>OY804545.1:12699925-17967172 GCA_963680865.1 Spergularia marina
GAATCACTCAATTGTTGTTCGTTTATTTCCAATATTGTGTTCGACTGAATATTTCTGAAGTTTTTGGTTCTCCTTTTCCTAAGTACATCTGTTCCTCAGCTCTCTCTCTCTCTCTCTGAGATAAAACAATATACAGAGTATGAAAAAAAAATATGGAACAAATAATCTGGGAGTCTAATGGCTTTTCAATTCAAGTTCCTCGGAACATTTTTGCTATATTGTGAGTTAGCCGAAGGCTTGTTTGTTGTTGTTGTTGTTGCTTTCATTTGCAAAGTTGTTATGTTTTCTTGGTGAAGGAGATTGCCACATATGTAGATTTCTCCGTGTTCTTTGTCATCAGTATGTCATTTCGCTATCCTGCAAAAAATTTAGTGGTTGTTTTTTTAGTTGGATGACAGAGAAAGGGAGAAGGAGAAGGAAAGAGAACGCGAGAGGGAAAGACTAAATCTTTCAAAGGAGGATATGGATTCTACTGCCGCATCAAAGAGAAGGAAACTTAAACGGGAACATATTCCTGGTGTAGAACCTGGTGAACATTCTCCAGTTGCTCTACCACCTCCAATGTCCACTGGCTTGTCACATGCATATGATGGACGAGAAAGGGGAGAAAGAAAAGGTGCAGTTGTGCAGCGTTCGGCTTACTTTGAGGAAACTAGTACAAGGATGCACGTAAAAGAAGCTTCTGGCAAGATTGCACGACGTGATATTGAACCGTATCCTTTGACATTTTATTTGACTGCATATGTACATTTACTATGCCGATGTGAAACGTTTGCTGCAGCTTATATTGACATGATTTTTGCTGCTTCTGTTTGCATGGAGTCTATCATTCTGTATGGTTGAAGAGCTCTTTGTGTATGCAGTGATGTGTGCATAGTATTATTTGCTAGAGCATGATCAATAAATGACCACCTAGTTAGTCTGTAAGCATTTTGCTCCGGAATCATTGATTTTGAGCCTGTACTGGATTTCAAGTACATTAAGAACATACGATGTCTCTGCACTGATTACACGACAAATCCGCATATGATGGGAGCTTCATACAATTAAGATAGTGAAGCTCTCCGGAGATGTCAACATGCTAGAATTTAAGCATGTTAGCTCTTTCTAGATAAGTCAATTGAGTAACAGTTAGTGTTCACTAGTGCTTCGCTTGCCCTTTTAAGCTGAAGACATCATTGACTAATGCTAAAACAAACATCCTTAACAGATTCCGACTACCTTGGGCTCGTCAACCAGTCTTTAACGTTAACCTGAACTATTTTCTGACTATGTTGACCTAGCTGTTTGTGTTCACCTGCTTTGTGTACATGCCTACTTTTATTTACCCCTGGGATAGTCAGTCTATTTTACTCTGCCCTGGTGCTTGAATATGGTGCTTTTATACCTCTGAAGCAGATTGTCTATCCTAAATCAGTGTTCCAGAATGTACGAGCGGGAATGGGAAGAAGAGAAGAGGCTGAGAGCTGAAGCCAAACGGAGGCATAGGAAGTGATTTAGTGAGCGGGACGTTGTTTTACCACCCATCCTGCGTATCAGATATTAGGCTGCAAGTTACTAAGTTTCAAGACATGGCTGATTGTCATGTAAAAGAACTGTATTGAATCACCACGATTTATTTGATTTCTTCAGTTTTGCTGAACCGTAGGTGTAAATGATGGTACCCATGCCCATAGATCATCACTTGCTTTCAAGCCAGGAGATAATCGAGTATTGAGACCACATTGGCTGGACATAACTGAAGGCTGAAGCCATGTAATTTGCTGCGGTGCTGGTTCACAAATTTAATTAGTACGCTTCTTTGATACTTCAGTACATTGAAATCTTGTATATAAACCATGCTTGTAGATTTGTTGGTCATACATAGGTGTTCAGGTTAGTATGTCCAACATTTTGCAGTAACAATTTTTTTTTTTTCAGGTTATATACTTATATCATCGCTGGTAATCAGTGTGTTCTTACCCAAGCTTCATCAGTGTGTAAATAAGAGGTCACCACCATATTTGTTAGCCTATTTAATCGAATGGGTCGACATGAATCCACGTAAGTTTAAATGGGTCTGGTTTAGGGCAAACTCTCACATAATAGACCTGCCACGACAATCCAGTTGTGGTGTTGGCATGAGATAGAACTTGCCCAGTTATCTTTTTGGCGTTAGATAAGAAAGAACTAATTGTGGTAATTTATTACAGATTTCAAAATTGGGTGTTGATTGTATCCAAGTCAATAATAATGAATCCAAAGGCAAAATTAGTATAATTCACAGTTTGCCCTCAGTTGAGTAGATTGATTTGGACTGTTATACTTTATACTACTATTACGATCCCATTTTCGTGTAATCATCTGTGCACTTTCAACCTTTTGCAATAGCCGCCAATCGTGACCAATTCACTTATCGCCTTTACGACTCCCACGTAACTCCTAATGACCAAAATTTAAGTCATAGATTTCTAACATTCTGTTGCACTGAACCTCTTCAATGATAAAAAGGAATTGAATTGAATTGAGTGGTGACATTGAATTGGAGAGTTAATATTGAATTGGGGACTTGGTCTTGAATCAATCGTTTTCAATGATTTAAGGGATTCCAGAGTTTTCTTGATCAATGTTTGTGACCCTTTATTTTAAATTCTTCTCTCCTACTCGTTGACATTGAGTTTTGATTTTAGATCTAAGAATATCGGTTCACATAGCGATTGTTGAGCTTTCGCCACGTTGAGATCGACTGAAAATTATTGTCGAACATTCAACAAGCTGATGGCAGATGAGAAAGATTGAGATTTGAGAATTGTTTCGAAGAAGAAATTTGGCTAATCATGGTTGACTCTTATTTTATACTTGAGTGGTAAAATATTTTGGAGAGGCAAAGTTTGGAGTTGCCTCATTTTGCCTTGGCAATTGTAATTGTCGCAATAAATTTAAATTGGCGAAAGTGGTTTATGAGCTTCATACATATGCCTCTACGTGAATTAACCCCCGTAAGTTTTGATTGGGGCAAACTACCCCCACAACTTTCTAATTATGTGAAATCAAACCGTTGGTCAATTTCTCACATGAGAAATTCAATTTATATCTCAAATGAGGTATTCAATCGCAAATTATATCATGCTCCCGGGAGCACAATGAGCATGGTGGTCATTCTCACAATAGACGAGTGGGGACCACACTTAAAATAATTTAAAATCTATTTAAGTGTGGTCCCTACTCCTCTATTGTGAGGAGGACCACCATGCTCCTTGTGCTCCCGGGAGCATGGTATAAGCATTGGTATTCAATATCTAACAATAAGAATTTAATTTACACAAAAATAGTTCCAAAATAATTAATACTCCATGTCAGTTGTATAATATGTTCTTTCTCTATGACTACATCGTCGAATGTTTTTTTTTCTTGTTAATGAAGGGATAAATAAAGTTTTTTCTTAAACAAAAAAAACATTGGTTCTTTAGTACATACCCGGTGATTATTCTCGTGAACATAAAAAAGAAAATCTAAAATGTAGAAATTGTCGTTGAAGTCTATCATCTACCATGTACTCCGTATATTTTTCAAAATTATTCCAGATATTAGTGTTATGTATATTAGATATATAAAAGTTTTTTTTGATAATATTTACTTGATTGGAGTAAGAAAATAATATTTATGTAAAATATTAGTAGGTGTAGGCGAAAATTTGACGAGATATTAGATTTTTATGTGAGATATTGGATTTTTATGTGAGAAATTGACTGAGGGTTTGATTTCACACAATGAGAAAGTTGTGGGGATTGATTGCTCCAATCAAAACTTGTGGGGGTTGATTTCACGTGAAGGCAAACGTATGAGGCTTATAAACCACTTTTGCCAAATTAAATGTGTAATAATTTTTGGAATATTATCTTTGGTACTCCGGAACTTTGCGACTTTCTCCATAGAACCCCCTGAGTTTTCCAACTTGCCCAGAATTTCCCTAAACTTTGCGACTTGTCTGTTTGCAGTTACTTTTTCGTTTTTTCACTAAGTACACTCTAACTCCGTTAATCCCTCAAACCCACCTACCCCAATTTCCTCTCTCCTCCACAAAAGCCAACCCAAATTGTATTCAAATCAAATGAATTGACAAAAAATGTACAAACCATATACTCCTTTTGAGTTAACAGAGTTAGGGTGTGGTTAGTGAAAAAACGAAAAACGTGGCTGCATATAGACAAGGCACAAAGTTCAGGGATATTCTGGGCAAGTCGGAAAACTCAAGGATACCGTGGAAACAGTCGCAAAGTTCAGGGGTATAATGGATAATATCCCATAATTTTTTATACTCAATGTTTCAAAATCAAATTTCTTTTTCCCTTTTTTTTTTTTTTTTTTTTTTTTTTTTTTTTTTTGTGTTGTGAAATAGGTGAGGTCGCAATATCTTTTTTGTCAAGCGGCAGATTCAGATTGTTGGTTTTCTAGGGGATAAGCGAGCAAAGTGGGGGATTTAGTGTTGGTTCTGCATCAAGTTGTGCTGTCATAGCACAAATTTATACATGTTACGAGAGCCTTTAAAACTTTGTAACTCATAACTAAAGAACACTGCAGCTCTTTCTCAAGAAATACAACTTTAAAACACTTAATAGAAAGATAAAGTGTAACAACCCGAAATTTTATACGATTTATAATTTTATTAAATCTGGGTGTAGTGCGATAGTCAATATGTGTCATTTATTGGATCTGGGTGTTAGAGGGTGTTGCGAGTGATCTCAAATTTGCGTAAAGATTCCATAGTTTAAAAGTTTGGGTCTGATGATCAATTATATTTTAGAAGTACAACATGAGGTTTATTGAGCTGAGTTCCTTTGCTCGAATTAAGTTTGGGGTTCCTCACTTTTATTAATTAATGCAACTGAGGTTGTGTTTCATTGATCGAGTGATTATCATACAGGTTACTATTGAAGAGTAATTCTAAGGTCCTTGACAAGTACCACAAAACACCTTAACAGCCTTCATCTCAGCCGTCCATCATGTTAAAAATCAATCTACACCATCCATTATTTTTATTTAGGTATATTTCATAAATTATGTTGTAAATAAAAAAAAAAAAAAAAATGGTTAATTGCATTTATATAATCTTTTATGCTTATATATACATTGTACAAACTATATCTAATATAATTTGATAATTTTTTACTTTTAGAAAAATTTATTAAGTTATTTAGAAATGATTTCTTATGGTGTTTTGCGGTACTTGTCGAGCACCCTAAAACTCCTCACTATTGAATGTTTGATGGGATTTGGTGTCACTATGAAAATTAGATTGGCTTGGAGGAAATTACTTTTGCTGAGATTGTTGATATATAAAACTTCCATCATTATCTTATATATAAAATATATAAAAAATGTAGAACACTCAAATTTTGGATTTTTTTTTTCAAAATAGGGCTCAAAAAATAAATATTAAACAAAATGGGTCGGATTCAAAAACGTTTAATGTTATGGGGTGCACGTCACCCCATTTCAGGTTCGGGACAAAACCGCCATTACCACTGGCGGTTTTACATGTATTGAACAGTGAATATGAGTCTCAGGGGGGATTTTGGGCAATTGTGAAACCGCCATGGGGGGTAGCGGTTTCACTTCAAGTGAAACCGCCACCCTCAATGGCGGTTTCACACACGAACTGAGTATGGGAATTGGTGGCTTAATTTTTTTAAAGGGTTAAACCGCCACGGGGGTGGCGGTTTCACTTCAGGTGAAACTGCCACCCCCTATGGCGGTTTCACCCTTTACAAAAATTAAGCCACCAATTCCCATACTCAGTTCGGGTGTGAAACCGCCATTGAGGGTGGCGGTTTCACTTGAAGTGAAACCGCTACCCCCCATGGCGGTTTTAGATTTTTTTTTTTTTTTTTTCAAAGACTTGTATCGGGTTCTCCAGCCCCAAATCACCCCGACTCCTTACAAAAAAAAAATACCCCCGACTCTCAACCTCAACTTCTCTCTCCAGCCCACGTCCCCATCCTTTCCGGCCGCTGCTCCGCCCCTCTCCCGCCGCTCCGTCCTCTCTCGCTGCCGCCGGTCGCCGCTGCTCCGCCCTCTTTTGTACCAATTTCTTTAAGGTAATTTCATTTCTTCTAATTGTACCAATTTGTTTTAGGTAATTTCAATTCATTAGTTTAATTGTTTGATTTTTTAGTTAAATTACTAATTTATTGAATAATTTGTTTTGTTAGTATTGATAATAATTTGCATATTCATGGTATATGATAGAAGTTGAATTTTTAGGGTTTTGTTTAATATTGTAATTAAACCACACTAATTTAGGTTAATTTAAGTTCATTGAGTTGTTTTTTTTTTATGTTAGATTACTAATATATTTAATCCAATTTAGTTAGTATTATGCTTGAGTTTAGTTATTAAAATTCATAAGTCGATTTTTAGGGTTTTGGTTAATTGAAGATTTATGTTAGTTGAATTTCTTAATTAAATTAGTTTATTTTTCTCATTATAGAATGGAAATTACGGGATATCCTTTGGTATGTTATTGGGATGGAGAAATTGTTGAAGCTAGTGGAAATTTTTGTTATAAGGGTGGAAATGAGAGTTTTGTATTTGCTAGTACTAGTATGACTTATAATGACTTCATTGGGGAGATTTGTGAGGCAATGAAAATCAATAGAAATAGTGTTTCATTGACGGTGAAGATGAAGTATCCGAGTGTCGGGTGTTATAAGGTTGTACCCCTTAATAATGATCGTTCTTTACTTGCTATGTGGGCAATTGTTCGACACTCAAAGGTTCCTTCTATGGACATTTATGTTGAAGTGGGAAGGGTAGACTCTAGAAATGTATTGCCAACAACGATTTCAACAACGCCCAATACTTCTCTCACATCAATGAGATTTGGGGATGTTGCGCAATATGTTTCCATTGAAACCAATAACATAAATAAGGGGACCTTGAACGAGGATTTAGAAGGAGATGAGGCGGAGGAGGAGTTGAATGTTGTTGAACGTATAATTGATGATGAAGATGAGAATGATGATTTGGTTGGGAAGAGTGCCCCACATTTAGAATTCAATACTATTAATAAAATTGATCAACAACATGTGAATGCTTGGAAAACATGGGTCAATGAAGTTGAAGTTAAGGTTGGTAGGGAGTTTATAGTTGGTCAAAGATTTCCAAATAAGGCTGCTTTGATAGAAAATGTAAATTTGTACTCTGTACAACGTAACCAAACTTTCAAAGTGCCTGAATCCAAACCCCACACTGTCACTTTCAAGTGTAATAGAACACCAAACCCATGCAATTGGAGGCTTAGGGCATCACAAAAACAAGAACAGTTTTCAGAAGCCTTCACCATTGCCACTTATCTTGGGCCTCACGAAACTACCTGTGTTGGTGACGTTATTCCACGCGATCATATGAATTTGAAACAAGGTTTCATTAGTGAAGCTATTAAAAACCTTGTTGCCAAGGATTGGTCCATTAAAGTCCCAGTTCTTATTGAATTTATCAAAGATAAATTCAATTATACTATCTCATATATGAAGGGGTGGAATGCTAAAAAAAGGGCAATTGCAAATTTATATGGTGATTGGGATGAATCCTACATTTTGCTTCCTCACTTCATGCAAGCAATGAAAGAATCCAACCCGGGAACTGTTGTGCATTTTGTGAATACGCCAACATGCAAACCTAATGAGGAAACTTTCTTTCGAGTGTTTAGGGCATTTGGACCATCAATTCAAGGTTTCAGCCATTGTCGCCCTCTTATAACTATTGAAGGCACTCATTTATATGGGATATATAAGGGTACTTTACTTATTGCAATGGCAGTTGATGCTAACGACCAACTTTACCCACTTGCTTTCGGTATTGTTGAGAGTAAAAATACCAATAGTTGGCCTTGGTTTATGGCATGTATAAGGAGGTTTGTGACAGATAGAAAAGGTCTTTGTGTTATATCAGATAGACATGATGGCATCAAAGCTGCTATGAATGATGAACACATCGAAATGACTGGGCCGCATGCCTACCATAGATTTTGCATGCGTCATGTGGCATCCAACATCAACACAAAGTTTAAGTAGGGATTTGAAAAACTTGTTTGGTTGGACTGTCACACAACATCAGAAGAAGAAGTTCAATCGTGGTTTCAATCGAATGGGTGAAATAAATATTGATACACGACGATATTTGACCAAACATGGTTTGAAGATGGAGAAGTGGTCAAATTATCATGACGGTGGGTTCAGGTATGGTATAATGACTACCAATATGGTGGAGTGTTTCAATGGAGTTTTGAAAGGAGGCCGATTCTTACCCATCGTCGCACTTGTGAAATTGACATTTTATCGAGTCAATGTGTACTTTGTGGAGCGGCGTGAGAAGGCAAAACAAAGGCTTGAAGAGAGACATGCATATTGTAAGAAAGTAATGGATGCCATTGCTGTCAATTCTGAGAAAGCCGCACACCATACCGTTGTGGCATTTGATAGAGGACTGTTTCAAGTGACCACTGGGTCGGGCCATAGAGGTAGTGGAAAAGGGAAACATAAGCATACTGTGAATGTTGTGACTAAAACATGCACTTGTAAAAAACTTGAAATTTAAAAGTACCCTTGTTCACATGTACTTGTCGTTTGTAGTTCAATGGGTTTAAGTACAAATGCATTTGTGGATGTGTTTTACACTAGTGGTGAGTATTTGGGGTCATACGCACCCAAATTTCGACCCATTCCAGATGAAGCTTATTGGACACCTCTTGATGGTCCTAAAAACTTTGCTAATAAGGATATGAAACGTGAACCGAAGAACAAGGGTACGAAGGATAAGTCACATTCAAAGCGATTGCGTAATGAGATGGATGAAGAACCACCATCACTACGTCAAAAGCGACCTTCAAGAACGGTTCCTCTAAAGCTAAGCAGAACGGTTGTAGAACCGTTCTCTAGACGACGGTACTTAAAGGCTAAGAGAACGGTTGGAACCGTTCTTAAAGGGTATGAGAACGGTTTTGTTTCTCAAAGATCTTTAAGAACGGTTATAAGCAAAACCGTTCTAATAAGTTGATGCCTTACAGAACGGTTTTTAGCAAAACCGTTCTGATATGTACCAATTTTTTTTTTTGCAAAATTTTCAGCTTTACCGATCCACGATCCCCAACCCCTGACCAGCAACAACAACAATAGCAGGAGCAACAACAACAACAACAACATCAACAACAACAACAACAATAACAAAACTAACACTCAAAATACCTCCAATACTTTAATTAAATCTGGGTACACCGCAAAATTACAGAATCACCAAAAAAAAAAAAAAAAACTAACAAATCGATTAACCTAACACTATTTTTCACGTAAATTTTGACGGCATCATCTTCATAAATTTGGGCCTTTGTTCATCAACTTCCTCTGCATTATCATTCTAACCACAAAAAATAAAAACAAATATCATTAGAAAAAGTGAATTAAAAAAAAAGTTTAAAAAACATATAATTGACAAATGAAATCTGAAAATGAGATCTTATATCTTATAAAAAGTAGATCTGAAAAACTAGATTATAAATAACTTAATCACAAACAATATATCAAAGATGTAAAAAGTTACCGGCAAAGAGGCTGATGAACCCTAGCCGTACAAAGACGTGTTTGCCGGCTGGAGAAGGTGATGAAAAGGTCGCCAAAGCACGACTCTTCGAGGCAGCAAGACCAGATCTTGTCAAAGTGAGGCACTTGCAGCACGTCTACCGCTAGAGGTGAACCGCGGCAAGAATTTGTGGACGATTAGAAGAGAAGAGAGGAAAAAAATAGGAGAATCAGTTAGAGATGGAAAGAATAGAGATGTGGAAGGAAAGAGAAACTGAGAATGAGGAGGCGGAGGCGGAGATTACAAAGCAAGGCGAGAGCTCTTTATGATTTATGATTTAAAAAAAAAAAAGACCTTTTAGAACGGTTTTTCTAAAAACCGTTCTAAAAGGTGAACCTTTTAGAACTGTTTTCCTGAAAACCGTTCTAAAAGGGTCTTTTAGAACGGTTTTTCTAAAAACCGTTCTAAAAGGTGAACCTTTTAGAACTGTTTTCCTGAAAACCGTTCTAAAAGGGTCTTTTAGAACGGTTTTTACTGAAACCGTTCTCTTAGGCATTTTATTTTTATTTTCCTTTTTTCGCAAATCATCTTTTAGAACGGTTTTTAACGAACCCGTTTTCATATAAAATAGAGATCGGGTTTACAAAATTCCGTTCTCTTATGCTAGTTCTGGAAGCCCATTTTTGACGTAGTGCATCAAAATCATTATGTGGCATATGTCGTCAACCCGGTCATAACAAAAAAACATGTTCTTTAAGAGGGTAACATTTTTTGTTGATCTTTATATTATTGTGAACTTATTTTTGCCTAATCTTTTTGTGTAATATTTTAACTCTCTTCTTTTTCTTTTTGTAGCTCTCATGAAGGCGGATCTTCATCCGGGACCGATCGAACCGTCTCTTCTCAAACTGCAAGACAAACACAGGAGTCAAGCAATTTGGGACGGAGAGGAGGTGAGTTCGCTTAGATGTAGAACTCACATAAAATGGCATGGCGAATATCGTCCTAGTAAGCGGGTAGTTAAATTTATTAGGAAAACCCAGTTTTATGGGGCACATAGAGTAGCTAGTGTTAAGTTAGATCAGGATTTAATAAGTGCGTTAGTAGAAAGATGGAGGCAAGAAACCCACACTTTTCACTTAACCGTTGGGGAGGCCACTATCACCTTTCAAGATGTGCAAGTTATGTTAGGTTTGAGGATAGATGGAAGAGCTGTGACGGATGAGACCCATCAAGATTGGCAAGGATTAGTGACTAAATTATTGGGAATAGCACCGGGGGGAAGTTTGAAGGGAACTTCTTTGAAAATTTCTTGGTTGATGACCCATTTTAGTTATTTGCCCAACGGTATGGACGATGTCGTATTTCATTGCTATATTCGAGCGTATCTTCTCATTTTGTTTGGTACCATTCTATTTCCCGATAAGAGTGGGGATGTGGTTCAAGTAATCTATTTGCCATTGTTAAGTGATGTCAGTAGATTGGATGATTACTCGTGGGGAAGTGCGGTACTAGCAACATTGTATCGTAACTTGTGTCGAGGGTGTTGTAAGGATGCATTAGAGATATCCAGACCTCTTATTCTTCTTCAGTTGTGGTCTTGGGAACGTATTGCTATAGGACGTCCTATGAACATGGGACCATTAGAATATGAGGATGAGGATGAGGATGAAGATGAGGATGAGGATGGGGATGAAGATGAGGATGAGGATGAGGATGAGGACGAGACTATAGCTAGTCCATTTGGGTCACAACATATCTATGGGAGAGATGCATTAGGACGTAAGTGGCTTATGATCGATCGGCGAAGAGCTGATGGGATTTTCTCTCTTACCGCTTACAGAGATGCATTTGATGACTCATGATCAAGTAAGTTTACTTATCCAATCCAATTTTTTGTGACTTTATAAGCATGAAAATAATTTGGTAATTTACTTATTTATTTGTTTTATTTTAGTTTATTTGGCAGCCTTATACAGCGGATGTCATCTCAGCTCTCTCTCCGATTTGTTCAAAGGGTGAACAAGATTGGTGTGTTTTGGCTCCTATGATCTGCTTTGACATTGTAGAGTGGCATTGTCCAAATCAAGTAGTACGCCAATTTGGTTTGAAGCAAACAATCCCGGCGGACTGTGATACTTCGGTGGCTCTTCATAAATTGGATAGGAGAGGAAATCGGAAGGTAAGCTGGAGTGAAATCCATAATGTCTATATCGATTTATGGCGTAGGCGTCGAGAGAGGGTGGTGGCTAATATCGATGTAGATGATGGCACGATGGATTACAATGATCCGTATATGGTTTGGAATCGAAACCATACTCGTCGTATCATTGGAGCTGTTAAACAATCTCATGGTGGCCCGGTTTCCTACCATCCTTCTTCTCCCTCAATTCAATTGCTTGTAAGTATGATTTATCGTTATTTCAGTTTTATTGAATAGTAAGCATGTTTAGGAAATAATTAGTGCAATGTTTTGATTTTTGTGATTATAGACTCAAGGTTTTGCAACTCTACACATGAGGTGTGAGCATGACCTTCAAGCTGCACTAAATGACGCATCTAGTGTTAATTTTGTCCAAACTTTAACCGACATCCGCAAACATTGCTCCGAATGTCTTGAGAAGGTGAGATTTTCACATCTTATCCAACAATCTCAAGAACAATCAAGTGCAAGTTTGGATGATCATTCTCCTCTTATCCAATATATGCGTCGACGTAGAGTTGGTTCTCCTATGACACCAATTATGGAAGGCGACACTCCGGATCCTTCCTCAAGCCAACCCGCTTCCTCAAGCCAACGTCGAGCTACACGCCGCCGCCGCCTAGCGGATGATTAGCTATTAATATAGTAGTTTGTAATGTATGGAAACAATTTTATGTTGTATTCGACTCTTTCAAGTTTAGTAAAGACGTTTTAAGTTATGAAATAAGATACCATGCCATTCGTGTAACACCCCGGCTCATCGCCTGAGCCGAGTGTAGTCACCTATGGCAGCTTGCCAGGCTGTGGGCTGACCTCATAGACCAACACGGGTCCTTCCGGCGCATTTTGACCTCACTCATGCGCACCCTGGGAAACTTCCCAGGAGGTCACCCATCCTGAAATTACTCCCAGTCAAGCACGCTTAACTTTGGAGTTCTTATCACATGGGCTTCCTAAAAGGAAAGTCGACTTTGTTGGTATGAGTAGCACTGTCAATCCTTTTAAGCATCTCATATGAGCCCTTAATTTCTCAGGAATCTCCTCTGAAATCCGGGGTATTACATTCACCCCCTCTTAAGAAAGCAACATCCTCGTTGCGACTGGTAGCCAACCATAGTCTAGCTCCAGAATCTTTCCCCCGCTAGGCTGTTGACCTGGGCTCTCCTGACCACATGATCAACACGCGGTCGCAGGGTTGCTCTGATACCATTTGTAACACCCCGGCTCATCGCCTGAGCCGAGTGTAGTCACCCATGGCAGCTTGCCAGGCTGTGGGCTGACCTCATAGACCAACACGGGTCCTTCCGGCGCATTTTGACCCCACTCATGCGCACCCTGGGAAACTTCCCAGGAGGTCACCCATCCTGAAATTACTCCCAGTCAAGCACGCTTAACTTTGGAGTTCTTATCACATGGGCTTCCTAAAAGGAAAGTCGACTTTGTTGGTATGAGTAGCACTGTCAATCCTTTTAAGCATCTCATATGAGCCCTTAATTTCTCAGGAATCTCCTCTGAAATCCGGGGTATTACAATTCGAGTTCTCATCTTGGGTTGTTATTGGTGTTATTGAACGATTGTGGTCGTGGCATTTTGGTTTGGGTTTGTTTGAGTTATAGGTGAAACGGAAAAGAGGGAAAACACCTTCAAAAAAAAAAAAAAAAAAAATCTACAACCGCCACGGAGCACAGCGATTTTATAACCACAGAAACTGCTGCTCTCAGTGGCGTTTTCATCACAGATTCAAGTAGTATGAGAATTGGTGGCTTAATTTTTGTAATGGGTGAAACCGCCATGGGGGGTGGCGGTTTCACCTGTAGTGAAACCGCCACCTCCCATGGCGGTTTCACCCTTTAACAAAAATTAAGCCACCAATTCCCATACTCAGTTCGGGTGTGAAACCAATTCCCATGGCGGTTTCATCACCGAACTGAGCTATGAGGAATTTTGGCTAAGGTGAAACCGCCATGGGGAGCGGAGGTTTCACTTCAGTGAAACCGCCGCTCCCCATGGCGGTTTCACCTTAGCCAAAATTTCTTCCCAGTCTCAAAGTTACTGTTCAAGACGCTTAAAACCGCCAGTGGCACTGGCGGTTTTATCCCGAACCTAAATGGGGTGACGTGCACCCCCATAAGATTGAACATTTTTCAATCCAACCCATTTTGTTTAATATTAATTTTTTGAGCCCTATTTCGAAAAAAAATTCCAAATTTTGGGCTTGGCCAGTTATTTAAGAGGTAAATGTTATTCGGTGTTACGCGGTCGAGTATACGGGTGTGGATAAGAGACTTGGAGAGTTAATCAATGTTCTAATTTGTTTGGGTCATTATAGTTATGTACCTTACAAGTTTTGGTCTTACGGCTGATGCTAGGAAGTTATCCGGTGAGTTACAATTTATGGGTCGTAGAATCAAGTTTCTTGGTCATATGGTTCGATCATTTATGATAGAAAAAAATGTTATAGTCTATGATTGAAGAGGCTTTGACTTATACAAAAATTCATTGGTGCAAATTTAGGTCAGCTTGGAGAATCTTATTTAGGTATTGACCTTATGGTTATGTGGTTTATATTGTATTGTACAGTCAATATTTGAGTATCCTGGAGTGTCATTGCAGATTTAATGCTAACTGTTAGTTTTGTTACTTGGTGATCTATTTGATATTGAGCTATATATGTTGCGAGAAGGTCATTCTTATGCACCTCTAGAAGGGAATTGTTGATACAGGACATGTGCTAAATTTGTTAAGATTTTATGAAACAAGTTTTGGGTTTTTGATTAACTAGTTTGCATGCCCGGCCCGCGCCCGAGCTGTATATTCTATATTGTTATTCTTATTTTATGATATTGTCAGTTTATCTTTGTTATTAATATTAATTAGCAACACTATTATTTTCCATAAATTAGCTTACCATCATAATCACCATAAATTATATTATTTTCCCACTACGTCAAAAATGGCCTTCAAGAACGGTTCCTCTAAAGCTAAGCAGAACGGTTGTAGAACCGTTCTCTAGACGACGGTACTTAAAGGCTAAGAGAACGGTTGCAACTGTTCTAAAAGGGTATAAGAACAGTTTTGAACAAAACCGTTTTCAAAGACCTTTAAGAACGGTTATTAGAAAAAACCGTTCTCTTAAGTTGATGTCTTACAAAACGGTTTATTAGAAACCATTCTGTTATGTACCCCTTTAAAAAAAAAAAATCAAGTTTTTTTGTCCACGATCCCCAACCCAAATCAGCAGCAGCAGCAACAACAACAACAACAACAACAACAACAACAAGATAGAATATTTTTTTATATAACTCCCATCAAGATCTTATTCATAAAGAATCACTAAAAAGAACTACATCGCAAATCTTACAAAGTATGCAGAAAAATCACTAACCAAACATATAACCTAACACTATTTTTAATTTCTCTCAAATCTTGTGCCCATCGTCTTCTTCATCCCACTTTAGATCTGGGGTTTTGATCATCAACTTGTTTGCGTTCTAACCACACACAAAAAAAAAAAAACAAATTAAAACATTACATTAATAACGAAAAATACAATAGAAAAAATAATTTATGCAATGATTAAACAGAAGACGAAAATTGACAGAAAAAAACCATAGATTAAAGCATTAAAAAAGGACTTCTGTGAAGCCGAAGTAACAATAATACGATATGCTGTGAAGTATAGTCTACCAACCTGAAGGGGGTTGCACCTACATCATCAACAAAGTATACCTTCACTTCCAAACCCCTTTCATTTCGTCTGCAAAGACCAAAACATACGCAGACACGCCACGCAGTTGTTCTCATTCAAACATTTCTACCAACTATAATAATAGTAATTCATCATTTCAACCTCTATGATTCTCATCTCTTCTCACGATGAAACCAAAGATCTGAGAAAAAATTGAAATTCGAAATTATCTAAAAAGTAGATCGGAAAACGAAATTTGAAATTAGTTAGAAATAGATCTGGAATCTCCAGATTAAATTTCCAAAATCACATAGATCACAAAAAAACATATGAATTCAAGAAACTTAAAAAAAAACTTACCAAAAGAGACGACGACCGTGAAGGGTTTGTAAATTGATCGTCGACAAGGCGCGAGCAAGTAGAGATGGTGAGGAAAGGCGGCGCCAGCAAATTAAAGTGATCGACGAGGAGAAAGTGACGAGTTATAGTAGAGGAGATCAGAGATGGTGGAGGAGAGAGAATGAAATTATGGAAGTTATAAGAATAGAGAGTATTAGATCAGAGAATAGAAATGAAAGAGAGAGAGAGAGAAAGAAGAGTACGTATAGGCAGAAAGGACGAGGTGAGGGTTTTATATTTTATTTTATTTTATTTTTCTTTTTTGGCATGAGTTTAAGAACGATTTTGTACTATAACCGTTTTCTTAGGTAGACATAATAGAACGGTTTTATATAGAACCGTTCTCTTATGTTTAGTTCATTTTGAATCGTATATAAGAGAACGGTTTTGTCAAGAACCATTCTCTAAAGTCTAATTTTCTTTTTATCTTTTTTTACGTAAAATATATTTAAGAACGGTTTTTAGCGGAACCGTTCTCTTATACTATTAGAGATCGATTTTTAAAATTCCGTTCTCTTAACCAGGTTCTGGAAGCCCAAATTTGACGTAGTGTATCCATAAATTAGCTAATAATTTTCCATATTATGTAATTATTTAGTGCTATCCAATTAATGAATGCCAAGTGTCCTTCTAGGAAGGACTTGAAATTTGGTTCCAGGTTTTAATATATAGTATTAGATTAGATAGATAGATAGATTTGTTGTACAATTAGGTGTTGGAGGAAACAAATATGTTTGTGGGGTGGTAACTAAAGATTATCAATGTCATTTGTGGTTCTAACCTTTTGTTTTGAACATACTAAAGAAATGTTTGGATGGGTTGGAGTCCCCGGTGTTGCCTCGTTATTATGGTCACATGAACATTGAGGATGTCAATTGGATGGCATGTTAGTACGGTAAACTTTAGGATTTCTGTAAAGGCTGGTATCTTAGTGTTACCTCAGATGTGTCAATTTATTAGCCCTAGTCTTCTTGGTGTTGGTTTGTGGTAGGTGTGAAATTACGCGTGTCTGGGCCACACCCGTAAGGAGAAGAGAGAGTCCAGTTGATAAGTCCAAGGAGATTCCATCCTAAAACCAATTGGCAATAGAAGGAGTAACTCCTTGGTTTATAAGGTAGACAAATCTCTTCTATTTTTCCAATGTGGGACACTCATATGTGGAGTATTTTGGGTGTCACTTTAACAGTATGCTTTCTGTTCGACTATATGTATGGTTGATTGACTTACGAGTTCGGGGACGAACTCTTCTTTTAAGGCGGGTAGATTGTAATACTAATTTCGTCCGTTTGGTTCGCTAATTTTGAATTCGATTATTTACTTTTGCTTTTGAGTTATGTGAAAGGTGATATTAACTTATACCTAGTAAAAGCATTAAGATTGAATTTCGGGGACGAAGTTCTTGTATAAGGGGGAGGGATGTAACAATCCGAAATTTTATACGATTTATAATTTTATTTTATAATGTAATTTACGTTTTCTTTATAAATATGTGAGTCGAGTCGTGTGTACCGGTTTGAATTCGGCCTTCGAATCGGGTTTAGAAACATAGACCCACTTAATACGATCCAAAACCAGGTAAACCTTGTATTAGGAGGATAGTATTAGTATTTTACAAAAAAAAAAAAAAAAAAAAATAATAATAATAAATCAACAACTCTACCCCTTCCTCCTTATTTTCTCTCTCCTCTAACCCGTACTCCCTCTGCCTCCTCCATTAAACAACACAACATCATGATCAACCTGATCATCAATTATCACCATTACCAATCACCATGATGTATAAATCACCAGTCGTATTGTCTTATCATCGTATTGCTTATCCACCATTGGCGTTTCGTCTTCCTCCTCTTCGTATCCTCCACCATTGTTGTCGCTCCGCTTAACGACTGAGCGTACTTGGCCCTCCTGTCTACCAATTTTAATTTAATTATGTATTTAAGGGCAAATATTTGAGTGTCTGTTTATGAGTGTTATGGTTCGATTTAGTTGTAGGAGTCGTACACATGATGATGTTGGATTGTTTACCAGATTTGTGATGTAGTTTTTTTTATATGGCAGTGGTCACAATAATTTGATTTCATACAATGATACTTCTGAGTTTTGATAAGGTTATGTCTACGTACATATAGAGATGTTAGGCGGTGGTGATAGCATAATGCAGCTTGTGACAATATTCGTTAAGGGGGACTTGTCTCTTATGGTATTAGAGATTTATGACTTTATGTTGGTATGGTTTGGCCAAATGATTCGTAAACTGTGATGGACTCTCTTTATAAGTTACTAATTACATGGAAGGAGTCAAAAAAACTCTTAATGGCCGGAGTAAGAAGAACTCCTAATGGACGTAGTCAAAAGAACTCCTAATGGTTTGGTCGGAGTCACAAGAACTCCTAATTATTATTGGTCGGAGCCTCAGAGTTGCTCCTCATTACATGGACGGAGGTACAATAACTCCTAAATAACTCCTAATTATTTGGACGGAGTTACATCGACTCCTAATTACAGCCCCACTGCATCGGTTTTCAAGTGGTCTTTAAAGGCGTCTAGTACTACTCTATTGGGTTAGAAACATATGGTAGGAGGTGTGCACACTTAAGGTCTAGATAGTCTTGGTTGGTTATGAAGGGTTGGTTATACCGCCTTAAATGATTTGACTTGTCTTAAATAATTTGATCTGCTCACTCATTGATCTTAAATTTGGATATGTGGTTAATTGGTTGAATAATTGTAATGATAATAATTCGGATATTGTTTTAATTGTTTCTTATGTGTGGGTGTATTTCATTGACCATGACAAACTGTTTTACGAGGTAGAGTCTGTTACTCAGCATTTTCAGCTGACGTGTTTTTCCTTCGGGCTACTCGTCATGGGGTAGGTCCTTTGGTTTGTATGTTTGTGATTTCAGATTAGTTGGAGGATTTTTCTTGTGGGTCATGTGTTTAGCTTCCGCAGTGCGAGATTGTAGAAATTTGTGTATAAACAATTTGCGTATATTAGGGCCCGTTCGGTATCACTGCCGTTTTCAGTTTTTAGTTTTTTTTGCGTAAAATATTTAGTTAAATAAGTTATAAAATTAACTTTAAATTGTTTGGTACTATAATAGTCATATGGAAAATGAAAAATGACAACTGAAAACTGTAAACCACTTTTTCTGGTTTTCAAAAACGGGACTTTGGTTTTTAAAAATACAGAAAACTGCAAACGGAAAACGATACCAAACAGGCCCTTAGTTTTTTATTTTGCCAGCTTTGTAAAACGATTGTAATATTATCGAATTTTGGCGACTTTTGTAATAAAATAATGTTTTTAAAATAGCCGAAATCCGGGTGTTACATAAAGCCCTAAAAGGCATCGGTAAAGCAATTGTCATCTTCATCACTCCTTTACGGTTAATTTTGGCATTTCAAGCAGCCTCCGTAGCTCTTGAAACCTTTGGTTAAGCTTAAGCAATGCTTTAGTAAAGATGTCGGCGACCTGCTCTTGCGAAGGACAATATTTAAGGTTGATTTGACATTCTCTTCGTGAATCGCTCACAAACTCGTATAATTCATCTTAAAATGCTTAGCTATCTTGTGAGATATCAGACTTGCTATCACAAAACAATCTAGTTGGACCGAACTGATCCTTTCCCATATCTTTGAGAGCTTCCCACAATCAAAATCCTAAGAGAGTGTTTGGAAATAAGGATTTGATTCTCAAATCCAAATTTGACACAAATCTCATGTTTGGAAACTCAAGAATTTGAGAATTTGGATTTGTGTCAAATCCTTTAGAATTTGTATCAAATCCAATTAGGCCAAAAACAAATGACACCTCAAGAGGTGTCATTTTGAAATCTCACCCTCCCAAAACATTTGATTTATATTTGAATTCCACGTCCTCAAATTATGGTATTGAAATGATTACAAATTCTCAAATTCTTGTTTCCAAACGCTACCTAAGAGTGTTTTTGGAAACAAGGATTTGATTATCAAATCCAAATTTGACACAAATCCCATGTTTGGGAACTCAATAATTTAAAATTTTGGATTTGTATCAAATCCTTAAGAATTTGTTTCAAATCCAATTAGGCCAAAAACAAATGACACCTTAAGAGGTGTCATTTTGAAATCCCACTCTCCCCAATATTTGATTTATATTTGAATTCCACATCCTCAAATGATGGAATTGAAATGATTACAAATTTTTAAATTATTGTTTCCAAACATTATCTAAGTAACAACTACGTGGACAGCTATATTCTGCCTCGGCGATAGATAATTGAGCAACATTATTGTCTTGCTTTTGTGATTGCCATGAGAATATTTCACTTCTAAGATTAAATGCATAACCTGGAGTACTTTCCTTCAACGAAACCACCCAAATCACTCTTAAAGTAGGAAAATGGTACACATACAATGGTTGTATGTGGAATCTGATACAACGGGATGTGGCAACTTCTCATCGGCCCATTTAAAAAAAAAAAAGAATATTCCCAAAATTAAATTTTTCATTCAAAATTTTCAAAAATTTTAATTCAAAATCTATTTTCTTTTACTTTTTTTTTTATTGTAGATTGTAACAAAAACGCATTTTTTTTTTTTTCACTTTCTATCACTAGTTCATTTTTTTTAGGTCCAACCTCTCCCTTCTCTAATATTCTCTCTACTTCTTCTCTTCACCTCTATCCAACATGAGCATAGACACCGGCACCGGTAAGATAACCGCCGGCGACCACTCTACCGACGACGTACCATCACCGGAGACACCGCGTCCCCCGTAGATCGATCGACTACGGAATTAAAATTTCAATCCAACACCCAAATGGAACTTCTACATTTTGAATAATTGTTAACATCTATATTTATGAGTTGAAATTAGTCATTGATAGCCAAGGAATTAATTTACTACAATTGTATTTGGTATTGCATTGAATCTGGGTTAAATTAGGTTTTGTACAAAGATTGAAGATGAAGGTTAGGATGAATATGAGGTGAAAAAGATGAAGGTTAATAAGATGAAGAAAATACTGATTTTGGCTTAAATTTACATGGAGACTTGTTACTTTAAGTTTAATTTACATGTAAGTAGTTAGTTTAATTTTAATTTTGATTGTATGCATATGAATCTAGATTAAGATATCTGCATATTAGAAAATTTTTGAATATTAAAATGCATATGAAAATGAACAGCTCGAAGATGAACACGATTAAGAAGATGAATAGTTGTCCCCGTTTTGATACAATATTGTATTATACGATACAATTAATTAATATTCGTTTCTGGTCCATATCTGTAGGTTTTCCTCATTAATGCAGACAAAAATATCTTCTTTAATTTCACTAAATTGTCTCTTCCTCACGCTTCATTTTTTCATGAATATGTTCAGTATGAAAGAAACAATAAATACATCACTGATACTAATTAGAACTGAACCACACATTATTATTGTAATGTGGTTGCCATTACATAATGTTAACTAATTTCTTATAATAATAGTTCCAACCAATAATTAAGTCACTATGTAACCCATATCAACCATAGAAACCCAACTAACACTTGCTAGTAACCCAATAACCATAAGAACCATAATAACCCAAATCACCTTAGAAACCTTCATAATTCGTTTATGTAAACTATTCTTTGTACTTTGCAAAGAATAACAAAATGAGTATTTAATATTTCTTAAGATCATAAAATACATGTGTAAGAATAAAATAATTCATTGAGCAATCATCTTTTGTCAGAAAAGGGTTGTAATGTTTCCATACCTAGTGAACGTGTAAATATTTTATTGACATTTGTCACACAAAATAACTCGATTTTATACACTATTGTCTATTCAAGGTCGTCCAAATAATTGATTCAAAAATAAATATGAAGATGAATATGAACAACATGAATAAGACAAAAAAGAGGAATATCAATAATATTTTCATTGCCTTGAATTCAAATATTTATTGGTCGATACTTATAGTAAAATTTTAATATAATTAAAGTATAAGGAGTATGAAAGAACATGCCATGAAAGAATTGGCTATGGATCCAACAAACATCATGTCAAATATTTGAAAAAATAAAAGATTTATCCAAGATGGGCGTTAACATTTAAACGTAGGGGCTACAAAAGTATATTATATTATAGAGTTTATTAGATGCAATCAATAACTTTTCAATCAAATGAAAGATATATAATGTTAAAATTTAATCCACATGGAAATCGAAAAATGAAATTCGGATATTAAACTTACAATTTCGATACATTACCATTTCAAATTTAGATGAGAAATATTTTTATCGTACAAATGTTAATACTTCCTTTAGGAAACAACCTCATAATCTAGTCCACTTTATTGTTTTGACCATTTCATTTAATGGCCATATTTTTTTGGTAACTTATTCGCCCCGTAAATCAAAATATATTTTTTATATTACAAAATGTTAACTACAAGTACATTATATTCGCATATGGGGTGTGCTCATATTTGATAGCCTATATCTTACTACTTGTTATGCTTTAGGTTTATTACGGTAGTGTCACATTTTTTATTACTCAGTGTATAAGCTTTTGGCTACTAACATAAAAATAAAATGGATTTTTTACTAATAATACTAACTTTTAACTGTTAAAATAAACCCTTATTATAAAATCATAACTTTAATATAAAATACTAAGGGTACTAGTGGCGTGATTTTAGATAACGTACCGGTGTACATTTTCATATATCATGGTTGTAGGTTCGGGATTTTTCTTTCTATACTTATTGCATGGTTTTTCGGCTATAAGTATCTTTATTTGTGTATATATACAGTGTTCAGATACCATGCGCCTTGCCAAATGGTTATTGTTCCTATGCTTAACACTTGTTTTGCTACATCAATTGTTCAATTCTCATAACTCACAATATTATACTATTCGCCAGCTTACCTATAAAAAGCATATATTTTTTTGATATTATTTCAACTAATTCGAAATTGTAAAATATGAAAAACTAATACATGACTAGAAAAATGTTGGACAAGTGGGGAATTATGTAAGTTTCACATTCAAAGTTATTAAAGTTTATCACATTCGAAGTTATGTAAAAAACAGCAAAAGACAACTCTTTATATAGAAGAAGGAAGGGACAATCAAGAAGAATAAATTATTTGATTTCTTTAATTAATTGTAAATATAATTTGATGGTGGGAAGGTTGTACATGTTAGGTAAATTACAACGCCTTAAATCTATAAGTTTAATATTTGTGCTGCATAAATTGTATTTGCAACATTCATTTAGGAGGTGTATCCACAATGTTTGAACTTAGAATCTAAACTCTTCACCCGGATACTTCATATCATCAGTGCGTATATTGAAGCCTTTGATTGAGCATCGCAAAGTCATTTGCATCTTATTATATTTCGTTCATCCATTTTTCTAATGTTTACCAACGGGAACATGTAAAAAATCCATTTCCTTCCTAAGTTAAGTGAGAATCTCACTTGAAAAAGCAAAATAGCTAGGGAATCTAATTATTAGGTACCCCGGGGGTACCTAGAGCTACGTACCCCCGGTTAACTGTTCACTCATTATATACCACATTATAGTCATTACATACTTTCACTCATTATTTTACAATTTTCACTCATTATTTCTCAATTTCACTCATTATATACTTTCACTCATTATTTTACAATTTTTACTCATTATTTCTTAATTTTCACTCATTATCTTCCGATTTTCACTCATTATATGTAACATTATTGTCATTATTTATTTTCCGTCATTATTTCTGAATTTCCAATCATTATATACAGCTTTATTGTCATTATTTATTTTCCAATCATTATTTCCCAAATTTCACTCATTATTTCCCGAATTTCCAATCCATGGACTCTTAATAAGAAGGGGGGTACGTAGAGCTACGTACCCCGAGTGTACTATATACCAATTGATCTCATTGATTAATTGAGGAAAATATATCACTTAATTAAGGAAAAATATAAACTTTTAACTTGTACATTATGGAATAATATTAAGAATAACGAAATACTTCGTATTTAAGATGTAATTTAAATTCGGACGGAGGGATATACAATCAAGTAATTTTTTTTTGAGCTAGATCAAGGAAACTGTTTAGATATCAAGAATAATGAAATACTTCGTATCTAAGATGTAATTTATCCGAATGGTGAAAAATACAAAAATAAATTGTTTAGATTATGAGCATAGCCTTTTTGATCTATTATAATTCATACGGATATGTTTATGCAATCATCCTTCAAACAATAAGAATGTTTCATGCTATCCCAAACATGTTCCATTACTTGATCTCACTTGGGTTACAACATGAGTATTACCACCAGTTTGCACAAGCTTTGCAAACGATCGATATTACGTAAATGGCTCTTTCACCAGTAAATCAGTAATCCTTAAAAAAAACTCGTCCATTATTTATGGGAATGATCTGACTTTGAAGGTAGGAGAGAACTCGTTCGTGCCTGTGATGTCCAGGCCATGTTGATGGAAAGCGCTCCTTGTCTTAAAAATTATGATTAAGCATAACACAATGGATTCTCTTTGGTTGAAACTCGGAATATTTGAGTATCACTAACATGGTCTCAATAAGATCCAACGGATATGTGAACACCTGAAATGATACATGGTGTATCTTATCGCGAGTGCGAATAAGATTCTTTAAGTCGAAAAACAAACTTATTGTAAAATCTAATCATCATTATATTACCATGATTCCAAATTAAAATCATATTTCCAATAAAAATGTACACTAGTCGATACCAAAGGGTTTAATATGTGTTTCAGTGATTGTAATTTTATACTAAACAATAATATGCGATACAGATACAGATTGTCGATCATGAACTCTGCTTTTTTCCTTTTCTTGTACAATGGAGTCTAAGTTTATGCAACATGTGAAATTTTGGCTCCTTATCAAGTACTCATTTCTTCTTACTCTAAATTTTTAGAGCAACCATTAAAGTGGCGGATATCCCCGATAAAGTGAAAACCTTAATTTGTGGGCGGCGTAGTTTTAGCAAAAAATTTCAAATTCACCTCACAATGGAAAACGCTTGCCAAGTTGCCAACAGTGGAAAACCCTCATCTTGTTGTTGCTCTACCTCGTTTACTCTTTCATTCAGATCTAGTAAATTAACCGTGTGTTACCCTGTACATAATTCCAAAATAATGATTTCAAGTCATGTTTAAACGCAGGATACAGTAATTGTAACATGGCACTAAAACCATTAAATAGATATCCAGTGATACATAAAGAAGGTTGTATTTTCTAAAATGAATAAAAAGTTGCGCGGATACTAATAAAACATCATTGTTACATTGTCTACACAAACAGAACGACAAATTATTTCATTCGTAAAAATAGATCAAATTTTAGGTTTAAACACATATTGAACGAAAGGGTGCGGTGAACTTACATCTAAAAATAATTACCTTCCAAAATTTACATAATTAATAACACAATCAAGGGAAAACTTGCAATTGGAATAAATTACCTTTAAAAGATGAATTAGGCAAAGATGATTGACGATTACCCACTTGTTAATCAAAAGAAATGATTTTCACCGTAGATTTGTCAATGGTACTGGATAAGTTTTCACTAGACAAGAAAAGAGTTTTCCTTTGCTTTGGCATTTATGGTGGCGCAATGAAGAATGGGAAAATTTTCAGATTTTTATATTTTGTGAATTTGAGGATTTTAAGTTCTCAACAATGGTGTTTGACCTTGAGGATGAAGTTTATGGTGTTTGGCCTTGAGGATGATGTTCATGGTGTTACTGAAAAATAATAAAGTTTTTTTTTTTTTAGTAAAGAAGGTAGGTGAAGATTAATGAAAATTATGGGAAAATTTTCATTCCCTATGGAAATTGCGCCAAACTCTTCCGTCCATTGTTGAGGTATAATTGCGCCAAACCCAAAAAAAAATTGCGCCTAAATCTTCAGATTTTCCCTCCCTCCTTTTTTTTTTTTCATTTATCCTAGGTGACACTCTTTTATTGGGCTTTGTATCGGATTCCACATACAACCATTGTATGTGTACTACCTTCCCTTAAAGTACCCTACTAACTCTGAATTTGGAGTTGGTTTTGTACCATATACCTAAATTAGTAGTGCCTCATAGGTACCTTCGGCACTCTCCTATGGCATGGTGAATTTCACTCGGTCTTTCCACAAACTTTGATAGTACGCTGATAAAGAACATAATAAGACAATGTTGTGAAGCATAAAAAAACACCCGATTATATTGTCTTTTGTAGGTTCATATATCTTACCGACCTTTTCATCCGCACCAAGTGGCATTGGGACAATCTTCCACTTGTCCATCTTGAACCTTTTGAGGATAACTTGTCTATATTGCTTTGAGAAACATAGATGCATTGGGAAGTTTACTTCACTTACAAGCCGAGGAAGGAATGCTTCAAGCCGATATTAATCTTCTCAAACTCCTACATATTCTTCTTGGACTAATCAATCAAGGCATGATTATTACTTGTAATGATGAAGTAACTAATGATGAGATCATCAATAATATATGACAAAATGATCATCAGGCCTGATATTGCTTGCTACATATACTACGTTGGCTCATTGAGACTACTTTCATCGAAACATTCAGCAAATACTCATCCATTCTACTGTACCAAGGTCATGGAGCTTCTTTTTGGTCGTAAAAAGCTTTGTTAAGCCTCTAAATTTGATGTTCCTTCCCTTTTATAACATATTTTACGGGTTGTTCAGCATAGATTTCCTCCTGGAGATAGCCGCTCAAGAAAGCTGACTTTATGTCCAATTGATAAGTTATCAATTTATGTTAAGCAGTCAAGGCAATTAGGTTCACAGTAGCTTTATGGCTTGACCATGCTTCAAAAGAGGTTCTATCTCTCACTAACTTTGTTGAGCACCTGAAGAGATCGCTGTGTTTTGAGCTTCTGCCCAAAATCGTTTACAAATTTTCTTTTTAAAGAGCATGTACATTGCCATTTCCATGACTATGTTCTGCTTTTGTGCTCGGATACGTCATTTTCTTAAGGTGTATATCAATAGTAAGTTGATGTTTTTTACACTCTTCTTTACCAAACTTATCAAACTCGTTTGAGTTGTACTCTTTGCCTTTGTCTGATCTGAATGAAGGTATGCAATTGTCTTTGCATCCTTCGCGATCTCCTCTTTCATTACCTTTTGTTGTTAAGTAGTAATTAATTTGTTGTCCGACTTCTGGTGGAATCCCCCATAATTTGGGCATATTTAATTTTATAATATTATTTTATTGGATTAAATTGTGCAACATGTTTCGTTTTCGAAAATAGATTAAACTTCAATTTGGCATTGTTAATTTTGGAACTTTCCATTTCAGGATAATCCTATGAACTAACCTAACCCAAGTTCCATAGGCCCAAACCCAGCATAAGCCCACGAAGAAAAGGAAATAAAAACGGCAAATTCACGTGGTGTGCCTGAACTATGTAAAAATGTGTGTGGTGCCCCCACTTTTGAATCTGCTACATTATGGAGCCCCCGAACTTTGTCACCCTAAGCACATGGTGCCCCTTTGATCGACATTGACTAATAGTGTTATCTTTCTGCTTTTACTGAGGACGTGGCATGTAATTATCAATTAATTTAGTTATTCATTAATGTAATATTCTTAATATAAAACAAAAACAAAAACAAAAACAAAAACAATTTCACCCAAAACTTACCTTTACATTAACCCACTTACCAACCTGCCACCGTCAGCCACTACCAATCACAACCACACCTGCCCCAAATCAACAACCAGACGCGTCTCCCTCCATTGACCACCGTATCTACCACCATCTACAACGCCTCTCCCTTCTTCTCTCTTCTTTTCTCCTTCTCTCTTCTCCATACACGAGTATTTCTATGCGCGTAAGACGATTTCAAGCCCCGAAACAAGGACACAACAACCCAGAAAAAACCCAATTAGGGTCGTGATATTGGAGGAACAGAGGTGCAAAAGCCCCAAATTGATTGCAGAAATTAAGCACAATTCTGATCCCTAATTTGTAATTGCGAACTCAAGAAGGCGAAAAGTGAAGCTAGTGCAGAATGAATCGCGGCACCGTCAAGGCGATAGATCAAGTGCAGAGGTTGACCATCGTGGCGTGGAACAACCGGCTAATAGCCGAGAGTGAGGCAAGCGGGGCAGAGGATATTGGAGTTAGTCGATGTGGTTGACAATGGTAGTTGGGTGGTGGGGAAGGCTGGTTAGGTTCGGCCGTTGGGGGTGGATGAGGGGGCAGAAAAAATAAAAGATTGGATCTGATTTTTTTTTAAATATTTTATTATTATTTTATGGAATTTTTAGAAAAAAATAATAATTTTTGTATTATAAAAATGTAATTAACCCAAAACTAACCTCGCCACTTCATCACTTAATGGTCAAGACTTGACGGTTTTAGTCAATGTTGGTCTAAAAGACTCCATGTGTATTGATTGGTTCACAAAGTTTAGGAGCAGCATGAGCATTTTCAAAAGTGAGGCCATGCATCACGTTCATTTTAACATAGTTCAGGGGCATCACGCGTATTTTAAAATAGTTCAGAGGCATCACGTGAATTTGGCGAAAAAAAGCGTAAACCAATAATTTGTTTGGAACCATGGCTACGGAAAAAGGAGATGAACCTATTAATTTGGACCGCCCAAGATGTTGTTGTACCTTGTGAAAGGCAAATAGTTAACATCAAATGTGTAGAAAACTATAACCAGAGGTGTCGTTTATACTGGTGAAAAACGAGCTACTTGTAAATACCGTGAGGCAATTTTTGATACTAATGTAATAATGAGACATCTCACATGAAAAGGCACATTAAAAATGTGCTTTAAGATTTAATTACGACATCAGACATTTTTGTATTAGTAGCATGCCCTACGATAGTGGTAATGGTCTAAATATGTCCTTGAAAAATCCTAATATTGATTTGTATGAGGTTCGTCGAGCTAGTTGTGTTTTAGTGGTAGTGGTCGCGCACCCATTTACAACTTGCTTGTGAGGAACCTGATTTTAAATGATGTCTATTGTGTGCCCGATATATAGTAATGTGAGTAAAATACTACTCTTAGGGGAGATGTAATGAGATCTTACAATGAAGAAATTTCTTTTAATTGAAGATGACTTGGAAAAAATAATGGTCACATTTTTTTTTAATACTGATAACTTGATAATTGAAGTGAACCTACTTAGATGAGTATATGTGTATAACAGCTCATTGGATTGATTATGACTGGAAACTACAAAAGAGAATCACCAAATTGGGGGGGTTTAACGCCTCCATTTGATGGACTCTCTCTATCTGATAAGGTTACACTTTGTTTGGGTCAGTGGAGGATTGCTCATAAGGTTTTTACTTCTATAGTAGACAATGCATCTTATAATGATTCCATGATTACTTCTTTTAAAACTCATTTTTACTAGAAATAAAACGCTCGCTGGTTCTTAGCGGAGAATTTTTCCACATGTGTTGCCCATATAACCTTGTGGTGCAAGTTGGTTTAAAGCTTATTGATGACACTATTGATTGGTTTTGGAAATTGTATGTGCTAAGTGTTGTTTCCAAATGAAAACAAAAGTGTTTTGGGAAACCAAGGTAAATGTTTAGGGTTTTACAAGTTGAGGTGTACTTGCTCAATTTTCTATATTTGCTACTTCAATTGTTTTTTCTACATGAAGAATCGTCTAGCTCCCAATGTTCATTATTGTGATAGAGTTTTGTATAGGCTATATCTGTAACACCACGTAATTTTTGGAAATTTATCTAATTCGGGTTTTACTAATTAATATTAAATTTAGGATTTTACGGTTTATTTTTAAGAATTATTATAATGATTTTCGGTTTTTAAAAGGGTGTACGTTTATTTTATTATAAAACAAAATTAATAAACAAAAACAAATATTTAAGTAAAATATCTAATTATATAATGACCATTATGCCCTTGCTTCTACACTGAGTTTCTATTCTTATAAAACCCACCCCACCACCAAATCATCATTTTTTTTTTATTCGGTAATTTACTGCCCCGAAGGGCGCAGTCCCTGTAGAGATATGAGGTTATTTAGGGGATGTAGCTCAGGCAGGAGGACCCTACAAGAGGGCCCACATCACAAATAAATCCTCCAACTTGTAAAGTTGGGGTTGATAAGGATCGAACCCCCAACCTCCATGTTGGGGGAGTGGTAGCTCAACTAAGTGAGCTACCACGAGATCCTTACCGCCAAATCATCATTATCATCGTCCATCATCATCAATCATCGATCATCAATCATCGATCATCATTCACCATTTTCACACTATACTTCAATTGCTCATATCTTGCGGTACTCAGCTCCGTTTTTGACGAAAATCATATCATAAAATTCATCTATCTCTCCTCTACGCAACGGTATGAATTCCTCCTTGTTTCGTTTAAGTCGTACCGTTATCGATTTTTCATTTGTACTCGTTTTAGGCTCGATTAACTTGATTTTAATTGATTTAATTCTCATATAAGTGATTATTATGATTATTAGAAGATTATAGGTTGTTTTTATGATTGATTTGAGTTGGGTTTTGGGTTTGTGTTTGATTTTGCGTGGGTTATGTTAACCCTGTCTTTGGGTCGTGTTTTGACGCATTGTTAGCGTCGTGGTGTTGTGGCTGGACTGTTACGGTGGTGTGGGGGTTGTATACGGTGCTTTTGTGGTTGTTATTATGGTTGTAGTTGGTTAAGTAGGGGTTGTAGTGTCTAGCGTGTATGGTTGTCGACGGCCCTGTTTTGAGTCGTGCCCTTGCCGAATTGTGGTGTTGTCGTTGTAGTTGTTGCATGTTTTTGTCGCAAGTCGTCGTTTTTTTTAGGCTGCATAAGCATGTCATATTATTGTTGCGAGTAGTTGTGTTACTGTCGTGGGTTGTTGGGTGGTTGCTGCTGGTGTAGTTGTGGTTGTTGTTGGCGCTAGTTCTTGTGGCTGGTCGTGGAGTGTTGTTTGCCATGGCCGTTGTCGTCGTTGTTGTTGTCGTCGTGATTGTTGTAAGTTGTGTAGTTGGGAGTTGCTATGTCGTTGCCCGAGAGTGCAACAATGGAGTCTTGGCTATCTTGAGAGTTAAGCTTGAGATTTCTCTTGGTAGGCTATCCCCATTGCAAGTCTGAAACTCCAAGTCTCAAGCTGAGACTTTGGTAATTTGAGATAAGACTTGCATTGAGGTGGGGGAAAGTTTGAGCAAGTTTGGAGTGAGTCTTGAGATTCCAAGACTTGCTTGAGACTCCACTTAACTAAATAAGTTGGTCTAATTTTGTTGTTTAGTTTGCTAATTTTTGCTAATTTGATCAATCTTGTTGTTTTGTTTGCTAATTATGTTTTTTTAGTAAAATGTTTACTTTATTATATTTGGCATGGATAAAAAAAAAAAAAAGTAAAAATCTAACTTTATCCAATTAAAATCTACCCTAGCCAATACAAATTTAATGTAGATGATATTTTATCCAAAAAAAAAAAAAAGTTGTCAAACAAACATGATGAAAAAAGAAATCTAGATTATTAGAATGTTTATAAATAGTTTGGCACTTATAACACCTTTGCAAATCTGATCAAGTTTCTAAATTTTCTTTATAAAATAAGACATTTGTCAACAAAAAATTGTGTTAATTATGGATCCAAATGAAAAGTTTGATATGAATCATTTTGTCAGTTTATTGACAAATCCTCAATTCCAACAAGCTCTAAATCAACAAAATCAAAACCAAACCTCTACCCAAATTCCTCAAGATCCAACTTTAACACCTACAAACCCGTTTTACATGGGCAATTCTTACACACGACATCCTAACCCCTCCCGAAACTTATTCGGTTTTACATCTACACAACCAAATGTGGGTGATACTCCAATAACTCCAGGGAGTGTTGGTTCTAATTCAAATAGTCCATTTGAAAATTCCAGCTTTCAAGGGTTGGAAAATATCGATGTCACTCCAACACCAAGCCAAAGTCGACGTCCTGCCGTGCGAAGAAGAGCGGTATCTTGGACCATCCAAGACGAATGTCTACTGGCAGTTTCATTTTTAAACGTTGGGAAGGATCCAATTGTTGGTAATGCGCAAAAAAGCACCGATTATTGGATAAGGATAACAGCTTTTTTCAACGATAACAGAAAGAGTGGACAAGCTGAGAGGGAGTGGAACCAGTGTAAGCAGCACTTGCATCCGATTATTACGGCAATTAATAAATTTAAAGGTTGTTATGCAAAATATGAAGAAAGGAGTGGATTAATGAGTCCATGATGCTTAAAGAAGCACAAGTATTGTACGAGCATTTGTACGGCACCAAATTCAACTACTTACATGTGTGGGAGATAGTGTCCAAAAATCCCAAATGGAATGAGGAATATAAGAAAAACATGGCAAAGTCTAATTCCTACAAAAGAAACAAGATATCCGAGGCAGGAGAATACACATCTTCGGGTGGAGATATCGGTGCTTCGGAGGAGGTGGAAGAGGTAAGTCGACCAATTGGACGAGATGCTGCGAAAAGGATACAGGCTGGAAAGGGGAAAGGAAAAAGTAGTCAAAGTGACTATTCATGGACTATATCAATGGCCCAAATTATCGAGGAAACGCGAACAATGTCGGCAAGTCGTTTAGCTGATGTCAAGGAGCAAGAGATAGAGGAAAGGCTCATTTGTGCTGATGTAACTAAAATGACACGACTGCAAAAAGTTCTTCACCAAAAAAAATTGGAGCAAATAGCGGAGAAACGAGGAATTAATATCAACGATTTACTAGAATAATTATAATAGTTTCATTATTGTATAATTATGCTAAGTTTAAGGTTTAGTTAATTTCTAATTAAGTATTTATTATGTCTTTACTGTTCTTTGTTATTTTTAATGTGTTGTAATTTCAATTTATCTTTTCTTTTAATTGTATTGTCTTTTCAAATTATCAAACTTTGTCAGTAAATTATTGCACTTTTTAAATTGAATTTTTATGTTTTATCTTATCTTATCTTTTTGCTACTTTTTAGAGTGAATTATTGTGATCTGTCATCTAGGTAGCACCGATACGGACTCGGACACGGACACGGACACCGACACGGATACGTGACAAGACACTTTGAAAAATAACGGACACGGACACGGCAAAAAACAAAAATTAATATGTATTTTGAATGCATATTTTTTCAATTACACGTACTGTTCGCGGGTAGGTAAAGGTAGGACTAGTGCGGTCGGGTGCAGGTTGGGCTGTAACAATGGGGCCGCTAGTGGACGTCGGTCGGAGGAGGTCTCCTGAGGCAACGTCGATCGAAGGTAGAAGAGTCAGCCGGAGCAAGAAGATGGGAAACAAAAAGAGACAAAGAAGTAAGACATGTAGTTGAACTATCTCCTAGTGTAATTAGAATAGGAGAGAGAAAAAAAAGTTTCTTTTTTTTTAAAACTTGTCAAAACGACGTAGTTTTGTGTCGTGTCGGGTGTCTGGTTGGTGTCTGGTCGGTGTCCGGTTCGTGTCCAATTAAAAAAAACCGTGTCTGTGTCCTAAAATTAAATAAAAAAACCGGACACGGTTTTTGGGCGTGTCGGACACGTGTCGTACCGTGTCCGACGCGTGTCGGTGTCCGACACGGTGTCAGACACAGACACGGCACTGGACAGGCGTGTCCGTGCTTCCTAGTCTGTCATATCACCTTTGTTTTTTTCTATTGAATGATTGCATTACTACCTGTAGTGCATGATTTCTTTAAATTCTGCATAATTCATGCTCACACTTGTCCATATGTTCCAAGCACAAATATTCTCCAAACCTAAAAAAATTCTCAAAAGGCATATGTCGGATAATGTATATAACCTTAGTTTTGATGATTTATTCAATGAAATGTATAATTCATATGTGGAATCAAATCCAACTATGGATGTTGTATCAAACATCTTGAATGATATACAAGAGGATACATCGTCCTCCAGCACCAAGAGGAAGAAGAAACGAACTTACATCGAAAGAAATCGTGAGGAAGGTCATGATCGCATATGGAATGACTACTTCTCAAACCATCCGACTTACACACTTGAGCAGTTTCGACGTAGGTTTCGGATGAGAAGGGAGTTATTTCTTCGTGTCGTAACCGCTCTAGAAAACCATGACTCATATTTTCAAAATAGTGTCGATGCCATTGGTAGGAAATCCTTTTCTCCAATTCAAAAATGCACTGCCGCCATTCGTATGCTTGCTTATGGGGTGACAGGAGATGCTGTTGATGAATACGTACGAATCGGAGAAAATACAGCAATCCAGTGTCTAAAGAAATTCAACCAATGTGTAATTGACATATTTGGAGGCCACTACTTGAGAAAGCCGACCGCGAACGACATCCAACGCCTACTCCAAGTTGGGGAGACTCGTGGTTTCCCAGGTATGCTTGGTAGCATTGATTGCATGCACTGGCAATGGGAAAAATGTCCAACTGCATGGCAAGGCATGTTTACTCGTGGTGATCAAGGTAAGCCGACTATGATACTTGAAGCGGTGGCTTCTTATGATTTGTGGATTTGGCATGCATATTTTGGTATTGCAGGATCAAATAATGATATAAATGTATTGGATCGCTCCCCATTATTTGATGAGTTTCTCAATGGCCGAGGTCCGGATGTCCAATTTACGGTGAATGGATCTCAATACAATATGGGATACTATCTTGCAGATGGCATCTATCCTGAGTGGCCAGTGTTTGTAAAGACCATCCCACGAGCTGACTTACTATCTGATAAAAGGAGATTATTTGCAAAATATCAAGAAAGTGTAAGGAAAGATGTAGAGCGGGCATTTGGGGTGTTAAAAAAAAGGTTCGCAATTGTTGCAAATCCTGCACGTTTTTGGAACAGAGGTGACATTGGAGATATCATGAAAACATGCATCATTTTGCATAATATGATCATTGATGATGAAAGAGAAGAGGAGAATCTATGTAATGATTTTGATTATGATGTTGCTTCAAATCAAGACGAGGGACCTGAAATAAGCAATGGTCTTCTTCCCACGTATTATGCTAATCGCGAGCAATATTTGGGAAATCATACTCGCGTTCGTAACCGAACCACGCATCACCAGTTACAAGCTGACATGGTTGAGCATGTATGGAATTATTTAAATGTTCGGGGAGACAATAATTAAGTTACCTTATGGTTATTTAGTGTTCAAGTTTACGTTATATGAAATTGTTTCAAGTTTTTTAGTTATCAATTTATCGTGTACTATCTTTGTTTTTTTTTCCCCCGCATGTGTCGATATAGTTTGTACTTCGTTTTCATCACTATAATAATATTTTTAATTTTTTTTTACATATTGGCTCAATAAGTTAAAATCGTTTGGAGTGTGTTAGCGGAATTCTAAATTATGATACATTAATCATTTATTTGATACAATGTTCTGTAATCGTAAAATGTTTAATTAACATAATAATTATTATGATCAATGATAAGGAAAAATAGAATTAAGAATAATTATATATGTTTATGCAAGTCTGAAATGAATCTTGGAATAAGGTGGGTGATTTAAGTGAGTCTGAAACTGTTTAAAATCTGAGTCTGAAATATAAAAGTAAGTGGAAAGCTGACGTGGTAAAGTCTGAAATCTGATATGAGTCTGAGGGATGAGGACAGCCTTAGTTGTTTGGGAATAATTTGGAGCTACTTAACTGTTAATTATAAACCACTTTAGAGTATGTGGTAAATTAAGGACTCAAGGGAGCTCAATTAGCTTAGTTACTTAAATACTTTTAATCATGGGTATGTCTTGCAACTCAATTATTAATTTTAGTTATTGTTTGGTATTATATAGCTTGCGGATTTAAGAAGGTTTGGTTTGACGATTTTGAGACAGATAATAAGAAAAGTTAAGTTTGACTAGTAAGAACGTTAACCCCTCTTAAGATTGAGCATATTCCCATATATCTTTTGGTGATCCGACTTTTCAGCTTATATAAATTATATTGCAATTCATATATACTCTTATCGTTTCAATTATTTATAAAGTCGGATTATTGAAGTTCCACTAAATGAGGGTTCGACCCCTCCGTTATATATTCATGCTTTTATACTCGTCTTTGTTTGATATTCGGCTTTGACCTAAGTTGTCATATGAGATCGATTCTACGAATAAAATAATGTATCTAAGACGGATAAAATGAGCTTGATGAATAATGTAACATCATAATCTGCTAGAGAAGGCGTGATCACTGGTCCGTCGGGGAATTATAAAAACTCCTCTGATCAAGGTGAAAATCTAGCCTGGGGTAGCTGTCAGGTGCCTATTAGACTTCCTCCTAGAGCGGTTACATCCTACTGGCCCTCCAGTGAGGGGTGTGCACACTCGAGTCTATAGGACGGGGTATTGGGGCTCTAGTAGCGTGTTGGGGTAGGACCCAATCACGAAACCGGACTTGTAATTGTTGAGATATTGAACTGATTGAATCTCGGCTTTGAGCTTTCGTTATGATCCTATACTTTGCTTTCTTTGTCTATGCGTTGCGTGATTAGCTACGTGTCATGAAGGCGCGTATCTTGTTGTCCTTATTGTTCTGTATGCTTGTGAGTTCTTACTCAGCCATTCTCTGTATTAAGTTCGTCCCTACCCTATTTTGGGGCTTGTATCATTTTCTTGTGATGCAGTTGGCAGGTCTGGTTGAAGATGAATGTATGCCTGGACGTCTGTACATATCATGGGGCTAGTTTTTGAATAAATGCTGTTTGATGAGACATTTTGGATCACATGTACTTGTTATTTCAATTACAGTTTGGTTTTTGTAAACTTGACTTTAGTCTTCCGCTGTCAACTCGTTTATCATTTATGTAAATATGTTTGGTTTAAATTTTATCAAAGTTTTAACCTTGCAGTTGACTCGTTAGCCAATTGCGGCATAACAATTCTATAATTTTTGTATAATTAAATTTGGTCAAAAATTTAGGGCTGTTACAATATCGCCTTATGCTGATTTGTAATTATTATATTGTGTCTTATCGGCTTTTATATTGATTGTAATATTATCGTACTCTGGCAAAATTTGTAATATAAATATTGGTTTTCAATTAGGCAAAATTCGGGGTTGTTACAAATAGAGTGTACGTACCCTTGTTCGATAGTCGCCCGTAGGTCTTGAGGTATCAACAATGCCTTCATTTTAACAAACCAAAAATTATAATTTTTTTCGTGCAAAAATTAATGTTGTAAGTATTGCTGAAATGGGTGGAGCCAAGCTAGAAGATTGATTTTGGTTTGAAAGATCAAGGTGGTTCTAGGAGCAACTCCAGTGGTAGGCGAGATAAACCTGACTTGAAGTTGCAATGTCATAAAAGTAAGTCAGGCAGGTTTCAAGTACAATTTGCTCCAATGTTTAAGCATAATTTCAACCTGTCTGAATAGGGCCCACTGTTTGTTCTTGTCCCCATTGTATTTTTACCTATTTTCGAATTAGAAAATGATTTAACGATAAGTCGAATACGTTATTTTTACGAAAAAAATTATGGTTTGATAACTGTGAATGACTTATAAAATGGATGGGAGACGAAAATAATTATTTTGGAATAAACATTGAGATAAACTAAAGTATAATAAAAACAATAAAAACTAGGAACGAAAATAGTAATTAATAAACGTATAATACTTCATTTTATTTAATCTTCGTCTCCAAAGCGTTGCCAAATATGCTCCACCAAATCTGCTCTTTGTTCATTATGTATTTGTCTATCTCGCAAACTCGCGTTAGCTGTGACATACTCCTCAAATTCGAGAACATGTCCATGGTTTACATCAGGACCAATGCCCGGCGAGAATACATCATCTGGAAAGTTTCTCGAGTATGTATGACGCTCATCTTCGACAATCATATTATGTAAAATAATGCAAGCATACAAAATATCGTGGAGCGAATTCTTATGCCAATGTCGGGCAGGACCTTGAACTATCGCAAAACGTTTTTGAAGCACCCCAAATGCCCTTTCAACATCCTTTCTTGCACTCTCTTGTTTTTCTTTGAATTTCTTTCTCTTTGGGTCTTGTGGGTGTGGGTAGGACTTAACAAATGCAGCCCATTCTGGATATATACCGTCTACAAGGTAATATTACATGTTGTATTTAGTGTTATTCACCAAAAATTCAAAATTGGAAGCTTTTCCTTGAAGGACATCAGTAAACAATGTAGAACGACTTAGCACATTAAGATCGTTGTTAGCTCCAGCAACACCAAAATATGCATGTCAAATTCAAAGATCTGTAGAGGCCACTGCTTCAAGCATGATGGTAGGATATCCATGATCAACTCTAGTGAATTGCCCTTTTCAAGCAACAAGGCAATTTGCCCAAGACCAGTGTATACAATCAAGGCTACCAAGCATGCCTGGAAAGCCATGACACTCTTCAAGCATTTGAATTAAACGTTGAACATCAGTAGCATTAGGCTTTCTTAAGTACACTCCTCCAAAAATCTCAATAATGCCACGACAAAATTTAAATAAGCATTCAATTGCGGTGGACTCAACACTTCGTACATATTCATCAAGTGCATCCGCTAGTGTTCCATATGCTAATATCCGAATAGCAGCTGTACATTTTTGTAGTGTTGATAACCCCCGTCTTCTGGTCACATCTACCCTTTGTTGGAGATACTCAATATGAGTCTGAAGAGCTTCCACTACACGAAGGAATAATTCTCTCCTCATACGAAATCTTCGTCGAAAATGGTCATGTGAATATACAGGATCATTGGAGAAATAATCCTTGTAGAGGCGTTCAGTACAACCTGCACGATCTCGATGGACAACCGCTCTGGATAATATGATAAGATAAAAAAATTATCTTTATGTGCAATCAGAACTATCCAATGTGATTGGTTGTTCACTGGTAGGATATATTTATGAGGATCAAAGAAGATAATAATAAATATGATATATTTTATTTTTATAATTAATAGATGAAGAAATGAAGAAAATTACAAATAACCTTACATGGCATTATGCAATAAAATAAAGATACATAAGTTTAAAAAAAAATACATAATTTAAATGTCCTCAACTTTTAAGACGTGTAACTAAAACATATAAACTGCATAATTTCATCCCAATTAATTCCATGTTTCTCCGCAAGCTTCTTTGCAACGGCATTGTGCTTCCTCCTTGTCTCCTCGTTCAGATTTGTTGTATTTGTTCTTATAATATTCATCTCTGCAATTCCTGTGTGCCTCTCAGCTATTGACATCTTCTTTAATTGAAGCTCTTTATATTTGTTCCACATTTGTTCAGCATTATCATCTTTCTTAACTTTTCCACTCACCTTACTCTTTCCCTTAGCCGACCTAGACGCTGCTTTGGCCACCTTCGGCCCGATTGGACATTCTTCCATTGTTTCCTCACTTTCATGTGCGGATGTTGAGGATGTATAAGCTCCTGATCTAGAAATTTTGGTACGCTTTGAAATACTATTCGATCACAATTTTTTTTCCATTTTTGTTGATCTTTAAGAATATCCCATGAGTGCTCGTAGTTAAACTTTCTACCCCTACTATTGACCTTATATAGAGATGAGAAAAGATCCTTAGCTTTTTCAATCATTTGGCGCTCGTCATGCCCACTTGGTTGATCCCTCCTAATTTGAATGTAGCATCCTTGAAATTTACTAACATCGTCACTCATTTTGTACCAATGGTTAGCCGCTTTGTCGGCAGGAACTTTAGGCCCTTCCGTACGGTAACAAGTATTATAGTACTCTACAATATTTTTCCATAGATCTTCGTACTTTTGATCGTTGCCAACAATTGAATCCTTACTAACCATTAACCAAGCTTTGCAAAGATTTATATCTCGTACCTTATTCTAGTTGAATTTTTTTTATCTTGTTTATCATCTTCCTCCACTGGAATCACGGTTTGTTGGGAGTGCGAGATCGACCCAATTAAATATTTCCATGTGTCAGAAGCTCCTATATTTGCTCTTCTTGGTGACGTGTGAGTTATATCCAAAACACCAAAATTTGGAGGAACAAAATAATCATTGGGAATCATAGGGCGACTACCCGGTCTAAACATTGACAGAAAGAAATGAGGGTATGGAATCTTAGCTTACGAGGGTTGTAATGAAAATAATTTGGGTCTTAAGAATATTGTGGATGGGTTGGGAAACTTGACTGTGGATGATTACTCCGAATTGGTATGATCAGGGGATTTTGTGTACTTGAATTTGGATTTTGAAGATTCGTAGTTGGATTTTCAGAATTTTGTAATAAATTAAAATAAGTATTATATGGATTCTCATTATCCATTATTAGCCAAGATAATTAAGATTATATATTAGAAGATGAGAGTTATGAAAATATATTTGAAGTTGAGATTACCCAAAATAAAATGTTCAAGTCACACATATGTATAGGGAAAAATACACAATTTTTTTTTTTAATTATCAGAAAAAAAAATAGCCGTTGGAAAACGACAGTTGGATAATTTTAGCCGTTAAATTCTGAAATGTATCAACATACATTATGTACAAGGAAAAGCAAAAAAAAAAAAAACAGAAAAAAAAGAAAGAAAAAGAGAGTGATAAGGCGTGTGACCCACAAAAGTGGGTCAAATGCAAAAAAAGCAGCGTGTGAGCAGGCTGCTCAATTGAGCAAAATGCTCCAGGATGTGCAGACTTTTTTCCTCTTCCAATGGTGGGGCATGTTGCCCACTTTCTCAAGCTACTCAAAAAGCACCCCATTGGAATTGCTCTAATGCAACCTGTTAGTTTGTAGGTGCACAATCGAACAAAAGGGGGAGATGGTTGATTTGTTTTTTTTTTGTTTTTTTTTTTACGTAAAAAGGGAGAAGATGGTTGGAAAGTATTTTCGAAATTAACTACTAAGAATTGGGAACAATATTTTTAGAATTTTATCAAATGGGGAATGGAAGGTTTGTTTTTATCAATTGGGTATTGGGGTTTGGTTCCGTTAGTTATGTGCTAACATGACAATAAACTTAAAAAAAAATTACCTTGCGTATTTCTCACTCTCCTCTCCCAATTATATATCGTACTATCTTCTTCCACCACTCCCACCCAAATCCACCATAACAACTTGCGTACTCTCACATCCCAAACCTCAATTCCTACTTTCTTCCTAATTGAATTTATTCTCTCACTGTAACACTCTCACCATCTGAATATCCCCCCTCTCCATTAAATTTTCCTCTTCCCATTCTTGCGGATCAACCCCGGAAGCAATGCAATGGACGACGACTTGACGAAGAAGATCAGGCTCACCGCTCTCGGTGTCGATGGGCAAAGATTCTTCTGGGTAGATTCTTGTTGATTTACCTTTATTTTGTCACGTTTCTCCGTCATCCATCCGCGTCAATTCAACTTTTTTTTTTTCTAGAAATGTTAGTTTAAGGTGTTACATGACGATATTCTCATGTTTTTACCAACTTTTACCGTTTTGTGCTTTTTCTTGGTATACGCACTACTTTGGTTTGCTTTTTTAATTGTAGGACGTACGGGGATGCTTGGAGGTGGAAGTTCGTGTCAAGAGCTTTCCATCGATATATGGTGAGTGCAAAACGGAGCTCCAACGGAGTTTTTGGAGAGTTTTCAAGATTTACCCAGTGATCCACCCGGCCGAGTGGATCCTCATACACTAGAACCAGTGGTTCACCTCACCGGGTAAATCGATTCACCCGCCTGGGTGGATCTCGGATGAGAGTCACCCTACCAGTTTTCAGCTTTAATAAAATCGATATTTTTGCCCTTATTTTGTGGATCCTATAAATACCCACTACCTACTTGTTTGTAAGCTGGGCATTTCATTAGATATTTTTAGGGAGCTGTCAAATTAGATCTAGATTTTTATCTCTCCTCTATTCCTACCTTTGGTTTGATCACCCTTTGTAATTCCTTAAATATTTAATTTTAAGTTTTGAAGATTTATTTTTATTATTGAAGAATCAAGTTTTTTTTATCAATCATTTTCCTTATTTACGTATTGGGCAACAATTTCTATCTCTTCTATTGATAGTACAGATCTTAGAGCCTGTTTGGCCAAGCTTCTCCAACAGTTTCTAGGGTGTAGAAACAGAAACTGGGCCAAATAGGGTAAATAAGAGGAAGTGTTTCTGTAATATCCCGAAAATTCGAAATATTTTAATAATAATCTCTTAGTATTATTACCTAATTTATTCTAGTGAAAAATGTATTAGTTGTTATTTCGTGAGTCGTTTTCGAAAATGGGATCGGGAATTGGTTCCAAATTTGGAACTGCAATTTGCGTTTTCCATTTTCAAATTGGGTCACTTTTACTTATAACAATCTACACCAACTCAATACCAAGTTGGCCCAAACAACCAATACCAAACCCAAAGAGAATAAGGAAATTAGAAAATTGAAAAAGAAAAAAAAAAAAAGAAAAAAAAATTAAAAAAATAAAATAAAATTAAAAACCCTCTTTCTCACTCCTCTACCCGACACCCCCCTTCCTTTACAAATCACCCATGTTTTTCCATTGCCTTCTCACGCACACCACACCCCTCGCGCACACATCGCCGGTCGCACAAGACGCCTACCCAGCCACCAGTTCCCGTTTGTTCCAACCACCTCGATGCCACTCTTCTTCCTCCTTCCTTTGCCGTGGGTAACGTCCTTCGCCACCCCTCTTTTCCCTGCTTTCGCTCATGTAATCAAACATGATTATTGAGTCGTTTTTAAAGCTTTAATTCGTGTTTAATTGATACTAATAGATGTTATGATTATTGGGTAGTTGATTTGAATTAGTTTTATACACAAAGAATTGGTTTTGACGTTTGATTTGGGTTGATTTTCACTAATCACGATTTTGGGATTAATTAGCTTAATTATTCGAATTAGGTTCAATTAGTTTCGACAATTATGATTTTATCATACTTATAATTTGTCAATTGGAGTTCTTGAATTTAGTTTGAGATTTAAATTGGGTTTTACTCAAGTTTGTAGAAATTGTAAATTGGAGGAAATTTGAGTGATTTTTTTTTATAATTAGGCTAATTACTCCAATTTAATTATGATAACTAATAATTCAAAATTTTGATAATTTAGGGAATTATAAACTGATTTTCGTAATTTAATTAGTTTAATTCGTTTTTATGTGAATTTATGTAATTTAAGCAAGATTTTGATAATTAAAACATAATATAAATAGTTTTAATAAATCCTAAATAAATTGTAATAATAAAGTATTTATTTTCATAAATTAGATTCTGTTTTAAAAGTCATTTTAAGTCTTTGGGAATATTTAAGATAAATTGAGTGTTATTTGAGTATTGGTATTTGATTATTGAATTAGAATTATAATTGTTGGTTATATTGATAATTGTTGGTTTAGAATATAGATTGTGGTGGGCATTCCGTATAGAGTAGAGCTAACATAAGTATTTGATGAATGATTGGGTGAGATTAGTATTAATTTGGGATTATTGATTGTATTATTGTAGCCCCTGAGTTCGTAGGCGAAGAATACTAGTGACTGTTGTGCTGTTGTGTTCTTGTGTGCATTGAAAAGGTAAGCTAGCATGCTCAACCTTTCTTAAGCTTGTAGAAACCTTTCAAAAATTATATGCTAAGTGATTGGTGTGCTGGATGAAAACCTAGTATCATGTTAGGTGGAGAACGAATTATTGTTTTGATTATCATATTTTGATTTAATTGGATTGGATTAATGCGTTGATATATTGTTTGGTTTATGATTCAAAAGATGTTGTTGGAATTATGGTTGATGGGTGTGAAATTGATATTGGTATGTCTGAATTATGAATGATTGTATGATTGTTGGAATATAAACTTGTGTGAATGATCGATATTATAAACAAAATAAATAAAGTATGAGGATACACGATGATTATTGGTTTGAGTCACATCGACTCCACTTTATTGGTTTGAGTCACATCGACTCCACTTTATTGCCCCACCGCATCGGTTTTTAAGTGGGCTTGGCTCTAATACTACTCTATTGGGTTAGCAATACTTAATAGGGGGTGTGCACACTTAAGGTCTAGTAGTCTTGCATGGTATGGTTTGGTGGGTCGGCAAAGAACTGACTCACCCACGTATATAATGGTTTGGTGAGTCGACAAAGATTCGGCTCACCCACGTATATAATTGTATGGTTTGGTGATTCGGTAAAAACCGGCTCACCCACTTATAAATATATGATTGGTATGGTTTGGATGAGTTGGAAACAAATTCGGCTCATCCCACTTATAAAATTTGGTATGGATTCCTCATTAAAGATATAAAAGAATGAACTGGATTTTATTAATGAAATGTTATATACTTGTTGAAGCTACTGTGATATTTCTATTTTGGTGATGTAGTTTGTCTTGATGAATGGTTTACATGTTAACGTGCTAAGTGTGGTTTTCGAAAATAAAATTAAAATGTTTTCAAAATCCAGGTAAAGGTTTTGGTTTTCTACGAGTTTAGGTGTTAGCTTACTCAATTTCACTGACTTTTTCAACTGTGGTTTTTGTGTTTTAAATCCACCAAAGGTTTGGAGTATTTGATGCATGCGGGAATCGACGACTCATTAGTTATTAGTTGGACTAAACAAATATAGACTCTCAACTATTAGACCATCAATAATATCTAGACTATTTCATATTTCATATTTCATATTTTAGATTGTTGTAATTTAATTAATGGATTGTAATAGATTATTTTAAATCATTAGATATTTGTAGTTCGGCTTCTGAAATCTCCTTGCATTCGGGTCTTTGACTCGAGTGCGGAGTGACATCTCTGAATTTCCTTATTTGTATTTTGGTTCGTGATAAAAATATTTTTAAAAAAAAAAAAAGTAATTTGGGGGTGTTACAGTTTCTACTTCGCAGGGAGCTCAAAATAGCTCCTAGATTGTCCAGAAATAGAAGCCCAAAATTGTTTCTCCAAATTGTTTCTCGTGGAGCTCTTCTTCACAAGTTGTTCTTATATTTTTTATTTTTCTCTCTCTTCCACATTAGTTCCACACTTCCACCGCCATCTTCCTCATGCCTTATCCATTCACTCATCATTAATTTCATGGAATCAACTCCATATCGTCATTGTATTTTGACCTCCATCTTTGATTTTTCCGAATTTGTTCTCTTGATTTTGTTTTCATTAGCAAAGTTTTTTAGGATTCTCTCATAAATCTACTATACTCCATATTACTTGCTTCCTACCTCAAAAAAGTTTTTAATTTTTTTCATGGGGTTATGATTAATTGGTAGCCCATTCTTGTGCCTAAGATGAAATTTTTATTCAAAGTAGAAAAAGAAAAGTTATTAATTCAATCTTTTGGAAAGAAGAAATGTTTAAGAAAAAGAAGTAGAAATAAGGAATTGGCCAAACAGTTATAAATTAATCTCATAGATGAGAAGCACTTCTTGAATAAAGTATGCAAAAACCCCTAAAATTTCCGCGGGAGGAGTTTCTCCGGGAGTGCTTTTGAGAAGTAGAAGTTGTATTTGAAATGCTTGGTCAAACGACCCTTAGTTCAGTAGTACAATTTATTAGTTCACGTTTCATTATTTTTGTTGTGTCACTCGTATCATGAGCTTTATCACAAGACCCTATGAAGTTTAGTCAGCAGACAGTGGTTGGAGGCAAAGATGTAGAGGGTCTCGTCGCCTCTTTTAACAAGGATAAAAAAAAAAGAAACGATTTTTTGAAATAGTACCGTAGAAAAAATTGTCAAACAAAATGGGTTGGAAAAAAATTTATTCAACAAAATGGGGTGCACGTCACCCTTATATAAAACCGCCAAGGTTCATGGCAGTTTCAGGACTTTTTTTTTTTTTTTTGTTTTTTTTGTGAATAGTATAACCGTCAAGGAGTTTGGCGGTTTTTTTGTTCACAAAAAAAAAAGAATGTGGTTCTTTTATTGTAATTAGTATAATCGTCGAGGTTCATGGCGGTTTTTTTGTGAATACTATTTTTTTTTTTTTTTTGTGCAAGATTGTGGTTCTTTTATTCATCCTCAATGGGAAAAAAGAACAGCTTACGAAAAAGGACACCAATAAAAAGCCAACATAAGGAGAGAAGCCTAAGCTACCATGACTTCTACAATTTCCTCTTGATTACAATTCTTGCTTAAGAAGTACATTCGAACACTTACCACGAATCGAATTTGTCGAGTTTCTTTCTTGCCAGATCATGTAAATAGCCGCATTAAAGCTGCAAATTGCCCATTTATGCCTCCAACTTTTCTTATTCTTGTTGTTCCTGATCCAGCTAATAATTCTCCTAGTGTCATTGTGAATCAAACTCATTCCAACCCACCTTTTGACACCTTCCCAAACTTCACTTGAAAAAGCGTATTTGAAGAAGATATGATTATGAGATTCAGCTCCTTTTTTGCATAGGGCACATCTGTTCACCATTTGGAATCCTCTCCTTGTCATATTATCAACTGTAGCAAGCTTTTTCTGCAAAGCCATTGCTGCTACAAAGCTGTGTCTAGGAAGATTGATGTTATTCCAAGCAATATTGTGCCATCTGATCTTTGGAAACTTGCACCTAAAATGCTCATAAGAAGCCTTAACATTGAAATTACCTCCGTTTCTCCAGCCTGCCAGTTTTTGCTCCGGAGTTTCATTTGGGTTAAGGTCTCTAACTAGTTCCTCCTTGATCCTGATAAGACTTCGCCAACTCTCAAAGTTAGAGCTTTGCTGGTGGAATTTAGACCTTGTTTGATCGGACTGCATCTTTCTGAACTGATCTGAATGATTCTGATCTGAACTGAATGATTCCGATCTGAACTGATCTAAACTGAATGATTCTGATCTGATCTGGACTAATCTGAATGATTCTGATCTGATCTGATTGAGATTTGTGATTTCTGAACTGAATAGAATTTAACTGAACATATCAATTTAACATATTCTTTAACAATTTTATAATTATTATAATTATTTATTATTATTATTATTATTATTATTATTATTATTATTATTATTATTATTATTATTATTATCTTTACTTTTTTTTATTGTTATTATTTTTATTATGGTATATTGAATGAAAATTCAAGAATAATTTACAAGAAATTGGTGAGGAGCCGAGATACTATCTGAGCCCCCACACCTTTCTCTATGGAAAAACCAATCCTAATAAAAATAAAAACTACAGCCTGCGCACCGATATCCTGCATCCTGTTGAACTGCTGGATCCGCTTGAGCAGAACAACAATTGTTGGCTCCAACTCCCCCATAGAGGAGAAAGAGAAGGGAAGGAAGCCATAACCCAAAGCAGTGCACTTAGCCTCATACTTAGCACGCTTACGATTGGCCGCTTCCCGCACTACCTTACCTGGTTCAAAGTCAATCAATCCCGTCTGTGTTAAGGGTGAGGACCAAGTCAAATCGACGCAAACGTCACGCCCGTCAGCCCATGAATATAGCAGCATGTCCGCTGGACAAAGAGGTCGACCATCAGCGCCAACCATGCGAATGTCAACCTCCTTTCCTGCTGACAACCCAGATCGGTAATAGATGTCAACCTGCGTGTCACGAACAGAGTTATGCCGATGCTTGACGCCCACAACACTCGTACACGAGACTGCATGATCCCCCAATATATCACCAACAAAAACCCGCGAGCAAGCAGAGCACATGCGTTCTACGGTGAACAAAGGTATCCGTAGACGATAGCAAAGAACACATCGATAGGTTCGACCATTCATAGTCTGACCCAACCCCGAAATCGGGACCACCCTAAGCCAATCAAAACTGTGTATACCCTGCTGAGTCTTTCATAAAGCTAACTGACGCGGTGTCAAGGAATAAACAGAAGCGGCATCCCTAGCGACCCGTGCGAAATACAAATCTGCCAATCTCTTCATAAGTCTGGGAATTGCGATCTCACCAGAATTACCTAAAATGTCGACCTCCATAGTCCTATTAAAAACACCAAATGCAGATCCCATAGAGGCGATACCAGCATGGTGAAGAAGCGTAGTTTGGAAGTTAGCAGACTGAAGCCGCGACGCCAAAAAAGAGTAATGGACAGCATCCTCGGCCGAATAGACACCAAGCCCCCAAAAGAAAAAGGCGAAGTAGTAAGCCTCCACTGCCAATCACCAAAGCCCGAACTCGCAGCAACCACTATACGCTCCAAAGAAGAACGTAAGGCCGCATCAAAAGCTAGCTGAGCCGACTCAAAAATACGCGGCACACAAGTATGTAAAGCAAAATATAGGTTAGAGACCCAAGCGCAAGCCCGAAGTAGAAACAACTCGCTCTGCGGATCATTAAACCTAGCGACCGCGCCCATGAGCTCAATGGTATTAGTCACGCTCCTCATTACCAAATAACTACAAAACCCGAAATCGACTCTTATTGGCCCACCTAAAAGCTTGACCCCAAGGAGAGGCCTAGCAATATTAGGGGGAAAGACTCCATCAAGCCGACTCTATGGATCCTCCGAAGGCAAAAAAAACCTCAGTCTTATCAACATTAAGATGGAGACCCACACGAGGACCATCAGCCTGAATTAACTCCAAAACGTGACCTACAACCAAGGTATCATCGACAATAGTGTCATCGTCCAAATACCAAGCCTACAAATACAGGTCGAAAGAGTCCCTAATCTTACACGTTAAAGGGTGCAACACTAGGGCAAAAAGCAGCGGGCCAAGGGGGTCACCCTGCTGCACCCCCTGACACGACAAAAGTGTGTGCTCCCCATAATATAAGCGCACAGGGCTAGAGTAACAGAACTCGACCCAACGACCGAGAGCAGGACATCGGAGACGAACCTCCTGAAGCATAGCTGCACGATCCACCATGTTAAAGGCATTACGAAAGTCGACCAATAACATGGAGAGACCCACCTCATCTCCACGACCCTCAACCAATCGGTTGACGGCATGCAAGATCGCCTCACCCCCCCCCCCCCGGACACACCAACACCAAACTGAAGGTCAGCGAAATAATCACCCAAGGATGGACCTACCAAGGAGGCGCCAACCTTGGAAACCAAACGCCACCACACCGTACCCACAGCAATATGGCGAATACCACCGCCTGGTTCAACAAGCCGGGTGAGCCGTGCACTAGCAACAAAGAGACCTAACACAACAGGACACTTCCCCTCAAGGAAAAGGTTAACCACCCGTGTGACAGAGGCAAGCAGCTCGTCGGAAACTGCCACATCGGCCCCACTCGAACACTCCAGAGGTTGAGCACATAGACCGTCGCGCCCACAAGATGTACCACGCGGGAAGCTCCTAATTCGATCAAGAACAACAGGGACAAGAGCGTCAAAGTGAGGCTGATCAGCAGAGTCAGCAGGCAAAGACGGGTCAGGTGCAACGGGATGTTTCGCCTTCAATTCCTCCAAAGTGGCATCTAAGTAAGGGGCGATTCCAGAGGAAGACAGAACACTAATCGTCGCACTAAATTGACCATCAGCAACCTTACGCCGACATTGCGTGATATTACGCTCACACAACTCCAGGGCCTCATCATCAACATCAACAAAGGAGACGAATCCTCAGCCAAAGTATCCTGAACAAGCTGACACTCGCCCCCGGTCTCACCCCAAGTGCGAACGGCAGAGACAATAAACTCTTCCTGCAAACGGCGTCTAGTAGCAGATCGACGCTCGCGACAACTTCGTGGTGAAAAAGTCGTGAGTGTACACATCGGCAATTATTATTGTTGTTATTATCACGAAGAATCAATAAAAATTTACAAGAAATTTGTGGGAAGCCGAGATACTATCTGAGCCCCCACTCATTTCGCTATGGTATGTAAAACTAATCCTAGTAATTATATATCATCATGTCGAGCAAGAAGATGATACTCAACAACAAGTTGGCGCGGAGCTAAATGATATGGAGATTGATAAAGAACATGAAGATGATATGTAATGGGATAATTAACTCTATGGCAATCCACTAAATACTTCAATTCGTTTACTTTTGTATTAGTAATTTATGATAATTTTTTTAAATAAAATTTCCTTGTTTAGTTTGATTTTTGTAACCTATAATCATTAAGAATAAAAGGATTAGTTTTAATAATGACATTATTTTAAAAACAACTTATTTGACTGAAATAAACAAAATTTCAATTATCTGATCTGAACTGAACTGATCTGGATGATTCTGATATGATGCGATCTGATCTAAATGATTTTGATCTAATCTGATCTGAACTGAATGATTCTGATCTGATCTAATCTGATCTGAGTTTATTTGAGAATAAGTCCTATCAAGCAGGGCCTTAGAAGGCTGTTTTTCTTCTGCTTGTAGGAAAGTTGTCCATATTTCCTAAAGTCTTGTCCTACCTGAATATAGTCTCCATAGCCACTTAATCATTAGAGCTTTGTTCCAGGCCAAAATCTCCTTGATGTTCATGCCACCTTCCTCCCTCGGGCTATAGACACTTATCGAACTTTTGTAGATCATCTTCCTATCTCCCGGATCAATGTTCCAAAGAATTTTTTTGCAAATTCTATGAATTTTCATAGGTATGCCTTTGGGATTAAAACACTAGCACACCAAAAATTCTCAACTCCAAAGATCACAGAATTAATCAGTTGAATCTTACCAGCATAGGACGGGGTTTGGGAAGCCCAGTGCTTGACAGAATTCTGCATTTTGCTAATCAGTTGATCATACATTTCATTCTTTAGTCTGGAGTCATTTAAAGGAATCCCAAGATATCTGAAAGGAAAATCACCTTCAGTGAATCTTGTGAAATCTAGAATTTGTTGCCTGACAGAATCCTTTACTCCTCCAAAGTAAATTTCTGTTTTACTCTGATTAGCTTGTAGACTTGAGATTGCAGCAAACTTGGTTAAACAATCCATTGCAGCAATAACTGATGGTAGGTCACCCCGAACAAATATCATAAGATCATCTGCAAAAGTGAGGTGAGTAAGTCTGATTCTTGAGCATTGCGGATGAAAGGAGAACTAATTATGACTCGCCATATCTCTGAGGTATCTAGATAGAGTCTCCATTGCAAGGACAAAGATATAAGGAGACAGGGGGTCTCCCTTTCTTATTCCACTTTCTCCTTTGAGAAACCCCTCGTACATGTGCATATCCAGTCAACAAATTTGCTTGGAAAATTGTATGCCAGCAGCATATTCTTAATGAACTTCCAATTTAAGGTGTCAAAAGCTTTCCTGATATCGACTTTTATAAGGCATCTTGGAGAGACTCTGATTTGGGAATAAACTTTAGATAGTGTTTGGAAACAAGAATTTGAAAATTTGTAATCATTTCAATTCCATCATTTGAGAATGTGGAATTCAAATATAAATCAAATGTTTGGGGAGAGTTGGATTTCAAAATGACACCTCTTGAGGTGTCATTTGTTTTTGGCCTAATTGGATTTGAAACAATTTCCAAATGATGTGACACAAATCCAAATTCTCAAATTATTGAATTTCCAAACATGAGATTTATGTCAAATTTGGATTTGAGAATCAAATTCTTGTTTCCAAACACACTCTTAACCAAATTCTGAGACAGCACAACATTATAAAAAATGCTTCTTCCTTCAGCAAAAGCAGCTTGTTCTTCACCAATGAGGCTTGGAAGTAGGGATGGCAATGGGTCGGGTCTCGGTCAGGTCCTATAGGATCCAGACCCGGATCCATGTCTTTACAGGCAGACCCAAATCCGACCCAGACCCATGGTCCAAAAATTATAGATCCAGACCCAGACCTGCCAGGATCCAGCGGGTCTGGGTCCAAGATGGGTCTTTTATAAAATCAAGTTTGTCATGTGTAAAACTTGCGGAGCTCATGATATTTCCGTCTCGATGTGATTTACGATCGTTAATGCGTTGATGTGATTTGTTATCATCACTATGGTGGACATTCCTCATCCATCAGAACTTCAAAAGACCAAGGGAGCGCGACAACGGCGGCGGCGACGATGAGATTTTGAGGCGGTAACGAAGGATTTTGAGGCGGCGACGAAGGGTTTTGAGGGCGCGGAGAAGGATTGGGCGTGACTCATGAGAAGACTGAGAAATGAAAATGGAAGGGGGAAGGCGGGATCGTGAGAAACTAGGTTTTATTTTTTATTTTTCTATTTTTTTTGGTCGGGTCCGCGGATCCATGGGTCGGGTCTGGGTCTCAAATCAAGGACCCATATCCGACCCACACATTTATGACCGGGTTTGGACCCGACCCATATCCATTGGGTCTCAAAAAATGGACCCAGATCCGATCCAAGTGGGTTGGGTCCGCCGGGTCTGGGTTGGGTCTTGGGTCCATTGCCATCCCTACTTGGAAGGGTTTCCTTCAGTCTATTAGCTAGGATCTTGCTGATTATTTTGTAGAAAGTGGAGCAACATGCAATCGGCATGTAATCTGCAACATTAGAAGCATTGCTTTTCTTAGGAATGAGAGTTACCATTGTAGTATTAACTTTTGTGGGAGGTGAAGATTCTCAAAGAAGTCCATGACAGCAATGGTAACATCTTTCTCCACTAGGTTCCAGGATTTTTGAAAGAAACCTGAATTAAAGCCATCCTGACCAGGGCTTTTTTTATCGAGGCTAATGTTGAATAAAGCTTCTTTGATTTCCTCTTTGGTAACTTGCTTGGTGATGCTGCCATATTGGCCATCTAATATGCAGCTACCTTTCCTAGTGAAGTTGTAGTCAAGATCTTCAACTTTCCCTGCACTACCCAACATACTTTTGTAGAAGGAGAAAAATTTACTATTCACAATTCGTAAAATCGTCATAATCCTTTGCGGTATTATACATGGGTGACGTGCACCCCATTTTGTTGAAGTTTTTTTTTTCCAACCTATTTTTTTTTCCGAGCACTATTTTGAAAAATCGTTAATAAAAAGTCGTACCTCCATGGGAGGATGTGATAATTGTAGCCAATTTTTATTTTATTCATCGGTAATGATGTTGTATTCATCGAATCCTTAAAAAAAGTTAGTAATTATCTAGAACTAACTATATAATTGGAAATGCAATCTGTAACACCATTTTACAGAACAATTTGTTGAAATAATGTTAAAAAAACAAATGTTAAACAAAATGGGTAGGGAGGGTGCACGTCACCTATATCAAATCGGCAAGGACCATGGCGGTTCTAAGACTTGTGAACAGTAAAAAAGAAATTAAAAAATTTAGGACCATTAAAACTGCCAAAGTCTTTGACGGTTTTACTATTCACAAAAATAAATAAATAAATAAAACCGCCAAGAATTTTGACGGTTTTATACATGGGTGACGTGCACCCCATATTGTTTAACAAGTTTTTGTTCCACACATTTTGTTTAACATTTTTTTTCGACCAATATTACGTTAAATCGTTCCATTTTACATTGAAATGAAATAAAATCTCAAAGCTTATCGTCAATCCTCTCTAATTTTCCTCCGGTTATGATTTAGGTTACATAATTTATCAAAACAACTACATCTACCTCGAATAAAAATATAGCGACGCACAAAATTAATGAATCCATATATTAATTATACGATTTTACAAAAAAAAAAAAAAAATTAAGAAACCAGAAAATATATATATAAATCTAATATCTAATCTAATACTATATATTAAAACCTGAAACCAAGTCTTTCCTAGGAGGACACTTGACATTCATTAATAGGATAGCACTAAGTAATTACATAATATGGAAATTATTAGCTAATTTATGGAAAATAATATAATTTATGGTGATTATGGTGGTAAACTAATTTATGAAAAATAATAGTGTTACTAATAATATTATAACAAAGATAAACTGATAATTTTATAAAATGAGTATAACAATATAGATATACAGTTCGGGCGCGAGTCGGACATGCAAACTAGTTATCTAATACTATATGTTAAAATCTGAAGCCAAGTCTTTCCTAAAATGACACTTGGCATTTATTAATTGGATAGAACATAAAAATAACATTAAATATAATTATCGGTTAAGATATGGTAATAAATTATCATAGAGTAGTATAATATAGCTAATTTATGGAAAATAATTATTAAGGTAATTTATTTGAACAAAGATAAACCGTAGTATAGTATAACTAATTTATGGAATATAATCATTATGGTAATTTATTAGAACAAAGATAAGCAAATATTTTTCTTATAGAGTGAGTATAAACAATATAAATATATAGCCCGGGCATGCAAACTAGTTATACATTAAAACCTGAAACCAAGTCTTTCCTAGAAGGACACTTGGCATTTATTAATTGGATAGCATTAAGTAATTACACAATAAAGAAATTATTAGCTAATTTATGAAAAATTAATTTATGGTGATTATGGTGGTAAGTTAATCTATGAAAAATAATAGTGTTGCTAATAATATTATAACAGAGATAAACTGACAACTTTATAAAATGAGTATAACAAGATAGATATACAGCTCAGGCGCGTGCTGGGCATGCAAACTAGTAATAACTATAATCGAGAGACCCTTATATCAAATTATTGATAATTTTAGAGAGAGCAGAATATGTCCCAAAAGCAGATGAGACTGTACCAACAACAATGACCACGATACAAGCCGACACCTAGATACAAAAAAAAAAATATATATATATATGTTAGGAAAGAAACCATCTAAACATTAAAGAATTCAATTTATTGAAATTAGATGAGTTCCAATCAAATTGGATCCCATCAAATCTCATGAGTCAGAGCTTTCAACGAATTGATTAAGTCTCATCATTAATTTTAGTTCGTTCTATTTAATTAATTTTCGATAAATTCATACTAGAAAGTTCGTCATAGAAGACGGGGTTCAAGCAAAGGCCTTCAGTAGTAGATTATTTATCAATACATTAGCTAAATATGAAACCGACGAGATCAGAGAAATGATGTTCAGTAGTAACATACCTGAAGATAAGTTACCTTGTCCCGTAATATGCTCAGGTAACATGCACACGGCAATATTAGAGTCTGCCAAAATATTTTTTCAAGTCAATCGTCCAACATAACTCAAGAAATGTATCCTAGCTACCATACGTCCATACTCCATGTATATAAACTAACTAAAACGATATTACGAAAATCCGATGGGCCGAATTGTTAAAAATAAAATGTTACTAGTCTGTAGGATCACATTTTGATTATATGATTGCAGTTTATGTATTTTATTTAACAGTCATGAAGAACTTACAACAAGCATTGTAAGCAATGATCCGATCAACGCCATTACTAGACCTGCAAAATCATCAGGATACACATATATATGTATGAGTGTATAGAATGAGCATATAAGCAAAGTCATATACTGTAAAAAGGTGTAAGATTTTATCAACCTTGAATCTTAAACTTGCAAATGGCTTAATCTTAAACATTATGGTTACCGAAGGGAGGAAAGATAGACAGAAAGGACTAAAACGCGACTAGGGTGTTAGAACTTACCGAAGAAGGGGATACATAGACCAACCAATAAGGAGGACAGTACGAGAGCTGTTCGAATGAGCATCGGATACATGTGAGATTTCAGATGGCGAGATGGTATCAACTCCTCCAAACACATTGCCACTGGTGACATGGTCAAAGCGTATGTGTGACTGCAATTAAGGAAATAACATATATGTTTTCACCAAATAAGGTAAACATGATAGGACCGAGCACTTGATTTCAAATGTCAGCTCAGATGATAGGCAGCCTCGGTAAAATAGACTGTGCAGTCCAGGGCTACCAGAAGAGTTAAAGGCGCTAGCCTTAGCAAGGCTCAACCAGATAACTGTAGCCTGGCTTTATCATTCCCATCCTCAAATTTCCAAACCTGCTGCTTATTAGCAGGTTGGTAACTGAGTATCGCAGTACAGTACAAACAAGCAGGATAGCTTGCTAGGATTTGCATTGAGATTTGATTCTATACCTGATGGGGTGAAATCTTTCAGACTTAAGCATAACCTATAAACAGGTTGTACCATGCATGCCCTACTCCTAAATAGCAGAAATAAGATCATCACCCAGTTTTTGTCGCATAGAAGTCGTTTCATATGATACGTGCAAGAAACTGAAAGAATCTGATACCCAGAGGACACGAGAGAAAAACTGAAGAAGTGCCCCCAAACCTCTACATATTCCTATTAGATAGACCTGGCCTTTTCAAATATCATCAAATTTGGAAAGGAAAAATGCAGTAGCCAAAGAAAAAGGATATTTTGTAAATGGATTGACCACCTGCAACCACAACCAGAAAGCAGCTCGTTACCCTAAAATCTACAATCGGAAAAGAAAGAATTAAAGATAATTTGTAGATGTACATGACTATGCAATGAAAATGACGTGGTAATAAGTTGTTCATTTCTTCACAATTAATTTGTTGGCCCCTGGAGAACAGACTACTAGTCAGGACCTGTTGAACTATGTTTTATTCATCTCATTTCAATTGTAGTTCCCACTGTACATTGATTCAGCCTAATCTTAGTGACATTAGTGATCTATATTATTAACAGCACCTAGCTAGTACTCATAACTTCTCAGGTTTGAGGAGAGAGCTGTGCTGGTTTGACATCAGAAAACGCCACTGGAATATAAAATGGGCTAGATGTAGCCTAGTAACTACGATTTACATTTTACGGGTAGAGAGGAATTCAAAAATTTTTACGTCTGCCAAAACAAACAAACAAAAAAAAAAAAAAATGGAAGAAGTTGACTGTCATAGACCAAAATCATGATTATAACATGGAAGAGGCTATTTAAATTTTATACCGTTGTCCAGACAGCCAGCTGGGATGCAAACAAATTCTGGGGCATATTAAGGGTGAACTGTGATTCTGTTGATTCGCCAAACATCAGGTATCCAAGAGCAGCTGCGCCACCACACATTAAAGTGCAAATAGCAAAGCTGCAATGCCAACAAATCAAAAGTGTTGGTTTATGCTAAATAAATATCCTGCAGTAAGTTAATAGATGTTCAAAACAATCCCAGCTCATAAGTGTCCATATACTGCGAGAAACAAAGCAGGCTGTCAGACAGTGGCTTATAAGGCCTTGTGCGAGTCCATGATAGACATTGTAGTGGCAGTAGCAGTCATAGAGGTTTCAGATCAAAAGTATTCTCACAAGTCGCTGGAGGAGCCATATAGATTCTGATGAAGAGTTATCGAGTTAGTCTAGAATCTTAGTCGACTAACACTTTTAGCTTTATTCCCTTTCCTTGAGTAGAAAAGAGAAACTTCCCAAAGATTTTGAAAGAATTTCATGAACAAAGGAAGAGGCCCCTGTTGATCTAATGTGATAAATGACTAATTGTCATACCCTGCAACCAGTCTTACTCGAAAAATACATTTCCTGTTCCATTGATTATCCAGAAGAAGTAATTTTTTTTTTTTTTTTTGGTAAATAATTTTAGGCAGGAGCTTTGCCACTTAAACATATGCTAGGACAAAGGATCAGTATTGTAGACACTCATTTAGTAGTGAAGTGCCATTCAGCAACATGCTTCATCCCATTTCGACTCTAATGCCCATTATTTAAACATAGACAAACAGCAGGTGCAAGGGAGTAGCCACTGTCAGCAGATAGCATAAGAAGGGATCATAAATGCAAGAAGGAATCAGAGTAAATCACCTTGTCATGAGAACAGCTGAATATTGGCTTCGATTTGCCATAGAAGTATAAATGTTCGGAAAGACAGCATGACCAGAGTAGCAATAACCATAAAGCCCAATTGAAACAGGAAGAGTCGACAGGTTTAGCAATGATCCTTTGCCAGCAAATTCTACTTGATCTACCAGGCCAACCCAATACAAACACACGACTACCAGTACTGATGCAACAACTCCACCAGCTGCACCACAAAATACCAAGCAGTGATTTTCGTGTCAGAAATTAGAGTACATATACATTTCACCTATAAGGCATTCACGCCTGCATAAGGAGTTGGGGTAGCTCAGAAATTAAGAATTCTAAGAAAATCATAGGTAGACGTCCTGACCAGATATGTAACTCAGAAGGCTAAGATCTCGAAGCCAACAAGTAGGAAGAATAGCAATTGTGGTTGCCAGTGCAAACAGGTGGTGGGAGCCCAATTCAAGACCAAACATATTAAGATGCGCATTTGGGAACAGTGAGGACAAGTTATCACTTTCCAGTATTATATACTCAACGCAACATGCCTGTAAGAAGAAAGGACAGCAAAATACTGATACATTAAATAAAAGTTCAAAAAAGAACAGAAAACACCTTCTCTAGAATGAACCTTCAACGAACACTTTGGTGTATATTAGGTTTCAGGCAATCAAACTCGTCCTTTAGCAAAAACAAGAGAACCATCCTCTTGCAGAAATCACAATAGAGCAAATGGCTAGACACTCAAAACACTTGTCAGAAACTTAAACAGATATTTGCTTATTTAACCGGTAAATTAACTTTAGTAAGGGCAGATTCTGACTCTTGTAAGAGAATATGAGAGGTCAATCCAGATGACACAGTTTAGTGTACATCCATGTTGAATTATAAACTTCATCAAGTTATGAGTTATCAACTGATCTGAAGCCATATGGTATGAGAACACTGTTTAAGATATTTAAAAGGCATATGTCCTGAACTCCTAATCAGTAAAATTTCGGCAGTCTGACATCCCTCGATTTCCCTATATATGCAAAACTCTCAAATTGATCCATTAAATTCTGATATGTATACACAAAAACAATAGGTTCTGTTCATTATTGTGCTTTTCCAAGAGATCTTCAATCCAAGTGATGAGACGCAAAAAAAATGGTTAAGAACCTTTTCGGCCTTCAGATAGAGGTCCATTTGCCAGAGTTAATAAATTTACACAAGAACAAGCGATGTTGCCTACAGACAGGAACACACAGAAGTAGAAGAAAACAAGATAAGGGGTACCCTTGACTCTTGTAGAGACTCCGTTTTTCCTATTAGCGGAATTAAGGAAGAGATTCTAAAGCATTCCACATAGGTCTACCGTATAAGACATGTTTAGCCGTTATCCTCAAATGTCAGCATCAGACTCCAATTATAAGTAGCAGAACACAACCAGATAAAAAAGAAAGAAATTAAACAGTATCCAAGAAAAGGACAATGAAAAACAGCCAAAGAAATGTAGCAAAGTAACATTCAGTCATCCATAAAATAAAACAGTGATCGGTATTGGTACAAAGGCAATATGCACTGTAAACTCTAACCAAAAAGGCACAGAGCAATTGATAGAAACCAAGGTCTCAAGAAGATATTTTCTGCTTGATAAGAAATACCATAGAATTGGCAGTAGACAGCTGTACTTACATATAGTTCCACGTATAGGATAATCTGCAGACCAGAAAAGAGAGAGTTAGCCAAGAATGAGCATAAATGGTACTAATGCTTGCCAATTTTTAAAAAAGCTGAAATATTGAAGCAATAAGCCTTGGGTGAAACAATTATATGCACCACTTACACAAAAGGCAAAACTTCTAATTTCTTTTAACCAAAATAAAGTTGGCATCAAGGTCTTTTCAACTCTCTGTATCATGAATATGGTTCTGCTGGTATGACATGATATGACAAGGATAAGGGTATGGATGGATGCTCCTCAATCGACATAGGGTACTGCTGCTGGAAAGAAGATAAAGAAAGGGTGGAACGACAGAAGTAAGGGAGCAAGGGGTGTGAACAACTCTCAATCTCGGCCCCAATCTTACTCTTATGAGTAGTATTATGAGCCCTCATCTTTACTTATCAAACTTCAAAAAGGTCCAAATATTAGAAATTCTAGGAATAAATATGCATTCTACTTCTATGGACACATCCTTGAAAGTTGTAAACTTGTAATCTATGTTCAAAACTAGGCTAAGGCTGAACTAGGATAAGGTCACCATGAAATCACGAATCACTCACAGTTAGTAAAAACCCTCATATCTCAATCCTCCTAAATGATATCACGTAAAGTGTAACCAATTCTATCTCAACTCTCAAATGGGAAAACTCAGCCTTACAGTAAGGACAATAGCAGTCTCGAAATAGCTATTAAAATTGTTACAAGATGCTATGAACCATCAAGTTCAAAGTCACATGTCTAATACCAATGTAAACAACTTTTATTTATCACTTGATTACCCACCTCACTGATACTGCTCTCCTAACGTTTCAGGTACACATCTCTGTTCTCTACTACCACAGTAAACAACTTGGTTGGTTATTACCCATCCCCTGCCTTGCAAAACTTTCACGAAAACCTACCTAGAATAAGGTAGGTGATCATAAACCTATGCAGCCTCATCCTATTGATTGTTAGAAGCGTGTAAACCAATAAGTTACCCTGACGCACCTAATTTAAGTGTGTTCAAATATATGATGCAAATTCATGAAGGGTTCGATCTTCTGGCAAAATCACCTCTGGCATGTGGCATTTGAGTTCTAATCCTCATTGATATATTAAGATGCATCACCAATTCATCAACTTGATAAAGAAAAAATTGATTTAAAGAGAACACATACCGATATAGCAATTCTTCCAATTCTGCCAAATGCAGCTTGACCAATATCTGGATAGGTCTCCAGCCCTGGAGCACTATCCAAGCAATAACGCAAAAGAAGCCCAGTGTAGAAAGAGAGCACAGCAAAAATTAGTAGTATAGAAAGGCTCAGCCACCCTCCCTGCTTGACCGCATAAGGAGCAGAAAGTATACCGACTCCACACAAAACATTCATTCCTGTCAAATGACAATGTCAAAAGAACACTAATCAAAAATTATTTTGTTCAAGATGGCATATGAGGTCACTGACACAGCAAAGCAGACAGTGAGCCATTAGCCACTTCTTGCACAACTATCGATTATTTTCAGCCAGTCTAACAAAGAACTAATGGGAAATGAGTAGTAAGACATTGGGAAAAATCAAAGAAAATTCAAATGAAATTCCAAAGGTCTGAAAGATAAAAGTTAAACCCCATCATCCACATGAATTTTTCTACCACTCTGCCCTCTCTAATCAATCCCATATCACTTTTAACAATAAAAATCAGTAGTTAATATATTGAAACTTCTTTCTGTCTCTAGGCATCTCCAAGAGTGTAATGCGCTCGCCACCCCATCCATTAGACAATAGTGGACTCAGATATCAAAAAATGGAGCAGAGAACAAAAAGGGTCTGCTTGGATCAGTAATGTCAGACATTGATAAAAAAAGCTAAGCAATAGAACTGAAAACAATGTAATATGTGAGACAGACATAAAAACATTGCTCACCATTCAACACAGATTGTCCAAATGTGCTTTGCCGAGTAATTGGAAATTCATGGGAGATTTTAGACGGTCTGTGGTCAGAATCCGACTTCTTTAACATAGAAGACTTCCGTGAAGGAACAGGAGGAAGCAGTGTATGAGAGCTACGACGATGACGTTGCTGTTGCCCATCTGCTACTGTTGGTAAGAGGGGTTTTGTAATTTCAGCTGTATGCCTTTGAGTTAGTGATGATGACAGAAACGAACTACCCAATCTTGACAAGGAAGAACCACCAAGAAATCCAATATTTGGAGATGGCACACTACTATACAAATCAATAGATTGCCTGAAAAAAAAAACCCACAAATTTGTATAAGGATCGTAGAATAACAAGCCACATATGAAGATTAGCGTAACAAACACACCATCTACACATAATATGCTTATATATACCTACTCAAGACCACCTCTAATTTCCTAGTACATACTTCTCACCATCTAAACAGTGCACTAATGCGAAAACTAAAACAGGCTCTCATATATATTATTAAAGTAGGGTAATTCAAAAGTTTCGTGTCATTTCCTTTCTTTTCCGTCCAAATCATAAGCGCAATGATTACAAAAATGCGCAAATCAATGAATACCTGTAACTCTGAGGCCAATTGGTAGAATACGAATTAGGCTTGCTCTGTTGTCGATTTCCCAACGACGAATGGGAAGACGCATCCGAATCACCTCCACGATCATCATCTTCTTCACCTCCTTCGTTCGACATCCTCTCCTCCTGATCATCCACTTCCTCATCACTGTCTATGAAATGAAAGCTGTGATCCGACGACACTGAATTCCTCATCCTTCTTCCTTACACTTCTTCAAAATAAAAAAACAAAATCACTTTTTAATACATAAATTACACCAAAATGATAATCAAAGAATCATTTGATCAAACACATTTTGCAGATCCCATGTGGATCTTTTTGAACCATATACAAACAAAAAAGAATTACGTAGAACGAGAATACCTACCTACTCTCGAGTGTACACAAGAATTGTCCTCGGGATACGAGACTAAAAGTAGTGTAAGTGTAAAGTGTGTAGCAGAAGTGATTGTAAGTTATAATGAATAGTGAGCAGGAGTTTGGGGAGAAATTCTATGGTTCTGAATCTCATAAAGGTGGAGATATGGAGATTTGGGATGGTGGGATGGTGCTGCACTTGCGTCCAAAATTAGAGGGGTAAGCAGTAAGCACATGGTAGTGGCGGCTACAGGCAGCATATCGACCCCGGGATCCCCATTTGCTCTTTTATGTCTTGTGGGTCTGTTTTCTTAGCTATCAATCATTGTCTTGCATGTGTGTTTATTTAGTTTAAGTGGTATGTTACTCTGTAACTTGAGTTTGATACATACAACCTCTTTGGTAGGAAAGAAACGAAAGGAAAATAAAAGAAAGGAAAAGGAAGAGGAAGATTAAATTTCGGAAGAATTTTTTTTTCTAGAGAGATGTTAGAGAGAGAACCCTCCCTTGGCCCCTTTCCAAACACCTATTCCCTCAAAACCGCCTGACCCGAACATCTCCTCCAACATCAGCACCGTGATTCCGCCCACCCACTGCACTTCATCAGAAACCTCCTCGGCATCGTCTCTGGCAATCTAACAATCCAGCTACGGTTGAGCATCGGTCCAGGACCGAGGACCGAAACTTAGAAAATTGTGGATTGAGGATCGGACCGAATCCCTTCGGTGTGGTCCGATCCCTTGGACCGAGTGGACCGAACGAATTTGCCCAAAAACACCTGGACTGAGGACCGGACCGAATATAACTCGGTCTGGTCCGATTTTCAGTCTGGACCGAGTTTTTTCTTTCCCCTGAATCCAGCTCTGAGCCCCAGCAATAACAAAACTTATGCCCAAACTCGGACATATGGTACCACACCCACCAACCGACAACACCACCCCCAATCTTCCCTATGCTGCGCAGCTTCCCCACCTCCGGGATTTTCTCCCTCCTCCGACGCCTTCATCCTGCTACTACCCTCTAACTTACCCGATCGTTGTGGCTCTTGGAATTGCAATGTCATTATCAAAGTCTAGGACAAATCCTTTGAAGCCAAATACCTCTTCTCCAAGCTCAGGAATCTTTGGAAGTTGAGCTCAAAACCAATTTTCACAAGTCTTGGAAAAGGATATTATACGGCAAAATGCAAATCTTGGACCAACAAAGAGAAAGTCCTGGAAGGAGGGCCTTGGTTCCTAGGGCCACACTTCGTATCGGTCAGAAATTGGAGGATGGGTTTTCGTCCATCAGAAGATCGCATAACCTCCATTCCGACATGAGTTCATCTCCCAGAACTCCCAATGGAATTTCACAGGTACGATATTTTAATAAAAATTGGAAATTCAATGGGAAAATTTATCAAGGCAGAATTTAGCTCATTCGATTCCCAGAGAATTCGAATGGCAAGAATTTTGATTGAAAAAGCGATGTTACTCTTCCTTGCAAAATGTTGATTTGGGTTCGAAAAATCCAACAAGCAATTAAGTACCAAAATACGTTGAAATCCTGTAATTTCTGTGGTTTAATTGGGCATTACCGCCGGCAGCAAATAGCAGGCAAATCAAATCCCTCTCTGACGCTGACATTGCCATCCACCTCTGATCCCACCAAACCAAACCAAGAGTGGGTGAAGAAAAAGACAGTTTACTCCCCCCTCCCCTAAAATAATCACTTCCAACACATCTGATATCCTCTCCTCAGTCAACCCCCTTGACTCAACCCAAACCACTCATCTTGAAAACCCGACCTTATCCATCACCACAAAAACAACCCCACACACAAATCCAAACTTCATCAAAGTTCTCATCCTAACTATCATCAACTCACCCCACCCACAAACCAAAAATCCTTTCCTCTATCTAAGCCTCCAAGACATCAATGAGAAGCTTAATTTGTGACTTCAATGGTCCAAGTGCTGAATACGATCTAATGGATGTGGATGGCGACGACAAGTTCTTCCCCGCCTTTATGCAAATTCAGATCCAGCCAAATCCCTCATTCAATCGGCCGTTCCAAATTCCGCCGGTTGCACCTCCGGCGAACCCAATTGCATATGAAGTAGCCCTTCAAGTTCCGACTACAGTTCTACTGTTGGAACCACCTATTCCTACATCTCTGGAAATCAACTTCAATGTAATGAACTACTATCTCCGGGTGGGAATTGATCTCCACCAAATATCGCCGGCTCATCTAAGGGTGCTCATACAAAACCCAGGAAGAATGGTTTCCTCCTACCTAGAAGCAGTCATGGAGCCAAAGGGCGAGTCAAGGTCGAGAGCGCCTTTCCATCTTCCCGATCTCTCCGATCTGGAGAGCTGCTCAAAAGTCCTAACAAGTTTCGTAAAATGCTGGTTGAAAAGGTACCGAACTCGGAACGACCCTCTTCTTCCAGGAGACCTGTTATTCCCGATGGACCTGTGCCCAATCCTGCCACACGCTCGATAGTGCTCATTCTTTGAGCACAGACCGACCTCAATTTTTGTAGCGAGCTACAGCAACGCTCTTTATCAAGTCTAGACCGGGCAAATCTTAAAAGCTCTGGAGATCAAGGCCAGCTACGGGCCCAATCTATACGGGCCGGCTCGTCTCACGACAATTGTGCTAAACCCGTCACACCACCACGAGCTCCAGAACAGGAAAATGAAAGCTTCGGTAAGCACAGGGCGATAGAAAATCGGCCCAACCCACCCGACATTAACATATTAATGAAGATCATCGCTTGGAATGCACGCAATATTGGTCGACCTAGCTTCATGAATAACATCCTCCACCTAATCCAAACCAACAAACCCGATATCATGACTATTACTGAGCTCAGAGCTAGTTGTGTTGTTGCTGAGAAGATGTTTGAGAAACTTTCTTTTGATCGCTTTGAGTTGGCGAAATCTCGTGGTGCTACTGGAAGGGTCATGGTGCTTTGGAGGTTTAGTGACATCACTTTCACCTCAGTGAGTCATGACCTCCACGCTATCCATGGTTACGTTCAGGTAACTTCCTCTTCTTTTTTTTTTTTTTTTTTTTTGTCTGGTATTTATGCTAGTACCAAACATAAAGGGCGCCTGGAATTGTGGTCACAACTTACCGACTTGGCCCCTAATGTCACTTGTCCTTGGCTTGTCGTTGACGACTTTTACCAAGTTACCAATCAGTCCGAAAAACTTGGAGGTAGATAGGTTAAGATGAATCGGGCCAATGCTATGCTAGATACTATGGATTCATGTGGGTTTTTAAATGCTTTTTTTTCGGGCACAAAATACACTTGGCACAACAACAATCGTACCATGCCCATTTGGGAGCAATTTGATCGCGCCTGGATAAACCTTGACTGGCTTACCCATCACCCTCACACACACGTGAAACACCTCCCTAAGCTGGACTCAGACCATAACCCCATCCTCCTTGACACTGACCGAGCTTCCACTGCCCCCCACACTCCTCCTCCCTTCAACTTCAAACTTGAGACCTGGTGGTATCTTGAGCCGGGGTTTGATAGCATGATAGAGCAGGCATGGAACCTTTTGACCGACGAGTGGAGCCCGAAACTCAACAACCTTGCCTTGTCAATTAAAACTTAGGTTCGCAACAACATCACCAACTTCTCGAAAGAGAAAAACTGTAACACCCCCAAATTTCCTTTCCTTTTTAAAACGTTTTATCACGAAGCAAAACACAAATTAAGGAAATTCAGAGGTGTCACTCCGCACTCGACTCAAAGACCCGAATGCAAGGAGATTTCAGAAGCCGAACTACGAATGTCTAATGATTTAAAATAATCTATTACTCTCCATTAATTAAATTACAATAATCAGAAATATGAAATATGAAATAGTCTAGATATTATTGATGGTCTTAGTCCAACTAATAACTAATGAGTCGTCGATTCCCGCATGCATCAAATACTCCAAACCTGTGGTGAATTTAAAACACAAAAAAAACCACAGTTGAAAAAGTCAGTGAAATTGAGTAAGTTAACACCTCAACTCATTGAAAATCAAAACCCTTACCTGAATTTTGAAAACGTTTTAAGTTTTTATTTTCGAAAACACAATTAGCACATAAACATATAAATCATCCAATAATAATTTCAAACCAATACTTAAGAGTCATATTTCGCAATCCACCTTCCAATTATCACTTACTAATAGCATAAGAAACATTTCATAATCCATATCCAACAAATCAAAGATTAACGATAAAAAACAAATTCATAAGTCATAAATCATGAGCCATAATTCACAATCCATATTTCACAATCCACAATCCACAATCCATAATCCATAATCCATAATCCATAATCCTTATTATTTAGAAATGAATTGAATCTTTTGCCAATTCACCTGATCAACCATAATCCATAATCCAAGACAACTAGACCATAAGTGTGCACACCCCCTACTGGGTGTTTTTAACCCAAGTAGAGTAGACTAGAGCCTAACTCTCTTAAAGACCGATGCGGTGGGGTAATTAATAGGAGTCGATGCGACTCAAACCAATAAATAAGAGTTCTTTTGACTCAACGAATAATTGGGAGTTCTTTTGACTCAAACAAATAAATAAGAGCTCTTTTGGCTCGAACAAATAAATAAGAGTTCTTTTGACTCAACGAATATTAGGAGTTCTTTTGCTCTGTCTAAGTAACCAGTATCTTATTAAGAGAGATTTGATAATCACAAATCATATAAAACGATACCAAACCAACATCATAATATAAATTGGCTATGCGCCCACAAACCAAACCAAATCATCTAAATCAACCAATTCAATATACATTTAATCTTACCTTTTTAAAAATACATATTTGTCACGAGTCATACCATATACCAATATCAATACAATAAATCCAACCAATCATAATACGACAATTGTATAAACTGAATTGTTCTCCACCTATCATGATACTATGTTCTCATCTAATCACACCATTCACATATAGCACATAAGTTTGAAAGGTTTCTACAAGTTTAAGAAGGGTTGAGCATGCTAGCTTACCTTTTAATTGCACACAAGAATACGACAGTACAATGCTCACTATTATTCTTCTTTTACGAACTCAGATTCTACAATTACACAAACGACATTCTCAAATTAACACTCAATCTTATCAACCAACCAACCAACCAACTATATTCCTATATGTTAGTATGATCCTATATGCAATGCAGGATTATGACAATACCAAATCCAAACCAACAATTACCAATTTTCCAATGATTATAATCCTATTTCAATAATTATCTAATAAAACTCAATTAACACCAAAAATTATTATAAAAATTCACAAAGGCCTAAAATTAGTTTAAAGACCGAATATAACTCATAAAATTAACCCTTAATTATTCTAATTTAATTAGAAATTATTTTAACCACTTAAACTATATTTTATTAATTAAAAACAATGTTTTATTACATAAAAGTCCATAAATCCGAAAATAGGAAAATAAATTTCCAAAATCAGAAAAAAATAAATTTAGAATATTCATATTTCGAAATCCCCAATTAGTGATATAATAGGGCAAATAGAAACTAAATAAAATCTAAATTTCAATATTAAGACTCACAACAATTTATACAAAAGATAAGCAAATTCTAGATTTAATTCCCCAATTAGATTAACTACCTCTCGTCCTCAATCTCTAATCTTCGAAATTAATTGATACAAAACGACTAATTAAGCTAATTAACCCCAAAATTGGTAATTAGTGAAAATCAACTCAAAACAAGCATCAAGATCACTTCTTTATGCATAAAACTAACCCAAATCGATTACCCACTAATCCTAACATCTATTAGAACTAATTAAACACATATTGAAGCAATAAAACGACTTGATAATCATATTTGATTGAAGGACCGAAAACAGGGGAAAGAAGGGGCGTTACCCACGGCAATTAAAGGAAGAAGAGAAGGTGGCTGGGTGGTCGGCCGACGAGATGGATCGAACGGCGAGCTGGGCAGGAGCGAAAGGCAGGGGCGGCGAGGGTAGCGGCTGGGTTCGTGCGTGGAAAACAAGGGAAGAGGAAGGGGAAACTCTGTTTTATAGGGGGGGAGCGTCGGGTTTTCTTTTCTTTTTTTTGTTTTGTTTTTTTTTTTTTCGTTTTTTTTTTTCTGATTTTAATTTTCCTCTTTCCTTTTGTTTGGGTTGGGTGTTTGATGTTTGGGCCAATATGGTAGTGGGTTAGTTTATTTTGTAGTAATTAGAGATGGTCCAAGTAGAAATAGGAAACCCAAATAGAACTCCAAATTTAAAACCCAATCCCGAACTTATTTTCGAAAACGACTCACGAAACAACAATTAAATCCTTTCTTCGCTGTAATAAGTTAATTACTAATACTAAAATATTATTATAAAAATATACCGAAATTTCGGGATATTACATCCTTCCCCCCTTAAGAGAACGTTTCATCCCCGAAGCGCAAAGTAACTAGATCAATTCAGCAGACACCCATACAACACGTACCAAGTCATAAACAACTCACAAGATGTGATGGTATGAACATTAAATGCAATCTAAGTTGAATTCAAAGTTGACATTACAATCCACCCTCCTTAAAACATGAGTTCGTCCTCGAACTCATGAGTTACACAATCCTATATGTAAGTAAATAATCTTAACGCCTTGATGTACGAGTTACTCGTAAAGGAACACCATTGAAATATAGAATCTCCTCATCAATTTTGCGATATCAAACCAATACACTTTTGAAGATACACCATTGTATCAATCTTATAGTAATCCAAAAATTATAGCATCACCAAGATTATTAAATTTCCTCTATAACCAAGGCCCTTAATAGAGTCAAAACCAATAAGACATTCGACCTCAAATTCTTTATGAATCTGTTGGGCAAACTACAAATACATTTTGAAATATAAGAAACCACATACCCAAGAAAACTTACTCATCAATCCTCAAATTCCAAACTTAAAAGATAAACTATTTGTGTCCAAATTCATGCCCTCTTGCCCCAATGACGGCATATATACCCAAATAATCCACCATACTATTCAATAATATAAACTCACATATGATACAATACGAAACTATAACCTCTAACAATAGTTCTAACTTCCCCAATATTAATCCGATTTAAAAAAACATATGTAATACTCAAAATATAAATCGAACAATCCATTCATTTAAATTAACAAATCTCAACACTATTTGATACACATCCCAATATTCTCAATTCCTCCGAACGATTTTAGTAGTCATTGTCATACCTCAACTTAATAGAATCATTTCTCAATATTAGTCAGTTAAAATACATCCATACATCAAAATCCGAAAGATATCCAAGATCCATTATCACCGCCAAAAATTTAATTTCCTCGAGCACCCAAAATCATATATATCAAAACCAAACAAAACCATTATATCTAAAATAAAATCTTTTCACCCTCAATCATTTAATAAAGACCCAAAAAGACAGAGTAACCCGAAATGAAATTTAAAGTAACTGAACTCACTAAGTTTACTTTGCCAATAAACTCAACTCTTTAAATCATAATGCAATAATTATATCATGATAATGATAGAGATTTTAAACGCCAAAGATAAATTCTGACCCAAGTAAATCTCCAATCTAATCGAATTCTCTTCGAAATACAACCTTCGTACATTATATATAATCCCCAAAAATCTCAAATGAATGCACCACATTATTTTTAAAGATAGCCTCATATAAAGATAATAATTAAAATCATGATTCCGAAACCATATTAACCCAAAATAGTTGTAACTTTTCATGACGATATTAATTATAAAAACTCAAATCCATTAAAAAATCAAGTTATATCTCAAAACAAGCAGTCAATAATTTTCAAATTCAACCCTCCAAATTCCACCACGCAAAACACTTTCGAACTCTTGATAGCAACCAAACTTTAAACTCAATTTCATAGTCGCGCTTAAGTTTCTTAATTACATCCCTACAATAATATTTTCCTTACAAAACTCGTGAAAATCACCTTCGAACAATACAACTCAATTCTGAAACAGACTTCCACATAATTTAAAATCCATAATTAGTAGTCGTCACTAGATCGCCTTATTATAGAAAATTCATTTCACCATATAATACCGCTATATTTCTCATGTTTGACCAAAATATCATATAAATCATCGACGTAGCGATGACCAAACACATGTCTAAAATGCTAAATATAGAGCATAATAATGTACACATTAGCCAAAGTCCCACTACTAAGGGTAGGGTGGGAGGGCACTACTTATGTTTTGGAATATTTTCTCTATAGGTAATTCAACTCCTTAATTAAGAATGATGCAGCAATTTGCTATCAAGCACTTAATAACAATTCCAACACTAATAAATACCAAAATAATATATGTCTCAATTGAGACACATTCCATGAAACCAAGATTATACATGTCGAGTAGGCATAAAATAGACACACCATTGTCTCATTCTAATTCAATGAATATCATTCCAATAGATAAGGTACATTTGACCTTCAAAGACCAACAATTTTCATACATGTACATCAACTTCATACTTTCGAATTCCAATGCCAAATTACATTTATTCTCAATTTTCAAGTGAATCAGAACATTTAAATCATCCAGTAACAAGTATATATATAAAACTCACATGTGAAAACAAGTAGGAATTCATAAATAAGAATAAGTTAATCACACATAAACAAACAAAGTAATACCCCTATATCCCCATATGGTTTTATTCATTTTATTTGTTTTTACTAATTGAATTATTTCACTCCTTTTTCTTTTTCTTTTTAGCCTTGTTAGTTCAATTTAACGTGGGATCTAACCTGGGCTCTGATACCAACTGTAACACCCCCAAATTTCCTTTCCTTTTAAAAACGTTTTATCACGAACCAAAACACAAATTATGGAAATTCAGAGGTGTCACTCCGCACTCGAGTCAAAGACCCGAATGCAAGGAGATTTCAGAAGCCGAACTACGAATGTCTAATGATTTAAAATAATCTATTACTCTCCATTAATTAAATTACAATAATCAGAAATATGAAATATGAAATAGTCTAGATATTATTGATGGTCTTAGTCCAACTAATAACTAATGAGTCGTCGATTCCCGCATGCATCAAATACTCCAAACCTGTGGTGGATTTAAAACACAAAAAAAAGCCACAGTTGACAAAGTCAGTGAAATTGAGTAAGCTAACACCTCAACTCGTTGAAAATCAAAACCCTTACCTGAATTTTGAAAACGTTTTAAGTTTTTATTTTCGAAAACACAATTAGCACATAAACATATAAATCATCCAATAATAATTTCAAACCAATACTTAAGAGTCATATTTCGCAATCCACCTTCCAATTATCACTTACTAATAGCATAAGAAACATTTCATAATCCATATCCAACAAATCAAAGATTAACGATAAATAACAAATTCATAAGTCATAAATCATGAGCCATAATTCACAATCCATATTTCACAATCCACAATCCACAATCCATGATCCATAATCCATAATCCATCATCCTTATTATTTAGAAATGAATTGATTTATTTGCCAATTCACCTGATCAACCATAATCCATAATCCAAGACAACTAGACCTTAAGTGTGCACACCCCCTACTGGGTGTTTTTAACCCAAGTAGAGTAGACTAGAGCCTAACTCTCTTAAAGACCAATGCGGTGGGGTAATTAATAGGAGTCGATGCGACTCAAACCAATAAATAAGAGTTCTTTTGACTCAACGAATAATTGGGAGTTCTTTTGACTTAAACAAATAAATAAGAGCTCTTTTGGCTCGAACAAATAAGTAAGAGTTCTTTTGACTCAACGAATATTAGGAGTTCTTTTGCTCTGTCTAAGTAACCAGTATCTTATTAAGAGAGATTTGATAATCACAAATCATATAAAACGATACCAAACCAACATCATAATATAAATTGGCTATGCGCCCACAAACCAAACCAAATCATCCAAATCAACCAATTCAATATACATTTAATCTTACCTTTTTAAAAATACATATTTGTCACGAGTCATACCATATACCAATATCAATACAATAAATCCAACCAATCATAATACGACAATTGTATAAACTAAATTGTTCTCCACCTATTATGATACTATGTTCTTATCCAATCACACCATTCACATATAGCACATAAGTTTGAAAGGTTTCTACAAGTTTAAGAAGGGTTGAGCATGCTAGCTTACCTTTTAATTGCACACAAGAATACGACAGTACAACGTTCACTATTATTCTTAGTCTACGAACTCAGATTCTACAATTACACAAACGACATTCTCAAATTAACACTCAATCTTATCAACCAACCAACCAACCAACTATATTCCTATATGTTAGTATGATCCTATATGCAATGCAGGATTATGACAATACCAAATCCAAACCAACAATTACCAATTTTCCAATGATTATAATCCTATTTCAATAATTATCTAATAAAACTCAATTAACACCAAAAATTATTATAAAAATTCACAAAGGCCTAAAATTAGTTTAAAGACAGAATATAACTCATAAAATTAACCCTTAATTATTCTAATTTAATTAGAAATTATTTTAACCACTTAAACTATATTTTATTAATTAAAAACAATGTTTTATTACATAAAAGTCCATAAATCCGAAAATAAGAAAATAAATTTCCAAAATCAGAAAAAAATAAATTTAGAATATTCATATTTCGAAATCCCCAATTAGTGATATAATAGGGCAAATTAAAACTAAATAAAATCTAAATTTCAATATTAAGACTAACAACAATTTATACAAAAGATAAGCAAATTCTAGATTTAATTCCCCAATTAGATTAACTACCTCTCGTCCTCAATCTCTAATCTTCGAAATTAATTGATACAAAACGACTAATTAAGCTAATTAACCCCAAATTTGGTAATTAGTGAAAATCAACTCAAAACAAGCATCAAGATCACTTCTTTATGCATAAAACTAACCCAAATCGATTACCCACTAATCCTAACATCTATTAGAACTAATTAAACACATATTGAAGCAATAAAACGACTTGATAATCATGTTTGATTGAAGGACCGAAAACAGGGGAAAGAAGGGGCGTTACCCACGGCAATTAAAGGAAGAAGAGAAGGTGGCTGGGTGGTCGGCCGACGAGATGGATCGAACGGCGAGCTGGGCAGGAGCGAAAGGCAGGGGCGGCGAGGGTAGCGGCTGGGTTCGTGCGTGGAAAACAAGGGAAGAGGAAGGGGAAACTCTGTTTTATAGGGGGGAAGCGTCGGGTTTTCTTTTCTTTTTTTGTTTTGTTTTGTTTTTTTTTTTCCTTTTCTTTTTCTGATTTTAATTTTCCTCTTTCCTTTTGTTTGGGTTAGGTGTTTGATGTTTGGGCCAATATGGTAGTGGGTTAGTTTATTTTGTAGTAATTAGAGATGGTCCAAGTAGAAATAGGAAAACCAAATAGAAATCCAAAGTTAAAACCCAATCCCGAACTTATTTTCGAAAACGACTCACGAAACAACAATTAAATCCATTCTTCGCTGTAATAAGTTAATTACTAATACTAAAATATTATTATAAAAATATACCAAAATTTTGGGATATTACAACGACGCAATCATGTAGCAAATAGCATGCAACGTGGGTAACAATATAAATCATGGAATTGATAAAGTGTATTGAAACAAGCTTATAAGTAAGTACGCACCACATACATCCACCAACATAACATGAAAGAAAGTACATGCATCAAGTCTTTATATATTGCTAGTTACTAGTTATAATAAAGAACTGATTCTTAGTGCACATTAAGAAGCTACGACATGCATGAGTTGCAACACCCGAATGAAAACAACATTAGTGCATGCACATATACTCATATTTGACTGATCAGCGAAATCTCAATTAACGGCTTAATATAAAATCTAAAACATTGAAAACATACTCGAGACAAGCAAATGAGTTTCGAAAAGTTGTTTTACACATATTTGAGGCCATCGGGTGGACATAACTCCGACTTGCGCGGATCACGATTTCACTCGCCAACGCCTCCTACCCTCGGTATGGCCCTTGTATGCAACTCGGTCAATGATCTAGTTTCGGCCGTGATGTACCACTATTGTAATGGACTTCGGATTGGTTAAATGCATGATGACGAGTGTATGTCTACTGCGTTTGGCTCGTAGGAATAAGTTTTGTTCTCGTTCCCTATGTTTTGTAAATAAGAAAGTGAATTGTAGGCTGACTTTTTGGAACGATTTAACGAAATAGTGCTCGAAAAAAAATGTTAAACAAAATAGGTGGAATAAAAACTTGTTCAACAATATGGGGTGCACGTCACCCATATGTAAAACTGCTGAGGTTCTTGGCGGTTTTAGGACTAATTTTTTTTTTTTTTTTTGTGAATAGTAAAACCGCCATGGAGCTTGGCGGTTTTACAGTTCACAAGATATTTTTTTTTGGTTACTGTTCATAAGTCATGAAACCGCCATGGTCCTTGGTGGTTCTATATATAGGTGACGTGCACCCCATTTTGTTGAACAAGTTTTTTCCCGACCCATTTTTTTTAGCATTATTTCAAAAAATTGTTCGACTTTTTGTGGCCAATTCTTCCTTCCCCCTTTGTAAAAAGGGATATTATCCAGGGTACCCCTAAGGTTCCCGACTTTATCCGTGGTACCCTCGAAGTTTCCGAAATTCCCACGGTACCCCTGAGGTTTGCGTTTTCCCCAAATCTGTTAACTTATGGTTGACGCCGTCTAACGCCATCTTTGCCCGTTTGTTTCCGTTCCCTTCCCCATTTAATCACTCCCTATAATCATCTACATACCCCCACACACTTAAAATTAATCACTCTAGCAGTTATTACACCCTGCAAAAAAGTGAAATTGGTTGGTGGGAATTTAATTCGTCTGTGAAGAGGAAGAAACGAGAAAATTTTCTACCCAGATTGAAGATTTTCGAGGGTAACCTAACACAGATTCGCTACACTTTGGGCAATCTGAACACTATTAAACAGTGAAGGTATGATCTTTTTCAGTTTGCATGCATTTTTGCTTAATTTGTTATAAAAAAAAATCATTTTCGTATTTCATTGTTGTTATTTTGGTTGTATTCGTTGTTGCTGGAGTTGTTGTTGTTGTTGTTGTTGTTGTTGTTGTTGTTGTTGGAGTTGTTGTTGCTTGCGTTTTTGTTGTTATTGTTGCTGCTTGAGTAGTTGTTGTTGTTGTTGTTGGTGTTGGGTTTTTTTGTTGAATTTCTTGAGTTTCACTACTGTAGGTTATGGCTAAGGTGGAAAAGTGGTTGGTAATTCATTATGGGAATGAAGGGTATGACATAAAGGTTTATAGTGTTGATTGTTATAGCATGATAGATTTGATAACGGATCTACGTTATCGAGCGTATGAACAAAATGTCATACCTGCTAAAAATCCTATTATGAAATACAAGCATCCCGTAACGAATGCAACCGTTGAATTACTTGATGATTGTGGTTTACTTAGGATGTTTACATTGTATCCTAAAATGGGTGGAGACATTCATTTGTGGGTGGAAGATAGTCCAAAACCTAGCTATGTTGTTACATTAGCTAAGGAGTTAATGGAAGCGAATGAGAGAAAGTTGAGAGAAAAAGAAGAGAAAGAAGAAAGGATGAGGTAGCAACAGAGGGAAGATGAGTTAAGGAGGCATGAGGCCTTCATGAGGGAACAAGAGGAGAAGGCTAGGAGGGAAGCAGAGGAAGCAGAGGCAGAGGCTGCATTCATTAAGCCTATATGCCAAGAAAAGCCAGTTTGGGGTATTGATGATGATGATGGGGGTTATATAATTACTGACTATAAGAGGGTAGGTACCCCATTGAATGATCAGGGCCAAAATGTGACAGGAAGAGAGGAAGGCTCATACAAAAAAGGTCCAAGAGTGAAATTGGGAGCAAGGAAAAAATGTGGGTCAGTGGGGAAGAAAACCAATCCAACACCAATGCAACAAGATGTTTGTGACAGCTTTGGAGAGGGAACTCAACCTCCTGCTACCCAAAGTACCCAAGCAACACAATCTCCACCACATTCACCTCCAAAATCTCCTTTTCATAATTCTCCACAATATACTGTCCCACAGCCTCCACCACATTCTGCACCACATTCTCCACCACATTCTCCACCACATTCACCATCATATTCCCCAACACATTCCCCACCACATTCACCATTACATTCTCCACCACATTCACCATTGCATTCACCTCCACATTCCCCACCACATTCACCACCAAGGGTTGATAATGAGGCAAATGGGAGAAGAATGTCTAAAACTACTGCTAAGAGGAAGGGAATATATGTGGCTAAGGATAGGACAGTGCCAAGGGCTGCTGAAAGAGATATAGAGGGTATTTGGCTTAGAACAAGAAATTCAAGGGATGAGCCTATACTTGTTTCAACTGATTCAGATGAAGATGAGGATGTGGATTTTGATGAGTTGAATGATGAGGATGGAAGCATGAGGGAGTCTTCTGAGTCTGAGATTAGTTTATGTAGTGAAGCTGAAGATGAAGATAATGATGATGAGTTGGAATATGATGCAAATAAGCATCCTATGCACTTTGTGTCAGATGATGAAGATGAGGATGAATCTGATGAAGATAAGGATGAAGTGAAAGTCATGGACAAGGTGTATAAGAATGGAGAGATTTTTATGCATCCAGGTTTTGGTAAAATAATACTTTCCCCGTGGTTAATTTTCTTGGACAAAGATCACTTCACCAGTGTTTTAAGGGACTTTTGTGTGCAACATGGGGTCGAGCTTTTAGTGACCAAGAGTGACAGCAAGAGGTACACAGCATATTGCAAACAAGTGATCTGTCCTTGGAGGATTCTTGCATCTGTTCTACCTGATCGAATCTCTTGGGCTATAAAGACATTGACTCCTAACCACATTTGTGCAAGGAATGACAGGAATCCTATGGCCAACACTTCTTGGGTGAAAAACAAGTTGTTGGAGGAAATCAGGGTATACCCATTTGTTCCTATTAAGCATTTGTGCGCAACTCTTTTTGAGCAATATGCTGTGAAGATGCCAGAACCAACAATGTATAAGGTCAGATCAAAGGCAATTGAGGAGATTGATGGTGCTCATAATTCCTCTTACGGTGATCTGCCTTCCTATGTTGAGATGGTGAAATCTACACACTCGGATGCTGTGGCATTTATTAGTTGGAGGGAACAAGGACCAGAGAAGCCTATGCAATTCAAAAAACTATTTATAAGTTTTGATGCTCAATTTAAGGGGTTCTTAAGGGGTTGCAGACCACTAATAGGAGTGGAAGGTTGTTGGTTGAAAGGCAAATACAATGGAATGCTCTTGTCAGCTGTTACTTTAGACGCAAATCAACAACTTTTTCCCATTGCTTATGCTGTTGTTGAGGGAGAGACAAATGCAACTTGGTGTTATTTTATCAACTGCCTGAAACTCACATTTGGAGCTGAAACTCAGTTTAATGAGTGGACATTTATGAGCGACAGAATGGGGGTAAATTCTCAATTCATTTCAATTATTTTGATATGTTATTGAAGTACTTTTTTGTAGTGGTTATTCACTTTTTTTTATTTCTTAGGGTGTTGAATATGCCCTCAACTTGCTACTGCCACAAGCAAACAGAAGGATCTGTGCTCGACATCTTTTCAAGAATTTTCATGTAAGTTGTCCTGTCAAATTATCCATGGTACCCCTGTCAAATTATCCATTGTACCCCTGTCAAATTATCAAATTATCTATGGTACCCCTCATAGTAACCCTGTCAAATTATCAATTTATCCATGGTACTCCTAACTGTCTTTGGTTCAAAATTGCAGAAATACTACGGTAGCCCAAAGATGGTGACTCATTTCTGGGGAGCAGCTGATGCATACTCCTTGTATGGGTTCAACAAAGCCATGGAGAAGATTCTCCACCTTAATCAAAAGGCTTATAAATATTTGGACGATATTGATCCGAAATTATGGGCTAGGCATGCTTTTGATCCAAGTGTGTGTAGTGCAGACAACACCAACAATTTCACTGAATCTTTTAATGCAACTTTGGGACTAGATAGGGTGAAGCCTATTCTTACCTTATGTGAAGGTAGTTTCATTGTTTATAACTTTACAAGTTTGTTTTGCTTTCATTGGTTAATAAGTTATCATTGTAGGCCAATGTTGTTGTTGTTGAACAACCTTGTTGTTGTTGTTGTTGTATATAGGGATTAGGAGAAGTTGTATGATCAGAATTGCTAAGAGGCAGGCCATGTGTCATAAGTGGAATGATGATGATGTTGTGCCTTATGCCAAAGAAGCCTTAAAGACCAGGAATGAAGACTCGAGATTTTGTCAGGTGTTTGCTAGTAGTAGCATGGTATATGAGGTAAAGGAAAACAACTTCACTTATCCTGTGGATCTGGAAAAAGGAACATGTATATGTGGATGTTGGCAGATCAGTGGCATACCCTGCAAGCATGCTTTGAGGGTAATTCATCACAACAGGCTACAACCCAAAGCCTTTTGCAGTTCATTCTACTCTATTGCTAATTACAAGAAGACTTATGGTCTAAGCATCTACCCCATAACTGATAGAGCTCAGTGGCCTGAATTTCCTAATGTTCCCACTTTGCCTCTTGCCCCTCCTGAGTTGAAGAGGACCGGCGGACAGCCACCAAAAAACAGGAGGAGACAGGAAGGGGAGAAACCCAAGAGGAAGAGATCCAATACAGTCAAATGTAGCAAGTGCAATCAATTAGGACACAATCAACGAGCTTGTATGGGAGGGCTAACAGCTGCACAAAAGAAGGCAGTAAACTTGCAAAAGAAGAGGAAGAAGAAGGCTTTCAAGACGGGTGAGGCAAGTTCAAGTGTTGCTGAAGCTTCTGGTCATGGAAGGCAGAAAAAGAAGTCGAGGACTTCTAATGATGCAGTTTAGAGTGTAGGGGTACCATGGATAACTTTGTGAAAACAGGGGTACCCTAGATAATTGTATTTTTCGTATTTTATACAAATTTCAGTTAAATTACTCCTACTGCAAGTCGACTCAGTATTGATGTCATCTTTGGCATAAAACTGAAGTAATTTTTTGTAAGCTGTAAAAAGTTGTGCAATTGTTAAACATGGTTGCAATGAAATGAAATGGAATTTTTTTGCTGAAATGAAATTGCACAGAATACATGATTTCCCTTTTCCCTAAATTCTAAATCTTCAATAGAACAATAACTAACAACAGAAAAACCATACAACCTAAAACCCTAATTCCAAAAGCAACCCGAGTTGCTATGTCATCAATTTTTTTCTGCATTTCAATAATCTTCATCTCTATGGCAGGGGTTTGTCGCACCTCATCTCCACTTCCATGCTTAAGCCTCAGCTGATTATACTTCTCATCAGTTAAGAATGGGACAACCCACAGAAACGTATCACAATCAATGCACTTGTGATATAGCCTATTTGGGTTGTCATTGGACTCTGAAATCTTCAGATCCATTTTTTTTCTGCACTTGCATCTTCGGGCTTCGTACTTCACGCTACGAAGAAGCTCCTGAATTAAATTACTGAATGTGGAGGAAGGTGAAGATATTGATGCCATTGTTGAAGAGGACAGAGGATGTGAAGGTGGAAAAGATGAAGAGGAGAGATAATAATCTGGCAGTTGAGAGAAAATATTGGTAGTTGGGTTCATTGATGTGTGGGGTTTGATTTAACAATTTAATAGGGGTAGACGATTATAAGGTAGTAATTAAATGGGGAGGGGAACGGAAACAAACGGGCAAAGATGGCGTTAGACGGCGTCAACCATAAGTTAACAGATTTGGGGAAAACGCAAACCTCAGGGGTACCGTGGGAATTTCGGAAACTTCGAGGGTACCACGGATAAAGTCGGGAACCTCAGGGGTACCCTGGATAATATCCCTTGTAAAAATTGGGGGCTATATCTGTTTACCTTTTAAAAACGACTAACCCCCCTTACTGTACAATAGCTATAGTGCCCCCCCCCCCCCCCCCCACAAAACGCAGCTTCTTCTTCATCAAACGCACGCTCCTTCAGCCAAACGCAAGCCTTTTCTTCTCAAAACGCAAGGGCCTCTACTGTTTCTCATGAACAGTGATGCATCCAATGGATGGGGCTCGCCCACACGTCTTCGTTCATCTTCACCGTACCCTCGATTTCTTATCTACTCTTGCCCTCTCTCTCCTGGCATGCCTCCGTTGTCTCACTCCTCTTCAGTTTCTTTCTCTTCATTCGGTCTGGATCTTGCAAAGTGAAGGTAATGGATCTCGCTTCATATTTTTGGCTATTTGATTTTTGATTTGGGTGTTATTGTTTGGATCTGTTATTTGTCGAAATTTATTCACCTATTTTCCATGGTTTAATTATTTCGATTTACTGAGTTTTTGGCCTGTTTGATTTGATGATTTGGGTGTTGTTGTTTCAAGCTTAAGTTTTTTGGCTGTTTGCTTTGGTGATTTGGGTGTTATTCTTTGAAGCTTTTATTCCATGGTTTAATTATTTGGATTTCCTAAGTTGTCTTGTTGATTTAGCTCGTGGGTAAATCTAGGGTCGTGTGTATTGTTCATTTAGATGTGGGTCAATCTGAGTTCGTTTAGATGGTTATGTATGAATTATGGTTTGATCGGGGTTGATTTTAGATGCCGTGGTGTGGGTTGTCTTGTGTTTAATTTCGGGCAAGTTCTGATCATGGTTTGGAATTTTAGCTAGCTGTTTAGGTTATCTAAATTTGCATTTGATTGTTTAAAATTTGCGGGCCTGCTATGGTGTTGTAAAGGACTGTGTTATGATTTTTGCGGGTTGAAAATTGTTCAGTGTTATGACGACGATGGAGAACTTGTCTTTGAAGAACTTTGAGGTGTTTGGTGAAATTTGGATTTAGTTTCGGATGGTAACAATCACGTGGAACTTGGCTTGGCCGACCTTTTAGGTGTGTAATATTTGGTCTGGAGGTTTTGAGCTTGATTCCCAAAATTTGGGGAGGAATGGAAATGATTTGGGACTTTGTTGTGTCTTTTTGGGTTGTTTTGTTTTGCGGTTTATTGTTTGAAATTCTCAGAGCTGCCATGCTGTTGTAAAGGATTGTATTATATTTGTTGCGGATTGGAATTTGTCGCGGGTTATAACAATTGTGGATAACTTGTGTTGGACAAACTTTGGATTCTTTGATGGAAATTGGAAATTGGTTCGGGTAATAACAACCACATGGAAATCGGCATCGTTTAAATACCCGTTCCAATTCCAAAGGAGGCAGTTTCCTATAAAACTAAGCTTTGCCATGACGATCAACAAAGCACAAGGGCAGACATTGCAACGTGTGGGTATCTATTTGCCACGACCTTGCTTTTCGCATGGGCAGTTGTACGTAGCCCTTTCACGTGCTAAAACGGCACAACAGTTGAAGATAGTCATTGAGGAGACTGCGGAGGAGTCCTTGGCTACAAATTCAGTCCAGAACGTCGGTGCTTTTGAGGTTTTAAGAAGGGCATGAGTTCTATAGGCGTAAGATCTTCGGTGAGTTACCCAAGACAAACCTTGCCTATGAAAATTATTCAATTATTGGCTTATTTGGGTGGTGCTTACACATTGTTGTCGTACGTTCTTTCTTTTGTCCCGTCTCAGGCCCTGGTTTTGTCAGATTTGGGTTGCCACTCACCACGGCAAATTCAGGGATCCCTTTCACCTTTCAAAAAACATGGTTAGGTTGCTAATTGTTTTATCTGGTTTTGCGATGTTATGGTTTCATTAAGATATGTGGTAATTCGAGTCATAATCGTGTGTAATCAATGAAGGTGGTCATCTGCTGCCAAGGATTATACACCCCCATTTCCTGATAGTAGCAGGGGAAGTGTCTTACAACCTGATTTCGGGTGGACTTTATGATGTCTTGGTACCATATAGATCTAAATGAAGCTTATTTAAAACATCGTTTCTCTTATGATGTTTAACATAGGCACAATGTCAAGCAATGATATATGTCTTTTATCTGATAATGTTATTAAGAACTTCTCATGTTAACATCATACTGTGTTACCCCTTTTCTCATATTTTCGATTAACAGCTGTTGTTGTTTTGACCCGACTCTCAATACCTCCTGCCTAGAATTCAAGTATAATGGACTTTTTATGAATGTCTTTGAGTGTAATGATGCAGCCCTTTTAAGGTTGCTCCCAACTGAGGAAGTGCAAAAAAAAAAAAAAAAAAAAAAAAAAAAAACGCCGATGTGGAGTGAAGATGACATCCACACGCAAGGTTGCGAGTACATTAAGGGCTCATTAGGTTAGTCTCTATCGATCATGATTCATGGCCTTGCATATATTCTATACCAGTTGTTTTGTAGCCTTGCTTATTGCACGCATTGGGTTAAATACCTGGCCCAGGTCCAACAACTTCTTTTGACTCTTTCAAGGTAAGAACAATTTGCTTATTATTGGGTCAGTATAGATCAAGCCTTTTCAGGAGATTAGCATTAATATAATCATCGGTGTCGTTTACGTGTTTTGGTAATTGTACCCTCCTGTAAACTATGGATTTATGAATAGGTCACCTTCTTCTGTCTCAAGTGACTAAACCTGTGTTTCGGTGAACAGGTAGGTATGCTTTTAGAATGCATTTAATCTAAGACATCTGATTACAAGTTGTGTAATGTAGGGCTATATGTATGTCATCGAGCTGAAAGCGGCAAGCCTGCGCTATGAAAACTCTTCGACTTAGGCGTCTGTCGACATCAAATTACGTGCTTGATAAGTATAATTGAGTATAAAGGCTGTTACCAGGTGTATTTGAAGTACCTCTGTCAGGTAATGTGTTGAAACTTATGTGGAATAAGTGAGTCATTGTTATCCCTTACGTCTGTTGACATTCCATGTTCATTTTTGGGGTTACATAATTTTCTGGAACTTTCACATGAATCCTCGAGTGCCAGAATTTCTAATCTCTTCTCCTAATCTTTCTTTTGAAAGCACCTCACATGAATCCTCGAGTGCCACAATTTTTAATTGTCTCTCTTAACCTCTCTTTTTAAAGTATTATAACTAATTTTCAATGCATTAACTATCATGATTTAGGATTTAGTTTAATATATTTGACCTCCAATGTGTGGCTAAATTAATTTTTGAAAGTGCACACCTCCACGTATTACCATCGATGAATCCTGATGGATTTGCTCTTAGAAGGCGAGGGAATGCCAACAATATTTATTTAAATCGAGATTTTCCAGATCAGGTATATTTTAGTGGTCTTCTTTGCCTCATCCCTGGACCTGCCTGCTTTTGGGTTAATGAGTTGTAACATGTCCAATTTAATGTTGTTCCTCCAAGTGAAATGGGAACTCAACCCTCAAACTTATTCAGGTGGGGGATCTGGCTGTAATGGCCGTGGGTTTGTTAGTGTCGGTTGGAATTTAGGATTACTCTTTGTTCAGGCTTGACTATTCTAATAAAGGAAATTTGCAATTACACAGGTTGTATCTAAAACGTTTTGTTCATCCCCAATGAACCTACGTGAAGCCAGCATGCCGAGTCTGTTTAGCATCCTATTTGTCAACTAATGGGTGCAGAGATTTACACCACTCTCTAAGGTCAATATGCAGACACAAGTTCATACTTATTGAGCTCTGGTAATCGGGAATGGATACTAATTATATTTTTTGTTAGCACACAGTTTGTGCAGTTGTCATTTTGAGAACATCCGGCAAGGTCGTCGTCCTTTGAGTGTCAATTGCAAAAACCTGGATAATTGAACATATGAGCTTCATTGATAACTACACCATGCTTTTAAGGAGATCATTACTTGCAAGGTTTGCGGTATAGGCACTTAGTCACTTGGTATCCTCTAAATTCCTTAAAGCTTACATCAGCTTGCCTTCTCGATAACCTGCTGTGTTGGGACACTTTTTTTCTCAGCTATTTGTGCTCAGTTTTATAATGATCCTTCCCAGGCCTGTGTCAGATATTAGTATACTTCCTACATATGTGCACGTCTGCAGATTTTTCACTCACCCATTGGCATGTCAATTTAGATATATGTGTTATTATATCCGGAAAAGTACGCTTGCAAATATCCTAAAATTCGTACACCTCGGTGTAGTTCTTAGAAATAGCCTAAGCAACTCGTAGACTCTACTGCGCCATTCCTTTTGCGGGATGTAGTTCTTCTAAAATTTTGGCTTACAATATAGACACTTTGTAATCTTCGTATTGCCTGCCCTTACACAGGTCCCAAACATGCTTTTCCGCTATGTAAATTCCTCACCGTGTTATCGCACGTCTTCCTCACCTTACACTTGATATTTTACGATTTAAATTGATTTAAAGACAAGCCGATGTTTAGACTGCAGGTTCACAGTGAGCCAAAGGTCCCTTTACTTATTGTCGGCATGTTCTTTGAGACTAAATCGAGGTAAGGCGAATGTTTACGTAAGCGCTTCGATTTTTTTGGTGACTGGTATGCTCTTGGAATTATTGTTTCGAAACAAATAGTTTATTTCTAAGTTCAGTTTCGATTCTACACGTAATTGCAGTTGTCGTAGTACTGTTTACTTGTGTTCAAATTATTAGACAATAGTGCAGCCATGCCATGTTAAAGAGGTTCCTTAGTAGATTACTTATGGGAATTGGTGAAATAAAGTTGGGGTCAAATAATCTTAACCATATTTTATTATTGTATGCAAAAAGAATATCTGTTAAGTGAGTGTTGAACCCGCAAAAAGGCGACAGCTCAAACCTGATTTGACACAAGCATGGGCAACAAAACAGTGCATGATTTCTGCTGAAAAAGGAACCCAAGTTGTCTAAATCCTGTCTAAATCATATTCTTTTTATATATTGTGTGTTACAAGGTCATATCTCACCTCAATAATTCAACATTTACTCTTTAGCTCAGAGAAATTCAAGATAAACAAATCAGCAAACTTTCCAAAAAAAGGTATGCCTAAATTTCTTCTTTGGCTTCTCAAAAATGTTTCGGTTAAAATGTTGTGTGTGTCTGCTTGCATTCTCATTACTTACTTTGTTTATGCTTTAGCTATACAATTCATAATCTGTCTTTTTTTTTACATCAATCACATGTCAAGCAGTACAAAATGTGAGGCTATGTTCCAGGTGTTAACTAAAACAAATACTTGTCTTTTTCGTGACAACATCTAACATGCTTTACTATGTCATCATCTACTGCACTGACATTAGAAAAACAAGTAATCCTCATGTAGGAAGCAAAAAAAAAAAAAAAAAAAAAAATGCTTTTCAGTCTTCCTACAGTTAATGGTGTACATGTAAAAGTATTTTGTGTCGTATGCTGGCTTATTATTGACCTCAATGTCTCGTGTTATGCTGATTATAACGTTTGTTGAAACCACCTGACATAAAACCAAACCAAATGCAAAAGACCTCAGAATCTGTTGAACATTATTTCTGTTTCCGATATGAGTCTCGCGCATACTTACACTTAAATCAAAGCCGTTTTTTTTTAGCAAGGTTGGTGGTAAATGAAATGCAATATGAGCGGTACAAAGTGTAGCAACGATCTGAATAACCAAATAACCACAAGAAACTCACGACATGTCTGATAAAAAATTGAAACTTAGTACCAAAAAATTATTACATACGCTTACACTACTTGAGATTTTAGGAATCCGAACCATGGTTGCCTAAAACTAATCTTGGTTTGCATAGATTAGAGATATACTCGGTCGACGGATACCCACATGTCCAATACAAAAGGCTGCTCAAATCTAGCTTAGTTTCTTCTTCGTAATATGTTACTTGCATTTGATACTTTTGCTTAATTTAATCTAACCATGCGGTCTGCAATCTACCATGGCATTGATTTCGCTGTGCAGAATGGTCAAGGCAGAAAAGAAGTTTTTGAAGGATCTAACAGATCGGACGGGTCCTTACACGGTGAAAGTCAAGGTTATCAACAAGTCTCAAAAACAGTCTTCGCCTACAACTAAGTACCAGATGATCACCTTCGAAGATGAGAAGGTACTTAAATCACCTTCCAATTATGTTGTTTATTTGATAGCCATAATTATACAGTTCAAATTTTGTTGTGTTGTTATTAGGGGAGCCAAATGAAGGCAACGATGTTCAATGACGACATTGAGGCTTACGAGAAAGTTATTGGGAAGCAGAATATCTATGAAATTTCAAATGCGCTTGTCAAACCAATACCAAAGCAATACCTTAGAGAGAGCGCTGAAATCAAATATCAAATGAACTTCATCACTAGGATTGTAGTTCAGAAAGTAGGGACTTTTGAAGAAGATGGGGAACCTGACTACTCGGCAGTAGCAGACATAACCAGGGTTGCGGATAATGATGAGCGCATGAGTAAGCACAACGTCATTTTTCTAAGCATGCAGCGACAACTTGAAATTTATGCTTATTTAGATTTGTAACCTCAAATTTATTCCTGCTCGGTCCAAATCAAAAACGGGTGTCATTGAAGTACCTGTCTACGCCCAGCCCACAAAAACTGTGAAAGGAAGCAACAACAAAGACATCCAAGTTCGTGAGCTTGTCGTGATTGATAATAGGTACATTGTACTACCTTTGTGAATTCAATGCTTACAATAAAAAGCAATCGTGCTAAAGTCTGTTGTGTGCACAATGTTGGACAATATTAAGTCTGCCTGCTATTACATCATTGTGCTTCCACTTAATATGAACATACATTAAAGCTACAAATATCTTGATATTTTGCACTTAAAAATTACTTTATCCAAACTTCTTTCTTTCTAATGTAAATCAATTATGTGGCTCACACCCAAAAAAACTGAACGACAATCACTTTATGTGCTGTTGAAGTTCCAGTCAAAGCCTGCTGATTTCACTTTGGAAGGACCTTGCAGCAGATGCTGGTGACAAGCTGGAGGAATTACTGCCTTCGTATCCTGTAGTAGTGATCACAGCGCTCAAGCCATCCGCCTATAAAGGTTGTGCCATCTTCAGCAGTTAATCTAGATATTCATACAATAAAGACTAATGTTCTTATACAATGATTGCAGGCTTCTCGCTGTCGACCACTATTTCTACCATGGTTGGCTTTAAATCTAGGGGGCACAGGCTCCAAGCTGACAAAATGGTGGGCTTACTAAAAGTCCCTTCATCACCAGTACTTGTAACTTACCTACACAGAATTTATATGTGGTTTCTTGTTGCAGGGTCAACGACAACAAAGAAATGCTAACCAAGAAGATGAAAACAATATGCAGTGCAAGGAGTCCAGTGAAAGCAGAAAGGACCATTACCTTTGCCCGATCTTTGGGCTAAAACGGTGAGAAATTTTCATGACTACACGATAGAGAAAAGAAAACTGGCTACTATTTTAGCAACATATCTATGCAGCTGACACACTTCCAATGTAATGTAGGCTGAAGATTTATACCAGGAAGATCGCTTCCGGGTCAATGTTCTTGTACCAAAATTTGATATAAATGATGGGCGCGCATATTTTGCCTACATCCATTGCAACAAAAGCAGCCACTCTGCAAAAGACACGACTTTTGACTGTGAAGAGTGTAAACACAAAGGAGTGAAGTTTGTTCCAAGGTATGTCCATGAAAATTATTTTACAAATACAGTCACTACTTTGCCTCTGACGTGGCTAGAGCAAAACATTAACATTTTCCAATGCAGGATTGGCGTGACCTTTGAGGGTGTTGACAACACAGGCTCCATGACCTTCAGTGCATACACCAGTGATGCAGAAAAAATCCTAGGAATCACAGCCGATGACCTCTGTTCCAAAACCAAAGATGTAGGCTTACCACTATTGCCATAATTCTTGTTACTTATATGATGTTCCCTGGAACACAGCGCTGAACAACACGTTTGTGTTACAGGAGCAATACCGTTTCTTTGTCAAGGTTAAGGAAGAGCTGAGGACACAAAAGATCTGCCTGGAGCTTGGTCCAACAATGGCCCTCACAATGAGCGAGGCCTTAAGGTTTGGCCTCAAGGGAGCATCCAGGGAGGAGTAATCTGCTCATCAGGAGGTCATCCATTTTGTGGCGCTGCTCAAACCACATCTAATCGCAAGCACGCCTTCAGTTGGGGTGGAATAGCACAAAACATCCGATGGTTTGGGGCTACCTCAACTTCAATAACCCGTCTATTGGAGTTGCGGTATTTTGGGAGGCCCCATTCATCTCTTTTCGCCAGGCAATTATAGCCATATTGCCCATGTATATTGTAATAAGTTGTTCCATCCTTTGTTTCAAATTTAAGACTGACCTTAGCTTCAAAGGTTGAAGCTGTGCTCGTGAGTCTTCGTAGCCCTGCTTACACAAGCATCTATTGTAAACAAATGTTCTTAGTGTCTTTTAACATTTCAAAATGCTTAATTAACGAACAAGTTCACAAACATAACACTTGAAGGCGAAGTTTTAATGATACAATGTCCAACAACGTCAAAGGGACAATCGAACAAGAGATTTAGTAATGTTGGGGGACCGCGCGCGGTCCAATGACTCGTATATCAAAATGAATGGAGGGTTAGCTTTAGGCTTTAGCGACCAACTAACTTGAAAGATAAGTCTTGTGGCAAGTCTTCTAATAATTACGAAACTCCTTACTAAACTTTATCTTATCCAACTATAACCTCAAAGATTAGAATTCATTACTCGTTGTATGTAGCTAAAAGGATTGGATAAAGCTCAAAAGGAAAAAGGTCTAGAGCATCCCGAACACAACAACTTAGTGAGATGTCATACAATTGCCAACCACATGAGACTAATATGAATTTTACCCCACGTAAAAATTCATGGGCTATGACATTCATTTATTAACAGAATTTGGGCTTTAACAAACATCGTCCGACCAAACACTAACTAATAGACCTAAACGGATTACCATGAACCACATGGGCTAAACTTTGGGCTAAAATGTAACTCGACCGTTTATAAATGGAAACCCCCCGAGTCGGGTATCTACTGAAAGTTATTTAGCCTCTAGTTAGACTCCTCTAATTAGTACTTTATTACTCCTAATTAAGTTTATCTAAGGATCTTTAGTTGCATGTAATATTAAAGCATAAATAAGTGTATAAAACAAGTTTTTATACCTTAATCAAGAGGAATTTTGACCTTCCTTCAAATGAAGGATCTTGAGCTGCTAATTCATGGGGATTCTCCTCCTTAATTTTGAGTTTCCAAGTTAGGAAACATCCTCCCTTGATCTATCAAATAAGCTCTCCAAAAATCTCACAAAATGAACTAGTTTTAAGAGATTTTAACCCTAACACCAAAATAAAATTAGCTAACACTTTAGCCAATGTTATTCTAGGTTTAGATCAGTGTTTTGATCAAGTTTTCATTGACATGCAATTAAGAAAACTTGATCTTAGTAGATGAGGAAGTGGCTGATTTTTTTTAGAGAAAATAAAGGTTTTCTCTTATTCTCTCTCTAAAATTAAGATGTGTTTGTGTTAAAATGATGTATATTATGTTTGACCATCATATTCTATTATATATACTAGTGGTAATTCAAATTATCTGTTTGCTCTTACTAATTAGACCCCTTAACATCTTATATTACAATTTGGTTTAATTTGTACACTTATTTCTCTAAGTGTTTATTAATTATTATATCACTATATAATAATTATTAATTACACCATTTTATCTAAAATTACAACTCTTTGTAGTTTAATCATCTAATTTTCAATATTGACAATTCACACAAAAACCGTATTTATTCAACCTGAGTTCCAACTCGTAAAACACTATTCGATATAATCAGTTAACTCTTTAACTGAAATATTAGAGTTTATATTATATTTTACTAAATATAAATATAATATCCTTTGGAGAAATTATATTTATCGGTGTGACCGATAGGGATCAGTTGATTATCGCCATCAAACAACAATAACGTCAAACTCTATCCAGCCAACCGTTATCGATATACGTTAATCAACTGATTTAGCATATTTAATATATCTCATGTTTATTTCTAATTAGATTTAACTAGTCAACGCATTATTGTCGGAGGTTACTAACCATCCTTCCACAATTTAACCCAACATTGACGTTAGACTAAACCACATTACAATCTACTCAATACTAGGCCGGTATACTCATCACATTAACCATAAAATTCCAAAAGGGGCAGCATAGACTTAATTAATAACTCTAACTCATGGTTTTGACATCCAAACGACATCTAAATTGCACCAAACTTGCACAACACCTCCATAAATATACTAAGAACGATAACCCACCTTTTAATTGCTAAAATACCATTAATAACACTCAATATAGGCTAAAATCAGATCTGGACATAAGCTAATTTCATTCAAATCAATATAAAACGTTTCCAAATTAATACTACATGATACCCATCTCATAATAAGTCATCCCACCAAAATTCATGCAATTTCAATCATAAAATCATCATCAAATACACATAAACTAATTATAAAACCCCAAATTAAACCCTCATAATTTCATGCAACCAATCCCAAAATAACAACGAATAAAACATACGACTATATTCTCTGTACCCAAAATCATGTTTTTAACCACAATTAAATATGAAATTATAAAGCCCTAAATTATAATTACGAAAAAAGGGTTAGGGTTCTTACTACTCTTGATATAAAATCATGAGGGGAGGAAAAAGGGGAAAAGACAGTGGTGGCGGCGACGGAGGCTCGGCGGTGGCTCGGGGTGGCGCGCGCTTCTCCTCTCTTCTCTCTTGCGTGCGAGGGAGGTGAAGGATTTGCTCATATTTTTATATTTTGGTACTAGTGAGTAGTAATGTAACACCCCGGCTCATTACCAGAGTCGAAAGTAGTCACCTATGGCAGCTTGCCAGGCCGTGGGCTGACCTCACAGACCAACACGGGTCCTTCCGATGCACTTTGACCTCACTCGTGCGCACCCCGAGAAACTTCCCAGGAGGTCACCCATCTTGAAATTACTCCCAATCAAGCACGCTTAACTTTGGAGTTTTTATCACATTGGCTTCCTAAAAGGAAAGTCGACTTTGTTGGTATGAGTAGCACTATCAATCCTTTTAAGCACCTCATATGAGCCCTTAATCTCTTAGGAACTTCCTCTGAAATTTGGGGTATTACACTCACCCCCTCTTAAGTTCGCAACATCCTCGTTGCGCCTGACAGCCAACCATAGTCCAACTCCAGGATCTTTCCCCTGCTAGGCTGCTGACCTGGGCACTCCTGACCACAGGCATCAACACGCGGTCGCAGGGTTGCTCTGATATCGGTATCAGAGCAACCCTGCGACCGCGTGCTGGGTGCTGAGGCGAGGTCCAGACCAGCCGTCTAGCGGGGGGATCTTAGACCTGTGTTGATGTTGGTATGGTTTGGCCGAGGCGCAATGGGGACATTGCGTTCTCTAAGTGGGGGAGTTTGTAACACTACGGAATATGGAAAGTGGATTATGAAGTTGGTTTGTCCCACAATGGGAAATTAAGGCTCATATGATCGATTTATAATAGATTCCTACCATTATACTAACAACAAGGTCTTCACCTTTTAGAGCCCACGTGAGGATATATAGGCCTAAGGGTGACTACACATCTTATTGGGTTGTGTTGCGACGGACGATGGATCGAGCTATTACAAGTAAGGGTGTTTAGGTAAATTTGTTAGAGAATCACCCAATTAGGAAACTCGACCCAAAATTAGGGTGGAGCAAATTATCCGATTATCTGATTATCCGAATATTTGATCCTAAAATTTGGATAACCGATCTCATAAAACGTTCGGATCGGATATCCGTATCCGAACTTTTCGGATATCGGATAAGATTCGAATAGCTATCTCAAAAATTACGGATATCTGAATATTTGAAACACTTTCGGATACAAATATCGGATATCCGATTCGAATATCGAATATCCGTAAATTTCCGATATCCGATCCAATTAAATGATTTTATTTATTTTTAAATTACAAAAATCTATTGTCAAACAATAATTTTTTAATTTGGTTGTAAAAAAAAAAAAAAAAAAACACTTCAGCCTAAAATAGTAAAATGTACCGAAATGCCCCATAAGGCCCAATACTTAAGATGGTCATGGATGAGCAAAATCTCAATCCATTTCAAGCCCATAACCTCTAGTGGCAAGGCCCAAATGATAATACTCTACACAATGAGCCAGCTTATTTATAAGAGAAGTTTTCCTTACACCTCCCCTAAAATTTCGATGTGGGACAATGAATTGCATGCTTCCCACCATTGTTCAACCGGCCAACTTCGACCTCCGATTACGACAACTTCGGGGAGAAATTTGAAAAAACTCATAACATAAATTTTGTAGATCTCGTTCTCAGCTTTCCATGGACACTTGCTTGTTTCAACTCATTTGAGCATCGTATGTGAAAATAATGGTTATTACAAGAATTGAAGTTACCATTTGTAACAACCCTAAATTTTAACGCATAAAAGTAAGAAAGTAAAGGATTGTTATGCTGTCGTTGCCTACCAAGGCAACGACAAGGCTTATTAAAACAAAGTTCTGAAAAGAACAATAAGTGTCAGCGGAAGACTTGTAATAAGATTATAATCTAAAAACAAACCAAATGAAATAAATTACAATCGTTCAAAAGAATCCAAATGTTTGACGAATTATTCTAAAATCCCATGCCATCCTACGACATCCAAGCAAACAATCAATCAGCTTCAAGACCTGTCAACTGCGTCATTACAACAATGACACACGCCCCGAAATAGGGTAGGGATAAACCAAACAGAAAAAACGTCAGCTCAGGCTGAGTAAGAAAAAGGGAGCAACAAAAGAAATAAGATACGCGCCTTGAATATAATTGGACAAACTACGCAAGGCAACAAAGAACGAAAATGACAGTACACGACTCGTGCACTGGTCGTGCACGACTCGTGCACAGTGTAGAACGCACAGCCGAGCAAGGGCATACAAGAGATTATTTCTTCGATTATTATTTCTTATCAAATATATTAGTCGAGGGCCTCCGTGAGGTCCCTATTATCTAGTCAAGGATCCTACTCCAAGACTACCACATCTAGAGTAACAAATTAACAACATCCTAATGACCCGAGTGTGCACATCCTTCGCTAGAGGGACGGTAGGACGTACAAGTCCCTAGGAGAAAGTCTATTAGGGGGTTCGGTAGCTTATCTCCAACCCATAAACACAAGACTTGATCAAGCTTTATAACACAACGAATACAAACGACACGAAGGCCGTTCTCTAGATGGGTTTCTCATATTATTTCAACTTTCACTTTAAACTTTAAGGTACATTATTTTGTGCTTGCACTTTTCAATTTATAGATGGCCGTAGCCGGAAACAATAACATTCGAATCAACAATGGATAAGGCATAGCCATACAATGATATATGCATAAGCATAAATTCCAAAAGAATGATGAACAAGATGTGTAAGGATCACAATCATGAATGAAATGAATGATAAGCCTCTTGAGAATGAACGGTATAAGCATGCTTAACTTTAGAAGGTCAATATTCTTACCTTCAACTCAAAGAAAGCTTAGTAATATCTCAAAAGTCCGTGAAGGGCACTTCCTCAAAATCACCACCTAAATAAGTACAACATAGACGGATTACTACAAGTCACAAGACAACCCCTCTAAATCAACTATGTCAAACTCATAGCCCACACACACCATGTTCCCAACAACATCTAACATGACAATCCCAACAAAATATGATCATAAGACAACCAAATCAATTCCGATTTGCGCCAAACTTGTACAACAACTCCACAATCACACTAGTAACGTTTTTCCAACAATTAAACATCAAAACATCAATAATAACATCCAAAATACCCAAAAATCAGACCTGGGCAGAAGCTAAGCAATTCACATAAAGCATTATGAAACATTCCCAAATTGTTACCATACGTTACCTAATTCATTATAAGTCATTCCTCCAAATTTCATGCGATTACGATCACGATATCATCATCAAATAAGAATAAACCCTAATTCATAAACCCTAAATTATAACTTCATGATTTCATGTTCAAATTCCCAAACACCAACGCATAGAACATCAAACTAAAATTTTACAACCATATTCATGCTTTAAATCCACAATTAAACATGAAATTATGAAAAGCCCTAATTTTAATTTATGAAAAGGGGTTTAGGGTTCTTACTACTCTTAATATAAAGTCAAGAGGGGAGAGAAGATGATGAGGCGGGGTTGAGGACGGCGGCGTGGGGTGGCCGGCGGTGCTCCGACGGCGCGCGGCTCTTCTTCTCTTCTCTTATCTTCTCTTCTCTTTTCTTCTCCTTTCCTTTCTCCTCTTCTGCGTTCTACGTGTGATAGTAGGGGAGGAGGGTTTGTTTTGTTTTATATATTGTAGTAGTAGAGTGAGGGAGTATTAGTAAGGGTGTTTAGGTAATTTTTCATAAAATTAACCCAATTAGAAAATCGACCCAAAGTAGGAAAATTCCCAAATTAGCAACTAATTATTAAATTCTTCAATTAAATGTAACACACTAAATAAATAATAGTCCTAAAAATTACGAGGTGTTACAGACTTCCCTCCTTAAAATAAATTTTCGTCCCGAAGATTTAGGTCCCTCATTGCTGAAAGTCACCAAAATTGTATACTCACATATTTCGGTACCTCACATTCAACTCCAACCTTAACGTGGTAAACGAATGGTATATAAGGGAGGAGAAATGTGAGGAGTAAGGACCCAAGACTATATTGATGTGAATAGGGAGAGTACATCATAGAGTACATCATTAATGGATTACCATGCAAAGAGTTGTGTTTAGAAAGAAATGCATCATTAATGCATTTCTGAGATAGCGCGCACATTTATTAAACTTCGAATCAATCAACAAGCTCACGAAAATGCAAGTTTTAAAGTAAAAGCGAGAGGGATAGAACGCACGAGGTTCTCATCCTCCTTAAAGAAAATAAAGGTTCGTCCCGAACCGAAAGTACCTTAATTGAAAAGGTTCGTCCCAATTTGCCTCTTCAACGTTGTTGTTACACCACAACACTTTGACCATGTTGGTCTCGTTGCGACGAGTCTTTCTCGTTTTGCTGTCTAGAATCTTTAACGGTGTCTCCTCATAAGTCATTGTCTCATCTAGCTCGATCGTTTCTAGGTCAAGCACATGAGATGGGTCACTAACATATTTTCTCAGTTGGGACACATGAAATACGTTATGGACTTGCTCTAAGTTCGCAGGTAGGTCGAGCTTATAAGCCACTTCGCCAATTCGTTTCAAAATCTTGTATAGTCCAATAAACTTAGGACTCAATTTACCCTTCTTTCCAAACCTCATAACACCTTTGGTAGGCGACAATCGTAGCAAGACCATGTCACCTTCCTCGAATTCTATGTGAATTCGAGTCTTGTCGGCGTAGCTCTTTTGCTATCCTGAGCTACCTTGAGTCTATCTTGAATCAATTTTACTTGATCGGTCATTTCCTGGGTGTAGTCAAGACCCAAGACTACAGTCTCACTAATGTCATTCCAACAAATTGGACTCCTGCATTTCCTCCCATACAATGCTTCATAAAGTGCCATCTTTATCGAAGCTTGAAAGCTATTGTTATAAGAGAACTCAATCAGGTCCAACTTGTCTTCCCATCCTCCCTGAAACTGTAAAGCACAAGCTCGAAGCATGTCTTCCATCGTCTGATTTGTTCTTTCAGTTTGACCATCAGTAGTCTGGTGAAAGGCTGTGCTCTTTAGAAGTTTTGTGCCCAAAGCTTCTTGCAGCTTCGACCAAAACCTAGACACAAATCGTGCATCACGATCGGAAACTATCTCATCAGGAACTCCATGTAACCTCAATACGTGATGTATATAGGCAGTAGCCAACTGCTTCTTTTTCCATGTGTCTTTCATGGGTATAAAGTGAGCACTTTTCGTCAGTCTGTCCACAATCACCTAAATCACAGTCTTCCCCTTAGGTGTCCTGGGTAAGCCAGCGACGAAGTCCATGGATATCGAACTCCACTTCCACTTAGGCACTGGTAGAGGTTGTAGCTTGCCTTGCGGTCTCTTGTGTTCACTTTTTACCTTCTGACAAACTAGACATTTAGCTACAAATTTAGCTATGTCTTTCTTCATCCCAGACCACCAAAATACTTTTTTTAGATCCTGGTACATCTTGTCTCCCCCAGGATGTACAGAATATAGGGTAGCATGGGCTTCTCTTAAGATCTTTTTCTTCAACTTGACATTGTCAGGGATGCATATTCGGTTCTGAAAGCGAATCACACCATCACCAGTCATCTTGAATAATTCGCCCTTCTTGTCCAACTTCCCTTTGAGGTACTCATCTGAGTTCTGAAGTTCCTTAATTTCACCTAATAGATCATTTTGAAAAGTAGTAACTCCATGTTCAGATAACTGTATCCCAAAGTTTAGGAATTCGTCTTTGAGTCGCTGCTATTGTACCACCAATTGAATACTATGTAAAGACTTCCTATTGAGGGCATCCGCTACCACGTTGGCCTTACCCTCGTGGTATTGGATTTCCATGTCGTAGTCTTTAATAAGCTCAAGCCATCTCCTTTGTCTTATGTTAAGCTCCTTTTGAGTGAATATATATTTGAGACTCTTATGATCAGAGAATACCTTAATGTGACCCCAAATAGGTAATGTCTCCATAATTTCAATGCAAACACCACTACAGCTAACTCCAAATCGTGTATTGGGTAGTTCTCCTCATAACTCTTGAGTTGCCTAGACGCGTAGGCGATTACTCTTCGGTTTTGCATAAGGACAAACCCAAACCATTCTTGGAAGCATCCGTGTAGACCTCATACGGAATGTTCTCATCCGGCAGTGCTAAGACTGGTGCAGACGTCAACCTAGTTTTCAGGGTTTGAAAGGCCTCTTCACATGAGTTGTCCCACTTAAACTTGGTTGCCTACTTTATCAGTGTTGTCATGGGTTTTGCTATCTTTGAAAAGTCCTTACGAACCTCCTGTAGTAGCCAGCAAGTCCCAAAAAGCTTCTAATCTCAGTCACGCTCTTAGGTGCAGGCCATTCTTTGACTGCCTTAATCTTGGAAGGGTCAACAGCTACTCCCTCCTTAGAAATTATGTGACCTAAGAACGCAACTCTATCCAACCAAAATTCATACTTTGAGATTTTACCATACAGTTTCTCCTCTCTCAAAATCTCTAGTACAATCCTCAAATGTTCCTTGTGTTCTTATTCATCTTTCGAATATATCAAGATGTTATCAATGAAGATGTAACAACCCTAAATTTTCGCTATCTTTAAATACAAAAATAAAGATTGTTATGCCGCCATTGACAGCCAAGTCAACGGCAAGACTAATTTAAAACAAGAAGAACAAATGACAACGGAAGACTTCTAGCTGAATCTACAAATCGGGAATTAAACCAAAAGATAAACTACAAATCGTCCCCAATGCAAATATGTGACGACTCATCAAAACGCCCAACATGCAATGACGCTTCAACCATACAATGCATCTCAATCTGCAAACATGTCAACTGCGCCACCAAAAGGATGACACAGGCCCCAGAATAGGGTAGGGACACAACCCAAACAAAGAACGTCAGCACAGGCTGAGTAAGACATTTAAGCGATACAAAAGAATTAAGATACGCGCCTTACTAGCGCGTAGCTAACAAAGAATAGCCAAAACTACGCAAAGGAGGCAAAAGCCTGAAACGGAGCCTGGCACGAGTCGTGCTCAAGTCAGTGAGCTCGAAAATACAATGTAACAATGGACACGGCTCGTGTACCCAAGACACAAGTCGTGTAGAGCGCGCACGTGGTATTCATCACTACAATAATCTTTGTTTATCTTTCTTTAAGTAATTTATTTGCGCAAGGGTCCTACCCCAAGCCGATCCAACACTAGAGCATCGAGAATAAAACGATCCTAAAGACCCGAGTGTGCACACCCCTCCTAGGGGGACGGTAGGACGCACAGTCCCTAAGAGGAAGTCATTTAGGAGACCGGTAGCTGATCTCCGGCCTAGCTACGTATACCTTGATCAGAGGTTAATCGCTCTAGGTGGTTTAAACATCATAAAACACGTATAGTTATATATATATAAATAGATACATCTTTAATCCGTCTTAAGTACGTTATTCGCGCATAGTAGCTTGATTTATAAATGGCCAAAGCCGGAACAAGAATATCAATAGATGATCAATAACAATAATCAATGTAGGAGGTCAATAGATGCTCAAGAGGTGATCAAAATAGATAAACAATGACAATAGGCGATAGATATTCAAATTATAGAATATGAGCAATAAATTGAAGTAAAGATGAATGCGAAGGATTGTCATGATGTGAAATGAAGCTCAAGCTTACGAGGGTCAACGTTCTTACCTTCCAACGGTATCAGACAAGATTAGGAACTACACCTCCTTGAATCCACAACTTAGGTACCCAATCAATCACAAACTCAAACGATAATCTCCTAATTCACAAGGTGTATCCATAAGTCATAATTTTCACAATTAACACTAATCTATAATGAGCCCAAAAGGAGACAGTAGTAAATAAACATAAATAACGTCTACCTCCAGTATCGGATGACCACCAAATTTGTGTATGTCATAAAAGGTTATGTCAGGAACGTCCCCTCCAAATTTCGTCCACAAACTCCAAGCGGATCAACGGGAATCAATCTCACACTGAACCATAAACATGAATTAGGGTTTACCCACAAATTCTGATATAACTTTTGATACACAAATCTAGGCCTTACCAAATTTGTATATGTTTTCAAACTAGGGTTCGGAACATCTCCACAAAATCTTGTCCCAAAATACCTTATGAGTCAACGGGAATCATCAAAATACCGAGAGGGCGGAACAGTTCTTGGTAGATAGACACAGCTCCACTAAAACACCTCTACAGAGAGCATCCGGTGGAATATTTGAACAATCTACATGTTGATGGATTTGTATCGAAAACACGGTTCTAACGCCATAAACCACGTCTTAATCAAAGGTTGTATGTGAGAGTTGTGTGTGTTTGAAGTTGACACAATTGTGCTGAAATCTTATGTGGGTGGAGGCTAAGAGAATGAGAGAGATGGAGAAGAGGGGGGCCGAATGACTGTCAAGGGGAGCTAGGGTTTGCTTTAGTTTTTTCATAAATGGGTATTAGGTTAGACTTGGGTTTGGACCTAGCTAATTTGATGGGTTGCGTGATCCACAAACCCGATCCAAATCCGAATGGCTAACGAATCCTCTTGTGTAATTCTATAATCAGAAATCCCACAATAACTCAATCGAATTCCAATTAAACCTTAATAAAACCCTCAATTACATTATAAAACGTAACACCCTTAATTATTTAACTTCCCAAAAATACGGGGTGTTACAGACTTCCCTCCTTAAAACAAATCTTCGTCCCGAAGATTTAAGTCCCTCCTTAAAGAGTTTCCGCACAACGCTCTACATTAGGCAACTAACATCCACAACTTCCAACACAGGTGAAAAGTAACGCAAGAAAAGAAATGAGAAGTAATGGTTCAAAGATATTGCAGTAAGGGAAGGAGAAAGTGCACCATCAATGCACTTCCTCACAAGAGAGCCGTGTTTAGCTAGAAATGCACCATCAATGCATTTCACGAAGGAATATCGTGCAATTATATTAAATTTAAATATTGACACGAAGTGATGCCGAATAATATTACATGTGCAATGTTAATGCACAAACAAATTTACGTGTACAACTGCAATGCACCAAATAAGTACGTGTGCACCATAAGTGCACCAATTAGGTAAACATGCTTTATCATATAATCACAAAAGGAACATAAGTCTTATAACTTAGGGCGCAAGAGGAACGCACGGGGTTCTCATCCCCCTTAAAGAAAAGGTTCGTCCTCGAACCAAAATATGTAATTCAGACGTGGGATAACTTTCTGATCGTCAATGCCACTTTTCACTTGTATTTTCGCACCTTGGTAATTAATGCATCTCAAGGTTTTGGCGCAGTACTCCATATTGTCTCTCTCGCCCTCAAATCAACCATAGGCGATTCTAACTCGTAACCATTTATCATCCTTTAAACACTTTCATTACAACCAAAGAGTTTTAGTGTGATCTTCTGTACTCCAAACCTTTTCATTTACATTTCACATGTCAACCCTTGTTGGAGCGTTCTCATTTCCTAAGGCACCGTATTCCTCAATATACCAATAGGTGTCGAGATCACTTTATGATTTGTATCAGGATCCTCAACTCACGATAATTGAACTTGCGTACCCTTACTATCCAATGCATCCGTGCAACTATCCAAATTTTTTTTTATCATATTTTGCTTCAATGAATTCGCATACTTCAACAGAATTACTTGACTTTGTCGATCTATATCTCAAACATTCAATTCATCATCCTTGGTAGTGTCATTGCGAGTATACATTAGATTTCGCAAACCTTTAGCCTTCATTTTCATCTCCGTAGTAATTGATTATCAATAACAATTCACCATAATCACACCATGATATCACGTATATACCGTCTCTTCTCAACAGGTAGAACCTCTTCTTACATCACACATAAGGCATTGTAGAGTTCTATCCTCCATTTGATGGACTAGAATACCATACATCAAGCAATTAACCTTCCATGTTAGCAACTAGCGTTGTCTGACGCTATGACTTTCAGTCAAACTCCTTATATGAACATTTGACCTTGAAACTTGTCATCACATAATTATCCATGCATTCAATTAATCCCATAGAATGTCATATTTTGAATTTCCTCGATTGAACCCATACTAAAATTGTGGTTTTCCCCGATTGATGACCATATATATCAACAAGAATATCTCTAGTAGAGCATTTTCCTCTCACTTATTAGGTCACTTGAATACGACTGTACTTATCTGATCTGTATTACTTCGTAACTAGAATACTTCTACGCACTTGTCAATCCGTGTGAACGAAGTCTTCTTTTCATTTGGTGTAGCTGGCCACCAATTTTCTAATCCTAGAAAAAACCTTAGTGTAATGTCGAAGGCACTTCAGTCGCACTCAGAACACATCAAGATGTAGTCATACTCGTTTGCCTTAGTCGCTCGGCGTAGCCGTTACTCTTTTTGATCCAAAGGACTCCATTCTTACAAACGTATACCACGAATCAATCTTGTCAAGCAACTAGCATTAACTTTACCTCATGAGTGGTTCCCTTAATTATCTTCCAGGTCATTCTAAGTATTCCTTTGTTGTCTCCTTGCCAACCTTCCTCACACATCCTTTCGAACCATGTGAAACATGTTCTAGTTTCCCACTTCCCTCATATATTACGTGTTTAATCAACGAACATCATAGAGTACAGTTCTTTATTCAACAATTCCAACCAGCTTATTCAGAACCCAAGAAATTTTTATTCTTTCGTACTCGTTTTACCCAATACATTCCAATAAACATTCTTTGGCCCATTGACAGAACCATAACATCCTGCCATTAATATCCTGCCATTAATATCCCAAGTTATTGCACTACAAGCGTCAAGGCACTCTAAGTAAATAAACAACGTTTTTATCACGAGATACGCTTATATTCAACCAACTTACTCCCACGAGTAAACATTATCAACCCAGACCAATATCCTTAACCTTACCATGACCAAAATCACACTTTAATAAAATAGATGCAATGTCTTGCACCTACCACCACACATCCACAACTCGAGCTTAATAAGTAATTTGGACCCAAAATCATTTACAACCAAGATACAAGTCTCTTAGAAATTCACCAATACAAAGTGCACAACCATCTAAAGATTACTTCGAAGACCATAAGCTTTTATCATCATTAGCACATTTCTTTCATTTCGTACATCGTACTTCAAGTGTTGTCAACTTAATACCATACAACCAGCTAATTACTATACCACCCCATTCTCCAGCTCAACTTATCCACCCATCAAGTATAATTAACAAACATATACCATAAGACCATCAATGCCAAGATCTTAATCTATAAACTCCATCGCCGAAATATGGTGACTCATATATCATATAAAGTATCTGTAACAGCCCGATCCACCATCCGTCGCAACACAACCCAATAAGATGGGTAGTCACCTATTAGGCCCATATATCCTCTCCGGGCTCTAAAAGGTGAAGGCCTTGTTGGTAGTATGATGATAGGAATCTATTATAAACTGATCATATGAGTCTTATTTTCCCAATGTGGGACAAACCAACTCCATAAACCACTTTCCAAATTCCGTAGTGTTACAGTATCTACATTGTACTCTTAGTAGCTAGATTTGGTGAGGGTATCTTTGTCGTCAAAATAATCCTCCTTAGTCAATAGATCATGAAAGGCATAGATCAATGTCAAATCCATAATTCACCTCAATACGATTGTAAAGTCAAGATTCCAAAGCTATAAGGTACTTTAAGCTCAGTACGTTCTCCACGCATTATTCTCGTAACCAAAAGGTGACTAGACGTCCATCCCAATGAACCGAGCAATACAAGTGCATATACCCTACTGACTTGTCTCTTAAATGTGTAACCCCTTACATTAATGAACTTATGACCAATTGATTCATCTTAAAATCTCAAAGTCCGTTGGTTGTAAAAGAAACTAGTAAGTACAGTTTCAATGTCCAGTATTCATAATTGGTACAGTAGCCTTTAAGACTTAAAATTTCATTGTCGTAACACAGTGGATTGTCCTCTTCCTCTTATTTTTACACCAGTGCTAGGAATCCCAAAACATTCCATTTTTCGTCTTCCCAACCTTTAAGTCATACCACGATCTCAGCATGTAGATATCCAACGAGCACGAGGACACGTTGATCGAGAAATTGTTGAATCTATTTCCTTTATTCTTCTTCACACCATAAGTCATAGTAAGCACGTTAGAGCAAGTGTGTCTGATCCTTTAGAGTTGCTTCTTCCTCCAATCAAACCATCCATACCTTAGGATTTCATCCTCCGTATCTAGTAGATAACTCCCGAAGATATATTCGAGCATTATTACTCTTTATACATCAAATAATGTCCAGCACTTTGATCACGTGACCTCCAACAGAAATCCACATAATAAGGTTAGCAGTATCGATCAACAGTTCACGGTACCTTGCACCCCTATTGAAAACGATTTAGGTTAAAAGGTAGTAAACGATAAATAATTGAAACAAATGCCAATAAGCTATTCGTCTCGCTTAGTTCTGACTTTTCTGGATTATTGGAGTTAATCTCCAAACTTTCACTTTGGAGTCACCCGGGGAGCCACGAGGCTAGCCGCGGGCGCTGCCCTCATGCCGCGGTCGCGGGAGAGTGGCAGTGGAAAAGACACTCAGAAAAACCGTGTCTTCCGCGGGGTTGCAGGTTTGCCGCGGGCGCGGGAAGTATGCAGAATACTTGCCATGCGTTTGCGTTGTTGACCGCGGGCGAGGTTGCGCTAGCGACGCGGGTTGAGACACACAACGCATGTCCAGGGGTGCACGAATCGTGCCGAGATCAGTAGCTCCACAGCACAAAAGGACGAATAGAAATCGAATATACTATGCCAGAAACTCATTAATGACACACAATTAGCATATAGTTTCATCAACGACTTTATTCCAAATATAACTTAGGGGTATTATCCCCTATTCAAAACTATGCAATAACGAGACTCCAACTAAAAGCTAAGCGTGAGTAAACAAAACATACAATCCTCAAAAATAGGTCGCAAGTACCATATATTAAAATTATTGACGTGGATAATAAACCCAAAAATTCGTTTCCTCGTAATAATGCCCGGAGAATATCACTCAACAAGAAAGGCAATACCCAAAGTTCCAACAGTCGAGTTTATGACCAAGGTTATATAAGGCTTCTTTTGCTCTTAACCCATCATCCATTGAAATAGTTGTTGATCGATTCAATACATCAATTTCTTTCACTCATTCCCAATTGCAATAAACAAAGTAGTGTACTCTCAATGATTCCTACCATATAACCCATGTAATAAAAGAATGAATGACATACGGGATCCTTTAAACTCTCGTACGCTCAACTCACTTATAGACTCACCATTACTAGTCCCTTCTTCAACTTTCACCTTTCCTTTAAGGTAGCCAAGGTTTCTCACCTATAAGGGGTGACATTGTTAGATGGAGTAGTGTAGGTTATTTCTAAATGTTAAGCATAACATAGGTATTATGGTCAGGAAAAAGAGGAAGTGAATGAGTGTTTCAAAAACCTTTGGTTTAATAATATATCGAGCACACTTATTCGACGTGTTCTATTTTATAACTCATCTTTAAAGGCAAAACTTGGATAACAATAGACATTAAATAAGCAAGTCCCTAATATCATCAAATACATTCTTTAATATAACCTTAAGGATCATCACCATCTTACTTAACTCGTACTAATCTCAACTTCTTTCAAATAAAGCTTTTTTTTTTTTTCCTCAACACCTCAACATTACTTACCAAGTAATATGACTACAATATGAAGAAGTTAATCGTATGAACTTGTCCTCGAAAAATGTAATCCCAAAGTGTCATCTAAATTCAATCCATATCAAATATTATCTCCAAAGTGATGCTCTCAAAATGAGTCACCAACTACATAGCTTAGTGTAGTACTCGTCCGTAGTATTTAGTACGTAGCTCAAGTAATAATCTCCAAAGTCAGCTCCAAAACTCCGTAGTGTAGTACAAGAGACACATAGCACGTAGCACATAGCATGCGTATGAATACACCCAACAAATTCCCCAAGTTTTAAAAAATCGTTTTATCAAATTGGTTTAAAACCATTTTGCAAACTCAACTAACCAGAGCCTAAGGCTCTGATACCAACTGTAACAACCCTAAATTTTCGCTATCTTTAAATACAAAAATAAAGGATTGTTATGCCGCCATTGACTGCCAAGTCAACGGCAAGACTAATTTAAAACAAGAAGAACAAATGACAACGGAAGACTTCTAGCTGAATCTACAAATCGGGAATTAAACCAAAAGATAAACTAAAAATCGTCCCCAATGCAAATATGTGACGACTCATCAAAACGCCCAACATGCAATGACGCTTCAACCATACAATGCATCTCAATCTGCAAACCTGTCAACTGCGCCACCAAAAGGATGACACAGGACCCAGAATAGGGTAGGGACACAACCCAAAACAAAGAACGTCAGCACAGGCTGAGTAAGACATTTAAGCGATACAAAAGAATTAAGATATGCGCCTTACTGGCGCGTAGCTAACAAAGAATAGACAAAGCTTCGCAAAGGAGGCAAGAGCCTGAAACAGAGCCTGGCACGAGTCGTGCTCAAGTCAGTGAGCTCGAAAATACAATGTAACAATGGACACGGCTCGTGTACCCAAGACACAAGTCGTGTAGAGCGCGCACGTGGTATTCATCACTACAATAATCTTTGTTTATCTTTCTTTAAGTAATTTATTTGCGCAAGGGTCCTACCCCAAGCCGATCCAACACTAGAGCATCGAGAATAAAACGATCCTAAAGACCCGAGTGTGCACACCCCTCCTAGGGGGACGGTAGGACGCACAGTCCCTAAGAGGAAGTCATTTAGGAGACCGGTAGCTGATCTCCGGCCTAGCTACATATACCTTGATCAGAGGTTAATCGCTCTAGGTGGTTTAAACATCATAAAACACGTATAGTTATATATGTATAAATAGATACATCTTTAATCCGTCTTCAGTACGTTATTCGCGCATAGTAGCTTGATTTATAAACGGCCAAAGCCGGAACAAGAATATCAATAGATGATCAATAACAATAATCAATGTAGAAGGTCAATAGATGCTCAAGAGGTGATCAAAATAGATAAACAATGACAATAGGCGATAGATATTCAAGTTATAGAATATGAGCAATAAATTGAGGTAAAGATGAATGCGAAGGATTGTCATGATGTGAAATGAAGCTCAAGCTTACGAGGGTCAACGTTCTTACCTTCCAATGGTATCAGACAAGATTAGGAACTACACCTCCTTGAATCCAAAACTTAGGTACCCAATCAATCACAAACACAAACGATAATCTCCTAATTCACAAGGTGTATCCATAAGTCAAAATTTTCACAATTAACACTAATCTATAATGAGTCCATAAGGAGACAGTAGTAAATAAATATAAATAACATCTACCTCCAGCATCGGATGACAACCAAATTATAGTATGTCATAAAAGGTTATGTCAGGAACGTCCCCTCCAAATTTCGTCCACAAACTCCAAGCGGATCAACGGGAATCAATCTCACACTGAACCATAAACATGAATTAGGGTTTACCCACAAATTCTGATATAACTTTTGATACACAAATCTAGGCCTTACCAAATTTGTATATGTTTTCAGAACTAGGGTTAGGAACATCTCCACAAAATATTGTCCCAAAATACCTTATGAGTCAACGGGAATCATCAAAATATCGAGAGGGTGGAACAGTTCTTGGTAGATAGACACAGCTCCACTAAAACACCTGTACAGAGAGCATCTGGTGGAAAATTTGAACAATCTACATGTTGATGGATTCGTATCGAAAATACGGTTCTAAAGCCATAAACCACGTCTTAATCAAAGGTTGTATGTGAGAGTTGTGTGTGTTTGAAGTTGACACAATTGTGCTGAAATCTTATGCGGGTGGAGGCTAAGAGAATGAGAGAGATGGAGAAGAGGGGGGCCGAATGACTGTCAAGGGGAGCTAGGGTTTGCTTTAGTTTTTTCATAAATGGGTATTAGGTTAGACTCGGGTTTGGACCTAGCTAATTTGATGGGTTGCGTGATCCACAAACCCGATCCAAATCCGAATGGCTAACGAATCCTCTTGTGTAATTCTATAATCAGAAATCCCATAATAACTCAATCGAATTCCAATTAAACCTTAATAAAACCCTCAATTACATTATAAAACGTAACACCCTTAATTATTTAACTTCCCAAAAATACGGGGTGTTACAGAAGACTACCACAAATTTGTCCGAATTGGGCCTAAATGTTCGACTCATTAGATTCATGAACACAGCAGGTGCATTTGTCAGCCCAAACGGCATCACAGTGAATTCGTAGTGCCCATACCTAGTGGAAAATGCGGTTTTAGGAACATCCTCCTCAGCCACCTTAAGTTGGTAGTACCCTGACCTCAGGTCGATCTTAGAAAACACACTTGCTCCCTTGAGTTGATCAAACAAATCGTCAATTCTAGGTAAAGGGTACCTATTCTTGACCGTGACATTGTTAAGCTCACGATAATCGATACACAACCTCATACTTCCATCTTTCTTTCGAACAAATAGGACCGGCGCGCCCCATGGCAACACACTAGTCTTTACATATCCTTTTTCCACAAGCTCATCCAGCTGTTTCTTGAGTTCTTGCATCTCTGCGAGTGTCATTCTATAGGGTGTTTTAGCAATAGGGCAAGTTGCAGGAACTAACTCAATCTTGAACTCAACCTCCCTCCTTGGTGGCATCCCGGGGATTTTGTCTGGAAATACATCCTCAAAGTAATTCACTATTGGCACGTCGCTCAAATCGGGATATTGTGTACTAGTGTCTCGAACGTGGCACAAGGATAAAGGGTTTCCTTTGGAAATCTATTTCTTTAGGTTCATTACAGAGATTAACTTGACCTTTGGTCCTTTAATGTTTACTCGGTAGGAAACTCTCACGTCCTTAGATCCTCTCAAAGAGATTTTTCCTAGCCAACAATCCAACCTAACTTTATACTTGCCCGTCCAGTCCATCCCCAAAATGACATCGAAATAGGGTAAAGGAAATTCCACTAAGTCAGTTTTGAACTCATGGCCTCCAATCACTATCGTTACATCATTAAACATATTTTTACAATTGACACTCACTCCATTAGGCATAGAGAAATCAAAATCCACAGTTAGACCAGACTTAAGACCACATTTCTCAACAAACTTAGCAGCAATAAAGGAATGTGAAGCACCGCTATCAATAAAACATGCGCAACAACAGAATTGACAAGAAAATTACCAGAAACCTCATCAGTGTTCTCCGCTTCTTCCTGATTCATCACATACAACTGACCCACGGTTTTCTTGTTCTTTGTTGCAGCATTAACAGACCCACCTGGTTTTACAAGAGTGGTAGACACATTTCCTTTTGTAGGCGTCGGGTTTCTGTAAGTGTTATTATTAGACCCTGCATAACCGCTTTGAGCCCTTTGATTTGGGTACCTAGGTGATGCGACCCATGCCACTGAGGCAGGCACAGGTGGATTCCCAGCCCGTTTTGAATAACAGTCGGACGCCCTACGCCCAAATTTCCGACAGTGGAAGCACTGAACTCTATCTCCATTGCAAGTTGTAGCAAGGTGGCTACGATTACAACTAACACAGACATGTTTCTGTCCATTACCCTGAGATTGATTCCGGTTTATCTGAGATCCTCTGTTAGAGTAGCTACCCACATTGGCCGACTGAACTTTACCTTCCCTTTGTAATTCCCATAGTTTCCTTTCCTATTAGGAATTTCCAAGAGATCAAGTGGACTGTCCTTCCTTTTTAGTCCTGTGTCTGACTCCATCTTAGCCACCATCCTTTTAGTATTGTTAGCCTTAGCATAAAGTGTTTTGACATTCGAAATGTCTTCTCCAACAAACCAACCCTTAACCTTCCAGTGAAGCTTCTCCAAGTATCTGTTGACCTGTGCCTCATCTGTGGATACCAGGTCACCACCAAATCGGCTCAAGTCCATGAATTTTTCATGTAAATCCCTAACACTCATCTTGTCAGTTTCTTTGAATTCCTCAAATCCAGCCCTTTTTTGCTTCCTCAAATGCTCAGGCAAAAACTCATTCGTCAAGTACTTCTTGAGGTAAGCCCAAGTTCGCTCATAAGAAGTCATAGAGCCATCAGCTTCCCTCTCCACTATTGGTTTAAAGAAATCATCACGAATTTCTTGCCACCATCGTCCAGCTACATCCCTCAAATAATAGGCTCCAATTCGTACCTTATACTATTCCGGGCAACCCACTGAAAGGAAAATCCTCTCCATGTCCTCGATCCACTCATCCAATTCGACAGGATCACCTTTTCCCGAATAATTCGGAGGGTTCTTCTTTTGAACAACATTAGACATATTTGCCAAGGTCATCCCCTCATTGTGTGGGGGGTTAACAGCCTGGGTAGCAGGAATGTTGTTGTTGTTCTGAGCATTGTTGGCATTTTGAATCTGGTTTGCCAAGACTTGGGCCATGAAATTGGTCATGACAGCAAGTTGTTGGTTCGAGGCTTCTTGTCCTGCAGCCAGTTGCTGGAGGATAGCTGTCAACTCTAGGTTCCCTTGGTTAGCAGAGCTACTTCCGCGTGCCATAGTTGATTTAGAGTGGTTGTCTTGTGAATTGTAGTAATCCGTCTATGTTGTACTTATTTAGGTGGTGATTTTGAGGAAGTGCCCTTCACGGACTTTTGAGATATTACTAAGCTTTCTTTGAGTTGAAGGTAAGAACATTGACCTTCTAAAGTTGAGCATGCTTATACCATTCATTCTCAAGAGGCTTATCATTCGTTTCATTTATGATTGTGATCCTTACACATCTTGTTCATCATTCTTTTGGAATTTATGCTTATGCATATATCATTGTATGGTTATGCCTTATCCATTGTTGATTCGAATGTTAATGTTTCCGGCTACAGCCATCTATAAATTGAAAAGCGCAAGCACAAAATAATGTACCTTAAAGTTTAAAGAGAAAGTTGAAATAATATGAGAAACCCATCTAGAGAACGGCCTTTGTGTCGTTTGTATTCGTTGTGTTATAAAGCTTGATCAATTCTTGTGTTTATTGGTTGGAGATAAGCTACCGAACCCCCTAATAGACTTCCTCCTGGGGACTTGTACGTCCTACCGTCCCCCAAGCGAGGGGTATGCACACTCGGGTCATTAGGATGTTGTTACTTTGTTAATCTAGATGTGGTAGTCTTGGAGTAGGATCCTTGACTCGATAATAGGGACCTCACGGAGGCCCTCGAATAATATATTTGATAAGAAATAATAATCGAAGAAATAATCTCTTGTATGTCCTTGCTCGGCTGTGCGTTTTGCACTGTGCACGAGTCGTGCACGACCAGTGCACGAGTCGTGTACTGTCATTTTCGTTCTTTGTTGCCTTGCGTAGTTTGTCCAATTATATTCAAGGCACGTATCTTATTTCTTTTGTTGCTCCCTTTTTCTTACTCACCCTGAGCTGACGTTCATTCTGTTTGGGTTTGTCCCTACCCTATTTCGGGGCCTGTGTCATTGTTCTAATGGCGCAGTTGACAGGTCTTGAAGGTGATTGATTGTCTGCTTGGATGTCGTAGGATGGCATGGGATTTTAGAATATTTCGTCAAACATTTGGATTGTTTTGAACGATTGTAATTTATTTCATTTTGTTTGTTTTTAGATTGTAATCTTAACTACAAGTCTTCTGCTGACACTTATTGTTCTTTTCAGAACTTTGTTTTAATAAGCCTTGTCGTTGCCTTGGTAGGCAACGGTGGCATAACAATCCTTGACTTTCTCACTTTTATGCGTCAAAATTTAGGGTTGTTACAATTGGTATCAGAGCCTTTGCTCTGCTTAGTTGAGTTTACAAAACAATTTTCAAACCAAAATTTTCAATGTTTTCGAAACTTGGGGGTTTGTTTGGGTGCATTCATACGTATGCTATGTGCTAATTGCTATGTGTTCTAGAGGATGAGTTCACACTGATTAAGTTAACTTGTGGGTTATGCGATGTGAGTATTTAATTTGGGTTACTAACTTGCTTGGAGATTCTCTTGGTATACTGGCAGAATGGCTGACCCAAGTGCGTACGTATGGGAATTCGGACCATCGGGTATAAGATCAACTTCCGGTCCAAAGATGATACCTGGTCATATAGGTATGGCATCTGAGACTTTTCAGGATAGCATGAGAATTGGAGAGTCTGTGGGAAATTATGTCACCAGAATGAGAGCAAAGTTAAATGAGGCAGCCGATAGGTTCCCATGGGCGGTTAGACCTGAGGTGCAAGTCTTTGTGACTATATTTAATCTTAGGAAACACTCCCGTTGGAAAGGGGTTCGAGCTAAACTAGAGAGGGATGCTTATAATGCATGTCTCACCGCACTATTTGAGGAGCAGATCAGGTGAAATGATAGACCTTGATAAGTTGGAAGTGATTCTAGAGTGGGAAAATGAATTATCCCATGGTCCTAATCAAATGTATAAGGATCCACCAAGTTACACGTTGCATGCCCCCTCTAACTAATTTAATTCGTTACTACTCTTGATATAAAGTCAAGAGGGGAGAGAAGATGATGAGGCGGGGTTGAGGACGGCGGCGTGGGGTGGCCGGCGGTGCTATGACGGCGCGCGGCTCTTCTTCTCCTCTCCTTCTCTTCTCTTTTCTTCTCTTCTCTTTTCTTCTCCTTTCCTTTCTCCTCTTCTGCGTTCTACGTGTGATAATAGGGGGGGAGGGTTTGTTTTGTTTTATATATTGTAGTAGTAGAGTGAGGGAGTATTAGTAAGGATGTTTAGGTAATTTTCCATAAAATTAACCCAATTAGGAAATCGACCCAAAGTAGGAAAATTCCCAATTTAGCAACTAATCCTAAATTCCTCAATTAAATGTAACACCCTAAATAAATAATAATCCTAAAAATTACGGGGTGTTACACCATTAACCAAGGTATCCAACCTTCTATATTCGACTGACAATTTCGACTAGTTTGAGACATACTTTATGAAAAACACTAGAGATAAATCTTGTAGATCTTGTTTCTACCTTTTCGTAGATAATTTTTTCGACCAATTTGGTTTTCTTATGTGAAAGTTATCGTCATTATACGAATTGAACTTACTAAGAACCTTGCTCCTATATATTTTGTTTGTACAATTAGCTATTTATTATTTGCGATGTATTTTACATGTATTATGGCATATAAACTACCATTAACTATTTTATAAGTATAACATGAATAGTGTATTGTGCTTTTAATTACATACAATTAACTATTAAGTGTAGCAATTGAAGTTAATAATAGTAGATTCAGTTATTACTATTACTCCAATAGTAGTTAAGTTGTTACGCTAGATAAGTAGTTAATAACGATGCGTTCCTTTCGAGCAACATAGTTAATCACTACATGTCACGTAAAAACTCAAATTGTACCATAATCATGTAAAGTTGTGAATGAGACTAGGTGAAATGGGTATTAAAAGTGGAGGGTGTATTTATTTTGTGAATCGATGTTCGTTCAAGGGTCAATTGATACATGATAACCTACTGTGACCTACTTATAAGATTATGATGACAGGCTGTCAAACCTTATAATTTGCATCATTCTATGTCGATGTTCTTAATTGATGCACGAGTTTCACAAAACTTTCGAATCTATATTTAACTTTGTCATCCCTCTTTTTATGTAATATGATTTTCATTACCTCACATTTTGTTTTCTTTTTCCTAAAAAACCATAATACGGAGTTTTGTGAAATCGTTGTGATAAGAAACATTGTTATCAAATATAAATGTTATAGAGTACTTGTTTTTGCTTGGTTAAAAACGAGTAATTCAATGTGAATCGTTACTAGATAGACAACATTATTATTATTATATATTGATATAGCCATTAGCATGAAAAAATGGACCATTAAATTCCTTGAAGCCACACATACTCCGATCCCTCCATTTGTTATTAAATTATTCCGAAAAGACTCATACTAATTAAGTTGATAACCTTGTTGTAAGAGAGTCTAAGGACAACTTAGACAATATTAATGTATGTAATCAATTGTACCTTAGATTTCTTAGATGATTTAATCACATTTCACTAAACATGTTGCAATAATAGTAGATTGAAGTGTCATTTGTACAACTATTAAGTAGCAATAAAAAAAAAATCAAGTTTGTGAAATTTTATCCCACACCGGACCAAAGAGTCTATGTGGGTGGAATATTACTTATAAAAGGGCATCTAATGCTTCAGTATAATGACATATTTGCTAGTTGGACCATCATTTTTGGTGGTTTTGGAAAGAGTTGGCCCGTGTGGCTTTTCTACTCGGCCGGGGTGATAGTTGTCAACTGGGTTTGATTGAATCCAAACGGGCTATGTTTGACTCCAGCTCAAACTAACTTCTCGGATAACGGATATCCGCTATATCCGATCCGAACGGAATTGGATATGATTTTCGGATATCCGAGCAAGTTCGGATCGGATATCGGATATTGCAAACTTGGGATTTCGGATTCGGATAGGACCGGATATCGAAACTGCTGTTAGGATCGGATATCCGAAAATGCTCAGCCCTACCCAAAATAGAAAACTCCCAAAATAGAAAAGTCCCAAAATTGTGGGGTGTTACATAAAAGTAACCATTCTTCGCTACAAGGGTAGAACCCCTGAGGCCACCTATTTAATGTTCAGTCCGGTTTTAAAATATTAGGTATAATTTGTCAAAGGGTGTGATTGATAAGATGAATTGAAAAGAATAAGAATTTAGATGAAGAATATAGTCCTTTTAAATATCGTAGTAAGTGCTATGATATGCGATCTTTTTTTTTTTTTTTGAGCTTTGGAAGGTGATGTTAATGGACGAAAGAAATGTGGAAGATGACAATGGTGGAGAGACAATGGGTAAGTGTTGCTTTATCAGAGATATTTCATAATGATGGAGAAAGATGGTGTAAGTGATGGTCTTGGTTCCCAATGCCAGAAAAACTTTCCCTCCAACTTTCCCTCCAAGGATGAGTTTCCCTCCAAAAAAAATTCTCCAAGAAAATGGATCTTTTTTAATGTGATGAGGTGGCAGCATATTATAAGTAGTGTCGGAAAGATTCACATACATTAGGTGTATGTGTATCATCTTCCCATCAACATTGTATTTGAAGCATGCATATAATATTGATAGTACAAAGTTTGTAACCAATTAAAACTTGTCAAAGGTCTTCACTACACGAGTTAACTATTAAGGATGAAAAACAATAATGTTTTTCAGAATTTTATCAAATTAAATGGGGAATAGAAGGTTGTTTTTTTTATCAATTGGGGAATGAAGTTAGGTTCCGTTAGTTATTTGCTAAAGTGGCAGTTAACTAAAAAAAATAACTCGTGTTTCTCTCACTCTTCTCTCTCCTCGCGCAATTATACTCCAAACTATCTGCCTCCACCACTCCCACCCAAATCCAGCACAACAATATCCGCACTCTCACATCCAAACCTTAATTCTTACTTTCTTCCACACTTTAACAATCTCACCATCTAGATATCCTTCCTCAAATTAGTTTTGAACAATCAAAATTCTCCAAATTTAGTTTCACTCATAGTTCCAACGTTTTTAGTCGATCTTGAATCTCCATTAAATTTTCCCCTTCTTCTTGTTGATCAGCCCCTGAAATAATGCAAAGCTCGCCGTTCTTGGTGTCTGGTGGGCAAAGATTCTTTTGGGTTGATTCTTGGTCACCACTGTTGAATCTAAAATTTAAAATTTTTGGGTTTCTTTCTTTTGATTTGATCAATTTCTGCGATTTTTTTTTCTTCTTTTGATTCGATCAATTTATGGGTTCGTCTTTTCTTTAGATTGATCAATTTCTGGCTTTGTTTGATAGAGAACAAAGAGTTGATATATCACGGAAGTAATACGAAGATAGGTTTTTCAAGGTGGGGCCTATGCATTGATGTCAGGTGGTGTTACCGCAGCGGTCATGGCCGGCTTTGAGTTTGTGCAGCTAGGTGTGGTAGATGGAACATTTATGGAGACTTAGAGAGAGAGAGAGAGAGAGAGAGAGAGAGGAGGGGGGGAGAGATAAACAACAAGATATTTTTTTTTTTAGTTAACTGCCACGTCAGTACATAATTGACGGAACCCAACCCCTTTTCCAATTGATAAAAAAATACCTTCCATTCCCCATTGATAAAATTCTGAAAACCTTGTTCCCCATCCTTATAGTTCTCACCACACTGCCTAAGCTCACTATAAAGTACCTACCATGATACTACCAACAAGACCTTCACATTTTAGCCAAAAGAGGATTTATGGGTTAAATGGGTGACTTCTCATCCCTTTTACGGGCTTAAGTGATTTCATTTGTAAAGTTCGTGAATATTAGTGGTTAAGTTCATGAATATCTTCATGGAAGTTTTACAATTTCGAAAAGGGAAGAAAAAAAAACAAACTAAGGGCCCGTTCAGTATCACTGCCATTTTCAGTTTTTTTTTTTTTTTTTTTTTTTGCGTAAAATATTTAGTTAAATAAGTTACAAAATTAACTTTAAATTGTTTGGTACTATTTATAGTCATACAGAAAACGAAAACTGACAACTGAAAATTAAAAACCACTTTTTCTGGTTTTCAAAAACGGCACTTTGGTTTTCAAAAAAAAAAAAAAAAAACAAAAAAATGAAAACAAAAAACGATAGCAAACAGGCCCTAAGGATTTCACCATTGAAATTCAAGATTTTAATTTTAAGAAATAAATTCTTTGATCAAAAGATATATTCATGGATCTTAAAAAAATTAAAAGTAAAAATGAAAACATATGTAAAAGAAATAAAAAAAAAAAAAAACTAATTCAACCATTAATACTAATGGATTCATTATCGGAATTTAAGATTAAAATCTTGAATTTCAATGGTGAATTCCTTAGTTTCCATTACACAAATCATTTCTTATTTCTTAAAATTAAATTTTTGTTTAGCGAGTTATCAAAATTTAAGATCCATTACACAAATCATTAAAAAAAAAAAATAGGGGGGCAAGGATTCAAACTCGATACCATAGATAAGAATTTTGCATAGAGAACCACTAGCGCAAACTGATTTTCTTGATGATACTTAGCAACATATGGTATAAGACTCAAATGTCAGGGGGGCCATGGCCCAGTCCCGCACCCCCTAGCTCCGCCCCTGGCCCACATCATTATTGTGAGTGAGATCACCATGCTCCTCATGCTCCCGAGACCATTGTATGATTCTATGATCGAACGACAAATCGGGGGGGGGGGGGGGGGGAGGAAGGGAAGAGGGAGGAGAGAGTGACAGAGAGAGTAAGAAACGTTGACAATGAGTTAAAAAAACTGATTTTTTTAAACCTAGGATTACCAAAAAAACTGATTTGTCACAATATAATTATTCTAAATTACCTGTAACCTAGGAAATACTAGCGTAACCCATCTTTTGTATTTTTCTTCCTCCTTTGCTCTTGATGATTTCTATCTTTAAAAGTAAACTACTGTAATCGATTTCACAAAGTTTGACATTAGATTGTATTATAATTGCAATACCGAAAACAATGGAGTACCAACAAAATCATGGGATGCTTGATTAAGCAAAAACTATGATTGAACAATAGTTTCATATTTCCGCCAAATAATTTCATCACTTAGTTACTTGATAAATATACAACTAATTGGGGATTTATTTACGACTAATAAAAAATAAGATAAAAAGGAAGAGGAAACATGTGAAAGACAAACATTTACATGAAGATACATAACATATAACTTGGCCCAAGATCAATGGAACATACGAACAACAATGGATGATGATAAAGAGTAATGACACATGCATATATAGCGAAGAAACTATCACAGGAAATGAAAAGGTAGTTAGTGCTATGATGTGTAATTTTGGAAATTAGAAGGGTAATATAAGAATTTAGGCCCTGTGCAATTGGACTGCATTTTTCTGATCTGATTTGATTTGAATTGACCTGATTTGATTAGATTTGAATAAACTTGATTTGCTTTTGTTAAAGCACGATCGGGCCTGGGCCGCACCCACACGGAGGAGAGAGAGTCCACGTCATAAGCCCAAGGAGGTTCCATCCTAAAACTAATAGGCAATAGGTGGAGTAACTCCTTGGTTTATAAACATATCAACTCTCTCATCTTTTTCCAATGTGGGACACTCACAGGTGGAGCTCACCCTAACCCTCTCCCTCACGTGTGAGTTCCCTTATTAATCAGCAGACTAGGCTTGGGGCTAACCGGGGCTCTTCTAGCTCTCTTCGGTTCCCACATCTCTTGCCCATCTGCGCAGACTGGACCTTCACAAGCTCACCGAGGCTCTTCTAGCTCTCTGGTGGCATCGCAAACCGGGACTCTCCTAGCTCTCTTCGGTTGCGTAAACTTGATCCATCTGCAACGGGCTCAGTTCATCTTCTTGAGTCCCAGGTCTTTAAGCATGGGCTCTGATACCATGTTAGAGTCGTCATGGGCCAATATTGGCCCCCTCGTGGAACACTAGCTAACAAGCTGGTGGGGTTCCATCCTAAAACCAATTGGCAATAGGAGGAGTAACTCACCATCTTGTAAACTAATCCCCATTCTTCTATTTCTCCAATGTGGGATATAATCCCACAACTCACATGTGGGTCGTTGTCACTCCAACAGATTTGATCTGAACTGAATTAATTGATAAATTAACTGCAATTAGACGAATCAATAACTAGAAATACACTACATTCATTGATTGTTATTTGGATACTTCTAATCTGATTTGATTTGATTTGAATAAACTGGTCTGATTTGATTTGATTTGAGTAAATCTAATCTAATTCGAAAACACTGTTGAATAAGTTGAATCGCACAGAGCATTATACAGGTTACGTTAGAAAAGAAAAGTTTACATTTAGCAATCATGATAATATAAATGCAATAATAATTGTTGGAAAATATATTATTTTCTTGTCATTTTTCCCATAGTGGGTTAATTTTCAAGGAGGAATAAATAATGAAAGAAAGAAATCAACGAAGATTGTAAAAGTAGGAAAGAAATAAAATCATTGGGGTCATAACTTTGGTCTTATTTCCTTAAATTTTTACGTGCATATTCAAAGCATGGGGCGCTGGACCCGCGGAATATCACACACTATAAATATTTACTTTCCATTTTCTTTTTATTTCCATTGTCTTCACCCTAAATTACCAGATACCCCTCATCTCTCCTCTCCTTATACTCTCATAGATAAGGGCAAATGCGTAAACTCGGACGCAAAGAAAGGAAAATTAGTACCCTCCATAATTTCTCTCTCCTCTTTTAACCGCTTCATTCATTTCGACACGCTTTCTCTCTCCTCCACCAACTGTTTCTCTCCATGGCTTCCACGGCCCTCCGCCTTCGTCTCCGCCGAATCGGCTTCTCCGCCGCCGCTGTTTCCACCGCCGCCGCATTCACCGTCACATTCAGCACCTCCTCGAATGACCGCCCTGCCGTCCCAGTCGGCACCATCCAGTCTAAGATTGCCGACTCGAACGCCGTCGTTCCGCCTCGAAAGGCGCACACGTCAACCTTAATTGGCGCGACGAAAGAAAATCCTCTTGACGTCCTCATTGTTGGCGGCGGCGCCACCGGTTGCGGTGCCGCTCTTGATGCCGTCACCCGTGGCCTCCGCGTTGGTCTTGTTGAGCGCGAGGATTTCGCTTCCGGAACTTCTTCCCGCTCTACTAAGTTGGTCCATGGAGGTTCGTTTTTCTGTCTTTTAACTAATTTATTTTCAATGAATTCATCTGTCTTTTTTTATTTTGTCTCAATTTTGACTGTAGATCATCATTGCTTTGACTATTCTATTTGTTAAAATTTAATCACGCAATCGTATTTGTTACGTTTATGATCATGATCTTAAGAATTTTAACTAGCGGTTTCTAAGCGCGTTAAACAACTGATGATTTTAGTATAGCTTTGTTATTATCAATTTGGGAGACAGTCTCTTTATGTTTAATGGATGGGTGTACAGTTGCGTTCATTTGACTCCCCCGCCCACCGCGCCATAAGCGTGATACATCGAGACATTGTGGTTGTTATCATTAATGCTCATTCGGCCCTATTCGTATTGCGTATGGGAATTCTTGAGAATTAAGTTTTAAATGTTTTGCTGAATTCAAGGACCTGGATTCAGTGAATTGTTAAAAGGATTTTTCTAACGTATGATAAAACTCAAAATCCTTCCTTAATTAAGTGATATTCTCCTGAATTAATCAATGAGATTCCATTATTTGTTTATCCAAGTGAGAATATCACTTAATTAGGGAAGAATCTGGAGTTTTATCATGTGCCCTATGGGCACATGTTAGAAAAACCGTTGTTAAAAATTAAGTTTATTGCTGAATTCTGAAAACTTAGACAATGATTAATTTAGACTCACAAATCGGCCCTATTTGTATTGTAGAGGGGAATTCCTGAAGATAAGTTTTATATGTATTGCTGCTGAATTCAGGGAATTCATGTGATTGAGGATCTGATTTCAGGGAATTATTGAAATATTTAGTTTTAAATGCAGTAAATAACATTTGAAGACAAAAGACTCATTAATTTTGACTTACAAAACATACTCCGTATTCATTATCTACTGGATATATACCATGACAATTCAAAAAAGATGATTTTAGATGATATGAATCTGATCATACTAGACATTAAAAATGGGATGGTGGGGAGTATATTATATGCATGAATCTTCTGGAGAAACGCCGAAATTGGGGATTAGATCATTTTATTATCATCTAAAGAGTTTTGCTAGTTGCATTTGTTATGTTGAATTGGAGATTAGCCCTTGCAATTTGACTGGTTGATTTAAAATGTAGATATAGGTTTTTTACTTTTCTTGTATAATAAGTCACGAGTTCAAGTCCTGGGAGGAGCCTCTTGTTTAAAATGACAAGGGATGGCTTCCCCCTTTACGCCCTTGTGGTGGGACTCTTCCTAGGACCCTCTCCTTGCGGTGACGCCTATGTGCACCGGGCTGTCCCCCTATTTGTTGTATAATGAGTCATGTATCTACATCTAGCATTGAACTAATAGAATTGCAAGTGCTAATTTGCTGTCGTCGTATTGGAATTACTGTTAGCAAAACTCCATTCGAAAGATGTTGCAGCAACTACCTAGTTTATATTATGAAAAATTAGCGGTCAAAAGTAACATCTTTTGACCATCAGAGTCTAGGCTAATAAAAATGGAATAAGGTAAGTATCATTCTCTGAATTTTAGTTAGCCAAGGTGGCCTCACTTGCTTCTTTTTAGGTGAAATAGCTGGACCTGTGGAGCAGGAGCATTCTAGAATGCGATCCCAAAAAAACAAAGGAACGTTCTAGAATGCTACAGAGTTGAGGACCCTATTCTTGTAAAACTTGGCTGATTCTTTATGTTCTGTTGTCTTTCCATCTGAAAAAACGAAGTAAATTCTTTTTAGGTGACTGGATTAAGACTATTGTTGTTCCTGCATAGGTATGTAGTACTACACAAAATGGTAAGCTGGTAAAGTTTGCTATGGTAACATATTTGCCTTTAATGGGCCTCACTGTGTGGCTGCAGAAGAAATGTTATGTAACCTTTTATGGAATCAGATGAGTGATTGAATTTGATTTCAGTTTAGCCGTCAATCCTCAGGATAGCCGTTATGTAATTTCATGGCTTAACAACACATTATGACTTGAACTGAATGCCTTATAGCGTCAAACTTGGTTAAACAGAGGGTAGAGTTTATGGAGTCCCAATTACTTGCTTCGAGATGAAGTACAAACACTTTTAATCATTTTCTTTGCTGAGAGCACATTCATTTTTTTTTTTTTTTTTTTTTAACAAAATTTAACAAAAAAGAAAGATTATTTGCCCTTGTCAGTGATGCTAGTAATTAGTACCTCCGTTCAAGTTTAAATACACCATATAGAAAACGCACCCTTATTCAGGAGGGTGTACACACTAATCGGTTAATCAAAGTTCCAAAAAAATTGCATGGCAATTTTGTTAAGATTCTTATCCAACTCTATGTACTTATAACCGATTAGTGTATACACCCTCCTCAATACAGGGCATTTTGGGTATGGGGTGTTTGAACTTGGACGTAGTAGTATACCCTTAATTGTGTGGTTATTCAGTTAGAGCATTGATTGGTTTGACTTGTAGACTTCTTCACCGCTGATTATCTGTTGTGAGTCACTTAAACATGAAAAATGTTCACTATAAATTCGGAATTATTTGTGGTTCTTGAATGAGCGGTAACGTAATTTTTAATGTAGGATATACTATGGTGACTTAGTAACCAGAAATGTCACCCCTTTCTTACTGATATCTGTTGCGATATTGCTCTTAAAATGTTAGCTTCTGATTCTTTACGGAGCTTATATTTTATCAAACTGTCCGTTATTCTATTAAATAGTGGCATGTTTCCTGGTCTTAGAGATTCTTATTGCTCTCTCTGGTACTCTGTGGAGCCTAATAGTATCTCTGCGAAGACCACATTGGGGGTTCGGGGCTCACTAGATGTTTAATGATAGAGTTGGAGCTGACTGGCTGCTTCAGGTGATATTTGATTGAGTGTGGGATCAGTGAATAGTCTAGATGATGTAAGTACTGTTTGTTCTAATGTATACGTGTTTTATGCATTTGATTCCCCGCATGTGAGTGATGATGGGCGCTAAAATTTTGTAGTCGATTTATCTGCCTTTCCTGTTGAACGTTGCAATGTCATTTGTATAATTTATACCAAGGCTTGTCTTCGTGCATGCGTTTCCGTGCTTTTTAATTCTTATGCTCATTAATGTTTGCGTAAAACAATACTCAGGAGTGCGCTATCTGGAAAAAGCTGTGTTTAATGTTGATTATGGACAGCTGAAACTTGTCTTCCATGCACTAAAGGAACGTAAACAGGTGATTGATAATGCTCCACACCTGTGCCACTCTCTCCCATGCATGACCCCATGTTTTGACTGGCTAGAAGTGGTATACTACTGGGCGGGTTTGAAATTATACGATCTAGTTGCAGGGCCAAGATTGCTTCATATATCAAGATACTACTCATTAAAAGAGTCTATTGAGCTCTTTCCCACACTTGCTAGGACGGGACAAGGTAAAAGCTTAAAAGGCACTGTAGTGTATTATGATGGGCAGATGAATGACTCTCGACTCAATGTCGGCTTGGCATGCACAGCTGCATTGGCTGGTGCCTCCGTACTTAATTATGCTGAAGTCGTCGCACTACTTAAGGATGAGACTAGTGGCAGGATAATCGGTGCACGAATTCATGACAATCTTTCTGGTATGAGAACTACTCTCCTTGACATGCAATATGAGTTTTACCAATGACACTGTATTTTTCTTTTTAATAGAGCCTGTATAATCGTGTGTTCTTTTCACTTGATTAATCATTGCATTACTTCCCGCCTTAACACTCACATGTTTTGCTTTATTATCCTTGAGATTATAATGGAAAAGGGGTGTGTAGACTAACTTCCCCTGGGTTGCCTGAATGTACACAGGTTTCCTCACTTTTTCAACATGGAAAGTTCAGATTAACATTTTGACAGTATCTCCTTTCAAGGGAAAGTCCTTTTATGATAACTGTATTTCCACACGGTTAAGCCATACCTTATTTCTAAGTCTTTGTAAAAATAAATCACGTTAGCTGATTTGATGGATACTAATCAGCAGGAATGGAAATTGCTGAGATTGGTTACGCTAGATTAGTTTTTGGAGCGTTCCTTTAACCATCCTTACCTGACTGAGTCCCTTCCTAACATTCTTACTTTTTGCGAGGTGTTCTATCATTCTTACTTGATTGATTCAGATAGGCTATCTTGTTTCGTGTCTGTAGCCACTGGCTAGTCCCATTGCCTCTGGTACCTCCCCTGTCTCTAGCCCAACACTTAAGATCCATCTCCCTCCCTCTGTATCTGTATATTCTTGTGTGCCTGATTGAGGAAGAATTTTTACTCTGGGTAAACAGCTGCTGCATGTGGATGGCGGCGGGAAATGTTGATTGGGGAGAAAGGCATTGGCAAGAAGTTGTTTTGGTGGGATGAGAGAACCACCCAAGCCTACAACTGAGTGCTCTGGACATCTAATCAAATGATAGATGACTGAGAACTGTCGAAGGCATGTGTGAGGAGGGAGGAAGTGGAAGGTTTTTCTTAGGTTTTTTGTTTTGGGTAACATTTAGTAATACTCGTTGAGATTGTAAGCTTTTATTTTAAAGTGCTACCATGCCCTAGGCTATTTGTGAAGTGGCACAGTATAAGTCTATAAGAATCTTTGTATCTCTTTATATCTGTTATATTTTCTGTTATCAGTTCTGATTCTAATTGAATTCCAATTTTTTTTTTTTTTTTTTTTGATTTCGTATCATGTTTTTGTTTACCAGGTGAAGAGTTTGATACGTACGCTAAAGTTGTAGTTAACGCTGCTGGGCCATTCTGTGATTTCGTACGGAAATTGGCTGATAAGACTACACCAGCCATGATATGTCCTAGCAGTGGGGTGCATATTGTTCTCCCTGACTACTATTCCCCTGAAGGGATGGGATTAATTGTTCCAAAGACAAAAGATGGGCGTGTTGTTTTCATGCTGCCATGGCTTGGAAGGACTCTGGCAGGGACCACAGACTCTAATACCAGTCTTACAATGTTGCCAGAACCCCATGAGGATGAGATTCAGTTTATATTAGACGCTATCTCTGACTACCTCAATGTCAAGGTAAGTGTATTTTTCTTGCTGTAGCAGCACACTTTTATCTGCCAAAAGTGGAGAGCGTTTGACAACTAGTCTCATGATTTAGTTTGTGATCTACTTTGACATTGTGCTGTTACTTATCTACAACATAACTGTGAGGCTTATTTAGAAGTTGTGTTATAACGTCATTAGGCAATGGGACCTTTGAGCGAGACATAAGGCAAGCACCAACTTGCACAGCTGTGTGAAATAAGGTGCACGCTTCTATCAAGGAATATTTAACAAAAATAAATATAACGTTTTTCGATAACGATTCCAGCTTTCATTACACAAAATTGATCCCAAGTTCTGGTTGTGTCACCCACTTTTCACAAACTGGTACCTACCTAACCTGCATACTCCTTTTTGAAAAAAATTAAAGCTTATTACATGTATACACTACTTTCCTAGCAACATCACCAGCTTTAAGAGCTGGTATGTCATATTTTTAAGCAACCCAAACCACAATAAGTTAATGGCGTATCTTGCAAAGTTGTGGCTATGACATTACATGTTTTTAACTAATTTAAAATCATAACTTTAAAATAAACATGTGCAGATATAAAAAAAACTATTTGATCTAGTATTGATCCTCTCTTAGTTCCAGCCAACTGTTATCGTGCAAGGGCACAGCCAATTAATATCCTGTACAGCAGCCTTACTTCATACCTTTACAACCTTTTTTGTTTTATTTCCCTCCTGGTGGAATGTGGACGTAGAGCTTAGTAACCCCTCTATGTTGAAAGCCACTGCTCCCTGATTGGATCTGATCTTAAGCCAAGTTATGACTGCTCTCCAGACAGCATTTGAGAGCTCACAGTCAAAGGAAAGATGGGCTCTCGTTTTAGAATTATTACAGCAAAGGATGTATCTGCTAGCTAATTGAAAGCCCCTCTTGCAAAGATTGTTAGGCAGAGAGTTTTGGGCTCCTAATCCCCCAATAAAAGCTTGCTTAGGGATGACAGCCTGGTCACAGATAGTTCGGTGCCGGAAGATTGGATTATCCTTTGTTCTGAAACATAAAGCTCCTGCAGATGAAGCTTATCCTGCCAGAAAATTTTCGTAAGCAGTTCTTTTGCGTCAGTCACAGAGCCAGCTAACTCAATCATCTCATTTCTCACTTTCAGGATGCTCTTCCAACAGTTGGACCAATCTGACTTGTTGTTCAATGTCCAGATATCCTTTCTTCTTAGAATATAGGCATGGATCCACATAGACTAAATACTGGCAGGGTAAAGCTCAAGCTTCTTGAACTATTTGACCATAAGGGCTTTGTTCCTGCTAAGAATCTCCCTCCTTTCCTAAGGATACTGATTTTTTCCCAAGCTCTAAACACCATTCTTCTGTCACCTTCAGGAATTCCCCAAAGAAAGTCCTTACTCACTTTATTTATCCTCTTAACAACTCTCTTTGGCAGCAAATACTAGCCCCCCAGAAGTTTTGGATTCTAAAAATGACAAGAGTTAAATGATTGTAACTTTACCGGCATATGAGAGGAGGTCATTTGTCCAATGAGCCAATTTGTGTGTATGTGTGTGTTTGTGTATACTAAGACTTGGTTGTTACAGGATGTATTTTTCGGAACTAAGTTGATGAATGCTTGGATGCCCTTCAATGTTATTTTTGTTCTTCTGGCCTTTAGCCTAGTAAATTCTAGTAGAGAGCTGAGGATAACGCCTATTACTCTGTATTACATTTCAAAAGAACAATTTTTGAAGCAATTTCTTTGAATGCTATATGGGAAGGCTGTGTTTTCTGCCTTTCTTTTATTTATTTATTTTTATTTGGGAATGTGTTCTGTTGGTACAATATTTTAGTGTGCATGATTAATTGTTTCTAGTAGCTTTTTTTTCTCAACGATTTTTTTTGTTTTATATTTATTGTGGCTGTTTTCTGGATATGGCAAGACTCTATTCCTTTTGACATAATTCAATCTTCTCGGGGATAGGTACGTCGAACGGATGTACTCTCTGCATGGAGTGGCATTCGCCCATTGGCCATGGATCCAAGAGCAAAGAACACCGAGAGCATTTCCCGTGATCATGTTGTTTGTGAAGATTTTCCAGGCTTAGTCACCATCACTGGTGGAAAGTGGACCACCTATAGAAGGTACCTTCTTTGCTATAATGTGCTGTTGCATCTGGTTTCAGGACAATTCACCAAACAACACTTGCAACTGGGTCTGTTTTTCTCTGTTGAATTTTGGAGGGCTACATTTTGTTGGGAGGAGAGATATGAAACTTGATTGTTATTTTTTTCTTGAAATCTTGCATTACATATGAGCATAGGTGAAGTCTATTTATAGACTTCCATGTAATCTAATGAATATTCTAGAATGGTAGTTACTAGAATGTTCTATAACATTTCTAGGCATTCCAAACATTCAATGATGTTCTAGAGTTTTCTAGATTACTCTGTATTCTAACACTCCCCCTTAATCTGAAAACTCTTGAGCTTTCTCTTCTTCCATGGTGCCTGTGTCACCGGACATCTGCTCCTCTTCTTTTTCTCCTTCCATTGGTGCCCTTGTCACCATTTTCTTCTTCTTGTATGGGTGCCCTTGATCGTCACCGCTGTTCTTCTGTTGCAGGTGCCCTTGTCACCCACCTTGCATATTTGTTTTTTCTTTTTCCGTTGATGCTCATGTCACCAACATCATTCTTCTTGCGTAGGGTTTCTTGTCACCCCGACACAACTTTTTCGTTTGTTTCGGTCGATGCCCTTGTCATCAACCATCAAAATTGTTTGTTTGTTTTTGTTGATGACCGTGTCATTAACCATCGATCTTTTTGTTTTTTTTATTGTTTTGCTTTTTTTTTTTTTTTTTTTTCTTTGGTGAAATTGAGACACCGTGACCCTAGAAGGACCGCCCTGATACCATGTTGGAATTTTGGGAGCTACATTTCTGTTGGTTTGAGTTTTACAGCAATGGGAGGAATGGAGAAAGGTTAAGAATTGGGTTGTTTATCTGAAAACCCCTTTTAGTTGCTTATTCATCCCTAGAAGTAATTTTAGAGCAGCTTATTTATAGCCTAGATGGATTATTTTAGACTTTTAGGAAATTCATAGACTCTTAATTAATACAAGGAGACTAGGACTCTAGGAGACTCATCTCTTTGTATTCCTAGACTTGACTAGATTTCTCTAGAATAATCTCAATCAATAGAACTAATTATGCAGAAAGTCTCATGTGCTTTAACATTCTTATTAGCATCTGTAAGCGAACAATAATTCTAGATAAACACTTGCAAGTGAAATTGCTTTCTAAACAACATCTTTGTCTAAAATCCTTTTGTATCCTGCTGATTAAGTATGAGGGTTTGATGGAAGCATGCCCCCCAACGTCCCCCGTAATGAAACACAAGTATTCTTATAAATGCTCCTCTCTCATCTACCTCTTAAGTCTCATCCCCCATCCACCCCTGGGAAATAAAAAAACAAAGAGGGTAGAAGGAAGAAATATGGCATTAGCTATTTACAACGTTGCGTCTTTGTCTGTCTCAGATTTCACTGCATCAGCTGGATTATAGTAGATTCCATTGTTTGCTTTTTGTGCTTTGTGCAGCATGGCCGAGGATGCCGTTGATGCAGCAATCATGTCTGGAAAGCTAAGTCCAGCAAATAAATGCATAACAGATAACTTGGTACTTACTGGTGGTTATGGTTGGGATCCTGCTTATTTCACTACTCTTGCCCAGCAATATGTCAGAATGAAGAAGACATATGGTGGAAAAGTTGTTCCTGGTGTGATGGACACTAATGTTGCCAAGCATTTATCTCAAGCTTATGGCACATTGGCTGAGCGTGTGGCATCTATAGCTCAGGTCAATTTTTTTCTTCACTGTTTGTTTGGTCTTTTTTTTTTTTTTTTTTTTTTTTTTTAAATTGCACTGCTTGTTTAGTTAGATAAATTTTTATTGTTTCTTGTTCACTAATCTATGGTTCTCTTTTTTGGGTGGAGTGAAGTGAGGTTCTTGCCATACAGTTTTTAGTAGGGAAAGTTTCTGTTTAATCTTCACTTCTTAGTTTACTGGTTGATGTAGATGATAGGTGAATTGATAAGTTAAAAATCTTTTATCCATATTAGTTCAAAACAATCTCAAATAGACCAATATGATATTTCGGGTCAGCCTGGACTCTCGAATCTTTTGCTTTTCAGGAATCATTGGACAAAAAGCTGTATGCGTGTATATGATGTCTTTATGGTTCTGTAGACGATAATTGTGCAGAGATGCTTCTTATGTTTTAAGAAATGGACTGTGTTGGAAATCTTGTGAGCTGCTAATGTTGATTTACATAGACCACTTGCATTTCAGATATAATTTTCTTAAACAAATTAACTCTCTCTAACATGGAGTTTCTTCCTGCTGTTCAGAATGAAGGTTTAGGCAAACGCCTTGCCCATGGATACCCTTTCCTTGAAGCCGAAGTAGCATATTGTGCTCGATATGAGTATTGTGAGTGTGCAACTGATTTTATTGCCCGAAGATGTCGGCTGGCTTTCCTGGACACTGATGCGGCTAGTCGGGCTCTGCCACGCGTTATCGAGATTCTAGCATCTGAACATAGTTGGGATAAGTCAAGAAGGGACGCCGAGGTGAAGAAGGCTACGGAGTTTCTAGAGACATTCAAATCATCTAAAAATGCCCAGTTTCATGATGGGAAACACAAGTAGCTCTCAAAGTATTGCTAGTATATTGTGATACAGTTTTATGCTTTACTGAAATAATTAATTGAATTGTAGAGCTAGTTATGATTCATTTGAACTAGTGGAATAAGCAGATAAGGTGCATTTTAGTTCTTGGCGAAAAATGAGGTTCATTTCGCAATTATTTTGCCTCTGTCCGAGCATTTCCCATTTTGTCCATTCCCTGAGTTATAATTTTCCGATCACCCACAGAAGGGGTAATAGTTACGCAATGCATAACCTCCCTAAGGGATTCGGATCCTCTGGAGTTATTTTTCCTGGAGTTCTCTAGAGTTTACTTGAAATGGAAACATTGCTCTACCAAGTAGTGTTTTTCCTAATTTAAAAAAAGACATTCATAAATTTATTTTTCCATTTCAGGTAAACTCTAGGGAATTCTAGGATAAATAATTCTAGAGGATCCTGATCCCTCCCCAAGGGTACGATAGTACGAGAGAATTAGTTACTTCTCCACCCCTTTGTACCTCCCACCCATCACCACCATTACCTTTATTTTTACAGTACTTCTGCGTCTATTATTCATCCAACAACTATTACTCCCCATTCCAAGCAAACTCGAAACTTGCATTGATTTCAGTCGTTAAAAAACGACCAAGTGTATAATTTTATGAACTAGACAAACATAACCTTGTATTTATTGGCCCAATATCACAAATGTTTACAATATTAAGAGAACCCCAAAGTCTTGTGAACATTTGTTTGTCCCAATGGAAAACATGATTTTTTTTTTCGGTGAAAGTAACTCATTTCATCGATAATACGTCCAACGACACTTACAAAAAAAGTTAAACTTACAATTAAAATGATCCAAAATGTACCAACAGTCTTACACCCGCATATATCAACTAAACAGAAGGTCGAACAATGCTCCTTATGGACGCATATGTTCAGCGTAAACTTTTCAATGTCGAAACATCTTTACAGATGGAGAAAAAACACATCTTGTTGTGCTATGATTCATTGGGCATAAATATTATAGGAGTACAAAAAATCTCCACCATTCCAACTCACTTTTCCCTTACCTTCAAAAGAAACGATATTCACATCACATGTTTGTGAATTTGACAAACTTTGAAGTGGAGACCCCAGATGTGCAACTTCCAATGCTACCCATCTCCACACACAACTCCAAAGAGGAGAAGGAGCCAACACCATCAAGCTCGCGGACAAGGTTTGGGCCCGTTGCTATACAAAATCGAGAACTGCACGACGACATAAGTATGTTCACTTGAGGGATCATTTTCATCTCTTTTAAAATGTTCTTGGAAGTTTAGTTTTTAATTGATTGCCTTTTATATGTCAATGCTCGTTTAATCATTCATATGTATTTGTAGTCCTATCACCATGTCGTGTGTTGTATGATTGGTTGTGCTCGGAGGTCTTCTCGAAGTTAGCATGAGTTAAGCCAATAATTAATCTAATGTATATATATAAAAGAGGGTTTGTTTGAAAAGAATAGACAGAATCTAATATATGAGAAAGGATGAAAGGGTCCACCATATGGTGAAAAAGTGTCTATTGCAAACAAAATGATATAATTTTATCAATAGTTTATCCATTAAGATAAATAAATAAGAGTGAACAACTTTGATAGAAATGATGAAATTAAAGAGTCCACCATAGGGGTGTAAATGAACCAAGCCGGTTCGCTGAGCTCTCGGGCTTGGTTCGGTCAAAGCTCGGCTAGAACTCGGTTTGACCGAGCCCAAGCTAGGGTATAAACGAGCCAAACCCGAGCCTCATGGTGTTCGGCTCAGAAAAGCTCGGACGCTCGTTTATTTTTAAAATGAGTTCTACTCTTACCTTTTCTAGCACTTTCTATATTTTTGAGTTTTAGAAATAAAAAAATTAAAGTAGGGTTTTGACGGGTTTTTTAATGATATTGGTTTGTGGCTCTTCATCTGAGGCCGAGACTCTCACAAATCACAATTGTTGTTTGACTCGTTTCATATCCCTTCCCCATTCAAAAGTTCAACCTCTCATAATTCACAAAGATACGCAATACTGCAACAGTAGAGTTAAACTCATCTAAACGTCGCTTGGTCAAAATCTACTAACGTCACGTAAGTTCTTCTCTGCGCCTAAGTAGTATGTACATCATATAGTATTTTGTATTCATGATATGTATGACGAAAATAGATCGATCATATGATAGAAGATTAGAATTTATGATTGATTCATCTCCATGGTAAGACATACCAGTAACTTTTTGGTTTTGGGTTTGGTGTACTAATGCTAAAATTATTTCACGTAATTTCAAGTCCATGTATTATTGTACTATTTATTAGAGATTGATCAGTTTTTATGTGTGATGTGTTGATAATACAATTATATATGAAGCACGCTTATATTCGCTAGAATTGCTATTATACAAAACTTATAATCAGCTGAGCAAATTTCGAATCTTAGAGACTTGGACATTGAGTTTTTATGATGATGTTTACGGGTGTCTTGTAGTACTTGGGCTGGTTACGTTTTGTAGTTAGATTTGATTAATTTATGTAAATGATATAGGTAAGTTGTTTGTGCTTTGATTTGTCTTGTAGCTCTGTATATGGTATTAGCATGTTCGAAAACTTAGGAACTTCATTTATAGGCCTTTTACCTATTTTTGTTCATCATATACTATTCACTTTGCTAAACCGTTTCGCCATCGATGGATAATGTGGAGGATTTGGAATTTAGATGATATTGTTGAGGAGGAGAATGAAATAGTTGATTTGGAGAATGAAGATGATATTCATATGGGAAAAGATGCTGATGGTCTTGATGGGGATGAATCGGATGATCCTTTTAGAAAAAAAATCCATGAAGACTGCTCAATGATGGAAAGAAATGGATGAATTGATTTTCAATGATGGGTCTCGTAAAGCACAATGCAAGCATCGTAAAACCCTTCTTTTACATAAGAAGAATGGGCCAACAAGCCATTTAAATAGGCACCTAGGAACATGTACTCGACGGAAGATCAACATCAACATAACCAAACAAAGCAAGCTTAACCTCATGCCAATTGATTCAACTGAAGTTAATGCACCTCTTTCTGTGCTTCATGATGATAACTTCGACATGTTAAGGATGAGGGAGTCGGCTTCTCATTGGATACTTATGCATGAGCATCCATTCTCAATTTTTGAAGAGGAAGGATTTAACTTGATGATGAAGAGAGCACGTCCCGAGTGGACAAAAATATCACGTCAAACTGGAAAAACTGATTGTGTGAAAGTTTATGAGTTGGAAAAAAAGAAGTTAAAGACTTATCTTGGAAAGGTTTGGAAGATTTGTTTGACTACTGATTTGTAGCAATCTAAACCTCAAAAAGTTGAGTTATGGTTGTTACAGGTCATTTTGTTGATGAGAATTGGAGAATACAAAAGCGAGTTTTAAACTTCTTTCGTTTGCCTCCTCCTCGTCGTGGTATTCAATTGTCTAATGCTTTGTCGTACTGTTTGAAAGAATGGGGCATTGAGAACAAGGTACGTAACAAAAATTAATTTTTTTTTGCAAATGGTTTGACATTTATTTTCTCTCTTCACTGTGATCGATGTTAATTTTTTTTTTCCAGGTCTTTACAATTTCGGTTGACAATGCGACTGCTGATGATTCTTGTATCCGTAAATTGAAAGAGACCTTTTAAAAGACCAATAGATTGATTTGTGGAGGTAAGTTCTTTCATGTTCGGTGTTGTGCGCATATTTTGAAAATTATGGTCCAGTTTGATCTTCAATCAATCCAGCACATTGTCGAAAAGATTCATGATAGTGTGAGATATTTAAAGGCAAGTGAGCAAAGGATTAGATTATTTTCTGAAATTGTTCAAAAGTTGCAATTGCCACATAAGAAGCTAATACTTGACACCAAGACAAGGTGGAATTCCACCTTTGACATGTTGATCACAGCTCACAAGTTTAAAGATGTGTTCCCTGAGTATGCCAATTCAAAGAAGACTTGTCTTACATGGATTGTCCAGATGATAGTGATTGAGAGAGAGTAGTGAAAGTTTGTGAAGTTTTCAAAGTCTTTAAGAGTGTGATACACACCACTTAGTAGTGGTAAAAGATGGGTTTTTATGCATTCGAATGGTTGTTTTTGGATCAATTGTTAGCTAATTCTATCATTCGTGTATTGTACTTTAATATAAGAATTAGTGGTTTTTGTATGTATTTATGGCCTCAAAATTTGACAGGCTAAAGTCGTATGCCTACAAATATAATTAATCAATACTAACCTAAAACGTAGTAATAGGCAAGCAAGGTTCGTATCCACAGAGAACGGTAATGGTCTAAGTATGTAATGGTAACCAAATGGGGGGGGGGTTATGAGTGTAAGCGATCAAGTAATCTAAAGCAAAGTGTAACACTACGAAATTTGGAAAGTGGATTATGGAGTTGGTTTGTCCCACATTGGGAAATTAAGGCTCATATGATCAGTTTATAATAGATTCCTACCATCATACTACTAACAAGGTCTTCACCTTTTAGAGCCCGGAGAGGATATATGGGTCTAAGGGGTGACTACCCATCTTATTGGGTTGTGTTGTGACGGACGGTGGTACGGGTTGTTACAGATGGTATCAGAGCAACCCTGCGACCGCGTGCTGAGTGCTGGGGTTAGGCCCAGGTCAGCCGTCTAGCGGGGGAGATCTTGGACCTGTGTTGTTGATGTTGGTATGGAATGGTTGAGGCGCGCCGGGGACGTCGCGTTCTCTAAGTGGGGGAGTTTGTAACACTACGGAATTTGGAAAGTGGATTATGGAGTTGGTTTGTCCCACATTGGGAAATTAAGGCTCATATGATCAGTTTATAATAGATTCCTACCATCATACTACCAACAAGGCCTTCACCTTTTAGAGCCCGGAGAGGATATATGGGCCTAAGGGGTGACTACCCATCTTATTGGGTTGTGTTGCGACGTATGATGGATCGGGCTGTTACACAAAGAGAGTAATTTGCAAACATATGGAAGGAAAGATCTCGGACAATTAATACCCACTATTGTTCACCTAATTGGTCCTAGTTATCAAGTAATCCTAATTCGTTGAGCACTTAGTTGTAGAAATATAATTTCCTATCGTTTCTTAATTGTAGCTAAGAGGAGAGATCAGTCCTACCAAATAGCCCTAATCGGTGGATAACAAAGACGCGCGCCTAAATTCAATCCAGCGAAAGCGTAAAGCAATTAAACGATATCAACTATGATTAACAAGATCTAGACACACGCGGTTTCGATCTTCAATTAATATGTTTATTCTCTCTAACCTAATACCGATGTTCAACATAGAAATACTAGGCTAGTTGCTACTTGTGAATCAACAATCTAACAATTAGTCGTTAAATTGTGAATCTAGCAATATAATAGATCTAGGGCTAATTAGTTTGCAACTTAATTAAGCAATAAATCAATCAATAACAATAAGAACGAGAGAAATAAACAATACTTAAACGAATTAAAGAATTAGAATCAAACTCACAATTATCGGTAAACTATAGCTTCGATTAATCGATTCGAGAATAAAGGTCCTTAGCCTTGCATAGTCTTGAAAATAATCTCTTAAATAACTGAATGCTGAATAATGAGTAAAAGACGCAACTTAGGTTTAAATAGTAAAAGATTACAAAACGGATTAAGGAAACCCGTTAATACGCCGACACCGCAGCGGACGAGTCGTCCAGAGTGGGATGACTTGAACCTTTTCCACTTTTGGCTGAAGTTTCTGCGAGAGTAGTTTGGAAGTCGTCTGGTTTGGGACGACTCGTCCGGACGACTCGTCTTAAGTCAGACGATTCGTCTTCAACGGACTGGCTCTGGCGATGTTTTTCAAACGGTCATATATAGCTTCTTCGTTACTTGGCCTATGAGGATGTGTCACCACTTCCTGGAAAGCTAAGATCATGAACTTTAATTTACCGTTGGTTTCACTGAAAAATTCCAAGCCGTTTGAGAGTTATGAAGCTGCAAAGTTGACCTTCCGTAAATGGACTGAAATCCCTTCCAAACTTGTCCAAAACTTGGCATCTCGCTCCTAATATATCGTTGGAAAGCTAAGACAATGAACTTTCCTCTCCAATTAGAATTTCTGCAAAATATCTTCTGGTTAGAGAGTTATGATCCAATGAAGTCGGAGGTGATGGTGTGTGGTTCTCGGAGTGTGGTCAAGCGATCTTCTCCTCGAATCTTGCTCCACCTTGTAGCTTGATCCTCTGGTATTGTCCGAGACTCACTAAAAGGGTCTAAGGCCACCAAAAACTCGTAAAACCAACGAATAATCTCCAAAAATACTTCGAATGGTGTGGTCTACGAATCACGTTAAAACCATGCCCAAATAGACACTAAGGCGCCTAAACCATGCGCAGTAACACACTACATTGGCACCCTATCACCTCCCTAAGTTTTTTTTTTTATCACTTTTCATTATCTTTTCATCTTGTTCTTAATTTTAGAGGAAGAAACTTAAGGAGAGATTAGTTAAAATTAGTATTTTTATTATGAATTTCATCTCAAATATTATTGGAATAATTAGTATGGAAGGCTAATCCCCTTTATTACTCTTGGTGTAATCAACATCTTTCACCCTATGTATTAGTAAGATTTCTTCTCTCTAATTTGCCTTTAATTTCATTGTAATTAATTCCTTGTTCTTCAAATTGCTTGATTTGCCTTTATTTTCTCTAATTGGTTGATTAGACTGAATTGAGTATTTCTAATGCTTGGTTAATTATTGATGATCATTGATTATTAACCCAAAAGGAAGCAACTTTCACATGATTAGTGTATGGTTATGACTAATTTGTGATTGGAAAATTAATTAGGCAACTAATAGATTAAATTTGATTAGTGTTGCGGTTGCGGCTAAATAGATACTAATTTGGGTAGTTCATAATCCTTTATTAATCCTTGCTCTTCATACCTTTAATTGTGATTTGTTTGAGTGGTCACTAGACAAATTAGGATTAAAGGAGGGTAATTTGGTAGCGGTTGCTCAAATTTCCTATAAAAGTGGATTAATTGATTAAAAACCGGGATTATTGATGAATTGGTACAATTAGAGAGAGGTAAAACTTGTTGTATTAGGGTGTTAGATTAGATTATCACCGAGGGTCGCTTTAATCAATTTGATACTTTGTTTAATTCTCTTTAATCCAACTTATAAACCAAAACCCCCCTTTTTAATTGCTTTATTTATTTCGTTTTAGTTTTTCCACATGAATTTGCATATTAGGCTATCCCCTTTTCCTTGTGTTTGATACTCGCTTATCCTATCTTCTTAATAGTATTTAGCGGTAATTTGACTAATAATTTGAATTATTAGCTGTCAGTTGGTCAGTAACAAACACCACCCACACCATCGCGTTGGGGTTCCGCTACTCGAAAGCTGCAAGGTTCCCAACGACATCCGGTGCATCACTAACACATCTCCTTCCTGCATGCGTACCGAATGTGCGAGCTCCAATCAAACAATTTCGGTCTGAGCATCAAAATCATCGCGTTGGGATTCCGCTACTCGAAAGCAGCAAGGTTCCCAACGTATCCAAGTGCGACTCTCGCCTGTTAGCTTGTCTGAACCCCAAACACATGCCATTGCAACGGCACAGCAAGAGAAGATATATAGAAAGAAGAAGGCCGCATACGACTACCTGGTGGGTTTGACATGTTTGATGAACTCCTTGTTAAATACATTGAATAGGATATGGAGGTCAAGAGATTAGGCATGTCTAACGGTTAAAAGAAAGCCGCAAAACTTGTTCTTAAACTCAAAATCTCACGCGAGAATCAGAGTAAAGTGTGGAACATGGAACATCACAATTAAAATTAAGAGAGCGTGCTCTTAACATACGTACAGTAGAGGCGTCAGTGTTGGTGAATAAGGCCATGTTGTGCATTCATGAAAGACAAAGTTGGCGTGATTAATCAAGAATAGAAAAAATAAAAGAAAAAAGAATTGACATGTCTACAAACATGGGGACATAGGAAAAGCATGATTTTGGCTTAAAAATAAAACACATTGTTGGGTTTCTGGTTTTGATGATAACAAATATTGTTGCATGATTAATGTTAGTAGTTTGGTTATTGTGCTTATTGAAAACCTTATGATCTAACACTTATTAAGTTGTTGAGTTCTTTATAAGAACATGTTACACCGACTATGGTAAGTCGAGTTTCAATGGAACAACTACAAGTGTCGTGCAACTACAAGAGACGTCAAGAACATATGGTTTAATTGAGTATAGATCTCTTGTATTATCTTGGTTGATGCACGGAACGAACTTTGCCTTAAGAAAACGAAGGAGGGAACAGAGCATGGAACAGAGTCATAGACTGACTCATATTAATTTAACCAATAGCCACCCCATTAGCCTTCAATTACACTATCCACGCCATCAGTGATGTCATCGATGACATCATCACTCATTTAATGACATCACTGCTGATGTCATCGCCACCTGATTATTGCATGTGTTTGACTAGATAAAAAAATGAGCTTGTTAAGGTTTGAACCTGTAACCTCAGAGTCACAATTTTAACACTTCAAGCACCAAGACAACTGATATTTTTGATACTTTTATTAACAAAGTTATATATAAAGGATTTGATATTTTCGCAAATTATACCATGCTCCCGGCAGTACAATGAGCATGGTGGTCCTTCTCACAATATAGGAGTGGGGACCACACTTAAAATAGTTTAAAATCTATTTAAGTGTGATTCCTACTCCTCTATTGTGAGGAGGACCACCATGCTCCTTGTGCTCCCGAGAGCATGGTATAAGCATTGTGATATTTTAGGAGATAATTTTGGAAACAACTTTGGACGAGATAATCTTAAACATATCAAATCATTTTATTTTTGGAGATAATTTAGCAAGTAACATATAGGCGCAATATATTAGGAAATAACACATCTTGGATTTGTTTCGTGTTAACTCAAAATACGGGTCAACAGAGGCCAGAGTTAGAAAAAAAAAGTGTGTTAAAAAATAGTCGAGTTTAATATGAATTACAGTTCACAAAAACGGGACCCAAAAATAGCGGGTCAGGGGTCATAAATTGTAATTCGTACATAAACATAAAGTACTGAAATAAATTCGCTATACTTATTACTCCATAAATTGTTTTCATTGAATCAAACATAACTTCTCAAAGATGATACCAAATTGCAACACGTTTCTTTACGTCTAATTTTAGAAAAAACGGGGACAACGGGTCATCTCAAGTTTAACCCAAAAGAATACTGGTCAAAACGGGTTCAAGTTATCTTTGACCAGAATTTGATCATGAAAAAAGTGGGTATTAACTTTGAACAACGGGTCACATCTGATCGGTTAAGTTTTTTACAATCCTAATATTTTGTGTTAGTGATAAAGTAGAGTTATAACCAAGTTCATATAACAACTCATGCAATTTTGCAAGGGCCAATAAACTAGTAGTCTTCTGTTCCACACCATGTTCCTATGCATTCAGATTTTGCTAATCTTTATACGTGATTTTGCAAGAAACCAATCTTTCTTTAAGATTGTGATTTTGTCTCAAAAAGTTTTTAGTAAAAATAATATTCTCATAAATTATCCTATTTTCGGGTATTATCTTTCAAAGAGATTTTCATACTGTTTTATAAGATATTTTTCCAAAATAATTTATTTAAGTTGGAAACTCTATCTTTTGGAATATTCTTTCCTAATCAATTTTGAAACCTAATCTCTGGTATAAGTAGAACTCAAATCACGTTGTTTTAAGAACGCACCTTGAGATTAAAACGTTTTGAGCTTAAACAGAATTTCATCAAGGCAAACAAAGTTCCCAGTGCGTCATCTTGATTTACGGCTTACAGTATCCATCCTAGCTTTCGAGAAGCTTATCGAGATAGCTATTCTTTTGTAATCTTAATTTTCTTAAGAGTGTTGCGGGTAGAGTCTCAATATCTGTGGTAGATATTTGGGTAGAGGTTCTTGTGGTAAGAACGTCAATTAGTTCTTGTGGTTAGAACGTGAATTGGTGCTTGTATTACTCTTTTGATGATAAAGGATTATTGAAGATTAGGTTAGGGTGGACGCAGACCTTGAGGTAAGGTCGAACCACGGTAAATCTTTGTGTTATCTGCGTATTGCATTATTTCCATATTACAGGGAACAGTTCCACATACACTATTCCATACACTGCTCCCTTGCCTATTATCTATAAAGTGCGAAAAAAATGTAGAATTCGGGTCGTTTACTCGAATTCCCTCAAACACTCTATTCACCCCCCTCTAGAGTGTCCGCCTGATACCATCAATTGGTATCAGAGCAAGTTTGCTCGAAAGGTTAATATCGTAGAGTATGTTCATGGGATCTGTGAAGCAAAAGACGAAGGATTATAGTATTCTCACGCTGCCTCCATCAAATTACAAGAGCCACATGACGGAAGATGTAAGGATGATTATAGGTCAGAGGCAGAACAATACGAGCAACATGCACCAAACGCAGATATATGTGTTACTGCCTTCAACATGGAACAACGAAGGGAACAATTCCTTCGAGAGCCTCACTTGTGCTTAATGGCAAGACATGAAGATGAAGGTGAATACGATGACGACGAGGTAAGTTTTGATTCAATAAAGTCTAATTTGCCTAAGCTATCTAGAGATAAATTTTCTGGACTCAGCATTATGATTATGGATGAATGTATGGAAATAGCTAGCACATGTCAGGATTTGAAAGAACAACTTCAAGATCAAATCACTACTAGAACTTTGCATGAAAAGAAATTTCTTCACTTGAAAATGATTGATCTGCTTTATGTGATGAAAATTCTTTGTTATTGAAAGATCTTGAAGAAAAGAGTGTTCAATTGTCTATTATGCTGAAGAAAAGATCTGTTGAACTTTGACAGGTGGAGCTGCAGTTGTCTTGATAACAACCTCCGATTGAATTTGTTGGTCGTCTTTTGATGAAGGTTGATTGACTGGCCCCTTGCCTTGAACCACGACTTCATTCCTTTTCACCCCTTTTCCAGTTGAGGAGATGGTAGACGGTAACAACTTAGGTGAGCAAAGGTCTTCATTGGAAAACTTAGCATCAGCGAAATATGAATCTGCTTTGTCGAATGGTTTCGCATCCCCGTTGATTTTTCTCTTACCTCCACGATAGTACTTCATACATTGGTGAAAGGTTGACGGTACAACTCCATTTTGATGCTGCCATGGTCGACCAAGTAAGAACTTGTATGAGGCCTTGGCGTCTATCACGTGAAACAGTGTATCCGAAGAGAGATCTCCTGTTGTGAGGTTCACGCGAATAAGGCCGATAGCACGTTCAGGATTTGAGTTGAAATCGTGAACAGTCATACGGCTGCTGGAGAGTTCGTCCATTGTGATCCCTAGTTTTGTCATAGTGGTTTTGTCCAGTTTCTGTTTTAGCGGGAGAGTTAGGCACATAGTTATGGATAAGAGTGTGCCACGTCTTCACCACAAAGAAAAGAAAAAACAAATACTCTTCATTCATCCCTCTCATCTAATCATTTTCCCAGTCTCACTCATACATGAATTTCTCAAGCTCACTCATTCCTTTAAAATAGAAAAAACAAAGAGATTCGTCTTTGCTCCGCCGATTTGAAAGTGTTACCACCAATCCATTTTCAATTTTTAGGAATTTTCAGGATTGCTCTATGCATATTCTGCATGTCTGAATGTTTCGGTATATAGCTGAAAACTTCGTTTTGTCTTGTTTCTGTCTTTTAAATTTGTTGTGCGTGAAAGTTTTTACTAGGGATCATATGTGAAAGTGTGTTTTATCATGTACAGGAGAGAGAAGTGAAGTTCTTTACTAAGACGGAAGAGAACAATCGGTGAAGAGTGTCGAGAAACAGGGGTGCCATATTTCTTGTGAACATTGGAACTAGGAAGGAAGACTTTTATACTCTAGTTATTAAGTGAAGAGCATTTGTTTTTGTTCAATCTCGAATAGCAAGAAAACCAAGACTCTATCTATTCTCGCAGAAGACGTGATAATAGTTGTATTTCGCTACCCTATTACGTTGTTTTTAATGTTTTTCCATTTGACTCAAAAAGACCAAGAGCTATGGTTATTCATGTTTTTTCAGATATGATCTTGAGACATTTACGGGTGTTTAATCGTGTTATATTGAAAGTTTGTTAATGCTTCACAAATATGTCATCGATGTCCTATAAAAGGCTAGAGACATCTTGGACATATTGAGGTGTATATGACACGACCTAGTATCATTAGAATTTTTTTTAATAAAAATATCACAATAAGGATAGACAAAAATTCGGGTCCACGTTCGATGCAATTTTGGAAGTAATTCGGGTCGATTCGGGTTCGGATGACGATCAGATTGGGTCAATGGGTTTGGTTCACTTTCGGTTCACTTGATTTCAGATGTACTTTGGTTCGGTTTGGATTTATTTCGGTTTTGGGTTAACCTCTAGTTTCCTAATTTGGGTCTAATTCGGGTTACTAGTCATGTATTTCGGGTCGTATGTTCGGGTCAACTGCAGTTTCGTGAGGTCTAGTGACAAGGCTCACAACAACATACTCTACTTCCATATGATCGATTAAGCCACATAATCGTGCTTCTTACTGCACCAAGATATTGCACCTCCGCGAAGGATATATATAACAGCATTTCCAAATGTTGCTGTATACCTATCTAGATCAGCCCTCCAATCCGCATCCGAATATATATTTAATTGTATGTCCCCTCCTTGATATCAGAGGACCATGGAGGTAGCGCACTAGCGCATGACTCTACTCCTTGACAATGTGCAAATCTAGCTAGGGTTGCTTTGGAAACCAGCTTATCAAACCAGCCAACCGTCAAGTCATGTACATAATGACATACATTTGCTCATTTGTTGTTTTTCTTCATTAGTCTTTAGGCACTTGTCAAAACTTAAAAGAGTGCATCAATGGATTTCAAATTATGTATCCGAAAACGTTCCAATACCTTCTTGTCGTATGTCAATACTTGACATAATAAAGGTTATAAATTTATAACCAATCCAATTAACATATGCTAAACACTTACGTCAAAAAAAAAAAAAAAAAAAAAAAAAAAAAAAAAAAAAAAAACAAACATATGCTAACACACCATTTTTAATTTAAAAACATAGCGCAAATTTCATTTGGAATATAACTAGTTCTATGACCCGTGCAAACTTGCACGGGGCGTTTCATCTCTTTGTTCTTTGAGATGATTTTAGTTTAGGGATGTTTATACAGATGTCTAGTACTGTAGGTATAAGATGTTAGTACGTCCAATTTACAATAATGGTGTTATTTAGATGTTCGAATAACTTGAGTTTTTGACACACTAAAATAGACTCGATACCCATTGGATAGACGAACCGTATTGACCAGCGAATAACCTCACAAAAGACCACGTATTTAATCTCAAAATCGATCTAACCCGTTGATCAAAATGACCCATAATTAACCCAAATTAGCCTAAATTCAAATTAAACCTCAAACTTTACTATTTCATTTGTCTTAGACTTGAATTATTTATACTCTGGCTCATTTTAATTTTTTTTTTTGTTTTAATTGCCACTCTATTTTAAATGTATCTCTATATATTGCCTTCATTTTGTAGAAGTTTCTTAGTAATTCTAATTAAATTTAGGTCACTTAACCCGTAGGTGGTAGGATATTAGTAATTTTATACCCTTCATAACACAGGGGTATTTAAGGCACTGGGTTTTTATAACAGCTGGGCGGAGGGAGTATGTATTTTGTGGATATAATTTTGGTTTCTTAACTGGTAGGACAGTATACGACATTAGTAGTTCATCGGTGCAAATTAATTGTTGGATCGCTTATATGTCATTATCGATAACTCTTATGTAACTATCGTGCAATCGGTCTAACAATCATAGTCATCTCCTCACACATTTTTTGTCTTTTAGAAAATCCGGTGATATACCCCTTTTTATTTTTTTTAATACTATATATGATACTCCCTTTGTCCTATTTAATTTTTCACCCTTTCAATTTAAAGCAGTTTGAGTGAATAATTTACCTTTCTAATCTTGGGTCATTTTCTAATTGCATGGGCTGTTATAAGCATTGATTTTAAACCAATTTTTATTCTTAGGCCCATATATGGTGAAACTACTTTCAAACATTGCCAAACAAATGGATGTGTATTAAGATATAAAAAGAAAAGGATCGGCGAAGTTAAACCTCACAAAAGTTGATTTTATTTGACATCGTCCGATTTTCTTGGTCATTAACCCGCTTTTATTTTAATTTTTACTTGTAAACCGTATTAATCTACGTTTTTAACCTCAAACTCGATCCGACACATTGATCAAGTTTGACCCTTAATTTTACAGCATTCACCCTAAATTCAAACCAAAACCTTATTGCGACAATCGATAGTGACTTGACCAAAGTTTGTACTTAACGTGATTCGTTCACAGGTCTACACAAATTAGTTTTGGCATGTCATTTCAAAATGTAAGTTTTATACGGTAGACATCATAATCGTATAATATAAAATTAGTGACTACCCGTAATTAAGGCCCTGAGTTATGTGAACTCAAATCTAAAAGATAAAGCTCAAATAATGTTATTGCTTAGATGAAATCTTATTATATGGAATTGAAGTTATAATCAACTTCAAGTCAACAAATCAACTTAAAATATAATGGTACATATTTATGTTGAATTGAAGTTTAATTCAATTTTAATGTTTACAATATTGATTTTAATTTCTTATCTTTTTCAGTAATATTATTGTATGAGCTGATGAAAATGATAATAATATTATTTTTCTTTTTGAGACTTACATATGTTGATACTATTTTTAACTATTGTCAAACTAATAGATGAGAATGAAAATAAAGAAAACGGACCCGCGAAGTTAAATTTGAGAAAAGTTGATGCTATCTGACCTCACCCGCTTTTCAGGGTCATCAACCCGTTCTTTTTTTATCTTTACTTGTGCACCATATTGACCCATGTAAAATTTTATGGGCTGTTATATGATATTTTTATCGATACCATCTAATTATACTATGATTATAGTAATAAAAACAATAGCCAGATCGATGTGTCTTAGGCTAAAAATTTATAGGAAATGCATTGTTTCACTATAGTTTCAATAATATGCGGCTGAAAATAAGTGGAAAACAAAATCATTATTTCACTATAGTTTCAATATTAAAATAAGTTAAATAAAAAGGAACAATCATTGATGTATTTTTCACCCGTACGGACATAACCCGACATGAAGCTTGTTAACTTGATCATTATTTGGCCCGTAGTTGTTTACCTGTTTGCATGGTTGTTGTATGATATTAGTGATGACTCGTTTTTATATTATATGTTTTATTATTTGAATATAGGCAATGTGTATTAAAAAAAATAAAAAATAAAAAGTAAAAGCTCATATTAGTAGAGGTACATCACAAAAATACATGACACGAAGTTAGAAATATATAAAAAAAAAAAATCTAAGTCGTGAATTCATTTTTTGTGATTCGTTACCCGCTATTTTTGAGTCATAATCTTATTTTATGCCTAGTGAAGAAGTGACTCAAATTATATTAAATGTATTTTGACACACGTGATTTTGGCTTAGCTTTGACCCGTAATAATTGATCAAGTTAAGAGCGATAGAACAACATATAATTCGAGTTAGGTATGAATTGTTCCTTTAGATTCGAGCGACAAAACAGCATATATAGGACTCTAGTTAACTCACTTATAATAATATTCACTCGTTAAAAATTATTGTACAAAAAAGTCTACAATAATAGTTTTTGCACATTTTATTTTATTACACCTGTTAATTTAAAATTAAAAGCTTAACTAATCATGTAACTCGACTCAATCTAATTCGTTTGTTAGACTTGTTAAACATATAACATGGGATAATCAACTTATAGAAATCCCAAACTTTTGTTGACGACATTATGTTTATTAAAAGTGCAAGTGGGACATACCCCTAAGTGTAATTTTACACCAAGTGGACCCTAAAACTCATTCTTTATTCTATATTTCTTTTTGTGTCCCAACCCTACGCGTTTTATAAGCGAACGGAGGGGGTAATGTCAAGCTAGCAAATATTCCTTGCTCTCATTCAACTTATACTCATTTTCCGAGTGGTTTTTAGTTGTTGCAGCTCATCTTCTAAGGTGAATGTTCTTATATTGAAGTCATTCTCCAAATAATTAAGCACCAAAGTTAACTATCATCATTCAACAAAGTCTGACTCACAAATTTTATACATTTGGAATCTGCACAAATCGTCATATGGAATTGTCAGACTCCCGATTTCCTTGACCTTCTTCATCAGACTCCCGATTTCCGCCTTCAAGTTCTACATCAATAATTGTGATACCATGTATTGTAAGCAATACCATTTTTACTAAGAGATTGTAGTATATATCCTTATCATTGAGGAGGGAAATAATTATCTACACAGAGTATATGTACTTCCATAACAATGCTCTGTAGCATATTAAACTACAAAGAGAGCAAATGAGGAATGAGGCAAGACAGAACTTGCATGACTTCTTGAACAAATTTTCACCGCCAGGCTAACATCCTCAATGTGCCTTGTATACCGCCTAATTGCCTCTGCATGTTATAAAACCTCAAGTATTTGAGTTAACATGAATGAATGTGATGCATACTAAACATTCGTTTAAGTGTTCGAAAAACACTTTGCAAAAAGTTATGACCAAAGACACTTGAAATTGTCAGCAAGAACCATACATGGGCTATATGGGTCATCTATCACATATTTTCCCCCATAATTTGGATGCAAGTGAAGAAAGAAACACATGACTATAACTAAGAAAAGCAACCTAGGTACGGAGAATTGATTACCAAAACCTTGAACCTCAACTATCTACGCAACAAAATTAAAGCCAAAACACCTACTCCTAATTGGCCGGCTTGATTCAATAATTAAGATTGAGAAACAAAAAAATACCCGATCGAGAAGCATAAAAAAAGGGAACATTAGTGGACATTAGAATGTTCAAACTCATAAGGCGCCTCCAACTATTTGGCAATGACAGAAGTATGTAGGAATCTTAGATGAACAAAATCAATACATCGGAGAAAGGCCACAATACGCTTACAAATTAGGCACATACTTGATGATGGCTTGATAATTAATTGAGCCCTTGGCTTGTTTCAGGTTTACCATTTTGTTAACAAAAAAAACATGAATTTTTCCAAAGTTAGACACATGCTTTTTATTCGTTTTTTCAATAATAATTTCATCAAACAATATTTCGGAACTTAAAAACGTACTCTTACCACATACGGAGTAGTCAAGTGAGGAGGACGATACCGTTTGCTATATGTCCTTGTTGATTTCCTTTGCGTCATATCTCATTGAACTTAAATAAAACAAAATTACAGTAGTTAGAAACGAATTACAAATGAAAAAACTAAAATGACAATGATAATTTAAGAATGGTAGAATGAGCAAATGAATGATACCCAACTGTTTAATCAGTGATGAACATACTCGCATAATGTAACAAAAACTATTTGAAACACTCAATTCCACAAATGAATTTAAACCAAAATAAAACAATCTCAAAACTTATAAATAATGATGATCCTTGATTTCTGCTTGATTCAATCTGTTCGAAGCCCAAGACGATCATAAAGGAGTAAAACACAGCAAAAAAAATAAATAATGATAAGAAATGCATGCAAAAAATAAAAAATTGAAAATGAAATAAGACAATACAAATGAAGATTAATTTAGAACATCCCAACATAATTTCCAATAACACATACCGTACGTAGGAATATTTTGAGAGTTTTATGGTTGTTGTAAATATATGATGAAATTTTTTTTTCGGAAACAAAAATACAATCATAAACTTATGGGATTACAATATGATACAGTATATCCCTTTTGCAAAGTTTGTTAGCATTCATGCACTACAAACTGGGAAATAAAGATTCTAAAAAGTCCAAATGCCATTTATATCATTTCGGCAGTTTTGTTTTCATTAGTTAGCTATATTCATGGAGTAATTGTTTTTTCAAAATGTGCTATATTCTAGCAACTCACACAACAATTCACACTTAACCATATTTTTATTCTAGATTAATGCTAAAAATAGCTAAAATTAAAATATTTTGAAGTTTCCTTTACACGGAAATGTTGTATATGGTTAAAGATGTATATATTTTTTTTCCTAAATTGTAAATATTTGATTCCCTATTCCATAGAATATATATATATATGTATTGCGTATGATCAAGTTTTATTTTAGGCAATAGATAAATTTCAATGATTTCGGTCCAAAAATATAATTTTTTTTATGATGTTGGTATTGATTAAATAAAAATATGTTCGAGATTTATTAGGATGTTTTGATTGTGTAAATAATAATTAAAATTTCGTATATAAATAAAATTATGGAAACTGGCAGCGAGATTATAGGGTGCAATATTCTAGCGTGTGTCTTTTGTATGCTAGCGTGTGCCATTCTAACCATGTGAGTGCTATTAACGGCAGTTTTCATTTGACATCAGCGCTTGCATGGAGGGTCTAATAAACCTTTAAAAACACGGCTATTAATACAATATATGATTTCTGGCATCAATCAATCAATCAATATTTTAATATAAAACGCGGGAAGAAGAAACCCAACACAAAACGGAGCTTAAAATTCTCTCTCCTCTCAATCAATCATCAGCTCCAGTGAGACCGATTCATATCTCCAAATTGAATTCCCCAAAAATCAGTCGTGCCAGCAACTAACCTCCTTCAACTCCACCACTTTCTTTTTTACTCCTCCATCATCAATGAAGAATCATCAACAATCTTCCCCTTTCTGTTCAACATTTCGGGGACACCCTACTCTTCTCATACTTCTTCCGGAAGCTTGATTTCCCAGAATTAAAAAAAAATGGCGGCTCCCCGATCCGGTAAGGAGCGTCAGACGTGGCAGGCCCCGTCTTCCGCTTCATTGATGAATCTGTCAACCAATTCGTTGACTAAGAGCGTCAACGGCCCCGTCCAGAACCGATCCAAGGCTGCGGCGGCCAGCAAGCGGTCTGTTACACCTAATTCGAGGTCTAGTGCTGACTCAAAGCGGCCGGTTACTCCTAATTCGAGGAATGTAGGTGTTGATCATGATGGAGGTGTTGTTAAATTGCCTACTAGCAAGCGTTCTGTTACTCCTCTTTCTAGAAATCTTTCCATTATTTCTCATGATCCAGGTTTCTTTTTCTTTACTTCACTCTTTTTTTTTTTTTTTTTTTTTTTTTTTTTTTTTTTTGTTGTTGATGAGAATGATTAGTATCTTGATTAATTTCGCAGTGCGAATGAAGGTTGTGAAATGATATTAATTCAGTTTAATTTTAGTAGTGTTGTGAATTTCGGGTTGCGAAATTATGGGTATGTTAAAAACGGCAAAACAAATAGGATTACATGTAGAATCACGGGGAGTAGCGTAGATTCTCTTTATCGTTCCTGTCTAATTCCTCTATTTCTTTTTGTAAGAAAGGAGAAGAAAGGACTAGTTGTTTATTTCCTTTTCCTCAAAGAACACCGTTTTTTTTTGGTACGTAGGAGGAGCTAATGATGTGGCCTGGCAGGGTGGGGATGTGGAGGATTCGAACCCATGGACAACTCCCATATAGGTTGATTTCCTAACTACTAGGCAAACCTTATCCTCTAGAAAATGATGTATCAGGAAGACATGGAACCCAATTGATGAAAATGAATCAAATGATTAACCCATTAACAACAGAATGGGTATGGGTAGATTACCCGTCCAATTCCTCTTATAGTTAGCTAGCTGAATAGAGGAACTTCCAATCCTCGTCAGTTGAACAAACTTCCTCATTCTTTGTTTTTTATTTTCATTCATTTCCTCTCCAATCGTCACGGAATATATAACCAACGGCCTTTGGTGGCTTTGGAGCACACATATACATCCATTGATTCTTAGACCTGAGTAAATATAATAAATTTGATACTTGATGTTTCGGACCCGTCAAGTTATCAAGTCGGAGGAAGATTTTGATATATGTTGCATGTTTCTGTTAAGTTAGAACATATGCTGGTACAAGTCCATTTTAAGGTCCTGTCAAGTTTCAAGGTTTTATATTACAAGCATGGAATAACCTTTTCATTATGCTTTCTCACAACTTTAATTTGAAACAATGCAGAACCAGGAAGAGTTAGAGTTGCTATCAGGCTTCGACCGAAAAATAACGAAGATCTTGCTGTAGATGGAGATTTTGCCAATTGCGTTGACATTCAACCAGAGGTGATAATTCCTTTGTTCTTATTTGCATTTAACTTGCAAATATCAGAACTCTCTCTCCCCCCCCCCTCCCTCTTATCATCGTCCTTGCGAATAAGTGATTTTATCCATCTACCTCTATATTGGACAGGCTGAATAGGGAGTTTGCTTACTCATTAGAGGCTGCCTTCCTGAATTTGCACTCTTTTTTTTATGGACTACATGACTTTGATAGTAGGCTATGGATGAACGATCTGATCAATTTAACTGGTGACAGTATGGTGTTATTTAACATCTAAGTAGTTAGTTGAGATTTGAAAGATCATCAGTCTAGTGTCTCTTTATCAAGCTGTCTTGTGAATTCCTAGTGGTTATGATATAATTCCCACTCATTAACATTAACATTGAGAAGTAAATGCTACTTCCAAAGAAGGCAATGGGCTGTGTTCGGGTGTGTTCAAACATGATCGATTGGGCCTTGATCTGATCTTTTTTTGGTTAATCTTTCTAGATTTGGGTTTGCTCTTATTGGGGGTTTGTGGTTGGATTGTTGTAATGCCTTAAAAAGGTGTGCAATTGCCCAGTAGTTGTGCGAGTGACGAATGTGTGTGATTTCCTCAAGAGTTATGTGAGGGACAGATTGAATGCGATTTATTGTGTTTCCGTTTTTTTACGAGTTGGACGTTAGTCAGCCAATTACTTCTCCATGCATCAGGACACTGAGACAGTTTTGTGAATTTCATTGTATACAGTCTCCTCAATCTGTGCTTGATTTTAAGTAATAAAACCAAACATGCTGGATGGAAATAACAGCCTTCTCTAGGAGGAGGTTACTCTTTCAAAAAGCACTTTGCCAAACTGGTTTCTTCTGGAATATCAAGGATTTGATTCAGTGTTTGGGGGTGTACTTGAATGAAAGAATCATCGTACTTTGATAATATTCCTTCAGCGCATTAAGAGTTCAAATTTCGCTTTCTCAAGTTGATTAGTTGAATGCAAATGTTAGATTTTCACTGATACTTAACGTTATTGTATTTTTGTGGATAAAATTACTCATGATAGTTTTGGAGCTTAATCAACTCTCTTTTGTATATGGGTGGGTTTTGCCCCCTTGGCTTCTTTTTCTAAATGGGCATCACCCCCTTGGTGTCTAATTGCAATTGCGCATCACCTTCTTAGTCGCTTTTGATTAGAATGGTATCCAACAATATAGCATCTTCACTTTAGATTGGCCCTGTCTCACTGATACTGTTTCTGTGCAGCTGAAGAAACTTAACTTGAGAAAGAACAATTGGAGTTCTGATTCATACAAATTTGATGAAGTTTTTAGTGAAACAGCATCCCAAAAGCGTGTTTATGAGGTGGTTGCAAAACCTGTAGTTGAGGTACGTTCCTTTTGGATTCCTCTAATGTTTTGGTACAGATTCATATCAATGTTTGGTTTTTGTGACTACTGAGAAGCATTTAGACTCTCGCATATGAAAATGTATTGGCAGTCTTTATGTTTACCAATGCTTCAACAAGCACTGTCCTTTCTATAGCATTTTTGTCCATTTTATTGCAGTTTTGTCCATTATTGTTATCAATTAGCCTTTTCTGTCCTTTCTATGAAAACTGAGCTTTGCTTAGAAAAGAAATTGTTTGCTTTGATGTTGCTTCCGTGTGTCATTTGTAGCATTTTTGTCACTATCATAGATGACTGTTGCCAATACGAGTATTGCGGTGTCTGTATTTTGTCGATTTTATGTCTTGTAATACAGTTTATCCTAATGGTGCAAATTGTACTACACTTGCAGAGTGTGTTGAGTGGATATAATGGGACAGTTATGGCTTATGGTCAGACTGGTACTGGGAAGACTTATACTGTCGGCAACCTTGGAAAAATGGATGCATCAGAGCGTGGTATTATGGTTAGAGCAGTAGAAGACATAATTACCAACACATCCCCAAGACATGATAGCGTGGAGATCTCCTACTTGCAGGTAGTGCTACAGTATTATAAAGGACAATGAGTTGCTTACGAGTTTGTCGTCGTGGAGTATAATTTTTCGCTTTCAGTGCATCTCCAAATTCTGTTTAAGGAATACTAGTCAGAAGAGGCATCACTGGACACTTAAAACACAAAATTAGTGGGAAAGGAAAGCTTAACGGGATACTTCAACACGAAAATATATGGGCACGGACATCTGGACATTTTAATTCTTGAATCTAAAAACCAAGGTTGATCATCACTATGGGTGTCTTAACTCTAACTCACCATAAAGATGCTGGTGTGGACATTTTAATTCTTGTCTTTTCTTGATGATAGGGTTGACGTTGTCATCTCAGTGTACTTGTCTAGTTTATCTTCAACGTAATCACAGCCTGGGTTGAAATCAATCTAATTGAGATTTGATTACGAATGAATTACATCTAAGAAACTAATTTTTTAGATTTAGTTGTGGCTTGTGGATTTGTTTCCAGTTTTTTCAAGCTAAGATATTGTAGATAGTACCCAGTGTTTCTTGTTGTTTTACGTTTCAATAACGAACTCGATATCCATCAGGGTCCATGGCATTTCAGAGTCCTAAAAACAACATGTGTAAATATTAATTACTCAAGTTTTATCTGTTCAGTTGTACAAGGAAGCAATTCAAGATCTACTTGCACCTGAGAAAACTAGTATTCCTATTGTTGAAGATGTGAAAACAGGAGAAGTGCTGTTGCCTGGAGCCTCAGTGATCAAAATTCATGACCTTGACCACTTCCTGGAATTGCTTCAAAATGGTGAGGGAAACCGTCATGCCGCAAATACAAAGCTCAACACAAATTCATCACGCAGTCATGCGATTTTAACGGTGAGAAATTCCGCAGCAATGTTTTCTTTACTTTGTATTATTTCTTTCTTTCACATACGAATTATTGTTCAGAACGATATCTATCATTCTTTAGGTTTATGTTAGGAGGTCTGTTGCTGGAAAGACAGACCCTGGTGCATCTTCTGAAACAGTGACTGCAATGAATGGGCAAGTTGATACAGGGGTGAATATGATACGAAAAAGCAAGCTACTGCTTGTTGATCTGGCTGGTTCTGAAAGAATAGATAAATCTGGTATGTTCGATGTACATCTTTATAATTAAAATTATGGGTTACATAATGGTTAGTTCGAATATGCCCATCACGGGAATGAAGAAGCTGGGAGGATGTGGAGGCATTGACTCAGTATCTTATATAAGGACCCCATACATGCTAGAATTTTATCTCTTATTTCATAGTGTACCTTGCCATGGCATGTCTACTTGGATGTAACTGTATCTCATTATAGTTTTGTATTTGCGCAATAAGCAAATAGTTTTATCATGCATACTTTGATATTTAATAAGTAACTTTTCTGCATGGCAGGTAGTGAAGGACACTTGCTTGAAGAGGCCAAATTTATCAATCTTTCTCTCACTTCCTTGGGGAAGTGTATAAATGCATTGGCTGAAAATAGTCCACATATACCAATTCGAGAATCCAAGTTAACAAGAATTCTTCGTGATTCTTTTGGAGGTTGTTATTCTTACTTCTTTAGATAATCTGGATGAGTAAGCAAGATGGAACTCATTTGAACCTGTATACCTGATTAAAAAACGTTCCTTCAAAGTATCTTGTTATCTATTCTAAACAATGGGGGGGGGGGGGAAGGCTAATAGACGGGTTACACGTTGAGTCTTCAGTCATCTAGCTGATCTCCTTTGGTTCACACAAAAAATTCTCTATTGACATTTCTCAGTAGTCAATTCAGAGTGAAATTAATGCATGTCCGATATCTAGTTCGAATCTCTAGGTCCTCAATGATAAGTCTGATGTTCTTTCTTTTGTTGTTTTTCTTTCTTGGCCGTCTTCTCTTCTTTTGGGTGATGATTTTTGGTTTCTTACATGTACTCTATGTAGAAGTCCATCAAGGCGTTGTGGGAGCTCAGTTGGCTTAGCTTTCACAACCAGATTTTGGACCTAGGTTCGATTTTGACCTTTCCTCACAGTCTGGTTGAGCAAGTATATTCTGCTGTGGCCATCTACTGAGTTTGATTCCAAGTTTCCAGCCTTCTACCACCTTTGATTTACAGAAAATGTGCTATTTGGGGACTTTCAAATTGGCCTAAAACACTAGGATGTCTTTTTGCAGTTTACTCCTATTGTGCTTCTAAGATTTTTGGCTCTGTAATTTTCTGGCGTGGATAGCACAATCTCTGTGATTGTAAGGGGGTATGTAGAAGGGCATCTCATTAGCTGGAAAGTGGAAATCAAATTCTATTAATGAGTTCAGCATGACATACCCGATTATCTACCAAACCACTAGGTGAGAAAAGGCTCAATTTTAACACCCTCCCCTCTTCCCCAATTTCAAATGGTGAGGTGAGAGCTCAACTAATTGACCTCAGTTCCCACTGGCCTTTCCCTTTTTTTTTTTTTTTTTTTGTAATAATTTGAGCTCATCTATTTTCCTAACAGGGTAAAAGATGACAAACCTTACAATCTAACTCCACTATGGGAAAGTGACATCCTAGCCTAGCAGAGCATCCTCCCACTGGCTTTTTTTGATGGATTTTGATATGATATTGTAGAAAAAAGTTTTTTTATTATTATACTTAATTCTGATCGAGAGCATTCCCCATCTCTCTAGTCTCAATGAGGGAACTGAACAGAAGAGAAGCATATTCTGTGTGTTACTTAGTGGCATCTGTATTTTCTGCCATTTAGTGAACCCTGCTACATATTATTCGTCCATGTTGATCTTCAGGCCTAACCAGTAAAGTACAGTCCCTGATTGACGTTGTGCACGCCTTGTTTGACTAGGCTCTGCTAGGACCTCTCTGATAATAACAGTTGGGCCATCAGCACGGCATCATGCAGAAACTACCAGCACTATAATGTTTGGGCAAAGAGTAAGTAACTTCTCTGTTGTTATTTGTCAATATTGGATGATGCAACATGCAAGAAATTTAGATATGTATGTTCTTTCTTGAGGTAGCAACATGCAAGAGATTTGTTATTTTCTTATCAGTGGACTGCTTTGATTTGGTGTGACCTTTATCTTAAAAATATGCTATAAGGGTCTTTCTTTCATAGATACTTGCTGACAAGCCTGCCTTAGATTCTGAAGGATCACATGTAACCGGAAGTTCTTGAGAATCAATTTATGTGTTTGAACCATTGCTGAATTGACGGCATTGGCGCTAGTAAAATCCAATGACCTGATGCCATATCCATTTTCTCTTCTTGGTCTTATGTCTATGATACTATCTCAAACCTTTGGAAGTTAAAAAATTTTATGTGTAACTTGTTGAAGTTGAACCCAAATAATTATCTTTGTCCTGCAGTAAAGGCCATTTTTGTATACGTGAGTCTTGGTATATCAATAGCACTGTCTGGATTCATTTATCATTACGGTGTTCGTTCAGAAGAAGTGCTCATGTTAGTACCCATGCGATCATTTTACATGGACAAGTGGTGATCATCAGTCCTGCATGTTTGTGTTCTGCTGCAGGCTATGAAAGTTGTAAACATGATGAAAGTCAAAGAAGAATTTGATTATGAGAGTTTATGCCGAAAGCTTGAGAGCAAAGTCGACCACCTTACTAAAGACATTGACCGGGAACAAAAACTCAGGGACAACTATATAAATGAAATGGAGAAGAAGCTGAAAGAGTGTCAACGCTCATTTGACGATGCAGAAAAAAGTCTAATTGCAAGGTCCGAGGTAGTTGCCCCACTTGCTGTTAATATGCTTATATGTGGTGTTTATTGCTGGTTTATCTCAAGATTTCTGATGAGACACTTCATCTGTGTTTTTCCATCCCCTTCTATAATTTGATTGTTTGATTAAGTTATCATTTTTTATTTGATTCTGATTGTATTTTATTTACTGAACCTACCTTTGAATGTTGGTTTTAAACAATTATATGTAGATCCTGGAGAAGGATAATGCTCGCTTGGAGATGGAAATGAAACTTTTGTTAGATGAATTAAATGAACAAAAGGATTGTAATAAGCTATTGCGTGATGAAGTAGCACGGCTGGAGATGAATATAGAACACTACAAGGTATTTCTTTCTTGACCAAGCACCAACATTTGGTGAATGTCACTGGATACTGTACCTCTGACTGTCTTAATTTTAAGCATGTAATATGCTCTCCTTTTCAATTTCTTAAAATCTTGGTTTTTCACCTTGTCATGTACTCCTTTTTCATTTACGTTTGGTTTGAATATGTGAGAAAATGCAGTTTATGGAGGGTGACCTGTTGTGAAATTGTTTCGAAAAATATTCTATATCTGTATTGTAATTTGTAACGATGTAACTGGTGTCTGATGTGCTTCTGGGGGAATGTAAACTATGCTTAAGTGGCTGTACTCGTGTTTTTTAACTCTCAGATCTCTGATCGCTTTTAACATATCAGATATCCGTTTAGGTCTTTTCCAGTCACATTTTGCAGTGGAAAATAGCTAGGGTGGGTACGAGGTTCTGGTTTTTATCGTTTAGTGATCCGCACCATATAGTCTGTGGCGCCTTGCATTTCATAAGTCTTCTCATAAGTTGTCAAACCACATTCTTTCAATTCAAGTCTAATTTAAAGGTCACACTGCTTGAATATTTGTCATTCTAAAGATGTTTTTTTTTCAAATTTGGTTGGTTTTTGTCCTATAGGTTACTTTATGTGAATAGTTAAACAGTTAATTCACTTAAACTTAATTGTTTTACCGCTGATGATCCTGTTTTGTCATGTCTTGTAGCAAAAACATTATGAAAGCTCTACCACTCAGAAAAGTCTTGCAGATACCTCCCAGATGTATGAGAAACAAATAGAAGCATTCATTGAGCAATTGGAGGATGAGCGAGCTCGATCTGAAGGAATTAAGAATGAATTGAACTATGTGAAAAAAAATCTTAGTGACCTAGAGAGTTCAATGAAGGTGTGTTGTTTCACTTATAATTTGTCAGAGCTAATTAATTACATCCTTCAGTTCCATTTTCGTTGTATACTGTCTGTCAGTCCTTTCCTCTTTCAAGTCTCAACTCTAACTCGGCAGCTCTGAAAAAATTAATGCTTCATTTCGATTATGAGGTCTAACTTTGGGTTTATTCGTAGTAGCAATGTCAAGCAGAAAACAGTAAATATCACCAGAAGCTCCTTGAATCCAAGCAAACACATGACAACACAGTAGCACAATTAACCAAGAAATTAGATGACATGCTCTTGCGCTGCGAACATGCAGAGAATCAAGTAAATTCTTTTAAAAAGCTCTCGAGTGACCAGAGTTCTGATCAGAAGCTACTTTCAGAGACAGTCCAGCTTTATGAGGAGAAGATTGCCATTTTGAACAAGCAACTACAAGACAAGCATGAAAATCATGAAAGTGTAGTTGAAGAAATTGAATTATTAAAGAAAGCCCTGAGAGAAGAGAAGACAAATCAGGTAAATTCTGTGATCTATGAAATGGATATCACAGTGTGACATTTTATTTTTCAAATAGGTTATGACCCTTGCAGAATTGCAGTGTAGGGGCAGGGTCGGGGGGAGGGGGGGGGGGTAAGGAAATAGTAATAGAGAATCAAAACCCTACCACCAACGGAAGGGGGAGGATCTAACCAACTGAGATCCTGCTAAATTCATTTCATCTAGAACTTGCCACTTTCACCAAATGAAGTGAAATAGATGTGTTGATTCATATGACTTCACTCGTCCTTTTTAACAAATTCATTTCATCTTTTGGGGTCGGAGGTCCCTGATAATAGATAATAATATAATATATATTATTTAGGTTGTATCTTGGAATATTCTAGATTATAGAATATTCTAGATTTAGGAAAGTTAGAGTATTCTCCAAGTCATTGCGTACTATAAATACTGATGTTATTATCAATAATAAGCAAGCGATTGTATTGTGTGGGTATTCGTGTTCTTATATGGTATCATATAGTTAGGTTTTCTTCCGCTGCCCTAACTCTTGATCTTCCTCGTGTGTTCGTTTCCGGTCGGAGATGGCTTCCATCTCTCCCATCTCCGGCTGGCCATACTCCAGCCTTCTCCTTCCCCTATTATGTTAGCCCCACACATATTAGGTTAGGTTTTTATTCCTCACAAAAATAAAAATTGATGCTTTTGATTGAGTCGTGGTTTGACGTCGGCATATAGCTATGACACCAACAAGCTTGCATCCTTCGTGGTGGATTCTTTTTCTTCTGTCTCTCCCTCTTCTCCTCCTCTCTTTCTCTGTGGTTCGCCCACTTTGGTCCTGTTCGCCAGTTTGACTTCTTCTCTTCTTCCCATCTGTCTATGTGGTTCACCCACTATGGTCACCGTTCATCGGCATGACCTCTTCTCTACCTGGTTTGCTAGCGTCCTCAACCTCTTAGCATCAGCGGGGCGTCGCGACTCGCATCCCTTTCTCGCGACTCGCCACCTCTTTCTCACGATTCGCCCCCTTCTCGCGACTCGTGTGATTGTTCCGTCTGCTGGTCCATCTACTGGTCCCTCTGTTGGTTTGTCTACTGGTCCTTGTGTTGGGGTCTCTCTTCTTATCTGTGCGATGACGCTTGCTGCAACCTTGGACAAGATCCTTGTCGAATCTTGTCATGCTCTGCTGCATTGTCTTCACCCAATGGCTCAGGTCGAAGCATCTTCCCCTATTGGCTGTTGCCGACGTGTCGTTACCTACTAGCTCCTGCTGAAGCGTTTACGACTATTGGCTCCAGTCGAAGTGTCCTTACCATACCGCTACGACTGCGGGGGTGTAATAGATAATAATATAATAGATATTATTTAGGTTGTGTCTTGGAATATTCTAGATTATAGAATATTCTAGATTTAGGAAAGTTAGAGTATTCTCCAAGTCATTGTGTACTATAAATACTGATGTTATTATCAATAATAAGCAAGCGATTATATTGTGTGGGTATTCGTGTTCTTATACCTGAATCATTTGAACTACATTCTCCCCAAATTCATTTTAGTAAACTGTTACTTGAAACATACTCCCTCCGTCCTAGCTCAAACGCCCCATATTCCATTTCGGGACGTCCCACCTCAAACACCCAATCTATTTTGGGACATATTTCTCTCTCCTACTTTTATTAAATTATCACATCCTCTCTCACATATTTCTCTTACTTTTATTAATCCCCACATTCTCTCTCCTCCTTTTTTCTAATATTACCCCACTCAACTTACTATATCAATTTTTCTTATTCCACTACAGAAAACTCTCGGGGCGTTTGAGCTGGGACGGAGGGAGTAATGACAAAGTTTGGTCCAATTTATGGTGTGATGGTAGCTACATTTCTAGAATTTCAATTTCTTATTAGGCAATCTTTATTTTTGTTGTTGGGGGGGGGGGGGGGGGGTCAAAATGCTAATATTAATCTGATTTACTCTTCCGTTGTGTTATTCAGCAATGAAAAGAATAATTCTGGTGATGGATAATTATCTTATTAGTAAGCTATATGTAATTACAAGGTTTTCTCTATGTAGGGTCAGGAGAAGAACAAGATCGGTGAGTTGATGAGAATAGCAGAAGACAAAAACCAGTCCTATCAAGTGGCTGTAGCTGAAGTTGAGTCTCTGAAAGTCGAAAATGAAAACCTTCTTTTCGAGAAGGTACATAGATGCCCTAAATGGGATAATTAACTAAAGTAATTTGTAGTCAATTTTATTGCTTAACAAGACACTGATATGATGTTTTTATATAAACGTTTGAAGGAAAAGTTCAGTGCTGAGTGTGACGATTTGAGAGAGAAACTACTGTCAGAGGAGAGGCAAAGGATGACTCTGGAAGATGAATTAGTCAAGTTAAGAAAACGTTTACCAGATCATAGTGATTATGTCGAGGTATATGGAAGTTACTTAGCCCATGCAACTGGGATGTGCCTCCAACATATGCTGCTCACATGAAATTAAATGCAGATGTCTAAATTTTATGTGTGGTACAGGACAAAAAAGTGAATGTCAAACAGCACATGAGAGAATCATCATCTTTCCGATCTGCCATGGGTTTAAGCCGGTCTATATCTGGTCAGAGGGCGACTATAGCTAAAATATGTGAAGAAGGCAAGATTTGTTTCTATGTTAGACTTTTTCCCATTTCAGTTGTTTCTTTGTTTAATCACACTCACTGGCCTTGCATCTTGATTATTGTGTTCTGCCTTCCACCAGTTGGGCTAGAGAAAATACTAAAGCTGTTGTCATCAGAAGATGTTGAAGTGCAAATGCATGCATTAAAAGTTGTAGCAAATCTTGCTGCTGAAGGTAATTAGTTATGTTATGTTTGTTGTATTCTTTATACTTCACTATCTTTTGCACGGGCTTTATGTCTTGGAGATAGTTAGGCAAGATGTTGGATATAGCTAGACTTCCTACACAAATGTTACTCTGGGTTGTTGCGGGAGGATTCAAAAAGTGGTAATAGCATTTTCTCTCCATCTTATTTTTGCTTCTTTTCAAAATAACCCTTATAAACTTCAGAAATGTTGCACATTTTTGCTTTTTCTTTCAGAAAAAATAACTAAGATTCGACTTATGTACAAAATCCTTGAAATAGCTGTCCAGGAAAAATGGGTTCATCAAATGTAAGGTGGGTCAAAAACCCCACGAGGATACAAAAATTCTAATATAATTGTCAGTACTTGACAATTACGATAAGAAACTGATACGGCACTGTTAAATTCTATCTGGTAAATCTCAGATATTCATATTGTCTAACCATGCCATAGCCTTATGGGGGCCGAACCGAACTCATGCCTAATAGAGACAAGATACCCTCCATCACAGGACCAATGTGTTCTGTGTCCTCCGACATATGGAAGCTGAGTATTCAAACCGCACTTCTCCTCCTGAAGCATAATCTCTGTTAGGATTTTCCCTTTCAAGAATGCTACACGAACAATTAATCTTTTCTAGACAGATTGGAAAATCAAAGGGTAGTGTTACCTTTAATTCGTTTTAAGTTGAAGATGGTTTGACAAAAAGTGATCAAATCACATTAAATGACATCAAAAAGCTCCATGTGGTATATGGTGGAGGAAATGGTAAACGATTTGATGGTTATCAAGAACTACCAGAAATAAACCCATGATGGATTATCTCTAGCAGCAGTTTCCTTTTGTTAGAACTTGTGTTGCTACCTTCGGTTGGAATCACATGAATATGCCCGGAAATGAGATCTTTTAACTAATTCTTAGACGAAACTCTTATCGACTTTTGGATATAAATGCTGATGTTATCTCAGTCATGAAAGATTTCACTCACACGTACAACAACCAAAATAAAATAAAATGGTGAAACCCTCTGGTCAGCCCAACTGCAGTCACACTTCCCATTTCTTCTTGTGATATTTGACTGCACTGACTTCAAGAATCTTCCCCCACCCTATTTTTTTTATTTGTTTTCTTATATACCTCCTATCCTATTTTAGATGTCAATCAGGAGAAGATTGTAAATGAGGGAGGTCTTGATGCTCTGCTAATGCTACTGAAGAGCTCACAAAATACCACCATCCTTAGAGTTGCTTCTGGAGCTGTCGCCAATTTGGCAATGAACGGTATAATCATACACCTTTACCTATGTATTTTGGGACACTTTTCTTTTCGAACAAGAACATCTTGTTTTGCACACTCTTGTGCTTGACTAATCTTTCCCTGAAAAGAGTGTGTTTTGTATGCATTGTTGATATTATAATAGCTAAAGCAAGTTACAGTATGTTTTCTTTAGATTAATTTGCTTACTCTGAGTTTGGTTTAGTAACTTTTTTTTTTTTTAATTTTTTTTGAATAAAAGTTCTTAAGAATTCTTAAGTTCCTGAGAGTACAGAATATTCAGAATAGTTCACATAAGCACAGAAAATTTATATAAAGACAAGTTTAGATAAGCTCAACTAAACACTGAATGGAATTTCATTTATTTGGAGGAGAGATGCATGTGTGTAGTGAATTCAAGAGAGTCCAAATGAGTTCAGGGGTTTGATAAAAGGGGTTCACCCTTTTAATACTTTTGCCAGTCTCTTCGCATCTGAGGCTTGGGACGTCATATGCTTTATGTGATTGTGTTTGTAGTTAGTATTCATGGTGCCTTTCATAAATTGAAGCACCAGAATACTCTAAATGATTGCGCTGCAATATCACTATTTGGTGGAGCCTAGTCCGCATTTGAATTACTTTGAAAAAGAATGACACTGAGGGTTGCTAACAAAGGCATAAAATGAGCATCTTATCAAACTTTTCGTGGATGCTGTATATGACCTCGTGCTTAGTTGCTTACCCTTAGATAGGGTTGGTGAAGCTCTGCGTGGTCTTTGCACCTTTAGCGCCACCAAAGCAGTTTGATTTCCCTATCTATGGGGAGGGAAGAGGTGATATATATCATCCCAGAGGATCTTGATAAGCAGCCCATTTTGTGCATTTATCAGATATACATATGCCCATCATGTCATGCCGGCTCTAGTCATGATCTGTGTCACAGAACTCCATGGAACCGAAACAGAGCTCCATCGGGAACTGGTTCGCCCAAGCAGGCAGACCGAAGTGGCAATGACAGAAATAGATGCCCTCACCAAGAACTTTAATTTATTGTCCTTCTATATATGCCTTCTAGAACTTACGTCGGTGTGCTGGCTTGATGGTTTTGGGTTGGTTGTTCTTGTACAGTCTCAAAACCCATGTAAAATTGGTAAACTAAATTAGGAACGGCTATATCTTAAATTTTACTACCAAAAAAAAAAAATTGTGGGGTGGAATACGGACTGCTTCAGTATTAACAAAAGGAGGAAACAAGATCAGAATGGTTTCTATAATCTTTCACTTTTTTCCTTCTTCATTATTCGATGACTTACCTGTTTATATATCCTGGCATTGTGATGCCTCAAACCCGTCTAGTTAATCTTTAATTAGAATTGATCTTTCAACTAATGAATTTGTTTACTCCTTTTGTACCCAGAGACTAATCAAGGCTTGATAATGAGCAAGGGAGGTGCTCAGCTCTTAGCAGAGACAACAACGAAAACGGATGATCCTCAAACTCTTAGAATGGTTGCTGGAGCAATTGCAAATTTGTGCGGAAACGGTAATAAGAACTTGAGAATGCATATTGATTATGCCATGGAAAGAACCGGTTTACCATTCTCCAAATTTAACCCCCCTATACATTTGTTTTCAAGGTGTAAAATGAGAACGTCTTTTAATAGTATCTGCAGTGCTTTTAAATATTGGTTTGAATAATACCTTTATTCTGTATTTAGTTTCCAAATCATGTTGATGTTCTCGTATTTCTGGTTTATTCCAGTTTCATTACACACAGTTCTCCAACAAGATGGAGGCATCAAGGCACTCTTGGGAATGACCGGATCTGCAAATTCCGATGTGATTGCTCAAGTCGCAAGAGGATTGGCCAACTTTGCCAAATGTGAAACTCGAGAGGTCATTCAAGGTATGTTAAATTTACCTTCCGCAATCAAGATTAATATCCCTTTTGGCCATGCATATTGAATACATTGCGTCCAACAGGTCATAAAAATGGCCGTTCTCTTCTTATGGAAGATGGTGCCCTTACATGGTTGATAGTCAACTCTAAAACTACTGCAGAATCCACAAGACGGCATATTGAGCTTGCTCTTTGCCATTTGGCACAGAATGGTATGCGAACTGAACTAGTTTTTCTAAACATGCTTTCTTGAAGTCATTTGCAGCTTGGTGCATTAAGAAATAACTATACCTTGAATTTGCTTCTCTTTAGTTTACCTCAGTCAAAGAACACACAAGTTTTTTTTCTTGGGTTCTGCTGCATTATCCTTTTAAATTATTATTACTGTGTTACTGTGACCTAAACGCTTCCGGATCTAAGAGGATGAATTCCAGTTCCATAGAAAAACATATAAGAACACCGCAGCTGAGCAATTGTAGTAGATTAACTTTGACATTGGATTTGCCTCTTGTTGTTGGCTTTGCTACATCATGAATCGTGATAAATCTTCGGTCATCTTCCTTTTAAGTCACTACATTGCTGTAGGAGATTGACTGGATTGCCGTCTGACTTAAAGCTATTGTTTGAGAAATAAGTCGATTCTGTTTATCGATCTTCTACTGAGTGTGTTTTTTTTTTTTTGGAAAAAGAATGAAACTATAGTATGCAGTGTCTTGTTCTTTTAAATGTTAAAGGAATTGATTGATTATTGCAGATGATAACACACAAGATTTCATATCAACTGGTGGGTTGAGGGAAGTGATGCGAATATCATCTGAATCTGCTAGAGAAGATATCCGCAACCTAGCGAAGAAGACACTGAAACTAAATCCGACATTTAATGCGCAGTTGCGAGCAGATAGATAATTGGAGCGTATAGTAACGAGTATCATCCGTTGGCTTTTTTCTTTACGCATAGATAACAGGTACTCTAGTGCATACTCCTCGATTAATCATGGATCGAAATGTAACCGAAAGCTAAAGGTTCTCTGAGTATGATTTAGATTGTGTATCCATCATGACACATGAGTGTCTGTAAGTTAAGGTATTCGTAGGAAACATAGGATATATAGGAGTTGATGGTAAAAACTAAGATGTATATATGCTTGGGTCGTGGACACGTTATTCAGACAATCAGACCTATATTCTGATCGACTTTATCTAATCAGAGAACTCAGAATTATGAACGGAATCAAACACGAAAGTGATGGAGCAGTGTCGAGTTATTTAATATTTTTATTAAATGGGTCAACATGGCGATTTGAAATTACTCAAATGATTTGGGCAAAAAACTGAAATCGACAGTGATATCGAACGAGCACTAATATATATCTTTGATGCTTTTTTCATAAATAACTTTTTCGAAATAAGGCTTTCACGAAAAATGAACAAAATGGGTTAGAAAATAAACATTCAATGGAAGTGCGTCTACTTCATCACTTTTTAGGCTCAGTATATAATTGTCATTTCACGTTACGGTTCTATAGTGTGATGAACAGTAATAAAAACCTAAACATGTACCCAAAAAATAAAAAAATGGCCAAGAACCGCCATTGGGAGTGGCAGTTTCACTAACTAGAAAACATGACAGGCTGGCATGGCGATTTTATGAAGAGCTGATAAAGAAAAAAAAAACTTTTTTTATTTTATACTATTCATAAAACCGCTATTGGGAATGGCGGTTTCCTTTTAGTAAACCGGCATCCCAACGGCGGTTCTTAATTTTATATTTCATTTTTGGCTAACAATTTGATTTTTGTTCATCACACTATAAAACTGATATACGAAATGATTGTTGTATAACGAGCCTTAAACTTGTCGGCGTGCACCCCATTTTGTTAAAGTTTTCTTATTTCTACCTATTTTGTTAGGCATTCATTTTTTAGAAAAATTTGCTGAGAATAATCCAAACTTTTACATTCTCTTCCAAAACAATCTCAAGTTTGGATAATCCCAAAATAATCTCAACTTTGCAGTATGTCTTCCTAAAATGATCTCCGATAACTTACAACCTCTTAAACAAGTTACCTTGGTGCATTTAGGTTATATACCAATCTAGACCCTACATTCATTTTAATCTAATGGTTCAAAAATTAAAATAAAATAAAATAATTAAAAATAGAATCTCAACCATATGACCCGTCCTTTTCTATCTCCTCCCTCCTTCCCCACTAGCCCCCAATCCACCTGCCGACCACCACCGGAGCCGCACTCACCTCCACCACGTAGCCGTAAGGACTTACCATTAGAATCCACAACTTCCGTTGACCAGTGTTCGACCCTTCACCACCGCGCCACATGCCCTTCTACGAAGCTCCCTCCCGTTCTATCTCTCCTCTTCGCGTACACCTCCCGTCGACCCTACACCCCTCGACTATAAGTGTTAGTGGGTTGTTAGAGGAAAAAGAAAAAAAATGGGTGCAAATAGATACTTCGGGAAGTTCAGAGGTAGATTGGGCAACGCGGAAAATTCAGGGGTACCGTGGATAAAAGCGGAAAGTTTAGGGGTACCATAGATAATATCCCATGAAAAAAAATTTACCACTAGGAGAAGGGAGGATTACATTTGGGGGGTGGGGTGATAGAGGAATAGTAATGAAATGGAAACAAAAAAATTACGAACGAAACTGAATGAGAGAATGACTCATTTCCTAGATAGAAAAAAAAAGTAAGTCATCGTTGTGTAGTTTACTTACCTTGCTCTAAAGCATTTAGCCCTTATTAATCACATTATTACAAAAGATATCCTCCCATCCCCCTTTCCCCTCTCCCCCAGCCATGAGCCATACTTGCCCCGCCGCCGTCCACCTGACTTCCATCCCCACGCCCTCGACACCTTCCCCCTTCCCTAATTAGTGCAAATCCCAAATCTCCACCCTCTGCTCTCTCGTCATTTTTACTCTTTTAGCGAATGGTTGGATTAGTATCATTTTCACTCGTTTAGTGAATGTGTTGGGTCAGTGTCAAGGGTTTTAAAATCCATTCATCTTTGACATAGACACAAATATGACACAGATTACTAGCTTCAATTTTGAAGAAATAATGCATTCTAGATGTTCATTATCAAGTTGAATATTAAGCCAGTGTACCCATGATACCGTTAAATTGAAGTCAAATCGACTCATCGAGAGTTAAGGAATTGTGAGTATAGAGACTGGTTTTGAAGCAAAGAAGGAATACAAGGAGTATATATGGTGGTAAAGATGTTATTATTGGTATGTTTTCATTAAGAAACCATTCATATTTCAATTTTCCTCTCATACCTCTTACAATTTATCTAAACTAGTTGTTGGCCCGCGCGCAAGGCGTGTGGTCCCCCAACATGAGGTGTCGATAGGCAACATTTAATAGACTTTTTTTTTTTTGCAAAGCCATATCGACGAAAACGATAGCATATGTACATATGATTGTTGTCATTACATGGCCAAATTGTCTACTCATGAGGAAGAATAAAAACATAGTGTCTTGCTTACATAAATCTGGCAGCCATTGTTTCAGAGCATAGAAAAAAAAAAAAAAAAAAAAAAAAAAAAAAAAACCAGTTCAAGTCTTGATTAGATTACATGTCTTATAGGCATCGCTTTTGATAACGTAGGAGCTAATGCAAAATACAACTTAAAAGACATATCTTATAAGTTGTAGTAGCTCCACACATACCATAAGCAAATTGGGAATGGCTTGCTGATGGTTATATGGGTTCGTTGGAGTGATCACAAAATGTGCAGGCCATAGTGCTTTGCCTATCTAGAAGGGTGATGTCCTTGGTTACCTAAGGACTTTGCTGGTGGCGAGGAAATTGGTTGGTTATATTGTTAGCCTGACCTTTGCTGTCGTGAGTTCCACCCTAACCTTCATAAAAAACTGAATTTGAGCCTGCATGGAATGGGATGTAGTGTAAAGTCAGACCTTTTTTTTTTTTGCATTGAATTGTATTTACAACCTGAATCTCATTTCTGACTTGGTTCTAGAAGATAAGATTTTTTCGCTTTTTTCCAAATATCGTAGATAGTAGCAGACAGTGCACTCCTGGCTTGCTTTTTTTATTCAGTGAGTCATTTTAGCATACTTCTTGTCGTGTCTTATCTCATGTTGTAACATGTACACAGGTCTATTAATATGCATCCAATGCAATGACAGTCTCCAAATCTCTTTTGAGAATGTATAGCTGCTTAATGGTCTCCTCCTCTTTATGTCCTATGTAACATACTCCCTCCATTTCATTAGGTTCTTTGCATTTGGTTTGAATCTGTGAGAGGAATTCAAACGAAATGCAAAGAACCTAATGAAATGGAGGGAGTATAACATCAATAAATTAGAAAATGAAATCCAATACTTGGTGTTTCTACAAATTAAAAGCATACAACATCAATATGAACACTTGTAAAAAAAATCAGGCTATTTGGGATTCGAACCCAACACTACGTGCAATGCACGTAGCTCGTCCATTGAGCTTATAGCCTATAAGAATGAGTAAGCAATTGATTGGCTTGAATCGAAAAAAAAGTCATACATCGACATTCCAATTTAAAAATAATTAACAATTAGTAAAATATGTAAAGTTTTCATGAGCAGCCAAGTTTTGACACCCATGTGTAAATACTACGTATATTTTTCTTTCGAAATTTTGGCCTTCATTTAGTAGTCCTTGCTAATGTTTACTTCATACCTGTTTTAACCCCAATATACCGCCCCACCTCGGTTATTAAAATTCTTAACATCACCTTCATTGTGTCACACTGACCCGTTTCAAACAAAAATTATGTTTCCTCCTCTATTTCTCCATCCATAAATAGCACCATTTCTACATCCGGGTTTTATGTCTTAAACGTATTTCCTCCGGTTACCTTTCTCCCGTGTTTACCTACGAAGTCCCAACTTAATGTACAATTGAGAAAAAAGAAACACAAGAACATCCCACCCGACAGACTTATGATGTAAGATATGACAATATGTACAAAGAGGAAGCGGAGTATGGGACTTAGTTATACTCGCACGTAAATGCTCTATTCTTGAATAACTTCAAAGCTTGTGCAATTCCATTAGTTATTCTACCCCAGGACAGCTGGCATATAAGAACAAAAATAGAACTTGTACCGAGGAAAAGGAACTCACTCAGACAACATGGACATGAATCCCTAATAAACCCAGGTACCACACTACCATAGTCGACGTAGTTGCTGGAAATACAATGCTAATTATACTGCTCTGAAAATATAGTGCAAAGAGTATATATGACATAAAAAACCATCCAATAAAGAGCTACGTGGCAAGTCCATCAAGTCAGCTGCAATTATATTGAGTAGCTTCCATCTATGCCATTCTTCTCGTCTTAATGTCTTCAACTTACCTACCACAGTTAGATAGACATTACTCTGACACTATGCTCAGAGGTTCACATAATCACAAATAACATTGCAAATTAAATAAACTCAAAACTTGATTGCAAAACAGACTCAAAAGAGTACTCATGTATCTATTCACTCTTAGACAGTTGATGTGGGAAATCATCCAACATGGGTGAGAAAAATATCCATTGTCAGAATGCCTATCTCGAGCTCTAAAGGACAAACTGAACTTGAAATATTCTCGCAAAGTAGACATTGATAACTGTAGAAAGCTGAAGTGGTGGTTTCCAGTTTTAATTCACATATTGTTTCCAACTTTAACTCACATATATAGCAGAAGTTACAAAGTCATTAAATCTTTACAGTGTTCTCATAAATGATAAGTCAACGTCCAAGTACGATTTCTCCTGTCCACTTATTCGACACAGTCTCTTCTTAAGAAGATGTGCTCACTTGGAAGCCTCTTCTTAAATCAATAGAGAGGAAGGAACCATTACACAAGGCGAATCGATTTAGTAGGAACTATAAGAAAATGTCTACCTATTTTTGTCCCAAAAATAATATCTCACTCGCACTATCTTACATTCTCTCACAGCCAAACTCAAATCTTGCAGTCGCCCTAGTGGGGTAGAATGATTTCTACACTACATTAAGTCACATGTCCCAATATTGGGACCATGCACCTCTCGGTAACACAGACGATTGTACATATCATTTTAAGTGTTAAAATTACCACCCCTTTTCGTGACTCTCACCACCTAAATAATGTTATTTTCCCCTCCCCTACGTTTGTCCCTATAAATGGCTATTTTCTGTTGTGTATATCCCATTTCCCCTGGTCTTACTCCCACCTTATCTTCACCTCATCCCCTTATTCGTTAACTATCACCTATCTTATCTTCCAACTAATAACCATATCCCTTCTAATAGTACTCAAACTAATGTAGGTTTGGACAACACATCTTACATGCATTAACAGTAAAAATTGTAATTGGAGATCAATAGATGTATCTCAACCTGATGTGGATCATAGATGATAAACGAAAGTTTTAGTAAGCAATCCTTAACCCAACCACATATTCCATAGCAATAAAGGAAATTAGACTTAACCTATAGATTGAAAACAGCCAGGCATCTGAAGACTGATAAAAAGACCGACAAATTTACCATTGTAAAGAAAAACGAAGGCAAGACCTTATTAGGAGTAAAAATACTCATGCTAAAATCAATATGCTCTTTGATTCCAAGTTCAACACTTTGTTTCGGCTCAAGAAGTTCAAGGTAACTTACTTGAGACCTTAGGCCCTTAAGGCAATCAAATGAGAGCGGAAAATTTCATTGGGCCAAAATTTATTTTTCAGAGAAACTCATACACTCTCCCAGGAAAAACAACCACTTATCCGAGACTTCCAAAACCAACCAACACTTCGTAAAAAAGAAAATACACAGATTAAATAAGCTTGTTCTTCTAGGCAAGTCTAACAGGCTGTAAGCATGCACCAAAACCATTCATGAGGAAAAAAAAACCACCATAAAAGAAGATACAGAGAATAACGCTTTTCTTTCCGGACCATAATAAGAGGGTCGCCGTGTTTGACGTCACTAAGGGATCCATCTCCGTTGAGCTTCTTCTGTAAGACTTGTAGGGTTGATCCATCGTCAGCAACAAAACTAATGGACAATTAGAAATCTCCAATTAAAAGAAATCAAAGTGGTTAATGAACCTGGAGCGGCTAAGTGAAACAAATTAATCCACATCACAAATAATTGAAATGACATGACAGAAATGATGATATGAAACCAAAACAATTTGAGTTAATACTGACATCCTTCATAAATTTGTCAATGACATGCACGTCAACAACTGATATTGACAGGGAATCGAATCATATATAATTCGTACCTCGTGTAACATTGGAGACGTAATCCACCGCAAGTAAAATATAGAAATGGCCGTGGGAATTTGGGAAATGGCCCATGAAATCAATGCCCCAAACGTCAAAAATTTCGCAAAAGATAATAGGAGTTTGAGCCATTTCATTTCTTTGCGATTATTTCCTACCATTTTACACTTGTCACAAGTTTGACAAAACTCGTGAGCGTCTTTAAAGAGTGAAGGCCAATAAAATCCGCACTCGACCACTTTCAACGCGGTTCTCTTTGAACCGAAATGGCCACCACATGCATAGGAATAACAAAAGGTAAAGGTGGAACGTACCTCATCGTCTAGAATGCATCAACGTATAATCCCGTCGGGTCCTTGTTTCCATAGGTACGGGTCGTCCCAAATGTAAAACCTTGCAACACTCTGAACCTTCTCCCTTTGACCCTTATTGAAAGCGGGAGGGAATTTGCTAGATGCTAGGAAGTTGACGATATTTGCAAACCACGGTCGTACGATCTTTTTGGTGCTCAAAGAATACAACGCCTCGTCCAGAAACCTCTCTTGGATTCTATCCTTGGCATAAGAGGTATCCTTGTCATGCACGAGCCGGCTTAGATGATCCGCTACGAGGTTTTCCGCACCCTTCTTGTCCCGTATTTCAACATCAAACTCACTCATAAGCAACACCCATCGAATGAGTCGTGGCTTAGCCTCCTTTGACATTAAGTAACGTATGGCGGCATGGTCACTATATACAATGACTTTTATCCCTAAGAGATATGACTCAAATTTCTCTAGAGCAAATCCAACCGCCAACATCTCTTTCTCCGTGGTTGTATAGTGACGTTGCGCCTCATTTAGCATCAAAGAGGCGTAGTGATTGACATGGCTTGCTCTCCCCTCCTTTTGGCCTAACACGGCTCCAATCGCGTAGTCACTCGCATCGCACATAATCTTAAAGGGAAGTGACCAATACGGCGTCCTAATGATGGGAGTGGAGATAAGCCGAGCCTTTAACTCATCAAATGAGCCTTGACATTCCATGAAAAAGTCGAAATCCGACTCTTTTTGGAGAAGCTTGCACATGGGGGAGGCGATCTTCGAAAAATCTTTGATAATCCGACGGTAGAAAAACGCATGACCCAAGAAAAATCGCACCTCCCTTACATTAGTCGGATAGGGGAGAGTAGAAATCACGTCCACTTTAGCTTTATCGACCTCAATCCCCCGTTCCGATATTACGTGGCCTAGCACCACACCATCCGCCACCATAAAATGGCATTTTTCCAAATTGAGGACTAAATTAGATTCCAAACACCGGTCGAGTACCCACTCTAGATGACCCATGGCTTGCTCAAAGGTGTTTCCATGCACGGTAAAGTCGTCCATAAACACTTCCACATATTCCTCAATATGGTCGGAAAATATGCTCATCATAGCCCTTTGAAACGTAGCCGGGGCGTTGCACAAACCAAAAGGCATCCTCCGGTATGCAAATGTACCGAAGGGACATGTAAACGTGGTCTTTTCTTGGTCCTCCGGGGCTATGGCAATTTGGAAGTACCCGGAGTAACTGTAACACCCCGTATTTTTGGGAAGTTAAATAATTAAGGGTGTTACGTTTTATTATGCAATTGAGGGTTTTATTAAGGTTTAATTGGAATTTGATTGAATTATTATGGGATTTCTGATTATAGAATTACACAAGAGGATTCGTTAGTCATTCGGATTTGGATCGGGTTTGTGGATCACGCAACCCATCAAATTAGCTAGGTCTAAACCCGAGTCTACCCTAATACCCATTTATGAAAATTAAAGAAAATCCTAGCTCCCCTTTGACAATCATTCGGCCGCCCCCCCCTCCTCTTCTCCATCTCTCTCATTCTCTTAGCCTCCACCCGCATAAGATTTCAACACAACTGTGTCAACTTCAAACATACACAACTCTCACATACGACCTTTGATTTAGACGTGGTTTGTGGTGTTAGAACCATATTTTCGATAAGAATCCATAAACATGTAGATTGTTCAAAGATTCTACCAGATGCTCACTGTAGAGGTGTTTTAGTGGAGCTGTGTCTACCTACCGAGAACTGTTCCGCCCTCTCGGTATTTTGATGATTCCCGTTGACTCATAAGGTATTTTGGGACAATATTTTGTGGAGATGTTCCTAACTCTAGTTGTGACAACATACAAATTTGGTAAGGCCTAGATTTGTGTATAAAAAGTTATATCAGAATTCGTGGGTAAACCCTAATTCATGTTTATGGTTCAGTGTGAGATTGATTCCCGTTGATCCGCTTGGAGTTTGTGGACGAAATTTGGAGGGGACGTTCATGACATAACCTTTTATGACATACTTAACATTTGGTGGTCATCCGATATCGGAGGTAGACGTTATTCATGTTTATTTACTACTGTCTCCTTTTGGATTCATTATAGATTAGTGTTAATTGTGAAAATTATGACTTATGGATACACCTTGTGAATTAGGAGATTATCGTTTGAGTTTGTGATTGATTGGGTACCTAAGTTGTGGATTCAAGGAGGTGTAGTTCGTAATCTTGTCTGATGGCGTTGAATGGTAAGAACGTTGACCGTATAAGACTTGAGCATGTTTGGACCCTTCGTTTTCATAAGCCTATTCGTTCGCTTCAACTATCGTTGTGTTCCTTTTATCTCATGTCTTTCACTCTTGAACCTCATAATCATGCATGTCTTGTTTCATGGAAATGCCATTACACATTGTTGATTCATATGTTGCTATTTTCGGCTACGGCCGTCTATAAATCGAAAAGCGCAAGCACAAATAATGTACCTTAATGATAAATCAAAAGTGTACCGTAAGAACGTGAAGATAAATAAAACCCATCTAGAGGGGCGGAAGTAGAAGCCGTCACCACGCCACGCGGTTGTGGCTTTTGTTTGTACCTCTGATCAAGGTAGTATTGTGGGTCGGAGATCAGCTACCGAACCCCCTAATAGACTTCCTCGCAGGTGGTTTCGTCCTACCGGCCCTCTAGCGAGGGGTGTGCACACTCGAGTCATTAGGTTGCGTTACTTGTAACTCTAGATGCGGTAGTCTTGGGGTAGGACCCTTGGCTTGTCTTTAGGGACCTCTCGGAGGCCCTCGGTGATCGTATGTTGTTGCCGAAAGAATTTAAAAGTAAAACTACCAGAATTAAAAGCAGCCTGAGTACGAGTCGTGCCCAGTTCTTCGTTCTCTTGATTGCTTGGCGTAGTTTCTTCAGTTATTTGTAGCTACGCGCCATTTTAAGGCGCGTATCTTATTTTCTTTTGTTGCTCTCTTCTCTTACTCAGCCTGTGCTGACGTTCTTTCTGTTTGGGTTTGTCCCTACCCTATTTTGGGGCCTGTGTCATTGTTATGGTGGCGCAGTTGACAGGTCTTGAAGGTGATTGCTTGTCTACTTGAAGGTCAATGCATGACATAGGGATTTTAGAATAATTCGTCAAACATTTTGATTTTTAAGAACGATTGTAATTTATTTCTTCCGGTTTGATTTTGGATTGTAAACTTAACTACAAGTCTTCCGCTGACAATCATTGTTACTGTTCAGAAGTTTGTTTTAATAAGTCTTGCCGTTGACTTACCAGGTCAACGGCGGCATAACAGTCCTTTATTTTCTTATTTTAATTTGTCGGAAATTTAGGGTTGTTACAGTAACCGTCCAAAAAGTTATAAAACTTGTGTCCGGCTAGCCGTTCCAACATTTGATCAATGAAAGGCAACGGAAAATGATCCTTTCGAGTCACGACAATGAGACGGCGGTAGTCGATACATACTCTCTAACCCGTTTGAAGCCTCGTGGGAACCGTTTCTCCCTCCTTGTTTGCAACCGCGGTGATCCCGCCCTTCTTCGGGACGACTTGGGTGGGGCTCACCCATTGGCTGTCCGACATGGGGAAATCATCCCCATTTGCCAAAGTTTCAAAATCTCTTTCTTTACTACCTCCATCATGGGTGGATTGAGCTGCCTTTGAGGTTGTCTTACGGGTTTCGCCCCCTCCTCCAACATGATTCAATGCATACACGTGGAGGGGGAATACCCCGTATATCGGCAATCGTCCACCCAATAGATTCCTTGTGACTTGTCAAGACCCCAATCAACTTCTGCTCTTGACATTCACTCAATTGGCTCGAAATTATGACGAGGAGAGTTTCCTTATCTCCCAAGAATACGTACTTGAGCTTGTCCGGGATGACCTTTAGTTCAACTTGTGGGGCCTCAACGATAGACGGCTTGGGTCGTTCAAGCGGCTTCTCAAGAGTAACCGGTTTAGCATTGTAGTTTACACGATATGGTTTACCGATCTCATGAGATATTTCCTGCGAGTTAGTGGACAAAGAAACAAACGAAGAATTCTCAATCCTACTAGACTCAATTAGACCAAGTACGTCATCAAGAACATTGGCATGTGAATCACACACGTCTTGCACAATAGGATCAATGATATCCATAGAAGAGATTGAATGCACATCCGAGGGGTATTTCATGGAATCAAACATGTTAAATTTGACAGTTTTACCCTCAATTTCCATTGTTAATGACCTACTCGCAACATCAATTTTTGTTTGAGCCGTTTTAAGAAAGGGGCGCCCTAAAAGAATAGGGGTCGCATGCAAGTCATGTTCCATTTCGATAACAGAAAAATTGGCCGGGAAAACAAGTTTATCCACTTCAACAAAAACATCTTCAATTATGCCCTTAGGATACACATTCGATCTATCGGCTAGTTGAACTATGATATCCGTGTCATGCAATTCCCCAAGTTTTAAAGATTCAAACACGGAATATGGCAAAACATTTATACTAGCGCAGAGATCTAACATGACCTTGTTAAACATAGCACCCCCTAGAGTACAAGGTATAGAAAACATTTCGGGGTCCCTATACTTTTTAGGCAATCGACGTTGGAATACCGCCGACACATGCTCGCTCATTTTGACTTTTTGTTTCACTTTTTTCTTAGGGGCTCGTCTAGGCGTGACTACGTCTTTAACAAATTTTGACACCTTAGGAAAACTCTTAACAAAATTGAGAAAAGGAATGTTTACCTTACAATCTTGGAAGAGAGCGTACATGTCGGAGTTGCGGGCGTACTTCCGGTCATCCTTAAGTGTCTCGGGAAATGGAACATCAATCTCATTATCCCCGTCTTGTACAATAGAAGAAGAGCCAAGCAAACCGGCCCCAAAAGAAGAATCCTCGACTCGAGGAATGTCCTTTTCGAGTCGAGAGGCACAATCCTCGACCCGAGGACAATCCTTCTCGAGTCGAGGGAGATGATCAGTGTTATTGTTTTTTGGGGCCGATTCCTCGACTCGAGGTGAATTCGTGTCGACTCGAGGATCACAATTCTCGACTCGAGGTACATCTCTCTCGAGTCGAGGGGAAAAATCAGTGTAGATGTTTTCAATACCCAAATCATCGACTCGAGGTGCTCCCTCCTCGACTCGAGGAGATTCCTCCTCGACTCGAGGAACTTCCTTCTCGAGCCGAGGATTCTGAACAGGCCTATTATTTTTGCTTTCCATTTTCTCGAGTTGAGGCATTGACACCCTCGACTCGAGAAAGTCCTTTCCTCGAGTAAAGTGTCCTCCACTCCTACCTCCCTCGGCTCGAGCTGGATGCTCCTCGTGACGAGGTTGCTCATTTCCCAACACATCGGGGTTTTCCTCAATATTCTCATCCTCTACCCAAGCTTCATCCCTTCCTCTATCATCCGGAGGTTTTCTTCCACTCCTTAGGCTTACAAAGCTCATATTTTTCCTTGGATTTGCTTCGGTTTGAGATGGGAACTTGGTGGAACCTCTTGATTCTAAGCGATTCACCGCACTAGAAAGTTGGTTCATTTGACCCTCAAGAATTTGAATGCTTGGCTTCGTCTCTTGTTGGTTTTGAACCATAGCAACTTGCATATTCGTGACATTTTGGGTCAAATCCTTGATCATGTCCTCGGCGGACATTGAAGATGAGGAACCACCTTGGAATTGTTGGCAAGAGAGAGGTGGTTTAGCTTGGAAACGGCCATTTTGAAAGTTGTTTCCACCCCCTTGGCCTTGTTGATTGAAGTTACCATGGTCTCCATGATAATTCCCACCCCTAGGTCCTTGTGAGTTAAAATTCGAATTGCTACCTTGTCCTTGACCTTGGAACCGGTTACCCTCTTAATTGTAGCCACGATTTCCCTCATTGTTGCTATAACGCAAATTGGGATGATATTTCCAACCCGGATTGTATGAGTTAGAGTATGGGTCATATCTCCTTGAATTCCCTTGAAAACCTCCCATGTCATTGACCTCTTCAAACTCCATAGGTGGCTGAGTCCGAGATTGGTTGCGTAGGATCTCTTTTACCATATTCGTCAACTCTCCCACTTGGGATCATTGGAAGGTGTGTCGACCATATTCACCCTCCTCACGCACCTCTTGGATTCTCGGTCCCGTGAGTTTGTTGCTAGCTCCTCAAGCAAATCCCAAGCCCCGGCCGGGGTCATTTTATCCAAGCCCCCATTGGTAGAAGCTACCACGTGCCTAGGGATGGCAATGGGTCGGGTCTGGGTCGGGTCCTATAGGATCTAGACCCGGATCCATGTCTTTACAAGAAGACCCAGATCCGACCCACACCCATCGGGTCCAAAAATTACAGATCCAGACCCAGACCCGTCAGGATCCAGCGGGTCTGGACCGGGTCTGGGTCCAAGATGGGTCTTTTATAAAATCAAGTGTGTCATGTGTAAAACTTGCGGAACTTAAGATATTTTCGTCTCGATGTGATTTACAATCGTTAATGCGTTGTTGTGATTTGCGATCATCACTATGGTGGACATTCCTTATCCATCAGAACTTCAAAAGATCAAGGGAGAGCGACAACGATGAGATTTTGAGGCGGTAACGAAGGATTTTGAGGGCGCGGAGAAGGATTGGGCGTGACTCATGAGAAGACTGAGAAATGAAAATGGACGGGGAATGAGGGATCGTGAGAAATTAGGTTTTATTTTTTATTTTTCTATTTTTTTGGTCGGGTCCGCGGATCCATGGGTCAGGTCTGAGTCTCAAATCAAGGACCCATATCCGACCCGCACATTTGTCACTGGGTTTGGACCCGACCCATATCCATTGCGTCTCAAAAAAATGGACCCAGATCCGATCCAAGTGGTTCGGGTCCGCCGGGTCTGGGTCGGGTCTTGGGTCCATTGTCATCCCTACACGTGCCTATAATCTTGATCATCGAGGCCGTGGTATAAGAACAAGATCAAGTCTTGCTCTTTGTAGTCGTGGTAGGGGCAACTAGCTACCAACTCTCGAAAGCGATCTCAATAAGATGCAAGCGACTCCCCCCTTTGCTCAATCGTGGCTATCTCTTTCTTCAATGCGGAAGCCTTATTGTTGGGGAAGTACTTGAGAATAAAGGCATTCTTCAACAACTCCCAAGATGTGATGATATTGTGGGGGAGTGTGTAGAGCCAATTCAAGGCACGATTCTTCAAAGAAAACGAAAATACCTTGAGAAAGAAGGTGTCTAGATCAACCCCGGCCGACTTCATATTATTGCACACCATGTGCACCCCCATAATGTATTTGTTAGCATCCTCTGTGCTAAGACCATAGAAGGTGGGTAGATGGTGTGGTACAGCTCCCTTGATCTCGATTCTAGAAGTAGCCTCATCATCGGGGAAGACAATGCAAGAGGGTTGTTGTGAGAGATCCGGTGCGGTCAACTCCCTTATACTCATTGCTCTAGGCGGAGATTCGAAGAACTCAGAAGAGGCCGAAGTCCAAGATCCCTTTTCTCTAAACAACCCGAAATCAGCGAAAATATTCTCTTCCTCCTAAGCAAACCGTCCTCTCGCTCCAGTGGAATTTTCCTCTGTAGCCTAAGAGTCCGTTCAAGTTCTAAATCTATCTGAAACTCACTTAAGTCGGGATTTGTAGCACGGGTTTGGGCCATAGGCTAGTGGCCCAAACACCGAAGGAAACAAATAAGAACAAGCTTCAAATACACTTAGAAGAAAATGAAAATAACAAAAATAACAAAAAGAAAAGAACACAACAAAGAAATATAAAAAAAACACACACACACACAAAAATAGCAAAAAGACTAAAAACGCCTCCTCCTCGGCAACGACGCTAAAATTGACAAGCTAATAAGTCGTTATTATTAGTCAAATTATTGCTAAATACTACTAAGAAGATAGGATAAGCGGGTATCTAACACAAGGAAGAGGGGATAGTCTAATATGCAAATTCTATGCGGAAAAGAAATAAACAAAAGAAATAAAGCAATAAAAGGGGGGTTTTTGGTTTGAAACTTGGAGTAAAGCGAAATAAACGATATATCAATTTGATTAAAGCGACTCACGGTGATAATCTATTCTAACACCCTAATATAGCAAGTTTTAGCTCCCTCTAATATTACCGAATCATTAATAATTCCGTTTTTAACCAATTAATCCTCTTTTATGGGGAAGTTGAGCAAACGCTACCAAATTCCCCTCCTTTTAGTCCTAATTTGTCTAGTGACCACTCGAACAAATCACAACCAAAGGCATGAAAAGCAAGGATTAATAAAGGATTAAGAACAGCCCAAATTAGTATCTAATTAGCCGCAACCACGACACTTATCAAATCTAATCCATTAGTTGCCTAATTAATTCCCCAATCACAAATTAGTCATAACCATACACTAATCATGTGAAAGTTGCTTCCTTTAGGGTTAATAATCAATTACCACCAATTATCAACCATGCATGAGAAAAACCCAATTCAATCTAATTAACCAATTAGAGAAAATAAAGGTAAATCAAGCAATTGAAGAACAAGGAATTAATTATAATGAAATTAAAGGCAAATTAGAGAGAAAAATACTTACTAATACATAGGATGAAAGATTTGATTACACCAAGAGTCTAGGAAGGGGATTAACCTCCCACACTAATTATTACAATAATATTTGAGATGGAAATCATAATGAAAATATTAATTCTCACTAATCTCTCCTTGAGTTTCTCTCTCTAAAACTAAGAATAAGATGAAAAATGTAATGAAAAGTGATTAGTCTCATTGAGGGGTTCCTGCCCCTTTATTAAATCTAAGTACAACGCACTAAAAGACGAATTAGATATTTTGGCCAAAAAGAAACCGTCAAAAGCCCATAAGAAGCTTCTCGGAAGCTGTCTTCCAGGAAAGAAATCCTCGAGTCAAGCGACGGAATCCTCGACTCGAGGAACACCCTCCTCGAGTCGAGCGAGGAAATCCTCGACTCGAGGACACACTCCCCCGAGTCGAGGAAATTGAATTCCTCTTCTCTTTGCTTCTTCTCTTGAGCTAGTGTGAATCCCTACGCGCAACCGAGCTACTCCTCGAATCACGATCCGAATCAAAGCTCGGTCCTCCAATCCTGTCCACGGCTCACCAAAGAGTCTTGAGCAATCGAACCCTCGTAAAACCCACGTATAATCTCCAAAACTACTCCGAGTGGTGTGGTCTACGAATCATGATAAAAACATGCCCAAATAAACCCTAAGGCGCCTAAATCGTGCGGGTTAACACATTATATTTACACCACATCAAACATATCCAAGCTCCTCGTACTTGCCAAATCATGCCCTTCAACCAAGTCTAGCTACGTACTGTGGTGGCTATTGCACATATTCAACATGACAATGAGCAGAAAGAACAAAATAGGCCCAGGAAGTAAAATCCTATAATTGATTTCGCGGGAAACTCTAAACTTACATTATAAGATCGCCTCAGGATATCACTTAAGAAGTTTGGTCCTCCATATTTTGTGTCTAACTCTTCATGGACCTGCAATAAAGTGCACCCTAACAGAAGATCGGTATTGGTATACAAGCGGCAGAGTGTAAACTCTTAGATTAGCAGAATTGATTGAGTTCTCCCCCATCAATTTCTTAGGACAAAGCTTCTACAAAAAAACAAGGCGAAAGAAAATTAAGATAAAAGAAAAAAAAGAGTTTCGGAAAAAATCACGTTCAAGGGGTGGTCAAGTCGGAAGTTTGACTTTTCCTGGTCGGAAATGCTAATTGGGAGCTTTTGACGAAAAAAATTGTTATATAAGTGAGTGCTTGACAAAGTTTTTTATATAAAGGAGTGTTTGACAAAATCAACCTTTAATAAGGGAGTGTTTGACAAATAATCCTAGAATTTTAAAGTCAATCTGTAAAAAAAAAAAAAATGAACGCCAGTCCTCGGCCACCACACGCCCCACCCCGCGACACCTTCCCTCATCCCCTTCTCCTCCATTTTTCCCTTCTTTCCTCCCCTCTTTTCGTTTGAAAGGGTGGCAACAAATTTTGAAAGGTGTTTGAACACGGAAAATGGCGGGGGCGATCATAGTCGAGGGGTGTAGTGTCGACGGGCGGTGTGCGCGAAGAGAAGAGATAGAACGGGAGGGAGTATCGTTGAAGGGCATGGGACGCGGTGGTGAAGGGGTCGAGAACAAGTCGACGAAGGTTGTGGATTAATATTCTAGTGGTGGGTCCTTACGGCTACGTAGATTGTGGACTAGTGCGGATGGGGGGAGGAGAATGAAAAGTACGGGTGATGTGGTTGAGATTCTATTTTTAAATTTTAATTTTTGAACCATTAAATTAAAATGAATGTAGGGTCTAGATTGGTATATAACCTAAATCCTCCAAGGTAATTTGTTTAAGAAGTTGTAAGTCATCAGGGATAAGGGATTATTTTAGGGTGACATACTTCAAAGTTGGGATTATTTTGGGAGAGAATGTGAAAGTTTGGACGCAAATTATACCATGCTCCTGGAAGTACACAACATGGTGGTCCTTCTCACAATAGAGGAGTAGGGACCACACTAAAATAGATTTTAAATTATTTTAATTGTGGTCTCCACCCCTCTATTGTGAGAAAGACCACCATGCTTGTGCTCCCGGAGCATGGTATAAGCATTGAAGTTTGGATTATTCTCAGCAAATTTTCCTAAAAAATAAATGTCTAACAAAATAGGTTGAAATAGAAAACTTTAACTAAACGGGGTGCACGTCGATAATTTTCAGGATCGTTAGCGAATAATCATTTTGCATATTAGTCTTATAGTGTGATGAAAAATAATCAAACTCCAAGGCAAAAATCTAATACTATATATTAAAATCTGAAACCAAGTCTTTCCTAAAACGACACTTGACATTCATTAATTGGATAGAACATAAAAATAGCATTAAATATAATTATCGGTTAGGACTTGGTAATAAATTATCATAGAGTAGTATAATGTAACTAATTTATTGAATATAATTATTATGATAATTTATTAGAACAAAGATAAGCCGTAGTATAATATTAGCTAATTTATGGAAAATAATCATTATGCTAATTTATTACAACAAAGATAAGCCAATATTTTTCTTATAGAATGAGCATAAACAATATAAATACGGAGTATATAGCCCGAGCGTGGCACGTGCATGCAAACTAGTGAAAAATAAAACTAAGAACCGCCATTGGGATGCCGGTTTACTAAAAGAGAACCACTATTCCCAATAGTTGTTTTAAGAATAGTACAAAAAAAAAAGTTATTTTTCTTTATCAGCTCTTCATAAAACCGTCATGCGGCATGACATGTAATCTGTCACTGAAACCGCCAAATCGCCACTCCCAATGGCGGTTCTTGACTATTTTTTTTTTTTTTTGGGTATGGGTTTAGATTTTTATTACTATTTATCACACTATAGAACCGTAACGCAAAATGACGGTTTTATACCGAACCTAAAAACTGACGAAATAGACACAATTTCATTGAATGATTATTTTTTTGACCCTTGTTCAACTTTTTTTCGTGAAAGCAATATTTTGAAAAAAATTTATTTATGAAAAAGTATCATAGATATATTTTTTGCCCAATTTGAGTAATTCCAAATGGCCATGTTGACTTAGTTCAAGATACCTTGTTGTTGCTCCCTCACTCTGACTGCTGAGTTTCCTCTCGCTCTCTCTCTCTCTCTCTCTCTCTCTCGTTTAGAAAAATATGGCAACGGAAGCCATGGAAACAGACTTATCACCGGAAGAAACCACCCGGAATCCAGTAACCGACTCCGAGTCCGACTCCGAATCCGAGTCGGATAACGAAGCTAAACAAGCCTCGCAACTCCAAACCCTAGAGTCCGAACTTTCTCACAACCCTGCCAGCTACGATGCTCATGTTCAGGTTCGTTTAACCCTAAATAGTCATACGTTTATGTCATTAATACTATAAATTCTCGTATTTCAGTTCGCTTTTAATTGATTTTTTATATACAATTGTTGATAGTATATACAATTGCTGAGGAAAATGGGGGAGATTGAGAAGCTGCGGCAGGCGAGGGAAGCGATGAGCCAACTCTTCCCGTTGACGCCACAAATGTGGCAGGAATGGGCTAAAGATGAGGCTACTTTGTCCTCTGGGTATGCTTCTTTCTAAGCATAGTTATAGCTACATTTTACTCGATTTTCCGCCTTTGTTCGTTTGTTTACTTTGTAATTTTATATGCTTTCGTCTCGAAAAAGTTTTGATTCTGGACATACTTCTATTTGCTAGTATAGGGGATGACTAGAATCTAAGTTCAATGCAACATTGCCCAAATGCTTGATTTAGGGTTTGTGGCATATGACCTCTACTTTGACGCACCTGTCACATTGCTTGAAGGATAACTTACTTCCTTTTGTAATTAGGAAAAATGCGGAATATAATATAATTCATTTCCGATGCAATAACGAAAATATATATCGAGGTCCTTGGTCCAATTGCTTGAATTGGGGTTGGTGAGAAATGAGTAGCGCTTTAACGTACCTCTCACATCGTTTGGGAGATAACTTACTTCCTAGTCTAATAAGGGGATAGGTAAAATAATTTTGGGGGATTGGAACTTGTCGTGGTTTTATTCCTGCATTACGAGCTCTTTCTGTATTTTCCTGTTCTAAGTTTGGTTTTGGTCATTTCATACGTGAATGCATTTGTGTTACAATGTTCACGTTTATATAGGGTTTACTGTACCTGTTTCACCTTTTTTCACATCTATAGGAAATTTTGGCGATGTCATATAAAGTTTCCATTTCCAATGGAGCCAAAGACTACTTATTCTTTAGTTTTTGGGATGTAATGGAATAAAACAAAATGGCTCATAAAACTGTTGCTTCTTATTTTGTGAAGTAGCAGTCAGCGTGCGATTCTCGAAGCAATTTTCATTTTGGGTCATCTGTGCGCAGCCTCTCTATGTTTCAATAGGGGTAAGGCTTGCGTGCATCCGACCCCCCTACCCCTCCTTATGGCGGGAGCCTTTAAGGCACTGGGGTTAAAGATGTTGTTGTCATATAAAGTTTCTTTTTACCTGCTCATTTTTATTTATATGTGATTGCTTGCCTTATTATGTAGAACCGAGGCAATTCCTGGAATTGAAACGCTCTATGAACGTGGAGTATCTGATTATATGGTAAGCACTTTACTTGTGTATTTCCGTTAAATAAGTGCAGGCAGTTATGTGGCTTAACTTTTAGCTAGCTGTCACAATTACTATGACATCATTGAGATGTTACTTGATGTCAAACAATGTTAACTCCAACGCTGTGAGCTAGGGGAAGCAAGTATTAGAGATTTAAAGGCTTTTTCAATAACAGTGCCCTTTTATATGCATTTTATTTCAAACATTTGATGATATAAATCCCCATTAAGCTTTGTCTCCTAGACAGACATGTGTGTATTTCAAGGCCTAGAATGTCCTCGAGTATACACTAATTTATGGGCCTGTGCACAGTGACCACTCTGAACGTGCTTTTCCCTTAGTATGGATCGTGATCTTACTGGAGTACCATCTGCTATATTCTACAAGAATGTAGAATGTTTTGGCCGATATTGTGTTTCCACTTTTTAAGATATACTTTTCGTAAAATATATTATAGCCTTCAATTTGTTTTGTTCTTTTAGGTGTGTCATTGAGTTTTGATATGGATAAAATGCATGTGATGAATTTCCTTTGACTTTGCCTTCTTCTTCAGTCTGTTCCTCTCTGGTGCGACTACTTGGAGTTCGTCCAAGAGCATGAGCCGTCTGTCCGCAAGTGCTCTGCTGATGGAGTTTCAAAAGCTAGGCACTTGTTTGAGCGTGCTCTTACAGCTGCTGGTTTGCATTTTTCCGGAGGTGGTAAGATTTGGGAATTCTATAAGGAATTCGAGCAAGCTCTCTGCCTTACCTTGGACGAGTCTGATCTTGAGGTATGTTCCTTTGAGGTAGTTTGAGTACTTTCATTGTTCTTCTGTTGCATGCGCTTATGTGTACGTAAGACACACATCATGCATGGGATAATGCACATGTTTTGTCATGTTGTTGAGAGTACCCCTCTCCCCCTTTAATACACTTACATTTTGGCCATATACAAAAAGACACCTAAGGAGTAGGGGTTTCCTTTACAAAAAATATGATGTCTTCTTTTGTAAGTTTTAACCTCGTAACTTCTGTTTGTGGGCCCGCCCTCTCCCTCTTGAGTATTCTTTATTTAACCTGTGCTGCCTCACCCCCAGTTGCTGCAATCTGCAGTGCGCCTCATGCGCCTATTGGTTGAGGACCCTTTTTACAATTAAAACTTAGATAATAGAATCAGTCACTTCCCATAGAAGTAAGGTGTGAGATAGCTGTTATCTGTTGCTGAGCTTATGAGTTTAGTCATTTATCTATGTGATAAGTATTGATCCTAGTACAAAGATCCGTTAATGGGAGCTATATGTCCGTCTAGTAATTTCTTTGGCTGGAACGTTGTCCCATGTTGTTGATTGTGTGCGACCATTTTCAGGATTAATTTGTCAAATAGGGTTTTGGCTATAAGAACTATCATATGGAACGTCGTTTGACAAAACTTTGATGTTCCTGGATCTGATGCTTAACGTAGAGGGTTCATCAATCAGTTGCAGAGCCTGGACACAGCGTTACCTACAATGTACTTTAGAATTTAAAGTTTTATTGTATTCTAGCTACTAGAGATAAATGTTGTAATTTTGAAGGTATGACTGAATAATTATATAATCTGTACATATAGGCTGATGTGCTTTGATCACTTATATGCTAGTTTCCAGTTAGACATAAATATTATATTGTCTGAACGCGGTGCTTTTACCATTTGTTTTCATAAAAATAGATTGATGTGTTGCTCTGTTTTTCTAGGGAAAAGAGAAGCAGATCCAGCGTATTCGAAGTATATTCCAAAGACAATTATCTGTCCCCTTAGCTGATATGACTTCGACTCTCCTTGCTTACAAAACGTGGGAAGTGGAGCAAGGCAATGATCTTGATGTGAACTCTGATGACTTGAATGGCATATCTCCTCATATTGCTTCTGCTTATAAGAAGACTTTAGAAATGTGTAATGCTCGTATTGATCTGGAAGAACAAATTTCGAAGGCGGATGTGTCTGATTCAGAAAGGCTTTTGTTATTCAAGGTATATACATGTCGTATCATTGTGCTTGTCTGTGAGGGTCTGAGTCCAAGTGTGGTCGTGTGTGATGAGTCAGTAGTGCATCATTATTAAATTGCAAGTATGATCCTTTTTTGTAATTGCGATATGTTTGTCCAAACGACTACTGAAAGTCACTCGTGCTAGAATTAGATCAGATAATTTGTAATCTGGTTATTTATAGGGACGAGTTCTATCAAATGATTAAGATAAGTACTTGTCGTGCCTTGGGCTGACTTATAGACTCGAGTTCTGTGATGTGAATCTGGTTTTTATTGGTTGTATAGCTAGGTAGACTTCAGTTTATCGTGGTTTTAGTGGGGGCTATGGTTTATCTTACTACAATCTCTTTTTATTAGAGTGGGTATCCAATTGGCTTCTCTTTTAGCCTTTTGTTATCTGGAGAAGTTTTATAAATTGCCGAATTTTTCTGACTGCCTTTTTTTTTTGTATAACTTCGTCATGTCCAACTTCCTTTACTTAGTTAATCTCATTCCGCGTGGATTGTAGCTCCCTTCTTTGTAGAATGACCCTGGTTTTATGTTGTTGCAGAGATATCTAAAATTTGAAGAGTCTGCGGGGGACCCTGCTCGTGTTAAAATCTTATATGAAAGGGCTATTACCGAGTTCCCTATTGCCAGTGATCTTTGGCTTGACTATACCCGATATTTGGATAGAACGCTCAAGGTACCTTTCTTAATCTGCGACTGGTTTTCTTCTCTTGCTTTTATAGCTGGTGATATACTTAACTAATTGTTGCAGGTAGGGAATGTTTTAATAGATGTATTCAATAGGGCTACTAGAAATTGTCCCTGCGTGGGGGAACTATGGGTGGGGTACTTGCTTTGCTTGGAGCGAGCTCGTGTTTCTGAAGAAGAAATTTCCCTGGTATGATATGGTCCCATATTTTTCTTATTTGTATCTTTCTTATTTAAAGAAAGCATCTAGCTTGGCTGTTGATATTCAATACGTCATGTGGGTTCCCAGAGCTGAGTTTATAAGCTAGATTAATACCTGTATCTATTTGAACAAATTTTGTTTCTTTCCAGCATTATTTACCACATCGACCACTATCTTTTTATGATTCTTAGAAATTGTGTACTGAAGTGTCTTTTTTTTTGAGTGTATTCAAGTGTTTTTTTATGTACTCAAAAACTGTGTAGAATTATGTCGTGCAGATCCCTTTCCAGTTTGGATTTCTGGAATGTTAGCTTCTTTACTTATCCTGTCTTGTAGCCTGTAGCACACCTGCTGTATTTTCTTTAAACAGCTAATGACATGATCATAAGAGTAATGACAGTATGATGATGCAACCCTGAACCAATCAGTGTGCAAATAATGCCGTTGACTGATGGTCAATGCTCTATAATCTTCACTATGACACATCTTACCTTTATGCCATTTCTCTTTCTGTATGTTTGATTCTTGAATGGTTCGACGAGTGTTGCCCTTGGGCTTGGGTGTTTTAGTAAAAGTCTGCTTTCCAATTACTTTTTCGAGTCTGTTTCCGATTCTCCAGTCTCTATCAAGGCGGACAGGCGAATCCCCTTTTTTATGGAATGTTTGGTATTAGATTATGAGCAGAAGGTTGTTGTATAGATAAATTTGGGTGTTACATTCTCACCAACACTCCACATTCCTTCTCTTTGTGGGTAAAATTCCTCATGATAGTTTTAGAGCATAGTTAGCTTTCTTTTGTATATTGGTGTGACCCCCGTTTGTGTCCTTATTGAATACGGAGTATATCTAAATCCTCACTTGTCCAAGAAAAAAGACATAGGAGCACAAGTCAAACACTCAAACCATTATTGCTAGAGTGCCAGGATCTTGATTTTCTGCCTTAGCAATATTTGATTTGGGATTGTAGCTTTGTAGGTGCTAGGAATAAATGAACTCTCTTGATTGATGTTTGCTGGGGCATGGCAGCCTTCATCCCCCCCCCCTCCGTTTTTTTTTTTTTTTTTTTTTTTGAAATGAATAACAACTTAACAAGAATGAGTACTTTCTAGTTTCTACCTTGCCAATTGGCATGTGCATTTGACACTAAATCTTCAATTCTGGTGCTGTAGTATGTCTAGCTGTTCAGTCTTTCTCAGCCGTTGTTTCCTTGATTCAAATGTTGTCGATTTACTGCTGTCAGATGAGATTATCAGTTGTTGGATGCTCTAATCAAGATGACAGCTCCTGTAATACTGTGTATCTAAGGGTATCTTTGGAACAGGGGAATCCAGAAACAGAGATGCAATGCATGACCTCGAGTATCATATAGCTCTTTTGGAGGGGAGGGCTAAGGGAGGAAAGGAAATACACGTAGATCCTATTGGGTTACTAGTGGAGTGTTGATAAGGAAGGAAGAGAAGGGGAATGAATGGAAGGGATCATTCTCTTTTATTTAAGAACGAGCTTCTGCTGAAATTGGAAAGTTTTTCATTGAAGCTCTTTCCCTTAGACTCTTATATTGTCATCCTCCATGATTTTTTTCCCCATCTGAAATCCTTCCCTTCTATCAAGTTTGTCCAAATAACCTACTTCTCTTTCCTGCCTGTCTTCAGATTTCTTCCTATCCTTGTAATTTGTGTGTCCAAACATGATAATCTGAGCTTGATTCAGTCTACATTCCAGTTTTCATCTTTATTTTCTGCAGTTCTACTCTATCCTGATATTCTGCTCAAGATTTGGATATTTTACAGTCTGCTTGAGATAGAGACACTAACCTCTAACTTGCTGTACAACATAACCCTTAATCTCTACACTAACGATATTCACGACCAGTACCCAGCACAGGCGCATATCTCTGCCCAAGTGAGGTAGAAGTTGGTTTGTTAAGTATATGTAGTAATGCTAAACTGAGGTGGGGTTGGGTGGCTGACAATAGAAGACTAACACAATATAATAACAGGGAAAAGGGTGCCCGCAAGGATGTGGGATCTGTTTGGTCGAACAGTTGTAGACTCCTTCTGAGCTTTGGATCTGTGCTTAGTGTATGCAACACTTTTTTTTTGCCTATCGTATGATGATTTTGTAATTTGGTGAATCCTCACTAAATTTTTCAAATGTACATTTGCTTTAGGTGTTTGAGAAGGCCCTCCAATGCACATTCTTAAGCTACGAAGAGGTAACTTTCATGATCTTTCTTTGATCATAACTTGAGTAAAGTATCTGTAACATAGTTATTATATATTCTAACACTACTTTTGCCTCAGTACCTGGATCTATTTCTTACTCGCATAGATGGCTTACGGAGGAGGATCTCAGTGGCTGATGAGATGCAGGTTTTAGATTATGCTGTGATAAGGGATACATTTCAGGTTAGTTCAGTCTTCTCACTTCCTTTCTCATTTGCATCTTGCTTCGTTAAATCACAGCTCTAGCACTTGTATAGTGAACTAATGATATATGGTAAAACAACATTATACCCTATGTTGAAAACATGAAGAGGCTGCTTTCTGATGACCCATAATGAGAATTGCCTTGACTATTTGACTGACTACTGCATCACAGTAGAAGAAGCTCCACTGATGAGCGATTTTATTTTGATCCATTTTATTCCAAGGCCAAGGAATAGTGACTAGTGAGTGTTTGGCTCAGTGTTACAGAATTCGATCTCTACCCTATCGAATCCTGATTTCAATCGGTCTGATGGAATCAGAATTCGTTTCCCAATTTATATGCTGCCATTTGCGATCTTATTTGGGCAGATGATGTTAGAAGTTCACCACCACTAGGGTAGGTTCTGACCGGAAAATTAGCGGGAGTGACGTTGCAGAAGAAAGTAGATAAGAGGAGAGAGTACTGAGAAGTTAGAACGGCGGCTGGGTGGGAAAGATAGGGTTTTCATTAAGAATGAGGGTAAAACAGTCTTTCACCCACTAGAAACTCTAAATAATTGGTAGAGTGTTCAATTTTATAGTTCACACAACAAATAAGAACTGAATTAATGAATAAAGAAAGGTAAATTGCTTCTATTTTGCTAGAGCTCCCCACGCAGGTGGAAACTAAGGATTAAAGCTAATATTTCAGTTTCTTTAATTTGCTTAAATCTCACTAATACACCCAACGTATCACGTATCGAATGCGTTCCAAAGAAAACTTAACGAATCGCAAGCACCCAAGGGTAACGATTTCTGCTTGCGCATTCCTCTCATGAATCGAAGTGTACTATAAATTGTGTGACACTGGTTTGGCTCATTGGAATTGGAATTAAAGCCGACCGTCGCAATTGAGTCTTATCTTCTGCTTGAAACTTCCAGCTCTCCTCAGTTTTAGTCCATTAAAGGTTTCTACTTTCTAGCATAGGGAACACTATTTGGCCAAGTTTGGCTGGACCTCTCTACCATCCACATTACAGCCTCATGAAATTATATTGGCAGGTTGGACTTACGTAATTTGTCGGAAAGTAGATGTGTTTCTGGTTTACTACGTCTTGAGTATGGAGCCAAAATATAAAGACAACAACCTCCTTGCCTTTGAGACCTAGAATTTTGTACTCATTACTCTATAGTTCTACTCCGTGTGTGGCTTACCAATTCTGGCTTCTCCCTCGTATTTATGCATCTGTTCAATTTTTTCGTGTGTGTCAGGTTGTTTAAGCATTTCCAGGCTTGCTCTCAGCTGCAGCTGATTAACATTACTTACCTTTGTGTAGCGTGCATCAGATTACTTATCTCCGCATTTAAAAGGAACAGATGCTCTATTGCGCCTGCATGCATACTGGGCTCGTTTAGAGCTGGTTCTGGCAAATGATATAATTGCTGCACGCGGCGCTTGGGATAGCTTACTGAGGATCAGGTCTGTCAATTGTAGGTCAGATTAAACTGCGTTTCATATTCTTGCAGATTTGTTTGTCTGTTCGCAGTGTTTAGGTTCTTTTATGTGCAGTGGCACTATGCTTGATGCGTGGCAAGGTTATATAAACATGGAGATCGAGAAGGGGAATCTGAATGAAGCTAGGTCGATTTATCGTCGATGCTACACGAAGAGGTTTCCTGGTTCAGGTTCAGAGGTATTTCAACCCCATCTAACTTCTGACTCTTTATATTATATTATTTTTTTAAACTGGGGCAGAGACCATACTTGGAACAGTTTGTGACTGGAAGGTATACTATTATTATAATGGAAAGGTATAGAAAGGGTTTTTCATGACAAGTTTCTCTAAATAATGGCAGAAGGGATCTTTTTCTATGAAAATGTTTTGTTCTCAGTTCCTCATGCATGGTTCTCCCATTGGCTTCTACCAATGGTACTTGCTAAGGCTATCCCATTAGTAATTGGGAAGATTCAATCTTTGGAATTGGTAAACGATATATTTCCTGTAAAAAGGAATTGGTGATTGTTGTTTTATCCAATGACTATGTTTCTTAACTGAGTGTTTCATAGCTCCAGCAATCTCTGTTTTGTTGAAGTTTTCTTACATGTTCTTAGTTGGTGCCTCTTCACCTGGTATGATTACTACTTTTATACTAGGGATTGTTACACTTCATTGGTAACATGACCATATTGCTTTCACTGATAAAAAAATTGGTTGAATGAACTACGAGTTGCCTCCTAGTAAGTCTTATATTGTGCCTGGTTTTACTCTTTGTGAGTAGTGATTGTCTCAATGCATTGTCGAACTATCTTAATTTAAGATGTAGCCTGTCCTTTATTACTCCTGGCTCGCAAAATTGCTTTTATCAAGATTCGCTATACCACTTAGATCACTAGTCAGAATGGACAACTACCAGGAAGTTACATAAGTCTAAGAGAATAGGAGGTAGTCCTTTATCAGGCAACGAGAACTCAGATAAGTCTTTAATGTATTGAATTGATAGTTCTATGAACGAGAACTCAGATAAGTCTTTAATGTATTGAATTGATAGTTCTATGAGTACTTATGATTCCTGCCTCTGTCGTTTGGCACTAGGCTAGGGTCTCTATACCAAACAGAGTTATTTCAAACCGGATCTTGTTTACTTCTTAGCTCATGGTTACCCTTGGAACTTCACTATATGATGTGGCGCCTAGTTCTGTGAATCTGTTACCTTAAAAACAAACAAATTACAACCCATTTGGTAAAGAAAATATATTTGCATTCTTTAGGATGAGATGACGTCACCTTCTGTAAATTTGGGTTCTTTGTCGCCCTTTAAAGAAAACTGTTGCCTGAAATGAAGAACATTTCTCACCAAAAGATAAAGTAGATAGTTTTTCTCGGGTTTCTGGTCATGTTGATCTGTTCGGACAATACGGATGAATGTCTCTTTCTTCCAAAAGTTCTATTTTAAGCGACGATAGAAAAGAAGAACAAAATGAAGTGCGACGCCGGAGGGCCTTCAGTATGGCGAAAAAGAGCTATTCATTCTCGTGCCTTAGTCAGTGGTCGGATTTCTTGCGCAAAACCATCCTTTTAGGATGAGAAGTCGTCACTCTCTTCCGTAAATTTGGGGTCTTTGTTGCCCTTTGGAGAAATGCTTCGTGTATTAAGTTCCAGTAAAAATCTTTGGTTTTACTTAAAAGATTCCAGCCACTTTTTGTCCTTTTGTGGAGGACTCTCTCTGTGGAAACCTTCACGAACTATCATTGTTTAGTCAGACAATCATAACTTTGATTCGTTACGTAACTTTCTAACTCCTCAGCCTACACCAAACTAAGTGGAAAAAAGATAAGGATTCTAATGAGTCTTATTAAAAGCTCTACGTTGAACTTTAGTTCGTTTGAGTTTCTCTTTCTGGTCTCGAGTATGCTGATGAAATCTAATGAAAGAAAATACATTTTGGGAAGATGCCAAAAAAGAACCCGGAGCCAAAAAAAAGGACCAAATGAATCAGGCTGGAGTGACACGGTTGTCCGAAGTTTTTTAACCCTGCATGTAATAGTAGAAAATAGGTCTAGGGAGGATCGCTAATGTCAACTGATCTTTTCCTTTGTTTGTTGCCTCCTTTTATGCCTCTGGTGTGCCTTTGATGGTAACGTCTCTAATTAGCAAGTACACTTTACAATTCTGTGCAGACGTGCGACTTCGTGCTGGTTATGATAAATTGTTTCTGTTTCTTTGGAATCAGTTTTTCTTTGAAATTTGCTGCACTCCCATGTAATAACTTGCAAACAGTTTCTCTACTTTGCTAACTAATGTATCTGTAGGATATCTGCCAATCTTGGTTACGGTTTGAGAGGGAATTTGGCACTCTAGAAGACTATGACACTACTATGGCTAAGGTATGACCTCATGCCACTTTCTGTCTCTGCTATATTCTAAAGCGTTTTTATTTTCGTACTCTTGAAGGTTTTCTGCATGGCCTTCCGAGATTTGATTCTGTCATGTGCTTTCTTTCGGTGCATGTTTGGTAGGGTTAATTCCAATTCCATTCTGATGGCATCCAATATGGCAGAAATAAATGAACTAGGGGAAAATGAAGAACGGGAGAGAAAGTTGTTACATTGAGAATTTGGCTGATTAAATACAATAGTTATTGGTGCTTACATGGGTTTAACGGGAAAAATGGTCACTACATCCAATCGAATGAGGATCCCAACACTTGTATTACGGTCTTCTGCCTCCCCATTTAACCTGTTTTCTCTTATCTCTCTACTAGTTGATATTCCGTTTCACTGTAACTAGGATGAGGACCTAACAAACATGCCTAAAGTGCTAAAAGAATTGACTTATATAAAACTACTTGAGTGGTGGCACTGCCACCGTCTCAAATGATCTGTGCGTTCCTATCATAACATTCATCTCTTCCGTGGGGAAAGGGGTGTTCTCAGTTTTGTCTTTTTTATGTCAACCTAGCTAGCGTTGCTGTGTTCTTCCGTCAAGTCTTCTAGTTGATCCTATTATCTTTTGTTTTCAAGGAGCAGATATAAGTTTCAGGATGAAGTGTCTTATCAAGACAAAAAGTCATGAACCCAAGTACATAGAAACATAGGCTGATTTATTCACTATAAAAGCTAAACAAGAACTCTAACCTGAAACAACTGTGTGCTTGTACTGCAATCTTATTGCTATTCTTGCTTCATAGGTTCATAAATGAGTTTCCTACAGCTGCAGGTGAAGTAATATCAGACTAGATTTATTGACATTATGCTCTTCTTTGCTGCGATGGCTTGCCAGGTTTCACCACGTTTAGAGGAGCTCCTTTTGTTCAGAATGCAGCAAGAGTCCAAAACTGTGAATACTACTGCAGAAGTGAAAGAACCTGCTTCTAAAAAAGTTGCTCGTGAAAAACGGAAATTAGCATCAAATCCTTCTGAGGATCAGTCTCATTCGAAGCGGCGAAAAGACACAAATAATGCTGGTAAGAAAGTGACCAATGATGATCAGGGCGAAGAAAAAATTGCTGAAAAAATGAAATCGGAAGACACAGAAGAGGAAAGAGTTACCAAACTAGGCAATAGCAATGATCCTTTTAAAAAACAACCGATCTTTGTGAAACCACGATACACGGACCAATGTACTGCATTCATATCTAATCTGAACCTCGATGTAAGTTGATCTTATCCCCGTGTTCTATCTCTCCTGTGTTTATGTTTTGACTTCTCTTCCTTGTTACCCTTCTGCCTGTAGAACACTCCTACTGTGACTGCTCCCTTTCTTTCCAGTTGATAAAACTACTGACCTATTTTGCAGGTAACATATGAACACCTTCACAATTTCTTTAAAGACGTTGGTGGAGTCCAATCTATAAGAATATTAAAAGACAAATACACTGGTAAATCAAGGGTAATCCTCTTCTCTTTATTCATTACAATATTTCTTGTTCCAACAGTGACATGGCCTGGCTGCGTGTTGAAACTATTCTCTGGTTTCCATGAGGCTATGGTCTTATTTAAAGTTATCTGAGCTGATTTCTTAATCTTTGATAGGGGCTTGCATATGCGGACTTTTCAGATGATGCACATCTTAATGCGGCTTTAGCTAAAAACAAAAAGATGTTATTGCAGAAAAGGGTAAGCATTGCCCGGTCGGATCCAGGCAAAAGCAAAAGGCACGCGGATGGACATCAAAATGCTGACAAGGAGGGTAAGTTGTTGCTACTTAGTTCTGACACTGTTAATTCCACCATAGTTCATGCTAATCTGTCAATCACAAACTCGTCTTATCCAACGAAAAGGCAGCTTTGAATGGCAAATTCATCTGAAAGCTTCTGATGAAGTCATCTGTTTGTTTGTAAGGTCGTTTTTTCGTTGAGGTATTTGAAAGTTTGTTTGCTTATCTGTGTTACTATATGTTCACTAGACATGAAAATAATAAAAATAAAAAACAGTTTGGGAAAACAGTTTTGCCTACATACAACCAGTATCATACATTCAAGACAATGGTGAATTATGTCAGCATCTCACTATGTCAGTAATAACCAGGAAATGCTTGTCAATTTTTGTTGTTTTCTTCTGGGAACTTTAACATTTAGAGTACGCTGAAATTGTTTTTTATTTTATTTTTTCTCGGCATTTTTCAGGTGCAACGACTCTGTCAGGTCATCAAGCAAGATCCAAAGGTGAAGGCTCTTCTGTGCCTTCCAATCCACCTGGTGGCCAGTCCTCCTCTAGAAAGGATAGTGGCCCAGATGCAGTCCAACTCAAGGGGAAGGTCACATTTGCAGTTCCACGCAACGTGCAGACTGTGAAAAAGCAAAAGGCTGCTGAAGGAGAGGATGAGACTCCAAAATCAAATGCTGAATTCCGAGAGATGTTTTTGAAGAAATAGCAGGCACAAACTTGTATCTGAGCTCACTGTACAGTTAGATTCCGTCAGTTAGTACTACAATCCGTAGAGCTTGTTGCTAGTCTATACAAAGAAACATCTGGTATTTGAGTTAGGTGGTTTTGGAAGGCCACGAGTCCCGGGGATACGATTCCTGGCAGGTTATACTGTACCGGGTGATGAGAGTCTGGTGATGAGAGTAAGTATAGCCTCCATGTTGAAAACATAGCCACCTCGTGGAATGCTTAGTTGTTGTTTTGATACTTCTAAGAAAATATGGGAGGGTAGTGATTGCAGGAAATACACACTCGTATGTGGTTATTACAAACATATGAAATGACCTTTTTTAGAACTTCCTGCTAAATATAGCGAGTTGCCTACTTTCTATCCCTTTTCTATTGCCAGAAGGGAGTTGCCTACTTCAGAGATCAGACTTTGTGGGCAAGTAGAACGTCTCATTGGAAGTCATTTCGTACATGTGTAGTTAGACAATTTTTCGATTCTTCTTAGGGAGCTAAATTTAGCGCGAAATACTTCTTAGGAGACACGACTTGTCATGTTCCATCTAAATAAGCAAAATTGTTGGAGGCCTATCTGCGTAATTAGTTGGCTAAAATCATTTGTTGTAGATAGACCTGTCAAACGGGTCGGGTCGGGTTAAATACGGGTCGGGTCAATACGGGTCGGGTCGAATACGGGTCGGGTCAAATACGGGTCAGGTCAAAATACGGGTCGGGTCGGGTTAGGGTCGAGTCGGGTTAGGGTCAGAATACGGGTCGAAAACATTGTTTTACGCAGGGTTTTTCCTTGAACTTTAGCGCTTTTACGTATGATTTTTAGCGCCTTACGTATGATTTTTAGCGCCTTTAACATACAACTTTTTAACGTCATTTTTGTTTCACCACCATTAATAGCCTCACTCAACAAGCTCGAATCTGATCCCTCCTCCGCACCACCAGCCTTGCCACCATATCAAACCACCACATGCAAATCCACTATCCATTCTAATTCCGCAGTATACCATTTTCCGATCATGTAACCGGCGTAAAAGGAACAAGGCAAAACGGAGGACCGAGATTTTCGATCGGAAGACATATCGGATTCCTCCTAATGATTGATGTTGTTGACCAGAGAAATCGATGTCGTAGTAGGCAGGGGATACGGCGGCGGAATAGTAGTCACGCCGGCTGCCGATCGTTGTTGCATCTCGGCGACGATGGTGTGCATGATGCGTTGATGTTACTTACATAGGATGATAGGAATGGTAACTGGTAAGAAATTAAAAATAAAAATCTAAATCTGTTTTTGGAAACCATCAAAAGTGGTTTGAGAAAACGGGCAGATTAATCATAAAATTAAGCTGATTTTTTTTTTTGGCAACGGAATCCACCGAACGCGTTTTGTTTAATTTTCTCCAAAAAAAAACGAAAAACGAAAAACATCAGCAATACCGAACATCACCTAAAATGTTAGGTTAGTTTTTTTTTGACTTTGACTTTGACCCGCCGGGTTGACCCTGACCCGACCCGTTTTGACCCGCAAATTTTCGGGTTGATCGGGTTCGGGTCATATACGGGTCGCGGGTCAAAAAAACGGGTCTAATCGGGTTCAAATGCGGGTCGGGTCGGGTCGGGTTACCGGGTCGGGTCAGGTTCTGACAGGTCTAGTTGTAGATGTGTAGGCACTGAAAATTTGTTAATGTGCCGTAAATTAGATAAATTAATTATTTATGAGTTAATATCAAATTTTAACTCAATTTAATTAATTTTACCCCGTTAAATGAAATCCGGGTTGATTCGATTACTGATTTGGTTAATTGGATCATGATTCGGATAAAACAGGCAATTGGGCTAACTCCACATAAAGCCTGAAGATAGGCCCGCGACTACAAGTCCGCCAGAAATTAGGTCTTCACTCTATATAAATAAAGTGAGACTCATTCATTTACAGGTTGGAAAAATCAGAGAGAAGAAAACCCCCAGAGGAATTCTCAAACTCCCAGCCACACGCAGTCAACAAGCACATCCGTGCCGCCTGCAAATCAAATCAAACACAAGTTCAAACAACCAAGTTCAAGGAAAGATTCAAGTCCCCTGCGATCCTCTCAAGAACAACAACAACGCACGCGGACGACGCGCGCACCCCCCTGCAGCACGTACGCTACCACTATAGTGTATCGTACGACGCACCCCCTACTGCGTAGTAGAATTCAGAGGATTACATTAGAGATTGTACACTTAACTTTCTGATATTAATAAAATATTCATTTGTTTCCTTATTTTGTCTTAGTACAAAATTTGCATTAACAAATTTTGGTGAACCCGACGTGAACCCTCTACCTCTCATCCCTACTACGTACGTATCAACTACTGCAACGATGATGTCTGCTGAACAGCACACTCCTCGTTCTTCCAAGAAAACCTCTAGCAAAGTGATGCAGAGTTCTCCAAGCGCTACTACAGCGCAACCCACCGGCATCTACACCAGAGGGATGGCGAAGAAGGCTGTCGTCAACGCTGCCGCTGCTCGCCTTCGTGCTGCCGAGGTTCCTAAGCGGTCTCGCAGATTTTCTGCTACCTCCATCGTTGCAGCAGCTACTGCCATAATTGCGTCTGCTTCCCCTCAGCGCAAGAAGATTAAGGATGTAAAGACCTATAGCCCTGAGAAGAAGTATAAGCCGATCGTCGCATCTGTCATGACGATAACACCAAAGACTGTCGAAGAACAGTTGGCAGAAATGCAGGCCCACTTCGAGAAGCTCAGGCTCGAGAACGAAGAAAAGAACAAGAAGATTGAGGATCTTCAGAAGGAGGTAGCTGAACTGCGCAAGGCTGAGAAACCACTTAACTCCGAAAATGAGGGTAGCGGCGATGAAGAGGAAGAAGAAGATGACGAGGAGAAGTCTGAGCATGATGATATCATCAAAACCAAGGAGAGCTCCTACTCCCAAAAACAGCTGCAGATGCTGATAGCAGATGCAGTTAAGCATCAGTTTGGTGAAAGCTCTGCGAATAGCTTCCGCTAGGTCAAGCCTTATACCAAGAGGATTGACAAACTGAAAATGCCTTCACGCTATCAACCGCCGAAGTTCCAGCAGTTCGATGGGAGGGGCAATCCAAGACAGCATATTGCGCACTTTGTGGAAACATGCAATAATGCTGGAACGGGAGGCGATCGACTGGTCAAGCAGTTCGTTAGGTCCCTCAAAGGTATCGCCTTCGACTGGTATACCGACTTGGATCCTGAGTCTATAGACAGTTGGGAGCAAATGCAAGATGAATTCTTGAACAGGTTCTACAACGCTAGGCGCATTGTTAGTATGAGCGAGCTCACAAATACCGTCCAATGGGATGAGGAACCCGTTCTTGACTACATCAGCCGTTGGCGTGCACTGTGTCTTGAATGCAAAGATAGGCTAACCCAGAGTTCAGCTGTAGAGATGTGCATTAATGGTATGCACATGGACGTGATGTACAGTTTAAAGTCAAATAAGCCTAAGGACTTCCAAGACCTTGCGACACGCGCCTATGACATGGAGCTTACATTAAAGGCGCGTAAGAAGGAACATACCTCCTCTTTTACGAAAACTCTATTCGAAAAGAAGGAGTATAAGAAGAATGACAAGACCTCCAAGGGGACGACGAAAGAGGCTATGGCCGTCACCACCAGCAGTGGTCCCATCAAGATCTCTACAAAACCAAAGTATGAAAAGAAAAAGGATACGTCAACAAGGGAGTACAACTGCGACAGGCCTTCTTTGAAAGAGCTGATGGCCAAAAAGTATCCCTTTCCCGACTCGGACGTGCCAGAGATGTTGGAACAACTACTAAAGAATAAGCTCATCGAGCTACCTGAAGCAAAGTGTCCTGAGGAGGTAGGCAAAACCGATCATCCTAGGTACTGTGCGTACCACAGGCTGATCAGTCATCTCACGGAAAAGTGCGTTGATGCAAAAGAGAAAATGATGGACCTCGTGAAAAGGGGTGTGGTAGCTTGGGACTACGACGACGTCGTGGAAACAAACTGTACTACAGTAATGGAGGATTCACTCCCATCTTGTCCATGTGATAGCAAAGCTGAGTGGTATGCCCACTCCATTCGGTTTGGTAGTCTTGAACCTACGCTAGTATGGCGTCCAAGACCGACCCCACAACCAAATCTTGTGTCATCAGAGGTAGAGGCGCAAGAGAAATCAAACATATCACCAGGCTCCTTAGATGTCGATGACGATGAGGGGTGGACGTTGGTGACGAGAAGAAAGTCAAGGAGGCAAGCGAAGCCTCAACCACAACTTGTGTCACACAAAAGGACACAACCAAAGAAGAAGGGTCCCCGTCGACCTAAAGGAAAGAAGAAGCCAAAGAAGGTCGTAAAGCCATATGTGCTGCCAATCGACCTCTTGGAACAAAATCCATCGGCGCCTGTCACCCTGAAAGAGTTCTTCCCGGCAGAATACCTCGACAATGTCACTGCATGCCCAGTGTCAACTTTGGTAAACGAGGATGGAGAGGAGGAAGTCCCAACTAATGAAGTTTTGGTAGTCCAACCACCCAATCCTGAAAAGGACGAGAGGGCGTTAGCCATTTTACGTACTCTCCCTGCGCGTATGGGGTGGAAACAAATCTTTGGTCTGTCAGAGGAGACGCGACAACAAATAATCCAAGCTCTCCAGAACCCAAAGCTGTACGTAGAACAGACCAAAGATGCTACAGACTTTGAAGAAGAATCATTAAAGTGTGCTTCATGCAGCACAGATGTGACATTTTCTGATGAGGATCTCCTACTGGGGTCCAAACCCCACAATAGGCCACTGTACGTGTAAGGCTACATAAGGAGGCATAAAGTTCGCCGAATCCTTGTCGATGGAGGCTCTGGCGTTAGTCTCATGCCAAAAACAACCATGACAGAGTTAGGGATCACGATGGATGAACTCTCTAACAGTCGTATGACTGTTCACGGCTTCAACTCAAATGCTGAGCGTGCTATCGGACTTATTTGCGTGAACCTCACAATAGGAGATCTCTCATCGGATACATTGTTTCACGTGATAGACGCCAGGGCCTCATACAAGTTGTTACTTGGTCGACCATGGCAGCATCAAAATGGAGTGGTACCGTCAACCCTTAACCAATGTATGAAATACTATCGTGGAGGTGAAAGAAAAATCAATGGGGATGCGAAGCCGTTCGACAAAGCAGATTCATACTTCGCTGACGCCAAGTTTTTCGACGAAGACCTTTGCTCATCTGAGTTGCTGCCGTCTTCCATCTCCTCAACTGGCAAAGGGACAAGAAGGGATAAAATTGTGGTTCAAGCTAAGGTTCCAGTCAATCAACCTTTATTAGAAGACGACCAACAAAGTCAATCGGAGGTTGTTAACAAGCCCACTGCAGCTACACCAAAGACTGTGACCGTCGTCCTGCGATACATTCCACAATCATGTCGCAAGGAAGGACAAAACCCTTTTGAGGCATGTCAGAGCTTGAAGCCAAAGACTATAGAGGTGTATAAGACTAAGAAATCCATCAAACAAGAATGGGTGAAGAAAGTTGTCACACCTCTACCCAGCGGCAACCAAACGCCAATCGTGAAACCTCCAGTTGCAGGATTTACTCCCTCAACCAAAAGTACAATGGCAAACGAAGCAAACGCCTCAAGTGAGAAGAACGCAGGGAGGTTCGACTCCAATGCATACAAGTTGATGGAGAAGGCCGGATACGACTTTCAAAATCCAACTCCACTAGGCGACGTTGTGGAGGTAGAACCATACGGTCTTAATGCAACCCAAAAGAAACTATTCAAGGAAGGGGGTGATTTCGCAGTCACCAAAGCCGGTTTAGGTTATGCGCCTCCCGCGCCCATAAAGATTTCTGTTCGACGCAAGGATGGTTCCTCCTGTCAACACATCACTGTGGAAGAAGTCGACGAAGAGAAAAAGGTAGAACAGAGCTCACAGCGCACTTCATCCGTCTTCGATAGGATGAATCCACCAATAAGGAGGATGCCCCCCTGTGTTTCGAAGGCTGGGACAAACATATGCAGAACGTCAACTTCCCGCGAGAGATCGTCCATCTGTATTCGGCAGATTAGGTGAGCTGCGAGTTAACAATGAGGCTGAATCATCTCACACTCAAATACAGAGACGATCGGTGTTCGACCGTATAGCTCCTCCTACAATCTTCGATCATTTGGGAACTTTTAACGATACAACTGGCGACATGGTTTCCCAACCTATCACAGCGACTCAAGGTGATGAGGAGACTCCACTCAGCGCTGATCTCAGGAGTAGCGTGCCTTCACGCATGAAACGCTCACGAGAAGTAGACATCGTCAATGACGAACCTCTAGTGGCAAAGAGTTGCGTAATAGTGTTGACCAACCAATCGAAGTCCCCAAGTCATGACGATAAGGTCAACAAAAAAGAAGTTGTTACATGTTCTCGTTGCAAATGTCAAGTGAGAAAGGAGGAAGCCCCACCAAATGAAGAACCCTCAAAGGACGACGAAGTAATAACATCCTATCACATCATCATGGAGGAACTACCTGACCCTAACAAAGAGGCCGAAGCTGATGAAGCTCCAGCGCCACTTGAGGATGGGGTTAAATCAACAGTAGATGAATTGAAAGAACTAAACTGGGCACCCCAGAAGATCCACGCCCTATCTACGTTAGTGCTCTCCTAAATGAAAATGAAGAGAAAGAGTACTACACGCTGCTCTCCGAATACAAAGACGTGTTCGCTTGGAGTTACAAAGAGATGTCTGGGCTTAGTCCCAAAATTGCAATTCATCGTCTCGCGATAAAAAAAGGGGTCAATCCTAAGAAACAGTCCCAACGACGTTTCAGGCCGGAGTTAGTCCCTGAAATTGAAAAGGAAGTCAACAAGCTCATTGAAGCTGACTTCATTCGCGAAGTGAAATATCCTACATGGATAGCAAACATTGCTCCTGTAAGGAAAAAGAACGGGCAATTGCGCGTCTGCGTTGACTTTCGTGATCCAAACGAGGCATGTCCTAAGGATGACTTCCTCTTGCCAGTCACTAAACTAATGATTGACGCAACGACTGGGCACGAAGCCCTCTCCTTCATGGATTGTACTGCAGGGTACAACCAAATCCTAATGGCGCCCGAAGATCAAGAAGCTACGGCTTTCCGCACTCCAAAAGGGATAATTTGCTACAAGGTTATTCCCTTCGGTCTGAAGAACGCGGGTGCTACATATCAACGAGCTATGCAGAAAATTTTCGACGACATGTTGCATAAAACGATAAAATGCTACGTTGATGATGTGGTCGTCAAATCCAAGAGAAGGGAAGACCATATTGGTGACCTACGCTCTGTTTTCGAGAGGCTTCGCAAATGTCAACTCAAAATGAATCCTCTCAAGTGTGCGTTCGGCGTCACGTCAGGAAAATTTCTCGGGTTCGTGGTCACTCATCGAGGCATTGAGATCGATCAAAACAAAATCAAGGCCATCCAAGAAATGCCTGAACCCAAGAACCTCAAGCAACTGCGCGGACAGCAAGGTCGTCTAGCCTACATCCGTCGATTCATATCCAACCTTGCTGGTCGTTGTCGACCATTCAACCATCTCATGAAGAAAGGCGCGCCATTCGAATGGGATGATAATTGCCGCAAAGCATTCGATGACTTGAAGAAATACTTGTCATCACCACCTGTGCTGGGGGCACCAATTCCAGGGAAGCCCCTCATCTTATACATTGCAGCACAAGAAAGTTCGCTGGGGGCAATGTGCGCCCAAGAAAATGACGAACGTAAGGAAACGGCTCTCTACTACTTGAGTAGAACTTTGGTAGGGGCTGAGTTGAATTACTCCCCTATCGAAAAAATATGCTTTGCGTTTGTGTCCGCGGTTCAAAAGTTGAGGCACTACATGCAAGCACATACTGTACACGTGGTCTCCAAGGCCGACCCTATCAAGTACATACTCTCAAGACCAGTTTTATCTGGTAGGTTAGCCAAATGGGCAGTACTTCTCAAGCAATAAGATCTCGTGTACGTGGCTCAAAAAGCAGTTAAAGGCCAAGTGATAGCCGATTTCTTTGCTGACCACCCCGTCCCTGGAGATTGGGAGCTATGCGTGAACCTCCCAGGAGAAGAGATCTTCTATGTTGACGTGCTCCCACCATGGCAGATGTACTTCGACGGAGCTGCACGACGTGACGGAGGTGGAGCTGGAGTAGTGTTCGCTTCTCCAGAAAGCCACATTCTTCCATACTCGTTCGTCTTGACTAAATTATGCTCAAACAATGTCGCCGAGTACCAAGCCCTCATACTTGGTCTACAAATGGCACTTGAAATTGGTGTTAAGGACATGGACATTTACGGTGATTCACAACTCGTCATAAACCAAGTCCTCGACGATTATGAAGTTAGGAAGGATGACCTCGTCCCCTACCACCAACAAGCGATCCAATTGCTTAATAAATTCGATTCCATAACAGTGGGATATGTTCCAAGGAGTGCCAATAAGCTGGCTGACGCGCTTGCCAATCTTGCAGCCAACTTGGCACTGGGGGCAGAAGAATCAGTAACGGTCCCTGTATGCAATCGTTGGGTAGTACCACAAGAAGAAGCGATAGAGGTGGTACAGTCTTCAAACATGATTTGTGTACACCAAGTTGACAAGGAGGACTGGCGTCAACCCATCATTGACTACTTGGACCACCAAAGGTTGCCGGACGATCTAAGGCATAAAGTTGAGATACGTCGACGAGCTCCAAAATTCTTCCACTACAAGGGAACGCTATATAGACGGAGTTTCGAAGGACAATGGTTGCGATGTCTTAGCGATGAAGAAGCAAGTGATGCAATGCAAGAGGCTCATGCTGGTGTGTGCGGCGCCCATCAGTCCGGTCTCAAGCTGTATGACCGAATCAAGCACCTGGGCAACTATTGGCCGACCATAGTACGAGATTGCTTGGAATTTGCTAAATGTTGTCAACCATGTCAATTTCACACAAATTTTATTCATCAACAACCAGAGCATCTACATCCTACCGTTTCTTCATGGCCTTTCGAAGCTTGGGGACTTGACGTTGTAGGGCCTATCACTCCAAAGGCATCAAACCAGCATGCTTACATCCTAGCAGCTACTGACTATTTCTCTAAGTTGGCAAAAGCCGTCACATTACGAGAAGTCAAGAAGCAAAATGTCGCCGACTTCATCAATAACCACATCATTTATCGACACGGCATACCGCGACGGATCATAAATGACAATGGTAAACCCTTCGACAATCGTATGATGACGGCCTTATGCGAAAAATTCAAGTTCCAGCAATGTAAGTCGTCGATGTACAATGCCCCCGCGAATGGCCTAGCTGAGGCATTCAACAAAACACTCTGCAACTTGTTGCGAAAAGTAGTTGCTAAGTCAAAGCGCGATTGGCATGGAAAGATAGGCGAAGCATTGTGGGCATACCGTACTACATACAAAACAGCGACTCAATCAACCCCATACGCACTGGTATATGGAGTAGAAGCAGTGGTCCCATTGGAGCTTCAAATCCCATCCCTACGGATCGCCATCCAAGAAGGACTCACAACTGATGAGAATGACAAGTTGCGCTCGCCGAGTTAGAAGCGCTCGACGAGAAGAGACTGCAAGCGCAACAATAACTTGAGTGCTATCAAGCACGAATGGCTCGCGCATTCAACAAAAAGGTGCGACCGCGTTCCTTTCAAGTGGGAGACTTGGTGTTAGCTGTCAGAAGACCAATCATCATTCCTCTCAAAACTGGAGGTAAATTCCAACCCAAATGGGATGGACCTTACGTGGTGCAAGAAGCCTACACTAACAGTGCATACAAAATTGTTGATCATGATGGCTTACATGTTGGCCCAATCAATGGGAAGTTTCTGAAGCGATACTATCCCTGAACACCACAAACAAAGCTGCTCCTAAGCACGAGCTAAAACTGCATACCCCAAATAAACTACGTTGGCTTGATCTTGTAAATTAAATTTGCGGGTACGTAGGCAGCTTAAGTAAACACTTTACTTGGGTGCAGCCACACCAACAACAAAATAACCTCCACCCCTTCAAAAAAAAAAAAAAAAACATGGTGCTCCATCTGCAAGAGCCTAAACTGCTAGACGACAACGCTCCACTCTGGAAGAGCCTAAACTGCTAGAAGAAGTGCTCCACCTGCAAGAGCCTAAACTGCTTGACAAATTGCTCCTACCGTGTAAGAGTCTAAACTGCACAACGAATGAATAGGCAAAACGCTCCCCTTTGCAAGAGCCTAAACTACAAGAGCAACCACTCCTACACAGCAATAGTCTAAACTGCGTATACCAAACTCCACTCCTACACAGCAAGAGTCTAAACTGTGTATACCAAACTCCACTCCTACACAGCAAGAGTTTAAACTGCGTATACCAAACTCCACTCTTACACAACAAGAGTCTAAACTGCGTATACCAAATTTCACTCCTCCACATCAAGAGTCTAAACTGCGTACTCTCAATGAACTATGTTGGCTTGATCTTGCAAATTGAGTTTGCAGGTACGTAGGCAGCTTGGGTAAACATACACTTTACTCGGGTGCAGCCACGTCACAAAAAAAATACCTTCCCCACACAAAAAAATGATGATGGGAGTGAGCATCTTAGCGACGTTGGTGAAAGAATAGCAAAAATTACACATGTGCTGCCTGCGACAAGGATGAAAGGTGTTTGGTTAGCATATGGAGTCGCCGCATTGACTTTGGTCTGAGTACCATACTATCGCGCTGGGGTTCCGCTGCTAGAAAGCACCAAGGTTCCCAACGTATCCAAGTATAGCCCTCTCTGCTGGTCAGTGACAGACACTAGCCACACCATCGCGCCGGGGTTCCGCTACTCGAAAGCAGCAAGGTTCCCAACGATACCCGCGCGCAACGGTAACTATACACCTCCGTCCCGCGTACGTACCGAATGTGCGAGCTCCCATCAAACGATTTCGGTCTGAGTGTCAACACCATCGCGCTGGGGTTCCGCCGCTCGAAAGCAGCAAGGTTCCCAACGTATCCAGGTGCGACCCTCGCCTCTTGTCAATGATGAGCCCCCAACACGTCGATAGCAACTCGATTGACCTGTACAATACCAAAAAAAATAAAATCACAAAACTTGTTTTTTGTGTGAAGGATCATAGGTGGATTATCATAAGATAGCTAGTCGGCTATAATGTGCAAATGCAAATTCAATGTCTGCATGATTTCTAAAAAAGAGGTATAATTCATGTTGGTGAACAGGTGATCTTAGCGAAGATGGTTTGACACTCCTCGAATTTTATGCTTTCATGAATCAACATAGACTGAGAGATAATTAAACAATAAAGAAAATGGGGCATGATTTCATCTCTACAGAAAAGGGCACTTGGGAGACAAAGCCAAGGGCCATAAATTTCATTGTCTCTATAAGTCTACGTCACAGTCATAAACTCATAAACATGCATGTGTTATATGTGGAGACAAAAAGCACATAAGCTAGTGATGAAATTACCTTATCATACAACTCCGATGAAGGTACGTGCAGTTCGCTCGTCGACAAAGTATGGCATGCGGCGTGAGTTTACGTACATTGGCCTTTAATAGGCTTTTGTTCAAGAGGTGGAATATTTGTCCTAATATGCACGAGCAGTTAAAGGAAAGCGGAGGCAGGCTGTTCCATAACTGAGCTTCTTCGATTCGACTATGGTAATGTTCTTCCCAAGTTGAAAAGAAAAGAAAAGAAAAAATAGGGGCTACGCTAGCAGCTAGACCTAAACCTTTCAAGGTAACTGAAAATGACGTTAATGTGCTAGGATATCGAAACATCGTCTATCAAGGTTGTCAAGTTACCAGGACGACGCCATCAGCAGTACTGTCATCCGTTAAGTCGACAAATGACAGGGTGACGTAAAAAAAATGTGTGAACACTCTAACGACAAGTTAAGTGTTCATCGACTTCCAAGTCATCCGTTAAGTCGACAAATGACAGGGTGACGTAAAAAAAATGTGTGAACACTCTTACGACAAGTTAAGTGTTCATCGACTTCCAAGTCATCCGCCAAGTCGACAAATGACAGGGTGACGTAAAAAAAATGTGTGAACGCTCTTACGACAAGTTAAGTGTTCATCGACTTCCAAGTCAAAATCAAATGAGTCGGTACCTCATCTCGTTAAAACACTTGCATAGTGTACGCGACAAAGTACCGAGGGGGCAATTTGTAGGCACTGAAAATTTGTTAATGTGCCGTAAATTAGATAAATTAATTACTTATGAGTTAATATCAAATTTTAACTCAATTTAATTAATTTTACCCCGTTAAATGAAATTCGGGTTGATTCGATTACTGATTTGGTTAATTGGATCATGATTCGGATAAAACAGGCAATTGTGCCAAGTCCACATAAAGCCTGAAGATAGGCCCGCGACTACAAGTCCGCCATAAATTAGGTCTTCACTCTATATAAATAGAGTGAGACTCATTCATTTACAGGTTGGAAAAATCAGAGAGAAGAAAACCCCCAGAGGAATTCTCAAACTCCCAGCCACACGCAGTCAACAAGCACATCCGTGCCGCCTGCAAATCAAATCAAACACAAGTTCAAACAACCAAGTTCAAGGAGAGATTCAAGTCCCCTGCGACCCTCTCAAGAACAACAACAACGCACGCGGACGACGCGCGCACCCCCCTGCAGCACGTACGCTACCACTATAGTGTATCGTACGGCGCACCCCCTACTGCGTAGTAGAATTCAGAGGATTACATTAGAAATTGTACACTTAACATTCTGATATTAATAAAATATTCATTTGTTTCCTTATTTTGTCTTAGTATAAAACTTGCGTTAACAAGATGTTATTGGCGTTCACTAAAGATCCTTATGCCCTTTTGCTCCTTTCTTTTGACTTCTAATGTTGCAAATTTTATTTTTACAACTATTACTCGATTTCAGAATAACTAGGTATCAAATTGTTTAACTCAGTAGCATGGATTTTATGGAAAGGAGTTCCAATTTAGACGAAATGGACTACTTTCACTGATATGAATAAATCATTCACGGTCTTCCTTTTTTTTTTTTTTTGTTATTCCTTTGTATTAACTAACGTAATTTATTTATTTCATTGAAGACCAAAAAGACTCTTATCCACACAAATCGAACCTAATGTCGAGTTTTAAAGAGTTATGCGGACCTTGACAAGAGTTATTCTAGAAATTTTACTTGTTGATATTTTCCCATAACCAATTCTTATACCGTACCTCACTACCCCCCGCACATTTGGATGAGTAACTCAGATATATTTGGTGAGTATCCGTCGTTATTTCGGTGAGCAAACATGAAATATTGAGCATTTATCGATGTAAGTCCAATAATTAAAAATCATTCAATAATATAAATATAAATAAGCACATGATTTGTATATTGATACTCAATGATATATCAAATTTCAAAGATTGCTCATCTCAACTATTGATTAATTTTCCTCTTCCCATAATTTGGCAACGGGTTAAATTTGAAATTAAGATTTCCCGCGTTTTCGGTTTTATTTTTTGGAAAGGACCATAATTCTGAGCTGGAGTAACGGCTAAAAAGCGCGCGAAATCCGAGCTGCAAAATACCGCGTAAATGATTGAAGAACTTTCCAAAAGCAAAACTACCAAAACTCAAGTAACCGCCTTCCCTAACTTTATATAAACAAGCAATTCATTCTGCTCAGTTTAATCTTCTTCCTCCATAATTCCCATATCATAAATTTCAATCAATTGTTGGTCTGAATTTTTCCAAATTACCCAGGAAATTAATTCAATGACGAACATAAAAGGCAGAGTTCGTCGATTTCTGAAGAAGAGGTTTGCTGATCTTGGTATTGTTGGCCGACAGAGAGCGTCTTTCTTTGGTTTCTTCTCCAAACAACACAACCTCGATTCCGAAACAGGCCGAAATATCCTCACAAATGCTGTTGCTGTTGCTCTTGTTGGGAATAATTCTAATCAAGAAAACTCAGACCTTCAATTTTCTCGAGTTTCACCAAATTGGTCTCTGTATGACTTTGGTAGTTCCGACAGTGATCAATTTAGCTATTTTTCTGATGATTATTCATCAAGCTGTTCTTCTGATTGGGCTGATTTCGACCGTGATAATTTGAGAGATCTTACTCAGATTTCATCGAGGCCGGAAATCACAGCATTGGAAGTTTCTGAAGATTCACCAAAATCGTCTTTCTGTTGTTGTAGTTTGTGCAAGGGTGATGACCGCGATATTGTATTTGTAGAAATACAAAGGGATCAACTGTGTTGGGCTCAAGAGTTAAGTGCACAAGTCATAAGTCCGGCCCATATTCGAAAACATTGGGGCCTTCACGAGAAAGAACACGCGCACATGATCACATGGGCGAATCTAGCCCCAGAAACTTGGGGTAACCCTTTTAATACAAATTAATTTTTTCAAATTTTTTTCCTATTTTTTTTGGAATTTTTTAACCAATATTTTGACGTTTTCAGGGAATTTAGGGTAGCCGGTGCACCCCAGGCTACCCCCTAAATTCGCCCCTGCATGATCATGTGAAACGACTAGTTACTTTAGCTACTTTAGCTGGCAAGTAGATGGAGATTGTTAATGGCGTTTGTCTTGTTGTACAAATTAGTCTAGGGTTAATTCTCATTCTTGTATAAATTGCTAGAGTTAGGTTGTACATCAATTTTCATATTGAAATAGACAAACAAAAGCAGCCGCACAAGCACTGCTATTCTCACAAAACTATTTACAAATTTATTCATTCCTCTGTTTTATTAATTTGCAATCCTGGTGAAGAAGATGGCACAGATCGATGAAACTCAACATGGTATCAGATCCTTGTGCTTCTAATTGCCAGGGTTGTTCTGTAAGTAGAATCTACTCAAAGCTTTAATCACTTTCTGTATTTTTCTGCTGAATATTTCCTAGAAAGCATAGAACTTTCTGATACTAGCAACATAATAGCATTGATTTGTTCTGTTGGTTTGAAATAGTCATAGATCTAAGTGTTGTAGTGTCAAAGTTTGGAACTTTGATAAATTTCTGTTAGGGCGGTGATAAAGTTAGAAACTTTTTCCTGCAAAGCTGGTAACTTTACCAATTTTCGACTTGTTTTGAGCATTTGTTCTGAAAAACTGGGTTAAGATGGCTGTGGTTGATGAATTTGTTGGACATGAGTTGAATGTGAATGTTAATGGGGGAAACCACCAGAATGGGAACAATGAAGGAGGTATGATGATTAGGGTACACCCCATTGTGCTGAAACCTATGGACCTTGGAGAAGGCAGCTGGAACTGGCTCTATCTGCAAGGAGAAGGTATGGTTTTGTGACAGGGAGCACACCAAAACCTACCACAAATGAGGCACACATTGAAACCTGGAATGCTAATAACCACTTGGTTATCTCCTGGTTGTTGAACAGTGTGTCAAAGCCTATCAAAATGGCAAATTTGTACACACCAACTTCCAAAGAGATATGGGACACTCTGAAAAAGAGGTTCTCAGTGGCAAATGGAGCCAAGAAATACAAGTTAAGTAGGGAGATGTATGAAGTGGTGCAGGGCTCAAAGACTGTGGATGAATACTACAGTGATCTCGCAATTTTGTGGGACAAATACGATCAGATGAGTGAGTTCCTTGAGATATCGAATGTCACACTAGACATTGCAAGAATACTTGAAGCTATTCAGAAGCAAAAAGATGAGAGCGGGCTCTTCCAATTTCTCAATGGGTTGGACACCGAAACCTATTGGAACCTGATGAGAAATGTTCTCACGATGAGCCCTCTACCAACAGTGGATGCAGTTGTGGGACTGATGTTGTAAGAGGAGACTCAGATTACAAATTTGAACCACCACAAGGGAAAAGAAAATGAAATGTCTGCCATGATGATGAGAAGAGACAATGAACTGTCTATTGTGATAAGGAGAGAAACTGGAGAGCTATTCTGTACTCACTGCCCTCAGATGAAAAACCACAGAACTGAAGAGTGTTGCAAGGTGGTTGGCTACCCATCAGGACATCCCAAAATGAAGAGACATAACCAAGGTGGGTCTGGAAGAGGAAATGGAGCAACCTGGGGACAAAGAAACCACCAAGGGAGCTATGACCAAGGGGGAGCTAAGTGGGGTAACAGTAACAACCTGAACAAGCCAAAAGGAACAGGAAGTTACCAGAAAACAGCAGCCAATGCTCAAGTGGACAATGAACAACCTGATTTTGCTACTGCTCTTGCAACCATGAACCAACCAATCCAACAACTTTTGAAGCTTGCTCCAAGCTCCAGCAACACAAGTAACTCAGTTAGAGACACTGATGAGGAGATTGACTGCAACTTTGCAGGTATGATCATTAGCTGTAGTGCCCTCTCATCTAGATATGAGTGGATCATAGACTCAGGAGCATTTGATCACATAACTGTTGCTCCTGAACTTTTTGAAAGGTTATTTGAAATTCACAACAAACCTAAGGTAAATTTGCCTAATGGGAAAACTGCCTATGTCACACATAAGGGACAATTGTCTCTCAATGGTGGGTTAAAACTGGAAAATGTGTTGTATGTGCCAGAGTTCAAGCAAAATCTAATGTCTGTGCAAAAGTTTGCGAAAGACAACAATTGTGTTGTGACATTTTATGACACTCACTGTAATGTGCAGGACTCTAACACCCATGAAGTCAAGGAACTAGGAAGAGCACACAGTGGTCTCTATTACCTAAACCCAAGCTACAAAAAGACCAACAAGCTCACAAAACCCGAAGTGATCAAGCCAAGAGCCGATTCTTTTGTGTATTCTAGTAGCTCAAAATTGAGAGAAATATGTAATGATAAGACTGACACTGGTAGTGAAATTCCTCCCAACAACCCAAAGTGTAATGACTCTTTTGTTATGAATGTGAAACAATCAATTTCTGTCTATAATTTGTGGCACAATAGGCTTGGACATGCTCCAATGAGTAAGCTCAAACACATTGAAGCTCTGAACTTGAATCACAACACCAATACTAATCAAATTTGCTTGTCCTGTCCCATGGCCAAACACACAAAATCTCCCTTCCCAAATAGTGAGACTGCTGTGACTCAACCATTTGACTTGATACACGTAGATATATGGGGTGCTTATAGAGTAGCCTATAAAGGGAAATATAAGTATTTTCTGACCATTGTTGATGACCTATCAAGAGGTAAATGGGTGTATCTGTTAGAATTGAAATCTGATGCCTTTGAGACAATCAAGAACTTTTGTGAGTATGCTGAAAACCAGTTTGGAAACAGAGTGAAAGTCATAAGGTCAGACAATGCTCTTGAATTCCAAGATCAGGAGTGTATTGAGTACTTTGACAGTAAAGGCATAGTTCACCAAACCTCCATAGCAGATAGGCAACAACAAAATGGCGTTGTGGAGAGAAAACACAGCCATGTCTTGGAGATAAGTAGAGCCTTGAGATTTCAGGCAGGATTGTCTCTTAGCTATTGGGGTGACTGTGTACTAACTGCAGCATACCTAATAAATAGACTACCCTCATCTGTAATAAAAAACAAAACTCCATATGAAGTGATATATGGAAGAGAACCTAGCTATGAAAATCTGAAGGCTTTTGGATGTCTAGCAATGGTGTATAATCCCGATAGAAATCAAGACAAATTTCATCAGCCTCGAGGAGTGCCATGTATCTTCTTGGGATATCCTACCGTTCAAAAAGGATATAAGGTGCAAAATTTGGTCACCAAGAGAAGGTTTGTCACCAGAGATGTGACTTTCCTTGAGAGTGTATTTCCCTTCCAAAAGCAGACAAGACAAATATTCTTGCACCCAGTTCCACCTCAACTCAGTCAACATCTGGCATCCATTCCCATATTTGAGAATCAAAGTCAGGAAAACAGTGCAGAGGAGGAGGAGAATGAAAACATTGTGAACATTCATAGCTCACCTGAAAATGAGACAAGTGATGATGAGTCGAAAAATGTGAGTAGAGGAGAGCACAGTGAACTACTTCCAAGAAGATCAGACAGAGAAAGGAAACAACCAGCTTGGACGAATGACTTTGTTCTCAACTTCAAAGGGAGAAACAGTAAAGAAAATACAACAAAAGCTGTTCCTGTGGTTGAAACTGAAGTGAATGAAGTCTTTGCTAATCTTGTGAAGAGAATCACCAGTCAGACTGAATCATACTTCTTCAATGAAGCTGTAAAAGATAAACACTGGGTGAATGCCATGAACAAGGAACTAGATGCACTAGAATTGAACAACACTTGGGAAGTGACTAATCTTTCTATTGGAAGGAAAGCTATAGGCTACAGGAGGTTATATAAGCTTACGTACAAGCCTGATGGTACCCTGGAAAGACATAAGGCCAGGCTGGTTATTCAAGGTTGCAAACAAAAGGAAGGTATAGACTACACTGAGACCTTTGCTCCTGTGGCCAAAGTGACCACTGTAAGGGCTCTCCTAGCCATAACATCCATGTTGAGTTGGGAAACTTGTCACATGGATGTGACAAATTCCTTCCTCCATGGTGACTTCAAAGAAGAAGTGTACATGCAGCTACCAAAGGGATACACAAGTATCTGTAGCAGGTTTGCAAACTTGTTAAGTCTCTGTATGAACTGAAACAAGCTCCACGACAGTGCGACAGTGGTTTGCCAAATTATCATCAACATTACACAAGTTTGGTTACTCTCAATCAAATGCAGACCCATCCTTGTTCATCAAGACTTAAGGGAGCAGTGTCACAACAATCTTGGTGTATGTGGATGACATGGTGATTGCAGGCAATGATTCCATGGAAATAAGAAGAGTGAAAAAGATGCTCAATGGTGGGTTTCATATGAAAGACCTGGGCACACTGTCCTATTTTTTGGGATTGGAAATAGCACAATGTCCTATTTTTTGTATATTTATTTCACAGAAGAAATATACAACTGACATGCTTAAGGAGTTTGGTGTAGACAAACAAAGATCATTGAAAGTTCCTCTAGAGGCAAATGAAAAGTTGGAGCCCGATAAAGGAACTCCACTGCCATGCCCTGACATGTACAGAAGACTGATTGGAAAACTCATTTACCTCACTATCTCTAGGCCTGACATTTCCTTCTCGGTGCAACTCCTGAGTCAGTTTATGCAAAGCCCGGCAAGCTGCTAGGAGGGTGTTGAGGTATCTAAAGGGAGCTCTAGGGCAAGGTATTTTGCTAGCCAAGTATTCTGCAACTAAGCTTACTGCATATTGCGACTCTGACTAGGCATCATGTCCCTACTCTCGAAGGTTAACCACAGGGTATTGTATACTCCTTGGTAACTCTCCCTTGTGAGATTACATGGATATTGTCCCTGCTCAGAGAACTTGGTCTCAAAAATATTAGAACTGCAAGTCTTAAATGTGATAATTAGGGGTGATGACGAGCCGAGCTGAGCGCGAGCCTAGATGAGCTCGACAAGCTTGAAGTGCAGCTCGGCTCGAGCTCGAGCTCGTCGAGCTTTAAAATTTGAGGCTCGAGTTCGAGCTCGCATTTGGGTAGCGAGTTCGAGCTCGAAAAAATCGTTTGGAGCGTCTATTCATGTACGAGTTGGATAGCATCAATCGGCAAAGTCATGAGTTTGGAGAGCACTAACTTGATATTTTATGCATACTTTAATGAGTTTGTTAGTTATGTTTTGTTTCTTTAACAAATTTGCAAAGGGGTTTGCCGCTTAATCACACTACTGTCCAAATGAATCTAGGACAAAAATAATGTAGCGCATCAGTGAATTAAGGGCTGCATACTCCAAAAACAATTAGGATTTAAGGGGCATTCATTCATTCAATATGCAATACAAATTATACAACAACAGATACAAGCAGATAGTATGATCAAACAAAAAAACATAAATATCCATGAACTCCATTCATCTATGTTTATAGCATAATTCTTTAACAAAACCCTAAAAAAAAAATTAAATGAAGAAAATTATACCTTACGGTACAATGTGTGGCTCCAAGAATCCTGTTGGCGGCACGTTGATGACTGACATAAAAAATGCGATGAGGCAGCGGCAGGGATCCTTTTAAAGTTTGCTTGGGGGTGGTTACGGAGGCTGTTTTGTGGTTGAAGAATGAAGATGGATAAATGATGGAGAACGTGAATTGTTTTTTTTTTTTTTTTTTTTTTTTTCAGGGAGAATATGAGGAGGTTTTGGTAAATACTAAAGACCCTAATTTTTTTTATTTAAAATGAAATAAATATTGGAGTTGTATTGGAAATTGAAAGTTTGAAACTTTCATACTTATTTAAAATATTTATCATCACCTAAATTAATTACATTTGATAATAAATATAAAGAGAAAATATTTCTAATATCGAGTTGCTCACGAGCCTTTCGAGCCGAGCCAGGCTTTGCTCAGATTGGATCGTAAAAACCTCGAGCCGAACTCGAGTTCGAGTTGAGCTCATACGAGTCGAGCTTTGACCGAGCTTTAACCGAGCCGATCTCGAGCTTCTCGCGAGCCGGCTCAACTCATTATCACCCCTAGTGATAATCAAGCTGCCCTTTCCATAGCAGCCAATCCAGCGCTACATGAGAGAACCAAGCACATTGAAATAGACTGCCATTTCATCAGAGACAAAGTCACACAAGGGATGATTCAACCTTCATATGTTTCATCCAGACACCAGCTTGATGACGTTCTCACTAAGACTCTCCCTGTTGCCCAACATAAGCACCAATTGAACAAGATGGGAGTTCAGGATCTCCCTCACTCTCATCTTGAGGGGGAGTGTAGAAATACAAAGGGATCAACTGTGTTGGGCTCAAGAGTTAACTGCACAAGTCATAAGTCCAGCCCATATTCGAAAACATTGGCACCTTCATGAGAAAGAACATGTGCACATGATCATGTGAAACGGCTAGTTACGTTAGCTACTTTAGTTGGCAAGTAGATGGAGATTGTTAATGGCGTTTGTCTTGTTGTACAAATTAGTCTAGGGTTAATTCTCATTCTTGTATAAATTGCTAGAGTTAGGTTGTACATGATTTTCATATTGAAATAGACAAACAACAGCAGCCGCATAAGCACTGCTATTCTCACAAAACTATTTACAAATTTATTCATTCCTCTGTTTTATTAATTTGCAATCATTGTGAAGAAGATGGCACAGATCGATGAAACTCAACAGTAATGACCTAGAGTGATCCGATTTCAGTTGACAATGGTGAAGGTCATTACTCCCAGAGACTACAATGCGCAAGACAGGATTCTGCTGAGGGAGAAACTGGTGGAGAATCACATTATTCCTCATCTTGATGACGCCATTCGAGAGGCTCTCAACACGATTGACGGCCTACGGGTTAGTATTCTGGACTGTGACTTTGACATTGAGTTTGAGCTGACTCTGAAGAAGTGGCCGTCTACCGAATGCTATGGACTGACTGATGATTGGAAGACCAATTTCGCGTTGAGAAGAGAACTTAAAGTTGAAGATGAAGTCGGCCTTCGCTGGGATAAAAATCGTAACCAGCTACTGTTTATAGTCACGTATAGTTACACCGAGGATTACTTAGATGATGAAGTAATGTCTTAAACTTCCTGTATCGAGTTTGAGCACAATCTTGTAGCTGAAGCTATTTTTGTAGGTAGATATGAATTTTTGCTCTACGGTATTGGAGTATGTAATACGATTTGTTGTTGATTAGTGGAGAAAATTAACCAAAAACAAATTTGTCTTCTTTTTGTCATTGTTTGTATTTTGTTCATTTGATTAAATTACTTAAAAGGATGATATACATGATAATGGTAATTTCATAACATTCTCGAGGTCTAGCCCCATTAATTTTGTCTCCAATCAATTTTCTTGAACTACAATAAGAAATTCACGTAACTTAAAAAGCATGTTAACTGACGCTGAATGACCCTTTTGAAGATTAAACTTCCGGCCAAATGTTGGGAGTTGCCTAATAATTTTTTTTTTTGCTAGAAACAAGTTGCTTACTTTGGACTTCTTTGGCAAGTAAGAACGTCTTATCGGAAGTTATTTCTTACATGTGAAATTAGACATTTTTCAATTGTTCTCGCGGAGTATAATTTGGTGCGGATTTTTTTTTTTTTTTTTTGTAATCCGATATATCATCACAATTCATCTAAATAAGTAAAATTGTTGGAGGGCTAATTGGTGGTGTAGTTATGAAATTACAACTAAAAGGTATGATCATTTGTCGTAGATGTTATATATGTTCACTGGTCTTGTGCCTTTCTACTCCAATTGTTTGACCTCTAATGTCATAATCTTATCATTACACGATTTTACGATAACTAGGTATCCATAAATAATTTACACAGCTCATGGTTTGTGGACATTTTCTTATATACCCAATCAACTAATTTTCTTGTTGATCATTAATACCAAAATATATGATCTCGAATTTTCGACTTATAGCTAAAGATGGATTGTGAACTTAATTGTTCATCAGCATATATCTTGAACTTCAGGTCCAATAGTTTGTAGTCTACAACATTAACTCTTGTTTTTATTTTAATCAGTTTTTATGATATGTCATAATATATTACCCTTCAAATTCAATTCGTGAAAGATTTTACTCAAAATTCGACACTTCAAACTTCAGGTTTAAGTGTTAATTTAGACATACTTAATCCAATCATAATCTATATGTTTGAGTAGGTGTCCTCTGACAATAATGCGTTGACTAATTAAATCTAATTAGATATAAACTTGGGATATATTAAATATACTAAGTCAGTTGATAAACGTATATCGATAACGGTTGGCTGGCTAGAGTTTGACGGCGGTAATCAACTGATCCCTCTCGGTCACACCGGTAAAGATAGTTTCTCCAAAAGATATTATATTTGTATTTAATACAATATAATAAAAACCTTGATGTTTTTAGTTAAAGAGTTAACTGATCGATTATAGATGAAAGTGTTTTATGAGTTTGGAACTCAGGTCGAATAATTATGGTTTTTGTGTAAATTGTCAAGATTGACAATTAGCTATTTAAATTACAAAGAGTTGTATTTTTAGCTAAAATGATGTAATTAGTAATTATTATATGAAGATATAATAATTAATAACACTTAATGAGTTAAGTGTACATATTATTACTAAATTGTAACTTTTAAGGGTTAACAAAATAGTAAGGATATAATGGTCATTTATCACCATTAACCATACCACTATATATAGTGGAAGTTGGTGTAAATTAAGTGGAACACCATCATTTTTCATCTTTCACAAAAGTCATTAGTAAGAAAATGAAAACTTTTCTTCCAAAACATCAAGGCCATTTCGGCTAACATAGCAAGAAATCAAGAAGTTGATTTCTTCTTTGCATGTTTTTTAATCTTTCTTCTAACATCTTTTCTTATCCTAATATATCATTGGTTAACTAGTTAACTAATAATATATAAGGTTTAAGGTTTTAATCTCATTACAAAACTAGCTCTTTTTGTGAGTTTTTTGGAGAGCTTCTTTGGTGGATCAAGGGATGAGGTTTCCTAACTTGGAAACTCAAAGTTAAGGAGGAGGATCCCCATTAATTAGGAACTCAAGAACTTTCGTTGAAGGTGTGGTCATATTTCCTCCTAATTAAGGTTTTTTAAGCTTTAATCTTACATGCAACTAAAGATCCTTAGCTAAACTTAATTAGGAGTAATTAAATACTAATTAGAGGCTAAATAACATTCACTATTGACACACACCACTTAGTAGTGGTAAAATATGGTTTTTATGCATTCAAATGGTTTCTTTTGGATCACTTTGATAGCTAATTCCATCATTCGTGGATTTGTGCTTTAATATAAGAATTAGTGGTTTTTGAACGTATTTATGACCTTAAAATTGATGTGCGATTGTGTGGAACGACAATGAGGCGATAAAAGATGATCCAAGGAGCGAGATGCCAAGTTTTGGACAAGTTTGGGAGGAATTTAAGTCAATTTACGGAAGATCAACTTTGAAGGTTCATAACTTTGAAATAGCTTAGAGTTTTTCAGTGAGACCAATGGCATATTAAAGTTCATGATCTTAGCTTTCCAGGAAGTGGTCACACGTCCTCACAGGCCAAGTAACAAAGAAGTTATGACTGTTTGAAAAACGTCGCCAGAACCAGTCTGGCGACAAAAACAGAGAGCTTTAGACGACTCGTCTGTATACGGGACGAGTCGTACTTGCGGATTTCCTTAATCCGTTTTGTAATCTTTTAGTATAAATACCTAAGTTTCTTTTTAGATTTTTCATTCATTTTTCTCAAGATTAAAGTTGTATTTTGAAGAATTATGCAAGGGTAAAGACTTTTTATTCTCGAATTTATTAATCGAAGCTATTATTCACCGACAATTGTGAGTTTGATTTCAAATTCTTAATTTTGTTTTGAGTATTGTTTATTCTCTCACTCAATTGCTATTATTGATTGATTTGCTGTTAATTAGGTGGCCACTAATTAACCCTAGATTAATCTTTATTTTTAGATTCTCAATTAAAGGATTAATTGTTTAATTCTTGAATCGATTAGTAGAAACTAGGTCTAATTGTGTGCTGATAATTGTGATTATATTTAGGGTAGAATAAAACATTAATTGAAGGTCAAAACCGCATGTGTGTAGATCTTATTAATCTTAGTTGATATCGTTTAATTGCTTTATGTTTTCGCTGGATAGAATTTAGGCGCGCGTCTTTGTTATCCACCGATCAGGGCAATTAGGTAGGGCTGATCTCTCCTCTTAGCTACAATTAAGAAACGATAGGAAATTATATTTCTACAACTCATTGCTTAACGAATTAGGATTAGTTGATAATGAGGACCAATTAGGTGAACGATAGTGGGTATTAATTGTCCGAGATCTTTTCTTCCATTTGTTTACAAATTACTCTCTTTGGTTTAGATTACTTGATCACTTACACTCATAACCCCCCATTTGGTTACCATTACATACTTAGACAATTACTGTTCTCTGTGGATACGAACTTTGCTTGCCTTTTACTACGTTTTAGGTTAGTATTGATTAATTATATTTGTAGGCATACGACTGATCTGCCCATTTTGTACGCATCATATTGATAGTTTTTTTTTTATTGCATTTTAACGTTCCAAATGATGTATTTTACTCACTATTGGTGTTGAGTATCGGTTCTTAAGTTTTATGTAATTTTGATCGTTTTATGTACATTCTGGATGCGGACACTTTGAGGCACTATTGAGAAGAGCATCCCGAGACATTTGGCGGGTCGCGCTGGAAGATTGGCGGAGCGCCAGACAAATCTAAGTAGAAGGATGCAGATTTATTTCGCGGTCCGCGACCAGAGCATGGAGGGCCGCGGTGATGTTTCGTGGGCCGCGACCAGAGGCTTCGCGGGCGGCGAAGAACGTAGTTTCCTAATTCCGTATTTTCTATTTTACGTTTTTTCTCAGACTCTATAAATACGAAACCCCGACCCTAGGTTTATTTATTCAGACTTTGTAGAAGAAACTAAAGGGTTTCTTATGGATTGTATGAGGAGCTAATATTTTAATTCTTGATATATTTCGAAGCATCGCATCAATAATATCGTGAGTTTGATCTATTCTTTTTATCGCTTTCAATTATAGTTTTATCTTTGGTAATCATTCTATACAATTGTCTTTTGTGATTGCTAGGTGCGTAACTAGTGTATTGCTTAGATTGATTGTTTGCTAGTTTAAATTGATCAAAGGAATCTATTGTTTGATTGATTTTTACATTGTAGCAATCCCCAATTCATTGATTTGTATGTAAGCATCGTTAGTGAATTAGGGCAAAGATTTGACTTACATGTTAAATACGAAACATGCATTAATATTACATGTCTCTATCGATATCTCTCTAATTTCTATTGCTATTATTAAATTGAACCTAATCGTGTGCTTAGGTTATTTGATAGTTAGGGCTATTAGGTAGTGCCGATGATCACGCCTTTTAGGCCTCGTTTGGTTCAAATTCCGGTATCGGGTTGGAATCAGGAATTGGGTTTACGTGGTATCGGGTTGGAACCTGATTCCTATAATTTTGTGTTTGGTTATCTAGAACAAAAATTGAATTACACTTATCATATTCCCATCACAATTTTTTTATGCTTGATGAAAGACCATGACTGATAAAAGACCATCAAAATTTCTTCGCCTCACTGATAACTTCGCATACATCCTAATTTTCATTGTCCTCCAATTTCCCCAAAATCTGTCCATCGGTGTTAAAAGTGCGATCCTCCAATTAATCAATAATGGCCAATAAAAGAACCATGACGGAGATGTACTGTTTGTTGGTGCTGCCATCTTCTTTATTTTTTGTTGCTATGGAGGTGGCGGCTAGTCCGGCTATGAAGAAGGTATGGCGTCGAGCCGATCGATAATTACTTGGGAGTGTCGATGGGGCACTGGAGATCTTTATTATTATTAATTAAATTTTGAAACCCAGGTTTCATTTTCATCCTAGTGGGGGGATAGTGGATTGAGAACCCGATACCAAGGGGGTTCTTGGGAAAGCTGGGAATGGGGTTTAAGAGCTCATAATTTGCAATAAAACACATGGTATGGGGTTGGATAAATCAAACCCGATACCTGATACCTTAGAAGTGCCAACCAAACGAGGCCTTAGCTATTCTTAAGGAGAGATTTGGGAATTCTGTTTCCACGCTAGAGTAATTGAGATTGATAGAGGAACAGTGACAACTAGGACCGACTAGTTAGTGCATTGTGGGAATTAACTGTTCAAGATCCGTTTTATTCCTGATTTACATTCATAATTCGTATTTGTTACTTTTCGATAGTTTGACAATCAACACTTCAAAATCCCCCATCAATTGTTACTAAAGCATTTCAATTCACTACATTTGACAACCCATTTTCCTGTGGATACAATCCCTACTTCCCTACTACTGTTGTTAGGATTTAGGTTTTTTTTTTTTTTTTTTGGTAGATAATCGCGACTTTAGTCTCACCAAATTTTGGCGCCGCTGCCGGGGATTTGGGTTTCGTTTTTGTTTTGAATTTTTGTGCTTGTTTTGATTCTTGGATTTATTTCTAGGAATCATCTCTATTGTGGTGACCGCTGTTTATTGTAACAGCCCGATCCACCGTCCGTCGCAACACAACCCAATAAGATGGGAAGTCATCCCTTAAGCCCGAATATCCTCTCGTGGGCTCTAAAAGGTGAAGGCCTTGTTGGTAGTATGATGGTAGGAGTCTATTATAAACTGATCATTTGAGCTTTAGTTTCCCAATGTGGGACAAACCAACTCCATAATCCACTTTCCATATTCCGTAGTGTTACAAACTCCCCCACTTAGAGAACGCAACGTCCCCGTTGCGCCTTGGTCAAACCTTACCAACATCAACACAGGTCCAAGATCTCCCTCGCTAGACGGCTGGTCTAGGCCTCGCCCCATCATCCAGCACGCGGTCGCAGGGTTGCTCTGATACCATCTGTAACATCCCGATCCACCGTCCGTCGCAACACAACCCAATAAGATGGGAAGTCACCCTTTAAGCCCGAATATCCTCTTGTGGGCTCTGAAAGGTGAAGGCCTTGTTGATAGTATGATGGTAGGAATCTATTATAAACTGATCATGTGAGCTTTAGTTTCCCAATGTGGGACAAACCAACTCCATAATCCACTTTCCATATTCCGTAGTGTTACACTTATGGTCACCACCCGTGCTACTAAACAATCTCTTGTCCCTTTTGATTCAGAAATTGAGAGAACTTTGCGGCATTTGCGGAGAGAGATTCCTGATAATTTTCGAGAGCTGCCATTTAATACAAATTTGGAGGAATTCGAAGTTGCACTTCCGATGTCTACTCAAACACTGAGGGACACTGAGGGAGCTCACAGCCCCTGATCTTACGACTCAACCGTTATACATTAAATTTCCAACTCCTGAGGCTGTTCAGGAAGAGGAGAGTTGGAGATTTAGGGTGCTTTGCTACACCATGTTCCTGCATTCCATGGGGTAGAAGGAGAGGATCTGAACCATCATCTCACTGAGTTCTACTACATATGTAGTGGGATGAAACCGAGGGGTTTGAAGTTGGAGAATCTGTTGCTGAGAGTCTTTCCTTTCACTCTTAAGGATAAAGCTAAAAATTAATTGTACACATTGCCTGAGGGAAGTGTCACTAAATGGTCCAAGATGAAACAGTTTTTCCTAGAGAAATATTTTCCCGATACACGATCTTCCAATCTCAAGAAGGCTATAAGCAATGTAGAGCAAACTGATAAAGAGAAGTTACATGCTTATTGGGAGCGTTTCAAGCAGTTGTGTGCTAGTTGTCCGTACCATGGGTATGAGGAGAAAGATCTTATCCTCTATTTTTACAATGGGTTGCGAGAGGAGGATAAGAGATATGTGACATCTACTAGTGGTGGTGATTTGATGAACAAAACCCCGGCTCAAGCTAGGGCGATACTTTCTAGTTTGGCTGAAAACTCTGAGAGCTACAAGAAGACCTCCTCTAGAAAGATGTGCGTGGCTACTTCATCTAACGATGATTCTATTGCGGAGTTGACTACGTTGATGAAAACCTTTATGTCTCAACAACAAGGTCATGTGGCTAGAGTGTGAGGAATTTGTCATGGTATTGGGCCCCCCACTTAGTCGTGCCCTATACTTTTTGATGATAATGTTGAAGAGGTTAATGCTGCTGGATTTCTTGGACCCCCTCAACGGATGTATGATCCGTATTCTAACATATACAATCCTGGGTGGAGAGATCATCCTAATTTCCATTACAATCATCAACAAGGTGATCAGCAATATGGCCACAACAATAGGTACTCTAATCCGTTGTTTAATCAAGGGAACCGTCAATTCAATCAAGGCAAATTTGGTTATCAAGCTAACAACCGTTCCCACAATCAACAAGATAGCAACTCCTCTCAAGGGCAAGGTACTTCTTCTTCATCCATGTCGGCTGATGACATGATTAACGCCCTCACTCAGAATGTCACCACTATGCAATCCACAATGCAATCTAGTATCCAGAATTTGGAGACCCAAATGGGTCAAATGTCAAGTGCCATCACCCGATTGGAGTCTCAAAACTCCGGGAAACTTCCATCTCAAATGGATGTGAATCCCCGGAAGAATGTGAGTGCTATTACATTGCGCAGTGGAAAAGTTTTGGAGGAAAAGGAGATTGTGAGGTCGAGCATCCCAGAAGATGTTATTATCGATGAATTTGATGAGGAGGATCAGAAATTTTTGGCACCCCACCAAGCTGTGGAGCAGGGCGCCACCGAAGACGAAAAAAGGCGAACAGGGACATTTCTCGGCCCGCGAACTGACGATGGCGGACCATGATGTGACCAGCGCGGCCCGCGAGAAGAGCAAGGCGGACCGCGACCATCTGCAAACCCGGTTTTTAACTTTTCTTCTTCGGCCGCGACGGAGACGGCCAATTTGAAGGAGGGGGAGATAGCTGCTAATGCCCCCTATATTCCACCTAAATTTCCAGTCTACGAGCCGGTCCAACCATTTTCGGAAGCATTGAAAGACACTCGTAGATTTGACAAGGACAAGGACATGTACGACATATTTAGTAAGTGTGTGGTAAATATTCCTCTCCTTTATCTTCTTAAAGTTATTCCTAGTAGTGCCAAATTGTTGAAGGAATTGTACACTATTAAGAGGAGCAATAAGTTGAAAGGTAAACAAAAAGTGCAAATTAGTAAACATGTGTCTGCTGTGTTTCAACGGAGGATGCCTAGGAAATATAGTGACCCTGGCATGTTTACCATTCCGTGTACCTTAGGAGACACCCAATTTGAAAAGGCCATGCTAGATTTAGGTGCGTCAATTAATGTGATTCCCTATTCTGTGTATGCGTCTATGAATCTTGGTCCTTTGTGTGCTACTAATGTAGTAGTTCAACTTGCTGATATATCTACTACGTTTCCTAAGGGTGTTGTTAAGAATGGGCTTGTGATGGTGGATAAGCTTATCTTTCCTGCTGATTTTTATGTCTTGAGATGCAGCATGACAACCATGCCGCCCCTATTCTGTTGGGGAGGCCTTTCATGAAAACCGCTAGAACAAAGATTAATGTGTTTAGTGGTAGTTTAACTATGGAATTTGATGGTCAAGTTGTGGAGTTTAACATTTATGATTCTATGAAATACCCAACTGATGATCACTCTCTATGTTCCATTGATGTGGTTGAATCATTAGTGCAGAATGTTTTTGATGTTTATGGTGTGGACGAACTGCAGAGTGCTTTAGATAATAGTTTAGTAGATGATTGCTTGGATTTTGTATTGTCTACTAACCTGCAGGGGGTCGTTGCGGAGTTGTCACTCCATGGAAAATTTCCTCCCATGCCTGTGCGTTCCACACCCATTTCACTAACTGTGCCTAGCATATGACCTTCACCCTCTATTGTGCAGGCACCTGAGATAGAGTTGAAGCCACTTCCTGACCATCTGAAGTATGTGTTCCTTGGTGTTGGTGATACACTTCCCGTGATCATCTCCAACAAGCTGACTAAGGTACAAGAGGAGAAGTTGGTAAAGGTTCTCAAGGGGAACAAGCTCGCTTTGGGATGGACTATAGGCGACATTAAGGGCATTAGTCCTACCACATGTATGCACCGAATTTTGCTTGAGGATAATGTAAGACCGGTGAGGCAACCTCAGCGTCGATTGAATCCACCTATGATGGAGGTGGTGAAGGCGGAGGTGTTGAAGCTTCTAAGTATGGGAGTCATTTTTCCTATCTCAGATAGTTGGTGCATAAGTCCTACGTAAGTGGTGCCTAAGAAAGGAGGTATCCCTGTGGTCACAAATGATAAAGGTGAGTTGGTATCCACCCGCACTAAAACTGGGTGGACGGTGTGTATCGATTATCGTAGGCTTAACACTGTGACTCGTAAGGATTATTTTCCCTTACCTTTTATCGATCAAATGCTTGAGAGACTTGCAAGGTGTGCTTTCTATTGTTTTCTTGATGGATATTCAGGTTACTTTCAAGTGCCTATTGCACCGGAGATCAGGATAAGACGACATTTACATGTCCGTTTGGCACCTTCGAATACCGCAGGATGCCGTTTGGTCTGTGCAATGCCCCAGCAACCTTTCAGAGATGTATGATGAGCATCCTTTCAGAGTATGTTGTGCACTTTATTGAGGTATTTATGGATGATTTCACCGTTCACGGTGATTCATTTGATGCTTGCCTGGCTCATTTGTCTCTTGTTCTCCAGCGTTGTATTGATACTAACCTTGTTTTAAATTCTAAAAAATGTCATTTTATGGTTGAACAAGGTATTGTGTTAGGACATTTAGTGTCTTCTAAGGGGATTGAAGAAGATAAGGCAAAAATTGATATTATTCGATCTCTCCCCTACCCCACTAATGTTCGTGAAGTGCGGTCTTTTCTTGGTCATGTAGGTTTTTACCGCAGGTTTATCAGGAATTTCTCCCAGATCGCCACTCCTTTGTGCAAGCTGTTGCAAAAGGGGACCGAGTTTGTGATGGATGATGAGTGTAAGAAGGGGTTTGATGAGCTGAAAGAGCGACTCACTTATGCACCGATCATTCAGGCTCCATATTGGTCTTTACCTTTTGAGATCAGTGTGATGCTAGCGACTATGCTGTTGGAGCGGTACTAGGTCAGAAGGTTGGGAGAGCGTAACATGTCATTCATTATTCTTCGATGACGTTCAGTGGTGCCGAACGGAACAACTCAACTACGGAGAAGGAGATGTTAGCCGTGGTTTTTGCTTTGGACAAATTCGGGTCATATTTACTTGGTACTAAGGTAACTGTTTATACTGACCATGCAGCTATTCGTTAGCTCATGACGAAAAAGGAGGCAAAACCATGGTTGATTAGATGGATATTGTTGTTGAGTGAGTTCGATGTGGAAGTGCGAGATAAGAAAGGAGCTGAGAATTTGGTGGCCGATCATTTGAGCCGATTGGTTCGTGATGAGGATAAGCTATATGCTCAGATGCCGGTCCAAGGACAATTTCCCGATGAGGCGTTGATGGACATTGGGGATATTCGGCCTTGGTATGCTAACATTGTGAATTCTCTTGTCTCTCGTAAATTTCCTCCAGGTTGTTCCAAGAATCAGAAGGATAAGCTTCATTCTGAGGCAAAGAGGTATGTTTGGGACGATCCATATCTATGGAAACACTGCGCTGATCAGATTATTCGGCGATGCATTTTTGACAATGAGGTAACCTCTATCCTTACATTTTGTTACTCTCATGCTTGTGGTGGTCATTTTGGTGCAAAGAGAACTACTAGGAAGGTTTGGATTGTGGTTTCTTTTGGCCAACACTGTTTAGAGATGCATATGGTTTTTGTAAGAGTTGTGATAATTGTCAGCGAGTAGGTAAGATTTTCCAACGTAATGAGATGCCACAATCCTCTTTGTTGTATTGTGAAATCTTTGATGTGTGGGTAAAAGATTTGATGGGCCCATTTCCCAATTCTCATGGCAATTTATACATTCTTCTTGCTATTCTTAAGGAGAGATTTGAGAATTCTGTTTCCACGTTAGAGTAATTGAGATTGATAGAGGAATAGTGAAAACTAGGACCGACTAGTTAGTGCGTTGTGGGAATTAATTGATCAAGATCCGTTTTATTTCTGATTTACATTCATAATTCATATTTGTTACTTTTCGATAGTTTGACAATCAACACTTCAAAATCCCCCATCAATTGTTACTAAAGCATTTCAATTCACTACATTTGACAACCCATTTTCCTGTGGATACGATCCCTGCTTCCCTACTACTGTTGTTAGGATTTAGGTTTGTTTTTGGTAGATAATTGCGACTTTAGTCTCAGCAACGACTTTAGCCTGTCAAATTTTGGCGCCGTTGCCGGGGAACAGTTTAATTTGTCTTTGTGTGTAGTCATGAGTCCCTTTAAATTTAGCCAATATGAGAATGAATCTTTTCATAACTATTTATCTAGATTTCAGGAGTGTTGTATTTATTTGAAATCTCGTGGTTGTGTTTTCTCTAACTGGAGATTAAGTATTGTCATTAAGGTAGGCATGAACCCTAAAACTCGTGCATTGGCTAATTACATGAGCAAAAAAACACTTATTTCCATGAATTCTGTTGATATTTGGGATTTCTTTGAGTTTATGGCTTATCAAAGTTCACAGGTTGCTGAGTTAAGATTTCGGGAGCACTTGCATACTAGAGATGGAATATTTGAGGGTCTTGCTACTTATGAGACAAATGAGACTAATCTAGGACCTATTGATGGTAATTTGAATAAGTTAAATGAGATGGAAGAACCACGAGGTTACGTGCAAGATCAGTCCAACGAGTCCATGTCTACGGAGGATATGATCCGTGCTTTGGCCTCCAATATGACCACCATGCAAAGTTATATGATGCAGTTCCAACAGCAAACCCAAACGAGTATCCAAAACTGAGAGAATCAATTAAGCCTAATTTCTACTTCAGTTGCACGATTGGAGGCACGAGATTCTATAGACCATAAGATTGAACATGTTGGAGTTGAGGATGATTCTTCTTTGAATGGTAATTCACGAGATGATCCATCACTAAGAGTTCCCCTAGATATGATGTTGGATGATCGAGCAAATATTGTCCATGTTGAGGAGAATGAGTTGGGAGTCAGTGACAATGAAGATGAGAGAGTTGAGACTTCCCCGTTGAAGGAAGAGTCTCCCATCCCACCGATGGGAGTAGGTTCCATTTTAGCTTCTAAAATTCCGTGAATCATAATTCATTATCTTTTGCGCTTTACTCCCAACTTACCGAATAATGAGTATTTTGATGGTGACATAGAAGGTAATTTTGAACGTGGAGGTCTAAACAATCCTCATCATGATATTGCGGCCTTTATTGTTTGTGCATTGTTGCTCACTAACATTTTCTATTGTAATGTTTTTGAGAATAATGCCAGCTCATTCGACAAATTTCAGAGAGCAATGAATTCTTTCGCTCTTAAGCCATGTCATTTCACCTATGCTAGGTGATGCAGGAACATACTCATGATATGCGTCGACGTTAAACAAGTGCGCTTCTTGGGAGCCAACCCAAGTATTGTTCTAATTTTTTTTTTTCCTTTTGATTTGTTTCTTTCTTGTGTAGGTTTTAAAAAACTAGAGAAAATCCAAAAAAAAAGGATGATGATCGGGTATGCATTCTTTCTATCCTTTTCTCGTCCTACTTTTTCTCACCATTCTTTCCCACCTCAATTCTTTTCACCAATTTTTATAGACCATCTCTCTTTGTTCCCACCTATGATTTACCACTTTGTTTTACTTATCCCCATCACCGTTTGCACCCTTGCACCCATTATTATCATTTATTCGATTAATGGTGTCCTTGGAGGGTGGATTTGACGTTGACAATGTATGTATGCTACATGATAGTGGTGAATAGGTCCTTTAATTGTTTTGGACTTTACTATTTGAGGGAGTATGGAGGTGTTGTGAGGAGTGTGATTGGTATGTGACGACGTGTGAGTTGAGTGTGGCTCTACACCCTGTTTTTATTTTCTATGAGCCCATTGCCTTAAGTAGCATGATAAGGAGGAGGTGTATATTCTTGCATACTTTTGGAGTGATGAGGGAGGAGTACATCTTTAAAACTTGTTTATCTTTTCGCCTATTTATTGTTGTCTTATTTAATTGTTGGTGTGGTTCACATTGAGGACACTGTTCGGTTTAAGCATGGGGGAGAAGATGTCATCATCTTTGTTGTATTATATGTACATAAAAAAAAAAAAAAAGAGAAAAGATAGTCAGAAAAGAAAGAGGAGCGGAAAAGAAAGTCAGGAAAAGACACGAGAGAAGAAAGTGAGCGGGTGAGAATGGAAACTTAACGAGAGGCTAGGTGAAAACCCAAAAGGGCGCCTAGGCAAAATGAGTGGAGCGTGCTACTGTACCGGTGGGGCAATAAGAAGGGTGTTTTGAAGGTCGTGTCTGGGTAGGTCTCTCTTGGCTGATATAAGGAGGTTTGGTTGGATTGTATAGTATCGGTGATAGGATAGAAAATCCTTGATTCCCTTGGTTGTTTGGGGCGATTGGTTTCTGTATCGAGGTGGTCTTTGATCGAACGGTGTTATTCCGAACCTAGGCTCACGAGGGTGTTGTGTGTGAGCGGCTTAGGGACATTTAGGGCATTGTAGGTCTCTTTGCCATTTGGTTATTGTTTGTGGTTGTGTTTTATGATGCATAAGATGGTTGGCGACAGTTGCGTTGAGTTTACATCCGTGACGTCCCCTAACTAGGAAGACGAAGACCATAAACGGAGTAGAGGAGTTAGGTAGATGTCTATTCTCCCTGTGCTGCTTGTTTAAAGACCTTGGAGACATTTTGAAGATGATTGTGATACTCGAGGACGAGTAAAGGTCTAAGCATGGGGGAATTTGATACACATCACTTTGTAGTGGTAAAAGATGGGTTTTTATGCATTCAAATGGTTGTTTTTGGATCAATTTGTTAGCTAATTCCATATAGGAATTAGTGGTTATTAAATGTATTTATGGCCTTAAGATTGATGTGCGATTGTGTGGAACGATAATGAGGCGATAAAACATGATCCAAGGAGCGAGATGCCAAGTTTTGGACAAGTTTGGGAGGAATTTCAGTCCATTTACGGAAGGTCAACTTTGAAGGTTCATAACTTTCAAATGGCTTAGAATTTTGCAGGGAGACCAATGGCATAATAAATTTCATGATCTTAGCATTCCAGGAAGCGGTCACACGTCCTCACAGGCAAAGTAACGAAGAAGTTATGACCGTTTGAAAAACATCGCCATAACTAGTCCGGCGACAGAAACAGAGAGCTTTAGTTGACTCGTCTGTATTCGGGACGAGTCGTCTTGACGCTTAAGACGAGTCGTCTGGATTCCGGACGAGTCGTCCCGGTGCTGTGTACGCGTAGTTTTATATTTTTCATTCAGTTTTCTCAAGACTAAAGTTGTATTTTGAAGAATTATGCAAGGCTAAAGACTTTTTATTCTCGGATTTATTAATCGAAGCTATTATTCACCGACAATTGTGAGTTTGAATTCTAATTCTTAATTTAGTTTGAGTATTGTTTATGCTCTCGCTCTTATTGTTATTATTGATTGATTTGCTCTTAATTAGGTGGCCACTAATTGACCCTAGATTAATCTTTATTGCTAGATTCTCAATTAAAGGATTAATTGTTTGATTGTTGAATCGATTAGTAGAAACTAGGTCTTATTGCGTGCTGATCATTGTGATTCGATTTAGGGGAGAATAAACACATTAATTGAAGGTCAAAACCGTGTGTGTCTAGATCTTATTAATCTTAGTTGATATCGTTTAATTGCTTTATGCTTTCGCTAGATTTAATTTAGGCGTGCGTCTTTGTTATCCACCGATTAGGGCTATTAGGTAGGGCTGATCTCTCCTCTTAGCTACAATTAAGAAAGGATAGGAAATTATATTTCTACAACTAATTGCTCAACGAATTAGGATTAGTTGATAACTAGGACCAATTAGGTGAACGATAGTGGGTATTAATTGTCCGAGATCTTTTCTTCCATTTGTTTACAAATTACTCTCTTTGCTTTAGGTTACGTGATCACTTACACTCATAAACCCCCATTTGGTTACCGTTACATACTTAGACAATTACCGTTCTTTGTGGATACAAACTTTGCTTGTCTTTTACTACGTTTTAGGTTAGTATGGTTACGTTGCTATATATACCAAGGCTTAATTTCTACACATGAAAGAAAATTAGATAAAGTTAGGGCTCGTGCTGATAACGTGTAGTGGAACAAAGAATAAAAGTAGAGAGATTAGAGGAAAAAGAGAAGAGTAACCATATTATTAATGACATAAGGGGTATATATACAACTATACAAGTACTGTTTTGTAGGTTAAGACATTTACAGTATGATAATGAGATATCCGTATGAGTGTACATACTATAACTATATCCTACGAGATATGGACATTCACAATAGAATATTTCATAACACGTTCTATATTTTTTTATTATTGTGATTTTAAGTGAACTTCCATTTATAAGGTCACTAGTTTTTTGACCCGTGCAAATGCACGGGAATTACAAATATTTTTCTAAAATTATCTAGGTTATGTAATATTAAATTTCTACGAAAATATTTAAAACAAAACCATTTTATGTAGCGTTTGGAAACTGTAACTTGAAATTTTTGGTAACCATTTTTAGCGTTTGGTAAAGTAGAATGCCGTTCGGGGGTTGTATTTGGTGTACACTTGGAAATTTTGCTTCAAATTAAGAAATCCAAATTCTCGAATAATTTTTAGGATTGCCAATCATATAATTTGGGTAAATTTTTTATTTGAGAATAGCATTCCCAAAAGACCTTCTTAAAGAATTTTAACTTAAAAATCATGTTCAAAAATAAGAATTTAGGACCCGACTGAGAAATCCGACCTCATACCAACGGACCACCTTATGAGTCTGCTCCACCCCTCAATAACCACCCGACAACTCTTGTATGTATTCGACAACTTTTATCAACTTTCTTAGGTGGCTCCCTCCTGCGCCAAGTTTCCTAGGCGACCTCAACTTCCCATGCATTAAATCATCTACGTAAACCACCAATCGACAATCATTACCATACCCGCTTCCCTATCTAACAGCCACCACTTCCATCCCCATTCCTAATCATCAACACCCAACATCCAAAAAAATTTTAGAAGACATCTTCTCACCCCTGGTCAAATGTTTTAGTCGACCAATTCCTCGTTGATTTCTTACATGACCTCCCTAACCGACATATTTACACCCATCAAATTATCTAACCGGTAGTCGCACCTGCCTCCTACTCTGTTTAATCCCCACCTCACGCTCTACAATTTAATGAACTCCCTTACCAATTCAATTCCTACTGTAGCCCCTTAACACCCGCTGATTCCTAGAACCGAGTCATTTATATTAACATCTCCTATCAACTCATGACAACACATCGACTCCTTTGCGCGACCCTCCCACCACTAACTTTGAAACTCGGCCCCCTAAATGAATATTTGCCTTTATATGTATATGTTAACCAAATTGTTTATATCTTTATCTTTATTGTACCCTTCAAACTAATTTATACTCCCTCCGATTTAAAGAGATTTTCCTGTTTCTTTTTACAGTTTTGAGGTGCCATGTTGGGAGCTATTTGTAGACCAAATAAAAAGGTTCACTTGCTGCAAAAATTAGTAAATATTTCATTCTGCAATGCAATCTAACAAGTCTACTTGATTTTAAGGCATACGGGGGTTTCATTTGGTTTAGAAATAGTCCCTAACATTCCAACTCAAAACTGGAAAATGAAACAGAAAAATCTCTTTGAATCGGAGGGATTATGTAATTGGTACCCGTGCACATGTATGGGGATTAATAACATTTTTTTTAGAAAGTCTGCACCCCTCTTACCCGTGTCAAAATTTCTAGCTAACTCCTAAACCTGTCGATTTCTCTACCCAATCTTCATAATTAAAACTCATACCCTCGTCAAAAATATCTTCCTGACCCTCTGCCCCCACCAACTACACGTCTTCCTAACATCCATACGATCATACCTGACACTCCCACCCCATCAAATTATCTAGCCCGTACCCAAACCCTGTCGAAATTTAGTCGACGCATAGCTTTATTAAAACATGTCCTATTTTGACGTAAGATTAATACATGTCATAAATAGATTAAGTAAACTCATAAAAACTTAGATAAACCTAATTAAAACTCATAAAAACTTAGATAAGCCTAATTAACACCAACGTATTAGTTTTACCACATTATTTGTTAATATAGTTATGGGTCCTCACTTTTTTAGTAGAAATGATAATATATAAAAACAAAAAGTACCTTACGACCATTAGCATATAAGAATAGTTAGGTAAGGTATAAAACTATAAATTCCTTTCGTTATGTTATTGTCCTTATTGAAAATGATTTTTTTTTATCTTTTTTGTAAATGTTTTAAAAACGTTATTGAATTCCCTAACCCAAAACATCTTCCCTCCTGTTATCGCCTACCCAAGAGTTCGTGACCATTAACCACGGAGTCCTAGGAATCTAGGATACCAAGAAAAATGAATCCTGTAATACGAATTTTCAATCATGTCATCATCAGTCATTAAGCCATCATCATTGATTTTTTCATCTAAAATTGTGAAACACTATGGTCAATTCCATTACAATTTTCTCATATTCTGAAAGTGTTAATTTTTTTTAACTATAGTCCATCATACAAATAATTCATGATTTGAGATGTTGGGGCTCGAAAATTTGAATGCTTAGTGTTAATGTCTTGAAAACATTAATCAGTCAATGTTAATTTGATAATAAATTTCGACATTTTTCTTTTTCTAAAGTTGTATATGAATTTCTTGCATTAATCAGTATAATGGTCCATTTTATGTTGATCGATGTAGTATGGTGAAATTATTTTGTTTCCATATTTGGGAGTGAGTAGAAATCTTTTTCTCATATTATTTTTAAGATTTTGTAATTCTGTTCACACTAAATAAACATCAAATTTGTACTGGATCTTTCATTTTTATAGAATGAATTGTAATAATGTGCATGAAGTAGTAGACAGCACATTGGTAATGTGATGAATAAGTAATTGAGAGGTCAATGGTTCAAATTTTGGCTCAGACATTTTTTGCCAAGTTTCGCCAATCACCATAATGACATATGTCAGTTATACGCTGAAACTCGCCAAGTCAGCTTTTCTTGCACGCAATTATTAAAAGTAATAGATAGATTGGGTCAGTGATAATCTTCCATTTCTGCAATTGCTTTGCCATACATGAAATTAATCCATTTAAATATATATGACGTTTACAAGTTCCGAGACAAGTTTTGACTTTCAATCCCATAAAAACATATTTTGTCAAAAATAAAAAAAATTATATCATTGGATTCGTTGTGACATATAATTTTACAAGATTATAATTTCATAATTTTTACCCTTATATTTTGAGAGATATAGAAGGTCAAAAAAGTGTCTCAAAATGTGAGAAATACATATTTTTTGAGGAGGGAGTATAAGATTTCCCGTGGATTTTTTTTTTGTTTTTTTTTTTTTGATGTCCATAATTTCCAGCTGGAGTAATAACGACTAATAATCTGGCGCGCAAATCCCAGGGAGCAGATAGTGCTGCGTAAATTGAAAAACTTTCCAAATTCCAAACTACCAAAAATCAACAAACCGCCCTTCCCAATTTCTATATAATCAATTCACTCTGTAATAATATTTGAAACAACCCATTATTTCCTTAATTCTTCAATTTTTATTATAGAGATTCGTTCAATCTGCATATTAATTCTGTCGTTGCTCTCAATTTCATTGATTTCCCTCCAAAACCCTTTGAAATCAAACAAACATCAATTAACTACCCAGATTAGAATTTGCACTCAAATTTTGCTTTGAATTCCTCCATAATCCACAAATTTAATTTTCGTTTCGATGTTGAACATGTCTCAGTTTTCTACTAAAGCAAAAAAGATTAAAAGAAGTTTGATGTTAAACGGCAAAGTCTCTCGTTTTCTGAAGAAGAGGTTTGCCGCTGCGTTTGCAAACAGGCTAATAAGTCGTTATTCCTAGTCAAATTACCACTATTCCTACTAAATTAGCAAGGGTAAGTGGGTATCGTATCCACAAGTAAGAGGAAAAGTCTAATATGCGAATTTTATGCGGAAAAACTAAAAAGAAATGAAATAAATAAAGCAATTAAAAATGGGGGGGGTTTTGGTTTGATTTTTGAGTAAAAGCGAAATAAACGAAATATCAATATGATTAAAGCGACTCTCGGTGATAATCTCTTCTAACACCCTAATGTAGTAAGTTTTACCTCTTTCTAATATTACCAATTCATTAACAATCCCGGTTTTAACCAATTAATCCTCTTTTATGGGGAATTTGAGCAACCGCTACCAAAATTCCCCTCATTTTAGTCCTAATTTGTCTAGTGACCACTCAAACAAATCACAACCAAAGGCATGAAAAGCAAGGACTAATAAAAGATTGAGAACAACCCAAATTAGTATCGAATTAGCCGCAACCGCGAAACTATTCAAATCTAATCTATTAGTTGTCTAATTAATTCCCAAATCACTAATTAGCCGCAACCGCAACACTTCCTTTTAGGCTAATAATCAATGACCACCAATTATCAACCAAGCATATGAAATACCCAAGTCTAATATAGTAGCTAATTAGATGAAACAAGGATAAATCATGCATTAAAGAATAAGGAATTAATTATAATGAAATTAAAGGCAAAATAGAGAGAAAAATACTTACTAATGCATAGGATGAAGAATTGATTACACCAAGAGTCTAGGAAGGGGATAGCCTCCCATACTAATTATTACAATAATATTTGAAATTTAAATCATAATAAAAATACTAATTCTCCTTGAGTTTCTCTCTCTAAATTGAAAACTAGATGAAAAATAATATGAAAGGGTGATCATATCTAGGGAAGGGTTTCATGCCCCTTATATTAAAGATAAGTACAAAAGATATTACAAGACAAAATAAATATTTCTTAAGCAAAAAGAAACCGTCAAAAGCCTCAAGGAAACTTCCCGAAAAGAGGCTTTCTTGACTCGAGAATAAGAATTCTCGAGTCGAGCGTCAGGTTTCTTGACTCGAGAGAAGCGTCGCTCGAGTCGAGCGTCACAATTCTCGACTCGAGAATACTCCTTCTCGAGTCGAGAAAGTGGAATTTCTCTTCTTCTTCTCCGCTCCTAATCTTGAGTTTCCGTGTGAATCCGCTACGCAACCGAGCCGTCTTCTCCATGAATCACGATCCAAGTCAAGGCTCGGCACTCCAATCCCGTCCACGGTCTACCAAAAAGTCTGGAGCAATAAAATCCTCGTAAAACCCATGCATAAGCTCCAAAACTAATACGAATGGTGTGGTCCTCGAATCACGATTAAACCATGCTCAAATACACCCCAAGACGCCTAAAACATGCGGATTAACACACTATAATTACCCCACATCAAACTCCCCCATGCTTAGACCATTACTCGTCCTCGAGTTATCCAATTCTCCTCACTTGACACCTTGGTCTCTCTTGTAGCACGGGGTGAGTCACAACCATCAAATTCCTCCAACATAAAGAATCGCAAGCCAACCAAAACACTCAAACGGTGCTAGCTAGAGTTGAAGTGGATGAAATGCTCGACACCTCAATTCTAACCATCTTATCCTCCCTCCTCACACACTCTAAGTTAAGGGGAACTAACAACTCTCGTTTCCCCTCACTTGGCTCAACGACTCCCTCAAAGCCGTGCTCACAATAAGTTATCGAGCGCGACTCACCTCTTGTCAATCCACCGGCGCCCCTATCATCATAATGCAAGAGGATTTCTAACCTAGGACCACCAATTCCTATCACCGAACCTCCTTAGAACTCCCGTAGTGATCCTAACCTTTTACGCTCCAAACTCCTCACCATGGATTACCTCAAGTTTTTTTTTTTTTTTTTTTTTTTTACGGAAAATAAAAACACACATATATTACAACCTAAATGACAAATGCCAAACCAAATTACAATATCATGCCAAGCGTCTCCCCCATGCTTGAACCTCGTCATTGCCCACAATGACAACCAACAACAACCAAAAGATTGGCAACAACGAGTTATGTAGGGGGAGTACCATCAAATCAATCACTAACTAACCCATACCGCTATGAACAAAGGACAAACCGTCTCATCTCTTCACATAAGGAAATGACGGGCTCTCGGGCCAAGAGACACCCACTCTATCTCACTCCCCTATTCTTCCTCGAAAATGAAACCATCCCTCGTCTCACTACTCCATCTTCCTCATTAACGATATGCACAACGAATACTCCTCCAACAACAACCAACAATCCAAAACAAACCGACCAAAATGAACCAAACAAGACTATTTTAGTGGTTTAAGGGGTGAAATGGGTTGGGTAGAACAAGAAGAATGGGGGGGAGCAAACGCGGAGGGGCACAAAGAGAGATGGTAAGAAACAAGATAGTGAAACGGGTGTGGAGTAGTAGTTAGAATCGTGAGAGAGAGATAAGTTAAAGGAAAAGAAAACATACCTTGTGTGAGCTCCATTTCCCTCAATTACCGTCAAAACAAGTGGCTCATGGTCAAAAAGACCGGTATAAGAGTCACTCTCTCACCTCACAACCCCGTCTTCCTCAAAATACGTCGCCTCCTATCACCTTACCAACTCCCATCTCCCTCGTGTGTTTGTTGGAGCATAATGACCCCACTACAACATGTGTCTAGTAACCAAAACAAAATAGGCCATTTTGTGATTAATTTGTGAGTTTCGGGCCAAATGTCAACGGTTAGGGACAAACAAGCATGTGGAACAAACGGGAGGGGTCAATAAGAAAAGAGATGGTATAAAAACATGGGATAAGACGGGGTGATGGAGTGACTTGGTTAGAATTGAGATGAGAAGAAGATGTAGGGAAGAGTGATATCATACCTTGACTTCTCCATTGTAACACACTAAAAAGAAACAAAACAAAACAAACTAATAAGCTTGGGTTGCCTCCCAAGTAGCGCCTTTGTTTAATGTCGTTGGCTCGACTAAGTCATACCATTCCCATCAACCAAATCCAAACCCCAAGTCAAGCAAATCGCACTTTACCCCTTCTCCTTTCACCCTCCACCTTGGGGCATTGACCCTGACTTTGGTGGCATTTCTCCTTTTCTTGTTTGGAGCATGAGGAATGGTCTTTTTAGCGTTTGAAATCTGCAAAACCGATGGCAAAGACTCTCCACATTCCAGGGGTGACTTGGTTAGCGTAAAATACATGCTTTTCACATTAGATTTCATGTTTTGCACACAATTCAAAGACATGCATTTGATACTTGCGCTTTTGGGATCGGGGGGATCATGCTTTGGAGATTTCACAACACATGTATCAATAGAGTGAACCGAATGATCATTATCAACATCATGCTTTGAATCATAAACATGCCTCTCTATTCGACAACCATTAGCTTCTAGTGCAAGAATACCAGTGTGCATATCAATGTTCATTCTTGCGGTTTTCATGAAGGGTCGTCCTAGAAGAAAAGGGGGGTCATGCTCACTATGATTTGTATCAAGGACATAGAAATCCGCGGGAAACACAAGATTATCTATCCTAACATGGACGTCCCTTACAATTCCTTTGGGATAAACCTTAGAACGATCCGCTAGTTCTATCACAATATCAGTTTCATGCATTGGTTTGAGTTTCATCGAATTATAGCATGAGAGTGGCAAAACATTAATAGATGCACCTAGATCTAGCATGGACTTAGGAAAAGTAGTGTTACCTATGGTTGCCAGAATGGTAAACATACCGGGATCACCACACTTTATCAGTAGCCGTTGTTGAAAAATGGCCGAAACTTGCTCACTCATCACCACTTTCCTCTTGTCTTTAGCTTTCGGCTTCCTCTTGACCGTGCACATTTCTTTCACAAATTTAGCCACCCTTGGAACACTCTTCACAAAGTCTAGAAAGGGTATATTCACTTTGCAATCTTGAAAAAGAGCGTACATTTCGGTGTTGTTGGTCTTGAGCTTCCGAGTGTCCTTAAGAGCCTCGGGAAATGGTACATCATCATCATTATCCCGTCTTGTACCATAGAAGCAGAACCAAATAAACCAGCCCCGAGAGAGGAATCCTCGACTCGAGGGATGTCCGTCTCGAGTCGAGTAGCACAATCCTCGACTCGAGTCGAGGGAGATGATCAGTGTTATCCTTTTTTAGGGCAACATCCTCGACTCGAGGGGACATATCCTCGACACGAGGGGCAACATCCTCGACTCGAGGGGACATATCCTCGACACGAGGGGCAACATCCTCGACTCGAGGCATATCTATCTCGAGTCGAGGAGAAAAATCAGTGACATTGTTTTCAAATGCCGAATCCACGACTCGAGGTGATCCCTTCTCGACTCGAGACGAATGTCTCTCGACTCGAGGTAGGTCTTCCTCGGCCCTATCTTGCTCTAGACCTTCTATATGGTCTTCCGGTTGCCTAAACTCCTCTTCAACCATTCCCATATCTCGATTTCCACCCTCAAACTCGATGTGAGGTTTTCTACAACTCTGTAGACCAATAAAACTCACATTTTTGGTAGGATTTGGCTCGGTTTGGGATGGACATTTGTTGGAACCTCTACACTCGAGTCGATTGACGACCGTTGCTAACTTGCTCATTTGACCCTCAAGATTTAGAATGCTCGCCTTGGTTTCTTGTTGATGACTCACCATTGATACTTGCATAATCATGACATTTTGGGTGAGGGCTTTCATCATTTCCTCCAAATTTCAAGACGAACTTCCATTCCCTTGACCTTGGTTGCCTTGGTTAGGCCCTTGGAACGGTGGCCTAGGTTGAATTCGATTTGCTTGAAATCCATTACCTCCACTAGAACTTACTTGGCCTTGATTGAAGTTACCATGACCCCCTTCCTTGTAGTTCCCGTCCCTAGGCCCTTGAGAATTGTAGTTTGCATTGTTTCCACTTCCTTGACCTTGGAACCGGTTACTCTCTTGATTGTAGCCACGGTTACCTTCTTGATTGCTTCCATACCTCAAGTTAGGATGATCTCTCCAACCCGGGTTGTATGAGTTTGAGTATGGGTCATACCTCCTTGTAAAATTTCCTTGAAAACCACCCACGACGTTGACCTCTTCATACTCTCTAGGTGGTGAGTTTCTCGATTGATTCCGGAGGATTTCCTTCATCATACTTGTCAATTCTCCCACTTGAGACTCATTGGAAGGCGCCTCCACCATATTAACTCTCCTCACACACCTCTTGGACTCTCGGTCGTGAGAGTTTGTTGCCAATTCCTCTAGCAAGTCCCAAGCCTCGACAGGAGTCATCTTGTCCAACCCACCATTGCTAGAAGCTACCACGTGCCTATAGTCTTGATCATCGAGGCCGTGGTAGAAGAATAGGATCAAATCTTGCTCCTTGTAGCTATGGTAGGGGCAACTAGCTATCAACTCTCGAAACCGGTCCCAATAAGACGCCAAAGACTCCCCCCTTTGCTCAATAGTAGATATCTCTTTATTCAATGCGGAGGCCTTGGTGTTGGGGAAATACTTGAGGATAAAATCTTTTTTCAACAATTCCCAAGACGTAACACTATTGTGAGGAAGAGTGTAGAGCCAAATCAAAGCTCTATCTTTCCATGAAAACGGGAAAACCTTGAGAAAGAAGGTGTCTAAATCAACCCCGGGAGGCTTCATGTTGTTACACACCATGTGAACCCCCATTATGTGCTTATTAGCGTCTTCGGTGCTAAGCCCATAGAATGTTGGTAGGTGGTGTAGTAGAGCTCCCTTGATCTCGATTCTCGAAGTGGCCTCGTCATCGGGGAAGACAATGCACGAGGGTTGTTGTGAGAGATCCAGAGCGGTGAGTTCCCGAATACTCATGGTGTTAAGATCAACAAAGTCGGAGGTTGCGGAAGTGTAAGAACCGTCCTCCCTAAACAAATCAAAATCGGCGAACACGTTCCTTACTTCCTCAACAACCACTTGACTCACTTGCTCCAGTGATAACTTCTTTCTTTGCCTCAACGTTCTCTCAAGTTCCCAATCTATCTCAAAATAACTCGAATCGTGATTAGTAGCGCGGGTTTGGACCATAGGCTAGTGGCCCAAACACCGTAGGAAACAAATAAAAACAAGCCTCAAACACACTTAAAAGAAAATGAAACTAACAAAAAAGAAAAAAAAGAAAAACACACAACAAATATATATAAAAGCCACACAAAAATAGCAAAAGACTAAAAACGTCTCTTCCCCGGCAACGGCGCCAAATTTGACAGGCTAATAAGTCGTTATTCCTAGTCAAATTACCACTATTCCTACTAAATTAGCAAGGCTAAGTGGGTATCGTATCCACAAGGAAGAGGAAAAGTCTAATATGCGAATTCTATGCAGAAAAACTAAAAAGAAATGAAATAAATAAAGCAATTAAAAAGGGGGGTTTTTGGTTTGAGTTTTGAGTAAAAGCGAAATAAACGAAATATCAATATGATTAAAGCGACTCTCGGTGATAATCTCTTCTAACACCCTAATGTAGTAAGTTTTACCTCTCTCTAATATTACCAATTCATTAACAATCCCGGTTTTAACCAATTAATCCTCTTTTATGGGGAATTTGAGCAACCGCTACCAAATTCCCCTCCTTTTAGTCCTAATTTGTCTAGTGACCACTCAAACAAATCACAACCAAAGGCATGAAGAGCAAGGACTAATAAAAGATTGAGAACAACCCAAATTAGTATCGAATTAGCCGCAACCGCGACACTAATCAAATCTAATCTATTAGTTGCCTAATTAATTCCCAAATCACAAGTTAGTCATAACCATACACTAAACATGTGAAAGTTGCTTCCTTTTAGGCTAATAATCAATGACCACCAATTATCAACCAAGCATATGAAATACCCAAGTCTAATCTAGTAGCTAATTAGATAAAACAAGGATAAATCATGCATTAAAGAACAAGGAATTAATTATACTAAAATTAAAGGCAAAATAGAGAGAAAAATCTTTACTAATGCATAGGATGAAGAATTGATTACACCAAGAGTCTAGGAAGGGGATTAGCCTACCATTCTAATTATTACAATAATATTTGAAATTTAAATCATAATAAAAATCACATCCTTGAGTTTCTCTCTCTAAATTGAAAACTAGATGAAAAATAATATGAAAGGGTGATCATATCTAGGGAAGGGTTTCATGCCCCTTATATTAAAGATAAGTACAAAAGATACTACAAGACGAAATAGATATTTCTTAAGCAAAAAGAAACCGTCAAAAGCCTCAAGGAAACTTCCCGGAAAGAGGCTTTCTCGAATCGAGAATAAGAATTCTCGAGTCGAGCGTCACAATTCTCGACTTGGGAATACTCCTTCTCGAGTCGATAAAGTGGAATTTCTCTTCTTCTTCTCCGCTCCGAATCTTGAGTTTCCGTGTGAATCCGCTACGCAACCGAGCCGTCTTCTCCATGAATCACGATCCAAGTCAAGGCTCGGCACTCCAATCCCGTCCACGGTCTACCAAAAAGTCTGGAGTAATAAAATCCTCGTAAAACCATGCTCAAATACACCCCAAGATGCCTAAAACATGCGGATTAACACACTACAATTACACCACATCAGCCACCCTCCGGTCACCTTTACTCCGGCGACTTCACCGGCCACCTCGTCGACCGCCCTAGCCACCACCTCGACAATCGTTTTACATTTTCCCTCCTCTCTTGTTCCTCACTTCTCCTCTCTTCCTTCTCACACCACCGAGCCCTAACCTCCTGCCCCACCGTTGACCCCTTTGCCCACATCTCGGACCGTCCGTCTTCTTCCCCCACCACTTTTTCCACCATCAAATAAAAAAAAAAGCGAAAACAAATTCCTAGATCTACATAATTTGGAGCAATATTGAGAAAAAATAATTACGTAGGCATGTTAGTTATGTAATTTGGGTTGAAATGATAGTATTGGTTGTCGCACTGGTCGCGAGTGGTGGTGGTCAACGGCGGCGGCCGAGGGAGGAGAGAGAACAGTTGAGGTTTTGGTGGTTATTTTGATTTTTAAAAGAAATTTACAATTTTGCCCTTACTAATAGAATCATTCCATTCATATGCTTAACAAAACAACATTTATAAGGAATGAAACTTGTCTCCACTCCCTTTGCATTCTTGTTTCCAATCCGTTTTCATTCCGAAATGTGAAGTAAACACCCCCTTAGTTGTTCTTTTGATACCTCTAAGAAAATATGCATGAGAGGTACTGATTGTAGGAAATCCATACTCATATGTGATGTAATTTTGGGGCAAAATATTTATTACACTTGATGTATCGATCACATTTAAATTTTAATCCAAAAAATGCAAAAAATTTGGAGGGTTGATTGTAGATGTTATAAAATTCACTTGTCTTAGCTTGCGCCCTTATATTCCAATCTTTTGATCTCTAAAATGTTACCACTGTTCTCAACTAGTTTCTTATTATTACATGAGTTTATTACAATTACTAGGTATCGTATTTTATATATATATAGGCGGGTTCAGGTGAGGTCCTCCTTTCCCGTGAGGCGTGAGGTCCAATGCAAACCGTCAGATTCAAGGATGTGAACAGCTGAGATTAAAACATCTTATGATTGCCCAAAAAAAATAAAATTTCAAGGCCTCTTTCCTCTTCAGACAAATAAACGAGCTCTTCTAGGCCAATAGTCCCTATTGGACGGTTTCGTCCAATAGGGACACTAGAGGACAAAAGAGGTGGGCGTAAATTACCCATCTACCCTCATCTTTGTTTGTCAGTGTGTGTGCAATAATAAACTAACTCCACCACTTCGAATAAAGTGAGGTGCCAACATTTTTGCTCTCATAAAGTGACTCTTCTAATCTTGGTTTTGCTTTTATTTTCTTTTAATTGCAAAAGGCCGTTAACTCAATGGTAGAGCCTTGTGCAATATGCACATTGGTGTGGGTTCGAATCCCACACGACCTAATACCAGTTTTCAGTGTTTGTTGGATTGTAGCTTTGCATCACTTTCCTTGAACTTGCTATCCTCTTCTGTGTGGGCGTAGTATCTACGCAGCTCATCATAAGTCTACTAGAAAAGTATTGTGTTTGGTGGTTGAGTGATTGGTACTGTGGTAGCCTGGTAGGTCAGACCAGACTTTGCAGAACTTGATTCTTATAAAAGCATAAAGGAGTGCATTTTGATTGTTCACAGCTAACATTTCCTGGCCAATAGCGACAACTTTTGAGACACTGAGGTATTGTTGTCTGTAATCTGATCTGAAGCCGAGCGTTTGTTAAATCTCATTGACAGGTCAGTATTCATGTGATCAGATCTCGAATCCTCAAATCTACTGTCTATTATTGATGGTTAAATTCAGCATCAGGTAAAATTCTGCTTAAAAAAACATTCAAAATTTGACAGCAAAGTTGGTGGCATCCGTTATAGCCTTGTTCTTCATACTATGTTCTTTCACACAATCACTAAGCCTAGCTTCTACACAATATACATGTTACAGTTAGAAAAAGCGGGATCGCACAACATATTGCCGCGGTCAGATTATAATCTAAAGGCAGTGGCCAATCTCAGGAAGATGCTAATTTTTCTGGAAAGAGATAATGAACTTCATCAGGGGATTCTTCTGCAGAATTCAGATTTCAGTGGCCGCGAGAGAAAGCTCATACAGTCCATATTAACGAGGTTTCATCCCACGATGTCACACCCATCACCACTAATACCGGACCCTACTCACATACATCTCCCACTGTACTGCTGATTTGCTTCACCACTATTTTCTGTGAACCTACAGCGACCGCAAAGAATATAATATTCCTCATGGTGTGGCCTCTTCTTTCTTTGCACAGTATCCGACATTCTAAACCGCACATTTAAACCAAAGAACAAATTTTTGCGACATCTTCAAGTCATCAGATCATGTAAGGCAACAACAGCAATCCATTATCTTGGCTATGTGGGACTCGAACCCACACAATTGTGCCACCGTGCACAACGCTCTACCATTGAGCTAATAGCCATTACGGTGAATTATACCCAATCCATCAGCTACATATATATTATAAAAAGACCAGCCATGTCACACCTGTGCACACACAAAATGTTATAAACCAGTAATATTGTATCGGTGGTTTGAACTTTGAATTTCCGATGCTTCTTAAAATTTCTTATCACCTGCACTTAAGCGCCTCTTGGTGTACAACCATTGTTATCCATGTCTACCGTATAAATACGGAGTATATAATACCAGAAAATTAGTATAGAGTCACTGAAAAAGCAATCATAACCAACCCTGAATATACCCATTTGCTATATCAACGAAAACAAGACAATGATCAGTGTATATTGGAGGTGTCTCTGACCAACGAGCAGCAGCTCTGCAGCGCAATGAGCTAATACAACGAATCAAGTGAACTGCATATCCTACTCATAACCATACAACTTATATATACGACTGCAACTGAATAGGTGTCATACTACACCAAATAATACTTTCAAGATCAAACTGGCATATTTGTGATATTAGCAAACTAACCCTATATATGTTGATCTTTCCATGCATCAACAACCACTTGATGTCTACTACAAGTAAAGCAATGTCCAGCAAAAACCTGCTCAATAAAGGTGTGTCCAAGAAAAGGAACGACATCGAGGTTCTTATGCTCAGACGCAAACTTTATGAGGCAGCCAACCCATTACCGATGGGACAGGGTCACAATGATCCTCCAAGAATCCCCACGATCGATCGTGACCGAGCAAGATCCGAGCTACAACAACTCTCACCATCATCATCCTCGTCCTCATCTGCATTCTCGAACCCTCGCAAATTAATTTTACTACCACTATAATCAAACTTATTATTACTTTTACCACCAATAAAATTACCGTGATTAGCACTAACAACATTAACCTTAAACTCCTTTCTAATTTGATTACTATGGTAACCAACTAACATATTAATAATATCAGAATCACAGCCATGTTATCGAAATCAAACCAACCAACTAAAATAATACTATAACAATAATAGATTACTCGCACGGTCCTAATCGTATGGAGTATAATTTCACACTTCTTACAATAGAATCACACAAGTGTGCCATAGAATTCCACAAATGTCGTACAAATTCATATACGAGTAGTTTCTGCGTCAAATCATAATAATCATAATTGTTATAAAATAAAATCACACACATGTCCCATAGAATCACAAAGGAGTCCCACAGAATTACACAGTTATCTCGTGTGAATAAAATTAAACTGCTGAACCTCGAGCTCAATTCCAAGCCCTAATGAAATAGAAAAGGCACCAAACCTTGCTATTATTACGAAAGCTAACTAAGCACCTTCGCAAAATCGTTAATGAATGATGTTAATAGGAACAACAATTCAGCACAAGGGACTAAATTTGCATCAGACCTAGAAATTAAAAGCTCAAGCATACTCGGATCAAAATTAAAAATCAAATTTTTCGGCGACATTCTTCTCTTCGCCGGAGCCTCTCCATCGCCGGCAATTAGAAAGACGGAGAGTGAAGACAATAACCAGAGAATTAACTGCAAACCTCAAAATTTAATTAAGAAAAAATTATATTGAATCAAATCGAATTAAGCTAAAATTAAATTGAATCAAACTAAAATTACTGATTGACAAAGAGGTCGACGATGGCGTGGAGAAGACAGCGCCGCGGCGGCGGCGAAGAGAAGAATGTCGCCGGAAAATGAAATTCATAAAACTGATTTAATTAAATAATCAAACTAGATTTTAGTTCTAACAAAACAATCAAAATTGAAAATCCATCCGAAAACATACCAGATCAAATGAGTAGGACACATTTGTAGATCCGAATAGTCCGCCGGCGAGAAGAGATCGACAGGAAGAGGAAAGAGTGCTGACACCAGCGAAGGAGAGTGTAGCGACGACGGCGAGGAGAAATAATGTCGCACGGCGGAGGCGCAGCTGAAGGAGAGAGAAAGCAGGCGGATTATCGTCGTGTTCCCTTGGTCGTTGCCGGAAAATAACATCGAGAATAGATTGCGGCGAAGGCGGTGGTTGGAGGGAAGCGGCGACGGCGGTGGTTGGAGGAAGAGGCGACGGCAGCGGTTGGAGGAGAGAGAAAATAAGGAGTAAAAATGGAGAGAGAGAGAGAGAGAGAGAGAGAGAAACATACCAGCAGTTATAGCTAGTCAATTCTATTAATTTTTTTATTTATTTGTGAGAGCTGGTGTAATCTGCATCGCCCAATCTATAAGATCTAATGGCTGTGATAGGACCTCACGCCTCACCGTGTGGGCGCGACACGTCATCCTCCACCTCACGTGCCACATAGGTGACATGCAAACGTGCATGCCACACAAGCAATTCCACATTATGGAGCACTTTTTTTGGTATGAATGTCAACATTGTGGAGCACTTTTTTGGTATGAAGAGACCCTTAGGAGAAGCAGAAATCCTAGACAGCCGCAATATACACTATTGTATGCGTGGAAAAGTTCAACTACCATTATTACGTGACCCACCCAAATTGTTGTGGAGCCTTTTACAGAACGAACACGAGCACATCAACCACTTTCTCCAAAATATTAGGTCCTATAACATGATGTGGAATTTCACATCTATGGGGGGCACGTAGACAGATCGGTTAACCAGGGAAATAGGTGGTCAAAATCAACATTTCATAGGTAGTCTGTTGCCTCCTGAGCCCGAGATATCACGTTTTGTAGAGATAAGAGGTCTCTATTCCGATGATAGACCAGATATCGTCTGCCGAGTGTTCGAGGTGAAGCTTAATCGATTGATAAAAGACGAAGAAGGGAAAAGTATATGGCAAGGCATGTGCTGGTTAGTATACAGTGTACCACGCTTTTTTAAATTTCATTCGATTTCGGCAATAACGTTTGTACTATAGGTATGAGTGACTATCAAATTGTTTCCTAACGTTACTTCTAAATTACTTTAACGTCTATTATCTACTTTCTTTTCATGCAGTTGTCTACATTATTGAGTTTCAGAAACGCGGGTTACCACATGCACACATCTTGGTGTGGTTAAAGAAGCATAATAGAATCCAACACGCTGATCAGATTGATAAGATCATATGTGCTGAAATACTCGACGAAAATGAACACCCAAGATTGTTCGGAATTGTTAGAGACAACATGATACATGGACCTTGCGGGAATGCCAAACCTGGAGCTCCGTGCATGATAGACAGAAATTGCTCAAAACACTTCCCAAAGAGATTCGAAGAATCAACTAGCATTGATCATAGATATGTTGTACCTTATAATCCTGCTCTGCTCCTCAAATATGGTGCACACATCAATGTCGAGTGGTGTAACCAATGAAGGGCGATCAAATATCTCTTCAAATATGTGAACAAGGGGTGCGATAAGGTTACAGCTGTTCTTCAACCGAATCATAATAAAAGAAGACCCATACACAATTGATGAGATTGATACGTATTACAATTGTCGCTATATATCAGCCTGTGAAGCAATGTGGATGACCCTCGGATTTCCAATGCACTATAGATGGCCATCAGTTGAAAGATTGAGTTTCCACCTCCCAGAACAACAGAGTGTAGTGTTCAAGGACGGGCAAAACATTGATGATTCACTTAATAGGCCTAACGCAGAAAAGACCAAGTTCCCAGCATGGATGGAATACAATCTAAAGTACCCACATGCCAGAAACTTGAGGTACTTTTAAATTCCTTCAAAGTTCACATGGGACAGAAAGCATAAAGAGTGGAAGCCGCGAGAAAGGGGATTAAAAGTAGCAAGAATGTACCGTGTTTCACCCGGTTCAGGTGAAAGATACTATCTCCGGACATTGTTGAATTATGTGAGAGGAGCCACGTGCTATGAAGATATAAGAACAGTCAATGGTGTCCTATACCCTACTTTCAAAGACGCTTGCTATGCTATGGGTTTGTAAGATAACGACAAGGAGTTTATAGACAGCATCAACGAAGCGCACACTTGTCATTCATGACTATCCTTGCGCAACCTTTTCACCATGTTGCTTTTATCAAAGAGCCTGACACGGCCAGAGTACGTATGGGATAAGACGTGGCATCTACTTTGCGACGGAATTCTTTATCGACAGCGCAGATTGCTCAATATGGATGGTACTTTAGGCATCTATTTTACTACTCCACATGTTTAAAAGTTCTGTTATTTTATATTGCTTAACGTTGACTAATTACGACCTTTCTTATTCCGACAGATTTACAGCTCAGAGACGAGCGGCTACAGCAGTACTCCTTATTCGAAATTGAACAAACACTTAATTGAAATGGCAGTACGCTTAGGAAGTGGGGTAAAATGCCATTCCCAGATGATCTGGTAGTGTCAATTAACTCATTGCAGCAGAGATGAATTACGACACATCACAATTAGAGGATGAGCACTTACAACTCCTCTCAACTATGACCTATGAACAGAAGAGCATTTATGATGAGATAATGAATGCGGTGTCAATTGGAGATGGTGGAGTATTCTTTGTGTATGGGAAAGACTATTTTGTGGAGGACTTTATGTGCTGCCATAAGAAGCAAAGGGGAAATTGCTATTCCAGTTGCATCAAGCGGTATTGCAGCTTTGCTACTTCATTCCTGGAGGGAGAACGGCGCACTCAAGGTTGGGCATACCCGTAAACGTTGACGAGACTACTCTATGTAATGTTCTCGAACAAGACACTGAATTGGCAGGCTTTTTAGCTAAAACAAAGCTAATAATTTGGGATGAAGCTCCTATGATGCACAAATATTGCTTTGAGGCTCTTGATAGAAGTTTAAGAGAAGCGCTCAGGGATACCGAAGGTCGTCCATCCGAAAAACCGTTTGCTGGAAAGGTTATTGTATTCGGAGGTGATTTTCGACAAATCTTACCGGTAGTTCCAAAAGGCACCAGACAGGATATAGTCGCGTCCGCTATCAACTCTTCATATTTATGGAACTCCTGCAGGGTACTCAGGTTGACCAAAAACATGCGACATCGAGCCGGAAACTCCGAGGAGGAAAATAGAGAGGTGAAGGAATTCTGACAGTGGATACTAAAGATTGGAGATGGTATAGTCAGACAGCCCAACGATGGTGAGTCTGTCATAGAGTTTTCGGATGAGAATCTCATAACAGACGTTCAAGACCCTATGGCTGCTATAGTGGAGAACACTTACCCTCAATTCACACATCACTTGTGGGATCCTCAGTACCTTCAAGAGAGGGCTGTCCTAGCACCTACCCACAATATCGTTGAATCCATCAACGACTACATGTTATCACTCATTCACTATGAAGAAAGAGAATATTTGAGTTCCGACTCAATCAGTTTGGAAGAAAAGGATCCCGACGTTCAAGAAGATTTGTACTCAACCGAGTGCTTGAACTCTATAAGGTGTTCAGGACTGCCAAACCATCACATTGTGTTGAAAAAGGGTGCTACCATCATGCTTCTCCGAAACATCAATCAATCATTTGTAATGGGACAAGGGTAGTTGTTAACCAACTTGGAAATCACGTTATTGACGCCAATGTCATTTCAGGGAGCAACGTTGGTCATAGGGTATTTATACCTCGAATGAACTTAACACCGTTCGATGCTTCTAAATTCCCAATTGAGATACAGAGGAGGCAATTCCCATTGGTGGTTAATTTTGCGATGACAATTAATAAGCCAAGGGCAGTCCCTCTCCTACGTGGGATTATATCTACCGAGGCCTGTCTCCAGCCATGGTCAACTATATTGTTTCTAGGGTCACGACCAAGAAGGGTTTGAAGGTTTTAATCTGTGATGAGGACGGACAAACTTACAAGTCTACAACTAATGTAGTATATATGGAAGTGTTCAGACGGTTACGAAAATTGGTTGAGCCTATAGCCGTCGATTACTATTGTTATTTCTAGAGCAATATACTAAGAATTAAGTGTTTTAAGCAGTAATTCTGCTACTTCTGAATTGTTAGTTGGTTTCAATTCTCCAACTGAAGAAACTTTTTTACTGTTCTACTCATTTTGCACACTTCCTTTATTCTCGATCCATGTTATGGAATCTCTATACAAGGTATCGAATAGTCGTGAATTCCGAAATTACAGATTCTTAATACCATATCAATAAGAAAAAACGGCATCAAATCAATTAAAGGCGCTATTATTACAGTAAAAGAGAACAAACTCCTATTCATAACAGCTTCAACATTCAGCAATTTACGTACTTCAAGCAACTAACAATGCAGATGTATTAACATATCAAGACGAAATCTAATTTTTAGAGCTTAATTTTTATGAAATCTGGAAAGAAATCGAAAGTAACCTGTTTAGCACAGTTAACGTCTGATCAAATCCTGAACTAGAATTCTCCTCCGTTATCTACTCCAGTCTCCTCTTGAATCAATCGAACCCCAGGCGAACGATATATGAATTTAAAGTTCTACATAAATAAATAAAAAATAAAGGGATTCAACCAAACTCACATTTTAATTCAGGATTGACCTTAGCACTCAATTTGATTTTCAATTACAATCGAAATAATGAACCGATTGAAATCAAAATTAGCAACGAAGTTGACATTGGCCTTTAATTTGACATGTATACTTACACTGAGATGCGTAAAACATGCTGAAATCAACGAATTAGCAACGAATTTGACATTGACTTTTAATTTGACATGTAAACTTACACTCATCAAAACACGCTGATCTTTCCGGCAGCTGCTCTACGCCTGTACTCGCGGGAAAATATTGATCAAGGCGTCTTCTTTCTTCTATTCGGACGGATGATCCTCCATCCCTCAATCGCACGCCACCCATACAACTTCGTGATTCTTAAACATGAGATCAACAAAAAGGACAATCTTCAAACTGTTACACCAAATTTGTTATTAACGTTGGGAAGGCTAAAAAATCGTGGGTAAGTTTTGATTTGATAGAGCTTTAAGGGGCAATGATGTGGAGATTTTTCTGATGTGGGGAAGGCAGTCGGAATATGAAATTAGAAATATCCAAATAAGCGATTGCATGGGTCAGTAAACTAGTATATATATAAAGTTGGATGGAAACCGTGTCAAGGTTTGAATCTGAGACTTCGACGTTGCATTTAAACACTTCAACCACTAAGACAATTGATGATTGTTGATTCTTTTGTTAACACAATTATATATAAAGGCATTTAATGTTGAGATTATAATTATATATATGAAATGAAATATCAAAATAATTTATAGGGGGTTTGACATAAATCGTCGTATATGATATTATTCATAATCGTGATGAGAATAAATATTAAAATAACAAAAAGTGGAGAGGAAAATATGAGAATCGGCATGTTGCAGTTTGGAGAAAAACAAAGACAAGGATAAGTAATATCGTAATCTCTCTATTTCACTGATTTACGTATAAAACCAAACACACTTATTGTTTTTTGTGACACTTTTATCCACACTACTCAATGAAGATGGGAAGGGACAAAGATATTGATCACTATGACACTAATCTATTTATTTTTGTAATTTAGGGGTGATTGATATAAATCGTGGTATATGATATTATTCATAATCGTGGTGAGAATAATTATTGAAATAACAAAAATGTGGGGTAATAAATTGAAGAATTAGAATTAAGCGGTTTGACAAAGATTAAAGAAGTCGCTGACTAATATTGTAATATCTCTATTTCACTAATTTATGCATAAAATCAAACACCCTAATCAACGAAGACCGTGCGTAGCACGATGTAAAAACTAGTCATATTATATAACTCATTAGAAGAAAAAAAAACACTTATTATCTTCGATTTAGACCATATGTACTACTCCCTCCGTCCTCTATTGATTGTTAAAAAATGAAAACGGAAATTTTAAAGGGGAATATTACATACTAATGACAATTATATTGCAACAAAGTATTTTTTTAGCCACCAAAGTAAGGAGGGTGAGATCTATAAAACACCAAAGTCGTAATTGGGATTTATAAAACACCAAAGTCGATAAACTTGTTTATATAACACGGTTTAAATTGTTTGGGTCTTTATTGAACACCCAAACAAATAAAAAACATGTTAGCTTTTATTTTATCTCTTAAATTATATTTCTGCGTTAAGAAAAAAAAACGAACGATAAAGCTTCTTCCCTCCTCTAGGGTTAAGTAGTTGCTTTTTTTCATCTTTTCTCCAATTCTTGTCATCGATTTTCTCTACGAAGGCATGGCGCAAATCATATCCAACAAACAACACAATCAGAACATAGGATTAGGAAAATTTAAATAAGAGTCGTCTTGGACCTGATGGAGCGGGAGCGCAAGGATTTTGACACTTCTAAACAAGTTTTTATGCTATATTTTGAACTTTACAATACCATACAATCATGTTCGTAGAATTTTTTTTTTAACATTTGCTCAATTATGTGATTTTTTTAGATCAATGAACTTGATTTATATCTTTACCTATTGTGAAGCGAGCCTAGTCTTTCTTAATTTAAGTGAGTACAAACATAATTTTATTATTTTTTTTATTATTTTTGGTGTTTAATAAATACCTAAATAGTTCAAAATTTGTTTTTAAACAAGTTTTTCAACTTTGGTGTGTTATAAATACCAAATACAACTTTGGTGTTTTTTAGAACCCACCCTCATCACTTTGATGGCTAAAAAAATACTTCTTTGATAATATTGTGTACACCCTCCGTCCCCCTTTAAACACCCCATACCCAAAATACCCCCGTTTTGATGATGCCTTCCCATAATTTGGCAACGGGTTAAATTTCAAAGAAGATTTCCCGCGTTTTTGGTTTAGTTTTTTGAAGGCGAAAGTGCGATTTGCCCCCTACAGTTTCACCAATCTTGCAATTGAACACCCTAACTTTTAATTTAGCAATATACCATCTCAACTTTTTAATTCGTGGAATTTCCCACCAACCTCTATTTTTCAACTAATTTTATAATATAAAACATTTTCCTAAATTCACAAAATATATAAAAAACTATCTAAGTATATTATACAGTAAAAATACAATATTAGGATTACAACATATTATACAGTACCTCAACTAATACCCTTTAAAAAAATATTATTACAAACTAAGAATGGTAATTAACGCCCATATATTTTTATCTCCAATCCTACCTACTTTCCATTACTATTACTATTCACCATATTTCTTTGTATTTCACAAAAGATGAATATGTATAAAAAAAAATTCACGTATATGTATTTTATTTTTAAGGCTAAAACTGTTGTATAATATACTTAGATATTTAAAGTTATAATATACTTAGATATTCTCTGGTTTCCATGAGGCTATGGTTTTATTTAAAGTCATCTAGGCTGATTTCTTAATCTTTGATAGGGGCTTGCATATGCGGACTTTTCAGATGATGCAAATCTTAATGCGGCTTTAGCTAAAAACAAAGAGATGTTATTGCATAAAAGGGTAAGCATTGCCCGGTCAGATCCAGGCAAAAGCAAAAGGCACGCGGATGGACGTAAAATGCTGACAAAAAGGGTAAGTTGTTGCTACTTAGTTCTGACACTGTTAATTCCACCATATTTCATGCTATTCTGTCAATCATAAACTCATCTTATCCAACGAAAAGGCAGCTTTGAATGGCAAATTCATCTGAAAGCTTCTGATGAAGTCATCTGTTTGTTTGTAAGGTCGTTTTTTCGTTGAGGTATTAGAAAGTTTATTTGCTTATCTGTGTTACTATATGTTCACTAGACATGTGAGAAGTGACATGAATCTGGCCTCAACTCAGTCAAGCCAACGCACTCATAAGTCCAGCCCAACATGGAAAGCTCTATGGTGTAAATATGAGAAACAAAACAAAACTCAGCAGCAACACATGATCATGTCAAAAAGCAAACGACTACCTTGTGAAGAAGTAGGTAGAAGTGTACTTGTAGGTTGTAAATGATTTTGTCATCAAGTACAAATCATACTAGGTTTTACTTAGCTTTCCATATATAAAGCCCTCTACGTTGTACATTGTCACACAATTCTGAGAAATACCATTGGGCTGGCGGAATTGCAGAGCACCTTCACAAATATTTGCATCTCCCTGTTTTACAAAGCTTGTCAAGCAAACTGGTAATTAGGATGGTGCAGATGTATGAAAGTCAACATGGTATCAGAGCTCTGTGCTCCTGATCACCAAAGCTAACATACCCGTTTTCCTGTAAGTTTAAATTCTGTTTTTTTTTCTTGTTTTACTTTTCTTGCATTAGTATCTGTTCTGATAGAAAGCATAGAACTTTCTCGCGAGAAAGCATTGAACTTTCTCGATTCTCCGTTTGTTTGGGTAAAATAGCAATTGCTCTGTTTGTTGTAGCAACAAAACATAGATTTTTCTTGCTGATTGTGTGAAAAAAAGTTTGAATCTTTGGTGTATTAGACTAGTTCTTTAAGAAAAGTTGAATCTTTGGTGGTTGTTTAGAATTATTGTGAGGAAAGGTTGAATCTTTGGGTTGTTGTGTAAAAGCCTGGAGTTTTAGGAGTAAAGTTGGAAACTTTGAAAGCTTATTAAGAGTTAGAAGTTATATTTGTCTGAAATGGCCACTGGAGGTGGACTTGAGTTGGATCTTAATGTGAATGAAAATAGTGGAAATCAACACCAAGTGAACAATGAAGTTAGGATTGACCCTATACTTACTGGGCCTGAGAACTATGGACCCTGGAGAAGACAGATGGAGTTAGCTTTGTCTGCAAGAAGAAGGTATGGGTTTGTTACAGGAACCAGAACCAAACCTATCACGAATTAAGCTCATATTGAGGCCTAGAATGCAAACAACAATCTGGTAATCTTCTGGCTGTTGAACAATGTGTCTAAACCCATCAAAATGGCCAACCTGTACACACTCACATCCAAAGAGATATGGGAAACTCTGAAGAGAAGGTATTCCATTACTAATGGAGCAAGGAAATACAAGTCGAGTAAGGAAACCTATGAGATGGTGACAAGAATCTGGGCTCAACTCAGTCAAGCCAACCCACTCACAAGTCCAGCCCAACATGGAAAGCTCTATGGTGTATATATGAGAAACAAAACAAAACTCAGCAGGAGCACATGATCATGTCAAAAAGCAAACGACTACCTTGTGAAGAAGTAGGTAGAAGTGTACTTGTAGGTTGTAAATGATTTTGTCATCATGTACAAATCATACTAGGTTTTAGTTAGCTTTCCATATATAAAACCCTCTAGGTTGTACATTGTCACACAATTCAAAGAAATACAATTGGGTTGCCGCAATTGCACACCACCTTCACAAATATTTGCATCTCCCTCTTTTACAAAGCTTGTCAAGCAAACTGGTAATTAGGATGGCACGGGTGCATGAAACTCAACAACATGAAAAAAAAAAAAAAAAACAGTTTGGGAAAACAGTTTTGCCTACATAGAACCAGTATCATACATTCAAGACAATGGTGATTTATGTCAGTATGTCACTATGTCAGTAATAACCAAGAAATGCTTGTCAATTTTTGTTGTTGTTCTCTGTGCCCTTTCTTCTGGGAACTTTAACATTTAGAGTATGCTGAAATTGTTTTTTTTTTTTTCCTCGGCATTTATCAGGTGGAACAACTCTGTCTGGTCATCAAGCAAGATCCAAAGGTGAAGGCTCTTCTGTGCCATCCAATCCACCTGGTGGCCAATCCTCCTCTAGAAAGGATAGTGGCCCAGATGTAGTCCAACTCAAGGGGAATGTCACATTTGCAGTTGCACGCAACGTACAGACTGTGAAAAAGCAAAAGGCTGCTGAAGGAGAGGATGAGACTCCAAAATCTAATGCTGAATTCCGAGAGATGTTTTTGAAGAAAAGCAGGCACAAACTTGTATATGAGCTCACTATACAGTTGGGGTTCCGTCGATTAGTACTACATTCCGTAGAGCTTGTTGCTAGTCTATACAAAGAAACATCTGGTGTTTGAGTTAGGTGTTTTTGGAAGACCACGATTCCGGAGATACAATTCGTGGTAGATTGTACTGTGCCGGCCTGCCGGGTGATTAGAGAAGTATAGGCTCCATGTTGAAAACATAGACACCTCGTGGAACGCTTAGTTGTTGTTTTGATACTTCTAAGAAAATATGGGAGGGTAGTGATTGCAGGAATTACATACTCGTATGTGGTTGTTACAAACATATGAAATGGCCCTTTTTAGAACTTCCTACTAAATGTAGCAAGTCAGAACACCTCATTCTAATCACAGTGATTGGTTTATAATTCCTGGTGTAATTAATTGGCTAATATCATTTGTAGAAGATGTTAATGGCGTTCACTAGAGATCCTTGTGCCCTTTTGCTCCGGACTTTTATCTCATTGAAGACTAGAAAGATCTCGTGACAATCCTCTCTTCCACGCACAAAAATCAAAACTAATGTGAAGTTATCTCTTTTTAAAAGAGTTCTGCGGACCTTGACAAGACAAACAAAAGAAAGTATATTAATAAATAATTTTAAGTTGTTTATTAATATATGAGTTACTCTTGATTTTTATTTCAACTTACTTGTTGATATCTTCCCATAACCAATTCTTATACCGTACCCCACTACGACAGTACCCCACGCACATTTGGATGAGTAACTCAAAAATATTTGATGAGTATCCCCTGTCATTTCGATGAGCAAATGTGAATATTGAGCATTTATCGATGTAATCCAATAATTAAAAACCATTCAATAATATAAATATAATTAAGCCCATTGATTTGTATATCGATACTCAACGATATTAACTTGTAGCTGCTTATCAAATTGCAAAGATTGCTCATCTCAACTATTGATTAATTTTCCTCTTCCCATAATTTGGCAACGGGTTAAATTTTTATTTTGGAAAAGAGTAGTTTCTATTCCTCCATTGTAGGAAATAAAATGAATACAAAATTCCAAAAGGATAGCAGTGTGCTACCCATAAAAACCAATACACCTAATTTCTTGGTATTACATAACTACACTTGTCTTGTAGTCTAACACAAGTAAGAAATTGAAATCTGAGAACTATGCTATTTAAACTCCTATTGCAATCAGTAAAAATCCTACTGTTTCTCTCCCTCCATATCTCATAGATTGTGCAGCAAAACGCGACTCGAAGAATATGATGACGAGCATGCGTGCTTACCCCTGAATCTATGGTGAAACCACTTCAATTCCCACCTTAAACTCGATTTCCGTGGCTTGTGGTGAAGCCATGCCAGAATATTACACCAAATATCTCTCGACAGTTGACATTGGAAGAAGAGATGGTTTATAGACTCAGCTTGCGCCTTACATAGACAACACCAGTTTGGGATGATCATTCCTCTCTTTTGCAACGGGTTAAATTTGAAATTAATATTTCCCGCGTTTTTCAAATTTAATTTTTTGAAAGGTTCATAATTCTTAGTTGGAGTAACGCCTAAAAAGCGCGCAAAATTCCAGCTACAATATAGCGCGTAAATGATTGAAGAACTTTCCAAAAGCAGAACTACCAAAACTCATGTAACCGCCTTCCCAATATTTATATAAACAAGCAATTCATTCAGCTCAGTTTTTACTCTTCTTCCTCCATAATTCCCATATCATAAATTTCAATCAATTGGTGGTCTGATATTCTCCAAATTACCCAGGATATTAATTCAATGACGAACATAAAAGGCAGAGTATGTCGAATTACCAAGTTTCACAATGATATACAGAGGGCGATATGACTCAGGAGGAAAATTGATCAAGTGCAGATGCTTGTGTCAAGAATGGGAAAATGCAAAGAAGTTCAACAGAACACATTACCCGCATTGGCACAGAGAGATGCCAAAGTATTGCGATTGGTTTCACGACCTCATCGCGTGTGATGTTTGGCTTACGAAAACTAGGCCACTTTATAAGTTTATTCTAATGTTAGTTCATTAATCGTAAGAAGGTCATATAAACCATCTTACCTTTTCAAGACTTAAGAAAATAGTTCACAATAATTGTTTAATTTAATTCTCAAAAATATCTGAATTTCCTTCATAAGTATTTCAGACTGTAAACAAGAATGCCACTAAGCCAGGCGTCCAAATGCATGATTACTTTTTCTACAATAAAAAAATTCGATAAAAGTAATCCATATCGGCTTGAACTTCCAATAATCTTTAGGGTCATAAAAACCTAAGAATACATTGGGATAATGATAGGTGAATTAATGATAAGAAGCAGTTTTTCACCCCACTAAGAGTGGTTTCCCGATAAAAGAGGAGGAAACCGTTTCAACTTCACACGTCATTAATTTCCACGATAAAATAATTGTAAAAGCTATTTTAGTATAAAAGGGGAGTAAGATAAACACAAAAATCATAAGTCACACCTCAAATATCAGAAATCTTTGAAGGGTTTCTCTATTTTTTTTCCCCTCCAAAAAACAAACCTCTCACAAATGGCGGTTTTTGCCACCAAAGACGTCAACATTCCTGGTTACGACAAACCAGCAATGAACTTCTTGGGATGCAATAATCCACACCAATACCACTACGTACACCGGCAGGGCAGAACAAGTGGGGAACACATTGTCGATGTTCTCCCTCTCGTCCTACAATCAGATAATGTGGGGCCCTATGGAGAAGAATGTCCAAATCATCATCTCCGCTGCAACAATGTAAAGGAAGACGAAACAGAGTTCATCAATGAACCCCTTGCAACCAAAAGATGGAAAGCAGCAATCAGGAAATACTTCCCTGATTCTAAGGAGGATGAACTCCCTGAAATAAGATTCAACAACAATGAAATGCCAAGCTAGTCAACTGCCTTATCAAACGAAGACTTGATGACTTAACTCATCATCCCAAAATTGGATCATGAGGATGGCATGAACGTCCTTGGAACGTGCAAACGGTGGGGAAAGATCATGGCCCTAAATTTCCTAAAGCCAAACGAGAATTTCGCACACAGAAATTCTCTACTCTATTACCCCAGAACATATTGGTCTCGATGGTATAGAAGAAGAATCGAAGAAGGAGGAAAGAGGGTCGTGTACTTCTGTGCTTACGAGACGTGGGACGAGTATGCGAAAACAGGAGAACAGGCCTATTGGCTTAGAGCCTGCAGCGATGATGAATTCGAAGATAATGAATACGAACGTGAGAAATTCTCCAAGTTCAAGAAATATTCAACCAAATTCATGCCGCGACCAAGGCTCACAAAGATCAAACCAAAGAGCAGCCCAAAGAGAACATATATGGAGGCCCATAACGAGAGTTATGTACACCTTTTGGACACCACCCAAATTCTATCAAGAAGAAGACGAGATTGAAGGAACGATTCTTTGATCGACCAATGTAAAATACTTCATTCGTACCTAATGAAGTAATTTCAATACTTTCTCTCACTCAAATTAGTGAGTTGCATTTTAATTAGAATTTCTCTCATTCAAATCAATAAGATGCGTTTTATTTAGAGATTGTATTTCATTCAAATTAATGAAAGTAATAGTTTTTCTTATCCAAATCAATAAGATTTACATTGAGTAATCAAAATGATTATTGGCTCCATTTCACTGAGTATGAAAGATTAAATCATTTTTCGTGTTGCTTCAAATTTTCAACAACACAAAAAGGGGGGCATTTGTTGAAGACAAAAATAATTTGCCTTGGAGTGATGGAATATATATCGCGACGCGATGCAGAGAGTACTATCAGCATGATGGGCCGCGACAAAGAAAGGCCCATTCTTTAAGCAGATCCTGGAATTGGGCTGACAATAAACATTGAGCCCATGATTTGAAACAAGCAATGGACGCCATACTCGAAAGCAGTTAGAATATCAAGAGAGACATGATAAACCGCCTACAAACGTCTTATCCCACAACCGGAGAAGGGAGCGGGAGTTCAAGTAACCGCCGAAGAGATTATCCTATTTAAAGCGCAGAATAAAACAACAGTAAAGATCAATCAACAATCTATCAAACAACAACAACAATTTCATCCATGCCCGCGACCATGACTACAGGCATGATTCTTCTTTTTCTATCTTTTTAGTGTACACCGGGAGGTCTCGCCCCGTATCGCGAGTAGTTCATGTTTTAGGATAGCTTTTTTTCTCTTTTCCAAGGTGAAAATAGAAGGCATGGAGGTAATTGTTCCATATCTTCCTTGACTCTTCATTAGCAAGCCTGACATTTACTTTCAATTGAAGTTAAATTTCAAGTTTGCAAAACCCCCTCGTTTTTAGCATATTCTCTAAATTTCAGTATTCTATTATGTTGCATTCTATTCTTTCCGGTCAAGTATAATTTAAGTGCTCTTTAGATAGGACATTTCATATAAGTGCCCTTAAATATTAGCGTTCAACAAGTCCTTAAAAGGATGATATATATATGATAATGGTGCAATTTCATAACATTCCCCAGGTCTAGCCCCATTAATATTTGTCTCTAATCAATTTTCTTGAACTAGAATAAGAAATTCATGTAACTTAAAAAGCATGTGAACTAACGCTGACTGACCCTTTTGAAGATTGAACTTCCAGCCAAATATTGGAAGTTGCCTACTTTTTGTTTTTTTTTTTTTTTTTTTTTTTTTTTTTTTTGCTAGAAAAAAGTTGCTTACTTAAGACTTCTTTGGCAAGTAAGAACGTCTTATCGGAAGTCATTTCTTACATGTGAAATTGGACATTGTTCAATTGTACTTGCGCAGGATAATCCGATATATCATCACAATTTATCTAAGTAAAATTGTTGGAGGGCTAATTGGTGGTGTAGTTATGAATTCTTAAACTATGCTATATATTAAAAGCTGTGTTAGAGGCAATGACCACGTTCACCGCCTTTAGTTAGGTCATCTGCCATTACACGTGGCATGTCTCTTCAATATTCACTAAAAAAATTCATTGAAAATGTCTTTTATGGTAAAGAATATAGATAGACATTCCATCCATGTGTTGTATATGAGTGATGTTTTCCATATCAATAAAGATTCACAATATTTTCTTATTATAAAAAATTAATATTTACTATTAATTGATTTCATCTTTACCTTATTATTTTATACTTTCCTTATTACTTATTTGAACTGAAATCAAATCATCTATATTGAAAATTAAAATTTTACAATTGATAAAATTTATTGATAAAATAATCTGTTCACAAAGAAATAAAATCATAAAATTTATCCGGGCGAGCCCGGGTAGTGGACTAGTTACAACTAAAAGGTATGATCATTTGTCGTAGATGTTATATATGTTCACTGGTCTTGTGCCTTTATACTCCATTGTTTGACCTCTAATGTCGTAATCTTATCATTACATGATTTTACAATAACTAGGTATCATTAAATAATTTACACATCCCATAATTTGTGGACATTTTCTTATATACCCAATCAACTAATTTTCTTGTTGATCATTAATACCAAAATATATGATCTCGAATTTTGGACTTATAGCTAAAGATGGATTATGAACTTAATTGTTCATCAGAATAAATGTCTTGAATTTCAGGTCCAATAGTTTGTAGTCTACAACTTAATTCTTGTTTTTATTTTAATCAGTTTTTATGGTATGTCATAATATATTACCCTTCAAATTCAATTCGTGAAAGATTTTACTCAAAATTAGACACTTCGAACTTCAGGCTTAAGTGTTAATTTAGACATACTTAATCCAATCATAATCTATAAATATTACCCTCGACATTAACTTAGAAATTTGTCCATTGATTTAGGTCATATGTGTAAATAACTTGCTTTAAGAGATAACTTTGAACTTCAGATCAAAGTTTTGCTCTACTCCTCTAGGTATAAAGTATAAATTAAACATGATTTTGAAACTTCAGGTCCAAAACTATTGGTCATCATCATATGGTCGTAAGATATAAATTATACGACTTTTCAAAAATATACGAAACCACGAATATTACGATCTACAATTGTACATGACTATTGTTAATGACCAATTTCATTATTGAGCCTCACTCTCACTTCAATGGTTTACAAGACCGAGTATGTCATCCGTCACAAGGTAAAACAATTAATATTTTATAGACGGTCGCATACTGTCATACACTTTTAATTTTGAACTTCGGGCCAAATTTTGGTAAGCACTTATATGCTAATTCATCCAAATAATATTGCTTGTTATTGGCAACTCCTGATTCAAAATTATGTGAACTCAAAACATATATCTGAAGTTATGGCATCGAGTGTTTAGGTATATGGTCAGAGCCTTTATTTGCAAAACGATATTAAAAATGTAATAGTCAATATATTTAAAAGTCTCGGCTACACCCACATTCATCCATGCCCGCGACCGTGACTACAAGTATGATTCTTCTTTTTCTCATTAGAGATCGCATTCGTTTCAGGGAATGACCTTTTTTTTTTACATCAAAAACCTCCGAAAATTGTATTAAGTAATCGCTGCTAGGCAATCCATAGCAGCACAATCGAGTACACTAGGAGTACCACTATCAACCCAAACTCTAGAGCTGTAATCTATAGGACCTAGATGCGCCGCTACATGAGCCGCTTTATTACCTTGTCTACGTATATGATTAAAAGAACAGGAATTAAATCTCCTAGCTAAGCACAAAATGTCCCTGACAATCAAACCTAAATAAGTGGACTTGGAAGAATGAGAAACTAAATCATTGATTAGTTGTAAAGAATCCGACTCAAGAATAACGTCTTGGACTCCTTGCTGCCAAGCAATTTGGAGTCCAAACTCCGCCGCTTTTTCCTCGACAATGTCCGGGTCCCATCTATCCCGAACCTGCCGACACCCGACTCTTAGCACCTTCCCTTCGTGCCCGCGAATAACTACTCCCATCCCCAAACCGCTATCACCAAGCACCGCACCATCAACGTTTATCTTCACCCTCCCTTCACCTGGCGCCTCCCATCTTACCTCCTCACGACTCCCCTTCCCCTCCCTCTTCTCACAATTACGAGCCCCTGTCGCCTCCTTATAAGCAGAAAGAAAACTATCAGCCCTCGTCACCACCTGGGCTGCCACCGCCTCCTCCCCCCCGTGCACTATTAAATTTCGTCCATTCCAAATGGACCAAGCTACTGTCAAAAGTCGAGCGGCCTCCTCATCCTCGCGTCCCTCACTCCACTTCTCGATCAGATCCCTCCCATCTCAGGGAATGACCTTGATTCAATTTATATACACCTGCGGGGATCGCAAAAATAGGTTTGGGTTTGCAGGTTATTGAACTAACCTAGGGTTTGACGTTAGAAACTCAGAGTCGCCACCCTGTCTTTACCCCGACAAGGAAGGGTTTTGAAAAAAGCTTTAAAAGCACAAGTTCGAAAACAAATGAAAGGATTTTAAGGAAAACCTTTCGAAAACCAAAAATGACTCCAGGCGCCCTAAAGGCAAAATTCCGCTTTATTGCTTATTTACAAATTTTGGAAAACTGGTCTACGAAACAGAGAAAAAGGGTTCGCGGCCTTAGTTAAGGGGTGCGAACATTTGGAACTCGTCTCCCCTTCCGTCATAAGGTCGGGCACTTACTAATACATCATTTCCTTCTAAAGAGTCTCGATGTAGTGGTTACGTTAAGATCCATATAAATAAGTAGAAATAGAAAAACACATATATTCACATTGTCATTCACATGCAGAAGTTTGGAAAAAAGAATATACAAGAATTTCCAAGTCTTTTTGTGCGGACTTGGAGGGTTTGAGCACCAAAATTGCCCTACGTAACTTTCATTGTGGGATTAGAATCCACTCGAGGATCAAAATCCTACGTAGTTCTGTTTGGAAATAAATAAGAAAACATTTTTAGTGGTTTTTGATTTTATCAATTACATTATTTACAAAGGGGGTCAATTTTTGTCCTTATTGACTTTAATCGACTCGGGTTAACTTCGGTTGACTTGCACCTATTTGCGAAGTTGACTTTAAGGTAGAGTCGGGTTGACTTGGGTTGACATTAGTAGACTTGGGTAGACATTGGTAGACTTGGGTAGACATTGATTGACATGGGCAGACTTGGGTAGACATTGGTTGACATGGGTAGACTTGGGTAGATTTGTTTGACTTTGGTTGACTCGAGTAGATTTGGGTTATTTGTCGGATTTTAGTAGGCTTTGGTAGACTTGGTTGCATTTTGATTGGTTTTAGACCTGGTTGACTTTCATTGACTTGACCTCGGTTGACTTGACTTTGATTGACTTGACTTAGGTTGACTTAGATTTCATTCTAAGTGTTTAAAGTGATCAAACAAGTGGTTGATTAATTAGACTCCCTATTAAGTCTAATTTTTTTTATAAATTGGCTTAAATAGACTCCTAATTAAGTCTAAATTGTTTTTAGTATTTTGACATTTCAAAGAGGTGGATTACTTAGACTCCCTATTAAGTCTAATCATTTAATTAATCAAATCAATTAATTTGGGGAAGAAACTTATCATTTTTTACCCCAAAAAACAGAAAGTTGGTGGAAATTGAAAGGTTTGGAAGATCAAATGAAATCTTCAAATTTTTCTGGGTTGAGGGTGGGTTTATCAACATCTTGGGATCACTCATGAATGTTTTCATGATCCCAAGAGTTCATTTACTCACAAAACAAACTTAAGGTTGAAAATCGGATTTCTGAGCAAAACAGAGTCTGTTTTCAAAATATCATAGCTATTGATAGAGACATGAATAATTTCTGTGCCTTATAATTCTGGAAACTTGAGAATCTTCTCTTCAACTTTCATGAAGGAGACTTTCCCAAAAACAGTCGTTTTAATTGATTAAAAACGCGTTGTAATTAATTGGTCGGATCCAAAACAAGATTGAGCAGTTTTACCACAAAAATCGTTATAAATTTTCTGTGATGAATCTAGATCTGAAATTTGGCAGAGAGGTTTATAAGACCCCAAAAACGGCTTGCTAAAAAAATCAATATTTTTAAGCGAAAAATCATTTTTATACATATTTTACAAGTTGGACTCAAAAACAGTTAAAACTAAGCAGAAATCATGATTGGATGTTTAGGCCGTTTTGTACATGGAAATATTGATAAAAACTTACAAAAATATAAATTTCACTCATGAAGGTAGAAAAGTAATAAAACATAAATAAAAAAACACACACAAAGGCACTCCACTCCTTATACTCTCGCATAATCTAGTGTTCCCCTCAGTAAAGGGAATGGCCACAAGAGGCCCTAGAGGCAGGCTTATGAATCCGTAGGGCTCAATAAACCGATACTTCATCATTACCGACAAAGGCTTGACAAGAAAAAAATGTTAGTAATGTATTTGAGAGAAAAATGAATTGAAATACAAGAATAAAAAGGAAAGGGAAAAGAAAGACTACCTTTGATGATCAATATTGATGATCCTCCAAGTCGAGGTACTAAGTCACCTAAACAAATTTTAATCTAAGTGAAGTTGGTTGATTTTATTATTCCTAGGAGCTAGAGTGATCCTAATACTACACATTCATTAGATTAAATTAGATTTAAGGTGGAGTTTTGGCGTAGGAAATGAATGAGAGAATGTATTAAATGTGTGAATCAATGTAGAAGAGCAACACTCTTCTTTTTTTCTCTTGATGGCCGGCTCTTTCCTTCCTCTCTCTCTTTTTTTTTTTTTTTTTTTTTGCTTTGTTTGTGAGTAATGAATGTAGTAGTAAAATGTGAGGTTATTTGTTTAAGTAGAGAAAGGAGAAGTTATGTGTGAAGGAGATTGCATGAGGGTATCTCACTAATTGAAGAATTAAATAAATAAAAAACTTGCTCTTCAAGCTCTCACTTGGCCGGCCCTCATGTGCCTCACACATCACTCTTTTTTTTTGTCATTTTGCTATTGTAACGCATGGGAAACAATAATGAGTCATTAAATAAAAAAAAATCAAAAATCAAATAGTTAGCATCTTTTTAGCATATAGTTAGTGTAAATGTGAGTGACATAAGGGTGAGATCATAAGGTGAGGTCATTGCCTAGGTGGTTTAGTGGTTAGAAAAATAAAGTCGGGTTAGGCTCGTTTCGAGCAATTTTGCCTTGGTTTGCGCAAAATGAAAAATGGGTAAAACGAGGTGATGAATAAATGAATTTGGAATTAAAACAATGAAAATCAACATTACTAAAATTATTTACACAATTTTCGAAATTTATATAAATAATAGAAAAAAATGGTGAAATTGAAATTGTTGAGAAATCGTTTTATTCACAAATAAACGAATAGAAATGGGTGAATAGAAATGAATAAAGTGAAATGAAAGTAGAAAGTAGAAATAGATTAATAAAAATGAAATAAAAAGGGTGAGACAAAATTTGATGTCTACAACACCATATTGTGATTTTAAGTGAACTTCCATTTATAAGGTCACAGGGTCAGTGATAATCGTCCATTTCTGCAATTGCTTTGCACTACATGAAATTAATAATAAGTTAATTCATCAAAAATTGTTAAAAAAATTCAGTCACACCAACAAAGACCCTCCATTTCCATAAAACGGCTGGTCAAATTTTAATAACAAAATACAAGAACCCATGTGACACTCCTCTTATCCACTATATTAGAACCTTAAATTGAGTGACCTCTTTTGGGCAGAGTTCTACGAGATAATTTTTAAGCACTCCCACAAATATATCAACCTCCCATCGTTTTCTTATGATACACACCCAAAAGGGCATCAACGTCATTTTAGTTTTGAGTCTTTTTATTTGTATTTTCTTTTAATTAGTGGATTGGTCCCCAAGAAACTCCACTATATATAGAGTTGTGTAGGTGTAATAGTCACTCAACAAATGTGGTGTTGGCATGATCGAGCTCCACCACGTCCTAATGTCGAAAATGTGGTGGACGAGTTTCCAATCGCAGAATTTTCGAGTAGCAGAGGGGCTGTACAAGGCGCACACCAAGTGTTCGACGAAATGCCAGAACCAAATTTTTATCCGAACACTGATCACGAGAAGGTAATATCATTTGATGCACATCAGGTGCTCAACGAATTGCCTAAATTAAACCAACGGCGAGTACAGACGAATTTGAGGCAGTGGTGGTCGAAGAAAATAGTAGTTGTGAACATGAGTCAGCAACTATTTTGGAAGACACGGTGCAAGAGTTTATTGCTGACGAGGTGTTCGATGAAATGCCACTTAGAGCTGTTATCCTTAATAATTTGGAGATTACGGAGAAGGCAGAGTTGGGAGTTCTAGTTGAACTCGGGAGCTCAAACTTTAATGGCTGCAACATGCTTGATAAATTGCAAGGTTTAGGCACTTGTAATATTAGAGAAGAAGAAGTCGTCTCAGCCATGGACGAGGTGTTGGGCGCCATGCCAACACCAATATCCAATCTCATTGCCTTCCTTCCAATAAATCTCAGGTGAGAATTGATCATGTAACTTTTATAGTTCGCTTTGTTAGTGTTGCGTCTATGGGGGAGCCGGTGAAGGGTGCACCAAGGCTCTGCATTTTGTTTGTTTTTAACCATGGTGTTCCGACTTTGCGGATAAGCACTGCAAGTTTCACTTCATAATTTGTGCATTTCTAGGCTAGACCCGAGCCATTTACTCTGTTAAATAAGGTTTACACAAAAAACCTTGTTTGCGTTTTCGATTGGTTTACTGTGTGCAGTGTATGTAGCTGCTCTACTTGGGTTGGAGTCATGTTGTTGTAAGCTCCTTGATAGTCCAAGTATGTGTTTGCATTACATGTTGCTTGATTTCGAGAAGGCATGGGAACCATATTCTAGAATTTTGGCAGTGCAAGGTACCTCATTTATGCTTAGTTTTGATCCTGGAGGGTCTTTAGGCACATAAACTTTGTACAAGTGCCACGCCGGATTTCAAAAAGGGTCAAAGTCAAAATATTGACTTCCACAAGTTTTAAGTAAATAGTTTGGGTTAATTAAGTTCAACCCATTTTAATTATCATGACTCATCTTTGTTGGAGCAGTAAAGTCAGTAGGTGGGTTGGTGTTATTTAAATGTATTTTGTTCCAGTTGAGTTTAAAATAAACTCTGTGTGGTAGAGTTTACCAAAAAAAGGTAAGAATAAATATATTTGTTAATTTATTTGTGGTTTTGAGATCCTCTTTATTTTGTCTTATTACCCGTTTTGGTAAAACTCTACCAACTCTACAACATATGAACTCTATGGGATCCTCGCCCTATTTAAGTGGACTTAGGGACTAAAACATGTCAAAAAGCTACTAAACCCAAAGCCCAAATAGGAAATTAACCCTACACTCACTCTTTCCTATTATTAGAACTACTTTCTCCACTTCATAGAGTTAGTCACATTTGGGAGAATAAAAACTCATGCATGCAGAGAAAACACTCTACATATTTTTTCCACTCACAAATCCTCTCCAAAAAACAAAAGAAACCTCTTAGAGACTCAAATCAAAATCCTCTCTAATAATTCTTCATCAAATCTCTCCAAAGATTAAGACGTCAAGCACACATTATCGTGGAGTCTATCACCGAGAAGAAGCAAACATAGAAGGAGATCAAGTCACAACGACCCTCTTTCAAGATCGCCATTCAATCGACACTTATTTCATCAAAGCCGTCAGATTCATTTTTAAGTCAATTTGGAGACTGAATCAGAGGAGCAAATTAGACATTGTAACCCAACTCAAAAATCAATAAAATTATCTATGTCACATATTTTGTTTATTTGTCGTTTTACAGATTTACAAATTTGTGTTTACAAATTTGGCACACCCGGTGGGACCATCTCTACCTCTCATATCTTTCTCCACAAGTGAAATCTTCCAAGCCTCTAAATCAATGGCTTCAAAGAATTCAACTCCCGTGATCATGGTGGAGGAGGTCTTCAACGGCGTCGGCCCAGTCCTTTCCTCAAGCCGTGCATATGGTGGCAATTGCGTGAATGAATCCGCCTCTCCATCGTCAATCAAGGATCAATCGCCAAAGCACGAGGATGGTGTGGTCTACATGATATCAACGCCGAAGGTCTTCAACGGTGGCAACAATGTTCGCGCTTCGATACATGCACATGGTGGCTACCGTGTGAATAAATCCGCGTCTTCTTTGTCGGCCAAGGATCCATCACTAAAGCAAGAGGATGACGTCATCTCAATGACCTCAACGGCCAAAGAAGTCTCCAACGACGTCAGCGAGTCTGATCCATTCATTCAAGACGCTACTACGCAAACGAAGCCACGATTCCTGCAACCTACTATGCAAACGAAGGTGATCAACAACGTTGTCTTCGTGATGGTAATTGAAACAATTATCATTGAAGAAGAACTCGCCAAAATGAAGGCTTTTCTCGAGGAACTCCAACAAGAAAGCAAAGGGAAAGATGTTCAGATCGCCGCTCTGACAAAGAAATTGGAGAAACACTACATCCACGAGGACACTAACAAGGATTGGTAATTTGATGGCGACGATGGCGAAAAGTCCAATCATGATGACAACTTCAAATCATTCTCCGCCAAACAAATTCAAAGGATGATAGGAAAAAGAAATCGAGGCAAAATTCTGCGGAGGTTCTTCCTGCAATCGTCTTACACAAAGCCCTACACAAGAAGAGTCGACAAGTTGAAGATGCCAGTTGGTTACGAGCCGCAAAAGTTTCAGCAATTTGATAGCAAAGCTGATCCCAGACAACATGTCGTTTACTTCGTCAAAACATGTAACAATGAGGGCACATAGGGCGATCTCTTGGTGAAACAATTCGTTCGCACTCTCCAAGGCATGGCGTTCGATTGGTACACTGATTTGGCTCGCGAGTCCATCGACAGTTGGGAGGAAATGGAAAATGAAATTTTCAATCGCTTTTATAGAACTTGACGTGTGATCAGTATGGTAGAACTTACGAGCGCCAAGCAAAAGAAAGAAGAGCCTATCATCAGCTTCATAAACCGTTGGCACGCGCTTAGCTTGGAATGTAAAGATCGTCTATCGGAATTCTCCGCTATGGAAATGTGCATCCAAGGCATGAATGTGGACTTGGTTTACATCCTGCAAGGAATTAAACCAAGGACATTTGCAGAATTGGCAACTCGAGCTTATGACATGGAGAGGACGATTGCAAATTACGGGGGGACAACTCTTTCGTCGAACTGCGTCAATGCAACACTTGGAAAGACATCGATTGATACATGAAATCTGTCAAAAAAATCTCCCAGCAAAGTTATGGGGGGCAAAGAAGTTCATTCATTTAGCTCCAAGCTCCTAAGCAAGAGCATAACCTGCATAACAAAAAAAAATCTCCCGAAAATGCTCCTAAGCAAGAGCTAAAACTGCAAACTGAAAGCAAAAAAAAAAAAAAAAAAAAAAAAAAAAAACCCCACAAAAAGCTCCTAAGCACGAGCCTAAACTGCACACAAAAACAAAAACCAAAATAAAACCAGAAAAACCTCAAAAAAAAAAAAACCAAATCATCGAACTACGTTGGCTTGATCTTGTGAAAATGTTTTTCTTTCATGAGTACGTAGGCAGCTTGTTAAATTTTCTATACAAGTTCGGCCACACCAAAATAAAATCTACCTTCAATCATCATATTATTCAAGTCGAGAAACAACAAAAATTCAAATGCAAGGTCCGAATCGTTGGGGGCATAAATTCTCTCTCGATAATCAAATCTCAAAATACAATGGAAATTTGGAGAAAGCTTCCAGGCACCATAATTTCCACAAAAAAAAAAAAAAAAAAAAAAAAAAAAAAAAAAAACTGAAGACCAAACGTCGGAGTTTGGAAAAAGCTGATAAGCACTACTTCGTCAAAATCTTGTTGAATTGGAGAAAGCTCTCAAGCACCGATTCTCAAGAAAAAGGAAAAAGTCTACAATAAGTACAATGCATTCCTAGCGCATCGGTACAAGCTCATAGAGACGTGGGGGGCTAGGTTTGCGGCTGATGTGTGGCGTCAAAGTGCTTCATGATGCTTCTCATATGAAATGATGTCACGTCCTCCGCCGTACGTGGTAAAGGAAGCAACACTTTAACAAGATCGTGGTCAAGGTGGCACTCCGCAGTCGGTCAACCAGTCATCTGTGCATGGTCATGGCGTCTACGATGAAGTGGGATGTGCATCACCTCCTCCAATCGGGGTCCTGTATCGTAGAAGTTGGGCGATAGTCAATGGTCGGACGTCTCCGTACACATGCTTGGTCATCCTAGTCTACTCCAAACCTGCACGCAGTAAAAAAAAAAATGTTGCGTTCAAGGTCGTTGCTCGAAATTCAATAATCAATCATCTGTGGTGTGTACATTGCTTCATAAAAGTGTAATTATTCTCGGATGTCGTGACATCATATGCCGATCATCAAGAAATTGCGTCCCATCCGCTGCCATTGCACGTTGTCATGGTAGCAACTCCCCTCGAAGATCGCGGTCATAACGGCACTAATCGACGAGTTGGCTATACGTGGTCAATGGCGTACGTCTACAAGGGACTGGCATGTGGCGTGACATCATTGCGATTCACAGTCCAACTAAAAGCACCTGCAACCATAAAAATAAAATAAAAGTTGTCGATCTGCTGAGTTGCGGAATTGTGGTCGTTCATTGAGGCATCTTCATGGCACCTTTCTCTGCTTATGTCGCCACAACCGTTGATTGACTGCACTATCTCCTGCTTTATTGTCTCGGCTGGGCGTTGGTGAATGAGTGGCGTTCACCATTGGGTAATTCTGGCCGCAACAATTCTTCATTGGGAGATAGCTTTTGGCGGGCGCTGCAGATGGCGAAGCCAGCTATGGTAATCAGAAATAATCTGCTTCGTGCGTATCGTTCTTCATCTCGCATGTGCAGTTCGAGGGGCTTCCGATTGGGCAGTTCTTTATTACAAATGCCAATGAATTCCATGCCGAGTCCTAGGCGTCATCCCTTGTTGTTGTTCACGGCTGAAATGAATGTCCATGAAGGGCTGCACCAAAGGAAATTTCAACAAATATCTGCGCAATCAAAAAAAATCAATGAAAAGTTCTTGTTGCAGGCTTCCGCGTCCAAGTCCGGTCATCAATGGCGTTTGACTAGGCGTGAAGGTGCAATGAGCATGGCTCGTAAACTGTAGAGGCTGATCTGAGTACTTCTTGCGTCGACGTGACGATCTTGGTCAACTGGTGCGCGATGTCCTCGGTGCTGCCAACCATGAAGATTTTTCATCACGAAGGCGGCTGTGTCGAAACCTAATCATCCATGGCATTTAACATCGACTCTATCTTCCATGTACCTAGGTGTTATGGTCAAGCATCGCCTTGTACAAAATCAAAACAAAGAAAACAAATTAAGAGTGTCTAGTTTGATCGTTTGACGTGTTTGTAGCGGCTGATCCTTGCTTCCAGTATCGTGCATCACGTGAATTCTCGCGCTAGCAACCATCATTGGTGTATATAAGGCTATCAGGCTTGCAATGAAGAGCTGCTGCTCACTTGCTCAAAACTGCCGTGTTTTGTCCCACGGGAATGCCTCAACAAAATATCAAATTCAAGAGCTGATATAAATAGTCTGAAGGAGTTCATCAAATGTACGACTCCGAAGACCTGAATTGGCGAATAAAAAGTGCTCCGCATATTTTGCATTTCCGCACGAGTAAATGAAGTGTTTAACAAATTTGGAACTCTTTTGATACTCCCCCCTCCATTCTTTTTGTTTCTTTACAAAGAGAAAGTGGGGGAGTATCTAGGTGGGTAGAGAGAGAAGTAGTTTAGAAAATAATGAGGGCATTTGTTAGTGGATTAATTAATTGTTATGTGCTAACTTCTCATCTCTAATTTTCAATTATCACTGTCACCCCCTTCTACTCTTCCACCATTAAATAAAAAAAAATCCGCAAATCTCGATCATAAGTAAATCTAATAAAAAAAAAAATAAAAAAAAATAATACAACAAACCCAAAATCAACCCATCCACCACCACCCAATCTCAACCGCCAATCACCACCCCAGACTTGATTGGAAATATTATGTGCTTCTCAGAGCCAAAACATACAAGCAATGGATCAATTGGTCACAGGTTAATTGTTATGTGCTAACTTCTCATCTCTAATTTTCAATTATCACTGTCACCCCCTTCTCCTCTTCCACCATTAAATAAAAAAAAATCCACAAATCTCGATCATAAGTAAATCTAATAAAATAATAATAATAATAATAATACAACAAACCCAAAATCAACCCATCCACCACCACCCAATCTCAACCGCCAATCGCCACCCCAGACTTGATTGGAAATAATATGTGCTTCTCAGAGCCAAGACATAGAAGCAATGGATCAATTGGTCACAGGTTATCCTAAGCAAATCCTTTGCTTTATTTTGTGACAATTTAAGAATCGATCAGCCTACACTTAAAAACATCATGGTCTACATATATAAATATATGATCATGCAATGGATAAGGCGAAAACCTCTGAGCTCGGCTATTTGATCATCCTTCATCAGTCGCGCCACCACCTCCCTTCGTCAAACTCGATCCGAGCGTTGCCCATACACCGAACTGATCATCGATCGGACCACCTTCACCCGGTCAAATTTTTTTGATTGAAAAGGAAACCCAGAAAACCCCAAATTTGATTTTTTTTATTAAAAATGCAAAGGAAACCCAGAAAAACCCCCAAATTGATTTTCAGTTATTTGAAAATGAAAAATAAAAGGATTACCAGAACAAACCCCCAATTTGATTTTCTTTTTCACTGAAAATGCTAAATGAAACCCAAAAAAAAAAAAAAAAAAAAAAAAAAAAAAAAAAAACAAATTGTTTTCGCTTAATCGATAATGCAAAGAAAATGATTCCGGGAAAAAACTCCCAATTTGATTTTTTTTTTTTTTTTTTTTTTTTTTTTTTTTTTTTTTTTTGTTGATTGAAAACACAAGAGAGAGATTATCAGAGGGGAAAGAAGACATGAAGGTAGGTGGGATTTGGGGATGCAAGAATGAATGCTAAAGTTGTGATTTGTATATGAATGAATGAGATAGATGAATGAATGATAAAGATGAGTTTGGTGGATGAAGATGAATGAAGAACATGAATGAAGAAGATGAAGGAGGACGTGCATTATGATTGTTGTGGTTGTGTTGTGTGGGTGGGGTAGGATATTGGGTTATTGGATTGAAAAGAGTGGAGGAAAGATTGTGAGTAATTGCGTTAGATTTTGGATTAATTAGGTTCAGTGATTCAATTAGAAAATTTGTTAGTAAAGTTAGTAAGGGTAGTTGCGGAAGGTCATGTCACAAATATTGGCTCGAAAAAGAAACGTAAAGAATCAAAAGAAATTGTCAAAAGAGGAATACGTAAAGAACCAAAAGAAATGGAGGGAGTATTTGTTTGGGATTGGAACGAACATAATGCTGAAGATTATGATTGAAGTGGTCAAAGACTTTGAAAATCTAGCTTTATCATTTATCCAAGAATATTCCCACTTTTGCCAGCAAACATTAATGTGAATAAAACATTATTAAGGCACGTCAAACTTGCAACCAATCCGGCCAAAGAACATCAAAGTTCGTTTCGCCAAGCTGCATGATTATATCGAGATCCGACCACGCTTAAACCCTCAAACCATGTACGTGACCAGATCTCGATGGGGCACTTTGTAGGCACATAAAAGTTATATAAGTGCCACGTCGGATTTCAAAAAGGGTCAAAGTCAAAATATTGACTTCCACAAGTTTTAAGTAATTAGTTTGGGTTAATTAAGTTCAACCCATTTTAATTATCATGACCCATCTTTGTTGGAGCAGTAAACTCACTAGGTGGGTTGGTGTTATTTAAATGTACTTAGGGTGTAAAACAAGTCAAAAAGCTACTAAACCCAAAGCCCAAAAAGGAAATTAAACCCTACACTCACTCTTTCCTATAAATAGAACAACTTTCTCCACTTGCCCATAGTCTTCCTCAACAAAGACTTTTTTAAGTTTAATCGTTACGGCAAGCCATATTTCTTTCGAAAAAAAAAACGTCAGTCTTCTTTTCAAAATGTGTTTGCCCTGTCTAGGCATGACTTGTTGCATTTGCGTCTGCATCTACATCAGCATATGCGAATATGCTCTTGTGAAGGTAAGTTCAAAGTAGTAGTTGTCGTCATGAAGTTAACAACCATATAAGGGAAGTATCGTAGAGAAATTCGGACTTGTACAGACTTTCCACGTCAAGTAACTATGTCTTACTGTTTACATTAATTTTGTTATTTTTCTCCTCGAAAAAGTCAGTTTCCATGGTTGAGACCTCTCTTTTTTCCTTACTTCTTTCTTTTTGTTTATTGGCATGTAATCGTTTGGACAGGAACAAAGTTACCACAATTGTGCCAAGAGTTTAAGCATGGTGACCAATGACTAAGTGACGGTAGTGTTAGTTTGCTGACAGTTTCTAGTCCTAACAATTGTGCATTTTTTTTATTGAAATTTTGATCACTTCTTGTAATGGTATTGAAGGGGCAAGAAAGAATACGAAAGAGGCAAGGAAATGGGATGTTGGAACTTTGACCGTGGCCCAAGTGCTTAATTGTTGTAGGGAATGGGATGTTGGAACTTTGTTCCTCACCCTTGAGGACATGGGTGTTTTGTGGAGCGAGGAAGTGACATTGTGTATAATACAATGTGTAACGAGTAGGGTTGCAAAAGAAATGGTTGTAATGTTAGTGTTTGACCCCGGTGGTTATGATAATGGGCCATAGTTGACAATACTACCTCCGAGTTCCATCAATCTTTGCAGGTTGACCATGGAAAACTCAAAGCTCCCACCAATGCTACTTATGGTCGAATTCAAATTTTCGATGCACATTGGCTATTTTACATATCTCATCCAAAAGCTACTGAAGGAGAACATGAGAGCAATGAATGTTGAAATGATTCTTACCAAGAGTATATGTTGTTGGAATATTTTAGAAATTAATTTATTATCTTAATTTATTATTATTATAATTAACTAATTACTAGGTCAAACTAAAATATTATTTGGTTCACTTTGTTAGTGGGAGTTACCCGATCTGTTATTCCCAAAATTCTCTCCTCCTTTTGCTCCACTACTGTGTCGAAACCTGCACGACTTTTGATGGAAAAGATTGACGTTTTCTTCTGATTAAAAAGGTCACTGAATTCACTCTAAAAAACATTTAAGAAAAAACACCATCAATTCATTGAGAGGAGAGATTGGCACCAGATATTTCTGAAGACGGGTTTGCACGTTTGGTACGAGGTTAAGGAAAAGAAGAAGGTAGAAGAGGGAAGAATTCAAATTAGCAATGGCTGGAGGTATTTGATCCTATCTTGATTTTCCGCTGCATTAATTGTATGTTCAATTTCTTGTATGAACATGATTAAGTTGGGTTAATATCTAACATTTTGGTATCAGAGCATGTGTTGCTCTCTACCTTGCTTGCGTTGTTTCTTCTTCTTCGATTTCTCTCTAAATGCATGTCGCCTGTGTTTTTCATCGGTGCCTCAATTTATTCTTGTTTATTGCGTTTTGCGACGATGTGAGAAATCTTTAGGACTCGGCAAATCTGCAAAGCATGTTTGCCATCTATGGTTCTTGTTCATTGCTATCGCTGATGTTTTTACTGCGTATGGCGAGAATTTTTGTACAAATGATTTGCATATCCCACGTGATCTATGCACCTTTGTTTTCTTATTGGACCCCATATGTTTTCTTGTCCCCTTAGTTAAGTTTGTTGTATCACATTGTTTTATTAGTTGTGTGATATATGCGGTGCGATGGTCCTACAGTTTTAATGTTTTGGTTATGCATATCGCGTATATGTTGTATCGGGGGGCATAAAGTTTAGCCAGCGCATTAATTGATTGCTTATTGATTTTTATCGCTGAATATGTTATGGCGGTTATGAACATTTTTTCGCTTTTTGATTAATCAATTATGTTTTGTGATCAATTCGGTAATTATATGCATTGAGATGGTGAATAATTAAAATGAGGAAATGTCGAGTGCTTCAAAACTTTAATGATTAGGGATTAGCCACAGCACCTCTAATTGTTGAAATTTTATTTTGGAATCACATGTGTGAACTAGACGTTTGTTGTGATTAATCCTAATAATATGATGAAACTTACCCACATGATTTTTTGTTGTATTAAAATGATTAATTAGAATGAAATATTAAATTGTGTTTCTTGATTATCCCACAGGAATTGAGAAATGGGTACATTAATAGTTTCATCACTTAAATTTTTATATGTGAGTCTAATTGAGTAGAGCCTTAGCCCACAGGCAGGTTGTAGATTCAAATTTTCGCATGATTTACATTGGTAAAGCGTGTTTTTTTAATGTCTCAAACTAATTTTAAGTATGTATATTATATTCTTATGCAGTTGTTTTACCTAGGAATATTTCTGATGTCAAATGTGACATTCCCTGAATTGAGAGGTGATAACTACAAAGTATGAAGGAGAGAGTTCTGCTTCATTTGGGATGGATGGACATTGACTATGCCATTCGGAAGGATGAACCACCCGTTATCACTGAGGCCAGTGAGCCTGATGTTGTCGCTCTTTATGAAAAGTGGGAGAGATCTAACCGTCTCTCCGTTATGTTCATAAAGACGAAGGTACATGGTAGCATTCAGGGTTCTCAAGAGGATTATACCAATGTCAAAAAACTACTTAAGGCCATCGATGAGCAGTTCTCTACTTCCAACAAGGCGCTAGCTAGCACCTTGATTATGCAGTTCACCTCTGCTAGGCTCAACGAGACTAAGGGTGTGCGTGATTATATCATGCGCATGAGGGACATTGTAGCTAAGTTTTAAATCTGGAGCTTACCATGTCTGATGCTTTCCTGGTGCACTACATCTTATGCACCTTGCCTTCCCAGTACGGCCCATTCAAGATATCCTATAACACACATAAGGATAAATGGTCTATTAATGAGTTGATGACCATGTGTGTGCAGGAGAAAGGTCTAAGGGTTATAGATTCTATTGTCCTTCTCATACCACCAGAATAGTGGAATCAAGAAATGTCAAATTTCTTAAGGATGACTTAGTCAGTGAGAGTGATATATTTCGAAACACTATTTCTTAATCAGATCGCACGAAAACTTCAACTTCTGAGTCAACCTATAGGCTAGTTGTTGTTCATGTTTCTCAAGGCCAATCGAACATTAGACAACCAACAATGCAGATTCCACAAAATGTTGACGATCCTGTAGTAGATCATAATGAAAATGAGGAGAATATGGATGATCAACATGTTGATCAAGCTCCTATTAGAGATCTACTAGAGAAAGACGTTCAACTTTATCTGATGGTACTTGGGTGTTACTACAAAAATCAAATTGCAATGTAAGAGCTGAAAATGATCCAGTTACGTTTTCACAAGCCACAAGCTCTAGAGATTCGAGCTTATGGATTAGTGCCATGAAAGATGAGATGAACTCTATGGTGTCCAACCAAGTTTGGGACCTTATCGAGTTGCCCGATGGTGTAAAAGCCATTGCATGCAAATGGGTATTTAAGACAAAGAAAGACTCACTCGGCAACGTCGAAAGAGATAAGGCCAGACTTGTTGCCAAATGATACACTCAAAGGGAAGGAATCGATTACACGGAGACCTTTTCTCTTGTATCAAAGAAAGATTCTCTCCGAGTAGTCATGGCACTAGTAGCTAATTTTGATTTTGAGTTACATCAAATGGATGTGAAAACGGCATTCCTTAATGGTGATTTAGAGGAAGAGGTTTATATGAAACAACGTGAAGGATTCTCCTCTGAAAAGAGTGAGCATTTGGTTTGCCAGCTCAATAAATCCATCTATGGATTAAAACAAGCCTCTCGTTAGTGGTATATGAAAATCCATAAAGTGATAACTTCATTTGGATTTGAAGAAAATTGTAACACTACGGAATATGGAAAGTGGTTTATGGAGTTGGTTTGTCCCACATTGGGAAAGTAAGGCTCATATGATCAGTTTATAATGGATTCCTACCATCATACTACCAACAAGACCTTCACCTTTTAGAGCCCACGAGAGGATATTCGGGCCTAGGGGGTGACTTCTCATCTTATTGGGTTGTGTTGCGACTGACGGTGGTTCGGGCTGTTACAGATGGTATCAGAGCAACCCTGCGACCGCGTGCTGGGTGCTGGGGCGAGGCCCAGACCAGCCGTCTAGCGGGGGAGATTTTGGACCTGTGTTGATGTTGGTATGGTTTGGTTTAGGCGCAACGGGGACGTTGCGTTCTCTAAGTGGGGGTGTTTGTAACACTACGGAATATGGAAAGTGGTTTATGGAGTTGGTTTGTCCCACATTGGAAAACTAAGGCTCATATGATCAGTTTATAATAGATTCCTACCATCATACTACCAACAAAACCTTCACCTTTTAGAGCCCACGTGAGGATATATGGGCCTAAGGGTGACTACCCATCTTATTGGGTTGTGTTGTGACGGACGGTGGAGCGGGCTATTACAAAAATATCACGGATCAATGTATATATCACAAGGTCAGTGGGACTAAGATTTGTTTCCTTGTGTTGTATGTGGATGATATTTTGCTCGCAACCAATGACAGAGGGGTGATGCATGAGGTGAAATAATTTCTCTCAAGTAACTTTGATATGAAAGATATGGGTGAGGCATCTTATGTCATTGGCATTAAGATCCATAGAGATAGACCTCGAGGCATTTTGGGTTTGTCTCAGGTACCTATATCAACAAGGTACTTGAAAGATTCGGTATGAAAGACTGTTCACCAAGTGTAGTGCCTATTGTGAAGGGTGACCGATTCAGTTTGGACCAATGCCCTAGGAATGATATTGAGAGGGAACAAATGAAAAATGTTCCTTATGCTTCAGCTGTTGGAAGCATTATGTATGCTCAAGTCTGTACAAGACCAGACATTGCATATGCTGTTGGAGCATTGGGCAGGTATCAGAGTAATGCAGGTCCTGATCACTGGAAAGCTGCAAAATAGGTGTTACGGTATCTTCAGGGTACCAAGGATTACATGCTTATGTACAGACGGACTGATAGTCTTGAAATAGTAGGGTATTCTGACTCCGATTTCGGTGGCTGCATCGACTCACATAAATCCACCTCGGGATATGTGTTTATGCTAGCTGATGGTGCCGTATCTTGGAGGAGTGCGAAACAGACTTTAAATGCTACATCTACTACGGAAGCTGAGTTCGTTTCTTGCTTTGAGGCTACCTCACATGGTGTTTGGATGAAGAGTTTCATTTCAGGATTGAGAGTCATTGACTATAAGTCGGCCGATCAAAGTGTTTTGTGATAATTCAGCTGATGTCTTTAAGGCTAAGAACAATTAAAGTGGAAGTCGAAGTAAACACATCGACATAAAACTTAGAGCCATAAAGGAAAGTGTTCAAGAAAAGAAAGTGATCATAGAACACATTAGCACAGATTAAATGATTGTTGATCCCTTGACTAAAGACAAGCAAGTTAAGGCTTTCAAGGGTCATGTAGAGAGGATGGGACTTAGTTCCGTCATGTAAACATTTTACTTCCGTCATTTTGAAACCATCATATAATTGGATATTTTTCATTCATGTTAAGTACGTACGCATTTCATTTTGCTTTATTGAAAGTTGTCATTTGTTTGACCTAGAGTAAACATAGGGTTTGCTCATTAAGTTGTTCTAGTGGTGAAAGACTAAGTATATTGTGATACATGGAAGATTAATTCTCATGCTAAGAGAATTCGTCGCTATGATTCATATACGAAGTTTTTCTTGTTAAAGTGGACCAAGTGGGAGAATGTTGGAATATTTTAGAAATTAAATAATTATCTTAATTTTATTATTATTATAATTAACTAATTATTAGGTCAAACTAAAATATTATTTGGTCCACTTTGTTAGTGGGAGTTACCTCATAAGTTATTCCCAAAATTCTCTTCTCCTTTTGCTCCACTACTGCGTCAAAATCTGTTGGGGAAGCATGCTACAAACAACTGTGTGGAAGACGGTAAACGACCCACGACAATTAGGAAAGGAGTACTACAACGATTCTATGCAAATAATAGCTAGCTTAGTTCAAAACACAACAATTTTAGGTGGAAAACCTTTATCAACCAAGGGAAAAACCACCGCCACTCTTGGCTCAATTAATCCACTAGCAAGAGAATCGATAGTTCAAGTATACAACCAACAATACCACCAATCAACAACACAAGTATAAATATCTCTAAGTTTAGGTTCTAATTGCAATTACCCTAATTCAATTAGTAACCCCAATAACTCAAAGACTTCACAAATACCTTGTTGATGAATACCGGTACACCGAGACCGAAGATCGTTGTTGTAGATTGAACCTCCCACACGAGCTCACCGTAGAGTAGATCGGACCATCCACCTCTAGTGTTTGTCACTCTCTCACTGCCCCTCTAGCTCTCTCTCTTACTCTTTTGGATCTCACAATGGTGGATGTTGAACACCCTTTCACTCTAGAAATGTGCTCTCACCTTACCTCAAGTTTTCTTGCTAAAACTTGATCTCATACTCACCCTCGAAACTCTCTGTTTTTCTCTAGTGAATATGTCGTGTGTTTCTTCTAAAATGCTACTGCCCTTCTATTTGTTTTAGGCGTGTGGTGCTCCTCAATAGCTTCTTCAACAAGCTTGTGAGATGGACACTCCAAAAACGACCCCATAATCAGTCCATTGTTTGACTACCAAACCAATGTGCTAATTAGCTTCACATGGGCCTGCCACTACTTCACTTTGCACACCAAAGCCAGGTCTAATACAACAAATGCAGCCCACTTTGTTCTTCTATTATTATCACATATGAATATCAATACTAATCTAATTAGCTACTATATTTATATATAATCAAGGTATGTATATATGCATTTGGATTATTGGGGTGATCTCCAACAAATCCTCCCTTAACACAAATCTCCAAATACATCCACTTCCTCACGGAATCTGACCCTCTTCTTCACATCGGCCCTTTTCGTCTTCATACTATGCCCATCTACATAGCATATGTTGGTTACCGTCTTCCTCTCTTGCATCACCAAGTCACTCCCATGATACACCTTACACCTCTTAACACTACCAACATACCGATTCCCTTGAGATGTCAACACACACATAGAAATAATGTTAGCACAGGCTTTAGGAACATACATCACATTGTTGAAAGTTCTCATGGTGCCATTGTGGAGTTTCAACCTCACACACCCTACACTTCCACATTCAATTTGAGGCCATCACCCTTGATGTGCCCAAAGTCACCTTGTGATTGCAATGTATCAAATGAAGCTTGGTCTCTACACACATGCACGAAAGCGGCCGAATCAAACACCCATTTTTCTTGAAATTTAATTCTCCACCTCATTGTGAGAAGTCAAGAACAACTCTTCATCACTAAAAGAATCACCCACCACTACATTGGAAGAATCGCTCTCTCATTGATTTTAGTCTTGCCCAACTTTCCTTGAAGTGATTTCAAGCTTTTCAAATCATCTTGTACTCTTGGACACTTGCTTTGCTTATGACCCTTCTCATGACAATAGTAGCACTCCACACTACTCATGTTTCTAGTCCGCGACTTGGACCTATTCTGGCTATCTCCCTTTCTTTGTGATTTCCTTCCTCTCTGATAACCATCCGCTACTAGTGCACTCTCACTAGATGATCCAACTCCATCTACTTGAGCCATCATCCTCTCATTCTCTCTAACCACGGTTATAGCCTCATCCAAAGTGATCTCTCTACCCACAAGTAAAGTCATCACAATTGGCCTAAACGTCTTGGGCAAAGAAGCTAGCAACAAGAGAGCTTGCTCTTGATCCGAAATCTTCTCATCGGCATTCAAGAGTTGACACACTAGTTGGTTAAAAGTGTTAATGTGATCTTGTAATTTTGTATCACTTCTCTCCATCTTGAGTTGATACAATTTTCACCATAGACATAATTGGTTGGTGAGCGACTTTGAAGCATAAGGGCCTTGTAGATGCTCTAACAAGGCCATTGGATCCTTTTCTACTAAAAAGTTCCACTTCAAATTCGGATGTACCGCCAACCTAATCATACTAAGGCTTTCTTCCTCTTATCATTCCAATCGGAATCACTCATTTTGGACGGTTTGACCTTCTCTAAGGCTACATCTAGGTTTGCTTGAACTAGCAAGTCCCCTACGGTATTCTTCCATACCATAAAGTTCATCTTTCTGTCAAACAACGGAACTTGGAACTTAGACTCACCCATTCTTACTTGCACAATAAACACCAATTTCCTCCCTAAAACAATGTCTACCACACCTCCAAGGACAAAAGAATCTTACGGCTCTGATACCACTTGTTGGGGAAGCGTGCTACAAACAACAGTGTGGAAGATGGTAAACGACCCACGACAATTAGGAAAGGTGTACTATAATGATTATGTGATGTGCAAATAATAGCTAGTTCAAAACACAACATTTTTAGCTGGAAAACCCTTATCAACCAAGGGAAAAAACCATCGCCACTCTTGGCTCAATTAATCCAGTAGCAAGAGAATCGATAGTTCAAGTATACAACCAACAATACCACCAATCGTTGTCAAACTCGCCACGCGCCATGGCGAGTTTCAGGCTCCTAGGTCAAACTCGCCACGCGCCATGGCGAGTTTCAGGTTCCCAGGTATCCGAGCCTACGTGCACCCCATTTCGATAAATAAGTTTTTTACAACCCCATTTTGATAAATTTTATTTTTTTGAGCATTATTTGAATTAATCGTTCCATTTTAGGAGTGTTATAATTTAGGAAAACCTACATTTTACGTTGGGAAAAAAATCATTGTATACAGTAATCTACACGAATCTCCCCCACCCCCCCTTAAATTCTCCACATATTTTGCATTTTTACTCTCTCATTCTTTTTGCTCGGGCCGGGGTTGCGAAATTTGTCATAATGATCATGTTTGTAATGAGTTCCTGACCAAAATTTGTAATTTTTGACCGGAATCATACATATTTTCCTTATTTAGTTGATGGGTTTTTTCAATTTTGAAGAAATGCGACAGGAGAAACAGGTGATGGATATAACAAAGCTTCTTCCGGGCAAGATCGTCTCAGCACTTCACCTAACGCTCATGGTAATTCGACCATAAATTTTACCATATTTCATAAGGTTTTCATTCATTTTTTAGTTGGCAATGGATATTGAATGTGTTGGATCACTTGGATATATGATCGATGGAATGTGTTGGGATCATTTGGATATATGATCGATGGTTGTGAATAATTGAACGATTGTAATTAGTCGTCGCAGCAATTGTACTGTAGTGGAAGATGAATCGGAAGATGAATCGGAGGTGCATGCGCATTGGCAGTAATGAAGCTGACCTTCAGATTGCATATAATGATGCTTGGTGCGTCTGCCATCCTTTCTTTTAGTTTTCTCTTGAAGGTGCCTATGATGAACGCTTTGTTCCCCATTTTCCCAAATTTTTATTGACATTACAATTTTGATAATCAATATATATTATGATCAATTTAACTGTATTGATATTAGGCAATTGCTGTTAATTTTATAAAGTTTTTGAGATGGGTATGATGTGAGATATGTGAATTTGGCAGGTTAACTATCTCCAGAACAAGCGAAAGGAGATGAATAGCATTATATAAGGCCTTCTTCAATCCAGAGAGCACTTTGTCAATGCTTATCACATTTGTTGTTCGTATGCTTGAAATGTTGGTAGCTTTCTCTTTGTCAATTGCCTTAACAAAGTGCTAATTTGTTTGAATATACTTTATGAATTGCATATTTAGGGTATGTATAAATTGCATCTCTAATATAGCGGGTAGTCAGTATATGTAGCTATTATTTATATTTGATGTATTATAAAACCTCTAATACCATACTTTTCTGTATGACCTTCTATCTCTATTATTAGTTTATAGTGTTTAGATTCATGCTTGATTAGGAGATGTTATAAACAATGTTCTTATTACTTTGGCGATCTGTAAGAATTTTAATGATCTCTTTTGTTGCAGCCATCACATTAACAAAATGTTCTAAGATTGATTGGGTACTCAGGTATTCATGATTCTTGCAAAAGCATTAAGTTCAAATAGAGCGAGCATGAGACGCTAACCTTCGTGACTATACCATGGTTGTAAAAGACTTTGACTTGAAGCAAAAAGTTAAGAAAAAAAAGATCACGTGCACAATTCATTGGTGAAATTATGGGGAGTTTCATCTTCCAATTGATCAAGGAGTCAAAACTTTGTTTTGGTGAGATTTTGTGAGTCTTAGCATAATCACGCCAATGTTATGCAGAGCTTAAAAGACATGATGTGCATAATACCCCTGATCTAGGATGGATAATCACGCCAATCTCACTTATGCCCAAATTTTTTGTATCGAACATATTTTATTTATTAGTAAAAACAATTGTTTATACCAAAATCTCATACGAGACTTTTGACAGTATATAAGCTATATATTTCTACCTTATATAAAATGAATAAAAAAAATAGAAACGTTTTTAACATGGACATGGATTAGTTTAGAGTCATCCAAATTAGATCAGGCCAAATTAATTCAGATCAGATCAGAAATGCCCAAATAACGTTCAATGAATTTGGTCCATTATTGATAATTCGTTGAAAATTCAATTAAATTTTAAACAAATCCAGATCAGATCAGCTCAAAGTCATTCAAAACTGATCAAATCAGATCAAGAGCAATCAAATCAAATCAGAATGATGCAGTCTTATCAAACGGGGCCTAAATCTTATCAAACAGGGCCCAACACATTAGCTGAACGTGAAAAATCTCTAATTAGAAATATGCCAGTCAAACTCTTTAAACTTATTATGAATCCTATTCTAATATGAATCTAATAGCTTTATTTTGTCCCTATAAATCCAACTAGTTTGCATGCCCGTGCCACGCCCGGGCTATATATTTATATTGTTTATACTCACTCTATAAGAAAAATATTGGCTTACCTTTGTTCTAATACATTACCATAATGATTATATTCCATAAATTAGTTATACTATACTACGGCTTATCTTTGTTCAAATAAATTACCTTAATAATTATTTTCCATAAATTAGTTATATTATACTACTCTATGATAATTTATTATCATATCTTAACCGATAATTATATTTAATGTTATTTTTATGTTCTATCCAATTAATAAATGTCAAGTGTCGTTCTAAAAAATACTTGGTTTCAGGTTTTAATATATAGTATTAGATTAGTTTTTTTTGTTAAATAAAAAATAAAACCCACCTCAAAAGCAGAAAATGTCACATATTCCGAGAATGAGGGAGCACTATTAGAACTATTTCATATAAACATTTATGAATCTCGTGCATGGCACGGGTCCATAAACTAGTTTCTATATAATCAATTCACTCTGTAATAGTATTTGAAACAACCCATTATTTCCTTAATTCTTCAATTTTAATTTTAGAGCTTCATTCAATCTGCATATTAATTCTGTCGTTGCTGTCGGTTTCATTGATCCCTCCAAAACCCTTTGAAAACAAACATCAATTAACTACCCAGATTAAAATTTGCACTCAAATTTTGCTTTGAATTCCTCCATAACCAAAAAATTTAATTTTCGATTTGATGTCGAACATGTCTCAGTTTTCTACTAAAGCTAAAAAGATTAAAAGAAGATTGATGTTAAACGACAAAGTCTCTCGTTTTCTGAAGAAGAGGTTTGCCGCTGCGTCTGCAAACACTGATCTTGATATTGTTGGCTGAAAGGGAGCGCCTTTCTTTACTTTCTTCTCCAAACAACGCAACCACGATTCCGAAATCAGCCGAATAATTGCCAGAAAATTTGATGCTGTTGATGTTAGGTTTGATTCTGATCAACAATACTCAGAATTTAAAGTTTCAAAAATTTTACGAACTTGGTCTCTGTCTGATTACTGGGGTATTGGTTCCGACAGCGATTATTTTTCTGAAGATTCACCAACAAGCTGTTCTTCTTCATCTGATCGGGGTGATTTCGACCGTGATAATTGCGATGTTTCTGAAATTTCTGAAGATAGTCGTTTGTGCAAGGGTGATGATGACCGCGATGTTGATGAGTCAGTGGTATCATTTCCTACTGTCACTTCTGAAAGCAGAATTTGTTCAGATTACGAAAGCACCCTTGTGTATTGGCCTGGAGTGATTCGATTTCAGTTGACAATGGTGAAGGTCATTACTCCCAGCGACTGCAATGCGCAAGACATGCTTCTGCTGAGGGAGAAACTGGTGGAGAATCATATTATCCCTCATCTCGATGACGCCAGTCGACAGGCTCTCAATACGATTGACGGCCTATGGGTTAGTGTTGTGGACTGTGATTTTGACATTGAGTTTGAGCTGACTCTGAAGAAGTGGCCGTCTACTAAATGCTATGGACTGACCGATGATTGGAAGACCAATTTCGCGCTGAGAAGAGAACTTAAAATTCAAGATGAAGTCGGCATTCGCTGGGATAAAAATCGTATCCAGCTACTGTTTATAGTCGCGTATAGTTATACCGAGGATTACTTATTAGATGATTAATGTCTTTTTATTTCCTAAATCTAGTTTAATTTGAGCACAATCTTGTAGCACAAGCTATTGCTAATTCTTTCGCAGCTAGTTTTGTATTTTTCCTCTGCAGTATTGCAGTGTGTAACATAATTTGTTGTTAATTAATTAGTGAAGAAAGTTTTTTACAAAAATTGTCTTTGTTTATGTTATTATTAGTAGTTTGTACATTTGATGAAATTCCTTAATCCAAGAATAATGACTTATACATGATAATGGTGCAATTTCATAATATTCTCCAGGTCTAGCACCCTCGGTTCTGTCTCTAGTCAATTTTCTTGAACTAAAACAAGTAAATCATATTATTTTTAAAGAAATTGCGGATGCAATTTTGTATCTGAGCTCACTGATGTACAAATAGCTTAGGTTTCAGCATTAAGTACTACAATCGGTAGAGTTTGTTGTTAGTCTATACAAAGAAACATGTGGTATTTGAGATAGGTGTTTATGGAAGGCCACGAGTCTTGTGTATACAATTCGTGGCAGGTTGATGAGAGAAGTATATATAGGCTGTATATATGTTTCTAAGATAGCCCCCTCATGGAATGCTTAGTTGTTCTTTTGATACCTCTAAGAAAATATGCATGGGAGGTACCAATTGGAGGAAATCCATATATGTGGTGTAATTTTGGTGCAAAATATAGGAATATTTAGAACGTTTGATGTATATATATGTATCGATCACATTTAATCCAACAAGCAAAATTGTTGGAGGGATGATTGTAGTTGTTATAAATATTCACTTGTCTTAGCTTGCGCCCTTATATAAATATTCCAATCTTTTGATCTCTAAAATATTGCCACTGTTCTCAACTAGTTTCTTATTATTACATGATTTTATTAGAATAACGAGTAGGTATCAAATTATATATATAACTCATTAGAACTAAAAAAAAAAGCACTTATTATCTTCGATTTAGACCATACGGAGTATATACTACTTTTTACGCACAATGAATACAGCACTCCAATAATTTGTTTTTAATTGTTGTTTTTTCTTTATACTCCCCGTCTTGTGTGTTTTTCCCATTTGAGAATGACACAAAAATTGAGAAAAACAATGAAATACAATAAAAAAAAATTCATGTTATGGGTGCTAGTGGGCCAGAAATTATGAGGGAGATAAGCTAATGGACCAAATCAAAAGGGAGGTAGTCGATGAACGCTAGCATCGTAATTTTTAATATTAATCACTTGTTCCGATGAATGCTTATTGGTTAGTGATATAGATTTGTGCTCATCTAAATGCATATTAGCATTTCTCGTCATAGTTTTGCAGGGGTACTAAAAATTTGTATACATTCAGGGGCTGGGTTAGGGTATAAGGATTGCGTGATTCAATTCAGTGCCCCCAACAGCATTATAAGGGGTACAAATATGCAAGAGATCCCGGAGCTATACGGTATAATTTTCCGTGTTGATACCTTCCCATGCTTTGGCAAGGGGTTAAATCTCGAAGAAGCTTTCCCGCGTTTTTGGTTTAGTTTTTTGAAAGGTCGATGTTTACCCGCTGGAGTAACGGCTAAAAAGCGCGCCAAAATCCCAGCAAGTAGACAATACCGCGTAATTCGAAAAACTTTCCAAAATCAGAACTACCAAAAATCAACAAACCGCCCTACCCAATTTCTATATATAATCAACGTCTTCTACAAACCCCATTCAGTATTATTATTATTATTCACGCAATTGTTGCTTTGAATTCGGAATTCCATATAATTCAACACCATAACCCCTGAAAATTTAATAATTTCAAATCGATGTCGAACATGGCTCACGGCAAAGTATCTCGTTTTCTCAAGGGAGCGCCTTTCTTTGCTTTCTTCTCCAAACAACACAAGCACGATTCTGAAACCGGCCGTAAAATTTCCAGAAGGTTTGATGCTGTTACTGTTGGGATTGACTCTGATCAACAAAACTCAGAAAATAAAGTTCCGAAAATTTCACAAATTTGGTCTCTGTCTGATTGGGGTACTGATTCCGACAGTGATAATAATGATAGATCTGAATTTCCACCATCTCCGTCTTTATATGATTGTGGTTTTTGTAGCAATACTACTTGTTCCGAAGGTTTGCCAGAATACGAAGCACAGCTCGTATATCGACCTGATGCATCTCCACTGAGTCCATATCAAGACAACATTGAGTGGACAATGCTGAAGCGCATGACTGCGAGCGACTGCAACGCACACGACAGGCTTCTGCTCAGGGAGAAGCTGGTGAAGGATCACATTATTCCTCATCTCGATAAGGCCAGTCGACGGGCTCTGAAGACGAATGATGGTCTCCGGGTTAATGTGCTGGACGCTGATATGGGTATTCAATTTGAGCCGACTCTGAAGAAGTGGCCGTCCACGCAGTGCTATGGACTGACTGATGATTGGAAGACGAATTTTGCCATGAGAAGAGGGCTTAGGCGTACAGATGTAGTCGGCTTTTGTTGGGATAAACAACTTAATCAGCTACAGTTTACAGTCTTGTGGAGATCACCGCCTTTGACAAATTGTATAGTAGGGCATACTGAATCTGGTTTGAGCATCGTACTGTAAGATTATTCATGATCTTGTAGCTCAAGTTATCGCTAAATCTTTTGTATGTAGATGGGAATCGTTAGCATTAGGGGATGTAATTGTAGCTCAAGTTGTCTTGTTATTGTTATTGTTCGTATTTCATCCGTTTTGTTTAAATTTGTTAAAAACAATAATTCAGGAATAACTTTTGTTAATAATGGTGCAACTTTTCCATTCTCCCAAGTCTAGCCCGCTCAATTCTGCGTGGAACAGAATCACAATTCTTGAACCTAAAATAAGAAATTTAAGTAAACATAAAAAATGAATGAACAGATTGGAATATAAGAAGAGTAAGCTGTACGTCTGTTCACTGGAGTAGAATGCGCAAATGCTAATTACATGCCCTAGCTACCTAAGCTTATAATAAAATTATTATGTAAACTAATCTCATCCGAATGCCCTCAGTAATGTCGCTTCTTATTAATACAGTTTGACACTAGCAGAGGGAACCTATTAGGGAGTTCAATAGTGTTGGGAAATTAACGCCAATCTCACCGCGCAACGGAAGCACCAATCGACAAGTAACCGTAAAAGTAAAAACAACTGCAAGCAATTACACGATAAGACAAGATATATAGGGACTTAACCCAGGGAAAACCCTCCAAATTCAGAGGTAAACCCACAAGCCAAACGACTGATATTCTACTATCAAATAGTGTCAGTACAAAGACTGTCGTCCTCAGTTACACACCAACTTAGAACCCTCACAAGATAAATACTAGACAATATTAGAGTCAATTATTTAACCCTCTAAGACTGTCCCAATTTCGGAGTCAACTGTTTAACCCTCCAAAACTGTCCTACACTTTGATGTGTTTACACTCCTAGTATTTTCTCCCTCTTGTGATGCCACCCCACAATTCTCCTTGTGTAAGTGTGTGATGAGTCTGTGTGTTTTGCCAAAGGAAAAACAATTCCTTTATATAACATTTCGACTTTGTAGATGCATTGAACCTTGGAATTAATACAACTTAATTATCAATTAAGTTTTCCATACATCCCACGCATGCACTTCAAAGAAACGAACCATTCTTGAATTCGCCATTAAATTCAAGAATGTAATTAACGTTCCATTCACATTAAGTTCCAATGTGAATTTGGGCTGGAACGTTAATCCCAAGAATCTCCCCCTCCAGGCCAAGGGAGTACACCGAGGAACAACTATTGGCCTTTCGAAATTCCAGCTGCACACCCGAGTTAGTATCCGGTCCTCACCCCAACTCAACACCACGGCCAATGAACCGTGTACAGCTGCAGCCGAGTCAATCGCGCCACTTGACTCAGGAAAGGGACCTCCACCTCTCCACCTTATCACCGACAGGATATTTTCCTTTGCGTTTGTCTGCAACCTGGAAACTGTTTACCTTCGTCGCCTTACCCGCGAACGAAACACGTCAACGTCTTCCTTGTTTCCAGTTCCTTGAGGTCTCCACGCTATGAGCGTCTAGACGATATAACGCACGATGCAACTCCCCGTTCATGAGGACCATGTTACCCTTAGTCACCATAACGACTCCCCCATGAGCCTCAAACCCATAACCTTCGGAGTCTAACCGACTAAGTGAGATTAGATTCTTCCGCACCTTTGGAACATATACCACATTGTCCAAAGTATGCACCACTCCCCCACTAGTTTTGATTTTTACCACTCTAACGCCCATGACATTAATAGTTGATTTATCCGCCAAACTCTACTTACCCGTCATACCTTCGTGGAGCTCCACAAAACATTCTTTCCAGGAGCAAATGTGATTAACACAACCAGAATCTAAAACCCATTCTTCCTTGGAAATTGCATCATTACCTACAATAGTGGCAGCAAAGACATCACTATCATAGCTGAGAGAACTTTCACCAGTCTCTGCTCCTTGAACCAAGTTGGTATCACCTTTTTCCCGCTTGTTAGGACAATTCCGCCTAACATGCCCAAGGTCACCACACTTGTAGCACTTCACATCACCGGAAGTGAACCTGGATCGAGACCTGCCATGCTTCGACCCATCCGCTTTGTTAGACGATCGACCTCTCCCACCCCGGGCAACGGCCACTGTCCCCGTGTCGTCGCCTCGTACTCCAGCCTTGTCCCTTTTCCTCGCACCAAAGGACAATAAAGCTGACTGTGCCTGCTCCAAGGTGATTGTATCCTTGCCGCACAGAATTGTATCCACATAAGTCTCATATGTGTCCGGGAGAGAATTAGGAGAAGTAACGCCTGGTCTTCGTACTCAATTTTAACCTTGATTTTCTTTAACTCGTCTAACAGTCCATTGAACACATTCATATATCCAATGAGATTTTCATCCTCATCCATCTGTGACCGATATAAACGCCGTTTCAACAACAACTTGTTGGTCAAGCTTTTCGCCATGTACAACTTTTCCAAACTTTCCTATATCGCCAATGGAGAGTCGTCATCAACAACACAATTGATGACCGTATCCGCGACACAGAGTCGGATGGTACTAGCACACTTAGTACACACATCCTCCCAGTCCGTCGCACTCATCGATTCCGGCTTACCCTGCTCTCCATTCAAGGCTTTAGCCAACCCCAAATGCACCAGGTTATCCTTCATTCTTCTTTGCCAAAGAGTGAAGCTACTTTTACCGTCAAACTTCGGTACCACAAGCTGGGACCCCATCTTGACACCTTGTCGATTAAAAAAACAAATCACGCCACTAGGTTAAGCCACTAAGTGGCTCTGATACCACTGTTGGGAAATTAACGCCAATCTCCCTGCGCAACGGAAGCACCAATCGACAAGTAACCGTAAAATTAAAACCAATCGCAAGAATTAACACGATAAGACAAGATATTTAGGGACTTAACCCAGGGAAAATCCTCCAAATCCAGAGGTAAACCCACCAGCCAAACGACTGAAATTCCACTATCAAATAGTGCCAGTACATACAAAGACTGTTGTCCTAAGTTACCCACCAACTTAGAACCCTCACAAGATAAATACTAGACATCATTAGAGTCAATTATTTAACCATCTAAGATTGTCCCAATTTCGGAGTCAACTATTTAACCCACCAAAACTGTCCCACACTTTAATGTGTTTACACTCCTAGTATTTTCTCCCTCTTGTTATACCACGCACCCCACAATTATCCTTGTGTAAGTGTGTGATAAGTGTGTGTTTTGCCAAAGGAAAAACAATTCCTTTATATAACACTTTGACTTTGTAGATGCATTGAACCTTGGAAATAATACAACTTAATTATCAATTAAGTTTTCCATACATCCCACGCATGCACTTCAAAGAAACGAACCATTCTTGAATTTGCCATTAAATTCAAGAATGTAATTAACATTCCATTCACATTAAGTTCCAATGTGAATTTGGGCCGGAAAGTTAATCCCAACAAATAGACTTACACGTACATGGAGGGGTGAATACTTGATCAAGATAAAAAGAATCGCTTCATTCTTTCCGAGTTTAGACCAAATTTTCTATTACATGTCACACATGATTTAGGCACTCTAATACTATTCATCTGCTTGTTTTCTTATTAGTGTTTACTTCAATAACTACATTTAGTTTGTTTTATTTATGTGATTATTCTAGTGAACTCTATTTCTAAAATAGGTTTTTGAAAAACTCACAAGTGTTTGGTTCAACATACTATAAATCACTTCATTTGTACTTTTAATTTAATTTTTTATCTTTGCTAAGTTAAAAATAACTCTTAAATTGATTATTTTTAGAGAAATAGAAACGGAAACACCGATTTGGTGTTTCTTTTTTTTTTTTTTTTTTTTTGAGGGTCCCCACTCCTCTATTGTGAGAAGGACCACTCTATGTTTGACCAAGTCTATAATTTTAGAGACTAAAAACACTCTGAAAAGTTAGGCAATGCTTATATCATGCTCCCGGGAGCACAAGAAACATGGTGGTCCCCCACACAATAGAGGAGTAGGGACCACACTTAAATAGATTTTAAATTATTTTAAGTGTGGTCCCCACTCCTCTATTGTGAGAAGGACCACCATGCTCATTGTGCTCCCGAAAACATGGTATAATTTGCGGCTAAACACATAGATCAATGCAAAAACAGTTGTTAAAAGTCTTCGGCCAAACCGCCAAAAGACTATAGGCGTAATTAAACAAGAGAAATCCCCTGACACTCCTCTCGTCCATAAAATCTGACTCGTTGATGCCTTGATGTCCTAAGTTGCACGAGTACGGACACCTACACGAACACCAGGAGGACGCGGACACCGGGACACCTCAATCTCAAAATGTAGGACACCGACACCGCTATTATTTTTTAATATAAATATATTAAAATAAAATAAATATTATATTTTTAATAAAAACAATAAGAATTTATAACTTTAAAACTCAAAAAAATTTTAAAATGAAGATATTGCACACATGATCATCGAATATGTTAAGGGAAACGCTAAAGAATTCGAGATTAAGAATGTTTATTTCGCCCAAATGCTTGTTTAATGTTTGTATTTTGTATCCTAGAGGTGTCCAACCGGTGTCCTGTGTGTAAAAAGGCGGGTTTTGTGTTCGAGTAAAAAAGAATAAACCGGACACCGGACCGACCGTGTCCGACACGTGTCCTCCCGATGTCCGTGTCCGACACCATATTGGACACGGACACGTCACTTGGGAGAGGTGTTCGTGCTTCATAGTTGATGTCTTGTCCTCCCATAACTTGCCAAAGGATTAAATTTCATGTATTTTTCCCGCGTGTTTTGGTTTTTTAAGGTCCACGTGCAGTTCCTAGCAACAGTAACGGCCATAAAGCGCTCGAACATTCAAGCTCGATATTACCGCGTAAGGTTGAAAAACTTTCCAAAATCAGAACTACCAAGATTAAGAAACCGCCTTCCCAAACTTTATATAATTAGCGTCTTCTACAAGCAGTTCAGTCATACTTGAAACAAAACCCATTATCTGCCTCTCAGATTACTTTCCTTAATTTTTCAATTTTTAGAGTTTCTTGCCGCATAATAATTCTGTTAGTTGGCCTCAATTTGATTGATTTCCCTCCAATATCCTTGAAATCAAACTTGTAATCAACAACCCAGAAACTATTTTTCATCAATTTTTGATTTGATTACCACCATAACCCCAGAAAATTAAATTTCGATTTGATGACGAAAATGGCTCAATTGTTGTCTACTGTTTTTGGGCCTTTGTTGAACAGTAAAGTTTCTTGTTTTCTGAAGAGTTTTGCAAACACTGATCATGGTGTTGGTGGCCGAAAGAGAGCGCCTTTCTCTGCTTTCTTCTCCAGACAACACAGACACGATTCCGAAACAGGCCCAAAAATCCTGAGAAAGGTTGATGCTGCTGCTGTTGGATATAATTCTAATCAAGAAAACTCAGAACTTCAATTTTCTGGAGTTTCACCAAATTCGTCTCTGTATGACTTTGGTAGTTCCGACAGTGATCAATTTAGCTATTTTTCTGAAGATTCATCAAGCTGTTCTTCTTCTGATTCGGGTGATTGTGACTGTGATTATAGAGATGTTTCTGAAATTTCACCAAGGCCGGAAATCACAGTGTCGAAGGTTTCTGAAGTTTCACCAAATTGTTATGATGATACTGATTCCGATTGTGATTATAGCGATTTTTCTGAAAATTCATCAAGGCCGGAAACCACAGCATTGAAAGATTCTGAAATTTCACCAAGATCATTATTCTGTGATTGTTGTTATTATTACAGTGTTGAGAGCAATGTTGAGTCAGCTGTATCATCTGTTACTGTCACTTCTGAAGACAGTACTTGTTCCGAAGTTCCCCTCCTCGAGGCCAACCCTCTGATAAGAATATATCGGCCTGATGCATCTAATCGGGTGAGTCCACTACAAGACGTTGAGTGGACAATGGAAAAGATCCTGACTGCGAGCGACTGCAATGCGCAGGACAGGCTTCTGCTCAGGGATAAACTGGCGGAGGATCACATTCTTCCTTATCTGGATGAGGCTAGCCGAGAGGGGCTCAACACGGTTGGTGGTCTTCGGGTTAATGTGCTGGACAGTGATTTGGGCATTCAATTTGAGCTCACTTTGAAGAAGTGGGCGTCCACACAGTGCTATGGACTGATGGATGACTGGAAGACGGATTTTGCTATGAGAAGAGGGCTTAGGCTTGAAGATGAAGTCGCCTTTCGTTGGGATGAACATCGTATCAGCTACAGTTCGCAGTCTTATGGAGATCAGTACCTTTAACATATCTATCAAAGTTTGCATAGATGATTAATGTCTTCAAAATTTCCTGAATCTGATTGGAGCACCATATATATATATATATATATATATATATATATATATATATATATATATATATATATATATAATGTAGGATAATTACACATACATTTGAAAATGGTTCAATTTCCTTTAACATTCTTTTTTGCCCTAATCAATCATTCTGTGTGAAATCGATTTTCTTGACCTAACAAACAAGAAATTTAGTAACATAATAAAGTCATAAAGAACGGATTATTAGCACATGATAAGAAGAGTAAGCGAAGTTTGTTCGTTGGAAAAAATGAAGCGTGAAAACCTTAAGCTAATTGAAGGTACATGTATCACTCTGTAATGTGCAACTATGGCTGGATGCCTGGATTAAATTCCCAACACAAATTCCGGTCGTTTCTCCCTGTTTTAGGCCCTGTTTGATAGAACTGCATCTTTCTGAACTGTATTGAACTGATCTGATCTGAATGATTTTGATCTGATCTGATCTGAATGATTTTGATCTGATCTGATCTGATTTGAATGACTGCTGATCTGAATTTGTTGAAAATTTGATTGAATTTCAACGAATTAGTATCAATTATGGACCAAATACACAAATAGTTATTTGAACATTTCTGATCTGATCTGATCTGATTTGAATGACTCTGATCTGATTTGAATGATTCTGAACTGATCTGAATTCATCTGAGAATAAGTTCTATCAAACAGGGTATTAGTCCCTGGAGTTGTATAGTCGGAAATGTAGTTGCAAACAAACTAAACGATTAGTGTCAACTGTCGTATCACTTACTATAATTTGCACTAATGTTCCTCTGAGGCTTAAATTCTAGAGCATATCTACTATGCGTATCTTTAACATTTTAACATTCCTAAAATAAAATGAGACTGACAAAAGGCAGGACATAGGACAGTTACATGTTCTTAACTTTACTTGGAAGCTGTTTTTTATTTCCAAGTTAATAATTTCTGATTTTGGTGATTTCAGATTTGATTATTATGATGGTCATGCTCAAACTTAGGTGATTTTGTTAGAAGATTAAGAAAAAAAATACTTTACCTAGCTACTACGCATAAAAAAATTTCATCATAATGCATTATTGATGGTTTGTTGTTGTAGGAACATCTTGACAGCAGCTCTAACAAAAAGAGGTCACCAAGACGAAAGTTAGATTGGAGCATCTACATTACAAGATTTCTCGATGATTGTGATATTCCTGTATATCACATCAAGTTCCATGATACGAGACATGTCATGAATATTTGTTTCTATGAATTTGAAAGAGAATTTTAATATAATTTATCAATATGATGAATGTGTAATGTGGTTTTTAATATTTTATGCTACTGATAATTTAGTTCGCCCTTCAACGGATTACTTGTTGTAATTGGTGATTATAGGCATTAGTGGCATCAATTTTTCAATGTATTTCAACTTATTTTCAGCTACGTGACATGTTTAGTGGATCTACAAAAGTTTGTATAGTACATTTGTTTGATATGTTAGTCGTAGCATTTAGCAACACACCATAATTCGAAGTTTCCATCATAACCAAGTTCATGTGAATTGTCAAATTTTTTGGTTTAGTTCGACGTAGAAATTAGAATACATGCTCCAATTTGCAATTAGTTAAGGGCAAATTAGGTATTACTTAGCTTTCTCTTGTTTGGAGGAATTTGAAAGTTCTAACTTTCAGGTTCGTCTTTTGCGTTTGCTCTTTGAAGTTCCAACTTCCATGATCTATATCAACAAAATAATTCGTATTTTTGCAACTTATGGGAAATTAGTCATTTATTTGTCTCAACCAACGACCACATTCGTCAGGTTTCATATTAATCGCTTTTTAAAAGTATTATTCTTATTGAGGCAAGTGGGTTCCAAAATAGGCTCTCCTGAGAATGTTGGGATCTTAGGTAGCAGGGGAAAAGTTTCAACTTTCAAGTGAAGAAAGCATATGACCTCTTCAAATGTAAGTTCAGTAAATTTCAGGCCTTCAAGATATTGTGTGAGATTATTTTTATAAATGTGACGAAGCATAGTGTCATTGTTAGCCTTACGATTCAGTAAAACTCGACCACTGTTGATAGCATAGTGAGACGAGGTATGTCTTGTAGTAGGTGTCCTCCGACAATAATGCATTCACTAATTAAATATAGTTGGTAATAAACCTGGGATATATGTAATATACTTAGTCAGTTGAATAACGTAAATCGATAACGATTGACTAGTTAAAGTTTGACGTTGTTGTCGTATGACGACAGTTCTCAAATGATTTATCTCGGTCACACCGATAAAGTTACTCCAAAGGAAATTATAGTTGTATAAGATACAATATAATAAAACCCTAAAATTCAGTTAATGAGTTAACTGATCAAAATGGAGAGTGTGTTGCGAGTTTGGAACTCGGGTCGAACAAATTGAATTATTATTAATCATATGATAATTAATGATAATTAATTTTGATACTCTTTATCGTAACAAAATATAGATTTTTTTTTTAAAGAACTAATCGGTAATTCAATTTGAGTACATATTGATACGTGGTCATCTGTTTGAGAGAACAGATCCAGCATCTGTACTCTTAGTAACTAGTTGCTAAGGAAGAGACAGAACCGAGTTATGTGTCTTTGTCCTTGCGCCTACGTGAGTTAATTGGCATGGGGACGTGATCGTTAGCCAAATATCATTTTTCCATATTATTAGCTAGTATTATTTCCTAATTGTTATTGGAATAAGTTAAGGATTTTTGAAGAGCATACAGAGAGTCCATCATTTGAGGGATTTTTGAAGAGCATGCCCCCTATGTTGCGGAGAGTATATACATTAATTGGTGAATCGAAGTTCCAAAAAAATTACATATCAAGTTAGTAATGAGGCTTAACAAAAAAAAATTCGTAACTTTGATTAACCGTTTAGCGTGTATACCGTCTTTCATGAATGTGAATTTTTGTTATGGGGTGTTTAAACTCGGACGGAATGAGTATAGTATAAGACGTATTCATGTATAGATTAAAAAAACTACCGTTGGCACAAACTTGAACAGTAAACCACTTAAGGCAAACTTTCCTTTTTTTCATAATTAAAAAAAATATATAAACCGCGTATTTCCTTATTTGGTGTTTCGATTAATTTGCCGCCAGCATGAAACTCCCCCCACTACAGTAGGGTACTACACTATATATAAGATTAATAAGTCGGTAACATATCAATAACAACACAAGTTAGTTGTAAAAAAAAAGTTGTTAAAAACAAACAACAAAAACAGAGAACAGATCATCAGAGATTATGGCTGCTGCTGCTCAAGATCAACTCATGAAGCAGTTTCGTGCACGCAAAACAACTGTCTTCAAGAAAGCTGCTGAGCTCTCCACGCTCTGCGGCGTCGATGTTTTGTTGGTTTGCTATGATCCGGATTCACCCAAAGCCCCACAAACCTTGTCGTCTAAACCCGACCCGTCCGAGATTGTCAACGAGTATTTGCGAAGGTCGAAGATGGAGGGCAAAGGGGTCAACAATAAATTGATGATGATAAGCAGTAAAAAAAATCAACTCATCGATATTCCGAACATGACGTTGAACGCTTTGAACGATTTGGATTGCGTTTTGGCAGGTAAAATCGATGATATTAATCAAAGGATTAATTTGATCAAGTCCGCTGTGGGTTCTTCTAATAATTCATCATCAGGCGGTAATAATTATGAAGTGCCATCTTCATCTTCATTAACTTCAGATTGTGATGGTAATAACAACAACAAGATTATGATTGATTTCAACCAAAGTTACAGTCTCGATGATGTGGAGTTTGAGGAAGAAGTTAATAATGATAATACGCATCAGGTGGGTAATTCTGTTTGTAACGGTAATAACAGTGATGGGTTGAGTCTTGATGATCTGGATTTCGAGGGGTGTGATCAGATGTGGTCTGCTCCACAGTATGTCGTGGGTGATGATCAGATGATGAAAAGTTGTGATGGATTTCAGACTATTGATCAGGTGTGGGCGAGTCCAGAACAGTACAATGAGGAAACAGAGCTGATGATTGATGTTTCTGATTTTGGTGATTTCAGATTTCATTATGATGATCATGATCATAGCTTGGATTTGATCAACAAGTTCGCAACCGCTGATAACAATTGTGCTTTTGCGCCGCAAATCCCATGTTATTGATCCAAGTTGTAGGATTATTGTTTACCTGGGAAATAATTCGTGCACCATAAATCAGTATGAATTTTACTGATGAAAATTTTGTAGTCTACGCATATTGCATCATAATTTACTTGTTTAATGAGATATGAAAATAAGTTTTTTTTTTTTTTTTTCGATTGAGCCTGGCCCTTGTAACTCGTTTTTCGTTTTTAGTTCCGTCTGTAGTAGCTCCCAAGGTTTTGAGAACCAACCCGAACTCCTAAGCAAATGATCGTTATGATGAACGCAGGGTGTAAATCTGATCAAGGCGGTATTAATTATAACAAACACAGAAAATTTAATTTGATGGGTGAAGAGATTGTGTATTTGTGTTGTTTATGGGTTCAATTTGGGTGGACTCGTTAATCGGTGTCAATTTTTACTACCCAGATTTCACTGTAAAACTCGTGTTTTGTAGTAAACGCATAGTTAGTTAGTTACTGATCAATAAATGTTTAATGTACTCACTTCATTATTCATTGCTGTAATTTTAATTTCTTTGTTATTCACCTAAGGAGTTGCTGTAATTTTAATTTCTTTGTAAATCACCTTATAGTTACATACCTTAATGTTATTGTTTTTTGACAATGTTTCAAATACCACAACTCCTTCCTTGGCAAGAGTAACAGTAAACTAAGCGTAAACACATGTAACACTCGCGGATATATGCCCACTTCATGTACTCCGTAGTAAAAAAGAGTAGAAGAGTAGCACTCAAATAGACAATATTTTGATGAGAATGTAAATCTCGTGCCTCCTTGGGAGGCTGTAATAGACTCAATTTAGCTTGTTTATTTTCGTCTTGTAACCAAAAAAAAAAAAAAAAAAAACAGTAGCACTCGCACACTTTACTCAGAACTGAAAAGAATCGCAAATTATACCATGCTTTCGGGAGCACAAGCAGGATGGTGGTCCATCTCACAATAGAAGAGTAGGGACCACACTTAAATAAATTTTAAATTATTTTAAGTGTGGTCTTTACTTTTCCATTGTGAGAATGACCACCATACTCCTTGTGCTCCCGGGAGAATGGTATAAGCATTGGAAAAGAATAGAGTAAGCAGATATGAAACAATTAAAGTTTGTCCATAGGAGTTGTACTTCATAGAAAAAAAAAAAAAAAACATTTTTCTTAACGTTATAATTACGAGTCATTCATGTGGGGTTCGAATCAGGTCACCATTTTAGATCATATATTCAATTTTGGTTTCTGTTTGGCTTTAGTTGGCTCGGGTCTAGTTTCAGGTATGTTAATTGTGGACCAGATTCGGATTCAGTCGCATCCGGATCAAGTCAACTTAAATCGAGTAATTTCATATTGGTTAATTCTGATCATATTATTGTTGGATCTCTTACAAATTTGTCTCATATTATCTTAAATTGAAAATGTACTAGTAATTTAAGTGATCGGAATTGTGATATATTTAATCTAAGTCAACTTTGTTCAACCGATTAATTTAATTATTTGATTATTCAGATTGGTTCAGTTTGGATCGACCCATGTTCGGTTCGAGTCAACATTTGGTCAAACAAAATTCGGTAACTTTGGGAGTTGAGGGTCGATGTTGGGTTGAATTAAAATATTCGAGTCTGAGTTGGTTTTGTCTGGTGTACTGAGTAGTCACAAACTCACGATGCTCCCTCTACTCCCTACAATTAGAAGATGACCTTCCTTAAACATTCCTCCACCTTTGTAATTGTAAAGATGGAGGTTGGACTTCATTCAGCCTTTACCGCCATTAAGATATCTTCATTTACCAACAATTTCACCATCTTTCATCATTCCCAACCAAAACCCAGTAAATTCTCCTAGATATTTACAGCGTTAGTAACATCAAATGATGTTCCCTCAACTTTTACTGCTCCTTGTACTTCAAGTGAGAACTTACCGTGGGTGGTAATTGTGGATAAACCTCCACCAACCACTCTTCTCTCTAAACCCCAAATCATCAATTACTATGTCACTACTTTGCAGTCTGCTCTCCTCAGGTTCGCACTCAATTGTTGCTTAGAAAGTTCTCTTTCTTTATCTTAAACTAAATTCATGTTTTTTTTTTTTTTTTTTTTAATTGTGTACTTTGGATTGTATAGTGATGAGAAAGATGCGCAAAGGTGTATATATGACGCTTCTTGTGATAGAATCAATTATGGGTTTTGCTGCTTTGTTGATAAACAAACATCTCTTGTCCTTGCTGGTAACCATATTCTCATTTCTCAGGACTTGATTTTGTTATTGCCAAGCTGTTCTTTTAATTGCATGATAAGTTAACTGAACAGACAGACAGTTATTTTCTAATTGTTTACTGCACCATAAAATTATGCATTTGGGGAATTTCCATTTGAAAGATTGCAAAGAAGATGTACTGAAATGAAAAAAAAAAGAGCCTGTCGCCAATAAAAAAAAAATAGAAAAAAGTTGTTGTTGCCAAAAAGCTCTAGTTGGTGTTGCATCATTCATTTCTAAGCCATACTTTTGTAAGTTTTTCGTGTACGTTGCATAGGTTTCAATTGTTGTATACGCTAGCTTTGTTGAATGTAGATTGTATCGAGTACAGAGAATGTGACGAAACCTGTTAGTGGTCGTGGTTTGACCCCATAATTACTTCGAAAGTTGATATCTTGGGAGGATTAACATATCAACTTGTGCTTCTGTGTTCCGTAGGTATGCCTGGTGTTCTATCAGTTAAGCCTGACCCAGACACGAGTTCCGTTGAAAAAGACTATAGCTATAGTTTCAACCAAGAAGAAAATTATGTGCCATTATTAACTGAATTGTTGTTCCCAGAGGGTTCGAAGCACTGGCTTGTGAGTGTCGAGAAGCCATCTGGTAGAGTCTTCTCCAAAGCACAAATGGTTGATTTTTATGTTGACATATTAACAAAGGTTTTGGGCAAGTATGTGCTGATTTCTGCTGTTTGGCACATGCTTCAATGTTTTATTTGAATTGAAAAATTTCTTAAATTGTTTCTGCTGATTGTAGTGAAAAAGATGCCCAAATGTGCCTATATCATATATCATGGCAGCAGTCTAATTATGGGTTCTGCTGTATGCTGGATGAGGAATGTGCACAAGAGCTAGCTGGTAAGTAACAGAGATTAGTTCATCTGTGTGATTGCATATCAATTTACTAACTCATGACACTGAAATTTTGCAGCTGTGCCTGGAGTTATGTCAGTGCAGCGGTGCAGCCAGATGAAAATTTCAAGTCCGAAAACAAAAATTATGGAGGTTTACAAAGCTTTTATATGTTTCCCTCCTTCAATGTGATTTTGCTTCATTTTGTCCTTGTCCTGCAATTAATCTCCTGTCCTTTTGGTGTGGACAATGGAAGTTGCCAAGTTGGTTTACTCTAATTTTACCATTCAGTGACCTTGGACATTGATATGGATTTTTTTTTATCAAAGGAAGTCAAATGAGTATGAGACCTATAATCAATAAGGTGAAGGATGTTGCTTAAGGTTACACTCAAATGAGTTCGCATACTTCCACTAACTAGGCATGGATGATGAACATTTGAAAGAACTTTCTGACTAATAACTCTAAGCTGGTCGTAGGGAGCAAAGATTGTTTTATCTCCCATCCCCCCTCCCCCACGCCAAGGGAAAGAAAAAGTATATCCCTTCACATGAATGTTCTATTGATTTCAAGCATGCAAAATCTAGGCACCTGCGATTTGAACTCAAGACTTATAAATCTTTCCTTCTGTGAAATCATATGAAAGAATCATCTCAACTGAAAAGGCCTGGTGGTTGAGGTCTAACTGTGGTTTTATTCCACAAGAGGGTGAGCCTTTCAGTTGATTGAACTACAGGACGTTAACATTTTGAGAGTGTATAAGCATCCAACTTTGGCTCGTATTATGTTGGGACTACGCCTCATTGTTTTGGTATAAGCTCTGACTTTTCTCTAGTTCGAAAAATTGTAAAAAAATCTAGTTCGGAGCAAAATTTACCTTGCCTGTCCATGTATGTGGTCATGCGGACATCAGATGTCAGAGATTAGATGTTGTTTAGTGCAGCTGAAGAAGTATTCAGAAGTAATTCTTATGTTTTTCTAATTTCTGATGACTAATTTGCTGCCTCCAGGTGACAGATTATCATCTGATGATCCGAGTTCTGCATACACAAGCAAAACTGAGCTTTTTGTAACAGGTATTCTTTGACTATAAGATTGATGATAGTATCTCATTAATTATTGCATGGTGATTTGTACTCCATTCGTGGGAGTTTGTTTAAAGGTAGTTAAGGATTTTATAAAGGGCACCCAAGCAGTGGAACCCGTACATGTTCTTTGAAATGTCCAGTGCCATTAACTAATTGATTCCTGACTCTGTTTAAAAGCATCAAACTATGTAAAAGGTGATGGAAGTCAAATTTGAATTTCTATTATAGAGTGGAAAGACTTGTGGGAATAATGCTTGGTTGGTGGTGGTGTTGTTGACTTGTTCAACAACAACAACAACATCCAAGCCTTATTCCCAAAATGATTTGGGGTCGGCTATCATGAATCGTCGTCTAGTAACCGTCTTATGCGCGTCATAAAATTTCAAAAACGTTGTGAACCATTTAGAAATGTTGAAACACTTTCGACAAGAGTGTTTCGACAAGAGTTTTAGAAAGTCCTCAAAATAAATAAAAAGTTTGAAAATTAGTGAAAAACATATGAACTTTGAACACCGAGTAAGGAAAAGTTTTGGAACAAGTTAGAAAAGCAAAACAAAGAAACTAAAAAGAGTCAACTTAAGTCCTCCGCATGGATAGCGTCTCTCCACACCGCCCTATCCAACACCATACTCTCTTCAAGCCTTAGGAAGCTCATATCACTTCTAATCACCCTCATCCAAGTCATCTTATGTCTTCCCCGACCCCTACTAATATTATCACTCCCCCACCCTTCTCCTCTTCTAACCGGCGCGTCACTAGGCCTCCTCCTCACATGGCCATACCACCTTAGTCGGTTCTCCATCATCTTGTCCGTGATGGGCGCAACCCCTACTTTCTCCCTAATAACTTCATTTCTTAACCGATCATGTCTTGTATGTCCACACATCCACCGTAGCATGCGCATCTTCGTCACACTCATCTTATGAACGTGACACTGTTTCACGGCCCAACATTCCGTGCCATATAACAGTGCCGGGCTGATTGCCGTACGGTAAAACTTACCCTTCAACTTATTGGGCATTCCTCGATCACACAGGAGCTCTGTGGCATTCTTCCACTTCACCCAACCTGATTTGATCCTATGAGCCACATCTCCGTCCGCCTACTGCCGCTGAACTTACACTCCAAATACTCGGTCTTGTTTCGGCTCAACCGAAACCCTCTAGACTCCAAGGTGTGCCTCCATAGTTCCAACCTCCTCTCCAAATCTTCTTTCGTCTTTGAAATCAACACTATATCAACCGCAAACATCATGCACCATGGTATATCATCCTGGATTGACCTTGTCAATTCGTCCATGACTATAGCAAAGAGAAACGGACTAAGTGCGGACCCTTGGTGCACTCCAATTGTAATAGGGAACTCTTCTGACTTCCCTACACTAGTCCGTACACTCGTGCGAGCTCCCTCATACACGTCCTTAATAATGTTAATATATTTTTGCGGAACTCCTTTCTTAGTTAGAGCCCACTAAAGCACTTCCCTTGGTACCTTATCATAGGTTTTCTCCAAATTAATGAACACCATATGTAGGTCCTTCTTCCTATCCCGATACGTCTCCATAGTCTGTCTTATGAGATGAATTGCCTCCATAGTTGACCTCCCCGGCATGAATCCAAATTGGTTTTCCGAAATCTTCACACTTCTTCTTAATCTATGCTCAATCACCCGTTCCCAAATTTTCATTGTATGACTTATCAACTTGGTCCTGCGATAGTTGGCACACTCCTGAACATCCCCTTTGTTGACTTGTTCTAGTGGAAAAAAGTTAGAAACTCAAAGTGTGTATCAGTGTAGATTTACTTCGCAACTAGGTCATACAATGAATGTAGCTTCTATACCTGGTACTTTGTGTAATGGTCATTCCATATTTTGAAAGATGGGGATCCCTCAACAGTATCAGGGCTTTGTGTTGGGCAATTGTCTAAGATCCTGTCACCCAGAGTGACCTACCCCAGAGTTGAAAAAGAGCAGGGCTTTGTGTTGCGCAATTGTCTAATCGTATCATCAAACTTAATGCTTTTTCCATTTGTTCAAAGAGATGGGTTTAGGCTCCTAATCATCTGGCTGTCAAAGTTGTGCTGTCTTCCGAATCTAATGATCGCCATCTATTATGTCTCTGCAGGTCTGTCATTTTACACTTCAGAGAAGACTCTACGTGCAGCATTTGAGCCCTTTGGTGAACTGGTAGAAGGTAGACTAGTAGATTAGTTTGTAACTTTGTATTCTCATAGAAGTTATTATTGCCATTATCGCTCTCTTAGCTTCTCGAATCAACAGTGAAGGTTATTATGGATAAAATATCAAGGCGATCAAAAGGGTATGCGTTTATTGAGTACACCACTGAAGACGCTACTACAAAAGCTCTCCAAGAAATGAATGGCAAAGTAAGCCAAAACAAAGACATTCTGATCTTTAGAAGTGTCTATATCGATAGTTTGTTGCGTATTAACTATGGTTTAACCATTTAGCGGTACTTTCAGATTATTAGTGGCTGGATGATAGTTGTTGATCGAGCAAGGAGCAAACCACAACTCGGCAGGGGACCGTAGGAGCCTTGTTGCATAATTTTTTTGGTAGAGATATCTTCACGACAGTGTAAGTCCTACATCTAAGTACCAGATTTTTCTAAACACAACGAATACAAATTCATCAATTAGTCATCATGAGAGGATTAATGTTGGAACAATTTACTCGTACCAAAATTATATTATCTTTTTACTCCACACCAGCAAGCCGTGGGTAGTTTAATGTTGTGACCTCTCTGAGACTGTTGCCACCGCTATATGGCAAATGTATAATTAATCAAGTCCTGTAATTACGAAAATAAGAGGACTCTAAATATTCAACTAAGGGCCCAATCGATGCTATTGAGGGATTCTTATCAATCAATTGGCTCCAATGAGAATGAGCTGCCACCCAACTGTTATGTGTGGTCTGCTTTCCACTCTGTATGTTTTCTTAGACGAGAGAAACCATATGATAGTCTTCCTTTGCATCTTGGTGTATCATCTGCGATGAGTCTGGATGTTTAACAATACAATAAGGTGGGAAGAGGTCAAGATGAAGGCCTATGTCTGAAAATTTTGCATGATGGCAAGTAAAAGAAGGCGATGCTAATTTCTAGCTGGACCTTTGATGGAGATTCTTTTCAGTTCTTATGTTTCTAGCTCTATCTGACCACCTGTTTTTTAATTATTGAATTTTGTGCTCAGCTTCGCAGGCAATTATTCAACCATCTTAAAGTGTACAAGGGCGCAGATCATCCACATCAAGCTCAGCAAGCTCGTGTTCTTCCCATCAGAGACAAGAATCAAGAAGGGTAAATAAGTGTTCAGTCTTTCGAGTTCTGATCTAACAGAGGAACTTTCTTCTGTGTTCAGGAAACCATCTGTTACAAGCCTGCAAAGATAACTAAGGATCTTGTTTGTAGGTTGGACATCAAACTTGCTGTAGGTTTTTCTAGTGAGTAAATATGTGTACCAGTGTAATTTTGGCTTTTCGAAACAAAGCAAACATGATGAGATTCTCTGTATCTTTTGCGATTCCATCTTCTAAGTTTACAAAGAGAACGTATTGATGATCATACTTTTGTGTCTTGACTCCTGAACATGAATTTCATAGATTATATTATTTGGTGCCAATCTTGTATTCAGGTGCTTTGCCTCTGCAAAATTGACACTCGTGAGGAAGAGAGAATCAATGTTTCTGCAATCTGCTGCATATTCTGCAAGCATCAGCTTCCTTCTGCGTCATGCTCGAGTTCTTGGATTAATTTTTTGTTAAGGTAACTTACGTCCAAACGCCTGATAAATTTTTGTATTCTTCACATATTGTTGGTTCACATTACACAGATATTTTGCAATGTGCCCTATTCTATTTTTTATTTTCTGTTGTTTCTTGAACTTTTTCGGTTTTCCTGATGTTTCCAATTTTTTTGTGATTTTATTTCATATTGTAGAAGTCTGTAACAGAATACACATCCTAATCAGTTTATAACTTGGAATGAGATATGGTATAGCTTCAAATTCAAGCTGATAAGAGTTTCATAGGAAAATACTTGGACTGCAATCCGAATTCGTCCCTATATATACAAACAGGACCTGTGCATACCCTCACAATAAAATTTTCCTCCATATCCAGTGCTCTGCATTAGACCTAATACATCTTTCATTAGCTTTCAGTAAGTTTCCATCATTCATATTATGGCTGCTGCTCGTGGTGGTCTACCAGTAGGTTTTGTCTTCAGCCCCTCGAAGGAAGAACTCGTTGGCTACTTTCTCAATGCTAAGCTGAGTGGCAAGACATTGTCTGCAGCACAGATTATCCTCAGCTCTTGGACTGTGATGTTTACTGTGATCATCCCAGGAATTTATTCCGTGCAACCAGAAACCGAAGAGGCGTTCAGGAGGGTGAAGATGACAAGTCAGGGTACTTCTTCACCTCACTCAAGAAGGCTACTGCTAATGGAACAAATATCTCTCGGTGCATCAAGGATGTTGGAACATGGTTGGAGAAGTCTGGGACGAAACATGTCTATGATGAGAATATGAATATAATTGGGAAGGATAAGTACTACAAGTTTACTCCTGTTGTAGAAAGCGAAAACAGCCCTTTGAATGAGTTTGATTGGCAGATGCACGAGTATACACATCTTTTAAACCCTGATTTGGCATTGTGTCATATTACGAAGTCAAAAAAGTCAAAAAAAAGAAGTCAGAGCAATGCTATCTTGGAATCTGTTTCTGAAGCCCGTGCATGTAAACAAAGCCGAGTTGATTATGGTTCATCAGAGTGTCTTCCGTCCATCATAAACCCTACCCAACATGCCAGCCACGAAGTTAATAATTATGATCTTCAGCAACAATTTACTACTATGGCTCATGGAAGTGAGTATGGTTTTGAGCCCACAACTGATGATGCAGTCACCGCAATGACGACAGAAGAGATAGTGAACATGATTTCTTTTGATGAGAAGAATGACGGAGATGTCTGCGAAGTAAGTGATCCATATGTTGCCGAAGGAGGACTATTCGATGAATACGGCAGGGTAACCAATGTTTTGCATCCATCCTCGTCTGAGTCGATGAACGATAATCCTGAGCAGCACACAGTGACTGTTGTTGAAGCCACGACTGATGATGCATTGCCAGAAGAGATACTGAACCTGATGTCTCCTGATGAGGAGAATGACACAGATGTCTGCGAAGTTATTGATCCATATGCTGGCGAAGGGGGGCAATGTCATGAGTATGACAGGGTAACCACTCATATGCATTCTTCTTCTTCCGAGTGCATGAACTATCCTGAGCAACAGACAGAGACTGGTGTCGAAGCCACGACTGATGAAGTATTGACAGAAGAGTGCAGTAATTACCTAAACCTGACAACTATCGAACCACAAATAGTTGAAGAAGAAGAAGAGTGTATTGGGCAGGGCACATCAATTAGTGCTAAGAATTCTTCATCTGAGTTCAAGGAAGAGCAGCAAGTCCCACAAGAAGACATACAACTCTACGAAAATCAGGAGCAGGCTTTCCTTCTCCCACAAAGTTGTACAAGACAATACAACTACTTGGAGCCTTCAACGAGCTACGACTACTCCCAACATTGTTGGTCCTGATGATCCATTCCTGTTAGACGATGTTTATAGTGATTTCACCTGGTCGCCTGACATATTCGCTTACTAGCATGGAGTCTTTTTCTCGCAACAGCCCTGAGGCTCAGTATGTACTAATTCCCAGGGCACATTGATCAAGTTGGGTTCAGTACTTTTCATCCGTGTTCATGGAAGACATTACGATAGTCCTACAAGAAAACGGTCATTTTACATATTTCAGGAGGGAGGACGTCCAAAATCAGAGGTTGGAATCGTCTATATTACTCCCGCAGGTACAATGCAAGTACTTTTGAGCAAACATCAACCTGTTCCGACATGCTAAATCTCGATCAATTACAGGCTGCATAGCCAGGAGGCGCAAATGTACTACTAATGTTTTTGCTTCGTCAGTACGATTCTAAATTTTGAGATTCGAACAGTGAAACTGCTGTCTGTTTACTTCATGAATTTATGACGGTAAATAAAGAATGTTGGAGGAATTCTTGGCCAATCACTGTGATTGGAATAACTATTCTAATCACAGTTTTTGGCCAATCTGAGCCCCACCCATCTAACTTGCAACGTGTTAATCACCAACAACATTCAACATGTATTATCCCACCTTATTCTCTCTCTTCCCTCACCTCCCAGAAACACCGATCCCCCCTCCTTACAGTCACCACCACCAATGCCCTCACTCCTCCTTACTGACGACCGGAAAACACCATAAGCACCACTTGTCTTCGACTTCGAAACCATTCTTCACATGGGATTCCAACTCCACTCTCTCTCCTCTCTCCTCATATCACCACCACCACTACAACCAAACACCAACCCAGCCAACCTCAGTGGCCAACAGCGACACAGATCACGGGCGACCACCCTCATGCACATGCAAAAACGCCGGCGAGGATGGATCGGAACAACAATATAAAATGCCAGAAATATTTGTCCCTCTCATGAAACCCAGTAAAAAAAATTCAAAGTATCAAGAACAACTATTCAATTTTAGAACAACTATATACAATTTCATAAACGCCATATACCATTCAAGTCCATTGCATATAATTAACCTCCTATTTTCAATCACAATCACAACCACAAGCACACATACACCAACCACACTTGCACTCTCTCTCTCTCTCTCTCTCTCTCTCTCTCTCTCTCTCTCCCCTTTATCACTAAATCACCTCAAATGTCATGCCCGATGCTCTGGCGACACCCATCATCGGTGACAACATCACCAAATATTCAAATTTTTTAAAAAGAAAAAAAAAACCATATACAATTTCATATTCGTCATATACCATTCGAAGTGTATAACATACCATCTCTGCGTATAATTAATCTATTATTTTCAAATAACAACACATACACCAACACCAACGAGTAGAAGACGAGGGCGGCAACCTTTCGACGGCGAACCACTAGACACCCTAGGTTGGGTAAACCCCCAAAAAACAAGCCTAAAAAATTAAAACAAGTTAAGGTGCCCGGAAAGAAGGGGGCTAATGGCGGTTGTAATATTTACACTGGTGGTGGACCGGATTTATTGGGTGGTGGTTTAGATTGGCAAGGTGGTGTGTTAAGGAGGAGGGGGAGTGGGAGATGTGGCACGCAGGAGGAAAGAGAAAAAGGTTGGTTGAGTTTTTTATGGGAAGTGAGGAAGAGGACTAGTGAGGTTTTGGGTAGGTTATATTACACGTGGACTGTGCAGATGAACGGTGAGGATTGGCTAAAACGGTGATTAGAATGCCCATTCTAATCACCGTGATTGGCATAGCATTTATGAGAATGTTGCTTGTAAGCTCTGAGTTTTGCTTAGAATTTATGAAAACGGTGAAGTTTACATATTTCAAGAGTCTATCCAAAAAGTTGCACAGGAGAACGTCCAAAATCAGAGGTCCAAATCGTCTATATTACTCCTGCAGCTAAATCTCGAGGAGGCGCGAATGTTCTAATCATGTTTTTGCTTTGTCAGTACGATTCTGAATTCTGAGATTCGAACAGTGAAATTGTAAGTTAATGTAAGGAAACACCGAAACAGCTGTGAACTTCATGAATTTATGACAGTAGAATTCATGAATTAATAATTTCTGCATCCTCCTATCTTTCGTTTCTTTGCAATAATCTCTGCACTGTCTTGATGCGGCTATGTTCTGATCTGCATTTGGCCATTACGTATGTTAATTAGTCGATCGTGTCAAATTTTCGTAGAGATCAACCAGAAGGCCGTAGAATGTTGTTCATAATTCTTGGGGAATCACAGTGATTAGTGTCATACGTAGGGCAATTCTTAACTACTTTACTACTCGGGCTCGCAAATACTACCGTACCCCGGGGTACCAAGAGAATGGTACCCCCGTCTAAATTTTTCCATGTGTTTATACAATGAAGCCCAATGCGGCCCATATGACGTGCCCAGAAAAAAAAAGAATTCAAAGCCCAAATAAACCCACGCGGCCCAATAACACACTTATTGCACAAGTCACATTCTCTCTCCTCTGTCCAAAAAACTTATGGCACAAGTCACTCTGTCTCTCCTCTGTCAGAATTTTTTCTTTGTCGCTGAACAATTTGATCGACGACGATTTCGTGAGATGTGTTTTCCTGAGACGATGGTGGATTTGCCCAAAACCTTGGGGACAAGAGCTTTATAGCCTCATTAATTTGCCCACCAGCTGAAATCATTAACGCCTCAATAGCTTCAATTGTCTCCATCACTCCTGGCTGACTAAGAAAACGTTTCTCCTCCGATGAAATTTCTTCGATTTGAATCTCTTGTGAACTTTGGGAAAGTTGTTCTCCTTGCCGTTCATGCATAGTGTGCCAATGAGCTGCCTCCAAGTTCCGACCAAGTTTCAAAAGTCTTTGAAAGGGTCTCTGAAAGTCACAACATAACTCATTATAAAACAGGAAAAATCCATCCTAGAACAAATTCCATTCATTCCAAAACAAATACTATCCATCTTTAAACAAATACTATCCTTCCTAGAACAAATTCTATCCATCCTCAAACAAATACTATTCATCCTACAACAAATACTATCCATCCTAGAACAAATATTAGTCATCCTAGAACAAATAATATCCGTCCTAGAACAAATACTATCCATTCCAAAATAAATACTATCCATCCTAGAACAAATACTATCCATCCTAGAGCAAAAGGAATTCATTACAGAACAACTTTCATTCATCCCAGAACAATTAACATTCATTTCAATACGAAAAATGCGTTAGTTTTGAAAAAGAATAACACTTACATCTTATTGGAGATCTCTGATTGCTTGATATGTTGGCATTGGGAAAGTAATAAATTGCCCTCGTTGTGTTGTTGCATCAATAGTGTCGACACGTATACCCATTCCGAAGCCCTCCACACTCTTCTCCTTTGCAATTCTAGCCCACATCCTCTTATTATTCCAGTGTTGGATAAGTGGAAGATTGTATTTCTCACGTTGTCCATGGAAAGACAAGCTATGAAAGTAAAAGAGTTGGAGTAGCAATGTGCAACCAGTAAGAATGCAACTTTCCGTCTCCTTGAAGTTCTTGATTGATTTACATAAGTAATCCAACACAAATTCACACCAATTGTATGTACCAATCATGTTTGCATTATCTATCGCTTTGCATATATTAAGCTGGACAAACGAACTTGATATAGTTCCAAGGAAACTTGAAACGATAAACAGAACAAACAGTTGCTTGAACATTGGCCCCCCATCAGTTTCCGCCATAATCCTGTCCTCAAAATCTTTTCAGGCAATGTAAACTTGCTTCGCATTCTCCCTGCCCAATATTAGCTTCCATTTTTCCTTAAGCCAAGAATCAGGGTTATCCTTCCTATCCGTACTCATCTCTGGAAAGGGAAGATCACCGTGCGGTAGACCTAGGATGTAATGAACATCCAAAGTTGTGAATACCTTTATCTGATTTTCACAAAAAAGACATAAGTCTTGTCCTCTCGTTGAAATTTTGTAGTAGCCACTGAAACATGTCTTTTGGCACATCTTCAGCTTCAAGGAAAAACAACCCATCAAATCCCATTTCTCTAACTGCTTTGACTTGTTTTGGGTTCTTTTTGATTTTATCCATTATCTCCTTGACCGCAGCAGGACTGCACCGTAGTTGTATAGCCTTTTTATGGGATTTTCTCCTGAATCAACAGATACAAATTATCTCAACACAGAAACTAACCATTCCAGAACACAAAAACAAACCATTCCAGAACAATCATTCTAGGACAAAAACCAACCTCATTTTAATTTTCATTTTAGAAAAAAACAATCCATTCTAAAACAAATCATTCTTGGACAAAACCCTACCATTCTGAAACAAAAACAAATCATTCTAGGACAAAACCCAACCATTCCAGAACAATAGGCAACCTTTCCCAAACAAAAACTAATCATTCCGAAACAAAAGCCCTTCATTCTAGAACAAAAACTAACCATTCCAGAACAAAAACTAATCATTCTGACACAAAAAAGCCGTTCATTGCAGAGCAAAACTAAATATCGAAACAAAGTTGTTCATTCCAGAACAAAAACAAATCATCCTAGAACAAAAACCAACCATTTCGGAACAAAAACCATTCATTCTAGAGCAAAATTAAACATCGAAACCTAGTCGTTCATTCCAGAACAAAATCGTATCATTCTAGAACAAAAAACAAACATTTCTAGGCAAAAAATAACCATAGCGGAACAGAAGCCGTTCATTTTTTACAAAGATCTGGGAACACTGTTGCATGCCAAAAAAATACCCGTTTTCTTCGATTTTTTGCTGCCTTTTTCTTCTAACCGTTAATTTTGTGCTGCAATTTAAATTATTTTGTTACTGCATTTGAATTAAAAGCAAATTTCAAAACTAAAAAAAGAGGAAAATCGTACAAATTTTAATTCGAATTTTTTTTCACCTTTCTTCTTCAAATTGTTCTTCAAGTTGTTCATGTTGATATGAAATTACGTCTTCTATTTTCCTGTTCTGCTTTAATTGTGGCATTTTCACCAATTTTTTTTGTCATTTTCGAAAGAAGTTTTGTAGAAGAAGGACGATTTTTTGTTTAAACTCTAGGTAACCGTTGGAAGAGAGAGGAAGTGTTTGTTTTTGTTTGGGAAACTTCTTTAAGAAGAAAGAATGATGAAAACGGTTTTTTTTCACCCAGAAAACTATTTTGGGCCACGATCTCTTTTTTGGGCCACGATCTCTGTTTTGGGCCGCGTTTGCTTATTTTCTAGGCACGCTTTTAATTGGGCGGGGTGTACAAAGAGCATGGTACCCCAGGTGTAACACTACGGAATATGGAAAGTGGATTAGAGCCCATGAGATGATATTTGGGCCTAAGGGGTGACTTCCGATCTTATTGGGTTGTGTTGCGACGGACGGTGGATCGGACTGTTACACCAGGGTACCATAGACTCGTTGACTTGGGCTAGATATTATCATTTTATTTCTTTGTAAACAGATAATTTTGATCAATAATCTATAATTACGTTTATTTATTATAAACTTTCACTTACAATCATGATTTCATCTTTACCTTATTATGCACTTTCCTTATTATACTTGTATCAATCGACAACAAATATTTTTTTTTTATCGTATATTTGTTTTTGAAATTTTGTCAATTTTTTTATATGGAAAAAGTCACTCATATGTCATCATGTATGGAAAGTCTATTTACACTATTTACCATAAAAGACGTTTTATAAGATTTTTTAAGTGGAATTTTAAGAGATATATGCCACGTTAGATATATACTATATATCTTATACTATATATTAAAAATTGTGTTAGAGGCAACAACCACGTTCACCGGCTTCGGTTAGGTCATCTGTCATGCCACGTGGCATGTTTCTTTAATTTTCACTTAAAAATTTCATTTAAAATGTCTTTTATGGTAAAAAGTATAGATAGACTTTCCATCAATGGTTATATACAAGTAACGTTTTCCATACCAAAAAATTCATAATATTTTTTATTATAATAAATCAATATTTATTATTGATTGATTTCATCTTTACCTTATTATTTTGTACCTTCCTTATTACTTATTTAAATTGGAATCACATCATCTATATTGAAAGAGAAGGTTTTAAAAATGATAAAAAATTATTGATAAAATTATTTGTTTACAAAGAAGTAAAATGGTAAAATTTATTTGGGGCGTAGCCCGGGTCGTTAACTAGTATATATTAAAAGTTGTGTTAGAGGCAACGACCATGTTCACTGGTTTTAGTTAGGCTATCTCCCATGCCACGTGGCATATCTCTTTTAAATTCAATTAAAAAAAATCTTTTATGGCAAAGAGTGTAGATAGACATTGCATCTATGGTGATATATTAGTGACGTTTTGCATAACTTTAATCGTCAAAAAAAAAATGCTTGCTATAAATTGATGTACTCTTTAGTCTTTTTTTTGTAAGAAATTTGATTTTATTCTTCCTCAAAGGGGGAAAAATAGAAGATCTTACAAAAAACTAAAAGTCCTCTCACTATTGAGACCCTTGCTTAGCTAGGCTATCTATTACACTTCCCGGTACATTGTTCCCATACCAATTATAGATTCTTACACAGGTGAGATATTTGATTCTATTGACAATCCAATCGACCATATGCTCCTCTTCTCTGAATATTCTCGCATTTCTTTCGTACCAAATCATATAGACTGTGACTTTTATCGAGCATTTTGTCCATTTTGTAGTCCAGTGCCTTTTCCTTCTTCTACTGCTTATCCAGTTTAGTTCTCTTCTTAGGTTCCACACCGTTCATTTGATGCCTACCCAGTCCTGGATTGCCTGCCAGATTTTGGTGGAGAAATTGCATTTGAAAAACAGGTGCTCATGTGTTTCCTCCTCTGCTTTGCATAAAGTACACCTGTTTACCAAAGGCATGCCTCTTTTCCTCATGTTCTCTACAGTCGCAAGGCTATGTTGAGCTGCCATATTAACGATGTGGCTGTGTCTCGGAGCCACCACAGTATCCCATACTGCTTTACACCAGCTTCGCCTTGGGTATTTTACTCTAAAGTACTCATAAGCTGTAGAGACTTGAAACTTTCCTCCCACTGCCCAAGATTTCAGCAGCTTCTCAGAGTCTGCAGCATTACCACAGCTTTGCATTATTTCATCTCTGACTTTCATTATGCCTTTCCAGCTCTCATGATTTGTATGAGAGACCTGAGTTTCCCAACAGCTTCTCCCTTTCATAACATAGGCTCTTTCCATTGCTCCCATATGCCTCTTTTCTTCTCACAGATTCTCCATATTATATACTTACATTATTATAGTTATTTGTTCTCTTTGTGAAGATTTAGTACGTTAATATTATTGTACGTCTAATGCATAATCATTCTTTATTTATTTACAAGTAATAAAATGATAAAATTTATTTCGAGCGTAGCCCGAGTAGTAAACTAGGTCGTCTGCCATGCCACGTGGAATGTCTCTTTGATTTTTCACTTAAAAAATTCTTTAAAATGTCTGTTTTTGGTAAAAGGTGTAGATTGACATTCCATCCATGGTGATATTTAGTGATGTTTTCCTTATCAAACAATTGAAAAACTCACAATATTTTTATTTTAAAAAAAATCAATAGTTACCATCAATTGATTTTATTTTTACCTTATTATAATGTACCTTCCTTATTACTTATTTGAAATGGAATCACTCGTCTATATGAAAGTGAAAGATTTATAAATGATAAAAATTATTGATAAAGTTATTTGTTTACAAAGAACAAAAATAATAAAAATTATTGCTGAATAGTAAACTAATATTAATTAATAGGCAAAACATTTAGGTAAATTTTTGCGTCCGATCCGCATCAGCGATGATGTCATTTGCCACGTCATAACTCCAAATTAAAAAATTTGTGTATTTGCTCTTACTTACATTAGGCAATTTCGATACATAGACATTAAAATGAAAATATTTTATCAAAAACTTAACAAGAAAGGAAAGAATATTATATTGATTAATAAGCAAAACATTTACTGCAATTTTTTTGCGTCCACATCAGCGATGATGTCATTTGCCACGTTATAATTCCTAATTTGCTTTTACTTAAATCAGACAATTTCGATACATAGACATTAAAAATGAAAATATTTTATTAAAAACTTAATAAGAAAGCAAAGAATCATCTATAAAATCAATTAAGCCCTAAAATAATGCAAAATAATCCGGTAAATTTGAGTAACCACATTTGAGTAAAATAAAACTATATATGGAAAATATTTTTCTCCATGTAGGCTAAGCATGTCAAACAAGTTAGACGGGTCTCACGGGTGGCTTACGATTTCGTGAACATGGGTTCGAATAAAAATATAAGAGATTTAAAACAGGTGTGAGTTGATAAGTAGTATTTTTGCATGTTTTATACCCCTTAATTACTAATATTTTGTCCTCATTTTTATGGGTTAAACACATATTTTGTTATTATTATGCAGGTTCATGGTTTATACTCGTCAATTGGAAAGAAAGGCGAAAACGTACAAATTCGCTAATATTATACCAAACTCGCATGACCTTGGACAGGGCTCCGTAAAACAATCATAACTTTCACTCTAGAGTTTTGTTTTGTGTGATTCAAGTTGCGTTGGATAGCTTGAAGACGGGGCTACAACTTTACTAAAGAAGTTAAAGGCCAGATTAGGAGTGATAGAAACAGCACAGTGCTGCGCTCTACTCACATACAGCACGCATAGAACAAACGATCTCAGGGGTACCGGAGCAAAATAAAGCTAAAACAGCAAATGAAGGGAGGAAGGGCTTGTAAGCAAATAAATAAAAAAGGAACGAGTCTCCACCAAAGCTTTCCCCCCCAAAATCCCCAATTCATTTTCTCTCTCCTCAAGCTCCTTCTCTCTCATCCGCTCGCTCCTCGTCTCTCCTCTTGTCTGATCCCCACCTACTCATCAGCCGATAGAAACGATTCATCTTCATATTCTCAAGTTTCTCAATCCCCATGGAAGACAAGAAGAGCTCTGATTTATGTAGGTACTTCATTTTTCTTTTCATCTCTAGATTTCGATTTGTGATTCTAATTGCTATATAATTTTAGTGTTTAGCGATTGGAATTTGGGTATTTTTCATCATAGTTCTGATTATAAATACATTTATATAGATATATTTTCAATTAATAGAGTTTTGGAATTTGGGTACTTTTAACTACGGTTTATGATTTGGGGTTTGCCAAGCAACGAAAAAACTATAATAATGTTGTTATTTGTCGCCTTCATTTTTGCATGTGATAATTTGGATCTTAAAATGATCAAAGAAACTTTAGAATGATAGTGGGCTATACAAGATGTGAGGAATTATAATCACTCCTGAATTTTAGAAAGCGATGAAATGCTCAATAGTCGTCGAACTTCTGGAGAGTGATGAATCTACAAATAGATGACAGTAACTGGTCCCATACTGGTTCAATTATTTTGTGCTTCATGGTGAATAAGTATTGATGTGCACTTTAATTAGTTAATTAGTGATAGTTAGAGCAAGCTAGACAAAGAATATATTTAGTAACAGAGCTTTTGTGAAAGATGTTTCATTAACGGTCGGAATATGCTTGGAAGTTGGAACATGTCAGCAATTAATAGATGTGTTCCGGATGAGCATTCTCTTTGGGTTTGGGTTTCTTTCTTTAATTGAGTATTTGTTGTGATTTCTTTAATTTTGAATTCGAGCAAAGAGATATGTCTGGTTGCGAATTTGAATTTGTCACTGAGTGGGTGCTAGTAAGTGGAAGAATATTATACTGTGAATAATGTGATAAGTATAATGTGTGGAATTCCGTCTTTCTCATTCTTTTGGTTCAAAGTTACTGTCTTTTTATATGATTACTGTATTTGGTTTCAATAAGCGTAAATATATTGCTAATGAAATTGGATTTTGGCTTTTGGGTGCGACTGGTTAGGACTTAGGAGGGTCTTTGTAATGATGATGATACTGTGAACAGTGGCAAAACAATCGAGTGGATCTCACTGGTGGCAGGTGGGGTTTGTGGATGATGTAAACCTATCTTATCTTTATTTAGTATAGAAAGGCTGATGTTATGCATCGTGAACTTCGGAACTTTGCGAAAGAATGATGTTTGAGAGCTGATACTAAATGGATTTGATATTTTTTTACATGATTTTTGGGTTCTTAGTGAGTTAATTCAAAGTACTAAGTTTTGTGGTGATAAATTTAGTGTTTCCCAAAGTTGGTTTCTTGATGAATGAAAGAAAAGTTCTGACAAGGCAGGGGCATAATGCTCTCTTTCTTCTTTTTTTCATTTGCTTTCTGTTTACAGCATGTTTCAGCGAGAACACTTGGACAATAATAATTATAATTCTACTAATAATAATAGTCACAATAATAATCATAATCATAATAATAATCCAATCCCGTGCTTCATAGAGGTAGGGAAGATTTCCTGACAGACTTGGGTAGGTCGGCGTATTTAAGATTTAAGACTTTAGTCATTTTTTAAGTGAACTTTTATTAAGGAACAAGTCTGAGCAAAGGAAAATGCATTTGAGATTGATAGGACGCTTATTTTGTTTTGCTTAATAATATGAAAGAAATTTAAAGTAGGACTCCACCTTTGCATTTAACTTTTCTTCGCTTTCTCTTACTCGTTTCCCCCTTGCATCAACTTTGACAATGTTAGAAGTCCTTGCTACTGTTCATTGGACTTTTTGGGGTACTTAGCTTGGAAACCCCTGTATTTTTTGGATTCTGTGTGTGGTGCTTTCGATTTTTCATTAATCCCCATTACTAGTGCTGCCAGGCCAAAGCAACGGGCTAATTTCAAGATGCTTGATGCTTAGTTGGGTGTTTCTCTATGATATGTGCATTCACAACTGTTCCTTACTTTGACTGAAATTTTGTTTGTTATTCAATAAGGTTGTAATCGTATGATGCATCGGCTGTTTTAATCCAAGGTCTAGGCAGTGCTGGGTTTTGACTGAGTTTTCCTCCCATGTTTTTTTGTCAAATTTATCCAGGTTCATTAATATGATTGAGTTGGAAGTAATACTATTGACATCCCCTCAAATTGGTTTTAACTTCCGAGAGGTTGTTTCTGCTGTGCATGGCATTGACCCTAGTAAAAAGTACTGCTGGACCTCCGATCTACAACATGCCATGGACACTAACAACTTTATGTTTGGACAGTTAGGTGCAGGAAACAATTCGGCTAAGGGGCATTACACCAAGGGAGCTGAACTCATTCATTCTGTTCTTGATGTGTTCAGGAAAGTCATGATTTTGCAAGTATTACTTCTAACTTTTTGTTCTGGTGGTCGTTTATTTGAACTTCTTTATTGAAATGACCTCTGAGGTAACTATTTCAACCATGGTTGTGTTTGGATTGGTTCTAATAAGCTTGTACTCCCTCCGGTCCAGGTTAAACTTCCCGCTCCCTTTTGCGCACTTCAAGAGGAAAAGTAATCTTATCAATCTTTTACATTCCTAGAACTCTAGAAGACCCTCCTCTTTGTCACAAGATATCATAGCTGGTCTGTCGTGGAGCACGTTGGGCTCCTGTTGATGGTGCATTCTTGGCTGTGCAGCTTGTAAATTTCTCTTACATTCTCATGTTAGTCATTTATTTTGCATGTTTTTATTTTCAATACCAGATTCAAATCGATTTTAAATGGGACCAATGAAGGGTATTTCACATCCGGTTTGTTCACTATCTATAACCTATTGAAATTTTCTAATTAAAAGCCTATTAGCTAAATCGGGAGCACACTATGCTATTAGACATACATACAAGATGTAGGTTCGAGTCTTACATAGGCTATTTGTAGGTTTGAGACGTCTTATCATTCTTTACGATAGCAGTTGATGATCGATATATACTACCACCCACCAATATAAGTGTTGAGAACGGATCAAATAAATGAGAAGTCTTGTTACTTCCATTATAAGTTATTATTATTATTATTATTATTATTATTATTGATTGACTAGATTCGCAATGCATATTGGGAGTATTGTGTAACTTCCCTTGTTCGAAAGTGGCTTTAGGGATGGTTCGGTAGTGCACTAGTAGGTAGCATTTGGAGTTTTCATAAAGTGAAAATGGTAATGTACATGTTTGCTAGTCTATCTTTTGACTAATATTTGGACTAAAACGTAGCATTCGGCAAAACAGTAATCTTATGAAACTAATTGGCTACGCATATCGGAGTATATATTTAGGCGACGAATAGCTTTTCACTAATTATTGACCTTAAAATTTATACCATTCCCTTATTTTTCTTGGTAGTATTATTTTATCTCTAAAGAAATACAAGACACAGGTTTCCTATATCTTAGGCTAGCTCTCTATAACTTAATAGAAAAAAGACAACCCGACTTGAGATTATAAATATATCTTAGACAAAATAATGCTAGTAAAGCCTAGTTTTAAAACGTAAGATAGTTTAGACAACACAAGAATACTAACGAGACACATAAATTTAGTTCTAGATAATATAAGTTCAATAAGATAAACAAGCTAAATATGTGTAGCTATTCAACATGGACTCATGGAGTCCGTTTGATATAAAAAAATGGTCATTCTAAACAATAGAATCAATTAAGATGTCAGATGTATAACATTAATACTAGCAGGTCATATATGGTCACTTATAGACGTACAATGTGAGTTACTTGGTAATAATTGCCTACATATGCCTAGCAAATCACATAATTAGTATCATCCGCTATTAAATTTACTCGTTTTCGATATAGTTTTAGTTATATTGTCTATAGATGGCCTTATATGTTATCGTAGTATTGTTATCTTGTCTCATTTAGTGTATGAATAAAATTAAATATTAGGCTATTTGTATTACGTACCGAACTTATTTTTGATTCACCAAAGCATATTTGAGACGTTTTTACGTCATTCTTTGCGATATCAGTTGCTTGTCAATGCTACTACAGTTTTAACCGAGATGAACAAATGGTGCCATTCAATCCCCACCATATATTATATGTGACGAGAGTGGATCAAATAAATGAAAAGTCTTGTAACTATCATACAAGGTAGCTCTGTGTAAAAAAAAAAATGTATAACCCATGTTTAATAATATGAATACGACTTGAGATTATATAAATATATTTATGATTTGATTAAACTAATACGCTTTGGCCACTCGATTAAGCTAATACGATGTGGCCACTCGATTTACAGACCAAGGTCATAGGAGTACGTGCTCAGAATTTTTCTTTAATTGAGTTCTTTTATTCTCAAGCCATAACGCTAAATCCTAAGCACTTAGAGATGATGATGTAATTTTATGTCAAAACAAAACAAATTTTAGCATATGGATGGCTTATGAATCGATGACTAGGCCAGCTTTTTTCTATAACTTTTGCGACAACATAATAATACTAATCAATAATATAGGATCTATCGTAGATAGTATGGTGCATATATATAGAAAAATCGTCAATCTTTGTATATATTCAGGCTATTTGTATGCTATAAGTTGTGTAACTTATGTGATCGACGACTGATCTTATATGTCTTGGAAGTATTATCATATTATCTAAATTAGTTGTGAACGGAGGGAGTACATGGTAATAGTTGGCTACATATGTCTAGCCAACCAAAGTAATTCACAAAAAATACATCTTATCTTATATTATATATTAAAAGGTGTGTTAGAGGCAACGACCACGTTTATCGGATTCAGTAAGACCATCTGCCATGCCACATGGCATGTCTCTTTAATTTTCACTTAAAAAAATCATTTAAAATGTCTTCTATGGTAAATAGTGTAGAAGGACATTCCATCCATGGTGAAATATAAGTGATGTTTAAACAATACGATTGATCTCTCAGTAATTTATCGAGAGACGGTCTCCCACAAGACTTACTGAAAACTCAAACCTATAACAACTGTACAATACAACTAAGCCACATAAAGCCACTGCAATGTGAGTGAGATACATGATAGTAATCGCATAAATATGCTTAGAAAATCCACATAATTTCAAATATACACATAATACAAATATATGGGGCAAACTAATTTAAACCTAAAACGTACTTAATTAGGTCTCGTGTGATTCAACTTAACAAAAAGTGAATTGTGATCATATCAAATTTATGCTATTTTTATTATCCGACTTATATTGTCTTCAACTAGCCAAGGTGTCTTAGTACCAGTATAGTATTATCGATGTGATCTTTATCCAATTTTATGATATAGATGTAGGTTTTAGGAACATAATTTCACATATAGTTCAAATATCTAATACTATATATTAAAATCTGAAACCAAGTCTTTTCTAGGAGGACATTTGGCACATATTAATTGGATAGCACAACGGAATTATATGATATGGTAAATATTAACTAATTTATGGATATTATAATTTACGGTAATAATAAACTATTATTGTACAGCTAATTTATGGTAATAAATTGAAATATGATGTGATACAACGGATGACGGGATAGTGGAATGAGAATGAAATAGTATAACGGGTGACGTGATAGTGGAATGAAAATGAAATAGTATAACAGGTGACGTAATAGTGGAAAGGATATAAAAATATGATGAGTATGTAGAAATAAATAAATAGTGATATAATATGACGGGTGACAAAAGTAGAAAGTAAAAAAATAATATAAAATATATTTCCTAATAATATTATAACAAAAATAAACCTACATTTTTTTGAAACGAGTATAAACAATATAAATAAATAGCCCGGGCGCGGGCCAAGCATTCAAACTAGTTCTAATTAAATTTGGAAAATCATGTTCAAAATCGAAACCTACTTAGTGTACTAAAACTAATTAAGACAACATGATTAGCAGAGTTGCACGTTTGTTTTGAGACAATAATGATGTAACTAGTTTTTGCGCCCGTGAAATCATGGGACTGCTTTTATATTTCGTCATTGCTCATTTTCCTTGTTTAAAACAGAAATAAATTCATGAGACACCTCAATTAAAATTATTTATTTATTTGTTACCATTGATTATCGGTTTGTCCTTTAAGATTGTTTTGACATAAGAATTTGAGTGTTACAATATTTCGTATTACATCTTTGAGTTCCTTATCTTTGTCAAATAGGCTGAACAAAATATCTAAATCTATCTATAATTGATTAATTCTAAATGTACTGAGATGATTCTTAAATGACCCTGATTTAGATTGAACGAATGCAATCCCTAATTAAATTTCGCTCGATCACTGTTGACAAAGCCCAAATTTTAAGACTTTTAAGGGTTAAGGCCTTGTTTGATAGGTTTACATCCACCTCATCAAATCTGATCTGATTTAATTTGAATGTAACTGATTTGGACATTTAATTTGAATGACTCAGAATCGATGTGATCTTATATGTATATATTGAAAGTTTAACTGAATTTGGGCGAATTAATGTAAAACATGGACTCAACTTAGTGACCATTATTTGAATAGTCTGATTTGAATTAATTTGATCTGATCTGATTTGAATGCATCTGTTCTAATCCGAAATGCCTCATTTGATAGGATTGCATTTTTATGATCTGATCTGATCTGATTTGAATAATATCGATCTGATCTAATTTGTATGACTCTGAACTGATTTGATATGATCTAAATGTTTTGAAAATTTGATTGAATTTCAGCGCATTAGTAACAATTAAGGACTAAATTCATTGGTCGTTATTTGAACATTTCTGGTCTTATCTGATCTGCTCTGATCTCATTTGAATGACTCTGATTTGATCTAATCTGATTCGAATGACTTTGATCTGATCTAAATTCTCCTTTAATTAGGTCATACCAAACTAAGCCTAAGTCCTATTACGCTCTATTGATAGGACTACATCTTTGTAATGACTAACTTGTGATTGGGGAATTAATTAGGTAACTAATAGATTAGATTTGATTAGTGTCGCGGTTGCGGCTAATTAGATACTAATTTGGGTTGTTCTCAATCTTTTATTAGTCCTTGCTCTTCATGCCATTGGTTGTGATTTGTTTGAGTGGTCACTCGACAAATTAGGACTAAAATGAGGGGAATTTGGTAGCGGTTGCTCAAATTCACCATAAAAGAGGATTAATTAGTTAAAACCGGGATTGTTAATGAATTGGTAATATTAGAGAGAGGTAAAACTTACTATTCTAGGGTGTTAGAACAGATTATCACTGAGAGTCGCTTTAATCAACTTGATATATCGTTTATTTCTCGTTCAATCAACTTTCAAGCCAAAAACCCCTCATTAATTTGCTTTATTTCATTTCTTTTTAGTTTTTCCGCATAGAATTCGCATATTAGACTTTTCCTCTTCCTTGTGGATATGATACCCACTTACCCTTGCAAATTTAGTAGGAATAGTGGTAATTTGACTAATAATAACGACTTATTAGCTTGTCATATTTGGCGTCGTTGCCGGGAAAGAGGCGTTTTTAGTCTTTTTGCTATTTTTGTGTGGTTTTTGTACTTATTTGTTTTTATTTTTTTAATTCTTGTATGTTTTTGTGCCGTTATAGTCTATGTTTGTATAGACCATCATCAATGGTCTAGTCCCATGTGATTTTTTTGTTCTTGTGTTTTTGTAAATATTTTATTTATTTATTTATTTATTTGTGATTTATAGATAATTACTATTTTCCTCAATTGAATGATGAACCTTTTCATATCTATCTTTCTCGACTTGAGGAACTTGATAAAAGTTCTAATGTTTTTTGCGGGTTGGACTTAAATTGGATTATTTTGAATGGTATAAAATTTGAAACCCGAGATTTGGCCGATTATATGAGTAATGGAAAACTTTGTGACACGGATTCTTGTGAGGTTTGGGATTTTTGGCACTTCATGGCTTATCAATGTTCACAAGTTGCGGATTTAGAAATCCGAGAGCAAGTACAAAGTTCTCTACATGATACCCAAGATTTCAATTGGTCTCAATTTAATGATGAACCCTTTCATGAGTATTTTTCGAGATTAGAAACTTTTCTTGATTATCTTGGTTGTCGTGGTCAATTTTATTCTGATTTTGAACTATGTGATATTGTCAAAAAGGGTATGAATCATGAAACTTGGAATTTGACACTGTATATGAGTAATGAAAGACTTTCACAAATGCCAATTGATGAGTGTTTTGATTTCTTTAAATTCATGGCCTTTCAATGTTCTGAGCTGGATGTAAATGCTCCACCACCCTCTTACTTGATGAGCAATGATGAGTTTAAGGAGGCGGAGGAAAATAATTTTTGTCAATTTTGAGTCTAAAAGAGTTTTTGACCTGCACATTCCTTCTTTTAAGAGTGAGCATGATGCTATTCAATTGAGAGAGGAGCTTGTCTTTTGTGAAGATGATGATAATTATGTGGATTGCAATGAGTCTTCTTCTTCTTTGATTGTACCGACTTTGTCCATTGAACTTGAGATTGTACCATTGGAAATTTTTGATGATCTCACATTGACTCATGATTTAAATGTTGATATATCTTTTAATATTTCTTTGAACAACACATTAGAGGAGTCGGAGAGTCTTGTACTTTTAAAGAAAATTGGGAGTAGAGAGATAATGACCAAATCCATATGCTTAAACCCCAAACCCCCTTGGATTAATTACCATCATTCTTCTTTACTTCATGTTCCAAACTTGTCTAATCATGAGCCTAAAGATGATGACTTAGAAGACAATTATGAGCATAGAGGTCCGAAAAATCCTTGTCTTCATGATTTTGCCTTTATTGTTTATGCATTGTTCTTTGCTAATGTTTTCTATTGTCACTCTTTTGAGATGTATTCCATATCATTCGACAAGCTTCGAAGAGCGTTGAATTGTTCTGCTCTTAATTTTTGGTGTGGGTAATTCTAGGGTGATTCCCTAGCATGAGTCGAGCCAACGACATTAAACAATGGCGCTACTTGGGAGGCAACCCAAGCTTATTATTTTATTTGGTTTTCTTTGTTTTTGGTGTGTTTGTTTTCTTCATTTTCGTAGCTTGTGACACTTGCCATCCATGATGAATGCCAAGGTATGAATATTACTATTCCTTACACTTTTTCCCCATCTAATTTTTAACCAAGTCGCTCCTTCACCCCTTTTTGTCCCATGTTTTATACCATCTCTCTTCATATTTCCCACCCGTTTGTTCCACATGCTTGTTTGTCCCATACCATCTACATTTTGGCCCCAAGCTCACAAAGTTATTACAAAATGGCCTATTTTGTTTTGGTTATTTGGACAACTATTGTAGTGGGGTCATTATGCTCCAACAAACACAAGAGGGAGATGGAAGTTTCGTAAGGTGATAGGAGGCGACATATTTTGAGGAAGACGGGGGTTGTGAGATGAGAGCGTGGCTCTTCTACCGGTCTTTTGACCATGAGCCACTTGTTTTGACAGTAATCGAGGGAAATGGAGCTCACACGAGGTATGTTTTATTTCCCCTTAACTTTTCTCTTTCTCATGATTCTAACCACCACTCCCCACCCGTTTCACTAGCTTGTTTCTATACCATCTCTCTTTGTGCCCCGCCGCGTTTGCTCCCCCCGTTATTCTTGTTCTACCCACCCCATTTTACCACTTAAACCAATAAAATAGCCTTGTTTGGTTCATTTTGGTTTGGTTGTTTTTGGATGGTTTGTTGTTATTGGAGGATGACGCGTTGTTGATATCGTTCATATGGGAGATGGAGTAGTGAGACGAGGGATGGATTTATTTTCGAGGAAGATAGGGGAGTGAGGTAGAGTGAGTGTCTCTTGGCCCGAGAGCCTGTCATTTCCTTATTTGATGAGATAAGACCATTTGTTCTTTGTTCCTAGTTGTATGGGATGGTGAGTGGATGAGTTGATGATACTCCCCCTACCTAACCCGTTGTTGCCAATCTTTTAGTTGGTGTTGGTTGTCATTGTGGGCAATGACGAGGTTCAAGCATGGGGGAGACGCTTGGCATGATATTGTAATTCAGTTTGGCATTTGTCACTTTGTTTTTAATATAGGTGTGATGTTCTTTTCCGTTTGCAAAAAAAAAAAAAAAAAAAAAATGGTAATCCATGGCGGGCGACATAAGAAGAGGAGTTGGGGCGTAACGGGTTAGGAGCGAGGTTCGGTGATAGGAATTGGTGGTCCTAGGTTAGAAATCCTCTTGCATTGTGATGGTAGGGGCGCCGGTGGATTGATAAGAGGTGAGTTGTGCTCGATAGCTTCATTTCAAGCATGACTTTGAGGGAGTCGTTGAGCCAAGCATGGGGGAAACGTGGTGTGTGTTAGTTTCCCCGAACTTAGAGTGTGTGAGAAGGGAGGATAAGATGGTTAGAGTTGGGGTGTTGAGCATTTCATCCACTCCAATTCTAACTAGCACCTTTTGAGTGTTTTGATGGCTTGCGATTCTTTGTTTTGGAGAAGTTTGAAGGTTGTGACTCACCCCGTGCTATAAGAGAGACCTAGGTGTTAAGCGTGGAGAATTAGATAGCCCGAGGACGAGTAATGGTCTAAGCATGGGGGAGTTTGATGTGGCGTAAATGTTGTGTGTTAATTCGGTTGATTTAGGCGCCTTAGTGTCTATTTGGGCATGGTTTTATCGTGATTCGTAGACCACACCACTCGAAGTATTTTTTGAGATTATTCGTTGGTTTTACGAGTTTTTGTGGCCTTAGACCCTTCTAGAGAGTCTCGGACAACACTAGGGAATCAAGCTACAAGTTGGAGCAAGATTCAAGGAGAAGATCGCTTGACCACACTCCCAGAACCACACACCATCACCTCCAACTTCATTGGATCATAACTCTCTAACCAAAAGATATTTTGCATAAATTCCAATGGGATAGGAAAGTTCATTGTCTTAGCTTTCCAACGATATATTATGAGCTCAAAATGAAGTTCGGAGGTGAGAGTTATGCCCGTTCGAAGATTGCCCTGCGCACAGTCCCTCGACTCGGGGGCAGTAATCTCCACTCGAGGATTACTTCCCTCGAGTCGAGGAGAGTTGACAGGACGGGTATTTTGAAGAACAAGATTCTCGACTCGAGAGAAGGTATCCTCGAGTCGAGAATTTTCTCGCTCGACTCGAGGAGGGTGTTCCTCGAGTCGAGGGTTTCGTCGCTCGACTCGAGGATTCCTTTCCTCGAGTCGAGGAAGCTAGCTTCCGGGAAGTTTCCCATTGGCTTTCCACGGTTTCTTTTTGCCTAAAAAATATCTATTTAGTCTTGTAGTATGTTTTGGACTTATCTTGAATAAAAGGGGCATGAAAACCCTCCCTAGTTATTATCACCCTTTCATATTATTTTTCATCTAGTTTTCATTTTAGAGAGAGAAACTCAAGGAGAATTAGTATTTTTATTATGATTTTAATTTCGAATATTATTGTAATAATTAGTATGGGAGGCTAATCCCTTTCCTAGACTCTTGGTGCAATTAATTCTTCATCCTAAGTATTTGTAAGTATTTTTGTCTCTATTTTGCCTTTAATTTCATTAAAATTAATTCCTTGTTCTTTAATACATGATTCGTCCTTGTTTTATCTAATTAGCTACTAGATTAGACTTGGGTATTTCATATGATTGGTTGATAATTGGTGGTCATTGATTATTAGCCTAAAAGGAAGCAACTTTCACATGTTTAGTGTATGGTTATGACTAACTTGTGATTGGGGAATTAATTAGGCAACTAATAGATTAGATTTGATTAGTGTCGCGGTTGCGGCTAATTAGATACTAATTTGGGTTGTTCTCAATCTTTTATTAGTCCTTGCTCTTCATGTGTTTGGTTGTGATTTGTTTGAGTGGTCACTAGACAAATTGGGACTAAAAGGAGGGGAATTTGGTAGCGGTTGCTCAAATTCCCCATAAAAGAGGATTAATTGGTTAAAACCGGGATTGTTAATGAATTGGTAATATTAGAGAGAGGTAAAACTTACTATACTAGGGTGTTAGAAGAGATTATCACCGAGAGTCGCTTTAATCAACCTGATATATCGTTTATTTCTCATTCAATCAACTTTCAAACCCAAAACCCCCCATTTATTTGCTTTATTTCATTTCTATTTAGTTTTTCCGCATAGAATTCGCATATTAGACTTTTCCTCTTCCATGTGGATACGATATCCACTTACCCTTGCTAATTTAGTAGGAATAGTGGTAATTTGACTAATAAAAACGACTTATTAACTTGTCAATTGCTCTCAGTAAGGAAAGTGACTTAATGTCTAAATTGTCTTATGAGCCTGTTGCGATGGAAACAAATCGTCTAGGCTATGAAGAAATGGTTATCATCGCCATCGTTCCTGATGAAACCCTGATCCGGACAGATGATCAGAGTTTCAAAGATAAAATGAAAGAGTCGCAAGAAGCGAGTCTACTAGGGGAAGATCCAGTAGATGAGAATAGCCCTCTCCTCCAAAAGAACCAAATAAGGAGTGATGATATGGATCAAGAATCCGATGGAGAAGACCTTGACATAAAAGTCAATGATGACGACTTGTTGGGAGATGACAGAGAATTTTCAGACTACCAGTCGGATCCTGAAATGTCCGAAGAAGCATCCCCGAAACACAACATGATTACCCCGCCTGCCGATTTCAAAAGAAGACTCACTCCTGAAGTCGTGAAACCAGGAACAGAATTTTGGGCCGGCGAGGTTGAGGTGGCAGAAAAGTCAGGTACGCGATGTGCTACAGTAGTTTGGCCTGAAACTTTCAACGTTTATACACTCGGAAAAAAGGATGAAAATAAAACACCGGCCGCTAAGAGCGTAAATACGCATAAGAAAAATGATAAATTCATTCCCAGCACGAAAAGCTTGGGGGAGTTTAAAAAGAACGAGGGTCACTCTCCTAATGCGTATAGCTTGGATGACCCAATATCGCAGGATATACTAAATATGTTGTTTAGACAGCCCAATCTTGACATAAATCATAAGAAGGCCTTGTACATAACAGCTAAGTTCCAGGACCAATCCGTGAGCCAAGTATTGGTCGATACTGGTGCTATGGTTAATATTCTTCCTTTCTCTGTCCTACAGAAAATAGGAAAGACAAGGAAAGAGATTAGGAAAACTAATGCAAATGTCATTAGTTTTAGTGGGGAACCATAAGCAGTCGACGGTATTGTCAAAATTAAAGTACAAGTTGGAGATTGCGTTACTTATATGGCTTTCTTTGTGATTGACGGTGATTCAGGTTATAATGCAATCATGGGGCGAGATTGGTTGCATCATAATTATGCAATTGCATCTTCCCTGCACCAGGTTTTAGTTCTGTGGAACGGAAGAAGATTTGAAATAGTTGAAGCAGATAAAGATTTTAATATTCTGACCATTGAATTTGATATTCCCAGGTCTGCTTTGAGAGTGGAGAAAAGATTACAAGTTGAGGGTTGACCGATATCCTGAATTTGCTAAAGAAATAGAACAAGAAATATCGGCGCTAGAGGATGAAGACTATACAGAGGTAGTTGAAGACGAGGGCGGTTCGAGCCAAGTCATCCAGGAATATTTAACTGAGACCGAGACGGAACAGCTGAAGTTAAATGAAATTAAGATAATTGAACTCACGAGCGAGTCAGATCCCTCAGCATCAAGGGAACTATCAATTTTTTGTCAATAGCTTGAGATATGGTCTTAACCATCAATGTAATTTGGAGGACTTAAAAGAGACGACTTAAGATAATGGGGAAACAGGGTTCAACACTTAACTCTGTTCATTTGTAAATTTATGAATTTTAATATAAGCGATTTCGAAGAGTCTCCCCATTTGATAAACGAAGAAGAAATAGATGAAATTTTCTGGGCATATTACCAGGATAAATTCGGCATTAAATTTGATGTATTAACCGTGGACGAAATTCCAGAAGACTCCGATACTTTCTTTTGAAGTAGAAGAAGAGAAAGTATGGGCAAAAAGTGATGATATCAGACAAAATGTGACTGATGAGTTGCTAGAACTGAATCTGGGGTCAAAAGAAAACCCAAGGGTCAAATACATAAGTAAATTACTCCCAGAACAAGAGCAACCAAAGTTTACCGCGATTCTTCGTGAATTCAAAGATTGCTTCGCCTGGTCACACAGTGAAATGCCGGGTTTAAGCAGAGATGTAGTTGAACACCGGTTGCCAATTCTGCCCGAGTATCAACCAGTCGCACAACAGCCAAGAAGGCTAGTGCCTGAACTTTTACCAAAAATTCAAGAAGAAGTAGAACAGTTGTTAAAAGCTGGCTTCATTAGACCTATTAAGGATGCGCGATGGATTGCGAAAATATAGTCCCCGTCATTAAGAAAAACGGAAAAGTCAGAGTTTGCATAGACTTCAGGGATCTTAACAAGGCTACTCCTAAAGATCAATACCCTATGCCAGTTGTAGACATGCTAATTGATGCTGCATCTAGATATGAGTATATCTCATCGCTGGATCTGTATACGGGGTACCATCAATTTAGGATAGCTAAAGAAGATTGTCACAAAACAGCCTTTAGATGCCCTGGATCAATGGGAATATATGAATGGGTTGCTATGCCTTTCGGTCTGAAGAACGCAAGGGCAACCTATCAGAGACCGATGAATCAAATCTTCAAAGATATGATCGGAAAATCCATGGAAATTTATATAGATGATGTTTTTATCAAATCGCATGATTTGGAATCTCATCGCGCCCATGTGAAGCAATCTCTCCAAAGAATGAGAGAGTTTGGTTTAAAAAAGAATCCTCTCAAATGTGCATTCGGGGTAAGAGCTGGGAATTTTCTGGGTTTTCTCATCAACAAAAAAAGGAATTGAGATTGACCAAAATAAAGCAAAGGTTGTCTTAGCTGCTCCTCCCCCTTCAAATAAGAAAGAATTGCAAAGATTCTTGGGGTAGATTAATTATGTACGACGGTTCATGGCTAATCTGGTCGGAAAAACAAAGATTTTATCACCACTTCTTCGACTTAAGAAAGAGGATAAATTCGTATGGGAACAAGAACTCCAAGAGGCTTTCGATCAGCTTAAACGACAGCGCCTAAGTCCTCCGGTCATTTTACCACCAAAACAAAATGGTAAACCCTTACGGATTTATTTATCCACTACTCAAGATTCCATTGCTGTCTTGAAGAAGCAGTGTTTTACCTAAGCCGGATCCTGTATGATACAGAAAAGCGATATACGCCAGCGGAAAAATGGAGTTTATGCTTATACGATGCGTCTGTCAAATTAATACACTACTTCATGGCGTTCAAAGTCGAAGTAGTGTCATCAACAGATGTACTAAAATATCTGTTGTCGCAACCCTTCTTGAAAGGAAGGTTATGTAAATGGCATCTCCATTTGCTACAGTTTGACTTAATTTACTTGCCCTAAAAGGCAGTGATGGGTTAAGGGATTGCATACGTCTTAGCTGCACATACAAGCGATGACCAAAGAATAGAAGAGTCAAATGACCTTTGGACCTTATTCTTTGATGGTTCATCAACTAGGATGACGGCTGGGGCAGGAATCGTTATAATAGACTCCGATGAGCAAGTGACAAAGTTGCCTGTAACATTTGAAAGAGAGTGCACGAATAATCGAGCAGAGTACGAAGCTCTGATTATTGGATTAGAGATTCTCCAGAAAATGGGGGTTGAAAAAGTTAAAGTATTTGGAGATTCCCAGTTGGTCATAAACAAGGTTATCGAGGAATACCAATGTAATGCTGCAGTGGCAATTTATGGAACTCAAAAGATAAAAAAGGTAGCAAGTACTTTTAAAAAGATGGAGTTCCACCATATTTCGCGCGATATCAACCATATAGCGGATGAATTGGCTAGGTTCGCGTCATCAAAAGAAATGGCAATTACTCTAGAAAACTCAGTTATAATTCTTGAAAAGACCTGGAGTCCTTTGGAGAATTTGAATGAATGGGAGGAAACTAATCCTATTAATGCCATAAATAGCATTGACGTTCTTAGCTCTGAGAAGGATTGGAGAGATGACATAATTGAGTATCTAAAATAATCCTTACAATAGAGAAATCCCATTCAGAATTAAAATGGCGGCGAACAATTTCTTTCTCTTACGGAATGAATTATTCAGAGAAGATATCGACGGACAAATCTTGAAATATGTAGATGCTGGAGAAGCTTTAACTGCGATGGCAGAAATCCATGACGGAATTTGTGGAGCTCATCAAAATGGTTGAAAAATGCGATGGACATTACACAAGGCAGGATTTTAGTGGCCCTCAATGAGAAATGATTGCATCAAATATGCAAAGGGTTGTGAAAAATGTCAAAAGTTGGGCCCTATAGTACTGGCGCCTGCCGCTCCAATGAAATGCGTTCTCCAGACATGGCTTTTTCGAGGATGGGCGATTGATGCAATTGGGGAAATAAAACCTAACTCATCCAAGAATCATAAATTCTTGTTAGTAATAACAGATAATTTTACTAAATGGGTCGAAGCGGAATCGTTCAAAAAACTTGACACTAAAGCTGTGTTAGGATTTTTGGAAGAAAATATCTTTTTTTTTTCTTTTGGGAAAAATGTAAGTGATTTTATAAATTCAAGAGAAGAATTTACAAGCAGTTTGACATGAGTGTGCTAAGGTCTATACCTCACAGAGTCGGCGCAGCCTCAACTGTCCCCAAAAAAGAACAAACCCACCTTGACCCTAAATAACTCCCACCCCTGTTTATAACAGATTCCTACTCTTTAACCACTTAACATCTTCAGCTTTTAGGTTTTGCATTCTCCTCTTTAGCCTGCCCATTACCTCCTTCTGCACTTGAATCACTAGATCATGTGGCCTGCCCATACAATCCTCCAGCCTGCATTTGTTCCTCAGTCTCCAAATTTGGTATATCAAGTTGCATATAATGGCCGCCCCTGCAACCTGATTGCCAATTCTAGCTCCCAATTTCTTCCTACACCACCATATCATTGTGTCTTTCTCTGGAAAATCCATTTTACACCAATCCCTCAGGAGCTCAATACATATCCTGCTGTATTGACACCTGAAAAATAGGTTTTCATGGGTTTCGGGTTCTTCTTGACACAGAAAACATGTATCCTCTGTACAGACTCAAATTCTCATCAACTTATATCCTTAAGTTAGAGTCTGCCCAACATTGTCATCCAACTTATGAAAGCTGTTTTTGGGACTATATATCTATTCCAAATGAATTTTCCCTATGGGACTTTTGGCATTTCACCTGAGAGCCAAGTGAAATCTTCAGCTACAATATACTCTCTTGTCGATCCAATCCAAATGCCATCCCTGAATCCATCCTGAAATTTCATTTTAGTAGAAGAAATTTTCTGCCATCCCCAGCTTGCATCCATTGGGGGCTCATAAACCCCCCACTCACAGCCCTTTAGATAATACTCATTTATCCATTTCACCCACAGAGAATCTGCTTTCTTGTATATCCAGTCTACAAACTTGCCCATACATGCCACATTCCATTTAAACATGTCCCTAATGCCCAGTCCCCCACCCTCCTTTGGTTTGCATAAATGGTCCCATGAAACCAGAGGAGTTCTGATCATACTGTCACTTCCATCCCATAGGAAGTTCCTACACACTGCAGCAATTTTCTTTAGTACCATTTTTGGTAGTAGAAATACTCTTGCCCAATAATCATGTTGATGAGTAAGCACTGACCAAAGTTACCATACCTGCATAGGATAGTTTCCATGTTCCAATGGCTCTAATCCTTGAGACTATTTTTTCAGATAGACAATTGCAATCCATTATAGATAATCTCCCAGCAGTGATTGGAACTCCAAGGTATTTAAAAGGAAGTTCACCTTTTTTAACCCTGAAAATTCCACAATTTGCTGCATAACATTACTTCCTACCCCAGCAAAGTATATCTCAGATTTGGCTGGACTCGAGCAAAGCCCTGATGCTTTTGAGAAAGTAGTGAATCCTCTCAGAAGTAAAGTGACTGATCTAATATCTCCTTTGCAGAACATCAGTAGGTCATCCGCAAAGCACAAGTGGTTTAATTTCAATTTATGGCACATAGGATGAAATTTGAATTCTTCCTTCTCAGCTACCACCATTAGAATCCTACTTAGGTACTCCATACAAAGAGTAAACAGCAAAGGTGAAAGAGGGTCACCTTGCCTGAGCCCTCTTTTCCCCTCAAAAACACCGAAACTCCCTCCATTTAGGTTTATTGAATATGTCGTTTCCACACATATCATGACCAACTCTATGAATTTCTGTGGAAATTTAAATGCTATCATCACCTCTCTAATGAAACTCCATTCCACAGAATCATATGCTTTCCTTAGGTCAATTTTTGATCATGCACCTTGGGGATACTCCCTTCCTCTTGTATTTCCTCACCAATTCCTGGCATACGAGAATGTTATCCACAATATCTCTGTTCTTAATGAAAGCTCCTTGGTTTTGTCTAACAATTTGAGGCAAAACTCTACTCAATCTCTCACAAATCATCTTTGAGATGCCTTTATATATTGTATTGCAACATGCAATTGGGTTGAATTCCATCACTGAGGTAGGGTGCCTCACTTTAGGAACCAGTGTCAATTTTGTGCAGTTCATCTATTTGAGCAGCTTCCCCTTTTCAAATACATCCATTATTGCATCAATCACTTCTTTGCCAACAATGTCCCAAGCATCTTTATAAAATTTAATAGTGTAACCATCCGGGCCTGGGCTTTTATTATTTGGGATTGAGAATATCACTTTCTTAACCTCTGCTCTTTCAATTCTAGACATCATATTCCCAGCCATCTCCTCATCAATTATACTCCCTTTTCTCACTGTTGCTTTATGGACACGACTGCATTGGGTAGCTTTCCCCAAAAGATCAGTGTAAAATTCTAGGAAAGCCCTCTGCACCCCATTTTCTTCTGTTTGAATCTGCCCATGCATGTGATTGATCTGATAAACTGTGTTTCTTATTCTCCTAGCTCCAATGGAACTATGGAAGAAAGTTGTGTTATCATCCTCATCAGCTAGCCAATCTGCTTTGCTTTTTTGTTTCAGAAAACTGTAGCGGGCTTTGTGCAGAAATCTGAACTAAATAGCCATTGCAGCTTCCTTTTCCCTGAGCTCACCATTATAGGGGTCTAAGTGAACCTGTTCCTGGACCTCTAGAAGCTCCTCCTCAGCTTTATAAGCTGCTTTTTCTATATTAGAAAAGACTTGCTTATTGAGCATTTTCAGTGGTTTCTTCAGATTCTTCTATTTCTTAACCACTTTATACATAGTTGTCCCATTAATCTCCTTTTCCCATTCTCCAGCAATTATCTTCTCAAAATCTGGAGCTTTACTCCACATATTGAAGAATTTGAATGAAGATATATGAAAATGCCTGCTCTTATCCATTGAAATGACACATGGACAGTGGTCAAATAAACCTTCAGGATAGAAATATGCATGACTATCCTGGTGAGCATTCAACCAATTTGTGTTTATCAAGATTCTATCTATCTTGCTAAACACCCTATTATCCCCAATTTGCTTATTTCTCCAAGTATGGTAGCTTCCTCCTGACTTCATATCATGTAGATCACATCTATTCACTCAGTCCTGGAACTCAACAATCTCAGAAAGCATCACCTTTGACCCAATTCTCTCATCTGGATACAAGAAATTATTATAGTCACCCATCACGACTCACTCAGGCTCTGACTGAATTTTATCAGATTATCCCACAAGATATTCCTTTCTAGTTGATCATTAGACCCATAGACAAAAGTAGCATAGACACTACTCTTGGTCATTAGATCCTTCACCTTAGTATGGATGTATTGACTCTCCATATGCAAAATGCTAATCTCATATCTATTAGGATCACCCTCACTTATTCCTTCATTCCTGACTATGCTTGCATATGTATCACTGCTAGTTCCCTTTCCCCCTGATTGCTCTGATATAGTACTAGTTTTCTCTGAGCAAGTCTACCAGTACTTATTATTGGTTGATTAGGCACCTGGTTTACTGGAGTCGTGAACTTGTCATTTGCAGTAGGAGGATTAGGCTGCACAACTTTCACCCTCCAGACATTCTTTTAAGCAGGTTGTTGGACATTCCTTGGCACATTTTTAGGTATGCCCTTCTTACAATCCTGATCTTCATGTACTATTCCTTTACATTTGGAGCACATAGAAGGCTTCCACTCATATTTAATACATTGTTCCACCTCCATACCCTTGTTGTCCAGGAATTTCACCATTTCAGGTAATTTCTGTCCCACTTCAACCTCCACCATAACCCTTGCATATCCCAATCTAGTTCTATCTATAGTGGCAGCATCACTCTTAAAATATTTCCCTATAATTCTAGAAATCTTCTGATTGCATGGGAGAGATCAGAACTTTAGCTCTAGCCGTAGAAGCTTAATCCAGATTGAAACTTTCTTAATTGTTCCTTTGTTCAATTCCATATCCTCAGACCACGGTTGAGTAAATAGGGGTTTTTTATCAAACATGTGTTGTCCAGCTTTCAAAACATTATCCCTTTCCTCAATACTCTTGAATCTGACTACATAAATCCTATTTGGCAAAAATGATACTTTATCTAGCCCTTTCCTACCCCAAATCCTATTGAAAAAACCCTGCATTGTTTCTAAAGGGGGATTTGCACCCAATACAAAGCTGACCACAGAGTTCTTCCAATAATTAATCCCCTCTTCTACATCCTCTGGACTTAGAGACATCATTAGGTTTATCATTTCTATTCAGACATCATAGTATCTTTGCGAGATTCGGAATTCCTGAATCGATTATTGTCGATAATGCGAGTATTTTCAGCAGTGAACCATATGTGGAGTTCTTAAGTTTGGAGTTCAGATTCTGCATTCTACGCCCTATTATACACAATCTAATAGACAAGCCAAATCCACGAACAAAACAATCATCGCGGGTCTCCAAAAGAACATGAAAATTATTTTTGCCATCTTATAAATATCTTCGACTTTTGCTTTCTAATTTACATTCAAACTTTACAAGTTCATTCTCGATCCTACCTCCCTTCTAAGTTCTTACTTAAATAAAAAAAATTTAATTATGGATTCCACAAACCGTGATATTCAATGCTATACTTTTGAAGAAATCGGTGAGCTAGGCTATTCTCAGGTACTCATTTCACTTTTGATTGTTATTACATGATGGTCATGGAAAAAAGTTGATGCGAAACTAACAATTGTTATCCTATACCAACATGATAACAAGTTAAGTATTAAAAAAATCGAGTTTCAAATCAATGTAAGTTTTGTTCTATGATTAGTGTTTAGTATGACAAAAAAAAGAATACTAAATATATAACCATGTTGTTACCATATGTTTATGTTAGATTTAGTTATATTATTTTGTGTTTTAAGGCGACATATATTTGTATTTTTTCACTATTAAATGAAAATATCATACTTTAATATACTCTTATATATGTAATGTTTTATTCACTCATGTTGATATATTATTTGGTACGTCCTTTCATAATGAATAGTAAACATAATTGTTACAAAAAAAGGTTATCTTGTTAAATTCGTCATATTCGTACTCGAAACTTAATAAACAATCATTAAACCTGGAATTTACTAGCGTTTAGAATATGCTCATGTCCTTAGTCATTAATAAAGTTTATTAACTTAGTCGATTAATGATCAGTCTTACATTTCTTGTTCTTTTTGGATATTCGGTTCTATAATTATCCATTTTCATCCATGTAAATTACAATTATGTGAAGTAATTGTAACAACTTACAATATCAAATAATCAATTAATCTAAGATAGGATTTCATATTAGAACTTGTATGCCATTTGAATGTCGCCACAAATTTTGAAAAACTATTAAGGAAACCTAAATTAAGAAGTCGAAGGGCTCAAATAGTTAACACCGTAAGTTAGAGGAATATCATGTATTCATGTGCAGCGTTTTGTATACCTCAGGGACACCAAAATGTAATGGTTTCAAGCATAGGGATACCACGTGTAAAAGTGCATACCTCAGGACACCACGTGAAATTTAGGGTTTTGTTTTGTCACTTATTAATGTCAATATGGTGAAATTATCAAAAAAATTGCCAATTCGGAAAAACCACTGTAGTTGGTTTTTGGCGCTAATGTTTTACCATAAATTACCATAACACTTCTTGCATTTTCTCCAATAAAAATTCGAGCCGTTATACATGGAAAGCTTAATTAGTAGTTCAGGCTATTCTTTCCACAAGATAAGCTAAAATTCATATCAAGCTGTAACTTAGGGCAACATCGAAGTTATAAACTATGAAACACAAAGAAGGTGAGAAAAAAATACAGAATAACAATACATAAGCATTGACACTCGCGGTTTGTCACGAAGAGTAAGCACTCGTTTAAGGTGAGACCTTCATTCGATCGGTACAAAGAGTGATAAGTTAAAGAAATTAAAGAGCCAAAAACGGATTATGGAATTGGAAATTACATATGTTTAAAAAGAATCACAGTTGATGTATTTCCCATTACATCAAAAAGACACTATTTAGTTCCATTTGTTAATATTAGATTTTAGTATCCTTCTTTTACATATAGAGCAAGAATAACTAAATAATTTAACAATTTAAGATGAATATATGAATTTCGTAAAGTATCTTGTTTGTTTGATATCTTCGCATTCATCTTCCATAATCATGATTTTCTTCTTTGAAACATGAGAAACATAATGTACAAAAAAATTATACTACTTATTTGTTACTATTTGTGTTTACAAGATGAATCAAGAGATACATGCGTTGACAACAAATATCACGATGTATTTTCCTACCATGAAATATCTTTATATAGAAATATTTGAAAAGATGCTTAAATAATTGATATTCGAATCAATAACCATCCACGTTCGATTCGTTTAAAAATTGTATACCTTAATCATTTCCCATTTTTATTTTGTTTGAGAATTAATGAACATGAAAATTATTTTCGCCATCTTATAAATATCTTCGATTTTTGCTTTCTAATTTACATTCAAACTTTACAACTTCATTCTCGATCCTACCTCCCTTCTAAGTTTTCTTACTTAAAGAAAAAAAAAATTAATTATGGATTCCACAAACCGTGATTTTCAATGCTATACTTTTGAAGAAATCGGTGAGCTAGGCTTTTCTCAGGTACCCATTTCAATTTTGATTGTTATTACATGATAGGTCATGGAAAAAAGTTGATGCGAAACTAATAATTGTTATCCTATACCAACATGATAACAAGTTAAGTATTAAAAAAAATCGAGTTTCAAATCAATGTAATTTTTTTTTTATTAGTGTTTAGTATAACAAAAAAGTATACTAAATATATCACCATGTTGTTACGTACCATAAACATATGTTAGTTTTAGTTATATTATTATGTGTTTTAAAGCGACATATAATTGTATTTTTCACTATTATATGAAAATATCTTACTTTAATATACTCTTATATATGTGCAGTTTTATACACTCATGTTGATATATTATTTGGTACATGCTTTTATAATGAATAGTAAAAATAATTGTTAAAATATTCGTACACGAAACTCAATAAACAATCATTAAACATGGTATTTACTATCGTTTAGAATATGTTCATTTCCTTAGTCGTTAGGAAAGTTTATTAACTTAGTTGATTACTGATCAGTCTTACATTTCTTGTTCTTTAATTTTTGGATATTCGATTTTATAATTATCTATTTTCAACCATTTAAATTACAATTATGTGAAGTAATTGTAACAACTTACAATATCAAATAATTTATTAATCTAAGATAGGATGCAATATAAATTAAAACATGTATGCCTTTTGAATGTCGCCGCAAATTTTGAAAAACTATTAAGTAAACCTAAATTAAGAAGTCGAAAGGCTCAAATACTAAATTAAAAAAATATTTACTTTGAGAGATTTGCACGTGTATATATATTTATCAAATAATAAAAATGACATGATTCAATTATCGTTTGAACACTATTTAAAGTTGGTTTCTCTTCCATATGAGTTAACAAAAACGCTAGAACAACTATTACACAGAATAACTAAATATCGTCTTTATTTTTTTTATATATAGTTTAGGATTAGTTTTTCAAAATTCTACGTATCATATTCAGTTGTCCTATTTCTCTGAATGTACGATTATATTCTCTCATTTTTCAAGTTTTAGTATGAGTTTCATTTTCTACTTTACGAGCAAGAATAGGCACATACATAACAAAGTAAGACCAAAATATTAGTTGTTTTACTTTTGAAAATTTGTTGTCTAGGTTAGATAAAATTTATACGAAGCATAGAATACATGCATGTATAAAAAAAATTATGTTCCTTTTGTGTGATTATCCTTCAAAAAGGCCAATCAAAATATACATATAATGATGCAATGTACAAACAAATAATAGAATGTATTTTGATCCATTGTATATCTTATAAATATAGAAACAAATAAGAAATTTCTTGTGTGATGAATAATCATGCATGTTTCATTTATTTAAACATTGTTCACATTAATTGTTCTATCATCCCCATATGTTCCTCTTTCTAAATATGTTTGAAAAGAAAAATTATTAAAAAAAGAGTCAACTTAGCCATGAAGATCAGAATAAACTCGATTTGGTTATTTGAAAAGTATTTCTTCCATCTTATTTATAGTGAAGGGATATAATCCAATTTGTACTTCAACTTTTTTCTCTCGTTTGGTCTTTGATTCTAAATTAAAATGTCATGAATTTGACTAAATATTCCACTATATTTTACTCTATTAAAAAGGTTGACGAACTAAGAGTTTGGGTATCCATTACTGCGTCTATTATCTTAATAACATATATGTTTGGTATTCCATGTCTAACTTTGCATGCATGTAGTAATAACTCTTAACTATTTAAACCATCAAAGTAAACCTGATTCACTTTAATTATCAAATTGTTTGCAGGAGGCTCTACCAAATGAGGCGATTACTATTGAAGACTATTCGATAGACGAGATAGTGTTCAAAGAGGTATGTATTTTGTAATGCATTAGGCCAATTGTGTAAATTTAAACTCATTGTCTTGTGGTTTTCTCAATATATACACTCGAATACAAAGTAGTGTATGTGACTAAAATTGTTCAAGAAATAATATAATGTAACCATTGCATTTATGTTGTTTCTTTTAATCAAAATTATGCAGTTGATATCGTTTATTGCGTGTTCGGACAGGGGATTTTGAATGACACCATAACGACGCCGATGTTAGATGGGAAAACCAAAGATGTTGAGGTTGAGAACATAGTGCGTAAAAAGTCAGGATTAGACCTACATGAGCGCTTACAGAATTGGTTGATTAGAAAAACATTGCGTACAAACAACCAAAGAACTGACAAGGTTTGTACATTGCATCTTTGTGTCTTTTTAAAATGGTTATAAAGAACTAATACATGAGTTGCTGAACTTACTTTGCAGGTATATATTCACCAAGACGCCGGTATCCAATTTCGGTCCATGATCGAAGTTGATGATTTTATCAAATATGGTTTGTACCCTAACCGACCTGCCAAGAAGCAAAAGACTGAAAAGGTAGTGGTCAATATTTAGTGAGACAAGTGGTCGAGTAGCTGATCGACCAAATTAAGAAAATTTAGTGTTATACTCCCTCCGCCCAAGTTTATACAAACCACCTTTTTTTTCAGGATGTACAACTATAAACACTTCATCATCTCCAAAATAATAAACAATTCATCTATTATCTCAAATAATAAAAATAAGACCCAAATTACCTTAAAAAATAATAAACAATGTAAACCACTTAGTGTATTCATAATAATAAACAAACTACCCACAACCTCAAACAAATAAATAACCCCAAAATGCCTTAATACATATACATAATGGAGCGAGGTGTTGAAACGTGGCGGGAATGGGTAGCGAATTAACAAACTTGAAGCTGTTTAGCCAACTAAATTGTAAAAATTTAGAATTGATGGGAGATTACATTTCTACTAAACAGAGGAAATCACTTATTTAGTGCCTTTTCCTAAGTGAGAATTCACTTTTTTTTTTCTTACATTTGAAGGAAAACTTTTGTGATCAAATTATCATGAGATTCTATTACATTGGTATTGGAGTTTCATGCGAATACAAATTCTTATATACAACATCTAACAACTACACATGAATAAATTCTATTAAAATGTATTGATGCATTGTTTATTGTTGCAGGGAAATCTTGAGAACAACTCTAACAAAAAGAGGTCACCAAGAAAAAAGTTAGATTGGAGCTTTCACGTTACAAGTTCTCCTGATAATCGTGAAGATGTACATCACATTAAGTTCCATAATGCTTAGCATTTGTTGAGGATAAAAATAATAACTGGAACTATCAACATAATGGGCCGCGACGAAGAAAGGCCTATTCTTTAAACAGACTTCGGGATTGGCCTGACAATGAATTCTAAGCACATGATTCAAAAACAAGTAATGGGCGCCACATTCGGAAGCAGTTGGAGCATCAAGAGAGACGTGATAACCATCCAAAAACGCCTCACCCCACAACTGAAGAGAAAGGCCGGAGTCCAGATAACCGCCGAGAAGATTACCCTATTTAAGGCGCTAGAATAAAGCAAAAAAGGCATCAATCAACAATCGATCAAAGAACAACAACATTTTCTTAGTCTTTTTTCCTTTTAGTGTACACCGGGAAGCCTCGCCCCATGTCGCGAGCAGTTCATGTTTTTAGGATAGCTTTTTCTTTTTCCATAATGAAGACATAAGGCATGGAGGTAATTGTTCCATATCTTCCTTGACTCTTTGTTAGCAAGTGTGACATTTATTTTTAATTAAAGTTATCTTTCAAGTTTGTAAAACCCTCTTTCATCTAGCATAATCTATAATATTCTATTGCGTTACATCTCATAATTTGAGGTCAAGTTTAATTTAAGTGCTCTTTAGATAGGACATTTCATAAAAGTGCTCTTAAATGATAGCGTTCGACAAATTGGCGACCACAGTGGGAGGTAAGATATAATCTTCATAAAAAATTTGTAATTGTTTACCTTTCGTAACCACCTGAATCTTTTGATTCGTAGTCTGCAAGTTTTTAATCATAAAACTGAAAACTCTTAAGGAAGCATCATGCTTACAACAAGGTCTGCTTCTCAGCGTGATAATGCATAGGAAACTCCTGTCCCGCAAGGTGGCAGACTAATCCACATAACCAAACTCAGGGTGCAGACACACCCATTATTAACGTGAGTTCAGATAACTCATCTTCATGTTCTGAGTCTCAAGGACCAACAATGCCGGCTCCGCGCAGCCAGGCAGAAGAAAATTTGTTTGTAGATTTAGATCTTAGCAAAGTATCTAAGACACAGTTAACTGCTTTTCACAAAACATATGTGAAAATAGTTAAAGAATTGTTGGTTAATGGACAGGAAGTCGAAAGAAAACAATTGGAATCCCAAATCCAGCGATTGACCCAGGAGTCATCGCGAGCTTTTTCTCAAATTTCTCAAGGTTTGTATGAGGATACTAGGGATGGAATATCAAGACAAATTGATAGAATTATCCTTGATATTAATGAAACCTTTAGTGCAACCTTTGATGCCCTGTCTAGAAGTGTTGCTACTAAAGCAGTTTGTCGCTTAGAACCTCTTTTACAACGACACTCCCAGCTTAATGAAAAGCTTGAGAGGGTCATTGACTTAAGACAAACAATAGCCCAGACTAGGAGTAGAGCAATAACGACCGAAAATCCAAATGGTACTAATAGAATTAATGATCCTGATGCCCGACCAAAGGGGTATCCACCAAGTACTATAGTCATGACAGGATAGAGGGTTCAGAGTCTCAACACGGGCCCACAAACTTCTTCATTGCGTCGTAAGCGTCCTCCAGGTTTTGGACATAATGAAGACAGGGGAGAGCCTAGGAGGTCTGAGAGCCAGGGAGAAGAGGCTGGGTCAGGCTGGTCAGCAGGCGCAGGCACTCAATCAACAAGGATTGATCCTGCAAACTTAACAAATATTAATGATACCATAACCACCGGAATACGAGCGGCTGGTGCCTCTCTGGGAGCCAATTGATATGGTGTAAATGTAGTGTGTTAATCCTCATGATTTAGGCGCCTTAGTGTTTATTTGGGCATGGTTTTATCGTGATTCATAGACCACACCATTCAGAGTTATTTTGGAGCTTATTCGTTGGTTTACGGGATTTGGTTGCTCAAGACCCTTTGGTGATCCTTAGACGGGAATGGAGGATCGATTTTGGAGTCGAATCGAGTTTTGAAGAGGAGTTAGCTCGGTTGCACATCGGGATTCACAGACTAGCTCGAGCCAAGGAGCGGAGAGAGGAGGTCGAGAATCACCTACATCTCGACACGAGAATACCACGTCTCGAGTCGAGCACCAGAGACCTCGACTCGAGAACCCTCTATCTCGAGTCGAGAGTTCAGCATTTCTCGGCTCGAGATAGCCTTGTCTCATGGGGATCTTTTTGCAATGGTCTCGACTCGAGAAGCGCGTCTCTCAAGCCGAGGCACATGTATCTCGACTCGAGACCCTTGTCTCGGGTCGAGACTCGCATTATTCGAGAATATTTCGCGTTGGTTTTTATCCGGATTTTCTTGGATACTTTTGCTTTTGTCTTTTAGTATTTTTGTACTTATGCTAAATAAAGGTGCATGAAACCCTCCCTAGTTTTTATCACCTTTAATATTATTTTCATCTAGTTTTGATTTTAGAGAGGATTTTAGAGAGAGATTTGTTTAAAAACTAGTAGTTTTATTATGGGTTTTAATCCCAAAATTAGTGTAATAATTAGTATAGGAGGCTAATCCCCTTTCTAGACTCTTGGTGTAATCAACATCTTTCATCCTATGTTTTAGTAAGATTTCTTCTCTCTAATTTGGCTTTAATTTCATTGTAATTAATTCTTTGTTCTTCAATGCATGATTTATCCTTGTGTTCTCTAATTAGCTACTAGATTAGACTTGGGTATTTCATATGCTGGGTTAATAATTGATGGTTTTTGATTATTTTGATTATTAAAGTAAAATCAATAATAAATTACAAGAAATTGGTGGGGAGCCGGGTTACAATCTGAGCCCCCACTCCCTTTGCTATGGAAAAACCAATCCTATTAAAGATAAAAGTTGCACCCTGCGCACCGATATCCTGTGTTCTGGAGAACTGCTGGATCCGCTTAAGCAGAGCAACAGCTGCGGGCTCCAACTCCCCAAAGAGGAGAAAGAGAAGGGAAGGAAGCCATAACTTAAAGCAGCGCACCTAGCCTCATACTTAGCACACTTACGAGTTTTGATTATTAGCCTAAAAGGAAGCAACTTTCACATGATTAGTGTATGGTTATGGCTAATTTGTGATTGGTGATTTGATTAGGCAACTAATAGATTAGATTTCATTAGTGTTGCGGTTGCGATTAATTAGATACTAATTTGGGCTGTTCTTAATCATTTGTTAATCCTTGCTCTTCATGCCTTTGGTTATGATTTGTTTGAGTGGTCACTAGACAAATTAGGACTAAAAGGAGGTGAATTTGGTAGCGGTTGCTCAAATTCCCCATAAAAGAGGATTAATAGGTTTAAACCGGGATTATCTTTGAATTGGTTTAATTAGAGAGAGAGAGGATAAACTTACTTTACTAGGGTGTTAGACCAGATTATCACCGAGGGTCGCTTTAATTCATTTGGCATATCGTTTCATTCAATATTTCTAGTTTATTCAATCTTCAAACCAAAAACCCCCCTTTTTAATTGCTTTATTTCTTTTAGTTTGCTTTGTTCCGCACTTTAATTGCATATTAGACTTCCCCTTTTCCTCGTGGATACGATACCCACTTACCCTTGCTACTTAGCTTGATATAGTGGTAATTTGACTAGATTTAACGAAAATCTAGCTATCACCAATCAACAAAGATTTGGTCCAGAGGGTTATAATTCTCAAGCAGGTTACAATACGACGATTCCCATAAATGGAGCCCAGTATGCTAACCCTAACCATATTCCGATCTACTATGCCACCTCGGGATAGTATGCACACCCTATCCCTGGAAGAAATCAGGGAACTCCAAACGGAGGATTTGGAATACCTTATCAGAATCCAGAAACCAACACTCATAATGGTGTAGGCCTGGGGGATAACAGTTTCCATAACCAACAACCGCCCGCGATGCATAACATTGCAAGGCAGTTTAGAGTCGAACCTTTGATACCTAATTTTGGTGCAGATTTTCAAAATCAGAATCAAACTATACCAAATCAAGGGATAGGGCCACAAACTGGTAATATCCTAGAGGTTATGATTGAAGCTGAACTAGAGAGAATGGGAGTACCTATTGGTAGAAGTAAAAACAAAAATTTCGACCATTCACCATACCCATCATATATTGATAGGAATAACCCTTTTTCTAGAGGATTTTAGATCCCTGATTTCAACCTCTATTCGGGCAACGATCAAATGTCGGCCGCCGAACATTTGGTTAGATTTACAACCCAGTGTAGAGAAGCAGCCGATAATGAAAATCTCAAATCAAGATTGTTCTCTAGTTCTTTAACTGTAATGCATTTAATCGGTACATCAATTTACCACCTAATTCAATTTTCAATTGTTAAATTCGTGGAACATTTCTTAAGAATGGATCCATGAATTACTTTGATGAATTAGCTAGGATCACACAAGGGCCTAGGGAATCAGTTAATGACTACCTTAACCGATTTAAAAGCCTAAAAGGAAGATGCCCGGTGTCGGTCCCGGAACATGAATTTCTGCAAATGGCACAAGAAGGTTTACTCCTTGAATTTAGGAAAAAGTTCGGAGGTGATACCTTCGTTGATTTTCCGGAATTAACGTGATGCGCGATTAAATACGAGAAAATGTTAAAGGAAGACCGCGGTTTCAAAGACCCCGGACAAAAGGAACATGGGTAGAGAGAGCATGGTAGTACGCAGAAAACTTCCTACCACGCACATGTTGCTCATGTTGAACCACAAGAGATAGAAGTGAACATTTTAGAGGTCGTAAAGACCGATACCCATCTAGTCTGTCCTTCATTAAAAAGAAAAGAAACTTTTGCGAAAAGAAGTTTTAAAAGCAAAGAAAGAAAGAATTCACCTTTGAAATTTCCCGTTTAGATGATATGGTGAGGTATTGTCTTAAGTAAGGGCTCATAAAGCCAAAAGAGGGACACATAGTAAAAACCTTAGAAGAAATTGCTAATAGGAGATATTGTGTATGGCACGATACATATACTCATTGGACAAGAGAGTGCGATAACGCTAAAAATTGTTTCCAAGACCTCATTGATCAAGGCAAATTATTGTTTGCTGATGAAACTGAAACGAAAGGAAAATTTGTGGTTTGCAATATGATTAGTATTGATAAAGCTGCTCTAAATGACTTGCAGATTTTCCATAAAAATAAAGGAAAGAGAGGATCTGGCGATAGCATTGTTATATCGCCTAGTTGATGATGGTGTCATATTCATGCCAAAAGTGGAAGAAAAAGGAATGGAAGGAATGTGCAGGTGGCATATAATAGTTGCGCATACTACCTGTGACTGCTTCTTTTAGGGGAGTGGTCAAGAGAAAATGCAAAAAGAAATTCATTGAGATCACGGAAAAAGAAGCAAAAGCTTTAAAGTTGGATGAGCAAGAAGCAGATCTCAGCAAAATCCGATATGTCCAGAATGAGGAAAAGCTGAAAAATGATCGAAAAGCTGATAAATCAGGAACTTCTCCATTTAAAGAGGAGAAGAAGGAAAAACCTTCTCTCCAGAAATCAGAGCCGAAAACTTATAAAGAAGCTGTGGAGCACAATCCATTTCATGAAGAGGCAATAAGAGGTTTAAAGATCTTACAACACCACTTATGTCCAAATTGTGCTGATTATCTCTATTTGGAGCTAGTCAGCGCAAGGGTCATCGAAAATGATCTGAAATGGGTACCAGCATACCGGAAATTGGCTAATAATAGGGTTAGAATGAACCATGAGGGCTCAGAATACTTCAATACAACTAGACCTGGTACTCCAAGGATGGAGAATTGGGGTGGAAGAGGTGGAAGACGAGGATTCGGAGGTGGAAGAGGCAGGTATCGGTCACCGATCCCTATCTCAACCCAAAGACAAAGTGGGTCTAATGGGTCGATTAACTCTGATCTCACTAGTGGCTCAAACAGTCAAAAGAGAGATAGACAAGAGAAGGCTGTAAAAATCCGAAAAATGTCTTAATGGCCCAGCACCAAGAAGCGTAAATTGCTCAACTGCGAAAAGAGGAAGAGGCCATTTCAGTAAACAGAGTTGCTGATGTGGCGTAAATGTGGTGTGCTCATTCGGTTGATTTAGGCGCCTTAGTGTCTATTTGGGCTTGGTTTTATCGTGATTCGTAGACCACACCACTCGAAGTATTTTTGGAGATTATTCGTTGGTTTTACGAGTTTTTGGTGGCCTTAGACCCTTTTAGTGAGTCTTGGACAACACTAGGGGATCAAGCTACAAGTTGGAGCAAGATTCGAGGAGAAGATTGCTTGACCACACTCCGAGAACCACACACCATCACCTCCATCTTCATTGGGTCATAACTCTCTAACCAAAAGATATTTTTCAGAAATTCCAATTGGAGAGGAAAGTTCATCGTCTTATCTTTCCAACGATATATTATGAGCTCAAAATGAAGTTCGGAAGTGAAAGTTATGCCCGTTCGAAGATTGCCCTGCGCACAGTCCCTCGACTCGAGGAGCAGTTACCTCGACTCGGGGGCAGTAATCTCCACTCAAGGATTACTTCCCTCCAGTCAAGGAGAGTTGACAGGATGGGTATTTTGAAGAACAAGATTCTCGACTCGAGAGAGGGTATGCTCGAGTCGAGAAATTTCTCGCTCGACTTGAGGAGGGTGTTCCTCGAGTCGAGGGTTTCGTCACTTCGACTCAAGGATTCCTTTCCTCGAGTCGAGGAAGCTAGCTTCTGGGAAGTTTCCTATGGGCTTTCCACGGTTTCTTTTTGCCTAAGAAATATCTATTTCGTCTTGTAGTATCTTTTGGACTTATCTTAAATAAAAGGGGCATGAAACCCCTCCCTAGTTATTATCACCCTTTCATATTATTTTTCATCTAGTTTTCATTTTAGAGAGAGAAACTCAAGGAGAATTAGCATTTTTATTATGATTTCAATTTCAATTATTATTGTAATAATTAGTATGGGAGGCTAATCCCCTTCCAAGACTCTTGGTGTAATCAATTTTTCATCCTAAGTAATAGTAAGTATTTTTCTCTCTATTTTGCCTTTAATTTCATTATAATTAATTCCTTATTCTTTAATGCATGATTCATCATTGTTTTATCTAGTTAGCTACTAGATTAGACTTGGATATTTCATATGCTTGGTTGATAATTGGTGGTCATTGATTATTAGCCTAAAAGGAAGCAACTTTCACATGTTTAGTGTATGGTTATGACTAACTTGTGATTGGGGAATTAATTAGGTAACTAATAGATTAGATGTGATTAGTGTCGCGGTTGCGGCTAATTAGATACTAATTTGGGTTGTTCTCAATCTTTTATTAGTCCTTACTCTTCATGCCTTTGGTTGTAATTTGTTTGAGTGGTCACTAGACAAATTAGGACTAAAATGAGGGGAATTTGGTAGCGGTTGCTCAAATTCCCCATAAAAGAGGATTAATTAGTTATAACCGGGATTGTTAATGAATTGGTAATATTAGAGAAAGGTAAAACTTACTATACTAGGGTGTTAGAAGAGATTATCATTGAGAGTCGCTTTAATCAAATTGATATATCGTTTATTTCTCGTTCAATCAACTTTCAAGACAAAAACCCCTCATTTATTTGCTTTATTTCATTTCTTTCTAGTTTTTCCGCATAGAATTTGCATATTAGACTTTTCGTCTTCCTTGTGGATACGATACCCACTCACCCTTGCAAATTTAGTAGGAATAGTGGTAATTTGACTAATAATAACGACTTATTAGCTTGTCAAATTTGGCGCCGTTGCCGGGGAAGAGGCGTTTTTAGTCTTTTTGCTATTTTTGTGTGGTTTTTGTACTTATTTGTTTTTGTTTTTGTAATTCTTGTATGTTTTTGTGCCGTTATAGTCTATGTTTGTATAGACCATCATCAATGGTCTAGTCCCATGTGATTTTTTTTGTTCTTGTGTTTTTGTAAATATTTTATTTATTTATTTATTTGTGATTTATGGATAATTACTATTTTCCTCAATTGAATGATGAACCTTTTCATATCTATCTTTCTCGACTTGAGGAACTTGATAAAAGTTCTAATGTTTTCTGTGGGTTGGACTTAAATTGGATTATTTTGAATGGTATAAAATTTGAAACCCGAGATTTGGCCGATAATATGAGTAATGGAAAACTTTGTGACATGGATTCTTGTGAGATTTGGGATTTTTGGCACTTCATGGCTTATCAATGTTCACAAGTTGCGGATTTAGAAATCCGAGAGCAAGTACAAAGTTCTCTACATGATACCCAAGATTTCAATTGGTCTCAATTTAATGATGAACCCTTTCATGAGTATTTTTCGAGATTAGAAACTTTTGTTGATTATCTTGGTTGTCGTGGTCAATTTTATTCTGATTTTGAACTATGTGATATTGTCAAAAAGGGTATGAATCATGAAACTTGGAATTTGGCACTGTATATGAGTAATGAAAGACTTTCACAAATGCCAATTGATGAGTGTTTTGATTTCTTTAAATTCATGGCCTTTCAATGTTCTGAGGTGGATGTAAATGCTCCACCACCCTCTTATTTGATGAGAATTGATGAGTTTAAGGAGGCGGAGGAAAATATTTTTGTCAATTTTGAGGCTAAAGGAGTTTTTGACCTGCACATTCCTTCTTTTAAGAGTGAGCATGATGCTATTCAATTGAGAGAGGAGCTTGTTTGGTTAATTATTATACGTATTTTACCCTCTTATATCATATTTTTAGTATCGTCTCTCGTGCTATTTGAGCTATTTGCCGTACTTTTATTATGAGTCGGGTTTATTCACTCTTGTGTTAAGTTGGTGCTTAAAGGATTCCTTTTTACTCGTTTCGTTTGATTCATTGATAACCCGTATATTATCGATCGGAAAGTACACTAAATTCGTATTCCTGCAGGACTGTTTTGTATTTTGGCCATATCTTGCTCATTCGGAGTCGAAAATGGACGATTCAAGCGGCCACGGAAACCTGAGAACGAGACCTATAACTTTGTAGAAGGATACATCAGCAAATTCCAACATATGCCTGGTCGAAAAAGCCCAGCACAGTAGCAGGTCCAATATTGAAGCAAGTGTGAATTACATTGCTTGGGCTTGGCCCACATCAATCCCACCGCCACTCTTCTTGCACAGAAAGAAGAAAGATCAGAAAATTTCCCATAAAAAAAAAAAAAGAGAAAAGCAGAAGATATAAAAAAAAGGGAGAGGAAAGCGACTCAGGGGAGAACGCCTCAGAGGAGGACGCGCGAGTTCCGAGCCTTGACGCCGCTCGAAGTTCATCGCACAACACCACCATCAACACGATCAGCTCTTCGATTAAGTTGTTGATTTCTATTATTCCCAAACACTCAAACACTCAGTTAATTAGTTTTAGTTTAGTTTCAATCTTTTGGTTCGATTTTGTTCGTCGGATTTCGCAAGTACGGTTAGTTCTTAATTCGATTAGTTGTTCTTCATTCAAGGTACTCAATTTTACAACTCTTTTACTTTAGCAATTCAATTCCAATTTCAGTTTCAATTGTTAATTTCTTTTCTAATTTCAATTCGTCTTTGTTACTTTTGATTTGTTCGTTTGATTTGCTCGATTAATTCCATGTCTTGGTGATTGATTGTTAATTAGATTAATTTTGTTCCAGTTAGTCTTACCTTGCTCGTTTGATTAAATTAGTTAGCCTGTCGTTTTGTTTGATTGTGTTATTAATTTAGTTTAGTTGTTTAATTTGTTTTTGTGTTCATTAGTAGTAGTATTCGTACGTATGTTTTGCTTCGATTTTAGGTAGTAGTTTGGTCTCAATTAGCAATTTCGCACTAATTTACACCGTAAAATAATTTGGTACAACATCCTTGTGGGATCGACCCGTAATTGCTAAGCTATAACAGCCGTGCGCTTGCGGTTATTTAAAATTATTCAACAAGTTTTTGGCGCCGTTGCCGGGGATGTTTAGTATTGAGTTAATTTACTTCGTTTGATTTTCTTATCTTTGCTAGTTGTTAGCCTGTTTCTTTTGTCTTGCTTAACCATACATGTTATTTGCCTTAGCTGAATTTACTGCTCTACTTGCTTTTCTTTAATTTGTTTATGAAAGTTTTCGATACTCTGCCTGATAATTTAAAGTTATTCACTCTTGAGCTTATTGATAATCCTACGATTAATTCTGAAAACCTAAAAGATAAAATGGCCGATGAAGAAGCTCCTCGTACTTTGAATGATATCTTTTACCCATCTAGGTCATCTCAACCTTCATGTTTCCGATTACCTGGTATACGTGGCAATGTTAATTTCGAGCTTAAACATCAAACTCTTAGTATGCTTCCTAAATTTTCTGGACCTGATGAGGATCCTTACTTGTTTCTTAGAGAATTTGATGAGATTTGCAATAGTGTTCAATACCCAGGTGTGACTAGTGATGCTTTAAGATTGAGATTGATTCCTTTTGCTTTGAAAAATGATGCTAAAAAGTGGATGTATAGTCTTGCTCCAAATTCTATTGATTCATGGGATGATTTTGAAGTGATGTTTTTAAAGAAATATTTCCCTAATGGTAAAACAGTAAGACTTAGAACTGAAATTAATTTGTTTCGTCAGCTTGATCGTGAAACTTTTTGGAATTATCTTGATAGATTTAAAAATCTGCTTGCTCAGTGTCCTCATCATGGTTTTGCTAAATCTAGATTAATTCAAATTTTGTATGATGGTATGGACCCTAGTTCTAGAACTATGGTAGAATCTATGTGTCAAGGTGAATTCTTGTCTAAAACAATTGATGATGCATGGGAGTTTTTAGAAAATCTGGCTGATAAGACGTTACAATGGGATACCACTAGAACTGATAGTACTAATTTGAATTCTAAAGTTATTCTGTCCAGAGGAGGTTTGCATAGCGTTTCTGAAACAACCCTCCTTGAGTCTAGGTTAGCGGCTTTAGAAAATCAAGTTAAGGGGTTACCACTTCAGCAATTTCAAGCTAACAATGTTTCTGCCCTTTCATGTGCTAATTGTCATGCTTTAGATCATTGTACAAATGTTTGTCCTTATGTTACTCCTAATTTAGCTGCTGCTGGACCTGAACATGTTAATATGGCGTATCAAAGGCCCAAAAATGATCCTTTTTCGTTTAGTTATAATCCTGGATGGCGTAACCATCCAAATTTTTCGTGGAGTCCAGGGTCTAATGCTAATGCACAAGCTGGTAATTTTGGTGGAAATACATTCACATCTAACTATTCCCAACCCCCTGCATTTCCACCACAAGGATTTCAAAGTAACCCAAGGCCACCATATCAACCGATTTCTCATGCTCAGCCGCCTCCTGGATATTCTGAGAGTGATAAAAGAGTTAGTAGTTTGGAGAGAACGGTGAAATCCTTGGCCGATACAGTAGCTCAACTAGTTGCACAAAATAGGGACAAGGGTACTTTTCCTAGTCAAACTGAACCAAATCCTAGAAATTTCAATGCTGCCAATCCACAGAACCCGAATAACAATGTTAAAGGAGTAAATGCAGTAATTTCCTTAAGGTCGGGACGGAAAGTGGATACCCAGGTTGGAGATCAGACCACTTTATCACCCTCTGTCCAGCCACAATTGTCTACTCCTATTTCCCATGATGTGCCCCACTCCCTTGTTAATTCTGATCCTACTCTAGGTGAGCTTACTGTCACTAAATTGAATTTTTCGCAGCAGCCTAAAGAAAAAGATGTAGATGATTCTAATGATGATTCCAGTGCCCCCTTAGATCAGCAAGCTTATAAACCCGCTGCTCCATTCCCTCGTAGGCTTACTAAGAAGGCAGATGATCATATAGATAAGATTAGGGAGACTTTTTCTCAAGTTAAAATCAATATTCCTCTCCTTGATGCTATTCAACAGATGCCTCCTTATGCAAAATATTTAAAGGAGCTGTGCACTACTAAAAGAACAAACGTACCCAAAAAGGTATTTTTAGCTTCTCATTTGAGCTCCATCATCTCTAACAAGATCCCTGTTAAGTATAAGGATCCAGGTTGTCCTACGATCTCTATTGTCATAGGGGATAAGGTCATTCATAGAGCTTTGCTAGATTTAGGGGCTAGTGTTAATTTGCTGCCATTTAGTGTTTATGAGCAACTTGGTCTAGGTGAACTTAAACCTACACATGTCACCCTTCAGTTAGCCGATAGATCTATTCGTATACCTAAGGGTATAGTAGAAGATGTGTTAATTAAAGTAGGTGAGTTTATTTATCCTGTTGATTTTATTGTTTTGGAGACCGATGTTGTGCCTAATTTAGAGAATCAGATTCCTGTCATTCTTGGTCGTCCTTTCTTAGCTACTTCAAATGCTGTGATTAATTGTAGAAGTGGTATGATGAAGTTGTCTTTTGGAAATATGACTTTGGATCTGAATATTTTTAATCTCCATAAACAACCTGCTGATTTTGACTATGAAACTGTTAATTGGCTAGATGCGTGTTCTGTTGATGAATTAACTTTTGAGGATTGCATGCATAATGAATCTTTAGCGTATTCTGATCCTTCGTCTAGTGAGTTTATCGAGTCCATTTCTGTGCAACCAGCTTTGTCACCTTCGTTAGAGTTAAAACCACTTCCTGATTCTCTTAAGTATGCATTTTTAGATTCTGATCAGACCCTACCTGTTATTATTGCCTCTGATTTAGATGATACCCATGAGAAAAAGTTGCTTAATGTGCTCAGAGAGAATAAAGCAGCAATAGGATGGAGTCTTGGTGACATTAAAGGCATTAATTCTACCATAGTGCAACACAGAATCTATTTAGAGGATAATGCTAAGCCTTATAGAGACCATCAGAGGCGTCTTAATCCTACATTAGAAGAGGTGGTCAGGAAAGAGGTGCTTAAATGGTTAGATCATGATATCATTTATCCAATTTCAGATAGTAAGTGGGTCAGTCCAGTGCAAGTTGTCCCTAAAAAGACGGGTATCACAGTAGTTAAAAATGATAAGAATGAGCTAGTACCCACTAGGATCCAATCTGGTTGGCGGGTGTGCATAGACTATAGGAAACTTAATGCAGCCACTAGGAAAGATCACTTCCCATTGCCATTCATGGATCAGATGCTTGAGAGGCTAGCTGGCCATAACTTTTATTGCTTTTTAGATGGTTATTCGGGATACACTCAAGTTTCTATTGCACCTGAGGACCAAGATAAGACTACTTTTACGTGCCCTTTCGGGACTTATGCTTTTAAGAGAATGCCCTTTGGTCTTTGTAATGCTCCTGCCACTTTTCAGCGTTGTATGATGTCTATATTTTCTGATATGGTTGAGAAATGCATAGAAATATTTATGGATGATTTTTCTGTTTTTGGAGCTTCATTTGATGACTGTCTAGCTAATTTGACCAAAGTGCTCCAGAGATGTGTTGAGAGAAAGTTGGTTTTAAATTGGGAGAAATGCCACTTTATGGTGAAAAAAGGTATAGTACTTGGGCATGTGATCTCCCACAATGGGATAGAAGTTGATAAAGCTAAAATTGATTTAATCAGTAATCTTCTTCCTCCCAAATCTGTTAAGGACGTTAGATCTTTTTTGGGTCATGCGGGGTTTTATAGACGTTTCATTCAAGATTTTAGCAAAATTGCTAAACCCCTGTCTAATTTGCTTGCCAAAGATGTTCCTTTTGATTTCTCTACTGATTGTGTGGATGCTTTTAATAAACTTAAGCATGCTTTGACTTCAGCCCCTATACTTCACCCACCTGTGTGGGGCGAGCCATTTGAACTTATGTGCGATGCTTCTGATTATGCTTTAGGAGTTGTTTTAGGTCAAAGAATCAACAAGAAATCTCATGTTATTTACTATGCTAGTCATACACTTACGGGTGCTCAACTTAATTATACTGTGACTGAGAAAGAGTTTCTTGCTGTTGTCTTTGCTTTTGAAAAATTCAGATCTTATTTGATTGGCTCTCATGTTGATGTTTACACTGATCATTCTGCCATTAGATATTTGCTTAATAAGAAAGATGCTAAACCAAGATTAATTAGGTGGATTCTTCTTTTACAAGAATTTGATTGTGAAATTAAAGATAGAAAAGGTTGTGAAAACATGGTTGCTGATCATTTATCTCGAATTCTTGTTGAAAACACAAATGAGTCCCCTATTTCTGAATGTTTTCCTGATGAGCAATTGTTGTTGGTTCAATCTGAACCTTGGTTTGCTGATATAGTTAATTACTTAGTCACTGGTTTAGTTCCTTCACATTGGAGTAAACAAGATAAGTCTCGTTTTTTGTCTATGGTGAAATTTTTCTATTGGGATGATCCATATTTGTTCAAATACTGTTCTGATCAGATTTTTAGGAGATGTATCCCAAATAGTGAGATTAGGAATGTCTTGTCGTTTTGTCATGATCAGGCTTGTGGAGGACATTTTAGTGGAAAGAAAACCGCAGCTAAGGTTTTACAATGCGGATTTTATTGGCCGACTCTATTTAAGGATGCTCATATTTATTGTAAGAGTTGTGCTAGGTGCCAACAACTAGGTAAGATCACTAGGCGAGATATGATTCCTCTTAATCCCATTATTGTTGTTGAGATTTTTGATGTTTGGGGTATAGACTTTATGGGCCCATTTCCCTCTTCTTGTGGGAATGAGTATATCCTTCTTGCTGTGGATTACGTGTCTAAATGGGTTGAGGCAGTAGCTACAAGGACTAATGATGCTAAGGTTGTGGTGAAATTTCTTAGAGATAATATATTTTCTAGATTTGGTATGCCTAAGTCAATCATCAGTGATCGAGGTACTCACTTTGACAATCGTTGTTTTGAGGCTTTACTGAATAAGTACTCCATTGTTCACAAGCTGGCTACACCTTATCACCCCCAAACCAGTGGTCAAGTTGAAGTTTCTAATAGGCAAATTAAGCAAATATTGGAGAAAACAGTGAATCGGAATAGAAAAGATTGGTCTGATAAGTTGATTGATGCACTTTGGGCTTATAGGACAGCTTTTAAGACACCTTTGGGCATGTCTCCTTATAGGGTTGTATACGGAAAAGCTTGTCATTTACCTGTCGAGTTAGAACATCGAGCTTTGTGGGCTATTAAGATGCTTAATACTGAGATAGATGCTGCTGGCAATGAGCGTAAGTTGCAATTGAGTGAATTAGAGGAGATTAGAGCAGAAGCATATGAGAATTCTAAATTGCATAAAGAGAGATCAAAGTTATTTCATGACAGGCACATTGTTCGTAAGGAGTTCTCTGTTGGGCAGAAGGTGCTTTTATATGATTCCAGGCTACATCTTTTTCCAGGTAAGTTAAGGTCTCGTTGGACTGGTCCTTTCATTATTACTCATGTTTTCCCTCATGGTGCAGTCCAAATAGAAGACCCCACTACTAGGTCGCATTTCAAAGTTAACGGTCACAGATTGAAGCCATTTTTGGAGCTGCCAGAAGAGAGTGTAGAGTCTTTGACACTCTACGAGCCTGAGTATCACGATTAGCATCCTGAACCATCGCTTGGATGCACATTAGCATTCCAACCGGATAACTTTATTCTGTCTCTTTTTCTTATTTTCTTTTTGTTGCTTTATTTTCTTTCGTTTGTTTTAGTTATTTGTTCTATTGAGTCGACTTAAGTGCCTCCCCGAGTTTCGACCTTTGTCGGGGGATGTATATAGTGTCGGTCACCAAAAAAAAAATATAAAATTGCAAAAACAAAAAAAAAATGTTTTCCTTTTCAGTTGTTTTTGTTTTCCTTCGTACTTCACTGGGTGTTGGGTTTGCTTTTGCAGGTCTGCTAGATGACAACAATCGACTGAAAGCTACACAATGTAAAGCTGATGGACTTGCTCTCTTTTCTAACTATGCCGCTGAGCGTCTTATCGACTTATACCACAGAAGCTGCGTGCTCATTCATGATACAGTCTGCTGCCCCTACTTACATGTCCATTCACAGCAGGTCTTGCTGCTACCTTGATCCACTCGTACTGCTGCAAGTTTTCCAAATCTGATCAGCTAAGTTCCTGACTCTCTCCTCTTAGACTTTTTACATTTTACAATGAGGACATTGCAAAACTTAAGTGTGGGGGTGCGGAGTAAATTTGCTGCTGGTTGCTGGAGTTGTTATGATGGTTGTTGATGGAATATGTCGCTGGTAGTTTGCTCTTATTAATTACAGGTTATAAAATTTTGGATTTGCCTAGTTTTAGGGGAAGTGCTGCCGAATTTTTGCCAGAAAGTATGCTTGATATGAGATTTCTTCTGTTCTTATATGACTAACTAGAGTAGATAGAGAAGTGACGAGCTCTAACTTATTTCTAAAAAAAAAAAAAAAAGAGTTTCTGTTTTCTTCTATCATTTGTTTTGAAGTCATGTACACAACTCTCTTCTCCCTATTAGACTTGGACTGGTTAATTCCTCTAACATATTCATTTTAGGTCTCTTTTAAATTAAACTTGGAACCAAACTTTGAAGGATAGCACTTGTTTTGCCTATTTTAATTGCTGGTTGTTGATTCTAGTTATGTGGGGTTGTAGCCGAACATGTCTCATCCACCCTCCATCAATTACTATTTCCATCCTACTTTCGTGGTGACTTTTGGATCGTAGGGAAGCTAGTACTCGTGTATGTAATAAGTCGGGATTTAGCTACACTGGCAACCCGACAAGTTTCTCTTTATGTTATGTTATATATAAAAAAAAAAAATCAGAATATTGCTTGGTAAAGACCTGTAGATGGCCAACCGAGTTTGGGAGTCAACAACGAGCCAAGTATCTGATACAAAAAAAAGATTGGAAAAAACAGAAAATAAATAAAAAAAAAAAAGGGAAAAAAAAAAAGTATGTTCGTATTATCTTTGTTGTAATTACCTACGGTATCCGGGAGGACGATCCTAGTACGTTTTGTACCGAAAGTAGACTTTCCACCTGCTACCCCGAGCTTGTTCGGTGAAACCCATTTTCTGTGAGTTTACGTACTAGCGGATGGCGTAAGTGGAGCAAGTGAGAAAGATAGAGGTTTGGTTGTAACTTTGATTTAAAAGGTGCACTAAAATGTTTATGTTGTTCAATTAGACGGTTGGATAGTTTGTAGTGGAGGAGAGATTACTTGTGTACATTGCTTGCTAACCTACTAACTTCAAATGTTTCCTCATTACTAACCCATCAGAAAAGAAAAAAATTAAGCTCGTTATCTACTCTTATCTATTTTGGTCAGTCTAAAATCTGCTTGAAGTGAATTTGGTGTCTTCTTATCAATTGTCATAGCTCACGTTTTGTTCTGTGTTTGTCGAGGACGACAACAGGCTAAGTGTGGGGGTATTTGTTTGGTTAATTATTATACGTATTTTACCCTCTTATATCATATTTTTAGTATCGTCTATCGTGCTATTTGAGCTATTTGCCGTACTTTTATTATGAGTCGGGTTTATTCACTCTTGTGTTAAGTTGGTGCTTAAAGGATTCCTTTTTACTCGTTTCGTTTGATTCATTGATAACCCGTATATTATCGATCGGAAAGTACACTAAATTCGTATTCCTGCAGGACTGTTTTGTATTTTGGCCATATCTTGCTCATTCGGAGTCGAAAATGGACGATTCAAGCGGCCACGGAAACCTGAGAACGAGACCTATAACTTTGTAGAAGGATACATCAGCAAATTCCAACATATGCCTGGTCGAAAAAGCCCAGCACAGTAGCAGGTCCAATATTGAAGCAAGTGTGAATTACATTGCTTGGGCTTGGCCCACATCAATCCCACCGCCACTCTTCTTGCACAGAAAGAAGAAAGATCAGAAAATTTCCCATAAAAAAAAAAAAAGAGAAAAGCAGAAGATATAAAAAAAAGGGAGAGGAAAGCGACTCAGGGGAGAACGCCTCAGAGGAGGACGCGCGAGTTCCGAGCCTTGACGCCGCTCGAAGTTCATCGCACAACACCACCATCAACACGATCAGCTCTTCGATTAAGTTGTTGATTTCTATTATTCCCAAACACTCAAACACTCAGTTAATTAGTTTTAGTTTAGTTTCAATCTTTTGGTTCGATTTTGTTCGTCGGATTTCGCAAGTACGGTTAGTTCTTAATTCGATTAGTTGTTCTTCATTCAAGGTACTCAATTTTACAACTCTTTTACTTTAGCAATTCAATTCCAATTTCAGTTTCAATTGTTAATTTCTTTTCTAATTTCAATTCGTCTTTGTTACTTTTGATTTGTTCGTTTGATTTGCTCGATTAATTCCATGTCTTGGTGATTGATTGTTAATTAGATTAATTTTGTTCCAGTTAGTCTTACCTTGCTCGTTTGATTAAATTAGTTAGCCTGTCGTTTTGTTTGATTGTGTTATTTAGTTTAGTTGTTTAATTTGTTTTTGTGTTCATTAGTAGTAGTATTCGTACGTATGTTTTGCTTCGATTTTAGGTAGTAGTTTGGTCTCAATTAGCAATTTCGCACTAATTTACACCGTAAAATAATTTGGTACAACATCCTTGTGGGATCGACCCGTAATTGCTAAGCTATAACAGCCGTGCGCTTGCGGTTATTTAAAATTATTCAACAGAGCTTGTCTTTTGTGAAGATGATGATAATTATGTGGATTGCAATGAGTCTTCTTCTTCTTTGATTGTACCGACTTTGTCCATTGATCTAGAGATTGTACCATTGGAAAATTTTGATGATCTCACATTGACTAATGATTTAAATGTTGATATATCTTTTAATATTTCTTTGAACAACACATTAGAGGAGTCGGAGAGTCATGTACTTTTAAAGAAAATTGGGAGTAGAGATATAATGACCAAATCCATATGCTTAAACCCCAAACCCCCTTGGATTAATTACCATCATTCTTCTTTACTTCATGTTCCAAACTTGTCTAATCATGAGCCTAAAGATGATGACTTAGAAGACAATTATGAGCATAGAGGTCCGAAAAATCCTTGTCTTCATGATTTTGCCTTTATTGTTTATGAATTGTTGTTTGCTAATGTTTTCTATTGTCACTCTTTTGAGATGTATTCCATATCATTCGACAAGCTTCTAAGAGCGTTGAATTGTTCTGCTCTTAATTTTTGGTGTTGGTAATTCTAGGGTGATTCCCTAGCATGAGTCGAGCCAACGACATTAAACAATGGCGCTACTTGGGAGGCAACCCAACCTTATTATTTTATTTGGTTTTCTTTGTTTTTGGTGTGTTTGTTTTCTTCATTTTCTTAGCTTGTGACACTTGCCATCCATGATGAATGCCAAGGTATGAATATCACTCTTCCTTACACTTTTTCCCTATCTAATTTCTAACCAAATCGCTCCTTCACCCCTTTTTGTCCCATGTTTTATACCATCTCTCTTCATATTTCCCACCCGTTTGTTCCACATGCTTGTTTGTCCCAAACCATCTACATTTTGGCCCCAAACTCACAAAGTTATTACAAAATGGCCTATTTTGTTTTGGTTATTTGGACAACTATTGTAGTGGGGTCATTATGCTCCAACAAACACAAGAGGGAGATGGAAGTTTCGTAAGGTGATAGGAGGCGACATATTTTGAGGAAGACGGGGGTTGTGAGATGAGAGCGTGGCTCTTCTACCGGTCTTTTGACCATGAGCCACTTGTTTTGACAGTAATTGAGGGAAATGGAGCTCACACGAGGTATGTTTTATTTCCCCTTAACTTTTCTCTTTCTCATGATTCTAACCACCACTCCCCACCCGTTTCACTAGCTTGTTTCTATACCATCTCTCTTTGTGCCCCGCCGCGTTTGCTCCCCCCGTTATTCTTGTTCTACCCACCCCATTTTACCCCTTAAACCAATAAAATAGCCTTGTTTGGTTCATTTTGGTTGGGTTGTTTTTGGATGGTTTGTTGTTATTGGAGGATGACGCGTTATTGATATCGTTCATATGGGAGATGGAGTAGTGAGACGAGGGATGGATTTATTTTCGAGGAAGATAGGGGAGTGAGGTAGAGTGAGTGTCTCTTGGCCCGAGAGCCTGTCATTTCCTTATTTGATGAGATAAGACCATTTGTTCTTTGTTCCTAGTTGTATGGGATGGTGAGTGTATGAGTTGATGATACTCCCCCTACCTAACTCGTTGTTGCCAATCTTTTAGTTGGTGTTGGTTGTCATTGTCGGCAATGACGAGGTTCAAGCATGGGGGAGACGCTTGGCATGATATTGTAATTCGGTTTGGCATTTGTCACTTTGTTTTTAATATAGGTGTGATGTTCTTTTCCGTTTGCAAAAAAAAAAAAAAAATGGTAATCCATGGCGGGTGACATAAGAAGAGGAGTTGGGGCGTAACGGATTAGGATCACTACGGGAGTTATAAGGAGCGAGGTTCGGTGATAGGAATTGGTGGTCCTAGGTTAGAAATCCTCTTGCATTGTGATGATAGGGGCGCCGGTGGATTGATAAGAGGTGAGTTGTGCTCGATAGCTTCATTTCAAGCATGACTTTGAGGGAGTCGTTGAGCCAAGCATGGGGGAAACGTGGTGTGTGTTAGTTTCCCCGAACTTAGAGTGTGTGAGAAGGGAGGATAAGATGGTTAGAGTTGGGGTGTTGAGCATTTCATCCACTCCAATTCTAACTAGCACCTTTTGAGTGTTTTGATGGCTTGCGATTCTTTGTTTTGGAGGAGTTTGAAGGTTGTGACTCACCCCGTGTTATAAGAGAGACCTAGGTGTTAATCGTGGAGAATTAGATAACTCGAGGACGAGTAATGGTCTAAGCATGGGGGAGTTTGATGTGGCGTAAATGTTGTGTGTTAATTCGGTTGATTTAGGCGCCTTAGTGTCTATTTGGGCATGGTTTTATCGTGATTCGTAGATCACACCACTCGAAGTATTTTTGGAGATTATTCGTTGGTTTTACGAGTTTTTGGTGGCCTTAGACCCTTCTAGAGAGTCTTGGACAACACTAGGGGATCAAGCTACAAGTTGGAGCAAGATTCGAGGACAAGATCGCTTGACCACACTCCGAGAACCACACACCATCACCTCCAACTTCATTGGATCATAACTCTCTAACCAAAAGATATTTCGCAGAAATTCCAATTGGTTAGGAAAGTTCATTGTCTTAGCTTTCCAACGATATATTATGAGCTCAAAATGAAGTTCGGAGGTGAGAGTTATGCCCGTTCGAAGATTGCCCTGCGCACAGTCCCTCGACTCGAGGAGCAGTTACCTCGACTCGGGGGCAGTAATCTCCACTCGAGGATTACTTCCCTCGAGTCGAGGAGAGTTGACAGGACGGGTATTTTGAAGAACAAGATTCTCGACTCGAGAGAAGGTATCCTCGAGTCGAGAATTTTCTCGCTCGACTCGAGGAGGGTGTTCCTCGAGCCGAGGGTTTCGTCGCTCGACTCGAGGATTCCTTTCCTCGAGTCGAGGAAGCTAGCTTCGGGGAAGTTTACCATGGGCTTTCCACGGTTTCTTTTTGCCTAAGAAATATCTATTTAGTCTTGTTGTATCTTTTGGACTTATCTTGAATAAAAGGGGCATGAAACCCCTCCCTAGTTATTATCACCCTTTTATATTATTTTTCATCTAGTTTTCATTTAGAGAGAGAAACTCAAAGAGAATTAGTATTTTTATTATAATTTCAATTTCGAATATTATTGTAATAATTAGTATGGGAGGCTAATCCCTTTCCTAGACTCTTGGTGTAATTAATTCTTCATCCTAAGTATTTGTAAGTATTTTTCTCTCTATTTTGCCTTTAATTTCATTATAATTAATTCCTTGTTCTTTAATGCATGATTCATCCTTGTTTTATCTAATTAGCTACTAGATTAGACTTGGGTATTTCATATGCTTGGTTGATAATTGGTGGTCATTGATTATTAGCCTAAAAGGAAGCAACTTTCACATGTTTAGTGTATGGTTATGACTAACTTGTGATTGGGAAAAAAATTAACCAACTAATAGATTAGATTTGATTAGTGTCGCGGTTGCGGCTAATTAGATACTACTTTAGGTTGTTCTCAATCTTTTATTAGTCCTTGCTCTTCATGTCTTTGGTTGTGATTTGTTTGAGTGGTAACTAGACAAATTAGGACTAAAAGGAGGGGAATTTGGTAGCGGTTGCTCAAATTCCCCATAAAAGAGGATTAATTGGTTAAAACCGGGATTGTTAATGAATTGGTAATATTAGAGAGAGGTAAAACTTACTATACTAGGGTGTTAGAAGAGATTATCACCGAGAGTCGCTTTAATCAACTTGATATATCGTTTATTTCTCGTTCAATCAACTTTCAAACCCAAAACCCCCCATTTATTTGCTTTATTTCATTTCTATTTAGTTTTTCCGCATAGAATTCGCATATTAGACTTTTCCTCTTCCTTGTGGATACGATACCCACTTACCCTTGCTAATTTAGTAGGAATAGTGGTAATTTGACTAATAATAACGACTTATTAGCTTGTCAATTACTCTCAGTAAGGAAAGTGACTTAATGTCTAAATTGTCTTATGAGCCGGTCGCGATGGAAACAAATCGTCTAAGCTATGATCAGAGTTTCGAAGATAAAATGAAAGAGTCGCAAGAAGCAATTCTACTAGGGGAAGATCGAGTAGATGAGAATAGCCCTCTCCTCCAAAAGAACCAAGTAAGGAGTGATGATATGGATCAAGAATCCGATGGAGAAGACCTTGACTAAAAGTCAATGATGACGACTTGTTGGGTGATGACGGAGAATTTTCTGACTACGGGTCGGATCCTGAAATGTCCGAAGAAGCATCCCCGAAACGCAACATGATTACCCTGCCTACCGATTTCAAAAGAAGACTCACTCCTGAAGTCGTGAAACCAGGAACAGAATTTTGGGCCGGTGAGGTTGAGGTGGCAGAAAAGTCAGGTACGCGATGTGCTACAGTAGTTTGGCCTGAAACTTTCAACGTTTATACACTCGGAAAAAAGGATGAAAATAAAACACCGGCCGCTAAGAGCGTAAATACGCATAAGAAAAATGATAAATTGATTCCCAGCACGAAAAGCTTGGGGGAGTTTAAAAAGAACGAGGGTCACTCTCCTAATGCGTATAGCTTGGATGACCCAATATCGCTGGATATACTACATATGTTGTTTAGACGGCCCAATCTTGACATAAATCATAAGAAGGCCTTATACATAACAGCTAAGTTTCAGGACCAATCCGTGAGCCAAATATTGGTCGATACTGGTGCTATGGTTAATATTCTTCCTTTCTCTATCCTACAGAAAATAGGAAAGACAAGGAAAGAGATTAGGAAAACTAATGCAAATGTCATTAGTTTTAGTGGGGAACCATACGCAGTTGACGGTATTGTCCAAATTAAAGTACAAGTTGGAGATTGCGTTAGTTATATGGCTTTCTTTGTGATTGACGGTGATTCAGGTTATAATACAATCATGGGGCGAGATTGGTTGCATCATAATTATGCAATTGCATTTTCCGTGCACCAGGTTTTAGTTCTGTGGAACGGAAGAAGATTTGAAATAGTTGAAGCAGATAAAGATTTTAATATTCTGACCATTGAATTTGATATTCCCAGGTCTTCTTTAAGAGTGGAGAAAAGATTACAAGTTGAGGGCTGACCGATATCCTGAATTTGCTAAAGAAATAGAACAAGAAATATCGGCGCTAGAAGATGAAGACTATACAGAGGTAGTTGAAGACGAGGGCGGTTCGAGCCAAGTCATCCAGGAATATTTAACTGAGACCGAGACGGAACAGCGGAAGTTAAATGAAATTAAGATAATTGAACTCACGAACGAGTCAGATCCCTCAGCATCAACGGAACTATCAACTTTTTGTCAATAGCTTGAGATATGGTCTTAACCATCAATGTAATTTGGAGGACTTAAAAGAGACTACTCAAGATAATGGGGAAACAGGGTTCAACACTTAACTCTGTTCATTTGTAAATTTATGAATTTTAATATAAGTGATTTCGAAGAGTCTCCCCATTTGATAAACGAAGAAGAAATAGATGAAATTTTCTGGGCATATTACCAGGATAAATTCGGCATTAAATTTGATGTATTAACCGTGGACGAAATTCCAGAAGACTCCGATACTTTCTTTTGAAGTAGAAGAAGAGAAAGTATGGGCAAAAAGTGATGATATCAGACAAAATGTGACTGATGAGTTGCTAGAAGTGAATCTGGGGTCAAAAGAAATCCCAAGGGTCACATACATAAGTAAATTACTCCCGGAACAAGAGCAAGCAAAGTTTACCGCGATTCTTCATGAATTCAAAGATTGCTTCGCCTGGTCACACAGTGAAATGTCGGGTTTAAGCAAAGATGTAGTTGAACACCGGTTGCCAATTCTGCCCGAGTATCAACCAGTCGCACAACAGCCAAGAAGGCTAGTGCCTGAACTTTTACCAAAAATTCAAGAAGAAGTAGAACAGCTGTTAAAAGCTGGCTTCATTAGACCTATTAAGGATGCGCGATGGATTGCGAAAATATAGTCCCCGTCATTAAGAAAAACGGAAAAGTCAGAGTTTGCATAGACTTCAGGGATCTTAACAAGGCTACTCCTAAAGATCAATACCCTATGCCAGTTGCAGACATGCTAATTGATGCTGCATCTAGATATGAGTATATCTCATCGCTGGATCGGTATACGGGGTACCATCAATTTAGGATAGCTAAAGAAGATTGTCACAAAACAGCCTTTAGATGCCCTGGATCAATGGAAATATATGAATGGGTTGCTATGCCTTTCGGTCTTAAGAACGCAAGGGCAACCTATCAGAGAACGATGAATCAAATCTTCAAAGATATGATCGGAAAATCCATGGAAATTTATATAGATGATGTTTTGATCAAATCGCATGATTTGGAATCTCATCGCGCCCATGTGAAGCAATCTCTCCAAAGAATGAGAGAGTTTGGTTTAAAAAAGAATCCTCTCAAATGTGCATTCGGGATAAGAGCTGGGAATTTTCTGGGTTTTTTCATCAACAATAAAAGAAATTGAGATTGACCAAAATAAATCAAAGGTTGTCCTAGCTGCTCCTCCCCCTTCAAATAAGAAAGAATTGCAAAAATTCTTGGGGCAGATTAATTATGTACGACGGTTCATGGCTAATCTGGTCGGAAAAACAAAGATTTTATCACCACTTCTACGACTTAAGAAAGAGGATAAATTCGTATGGGAACAAGAACACCAAGAGGCTTTCGATCAGCTTAAACGACAGCGCCCAAATCCTTCGGTCATTTTACCACCAAAACAATACAGTAAACCCTTACGGATTTATTTATCCACTACTCAAGATTCCATTGCTGTCTTGAAGAAGCAGTGTTTTACGTAATCCGGATCCTGTATGATACAGAAAAGCGATATACGCCAGCGGAAAAATGGTGTTTATGCTTATACGATGCATCTGTCAAATTAATACACTACTTCATGGCGTTCAAAGTCGAAGTAGTGTCATCAACCGATGTACTAAAATAACTGTTGTCGCAACCCTTCTTGAAAGGAAGGTTATGTAAATGGCATCTCCATTTGCTACAGTTTGACTTAATTTACTTGCCCCAAAAGGCAGTGATGGGTCAAGGGATGCGTTCTCCAGACATGGCTTTTTCGAGGATGGGCGATTGATGCAATTGGGGAAATAAATCCTAACTCATCCAAGAATCATAAATTCTTGTTAGTAATAACAGATAATTTTACTAAATGGGTCGAAGCGGAATCGTTCAAAAAACTTGACACTAAAGCTGTGTTAGGATTTTTGGAAGAAAATATCTTTTTTTTTTTCTTTTGGGAAAAATGTAAGTGATTTTATAAATTCAAGAGAAGAATTTACAAGCAGTTTTACATGAGTGTGCTAAGGTCTATACCTCACAGAGTCGGCGCAGCCTCAACTGTCCCCAAAAAAGAACAAACCCACCTTGACCCTAAATAACTCCCACCCCTGTTTATAACAGATTCCTACTCTTTAACCACTTAACATCTTCAGCTTTTGGGTTTTGCATTCTCCTCTTTAGCCTGCCCATTACCTCCTTCTGCACTTGAATCACTAGATCATGTGGCCTGCCCATACAGTCCTCCAGCCTGCATTTGTTCCTCAGTCTCCAAATCTGGTATATCAAGTTGCATATAATGGCGGCCCCTGCAACCTGATTGCCAATTCTAGCTCCCAATCTCTTCCTACACCACCATATCATTGTGTCTTTCTCTGGAAAATCCATTTTACACCAATCCCTCAGGAGCTCAATACATATCCTGCTGTATTGACACCTGAAAAATAGGTTTTCATGGGTTTCGGGTTCTTCTTGACACAGAAAACATGTATCCTCTGTACAGACTCAAATTCTCATCAACTTATATCCTTAAGTTAGAGTCTGCCCAGCATTGTCATCCAACTTATGAAAGCTGTTTTTGGGACTATATATCTATTCCAAATGAATTTTCCCTATGGGACTTTTGGCACTTCTCCTTAGAGCCAAGTGAAACCTTCAGCTACAATATACTCTCTTGTCGATCCAATCCAAATGCCATCCCTGAATCCATCCTGAAATTTCGTTTTAGTAGAACAAATTTTCTACCATCCCCAGCTTGCATCCATTGGGGGCTCATAAACCCCCCACTCACAACCCTTTAGATAATACTCATTTATCCATTTCACCCACAGAGAATCTGCTTTCTTGTATATCCAGTCTACAAACTTGCCCATACATGCCACATTCCATTTAAACATGTCCCTAATGCCCAGTCCCCCACCCTCCTTTGGTTTGCATAAATGGTCCCATGACACCAGAGGAGTTCTGATCATACTGTCACTTCCATCCCATAGGAAGTTCCTACACACTGCAGCAATTTTCTTTAGTACCATTTTTGGTAGTAGAAATACTCTTGCCCAATAATCATGTTGATGAGTAAGCACTGACCAAAGTTACCATACCTGCATAGGATAGTTTCCATGTTCCAATGGCTCTAATCCTTGAGACTATTTTTTCAGATAGACAATTGCAATCCATTATAGATAATCTCCCAGCAGTGATTGGAACTCCAAGGTATTTAAAAGGAAGTTCACCTTTTTTTAACCCTGAAAATTCCACAATTTGCTGCATAATACTTCCTACCCCAGCAAAGTATATCTCAGATTTGGCTGGACTCGAGCAAAGCCTTGATGCTTTTGAGAAAGTAGTGAATCCTCTCAGAAGTAAAGTGACTGATCTAATATCTCCTTTGCAGAACATCAGTAGGTCATCCGCAAAGCACAAGTGGTTTAATTTCAATTTATGGCACATAGGATGAAATTTGAATTCTTCCTTCTCAGCTACCACCATTAGAATCCTGCTTAGGTACTCCATACAAAGGGTAAACAGCAAAGGTGAAAGAGAGTCACCTTGCCTGAGCCCTCTTTTCCCCTCAAACACACCAAAACTCCCTCCATTTAGGTTTATTGAATATGTCGTTGTATCCACACATATCATGACCAACTCTATGAATTTCTGTGGAAATTTAAATGCTATCATCACTTCTCTAATGAAACTCCATTCCACAGAATCATATGCTTTCCTTAGGTCAATTTTTGATCATGCACCTTTGGGATACTCCCTTCCTCTTGTATTTCCTCACCAATTCCTGGCATATGAGAATGTTATCCACAATATCTCTGTTCTTAATGAAAGCTCCTTGGTTTTGGCTAACAATTTGAGGCAAAACTCTACTCAATCTCTCACAAATCATCTTTGAGATGCCTTTATATATTGTATTGCAACATGAAATTGGGTTGAATTCCATCACTGAGGTAGGGTGCCTCACTTCAGGAACCAGTGTCAAGTTTGTGCAGTTCATCTATTTGAGCAGCTTCCCCTTTTCAAATACATCCATTATTGCATCAATCACTTCTTTGCCAACAATGTCCCAAGCATCTTTATAAAATTTAATAGTGTAACCATCCGGGCCTGGGCTTTTATTATTTGGGATTGAGAATATCACTTTCTTAACCTCTACTCTTTCAATTCTAGCCATCAGATTCCCAGCCATCTCCTCATCAATTATACTCCCTTTTCTCACTGTTGCTTTATGGACACGACTGCATTGGGTAGCTTTCCCCAGAAGATCAATGTAAAATTCTAGGAAAGCCCTCTACACCCCCATTTTCTTCTGTTTGAATCTGCCCATGCATGTGATTGATCTGATAAACTACGTTTCTTATTCTCCTGGCTCCAATGGAACTATGGAGGAAAGTTGTGTTATCATCCCCATCAGCTAGCCAATCTGCTTTGCTTTTTTGTTTCAAAAAACTGTAGCGGGCTTTGTGCAGAAATCTGAACTAAGTAGCCATTGCAGCTTCCTTTTCCCTGAGCTCACCATTATGGGGGTCTAAGTGAACCTGTTCCTGGACCTCTAGAAGCTCCTCCTCAGCTTTATAAGCTGCTTTTACTATATTAGAAAAGACTTGCTTATTGAGCATTTTCAGTGGTTTCTTCAGATTCTTCAATTTCTTAACCACTTTATACATAGTTGTCCCATTAATCTCCTTTTCCCATTCTCCAGCAATTATCTTCTCAAAATCTGGAGCTTTACTCCACATATTGAAGAATTTGAATGAAGATATATGAAAATGCCTGCTCTTATCCATTGAAATGACACATGGATAGTGGTCAAATAAACCTTCAGGATAGAAATAGGCGTGACTATCCTGGTGAGCATTCAACCAATTTGTGTTTATCAAGATTCTATCTATCTTGCTAAACACCCTCTTATCCCCAATTTGCTTATTTGTCCAAGTATGGTAGCTTCCTCCTGACTTCATATCATGTAGATCACATCTATTCACTCAGTCCTGGAACCCAACAATCTTAGAAAGCATCACCTTTGACCCAATTCTCTCATCTGGGTACAAGACATTATTATAGCCACCCATCACGACTCACTCAGGCTCTGGCTGAATTTTATCAGATTATCCCACAAGATAGTCCTTTCTAGTTGATCATTAGACCCATAGACAAAAGTAGCATAGAAACTACTCTTGGTCATTAGATCCTTCACCTTAGTATGGATATATTGACTCTCCATATGCAAAATGCTAATCTCATATCTATTAGGATCCCATACCACCCATACTCCCCCTCCTTTATGACAACTTGTATTGGTAGTAATGGCCCAATTACTCCCTAAACCAAGATGAATCATGTTAAGTAAACCAGGCTTCACCTTGGTTTCTAGAAGACTGAACAACCCAACCTTATTCTTCTCCATAAACCTAATTATATCCTTTTGCTTGGTCAGGCTATTCAGTCCCCTTATGTTCCAAAAAGCAAAGCTAGCCATGGTCAGATTGACCATGGATAGCATTACCATTTACCATTCCACCACCCTCACTTATTCCTTCATTCCTGACTATGCTTGCATATGTATCACTGCTAGTTCCCTTTCCCCCTGATTGCTCTGATATAGTACTAGTTTTCTCTGAGCAAGTCTACCAGTACTTATTATTGGTTGATTAGGCACCTGGTTTACTGGAGTCGTGAACTTGTCATTTGCAGCAGGAGGATTAGGCTGCACAGCTTTTGTAACACTACGGAATTTGGAAAGTGGATTATGGAGTTGGTTTGTCCCACATTGGGAAAATAAGGCTCATATGATCAAGTTTATAATAGATTTCTACCATCATACTACCAACAAGCCCTTCACCTTTTAGAGCCCGGAGAGGATATATGGGCCTAATAGGTGACTACCCATCTTATTGGGTTGTGTTGTGACGGATGGTGGTTCGGGCTGTTACAGTTGGTATCAGAGCCAGGTTAGGTCCCACGCTAAAACTGGAGTAATAAGAATAGGAAATAAAAAAATGAATTATTTAGGAAAAAAAAAAAAAAATTAAAATGAACCAAGCCGTATGGGGGTATAGGGGTATTGTTTTGTTCGTTTATGTGTGTTTAGCTTTTTATTTATGAACTGCTACTTGATTTCACATGTGAGTTTTATATATAATTGTTATTGGATGATTTGAATGTTTTGATTCACATGGAAATGTAAGATAAATGTAATGTGGTATTGGAATTAGAAACTATGAAATTGATGTACATGTATGACAATTGTTGGTTTTGGAAGGTCAAATGTACCTTATATGTATTTGGAATGATTATTCATTGAATTAGAATGAGAAAATTGTATGTCTATTTTAGGTATGCCTGCTCGACATGTATAATCTTGGTTTCATGGAATGTGTCTCAATTGAGACATATATTATTTTGGTATTTATTAGTGTTGGAATTGTTATTAAGGGCTTGATAGCAAATTGCTGCATCATTCTTAAGAAGTTGAATTACATATAGTGGAAATATACCAAAACATAAGTAGTGCCCTCCCACCCTACCCTTAGTAGTGGGACTTTGGCTAATGTGTAGATTATTATGCTCTATATCTAGCATTTTAGACATGTGTTTGGACATCGCTACGTTGATGATTTATATGAGTTTTGGTCAAACATGAGAAATATAATGGGTGTTATATGGTGAAATGAATTTTCGTAATAAGGAGATCTATTGACTACTATACTAATTATAGATTTTACATTATATGGAGGTTTGTTTCATGATTGAGTGGTATTGTTACAAGGTGATTTTCATAAGTATTGAAAGGAAACTGTTATTGTGAGATGTGAATAAGAAATTTGAGTGTGGCATATGATATTGAATTTGGAGTTTGGTTGATTTCTAGAGATTAAAATTGTTCTTGTGTGGTAAAATTTGGAATGTTGAATTTGAAATTTATTGACTGGTTTATTTTGAGATATATGGCTTGATTGTTTAATGGATTTGAGTTTGTTATAATTAATATCGTCATGGAAGGTTACAACTATTTGGGATAACATGATTTTGGATCCATGATCTTAATTTTCCTTATGTGTATCTATCTTAAGGATTAATTTGGTGTATTAATTTGAGATTTTTGGGGTTTATATATAATGTATGAAGGTTGTATTTCGACGAGGATCAGATTAGATTGGAGATTTATTGGGTCAGAATTTATCTTTGAGGTTTAGAATCTCTATCACTGTTATTATGATATATTATTGCATTATGATTTAAAGAGTTGAATTTATTGACAAAGTGACTTTAGTGAATTCGGTTACTTCAAATTTCATTTTGGGTTACTAGAATTGAGAAATAATTCTTAAAGGTGATTTTATGAGTTTTGTATAATACAGAGAATATGGTATTTATTAAATGATTGAGGCTGAAAAGATTTTATTTTAGATATAATGGTTTAGTTTAGTTTTGATATATATGAGTTGTGATACTCGAGGAAATTGAATTTCTAGCCGTGATAATGGATCTTGGATATCTTTTGGGTTTTAATGTATATTTTGTTAGACCAATATTGAGAAATGATTTTGGTAAGTTGAGGTGTGAGTGTTTGACAATGATTACTCAAATTGTTCAGAGGGGTTAAGAATTTTGGGATGTGTATCGAATAATGTTGAGATTTGTTGATTTAAATGAATGGATTGCTCGATTTATATTTTGAGTATTACGTATGTTATTTTGAAATTAGATTAATATTGGGGAAGTTAAAACTATTGTTGGAGGTTATAGTTTCGTGTAGGTTTATATTATTGAATAGTATGGTGGATTATTTGGATATATGTTGTCATGAGGACCAGAGGGCATGAATTTTGACACAAATAGTTTATCTTTTGAGTTTGGAATTTGAGGATTGATGAGGAAGTTTTCTTGGGTATGTGGTTCCTTATATTTCAAAGTATATTTGTAGTTTGCCTAACAGGTTAATAAAGTATTTGAGGTTGGCTGTCTTATTGGTTTTGACTCTATTAAGGGCCTTCGTTATAGAGGAAATTTAATGATCTTGGAGATGCTATAATATTTGGGTTACTATAAGATTGATATAATGATTTATTTTCTAAAGTGTATTGGTTTGATAGCGCAAAATTTATGAGAAGATCCTATATTTCAATGGTGTTCCTTTACGAGTGACTCGTACATCAAGGCGTTAGGATTATTTACTTACATATAGGATTGTGTAACTAGTGAGTTCGAGGACGAACTCTTGTTTTATGGAAGGTGGATTGTAATGTCAACTTCATATTAAACTTAGAATCATGCAGTGCATTTATACATTCATACATTTGCATCTTTTGAGTTGTTTACAACTTAGTACGTGTTATATGGGTCTCTGATGAGTTGATCTATTTACTTTACGCTTCGGGGACGAAGCGTTCTCTTAAGGGGGGAAGGATGTAATATCCCGATTCGGAATATTTTATATTAATAGTTTGAAATTATTAATTAGATTAGATTAACGAAAAATGAAGTTAATTGTTATGTTGTGAGTCGTTTTCGTAAATGGGTTCGGGAATGAGTTTGGTTTCGAATTTCTATAAGGGTATCTCAATTTGAGTTGGACCATCTCTAACTACTACAACTACATCAACCCATTACTATATTGGCCCAAATAAGAAAGGCCAAACACAAACCAAAAGCAATAGAAAAAGAAATCTGAAAAAAAAAAAATATAAGAAAGGAAAAAAAAAAAAAAAACCTCACAAATTCTCTCTCCTAAAACACGTACAACCCCCTTCCCCTGCCCCTTCTCTGTTTTTTTTTTTCCTCTGTTCTTCACGCCTCACCACTCGCACACGCACGCCTCACCTCGCCGCACGCCGCCCACTGTCGCCGATTATATGCTGCTGCTGCCACTTAGTTTCCTCCTTCCTACCACCTCACTCACCGTCCCCTCTTCCTCTCCTCGCCGCTGGTAACGCCCATCTCGGTCCCCTTTGTTTCCCCTGTTTTCGTTATTCTTCAAAAACGTGTTCAATAAGTCGATTTTAATGTTTTAAATTGTGTTTAATTGATACTAATAGATGTTATGATTAGTGGGTTATTGATTTGAGTTATTTTCATACACAAATAATTGGTTTTGATGATTGTTTTGGGTTGATTTTCACTAATCACGAATTTGGGATTAATTAGCTTAATTATTCGAATTGGTTCAATTAGTTTCAAAATTTTTGATTTTGGTATGCTTATAATCTGTTAATTAGGGTTCTTGAATTTAATTAGAGATTTAAATTGAGTTTTGCTAAAGTTTTGTAGAAATTGTAAATTGGGGAAAATTTAATAACTTGTTTCTTAATTAGGTTAATTAGCTCAAATTAATGATAATGGTTAATATTTTGACATTATGATAATTGAGGGAATTATAAACTGATTTTCGAATTTAAATTGAATTAATCCGTTTTTATGTAATTTTGTGTAATTTAAGTATGTGTTTGACAATTAAAACATAATATAAATAGTTTTAATAAATCCTAAATAAATTGTAATAATAAAGTATTTATTTTCATAAATTAGATTCTGTTTTAAAAGTCATTTTAAGTCTTTGGGAATATTTAAGATAAATTGAGTGTTATTTGAGTATTGGTATTTAATTATTGAATTAGAATTATAATTGTTGGTTAAATTGATAATTTTTGGTTTAGAATATAGATTGTGGTGGGCATCCCGAATAGAGTAGAGCTAACATAAGTATTTGATGAATGATTGGGTGAGATTAGTATTAATTTGGGATTATTGATTGTATTATTGTAGCCCTCGAGTTCGTAGACGAAGAATATTAGTGACTGTTGTGATGTCGTGTCCTTGTGTGCATTGAAAAGGTAAGCTAGCATGCTCAACCTTTCTTAAACCTGTAGAAACCTTTTAAAATTATGTGCTATATGTGTGAATTGTGTGATGGATGAGAACTTAGTATCATGCTAGGTGGAGAACGATTCAATTTCTTTTATGATTATTATGTTATACTTGTGTGGTTTATTGCAATGGAAATGTAAGGTGGATTTGATGTGTGATATTGGTTGTGATTGGTTTATGAATGATTCAAATTGTGAATGTGAACAATGATGGTGATATGGAGATTTGATGGAATATGGTGGTATTATTATGTGTCGGAGCCTCGGAGTTGCTCCTAATGATTGTGTCGGGGCCTCGGAGTTGCTCCTAATTATTGTGACGGAATCACATCGATTCCTAATTACAGCCTCACCGCATCGGTTTTTAAGTGGGCTTGGCTCTAGTATTACTCTATTAAGGTTAAAAATACTTAATGGGGGGTGTGCACACTTAAGGTCTAGTAGTCTTTGGTTTGGTATGATACAATAAATTGACAAAGTTGTGAAGTAATACGTTGGATTGGGTTGGAAGTTCGGAGTGGATTCTTTATTTAACTAAGCTTGGATTGATGATTGTGAATTTCGTGAAATTTGATCTTTTGTTGTTGAATTGAATTCATTTGGTTGATATGATTATGTGCTAAGTGCGTTTTCGAAAATAAAACTAAAACATTTTCAAAATCCAGGTAAGGGTTTTGGTTTTCTACGAGTTGAGGTGTTAGCTTACTCAATTTCACTGACTTTTTCAACTGTGGTTTTTGTGTTTTAAATCCACCACAGGTTTGGAGTGTTTGATGCATTGCGGGGACGACGACACACTAGATATTAGTTGAATCAAATAAAGTTTGACTTTAAGCTATAGATCATTAATAATACTTAGACTTTTTCATATTTCATATTTCAGATTGTTGTAATTTAATTAATGGATTGTAATAGATTATTTTAAATCATTAGACATTTGTAGTTCGGCTTCTGAAATCTCCTTGCATTCGGGTCTTTGACTCGAGTGCGGAGTGACACCTCTAAATTTCCTTATTTGTGTTTTGATTCTCGATAAAATGTTTTTGAAAAGGAAAGGAAATCTGTCAGTCGCAACGAGGACGTTGCTTTCTTAAGGGGGGTGAGTGTAATACCCCAGATTTCAGAGGAAATTTCTAAGAGATTAAGGGCTCATATGAATGCTTAAAAGAATGGACAATGCCTACTCATACCAACAAAGTCGACTTTCCTTTCAGGAAGCTCATGTGATAAGAACTCCAAAGTTAAGCGTGCTTGACTAGGAGTAATTTCAAGATGGGTGACCTCCTGGGAAGTTTCTCAGGGTGCGCATGAGTGAGGTCAAAATGGGCCGAGAGGACCCGTGTTGGTCTGTGAGGTCAGCCCACAGCCTGGCAAGCTGCAATAGGTGACTACTATCGGCTCAGGCGATGAGTCGGGGTGTTACAGATGGTATCAGAGCAACCCTGCGACCGCGTGCTGAGTGCTGGGGTTAGGCCCAGGTCAGCCGTCTAGCGGGGGAGATCTTGGACCTGTGTTGTTGATGTTGGTATGGAATGGTTGAGGCGCGCCGGGGACGTCGCGTTCTCTAAATGGGGGAGTTTGTAACACTACGGAATTTGGAAAGTGGATTATGGAGTTGGTTTGTCCCACATTGGGAAAATAAGGCTCATATGATCAAGTTTATAATAGATTCCTACCATCATACTACCAACAAGGCCTTCACCTTTTAGAGCCCGGAGAGGATATATGGGCCTAATAGGTGACTACCCATCTTATTGGGTTGTGTTGTGACGGACGGTGGTTCGAGCTGTTACAGCTTTCACCCTCCAGACATTCTTTTAAGCAGGTTGTTGGACATTCCTTGGCACATTTTTAGGTATGCCCTTCTTACAATCCCAATCTTCATGTCCTATTCCTTTACATTTGGAGCACATAGATGGCTTCCACTCATATTTAATACATTATTCCACCTCCATACCCTTGTTGTCCAGGAATTTCACCATTTCAGGTAATTTTTGTCCCACTTCAACCTCCACCATAACCCTTGCATATCCCAATCTAGTTCTATCTGCAGTGGCAGCATCACTCTTAATATATTTCCCTATAATTCCAGAAATCTTCTGATTGCATGGGAGAGATCAGAACTTTAGCTCTAGCCGTAGAAGCTTAATCCAGATTGAAACTTTCTTAAATGTTCCTTTGTTCAATTCCATATCCTCAGACCACGGTTGAGTAATTAGGGGTTTATTATCAAACATGTGTTGTCCAGCTTTCAAAACATTATCCCTTTCCTCAATACTCTTGAATCTGACTACATAAATCCTATTTGGCAAAGATGATACTTTATCTAGCCCTTTCCTACCCCAGATCCTATTGAAAAAACCCTGCATTGTTTCTAAAGGGGGATTTGCACCCAATACAAAGCTGACCACAGAGTTCTTCCAATAATTAATCCCCTCTTCTACATCCTCTGGACTTAGAGACGTCATCAGGTTTATCATTTCTATTCAGACATCATAGGTTTATCTTTGCGAGATTCGGAATTCCTGAATCGATTATTGTCGATAATGCGAGTATTTTCAGCAGTGAACCGTATGTGGAGTTCTTAAGTTTGGAGTTCAGATTCTGCATTCTACGCCATATTATACACAATCTAATGGACAAGCCAAATCCACGAACAAAACAATCATCGCGGGTCTCCGAAAGATGATTGATTTAAATCCAAGGAAGTGGCACGAAAAGCTGCTCTACGCATTATGGGCATATAGAACCTCAAAGAAGGACGCGATAGGTGTAAGCCCTTTTGAACTAGTGTATGGACACGATCTAGTTATCCCAGCGGAGATTGTAATCCAGTCAGCGCGGATAGCCAAGCAATCAGAACTCTTCGGAAAAGAGTATTTGGAAGCAATGAGCACAGAGCATTTGGATGTAGAATAGAATAAGTTTTAAGCCGCGCAAAAAGTGAGATTACAAAAACTCCGAGTGGCAAAAGAATATAATAAAAAGGTCATAGCTAAATATTTCCACCAAGGAGATTTAGTCTGGAAAATGATTTTACCAGCCGGTCAATACAAGGATCCTATCTTAAGGAAATTTACACCTAAGTGGGCTGGACACTTTAAGATTCATAAAGAATGTTTAGGAAACTTATACATTCTGGTATCAAGGAAAGGGAAGATCTCATCAAGACCTTTAAATGCAAAATATCTTAAAAGATTCCATCCATCAATTTGGGAACAACATGGCCCAGAATTTAAAACGCTACATATACAATGATATGATAGTTTACAAGAACAACAAAGAGAACTAGAGTTGGGTCAAGAGTTAAATAAGAATTCAATTGAGGCATATGAGGGACAATTCTTTGAAATTCCAGAGGAGCCCAAAGCCTCATGGTAAGAGGTTTGTCGACACAATATGAAAAGTAATTGTCACCATACCAAGGATGACCTTCATGGATTACTGAGTTTTCTGGATGTCATCCTTTATGCCCTGATACTTTGTCGCTTGAGCCATCAGATCCTCAATGTTCTCTGAGTCAACATCGCATTTTGAACTAAGCTCCTCAAGGACTGTTTGGTTGGTTGAAACCTGTTGCTCAAGAGATTTCTTTCTAGCCTCCAAAGGGTCAATCTGCTGCTGGAGTTGGGAAATCTCTTCTTTCAGTTTATCATTATCACGTTCCTTGACTTCCAAGTTAGATAGTGCAGGAACCAATCTTTGTTGAGCATCTTGCAACCAAGGCAACGTAGTCTCCAGTTTTGATGCTTGTTGATAGAGATCAGAAAGCCGCTTGTGACTCTTTAAAAACTTTGTCTGCACATAGACACTAAAGAGCGTCAGTTGTCTTCATCACCATGAGTCATCCGCTTCAAATGTTCAATCAGAGTGAGAGCATCCTTCTCTGATGTGAAATATGACGTCAAAGCAGTCAGACAAGCATGAACTTCAATTGGCTTCTGAGAAGATGAAGCACTTGGTTGGAGTATGCTCCCTATCCGAACGGATAGCGACCTTAGCATTTGTTTGTCTGTAAACATAAATTATTTTACAGTTAAGAACATCATGTAAGTAAGCGTAACTATTCCTCTATAAAAAGATTTTTTACCCTTATGAAGTGATACACCAAGAGTATCAGTGTTTACTCACGATGTCTCAGGAGTCGATTGAGATTGAACTATGGCTGCAACAGGATCAGTCTTTTGCATAACAGGATCAGCCTCCTGTTCCAAAAGCTCAATGTAGTGACCCAATTAAAAGAAACATAATTTCTCATTAAAAACTAAGTTTTTCAAAGAACTTACCTGACAGACAGAACAGTCGAGAAAAGAATCTAAGGCGGGGCCTTCCTCGGGTTTCTCAATCTATTTGCTTGTATCTTCTGGTACAAATGAAGAGGCCTCCAAAGAGACGCTGGCTAATTCCTCTAGCAAATCCTTAGGGGAACCAGTTACATCTATCTTCTTCGATGGTTGATCAGGAGTAGTTGACTCAGGCCCTTTCTCCTCTCTCTCCCGTTTCTTGTGTTGAACTGTGTTCAGAGATGCACTCGGGGCAACAGAAGAGGGTTCAGATTGCGGTATAGGTTGCTGCGCCCTTTTGGGAAGTCTCTTTGCACGGGTTGCCTTAAAATGACTACCCCTGGGTTTAGGACCAATGAGGGGAGCCTTCGCAAGAAAATGAGAAGTTTTAATCTTCGGCCCAGATGATTGCACTTTCTTACCAAGAACAATGTTTAAAGGCTTATCATCATCAGACTCAGCAATGTCTGGAACCTGCTTTTCCTCATTCCTCTTCTTCTTGGACCGCTGCTTGGAAGACACCAATTCCTCAGCAGGAGGAACCTCAGACTCGTCCACAAAGATAGGGATTGAGACTCCTGGTTCCTCAATAACAACCAATGCCCAAGACTTGGGAGATTCAGAAGTTCCCCCTTCATCATGATCAGAGAGATCAACAACTCTTTCCTCTGCCTGAACAGAGGTTATGAGGGATCTTGTCTTTTTGGAATTAGGGGAGCCTGCAGATTAACAAATTAGAAATCGAGATTTGATCATAAAGTCAAATGAACCGTCAAAGAAGACTAAGAAACTTACCATCAACCCCAAGAAGATCAAAGGATCGCTTGTATGTAGCCATGCTAGCCGCAATGCGCATGTGATGTGAGGTGTCCGACGCCACCATTTCCTACAAGTTTTGATCACTTGGGCACACCAACGCCAAGACGCATAAGAAATGCCGGAGGACATGGCCATAATTGTGCTGGACAGAATGGCTCCTTCAGAATGGACATTTCGACTATGCGAAGGGCGATTTTGGGTCTGATAAAAGGGAATAGCTTGCCCTTGTACCAATCCAAACTGTCGCGCCACCAACTGGGGATTATAAAGTTCAAACCCCAATGAACCAGGCTCAAGAGCATATAAATCTTTGGACTGAAGGACACAGGACCAGAATCCATCATTAGAAGATGAGTGTTTTTGTCCAAGAAAAAAGGACGCCCAATGGGGTAATTTCAAGCTGCTGCACCCAAGAGGGACGCGCGTTATAGATCCAGAGAAGTTGTGACTCTTTTTTCTTTCTCAGCCAAAAGGAATAGATTCCATGCCAAAGGAAGTTCCTCGCCATATTTTGTAACACCCAGCATATACCCAATAATTTGACTGGGAAGGGTGATTACCTTATCATCCACAGCGCAAAAGGAAAAGTCACCATAGCTAAGACATTCCCTACCGTCAGGCTTCTCTTCGGCATAATTAAGGAGATGGCAAAAAAACATAACCCCCCAACAAGTTAATAGCCACAGAGAGCCTGATAATGGGAGCATATTTTGTGTCAGTTTCGGACCTTCTTTAAGATAAAGATTACGACAGCAATAAAGGCATCTGTACAAAGACCCCAAAAAAATTGGACCTAGAGCAAGAGGTGCCTCTCCCGCGACGAATATGTTAGTCACGAAGATCAGAAAAGTCTTAGTCACATTCCCCAAGCGTGGCATGAATAAGCGACTCAGGGCAAAGGTGATGAAAAGTACAGCCTCCTCATCTTTGAATTCTTGAGGATTGGAAGAAGAAGCATAGCTATTTATCAAAGACGAAAAAGATAAACCACTTGAACCAGGGGTCACAAGGCTATCAAAAAACAAGTTGACTTAAGCATAAAGGGATTCAGCCTCAGGGGACATGTAGAAAAAGATATTTCTTGCCCACTAATCCCATAAGGAGAAAGTCTGGTAATACAAGCAATATAGGCCAAAGTTACCGTCATAAAGTCCACTCCAGTGACAATACAATTCACTGAAGGATCCCATAAGGATATAAAGGCTGAAGAAAATGAACCATCGAAAGGAATGCGTGGATAACATGCTAACCTTAAGAAATGGAATGGCCTTTGTTTTTCCCATTGAGAATGGAAGGCAGAAAGGCGCTCAAACCACGCCATCGCTTAGTTCACTGTAACCCAGCCTTTTATGGGCTTAGAAGTGGAAGATAGAAGGCAGGGACAACTCGCCTCACAGAAAATCAAGGGTTGTGATTCAGGGGAGCACATGACTTCATTCATCGCCTTCATACAAGATGAGACATCTCGGCTTTCCATTGTTTTTCGGGTCACTATGAAACAAGGGCCAATCTTCTCACAGGGAAGAGTCGTATGATCAGTGGGTAGGCTGCAATGCCAAAAGTTGTTGGGGATGTAACTCCCTTGAAATTCATAGATCGTATCAGCAGCGAGTTTTCTCGCTCCCCCTGAATATAGGGCAGCATAACGGAGCCCGGGTTGAACTGCAGGTTGCGGTCTCATCTTGGCAGAGAAAAGGATGGATTTCTTTCTTTAATTCTGGGATTGTAAGAAGAAAATTAGTTTTCTGATAAGAAAGCATGAAGCCCCTTTTATAGACCTAGTTTTTTTCTCTAAACGATGACGTTTCGGACATGTGTCACAAATTTTCTCACAACAGAAAATTTGTTGCGTAACTGATACAGTTGAAAGATTTTTGGGGTAATTATCCACAATAAAAGATTAAAATATCTTTTTCTCACTCCTCTATCATTGGGAGACCAAACGATTTTTCACCTTTACAAAGGTCAAGGAAACTTCGTTTTGAGAAAGGTCATGATTATTCACATTTCCCAAAGTCCATTTTTACCCACAAAATGCATAAGAACGGTAAAAGTCTATTGGCATTCTTTTTCAATAAAAGCCTGCCATCAAAAGATTAAGTCTTCAAATAAACTTAATCATTCACAACCTCTTCTCAAATTCAAATCTGCTTTCCTTTTTCCTCTCATCCATTTTCACAACAAAATGGCAACTAATGAATCTGATCTCTGATCTGCCCATTTTGTACGTGTCGATTTGATGGTTTTTATATTGCTTTTACTGTCAAAATGATATAATATACCCCTAATTTGCGTTAGGGTATCATGGACAACATTTCTATGTGTTTTTGGCTATTTTGGCAATCTTTTGGAAGCGGACATTCATTTGCAAGAGATTTGGAGCTGATTTGCAGAAGATCAACTTTGGAGCTTCATATCTCTCATACTGTTTGGAATTTTGTTGTGAGACCACTTGGAGATGATTCTTCATGTTATTAGCTTTCCAGGAAATAGTTACACGTCTTCATAGGATAAGTAACGAAGAATCTACAGCCTTTTGAAAAACCGAGGCAGAAACTTACCGCGGCCCGCGGCCGGTATATGGCGGACCGCGACACACATTTTGGCGATTTGCGCCAGTAACTTTTGGCGGTCCGCGAGGGGATCATGGCGGACCGCAAAGGCCGGGTTTTCCTATTTTCCGTATGTTTCTATTTTACGTTTTTAGGTAACTATATAAATAAACCCCCGACCCTAGTTTATATATTCAGACTTTTTAGAAGAAAAAAGGGGTTTCTATGGATTGTATGAGGAGCTAACTCTTTTATTTCTTGATCTATTAATCGAAGCATCGCATCGACAATATCGTGAGTTTGATCTATTCCTATTTATCGTTATCAATTATTGTCTCATCTTTGGTTTTCAATTCATTCAATTATCTTTTGTGATTGCTAGGTGTACAACTAGTCTAATTGCGTAGGATTGATTGATTGCTAGTTTAGATTAGTCAAAGGAATCCATTGTTTGATTGATCTTTACATTGTAGCAACCCGAATTCATTGATTTGTATGTAATCATCGTTAGTGGATTAGGGCAAAGATTTGACTTACATGTTAAATACGAAACGTGCGTTAGTATTACATGTCTCTATCGATATTTCTCTAAATCTTATTGCTATTATCGAATTGAATCTAATCGTGTGCTTAGGTTATTTGATAATTAGGGTTATTAGGTAGTGCCGATCACGCCTTTAAGCTATAATTAAGGAGATATTTGGGAATTCTGTTTCCACGTTAGAGTAATTGAGATTGATAAAGGAATAGTGATAACTAGGACCGATTAATTTGTGCGTTGTGGGAATTAATTGATCAAGATCCGTTTTATTCCTGAAATACATTCATAATTCGTACTTGTTACTTCTAGATAATTTGACAATCAACAAATCAAAATCCCCATTACTTGTTACTTTAGCACTTCAGTTCATAACATTGGACAACCCATTTCCCTGTGGATACGATCCCTACTTCCCTACTACTATTGTTAGAATTTAGGTTTATTTTTGGTAGATAATCGCGACTGTAGTCTCACCAATCTCACTTCAACAAAGTTGTCATCAGCAAGCTAAAGAGAGAGGACGAGTTTGAAGAAGTGACATCGCATCAAGTCTTCATCATAAGCGATGGGGAAAGCGATGGCATGTCAAGTTCAGCCTAGAATCCTCCAGAAAGAGACCAAACTGGAAAAAGAAAGCCCCAATGGAGTTTACCGAAGGGGAATCTTCATCAAAAAGAAGGGATATGAAGAAACAACTTGATCATAATCTCAGTAAGTCAAGTCCAGGGGAATCAAGTCGCAAGGAAACCGATGGTAAGAAGGATTGGCCTACAAAAAAGTCTCTGACTTCAATTGAGGAAGCCGCTGAAAAAGAATTGTCAAGCGATTTGGGAATCGGCTTGTAATACTACGGAATATGGAAAGTGGTTTATGGAGTTGGTTTGTCCACATTGGGAAACTAAGGCTCATATGATCAGTTTATAATAGATTCCTACCATCATACTACCAACAAGGCCTTCACCTTTTAGAGCCCGGAGAGGATATATGGGCCTAAGGGGTGACTACCCATCTTCTTGGGTTGTGTTGTGATGGACGGTGGTTCGGGCTATTACAGATGGTATCAAAGCAACCCTGCGACCACGTGCTGGGTGCTGGGGCAAGGCCCAGGTCAGCCGTCTAGCAGGAGAGATCTTGGACCTGTGTTGACGTTGATATGGAATGGTTGAGGCGCAACGGGGACGTTGCGTTCTTTAAGTGGGGGAGTTTGTAATACTACGGAATATGGAAAGTGGTTTATGGAGTTGGTTTGTCCCACATTGGGAAACTAAGGCTCATATGATCAATTTATAATAGATTTCTACCATCATACTACCAACAAGGCCTTCATCTTTTAGAGCCTGGAGAGGATATATGGGCCTAAGGGGTGACTACCCATCTTCTTGGGTTGTCTTGTGATGGACGGTGGTTCGGGCTATTACATAGCTGGACTGACTCGGGTAGTCAGACTTCCTCAGGCTGGGACTTTTCGAATGAAGATTGTGGCTGCGAACAGAGGCATATCGCGAAGCCTTATTATAGTGATGCTGATGATAGTGAGAATAATAGTGACTACAAAAGGTCATCGCCTACAAAAGGAATCCATTTTTCTTTCATCACTTAGCGATGAAATCAACTCCTTTCGACCAACGCAAAAAAGGAATTTAAATTCCATACTATCCTGACAAAAGTTCATGGAAGGTTGGATGAAGACGACGAAGATATCGTTCAGATATATGAATTATGTCATGATGAACAAGACTATACACAGGATATCAGCGACTTTAATGTGAACAATAAAGGATATCCCTTAAAAAGAAAATTCCCATTGCCAAAGCCAGATTCACCATGTTTTAATCATAAATTTCAACATGATGAATTGAGAAGCGACCAAAAAGAAGTTGCTCAAGATTTAGAGGAGCAATGGGAAGCAGTTATGAAATCTTGTTTTGGTCAAATAACTAAAACACAAGTCGATTTTCTCGAAACAAGTCCAACAACCACTTGGATTCTTGCCAGTGAAGATTTGATGATGGAACATATCTTTCCAAGATTAAAGAGGCAGGGACCTGAAAGTTGCGGTCGCGGTGTGTAAAGCCTGGGGCATTTGGATCGCTCTCGTATATTTAAAGCCTGGTCTAAAATGGTATTATGAAAACAAACACTATACCTACGTAGCACCAAGTTTTACAATGATATACAGAGGGCAACATAACTCAGGAGGGAAATTGATCAAATACAGATGCTTGTGTCAAGAATTAGAGAACGCGTAAAAGTTTAACAGAACACACTATCCGCATTAGCACAGAGAAATGCCGAAATATTATGATTGGTTTCACGACCTCATCGCATGCGATGTTTGGTCCACAAAAACTAGACCACTTTAATATGTCCACATTAATGTTCGTTCATCAATCGTAAGAAGGTCATATAAACCATATTACTTTGTCGTAAGTTTAAGAAAATGATTCATATAATAATTGTTTTCTTCGGTTTTTTATAGATTATCTGACTGCTCTTCCATAAGTATTTCGGATAAGTAAGCACGAACGCTACCAAGATAGACGTCCAAATGTATGATCGCGTTTTCTAAGATCAAATAATCCGATAGAAATGCTACGTGTTAATTTAAACTTCCAGTAATCTTTAAGGTCATAGAATCCCAAGAATACATTGGAAGAATAATCAGTGAGTTAATGACGAGAAGTTCTCTACCCCACTAAGAGCAGTTTTCCAATAAAAAGGAGGAAACCGTTTCGGCTTCACACGTCATTAAATCCCACGATAAAATAACTGCAAAAGTTAATTTTAGTATAAAAGGGAAGTAAGACAGACACAAAATCATAATTTTCTCCTCAAATATCAAAAATATTTGAATGATCTCTCTGTTTTCCTTCTCTTCCAAAAAGAAACCTCTCACAAGTGGCAGTCTTCGCTACAAGAGATGTCAACATTCCTGGTTACGATAAGCCACTAATGAATTTCTGGGGGTACGAAATCCACATGAGTACCAGTATGTCCAACGACAAGGAAGAACAAGCAGGGAACTTATTGTTGATATCCTCCCCTTCGTCCTGTAGTCTGAGAATGTAAGACCATATGGAGAAGAGTGTCCAAACCACCATCTTCGCTGTAACAATTTAAAGGAGGATGAGGCAGAGTTCGTCAGCGAAGCTTCTGCAACCAAGAAATGGAGAGCAACAATCAGGAAACACTTTCCTGATCTCAAGGAAGATGAACTCTCAGGATTGAGTTTTAATGACAATGAAACTTCAAGCCAGTCAGTCGTGTTATCAAGCGAAGATTTGGTGGCTAAACTTATCATCCCAAAATTGGATCATGAGGATGGCATGAACGTGCTTGGAACATGTAAGCGCTGGGGTAAGATAATGGCCCTAAACTTCCTAAAACCGAATGAGAATTTTGCATACAAAAATTCTCTACTCTATTATCCCAAAAAATACTGGTCTAGAAGGTATAGAGGAAGGATTGAAGAGGGAGGAAAAAGAGTCGTGTACTTCTGTACCTGCGAAACCTGGGACAAATACGCGGAGACAAAAGAACAGGCCTATTGGCTTGGAGCCTACAGTGATGATGAGTTTGAGGATCGGGAATATGAACGTGAAAAGTTTTTCAAGTTCAAAAAATATTCAAGCAAATTCATGCCGCGACCAAGGCTCACGAAGATCAAACCAAAGAACGGCCATGAGAGGACCTATATCGCGGCCCCTAACGAAAGGTATGTTCATCTTTGGGCACCACCCAATCTCTACCAAGAAGAAGAAGAGATCGAGGGGACCATCTCTTAATTGGTCATTGTAATTTACTCCGTTCATATTTAATGGAGTAAATATTTATATACCTTTCCTCATTTGAATTAATGAGTTGTACGCTATTTAGAAGATCTTTCATGCAAATCAATGAAATGCTTTTCATCTTCAAGATGTATTTCATTCAAAGAAATGAAAAATGATAGTTCATGCTTATTCAAATTAATAAGATTCACACCAAGTATCCAGAATGATTACAGGCTCCATCCATTAAACATGTTTGACTGAATCATTTTTCGTGTTGCTTCAAATTTTCAACAACACAAAAAAGGGGGGCATTTGTTGAAGACAAAAAATAAATTCGCCTGGAGCGATGGGGTATGTAGCGCGATGCGATACGAAGGGAACTTGAACTATCAACATAATGGGCCGCGACGAAGAAAGGCCTATTCTTTAAACAGACTTCGGGATTGGGCTGACAATGAATTCTAAGCCCATGATTCAAAAACAAGTAATGGGCGCCACATTCGGAAGCAGTTGGAGCATCAAGAGAGACGTACTAACCGTCCATAAACGCCTCACCCCACGACTGAAGAGGAAGGCGGGAGTCCAGATAACCGCCAAGGAGTCCAGATAACAGCCGAGAAGACTACCCTATTTAAAGCGCAAGAATAAAACAAACAAGGCATCAATCGACAATCGATCAAACAACAACAACATTTTCTTAGTCCTTTTTCCTTTTAGTGTACACCGGGAAGCCTCGTCCCGTATCGCGAGCAGTTCATGTTTTTAGAATAGCTTTTTCTTTTTCCATAATGAAGACAGAAGGCATGGAGGTAATCGTTCCATATCTTCCTTGACTCTGTGTTACCAAGCCTAACATTTATTTTCAATTAAAGTTATCTTTCAAGTTTGCAAAACCCTCTTTCATCTAGCATCATCTCTAATATTCTATTATGTTACATCTCATAATTTGCGGTCAAGTTTAATTTAAGTGCTCTTTAGATAGGACATTTCTAAAAGGGCTCTTAAATTTTAGCGTTCAACAGCATTTCATGAACAAATGTATCCATGAATCTGAAAGAAATTTTATAATTTAATTTAGCAATGTGAATGCATCAATTATGCACTCCATCCGTTCGGCTATAAACTGCGTAGAATTACTTGGCACTCTTGTTGATGAAGGTAAATCTATTAATTTTTTATTAAAAGTTTCAAAAAATTGCCTGGGGGGTTAGATAAAAGTCTTAACTAACCCTAAATGCAATTTTCCCGAACTTTGATTAATCACCATTGAAGAATCTGTAACGTGGAACGAATCACGCCCCACAAACTTTTGCGAACTTGTATTTTGATTTTTATGGCAACTTTGCTTCCCGCTTCATTGCATGTTAGGCGAAAACATTGACCCAAGTAGAAGTGGTGTTTCCTAATTAATAGTTTTTACTTGACTCTTATTGTTACGCACATCATGCATGTCTTTTGACACTATCTTTTTTCCAATTAGTGAGAAAAAAAAAACCTATGAAGTACATCACGAAACAACACTGATAACTACTTGTTAAGGGAAGTTGAAACCTTAATGAACACTTGGGTATAAAAACAAGGGTTCGAGCAGTAATTATTAATTAATAACAAACCGGTTTGACCTACAACACACTACTTTTTTTACAATTTCCAAAATAATTAAATTATTTAAAAAAACAATCGTTGGGCACAACTGGAACAGTAAACCGCACAGCTAAACTTTCCTTTTTCATACTCCCTCCAGTTCTTAATGATGTTCCTGTTTCCTTTTTGAGTCGATCAGTTCTAAATGATCTTCTACTTTCCTTATTTGTTATGTTTTTTATGGTCCTAATGGTTTGTGACCCACCTACTTACATTTTCCACCACGTCTTACATCCTACAAAAACTTCCGTGCTATTTCATTATGGACGATCATATAGAACATGAGGGCATAATTAAAAACATTAAAACAACTAGGGTTATTTACCAAAACGACTATCGTGGTAAAACTATTTATCAAAACAACTATATTCTAAAACTAATTCCCAAAATGACTATTTTCTCTCTAATTATTTTTATGGTCGTCTTTTATTAAAATATAAAAAATTATTATAAATTCAACTCAAACCCAATTCCCTCTCTCTCATTCATCTCCAATCCCAATCCTCGCGCCTGCCATGCTAAAAGCATAGTAGGACTTTTCATAAGACTTTTAACCGCAGTAACGGTAGGTCGGCAATTAGCCAATTTAATATGTGCCATAAATAACATTTAATAATGTATCAAAAGTAAGATAAGAAATCAAGAAAAGAATTGCAATCAATATTACATCAATTATCCTAACAAAATTTAGTCCGACCAAAATATCCAACAATCGTGTTCCAGCCAAGTCCAATACCGAGACTAAGACTGCCACTATCGGCAATCTTAAGTGAGTCTTAAACTCAAGATTTTGACTTTTTAAGAGCAAGACAACTGATAATGGAGTCTTGTGCATAAGACGTCTTAGCCTTAGTCTTGGATATCCAAGACTCAAGGTAACGTCTGAACATGATTTCTTGCCCTTTTTTTTTCTTTTGGTATGGTCACGAGAATTCTTGCAATTTATACACCGTAAATGATAGGATAATGGAATGATTTTTTAAAAAATGCTTTAAATTAAAATAATTCAAGTTTTGGGTGCGGAATGAAAGTGTTTACACAAAATGGGTCCACGTTGGATTGGTATTCCTCGAGCTAACTTCGGTTTATTTTTTATTTTTTAAAACAGACAAAACATTCAAGGCGCCGGGCGGTTTTACCATAACCTCTGAGAACCAGGGCGGTTATGGACCAAAATCGTCTTTTTTATTGGTCAATCTTAGACAATTTTGACTGAAAAAGAACCGTCAAAACCGTCTAAAATCTAAGCGGTTATGGTCATAACCGTCACGCGCTATAGAAGTTTTGGTACATATTTGGTTCGGGGGTATCCGATCCTACGTGGAACCATTCTACGTAAGTCTTTCATTCCGCACCCTAAACTTGAATTAGTTTAATTCAAAGCATTATTAAAAAAAACACGTTTGAATATACTCTAGGAAAAAATTAATGGAAAATATCTTATCTTGCATAAAAAAAAAAAATGTTAACCATTCTAAAAAAAAAAAAAAAAATCTTTCTACACTCACCAAAAGATGTATCTGATGAGTTAATATTGAATTTCTTATTTTTGAGTTATAATTTATTTATTGTCCTTATTATATAATATAATATACTAAAAATCCATAATAATTTACAAGAAATTGGTGGGGAGCCGAGATACGATCTGAGCCCCCACACCCTTTGCTATGAAAAAACCAATCCTAGTAAAAATAAAAGCTGCAGCCTGCGCCCCGATATCTTGCGTCCTGGAGAACTGCTAGATCCGCTTTAGTAGAGCAACAACTGAAGGCTCCAACTGCCCCAAAGAGGAGAAAGAGAAGGGGAGGAAGCCATAACCCAAAGCAGCGCACCTAGCCTCATACTTAGCACGCTTACGATTGGCCGCTTCCCGTACCGCCTTACCTGGTTCAAAATCCATCAATCCCGTCTGAGTCATGGGCGACGACCCAGTCAAATCGACGCAAACGTCGCGCCCTCGATCCCAAGAATAAAGCAGCATGTCTGCTGGGCGAAGAGGTCGGCCCTTGTTTTGAAATAATTTTTTTGCTGTTTGAGTTAATATTGATTGTTTGACGAGTATGTATTTATGAATATGAGATGAGACTTGGGTGAGTCGGGTGGATAAAGTTGCTACTTTAAGTGAGTCTTAAGGTTTAGAGTCTTAGAAATTTGAGTGAAAAGTTAATTTCGCAGATTCTAAAGTTTGTGGTGAGTCTTACAGGTAAAATTAGTCTAATAACCAAGACAATTTCGAATAGTGGATTTGACTCTCTAGCTGTCTCATGGGTTTTCTCAAGTCGGAATTCCATTGTTTTATTTTTAATGATAGTAATTTTTTTGAAAGATTTATGAAATACTAGTACATAATTACTAGGATATAGGGAACGTGACAAGAAGATGGTACATGTAATCCGCACTATTCTCAAACGTTTAAGCCCTACTCTTTATTTGCGTAACCTAAAACTATTACCAGTGGAATGACAATCCGACTCGAATTAGACCATATAACCTGAAATTGACGACCCTACCTGCGCTAATGACCGAATTCGTATAACATGTCTGCCACGCACGTCTAGTTAGTACCCTAAGTCCAATCTAATTAAGGTATGAATCAGAAACAGAATTGTCAAAGTAGAATACGCTGGACCAGTTTTGTTCTAATTAAAGTAAAATTTCCAAATAATGACGCTTTACGAACGATTATGTATTTATGAATATGAGATGAGACTTGGGTGAGTCGGGTGGATAAAGTTGCTGCTTTAAGTGAGTCTTAAGGTTTAGATTCTTAGAAATTTGAGTGAAAAGTTAATTTGGCAGATTCTAAAGTTTGTGGTAAGTCTTACAGGTAAAATTAGTCTAATAACCAAGACAATTTCGAATAGTGGATTTGACTCTCTAGCTGTCTCATGGGTTTTCTCAAGTCGGAATTCCATTGTTTTATTTTTAATAATAGTAATTTTTTTGAAAGATTTATGAAATACTAGTACATAATTACTAGGATATAGGGAACGTGACAAGAAGATGGTACATGTAATCCGCACTGTTCTCAAACATTTAAGCCCTACTCTTTAATTGCGTAACCTAAAACTACTACTAGTGGAATGACAATCCGACTCGAATTAGACCATATAACCTGAAATTGACGACCCTACGTGCGCTAATGACCGAATTCGTATAACATGTCTGCCACGCACGTCTAGTTAGTACCCTAAGTCCAAACTAATTAAGGTATGAATCAGAAACAGAATTGTCAAAGTAGAATACGCTGGACCAGTTTTGTTCTAATTAAAGTAGACTTTCCAAATAATGACGCTTTACGAACTAGTGTAGGAGTTCAGGAGTGGGTATAAAAAATATGAGTCCTCTATTCTCTGTTGATTCTCTATTTGCCTCCAATGGCATCAGCCAAAATCTTTGAAACGGCTGCGGTTGGTGATTAAAAATTGATGGTATCAGGCGGACACTCTAGACGGGGGTGAATAGAGTGTTTGAGGGCATTCGAGTAAACGACCCGAATTCTACAACTTTTTCGCACTTTATAGATAATAGGCAGGGGAACAATATAGGGGAGCAGTGCATGGAACAGTGTATGTGTGACTATTCTCTACACAAAATAACAATGAGATGAATGCTACACAGAACAGTGTATGTGGTACTGTTCTCTGTAATATGGAAATAATGCAGTACGCAGATAACATAGAGATTTACCATGGTTCGACCTTACGTCAAGATCTACGTTCACCCTAACCTAATCTTCAATAATCCACTATTATCAAAAGAGTAATACAAGCACCAATTCACGTTCTTACCACAAGAACTAATTGACATCCTTGCCACAAGAACCTCTACCCAAATATCTACCACAGATATTGAGACTCTACCCGCTACACTCTTAAGAAAATTAATATTACAAAAGAATAGCTAACTCGATAAGCTTCTCGAAAGCCAGGAGAGATACTATAAGCCCTAAATCAAGATGACGCACTAGGAACTTTCTTTGCCTTGATGAAATTGTGTTTAAGCTCAAAACGTTTTAATCTCAAGGTGCGTTAATAAAACAACGTGATTTGTGTTCTACTTATAACAAGATTAGGTCTCAAAACTGATTAGGAAAGGATATTCCAAAAGATAGAGTTTTCAACTTAAATAAAGTATTTTGGAAGTATAACAACATGAAAATCTCCTTGAAAGATAATAGCCGAACATAGTAAGATATGAGATAATCGTTTTTACCAAAATCATTTTGAGACAAAATCATAATCTTTATAAAAGATTGTTTCTTGCAAAATCACGTACGAATAAAGATTTGTAAAACTTGAAATGCATTGGAACAGTGTATGGAACAGAGACTATGAGCTAGTATGTGACCCTGTTCCATGCTATGTTCCCACCTTTGTTTTCTTAAGGCAAAGTTAGTTTCATGCATCAACCAAGATTAATACAAGAGATCTATACTCGACAACTAGATAATCTTGACGTCTCTTGTAGTTGCACCATACTTGTAGTTGCTCCATTGAAACTCAACTCACCATCGTTGGTGAAACTTGTTCTTATAACGAACCAAACAACTCGACAAGTATTAGATCATAAGGTTAGTTCAATAAGCACATCAATCAAACTACTAACCTTAATCGTGCAACAATATTTATCATCATCAAAACCGGAAACCCAATAAATTCCCCCTTTTTGATGATGACAAATATGTGTGTCAAAGTTTCACAAAAATCATTCTAGTGAGCAAGGCATAAAGACATAGTTGTAGACAATGGTCAATAGCAAACATGAATCTCAAAGGTCAGTAGCAAACATGAAAGTCAACAATTTGGTACTGAAATAAACTGTCGAAAACTCAAGAAGAACTCTAGTTATCATGAACTTAGAGATAGAAAGTTTGCACAAATTTTCCCCCTTTTGACACCAACAAAAAGTTCAAGACTGCACAAGAGAGTATGCGAATCCAACATCACAAATGCGAATTGAACCAAGTCGAGTAGACAATAGTAACCAAATAGCTCAAGCAAAACTGTAATTAAGCTATGTCTACCCAAAACCAGGTCAAAAATCCTTGAAAACATAACAGCGTTAGCATGAGAGTGTATCAAACAGTCAGCAAAAGAAAGAGCAACAACAAATGTTCAAGGCTGGGTTCGTGGTATTTAGAAGGGAGAAAGGATCAGTGATCTGGACGGATGAGGAAACAGTTGTGGGAACAAGGGTAATATTACCAGATGCGTGATGAGCAAACTCATCAATCAAGCTTGCCTCTTGGAAAGTCAGTGCAACTGTGTTCCCCCCTTAAAAGAATCAGTGATGAATGCATCATTGAGCAATGTGAATTTTATCAACCATATTCCCCCTCAAAATCATCCTTATTTCTTCTTCATTCTTCACTAATTGTCTATCACGATCAATTGACAACTTGGGAACAGTGATGGGACCAGAAGCATAAACAGACGCTGGAACAGTGTAAGGAATAGATGACTGAAAAGTGGGCTTATCAACAATGCCCATAAATATTGTCTGTCGTGGGTAGCAACATTAGTATCAGTTGTAGAAATTGTCTTGGCTTTGTAGAGATTTCAAACTTCAAATGACGCCTCTTCCAAACACATGCAAATTAAGATGTTCCCCCTGAGACCAAGCCTATATTTGCTCCCCTTCCTCATTACTAGAAGAATCATCTTGTCTTTCACAAGTTTCCACAAAAGTTTCATCAGCATTATGAGTATCTTCGTCCTCATCATTTTCAGTTGGTACAGCTTCTTCAAGTTTTGCCGGACGTTTTCTTGCCGCTAATTGATTTTAGCGACGTTTAGGACCAGAGCTAGGACCAGGTGCAAATTTGCTTCTTTTGGCAAGGACTTGTGTCAAGTAGCAATAGCAGTAGCAGTTTTGGAGATTGTGAAGATGAAACTGTGCAGCTCTTTTATTCATGTAAAAACGTCTTAGAGTCCCTCTATGGTTAGGAGTCTGTTTTCCTCTTTTCTTTTCTTTTTTTCTTTTTTTTTTTTTGGGAAAACAGCTCTTCCTCTTGTGCAATCTTTCCCTCTGCAGAATTCTTTGATGACCTTGCTTCATGAGACCTTCCAAATCAACGTATATGGAGATCTTTTCAGCACAATTAAAAGTATGTTTAGCAACTCTTCTTCTTGTAACCCAAGAAACCATAATCCTCTGAATATTAAATTTCCAAATCTTCAAAACCGAGATCTTCATGTTATGATAGTACTTTCCAAACAAAATCACCATATAAGATCAAGAGTATCTCCTCTTTGGATTGAATATTCTCTCCTTGTAGAGCAAGCAAGTTTTAACCATAGTATACAACAACTTTCCAACCAATGAATATTCCGATCCCGAGTATCTTCAACATGATTTCCCATGGTTATAGAAAATTTTCCACAATTGCAATTGTACTTATCTTTCCAACCTCCTACCTTTGATTAGATGATTCATTAAACAACTTAGGAATAGATGAGGGAACAGTGGATATACGTATAGTCAAGTGAACTGTTAGGAACATGGATAGGAACAGGTGTAGGACCAATGGATGAAAAATGGACAAGGCATAAATGAGAGCAAATTTGTTTAAGATCAAAAACACAAAGGGAACAAGGGGGCCAAAGCTATTCTCAAGACTGTTCTCAACGCTGTTTCCTAGGCAACTTAGGTTAATGGATATCATAGCTTGCAAACAAATTCACGAGTATTTGTACATCTAATGCAAATTCAACAAGATCAATCATATGTGCATACAAAAGACATTTGTGTAACTCAAGTGGAGACAACCAATTCTCGTCAACTATTGGGGTCCAAAGTATGCTTACACACATCTCAATTTAATCAACCAAAGTTCAACTCTCACTTTCTTAAACCTATCACTAGGTAATAGTTTACTAAAGTACCAGCAAGTTGATTTTCAGTTAGCCACAAACAAAAGTTCATCAAAACCCCTTTTTCACATTGTCACAAAGAGAGAGATACATGTCCATATGCTTGGTTCAAGAACGAATAGAGAACAATAAAGCACAAAGTAAAACTTAACACACAGAGCAAAACTCAACAAATCAAATCACTAATCGAGTGTGTGAAAGACTTACCAATCTTACCTACATCAGTGATGATATTATGCTTGATGTCACCAACAATCACACACCCTCCTTCAAAGGCTGTGAGTGAGAGAAATAAATCGGATCACACATCATATGCTTCAAGCAACCTCTTTACAAGTACAAACGGTTGCTCACTCTCACCCTAGCCTGCAAAAGGAACTTAGTTCTTTGTTTTAGGAACCCAAACAGACTTGGGTTCCTTGGAGTTAGTCATAGCATTAATCAAGTCTTTACGAATCCATACTTGCTTTACCACCTTACCGTTCCTTGCAAATGTTTTCCTTTGCTTTGTGCATTCATACATCTCAAGATCATTAGACAAATAATGCACAGTGGAATCAGACATGCAAATATACTTACCTTGTTTGGACCACCTTTTGTGACTGGTCTGTGCATTGTTCCAATGGTTGTTCCATCTTCTAGTGTCTTGTCTGCAGTCATTGAAACACCTTCTGTCACTGGTCCATGCATTGTTCTATTTCTCGTTCCTTCGTGTAGTCTGTGGACCAGCATTGCCGTGAACATCACACCTGTAGTTGTTCATTGTGTATCTCTGGAGGGCACGAGCATTATCCCTATGACTGGTCTGTGCACTGTTCCTTCCACTAGTTTGTGCACTGTTCCTTTCACTGGTCTGTGCACTATTCCTTCTACTGGTCTCAGGGCCAGCATATGGAAAACCATTATACCAGTGATTTTTCCTTGTCTGCACGCTATTCCTCTGAGTAGTATGTGCATTGTTCCTTGAACTGGTCTCAACACCAACATAGCCAATACCTACCTTACCTTGTTTTCTAGATTGACTGCTTAGGAGATTGATATCTTTGTGACTAGAGAGCCACTTATCATTCTGTTGTTTAGCAATCTTTAAAGAATTCTCAAGAACTTCAATTTTACTCACAAGTTTCTTTGTTGTCAAAGACTCAATGTCAGATTTAGCAAGTTTTGACTTTGTAAGACATTGTCATCAAGGAAAACAAAATCATCAGAATTATGCACATGAGTTGGTTTTGACATGAGAACTTCTATCTCTTTTTCTAAGGAATGAATCTTGTTTTCACATTCTTCAAATATGGGAACAGTGTTAGGAACAACGACATGATTTAACTTTTCATCAAGTTTCTTTTGCATAACAGACAATTGAACACTCTTTTCTTCAAGATCTTTCAATAATAAAGAATTTTCATCACATAAAGCAAAGCAATCATTTTCAAGTGAAAAAAATTTCTTTTCATGCAAAGTTCTATTAGTGATTTGATCTTGAAGTTGTTCTTTCAAAAATCCTGACATGTGCTAGCTATATCCATACATTCATCCATAATCATAATGACGAGTCTAGCAAGTTTATCTCTAGATAGCTTACACAAATTAGACTTTATTGAATCGAAACCTACCTCGTCGTCATCTTATTCAGCTTCATCTTCATGTCTAGCCATTAAGCACAAGTGAGGCTCAAGAGGAAAATGTTCTGTTCCCTGTTCCATGCTCAACGTGGTAAGACATATACTTGAAAGATGCGCATGTTGCTAAGATTGTTCCTCCTCTGAATACATAGTATTTCCCTTCGTCACCTCCTTCACAGATCACATAGACATACTCTAGGATATTAACCTTTCGAGCAAACTTGCTCTGATACCAATTGATGGTATCAAGCGGACACTCTAGAGGGGGGGTGAATAGAGTATTTGAGGGAATTCGAGTAAACGACCCGAATTCTACAACTTTTTCGCACTTTATAGATAATAGGCAGGGGAACAATATAGGGGAGCAGTGTATGGAACAGTGTATGTGTGACTATTCTCTACACAAAATAACGATGAGATGAATGCTACACGGAACAGTGTATGTGGTACTGTTCCCTGTAATATGGAAATAATGCAGTACGCAGATAACACAGAGATTTACCGTGGTTCGACCTTACCTCAAGGTCTACGTCCACCCTAACCTAATCTTCAATAATCCACTATTAACAAAAGAGTAATACAAGCACCAATTCACGTTCTTCCCACAAGAACTAATTGACATCCTTACCACAAGAACCTCTACCCAAATATCTACCACACATATTGAGACTCTACCCGCAACACTCTTAAGAAAATTAAGATTACAAAAAAATAGCTATCTCGATAAGCTTCTCGAAAGCCAGGAGAGATACCATAAGCCCTAAATCAAGATGACGCACTAGGAACTTTGTTTGCCTTGATGAAATTCTGTTTAAGCTTAAAACGTTTTAATCTCAAGGTGCGTTAATAAAATAACGTGATTTGTGTTCTACTTATAGCAGAGATTATGTCTCAAAATTGATTAGGAAAGGATATTCCAAAAGATAGAGTTTCCAACTTAAATAAAGTATTTTGGAAAAATATCTTGTAAAACAATATGAAAATATCTTTGAAAGATAATACCCGAACATAGTAAGATATGAGATAATCGTTTTTACCAAAATCATTTTGAGACAAAATCATAATCTTTATAAAAGATTGTTTCTTGCAAAATCACATACGAATAAAGATTTGTAAAACTTGAAATGCATTGGAACAGTGTATGGAACAGAGACTATGAGCTAGTCTGTGACTCTGTTCCGTGCTCTGTTCCCACCTTTGTTTTCTTAAGGCAAAGTTAGTTCCGTGCATCAACCAAGATTAATACAAGAGATCTATGCTCGACAACTAGATAGTATTGACGTCTCTTGTAGTTGCACCATACTTGTAGTTGTTCCATTGAAACTCAACTCACCATCGTTGGTGAAACCTGTTTTTATAACAAACCAACGCACATCAATCAAATTACTAACCTTAATCGTGCAACAATATTTGTTATCATCAAAACCGGAACCCAACAAAAATGCTTCGAAGAGCTGGACCCAAGTGGCTGATACGGCCGCTACGATATCCTGCTTGGTGTTGGGTCTATGAATAAAGTGTACAAAGCATTCGATCAGGAGGAAGGGCTTGAGGTTGCATGGAATCAGGACATCAGGTCAAGTTGGGCAACTTCAGTGGTGATCCTGCTACAATCGACCATCTTTCCTTAGAAGTGAAGTGGTTGAGGAACCTCAAGCACAAGAACGGAAATCTTGGCGAGGTTAAAATTGGCGATTCTGGGTTGGCTGCAATAACGGAAAAGACTCATGTGGCGCACTCTATACTGGGGACGCCACAGTTCATGGCGGCTGAGTTGTATGATGAGGACTACACGGAGTTGGTCGACATATACTCATTTGGTTTGTGTCTGTTCGAGTGGGTGACAATGGAGATATCGTACTGTAAGTGTGATTCCGTACCCAAGATTTACAAGAAAGTGACCACTGGTGTGATGCCAAAGTCCCTTGAGATGGTGAAAGATCCAGACGTGAAGACGTTCATAATCAAGCGTATTGGAAAGCCAAGGGCAAGGCCTTTGCCTGCTGAACTACGCAAGGATCCCTTTTCGATCAAGTTGTTGATGACGACGATGATTGATGATCGATGTATGTAGTTTAGATCCTTTTCTGGCATATGATTTGGTGCTTGCGCAGTTGCCCTTCCTAGAAGGTACATTGTGCAGTAGTCCAATGATGCTTTCGGCATTAGATTGGGGGCTTTGTTTTTTTGAGAAAGTTGCCTTAATTTGTACATATGTATACTAATTCTTATCAAATCAATGTATGTAGTATATGTTTTAGTAGAGTCGACTCTTTTCTATTCATCGTGACAGACCATAATATATTGATCATATAGGTGGCACACGCTATTCAGTAGCGGCATATCTATTGTTGTTCCACGTATTATCACTCGTTAAAAAGAGGTCAACACTTCTCTATCTTCGCAATTATCAGATAATTATTGGGTACACTCATACAATCTTCAATTGAATTAAATAATTTCTACTGCCATTATACACAACCAAATATCAGCCACCATAATTCTTTCCTCTTTTGATCATAACATGTAACGAAACATGCAATTCAATTATACTACTACACAAATGAATGAATACATAACGATCGAGACGAGGCCTCTTTATAAAACAAAGCAATAACAATGCACCACTACTCTAGCACCTCCCACTACATGGAGATCTAATTGATACTCAATGACACTAACATAGCAATTGGTTACGAGATTGAGAATCTCCCACATAAAGAAATTAAGAAACTTATTTCTTGCAGTCTTCATAAATTTCTGCTCAAGATGATTCATTCAGCCTTTGATATACTAAAACAAAGCTACATATCTTAGGTTTAGTCTGAAAAATGAATGACATAAAAATGCATCATGGTTTGTGAGATATGGACCTCTAAGTGACATCAGGTTAATCCCCTGTTCATTCTGCAGGTTACACATTCTGCCACCCCAACTTTGAGCCTTTATAAAATCTACACCATAGCTTCAATTGAGTCGTAACTCGTAAAAGGTGTCTTTAGAAAGCTTGTAGAATGAAAATTTCACCCATATAAAAATCATAACCATATCCCTTCTATATCCAAAGATATGAAGCTCCAAAGTTAGGTGAAAGTTGTTGAAACAGTTCCTAAAGCATACTTTTACGAGACAGGCTTCACTAAATGATTCAATTACTATAAGCTATAATCATTTGTCGTAGATGTTATATACGTTCACTGGTCTTGTGCCCCTTCTACTCTAATCTTTTGACCTCTAATGTTGCAACTTTAATTTTCTCAAGTAGTTATTTATTATTACACAATTTTACAATAACTAGCTAGATAGGTATCAACTTAAATCACTTATTAGAAATTAAACTAGCATGGTTTCTATAGAAGAAGAAAAAACACTACTTATCTTCGATTTACACTACTTATTTTCGATTTACACTATTTATATTCGATGATATTATTAGGGGTCGAGGATGGAAGACCCAAGATGACTTGGATGAGGGTGATTAGAAGTGATATGAGCTTCCTAGGGCTTGAAGAGAGTATGGTGTTGGATAGGGTGGTGTGGAGAGAGTATCCATGCAGAGGACTTAATTTGACTCTTTTTGGCATCTTTGTTTGGTTTTCCTAGCTTTCTTCCCCAAACTTTTCCTTACTATGTGTTCAAAGTTCTTATATTTTTCACTATTTTTCAAACTTTTTGTTTATTTTGATGACTTTCTAAAACTTCTTTTGAAAGTGTTTCAATATCCCTAAATGGTTCACAACATTTTTGAATTTTTGTGGCATACACAAGACGGTTACCGGATGACGAATCATGTTAGCCGACCCCAAATATTTTTGGGAATAAGGCTTGGTTGTTGTTGTTGCTGCTATTGTTGTACTACTACTACTACTACTTTTCACGCATGATTTAAGCACTCTAATCACATCATCAATAAATACAAAGTCGGGAAAACCCTAAAAAGCATCGAAATTTTAATCACCAATTAGGAGAGTGCAAAATGAGAAGACGTTGTAACAACCCTAAATTTTGACCAACTATAAATAGAAATAAATTTAGAATTGTCACGCCGCATTTGACTACCAAGTCAATTGGTAGGCTAGAAATTCAACTACAATTAACCAACGGAAAATAAAACAGCGGAAGTCTTTAAATGTCGAGCCATAGTTCTCAAAACGAAATCCAAACTACATAATCAGAACGAAATGAAGTCTGAGACAAAAACAAAGTCTTTCGAAAATTCCCAACATGATCAACTTCGTAAGCACGCAGCCATATCATCAAGACCTGTCAACTATGCCATCGAAGATTGACATAGGCCCCAGAACACGGTAGGGACGAACCAGAAAACAGAACGTCAGCACAGGCTGAGTAAGAAATAACAAGCATAAAGAACAAATAAGATACGCGCCTTGAGGCGCGTAGCTAACAAGAACGAATTGACGTTATAACATAGGATTAACAACAGCAACAGAGTGCATTATCAAAAGAGCATCGTCGCTCAATATATACATATTGTTTAATTATTCGGCCAGGGTCCTACCCCATAGCCCCACTTAACGAACTTTGTTCGAGCTAGAGTTGTAATTATCGCCCTAATAATCCCGAGTGTGCACACCCCTCACAAGACAGGCCGGTAGGACGAGCTCCCGTCTAGGAGGAAGACTATTAGGAAGTCGGTAGTTAATCCGACCCTACGTACCTTGATCAGACGTATATCAAACGATGATCGGCCGAGCCGAATCCATCGTACTCTAGGTGGAGTCATTTATTTTCTTTCATCCGTTTTATATACGTTATTCAAAGATGCATTATTTGACGATACAAATTATAATGATCATAATCGATAGATATTTGAAGCGAAACAAAAACACAAGCAACAAGCAAACACACCACTCGACCGAGTGGCCGAGTGGTGGTCTCGGCTAGAGGCCGAAGGGCCGAGGAAGGCAAGAGGCCGAAGGCCGTGGGGAGTATGGTGGTCGAAAGACCGCAAACGAACATTGATAAGATGGAAGGAAAATCATGCTCAACGATATAGTTAGGTACAAGCGAAACGGGTAACAAGAATGATTGTATAAAGCAAGAACATACGATGATCAAGCAAGCGTATCAAACAAGATAATGGTTAGTGAGAGATTTGTGATCAACGTTCTTACCTTACAACGCTAATCCTTAATCATCCAATTATAAACTCAATCCACAATTCCCTAATCAAAAAGATGTAACCATAAGTCTTAGAACTCACAACTATCACTAATATGAAACGGATCCACAAAGGGACAGTGGTAAAGAAACACGAATAACGTCTACCTCCGATATTGGATGACCACCAAATTTTAATATGTTGTATAAGGGTATGTCATAAACCTCTCCTGAAATTTTTGTCCACAAAATCCAAGCGGATCAACGGGAATCAACTTCACAATGAACCACGAATAACAATTAGGGTTTACTCACGAAAACCAATGTAACTTTTTATACAGAAGTCTAGGCCTTACCAATTTTGGATATGTTTTCAAAGATATAGTTAGGAACATTCCCACAAAATATCGTCTTAAAATATCTTCTGAGTCGACGGGAATCATCAGAATACCGAGGCGGCGACACAGTTTCCGGGTAGATAGATACATCTCTACTAAAACACCTCTACAGTGATAATCCCATGGAATCTTGGCATGATCTACATGGTTTTAGATTCGTATCGAAAGCACGGTTCTAACGCCACCAACCATGACTTAAGCAAAGGTCGTATGAGAAAGTTATGTGTGTTTAGAGTTGACAGAGTTGTGCTGAGATCTTGTGCGGGTGGAGGCTACGAAAAGAAGAGAGAGGGAGAGAAGGAGGCCGAATGGTTATGAAATAAAGCTAGGGTTTTCTTTATTATATGTATATATAGGTATGAGGGTAGACTCGGGTTTGGGCTTTATTCGTTGGGTGAGATGACTGATCCATAAACCCGACCCAAACTCAATTATAGGAACTCATTTTATCTTCCCATAATCGATTTAAAAAGTAACACCCTTATTAAATAATTACCCAAAAATACGGGGTGTTACAGTCTTCCCCCCTTAAAACAAAGATTCGTCCCGAATCTTAAATTCATTCTCCAAAGTGTCCTCAATTACCGTCCTTCCAAGTTTATAGTTCTCCAAACACTTGTTCAGTCGCACAACTCCATTTTCAACCGCTTGAGCATTCGAGCAAAGAGAGGGAGATGAAAGTAAATAGGCTTATATGTGTTTGATAATATACATGGTACTAGGACACCATATACGATGAGAATAAGTAGTGACTCAATAACATAATTGCATGTATGAAAGGAAAGGAGTGAGAAATGGTATGTCAATACGTGTGCATCGTCAGTGCACAAAACGAGTATGTGTGCATCATTAGGGCACAGAATAGGTATACATGCATCGTCAGTGCATGTAGTAAGTATGTCAATTTATCAGAATAATTCGATAAGATGCAACACGATTCATATAATAACAAGTGAAATCACGTAATTCACATAATTCAGAGCCAAGGACGAACATGCGACGTTCTCATCCCCCTTAAAGAAAAGGTTCGTCCTCGAACTAATGTACTTTATGTATCATGCGAGGAAATTATCTGACCATCGAGAATGCCACTTTTCACTTGTGTTTCCCAAATTAATATTTCATTGTCTCTTTCTCATCCCCAGGTCGACCATGCTTTGTCGTATTTCCTCGTGATTGTCGTTGATAGACATGGAACACATTACTAAAATAGAACCTTTCCTGAAGCCGGCCGGCAACTCAAACTTGTACCATATCTCGATCCTTAGAAGTTTTACTGAAATATTTATGTCCATTTGAATCTCATCGTTGCCACTTCCATGTCAAACCTTTATTGAAGTGTTCCCATCTACACAAGGTATTGTCATTTAAACCTCAGAGTACTATTTAGTATCAAGACCACCGTCGTAGAACTTGTATCTAAAATCTCAACTCACATGTAAGTTGAACTTCCACAGTCATATTTCTTAATGCATATAGGCAGCTGGCTAAACAATATCTTAACATTCCATGTATCCTTCACATTCTTGTTCGACAAAGTGAATTGACATCGATCGTCCCTCTATTGTGAGCCACTCAAGTCGTCATCCTCGTTATATTGTTGTGAGCTCATAAAAGACGTTGTAACCTTTTAAGCTAAACTTTCATCTCCATAATTGTTGTCATCTAGTGTCGTTTTACCCCGGCAAGATATTGTCGTCATCTAATAATTGTTTTATCGCACTGAGTAGACTCATTTTGTTTTTTTTTTAAATGACTTTACATAGACCTTTATGCTTGCTTGGTGTGTCCGGGATTTTTATATTCTCTATGCCATTCACGATGGTTCCATAACTCCTTAAGTTGTTGACCACAACTTTTGAGTTTGCATCTCATCGTTAACTTGTCGTCTCATACTACTCATTAAGTTTCAGTAATCTCGCTGAATGTCTGATGTTAGATCCTTGAATTATACACCTATTTCACCCTTTTCGTGATGGCCTAAACTCGAATGTCTCTAAAGTTTAAGACTATAATCATCACTTTAACCTCAATTCAAGTAGGTCATTCTCCTCATACTCATTGGGTTTCCTGAACACGCCCGCTGTAGTTCTCCAAATTTATCCGTTCATGACTCACATCAACCCTTAAGTAATACTTAGAGTCAACTTCTTTGGTTGTGCGAACGAGTTTAATCATATAATCATATGACCTTAATGTGTTAAGAGTATCACCCGTTAGCTAGGAGTTTTCCTTCCATATCCAGTTCTCATTTGATCCTCAAAACATATTGTACAGGCCTCGGAGTCACTTTTCTCTGTTTCTTGCACATTGGAGTTTTCTTGAATCCATGTCTCACAGGTGTAGACCTTAAAGCAATACACAAGCTTTATGTAACTGCAAGGAAACCCTTTCGGGACTTGATCAAACACATATTCGTATCCAAAGTTCCCAAGTGTTGACGCACTTTTTAGCCTTAGTCATTAAGACCATCATCCTAAATTGACTTGAAGAAACTTTGTCCTTGTAAACATGTAGCCTCAAGTCTCAAACTTGTCAAGCTAAAACTGATATGATTATCCTTAGTTCTCTTTTGTTGTCTTCTCATTTGTTTCATAACACCAAAGCCGCCTGAACTAATGCAATACAACTGTAACTTCTCAAAAAGGGGTTTAATTTTATTTTCAGTAACTCAATACCATAGGCGTTATGTAGGTAGTATCAACTCTGATCATAATAACAATCGCTAGATCCTCTATACAAAGTCCTTTTCGATTATCTAACACTTTTAAATTTCTTCCACGACAATTCTAATCCCATAACTCTACATCTTCGAAGTTCTCATTCCTTTCCTAGTTATTTAAACCAAAATGTACTAGGAGTCATCCTTTAACTTGAAATTAAAGTCAAAGCCTCCAACGACTTCAAATCTCGAGATATGATGCTCAAAGTGCCTTGAACTCAAAGGGCGCAACAACGCTACCACCTCGAAATTACTTCACATTCCATTAACTTGTTTGTCAGGGTAAACACTATCAATCCATATCGACTAAGTTCATTTGTCGCAAGCCACAACGTCAAGAATGTAAATTTAACCAAATTAGATATAGCACTCCATACGTTATCATTTCCATTAGACTTGGGTGTCAATCACTAAGCACGCCCCATCTCAATCTTAATTTATCCACCAAAACATGATCTACAAGGCCTTCAGAAAAACCGATGTCAAGGGCATAGTGTACAAACACCACTCATGAATAATAGCATTCCATGCATATGAAGTCTCAAAATTAACCTTGCAGTAGTGGATTCAAACAATATCTTTATGTCGACTTTGCCCTACACATTATATGGTACATCAGTCCTACTAACTTATGACCTCGATATTGTTGTAGCACAGCGACGTTCCTTTTCTACTTACGTCTACACTCCATTGTTGAAAGTGCAGAAGCAACTTATGAAACAAATATTGTCCTAGTGGTTCTGTTGTGTTATGTTTGACTTGTAGGTTGGAGGTTCAAACCTTGTAACAAACAAATGTGTTTCATTTCCTTCGAGTCTTGCATGTACGCGACTAGTTGAATCTCCTTCACCACTTCGGTTTTCGAACAATTGTTAAAGTCATAACCATGTTATCTCTTCCATTTTATTAATTATACCAATCACGTACCAATAGGTGTAACTGACCTTGAACGTTGAATCTTTGTCCCCAAACCATCTAATTGTACCTCTAAAATTTTAATACCCAAATTTAATTGATCAATCCTCATGATAACCTCAAAATTTCACTTCCCATTATATATTAGGCGCCCAACACTTCTACCATATGATTTACCGAAAGAAAACTCATACAGATATATAGATGATTCGAGAACTCATGAATGTGTCCCTTTGCTCATTTATATTCCATAATACTACAATCATGCATAGACAGTAATTATCAACGCTAGCCGTAATTCATACAATATAGTCCCAAATCAAATTTGATTACTCACTTAAAACCCATAAGCACCAACCTTTACCCAAACGGCCCTAACTTGAAGAATCTTGTTATGGGTCCCGAGGTAAATAGTTTACCTTTATGGTACGACTTTCAAATGAACCAAGTATGAAATCCCATGTAATACTAATAATCAACCAGCCGTATTATTCGAGTGTTTTATTTGATCATACGAAATTAGAGTAGTGCTTTCCTGTTTAACTCGTCCATATGATTTATCAATTACTGATTCGATTCAAATTCTGTAAGGAGAAAGACGGAAAGTAGTGCAGGCTGCGCCTTGGCCAAGACCGGTGCACACTCTCCCTGGTGCCAACGTGAGCCATCGGTCAAACCGAGTCCGGCCATTTAGAACGGGTGAGTCGAGGACACAAAACACACAGACATATAAGTTTTCAGATAGCACGTGATCTCAATCAAATAACATTGACCTGAATATATTTATAAGGGCATTGTCCCCTTTTCCTAAAATGATTACAAGACACATAGTCTAAATGCAAAGAAAACAAAGCAAGGGAAATCACAGAAATCCTCAATTTTAAAGTATCGAACCCAAAATCGTGTCACTTCTAGCTTGTACTACTTTAAAACCTCACAACTCTTGCAGAAATATATATTGACCTTCAATTTGTCCCAACAGAATTTGATTCATTTCGAGAGTTCCTTCAAAATTTGGGTGCTTCCAGTACCGTAAATTGCATAACAAATCCTTGTCATCTAACCCCAAAATGTCGAAAACAATCATATGCCTGATATCCTCAATAAAATTTCTCAGTTCTCTTAACGTTACTTAAAATCCGCGTCGATGGCATTTGAATGACGTAAGGTAGAGTATACAAGAACCTACAACGCATAAGCTTAGCTCCTTCATAGACTCACCATTACTAGTCCCTTCTTCGACTTTTCACTTTCCCTTAAAATAATCGTTGTACTAGATTCAATTGATGGAGCAAAGTTAGATTGAGTAGTGTCGGCTGTTTCTACAGGAATAAGCATAGGTTCGTCTCGATTTATTTTTCCCAACGATCTTATTTGATTCAATACCATTAATAGAGTTTTATGGTTAGGAAAAGAGAAGGTAGACGATTGCTTCCAAATTTGTGGTTTACCACCATCTCACATACACAAATCCAAGGGTATGTTCTGTCTCATATCTCACCTAAAATGGCCAAATCCTCGATAACTATAAACATTTAGTGATCAAATACAATCATACTATCATCATCTTCAACTCATCCCTAATATAAACCCAAAAGGTGCTTAATGCCTCTATTTAACTTGCAATACTGTCGATCTATTCCAATACCCTAGTCGCCTTAAGCATTTCAATATCACATTCGAAACAATAAACTAAATTTCGAAACTCATAAATCAATAGACCATCAATTACTGTTAGCACCAAAGATAATCTCCAAAGTGGGTCGGTGTAAAATATTCACTTTTAGAACACCCAAAAATCAATCCAAGAACTCCATGGTGTATTACAAGAAACAAGTAGCACGTAGCAACTAGCAAGCGAATGAATGCACCCGACTCGCCCCCATTTTAAAACTTTCAAAATTTGTTTTGAAAACTTTTGTAGACTCGACGAATCAGAACCTATAGCTCTGATACCAACTGTAACAACCCTAAATTTTGACCAACTATAAATAGAAATAAATTTAGAATTGTCACGCCGCAATTGACTACCAAGTCAATTGCTAGGCTAGAAATTCAACTACAATTAACCAACGGAAAATAAAAAAGCGGAAGTCTTTAAATGTCGAGCCATATTTCTCAAAACGAAATCCAAACTACATAATCAGAACGAAATGAAGTTTGAGACAAAAACAAAGTCTTTCGAAAATTCCCAACATGATCAACTTCGTAAGCACGCAGCCATATCATCAAGACCTGTCAACTATGCCATCGAAGATTGACATAGGCCCCAGAACACGGTAGGGACGAACCAGAAAACAGAACGTCAGCACAGGCTGAGTAAGAAATAACAAGCCTAAAGAACAAATAAGATACGCGCCTTGAGGCGCGTAGCTAACAAGAACGAATTGACGTTATAACATAGGATTAACAATAGCAACAGAGTGCATTATCAAAAGAGCATCGTCGCTCAATATATACATATTGTTTAATTATTCGGCCAGGGTCCTACCCCATAGCCCCACTTAACGAACTTTGTTCGAGCTAGAGTTGTAATTATCGCCCTAATAATCCCGAGTGTGCACACCCCTCACAAGACAGGCCGGTAGGACGAGCTCCCGTCTAGGAGGAAGACTATTAGGAAGTCGGTAGCTAATCCGACCCTACGTACCTTGATCAGAGGTATATCAAACGATGATCGGCCGAGCCGAATCCATCGTACTCTAGGTGGAGTCATTTATTTTCTTTCATCCGTTTTATATACGTTATTCAAAGATGCATTATTTGACGATACAAATTATAATGATCATAATCGATAGATATTTGAAGCGAAACAAAAACACAAGCAACAAGCAAACACACCACTCGACCGAGTGGCCGAGTGGTGGTCTCGGCTAGAGGCCGAAGGGCCGAGGAAGGCAAGAGGCCGAAGGCCGTGGGGAGTATGGTGGTCGAAAGACCGCAAACGAACATTTATAAGATGGAAGGAAAATCATGCTCAACGATATAGTTAGGTACAAGCGAAACGGGTAACAAGAATGATTGTATAAAGCAAGAACATACGATGATCAAGCAAGCGTATCAAACAAGATAATGGTTAGTGAGAGATTTGTGATCAACGTTCTTACCTTACAACGCTAATCCTTAATCATCCAATTATAAACTCAATCCACAATTCCCTAATCAAAAAGATGTAACCATAAGTCTTACAACTCACAACTATCACTAATATGAAACGGATCCACAAAGGGACAGTGGTAAAGAAACATGAATAACGTCTACCTCCGATATTAGATGACCACCAAATTTTAATATGTTTTATAAGGTATGTCATAAACCTCTCCTGAAATTTTCGTCCACAAAATCCAAGCGGATCAACGGGAATCAACTTCACAATGAACCACGAATAACAATTAGGGTTTACTCACGAAAACCAATATAACTTTTGATACAGAAGTCTAGGCCTTACCAATTTTGGATATGTTTTCAAAGATATAGTTAGGAACATTCCCACAAAATATCGTCTTAAAATATCTTCTGAGTCGACGGGAATCATCAGAATACCGAGGCGGCGACACAGTTTCCGGGTAGATAGATACAGCTCTACTAAAACACCTCTACAGTGAGCATCCCATGGAATATTGGCATGATCTACATGTTGTTAAATTCGTATCGAAATCACGGTTCTAACGCCACCAACCATGACTTAAGCAAAGATCGTATGAGAAAGTTATGTGTGTTTAGAGTTGACAGAGTTGTGCTGAGATCTTGTGCGCGTGGAGGCTACGAAAAGAAGAGAGAGGGAGAGAAGGAGGCCGAATGGTTATGAAATAAAGCAAGGGTTTTCTTTATTATATGTATATATAGGTATGAGGGTAGACTCGGGTTTGGGCTTTATTCGTTGGGTGAGATGAGTGATCCATAAACCCGACCGAAACTCAATTATAGGAACTCATTTTATCTTCCCATAATCGATTTAAAAAGTAACATCCTTATTAAATAATTACCCAAAAATACGGGGTGTTACAGACGTGATTTAAACATAGGATTATTTCGAGAAGATTGAAACGGGATATTATTTCGAAAAGACATAAGTGAAAATTAGGACTATTTGGCCAAAATTTTCAATAATTAAATAATTGAGGAAAAAAAACCGTTGGGCACAACTGGAACATTAAACCGCACATCGAAACTTATTTTTTTCATAATTAAAAACATTAAAAATGAAAAATAAAATGAAAAGAACCGCGTATTTTCCTTAATTGGTGGTCTGATCAATTTGCCGCCAACATCATTGTGTACCTCCCACTACACTATATATAAGACTAGTTTTAAACCCGTGTGTTGCAAAGGTCAAAAATTATATAGTACTTTATGACTTTTTGACTTTCCATCAATTATGTTAGCTTACATATATTTGTAGATGCACTTAATACAATTTTGAAAACACCTTTTACAACTAAGCTTTGCAAATCAAAAAATGTATAAATGGATCTTAAATTGACATACATTTCGAAATAAATGTTATGAGCGACTGTGCCGTGTTTCAATTAGATAGCTTTATATAAGCGTCTCACGAAAATGAGATTTTCTATGTGAATTACTGAATTGTTAATAACTGACCATGGGAACTCTTAGTGTTTCTTCATTTCTGAACTCTCTCTAAACTTTTCAAATAATCTCTTATTAAATTTAAGTTTCGCATATCTGAATAATGTTAAATGGATCTCAAATAGACATACATTTCGAAACAAATCTAATAATATCAGTTTTGAAATATTCTGATACAAATAATCAATGTTATGAGCGTTGGTTATGAGCGACTATGTCGTGTTTCAATTAGATAGATTTATGGTAACGTCTAACAAAGATGGGATTCGCTTTGTGAATTATTAATAATTAACCGTGGTATTTATCATTTTTTATCTCTCGGTCGTGTTTCTCCTATTTTGGACTTTTTCTATGCTCTTTAAAAAACTCTCTTTTATATATCTCTCTGTAAATTGTTAATAATTAACCTGGGTAATTTATCATTTTTTTTTTATCTCTCGGTGTTTTAAGTATGTGCAATGCACCATTCAAATATTATATCGTACTTAGTGATTTTTATATTTAGTTTATAATCAATTATACTATCATTTCAATTTTAAAATACTCCACAACATATTATTATAAGGTTACTTGTATGTTTTTAAAATTTGAGTTGATAAAAAAAAAAAAAAAAAAAAAAAAAAAAAAAAAAAAAAGTTGTCGAAACTGTTTATGTTTATACAATATCCTATACTCCGTATGTCATATCGCAGTCAGAATGATCATACTATTATTATTGATGCTACATTAATTGCTATTCATGTTCAATAAGGATTAGTCATGTAATAAGTACTAAAAAGTTTTTCATTTTGATCATCTTGGTTTTAATCTTACGATATTTTCCACTTGGTTTTTTTTTTTTTTCAATTTATCTAAATGACAACTTTATTATTTTCTCGATTAGTAATTATCGTGAAGATGAAAAGTGTAAATTTACATGAAAAAAAAATATTTTAATAATGCATAGATTAAATTCTTTTACATATGTAGATGTACTCAATACAAATTTTGCTTTGCATATCAGAACAATGTATGAATGGATCTCAAATTGACAAACATTTCGAAACAAATTTAATGATATAAGTTTTGAAATTTTCCGATACACATAACCAATTCTATGACCGATTGTGTCGTGTTTCAATTAGATAGATTTATGCAAAAGTCTCACGAAAATGGAATTGTCTCTGTGAATTATGAACAATGGACCATGAGAATCTCTCATTTTTTTAAACTCTCGGTTTTCTCATTTTCAGGACTCTCTAAACTTTTTTTTTTTTTTTATAAATAAAACCCCTTTTAACGTTAAGCTTTGCATATCAGAAAATGTATAAATTGGATCTCAAATTAACATACATTTCGAAACAATTCTAATGACATAAGTTTCAAACAATTTTGATACACATAACCGACGTTTTGCGCGATTGTGTCGTTTTTCAATTAGATAAGTTTATGATAGAGTCTCACAAAATTGAGATTCTCTTTGTAAATTGTTAATAATTAACCGTGTGAATTTCTTATTTTCTTAAACTCTCATATTTATTTTAAATGATAAAATTGTATTATGTTGTGTAGTCATTCACCAAACACTGGACTCTCTAAGTATTCCTCATATGATGGACTCTCTCTATACTCTCATATATATATATATATATATATAATGAGGATCATAAGAGTACCCCTCTTTAGGTGAGTACTGTGCACCAATTAATAGCCGTCAGATCCATCAAATTGAACGTTCCAGATTAAGCCACCTGGCCTCAACTAGAAAATAAACTGATTTCCCAATCTTTCCCTAATTCCCTATCATTTCCATTTTTTTCATTTCTCTCTCCTCCAACTCTCCCTCTCCTCGACATCTTTTCTCTCCTCCCCCGCGCTCTCATCTCACCTACTTCCTCACGTCGATGCCGCCACCGCCAGCTCCGTCACCATAGCCGCCACCTTTGTTGCGTTAGGTGCACGCCTTCGCCACCTTCCTCAGATATGTTTGACATTTTTTCTCTCCTGCGAATCAAATAACATATGTCTATCGCCGTCAATCAACGCACTTCTGCTGCCGTCCTCTTTGTCATTGCCAGAAAATTGCTGCTTTAGAGGACGGTGTTGCTTGTCACTTTCATTTGCATCTGTTTTCTCTCTCCTAAAGTCCGGCGACGGCAGCGAATTCCGACATATTCGCGAACTCCGGCGGCGAAATCCGACGGTAAACACTCTTTCTCACTCATTAATTACAGATTCAACTTTTAACTCTTTTAATTTCAATTGTTACAGATTTCGATTATTGAATTACATATGAATTGAATTTTTGTCAGATTATTAGATTCCGACTATTTGTCATATTATTAGATTCCGATTGAATAATCAGATTATTTGATTCGATTGAATAATTTTTTAAATTTTTGTTCGCATTTCGTTCGCTTGAATGATTTTTTAAATTTTTGTTTGATGTTGAATCAGTAATTTTATTCATCTCAAATTTTCGTGTTGTTTTTGGATCTGATTGTATTTTTTAGGATTTTTATTTGTAAATCATATGATTTGATTGATTTGATTGATTTGATTTTTCGGTGGTGGTGGTTGGTTGCGGTTGCGGTGGTGGCGGTGGTTGTGGATGTTCCGATGGGTGTTTGTTATTGTATGGATAATCGGTGTCACTGTATGGATAATTGGTGTCATTGTATCGACACTAGGTGTCGTTGTATGTATAGTCAGTGTCATTGTATGGACACTCTAATGTCATTGTATGGACACTCTCGTGTCATTGTATGATGGTGTCACTGTATGGACAATCTTGTGTCATTGTATGGGTAGTCGGTATCATTGGATGGACAATCTTGTGTGATTGTGCTTGCCAGTGCGGGTGCGGGTGTCATAGAATGACACGGGTTTGTCAATAGAATGACACGAGTTTGTCAATAGAATGACACTATGGCACTTCGGTGTTATTGGTGGTTTGTCCATAGAATGACACAGGTTTGTCAACAGAATGACACAGGTTTATCCATAGAGTGACACTATGGACACGCAGTGTTATTGTTCGGTGTCATTGTATGAATTGTGGTTTTGATAGCTCATTTGGTAAAGCATTTGTGTACATACACGAATGTCGTAGGTTCGATTCCTACATGAGTTCTAAATTTTTCATGTCACTGTATAGACCTTTCTCTGTCATTGTATGTAGGTGTCATGCTATAGAGATTTTGTGTCATTGTGTACGAGTGTCACTCTATGTGACACTTAGTGTCACTCTATGGCGGTGCGCAGTTCTCACGCGAGCGGGAGTTTGCACCTGATCTCGCCTATATATATATATATATATATATATATATATATGGAGTGAGGATCATAAGAGTACCCCTCATTAGGTGAGTACTGCGCACCAATTAATAGACGTCCGATCATCTACATCCGACGCTCAACAAGTCGTACACGTCACTAAGGATAATTTAGTAATTCCCGATATTAAACAAACCCCTCCTCTGATCTCCTGTCATTAGTTTCTCTCTCCTCTCACTCATAATTTGTAAACTGCACTCTCACTTTCTCTCTCCCAAAAATTCTCCCAAATCTCCGACGATGCCGAAACTCCGGCGACGACCGCGAAAATTACCTGGTTCACCTCTCCTTCAACAGCTCCCTTCTCCGGTGCCACCTCTTTCTCCTCAAAATTTTCTCTCTCCTCTCTCTCGTTCTCATCTCACCTACTTTCTCACGTCGACGCCGCCTCTCTCTAATCGCCGTCGTCATTGCCAAGGTTTCTCTACTCGCCGTCGTCAATCTTTTCTCTATCAATCGGTAATTTTACGTTATTTTTTCGCCTGAAAATGATTTGATTATGCTAGGTTTTAATTTTATTTGTAGATCTGATGATTTGATTGAATGATTGTTCGAATTACAGGGACGACGGCAACGGCGGCGATCGACATTTTCTTAGATCTCTTATCCTTGCCGCCGCCGCGCTGCTGTCTCCTCTCGATATAATTCTTTGTCCGTCGCGTCGTCGCTACCACCGCCTCCTCCTTCGCTTCTAGTGCACGCGCTGTGAAGAAGTTTTCCCGGCGAGATTTGATCGACATCAACGATGATCACAGGTTAGTTTATTATCCTACCTTTCCAATTAACTCATCTTGTTCTCATGTTAGTTTGTATATTTAATTTTAAGTGTGTGATTGAAGCTAATCAATACAATTTATATATATATTTAGGTCGAATCAAATCGAAATGTAATTTGCAACGTTTTCATTTTCCGATTAATTCTTTTAGCTTTTGCTAAATCGGCGGCGTTCATACTCTGCGTTGTTCGGATCTACGATCTTTTGATTTTCCGGCGAGATTCTGCATTTTTTTTTGGTGTTTAGATTGATTTTGTGACTTTGATTATGAGCGATTTAATTTGCTGAGAAAGTGCTAGAAATGAGTAGCAGGTGTTTGATGAAATGCCTCGGAGAAGCTTTCATTGCTACGTAAATTAGTTTTATGTGTGCTAAGTTGAACGTAGCAAAACCTGTCATTCTATGGGCTATGTTTGTGGTTGTATGGATTATCTGTGTCATTGTATGGACATTCTTGTGTCATTGTATGGACAATGGGCATCATTGGATGGAGGTGTCATTGTATGGACACTGATGTGTCATCGGATAAAGGTGTCACTGTATGGACACTCTTGTGTCATTGTTTGGCAAGTCGGTGTCACTGGATGGAGACACTTGTGTATTGTATGTATAGTTGAGATTTCGGTAGATTGATGTGTCTCTAATATTTACTAGTACTAGTAGTGATGTGAAAGTACTTGGTTATGGTGTCGTGGTTACTTGAAGAGGTTATAACTGGTGTGTCTAGTAGTTTGGGACCTGGGTTGTATGCTATATATTGGTGGCCTTTATCTGTTGCAATGATTTCTAGTTGGAGTTGTACTTGATGGAGTATTGGTCTTGCTTGTTATTGGAGATCAATACTGTCTTGATACCTCTAGTTTTTACATATCTTGTGAGTTAGACTGTGATGTAACTGGTGGTGGATGTATCCAGAATCTAGCCATACGGTGATTGGCTTAGTCTTTTCGCGTTTTAATTGCACCTTTTTATGTTGGCCTCTTCTCTCTTTTTGATTTGTTCTATATCCAGTCACTACTTGGTGTCTTATACTTCATCTGGGGAGGATGGTCTCTTAGAACTTGGGAGGAGTAAGTTTATGAATTTTGAATTATGAATCTTCTGTCTAGTAGTGAATAACTTGTGATCTTTGCAGCTCGGGTTTTATTTTGTAAAGGTGTATGGTAGATGCTGTGGTTGAAATGCTTTGTACTGGTTTGGTGTTTTTTTTAAGAAAGCTTTGTTGCCTTCTCTGATGGCCTGTTGGTAGGCCTCTGTTTTGGTGTAGCTTTCACGCTTTATAGTTGCTTATTTGTTGTTTGAATTTGACATGTGCTATTATGCATATAATGGTTCAAAGGTCGTTAGCTCAACGGTAGAGCGTTTGTGCTATTTGCACATTGGTGTGGGTTCGAATCCCACACGGCCTAGTTGCCGACTTTGTGATGCTTTCTTTTGTTATATTTTGTTTGTTTCTAACTTATGGTTAAATTTTATGTTTTAATACAACAGGATGTATGTTCTTTTGGCTAGGTAAATGTGGCTTGGTTTATCATGATTTCGTCGTAGGCATAACTTCTTCAGGATGATCTTTGACTACTGATACCACAACTTCTTAGAAACACCTGGACTAAAGCTCCACAAATAGCCTATGTGGGAGTTGAACCCACACAATTCATGCTATTGCATGATGCTCTACCGATTTTGAGCTAATAGGCTTTCATAAAGTGGAGTAATGAACACACTGATCAATTGCCTGAATCTTTTTTTGTTCGCACTTCAGACACATACATGGTACAACGCAATCAGTAGTTCAGTTGACTCGCCAAACAGTAGCAAAAGACTGTAAACACACACAATAGCAGCAAAGCATGCTTTTAAAGTACTGCAAAATAAAAGTAGAATGCCAACACAGAACCTCACACTCTCACAGTCATGATCAATAACATTAGAATTCGACAAACAGACATCAAACTTTTGAGAATTCATATACAATTGAATCTGAAGCACACAAAAGATATGGCTTCACAGAAATTTTTAGGCATCTCCATCAGAACAGGATCAGTTTGTGAATAGCTCACTCCGAACACACCATAAATCATCAGAAACTAGGTCCATCCACTCCGTTTGTTATTGATTGACACACGTTTGTTCATAGAGTGACACACGTTCCTTAATAGAGTGACACACGTTCCTCAATAGAGTGACACACATTCCTTCATGAAGTGACACAGGTTTGACCATAGAATGACACCGACATAGAATGACACAGCCATAGAGTGACACACGTTTGTCCATAGAGTAACACACGTTTGTCCATCAAGTGACACACAATTGTTCATAGAATTACACAACCATACAATGACATACGTTTGTACATAGAGTGACACGGGTTTGTACATCAAGTGACACACGTTTGTCCATAGAGTGACAAAGACTGTTTTTTACTCAAATTAATCTTAAACCTAGAGTCATTTTATTTTTCACCAAGTGTCATTGTATTTTCCATGAAATCTAAAAATCTCAAACCTATAAATTTTTATTCTAAAATTTGATCGTTCAATGAATATTCGAAAAATAGTGTCATTATATTGTTTAGCTGGTGTCATTGCATTTTCCGCGAAATTAAAAATCCAAAAACCTAGAATAACATGAACTAACAACTGTTATGATTCTAACCAACAAAAAATTGATTCTAACAAACAAACAAACATTCTGAGTATAAGCAAAACAAATTAATCTCGAAATTTTCATTAAATTTGCAAATGCTCAAATTTTCAACCTGATTCGAGATTGATTTGAGCATTTTTGAACGGAAAATCAATAGAAAAAGCACAAAAAAAATTTCTAAAAGCATTAAAAAAAAAATCAAATCCGGCTACATATTCTGGACAAAGAACGACAAATTGAAACAAATCAAACATTTTCTTCAGAAATCGAGAAAAAGAGGTGCGTCGAAAAGAAATTACAATAAAAAGCAAATAGAAATCTCACCGAATGTGTGATTCGTATATTGATTTTACGCGTTCTCATCATTAATGTAGATTCGCTTTGCTTCCATGTAAATTCGAAGCCCAGATCTGAGAAATTTGATGAACTTTTGTGAAGCTTTTAGGGATTTGCAAGAGATTGAAGAGAGAGAAAGAGCAGGAGGGAGGAGGAGGAGAGATCAGGTGCGAACTCCTCCTTGCGTGAGAACTGCGCACCACCATAGAGTGACACAGAGTGTCACATAGAATGACACTCGCATACAATGAAACAATATGTCTCTACAATGACACCTACATACAATGACAGCGAAAGGTCTATGCAATGACATGAAAATTTAGAACTCATGTAGGAATCGAACCTACGACATTCGTGTATGCACACAAATGCTTTACCAAATGAGCTATCAAAACCACAATTCATACAATGACACCGAACAATAACACCGCGTGTCCATAGTGTCATTCTATGGACAAACCTGTGTTATTCTATTGACAAACCTTTGTCATTCTATGGACAAACCACCAATAACACCGAAGTGCCATAATGTCATTCTATTGACAAACCCGTGTTATTCTATGGCACCCGCACCCGCACCGGCAACCACAATCACACAAGATTGTCCATCCAATGACACCGACTACCCATACAATGACACAAGATTGTCCATACAGTGACACCATCATACAATGACACGAGAGTGTCCATACAATGACACTGACTATACATACAACGACACCTAGTGTCGATACAATGACACCAATTATCCATACAATGACACCGATTATCCATACAATGACACCGATTATCCATACAATATTATCCATACAATAACAAACACCCATCGGAACACCCACAACCACCGCCACCACCGCAACCGCAACCAACCACCACCACCGAAAAATCAAATCAATCAAATCATAAGATCTGCAAATAAAAATCCTATAAAATACAATCAGATCCAAAAACAACACCAAAATTTGCGATGAATAAAATTACCGATTGAACCTAAAATAATCATATTTGCGATGTATAAGATTCAACATCAAAGAAAAATAATATTAAGCCTAAAATAATCAGATCAAATAACATGAAATATTATCGATTGACAGAGATTCGAGATTGAAAAATTAATACCTGCTGATTACTTGAATCTAGATAGATCGACGTCGACGTCGTAGGAGCGATCGGGAATCTCACTGTTGTTGTGGCCAGCATCGCCGGCACCGGCAGGAAAGACTGTAGCTATTTCCCTCTCGTCTTCTCCTTCTCCGGTAAAACGCTTCCGTAAAATTTCATTCAAATCAAGAGGTGCACCGAGAAAAACTGAATCTAACCAAAAATAATAAAAAAAACATCGATTAAAAATTCTATATCGATGATACATGAAAATCGGACGCGAAACGGCGAGGATGCGACAGCAACGGCGAAGAGGCGATGGCAACGACGGCGAAGGAGGCGGCGAGGTATCGGTGAAAGTGAAAGAGGAGAGAGAGAGAGTGACGCTGAGAAGAAAGAGAGAGGACAGAGAAAATACCACGCGACATCAACACAACGAGGAGAGATTCCGGTGACGGCGGCGGTTGGAGGAAGTGGCGACGGAGAAGCAGAGAAGATCGAGAGAAAATTGAGGAAAGAGTGAGGAGAGAGAAACCGACGGTTAGAGGAGAGAGAAAATGAGGAGGAAAATGGAGAGAGAGAGAGAGAGAGAGAGAATGAGGAGAATCTGAGATTGTGGGAGGTTGAGAGGAGTGAGAGCTGGTCCATTATTTTTATTTGATTTTTTTAAAAATTTGTGAGAGCTGGTCTAATCTGGATCGTCCAAAATGTAAGATCCAGCGGCCAGGATTGGATGCGTAGTACTCACCTAAGGAGGGGTACTCTTATGATCCTCACCCGGGCTACGCCCGAAATAAATTCTATGATTTTATTTCTTTGTGAACAAATTATAAGGTAAAGATGAAATCAATTAATAATAAATATTGATTTTTTATAACAAAAAAATATTGTGAATTTTTTTATATGGAAAACGTCACTCATATATAACCATTACCATAAAAGACATTTTCAATCAAATTTTTAAGTGAAAATTAAAGAGACATGTCACATGGCATGACAGATGGCTTAACTAAAGCCGATGAACGTGGTCGTTGCCTCTAACACAGCTTTTAATATATAGTATAAGATTATATTAGATTATTGCTTCAACTCGGTAACATATCATCAACAACAACAACTTTATTCTATCCCATTATTATTAACTACAGTAGTAAAAAAATCAAACAACAACATTATCAGATCAGAGATCAGAGATGGCTGCTCCTCAAGAATCAAGATTACAAACCAACAAGAAACAAAATGGAGGGTTCAAGTCAACTACAGATACAAAATTAATTAGCTTGATTGACTCGTTTATTTATGCACATCGTCTTTTCACCAATTATTGAGAACATCGATTCACCAAATAATAATACAAACATAAGCATTGAGATTTGCTATCCGATTAGCCATTTGATTAAGGTGCGATCTTGAACATGTGGGTATAAAAACAAGGGTTCGAGTAGGAATTATGAACACACTACTACGGTACTACTTAACCACATACTACACATTTCCCTTTTTTAAGATTAAAAAACATTATTACAAAATAATTAAAAAAACAACCGTTGAACTTTCCTTATTCATAATTGAAAACATTAGAGGTAAATAAACTGCGTAATTTCCATATTTGTGGTGTTTTGATAAATTTGCCGCCCACATTGATTGTCTATCTCCTCATGTACACTATATATACGGAGTATTACATTGTTCGTTATTCAATTCTTTCGCTAACATATCAACTAATATTTTTTCGGATTTTCAAAACTTGTACAACAAGATAGATCAGAGATGGCTGATGCTGCTGCTCAAGATTGGTGGTCTGATCTGATCAATTTGTCGCGAACATCATTGTGTGCCTCCCACTACACTATATATAAGACTGTTGGTTCAATTTGGTAACATACTATCAACAACAGCAACAACAACAACAACAACTTTATTCTGTCCAATGAGCAAATTACCATCTATAATTGTGAGGATGTTGTTGTTACCATTTGGTGCTCCGTTACTTGTCATTTATGTGCTACATTATACAACTTTCTTCAGTGTCTATTAAATTGCCAAAAAAAAAAAAAAAAAAAAAAACACTGTAAAGCTAACGATTATCCTCAGTATTATATTAAATGACTGGATATCGGAAAATTCACGTGGTGTCCCCGAGCTTTACAATTTTGCACGTGGTGTCCCTATTTTTGAAACTTGTACATTGTGGTGTCCCTAAGATTTGCAAAACGCGGTACGTGGTGCCCCTCAAGCTAACGGTGTTGACTTTTCCCGTTAACCAATGTAAGGCAGCCATTTATAAATTTAATTTGAGATTAATTCATTTTTGTAATTTCTGAAAATATTAAAAAAATTAAAAAACTAAAAAAAATGTTCCAAAATCAATTTTAATAATTACTGGAAAAAAAAATTGCCAAAAAAATTAATTTATATAATTTTATACGTAATTTTAGTGAAATTTTTCCGAAAATTCTCTATAAACTTCGGTGCACATGGTGTCCCTGAACTATACACACTAGTGTACATGGTGTCCCTCAGGTTTGCATTAAACTACACATGGTGACCCCCTATTTCTGTTTTTTTATTGCAACAGGTAGTTACAAATGTAGCCGTTGTAACTAGCCGTTGTAGCTGCATATCTAATACTATATATTAGATAATATATATCGGGTCATCTAAAAGTATCACGCGCAATATGACATAGTTCAAGGCCACCAAGTAAATTTGCCGTGAAGAATAACTTATATTGCAATATTCCAAGAAACATCAATATCATATATATTTCATTTTCGATGATAAATACTTCTCAACTTCCAACTTATATTATCGGTCTTTTATTAATTTTAGATTCTTGAAGTGTCTACAAGTGTCTTGGAGGTGTCCTACAGTTACCCAATTGACAAAATATCAATAATATACTAGTTTACAACCCGGGTTACGCCCGAAATAAATTTTATCATTTTATTTCTTGTAAATAAATAAAGAATGATTATTTAATAGGTGTACAATATTAACGTACTTAACCTTCGCGATAAGATAATTATATAATAAGATACTAAAGAGTAAATCAATTTATTGCAAGTATTTGTTTTTTAATTTTTTTGAAATTTGACAATTCTAGATATGAAAAAGCTCACTTATACATGAAATATCCGTCAACACTGTTTACCATAAAGACGTCTTAAATGAATTTTTCAAGTGAAATTTAAAGAGACATGCCATGTGGCAAGGTAGATGGCCTAATTGAAGCCGGTGAACGTGATCGTTGCCTCTAACACAGTTTTTAATATACTCTCTCCGTCCGATTTTAAACACCTTATAGCCCTATGTTGCGGAGAGTATATACACTAATCGGATCGGTGAATCGAAGTTCCAAATAAATTACATAGCAAGTTAGTAATGAGGCTTAACAAAAAAAAAAAAATCGTAACTTTGATTAACCGTTTAATAGCGTGTACACCATCTTTCGTAAAGGTGTATTTTTGCTATGGGGTGTTTAAACTCAGACGGAGGGAGTATAGTATAAGACGTATTCATGTATAGATTAAAAAAGCAGGCGTTGGCACAAACTTGAACTGTAAACCACTTCAGGGTAGAGCTGGACAATCGTGCCGGCGGCCCGCTTCCGGCACGCCCACCGATCCGGTCCGGTAGTGGCACGGTCACGGCACGCTCGAGGACCGTGCCAGCCCGGCCTGAAGCACGCCGGACTTAGATCGGGCCACGGCTGGGATTATGAAAAGATGAGCGTGCCTAGGCACGGCACGGCCCGTGGTACGGCGGACTTGGCACGATCATGGCACGTTTGTCGTTGGCCCGGCACGGCACGAAAATCCGCTTCTATAATTTTGTTTTTTTTTGGTAAAAATATACTCCGTAACTTATAAAACAAAAGCTGATTTTAAAAAAAAAGTAAAAAAAATAAAAAAATAAAACATGCTGAAAAGTTGAAATGGGCCAGCACGGTCCGGCCCGCTTTATGGCACGCCTGGCCCGGCACGCAGAGAAGTAGCAGCCGCAGGCCAGCAGCAAGTGGCCCAACTGCCCAACTAGCCGTTTTTTTTTTTTGTTCAAGCATTTTGTAGTCCTCTTCAATTTTCCCTCCTCAATTCCTATTTTCCTATAAATACTCCTTTATACAAATTCAATTCTTCACAATTCAATCCAACACTTCTACTCATCTTCTCTTTTATCCCCCTCATATACAAACTACCACTCTCCAAATTAGAATATTATTACTAAATAAGTACTTACATAATCAAATACAATTACTTAATACTAACATTATTATCTAATCAAATAAAATTACTTATACTAAAATTATATATTTACTTGCAATTATTAAATATTAATCAAGGGTGAAGGGGTTCAATTTTCATTCATCAAATACCAAGCTTCACAAAAGCTAGACGCACTTATTTCCGAATCCAATTTTGGGGAGAAATTTCTTACTTATATGTGATTTCTTACTTATATGTGATTGTTAATTTGTCATATAATTGTTTGAATTTGTTGTTGCATGAATATTTATTTCACATAATTAGATTTATTTGAATTATTTATATTAATTAAAGTTTATTTAAGATTTATTTGATTTATTATTAATCATGGACGATAATTCCAATTCCAAAAGGCCTCGTTCTCAAAATGATCCAAACTCTCCACAAACACCAAACTCCCAATATCCAAACACTAGCCAATTTATGAATTTTAATTCCCCACATCTACAAAATATCAATTGGACATCGCAAACACCATTTGGTTATGATTCAAACCGAATAGGTTCTTCTTCAACTCCAATCATGACCCCCACAAATTTATTCCAAACTTCGTTTCCTTACATGCCACAAATGACACAACAACATCAAATGTTCCCACCACAAATGTCACAAGATTCGTACTCACAAGAAAATTCCTCCACACATACTATACCAACCCAATCTCAATATCAATCTCAATCCCAAACTCAATCCCAAACCCAATCTCAAACTCAATCACAAACTCAAACCGGTTCTATAGACCCTCAATCTATCCCCCCCTCTCCACTTGATCAATGGATGACCGATGAACAAATGGAAACTATCACTAATAGAGCTGGCTCAAGCAAAGTTTGGCCCCATTACATCCAAACCACTAGCAAGCCTAAAAAAGCCAAATGTAGATATTGTGGTAACATATACTCCTACATATCCAAAAATGGTACCGGTCATTTGGCCCGACACATCAACAATAGTTGTAAGAGATTACCCACTTCAAATCAAGCTTCAATGGACAAATTTTTATCAAAACCCAAAGGCCAAGAACCGTATGTTTATGATTATGAAAAATGTAGTGCTCAATTGTCTAGAATGGTTATTAGAATGGAGCATTCATTTTTATCCGTTGAACATGATGAATTTAATGATTATATTTCCGTGAACCAACCCGAACATAAAAGAACGGGAAAGAAAGCATGTAAATCTAAAGCAATGGTTCAATATTTACATTTAAAGCATGATTTAATTTCCGAATTTGCAAAGTTGACATGTAAATTTAGTTTAACCGCCGATGCATGGGATTCGAGTTTAGATTATTCTTATATATGCATTACCGCTCACTGGATCGATTCTAATTGGAATATTCAAAAGCGCATTATTACATTTGCAAAGTTAGAACATCCTCATAGTGGTATTAACATGCATAATATTATTATGAATGGTATTGATGAATACGGGCTTAGATCTAGAATTTTATGTGTTACATTTGATAATGCAACAACTATGGCTAATGTAGCTAATATGTTGAAAACTAGTCTTCATAATGTGTTTTTAGACGGCGATTTACTACATGTGCGATGTGCTTGTCATGTTTTGAACTTATGTGTTAGAGATGGTCTTCATGGTATTAAACAATATCATAAAATATTTAAAGATATTGTTCACCATTTGAACTCGTCTAAGTGGAGACGTCAAGAGTGGAGAAATTATTGTAAGAGTTGTTGGGATTCCGTATAGAAAATTTCCTATGGAAAATAATACTAGATGGAATTCTATGTATATCATGTTGGCTTCTATAATTCCTTACAAAGTACATTTGACAATTTTTTGGAACAAAAGTTTTCCCGATAACCCTTTACTTGATATTCATTGGAACAACATGGAAATTTATGTCGATTTTTTACGTGCTTTTGATGATGCAACAAAAGCTTTCTCGCATGTTTATCTCCCAACTTCTTCTCATTTTATTCTTCGTCTTTTTAAGATTGCTCAATTATTTGAAAAGTATCGTGGTGTTGATTCTCATCGTGCGTTTGTACCCAAAATGGAGGAAAAGTTTCTCAAGTATTGGTCCGAAATTCCATATGTTTATGTCTTTACTATGATTTTAGACCCTAGATGGAAATTTGATATGACTATGAGGTTAATTATTTGTTATATGGATATGATGCAATTAGAATTTGATGTAGAAGCATATAAACAAAAGATTAGGTCGGCTTTCTTTAATGTTTTTTATCATTACGAGGCTCGTTTTGGTAAAACGAGTCGTCCTCCTTCTTTTACAAGTGCAAGTAGTAGTAGTGGTATGGATATTCATGTTAGTATTATGGATACAATTAATAGCCGATTAGTAGAGTCGGATGTAGGATTAGGACAAAGTCCTACATCCGACTTAGCCGAATATTCTATGTTTTTAGCTTATGATCATATGCGTCCTTTTACACAGGAAGAATCGAACAACTTGGATCTCTTGTCTTGGTGGCGAGACCAACGTAAGCAATATTTGGTGATGTCCGCAATGGCGCAAGATTTCTTGAGCATTCAAGTATCTTCGGTTGCATCGGAACGTGCTTTTAGTGCTTCCAAAAGGGTACTGCACGACACGAGAACAAGTATGAGATCCGATACCCTCGAAATGTGTGTGTGCTACAAGGATTGGTTGGATGCGGAAAAAAGAGTTCAAGGCCTCGAGCCCATTGAAGATGAAAGTGATGATGACGAGTCAAGCACCGCAAGCGTATCCTCCCAAGGATCTCCAATTCGTGGCAATCCGTAGAAATTTGTAATGAATCATAACATTTTGTGATCTATTGTTTACCAGTATTTAAATTATTTTAACCAACACATGAAATCATTTCACATGTTGTAGCTTGTAACTTTTTTTCACAATCAATAAAAATTTGGAAGTAATTCGGTTATATCAAGTTTGCATTTATATGGTTTAATTTATAAAGCTTGTAACTAAGTTTGTGCAACAACAACAAGAAAAACAAAAAAAAAATTGGGACTAAAATCAAACCAAGTTCTTTTTCCTGAAAATGTACTGAACACCCTTCACCATTATCATCACAACAGACCACCATCACCATCACATCAGTCCACCAGCATCACCATCGATCGCCGATCATATTCATCTTCATCAGACCACCACCACCACCGCCATTATCATCATCATCGCTTATCGCCTCCACGGCTCCACCCATGCGCGCCCAGATCTGCGATCATCGAAGCCGACCTCAAGCCGCCGTCTTGACACGGGCCTGGCGCGGTCTTGACACGACGGCCGGCACGGCCGCAGCACGGTACGAGCACGACGGACCACCGTGCCGCCCGGCGTGCCTCTTTGCTATTTCAAAATTTCGGCACGGTGGCACGAGTTGCGTGCCCGGGACCGTGTCATTTGGGCTCTTAGGCCCGCCGTGCCGGCACGGGGCACGGCCTGGTCCGGCCCGTGTCAAGCTCTACTTCAGGGCGTATACCCTAATCCCGGGACTAGGTAGTCCCGGTGACACGTCACCGCCACATCAGCCTGATGTCATCGCCACATAATAAAAACCGGTTTAATTAAAAAATCAATAAAAAAAAAACTCTCACCTTTAATTTACTCTCTCCTCCCGCGCCACCACTCAACCACCCCGAGAAGGCGGCGCTTTAGCACTAGATAGACAATTAGGCACCACCACTCCGTCGTCGGCGACGCCGTAAGAGGTACTTCAAGCCGGCGACATCTAACCGACTCCTTCTCTTCACGTGAAACCTTTTTTCGCACTCGAAGGAGATCCGGCCAGTTGTAGGTGCCTAGGTGCTGGTCGCGCATGAAAGTTGTAGTAGGAGGCAGGAGTGCGAGCTGGTTGTCAGGTGGGGGGAGGAGATTAGGGAGAAAATAATGGCAGATGGAGAAGGGAGATAAATGGGAAAGTTAGAAATGGGATGTAAAAAGAAAAGTAAAAACGTGGGAGGAGAGAGAAATGAGAAAGTTAGACTTTATTATTATTTTTTGTACGTATTTAATATGTTTATATATAATTATATGTACGCCGCTAAAGAGTAAAATACGTCAAGTACATTTTTGATACTAAAATACATAAAGTGCATAACTAACACACTAAAGTACATAAAACTACACGTTAAAGTACATAAATTGCACGTTAAAGTATATAAATAACACGCTAAAGTACATAAAACTACACGTTAAAGTACATGATTTCTATGTTAAAATACATAACTAACACGCTAAAGTACATAAAACTACACGTTAAACTACATGATTGATATTTTTAAGTACATAATTTACTTTCTGTAGTACATAATTTACACGCTAAAGTATATAATTGATACTCACACTAAATTAAAGAGCATGGTTTATGTACTACTTACATACTCTCCACGCTAAAGTGCATATTTGATGCTCTAAAATGCATAAGTTTTATAAAGTACATCATTTTACGCTAAAGTACATAAAGTTTAAACGAAAATACAAAAATTTTACGCTAAAGTACATAAAGTTTAAGCTAAAGTACATAAAATTTAAGCTAACGTACATAAAGTTTAAGCTAAAGTACATAAATTTTACGCTAAAGAACATAAAGTTAAAGCTAAATTACGAAAATTTTACTCTAAAGTACATAACTTTGTATATTAAAACACATAAATTTTACATTGTAGTCTATAATTTATATGCTTAAGTATATCTTTTTGTTAGCAGGTGAATTAGGAAAATGCTAAAATGAAATGAAATGCGTAACTTTCAAACATTCATTCTTAAATGCTACAAATATTTCATTTATCTCTAAATGCTACAAATAAATACATACATTCATCTCTAAATAGTACAAATACTACTCTTATACATCAATAATAATGAAAAAAAATTATTTTTGTTCCCAACCAAAGACACGTCCTCCCCCACACATTTCTCCTCTCCTCTCCCTCTCCAAACAACTACTCCCACATTATTGTATTATGTAAATTACAATAAAAATAAAAATAAAAAAGTAAAAATTTGAACCACATAAACCAAAATTAGGAAACCCAGCAACTAAGGGCCTGTTTGGTATCGTTTTCTGTTTTCTGTTTTCTGTTTTTTTGAAAACCAAAGTCCCGTTTTTGAAAACCAGAAAAAGTGGTTTTCAGTTTTCAGTTGTCAGTTTTCATTTTCTGTATGACTATTATAGAAACATACAGTTTAAATTAATTTTTCCAACTTATTTAGCTAAATTTTTTACGCATAAAAACCAAAAACTGAAAACGGCAGTGATACCGAACGGGCCCTAATCTATTTCACATTTTCTCTTTCTTCCTTCTCAGTTCTCACCCAACTCCATAAGCCACCCTGCTCACACCGGATCGCCGGCCCAAATATCAACCTGATGCCCTACTGCTACATGATAACAGGATCGGATCTCAAACGCGTTGGGGAAAGCAGGAGCAAGCTAGGGTGGAAAGCATCGAGATGAGAACCTTGGGCGGAGTGAGAGAGGCGATGGCGCGGTGGTTGGTGGTCGGAGTGAGGTCGCCGGTGTAAGCTGTCAATGTTGGCATCGCAGATTCGCAAGCAATAGGTTGGTGGTGGTACGGTGACCGTGGAGGTGACCGGAATTGAAGTGGGGAGGAGATAAATCGAAAAGCTTTTTTTTTTTTTTTAATTGGGACATGTGTATGCCACATCACCGAGAGTATGTACTCCCAGGATTAAACAATAATTTTCCAAACCCCTTAGGCAAACTTTCCTTTTTTCCATAATTAAAATAAGAATAAATAAACCGCGTATTTCCTTATTTGTTCGTGTTTCGATTAATTTGCCGCCAGCAAGAAACTTCCCCCACTACAGTGCAGTACTTTACTATATATAAGGTTAAACGATAATTCTATGGTCATTACCACTAGTGGTAATCACCATAAAAATATATTATTTTAGTTAGATTTGATATCTTCTAATATTAATTTAAAATACAATCTATTATTTTATTAAGATTTGTTATCTTCTTATACTATTATAAAAATAAAAATATCTTCTATTTATATTATAAAAAATTGTAAAACTTAATCCATGTTTGGTATTGTCCTCCCGTTTTTCATCAGCAATAACCATATCAAGGTCAAATTTCTCATCAGCAATAGCCGTAACAATGTCCTCAATGTTTTCCATGGTTAAAGCGCAATGTATACGTCACCAAAAAAAAATGAAATAGATGAAGAATGTAGTTGGTACAACACGTTAATATATACATGTACAAAAATCATGCGTTAAACCCTAACTTTTTTTTTTTTGGACAGGAAAACCCTAATTTTTTTGAGGGAAAGTAGTAACCCTAAATAATCCCAAACAAAGCCTAAAAAAAAGAATAGAAAAATATATTTTTAATTCTAAACAAAAGATTTCAATGTAATTAAAATATTACACGGAAATATTTACCCTTACTAAAATAATATATTTTTATGGTGATTACCACTAGCGGTAATGACCATAGAATCATCGAAGATTAAATCGATAACATATCAACAACAACCACCTTACAACCAATTATTAGTTAAGTTAGTTGTAAAAAAACAAACAACAAAAACAGAGAACAGATCATCAGAGATTATGGCTGCTGCTGCTCAAGATCAACTCATGAAGCAGTTTCGTGCACGCAAAACAACTGTCTTCAAGAAAGCTGCTGAGCTCTCCACGCTCTGCGGCGTCGATGTTTTGTTGGTTTGCTATGATCCGGATTCACCCAAAGCCCCACAAACCTTGTCGTCTAAACCCGACCCGTCCGAGATTGTCAACGAGTATTTGCGAAGGTCGAAGATGGAGGGCAAAGGGGTCAACAATAAATTGATGATGATAAGCAGTAAAAAAAATCAACTCATCGATATTCCGAACATGACGTTGAACGCTTTGAACGATTTGGATTGCGTTTTGGCAGGTAAAATCGATGAAATTAATCAAAAGATTAATTTGATCAAGTCCGCTGTGGGTTCTTCTAATAATTCATCATCAGGCGGTAATAATTATGAGGTGCCATCTTCATCTTCATTAACTTCAGATTGTGATGGTAATAACAACAACAAGATTATGATTGACTTCAACCAAAGTTACAGTCTCGATGATGTGGAGTTTGAGGAAGAAGTTAATAATGATAATACGCATCAGGTGGGTAATTCTGTTTGTAACGGTAATAACGGTGATGGGTTGACTCTTGATGATCTGGATTTCGAGGGGTGTGATCAGATGTGGTCTGCTCCACAGTATGTCGTGGGTGATGATCAGATGATGAAAAGTTGTGATGGATTTCAGACTAGTGATCATGTGTGGGCGAGTCCAGAACAGTACAATGAGGAAACAGAGCTGATGATTGATGTTTCTGATTTTGGTGATTTCAGATTTGATTATGATGATCATGATAATAGCTTGGATTTGATCAACAAGTTTGCGACCGTTGATAATAATTGTGCTTTTGCGCCGCAAATCCCATGTTATTGATCCAAGTAGTAGGAGTAGGATTGTTAATTAGTGTCACCATATATATAGATAATAAAGGAGTGTAATACTGACGGTGAATGTCTTTTTGTAAATTACTCGTTCAATGAAATAGCGTTATTTTTCAATTTTGAGCCTCGCTCTTGTTGTTGATGTTTTTTGTTTCTTAATTTCGTCATTAGTGGTAATTCGCAATGTTTTGAAAACCAACCCGAACTCCCTAAACCGAGACCACTTACATCTTTTCTTGTTTTTGCCCTCCCTCATAGAATAACACCAGTTTCCATCTGAAATTTATAACACGTCGAAACACAAAATTTATATAGAAAATTTTGGTACCAGAAATGACGTCAAGACTTATCGATCATATACTGTTCCTGCCGTGTGTTCTTTTATTAAGAAAATCAGTAACTCTCTGGAAACTTGTATGATACGGTGAATCATGCAAGTTTTATCAAGAGAAAGATGAGTACTTTTGCACACATGTCATTTCTGTAGATGTAAATCAGTCAACTTGACCCAAGTTTCATATCTGACTCGACCCATATGTGTTAATGTGTCATCCTCCCAACCAATGAAAAAGATAAACTGGCCACATTAGGCACCAGCTGCAAGTTAGTTACTCCTATTTAAAGTTGTTAGAGTTTGTTATTGTTAAAAACCGATCGGGCCTGGGCCGCATCCGTACGGAGTCCGCTTCATAAACCCAAGGAGCTAACATCCTAAAACCAATTAGCAATAGGAGGAGTTACTCCTTGGTTTATATACAACTCAACTTTCTCCTCTTTTTCCAATGTGAGACACTCACAGGTGAAGCTCACTTTAACACTCCCCCTCACGTGTGAGTTCCCTTTTTTACTAACAGACTGGGCTTAGGGGCTAACCGGGGCTCTTCTAGCTCTCTTCGGTTCCCACATATCTTGCCCATCTGGCAGACTGGACCTTCACAGGCTCACTGGGGCTCTTTTTAGCTCTCTCCGGTGGCATTGCAAACCGAGGCTCTCCTAGCTCTCTTCAGTTGCGTAAACTTGATCCATCTACAATGGGCCCAGTTCCTCTTGACTCCCAGGTCTTCAACCATGGGCTCTGATACCATGTTAAAGAGCAAATGATCAGGCCTCGGGCGCATAACCCTAACCCTAATTGTACTATATAATGAGGAGAGACGTTAACCCTAACCCTAGTTCTAGAATCTTCTATTCTAGACTATTCTATATTCATCCTCTATCATTAACGAACATTATTAATACCTTAGAGCATCTCCAATGCTAAACTATAAGTATTGTAGCTTCGAGAGTTACCATGTAAGAGTGAGATTAATTCGAATTTTGTATTTTTGTTGCAGTAAATATCTATCAATAGTTGAGTAGAATTAGTGTTTGTGTAATCTTGTCTGTAAATTATGATCGAAATGAAAATGGATCACCATCATTTTATTCCTAGTCTGATTTTTCCTGATGCTTCAGTTCTGACACTTCCTCAGTTTTTGTGTTCTTTTTTTTTTTTTGAGGTGTGACACCTTATCAATTAGAGACACTATAGGGATGACAAGGAATCGAAGCTTGATACGTGTACAAGTTGTATACTTTTTGTTATTGTTCACCTTGTGAACGAGTCTGGTCGACTTTTAACACTATGAGTATCTCTAGTTCTGTTATCTTGGCAGTGAGTAGTACGTCCTCGAGTATGCACATCCATATTTTTCAGTAATTAATCATCTCCTAGAATTTTCATCACAGAGAGTGCTGCTCCTGCTAGAGAGTTCTCTGAACAGATAAAATCTGATAATCCTGAGTACGAGAAGTGTCCAGACACCGAATATCAGGCTGAGGTTGTCCTACTGATGACTCAGGACTTAACAGGGATGATCTCTGTCATGGAGAGAAAAACCTGAAGGTCCTCATTTCTTTTTCAATTTTTTGTAAATCAAATGAGCAAATTAAACTTTAATTTAGTCCTCTGAATTATCATTTCTTAAAAAATAGGTCTCACTTAATGTCTTCTTAATGTCATTTGTGCGCATTTTGTTTAATAGATGTAGCATTCGAAATAAAGATCACACATGATTCTGCAGTCCTTTCAGTTGGAGGGAACGACTGCTACTATGATTCTGACGATGAGGTAAATTAGTCTACCTATGCAGATTGTGACTCGTGACATTACGACGACTTTTTGATTTCTAATCTTGTGGCTACATATGCAGATTGGAGGCATCAGGGGCCTGAAACGTGCGGATGCAGCTTATGGATTGTTCTACTTTACCTACATTGAATCGTTAAGGGTGGCATCAAATCTGGCTTCGAAATATCTCATAAGCATTGTGCAGAACCCATATGACAGTGTCAAGTTGCGATTCAATCTCTGAGAGCTTGGTGAATTTTGTGTATCTGGTGGCTTGTTGACAGATGTCACACATCAGCATGCTAATCAATTTATCAGACTTCTTCCTGGAATAATTGATCTGATGTCCTGTTAATATTGCAGTCGCAAGAATGTTTTCCTTGTGTTTTTTACAAGTTCTTTATACTACTGATTCTATCTTCAGTAATAATGTGTAGTAGAAGCGGATGTCTTCAGTCAATCAAACATTTGGGTTCGAAACCTCGTTTCAGTTAAATTGTTTGTTGCATAATAGTTCCACTTCAGTCTCAGGTTATAGTTGTTAGGCGCATCTCTAGGTTATACATGACAAGCTAACCTAGGCTATTCTTCTTACAAGCTGAGGCAGAATGCACATCAAACTGACACTTTAGAGCAAATTGGAGTTATAAACTCCGAATACAAATAAGTTTATGTTTAATCTTACACGCCAAATCCGCAATTAGCACAAACAACATTATTAGAAAATAGAGGTTGCATTACAAGAGGATGAAACCGACTTTTTTTTCTTTTTTTTTTTTGGAAAGTTTAGCGTATTTTTATTCTTCCTTATAGGGCCAGAGAAGAAAAAATACAAAAACACTCCCCAAAAAAGGATAGTAGAGTACTATCCTTCAAAACCACTACAACCTAATCCTTAGGGATTGCCTCACTAAATCGATTTATGACCCTAACACAAACAGTAAATTTAATACATAGGGCTATTTCCTCTATAGTTCTAGCTCTATTGGTGAAGATTCTAGCATTTCTTTCTCTCCAAGTTTCATAAACTGCACAAGGTAGGCTGCACCTAAGGAGGTGTTGTTTCCCTTGCTTTCCTTTAACTTTGTGCTTGAACCAGTTGATTTCATGCTTCAGGCTCCATCTTCTATTATTGTATCCCATCCATTTGAGGATATTACACCAAATTCCATTAGTAATTTCACAGTTGAAGAAGAGATGATCTGATGTTTCCTCCTTCTTATGACAAAGGTAGCATCTATTTGGCATTGTGATGCCTCTTCTTTGAAGATTATAAACTGTGGGCAGAGAATTATGGATTGCCATCATGGTTTTTATGCTAGCTTTGGGAATGCAGCAGGTATCCAACACTGTCCTAGCCCTATTCTTCATGCTTTCCTCTTTTCTGAAGAGATTGTAGATTTCACCACTTTTGCGCTTGGTATTGCTCCATTCTACAATCTTTTCTGCAGCCTTATCGTCATCTCCTGTAATCTCCACAATCTCATCTCTGATATAGAGCAGACTCCTCCATGTTACAGAGCAGTCCATCTTCTGTTTGACATGCCAAAAATTGTGTTGCTTAAGGTAGTAAGCTGTAGTCTACTTGCTCCAAATGCTTTCAGGTTTGCTGCATATCTTGACAATCCATTTTGTCATCAGTGCTTTATTCCAACTAAGCACTTCCTTGATACCAAGACCACCCTCTTTTTTGGGAGAGCATAAATGTTTCCAGCTAATGAAAGTGATCTTGCTCTTTGCTTCACTAATTCCCCAAAAAAATTCTCTGCACAGCCTACTTATTTTCTTGAGAATTGTTTTTGGTAGAAGCATCACTGAACCCCATTAAGTTTGCAGACCAAGAATGACAGAGTTAATACGTTAGAGTTTCCCTGCATAGGAGCGAATTTATTTGCCCAGTGAAGAAGTTTAGCCTTGATCTTTTCCAGTAGGGGCAGGTACATTGTAGTTTTGAGTCTAGCTGAGTGTAGGGGCACTCCCAGATATTTGAATGGAAACTTATCTACTACAGACCCAGTCAATGCTGTTATATCCTTGATTGTATCATCCTTAACTCCCCCTAGATATTGGTCTTCATTGTATTAGCTGCCAAGCCAGATTGCTCCTCAAAAAATTTCAGAGTTTTGAAGACTTCAGTGATAGATGTTGTGTCTCCTCTTGCAAAGACTAATAGATCATCTACAAATAATAAGTGGTTGATGGCTACTTTGTTGCATTTAGGGTGTTGGGAGTACTTTTCAGAATGAATAAGCCTCCTAAGCATCCTAGACAGCCCCTCCATGCACAAAACAAAGAGGTAAGGTGAGAGGGGGACCCCTTGCCTCAGGCCTCTTTTAGCTGTAAAATACCCAACAGCAGCTCCATTGATACACAAGGATAGATGAACTGAATTAAGGCAAGTTCAAATCTAGTTGATATATTTGTCCGGGAAGTTATAGGCCCTTAAGATGTTTAGCAAAAAGTTCCAAGACACAGAATCAAATGCCTTTTTGATATCAACCTTTATTGTGGCTCTGGGGGAAATATTATTTCGATCATATTTTCTGACAATTTCTTTAGAAAGTAGGATGTTGTCGAAGATATTCCTACCAGGGACAAAGGCTGATTGCTCGATGCCAATAATTTCAGAAAGGGTGGGCTGCAGTCTTTTCACCAACATTTTGCTTATAATCTCGTAAAGAGTATTGCAACAAGAAATGGGTCTGAAGTCAGCCACTGAATACGTATTTTCCTTCTTTGGTATCAAGGTGATCAGTGTAGAATTTATTTGCTTCAACATTTTACCTGATTTGAAAAACCCCAAAACAGCATCACAGATGTCCTTCTCTACCAGGTTCCAAGCTGATTTGTAGAATGCAGCTGTAAAACCATCAGGGCCCGGGCTTTTAGAATCATCAATTGAATACAGGGCATTTCTTACATCCTCTTTAGTGAAAGGTGCCATCAGTTTGCTTTGATCTTCTTTACTTATTTCTCTTCCAGCAAAGTAACTAGTCTCAAACTCCTTGATTGGTTGTTTAGTGCCTAGTAGATTTTTATAGTAATCCACAAATGCATCATTGACCCCCTTTGGAGTGGTATGCAGCTGACCCTTCATGTCATGAATTCTTCCTATAATGGAATGAGCTCTCTTATCATTTACCTTGGCATGGAAGTATTTAGTGCCAGCATCATTCATTTGAATGTCTCTGATTTTTGCTCTTTGGTAGTAGAAGCTTATTTCAGCTCTTTCCATTTCAGTCAGAATCTTTTGCATCTCTTTCATTCTCCCCAGATTCTGAGGCTTAGTGTGAAGGTCTCTTTGAATTTTATGCAACTCTTCTCTATAATGCTCAACCCTTGCAGAGATATTAGAGTAATTCCGTTTATGCATAATCTTAAGAGCTTTCTTGAGCTGTTTTTGCTTTTCAACCACATTGTACATCTTAATTAGTACCAGAAATTTTCTGATTCCATGATTTCTCCACTATTTCCATATATCTCTCATGATCATACCATGCATTTAGGAATCTGAAGCATTTTGGACCTGTATCTATACCCATATTCATCTCTACTATCACTGAAGAGTGGTCAGAGAGGCCGGCCTCCTTAAAAATAGCTGTAGTGTTCATTTTTGCTTGCAGCCAATATTGGTTAACCATAGCTCTGTCAAGTTTAGCCCATACCACATCATCCCTTTCCTGCAAATTTGTCCAGGTGAATTGGCAGCTTGCACCAGGGAGGTCAGAAAAGCCTGCTGGGTAAACACAGTGGTAGAACTCTTCTATATCCTTTTAGTTCAGGGCACCCTTACTCAGTTTTTCACTACTATCAAGCACAACATTGAAATCTCCCAGAATCAACCAAGGTTCAACACATTTTTGAGCTTCTTTTGTGATAAAATCCCATAGATGTCTCCTTTCCTCCCCCTTATTCATACCATAGGTCACAGTTACCAGGCATTCATGATTGGTAGCCTGGCATGTCACTCTACAGTGCATGAATTGAGAGCCACTAGCCAGAATCTTAATAGTTATACTCTTTTTATTCCAAAATAACCAGATTCTACCATTCTCATGGTGTTTGTAGTTATTCTCATGCCCAAACTTGCTGAATTTCCTTTTGATTATCCTCTCAGCATTATTTGACTTGACTCTAGTTTCTAATACTCCAAGTAAATCAATCTTATTCTTCAGGAAGTGATGGAGAACCTCCTGCTGCTTGTGAGGCTTGTTGCAGCCTCTAATATTCCATGATGAGATAATCATAGATTAAGTGATCCCCCTCCAGGGTCTTCACCATCCTCTATGACTGTCTGAGCCAGAATGCCCACCTTTTGGTCTTTTGTCATGTCAAGTGGAATTAAATCAATCTCCTGTCCTTGTAGGGCATTAAACTTGTTCTCAGCAAATGCCAATTTTTTTGCTAGAGAACTCTTATTTTTCCTCCCCTGAACAACAGTAAAGCCCTCCTCATCCATATTCCTTCTATCAACCTTGGCTGCTATAACCTTTACAATGCTGGAAGCAGGTGTTGTGTGTGATTCCTCCAGTTTTTTCTCCTTCTTGTTCTCCACAATCTCTACATCTTGCTTATTATGTTGCTTTGGTACATATATGGCCTTAGGTTTTGGTTTTACAGGCTCTTTTAATGCTTCCTTTTTTGCCAGTCTACACCTCTGTGTTGTATGGCCAAGCTTGTGACAGCACGAGCAATAAAAGGGGACTCATTCATATATGACAGTCAGCACACTTTCTCCATAAGGAGTTTTGACAGAAATTGTATCAGGCAGGTCCTTAGATACATCCAGCTCAATTAATACCCTTGCAAAAGACAGCTTTGCCTTCAATGTTGTTCACAGGTCAGCAAATAAGGGCTTTCCCAGTATGCTTGCTATTTTACTTAGAGCTTTTTGTGACCAGAAATGGGGCTCAAGGTCTGGGAATAAAACCCAGACAGGCACATGGGAGGTGGTTTCCATTTCTGCACTAAAAGTAGGTGTCCATTCCTTCAAAATCAGGGCATGCTCTCCATAATACCAGGGTCCTCCTCTTAAAATCTCTTCCATGTCTACCCTGCTGTCAAATTTCATAAAGAACCATCTCTTCTTGAAATACTGTATCAGTGGAGCACTTACAAAGTTCCAATGCTTCTGGGCAAATTCCTGCAGATTTTTTTCATTCGGCTTGACCCCAATCACTTGACCCACTAGAGTATTTTCCCAATATTTCAGTTCTTCACCAAAATCTTCCAATTCAATATTGACAGCAATGTCATCAGTGGGGTAGTAATCCAATTGCATACCAGTTTGTTTGTCCAAAGCATTCTTATATGGTTTATTAGATTGTTTTCCAATTTTTCCAGCTGCTTCAGTCTCTGCATTCAGTAGACTAGTTTTCTCACCTTCATTTGTAACAGAGGAGTTAGTATTACTTACAGTGCCCGGATTTAGCTTCCATTGGTTCACTGCAGACAGAAAATCCATAAAAGTGACAGTTTTTGGCCCCGATTCGTCATTACCCATTTCCGATCCTGGCGCTGGAGTTTGAGTTTCGAGCTGGGTTTGTGTTTTCTTCAGGGTGCCAGGGTTATTAATAGTAATATTAATATCATTTGTTAGAATTACAATCGTGTGGGCCTACATGTTTTCCATATATGAGTGTGTATTTGGCCGTCTTAAGGTTAGCCTACAGAAGTGATCAAGTTTACCATAAGTATTTGGGCTTATGACATCTAATAAGAATATGGACTAAATATGTGTAGAGACCAGTCAGTTATTCCTTATTCAATGATGGGCCGATTAAGGAATAAGACACCCTATATATATATATCTAGGGTTCAGGGTCATGGTCCCTAACTCATATCTTTCTCTCACTCTCTGACATCCCATCATCAGTTGGTGCCTTAGGAGAAGGTTAAAGAGTTAGAAGATCCATACCCACCACCACAACCTTTCACGATGGATCAAGGTACGCTTCCGCTACAATCTCCCATCTTAATAATTTGACATGAATACGGTTCTCGGTTTTATTCCGGATCTAAGGTATAATTCAACAATTGGTATCAGAGCCAATTCATGTCAAATTATTGGGTATAAGTTCTTTGTGTTTTTCGGACTATGTTTAACTTGTACTAGTTGAGTTGCAATTAAGTTTTATAGCAATCCGTTTCGACACACCACGTTTGAAGTTTGGTAGTGAATTGCTTTTCAAGTTGTTTTTTTTTTTTCCTTTTATCGCAATTCGGTAAGTATGTTAATTCACGTACGTGCATAAGTTTGGTCAAAGATGCTTTAATAAGCGGTGGGTTAGTTTTTATATGAATCAAGGCTATATTATAAGTGTTGATTGCGGCGGTATGTTTTTGATACATGGTTTATGCGGTGGAAAATTTTGTGTGCTTTCCTCTTGAGGTTTGATTTTAATTTTTATATCAAGTTTTAAAATAAAGTTTATGATCAAACTAAGGTTTTGCCACATGAAATTTCGATCAAGATAAAGTTGTTTGTTTGAATGGTTAAGGCATGTACGTACGGTAATTAAGTTTGTCGCCTAAAGTCAAGTTCTGTGTTAGTGTGTTTCGTTTATGTGCGAGATCGGTGATTAAAGTTTTTTTCATGCTTAACTGTTGACTTAATTAAGCTTGCCGCTTGTTCGATCGATTTAAGGTAAGTCTTACGCTTATGCTATGTTAGTATAAGGTTCTTCTCTGATCAATCTTTATCCATGAACTACATACGTGTGTGTCGCATGGTCGTGGTTTTTTGCTTTACAGTTGATCTTATAATTTGGTTTATTGTTTGATTGATTTGTTACTGTGATATGATTTGGTTATTTTTTATGTTATTGTGACAAGCATGTTAAAAGACTTAACACACGTTAAGGTTGGACCATGTAGCTTTGGCGTTAGGTTTTGTCAAAGTCGGTTTATAATTACACATTCGGATCATGGTCATCATGATTACAAAGTTAAATAATCTGACGTTTTGGTTTAAATCAATTAAAGATGTCTTATTTCCTACAATAAATTTAATTAAAACAACATGTCGCCAAAGTGACCTCTCTTGTGGAGATTGATTTTATTTGGACATAAGATGGTGTGTACATGATTCATGCGGATATTACCCGGCCCAAAGGAAGGCTAATATTTGGCCGAGTTGTATATACATGTATAGTAGTAAATATGTGACGAATATTTGGTTATTTCCATGTGAATAATAAATCAATCCAAAGATTGTGTTGTTATTTGACAGGATTTTATTGTCAATATTTATTTTACTATGACTAAAGGAGGTGCCAAATTACAAGTTGATATTTCTGTCCAAAGACTAGATTATTAATGTTGTGCATGGTACTTTATGATGGGCCCTACCAATGTCTGATTTAACTCCTAAAATAAAAGAACTTATGTGAGCGTTTTGTTTTGTTATTTTCAGTGAACAATACAGCTTCTGTGATATCTGCTAATCTTAGCTCTATTCCTGTACTTAACGGGACAAATTTTAAGGAATGGAAAGAAAATGTGAGTATTGTCCTCGGTTGCATGGATTTGGACCTTGCTTTGAGAGTTGATAAACCCACTGTTCTTACGGATAAAAGCACCGCAGAGGAAAAGCGGTACTTTGAGAAGTGGGATCGCTCTGATCGCTTGTGTCTGATGATCATGAAGAGAGGAATTCCGGAAACATTCAGGGGTGACTCTGACGAAAAGGTTACTGCCAAAGAATTTCTCAAGGAAATTGAGAAACGGTTTGTCAAAAATGATAAAGCGGAAATCGGTACAACTCTGTTGAACTTGATTTCCTTAAAGTATAAAGGCAAAGGCAATATAAGGGAGTACGTCATGGAGATGTCTCATCTTGCTTCAAAACTTAAGACACTAAAGTTAGAGCTATCTGATGATTTGCTCGTGCATTTGGTTATGTAATCTCTTCCCTTGCAGTTTAACCAGTTTAAGATAAGTTATAACTGCCAGAAGGAGAAATGGACTCTTAATGAGCTCATTTCTCATTGTGTGCAAGAGGAAGAGAGAATGAAGCAAGAAAGGACAGAAAGTGCTCATTTGGCAAGTACCTCTAAGGATAAGTCAAGGAAAAGGAAACTCAATAAGGATGCTGCAGTTCCAGTACAGAAGAAACATCAATCCCATACAGATGTAGCACCTGATTGTTACTTCTGCAAGAACTCTAGACACTTCAAGAAGGATTGCACCAAGTATCATGCTTGGCGTGCAAAGAAAGGTACACTTCTTGCTATGGTTTGTTCTGAGGTTAATTTAGCTTCAGTGCCTAGTGATACTTGGTGGGTAGATTCCGGTGCTACTACTCACATAAGTGTTTCTATGCAGGGTTGCCTGAGCTGCCGAAAACCAAGTGATGATGAAAGATGCATCTTTGTGGGTGATGGCAAATCGGTTGAAGTTGAAGCAATAGGGACATTTAGATTATTACTAAAGACTGGTTCTTTTTTGGATTTGAAAGAGACTTTTGTTGTACCGTCTTTTAGACGGAATTTAGTTTCTGTTTCTGCTTTGGACAAATTTGGTTATTCTTGTTCATTTGGAGACAATAAGTTTAGTCTTTTTCATAATTCAAAAATTATTGGTACTGGTATTTTGTCCCATTATGATAAGCTCTACTTGCTTGAAACAATTGCTTCCTATAACGAAACCTTGCATACAACTACAAGAGGCATAAAACGAAAATTAACTAATGAGAATTCTGCTACAATTTGGCACAAACGTTTAGGTCATATGTCTAAACAAAGAATTGAAAGACTTGTGTCAAATGGAATTCTTGATCCCCTTGATTTTTCCGATTTCCGACTTTGTGTTGAGTGTATCAAGGGGAAACAAACAAACAAAAGGAGATTAGATGCCAATAGAGCTACGGATGTCTTAGAACTGATACATACGGACATTTGTGGACCATTTCCTACTCCATGTAGAAATGGCCAACAATATTTTATCACGTTCATAGACGATTTTTCTCGATATGGCTATCTTTTTCTCATACATGAGAAGTCTCAATCTCTGGACATGTTCAAAATTTTTAAGGCCGAGGTGGAGAACCAACTTGGCAAAAAGGTTAAATCTGTCAGATCAGATCATGGTGGTGAATACTATGGTCGATATGATGGATCCGGTGAACAATGTCCAGGCCCATTTGCCAAATTCCTAGAGGAGTGTGGAATCGTCCCTCAATACACCATGCCAGATTCTCCTCGCATGAATGGTGTAGCGGAGAGACGAAACGGGACCTTAAAGGACATGGTGAGGAGTATGATTAGTCACACTACCTTACCAGAATCACTCTGGGGAGAGGCACTAAAGACTGCAGCGTATATCCTTAACAGAGTTCCAACAAAGGCTACTATTAAGACCCCTTATGAGTTATGGACTGGAAAACAACCCAGTATAAGACATTTACACATTTGGGGATGTCCAGCTGAGGCAAGGCCTTATAGACCACATGAAAAGAAATTGGACTCAAGAACAGTTAGTAGCTATTTTGTTGGGTACTCTGAAAAGTCTCGGGGGTATAAATTTTATGATCCCACTACCAGAAACATTTTTGAGACGGGAAATGCCCAGTTCTTTGAGGATATTGAGTTTGGAGGGAAAGATAAGGTTAGAGATTTTGTCTTTGAAGAGGAATCTATTTCTCTTCCTCCAGTTGTTAATAGTGACAATGGGGAAGACATTGTTGAAAACCTCCCTACTGAGGATCAACAGATCATTCGGGTACAGCAAACTCAAACACCTCAAGAACAAATGCCGTTAAGGGAGAAATCCACTAGAGTGAGAAGAAGTACTTGTTCAGATGATTTTATATATCTCCAAGAACATGAGGAAAGTGTAGTTTCATTGGAAGATGACCATATTAACTTTCATCAAGCTATGCAAAGTTCAAATTCTCAAAAGTGGATTGATGCCATGAATGATGAGATTAAGTCCATGAAAGACAATGATGTTTGGGATCTCGTTCTGTTGCCTGAAGGTGCGAAACCTATTGGTTGCAAATGGATATTTAAAACCAAGAGGGATTCAAATGGCAATGTAGAGAGACATAAGGCTCGTCTTGTTGCAAAGGGCTTTACTCAAAAGGAAGGCATTGATTATAAAGAGACTTTCTCTCCAGTTTCTTCGAAAGACTCTTTTAGAATAATAATGGCATTAGTGGCACATTTTGATCTTGAGTTACATCAGATGGATGTAAAGACTGCGTTTCTCAATTGTGACATTGACGAGACAATCTATATGGTGCAACCTGAAAACTTTGTGTCGGGAGATGCAAAGAAGATGGTTTGCAAATTGAAGAAATCCATCTATGGACTCAAGCAAGCTTCTCGTCAATGGTATTTCAAATTCCACGAGACTGTACTCTCATTTGGTTTTGAGATGAACTCTGTGGAAGATTGCATTTACCATAAGTTCAGTGGGAGTAAGCATATTTTTTTAGTTTTATATGTGGATGACATCTTGCTTGCCAGCAATGATATAGGTTTTCTGCATGAAACCAAGAGAATTCTATCAAAACATTTTGAGATGAAAGACCTTGGTGAAGCAGCCTTTGTGTTAGGAATTGAGATACATCGAGATCGTTCTCGAGGTGTCCTTGGATTATCACAAAGGAACTATATCGATAAGGTTTTACAGAGATTTAACATGCAAGAATGTAAACCACTGGATACCCCTGTGGCAAAAGGAGACAAATTCAGTCTAAGTCAATGCCCCAAGAATAGTTTCGAGAAGAAGGAAATGGAGACAATTCCTTATGCATCAGCTGTGGGAAGTCTCATGTATGCTCACGTTTGTACGCGTCCGGATATAGCGTACATTGTTGGCATGTTAGGCAGATACTTAAGCAATCCGGGTGTGGATCACTGGACAGCAGCCAAAAGAGTCATGAGGTATCTACAGAGAACGAAACACTACATGCTCACATTCAGAAAGTCGGATCATCTTGAGATCATTGGGTATTCTGACTCCGACTTCAATGGATGTCCTGATAGTAGTCGATCCACTTCAGGCTATGTTTTTCTGCTGGCTGGAGGAGCTATTTCATGGAAGAGCGCAAAACAGGAACTTATTGCCACTTCTACCATGGAAGCAGAATTCATTGCGTGTTTTGAGGCATCCAACCATGCGATATGGTTACGGAACTTGGTTGCAGGGCTGCGAATTGTGGACACAGTTGAAAGACCACTTAAATTGTTTTGTGACAATAGAGCGGCTGTGTTGTATTCCAATAGCAACACGAGCGCAACAAAGTCCAAACACATTAGGCTCAAGTTCCGTGCTGTGAAGGAAAGAATCCAGAGGGAAGAGGTGTTTATAGAGCATATTTGTACAAACTCCATGATTGCGGATCCGTTTACTAAGGCTTTGTCACCCAAGGTCTTTCATGAGCATACTGCTCGTATGGGTGTTATTTTGTTTAAGGTTTTGGAGGACTAGTGGGAGTTTTTTGTACTCATGTTCTATTGATAAACACATTTAAGTTTTGTACTATGGTTTTTTGTTTAAAGTTTTAGAATAAAGTTTATGGTTTTACCCTCTTATCTTTTAATAAGATCTCACTAAAGAATATAGTTGGACTAGTTGGAAATAGACATGTAAAGATCACATTTCATGTAATTTTCCATGCTACACATCCATATTTGATCTATGTCGTTTGATTCTGTTTGATGTATGTGATCATTGAGGATTTAGTCATTGGATGACGAAAGTCGCTTTGGTCCTATGTTGGCATAATCAATGGACCAGATTGTTCGAAGATGTCTTTAATGATGGCAACAGTTTTGAGCTCATAAGGTTATGCACATATTATACAGAAACACATGTGGCCCAAGTGGGAGATTGTTAGAATTACAATCGTGTGGGCGTACATGTTTTTCATATATGAGTGTGTATTTGGCCGTCTTAAGGTTAGCCTACAGAAGTGATCAAGTTTACCATAAGTATTTGGGCTTATGACATCTAATAAGAATATGGACTAAATATGTGTAGAGACCAGTCAGTTATTCCTTATTCAATGATGGGCCGATTAAGGAATAAGACACCCTATATATATATCTAGGGTTCAGGGTCATGGTCCCTAACTCATATCTTTCTCTCACTCTCTGACATCCCATCATCAGTTGGTGCCTTAGGTTAAGGTTAAAGAGTTAGAAGATCCATACCCACCACCACAACCTTTCACGATGGATCAAGGTACGCTTCCGCTACAGTCTCCCATCTTAATAATTTGACATGAATACGGTTCTCGGTTTTATTCCGGATCTAAGGTATAATTCAACATCATTAGATTCTGTAGAATGTGTAGATGGTGGCTTTGAGTTTGTTTTTTGAGATCGCCTAGTAGCTGCCATGGGAATCCCAGCTTTTAATCAATGGAGGTTTGGGTTTTCATGGTAGCTTGGACACGAAGCTATTTCTCCTGTATTCCCTTTGATTCCTGATTTTTTAATCAAGTATTTTTTATGAAACCGACTTTTCAATCATAGTAAAAACGGCAGCCTGGTGCATTTTGGCGTCCCCGCTAAGCGAGAGTCCAGGGAAAGGTCCCACCACAAGGGTGCAACGAGGGCAAGCCTTCTCTTGTCAATTTATTTGACAAGAGGTTGTTCCCATGACTTGAACCCATGACCTATCGATCACACGACAACACCTTTACCGGTGCGCCAAGGCTCCCTTCAAGGTTTCGATCATAGTAATAAAAAAACTGCTTAGCTACAACACACTTCTTTTTATATATAGAAACATTCCAAAACTAATTAAAATATGATTAATAAACCCGTTAATAAATATAAGTACGTCTGGTATTGTGCCACATCCTCCCCCCGATGTTAACCAATGAAAGAAGATATATAGATTCATCGAAAGTTGTTAAAAGATTTTGGTCACACCAACAAAAAGTCAAAAACCCTCTTTTCCGTCAAATGACTTGTGGGCACATCGTTTAATTAATTCCGCAGTGACTTTTTATGCATATCGTCTTTTCGTCCAAAGAAAATGAGAACATTATCAACCAAAAAATTTCTCCACAAAATAACGATACATACATAAGCATCGAGGTTTGCTACGCGATTAACCATTTTATTAAGGTGCGATCTTGAACACATGGGTATAAAAACAGGGGTTCGATTAGTAATTAAATAAAGAATGATTATGTAATGGGTGTACAATATTAACTTACTAAATCTTTACAATAGAAAACAAATAACTATGATAAGGTAATTATATAATAAGATAGTAAAGAGTAAATCAATTTATAGCAAGAATTTGTTTTTTAATTTAATGTATTTTATTTTATTTTATTTTATTTTTTTTTTTTAAATTTGACAATTCTAGATATGAAAAATCTCACTTATACATGAATTGTCCGTCGACACAGTCTACCTTAAAGACGTCTTAAATGAATTTTTCAAGTGAAATTTAAAGAGACATGCCACGTGGCATGGTAGATGGCCTAATTGAAGTCGGTGAATGTGATCGTTGCCTCTAACACAGTTTTTAATATACTCCCTGCGTCCGATTTTAAACACCTTATAGCCCTATGTTGTGGAGAGTATATACACTAATCAGATCGGTGAATCAAAGTTCCAAATAAATTACATAGCAAGTTAGTAATGAGGCTTAACAAAAAAAAATCGTAACTTTGATTAATTGGTTAATAGCGTGTACACCATCTTTCGTGAAGGTGCATTTTTGCTATGGGGTGTTTAAAATCGGACAGAGGGAGTATAGTATAAGACGTATTCATGTATAGATTAAAAAAACAGCCGTTGGCACAAACTTGAACAGTAAACCACTTAGGCAAACTTTCCTTTTTTTCATAATTAAAACTAGTTTGATGGCCAGTGCAACGTCCGGGCTAATTATTTAAATGTTAAAATTATGTAAATGAAATTTTTATCTAAAACGTAAAATCTCATTATTTCAAACACTCGTGAGATATTTGTAATGTAATTAGATAGATGGATATTCACCTTTCAAAACCTAAAATCCCGTTTCGAACACCCGTGGAATATTTGAAATATAAATATATAATTAGATGAAAAGTTACCTTTCAAAATCTAAAATCTCATTTTGAACACTCGTAGGATATTCGTAATGTAATAACACGAAAAATCACATTTCAAAACCTAAAATGTCATTTCGAACACTCGTGGGATATTTGTAATGTAATTAGAAGAAAAGTCACATTTTGAAAAGCAAAGTCTCATTTTGAAACACTCGTGGGATATTTGATCTAATTGTCATAAATCAAGTAATTACTATATTAAATAACTATATCCATAAATCAAGTGATTAATAATGTTATTTTATTACAATAATATTCCCATACATTATATACTTACCATATCCTATTTTGGATAAATTTTATTTACAATTTAATAATATTATTATATGTCACGTGTCAGTGTGGGAATTGAGCGGGTTCAGGATTACATATATACTAGTTTGCATGCCCGTGCCACGCTCGTGCTATATATTTATATTGTTTATACTCATTCTATAAGAAAAATGTTGGCTTTTCTTTGTTGTAATAAATTACCATAATGATTATTTTCCATAAATTAACTAATATTATACTACGGCTTATCTTTGTTCTAATAAATTATCATAATAATTATTTTCCATAAATTAGCTATATTATACTAATCTATGATAATTTATTACCATATCCTAATCGATAACTATATTTAATGCTATTTTTATGTTTTCTCCAATTAATGAATGTCAAGTGTCGTTTGAAGAATAACTTAATTTCAGGTTTTAATATATGGTATTAGATTAGATATTGGATAAGAATAAATAAACCGCGTATTTCCTTATTTGTTGGTGTTTCGATTAATTTGCCGCCAGCTCTAACTTCCCCCACTACAGTGCGGTACTTCACTATATATAAGATTAAGTCGGTAACATATCAACAACAACAACCACCACCTTACAACCAATTATTAGTTAAGTTAGTTGTAAAAAAACAAAGAACAAAAACAGAGAACAGATCATCAGAGATTATGGCTGCTGCTGCTCAAGATCAACTCATGAAGCAGTTTCGTGCACGCAAAACAACTGTCTTCAAGAAAGCTGCTGAACTCTCCACGCTCTGCGGCGTCGATGTTTTGTTGGTTTGCTATGATCCGGATTCACCCAAAGCCCCACAAACCTTGTCGTCTAAACCCGACCCGTCCGAGATTGTCAACGAGTATTTGCGAAGGTCGAAGATGGAGGGCAAATGGGTCAACATTAAATTGATGATGATAAGCAGTAAAAAAAAATCAACTCATCGATATTCCGAACATGGGGTTGAACGCTTTGAACGATTTGGATTGCGTTTTGGCAGGTAAAATCGATGATATTAATCAAAGGATTAATTTGATCAAGTCCGCTGTGGGTTCTTCTAATAATTTATCATCAGGCGGTAATAATTATGAGGTGCCATCTTCATCTCATTAACTTCAGATTGTGATGGTAATAACAACAACAAGATTATGATTGAATTCAACCAAAGTTACAGTTGTTGGGGTGAGTTCGATTTGGGATAGACCGGGATCAACCTTGGTTTCCTGCGCGCACAAAAAAACGGTCAAGGGGGCCCGGCTTTCGCCAGGCGGCGCCCCTCTAATTTCCCCCAATTTTATTTGTTTCCCCCAATTTTCGATTCCCCCCAATTTCACTTCTGATTTTCGCCCAGTATTACTTCATCCCCCACTATTACTTCTGATTTTCGCCCAGTATTGCTTCTGATTCTCTTTAATCCGTGCTCCGCGTGCTACTCGTGTTCCCCAGTAATGGTCCTCAACTACAATAAAGCAAGGTATGTAACTAGTTCACACCTTCAATTGTACTTTTGGGTGCTTTTAATTTTCCTAAACTGATCAAATGCAAATCAGTTTATGTTGTAATTAAACCTACATTCGATGTGAAAAAACCCTAATTGATGTGTTTGTTTTTCTATTATGTGCCAATTAGTGTCGTCACAAAGCTAAATGAAGGGTAGGTGATTGAATTGAAGTAATTCGTAGCTATATTGAATTGAATATAGTTTTCTTGTTTGAATGTTATATGTAGGTTATAGATTGAATTCGATGAGGTCGAAGCTTCGGGTTTATCATGGGGGTAAATTTGAAACTAGTATGCACAAGACTAGCTATGTGGGTGGAGGATTATATTTGAGTGATAATGATGATGAAGTGTGCTATTTCAACTTATCTTACATTGTGATGAAAGTGCTCAAATATAGTGATGTAGGACAAATGTTGTATAAAAGGCATGGTTTGAGTCTATGTTATGGTAGAAGGGAAATTAAGGATGACAAATGCATTGAAGATTTGCTAGAAAGTGCTGATGCCAATGGGTATATTAATGTGTATGTGACTCATGGAGTGAGTGAGGCCAATGTCCAGTCCACTAAGCCCTCAAAGCCAACAAACCAAAGGGCTAGGATACCAAAATTGGCAGTAAGAAGGCCCAATGAGCCCATTACCCAAACAAACCCTACCCCTGCCTCCACATCTTCCTCCATACAAGTCACTGACCCTAGGAAAGGATCTGAAAACCTGTCAAAAAAACGTATTGTACCCTTGAAACCCCCCCATTTCAGAAGCAAAAGACCCTTTGTTGTTGATAGCAGTGATGTTGTGAGTGATGCTGATGATGATGATGAGATTGGAGATGAGATATTTGGTGAAGATGAAGATGAAACTATGTTACAGTTGGTTCACAGAAGCTTGGGGCATAAAGAAAATGAGGAAGACAGTGACAAAGAAAACTCTGTTGAGCTACAACCAGATGATGATGTGCTTTCAGATGATGATGATTTGAGGAACTTTGATGGATCTGATGTAGGTCAGGTAGACTCATATCCTACTTTTAATCCTGATGTTGATTTCAAAAAAAATATCAATCTTGTTCTTTGTTTAAAGTTTCCAACAAATGGAGTTTTTAGAAAAGCTTTGAGGCATCATTGTATAGAAAATGGCTATGAGTATTATCTATTGCATGGTGGAGCAAAGAGAGTGACTGCGTACTGTAAGCATAAGTGTAAGTGTGATTGGTAAAAGAAGAAGGCTAAGATTGTGGGATGTAGTTGCAATGCAAGAAACAAGTGTGTATTTAAAGTTCATGCAACTAAGTTGAAATTGGAGGAGACTTTTCAAATTAAAAGTCTTAATCTTGATCATACTTGTGGGTGGAGAGATACTAATTGCAAGGTAAGTGCATCTTACTTGGCTGAGAGGTACATTGACTCTTTTAGGATTGACCCGCAATGGAAAATTAATGTTTTCAAAGAGATTGTTGCAAAAGACCTAGGTGTTCAAATAAACTATCAGAAGGGGTACAAGGTTAGAAAAAAAGCATTAGACATGATTTTTGGGAGTGGAACGGATGAGTATAGTAGGGTGTGGGATTATTGTGAGATTGTTAAGAAATACAATCCAGGCTCTCCAGCTGTTGTGTCTGTGACAACAGAAGTGGGGACGAAACCTGCATTTCAGAGAATGTGTATATGTCTCCAAGCTTGTAAAGAGGGGTTTGTCAATGGTTGTAGGCCTCTAAATGGTGTAGATGGTTGTCATCTCAAAGACCCATATGATGGTATTATTCTCTCTGCCGTGGGAAAGGATGGTAATACAAATATATTTCCTATAGCTTGGGCTGTGGTTGAAGCGGAAAACATTGACTCATGGACTTGGTTTTTGGAGTTGTTGGTCAAGGATTTGGGTTCAATTGCTGAGACTGTAACTTATATTGGGGAGACAGATATTGAGGAGACTAAAAGTGGGGAGAAAGAGGCTGAAGAGGATGTGGCATTCATGTCTGATCGACAAAAGGTTAGACTCCAACACTTTAATCTTTATTACCTCTCCCAAAACTGTTTACATTGGTTGTTATCTAACAATCGTAATGTATGTTTGTGCTTAGGGTCTATTGGAGGCTTTTTCAAGGGTTGTACCTACAGCGGAGACTAGGTTCCGTTGCAAGCATATTTGGGCTAATTTTAAGCTCAAGTTCTCGGGAGTTGCTTTTAGACAAAGCTTCTGGAAAGCTGCTAGAGCATATACCAAGGTATGTACATTACCTCTCCTTTGTTTGTTATCTTATTTTTTTGTGTGTTTTAGGCCACAAAATGAAACTCTCCCACAAAATACATGTGTAGGTTGAATTTAAGAAACATATGGAGGGGATAAAGCTGTTATCTGTTGACGCCTTTGCTTATTTGGATGCCATTCCCCCTAGACATTGGTGTAGGCATGCGTTTAGCACTAGAAGCAAAAGTGCAATGTTATTGAATAATTGTTGTGAAAGCTTCAATAATGTTCTTAGGCCAGCTAGAAAAGAACCTATTCTGATCCTCATGGAGTGGATTAGGAGGTATATGGTGAAGAGGATATGTACTAAGAGGCTAGAAGCAGAAAAGCAGGAGACAAAAGTAATGCCTGCTGTTTTGAAACAGTTTAAGTAATGTAGTGATGATGCCAAGGGGTGTATTTTACTACAGGCTAGTGTAGATGAATTTGAGGTTGATAATTTAGGAAAAAGACACATTGCGAATCTGAAAGATAGAACTTGTGGGTGTTTCAAATGGGATTTGACGGGAATACCATGTTCACATGCATTTGCATGTATTTTGAAGAAAAGGCTGAATCCCGAGGACTTTGTTCACCAATCATACACCAAAGAAGCTTAATCGAAATCCTACACCCCAGTCATACACCCTATGCCTAGAATAGAAGTGTGGCCAAAAACCTCTTATCCTCAACCAACTCCTCCACCAAGCAAAGACAAGCCTGGCAGACCATCAGATAAAAGAGGAAAAAAGAAGTTGGTGAGGATGACAGTAAGCTCGTTAAGAGGGCGAAAAAACAGAATAGGTGCCAGAACTGTGGAGTGTATGGACACAATTCCAAAAGCTGCAAAAATCCTAGTGTTGACTTTCCAGGAAAGAAGAAAAGGAAGATCAAATCTGGCACACAACAGGTTTGAACAAAATTTCTGTCTGTTTTTATGTTATGTGTTCATCTCATAGACTCATACCATTTTGTAATTTCTGATCATAGGGTTTCATTGATAATCAGGTAGTGGAGGGTGGAGAAGCTGAAGGCAGCAATTCAGTGGCACAAACAGAAGTTTCTATGTCATCAAGCCAACCTCAAACTCAAAGCGAAAGTCGATGTCAAGCTCAAACACAGCAATCTCAACCCCAAAGTCAGAGAGCTTCAAATAATAGGCCTGTTTGGAAGCCCTGATTTGTACTCATTTAGCTAGTGCTTGTTATAACTAGATAAATGTTATGTAAGTCGTAGACGTGAACGCAGATCCGACGCATGTTTTGTAAGCCATGCATGGACAAAGAATTGGCAAAGTTGACGTTTTGTGTGTAATGACAATTTCGCAAGCAATCCTGTCAAAACAGATTGTCCCGAATTGATCCTAATGCTCGGGAAAAATCGTAAGGCAGGAATTTAGGCTTTTTGGTTGATTTGTCAGTTAAGTACCATGCTGCAATATCTTCAAAGTTCCAAGAGAAGGACTCAAACCTGCACACGATCCTGCAACAGAGGTCGATCAGGCCATACACTACCTCATCCCCACCCCCCTTTTGTTAATTTCAACTGTTTTTCGTTTATGTTCAATTACTTGCTGTCAAAAAAAAAAAAAAAAGACAATTTAGCAAGCAAATCTGATGCAAGTGAACAATTTCATCCAAAGTTCCAAAGTTTTATTTCTTAATTCCGTCAATTAGGTTACAAAATGAGAGTAATACATTGGGTTATTACTCAATACAAAGTGCTTATATGATAATCACTACCTAAGCATACATAATCTTTAATACAACAACAATGATAACAACAACAACCACTTTTCTCATCAATTTCATGCTTGAACTGACACTCTCGTATTCAACCTTTAAAGTGGAATGTGCTCCCTCAAGCACACTATTCTGCTCTTTTACAAACTCCAAATCTTTCTTCAATTTAGTCGCTTCATCTTTCAGTTGCACAACCTCAACTTTCAGCCACCTAGTCTCATTAACAAGCTCATTAATGACATTTCTTTACCACTCAGTCATATCCTCGTCATACCATTTGAAACAGTTGCAGCCACGCCTTTGAGTTCCGAACTCATAAAACTTGCAACCCCAAAACCTTCTACCAGGGTTGTCACGGGTTGTTGCTTTGCGAAGTGCAGCAGGTATAGAACAATTGCACTTGATTTTGATTTTTTTGGCAGATGGTGAATAGGAGCACATTGTGCTTTCCGACATGCTAAAAAGAACAACAAAAGAATGAAGATAAGATAGGAAAATGGAAGATTTTGAAAATATAAGGTAGGATTTGGAAATTTATCCTTAATATACTCCATGACTCTTTTATGGGATTAGCGCACTCCCAAGTCCGCGGTCCGCGGTCCGCAGCGCAGTCAATTAAGTCAACCATCGTAGTCTATCCCCACAGACGGCGCCAAATGTTGGGGTGAGTTCGATTTGGGATAGACCGAGATCAACCTTGGTTTCCTACGCGCACAAACAAACGATCAAGGGGGCCCGGCTTTCGCCAGGCGACACCCCTCCGACGCTCAAGTCAGTGTTGAGTACGAAGGATGGGGTAGTCACAAAATAAGATAATAATATAGTAGAGAAAATATGTGATGTGTGTCCCAAAGTCCCTTGATCATGGCAAATGAAAGGTATATATAGGGAATGTCAAGAGTCCAAGGAAATAAACCAAAGTACTCCTAATCAATCATGACCCTTCATTCAACCAAGATCTAATGGCTAATACCTTTTGGGATTTGAGAGTATCACATGAACTTTTTCCAAGGAACACTTTCCTAAGGGCCGTGGCCCATTTACAAAATGGGTACCAACAACAGTTTCGATGATGTGGAGTTTAAGGAAGTTACTAATGATAATACGCATCAGGTGGGTAATTCTGTTTGTAACGGTAATAACGGTGATGTGTTTGTTAGAATTACAATCGTGTGGGCCTACATGTTTTCCATATATGAGTGTGTATTTGGCCGTCTTAAGGTTAGCCTACAGAAGTGATCAAGTTTACCATAAGTATTTGGGCTTATGACATCTAATAAGAATATGGACTAAATATGTGTAGAGACCAGTCAGTTATTCCTTATTCAATGATGGGCCAATTAAGGAATAAGACACCCTATATATATATCTAGGGTTCAGGGTCATGGTCCCTAACTCATATCTTTCTCTCACTCTCTGACATCCCATCATCAGTTGGTGTCTTAGGAGAAGGTTAAAGAGTTAGAAGATCCATACCCACCACCACAACCTTTCACGATGGATCAAGGTACGCTTCCGCTACTGTCTCATCTTGATAATCTGACATGAATACGGTTCTCGGTTTTATTCCGGATCTAAGGTATAATTCAACAATTGGTATCAGAGCCAATTCATGTCAAATTATTGGGTATAAGGTTTTTGTGTTTTTCGGACTATGTTTAACTTGTACTAGTTGAGTTGCGATTAAGTTTTATAGCAATCCGTTTCGACACACCAATTTACGTTTGAAGTTTGGTAGTGAATTGCTTTTCAAGTTGTTTTTTTTTTTTTCCTTTTATCGCAATTCGGTAAGTATGTTAATTCACGTACGTGCATAAGTTTGGTCAAAGATGGTTTATGCGGTGGAAAATTTTGTGTGCTTTCCTCTTGAGGTTTGATTTTAATTTTTATATCAAGTTTTAAAATAAAGTTTATGATCAAACTAAGGTTTTGCCGCATGAAATTTCGATCAAGATAAAGTCGTTTGTTTGGTTGGTTAAGGCATGTACGTACGGTAATTAAGTTTGTCGCCTAAAGTCAAGTTCTGTGTTAGTGTGTTTCGTTTATGTGCGAGATCGGTGATTAAAGTTTTTTTCATGCTTAACTGTTGACTTAATTAAGCTTGCCGCTTGTTCGATCGATTTAAGGTAAGTCTTACGCTTATGCTATGTTAGTATAAGGTTCTTCTCTGATCAATCTTTATCCATGAACTACATACGTGTGTGCCGCATGGTCGTGGTTTTTTGCTTTACAGTTGATCTTATAATTTGGTTTATTGTTTGATTGATTTGTTACTGTGATATGATTTGGTTATTTTCTATGTTATTGTGACAAGCATGTTAAAAGACTTAACACACGTTAAGGTTGGACCATGTAGCTTTGGCGTTAGGTTTTGTCAAAGTCGGTTTATAATTACACATTCGGATCATGGTCATCATGATTACAAAGTTAAATAATCGGACGTTTGGTTTAAATCAATTAAAGATGTCTTATTTCCTACAATAAATTTAATTAAAACAACATGTCGCCAAAGTGACCTCTCTTGTGGAGATTGATTTTATTTGGACATAAGATGGTGTGTACATGATTCATGCGGATATTACCCGGCCCAAAGGAAGGCTAATATTTGGCCGAGTTGTATATACATGTATAGTAGTAAATATGTGACGAATATTTGGTTAATTCCATGTGAATAATAAATCAATCCAAAGATTGTGTTGTTATTTGACAGGATTTTATTGTCAATATTTATTTTACTATGACTAAAGGAGGTGCCAAATTACAAGTTGATATTTCTGTCCAAAGACTAGATTATTAATGTTGTGCATGGTACTTTGTGATGGGCCCTACCAATGTCTGATTTAACTCTTAAAATAAAAGAACTTATGTGAGCGTTTTGTTTTGTTATTGTAAGTGAACAATACAACTTCTGTGATATCTGCTAATCTTAGCTCTATTCCTGTACTTAACGGGACAAATTTTAAGGAATGGAAAGAAAATGTGAGTATTGTCCTCGGTTGCATGGATTTGGACCTTGCTTTGAGAGATGATAAACCCACTGCGCTTACGGATAAAAGCACCGCAGAGGAAAAGCGGTACTTTGAGAAGTGGGATCGCTCTGATCGCTTGTGTCTGATGATCATGAAGAGAGGAATTCCGGAAACATTCAGGGGTGACTCTGACGAAAAGGTTACTGCCAAAGAATTTCTCAAGGAAATTGAGAAACGGTTTGTCAAAAATGATAAAGCGGAAATCGGTACAACTCTGTTGAACTTGATTTCCTTAAAGTATAAAGGCAAAGGCAATATAAGGGAGTACATCATGGAGATGTCTCATTTTGCTTCAAAACTTAATGCACTAAAGTTAGAGCTATCTGATGATTTGCTCGTGCATTTGGTTATGTTATCTCTTCCCTTGCAGTTTAACCAGTTTAAGATAAGTTATAACTGCCAGAAGGAGAAATGGACTCTTAATGAGCTCATTTCTCATTGTGTGCAAGAGGAAGAGAGAATGAAGCAAGAAAGGACAGAAAGTGCTCATTTGGCAAGTACCTCTAAGGATAAGTCAAGGAAAAGGAAACTCAATAAGGATGCTGCAGTTCCAGTACAGAAGAAACATCAATCCCATACAGATGTAGCACCTGATTGTTACTTCTGCAAGAACTCTGGACACTTCAAGAAGGATTGCACCAAGTATCATGCTTGGCGTGCAAAGAAAGGTACACTTCTTGCTATGGTTTGTTCTGAGGTTAATTTAGCTTCAGTGCCTAGTGATACTTGGTGGGTAGATTCCGGTGCTACTACTCACATAAGTGTTTCTATGCAGGGTTGCCTGGACATTTAGATTATTACTAAAGACTGGTTCTTTTTTGGATTTGAAAGAGACTTTTGTTGTACCGTCTTTTAGACGGAATTTAGTTTCTGTTTCTGCTTTGGACAAATTTGGTTATTCTTGTTCATTTGGAGACAATAAGTTTAGTCTTTTTCATAATTCAAAAATTATTGGTACTGGTATTTTGTCCCATTATGATAAGCTCTACTTGCTTGAAACAATTGCTTCCTATAACGAAACCTTGCATACAACTACAAGAGGCATAAAACGAAAATTAACTAACGAGAATTCTGCTACAATTTGGCACAAACGTTTAGGTCATATATCTAAACAAAGAATTGAAAGACTTGTGTCAAATGGAATTCTTGATCCCCTTGATTTTTCAGATTTCCGACTTTGTGTTGAGTGTATTAAGGGGAAACAAACAAACAAAAGGAGATTAGATGCCAATAGAGCTACGGATGTCTTAGAACTGATACATACGGACATTTGTGGACCATTTCCTACTCCATGTAGAAATGGCCAACAATTTTTTATCACGTTCATAGACGATTTTTCTCGATATGGCTATCTTTTTCTCATACATGAGAAGTCTCAATCTCTGGACATGTTCAAAATTTTCAAGGCCGAGGTGGAGAACCAACTTGGCAAAAAGGTTAAATCTGTCAGATCAGATCGTGGTGGTGAATACTATGGTCGATATGATGGATCCGGTGAACAATGTCCAGGCCCATTTGCCAAATTCCTAGAGGAGTGTGGAATCGTCCCTCAATACACCATGCCAGGTTCTCCTCGCATGAATGGTGTAGCGGAGAGACGAAACAGGACCTTAAAGGACATGGTGAGGAGTATGATTAGTCACACTACCTTACCAGAATCACTCTGGGGAGAGGCACTAAAGACTGCAGCGTATATCCTTAACAGAGTTCCAACAAAGGCTACTATTAAGACCCCTTATGAGTTATGGACTGGAAAACAACCCAGTATAAGACATTTACACATTTGGGGATGTCCAGCTGAGGCAAGGCCTTATAGACCACATGAAAAGAAATTGGACTCAAGAACAGTTAGTAGCTATTTTGTTGGGTACTCTGAAAAGTCTCGGGGGTATAAATTTTATGATCCCACTACCAGAAACATTTTTGAGACGGGAAATGCCCAGTTCTTTGAGGATATGGAGTTTGGAGGGAAAGATAAGGTTAGAGATTTTGTCTTTCAAGAGGAATCTATTTCTCTTCCTCCAGTTGTTAATAGTGACAATGGGGAAGACATTGTTGAAAACCTCCCTACTGAGGATCAACAGATCATTCGGGTACAGCAAACTCAAACACCTCAAGAACAAATGCCGTTAAGGGAGAAATCCACTAGAGTGAGAAGAAGTACTTGTTCAGATGATTTTATATATCTCCAAGAACATGAGGAAAGTGTAGTTTCATTGGAAGAAGGATAAGGTTAGAGATTTTGTCTTTGAAGAGGAATCTATTTCTCTTCCTCCAGTTGTTAATAGTGACAATGGGGAAGACATTGTTGAAAACCTCCCTACTGAGGATCAACAGATCATTCGGGTACAGCAAACTCAAACACCTCAAGAACAAATGCCGTTAAGGGAGAAATCCACTAGAGTGAGAAGAAGTACTTGTTCAGATGATTTTATATATCTCCAAGAACATGAGGAAAGTGTAGTTTCATTGGAAGATGACCCTATTAACTTTCATCAAGCTATGCAAAGTTCAAATTCTCAAAAGTGGATTGATGCCATGAATGATGAGATTAAGTCCATGAAAGACAATGATGTTTGGGATGTCGTTCTGTTGCCTGAAGGTGCGAAACCTATTGGTTGCAAATGGATATTTAAAACCAAGAGGGATTCAAATGGCAATGTAGAGAGATATAAGGCTCGTCTTGTTGCAAAGGGCTTTACTCAAAAGGAAGGCATTGATTATAAAGAGACTTTCTCTCCAGTTTCTTCGAAAGACTCTTTTAGAATAATAATGGCATTAGTGGCACATTTTGATCTTGAGTTACATCAGATGGATGTAAAGACTGCGTTTCTCAATGGTGACATTGACGAGACAATCTGTATGGTGCAACCTGAAAACTTTGTGTCGGGAGATGCAAAGAAGATGGTTTGCAAATTGAAGAAATCCATCTATGGACTCAAGCAAGCTTCTCGTCAATGGTATTTCAAATTCCACGAGACTGTACTCTCATTTGGTTTTGAGATGAACTCTGTGGAAGATTGCATTTACCATAAGTTCAGTGGGAGTAAGCATATTTTTTTTAATTTTATATGTGGATGACATCTTGCTTGCCAGCAATGATATAGGTTTTCTGCATGAAACCAAGAGACTTCTATCAAAACATTTTGAGATGAAAGACCTTGGTGAAGCAGCCTTTGTGTTAGGAATTGAGATACATCGAGATCGTTCTCGAGGTGTCCTTGGATTATCACAAAGGAACTATATCGATAAGGTTTTACAGAGATTTAACATGCAAGAATGTAAACCACTGGATACCCCTGTGGCAAAAGGAGACAAATTCAGTCTAAGTCAATGCCCCAAGAATAGTTTCGAGAAGAAGGAAATGGAGACAATTCCTTATGCATCAGCTGTGGGAAGTCTCATGTATGCTCACGTTTGTACGCGTCCGGATATAGCGTACATTGTTGGCATGTTAGGCAGATACTTAAGCAATCCGGGTGTGGATCACTGGACAGCAGCCAAAAGAGTCATAAGGTATCTACAGAGAACGAAACACTACATGCTCACATTCAGAAGGTCGGATCATCTTGAGATCATTGGGTATTCTGACTCCGACTTCAATGGATGTCCTGATAGTAGTCGATCCACTTCAGGCTATGTTTTTCTGCTGGCTGGAGGAGCTATTTCGTGGAAGAGCGCAAAACAGGAACTTATTGCCACTTCTACCATGGAAGCAGAATTCATTGCGTGTTTTGAGGCATCCAACCATGCGATATGGTTACGGAAATTGGTTGCAGGCTGCGAATTGTGGACATAGTTGAAAGACCACTTAAATTGTTTTGTGACAATAGAGCGGCTGTGTTGTATTCCAATAGCAACACGAGCGCAACAAAGTCCAAACACATTAGGCTCAAGTTCCGTGTTGTAAAGGAAAGAATCCAGAGGGAAGAGGTGTTTATAGAGCATATTGGTACAAACTCCATGATTGCGGATCCGTTTACTAAGGCTTTGTCACCCAAGGTCTTTCATGAGCATACTGCTCATATGGGTGTTATTTTGTTTAAGGTTTTGGAGGACTAGTGGGAGTTTTTTGTACTCATGTTCTATTGATAAACACATTTAAGTTTTGTACTATGGTTTTTTTGTTTAAAGTTTTAGAATAAAGTTTATGGTTTTACCCTCTTATATATCGTTTAATAAGATCTCACTAAAGAATATAGTTGGACTAGTTGGAAATAGACATGTAAAGATCACATTTCATGTAATTTTCCATGCTACACATCCATATTTGATCTATGTCGTTTGATTCTGTTTGATGTATGTGATCATTGAGGATTTAGTCATTGGATGACGAAAGTCGCTTTGGTCCTATGTTGGCATAATCAATGGACCAGATTGTTCGAAGATGTCTTTAATGATGGCAACAGTTTTGAGCTCATAAGGTTATGCACATATTATACAGAAACACATGTGGCCCAAGTGGGAGATTGTTAGAATTACAATCGTGTGGGCCTACATGTTTTCCATATATGAGTGTGTATTTGGCCGTCTTAAGGTTAGCCTACAGAAGTGATCAAGTTTACCATAAGTATTTGGGCTTATGACATCTAATAAGAATATGGACTAAATATGTGTAGAGACCAGTCAGTTATTCCTTATTCAATGATGGGCCGATTAAGGAATAAGACACCCTATATATATATCTAGGGTTCAGGGTCATGGTCCCTAACTCATATCTTTCTCTCACTCTCTGACATCCCATCATCAGTTGGTGTCTTAGGAGAAGGTTAAAGAGTTAGAAGTTCCATACCCACCACCACAACCTTTCACGATGGATCAAGGTACGCTTCCGCTACTGTCTCATCTTGATAATCTGACATGAATACGGTTCTCGGTTTTATTCCGGATCTAAGGTATAATTCAACAGTGTTGACTCTTGATGATCTGGATTTCGAGGGGTGTGATCAGATGTGGTCTGCTCCATAGTATATCGTGGGTGATGATCAGATGGTGAAAAGTTGTGATGGATTTCAGAGTAGTGATCAGGTGTGGGCGAGTCCAGAACAGTACTATGACGAAACAGAGCTGATGATTGATGTTTCTGATTTTGGTGATTTCAGATTTGATTATGATGATCATGATCATAGCTTGGATTTGATCAACAAGTTTGCGACCGTTGATAATAATTGTGCTTTTGCGCCGCAAATCCCATGTTATTAATCCAAGTAGTAGGAATAGGATTGTTAATTAGTGCCACCATATATAGATAATAAAGGAGTGTAATACTGATGGTGAATGACTTTTTGTAAATTACTCGTTCAATGAAATAGCGTTATTTTTCAATTCTGAGCCTTGCTCTTGTTGTTGATGTTTTTCGTTTCTTAATTTCGTCATGAGTGGTAATTCGCAATGTTTTGAAAACCAACCCGAAATCCCTAGATTGAGACCACTTACATCTTTTCTTGTTTTTGCCCTCCCTCATAGAATAACACCAATTTCCATCTGAAATTTATAACAAGTCGAAACACAAAATTTATATAGAAAATTTTGGTACCAGAAATGACGTCAAGACTTATCGATCATATACTGTTCCTGCCGTGTGTTCTTTTATTAAGAAAATCAGTAACTCTCTGGAAACTTGTATGATACGGTGAATCATGCAAGTTTTATCAAGAGAAAGATAGGTACTTTTGCATACATGTCATTTCTGTAGATGTAAATCAATCAACTTGACCCAAGTTTCATATCTGACTCGACCCATATGTGTTAATGTGTCATCCTCCCAACCCATGAAAAAGAAAAACTGGCCACATTCGGCACCAGCTGCAAGTTAGTTACTCCTATTTAAAGTTGTTAGAGTTTGTTATTGTTAAAGAGTGATCGGGACTGGGCCGCATTCGTACGGAGGAGAGAGAGAGTCCGCTTCATAAACCCAAGAAGGTTTCATCCTAAAACCAATTGGCAATAGGAGGAGTAACTCCTTGCTTTATATACGACTCAACTTTCTCCTCTTTTTCCAATGTGGGACACTCACAGGTGAAGCTCACTTTAACACTCCCTCTCGCGTGTGAGTTCCCGTTTTTACTAACAGACTGGGCTTAGGGGCTAACCGGGGCTCTTCTTTCTCTCTTCGCTTCCCACATATCTTGCCCATCTGGGCAGACTAGACCTTCACAGGCTCACCGGGGCTCTTTTTAACTCTCTTCGGTGGCATCGCAAACCGGGGCTCTCCTACCTCTCTTCGGTTGCGTAAACTCGATCCATCTGCAATGGGCCCAGTTCCTCTTGAGTCCCAGGTCTTCAACCATGGGCTCTGATACCATATTAAAGAGCGAATGATCGGGCCTGGCCCGCATAACCCTAACCCTAATTGTACTATATAATGAGGAGAGACGTTAACCCTAATCCAAGTTCTAGAATCTTCTATTCTACACTATTCTATATTCATCCTCTATTAGTTATGAAAGCATTAACGAACATTATTAATACCTTAGAGCATCTCCAATGCTAAACTACAAGTATTGTAGCTTGGAGAGTTACCATGTAAGAGTGAGATTAATTCGAATTTTGTATTTTTGTTGCAGTAAATATCTATCAGTAGTTGAGTAGAATTAGTGTTTGTGTAATCTTGTCTGTAAATTATGATCGAAATGAAAATGGATCACAATCATTTTATTCCTACTCTGATTTTTCCTGATGCTTCAGTTCTGACACTTCCTCAGTTTTTGTGTTCTTTTTTTTTTTTTTTTTTTTTGAGGTGCGACACCTTATCAATTGGAGACACTATAGGGATGACAAGGAATCGAAGCTTGATACGTGTACAAGTTGTATACTTTTTGCTATTGTTCACCTTGTGAACGAGTCTGGTCGACTTTTAACACTATGAGTATCTCTAGTTCTGTTATCTTGGCAGTGAGTAGTACGTCCTTGAGTATGCACATCCATATTTTTCAGTAATTAATCATCTCCTAGAATTTACATCACAGAGAGTGCTGCTCCTGCTAGAGAGTTCTCTGAACAGATAATATCTGATAATCCTGAGTACGAGAAGTGTCCAGACACCGAATATCAGGCCGAGGTTGTCCTACTGATGACTCAGGACTTAACAGGGATGATCTCTGTCATGAAGAGAAAAACCTGAAGGTCCTCATTTCTTTTTCAATTTTTTGTAAATCAAATGAGCAAATAAACTTTAATTTAGTCCTCTGAATTATCATTTCTTAAAAAATAGGTCTCACTTAATGTCTTCTTAATGTCATTTGTGCGCATTTTGTTTAATAGATGTAGCATTCGAAATAAAGATGAAAAGATCACACATGATTCTGCAGTCCTTTCAGTTGGAGGGAACGACTGCTACTATGATTCTGACGATGAGATAAATTGGTCTACCTATGAAAATTGTGACTGGTGACATTACGACGACTTTTTGATTTGTAATCTTGTGGCTACATATGCAGATTGGAGGCATCAGGGGCCTGAAACGTGCGGGTGCAGCTTATGGATTGTTCTGCTTTACCTACACTAAATCGTTAAGGGTGGCATCAAATCTGGCTGCTAAACATCTCATAAGCGTTGTGCAGAACCCATATGACAGTGTCAAGTTGCGATTCAATCTCAGAGAGGTTGGTGAATTTTGTGTATCTGGTAACTTGTTGACAGATGTCACACATCAGCATTGTTGAACTATATGTGTTATATTGATGATGACAAGAGCTATGAATGTTTATTCCCTAACCACTTATGATCGGTTTTAGTGAGCTTGAGTTTCAGGTGATAATGAAGGAAGAGATTGATCATTCGTGAGAAGACTAGTTAGAAGAATTCATGTTCTAGTCTTTTGTAACGGTGAGTAACTTGGTGAGTCTGTATTGAAGGACTTGTTATATTACATGGAACAAACCTGGGTACTGTTCTTGCTACTTAATAAGTTCAGAGCAGAGAACAGAACTATAGTCTGTTCTATATTTTGGTATTGAACGAATTTTGCTAGAGTTTTCAAGAGAAATATCACGTTTTCTATGGTTAAGAAAAGAATATTTTTATCAATATTTCTTATTTTCTTCTAAGTGATTCTTGATAAAAATAAGCTGATGATTTTGTTAAACATAATTCATTATATAGTTTCCTTTAACTAGGACTCTTAATTTCTATAATTGAGATAATTATCTTTTATTTATGGTTAGCAATTAAAATTTTGATTTGGTCAAGATTTAATTGAAAACTATCCAGGGTTTAAAACGTGATGTTTTACCCTAGAACTAATCAAACGTTTTACAAGAGAAAAAATTTAAGTGTTGTTTTTGAGAAAAACGTCTGGTACCTTGAGCGATTATCAGATTTATCCTGTTATTCATTGCTAGGTTAAAGTTATCTCTATCTGCTTTCATTGAAGCATTTGTTGGGATACAGTGTTGTAATCTTTCTCTTTTAGAGTGAGAATTTTGGGTACGGGGTTGTACTCGGACTTTGTACAATTGGGTTGATTGTGCAATTCCTCTACTTATCTTGGGTTGAGCGTGTAAGGAAGAATTTTCAGTGAAATTGTGTGGACGTAGACCTTGGGTTGAGGTCGAACCACCTGAAAATTCTGTGTGATTCTTGCTTCCGCTTTCCATTACTTTGATTTGTTAGTGGTGTTGTGTACTTCTAGGAGCTATAATCTCTAGCCTGTAAGTACAGAACACCATACTGTTCTCTCTAATCACACAAAGTCAAAAAAGTAGTACTCAATTCACCCCTCCCCCCTCTTGAGTATTGTTGTCGTTAGATCCTTCAATTGGCTTCAGAGCTAGGGCTTCTTGCAAGGCTAGTTACCTAGAGAAGTTATAATGTCTACAAGTGACAACAATCGTTGGAGCAATAAGTGTCCGATATTCGAAGGGAATGATTATGGCTGGTGGAAGATTAGGATGCTGACGTATGTTCAAGGAATGGATTTTCAGTGTTGGAGTATTATCAAGAATGGTCCACTACCTATCACCACAACCGATGATAAAAGAATTATCTCAGTGATGAAAGAAGAATCGTATACTTTAAAGGACTTTGAGAAAGCTGAAAAGAATGCCAAGGCCATGTCCATACTTCAGTTTGCTGTTGGACGACAAGACACGAGTCGCATCTCCGGATGTACATTGGCAAAGGAAATTTGGGACAGCCTTGAACTCGCCTATGAAGGTACGTCTCAGGTAAGGTGCACTCGTATTGATATTCTTATGCAACAATATGAAATGTTTTCAATGCAAAAAGATGAGAATATAAATGATATGTCTGCTAGATTCTCTAGTATCACTAATGAACTAAAAAATCTTGGAAGAAATATTGTGGAAAAAGATCTTGTTAGGAAAGTGCTTAGGAGTCTTACAGATTGATGGCAACCGAAAGTTACAGCTATCGAGGAGGCCAAAGACTTGTCAACACTGGCCTATCATGAGCTAATGGGTTCTCTCATGGCTCATGAGATCACCCTTGACAAAAGAGCAGGGGAGTTCACTAAAGGTAAGGGGTTAGCACTTAGAGCCGCATCTAGTGACGAAGAGGACTCGGACGATGAGGATACTACCATGCTTGTAAAGAAATTCATGAAGTTCATAACCAAATATCGTTCCAGGAGGGCAATGAACTTTTCAGGTAAGAAAACTCCTTCCAAAAGTGAATTTAATCCTGGTTGCTATAAATGTGAAAGTACTGAACATAGGATCAAAGATTGTCCCTCGTGGAAGAATGTGAAATCTAAAGAGAAAAGAGAGAAATCAATGAAAGACTACAAAAAGGCTATGATTGCTGTTGTTTGGGGAGATTCGAATAGTGATTCCGACTTTGAAACAGAAAATGACGCCAACTTATGTCTCACTGGAATTCAGAAAGTACAGACGTCCAATCTGTACCATCACGATACTCACATGTGCTTGATGACAAAAGTTGGTGAGCTTTCTGAGGATGACGACAGTGATGTAAGTATCTCTTCTTTAAAGGCTAGTTTACAATCCTTGTCCAAAAATAAGGTTGTTGCTTTGGTTGGTGATATCCTTGAAAATTGTCAAAGCTTGAATGATGAATTAAATGAGTTACAATTTGAGTTTAAGAATGTTGGTGAGGAAAAAGCTTTACTTGACTGTGATTTGGATGATTTGAGAGCTGAACATTTGGCTTTAAAACAGAAGGTTGACAATCTCAGAAATTCTGAGAAAATCGAGTCTAGCAATAATAGTTCTGCTAGTACAGAACTTTAGTCTGTTCTCTCTGTTTTACCTAGTACTGTTGTTTCTGGTAGAACAGATTCTGATTCTATTCCTTGTTGTACGTCCAATAATTCTGATCTTTTGATGCATAATGAAAACGTGATAAAAGGTCTCATAGGGTTAAAGGATAGTAATGACATACATCTAACTCATAACAATGATCTTCAAAAGAAACATGATAAGTTGTGTAATGACTTTGAAGTGCTAAGGGTTCAAAATGAAAAACTTTTGAATTCTCTAAACACTTTAGAAAAGGAACTTGTTGAAGCTAGAAAGGTAAATGAGAAATGGTGTAGAAGCAGCACGACTATGAAAATTTTGACAAATCAGTCTAGTAACGTGGTTAAGAGAGGATTGGGATATAATGCCCCTCGGTACAGATCCCAATGCTGTTCTAGACAGAATTTGAAACCTTTTGATAGAGACTTTCGTAAGAGGAAATATGTTGGTCTTCCTGAGTATTTGATTTGCAATTATTGTGGTAAAACAGGTCATGTTTTTAATAATTGCTTCAAAAGAAAGTCTGATATTGATAAGAGCAATAAGGTTGTTAGAAAAGTATGGGTTAGAAAGGATTCACTTGATACTTTTGCTAACAAAAAGGGACCCAAATTCATTTGGGTACCCAAATCAAAAGAATGATTGCTTTTGCAGGCTAGAAGTGAGAGGGAGCAGCTGCGACGATTGACCAACTTATCGTTGCTCATGTATGTAATCAACATTCTCGTGATCCTCTCACATAGAGCCTACAAGATGGATGTGCGATTTGTGAATTGGTAAGTTCGGTAAAATTCACACACTATCCATCTTCAAGATTATGGTAAGAAAGTTGGTGGATACTTTTAAGAATTATATTAGATTGTCATGGATTCACTTGATTCTTATATCGGAAGAAGAGATCTTGAACTCAGGGGGAACGACGATAAATGGACAGAACAGAACACCCATCTGTTCTATCAGAATTGTCCCTCACATCAGTTGGTAAGCATGAGACAGTAGCTCATTCTGTCTCTTCCAAGGAGTAAGTATTTCATGCTAATGCATTTCTCTTTGTCGTTGCTCCTTGTTCCTTCATGGTAAGCCCTCTAAGACCAAATTTTTTGAGATATGTCATTGTACTCTTAGAGATCATGTCGAGAAGCAGATTATTTGTCTTGACTTTATGCTACCGATGACCAATCGGTCGATATTTTTATGAAACCACTTGCTAGAGACAGATTTGAGAAAATACGGTTGGAAATTGGTTTAATAAATTGCATTTAGTCAAGCTATGTGGTATAATTCTTCCAATGATTGGCTAGTCAAGGTGTTTAAGACTAGATTGCATGCAGCAGAAATTTCGTTTATCGCAACTTCATGTTCATAGCTAATAAACATTAGGACTCGCTTTCTTCTGCGTTAGCTATCTGTGTGGTATGTGTCTAATCTGCCTATCTAGAGTCAAGTTGTGATTGATGAGCCCTGTCCAAGTTTCGCACGTGTTCCTTGAAGTTATACGTTGGGACGAATTGAGGGCTCCATCTGTTCTTTTATATGGTACAGAATGTGAGTCTGTACTATCAGAAATTTGGTTTGTGACTGAATTTGAGAAAGGAGGCAGTAGCTACAATATGTATTGTTCAAATGGGTAGGAACAGTTCTTTGTTTTGTTCTATGGTTAGCTATGAATGCACGAGAGAATTCTACAAATGGGGATCTGCTAAATTCATGAGGAGAAATTAGTGTTGGGATATTATTGTATTTGATTTCAACAAAAAAAAAAAATAAATAAATAAATAAATTCGTACAGAGTACCTTGACTTTGTATCACAAAACCCAAATTCCCAAACACTCTCCTCTACCCAGAAAATCCCCAAATCAATTGTGATTTCCAAATCCTAACCGCCTTGTCTCCCACCAAAGATACCTCAGTCACATTCGATGCTATAAATTTTACTCCAATGGAAGTTCATTGTGTTTCCAATGGAAAGTTATGCGGGGGTCGTCATTGTTGCTCTGTTCTCTATAGCTGCGTGTGCTGCTAAGTTGTGGTTCAATTGCTCGCATCTACATCCTCAATTTTTCAGAAGTGGGTACGGTTCTAAAAGTTCTTTTCCCATTGAGCCTGGTTGCAATTTGATGCTTATTACGATTATGGGGTTTCTCGATTGTTGCTGCTCCTAATCAATTTTACCAAGACTATGTCGAAAAATATTGGCTGCGATTGTAAGTTCATGCTTTGGATTATTTGCTTACTTTCATCAAGGTTCAAAAGGGGGTTGTTATTATTACGTATGAATGAGCTTACGTAATCTACATATTGATAACAATGGTCAGTTGTTGGAGATTGAGTCGAAAGAGTGTGTCATGCTCTTTGTTTGTGTCCTTCATTGTGGCATGATAATTTGACTTCAAGAAAAATGCTACTACAATGCCACTGAAATGCTACTCGAATGCTACCAGAAAGCTACTATGGTCTAGTCTCGATTTGTGGGTTGTCTATGGAAAATTGGTGCCTGATGCAGTTCCTTTTGGTATGAAAATACTTCTTTTGTACTGCTGGGTCTAAGGGGGAACCAAGCATTGGTGAGATCTTCACAACTATCAATTTGGTGAAGTGGTGAACTCCCTTATGAACGACTGTTCTGATTGGTTCTATTGGACAGTAGCTCTGATGTCTCTTCCGAACTCTTTTGTGGCAAATGGTTAGACCTTACTTGATATCGCTTTGTTAAATATAAGATTGCGCTACTCTTGTTTCTTATGAACTTATTGCGTGGCCTTCACCGGCATATCTTCCTCCCATGTTTTCCCTTTTCGATGATGCCAAGAGGGGGAAGTATACCTACTGTGCTTATGTTTGCTTGATATTAAACCTTATCAAGACTGTTATTTCTCTTATGTGCCTCTTTAAAGTCTCGTGGTTGTGTATGTTTTTGGCTAAATGATGAGGTGGTACTCTTGACATGATATTTTTACTTCAAGACTTGATGTTCTTACTGTCGATGTGTATCTGATTGTGTTTCCAGCCATAGGTCTTATTGGCGCTATTTATGAGGGGGAATTTAGTTGCTTGTCATCATCAAAAAGGGGGAATTTGTTGAACTATATGTGTTATTTTGATGATGACAAGAGCTATGAATGTTTATTCTCTAACCACTTATGATCGGTTTTAGTGAGCTTGTGTTTCAGGTGATAATGAAGGAAGAGATTGATCATTCGTGAGAAGACTAGTTAGAAGAATTCATGTTCTAGTCTTTTGTAACAGTGAGTAACTTGGTGAGTCTGTATTGAAGGACTTGTTATATTACATGGAACAGACCTGGCAACTGTTCTTGCTACTTGATAAGTTCAGAGCAGAGAACAGAACTATGGTCTGTTCTAAATTTTGGTATTGGACGAATTTTGCTAGAGTTTTCAAGAGAAATATCACGTTTTCTATGGTTAAGAAAAGAATATTTTTATCAATATTTCTTATTTTCTTCTAAGTGATAGTTGATAAACATAAGCTGATGATTTTGTTAAAGATAATTCATTATATAGTTTCCTTTAATTAGGACTCTTAATTTCTATAATTGAGACAATTATCTTTTATTTATGGTTAGCAATTAAAAATTTGATTTGGTCAAGATTTAATTAAAAGATATCCAGGCTTTAAAACGTGATGTTTTACCCTAGAACTAATTAGACGTTTTACAAGAGAAAATTTCTAAGTGTTTTTTTTTGAGAAAAACGTCCGGTACCTTGAGCGCTTATCAGATTTATCCTGTTATTCATTGCTAGGTTAAAGTTATCTCTATCCGCTTTCATTGAAGCATTTGTTGAGATACACTGTTGTAATCTTTCTCTTTTAGATTGAGAATTTGGGGTACGGGGTTGTACTCGGACTTTGTACAATTGGGTTGATTGTGCAATCCCTCTACTTATCTTGGGTTGAGTGTGTAGGGAAGAATTTCTAGTGAAATTGTGTGGACGTAGACCTTGGGTTGAGGTCGAACCACCTGAAATTCCTGTGTGTGATTCTTGCTTCCGCTTTCCATTACTTTGATTTGTTAGTGGTGTTGTGTACTTCTAGGAGCTATAATCTCTAGCCTGTAAGTATAGAACACCATACTGTTCTCTCTAATCACACATAGTCGAAAAAGTAGTACTCAATTCACCCCCCCCTGAGTATTGTTGTCGTTAGATCCTTCGGGCATGCTAATCAGTTTATCAGACTTCTTCCTAGAATAATTGATCTTATGTCCTGTTAATATTGCAGTCACAAGAATGTTTTCCATGTATTTTTTACAAGTTCTTTATACTACCGACTCTTATCTTCAGTAATAATGTGTAGTAGAAGCGGATGTCTTCAGTCAGTCAAACATTGGGGTTCGAAACCTCGTTTCTGTTAAATTGTTTGTTGCATAATAGTTCCACTTCAGTCTCAGGTTATAGTTGTTAGGCGCATCTCTAGGTTATACATGACAAGCTAAGCTAGGCTATTCTTCTTACAAGCTGAGGCAGAATGCACATCAAACTGACACTTTAGAGCAAATTCGAGTTATAAACTTCGAATACAAATAAGTTTATGTTTAATCTTACACGCTAAATCCGCAATTAATTAGCACAAACAACATTATTAGAAAATAGAGGTTACATTACAAGAGGATGAAACCGACTTTTCAATCATAGTAAAAAGGGCAGCCTGGTGCATTTTGGCGTCCCTGCTAAGCGAGGGTCCGGGGAAGGGTCCCACCACAAGGGTGCAACGAGGGCAAGCCTTCTCTTGTCAATTTATTTGACAAGAGGCTGCTCCCATGACTTGAACCCGTGACCTATCGATCACACGACAACACCTTTACCGGTGCGCCAAGGCTCCCTTCAAGGTTTCGATCATAGTAATAAAAAAATTTGTTTAGCTACAACACACTTTTTTTATATATACAAAAATTTTAAAACTAATTAAAATATGATTAACAAACCCGTTAATAAATGTAAGTACGTCTGGTATTGTACCACATCCTCCCCCCGATGTTAGCCAATGAAAGAAGATATATAGATTCATCGAAAGTTGTTAAAAGATTTTGGTCACACCAACAAAAAGTCAAAAAACCCTATTTTCCGTCAAATGACTTGTGGGCATATCGTTTAATTAATTCCGCAGTGACTTTTTACGCATATCGCCTTTTCGTCCAAAGAAAATGAGAACATTATCAACCAAAAAATTACTCCAAAAAATAACGATACATACATAAGCATCGAGGTTTGCTACGCGATTAACCATTTTATTAAGGTGCGATCATGAACACATGGGTATGAAAACAGGGGTTCGAGTAGTAATTAAATAAAGAATGATTATGTAATGGGTGTACAATATTAACGTGCTAAATCTTTACAAAAGAAAACAAATAACTATGATAAGGTAATTATATAATAAGATAGTAAAGAGTAAATCAATTTATAGGAAGTATTTGTTTTTTAATTTAATGTTTTTTAATTTTTTTTTTTTTTTTGAAATTTGACAATTCTAGATATGAAAAAGCTCACTTATACATGAAATGTCCGTCGACACTGTTTACCTTAAAGACGTCTTAAATGAATTTTTCAAGTGAAATTTAAAGCGACATGTCACTTGGCATGGTAGATGGCCTAATTGCTGCCGGTGAACGTGATCGTTGCCTCTAAGACAGTTTTTAATATACTCCCTCCGTTCGAATTTAAACACCTTATAGCCCTATGTTGCGGAGAGTATACTCATTTTATAAGAAAAATGTTGGCTTTTCTTTGTTGTAATAAATTACCATAATGATTATTTTCCATAAATTAACTAATATTATACTACGGCTTATCTTTGTTCTAATAAATTATCATAATAATTATTTTCCATAAATTAGCTATATTATACTACTCTATGATAATTTATTACCATATCCTAATCGATAATTATATTTAATGCTATTTTTATGTTTTCTCCAATTAATGAATGTCAAGTGTCGTTTTAAGAAAAACTTGATTTCAGGTTTTAATATATGGTATTAGATTAGATATTGGATAAGAATAAATAAACCGCGTATTTCCTTATTTGTTGGTGTTTCGATTAATTTGCCGCCAGCAAGAAACTTCCCCCACTACAGTGCGGTACTTCACTATATATAAGATTAAGTCGGTAACATATCAACAACAACAACAACCACCTTACAACCAATTATTAGTTAAGTTAGTTGTAAAAAAACAAAGAACAAAAACAGAGAACAGATCATCAGAGATTATGGCTACTGCTGCTCAAGATCAACTCATGAAGCAGTTTCGTGCACGCAAAACAACTGTCTTCAAGAAAGCTGCTGAGCTCTCCACGCTCTGCGGCGTCGATGTTTTGTTGGTTTGCTATGATCCGGATTCACCCAAAGCCCCACAAACCTTGTCGTCTAAACCCGACCCGTCCGAGATTGTCAACGAGTATTTGCGAAGGTCGAAGATGGAGGGCAAAGGGGTCAACAATAAATTGATGATGATAAGCAGTAAAAAAAATCAACTCATCGATATTCCGAACATGACGTTGAACGCTTTGAACGATTTGGATTGCGTTTTGGCAGGTAAAATCGATGAAATTAATCAAAAGATTAATTTGATCAAGTCCGCTGTGGGTTCTTCTAATAATTCATCATCAGGCGGTAATAATTATGAGGTGCCATCTTCATCTTCATTAACTTCAGATTGTGATGGTAATAACAACAACAAGATTATGATTGATTTCAACCAAAGTTACAGTCTCGATGATGTGGAGTTTGAGGAAGAAGTTAATAATGATAATACGCATCAGGTGGGTAATTCTGTTTGTAACGGTAATAACGGTGATGGGTTGACTCTTGATGATCTGGATTTCGAGGGGTGTGATCAGATGTGGTCTGCTCCACAGTATGTCGTGGGTGATGATCAGATGATGAAAAGTTGCGATGGATTTCAGAGTAGTGATCAGGTGTGGGCGAGTCCAGAACAGTACAATGAGGAAACAGAGCTGATGATTGATGTTTCTGATTTTGGTGATTTCAGATTTGATTATGATGGTCATGATCATAGCTTTGATTTGATCAACAAGTTCGCAACCGCTGATAACAATTGTGCTTTTGCGCCGCAAATCCCATGTTATTGATCCAAGTAGTAGGATTATTGTTTACCTGGTAAATAATTAGTGCACCATAAGTATATTTGCAATGTAAAATAAGTGTGAAGTTTTTTTCGCTATTGTTGTTGATGTTTCGAATTTCGAATTTCGTCATTATAAGTACAGTGATATATATTTCTGACTTTATCATATCAAATTTGATGATCATGATCATAACGAACGATAGCCTTTAATTGGATCAAGCTATTATAAACATTTTACACTGAAAATTCACATGGGAATGAATATATGGAGAATTGGAGATGCAAAGACATACAGATTCATGCAATACCAACTGTGGGCTAATTTAAAGAAGTCTACAGAGTAACCAATTAAGAATATACAGTAGCATTCATCTGCATTTTGCTTATTAATTATATACTCCTATAGTCCTATCATGCAAACAGAGACCTCAATCCAAGACTAATGTTTTATACTGATCAATTCCAAAAAAAAAAAAAAAAAAAAAAAAAAAATGAGGGACGACTTCAACTAGTGGCGGATCCTTAGCTTGTTACACAAATAATCTTGGATACGACACTGAATAGAAGCGCACTATCAATTATATCTCCTCCCTTGTAGCAGTAGCCGCTTTCCAATGTACCAAAAATTTATTAAGTAGACATGCATGCATGAATCAATCTCAAACAGGAAGAACATACCCAATATATTGATATAATGAAAAACATACAATTTCTCTACCAAACCCCAATGATATTACCTAGTACTTCTGCCTCCTGACATGACTTCACATCTCATATTTATCACTCTCTATATTTTTATGAACACAAGATTACAAAAAGAGGAATCCCAAGAAAAATAAAAAAGTACTACTACTAAAACTTAAAAATAATGACATGACTAAGATTGGGTCCATATAACAATGAAGAAATTAATCATCTAATGATTAGGAATCAATCATTCATAATATGAATGTTCCAAATATCTAGTAGGGCTTAATTGATTATAATTCATCAATATAATTAATTAAACAACCCTTAATTATATAGAAGAAGATGAATTGATGTTGTTGTTGTTGTTGTTGTTGTTGTTGGTTTTGGTAGCCAAGGTGTGCTTGTTGTTGTGCATCCAAACCTTCAAAACTCTTCTCTTAACACCAATTTCTTGGCAAAATTGTTGCACAACACCCTCTTCTTGTTTCTGAAACTTCCACCCAATTCTCTCAGCAAACTCCAGCATTTTCTCCTTCTGTTCTTGGCTAAACTTTGTCCTAAACCTCTTCTTATTAACCATCTGATGTTGATGATGTTGATGATGATCAAGATGGTTAAGTGGCTGCCTCATGATCATGACCCCACCACCATTCCCATGATGATCATGATGGTGATCTTGATCAGAGGGTGGGAGATAGGCCATGTTGATGGGGGGTACAGACCTTGCTGAAAAGGGAATAACATTAGCACTACCCAAAATGACCTTCCTACCCCTGGAGGTACCAAGCAGAGCAGCAGCAGAGTGCGGGGTAGGAGGGTAAAATGGGGAATTGGCAGAAGAGGGTATGATCAGGTGTTGCTCACCCTCAAATTCCTTCCTGTGGAAGTTTCTATGACAATTACAAGCAGAGCAAGTGAGTGCTTCAATGCTTCCTTCTTCTCCACTTGCCATAAACTCTCCACATCCATCTCTTGCATTCCCTCCCATTGTTGCTGCATGGTTCTTCAGGCATTCCCTATACCTTACCCTCACCACCCCCTTCTTCTTTCTGTCTCCTGTCAAATTACCATTATACCCCTGCCCTAGTTCTCCTTCCTCCTCATCCTCCTCCATGTTATTTGCACTTATGCCATTTTGGGAAGATTGTTGTGGAATTATTATCTGATGTGGGATTGATGATGATGGTGGTGGTGCATCATGATGATGGGTCATGTCATGTCCATGATGATGAGCATGGCCATGACCATGTAGAACACCTCCAACATAAGCACTATTAATTGGCATTGGGATTTCCACCTCTTGATGACCTGATAGTTGATCCATTATGTGATTTTGTTTTATATCTATTGTTTTAGAGTGTTTAGACCTTAATAAACAAACTTAGAGAAAACCAATTGAGGAAAAAAACAAGAAAAATACTTACACACAAAGGATCAGACAAGATATGTTTTTAAGGTGGGTCTTAAATTCTAAGGGCTATAGTAAAGGAGTAGATGGTCACTCTTTGGGAAGCAGGAAACAGCCCAAGAAGTTACTGTTACCACTAGTCCTAAATGTGGGATTAATGATATTATCCTTTTTTGGGGTGTTCAATTACACCACATACCATCCCTACAAAATAAAGACATGTCTAAAAGGAGAAATACATAATTAAGATGGACTGTTTTTGCTGAAATCTAAGTGGCTCTCACAAAATCTCTTCATCAATGATGCACTATATACAACAATTGGCTATAGCTACCTAGTTTATGAAGTGCATTAAACATTATGATTAGTGCCTAAAAACTAAATTTGACCAAAAAATCTTTTCAAACAAAAAAAAAATTATGATAATAATTAGAATTCAGCAAGATATGACTGTAGTTTTACTCCCTCCTATTCGCTAAGTTTTTTTTACGCTTTGAGAATCGCGACTCACATGTTTTGAGAGCAGCTTACCAAATATGCCATGCAAAAGAAGACTAACTAAACGTGTAGTATTATGAGCTTACCAACATTAATCTAAGGTGCTTGTGTTAGTGTGAGAGAGAGTGAGAAAATAATGATGGTGAATTAAGGATATAATTTGAATAAAATGTCAATGAATGTAAGAATTGTAATTAGATAATAAGAAATTAAATGAATTGACAAAGTAAGACAAGGGATTAATTTGTGTGGTTATTAATATGAGTTAAAGAAAGACAAAGAGGAGGAGAGAAAAAGATGGAGTTTTGCAGGAGAAGAGAGAAGAGTTATGGGGGAAGGTTTTGCTAGTGAAGTTCTTAAAACACAATGGCTTACTTAAGCTTATTATAAGTAAAAAGTGGGGTGAAAAAGAAGATACAAATTTAATACTATCAAAGAGAATTTTTTTGTAAATTTTTAATTACTTTATGTATGAACTGTAGAAATTAGAATGTACTAGTAGCCAGTAGAGTATCATGAAAGTGTACAAGATACAGTAGTAATAGATCAGGAGTACAGTTTTTATTTCTTTTAGGGGGAAAATCAAAAATGAGAAAAGTTATGCAAAGCTTTGCTTTGCTTGCAAAACCAGAAATCAAGTTTACGCCATTTATATGATATGTTCATCAGAGTTTTGTGTCAGTCATCAATAATAGTATGTGGAAAAGACAACACAAAAAGCACTACTAAAATACATTTTTTTTTAAATATTTGTTTTATTTCTACCAGCTTTATATTGAACACAAAGTCTCTGGAAAAGTGCATGGTCTCTCAATTTATTGAAAAATCGTTATAATGCGTATAAAGTGACTATTTTTACATTACTTGTAAGTATGATAATACTTTTAGGGATCCTATTAATTTACTATTATAGATCACATTTTCTATGATTTTGGAGGATCTCATCATATAAAATTAGCTAAAATTTATAAAGTAGCATTTTGCAATTCTTAGATTATGTGCCAATGTCCTTAACTAAAACGATTACCAAAAGTAGTAGTATAATAATTGATAATTATATAAACGGGGTCACGGTGTAAATAACATGATTGGACTTTCAATAAATTATTGAGAGGCGATTTCCCATAAGACCTATTGTTGTATTGTATTGTTGCTGACATAATTTTTCTGAAATTAGAATCGGTTTTTTTTTTTATGAATGCAAGATTAAACTTTTAATGAGATATTTAATGATGCTTTTTTATGCTAGCGTATCATTATTGTGTAAGAATTAAAAATTTGAACAAACGTACTCCTAGTTATTTCTTGGGCAATTCGTGGACAGAGTATGGCATACACGCACAATGACGAATTGAGCAAACTACTTAAAACTTGTATTTATTCTCTTTCTCCGCTGCCCGCAACATTAACTATTCGACTATACAGAAAGAAATTGCAAAGTTTACTCAATAATCGAGACTTTAATGTTTAGTATATTATCCATCATCCATACAGGAATAATCGAGAGTGAAAGTGGAGTTAAACATGGGTAAATGGTAACGGAGAATGTCAGGTATGGGTAAATGGTAACGGAGAATGTCAGGTATCTTGAATTTATGGCCACTAAAATCTTAGCTAAATCTTTGTGAAAATGGCACCCATTTCAAGAAGTACTGTTAAGTGGTATTACTGAATGAGCCAAGATCTGGAATGGAGTAATACAGGCTGCTGTATGTAGATAACTTACGATCCCATTTTCAGTGGCAGTAAATAATCTGTCTAACCTTAGTTAATATTAGCTATACCAAACTGATCATTCTTGTATTTGGCTCATGGTATGTAGGATAATATATAAATAATATATAATTATTTGTTTCGACAATGCTACAATTCCTACAAACCCAATATATATGTACTCTGTATTTGTTTAATTTAGACCGAGAATATAACATTGTTATTGATTTTAACGTAAAATAGTATTATGTTCTAACAGAAATTGCTTTTCATTCATCAAACATCTCTTATTAACGTGATCTTTAATATAACACCAGGGGATCTAATCAAGGCTATAGAAAAGTCACAAACGTACGGTAACTTTGTACTTTCTCGGTGGCTTAGGCCTTGTACGATTCAACTTATTCAACATTGTTTTCAAATCAAATCAGATTTATTCAAATTAAATCAATTCAGATCAGTTTTATTCAAATCAAATCAAATCAGATCAGAATTATCCAAATGACAATCAATGAATCTAGGCTATTTCTAGTTATTAATTCGTCTAATTGCAGTTAATTTATCAATTAGTTCAGTTCAGATCAAATCAAATCAAATTTATTCAAATCAAATCAAATCAGATCAGTTCAATTCAAATCAAATCAAATCAGATCAGAAAAATGCAGTCAAATCGCACAGGGCCTTAGAGTCAATGTTCATTTGAGAAAAATACATATGATAAGAGTACAAGTATGCTAATGAGCTCTCGATCATTTAATTTTGAGAAAGAATCATAATTTTTCTATTGTAATTTAGACATTCATTATTATATATATCCAAGTAGAAAAATACTAGGAGTCTATATGTAGATAAATTAGAAATTGTCGCATTAAGTGTAGTTAATGAAATGTGGTAAATTATAACATGCATCACAATGAGCATTGTGGTCCTTCTCACATTAAAAGAGTATGAACCACACTTAAATAGATTTTAAATAATTTTATGTGTAGTACATACTCCTCTATTGTGAGAAGAATCACTGTGCTCCTTCTGCTCCCGGGGACATGGTATAACCATTGATGAAATGTGATGTGTAATAAATTTTCTAGTACAAATATTAAAATAATCAGTTTTAAGGAAATGGCAAAAATAAAGGATTAGTGATTTTTGGAACAAATCAAATTATATATTGTTTTCATTGATATATTTACAATAGTTTTGATTTACTGACAGTGACATAAATTTATTACAAATCTTTCAAATATACTGCATTTGGTGTACATAAATTGAATTGTACACAATTTTCTTTGTATATATATGTAGACACCTAGGATGATCCATCTAACATTATTCGACATATTTCGAGTTCAAATTTGTAAGTCATGCTCTATATTCGTATTGGTGTGGGATTGCCAACTCTATAATTCTATAATTCTATATTCAAGTACATCTGTACATGACATGATCACATGATAGTACAATTCAATTTTCAAAATACTACCTGCTGTCTACATATTTGCAAAACAAATTTAGGTCAAAAGTAATTAAGAGAGTACTTCAAAAATAAGTTATTAAGTAAATATTCCGAATTACAGAGATTTAATTACATGGTCTCATACAATAATAAGACAGTCACAAACTATAATTGTCGGACAGTTCATCCGTGTTTGTGTCGTGTCAATAGCATCGAGTTTCTTTCGGTATATATGTAACTTCAGATCGGGTTATTATAGTGCTCTAGGTGCGGGAGTTTGAGCTCTAAATTCAAGTACTCCGTGTATATGATAGAGTAGAATGTAAATGTACAAAAAATGTGAAAGTAACGTTAATAGGAAAGGAGTATGATAGATGGTCCCGCAGATGTCAGGGAAAAAAATGAAATGAGAACATCAGCATGCTTCTGGTGATGCAGCAGTATTTGCAGGCAGGCAGCAGGCAGCAGATGCCCCTTTCTCATTTACTTTTGGTGTTGTAATATCATGAATTCTACAACAAATTAAAATTAAGTGTATATTGCCACAATAATCATGTAGTATTCGCATATCTACGGAGTACTGCTACTTGGATTGGCTTTGGGGTTTTCTCATCAACTCCCATCACATGATCTTTGCCAGTAAATATGATCCCACCATTACATGCATCATCAATGAATGAGGATGATCAGTTCAGAAGAAATAGATGACTAGTTTACTACTCTCACATGTATTCTTGCTTGTGTCCATGTGGTTTAGTGATGATTTTCAGAATTGTATAGAACGGGTAAGGTTTAAGTCGAGTTAGATATTATATAGAATTGAATATGACTTGAACGTGTTTGACGTTTCATTATTATTCTGTGTTTGGTTAAATTTTACCCAAGTCGTTGATTTATAGTACATACATTCTTTATTTTTCTCGACTCTTGCTATCGAGTTGTATCAAATCATCGAGGTCGACTACTTTCAGTTTAATGAGATTGATGGACTACTCACAAGTTGGGTACATTTGGCGATTTTAGAAGATTATATTATTATTACAATTCACGTTGCTTGCCTATAATGTTGAGAAGTTCACATCTAATTATAAGGGATTGAGTCCTTCAATAATTATTACTCCGTATATATTATCGAATTTCATATAGACCTTAAATTTTCTCATATTTTAATATTACAACATGCTAAGTTTAAATGCGATAAAGTTTCAAATCAAATCAAATCTAAATAATATAGAGAAGATATAGATATCAATTTATGGGAAGCACATCACATGGAAAATCAGGTTGTGTAACTTGAATCACACGTTGCTTCCTTTTTTGCATGCATGTCCTTGAATGAGCTAGCTAGCACTAATTAAGCACGTACTCTTATTATCATGCTGCTGCTGCTGCAAAAATATTACCCATTCGAGGGCAACACTCCCTTTATCTACTTGGACCTTCAAATGCTCAGATTTACATCTTTAGTATATCTTTGCTTCTAATATTCATATTTCTGAAAATTTGCTTATACTTTCATCATTTTTTCGCATTTTATACTCTTCATGCTCAATCTAACATGGCCTTTTAATTTGGTTGGAGAGTGGTGCCATGTAAGTTTACTATATCTGATAATAAATTTGAATTTGACTACGAGACCTCTTGTGAATTCATTGTTCAATTTACATATAGTGAAATCATAATAAAGATAAAAATTAATTAAGCATTGTGTGGCGATATTGACCTACAGGCTACATAATTGATACTCTCTCCATTTCAATATATATGACGTGTACAAGTTACGAGACAAGTTTTGACTTTCGATTTCATCAAAAAATAAAAATTATAAAAATTATACTATTGGATATTTCACAAGATTATTATTTCATAACTTTTACCTTTAAATTTTGAGAAATATTGAAAGTCAAAGAAGTGTCTCGAAATGTGAGAAAAAGTAGTATTGCTCAATTTACAACCTTGGTGTACTGCGTGTTGACCTATAGGGCTATAGGCTACATGTACATTAGTATCACACGATAATAGTGTGGACAAACTCACTCGGAGTTCCAAGTGTTCCAACATCGATCAATTTGAGGGTTAACATTAATTGTATGTCATATTTGCAAGAGGTGGAGAATCGAACGTTTAAACATTAACCACTTGTTAAGCGATAACAACAATGTGTCATTCGCTCGATCATATCAATAAGGTTTGATTTTACATTTTATAATTATACTAGTTTTTTGACCCGTGCAAATGCACGGGAATTACTAATGTTTTTCTAAATATAATTATCTATGTCATGTAATAATATAAAATTGCTATGAAAATATTTAAAATAAAACCATTTTATATAGCGTTTGGAAACCGTAACTTGAAATTTTTGGTAACCATTTTTAGCGTTTGGTAAAGTAGAATGCGGTTCGGGGGTTGTATTTAGTGTACACATGGAAATTTTGATTCAAATTAAGAAATCTAAATTCTCGAATAATTTTTAGAATTGTCAATCATATGATTTAGGTAAATTTTTTATTTGAAAATAACATTCCCAAAACACCTTCTTAAAGAATTTAAACTTAAAATTCATGTTCAAAAATAAGAATTTAGGACCCGTCTGAGAACTCCGACCTCATACCAACGGACCAACCTAATGAGTCTGCTCCACCCCTCAATATCACTCGTCGACTCTTGTATGTATTCGACAACTTTTATCAACTTTCTTAGGTGGCTCCCTCCTGCGCCATATGTCCTAAGCGACCTCAACTTCTCATGCATTAAATCGTCTACGCAAACCATCAATGGACAATCATCACCTTACCCGCTTTCATATCTAACACCCACCACTTGTCCACTTCCATCCCCATTCCTAATTATCAACACCCAACATCCAACAAAATTTTAGAAAACATCTTCTCACCCCTGGTCAAATTTTTTAGTAGACCAATTCCTCGTCGATTTCTTACATGACCTCCATAACCGACACCTTTACACCCATCAAATTATCTAACCGGCAGTTGCACCCGCCTCCTACTCAGTTTATTCCCCACCTCACGCTCTACTTTACCTGAACTCCCTTACTACAGTAACCCCTTCACACCCAATGATTCCTTGAATCGAGTCATTTATATTAACTTCTCCTATCAACTCGTGACAGCACATCGAATCCTTTGCGCGACCCACCCACCACTGACTTTGAAACTCGACCCCTTAAATGAATATTTTCCTTTACATGTATATGTTAACCAAATTGTTTATATCTTTATCTTTATTTTTATACCTTTCAAACTAATTAATATGTAATTGGTACCCGTGCACATGTATGGGGATTAATAACATCTTTTTTTAGATAGTCTGCACCCCTCTTACCCATGTCAACATTTCTAGCCAACTCCTAACCCTGCCAATTTCTCTACCCGATCTCCATAATTAAAACTCATACCCTCGTCAAAATATCTTGTTGACCCTCAACCGCTATCAACTACTTGTCTTCCTAACATCCATACGATCATACCTCACACTCCCACCCCGTCAAATTATCTAGTCCGTACCCCAACCCTGTCAAAATTTAGTCGAAGCGTAGATTTACTAAAACATGTCCTACTTTGACGTAAGATTGATACATGCCATAAATAGATTAAGTAAAATAAAATAAAATAAAAAACTTAGATGAGTCTAATCAATACCAACTTATTAGTTTTATAACATCATTTGTCAATATAATTATGGGTCCTCACTTTTAGATTAGAAATGATAATATATAAAAACAAAAAGTACCTTACTACCATTAGCATATAAGAATAGCTAGGTAAGGTATAAAACTATAAAATCCTTTCGTTGTGTTTTTGTCCTTATTGAAAATGATTTTTTTTTTCTTTTTTGTAAATGTTTTAAAAATGTTGTTGAATTCACTAACCCAAAACATCTTACCTCCCGTTATTGCCTACCCAAGAGTTTGTGACCATTAACCACGAAGGCCTAGGAATGTAGGATACCAAGAAGAATGAATCCTACAATACGAATTTTTAATCATGTCATCATCAGTCACTAAGTCATCATCATTGATTTTTTCATCTAAAATTGTGAAACACTACAATCTATACCATTATAATTTACTCATATTCTGAAAATGTTTATTTTTTTAACTATAGTCCATCATACAAATCATTCATGATTTGAGATGTTGGGGCTCGAAAATTTGAATGCTTAGTGTTAATGTTTTGGAAACATTAATCGGTCAATATTAATTTGATAATAAATTACGACATTTTTTTTTTCTTCTAAAGTTGGATATGAATTTCTTGTATTAATCAACATAATGGTTCATTTTATGTTGATCGTTGTAGTATGGTGTAATTATTTTATTTGTTTCCATATTTGGGAGTGGGTAGAAATCTTTTTTTTTCACATTATTTTTAAGATTTTGTAATTTTGTTCACACTAAATTAGCATCAGATTTGTACTGGATCTTTCCTTTTTATCGAATGAATTGTAATAATGTGCATGAAGTAGTAGACAGCACATTGGTAATGTGATGAATAAGTAATTAAGAGGTCAATGGTTCAAATCTTGACTCATTAAAAGTAATAGATGATAAATATACATACGGAGTATCTTATTGTGTACAATATAAAACCTTATTAGTATATTGCTTCAGTATGTAGAAGCGATAGGATGGTATAAATTGATTGAAACCAAAAGAAATCGGTCCCAAAATTGAAAGTGAAAAGTTTAGCCTTGGGAACATTCTGTCGCTTTAGCGTTTTTGGGGCCATAAGAACTGCGAAGTCATGCACAGAACACCCAGCTAACATTGTCGATCACAAGCAAACATTAATGCATGAGATTCAAAAGTTTCATTTCTTTGCCTTGAGTAGGAATATAGGATAATCAATCCGAGATTTCGGATTATCATTATTCACCACGACTATCATTACCACAATTTCTCCTTTGTTTTTAAACACATACCCTAATCTAATATATATATATATAAAAGAGAGATTTTTAAAGAGTCGAGAGAGAGTCCAACAAAAGATAAATACTGAGAGAGTTTAAAAAATGAGAAATACCCACATTTTATTATTAACAAATCAAATGGACAATTATTAATAATCCACATAAAGAATCCTTAAAAAAAAAAAGGTGTTTTGAAGAGTATAGGTAAGAAATGTTGTTTGTACAATCTAAACATGAACAATCTAGACAACTTTGTATTTATTTATTTTTTTGAATTGATCAAGATTTTAAAATACATGTAAAAAATATCACAACAATTGCTATGAATTATTTTTATTGAAATGATAGCATAATTGGTTGTAAACATAAAAATCATTAAAAATTATATAATATTTGAACCATGCAACGCAGTCCAACAAAAAGAGAAACACTGAGAGAGTTTAAAATATGAGAAATACCTACATTTTATTATTAACAACTCACACGGATAATAATTAATAATGCACATGTACAATCCTTTTTTTCGTGAGACTCTTTCATAATTGTTTGTAATAGATTTGAGACATAATCCCTCATATAATTGGTTGGGTGTATCAGAAAATTTAAAAATATATATCATGAGATTTGTTTCGAAATGTATCTCAAATTGACATCCATTTACACATGTTTCCGATATAAAAAGAGAGATTTTTGAAGAGTATAGAGGGAGTCCAATTGAGAAATACTCAAAAAGTTTAGTGTATGGTGAAAGAGCAATAGAGAGTCCATCGTTTGAGAATTTAGTGTATGTTGAAAGAGCAATAGAGAGAATACATCATTTGAGAAATACTTAAAGAGTTCAGTAGGTGGTAAAAGAGCAAAAAATGAGAGGATAAATTTAATTATTAACAATTCACACAAAGAATTTTTGAAGAATATAGAGATTTTAGTGTACGGTGAAAGAACAAAAAATATTATTAACAATTCACACAGAGATTCTCATTTTCGTTAAACTTTTACATAGAGCTATATTACGGAAACACAGTTTTTATCAAAAGAAGAGTTTTTTTTAAGAGTATACAATAAATGTTGTTGTATAATTTAAAAATGGACAGTGTAGACAAATTTGTATATATATATATTTTTTTTTTTTGTGAATTGATCAAATTTTAAAAATACATGTAAGCGACATCACAACAATTGGTATGAATTATTTTAACTGAAATGATAGCATAGTTGGTTATAATGATAAAAATCATTAAAAATAATATAATATTTGAACCGTGCAACGCACGGGCTTAAAACTAGTAACAAATCTATAATATCAAAAAAAATTCGACATTCTATTACTCAAAAATCAGTATGACCGTAGAACATTATTCTGAATTTTCTCTCACCACTTAAGGCCTAATTGCCTAAATTAGTAGATTTTATTTGTAGATCAGAGCATCCCTATCAAATTAAATAAAACAAAGCAATCGAATAAAAAGTTAAAGTTGGAGAATTTAGAATCTTAACCACTTTATATGTACGTGCATTTTACTATTTTAGCCTAGCAAAAAAAAAAAAAAAGATGGATGGGGTGAAAAAGACAAGTCTCAACAGTGAGGCAAGAAAGTGAGCAGGGGAAGAAAATGCAACGATTTGTACCTTTCATCGAAAGAACTCTCATTTATATCTGTATTATTTTAGGCCCTCATTTATTTCTTTACTTGTATCTTTCTCGACTACATTAAATTACACAAAGGATGGAGATCGAAAACACGTACGTTCATGGCGTAAAAGGTAGAGGTAATTTTGAGATATGCGAGTACATTGCACGGTTCAGTGTACATGTCAATTAATTGAAGATTTGAAGATCACCCACCCCATTGGGAGTAATTCACAAACGAACTCTCAGATAAATGTACTGGTACAATACATATAATATTGCGCCATTTTTCCTAACTTTTAGTATGCATGATGTAACGCGTTCGGTGCTCTCAAGTCTAGCACATCACATGATCTCAGTTAATAGTTAATTCAACTTGAATATTTTATGTGTTATCACATGTTTGTGATGTGTTTACTTTAGAAGACGGTCAAAGTTACATCCGTGAGGAAAAATATTTGAAGTTCCAATTTCCAATTCGATAAAGAACGAGGTTATAGAGATGATTAGTACATTACTATTACCTTATAAATTGTTTTACATGTCTGTACCACTTGATGTAGGGGTAGCTACGTGTACACGAGCAAAGATATTCACAAATGAGCTCGATCATTAACTCAATACTTCATGTAAGAGGGCAGATACCGAGCTTGTTTAGTGTACTAGTCTGAGCCTGTATAGGAGTATAGGACCTTGCTTGAATCATTAGTATCGACGGTGAAACACGCACTCGTACACATTTAAATTTTTAACTCATTTCCAAGTATCTTCTTCCCTTATTAGCATGTTTGGAAGAGCGCAACTTGAGCTGACCTGTTACAACATTGCTACGAGAAGCCAAGAGTGCAGCCATAAATGCAAATCAAAACAAGTAACGTGAGCTATACAAACACTATATAGGAGTGAACCCCGCATGGAGGGGTCCATCAAACACACATCGGGATCTCAACCAATCGAGCTTCCACATCTTCCTCCTGCGAATTTACCCCTTCGATAGTAGATAAGACGGATTTCAGTTGTCCCTTCCACTATGCAAAAAGAAAAAATTGAAAAAAAAAAAAAAAAAACCCTCCATACAAAACCTCCAAAATCTTGCCCAGTGTTCCGATCAGCAATCTATAGGACTTCCATAGAGAATTAGAGATAGCACTACAATATTACAGCAAAAAGCCTAGATGGACTCCTACAGCTGATTGGGGGGAGAACCATGAGCACGAACTCAGTATACTTAGCGATTCCACACGTAATTATACTAGCTGAAAGAACTCACCATCACTTGAGTATACTGGAATTCAGAATTCTTCCATAAGCTGACTGTTGTACGTAGCTGAGAAATATTTCGTCATACAATTGAGCAATCTTCCAGCAGATCACAGGCAGCTTATGTAAGATTGAGCTATCCATCTTGAAACCATCCTTATAAAGGTTGTAGCTTCTATCACACTGATAGCATTTTGAACTTCGACCTTAGTTTCAACACAATACAGATCGACAGAATTCAGGCAACTGGCCTTGAGACTGTAATGCAGATGTTCACAGCTGGCCAAGTTTAAGTCAGTTGCCGAGCAATTGCAAGCCAAGATATGAGTTGTTCCCATCATATCTCATGATAAGGTACAACTTTAGTTTTGACATAATCGTGCTCGACCGGGATTTAGAAGTGATTCTGACATCATCCACCCCTGCCAGATATAAAACAGAGATCAATAGTTGTTCACATTCAAATAGCTGTTACACATGATCAGAAAACAATCATTCTAATAAAAAAGCAAGTGACAGGCACAGGCAAAATGTTTCAGTCGAGAAAATTCTTAGTTGAGTCATTTTAATGATTCCTTAGTCAGCATTTGTGGAGCCAGAATCCAATTTCTTACATAAGACAGATTAATATTTAATAGATTCAGACAAATTTTTCTTCAACTTGATATATTCTTCCTCGTTCAGCATATTGAACATCTCTGCCTTCATCCACTGCTCAATGAAAGCACTGTGGACAAGAAAAGAATGCACACTGACCACCACATGGTAACACTCTTGGAAAACAGCACTCGGTTTGACACCAGGTGAAAAGTGGCATGTGGACTCTTTGTTAAGGTCCATAAGTAATGGTTACGAGAAGATTTGGTCAGATGTTGAGCCTATATAGTGGTGCGTGAACATGTTGATGCGAAACAAGCTATTTGGTATTTTTAGGCTCAAGTGCTCAACTGGGATTGTCAGTGGAAAATGGTCCAGCACCTGCAACATAGTTATGTTTCTTTTGATAGGGGATAATACAAGAATTCTGAGGGCTGAATTATCAACAGCTGCTATCAATGCTACAGGACTGATAACTGGTAGAAGACAAAATAGTGAAGGGTCTAATTGCAAAAGGAAAGGATCAGCACAAAAAACTCTCTCCCATCTCTCTTCCCCAATCCCAGCTCTCTCTCTCTCTCTCTCTCATAACCATCTTCATCATAATTCATAAACCCAGATCCACCAATTGTTCACCTCAATCTTCATCAAACCCAGATCCCAAAACCCAGAATATATTCATCAAACATCCATCATCAACAATTAATGGCAATCATAAACGTCAATGAAACCCTAAGTCTGTCAATACGATCAGGGCGCAAGGTGGATGAGTGGTGAACTTAGGTGTAAATGGAGAACAATCAGAGCATAATTATGCATTGCTTCTACCATTTCCTAATCAATACGACCAAAAAAAAAAAACAAAAATGGTGTTACTTGTGGAAAAGGAATTTGGCCTAAGTCTCTAGTCCCATATTCTATTATAATTCTTGCATATACCACCCATGATGGTGACTTATGTCCTTCAAACTTTTAAGTGTAAGAGAGACGAATTCAAAACACTCTCAAGCAAGACAGCGCTTAACCCAAACTGTTCTCTTGACCGAAAGATCAAGACCCATCTCAAACCAATTGTACTCCCTGACATCAGACCTAACCTAACACAACTACAGATTCAAATACTCTATTTCTACACAGGTACAGCCAAGCCATCTGAAAACTAGCAAAACTTATCTTCAACTTTGTCTTCAGCAGTTAATTCCAGCAAGCACTAGTAGGAAACTACCATAGATGTGTGAATCTAGCATCCCAGTTGCATTTTAAGATATTGATGACAACAAAGGCAGCCATAGAATTTGCAATCCAAAGTAAAATGTGAAAGAATCAGTTCATCAGATCGTTCGAAACAAAGACGCTCCCAAATTAACTGTATAAGATAAAATTTAAACTGTCTTCAAGTTACCTGTTCTGTAGCTTTATACTTAAAAAGGCCATATGTACTTGAAACCATCTTGCAAGACTCTGCCACCACACCCTCAATATCAGAAAACGTAGGTATGTTGTCAAAGTTATCATACTCATTCTGTTGTTCAGAAATAGTATGCTTTTTGAGAGCTGAACGGATGGAATGAAGAAGCACATGGCCCTGAAAATCAAAAATTCCAAACAATTCAGTTGGCATTAAACTAGAAAAAATGCAAAGGACAGGGAAGTGAGTATACAGAGCTCTAGTCACTCACATGGAATGCCGCCTTTAAGATATCATCGGACTTTGCTTGATCCTTAAGCAATGCATACACCTTGTTCTTAACAGGATTGTATGTTACTATATATCTTTCTCTCTGTGTAGAAAATGATTCAGTAATGTGGGTGAGAAAGCCAACATGAATTCACAGTCAACCAGATTCCCTTAATTGTGAGTCCTTGTAAAAATAAAATAAAAACTCAAAAATGACACAAAACTATGACCAAATATGCGTACCTCAAATAGTGGCTCCAGAGCAATATAGAGTCCTGGATCTTGGAATGCATCCTTGAATCTAGAACCTGCCAAATAATAGAGTAACTGCTTGAGTCTCAATGTATCAGGAGCAATCGGACAAAGATATCAAAATGTCATAATCAGTAATAAGTCCTGCATACCAAGTAGAACAGGCCTATCCTCCATCCATGGTAAGGTAAATACCCTTTCCTTAAGATTTCCCTCCCTCAGTGAAGGAACTTGCCCTACACGGAATCACTTACAATAATCAGAACGGCTATTGCATTTCTAACCAGATAAGTTATGTGACTAGGTATTAAGTAGAAGCTATCTCCATAAAGAACTGCACATCTCTTACCAGTTGTAAGGAATGACTCCACAGCCACAGTAAATCTTGCTCTGTTTAGAGTATGTAATACAACAGATTTTACCTGTCACAAACACAGGAAACTATTAGCAAGGCTACATTGGCATTCAATTATGTGAACAAATCAGAAAGCAAAGTTGAGGCAGTAACCAACCTCTTGGTATGAACTCAAGAGATATCCACAAGAAAGGATCCCAAATGTCCTAACCAAGGACGGAGTCCTTTTTGAAATCATGATGCTTAATCCAGTCCCAAGCTTTACAACAACGAGTGAACCAACATCAGCCATTACTGAGGAAAGGCATGGAAAATCATAGAAAAGAACAGTAACATCTTGAATTCACGCGCCACAACAGTCGTGTTTTTTCCTTCAACAGTAACATCAGTTAAGTTTAGATGTACTCATTCGAAACAGTGTTCACGTCTATGCTGTCTAGCTATTTATAGCTCTATTGAGTTGATTTTCTGTTCTTTTCTTCAACAACCAAAGATCTATTCAATTCAAAACAGGTCAGTCCAGGTCCATCAACTCCAGTTACATTTACCGCAATTTAGGAACACTTTTCACTTTCAACACCTATACTACGAGCCCTTACAAAAGTATTACAAACAGAAGATAACTTCCATAAAGCATCCACTTGGATCCAACATTTAAGGGATCTTAACTAAACATGAAAAATAATACTCCCTCCTCCGTCCCAGCTCAAATGCCCTGTGGGATATTTGTAGTGGAATAAGAAAAATTGATATCGTAACTTGAGTGGGTTAATATTAGGAAAAAGGAGGAGAGAGAATGTAAGGATTAATAAAAGTATGAGAGACAATGTGAGAGAAGATGAGATAATTTAATAAAGTGGGAGAGAGAAATATGTCCCAAGATAGATGGGTGTTTGAGGTGGGACATCCCGAAATGGAATATGGGATGTTTGAGCTGGGACGGAAGGAGTAGTCAGTTTAGTTCCGTTCAGTTCACTTCAGAGTAATTCACACTACAAGAATTTGGTCTTTTTCAGTGTAATTCCAATTTAATTTCGATGCTCATCTTTCCCTTCAACACATACTCCTTTTTCCCTTCAACATATACTCCTTCCAGATAATCATCCAGTGGCTTAAGGTAATCGCTCTTAGATTTGACAAACTCATCCACATGTCATTAGGGTACTACTCTTTCCCTCCAATTCTTAACCACATAGGCACATAGCTATAAAAAGTGTTGTGTAAGAACGGGATCAAATCATTAAATCCACCTACATCTTATTAAGCCAGCTCTATAATGGCAGACTCCTTCCCATAAAGAGAGTTCTACGGGATTTGTGTTCCTTAAATTATGAATTTAAACTTGTAAGGCTTTACAAGTTCACATAGAGGCTCTGCTTGTGTAAGATGATCCAAAGGATCTAACACTCTTGCACCAGCTACGTTAAAGTTATGCGCTCCCCATGGTCAGCAAGCTTAACTATGCAGTTCCTTATGGTAGTAATAACAAAAATATATGAGTTCGCATATTAAACATCACGCAGATCAAGATGAGAGTTTCTCCAGAAATTACGAATCTTGTCACCTACTTATTATGAGAATCATTTGTAGTAGTAGGTACACCTGTACACCTGTTCTAATACACCCAAAGTTTTTTCATAAATGCTAGTGTCACACAAAACCAAGTATGTCGTGGTCTTAATTGCAAGTAACAGCCAATGCAAAACAACAAGAGATTCCAGAATAGCAAGCAACAAGCTGGAGATGAATGTAAAGGCTATCTTTTTTTTTTTTTTTCAAATTTAGTAGATAAGACCAACTAGGCATGTTTGTTCTCACAATCCACTGCTACACAACACATATGATGCAGAAGTAAACCAAAGCTTAGGGCATACCAGATCAGCTATGTTGCCAACACATTCCCCTTTTGCAGTAACATCTCCAAGATTTTCTCCCCTTGCAAATGCTTTGTAAATTGGGGAACGAGTAGAGGTTGATGTTACAGCAGCAACGTTCTGATAAACAGAGAAACAATAAAAGCCAATTAATTGCAGCAAGCTTCCCAAACCAAATCTCTCTTTCCCAACCCAAAAAGTTTTAACAATAAACAAATACCAAATCCAATGAGCTTCTTTGCAATAAAAAAAAATAAAAAATAAAAAGAGCCTATGTAGAGGCATGTTCCTCAAATGGGACACAGGGAATAGATGCTGTAGAAATTGACAACTTATTCAGTTCAGACTCAATTAGTCTGGTCCTAATAGCATCATCATACATCATATCAGATTCCAACAGTTGAATCAAACGGGGCCTACTGATTGTGACAGCAAAAGAAAACCAGTAAGGGAGGGTATTCACTGGACAAGTGTGACAAGCATTGATTCCTTATAGCAAACAGAAATTGAAAAACAATTTGAGGGGAAATTTCTGGTGAATTTCATAATTTATTAACATGCCACATGATTCATCTAGACAAAGAAAGTGAAACAAGCTTAAAACTCAAAAGTTACATATTTATTCGCAGTTCAGGGAAGCTCAAGCATTCAGATATTACTCAAAATCCAATGTTGCTCAAAGCCTATCCTGATCAAAAATTATGCTTTTGGACTGTGAGAGAAAACACATTTATGTTAACTCTACCTCAAGCAGAAAACAGGTACACTTATTAAGATGACCCACAATGTTACTACAATTTAAAATAGATTGGTTGGTTAATTGGGAATCAGATGATTTTCTCAGAAGACTTTTATCAAAGACGTGATACAGACACTAATCATTATCCAAGCATGTTAAAATCCAGAACATAAGCGATGTCCAAACAGAATGCTAACCTTTGCTACATTGGCAGCACATGCCAATGGCAAAAACAAGTGTGGTAATGCTGAAGTTGCTAGCTCTAACCCAGCACCAAACTCCATCAGCAGATCCCCAGAAAACCTAAGCTGAAGAACCACATTCATACCAGGAATGAGTAGTGCACAAATGTAATCTTTGTAGGATAACAAGAAGAGAGAGAGAGAGAGAGAGAGAGAGGTGGCTACTTGTTTTAAATCATAATCAAATTTCTTTCCTTGTCGAGCAAAGAGCATTTTTCCGACCCGGCCAGCACCATCCTACACATGACACTTACATCAGCTCGGAAATCCATAATTCAAATATAAAAATATAGCTGTGGTGACATAATGTGTAGGTATGTAACCAAAAAAAAACATAATGTGTAGGTACATGATCATGGAATACTACTTAAGATTGCATTGCTAATTGAAATTCACTAAAGTGAAATATTTCCACGTTTCCAACTATACATCAATGGGTACAAATCAATACTGCAATAAATCAGTCGGCTTCCGATAACAATGGATAGAAATTAACACCATATCTTGATTGCTTGATTAAGGTTCACCAGCATTTAACTATGCTCTAAGTAAGCAACTGGGCATACAAACAAACAAACAACATCTTAACCCCAATGCCCTAAAGGCTCCCACCATAAGGTGGGATAAGGGGGGTCGGACGCAAGCTAGCCTTACCCCTATTGAAACATAGAAAGGCTGCGCACGGATGACCCAAAATGAAAATTGTAGAACCAAATACCATCTTATATATACCAAAGACTGGATAAATAGCTATTAAGGAAGGCCAAGAGTAGCCTTAGTCCCAAAATGACATGGGGGTAGCTAACATGAACTGCTAGATGGAACCATCAACATTAAGTGGGATAACAATGAAAACGTGGAAAGTAGGGAAAAGCAAGATAGTAAAGGGAAGCAAGATAGCCAAGAAATTAAGTGTGGAGGAAGAAAAACTAAAGGGAAAAAAAACGAAATAAGACAAGGTATTAATCTACTGAGTGACAAACTCGGTAGGGTTCTTAAAATGCTACACAAGGCCATTCACGGGTAGGCATTAATATGATGACATACAACTACAAGCAACTGATTGAAGTATTGTAGTTCTACCTTCAATATCCAATTTATGGCAACAGCACCAGGAGTGCCATAGTTTCTAGATATTCCAACAGAACTCAGCAACGCTTGTGTGGTGAACACTCCCATAGCTCCACCAAAGAAGTGCTACAGGAAACAATAAACATGTTAATTGCATTATAAGAGTGACCCACTTGTCCACGAATATATCAAGGGTAACTGGATAACAGAGATTGAGCATGGCTTTGTTTTTTTATAAATGAGGTTATCCATATATTCAAGAAAGAAAGCCAAGGGGGTGATGCACAGTCACAAAAAGACACCATGTAGGTGACAGAGATTGACAATGGACTTAACTATGTATCATGTATGGCTGAATCCATTCCAGCAGTCAATGCTAACAAACGCGACTTGTACACAGACCAACGGAAACGTACTGATTCTACAAGAGACTGCATTCTTGAGTACTAGAGAGGGTAGGGGGGCTCCTTAAATCTTTCTCATTCACAATAAAAAATAAGCTGACAACCTCAAATAGTTCTTCAGTCCTAAATGGTGTTGAAAACTTGGGAATAACAAGGCTATCACGGACATCCCCATTTGAGACTTGAAATTCAGAAATATGTTTTAGGCAACATGCCATACCATGATTGTGCACTGGGCTGACTTTTAATGCTATAACATCATAATTTTGGAACACACCATGAGTGCTAGGGATACATACCCCCATACACACTAATATAATTCCTAATGTCAAGTCGATCATCACAAGTCACAGTAGACAAGCCAACATACTATGCAGTTTAAGTACCTTGAGGGCCCTCCATCTCATGTATGGCACGTACGAAGGTGAGACGCTGTCAGGAAAACCTTCAGGCACAACATAGGATCTTATGAATGACACTAACTCCTGCAGATAATAAAAATAAATAAATAAAAAACATCATCAGAAAGCTTTGCAGTAAACTAAAATGGTCACTCACTTTTAGAGGAAGAATCAACATCTAAGCTTACGACTACGAGAATAAGATTTCCAACTGAACAACTCTTAAAATAGCTATATATCAGTCAGCATTCAGCTTTCTTGGTTCCAAACAGTTTTCTGCTTGGATCTTATTTAAGTGAACGTGCCAGAAAAATAGTGTAAAACACATTGACGGAGATTCATCAGCGGGTGTAGGTTGAGAAACCAATTCCAACAATAAAAACATCAACATTACAGTGGTCCCGTAAAGGCCCCTGCCTACAGAGTATAAATTCATTGCCTTCGATACTTGCTCTATACTACCATTACCATGAGGATAATCCATTGACATTGTCAATAATTCTTGAAAACAAGCCAACGAAGGGATAACACCAAAGTCAAACAGTTTTAGTCTCTTATAAAATAAGATGAAAACACATCTAACAAAGAAATAGAAGTTCGTTGATAGACCCACAACTTTATAAGAAAAGGGAAGTATCTTATTACATTATCTTTAAACTGTCCAAGAGCAGGCCCATAATTTTTTTTTTTTTTTTTTTTTTTTTTGAAGTTAGGCCCATAAAATTAAACAGTTCTAAACGAGTACTATGACTTTGTGTGGAATGAGAAAGATGAAAACATCATAAAATGGTACCAGAGGGAAGGGAAATTTGTTTTGAGCTTGCCTATTATTAAGCGAGTAAAAATAAAGGATGGAGGAGGTAGACCAGGTAGCAGTGGTGGCGGGAACTAGTAGTAGTAGCAGCTATCCAATAGCTATCTACCTCCCCCGGCAATTGAATTACTCCCGAATGAGAGTAACAGGTCTTTCATCACCCCGTTTGTCCTCCCTACACCACCACCCCTTACATCCAACTTCCCTTTTTTTTTTATCTATGAATCTGTCACGCCCTTCATTCCAAGCAAACCCATGGATACACTCAAGATTTCAACAGGAATCTATTAGTAAAACTAGCATGTTCTGCTGAAACACCCTTGTGGTGGATCCTCACCTTGCAGGCGGGATGCCAATGTGTACCGGGTTGCTCTTATACTAAAACCGTGTTCAGCCCCACATTTTGATTATCAGTTGCTTCTTTCTAAAATAAGGCAATTAGGCAATGTCACTCCTTATTTCCTTAACACAACTTAAGAGCGAAGCTAGAGATAGCACCGATGCTCAACGAAGCCATGTAACAATCCCCCCTCCCCCGGATTGCACATTCACACACACCATAACCGACCAATCCACCAGGATGAAGCTAGAGAATTTCACATTTGATCATATGTCAAATTTTCTACCGTACCGCCACAAAATTAGAGCAAAGCTAACATATTGATGGTGACAAATACTGTATATATTCACGAGCACTCACTTCTAATATTAAAAAACATGATACTTCTCATCAAAGCGATCATATCACTACCACGGACCTCCTCTCCTACAATTCTCTCTTACCACTAAATCAAAACACCCAAAATTCAATTACATCACCCTTAATCGGCCCGGCCGCTAATCAACATATCGAAAACCAACCATTGCGTCACCATCACAATATAACATCACATTACACATACACAACTACTACAATAACCAGAATAATCAATCAAACTTCAAATTCACGATACTATGTAACATGCAATAAAAAAACATGAGCAGACAAAATTATTTAGTACCTCAATCGGAGCTTGCGGAGTCTGCAAACAAACAGACTTCAAAGAACCTTTCTTGAAGCTTCCAACAGAAGACAACGAAGAAGAAGAAGGATCATTCTCGGCGACGTACTTCCAACGGCGGCCGTCGATCTCCTCGCAACAAATCAACCTCAAACTAGAACCAATGTACTCCTCTTCAACCAACCCTAACCGGAGATTCTTGCTCTCCAACGGCGGCGCAATGACCGTCGCCGCCGCATTAGGGGAGTCGTCGGGCGGAGCGGAGGCCAATTGAGCGCTGATTCTGAGCGTTTCTCTGACGAGAAGGCGGGCGTCTTGCGATGAGGTGGTGGTTAGGGTTTGTGATTGCCGGAGCTTCATCGGAGTTTTCGAGGAGAGTGTGTGTAAATGTGTGTGTAGGAGAGAGAGAGAATCAAAATGTGAAATCGAGATTATTTTTTACTATTTCTTATTCGAGGAGAGAGAGAGAGAGAGTAATTTGTTTATTTATTTATTTTGTGGTGTGAAAGGAGGGGAATGAATTGAAAGGGGGGGAGGCTGGTGACTGACCCCAGCTAGCTTCCTAACGACCTTGAAAGACACGTGGGATGTGGATGTTGTTGTTAGTTGTACTTGTCCACTGCTATTGTTGTGCTCATCAATTCATCTTTTTTCTTTTTTCCAATCCTTTTTTCCAATCCGATCCATCGAACCGGTCGTTTCGAGGGGTTGAAAGATTAATGGATTCAATCGGAATCAAAACATCAGTAGAACACTTAATTCCAATAAGGCTATGTTTGGGAACCGAGAATTGGAATTCAATTCATTCAAAACGTTTGGAAACTCCAATAATTTGGAATTGAAATTCTCTCAATTCCAATCCAGTTCCCAACAAGTACAAAAATCACATTTCTAATTTCCATGGAAAACATGTCATTTGAAATTTCTCACCCCTTTTCTCTCTTCTCTTCCTCCTCTCCACCAGTCCACCCTCCTACCTCCTCTAGTGGCCAAGTTAACTCCACCCCACCGTGACCTCCGCCTTAGCCAGCGGCTTCGACCACCACCGCCATCGCCCGACAGCCGGCTAGCGCATCTTTAACCCTAATCGCCACCAAGTTTTCTCTCTCCTCTTACCCCCACTGGTTCATCCTCTCTCCTCCCAACTGCCTCCTTGGCGCGACCACACCTACACTACCAGTCCGCCTTCAATCACCATGTCCGACGATCGGCGCCGCCTATGTTATCTTCTACTCTTCTCTTCCCTCCACTTGTTTTGTACGTAGTATCTATTTTGTAGAAGGGGGGTTATGGGGGTAAATTGGTAAAGGTGGCGGCTTAGTCAAGGGTTGCGGTGGCATTACTAGTCACGGTGGATGGAAGGGTTGCCGGCATTGGTGTTGACGGTGGGTGGAAGGGCGCCGTGGTGGTTGGATTGCAAGAACTTATGTATCTCAATTCAATTCCAAGGGTAACCAAACACATTTTTGGAATTGGAATTGGAATTGAATTACATGAATTCAAATCCTAGAATTAAATTCCATGATTTCAATTCAATTCCAAGTTCCCAAACACTACCTAAATAAATTATAAAAGAATACCAGAAAGTCAGTGATGAGGTAGCAAGTCCAGACACCTTCCGGATGAATATGGTGATTTGGTCCGATCCGGTTCCTGGATTTTACCCGATTAACTAGGGTTGGACTGAATTTGACAGGTTTTTTAGCAGCTGAGTTTTTTCAGCAAATCGGTCCGGTCAATGCTTTGGTTTCTGGTTTGGTTTCGGTTCGTTTTAAAAATACTAATTTTGAGTATGACGTTGATGATGGATGATATGCTAGAATTGATGAGGCCAATTTGTGCTACTTGTTGTGGCCTTATGGGTAATGTGGTAGGTCAGATGTTCCGGTATTAGTTACGAAAATGATTGACATTCAATGATCGTTCTCACATTATTCCTTTTGTAGTTGCCAACTCTGTTACCCGGACATGGCAGTTGAGCCGTTGTACCGGTGTCGACACGACACGACTCTGATCCGGGTACAAAATCCTGCTCGAACTCTTCATGTAGCAGACGGATACGGCATGTTTAGTCAGACGAAGAGGATGAAGATTAAAATTATTTCATTTGCTTTTCTGTTCCTTTCTCAAGTCAAATTGTTTTGGAAATCCCACATATTTCTACTCAACCACTCATATCTATGATAATTTATAATTTATGTTTTGCTAAAAACTAGAATTAGATTAAATGAGTTCACAGAATACAAGCTGGGACAACTTCCAAAATGAGTTAATGTGGAAACCTCAACCAATTAATAATAATTTAAAGTAAAAAAGTTACACTTTGATAAAATTCTATTGCCATTTAAAAATTATGTATCAAATTATTTGTTATTACAGAGTGTCCTCGCACCCGTGTCTAGAAGTAGGACATTGTCCAGTGTCCTTAAATTTCGAAAATGAAGGATCGGACAAGGGGATCTATGTCCGTGTCCAATCCTCGGATCCGAGTCAGGGTAACTTTGGTTGTCAATTTGATCGTGAGAGGCGTATATATCCTTTGATTGTAGAGATTTGTTCAAATTTTGGTAGTTGTCGGGCGTGCGAGGTAACACCAAGGATAATGAGTGACTTTGTTGGTAAATTAAATGGATCAGATTGGAGTTTAAAGGTGCTCTAAATTAGGTTTGTGGTTGGACCTCTTTGACCTTTCTGATCTTTGATGACACATGCGGGTAGACTTTAAAGAGAATAGAAGTTGTGTTTGTCATTTGTGATGATTTCAATTGATAATTATGAGCACGCTTATATAGAAACCTACAGCAACTCAAAAGATATTTCCTACTCTAATTACATAAGATTATATCCTAAATTACAATGAACATGGGGTGTCACGGATAGAAACAAGGAGGAGATAATGATGATTGATTGTGATTGATCATAGATGGACCTTGATCAGCGGTTGTATCAGAGGAAACTATTGTTTCCTTATCATGCCCCTCAAATTGGACGGTCAGCAAGTTAGTCCAATCTTGGAAAGTAATAGATGTAAACGGGAACGGGCAAGGGGCTTGGTGAGAGCATCGGCAAGCTGATCATCACCGGAGACGTGGAGGACACGAAGTTGACCCTGCTGAACGTTTTCTCGAACAAAGTGAAAAGCAAGAGCAAGGTCTTTCATGCGGGAGTGGAAGACAGGATTAGCAGAGTAGTGTGTTGCACCAAGGTTATCACAATAGATCGTTGGAGTCACAAGATGGGAGATTCCAAGCTCACTTAAAAGAGAGCGTTTCCAGAGTATTTCAGTGGTGGTAGTAGCTACGGCGTGGAACTCGGCTTCGGTTGAGGAACGGGCAGTAGCACGTTGTTTCTTTGAAAACCATGAGATGGGATTGCGGCCAAGATAAATGATGTAACCACTAGTGGAGACGTAGTCATCTTTGTCGCCAGCCCAATCGGCGTCGGAGAAGGCATGAAGGAGAAGAGGGGAAGATCGATGTAGTTGTAAACCATTATTAAGAGTACCCTTGAGATAAGGAAGGAGACGTTTAAGAGCGGACCAATGAATGTCCAGTGGGGTTTGCATATATTGAGATAGTTTATTGACAGAGTATGCGATATCGAGACGGGTAAGAGAGAGGTATTGGAGTGCACCAACAATAGCACGGTAGTCACTAGGATTATTGATTTGGTGACCGTCACGAAGTGTGAGTGGGGGATGTGTGGCTAAAGGCGTGTTTACGGGTTTGGAATCAAGCATGTTGTGGTGAGTGAGAAGATCAGTGATGTATTTGGTTTGGTTAAGAAATAGACCAAGTTGATTTGGAATTACTTCAACACCAAGAAAGTATGATAGGGGGCCAAGGTCTTTTAGAGAAAAACGGGAGGTGAGAGTCTGGATAAATTGTTGAATATGGGTTGAAGATGGGCCCGTGATGATTATGTAACACTACGGAATATGGAAAGTGAATTATGGAGTTGGTTTGTCCCACATTGGGAAACTAAGGCTCACATGATCAGTTTATAATAGATTCCTACCATCATACTAACAACAAGGCCTTCACCTTTTAGAGCCCACGAGAGGATTTATAGGCCTAAGGGGTGACTTCCCATCTTATTGGGTTGTGTTGCGACAGACGGTGGATCGGTCTATTAAACCGAATGTTGCGACATAATTTTTGAGTTCGGTATACCAGGCACGAGGGGGGAGATACATGGTGATAGTGTTATGATTGTATATGAAAAGAGAGGGGTCAGATAGTGAGGGTCGAAAACCGAATGTTGCGACATAATTTTTGAGTTCGGTATACCAGGCACGAGGGGCTTGTTTTAGGCCATATATAGCTTTCGAAAGACGACAAACATGGGTCGGGTGAGTGGAGTTTTTAAAACCAGTAGGTTGGGCCATGAAGACAGTTTCGGAAAGAGTACCTTGGAGAAAGGCATTGTTAATATCAAGTTGGCGTAAGGACCATTGGAAACTGACAGCAAGGGAGAGGATAAGGCGAACTGTGGTGGGTTTAACGACAGGATTAAAGGTTTCGGAGTAGTCGATACCGGGTCGTTGGTGGAAACCTTCAGCCACAAGACGAGCTTTGTATTGTTCAACAGATCCATTGGGGTTGTATTTAACACGGAAAACCCGTTTACATCCTACAAGATTTTGGTCAGGAGAAGGGGGGACAAGAGTCCAGGTTTGGTTGCGGATTAGAGCATTCTATTCCTCTGTCATGGCGGTTTTCCATTTTGGGTCTTTGAGAGCTTGTGTAGCAGAGGTGGGGGTAGAAGTAGAAGTGGCAAGGAGAGTGAGGTTAGCAGATTTGGGCTGGTTAGCATACTTTGGGTTGGGTTTACGGATGTTGTTGGACAATCGGGTAATAATGGTGCGAGGAGGAGGAAGGGGTGGCTCGGGAATAGTTCTGGTCGAGGTGGAGGAGGAGACATACTGGGTTTGGTGAGGCGAGGAAGTGGTGGGCGGACTGTTGGGTAGGTCAGGTTGTGTGGAGGGTGGTGGTGATGCCGGAGGGGTTGTAGGTGGCGTGTGAGAAGGAGAAGCAGGGGGTGTGTGTGGAGGTAGTGATGTCGTTAATGGTTCAGGTAAAGGAGTTTGATTGAGAAAAGAGACTAAGGTAGGTGTGTGGGCCATGGTGCCTTGTTTGACCGAGGTAGATTGCTCAAGAAGATTTGGATAAGGAAAAATATCTTCAACAAATTTCACATGTCGAGACACATAGATACGGTTTGTAGATGGGTTCAAACAATAATATGCACTTTGGGTAGGAAAGTACCCCACAAAGACACAAGCAATTGACCTTGGGTCAAGTTTGTGAGTCGTATACGGTCTAAGCCAAGGATAGCAAAGACATCCAAAACTTTGTAATTTGTCGTAATTGGGTTGTTTATTGAATAATTTGAAGAATGGGGATACATGATGATGTGTTGCGGTTGGCATACGGTTGATAAGGTACACTGCCGTGGTGAAAGCATGTGTCCAATAAATGATAGGTAGATGAGCGTGAGACAGAAGAGATCGCCCTGTTTCGCCTATGTGTCGATGTCGACGTTCGGCAAAGCCATTGTGCTCAGGAGTGTGAAGGGGAGATGTGAGATGACCAATACCGTTGTCTAGAAGAGTGGGTTTGAGTTTCAGATATTCGCCTCCGTTATCGGAGAAAACTTGTTTAATAGTGGTTTTGAAAAAAATTTCAATCAAAGCACGAAATCGTAAAAAGGTTTTATATGAATCAGATTTTTGTTTCAATGGATATAGCCAATTATATTTCGTGTAATGATCAACAAAAATAATGTAGTTTTTATGTCGATCATACGAGAAAATAGGAGACGTCCACACATCAGTAAAAATAACATCAAAGGGTGCATTAGAAGAAATAGATGAGATAGAAAAGGGTAGCTAGTGACTTTTATTGATTGCGCACGAATTACAGTGAAAAGAAGAGCATGAAATAGATAGTTGCGTAGCAAGAGTTCTTAATATATTAAAAGACGGATGTCCAAGTCGATGGTGCCAATCCAACGACGAGGATTTGAAAGACGAGTAGAGTTGTGGTTGGTTGCGTGGTGGTGGTAGGCACCAATCATAAGTGCCGGCACCAACGGGTCCCCGGAGAAGGGGTTGACCCGACTTAATTTCCTTCACACAAAACAGAGAAGGTAAGAATTCAACTGAAACGTTATTGTCTTGACATAATTTAGAAACTGAAATTATATTACGAGAAATGGTAGGAGCATAAAGGACATCACGAAAATGAAAAATTTTAGAGTTTATAGTTAGAGAAAAATAACCAGAGTGAGTTATAGGAATGATAGAACCATCTCCAATGACGATCTCATCAGAACCATCATAGGGAGCGTGAAGGGTGAGATTGGATAGATCGTTGGTGACATAGTGCGTCGCACCACTATCAAAGAGCCAGGGGGCCGAACTTTGAAGGAGGCGTGATATGAGTCGCCATATGAGCCTGCGGCACAACGATGGGAGCAGACGGTGGCCGTGGTGTGCCGCGTGAAGGTGGAGGATGCACAGTGATTGTGGGGTACTGGCGGCGAAATTCTGGGCACAGGCTGATGACGTGGCCAGTTTGTCTACACCACTGGCACTTCCTAAGGAAAGGCCGGGGAGCAGAGACGTGAGCAGGGGTGTTGGCAGGGGTCGGGAGGAGAGGTGGGTTGTACGATTGGGAGCGGTGGCTGAAGGTGTTGGTGGGGCCGCGGTTGTTGTTGTTGTTGTTGTTGTTGTTGTTGTTGTTGTTGTTGTTACGATGGTAACTAGCAGCGTGAATAGAGGGGTTGAAGGAATCAGAGGCAGAGGAGTCGGTGGGGTTAAAAGTATCAAAATTGAGCAATTTTTCATGGAGTTCGTCAAAAGCAGGCGGTTTGTCCCTACCATTGACAGTATCGATTACGGATCGATAGGTGTCATAGTCGAGGCCTGAGAGAACCTTCATGATGATGTCCTCTTCGTCCATGGGTTTGCCTAGAGCGGCTAGGCGGTCAGTGCAGGTTCGGATGGCTTGCATGTAGGCAGTGACAGACTGGGTGGTTTTCCTAATGTTTTTGAGACGAGTCTTGATTTGTAGGATGTGAGCACGAGATGGGTTGACGTAGGTGGTTTTGAGTTTGTCCCAAAGTTCTAGGAAGGAGGAGGAGCGGCCAACAAGAGGGGCGACATCTCTGTCGAGGGTGCCGATGAGAGCACCAAGAAAGAGACAGTCTTGGCGTTGCCAGGTTTTGAAATCAAGGTTGGGTTCCTTGATGCCTGCGGCGGTGATAATGGTTTGGGTGGGTGGTTTGGTGCCGTCAATATGATGCAGGAGGTCGTAGCCCTTGATTATGTTCTCGACTTGCAGTTGCTAGGTTGTGGTGTAGTTATCGGTGGTGAGTCTGACATTGGTGGAGAAGTGAATGTAGAGGAGAGGTCGGGTGGGTTGCTCGGCATTCGGAATAGCGGAGGTGACGGGCTGTTGTTATTGCTGCTGCTCGGGAGCCATGAAACCAGTTGGTGGTGCTCTGTTTTGAAGAGGTTCAGGAAGACGTTTTCTGAAAAAAAAAAAAAAAAAAAAAAAAGTATTAGTTCTGAGATACCATAAAGAGAATAGAAGTTGTGTTTGTCATTTGTGATGATTTCAATTGATAATTATGAGCACGCTTATATACAAACCTATAGCAACTCAGAAGATATTTCCTACTCTAATTACATAAGATTATATCCTAAATTACAATGAACACAATATAATAAGCTAGGAAAGGAAATCAATTTACACTAATTACATGGGGTGTCACGGCTGGAATCAAGGAGGAGATAATGATGATTGATTGTGATTGATCATAGATGGACCTTCATCAGCGGTTGTATAAGAGGAAACTATTGTTTCCTTATCAGACTTCAGGTTGAGAGATGTGCACTCTAGTGGAGTCGACGTCATATAGTTAATAATAATGTTTTAAATTAGCCAAAATTTGGGGATGTTACACTATATCATCCCGAGAAACTCTATATTGAGCCGTTGGAGTTGCTCTTAAAACATCCAAATAACGTGGTGCCTAAAATTTATCGTGAAACATGACTTTTAAATGATACTAAGTTATATTATATAAAACGATTTCATACGATGTGATCACTTGATGATTTTCAAGGATAACTAATTCATTTTCCAAGTAACATAATGTTAAAAAAAAAAATCAAGGCAGAGATGACATATCACTCTTTTGAAATTAACTCATTAAATCGGATTCCCAAAAAAAAAAAAAAAAAAAACTCATTAAACCGGAAATAAAATATCTTCAATTCTGAATGATCTTCTTATTTTCCTTTTTAAGACATTTCTAAATGATCTTCTACTTTCCGTCTTGTAATGCTTGTTTTGGTCCTAATGATTTGTGACTCACCCACTTTCATTTTTCACCACACCTTATTACCTACAAAAAAAAAAGGGTGGGCATAATAATGGGCAAATTCTATTGTACCCCCATAGTACAATGAGCATGATGCCTCGGACGCCAATTTTTTGGATTAAACTTGGTCATTACTTGTGCAGAACTTGATCATTAATTGTGTACAACTTGGCCATTCATTTATAGAACTTAGTCATTACTTGTAAAGAACTTGATCATTCCTTGTACAGAACTTGGTCATTACGTGTGCAGAACGTGGTCATTACTTTATTAACTACTTGGTCATTCCTTGTCCACATTTTTGTCATTACTTGTATAGAACCTGGTCACTACTCGTGTAAAGCTTGATCATTACTTGCATTAACTTGGTCATTCCTTGTCTAGAACTTATTCATTACTTGTATAGAACTTGATCATTACTTGTATTAACTTTTTTTTTTTTTTTGAAGGGATTCATTACTTGTATAGAACTTGGTCATTACTTGTATTAACTTGATCTTTCCTTGTTCAAAACTTGGTCATTACTTGTATTGAACTTGATTATTAGTTTTATAAAACTTGATCATTAAAGTGACTTGAGGTACCATCCTCATGGTGCTATGGGGTTACCATAGACTTGTTGGAGCATAATGACACAACTAAATGTTACTCTTCCACGCCTTATGGTGGGCCACTACATCGGAAAGTAAAGAAGAGTTAGGGGCAATCTCGTTAGAATAACCTGTAAGTGGCGTGGAGGAGTAAAAATATGGTGTGACATCATGTACAAAGAATTTATTGATCAGATACGGTGAGACGAATCTTTGACTAGACGATTTTAGCAACTTAGCATACCGTAAAGTTAGATTTTTTTTTTTTTTGAAATAGGGCTCAAAAAATAAATATTAAACAAAATGGGTTAGATGAAAAAATGTTCAATCTTATGGGTGCACGTCACCCCATTCCAGGTTTGGGACAAAACCGACAGGGCTCCTGCCGATTTTAAGTGTCTTAAACAGTGACAATGAGCCTTTAGGGAGAGACATTGACCACCTAAAACCGTCAAGCCATATAGCGGTTTCTCTTAAACAAAACCGCCAAGCCTATCGACGGTTCATTGGGAAGAAGGGAAAAGAAAGCTAAAAAATTTGAATGTAAGTGGAACAGTAGACTTGAAGACTCCTTTAAACAGCTACTTAAAAGACGTCGCACGATCTCCTCCCAAGAGATTTTGATCAATTTGACGCCAATTTAATCCTGCAGTTTCACACCCAAATCAATCTGACAATTGCACAGGTAAAATGCTAAACCCCTTTTCCCTCGTTTTTAATCAATTTTCTGATTTCTGTTCATCATAAATGCCAACTTTGAGTTCAAAAAAATCTGGGTCTAGTCTTGGTTGAATTGCGGGATCGAAAGAAACTTTCTAAAGACTCAACGTCCAATCTGATTGATGGGTTTTTCAGACCTTTTGAGTAATTGTTGTAATTGGGGAAATAATTGAGAAATAAGATACAAAGATTGCATTTTTGCAGTATGATTAGTAAAATTAAATAAAATAAAAAACCCCATTTTTTTTTTTTTTTTTTGCAATTGAGCAGATTTCCGAATGTCAACGGGGAGTGACCCTTCATGGGTAGGGAAGAAGCCGTTGAGGAGGGTGGGTGGTATGTCTGATGCTCTCTCTATTGCTTCTGATCTCGGTTTCCGTGTCTCCCCTCCCCAGGTTTCACTCTTTCTCTTTCTCTTCTTCTTCTTCTTGCATTTCTTGCTCCAAATTTGTCTTTCATTTTTTGGATATATGGTAATTGAATTGGATATATTGTTATAAAGTTTAGGGGTTTCGGGTTTTGAAATCGTCGTGTTTGGTTTAGGTTGCCCTAGAAAGATTGTTGAGTTACATTGTTAAAGTTCGATTCTTTTTCATATGGGTTTGTTCGTATGCAATGCAATGTGAATTTTGGATGAAGTGGAGCTTTGTTTATGTGTTTCTCACTTGGAGTGATATCGGAGAACTGGTGCTATTAATGAGATTCTACTTATTTGACAAAAAAGGGTGGCATTAGAGAAGCGAGGATTATTTTGGATTGAATGTTACTCGTTCTCTGTGGAGTGTGGGCAATGAACACGAAAAGCATTGCTTTGGTTTCGTGCAATATGTAAATTCGAATGGTTTATGTGCATCAAGTACTAAAGATGTGGCTGTAATTGTACTCTAGTTGGGCATAGTGGTTGATAATAGCTAATCAAACTTAAAAAAACGTTAGCAGCATATAATTAAGGTGGCTGTTGGAAGTATTTATTTGATATCTATACCAGTTTATACTTTTTTAAATTTTATTCGTGTTTTCCAGACTTGACTCGGAAAGTTATGTGATACCATGTTGCATTTGGGGTTCACATATTAAACCTGAAATTAATAGTGCTGTACTTTTGCCTTTTCCTTTTCATTGCTCTCATGTGCTGATTTTGCACCCATGAAGTGTTTATTTGCCTTTATTGTTCCTTCATACAGTTCTTGGAAGGCATTATGCTAATGTCTTCTAAATATGCCCTAGCTACTAGTTCTTGGTGCTGCTTCCTTATCTGTGGTTGTTTCATTATCTGAACTCCTAACTACTGTTTTTCGAAAATGTTTGATACAAATCAGTTCTCCATTTTCTATAGGAGGAGCTTCACAACCCATTATCTACTGGGGAAAAGGGTGATGATTTGATAAGGGTTTTGAGAGACCTTACGTCGGTTCAGAGGAGAATCGCTGACCTAGAAGTGGAATTACGAGGTAGAAAGGTGATTGTTTTGGCCCTTTTTGTTTCCTGTAATCTTTCAAAGTAATAGCTTTCTGATAATCTCTGGCTGATCCATGGATTGACGATCTTAAATTCTCCGGCTTTATGCACTGTTGCAAAAAGTGAAGTAGGCAGTTTCCTACGATATAACTTTATGTGGATGATTGAAAATTTGTAATTTACTTCTTCCAATGTCCAACCTTTATGTCTTCTTTTTGGGGGAATATATGTCCATTTTTTTTGTCCTTTTTGAAATCCCCTTAACTAAATTTTTACCAGGCATGTAGTGGTTGAATATCTGATGCTTTCCTTCAAGTGACTATGTGTCCATTAAGTAATCGATTTGTGCATCATGACCAGGATGATAAGAATGTAGCATATTTGACACATGTGAGTGAGATGGAAAAGAAGATAGAGACTTTGTCAAGAATTACTACTATACTGAAAGAAGTCATTCAAAATAAGGTACACTATCAAGTGAATTTCATCTTTTTATTTATTTATTTATGTATTTACTTGCTTTGATTTCTTTTTAAAAGTCGATTGACATTGCTGTGGATTGGTATTTGTTCATGATGATCCTGGATGATTATTTTTCGTTCTTGTGGCTTTATAGTTCCAACTATTAGTTTAATGATCTAAGTACGAGTTCATTACCCTAGTATTGCAAATAATATTGAATTAAGCTCACAGTTGCCTCTAATGTGGATCCTAGAAGTCTGGAAATTAGTGTGGAAGTAGGCACTTATCTGTTTCAAAACTGTTGATTTCTCACCAAGATTTTCCGCATTAAACCTTGATGTGTGTAATATCCCTTTCTTATGAAGATGTTGCAAACGTTGGGTTATTTTCATTAAATTTGCCTATAATTTATTTCTATTTAATTGTTCTTCTTTTTACAATCTAAATTCTCTTTGGACAAGTGGGAGGAAAAGCTGTTTGTTAATTGCTGGCTAAGCATTCTGTATTGCTGTTACACGATACCTCACAAAAGGTTACCCTTGGGAAGACAGGTTGGATTAACTAAGCTTCTTAATATGAGGGTAGACTTCCTCAGTGTCATCTGTACAATTACAAGAGGTTCCTTCTGCTTTTCGCCTTGAACATAAAAAAAGGAGCTATTTGTACCTCACGTAAAACTGAGAATGAAGGACATCATTGGGAGACATCTTGATTCACTCTTAAGTATTAAGTTGAAAAGTTGCCCATCATACTTCTTGCAAGTTCGCATGCTGTTTGTTTTTTCTAGGTGCATCCGAATGTGCAGAAAATCGGTACTAATTTCTCTGCTGTTGTTGATGGTGGTAAGATCTAGCGGTACTAAAATGGATCGGAACTTCACAAAAATCTCAAATGAAAATATTGAATTGTAAAGAACGTAAGATTGCAATTAAAAATTACACCGCTAAATTTGTTACGGGGCTAGTCACGAGCCCATTTGCTAGAGAGAAATAGACCATCTTTAAAGACAAGTGAATTTTTGTCGTAGAACTATCTGGCAATAAAAGGCTCCAAAACTTATAAACTAGACTATTCTCTTCTATTTCGCTGATGACAGATATTTCCCACAACTCATACGTGGGTGGTTGTACTCTCTTCAATACTATAATCCTGCATGTATGTTTCTGCTGGAATTGAAATTGGAAATTGTCCCCTGTCAGAACTTTTTTGATTGCGTTTGATTATTACATAGATTAGCTCCCAAGCAGCACTTGCTTATAATATTTTGGTGATGTAGTTATGGATGAGTCTGATTCAATGATGGTTTTTGTTCTGGCCTCCTTTCTCGAAATGGGTGTCAATATATTAGGCCTTTTTATTGTGTCTTCGACAACTGGCAGAGGATCTCTGTCATGTATACATCCGTATGACATGGGTGGATGGCACTGCTAGCCTTTTGGTAGAACTTTAGATCTCTGTTTTTCTTAAGTCTAATTTCACAGTGGATAAGGATAGTCTCTTCAGTCTTTTGCTTTTGTTTCTGGCAGGCCTCCCGTTTCAAAGCATATGCCATTTAAGTGAAAGGGCATGAGTAAATGTGAAGTGACTGCTTGTTTTGTTCAGCGGATTTATCCTTAAACAGACGTGTGAAAGTCCCTTTTTGGCTGAGTTATATAATTACAATGGCATGGCTTCTGTTAACTAAGGCAGGATTTCGTCAAAAAAAAAAAAAAAAAAAAAAGCATACAAACAAACAAAGCAGTATAGTGCAATCTTGGATTTCCCTTCCTTGTGACACTAATTGAGCGGGCTAGAATCAAATTGGGGATTACTGTGAATTTCAACTAACATTATACTTTTCCAATAAAAAGGGTTTGTTTTTATCATCGTCTCTTTTTCTCTTAAAAGCCCTTTCCTAGCACACCCTGGATTTTAAGTTTTACTTACCTTATCTATCTATTGGTTTCTATACTTTGAAGAGCAGACCTGCAGACTTGGTCTTGTTGTATTTTGAGAACAAAGTAGAAATCAAATTTGCTCAACTCATTGTATCCCATGTATCTGAGTTTGGCTGTTTGTATTATATATTCCTCATCTGACTTTCATTTGTTTTTCATAATCTTTCCAGGACCGAATTATTGCTCGTCTTCAGCAACCATATTCCTTAGATTGTATTCCCGTCGAAGCGGAATTCCAGGTTTGTACTTCCTGTGCATGAATGCTAACATCAGTCTACAGTCTTATCCGGCCATGTATATAATACTTCTATTAGTTATTCGATATGTTCTTAAATCCTTCAACTCTTTAAATTTGATGCATTTAAATGTAGGGCACTCGTTCCAATATGATCAAATTGAAATATAGAGAATACTTGCTCTAAAGTGACTTCATGATTAACCATATATCTATGAGCCGATCTAATGATTGCTTTCATGCTCTATATCTATCATAAAAGATTTGACCTGAAAATTAATTGAGTACTCCTATTGCTGGTACTCTGTCAGGTCTTTTGTCTTTTTGGAAAATCATAAAATGACCACAGCAAGAGTCCATGTGAATTTTGGCTTTATGGTAATTGGTAAATTATTCAGGAAGGAGACTAGTCATACTCAGATAACCAAACATAAATGATTGACTTTTCTCACAGTAAGAAGCAAGTGACGGCATATTTCAGTGACTTCCATGTCTTTCCCTAAGACTGAAAGTAGACCTATTTTAGTGGATTCCATACAGGTTAGAGAGTCTAGTGGTTAATTCCAAATTTGAGTAGAACCTGGTAAGGAGGACAGGTTTTGTGGAAATCTAATTGTCTGAATTTCCCCTTCTCCTTATGATTCATCACTTGTCCGGATGGTCACTGTTTCTTTGTCAGACGACAAGTTTCAAACTATTTCAAATGAGATATTGGCTTGTAAAATGTCCGTTCCAATTCAAGGAACCAAAAGTTAATTTCTCCCATTTGCTTTAGCTTAAGGAGTCTCCTAAGACGTGGATGAAAATGTAAGTTGGGGAAATATCTGGGGTCACAAAGCACAATAACCACAAATAAAGGGGTCGGGAGAGTTATTTTTTCATAGAGTTCGTACAGTTTACTATAAATGGAACATAGAATTAGAAGTGCAATTCTTCGTACATGGAAGAGTTCATTTTCCACAAGTAAACTCGACGTGGTAGAGCTATTTTTCAACTCCAGGGATCTCAATCCCACAAATGACATGCCAAAGAGGACATCAACGCAGACTACTGCCACAATTATGTATTTGTTAGTGTTGGAAGGTGTAACACTCCCGGTGTATTTGGACAGTATTGAGTCCAAAATTCTAATAAAAATGGACAGCAGTGACTGCAGTGTTTAACTTTGAACTTTTTTTTGTAATTGCCTATGAAAGTCCCATTTCGGAGTTTAATACTTGATGTTCCGCATTCTAGTATGGCTCCGACATTTGATATTGGACGTTTCTGCTAATGCCTTTTTCATCTGTATCTTGATGCATACAGAAGCAATTTTCAGAATTACTCATGAAGGCTGCTAGTGATTATGGAGCATTATCAGCATCGGTTGCAGATTTCCAATGGAGCCAAAATTTCAAGGAACCACCAACAGTCTGGGCTGTATGTGTCTGAAAACTTCCTTGTCTTCTGGTACAAGTGTATTTGACTAATAGAGTACATGGGCTACATATGATGTGAAGTAAAGCGCTATTTACCTCCTCAATCAGTCCCAAAATGCAAAACTTTGTTGCATGGTGGTATGGCTAGAATTACGCTGTTTTGAGGGATTTGTTTTTAATTCCTTGCTTGCCTCGTCCCTCGGTGCTGAATGGTACATTTTATTGCTCAGTAACTCAAGTGTAGTGTCAGCATTCTGACTATTGCTTCCTGCCTTGCTTGTAGGAGATGTTGAGACCAATCCCTGTTGCTTTAGCATCCTGTACCCGATTTTTTGAAGCCATGTCAGCTATGAGGGAATCATTTTCCACACTGCAAAAGATCAGGGTAGGCGAATCACCTAGCTCTCTGCCTTCAACTCCTGCCAAAGTATCTCAGAGTACAGATAGAGAATCTGAGTGTGTAACCCCACCTCCATGGAGAAACGAGCCAGGCTTTGATGACCTAGCTCACCAAGAGGACGACTCTGGGAATGAGTCTAAGGGCAATCAAGTGGCTGACAATACCGATAGAAGGTTGTCGTGGCCCCCTGTAAAACCAATTGGGTTGTAATTTGACATGTTGATCATTTCTGTGTGTAGTTTGGCTTTGTAGTGATCAGTTCATAGTCGATGTTTAATCCAAGCGTGCTTTTTATTTGAGATTCCGGTGAAGATGAGGGAACATGCATTGACAGACGAGATTAACATAATGGTACGATAGTTTGAAACTTTTTTAGCGCACAAGATACTTTAATCTTGAGGCTCATGTAGCACTGGCCAATGCATGCATGTTTTGCTGACTGATTCTCTTACGCTAGCCTAGGGTTGGGTCTATAAGGGCCGGAGCAGGCTTTTGGTGTCAGGCCTCCGCCCAACAGATGATGTTATTCTTCCTGCTCTCCATTGTCTATAAATTATAGTTTGGTGAAAATTCGACCTTGGTGTAATCTCGATCACCTACAAGGCTACAATAAGGAATCGACCCCTCAATTTTTTTTTTTTTTTTTTTTTTTTTTTGATCGTGTTCTCGAAAGCAAGATCTTTCTTCACCCGTCCCTAGTCAAAAATGGAATTCCAAGAATTTTAGGACTATTTACTTGTGCTGGAATTGGTTTAAGCTTCAAACGATGCATAGTTGATAGTTCCAAAGAACCTCCTTAGGACGAAGATGTTTCAGAAATTAGTACAACTTTAATCGGTGTGAGGTGGTGATCACAAGCGGACTAGCTGAGTACATGTTCAAATTCCTGAGAGTTTGCAATCAGAATTGGTTCCTAAATTTGGAGTCGGGATCTGAGCTGGACTTCAGGGGTCCGAACAACAGACCGAGACCGCCCATCCTTTCAGACCCTATCCATAACTCTCAATTTCTGGTTGATGCGTCATGATATAACCTCGAAAGACAGCGTTGCTACAAACTATCAGGGGTAAAATAAACCAACTGCCACAGGAATTGTACAAACAAATGTCGCAAAACATCCAGAAAATTTGGTACTATTAATTTCCCAAGAATACAAACATTCAGTAATCAGTATCACCAGAAACAACCAATGCGGAGGGGTGTGATAATTACTTTACGTCCGTCCTAGCTACCCAGTAACAATTCTGAAGAGCAAGGACATGAATCACATCCTGGGTTTATTCGTACACCTGATCATTTTATGTGCAAATCATTTCAGAGAATATGCAGATATGACCAGCAGCACAGATTCATTATGTAAATGTAAATCAAGTACTAGAGCCATCAATCTCCCAATATCACATATCCGTCGCCAAAGTAGAACGCACAGAAAATCACGCTCCTAGCTGGAGATGTTTGATCGATTGGATTTGCTTCGCAGGGTTCAAACCTTTGGGGCATGCACGAGCACAGTTCATAATTGTATGGCACCTATAGAGCTTGAATTCATCATTGATTGCTTCCAACCGCTCATTTGTATACTCATCACGGCTATCAGCTATCCATCTGCAAGTCAGAAAAAGAAACAAGTTTTGAGTAAAAGAAAGGTTACAAAACTTCCAGACCCCAATACTGTTATGATAACATACTGCAGCTACGCAACCAATAGCAAAAGCATTATCCTGCCTGTATCTGTCAATATTCATTACTAGGATTTCACGTTTTACTAATCGCAAAACTATTACTTCAGCAAATGACAAGTTTTAAGTTTTCGCCAACTTCCAAAGGTCAAATAATACAAAGGCTTCACCAAAAGCAATATGTGAATTGTAAAGTAGACTAAGAGTTTCCATGTTCGACTGCTAATACCCAAAACCCACAATAGATTAAAAAAAGTTTACATTTTCAACACTGTAGAATGCAGATAACACTTCAGTACTTCCCCATACATTAGCAACTCTGTACCACAAGCAGTTAACAGAGAAACAAGGACATTTTATCTAAAGTTTGGGCCAAAAGTTCCTCATCTACTAATCAAAAAATCAATATCCGAATATTGATGACAAACAGCCACAAACTTGAAATTATTTCTCATAGTACAGATGGAAGGCAAGAGCCACATACCAAGGGTACGCAAAAGGCTACAGTAGTTGGTTCAAAAGACTAAAATGTGGAAGTGAAAGGAAGGATTATAAGAAGCAGAAGTCAACAAAAATTGCCTTCGAGTAACACAAGTGACAGCGATAGTTGGCCAATTTTGTAATCACGAAAGCGCAAACTATCCAAAATTGACATCACGACCGAGATTAGTTCCTGTTTTATATCACTCTGCCTCTACGAAACTAAAACAAGAGTAACAATCCCCATTCGTAAGGGCATACTTTAAGCCTACCTTAAACCAGCTATGGTTTATTAAGAACAAACAGCAGGATAGACATCAAATAAACCACCACACCTAACACGACGAAACCCGACAATAATTCTATACTCAAGGGACCTCAAGATACAGATATTATACAGATAGCACATTTCAAAGCCATGTAATTTACGAAGAATTGAAATTTTATGCACTTAAAAATATTCCAATTACTCGGGAGAAGAAGCAAGAAACTTAGTATTGAAGTTTGAAATCCAATGATAAACCAACTAGAACATCAGAATCCTCCATACTAAAACTGTAGCTTCTTAATTTACCAAAACCTGTGTGTAGTCCCATGTCAATAATTAGCATTGTGCTCTACTCATAATAAGCCTTTCTCACCCATCTTCAAAACTTGGGAAATGGCTTCTTTTGCAGACTCAAATCTAGGAAACGGGAAAGTTGCTCCATGAGCAAGCTTCAAACATCAGAATCACTCATTCTTAGCACATGCCGAAAGTCAAGGTAATGTTCCTCAGACTAGAACATGTAAGAAGGTGATCATATTTACGCCTAGCCCAACCTAAGAATTGATAGTGCATCCACAGCACTAATGGCACTGTACTAGTTGATAAATCCCAATATCCACCACCAAAAAGTTCCGAGCTCTTATTCATATTCCATCTAGCCCTTTTGACTGTCTAAAATATTGAAATTTTTTTGTGATTGAAAATTAAATGGTCATTTTCTCATCCTACTACCTTCGATAAAAACAACCATTAAAAAGGGTCACATAGGAAAATAAACTTTCTTTTGAATACAGAGTGGCATCTGGCACGTTACCCCTTCATTTCCTTGAAAACAGGTCGAAATCAAAATTAACGAATCTTCTTGAAATGAGGGAAATATCCTTTTAGAAAAATGGATTTGAGCCACAGATCAACTAACGATATTTTTCACCGTTTAACAAATGAAATTAAAATATTTGTCTTACACCACATGTAACATCTATAAAAGAAGACGAAATTGCTTGACTACCATACAAAGAGATCAAAAAATTTCATTAGCCCCTGATTCCCCCAAACCGAAAACCAATAGTACCGAATACCATGCTTCTTATGTCTTCAACTTCCAACACTTCATATCATGCTTATAAAATTACTAGTACCGAATACCATGCATACTTCAAACGGCATCACACTATACCTTATGCACAGCAAACTACGACAAAGAAAAATGACAGTTGTAGCCAACGAACATGTCACATACAACCCTACAACTCTCTCGATGCCTTAGTTTTGTATCCCATTTCATACTTGTCTCCAATACAAAATATGTTGTCCATGAGCCAAGGCCAGTCATACTAAAACATGTAAGAAGGTGGTCTAATATTTACCGTCAACCTAAGGACTATAACCCCATCAACAGTTCCACACCCCAAATTACGTTATTTGAATACCTACAAGGCCAGATATAGTTAAATTGCCCAGAATTCAACCCTCACACCTCAATGAATTTGACGTGACTCACGAGGTAAGTGGGTCAAACACATACAACCTTACACCCTATGTTTGAAACCATAGAATGGATGGTTTGTTTCATGAAAATTGCGTTTCAGTTAAATAGCAATAGAAATATTGAGATCAATCAAACTAACCAACTATGCAGGAGTCACAATCCTAACAACTTATTCTGTTCTCTAATACTAGCTTCCAACCTTCCACACAACATCATCAACATCAACAAGTCATGACATATACGACGTCGAATTCTCCCTTTAATCATTGGTGACATGGAGTCACCGTTAATCATTCCAATTATACATTCATCCAGGAATCGCAATCCGCAAAAATAACCCAATTCACCAATCTTTCCTAATTATGAAATTAAATCACAATTCGCAAAATAAAAAAAAAAAAAAAAAAAAACCCCACATTAACCAACAATAATATATACACAATTACGAGATAAAGAGGAAGAAGACGGACCGGTGGGCGTGGAGCAAGGCGGCGGGGCCGAGATAAGACTCAGGGTTCCACCAATAACTAGGACAAGAAGTACTACAACAAGCACAAAGAATACATTCATACATCCCATCAAGCTTCTTCCTATCCTCTTTACTCTGTGGATACTCTTTTCCTGCCTCGGGTGCCGGGTTCTTCCTCTTCAACCACGGTTCAATACTCTTATACTGATTATAAAAATTTGTCATATCCACCACCAAATCCTTGACAACAAACATGTGCGGCAGCGGCGTGATCATCGTTGCGTCCTTCTCTGTGGCCGGTGGGATCTTGGTCAAGCATGCGAGTCCGTTACAGCCGTCGATGTTCATCGCGCAGGACCCACATATTCCCTCTCTGCAGGATCGGCGGAAGGTCAGGGTCGGGTCGATCTCGTTCTTGATCTTGATTAGGGCGTCCAAGACCATGGGCCCACACTCCTTTAGGTTTATTGAGTAGTTCTTTTGTTCCGGCTTTGTCGGGCTGTCCGGGTTCCACCGGTAGATTGAGAAGGTTTTCATTGTTGGGGTGGCGTCGAAGGCGGCCGCGGTGGAGGTTGCGTGGAGGCGGGTTAGGAGGTGGCGTGATAGGGTTGTTGATGCGGCGGAGGTGGTTGTTCGTCGGAGAAGCGTCGTCGCCATTTTCTTTTCCTTTTTTTTTTTTGTTTGGGAGGAGAGAGGGAAGCCAACAACAAATGGGAGATGAGAGAGAAAGTGGGGGGCGTGTGGTTGGGTGTGGAGAGGGGTGAAATGACGGGAAAGGGTACGGGGGGAAGTATATAAAGGGAGAAGAGGCGGTGGGTATATTTGGAAATTAAATTGACATCGAAATTGAGATGGGATGAGATTGGGGACTAGAGGCGTGGCGGATGTTTTGGCCGTGAGTGAGATTTAGGGGGTAAATTAGTTAAACGTGGTTTCATAGGAGATCGATAGATTATAGGGATACGTCCGTTGTTTGATTACTGTCGTTTTTGCGTGTGTTCAACACACCCGTGTTTCTGTGACCTTTGGGAGTTTGGGGCTTGATAGGATATGCGTATTGTGGAGTCGGATTGGATTGTATTGTGGAGTCGGTAAAGTTGATTTGTTATTGGAAATTCGGTTTTGTGGATAATTGGGATTTGTTAGGACTCGAAATTGTGATTGATAGAACTTTAATCTGGTTGATTGTATTATGAATCGGAACTTGATCGTGTCCTATTTGAAAGTTGAAACAGAATCCAACTTGTTTGATGACTTACAATGAGTGCGCGGGGAGGTTGATTAAATTTTGGTACTCGATAAAAACTATAACATATCACCTTTCTCACTTTAGGATCTCATTAAAAATAATCTTTAATAAAATTCATGATAAAATCGGAAGAACCGGATGAATAAGGATACAAGAAATGAGACAAAAGATCCACACAACATAGAAAAATGGTGGAAAAATAAAATTCGTACATTTTGATATTTGATTATCTTGAATCCACATATATCACGTAGTTTTTATCAAATGGACTTGGAGAGGATCCTTGACAATCTTTACAGAGGAAAGTTTGGTCTTACAAGAAGTAAGATCTTTTACCTTTTGCTTTGAATAGAATGTCATAATCATCCTTGCATCATTCAACCTTTTGAACCACATATTAAGGAACTTCATGGGATTTCTAGTATTCCACACACCCCTATGCAACTAAACGACCACTTACCGTGCAAGAAGAATCCAAATATGAAGTCGCACAAAACACAAGTGATAGTACATTAAAATGAATGACTAAGGCGGCTCTATTCAAAGGAAGCCACGAAGTCAAATTCCAGCTTTCTCATTAGGAATGTCTTGTCCGAAAATAGGGACGTTACAAGTACATTATATCTAAATCGTTGCACAAAATCTTTCTGCCTAGTATCTACTTGTGTATAAGTGACTCGAAGAATGCTGTTCACCATAATCTATGCACATTGCACTATCGAACATTTATAATGTCGTAACAAGACCTATACCCAGCTCCTCTGCTAATTCGTCCCATACAGGAAGCAACGTCATCACGACAAGGAAGATCCCTGCAGCAACAACTGCCTTTCTCCAAGTTCCGACCTCAGTCACATCATTTAGACAGGGTTTCTCCGGAGTTCTCTGTTAATACATAAAAGCGTACATTAATAGGCAAAAAAACAATGAGTATTCAACTCTCTGCAAGGATACCCATGATATAACGAGATGAGCATCGCCTGCATATTATCGCCTGCATATTACCTGACAAATCAGCACATAAAGTCCCCAAGGAAGTGACAAAGGTCCTCCTAGCTGAAATATAGAAACAGGCAACAACTCAAAAGGAAGAATACAGAAAAAAAAGGTGATATGCCGTTATATACGTAATAGTACAAGAAAGTAGAGAAATTTTTTTTAAGAATATGACATAATACATCTTTTTAACTCGAAGTTGATAGGGAAGATGGGGACATTGCGTATGGGTAATTTGGTAATAAAACAGTTCACTTCTTGTACAGTGGTGTAATATACAGATTACAGCCATGCAAATACATCATATTTTGAGCAGATAAAGAACTGAACACCATAAACCAGGATCTACAAGTCATCATGCAACTGTATTCAACTTATCTACATTTGTCAGCATATGCAAGGAGAGGATAAGAAGCATACCACACCAAGACCGAGCAATGTGTAAGTTGTCAACCCAGAAGCAATCAGTGCAGTCTTCCCAAAAGCTCCCTGTTAAAGGTCGATCAGGAAAGAACAAAAAGTCAGAATGTTTAAAGGCATGGAACACGAAAGCATTTACGAAGAGGAGAGTAAACCATAGAACACAATATCACTTGTCTACATCAAAACAATACATGTTTAACACAGATTTTTTTATTTTTTATTTTTTAGGTTCACAAATCACATAGTTAGATCCTTTGCTTCACAATAGATAAATGAGATCGGACCTTTGGTCTCCCAGTCATAGCTTAGCTCACATAAAAAAGTCCTTGTCCAATGGAAAACTCCGAAGAGGAGGCAAGGCTGAGCTAAATAGGCTGCAATGTTCATGACTGATCCTAATACCCTATCACTTAGTTTATCCAAAGAGCAGATTACATTCAGCATACCTGAACAGCACGCCCACCATCAAGGCACCCCACTGGAAGCAAATTGAAAGCCGCGGTCGTCAACCCACACCTGAAATAATCATTTTCAAATGAAAATATATGAAAACATTTTTTGAAAAAACATTTTTTGAAAAAGTTGAAGGACTTAATGTGCTAAATGATGACCCCTTGGGTTGACTTGCATAGGAAAATTCATAATACAAAATCCTTAGATAGTATGGGGAAAGTATCGCAAAATCAACTTACTGAAAACTGGATATGGCCAATTATTTTGAACCATAAATCCATGATAAACAGAGATGAAGACAATAATTATGAAACAGCTGTAGCAATGGATACTTTCCATGTCAAAATCAAGGGAGATTAAAACTAACAAAGCCTTACCAGCCAGCAATTACAAGCGGGTGGATTGAAACTGAGGCAGCATGCATAGCACTGCATCATTAGACCATATGATAATATTAATAACAGCAACAGCTGAATATGTGAATGTAATTCTCAATACCTTTTAGAAGCTCGAGTTCTAAGTCTGAGAAATGTAGAAGTGTTAAAAGGAATTAACATGGATAATCTCTCTGATAGTCTGTTTCCCCTCTTATCAGATAATAGGAGACAAGAAGCAAGTTTCATTACATTCCTGCAACTGAGAAAGCAGTCCAACTATACAAGCCAGAAGGCATTGCCAGCGGCTCCCAATCTTGGCAAACAAATTTATGCATGGAATACGCCATAGGAAAAGGGAAGTGTTGACGCATAGAAAGTCTTCCACTCGAAAGCCAAATATTATAATAACAAATTACGTGGCCGAGGAAACGTATGAGAGAAGGAAAAAGACATACGTATATCCAAGAGAAGCTCGACTAATTAGCCCAAGAAGCAAGGAACCTTGAAATAGTGAGCTAGGCACTTGTACCAAATCTCCTGAAGGTTCAGGGTTTGAGGATAGCAAGAGGCCAACAGCAAACATTGCGAAAGCAAGTGCAGCACCAGCAAAGGGACCAGCAACGGATATGTCAACTTGAGTCTTTCTATCCGGAATGATAGATTTGAACTGCACAAATAAAATTAGATTAGTGTACAGTCCACAGACCACAATGCAGACGAATCTCATGAAGATGGCACAACTAAACATCTATCTAACAAGAACTGAAAGTAAAAATTTAGAAGCAATCACTCATTTCTTCATATTTCAAGCTATTGTTTATGGAGTCCAGAAAGAAAATTCGTGTACGACTGCAACCACAAGGAAAGATTAATTTCCGGTCTCCTCGTCAGCCCTTGAATTTCAGTTGCCTGTTTTGTTATACTCTAGAGCAACTTAAGGTATCAGCGTATAGGACAGTTCAATCGTACTCTTAAATTAGTCCATTGCCTTTGTTGACGTAAAGTTGAAAAGGATCTTTTTCCAAAGTTGGTGACATAATCAATAGATGAGATAAATGCTTCAAGAAATTCGCAGGCAAATTACTAAACCTATAACTAGCATCAGGTCAGAAATATTTACAGAAGACATCTTAGTTCTTACCTGTGTGATTGCTCCAAAGCTACCAAGAGTAATATTGGGGATGAAATAAGGAATGCTAAGCTTCACATTTTTCTGAAAAGCTGCAAGTAAATGTCCAACTTCCTGCAGGGAATAGATCCTTCATATAGACATAAAACAAACAGCTTGAAGGTCAACAAAATAACTCACAACAAGGTTTCTTTCTCCATAGATGAGAACGCATATCCATAAAAGGGAAGGGCCATTTATACCTTAAGCCAAACAAGCAACACTTACACATACTCGGTTATTTATTTTAAATCAAGTAAAGCAGACCGTGAACTTGTGAAGTACAGCACCTAAGGACTGCTCTTCATGACCATAATGGATAAATTCGATCCATTCTTTTTTACTGCACCATTCTTTTATTGACACCCTTCCTATATAATAATCCTCATGACCAAATAGGGTTCTATTAAAACATCAACTGTTAGCAATAGGAAACTGGTATCCCTAACTAACTACCTTCACCCGTTGAATCTGGAATTAGACTTGCGGCATACACATTGATCCTAAAGGTTTCACTATAGGTTCCATCAGTATCATGGCATTAAATTTGTCCAAAAACAAGTTAGCACAGCCCCAGAGATACACAGATTCAAGGCTTGAAGACCATACTATGACAAACCTAACTTCATAAACTAGAGTTACAAAGCGCAAATGGGATTAAGCACATGAAAAAATTCAGACAACACGGTAAAAAAACATGCTTACATGGAATAGTTGGACTCCCAAGACACCATAAGCAAGCGGCAAAGCAGCATCCACAAAAGGAAGCAACAATTGCATATCTGGAGATTCAATGGCATCAGGATCTGTGAAATACTTCACAACCTCTGGCGGGAGACGATTTATCTGTAGATTACACAATTGCAAGGATCAAGCATAAAACCAATGAGAGAATTATTAGCAGCCAACCCAGAACAACAAGCACTAATACTTTGCCTTGGGATGAAAAAAGATATCATATTTTTGCCTTTATCAAAAGGCTAGATACTGATTTTAAATTCATGGAAGAGAATGCAACGGTAGGAACAAACTTCTTGGAAGCATTTGCTCAGCAAGAGAGAAAAAATGTTTCTATGACTGAGTAAAAGCACATGATGAAGAATTATTGAAATGAGATGTAAAGGGATTTCCATACAACTCTCCAATCTGGCAAATGCTAATTATTACAATACCATAAAAAATAAATAGCTTGAAAAGTTCATAAGTATGGTTGATTCCTCGCTTCGAAAGATAAAGCAAAAAAAAAAACCGTGGTTGGTTCCTTTGACAGAAACAGAGTCCAAGACAGAACGACTGTGAATATGTAAAACTTAAGTAAACAGAGAGGAGACATCAATGGTTAATTCATCTACCTGGGATGCAATGCCGAGCTCCACTGAAGAACCGATGGTCAGAACAAACAAAAGAAGAGCAATGACATATTGCCACAATGTCGTAGGCCCTGGCTCTGAAACCTCTTTCCTTAGCATACCGAAACTAACACGAGGTCCACCACGTGGATCAGGTGCCTCGGAATTGGGTTCCTCCACCATAAAAAGATTGTATTTATCACCAATAAGTTCTGAAAGTTGCTTTTGTAGTTTCTCGAAGACTTCCTCTCTCTTCCCCCTCAGGTTTCCCAGGAAAAGAATTCCTTCTCCAAGATCCCCAAATGGCTCCTCTTTTGTAACCCAAAAGGTTGAATATCCAAATAGTTTATCTCGAATCAGCTTCACATCTGCGGAATCCACCTTTTCAGGTCCTAGAAGTTCCATAAGTTTGAAGGAATCAACTTGAAAATTGTTGTATAACAATTCCACAGGCATATCGGAGGGTGGCTGCAAGATAGTAGAATTAGTACAATGATACATTAGATAGCCAGATGTTCTTGATATCTGTTCCCCATTTTCCAAAGTTACTACAGGACCTAACAACAATCCTCTGGTTTTGAAAAAACAAAAACAAAAAATCCTCTGCAACTCCTTCTAACTAGGCAGGATGCCTACATGTTAAGGAAGCTTGCAAAATTTGAACATTCAATGCCTGGCGCGTCTGAAAGGTCTTACTTCTAGTATGACCAGAATCCACATCCTCTTTCTTTCCTTATTTCGCAAGTTAGCTTAGACAGACACTGAATCATTTCACAGAAGTAGAAGAGGATAGGATAACCATCTAAATTACCCAAGCTGATATAAACAACTGTATCATTCTACTAATCCTACCATCAAGAAGTCCTCCACTCAAAGATAGGCTCCACAGTAGATCTTAGTTAATTGAATATGCGATATAAGAAGAGATCAGAGTCTATCATAAGTTCATACATGATATGACATCCACTCATGATAATCAGTGACCTTTATTTCAGTTTCCCACAAAAAAACGGATTTAAACTTCAGAAATTAATTTGCTCTATAGTCAGGCAGAACTCTCAGTTTCAAGAATTGGTCATGTTGAGGGTTTGTTGAGAACAGCCACCACAATAACAAAGACTCAACTTGAGCAGACGTCAGCACAACTAGGTTATTACAACACGGTTGTTTCCTCACAGCACGGAAAGAAAATGTTCCTACTTAAAAGAGAACAGGAATGCTATTTGCACTTGTTTCTTTTGATAACTGAAAATTTCTTTCTGAGCCTGATAAGTGAATGACACTCAATGTGTAGGAACATGTTACGTGTTTTAGTTCTTACCTATCAGAAATTCAGAACAGAATGTGTTCTTCTCTTACACATGGGGATGAAAGAAAGATAAATAGATACTAAATTTGTTTGCTAAACATTTTAAATCCAAAACTGAAATGTACTTTCTACAAAACTCCACACATTCGAACAGGAGAGCTGATTAGCACTAAAACTTCATCTCAACATAAAAAGACACATGAAACACCTCATCGTAAGGCAAAAATTGTTGATCAACCTACCCGACTCTACCCACACATGAAACTAGAAGTCACATTCACAAATTAGACAAGTCAGTCTTTCTACAAATCCCGCTGGTCATGGCAACATTCTCCTTCTGTCAATGCCATTGCCACATCAATTAATCAACTAAGTAAGCAACCAGAAACATTCAACTTACTCACTCAACCACCATATATACTTCCTTGAAGGCTTGAATATTAAAAGAACTTTCGCAGTCCTACCACGCTCTTATAGGCATAATCATCACAATTTCAACCAAATTCACTTGAATCATTTCATTCATTTGCTACAAATTAGGGTAGATTATTTGCTTCTTTCCACACTCCAAACAAAGAAGCCATGACTAAACACTAAAATAAAGCCACAAGTCAACAAAAGCACTATGTAAAACCAAGTACACTCAGAAACATTAATATACCAATTTCTAATAACGAGATTATGTCAACTAGTTCAGTAGGTAAGTTCGTTAGGGGTGGCACTAATTCCGATGATCAAAGTTCAAAACTCGTCTGCATCAATAAACCCCTTGAAACCAAACAAAATAAAATTACAAAAACCAACTTACCCCAGAAAAGGGAGTTGATTGCTTATCATCCAACCCCAATTCAGCATTAACATCGTCAGTATTTTCCACCACTTTCTCCTTCGTCGCCAAGTTCGAATCTTTCGAAGAACCCGAACCCGAACCCGAACCCGAACTTTCACCATCATTACTGTTATCACTACCACCACTACTCAAACACACAAACTTATCAAACAAATGCCCATTTCTTTGAATGCCCAGAATCTCTCTATTCAACCCTTTTTGACACAGAAAACAACCCTTCAAGTTCACGCTAGATGGTAACTTAGAATATTGAGGGTGCCCATTTCGTTTATGTGGAGAAGTTGAAGCTCCATTAATGGTGGCTCTGAAGTTGAGGGTGCTGAAACTGCTGAGAGTTCCCATTAATGTTGTAACTTACTAATTATAGTAATAAGAATTAAAGGATTAAGGAGTAAATTTAGAAGGTTGAGAAATTGGTGACATAACTACTAATGGCTTAGCTTGGTGGAGAAGATTGGAAGAGCAGGCGTCGCATTTGGTGTAGGAGGTGAGGCTCCTGGTTTGTTTGGAGTGATAAGGTGATTCAATCTTTTTATTTTTAGTGTGCGGAAATTTGACTAAAACTAATTTCACCTTTTTGAATTATGCTTCTGGTTTCGACTTTTTTTATTTTTAAAATACGCATTTTTAAGGGTCAAATAATCAGATTGATATATAAAAATATCCAAATATCCAAATATCAAATTAATGTAAGAAAATAGTTCAAAAGACATCCCCCATATATTTTTTTTTTTGAAGGGACATACCCCATATTGGTATATAAATAAAATATGAGAGTCAAATAAACCTAATTTGTTCCCGAAGTTGGAAAAATTGACGAGAAAAATATTTTTTTCGTTTCCAAGAATATGAAAAACTTTTTGAGTATAAGAATATGAAAAACTTACTAGTCTTTAACTTATATTTTGAAAATATTATTCCCATGTGGTTTGATACTTGATAGACTCATTCGTATAACTCCATTGAATGAAATTCATATGCGAATGGCAAATCCTATCTATGAACCTTCCTACGAGAGAGAAAAAAAAGATAATTACATAATTTCTCAACTAGGGGTGTGCAAAAAAACCGCCAAACCGAAACCCGAACCGAAAACCGATTTACCCGAACCGAAAAAGCGGGTAACCGAACCGATAAAATGCGGGTTAGGGTCGCAACTTTGTGTGTATGCGGTTAACCGAACCCGAACCGAAAGTGGACATAATGCTTATTTTCAATAAATTCGGTTATAAGTCAACTAATTCACAAGTCTAAAATAAGATAATTAATCCAATATGTTGTTAAAATTCACTTGTTTGAGGGAAATAATACATAAATTAATTGAAGTATCGACGTATAGTGGAATCTTAATATTTTATCCATCAATTTTACTTAATTTGTTAGGTCAAATAGTGTCCCCGTACTAAAACATTACCCGATTAAACCGAACCGACAAATCCGGTTAACCGATGTGCGGTTAACCGAACTAACGGTTACGGTTTAGGGTCGGCCAAAAAGTGACAAACGGTTAACCGAACCCGCATTTGCACACCCCTATTCTCAACTACTAGTATGTGAGTGCAAATCTTAACGAGCAAGGTAATGTAATTTCTCCCAGAAAACACACGAGTCGTTCTTAATTTCCGATACACCAGTTTAAGTTTCAAAATAACGAAGAAGTATGTTAAGAAAGAACTTAAAAAACTTACTCGTACTCCGTAAATCATTAGAATTTTTATTTTATGTCTTCGTTTCTTTTACTACGAAATCAGTGAGAATGACTTGAATTCGTTTATGACAACCTAGAACTAATTCGATATACTCCGTATTTGGAATAGATTAGACAAAGTGAACCTCCAGCTACTGAACGACATAGAACAAGCAACAGAAGTGGCAATCAATGAAGATCATTGTATAGAACAAGCAACACAAATGGCAATCAATGAAGATCATTGTATAGAAGCCTCCGGCAAATTTCACTGATAGTAGACGTTTCGCTCGATCAATTAATTAGATGCATCTCTGTACATTCAAGACACAAGACTTCACATTTGAATCGCGGCTTTCCGATTTGCAGCTATATATATGTGAATCGAGACCAAGTACATTGTAAGAAGTGTTATAGTTTTTCCATTTTCTTTTTCCAGAGGGAAAGGACTGTTATTAATTACAGATGCTCATATGCTATTTACATGTCGTTCTGATCTACACATAACTCGTGTCGTAGGCTATCTACATGGGCCGTTACTCGAAAAGAATTAAGAAATACAGGGGCAAAAGATGAAAATGTTCATCCCTGGCGCTTCTTATGTTGATAAAAACCTCAGGCCTCTCTCAATTAAGGAACAAAGGCATTCGGAACCAACTCCTATCTCTCTACATGTCGAGGCTCTTTATCTGCAGACTTTACCTGTATATTTACTAACAGTCAATTGCAAGGAAGCATTGAAACGATCAAAAGAGATACAACTGGATGTCGAGCATCACAAAGTCACAATCATTATGCTATGGTATCAATAGGAACGTAAGACAAATGTACAATGCCAATGAGTTCCTAATACTTCTAAGTTCTAACTTCTGAAAGTACCAATGTCACAACCTCCCCTCCACCCGAACACAACACGACCAGCATAACATAGGTACTAAGGTAGCGTTTGGAAACAAGAATTTGAAAATTTGTAATCATTTCAATTTCATCATTTGACAATGTGGAATTCAAATATAAATCAAATGTTTGGGGAGGGTGGGATTTCTAAATGACACCTCTTGGAATGTTATTGGGTTTTTGCCTAATTGGATTTGATACAAATTCCAAAGAATTTGACACAAATCCAAATTCTCAAATTCTTGAGCTCCCAAACATAGAATCAGAGTCAAATTTGGATTTGAGAATGAAATCCTTGTATCCAAACACTCTCGAAGGGAATTTCTAAATGCTCTGTAATTATACCCCCACCCCTTCCCCACCCAAATCAACATAGCTCGATCGAAGATAATTCTCTGTAATAAAGCTATTCTAGACAAGAAATGGTTTACGTCAAGATCGTGGAGTCAGGGTGCAATGCATATCCAAGTACGTACTACTACATACTACATGGAAATATGGAATGCAAATATAAGAGTTCTATCCAATGGAATGCAAATTTAATAATGAAATACTACTCAAGAGCAACAGAGACCTGCAAACATCAAAAGCTTGGACAACTCACCAATCTTTGGGTTCTAGATATCAGTGTCTGCTCAACGTGCCTTTTTCTATGATGAGGCCCTATATGCTGTGATCGGCAAGTGTGGCCAGATAGTTTCTGAATGAGCTCCTTTACATGGTTATAAATACTGCAAATTTGAAAAGAAAAAAAATGTCAAATTTCCCTGTCGCATGTAAAGAACTTGTATTGTTTCCCCAATGTTATGGGATATATTTATGCTATGTAATAATTTGGAAACAAGATTTCCATATCCCACCTAAGTCGATGTCTATTGCAAGTGGCAAAGAAAGCAACAAATCCATTCAAAATGCTCCTAATTGCACGGAAAACCTGACAGAGGAAAGGAGACTAGGTATTAAACAACTACCAAAACAGAAAGAGATGAATTAGAGAATGGTTCAACACTGGCTAGGGTTCGGGTATACACCTTTGAAAAAAGATCATTCCACAATGAGCGCCACATTGATGCCTCGTATGTTGTTACAGTTGCCTCAGCAGCTGAAGCCATACGGAATATGCCACAAACAGATGACCACATATCACCAAGCATTTCATATACTAGGGTGCAGATAGAAGCCATGAAGTTCATCAGCGCAAGGACCAAGCGAACAGGGGAATATATGAATTCCCAAAGAGCCCACAGAATTGGCAATACGACAGACATAGCTGCAATATGTTCCAAAGAAAGCATATCAAAACTACTGTCTACATATATCTCCAAAGAAACACAACAAGGGGAGAAAGGAAGGGATGTTATTTAAGCTGACAGCTTACCTGCCATCCAGATAATTGACAGGATCAACCACATTGAAGATATCACAATCTCAATTGTGTTTCCGACAAAACTGCAAGTAGATCCGAGCATAACCCAGAGAATTGAATAGAAATTCTCTGCCAATTGAATAAACAGCGTCCAGAATGGACCAAATAATTTGCAAAACTCTGTAAGCGGCTCTATTATTGGCTGAGCAAGAACAGAGAAGAATGACTTAGTAGTGCGTGTTATCATCATAATCCACGTAACAGCCTTCTCAAAGTTGTGTAAGAATAGCATTGTTCCCAGGTACTTGACCCTTGATACCATCTCCCAAGTTTCTATCCAATCAAACAAGGGCCCAAACAAATGAGAAGCAGTTGCCTTAAGTAGTGGTACATTCTTGTATAAATCGTAGAACCCTATGACAACAGTAGCAACTGAAATGACAACGTACAAAGCTCTTGCTAGAGGACACATCCATGGCCGATAAATATGGCAAAATACTGGGTATGACTGAAGAAATATAACCCAAGATGGAAGACCGGATTCCAAGAGAGTCAGTAAACGTAGGTCAGACATGACTATGTCTCTTAGCTTATAAGGAAGGTCTCTGTCATTAAATCTAAACAAAATTAAGATATCCTTGTATTCAGTCGATTCGATGTTAATCTCATAACGGTCATTTTGGTTGACAATACCCATGGGAGTTTTTGGAGATTCTGCAGTGAAGGAATCAACTTGAGTTCCAGCACTACTAGATCTTGTAACCTTTCTTCTTTTATAAGGCACATTTGCAGGTGGAGGGGTATGAAAGATACTAAGGTCATCTTCAACTGCAACAGGAGATACACCAAAATCTATAGGAACCCCATAACCTGATTCATTTTCCACCGCCACATCATAAAAGCAAGTCGTATCCTCATCTGAGAAATCTTCCTCTGCGTCGTAAAAAATGTCATCTACAGAAATTCAAAGATAATGCAGAAATGAGATTTCTGACGATCAATATCAAGATGTAACGAAGACCAAGGAAAAAATCGACTACTAAGACTAGAATGTTTGCACAATATTAAGTATACCATCCATCACTCAATTACTACACCAGTAGTTGACGAGTAGTAAGCATATCAATTGGCACTGGTATTAAAGAACTTCCATTACTTCAAAACCGTATTTCCAAAAGTTATAAAAGTGAGTTTCCTTTCTACCCAAGAAATCTCCAGTTGATTGAAAAACGAAATTAAGTACTACGACCACGCACTTGATAATTTTGAATGAAACCAGGCACCCACATCTACTCTGGTTGCAATTAACCTCTAATCATCTCTTTACTATATGAAGTCTTGAGAAAAACACAACTATCTAATGTCTTTGTTTACTAGTCATTACATCCTAGCATTAACAAAGCTTACAAAGTCTATGTGAATGAAGATTTGTCAGTATGCAGTGTGTTATAATAAATAATCAGCAGAGATTATACATCACAGAATGTCAATGCAGAATGCATAGGCCTTAGGCAGCAATATCCTAGTAGCTTTTAAATACATCATAGGTTAAACACTGTCTTTTCCTGAGAACTAGCGAAGAAGAAACCCCACAACTTGCAATCTATAATATCTGGTTGCTTAATAGACAACATGACATGGCTGAAAAAGTTACCTACAGCAGAAAGCAGATAATCTCTCAGGATAGTCTGCTCGTGATCTGTCCCGGAGAACCAGGAAGACATGCTGTCAACCGCATGCATTATACTATCGAACTCCCATCGTCTCATAAACTTGGATTCCATAGCCAGAGATGTATCAGTCTGCAGTTGTATGACGACAAATCAACAAAGGCAAATTTCTTGCCCAAAGTGTTCCCTAATGACAAGAAGCATGAAAGAGTACCTGAAGTTCATTTAAGTAATTGATACCACGAACATCAGCCCATGTGACTTCAAATATTATTAAACCGAACAATGTCCTATGAAGTTCATGATTTAGCTGCAATGAGTACTTGAGCTTCTTAACAGGTAACAGTGCCCTCTTTTGTGATAATGCAGCAGCATCTATCAGTGCGAACCACCTCTTAGAGAATTTGGATTTACTAGTGTTCGCGCATTTGCTGTAATTAGTTCCTCTACTGCCAGCCCTTTTCTCAAATTTTTCTTTACTACTTTTCCTCCCTTTTCTAGCACTAGTATTTGCAAAAGGGGACAATCTTGACTGCGGCAAGTAGAGTAAACAAAGGTCTGTAAGGTCCGAGGCCATTAAAAAAAAAAAAAAAACAGAGAGAGAGAGAGAGAACATGAGGTCAGAAACGTGGATTACCTTGGTAACCATCAATTGCCACAAGTGTGCTGGACGCGATCCTAGACCTTCGAGCCATGGCCGATTGTCTACTAAAATATAAAACTTGTTGCTTTCGGTAGCAAGAAAAAGACTAAGATGGGAAAGATATGACTGCAAGTCCCTGTAATGTTCAAATAAGACGCATCAGTATCCTGAGTTGGTTAACAACGAAGTTCAAAGTGTGAAAAAATTTCGAAGGCTTTGAATGAATGACAGGACAGCATAACAGAAAATTAAGGAGTCCACACCAACTAGTTTTATATAGTGCATACAATCACTAACCCAAGAAACGCTAACATATGATATTTTGCCTGATGTGTTTACAATATTATGTTTCCTGTAAGTTCAAGTGAAATCTACAGCAAGAGATGGGGAGCGGGCAATAACTAGTGGAAGATTGAGCCTAATACGTCAATGCTTGCGTAACAACAACAACAACAACAACCAAGCCTTATTCCCAAAATGATTTGAGGTCGGCTAACATGAATCGCCATCCAATAACCGTCTTATGTACGCCATAAAATTTCAAAAACGTTGTGAACCATTTAGGAATATTGAAACACTTTCAAAAGGAGTTTTAGAAAGTCATCAAAGTAAATAAAAATTTTGAAAATTAGTGAAAAACATATGAACTTTGAACATCAAGTAAGGAAAAGTTTTGGAAAAAGTTAGGAAAACCAAGCCAAGAAACCAAAAAGAGTCAAATTAAGTCGTCCGCATGGATAGCGTCTCTCCACACCGCCCTATCCAACACCATGCTCTCTTCAAGCCCTAGGAAGCTCATATCACTTCTAATCACCCTCATCCAAGTCATCTTGGGTCTTCCCCGACCCCTACTAATATTATCACTTCCCCACCCTTCTACTCTTCTAACCATCACTAGGACTCCTCCTCACATGGCCATACCACCTCAGTCGGTTCTCCATCATCTTCTCCTCGATGGGCGCAACCCCCACTTTCTCCCAAATAACTTCATTTCTTAACCGAAAAGATTGAAACCTACTTATGCCTTTGGAAGTTTGGAACGCAATCCATAAGTTTCTCAATTCACATTCCTTGCGATAGCTCATAACTCTATACCATTTCAACCATGGGCTACATAACAAGTAAGACAATTATGTAAAAGAGCCAATGTTCAAACGTTTGATTAAGCAAGACTTGCAAGTACTACGTGCATAGAGATAGTCGAACTGCACACTACCCTAAAGCAGCTATAAATGATGGTCCTTGAAACAACAACTACCCTATGCTTGCGTTTTAAGTTGATTGTTTTCTTCTCTGGTAATTTTCAATGATTAAAATCCAGAAATTCTGTCCTTCACCTTGCAACTGAAATACCACTACAAAGAGGCCAATGCCTAGCTCCTTCGAACCAATTGATCCTAGGCCTGAGGTGAAATACAAGCTGGTTGCAATAGATTGTCTTTCGGTTTGGAGTTTGGAAACGTGCTCCACCAGTCCACCATGCCAAGTTGCCAACAACGGTACTTATACACCAAGCTCAACAGTCAACGTATGGTCAAGCTTTCTAAGAAGGGTTGTTCAGCCACCAACTCAAGGAGTTGCTAGGCACAAAATCTATACTTAAGCTTGAATCAAAATTCTTAGAATCCCTTGGTTTGCAGTTATTAAAAAAACCAGCACGGGAATTGAAGTTGTATCTACAACTACTAAATGTAAGACATTTCCCCACTAGCAATTCAAAGCCAAAAGAGTTCCACTCGAACTCAACTACGTGGTTTGTGAATATAGCTAATCAAACAGTCAACCAACCAATGGCCTAGCTTCAACGAAAAAGCTATGAAGAGATGATCTAATAATGAGACAAGCTTAAGTATAAAGGTCTCGAAGTAGTGAGTTTTAAGTATGGCTCAACTATAAATTCAAAAACTTTTCACAACCGAACCATGTGACTTCTGACTGTTGTGAGTATGACCAATCCCACATTCAACCAACCGCCTGCCTAGCTTCAACACAAAAGCATTGGAAGCAATGAACTAATAGCGAGTCACCCTAAAGCACAAAAAACTTGAAGTGAGCTCTAATGTATGGCTCAATTACATATTCCGAAACCTCTAGAACTCAACTAGCCTCACTATCATACTATCTCACTTACTAATACCCCAACTCAAACATGTTTGATATTCCATTCTTAAACAATCTGCACTGAACCTAAAAACTGAAAACACACAACACCGAGAAACGGTTTCTACTTTCTCAAAAGCTCCTCCTCCGGAAACTGTTTCTCAGAACACACAATTACTTCCGGAGAAGTTGGTACTTGGCCAAACATGCCTATCCAAAACGACCACAAATCAGTATCATGATACTGCAATGTTCTCTAGATCAAAGTTCTAACAAGCTATCAAGTAAAACAAAGTTACAAGTTTCCCAAATTGGTCAAATCGTCAAAATCACGCAAATCTAACTCAAAGCAATATCATGATCCACCATTAAAAAAAAAGGAAAGAAACATACCCAACTTGTAAGCTAGTTAAAGGGAAAACGCAGCAGCCATTATCTTCATTCGCCATCGGAAATAACTCCAAAATCAGCAATACCCACTGCACAAATTCAACCAATACCCAAAACCCACATTCATAAACATACCAAAATTGAAACTTGTAACATAAGACAAAAAGTTGAAGCTTGTAACATAAGACAAAAAACTGATACTTGTCAAAATAAGGAAACTTACAAGAGGAAAGATTAACAACGGAATTGCACAGAAGAAGAAGAAGAAGAAGAGAATGAGAGAAGAAAAGAGAGAAAGTATGAGTAAGACAATTGCAGAACATGATACGTATCACAGAAGCTGGCTCAGAACAAAACAAAAAGTGTCGGAGTAATTAAATTCGGATTGCAACTGCACGAGACACGAGAATCTAGGAGAATTCAATTGAAATTCAATTGGTATATTGAATTGAATTGAATTAATAGTTTGCATGCGGGTGTAATAATAATGATGATGATGGTGATAATGTAGGTTTATTGGGAATTAGGGGGAAAAAAAAGAGGAGAGAGAATTGAATTGGAGTGGAAAGAGGAAACTGATTAACTGAATGGAATGGGAAAGAGGGAGTTTGAGTTGGAGTTGAGTATTTGGGAAGAAACAGCCGAGATGCTTCACGTCAATTACACTACTAGTCTCTTCCCTCTCTCCTCTCATAATAACAGGGGAGAGAGAGACTGACCGGACTGACCACGTTAGTTAGCGGCGGGTGATTTTATATTTCAGGAAAGCTGTTGTTTTGGTGATAGACTCATAGGCCTGTTTGTCATCTTCTGGGATCTTGTTGGCTTTCGGGTTTCCTTATTACTCGTGTTTATAATGTTCTCGACTCAAATTGTGAGAAAATGGTACACATATAATACATTTTGATCCATTTCAAAAAAAGAATATTTTCAAAAGTTTAATTTTTATTTAAATTAGTTTTTACTCCGTCTTTGTTGATTAGGGTGTTTGATTTTATGTGTAAACTAGTTTGATGGCCCGTGCAACGCCCGTGCTACTTATATTTAAATTTTAAAATTATATAAACGAATTTTTTTATCTAAAACCTAAAATCTCATTTCAAACACCCGTGTGATATTTGTAATGAAGTTAGATGGAAACTCACCTTTAAAAACCAAAAGTCATGTTTCGAACACCCGTGGGATATTTGTAATGTAATTAGATGGAAACTCACCTTTAAAAACCTAAAATCTCATTTCGAACACCCGAGTGATATTTGTAATTTAATTAGAGGAAAAATCACATTTCAAAAGCTAAAGTCCCATTTTGAAACACCCGTGGAATATTTGATCAAATTGCCATAAATCAAGTAAAAACTACAGTATATTACAAAACTATTTTTCATAAATCAAGTAATAATGTTATTTTATTAGAATAATATTACCATGTACTTACCATATCCTATTTTGTATAAACATTATTTACAATATAATAATATTATTATATGCCACGTGTCAGCGTGGGAATTGAGCGGGTTCAGGATTACATATATATATTAGATTAGATTAGTGAAATAGAGATTTATATAAGTCAGCGAGTCCTTTAATCTTCGTCAAACCGCCTAATACTAATTCTTCTATTTATTACCCCACAATTTTGTTATTTCAATATTTATTCTCACCACTTTTATTATAATAATATATTTTACGATTTATATCAATCACCCCTAAATTACAAAAATAGATAGATTAGTATCATATTGATCAATATCCTTGTCCCTTCCCGTCTTCATTGAATAGTGTGGATAAAATTGTCACGAAAAACAATTAGTGTGTTTGGTTTTATACGTAAATCAGTGAAATAGAGAGATTACGATATTACTCATCCTTGTCTTTGTTTTTCTCCAAACTGCAACATACCGATTCTCGTATTTTCCCCTCCACTTTTTGTTATTTTAATATTTATTCTCATCATGATTATGAATAATATCATATACGATGATTTATGTTAAACCCCCTATAAATTATTTTGATATTTCATTTCATATATATATTTATAATCTCAACATTAAATGCCTTTATATATAATTATGCTAACAAAAGAATCAACAATCATCAATTGACTTAGTGGTTGAAGTGTTTAAATGCAATGTTGAGGTCTCAGGTTCAAACCTTCATAGTCTCATTTTTATGGATTTGACAGTGCGTTAGGTGATGAGGTGAAATTGCTTGTGTGGCATGCACGTTTACCTGTCACCTATGTGGCACGTGAGGTGGAGGATGGCGTGTCGCGCCCACACAGTTTCCATCCAACTTTATATATATGATTTTTCAGATGTATTCATTCAAATTTAATTTTTTTCTTTTATTGTTACATGTAACAAAATTCTAATTTTTTTTTTACTTTCTCTCTCTACCTCATTTTTTTCAGATCTAACTTCTCTCTTCCCTCATTTTCTCTCTGTCTTTTATCTCTCTCCTTCCCGACCCAAACTCCAGCGCCGATTACATAATCTTCGGCGATCAAATTCTCCCCTTTCCGACCCAAACCCAGCGCCGGTTACATTATCGTCGACGAACAAACCATGGAAGACGAGCGTTGTATATTGAAGATCGGTGACCTTATCAACATCGGCGACATAATCGGGAGTTGATCTCACCGACGAACTAATCGGGGTTACTTGTTTCCATTGTAATGAGTATTGTTAATTACATTAATTGATATTATTTCCATTGTATTGAGTATTGTATTTCAATCCTGGTGAACCTTGCTATTGTATCTTAATCTGGGTAAACCTGGTTGAAGATGAAGGTTGAGAAGATAAAGAAATGTGTGATTGCCTTTGTATGGAGAGTACTCGGTTAAATTTTAAATTTAAATTTTAATATTAATCATGATTCTATTTGTATATAGATTCAGATTTCTCAATATGAACATGATTCTGATTATGAACAGGTTGAATATGAATATGAATGGGTAGATGAACAGGTTGAAGATGAACACGAATGGGAATATGATCAGTCATAACCACTATGATCCAATAATATATCATGAGATACAATTAATTGTATGCCACAATGTAAACTCAAAAATTTCCTCTACCTATAAACACGTTCTGTATCTTGAAAACAATGCATACACCTTGAATTGACACAAAGAATCAAGTCGATCAAATCAAAATTAACTCACAGAAATATCAGTTAATACCCTTGATACAAATCAAACATGAGGGATATATTTTTACTTCAATGAGGTTGTCATAATACTCCTTCCGTCCCCATTTAAGCACCCCGGTCCTTTTTTCACGTGGATTAAGGTGGTGTGGTTTGTTTATTATTGTTGGAGATAATGAGTGATTTATTTATTATTGTTGAAAATAGTGGGTGGTTTGTTTATTATTGTTGGAGATAATTGGTGGTTTGTTTATTATTTTTGGAGATAATGGGTGATTTGTTTATTGTTTTTGGAGATAGTGGAGGGTTTATGTGTGGTGAAAACTTACCCTATTTAGAAAGTTTTGAAATGGGGTGTTTAAAGAAAGACACCCCGAAAAGGAAACTGGGGTGTTTAAAACGGGACGGAGGGAGTATTAGCTACCCTAATTACACTACCTAGTAACAACAATTACTCGAATAAACCTAGTAACCAAATTTACTTTAGCTAGAAACCACCATTTGCATGTGTAACATATATAGTTTTAGTAGCTTGCATAAAAAATACATTTGTGAAAATAAAGTTGTTCATTAAGCAAGTACATGTTATAAGATAAGGATTCTAAGGTTTCCAAGCTTCGTGAACGTGGTAATATTGCTATTAACATTAGTAGACGCAAGATTTGCAATACAATTGTCTTTTGATCGCCGTCTAATCAATTGTATTAGAGTATGAAGATGAACATTGCATATAAGAAGGGCATGGAAGAGGAAGACTTTGATGAGCAGGTCAAATATATGAAAAAACAAAATGAAATATCTGTACCAGATGGACGTTACCATTAAAACTCTGGCGCAACTGTAATATACCGCTAGATATAGTGTTTACTTTAGTAACCCTAATAACCCTAGAATTTCTATCAACCCTAATAATCCTAGAATAATTAACAACCCTATTAACCCTAGAACTTCTAACAACCCTAATAAACCTGACATTCCTGAAACTCCTGAATATGGACTTACCCTACTAACCGTTACAGTCTTATTAACCAAAGTTATTCGTTTGTATCGAATTATATTAATGGAATAGTTATATGAGTGCTGTTTTAACGAAATGTGTTGGCGTAATAAGTAGTTGACGATTGAATATGTTGTTAACAACACATGCACCATTTAGAGGCAATGAACGAAAACATAATAAGCGATACTATACTAACACTGCTAATACTGAAGTAGTCATCTTGGAATCATTCAAAGATGGGCGAAACATCATAATCATGACATTTATTAGGAATAAAAAGTTGGCGTGGACAACATTGACATAATGATATATCAAACACGAAACCAATCCCTCCGGTACTAAACACCCATAATAGATAACAAAATAACACATTAGCATAGCATATAGAAGAATACAACTAGCTCATACAAGTATTCTTCTACTCATTTTTATCCAAAAGAATTTCCCACTAAGGGTTACAGCAGAGATATTCCCACCAGTGTTCCCAATTTATTCAAACAAGTGGTTTTTCATACACGTCCTCGATATGGTATGGGATACTTTATGAGCAGAAGGAATACAATAGTAAAAACCTAGATATGATTGAGATGTTGACTAGAAATGATTGATGTTTATCACAATGAAAATTATGTTGAAACAACATAAGGACACATTTTATAAAGTAAAAGGATGGTAAGTAACACGGATTGAAGATACATAATAGGTCTTGAAATATTACAAGAAGTAATCTTCCTAACAGTAAGAAAATTTCATGATATCCCAAACATCTTTCATGACTTGATCCCACTTTGGATTACTACATGAATATTTCCACCAGTGTGCCCAAGCTTTGCAAAAAATCGGTATTACGTAAAATGCTCTTTTGCCGGTAGAAAAAATCTACTCGTCCATTATTTCACGGCACGATGCGACTTTGAAGACAGCAGAGGACTCGTTCGTGCTAGTGATGTCTGGGCCAGGTCGATGGAAAACGTCTCGTATCTCATGATTAGGATAATGCATAGAGCAATGCCTTGTCTTTGGCAGAAAACCATATATTTCAAAATCAATAAATGGTTATCAATAATACCCACACGATAAGCGCATATCTGACAGGATTCATAGTTTATTTATAATTTGAAGAGCAAGTTCATTAATAAAATATATTTATCATTACATTACCATAATTTCAAGTAATACTTTCAATACAAACTTAAATTAACCCTATAGCAAAGGAAATATTATCTGACTGACTGATGCTGACTATCCTATAATAAAAGATACAAAACAACCTCCCACATTATATATTAGTAATTCATCATATCCTATCTCATTGTTCATCAAGAAGAATATCCCACTTGGTTGGAGCACAAATAATTTCACCAGTGTGACCAAGCTTTGCAAACCTGTAAAACTGAACTGTTACCCCCATCCATTTTTGGAAAAATCTGCTCATCCATTATTTCCCGGCACAAAGCAGCCTTATTGAAAGCTACGATGACTCGTCTGAGTTGTTGATGGGAAGGCTACGGCGGAAAGCTTCTGTAGCTGCCAGATCTGTTGCTTGCCAGTGACAATGTGTGATCTTTGCTTCGAAAGCAAAAAAAAAAAAAAAAAAAAAAAAAAAAAAAAAAAAGTATGAGAAATCATGCATGAATGTAATCTACAAACAAAATATAAATCCTAAATCGTGCATGAATGAAGAGTACCTTCTTAGATTTTGGTTCAGTGGCATGCCAATCACGATCATGAGAAGCCATAGAAAAAGCTACGATTTGAAAGTAAGGCATGGCTTGGATATATTTCGATAAATTGGAAATGGAAATATTTAGGGCAAAGATACTATTTATGTAGAAGGCAAGAAGGTATGGGTTGCAAAATCATGATGACCCTTGGTCTTCTGGATGTAGACAAGTAAATTAGTATTAAGAAAGGGTATCTGTGAAGTAAACGTTATCTTACACAGTTCCTAAGCAGTATCGAACGTGTTTATAAAAGAGCATGTGGTCTCAGTAGCGAAACCATATATCTATATTTTCAGTAGTTGTGATTAACAATTGGCCTATTACATTACGTTCCTTATACGAGAAGATAAGATTAAATAAACTGTAATTATTATACATTCTTGAACACTAGAAGACAGTCAATAAGACCGGGCAATCGCAGATCACGCAACGATCCGACCCATAACTACGTCGATACGTAGCTAGAGCATGTAAATTGGATGACTTTCGCATGATTTACATTTTCATCAGCGGATCATTTACACTTTTGGGGATGAAATTAATGAAATTGTATCAGCTCAGTTAAATTAGTATTCACAGAAAACCGCATTAAATTAATGATTTCAATACTAGTAAATTAGTTTGTCGTTCATATATCCAAATTCGAGTAACTTATTCAAGTTTTCATTATTTGGTGTAAATTAAGTTGTAGTCAAACAAAAATTTAATTTTTTCAGATATCCAACATTCCATTAACATATTCAACATGTTGTTTTGTAAATTAGGTTGTAGTTAAACAACTTTAATAATCTCACCTCTCTTGAAAAGACACAAGGTTTGACCATTTTAAATAAAATAACTAATTCATTGAACATTTTTCTTAACATTTTATTTATATAAACCCCTTCACTCTCGTTGTCATCTCATTATTTAGAGACATTTAGACGTTCTCGACAACTTCAACACAAGCCATCTTTATTCTAGTTTAATCATTTGAAGGTGAGTATTATGAGCAATCTTTATTTTAATGTTTTATCACGAATATTTTATTGAAAATGGAGATATTTTAAAAATATGTATTTGTTTTTGAAGATGTCGAAGTGCTGGATTCATGATCCTGATCAAAATAAATTTCGTGAAAACGGCCCTCCTATGCTTGCAACAAACGAGAATTCCTCAGCATTGAAGGTTGCATCTTGCCATCAGTTGATGGATGAACATATCTTTGCAAGGGTTAAGGGTTAGGACTTTGAATGGGAGAAGGATGCTATTAAAGATGTTTGTGGTGCTTGGAACCATTGGTTCACGTACTGTTGTTGTAATCCTAAAGGAGATGCTATCATGTCATAACTTAGTAAGTTGGATCTATAATTATAACGCTGTACCAGAGATGTTATTCTGTTGTCAGAAATATCTTATTAATTTTATGAAACATATCAATTTCGTCTAAATATGTCATCGTAGTATAAGGATTTTAACATTGTGCAAATTACTATTCAGCCACTATATTCTGCAAAATTAGTTTACTCATTTTGGTCGGTGAAATCACTATTGAACGCAACAAATTCAATAATGAGTCACTTCGGTCGTTGTGGTATCCTTGGCGTCATATAAGTATCGTTGGGCTTAACTCTACGTTGGCAATGTTCGGGATTACTCTATGATTGGATCTTAAATGACACCACAACCAAAAGGGTAACCATATGACACAATACGTATGCCCACAGGTGTAAAAAGAGTTAAAATAAAATAAAACTAGTTTTATACCCCATAAAATCACGGGGTCTTTAAAAGTTAATGATTTTGCATTTTACTCTTTTCTTGTAAACAAACGTACAAAAAATGTACTTGTATGTGAACACCCTACATCTTAACTTCAGATTTTACGACAACTTGGTAAAGATGTTGATTTGTCGGTGCATTGCATCTTTTAACATTAAGATTTCCTTGATTACATGAAGTAGCACATAAACGATGAGTAAAGATTGATTTCCCCTTAAATTGTAACGGTAAGGTGGAAGGTTATCTCACATACAACTTGAGCTATTAGGTTCCCCATAAGTTTTTTTACTCCTTTGCCGTTAGAGGCACCTAACCTACTAAAACAGCTGCTACAATAAATTTGATTGAAGAGTAGCGGCATTCACTTTGAGCAGCAACTGGATGAACTTTGGATCCTACTGTACACATCTCTCTCGACCTAAGACTCTTACCACCTCAACAAAATTGTCTTCCAGGAGGATTATGTCCGACCTTTCCTTTGCGACATCAGCCCCTAGGATTACCCATGTACAGTCTTATATTAACTTCCTAGAGTGTTTGTGCATAATTTGTGTTTTCACCAGAGCTGTAACCACATGTCCACATGACCTTTCTGTCTAAGGTACTGCACCATAATTAGCCTGTAATCACTCGGGGGAGCAATTTTCTGATTCTCCGTTTCCACAGCTTGGGTCCAGAAAAAACCATGTTAAGTTTTAACCGCAATCACATCAATCTGCAATTAGAATTTGAAAAAGTAAACAAATGGAAACCGCTTATAATCTGATTAAAGAAAAAATGGAGGAACAATACGAAATCCAATGAGAGCTTACATATGTCAAAAGAGTCTTGGCTTAAGTAAAACATCCACTCAACAACTTTGTCATTAAGGAAAAAAATGCTACCTAAAGAAATCATCACAATTCCAAGATATAGTTCAATCAAACCTCATTCTTAGAACACTAAGAAATGAAGCACATACCTTTTGCATAATCATAATCAATCATAATCATTTTTCTAAGAGACTGTAATAATAACACATTTATAAGCACCAAACCTCAGAAGCTCAAACATTTCAGAAGTAAATGAGAGCACATGAAGTAGTTCAAGCCACATAATGACCTAACCTCTTGTATACATCATGTTGATAGATCACACCTCCAAGGCTCTATTGTTCTCTATTGGTGGTAACTGGTATGAGTTAAAGGATTATTTGCACCATATCTCACTGCCTAAAGGTGATCTACATTTTATATGAATACACACTTCTAATCCAAACAAAGCCTTACTTTTTAAAGGCCTTTCCCACACTATATGACAACTTATAACTTCTGACATTATTAGTACACTTCTCTCTCCCTTTCTCCTCTTTCTAAAACTCAACTCTTACAAAAAGAAAACTTTGGCTTGTTTCTAATTTTTGAGCAACAAAAGTTCTATGCTTTTGGCTCTATTTTTGACTATGTTTATCTTGTTTCTTCGCTTGTTTCTGAATTTTTACCATATTTTTTTGTGCTTTACTTGTTTTTTTTTTTTTTTGAAAACAAAAAATGTCAGGATTCGGCTACTGTCATTATATGTTATATCTAATATACTGTTTTGCCAGATAATTGATATTTGCTGTTTCAGCTCCTCATTACCTAGGATACACTATTTTGATTACTGATTTTTCCTTCAGAAAATCTTTACAGGGATCTCAAACTCGAAAACACACTTCTGGATGGAAGTCCAACACCACGTCTCAAGATATACGACTTTGGTTACTCCAAGGTTTGTGATTCAGATTCTGAGGAATGCTACTTTAGAAGATCATACTAAAATCCAAGAAGTCACACATTATAGGGATCATAAAAACTAATCATAGAGAGTAAATAATAACAGAATTAGCACTTAGAAGTATGAACAAATTTTTTCCTATGACCTTCACGCCTATATCAATCCTGAACCAGAGGAGAACTGGTATGATATCAATAAAGGTTTAGTTCAGGATTCAGTATTGACATACATCCCCCATTATCAGATAAAAGGAATGTATATGTCAATGTGTCCAAATAGGTAAGGTGTGGATGCTGTACCTTAACAACAATTTTCCACATGCTATTTTCTCCAACATGGTACTTACCCGGTAGCTGAATGAAAGGCTTACCCAATGCCTTTAAACCACATAACTCATCTAATCTTGCCATCTTCTCAGACAATTGTACTATTAGTTCAGGAATTTCAACCAAAAGTCTTACTCTTCAAGAAGTCAAAACCGCAGTATTTTGAGAGCATTTTCCAGTACATGTAGCTCTCACATTACGTAACATAAAAAATAAAAATTCAAGTGTCATCTGCAAAAGGTATGAAGTTTGAGAACACACCACCCATCAGATTGTCAATTTTAATTGATGACTAAAGAATTTCTTCGAAGTTCACTCTTGGTTTTTATTTAATTGACATTGATGGTAGGCCTAGAAAAAAGGACATTTACGGGTAAGAGGGTGTCATTGACACGTGCTTCCTGAGTGGAAATTTTGATCTGATAGTGCTTTGTTTGTTCATACTTCCTCTGCTTTTACTAATGGAATGTAACAATTATGTGATGTCAACATCTAGTCGCTCACTTAGACGACTCTGCCACAATTATTGTACAATACTCCACAAATTAATACGCATGCCAGGGGATCTAGCCTCGAACACAAATTTGACCATATGATATATGAGCTACTTAATAAGTGAAAACATGATGAAATTACCTGCGAGTACATTGATACTATGTCAATAAGCGTAATGACCTCCAAAGGAAACGTATTGAGCACCGTCCATATGAGTGTCAGTCCTATATACATGCATAAAAACAACCATTTGGGAGCAAAGTATCCTCTATCCTTGTTCGTTTCAATTATTAGCAAAATGATAATCAACATGACTTGCGATCCCGCATAAGCCTACAAAGCAAAACATTGAACAATCCTTTGTCAAAAAAAAAAAAAAAACATTGAACAATGTCACTCACCTCTTTTGAGAACAGATTAATTAAGTTTCAATGTAATTCATTTACCTGAGTACCAATGCCAGCAATAAGAACTATTGTCTCGAGCCAGGCGCAGCACCAAGAAGCGAAAGGACCCCATTTAGGCCCTGCTAAATGTGCCGCCCAAACATACAGAGACCTTGTAGTCGATAAGATCAACTAAGAAAAGCAGATTAGCCCTGCAGTAACACTGAAACACATGACAGAAATTTATGAGACGTCAAACATGGTTTGAAGTTTGAACTATGAACACCAGTAAACTGTAAAGTGTAAACCACAATCCCTCAAATTTATAAAATTTCGGTCAGGTAGCTGACAGTCAAAATTCCTACCAACATTCTGCATTATTAGACAACGACATGAGCAACAAACTCCAGTGCCTCAAAGGCTTCCACCTATAGCGAAATATGTATTGAGCCGGTATCCTTATCCTAATCAACCATAGCATACATCTACGAAATTAAGCCGACAACATGAATCATTATATACGAATACTTTATTACCAAAACAAAAAGAGGAAAAATTAGCATAATTGCGTCATCAAAAAGCTTGCTATCCAAAAATCAAATAATCATAGTGTACCAGGAAACAATGTTACTTTCAGGCATTTCATCGAACACCTTCTGTGCAGACTTGACATTGAAAACTTTCCCATGAAAACCAACCAACGCACTCCCAACAAATTCATTATCATCAAACCTGATGCACGACCTGGCCACTTGTGAATTCGAACTTAATTTTCAGATAACTGGATAATTGAATTATAGGTGGAATTTGTAACAGCTTTGGCAGAGTTGTAACCGACTCAAGCCACATCAGTTGGTAATTGGGAGTTAGTTAGAGCTTGTCGGGTAAAAGTAGTTATAAATAGCAGTCTTAGAATCATTCATAATCATTCGTCATTTTTGTGTAAACAAACTCATCTCTTAATCTTGTAATCTTCAGCTGCAAGCTAATAATTCATCATTGTTCGGGAGTTTTCTTAATCACAACTCTCCTACTTTGTGAAGCTAGTTGTATACAGTTGTTTCGGATTCATCCCTAACTTCTGTTACAATTGGTATTAGAGACCCATAAAAGGTCCTGAATATCTTCATCTTCAAGCTACAAATTCCGCCATTAAAGCTCAATCAAGCTTTTCCCACCAAATTCACTCTCCAAAACCCAGATCATAAAATCACTCCAAAATTGTTCCACAGATTACCCATAATCTTCCGAACCCAAATCTGTATTCAAAAAAATTCATTGAACAACAAAATACCAGAAAAAACACAAAAAACCCACATCATTTTTGTCCAAAATTTTCGCAAAACAGCAGTGTCACACTGGCAAGATTAACTGTAAACCAATTATCAGTTCAAATGGAAGGGAGATTGGAAAGTCTGGAGCAAGTGCTGCAACAGAATCAGACACGCCTGACAGAATTGCAAGCGCAGAGTCAGATGCAGATGGCAGAAGTGCAGGCGAAAATGGATGAATTGCAGACGAATCTGTTGGCACAGATGACAACTTTGATCTCAGTTTTAGCTGTGAATAACAGGGTTGGAAATGAGGACAGGAATGTGAATGGCAGTCCAAGAATTAACAACAACAATGTTGAAGGTAACCCAAGAAACTTCAATTTTTCACCAAAGCTTGAATTTCCTGTGTTTAATGGTCATAATCCTAGAAACTGGATCATAAAATGCAAGAAATATTTTGAGCTGTGTAAGATTGCTGAGAATCAGAGGGTCAGTATGGCATCACTGTATATGATGGGAAAATCAGAATCTTGGGTGCTTAGCTACCTTAGCATCAGACCTAATGCAACATGGGATAAATTCGTGATAGATTTATGTCCCAGATTTAATGAGGATTTGGGTAGTACAGTGGTTGAAGAATTGAACAAACTACAGCAAACTGGGTCTTTGGAGGAATACTTAGATACCTTTGAGAATCTTAGAGGGCTAATGCTACAGAGAAATTCAATGTTGCCTGAAAAATATTTTTTGGAAAGTTTCATTGGAGGTTTGAAACCAGCTGTCAAACCATTTGTGAGAGCTCTGAAACCTGATATAATGGCAGCAGCTGTGGAGCTTGCTAGATGTCAGGAACAAAGCTTGACAGCTGCCAAAAACCTGAACAAACCCATCTTGGAAAAACCTCCTGTCGGGTTCAATAATCAGCCTGTAGACAGGTTCCAAGGTCCACAATACCAGAACAACAGTAACACCAAGTTTACTCAACCTTTTGCCAAACAAAACCCTGTGCAAAATAAACCGAATCCTGGGTTTAAGAAGCTTACCCCAGCAGAAATTGAGGATAAAAGGAAGAAAAATCAGTGCTTCCAGTGTGATGAGCCTTACACACCTGGGCATAGATGCAAAGGGAGATTGTATAACATGGTACTCATTCCCACAGATTCAGAGGATGAAAATGAGAAGAGTGACTATGGAAATGAGCAGGGTGTGGGATGTGACTATCTGGGTGAATTGGAAGGGTTGTTAGAAACTTTTACAAGGGAAGAACAACCACTCATATCACTCAATGCCATATCTGGTCACAATTCCTATCAGACCATGAGAATACATGTGAAGGTCAAGAACAGTACAATTCATTTCCTGATAGATTCAGGCAGTACCCACAACTTTTGTGATGAGGAAACTGCAAGGAAATTAGGGTGTAGGATAACAAATACTTTCCCTATGGAGGTGTCAGTGGCAAATGGACAGAAAATGGTCACAACAAAGGTCTGCAAGGACTTTAAATGGCACCTGAGCAATGTTGAGTTTAAGACTGATGTTATGATCATGCCATTGGGTGGATGTGAACTGGTTCTAGGAGTGCACTAGCTGGCTTCTCTGGGTTCAGTGTTGTGGAATTTTGAGCAATTGAGAATGGAGTTTATGTATGGGGGCAGGATGGTGGTGTTGAGAGGAGTATCAAAGGGAAATCTGCATTGGATGTCAGGGAAGCAAATGGTTGCTGAATTAGGAAAATCACAGGGTGGAATAGGGCAACTTTTCACTGTACATGTCAAACCTGTGGAAGGACAGCACTCTACAACAACACAGAACATCAAACTCGAGGAGATAAAAGCTGTTCTGGAGGAGTTTACTGATGTCTTTGCAGAGCCTACTGAATTACCACCTCACAGGGAGAATCATGACCACGCCATTCACCTACAACCTGGGGTCTCTCCCATTAATGTAAGACCATACAGGTATCCAGTGGTACAGAAGAATGCTATTGAGCAGATTACTGCAGAAATGCTTCAGGCAGGAGTAGTAAGAGCTAGCCAGAGTCCTTTTTCATCACCCATTGTCATGGTGGAAAAGAAAGATGGTAGTTGGAGATTCTATGTGGACTACAGAGAGCTCAACAAGCATACTGTTAAAGATAAATTTCCAATTCCAGTGATTGATGAGCTACTGGATGAGTTACATGGGTCAAGCATCTATTCCAAAATAGACCTAAGATCGGGATACAGGCAGATCAGGATGAAAAAAAGGGATATACAGAAGACCGCATTCAGAACTCATGAAGGGCACTATGAGTTTGTGGTGATGCCCTTTGGACTCACCAATGCTCCCTCCATTTTCCAAAGCTTAATGAATGCCATATTCAGTAAGTTTCTGAGAAAGTTTATTCTAGTGTTTTTCGATGATATCTTAGTTTACAGCCCTGATATCACCACACATGCTCATCATTTGAGACAAACCTTGCAATTACTGAGAAAATTCAAACTGTTTGCAAAAATGAACAAATGTGCTTTTGGAGTATCTAAGGTGGAATACCTAGGCCACATAGTGTCTTAAGAAGGGGTGGCAACTGACCCTGGCAAGATTAAAGCAATGACAATGTGGCCAACTCCAAAGAGTGTCAAAGAATTGAGAGGTTTCCTGGGTTTGACAGGATATTACAGGAAATTCATCAAAGGGTATGGCATTATTAGCAAACCTCTGACTAATTTGTTAAAGAAAAATGCCTTTCTATGGGGTATAGAAGCTGAAGAGGCATTTGCAACCCTTAAACAAGCAATGAGCACATCACCAGTCCTTGCTCTTCCAGACTTTAACTCTCAATTCGAAGTCGAAACAGATGCTTCTGATATTGGCATTGGAGCAGTGTTAAGTCAGAAAAACCATCCTATTGCGTTCATAAGTAAAGCGCTATCAAGCAAACACCAGGCTTTGTCCACTTATGAGAAGGAGCTCCTGGCTTTGGTATTGACTGTGGATAAGTGTTGACCTTACCTTATTGGGCAGCATTTTGTGATAAAGACTGACCATTTCAGTCTTAAGTATTTGTTGGGGCAAAAGATCACCAGCTCCTTCCAGAGTAAATGTTTACCTAAGCTGTTGGGACTCGACTATGAAGTACAGTATAGAAAAGGGAAGGAAAACACTGTGGCTGATGCTCTTTCAAGGGTTGAAGGTGCTGAATTGCTGTCTATATTGGTCTCTCAAGTGAGGTCTGATCTTATGAGTTGGCAGGATCCTGAATTGACTCAATTGATTCAGCAATTACAACAAGACCCTGCATCTAACAACAAGTACAAGTGGCATCGAGAGGAGCTGAGCAGAAAGGGAAGGTTGGTAGTTGGCCCTGATGCTAATCTGAGATCTGAAATATGCTCCATCATGCATAATTCTGACTTAGGGGGTCACTCTGGAGTGCATGCCACTTACAAAAGAATGTTTGAGCTGTTTTATTGGAAGCACATGAAGAAAGACATAAGGAGATGGGTGAAAGAATGCGGTGTATGTCAGCAAAACAAAGCCCTATTACACTCACCTGCGGGATTATTACAGCCCTTACCCGTCCCTGAAGCTGTATGGGTCAACATCTCAATGGATTTCATCGAAGGCTTACCAAAATCACAAGGTAAGGATACTATACTGGTAGTGGTAGACAGATTGAGTAAATATTCTCATTTCTTGCTGCTGTCACACCCCTACAAGGCTTCAGATGTTGCAAAGGTTTACTTTGAGCAAATGTTTAAGTTGCATGGGAATCCTCAATCCATTGTGAGTGACAAAGATAAGATTTTCATCAGCCAGTTTTGGCAGGAGTTGTTTAAACTATAGAAGGTCGATCTGTTACTGTCCTCAACCTATCACCCTCAGACTGATGGGCAGAGTGAGGTCGTCAATAAATGTTTGGAGACTTACCTGAGGTGTATGACTGGAGAGAAACCTAAGGATTGGGCAGCTTGGATACCCCTGGCAGAATGGTGGTACAACACGAATTTCCACTCTTCTACTGGAACTACACCCTATGAGGTTGTGTATGGCCAGTCACCCACACTTCACATCCCATATGTGAGTGGTGACAGTGCAGTAGCTGAGGTTGACAGGAGTATGAGTGCCAAGGAGGAGTGTATTAAGATGCTCAAGTTTCATCTGAAGAGGGCTCAGGATAGGATGAAATATCAGGCTGACAGACATAGGAAGGATGTGGAGTTCAATGCAGGAGATTGGGTATATGCTAAGCTACAGCCTTACAGACAACATTCAGTGGTCTATAGGAGCTGTCAGAAATTAGCTCCAAGGTATTTTGGGCCTTTTGAAGTGTTTAAGAGGATAGGTAAGGTGGCTTATGAATTGCTGCTACCAGAACAGGCCAAAGTGCATCCTGTCTTTCATGTGTCACAACTGAAGAAACATTTCGGCCCTCCTCCCTTAGTCAGTTCAGTGCCTACCCTGGATAGAGATCTGTTGTTAAGAGCTGAACCAGTTGCTATACTAGAGAGGAAAATGGTGAAACAGAATAATGCTGCAGCTGTGTACTTCCTAGTACAGTGGTCAAATGGAACACAGGAGGATGCCACTTGGGAGCTGTCAGAAGATTTTATGACCAGGTTTCCTGATTTTCAGATTCCATGAAGCTTGAGGACAAGCTTTCTGTGGACAGGGATGCATTATAACAGCTTTGGCAAAGTTGTAACCGACTCAAGCCACATCAGCTGGTAATTGGGAGTTAGTTAGAGCTTGTCGGGTAAAAGTAGTTATAAATAGCAGTATTAGAATCACTCATAATCATTCGTCATTTTTGTGTAAACAAACTCATCTCTTAATCTTGTAATTTTCAGCTGCAAGCTAATAATTCATCATTGTTCGGGAGTTTTCTTAATCACAGCTCTCCTACTTTGTGAAGCTAGTTGTATACAGTTGTTTCAGATTCATCCCTAACTTCTGTTACAGAATTTGGGATTAATGCTGTCTTTGAGGATATGGAAATTAATTTCAAAGAAACTTGTGAATTGATTCGAAAACGCAACCCAGAAATTGGGTTTTGCCCGATCACGAAAAACAGAGCAGAAAAACAGAGTTAACACAGGTATGGACTTGGATGAATGTCGAGTCTCTCGACTTTCACTCAAGAACTGGAAAATTGCTCTTGGGATAACCTCACCCTTAAACAATCTTCACTCTGGATTGACCCTCTTCCCCTGAGATAAAACTCACTCACAGAAATCAGGTTGATAATGCTTCGCGCATCAGAGAACGAGAATCTCTCTCCCTCAGGTTTCCTCTTATATTTGACGTGTGTTTCTTATTACAGGAGGAGAGCTACTTATAGCCTTGAAAGGTCAGGCTATTTACAAAATATCTACCCAAAATAATCTAGAAAATTGCATAAAGAAATCTTTATGCTAGCCTATGTCGGCTGTTAGCTCTGATGAGAGCTTTTCATCTGCCCTAAGTTTCCTTTTCTTTTCCTATCAGCAGGCTGCTAAAAAAAAAATAGGCCATGTGCAGTATGACTTCTTAATCTAGTCAATTTACATAATTAAACAAGTTTAATTAATTATGCACATAAGCTTAGGACATTGCAAATATGTAATCACCTCCACTAAGCATCAGTTTTGTCGAGGTCGTGTTATGCTGAAGTAAGGCAGGTGAGTACTACGCTACTTCCAATTCCGAACTTAATCTGGCTTCCTCCTTGATTAAGCATTAATACTTGGTGTTCGGCTTGATTAAGGTCGTCATCTATTTCTCCATCACTATGCTCCGCATCAAAACCCATAAGGGGGCTGTAGTTTTGTAAGCCATAAGACATGAGTGGGTGGCTGAGGGAGACACAAACCTGCAATACGACATAAGTTTGTGAAGAAGGTCCAGCCTGCACCCAACCAATGAGATCGTCAGTTGCAGTAGTCGTGTCAAGTAATTAGGTTGTGGGCGGTGAGTGTCAGCAAGTTGATCAGGTTGGGAGACTTGTACAAGGCAATCTTTGGCAACCTCAAACCTTCAACATCAACACCGGGACAGGCTCCACTGTACAACAACCACAATCAAAAATTAACAATTAACAATTAGCAGCAATATGTGAAATATTTATAAGAGCATCCCCAATTGCCAATCCTCAATAGCTAGTCATTGTGAAAATTAACAGTTCAACACTCATAAGAGCCAACGACTCGCTGTAATATGATCACCCCACCAAATACATATTATCATCACCCAACCCCGATCTTCTTCAAATGAATTGGTAGATCCCTAAAAAACAAAATTAAACAATCATTAGAACACAATAACCAAGTGAAACACAGGTTTTCACACAACCAATTTAAGCAACGACCCTCTATTATTGGACAATTGAATATCAAAACAACACTAACCAGCTCCGACAGAGAGGAGAAAAGCCCTTACAAATAGCACGATAACGCAGTATGGAACGCCGCTCCGATTTCATAACGGGCGCCTTGAACATGGCCATTAAAAGTAGAAGGCATAGTGATACATGGGAGCTATGGGTCAAAGCTTATAGTGGAAGTTCAAGACTATCACGTCACCTTCCAGTCTCAATATCTTCTGAAGTACTCAATATTTCGAAGAACAATCAATTGTATAGGAAAGTTCATGATCTAAGCTTTCCGAAAAGTGGTCATATGCCTTAAATGGTTAAGTAACGAAGGAGATATGCTTGTTTTAAGTTGAGCTGTCCAGTTTCTACGCGGGCACACAAGGATGGCCGAATCTGCTATATTCCCCAAGCCATGCACGTCCAAGGAAGTTCTTAGTAGATATAATACTTATTCTTATTTGTGTCTTTGTTTAAGTTTAGGAAAGTGTCTTATTTACAGTATTTTGTGGAATAAAGGAGCCTTAGAAGGTTTCCAAGTTGTTATAGAAGAGTTTAGGAAAGTTTCAGTAATAAGCTTGAAGTTGGTTTAAGGGAATACCTAAAACTGGTTCTTAACTTGACTTTAGGTAAGTTTAGGAGTCTTAAGAGTAGTATAAATAGAGAGTCTTATTGTATTATTTTTCATACAAGTTTGAGCATTAATATCGAAGAGTCGAAGGGAGTTTCCTTCAAAATCTTGGCCTTGCGAGGTATTCTTTTGGTTTGTACCTTGTTTCTATGTGATCTTGGTGCTTGCCGTTTGTTTGTGCTTGTTTCTTTGTGATCTTAGTACAAATTAGTCTTAGTCGAGTATTCTTGCGAGGATTCTAGACTAATTCATATCCTTTATTTTCTGTTTTAATTCCGCTGCGTTACAAATTCAAAAACACATAAAAATTAGAGTAGGTTTTACATCAAATTGGTATCAGAGCTTGGTTGTAACAAACTTCTATGCTTTGTTAGTCTTGGTGTGGTTGATTTTGGTTTATCAATGAATTATAAATTTCCTAAGTTTGATGGGAGTGGTGATTCCGAAGATTATTTAAATTGGGAAAGAAAGATCGAGCGTAAATTCAATCGAATTGGTTTTGATGATCGTGAAAGATTCGATCATGTGAAACTTATTTTGGTAAGAGATGCATTCCATTGGTTTGAAATTTTGAAGAAGCGACGCAAACATGAAGGTAAGTGCAAGATTCATTCGTGGGAAGTACTCAAGTGCAAGCTACGTAAACGATATATGCCAAGGAACTTTATTGAAGACGTGTCGTTCAAAAAGTCTTCTTATGAGCATGAACAAGCAAATAATGATCTGATTTTGTTGGACATGATGAAGAAACTTGACCGTATGCAAGATGACTTGAAGAAAGTTAGGAGTGCACATCTTAAAAAGCATGATTCTTGTGAAGACAAAGAAAAAATCAAAGAAGTGATCTTGGAGGAACAATCGCAAGTACATGAATTCATACAAATCCAAGAGCATGAAGAGATTGAGATTAGTGATCAAGACAAAACATTGGATCTTCATGATACTTCTAAAGAGGAAAGCATTGATTCTTCACTAAAGTCTTTTGGGGAAAACGAAATAAAGAGTGCGATTGAACATGAGGTTCTAATTGAAGATGAGATAGATGACAAATTTGTTTACCACAAATTTGAGACCAAGATTCCATACAAATCATTAATTGATCGCTATATTGATGAGAGACTTGAAGATGTCAAAGGTAAATCCTGTTTGTCTTTCTTTCTTTATAACAATGGCATCGAAGTGAAAGATGAACAATACAACTCTAAACTTGATGTCCAAAACATGATGGACCATGAGAAGCTTAAAGAAAAGAGAACAGAGATTGAAGATCATGGTGTCGAAAAACTCATCAAGTACATTGAAGATGATGAGTTAAAGGACTTGTGCATATGTTTGGTGTTTGTACTTCTCTTTTTGATCCTTGTATATGATCCGGGTGGTTGTGAGAATGTGTTTCTCTACTATAGGACTTCAGATTCGAGGACGAATCTTTTCAAAGAAGGGGAGAATGATACATGGGAGCTATGGGTCAAAGCTTATAGTGGAAGTTCAAGACTATCACGTCACCTTCCAGTCTCAATATCTTCTGAAGTACTCAATATTTCGAAGAACAATCAATTTTATAGGAAAGTTCATGATCTAAGCTTTCCGAAAAGTGGTCATATGCCTTAAATGGTTAAGTAACGAAGGAGATATGCTTGTTTTAAGTTGAGCTGTCCAGTTTCTACGCGGGCACACAAGGATGGCCGAATCTGCTATATTCCCCAAGCCATGCACGTCCAAGGAAGTTCTTAGTAGATATAATACTTATTATTATTTGTGTCTTTGTTAAAGTTTAGGAAAGTGTCTTATTTACAGTATTTTGTGGAATAAAGGAGCCTTAGAAGGTTTCCAAGTTGTTATAGAAGAGTTTAGGAAAGTTTCAGTAATAAGCTTGAAGTTGGTTTAAGGGAAGACCTAAAACTGGTTCTTAACTTGACTTTAGGTAAGTTTAGGAGTCTTAAGAGTAGTATAAATAGAGAGTCTTATTGTATTATTTTTCATACAAGTTTGAGCATTAATATCGAAGAGTCGAAGGGAGTTTCCTTCAAAATCTTGGCCTTGCGAGGTATTCTTTTGGTTTGTACCTTGTTTCTATGTGATCTTGGTGCTTGCCGTTTGTTTGTGCTTGTTTCTTTGTGATCTTAGTACAAATTAGTCTTAGTCGAGTATTCTTGCGAGGATTCTAGACTAATTCATATCCTTTATTTTCTGTTTTAATTCCGCTGCGTTACAAATTCAAAAACACATAAAAATTAGAGTAGGTTTTACATCACATAGAGCTTGAAATGGAAGCAAGCAGATGAAGAGGTGCAGAGGTGCGTTTTCCATGCGTTCGAACAATAATGTATGCCTTCAGTCCGATTAAATTTCATTAGGCCCACCCACGTATTACATGGAGGTGAGAGAAGAGGTTGAACGGTGGCCCGACACATCAGATTTGAGGTGGCTTTTTTTTTTTTTACTAGGAATACTTCCAAACACTGCCACATAGGCATGAAAGATAGGCTATTCAAGTAGAAGTATAGATAGATAATAAATAAGACGTGTTAATCATTAAATGTCTTGGAAAGGTAAATTACATACGGTTTCAATAAATGACAAAAATTTATTTATATCTTTGAAAATAGTTTTGCATTAATTTATTGATTGGTAGACGAAAAGTCACAAGCATTTCCCAATTAACATTTCAGTCAAAATACGTTGTTATGTAGTAACTAAGCATGTTTTGTATCAAAATGCTTTATAACGTAGCAGTATTTACGAACATCATTCTGTCAAAAACGTCAACCAAGTTACGCGATAAGATTACACTAGTGGTCAGACAGCTGAGAAAACATCGTGATCATGTGTCTAAGAGGCTAAAATACAGAAATAAAGGTTAAGTGACACTTCATCCATGAATTAGTTTAGCGTGTATCGTGTTCACATCTTTGTGTTAACCATGTAATAACGGTTTCCATGGTAATATCATAAATCGAATTTCATGTTAGTTAAATATTGAAATTCTTATTGAATAAAGAATATAATAACTCCCTCCATGTATCATGTTGGCTACAATTATAGTTTTAGTTTTCCGATCAAAAATACTGTTGCAGTGTCATAATTTGCTTTGGGGGTCCAAAAGCAGGATGGTCCAATGTGAAAAATGACAAAAAAAAGTAGACAGCAAATAACCTCATTTGGCCTTCCATTCTTCGTCACGTATTTTTCCCGCCAAACCAAGGAAGTTGTATGGTCACGGGAGTTTTTTTGGAGGGAAAATACCCTGATATAGAGTGAGGATCATAAGAGTACTCATCCTTAGGTGAGTACTGCGCACCCAATTATAGTCGTCAGATCCATTAAATTGAACGCTCCAGATTAAACCAGCTGTCCCTCCATTTAAAATCAGAATTAGTCGATGTCTTCTTCCCAAAACCCGCTTCACTTTTCCAACTGCTTTTTTCCCTCTCCTCTCATTTCCTCTCATTTTCACTCTCCTCTTTCACTTTCTCCGATACCTCGCCGCCTCCTTTGCCGCCGTCAGTCTCCAGCGACGTCGAAGAAGACGACGATAATACGCCTGATTTCTCTCTCCTTTCAGCGGTGCCTCTGCCGAGCGACGCCACCACCTCTGTCGTGTCTGGTTCCACTCCTGCCGTCGTCCTCTTCGTCGTCACCGGAAAAAGGCTTCGTCGTCCTCTTTGATTTACATCTGTTTTCTCTCTCCTTCCGGCGACGGCGGCGAATCTGACACATTCGCGAAGTCCGGCGACGTTATTGTGTTTGATTTCTGGAATTTCTCCGACACGTTCTCTCTCTCCTCTGGTTCTCTCTCGTAAAATGTCAACTGCTACCTCCGTCTCGTCGTCGCTGCCACCACCACCTCCGTCGCGTCAGGTGCACGCTTTGATGAATTTTTTGAGACAAAAGTGTAAGTTTTATTTTCTTTTCCAGATCTGATTTTTTTTTTTTTTATTATTGTGTTTGATTTTTGAGTTTTAATTGAATCTGAGATCATGTTTTAGCTGTTTTCTCCAACGATTTTTTAAATTAATCAATTTAAATTGATTCAAATGATACAAATTATTTGATTCGATTGCATGCAAAAATTGATGTTTTATTTGATTTGTTGTGTAGTTTTGTCGATGAATCGATTTGATTATACCAATTTTTTTCTGTTTAGATCAAAATCTAGGTTTCTAATTTATTTTTGAGGATTTTTATTTGTAGATTGATGATTTGATTGAAGATTTATTTGTTGTTTTTGCGGTTGTTGTTGTTGTTGTTATTTGTGGAGGCGGTGGTGGCAGTCACTGGTTGTGGTGGCGGTTGCTGGGGTGTCCATACAGTGACACAGGGTTGTGCATACAATGACACGAGGGTGTGCATACAATGACACGAGGTTGTGCATACAATGACACAGGGTTGTGCATAGAATGGCACATGTTGTGGTTGTGGTTGTGGTTGTGGTTGCGGGTGTGGTTGTGGGTGTGGTTGCGGGTGCGGGTGCCATAGAATGACACGAGTTTGTCAATAGAATGACACTATGCGCACTTCGGTGTTATCGGTGGTTTGCCCATAGAATGACACAGGTTTGTCGGGTTTGTCAATAGAATGACACGGGTTTGTCCATAGAATGACACGGGTTTGTCCATAGAATGACACTATGGACATGCGGTGTTATTGTTCGGTGTCATTGTATGAATTGTGGTTTTGATAGCTCATTTGGTAAAGCATTTGTGTACATACACGAATGTCGTAGGTTCGATTCCTACATGAGTTCTAAATTTTCATGTCATTGCATAGACCTTTCTCTGTCATTGTATGTAGGTGTCATTCTATAGACATTTTGTGTTATAGTACGCTTGTGTCACTCTATGTTACACTCAGTGTCAATCTATGGCGGTGCGCAGTTCTCACGCGAGCGGGAGTTCGCACCTGATCTCGCCTGTATATATATATATATATATATATATATATATATATATATATATATATATATATATATATATATATATATATAGAAGCACTTCATCCATAATTTCAATCACATCTCAATTCACAAAAGCTTATAGAGTGATACAATAAAAACCCAATAGAATCTCCAAAAAGAAACACCTGAAATCAGCAATGCCGGAAGAGAGGAAAGCACATGTTAGAGACTTTATTCAGCTGAGATTTTTCATGAGGGAAGTGATTAGGCATTCAGTGGATCAAGTTGTCGCAAGGATGTTATTAAGGATCAGGAGTTGGTGTAACACATAGGAAGCCATTTACCAGGAGGAGATCGACATCATTTATCGTGGCATTTTGGACCCAGCGGACCTGTATTATCTGGCCGTCAATGGACTAAGTTCTGGCTACTCCTGGATGATTGCATTGTGAGGATCGAGAATGACGGCGCTGCGCTTGAGCGTCCAGTTCAGTGAAGAAGGCCAAGGAAGGTATATATGCTCCCTACTAGGGCTGAGCAAAATATCCGATTATCCGAATATCCGAATATTTGATCCAATACCCGCCCGATCCGAAAATTTGTATAACCGATCTGAAAATTAGTTCGGATCAGATATCTATATCTGAAAGTTTTGGATATCGGATTGGATACGGATAGTTGACACAAAAGTTTCAAATATCCGATATCCGAAATTAATTTCGGATACGGATTCGGATATCGGATATCCGATCCGAAAATATCCGAACATAGGTTTTTTTCCTAAATATAATAATAAATAAATAAATAACAAATAAAATAACACAAAGATATACTCCAATTAGTTCACATAGAGCTAAAACAGGATAAGTCTAACTCTCTGGCATTGGGCATTTCTCGGTAACCTTGACCAAATGGACCACATTATTAAATGTGATCTCCAAAACAATCCAGGGGAGGCTCTCATATTAATAAGGCCCAAGTTGTTGAAACAGTTTTTACAAACCGATGTGGGATGGTTTCTTCCTTTCTAGCTTTATACAACAACAACTTCCCAAATTTTCTTTCAACACCGATGTGGTACATTCCTCACACCACTCCTTAGTTTGCAAATTTCTATCTTTTTATTTTTGTTCAATATAATAAAATACATTTGTCTTTTAAAAAATAAAAATGATAGATTGTTTTGATATTATCGATCCTAATTTCTATATGATCAAGCGAGCAACTCCCCGCGCATCGTCACCACCATGTCACCCAGAAAAGGAGATCAAATCGATGTTTAAGGGTCAAGACGATTAAGATTGAATATTCGATCAGTGGGCAGCATATCTTCGAGACTTCGACCATAAATTCCAAATAACTTCGACTTTGTACCTTCTCTGTTTACGAAATGTATTCCTTTTGTTGCAGTTTGCAAACAAGCCAAATAGAAATTTGTTCAACTCTAAATATTTATGGTGTGCCATTAGCAGTTTTGATATCATACTTATGACTTCGATATGTACGTTGGTTATCCTATATTAATATATAGGTTGGTTGTAGACACACAATCACACACATACAAAGAAAGTGAAAAGATGGTGATTAGATGTATGCACTTGACAAATACAAGATGGTGATTAGTATATAGTATGAAATGATGAACTAGTAACTAATTAGCTGATACAAAAATTACTACTCGTGTGTCACTTATTGATAAGTGATCTACTCGTGTGTCACTTATTGATAAGTGATTAGCTATTAGCATATAGTTGTCTCTTTTATATCATTTTATCAACTTTAATTTGATCATAACTAGATGAATAGTAAGAATTAGTTGCACATACACGTTTTATGCACAAGACTTATTCGTATCATCATAACTTTTACCTACAGAGTCACAACAGGTTGAAATAAATGTCCAACGAAAGCTGGAAACAATATCAACGAGAGTTATTCCAGGCACGTTTCCAAACTACGTATCCGACTAGTCCAAATCCATGGCCGAACTCAGCATGTTTCTAAAGGTTTCCGGTAGTGTTTTTATGTGCAAGTGCTATTTTTATTCTTATCATAACTCTCACATACGATGTCCAAAGGGGTCAAAATAAACATATACTGAAAGCTAGGAACGAGATCTACAAGTTTTATTTGAGTCATTTTCTCTAAATTATGCTTCAAACGGATCAAAAACTCCACCTGTGAGTGTTTTTTGGCATTCACTGTCGGTCTCAAGCTAAGGAGGAGAGTTGCGGTAGGTTTGTGGCGGCCAGCGTAAAACAAGCCACATTTTATGGACATGAATCAAAATTTAATAACCATAGGGGCATCCCCTTCATAGCGACACGCTACACTTCCTAGACCCGGGTGTGGTGATAAGTATGCAAGGGTCTCTAGGTCGTCGCCCTGAAGCGACGTACCACTTCGATGCCCGGGGGTGGTGTCAAATATGAAAGGTCATGCTACACTTCCTAAACCTAGGTTTAGTGAAAAATATGCAAGGGTTGCTAGGTCGTCACCCCGAAGTCACACGCCACTCCGGCTCCCAGGAGTGGTGTCAAATGTGCAAAGGTTCTCAGACCATGGACGGTTGCGAGTAAGGAAGCTACTTATTCATAACGGTAAGGGTAGTAGGCTTAGATTTGGAACGTGGAACATCGGTTCTTTGACGGGTAGATCTTCGGAGGTTGTGGAGGTTATAAGGAGGAGAATGATTCACATTATGTGTTTACAAGAGACGAAATGGGTTGGAGCGAAGGCTAAAGAGATCACACCATGGGGTTATAAGGTTTGGTACTATGGAAAGAATAATAGTAGGAATGGAGTTGGTATCACTATTGATAAGGAGTACATAAATGATGTGGTGGAGGTTTCGAGGAAGAGCGATCGCATTATGACAATGAGGTTGGTGATTGGGAGTGAGATTATGACTATTGTAAGTGCTTATGCACCACAAATTGGATTTGATGCATCTATTCGTCAAGAATTTTGGGAGGAGTTAGAAGAGGTGGTGTAAGGGGTTCTTGGTGGAGATAAGTTGATTATTGGTGGGGACCTTAATGACCATGGGGGATCAGAGCGGACGATTTTGAAACCGTGCATTGAGGTTTTGGTTATGGGTCGAAAAATGAAGGAGGAACGACCAGTTTGGATTTTGCGTTGGCATATGACTTGGGTATAATGAACACGTGGTTTGAGAAAAGAGAGTCTCACTTGGTGACTTAAAGAAGTGGAAATAATGCAAGTCAGATTGATTTCTTTTTTGTAAGGAATGCTTGGCGCAAGAGTTTTACGGATTGCATGGTGATACCTGGGGAGAGTGCGGCTACGCAACATAGATTGGTGCTATTAGATTTCAGAGCTAAGGGATGCTTTGGGAAGCGACGGCCACAAGTAGAGCCAAGGATCAAATGGTGGAAACTTGAAGGAGAGCACAAGGAGGCTTTCTTGGAGAAGATGACTAGGACAGATGTCTAGTCAACTAGTGTGGAAAGAGATGTAGACTCGATATGGGTTACTATGTCGCATAAGGTAAAAGAGGCAGCAAAAGAGGTTCTCGGTGAATCTAAGGGGAAAGCTGTACCGAGTAAGGATATACCTTGGTAGAATGAGGAAGTGCAACAAGCAATAAGGAACAAGCGGAAATGTTATAAGAGCTTGGGAAAACATAGAAGTGAGGAGAACTACGAGAAATATAAGAAGGCAAAAAGAGCAGTAAAGAAAGCTGTAAGAGACGGAAGAGGAAAGGTGAACCAAGACCTCTATACAAGATTGGATACCAAAGTAGGGGAGAAGGATATTGCACGTATCAGGGAAATGAGGACTCAAGACATTAGTAGGGTGAAATGCGTCAAAGATGTCGATCAAAGAGTCCTTGTTGATGATAAAGAGATTATGAAGAGATGGAGATCGTACTTTGATACCTTAGTCAATGGTGATCTAGTGAATGAATTGGAAATGTGAACATTCATACCGAGAGTACATGCGTAGAATTCAGAAGGGAGAGGTGAAGATGGCCTTGAAGAAGATAGGACGGAAGAAAGCAGTGGGGCCAGATGACATACCTATTGAGGTTGGAGGTGTCTAGGAGACAAAGGTGTGAAATGGTTGCCGACGCTTTTCAATATGATTTGGAGAGGTAATAAGATGCTGGTGGAGTGGAGGAAGAGCACTTTGGTCCCTTTGTATAAGAACAAAGGGGATGTTCAGTAGTGTGCCAACTATCGCGGGACCAAGTTGATGAGTCATATAATGAAACTTTGGGAACAAGTGATTGAGCATAGATTAAGAAGAAATGTGAAGATTTCGGAGAACCAATTTGGATTTATGTCGGGAAGGTCAACTATGGAGGCATTTCATCTCATAAGACAAACAATGGAGGCGTATCGGGATAAAAAGAAGGACCTACATATGATGTTTATTGATTTGGAGAAGACCTATGATAAGGTACCAAGGGAAGTGCTCTGGTGGGCCCTAACAAAGAAAGGAGTTTCGCAAAAATATGATGGAGCTAGCACGAGTGTACGGACTAGTGTAGGGAAGTCAGAAGAGTTCCCTATTACAATGGGAGTGCACCAAGGGTCCGCACTTAGTCCGTTTCACTTTTCTATAGTCATGGACGAATTGACGAGGTAAATCCAGGATGACATACCATGGTGCATGATGTTTGCAGATGATATAGTGTTGATCTCAGAATCGAAAGAATATTTGGAGAGGAGGTTGGAACTGTGGAGGCACACTTTGGAGTTTAGAGGGTTTCGATTGAGCCGGAGCAAGACCGAGTATTTGGAGTGGAAGTTCAGCGGCATTAGGGGAATGGAGACAGGGACGATCATGTTGGATGGAAAGATTGTTCAGGGATCATATTTCTTTCGATATCTGGGATCGATTCTTCAAAGGGATGGAGAATTAGATGGAGATGTGGCCCATAGGATCAAATTAGGTTGGGTGAAGTGGATGAATGACACATGGCTTCTGTGAGATCAAGGAATGCTTAATATGTTGAAGGGTAAGTTTTATCGTACGACAATCAGGCCGACACTGTTATATGGCACGAAATGTTGGGCCGTGAAACAGTGTCACGCTCATAAGATGAGTGTGACGGAGATGCGCATGCTACGGTGGATGTGTGTACTTACAAGACATGATCGGTTAAGAAATGAAGTTATTAGGGAGAAAGTAGGGGTTGCGCTCATCGCGGACAAGATGATGGAGAACCGAGTGAGGTGGTATGGCCATGTGAGGAGGAGGCCTAGTGACGCGCCGGCTAGAAGAGTAGAAGGGTGGGGAAGTGATAATATTAGTAGGGGTCTGGGAAGACCCAAAATGACTTGGATGAGGGTGATTAGAAGTGTTATGAGCTTTCTAGGGCTTGAAGAAAGTATGGTGTTGGATAGGGCGGTGTAGAGAGATGCTATCCATACGGAGGACTTAATTTAACTCTTTTTGGTTTCTTTGTTTGGTTTTCCTAACCTGTTCTAAAACTTTTCATTACTTGGTGATCAAAGTTCATATGTTTTTCACTAATTTTCAAACTTTTTATTTATTTTGATGACTTTCTAAAACTCCTTTCGAAAGTGTTTCAACAATTATAAATGGTTCACAACGTTTTCGAAATTTTATGGCGCGCATAAGACGGTTACTGGATAGCGATTCATGTTAGCCGACCTCAAATCATTTTGGGAATAAGGCTTGGATGTTGTTGTTGTTGTTGTTGTTGTTCGTTGTTTTTGTCAGCACTAAATAGATCAAAATCTTCGTCCCACATCGCCACATCGGTGATGTAAGGAATGATATGAGAATTTTTTTCTATAAAAGCTCTTGGGAAATTGTCTCATGGATATGGCTGTGGCAATTAATGGTTGGGTCTTTTCTTTAAATGGCTCGACTAAAGTCATAACTGGCTATCATGCCCGCGACCCGGGATTCGCATGGGCTTACCATGGCAGGGTCGGTATGAGCTTGTCGGCTCATTCCGGATGAGTCATACGATGTTATTTCGGGTATAGGATATTTGCGATATTTGATCTAATATCCATTGGATAGCTTTTTCGGATATTCGACCAAGTTCGGATCGGATATTAGATACTAGAAATTTAGGATTTCGGATTCAGATATTCGATCCGAACACTAATTTCAGATCGGATATCCAAAAATGCTCTGCCCTACAGTCCATACTCGCTCCGTCGAAGTAAGCATTTGCGTAACATGAAATAAAAGACACTCGACCCATGCATGCTGGGTGTGTCCAAACCAAGTGCTTTCAACTCCGACATGGAAGCATTTTAAGCGAATGCAGTGTTACTAGCTGATTGAACAATGTGGTTTGGAAGGAATGTATTGTATTAGTTTTAATCATTTACGATTTGGTTCACTATTATGTAATCGTTTTATTGCTGATAGCATTCTACTACATCGATGTTGATGTAGTATCTAATTGTGATGTAAGATCTCCAAAGATTGCTTTCAATATCATGGTTATTTTGTTATAAGGTGTTAACGCAGTGGCCAACTGAATTACAACGTAGCTTAAAAATGCTTTTCAAGTAACGAGTATCAAAGGCACTAAAGTAAAGAATTTGTATAGATTTATAAAGGATACACTCTTGTGATAGGGGCAGGTGTTAAGTTTCTTATTAAATAAGAGTTATCTTGTGATAGGGGTAAGTGTTAAGTTTCTTATATAGTACTTACGTATCTACATAAAGTTTATATACCTTTACAATGTAAATAATGTGCAGTTTGAGATCTCTGAGCAAGGGAGAGTAAACGGTTTTTCTTTTTGTTAAGGTTGTATTTTTATTTAATACAACTTGTCGTTGGAGCGTGCGGGGAGCGTGCGCACACTCCCCAAACATTATTGTTGGATATATTTCATCGATCATATTGGAATATTTCGTCGATCGTGGAAGTATTGGTAAAGTTAATAGAATAGTTGTTTGAACATGAATACTCTTGTAACATAATGGTTGTGCATAGAATTCCACTTATCATATAATTAAGATACATCTCGTTTTGTACAATACGAGTTTCTGAAAGGTTATAACGACTTTACTATCTTTTCAAGGACCAATGATTATAAAAAGTTTAGTTCTTCGTTAATCCTCGGTCCTTTTCTTCTCTATCTTAGCATATTCTGCACCATGTCATCTCTAGGCTGGGCGTTAGATGCAAGATTTATCCGACTTAAAATGGTGCTACAAGCTAAGCCTTGCTCCTTGTTGTGAGGATCATTAATTCCTTATGATGTCTTCATGATTATGTTTTTTTTATCCTCAACACACTTGTGCAGGATTACAACCTCTATCTTGTCTAACTTTGCATATGTTTCATCACTCAGGTACAGTCGTACCTATGTACACTTACACTTACCAGCAGAAGAAACAACTGCAATAGAAAAATCCAATATGAGACTTACCAAATAAGCAGCTGGAGTTAATTAGCCTAAAACTTAACTAAATTAAATCGTGAACTCAGAAATCACAAAGGAAAGATTAAAAAAAAAGATCCTAGCGTCTGGAGACACTTGCTTGGATAATAGGCACATTCTTAACCCCAACAAATCGAGCTCGAATTCGAAAAAAAATCTCAATATAGATAGCTAGCACTTCAACATATATTATGAAGGACTCTATTTTATTTGATGTTAGCAATATATCAACAAATTAATTAAGGCTATTTGGGATTCGAACCCAAACATTTGCGCTAGATTTCACATAACTACTCTACCATTAAGTTAATAGCCTATAAGAAATAGTAGCTAAATAGGCAATTAATTTACTCGAACCAGAAAAAGGTTTACTTCGTCTCGTCGTTAAGATTCATCGGACAAATTTTCGTATTTGTCTAGCATAAAGAGATATGATCCTACCTCAAAATTGCACATACTAATCATAGCAGGACCATAGTTAGAACCTACAATAATAAGGAAAAATATCTCAACAAACTTGTCAATTTGCCATCCAAAAATTACACAAATCTGTGTGAAACCACTTGAGCAAAATGCAAAAAGAATCACCCCAACAACTATTAGGGGATGGATAGAATGATCATTACCTGAGCTACAATAATGTGAAGGCTAGGATGGTATGCAGCAGCTTTTTGGCACATGGCTCTCATCTCCTGCTTAGCATCTTCAAAGGCTATATTGACCAAAACCTAAGAATAGAGAGTTCTTAGTCACTATTCTCACAAGAACTGATAAAGGAACAAGGCATAAGCTGATAAGCTGGTAGAAAAAGGCATTCTAGATCAAGCATACACTGACACACGCATATTCGACGGATCAACATCTTTCGATAAAAGACTTTATGGCCTCAAATTCAGAAGTAACTTTCCGAAAATAGTATTTAGATATGCACAGAATAAATCTCAAAGCCGGGAAACAAATCCTACCTTATTTTTGAAGGCATCTGCAAAGCTGGTCTCAAACTTGTCTCTGTAGCAGACACCCCAAGTGAAGGACCATCTTGACATTTGCACTGAGAGAACATAACAAAACCGATGTTCAACATATCAAATTAAGCACCATAAAAGTAGCGAAGCCTATTCCAGGCTCTGCAGCCGCAATTAGCAAAAAAACACGAATGGCATCATTCCCTACTACAGATTCAGATGGTATCAAGGCTGTCTTGCGGGTGAGCGAAAAAACCCGCTACAGATTGCAGCTGGTATCAAAGTCCAATGTACAAGTTTGGTTCAATGAGATTAGGTACTTATAGAAGAAGTGACAAATCATCCATGTGAAATAATGTAGTAGTGCTCCACGAAACACATTTAACAGTCAAGTCATAAGAATTAGAGTCATAAATGCGAATTAGATATCCTCCACACTTATTGCATCGAACCACTATGCCCTAATAGGAGACTGTCCCAATTCTGTTGGTACAGCTCTATTCAGTGTTTCGTTCACTTATATTTGGGTGCACCAAATTTGGTTCCGATTATTAAATTCCAGTGGTCAAGATAGAGGCACACAGGATGTTGCCACAATCCCCAACGCAAAATTTATAACCCTAAACAATGTAATAGTAAATTCTGCGTACCTCTGAGATGATAGAACTCCACCACAACAGGTTTCTTGGATGATAATGGACCAGACTCATCTTCAGGACATGAAATAAATACACATCAGATATCCAGAAGTTCCGGGCGCCGCAAAGACAAATAGTTTCATACCAACCGTTTAACTTTTACGAGAGAATATGTGTTGATTATAGGATGCATCAGGTGAGATGTGCCCGAACAGATGGAACTACACTGCAAATTTTATAGTCAGATTGAGCAAAATGAGGGTACATATTCCAAAATGTTTCTAAGAAATGCATATAGTTCAGTCAAGAAACTTCTAAAGGTGAAACCACTCTGAGTTCCGGAGGACCCTAACATAGCAAACAGTAGGCATCAAAGTGTAAAAATCAACTTCAAGAACATAATTTGAACTACACTGCCCGCCATATTAAGGTCAAACAATCAGGGCACCAATTTACCAATAAAACAAAAACATACTGGGAGTGTAATCATCTTCGAGGTTGATTTGTTAGGGAAGAGCAGATCCTGAGTTTCCTTAATTCAGTCGTAATCAGTTTATCCCCTGTGACCACACACAATCAGAATTGAGGAAATAAGATAGATCAAACTAAAGAGCGTAAATCAGCGAAAAGGCAGTCCACTCAGATGAATAAAAAGAAATTGATGAACTCGCATGAATTGGTAAAGAGACAGTAGATCGCCCCGTCAAACTAACCAAATCAGAGGTCAATACCCACATTTCAAATATCGGGTACAACATATTCATGGAGGTAACACCAAAGCCCAACAACTATAAGTTTGCACGAACTCGTGCAGATAATAAATTGTACGAAATGATATATGGATGCAAAATGAAAGTAAAATTTAAAAGAAAATGTATTAAACCAAGCTGGGAAAAGATGAAACCTAATCATATATACAACCCCCCCCCCCCCCCCCTCCTCTTCTTAGAAACCAAAGATCAAAAGAACAATAAAAATTGAGGGAAGAGTACAAGAAAGAGCAACATCAAATCAAATTTTGATTTTGAACATGGACCTCAAACCACAAAACTATTAAATAACCTATCAACAAAGCGATCACCTAAGCACACAAAAGCAAGAGGTTGTTTCTCACCACCCAATCCCTAAAGTAACCAACACCAGAAATGGTAATCTCTCAGTAGTCACACAATCCCTAGTCCCAAAAAGACACACTGCTGTGAACAACCTATCCCTAATCCACCAAATAGGCTAACCCAAAGAGACACACTGGTGGCCCAAACAACCCAAGCCTCTGACTGTATCTTTGCTCGGGGAGTATACCAAAGCCAAACGGAGTTTAACCGATAATAGCGAGCATTGGAAGAACAAGCCGTACATGTACCACTCATTAAGCACTTTACTCCAACGTACGGCGGTCTTATGACCAATACTCAACAATCCCAAAAGTCCATTAATCAACACAACATACCATGCATACAGACGAAGGCAGTCCATAATTGCAAGCCATGGCTCAGCACCCCGACACACAAGCCATAATTTTTTGTAGTGAACAACCACATAAATAGACTTAGTTCAGGCAACCAAAGAAGAAGAACCGAGACGAGGACCCAAGGTAAGCAACACACCCACCAAACCCCAGGTCAGTTCAAACATAACAGAGAAGGCAACATGTGACCACATCAATCGAAGGCAACAATGGTCAACAACAGCACAAGAACTACATGCAACTAAAAAACTAATTTAAAACAAACTCAAAATATCCATAAACACAAAACACAACTTGTGAATTCCAGGTTGTGTACTCAGAATAAAAAGAACCTCAGCTTACAATCACGAACCAGGAATCTTAGAAAAGGTCGGACCTTTACGAAGGGTGCAAATAGATGCCCAGATGACCAATTAGGCTGAAAAATTAGGAGAAAAAAAATGATAAACTAAAGTTAGACATCTCAAGTCATTTGAGACTCCATTATTTTAAATTAAAGAGAGAAAAATTCTTTTGGCTAAAAAACAATACACACCAGGCAGTCAAGAAATAAACGAATTTCAGACCAAGCATCCAGAAGAAAACCAAAACCCAAAAAAGAAAAAGAAGTACAGCATACCTGAATAATTAGATCTTATCTTCAGCTACACCACCTGCACCACAAATTAAACACTGAATGAGATCATTAGAAATGTTTGGGTAGAGAAACAAAAGTAAGTTAAATTCAAACTCGAACTACACCACCTTGGCGGCTCTAATGAGACGATCTCCCTCCTACCAAAAGAAATGTCAAAATTCTAAGAAAACACAAAACCAATAACATCAAACCCAGGAAAACGAAGAAATGAAGGTACCCATTTACAGAAAATAATAAAGATTATACCTTGAAAGCAACATCATGATCAGGTTTATTTGTTAATTGCAACCGAATTGAACAGGGGAAAACGTACTAGAAGATTTTATCCAACGAAAAAAATGAATAAAAATTGCAGAAATTTTAATTAAACAAAATAATAAGGGTAATTAAAAGAGTATAAATCACTACCCAGAAATTCACATCAAGGAAATCATCAATTGATCAAAAGAATTAAGGGGAAACCATTCAAATCAGCAAAAAATGTACCAAAACCCCAAAACTCAAACCTTATAGAATGGGATCAAGAACCCTTAAATCAACAACTCAAAAAAAAACAAAAAAAAGATGGAATAATGAAAATTGAGATCTCTTACCTTAATAATAATCTAACGAAGAAGACCCAAAGGAAAACGCAAGGAGGAGAGAGAAAGGAAAGGAAAAAATTAACATGATGCGTGAGATGGAGGCAGTGAGGAGAGAGAGTAAGGAAGAAAAGGCAATTGAAGGGGACGGTGAGAATGAGAGAGGAAGACGTGTGCGCTAGAATGACGTTAGATGGGCTACTGTTCATCTAGAACAGTAGTCAACAGTACCAAGCATTGGGTTTCAAAGGAGATGGAGCCGCGTTTTGAAGCCCGAAACCTCGTTTTTTGATGGGAGGGGCGTCGTTTTGGTGTAATCGTAGACGGGTAACAGTAGCCATTTAAGGCTCTTTCATAAGGTAAGGGGATTATATACTTCCTCCGATTCAAAGAGATTTTTTCTCTTTCTATTTGCAGTTTTGAGGTGCATGTTGAGAACTACTTTTATATCAAATGAATCATTCAATTATTGCACAAATTAGTACATATTTTATTCAACAATGCAATCTACCAATTCCTTTTGATTCTACCACAAATAGATATTCCATTTAGTCTACAAGTAGTGTCTAACACGACAACTTAAAACTGTAAAAAAAAAAAAAAAGAATCTCTTTGAATCGGAGGGAGTAATATTCTTTGGGAACTACAATTGACGAAAAGAATTAAGAGAGAAATTTTTTTATTACATTTTTAAATTATAAACAAAAGTTTCAATTCAAGATTTAGGCTTAACCTAATGTTGATGATTGAGCAGCAGAGATGGTGAGATGGTGGTTCTGAACTCCGGAAAGCTTGACCTAGGGCGGGTTACACAGTGGCTCCGAGTACGTCTTGGTAACAATCCCATCACATTCACTTGGCTTATTCCATACCCATAATGGACGGTTGACCACAACGCATCCTCGTACCCGCCATTTCGGCCGAATTTAGTGTCGTACGAGTTTATATACTCGACAAAGTTGGCGTAGTTGTGTTATCCGAAATCGGAAAAAAAACCACAGCATACCTACACTAATAGTGCTACCATCAGAGTAATTATATTGAACCCATGCCCTTGTATCGGAGTTGCTTTCGGCCGGTTTTATCATATGTTTTCAGCTTGCCTATGATGGTGTTGTTCTTCCTCATAAATTCCTTGAGTCTGTCACACAAATTAGCTCATTTCTTGTAAATTATTATGGATTTTTAGTTAACATAAATTAAATTGTGTATAAGTACATCAATTAATCCTTTAATTCAACCAAATAATTGATCAAAAGATCGAGTTACTGTATCATAATTAGGAACATTTTATTACCTCTTTCACCTGCCCGTCGTTGTAATGTTCATCTGCAACGACCCCATTTTCAATTACCTAATCTAAAAGAACACTTTTGTGATTTCTTTCCAAATCTCCAGTTCCAGATTTATATAGATTTTTTGTTGGATACAAACAACACTTTTGTGATTTCTTTTAATTCGTTTGTTCAATTGGTTCTTTGATATCACTATGTATTGGTTTTGTTATTGCTTTATGCATGTATAGACTCCAGTTTTAGATTTATATAGATTTTCTGTTGGATACAAAGAGTCTTTTTGCGATTTCTTTTAATTCGTTTGTTCAATTGGTTCTTTGATATCACTATGTATTGGTTTTGTTATTACTTTATGCACGTATAGACTCGAGTTTTAGATTTCTATAGATTTTCTGTTGGACACAAAGAGCCTTTTTGCAATTTCTTTTAATTCGTTTGTTCAATTGGTTCTTTGATATCACTATGTATTGGTTTTGTTATTCCTTTATGCATGTATAAATTTGGTTCCTGTTTTTTTTTTTTTTAAGTTGTCCTGATGATCAAGAACTGGAGTCAATTATACTATTGGCTCATGATGTTTTCCCGCCTCGTTGTGAGACACCCCCTACTAGTCCTACCGGAAAAAAAAAACTCGAAGGAGGATCATCACTGAGTCGCCTGGTTATTGGTCTGAAGATGAATGTTCAAACTCCAAAGGTATGTACGGGCTCTTTATTAAAATCTTTTTTTATCTTTATTGAATTCTTTTTTTAGTCACGACAATCTTTGTGTGTTAACTGGTTTTATAATTGTTCGTTGTAGGAGACGGTGTCACCGTGTGAGATGGAAGATGGACAGGTACACCTGTTACGAAGTGGTTTACGACTGGAACTAACGTTACATTACGAAGACTCATCATTCCATTTGCATCTGTGCAGATTGATACGTTTTTTTGCTGTCGCGAGTCCTGATTATTCTAAGGCAGATACATCCAGATACTCAGAAGAAAATGCAAACCAGGAACAACATCCTCCTGTAGTGAATGAAAAAGAGGTAAATTATGTTTCTTTGATTCGTTAGTAACTATCAAATGACGGCGATGCTCGTTAGTGGATAATTAATATTTCTAATGTGGTGTGCTAAACATTGAAGAATGTTGATGATGGGGAACCAAATAATCCTGATATAGCCAGCCTATCTGAGGAAATCGAACAGGTAATTAGGGTATCCTCTATGCATGTACATTGTGTTTGGTAAATGGTTAATATGTAAGTAATTGCTTTATTTTACACATGACCAGATGCTACTAACTAAGTGCTGAAATGGACACTCCTAGTCCTCTCGTTTCTAATTCAGAAGTTGATGCGAAAGTATCTGAGATTGAAATTCATGAATTTACTACCAAGGTTATTCAGACATTTCAGATTAATTGATTTTTGTTTAATCATAACAGGTTATTCAGTCATTTTCAGATTAATTGATTTTTGTTTTCGAGTTGGCAAATGAAATATTTTTGGGACAGAAGTCAAGTGTTGTGAGCGACGCACAACAGGATCCTCCATTGGAGAAATCAGGCGTCTACAAGAGACACTACATGAAAATCGACAAGAGACTACACGAGCAACCACAAGAAAAGGAAATTGAAAAAGAACAAGGTCCACCTCTCAAAGGAACAGTTAAGAAACGAGGACGATCACGACGATCCGAAAATGAAGTGATGAAGAAGGCTTGGACCATAGTGAACTTCTTGATATATTTCAGACTTGACAGCTATATATATACTGCTTTATATGCGTGAAAAACATTTGTCATTGTGGTTGCACGGGTCTGAGTCTGAACATGGTAAGTTGTCAAAGACAACGAGTAAATCCAAACGAGGACCAGGAAGAATAAGAAGAAAAACAAAAGACACCACCGCGGACATGAAATTGGTGAGTTAATCAGAGTACATTCCACAATCCTGAAATAGTTATGCCTTATAAATTCTAATATGAGTTATTCAGAGTACACTTAAGCAATATGATACCCTTATTGGTGTTTTGATACAACAAACGGAATAATTTGGTATTACTCATTTCTTTAAAGAGTTTTCCTACAATGAGGCTATACCCAAACAGGCTGCTAGAGCTAATTCAAATCCTAACGGAAACTCAGCAACGTTGGATAATAAATTCTGGTTGGAAGTGGGTGCTAAATTTGCACCTAACCAAGTTTGATAGCGATTTAATGACCCGCCTTCTTGCAAGGTGGAATCCCAAAACAGAAGAATTTAGGATCAAGGATGATTACAAAGTGACGATAGACGATAAAATGATAGGTAGGATCACTGGTCTGCCATTTAGATACCATAAGTTCAATTTTGATTTAGAGAATAGAGACAAATAATTCGGTATGCTTAAACGGTTTTATGCAAATGATGGTGGCATCAACTATTATCATTTGTATAACTGCTGCATTTCAACTAGAACAGATAGGAAACTTTTTATCAAACACTTCATACTCTATACTCTAGGTACTTTTTCTTGTATCACAAAGAGTAATTGGGTGAGTCCAAGTCACCTTATGGTCGTCAAGGACAGGTTTCTTAGGGAGCCAAGTGATTGGAATTGGTCTGCCTATGTTCTACAGTGGATGGAGGAATTTCACGCTAGGGAGGACAGAAATTCAATAACTGGATTTCAAGGCCGTGCCATTGTCCTTTTGGTGAGTTTGATAATTGATCCTTAATTGGATTAGCAGATATCATATGTAGTGAAAGGAAATTGACTATCTATATTTTCAGTTTATATACCTTGACAGACTTAATGTGGATGGAAGCGGTTTGAGATGGCGAGTTGATGAGCGAAGAATACGAGCTTGGCAAAACAAAGATGTGGAGAAGGCCATGACGCTTGACAAGTTCCAGGAAGGGGTATATGGGAAAGCTGAGGTAATGATTTAACTGTCCTTACTAAGTATTTTTGTTGTGTTACCGATACTAAATAGTTGCCCCCGAAATGTTTTGCAAGGTTGTTCGAGATGTCGAATATGGGAAACCTTATCCAATAGGCGAACCCGTGGACATAACAGAGTACGTATGGTATTCTGAAGTTCATTTTCAATCCCACAATTACAAGTTCTGATGTTAGTATTGTTTGTATTTAGGAATATGGTTCCCAAGCTGTGCTTATGTTTGTTTGTTCTTAAACCAATTTGCCATTTGTTTTACACAGCTTCTCCCCCCCGACCCTTCGTTGCTGAAGGTTTCAAAGTCAAGATTTTCAAAGAAAAATATGGGACTAAAGGAAGTTGCTGCTTCTAATCAAGTCGTCGGCGTTGGCAGGGGGTCGAAAACGAAGCCTAAAATAATAATTGCCGAACGTTCCAGTGCTCCAAATAATTTGGTGCGGAGTAAACGCAAGGCATCAGCAGCTACGTAGGATACCGATGACTAGGAGTAGTAATTGTACAATTTATGTGTCAGGACAAGTAATGAAAGATGGCAAGGGCCTTTCCGTATACTATTTCAATGCTGCTTTACTATTTCATACAATTATTCAGACATTTGGTCCGAAATTAATTACAATCATTCACCAGTTCAAGTGATTGTGATATTTCGTCAAACTAAGTTGTTAATGGAACATACACACACAAAACACAACAACAAAATGTAGTGGCTCGGATACAATCATACCACTTTGGACACATGCTAATTTCAATAATAATAAAAGCAAAACTTATTTAACTCTAAGCGCCCAAGTGTCCAACAACCTAGTTAACTTCATCCCCTTTATAACTCTAACGGCTCTTTCTTTAGTTCATCCCAATTCTTTTTTAAATTATTCTTTCCTTCCTAACCGCTTTTTCATTACTTTCTTTAGTTCCATTGGATTTCCCCAATTATTATTCTGTCATTTGTTTTCTCTCATTTGGGTTTTGAATCCAAGCATCTGAAACAGTAGTTCGAAACTGTATTTGTGAAAATTTCAATGTCTGCACCAAGCTCAAGCTCGCGCGCAGCAATTGGGGATGGACGACGTTGTGCATATGGAAAGACTGCATAGGTGAGAGAGGCATGGACTAGGAGGAATTCGGGGAGGAATTTCTACGGATGCTACTTATATGAAACTATCTTAAAAAAAGGTAGGTGCGACTATTTTGACTTGGTTTGATAAGGAAATGACTCTTTGGCAGAGAGAGGCTATAAACAACGTCTTAGATGAGATTGATCCTCTTGACGAGAAGAAGAAATATGTCTGGCAAGAAAGAGAGAATCGAGAATTCAGATTCAAGGTCGATGCTTTGGAGATTGAAGTGAAGAGGTTGGAAAAGAAGCTCAACAAGGTTAATATCATTGTTATGTTTTTTATTTTCTTTATTGTTGTTGTAGGATTAGTGACAGTTTAGTGAACTGCAAAATTCGTCATTTGTTACCAGAAAGTGTATTTGAATTGATATTATTGAAACACGTTGATGCATGGCCTGTATGTTTACCGCTAGCAATTATTTAACTCCAATGTTAAAATTGATAAATACTCCATACACAACATTCCGCTACGTGAACAACGAGTCGGATAAGAACAAGGGATTTTATTTCTAAACCCCCAGCAACCACGCAATACAAAGTCACTCCAACAACTTGGTAGACTCGGTGCAGATGAAGCATGTCATGATACCTCTTGGCTTGAACCAATATTTAAGCCAAAAGTAGGTCATAATTGGTAGGCAATTGTCGTGGGTTGCACCAAATTAATTCAATACTCAACCTAAAACTATGTAGTAGGGTAACTAGAGTTCGTGTCCACAGGAAATTAGGTATTGTCTAGGGATGTAACGTTGATTAAGTAACCAAATTTGGGGGGGTTTTGATTGAAAGTAAATTAACTAAGCAAACTAATAAAACAATGATATAGTTGAATTCAATCAAAGAGAAATCTTGATTTATGTTTCAATCCACCAACAATTATCAATTGATCATCGATATTCACCTAATTTAATCCTGTGAGCAAAACGTTGCGAAATCGAAATTCCTATTCCTCCTTGAGTAATTAACTCGAATGAATCAGCATATCAAAGTTAATCCTAACTATTAATCAACCTAGAGCACGCGCCTAGATATATTTCAATAGAAACAATAAGGTCTAGAAGAATGTCAACGAAGATAATCAATTCAAACACACGCGCCTTGAATCGAATATAAATCAATTCTCTCTACAACAATCTAACGTTGAGTCAGCAATCAATTAGAAAGATGCAGTTGCTAGGATTTAGCGATAGAAACATACAAGTACTATACTAGTAGCGCTCCTAGCAAGAACAAGTATAAATCATGCAATATTAGGGCAAGAGAATTGAAATTACTCACATAGGAATCGAATAGATGAAAATCTCACAATCTGACGATAATTGACGGCTTCAATCCACAAATACCAAGTTGGGAGATTAGTTCTCCATTAATCTTCAATACAAGCCTTCAATAATAGTCTCAAGTTGCAAAGTTATAAATAAAGACGTAAAACCTAGGTATTAATAGAGAATAGGAATATAAAATATGGAAAATAACAAAATACGGAAATCGGGCTCTCGTCACCCACCGCGGACCGCCGGCTTTAAACCGCGGACCGCGCACAATAACCCCGCGGATCGCGCCATACTTTCTGACCTCGTTTTCAAACTCGCATAACTTCTTCGTTACTTATCCGGTGAAGACGTGTGACCACTTTTTAGAAAGGTAAGATCATGAACTTTCATCTCCCATTGGTTTCAATGCAAAATTCCAAATATTATGAGAGATATGAAGCTCCAAAGTTGGCCTTGCATAACCGGACCAAATGTTGGCATTCTTGAGATTCCATATGGTCATAATAACCACAAATTCTTGTATCAAACACAAATCACACCAAATAATATAATTAGCAGTCAAATGATCCAAAAACCAACCTTAAACACCTCAAAAACTCGACTTTAACCTCAATGAAAGAGCGCACATCAAATTCCCCCATGCTTAGACCTTTACTCGTCCTCGAGTATATCCTAACTTACCCCTCTATAATTTCTCCAAGGTCTTTAAAATAGTTAGCACGGGTGGAAAATGATCAAATCCTATCACCTCTACTCCAATCGAGGGTGGTGAGTCTTCTTCTTGCTAGTTATGTCCGCCACTGATGTAATCTCACGCAACGGACGATGCTATCTTATACCATCAAGCCGAAACACAATCAAAACCAAATGGCAAAGGGATCTACAATGTCCTAAATGTCCCTAAGCCGCTCACAAACAACTCCCTCGTGAGCCTAGGTCCGGAATAACACCGTCGGATGAAAGACTACCTCGAATAGCCACCAACAGCCCCAAAACAACTAAGGGAATCAAGGTTTTTCTATCATATCACCTATACTATTCAATCCAACCAAACCTCCTTATATCATCAAAGAGAGACCTACACAGACACGACCTTCAATACACCCTTCTTATTGCAACACCGGTACAATAGCACACTCCACTCATTTTGCCTAGGCGCCCTTTCTGGTTTTCACCTAGTCTCTCTTTAAATTTTCCATACTCACCGGCTCACTTTCTTCTCTCGTGTCTTTTCCTAACTTTCTTTTTCGCTCCTCTCTCTTTTTTGACTTTCTTCTCTCTCTTTTTTTTTCCTCTTTTCAATTTTTTCATTTTTTTTTTTTGAAAAAGCAATAAATTTACAATGTACATACAAAAATACAATGAGAATCCACTCCCCCATGCTTGAACTGAACATTGTCAATAATGTGAAACACAACAACCAAATAGGACAACAATAAAATAGGGGAAGGTAAACTCGTATGAATGCAACGACAAACCAAAAGGATATACTCCTCCCACATGAATTAAAACATGCTCTCTAACAATGACAAACCAGCATCATCTCCGCAACCTCTTGAAAGCAATGGGCTCATACAAAAAGAAAATAGGGTGTAGAGCCACTCTCAACTCACACCGTATCCCAAACACCCTTAAGAAAAAGTCGCCACCAATCAACCACATTGTCCTCACAAATCCTCCATCTCCCTCTCAAAATAATGCACCAAATAGCACAAATCCACCCTCCAAACACAACAAAAGTTATCATGTGGTCCAAAATGGAGGGAAATGGTTAAAACTTGGTAGAAAGAACAAGCAAAAGTGGTAATTGTGGGTAGGAAACCAAGAGAGATGGTCCAAGAAACATGGTGAAGAAAATTGTGGTGGATAAGAAAGGTGAGAATAAAGAGAAGAAGAGGGATAAGGGAAAAGAAATTGCATACCTTGCATTCTAGCATCGGGCATCCTTAATTTTTTGGTTTTTTTTTTTTTGTTTTTTGTTTTTTTTGTTTTTTTTCTTTTTATCGTACACACACAAGCAAATATTAAAAAGTAAAGGAATAAAAATACAACACACAAAAGAAAAATGAAATAAAACGACTTGGGTTGCCTCCCAAGAAGCGCTGTTGTTTAACGTCGTTGGCTCGACGCATTGCGACTCAATCAATATCAATCAACAAGTCTTTTGGAGTCCCTTTGTCTTTCAGTCTCCAACATAAAAGACTCTTACCACCAAATCTCACAAATCCCCTCATTGAATTGGAACACAAGGGGGTTTCTTCCGTTTGCGTGAGTCCTGCAAAACAGAAGACAAAAACTTTCCACTCGACAAGTAAGAATGGGTTAGTTCACAGCTCATAACGCCTTTAACATTGTCATTCAGGTCACAACCTTCGTAATTACTACCAATACCCACTTCCATCTTGACTAGATCATGAGAATTGGGTGGCTTCTGCACTATGGAATCAAACACATCAATAGCACAAGCAGAATTATCATCAACAAGATCCTCCTTAAGATTGTGAATGTTAAAATTCACAATTTCTCCATCAACTTCCATTGTAAGTGAACCAGAATGCACATCAATCTTAGTTTTAGCAGTTTTCAAGAAGGGTCTCCCTAACAGAATAGGGGGTGCAAATTGGTCACAATCCATATCCAAGACATAGAAATCAGCAGGAAAAGTCAATTTATCAACTCGAACTAGCACATCCTTAACCACACCTCTAGGTTTTACATGGGATTTATCAGCCAATTGAATCACAATACTAGTTTCATGTAGAGGGCCACATTTCAAACTATCAAACAAAGATAAAAGTATCACACTGATGGACGCACCTAAATCTAGTATAGCCTCACGAAACACAGTATCTCCTAAAATACAGGGTATAGTAAACATGCCAGGGTCGCTACATTTTGGGGGTAATTTCTTCTGAAACATAGCTGACACGTACTCACTAACTTGTACCCTTTTAACTTTCTTTGATTTTTGCTTCTTTTTCATATTCAAAATCTCTTTCAACACCTTAACAGATTTAGGAATGCTTTTAAGAACATCAAAGAGAGGTACTTTACCTGACATTGCTGAAAAGTCTCATAGATATCCTTGTCATTTTCATATTTTCGAGTATCCTTCAATGCCTCCGGAAAGGGTGGGGTAGGCTCTTATGAGACCAATGGAGGGCTCTATCATCAATTATTAGCTCATATTCGGAGGACGAATCAAGCTCGCCTTTATCAGGTACCCGCGGACCGCCTTCTTCCCTCCACGGACCACCGCTCTCGTGGTGTGGACCACCGTCTTTTTCGCTCGGACCGCCGAGATCCTCCTAATCTCGGGTTTCGTCTTCTTCTCCGTCCAACTCCATACGTTGCCTCTCCAATTGCCTTTTTGATGTGCCTCCTTCTAATTCTTTACCACTATGCAATGCAATAGTAAAGACTTGATGCTTGGGAGGTGGCTCCACTTGAGATGGTATTACCGTTGCATCCTTTGCTTCCAAACGGCTTATAGAGCTAGCCATTTGTCCAATTTGACTCTCAATGTTGTGGATGCTAGCTTTGGTCTCTTGTTGGTATTGAACAATATTGCTCTGCATCTGAACCACGTTTTGAGTGAGAGACCTAAGCATGTCTTCAGTCGACACAGATGAACCTGAAGGTGGAGTTGGCTCGGATTGGAACTGCTGCTTTGGTGGGAATCTACTACCTTGGAAATTTTGATTTCTGGAAGGAATGTTGTCTTGTTGTTGGTTCCCCTACTTGAAATTTGGGTGATCCCTCCATCCCGCATTGTAGGTTTGGGAATAAGGATCATACTTACGCTGTTGAGGACCAGTAAAACCAACTGCTTTAGCTTCCTCCGCAACATGTTCTTGCAAAGTAGGGCATGTATCAGTGGGATGCCCAACTTCATAACAAATACCACAAGCTTTCACCTGTTGAGGTCTAGCAGATATAACAAAAATTTTCATCAACGAAGCCAGCTGATGCACCGTATCTTTCAACTCATCAGTGGAACTAGAGTTAACAACATTAACTCCTTTCTTCATTGGAACCTCTCTCACACTTGTGGGTCTTGAATTCTCAGCCAAATCAGCAATAAGTGCTCTAGCTGCACTTGGGGTCTTGTTCACTATACCACCACCACTAGTGGCATTTACATGTTTACGATCATCTGCAGAAAGACCGTTGTAGAAGAACAGTATGAGGTCTTGCTCTATATAGCCATGGTAAGGGCAGCTAGCACATAACTTCTCAAATCGCTCCCAATAATCATATAAAGACTCATCATAATTTTGCTCCACATTGCTGATCTCCTTTTTCATCTGTGATGATTTAGAGGCCGGAAAATACTTAGTAAGAAAGCGTTTTTTCAACTCAACAAACGTGGTTATGCTACCTGTCGGAAGGTAGTATAACCAATCCTTAGCCTTCCCCTTCAGAGAAAAAGGAAAGGCTCTCAATAGCAACTGATCTGCTAGCACACATCGAGGCTTCATACCCATGCAAGCAATATGGAATTCGCTCAAATGTCGGAGCGGATCCTCGCTAGGCTCGCCATAGAAGTTGGGCAACTGATGAATCAGTCCCGACTTGATCTCTATCTTTTGATCATCAGCGGTGGTTGGAAAAGTAATGCACAATGGTTGCTGATCAACATTAGGAGCAGTAAGCTCCTTCAGTGTTCGGTTCTCAGGTGAAGGAAGCATGGTGATCTCTTCCTCTTGAATTTCTAGTGGAAACGGAAGCTGTAGAAACGAATCACGAATATCCTTGCGCAACCTGAAAAGAAATCTCTCTATCTCTGGATTATGTTCCAAGATTTCGTGGTTAGTAGAACGGATGCCAACCATAAACCAACAACACGAGAAAAGAGAAAAAATCAACGCCAAACACACAAAAACAATCAAACGCCAATTCCTCGACAGCGGCGCCAAAATTTGGTAGGCAATTGTCGTGGGTTGCACCAAATTAATTTAATACTCAACCTAAAACTATGTAGTAGGGTAAGTAGAGTTCGTATCCACAGGGAACTGGGTATTGTCTGGGTATGTAAAGTTGATCAAGTAACCAAATTTGGGGGGAGGGTTTTGGTTGAAAGTTAATTAACTAAGCAACTAATAAAACAATGATCGAGTTGAATTCAATCAAAGAGAAATCTTGGTTTATGTTTCAATCCACCAACAATTATCAATTGATCATCGATATTCAACTAATTTAATCCTGTGAGTAAAACGTTGCGAAATCGAAATTCCTATTCTTCCTTGAGTAATTAATAACTCAAATGAATCAGCATATCAAAGTTAATCCTAACTATTAATCAACCTAGAACACGCGCCTAGATATATTTCAATAGAAGCAATAAGGTCTAGAAGAATGTCAACAAAGATAATCAATTCAAACACACGCGGCTTGAATCGAATATAAATCAATTCTCTCTACAACAATCTAACGTTGAATCAGCAATCAATTAGAAAGATGTAGTTGCTAGGAATTTAGTGATAGAAAGTTAGAAACATACAAGTACTATACTAGTAGCGCTCCTAGCAAGAACAAGTATAAATCATGCAATATTAGGGCAAGAGAATTGAAATTACTCACATAGGAATTGAATAGATGAAAATCTCACAATCTGACGATAATTGACGGCTTCAATCCACAAATACCAAGTTGGGAGATTAGTCCTCCATTAATCTTCAATACAAGCCTCAATAATAGTCTCAAGTTGCAAAGTTATGAATAAAGACGTAAAACCTAGGTATTAATAGAGTATAGAAATATAAAATATGGAAAATAACAAAATACGGAAACCGGGCACTCGCCACCCACCGCAGACCGCCTGCTTTAAACCGCGGACCGCACCATACTTTCTGACCTCGTTTTCAAACTCGCATAACTTCTTCGTTACTTATCCGGTGAAGACGTGTGACCACTTTTTAGAAAGGTAAGATCATGGAATTTCATCTCCAATTGGTTTCAATGCAAAATTCCAAATATTCTGAGATATATGAAGCTCCAAAGTTGGCCTTGCATAATCGGACCAAATGTTGGCATTCTTGAGATTCCAAATGGTCATAATAACCACTAATTCTTGTATCAAACACAAATCACACCAAATAATATAATTAGCAGTCAAATGATCCAAAAACCAACCTCAAACACCTCAAAAACTCGACTTTAACCTCAATGAAACAGCGCACATCAATAATCTTCGGTTTCTACTTGGGAGCTAAGCTGAGGTTCAGCTGTAAAATTATTATTTCTGATGGGGGCTCTTGGTATCTGGCTGTCACCCTCTGACATTTATTCGGATTCAGAAGAGGCGTGTTCATTCCTGGAACCCCATCCACAGCCATATCTTGGTGTACTTGTCCGCCGTATCCAATCGGCCCCTTCAAAAGTAGGCCAAATGACATTGAATATTAATACGTCGTGGATAAAAAGGATACAATTATAAGGGGTTTGATACTTACTTGGGCGTTTGCTTGTTGTAAAGCATGCTGCTCCTATAGTCTGGTTCGCGTTCTTCTTTCTTTATTGCCACTGCCTCCTTTTTCAGCATGTTGCTTTGTTCTGGTGGACTGTCTCCTACCATTTCCAGCCGTGTCGATTGGATCTTTGGTAGCCCCCTTAGCACGGACAATAGACTTTCAAATGTGTCTCTCGTTGTAATGCTTGGGGCGGATTCGTTTGACCCCATATACAGACGAAATAGATTCGTCAAACCATTGTGCAGACGTGTCAGTGCGTGTGATGCCCAATATTCCGTCGTGTGTGTCCCGAAGTTTGTTTGTGCATTCTTTGAATACGCCAAGAGTTTCTTCATTTGTCAATGCTAGTTTACTAATATATGTGTTATGTTGCGCCACTTCATTCGCGTACTTCACTCGTGTCGACTTGTTTGGATCATAGTAATCAACTTTCACACCCTCATAGCTCCGGAACACATCCTTCCTCCAACGTCTGAGAAGATATTTTTTTGGTATGGTGGCCACGTCCTCCAATTCTAATACGCAGATAATGGGCTTGCACAGAATTCCCCTAAACTCAAACAACTTGCAAGCACATGAAAACTCACATAGTCCTTTATTCAAAGTAAAGGTGTAGGTTTTTTTCGTAGCTTTCCAAACGGGTTTAGGAATCTTCTCATCAACTTTGTACATCATCACCCTCTTCCTTCACCGCATTGGTATGCCTCAACCTAGTTATTTCGTCTGCAAACTCCTTGTACTTAGCATTTGTGTATGCCTTGTGAAAAATGGTCGCAGCGAATATCGAATCATCACATGACAATGGTCTGTCTCTACACTTGAATTTTTTTTTCTTCTCCTCTTCCACTTTCCCTAACAACTCTATCTTGTATTGCTCAAGGAACTTCGCTAGACCAGTGTTCAAGCTCATGTATGTCTTGAAAAATCGATTCATCCTTTCACTCCTTTGCGTTGAAGACATCCTAGCCCAAAATCTGTTCTTCCAATACCCAGACGCCCATTGCTCCCTGATACTGTATGTCTCTAAAACCCATGTGTTGTTACCTAGCTGATACATTTCGATCATTGCTGCCCAAGCCTCATCGAACTCCTCTGGTGTCAGTGTATCATGCACAACATCAAGTAAGGTTTTATCTATCTCCTGCCACCTTGAGTGGCTTCCAAGGTTCCTTAAAGCATTCTGCAAGATGTGCCAAATACACAGTCTATGAGGCACATTCGGAAAGACAATTGATTTAGCCTTTCCAATTGCTTTGTCCTGGTCTGACAGGATGCCCTCCGGAGGCTCGCCCATACACTCAAGCCATTGCTGAAATAGCCATACAAAAGTATCAGTATTTTCATATGTAATCAGGGCACTGCCAAGCAGAATTGAAACCCATGATGGTTAACCCTGACAAAAGGAGAAAAAGGCATCTTGTACCTGTTATTCACGATATGTATAGTTTGAAACATGACGAGTTGAAGTGATTTATACATACGACTAGGTTGGTACAATAAGTTCTAAGCTAATACTTGCATAGATTTTAAAATAACAAATTGACATTTGAAAATGTAATTCCAGCTCCAAATCAGTATTTAAATATATTAAATACAAAGAAACACTAACAGAAACTATTATATAAGAAAAAATATTTTACAAAAGATGGCAAATGACAGACAATTCGCGAATTATTTACTGTTTAACAAATACATAAAAACCACATCAAATACTAAATGATGTTACCTGTTGCAATTAAAAGTCGTATCAATCGAAACTATATCACCAAATTCCTTAAAAGATTCCCTCGAACGCGCATCTGCCTAGAACACATAGCACAGTGTATCATCTTTATCTTTAATTATAAGTATTCTGTAGAATAACTATCATCCTCCTTCATCATCTACTCGAAATACTTCTCCATAGCCGCTGCATCCCCTTGGAGCAAAGTACAACGACGGTGGACGTTCACCGCAATTCGCAAGTCTTGCTCGTCGAAAGTCAATTTCTAATGACCTTTGTTAGCTACGGAGAAAGAGTTGAAATTTTTCTTGATACTTATACCAGCATCATCGTTTATCACCATGCGATCAAACGAAGCATCGTCAATGTACTTGTAATTTGGCATGAATCGGCTGCAACTTGGGTCCAAAGGGTGATTGTGTTCCAAATTGACACAAATAATTTCAAATGTGCCTGTATTTTTACTGATTCTTCCGTAGACGAAAAATTCACAATCGGTTACCTAGAATTTTCACTCTGCCTTTTGCCTCCCTTCTGACATACGAATCTAATCAACTCATCATGTGAAATCGTGGCTCCTTATCACCGACTCCACTCCTTGTTACTCCAGCATCTCTACAAGTTTTCAGTATATCGGCGGACCTACGAAAGAGTGTAAACCCTTTTTTGGCGGCGTAGGTGAAACAAAGGTCCGCAAATTCACCTCCTGTTGGAAAACACATGCCAACAGCTAGAGCACCATCGTCTTCAACACCATCACCTTCATATAGGTGAACACTTTCATTCAGATCTAGTAAGATATCCATGTCTTAACCTGGACATAATTACAAAACAATTATTCCACGTCGTTTTTTAACACGGGATACAGTAATGCCCGGTGTGGTCCTAAACATTTAAATAAACACAAAATACATAAAGTATAATTTATTTCCTGAATACAAAACAAAAAAAGTTAAGTGGATACTAATAAAACATCATGGTTACGTTGTATACACAAACAGAATGAAAATCAGTTTCATTAGTAAAAATGGATCAAATTGCAGGTTCAGGCACATATTGAAAAAAAACGGGGAATTTGCATGGACAATTAATCACCTCCCAAATTAACATATATAATAACCAAGAATGAACATACAATTGAAATAAATTACCTCTAAGTCTTGAATCAGACAAAGATGATCTTAAAAGGCCAATTACGCTCTTGTTAATCAAAAGAAAAAATGGAACTCTAGATTTTCGATGAAGGCTCCCGCAATTGCAATTTTGATTTGCATGAGCGTCAATGGTGGCGCGATGAAAAATGATAAATTTGTAATATTTTTTGATGAGTGAATTTGAGGTTTTTAAAAACTCAACAGTGGCGTTTAGCTTTGAGGATGAAGTTCATGGTGTTCGAGAAAAAAAATTGGGAAAGTTTTTAGTGATAGTAATAAAGAGAGAAGATGAAGAGTAAAAAAAAAAAAATTGGGGGGAAATTTTTGTTGCCCATGATTTTGATCAGGCGCATCAACTCCCGCCTAATTTTTCCCTCCAAGAGCTCAACATTATTGCGCCATCCCCAAAAAAAATTGCGCCTAACTCATCTGGTTTTCACTCCTCCTTTTTTTTCATTTACCTAGGTGGCACTTTCCTATTGGCCACTGTATCAGATTCCACATACACCCATTGTATGTGTACTATGTTCCTAAATTGTGTCATGTTTGATATGATTGTATTTTTCTGATATGGTTTTATTTGAATTGAACTGGTTTGATCTGGACAAAAAAAAAATGTTATCGGATGCAGGATGGGAAATGACTAAGTTTGGTCGCAGACCTATCTTCCGTACCGCCCCACTACCCTTCTCTCTCTCTAAAAAAATGCAAGAAGCACGAAGAGCTAAGCCACTAATGTCGTGTGCGCGAAGGTTAGGCAGGGCAGCTAATTGAATAAGCGCTGAAGCCGATGAAAGGCACTAGAAATCCAAGAAACGGACTTCGTTTCTGAGCGGAGGTGACTCTCATTCGATTCGCCAATACGAGTATAGAGCTAGGGGGCTTTTAGAATGCCTTTTTCCGCTCCTTCGATTGATTGTTGGCATCGCATCTCAGGTTCTATCTTTATGATCTCCTATGTGGTCCTAAAACTCAAAAAGAAACTTTCATTCTTATCATAATTCATAAATTGGGTTCCCAGTCCATCTCAGTTATTCACCCACCAAAACTTCGGGCAACTAGCTTTGTTATGCCAGCAAGCTAACGTGTGAGCAACCCTCTTTCATGATTTCTTTTCATATCACTGTGTTGTGGGAAGCTACATAAGGTAGTTTACTTGCTTACTTCTTAGATTAAGCGCACCTGTTTATAGGGATGAGTTGCGAGAGGCGAATCTAAGTCAACTCTGCTTCGCTGTGGACTAGATGCTAGATCCAGACTTTCCTTATTAAGGTGGGCTCGTCTAATGATGGACCCTATTTTGATAAATGATTTTTTTATTAATAGTTATTATTTTATTTTTAGCATTATTTGAATTGAATTAACGGTTCAATTAAATTGGTAAAAAAAAACACTCCAGCAACAAATTGGTAAAAAAAATTAAAAAAGGGAGTAACTACCAACTAAGACAAAACTCTCACTTCTTACCGCCATGTGTTTCCTTGATCCAATGTAGTGCGTATCTATTACATAAATGATCAATGTCAAAATCAAATTCCCTATACTAAACTATTACTCCCTCCATCCCAGCTCAAACGCCCCGGACGATATTTGTAGTGGAATAAGAAAAATTGATATAGTAAATTGAGTGGGGTAATATTAGGAAAAATGAGGAGATAGAATGTGGGGATTAATAAAAGTAAGAGAGATAATGTGAGAGAGGATGTGATAATTTAATAAAAGCAAGAGAGCGAAATATGTCCCAAAATGGATGGGGTGTTTGAGGTGGGACGTCCCGAAATGGAATATGGAGCGTTTGAGCTGGGATGGAGGGAGTAATAACCATTTTGATAGAAAAAAGAAGATAAATTAGTCAAGAAACCAAAGAAATCAGAATGTTCTTTAATTTTGAAATAGTGCTAAAAAAATGTTAAACAAAATGGGTTGGGAAAAAACTTATTCAACAATTTAGGGTGCACATCACCCATAAATAAAACCGCCAAGATCCAACAATCCTTCTAGAAATCAACGTAAATAAATATTAAGTACTCCAAAAAAAAAAAAAATCAGCTTACATCCCTGTCTTTCATCTTTCTGGTATAACAAGATCATCTACACAAGTTTCATTCGTTTTCATATGTACATTAAATCATAATGAAACTTATTCAACTAATTAGATATCCTCCTTAACGTTGATACTTTATAAATTTATTAATCCCTCCATTCTCTAATGATTGTTAAAAAATGAAAACGGAAATTTTTAAAGAACTTTACATATTTACTTGTGTAATACCTAAGTTATTAATTTTTACCAAAAATAAGATAAAAGTGAATGAAATATGCCAAAAATATGAAAGTGATATAAGTAGTTATGTTTAGAATAGAATATAAGCAATTTTTTTAGGACAATTGACTAAGGAAATTTAAACAATTATTAGAGGACGGAGGGAGTATATTTTCCAAAGAATTATTTTTTAGCCACCAAAGTGACAAAAGTGGGATCTAAAAAACACCAAAGTTGTATTTGGCATTTATAAAACACCAAAGTTGAAAAACTTGTTTTTATAACACATTTCAAACTATTTGGATATTTATTAAGCACCAAAACAAATAAAAAAATGTTAGTTTTTATTTTACCTCTTAAAATATTTTTTTGCGTTTAAAAAAAAAAAAAAAAAAAAAAAAAAAAAAAAAAACTCAACAACTGATAAAAGTTCTTCTCTCCTCTAAGGTTAAGTAGTTGTTTGTTCATCTTTTTCTCCTCTAATTCTCCGTCATCGATTTTCTCTACGAAGACATGGTGCAAGTCATATCCAACAAACTTCACAATTAGAACCTAGGATTATGTGAAGCTTAAAGGAGAGCCGTTCAGGACCTGATGGAGCGAGAGCGCGAGGATTTTGGGACTTCTAAACAAGTTTTTATGTTATATTTTGAACTTTACGGTACAGTTCGATCATGTTTGTATTTTTTCTTTTTGATATTTGCTGAATTATGTGATCTGTTTTTTTTTTTTTTTTTTTTGAGATCAATGAACTGGATTTACTCCCTATCTTTACCTATTGTGAAACTAGCCTAGTATTTCTTAATTTCAGTAAGAACATAATTTCATTTAATTTTTTAATTTTTTTATTTGTTTTGGTGTTTAATAATACCCAAATAGTAAGGGCCCATTCGGTATCACTGCCGTTTTCAGTTTTTGGTTTTTTTGCGTAAAACATTTAGCTAAATAAGTTGCAAAAATTAATTTAAACTGTATGTTTCTATAATAGTCATACAGAAAATGAAAACTGACAACTAAAAACTGAAAACCACTTTTTCTGGTTTTCAAAAACGGGACTTTAGTTTTAAAAAAAAAACAAAAAACAAAAAACAAAAAACGATACCAAACAGCCCCTTAAAGTGTGTCATTTAAAAAAATAGTTTAAAGTGTGTCGTTTAAAAAAATAGTTTAAAGTGTGTTTTTAAAACAAGTTTTTCAAATTTGGTGTTTTATAAATGCCAAATACAACTTTGGTGTTTTTTAGATCCTACTTTTGTCACTTTGGTGGCTAAAAAATACTTTTTTGGTATTTTTTCAAGATTATACACTCTAAGAATATAATTAGAAAACAGAAAATTCACGTGGTACCTTCAAACTTACTTGATTGCACATGATGCCCAACTTGCCAACTTTCTTCACAAGGTACTCTTCAACTTTAATATTGTGCACTTGGTACCCTAAATTCTAACTGTCTATTAACACGGTTAACTTGGGAAGATTCAAAGCGGTGGTTGGGGATGCGGTGATTAGGGAGAAAAACAGCAGAGAATATCAGCATTAGCCTTTTTTTTTTCTTCTCGTTTGATCATTTGTGGTCTTAAGTGGTGGGGGGGGGGGTGTTAATAGATTGGGTAGTTTTTTAACTTTCAATTAGATAGTTGGTGTTTAATGGATTGAAAAATGTAGGATTAGTTAACTAATCTAACACCATTATAACCGAATTTTGGTACAGGGATACCACGTGCACAAGATCAAAATTGAAGGGAATCTTGTGCAGCAAATTGACAAGTTGGGTACTGTAGATACAATAGGAATGCATGCTATCAGCAAGCTCGTTAACCAGCTGCAGCTACCCAGAATCAAGTAGCAAGCGGCATCTAAGTGAGCAGCACAAGTAGCAGCAGAGTTAGTTAGAGTCAAGCCACCTAAGGGAGTCAACGCTGACTAGGGTGCCATGTAGTAGATTCCCTTTAACAGAATTCTGTTACAGGCGGTTACAGACTATAGCATATATAAACTCAATGCTGTAAATTGTATGATCATTAATTCTGATATGGAATAAAAATATCTCCATTAATTCTCTCTATAATGTCTTCTTCTATACGTTTTAATATGGTATCAGAGCATGATGTTGCAGCAGTTATCTGATGAACTGGTGACCTCTGATGCTGCCTTAATTAGTTGTTGATGAACCTGATCAACCACTCCCTAATCAACCCTGATGTAATTTCCTGTGGCTAAGTTCACCACAATGAGATGTCTGATTGCTATTGCTGCAGCTCGAGGTTGGCCTCTTCATCAACTGGACATCAATAATGCTTTTCTTCATGGTTTTCTAGATGAAGAAGTTTATATGCAAGTACGTGAGGGATATTATAAAGCTGCTCCAAACCAAGTTTGTAGACTAAAATATATCTCTTTATGGCCTAAAGCAAGCTCCAAGACAGTGGAACATTGAGTTGACAAAATTCTTATTGAAGATTGATTTTCAGAGATCCAAACAAGATTATTCTTTATTCATCCTCAACAATGGGAAGATTTTTACATTGGTACTAGTATATGTGGATGTTCTTATCATCACTGGCAACTGTACTCAACATATACTACAAGTTAAGTCTGCTCTAGATAAGGAATTTACAATCAAGGATCTTGGCCTGCTCAAGTATTTCCTTGGAATTGAAGTTGCAAGATCTTCTACAGGCATCATCCTCAACCAACGAAAATATATTCTGGATATTCTTCAAGATTTGAATATGGTTGATTGCAAAACTGCAAATTTTCCTTTTCAGAGGAATCTCCATCTCTCAGTAGATCAGGGTGACATTTTACCAGATCCCGAAGTCTATAGACGACTGGTGGGCAGATTATTGTACCTAAATTTAACCAGACCCGATATTTCCTACAGTGTGCAGCGGCTATCTCAGTTTCTGAGTTGTCCTCGGGTACCTCATATGGAAGCTGCTCAGTATCTTGTCAGATACCTCAAGGGCACAATTCATTTGGGGCTATTTTACTCTTCAGACAACAACATGAAACTTACAAGTTACACAGATGCTGATTGGGGAAGCTGTCGATCCACAAGCAAGTCTTTGACTGGCTTTTGCATTTTCTTAGGAGATTCCTTAATTTTCTGGAAAACAAAAAAGCAAAAGGCTGTCTCTAAGTCTATTGCGTAATCTGAGTACAGATCCATGAGTCAGACTGCTAGACAAATGGTCTGGTTACATGCTCTACTTGCAGTCTTTGGCATCACTTTGTCCTTATTACCATTACCCATCTTCTGTGACAATAAGGCTGCTGAGTATATAGCTGTCAATCCCGTTTTCCATGAAAGAATCAAGCATCTCAGATTGGATTGTCATTATGTCAGAGAGAAGGTTGAAGAAGGTTTTCTGTTTACAAGCCATGTTCAATCAAAATTGCAGACAACTAACACATTTACCAAGGCCCTGGGTGCTGATCAACACCATTTCTTCCTTGACAAGCTGGAGTTAGTCTCTTCACCACCTATTCCAGCTTGAGGGGAGGGGGATGTAGATACAATAGGAATGCATGCTATCAGCAAGCTCCTTAACCAGCAGCAGCTACCCAGAATCAAGTAGCAAGCGGCATCTAAGTGAGCACCACAAGTAGCAGTAGTCCAGTAAGCAGCAGAGTTAGTTAGAGTCAAGCCACCTAAGGGAGTCAAGGCTGACTAGGATGCCACGTCAGTAGATTCCCTGTAACAGAATTCTGTTACAGGCGGTTACAGACTATAACATATATAAACTCAATGCTGTAAATTGTATGATCATTAATTCTGAAATGGAATAAAACTATCTCAATCAATTCTCTCTGTAATGTCTTCTTCTATACGTTTTAATAGGTACCATGTGCAATCATGTAAAGTTCGAGGTAACCACATGAATTTTCCGATTAGAAAATTTTCTATATGATCATAATAATTAAAACGGGCAACACACAGTATTTCCAACTAGTATTCTTTTTTTTTTTTTTTTTGGGTGTAGGAAAACGGGTAACTGGTTATTACGTAGTTGCAGGCTTGCAGCTATAAAATCAGCAACCGCTAAATCAATTACATACAAAGGTCCCAATCGACCTAAACACAAGTCGAGTAATTTACCGAGCCAATATGAACCGTTGTATGGGTAGTTCGATTACCTAATCTATTTAGGCAAATATTATAGATAATTCTCAGGTCATCCACATCACAATTGATGTCACCGCTGATGTCAGCGCCACCTCATCACCTGCCACATAACAATTCTGAAAAATTGATGCTATGAAGGCTTGAACCTATGACCTCAGGGTTATAATGTAACACTTCAACAAGGCAATTGATATTTTGTTGATTCTTTTATTAGCCAATTATATATGAAGGACATTAATTCCTAATATTTCGTTCAAATTTAAAAACAAAGATTCCGTCCAATAATTACACTACTATATATTTTGCAGTAAGTTATTTGGAAACAACATTTGATCATTTCTTCAATTTTGACAACAATTTCAGTATATATAGTAAGCATATATTCCATTAATGTCAAATTACAGAATAATCATTTCTTATGTGGAACAAGGAATTAGAGATTATGTTACGTTTATGCTGGAGGTAGTTGTACATGATTGTTATGCAAAGCGGTGGGTGTAATCAAACAAATACATACGTGCATTAAACAAAGAATATGGGCGGGTAACTAAGCCGAAAGGTAAGACGCTGACAATGAGCTACGCGGGTGATAGCAACAAAAATGTTCCGCGGGTGAGTTAACTAGAACCATTATATGTTAGCAAATTTTAAAATAATGCGGACTACACTGTATAACTACACGTACAAAACCAGTAAAGTAAGAAAATGCTTAATTGCTAAAAATTGAAAGGAAAAAAAAACATAATGTTAACTTCATACTTCGTCCATCCCACTTCATCAAACACCCATGGGTATATGTAGTGAATAAGAAACTATGTGAATATTATTGTCTATTATGTGCGTCATATAACAAATTTACCCAGTGGGACCAATTGACATGTTTTGGTCCAATCGAATATGGAGTATATAATAATTCGTAAAAATGAACGTAAAACTAACTAGCATATACTCCATCCGGTCTAGATTAAACTTCTCGCTCCCTTTTGCGCACTTCAAAATAAAACTAATATATAATTCTTAATGATTCATTTAGCAAATAAATTTAAAAGTTAATCATCACCAATATCTTTATCTTGCCTCCCTAATTATTCAGTCGACAAAAAACGTCATATTATGAGAATGAGGAAAACAAAGTCGAAACCATAAAAAAGAGGATGAAAAGTTTAATCTGAACCGGAGAGAGTAGGGTTTAGATGGTGTTGCTTACATTGAAATTCATGTTAGGCGTAAAATATTTTACTAAATTTGATACTTTTTAAGTTGTTTTAATATTACCGAATCTGGCATAACTCCTCTAAAATGATATTAAATTAAACACGATGAATTTACAATGAAATAGGGCGTTCCATGCAATTTTGCACGGGTTAACGACTAGTATGACTAAAAGTACAAGAACCAAAACGTTGAGCTAAAGTTAACACGTCCGCGACAACTAAACCAAAATAATAAGAAGAAAGAAGTATTCTAAATCTTCAGAAACTGAGAAAAGTGAATATACGCGGAGGTTTTAGAGTATTTTTGACAATTACACGAGGTTTGATTTGGTAATTCGTCGACAACACAAAGTTGTTGCTTCACAATTTACTGATTTAGCTCGTCGTGGGTCGTTCATTTGCTTGTTGGGCACAGTTCGCTGCTCGACCTCTACTCCCCATTCTCCAGAGCCCACAGGTCTGAAGCTCCCAACATTTCTGTCGCAATTTCTTCATCACTCTAAAAAAACTTGAGATTTTCTACCAACTCTTACATCTTCTTTTCACTCAAATGTTTAATCTGCTTTAGACTAAGAATCGTTGCTCGTATATGTAATTACAACTTCATTCCATTTGGCATTTTTGCTGCTTCAATTTTACGCTTTCTCGGTAGTGTTAGTTGGATGCACTCTACCTGTTTGATGAAATGCCACAAAGAGAAAACTTAAGCTAATATCGTTATTTATCTTATTCTGTCAATGTTGTGGTCCAATCGTGATTCTTGTTCTCTGTTTTGTTGTAGTTAACCGGGTTCAAAGTGGAAATACAGTGGTGTACACAGTGAAGTGAAGTGTGCAATGGTGAGTAGTGCAGCTGCCAAAAAGGCATGGAGAGTTATACCACGGCCGATACTCGAAACGGTGTTGAATAACCATGCGCAGCACCACCGTGTTCACCAGCCTCTTGTCCTCCACGGCCCTCGCGGTGTTGGGAAAACCACCCTCGTACTTGAACGTAATAATGCCCCCTTCTGTCTCTGCTGATTGATCATCGACACTGGTGTAGTCATTATGTGCTGCATTTTCATGTTTTTATAATGTTTGTTGTTGTAGGTCTTATCGAAAATTGGAACAAGGGTCCTCATGTTACTGGTTATGTTGATTTTGCTCAACCTATAGAGGGTTACCATCCTTCTCAAAATGCCTCCTTTCCGTGGTATTCCTGGTCTACCTGCCCGTCCCCTCGTCCTCCTTTGACATTGCTTAAAACCCACCTCGAAAAATGCCTTGAATCAATGGCCGAGAGAGGCATTGAGCTCGGACAAATCACCTCTCATCAGATTTTCACCACCCTTAACAAATGGCATGGTCTTAGCAATACCCTCCGGCGTATATTGCAGTCAAATTCCAGTTCTAAAGTGGTCATTTCTGATAAGGTTTCTGCTTCTGCGTTGTGGGATAGGGCTGTTTTTGCCTATTCTGCTAGGTTGAACCCTAAGGAAATTGAGGGGGTTGTCGGATTGCAGGGTGAAAGGAAAAAGATCATGACTGTAGAGGAGAGCTCGTATTTGAAAGAGTCTGTGGTTGCGTTAAGACTAGCAAAAGAGGTTATTGGGGTCCAACAGGAGTGGAGAGCTAGTGCTATTGCTGATTTGAATAAAACCGGTGGGTTCTCGAGATCTCTGACAAGTTTGGCCACTGATTGGCCTGGTTTGTTGCTCGAACTGCTGTCTGACGCTTCGGAGATAGATCATTTTCAGGTATTGTTAGTGTTGCTGTTTTGATAGAAATGAATAGGTATCTTATGATAAGTTTAGCTGCTGCTTCAGGCATGCGAATCTTTATGATGGCGTGATGTGGTGCAAATCATGCAATAGTCTTTACCCCTTCGTCCAAGAGTGTATTTAATCTCCCACTGATGCAATCTTCTAACTGATTTAAATCGTTACATCGCTTGTAAACAGCCAAAACTCGTGATGAACAATATTGAGGTTCTGAAATCTGCAATTCCTGATAATTCTACTGTATCTCCATCAACATACCATGACAGTTTAATTTGGAGAATAATATCCTTGGGAGCAAATGAGATGTGCCTCCCTGTCATTCTTGTCACATCAGATAGGTAAATGCAATGTTCTTCTGCCCCTGATTGCTTTATTAGGTTTCTGTAAAATGATCTTTGAAGACATGTAGTCATGCTTGAACTATGAATTACAGTGGATATCTGTGTCCATGTGATAATTAATGTGTGGCATATATCTTCTTTGCCTTTCTTCTTTGTCACTTGTTTCCAGTATGAAAATGTTTGATGTACTATGGTTTGTTAGTCATGGATACTGATAGTGACTTCTACTGTCTCAAGCGGTTGATAGATCTATATATCCAAGGCCAGGCACAAGGGACCTTGGATATGTTCAGGGTAGAATGAGTACTTCAGGATATACCTTCTTTCCACATAGTTTCGTAGTTTTTTTTTTTTTTTTTTTTTTTTTTGTTTTTTATTTTAAATTTATTATTATTATAACTGATATTTCCATTTCCAATGTAGCCAAAGACTAATTATTCTTTGGCTTTGGGATATAATGGAATAATGCAAAAATGCTCATAAAAGTGTCTCTGCTTCTTATTTGTGAAGTAGCAGTCAGTCGGTGTGATTGTTGAAGCAATTTTCATTTTGGGTCATCCGTGTGCAACCTCTTTATGTTTCAATAGGGATAAGGCTTGCGTACATCCGACCCCACCTTACCCCGCCTTATGGCGGGAGCCTTTAAGGCATTAAGGTAAAGATGTTGTTGTTTTATTATAAGTGATAATATTGTAATGGGGAGGGGAAGACCCAAAATGACTTGGATGAGGGTGACTCAAGGTGATTTAAGGTTACTAGGGTTTGAAGAGAACATGTCGTTGGATAGGGTTGTGGAGAGACATATTTCTTGTAGAGGATGGAGTTCTATTTGTAGTGCTCTTTTTCCTTTGTTTGACTTTTAAACATTTTCTAAGGTTTTCATTACTTTTTCTCTGAACTGTTTGGAGAACACCTTTTTTTAATGTTTGATTATTAACCTTTTCCTAAATAGTTCACTACTTCGCTTGTTATTTTTTTATTTTCTCATTGTTTTCGTTTTCCATTGTTTGATTTTAAACCTTTTTAATTTGTTTCACCACGTTTTTTATATACTCGTTTGATTGACTATGTACGGCAGTTTCAGATGAAGATTCATGTTTGTTGTTGTTGTGGTTGTTCGTTGTTCTCCTGGTTATCTTTATATGTTCTAATGTGTTTCACCACTTTTTTTATATGCTTGTTTGATTGCTAGTGGTTTCAGATGAAGATTCATGTTTGTTGTTGTTGTTGTCGTTGTTGTCGTTGTTGTTGTGGTTGTTCATTGTTCTCCTAGTTATCTTTATATGTTCTAATAATAGTCTGTCTTTGACAGCTATTACTCATATCGTGCCTTCATTGATTTTGGATTCCCAGACATTTTTATCTCTCGAGAGGTGATACTTGAATCTCTTTGCTGTCCAGCTCTTATACCTTTTGGTGTTGTGAAGCTTCGCATTCCTTGTCTATGTCTACCACTTCATTGATTCTTGTATGGCTTTGATGCTTAGTAATAGGAATTTGAGCTCTGACTTCTGTAGAGAGAAATCATATACCCATGATTTTTTTCCCTGAGTGAACTAATATACCTTTTCACTCAAAACCTATTCTGTTTGTGTAAAGAATACGTAGCAGCTTCAAACTGTTGCTTGATATGGTAAAGAGACTCTGAGGAAGGTTTCTCAATCTTCACAGAAAATGATCATTTAATTGCAGTAAAATGAGAATTCAATAATCCCTAAACTTTGTTTGCTTTCTTCTTATCGTCCTTTTTCCATGTCTAAAGGCCTTTAGAAACTGTAAAAATGTGGTTACATGACACAGAAAACTTATACAGGAAGATGGTGATTCTAGGACCCCCTTAATTCATGTCCCCGTGTTTGCATAGATAATGTTTTGCATATTGTTACTCGGATTAGTATTAGTATTAGTATTAGTATTGTTTAACCTTTCTGCGTGGTTGAGGTGCGATTGGGGGTAACAAATTAGAATTGAACTAATCCAAAGCCAGTAAAACTGTAGTACAAGCATTTAATTGGTATTGCCTACTTGTTATCCTACACGTACATTATTTTTTCATTTACTGTTGCTAATTTTCTGTTTATGAGTGCTAGACCTTTGGATGGACTCCGAATGAAGCTAAGTTGCATATGGTCCCTAATTACTTCAGCGCCTCAGAGGTGAGCATATGTTGTGGTTGATATTATAGTTTTTATTATCATGTTTTTTCATGCAGACCCTGAGAAGTTTTATCTTTGTTGCTATGTGATAACAAAAATTCTTCTTTATGTGATCTGAGCTCAATTCTGTGATTTCTGTTGCAACTTGTAGTGGACTACAGTTTCTGAAGTGCTTGGTCCAAACTCGCGACATTTATTTGAACTTCATGCACTCAAACAAAGCGACCACTACCTTAGGTATCTGTTATGTAACTTTCTTCTATTAAATTGTGTATATACTGTAACCCAGGGGTATATGAAGTTTTGGTACCCCCAGGACATTTTGTTGAGCAACTAGTAATAATTTGGTGTGCATCCTCAAAAATTTGCTGAGAAAAAGTATATAGTGATGACCAATCGCAGGTATAATTTAGTAACATAAAAAATCACTAAAAATCATTCCATAATTTAAAAAAAGAATGCTCATGACTTGGTTATTGATGCTCATAACTTCATAAGCTCATTAATATGTCTCGCTCCTCAAAACCGTACCAATTTCTCGTCAAGAGGTGTGAGGGGTACAGAAACTGCATGTACCTCCGGTATGATATAATTTTTCCTAAAACAATACAATGCTGGTCAGCGATAACAGAGTGTATGCAACTTTGTTTTTTAGATTCCTTACCTTTTAAGACTGATCTTTTGAAGTTCATGAATTAGAACATGTTTAAGCCTGTTATATGCAATCAGCCTGAACTTTTGATTTTTACTTTTTAAAAATGTGTGGTTTAATTTTATTCTGTATACTGTATACGTGCTTTGCAGTTCAGAGAATAAACAGGGGCGTGGGGTCTGAGTATTTTTTTTTCTTTTTGACTCTTGAGGTAGATCTTTGTCTGGTAACTAGCATTTGTCAAGATATAAAACCAATTATTGGGCCTCAACCATCAGTTTAGACTTTTGGTTGAGTTGGCTCTCTAAGATGGTATGAGTGACCCTGAGGTCTCAAGTTCAGATCCTAGGAGCCCCCTCCTTTCTTGTCAAGTGGAATCAGCACAAAGTTTGGATCGCCTGTGCATTTATCATCCATGTTTCAAGCCCAATAGGCTTTCACCATCCATGTTTCAAGCCCAATAGGCTTTCACGTGAGGGGAAGTGTTAAGATATAAAGCCAATTATTGGGCCTCAACCATCAATCTAGACTTTTGGCTGAGTAAGCTCTTTAAGAGCATTCTTGTAAGGAGCCCCCACAATCATCAAGAGTTGAGGGCTTGGCATGAGACATTGATGAGAAACTGAATTGAAAATCTGGATTCTAGATTCAATGATCGATAAAATGGAAGTTCTGCAGAATACTGCTCTTCAAATTAAATAGAAAGGATGAGAAGTCATGTTGACTGTTATTCTTAAGAGACTCAGTGGAGACACTGCTGGAATATTCGTGTGGCTTTTCTCTGATGTTTTTCCTTAATGATCCTCTCCCTTTTAGCCTATTATTCATGGAACTGAGATACATTTGTCTTCGGTACTAATGACAGAGTTTCAGCAGAAGCAGTTGGCAATATAGGCCGAACAGAGTAAAGTGCTTATAGCGTTGTTTAGAGAATTCTGGGGTAGTTTGGCTTATCAGGGGTATGTGTAAGGGAGCAAGCGGTGTTTTCCGAAATATATTTGAGACTTCCATTAATTAGTTCTGGCCTCAGTGGGTTTAGATTGAGCCCTTCTTTAGTAACTTGTGGATGAACTTGCAGGATCATTGCAAGATAATGTCAGGAAGCTTTACACCTCTAAGTCCAGGTCGAAAACTGTGGATGTTTTTAAATTTATGGGTGATGCTTTATAACCTATGCACACAGCACACAGACACCGAGACACCTACCACCTTGCACTGTAGCTCTGTTCTTTGCTCCCCGAATAAGAGTTCCACTCATAACCCCTATCACTTAACTACTCAACTTCATTCATAATAGTTATGGGGCTGCATTCAAGATTGTAGTATTGTCAGTCCTCATGAAACATGGAATTACAGATTTAAGAACTGATAATGGACTACTGTTAGCTTGTTACAGCTGCGTCATCTATAAGCAAAGTCTTTAAGTTTGAACATAGGCTGCGGACAATGAACATCCCTTGCGATCGTTGTGGCACTAAGGAATGTTGTTCTTTGTTGTTGGAAAAAAAAATATAGAGAACGTTCATAAAACCTAGATATTGGAATATGCTTTAGCTTTACGGGGCTTATTAGTTTCTTTTTGAAGCTTTTATGATGGTTTAGTGGACCGAAAGTTTGCTTTCCCTTGGGTCATCACTAATGAGTCCCTCTAACCCCAGATTTTTACTTTGGTCTTAAATGTTGTTCAATTTCATTATTGTCGATATTAAGAATCTATTTTTACGTGCAGCCTGATGGATCATACAAAAAGCACTTTTGAAGACATTGTGGATGCGTATTTGGCTTATCTGCAGGTATGGTCTTTCTTTGTTTGAGATTGCTTATCATTATTCTGAAGTTTCTTCTTGTGAGGTTTGCTAATTACCATCACTAAGGTAAGGCATGAGAGTTAACAATGGATAGTTTGCATAAAGCATTGAAACATCTAACAAGATCTGTCTGGGCTTTGTCTGCTTAATGATACTGTTAACATGGGCGGACCCAAGTAGGCTTTCATAATCTATGTAAGATTAAGGGGACCTGTGGTTTCTTAGTTTCTAGAGAGGGAAAAATAATCAGAGACCCTAACTCCCTTTCCTAGTGTATGGTTGTGAGTCTTTTTCTTTCCACAATATCAACATCAACTGATTTATCAAGATCTATTTACCTCCATAACACCACCACTAACAAGAGTCTCACAAGTCTACCATCTTCAAGAGCACCAAAGAAACTACCACTTAGTGGGCGAGAGTGGAGAGGGTATATGAGCTATCAGTAAAAAGCTAAATATGAAATCAGATTAGTAAGAATATGGCTGAGCTGGTGTGAGTAGTGATCCCCAATCTGATTTGCTTATAAGAACAACAATTTGTATACATTTAACATCAAATCGGTTGTTTAACAGAGAGAACGGGCAAAAAGATAGGGTACATTGGGTATATGTAGACCCAAATTTACAGAATGGAAGTGAGTTGGGATAACCAACTTTTCCCGCCAATGCCAAGTGGCAGCTGTAACAGAATTCTGTTACAGATTCGAGCTGGGATCATGTGTGTGCAGGTGTAGCTGCTCCTCATGCTCCTCCTCTCTACACATGCCCTAAACGTTTTGTGTAATGATTATGTTATTGTGGCGAGGGTTAAGATTATTGCTTGCTCCTGACAATTGTATGCTGTTATTCTTAAAGAATTAGCATGGATTTATGCCACTCGTATGGGATCTTACTTGTCCGACCATACACTGGTCTTAACCTGGGTTTCTTGTAACTTTGATCCTTACGTAGATAACAGTGGTGAATCCAGCCATGGTTAGAGCATTATCACTCGTAGAAAAGTTTGCTCATGATGCACACAATGGTAAGATACCAAAAGACAAATTACGTTTTGGTGCTCCTTGGAGGCATCCCCCACGTATTGATGATCCAGGTCGTCGTTTAGCTTGGGCTAAAGTTCAGCTAATGGATTTTGTTCAGTCATTGGTCAATGCTGAATTTGGGGTAACTATTTCCTGGTTCTATGTTTTTTCATCATTTCTAGCATTGGTAGATGACAATAACGCATGGTAGCAGTAGCACATCATTTGTTGGTGCTTCAAATTTTGGTGTTAGCACATCTTATGCTCGGTCTTTGAGAAAACAAATGCGATTATTGCCTCAAGATTCTAGCAGGAAACTTGGTGTTTTAGTTGATAAAGTGTTAAAAAAATGGAAAGATTTATTTATCAAATTTCCAGGCTTTAGGTATAAATAATGTATGTGGAGCTCTCATTCTGTTAATGTAGAAGTACTATCTGTTCTTAAAAATCATGTATGTCTGTGTTTATGCGTAGTAGTGCACTAGTGGCTTATTTACCGTGTTTGATTTCCTTTGTGCAGCTCAATTATTTTGGTGATTGCAGTCTTGAAATATTTGACGATCCTTCTGCTGTTGCTTTGGTGGAGGTATGTTAACAACTCACCTTCCAAAATCTAGACCTTTTATTTAAATTTCTACGAGTATGCTTTAATGCCTTCGTTTTGTTGAGGCTTTGCTTCCCTGTTGGGAATTTGAGCATGTTCGTTCTAATGCAATTTGGTTGTACTGGGAGTTTCTTGTGCTTCTATGTACTGAATTTTCTACATCTGCAACTTATAGGTTAAATTCAAAGACATTATAACGCCATGATCTCCTGGACCTGAATTTGTCTCAGGGATTGCGAATTCCTGTTCTCTAACCAATCTCAGTATATTGTAATCATGTTTCAGGTTGGTTTGCTCTATGGTCAGCGAGATCCATCATTCATCCGTCCAGCAACCCGTGCTATCCAGAGATGCCTTGTCAGATGGTGTGTTGATTAACTATTGATAAATTACCTTAACAAAACAATCATAATCTTGTTTCCTTCACTAGGAAGCTATGTTATGGGACTGATCCATAGCAATTGCGGAGATACCACTATGGCCATTTCATTATGGCTCACATTATATGGTTCAATTGACTGTACATGGGTCCCGCAGAAGGAAGGGACTTAAATATACTAATATTTGGGAGTAAATTATAAGTTTATAATGCTCGCTGTTATTCCGCTACTTTGGTTATGTGGCAGTGTGGTATTAGGTGATGCTTTGTTTTAGTGGTGACCATAGTGTCAGGAAGAAGGTTGGTCTGTAGCATCTGTGTTTCTGACAGACAGCTGCTGGACATTTCTTCTTGATAATTTATCTCATTGTAGACTGAATCTCGTGTTGTGATCTATTTTCTTCTCTGTATGAGAATCATATATAAAAATCGGTTAATCTGTTTAACTTTTCATGGTCTGCAGGCTTGTACAGGAGCAGATGAAAATGAACTTGTTTAGCTCTATGCAATTTTTGTGGCAAAGAATTTTCCGAGGCCGCTCCTATCGTCACTTGATGATGCAAATTGGTTATAAGTAGGCGTATTGAGCAAGAGGTATTTGATTTTTGCTTCATTATCCTGTTTATTTTTTACTTGAAGTGAAAGATGATAGATGGCGAGTGGTGACACATAACGTTTTTTTTTTTTTTTTTGCACTACGATACCTTGCAGAAAACTTCAAGATCCATGCCTAGGAGATCAAAGGTTCTTCGCAAATCTCGTATCATTGTAAGGGCTGAGCAGTTTGACCAGGGTATGACTATGAGCTCTCTTGTTCATATGGACCATGTCGTCCAATTGAGTAAGTGATATTAGTGGGACATACTTTCTGTTAAAAAGTTCCTCGTTTGCTGTTAACACTGTGTTATTGAAAATTAACCAATTACACTACTATGACTTCATGACTCTAGAATCTACTGGAATTAATGAGACTAGAATCTAGGCCTAGTTTGGACTTGTATTTTTTTTTTTCTTTTTATATCATAAATGACTTTTGATGAATCAGGAGTGTATACAGTTCTGCATACTCCGTATGTTTTAACAAGGAGTGAACTGAATATACTCATATTTGAGTGCCCTTTTTAGATCCTGTAAGCTAATATAATCTGAGTCTGACGAGAATAGAGTAAGAGCTGTTGAGGAATTCGGTGAGTGTGAGACTGTGAGTACATTAATGAAGTATGGATTGAAATTGTTGGGAGTTTGGGTTGAGTTGCTTCTTACTTAAAAATCTTGCTTCAAGTATCTTACTTCACAAGAAGTGGCTATCTTGCAGCCTTATATTATGCACAGAACCCCTGCCGTGGTTTGGGTGCACAGCAGGGGATCCATTCCCTTAACTCTTGAGGGGGCCTCATGAGGTCAGGAAATGGTTAGGTACCGTACAAGTGTAGCACTCGGGTCCATGACATTTCTGAGTTTTTTCACAAGTTTGATTGTTTGTTCTTTTTTTTTTTTTTTTGTTTTTGTTTTTTTAATGTTGCTTTCATTTGCTGCTTGGTGATGCTTTCTGTTACACCACTGTTTTACTCATATTCTGACGAAACAATATACTGTTGCGTGTGCAGGGATTGAAGGTCTTCATATCTTGGCTTGGGTTTGGTTGTGTTCGTGTTGTAAATATGTTCTCAAAAGTGTACCAGTACAAAGATCAATACATTCTCAGGCTCTCGTATATGCCAACACAGTGAGCCACCTGACATCTGCTACACTAGGTGCCTTCTATTTTGCTGCATTCCTGTGGCAACGCGGACCTGTTAGGCATGTTGTCATTGTTTCAGCAACTATTTCGTCTCGATGCTCTGATATTTGAGCAATATAATCTTAGGAAGAGGCGAAATCATGGACTGAAGCTCTAATATGGAATTACGACATCCCAGCGCTTGTGTTTCATTCTTGGTGTATGATCCTACCCTTATAAATCACCACAGAAAGTGTATCCTGATTGCCAAATGCTCGTTGAGTATTTAACTATTTACCAATTCCTGGCTTCGTAAAATATGGCAAACATTTGCTCGTAGTCTTATGCACCAACTTCGCGCGTGTTGCATAACCGCCATAGACGCAGGATCATGGCTAAGAGGATATGATCTGGATGGTCTACGAATCATCGGTTCGCCCAGAAATCCAAAATCCCACAAACTGGCTAGAGCTCTGCAATCGATTTAGGAACTGACACAACCCTTAGCACAAGACCACAGGTTATAGGACAACTCTTGACAGATATAACGCAAATTTGGAAGGCTGCAAGCATGTGTTATTAGGGGCTTCTCTCATGAGTCATGAACATGTGATGCACACATGCGATAGTAAAATCGATCATTGATTTGAAAACATCATAAGACCTCGGTCCTTACACATCTATGGTACACGACGTGCACCGAAAAGTACCGTAACAAAGCTTAAATCTACCGTTCATTATGTTAGAAAAGATTTACACCGTTCATTAATTTTTAATTTTTTATAATTTGTAAATTAGTTTATAATTACTTCACAAATTGGAAAAATGCTATAAACTAAATTTATAAACATCCCCTCCAAAAAAAAAAAAAAAAAAGTGAAGATGGGAGGAGGGTGGTTGCCGGTAAGTATCAATGGAGTTAAGACAAGGAAAATTAACAATATCAATGACCCAGAAATATGTTGCAAACAAAGATGCGTTTGGAGGAGTTTCGACGGCGAGGGATGCAGTCCGGCACCGACGACGCGGGCGACTGATAAGGTGCACTCCGGCACATACATACTCCGGCGTGTGACAGGGTGCATTCCGACAACGACTTCGGTGACATAACGACTGCAGTCCGGTGATTGATCGGTAAACTCCGGCTAGATCGATTATCTACTCCGGCTACTGTGGGTTATGACCGGTGGCCGGTGGGGGTTAGTCATAGATAAGGTGGGAGGTAGGTCAGAGGTGATGGTCTAGTGACTCCGGCGTGGCTGGTACGAAGTCCGCTGATTAAAGTTCCGACGAGTCTCTGGCAGATGTAAGGTGGGAGGAGAAAGAGGGGAAAGGGGATAGACGTTGAAGAATATCAGAAATTAGATTTAAGTGTGTTTACTTTATTTTGGAAAATAATTAAAATTATTAAAAAAAATATTTATTACCGTACCTTTCAGTGCACGTCGTGTACCATAGAATTCCTCGGTCATAACGAGGAATTCTATGGTACACTATTAAAAAAAAAAATTATTACCGTACCTTTCTGTGCACGTCGTGTACCATAGAATTCCTCCATCATAACTAATTTACATTAAGAGCGATGAATTTTGGACACTACTCGTAATACTTGGCAAACAATTGTAGGAAGATGCAAGAAGATAAACCAACCTCGGTCCTAGGCAACAATCAACGTCCCAGCTGAAATGCACTAAGTAATGACAGCAATAGAGACGAAGCAAGTATTAAGGTTTAGTGTTAATTAAAACTTCTTCCCGGCCAAATCTTCGAGGCTCAAATTCAAAGAATCAATGCTATCCCTTTTAAAATCTCCATGGGTAGCAAGTAGATCCTCGATGCTCCCTGGCTCCCCAAACCAGCCAAGTCTGTCTGCCATTAGATGAAGATTATTACATCCTCCACAACGTACAACAACTACGCCATTCTCATATGAATCACGACAACATGTCTTCACTGATCTAGTCTCGCATACTTTGCAGGTGAAGACCATGGCAAGATCATGTCGTGAGGATACTTTTAAATTAGACATACCAGAGGACCTGACAGAAACCTCTGAGTTACCCTTTACAGCATCTACCTTTATGTCTTTAAGAGGCTTGACTTTGGAACTGGCAACTTCAGCCTTTTCGGCAACTTTGGTTCCATGGATGTGTGCTTCTGCCTGTGTCTGAATCCCTCGTATCAACTTTGCATCTCTCAAATATCGTTTTTGAAAAGGGCGAAGATTGAGAAGATGGTTCTGTGAGAATGCATAAAACAAAAAACAAATGTAAGACATTCCCATACTTATTGAACAAGTGACCAACGCAACAGCACAGACATTTTTTCTATGTTGAGAATATCAGAAAAGAACATCCACTTCAAGTCTTCCAACACAAATTCCTCGATGAAGCTCTCAATTAATGATAATTAGGTATGCTACATGGAGTCTCTCTTCCAGTCAACATTCAGAAAGACATGATAATTAGGTATGGTATATGGAGAGTCTCATCAAGTTAATTCAGAAAGACATATAATTGACAAACATATCCTAAGTCAGCTAACAACTACAAGACTGAAGCCAAGCCCAAAACATGTTCAAACTCGCACAGAAGCTACACCGACACCGATATATAACAATAAGAAAAAAGCTGAACATTCAAAAACTTGTTAAATGGATAGGAAAGAAAAGGCTTCTCCAATTGGTCCATTTGAAGATTGGGGAGTCTAAGATATAGCCATGAATCAAGGTCTTACACAAGTTTAACTGGCGTTTCAAGTTCTAATTCTTAACATATACTTCTGCCTTAACCTAGCTCTTCATGGGCTTAATTTCTAAATTCACGCTACCAAATTTTTAGCTAGCTTCTTGTTAGCACACCGTCTAGAGTTAAGAAGTTCCACATCTATCGAAACCTTATACCAAACTGTTTTTTTTTTTTTTTTATCCTAAAGGATGGAATAACAGTCAATCAAGCAAATATGAAACAGATGACATCTGTCCCTTATTTCCCACCTCCGTTGCATCTCACTAGCCAGATAGTCGGAACTTGGAAGGGTTTGAAGATAAACTCAAGCACCAACTTCTAGAAAACCTTGCTAGTCAAATCATATCTCAAGACTTTACCTGAACTGGAATCAGGAGCTCACAAGTCGCTACTAAAATCATATCTCAATGACTTCACCTGAACTGGAAACCAGGAGGCAGGAGCTCAAACAATCAATTCAATGTCGTAGAAAATAGTTATTATTTTCCCTTATTCACCAACTTCCTGCCATCATGACCAAGTAGCTGCTAGCAATACTCTAGTGCAAAACATGCTATGAGCGTATGGCTACAAGTGTTAAATCGGGTTTATCCAAAAAAAATTCATGGCTTCCACTTTTGATTGAAGAGTCTACTCCTACCACCAATCACCAAAGCTGACTCTTCCATACTTCACGGGTCATTATTTCCCAAAACTCTACTATAGTTTCTTCAACGAGGGAACTTCTGTTGACACCCCAACAAAGGTCGGATGTAGCAAGCCTTAGGCACATTACCAACAATGAGTTTTAATTCTTACAAGTTTCCATTTCACTAAAATTTCAATCTTTCCAAAGAGCTTTGCTCACCTCGTCGCCCCCCCACTAAAAGCCACTACCCTAAACACTACGAATTCATCCATTGCTCTACATCATAAAAGGTTATCCCCATCTTCCAACAATTCGTATACGACACCGATTGCCGACACTCCTCCACATCAACATAGCCACTCCTACAATCTACCCCCAGCAAAGAACCAAGAGACGACGGACGACGACCGAAAACCCTCAATTCACCCACTAACAAGTAACAAACTTCTACCACACTCATAAAAAAAAGGAATTAAATTTCACCTCTACACGCATCTCCTGCATGTGGGTATCTTTCTAATCAATATTAATTTCAACAAAAATTAAATTAACCAAACAATGAACACCATCACACCCAAATCAAACTTAAATTTCTAATTGTTTCCAAAATTTACACAAATTTGACAGCTTCACCCTTTATTTCTCAATGCAATATAAGCAAATATAATTTCTAAGCATGAACTAGCACATATTTTACAGCAGAAAAAAAAAAACAGCAGGAAAAGTGAATTGAAGAAATTTAGGAATTATAGTAACTGTTACCAGGTTTAAGGAGGCGTGAGCGGAAGAGCTGATTGTGAGAGGCATGTTGGAGTAATCGGCCGGAGAAAGACCTCATCGCCATGACTGCTTCTAATCGCCGCCGCAGAAGATGCCGAGAGGGGAGAGAGAGAGAGGGGGACAAGGTGTGGCGTGACAGACAAGACAACCGTCACCGAGGGGTTTTAGTATTTCATAAATAGTACGTGAACATAAATGAAGACATTAGCTGATTTAATAAGCCATCACATCTGTGTACCTATGTGGTAACATGAACTTGAAGATCACATCGTTGGGCTATGTACATACTCCAGAAATCTGACAAACAACTCCTTTAACAGCAAAGGCAAGGGAGAGGCCGTGTTACCTCAAAGTCACAAAGGATTCTTTCATAAGTAGAGATCATAGTGGGGTGTATCAAACAAGTTCGAGTAGAAGTCGTTGTAGTTGAGGCAGCTCCAAAAACGAGCAAGTCCAAATTCTCCATGCTTGGGTGATTTGAGATAGGATAAATGCAGCTCTTTGATATTTTTGTCAAATTTTTCCTTTATTAAGAGAGCCTGCAAATTTGATATACGAAAACCAATATCAACCAGTCACCTCAACATTTTGAAGGGGATAATCAGATAGTATAAGGCCTTACACCTCCACAACCTTAAATGAAGGACACCTTATGAGATACTTGAACAGATCAAATTCAATTACACAGATGGTATGGCTGCTAGGGTAGGACATAAACGAGTTAAAATCTCGAATCATTACTGCAAATTTTCAAGGTTTCGGAAACAAAAACGAGGTTCTACAGATAGAGTTTCCTTTATGAAAACCTATTCAAACTTTACCCTTAATTTATATATTTCTCTATTTACAGATCATTGTTGCCACAGGTGTACACTCAGCATGTTCACTTTGAGAGACGATGGCAGCATAGATCAAGATGTAATTTCTTAATTTTAGTATAATTATAGGAAAAAAAAAAGTACCCCGCGGGAAAGAGGTATAGAAAACAGTCTAAAGACCATGGCACTGAAATAACCAAGAAGCAAACAATTTGGTTTCCAGGAAATAATAAAACTGAAACACGAGATAATATCTGTACATCACATGCATGGAAGTTGTTTCATTGAATTGTCAAAATTTTCTTTAGTGGGAAGAGGAGATGATATAAACAGGGCCCAAGACGTACCTGACGAACATTGATCTGTGAAGCCCATCAGAATCTCATTGGCAGCCCCAATATCTCGACCTCCTTTGACAACACATGATCGAAAATCTAGCGCACATTGCAGAATGCTCTCCACGTTGTTGGATATGGACCGCATTTCATCTGATAAAAAGCATCTGCAGAAGCAATGACTGGTCATCTGACAGTTCTAGCCACTATAAGTTCTGTTGCTCTGACAACAGGCGAAAGAATGCCCTAATGAATCCCAGCCAGATTAAACTAGTCAAGAAGATTTGTTAGTGCCTTCGTATTATTCTCCTTCTATTTTGGTTTTCTCACAAGTTTGTTTGTAGTGGGTGGGTATGCATGCAGCTCCTAAACTTCAGCACCTTTGCACTGTAAGCTTCTTAAGAACTGATGCCAAGATGACAAGGTATAAGAATTAGGTACCAAATCAGCTTTTCAGGTACTGTTTTGCCTAAGTGTGTATAAGTTGGTAGCTGCCCCCCCCCCCCCCCCGGTCTTCCTTTCATGGAGAGACCCTTATTTTCCTGTGGAAGTTTACATCTCAGAATCGTTTTGAAATGTAATGAAAACTAGAGTGCTATCTAAATAGGTCCATTGTGCAAAGTGGAATTAATAAAGCTAAATAGAAAGGAAACATTTTTTCTGAGTGTAACTGAAGCTTCGTTTTGAAAACTGCATACATCCTTCCCTTTCCCTTTGGTTTCATCAAAACTACATTTAGTTCAACTTTCCTGGTTGACTCCAAAATCTCTCAAACTCAGTATATAGCAAACACACACATACCTCTCACAAGGCTAAATACGAATTACGATCATAAGATTCTACTTACATGCGCATAGCATCCTTAAGGTATGCCATATGAACGGTTTCAAGATCCATCATATCTTTCACCTGCAATCAGAAATCCAAGATGAGGTGAAAAAACACAGGTGGAAATCAGGACAAAGTGTCAAAGCACATGCTAAAGTATATCTCATTTTTCTGTAACCTCAAATCAATCTAATTAAGTGCTGAAGACCTACTACATATATCTATATCATGTTCCAAATCTTTAGAAGTCATGATTATGATATAGAGAAAAAGAAATCAAGAGATTAAAAGAGACCAGCTTTTGAGTGCAGCAAACAGGGAGCTGTAATTGGAACCAATCAAGCCACGATACAATCAGGCACAGTGAAATACAAAGATAAAGCATATTTAACAAACTAACTCAAACCTCGTGCTTAAGTGCATCACAGAATCTGCACCAGGATACATCTGACAACTGTGAAAGTACATACTGCTGCAATGTGGATACGAAATGATTAACCTAGTGCCTGAAAAAGCAAGCAAAGCAGATGCCACGAATTCATGAAGTGTGCTGTGATTGCAGATTTGCAGGTACTATAGTTACATAAGGTATCTTCTACAATCCAGGCATCATCAGAGCTAGCAAATTGAACTTGAAACATTTGTTCATGAATATTGACTATCATTACAAACTTTATGCACTGCAGCCTACTGATTCGTTTTTTCCCATCTTTTCTTCAATCACATTTAGAAAGCATTCAATGTAAGGTTGTGCCTAATATATATAAAAGCATATAGCTAGTTACTGAGATTGGTCCAGAGATTTGCAACCACACTAAAGCCGCAATTTCGTCACCCATGTTGGCTCTGTAACTGCTACACTACAGAAAGGATAGGGGACACACCTACTTTCCATATACTCCCACTAGAGTAGACCAGTGACCCCAACAGCTAATCAAGACGTAGGTGGATAAGTTTTGATACCTCTTTGTACCCCCCCCCCCTCCAAAAAAAAAAAAGAAAAAAAATGCTCTCGGGGGAAAGGAGGTAAAAAAATGCTCTCGGGCGAAAGGAGGTACGTGTACTGGGTTTCCCTTTCCTGACAGAAGAATTGTACATATTTAGAAAAGAAGCTCACTGAATGAAAAAAAGGAAGCTAGCCCGAAGTGTTCGTGGAGCACCAAAGCCATATGATAGACAGGATGGTTGATGTTATCCACAACCGCGCGCGCACACACACACACATACACACACACACACACACACACACACAGAAGTAGTAACAGCCTATATCATGTAATACTACCCTCACAGGCAAATCCATACAGAAGTTAAGACGTGATTAAATCCCTAAGAAACCGTAACTTCTTAGACTCGTAAATAATTATTTCTCAGATCATATAGAAGTCTTTAGGAAAGGTCAACAGAGGAAAATGCTTAAAAGGTAGATATCACAGGATGTTCAATAGGCTTTGCTACCTCAATTTCACAAGGTAGCTGCAACTAGTCTTTACCACCTGATTCTGTTCGAAATTCTGGTTAACCAGATACCTGAAATCCTGCAAAAGATACATGGCACAGTGTGCAATTAATTGGACAGTGGGCAGACCGATTGTGCTAGTAATGAGATTCTGATAGTACCCACAATCGCATTTCAGAAGGGACAGAAGCAGATAATTCCTTTAAAAAACCAACAGGCTGAAAAGTTTACACAGTCACATACAACAAGATGATAATTTGGGGTCGGCCAACATCCCAAAGTTAATACGATCGTATAAAGTTTGAAATGATGCTGTAGAGTTACAAACACTGCAAGATGAAAAACCAGAGTAGGAATATTGGACCAGCCAAATTTCGATATAAAATAGGCCAGTGGAGCTAAAAACTGAACCCAATACAAAATCTTAGATCTAATTTATTCTTTCATCACTAAATGCTTCAAGCTTACACCAACTAGACTAAAAACTAAAGCTTGATAAATCAGTACCTTCAAAGAGCACCAGACATCAGCTAAAGATAGGACTGCAAGCTTCAGTTGTATGAGAAATGTGAATATTTCAGCGTATGTACTCAACGCATTTGGGGTCAGTACGATATTGACTGGCCAGTCCACTCTGTAACCAAGCCCTATAAAATCAAAGGAGTGCAGCCCTGCCAAATGCGAGATATTTAAAAAATTTAATGAATTGAATGAACAAATGGATACAAATGGAATGTGGGAACACAAAAATCAGACTAGTTGGCAAGGAAGGTTAATGCAGAGAAATAGTTACCAACTCCAGCAGGTGAAATTGGAGGCTGGGTCTGATTCTTCAAATAAATATAGAGGCGGTCCTTATTGTCGTCTCTCTCAAATGAAGACCTCTGAATGGATGACTCAAGTAACCCTTGAATATCTGGAACTCTTATGTCTGCTTCCGCAGAATACCATTTACGCTGTACATGAATAAATTTGATGAGTAACAGCACATTGTTGTTAAACCATTGATCACCCAAAACAAACTGCAGAATAAAAGAACTACAAGCTTACATTACGCCAAAGAGATGCAATAAATAAATCTGCCCAATCAGCTATCTCCATGAAATGATAACGTCTTAGTGCCTGAAAGTGTCCCTGCAAATCAAATCCCCCTTCGAACAACTTGATACAGAACCTGCTTATATACTGATATCTAGTACAGTTAAAGGAAAAGGCCTCTTAGACGCCGAAGTTCCTACTAATCAATAACAAATATGCACTATTTCTGTCATTTGCTTTGAGTGTGGCTTCTGCTGTGTATTTACAATGAACTAAAGAACTCACAGAGAAAGAATGCAAGGTAAAGCTTCAGGGCATGCAAGTGGAAGCTTTTATTGTGAATGCTTCATCGCTTTTAAACACGATTACAAAGGATACTGTATGGATATCTCTTGCAGAAGGCATTTGTTGATAATAAAATCAAGTGGCATATTGAACTCAGCCTTTGTGTAATTTTCAGGCTCCTTACTAGTATCACAATCACTGTTGTGGGCATGGAGTAAACCTTGCCAACTACTCCCTCCACGTGGATTTTCCAAATGAACATTTGCATCTTTTTTCAAGCTCAACGAAGTACCCAACTGATCCTCATCCAATTGAATATGATCTGCTACATTCACTGTGGCATCATAGCCATCTACTCTCCAACACCTGAAGTTCCATAGTCAATTAAGGAAAGAACATTACTTCCAACTTCACGCCTTTGATCAGCAGAGAACTGTCCTTTACGAACTTTTAAAGGGTTGGAAGGAACCGAAAAATCAAGGCAGGGGAAGTTTAGGCTGATTTTTGAAATGTTCCCACTATCTTTCTTCACATCTTGGAGGAAGGCAGTTTTTGTCAACATAGGATTCATACTGAGTACATTGGTTGGATGTTTAGTGTTCCATGATTGTGCAAGAAAAGAATGTGACGAGGATATTTTAGGCTCATTAAATGCTTCATGCATATTAATGTGCTCATGAGCAGGTTGGTTACTAGAAAATGAAAGATCTTCCAATAGTTGAACACCTGGTACGCTTATACACTTGTCCACGCCCCTAATCAAACTTCTGTCTTCTCGACATCTCTGTTTAATGCTTAAAGGGTTTTGAAGAAGGCCCCCAAAAGGCCATCCCAGATTGGGCAGGGCACCTGCATACTGCATCTCAGATAACCAAAATCTTGAGGGTTCTACTGACTCGCTGAATGAAGCTTCATATCTACCGACGTCAGAGATATCAACACAAAGATTCTGCATGCAAGATGTTTCCTGTACCTTGGTAGCTTTGGGTAAAGCCTTATCAGACGAGAGACTAAAAAAGACCAAAGAAGATAGGACTTTCTGCGTAGAAGAAGCCAAACTATCATGAAGTTCAAGCGACTGTGTAGCATCAACCTGTTCATCCTCTGAACCATCAGTGGATGAACATTCAGAAGAGTCAACGGTCTGTAATGCATAGGAGAAATCCCCACCTATGCTAGAGGCCTCTGAATCCGTGCTCTGAGCAGCCCTAAATGTTGCAAAAATAATTAGAGAAAACTCAGGCTGACAAGCAATGAAGTTATATTTGTGTCACAAAAAAAAAATACAGCTTCTCCCTCTGACTTGTCTCACAGTGCCAGTATAACCAACTTAAGCTGCAACAGCTGCTGCTAAACTGTTTGAATCCCCTCTCCATTCCCACCAAAAATTTGCTAAAAAGAGGTGTCTACAATATTTTGCGTGACAAATTAACAGTGACAGCACTAGATATTGAACTGTGATTAGATATGCCACAAGTCCGAGAACATGCTCCAGTTCTCCACGCATGGATACAGAAACCAGGAGGAAAGAAAGAATGAAAGTGTAAAGGACATAGAAAGCAGAGAGAGAGAGAGTTACTGATTAAAATTGCTTTCATCTACAGCAGAAGGAAGATCCCATTTATCATCCAAATAGAATGAATGTTGAACATCAAATTTTCCTGTATTATAACTGGTACAGAAGTTTGCATCATGCAAAATTATCTGCAAACATGAGCTTTCCAAATATCAAAGTTAGGTAGTCATGACGCAAAAGTTGGTACTAAACACAGTATCACAGAAGAGCATTCGATAAGACTATGCCTTAGTTGAGATGCCACCACTACATCCGTAGAGACCAAATATGACATATATGCACATAGCCTAATCAAAGGCCACCATCGTTTAACTTTCACCAATAATAGACAAAATTCAAAATAATGACTATCCAGCTTGTTGCTTCACCTTTCTCTCAATTAGCTTTCACCTTCCTTTTTTAAGTTTGCACAATATAAACAATGCCAATATTCACTGCAAGTAACTGTCTAGTGTTTCCACTAATCATGTTTGGCAATCCTCCATCTAATACCTTCAAAATGACCAAATATGACACCTTCATACACATAGCCTAAACAATCGGCAAGTTTCAAGCATAACCTTCACATTTCCTTGCTCTGGCGAACACCTTAACAGTTAAGAGAACATATTATTTTGACACAAGGCCATGACCACAGTAGTCTGGATAGAGGACATAGTCAAGAATAAAATGTCATCAAGAAACCAAACGAATCACATAGAAGTTATTATAGCGCTTCCTCAGATAAAAGCATGAGCCACTGAGAACATATATTGATAAAAATACAGCAATTGCATTCTGAAAATCAAGATATGCATCAGAAAAATTAATAGCTCAACCCTAAAAAGAAAAATCATAATCTGGAAAGATACAGCACATGAATAAAGGCTGATTCAGTGATTCATGATAATATTGATAATTCAATAATAGATGATAAAATGCAACCATATGTGGCAACTAGCAAATAAGATTACCTGTCGATACTTTATGTCTATAGTGTCCATGAATTTCTCGAGTTTTTCATGCATCTTGCAATAGAATTCCTTCCTTGAAAGTATAATGGCCTCTATTTCTCCTTTATCAAAACTTAAAGGATAACCGGAAACTACATGGCTTGGAAAGTCACTTGAGCTTGGAAGGATATCTTCGAAACTATCTTCGCCAGCATGAGCATAATTACAAAGACGAAGTAACTTCATTACCACTTGAAGTTGCTGCCCAGCTCTCAGCAATTGAACCAAAACATTAACCAGAAAACAAGGAACAACAACTCCATTTTGCTCCTGGAAGAAATTTCAAAGATTCATCAATCTCAAAAAGTTGGACTCTCCCTTTCAAAGTTCCAACTAATTTAAGAACTTTACAAGATTATTACCCTAACAGTAGCTAACTGAAAGTCAACAGCGCCAGCTTTATGAGGTAGATGAGATGGTGAATCAGCTGCACACTCAACTATGAATTCACCATAAGGGTCACTTATCTTGGCCTCATATATCCATGATCTGATGAATCTACAATATGGCTCAAGTGACCGCAGAAACAGAAACTTGAGAAGGCTGTAGTGTGTTGGATCAACAACCTAATGTGTTAAATTAATGTTATTAGAAATTAAAGAACTATACCGATAACATTGCCCAAAATTACTGGCATAAAAAAAAAAATTAAAAAAAAAAAAAAAAAAAAAACAGGACTTTATGAAATCCATGCTCACCTGCAGTTGTTCATACAGATAAGTGAGCAAACTTCCTCCCTTATAAAAGTTATGAATTTCCTCAACTGCTTTGGCAAGCAAATCTTCAAAGGGAACTAGTGCAAAGCATAAAGCTGAATCACACAAGCGGCAAAGCTGTCCAAGTCCCTCGATCCGGGTTCTCAACTCCTTTGTGTGTGCATAAATCTCAAGTAGTGTAACTTCAGAATGTGAGATGCTCGTGAGACTACCTCTTCCTGAAGCATTTGTAACTGAATTGGCTTTATCAAAGGAACGCCTCAAATGAGCTGATGCATTCAACGTATCTAATGCACATACATATCCTTTCAACACAGTTCGAACAGCAACAGCAAATGCCTGATTGACAAGGCTGTATGGTGGATGCACCATGGTCTCATCCTCACAGATGTCCTCCCCTAGATGAGGCTTGTTGGCTCCCCCATTCCCATTCAGAGTTCCATCAAAACTTGAACACGTATAATAGTCTACAAACTTGTGAAGAAGAACAACAAGACAGCCAGTAAATCCAATGGATTTTAGCATCTTCCTCAAAGCGAATGTACTCAAAGATCTATTCCAAAGGGTTGGAATTCGATGCCCCGTTCTGTCAGCAGGATCAGCACTAAACATTGCCGAGAGCTGCTCTATACTAACAACAGCCGACTGAACACCTTGCAATGCATACAACACAAGTCGCACCAAGCTTGCCTCCTGACATATACCAAACTGAATTTGAGCCCATCGATAAATATTTGCAAAAGCGAAAATAAATACAGCAGACAGACAGAAGGAGTATTCTTTCCCACGTTTCCAAACTCAGAAACCCAGCTGCTAAGCACAAACCAAACCCCAAAACCCACCAAAAACCCTATTAATCCAATTCAATAAACAACAGTTCTACTCAATCCTGCCAATTACCCAGCGACACAATTCTCGAAAATTACAATCATTTCCACAATTTCAACCACATAACCTATACAAACACACAAACTGCCAATTACCCGACGACGATTCTCGAAAACTACAATCATTTCCACAAATTCAACCACATAACCTAAACAAACACACAGCTGTAGTAACATAGTAACATAGCTTCTTAATCACGATTTAATACCAATGTCATAATAAGCAGTACGAGATTAAAGATCAAAAATTTGAAATAATTAGAGTTCACCAGCGCAAAATAAAATTAGGGTTTAGGGTTTTACTTGCGGAAACGGAAGAAAGATCATAAGAACAATCAGGAGAAGAAGTATTAGAGGAGAGAGAAACCGTAGCTCCACTTTCAGAAGTAATGGATTCCCAAGTTTTGGGAGGAAGCCATGGATCTTAAAGCTTCAAGTTTCGGAGCAATGAATCTTCAAATTGAAGATTTACCGCCATTTTCACGCGACAAATTTACACTCTCAGTCTCACAGATTACAAAATTAGGGTTTAGTAGCCAATTTTATGGTTTTCGAAATTGGGCGTTATGAGATAAGAGTTTCGAAAATGGGGAATATTTGGGGTTTTCGAGAGTCGCCGGAAAAGTTATCTCCGGCGGCCGGAGAGGTAATTAACTGGTGTCACAGCGGAGGAGAAACGAAAAGAAAAAAAGGCGGGGAAAAGGAGGAGTGATAGAGGCAGCACAGTGCTGCGCTCTACCCTCATACAGCACACATAGGACAAAGTGAGGGAAGGGTATCGGAGCAAAATCTAGTAAAATCCAGTCAAAACAGCAATTGTAGGGAGGAAGGGCTTGTAAGCAAATAAAAAAAAATTGAAATTCACCCCCAAACTCCCTCCTTTCTTCCCGACTCACTCTTGCTTTCTGTCTTCTCTCTGCCTCTCTCATTCTCTCTCCTCTATCCTCCATAAAATTTCCCCTAATATTCTCCATCTCAAACGGTCACTTCCATAAACCTAATATAATCTTCCTCCTACTCAAGATAATCTTCCATATGGATTGTTAATTGGATTTTCATTTTTAAATTAGGGATTTTATGATTTGGGGATTCCTCTTCGCTTCAATTTTTTTTTGTTTTTTCTCTTCTATCTTTTTATTGTTAATTATCTCAATCAAACTCCTGTTAAATTAGCCTATCAATCTCAATAAATATAGCTGTCATGGACATTGAAATTGATGATAAATGGGTCGACGATGAAGAACTTGTGAACGAGCTTCAACAACTGAAGGTATGTTAATGTTATTTTTATTTAATTATTGTGTAAATGGGTAAATGGGTAAGCTGAGTAGTTAGATTTTCGATCCTGAGTTACAAGTGTCTTGTCTTCGGCTAATGTTTTAGGTTTTTTTATGGAAGTAAAAAATGTCTTCTGCTCATGTTTTATGTTCTATTTCCTGTAAAAAGCCTAGTTCGTAATGTAGGGCTGCTGCAAACATATTATTTGCTTTTAAAATGGAAGTTCTTGTTTACACTTAGGACTAAGGAGTCTGTGAGAGGGTTCAAAGTTTTGGGTCTATATAATAGACATGTATGGGTAGTACTGTAGTAGAATATGAGTTACTGAGTAGCAGTAACATATATGTCATTATAACTTACTGTTGGTATTCTTCTAGGGCTATAAATCTGGTCATTAGTGTTCATAATCTTGTTATATAATTGTTGATATTAGGTTTTGTGTATGAATTGGGTTCAACAATTAATGGTGTATTAATTAGGTTTGTCGTATCCATATTGTTTGTATGCTAGTTTTTTGTATTAGATCCCAAAACAGACACTTGTTATTGCATGATTTACTTATATTATTGCAAAATTGGAATATGATACTTGTTGTTATTTGTGATTAGGATGCATTGGATAGTGGTGGTCACGATGTTGAAAAGGATATAATCAACCTCTTGACAGGGGGGGAATGTAGTAATAATGTAGATGTAGGTAAACCTCCAATTCAAAAATCTCTAACACCTCCTAAGAACTCCTCTTCCTTAGTGACACCTTTTGTGGGCATGGTTTTCCCAAGCTTTGAAGAATTAGAAACTTATTTCCTTGCATATGGTGAATCACTAGGTTTTGGTGTTGTGCGGGGTAATAGTGCTTTTAAGGGTAAAGGTGACAATAAGGTGAAAAGGTGTCAAACTTGGAAATGTGAGTCTAATGGTGTTGTGAGAATCCATAAGAAGAAACCGAACGATGTTGATGGTGATAGTGTTGAAGTGCCAGCTGTGCCTCATTTATCAAAGAAGTGCGGTTGCCCAGTGCAATTGCATGCTACTTTACAATCTAATTGTGAATGGGTCGTGAAGATATTGGAGTTAGAACACAAAAATCACAACCCTACTCCTAGCAAATCCAAAAATATTGCTGCTTATCGCAAATTAAAGTTTCATCCACATATAAGGAGGAGGGTTCAAATAGGTTTGAAAGTTGGCATCACCATCCGCAAAATCCTTGATTCTTTATCTCTTGAGAGATGTGGAGATGTGCAATTAACTGATAGGGATTTGAGAAATGTTATGGATGAGGAGAGAAGGAAGAAAATGAGTGAAGGTTATTCTAATGCAATGTGCCAATACTTTATGAAGATGTATGCCGATAATAAAGATTTTTTTCATGAAGTTAGACTTGATGAGGATGGTGTATTGAAAGACGCATTGTGGATTGATGCGAGATCATGTGCATCATATAAAGATTTTGGTGATGTTGTGTGCTATGATACCACACATTGCACAAACGATTATGATTTTCCATTTGCTAATTTTATTGGTGTTAACCACCATGGGCAATCCATCTTGTTAGGATGTGCATTGATTAGGAATGAAACTATTGAAAGTCATGAATGGGTGTTTAAGACTTGGTTGAAAGCAATGGGTGGTATTGCTCCTCAAGGCATTCTCACAGGCCAGGCTATACCAATGAGAAGAGGATTGGAGTCTGATATGTCACAAACAAGGAATAGGTGGTGCCTATGGCACATAATGAAGAAATGGTCTACTAAGTTGGGGATGTGTACTGATTTTCCTACCTTTGGGCCCATGTTGAAAAGTGTTATATATGATTCAAATGATGCGAAGGAGTTTGAGAATGGGTGGCTTTTGATAGTTCATGATTACAATCTTGGTAGCGTGGATTGGCTTACGGGGTTGTATAAAGAGAGGGCTATGTGGGTTCCTACATTTACAAAGCACTTATTTTGGGCGGGGATGAGATCAACTCAACGTACTGAGAGCATTCATTCTTTCTTTGATGATTTTGTTCACAAAAATACTAAGTTTTTTGCCGAAGGATACTGTTTTGCTATGGAGACTAGATGTGGTAGGGAAAAAGATGTTGATGATCATTGCAATGTCTTTACAAGATCTTTAAGCCCCAATGCTTTGTCTGTTGAAAAGTTTTTCCAACATATATACACAAATAAAAAGTTTATCCAAATACAAATTGAATGCCAGAGAGTTGCATTGTTATGTGGTCCGACTGAAATTGTTTTGAATGATGAGGAAACGGACAACATAGTTCAGGATAGAGTGTATGTTCATTTAGGGGGGAAAAGGGATGATGTTGTTACAGACAAAAGAAGGTCTTACACGGTCCGATTCAATAAGATTTCACATGAGGCATCTTGTGAATGCAAGTTGTTTGAGTGTAGTGGGCTGTTGTGTAGGCATATCATTAAAGTAGTTGATAAACACGAAATTACCAAAGTCCCTGATATGTATGTTCTCAAACGTTGGCGAAAGGATGTTATTCGTAAGCATACCTTAGTTAAGGTTGCCGCATGTGAAAAGATTTGATGAAATACATGTAGCATTTGAACCTATTGCCACTGCTGCCATGGTAAGCGAGAAAGCTTCTAAGCTTGTCCTCCAAACCATAAAGGAATTGCATAATTCAGTCTCCACTATTCTAGGCGATGAAGAACACGATTGTGCTGTAAATGGTTTTGACGCTGGTGATCAATCATCAGTAGGAATTAATCACGATAGTTGTTCCCTTGTTGGAGGGACTGTCAACGGAACTCATTGTGTTGATTCTCCCTCTAGTCAATGTGGTGCTAGCAACAACTATCAAGTTCTAACTGCTACTAGTAATGTACCGTCAATCAAAGATCCAACACCTAGGCACAAAATGCAACGTGGGCAACGAGGTGGGTATGCTCGCCGGAAGCCTATTGATGAGATAATAGTGAACAAGGCGCAAGCATCCGCAAAGGTAAAATGAATACTTGATTACATAATTAGTTTCATTACTTTACTTCATTGCTAAAGAAATATACTCATTACTTCATAACTCTTCTGATCTAGGCTAGAGCATCCGGCAGCAATTCAAGAACCAATGCCAATACCTCTACAACTAAGGCCAATTCAAGGACAAGAGGAGAAAGGGTAGGAGCTGAAAAGCGAAACAAAGGAAATGATGACACGGCAAGTTTTCAACTTAATTGACAACTGTTTTTGGTATATATATATAGGCGAGCTCAGGTGCGAACTCCCCTTCGCGTGAGAACTGCGCACTCCCATAGAGTGACAGACAGTGTCACATAGAGTGACACCACGGAATAAAAGCATCAAGACGCAAAAAAAAAAAAAAAAAAAAAAAAAAGACGCTGAGGGGTCAAAGTCCACTTCAGTCATAACACACTTTACTAAAAAAAAAACTTTCTTCACTTTCTCTCTCCTCAATTTTTTACTTCTCCCTGTCCTAAAACCCTAAAATCGCGATCTTAATCTTCTTCGCTTCGATCTGATTCTTTGACAACAATCGATGGATACGCAAGCTACACCAATGGCGGCGCAAACAGGTAAGTAAATCCGATTCTTCTTTTTTTTTTTTAACAATTTTTGAATTTAATTTGAATGTTTTAGATTCAAATTTGGGGGAAAAATTGAAATTACTCAGTTTTACATATTGAATGATTCGTTCAGTTTGATTTATGTTCTACGTTGATTGTAGGAATTATAAACAGTTGATTATATGAATTTTGAACTTGATTAATAGTTTTTATTTCGGATATTAGTTGAAGAATTTCGTGGAAAACAATGACACTAAATAAACAATCCAATGACGATATTATTTCGAATATTAGTTGAAGAATTTTAATTCATAATTAATTTTCTAGGTTTTAGGTTTTTTTTAACTTGGAAAATACAATGATTCTTGCTACACAATACAATGACACTAGTTTCCTTGGTTAAATACATTAATTTTCAGCATCACTGATTTATATTAGTGAAAAAATATATTCTTTGTCATTTTATGGTCGTTCAGTGTCATTGTATGTGTGTCTGTATGTCACTGTAGTAAAACAATGAGGCTAAGTTAGCTTGGAGAATACAATGACAATTGCTACACAATAGAATGACACTAAAAGCTAAATACAATGACACTAAAGTTAAATACTTTAATTGTAACACCCCCAAATTTCCTTTCCTTTTTGAAAACATTTTATCGAGAACCAAAACACAAATAAGGAAATTCAGAGGTGTCACTCCGCACTCGAGTCAAAGACCCGAATGCAAGGAGATTTCAGAAGCCGAACTACAAATGTCTAATGATCTAAAATAGCTATTACAATCCATTAATTAAAATTACAACAATCCGAGATATGAAATATTAAATAGTCTAAGTATTATTGATGGTCTAATAATTGAGAGTCTAAAGTTATTTAATCCAACTAATATCTAATGAGTCGTCGTTTCCCGCATGCATCAATTACTCCAAACCTGTGGTGGATTTAAAGCACAAAAACCACAGTTGAAAAAGTCAGTGAAATTGAGTAAGCTAACACCTCAACATGTAGAAAACCAAAACCCTTACCTGAATTTTCAAAATGTTTTAGTTTTATTTTCGAAAACACACTTAGCACATAATCACATCAATTATCCATTAGTAATTCCAAACCAACAATCCAAATTAATATTCCACAATCCATCATCCAATTCATCACTTCCATTAGCATAAGAAACATTCCACAATCCATCAACAAATCAAAGATTAACGATAAATGAAATATTCATAAGTCATAAGCTATGAGCCATAATCCACAATCCATATTTCACAATCCACAATCCACAATCCATAATTCATAATCCATAATCCATAATCCATAATCCATAATCCATAATCTTTATTATTTAGAAATGAATTGAATCTTTTGCCAATTCATCCTATCAACCATAATCCATAATCCATAATCCAAGACTACTAGACTTTAAGTGTGCACACCCCCTACTGGGTGTTTTTAACCCAAGTAGAGTAGACTAGAGCCTAACCCTCTTAAAGACCGATGCGGTGGGGTAATTAATAGGAGTCGATGTGACCCAAACCAATAAATAAGAGTTCTTTTGACTCAAGTAAATAAATAGGAGCTCTTTTGGCTCAAACAAATAATTAGGAGTTCTTTTGACTCGGACAAATAAATAGGAGTTCTTTGGCTCCGTCTAAGTAACCAGTATCTTATTAAGAGAGAGTTGACGATCACAAATCATATAAACCGATACCAAACCAATATCATAATATAAATTGGCTATGCGCCCACAAACCAAACCAAACCAAATCAACCAATTCAATATACATTTAATCCTACCTTTCAAAATAACATATTTGTCACAAGCCATACCATATACCAATATCAATACAATAAATCCAACCAATCAAAATACGATAATTGTATAAACTGAATCGTTCTCCACCTATCATGATATTATGTTCTCATCCAATCACACCATCCACATATAGCACATAAGTTTGAAAGGTTTCTACAAGTTTGAGAAGGGTTGAGCATGCTAGCTTACCTTTTTAAGCAAACGGAAAACTCAATAGCACAACAATCACTAGTACTCCTCGTCTACGAACTCAAGTTCTACAATTACACAAACGACATTCTCAAATTAATACTAGTCCCACTCAATCATTCATCTAATACTTATGTTAATCCTATTCTATATGCAATGTTCATGACCACTTAAATCTCTAAATCAACAATTAATCAACAATTAATCAACAATTACAATTCTAATTCCATAGTTAACTACTATTACTCAAATAACACTCAATTTGTTTTGAAAATTCTCAAAGACTCAAAACTTCTTTTAAAACAGAATCCAATTTATAAAAACCAACTCTTAATTATTATGATTTATTTAGGGTTTATTAAATCAATTTATATGATGTTTTAATTATGAAAAACATGCTTAAATTACACAATTATATATAAAAACGAATTAAATCAATTAAATTTCGAAAATCAGATTATAAGTCTCTAAATTATCACAATGTCGAAATACTAACCATCCTAATTAATTTGAGCTAATTAATCAAATTAAGAAACAATTAACCCAAAATTTCCCCCAATTTACAATTTCTTCAATCATGAACAAAACCCCAATTAAATCTCAAGATAAATTCAATACCCATAAGTGAGAGATTATAAACATGCTAGAATCATAATTCACGAACTAATTGAACTTAATTCGAATAATTACACTAATTACACCCAATTCGTAATTAAAGAAAATCAACTCAAAACATCATCAAAATCAAATATTTATGCATAAAACTAACCCTAATCGATTAACCAATACTTATAACATATACTAGGACTGATTAATCATGAGTTAAAGCAATAAAAACGAATTGAAACGATGATAATCAAAGAAAACGAAAAACAGGGGAAGAGAGAGAAGGGTGATGTTGCTGACGAAATTGGACGAGGAAGAGAGAGAGAACGTGGTGGTCGGAATAAGGGTGCGGAGGCGAGAAGCTGGGCAGGAATAGGGAGCGGCGGCGTGATGTGTTGGCGACGAAGGACGTGACGTGCGGAGAAGAGGAAGGGCAGGGGCGGCTCTGTTTTATACAGGGGAGGGGGGTGTTTTTCCGCGTGAAAGAGAGAAGGGTCGGTTTGGGGGGTTTTATTTTTATTTTTATTTTTTTTCTTTCCTTTTTCCTTTTCTTTTCCTTTTTCCTTTCTGATTTCTTTTTGGGTTGGGTTGGGGTATGAGTTGGTGTTTGGGCCAATGGTGTCGATTTGGGTTGATATTGGTCCATTGGCTAAGTCTGACCCGATTTAGGAATAGAACCCAAAATAGAATTCTCGATTTTGGAAATCATTTCTGAACTCATTTTGAAAACGATTCACAAACAACATTTAAAATGTTTTGCACTCCAATAATCTAATTAATAAATCTAAATTATTAATATAAAATACTTTGAAATTTCGGGATATTATATTAATTTTAAGCATCACTAATTAATATTAATGTAAATATATATTCTTTATCCTTCTATGGTAGTTCAATGTCATTGGATGGTTGTGTGTATGTCACTGTGTGATGCTGTTGTTTATATATGAGTCAAATTAGTCTGTGTCATTTTATGGGGTTTCAATGGCATTGCAAGGGTGTGTGTCTGTCATTCTATGTTGATTCATTTTCATGCTTGATTTTCAGAATTAGTTACAACACCTCCTTCTATTGTCTCCTTTACTCCTGGAGGTTCAGAGCAGTGGGTTAGAAATGTAGAGGCTGAGTTTACACCTACGTTGGGGATGCTTTTTGAGACATTGGATGAGGGGGTAGAATTTTACAAGATATATGCACTTGCTTTTGGGTTTGATACAAGGTTGTATACGTCTAAAAGAGATATTAGTGACATGATAGTCTATAAATCTGTTGTGTGTAACCGACAAGGTTTCAAAGAAAACAGGGAAAAAAAACCTGTTACAATGGATGGTAGTGAAGTGAACAACTCCTTAGAGTGTAATACTGAACGAGTTGCAAAGAGAAGAACTAAGATTACTCGATTTGGGTGTGAAGCGATGATTGCTTTTAGGTACCAAGCTGGTAAATATGTAGTTTCGAAGTTCAATCACATTCACAATCATAGGCTTTGCAAATTGAAACATAGGGAGTTAAAAGCTTGCTAGAAACCTGACTTTGTTTCATAAGCAAACCATTATTGACCACACAAAGCTTAAAATTGGTGCAACGAAATCGTTTTGAATATGCAAGGAATATGCAAAAGGCTATGAAAATGTGGGCGCAAACCTTGTGGATTTTAAGAATTTTGATAGGGATATGAAGTGTTTCATAGGGGATAGAGACTCACAAATGTTGATTGACAAGTTTAAGAGAAAATCTGAGCTCAAGAAGGGTTTCCATTTTGCCTATGAGGTTGATGAGGATGACTGTTTGTCGAAGGTCTTTTGGACAGATGCACGGGGTAAGAAGAACTATGCACTCTTTGGTGATGCAGTTTCGTATGACCCCACTTATGGTACAAACAAATATTACATGACTTTCACTCCCTTCACTGGAGTGGATCATAACAAAAAGTCTGTGACATTTGCGTGTCCTCTCTTGTCACACGAGGATGAAGACTCCTTCACATGGGTGTTTCAGAAGTTCTTGGAGGCTATGGGTAATAAGGAGCCACAGTGCTTTTTTACAGATCAAGATCCAGCAATAAGGAAGGCAGTCCCCTCTGTTTTTAAACATGCCACACACAGATTTTGTATGTGGCATATAACCGATAAGGTGAAGGCCAAGGTAGGGGTAAAAATATGCAATGAAACTGAATTCTTGACTCGATTCAATTCCATTATTTGGGATATAGATCTCGAACCAAATGAATTCGAGCGAAAATGGGATGAAATGATTGCTGAATTCGAACTTGAAGTTTCTTGGTTGATGGACATCTTTGAGATTCGACACCAGTGGTTACCAATTTACTTTAAGGACTTGCAAATGGGTTGTATTTTGAGAACAACTCAAAGATCAGAGAGTGAAAATAGCTTCTTTAAGAAGTTTCAAAGTGAGTTTGGGAGCTTGGTAGAGTTTTGGATGAGGTATGAGAGTGCTATCGAACAACAAAAGTACGTGCAGAAAACTCTCACCAAGGCCAATTACACTTCCTTTCCTCAAACAATGACTCCCTTACCTATAGAAGTTCATGCATCAAAAGTGTACACCCACAATGTATTCTATGACTTCCAAACAGAGTTGTTGGCTTCCATAGGTGCTTGTGGGGTGGCGGGATTCACAAAGACAGATGATATTGAAACTACGATGGTAATGGATGCACAAAAGAGGAAAACATTTGAAGTGGTCTACAATGTAATTACCAATGAAACAACCTGCTCTTGCAAGCTTTTTTCGATGAAGGGCCTGCTATGTAAGCATGTTCTTTGGGTTTACTCCGGGAAAGGGCAAAAATGCATACCAGATTACTACATACTCACAAGGTGGACTAAGGATGCTCTTAAAACCCCTGTCCCGGACTTGGATGGTAGTATTCTTAAGGAGTCTGAAGCACTTGATAACCGTAAAAAAGCCATTTCTGTTGTTTGGTTTGAGTTCTATTCTACTCTCGGTTTCCTATCAAACAAAGAAGAGGAAGACATAAATGCGTTGTGTGCTTTGCTGAAAGAGTATAGGCAAAAGTTAGACCCAAACCCAACCGCTCTGACCAAAGAACAAGAATTAGAGATACTTTTAGACTGTCAGTCAAATGTTGAAGTCACTATCCACCCCCCAAAGATATCGAGCAACAAAGGGAGTGGCAGTGGTGGCAAGAGGCTTATCTCTCATAGAAAGCAAGGCATTGAAGACAGCAAGACAGCGCGCCTTTGTAAGAACTGCAACCAAATGGCGAAGCATGACAGAAGGAATTGCCCTTATCAACCAGGAGGACTAGCTCAAGAAAATACTCCTGAGATGCAGCCGCCAGTCAATGCCGTGAGAGCTCCCAGATTTTGTAACAATTGCAAACAACTGACAACTCATGATAAGAGGAACTGTCCTCTTCCCACAATTGTAGACAATCAACCACGTCCACAGGTCACGTCACTCTTCTATCTTTTGTCTGTGCTTTTCTAGATTTTTATTAGTGAATAGAATTACATTTCTTCATGAATTGAAATCTGATACTTATTATATAATTCAGGTTGTTGTAGAAACTACACCTTTCAAAAGACAAACTCGAAGTCAGGGTCAAGCTCATTCGTAGAGATCGTCCAGAGTGATACATTATTATTCATACAGTGACATGACATTGTCTATGGAGTGATACTCTATTTGGGAAACAATGACAGACCATTGTATGTAGGCTTAGCAGGTCATTTGTAAAATAGAGTAACAGTGTTTTGCTGAAAAAGTGACATTATGTTACGCATACAACGACACTATTTTCTCCCATGAGTAACACTTCAAAAACTCTATTACAACTTTTATGACTTAATTTTGAATGTACTTCTGATCAAATGACACTCTAATATTCATACAGTGACATGACATTGTCCATGGAGTGATACTCTATTTGGGAAACAATGACTGACCATTGTATGTAGGCTTAGCAGGTTATTTGTAAAATAGAGTGACAGTGTTTTGCTGAAAAAGTGACATTATGTTACGCATACATTGACACTATTTTCTCCCATAAGTAACACTTCAAAAACTCTATTACAACTTTTATGACTTAATTTTGAATGTACTTCTGATCAAATGACACTCTATTATTCATACAGTGACATGACATTGTCCATGGAGTGATACTCTATTTGAGAAAGTGACATTATGTAATTGTGTGATATAGAGTGACACTGTTTTGCTGAAAAAGTGACATTATATTATGCACTACTTTTACCAATTAGTAACACTTCCAAAATGTAACATTTACATTGAACAAACTCCATACAGTGACAGTATGTTTTCTACAGAGTGACACTCTATTTCAGAAAAAGTGACACTCCATTGAACATAGTGACTTTAAGTACACACTATAAAAATTGTGATCATAGCCACAAAAAAAAGGTTTGTCTAAAAAAGCCATGAACAGATTTACATAGATCAAAAAAAAAAAAAAAATCATGTATTTCTCCCACGACCTCTGCCTCGGCCTATTGATGGAGATCCCCCTTGTGCTCTTGGAGAAGATCGTCCTCCTCTTGATGATAATCCTCCCCTGAAACGAAAAGTTCTATACAAAATGTCAAAACCTGGAATATAAAAAAACGAGGGGGAATAAGAGCCAAAAGCTAATTGTGTAGAATAATTTCCGTACCTTGCACCCGCACCATGTATATTACGCAAAACAGGCTCTTCAGTCAATAACGGCTTAGGATCGACCTTTTCTGCTGGCAATAACGTCTTCTTTTTAGGCTTCTCAGCCTTCTTCTTCTTCTCTATTTCTTTGATTAGACGTTCCTCTTTCAATTGCTCAAACAGATATTTTCTCCGTGGGTTCAATGCAGCTGAGAGAGTCAGAACTCTCTCTCTCTCCTCATTGATGTCACTTAACACCAATGCAGCAGCCATCTCTGCAGCAAAAAGGCGCCTTTCTACCTTATTCCCAAGTTACTATCAAACAAGACTCCCTCATAATAAAAAAGGTGCATTATCATAAAACACCCCGACTCATCATTGAGACTATCGGCACTTCGCCAACTGAAATCCATGCCGAAAGACTTTTCCATGTCAAAAAATGCCGATTGTTCATCAACTTTGCGACCCTTTGTATCCAAATAATCACACACCGGTCCAATCTGCATAAGAATTTCCAAAAAATAGACAACCACAAAACTAACACTCAGTATTCATTAATTCAAATAACACAGACTGTCTTAAAAAAAATCAGACATCATCCATGGAATAGAGTGAAAAATAGTGTCATTGTATGAGTAACATAATGTCACTTTTTCTGCAGAACACTGTCACTCTATTTTACAATAAAGTATCACTCTTCTTTAATGGCTGTCACTGTTTCTCAAATAGAGTATCACTCTATGGACAATGTCATGTCTTTGTATGAATAATAGAGTGACAAACATCATCCATGTAATGTCTATTGGTGTGAAAACGTTAAAAGTATAATTAAACTTACCGCTGTCTTTGTGAGTCGGTAGAAGTCAGAATCCTTCTAGTCCTTATGGATGGTGTTATCCAAAACTTAAATTCTCTGTTGAAGCCAATTGAGACACACGGCGAAGTAATGATGGTTGTAGAAAAATGGAATAAACACCAAATCAGCATCAAATCCAAATCAGCATCAAAATTCAATTTGACTGGGCATTGATCGAAAAACTTGTCCCATATCTGAAAGAGGTTGTCAGCTTGATCTGTGTCACATGTTGTATCAACCAAACTGGACAGAACGCCCATGTGATCAATCCCAAAGAAAAGCCTGGATGGTTTACAGGTCTCCTCAGCCTCAATGACATTTAGCAGAACCGACCAACAATCTGCAACTTCTGTACTCATCATTGTACTAGGGAGCATAGTTAACAGATCTTTTCGACACAGCATCATATCCTTTGAAAATTTAACAACCAATTCCCTAAAAACAGAAACAAAACAAAAAAAGAGAAAAAAAGCTTTCAAGATTATGATTCCCCTAAAAAAAATGACCATCTGTTTTTGCAAGGGATTATATATAAAAGTTGTCTAACAAATTCAAGCACATACCGATGGTCTAGTTGACTGTAGTCATCCAAGAAGCAGTAGTCCACAACCTCCTTTCGGAACTTAAGCATCTTATTAAACATCACACCATTGGCCCTCATAAACTTTGACAGAAAAATAATCTTAGTTTCTGGAGGACCGCTGTCTATGCTACACCCAGCCCCATCACTCTTTTCAGGTGACACCCTTCTCAAAACAGAAATATCAGGTGTGATGAGAGTTTTGAGCGTGCTCTACGGCCGCCAGACTGAGGATACATAGTATCAGAATTGTCTTTACCGCCTGTTTTCTTCTTTTTCCCTTCCTTTGGCGTGGCTTTGCTTTTCCTACGTGTCTTATTAGCTTCTTGCTCGCGCTTTTTCAGCAGATTAGGATAAAAAGTAGCCTTTTCATCAACATATTGAGCAACCGCTTTGTGGATATCAATCCTCAAATCGTTGATGTCGCTCAAAACCAAGGAAACAGCAAGCTCGCAGCGATAACGAATTCTGGATTTATAAGATGATAATGGACAATGGAACACATCTCCTTTGTAGCACAACATGTGTATCATCATGAAAATACCGCAATCAACATTCTGTTCTGTTGACTGCCACTCAAACTCAACATTGACAATCCCAAACTTAGACACGTCAGCTCCTCGAGCAATAGATTTGGATTTGAGATAAGAGCCCAACATTTTACACTGAAAACATAGTAGTCACATAGAAAATCAACATAATTTATGTTGTCAAAGAGACTCAAACAGAGTTCACACAGGGAAAAAAACCCAACCATAAGAATTATTACAGTAATTACCGCAAGCAAGGCCATTGACTTGCAATCATGTTTGTCCCAATTAGCATAAACTCTGTTGTCAAGGTACTCAATTCGAAGAGATTTAAAGTTGATACAGGCACAGAAGAAGTGTTCTTCAAGTAGTAGAGGGATGAACAGCTACATTAAATAGAACAGAATTAGAAAACACCAATAAAAGGAAATAAGCATGTCACTGTATGCAAAATACAGTGTCACTCTATGACAAAAGTCATGTCACTGCATGAGAAATATAGTGTCACTCAATTGTCAAAAGTCATGTCACTGTATGCAAAATACAGTGTCGCTCTATTGACAAAAATGTGTCACTGTATGCAAAATAGAGTATCACTCCATGGACAATGTCCTGTCACTGTATGCAAAATACAGTGTCACTCTATTGCCAATGTCCTGTCACTGTATGCAAAATACAGTGTCACTCTATTGTCAAAACAGAGAAAAAAAACACAGAGATTTAAGAGCACTGCTAAAAACTCACCATATCAGCATTCAGATCAATTGGCCGGCGATTACAAAAACTCCAATTATCCCAACAAGACATCAGCTCCTCACAAGCACCCTTCGACTTTCTGTTCTTTTTGAGAGCTAACAATGACCCCTGCAAATAAACAGAATAAATGGATTGGTCAAAAACATACAGTAATAATATACTTCAAAATTTTACTAAAATAGGAGTGTAAATACCATGTGACTAACGCCAAAAAAGGTCCTCGACGGTTGCTGATTCTCCTTTTGCTGAAGCTCGTTGAGGTGTATTGACCAACACTCAACAATGGTATTTGTAATCATTTCATGATCATGAAATGTAACCATATCTTCCCTTGGAAGAAAATGGAAAAAGCCAAAGTTCACCAGCTGCTCACTAAAAAAAGCAAAAAAAAAAAAAAAAAGTGTATCAAAAAGCCTAAAATTCTATGCACAATCGATTGTCACTGTGTGCGCAATAAAGTATCACTGTATGAAGAAAAGCTTGTCACTTACTCATTTGGGAGGTCAAAATCATCTAAAAAGACGTAGTCAGCTACAAATTTGCGTAGTGAAAGCATTGATGAAAAGATCTCTCTGTGATTGATCATAAAATTGGACAAGAGCAAATTATCTTCACAGACACCACCAAAGTCAAGAGAGCAGCCCACACCATCATGGTTGCGCCCCTGAAGACTAATCCAAACCCCTTCAGAAGGCATAATTTCCTCTGCAAGATTCAAAGAAGGCTTGCTAGCACCACATTCACTAGCAGCAGACTCGGAAGCAGCACCCTTGCCAACAGCAGGCTCTATAACACCAGTATCTACAACAAGAGGCTTGATAACGCCACGGTCTGTGAGAGGAGGAATGGTAACACCAGAATCTACGACAAGAGATTTGACAACACCAAGGTCTGCGACAGGCGGATCGGTAACAACAGACTCTGTGACAAGAGGCTTGGTAACGCCAGGGTCTGCGACAGGACAAAGGTCGGAAAGACGAGGCTCTGCGGCACTAGACTCACTAGAGACAGCGTTGCTATGATCAGCCTTGCTACGAGCAAGCTTTACGGGCTCGGTAGCAGTAGACATGCTAGCATCAACACCAGTTGTAGGTTTATTTGAGACACCATCAGTAACCATTGACACAATGCGTTCTAAATCTTCAAAGCCAGAGATATAATCTTCTGTAGAAATAAAATTTTCGGTTTGTTGCTGGGCAGCTTCATCACCACAAACATCACCAGAAGGGGGAGTCATGACAGGGGGTTGAGATGACAACCCATACGTTGCTAAGAAATCTGTCATTTCTTTCACTGCCTGCATTCTCTCACAAAGAGAGTCGAAAGAACGGAGGATATCAGGATCAAACAAGCATGAGGGTGTCGGGGACAATTTCAAACCTCCTTCATCATCAGCAGGCCTCGAGGCAGCCCTCTTCTTTTTTAGTTCATTTAGCGAACTCAAAACATTGAGGTGTACAACCTCAATGTTTCGCTGCATAAGGAGAAAAATCTCCTGGACTTCATCACCACTAGCCCTCCCCTTAATCTCCTCATCTGTCTCTATGCCTTCAGGAAGCTCAAACACAATATACTTGCATCCATTAGACCGAGAACCAGCAGATGTATGAGGGATATCTTCATACTTTGATTCTGGGGCATTCTTTGATTTGGAAATTGGGTATACAGTCTTTGAGATCAACCCATTAGCCAAAGAACCAGAATTGAATTGTGACTTTACTCTTTTTGACAACTTCTCGTCATCCCAATGTTGGATGAGTGGCAAGTCACATGGTTGAACTTCTCCACGAACTTTAAGCCTATGGAAGTACGCCAACATCAAAACGAGAACACAACCTCCACAAAATGTTAACTTCTTTACCTTGTGCTTCATGAATCCATCAATTAATTGATCAAACACAAACCCACACCAATCTAGGTCCTTAATCTTCGACACATCTTCAACGGCTTGTAAAAGACTGAAATCAATCGTGGAATTAGAAGTTGGAGTCAAGAAAGATGACATAGCCAAGAGTACAAACATTTGTTTGAACTCGTCATCTGCGACCTCCTTCTTTTTCAGCCTACTAACAAACTCTCCAATAGCAATCACATCACTATTACCCTTAATATTAAATTTCTGCCTCCATTTCATTTTTAATGGATGTTAATCAGACGTGAACCTGTTTCCCGTCTCAATCAATTCCACCACATTCGGTCCTCTAGGCAACAGAAACATGTCATGAACATCATCCTTACCAATTAAAAACTCCTTGCTCGATGAAGCTTTCAAAATAAAACTCTCATGATTAAAAGCATCAACTAACCACGGGATTATTGAAGTTGGAACAGCCCCGAGATTCAACATTAACAACCCCCCAAACCCCATTTCTTTAACGCCATTTACAAGCTCAGGGTTGTTGTTTATCACACTCAATACCTTCATCAGAGAATTGGGGCGGCATTTGGTAACTAGTTTCACCCTGCGTTGGAGAATAAAATTACAAACACATACATACAATGACACATAAAATTAAATTCAGTGACACACATGTGGCATACAATGACACAGGCATAAAAAGACATGAGAGTGTCACAGAAACACATACAATGACACACAAAATCAAATACAATGACACACATGTGACATACAATGACACAGGCCTAAAAAGACATGAGAGTGTCACAGAAACACATACAATGACACATAAAATCAAATACAGTGACAAACATGTGGCATACAATGACACAGACATAAAAAAATCAGAGTGTCACAAAAACACATACAATGACACATAAAATCGGATACAGTGACACACATTTTGCATACAATGACACTAGCATAAAAACACATGAGAGTGTCACAGAAACACACATACAATGACACATAAAATTAAATACAGTGACAAACATGTCGCATACAATGACACCACCATAAACACACATGAGAGTGTCACAGAAACGACATACAATGACACATAAAACCGAATACAGTGACAAACATAGAGAGACAAAGGAATTACTTTGGCACATCAGTTTTACGTTCTTCATGAACGTCAATCAAAGCGTCTTCAACCGACACATTTGTTTCCAAACGAAGCTTTTTCGTCCCTTCTTCATGCAATACTATGTCAGTACACTCTCCTTTCGACATTTTCGAATTAGTTTTAGGCGACTTCCTCTTCATCTTTGCTACACACCAAAAAACACAAAATTTTAACAAAAAAACTAGGGTTTCAAAATTGGAAATAAACGCTGTATAACACTAAAATCAACCAATTAATCAACATTTTAGAGTAGTATCAGATATAATTTGAACAGATACACAAAATTAGCACAAAAAAACCACATGCAAAAAAGCTAGGGTTTCGAAAATGTTCAAAATCGGAAATAAACGTTGTATAACACTAAAATCAACCGATTAATCAACATTTTAGAGTAAGAAACACATATAATTTGAACACAAACACAAAATTAACACAAAAAAACGACATGCAAAAAGCTAGGGTTTCAAAAATGATCAAAATCGGAAATAAAAGCTATATAACACTAAAATCAACTGATTAATCTACATTTTAGAGTAGATTAACAAATATTTCAACAAAAGTAGAACGACATTCAACTTCGAAATCCATAAAATGCAGTAAATTTAAAAAGAAAATCGAAAGTATTACCTTATTATAAGAACAAAAAAGAGGAGAAGATGTCGAAGGCGGAGATGGAGGCGGCGGCGGCGACGGTGACGAGTTATCGCAGAAAATGAGAGGAAATGAGAAAACGCGAGACAGGAGAGAGAAAATGAGAGAACGCGAGAGAGGAGAGAGAAAATGAAAGAGCAGTTGATTTTTGGAAAGTGATTTGTCAGATTTCGAAAATTGAAAAAACAAACTGTGTAAATTGTTATTTAAACCCCGGACAGGTGGCTTAATCTGGGGCGTCGAAAATTGTAGATCTGACGGCTGAGATTTGGTGCTCAGTACTCACCTAAGGAGGGGTACTCTTATGATCCTCACTCTATATATATATATATATATATATATATATATATATATATATATATATATATATATATATATATATATATATATATATATATATATATATATATATATCTGTGTGTGTGTGTGTGTGTCTCCTTTCTGATTTTAACACTAATTGTTATGTAGAATGTCCTTGCTGGTCCACACTTCCCTATTGTGAATGGAGTAGATGGAAAGAGTTATATTCAACTTCCAACACAAGTATGTTAATTTGTTTTAATTCCTTCATCTCTTCATCAACTATTATTTTACTTCCTCGACGTAACATAAAATAATTGTATAATTTAGCTTCTCCAATCATATGCATCCAATCATATGTTCCAAAGCAATGGTGGAACTTCCATGCCCATGCACACGCCTATGCCCTTTGGTATAGAGCCTCATGTTTTGCCAAACAATCAAGCTGTTGGATTATTTGCTCCTCCCAATTATTTTTCAGACAAGGTATGAAACATCACACTTTACCACTGGTTCATCTCTATGGTGCCCTTAATTTATTATATGAGCATGATATGTTACACTGATTTTGCTGGTTTGTGCCCAGTTTTTTCTTTGCACAGCACTTGAGATAAGACACAACTGATCAAACTCCAATCCCTGACCAATTTACCAATTTTAAGCATCATCGTAATAAATAATTGGTCATGACTTTCAACCTCCCGTTGACAAAGCAAACAATTATCATCATCGTAAATGGGTTAAATTACTGATGTTTATCTCTTAATTGTAATCTGTCACGGCTAGCAATCGAAGAAATCAAGCTAGCTTTCGAGATAGCATATCTTGTCCATATCCTTTGAGAGTGTCCTTGCCAGCCAAATATAACCCTTTTTCTTATTGTAGCCACCTCCCGGGCTTATCCACTGATTCATCTCTCTGGTGCCCTTAATTGTGCGGTTGTGCCCATGACCTCTACGCTTATTTTACTATATGAGCAGGATATGTTACACTTATTTTACTATGCCAATGGTATGTTGTTCAATGATATGTTTATCTTGATTCAACAGTTGGAATTTAGCATTGGCACGAGCTCAACACGAGGGTCCGTCGAACGGCCCATGTTGCCACCTATAAGATCGTACAATTTGAGAAGTGATATCAGTGACCATCGGGGACATTGATGAAGATCGACATTTAATGATATGTACATTTAAACATTCACGCTTTATTTTAGGATGTGTTTTGGTGCATAAAGCACCTTTTTGTATGTAAATTGTGACCTTATGCGACTTTAAACGTAATTTTGGAGACGACTTTTTGTGAAAATGGAGTTTGAGGATGCAGCCTCAAGATTTGTTGAACAAGTTTTGTTTGCAAATGGAGTTTCATACCTACAATTTCTTCATGTGTTGAGTGGTCCTTCCATAATCAGCAGCGGGTTCATCGACCTTATAAACCGTTGTGCGGCATGGCGGTTTAATATTTATTGTAGGTTAGGTTCTCAAGAACTTCATAAACGCTTGAAATCTGATTTTTTTTTTACTGGATAGGAAGTATGTATGTTCTCACCCAGCACAATTTTTTGTTAATATGAGACACTCACATGTGAAAACAATTTTAGACTCGTTGATTTAGATATTTATCTGACATGTGAATTCCATCATTAGTCCCTCAAATTTATATGAAACGACAACTGAGACTTGAATTAAATATATCAAAGTGGTTTTGGTAAAATGCTAATACTAATTGGAGTATATGGCTAGTCCTCAAGATTTGGCGACTACTACTCACCTTGCTCGTTATTTGTTGATATGAACGCTGGTTTTTCGATAATAACACATGAAAAGCATCATTCAGTTTTTACCCACAAAATAAAACACAAATAAAACGTATGCGTACCAAACGAAATAACAACATAATCTTGAGATACAATAAAAACATTTACCGATAAAATAAACTAGTTTTAAGATTAAATGAAATGCATAGAAACTAAATGTTAAATCAGAAACATAGGACTTCAACAGATTCATCCAACCTCGTTCTTGATAGATATTTCGACCACACATCATCTTAGGTACTGCAAACAAACGTGCACCATGCACAATGTTGTGTTTTTCAATTGTATGTTCAGATTTAACCTCCACGTTATCATGAACCAAGTTAAAGCTTCTCACATTAACGCTCATGATTTTTGACCATGAACGATAAACCCAACTAAACTTCCTAGTTCGGGTCAAGTAAAATCGGTGTTGCACTGGTTCATTCATTAGATTTTGAACAACTATCATGGTCTTTGCCTCATTCTCTTCGGAAATGGGTTCAACGCAATCAGACTGCAAAAGTAAATTTGGATTATATAAATAACTATAATATGAATATGACTTATGAATATTAAAATTAAATACACCTACTATCACTAATTGTACCTCTTTGAAATATGCGGTTAATCTTTCGCCGTCTTCAATATTTTGGTTTTTCGGGCTTTTATTTGGATCAATTGTACGCATGAAAGTACGAATTTCCATTTTTGATATATCTATTCCATGACGTTTTGCGTAGTCACAAAACACACCCCGAAGGCCTTTGTTTTGATTTGTGGTGTAACTAACATTTCGATTACCATCTTTATCTGATATGTAAATATCAATTAAGATGTTCTTATCTTCAGTTTCATTATCTACACTGACATTGTACACACCACTTTATTGTGTAGACATGTTTTGGAATGATATGTTATGAACACCCTTTCAATTATTTATAGGCCTAATAGGTTGGTGCTTAAATAAAAGGTAGTTACCTATGCAGAAAGTATAAATTATTAACACACCATGTGTAAAGTGACTTGTCCCCATTCTTGTACCCACAATCAATAAATTAATGCTTTTAATCATCAAGACCGGGATAAAGAATTATCACGAACTTATTTGAATTACATAAAATTAAAATACATCGCACACAATATGACCGATATTTAGATACTTAAAGGTACTTAAACTTAGATAATATTAATTATTATTCGTTCAATGAGAAATTCTCAAACCTAAACGTTGAATCATTTATATCTTTCAATACTTTAACCTTTCTTTTATACTTATTTATCTTCTTCTCAAGAGATGCAATTATATTATCCTTCTCAAGTTGTTCCGCTTGTAAATGAAGAATTTCATCACGGAGTGCTCCAACAATACCTTCACCACTTGAGGGAAGAGGGCGATCAATACATTTCCAACTACCGCAACCATTACGTGTGCCACATTGTTGGAATCTCTTTCCAGGGTTATCTGTTATGAATGAGGCTAGGACTTCCATTTGTGTTCCGCACAAACAAGTAGATCGTGCAGCCATGGTATTCCAATGTTGAACTCTTTGCAACTGATTTAGACCGGTACATCTTCGTCCCTGCACAAGCAAACACTCATATTTACTTTATGCCAAAATAATACAACTACAGTTTTGAACACATATTACAAACTCACCCTATTTCTACTTGCACAATCTGCCATTGGACAATTTCTTAATGGAATCGTGATATTTTCCAAAAGGGTACAATAATTCATTCACAAGAGCCACTAATTTATAGGCACTGCATCTGCTATGATCTCACATGTAAACAATATTGTTGCCGGACTCATTTGCATTGTCGTATAGTCTGAGAAAAATAAATGGCCTTCCAAAAATTATGTTATATTAATATAAATTAATTGAACATTAATGCCGAAATAATTAGTGAAAATTATTGTAATTTTATATATAATCCGAAATACATGTTATTATAAACTTCAATTATGCCTGAAGAGAACGAGAAGCTTCAAGGAAATCATCATCTCAGTCCAACACTATTACAATTTTTTTCGAGTTACGTTGGACATTGTTTGAACCAACTGCACATTCTTCCCTAACCAAATGGTTTGTGAATAGATGATTCTCGGCCACTCCATGTCCTTCATTGGATAACCAGCGAAATCCAAATGTTTTTCCTTCATTAGCGCACATAATACATCTGCTAAAATAAACAATACATGGTGCCCTATAGTTTGGAATAATAGTCCTTTCAAAATGCATCCAAGGCCATGATTTATAATTATTTGTACCTGAAATTAAACGACATGAAAATAAACTATGTTAGCAAAATACGATCCCCACTAATTTGACGTGATATTGAACTACACATATTAGTATACCTTTAGATTGTCCTGAATCCCTACTTTCCATGTTTATTTATTTCAAAATTGAAGTGATTGACAAAGTACTTTTATAGGGTTGAGTTGAAATATCATCCATTCCAGACAATAATAGATAGTACCCAATTGTGGAAAAGTAGTAGTGGCTACTGGGACCAGACTTTCGAACTTTTGCTTTGTCTTATTGGTAATAATATACCTCTTATCCTATTTACTTTTCATTATATTTAATCTCATCTTATCTTATTGGTATTTTCTGGTTTCTTTATTTGAATGTGCATTAGTATTTTAGCATTACTAATATAAGAGATCAAATTTATAAACATATAAAAAACATAACTTATAAGAGATCAAATTATCAAATATAACTTATATTTTAAAAAACATAACTTATATTACATTAGTTCAACACAACACATTGAATTATCATTTCATATGAACATATAAAGTATGCCCGTCCTTTATGCCTGGTGAAGCAACAGTGAGATTTGGTGACACTTCTTTGTTTTGATAAAGAATTCTGAAGTCTTTTGGTGAAATTCCGCGTTCGTTAGCCCATATGCGGAAAACGTGAAACATCTTTGCACATGAACGCATGTGAAATTCTTAAACTAAGGGTGTTGTTTGCAAATCTTGAAGTATAAAACGTACCATGTTGAACAGTGTATCATTAACTTCTCCAATATATCTCTGCAATGACATGTAAATTTTTTATTAGATCCAAATGCTACAAACAATCCATCGAGGAAGTGTCACTTTTAACATACCTTATCAAATATGGCATATATACTCAACACAAAATTATTAGGGCATAAATTACTTACATTAAAATTAAGGATTCATAAATATTTATATAAATACAATGAGTGTATCAAATTAATATAGTGGTACACGGTAGGAAAACAGCTAAGTTATTGATTTCATGCAATAAAAGCTATTGACATTTCAATTAAAGCAATTGCTGATAAGACAAGAGAGAGTACCGAACACTATCTGACAAAATAACTTTAAAGATATGCAATAAAAGGTATTGACATGTCAATTAAAGTAATTGCTAGTAGGACAATATAGCGTTTCTACAGAACACTGTGTGATGCCATGAATTTAAAGACGAAAACAGTTCTCGACAATACAATAAGTACACAATATAAAAATATAAAAGCATTATAAATTAATATTTCACTCAGAAAATATTTAATATAGTACGTTAGACGATAAGATAACATATTGAACTGATAAAATGAGATATCCGAGCAATCATATGTGAACACTTAAGCAGGCTTTATAGGTTGAGAAGATAATACACACTACCATTAAAAGGACTTACAGCAAAAAAAAAAAAAAAGGGAATGACATCATGTCGTCTAGTATTAGAGATCAGGCAATTGAAGGTAGTAACAATTTCCATTTCAATTATTTCATACGCTTGGCCATGTATCTTTGTGTTACACAATAACTTTTGAATGAACAGGTACCGGATCAAAAGGTAGATCAACACCCATGTCTGAAGAAGGTATATTTTACAAAATTATTCTTGTAAATGGTATATTTACTGACAATGTATAAACTAACAAACTAATCGAAAGTTCACAGAGTCCAAATTGTTCGGATGGAGTAATTGGCCGTGGGTTCATTTTCAAAAGACGCCACTTTTTGAAAGGGGTGTTGAAAAAGGGTTAACCATGAAGTGTCTGAGATGTGAGGACGAACAAAAGAAGATGGAAATTGTGTACAGGTATCATGGAAGGGATAATGGTGAGTGCGAAGAACATTTATTAAACGATCATGGCTTGAAAAAACATATGATACTAAACGATAGCAATGACATTTCCGAATATATTTATGAAGAAGAACAATGTTGTGTTTTCATTTCCGAGGATGAAGCAGAACAATCTCAACCTTATATTTGTGAAGATGAAGCCGAAGATTATGAACCTTATTTTTTGGAGGATGAAGCACAAGACATCTGATTTTAAAATGGGAAATTGTTAGGGTGGTGAAGGATATACTTAATATCTTTACCAAACTTGTGTTCTTATCCTTCCAATGCAGTTTCATATGTAAGAATGTGATTAGAAGAATATAATCACTAAATTGTATGACTAAATTACTCCGTATGATTAATGGTGTAGGTACAATTTTACCAATCAAGAAGATGTAGTAACTGTCTTATTTTATTAGATAGTATTAAATTGCCAACCTTGAAGATGTAGTAACTTTAAGAATATATTACAATATAACACTTAATCATCTTGTCCATAATAATTTACAGACGATTAAAATAGTGTACCAAAAAGATATACTAACTTTTGGTAATTACACATATGTGCAATAAAATAAGATTTTGATATGATAAAAGTAGTGGACTAACCGGATATGATAACGTTATAGATAGAGATACTACTATATAAAGATTCCTTACCCATCAAATATTGTATAACCTGATGGCATCAAACTACACCAACGAGAACAGTGCAGGCGATGTGTTCATGTTCTTAAAATATTAACTAACTAATAAAGGTATGAAGATTTAAATTTTTTTTTTTGTTATGTTTATTGATGGTTTTACGTCAGGTCGAAGAAGGAAAGAGAAGGTGAACCCGCCCATAGTAAAACACTGGTCAAGCCCTATTTCAGATGAAGGTATTTATGTTGTACTCATAATTTGGATATTATTTAATTTGATAGTTGACTAACAATTTATTTGTTAAAATTTTACAATGTTTTGATGGCAGAGTGTACACAATGGAGATTAGTTGAATGGCCTTACATTCATTTCGAAAAATACTTTTCGTGGGAATATACACAAATAGTAGGGGTAAGCATGAAATGTAGGATATGCGAAGAACAACAAGTCCCCATTAGATTTACTTATAAGTGGACAATGGGGGAGGACAATGGTGTACTAGCTAGACATGTAGAACAACATGATTTGTCAAAAGATATGGTAGTCACGGATAGCAATGATATTAGCGTCAATCAAAATTACGTAAATGACACTATCGTTGATAGTTATGAGGTAGAGCAATGTTGTGTACTAATATCCTCAGATGAGCCTTCTGAGTGAAGTACCCAAAACTCCTAAGTTGTTTTTGATGTTTTATGTATGTAATGAAGTTGTTGGTTGAAAATTGTTGTAAAAATTTAAGAGATTTGACTTTATTTCTGTCAATATAATGCTAGTAGTACTGTTGTTAAATGGTATATTCGTTTTTATCTTATTGAATTGTCATGTTATCTACTATACAACTTGTATTATTGCATAGAGACTTCTATGTTTCGTACAGACCTGTAATATCTAGGGGTGTGCAAATGCGGGTTCGGTTAACCGTTTGTCACTTTTTGGTCGACCCTAAACCGTAACCGTTAGTTCGGTTAACCGCACATCGGTTAACCGGATTTGTCGGTTCGGTTTAATCGGGTAATGTTTTAGTACGGGGACACTATTTGACTTAACAAATTAAGTAAAATTGATGGATAAAATATTAAGATTTCACTATACGTCGATACTTCAATTAATTTATGTATTATTTCCCTCAAACAAGTGAATTTTAACAACATATTGGATTAATTATCTTATTTTAGACTTGTGAATTAGTTGACTTATAACCTAATTTATTGAAAATAAGCATTATGTCCACTTTCGGTTCGGGTTCGGTTAACCACATACACACAAAGTTGCGACCCTAACCCGCATTTTATCGGTTCGGTTACCCGCTTTTTCGGTTCGGGTAAATCGGTTTTCGGTTCGGGTTTCGGTTTCACGGTTTTTTTGCACACCCCTAGTAATATCGATTCAATGCACTAAGTTGGTACGAACATCAAAACTTTGACGAGGAACATAAGTGAACATAATGTTTGAACAATTCATATTTTACTAATAAAATTTGATACGGTAAAACATAAAGAATACACAACAATTAAGGATAATTTACTAATAGTTAATACAAAGACATAATATCCAGTCAAATTATATCCTTCTGAGATGAGTACTCGTGCAACTCAATTCAATAATCGACGCCGGCAAGGTGGTTGTGCAGGCTACAAATGTCAACAATGAAATAAACAATGACATGTTAATATATATAATCGCCATCATTTGTAGGAAGGTTCTTATTTACATGTTAGTGTGATGAACATACCTCTATGGTAGCTGAGAAAATAGCTCCGTTATGTTCAGGGTAGAGCACGACGGAGGAGACATAAGGTTTCCATAGGACCAATACACCACCACGTAATCCAGGTTCAAGTAAGTGCCAATTATAAGGGGTAAAATTGAACATAACACGTTCACAATTAGTCAAACTACTTCTAGCTTCGGTTATTAAAATTACCTGCGGATCGTACACTGCTTGAATACAATGCATATTGGACACAAATGAAGGCCGACAAATACCCCTTGAATTCCAACAAACCAATGTTAGACCTTGTGTATGTTGAATCCTACCATTTCTTGGCGCAATCACATAGTTTCTGACGCTCAAAGCAACATCTTCAACTGTGTACGACACATTCACACCTAAACATTGGATGGTAGGCAAGGATTGATAAGCAATCAAACCATCACTATAGCTTGCAACGACATAACAAGTAGGTTGTTCTTGTATTTGGTGCAATGTACGTGGAATATGTAAGACAGGTTTAGGATCGATTAAATGCATAAGAGAACCTGGAAATGGGGCTGGGTTTTAGCGCACATACAATAAATCAAACAACCATTGAATCCAAACTTGAAATGCAGGGTGCAATGGGTAAGTGTCCATTAGATGAGGTAGATGTGCACTCCGAAAATTTCCGTCTACTCCTATCATTTTGAGTGATTCAAACTCATCTCCGTTACCTTGGGGATCTCTAATTAATGATCGCAGTGCTTCTGAAGGGATAATTTGATGTTGATTAACTTCCCACTCAACATAGTAGTTAGTTAAATGCATGTATATCTCAACATTCTCGTAGGATGGTGCCAATATATGTTCCACCAACATAGGTGAAGCTACAATTTGAAATCTATTAGCCATTTGTATAGTACAATAAAATTGATTAGTTTCCGAATTATTATAAGGGTTCTTTGTTGTAAACTCATGTAATGTATAGTTTCATACTCTTTATAGAATAAGTGAATTCAACAAAAGAGAAGATGTACACATACACGAAAGATTCTGTAACAAAATAAGACAGAGATGCAATAAAATAAGAGTACTTTATGCCAAAATAATTCAACTACAGACTCGAATCTTTATGGCAGAAATAACACTTTCGTGGAATCAAAATAAGGCAAATGAAGCATAAGACTTATTGTGAAAAATTGTACACTGAGGTATAAGATAATAATAAGTTGAAATTTACTGCAGGATAAAACTACTTTTGACAATATAATGTGAGGATAAGGCTTCATAAATGTAAGGAATAAGACATTTCCATAGTGGCACCAAATTTGCCGCGAAGCGGTTTATTAAGTCGATGAACCGATGCGTTGTTTAGCGGTTTTGACACAGAATCCGCTGGGTTCCGTAGTGCTTTAAAGAAAAGTGACCTATATGCAACAACTTGTGTTAATATCTCAAAATCACTTCGTGAAGAGTAGTCATGTTAATTCCCATTGGGTGATTTAGTCCGCGAAATTAGTGGGTTTCCTTCCAAAACTTTATACACGATAAAGGTAATTCCAAATCATATACACCCAAACGAGCAGTGATTCAATACATTTGGGCAAAAAAGGGAACTCCAATCGTTAACTCGTAAATGTTTCATTACATCTTCACGAATTATCATCACTAAGTCCTTCCAAAAAAAAAAGTCGGAAAATGTTTTACCAAAAAATCGAGGTTGAATATACCTACACCCAACATCCTTGAATGTAGGGAGTATCAACCTGACATGACATAATGCAGTTAACTTCCCTTATATTCAACCTGAATGTAGGGAGTATTTACATTCAATTATATTTACACTCAAAAAAACCAATGGGGCGAAATTATGAGTCAAAAGATGTTGAAGCAAATTAGATCCCGAAAACATCCTTGATGACTTGCTGCAGCTTGTTGGATTCGCAAAAAACATCATCACATAGGGGCCGTGATCTTGCCTGTGCAATACTACCCTAAAATGAAGAATTCATAAATCGAAGTCAAGAACCTATGCTGCTACCAAAGCTACCGAACTAATTAACAAAGCAATTGAGTAAATGGATTTAACAGTGAAGATGCTTAAAAGGTAAGAAATTACCAATTCAAAGTGGTCCACAAATCGTGCTGCACACTTCTTAATCGCAGCCAACATATAAACCCCGCAACTATGGCTGATGGAAAACAAATAATATTGATTTTAAACATTGAGATACTGATACCCTTTGAACAATAATAAGTTTAACAACCGGAAAAAAACAACTCACATGTCGGGTTGTTCAGTCATGGATAACAATTTCCGGTCCCAACCCATTAGTTCATCGACTTTCCATCAGCCATCAATAGTAACCAACAGAAAGTCCATGGCCTTGCACTTTTGCATTTAAAATTAAGCATTCAAAATAAGCGTATCTCAATAATGGCGTTAATATAAAGCCGTACAAATAACTTTAATAAGATTTGAGTTGAGTTGCCTTACCAGTTCGTCCAATACATCCTTATGTTTTTGTAGACCGCTCACAACATTTAAGGAATCAACAACCCATAATTCCTTGTTATATATATTGAATGCAGCACACCACCAGTGCCGATCTTTTAGTATCGGAACAAACACCTACAATGGGTTAAATTACGGATTATTTTCAAAATCAATCTAGGACTCGTTGCGTCTTCAAACAAATGTTTCAAAGAATTAAAATGTTTTCAGACCAAGTGAAGTGAACTCACAACGCATATTGGCTGAGCTGTCTTCAAACCGAATTCAGAATTCCAATACTTGACGTGATATTGAACTACTCTCTCAAGGTCAGACAAGGCCCCTTCTCCTTCTGAAGATTGAGGAACGTTGTTGTGAATAATAGTAGTTTCTTTTTCACAATCAAAGCATTCAATGTAGGGTTGGACAGCTTTACGAGGATTGACAATCGTGCCCTAATAAGTACAAAACATAACAATATATTAAGAACTTAGCAATAACAACATGTCCGATACATGTAATAAGGTAAAATCACGTACCGCAAAGTCTGGGTCAATGAAAAGCCTCATGGTGGCCCGTTTAGCAAACAAATGTTTGGCCTAATAGTCCGTGTACAACTTTGACACAACCCTGATATACTGAAACCATGTAAACGTGAGGGCATGTAAGCATTTGTGAACATATGTAAGGACTAAAACCATATAAACGAGAGTGTTAAGAGTGTTAAGTCGCCTGAATATGAATGCCTTGTGTACACTTCAGCACATTGTAACATTTAGAAAGCTCTACAAAGTGGCCACTACATTCAATCAAATCCATATCCATCCCAGCTGTATCTTTCTTGCGCTTGTGATTTCCCCATTTGTTCATGTCATTCACAAGCTTTTGCTTCATGGAATTCAACCTACTAGATTGGGGTTTAGAATACTCAAAATCCTTTTGCTTGCCAGCCTTGCACCTGCATGTTCTCTTTTCACGAGTACTCGGTACTTTAGATGAAGAGCCACGAGGTGGAGAAGTGCGAGGTGGTGAACCACGAGGTGGAGAGGTCCACGAGGTGGAGAGGTGCGAGGTGGTGAACCACCAGGTGGAGAGGTGCGAGGTGGTGAACCACGAGGTGGTGAACCACGAGGTGGTGAACCCCCAGGAGGTGAACCACGAGGTGGTGAACCCCCAGGAGGTGAACCACGAGGTGGTGAACCACGATGTGGTGAGGGATTATCATAATCTCCAGAACTAAAAATTTCATGGGATTCATGATAGTGTTCTTCCTCTTCGTCATTCGAAATTCCACTACCCCTGATATCATGTTGCTGCTGCTGCTGCTGGTTCACAACTGAAGTGGCTGTTGGTCTAGACTTTTATGTGAGATTGTTCGTGAAGACTCTTCAATTGGAGTGGTTGTTGGTGTAGACTTTTCTTCTGTGCTCTTGCTTGTCTTATTTGCTTTAGACTTTTCTTCTTTAGCTCTTCGCTTGTGGTACTTGATAAGGTTTCTTGTTCCCTTGCGCTTTTTCCTTGGACGATCATTCTCATACCCATCTTCGGTGCGTTCACGTGAACGGACAGTTACACCTTGGTCTTTAAGTATAGGGAGCAAGATACCGACAATCTGAGCATGCATATGACATGAAATTAGAAATTAGGAGTGACCATCACAAGAAATGGGCAATATGATAAGCACGAAGGTTTAGTTAAAAGAGAGACACACCCCTATACATCATAAACCCTAACTTATGTTTCGAGGGTAAATGGATTATGTTGACTACATGTTGGAGAAGATTTTCAATTGAAATTTAGACTGACACAAGTAGACTATTTTTTGACATGTCCACTGTTCATAGCTCTATTCAAACCTTATTTTTTTGGAGATTAAAAGCATATTGTGTGCTGGATTCGTGTATGTATAGGCCGTTGCTTTTGTTAGAGCTGGATTCGTCTGCTCTTGGTGCTATAAATAATGGCTTTGGGTAGTGCTGAGAGTGAGCCTTCAATTGAAAGTTAGTGGTCTGAACTCTACATAGTAATGGCTTTGGGTAGTCCTGAGAGTGAGCCTTTTAGGTAGATACTACATTACTAGATTGACAATGTGCATGACAGATAGCATTCCCACATGAGAAGATGGAGGTCATTTGGACTACAAATTTAGTACACAACTCCAACTACTACTAATTGAACTAGTTGCTTAAAAGATGGAACTTCTCTAATTTGATCATAGACTCCAGTACTCTTTGGCGGTTCCTAAACAGGGTCCTCCCTGCCCTGAGTAGGTTTGACATCTTAAAAACATAAAGAAGATGTCATATTTTAGCTAAGACAGTATATGAGGGTGAATGAGGATCATGGAGAAGGCTTACCCCCCTTTCTTTTATATTGAATCAGAGGTCTACCTTGTGTGTATTAAACAAAAAAATGCGATATTATTGGTTCATAGGCTGGTTATGTCGTGAGTAGGAGCTTATCTTCAATGGCTCAACCTTCAGGAATAGAGCATTTTTTTCATTCATCAACGTATGGATTTTGGAGAGGAGGAGGCTAGTAAAGAGTTTAAATTATCGACTCACTGGAGTAACAGCGAGGCAGATTTACATCTAGAACAGGTATTTGCAGATTATGGAAAGCAAGCTTCCAAGTTTGAAGGTCTTTCTAGTGAAGCCTAAAAGATGCTGCTATAACTATTATCATTGCACCAGAACTCAAACTATTATCACGTATAACCGAATTACAAAACCACAACAATACGAATACACCACCCGCATGCCTAACATAATCACAACAGTTGACTAGTGCGTGTCTGATCAAGAAGTATCAATTTCAAAACAAAAAATGCATACCTCTAGCGCTAAAGCATGTGATGAATTCCCCTGATATAATGTATCCCGAGGTTCAGCAGGGTGAGGCAAGCCATAAGCTACATCAAGAACCTATTACAACAATTTAACCAGTAGCATATTAGGAAAAAAAAATATCTTATAATCTGCCCAAGAGAGTAAAAACATAAACGAACTTACTCCAATGACTCCATAATCACCGTTAAGTTCTTTGTCTTCATTCCTTGCAAAGTTAACTAATTCCGACTTCCAGACCTTGACACGAGGGAATTCATTCCACCTAATAGGCGGTCTTGCAGGCCGGTCAAAGTAGAATAACTTGGGGAAATATATAAATATATCATGAAATTAGTAAATAAATTGGGCATACGTAAATGTAAATTTACTAAAGTATAAAAAAATGTGTATAGATTTTAACTTACCGCAAGAAAATAAGTACATCCTCCTACACCTGCAACATAGCCATTCTCATAGAACTTGTTGGCAAAATTACGACCAATTTGGGCCAACCATGTCAAAACAAGATCACACCAATCGTATTTGGAACACTCACGATATATGGTAACGACAGGCAACAAGGCAAGTGGAAATCTAGAACAAGTAGTTGGGCATAAAATGGTGGTTATCGTATACATCAAAAACCCTAACTTAAACTCGTCTTCATCTCCCTCATTCTCAATGTTTTTAGATATCAAATGCTCGAGGGTGGACATGGTTATGCCTACTGTTTTCTTCCCTTTACCACATTTACCCAATGTCTCGGCATATTTATCCATTATATTCTTCTCTAAAATCTCACTATCACCAAAAGATTCCCTCGGAACAGGTCTGCCTATACACGGAATCCATAAAACCCAATTAACCTGGATTTTTGATAATTTAAACTCCGTCCCCCCATTAACAGGTTTGAGAACCATCCGATAAGGATCAAGTCGAGACATTAACCAATAGGACAAAAGACATGAGAAGGATTTACCGGCAAAATGAAGCAAATTACCAAATCCCATCTCTTCCACAATCGCCCTTTTCTGAGGACTTAACTCTGACACAACAATTCCAAATGCCTCCACTCGACATTTTACATTTGGTTGCTGCAAAATTCACAAATCAATACATAATCAATTTAACATGCAAAAAAAAAAAAAAAAAAAAAAAAAAAAATAAAAATTGTAGGGTAAACTTAAGATAACACACAACTCAGTGGCTATGTGTTCTGCAAATCCCATGATTTAGAACCTTCTATACTACCAATAATGCTCTGGACTACTACAAGCTACGTATTAAGTTGAAAATTCACTAGCTAAGGTTGTAGGCGAGGAAAAAGGCCTAGCATGAGGTGACTAATGAGATTGAGAATTGAGAATTAATGGCTAACTCTGCCAATAAAAGTATTCTATGATTTAATACACTAAAAGAAAAAGTCAGAACATAGACAATTGAGAGGTAAACGTGTTATGCAATTCCTATAATTTAGTACCTTAAGTGACAATTAGTGTTAATATTACTTAAAGAGTGATCAACTGACCTTAGCTTTCCCAAATCTATCCTCAAAGGCTTGCAATACCCTACAATCGCGTAGAACTTCAGCTCCAACACCCTACAAAGAACAAATTCAAAATACAAACCTATCAATGATATGAAAAATTACAAAAAAAAAATCTTCCTGATGATGTAACTATATTGCACAACTCAAAGAGGTTTATCACTTACGGAACTCATATCCGGAGGCTTCATTTGTTTATGAACTTTTGAACCCCTCCTCACGCATTTACGCTTAACCTTCATCTACATATACAATGGATGGATGGATGGATTTACATATATCATAACATATAAATGAATAATATACACAAAAGCTGAAATTTTAGAGTATTTGGTGATTTACCTCGTTAGCAAAATTCTCACTACCAACACTACCAGAAGTGTAACTTCCATATTCATGCTCACTGCCGTAAGAAAATTCAGCATCAGATACCCCCTCAGAAGATGATCTCGAATCAAAGTTCTCCGGATTTACATTGGCAGTCTTCGTCTTCTTATCGGCCTTCTTGTTACGAGCAATTTCTTTACCTTTGCGTTGCTCATTCTTCTTTGTCATTTTCACAACACCTAAAATCATAAACAAAATTCTTAACTGAGATACAATGCAATAACAGCAAAATAACAATTTCAAAACTAAACACGAATACCCTAAACTAAACAAGATGGAACAACAAAAGATAGAACATATAAATAAAAAATATCGATGGGAGAACTCATATAACTAAAGGACACTTCGCTCACCTTCGTAATAGTTGAAATCTTGTCAAAAGAAGGTATACTTGTCATTACATCCACTTTCAGGCCCTTTCGTGTATTCGTGTATGGACAATCCAATTTTTCCGTAATCATAATCATGAAATGAGAAAGATTTGTCAACATAAATTATCTTGCAGCAAAGCTAGACAACATAAACGAGGAACTGATGCTTTCAATCCCATTAAACATAAAGTTTGTATAAACATAAACTGAGTAGTGTACAAAATAATCAAAAGGATAGTACCATGGCTATATACTTTTAGTGTTTAGCAAATGGAATTTGGTTATTTTTCATTATAGATTTTAAAGGTAGCTTTCCGATATGTGGTCATTTTTCTATGGCTAGTTTAGTACAGAGTGTCGAAGAGGCTACAAAAAGAACATTACGTGAGCATTTTGGTATGGGTTTGCAACATAGTGACTTCTGGAAAACTGCCTCAATTTATCTCAAGGCTCAAACATTGCTTAATAATGTTTTGAGTACGTGATTGTAGACAGATTCACAGCTATGAAAACAGAATAGCGGCATCAAACTAGCAGGCTGGTTAATAAGCTCGGACAACCGTATTACAAAGTACACACCAATCCTATGTTCATACAAGAAAAAGAAACCAGCTGCCTTCTCTTCACCGTGTCCTTTTGGGCATTAGAAGGAGGTGCATATTGCAGAAATTTAGCAACTTTGGCAATATTTGTTCTCTGGTAACTAATTAACAAAACCCAAATCTCCAAAAAAAATACCCTAATTAGCAAATCCCAAAATCTCCCAATATCAAACCCCAATTCACAATCCCCAATTCAAAATCCGTAATTGACAATCCCCAAATAAAATTCCCTAATTAAAAAACCCTAATTAACAATCCCCGAATTAAAAACCCTTATTAACAATCCCCAAATTGAAAACCTAATTAACAATTAGCAAAAACTAGCATTAAAACATGTGGATGATCGATTCTCAACTAACAATACCAATCACAAACACATATTATGTGAGAAATGAAACCATAAATACAAAATTTAATTTAACTTACATGAATAGGAGTATGGATTACTTAACCTTCTTATCTTAGATAGCAGGAAGAATGACTGAGATGGAAATGCGCAAAGAAAATTTGATGGAGTGAGTACAGTGTTTGGGTGTCGAGCAAGAGGAGAGAGAAAATTAGAGAGCGGGAATGAGGGGAAGGGAAGAAGAAAGGAGAGTGTGATACCCCGTATTTTCGTAAATTTTTATTTAGATATATCTTTCTAAAAAAAAAAAAAAAAAAATCCAATTTCAGTTTCTTATACCCGTTTTACCAAAGTGGACTAGTTCCACTCTACTAATAAACCCTGCTCCTAACTCCTATTAGCAAGCTAGCAAACCCTAAACAAAAAAAAAAAAAACAAAACAAAAAAAAAAACATTACTTATAAATCACGTCCTAAACCCCTCCTCAGTTAATCATAAAAGTCATTCACAAATCCTTCCGCCGTCAGGTTGTTGATGTTTTGGCGTGAGTCGTATGTGGCTGTAATCATTTTGATGACGACTATGAGTATTCTTATCGAAGAGTTGACGGTGAAGCGAATTACAATGATTTGCAGGCCTTGCTAAATGGCAGTAGCGAGTTGCAGGGACATAAAAGTGAGAATTATTGTACATAGGGAAATGCATTTCAGGATATGGTTTTAGTGGTTTTGGTTCACACGTCAATAGCTAGATACTTTAGGCTACTAGTAAGGTTTTCATGCTTATTATATCAAACTTTGAGCATTTTTAGTCGTAAATTGGGTTAGCTAATTAACAACAGGTCTTCACTAGTTTATAATTGTCGGCACTTACAGGGGATTAAAGAAGAGTATGACTATAGGAGTACTTTACACAAGTTTTGAGGCATTGGTGACACGTGATCAATTTGGTATTACAAAGTATCTATAGTAATTTATTAAATTTAGCTAAATGGCCATATTGGGTTAGTAGAGCACAAGATTGACTAGGCATGCATTACGTTGTGTAAGTTCTTATTATTGGTCAGTAACTAGTTAAGCATGTATGAGTATTAATTAGTGTTCAATTTATTGTAGATTCTGAATTCGTAGAGGAGCAGTTTTGAGTTAGGTGCCGTTGTTGGTTGATTCCTTTCGAGGTAAGAAAGAATTCTACCTCCTTCTAAAGTTTACTAAGTGTTTTGTTATATGTTTGATTTAGACAAAATTGTTTGAGATAAGCATGTTTTATATATATACATTTGAAATAATTTTTGAGAAGAGAAGTTTTGTTTGAGTTATAAGGTTTTATTAAGATTTCATGATACAAGGATAAGAAAAGAGTAGTTTTATTATTTTTAGAAAGATGGGGTTGACTCTTTAGCGGTCAGCCCGAGTATGAGGATTATTATTACAAGGGAGACGTCCCTTACAGCTTCCTGAGGGATGACTTGATCACATTCCCTGCCTCTTGATCCTCCTTATTGGGGTTAGCTCTCTAAGGGGTGCGCGCACTCGGGACATTTGACCAGTTAACTGATACAGATACCTCTACCCCAGGTTGAGCATTTCAGAAAGTATAAGATTTATTACTTGTTTTATAAAGAGAGATCTTATCATTAGTGTTACTATTTTATTATCCCCTTTTACTACATTTTAAAAATACTAGACTGAGAATTTATTCGTTATCGTTTTAAGATTGTTGTAAACGTTTTCTTTTATTAAATGTCTTCTAGGTATAGTTCTTCCTTACTCAACCCTTTGTTGATTGTTTTCAAATATTTTCTTAGTTTGCAGGTGATGTTCCCTCTGTGTTGTTTGAAGGGCTCGGGGTTAAGCGCGTTTGGTCTTTCACAGAAATATATGTTTAGCTAGAGAGAGTTTAGACGCTTCCGCACTTTTGAACTATTTCGAATTTCAGTTGTAATTACATTTTCATTTCCTTTTATCTTGGTTAAGCAAAATTAGAAGATCAGAAGTACTATTTTCCGCCTTAACACTTGCCTTAGTTTAAGTGTGGCGGTAACACTCCCGATTGTCATGTTTTCAAAGAAAATCGTTATTTTAGAAGTTTAGAAAATCGAGGGTGTTACAAAGTGGTATCAGAGCCACACCATAGGGAAATGAAATTAAGCTAAAATTTGGGGGAAAAAAAGGTGTGTTTTAATTGGAAAACGCCGAGGTGAGAAGAGAGATGGGATGAGTTAGTTTGTATCTCATATGTATGACGTACATGAATTATATGTTATTAAAGTTCATTTCCTTTGATAATTATTCCATGATCTTGAAGTTGGTTATTCTAAAAAGTTATGCGTGTTTCGTCGAGTCGTAAAGAACTATGAAAGATTAATAAGGAAAGTAACATATTCGCGAGTAGTGCGCATGTATGGTTTAACTTATGTTTGTGATTTTAGCTAAGGGATTATATGAGTAGAATGTTCACTAGTATATGTGTATGTTTCATAGTACCATGCCACCAAAGAAGGGTAGTGCAACATCCATTCCACAGAACAATGAGAGTTCGTCTAGCTCAGGATCGGGGTCAGGATCAGTTCCAAATGCAACCGTAGAACAGCTCCTGCAGATGAATGCAGCTCTAGTACAGGCTGTCCAACAGTTAACGCAGAACAACACCTCTGCCGTTACCCCTGCAGCTAGCATGACCAAGGCTATCTGCCAGCAGAGACCCAACACTTATGATCGAAAGGGAGACCCAACAAAGCTGGAGAGTTGGATTCGCGAGTTCGACAAAATCTTTACCACTCTCAAGTGCCCAGAAGAGTTGAGGGTAGATCAGGCATCGTACTATTTGGTGGATAATGCAGATATATGGTGGTCCGATAACAAGGATCAGCTCTTGAGCTCAAAGAACCAGGTTGATGCACATGGAGTGGTAACTGTGACAGACTTCAGGTGGGCTGACTTCAAGAAAGCCTTGAAAGATCAGTTCTTTCCCGAGCATATGAGGAAGAATAAGAGATTTGAGTTCGACAATCTGAGGCAAGGAAAGATGACAGTTGAAGAGTACTACATTAAATTCCAGGAATTGTCGAGGTTTGCACCAGAGTTGGTACCCACTGATGAGGCTAAGGCAGCAAAGTTCGAGCAACACCTTGACATAGAGATTAAAGACAGGTTAGGAGGAGGAAACTTTGTGGACTTGATGGATGTTTATGTGCGAGCTAGCAACATAGAGAGAATCATGAATGAGAAGAAAGAGATCCTTGGTGAGAAAAGAAAGGGGTTTCAGGGAGACAGCTCTCAGGGGTTCCAGAAGAGGGGCAACTTCAGCAATAACCAAGGGAGGAACCAGTCTTTCGGGAACCAGAGATCTACTGGAGGTTTAAGTCAGCATACAAGGACGCATAGTCAAGCTAATAGTAGTGAGAGGCGTCATATTTGTAAGAGGTGTGACAAGAACCATCCAGGAAAAGATTGTGACGACAACTTAGTCCAGTGCAACAATTGCGGAAAGATGGGGCATCGAGCTTATGAGTGCCACCGCAAGACTCAGAACACAGGAATCAGCAATAGAAGTAACTTTGACAGGCCTGCACCGACTACTAGTGTAGCTAGTGTTGCCAATGGCAACAGATTCCAGAACAAGGGCAACCAAGGTGCAAGCAGCTACAAGGGCAACACTACGGCTACTCAAGCAGGTAACAAGGGAGCTGGCTCGATTTATGTCGCCCAGACAGGGGTCGGTAACAAGACCACAGGGAAGTTGTATGCCTTAAACAAGGAGGAGGCCGAAAACTCATCACATGTTGTTACTGGTACATTTCCTGTGAACTCAAAATCGTTTTGATTCTGGTGCATCTCATTCTTTTGTTGCTAGTTCTTATGCAAGTTATTTGGGACTAGAGTCTTATGAGCCCATCGATAGTGAGTTTATGCAACCATCTGGTGAGTTAGTTTCATGTACTAGGATGCATAGAGATGTACCTATCATTATAGGATTAGCAACCTTGCATGCGAATTTAGTAGAATTTCCTTTAGATAACTTTCATGTAATTTTGGGGATGGATTGGCTGAACAAGCATAGAGCAACAATTGACTGTTGGCAGAAGAAAGTGACCCTGAGGGGACCGAAAGGCGTGAGAGTGTCTTATAAGGGTTTTGTGATGAAACCTACTATGAAATTGATGTCTGCTGTGACTTTGAAGTCTCATATGAGGAAAGGATGTCCGTTCATCTTGTGCCATGTGAGAGATATAAGTCAAGGAAGCCCTCAAGTAGAAGAAGTCCATATTGTTCGAGAATTCATGGATGTCTTTCCTGAAGAGATACCTGGTATGCAACCGAGGAGGGATGACGAGTTCAGTGACGATCTAATGCCTGGAACTGGACCGATTTCAAAAGCACCTTATCGTATGGCACCGAAAGAATTAGAGGAACTGAAAAAGCAGCTACAAGAGTTACTAGACAAGGGGTACATTCGACCAAGTGTTTCACCTTGGGGAGCACCATTCTTTTTGTAAAAAAGAAAGATGGCCCCTTACGACTTTGTATCGACTACAGAGAGCTGAACTAGGTGACAGTGAAGAACAAGTATCCCTTGCCGAGAATAGATGATCTGTTTGACCAGTTGAGAGGAGCTGCAGTGTTCTCGAAGATCGATTTGAGGTCGGGATACCACCAGCTGAGGATAGCAGATGGAGACATACCAAAGACTGCTTTCAGGATTAGGTATGGACATTATGAGTTCACGGTTATGCCTTTCGGCTTGACCAATGCACCTGCAGTGTTTATGGATTTGATGAATAGAGTCTTTCGTCTGTATCTTGATCGGTTCGTTGTGGTGTTTATTGATGACATCTTGGTATACTCTAAGACTAAGGAGGAACATGAAGAACATTTAAGGTTAGTACTCCAAACTTTGAGGGATAATCAATTATATGCTAAGATGTCTAAATGTGAATTTTGGTTGGAGAAAGTTGCATTTTTGGGCCATGTAGTGTCAAAAGAGGGTGTGTCTGTGGATCCGAGTAAGATAGAGGCAGTAGCTGGATGGCCGACCCCAAAGAATGTGACAGAAATTAGGAGTTTTCTTGGATTAGCTGGTTACTATCAAAGATTCGTGAAAGATTTCTCGAAGATTGCTAGGCCCATGACGAGCTTAATGAAGAAGACGAATAAATTCTTGTGGGATGAGAGTTGTGAGAAGGCATTTGTGACATTGAAGAAGAGATTGACTACAGCTCCCGTTCTTGCATTACCAGATGGCAAGGAGAACTATGAGGTCTATACAGATGCTTCAAAGAATGGGTTAGGCTGTGTGTTGATGCAGAATAGAAGAGTCATTGCTTATGCTTCAAGACAGCTAAATACCTGGAGAACTATCCGACTCATGATATGGAACTTGCTGCAGTGGTCTTTGCTCTGAAAATTTGGAGACATTACCTATATGGGACAACCTTCAAGGTGTTTTCAGATCACAAGAGCTTAAAGTACATTTTCACCCAGAGAGAGCTTAACATGAGGCAACGGAGATGGTTGGAGTTGATTAAGGACTACGACATGGAGATTCAGTACCACGAGGGAAAGGCCAATGTTGTAGCAGATGCACTGAGCAGGAAGTCTGTACATGCCTTGTGTGCCGCAGTTTCAAGGATTCGACTCAGAGATGACCTGGAGATACTTGGGATCAATATGATTAGACCAGGAGGAACTATGGGAGACCTTACCCTACAAGTTGACCTGTATGATGAGATCCGCCAGAAACAGCTCGAAGACAAAATAATAGGAGAAAAGAAAGGCAAAGTTGGTGACTCACAAGAAGGGGACTACAAATTGCATGAGGATGGTAGCTTGCGGTACAAAGGGAGGTGGTGTGTTCCTAATGACCCTGATTTGAAGAGAAAATTATTAGAGGAAGCACACAAGACTCCCTATTCTGTACACCCTGGAGGAGACAAGTTGTACAAGGATTTAAAACAAACATTCTGGTGGCCAAACATGAAGAGAGAAATTGCAGAGTTTGTCGCCAGATGCTTGACATGTCAGAAAGTGAAGAGTGAACACAAGAAACCACAAGGTATGTTGCAACCATTGGAAGTTCCGCAATGGAAATGGGATTCGATCTCAATGGATTTCGTATCTGGATTACCTAGGACCCAGAGAGGGAACAACATGATTTGGGTGATTGTCGATAGATTGACTAAGTCTGCTCACTTCATTCCGATGAAGGATACATGGGGGAAACATGAGTTAGCCATGGCTTAGAGGAAACATGTACTTAAATTACACGGTGTTCCTAAGGACATTGTCTCATATCGTGATTCTAGATTCATATCTAGGTTCTGGCAGGAGTTACAAGATTCTTTGGGGACGAAGTTAAAGATGAGTACAGCTTTTCACCCAGCTACAGATGGCCAGACAGAGAGAACTATTCAAACACTAGAGGATATGTTACGGGCTTGTGTGATGGAATTTCAAGGTTCATGGGAGGATAAACTTGACCTTATAGAGTTCTCGTACAATAATAGTTACCATACTAGCATTCAGATGGCACCTTTTGAGGCTCTTTACGGGAGGCGGTGTAGGAGTCCAGTTTGTTGGGATGATATTACATACTCTATACTTTTGGGACCGCCTATGATCCAGGAGATGGTGGAACAAGTGAAAATAATTCAACAAAAAATGAAGGCGGCCCAAGATAGACAGAATAGCTATGCTGATCAACACCGGCGAATCATGGAGTTTCAAGTCGGTGACAAGGTGTTGTTGAGAGTATCTCCTACCAAGGGGGTCATGCGGTTCGGGAAAAAAGGAAGCTCAGTCCTAAGTTCATCGGTCCTTATGAGATTCTTGATCGCATTGGAGAGGTAGCTTATAGATTGGCCCTACCACCAGCTTTGGATAAGGTTCATAACGTCTTCCACGTATCACAACTCCGCAAATACCTTAGCGACCCCTCTCATATTCTTGAGCCAGAAGTCCTTCAGCTAGATGAGACATTGACCTACGAGGAAGTTCCAGTCGGGATCCTAGACAGAAAGGTCAGAAAGACAAGAACAGGTGAAACAAAAATAGTTAAGGTCTTATGGTCGAATCACAAAACAGAGGAAGCTACTTGGGAAGCTGAAGAGGCCATGAGACAGAAATACCCCCACCTCTTTGATCAGGTATTAAAGTAGTTACGAGGACGTACCTTTATTTTTAAGGGGGGGATAATGTGATAGAACTCTACGTTTTTTTTATCATAGACGGTATCAGATAGTAAGCATCCCTTAGTCATTTAGAGTCTTTATGTGTTTTTATGTTTGTTGTGTCGGTCTTTACACTATATTAGTATAGGGTGGTAAATTCAAGAAGCTTGTTACACAAATGATTATAGTGAAAGAGAAGTAGAAATTGAGGTGAGGTGGAAATCGAATGCTTATAGAGGAGGCTAGATATTGAGGTAAAGTAGATATCGAGTCAGTTGGAGACGAGTCTTGTTTTGGAGTAGAGTGTCGGTAGATTAGTTACACTTCGAGGACGAAGTTTCGTTTAAGTGGGGAAGACTGTGATACCCCGTATTTTCGTAAGTTTTTATTTAGATATATCTTTCTAAAAATAAAATAAAAAATCCAATTTCAGTTTCTTATACCGTTTTACCAAAGTGGACTAGTTCCATTTCTACTAATAAACCCTGCTCCTAACTCCTATTAGCAAGCTAGCCAACCCTAAAAAAAAAACAAAAAAAAAACATTACTTATAAATCACGTCCTAAACTCCTCCTCAGTTAATCATAAACGTCATTCACAAATCCTTCCGCCGTCTCCATTTCTCTACCCCATACTACCAGAGATTAAGCCCGCCTTATCGCTAGCACGTACCAAGCTTTGCTAGAAGACCAAGACTGCCATCTTTGCTCCAATTTTCGTATGTCTTCCTTTCTTTCGTACTATTTATTTCTTTTCTTCTATAAACCAGTTTTAGATACTAAATTCTCAGAACTTCCCAATGTTTTAATTTTGTAATTTTATGTGACAACAATTATATAAGTTGATCGGTTCTGAGTTTATATATTGTTAGGCCTCTTCTTTAGTGTCCGTTATGGGTTTAGTATATATGATTGAGAATGGGCCAGTACGGTATATGGAGGAGATGTAGAAGTTACGTGGGTCGTTTTTGGTTGCTAGGGCTGTTATGTGTACTATGTTTGTGCTGTGCCTTACCTGGTATTCGGTTGGTCATTGACGTTAGTTTGGGCCTCCTAGTCAATGTTGTAGTAGGGGTCGAAACAGGGTTGTTGTGCATTCAGCTGGCCGTCAGGTTGTTGATGTTTTGGCGTGAGTCGTATGTGGCTGTAATCATTTTGATGACGACTATGAGTATTCTTATCGAAGAGTTGACGGTGAAGCGAATTACAATGATTTGCAGGCCTTGCTAAATGGCAGTAGCGAGTTGCAGGGACATAAAAGTGAGAATTATTGTACATAGGGAAATGCATTTCAGGATATGGTTTTAGTGGTTTTAGTTCACACGTTAATAGCTAGATACTTTAAGCTACTAGTAAGGTTTTCATGCTTATTATATCAAACTTTGAGCATTTTTAATCGTAAATTGGGTTTGCTAATTAATAACAGGTCTTCGCTAGTTTATAATTGTGGGCACTTACAGGGGATTAAAGAAGAGTATGACTATAGGAGTACTGTACACAAGTTTTGAGCCATTGGTGTCACGTGATCAATTTGGTATTACAAAGTATCTATAGTAATTTATTAAATTTAGCTAAATGGCCATATTGGGTTAGTAGAGCACAAGATTGACTAGGCATGCATTAGGTTGTGTAAGTTCTTATTATTGTTCAGTAACTAGTTAAGCATGTACGAGTATTAATTAGTGTTCTATTTACTGTAGATTCTGAATTCGTAGAGGAGCAGTTTTGAGTTAGGTGCCGTTGTTGGTTGATTCCTTCGAGGTAAGAAAGAATTCTACCTCCTTCTAAAGTTTACTAAGTGTTTTGTTATATGTTTGATTTAGACAAAATTGTTTGAGATAAGCATGTTATATATATATATATATTTGAAATAATTTTTGAGAAGAGAAGTTTTGTTTGAGTTATAAGGTTTTATTAAGATTTCATGATACAAGGATAAGAAAAGAGTAGTTTAATTATTTATAGAAAGATGGGGTTGACTCTTTAGCGGTCAGCCCGGGTATGAGGATTATTATTACAAGAGAGACGTCCCTTACAGCTTCCTGAGGGATGACTTGATCACATTCCCTGCCTCTTGATCCTCCTTATTGGGGTTAGCTCTTTAAGGGGTGCGCGCACTCGGGACATTTGGCCAGTTAACTGATACAGATACCTCTACCCCAGGTTGAGCATTTCAGGAAGTATAAGATTTATTACTTGTTTTATAAAGAGAGATCTTATCATTAGTGTTACTATTTTATTATCCCCTTTTACTACATTTTAAAAATACTAGACTGAGAATTTATTCGTTATCGTTTTAAGATTGTTGTAAACGTTTTCTTTTATTAAATGTCTTCTAGGTATAGTTCTTCCTTACTCAACCCTTTGTTGATTGTTTTCAAATATTTTCTTAGTTTGCAGGTGATCTCTGTGTTGTTTGAAGGGCTCGGGGTTTAGCGCGTTTGGTCTTCCACAGAAATAAATGTTTAGCTAGAGACAGTGTAGACGCTTCCGCACTTTTGAACTATTTTGAATTTCAGTTGTAATTACATTTTCATTTCCTTTTATCTTGGTTAAGCAAAATTAGAAGATCAGAAGTACTATTTTCCGCCTTAACACTTGCCTTAGTTTAAGTGTGGCGGTAACACTCCCGATTGTCATGTTTTCAAAGAAAATCGTTATTTTAAAAGTTCAGAAAATCGGGAGTGTTACAGGGAGTTTGGGGGCAAAGTTTTCCAAGATTATTTGATTAGATGCCCTTGCCCACTATATTTGCACTTTTGCCTTGGTTTTGCTCCGGTGCCCCTGATTGCTTTTGTCCTATGTGTGCTGCGCGGCCAAAGGAGACAGCACCGTGCTGCCTGTATCAAAGCTGGGGGAAAAGAGATACATGGGAGATATGGGTTAAAGATAATAATGGAAGTCAAAGACTATCACGTCAACTTCCAGCCTCAACATCATCTAAAAATCTAAGAGAGATTTTTGAAGAGCCGAGGGAGAGTCCAACAAAAGATAAATAATGAGAGAGTTTAAAAAATGAGAAATACCCATATTTTATTATTAACAAATCAAATGGACAATTATTAATAATCCACATAAAGAATCATTATTTTCGTGAGACTCATTAATAAATGTATCTTACACATTTAATTATTAACCATTCACACTATATTATAGAAATACGGTATGATTGATTATACAATTGGTTATGTGTATCATAAACTTTTGATACATATATTACTTTATGTGATTTAAAATGAATTTCAATTTGAGATCCAATTATACATTTTCCGATAAGCAATGCTTAATGATTACAATCGACTTTATATAGTATATTTATTTTAAAAAAAAAAGGTGTTTTGAAGAGTATAGGTAAGAAATGTTATTTCTACAATTTAAACATGAACAATCTAGACAACTTTGTATTTTTTTTTTTAACTGATCAAGATTTTAAAATACATGTAAGCAATATCCCAACAATTGCTATGAATTATTTTTATTGAAATGATAGCATAATTGGTTATAAACATAAAAATCATTAAAAATAATATAATATTTGAACCATGCAACGCAGTCCAACAAAAAGGGAAATACTGAGAGTTTAAAAAATGAGAAATGCCCAGATTTTATTATTAACAACTCACACGGACACTTATTAATAATCCACATATAGAATCATTATTTTCGTGAGATTCTTTCATAAATGTATCTAATAGATTTGCGACATAATCACTCATAACATTAGTCACGTGTATTAGAAAATTTAAAAACATATGTCATTAGATTTGTTTCGAAATGTATCTCAATTTGAGATCCATTTACACATTTTTCCGATATGAAACAATTAAGTTACTGCGTGTACATTTAGTAGAGATTTGTTTTTTTCTTAAACAGTTTAGGGAGAATCCAAAATAAGAGAAATGGTGAAAGAGTCCAAAGAATGGAAAATTCTCACAACATTTATTTACTAGAGTCCATATTTTCATAAAATTGTAATTCGAAAGTTATTTAAATGTGAAACGACATAATTAGTCCTAACTTTCATTTATAAATATAACTCATCAAACCTATTTTGAAATTTAATCTAAAATGAGTTTCATTTATACATATGTTTTGTATTAAACACCAGTCATCGAGCGAAAATTGGAAAAATGATATATTGTGTCTATTCCTAAGCTAAACTCAACAAACAAAAGAGAGAGTCCAACAAAAGGGAAATACTGAGAGAGTTTAAAATATGAGAAATGCCTACATTTTATTATACTCACACGGATAATAATTAATAATGCACATATAGAATCCTTATTTTCGTGAGACTTGATCTGCCCATTTTGTACGCTACATATTGATAGTTTTTATTGCATTTTAATGGTCCAAATGATGTATTTTGCTCACTATTGGTGTTGAGTATCGGTTCTTAAAGTTTTATGTAATTTTGGTCATTTTATGCACATTGTGGATGCGGACACTTTGAGGCACTATTGAGAAGAGCTTCCCGAGACGTCTGGTGGGCCACGCTAGAAGATTGGCGGAGCGCCAGAGAAATCGAAGACGGAAGAGGCAGAGATATTTCGCGACCCGCGATGGAGAGCATGGCGGGCCGCGGTGGGTTATTCGCGGGCCGCGACCAGAGGCTTGGTGGACCGCGAAGGGCGATTTTCCTTGATTCCGTATTTTTTATTTTACGTTTTTCTTAGACTCTATAAATAAGAAAAACCCCGACCCTAGGTCATTCATTCAGACTTTTTAGAAGAAAAGAAGGGGTTTTCATGGATTGTATGAGGAGCTAAGTTATTATTTCTTGATCTATTAATCGAAGCATCGCATCGACAATATCGTGAGTTTAATCTATTCGTTCTATCGCTTTCAATTATTGTCTTATCTTTGGTGTTTATTCTATACAATTGTCTTTTGTGATTGCTAGGTGCGCAACTAGTTTATTGCTTAGATTGATTGTTTGCTAGTTTTAATTGATCAAAGGAATCATTGTTTGATTGATTTTTACATTGTAGCAATCCCCAGTTCATTGATTTGTATGTAATCATCGTTAGTGAATTAGGGCAAATATTTGACTCACATGTTAAATACGAAACGTGCGTTAGTATTACATGTCTCTATCGATATCTCTCTAATTCTTATTGCTAGTATTAAATTGAACCTAATCGTGTGCTTAGGTTATTTTATAGTTAGGGTTATTAGGTAGTGCAGATCACGCCTTTTAGCTATTCTTAAGGAGAGATTTGGATTCTGTATCCACGTTCGAGTAATTGAGATTGATAAAAGAATAGTGACAGCTAGGACCGATTAGTCAGTGCGTTTTGCGAATTAATTGATCAAGATCTGTTTATTTCCTGAATTACATTCACAATTCGCATTTGTTACTTTTAGATAGTTTGATAATCAACAACTCTCAATCCCCCCATTTGTTACTTTAGCACTCTAATTCATTACATTCGACAACCCATTTCCCTGTTGATACTATCCCTACTTCTCTACTACTGTTGCTAGGATTTATGATTTATTTTTGGTAGATAATCGCGACTTTAGTCTCACCAAATTTTGGCGCCGCTGCCGGGGACTTGGGTTTTGTTTTTGTTGTGAGTTTTTTTTTTTTTTTTTGTGCTTGTTTTGATTCTTGGATTTAATTCTAGGAGTCATATCTCTTGTGGTGGCCGCTGCTTATGGTCACCACCCGTGCTACTAATCAATCTCTTGTCCCTTTTGATTCAGAAATTGAGAGAACTGTGCGGAGTTTGCGAAAGGAGATTCGTGATAATTTTCTAGAGCTGTCATTTGATACAAATTTGGACGAATTCGAATTTGTAGTTCCGATGTCTACCCAAACATTGAGGGAGCTCACAGCTCTTGATCTTACGACTCAATCGTTGTGCATTAAATTTTCAACTCCTGCGGCTGGTCAGGAGGAGGAGAGTCTGGAGATAAAGGGTGCATTGCTACACCATATTCCCTCTTTCCATGGTATGGAAGGAGAGGATCCGAACCGTCATCTCACTGAGTTCGACTACATCTGCAGCGGGATAAAACCAAAAGGTGTGAAGTTGGAAAATCTGCTGCTGAGAGTCTTTCCTTTCACTTTTAAGGATAAGGCTAAAAATTGGTTGTACACGTTGCCTGAGGGAAGTGTCACTGAATGGTCTAAGATGAAACAGTTTTTCCTGGAGAAATATTTTCCCGCTACACAATCTTCCGATCTCAAGAAGGCTATTAGTAATGTGGAGCAAACAGAAGAAGAGAATCTACATGCCTATTGGGAGCGTTTCAAGTAGTTGTGTGCGAGTTGTCCGTACCACGGATATGAGGAGAAAGATCTCATCCTCTACTTTTACAATGGGTTGCGAGAGGAGGATAAGAGATATGTGACAGCTACTAGTGGTGGTGATTTGATGAACAAAACCCCAGCTCAAGCTAGTGTAACTGTAATATCCCGAAATTTTAAAATTATTTAATAATATTATTTAAGGATTATTAATTAGATAATCGTAATGGGAAAAGATTTTAAAGGTTATTTGTGAATAGTTTTCAAAAATGGGTTCGGAAATAATTTTAGAGTCTAATTGTAATTCGGGTTTCCTATATTCGAATTGGGCCAAACACACTAACTACTACAACAACCCAAACCAACACAATTTGGCCCAAACACAAGACTCAAAGCCCAACCCAAAGCAAAAAAAAAAGGGAAATCAGAATTGGAAAAGGAAACAAAAAAAAAAAAAAAAAAAAACAAAACTCCTATTTTCTCTCTCCTAATCTCACGACACAAACACCCCCTTATTCTTATATAAGAACACCACCCCTGCTCCTCCTCTGCTTTCATCTTCACGCCTCACCACTCGCATACGCACGCCTTCCGTTGCTTCTGCCGCCTGCCCAGACACCGGTTTCTACCCGTCCGACCACCGGACCACCACGTCCTTTCTCTCGTCGACGGGTAACGCCTCTCGGCCCTCTCCTTCCTCTGGTTTCCCCCCTGTTTTCGTTCCTCTTTAAAACTGTGTTCAATTGGTCGATTTTCTTGCTTTGATTTGTGTTTAATTGATCCTAATAGATGTTATGATTAGTGGGTAATCGATTTAGGTTAGTTCTATGCATAAAGAATTGATTTTTATGATTGTTTTGAGTTGATTTTCACTAATTACGAATTTGGGATTAATTAGCTTAATTATTCAATTTTGTTTCAATTAATTTCGAAAGACATGAATTAGGTGCTCTTAAAATCTGTTAATTAGAAGTTCTTAATTTAATTAGGGATATTTGTTATATTTTGTCCATGTTTTGTAGAAATTGATTTTTGGTTTAACTATGAGGTTAGTGTTGTAAATTAATTTAATTAGGTCAAATCATAGTAGTAATTAGTATTTTCGAAAATTAGGGAAACTATAAAATTATAAACTGATTTTCATAAATTAATTGAATTAATTCGTTTTTATGTTATTTTATGTAATTTAAACATGTTTTTGATATAAATTGTATTAATAAATCCTAAATAAATTATAATAATTAAGGATTGATTTTCATGACTTAGATTCTGTTTTAAAACTAATTTTAGGCCTTTGCGAATTTTTATAATAATTTTGGTGTTAATTGAGTTTTATTGGATAATTATCGAAATAGAATTATAATTAGTGGAAAATTAGTAATTGTTGGTTTGGATTTGGTATTGTCTTGTTCATACATTGTATATAGGATCATACTAATATATAGGTAGGTTGGTTGAGTAAGATTGAGTGTTGATTTGGGAATGTTGTTTGTATAATTGTAGAGCCTGAGTTCGTAGACGAGGAATACTAGTGATTGTTGTGCTATTGAGTTTCCGTTTGCTTGAAAAGGTAAGCTAGCATGCTCAACCCTTCTTAAACTTGTAGAAACCTTTCAAACTTATGTGCTATGTGTGTGAATGGTGTGATTGGATGAGAACATAGTATCATGATAGGTGGAGAACGATTCAGTTTATACAATTATCGTATTTTGATTGGTTGGATTTATTGTATTGATATTGGTATATGGAATGGCTTGTGACAAATATGTTATTTTGAAAGGTAAGATTAAATGTATATTGAATTGGTTGATTTGGTTTGGTTTGTGGGCGCATAGCCAATTTATATTATGGTGTTGGTTTGGTATCGTTTTATATGATTGTGATCATCAACTCTCTCTTAATAAGATACTGGTTACTTAGACGAAGCAAAAGAACTCCTAATTATTTGTTCGAGCCAAAAGAGCTCCTATTTATCTGTTTGAGTCAAAAGAACTCCTATTTATTGGTTTGGGTCGCATCGACTCCTATTAATTGCCCCACCGCATCGGTCTTTAAGAGGGTTAGGCTCTAGTCTACTCTACATAGGTTAAAAACACCTAGTAGGGGGTGTGCACACTTAAGGTCTAGTAGTCTTGGATTATGGATTATGGATTATGGTTGATAGGGTGAATTGGCAAAAGATTCAATTCATTTCTAAATAATAAGGATTATGGATTATGGATTATGGATTGTGGATTGTGGATTGTGGATTGTGGGATGTGAAATATGGATTGTGGATTGTGGCTCATAACTTATGACTTATGAATATTTCATTTATCGTTAATCTTTGGGGTTGTTGAATATGAATTGTGGAATGTTTCTTATGCTAATGGAAGTGATGAATTCGATGATGGATTGTGGAATATTAATTTGGATTGTTGGTTTGGAATTATTATTAATGGATAATTGATGTGATTATGTGCTAAGTGTGTTTTCGAAAATAAAACTAAAACGTTTTCAAAATCCAGGTAAGGGTTTTGGTTTTCTACATGTTGAGGTGTTAGCTTACTCAATTTCACTGACTTTTTCAACTGTGGTTTTTGTGCTTTAAATCCACCACAGGTTTGGAGTAATTGATGCATGCGGGAAACGACGACCCATTAGATATTAGTTGGATTAAATAACTTTAGACTCTCAATTATTAGACCATCAATAATACTTAGACTATTTTATATTTCATATCTCGGATTGTTGTAATTTTAATTAATGGATTGTAATAGTTATTTTAGATCATTAGACATTTGTAGTTCGGCTTTGAAATCTCTTTGCATTCGGGTTTTGACTCGAGTGCGGAGTGACACCTCTGAATTTCCTTAATTTGTGTTTTGAAGCGTAAAATGTTATTAAAAAGGAAATGAAATTTGGGGGTGTTGCAGTAACACCCCGACTCATCGCCTGAGGCGAGAGTAGTCACCAATGGCAGCTTGCCAGGCTGTAGGCTGACCTCACAGACCAACACGGGTCCTCTCGGCGCATTTTAACCTCACTCATGCGCAGCCTGAAAAACTTCCCAGGAGGTCACCCATCCTGAAATTACTCCCAGTCAAGCACGCTTAACTTTGGAGTTCTCATCACATGGGCTTCCTAAAAGGAAAGTCGACTTTGTTGGTATGAGTAGCACTATCAATCCTTTTAAGCACCGCATATGAGCTCTTAATCTCTTATAAACTTCCACTGAAATCTGGTGTATTATAGCTAGGGCGCTACTTTCTAGTTTGGCTGAAAACTCTGAGAGCTACAAGACGACCTCCTCTAGAAAGGTGTACGCGGCTACTTCATCTAATGGTGATTCTATTGCGGAGTTGACCACGTTGATGAAGACTTTTATGTCTCAACAACAAGGTCAAGTGGCTAGAGTGTGCGGAATCTGTCATGGTAATGGGCACCCCACTGATTCGTGTGCTACGCTTTTTGATGACAATGTTGAGGAGGTTAATGCTACTGGTTTTCCTGAACCCCATCAACAGAAATACGATCCTTATTCTAACACATACAATCCTGGGTGGAGGGATCATCCAAATTTCCGTTACAATAATCAACAAGGTGATCAGCCAGTATGGTCAGAACAATAAGTATTCTAATCCGCCATTTAATCAAGGAAACCGTCAATTCCATCTGGGCAACTTTGGTTATCAAGCCAACAACCGTTCCCAGAATCAACAAGATACCCATTCCTCTCAAGGGCAAGGTACTACTTCTTCTTCATCCATGTTGGCTGAGGACATGATTTAGGCCCTCGCTCAGAACGTCACCACTATGCAATCCACAATGCAATCTAGTATTCAGAATTTGGAGACCCAGATGGGTCAAATGTCGAGTGCCATTACTCGATTGGAGTCTCAAAACTCTGGGAAACTTCCATCTCAAACGGAAGTGAATCCCCGCAAGAATGTGAGTGCTATTACGTTGCGCAGTGGAAAGGTTTTGGAGGAAAAGGAGATTGTAAGGTCAAGCATCCCAACGGACTGTATTCTCGACGAATTTGATGAGGAGGATCAGGAACATTCGGCAACCCGCCAAGATGTGAAGCGGGGCGCCAAAGAAGACAAAAGAAGGAGGACAGTAACTTCTCGCGGCCCGCGAGAGGAGAGTGGCGGACCGCGAGACCTCCTTGGCGGCCCGCGAGAAGAGCTCGGCGGACCGCGAAAATCTTTGAGCCCCGGATTGCGATTTTTCCTCTTCGGCCGCGACGGAGACGGCCAATTTGAAAGAGGGGGAAATAGCTGCTGATGCCCCCTATATTCCACCTGAGTTTCCAGTCTACGAGCCGGTCCCACCATTTCCGGAAGCATTGAAAGACACTCGTAGATTTGACAAGGACAAGGATATCTACGACATATTTAGTAAGTGTGTGGTAAATATTCCTCTCCTTAATCTTCTTAAAGTTATTCCTCGTAGTGCTAAATTGTTGAAAGAGTTGTACACTATTAAGAGGGGCAATAAGTTGAAAGGTAAACAAAAGGTACAAATCAGCGAACATGTTTCTGCTGTGTTTCAACGTAGGATGCCTAAGAAATGTAGTGACCCTGGCATGTTTACCATTCCATGTACCTTAGGAGACAGCCAATTTGAGAAGGCCATGTTAGATTTAGGTGCGTCAATTAATGTGATTCCCTATTCTGTGTATTTATCCATGAATCTTGGTCCTTTGTGTGCGACTAATGTGGTAGTTCAACTTGCTGATAGATCAACTGCGTTTCCTAAGGGTGTTGTTGAGGATGTGCTTGTGATGGTTGATAAACTTATATTTCCTGCTGATTTTTATGTGCTTGCGATGGAGCATGACAACCACGCCGCCCCTATTCTGTTGGGGAGGCCTTTCATGAAAACCGCTAGAACAAAGATTGATGTGCTTAGTGGTAGTTTAAGTATGAAATTTGATGGTCAAGTTGTGGAGTTTAACATTTACGATTCTATGAAATATCCAACTGATGATCATTCTCTATGTTCCATTGATGTGGTTGAACCATTAGTGCAGGATGTCTTTGATGTTTATGGTGTGGATGAACTGCAGAGTGCTTTAGATAATAGTTTAGTAGATGACTGCCTCGATTTTGTATTGTCTACTAACCTGCAGGAAGTCATTGCGGAGTTATCACTCCATGGAAGATCTCCTCTCATGCCTGTGGGTTTCACACCCATTTCACTAACCGTGCCTAGCACAAGACCTTTACCTTCTGTTATGCAGGCACCTGAGATAGAGTTGATGTAATATACCGAAATTTCGGAATATTTTATATTAATAGTTTGGAATTATTAAGTAGATTATTTTAGCAAAAAATGAATTTAGTTGTTGTGTTGTGAGTCGTTTTCGAAAATGGGTTCGGAGATGGTTTCTAAAATCAGATTTGTAAATTTGGGTTTCTATTTTCTGATTTGGGTCATCCCTCATTACTACAACAATCACACATAAACTAATGCATGTTGGCCCAAATATAAGGTCCAAATCCCAACCCAAACCCAAAGTAGGAAATCAAACAAAAAAAAAGGAAAAAGAAAAAAAAAAGAAAAATTCACGTGGTACCTTCGAATTTTGTTTGATTGCACATGGTACCCAACTTGCCAAGTTTTTGCACAAGGTACCCTTCAAGTTTGATATTGTGCACGTGGTACCCTCTAAGCAAACTTCTGTTATAACGGTGTTAGATTAACTTACTAATCCTACAATTTTCTATCCATTAAACACGCACGAACTACCTAATTAGTTACCCCCAAACGCTAAACTTAAAATAATCAAACGAAAGAAACACAAAAATGGCTACTCCTCCACCACTCTCTTTCCTCCTCCTGATATTCCCTCTCCTGTTTTCCCCTAAGTACTGCAAGCTTGGTAGAGGCCTGTGGAGGAGGTAATCCAACTCCGATCACAGTCCACCGCAACCATTTCCTCAACCGGATCACCTCCTTACCAACACCACGCTCATTCTCTTTCCTTATTTTCTTCGTTGACAAATCCGAACTCCAACTCAGATCTCGACTCTCACGTTCGAGTTCTCTCTCTCTCCTCTCCTCTTCCTTCTACACCAACCACCACCACCGACGATTCCGTCACCAACAAGGTCTTCTTCTTCGACAGAGAATTTAAGGTTCCTCAGCGGCCTTCTCCTCAAATTTGGTAACAATTTTTTGGTGAAAGTCTTGATTGATTTGGGTGAATATGTTCGTGGATTATTGGGTTGAAATTTGTGCGAATGTTTGGATTAATTTGGAGAATTGATTTTAGCAAAATTTGGGACGCTACTCAGTCCTGTTTTTGTGCGAATTTTTTGTTTCAATTGCATCAAATTTATTGGTGCAATAAGTTGGATTAAATAAGGAGAATGTTCTATTTGGAGTGAGTGGTGGTGGCTAGGCAAGGTGGTCGACTTCGGTTATAATGGAGTCTCGGTGGTAGGGATAGGGACTGCGATGGAAGTTGAAGGTTTGGGAAAAGGGCAGGAGAGAGAGTATGAGGGTGATGGTTTTTCGAAGCTTTTGGTTTTGGTTTTTTTTTTTTTTTTTCACTTGTAAATTAATCTCAACCATTGGAATGAGTTACAATTGATGGCTGAGATTGTCTATTTCTTTTTTAATGCTTGCAACTTAACGGTGTTAAGTGACAATTAAAAACGAGGGTACCACATGCACAATATCAAACTTGAAGGGTACCTTGTGCAGAAACTCAATAAGTTGGGTACCACGTGCAATCAAGCAAAGTTCGAGGGTACCACGTGAATTTTTCGAAAAAAAAAAAAAAAACAAACGAAAAAAAAAGAAAACCGACATCCCCCCTATAAAACAGTCCCCTGCCTTCCCCTGCTTTCTTATCGCTCACACGCCGCACCAGCTCGCCACCACCTCTTTTCCCTCCTGCCCAGACGTCGCCGCCGCTAACCCTCGCCGGCCGACCACCGCACCGCTCCCTTTCTTCCTCTTTCGCGCCGTGGGTAACGCCCCTTTCTCCCCTATTTTCGGCGTCTTCTTTTAGACGTGATATTCAAGCATTTTTCTAGCTTTAATTTGTGTTTAATTGATTCTAATAGATGTTAGGATTAGTGGGTAATAGATTTGGGTTAGTTTTATGCATAAAGAAGTGATCTTGATGCTTGTTTTGAGTTGATTTTCACTAATTACGAAATTTGGGGTTAATTAGCTTAATTAGTCGTTTTGTATCAATTAATTTCGAAGATTAGAGATTGAGGGCGATTATAAACTGTGAATTAGGTTGTTAATCTAATTAGGGAATTAAATCTAGAATTTGCTCATCTTTTGTATAAATTGTTGTTAGTCTTAATATTGAAATTTAGATTTTAATTAGTTTTAATTTGCCCTATTATATCACTAATTGGGGATTTCGAAATATGGATATTCTAAAATTATTTATTTTTCTGATTTTGGAAATTTATTTTCTTATTTTCCGATTTATGGACTTTTATGTAATAAAACATTGTTTTTAATTAATAAAACATAGTTTAAGTGGTTAAAATAATTTCTAATTAAATTAGAATAATTAAGGGTTAATTTTATGAGTTATATTTTGTTTTAAACTAATTTTAGGCCTTTGTGAATTTTTATAACAGATTGAGTGTTATTTGGGTTTTATTGGATAATTATTGAAATAGAATTATAATTATCGGATAAATGGTAATTGTTGGTTTGGATTTGGTATTGTCATAATCCATCATTGTATATAGGATCTACTAACATAGAGGTAGGTTAGTTGAATAAGATTGAGTGTTAATTTGGGAATGTCGTTTGTGTAATTGTAGAAAATGAGTTCGTAGACGAGGAGTACCTAGTGACTGTTGTGTTGTTCAGTTTCCGTTTGCTTAAAAAGGTAAGCTAGAATGCTCAACCTTTCTTAAACTTGTAGAAACCTTTTAAAATTATGTGCTGTATGTGAATGGTGTGTTTGGATGAAAACTTAGTATCATGTTAGGTGGAGAACGATTCAATTTTCTTTGTGATTATTCAATGGTACTTGTGTGGTCATTTGCAATGAAAATTTAAGTGGTTTTATGTGTGATGTTGGTTGTGATTGGTTCATGAATGATTCAAATTGTGAATGTGAACTATGATGGTGATATGGAGATTGGACGGAGTATGGTGGTATAACGATTGTGTCGGAGCCTCGGAGTTGCTCCTAATGATTGTGTCGGGGCCTCGGAGTTGCCCCTAATGTGTCGGAGCCCCGGAGTTGCTCCTAATTATTGTGACGGAATCGCATCGATTCCTAATTAAAGCCTCACCGCATCGGTTTTTAAGTGGGCTTGGCTCTAGTAATACTCTATTAGGTTAAAAATACTTAATGGGGGGTGTGCACACTTAAAGTCTAGTAGTCTTGGATTATGGATTATGGATTATGGATTGTGGAGTGTGGATTATGGATTATGGATTGTGGATTATGGATTGTGGAGTGTGGATTATGGATTGTGGATTCTAAACTATAAATTGTGAATTATGGATAATAACTTATGACTTATGAATTTCTTATTTATCGTTAATCTTTGATTTGTTGGATATGAATTGTGGAATGTTTCTTAAGCTATTGGAAGTGATCAGTTGAATGATGGATTGTGAAATATGAATTTGGATTGTTGGTTGGAATTATTAATGGATAAACGATATGATTATGCGCTAAGTGTATTTTCGAAAATAAAACTAAAACGTTTTCAAAATCCAGGTAAGGGTTTTGGTTTTCTACATGTTGAGGTGTTAGCTTACTCAATTTCACTGACTTTTTCAACTGTGGTTTTTGTGCTTTAAATCCACCACAGGTTTGGAGTAATTGATGCATGCGGGAAACGACGACCCATTAGATATTAGTTGGATTAAATAACTTTAGACTCTCAATTATTAGACCATCAATAATACTTAGACTATTTTATATTTCATATCTCGGATTGTTGTAATTTTAATTAATGGATTGTAATAGTTATTTTAGATCATTAGACATTTGTAGTTCGGCTTTGAAATCTCTTTGCATTCGGGTTTTGACTCGAGTGCGGAGTGACACCTCTGAATTTCCTTAATTTGTGTTTTGAAGCGTAAAATGTTATTAAAAAGGAAATGAAATTTGGGGGTGTTGCAGTAACACCCCGACTCATCGCCTGAGGCGAGAGTAGTCACCAATGGCAGCTTGCCAGGCTGTAGGCTGACCTCACAGACCAACACGGGTCCTCTCGGCGCATTTTAACCTCACTCATGCGCAGCCTGAAAAACTTCCCAGGAGGTCACCCATCCTGAAATTACTCCCAGTCAAGCACGCTTAACTTTGGAGTTCTCATCACATGGGCTTCCTAAAAGGAAAGTCGACTTTGTTGGTATGAGTAGCACTATCAATCCTTTTAAGCACCGCATATGAGCTCTTAATCTCTTATAAACTTCCACTGAAATCTGGTGTATTATAGCTAGGGCGCTACTTTCTAGTTTGGCTGAAAACTCTGAGAGCTACAAGACGACCTCCTCTAGAAAGGTGTACGCGGCTACTTCATCTAATGGTGATTCTATTGCGGAGTTGACCACGTTGATGAAGACTTTTATGTCTCAACAACAAGGTCAAGTGGCTAGAGTGTGCGGAATCTGTCATGGTAATGGGCACCCCACTGATTCGTGTGCTACGCTTTTTGATGACAATGTTGAGGAGGTTAATGCTACTGGTTTTCCTGAACCCCATCAACAGAAATACGATCCTTATTCTAACACATACAATCCTGGGTGGAGGGATCATCCAAATTTCCGTTACAATAATCAACAAGGTGATCAGCCAGTATGGTCAGAACAATAAGTATTCTAATCCGCCATTTAATCAAGGAAACCGTCAATTCCATCTGGGCAACTTTGGTTATCAAGCCAACAACCGTTCCCAGAATCAACAAGATACCCATTCCTCTCAAGGGCAAGGTACTACTTCTTCTTCATCCATGTTGGCTGAGGACATGATTTAGGCCCTCGCTCAGAACGTCACCACTATGCAATCCACAATGCAATCTAGTATTCAGAATTTGGAGACCCAGATGGGTCAAATGTCGAGTGCCATTACTCGATTGGAGTCTCAAAACTCTGGGAAACTTCCATCTCAAACGGAAGTGAATCCCCGCAAGAATGTGAGTGCTATTACGTTGCGCAGTGGAAAGGTTTTGGAGGAAAAGGAGATTGTAAGGTCAAGCATCCCAACGGACTGTATTCTCGACGAATTTGATGAGGAGGATCAGGAACATTCGGCAACCCGCCAAGATGTGAAGCGGGGCGCCAAAGAAGACAAAAGAAGGAGGACAGTAACTTCTCGCGGCCCGCGAGAGGAGAGTGGCGGACCGCGAGACCTCCTTGGCGGCCCGCGAGAAGAGCTCGGCGGACCGCGAAAATCTTTGAGCCCCGGATTGCGATTTTTCCTCTTCGGCCGCGACGGAGACGGCCAATTTGAAAGAGGGGGAAATAGCTGCTGATGCCCCCTATATTCCACCTGAGTTTCCAGTCTACGAGCCGGTCCCACCATTTCCGGAAGCATTGAAAGACACTCGTAGATTTGACAAGGACAAGGATATCTACGACATATTTAGTAAGTGTGTGGTAAATATTCCTCTCCTTAATCTTCTTAAAGTTATTCCTCGTAGTGCTAAATTGTTGAAAGAGTTGTACACTATTAAGAGGGGCAATAAGTTGAAAGGTAAACAAAAGGTACAAATCAGCGAACATGTTTCTGCTGTGTTTCAACGTAGGATGCCTAAGAAATGTAGTGACCCTGGCATGTTTACCATTCCATGTACCTTAGGAGACAGCCAATTTGAGAAGGCCATGTTAGATTTAGGTGCGTCAATTAATGTGATTCCCTATTCTGTGTATTTATCCATGAATCTTGGTCCTTTGTGTGCGACTAATGTGGTAGTTCAACTTGCTGATAGATCAACTGCGTTTCCTAAGGGTGTTGTTGAGGATGTGCTTGTGATGGTTGATAAACTTATATTTCCTGCTGATTTTTATGTGCTTGCGATGGAGCATGACAACCACGCCGCCCCTATTCTGTTGGGGAGGCCTTTCATGAAAACCGCTAGAACAAAGATTGATGTGCTTAGTGGTAGTTTAAGTATGGAATTTGATGGTCAAGTTGTGGAGTTTAACATTTACGATTCTATGAAATATCCAACTGATGATCATTCTCTATGTTCCATTGATGTGGTTGAACCATTAGTGCAGGATGTCTTTGATGTTTATGGTGTGGATGAACTGCAGAGTGCTTTAGATAATAGTTTAGTAGATGACTGCCTCGATTTTGTATTGTCTACTAACCTGCAGGAAGTCATTGCGGAGTTATCACTCCATGGAAGATCTCCTCTCATGCCTGTGGGTTTCACACCCATTTCACTAACCGTGCCTAGCACAAGACCTTTACCTTCTGTTATGCAGGCACCTGAGATAGAGTTGATGTAATATACCGAAATTTCGGAATATTTTATATTAATAGTTTGGAATTATTAAGTAGATTATTTTAGCAAAAAATGAATTTAGTTGTTGTGTTGTGAGTCGTTTTCGAAAATGGGTTCGGAGATGGTTTCTAAAATCAGATTTGTAAATTTGGGTTTCTATTTTCTGATTTGGGTCATCCCTCATTACTACAACAATCACACATAAACTAATGCATGTTGGCCCAAATATAAGGTCCAAATCCCAACCCAAACCCAAAGTAGGAAATCAAACAAAAAAAAAGGAAAAAGAAAAAAAAAAGAAAAATTCACGTGGTACCTTCGAATTTTGTTTGATTGCACATGGTACCCAACTTGCCAAGTTTTTGCACAAGGTACCCTTCAAGTTTGATATTGTGCACGTGGTACCCTCTAAGCAAACTTCTGTTATAACGGTGTTAGATTAACTTACTAATCCTACAATTTTCTATCCATTAAACACGCACGAACTACCTAATTAGTTACCCCCAAACGCTAAACTTAAAATAATCAAACGAAAGAAACACAAAAATGGCTACTCCTCCACCACTCTCTTTCCTCCTCCTGATATTCCCTCTCCTGTTTTCCCCTAAGTACTGCAAGCTTGGTAGAGGCCTGTGGAGGAGGTAATCCAACTCCGATCACAGTCCACCGCAACCATTTCCTCAACCGGATCACCTCCTTACCAACACCACGCTCATTCTCTTTCCTTATTTTCTTCGTTGACAAATCCGAACTCCAACTCAGATCTCGACTCTCACGTTCGAGTTCTCTCTCTCTCCTCTCCTCTTCCTTCTACACCAACCACCACCACCGACGACTCCGTCACCAACAAGGTCTTCTTCTTCGACAGAGAATTTAAGGTTCCTCAGCGGCCTTCTCCTCAAATTTGGTAACAATTTTTTGGTGAAAGTCTTGATTGATTTGGGTGAATATGTTCGTGGATTATTGGGTTGAAATTTGTGCGAATGTTTGGATTAATTTGGAGAATTGATTTTAGCAAAATTTGGGACGCTACTCAGTCCTGTTTTTGTGCGAATTTTTTGTTTCAATTGCATCAAATTTATTGGTGCAATAAGTTGGATTAAATAAGGAGAATGTTCTATTTGGAGTGAGTGGTGGTGGCTAGGCAAGGTGGTCGACTTCGGTTATAATGGAGTCTCGGTGGTAGGGATAGGGACTGCGATGGAAGTTGAAGGTTTGGGAAAAGGGCAGGAGAGAGAGTATGAGGGTGATGGTTTTTCGAAGCTTTTGGTTTTGGTTTTTTTTTTTTTTTTCACTTGTAAATTAATCTCAACCATTGGAATGAGTTACAATTGATGGCTGAGATTGTCTATTTCTTTTTTAATGCTTGCAACTTAACGGTGTTAAGTGACAATTAAAAACGAGGGTACCACATGCACAATATCAAACTTGAAGGGTACCTTGTGCAGAAACTCAATAAGTTGGGTACCACGTGCAATCAAGCAAAGTTCGAGGGTACCACGTGAATTTTTCGAAAAAAAAAAAAAAAACAAACGAAAAAAAAAGAAAACCGACATCCCCCCTATAAAACAGTCCCCTGCCTTCCCCTGCTTTCTTATCGCTCACACGCCGCACCAGCTCGCCACCACCTCTTTTCCCTCCTGCCCAGACGTCGCCGCCGCTAACCCTCGCCGGCCGACCACCGCACCGCTCCCTTTCTTCCTCTTTCGCGCCGTGGGTAACGCCCCTTTCTCCCCTATTTTCGGCGTCTTCTTTTAGACGTGATATTCAAGCATTTTTCTAGCTTTAATTTGTGTTTAATTGATTCTAATAGATGTTAGGATTAGTGGGTAATAGATTTGGGTTTGTTTTATGCATAAAGAAGTGATCTTGATGCTTGTTTTGAGTTGATTTTCACTAATTACGAAATTTGGGGTTAATTAGCTTAATTAGTCGTTTTGTATCAATTAATTTCGAAGATTAGAGATTGAGGGCGATTATAAACTGTGAATTAGGTTGTTAATCTAATTAGGGAATTAAATCTAGAATTTGCTCATCTTTTGTATAAATTGTTGTTAGTCTTAATATTGAAATTTAGATTTTAATTAGTTTTAATTTGCCCTATTATATCACTAATTGGGGATTTCGAAATATGGATATTCTAAAATTATTTATTTTTCTGATTTTGGAAATTTATTTTCTTATTTTCCGATTTATGGACTTTTATGTAATAAAACATTGTTTTTAATTAATAAAACATAGTTTAAGTGGTTAAAATAATTTCTAATTAAATTAGAATAATTAAGGGTTAATTTTATGAGTTATATTTTGTTTTAAACTAATTTTAGGCCTTTGTGAATTTTTATAACAGATTGAGTGTTATTTGGGTTTTATTGGATAATTATTGAAATAGAATTATAATTATCGGATAAATGGTAATTGTTGGTTTGGATTTGGTATTGTCATAATCCATCATTGTATATAGGATCTACTAACATAGAGGTAGGTTAGTTGAATAAGATTGAGTGTTAATTTGGGAATGTCGTTTGTGTAATTGTAGAAAATGAGTTCGTAGACGAGGAGTACCTAGTGACTGTTGTGTTGTTCAGTTTCCGTTTGCTTAAAAAGGTAAGCTAGAATGCTCAACCTTTCTTAAACTTGTAGAAACCTTTTAAAATTATGTGCTGTATGTGAATGGTGTGTTTGGATGAAAACTTAGTATCATGTTAGGTGGAGAACGATTCAATTTTCTTTGTGATTATTCAATGGTACTTGTGTGGTCATTTGCAATGAAAATTTAAGTGGTTTTATGTGTGATGTTGGTTGTGATTGGTTCATGAATGATTCAAATTGTGAATGTGAACTATGATGGTGATATGGAGATTGGACGGAGTATGGTGGTATAACGATTGTGTCGGAGCCTCGGAGTTGCTCCTAATGATTGTGTCGGGGCCTCGGAGTTGCCCCTAATGTGTCGGAGCCCCGGAGTTGCTCCTAATTATTGTGACGGAATCGCATCGATTCCTAATTAAAGCCTCACCGCATCGGTTTTTAAGTGGGCTTGGCTCTAGTAATACTCTATTAGGTTAAAAATACTTAATGGGGGGTGTGCACACTTAAAGTCTAGTAGTCTTGGATTATGGATTATGGATTATGGATTGTGGAGTGTGGATTATGGATTATGGATTGTGGATTATGGATTGTGGAGTGTGGATTATGGATTGTGGATTCTAAACTATAAATTGTGAATTATGGATAATAACTTATGACTTATGAATTTCTTATTTATCGTTAATCTTTGATTTGTTGGATATGAATTGTGGAATGTTTCTTAAGCTATTGGAAGTGATCAGTTGAATGATGGATTGTGAAATATGAATTTGGATTGTTGGTTGGAATTATTAATGGATAAACGATATGATTATGCGCTAAGTGTATTTTCGAAAATAAACCTAAAACGTTTTCAAAATCCAGGTAAGGGTTTTGAGTTTCTACGAGTTGAGGTGTTAGCTTACTCAATTTCACTGACTTTTTCAACTGTGGTTTTTGTGTTTTAAATCCACCACAGGTTTGCAGTGACCGATGCATGCGGGAACGACAACTTAATAGAAATTAGTTGGATTAAATAAATTTAGACTTTCAATTATTTTACCATTAATAATACTTAGACAATTTCATATTTCAGATTGTTGTAATTTAATTAATGGATTGTAATAGACTATTTTAGACCATTAGACATTTGTAGTGCGGCTTCTGAAATCTCCTTGCATTCGGGTCTTTGACTCGAGTGCGGAGTGACACCTTTGAATTTCCTTAATATGTGTTTTGGTTCGCGATAAAACGTTTTTAAAAGGAAAGGAAATTTGGGGGTGTTACAGTTGAAGCCACTTCCTGATCATTTGAAGTATGTGTTCCTCGGTGTTGGTGATACACTTCTCGTGATCATTTCCAACAAGCTGACTGAGGTACAAGAGGAGAAGTTGGTTGAGGTTCTCAAGGAGAACAAGCTCGCTTTGGGATGGACTATAGCCGACATCAAGGGCATTTGTCCTACCACATGTATGCACCGAATTTTTCTTGAGGATGATGCAAGACCAGTGAGGCAACCTCAGCGTCGATTGAATCCACCTATGATGGAGGTGGTGAAGGCGGAGGTTTTGAAACTGCTAAGTATGGGAATCATTTTTCCTATCTCAGATAGTCAGTGGGTAAGTCCTACGCAGGTGGTGCCTAAGAAAGGAAGTATCACTGTGGTTACAAATGATAAAGGTGAGTTGGTACCCACCCGCACTCAAACTGGGTGGAGGGTGTGTAACGATTATCGTAGGCTTAACACTGTGAATCGTAAGGATCGTTTTCCCTTACCTTTTATCGATCAAATGCTTGAGAGACTTGCAGGGTGTGCCTTCTATTGTTTTCTTGATGGCTATTCAGGTTATTTTCAAGTGCCTATTGCACCGGAGGATCAGGATAAGACGACATTTACATGTCCGTTTGGCACCTTCGCATACCGTAGGATGCCGTTTGGTCTGTGCAATGCCCCCGCAACCTTTCAGAGATGTATGATGAACATCTTCTCAGAGTATGTTGAGCACTTTATTGAGGTATTTATGGATGATTTCACCGTTCACGGTGATTCATTTGATGCTTGCTTGGCTCATTTGTCTCTAGTTCTCCTGCGTTGTATTGATACAAACCTTGTTTTAAATTCTGAAAAGTGTCATTTTATGGTTGAACAAGGTATTGTGTTAGGACATTTAGTATCGTCTAAGGGGATTGAGGTAGATAAGGCGAAAAGTGATATTATTCGATCTCTCCCCTACCCCACTAATGTTCGTGAAGTGCGGTCTTTTTTTGGTCATGCAGGTTTTTACCGCAGGTTTATCAAGAATTTCTCCCAGATCGCCACCCCTTTGTGCAAGCTGTTGCAAAAAGAGACCGATTTTGTGATGGATGATGAGTGTAAGAAGGGGTTTGATAAGCTGAAAGAGCGACTCACTTCTGCACCGATCATTCAGGCTCCAGATTGGTCTCTGCCTTTTGAGATCATGTGTGATGCTAGCGACCATGCGGTTGGAGCGGTACTAGGTCAGAAGGTTTGAAGAGCATCCCATGTTATTCATTATGCTTCGATGACGCCCAATGGTGCCCAACGGAACTACTCAACTACGGAAAAGGAGATGTTAGCTGTGGTTTTTCCTTTGGACAAATTCAGGTCATATTTACTTGGTACTAAGGTAACTGTTTATACTGACCATGCAGCTATTCGTTATCTCATGACGAAGAATGAGGCAAAACCACGGTTGATTAGATGGATATTGTTGTTGAGTGAGTTTGATGTGGAGGTGAGAGATAAGAAAGGGGCTGAGAATTTGGTGGCCGATCATTTGAGCCGACTGGTTCGTCATGAGGATAAGCCTTATGCTCAGATGCCGGTCCAAGGACAATTTCCCAATGAGGCATTGATGGCCATTAGGGATATTAGACCTTGGTATGCTAACATTGTGAATTATCTTGTCTCTCGTAAATTCCCTCCAGGTTGTTCCAAGAATCAGAAGGACAAGCTTCATTCGGAAGCAAAGAGGTATGTTTGGGGCGATCCATATCTATGGAAACACTGCGCTGATCAAATTATTCGGCGATGCATTCCCGACAATGAGGAAACCTCTATCCTTACATTTTGTTACTGTAACACCCCCAAATTTCCTTTCTTTTTTAAAAACATTTTATCACGAACCAAAACACAAATTAAGGAAATTCAGAGGTGTCACTCCGCACTCGAGTCAAAGACCCGAATGCAAGGAGATTTCAGAAGCCGAACTACAAATGTCTAATGGTCTAAAATAGGTATTACAATCCATTAATTAAAATTACAATAGTTCAAATTCTGAGATTGAAATATGAAATAGTCTAAGTATTATTAACAGTCTAATAGTTGAGAGTCTAAATTTGTTTAGTCCAACTAATAACTAATGAGCCGTCGATTCCCGCATGCATCAAATACTCCAACCCTGTGGTGGATTTAAAACACAAAAACCACAGTTGAAAAAGTCAGTGAAATTGAGTAAGCTAACACCACAACTCGTAGAAAACCAAAACTCTTACCTGGGTTTTGAAATACATTTAGATTTTATTTTCGAAAACCACACTTGCACATAATCATATCAACCAAATGAATTCAATTCAACAACAAAAGGTCAAATTCCACAAACTTTCACAATCATCAATCCAAGCTTAATTAAATAAAGAATCCACTCCGAACTTCCAATCCAATCCAACGTATTACTTAACAACTTTGACAATTCATTGTATCATATCAAACCAAAGACTACTAGACCTTAAGTGTGCACACCCCCTATTAAGTATTTTAACCTAATAGAGTAGTACTAGAGCCAAACCCTCTTAAAAACCGATGCGGTGGGGCTATAATTAGGAATCGATGCGACTCCGTCACAATAATTAGGAGCAACTCCGAGGCTCCGACACATTAGGGGCAACTCCGAGGCCCCGACACAATCATTAGGAGCAACTCCGAGGCTCCGACTCATTAGGGGCAACTCCGAGGCCCCGACACAAAATCATTCCACCATACTCCGTCAAATCTCCATATCACCATCATAATCCACATTCATAATTTGAATCATTCATGAATCAATCACAACCAATATCACACATAAAACCACTTATATTTTCATTGCAAATAACCACACAAGTACCATTTAATAATCACAAAGAAAATTGAATCGTTCTCCACCTAACATGATACTAAGTTTTCATCCAAACACACCATTCACATATAGCACATAATTTTAAAAGGTTTAAACAAGTTTAAGAAAGGTTGAGCGTGCTAGCTTACATTTTTAATGCACACAAGAACACGACAGCACAACGATCGCTAGTATTCTTCGTCTACGAACTCAGGGCTACAATATTACAATCAATAATCCCAAATTAATACTAATCTCACCCAACCATTCATCTATTACTTGTGTTAAATCTATTCTATATGCAATGCCCATGATAATCTAAATCTAACCCAACAATTAACAATTAACCAACAATTACAATTCTAATTCCGTAATTAGTTTCTAATACTCAAATAACCCTCAATTTATTTTCAAAATTCTCAAAGACTCACTATTACATTTAAAATAGAATCTAATTCATAAAAACAAACTTTTAATTATTATGATTTATTTAGGATTTATTAATACAATTTATATTATGTTTTAATTATAAAAACATGCTTTAAATTACACAAAATTATATAAAAACGAATTAAATCAATCTAAATTCGAAAATCAGTTTATAATTCCCTAAATTATCATAATTTCGATTTATTGATCATTAAAATTAATTTGGGCTTATTAATTAATTAAGAAACAATTAACCAAATTTTCCCCAATTTGCAATTTCTATAAACTTGAACAAAACCCCAATTAAACCTCAAACTAAATTCAAGAACCCTAATTATCAGATTATAAACATACTAAAGTCCTAATTCACGAAACTAATTGAACTTAATTCGAATAATTACACTAATTAAACCCAAATTCGTAATTAGTGAAAAATCAACATAAAACCATCATCAAAATCAATTCTTTATGCATAAAAATAACCCAAATCGATTACCCCCTAATAATAACACCTATTAGAACCAATTTAACACAAAACAAAACTTGAAAAATGGATTGAAATCCACGCTTAATTGAAAGAACGAAAACAGGGGAAGAAGAGGGGTGGTGGAGCGTTACCCACGGTGGCAGAAGGAGGAAAAGAAAGGTGGCGCGGTGGTTGGCAGCATCTCAGGTTCAATCTGTGATGAGGATGCGAACGTGCGAGGAGAAGCGAAGGGTGGCGTGCGAGTGGCGAAGAGGACGAGAGAAGCAGGGGAAAAGCAGAGGAGGCAGGGTAAAGAAGAAGAAAATAAATAAAAGGGGAGGGGGTGTTTGTCGGGTAAGAGGAGAGAGAGAAGGTGAGGTTTTATATGTTTTTTCTTTTTCTTTTTCTTTCCTTTTTCTTTTTATTTTCTGATTTCTTTTTGTGTTGGGTTAGGATGTGTTAGATGTTTGGGCCAATGTAGAGTTGGTTCGGGTTGATGTTGGTCCATTAGTTATGATTGACCTAATTTAGTAATGGAACCCAAATAGAAATTCCGATTTTAGAAATCATTTCCTAACTCATTTTGGAAAACGACTCACGAATAATATTTAAAATTCTTTTTTTCATTTAGATAATCTAATTAATAAATCTAAAATATTAATACAAAATACTTTAAAATTTCGAGATATTACATCCTTCCCCCCTTAAGAAAACGCTTCGTCCCCGAAGCGCAAAGTAAATAGATCAACCCATCAGACACCCATACAACACATACCCAGTCATAAACAACTCACAAGATGTAAAGGTATGAACATTAAATGCAATCTAAGTTTAATGCAAAGTTGGCATTACAATCCACCCTCCTTAAAACAAGAGTTCGTCCTCGAACTCACGAGTTAAACAATCATATATGTAAGTAAATAATCCTAACGCCTTTATATACGAGTCACTCGTAAAGGAACACCATTGAAATATAGAATCTCCTCATCAATTTTACGATATCAAACCAATACACTTTTGAAGATACACCATTGTATCAATCTTATAGTAATCTAAAAATTATAGCATCACCAAGATCATTAAATTTTCTCTATAACCAAGACCCTTAATAGAGTCAAAATCAATAAGACAGTCAACCTCAAATAGTTTAATAACTTGTGGGCAAACTACAAATATACTTTGAAATATAAGAAACCACATACCCAAGAAAAGTTACTCATCAATCCTCAAATTCCAAACGCAAAAGATAAACTATTTGTGTCAAAGCTCATGGCCTCTTGTCCTCATGACGACATACATATCCAAATAATCCACCATACTATTCAATAATTTAAACCCACATAAGATACAACACCAAACTATAACCTCCAGGAATAGTTTTAACTTCCCCAACATTAATCCGATTTCAAAATAACATACGTAATACTCAAAACATAAATCGAGCACATTCAAATCAACAAATCTCAACATTATTCGATACATATCCCAAAATTCTTAGCCCCTCTGAACAGTTTGAGTAGTCATTGTCAAGCACTCACACTTCAACTTACCAAAATCATTTCTCAATATTAGTCTATCAAAATCTTCATTAAAGCCCAAAATATATCCAAGATCCATTATCACCGCTAGAAATTCAATTTCGTCGAGCACCACAACTCATATATATCAAAACCAAACAAAACTATTATATCTGAAATAAAATCTTTTCACCCTCAATCATTTAATAAATAGCATACTATCTGATATATACAAAACTCATAAAATCGCCTTTAAGAATTATTGCTCAATCACAGAGTAACCCAAAATGAAATTTGAACCAATCGAACTCACTAATTTGACTTTGCTAATAAACTCAGCTCTTTAAATCATAATTCAATAATCATACCATGATAACAATGATAGAGATTTTAAACCCAAAGATAAATTCTGACCCAAGTATATCTCCAATCTAACCTGATCCTCGTCAAAATACAACCTTCATACGTTATATATAAACCCCAAAAATTTCAAATTAATACACCAAACTATTCCTTAAGATAGATACACATAAATAAAAATTAAGATCATGGATCCGAAATCATGTGATCCTAAAATAGTTGTAACCTTCCATGACGATATTAATTATAACAAACTCAAATCCATTAAACAATCAAGCCATATATCTCAAATTAAACACGTCAATAAATTTCAAATTCACCCCTCCAAATTCCACCACAGAAAACGATTTCAAACTCTTGATAGCAACCAAACTTAAACTCAATTTCATAGTCGTGTTTAAGTTTCTTAATTACATCCCACAATAATATTTGCCTTACAAAAATCGTGAAAATCACCTTCGAACAATACAACTCAATTTTGAAATAGACTTCCACACAATTTAAAATCCATAATTAGTATAGTCATCACTAGATTGCCTTATTATAGAAAATTCATTTCACCATATAACACCCACTATATTTCTCATGTTTGACCAAAATATCATATAAATCATCGACGTAGCGATGTCCAAACACAGGTCTAAAATGCTAAATGTAGAGCATAATAATGTACACATTAGCCAAAGTCCCACTACAAAGGGTAGGGTGTGAGGGCACTACTTATGTTTTGGTATATTTCCTCTATAGGTAATTCAACTCCTTAGGAATGATGCAGCAATTTGCTATCAAGCACTTAATAACAATCCCGACACTAATAAATACCCAAATAATATTTGTTTTAATTGAGATACATTCCATGAAACCAAGATTATACATGTCGAACAACCATACTTAAAATAGACATACAATTTTCTCATTCCAATTCAATTAATAATCATTCCAAATATATAAGGTACATTTGACCTTCCAAAACCAACAATTTTCATACACGTAGTTCAATTTCATAGTTTCTAATTCCAATACCACATTATATTTATCTTACATTTCCAAGTGAATAAAAACATTCAAATCATCCAATAACAATTATATATAAAACTCACATGTGAAAACAAGTAGCAATTCATAAATAAAAAGCTAAACACACATAAACGAACAAAACAATACCCATATACCCCCATACGGCTTGGTTCATTTTAAATGTTTTTTTATTTATTTCCTAAATAATTCATTTTTTTTTCCTTGTCTTATTACTTCAGTTTTAGCGTGGGACCTAACTTGGGCTCTGATACCAACTGTAACACCCCCAAATTTCCTTTCCTTTTTCAAAACATTTTATCACGAACCAAAAAACAAATTAAGGAAATTCAGAGGTGTCACTCCGCACTCGAGTCAAAGACCCGAATGCAAGGAGATTTCAGAAGCCGAACTACAAATGTCTAATGGTCTAAAATAGGTATTACAATCCATTAATTAAAATTACAATAGTTCAAATTCTGAGATTGAAATATGAAATAGTCTAAGTATTATTAACGGTCTAATAGTTGAGAGTCTAAATTTGTTTAGTCCAACTAATAACTAATGAGCCGTCGATTCCCGCATGCATCAAATACTCCAACCCTGTGGTGGATTTAAAACACAAAAACCACAGTTGAAAAAGTCAGTGAAATTGAGTAAGCTAACACCACAACTCGTAGAAAACCAAAACTCTTACCTGGGTTTTGAAATACATTTAGATTTTATTTTCGAAAACCACACTTAGCACATAATCATATCAACCAAATGAATTTAATTCAACAACAAAAGGTCAAATTCCACAAACTTTCACAATCATCAATCCAAGCTTAATTAAATAAAGAATTCACTCCGAACTTCCAATCCAATCCAACGTATTACTTAACAACTTTAACAATTCATTGTATCATATCAAACCAAAGACTACTAGACCTTAAGTGTGCACACCCCCTATTAAGTATTTTAACCTAATAGAGTAGTACTAGAGCCAAACCCTCTTAAAAACCGATGCGGTGGGGCTATAATTAGGAATTGATGCGACTCCGTCACAATAATTAGGAGCAACTTCTAGGCTCCGACACATTAGGGGCAACTCCGAGGCCTCGACACAATCATTAGGAGCAACTCCGAGGCTCCGACACATTAGGGGCAACTCCGAGGCCCCGACACAATCATTAGGAGCAACTCCGAGGCTCCGACTCATTAGGGGCAACTCCGAGGCCCCGACACAAAATCATTCCACCATACTCCGTCAAATCTCCATATCACCATCATAATCCACATTCATAATTTGAATCATTCATGAACCAATCACAACCAATATCACACATAAAACCACTTATATTTTCATTGCAAATAACCACACAAGTACCATTTAATAATCACAAAGAAAATTGAATCGTTCTCCACCTAACATGATACTAAGTTTTCATCCAAACACACCATTCACATATAGCACATAATTTTAAAAGGTTTCAACAAGTTTAAGAAAGGTTGAGCATGCTAGCTTACCTTTTTAATGCACACAAGAACACGACAGCACAACGATCGCTAGTATTCTTCGTCTACGAACTCAGGGCTACAATATTACAATCAATAATCCCAAATTAATACTAATCTCACCCAACCATTCATCTATTACTTGTGTTAAATCTATTCTATATGCAATGCCCATGATAATCTAAATCTAACCCAACAATTAACAATTAACCAACAATTACAATTCTAATTCCGTAATTAGTTTCTAATACTCAAATAACCCTCAATTTATTTTCAAAATTCTCAAAGACTCACCATTACATTTAAAATAGAATCTAATTCATAAAAACAAACTTTTGATTATTATGATTTATTTAGGATTTATTAACACAATTTATATTATGTTTTAATTATAAAAACATGCTTTAAATTACACAAAATTATATAAAAACGAATTAAATCAATCTAAATTCGAAAATCAGTTTATAATTCCCTAAATGATCATAATTTCGATTTATTGATCATTAAAATTAATTTGGGCTAATTAACTAATTAAGAAACAATTAACCAAATTTTCCCCAATTTGCAATTTCTATACACTTGAACAAAACCCCAATTAAACCTCAAACTAAATTCAAGAACCCTAATTATCAGATTATAAACATACTAAAGTCCTAATTCACGAAACTAATTGAACTTAATTCGAATAATTACACTAATTAAATCCAAATTCGTAATTAGTGAAAAATCAACATAAAACCATCATCAAAATCAATTCTTTATGCATAAAAATAACCCAAATCGATTACCCCCTAATAATAACACCTATTAGAACCAATTTAACACAAAACAAAACTTGAAAAACGGATTGAAATCCACGCTTAATTGAAAGAACGAAAACAGGGGAAGAAGAGGGGTGGTGGAGCGTTACCCACGGTGGCAGAAGGAGGAAAAGAAAGGTGGCGCGGTGGTTGGCAGCATCTCAAGTTCAATCTGCGATGAGGATGCGAACGTGCGAGGAGAAGCGAAGGGTGGCGTGCGAGTGGCGAAGAGGACGAGAGAAGCAGGGGAAAAGCAGAGGAGGCAGGGTAAAGAAGAAGAAAATAAATAAAAGGGGAGGGGGTGTTTGTCGGGTAAGAGGAGAGAGAGAAGGGTGAGGTTTTATATGTTTTTTCTTTTTCTTTTTCTTTCCTTTTTCTTTTTATTTTCTGATTTCTTTTTGTGTTGGGTTAGGATGTGTTAGATGTTTGGACCAATGTAGAGTTGGTTCGGGTTGATGTTGGTCCATTAGTTATGATTGACCTAATTTAGTAATAAAACCCAAATAGAAATTCCGATTTTAAAAATCATTTCCTAACTCATTTTGGATAACGACTCACGAAGAATATTTAAAATTCTTTTATTCATTTAGATAATCTAATTAATAAATCTAAAATATTAATATAAAATACTTTAAAATTTTGGGATATTACAGTTACTCTCACGCTTGTGGTGGTCACTTTGGTGCAAAGAGAACTGCTAGGAAGGTTTTGGATTGTGGTTTCTTTTGACCAACACTGTTTAGAGATGCATATGCTTTTTGTAAGAGTTGTGATAATTGTCAGCGAGTGGGTAACATTTCCCAACGTAATGAGATGCTGCAGTCTTCTTTGTTGTATTGTGAAATCTTTGATATGTGGGGAATAGATTTTATGGGCCCATTTCCAAATTCTCATGGCAATTTTTACATTCTTCTTGCGGTGGACTATGTTTCCAAATGGGTGGAAGCAAAAGCCACCAAGACTAACGATTCTAAAGTGGTTGCAGAGTTTGTCAAATCTTATATCTTTTCTAGGTTCGGTGTCCCAAGAGCCTTGATTAGTGATCGTGGTACCCACTTTTGCAATCGAACGGTGGCGGCATTGTTGAAGAAATACTTTGTGACTCACAAAGTTTCCACCGCCTACCACCCCCAAACAAATGGACAAGCTGAAGTGTCCAATAGAGAGATTAAATCCATCCTTGAAAAGACGGTGAATCCGAACCTTAAGGATTGGAGCTTGCGTTTAGAAGATTCCTTATGGGCGTATCGTACTGCATACAAGACGCCTATAGGTATGTCACCGTATCGCCTTGTGTTTGGGAAGGCTTGTCATTTGTCCGTTGAACTTGAACACAAGGCGTATTGGGCGGTGAAGAGCTTCAATATGAGGATGGATGAGTCGGGGGAGAATAGGAAGCTAGAGCTGTAGGAATTGGAAGAGATCCATCGCGATTCATATGAGAATGCGGCAATTTACAAGGAAAAGACGAAGGCTTGGCATGACAAGTCTATTTTGAGGAAGACGTTCAATGTTGGTGATAAATTTCTCCTCTTCCAGTCTCGTCTTCGGCTTTTTCCTGGTAAGCTTCGTTCTAGGTGGACGAGTCCTTTTGTGGTGGTGAAAGCTTTCCCACATGGAGCTGTTGAGATTCGTGGCCTCACTTCTGATAAAGTGCTAAAAGTGAATGGCCAACGGCTTAAACCGTATTATGACGGTTTTAAAATGGAGACTATAGAGGAGATAAGCCTTCAGGATCCGATCATTGAGGAATAGTCCTCCATTTCTGCTGAGTCGAGCCATCGACGTTAAACAACGGCGCTTCTCGGGAGGCAACCCAAAAGATTTTACTCTCACTCTTTTATTTTTGTATTTTTGTTTTGTGTTTTGATTTTTGGAGTAGAATTATGCTTTGTTTTGTTTGTTTTTGCAGGTTAAAAAAAAAGGAAAAAAAAAGAAAAAAAAAAGTCTGAAACAGGAACTTTTCACGGCCCGCTACAGGGTCATGGCGGACCGCGAAGAGGCCCCCGCGCAGGTATGTACACTCGTCGTTTTTCTCTCTCTCCTCACTTCTTCCACTCCCCGACAGCAACCCAGAAAAAAAAAAATTCCCCCCCAATTCGTCCATCACCACTTTCAACCCTTTTCAATCACTCTACCACCATAACCACCATCTTGCACCACCAAACAACTCACCCAAACACCCCAAATCAATTCAAACCCTAGAAATTTGGGGCTTTTTCGAAATTGGTCGATTGGAGCGATTGGAAGGTTCAGGGTGCTATATTGGAGGTTGGGCTCGGTCCCACGTCAACACTAATCGAAGTTTGAGGTCATTTGGTAGCTTATTTCGTTGGTTGGAGGTAAAAATCCGAATTTCTCTTTGTGTTTTGGATTGTTGTTTAGTAGTGTGTTTCCAAATTAGTTTAGAGTTGTTGTTGTTGTTGGTTGATTTTTGTTGTGGCAATTGTGGGTTGTTGCTAGTATCAAGCCTTGGTAGGCCGTTGTTGAATTGTTTGTGTTTATTGCCTACTTGGAGGGGTGTTGTTAGGCTTGCTTGTTGTAGTGTGTTCTTGATTCCCTTGTAGTATAATGGCACCTACAAAGAGGAGAAGAGGGGATGGGGTAGGTTCTAGTGCATATATGGGTTTGCGAACTTTAACTAATGTTGAGAAACAAAGGTGGGCGGGTTTGTCCGCCCCCGGTAGAGGGATTCCGCCCACGTTGTTTTTCTATAGTGTCACCCTACGGATGTTGGGGATTGAGGACATGACCCTTCGGTTGTTGGAGAACATGGGTTTGCAGGGCGCGATTGACAAGGGCCAGCCTACGGTTAAGAGGTGGACTTTGGAATTCTTGTCCACCTTTGAAAAGACGGGTGGAGTGGATGAGAGTGAAGAGAAGGGTATTCGATTTAAGCTGAATGATGAGGAGTACGGCTTGACTTATACGGAGTTGAGAGAGGCGTTTGGTGTCTCTCACCCCATTGATTTCCCCCGTATAGTACCAATGAGGCAGGAGATTTTTGGACAGCTTTGACGGGGCATACCTTTTACAACCTTAAGAACTCTAGGATTAATCACCCGGTGGTGCGCTTGATTGGGCGGTTTGTGGCTACCGCTTTCTTTGGTCAGGGTGAGGCTACGAAATTAAGGCAGACGGATATGTTCGTGCTTAGTACTTTCCTTCCTAGTCGGCCAGGAGTGCCGGATTGGGTTGAGATTTTCGTAGCTGCTTGTTTGGGGATCCGTAGTTCTAGTACGGGGAAGATTTCTGTAGGGGGCATGGTCTCGCGCATCGCCTATTATTGTGGGTTGACGACTTCAGATGAGCAGCAGGTGGTCGCTGAGAAGGATAGGTGCCCTCATCAATACCCTATTTCTTCTTTCTTTCAGTACGACCATGCTGTGATGGTTCAGACTCATTTCCTCACTTATTCCGACACTTCTCGGGGGCATTGGTACTATCGGTATGGGTCGGGCCTTGTATGTTGTTTTCGGTTGCCCCGACTTCCTGACGCTCCCCCAATACCTTTTGGTGATTTTGCCCAAGATTTCTACCTCAGTCCTGATTTATCTGATGCGCCGGAGCTGCCTGCTGGTACGGCGAGAGGGGTAGTCTTTGCGGAGGATGGTGCGGAGGTAGCTGCCACATCCGGTGGTGGTCGTGGTACTTTTTGTCCCACTGAGGAGGAGTGGAACTCCTTGCTAGCGGAGGTGCGTGACATTGGGAGGCTGCAGAGACGGATGCTCCTCCATTTTAGCATTTCTGACGACGGTGAGGACCCTGCGGGGCCCTCACGCAGCTGAGTTGGTACGTTTTTTTGGTTTTTTCCCTTTCTTTTGGTTGTAATACTTTCATAGTTCACATTGGGGACAATGTGTGAACTTAGCATGGGGGAGGGGAATTGGTTGGTTGTATATCTTTTATATAGCTGATTTTCTTTTGCAAACATTTCGAAAAAAAAAAAAAAGAAAAAAAAAATAGAGAAGAAAGCCATAAGAGAGATGAGCGAAAAAGAAAGTAAGGAAAAGACACGAGAGAAGAAAATAAGCCGGTGAGGTGGAAAAGTTAACGAGAGGCTAGGTGAAAACACATTGGGCACCTAGGCAAAATGAGCGGAGCGTGTCACTTACCGGTGCATAAGTAGGGTGTTTGAAGGTCGTGTCTCGGTAGGTCTCTCTTGGCTGGTATAAGGAGGTTTGGTTGGAACTCCTTAGTGGTGTTTAGGCTAGAAAATTCTCGGTACGCTTGAAGATATAAGTGGCGTTGGTGTTGAATCCGAGGTAGTTGTGGCTCCGACGGTGCTATTCCGGACCATGGCTAATGAGGGAGTTGGAGGTGAGCTAGCTTGGGAGTGATTTAGGACATTTTAGCCTCCCTTGCTTCTTGGTTACGTTGCGGTATGATGATATAAGATGGTTTGGTCCGTTGCGTGAGATTACATCTGTGACGGGCCCTACTAGCAAGATGACGACTCACCGTCCTTTTTTTGGAGTAGAGGAGATAGGTTTTGAGATGAACTTCACCCGTGCTAACTGTCAATAGACCTTGGAGACATCTTTTGGAGAGTTAGATTGCTCGAGGACGAGCAAAGGTCTAAGCATGGGGGGAGTTTGATCTGCCCATTTTGTACGCTACATATTGATTGTTTTTATTGCATTTTAACGGTCCAAATGATGTATTTTGCTCACTATTGGTGTTGAGTATCGGTTCTTAAAGTTTTATGTAATTTTGGTCGTTTTATACACATTGTGGATGCGGACACTTTGAGGCACTATTGAGAAGAGCTTCCCGAGACGTCTGGCGGGCCGCGCTAGAAGATTGGCGGAGCACCAGAGAAATCGAAGACGGAAGAGGAAGAGATATTTCGCGACCCGCGATGGAGAGCATGGCGGGCCGCGGTGGGTTATTCGCGGGCCGCGACCAGAGGCTTGGCGGACCGCGAAGGGCGATTTTCCTTGATTCCGTATTTTCTATTTTACGTTTTTCTTAGACTCTATAAATAAGAAAAACCCCGACCCTAGGTCATTCATTCAGATTTTTTAGAAGAAAAGAAGGGGTTTTCATGGATTGTATGAGGAGCTAAGTTATTATTTCTTGATCTATTAATCGAAGCATCGCATCGACAATATCGTGAGTTTGATCTATTCGTTCTATCGCTTTCAATTATTGTCTTATCTTTGGTGTTTATTCTATACAATTGTCTTTTGTGATTGCTAGGTGCGCAACTAGTTTATTGCTTAGATTGATTGTTTGCTAGTTTTAATTGATCAAAGGAATCATTGTTTGATTGATTTTTACATTGTAGCAATCCCCAGTTCATTGATTTGTATGTAATCATCGTTAGTGAATTAGGGCAAAGATTTGACTCACATGTTAAATACGAAACGTGCGTTAGTATTACATGTCTCTATCGATATCTCTCTAATTCTTATTACTAGTATTAAATTGAACCTAATCGTGTGCTTAGGTTATTTGATAGTTAGGGTTATTAGGTAGTGCAGATCACGCCTTTTAGCTATTCTTAAGGAGAGATTTGGGAATTCTGTATCCACGTTCGAGTAATTGAGATTGATAAAAGAATATTGACAGCTAGGACCGATTAGTCAGTGCGTTGTGCGAATTAATTGATCAAGATCTGTTTATTTCCTGAATTACATTCACAGTTCGCATTTGTTACTTTTAGATAGTTTGATAATCAACAACTCTCAATTCACACAAAGAATTTTTGAAGAATATAGAGATTTTAGTGTACGGTGAAAGAACAAAAAATATTATTAACAATTCACAGAGAGATTCTCATTTTCGTTAAACTTTTACATAAAGCTATATTATGGAAACATGGTTTTTATTAAAAGAAGGGTTTTTTTGAAGAGTATACAATAAATGTTGTTGTATAATATAGACAAATTTGTATTTTTTTTTTTTTGAATTGATCAAATTTTAAAAATACATGTAAGCGACATCACAACAATTGGTATGGATTATTTTAACTGAAATGATAGCATAGTTGGTTATAATGATAAAAATCATTAAAAATAATATAATATTTGAATCGTGCAACGCACAGGCTTAAAACTAGTACTCAATATTTCGAAGAGGAATCAATTGGAAAGTAAAGTTCATGATCTAAACTTCCGAAAAGTGGTCATATGCCTTAAATGGTTAAGTAACGAAAGAGATATGCCTGTTTTAATTTGAGCTGTCCAGTTTCTACGCGGGTACACGAGAATGACCGAATCTTCTTCTATATTCTCCAAACCATGCACGTCCAAGGAAGTTCTAGATAGATGGTTTTATTGTTATTTAGTTGCCTAATAATAAAGGAGCCTCTAGGTTTCCAATTTGTTGTCGAACTAATTAGGAAAGTTCTTAATTTGTGAGTCGGAATTAAGGAAAGTTTCATTATCGATTCTTACCTTAATCCTTAGAGTTTAGATGTTTCTAGTTAGTATAAATAGAGAGTCTTATTGTATTGTTTTTCAGATTATACAAGTTTGAGCATTAATAGCGATGAGTCGAAGGGAGTTTCCTTCAAAATCTTGGCCTTACGAGGTATTCTTTTGGTTTGTGCCTTGTTTCTTTGTGATCTTGGTGCTTGCCTTTTGTTTGTGCTTTGTTTCTTTGTGATCTTAGTACAAATTAGTCTTAGTCGAGTATTCTTGCGAGGATTCTAGACTAATTCATATCCTTTATTTTCTGTTTTAATTCCGCTGCGTTAAAAACACATAAAAATTAAAGTAAGTTTTACATGAAATTGGTATCAGAGCTTGGTTAATAACAAACTTCTATGCTTTGTTAGTCTTGATTGTGGTTGAATGTGGTTTATCAATGGATTATAAATTTTCTAAGTTTGATGGGAATGGTGATTCTGCAGATTACATAAATTGGGAAAGAAAGATCGAGCGTAAATTCAATCGAATTGGTTTTGATGATCGTGAATGATTCGATCATGTGAAACTTATTTTGGTGAGAGACGCATTCCATTGATTTGAAATTTTGAAGAAGCGACGCAAACATGAAGGTAAGTGCAAGATTCGTTCGTGGGAAGTACTCAAGTGCAAGCTACGTAAACGACATATGCCAAGGAACTTTATTGAAGATGTGTCGTTCAAAAAGTCCTCTAATGAGCATGAACAAGCAAATAATGATCTGATTTTGTTGGACATGATGAAGAAACTTGACCGTATGCAAGATGACTTGAAGAAAGTTAGGAGTGCACATCTTGAAAAGCATGATTCTTGTGAAGACAAAGAAGAAATCAAAGAAGTGATCTTGGAGGAACAATCGCAAGTACATGAATTCATACAAATCCAAGAGCATGAAGAGAGTGGGATTAGTGATCAAGCCAAAACATTGGATCTTTGTTATACTTCTAAGGAGGAAATCATTGATTCTTCACGAAAGTCTTTTGGGGAAGAGAAAGTAACGACTTCCAATGAACATGGGGTTATAATTGAAGATGAGATAGATCACAAGTTGGTTTACCAGAAAATTGACGATGGAAGTTCATACAAATCATTAATTGATCTCTATATTGATAAGAGACCTGCAGAAGATGTCAAAGGTAAATCAAGATTGTTGTTGTGTCTCTACAAAGATAGTATCGAATTCAAAGATGAACAACATGAGTATGAACATTATGATCGAAAGATTGTGCATCAAAGAATGATTTGTATGAAGTGGATTGATATTGAAGATCATGGTGTTTCAAAACTCACCAAGTACATTGAAGATGATGAGTTAAAGGACAAATACTTGTGCATATGTTTGGTCTTTGTGTTAGTTCTACTTCTCTTTGTGATCTTTGTATATGATCCGGGTGGTTATAAGAATGTGTTTCTCTACTCTAGGATTTCAGATTCGAGGACGAATCTTTTCAAAGAAGGGGAGAATGATACATGGGAGATATGAGTCAAAGCTAATAATGGAAGTCAAAGACTATCACGTCAACTTCCAGCCTCAATATCATCTGAAATACTCAATATTTCGAAGAGGAATCAATTGGAAAGTAAAGTTCATGATCTAAGCTTCCGAAAAGTGGTCATATGCCTTAAATGGTTAAGTAACGAAAGAGATATGCCTGTTTTAAGTTGAGCTATCCAGTTTCTACGCGAGTACACGAGAATGATCGAATCTTCTATATTCTCCAAACCATGCACGTCCAAGGAAGTTCTAGATAGATGGTTTTATTATTATTTAGTTGCCTAATAATAAAGGAGCCTCTAAGGTTTCCAATTTGTTGTCGAAGTAATTAGGAAAGTTCTTAATTTGTGAGTCGGAATTAAGGAAAGTTTCATTATCGATTCTTACCTTAATCCTTAGAGTCTAGATGTTTCTAGTTAGTATAAATAGAGAGTCTTATTGTATTGTTTTTCAGAATATACAAGTTTGAGCATTAATATCGAAGAGTCGAAGGGAGTTTCCTTCAAAATCTTGGCCTTGCGAGGTATTCTTTTGGTTTGTGCCTTGTTTCTTTGTGATCTTGGTGCTTGCCTTTTGTTTGTGCTTTGTTTCTTTGTGATGTTAGTATAAATTAGTCTTAGTCGAGTATTCTTGTGAGGATTCTAGACTAATTAATATCCTTTATTTTCTGTTTTAATTCCGCTGCGTTACAAACTCAAAAACACATAAAAATTAGAGTAAGTTTTACATAAGAAAGTGAGGAAATCAAATCAATAGTATGACAAATAGGTAGGTTGGGTCGTGTTTGTATCCGTATTGGCAAGTTTTCTGGTCCAACCATATGATTCAAAGTCGAACCGTCTATATAAACAGGTCAAGATTTCTAATTTGAATCAAATTTTAGTGTTTTTGAAGTACGGAGTATGTATTTCCCTTTTCATGAAGCACGTATTTCCCTTTTCTTGTTTTCAGAAATTTTAACTTACTGATCCGAAGCAGTACTCCCTTCCAACCAAGTTAGAGCATCGATCCCTCGCCCTCTCTCACTCTATCGTTCTACTCAAAAAGCTTGAAAAACGTTAAAATCTCTCCGAGAATTTCTGTTCACTAAGACATGTTCTTCGTGAATTATCTTAAATAAAAATAAAAATAAATATCTCCCACATATTTTGGCTACTCTGGAATTTATCTTAAGCATTGTTTCGTTAACTTTGTATAGAATTGTCTGTGTTAGTTGAAGAATTTTGTATATCTAATCGGATTTTTTTTCTAGTTTTAGCTTTTTAACTTTGGGTTCATCTACTTGCATTGCAATGGGTTTCTCTGTGACCTTTCGCTGAAAAAAAGACAGTGAATGAATTTTTCTAGGATTTATCCACCCTATTATGTTTTCCCTCAACTATTTTCTATTTTTGTAATTTAAAAGTTAAAAGATTTTTTGGGTGATTTTTTTTTTAAAACTTATAATGTTAATGTGCATCTTTGTATTTGTTCAGTATGAAAAGTATGCACCTTTATTGCGTAATCGGTTGTTTGTACAAAAAATATGCATTTTTTGGCCCAAATTAGTTGTTTATGGGAAAATTGCAAAATTTTGAATGATTTTCTTTTTAATTTAGTGTGAAAAATACATAAATTTACGGTAGTTTGGTTCTATTTGATGGGACATTTTGTAATTCTAGAACTACTCCGTATATGAAACGGCCAACAACTTGGCTATTTGTTGAGTTCGACATAGTTTGTTATATTGATTATTTCCCTACAGTTTGTTGTCTCTAAACTGATTTCTCTAATTTAATGTAGTCCAGTACATGTTTAACTTGTTTGCGTACCAAATAACCTTACTATCTAACTAATGTAACTAGGGAAGTCAGGATCGTATCCACGAGGAACTAGGATTATTTCTAACAGTGTTTATATGTAAACTAACGTCACAAATAATAAGCGGAGTTTTAAATTGATTGAGTAACAATGTAACAAACGCTAAACAAGTAAATAAAAGGTGATTAATAATTAGGAACAAGTTTTGGATCCGCAACTATCACTAACGAATTATTTCCGCACGCAATCGAATTATTCCTTCACTTTGATTGCTTAATTGCAAACGAAGTTCTATTAGTTCTTAAGATTAGTGAATTTAAGCGACCGCACTAAATTCACCCTAACCACTGTAGATAACCTAAACGACCATATTCGGTTCAACCTAGTGGTCAGCAAATAGCATCTTTCTAGCCCGCATTCCCGTAGCAATAACAACGAACTAATATCGATTAAGAATAACAAATTTAGTAGCTAATTAACCGCAACCGCGCATTAACTAATCCTAACCTTCAATTATCGTGTTAATTTCTCCTAAGTCTAAAAACCGCGACCGCGCATTAATGAACGAGGGTTGCTTCACAAATCTAGATTCCGAATACCACCAAATTATCTAAACAAGCTAATAATCAAACCAAGCTAAATCTAGTAGCGACCTTGATAAAACTAGATAAGATTATAAATAAACGACGCAAGGAATAACTACTTAGACACCACTAAAAAAATTAAAACATACTAAAAACATCCGGAAAAGATAGTCTCGGCTCGGGACTCGAAATCCCGAGTCAAGAATGTTAAAACTTAAAACTGTCCGAGAGAAGGTATCCTCGACTCATGACGAAACGCCTCGAGTCGAGACACGTTTCGTTGACTTGAACCTTGTGTATCTCGAGTCGAGATTTAACCCGTCAAAACCACCTTCTCGACATTTGATTCTTGACTCGAGAAGAAGCTACCTCGAGTCGTGGCAGGTGTCTCAAGTCGAACGTCACTGTCTCGAGTCGAGAAACTGCTTCGCAGGCCAACGCACATAACTCTCACCTCCGGAGTTAGTTTTGAGCTCACAATACATCGTTGGAAAGCCGAACATGAAATTTACTAGTATAATTTCTGCAAAAAAAATCATCTAAAAAGAAAGTTATGGCAATCGGAAATTGACATTGTAACACCCCCAAATTTCCTTTTCTTTTTTTGAAAACATTTTTCCACGGACCAAAAAGCACAAATAAGGAAATTCAGAGGTGTCACTCCGCACTCGAGTCAAAGATCCGAATGCTAGAACATTTAAGACGCCCACAGAAAAACGATTCGACGATGGCAGATCCGTAGGAGGAACAACCGCTGGTACCGCCACCGCCGAAATAATGAAAAGATTGAGTTTACAACAACTTCTCCAGTAAGAATTATTCATGCTATGATGATCATACCAAACCAACGGTCAGAAATACCTTACGATCCTCATCCTCATCCATGATGACTCGTATCAAAATGGTTTTTCTTGCTGACATGGGATTGGAAGAAATGAAAACAAATTTCCGATTCGTCTGCAAAATAGTTTGCCTCCAAGTTGACTAAAAAGAAAACCATTTTTGGAGAAATAAAAAATTAAGGAAACAAATATTTTGAGTATATATAAAATTATTATATGTTGTAATTCGGTGTGATAAGATGTATTATAATAACTTTTTTAAACTATGGTTAAAAAAAAAATCAAATGGTTGAAATTTATCTTATTCTAATTTAGTAGTTCCGATTTTATTTCTTATCTAAATTGTCAAATATTGACAACTATAATAGGATTTTTTTTCCTTTTTTTTTTTTTTGTGTGTTTGGGTTGGGATATGGTCTAAGGTTGGGCCAAGTTGTATTGGGTTGGGCTGTTGTAGTAACTAGGATTGACCCAATTCTAGAAAATAGAAAACCCTAATAGAAAGTCCGACTTTACAAATCATTTTCGAACCCGTTTTTGAAAACGACTCCCCATTTAACGTTCAATATCATTTTCCACTAGAATAATATAATTAATAATTATATAATATTAATATAAAATATTCTAAAATTTGGGATATTACAGACATTGTGTTTCTTGGCTATCAAAACTTCAACTCTTGAACTCGAGTGATCTTGTAGGTAGAATAGGTTTTTGGTGGTGATTTCCTTGGTATTAAATGGGTCATTATTGTCTTCAAAATGTGATCACCAATCCAAATAGAATGATTATATCTCGTCATTATAAAATAGCTTATATCTTTTATTCTTCGAATTACAACACAAACCAACAAATAGGAGAATACTCGCAATCCTATATAAATTGTACTAAAATGACCACAAAAATGAGTTAAAATACACTACTTAGACACGCAAATTATACCATACTCCCGGGAGCACAAGGAGCATGGTGGTCCTACTCACAATAGAGGAGTAGGGACCACACTTAAATAAATTTAAATCTATTTAAGTGTGGTCCCTACTCCTCTATTGTGAGAATGACCACCATGCTCCTTGTGCTCCCAGTAGCATGGTATAAGCATTGACTTAGACACCACTAATACCATCACATTAGTCTCGTTGCAATTCAAAATAAGATGTCATAATATTGCTCGTAAGGATCCGAATTTTGGTAAAAAAGGAAAATTTTCAACTCTGAAAATAATGGTTGATATGGATTAAAGCTTCATAAACCCATGAAAACATCCAAACCTGAAACAATTCGTTTTTCTTACTATCCTGAGATGATTTTTACTCGAAAGAACTGAAAAAATGCGCGAAAAAAAAACATGCTGGTTGTTGTGGCTGTAGGTCGGGTTCGATTGGAGTTTTCTTAGGGATGATCGTATGCCTTTATTTTTTGTTGTTGTTTGCTAGTGGATTTCATGAACCTTATGAAAAGGAACCGTTCATATTTTAAGTTAGAAAACAGATTATTTTGAATATGTGACATTGTCGTTCATTTTAGGTTAACTTTTTATGATCTAATGTCAACATATTTGGTTATGTTATAGTTACAAACATACTCGATAATGTAGTTTTAAATGATCAACATTATGGTACGTAGCGTACTAAATGACGTTGAACTAAGATAGTGTAAGTGTATTTAATCACGACCACATGATCCTTTAAAAGTTTGAGACGGCATTCATCTTGAAAAGAAAGTACAATAGATCAAGATGTGATTGCATATAAACATAATTGATAGTGTAGCTGTAAATGACGAACACTCTGGTACTTAGCGTACTAAATGACGTTGAACTAAGATAGTGTAAGTGTATTTAATCACAACCACATAACCCTTTAAAAGTCTGAGACGACATTCATCTTGAAAATAAGGTACAATAGAGATGTGATTGTGTTGTTGGTAGTTTTCAAATTTGATGTTGATTTCCACAACTGCATTAGATTAACGTTGCAGAGGAAAACATGCAAGTGTTTGGCAGAGGCATAAAGTTATCTAAAGTTGTCCGATTGATCTGAAAATGTATTCGTTGGTTGTCATTTTGTGTATACTCATCTCTACGTCCGTAATTTGTATTTGAGATATCTAACATTTAACATAAATACTAGAGAATGTAGACTTTTATTACTTATGAGCTGCTCTGTGTACTATGCAACACTGACTTACTCAACAAAAGTTGTACCAAAATATTTTGATATTGGTTCAGGAGTTTGTCAAGATTTCAATGAAATGACCCGATTTACGCTCTTACACTTCGCATGATGATTTTCGACAAGAAACATAAATAATAAATTGTTTTTGTTCTGGTTAATAACCGTCTTGTTTACCAATTTTCCCAATGTAGCTCACACAAATCATCATGACATGATCTTGAACATTTGTACGACTTAAGGCAAAAATGTAACCTCTTGGATTATGGGAAGTGGTTTATGAAAGTTGGTATGTCCGCCCACATTGGTAAATTAACTCTTATGATATGTTCATAATAGATTCCTACCATTATACTACCAACCAAACATCCACTTTTTAAAGATCACAAAATCATATACGGGGTTAAAGATGATTTCCCATCTTATCGGATTGTGTTATGACATATAATGGATTGAGCTGTTACAAAAAATCAAACAAGAGACTCAAATTGTTTGTAAATATCATTTACAAATTAAACCAAAAGTGACACAAATATAATTATAAGGCCACATCACCTCAAGTCAAGTTAGAAAGAATGACATTAGAGGTGTACCGTTCTGGTGGCCGGTATCGTCATTTGATCAAGAATTCTGCATGTCATTAGCTAGTATAAGAGGAGCTTTGGTTACCGATTTTATTAAACGCTTCTAGACAGAGGCCGATCCAAACAGAGGGTTGTATGTGGATTGTTTCCCTCAAAAAGTTGATGACTCTGACAATGCGAGTCTTACTAAACCAGTATGCGAACAAGAAGTTCTAGAGGCTTTAGGTCAAATGTGCCCCTTTAAAGCGCCAGGGTCGGATGGTTATGGTCCAAAAAATTTTCTCAATTACTGGCCCATTGTCAGACATGATGTCTTAAACGCTATTTATAGTTTTTTCCGGACAGGAGAAATCCTTAAGGAGGTGAATCATACGCTCATTCATCCCATCCCCAAAAATGAAAATCCGGAGCATGCCATCCATTTTCGGCCTATCAGTCTTTGTACAACCCTTTACAAAATTATTGCAAAAATCTTGGTGAACCGCCTCAGGCCTATCTTAGCCAAACTTATTAGCCCTCTCCAAGGGGCTTTCATGTCGGATAGAGTTATCTACAGAGTGATGTTGGATGCATATAAAAAAAAATTGAACATACAAGGTTAATTGACCTACACCCGTTTACTCGTATTGACTTTTTATGACTCGTGACATGTATTTTCCTGCACCCCTCTACTCGTATTCTAATTTGACGGATATGATTCCTCATGCAACGTTAATTGACCTGCACCCATTTACCAGTATTGACCTTTCATGACTTATGACATGCATTGAACTGCACCCGTTTACACGTATACAAAGTTGGCAGACATGATTCCTCATTGATCCAAACACATTATTGACATAGCCCAAAATACTTACCATGGAGTAACAAAAGAATTAACAATCCCAAACAATTTTAAATTTTAACAAAAGGATTAATTTTTTTTTTTGTAAAAGATTGCGTAAGATATACTCCGTATAAATTATATACTCATTCCTAAACAAAACGTAAATAAGGCACTATTGTAGAATTTTTTATAATTTACTGCAATTAACTTCGGTGATTATTGGTTTATGCGTTACAGAATATTACCCGCCCGAAATTAAATTTACATAAGATTTTTGCTTTTTAATTTGGACGAAAGATTAGGGATTTATGTCCTTTATTCATAATTTTGTTAATAAAAGAATCAACAAAATCAATTGTCTTAGTTGTTGTATTGTTATACTATAACTTTGATACCACAATTGATCAATTTACAACCTAAACTTCCTTAATACCTAAACCCTAAGCTACCTTATGATGAACTAGTTTTTTAGCCCGTGCAATATTGCACGGGATGTTATACTAATTGTTTTTGTAAGTCGCGAATTTGCTTTTTAAGACTCATGATCTGCTATACTTTACAGTAATGAACTCATTATTTTTGAGTTTTGAAACCGTGTTTTATGACCTATGAGCTATGGCTCATATTTATCCGAACTCATTTTAATTTGACACAAATATCTTTGGGTCAAATATGACCCAACCCGTGGAGCCGTGATTGAGTTCAGGCCAAATGACGCCAAAATGTGTTAGAAGAATACAAAAGTAGTATAAAAGCCGTAGTTAAGCAAACCCAAAACAGGTTCAGAGTGGATTGTAGTCAAATTAGAATTTACTTACACCCATGAAGTTCCTGCTCCATGATGTATGCATCTCATAGATGTAGTGGCCGATGGGTATATTTGGAGACTTTAATCGTGGTTGAATTAAGAGTTCACTCGCAGATAAGTGCTGGTAATTCTAAACCGTGCATATGTTTTAATAGTTAAATTTACGTATAAGAAATTTATTGACGTGTATCCGTTGTTTATTTTAGCGAATTTTAGTTCCCTACTATAAAAAAAAACTGTCACATAGTTATTAACTCATGCAAATTGTACTCATTAAGTTGCTTTAATTTGTGCGTAAAAGTATATGGTTGCTTTGGATTCAATGTGAATGAGTTTGTGTTGCTCCCCTTTATATAATTGAGATATAGATATTTTCATCTAATTGAGAGCAATTAGAGATTTATATGAAGTATATTTTATGATTTAAAAAGATTGGATGTTCCATGTATTCTTCCCGATTCTTGCCAATTTTACGTTAATAATCTTGCCATATTTTTCGTAAATTACAGCTGCACATAAGCTTAATATATTCTTGCATGCGAATTTTTTATTAATATTCTTGCCAAATTATCCGTAAATTATAGCTGCGTATATTGTTGCGAAAATACTAATATTTCTGCCATTTTTTCGTGAATACTGTATATTGAAGTTATTATTGTAGCCTAAATTTCCATCCACGATCTTAAATAATTATTAGATGACCAAATCTTGCATGATTGCCATTTTTATTGTATATATTCTTGTCGATTTTAGTGTTGATAGTTGTATAATTGTGCTAAATATAGCAACACAATATATCAGTACCATAATTAACGTATATATACTATATGCATGTGTCTTGTGATGCGTGCGTGTGTCTTGCTTAAGTGTGGAAAAATTCTTACTTACACATAGTGTATCTCTATTATGCATACACAACCAATGCAATAATGACATGTGGTATTTATCTTTATAAATAAGTTGCACTAAATGTGGAAGTAAAAGATTTGATATCTCACAATACCTTCCTACTTAGCTAGCATACGGCACTTATTTTTCTTTATTTCTTCTTTTTTTTGTTATTGTTTTTACATAATTACATCTATATCCTCATTGCCAACAAGGACATGACGGCTTTTGACAACCCTTTATTCCCTTTATTTACCTTGAAAGTGTGTCAATAAATAGAAATATGTTACTAAGACCATAACATTCATACTCTACAGCTTAGCCATGGTGATAAAGACATGTGAATTTTATACGGCAAAACAGGACTCGAATCTCAAGTGACATGTTTCTTTTGCTTTTTTTTAGTTAAGTCTTTCTTTTTTCATTATGTTGATTGTAAGTTTTACGTAACTTACAAAATTACTTTATTTGAATTAGTGTCGAATATGTGTTACAACTAACTAGATGTATCCGTATTTATAACCGTTTTCACAAATGTATACATTCTCGATCTATCTCTCAACTATGTACATTTTTCGACTTCTTACTTTGGAAAATGAGATTGTCATTTTCATAATTTAGTCAAAATCATATTGCATTTTCTTGACTAAAAAGTCTCTTAGTTATCGAGGTAGTAGAAACGATGTTCATTTGACTTAGTTAAACGATCTCTTCAATATGTTATAACAACATAATTTTAAAATTGAATAGGACTATTTGGCCAAATACCAAGGGCTCTACTACATGTTAGCACTCAAAGAGTTAATGTACAAATAACAACCTAGACCTACTTCATAACCTAGACCTACTTCGTTAGGGACATCAAATACGTCTTGAGAGTTGACACTCTTGGTCTACATCAAGGATCAATGCCTCACCCTGTGCAATTGAATTTCATTTTTCTGATCTAATTTGATTTGGTTTGATTTGAATGAACTTAATATGATTTGATCTTAACTGAATTTATTAATAAAATAATTGCAACTAGACGGATTAATAACTACAAATATACTAGATTCATTGATTGTTATTTGGATAATTCTGATCTGATTTGAAAACATTGTTTAATAGGTTAAATCGCACAGGGCCTAAAGCCACATGCAATTAATGAACACCATATTCTTAATACTTGTACCGCATTTTCTCTTGGCCACACCTATGTTATCAAACATAAACAAGAACGGGAATTGATCGATGCGATGAACTTATACACCTATTGTTCTAGGTGTCTTACTTACGATTTAGTAGAAATGGTAGTTGAACAACCAGCCAATAACTAAAATAGTGGAGTAAATGAAATACGCTAAATTGAAGTCAATTTAACTGGAATAGTTGTTGAAATGGTAAACGAACTGCTAGCTAATAAATGAAGCGGTACAAATATTGAACTTAGTAAATTGAATCAATAGTTGATATATAGAAACTCAACTCCGAGCTAGCTACACTAAACTATGGAATAGCTATGAACTCCACGTAACTTAAACTATATTAGTAGCTATTAGGTGGAATGAAATTGGACTACATAGAAATGATTAGAGTAACCTGAAATTTAAGTATTTAACTGAACTGAATTTAAAGTTGATACATCTTAGCTGAAACGGCCGCAACTAAATAAACCTGAATTGAACTTGTATACATGAATAATGGATAAACTTGAATTTGCTTCAAACAAAAATTAATCAAAAAAAGAAAAACAAATTAATAAAAACATAAATCAATTGTTAACTGTATCACATGCAAAAAGTAAAACACTAGCATGCATGTGGCGCCAAAGCCAAAAGTTTGCCGCCAAAACCAAAAGTTTCTTGCCAAACCAAATTCAATTAGCGCCAATTCTCTGTTAGCCCTTAGTTACACGCGCGGCAAATTAGAACTTTTAACCTAATTACTCTTGCTATATAATGAGACTCTCCATATGTTAATTTCTTCATTTAATTAACACTTATACGATTAGCATATTCTTATACATTTTATACGCATTAGGGTTTCTTCACTAGATTATGAAAATGGTGTTCCCTATGAATCATTTCTATCGTAACACGAAAGGTATTATATACTTATAATTAATCTTTTGATCATATCATCTATATTTTATATTTTATGTTTCATGATTTACTTTTATTATGACTCATTGCAATTTACTCGTAATTTGTGTCACAGAGTCCGGATTGTCGAAAAAAAAGTCCATTCATAAATCCCCTAAGACGATAACAGTACGTGGGAAACGAGTCTTTCCATCACCGGTTGTGAAGTTGTCAAATAAGAAAAGAAAGACACGGATCGAAGTCATTGATCTGACGAGAGATGAAGACGTTGAAATTATAGATCTTACCAAGGACGAGAACATCGAGATCATCGATCTCACGAAGGAAGACAAGGTTGAGATTATAGATCTCATTACTGAAGATGATTGATACTATAGTCCTTATTCAAAATTAATTTTTATGCAATGTGATGTCAATTAGAATTTTTCACCTTCATAGGAATAATGGATCGGAGTTTTATTATAGAAGTTATGATTAATGTAGATGTGTTACAATTGATTTAATTAAATTTTTGGTAAAAACATTACATATGGAGTATATTGTTTCAGTTATTCCATATTGAAAGTTCGATAAGCTTCACTATTTTCTACATATTGTTAATTTGACAAATTCACAAAGTTACCCCAAATTTTAGAAATTTGATCAATAGTCAGGCTCACATGTGCAACATGATAAGCACTAATTACTCAAAAGATCAACACCCTAGGCAAAGAGTTTAGGGAGCTCGTAATAACATGACTAGTTATTGGTAGGCCTTTTGACTACAATATGGCCTACAACAAGTCAGTACTAAAGATCAGACTTACACTTCAACAATTTTTTTCGAGCATCTACTAGCTCATTATTGTTAATCATATGCTCCTTAACTGTTAGTGTTTTCATCAAAGTTCTGCAAGTATTTAACATCTTCCGTTTTCTACTCGAGTTTTTTCGTTACAGAAACTATCTTTCTCTACTGAATTCCTACATTACCTTGATTAAGCATCAATGTTCGGGTTAGCTTTGAAAACATATAATGTTCGTAAGGAAACATATCTTTAGCTGGCATGCCATTTGACCCGAATTCGACATAATCGCAAACACATCTTCTCTAAACGCTCACATTCCACAATATTACTTGAATTGTAAAGCATTATTAGGAGATGAAAAAAATAATTGGAATTAAAAGGTGGTTCATGGCAACTTAGCCAGACAATAGTGTAGTACAAAAATCATGGCACTGAGCAATGCAATTCTTTCAATCATCATGGTGGTCTAGAATAGAATAAAACAAAGAACGATAAGATAAGCTTAAATTAAGTTTAATTTCAAACTGCTATTTCGGTACTAGATATCTCTACTTTTGCGAAAAGGGGATTTGAAAATCTTCTTCGTACAATTAAGCAGCATGTCGTTCCACAGATTATTGGCGGATGACATTGAACTTCAAGTCGTACCTCCTGCATGCGCTTATACCTGTATGGAAAAACACACATAAGAAAACTTTTGGTACAGAAACGAGCCATGGTGAAGTACTCCATGATTGTAAACAATATAAGAGATGTTGATGAAGAGTTTTTGTATTCGGATCAGGGCAATATCACAATGCAAAATAGAAGTGATAGTCAGGATGTTTATGTATGTTGTCAAACATGAAAGGGCCCACTCAAGTAGGGTCCTAAAGATGACCTCAGATTAAACAAAAAGAACATTAACTTAGCAATGACCTTGTTAAGAAAATGATATGATCTTCATCGTAGCATCCTAAGTGATCAGAAAAGGAATTTGGTCAATAGAGAATACAATACTTCTCAAAGACTTAACACAACCAATAAAATTTGCATTCCTCAAAAATGAAAAAAAAAATAGTACCATCAGAATTTGTTTGCATTATCGGATTCCTCGTACATTTCATTCAAATCGAAACGCACTCGTTTCCCATTCTTTTCCGAACTTCCACCCTGCATATATAATAATAATGTCGAATATTAAAAACAGATAAATTTGCATTGTAAACATCCTAAACAAAATTGTATGATAATATGTGACCAAACAACTCACATTCGGTGCGATGACATCTTTTTCGGGTTTATTTTGGTCACATTTCCTATGTTTATTTTGTAGTCCCTTTTCAAATTTTGGTTTCTTCCTACGTTTTTGACGCCTTTCCTTTTCTCCTCTTATCTTCTGGGTCCAGCAAGATTTCAGTTGCACAAGGTGTAGTTTTCTCGGACAAATTCTGCTTCTTCTTTTTCTTCCCATAGCAGCGGCCTATGTGTGCTGTTGGGTGTGAGGAACCCTCCGCCCTCCTAGTATCGTCAATCCCCACCAGTACCTCTAGCTTGCGCTTGAGTTCAAGAAGTGTAGATGCAGTTTGGTCAAAGGTATCCTTACTGTGCAATGCCAATGGATAAACTGTTTCAAAAATATTATGCAGCTCATGATACTTTTCCATCTTTCTTGAGTTTTTAGGATCGTAGTTCCTCAGCTTGATCTTCTCATAATCACGAATCACATTCTTCTTCCAACGATCCATGATGTACTTTTCTGGCACATAATTTAGATCTTCCAACACCATTACACACAAGATGTGTTTGCAAAAAATCCCTTTGAACTCGAACAACTTACAAGAGCAAGAAAAGTCATCATTTTGTTTATCCAAAGTAACATCAAATATCTTCCACTTAGAAACCCATCTCCAAATTTGATTAACTTTCTTCTCTTTCACATAATAGTATAACATTGAATCGTCACTTTTATCCAATTTCGTTGGAAATGAAAGTGCAAGTCCTTTGAACTCCTCTTGAACTTGACGAAAAATTGAGCTAGTATAAATTTCTTGAAAAATCTGCAATAATAATATTGTTACAAACAAATGAACCATTATATAATAGTAATAACAATACTTTAGTCTAAATAGACAACAACTACTTGGAGAAAACACTACTTAAACAAACCTGTTCAAGGTAAACCTCCGTTCGACATTGCATAGGTTTATCCATACTATCATGATTCAGCTTCTCCTCTTGATTGATCTTTCTATCCAACGCCAACATGTATTGCTCAATAAATACTCGTAAGCCACTATTCAAGTTAACGTATCCCTTGAAGAAAAAATTAAATCCCTCACTTCTTTGTGTACTAGACATCCCCGCCCAAAAAGTATCTCTCCAATATGCAGGAATCCAGTCCTTTCTTATCTCATAAGTGTCCTTAATCCATGAGTTCTGTGCTAGTCCATACTTTTCAACCATTTCACTCCATCCATTTTCAAATTCCTCTAAATCTAAAGAGTCGTGTACAACAGCCTTGAGATGGGGTTTGATACCATCTTCCCATGTTTTATATTTTCCGAGGTGTTTAGCACCATTTCTCATTATGTGCCAAAGACAAAGTCTATGTTTACTCATCGGAAAAATTGTGTGAATCGCATTTTTAATGGCTCTACACTGGTCAGTCAAGATAGCAAGAGGAGCAGAACCCATACATTTTATGAATTGAGTAAAAATCCACTCAAAGGTTTCCGTAGTCTCTTGAGTTATCAAAGCACAACCAAGTATAATGGATTGTCCATGGTGGTTTACTCCTATGAACACAGCAAATGGCATATGATACCTATTTGTAAGATGTGTCGTATCAAAAGTAACAACATCACCAAAGCTTTTGAAAGCAGCTCTACTCCGCGCATCAGCCCAAAAAATACTTCTCACATGCCCTTTATCATCTAGATCTATCTCCCTAAAAAAATAAGGATTTTCATTGATCATCTCTTTAAAAAACTCTTCAAGGGCAACTGCATCTCCGCCTAAAACAGAACGACGCCGTTCCTCGCTAATGAGATTACGAAGGTCCTCTTCGCTAAATGGCACATTTTGTATTCCATCACTTTCAACAACAAAAGATGTGAAATTTTTAATAGGGGGAACACCAGCTCTATCATTGTCGAGAATCCGACGTTTATGGTAATCACCTATATTTCTATAATTTCTCTTTAATCGAGAAAAATGCGGACACAGATCATGATTATGATCCAAATTGACATTGGTAATCCTCATTTGACCATTACTAACATATCCATCAATAAAAGCTTTACAACCAGTGACTTGTGTTTTCTCCGACTTTGAAGGGTTTTTGGATTTGGATTTGAACATTCCACCTTTAGTACATGCTAACCTTAACCGTGTGTATGTATTATAATCAAATTCTTCAATGTGTCTCTTACCCATCTTACCAGTTTTCACACCTTGGCTAGATTTTTCTTTACTTTCGGATGTCCGAATATGAAATTGAAATCCCGATTGCTTGGCATACTTATGAAAATAAACCAATAATTCCGTACCTGATTCAAAAGCCATGCCGACACATGGTGGTTCGATTTGCTCATTAAAATTATCAATACTACCCGGTTTCGCTCTAATAAATCCATTATAATCATTGTTAGAGTTGTCATCCAAAATGTCAGTCGAAGAAGTATATACGTCTTTATCTGGAGAACCATTCACATCTTCGTGTGAAACATCTTTTAGTATTTCTTCAAAACTCTCTTTATCTAGTTCGTTCGAGATCAAATCATCATTGACATCAAATGCCCAAGCATCCGTTACGTCATGATCACCACCAACCTCCATTATTCACCTATATAAGATAACAATTACCAACAAACAATGGAACTTTTATCATCACAAAGCCATTATAAAGGGCAAAGTAACGATTTTAAAATGATGATATATATATTTACCTTCTTTAAATACTAACACTAAACCACTGATTTAAAAAAAAAACACACAAAACAACTAACATTAAGTCCCAGAAGAAGATAAACACTACTACACTAGTGTATCAGTCGTAAGATTTCAAGCAAGAATGTTAATTAGCTATCTTGAATTGTCAGCTCATAGAATTGTGACATTGACCTAACACGCTTTTTTTTTAGGTGGTTATTATTGAAACATTTGTTGGTTTCTCTTAGAAACGGGTTAATTGCTTTACTAGTATAACACAAAAAGCTTGTACGTATTATTCTTTTCATAGCCGTAAATTCGTAATAGATAGAATAATATAGATTAGTAGACATAGCAAATAGTGCAAAAAATTGAAAAGAAAACTTAGCTTTCGAAAGCCCACGTCCTGCATTCTCTAGGTGATTAGTCATAACATCATTCTAATGGCACACCACATGTGGCAACGGAACAAGTTGCATTATAGTATAGGTGGTCAAGCAAATTAACTAGATGATCTAACCTTATGTGTTTCTTTCATTATGGAATAATGATCAACTAAAAACTGTAAATTCCAATGTCATTACACTTAAATAAACTCAAATACCTACAATTATATGCACAACTACATCAAATTAATGAAATACACATGTATATGTATGCACAAAAATTGAGTTACGAGAATTTACATACTTGATCAATTTGCACTTCTTGAGATAAACCAAATCTTACAAGATTATACGGCTGTCGTGCGGTGAAAACTCGTGATTATGTATATGGCAGTTTTGTAGCTATGCATTGAAAATCCTCAAGTCGAAGAAGACTATGGAGGAACAAATTTGTTTTCTTTTCCTGGGAAATAACCCTAATTAGTAGTTAGGGCATATTAGTCAATTAACTATAGGTGAATATTTTTTTTTTAATATAAAATGGGAAACATAGAAAAAAATAAAATAAAAAATATTTCATATGCATATCCCGTGCACTACAAATTCCAAAAGTGTTTTGTAGATAGAATCTTGGGCAGCGCCACATGTCACCTCCCCATAGGCTGTGTATGCAATTTACTCCTACACGAGGGTCCCACTTTGTAACACTCTCAAACACGAGTCCATAAACATAATCAGCCATATGCTACAATTACCCATTTGGTTAGCCCAGCCAGAATCAGCCATTTTCTTCCTCAAATCATACATTTCTTCCTTCATCTTCACTCTCTCTCTCAACCTGAGCTAAAACCCCCAAACAACAAAGAGAGCAAAAGCAGACCCTTTTTCACACAAAATCTTCATTTCTATCATAAAAAAAAAACTTGCTAATTTCTTCATCTTTTTTTACCAGAAAAAAATGGAGAATTTAGCCCTAGTATCAGCAAAACAAGTACTAACACTAACCTCAAATCCAAATCCAAGATTAATACCCACAAAACAATGCTTTGGAATTCCACTTCTCCCTAAAAAACCAACTGGGTCTTCTTCTTTAAGTTTCAAACCCAGATCAAAAACTGTTCTTTTCGCATTTCGTAATTCCAGAAGAAATTCAACTGATAATAATTCTAAAAATGTTGAGTTGCTTGCTCAAGAAACTACTTCTGTTGGTGTCAATCCTCACCCTTATGCTCAACCTCCCCCTTCTCAATTGTGAGTTTCTTTCTCTCTCCTTTTAATTTTTCTTTTTTTTTTTGGAAATTGGGGTAAAAAATTGAATTTGGGTAATTTTGTTTTTGTTGATATTTGGGTGAATTTTTGGTAAAGATTATAACTTTATTGTAAATGTGGTAGTGGGTCGTCTTCTCAATTGTGTATTTCTCTCAGTAATTTTTGTTTTTTGAACTTGGTGGTAAAAATTTGGAATTGGGTAATTTTGGTAATTTTTGATGTTGTTGATATTTGGGTGAATTTGTGGTCAAGATTGTAACTTGATTGTAAATGTGATAGTGGGTCGCCTTTGTTTTGGATTGGAGTTGGTGTTGGATTCTCTGCTCTCTTTTCCATTGTGGCTTCCAGATTACAGGTAATTTTTGTTCTTTGACTTTGAAAATTTTGATTTTGATTGTAATTAGTGTCATATGGGGGTTTGCAGTAACTTTTTGTGCCGAAATGTGGGATTTCTGATGTTTTTGTGGTATATTTTGTGTAAAGTTTGTATCTTTTATGTTTGCATATGTAAGTTGGTAGTTTGGTATGTTGTTGGTGTTCATGCTTGGTGGTCGCTATTGTTGGTTGGTAGATATAGGTGGACATGGGTTTAGCAAACGAATTGTGATACAGCCTTTTGAACTTGTCCGAAATTCTTCTATCATGTGTGTGAGTAGTATCCATCGAAGTTAGATAAGGCCGTTTTAGTTGGCAGAGGTATGTTGTTCTGGTTGTTTCTGGATGATTGTCGAATGTCAATTCTTGTAAACTTGGTTTTCGAAGTTGTGTGGGTTTTCTTGTGTGCATAAGACTCGTGCTTGCGCTTAATCGTGCTAGGGCCAGTGGAGAAGTGCATATTTTGTGGAAAGTTGGTGTCTTTTATGTTTATATGTAATTGGATTAGTTTGGTATGCCGTTGGTGTTCATGCTTGTGGTCGTTATCTTTGGGTTGGTAAATATAGGTGGACATGGGTTTCGCAAACGAATTGTGACACAGCCTTTTGAACTCCTACGAAATTCATTTTATCATGTACTAGTATATGAGTAGTATCCATAGAAGTTAGATAAAGCCATTTTAGTTGGTAGAGTTATGTATGTCGAATGTCAATTCTCTTGAAGTTGTGGGTTTGCTTGTCTGCATATGGCTCTTGATTGCGATGAGTCCTGCTATGGTCGGTGGAGAAGTAAATTCCTTTCCTTCAAGTTATATTTTGCGTTATGTGTCTAGCGTATTGTGTCTCGCTGGGTCTTGCCTGGTGCTTTCCTCTATTTTATCATGATTGGTATATTTAGTTTGACAATTGGACACTTGATTGATTTGAACTTATCTCCAACACTTCTATGTATATTCTCATCCAGTCATTAAGTTCGGACTTGATATTTTGTTTTGAGTGTGATTTACGGTTTTCTGTCAGAAATTTGCAATGCAACAAGCTTTCAAGATTATGAAGGGCCAGACGATGGGTTCTCAGAATAATCAATTCAATAATGCTTCTTTTCCCTCTGGCTCCCCGTTTGGATTCCCACCACCATCCTCATCAGGCCCCAGTACTTTCCTGGGTTTCCTTACCAACAACCCTCGGCATCAGGACCAAGTACTTCCAATGCAGCTGCTGCTTATGGTTACAGTCCACCATCAACGTCAGGTCCTGGTACCACCAGTGCTGCACCTTCTTCTGCTTCAAAATTCCGGCCTACGCCTCCGTCACCTGCTGCATCTGTGATAATGGATGTTTCTGCAAATAAACCAGATGTCACAGAGCCTGTTGTTACCGATAAAACAGAAACTAAGGTTGAACCAAAACGATCTGGTATGATTTTTGTTCCTCTAAATTTGTCTGTCTCCAGTTGCCTAAAAGTAACAAGCCCGGTATCATTACACCAATTGCGGCTTCAGAGTCTTATTGATTGTTTATTATGCTGGTGTTTGGGTTGCTTAAACTTTGAAGGAGGGGTGATCTTTATATTTAGACAGAAATTTATGGTGTATGAAATGAGAACACATTATATCTTTCTTGCACCTTAGATATCCAAATAAAAGAATCTGCTGCATAAATTGCTGTCATGATACTGTCTCATGAAAAATGTGACTTTTATCTGAGGGGTCTTTGTTTATTAATTTGTTTGCAGCTTTTGTTGACGTTTCTCCTGAAGAAACTTCGGAAACAAGTCCATTTGAAACCTATGATGACACCTCTTCATTTAAGTCAACTGAGTTACCAAAGTTTGCTGAGGTAGTATGCAGTGCAGTGCTTGTAAAAATTCTATTGTACTTTATTCTGTATACCAGCCTACAAATTTCTCACTTGTGCAGGTGGTACAGAATGGAGCTGTTCCAAGGGAAGGTACTTCTTCTGAATGGTCTAAAGAGACGAGTAAGTGACGATTTCTCGCAGAGTGAATTGTGCATGTTGCATGCTTATCTTCTAGACTTCTACTGCCCCTCTTGTGGGCTTTTGTTAGCTAATTTTATCTGGAAACCTAATTTCAACCAATCTTTAACTTTTTGTGTTTGATTCTTTTGAACAAGAGTTTTAACAAGAAAACCCACATTACATGGACCAAACTGACATAAATCGATGCAATTTGGGACTCATTATGTGATTTGGACTCTTCATTTTCTATCTTTATTTGTTCACTAAAGGGCAGCCCGGTGCACATTAGCGTTTCCGCTAAGCGAGGGTCCGGGGAGGGTCCCACCACAAGGGTGTAATGAGGGCAAACCTTCCCTTGTCAATTTATTTGACAAGAGGCTGCTCCCAAGACTTGAACCCGTGACCTATAACAGAAGTCTCCTATCATCAAATGAGTCATGTAACAGATAAAAGAATCATGCGGGACCTTTTGGCCTCTGGGTTATCTTGGAACCTAAAGTCCATAAGGAAGCTGATGCTGACATGCTGTAGTCTGTTACTAGAAGCTATTGATCCTACCTTTGTGCAGCATAGAGTCATAGGCCCTGAGTTACCTCCTCCTGCCATCTTGACTTGATGTACATTATACCGGCCTGATTATAGACACAAGTCATATGCTTTTAATAGAGAAATCATGGCCTTTAATAGAGAAATTATGGTGGTTTAGATAATTTACTTATGAATCGTAGGGATGTAGCAAGGTTTTTTTGCCATTAGGATTTTAGAACTGGTTAACTTCTACCTTTCTACTATAGTTTTTAGGACTTTTTGCTCACATTTTTAGCTGTAGTTTTTGTATATGGATATAACATCTAATGATGTTTGTTACTTTGCATGTGATACCAGGGAAAACCGGGTCTGTGTTATCAGTGGACACTTTAGAGAAAATGATGGAGGATCCGAATGTTCAAGAGATGATTTATCCGTTATCAATCTTCTTCTTATTTTGGTCCCTATCGTATTGCTTGTGCTTTCTCTTTTGCCTATATAGTGAAGTTCAATTACTTTTTGTGTTTTCTCTGACGATTTGGGGAATTTGATTTAAATGTGTATATTTGTGTATTTCTTGCAATTTGGGGAATTTTCATTATGGGTCATTCGTAAGTAGCCTCTCTATGTTTTCAACGTTGGGGTAAGGCTTGCAAACATCTGACCCCCTTTACCCCGCCTTATGGTGGGAACCTTTGAGGCACTGGGGTATTGCTGTTGTTGTTGTTGTACTATCTTGCCCTCTTTGGTTTCCCTGTTCTCTTTGGAGGGCTCCTTTTGCCTCTAAGTTTTTCATTCTTTTCTTTCTGTACAGACATCTGCGTGAGGAGATGAGGAATCCAACCACCTTCAAGTGTAACTTGCTGCGTATTTTGATCTTGTCTGTTCTTGAGTCTGATTGACTAATGTATAAGATTGCTTTACAATGTCAAGGAAAGAGGTGTGTTTCGAATGAAGAACTTTGCTTCTACTATGAAAAGGTTTATGAAGTGTAATTGGAACTCTTAATTCCCAGGATCCCCCTCCACCCCAAGGTGTTGCCCCCCAAGCAATGCCCTCAGAGAAAACTGTCGATTCTTTTCTTTCCAGGTTCACCACCGGCACCACGTAGCCAGTGGGTTACTTTTCCTACTGTTGTGTTCTGACCCCTCTTCAAGTTTCATCCTTTTATTGGATCCGTGAGTTGGACTTACCTCTTGCCATAATGAAAACTATAGCTTTCACTGATTCACATGACTGAAACCTTTTGTGCCCCGACTTCCCAAGGCTCAGAAATAGTACACGGATTGTGGGGGTACATCTGTACATTTTCATTTTAAACACAGTCCTATGGATTGTTCCTGGGGTGTCAATATGAAATCAGTTAGGCTCTTGATCTGAACTTTGAAATGTGTCAGCCCATACCCGAGACATGATCTTTTCTTCGGTCGATTCTGAATCGATCTGGAAAGGGAAAATAGTTTGCATTTACCGGAACTCTCAAAGTGTACATGAACAAGGGATAATTTTTCAACCCACATCTTTACTTCTGCAGTAACAATGTTTAATTCTTTGTTGAGCCTTTTGTCCCCTTTGAAAAGCTCTTGGATTTCTTTGATCAGGCAAAGACATAGCTATGTTTGTTTCTGCTTGACTTTGTATATGGTGTATGTTAGATCATTCTTTTATGATTGTTACTGAATAACTTTAATATGCTTGATTCTAGGGGTGCTACAGAATCTCGTATATCGTCAGCAGCTTCAAGAAATGTTGTGAGTTCCACTCTGTTCTCATTATCCTTGACGTATTCCTAAGCTTTTTGAAGTCGTCCGTTCAGTTTGTATGCTGTCTCTTAACCGCCTTTCGATATGTTGTATAGTTTCCAACCTTTCATGCTAGGAAACAGTAGATATTATTTCATTTGCCTTTGAAAAGGAGACATCTTCAATTTTGCTCTGGTAGAAAGAAGTGAAATCTTCACTAGAACTTCATGTGTGACTTAATGTATATCTGTAGCTTGTAGGGCACATCATGTTCAAGTGGCTTTTTTGTTGATCACAGGGGGCTCTTTTTTTTTTATATTTTTTTTTTTATATTGTGGGTATTTAAAATTTAATGGAATTGAGTCTAAATTCAAATAATTTTAGCAACCTAATTCTGAATTTCTTATTTATGATTAATAAATCAATAATAATAGTTATTTTTGCAATATATCGACACTTATTCAGATGATTACCGCCTATAGACAATAAGCATGCTCTTCGCAATCACTTTTAACTTTTTAACGCAATGAACATGTTTTTGATTGGTTTATAAGCTTTTTTGTTGACTACAGGTGAAGTCTGCCCAGTTTTGCTAACAGTATTTCACGTGTTGCTCACTCGGTGTCATGTCTTGTTTAAGCTATCATGTCTCAGTCCTTATTCGAGAATGACGTGTTTACCAATGTATCTTTATACTAGGGACAATATGGGTGATTGGGCATTTGACAGCCGTATGCTGGAATCTTTAAAAGGTTTTGATTTAGAAAGCCCTGAAGTCAAGGAGCAGTTTGGTGAGTTGTATGCCTGTATCTTGTATGACCTAGACTAAAAGTTTAAAAGGGCTGGGTACTTGAAGGAAAGACTTCATGTAGCCTTGTCCTAAGAAGATTAAGAATTTTTCTGATAAGTTAGTCAGGATATTAGAATTAAAACCATTTACTCCAAATTCTAAAGAGTGTCATATATATGCGTATTGCACTTGTACTTGTAGGTTTTGGACGATAGCTTTCTCCATTTAAAGTCACATTAGTACTGCTCAAACAGATCATCCTTTCTACATGCTATGCCTTAACTTTTCATAGTCGTCTACTTAAGGGTAGTCGTTTTTATTAACCACTGATATGCGTGTGCTTTGTGGTAGATCAAATTGGAATTACTCCTGAAGAGGCCATGTCAAGAATTATGGCTAATCCTGAAAATGCTATGGCATTTCAAAATCCCAAAATTCAGCAAGCCATTATGGATGTATGTTCTTCTCCCTACATGGTATTCCCGTCTCTCTTCCATTAAAATTTTCTTACCTCCCTATTGTTATTGCAATGTTCACAGAACCCCATGAATCTTATGAAGTATCAAAATGATAAGGAGGTAATGTGTACTTTCTTTTTTCTCCAATTCCTCTGTGAACATTTATTTCTAACATTATTTGTAGTGTTTACCAGCCTCAGCCCCCTTTCAGTTTGAACCTCCTGTTGGTATTTCGGCCGTTATGCAGATCTCAAGCACTTTGCTAATAGTTCGTGTGCTTGGTTGTGAGATTTTGGACATTAATTAATGTAGCTCCCATGTTATATGTGTTTAGGTTATGGACGTCTTCAACAAAATACAAGAACTCTTTCCTGGATCTTCTTCGTTCTAGTAACTCTACTGGGACTTTTGCTCCATCTGGCGGGAGACAGGAGTCAGAGGTTGTCATGGGTGTGTTGCTTAAAATCTCTTAAGTTCAATAGTACATGAGAAGGTTGTGATTGTCATCTTTACGAGATGTCTAAAAAATGGTGCCTAGTACCTTAGGATATGCTAGCGTTCAAGAGATCACACACTGCCCCTGCAGAAGTTTTGGTTGACCAGTTAGTGGTGTTAAATTCTTGCCATTGGGCATATCATCTATGTCTAGATGCTGATAGACTTGTGATTTTGCATTCGGGAGTAATGTAGATTTAACTCGGTAGGCATAAACTGTCCTTATTCTTTTGCACCGAACGAACCCTGTACAGAGTACACAATGTATGTCATCAGGTTTCATTACATTATCACCTATGCCGAACCCTTCAGCTTATATCACAAGTAGCGTGTCCTTGAGACGTGCAGCTCTGCACCACTGGTGGTGTATTTATGTTCCCATGAGTGGTAGAAAATCGGGTTATATATAGTAGTGTAAGAATCACTACCCTTCGACCTTCTATGTGACCTCTCAGCATGCCAAGTATCTTGGCGAGCAGGTAGTCGGAAATGGTGATCTGGCCACTATTTAGTGATCGTATGGCTGATTTATCTATCCTTGTTCATCAATCACTGTAGTTGGCTTTGAGCAGCATGAAAGAAATGGTCAAAAGTATAGTATAGAGAACCATATCAAAAGGATTTCTCCTGTTGCTCTAGAAATTTATAACGTTACGCAACTAACTGAAAGTGGAGATGGATGATCTTTCATTGTTCGCTTCATTATTGCGGTCCAAAAGTTCATCATCTTTGCGTTCATCAATCGACGAATACGACGCGCACAAGAGTTCATCATCTTTGCGTTTGTTTGAACAATGAACTAAGACATTGGATTGTATGCTCAAGTGCTCATCTACTTCTGAATAAGTACAACACATAGTGCTAAAAATCTGAGTAGTTGATCGTCGTTATGCATAAGTAGTACTAAATCTGATAAAATCCATCAAAACACCTAGCATCCTGCTATCTGTCGTGCTTTTTATTCAAGATAAAGTCGTACGACACCCATATACGGATATGACTTAGGTTACGAGGACCCATATATACGACATGGTACAAAGTCACAAGCCATAAGGCCAGGGTTAACGCGTAATACTAGTGAGTACTAGTGACTCGTGAGTTGATAGCTGTGTAATCCCTAAATAATTTGACGGTAAATAAGCGATGATTCTATGGTAATTGTCAGTTTTTGACAATTAGGATAAGATTTAACTATGGTTAGTAATTAAATAATAATATAAATATTGCATAATCTTTTCGAAATACTAGTTTAGATTTATCAAAATATAAATCAACAATTACAAATATGCGGAGGATCCTCACGCATTAAAAGTTGGCAACAAATTATCATGTTTTACCAAAAAACGTGATTTGCGGAGGATTTCCCATGTATAATATAAGTATAATACACTTATTCGTGATATCTTTTCAAGCCTAGACTCCTAATATAAAGCATTAGGGGATCTCACGCATTAAAGTTGGTAACAAATTATCATGTTTGACCAAAAACGTAATTTGCGGAGTATTTCCCATGTATAATGTATAATATAATATAATACACTTATTCGTGATATCTTTTCAAGCCCTATTTAGACTCCCAACCCTAATATAAACTTAATCCCTCAAGTCACAAGAAAGCCAGAAAGAGGGGAGAGACAAGGGAGAGACGACGACGGTGTGAGAGTATAAGAAATACAGTAGACCATGGCACTTCCTTCTGGTTCGCGGAAGTTAGGCTTTCTCGGCAAGTTTCGTCAGTTCTTTTTCCCTGCCCGTCCTCACCTTCAAATGCCGGTCGAAATTGAGTCTGTTTTTCGGTCGAAAATTCGTCTTTACGCCGAACAAGGGTATTCTTGTATTCTTGTATGGCTATGTGGTTTGTTATCAAACTCTGTGGTAATCCGTTGGATATTAGTCAGATAAAGATGTTGAGTAATGAAGATGTGTTATCGCATGACCAACAAAGGTATTTGTGCCGTCTTATAAATCATTTGGTAAATTCTGCTGATCGTCCCGATCCTGCGCAATATCATCCTATATTTGCTGGGTACGGCGGAGACCGTGTAGTACATGATGATTTGGATGACGTATTGAGTTTTTTCATTGGAGACAACATCCCTTGGAAATTACGCAAACTTGTACGGCCATTCAAAGTTAAGGCCGTCGATTTAGTTGAGTCTGCAATTCGATCGAAAATTCAGCGTTGCGTCGAAAAAGGGTTTTACTTTGATGGTATTGAGGGCATATTCCAACTCCGTGGTACTCCGTTGGACAATGACCAAATAAGGGTATTGAACAATCAAGTTGTGTTGTCATACGATCAACTAAAGTATTTGGCTCATCTTGCAGATTATGTGGCAAATTCTGCTGATTGTCCCGACCCTGCTGACTATTATCCTATTTTTGCCATGTACGGCGGAGACTCAGTAGTACATGATGATTTGGATGACGTATTGAGTTTTTTCATTGGAGACAACATCCCTTGGAAATTACGCAAACTTGTACGGCCATTCAAAGTTAAGGCCGTCGATTTAGTTGAGTCTGCAATTCGATCGAAAATTCAGCGTTGCGTCGAAAAAGGGTTTTACTTTGATGGTGTTGAGGGCATATTCCAACTCCGTGGTACTCCGTTGGACAATGACCAAATAAGGGTATTGAACAATCAAGTTGTGTTGTCATACGATCAACTAAAGTATTTGGCTCATCTTGCAGATTATGTGGCAAATTCTGCTGATTGTCCCGACCCTGCTGACTATTATCCTATTTTTGCCATGTATGGTGGAGACTCAGTAGTACATGATGATTTCGATGATGTTTTGAGTTATTTCCTCGGTGATAATATCCCTCGGAATTTGCGCAATTTTGTAGGGGCATTCAAAGTTAAGCTCTTCGATTTTGATGAGTCTGCGATTCGATCGAAGATCCATCGTTGCGTCGGAAAAGGATTTTACTTTGATGCTATGGTGGGGGTGTTCGAGCTCCGTGGCACTCCATTAGACATCTTTGAGATTCGACACCAGTGGTTACCAATTTACTTTAAGGACTTGCAAATGGGTTGTATTTTGAGAACAACTCAAAGATCAGAGAGTGAAAACAGCTTCTTTAAGAAGTTTCAAAGTGAGTTTGGGAGCTTGGTAGAGTTTTGGATGAGGTATGAGAGTGCTATCGAACAACAAAAGTACGTGCAGAAAACTCTCACCAAGGCCAATTACACTTCCTTTCCTCAAACAATGACTCCCTTACCTATAGAAGTTCATGCATCAAAAGTGTACACCCACAATGTATTCTATGACTTCCAAACAGAGTTGTTGGCTTCCATAGGTGCTTGTGGGGTGGCGGGATTCACAAAGACAGATGATATTGAAACTACGATGGTAATGGATGCACAAAAGAGGAAAACATTTGAAGTGGTCTACAATGTAATTACCAATGAAACAACCTGCTCTTGCAAGCTTTTTTCGATGAAGGGCCTGCTATGTAAGCATGTTCTTTGGGTTTACTCCGGGAAAGGGCAAAAATGCATACCAAATTACTACATACTCACAAGGTGGACTAAGGATGCTCTTAAAACCCCTGTCCCGGACTTGGATGGTAGTATTCTTAAGGAGTCTGAAGCACTTGATAACCGTAAAAAAGCCATTTCTGTTGTTTGGTTTGAGTTCTATTCTACTCTCGGTTTCCTATCAAACAAAGAAGAGGAAGACATAAATGCGTTGTGTGCTTTGCTGAAAGAGTATAGGCAAAAGTTAGACCCAAACCCAACCGCTCTGACCAAAGAACAAGAATTAGAGATACTTTTAGACTGTCAGTCAAATGTTGAAGTCACTATCCACCCCCCAAAGATATCGAGCAACAAAGGGAGTGGCAGTGGTGGCAAGAGGCTTATCTCTCATAGAAAGCAAGGCATTGAAGACAGCAAGACAGCGCGCCTTTGTAAGAACTGCAACCAAATGGCGAAGCATGACAGAAGGAATTGCCCTTATCAACCAGGAGGACTAGCTCAAGAAAATACTCCTGAGATGCAGCCGCCAGTCAATGCCGTGAGAGCTCCCAGATTTTGTAACAATTGCAAACAACTGACAACTCATGATAAGAGGAACTGTCCTCTTCCCACAATTGTAGACAATCAACCACGTCCACAGGTCACGTCACTCTTCTATCTTTTGTCTGTGCTTTTCTAGATTTTTATTAGTGAATAGAATTACATTTCTTCATGAATTGAAATCTGATACTTATTATATAATTCAGGTTGTTGTAGAAACTACACCTTTCAAAAGACAAACTCGAAGTCAGGGTCAAGCTCATTCGTAGAGATCGTCCAGAGTGATACATTATTATTCATACAGTGACATGACATTGTCTATGGAGTGATACTCTATTTGGGAAACAATGACAGACCATTGTATGTAGGCTTAGCAGGTCATTTGTAAAATAGAGTGACAGTGTTTTGCTGAAAAAGTGACATTATGTTACGCATACAATGACACTATTTTCTCCCATGAGTAACACTTCAAAAACTCTATTACAACTTTTATGACTTAATTTTGAATGTACTTCTGATCAAATGACACTCTAATATTCATACAGTGACATGACATTGTCCATGGAGTGATACTCTATTTGGGAAACAATGACTGACCATTGTATGTAGGCTTAGCAGGTTATTTGTAAAATAGAGTGACAGTGTTTTGCTGAAAAAGTGACATTATGTTACGCATACATTGACACTATTTTCTCCCATAAGTAACACTTCAAAAACTCTATTACAACTTTTATGACTTAATTTTGAATGTACTTCTGATCAAATGACACTCTATTATTCATACAGTGACATGACATTGTCCATGGAGTGATACTCTATTTGAGAAAGTGACATTATGTAATTGTGTGATATAGAGTGACACTGTTTTTCTGAAAAAGTGACATTATATTATGCACTACTTTTACCAATTAGTAACACTTCCAAAATGTAATATTTACATTGAACAAACTCCATACAGTGACAGTATGTTGTCTACAGAGTGACACTCTATTTCAGAAAAAGTGACACTCCATTGAACATAGTGACTTTAAGTACACACTATAAAAATTGTGATCATAGCCACAAAAAAAAGGTTTGTCTAAAAAAGCCATGAACAGATTTACATAGATCAAAAAAAAAAAAAAAATCATGTATTTCTCCCACGACCTCTGCCTCGGCCTATTGATGGAGATCCCCCTTGTGCTCTTGGAGAAGATCGTCCTCCTCTTGATGATAATCCTCCCCTGAAACGAAAAGTTCTATACAAAATGTCAAAACCTGGAATATAAAAAAACGAGGGGGAATAAGAGCCAAAAGCTAATTGTGTAGAATAATTTCCGTACCTTGCACCCGCACCATGTATATTACGCAAAACAGGCTCTTCAGTCAATAACGGCTTAGGATCGACCTTTTCTGCTTGCAATAACGTCTTCTTTTTAGGCTTCTCAGCCTTCTTCTTCTTCTCTATTTCTTTGATTAGACGTTCCTCTTTCAATTGCTCAAACAGATATTTTCTCCGTGGGTTCAATGCAGCTGAGAGAGTCAGAACTCTCTCTCTCTCCTCGTTGATGTCACTTAACACCAATGCAGCAGCCATCTCTGCAGCAAAAAGGCGCCTTTCTACCTTATTCCCAAGTTACTATCAAACAAGACTCCCTCATAATAAAAAAGGTGCATTATCATAAAACACCCCGACTCATCATTGAGACTATCGGCACTTCGCCAACTGAAATCCATGCCGAAAGACTTTTCCATGTCAAAAAATGCCGATTGTTCATCAACTTTGCGACCCTTTGTATCCAAATAATCACACACCGGTCCAATCTGCATAAGAATTTCCAAAAAATAGACAACCACAAAACTAACACTCAGTATTCATTAATTCAAATAACACAGACTGTCTTAAAAAAAATCAGACATCATCCATGGAATAGAGTGAAAAATAGTGTCATTGTATGCGTAACATAATGTCACTTTTTCTGCAGAACACTGTCACTCTATTTTACAATAAAGTATCACTCTTCTTTAATGGCTGTCACTGTTTCTCAAATAGAGTATCACTCTATGGACAATGTCATGTCTTTGTATGAATAATAGAGTGACAAACATCATCCATGTAATGTCTATTGGTGTGAAAACGTTAAAATTATAATTAAACTTACCGCTGTCTTTGTGAGTCGGTAGAAGTCAGAATCCTTCCAGTCCTTATGGATGGTGTTATCCAAAACTTAAATTCTCTGTTGAAGCCAATTGAGACACACGGCGAAGTAATGATGGTTGTAGAAAAATGGAATAAACACCAAATCAGCATCAAATCCAAATCAGCATCAAAATTCAATTTGACTGGGCATTGATCGAAAAACTTGTCCCATATCTGAAAGAGGTTGTCAGCTTGATCTGTGTCACATGTTGTATCAACCAAACTGGACAGAACGCCCATGTGATCAATCCCAAAGAAAAGCCTGGATGGTTTACAGGTCTCCTCAGCCTCAATGACATTTAGCAGAACCGACCAACAATCTGCAACTTCTGTACTCATCATTGTACTAGGGAGCATAGTTAACAGATCTTTTCGACACAGCATCATATCCTTTGAAAATTTAACAACCAATTCCCTAAAAACAGAAACAAAACAAAAAAAGAGAAAAAAAGCTTTCAAGATTATGATTCCCCTAAAAAAAATGACCATCTGTTTTTGCAAGGGATTATATATAAAAGTTGTCTAACAAATTCAAGCACATACCGATGGTCTAGTTGACTGTAGTCATCCAAGAAGTAGTAGTCCACAACCTCCTTTCGGAACTTAAGCATCTTATTAAACATCACACCATTGGCCCTCATAAACTTTGACAGAAAAATAATCTTAGTTTCTGGAGGACCGTTGTCTATGCTACACCCAGCCCCATCACTCTTTTCAGGTGACACCCTTCTCAAAACAGAAATATCAGGTGTGATGAGAGTTTTGAGCGTGCGCTACGGCCGCCAGACTGAGGAGACATAGTATCAGAATTGTCTTTATCGCCTGTTTTCTTCTTTTTCCCTTCCTTTGGCGTGGCTTTGCTTTTCCTACGTGTCTTCTTAGCTTCTTGCTCGCGCTTTTTCAGCAGATTAGGATAAAAAGTAGCCTTTTCATCAACATATTGAGCAACCGCTTTGTGGATATCAATCCTCAAATCGTTGATGTCGCTCAAAACCAAGGAAACAGCAAGCTCGCAGCGATAACGAATTCTGGATTTATAAGATGATAATGGACAATGGAACACATCTCCTTTGTAGCACAACATGTGTATCATCATGAAAATACCGCAATCAACATTCTGTTCTGTTGACTGCCACTCAAACTCAACATTGACAATCCCAAACTTAGACACGTCAGCTCCTCGAGCAATAGATTTGGATTTGAGATAAGAGCCCAACATTTTACACTGAAAACATAGTAGTCACATAGAAAATCAACATAATTTATGTTGTCAAAGAGACTCAAACAGAGTTCACACAGGAAAAAAAACCCAACCATAAGAATTATTACAGTAATTACCGCAAGCAAGGCCATTGACTTGCAATCATGTTTGTCCCAATTAGCATAAACTCTGTTGTCAAGGTACTCAATTCGAAGAGATTTAAAGTTGATACAGGCACAGAAGAAGTGTTCTTCAAGTAGTAGAGGGATGAACAGCTACATTAAATAGAACAGAATTAGAAAACACCAATAAAAGGAAATAAGCATGTCACTGTATGCAAAATACAGTGTCACTCTATGACAAAAGTCATGTCACTGCATGAGAAATATAGTGTCACTCAATTGTCAAAAGTCATGTCACTGTATGCAAAATACAGTGTCGCTCTATTGACAAAAATGTGTCACTGTATGCAAAATAGAGTATCACTCCATGGACAATGTCCTGTCACTGTATGCAAAATACAGTGTCACTCTATTGACAATGTCCTGTCACTGTATGCAAAATACAGTGTCACTCTATTGTCAAAACAGAGAAAAAAAACACAGAGATTTAAGAGCACTGCTAAAAACTCACCATATCAGCATTCAGATCAATTGGCCGGCGATTACAAAAACTCCAATTATCCCAACAAGACATCAGCTCCTCACAAGCACCCTTCGACTTTCTGTTCTTTTTGAGAGCTAACAATGACCCCTGCAAATAAACAGAATAAATGGATTGGTCAAAAACATACAGTAATAATATACTTCAAAATTTTACTAAAATAGGAGTGTAAATACCATGTGACTAACGCCAAAAAAGGTCCTCGACGGTTGCTGATTCTCCTTTTGCTGAAGCTCGTTGAGGTGTATTGACCAACACTCAACAATGGTATTTGTAATCATTTCATGATCATGAAATGTAACCATATCTTCCCTTGGAAGAAAATGGTAGAAGCCAAAGTTCACCAGCTGCTCACTAAAAAAAGCAAAAAAAAAAAAAAAAGTGTATCAAAAAGCCTAAAATTCTATGCACAATCGATTGTCACTGTGTGCGCAATAAAGTATCACTGTATGAAGAAAAGCTTGTCACTTACTCATTTGGGAGGTCAAAATCATCTAAAAAGACGTAGTCAGCTACAAATTTGCGTAGTGAAAGCATTGATGAAAAGATCTCTCTGTGATTGATCATAAAATTGGACAAGAGCAAATTATCTTCACAGACACCACCAAAGTCAAGAGAGCAGCCCACACCATCATGGTTGCGCCCCTGAAGACTAATCCAAACCCCTTCAGAAGGCATAATTTCCTCTGCAAGATTCAAAGAAGGCTTGCTAGCACCACATTCACTAGCAGCAGACTCGGAAGCAGCACCCTTGCCAACAGCAGGCTCTATAACACCAGTATCTACAACAAGAGGCTTGATAACGCCACGGTCTGTGAGAGGAGGAATGGTAACACCAGAATCTACGACAAGAGATTTGACAACACCAAGGTCTGCGACAGGCGGATCGGTAACAACAGACTCTGTGACAAGAGGCTTGGTAACGCCAGGGTCTGCGACAGGACAAAGGTCGGAAAGACGAGGCTCTGCGGCACTAGACTCACTAGAGACAGCGTTGCTATGAGCAGCCTTGCTACGAGCAAGCTCTACGGGCTCGGTAGCAGTAGACATGCTAGCATCAACACCAGTTGTAGGTTTATTTGAGACACCATCAGTAACCATTGACACAATGCGTTCTAAATCTTCAAAGCCAGAGATATAATCTTCTGTAGAAATAAAATTTTCGGTTTGTTGCTGGGCAGCTTCATCACCACAAACATCACCAGAAGGGGGAGTCATGACAGGGGGTTGAGATGACAACCCATACGTTGCTAAGAAATCTGTCATTTCTTTCACTGCCTGCATTCTCTCACAAAGAGAGTCGAAAGAACGGAGGATATCAGGATCAAACAAGCATGAGGGTGTCGGGGACAATTTCAAACCTCCTTCATCATCAGCAGGCCTCGAGGCAGCCCTCTTCTTTTTTAGTTCATTTAGCGAACTCAAAACATTGAGGTGTACAACCTCAATGTTTCGCTGCATAAGGAGAAAAATCTCCTGGACTTCATCACCACTAGCCCTCCCCTTAATCTCCTCATCTGTCTCTATGCCTTCAGGAAGCTCAAACACAATATACTTGCATCCATTAGACCGAGAACCAGCAGATGTATGAGGGATATCTTCATACTTTGATTCTGGGGCATTCTTTGATTTGGAAATTGGGTATACAGTCTTTGAGATCAACCCATTAGCCAAAGAACCAGAATTGAATTGTGACTTTACTCTTTTTGACAACTTCTCGTCATCCCAATGTTGGATGAGTGGCAAGTCACATGGTTGAACTTCTCCACGAACTTTAAGCCTATGGAAGTACGCCAACATCAAAACGAGAACACAACCTCCACAAAATGTTAACTTCTTTACCTTGTGCTTCATGAATCCATCAATTAATTGATCAAACACAAACCCACACCAATCTAGGTCCTTAATCTTCGACACATCTTCAACGGCTTGTAAAAGACTGAAATCAATCGTGGAATTAGAAGTTGGAGCCAAGAAAGATGACATAGCCAAGAGTACAAACATTTGTTTGAACTCGTCATCTGCGACCTCCTTTTTCAGCCTACTAACAAACTCTCCAATAGCAATCACATCACTATTACCCTTAATATTAAATTTCTGCCTCCATTTCATTTTTAATGGATGTTTATCAGACGTGAACCTGTTTCCCGTCTCAATCAATTCCACCACATTCGGTCCTCTAGGCAACAGAAACATGTAATGAACATCATCCTTACCAATTAAAAACTCCTTGCTCGATGAAGCTTTCAAAATAAAACTCTCATGATTAAAAGCATCAACTAACCACGGGATTATTGAAGTTGGAACAGCCCCGAGATTCAACATTAACAACCCCCCAAACCCCATTTCTTTAACGCCATTTACAAGCTCAGGGTTGTTGTTTATCACACTCAATACCTTCATCAGAGAATTGGGGCGGCATTTGGTAACTAGTTTCACCCTGCGTTGGAGAATAAAATTACAAACACATACATACAATGACACACAAAATTAAATTCAGTGACACACATGTGGCATACAATGACACAGGCATAAAAAGACATGAGAGTGTCACAGAAACACATACAATGACACACAAAATCAAATACAATGACACACATGTGACATACAATGACACAGGCCTAAAAAGACATGAGAGTGTCACAGAAACACATACAATGACACATAAAATCAAATACAGTGACAAACATGTGGCATACAATGACACAGGCATAAAAAAATGAGAGTGTCACAAAAACACATACAATGACACATAAAATCGGATACAGTGACACACATTTTGCATACAATGACACTAGCATAAAAACACATGAGAGTGTCACAGAAACACACATACAATGACACATAAAATTAAATACAGTGACAAACATGTCGCATACAATGACACCACCATAAACACACATGAGAGTGTCACAGAAACGACATACAATGACACATAAAACCGAATACAGTGACAAACATAGAGAGACAAAGGAATTACTTTGGCACATCAGTTTTACGTTCTTCATGGACGTCAATCAAAGCGTCTTCAACCGACACATTTGTTTCCAAACGAAGCTTTTTCGTCCCTTCTTCATGCAATACTATGTCAGTACACTCTCCTTTCGACATTTTCGAATTAGTTTTAGGCGACTTCCTCTTCATCTTTGCTACACACCAAAAAACACAAAATTTCAACAAAAAAACTAGGGTTTCAAAATTGGAAATAAACGCTGTATAACACTAAAATCAACCAATTAATCAACATTTTAGAGTAGTATCAGATATAATTTGAACAAATACACAAAATTAGCACAAAAAAACCACATGCAAAAAAGCTAGGGTTTCGAAAATGTTCAAAATTGGAAATAAACGTTGTATAACACTAAAATCAACCGATTAATCAACATTTTAGAGTAAGAAACACATATAATTTGAACACAAACACAAAATTAACACAAAAAAACGACATGCAAAAAGCTAGGGTTTCAAAAATGATCAAAATCGGAAATAAAAGCTATATAACACTAAAATCAACTGATTAATCTACATTTTAGAGTAGATTAACAAATATTTCAACAAAAGTAGAACGACATTCAACTTCGAAATCCATAAAATGCAGTAAATTTAAAAAGAAAATCGAAAGTATTACCTTATTATAAGAACAAAAAAGAGGAGAAGATGTCGAAGGCGGAGATGGAGGCGGCGGCGGCGACGGTGACGAGTTATCGCAGAAAATGAGAGGAAATGAGAAAACGCGAGACAGGAGAGAGAAAATGAGAGAACGCGAGAGAGGAGAGAGAAAATGAAAGAGCAGTTGATTTTTGGAAAGTGATTTGTCAGATTTCGAAAATTGAAAAAACAAACTGTGTAAATTGTTATTTAAACCCCGGACAGGTGGCTTAATCTGGGGCGTCGAAAATTGTAGATCTGACGGCTGAGATTTAGTGCTCAGTACTCACCTAAGGAGGGGTACTCTTATGATCCTCACTCTATATATATATATATATATATATCTGTGTGTGTGTGTGTGTCTCCTTTCTGATTTTAACACTAATTGTTATGTAGAATGTCCTTGCTGGTCCACACTTCCCTATTGTGAATGGAGTAGATGGAAAGAGTTATATTCAACTTCCAACACAAGTATGTTAATTTGTTTTAATTCCTTCATCTCTTCATCAACTATTATTTTACTTCCTCGACGTAACATAAAATAATTGTATAATTTAGCTTCTCCAATCATATGCATCCAATCATATGTTCCAAAGCAATGGTGGAACTTCCATGCCCATGCACACGCCTATGCCCTTTGGTATAGAGCCTCATGTTTTGCCAAACAATCAAGCTGTTGGATTATTTGCTCCTCCCAATTATTTTTCAGACAAGGTATGAAACATCACACTTTACCACTGGTTCATCTCTATGGTGCCCTTAATTTATTATATGAGCATGATATGTTACACTGATTTTGCTGGTTTGTGCCCAGTTTTTTCTTTGCACAGCACTTGAGATAAGACACAACTGATCAAACTCCAATCCCTGACCAATTTACCAATTTTAAGCATCATCGTAATAAATAATTGGTCATGACTTTCAACCTCCCGTTGACAAAGCAAACAATTATCATCATCGTAAATGGGTTAAATTACTGATGTTTATCTCTTAATTGTAATCTGTCACGGCTAGCAATCGAAGAAATCAAGCTAGCTTTCGAGATAGCATATCTTGTCCATATCCTTTGAGAGTGTCCCTGCCAGCCAAATATAACCCTTTTTCTTATTGTAGCCACCTCCCGGGCTTATCCACTGATTCATCTCTCTGGTGCCCTTAATTGTGTGGTTGTGCCCATGACCTCTACGCTTATTTTACTATATGAGCAGGATATGTTACACTTATTTTACTATGCCAATGGTATGTTGTTCAATGATATGTTTATCTTGATTCAACAGTTGGAATTTAGCATTGGCACGAGCTCAACACGAGGGTCCGTCGAACGGCCCATGTTGCCACCTATAAGATCGTACAATTTGAGAAGTGATGTCAGTGACCATCGGGGACATTGATGAAGATCGACATTTAATGATATGTACATTTAAACATTCACGCTTTATTTTAGGATGTGTTTTGGTGCATAAAGCACCTTTTTGTATGTAAATTGTGACCTTATGCGACTTTAAACGTAATTTTGGAGACGACTTTTTGTGAAAATGGAGTTTGAGGATGCAGCCTCAAGATTTGTTGAACAAGTTTTGTTTGCAAATGGAGTTTCATACCTACAATTTCTTCATGTGTTGAGTGGTCCTTCCATAATCAGCAGCAGGTTCATCGACCTTATAAACTGTTGTGCGGCATGGCGGTTTAATATTTATTGTAGGTTAGGTTCTCAAGAACTTCATAAACGCTTGAAATCTGATTTTTTTTTTTACTGGATAGGAAGTATGTATGTTCTCACCCAGCACAATTTTTTGTTAATATGAGACACTCACATGTGAAAACAATTTTAGACTCGTTGATTTAGATATTTATCTGACATGTGAATTCCATCATTAGTCCCTCAAATTTATATGAAACGACAACTGAGACTTGAATTAAATATATCAAAGTGGTTTTGGTAAAATGCTAATACTAATTGGAGTATATGGCTAGTCCTCAAGATTTGGCGACTACTACTCACCTTACTCGTTATTTGTTGATATGAACGCTGGTTTTTCGATAATAACACATGAAAAGCATCATTCAGTTTTTACCCACAAAATAAAACACAAATAAAACGTATGCTTACCAAACGAAATAACAACATAATCTTGAGATACAATAAAAACATTTACCGATAAAATAAACTAGTTTTAAGATTAAATGAAATGCATAGAAACTAAATGTTAAATCAGAAACATAGGACTTCAACAGATTCATCCAACCTCATTCTTGATAGATATTTCGACCACACATCATCTTAGGTACTGCAAACAAACGTGCACCATGCACAATGTTGTGTTTTTCAATTGTATGTTCAGATTTAACCTCCACGTTATCATGAACCAAGTTAAAGCTTCTCACATTAACGCTCATAATTTTTGACCATGAACGATAAACCCAACTAAACTTCCTAGTTCGGGTCAAGTAAAATCGGTGTTGCACTGGTTCATTCATTAGATTTTGAACAACTATCATGGTCTTTGCCTCATTCTCTTCGGAAATGGGTTCAACGCAATCAGACTGCAAAAGTAAATTTGGATTATATAAATAACTATAATATGAATATGACTTATGAATATTAAAATTAAATACACCTACTATCACTAATTGTACCTCTTTGAAATATGCGGTTAATCTTTCGCCGTCTTCAATATTTTGGTTTTTCGGGCTTTTATTTGGATCAATTGTACGCATGAAAGTACGAATTTCCATTTTTGATATATCTATTCCATGACGTTTTGCGTAGTCACAAAACACACCCCGAAGGCCTTTGTTTTGATTTGTGGTGTACCTAACATTTCGATTACCATCTTTATCTGATATGTAAATATCAATTAAGATGTTCTTATCTTCAGTTTCATTATCTACACTGACATTGTACACACCACTTTGTTGGGTAGACATGTTTTGGAATGATATGTTATGAACACCCTTTCAATTATTTATAGGCCTAATAGGTTGGTGCTTAAATAAAAGGTAGTTACCTATGCAGAAAGTATAAATTATTAACACACCATGTGTAAAGTGACTTGTCCCCATTCTTGTACCCACAATCAATAAATTAATGCTTTTAATCATCAAGACCGGGATAAAGAATTATCACGAACTTATTTGAATTACATAAAATTAAAATACATCGCACACAATATGACCGATATTTAGATACTTAAAGGTACTTAAACTTAGATAATATTAATTATTATTCGTTCCATGAGAAATTCTCAAGCCTAAACGTTGAATCATTTATATCTTTCAATACTTTAACCTTTCTTTTATACTTATTTATCTTCTTCTCAAGAGATGCAATTATATTATCCTTCTCAAGTTGTTCCGCTTGTAAATGAAGAATTTCATCACGGAGTGCTCCAACAATACCTTCACCACTTGAGGGAAGAGGGCGATCAATCCATTTCCAACTACCGCAACCATTACGTGTGCCACATTGTTGGAATCTCTTTCCAGGGTTATCTGTTATGAATGAGGCTAGGACTTCCATTTGTGTTCCGCACAAACAAGTAGATCGTGCAGCCATGGTATTCCAATGTTGAACTCTTTGCAACTGATTTAGACCGGTACATCTTCGTCCCTGCACAAGCAAACACTCATATTTACTTTATGCCAAAATAATACAACTACAGTTTTGAACACATATTACAAACTCACCCTATTTCCACTTGCACAATCTGCCATTGGACAATTTCTTAATGGAATCGTGATATTTTCCAAAAGGGTACAATAATTCATTCACAAGAGCCACTAATTTATAGGCACTGCATCTGCTATGATCTCACATGTAAACAATATTGTTGCCGGACTCATTTGCATTGTCGTATAGTCTGAGAAAAATAAATGGCCTTCCAAAAATTATGTTATATTAATATAAATTAATTGAACATTAATGCCGAAATAATTAGTGAAAATTATTGTAATTTTATATATAATTCGAAATACATGTTATTATAAACTTCAATTATGCCTGAAGAGAACGAGAAGCTTCAAGGAAATCATCATCTCCGTCCAACACTATTACAATTTTTTTCGAGTTACGTTGGACATTGTTTGAACCAACTGCACATTCTTCCCTAACCAAATGGTTTGTGAATAGATGATTCTCGGCCACTCCATGTCCTTCATTGGATAACCAGCGAAATCCAAATGTTTTTCCTTCATTAGCGCACATAATACATCTGCTAAAATAAACAATACATGGTGCCCTATAGTTTGGAATAATAGTCCTTTCAAATGCATCCAAGGCCATGATTTATAATTATTTGTACCTGAAATTAAACGACATGAAAATAAACTATGTTAGCAAAATACGATCCCCACTAATTTGACGTGATATTGAACTACACATATTAGTATACCTTTAGATTGTCCTGAATCCCTACTTTCCATGTTTATTTATTTCAAAATTGAAGTGATTGACAAAGTACTTTTATAGGGTTGAGTTGAAATATCATCCATTCCAGACAATAATAGATAGTACCCAATTGTGGAAAAGTAGTAGTGGCTAATGGGACCAGACTTTCGAACTTTTTCTTTGTCTTATTGGTAATAATATACCTCTTATCCTATTTACTTTTCATTATATTTAATCTCATCTTATCTTATTGGTATTTTCTGGTTTCTTTATTTGAATGTGCATTAGTATTTTAGCATTACTAATATAAGAGATCAAATTTATAAACATATAAAAAACATAACTTATAAGAGATCAAATTATCAAATATAACTTATATTTTAAAAAACATAACTTATATTACATTAGTTCAACACAACACATTGAATTATCATTTCATATGAACATATAAAGTATGCCCGTCCTTTATGCCTGGTGAAGCAACAGTGAGATTTGGTGACACTTCTTTGTTTTGATAAAGAATTCTGAAGTCTTTTGGTGAAATTCCGCGTTCGTTAGCCCATATGCGGAAAACGTGAAACATCTTTGCACATGAACGCATGTGGAATTCTTAAACTAAGGGTGTTGTTTGCAAATCTTGAAGTATAAAACGTACCATGTTGAACAGTGTATCATTAACTTCTCCAATATATCTCTGCAATGACATGTAAATTTTTTATTAGATCCAAATGCTACAAACAATCCATCGAGGAAGTGTCACTTTTAACATACCTTATCAAATATGGCATATATACTCAACACAAAATTATTAGGGCATAAATTACTTACATTAAAATTAAGGATTCATAAATATTTATATAAATACAATGAGTGTATCAAATTAATATAGTGGTACACGGTAGGAAAACAGCTAAGTTATTGATTTCATGCAATAAAAGCTATTGACATTTCAATTAAAGCAATTGCTGATAAGACAAGAGAGAGTACCGAACACCATCTGACAAAATAACTTTAAAGATATGCAATAAAAGGTATTGACATGTCAATTAAAGTAATTGCTAGTAGGACAATATAGCGTTTCTACAGAACACTGTGTGATGCCATGAATTTAAAGACGAAAACAGTTCTCGACAATACAATAAGTACACAATATAAAAATATAAAAGCATTATAAATTAATATTTCACTCAGAAAATATTTAATATAGTACGTTAGACGATAAGATAACATATTGAACTGATAAAATAAGATATCCGAGCAATCATATGTGAACACTTAAGCAGGCTTTATAGGTTGAGAAGATAATACACACTACCATTAAAAGGACTTACAGCAAAAAAAAAAGGAAAGGGAATGACATCATGTCGTCTAGTATTAGGGAAGGTAGTAACAATTTCCATTTCAATTATTTCATACGCTTGGCCATGTATCTTTGTGTTACACAATAACTTTTGAATGAACAGGTACCGGATCAAAAGGTAGATCAACACCCATGTCTGAAGAAGGTATATTTTACAAAATTATTCTTGTAAATGGTATATTTACTGACAATGTATAAACTAACAAACTAATCGAAAGTTCACAGAGTCCAAATTGTTCGGATGGAGTAATTGGCCGTGGGTTCATTTTCAAAAGACGCCACTTTTTGAAAGGGGTGTTGAAAAAGGGTTAACCATGAAGTGTCTGAGATGTGAGGACGAACAAAAGAAGATGGAAATTGTGTACAGGTATCATGGAAGGGATAATGGTGAGTGCGAAGAACATTTATTAAACGATCATGGCTTGAAAAAACATATGATACTAAACGATAGCAATGACATTTCCGAATATATTTATGAAGAAGAACAATGTTGTGTTTTCATTTCCGAGGATGAAGCAGAACAATCTCAACCTTATATTTGTGAAGATAAAGCCGAAGATTATGAACCTTATTTTTCGGAGGATGAAGCACAAGACATCTGATTTTAAAATGGGAAATTGTTAGGGTGGTGAAGGATATACTTAATATCTTTACCAAACTTGTGTTCTTATCCTTCCAATGCAGTTTCATATGTAAGAATGTGATTAGAAGAATATAATCACTAAATTGTATGACTAAATTACTCCGTATGATTAATGGTGTAGGTACAATTTTACCAATCAAGAAGATGTAGTAACTGTCTTATTTTATAGTATTAAATTGCCAACCTTGAAGATGTAGTAACTTTAAGAATATATTACAATATAACACTTAATCATCTTGTCCATAATAATTTACAGACGATTAAAATAGTGTACCAAAAAGATGTACTAACTTTTGGTAATTATAACACATATGTGCAATAAAATAAGATTTTGATATGATAAAAGTAGTGGACTAAACGGATATGATAACGTTATAGATAGAGATACTACTATATAAAGATTCCTTACCCATCAAATATTGTATAACCTGATGGCATCAAACTACACCAACGAGAACAGTGCAGGCGATGTGTTCATGTTCTTAAAATATTAACTAACTAATAAAGGTATGAAGATTTAAATTTTTTTTTTGTTATGTTTATTGATGGTTTTACGTCATGTCAAAGAAGGAAAGAGAAGGTGAACCCGCCCATAGTAAAACACTGGTCAAGCCCTATTTCAGATGAAGGTATTTATGTTGTACTCATAATTTGGATATTATTTAATTTGATAGTTGACTAACAATTTATTTGTTAAAATTTTACAATGTTTTGATGGCAGAGTGTACACAATGGAGATTAGTTGAATGGCCTTACATTCATTTCGAAAAATACTTTTCGTGGGAATATACACAAATAGTAGGGGTAAGCATGAAATGTAGGATATGCGAAGAACAACAAGTCCCCATTAGATTTACTTATAAGTGGACAATGGGGGAGGACAATGGTGTACTAGCTAGACATGTAGAACAACATGATTTGTCAAAAGATATGGTAGTCACGGATAACAATGATATTAGCGTCAATCAAAATTACGTAAATGACACTATCGTTGATAGTTATGAGGTAGAGCAATGTTGTGTACTAATATCCTCAGATGAGCCTTCTGAGTGAAGTACCCAAAACTCCTAAGTTGTTTTTGATGTTTTATGTATGTAATGAAGTTGTTGGTTGAAAATTGTTGTAAAAATTTAAGAGATTTGACTTTATTTCTGTCAATATAATGCTAGTAGTACTGTTGTTAAATGGTATATTCGTTTTTATCTTATTGAATTGTCATGTTATCTACTATACAACTTGTATTATTGCATAGAGACTTCTATGTTTCGTACAGACCTGTAATATCGATTCAATGCACTAAGTTGGTACGAACATCAAAACTTTGACGAGGAACATAAGTGAACATAATGTTTGAACAATTCATATTTTACTAATAAAATTTGATACGGTAAAACATAAAGAATACACAACAATTAAGGATAATTTACTAATAGTTAATACAAAGACATAATATCCAGTCAAATTATATCCTTCTGAGATGAGTACTCGTGCAACTCAATACAATAATCGACGCCGGCAAGGTGGTTGTGCAGGCTACAAATGTCAACAATGAAATAAACAATGACATGTTAATATATATAATCGCCATCATTTGTAGGAAGGTTCTTATTTACATGTTAGTGTGATGAACGTACCTCTATGGTAGCTGAGAAAATAGCTCCGTTATGTTCAGGGTAGAGCACGACGGAGGAGACATAAGGTTTCCATAGGACCAATACACCACCACGTAATCCAGGTTCAAGTAAGTGCCAATTATAAGGGGTAAAATTGAACATAACACGTTCACAATTAGTCAAACTACTTCTAGCTTCGGTTATTAAAATTACCTGCGGATCGTACACTGCTTGAATACGATGCATATTGGACACAAATGAAGGCCGACAAATACCCCTTGAATTCCAACAAACCAATGTTAGACCTTGTGTATGTTGAATCCTACCATTTCTTGGCGAAATTGCAATCACATAGTTTCTGACGCTCAAAGCAACATCTTCAACTGTGTACGACACATTCACACCTAAACATTGGATGGTAGGCAAGGATTGATAAGCAATCAAACCATCACTATAGCTTGCAACGACATAACAAGTAGGTTGTTCTTGTATTTGGTGCAATGTACGTGGAATATGTAAGACAGGTTTAGGATCGATTAAATGCATAAGAGAACCTGGAAATGGGGCTGGGTTTTGGCGCACATACAATAAATCAAACAACCATTGAATCCAAACTTGAAATGCAGGGTGCAATGGGTAAGTGTCCATTAGATGAGGTAGATGTGCACTCCGAAGATTTCCGTCTACTCCTATCATTTTGAGTGATTCAAACTCATCTCCGTTACCTTGGGGATCTCTAATTAATGATCGCAGTGCTTCTGAAGGGATAATTTGATGTTGATTAACTTCCCACTCAACATAGTAGTTAGTTAAATGCATGTATATCTCAACATTCTCGTAGGATGGTGCCAATATATGTTCCACCAACATAGGTGAAGCTACAATTTGAAATCTATTAGCCATTTGTATAGTACAATAAAATTGATTAGTTTCCGAATTATTATAAGGGTTCTTTGTTGTAAACTCATGTAATGTATAGTTTCATACTCTTTATAGAATAAGTGGATTCAACAAAAGAGAAGATGTACACATACACGAAAGATTCTGTAACAAAATAAGACAGAGATGCAATAAAATAAGAGTACTTTATGCCAAAATAATTCAACTACAGACTCGAATCTTTATGGCAGAAATAACACTTTCGTGGAACCAAAATAAGGCAAATGAAGCATAAGACTTATTGTGAAAAATTGTACACTGAGGTATAAGATAATAATAAGTTGAAATTTACTGCAGGATAAAACTACTTTTGACAAAATAATGTGAGGATAAGGCTTCATAAATGTAAGGAATAAGACATTTCCATAGTGGCACCAAATTTGCCGCGAAGCGGTTTATTAAGTCGATGAACCGATGCGTTGTTTAGCGGTTTTGACACAGAATCCGCTGGGTTCCGTAGTGCTTTAAAGAAAAGTGACCTATATGCAACAAGTTGTGTTAATATCTCAAAATCACTTCGTGAAGAGTAGTCATGTGAATTCCCATTGGGTGACTTAGTCCGCGAAATTAGTGGGTTTCCTTCCAAAACTTTATACACGATAAAGGTAATTCCAAATCATATACACCCAAACGAGCAGTGATTCAATACATTTGGGCAAAAAAGGGAACTCCAATCGTTAACTCGTAAATGTTTCATTACATCTTCACGAATTATCATCACTAAGTCCTTCCAAAAAAAAAAGTCGGAAAATGTTTTACAAAAAAATCGAGGTTGAATATACCTACACCCAACATCCTTGAATGTAGGGAGTATCAACCTGACATGACATAATGCAGTTAACTTCCCTTATATTCAACCTGAATGTAGGGAGTATTTACATTCAATTATATTTACACTCAAAAAAACCAATGGGGCGAAATTATGAGTCAAAAGATGTTGAAGCAAATTAGATCCCGAAAACATCCTTGATGACTTGCTGCAGCTTGTTGGATTCGCAAAAAACATCATCACATAGGGGCCGTGATCTTGCCTGTGCAATACTACCCTAAAATGAAGAATTCATAAATCGAAGTCAAGAACCTATGCTGCTACCAAAGCTACCGAACTAATTAACAAAGCAATTGAGTAAATAGATTTAACAGTGAAGATGCTTAAAAGGTAAGAAATTACCAATTCAAAGTGGTCCACAAATCGTGCTGCACACTTCTTAATCGCAGCCAACATATAAACCCCGCAACTATGGCTGATGGAAAACAAATAATATTGATTTTAAACATTGAGATACTGATACCCTTTGAACAATAATAAGTTTAACAACCGGAAAAAAACAACTCACATGTCGGGTTGTTCAGTCATGGATAACAATTTCCGGTCCCAACCCATTAGTTCATCGACTTTCCATCAGCCATCAATAGTAACCAACAGAAAGTCCATGGCCTTGCACTTTTGCATTTAAAATTAAGCATTCAAAATAAGCGTATCTCAATAATGGCGTTAATATAAAGCCGTACAAATAACTTTAATAAGATTTGAGTTGAGTTGCCTTACCAATTCGTCCAATACATCCTTATGTTTTTGTAGATCGCTCACAACATTTAAGGAATCAACAACCCATAATTCCTTGTTATATATATTGAATGCAGCACACCACCAGTGCCGATCTTTTAGTATCGGAACAAACACCTACAATGGGTTAAATTACGGATTATTTTCAAAATCAATCTAGGACTCGTTGCGTCTTCAAACAAATGTTTCAAAGAATTAAAATGTTTTCAGACCAAGTGAAGTGAACTCACAACGCATATTGGCTGAGCTGTATTCAAACCGAATTCAGAATTCCAATACTTGACGTGATATTGAACTACTCTCTCAAGGTCAGACAAGGCCCCTTCTCCTTCTGAAGATTGAGGAACGTTGTTGTGAATAATAGTAGTTTCTTTTTCACAATCAAAGCATTCAATGTAGGGTTGGACAACTTTACGAGGATTGACAATCGTGCCCTAATAAGTACAAAACATAACAATATATTAAGAACTTAGCAATAACAACATGTCCGATACATGTAATAAGGTAAAATCACGTACCGCAAAGTCTGGGTCAATGAAAAGCCTCATGGTGGCCCGTTTAGCAAACAAATGTTTGGCCCAATAGTCCGTGTACAACTTTGACACAACCCTGATATACTGAAACCATGTAAACGTGAGGGCATGTAAGCATTTGTGAACATCTGTAAGGACTAAAACCATATAAACGAGAGTGTTAAGAGTGTTAAGTCGCCTGAATATGAATGCCTTGTGTACACTTCAGCACATTGTAACATTTAGAAAGCTCTACAAAGTGGCCACTACATTCAATCAAATCCATATCCATCCCAGCTGTATCTTTCTTGCGCTTGTGATTTCCCCATTTGTTCATGTCATTCACAAGCTTTTGCTTCATGGAATTCAACCTACTAGATTGGGGTTTAGAATACTCAAAATCCTTTTGCTTGCTAGCCTTGCACCTGCATGTTCTCTTTTCACGAGTACTCGGTACTTTAGATGAAGAGCCACGAGGTGGAGAAGTGCGAGGTGGTGAACCACGAGGTGGAGAGGTCCACGAGGTGGAGAGGTGCGAGGTGGTGAACCACCAGGTGGAGAGGTGCGAGGTGGTGAACCACGAGGTGGTGAACCCCCAGGAGGTGAACCACGAGGTGGTGAACCACGATGTGGTGAGGGATTATCATAATCTCCAGAACTAAAAATTTCATGGGATTCATGATAATGTTCTTCCTCTTCGTCATCCGAAATTCCACTACCCGTGATATCATGTTGCTGCTGCTGCTGCTGGTTCACAACTGAAGTGGCTGTTGGTCTAGACTTTTCTGGTGAGATTGTTCGTGAAGACTCTTCAATTGGAGTGGTTGTTGGTGTAGACTTTTCTTCTGTGCTCTTGCTTGTCTTATTTGCTTTAGACTTTTCTTCTTTAGCTCTTCGCTTGTGGTACTTGATAAGGTTTCTTGTTCCCTTGCGCTTTTTCCTTGGACGATCATTCTCATACCCATCTTCGGTGCGTTCACGTGAACGGACAGTTACACCTTGGTCTTTAAGTATAGGGAGCAAGATACCGACAATCTGAGCATGCATATGACATGAAATTAGAAATTAGGAGTGACCATCACAAGAAATGGGCAATATGATAAGCACGAAGGTTTAGTTAAAAGAGAGACACACCCCTATACATCATAAACCCTAACTTATGTTTCGAGGGTAAATGGATTATGTTGACTACATGTTGGAGAAGATTTTCAATTGAAATTTAGACTGACAGAAGTAGACTATTTTTTGACATGTCCACTATTCATAGCTCTATTCAAACCTTATTTTTTTGGAGATTAAAAGCATATTGTGTGCTGGATTCGTGTATGTATAGGCCGTTGCTTTTGTTAGAGCTGGATTCGTCTGCTCTTGGTGCTATAAATAATGGCTTTGGGTAGTGCTGAGAGTGAGCCTTCAATTGAAAGTTAGTGGTCTGAACTCTACAAAGTAATGGCTTTGGGTAGTCCTGAGAGTGAGCCTTTTAGGTAGATACTACATTACTAGATTGACAATGTGCATGACAGATAGCATTCCCACATGAGAAGATGGAGGTCATTTGGACTACAAATTCAGTACACAACTCCAACTACTACTAATTGAACTAGTTGCTTAAAAGATGGAACTTCTCTAATTTGATCATAGACTCCAGTACTCTTTGGCGGTTCCTAAACAGGGTCCTCCCTGCCCTGAGTAGGTTTGACATCTTAAAAACATAAAGAAGATGTCATATTTTAGCTAAGACAGTATATGAGGGTGAATGAGGATCATGGAGAAGGCTTACCCCCCTTTCTTTTATATTGAATCAGAGGTCTACCTTGTGTGTATTAAACAAAAAAATGCGATATTATTGGTTCATAGGCTGGTTATGTCGTGAGTAGGAGCTTATCTTCAATGGCTCAACCTTCAGGAATAGAGCATTTTTTTCATTCATCAACGTATGGATTTTGGAGAGGAGGAGGCTAGTAAAGAGTTTAAATTATCGACTCACTGGAGTAACAGCGAGGCTGATTTACATCTAGAACAGGTATTTGCAGATTATGGAAAGCAAGCTTCCAAGTTTGAAGGTCTTTCTAGTGAAGCCTAAAAGATGATGCTATAACTATTATCATTGCACCAGAACTCAAACTATTATCACGTATAACCGAATTACAAAACCACAACAATACGAATACACCACCCGCATGCCTAACATAATCACAACAGTTGACTAGTGCGTGTCTGATCCAGAAGTATCAATTTCAAAACAAAAAATGCATACCTCTAGCGCTAAAGCATGTGATGAATTCCCCTGATATAATGTATCCCGAGGTTCAGCAGGGTGAGGCAAGCCATAAGCTACATCAAGAACCTATTACAACAATTTAACCAGTAGCATATTAGGAAAAAAAAATATCTTATAATCTGCCCAAGAGAGCAAAAACATAAACGAACTTACTCCAATGACTCCATAATCACCGTTAAGTTCTTTGTCTTCATTCCTTGCAAAGTTAACTAATTCCGACTTCCAGACCTTGACACGAGGGAATTCATTCCACCTAATAGGCGGTCTTGCAGGCCGGTCAAAGTAGAATAACTTGGGGAAATATATAAATATATCATGAAATTAGTAAATAAATTGGGCATACGTAAATGTAAATTTACTAAAGTATAAAAAAATGTGTATAGATTTTAACTTACCGCAAGAAAATAAGTACATCCCCCTACACCTGCAACATAGCCATTCTCATAGAACTTGTTGGCAAAATTACGACCAATTTGGGCCAACCATGTCAAAACAAGATCACACCAATCGTATTTGGAACACTCACGATATATGGTAACGGCAGGCAACAAGGCAAGTGGAAATCTAGAACAAGTAGTTGGGCATAAAATGGTGGTTATCGTATACATCAAAAACCCTAACTTAAACTCGTCTTCATTTCCCTCATTCTCAATGTTTTTAGATATCAAATGCTCGAGGGTGGACATGGTTATGCCTACTGTTTTCTTCCCTTTACCACATTTACCCAATGTCTCGGCATATTTATCCATTATATTCTTCTCTAAAATCTCACTATCACCAAAAGATTCCCTCGGAACAGGTCTGCCTATACACGGAATCCATAAAACCCAATTAACCTGGATTTTTGATAATTTAAACTCCGTCCCCCCATTAACAGGTTTGAGAACCATCCGATAAGGATCAAGTCGAGACATTAACCAATAGGACAAAAGACATGAGAAGGATTTACCGGCAAAATGAAGCAAATTACCAAATCCCATCTCTTCCACAATCGCCCTTTTCTGAGGACTTAACTCTGACACAACAATTCCAAATGCCTCCACTCGACATTTTACATTTGGTTGCTGGAAAATTCACAAATCAATACATAATCAATTTAACATGCAAAAAAAAAAAAAAAAAAAAAAAAAAAAATTGTAGGGTAAACTTAAGATAACACACAACTCAGTGGCTATGTGTTCTGCAAATCCCATGATTTAGAACCTTCTATACTACCAATAATGCTCTGGACTACTACAAGCTACGTATTAAGTTGAAAATTCACTAGCTAAGGTTGTAGGCGAGGAAAAAGGCCTAGCATGAGGTGACTAATGAGATTGAGAATTGAGAATTAATGCCTAACTCTGCCAATAAAAGTATTCTATGATTTAATACACTAAAAGAAAAAGTCAGAACATAGACAATTGAGAGGTAAACGTGTTATGCAATTCCTATAATTTAGTACCTTAAGTGACAATTAGTGTTAATATTACTTAAAGAGTGATCAACTGACCTTAGCTTTCCCAAATCTATCCTCAAAGGCTTGCAATACCCTACAATCGCGTAGAACTTCAGCTCCAACACCCTACAAAGAACAAATTCAAAATACAAACCTATCAATGATATGAAAAATTACAAAAAAAAAATCTTCCTGATGATGTAACTATATTGCACAACTCAAAGAGGTTTATCACTTACAGAACTCATATCCGGAGGCTTCATTTGTTTATGAACTTTTGAACCCCTCCTCACGCATTTACGCTTAACCTTCATCTACATATACAATGGATGGATGGATGGATTTACATATATCATAACATATAAATGAATAATATACACAAAAGCTGAAATTTTAGAGTATTTGGTGATTTACCTCGTTAGCAAAATTCTCACTACCAACACTACCAGAAGTGTCACTTCCATATTCATGCTCACTGCCGTAAGAAGATTCAGCATCAGATACCCCCTCAGAAGATGATCTCGAATCAAAGTTCTCCGGATTTACATTGGCAGTCTTCGTCTTCTTATCGGCCTTCTTGTTACGAGCAATTTCTTTACCTTTGCGTTGCTCATTCTTCTTTGTCATTTTCACAACACCTAAAATCATAAACAAAATTCTTAACTGAGATACAATGCAATAACAGCAAAATAACAATTTCAAAACTAAACACGAATACCCTAAACTAAACAAGATGGAACAACAAAAGATAGAACATATAAATAAAAAATATCGATGGGAGAACTCATATAACTAAAGGACACTTCGCTCACCTTCGTAATAGTTGAAATCTTGTCAAAAGAAGGTATACTTGTCATTACAGCCACTTTCAGGCCCTTTCGTGTATTCGTGTATGGACAATCCAATTTTTCCGTAATCATAATCATGAAATGAGAAAGATTTGTCAACATAAATTATCTTGCAGCAAAGCTAGACAACATAAACGAGGAACTGATGCTTTCAATCCCATTAAACATAAAGTTTGTATAAACATAAACTGAGTAGTGTACAAAATAATCAAAAGGATAGTACCATGGCTATATACTTTTAGTGTTTAGCAAATGGAATTTGGTTATTTTTCATTATAGATTTTAAAGGTAGCTTTCCGATATGTGGTCATTTTTCTATGGCTAGTTTAGTACAGAGTGTCGAAGAGGCTACAAAAAGAACATTACGTGAGCATTTTGGTATGGGTTTGCAACATAGTGACTTCTGGAAATCTGCCTCAATTTATCTCAAGGCTCAAACATTGCTTAATAATGTTTTGAGTACGTGATTGTAGACAGATTCACAGCTATGAAAACAGAATAGCGGCATCAAAGTAGCAGGCTGGTTAATAAGCTCGGACAACCGTATTACAAAGTACACACCAATCCTATGTTCATACAAGAAAAAGAAACCAGCTGCCTTCTCTTCACCGTGTCCTTTTGGGCATTAGAAGGAGGTGCATATTGCAGAAATTTAGCAACTTTGGCAATATTTGTTCTCTGGTAACTAATTAACAAAACCCAAATCTCCAAAAAAATACCCTAATTAGCAAATCCCAAAATCTCCCAATATCAAACCCCAATTCACAATCCCCAATTCAAAATCCATAATTGACAATCCCCAAATAAAATTCCCTAATTAAAAAACCCTAATTAACAATCCCCGAATTAAAAACCCTTATTAACAATCCCCAAATTGAAAACCTAATTAACAATTAGCAAAAACTAGCATTAAAACATGTGGATGATCGATTCTCAACTAACAATACCAATCACAAACACATATTATGTGAGAAATGAAACCATAAATACAAAATTTAATTTAACTTACATGAATCGGAGTATGAATTACTTAACCTTCTTATCTTAGATAGCAGGGGGAATGACTGAAATGGAAATGCGCAAAGAAAATTTGATGGAGTGAGTACAGTGTTTGGGTGTCGAGCAAGAGGAGAGAGAAAATTAGAGAGCGGGAATGAGGGGAAGGGAAGAAGAAAGGGGAGTGTGATACCCCGTATTTTCGTAAATTTTTATTTAGATATATCTTTCTAAAAAAAAAAAAAAAAAAAAATCCAATTTCAGTTTCTTATACCCGTTTAACCAAAGTGGACTAGTTCCACTTCTACTAATAAACCCTGCTCCTAACTCCTATTAGCAAGCTAGCAAACCCTAAACAAAAAAAAAAAAAAAAAAACAAAAAAAAAAAAAAAAAAAACATTACTTATAAATCACGTCCTAAACCCCTCCTCAGTTAATCATAAAAGTCATTCACAAATCCTTCCGCCGTCTCCATTTCTCTACCCCATACTACCAGAGATTAAGCTCGCCTTATCGCTAGCACGTACCAAGCTTTGCTAGAAGACCAAGACTGCCATCTTTGCTCCAATTTTCGTATGTCTTCCTTTCTTTCGTACTATTTATTTCTTTTCTTCTATAAACCAGTTTTAGTTACTAAATTCTCAGAACTTCCCAATGTTTTAATTTCGTAATTTTATGTGACAACAATTATATAAGTTGATCGGTTCTGAGTTTATATATTGTTAGGCCTCTTCTTTAGTGTCCGTTATGGGTTTAGTATATATGATTGAGAATGGGCCAGTACAGTATATGGAGGAGATGTAGAAGTGACGTGGGTCGTTTTTGGTTGCTAGGGCTGTTATGTGTACTATGTTTGTGCTGTGCCTTACCTGGTATTCGGTTGGTCATTGACGTTAGTTTGAGCCTCCTAGTCGATGTTGTAGTAGGGGTCGAAATAGGGTTGTTGTGCATTCGGCTGGCGGTCAGGTTGTTGATGTTTTGGCGTGAGTCGTATGTGGCTGTAATCATTTTGATGACGACTATGAGTATTCTTATCGAAGAGTTGACGGTGAAGCGAATTACAATGATTTGCAGGCCTTGCTAAATGGCAGTAGCGAGTTGCAGGGACATAAAAGTGAGAATTATTGTACATAGGGAAATGCATTTCAGGATATGGTTTTAGTGGTTTTGGTTCACACGTCAATAGCTAGATACTTCAGGCTACTAGTAAGGTTTTCATGCTTATTATATCAAACTTTGAGCATTTTTAGTCGTAAATTGGGTTAGCTAATTAACAACAGGTTTTCACTAGTTTATAATTGTCGGCACTTACAGGGGATTAAAGAAGAGTATGACTATAGGAGTACTTTACACAAGTTTTGAGGCATTGGTGACACGTGATCAATTTGGTATTACAAAGTATCTATAGTAATTTATTAAATTTAGCTAAATGGCCATATTGGGTTAGTAGAGCACAAGATTGACTAGGCATGCATTACGTTGTGTAAGTTCTTATTATTGGTCAGTAACTAGTTAAGCATGTATGAGTATTAATTACTGTTCTATTTATTGTAGATTCTGAATTCGTAGAGGAGCAGTTTTGAGTTAGGTGCCGTTGTTGGTTGATTCCTTTCAAGGTAAGAAAGAATTCTACCTCCTTCTAAAGTTTACTAAGTGTTTTGTTATATGTTTGATTTAGACAAAATTATTTGAGATAAGCATGTTTTATATATATACATTTGAAATAATTTTTGAGAAGAGAAGTTTTGTTTGAGTTATAAGGTTTTATTAAGATTTCATGATACAAGGATAAGAAAAGAGTCGTTTTATTATTTTTAGAAAGATGGGGTTGACTCTTTAGCGGTCAGCCCGGGTATGAGGATTATTATTACAAGGGAGACGTCCCTTACAGCTTCCTGAGGGATGACTTGATCACATTCCCTGCCTCTTGATCCTCCTTATTGGGGTTAGCTCTCTAAGGGGTGCGCGCACTCGGGACATTTGACCAGTTAACTGATACAGATACCTCTACCCCAGGTTGAGCATTTCAGAAAGTATAAGATCTATTACTTGTTTTATAAAGAGAGATCTTATCATTAGTGTTACTATTTTATTATCCCCTTTTACTACATTTTAAAAATACTAGACTGAGAATTTATTCGTTATCGTTTTAAGATTGTTGTAAACGTTTTCTTTTATTAAACGTCTTCTAGGTATAGTTCTTCCTTACTCAACCCTTTGTTGATTGTTTTCAAATATTTTCTTAGTTTGCAGGTGATGTTCCCTCTGTGTTGTTTGAAGGGCTCGGGGTTAAGCGCGTTTGGTCTTTCACAGAAATAAATGTTTAGCTAGAGAGAGTTTAGACGCTTCCGCACTTTTGAACTATTTCGAATTTCAGTTGTAATTACATTTTCATTTCCTTTTATCTTGGTTAAGCAAAATTAGAAGATCAGAAGTACTATTTTCCGCCTTAACACTTGCCTTAGTTTAAGTGTGGCGGTAACACTCCCGATTGTCATGTTTTCAAAGAAAATCGTTATTTTAGAAGTTTAGAAAATCGAGGGTGTTACAAAGTGGTATCAGAGCCACACCATAGGGAAATGAAATTAAGCTAAAATTTGGGGAAAAAAAAAGGTGTGTTTTAATTGGAAAACGCCGAGGTGAGAAGAGAGATGGGATGGGTTAGTTTGTATCTCATATGTATGACGTACATGAATTATATGTTATTAAAGTTCATTTCCTTTGATAATTATTCCATGATCTTGAAGTTGGTTATTCTAAAAAGTTATGCGTGTTTCGTCGAGTTGTAAAGAACTATGAAAGATTAATAAGGAAAGTAACATATTCGCGAGTAGTGCGCATGTATGGTTTAACTTATGTTTGTGATTTTAGCTAAGGGATTATATGAGTAGAATGTTCACTAGTATATGTGTATGTTTCATAGTACCATGCCACCAAAGAAGGGTAGTGCAACATCCATTCCACAGAACAATGAGAGTTCGTCTAGCTCAGGATCGGGGTCAGGATCAGTTCCAAATGCAACCGTAGAACAACTCCTGCAGATGAATGCAGCTCTAGTACAGGCTGTCCAACAGTTAACGCAGAACAACACCTCTGCCGTTACCCCTGCAGCTAGCATGACCAAGGCTATCTGCCAGCAGAGACCCAACACTTATGATGGAAAGGGAGACCCGACAAAGCTGGAGAGTTGGATTCGCGAGTTCGACAAAATCTTTACCACTCTCAAGTGCCCAGAAGAGTTGAGGGTAGATCAGGCATCGTACTATTTGGTGGATAATGCAGATATATGGTGGTCCGATAACAAGGATCAGCTCTTGAGCTCAAAGAACCAGGTTGATGCACATGGAGTGGTAACTGTGACAGACTTCAGGTGGGCTGACTTCAAGAAAGCCTTGAAAGATCAGTTCTTTCCCGAGCATATGAGGAAGAATAAGAGATTTGAGTTCGACAATCTGAGGCAAGGAAAGATGACAGTTGAAGAGTACTACATTAAGTTCCAGGAATTGTCGAGGTTTGCACCAGAGTTGGTACCCACTGATGAGGCTAAGGCAGCAAAGTTCGAGCAACACCTTGACATAGAGATTAAAGACAGGTTAGGAGGAGGAAACTTTGTGGACTTGATGGATGTTTATGTGCGAGCTAGCAACATAGAGAGAATCATGAATGAGAAGAAAGAGATCCTTGGTGAGAAAAGAAAGGGGTTTCAGGGAGACAGCTCTCAGGGGTTCCAGAAGAGGGGCAACTTCAGCAATAACCAAGGGAGGAACCAGTCTTTCGGGAACCAGAGATCTACTGGAGGTTTTAGTCAGCATACAAGGACGCATAGTCAAGCTTATAGCAGTGAGAGGCGTCATATTTGTAAGAGGTGTGACAAGAACCATCCAGGAAAAGATTGTGACGACAACTTAGTCCAGTGCAACAATTGCGGAAAGATGGGGCATCGAGCTTATGAGTGCCACCGCAAGACTCAGAACACAGGAATCAGCAATAGAAGTAACTTTGACAGGCCTGCACCGACTACTAGTGTAGCTAGTGTTGCCAATGGCAACAGATTCCAGAACAAGGGCAACCAAGGTGCAAGCAGCTACAAGGGCAACACTACGGCTACTCAAGCAGGTAACAAGGGAGCTGGCTCGATTTATGTCGCCCAGACAGGGGTCGGTAACAAGACCACAGGGAAGTTGTATGCCTTAAACAAGGAGGAGGCCGAAAACTCAGCACATGTTGTTACTGGTACATTTCCTGTGAACTCAAAATCTGCATATGTACGTTTTGATTCTGGTGCATCTCATTCTTTTGTTGCTAGTTCTTATGCAAGTTATTTGGGACTAGAGTCTTATGAGCCCATCGATAGTGAGTTTATGCAACCATCTGGTGAGTTAGTTTCATGTACTAGGATGCATAGAGATGCACCTATCATTATAGGATTAGCAACCTTGCATGCGAATTTAGTAGAATTTCCTTTAGATAACTTTCATGTAATTTTGGGGATGGATTGGCTGAACAAGCATAGAGCAACAATTGACTGTTGGCAGAAGAAAGTGACCCTGAGGGGACCGAAAGGCGTGAGAGTGTCTTATAAGGGTTTTGTGATGAAACCTACTACGAAATTGATGTCTGCTGTGACTTTGAAGTCTCATATGAGGAAAGGATGTCCGTTCATCTTGTGCCATGTGAGAGATATAAGTCAAGGAAGCCCTCAAGTAGAAGAAGTCCATATTGTTCGAGAATTCATGGATGTCTTTCCTGAAGAGATACCTGGTATGCAACCGAGGAGGGATGACGAGTTCAGTGTCGATCTAATGCCTGGAACTGGACCGATTTCAAAAGCACCTTATCGTATGGCACCGAAAGAATTAGAGGAACTGAAAAAGCAGCTACAAGAGTTACTAGACAAGGGGTACATTCGACCAAGTGTTTCACCTTGGGGAGCACCATTCTTTTTGTAAAAAAGAAAGATGGCCCCTTACGACTTTGTATCGACTACAGAGAGCTGAACTAGGTGACAGTGAAGAACAAGTATCCCTTGCCGAGAATAGATGATCTGTTTGACCAGTTGAGAGGAGCTGCAGTGTTCTCGAAGATCGATTTGAGGTCAGGATACCACCAACTGAGGATAGCAGATGGAGACATACCAAAGACTGCTTTCAGGATTAGGTATGGACATTATGAGTTCACGGTTATGCCTTTCGGCTTGACCAATGCACCTGCAGTGTTTATGGATTTGATGAATAGAGTCTTTCGTCTGTATCTTGATCGGTTCGTTGTGGTGTTTATTGATGACATCTTGGTATACTCTAAGACTAAGGAGGAACATGAAGAACATTTAAGGTTAGTACTCCAAACTTTGAGGGATAATCAATTATATGCTAAGATGTCTAAATGTGAATTTTGGTTGGAGAAAGTTGCATTTTTGGGCCATGTAGTGTCAAAAGAGGGTGTGTTTGTGGATCCGAGTAAGATAGAGGCAGTAGCTGGATGGTCGACCCCAAAGAATGTGACAGAAATCAGGAGTTTTCTTGGATTAGCTGGTTACTATCGAAGATTCGTGAAAGATTTCTCGAAGATTGCTAGGCCCATGACGAGCTTAATGAAGAAGACGAATAAATTCTTGTGGGATGAGAGTTGTGAGAAGGCATTTGTGACATTGAAGAAGAGATTGACTACAGCTCCCGTTCTTGCATTACCAGATGGCAAGGAGAACTATGAGGTCTATACAGATGCTTCAAAGAATGGGTTAGGCTGTGTGTTGATGCAGAATAGAAGAGTCATTGCTTATGCTTCAAGACAGCTAAATACGTGGAGAACTATCCGACTCATGATATGGAACTTGCTGCAGTGGTCTTTGCTCTGAAAATTTGGAGACATTACCTATATGGGACAACCTTCAAGGTGTTTTTAGATCACAAGAGCTTAAAGTACATTTTCACCCAGAGAGAGCTTAACATGAGGCAACGGAGATGGTTGGAGTTGATTAAGGACTACGACATGGAGATTCAGTACCACGAGGGAAAGGCCAATGTTGTAGCAGATGCACTGAGCAGGAAGTCTGTACATGCCTTGTGTGCCGCAGTTTCAAGGATTCGACTCAGAGATGACCTGGAGATACTTGGGATCAATATGATTAGACCAGGAGGAACTATGGGAGACCTTACCCTACAAGTTGACCTGTATGATGAGATCCGCCAGAAACAGCTCGAAGACAAAATAATAGGAGAAAAGAAAGGCAAAGTTGGTGACTCACAAGAAGGGGACTACAAATTGCATGAGGATGGTAGCTTGCGGTACAAAGGGAGGTGGTGTGTTCCTAATGACCCTGATTTGAAGAGAAAATTATTAGAGGAAGCACACAAGACTCCCTATTCTGTACACCCTGGAGGAGACAAGTTGTACAAGGATTTAAAACAAACATTCTGGTGGCCAAACATGAAGAGAGAAATTGCAGAGTTTGTCGCCAGATGCTTGACATGTCAGAAAGTGAAGAGTGAACACAAGAAACCACAAGGTATGTTGCAACCATTGGAAGTTCCGCAATGGAAATGGGATTCGATCTCAATGGATTTCGTATCTGGATTACCTAGGACCCAGAGAGGGAACAACATGATTTGGGTGATTGTCGATAGATTGACTAAGTCTGCTCACTTCATTCCGATGAAGGATACATGGGGGAAACATGAGTTAGCCATGGCTTAGAGGAAACATGTACTTAAATTACACGGTGTTCCTAAGGACATTGTCTCATATCGTGATTCTAGATTCATATCTAGGTTCTGGCAGGAGTTACAAGATTCTTTGGGGACGGTTAAAGATGAGTACAGCTTTTCACCCAGCTACAGATGGCCAGACAGAGAGAACTATTCAAACACTAGAGGATATGTTACGGGCTTGTGTGATGGAATTTCAAGGTTCATGGGAGGATAAACTTGACCTTATAGAGTTCTCGTACAATAATAGTTACCATACTAGCATTCAGATGGCACCTTTTGAGGCTCTTTACGGGAGGCGGTGTAGGAGTCCAGTTTGTTGGGATGATATTACATACTCTATACTTTTGGGACCGCCTATGATCCAGGAGATGGTGGAACAAGTGAAAATAATTCAACAAAAAATGAAGGCGGCCCAAGATAGACAGAATAGCTATGCTGATCAACACCGGCGAATCATGGAGTTTCAAGTCGGTGACAAGGTGTTGTTGAGAGTATCTCCTACCAAGGGGGTCATGCGGTTCGGGAAAAAAGGAAGCTCAGTCCTAAGTTCATCGGTCCTTATGAGATTCTTGATCGCATTGGAGAGGTAGCTTATAGATTGGCCCTACCACCAGCTTTGGATAAGGTTCATAACGTCTTCCACGTATCACAACTCCGCAAATACCTTAGCGACCCCTCTCATATTCTTGAGCCAGAAGTCCTTCAGCTAGATGAGACATTGACCTACGAGGAAGTTCCAGTCGGGATCCTAGACAGAAAGGTCAGAAAGACAAGAACAGGTGAAACAAAAATAGTTAAGGTCTTATGGTCGAATCACAAAACAGAGGAAGCTACTTGGGAAGCTGAAGAGGCCATGAGACAGAAATACCCCCACCTCTTTGATCAGGTATTAAAGTAGTTACGAGGACGTACCTTTATTTTTAAGGGGGGGGTAATGTGATAGAACTCTACGTTTTTTTTATCATAGACGGTATCAGATAGTAAGCATCCCTTAGTCATTTAGAGTCTTTATGTGTTTTTATGTTTGTTGTGTCGGTCTTTACACTATATTAGTATAGGGTGGTAAATTCAAGAAGCTTGTTACACAAATGATTATAGTGAAAGAGAAGTAGAAATTGAGGTGAGGTGGAAATCGAATGCTTATAGAGGAGGCTAGATATTGAGGTAAAGTAGATATCGAGTCAGTTGGAGACGAGTCTTGTTTTGGAGTAGAGTGTCGGTAGATTAGTTACACTTCGAGGACGAAGTTTCGTTTAAGTGGGGAAGACTGTGATACCCCGTATTTTCGTAAGTTTTTATTTAGATATATCTTTCTAAAAATAAAATAAAAAATCCAATTTCAGTTTCTTATACCCGTTTTACCAAAGTGGACTAGTTCCATTTCTACTAATAAACCCTGCTCCTAACTCCTATTAGCAAGCTAGCCAACCCTAAAAAAAAAACAAAAAAAAAAACATTACTTATAAATCACGTCCTAAACTCCTCCTCAGTTAATCATAAAAGTCATTCACAAATCTTTCCGCCGTCTCCATTTCTCTACCCCATACTACCAGAGATTAAGCCCGCCTTATCGCTAGCACGTACCAAGCTTTGCTAGAAGACCAAGACTGCCATCTTTGCTCCAATTTTCGTATGTCTTCCTTTCTTTCGTACTATTTATTTCTTTTCTTCTATAAACCAGTTTTAGATACTAAATTCTCAGAACTTCCCAATGTTTTAATTTTGTAATTTTATGTGACAACAATTATATAAGTTGATCGGTTCTGAGTTTATATATTGTTAGGCCTCTTCTTTAGTGTCCGTTATGGGTTTAGTATATATGATTGAGAATGGGCCAGTACAGTATATGGAGGAGATGTAGAAGTTACGTGGGTCGTTTTTGGTTGCTAGGGCTGTTATGTGTACTATGTTTGTGCTGTGCCTTACCTGGTATTCGGTTGGTCATTGACGTTAGTTTGGGCCTCCTAGTCGATGTTGTAGTAGGGGTCGAAACAGGGTTGTTGTGCATTCGGCTGGCCGTCAGGTTGTTGATGTTTTGGCGTGAGTCGTATGTGGCTGTAATCATTTTGATGACGACTATGAGTATTCTTATCGAAGAGTTGACGGTGAAGCGAATTACAATGATTTGCAGGCCTTGCTAAATGGCAGTAGCGAGTTGCAGGGACATAAAAGTGAGAATTATTGTACATAGGGAAATGCATTTAAGGATATGGTTTTAGTGGTTTTGGTTCACACGTTAATAGCTAGATACTTTAAGCTACTAGTAAGGTTTTCATGCTTATTATATCAAACTTTGAGCATTTTTAATCGTAAATTGGGTTAGCTAATTAATAACAGGTCTTCGCTAGTTTATAATTGTGGGCACTTACAGGGGATTAAAGAAGAGTATGACTATAGGAGTACTGTACACAAGTTTTGAGCCATTGGTGTCACGTGATCAATTTGGTATTACAAAGTATCTATAGTAATTTATTAAATTTAGCTAAATGGCCATATTGGGTTAGTAGAGCACAAGATTGACTAGGCATGCATTAGGTTGTGTAAGTTCTTATTATTGGTCAGTAACTAGTTAAGCATGTACGAGTATTAATTAGTGTTCTATTTACTGTAGATTCTGAATTCGTATAGGAGCAGTTTTGAGTTAGGTGCCGTTGTTGGTTGATTCCTTCGAGGTAAGAAAGAATTCTACCTCCTTCTAAAGTTTACTAAGTGTTTTGTTATATGTTTGATTTAGACAAAATTGTTTGAGATAAGCATGTTTTATATATATACATTTGAAATAATTTTTGAGAAGAGAAGTTTTGTTTGAGTTATAAGGTTTTATTAAGATTTCATGATACAAGGATAAGAAAAGAGTAGTTTAATTATTTATAGAAAGATGGGGTTGACTCTTTAGCGGTCAGCCCTGGTATGAGGATTATTATTACAAGGGAGACGTCCCTTACAGCTTCCCGAGGGATGACTTGATCACATTCCCTGCCTCTTGATCCTCCTTATTGGGGTTAGCTCTCTAAGGGGTGCGCGCACTCGGGACATTTGGCCAGTTAACTGATACAGATACCTCTACCCCAGGTTGAGCATTTCAGAAAGTATAAGATTTATTACTTGTTTTATAAAGAGAGATCTTATCATTAGTGTTACTATTTTATTATCCCCTTTTACTACATTTTAAAAATACTAGACTGAGAATTTATTCGTTATCGTTTTAAGATTGTTGTAAACGTTTTCTTTTATTAAATGTCTTCTAGGTATAGTTCTTCCTTACTCAACCCTTTGTTGATTGTTTTCAAATATTTTCTTAGTTTGCAGGTGATCTCTGTGTTGTTTGAAGGGCTCGGGGTTTAGCGCGTTTGGTCTTCCACAGAAATAAATGTTTAGCTAGAGACAGTGTAGACGCTTCCGCACTTTTGAACTATTTTGAATTTCAGTTGTAATTACATTTTCATTTCCTTTTATCTTGGTTAAGCAAAATTAGAAGATCAGAAGTACTATTTTCCGCCTTAACACTTGCCTTAGTTTAAGTGTGGCGGTAACACTCCCGATTGTCATGTTTTCAAAGAAAATCGTTATTTTAAAAGTTCAGAAAATCGGGGGTGTTACAGGGAGTTTGGGGGCAAAGTTTTCCAAGATTATTTGATTAGATGCCCTTGCCCACTATATTTGCACTTTTGCCTTGGTTTTGCTCCGGTGCCCCTGATTGCTTTTGTCCTATGTGTGCTGCGCGGCCAAAGGAGACAGCACCGTGCTGCCTGTATCAAAGCTGGGGGAAAAGTGATACATGGGAGATATGGGTTAAAGATAATAATGGAAGTCAAAGACTATCACGTCAACTTCCAGCCTCAACATCATCTAAAAATCTAAGAGAGATTTTTGAAGAGCCGAGGGAGAGTCCAACAAAAGATAAATAATGAGAGAGTTTAAAAAATGAGAAATACCCATATTTTATTATTAACAAATCAAATGGACAATTATTAATAATCCACATAAAGAATCATTATTTTCGTGAGACTCATTAATAAATGTATCTTACACATTTAATTATTAACCATTCACACTATATTATAGAAATACGGTATGATTGATTATACAATTGGTTATGTGTATCATAAACTTTTGATACATATATTACTTTATGTGATTTAAAATGAATTTCAATTTGAGATCCATTTATACATTTTCCGATAAGTAATGCTTAATGATTACAATCGACTTTATATAGTATATTTATTTTTAAAAAAAAAGGTGTTTTGAAGAGTATAGGTAAGAAATGTTATTTCTACAATTTAAACATGAACAATCTAGACAACTTTGTATTTTTTTTTTTTAACTGATCAAGATTTTAAAATACATGTAAGCAATATCCCAATAATTGCTATGAATTATTTTTATTGAAATGATAGCATAATTGGTTATAAACATAAAAATCATTAAAAATAATATAATATTTGAACCATGCAACGCAGTCCAACAAAAAGGGAAATACTGAGAGTTTAAAAAATGAGAAATGCCCAGATTTTATTATTAACAACTCACACGGACACTTATTAATAATCCACATATAGAATCATTATTTTCGTGAGATTCTTTCATAAATGTATCTAATAGATTTGCGACATAATCACTCATAACATTAGTCACGTGTATTAGAAAATTTAAAAACATATGTCATTAGATTTGTTTCGAAATGTATCTCAATTTGAGATCCATTTACACATTTTTCCGATATGAAACAATTAAGTTACTGCGTGTACATTTAGTAGAGATTTGTTTTTTTCTTAAACAGTTTAGGGAGAATCCAAAATAAGAGAAATGGTGAAAGAGTCCAAAGAATGGAAAATTCTCACAACATTTATTTACTAGAGTCCATACTTTCATAAAATTGTAATTCGAAAGTTATTTAAATGTGAAACGACATAATTAGTCCTAACTTTCATTTATAAATATAACTCATCAAACCTATTTTGAAATTTAATCTAAAATGAGTTTCATTTATACATATGTTTTGTATTAAACACCAGTCATCGAGCGAAAATTGGAAAAATGATATATTGTGTCTATTCCTAAGCTAAACTCAACAAACAAAAGAGAGAGTCCAACAAAAGGGAGAGTCCAACAAAAGGGAAATACTGAGAGAGTTTAAAATATGAGAAATGCCTATATTTTATTATACTCACACGGATAATAATTAATAATGCACATATAGAATCCTTATTTTCGTGAGACTTGATCTGCCCATTTTGTACGCTACATATTGATAGTTTTTATTGCATTAAAACGGTCCAAATGATGTATTTTGCTCACTATTGGTGTTGAGTATCGGTTCTTAAAGTTTTATGTAATTTTGGTCATTTTATGCACATTGTGGATGCGGACACTTTGAGGCACTATTGAGAAGAGCTTCCCGAGACGTCTGGTGGGCCACGCTAGAAGATTTGCGGAGCGCCAGAGAAATCGAAGACGGAAGAGGCAGAGATATTTCGCGACCCGCGATGGAGAGCATGGCGGGCCGCGGTGGGTTATTCGCGGGCCGCGACCAAAGGCTTGGTGGACCGCGAATGGCGATTTTCCTTGATTCCGTATTTTTTATTTTACGTTTTTCTTAGACTCTATAAATAAGAAAAACCCCGACCCTAGGTCATTCATTCAGACTTTTTAGAAGAAAAGAAGGGGTTTTCATGGATTGTATGAGGAGCTAAGTTATTATTTCTTGATCTATTAATCGAAGCATCGCATCGACAATATCGTGAGTTTGATCTATTCGTTCTATCGCTTTCAATTATTGTCTTATCTTTGGTGTTTATTCTATACAATTGTCTTTTGTGATTGCTAGGTGCGCAACTAGTTTATTGCTTAGATTGATTGTTTGCTAGTTTTAATTGATCAAAGGAATCATTGTTTGATTGATTTTTACATTGTAGCAATCCCCAGTTCATTGATTTGTATGTAATCATCGTTAGTGAATTAGGGCAAAGATTTGACTCACATGTTAAATACGAAACGTGCGTTAGTATTACATGTCTCTATCGATATCTCTCTAATTCTTATTGCTAGTATTAAATTGAACCTAATCGTGTGCTTAAGTTATTTTATAGTTAGGGTTATTAGGTAGTGCAGATCACGCCTTTTAGCTATTCTTAAGGAGAGATTTGGATTCTGTATCCACGTTCGAGTAATTGAGATTGATAAAAGAATAGTGACAGCTAGGGCCGATTAGTCAGTGCGTTGTGCGAATTAATTGATCAAGATCTGTTTATTTCCTGAATTACATTCACAATTCGCATTTGTTACTTTTAGATAGTTTGATAATCAACAACTCTCAATCCCCCCATTTGTTACTTTAGCACTCTAATTCATTACATTCGACAACCCATTTCCCTGTTGATACTATCCCTACTTCTCTACTACTGTTGCTAGGATTTATGATTTATTTTTGGTAGATAATCGCGACTTTAGTCTCACCAAATTTTGGCGCCGCTGCCGGGGACTTGGGTTTTGTTTTTGTTGTGAGTTTTTTTTTTTTTTGTGCTTGTTTTGATTCTTGGATTTAATTCTAGGAGTCATATCTCTTGTGGTGGCCGCTGCTTATGGTCACCACCCGTGCTACTAATCAATCTCTTGTCCCTTTTGATTCAGAAATTGAGAGAACTGTGCGGCGTTTGCGAAAGGAGATTCGTGATAATTTTCTAGAGCTGTCATTTGATACAAATTTGGACGAATTCGAATTTGTAGTTCCGATGTCTACCCAAACATTGAGGGAGCTCACAGCTCTTGATCTTACGACTCAATCGTTGTGCATTAAATTTTCAACTCCTGCGGCTGGTCAGGAGGAGGAGAGTCTGGAGATAAAGGGTGCATTGCTACACCATATTCCCTCTTTCCATGGTATGGAAGGAGAGGATCCGAACCGTCATCTCACTGAGTTCGACTACATCTGCAGCAGGATAAAACCAAAAGGTGTGAAGTTGGAAAATCTGCTGCTGAGAGTCTTTCCTTTCACTTTTAAGGATAAGGCTAAAAATTGGTTGTACACGTTGCCTGAGGGAAGTGTCACTGAATGGTCTAAGATGAAACAGTTTTTCCTGGAGAAATATTTTCCCGCTACACAATCTTCCGATCTCAAGAAGGCTATTAGTAATGTGGAGCAAACAGATGAAGAGAATCTACATGCCTATTGGGAGCGTTTCAAGTAGCTGTGTGCGAGTTGTCCGTACCACGGATATGAGGAGAAAGATCTCATCCTCTACTTTTACAATGGGTTGCGAGAGGAGGATAAGAGATATGTGACATCTACTAGTGGTGGTGATTTGATGAACAAAACCCCAGCTCAAGCTAGTGTAACTGTAATATCCCGAAATTTTAAAAGTATTTAATAATATTATTTAAGGATTATTAATTAGATAATCGTAATGGGAAAAGATTTTAAAGGTTATTTGTGAATAGTTTTCAAAAATGGGTTCGGAAATAATTTTAGAGTCTAATTGTAATTCGGGTTTCCTATATTCGAATTGGGCCAAACACACTAGCTACTACAACAACCCAAACCAACACAATTTAGCCCAAACACAAGACTCAAAGCCCAACCCAAAGCAAAAAAAAAGGGAAATCAGAATTGGAAAAGGAAAAAAAAAAAAAAAAAAACAAAACTCCTATTTTCTCTCTCCTAATCTCACGACACAAACACCCCCTTATTCTTATATAAGAACACCACCCCTGCTCCTCCTCTGCTTTCATCTTCACGCCTCACCACTCGCATACGCACGCCTTCCGTTGCTTCTGCTGCCTGCCCAGACACCGGTTTCTACCCGTCCGACCACCGGACCACCACGTCCTTTCTCTCATCGACGGGTAACGCCTCTCGGCCCTCTCCTTCCTCTGGTTTCCCCCCTGTTTTCGTTCCTCTTTAAAACTGTGTTCAATTGGTCGATTTTCTTGCTTTGATTTGTGTTTAATTGATCCTAATAGATGTTATGATTAGTGGGTAATCGATTTAGGTTAGTTCTATGCATAAAGAATTGATTTTTATGATTGTTTTGAGTTGATTTTCACTAATTACGAATTTGGGATTAATTAGCTTAATTATTCAATTTTGTTTCAATTAATTTCGAAAGACATGAATTAGGTGCTCTTAAAATCTGTTAATTAGAAGTTCTTAATTTAATTAGGGATATTTGTTATATTTTGTCCATGTTTTGTAGAAATTGATTTTTGGTTTAACTATGAGGTTAGTGTTGTAAATTAATTTAATTAGGTCAAATCATAGTAGTAATTAGTATTTTCGAAAATTAGGGAAACTATAAAATTATAAACTGATTTTCATAAATTAATTGAATTAATTCGTTTTTATGTGATTTTATGTAATTTAAACATGTTTTTGATATAAATTGTATTAATAAATCCTAAATAAATTATAATAATTAAGGATTGATTTTCATGACTTAGATTCTGTTTTAAAACTAATTTTAGGCCTTTGCGAATTTTTATAATAATTTTGGTGTTAATTGAGTTTTATTGGATAATTATCGAAATAGAATTATAATTAGTGGAAAATTAGTAATTGTTGGTTTGGATTTGGTATTGTCTTGTTCATACATTGTATATAGGATCATACTAATATATAGGTAGGTTGGTTGAGTAAGATTGAGTGTTGATTTGGGAATGTTGTTTGTATAATTGTAGAGCCTGAGTTCGTAGACGAGGAATACTAGTGATTGTTGTGCTATTGAGTTTCCGTTTGCTTGAAAAGGTAAGCTAGCATGCTCAACCCTTCTTAAACTTGTAGAAACCTTTCAAACTTATGTGCTATGTGTGTGAATGGTGTGATTGGATGAGAACATAGTATCATGATAGGTGGAGAACGATTCAGTTTATACAATTATCGTATTTTGATTGGTTGGATTTATTGTATTGATATTGGTATATGGAATGGCTTGTGACAAATATGTTATTTTGAAAGGTAAGATTAAATGTATATTGAATTGGTTGATTTGGTTTGGTTTGTGGGCGCATAGCCAATTTATATTATGGTGTTGGTTTGGTATCGTTTTATATGATTGTGATCATCAACTCTCTCTTAATAAGATACTGGTTACTTAGACGGAGCAAAAGAACTCCTAATTATTTGTTCGAGCCAAAAGAGCTCCTATTTATCTGTTTGAGTCAAAAGAACTCCTATTTATTGGTTTGGGTCGCATCGACTCCTATTAATTGCCCCACCGCATCGGTCTTTAAGAGGGTTAGGCCCTAGTCTACTCTACTTAGGTTAAAAACACCTAGTAGGGGGTGTGCACACTTAAGGTCTAGTAGTCTTGGATTATGGATTATGGATTATGGTTGATAGGGTGAATTGGCAAAAGATTCAATTCATTTCTAAATAATAAGGATTATGGATTATGGATTATGGATTGTGGATTGTGGATTATGGATTCTGGAATGTGAAATATGGATTGTGGATTGTGGCTCATAACTTATGACTTATGAATATTTCATTTATCGTTAATCTTTGGGGTTGTTGAATATGAATTGTGGAATGTTTCTTATGCTAATGGAAGTGATGAATTCGATGATGGATTGTGGAATATTAATTTGGATTGTTGGTTTGGAATTATTATTAATGGATAATTGATGTGATTATGTGCTAAGTATGTTTTCGAAAATAAAACTAAAACGTTTTCAAAATCCAGGTAAGGGTTTTGGTTTTCTACATGTTGAGGTGTTAGCTTACTCAATTTCACTGACTTTTTCAACTGTGGTTTTTGTGCTTTAAATCCACCACAGGTTTGGAGTAATTGATGCATGCGGGAAACGACGACCCATTAGATATTAGTTGGATTAAATAACTTTAGACTCTCAATTATTAGACCATCAATAATACTTAGACTATTTTATATTTCATATCTCGGATTGTTGTAATTTTAATTAATGGATTGTAATAGTTATTTTAGATCATTAGACATTTGTAGTTCGGCTTTGAAATTTCTTTGCATTCGGGTTTTGACTCGAGTGCGGAGTGACACCTCTGAATTTCCTTAATTTGTGTTTTGAAGCGTAAAATGTTTTTAAAAAGGAAATGAAATTTGGGGGTGTTGCAGTAACACCCCGACTCATCGCCTGAGGCGAGAGTAGTCACCAATGGCAGCTTGCCAGGCTGTAGGCTGACCTCACAGACCAACACGGGTCCTCTCGGCGCATTTTAACCTCACTCATGCGCAGCCTGAAAAACTTCCCAGGAGGTCACCCATCCTGAAATTACTCCCAGTCAAGCACGCTTAACTTTGGAGTTCTTATCACATGGGCTTCCTAAAAGGAAAGTCGACTTTGTTGGTATGAGTAGCACTATCAATACTTTTAAGCACCGCATATGAGCTCTTAATCTCTTATAAACTTCCACTGAAATCTGGTGTATTACAGCTAGGGCGCTACTTTCTAGTTTGGCTGAAAACTCTGAGAGCTACAAGACGACCTCCTCTAGAAAGGTGTACGCGGCTACTTCATCTAATGGTGATTCTATTGCGGAGTTGACCACGTTGATGAAGACTTTTATGTCTCAACAACAAGGTCAAGTGGCTAGAGTGTGCGGAATCTGTCATGGTAATGGGCACCCCACTGATTCGTGTGCTACGCTTTTTGATGACAATGTTGAGGAGGTTAATGCTACTGGTTTTCCTGAACCCCATCAACGGAAATACGATCCTTATTCTAACACATACAATCCTGGGTGGAGGGATCATCCTAATTTCCGTTACAATAATCAACAAGGTGATCAGCCAGTATGGTCAGAACAATAAGTATTCTAATCCGCCATTTAATCAAGGAAACCGTCAATTCCATCTGGGCAACTTTGGTTATCAAGCCAACAACCGTTCCCAGAATCAACAAGATACCCATTCCTCTCAAGGGCAAGGTACTACTTCTTCTTCATCCATGTCGGCTGAGGACATGATTAAGGCCCTCGCTCAGAACGTCACCACTATGCAATCCACAATGCAATCTAGTATTCAGAATTTGGAGACCCAGATGGGTCAAATGTCGAGTGCCATTACTCGATTGGAGTCTCAAAACTCTGGGAAACTTCCATCTCAAACGGAAGTGAATCCCCGCAAGAATGTGAGTGCTATTACGTTGCGCAGTGGAAAGGTTTTGGAGGAAAAGGAGATTGTAAGGTCAAGCATCCCAACGGACTGTATTCTCGACGAATTTGATGAGGAGGATCAGGAACATTCGGCAACCCGCCAAGATGTGGAGCGGGGCGCCAAAGAAGACAAAAGAAGGAGGACAGTAACTTCTCGCGGCCCGCGAGAGGAGAGTGGCGGACCGCGAGACCTCCTTGGCGGCCCGCGAGAAGAGCTCGGCAGACCGCGAAAATCTTTGAGCCCCGGATTGCGATTTTTCCTCTTCGGCCGCGACGGAGACGGCCAATTTGAAAGAGGGGGAGATAGCTGCTGATGCCCCCTATATTCCACCTGAGTTTCCAGTCTACGAGCCGGTCCCACCATTTCCGGAAGCATTGAAAGACACTCGTAGATTTGACAAGGACAAGGACATCTACGACATATTTAGTAAGTGTGTGGTAAATATTCCTCTCCTTAATCTTCTTAAAGTTATTCCTCGTAGTGCTAAATTGTTGAAAGAGTTGTACACTATTAAGAGGGGCAATAAGTTGAAAGGTAAACAAAAGGTACAAATCAGCGAACATGTTTCTGCTGTGTTTCAACGTAGGATGCCTAAGAAATGTAGTGACCCTGGCATGTTTACCATTCCATGTACCTTAGGAGACAGCCAATTTGAGAAGGCCATGTTAGATTTAGGTGCGTCAATTAATGTGATTCCCTATTCTGTGTATTTATCCATGAATCTTGGTCCTTTGTGTGCGACTAATGTGGTAGTTCAACTTGCTGATAGATCAACTGCGTTTCCTAAGGGTGTTGTTGAGGATGTGCTTGTGATGGTTGATAAACTTATATTTCCTGCTGATTTTTATGTGCTTGCGATGGAGCATGACAACCACGCCGCCCCTATTCTGTTGGGGAGGCCTTTCATGAAAACCGCTAGAACAAAGATTGATGTGCTTAGTGGTAGTTTAAGTATGGAATTTGATGGTCAAGTTGTGCAGTTTAACATTTACGATTCTATGAAATATCCAACTGATGATCATTCTCTATGTTCCATTGATGTGGTTGAACCATTAGTGCAGGATGTCTTTGATGTTTATGGTGTGGATGAACTGCAGAGTGCTTTAGATAATAGTTTAGTAGATGACTGCCTGGATTTTGTATTGTCTACTAACCTGCAAGAAGTCATTGCAGAGTTATCACTCCATGGAAGATCTCCTCTCATGCCTGTGGGTTTCACACCCATTTCACTAACCGTGCCTAGCACAAGACCTTTACCTTCTGTTATGCAGGCACCTGAGATAGAGTTGATGTAATATCCCGAAATTTCGGAATATTTTATATTAATAGTTTGGAATTATTAAGTAGATTATTTTAGCAAAAAATGAATTTAGTTGTTGTGTTGTGAGTCGTTTTCGAAAATGGGTTCGGAGATGGTTTCTAAAATCAGATTTGTAAATTTGGGTTTCTATTTTCTGATTTGGGTCATCCCTCATTACTACAACAATCACACATAAACTAATGCATGTTGGCCCAAATATAAGGTCCAAATACCCAACCCAAACCCAAAGTAGGAAATCAAAAAAAAAAAAAAAGGAAAAAGAAAAAAAAAAGGAAAAATTCACGTGGTACCTTCGAACTTTGTTTGATTGCACATGGTACCCAACTTGCCAAGTTTTTGCACAAGGTACCCTTCAAGTTTGATATTGTGCACGTGGTACCCTCTAAGCAAACTTCTGTTATAACGGTGTTAGATTAAGTTACTAATCCTACAATTTTCTATCCATTAAACACGCACGAACTACCTAATTAGTTACCCCCAAACGCTAAACTTAAAATAATCAAACGAAAGAAACACAAAAATGGCTACTCCTCCACCACTCTCTTTCCTCCTCCTGATATTCCCTCTCCTGTTTTCCCCTAAGTACTGCAAGCTTGGTAGAGGCCTGTGGAGGAGGTAATCCAACTCCGATCACAGTCCACCGCAACCATTTCCTCAACCGGATCACCTCCTTACCAGCACCACGCTCATTCTCTTTCCTTATTTTCTTCGTTGACAAATCCGAACTCCAACTCAGATCCCGACTCTCACGTTCGAGTTCTCTCTCTCTCCTCTCCTCTTCCTTCTACACCAACCACCACCACCGACGACTCCGTCACCAACAAGGTCTTCTTCTTCGACAGAGAATTTAAGGTTCCTCAGCGGCCTTCTCCTCAAATTTGGTAACAATTTTTTTGGTGAAAGTCTTGATTGATTTGGGTGAATATGTTCGTGGATTATTGGGTTGAAATTTGTGCGAATGTTTAGATTAATTTGGAGAATTGATTTTAGCAAAATTTGGGACGCTACTTAGTCCTGTTTTTGTGCGAATTTTTTGTTTCAATTGCATCAAATTTATTGGTGCAATAAGTTGGATTAAATAAGGAGAATGTTCTATTTGGAGTGAGTGGTGGTGGCTAGGCAAGGTGGTCGACTTCGGTTATAATGGAGTCTCGGTGGTAGGGATAGGGACTGCGATGGAAGTTGAAGGTTTGGGAAAAGGGCAGGAGAGAGAGTATGAGGGTGATGGTTTTTCGAAGCTTTTGGTTTTGGTTTTTTTTTTTTTCACTTGTAAATTAATCTCAACCATTGGAATGAGTTACAATTGATGGCTGAGATTGTCTATTTCTTTTTTAATGCTTGCAACTTAACGGTGTTAAGTGACAATTAAAAACGAGGGTACCACATGCACAATATCAAACTTGAAGGGTACCTTGTGCAGAAATTCAATAAGTTGGGTACCACGTGCAATCAAGCAAAGTTCGAGGGTACCACGTGAATTTTTCGAAAAAAAAAAAAAACAAACGAAAAAAAAAGAAAACCGACATCCCCCCTATAAAACAGTCCCCTGCCTTCCCCTTCCCTTCCCCTGCTTTCCTATCGCTCACACGCCGCACCAGCTCGCCACCACCTCTTTTCCCTCCTGCCCAGACGTCGCCGCCGCTAACCCTCGCCGGCCGACCACCGCACCGCTCCCTTTCTTCCTCTTTCGCGCCGTGGGTAACGCCCCTTTCTCCCCTATTTTCGGCGTCTTCTTTTAGACGTGATATTCAAGCATTTTTCTAGCTTTAATTTGTGTTTAATTGATTCTAATAGATGTTAGGATTAGTGGGTAATAGATTTGGGTTAGTTTTATGCATAAAGAAGTGATCTTGATGCTTGTTTTGAGTTAATTTTCACTAATTACGAAATTTGGGGTTAATTAGCTTAATTAGTCGTTTTGTATCAATTAATTTCGAAGATTAGAGATTGAGGGCGATTATAAACTGTGAATTAGGTTGTTAATCTAATTAGGGAATTAAATCTAGAATTTGCTCATCTTTTGTATAAATTGTTGTTAGTCTTAATATTGAAATTTAGATTTTAATTAGTTTTAATTTGCCCTATTATATCACTAATTGGGGATTTCGAAATATGGATATTCTAAAATTATTTATTTTTCTGATTTTGGAAATTTATTTTCTTATTTTCCGATTTATGGACTTTTATGTAATAAAACATTGTTTTTAATTAATAAAACATAGTTTAAGTGGTTAAAATAATTTCTAATTAAATTAGAATAATTAAGGGTTAATTTTATGAGTTATATTTTGTTTTAAACTAATTTTAGGCCTTTGTGAATTTTTATAACAGATTGAGTGTTATTTGGGTTTTATTGGATAATTATTGAAATAGAATTATAATTATCGGATGAAAACTTAGTATCATGTTAGGTGGAGAACGATTCAATTTTCTTTGTGATTATTCAATGGTACTTGTGTGGTCATTTGCAATGAAAATTTAAGTGGTTTTATGTGTGATGTTGGTTGTGATTGGTTCATGAATGATTCAAATTGTGAATGTGAACTATGATGGTGATATGGAGATTGGACGGAGTATGGTGGTATAACGATTGTGTCGGAGCCTCGGAGTTGCTCCTAATGATTGTGTCGGGGCCTCGGAGTTGCCCCTAATGTGTCGGAGCCCCGGAGTTGCTCCTAATTATTGTGACGGAATCGCATCGATTCCTAATTAAAGCCTCACCGCATCGGTTTTTAAGTGGGCTTGGCTCTAGTACTACTCTATTAGGTTAAAAATACTTAATGGGGGGTGTGCACACTTAAAGTCTAGTAGTCTTGGATTATGGATTATGGATTATGGATTGTGGAGTGTGGATTATGGATTATGGATTGTGGATTATGGATTGTGGAGTGTGGATTATGGATTGTGGATTCTAAACTATAAATTGTGAATTATGGATAATAACTTATGACTTATGAATTTCTTATTTATCGTTAATCTTTGATTTGTTGGATATGAATTGTGGAATGTTTCTTAAGCTATTGGAAGTGATGAGTTGAATGATGGATTGTGAAATATGAATTTGGATTGTTGGTTGGAATTATTAATGGATAAACGATATGATTATGCGCTAAGTGTATTTTCGAAAATAAACCTAAAACGTTTTCAAAATCCAGGTAAGGGTTTTGAGTTTCTACGAGTTGAGGTGTTAGCTTACTCAATTTCACTGACTTTTTCAACTGTGGTTTTTGTGTTTTAAATCCACCACAGGTTTGCAGTGACCGATGCATGCGGGAACGACGACTTAATAGAAATTAGTTGGATTAAATAAATTTAGACTTTCAATTATTTTACCATTAATAATACTTAGAGAATTTCATATTTCAGATTGTTGTAATTTAATTAATGGATTGTAATAGACTATTTTAGACCATTAGACATTTGTAGTGCGGCTTCTGAAATCTCCTTGCATTCGGGTCTTTGACTCGAGTGCGGAGTGACACCTTTGAATTTCCTTAATATGTGTTTTGGTTCGCGATAAAACGTTTTTAAAAGGAAAGGAAATTTGGGGGTGTTACAGTTGAAGCCACTTCCTGATCATTTGAAGTATGTGTTCCTCGGTGTTGGTGATACACTTCCTGTGATCATTTCCAACAAGCTGACTGAGGTACAAGAGGAGAAGTTGGTTGAGGTTCTCAAGGAGAACAAGCTCGCTTTGGGATGGACTATAGCCGACATCAAGGGCATTTGTCCTACCACATGTATGCACCGAATTTTGCTTGAGGATGATGCAAGACCAGTGAGGCAACCTCAGCGTCGATTGAATCCACCTATGATGGAGGTGGTGAAGGCGGAGGTTTTGAAACTGCTAAGTATGGGAATCATTTTTCCTATCTCAGATAGTCAGTGGGTAAGTCCTACGCAGGTGGTGCCTAAGAAAGGAGGTATCACTGTGGTTACAAATGATAAAGGTGAGTTGGTACCCACCCGCACTCAAACTGGGTGGAGGGTGTGTAACGATTATCGTAGGCTTAACACTGTGAATCGTAAGGATCATTTTCCCTTACCTTTTATCGATCAAATGCTTGAGAGACTTGCAGGGTGGGCCTTCTATTGTTTTCTTGATGGCTATTCAGGTTATTTTCAAGTGCCTATTGCACCGGAGGATCAGGATAAGACGACATTTACATGTCCGTTTGGCACCTTCGCATACCGTAGGATGCCGTTTGGTCTGTGCAATGCCCCCGCAACCTTTCAGAGATGTATGATGAACATCTTCTCAGAGTATGTTGAGCACTTTATTGAGGTATGTATGGATGATTTCACCGTTCACGGTGATTCATTTGATGCTTGCTTGGCTCATTTGTCTCTAGTTCTCCAGCGTTGTATTGATACAAACCTTGTTTTAAATTCTGAAAAGTGTCATTTTATGGTTGAACAAGGTATTGTGTTAGGACATTTAGTATCGTCTAAGGGGATTGAGGTAGATAAGGCGAAAAGTGATATTATTCGATCTCTCCCCTACCCCACTAATGTTCGTGAAGTGCGGTCTTTTCTTGGTCATGCAGGTTTTTACCGCAGGTTTATCAAGAATTTCTCCCAGATCGCCACCCCTTTGTGCAAGCTGTTGCAAAAAGAGACCGAGTTTGTGATGGATGATGAGTGTAAGATGGGGTTTGATAAGCTGAAAGAGCGACTCACTTCTGCACCGATCATTCAGGCTCCAGATTGGTCTCTGCCTTTTGAGATCATGTGTGATGCTAGCGACCATGCGGTTGGAGCGGTACTAGGTCAGAAGGTTTGAAGAGCGTCCTATGTTATTCATTATGCTTCGATGACGCCCAATGGTGCCCAACGGAACTACTCAACTACGGAAAAGGAGATGTTAGCTGTGGTTTTTCCTTTGGACAAATTCAGGTCATATTTACTTGGTACTAAGGTAACTGTTTATACTGACCATGCAGCTATTCGTTATCTCATGACGAAGAATGAGGCAAAACCACGGTTGATTAGATGGATATTGTTGTTGAGTGAGTTTGATGTGGAGGTGAGAGATAAGAAAGGGCTGAGAATTTGGTGGCCGATCATTTGAGCCGACTGGTTCGTCATGAGGATAAGCCTTATGCTCAGATGCCGGTCCAAGGACAATTTCCCAATGAGGCATTGATGGCCATTAGGGATATTAGACCTTGGTATGCTAACATTGTGAATTATCTTGTCTCTCGTAAATTCCCTCCAGGTTGTTCCAAGAATCAGAAGGACAAGCTTCATTCGGAAGCAAAGAGGTATGTTTGGGGCGATCCATATCTATGGAAACACTGCGCTGATCAAATTATTCGGCGATGCATTCCCGACAATGAGGAAACCTCTATCCTTACATTTTGTTACTATAACACCCCCAAATTTCCTTTCTTTTTTAAAAACATTTTATCACGAACCAAAACACAAATTAAGGAAATTCAGAGGTGTCACTCCGCACTCGAGTCAAAGACCCGAATGCAAGGAGATTTCAGAAGCCGAACTACAAATGTCTAATGGTCTAAAATAGGTATTACAATCCATTAATTAAAATTACAATAGTTCAAATTCTGAGATTGAAATATGAAATAGTCTAAGTATTATTAACAGTCTAATAGTTGAGAGTCTAAATTTGTTTAGTCCAACTAATAACTAATGAGCCGTCGATTCCCGCATGCATCAAATACTCCAACCCTGTGGTGGATTTAAAACACAAAAACCACAATGAAAAAGTCAGTGAAATTGAGTAAGCTAACACCACAACTCGTAGAAAACCAAAACTCTTACCTGGGTTTTGAAATACATTTAGATTTTATTTTCGAAAACCACACTTAGCACATAATCATATCAACCAAATGAATTCAATTCAACAACAAAAGGTCAAATTCCACAAACTTTCACAATCATCAATCCAAGCTTAATTAAATAAAGAATCCACTCCGAACTTCCAATCCAATCCAACATATTACTTAACAACTTTGACAATTCATTGTATCATATCAAACCAAAGACTACTAGACCTTAAGTGTGCACACCCCCTATTAAGTATTTAAACCTAATAGAGTAGTACTAGAGCCAAACCCTCTTAAAAACCGATGCGGTGGGGCTATAATTAGGAATCGATGCGACTCCGTCACAATAATTAGGAGCAACTCCGAGGCTCCGACTCATTAGGGGCAACTCCGAGGCCCCGACACAAAATCATTCCACCATACTCCGTCAAATCTCCATATCACCATCATAATCCACATTCATAATTTGAATCATTCATGAACCAATCACAACCAATATCACACATAAAACCACTTATATTTTCATTGCAAATAACCACACAAGTACCATTTAATAATCACAAAGAAAATTGAATCGTTCTCCACCTAACATGATACTAAGTTTTCATCCAAACACACCATTCACATATAGCACATAATTTTAAAAGGTTTCAACAAGTTTAAGAAAGGTTGAGCATGCTAGCTTACCTTTTTAATGCACACAAGAACACGACAGCACAACGATCGCTAGTATTCTTCGTCTACGAACTCAGGGCTACAATATTACAATCAATAATCCCAAATTAATACTAATCTCACCCAACCATTCATCTATTACTTGTGTTAAATCTATTCTATATGCAATGCCCATGATAATCTAAATCTAACCCAACAATTAACAATTAACCAACAATTACAATTCTAATTCCGTAATTAGTTTCTAATACTCAAATAACCCTCAATTTATTTTCAAAATTCTCAAAGACTCACCATTACATTTAAAATAGAATCTAATTCATAAAAACAAACTTTTAATTATTATGATTTATTTAGGATTTATTAATACAATTTATATTATGTTTTAATTATAAAAACATGCTTTAAATTACACAAAATTATATAAAAACGAATTAAATCAATCTAAATTCGAAAATCAGTTTATAATTCCCTAAATTATCATAATTTCGATTTATTGATCATTAAAATTAATTTGGGCTAATTAACTAATTAAGAAACAATTAACCAAATTTTCCCCAATTTGCAATTTCTATACACTTGAACAAAACCCCAATTAAACCTCAAACTAAATTCAAGAACCCTAATTATCAGATTATAAACATACTAAAGTCCTAATTCACGAAACTAATTGAACTTAATTCGAATAATTACACTAATTAAACCCAAATTCGTAATTAGTGAAAAATCAACATAAAACCATCATCAAAATCAATTCTTTATGCATAAAAATAACCCAAATCGATTACCCCCTAATAATAACACCTATTAGAACCAATTTAACACAAAACAAAACTTGAAAAACGGATTGAAATCCACACTTAATTGAAAGAACGAAAACAGGGGAAGAAGAGGGGTGGTGGAGCGTTACCCACGGTGGCAGAAGGAGGAAAAGAAAGGTGGCGCGGTGGTTGGCAGCATCTCAGGTTCAATCTGCGATGAGGATGCGAACGTGCGAGGAGAAGCGAAGGGTGGCGTGCGAGTGGCGAAGAGGACGAGAGAAGCAGGGGAAAAGCAGAGGAGGCAGGGTAAAGAAGAAGAAAATAAATAAAAGGGGAGGGGGTGTTTGTCGGGTAAGAGGAGAGAGAGAAGGTGAGGTTTTATATGTTTTTTCTTTTTCTTTTTCTTTCCTTTTTCTTTTTATTTTCTGATTTCTTTTTGTGTTGGGTTAGGATGTGTTAGATGTTTGGGCTAATGTAGAGTTGGTTCGGGTTGATGTTGGTCCATTAGTTATGATTGACCTAATTTAGTAATGGAACCCAAATAGAAATTCCGATTTTAGAAATCATTTCCTAACTCATTTTGGAAAACGACTCACGAATAATATTTAAAATTCTTTTTTTCATTTAGATAATCTAATTAATAAATCTAAAATATTAATACAAAATACTTTAAAATTTCGAGATATTACATCCTTCCCCCCTTAAGAAAACGCTTCGTCCCCGAAGCGCAAAGTAAATAGATCAACCCATCAGACACCCATACAACACATACCCAGTCATAAACAACTCACAAGATGTAAAGGTATGAACATTAAATGCAATCTAAGTTTAATGCAAAGTTGGCATTACAATCCACCCTCCTTAAAACAAGAGTTCGTCCTCGAACTCACGAGTTAAACAATCATATATGTAAGTAAATAATCCTAACGCCTTTATATACGAGTCACTCGTAAAGGAACACCATTGAAATATAGAATCTCCTCATCAATTTTGCGATATCAAACCAATACACTTTTGAAGATACACCATTGTATCAATCTTATAGTAATCTAAAAATTATAGCATCACCAAGATCATTAAATTTTCTCTATAACCAAGACCCTTAATAGAGTCAAAATCAATAAGACAGTCAACCTCAAATAGTTTAATAACTTGTGGGCAAACTACAAATATACTTTGAAATATAAGAAACCACATACCCAAGAAAAGTTACTCATCAATCCTCAAATTCCAAACGCAAAAGATAAACTATTTGTGTCAAAGCTCATGGCCTCTTGTCCTCATGACGACATACATATCCAAATAATCCACCATACTATTCAATAATTTAAACCCACATAAGATACAACACCAAACTATAACCTCCAGGAATAGTTTTAACTTCCCCAACATTAATCCGATTTCAAAATAACATACGTAATACTCAAAACATAAATCGAGCACATTCAAATCAACAAATCTCAACATTATTCGATACATATCCCAAAATTCTTAGCCCCTCTGAACAGTTTGAGTAGTCATTGTCAAGCACTCACACTTCAACTTACCAAAATCATTTCTCAATATTAGTCTATCAAAATCTTCATTAAAGCCCAAAATATATCCAAGATCCATTATCACCGCTAGAAATTCAATTTCGTCGAGCACCACAACTCATATATATCAAAACCAAACAAAACTATTATATCTGAAATAAAATCTTTTCACCCTCAATCATTTAATAAATAGCATACTATCTGATATATACAAAACTCATAAAATCGCCTTTAAGAATTATTGCTCAATCACAGAGTAACCCAAAATGAAATTTGAACCAATCGAACTCACTAATTTGACTTTGCTAATAAACTCAGCTCTTTAAATCATAATTCAATAATCATACCATGATAACAATGATAGAGATTTTAAACCCAAAGATAAATTCTGACCCAAGTATATCTCCAATCTAACCTGATCCTCGTCAAAATACAACCTTCATACGTTATATATAAACCCCAAAAATTTCAAATTAATACACCAAACTATTCCTTAAGATAGATACACATAAATAAAAATTAAGATCATGGATCCGAAATCATGTGATCCTAAAATAGTTGTAACCTTCCATGACGATATTAATTATAACAAACTCAAATCCATTAAACAATCAAGCCATATATCTCAAATTAAACACGTCAATAAATTTCAAATTCACCCCTCCAAATTCCACCACAGAAAACGATTTCAAACTCTTGATAGCAACCAAACTTAAACTCAATTTCATAGTCGTGTTTAAGTTTCTTAATTACATCCCACAATAATATTTGCCTTACAAAAATCGTGAAAATCACCTTCGAACAATACAACTCAATTTTGAAATAGACTTCCACACAATTTAAAATCCATAATTAGTATAGTCATCACTAGATTGCCTTATTATAGAAAATTCATTTCACCATATAACACCCACTATATTTCTCATGTTTGACCAAAATATCATATAAATCATCGACGTAGCGATGTCCAAACACAGGTCTAAAATGCTAAATGTAGAGCATAATAATGTACACATTAGCCAAAGTCCTACTACAAAGGGTAGGGTGTGAGGGCACTACTTATGTTTTGGTATATTTCCTCTATAGGTAATTCAACTCCTTAGGAATGATGCAGCAATTTGCTATCAAGCACTTAATAACAATCCCGACACTAATAAATACCCAAATAATATTTGTTTTAATTGAGATACATTCCATGAAACCAAGATTATACATGTCGAACAACCATACTTAAAATAGACATACAATTTTCTCATTCCAATTCAATTAATAATCATTCCAAATATATAAGGTACATTTGACCTTCCAAAACCAACAATTTTCATACACGTAGTTCAATTTCATAGTTTCTAATTCCAATACCACATTATATTTATCTTACATTTCCAAGTGAATAAAAACATTCAAATCATCCAATAACAATTATATATAAAACTCACATGTGAAAACAAGTAGCAATTCATAAATAAAAAGCTAAACACACATAAACGAACAAAACAATACCCATATACCCCCATACGGCTTGGTTCATTTTAAATGTTTTTTTATTTATTTCCTAAATAATTCATTTTTTTTTCCTTGTCTTATTACTTCAGTTTTAGCGTGGGACCTAACTTGGGCTCTGATACCAACTGTAACACCCCCAAATTTCCTTTCCTTTTTCAAAACATTTTATCACGAACCAAAAAACAAATTAAGGAAATTCAGAGGTGTCACTCCGCACTCGAGTCAAAGACCCGAATGCAAGGAGATTTCAGAAGCCGAACTACAAATGTCTAATGGTCTAAAATAGGTATTACAATCCATTAATTAAAATTACAATAGTTCAAATTCTGAGATTGAAATATGAAATAGTCTAAGTATTATTAACGGTCTAATAGTTGAGAGTCTGAATTTGTTTAGTCCAACTAATAACTAATGAGCCCTCGATTCCCACATGCATCAAATACTCCAACCCTGTGGTGGATTTAAAACACAAAAACCACAGTTGAAAAAGTCAGTGAAATTGAGTAAGCTAACACCACAACTCGTAGAAAACCAAAACTCTTACCTGGGTTTTGAAATACATTTAGATTTTATTTTCGAAAACCACACTTAGCACATAATTATATCAACCAAATGAATTTAATTCAACAACAAAAGGTCAAATTCCACAAACTTTCACAATCATCAATCCAAGCTTAATTAAATAAAGAATCCACTCCGAACTTCCAATCCAATCCAACGTATTACTTAACAACTTTAACAATTCATTGTATCATATCAAACCAAAGATTACTAGACCTTAAGTGTGCACACCCCCTATTAAGTATTTTAACATAATAGAGTAGTATTAGAGCCAAACCCTCTTAAAAACCAATGCGGTGGGGCTATAATTAGGAATTGATGCGACTCCGTCACAATAATTAGGAGCAACTTCGAGGCTCCGACACATTAGGGGCAACTCCGAGGCCCCGACACAATCATTAGGAGCAACTCCGAGGCTCCGACTCATTAGGGGCAACTCCGAGTCCCCGACACAAAATCATTCCACCATACTCCGTCAAATCTCCATATCACCATCATAATCCACATTCATAATTTGAATCATTCATGAACCAATCACAACCAATATCACACATAAAACCACTTATATTTTCATTGCAAATAACCACACAAGTACCATTTAATAATCACAAAGAAAATTGAATCGTTCTCCACCTAACATGATACTAAGTTTTCATCCAAACACACCATTCACATATAGCACATAATTTTAAAAGGTTTCAACAAGTTTAAGAAAGGTTGAGCATGCTAGCTTACCTTTTTAATGCACACAAGAACACGACAGCACAACGATCGCTAGTATTCTTCGTCTACGAACTCAGGGCTACAATATTACAATCAATAATCCCAAATTAATACTAATCTCACCCAACCATTCATCTATTACTTGTGTTAAATCTATTCTATATGCAATGCCCATGATAATCTAAATCTAACCCAACAATTAACAATTAACCAACAATTACAATTCTAATTCCGTAATTAGTTTCTAATACTCAAATAACCCTCAATTTATTTTCAAAATTCTCAAAGACTCACCATTACATTTAAAATAGAATCTAATTCATAAAAACAAACTTTTGATTATTATGATTTATTTAGGATTTATTAATACAATTTATATTATGTTTTAATTATAAAAACATGCTTTAAATTACACAAAATTATATAAAAACGAATTAAATCAATCTAAATTCGAAAATCAGTTTATAATTCCCTAAATGATCATAATTTCGATTTATTGATCATTAAAATTAATTTGGGCTAATTAACTAATTAAGAAACAATTAACCAAATTTTCCCCAATTTGCAATTTCTATACACTTGAACAAAACCCCAATTAAACCTCAAACTAAATTCAAGAACCCTAATTATCAGATTATAAACATACTAAAGTCCTAATTCACGAAACTAATTGAACTTAATTCGAATAATTACACTAATTAAACCCAAATTCGTAATTAGTGAAAAATCAACATAAAACCATCATCAAAATCAATTCTTTATGCATAAAAATAACCCAAATCGATTACCCCCTAATAATAACACCTATTAGAACCAATTTAACACAAAACAAAACTTGAAAAACGGATTGAAATCCACGCTTAATTGAAAGAACGAAAACAGGGGAAGAAGAGGGGTGGTGGAGCGTTACCCACGGTGGCAGAAGGAGGAAAAGAAAGGTGGCGCGGTGGTTGGCAGCATCTCAGGTTCAATCTGCGATGAGGATGCGAACGTGCGAGGAGAAGCGAAGGGTGGCGTGCGAGTGGCGAAGAGGACGAGAGAAGCAGGGGAAAAGCAGAGGAGGCAGGGTAAAGAAGAAGAAAATAAATAAAAGGGGAGGGGGTGTTTGTCGGGTAAGAGGAGAGAGAGAAGGGTGAGGTTTTATATGTTTTTTCTTTTTCTTTTTCTTTCCTTTTTCTTTTTATTTTCTGATTTCTTTTTGTGTTGGGTTAGGATGTGTTAGATGTTTGGGCCAATGTAGAGTTGGTTCGGGTTGATGTTGGTCCATTAGTTATGATTGACCTAATTTAGTAATAAAACCCAAATAGAAATTCCGATTTTAGAAATCATTTCCTAACTCATTTTGGAAAACGACTCACGAAGAATATTTGAAATTCTTTTATTCATTTAGATAATCTAATTAATAAATCTAAAATATTAATATAAAATACTTTAAAATTTTGGGATATTACAGTTACTCTCACGCTTGTGGTGGTCACTTTGGTGCAAAGAGAACTGCTAGGAAGGTTTTGGATTGTGGTTTCTTTTGGCCAACACTGTTTAGAGATGCATATGCTTTTTGTAAGAGTTGTGATAATTGTCAGCGAGTGGGTAACATTTCCCAACGTAATGAGATGCTGCAGTCTTCTTTGTTGTATTGTGAAATCTTTGATATGTGGGGAATAGATTTTATGGGCCCATTTCCAAATTCTCATGGCAATTTTTACATTCTTCTTGCGGTGGACTATGTTTCCAAATGGGTGGAAGCAAAAGCCACCAAGACTAACGATTCTAAAGTGGTTGCAGAGTTTGTCAAATATTATATCTTTTCTAGGTTCGGTGTCCCAAGAGCCTTGATTAGTGATCGTGGTACCCACTTTTGCAATCGAACGGTGGCGGCATTGTTGAAGAAATACTTTGTGACTCACAAAGTTTCCACCGCCTACCACCCCCAAACAAATGGACAAGCTGAAGTGTCCAATAGAGAGATTAAATCCATCCTTGAAAAGACGGTGAATCCGAACCTTAAGGATTGGAGCTTGCGTTTAGAAGATTCCTTATGGGCGTATTGTACTGCATACAAGACGCCTATAGGTATGTCACCGTATCGCCTTGTGTTTGGGAAGGCTTGTCATTTGTCCGTTGAACTTGAACACAAGGCATATTGGGCGGTGAAGAGCTTCAATATGAGGATGGATGAGTCGGGGGAGAATAGGAAGCTAGAGCTGCAGGAATTGGAAGAGATCCATCGCGATTCATATGAGAATGCGGCAATTTACAAGGAAAAGACGAAGGCTTGGCCTGACAAGTCTATTTTGAGGAAGACGTTCAATGTTGGTGATAAATTTCTCCTCTTCCAGTCTCGTCTTCGGCTTTTTCCTGGTAAGCTTCGTTCTAGGTGGACGAGTCCTTTTGTGGTGGTGAAAGCTTTCCCACATGGAGCTGTTGAGATTCGTGGCCTCACTTCTGATAAAGTGCTAAAAGTGAATGGCCAACGGCTTAAACCGTATTATGACGGTTTTAAAATGGAGACTATAGAGGAGATAAGCCTTCAGGATCCGATCATTGAGGAATAGTCCTCCATTTCTGCTGAGTCGAGCCATCGACGTTAAACAACGGCGCTTCTCGGGAGGCAACCCAAAAGATTTTACTCTCACTCTTTTATTTTTGTATTTTTCTTTTGTGTTTTGATTTTTGGAGTAGAATTATGCTTTGTTTTGTTTGTTTTTGCAGGTTAAAAAAAAAAAGGAAAAAAAAAAGAAAAAAAAAAGTCTGAAACAGGAACTTTTCACGGCCCGCTACAGGGTCATGGCGGACCGCGAAGAGGCCCCCGCGCAGGTATGTACACTCGTCGTTTTTCTCTCTCTCCTCACTTCTTCCACTCCCCGACAGCAACCCAGAAAAAAAAAAATTCCCCCCCAATTCGTCCATCACCACTTTCAACCCTTTTCAATCACTCTACCACCATAACCACCATCTTGCACCACCAAACAACTCACCCAAACACCCCAAATCAATTCAAACCCTAGAAATTTGGGGGTTTTTCGAAATTGGTCGATTGGAGCGATTGGAAGGTTCAGGGTGCTATATTGGAGGTTGGGCTCGGTCCCACGTCAACACTAATCGAAGTTTGAGGTCATTTGGTAGCTTATTTCGTTGGTTGGAGGTAAAAATCCGAATTTCTCTTTGCGTTTTGGATTGTTGTTTAGTAGTGTGTTTCCAAATTAGTTTAGAGTTGTTGTTGTTGTTGGTTGATTTTTGTTGTGGCAATTGTGGGTTGTTGCTAGTATCAAGCCTTGGTAGGCCGTTGTTGAATTGTTTGTGTTTATTGCCTACTTGGAGGGGTGTTGTTAGGCTTGCTTGTTGTAGTGTGTTCTTGATTCCCTTGTAGTATAATGGCACCTACAAAGAGGAGAAGAGGGGATGGGGCAGGTTCTAGTGCATATATGGGTTTGCGAACTTTAACTAATGTTGAGAAACAAAGGTGGGCGGGTTTGTCCGCCCCCGGTAGAGGGATTCCCCCCACGTTGTTTTTCTATAGTGTCACCCTACGGATGTTGGGGATTGAGGACATGACCCTTCGGTTGTTGGAGAACATGGGTTTGCAGGGCGCGATTGACAAGGGCCAGCCTACGGTTAAGAGGTGGACTTTGGAATTCTTGTCCACCTTTGAAAAGACGGGTGGAGTGCATGAGAGTGAAGAGAAGGGTATTCGATTTAAGCTGAATGATGAGGAGTACGGCTTGACTTATACGGAGTTGAGAGAGGCGTTTGGTGTCTCTCACCCCATTGATTTCCCCCGTATAGTACCAATGAGGCAGGAGATTTTTGGACAGCTTTGACGGGGCATACCTTTTACAACCTTAAGAACTCTAGGATTAATCACCCGGTGGTGCGCTTGATTGGGCGGTTTGTGGCTACCGCTTTCTTTGGTCAGGGTGAGGCTACGAAATTAAGGCAGACGGATATGTTCGTGCTTAGTACTTTCCTTCCTAGTCGGCCAGGAGTGCCGGATTGGGTTGAGATTTTCGTAGCTGCTTGTTTGGGGATCCGTAGTTCTAGTACGGGGAAGATTTCTGTAGGGGGCATGGTCTCGCGCATCGCCTATTATTGTGGGTTGACGACTTCAGATGAGCAGCAGGTGGTCGCTGAGAAGGATAGGTGCCCTCATCAATACCCTATTTCTTCTTTCTTTCAGTACGACCATGCTGTGATGGTTCAGACTCATTTCCTCACTTATTCCGACACTTGTCGGGGGCATTGGTACTATCGGTATGGGTCGGGCCTTGTATGTTGTTTTCGGTTGCCCCGACTTCCTGACGCTCCCCCAATACCTTTTGGTGATTTTGCCCAAGATTTCTACCTCAGTCCTGATTTATCTGATGCGCCGGAGCTGCCTGCTGGTACGGCGAGAGGGGTAGTCTTTGCGGAGGTAGCTGCCACATCTGGTGGTGGTCGTGGTACTTTTTGTCCCACTGAGGAGGAGTGGAACTCCTTGCTAGCGGAGGTGCGTGACATTGGGAGGCTGCAGAGACGGATGCTCCTCCATTTTAGCATTTCTGACGACGGTGAGGACCCTGCGGGGCCCTCACGCAGCTGAGTTGGTACGTTTTTTTGGTTTTTTCCCTTTCTTTTGGTTGTAATACTTTCATAGTTCACATTGGGGACAATGTGTGAACTTAGCATGGGGGAGGGGAATTGGTTGGTTGTATATCTTTTATATAGCTGTTTTTCTTTTGCAAACATTTCGAAAAAAAAAAAAAGAAAAAAAAAATAGAGAAGAAAGCCATAAGAGAGATGAGCGAAAAAGAAAGTAAGGAAAAGACACGAGAGAAGAAAATAAGCCGGTGAGGTGGAAAAGTTAACGAGAGGCTAGGTGAAAACACATTGGGCGCCTAGGCAAAATGAGCGGAGCGTGTCACTTACCGGTGCATAAGTAGGGTGTTTGAAGGTCGTGTCTCGGTAGGTCTCTCTTGGCTGGTATTAGGAGGTTTGGTTGGAACTCCTTAGTGGTGTTTAGGCTAGAAAATTCTCGGTACGCTTGAAGATATAAGTGGCGTTGGTGTTGAATCCGAGGTAGTTGTGGCTCCGACGGTGCTATTCCGGACCATGGCTAAGGAGGGAGTTGGAGGTGAGCTAGCTTGGGAGTGATTTAGGACATTTTAGCCTCCCTTGCTTCTTGGTTACGTTGCGGTATGATGATATAAGATGGTTTGGTCCGTTGCGTGAGATTACATCTGTGACGGGCCCTACTAGCAAGATGACGACTCACCGTCCTTTTTTTGGAGTAGAGGAGATAGGTTTTGAGATGAACTTCACCCGTGCTAACTGTCAATAGACCTTGGAGACATCTTTTGGAGAGTTAGATTGCTCGAGGACGAGCAAAGGTCTAAGCATGGGGGGAGTTTGATCTGCCCATTTTGTACGCTACATATTGATTGTTTTTATTGCATTTTAACGGTCCAAATGATGTATTTTGCTCACTATTGGTGTTGAGTATCGGTTCTTAAAGTTTTATGTAATTTTGGTCATTTTATACACATTGTGGATGCGGACACTTTGAGGCACTATTGAGAAGAGCTTCCCGAGACGTCTGGCGGGCCGCGCTAGAAGATTGGCGGAGCACCAGATAAATCGAAGACGGAAGAGGAAGAGATATTTCGCGACCCGCGATGGAGAGCATGGCGGGCCGCGGTGGGTTATTCGCGGGCCGCGACCAGAGGCTTGGCGGACCGCGAAGGGCGATTTTCCTTGATTCCATATTTTCTATTTTACGTTTTTCTTAGACTCTATAAATAAGAAAAACCCCGACCCTAGGTCATTCATTCAGACTTTTTAGAAGAAAAGAAGGGGTTTTCATGGATTGTATGAGGAGCTAAGTTATTATTTCTTGATCTATTAATCGAAGCATCGCATCGACAATATCGTGAGTTTGATCTATTCGTTTTATCGCTTTCAATTATTGTCTTATCTTTGGTGTTTATTCTATACAATTGTCTTTTGTGATTGCTAGGTGCGCAACTAGTTTATTGCTTAGATTGATTGTTTGCTAGTTTTAATTGATCAAAGGAATCATTGTTTGATTGATTTTTACATTGTAGCAATCCCCAGTTCATTGATTTGTATGTAATCATCGTTAGTGAATTAGGGCAAAGATTTGACTCACATGTTAAATACGAAACGTGCGTTAGTATTACATGTCTCTATCGATATCTCTCTAATTCTTATTACTAGTATTAAATTGAACCTAATCGTGTGCTTAGGTTATTTGATAGTTAGGGTTATTAGGTAGTGCAGATCACGCCTTTTAGCTATTCTTAAGGAGAGATTTGGGAATTCTGTATCCACGTTCGAGTAATTGAGATTGATAAAAGAATAGTGACAGCTAGGACCGATTAGTCAGTGCGTTGTGCAAATTAATTGATCAAGATCTGTTTATTTCCTGAATTACATTCACAGTTCGCATTTGTTACTTTTAGATAGTTTGATAATCAACAACTCTCAATTCACACAAAGAATTTTTGAAGAATATAGAGATTTTAGTGTACGGTGAAAGAACAAAAAATATTATTAACAATTCACAGAGAGATTCTCATTTTCGTTAAACTTTTACATAAAGCTATATTATGGAAACATGGTTTTTATTAAAAGAAGGGTTTTTTTGAAGAGTATACAATAAATGTTGTTGTATAATGTAGACAAATTTGTATTTTTTTTTTTGAATTGATCAAATTTTAAAAATACATGTAAGCGACATCACAACAATTGGTATGGATTATTTTAACTGAAATGATAGCATAGTTGGTTATAATGATAAAAATCATTAAAAATAATATAATATTTGAACCGTGCAACGCACAGGCTTAAAACTAGTACTCAATATTTCGAAGAGGAATCAATTGGAAAGTAAAGTTCATGATCTAAACTTCCGAAAAGTGGTCATATGCCTTAAATGGTTAAGTAACGAAAGAGATATGCCTGTTTTAATTTGAGCTGTCCAGTTTCTACGCGGGTACACGAGAATGACCGAATCTTCTTCTATATTCTCCAAACCATGCACGTCCAAGGAAGTTCTAGATAGATGGTTTTATTGTTATTTAGTTGCCTAATAATAAAGGAGCCTCTAAGGTTTCCAATTTGTTGTCGAACTAATTAGGAAAGTTCTTAATTTGTGAGTCGGAATTAAGGAAAGTTTCATTATCGATTCTTACCTTAATCCTTAGAGTTTAGATGTTTCTAGTTAGTATAAATAGAGAGTCTTATTGTATTGTTTTTCAGATTATACAAGTTTGAGCATTAATAGCGATGAGTCGAAGGGAGTTTCCTTCAAAATCTTGGCCTTACGAGGTATTCTTTTGGTTTGTGCCTTGTTTCTTTGTGATCTTGGTGCTTGCCTTTTGTTTGTGCTTTGTTTCTTTGTGATCTTAGTACAAATTAGTCTTAGTCGAGTATTCTTGCGAGGATTCTAGACTAATTCATATCCTTTATTTTCTGTTTTAATTCCGCTGCGTTAAAAACACATAAAAATTAAAGTAAGTTTTACATCAAATTGGTATCAGAGCTTGGTTAATAGCAAACTTCTATGCTTTGTTAGTCTTGATTGTGGTTGATTGTGGTTTATCAATGGATTATAAATTTCCTAAGTTTGATGGGAATGGTGATTCTGCAGATTACATAAATTGGGAAAGAAAGATCGAGCGTAAATTCAATCGAATTGGTTTTGATGATCGTGAATGATTCGATCATGTGAAACTTATTTTGGTGAGAGACGCATTCCATTGGTTTGAAATTTTGAAGAAGCGACGCAAACATGAAGGTAAGTGCAAGATTCGTTCGTGGGAAGTACTCAAGTGCAAGCTACGTAAACTGTAACACCCCCAATTTCCTGAGATTTTAGAAAATGCATTTGATTTAAAACAAGGACAATTGGGAGTGTTACCGCCACGATTGACATCCTAGTTCAATCGTTAAGGCAGAAGGTCAATTCTAATGATCTAATAACTCCAAATATAAAGTACATAAATGTGTTACATCCCAAAAGAATGAAATACAATTCTCGAATAATCTTAATTGAAATGCGGAAGCGATAAATTAACTAAGTCTGGACTTTATTTAATACGATAAGCGATCGTCACTCTGAACCCTTGACTATCCCCAAGCACTTCATAACTAATAACCTGCAAGACTATGAAAACGTAGAAATCGTCAACCAAACGGGTTGAGTACGAAGCAACTTATCTAGAAAACAGTTTTACAATAAAATATATATTTTTCCTAGACACATAGCACGGCTGAAAACTTTGAGTAATTTAAAACATTGGAACCGATAACATTTAAGTAGTATAGAAAATAAAATAAACGATACGATAAAAATCCTTCTCCTTTGTTCCTTTTTCCTTCAGTATCAGGGCTGACTTCCTTCAACCAATAATCCCGAATGCATGCATCCCCCTAGGGTCCTGTTCCCAAGGGGAGGATATAAAGGTTCAAGGTGGAGGATCAATCCACCCTATCTATTCTTTGTGCACGATATACTTAGACCATTATGGTCACCCTGTACTCAAGTTAACTCCCTTACCAGAGTTAACAACATATATAAAAACCTTTAAGAAATCATACTTGTATAAATTATTAAACCTGGTAAACCTTTGTATTTAAACCTTACACATAGCAATTACCTTTTGAAATCACAAACCTTATATTAAAACAATTTATATAATACTTCTTCACTTTGAAAACGCATTTAGAAGTTCCTTTGAAGGAGATAAGTAATTCTTCTTCACTTTGAAAACGCATTTAGAAGTTCCTTTGAAGGAGATAAGTAATTCTTCTTACCTTGTTCAGCAGTAAGTTTCACAGTAGCTCAGCAAGTACTAAAACTGTTCTTCTACGAACTCGGACTCTACATGAGTATGTAAAATATGCTAATTAGAGTATGCACCTATACGGTATGATATGTATGTTATATACACGATAACTATTATGGAATGACACAGAATAAATTAAATGACAAGGGCTCTATAACTACGCCCTTCCTTACTCCATTGACTTACAAATACGAAAACATCTTGCAAGACCCTTAATCGCTTACTCCTTAATTTAATATATAGTCTCACCCAAAACAGCCCCTAAGTCCATCTTTAATTATGAATATATACCATTCGAGTAATACACCAACATAGTTATTCTTATACCGACTTCGCCGCAATACCTAAATTTACTTAATTTCTCCTTAAAGCAATTTAATCTCCCTTTGGCATAGACATCAGAATTAACATTCTTATTAGTTATAACCGTATGTAGCCATAGCATTAGCACTCTGACGCTTCTAACAACCCACCTAAATTTGTACATGTACTAAAATTCACAAATAGTTAAACTCTGACCTTGCCTAAGTTCCTTAAATAGGAACACTCTCCACCTCAATCCCATTATACGTACAAGGCAATTCCTAATCAACTAGTAGCAAATTACAAAACCGGCCATAATTATATCAAGCCAATCCATCTAACTCCCTCTCTTTCTGTGAACTTCTAAGCCACGTTATTCATGGTTTTAATAGCCTAACATACATCTTTTCAAGTCCCTGATGTTACTATCACAATACCTCAGTAACATCCTACAACATCACCATACAAACAACCATGACATCGGCACAAAAACAACGACTGCCAACTCCTACTATAATACACGCAGTCAATATAAATTACCCAAATCGAATTCAGAAAAAAAAACAATTAAAACCATGAATCTATGAGAAATCAAAAGTATCCATACGAAACATGAATTTCGACTGCGGTAAAACTTTAAAAACACAGATAGAAACTTATACCGTTGTGTAGAGGAGGGAACAAGAAGAATAACGATAGTGGTTTCGTCAAAAACGGAGCCAGAAATCGGGGTTGGCAAAGGCAGGAAGATGGCGGCGATTTTCTATGGAAAATGATGATGATGATGATATATTGTAGATGATGATGGCTGATGGTTTTCTACGAGGGATAGAAAAGGGTTTGTGGGGAAACAAAGGGGTAATTTGGTCATTTGACCAATAATTAGTAATATTTTTTATTTATTTTTTTTAATTTTTTTTTTTTTAAATATAAATAATTTAGCGCCTCCCGAAATAGCTTAAAATTGTCGTTTCAATGTAAAATTTGAAATCCTTCCTTATAAAATAAGTTATTAACAAGAACAATATAATTTCGGGACCTCAAAAATACGGGGTATTACATAAACGACATATGCCAAGGAACTTTATTGAAGATGTGTCGTTCAAAAAGTCCTCTAATGAGCATGAACAAGCAAATAATGATCTGATTTTGTTGGACATGATGAAGAAACTTGACCGTATGCAAGATGACTTGAAGAAAGTTAGGAGTGCACATCTTGAAAAGCATGATTCTTGTGAAGACAAAGAAGAAATCAAAGAAGTGATCTTGGAGGAACAATCGCAAGTACATGAATTCATACAAATCCAAGAGCATGAAGAGAGTGGGATTAGTGATCAAGCCAAAACATTGGATCTTTGTTATACTTCTAAGGAGGAAATCATTGATTCTTCACGAAAGTCTTTTGGGGAAGAGAAAGTAACGACTTCCAATGAACATGGGGTTATAATTGAAGATGAGATAGATCACAAGTTGGTTTACCAGAAAATTGACGATGGAAGTTCATACAAATCATTAATTGATCTCTATATTGATAAGAGACCTGCAGAAGATGTCAAAGGTAAATCAAGAATGTTGTTGTGTCTCTACAAAGATAGTATCGAATTCAAAGATGAACAACATGAGTATGAACATTATGATCGAAAGATTGTGCATCAAAGAATGATTTGTATGAAGTGGATTGATATTGAAGATCATGGTGTTTCAAAACTCACCAAGTACATTGAAGATGATGAGTTAAAGGACAAATACTTGTGCATATGTTTGGTCTTTGTGTTAGTTCTACTTCTCTTTGTGATCTTTGTATATGATCCGGGTGGTTATAAGAATGTGTTTCTCTACTCTAGGATTTCAGATTCGAGGACGAATCTTTTCAAAGAAGGGGAGAATGATACATGGGAGATATGAGTCAAAGCTAATAATGGAAGTCAAAGACTATCACGTCAACTTCCAGCCTCAATATCATCTGAAATACTCAATATTTCGAAGAGGAATCAATTGGAAAGTAAAGTTCATGATCTAAGCTTCCGAAAAGTGGTCATATGCCTTAAATGGTTAAGTAACGAAAGAGATATGCCTGTTTTAAGTTGAGCTGTCCAGTTTCTACGCGAGTACACGAGAATGATCGAATCTTCTATATTCTCCAAACCATGCACGTCCAAGGAAGTTCTAGATAGATGGTTTTATTATTATTTAGTTGCCTAATAATAAAGGAGCCTCTAAGGTTTCCAATTTGTTGTCGAAGTAATTAGGAAAGTTCTTAATTTGTGAGTCGGAATTAAGGAAAGTTTCATTATCGATTCTTACCTTAATCCTTAGAGTCTAGATGTTTCTAGTTAGTATAAATAGAGAGTCTTATTGTATTGTTTTTCAGAATATACAAGTTTGAGCATTAATATCGAAGAGTCGAAGGGAGTTTCCTTCAAAATCTTGGCCTTGCGAGGTATTCTTTTGGTTTGTGCCTTGTTTCTTTGTGATCTTGGTGCTTGCCTTTTGTTTGTGCTTTGTTTCTTTGTGATGTTAGTATAAATTAGTCTTAGTCGAGTATTCTTGTGAGGATTCTAGACTAATTAATATCCTTTATTTTCTGTTTTAATTCCGCTGCGTTACAAACTCAAAAACACATAAAAATTAGAGTAAGTTTTACATAAGAAAGTGAGGAAATCAAATCAATAGTATGACAAATAGGTAGGTTGGGTCGTGTTTGTATCCGTATTGGCAAGTTTTCGGGTCCAACCATATGATTCAAAGTCGAACCGTCTATATAAACAGGTCAAGATTTCTAATTTCAATCAAATTTTAGTGTTTTTGAAGTACGGAGTATGTATTTCCCTTTTCATGAAGCACGTATTTCCCTTTTCTTGTTTTCAGAAATTTTAACTTACTGATCCGAAGCAGTACTCCCTTCCAACCAAGTTAGAGCATCGATCCCTCGCCCTCTCTCACTCTATCGTTCTACTCAAAAAGCTTGAAAAACGTTAAAATCTCTCCGAGAATTTCTCTTCACTAAGACATGTTCTTCGTGAATTATCTTAAATAAAAATTAAAAAAAATATCTCCCACATATTTTGGCTACTCTGGAATTTATCTTAAGCATTGTTTCGTTAACTTTGTATAGAATTGTCTGTGTTAGTTGAAGAATTTTGTATATCTAATCGGATTTTTTTTCTAGTTTTAGTTTTTAAACTTTGGGTTCATCTACTTGCATTGCAATGGGTTTCTCTGTGACCTTTCGCTGAAAAAAAGACGGTGAATGAATTTTTCTAGGATTTATCCACCCTATTGTGTTTTCCCTCAACTATTTTCTATTTTTGTAATTTAAAAGTTAAAAGATTTTTTGGGTGATTTTTTTTTTAAAACTTATAATGTTAATGTGCATCTTTGTATTTGTTCAGTATGAAAAGTATGCACCTTTATTGCGTAATCGGTTGTTTGTACAAAAAATATGCATTTTTTGGCCCAAATTAGTTGTTTATGGGAAAACTGCAAAATTTTGAATGATTTTCTTTTGAATTTAGTGTGAAAAATACATAAATTTACGGTAGTTTGGTTCTATTTGATGGGACATTTTGTAATTTTAGAACTACTCCGTATATGAAACGGCCAACAACTTGGCTATTTGTTGAGTTCGACATAGTTTGTTATATTGATTATTTCCCTACAGTTTGTTGTCTCTAAACTGATTTCTCTAATTTAATGTAGTCCAGTACATGTTTAACTTGTTTGCGTACCAAATAACCTTACTATCTAACTAATGTAACTAGGGAAGTCAGGATCGTATCCACGAGGAACTAGGATTATTTCTAACAGTGTTTATATGTAAACTAACGTCACAAATAATAAGCGGAGTTTTAAATTGATTGAGTAACAATGTAACAAACGCTAAACAAGTAAATAAAAGGTGATTAATAATTAGGGACAAGTTTTGGATCCGCAACTATCACTAACGAATTATTTCCGCACGCAATCGAATTATTCCTTCACTTTGATTGCTTAATTGCAAACGAAGTTCTATTAGTTCTTAAGATTAGTGAATTTAAGCGACCGCACTAAATTCACCCTAACCACTGTAGATAACCTAAACGACCATATTCGGTTCAACCTAGTGGTCAGCAAATAGCATCTTTCTAGCCCGCATTCCCGTAGCAATAACAACGAACTAATATCGATTAAGAATAACAAATTTAGTAGCTAATTAACCGCAACCGCGCATTAACTAATCCTAACCTTCAATTATCGTGTTAATTTCTCCTAAGTCTAAAAACCGCGACCGCGCATTAATGAACGAGGGTTGCTTCACAAATCTAGATTCCGAATACCACCAAATTATCTAAACAAGCTAATAATCAAACCAAGCTAAATCTAGTAGCGACCTTGATAAAACTAGATAAGATTATAAATAAACGACGCAAGGAATAACTACTTAGACACCACTAAAAAAATTAAAACATACTAAAAACATCCGGAAAAGATAGTCTCGGCTCGGGACTCGAAATCCCGAGTCAAGAATGTTAAAACTTAAAACTGTCCGAGAGAAGGTATCCTCGACTCATGACGAAACACCTCGAGTCGAGACACGTTTCCTTGAGTTGAACCTTGTGTATCTCGAGTCGAGATTTAACCCGTCAAAACCACCTTCTCGACATTTGATTCTTGACTCGAGAAGAAGCTACCTCGAGTCGTGGCAGGTGTCTCAAGTCGAACGTCACTGTCTCGAGTCGAGAAACTGCTTTGCAGGCCAACGCACATAACTCTCACCTCCGGAGTTAGTTTTGAGCTCACAATACATCGTTGGAAAGCCGAACATGAAATTTACTAGTATAATTTCTGCAAAAAAAATCATCTAAAAAGAAAGTTATGGCAATCGGAAATTGACATTGTAACACCCCCAAATTTCCTTTTCTTTTTTTGAAAACATTTTTTCACGGACCAAAAAGCACAAATAAGGAAATTCAGAGGTGTCACTCCGCACTCGAGTCAAAGACCCGAATGCTAGAACATTTAAGACGCCCACAGAAAAACGATTCGACGACGGCAGATCCGTAGGAGGAACAACCGCTGGTACCGCCACCGCCGAAATAATGAAAAGATTGAGTTTACAACAACTTCTCCAGTAAGAATTATTCATGCTATGATGATCATACCAAACCAACGGTCAGAAATACCTTACGATCCTCATCCTCATCCATGATGAATCGTATCAAAATGGTTTTTCTTGCTGACATGGGATTGGAAGAAATGAAAACAAATTTCCGATTCGTCTGCAAAATAGTTTGCCTCCAAGTTGACTAAAAAGAAAACCATTTTTGGAGAAATAAAAAATTAAGGAAACAAATATTTTGAGTATATATAAAATTATTATATGTTGTAATTCGGTGTGATAAGATGTATTATAATAACTTTTTTAAACTATGGTTAAAAAAAAATCAAATGGTTGAAATTTATCTTATTCTAATTTAGTAGTTCCGATTTTATTTCTTATCTAAATTGTCAAATATTGACAACTATAATAGGATTTTTTTTCCTTTTTTTTTTTTTTTTTGTGTGTTTGGGTTGGGATATGGTCTAAGGTTGGGCCAAGTTGTATTGGGTTGGGCTGTTGTAGTAACTAGGATTGACCCAATTTTAGAAAATAGAAAACCCTAATAGAAAGTCCGACTTTACAAATCATTTTCGAACCCGTTTTTGAAAACGACTCCCCATTTAACGTTCAATATCATTTTCCACTAGAATAATATAATTAATAATTATATAATATTAATATAAAATATTCTAAAATTTGGGATATTACAGACATTGTGTTTCTTGGCTATCAAAACTTCAACTCTTGAACTCGAGTGATCTTGTAGGTAGAATAGGTTTTTGGTGGTGATTTCCTTGGTATTAAATGGGTCATTATTGTCTTCAAAATGTGATCACCAATCCAAATAGAATGATTATATCTCGTCATTATAAAATAGCTTATATCTTTTATTCTTCGAATTACAACACAAACCAACAAATAGGAGAATACTCGCAATCCTATATAAATTGTACTAAAATGACCACAAAAATGAGTTAAAATACACTACTTAGACACGCAAATTATACCATACTCCCGGGAGCACAAGGAGCATGGTGGTCCTACTCACAATAGAGGAGTAGGGACCACACTTAAATAAATTTAAATCTATTTAAGTGTGGTCCCTACTCCTCTATTGTGAGAAGGACCACCATGCTCCTTGTGCTCCCAGTAGCATGGTATAAGCATTGACTTAGACACCACTAATACCATCACATTAGTCTCGTTGCAATTCAAAATAAGATGTCATAATATTGCTCGTAAGGATCCGAATTTTGGTAAAAAAGGAAAATTTTCAACTCTGAAAATAATGGTTGATATGGATTAAAGCTTCATAAACCCATGAAAACATCCAAACCTGAAACAATTCGTTTTTCTTACTATCCTGAGATGATTTTTACTCGAAAGAACTGAAAAAATGCGCGAAAAAAAACATGCTGGTTGTTGTGGCTGTAGGTCGGGTTCGATTGGAGTTTTCTTAGGGATGATCGTATGCCTTTATTTTTTGTTGTTGTTTGCTAGTGGATTTCATGAACCTTATGAAAAGGAACCGTTCATATTTTAAGTTAGAAAACAGATTATTTTGAATATGTGACATTGTCGTTCATTTTAGGTTAACTTTTTATGATCTAATGTCAACATATTTGGTTATGTTATAGATACAAACATACTCGATAATGTAGTTTTAAATGATCAACATTATGGTACGTAGCGTACTAAATGACGTTGAACTAAGATAGTGTAAGTGTATTTAATCACGACCACATGATCCTTTAAAAGTTTGAGACGGCATTCATCTTGAAAAGAAAGTACAATAGATCAAGATGTGATTGCATATAAACATAATTGATAGTGTAGCTGTAAATGATGAACATTCTGGTACTTAGCGTACTAAATGACGTTGAACTAAGATAGTGTAAGTGTATTTAATCACAACCACATAACCCTTTAAAAGTCTGAGACGACATTCATCTTGAAAATAAGGTACAATAGAGATGTGATTGTGTTGTTGGTAGTTTTCAAATTTGAGTTTGATTTCCACAACTGCATTAGATTAACGTTGCAGAGGAAAACATGCAAGTGTTTGGCAGAGGCATAAAGTTATCTAAAGTTGTCCGATTGATCTGAAAATGTATTCGTTGGTTGTCATTTTGTGTATACTCATCTCTACGTCCGTAATTTGTATTTGAGATATCTAACATTTAACATAAATACTAGAGAATGTAGACTTTTATTACTTATGAGCTGCTCTGTGTACTATGCAACACTGACTTACTCAACAAAAGTTGTACCAAAATATTTTGATATTGGTTCAGGAGTTTGTCAAGATTTCAATGAAATGACCCGATTTACGCTCTTACACTTCGCATGATGATTTTCGACAAGAAACATAAATAATAAATTGTTTTTGTTCTGGTTAATAACCGTCTTGTTTACCAATTTTCCCAATGTAGCTCACACAAATCATCATGACATGATCTTGAACATTTGTACGACTTAAGGCAAAAATGTAACCTCTTGGATTATGGGAAGTGGTTTATGAAAGTTGGTATGTCCGCCCACATTGGTAAATTAAGACTCTTATGATATGTTCATAATAGATTCCTACCATTATACTACCAACCAAACATCCACTTTTTAAAGATCACAAAATCATATACGGGGTTAAAGATGATTTCCCATCTTATCGGATTGTGTTATGACATATAATGGATTGAGCTGTTACAAAAAATCAAACAAGAGACTCAAATTGTTTGTAAATATCATTTACAAATTAAACCAAAAGTGACACAAATATAATTATAAGGCCACATCACCTCAAGTCAAGTTAGAAAGAATGACATTAGAGGTGTACCGTTCTGGTGGCCGGTATCGTCATTTGATCAAGAATTCTGCATGTCATTAGCTAGTATAAGAGGAGCTTTGGTTACCGATTTTATTAAACGCTTCTAGACAGAGGCCGATCCAAACAGAGGGTTGTATGTGGATTGTTTCCCTCAAAAAGTTGATGACTCTGACAATGCGAGTCTTACTAAACCAGTATGCGAACAAGAAGTTCTAGAGGCTTTAGGTCAAATGTGCCCCTTTAAAGCGCCAGGGTCGGATGGTTATGGTCCAAAAATTTTTCTCAATTACTGGCCCATTGTCAAACATGATGTCTTAAACGCTATTTATAGTTTTTTCCGGACAGGAGAAATCCTTAAGGAGGTGAATCATACGCTCATTCATCTCATCCCCAAAAATGAAAATCCGGAGCATGCCATCCATTTTCGGCCTATCAGTCTTTGTACAACCCTTTACAAAATTATTGCAAAAATCTTGGTGAACCGCCTCAGGCCTATCTTAGCCAAACTTATTAGCCCTCTCCAAGGGGCTTTCATGTCGGATAGAGTTATCCAGGATAATATCCTTCTAGTACAGAAAGTCTTAAATACCTTCCAAACTTCAAAGGATAAAACTGGTTGGTTCGCTTTAAAGCTCGACATGGAAAAGGCCTATGACAGGGTGGAATGGGATTTCCTATGGCAATGTCTTCAGACATTGGGTTTTAATAGTACTTGGATCAAGTGGATTAGGGGATGTGTAACCTCTGTATCCTATACGCTTATAGTTAATAACTCTACTAGCCAAATTTTCACTCCTACCAGGGGGTTACGACAAGGTGACCCCTTATCACCCTATTTGTTTATTATTTGCATGGAGGTATTCTGTAGACTAATGACTTCAAGCTGAACATTCTAATTCGGGGATTGGGGTTAAAATTTCCCCTAAGCTACCAAAGTTGCCTTGCCTCCTCTTTGCTGACGACAGCCTGGTCTTCTGCCGTGCAACCTCCTCGGCTTGTCAAAATCTCAAGAATGTTCTCGACCATTTCACCTCTGCGTCCGGGCAACTTGTTAATTTCCACAAATCCTCTATTATCTTCTCGAAACAAGTCCCGAACCAAAAACGCAACATGTTAGTTGCGTCCTTTAATATGACATCCAAGCATGTCCTTGGGCGTTATCTAAGAGTTCATTTTAACGGCCTTCGGCCTAAAGCTAGTGATTTCCACCATCTCATACGCCGCACAGAGCGCACCCTCAAAGCTTGGGCCTCGTCCTTTCTTTCTAAAGCAGGGAGATGCGTCCTTATACAGAGCAACTTGGAAGCACTCCCTTCCTTCGCGATGTCTAAAGCTGCAATCCCCTCCAAAACTATGCATCAACTTAACAAAGCTAATCGTGATTTTTTTTTGAAAACAGATAATCCCAACAAGGGTCTTCCTATGATTGCCTGGAATGCCATTTGTAAGCCAAAGAAGTATGGGGGGCTGGGTTTAAGAAGAATGCAACCGGTCAACAGTGCTCATCTGGGCAAGCTGGCCTGGAAAGTCCTTAACGAACCCAATAATATCTGGACACAAGTAGTCCGTGGAAAATATCTTAAAAATTCCGATTTTTTCAGCTATAAACCTAAATGCACGGATTCATGGATTTGGAGACAGATCCTTAAACAAAGAGATTTAATCCGGAAAGGCATTCGATGGAAAGTGGGAAATGGTAAATCAATTCTTTTCTGGATTGATAACTGGTGTTGTAGCAAAAGTGTGCTGGAATATCTTCATCTTTCGTGTAATGACGTCCAAAATGTGGACCTTAGAGTCAGTGATTGCCTCATGGGCAATGTTTGGGATATCAACCTCCTGCATTCCTTAGTCCCGTCCTCGTTAGTCGAGATTATACGCGCAATCCCAATCCCTACAGGACCGTTAGAAGATGAGCCGATTTGGGGGCTATCCGCGCATGGTAATTATACAGTTAAATCGGCTACCTGGCTTGCGCATGGCCTCCCTAACGATGCTGCAGCTTGGGAGTTCCATTGGATTTGGGGCTTGGATATCCCTTCTAAATTACGAATCTTTGTGTGGCAGACCTTGCACGCGCGCCTTCCAGTTCGAAATAATATTCACTATCGTATTCCGAATGTAGCAAATATTTGTCCATTCTGCAATTCCTCAGCTGAAACGGAAGATCATCTCTTTATGTTTTGTCCAATCTCTAAACTTATCTGGCGTAACCCACGGATGATTCGCTGGATACCGCATAGAGAGTTTCCTTCCATCCACCACCTCTTTAGGTATTTCAAAGGAAGAACAAAAGACCTGCTATGCAAATATGTTTTCGTTTTGTGAAGCATATGGAAACGCAGAAACAACCTCATTTTTAAAAATAAGAACGAGGACCCCATTACATGTTTTGTCCGCGCCTTCCACCTAGCTAAAGAGTGGAAAGCTAGGACCGGTCTGTCTCCCCTCTCTTCTCCTTCATCCTCCAATTCTCGTCCTACAGCTTTCCAGGGTACTGTTTCTACCCTAATGGACGCAGGCGATTCCTCTCCTTCAATCATCCACGTCCGATGGACCCCCCCGCCCGCTGGTGTTGTCAAACTCAATTGTGATGGGTCGGTCCGCAACAAGTCGGCTGCCGCTGGTTTTCTTCTACGGAATGATCGTGGTGATTTGGTCAACGGTAGGGCTCTCAATCTCGGGCAATGCTCGGTTCTTCTCGCCGAAGCCCATGCGTTAAGAGTAGGTCTACAATTAGCCGTCAACTTGGGTATTAAAAATCTTCAAATCGAAGCTGATAATCTCGTAGTGATTGAAGCTATCCATGGGCGTTTCCAGACCCCATGGCAAGTTGATTTCATCATCCGTGACATTAAAGAGCTACTATCTCTTTTTGAAGAATGAAGTTTATCTCATATTTTTAGGGAAGGGAATAGAGCGGCCGACTGGCTTGCTAATTTGGGGCATTCCATCCTTAATTCTCAGGATGAATACCCCTCGTTTTGGGCTTCTTCAGAACAATTTACTGCTATCTTGACCGCTGATAAGATTGGCGACACCCTGGCTAGAAGGGTGACCTAATCTTCTATCCTGTACTCCGCTTACCTTTTTTTTTTTTTTTTAAAAAAAAAAAAAAAAAAAAAAGAGGAGCTTTGGTTGTGACATTCAGCTTGTTGATTTGTTGTAAACTTTGATCAATACTATCCGTTTATTTTAATGTCTTTTGCTAATTATTTCATTCGTGATAACATTGGTCAAAAGAGCTTTCGATTTTCCGACTTGTGATTTTAATCAATTATTTCATCTTTCGTTTTAATTTAATACCCTAAATTAAATAAATAAATAATACCAAATTCATCTTCATCATCATCCCGTTGTCTCAACCAAACTACCAAATTGGTAAAATAAAAAGTGAGAATCAAATGCCAAATCGGTAAAAAAATAAGTTACTCAGTGACAAATTGGTAAAAAAATTACACTTAATACCAAATCAACCAAAGTTTGTTTTTTTCTTTCTCCTGGAGTTTGTCCCCTACCACTATTTTATTCATTAATCCCATCATATAATTTATTTATTACGTCAAAAAAAACTTCAAAATACAAAAAAAAGTAGATTAAACAAAGTAGTATATTCATAAAAATTTTCGTGGTTACTTGACATCTTTGATAAAAATAAAAAGCTAAAAGATGTTGGTCCGAAATGATGCATGTTGTCTTCCACCCTTCTAAGTTCTAACCATCGAATGTTAACGTGTCGATTAGAAAAGTTGGAAGTCAACATTGCTTATCTGCAATTATTTTTTTCTTGTTGTACTATACTAGTACATTTTACGTTTTCCATCCGAGACAACTTTTCAATCAGAATTATTTGAAAAGCTTTTGAAAAAGTTAAAACAATTGTTCGAGATCCCCCCCCCCCCCCCGGTTTCTAGGCTTCTAGCTAACGAGAAAATATGCAAATGGATGAATATGACAAGTTTTAATACTTTTTTTTGGACCCCTTCGATTAGAGAAAAAAGTAATGAACTACTATTGCATTAGACCTAAGAAGTTACAATAATTCATTAATTTTTGGACCCCTTTCGATTTTGGATCATAAGTGACTGCCCCTCCTCTATTACTCATAGAGTCGTGGTTCGTCGAAGCTCGATGAGACAAAATGTCACAGAGGCAAACAAACCATAAACACACACAGTCCGTATAAAGCTGACTTATTAACCATTGCGAAATTAACGACAATTTTCCCGCGCAACAGATCACCAAACGACAAATAACCATAAAAGTAAAAGTAACCGCAAACAATAACACGATGAGATAATTTATTTAGTGACTTAACCCTGAGGAAACCATTGTCGTCCTAAGTTACACACCAACTTAGAAGGCTCACAAGATAAATATTAGCCAATTTAAGAGTCAACTATTTAACCCTCTAAGATTGTCCTAATTTCAAAGTCAACTGTTTAACACTTCTAGTAATCAATCAAGTTTTCCAAACACCTCACGCATGCACTTCAAACAACCATTCTAAAATTTCCATTAAGAATGTGAACAATGCACTTGGGATTGAACTTTAATCCCAACATTAACGATCTTAAAATGTGGAAATCAAGTAACATAAAACTAATCAAGTAACGAGGACCAAGACTTAATAAGACACTTGGAAGTATAAATTTTAACCTGAAAATACATTGTGATAATAGTACAAAGAAAAGAAAAAGACTAGGCATCAACTTCAGCCTTAATCTCTTTTTGAAGCTCCTCCTTACCACTCCGTCCCAATTTAGACTTCCCATGGAATTTGAAATCCTCTCACATAATACTATTCCATGGGAAGTTTAATTTGGGACGGAGTGGTATACTCTTGGAATGTCCCTGGGAAGGTGCTGACCATGCCTTGATCGCAGACCCATATCTGACTAGTCTGCTCATCCTCACACACCTGAGAAATTAACCTGCAATCATGGGATACTAGTACAACTCCACCAGTAAACTCATCCAGTGCATCTGCTAGTGCGTCGATGCTGTCAGCATCCAAGTGATTGGTAGGCTCATCCAACAGCAGGATGTGAGGGTTTGACATAGCAATCGAAGTGAATACAACCCGAGCTTTCTGACCACCTGATAATTTAGTAATGGCAACTGTATGGTTCTCCTTCGGGAGGCCAAACTTTCCGAGCTTTGCTCTTACCTCCTCTACCTTGCTGTAATCTGTGTGGATACGCATAAGATAGTTAACGGGTGTCTCACTCATTGTCAAAATATCCACAAAGTGCTGTGAGTATCTTCCAATCCTTAACTTCTGGCTCCTCCTAACTTCCCCTTCGGTTGGAGACAAATCGCCTGCAAGAAGATTCAGCACAGTGGATTTCCCAGCTCCATTAGGTCCTACGATAGCAACTCGGGTTCCCATGTCGATCCCAACGTCGATGTTTGACAGCCTAAAATCTGGTCTGTCAGGATAACTGAAGCTAACTTGGATCAGCTGGAGAAGGGGCGGAGTAAGTTGAGTTGGCTCAGGAAAGTGGAACTCCACCTTCCTTTCTCTTTGGGGTGCCACAGGCCGAGGCTCATCCTCGACACCTTTTCCCTTACCCTTGCTTTGGGCAAGTTTTCGTTCGTGCTGATTCTGCACCTTCTTTTGCCGATCATGATCCCCAGAACGCTTAGCAGCTTTCAGCTTTTTGTCACGTTTTTCAGACTCGCTAATTATCTTCTCACGACGTTCACATCCATTGTCAAATCCATCACGATACACATTAAGGTTCTTGTCGATAAGATGGATGATCATCCCATTGCACACGGAATCCACGAAATCGGTATCGTGAGAGACAACAATTATAGTTTTCTTCCACCGCGACAAGTATTCCTCCAACCAAAGAACAGCTCTGAGGTCCAAATGGTTGGTCGGTTCATCAAGCAGTAAAAGTGCAGGCTGCATAAAAAGCGCCCTAGCCAGTGAAATCCTCATCCTCCATCCACCACTAAACGACCTTGTAGGACGAACCTGCATATCCTTGGTGAAACCCAAACCTGCCAGAATCTTGGACGCCTGAGCTTCAGCAGCATCAGACCCCATCAACTGAAGCTTCTCAAATATCTCAGCAAGCCTCTCTCCTCCTGATTCATCATATTCAACAGCATTTTCATCTTCATTAGCTGTTTGCAGAGCAACAACCTCTGCTCGGAGCCTCACAAGCTCTTCATTGGCTGATACAACAGCTTCAAGCGCGCTTCTATCATCTCCGACGACTTCTTGCTCCACCAATAGAACATCAATATTTTTTGGCACAGGTATCATTCTCCAAGCAAGGAGCTTAAGAAGCGTGGACTTCCCCGTTCCATTTCGTCCAATCAGTGCATACTTCTTCCCATGAGATATTCTCAAAGTCACATTATTAAGAAGCTCCTTACCGCGAACCGACACTGAGAAATTCTCAACTACAATGTCCTTCACATTAGCGGCAGCTTCATCTCCATTATCCAGAACAGAAGTTGGGGCACGAATAGCAACAGTATACGCTTCACGATCATCTCTGAGCGACTCCTGTCTAGCCTGCTCTGCCGCTAAACCAGCCAACATTTCTTTTTTTGTTCGTTTCTTCTGTTCTTTGCCAGTCAAAGAAGTTTCCAACGCTTTGTCTTCTGCTCTTCGCTGCAATGACGATCGTTTAACCACAATATTGCTCTCATCATCTCCCTCTTCTTCATCGTCAGAAGAGGGGAGATCCATCCCAACGGTGTAAGCAGAATCTAATTTGGGTTTGGGCGCTTTCTTTGTTTTAGCGGGCTTCGACTCCATACCAGCCAACATTGCCATAATTGATGATTTCCCTTTCTTGCCAGTATTCGAAGCCAGAATTGACGATTTCTCTTTCTTGCCAGGATTCGAAGCCTTGGAAGCGACACTAGACGTCTTATTTCGCATTGCAACAACTGGTGCAGACATGGTACTATAGGAAGGACAGGTAAGAACAAAAGGAATCAGGAAATTAGTTTAGGGACAAACAATAGGGAAATAATCATAACAAGCGAGTTAAGTATTAAATTGGACAACTTTTATACACCAAAATTTTGGTCTTTGACCAATTCGACTCCAAAAAAATAATCAATCAATCCAATTCAACCTACGATCCATTCAAGTCACAAGTCCTAAAAAAACCTATCAAGAACACCAAAATTGCAAACTCCAAAAATTGATCACAAAAAAAAAAAAAAAAACATTACAACAAATTCAGAAATTAAGAGTGATGAACAAATACGAAAACAATGAATCCAATTAGAAAGGGGGAAATTAAGGAGAGAAAAATAAAGAGGGTGGGGACTGGGGTTGCTGCAATTGAAAGCCAAAATGGGGAAATTGAACTCAGTAACTTCAATGTCACACCTCATTTGCTCCCCCAGAATACATTACCACAAAAATTAAACACTTACCCAGATATTTTTTCTTACAAAGCAACCCAAAAACACAAAGACGGTTTGGATAAAAACCCCAAAGGAATAAATAAATTGAACTTTATAACAAAAAAGACCCAGAAAATCATCAATCGTAAAAAACCCCATCTAATAACAATCAATCAATCAAACTTGTTATGATTTAATTAAACACTCATTTAATTAGAAAGAAACTAATAGAGAGTATATGAAATTAATATCAACCTGGGATGTTTGAACCAATCGATTTTCACCCTTTACATGAAATTCGCAATGTGATTTTCACAATCTAGCAATGATTTTTGCAGGATGAATAAGGGAGTTAGAGAGTTTGTTAAAAGAGAAGCGTTTTTCCCCTGAGGAGAGAGAAGTGACCCTGAAGGCCCGATTATGCGCTCTTCTCCTTCTCTCCCTCAAAACCCTATTCTACCAGCTATCAATTAGAACACGGTAAGCCTCAATTTTTCTTATTATTCACCATAAATAATTAGTTTTTCACTCGTATTTTGATAATTTCAGTACTCGTTGTAGATGCAGTATTAATAATTATTATAAACATATCTATCGACGATAGGATCTACCTTTCACCATCCGATCGATTAGGGCATAAAGATGCATATTTTCCTATAAACAACACACTATATTCAAAGAAATCATACAAAACTTTGCAAAACATATCTATAGACGACAGTAGTGTCTGCGTTTCACCATTCGATCAATTAGGGCATTAAGATGCATACTTTCCTATAAACAATCCACTGTATACAGATGCATAATAATTAACATTATAAAAATCAAATCAAAAGGACATACTTGATACTCCTTGACTCCTCCTAACGTGTTGAACGTTTGATGATGAGCGAGTAATGACACGGGTTGAGGGTTTTTTATCCAACTTTTTGGGTAGAAAGAAAACAGTGTTGCGGACTCTAGACGTGACTTGGAGAAGGAATTTTTCGAGAATTGTTTTTAGCATATAAAGAACGCAACTTTTTTTTTTTTAATTTTTTTTATTACTTTCCTAATGACATTTGCAGTTCAAACAAACTATTCTAAACTGCAAGAAAATTAACAAAATCATAATAAGATCACAAATTCACGACTTACCTTTTAGCAAATATTATCTTGTGATTAGAGGTGGCCAATGGGACGGGTCAGTCCTGGCCCAATCGGCCCGGTAAATAGCTAATAGAGGATATTTTGGGGAAGTATATTAAAAATAATATTATGAGATCTTATTAGGCTATCTTCATCCCAAGTCTCAAGTTGAGACTTTGGTAATTTTGTATAAGACTTGCATTGAGGTGGAGGGAAGTTTTTACAAGTTTGGAGTGAGTCTTGAGATTCCAAGACTTGTTTCAGAGTTGAGACTCCACTTAACAAAATAAGTGGGCCCAATCTTGTTGTTTTGTTTGCTAATATTTGCTAATTTGATACAATGTTGTTGTTTTGTTTGCTAATATTTGCTAATTTGATACAATGTTGTTGTTTTGTTTGCTAATTATGTTTTTTAGTAAAATGTTTACTTTATTATATTTGGCATGGATAAAAAAAAATCTTACTTTGTTTTTTTTTTTCTTCCTGGTATGTGTCGATATAGTTTGTACTTCGTTTTCATCACTATAATAATATTTTTAATTTGTTTTACATATTGGCTCAATAAGTTAAAATCGTATGGAGTGTGTTAGTGGAATTCTAAATTATGATACATTAATCATTTATTTGATACCAAATGTTCTGTGATCGTAAAATGCTTAATTAACATAATAATTATCACAGAAAATTCACGTGGTACACTGGTACCGTCAAACATTGACAGATTGCACATGGTACCCAATCTGACAAGTTTGTGCACATGGTACCCCTGAACTTACTACTTTGTGCATATGGTATCCAAATAGTAACTTCCGTTAGAATATTCCGTTAATTGAAGATGTCTTTGTTAGTTAAAAGGTAAATTAGTTAACTAAGTCGGAGTTACGTGATTTAGGTAGTGGAGTTATTAGAGTTACATGTTTTATTTAATGAAATTAAGTTGGAGTTATGTGTTTTAGTTGATGGAGTTAAGTCGGAGTTACGTGATTTAGATAGTGGAGTTATTAGGGTTACGTGTTTTATTTAATAAAATTAACTTGGAGTTATGTGTTTTAGTTGATGGAGTTAAGTCGGAGTTACGTGATTTAGGTAGTGGGGTTATTAGGGTTACGTGTTTTATTTAACGAAATTAAGTTGCAGTTATGTGTTTTAGTTGATGGAGTTAAGTCGGAGTTACGTGATTTAGGTAGTAGAGTTATTAGAGTTACGTGTGTTATTAAAGAAAATTGAGTTAGAGTTACGTGTTTTAGTTATTGGAGTTACGTTAGAGTTAATGAATTTTCGTTGAATTTGGTGGAGTTAATAATAATACTCGAGTTAGACAATTTACTTTATGGAGTTAGTTTACTGGAGTTAGGCAATTTAGTTAGTAGAGTTAACTGACTGGAGTTAAGAGTTTTAGTTAGTGGAGTTACGACTGGAGTTATGCAGTTTAGTTACTGCAGTTATACGAAATCAGTGGTTGAGATTACTTCTCACTTATCACCAAATTACCACTTCTCACTGGATAGAGCCCATATATATATAAATATAATTTGGGAGCCTATCCAGTGAGAAGTGATAATTTGGTGAGAAATGAAAAGTAATCTCAGCCATTGATTTCGTATAACTGCAGTAACTAAACTGCATAACTCCAGTCGTAACTACACTAACTAAAACTCTTAACTCCATTAACTTAACTCTACTAGCTAAATTGCATAACTCCACTAAACTAACTCCATAAAGTAAATTGTCTAATTCGAGTATCATAACTCCACCAAATCCAACGAAAATTCATTAACTCTAACGTAACTCCACTAACTAAAACATGTAACTCCAACACAATTTCCTTTAATAATAAAACACGTAACTCTAATAACTCCACTACCTAAATCACGTAACTCCGACTTAACTCCATCAACTAAAACACATAACTTCAACTTAATTTCATCAAATAAAACACGTAACTCTAATAACTCCACTACCTAAATCACGTAACTCTGACTTAACTCCATCAACTAAAACACATAACTCCAACTTAATTTCATCAAATAAAACACGTAACTCTAATAACTCCACAAGCTAAATCACGTAACTCCAACTTAACTCTACTAACTAAAACACGTAACTCCAACTTAACTCTACTTAAACACGTAACTTCAACTCAACTCTAATAACTAAAACACGTAACTCCAAATAACTCCAATGATTGAAACACGTAACTCTAACTCCACAAAAACAAAAAAAAAATTCATTACTCCAAAAATGAAAAAATGAAAAAAAAAAAAACAGAAAAATACATATCTTTCCCCATTTTCTCTCTCCTCCCACACGGCACACCACCTCACCCTCCACCACCACGTCTACTGCTCGGCTCAACCTCGCCCTAACATCCGTCGCCGGCAAACTGAACGTGGATGGCTGGCGAACCCTCCCCTGTCCTCCAACCACCGCATCCGCCATCTCCGCCCTCACATTTCCACTCTCTCCTCACCTCTCACTTGCTTCATTTTGCTCTACCCCAGCGAAATGGACTAGCGGTGCCGACAATAGATGTGATAACGTCGGAGGAAGGCAGTAGTGGTGACGATTGACGGCGGATTTCGATGACGGCAACGAGATCTGAAAAAAACGAAAAGAGTGAAGGAGAAGACGTTTTTCGCTGTGGCATGATACTCGACGCATGAGGCTAATGACCAACGAAGATTCGTCGTAGTATATTGCGTTCGCCGGTGGTCTCCTATCCGGCGAACGATGTTGTCGGCGTACGGTTGCGGTGGGGGGGAGAGCGAAAACGGGGAGTGAGAAGGTGTTGTACGCGAGAGGGCAATGCTCGACGGAGGCAGAGATACTCGATGGAGACTCGCCGGACTTAGTGGAGTCGGACGGCGTCGTCGGAGGCGACTGCGGTGGTTGTAGGTGCGAGTCGCGGTGGCGATGTGGCGGCACAGGGAGAGGAGAGGAGAGAGAAGAGGAAATGAGAGGAGAGAGAAAATATGAGGGATTTGGGTTTATTTTTATTTTTCCTTTTATTTAAGTTTTAATCTACACCTTTGATCTAGGTAAGATGGAGGGTTGATATTACTTCTTACTTCTAACGAAATTAATACTTCTCATTTGATAGATTTCCTATATATATATATATATATATTGTAATAGTATTCATAATTGGTGCACATGGTACCCTTTAAGTTACCACTTTGCACACGGTACCCTTGACATCTTAACATTTTGCACATGACACCCCTAAAAAATCATTTATTTAAAAAAAAAATTAAAAATATTTTTTTAAAAAAAAATTTTAGATATTTATTGAATTTTTTATTAAAATATTAATTCTATAATTTAGCTAACTAATTACCCACAAACTAAACGATAATATCAGCATTTAACGGAAAAATCTAACAGAAGTTACTACTTGGGTACCATGTGCACAAAGTAGTAAGTTCAGGGGTACCATGTGCACAAACTTGTCAGGGTGGGTACCATGTGCAATCGGTCAAAGTTCGAGGGTATCACGTGAATTTTCCGTAATTATTATGACCAATAATAAGAAAAAATAGAATTAAGAAAAGTTATATATGTTTATACAAGTCTGAAATGAATCTTCGAATAAGGTGGATGGTTTAAGTGAGTCTGAAACTGTTTAGAATCTGAGTCTGAAATATAAAAGTAAATGGAAAGCTGATGTGGCAAAGTCTGAAATCTGATATATAAGTCTGAGGGATGAGGATAGCCTTATGGTTAAGAATATAAATATGTGTGCACGCAATATTATTATTATTATTATTATTTAAGTGGTATTTATAGGGGTTTACCCCAGAGTCATTGTAAGCAAGTTATTTTACGAAAATATATTGAGTTTATGAGTTCCCCAAATAGTGTGCGTTATATTTCTTATAATAGCCTTGACGGGTCGATTCTTGACCGAGCCGAGGCAAGCCCGGCACTAGCCCTAGAAACCTAGGGCCGATTCAGAGTTCAACATTTTTGGGCACTGATCCGACCCTAGCCCTAACCCTTAGCCCGACCCTGAACCTAACCTAGCCTAGCCCTTAACCTAACCCAGCCCTAACCCTGTCCCTAGCCCGGTCAATGTCATTAAGTTTTTTAGGGGTGTTATTAGAATTTAGTTCATTCAAACTTACGGAGTAACAAACTAATAACATATTGACGTTAATTAATGAAGTCCCTCATTACAAACACGGTATGTATATCATTAAATAATAATCAGAAAACAGAAGCGTGAAATTTGTTATGTTCATAGTGACAACGCTTCAAGAAAGTCAAATAAAATACAAACAATTCAAATTTTTGATACATTCATATGTAAGTCGTTAAATCATTTTCCACAATTCATACTCGTAACAAATGAGTAATGAGATAAACAATCGAAATTTGATAACAAACGGCAAACGATGAGAAAACATTTAATGTTATCCTTGATCTTCCGTGGAAAATAGTGGTTCATATGAGGAAAGGCTTATCACTACCGAAAGTCCGCATCGACCAATACAGACCCACCCCTAGGCCAACATATGAGAATAGGTCGTGAGAGGATCTAGTAGTACCACGCACTGGAGAAGCCGGGGGAATGACGGCAGCGTAGTGTATGTTGAGCAGACAATGTCTAACGGCAGATGTACCGTAAGACTACTTGTCATGAAGCTTCTGACAGCACCCACAACATTCGGTGCTTGATGAGAGTGCCAATATAATGGGAAATTATCAGTCGTAGAATGGTTCACCACTTGGAAGAGCGTTAACAGCTGATGCTGATATAATCCCTTCCTGATCAGCTGTCACTGGTGCGGCAAGAGTGATCAGTTTAGAATTGATATCTTTTGTCACAGTTGATGTACACGAAACTCCTTCTGAAACCGCCTGTATTTGGTGTCAAAGAACGTGGAAGTTGAAAAACCAGTAGTAGACATAATGATGAACAAAGCAGATACCTGAAATCCTGCAAATCATACATGATGCACTGTGCAATTATTTGGACAGTGGTCATAGCATTTCTGCTATTGTCAGATTCTAATAGTGTCTACAGCCGCATTTCAGATGAAACAGCAGCACATAAATTCCTTTAAAACCCCAACAAGCTGTAAATTTGATACAATCGCTAAAAGTTTGAAAATGATGCTAAAGAGCTGCATACACTAGAAGATGAAAAACCAGAGTAGGAACAGTAGACCAGCCAACTTCGATATAGAAAAGGCCAGTGGAGCTGAACTAAAAAAACCCCTTAGAGCTAATTTATTCTTTCATCACTAAATGCTTCAAGCTTACGCCTACTAGACTAAAAACCAAAGCTTGATAAATCAGTACCTTCAAAGAGCACCAAATATAGGACTGCAAGCTTCAGTTATATGAGAAATGTGAATATTTCAGCGTATATACTCAACGCATTTGGGGTCAGTACGATAATGCCTGACCAGTCCACTCTGTAACCAAGCCCTATAAAATCAGAGTGGGAGCCCTGCCAAATGCGAGACTCTTAAGAAGTTTGATACTCCGTAAATTGAATGAACAAATGGTTACAAATGGAATGTGGGAACGCAAAAAACAGACTAGTTGGAGAGGAAGGTTGATACACAGCAATAGTTACCAACTCCAGCAGGCGAAATTGAAGCCTGGGTCTAGTTAGGCAATCCTTATTGTCGTCTCTCTCACAAGAATGGATGACACAAGTAACCCTTGAATGTCTGAAACTTTTTTGTCTGCCTCCGCAGAATACCATTTACGCTGTACATGAATAAATTATGATGAGTAACAGCACATTGTTGTTAAACATAAACCACCCAAAACAACCTGCAGAATAAAAGAACCACAAAATTACATGGCGCCAAAGCGATGTAATAAGTAAATCTGCCCAATCAGCTATCTCCATGAAATGACAGCGTCTAAGTGCCGTGTCCCTACCACTCAAATCCTCCTTTGAACAACTGATGCATACTGATATCTAGTACAGTTTTTTTTTTTATTTAAAAAAAAGGCCTCTTAGACGCCAAAGTTCCTACTAAATTAATCAGTAACAGATATGCACTATTTCTGTCCTTTGTTTGGTGACTGGCTTCTGGCATGTATTTACAATGAACTAAAGAAGTCACAGAGTAAGAATGCTAGGTAAAGCGACAGGGCATGCAAGTGGAAGCTTGTATTGTGAATGCTTCGTTGCTTTTTAAACAAGATTACAAAGGATACTGTTCGGATATCTCTTGCAGAAGGCATTTGTTGGTAATAAAACCAAGTGACATATCGAACTCAGCCTTTCTGCCATTTTCTGGCTCCTTGCTAGTATCACAATCACTATTGTCAGGATGGAGCATACCTTGCCAGCTACTCCGTCCACGTGGATAATCCAGATGAACAATTGCATCTTTTTTAAAGCTCAATGAAGTACCCAATTGATCCTTACATTCTCTGTAGCATCATAGCCATCCACTCTCCTAACAGCTGAAGTTCCATAGTAAAGGAAAGAATGTGAGGAGGATATTTTAGGCTCATTAAATGCTTCATGCATTGTAATGTGTTCAAGAGCAGGTTGGTTACTAGCACATGAAAGATCTTCCAGTAGTTGAACACCTGGTACACACTTGTCCACGCCACTAATCAAAATTCTGTCTTCTCTACATCTCTGTTTAATGCTTAAAGGGTTTTGAAGAAGACCCCCAACAGGCCATCCCAGATTGGGCAGGGCATCTCAGATAACCATAATCTCGAGGGTTCTACAGACTCGCTGAATGAAGCTTCATATCTACCGACGTCAGGGATATCAACACAACGATTCTGCATGCAGGATGTTTCCTGTACCTTGGTAGCTTCGGGTAAAGCCTTATCAGACGAGAGACTAAAAAAGACCAAAGAAGATAGACTGTGAATCATGAAGGAAGATCCCATTTATCAGCCAAAGTGATTGAATGTTGAACATCAAATTTTTCTGTATTATAACTGGTACAGAAGTTCGAATCATGCAATATCGTGATTTTTCCAAATATCAGAGTTAGGTAGTCATGACGCACAAGTTGGTACTGAACAGAATATCACAGAAGAGCATTCGACAGGACTATGCCTTAGTTCAGTTGAGATGCCACAAATACATCCCATAAATACCAAATATGACATTTATCCACATAGCCTAAACAAAGGCCACCATCGTATCTCTCACCACTGATGGAAAAAAAGTCAAAATCATGACTATCCAGCTTCTTGCTTCATCTATTTTAAGTTTGCATAATCTAAACATTGTCAATATTCACTACTAAAGTACTCCCTCCGGTCCTATTTAAACTTCCTTCACTCTTTTGCGCACTCCAAAAGAAGAAATAATAAATAATACTTTATGAATTATTTAGCAAATAAATTTAAAAGTTAATCTTAACCAACATCTTTATGTTGCCTCCCTAATTTTTCTCTCGACAAAAACCGTAACATTTTGGGAATGGGAAGAACAAAGTCGAAACCCTGAAAAAGGAAGAAGGAAGTTTAAATAGGACCAGAGAAGTAACTGTCTAATGTTCCCATTAATCATGTTCAGCAATCTCATATCTAATACATTGAGACGGACCAAATATGACACCTTTTACACATATCCTAAACAATTGGCAAGCTTCAAGCATAACCTTCACATTTCCTCGCTCTGTCTTATACCCTAACAGTTAACAGAATTGTATTGACACAAAGGAAGTTGCCATGACACCGTCTCGATAGAGGACATAGTCTAGAATATATGTCATCAAGAAAACCAAACGAATTACATAGAAGTTATTATAGCCCTGAGAACAAACATAGATAAAATTACAGCAATTGCATTGTGAAAATCAAGATATGCATCAGAAGAATTTTTTAGCTCAGTCCTAAAAAGAAAAATCATAATCTGGTAAGATAAAGCACATGAATAAAGGATGAATCATGATAATACATTGATTGATGATAAAACGCAACCATATGTGGGAACTAGCAAACAAGATTACCTGTTAATACTCTATGTCTATAGTGTCCATGAATTTCTCAAGTTTTTCATGCAACTTGCAAAAGAATTCCTTCCTTGAAAGTATTGGCATGTTAAAAAAAAAAAAAAAAAAAAAACATGCACACCTGCAATTCTTCATACAGATAAGTGAGCAAACTTCCTCCCCTATGAAAGTCAAGCATTTCCTCAACTGCTTTGGCAAGCTAAACTTCAAAGGGAACTAGTGAAAAGCATAGGGCTGAATCACACAAGCGGTAAAGCCGTCCAAATCCCTCAATCTGGGTTTTCAACTCCTTTGTGTGTGCATAAATCTCTAAGTAGTGTAACTTCAGAATGTGAAATGCTCGTGGGACTACCCCGTCCTGAAGCATTTGTAACCTATATCTGACTAAAACAGACTTTGTTGTTATTGCTGTTGTGCAACTAACTAATGGTGCGTAAAATGTGAGGTTACATATAGAATTTAATTCATATAGCCTGATTCTCTTGTGATGTTGTGATGTGCTTCAAGTACATCATTCCTCATTAATCATTAATTCATTATCAACTTCTTTCCTGTAAATACTATACTCAATTCATAAACATAAGAATGTTTCAGAAGAATGGCGCACATTGTCACTCTGCAAGAAAGGCAAAATGCGGGGAAATAATGCAACATAATCTATGCGCCATTATGGAGCAATACTGCCTCAGATATTGTTATAACAACCATTTTATAAGAACAAGAAAACAGAAATACAGAAGTTATTTTCAGAATTCAGGCTAGTGTAAGTTTAATTATTTCAGAGAGCCGATAATCTAGGAATAAGATTTTGTTGTTGTTGTTGTTGTTGCCTATATAGGACTCGAACCTACATTCACATGTATATGCTCTACCAATTGAGCTAATAGGCATTAGTAAGAACAATCATAACACAATTTGATTTAACGAGTAGCAATGAACTTCACAAGTCACTTTCGGGCTTGCCTAGATTGGAACTAATCACTACTCGGTCAATAGTGGCTAAAACAAGGGGAAAATGAGAAATGGTGGTGGCGGAGGGAGGAGCAAAGGGGTGGAAGAGGAACTATTACCCTCATATGGGGGTAATGCATTACCCTCGGGGAATGGTGGGGTAATAGTTTCCCCTCCACCACCACCATTTCTCTCACCACATTGTTTTTAATCTATTAACCCTAGTGATGATTACCCTCATTCCAAGCGCCTCCTTAAGCACTGGAGAAAAAAAGAATTTGAGAAATGTAGAGCTAATGATTTTATGAGACCCTGACATTTCCTAAATTGAGCTCTAAGTTCTCAACTCAACAAAATTCAGATTGTAATTCAAAACATCTAAACCCAAAAATCTCCAAATAGCATGATTGTGCGAACTTCCTTTAAAATTGTGACAAGAATCAACGAATTAGAAACTGATGCGCAAATCTGATATCAACTAACCATTGTTCTGCATTTCAAACCATGATGGCCAGAAATTCTAACGGAAAATTCGGTGTTGATAACAGCAACATTATGGTAGCAGTCAGCATCTTAAAGCAGCAGCACGGTGTCAATGGAGCAGGATATCAGTGCCATTACTGTGTGAATGGAGGAGGCGACTGGTGGTACCAATATTGGTGGTGGGTGAGAGCCTGCAGACGTGGTATGAGTGAGAAGGAGAAAAGAGTGGAAATTGATTAGTCTATATAACATGTGACACACAAACGGACTCCAGGTATATGGTACTAGGTTCATTAATATCGAGTGTTAGCTTGCTGAAACCTAGGCGTCCAAACAGCTAAGCTATGAATACCAAGCCTAGGAGTCCTTTTCTTGCACCAATCTGATTTCATGTTAAGCAAACTAATAGTATTTGAAAGAAGGCCTCTGTGTCTTGATGATTAATTAAGTGCAATAGCTTCCAAAAGCTCAAGCTTTTAATTTGTTCCATCCTCACTTCCTCATTTAAACCAGAAAGCAAGAATTGATGTGCACAAAGATTTTGCTACCAAGGAAACATAAACCATCGTAATCATAGATAACACTATTTCAGGTTTAAAAACATCGAAGCAATCTGGAACAAAAAGTGCAGCCATGGAAAGCAACATATCAACATATCTTTGAGCTGATAACACTATTTCAGGTTTAAAAACATCGAAGCAATCTGGAACAAAAAGTGCAGCCATGGAAAGCAACATATCAACATATCTTTGAGCTTGACAGAACCTATCTCATGTCTAACACCCCGATCTCAAACACATAAAAACCATAACCACCGCAAGTATACCCAAAAGACAACATATATTATATAATATACAAAGGTTATCTCATAATTAAAGCTCTAACTATTTTTACGACAATAATTAATGGAGTTAACAATTAGGCATCAAAATAGATGAACAATGTTGCGAATTTAAGTCATTGTGTTGTTTCTGATAGAACTAATCATAAAACTAGAAACAGTTAATCACCAATCGAAAATAATCCCACATGTCTAAATCAAGCTCAAAACCATCATGGTACTAGAACAAAGATCGATCCAACATAGATTTCTCAGCTGAGCTGCATAACGATAGGTACACAAGGAAACTGGCCAAACCACCTATCTATCACGACCATACTATCTATATGGCATCGTGAACTACTTTCATGCTACTACGTGAATACAAGATACAAGCGTACCTTCAGAAGCAATTTGAAAGAACGTCTAGATAAAGACATCTAACTTTGAGTCACAAGGAAAACAACTTTAGAGCGCAGCCAATATATTCAAAAAAAAAAAAAAAAAAAAAAAGTGTGCCGAGTTCTAAATTTAAAAGCAAAGCAGGATCAGAAAACTCCCACAGATCATACATAAGAGTAAATTACAAAAGGAATTACGCCAAAGAACATCATAAGAATAAAGTAAATTTAAACTCACCACATTAGTAGTCCTTTAGATAAACTTCAAATCAATATGCGAGTCTTCAGTTTCGATCTTGTTTTCGATTAGTAGCCTAAATATAATCTAAATTGATCAAGAAGGTGAAGCATTAAAAGAAATATATATATATATATATATATATATATATATATATATAAAAAAAAAAAAAAACTTCGAAAGATAAAAAAAAAAAAAAAAGTTAAGTTGGAGGAACAACCGTATCAACGCTAAGGAATATCTCAATATTGTTTACGAGTGCATCGATGATGTAACATAGTCCTCAGTTTCTTCTATCATGTGCAGAGCAGCAGCACTGAACTAGCTTGAAGGACTATTGCATAGACAGATCCATAGCGGCAAACGCTGAAAACATTGGTCACAACCTAAACTTAGCTTTATAAGATAAATGATCTATCATAAAAACGAACAACATATTAACAAATGCACCACATACACGTACAACTCTAAACATCTAAAAAGGTGGATAATGTCAAGACTACAAGTAAGATGGTCCAGTAAGGTAGTCTGATTTTGGCACTTTCTCATGGAATCACTCCTTTTTCAACATTTTGGTAATAAAACGAGACAAACCACCACTTAAGATATAAAACAAGACTTTGGTTGAAAAAAAAAACCAAAGAACCAAAGCCATAACATATCTAGAAAAACCGCGAACAATATCTTGATATTTGAATAAGAAATAAACCGAAACCAATGACGAGAAGGATTTAACCAATACCATAGGGTTGATGAAATCTAACATGATAGAAGAGAAACCACCACCGACCATCTAAGAGTTGCCTTAATAACCTAACTTTGTATCACCTAGACTAACCGCTATATCATTGAATCAAACTAAAAAATCCTCAGATTGATGAAATCCACTAACAATTTTTGATGTTCAAATCCATAGAAATAACCCAGAATGACAAACCCTTACCATCTTCTACAAAAATTAAGAAAGAAACCAAGACTTAAAGTTGATGAAATTCATCAACTATAATAATAAACACAAATTACGACTAACTCAATAGTTACCTCCACCAACCATCAAATAGTTGCCTTAACAAAAAAGCTGTAGCCCAAATTTAAGTAGCCTCTATTACGTCTCAATCAAACTAGAAATTAAAGACCAATACCATAAGATTGATGAAATCCACTAGTAATATTTCAAACTTAAAATTTATAAATAACCCGTGGTTACAAGACATTACTATCTCCCACAAAAAATCAAGGAAAAAACAAAGACCACAAGGTTGATGAAATCCACTAACAAACTACGACAAATCCTTTAAGAGTTACCTCCACCCCCAACCATCGAATAGTTGTCTTAATAACCTAGCTTTGTACCTAGAATTAGACTAACCTCTATACCATCTCAATCAGACAAAAAATTAAAAAGCTTTGTACTTGGAATTAGACTAACCTCTATACCATCTCAATCAGACCAAAAATTAAAAACCAAACCTTAAGGTTGATGAAATCCACTATCAATACTTTGATCTTCAAATTCCTAAAAATAACTCACAACGACAAACCATTACCATATTCTACAAACAAATCATGAAGAAAAAAAACCACTACCATAAGGTTGATAAAATTCATTAGTAATAACAGAAGATACATTACGACCAACTCTACAATAGCTAATTCCATCACCAACCATCCACTAGCCATATTTGAACCTTAAAATCCATAGACTTAACCCATGATAACAAGAGATCAAGATACTCTGGAGTTATTTTTCCTGGAGTTCCCTCGAGTTTACTTGAAATGGAAACATCACTCTACCATGTAGTGTTTTTCTTTTTTTAAGTAAACTCCAAGGAACTCCAAGAAAAATAACTCCAAAAAATCCGGATCCGATAACAAGTCACAAGTATCCTCTACCAAAAAACTCAAGAAAGAATCCAATAACATAAGGTTCATGAAAGTCACTAACAATAATAGAAGACAAATTACGATCCCTTGTAATAGTTACCTTCACTCCAACCATCGAATTGTTGGCTTAATAACCAAGTTTTGTAGCCCAAGATTGGACTATCCCCTATACTATCAAAATACTATAAATTACTTTATACATGTGTCATGACTGATTTCACGGTGCTCATTGGTCATTTCGTGGTAATAATGGGGAACCTTTGTGTTATAATGGTGAGAAGGCCTTGTCCTTTATTGATGGTATCCCATTGGACATGGTTAAGGGTTGGTAATTGGTAATAAATTAAATGCTTCTTTGTTGATGGGGAAGTAAAGGCAATAAGACAACAAGGGTGAGTGCCTCTTTCTACAAACAAGTAGTCATCTAATCCAACATTCAAACAACTTATGATTGAGTCTATTTGTGACAAGAGTTAATAACCGTGATCCCTGATTGAGTCTATTTGTGACAAGAGTTAATAACTGTGATCCCTGAAGGACAAAGAAAATTTGTACCTTACTTTTTCTCAAAATATACGGCCTTCTTGGGTTGCTGTGGGTATCCCTTTAATTGTGGTGTTTCATTGCTAGTGGAGGGAGTGTAAATATTACAATAAGAACGGTGAGTGCCTCATTTTTCAAGACAAGGAATCATGGGATTCTAAGTTCCTAGCATAATTTGATTGTGTGTATGTATGTCAAGAGTAGATATCTACCATCCCTCAAGGAGAAGAAGAACAAGAGACACTTAAAAAATGTCAATTGTTATTAAAAAATGGGTTGATAACTAAAGACATGGTCACTTTACGAGAGGCCAAAAACCATTATCATACGAGCAAAGTAAGAAAATGGGGCTACTAAAGCAATTTCCAATGTTATTTGTGGGTTTGGACTTTTAGAAAACATCTTTTTTGGTGAGCAACCCCTCATGCTTACATCCTTTTTAGCTCATGAGACACATGTTAAAAACTTAAACCTCTAATAATCATATTGAACTTTGGCTTTCATGATTAAGTTACAAAATCTAGGGAATTACATCGAAATAAATTGAAATTTTGGATTTGATAAGTTCCACTTAGAGAGATGTCTCTAAGAAATTTGTAAGATAGTGTTTGGAAACAAGAATTTAAAAATTTGTAATCATATCAATTCCATCATTTGAGAATATGGAATTCAAATATAAATCAAATGTTTGGGGAGGGTGGGATTTCAAAATGACACCTCTTGAGGTGTCATTTGTTTTTGGACTAATTGGATTTGAAACAAATGCCAAAAGATTTAACACAAATCCAAATTCTCAAATTCTTGAGTTTTCAAACATGGGATTTGTATCAAATTTGGATTTGAGAATCAAATCCTTGTTTCCAAACACACTCTAACATAAAAGACAAACACTACTGATTGAAGATACTACTTGTACTTAACCTAGTCATCCTTAAACCACCACACTTTGATATTATAATCTTACCACGCAAGAACAATACTCCTAAAATTTCAATAACCACATATTGCTGCAACCATTACAATATCACATTTAGCATAATCGAGTACGATCGCATAATAAGCCGACAAAGATGCAACCACCACCATTATAACATACTCAGCCAACTAAGTACGAACGACTAAAGCCTCACAATAAGTCTAACAATCATCACATGAAAGACTGCTCATAACTTGCATCATAACACCACCGAAAGTGGAAACAAAAAGAAACAAGTTGTAGGCAATAGATGTAAGCGTCTAGTAAGGTGACCATCCCTCACTGAAGAACCTTGAGAGAAGGAAGCACCAACCTGCAATCAAATGTGTATACTATTAACATACAAACATTCATGGTTCATCAAATTGTAGCAGTTATAAGCTCACACGTTTCTGATACAACACTTTGACAAAGTAACAAGTTAATCACTCCGCCAACCACTTTTTGTTACTTTTACAATTGAATTGCTTCCGTGTCAACATATACTAAAACAATATATAGAATTGAAACATGGATCTATGCTTAAGGCCTTCTAATTATGACATGCCTTCTTTCACATTCAGTGCCCAATCTATCCTTTCAGTTTTCTTTTGTTTCCAAGGTAAGTTATATGACAACAAGTTGTAACTGCCGAACCAAATAAATTTTTTTATCATATTGTGGATGAATGAATAAAAAACCAACTCATCTAAAGAGTGACCAGTGGCAAGCATGACACAAAACTGTTACTGAATATTCTGGACACGTAAAGAAACGGAGGGTAATCCTGCTTCTTAAGTTAACAGATTAACACGCCATAGAAAAAAAAAAAACCACAATGAATATTGTCAGGTAGAATTCAAGGCACTTGCGCACTAAATCCAGCCTTTTAACAAGGCTATCTTATACCATCTCGTGTAATATTCAGGCAAAAATTAAACAAAGAAAAAATTAGACAAGAATCAATTTGATTGCCATAAAAAAGGGCAACCCGGTGCACATTGGCGTCCCCAAAGCCAGGGTCCAAGGAAGGGTTCCAACACAAGGGTGTATAGAGGGCAAGCCTTCCCTTGTCACTTTTTGGACAAGAGGCTGCTCCCAGGAACTTGAACCTGTGACCTATCGATCACATGGCAACACTTTTACCGGTGCGCCAAGGCTCCCCTTCGAATCAAGTTAATTGTCATAACTGAACAATATTAGGCAAAGAGTGCAATACGATTGCCTTGATCTGCCTTTATTGAAGTTTTTTCTTTCAACACTAGTTTGCTCAACGAACACATCAAAGTGCCAAGTTAAGCTTTTATCATATTGTGGATGAATGAATAAAAAAACCAACTGATATAAAGAGTGACCAGTGGCAAGCATGACACAAAACGTTACAGAATATGCTGGACACGTAAAGAAACACAGGGTATTCCTGCTTCTTGAGGTAACCAATTAGCACGCAATAAAAAGACCACAATGAATATTGTTAGGTAAAATTCAAGGCAATTGCGCACTAATTCCAGACTTTTAACTAGGCAGAAATCTTTCACCATTAACTAGACTTTCTCATGTAATATTCAGGCAGAAATCAAGTTAATTCCCATTGTCATCTTAAACAAAATGAAAATATAACAACCTTTTAACTTAATAATAATTAGGGAAAGAGTGCAATACAATTGCCTTGATCTGCCTTTATTGTAGCTTTTACTTTCAAAACTAAGTTTGCTCAACGAACACATCAATGTACCAATTGTAGCAAAAATACCTCGAAAAAAATAAACTTGCCCTTTTAAGAAGGTTTTAGACACCGCATTTTTCATAAGATAAGACATAGAAAAGGTGGTCAGCTTTAAATGATAAAAAGAAACTACACAAGGTTACATGTATCACCCGAGAAAATAGAAGTCATTGACAATTTACAACAAATCATCCCACATATACAAAACATACAAATGAAAACTAATACAAATGAAAACTAAGCTCAACATAAAAGCTATACGTGGAACTAATATATCTACTTTTTCACAAAATATAGCAAACAATCTTAGTTTAAGGAGGCGCGAGGCGCACCGAGGCGATGAGGGCCCGATGCGACGAGGCGCAAGGCGTGAGGCGAAGGCGCACGCCTCATGCACGCGAGGCGCACTTTTCTGAAAAAAAACCCTATAATCTAATTCTAGACCTTATCTAATACTAGTTAAACATTATTTCACACCTCAAGTGCCAAAAAAAGGGAAACATTATTCATAATATTGCAAATAAGTCTTAAATAAACACCGAACATCATAAATAGTTTAGATAGTACATAAGAAAGACCGAAAGAACTCAAAAAAGACCTTAAAGGTAGCTAATAATACTAGAAAAGAAGGCACATAAACACATAAAGGATTAGAGGCCTAGGGGCTGCTTTAGAGTTCAGATACGCTCACTCGTCATCCTCATCATCTATAATGTCTAACTCAAAGTCATCTCCTCCTTCTTCTGAGGTAATTCCAATATCTTCTTCCTCCTCTTCCTCAAATTCACCAACCATTCCACTTTGCCTTGAACTACCCGCAACCCCCTTCCCTTTGTCGAGCATGAAAGGAGAAGATGAGAGGATGATTAGAGTATAAGATGAAATGAGAAGAGGAGAGGATGATTAGAGAAAAGCAGGAAGTGCAGGAGAGAAGAAAGAACTTACCAGGAAGTGAAGGAGAGAAGAGCAGAGAGCAGCAAGTGAAGTGTCGAAGAGAGAGAAAAAAAAAATGTTGTGAATGGCGGCTGAAGAGTATTTATTAGGGTTATAAAACTAGTGGGGGCAGTTATTTGTGAAGCACGTGAGTTTTTTTTTTTTTTAAATAAGAAGCACGTGAGTTTTAATGAGCAGATTCATGTTTTGTGCCTTGAATACAAAAGGCGCGCCTCACTGCGCCTCGAGCCTCAATTTGAGGCGTGCGCCTCACTGCGCCTTTAGCACACTACCTGCGCCTGGGGTGAATGAAGCGACAGCCTCTGCGCCTCATGGCGCCTTGCGCCTAGGCGCGCCTCAGGCGCGCTTTTTTAAACTAAGCAAACAATTACAAACAGCAGTCTTTGACAAAACTCTCATCTATGCAGAAAACCCAAAATGTTGTCAATAAAACACAAGATAATAGAATGAAGAATAAGCAACATCAACTTCATTGCCATTGGAAATGTAAACCCATTTATGGGGAGTCCATATCTGCACAAGGTTTAATTCAAAAAAAGAACAAACTCCAAGACTTCACGACAAAGGGGGGGGGGTGTTTAACTGCCTTCCATAAGAATTTTGTTAAACCTCCATGTATGCTTAGATGACAAAGAACTATCAGCATGAAATAATAGAGATTGCACAGTCTGCTGCTTAGTTTAATGGCTCACGAAAACAACAAAGACTAGAGTGTATTTGTTTCCATAAAGCATAATAAGCATATTATGGAAGCAAGAAACAGATAAAGACGGGGGAACTCAGTTCAAGCGTGCGCAAAGAAGCCTAACTCTAATATATAAACGTAAGCAGAATTCTTTTCAGCACTTATAACTTAGCCCACAACAATGCCAAAAAAATAACCCTATCCAAAGACATTAAAAAGAATGTATATGCACTTGCAGTTTAAGCTCACACGTTAGTGGTACAACACTTTGACAAAGTAACAAGTTAATCACTTAGCCAAGCACTTTTTGTTACTTTTACAATTGAATTGCTTCCGCGTCAACATATACTAAAACAATATATAGAATTGAAACATGGATCTATGCTTAAGGCCTTCTAGTTATGACATGCCTTCTTTCAAATTCAGTGCCCAATCTATCCTTTCAGTTTTCTTTTGTTTTCAAGGTAAGTTATATGACGCCGAGTTGTAAATGCTGAATCAAATAAAAACTTTTATCATATTGTGGATGAATGAATAAAAAACCAACTCATCTACAGAGTGACCAGTGGCAAGCATGACACAAAAACGTTACTGAATATTCTGGACACGTAAAGAAACGGAGGGTATTCCTGCTTCCTAAATTGAAGGATTAGCACGCAATAGAAAAAAAACCACAATGAATATTGTCAGGTAGAATTCAAGGCACCTACGCACTAAATCCAGACTTTTAACTAGGCAGAAATCTTATACCATCTCGTGTAATATTCAGGCAGAAATTAAAAAAAAACAAAAATTAGGCAGGAATCAATTTACTTGCCATAAAAAAGGGCAGCCCGGTGCACATTGGCGTCCCCCTCAAAGCAAGGGTCCAGGGAAGGTTTTCAACACAAGGGTGAATAGAGGGCAAGCCTTCCCTTGTCACTGTTTGGACAAGAGGCTGCTCCCAGGAACTTGAACCTGTGACCTATCGATCACATGGCAACACTTTTACCGGTGCGCCAAGGCTCCCCTTCGAATCAAGTTAATTGTCATAACTGAACAATATTAGGCAAAGAGTGCAATATGATTGCCTTGATCTGCCTTTATTGAAGTTTTTTCTTTCAACACTAGTTTGCTCAACGAACACATCAAAGTGCCAAGTTAAGCTTTTATCATATTGTGGATGAATTAATAAAAAAAAAACCAACTGATATAAAGAGTGTTCAGTGGCAAGCATGACACAAACGTTACTGAATATTCTGGACACGTAAAGAAACGCAGGGTATTTCTGCTTCCTAAGGTAACCGATTAGCACGCCATAAAAAGACCACAATGAATATGGTTAGGTAAAATTCAAGGCACTTGCGCACTGATTCCAGACTTTTAACTAAGCAGAAATCTTTTACCATTAACTAGACTTTCTCATGTAATATTCAGGCAGAAATAAAGTTAATTCCCATTGTCATCTTAAACAAAATGAAAATATAACCACCTTTTAATTTGCCCTTTTAAGAAGGTTTAGACACCGCATTTTTCATAAGATAAGACATAGAAAAGGTGGTCAGATTTAAATGATAAAAAGAAACTACACAAGGTTACATGTATCACCCGAGAAAATGAAGTCATTGACAATTTACAACAAATCATCCCACATATACAAAACACACATATGAAAACTAAGCTAAGCATAAAGGCTATACGTGGAACTAATATATATACTTTTTCGCAAAATATAGCAAACAATTACAAACTGCAGAGTCTTTGACAAAAATCTCATTTATGCAGAAAACCCAAAATGTTGTCAATAAAACACAAGATAATAGATTGAAGAATAAGCAACATCAACTTCATTGCCATTGGAAATGTAAACCCATTTATGGGGAGTCCATATCTGCACAAGGTTTAATTCAAAAAAAGAACAAACTCCAAGACTTCATGACAGAAGAGGAGGGGGGGGGGGGGGGGGGGGGGGGGTGGGGGGGGGGGGTGGGGGGGGGGGGGGGGGTGGGGGGGGGGGGTGGGGGGGGGGGGGGGGGGGGGTTAACTGCCTTCCATAAGAATTTTGTTAAACCTCCATGTATGCGTAGATGACAAAGAACTATCAGCACGAAAACATAGAGATTGCACAGTCTGCTGCTTAGTTTGATGGCTTACTAAAACAACAAAAGACTAGAGTGTATTTGTTTCCATACAGCAGAATAAGCATATTATGGAAGCAAGAAAACAGATAAAAGACGGGGGAAGTCGGTTCAAGCGTGCGTAAAGAAGCGTAACTCTGATAAATGAACGTAAGCAGAATTATTTTCAGCAGTTATAACTTAGCCCACAAGTACAACGATGCCAGGAAAAACAACTTCATCCAAAGATATTAACTTGAACCGTAAAATAGCATAACAAAGTAAAGTTCATTGAGATTCATACCTGACTGTTCTGTTGTTGAAGTGGAATAATGCTCGAGCCAGCTGAAACTCCTCTTCATTCTCAACCATCACCGTTTCAAATGACAAAACACGATCCTCTTGTGCGTACATCACACCAACAAGCTTCTCATACACCAACAGATCCGTATCACTCAAGTGTTTCTGTGTTCCAATCAACTTCTTATTGCCTAACAATCTCATCAAAGTTTTTAATTCCTTGTTAGACTCGTCGGACTTCAAGCGGCGGTTCCAGGCGGCGACGCGGCGGCGACGCGGCGGCAAAGCTTGCGAAATTGTCTGGCTTTCTTCAGTCTTTGGATGCCATCCCGCTTGGCCTTGGAATTTCTCTTCTTCCTCAGCTCCATTCTCATCTTCTTCTTACCCTCCATCTCTCTTCTTCTCTCGCTCTCGCCGCGGATCTCTCTTTCTTTCGCTCGTCCTCTTTTTCTCTCTCCTCTCCCGCGGCGGATGGGCAAAATGCTGATTAATCAGGGTTTTACCCCTTTTTCTCATATGACGATTTTACCCCTTTTTCCTAATTCGATTGGCTTATTACCGTACTATTTGTATATAATAATGTGTTTATTTCATTTCACATATTATTAATCATCATTTTGATTAGATTTGTAATTGAAATCTATACACCTTATAAAAGTGTCTAAAACTACACTTAATAGTGCCCTTGGTTGCCCTAGGGCAAAGACACAAAAACTGATTTTTTATTGCTTTGCTCTAGGTAGGGGTGTTCAGAAAAAACCGAACCGCGGTTAACCGAACCGAATAACCGAAAACCGCACATTTTTTCGGTTCGGTTAACCACACCGCAAATTTTTTCGGTTCGGTTAACCGAACCGAAAAAAAATTCGGTTATTCGGTTCGGTTTCGGTTCGGTGTTTTGGAGTTTCGGTTAACCGAAATCGTACCAATTTTTTATTTTTTGAAAAAAAATTTAAAAAATGTATGTGGCGGTTCGGTTTCGGTTCGGTTAACCGAAATAACCGACCTATAATCGGTTTTCGGTTCGGTTTCGGTTCAAGATAAGGGCAAACCGAAAATTCGGTTAACCGATTTTCGGTTAACCAAAAAATTCGGTTCGGTTTCGGTTCGAATTTTATCCGAACTGAATTTTCGGTTAACCGAATTTTCGGTTCGATTCGGTTCGGTTAACCGAAATGAACAGCCCTAGCTCTAGGGCAAAAACATGGTTGGTCACAATGGTGCCTAAGGGTATTAGCAAAATATTATCGTTTTAAATCTTGATATGTATTTAATATAATTTTACCATTTTTTTTTTTGTTATAATTTTTGTTTGCTCACAATAATTAATATTTTCATTGATACAAAAAAAAAAAAAAAAACACAATCTTATTAAAATGAGAATAGTCCAAATACATGATTAACACAATTAAAAATACACAAATTTATTAAACAATAAAACTAAAATGCCTCATAATTGTACTTAAATTCGAATTAATTGAAAACCATGTCTTCTTCACTCTACAATGTCGAACTTTTGCCATATATGCTCAATCAGATAATTTTTAAGGGCTTGATGGATATCTCTTCTGCGAAGTTCTGATCGAGTGTTCATATAACTTGTTAAGTTTGAAATTCGTTCCCTTGAAAATTCGGTTGGCACCCCATCGACAACAAATTCGGTTGGTTCAGAATAGTTTCTATATCTATCTCGCTCATCCTCCACTATCATATTGTGCATTATAACACATGCCATTAGAATTTTTCCCATTAAATGTTCATCCCAAATGAGACAAGGGCGGCGAATAAACGTAAATCGAGCTTGAAGAACTCCAAATGCACATTCAACATCTTTTCTTGCACCTTCTTGTTTTTCACAAAATAACCTATGTTTTGCAATTTGTGGAGCAGTGATTTTCACAAAGGCAGACCATTGCGGATATATACCATCGGTGAGATAATAACCCATATTATATTGGTGACCATTGACAACAAAATTGACAGTAGGTGCCTTACCTGTTAATATATCATTGAATACCGGTGATCGTTGAAGCACATTAATATCGTTGCATGTACCTGGTGTTCCAAAGAAAGCATGCCATATCCTTAAGTCATATGATGCGACTGCTTCTAGTATAATGGTTGTCTTGCCATTTCTTCCAGCATATTGTCCAGCCCAAGCAGTTGGACAATTTTTCCATTCCCAGTGCATACAATCAATACTACCCATCATGCCGGGAAATCCACGTTGCTCCCCCACATGAAGTAATCTGTTCATATCTTGTTGAGTAGGTCTTCGTAGATACTCATCACCAAAGTTGAATATTACATCTTCTACAAACTTCGTAACAGATTCTCTAATAGTACTTTCGCTCATCCGCAAATATTCATCAAATACGTCTGGAGGGCCAACCCTCGCATTGCTCCAGTACATTTTTGCAATGTAGTAAAACCTCCTCTACCAGTGGCATCAAGTCTTTGTTGGAAATAAGGATCAGTGGTAGTAAGGGCATCTACAATACGTAAAAATACCTGTTTTCGCATGCGAAATCTTCGTCGAAATATATGTTGGGGATATACTGGGTTATCAGCAAAGTAGTCATTAAATAGACGTTGCTGACCTACTTCACGATTTCTTTCATAATAATTTCTCCCAGCCCTTGGAGTTGAGTTAGGTGGTTGTAGAAATTGACTAGGGTTAGAAATGATAGCATGCTCAATCAAGCGCTCAAATTCTTGATTTCGCTGAATAACTCGTTGTTCCCATTGTTTCCATACATTGGTATCGGATGAGTCAGAGTTAGAACTTGAATCACTAGAGCTATTTGTTTCGGACATTTTGAGATTCACAAGAAAGCAAAGAAGAAGATAAATAAGATGAAAAATATTATGATAAAGGTTGTGAATTTGATGTTCAGCTCTATAGCCACATATATAAACGAAATATGGCTCACTTCAATAATGAAATGGCATTATTAGATGCATGTAACTCTGACAAAGCTATCTTGTGAATTTACAGAGAAGTGATGTTGATTGAGACAACTCAAAATAATTGTGAATTGTATTGTGCATGAGATGAAAATACGAATCTTATCTAGTCAAAGATACACCAAAGATACATTGAATTGAAATAATATTACAATAATGGTAAAAAACAACAAATACAATAAGAACTTAATGAACATAAATAAATTACATTAAACAAAATTTTTTCTTATCGTTTTAATGGCGGTCACATGAAATATTTCGCCATTAGCTTATCCCTAACTTGCTCTTCGGTGGGGGTTAAGCTCGATTCTCCTAATAATGTATTTAATATTGTTTTCTCCATCCTCGAATTGCGATCTTCTGCTTTCTTGTTCTCGGATTCTCTTTCAAAATCAAGTCTCTTTGTCATTAGTTCAATCTCTGCTTGTCTTGAGATTTGCATAGCATCAAGTTTCTCATTAAGATCTGGATTTATTGATGATTAATAAGCTTTTCCCTTTCCTTTCCGTCTCTTACTTGCATCCCTACCTTCTGGACGAAAACGCGACTCACTAACACTACCACTAGTAGGGGTTTCGGAGTTAGAAGGAATTGAAAACTCCCCACTTTCATTGAGTCTTGATTTTTTCGAACTTCCACCACTTTGCTCATTACTTTCCTCATCTTCTTCTTTCTCACGTTCTTGCACATCATTATTAGCTAAACTCCATTTTTTATGTTTACTAAAAACTTCATTAAAAACATAAATATCAGTATACTTACCTCCATTCGTTTCTCTCCAAATATCTTGAGCTAAAGATTCATAATCCTTATCACTAAACCCGCTTTTTTTTTTTATCCTATGTGCTTCTTTCAGGCAACTGTGCCATTTTTGTGCTTTCTCATTCAGAGTTCTGAAATGACTCTTGCATGATTCCATATTTCTTTCATTGAGCTCTCCAATTTTATCTCTACAAGATGCCTCATACAACTCCATTACCTTACCCCATCTTACGTTGGTGCGTTGATTTTTACCTTCTACATTATTTTCACTCGCAATACACCAAGCAGAAACAAGTGCTTCATCTTCTTTAGCGGTCCATCGAACGTTTGGCTCTCATTGGTTAGTTGAATTTTGTTTTGTTTGAGTCGGAGCATGAGATTGTTGAGTAGTGTTTGGGGAAAACTGAGGAGATGCAAGAAGTTGAGTGAAACCCGTTGACGAATTAAGTGAAAATTGAGAATTTAGATGATATTGAGAATTTTGCGAGTTTGAATAATCTTGAGAGTTTGAATTATTTAAGTCATCATGAAAATTGGATGAGTTTATGAAATTATTATCCATAACTCAAATTTGTTTTTTGATATAATGGTAATTATTAGTAGTTTTTTTGGAATTAATATAAATTATGAATGATATATGTATAGAAAAAATAAGAAAATGACAATGTGCACAAAAGTATATCAAATGTGGTTTCTATTTATAGAGGATGAAAAATTATAGCTGTTGGTGTGATTTCTTTTTTTTTTTTGAAATTTTTATGATACGAAAATAGTCGTTGCAAAGCTACAATGGTAACAAATTTTTCAGCAAATAAAAAAATGCCAAGTGTTAAGTAATAAATGGACCAAAACAAAAAAAAAGTCACACTCTCTCTCCTCCCTCACGTTTGCCCCCGCAAACTTCCAAGGGCAAAGTTTGCCTCAGTTTTGCCTCAATGCCTCAACAATAATTATTTAGTTTTTTTTTCTCACATTTCCCAACGCCTTTTGCCCCTTTGCCCCAACCATTAAGTGTAGTCTAAGGGGACTTAACTGATCATTGGAATAGTTCTTCCTTGGCTCACCCACGGCCGTTGATTTTAAGCTGCTCTTGATCACAGCCGTTCATCGCTCTCCTCCTTTAACTTATCCACAGCCGTTGATCTTGAGTTGTTGTCTATCACAGCCACTCGTTCTACTCTTGGTCTCTCCGCCTCTCTCACCTGAATCTAACACTTTGTCATTCCATTGTCTTGCTTCCTCTCTCTTCCTCTATCTTACTCTTGGTCACTCCAATGCTCCCAGACTCCCACGACTCTCTCTCTCTCTCCTCTGGTGCTGCTCCACCTCTCTCCGCCATTGTTTTCTCCGCCTACCCAGCTTTGACTCCATGTATGTTTTCTTTCTCTCTCCTCCTTTCATCTGCCCCATTTTTCCCTGATTTGATTGTGGGTTTGTTTGATTTTCTGTTTGATAATTGTTTTTTTTTTTTTTTTTTGTGTTTGATCATTGTTTATTTGATTTTGTGTTTGATCATTGTTTGTTTGATTTTGTGTTTGATTTTTTTTCATAGTTTGTTTGATTTTATTGTGATTTGCTCCGTTTCGTGTTCCAATCTCGGTTGCTCGATCCTTTCAAATGTCACAGGCGATCGCCGGCGCTCACTCAGTCCCTCAAGTATGTTACTTTCTGTATTTCATTTTCTGTTTAGTTTGATTCCTTATTTAAAGTATAATGTTCTCGGTTTTCATTATTTCGTTTTATTTGCTCATCATTTTGATTTCTGCTTCTTGGTTTTATTCACTTTTCCTCCATGGAAAAACTATAGAGATTTCATACATTTCTCTTTCTCTTGTGCTCTCCGCCCCTTTTTTTTTTGTTTGTTTTGATGATTGTTTGTTTAATTTTTGTGTTCAATCATTGTTTGTTTGATTTTGTTTTTTTATCATTGATTGTTTAATTTCATTGCATTTTCCTGGCGCATCAAATCTCTCGGTCCGATTCCCAGTTCATTTTTTTCTAGATTCTTTTGAATTTTCTGATTCATTGGATGACAAAGGCATGCATGATATCTTTTGATGATTAATGATTTTTTATCATGTGCGAAATCTCGTCTATTTTTGTGTGTGTTACAGGAAGAAAAAGATGATTTCTACAAGAAAGAAATTGCACCCTGGTTAAAAAGGTTCGTTTTTCCCCATTTTTTCGTTTATATTTTCTAGGTAATTTTGTTGTTGTTGTTTTGATCAAAACAGTTCATGAATTTGGGCTTGATCCCACACTCTGGGCTTTTTTGTGTAAGGTGGTGGCGTATTGATTGAGTTTGAATTTTGGTTGCAAACTCAAGGCTGGCCATGTTTTAAACTTGATTTTTTTTCCAGTTTCTAGGCGATCAAAACAACCAGGCTGTCAGCGTCCTGCCATTGTTCAGCCGACCACCTGTCCTTGGGCAGCCATAGGTAAATTTTTGGGTTTCCCATCTTTTTAGTGATATATGCTTAATTTATTTAGGTTACCATGTCCCTGATGTGCATTAAGACTACCTCTGGTGTGTTATAGTGGTAGGATATGTCATGCTTTGGTCTTCATTGGTGTTTGGTTAATTGCGGTCGTTGTCTTTGAATAATTATTATATGACCTGTATTCAATCTGTCTTTGTTTAATCATGTGCATACTCGCATTGGCTGATCGGAGTGCCTGAGCATTCACTTCACTAGAACGACATAGCAAATTACAGGACCCAAAAGGAGCCCATCATGCATCCGGGAACTCGCCTATTATTGTGAGTGTCTTAGTTTGGCTGTCAAGTGAATGCTTAATATGCTAAAGCTCTCTCAATGGGTTATATATGTTATGATGTTGGATTACTGTCCATAATTCATATGTTGGGTGCTTTTTTACTACATCCAGGTCCTATAGATGGCATTGCTTAATTTAGGAAACTTCATGATTAATTCTTGCGCCCACTGAACTGTGGGTTTGAAGCTCATCTTAGGGATGCGATTTAATATGGAATTGCAAATGACTTATTTTATGAGTTGGCTGGTGGCACATAGGTTGTCTATATTTAATATTTCGAACAAAAAATGATTGGCTATACAAATCATGTATGATTGTTTGAAAGTGCATTGTTATGGTTGTATAGGATTCTCCTTAGCCTAGGGATTATCAATTAGTTTATGTGTGTTACACAGGCGTCTATTCTAAAGTTTTAGATCATTAAAGTGAGGACTTTGTTGAGTGTGGTCTTCCTCAAGTGCTCCCTCCTCTGCCTAGGGCCTAATCAGTGATTATTAAATGTTTTAGGAGCATAACAGTTTTGTTTAGTCATTTTTGTTTGGACCCCTGGTTGCTTTTTTCCTTTATAATCTTTTGCAATTTCTTGTCCTCCCTTTAAGTACTTGTATTTAGAGCTTCAATTACAAGGTATTATTGGCTGTCATGGAGAGGAGCCATTGTTTGGATATTGTACAATTGAAATCTTCTTTTGTGTTTGTATTTTACATCTCGTCTTCATTGTTTCCTATGCTACGTTGTACTCTATTTTTTTGACATTTGTTCCAATTCTATGCTTTGTTATGAATCATCTAGAATTATCTATTTTTGAGGATTAGTTTTGGGTTTCTTTTTATTATGGTGGCATGTGAAGGCAACTATAAGAGGTTGCTAATGACAAATCTACTATACTCAGTTTTTGGCTAAACAAGACAATGGTTGTGTGAATGAGGTACTTATTTTGTAATACCGCCATAGTTTTGTCAATTGTAGACCTTTGAATTGATGATATCAAATTAGGGTTGTACATTGGTTGAATTTGAATTAACAACAGTTGTAGATAGCCCAAATTAATGAGTGAGTTAAGCATTTTTCTTTCTTTTTTGATTCAGTTAAAGAACTGCTTTGGGTTTGATACTTATTTTTCGACTGATGTGCGTAGATTTGGAGATGGCGGTATATTCATTGGCAATTTGAGGAGGTCATTGAAGAAGTCATGCCTAAATTCAAAAGAAGCTATCTTAGGCAGCAGGGAGAAAAGTTATATGCTATGGTTTATGGAGGAAAAGAAGAATGACATTACAAAGCAGGTACTTGAATTCACTTCTTCCTGATCATTTCATTAAAGAGTACATATCTTCCATGTTTTCCTGTCCATTGAATTTTTTTTATCAAGTATGAAGCAGTTTCAGCACATTGGTGGGGGATGAGTGTGAAGCTTCGTGCAAATTAGACACTATTATTGTTTGGAGAGGCATGTTGTAGACCTTTGATATTTGCATCTTTTGGTAAAATTTGTAGGTTTCTTTTACTTTGCTATAATTTGAGATACCGAACCAGATGTTTTTTTTTTTTTCGGTATCCCAGTGACAATAGAAACTGGCTCTCTTGTGACACGCACTACTCCTACTCCCGATTAGGCTGCATTCACTTTCAGAGTTCCTACTAGGATATGGTAGAATGATTACCTTTCGCATTACACATGTTCTGGTAGGATCACTCTTCTTTATAGGCTATTAAATGCTCAATGGTAGAGTAATGTGCAATCGGGCACATAGTTTTGGGTTCGAATCCCAAATAGCCTAATGATTTTTGTGCGCTTGTGGTTGTTGTCATTATTGTCTAAAGGCACTACTACGATATGTTTTGTAGTTTTTCTAACTATATTGGCTACTATATATTCAAGCATATAAACATTCAGTGTGTTCGGGCATATGAATCACATTCTAGCTTATGATGTTCTCTACAACTACAAGCAATGCCTCTGTGATGCCCAATAAATTAAAAACTGGGGATCCCAATTTTGTTTATGTGCATGCCAAGTTTTCGATGGCTTCGCAAATTTAACAATATTTGAAGGGCATTGCCTAATATCGCTTATACATGGCTTCGTAAAAAAACAGTGTCTGCCGAGTATCGCCTAATGACACCTCATATTGGGGGACCGTGCGCAACGCGCGCGGTCCAACAACTAGTGTTAGGAAAAACAATAAAAAAGGGCATGGCCGCAAATAAATAAAACAAGCACTCGTTCAAATCCTATGGGAAATGATAAACAATACAACGTAAGAGGGAAACAATCAGGTCAATAGCTTTACGGTTATTTTGACCTATACTTTGCATGTGAAATCACATGTGACCATTACTATTTCATGCTACCTAGTGAGTAATTGAAAATCGATATCATAATAATGTAATCACCAATCACATAAAAATGAATTCAATCTAAACCCACCAGAAAATATAGAAAACCCGCAATTACCATCAAGAACCTAGAACAAAACTTAAGAAAGAGAAAGCGGCGAAAGAGAAATCTTCAATTTTGGGAATGTTGGCTGGTATAGAGTCGAAACCTGGAAAACCAAAGAAAGCGGCGAAACCCGAAACAAGCCGTTCTTCTTACACTACTGGGATGGATCTTCCCCCTTCTAATGATGAAAATGAGGGAGAATATGGTGAGAAGGACATTGTGGTGAAACGGTGTGTACAAAATAGGGCATGTGCTAATAAAGTGTTGGACACTTCTCTGACTGGCAAAGAAGTGAAGAAACGCGCAAAGAAGGAGGTTTTAGCTGCTCAAGCTGCAGAGCAGGCTAGACAGAAGTCGCTTAGGGATGACCGTGATGCGTTTACAGTTACTATTCGTGCCCCAACTTGTGTATTGGATGGTGGAGATGAAGTTGGTGCTAATGTTAAGGATATCATAATTGAGAATTTTTCAGTGTGTGTTCGTGGTAGGGAGCTTCTTAATAATGTGACTTTGAAGATATCTCATGGGAAGAAGTATGGTTTGATTGGACGAAATGGAACAGGGAAGTCCACGCTTCTTAAGCTCCTTGCTTGGAGAATGATTCCCGTCCCAAAACATATCGACGTACTTCTAGTGGAGCAGGAAGTTGAGGGGGATGATAGAAGCGCGCTTGAAGCTGTTGTTTCGGCCAATGAAGAGCTGGTGAAGCTCAGAGCAGAGGTCGCTTCTCTGCAAAGTTGTAATGAAGATGAAAATGCTGATGATTCAGGAGGAGCGAGGCTTGCTGACTTATTTGAGAAGCTTTAGTTGATGGGGTCTGATGCAGCTGAAGCTCAGGCGTCCAAGATTCTAGCAGGTTTGGGGTTCACAAAGGATATGCAGGTTCATCCTACAAAGTCGTTTAGTGGTGGATGGAGGATGAGGATTTCGCTGGCTAGGGCACTTTTTATTCAGCCCACTTTTACTGCTTGATGAACCAACCAACCATTTTGACCTTAGAGCTGTTCTTTGGTTGGAGGAGTACTTGTCCCGGTGGAAGAAAACTGTTATTGTCGTCTCTCATGACCGCGATTTTGTTGAAGCAGTGGGGGATACACATTACACCACGATTTTCACTCTGAAGAGAGATTTCAAGACATGGCAGATCAATTCACTCTATCAATAACCAAGCCGGATCTGGTGTATCATAAGGGATTTGACTTTTCTATTGATTCATGCGGATTCGATCAAAAACAATTCTTGAATGAGGTATTCAACCCCACAAACCGAACCAAATCATCCAATTCAATATACATTCAATCTTACTTTTCAAAATAACATATTTGTCACAAACCATACCATATACCAATATCAATATATTAATTCCAACCAATCATGATACGATAATTGTATAAATTGAATCGTTCTCCACCTATCATGATACTATGTTCTCATCCAATCACACCATTCACATCTAGCACATAAATTTGAAAGGTTTCTACAAGTTTGAGAAAGGTTGAGCATGCTAGCTTACCTTTTTAAGCAAACGGAAAACTCAATAGTACAACAATCACTAGTACTCCTCATCTACGAACTCAGGCTCTACAATTACACAAAGGACATTCCCAAATTAACACTCAATCTTTCTCAACTAACTAACCAACTATATACCTATATGTTAGTATGATCCTATATAGAATGTATGAACGACAATACCAAATCCAAACCAACAATTACCAATCATCCAATAATTATAATTCTATTTCAAAAATTATCCAATAAAAGTCAAATAACGCCAAAATTACTATAAAAATTTCAAAGGCCTAAAACTAGTTTAAAAACAGATTATAACTCATAAAATCAACCCTTAATTATTATAATTTAATTATAAATTATTCTTACAATTTAAATTATGTTTTATCAATTAAAAACAATGTTTTATTCCATAAATTCCCAAAAATTCGAATTATCATAGTTAAAAAACAAGAATCAGTTTATAAATTTATAATTCACCTAATTTTCAAAAATACTATTTAATACCATAATTTGACCTAATTAAATTAATTTACAACAAAATCTCATAGTTAAACCAAAAATCAATTTCTACAAAGCATGAACGAAATACAACAAAAATCCCTAATTAAATTAAGAACCCCTAATTAACAGATTTTAAGAGCACCCAATTCATATCTTTCGAAATTAGTTGAAACAAAATAGAATAATTAAGCAAATTAATCCCAAATTCGTAATTAGTGAAAATCAACTCAAAACAATCATCAAGATTAGTTCTTTATGCATAAAACAAAGCCTAATCGATTACCCTCTAATCATAACATCTATTGGAACCAATTTAACACAATTTAAAGCAGGAAAAACGAATTGAAATTCTTGTCTAATAAAGAGGACGAAAACAGGGGAAGAAAGGGGGTGGTGGGGCGTTACCCACGACAACAGAAAGAGGAGGAAAAGGGCAGAGAGGTCGTGATGGCGGCGTAAGCACGTCAAGCGTCGAGTGCAGCAGGGACAGGACGGCGTGCGCGAGCGGCGTGAGGTGAAGAAGTCGAAAGAAAAAGAGAGAGAAGGCAGGGGAGGCTCTTTTTTTTTTATATAGGAAGGGGGGTGTCGTGAGGAGAGAGAGAGGCGGTGATGAGGTTTTTTTTTTTTTTTTTCCTTTCTTTTTCCTCTTTCAAATCTGGTTTGACTTTGGGTTTGGGCCAATTGGTGTTAGGAAAGATCCAAATGAAAATGGAACAGCCCAAATAGAAATCCAATTCTAAAACTCATTCTCGAACTCATTTAGGAAAACGACTCACAACCCAACAATTAAATTCATTTTTCCACTAGAATAAATTAATTAATTATACTAATATATTATTATAATATATATCATTACATCTTTCCCCCCTTAAGACAACGCTTAGTCCTAGAAGCGCAAAACAAATTAATAGGCTCAAATCATAACCAAACAACACATAACAAAACATAATTAACATGTAAAATGCAATGCATGACTTTATCACTAAATGAGCGAAATTAGTATCACATTCTTCCCCCCCTTAAAGGAGTTACGTCCTCGTAACTTTAATTAGAATAAAATAAGAGGTAAGTAAAAGTATTATGGATTAGGAAGTACCATTCACGACATTGGTTTCATTTTCAGCCTAAGCTCTATTCATGACATAAATTTGACCCGTCTTGCGCTGGTTACTCCCTACTTGAGCATTATTGTTGGCATTCCTAGCAGCAACCCCATTGTTGTTACCATTGGCGGCTTTACCATTGTTGTTCCCTTGGTAACTATTCCTGAATTGGTTCTGGGTAGAATTGTTGCTTTGGTAGTTGGGACGAGGGTTGTTATTGTAGAAATTCTGATTGTAGTTTTGGTTATTAGGGCGAGGATTAGAGTTGTTTGTGTTTTGATTGAAATTTTTGTTCCCTCTATTGTTTCCCACGTAATTACCATTTCCCATTTGGTCTGAACTTTTAAACCTACACTCACATGCTCTATGACCCCGTTTTCCACAATGAAGGCAATTGACAAGTTGTCCGAAACAGTCAGCACCGGATGATCCCCATTACACTTCTTACAGAAGTAGTGACACTCAACCCTTTTGTCTTGGGTACGGTTCTGAAAGTTATTCCCACCAAAAATTTTATTGTACCCTTGATTCCCCTCAAAAGTGTTTGGTTTTCCCCTCTTTTCATTCTCATTGTTGGTGTTCAAATCCGTCTCATTAAGATTGGAATTTTGGGGTTCAAATTTTCTTTTCTTGTTTCGAGTTTCCTCCTTTAGCTTATGTACTCTCTACCCACTGGCGGCTTTCCCATATGCCTCGTGTACATCAGCAAAGTTCATCATGATCATGGTTTCCTGGAGGCTATAGTCAAGTCCCTCAATAAATCTAGAGATCTTGGAGGCATCATTTGGTAGAATAGTTGTTGCAAAACGAGAAAGTTCAAGGAATTTGGCATAGTAATCACTCACACTTCCTCGGTTTTGTTTCAGTGCTATGAATTCCGAGTTTTCTCTGCCTAACATGCTAGCTCTGGGTAAAATATTTGTCTTAAGGCTATCCCAATTGAAGTTTCGTTGAGCTTAGAAGGCTGCCCCAGCAGCTGACCACCAAATATCAGCTTCCCCTTTAAAGTAAAAGACAGCTCCATCTACCTTTTGGTTTGCTGGACAGTTAATGGTGTTGAAAATTTTCTCCATATCTCTTATCCAATTCTCAAGTTCAGTGGGATTTTTACGTCCATAATAGAAATCAGGTTTCCTTTGGGATATCTTCTTAGCCCAATCAATCACAGGTTGTTGGTTATTGTTTTGCAACAATTGGACCACAACAACAGCAAACTAGTGGAATCCATCGTTTTCTTGTTGGTGATTCATGTTTGCGTTGTTTCTTATTGTGTAGTACTGGTGAATGGGGTGCATAAAACCTACACTAACAAATTATTTATAATTACATTCCTGCCTACTTAGTAACTCCAAACTATAATGCAATGAGCATATAATAAGTTAATAACCACATCAAGTAAACCAATAAGAGAAGTCATATTAATCTCATTAATAAAGCTTAAAGTATCCATAAGTAATAAAACATATATATAATCGACGTATCGATGTCTACCAAAAAAAAATCTAAAATGTCAAGTATGGATCATTTTTATTATAATTATTATACCTAGCCACCAACTTGATTCCTACGGGTTGGGTGGGAGGGAACTATTTATAGACATCCTAATCGCTCCCTTCGTTGGGTAACATTCTTATTAGCCATACACATCAATTAGTAATTGTCCTTACAGTCTAAGGATTGGAATTACATATGCAGCAACATTTCAATAAAATGGATTAACCTTGTAATTCATGCCAACAAAGTTATTACCACTTTCTAATGATAATTGCAGGCTTACACTAGCAAGAGGGTTAAAACAGATCATGTTCTAACTAAAACACATTATCCAATCATGAAAATTTAGATTATCAAAGTGTGTTTAACGTAGATATACAATTTTTCACTTAACTAATACCATTCGAAAATTCAATAATTTATTTAGAAATGAATTGAATCTTTTGCCAATTCACCCTATCAACCGTAATCCATAATCCATAATCCAAGACTACTAGACTTTAAGTGAGCACACCCCCTACTGAGTGTTTTTAACCCAAGTAGAGTAGACTAGAGCCTAACCTTCTTAAAAACCGATGCGGTGGGGAAATTAATAAAAGTCGATGTGACTCAAACCAATAAATAGGAGTTCTTTTGACTCCATCTAAGTAACCAGTATCTTATCGAGAGAGAGTTGATGGTCACAAATCATATAAAATGATACCAAACCAACATCATAATATAAATTGGCTATGAGTCCACAAACCGAACCAAGTCATCCAATTCAATATACATTCAATCTTACTTTTCAAAATAACATATTTGTCACAAACCATACCATATACCAATATCAATATATTAATTCCAACCAATCATGATACGATAATTGTATAAATTGAATCGTCCTCCACTTATCATAATCAGGCCTGGGCAACGGGCCGGGTCACTGTAAAACGGGGCGGGCCTGGGGCGGGTCATTACATTTTCGAAACGGGGCGGGGCGGGTCACGGGTCTGTTTGGCCCGGCCCAGCCCCTGAGAAAACTCACTTTAAGAGACTATAATAGAAACTTTCGACAATTCTTATACTCTTATGTACTACTCAACACGGTATCGAGCATTAATCCTAGACTCCGAAAAGCTTCAAACCCCAAAACCCTCGGTCACCCTCCACGGTGATGACCAAACTATTACTTCTCGGAAACTAATTAACATATTTTGTGATATTGTTACATCTAATGATATAATTCAATAAAAATACATGTGATATTACTACATCTAACGAAACCAGAATTAACATATTTTGTGATATTATTACATCTAACGAAATATAATTCAATAGAAATTCATGGTACATTTTTTCTGATGAATAATGGAGTAAGTTACCTTGAAAAAAGAAAAGTCAAAAGAAAGAATCGAGGAAGTTGTGGTATAATTAATAGTTGATGATAAAAATACCCATATGACCTCTCTTTTTAATGAAAATCCTAAATAATTAATTACCACTATCAGATTAGCGGCCCACTACTCTCTTTCCCTGTCTTCTCCTTTCTTTTTTTTTTTTTTTTTTCTGCAACTTTCAGGTTCAGCCCCCCGCCATTTCCAGTTCGATGAAATTTCCGAACTTGAACCGTATCCCACCGTACTAGTTCGAAAACGTATCACGAATTGATACGGTCGAACTAGTTCGGGATTCGGAGGGGGTATGGTCGAATTAGGTAACCCTGCAAGCAACTAATCTTCACGAACAATTCATACCCAGAAAAATTCATACCCAGAAAAAAATTAAACAAATTAAAAACAAAAAACTCCCAGAAATTAAACGAATTTAAAAAATTAAACCAACCTGAATATTCGAGAGGAAGGATCTGTGGGAAAATTGTTGAATTTGGGGATTCCAATTAGGGTTTGTTTGTGAAGTATTTGGGGGAAATGTGTTGGGGGAGTGTGAAGTGAATTAAGAGAAGTGAGATTGGAGAAAGAAGAGAAACAGGCCGATGTTTTTTTTGCTGTTTTGCTATTCTTCAATTTGGGCCCGTGTTTTTTTTTTTGTTTTAAAAGGGTCAGGCCCGCGTCGGTTCTTAAAAGGCTTGACCCTTTCTCGACCCGCCCCGTTATTTGACAGGGCGAGCTTTGACCCTCTTTATGAGGGTCATTTGTGGGCTTTTAACGGGGGCCTGCCCTGTTGCCCAGGCCTAATCATAATACTATGTTCTCATCCAATCAGGGGCGGACCCACCGTGCAATAGGGGTAGACATGTGCATAACCTTTAAAAAAATAACATAGTTTTCTAAAATAGGCAATTAACGTTTCATTGAAATGAATAAATAATGAAGTGGTGGGTCATATGTTATGTGTATAATTTTTCTACTGCAGAAAACAACTTCAAAACTAATTTAAAAAAAATAAAAAATAGGTCCCACTTAATAGAATAATACAACTTAGTCAATCCTCCTAAAAGTCCTAACTTCTCTTTACCCTACCCATTTCTATCCGTAACACACAGAGTGCCGCAACCCGCAATTGATATTGTGTATTTGTGTTACACTTGCACGACAATTGATTGCAAATCAGATTGACTTCGAAATCCAACCATCCAGGTAACTTTTTATCCCATTATAACTTTTTGCTCTCCAATCATAATGTTTGTATCTTTTTAAAATAATTTACATGATAGAGTGATAGACGCTAGACCTAGTTTATCAATTTTGTGATTTTGTTGAATTGATTAAATAATACTTGTTCCGCTGTGAAATGAACAATTAAGATTTGTTGAAGGATGGGAAGACGCCCTGGCCTGCCTCGGGAGTGAGGCCCCTGGTTTGACCCCTGCAAGAGAAACGTAGCTAGCCTCGGGGGTGTGTCCGAGGAAGACCCCTCCGATGCTTAAGTCAGATGTAGTATTTTCGTTGTAGAGAGATAAAGTAGAGAGAGAAAGTGGAGAATTCCTTCCCCAAATGTGTTCCCTCTACTTGTGCCCCAAGGGGGGTATTTATAATACTCCATGCATTGGCTCCATGACCCGTGTAGGGCACGGGCGGGCTTTAGGCCTTTTGGACCCGAGTTGGGCCTTTTGGACCCAAGTTGGGCCTTTTGATTCTTTATCTCATTTTGGCCCAATTAGTGTAATCGGACTTTCACGCCCCAACAATACTAGTATGTGTTTTCTTTATATTGAATTTAAGTTATGCTTCAATTAGTTTACGTTTGGTTTATGTTAATTAATCATATATTGAAAAGATGTGGTTGTTCATTAGATATTATTGTTACATATGCATAATATCATGACGAAAAGGGGAAAATCTAGTAATTTACATTCGTATTTCCCTAAGAAAACAAAGACCCAAAATGGTTCTTCTCCATCATTCGTTCATGTTGAAACTCAAACTGATGCACAAGAAATAGGAGTGGAATCTAGTGGTGCGAATCCAAATGACACTAATCCTCAGGCGAACAATAGAGAGAAAGAAAGACAATTTGATACTAATTCTCTTCCACACGATCCGGGGCGAAGAAAAATGATCCTAGATTATCATCCAAATGACATAGATGCAGTGAGGAGTGCATACATTCAAAGAAAAGCTTGTTAACCCAAAATGAGAAAACAAGATTTCCCTCAAAGACAAGTTGGAGGTAGAATGTGGCGTTTTAATCCTGATTGGTTTGGTAAGTACAAATGGCTTGAATATAGTGAATTAAAAGATGCTGCATTTTGCTTTGTACGCTATTTGTTCAAAGATGATGTTGATGTAGTGATGAATGATGGACATGATGCTTTTGTGAGAAGTGGCTTTAGGGGTTGGAGTAGACCGGGTTCTTTAGCTAAACATGTTGGAAAGGTTGATAGTGTTCATAATGCATGTATGGGGAAATTTGAGGCCTTCGTTGACCCAAATGCATCAATTGAAAATTGTTTCTCTAAACAAATTGCTGAAGCTAAAAGGGAGTATAAAACTCGTCTAACTGCTTCACTTGATTGTCTAAGATATCTTTTGCGACAAGGTTTAGCAATCCGTGGACACGATGAGAGTGAAAATTCCTTTAACAAGGGTAACTTTCTTGAGCTTTTGAATTGGTATGCTGAGAAAAATAAGGATGTTGGCAATGTTGTCTTGAAAAGTGCACCTGGGAATCTTCAGATGAGTTGTCCTAAAATTCAAAAGGATCTCATTAATTCTTGTTCTAAAGAGACTACTCAAGCCATTATCGATCAACGACTTAGGTGGAGATTTCTTTGGGATTTTAGTAGATGAATCTCGTGATTCGGCCTATAAAGAGCAAATGGCTTTTTGTTTGCGTTATGTTAATAAGAGAGGAGCTGTAGTCGAACGGTTTCTTTCAATTGTAGAGGTTCCAAGTACTACTGCTATTTCTTTGAGGGATGCTATTTATTCTATTTTGACCCTTTATTCTTTGAGTCGATCGAAAATTCGAGGGCAAGGTTATGATGGAGCTAACAATATGAAGGGTGATTCTAATGGTCTTAAAACTCTAATTATGAGAGACACCCCCTCTGCATATTACATTCATTGTTTTGCACATCATCTCCAATTAGCACTAGTGGCCGTTTCCAAAAAGAGTGTTAATTGTGGTTGGCTTTTTGAGATTCTGTCCAACTTGTTGAATTTGGTTGGTAGTTCATATAAGAGGCAAGACATGCTGAGGAAAACACAATTTCAGAAAGTTGCCAAAGCACTTGAAAATGATGAAATTGAGTCAGGGAAGGGTTTGAATCAGGAGCTTGGGTTAGGGAGGCCAGGTTATACACGATGGGGATCTCACTACAAGCTGCTTTTGAATGTGATCTCTTTATACCCAGCTATATGTGAAGTGCTTGATATGATTTTTGAGAACCCGCCAAATTTCGATGATAAGGCAAAATCTGATGGTCTTAGCTTTGCAATTGAGTCATTTGATTTTATTTTTATGCTACACTTGATGAGGGTCATCTTTGGGATGGCAAATGAATTGAACAATGTTTTGCAAAAAAGACCAAGATATTTTTAATGTCATGTCACTTATGAGCTTAACTAAGGAGCACTTGCAGAATATGAGGAAAGATGGATGGGATCGTCTCTTAACTTCAGTTGTTTCTTTTTGTGGCAAAAATGAAATTGAAGTTGTTGATATGAATGGTGAGTATTATCCTAGAGTAAGAAAGAAGCTTGGGAAATTGCACATTACAAACCTTCATCATTTTCGAGTTGAGGTCTTTATGACAATTACTGATTTGCAACTTCAGGAACTTAACAATCGATTTGATGAGGTAAGTATGGAGTTGCTCAGTTGTATGAACTGTTTGAGTCCTGCTAACGGCTTTTCTTCTTTTGACAAGTCAAAAATGCTTCGCCTTGCTGAGTTTTATCCAAGTGATTTTTCATTTGTTGATCTGCTCCATCTCAATGATGAACTTGATAATTTTATACATGACATTAGAAGAGATGAGAAATTCAATGGTTTGAAGGACATAGGGGCATTGTCTATAAAGCTCGTTGAGACCAAAAAACATGAGATTTACCGCTTGGTCTATTTGCTTCTAAAGTTAGTATTGATCCTCCCACTTGCAACTGCAAGTGTCGAACGAGCATTTTCAGCGATGAAGTATGTGAAGAATAAGTTGAGGAATAGTATGGGTGACCAATTTTTGACTGATTGTTTGGTCACTTATATAGAGAAAGACATTTTTTTGAAGTTGAGCAACAAAGATGTATTGAATCGATTCCAAGGAATGAAGAATCGAAGAGAATCACTTCCCTCCGATGAAGAATAGTCTATTTTTTTTCCAAATTAGAACCTTGGATCATATTCATATTGTTTTGGTCAATAGAACCATGGATCATGTTTATATGATCTATTAAGCTGTCTTTTTTGTTTTTGTTAGAGTACTTTATTTTTTCAAAGTGCACACCTATTTAGAATTTCTAGATCCGCCACTGCATCCAATCACCCCATTCACATCTAGCATATAAGTTTGAAAGATTTCTACAAGTTTGAGAAATGTTGAGCATGCTAGCTTACCTTTTTAAGCAAACGGAAAACTCAATAGCACAACAATCACTAGTACTCCTCGTTTACGAACTCGGACTCTACAATTACACAAAGGACATTCCCAAATTAACACTCATTCTTTCTCAACCAACCAACCAACCAACTATATACCTATATGTTACTATGATCCTATATGCAATGTATGAACATGACAATACCAAATCCAAACCAACAATTACCAATTAACCAATAATTATAATTCTATTTCAATAGTTATCCAATAAAACTCAAATAACACCAAAATTACTATAAAAATTTCCAAAGGCCTAAAACTAGTTTTAAAACAAATTATAACTCATAAAATCAACCCTTAATTATTATAATTTAATTATAAATTATTCTAACAATTTAAATTATGTTTTATCAATTAAAAATAATGTTATATTCCATAAAATCCCAAAAATTTGAATTATCATAATTAAATAACGCGAATCAGTTTATAAATTTATAATTCGCCTAATTTTCGAAAATACTAATTAATACTATAATTTGATCCAACAAAATCTCATAGTGAAACCAAATATCAATTTCTACAAAACATGAATAAAATATAACAAAAATCCCTAATCAAATTAAGAACCCCTAATTAACATATTTAAGAGCACCCAATTCATGTCTTTCGAAATTAATTGAAACAAAATCAAATAATTAAGCTAATTATCCCAAATTCGTAATTAGTGAAAATCAACTCAAAACAATCATCAAGATTAGTTCTTTATGCATAAAACAAAGCCTAATCGATTACCCACTAATCATAACATCTATTGGAACCAATATAACACAATTTAAAGCAGGAAAAACGAATTGAAATTCAAGTCTAATAAAGAGGACGAAAACAGGGGAAGAAAGGGGGTGGTGGAGCGTTATCCACGACAACAGAAAGAGGAGGAAAAGGGCAGAGAGGTGGTCGTGATGTCGGCGTAAGCAGGGCAAGCGTCGAGTGCAGCAGGGACGGGACGGCATGCGCGAGTGGCGTGAGGTGAAGAAGTCGAAAGAAAAAGAGAGAGAAGGTAGGGGAGGCTCTGTTTTTTTATATAGGAAGAGGGGTGTCGTGAGGAGAGAGAGAGAGAGAGGCGGTGAGGTTTTTTTTTTTTTTTTTTTTCCTTTCTTTTTCCTTTTTCAAATCTGATTTCCTTTTTTTTTTCCTTTGGGTTTGACTTTGGGTTTGGGCCAATTGGTGTGGGCTATTGTAGTTTATTGTAGTTAGGAACGATCCAAATGAAAATAGAACGACCCAAGTAGAAATCCGATTCTAAAACTCATTCTCGAACTCATTTAGGAAAACGACTCACAACCCAACAATTAAATTCATCTTTCCACTAGAGTAAATTAATTAATAATACTAATATATTATTATAATATATACCGAATTTTCGGGATATTACAATTGTCCTCAATGTAAGAATTAAAACAAGGCATAAATGAAAAGAGTGAGGAAAAACTCACATCAACGGGGGCCTTGAGAACCCCTTTGGTGCCTCCGCGCACTCAAACGATCTGGAAGCTCATCGAAATTGGGTGGAAGGTAGTGTGGTGCTTGAGAACTCATGAGACGATTATGGCTCGCTTCCATGTACATGAGAATTCTCTCATTTTGCTCTTCTTGAAACGCCAAGCTTTGGTTCACCTCTTGTCTCCATTGCATCCACCCGCGCCTTCATCAGTAAAGCCACCGAAGTGAGATGCATAACCCGACTCGAGCTCTTCATGCCCATGAGGCATCTCCACATGCCTAGCATTGTCAATGTTGAGTTCCTCCTCTTCCTCATTCTCCGGAGCAACCAACAAGTGTCTACCCACAAAACAATCACTAGCATCTCCATCGGGGTTAATATGGACTCTAGCCGCATATGGAAGAGTCAAATAGGGCTCATGCCGTGTCCCCAAAGTCCAATTAACAAAATTATCAAGAAAATCATTTGTGAAGAATGATTGCCGACTAAGAAATTTCATATCTAACGAGAAAGTTCCGGTATGCATCGTTTCCTCCTCACCCTCGACATTCATGGACCGGCTTAGGAGAGAAATCATGCCACCCATACCAATCTTATGAGTGGGGTTCATTTGACACTGAACACAACCTTTGACAAAGGTTTGGACCCACGATGGCCTCCCATTTTCATTGGGCAAGCAAGAGGCCAAGGCACCCAACTCCGCAAATGTGACGTTTGTCGGCTCACCATCTCCAAAAACACATTGGGCTATAACCCAATAGGTGAGACAAATCGCGGCATGGGGAATCCTACAAATCTTTCCTTTTTTGGGAATGTCATTCTCATGTGTTAACTTCTTCCATAAAACCGTGGAATCTTCACCATTTAATTTCTTAAATGCTCTCGTTTAGGGGATCCGTTGTCCCATTGTAGCATCATAGAGACGGGTCCAACCTAAAAACTCCGCTATTCAATCATACCCCATCTTGACAATTCGGTTGTTCAACCTAAACACGATGCGCTCACCCACCGAATCATGGTCAAGCGTAGCAAGAAATTCATAGGTCCACCTCTCATAAGTTAGGGCACTCTTTCCTAAAAGGTTTGACAAACCACCATTTCGAAAGAAAATCTCTATGGGTTGTTGGAGACCCAACTTTTCCACCGTCTCTAAACACTAGAATTTGTTTGTGACAATCTTTTGACTATTAGCAAGGGAAATATACCGCTTCTTCTCTACGTCACTCAACCCTGCTACACCATGTTCCTCCCAAATGGGGACCTTCTTCTTTTTTTTTTTAGGCTCCATTGGAGCCCTACCCTTACCACGAGAGGTTCCCACATCATCATTCCTCCCCATTGTAATCAATTGGACACACATGCAAGCAAAAACTATCTAATTATACAAATTCTCTGCTATCATAATCTACAACAACATGCAAGCAAAAACTATCTAATTATACAAATTCGAATTTGAAGAGGATAGTTACTAAAAGGGGCTCAAAATAGAAAATTTAAGCAACAACGATCCTCCAAAAACCTTAGGATATTTCCACAATCCTCCAAAGAAGAAATTGCACCCCTTAAATTGGCTTGAAAAGCCACAATTGAAAAATCGCCAATTTCTAGGGTTTATGTGAAAATTTGAATTTGGGGTGGAAAATACAAAAAATTGTGGTTTTGGATGCGTGAATGATAAGGAGGTGATTTTGTGAAGAAAAGAAGTGACTAGGCATCTCAGGTAGAAGTGAATCATCCCAGATTCTCCCAGGGAAAAAGTAACAAAACTGGCATAAGTCTAGGTTGAATTTCTAGCTGATCACTTAAATATTTTCTTCAAAATCCAACTACCAATCATAAAAGCATCAAATTTAGCTCATCATTACTACTGTGGACTTGTGGAGTAATTCATAAGCTTCATATAATAAATAAATAAATAAATATATAAAAAGAATAGCAAATTTCTGCCAAAAAAAAAAAAAAGATTAGCTCCCAACTCAGATTTCCAAGTGATAAGCTCTTGTTCTTCACAATGATCCCAAATGATGCATTTCTCATCATCATCTTCAAAATGCCCAATTGATCAACGATAGTATTAGAGATTCCTTTTCTTTTCTTCAATTAAACAAGTAAAAATAATAATTATTGGGTAAAAAGTTGTCGACTTTGGCAATGTGAAGAGCGAGAATAAGAGTAGCATTACCAAATATTCAAGAAAATTCAATCTTAAGCACTCCAAAGTCTTTTTTTTGCTTAGATTTTCTTCTTGATGAGTCCAAAATTATAGAAATTAAGAGAATAGTCAGTGGGGTTAACTCGTCGAAGAGATTGGGCTGCAAGATTCTTTTGTGTCATTCCTCCAAACAGAGAGATTGGTGCGATAAGGAATAGATGAAATCACGTCAACTTTTACCTTATCCACCTCAATACCATTAGCCGAAACCACATGACCCAACACAATACCTTTTTCTACCATGAAATGACACTTTTCGGAATTGAGAACAAGGTTGGACTCGAAGCATCTATCAAGGACCAATGTAAGATGAGCCAAACAATCATCAAATGAGTTTCCATGAACGGTGAAGTCATCCATGAAAATCTCTATGAAATTCTCCACATACTCCCTCCATTCGTCTTTAAACTTCATAGGGCCAACGGACACGCTTCTTAAGGTGGGTGTACACGTTAATCGGCTAATCGAAATTCTAAAAAAATTGCATAACGGGTTAGATAAAATATTGATCTAACCCGCCATGCAGTTTTTTTGGAACTTAGATTAGCCAAAAAGCGTGTACACCCACCTTAAAATGCATGACCGTTCGCCCTATGAAGTTTAAAGGCGAACGGAGGGAGTACAAGAAAAAGATGCTCATCACACACCTTTGAAATATAGCCGGTGCATTACATAATCCAAATGGCATACGTTGACAAGAAAATGTGCCAAAAGAACATGTAAATGTCGTTTTCTCTTGATCCTCTGGTGCAATGGCTACTTGAAAATAGCCCGAATAACCATCAAGAAAACAATAGAACTCGTGACCGGATAATCTTTGAAGCATTTGATCAATGAATGGAAGAGGGAAATGGTCTTTGCGAGTTACCGTATTAAGTCTACGGTAATCTATGCACACTTTCCACGTCGTTTGAGTATGGGTAGGTACCAATTCACCCTTAGTATTAGCCACTACCGTTATGCCTCCTTTCTTAGGCACCACTTGAGTAGGACTTACCCATTTGCTATCAGAAATAGGATAGATCATCCCCATTTGCCACAATTTGAGCACTTCCTTCTTCACCACGTCCATCATACACTACTACAATACTAACTATAGACATCACTAAATAGACGTCATACTTTTGGAAATCCGATGTCTATTATGTACTGGTGGCATAATTGTAAATAAGACCAAATAATAGACATGAGTTTTTTTTTAAGAAAACTGATGTCTATCTATAGACACTAGTTATTTTACCCGTGCAAAAATTGCACGGGGAGTTTTAACAATAATTCTCTACTTTACTATTACAATTTTAAGTTTATTAATTACCTCCTAACGCTAAAGATATTGTAATTATACAAAATCATATGTATAGCGAATACAGTAGTGTTTAAAATTGGTTTGAAACGCTGAAGTAACCATGCTAATTACTCTGTGAGAGACAAATCAAACATGTTGCCGGATGAAACCTAGAACAAAGTAGAGTAACCAATAATCTCATCATATAATCTGGAAATGTTGAAATCTATAAAATTCGAATAGGTTAGCGTTTTATAGTTTTCAACTTAATACGTTCCATATTTCTTGACTTAGACTTGCATTGTTTATACTCTGGCCCCCCTTTTTGTGTGTCAATTGGCACTCTTTTTGTTAAATACGTCTTTATATCTCGCCTTCATTTTGGAGAAAGTCCTAAGTAATTTAAATTTAGGTCACTAAACTCGTAGGTGGCAGAACATTATTAATTTAATACGAATAAGAAAACAATAGTTTCATCCACTCGTGCTATATATATTTTATTAATAGTGGCACGTTATACACGTATGTTGTAGTAAAAACTAATAATCGGTAATTGATAGAGAATTTAGGATTCAAAATAAAGGTTATTAACTTATAGGAAATTACTAATTCAATACTAATTGAACTATAGTAATTTCTAAACCATGTTAAAATTAAAAATCGTTGTCGTGGATATATAATACACATATTAGTATAGTAATAATAACTAATACACTAACAAAGTATTAAATACTTTTAGTTGGTAGAATTAAGGTTATTTAACCCGTCAGATATTAGTGACATACAAATAGGAAAATAGGAGTTCCACAAACATGCGTTAAAGTTTATAGATATGGATATACTCCCTCCGGTCCAAAGAGGATTTTCCCACTTCGTTTTGTTGCTTTGAGTAACCAAGACAAAATTAAGAATAATGCATACTCTCTCGGATTCAAAGAGATTTTCTTGTTTCCGTTTACAATTTAGATGTGCCATGTTGGGAGCTATTTTTAGACCAAACTAATCGTTCACCACAAGAGTTCCACAAACCCATTCTAAAGTAGGTATATTAAAGTTAATTATCATGTAGGACATTGGTAATTTGGTAGTTTTATGCGATAGTTCCAAAAACGCATCTTGAAGCGGGATTAATTCAGGTTAATTACCCCATAGAACATAGGTAATTCAATACAATAGTTGCACAAACAATTACCCTACTTTCTATTGACATGTATTGACCCGACCCCATTCTGATTAACATATATTTAAGTCGATAATCTTACCTGACCCGCTCACCAATTTGATACAAAAACAAGTCAAAATGCATTAGAATCATATAAAATCAGTATTATGTTTCAAATATAATTCAAATAAAAATACCATCATTATGTAGTTTAAGATAATGAGGATTAATAATTAAAACATATAGAAAAACAAGTAAAGATTAACAGAAAGTAATATAGAGTAGTAACACCTGACAATTACATATATAATTAATGAAATGTTAAATCGTTAGTATGTATATCTAAGGTCACATACCTCATAGTATAGTATAGTTCATTACGAATAGTTCCACAAACCCGTGTTAAAATTCTATTTTGAAGACAATGGTGAAAATAGCTTGAGATTTTCAGGGTTTAACATATGCTAGTATTAGTGCCAATATAAACGGTTAGTCTCACTATACCTAATTTACAATATGATAAACATTTTAAGAGTGCTTTATGTTTTTTTTTTTTTTCCTTTCAGTCCGTATATAAGTAAAGTAACTTAGCTCGGAGGACATTAGTAGTTCGATGATTACCGGTATAGGTAAGGGTTCAAGTTGGAGGATCTCCGACCCGATTATATGATGACTTGGCTCGGGTTGACACAACCCTACTTGTTTTGTACTAGGTATTGTTAATAATATTTTGGAATTAGCCACATTAAAGATGTGAATAAAACAAAATAAAACCAAAAATCAAGTTACATGACTTTTGAGCTATTAGATCTGATTTGAATCACTACGAACTGCTTTTTATTGAGATCTTAACCAATATTTTTGTGACCATGACCCATAATGACTTGAACGTGTTAAGACTTGCATATTTTTAGGCGTAACATAACCCACTCCGTTGACATGATTCGATAGGAAGACAGATTTAAGATGAACTCTAGTGTATGCGAATACATCGTCAATTAGTCATTTACTCAATAGGTAAAAAAACAAATGGTTGACATTTATCATTTCGTAGACCTTTGTGTCAATCAGTGTGCAATCCTTAAGAATAGAACATAATTACAATATTAAATCATCGAACTATATCATGACCAAATCACACGGTGGAGTTTGCTCCCCAATGATGTACCCCAACACAGTTTTAGAGCTATCAAAACTGCAAATCAGAAGTAAAAAGTTCAAAGTTTCAACCATTGTTATTATCAATTTATCTTTTCAAACCCACCAAATAGTGTCACCAGCTCGTATCAACAATCAGATACCTCACCATATCGTCTTTTATCGATCGTTGTAACTCTTAGGAAAAATGTAAGATAATCTCATCCAATAAAAAAAGAAAAATCGCAATAGCAGCCATGTTCATAAGATGTAAGAGGAAGTTGTTGCATGCTATTGCCGGTGATGATGGGACACCCATATACATGAAGGTTGGTGGTGGTGATTTGTTAGAGTGTGCGCTTTGCCTGGGAGTTAAGATGGAATCTTCAGGTTTTTTATTTTTTTATTTTTTATTTTTTTTTGTATAATTCCAAAGCAAATCAGATTAAAATTATAGATTTTACATTTTGCTATTGCTATTGTAGATTAAATCATGAAATGGAGTCTGTTGTAGATTATAAGGAAATTCGTGATTTTCGAAATTATTTTTTAATTCCATTATTGCTATAAATTATATTACCTAACGATATGTTCCCATTGCAATCCGATATTATTTGCCATTTTAGTAACATTAGTATTTAAATATGGCTAAATGTGTGTTGCTAATATTATCTTGCCAATTTTAGTGCTATTTCGTTGCATGATTGTTTTAAATATAACAACAAAATTTATTGGTACCAACACTGTAGTGTGGATTGCGTGCTTGTGCCATGTATGTGTATGCGTGTGTCTTGCGTAACCATGTGAGTGCTATTTGCGAAAGTTTTCATTTGACATAAGCGTCCTACGTGGATGGCCTAAGAAGAGTTAAAAAGCACGGCTATTAATAAAATATATATGAGTTTTTTTTCGAAAGTCTGATGTCTATAGACATCACATACACATCATATTTCTTAGAAACCCCATGTCTATACATTCCCGGATCAAATTTTGCGAAAAAAGAATTGAACACTTTCCCAACTCATACTTCACTATTCAAAATAAAATAAAAACTCAACCAACTGATCTTCTCTCTCCTTCACGTTCTCATACATCCATCTCTCCTTGTAACTCATTTTTTTATATCCCCTTTCTCTTTGTTCATTCCCAACTAAATCTTATACTCTATATCTCTCCTAATTCATCTATAATCATACATATCCATTAGTTTTATTTTGTTGATAATCTCAATAGGTCCTCCAATCCCCTTTCAAAAACCCTTGACTCGTGTTTCATTTGTTTGTCTCGTTCAAATCGTGTTCCAGTTCAAGATTGCATTACCATTTGAAGTCAAATCAAACAGTCCAAAAGAAACCTTGAAGATCCGCCCAAGATTCAATCTTTACAAACGTATTTGGTATGTGAATCTGGAAAAAAAAATTGTTTTTATTCTTCTTGATTTGGAACATGCAAAGAGCAGCAGATGTGATAAGTCCCAAATTTATGCTTTTCTGAGGTTGAGTTCTTACTCTATCTTTCAATGAATGTTTAAATAAACTATGTGCATATTCAAACTTTTTGTTGATTGTGTTTTTTAGATTTTTTTGATTTTGATTGCAGACTTCTCTAGAATCCAAATCCGTGTTCAAGATCTATCATTTTTATGTACTCCATATTTACATCCATTTTCTAGATCTAGGGTTTTTTTTTTCTCAGACTTAATATGAAGATTCTAGTTCTCTATAACATGTAAAAATTTTTTTGGTGTTACTCTTAAGCTCCCATATTTCTGCTTAGTGTTGATCTCTTTGATTACGCATAACAATAGTTGTATTGAATTGTATACTTTTTTAATTAATGTCAAAGATCTTGAATTGGTATTTCTGTATAATGTCGCCCGATGATTTTTTTTTATAAATTTAATTGGGAGGATAGACATGGGATTTTCGTAGAAGTCTGATGTGTAAACTCCATATAGACGTGAGTTTTCTCCAGAAAACCCATGTCTATTAGGACTATAGACATCAGATTTATAAAAAATTCCGATGTCTATAAAAGTGATAGACATGGGACTAAAAACCCATGTCTATATGTTTTTAATAGATGTCGGCCAACTTAACATCGACACCATACTCGACGTCTATTATCAAAAAAGTCCAACGTCTATGGTCTGTTTTGTACTAGTGATAGGAGAATTCAACCTTCTTTAAGGTTGTCGAACCGGCCTGGCTTCATCCTCCAATAGGATTCGATGCATGCAAGTGGAAGGACTAATCCCTTTAATGTCGGCAATAGTCCATCCTATTGCAATCTTTCGATCTTTCAACACACCTACCAATTTCTTCTCTTGATCTGTGGTCAACTTGTTAGAGATAATTAGCGGAAGTGTATCTCCGAAACCAAGAAATGCATACTTCAAATGATCGGGGAGAGGTTTGAGTTCAATCTCCGGTGCTTCCACAATTATGGTAGAGGCTTGGTGCTAGGAACGTTGAGTGGAATATGTGTGGAGTTGTATGGCAGTCGAGGGAGGTTGTAGTGTTTTCCCAAAGTATTGTCTACCAAACTATTATCAATGACACTTTGTAATTCATCCACACCATTCACATCAAAAACATATTGAACAAGTGGGTCAACGACATCAATAATGGAGCAAACAGATGATTATCGGAAGTATATTTCATAGAATTAAAAATGTTAAATTGTACGACTTTACCTTAAACTCCATTGTCAAAGATCCATTAGAGACCTCAATCTTAGTATTACCCGTTTTGAGGAAGGGTCTCCCTAACAAAATAGGGGCGGCATGCTTATCATGTTCCTTTTGTATCACATAAAAATCCGCTGGAAATACAAGTTTATCAACCACAACAAGCACATCCTCAACAACTCCCTTAGGATAAACAGTATATCGATCGGCTAATTGACCAACAACATCAGTTTCAAACAAGGGACCAAGTTTGAAAGACTCATAAACAGAAAATGGAAGCACAATTATGCTAGCTCGTAAATCTAGCATAACTCTACTAAACATGGTTCACCCAGTTTCCAAGGAATAGTAAGCATACCGGGATCCCTGCATTTCTTAGGAAGCCTCCTTTGAAACACCGTCGATACTTTTTCACTAATTTGAACTTTCTTCTTCCCTTTGGACTTGTGTGACCGTTTAGGAGTGCAAAGCTCCTTCACAAATTTAGCAATACTTGGCACACATTTAACAAGATTCAAAAAAGGAAGATTTACCTCACAATCTTGGAAGAAAGCGTAGATGTCACAATTCTTCTCATATGTACGAGTGTCTCTCAAAGCCTTAGGAAAAGGCACATCTGCACACATCATCAACATCCACAATTTTGGCCGAAGAAGAAGACGGGACAATCGTCTCGACTCGAGGCCCTGGTGTCTCGACTTGAGACGTACCTGCCTCGACTCGAGGTTTAACTGTCTCGGCTCGAGGCAAAAAAGACGTAGGCGTGTTTTCATTATTGCTTTTTCGACTCGGCCTGAGTTTTGCTCGAGTCGAGATGTGCTCGGTTGGTTTTCCTCCTCCTTTACTTGAACAATGTCATTACCATCATTCACCATTGAGGCTAACGGCCCCTTGAAGTTGCCTTCCGCTCCTCAATGTCACCAGACTCACATTTTTCCTTAGATTTGTCTCGGTTGTGAAGGAAGCTATTGGAATTTTGAGATTCCAAACAGTTGATAGCACTTGACATTTGATCCATTTGACTTTCCAAATTTTGAATGCTAGCTTTGGTTTCTTGAGAATTTTGCGCCATGTTATGTTGCATAGTTGTCACATAGACGTCTATGATCTAATCATTTCCTCCGTGGACATAGAAGACGATGCTTGTGGTTGGTTGGAAGTGGCATAAGGGGGCTTGGGTGGAAAACGGTTCCCTTGGTAATTGTTACCTCCACCTTGGCCTCCTTGGAATTGGTTACCACTCCCTTGACCTTGATTGTAGCCTTGAGTTCCTTGATTATTCCCATAACGAAAATTTACATGATCATTCCAACCCGGATGATATGAATTAGAGTTTGGATCATATATTCTTTGAGGGACACCCGAAAATTCAACCTCATTCACTTCTTCTTGATCTTCACCCAATGTAGGGCATGAATCGGTAGGATGATGTTGCTGATGACAAAGGCCACAAACTCTAGCCGGACCCGATTTGTTGGCATTAAGAAAATCTTTCATCATCGCGGCCAACTCACTCACTTGATCACTATTAGAGGAAGAGCTAGCGACATTCACTCTTTTCACCGTTCTTTTGGACTCACGGTCTCTTGAATTTGTAGCAAGCTCCTCCAATAACTCCCAAGCTTGAACCGGAGGCATTTTGTCCAACCCTCCATTACTAGAGGCCACCACATGACGGTAATCCTCATCATCTAATAACCTATAATAGAAATAAAGGATCAAATCTTGATATGTGTAGTCGTGGTATGGACAACTCGCAACCAACTCTCTAAATCGATCCCAATACGCGGCTAATGAATCTCCTCTTTGCTCTATGGTGGTGATCTCCTTCTTCAAGGCGGATGCCTTTGTGGGAAGTATTTGGTCATAAATGTTTTTTTCAACATATCCCAAGTAGTGATACTATCATGAGTTAAGGTATGGAGCAAATTCATATCTCTATCTTTAAGAGAAAATTGAAACACTTTCAACAAGAAAGTTCCCAAATTTATTCCGGTCGGCTTCATAGCACTACAAATGAAATGAACATCAGCTACATGTCAGTTAATATCCTCCTTGTGTCGGACCCTCCTTTTTGTTTTAACGTCGCTTTGTTCGATAGCTTGCTTTTCAAGAGACTTTGTACCGTGAAGTCCATCTCTCCAAAGTGTCGTTTGAGTTTTGCACGAGTACTCAAAGGGGCGCTTGAGAGGGTTATTGGTCAGCCTATCTCCTGCTGGGTTCAGTTGCTTCTGTTGCCGCAGTATGTCCTCCGGACGTTTTCTCCGCGGAGTTGTCGTGAGCGTCAATCTTCTGTTAGACGTCATTTGCAGGAGGAGAGTATTCTTAGTGCCCTTCGGTCGTGGGGTGAGCTGGGGGTGTTGGAGTAGGTGTCCTCCGACAATAATGCGTTGACTAATTAAATCTAATTAAGAATAAACCTGGGATATATTATATATACGAAGTCAGTTGATTAATGTAAATCGGTAACGATTAGCTGGCTAGAGTTTGACGTTATTGTCGTTTGACGGCGGTAATCAACTGATCCCTCTCTGTCACACCGGTAAAGATAGTTTGTCTAGAGGATATTATATTTGTACTGGATGCAATATAATATAAACCTTAATGTTTCAGTTAAAGAGTTAACTGATTATATTGGATGGTGTTTTACGAGTTTGGAACTCAAGTCGTATAAAATTACGATTATTTGTGTTAATTGTCGAGACTGACAATTAGCTAATTAAATTACAAAGTGTTGTAATTTTAGCTAAAATGATATAATTAGTAATTATTATATATGGATATATTATTACTAAATTGTAACTTTTAAGAGTTAATGGATATAAGTTAGAAAGGGCTTTTGGTAACTTTATTACCAACTTACTAACCACTATATATAGTGGATGGTGGTGCGATAAGAATCAAATTTTTTCTCCTAGATAACACATCATTTCTACACAAACAAATTGTTTTAGAGAGAGAGAAAGAGAAATTTTCCATTTTTCTCTCTAAAATTCAGCCCACTTCCAACACCATCAAGATCAAGTTTTCTTCATTGCATGTCAATGAAAACTTGATCAAAATACTTATCTAAACCTAGAATAACATTAGCTAAAGTGTTAGCTAATTTTATTTTGGTTTTAAGGTTTAATTCACCTATTTATACTAGCTTATTTTGGGTGAATTTTGGAGAGCTTCTTTGGTGGATTAAGAGAGGAGGTTTCCAAACTTGGAAACTCGAGATTAAGGAGGAGGATCCCTATTTAATAGCAGCTCAAGAACCTTCTTTGAAGGTGTTGTCAAATTTCCTCCTAATTAAGATATAAAAACTTGTTTTATACATTTTTTCATGCTTTTATCTAACATACAACTAAAGATCTTTAGCTACAATTAATTAGGTATAATTAATTACTAATTAGAAGAGTCTAATTAGAGGCTAAATAACTTTCATGTGGTATCAGAGCTTCGGTTTAAGTTGCATGTTAATTTTGGGCATTAATTAGGTTAATTGGTAACTTAATTAAAAATTTGATGATAAAAATTGGTTTTACCATACAAATCAAATTTTCATGTGATGCTTTGGGCATGTGGATGCTCCAACCGAAATTATGGAATTTTCGGAATTTATTTGCTAATTTTGCTTAATTTTTGGTTGTTTTTACAATATTTATGCTATTTTCTAATTAATTGGTAATTAGATTAACATGCATGTCTAATTTTGCTTAATTTTTGATTAAATTTGTTAACTTAAGAAATTTATAATTTTTCAGAATTATAATGAGTATAATTTCCAGAAATTATTTCGTAATTTTATTGGCCATTTGTTATTAGTTAGTAATAACATAATTGGTGGAAAATTGATTTCTTAAGACAAAATGACCAAAATAATTTTGCAAAATTTTTCTCCTTATTAGCTACTGGTTGTGAGCTTAGATCACATAATAAAATAATTTCTAAATTTTTCATAATTAGTTATGATGTGTTTAGATATTTTCAGGTTGATTATGTGATTTTTGGGACAAATTGCTAGCAAATATAATGAAATTAAACTAATTAAATCAATTTTTGGTGGAGACTAAATATTGAGTAACTAATTAGTTGGTGGTTATTTTAAACTTAAAAGGTGTTTTAAGTGTTGGTTATTGATTCTAATAAGTTAGAATCAGAAATTCCTAAATTTACCGGGTTGCTTGTACTGTAAAGTTGAAAATCTGATTTTCGATCTTAATTGCATAATTCTAAGTATAGTATGGCCATAGAGTACTATAGTATCGGTACTGTACCAAAATGTAAGGACGGTATCCGATTGGTTTGTAATAATTGCGATCTCGTATCGCCGGTTTGTAATACTTTAATTCTTTTATTTTTCAAAAATGTATAATAGGATAGTCCATATGTACATTTGTTTATATTGAAGATCAGCATTTTTCTTGGAGCCAATGCTTGGCGGATCGAGACCGAAGTGAAGACGGAGCCTTTGAAGCTTTTGAAGCCTAGTTTAGGTTTAAGTGCTTTTGTTAGGTTCTAGTCTTATGGCCATACTAGGACTTGAATTTATTTGATGCATGTTTGGTTTAATTTTTGCACAATTATAACCAAACGTAATCCCACATTGTCATATTCATTATCCGCGACTCGCTAGAATTAGTTCACTTAAAAGCGATAGATAAAATATGACAAGATCTCTCACTGAAACATAAAATCGAGATTTAGTCTTTCCACAATTCACGCCTATGCAACCCTTGTTCATTAGGGGAACGCTCGCCCTAGCGGGGTGTTTCCTTTTTACCTTGGGGGAGTAGGTTAATAAAGAGTTATTACGAGTGAATTTTGGTTTAATCTTGACGTGATTTGCAATACAAGTCTTGCGATCCGGGACTAAAGGATTGATTTAGTTGAAATCGATCAACCGAGAGTTCTAAGTGTAGAATCAATCATGTGTTGGTTCACCGAAATTACATAAATTTGGGATGTATCGCCCTCCGCGTACGTAAATTTATATAAGATCGGATCTCGGAATCATTTATATAATTAAGAGAGATCATTATATAAATGCCTAAATTCACAAATAATTATTTTAATGTAGATTTGACGATGAATTTAATCGATTGTTTTTCCCATGTTGTAGTTTAAAATTCGAAAATGGCTCAAACGTTCAATTCAGTAATATCCAAAGACTCCTGGCTTCGTAATTTTATGGAAAAGAATGAACTAAAGGAGGATGGAAGCAATTTTACTGATTGGGAGTTAAACCTGTGATTAGCCCTTCAATCTGATAGAAAACAACGTTTTCTATATGAACCCCCGATTCATGCTCCAGGTCCTGACGCCACCCCTGAAATGATACAAATGTATCAAGAGTACGCGCATGAATCTGACCAGATTAAGAATGTATTGATTTTTGCTATGCACCCGCGTTTACAAAAACGGATGATTGATTTCAGTGCATATCAAATATTCGCTCGGCTAACGACTAGTTTCTCGCAAAAGCCGCGAATACTTCAATACGAAGCAGCTTCGAGTTTCTTTGAGACTAAGCTCTCAAAGGGCCAACCAGTTGGTCCTCATGTTCTCAAATTTATTGAAAATGTCGAAACTCTTGAAAAGTTAGGTTGCCCAATTTCTGAAGATTTTTTGGGTATACCGTCTGCTTAATTCTTTGCCTGCAACATTCGGTCCTTTTAGGACGAATTACAACATGAATGATTTAAAGAAAAATCTTCATGAATTGCATGCCATGCTTGTACAACATGAGAGGGATATGGTGTCTAGTGGGAGTGGGAATAGAGATGTTTTATCCATGTCGGTAAAACAAAAGGGGAAGTTTAAGAAGGGTGCGGGGAAGGGTAAGAAACCCGCACGTCGCAAAGGAAAAGGAAAAATTGCTTCGGGCAACAATTCCATTGCTAAGAGAGGCGCGACTCCTGAACAGAAATGCTTCCATTGTGGAAATTTCGGCCATTGGAAGCGAAATTGCCCAAAATATCTGGAGGAGAAGAAGTCGAAACCAGGTATATATATGATAGACGTTAATTATGCAAGTACCACGTCCCGGGTATTAGACACTGGATGTGGATCTAACCTTTGTAATCACTTGCAGGGGCTGACGAAGGCACGTCGGCTGGCAAAAGGTGAAGTTGACCTCCGTGTCGGGAATGGAGCTAAAGTAGCCGCCATATCAGTAGGAACGTATATTCTGTCACTTGCCTCAGGGCTAGAGTTGTATCTAAATAACTGCTATTTTGTACCAACTCTAAGTAAGAATATAATTTCGGTTTCCGTTTTAGACGCTGAAGGTTTTGAATTTTCAATACGAAATAATAGTTGTACCTTCTCGTTTAATGATATGGTGTACGGAACAACCAAATCTGTAAACGGTATTTACGTTTTAGATTTGAAAAACGAGGTCTATCATGTAGCAAATAAAAAGCTCAAAATAGGAGATCCCGATCAATCCTACCTTTGGCACTGTCGTTTAGGGCATATAAACGGAAAACGCATTGAGAGACTCGTAGCCAATGGAGTTCTCAAACCATTGGATTTCAGATCATATGGAACATGCGAATCTTGTCTTTTAGGCAAAATGACTCGAGCACCTTTTTCAGGAAAAGGAGTACGAGCTAGTGATTTGTTGGCCCTCATTCATACAGATGTTTGCAGTCCAATGACAATCACTGTCAGAGGTGGTTATGACTACTTTGTCACTTTTACAGATGATTTTAGTAGATACGGCTACATCTACCTAATCAAATACAAAAGTGAGGTACTTAAGAAATTTATAGAATTTCAAAAGGAAGTAGAAAACCAATTAGAAAAGAAGATCAAGACCTTACGATCAGATCAGGGAGATGAATATCTCAGTAATGACTTTGATATTCATCTGAAAGACTGTGGAATCATATCACAGCTTACACCTCCTGGTACACCACAATTAAATGGTGTAGCCGAAAGAAGAAACCATACCCTGTTGGATATGGTAAGATCAATGATGAGTCAGACCGAGCTTCCTGATTCATTCTGGGGTTTTGCTCTCCAAACTGCCATTTTCACACTCAATAGATGTCCGACTAAATCAGCTCCGAAAACTCCATATGAGTTATGGAGAGGAAAAGTTCCTAACCTCTCATTTATCAAGATCTGTGGTTGTGAAGCATATGTTAAAAACAAGACTGACAATAAGCTTGCACAAAGATCTGATAAATGTATCTTTGTAGGTTATCCTGTACAAAGTCGAGGATATTACTTCTACAATCGTCTAGAGAACAAAGTTTTTGTGTCTCGAGATGCTGTCTTTTTAGAAAATGAATTTATTTCTAAAAGACAGAGTGGGAGAAAATTTGAACTTAGCGAAGTTCAAGAGCCACAAATGCAAAATGAGGCTCAGGATGTTTTGCCAAAAGACATTCCTGAATCGTCTAACTCTGTGGTTCCTTTTTCCACTCCTAGAAGGTCAGGCAGATCAAGCCACCCACCAGATCGATACCTAGGTATGATCGAGGATGGTGGTGATCAATTTGTACTTCTAGAAAGTAATGAGCCTGTAACCTACAGAGCAGCCATGACTGAACCGAATTCTGCTAAATGGCTAGAGGCAATGAAATCCGAGATAGATTCCATGTACGAGAATCATGTATGAGACTTGGTTAACTTGCCTGAAGGAACCAAGGTTCTTCAGTGCAAATGGATCTTTAAGATCAAGACCGGCATGGATGGAAATCAAGATATTTTCAAAGCTAGATTGGTAGCTAAAGGTTTCACGCATGTTCATGGTTTAAACTATGACGAGACCTTTGCGCCAGTTGCAATGCTCAGATCTATTCGGATAATTTTAGCGATTGCTGTGATCAATTTTTACTTCTAGAAAGTAATGAGCCTGCAACCTACAGAGCAGCCATGACTGGACCGAATTCTGCTAAATGGCTAGAGGCAATGAAATCCGAGATAGATTCCATGTACGAGAATCATGTATGGGAGTTGGTTAACTTGCCTGAAGGAACCAAAGTTCTTCAGTGCAAATGGATCTTTAAGATCAAGACCGGCATGGATGGAAATCAAGATATTTTCAAAGCTAGATTGGTAGCTAAAGGTTTCACGCAAGTTCATGGTTTAAACTATGATGAGACCTTTGCGCCAGTTGCAATGCTCAGATCTATTCGGATAATTTTAGCGATTGCTGCTTTTCATGATTATGAGATATGGCAGATGGACGTTAAAACCGTCTTCCTGAATGGGTTTCTGGAAGAGGAAGCGTATATGGCACAACCTGAGGGTTTTATAGATCCAAACAATCCTAAGAAAGTTTGCAAGCTTAAGAGATCCATTTATGGTCTTAAGCTAGCATCTTGGAGTTGGAACCATCGGTTCAACCATGTGATTAAACAAAATGGTTTCACCCGAAGTGTCGAGGAGCCTTGTTTATACATGAAATTTAGTGGGAGTAAAGTAACTCTCCTAATCTTATATGTAGATGACATATTACTCATTGGGAATGATATCCCCATGCTTAACTCCGTTAAGGACTGGGTCGGGAAACATTTCCAGATGAAGGATTTAAAAGAAGCGCAACGCATCCTAGGTATTCGGATCTATAGAGATAGATCAAAAAGAATACTAGCGTTAAGTCAAGAAACTTATATTGATAAAATTCTTGACAGGTTCAATATGAAAGACTCTAAAAGAGGCTTTTTACCTATGGGAAGTGGGATAATTTTGAGTAAAGCTCAGTGTCTGACTGATCCTAAGGATATTGAAAGCATGAAGTCGATACCTTACGCTTCCGCAATCGGTTCAATCATGTATGCTATGATGTGTACGCGTCCTGACGTGTCATATGCTTTAAGTATGACAAGTCGTTACCAAGCCAATCCAGACGAGATCCACTGGATAGTCGTTAAGAACGTCCTTAAATACTTAAAAAGGACTAAGGACACGTTCTTAGTTTTTGGAGGGGATTCTGAGCTTCGTGTAAAGGGTTATGCGGATGCTAGTTTCGTAACAGATCGAGATGATTCAAAATCTCAATCAGGATATGTTTTCATACTGAATGGAGGAGCCATATGCTGGAAGAGCACCAAGCAATCGGTGACTGCAGATTCTACAACGGAGGCTGAGTATCTTGCAGCATCAGAAGCTGCAAAAGAGGCAGTATGGATTCGGCAGTTCCTGGAAGGATTAAATGTAGTCCCTACAGCAGCAGATCCTATTGTAGTCTATTGCGACAATAGTGGAGCAATAGTTCAGGCTAAAGAGCCTAAGTCTAGTGACAAATCTAGACATGTACTCAGGAAGTTCCATGTAATTAGAGACTTTGTGGAACGAGAAAATATATCGATTTGTAAGGTTAGGACAGACAATAATATCGCTGATCTTTTAACCAAGCCAATATCACAGGCTAAACACAATGGTCATATTGCCTCGATGGGTTTGAGGCGTATGCCTGACATGTGTTAGATTATATATTCTAATAGTTAATAAGTGTATTACCTTTTACATATATGATACTTAAATTCATCGTTTGAAGTTTTATTAAACTCTTTAATAAATTAAGTTTTAATAAAATTCTGAATTATATATATGCTCTGTTGATTCCTAATAGGTCGTGGAGACGATTTGAACCCTATTAAGTGAACAGGATTAACAGTGTATTTTGTCTCTAGTCATAAAATGAGGTGACGTCTCAATTGACTAGATTGTAAGTCGGTTGATGACTAGTTCAATGGTCATGGATTCATAGAGATGAATAACCGATTACATAGACAGACTGTAGATGACACTCTGTCAGACATTTGACCAATTATAGAACCTTTGTGTCTGGTCGTGACAAGGTAATCTATATTATTCCTATTAGTCGAATCTTTCTACCTGAGATTGTTTGTCTGAGTTTATGCAGTAGGCGGTGACTTTGATTTATGTCCCAAGTCGTACCGTAAAAGGAGGCTAAAAGAGCATCTATTCGGTCATTACCGACTGTATGAAACAAAGAAAATAAGTCAAGAAGGGATTGTCCACCCACGTTAGGGTATATTATCTTTGGGCCACTCGAGGAATTGTGACTGGAAATGCGTGGCCACACTCGGAAGAGATCTATGATAGATATTCCGGTTAGACAGTCATAATCCAGATCGAGAAAACCACTTTTGATAAAGATCCAATGCAAGTTCGACCTGAAAGATACTTCGCATTGAGTGGGAGATATAACGGACAAGAGACTGGGTAACGCATGACTTGTCTCGGACAAGTTGGAGATTGTTGGAGTAGGTGTCCTCCGACAATAATGCGTTGACTAATTAAATCTAATTAGGAATAAACCTGAGATATATTATATATACTAAGTCAGTTGATTAACGTAAATCGGTAACGATTGGCTGGCTAGAGTTTGACGTTATTGTCGTTTGACGGCGGTAATCAACTGATCCTTCTCGGTCACACCGGTAAAGATAGTTTCTCTAGAGGATATTATATTTGTACTGGATACAATATAATATAAACCTTAATGTTTCAGTTAAAGAGTTAACTGATTATATTGGATGGTGTTTTACGAGTTTGGAACTCAAGTCGTATAAAATTACGATTATTTATGTTAATTGTCGAGATTGACAATTAGCTAATTAAATTACAAAGTGTTGTAATTTTAGCTAAAATGATATAATTAGTAATTATTATATATGGATATATTATTACTAAATTGTAATTTTTAAGAGTTAATGGATACAAGTTAGTAAGGGCTTTTGGTAACTTTATTACCAACTTACTAACCACTATATATAGTGGATGGTGGTGAGATAAGAATCAGATTTTTTCTCCTAGATAACACATCATTTCTACACAAACAAATTGTTTTAGAGAGAGAGAAAGAGAAAATTTCCATTTTTCTCTCTAAAATTCAGCCCACTTCCAACACCATCAAGATCAAGTTTTCTTCATTGCATGTCAATGAAAACTTGAGCAAAACACTTATTTAAACCTAGAATAACATTAGCTAAAGTGTTAGCTAATTTTATTTTGGTTTTAAGGTTTAATTCACCTATTTATACTAGCTTATTTTGGGTGAATTTTGGAGAGCTTATTTGGTGGATTAAGAGAGGAGGTTTCCTAACTTGGAAACTCAAGATTAAGGAGGAGGATCCCCATTTAATAGCAGCTCAAGAACCTTCTTTGAAGGTGTGGTCAAATTTCCTCCTAATTAAGGTATAAAAACTTGTTTTATACATTTTTTCATGCTTTAATTTTATCTAACATGCAACTAAAGATCTTTAGCTAAACTTAATTAGGTGTAATTAAGTACTAATTAGAAGAGTCTAATTAGAGGCTAAATAACTTTCAGGGGGTACATGGGCGCTTATGCAGGATACGTTGGCCGCTAGCCCGCCTCTTCATGTGGAGGTGGTTGAGGACGTGGGGGGGCGTTCTATCTTGCAGTGTAAGCGTAAGGTCTCAGATGGTCATTTTACTGCGGCGGTTCGTGTCCTTTCATCTTCTGGCATTGCTCCTTACTCTGATGCTAGTTTGGAGGATCTGAATGCTAAGCACCCTTTCGTGCCGGGGCCATCTTTGTCTTCCTTACCTGCTGATCAGCCTTTTCTTGATGCTCCTATCGCGGTTGTTCGTGAGAGGATTCGGAGTTTCCCGCGTGGTACGCGTCATGTGGGCGTGACGGATTGCGTGGGCAACACCTTCTAGATTGTTTGAGTTGTGCTGCGGTGGCTGTTTCAGATGAACTCTTGGCATCAATCACAAATGTGGTTAACCTTTTCCTAGTTGGCCGGTGCCCTACTGTATTAGGCTCTTATATAGCTAATGCTCCCGTTACTCCGCTGGTCAAGCGCGGGGGTGGGATTCGCCCTATTGTAGTGGGTACCGTCTGGAGACGACTGGTCTCTAAGGTCGGTGCTAGTTTGTTAGGCCCTACCTTGAGTGCTTACTTTGCTGATATCCAGTTTGGAGTGGGTGTGTCAGCGGGGGGGGGGGGGAGGCGATTTTGCATGCGGCTAATAGTCTAGTCGAGGCGAGGGGGATGAAGTTGGTCTTTCTATGTTGTTGGTAGACTTTAGGAATGCCTTCAACTTAGTGGATCGGATTGCTATGCTTCAGGAGGTCCGGGTTCGTTGCCCTACTCTTTCGCGTTGGGTTGAGTTTTGGTTATTCATGTCCCGCTCGTCTTTATTATGGGGAGCACACTCTCTGGTCTTGTCAGGGGGTGCAGCAGGGCGATCCTCTTGGGTCGTTGCTCTTTGCCCTCGTGTTGCATCCTTTGGTTTATCAGATCCGGCATTCCTTCGATTTGTCCTTACAGGCATGGTATTTAGATGATGATACTATTGTCGGTGATATCTTGGTTGTTAGTCAGGTCTTGGAGTTAATTCAGGGTCTTCATCTTAATGTTGATAAGACTGAGGTGTTTTGGCCTCGCGAAGACCCTCGAAGTAGGCTCGACGGTATTTTCCCTCCTAATATTGCTAGGCCTCACCGTGGGGTTAAGCTTCTAGGTGGGCCGGTTAGTGCGGATCTTAACTTTTGAAGTTCTCTTGTTTTGGAGCGGGTCACCAAAACCATTGCGCTTATGGATGCGGTTGCAACACTTCGCGATCCCCAGTCACTTTGTACCTCCTTAGAGCGTATTATTGTTGGTTCGGGACTGGGTTTTAGTGATTGGCAGTGGAGGCTAGCCACCTTGCCTTTTTCCCATGGGGGGGTTGGTGTTTATTCAACTGGTGATGCTGTCCATTATGCGTTTTTAGCGTCTCGTTTGCAGTCCGCTGATTTGCAGGATAAGCTTCTTCAGCGTGCTGGTGTTGTGTCTTCCGGCCCATCTTTTGATGATGCTCTCAGTGTGTTTAATCGGACTATGAAGGTTCATATTTTGAGAAACTCTAGTGATATTGCCGCTGCCAGACTCATGAAGAAATTGGCAGATATATATTTTACGAGGGTCACTCAGACCGCTGCCTCTGTTTTCTCTCTCACACCGCGTCAGTTGGCCTTGTAGCATTCACAGCAGGGTGATCATTGTTCGGATTGGCTTCGAGTGGTCCCTATTTCTGGCTTAGGGCAGACAATAAATAGCCGGACTTATCGCTGTGTCCTGTGCTATCGTTTGGGGGTCCCTTTGTTCTCTTTGGACCAGCCGTGTTCTGCTTGCTCTAGGACTTTCATTGGGGATATTTTTGGGGACCATGCAGTTTCGTGTGCCGGGGTTGTGGGCATCAAGTATCGTCACAATGCTGTTCGCGACACCTTGGTGGACGTCTGCTATCGGTCCGGGATTTCCGCAGGCAAGGAGGTGGATATTGGGATTGTCGGCACTGATGGCAGGCCTCTTCATCCAGCGGATGTGTTATTATATTCGTGGTATGGTGGGTGTGACGTGTGTGTCGATTTGACTGGTTCATCGCCTTTAACTTAGTCTGGGTGGATTTTGAGCCAGGCGGGGTTGTGCGTGCCGCGGCTCATCGTAAGCATACCAAGTATGATGCTCTGTGCGCTTCTTTGGGTTATGTCTTCCTCCATTTCTCCTTCTCCTCATTGGGAGAATTGGAGTCAGGTGTCGTTGCTCTGCTTCAACGGATTCAGCGGTACTCCAGGACGCAAGACATAGGTGCGCAGGCTGCGGCACATATTTTTACTCGTATTGGTTTTTCTATAGACAAGGGTGTGGGGGCTCAAATTGTTTCACGGCTCCCAACCAACTTCTTGTAATTTACTATTTATAATTAGTATATCAATAAACAAATACCATAAATCGTTCGTTTACCTATAATCTAGAACTTCTTAAGTAGTGAATGTCTATCCAAATTCTTCTTTTTATTTGGGGGAATGTTTGGTTTGTCAGAAATAGTTTGATTTCTAAAAACGAAACATATTCAGTTGATAAAGTTACCCGATTGACAAACTCATCGTTGCAAGACTGGCTATTTCTTAGAAAAATGGATATAGATAATCCGGAGCATTGTACCCAAGGCCAAGGCTCCCATGCCAATATTCCTTATAGGGAGACTATCTTTTGGCATAAACCACCCTTAGAACACTTCAAATTAAATTTTGATGGATCCAAACTCACTAATGGAAAGTCTTCTATAGGTTATGTTATTAGAAATTCGAATGGAATCCCGATAATATTTGGGGCTAAATCTTGTGATTTTACGAGCATCATTTCTGCTGAAGCTCTAGCTTTAAAAGAAGGAATCAAAGCAGCAATTTTCTTAAATATCAAAAATATTGTAATTGAAGGAGAAAACATTTGTGTGATCAATTCTATTCGTCGTAACTGGAAGGTACCTTTGGAAATTTCCAACCTTATTAAGATATTTTGGTGGACCTTGATACTTTTCACAAAGTAGAGATTATTCACTGCTTTCGTGAGGCCAAGAAAGTGTGCCGATTTGGGCACTCTTGTCCCTCTCTTACACGGTGGTTTGAGAGTCGTTTTGACTCGTTTACTTCTCTTACCCGAAAGGATAAGTTAGGTTGGTCCTACACTCGTGGCTCAACCTAGGTTTTCTTACCTCTATAAAAAAAAAATTAGATAGTTGGTGATTAATGGATTGAAAAATGTAGGATTAGTTAATTAATCTAACACCATTATAACAGAAATTTGGTACAAGGGTACCATGTGCACAAGATCAAACTTGAAGGAATCTTGTGCAGCAAATTGACAAGTTGGGTACCATGTGCAATCAAGTATTTCGAGGCAACCATGTGAATTTTCCGATTACAAAATTTTCTATATGATCATAATAATTAAAACGGGCATCACACGGTTAGTATTCTTTTTTTTTTTTTGAAAGGAAAACGGGCAACTTATTACGTAGTTGCAGCTATAAAATCAGCAATTGCTAAATCAATTACATCCAAAGGTCCACTATCAACCCAAACACGAGTCGAGTAATCTACCGGGTCAATATGAGCCGTTGTATGGGCGGCTTGGTTACCTAATATGCGAATATGACTAAAAGTACAAGAACGAAAACGTTGAGCTAAAGTAAACACGTCGGCCACAACTAAACCAAAATAATTAGAAGGAAATATTCTAAATCTTCAGAAACTGAGAAAAGTGAATATACGCGGAGGTTTTAGAGTATTTTTCATAATTACACGAGGTTTGATTTGGTGATTTGTCGACAACACAAAGTTGTTGCTTCACAATTTGTCGTGGGTCGTTCATTGCTTGTTGGGCACATTTCGCTGCTCGACCTCTACTCCCCATTCTCCAGAGCCCACAGGTCTGAAGCTCTCAACATTTCTGTCGCAATTTGTTGATCACTCTAAAAAAAACTTGAGATTTTCTACCAATTCTTACATCTTCTTTTCACTCAAATGTTTAATCTGCTTAGACTAATAATAATCGTTGCTCGTATATGTAATTACAACTTCATTCCATTTTGCATTTTTGCTGCTTCAATTTTACGTTTTCTCGGTAGTGTTAATTGTATGCACTCTACCTGTTTGATGAAATGCCACAAAGAGAAAAACTTAAAGCTAATATCGTTATTTATCTTATTCTGTTAATGTTGTGGTCCAATCGTGATTCTTGTTCTCTGTGTTGTTGTAGTTAACCGGGTTTAAAGTAGAGATATACTGGTGTACACAGTGAAGAGAAGTGTGCAATGGTGAGTAGTGCAGCTGCCAAAAAGGCATGGAGAGTTATACCACGGCCGATACTCGAAACGGTGTTGAATAACCATGCGCAGCACCACCGTGTTCACCAGCCTCTTGTCCTCCACGGCCCTCGCGGTGTCGGGAAAACCACCCTCGTACTTGTACGTAATAATGCCCCCTTCTGTCTCTGCTGATTGATCATCGACACTGGTGTAGTCATTATGTGCTGCATTTTCATGTTTTTATAATGTTTGTTGTTGTAGGTCTTATCGAAAATTGGAACAAGGGTCCTCATGTTACTGGTTATGTTGATTTTGCTCAACCTATAGAGGGTTACCATCCTTCTCAAAATGCCTCCTTTCCGTGGTATTCCTGCCTGTCCCCTCGTCCTCCTTTGACATTGCTTAAAACCCACCTCGAAAAATGCCTTGAATCAATGGCCGAGAGGGGCATTGAGCTCGGACAAATCACCTCTCATCAGAGTTTCACCACCCTTAACAAATGGCATGGTCTTAGCAATACCCTCCGGCTTATATTGCAGTCAAATTCCAGTTCTAAAGTGGTCATTTCTGATAAGGTTTCTGCTTTTGCGTTGTGGGATAGGCCTGTTTTTGCCTATTCTGCTAGGTTGAACCCTAAGGAAATTGAGGGGGTTGTCGGATTGCAGGGTGAAAGGAAAAAGATCATGACTGTAGAGGAGAGCTCGTATTTGAAAGAGTCTGTGGTTGCGTTAAGACTAGCAAAAGAGTTTATTGGGGTCCAACAGGGGTGGAGAGCTAGTGCTATTGCTGATTTGAATAAAACCGGTGGGTTCTCAAGATCTCTGACAAGTTTGGCCACTGATTGGCCTGGTTTGTTGCTCGAACTGCTGTCTGACGCTTCGGAGATAGATCATTTTCAGGTATTGTTAGTGTTGCTGTTTTGATAGAAATGAATAGGTATCTTATGATAAGTTTAGCTGCTGCTTCAGGCATGCGAATCTTTATGATGGCGTGATGTGCAAATCATGCAATAGTCTTTACCCCTTCGTCCAAGAGTGTATTTAATCTCCCACTGATGCAATCTTCTAACTGCTTTAAATCGTTACATCGCTTGTAAACAGCCAAAACTCGTGATGAACAATATTGAGGTTCTGAAATCTGCAATTCCTGATAATTCTACTGTATCTCCATCAACATACCATGACAGTTTAATTTGGAGAATAATATCCTTGGGAGCAAATGAGATGTGCCTCCCTGTCATTCTTGTCACATCAGATAGGTAAATGCAATGTTCTTCTGCCCCTGATTGCTTTATTAGGTTTCTGTAATATGATCTTTGAAGGCATGTAGTCATGCTTGAACTATGAATTACAGTGGATATCTGTGTCCATGTGATAATTAATGTGTGGCATATATCGTCTTTGCCTTTCTTCTTTGTCACTTGTTTCCAGTATGAAAATGTTTGATGTACTATGGTTTGTTAGTCATGGATACTGATAGTGACTTCTACTGTCTCAAGCGATTGATAGATCTATATATCCAAGGCCAGGCACAAGGGACCTTGGATATGTTCAGGGTAGAATGAGTACTTCAGGATATACCTTCTTTCCACATAGTTTCGTAGTTTTTGTTTTTTTTGTTGTTTTTTATTTTAAATTATTATTATTATAACTGATATTTCCATTTCCAATGTAGCCAAAGACTAATTATTCTTTGGCTTTGGGATATAATGGAATAATGTAAAAATGCTCATAAAAGTGTCTCTGCTTCTTATTTGTGAAGTAGCAGTCAGTCGGTGTGATTCTTGAAGCAATTTTCATTTTGGGTCATCCGTGTGCAACCTCTCTATGTTTCAATAGGGGTAAGGCTTGCGTACATCCGACCTCCCCTTACCCCGCCTTATGGCGGGAGCCTTTAAGGCATTGGGGTAAAAATGTTGTTGTTTTATTATAAGTGATAATATTGTAATGGGGAGGGGAAGACCCAAAATGACTTGGATGAGGGTGACTCAAGGTCATTTAAGGTCACTAGGGTTTGAAGAGAACATGTCGTTGGATAGGGTTGTGGAGAGACATATTTCTTGTAGAGGATGGAGTTCTATTTGTAGTGCTCTTTTTCCTTTGTTTAACTTTTAAACATTTTCTAAGGTTTTCATTACTTTTTCTCTGAACTGTTTGGAGAACACCTTTTTTTAATGTTTGATTATTAACCTTTTCCTAAATAGTTCACTACTTCGCTTGTTATTTTTTTTATTTTCTCATTGTTTTCGTTTTCCATTGTTTGATTTTGAACCTTTTTAATTTGTTTCACCACGTTTTTTATATACTTGTTTGATTGACTATGTACGGCAGTTTCAGATGAAGATTCATGTTTGTTGTTGTTGTGGTTATTCGTTGTTCTCCTGGTTATCTTTATATGTTCTAATGTGTTTCACCACTTTTTTTATATACTTGTTTGATTGACTAGCGGTTTCAGATGAAGATTCATGTTTGTTGTTGTTGTTGTTGTTGTTGTCCTTGTTGTTGTGGTTGTGGTTGTTCATTGTTCTCCTAGTTATCTTTATATGTTCTAATAATAGTCATTGCCTTTGACAGCTATTACTCATATCGTGCCTTCATTGATTTTGGATTCCCAGACATTTTTATCTCTCGAGAGGTGATACTTGAATCGCTTTGCTGTCCAGCTCTTGTAACTTTTGGTGTTGTGAAGCTTCGCATTCCTTGTCTATGTCCACCACTTCATTGATTCTTGTATGGCTTTGATGCTTAGTAATAGGAATTTGAGCTCTGACTTCTGTACAGAGAAATCATATACCCATGATTTTTTTCCCTGAGTGAACTAATATACCTTTTCACTCAAAACCTATTCTGTTTGTGTAAAAAATACGTAGCAGCTTCAAACTGTTGCTTGATATGGTAAAGAGACTCTGAGGAAGGTTCTCAATCTTCACAGAAAATGATCATTTAATTGCAGTAAAATGAGAATTCAATAATCCCTAAACTTTGTTTGCTTTCTTCTTATCATCCTGTTTCCATGTCTAAAGGCCTTTAGAAACTGTAAAAATGTGGTTACATGACACAGAAAACTTATACAGGAAGATGGTGATTCTAGGACCCTCTTAATTCATGTCCCCGTGTTTGCATAGATAATGTTTTGCATATTGTTACTAGGATTAGTATTAGTATTAGTATTGTTTAACCTTTCTGCGTGGTTGAGGTGCGATTGGGGGTAACAAATTAGAATTGAACTAATCCAAAGCCAGTAAAACTGTAGTACAAGCATTTAATTGGTATTGCCTACTTGTTATCCTACACGTATATTATTTTTTCATTTACTGTTACTAATTTTCTGTTTATGAGTGCTAGACCTTTGGATGGACTCCGAATGAAGCTAAGTTGCATATGGTCCCTAATTACTTCAGCGCCTCAGAGGTGAGCATATGTTGTGGTTGATATTATAGTTTTTATTATCATGTTTTTTCATGCAGACCCTGAGAAGTTGTATCTTTGTTGCTATGTGATAAAAAAATTTCTTCTTTTTGTGATCTGAGCTCAATTCTGTGATTTCTGTTGCAACTTGTAGTGGACTACAGTTTCAGTTTCTGAAGTGCTTCGTCCAAACTCGCAACATTTATTTGAACTTCATGCACTCAAACAAAGCGACCACTACCTTAGGTATCTGTTATGTAACTTTCTTCTATTAAATTGTGTATATACTGTAACCCAGGGATATATGAAGTTTTGGTACCCCCAGGACATTTTGTTGAGCAACTAGTAATAATTTGGTGAGTATCCTCAAAAATTTGCTGAGAAAAAGTATATAGTGATGACCAATCGCAGGTATAATTCAGTAACATAAAAAATCACTTAAAATCATTCAATAATTTAAAAAAAGATTGCTCATGACTTGGTTATTGATGCTCATAACTTCATAAGCTCATTAATATGTCTCGCTCCTCAAAACCGTACCAGTTTCTCGTCAAGAGGTGTGAGGGGTACAAAAACTGCATGTACCTCCGGGGGCATGATATAATTTTTCCTAAAACAATACAATGCTGGTCAGCGATAACAGAGTGTATGCAACTTTGTTTTTTAGATTCCTTACCTTTTAAGACTGATCTTTTGAAGTTCATGAATTAGAACATGTTTAAGCCTGTTATATGCAATCAGCCTGAACTTTTGATTTTTACTTTTTAAAAATATATGGTTTTATTTTATTCTGTATACTGTATACGTGCTTTGCAGTTCAGAGAATAAACAGGGGCATGGGGTCTGAGTTTTTTTTTTTTCTTGTTGACTCGTGAGGTAGATCTTTGTCTGGTAACTAGCATTTGTCCAGATATAAAACCAGTTATTGGGCCTCAACCATCAGTTTAGACTTTAGGTTCAGTTGGCTCTCTAAGATGGTATGAGTGACCCTGAGGTCTCAAGTTCAGATCCTAGGAGCCCCCTCCTTTCTTGTCAAGTGGAATCAGCACAAAGTTTGGATCGCCTGTGCATTTATCATCCATGTTTCAAGCCCAATAGGCTTTCACATGTGGGGGAGTGTTAAGATATAAAGCCAATTATTGGGCCTCAACCATCAATCTAGACTTTTGGTTGAGTTGGCTCTTTAAGAGCATTCTTGTAAGGAGCCTCCACAATCATCAAGAGTTGAGGGCTTGGCATGAGACATTGATGAGAAAATGAATTGAAAATCTGGATTCTAGATTCAATGATTTATAAAATGGAAGTTCTGCAGAATACTGCTCTTCAAATTAAATAGAAAGGATGAGAAGTCATGTTGACTGTTATTCTTAAGAGACTCAGTGGAGACACTGCTGGAATATTCGTGTGGCTTTTCTCTGATGCTTTTCCTTAATGATCCTCTCCCTTTTAGCCTATTATTCATGGAACTGAGATACATTTGTCTTCGGTACTAATGACAGAGTTTCAGCAGAAGCAGTTGGCAATATAGGCCGAACAGAGTAAAGTGCTTATAGCGTTGTTTAGAGAATTCTGGGGTAGTTTGGCTTATCAGGGGTATGTGTAAGGGAGCAAGCGGTGTTTTCCGAAATATATTTGAGACTTCCATTATTTAGTTCTGGCCTCAGTGGGTTTAGATTGAGCCCTTCTTTAGTAACTTGTGGATGAACTTGCAGGATCATTGCAAGATAATGTCAGGAAGCTTTACACCTCTAAGTCCAGGTCGAAAACTGTGGATGTTTTTAAATTTATGGGTGATGCTTTATAACCTATGCACACAGCACACAGACACCGAGACACCTACCACCTTGCACTGTAGCTCTATTCTTTGCTCCCCGAATAAGAGTTCCTCTCATAACCCCTATCACTTAACTACTCAACTTCATTCATAATAGTTATGGGGCTGCATTCAAGATTGTAGTATTGTCAGTCCTCATGAAACATGGAATTACAGATTTAAGAACTGATAATGGACTACTGTTAGCTTGTTACAGCTGCGTCATCTATAAGCAAAGTCTTTAAGTTTGAACATAGGCTGCGGACAATGAACATCCCTTGCGATCGTTGTGGCACTAAGGAATGTTGTTCTTTGTTGTTGGAAAAAGAAAATATAGAGAACGTTCATAAAACCTAGATATTGGAATAAGCTTTAGCTTTACGGGCCTTATTAGTTTCTTTTTGAAGCTTTTATGATGGTTTAGTGGACCGAAAGTTTGCTTTCCCTTGGGTCATCACTAATGAGTCCCTCTAACCCCAGATTTTTACTTTGGTCTTAAATGTTGTTCAATTTCATTATTGTCGATAGTAAGAATCTATTTTTACGTTCAGCCTGATGGATCATACAAAAAGCACTTTTGAAGACATTGTGGATGCCTATTTGGCTTATCTGCAGGTATGGTCTTTCTTTGTTTGAGATTGCTTATCATTATTCTGAAGTTTCTTCTTGTGAGGTTTGCTAATTACCATCACTAAGGTAAGGCATGAGAGTTAACAATGGATAGTTTGCATAAAGCATTGAAACATCTAACAAGATCTGTATGGGCTTTGTCTGCTTAATGATACTGTTAACATGGGCGGACCCTCTCCACTTAGTGGGCGAGAGTGGAGAGGGTATATGAGCTAGCAGTAAAAAGCTAAATGTGAAACCAGATTAGTAAGAATATGGCTGAGCTGGTGTGAGTAGTGATCCCCAATCTGATTTGCTTATATGAACAACAATTTGTATACATTTAACATCAAATCGGTTGTTTAACAGAGAGAACGGGCAAAAAGATAGGGTGCATTGGGTATATGTAGACCCAAATTTACAGAATGGAAGTGAGTTGGGATAACTAACTTTTCCCGCCAATGCCAAGTGGCAGCTGTAACAGAATTCTGTTACAGATTCGAGCTGGGATCATGTGTGTGAGGTGTAGCTGCTCCTCATGCTCCTCCTCTCTACACATGCCTTAAACGTTTTGTGTAATGATTATGTTATTGTGGCGAGGGTTAAGACTATTGCTTGCTCCTGACAATTGTATGCTGTTATTCTTAAAGAATTAGCATGGATTTATGCCACTCGTATGTGATCTTACTTGTCCGACCATACACTGGTCGTAGCCTGGGTTTCTTGTAACTTTGATCCTTACGCAGATAACAGTGGTGAATCCAGCCATGGATAGAGCATTATCACTCGTAGAAAAGTTTGCTCTTGATGCACACAATGGTAAGATACCAAAAGACAAATTACGTTTTGGTGCTCCTTGGAGGCATCCCCCACGTATTGATGATCCAGGTCGTCGTTTAGCTTGAGCTAAAGTTCAGCTAATGGATTTTGTTCAGTCATTGGTCAATGCTGAATTTGGGGTAACTATTTCCTGGTTCTATGTTTTTTCATCATTTCTAGCATTGGTAGATGACAATAACGCATGGTAGCAGTAGCACATCATTTGTTGGTGCTTCAAATTTTGGTGTTAGCACATCTTATGCTCGGTCTTTGAGAAAAGAAATGCGATTATTGCCTCAAGATTCTAGCAGGAAACTTGGTGTTTTAGTTGATAAAGTGTTAAAAAAATGGAAAGATTTATTTATCAAATTTTCAGGCTTTAGGTATAAATAATGTATGTGGAGCTCTTATTCTGTTAATGTAGAAGTACTATCTGTTCTTGAAAATCATATATGTCTGTGTTTATGCGTAATAGTGCACTAGTGGCTTATTTACCGTGTTTGATTTCCTTTGTGCAGCTCAATTATTTTGGTGATTGCAGTCTTGAAATATTTGACGATCCTTCTGCTGTAGCTTTGGTGGAGGTATGTTAACAACTCACCTTCCAAAATCTAGTCCTTTTATTTGAATTTCTACGAGTATGCTTTAATGCCTTCGTTTTGTCGAGGCTTTGCTTCCCTGTTGGGAATTTGAGCATGTCCGTTCTAATGCAATTTGGTTGTACTGGGAGTTTCTTGTGCTTCTATGTACTGAATTTTCTACATCTGCAACTTATAGGTTAAATTCAAAGACATTATAACGCCATGATCTCCTGGACCTGAATTTGTCTCAGGGATTGCGAATTCCTGTTCTCTAACCAATCTCAGTATATTGTAATCATGTTTCAGGTTGGTTTGCTCTATGGTCAGCGAGATCCATCATTCATCCGTCCAGCAACCTGTGGTATCCAGAGATGCCTTGTCAGATGGTGTGTTGATTAACTATTGATAAATTACCTTAACAAAACAATCACAATCTTGTTTCCTTCACTAGGAAGCTATGTTATGGGACCGATCCATAGCAATTGCGGAGATACCACTATGGCCATTTCATTATGGCTCACATTATATGGTTCAATTGACTGTACATGGGTCCCGCAGAAGGGAGGGACTTAAATATACTAATATTTGGGAGTAAATTATAAGTTTATAATGCTCGCTGTTATTCCGCTACTTTGGTTATGTGGCAGTGTGGTATTAGGTGATGCTTTGTTTTAGGGATGACCATAGTGTCAGGAAGAAGGTTGGTCTGTAGCATCTGTGTTTCTGACAGAGCTGCTGGACATTACTTCTTGATAATTTATCTCATTGTAGACTGAATCTCGTGTTGTGATCTCTTTTCTTCTCTGTATGAGAATCATATATAAAAATCGGTTAATCTGTTTAACTTTTCATGGTCTGCAGGCTTGTACAGGAGCAGATGAAAATGAACTTGTTTAGCTCTATGCAATTTTTGTGGCAAAGAATTTTCCGAGGCCGCTCCTATCGTCACTTGATGATGCAAATTGGTTATAAGTAGGCGTATTGAGCAAGAGGTATTTGATTTTTGCGTCATTATCCTGATTATTTTTTACTTGAAGTGAAAGATGATAGATGGTGAGTGGTGAGTCTGGTGACACATACATTTTTTTTTTTTTTTTGCACTGCGATACCTTGCAGAAAACTTCAAGATCCATGCCTAGGAGATCAAAGGTTCTTCGCAAATCTCGTATCATTGTAAGGGCTGAGCAGTTTGACCAGGGTATGACTATGAGCTCTCTTGTTCATATGGACCATGTCGTCCAATTGAGTAAGTGATATTAGTGGGACATACTTTCTGTTAAAATGTTCCCGTTTGCTGTTAACACTGTGTTATTGAAAATTAACCAATTACATTACTATGACTTCATGACTCTAGAATCTACTGGAATTAATGAGACTAGAATCTGGATCTAGTTTGGACTCATATTTTTTTTCTTTTTATATCATAAATGACTTTTGATGATTCAGGAGTCTGTACAGTTCTGCATACTCCGTATGTTTTAACAAGGAGTGAACTGAATATACTCATATTTGAGTGCCCTTTTGAGATCCTGTAAGCTAATATAATCTGAGTCTGACGAGAATAGAGTAAGAGTTGTTGAGGAAATCGGTGAGTGTGAGACTGTGAGTACATTAATGAAGTATGGATTGAAATTGCTGTGAGTTTGGGTCAAGTATCTTTCTTCACAAGACGTGGCTATCTTGCAGCAGAACCCCTGCCGTGGTGTGGGTGCACAGCAGGGGATCCATTCCCTTAACTCTTGAGGGGGCCTCAGGAGGTCAGGAAATGGTTAGGTACCGTACAAGTGTAGCACTCGGGTCCATGACATTTCTGAGTTTCTTCACAATTTTTTTTTTTTTTTTTTTTTTTTTAAATGTTGCTTTCATTTGCTGCTTGGCGATGCTTTCTGTTGCACCACTGTTTTACTCATATTCTGACGAAACAATATACTGTTGCTTGTGCAGGGATTGAAGGTCTTTATATCTTGGCTTGGGTTTGGTTGTGTTGGTGTTGTAAATATGTTCTCAAAAGTGTACCGGTACAAAGTTCAATACATTCTCAGGCTGTCTCGTATATGCCAACACAGTGAGCCACCTGACATCTGCTACACTAGGTGCCTTCTATTTTGCTGCATTCCTGTGGCAACGCGGACCTGTTAGGCATGTTGTCATTGTTTCAGCAACTATTTCGTCTCGATGCTCTGATATTTGAGCAATATAATCTTAGAAAGAGGCGAAATCATGGACTGAAGCTCGTTCCCAGCACAGAAAGTGTATCCTGATTGCCAAATGCTCGTTGAGTATTTAACTATTTACCAATTCCTAGCTTCGTAAAATATGGCAAACATTCGCTCGTAATCTTATGCACCAACTCCGCGCGTGTTGCATAACCGCCGTAGACGCAGGATCATGGCTTAGAGGACATGATCTGGATGGCCTACAAATCATCGGTTCACCCAGAAATCCGAAATCCCACAAACTGGCTAGAGCTCTGCAATCGATTAGGAACTGACACCAGCCTTAGCACAAGCCCACAGGTTCTAGGACAACTCTTGACAGATATAACGCAAATTTGGAAGGCTGCAAGCATGTGTTATTAGGGGCTTCTCTCATGAGTCATGAACTCATGATGCACACATGCAATACTAAAATCGATCATTGATTTGAAAACATCATAAGACCACGGTCCTTACAGTCATAATAACTATAACTAATTTACATTAAAAGCGATGAATTTTGGACACTACTCATAATACTTGGCAAAGAATTGTAGGAAAGATGCAACAAGATAAACCGCTGTAACCTCGGTCCTAGACAACAATCAACGTCCCGGCTGAAATGCACTAAGTAATGACAGCAATAGAGACGAAGCAAGTATTAGGGTTTAGGGTTAATTAAAGCTTCTTCCCGGCCAAATCTTCGAGGCTCAAATTCAAAGAATCAATGCTATCCCTTTTAACATCTCCATGGGTAGCAAGCAGATCCTCGATGCTCCCTGGCTCCCCAAACCAGCCAAGTCTGTCTGCCATTAGATGAAGATTATTACATCCTCCACAACGTACAACAACTACGCCATTCTCATATGAATCACGACAACATGTCTTCACTGATCTAGTCTCGCATACTTTGCAGGTAAAGACCATGGCAAGATCATGTCTTGAGGATACTTTTAAATTAGACATACCAGAGGACCTGACAGAAACCTCTGAGTTACCCTTTACAGCATCTGCCTTTATATCTGAAAGAGGCTTGACTTTGGAACTGGCAACTTCAGCTTTTTCGGCAACTTTGGTTCCATGGATGTGTGCTTCTGCCTGTGTCTGAATCCCTCGTATCAACTTTGCATATCTCTCAAATATCGTTTTTGAAAAGGGCAAAGCTTGAGAAGATGGTTCTGTGAGAATGCATAAAATAAAAAAAACAAATGTAAGACATTCCCATACTTGTTGAACAAGCGACCAACGCAACAGCAGACATTTTTTCTATGTTGGGAATATCAGAAAAGAACATCCACTTCAAGTCTTCCAACACAAATTTCTCGATGAAGCTCTCAATAAATGATAATTAGGTATGCTACATGGAGTCTCTCTTCCAGTCAACACTCAGAAAGATGTGATAATTAGGTATGGTATATGGAGACTCTCATCAAGTTAATTCAGAAAGACATATAATTGACAAACATATCCTAAGTCAGCTAACAACTACAAGACTGAAGCCAAGCCCAAAACATGTTCAAACTCACACAGAAGCTACACCGACACCGATATATAACAAGACGAAGAAAGCTGAACATTCAAAAACTTGTTAAATGGATAGGAAAGAAAAGGCTTCTCCAATTGGTCCATTTGAAGATTGGGGAGTCTAAGATATAGCCATGAATAAAGGTCTTACACAAGTTTAACTGCGTTTTAAGTTCTAACTCTTAACATATACTTCTTCCGTAACTTAGCTCTTCATGGGCTTAATTTCTAAATTCACGCTACCAAATTTTTTAGCTAGCTTCAAGTTAGCACACCGTCTAGAGTTGAGAAGTTCCAGGTCTATCTTAAACCGAACAAGTTTCCAGTATGGTCGAAGCATACGACCATGTACTATAGATCAGGATCCACTCCCAAAAGGGAGAACTTAGGCTCAAAGATAAGTTCTGTGATCAAGGAAATGCTAATCTGGTTTCGAAACCTTATACCCAACTGATTTTTTTTATCCTAAAAGGATGAAGTAACAATCAATCAAGCAAATATGAAACAGATGACATCCCCTGATTCTGTCCCCTATTTCACGCCTCCATTGCATTTCACTAGACAGATAAGTGTAACTGGGAACAGTTTGGAGATAAACTCAAGCACCAACTTCCAGAAAACCTTGCTAGTCAAATCATATTTCAAGACTTTACCTGAACTGGAAACAGGAGCTCACAAGTCGCTACTAAAATCATATCTCGATGACTTCACCTGAACTGGAAACCAGGAGGCAGGAGCTCAAACAACCAATTCAATGTTGTAGAAAATAGTTATTATTTTCCCTTATTCACCAGCTTCCTGCCATCATGACTAAGTAGCTGCTAGCAATACTCTAGTGCAAAACATGTTATGAGCGAATGGCTACAAGTGGTTTATCCAAAAAAGTTTCATGGCTTCCACTTTTGATTGAAGAGTCTACTCCTACCACCAATCCCCAAAGCTGACTCTTCCATACTTCACGGGTCATTATTTCCCAAAACTCTTCTATAGTTTCTTCAACGAGGGAACTTCTGTTGACACCCCAACAAGAGTCGGATGTAGCAAGCCTTAGGCACATTACCAACAATGAGTTTTATTTCTTACAAGCGGATTTCACTAAAAATTCAATCTTTCCCAAGAGCTTTGCTCACCTCGTCGCCCCCCACTAAAAGCCACTACCCTAAACACTACGAATTCATTAATTGCGCTACATCATAAAAGGTTATCCCCATCTTCCAACAATTCGTATACGACACCGATTGCCGACACTCCTCCACATCAACATAGCCACTCCTACAATCTACCAAGCAAAGAACCAAGAGACGACGGAAAACCCTCAATTCACCCACTAACAAGTAACAAGTAACAAACTTCTACCACACTCATTAAAAAGGACTTAAATTTCACTTCTACACGCATCTCCTACATGTGGGTATCTTTCTAATCAACAATATTAACCAAACAATAAACACAATCACACCCAAATCAAACTTAAAATTTCTAATTGTTTCCAAAAGTTACACAAATTAACACCTTCACCCTTTATTTCTCAATGCAATATAAGCAAATATAACTTCTAAGCATGAACTAGCACAGATTTTACAGCAGAAAAAAACACAGCATGAAAAGTTAATTGACGAAATTTGAGAATTATAGTAACTGTTACCAGGTTTAAGGAGGCGTGAGCGGAAGAGCTGATTGCGAGAGGCGTGTTGGAGTAATCGTCTGGAGAGAGACCTCATCGCCATAACTACTTCTAATCGCCGCCGCAGAAGACGCCGAGAGGGGAGAGAGAGAGAGAGAGTGTGTGGCTTGACAGACAAGATAACCGCCACCGAGGGGTTTATTACTGTATTTCATTTCAGGAATTTCTAGAAGTTACAACTTCTCTCACTAAAAGTCACTAGTTATACAAAGGGTAAAGTTGGAAAGACTAAATAACATATTGTAGGCGAATTTTATTATTTACGCGTTTTGATGATTTGCATGTGGCATCCGTTATTTTGCAAATTTGCACCAAATATTCTCGAGATAAGTTGTTTACATACGGTACCCTAAACTTAACGCTCCATTTAACACCGTCAATTTTTTTTTTTAAAATGTTGATTCACTAAGTATCATCGTATTTTTCTGATTTGCATGTGGTCCATAGTGTTGTGCCAAATACCCTAAAAATTTAACTGTTTTTACCTGATACTCTATCTTTAAAATTCCGAAGAAAAAAAAAACTTTGATTTCTCCTTCATCACCACCTCTAATTCTCTTTTCCTCACCACTTTCATCATCAATTCATCACCATATTTATTCTTCCCCACCACCTTCATCAACATATTCATCCTTTTTCACCACCACAATCATTTTCACCCATTAAAAACACCATAACACCATTTTTTCCTTCTCCATTGAAACCAACTTTTAAACGGGCGTTAATGTAATTTTAAAGGTAAGAGTACCATGTAAAAACAGTCAAATTGAGGGTATTTGGTACAAATTTACAAAACACGGGGTACCACGTGCAAATCGGTAAAACACGAGGGTACCACGTGAATTAACCCTTTCAAAAAAAAAAAAATTGACGGTGTTAATGGGAGGGTTAAATTTAGGTTACTGTGTGTAAAAAGTCAAATCTCGAGGGTATTTTGCACAAATTTGCAAAAACACTGGGTACCACGTGCAAATTGGCAAAATACGAAGGTACCACGTGAATTAACCTTTTTTTTTTAATTACTTGGACCGAATTTTTTGTCGGAAAATCAAATATAAAATGTACCAAGTATATAATGTATATGTATGTATCCATTGTGTTCCTCTATTAAATGAAGTTTGATTTGATTTTTTGAACAAGGTATTAGGTATGCTGTGAAGAGTTAACCTCTGTACAACAATGGTGGATAAATGACCACCATTGTTGAGTGTAGATGAAGCTTTAGGAGAGAAAATGTAAAGAAGACTCAGACAAAATATGAATATGATTGTGAAGTATTGATTAACTTAGCAAATGAATTTACAGAATGATCTATATATACATGTAATGATCCTCACAGTAGCAAGCTACACCCTCTCCTACTCTATAATTGTCTAGTAACTGAATTTCGACAAGCTGCAACAAACTTCCAACTCAGCACCTCCAAGGTGGTTCCTAATTGATTAAGTTAGCGTGGAGCATACGTCTGATGAAAGCTCTGAGATGGCAGTAGAAAGCGGAGTGCAGTGAGCACATCCCCTCCTCAAGTTGGATCGTCTGTGAATGTCGTGAACAGTAGACCCAACTTGGAGCTGAGTATGAAATGTTGTTGACAACCTGAAGGTTTGGTCAACAGATCAGCAAGTTGCAGCGATGACTGCACATGAGTCGTAGTCAGCAATCCTTCCTGCAGCTTTTAATTTCTCGAACATAATGACAATCGATGTTTAGGTGCTTCGTCTGTTCGTGAAAAACCGGATTAGCTGCTATGTGTTGAGCAGCTTCATTATCACAAAATAAAGTCACAGGTAGCGGTATCTGAATCCTGAAGTCCAATAGCAGATTATTTAACCAAACAATTTCGCGAGCAGTGTAGGACATAGCCCTGTACTCTGATCAAGTGCTGGATTTAGAAACAGTTTTCTGCTTCTTTGTCTTCCATGAGAATATGAGATTAATGCTCCACCTAGGAACACACACTGACCAGTCATGACCAGTCAGGGACTTGCAGTTGAACTTACATGACCCCCAGTTTGCATCACAAACGGCTGTGAGATGCAGATCAAATGCAGAAGGATAGAACAGGGCAACATCAATTGTTCCTTACAGATACTTCACAACATGTAATGTTGTCTGAAAGTGTGGTTGCCTTGGTGTGGACATGAACTGACTCAGATGCTGTACTGCATAGGATAGGTCTGGTCTTGTGAGGTTGAGATACAACAGTCTGCCTATCAGCCTTCTGTAAACTTGTGGTTCAGCCAACAACTCACCATCATTAGGTGAAAGGTTTAGGCCCTTGGGTAAGGGAAATGCAGAAGCATTGCAATCTGTCATCTTTGTATCTTTCAGAATATCAACAACATACTTACGATGATTGAGAAGAATACCTTCAGCAGACCTAGTGACCTCCAGCCCGAGAAAATATTTGATCAGACCCAGATCTTTGATGGCAAAAGCAATGTGCAAGACATCTTTTAGCTGAGCAATATAGGACATATCAGCCCCTGTGATGAGTAAATCATCCACATAAACCAAGACCATTGTGAAGGAAATACCATTTTCTCTAGTATACATGGAATTATCATGCTTTGACTGATGAAATCCCTGAGATAAAAGCAACTTGGATAATTCAACATTCCATTGCCTGGATGTCTGCTTTAGACCATATAAGGATCGTTTTAATCTGCAAACTTGACCTTGCTTTCCCTTGGAATAGCCCTGAGGTGGATTCATATAGACTTCGTCATCAAGATAACCATGCAAAAGAGCATTGTTAATATCCAAATGGTGAATATCCCAATTCTTAGCAGCAGCTACAACAAGTAACACTTTCACAATTGTGAACTTAGCCACTGGTGAAAAAGTGTGCTTAAAATATATCCTTTCCCTCGACCGGACTATACCCTTTTGCTACTAACCTAGCCTTGTATCTTTCAACACTGCCATCAGATTTAAACTTGACCTTGTAAACCCATTTGTATCCCATAGCTTTAAAACCAGGGGGTAATTTTGTTAACTCCCAAGTATTATTCTGCTCAAGAGTCTCTATTTCCTTGTTCATGGCTTCTACCCAATTCTAATCAGACTTAGCTTGATTGTAAGTGGTTGGTTCATGTACATAGAGTACCCTTTGTAAAGAGGCTGCATATGCTGATGGGATGACAGTTGGGGCCATGACAGTAAAAGAGGTTGCTCCTGAAGGTGATTCAGGAATAGTGACTGGTACATTCCTTGGCAGCAGTGGACAGATAAAATCCCTCATCTTTTGAGGTGTTCTGATGGATCTGGTAGAGTGCCTGACTAGTACTTCAACAGATGGTTGAATATCTAGGACAGAAGAATCTGGTGATCTTGAATTCTCACTTACTGCTGGTGATTTCATATGAGGTTGAGAATCAGAAAATTGCAAGACTTCAGGTGTTGAAGGTGTGGACATCTGCTCATGATGTTCTGGATGGGATATTTCAGAATCTTTAGGTTGAATATAGCTCAAATGAGTGTCATCCATGACATAATCTTTGGACATAGTAAAAACAGGAAGAATAACCTGATCTTAAGGAATAATTGGGACAACAACTTTATAAGGAAATACATCTTGGAATATGACATCCCTGCTGATAATAACCTTGTGAGACTCCATATCATATAACTTGTAAGCCTTCTGACCATAAGGATAACCCAGGAAAATACACTTCTGGCTCTTGGCATCAAATTTGTCTCTCAGGCGATTAGGAATAAGAGCAAATGCCTGACATCCAATGATTCTGAGCTCATCATAGCCTGGCTGCCCTAACAACACTTCTGTTGGGAGTATTCCAGTCTAGGACTTTGGTAGGTAACTTGTTGATAATGTGAGTACCAGCTAACAAACAATCTCCCTAAAACTTTTTAGGCAATCCAGCATGCAACAACATAGCCCTAGCTGTTTCCACCAAATGTCTATGCTTCCTTTCCACCCTTCCATTTTGCGGAGGCACACCAGCTGCACTTCTCTGATGAAGTATACCAAGCCTGTGAAATAAGCTACCACAATTAGCCTAAAAGATCTCAGTTCCATTATCAGACCTTATCACCTGTACCATCCCATTATACTGAGTTGTCACTTGATTTAGAAATCCTTCTATTGTTGGATACACAACAGTCTTATCTTTCAATAGAAAAGTCCAAGAAACTCGAGAATGATCATGCACAATAGTCAAGAAGCAAGATGCACCAGTAATAGATGGAACTCTATATTGACCCCATAAATCCATATGTAGCATTTTAAAATTGACTAATGCCCTAGATAAGCTTCTAGGAAAAGGTAACTTGTGAATTTTGGCCATAATGCAAGTAGAACAATCATAAGGGGGCAAATCAACACTTGTTATTCCATTAATATGTTGCTTTTTGGTTACAGAGGTGTGGCCTAATTGAGCATGCAAAAGCTCAGATTTGCTTTTCCTAGAGCAAACTTGGCAATTATTACAGGTACTACTACAGGTATTCCTATTACATGAAGCGAGTAAAGATGCCAGAGATGGTCTGAACTTGTAAAGACCTCCCTCCTTGTCACCATCAGCAACCTTATGCTTAGTGACAGGGTCCTGTAATACGCATTTGGCATCAATAAACAGCACAGACAAATGATTTGCTGATAATAATTGGCTAGATTATTATGCTTGAATTCAGGTAAGTATAACACATCTACCAATGTGATTCTAGGGTGAATGACCGATACCATATCACCTATATACCTCATTGTCTGAGAAGATCCATCAGGTAAACCCACTAATATTGGTTTGGATAGTAGTCTCATGTTCAAGAAAGAATCATCTAGTGGTGACATATGATCAGTAGCTCCTGAGTCTATAATTCATGTGTTATCAGGCATAACAGGCTTAGAAGTAACATTTGAGGCAATGATTTTACCTACAAAGTTGAGCACAGAAGCTGGAACTTCAGAATGTCCACCTTGCTGAGCATGTGCCATCTCCATAATCTCTTGATATAAGGCTGGAACCAGATTTGGATCAATCTTGACACCGCTGCAGACCCTTCTAATTCCTGGAATTGATACTCAGAACCTGTATCTGTGTTAGCTTCAACTCCATTTGCAGAAAATCTCCTGGTACTAGGCTTAGGATTGGCTTTGTTGGCATAGAACTGGTTCTTGAGATTTGGATACATCTTGAAGCATTTATCCTTAGTGTGTCCTCACCTGTTGCAATGCTCACAGAAAACCACAGGCGTGCTCCCTTCACTGTCCATCCTTGGACTTTTACCATCTCTATTCCAGACATTCCAAGAAGGTGAAGTTTGATTAGCATTGGAGTTGAATGCTGATGATTCAGCAGCAATTGTCATGCTGGTGGTGCCATTCTTCTGAGTCTCAACACGCAATACAAGAGAGTAAACCTTGTTTGCAGGAGGAAAAGGTTCCATAGACAGTAAATTTGTCCTGAGATGTTCAAATCTGTCTTCCAAACCCATGGGGAAAGTAAGAGATTTCTCCCTTTTAGTAGCATCAACCACCTGCTGCAGAACATTATAGGAACAAGTATCCAATGCACCAAAAACACACTCAGGAAATCCTTCCCAGTCATCCAAATTGTCCCGTTTACGCTTCAACCTGTTGTAATAATCAACTACTGATTGATTATCCGGAGTAATGCTCCTGATCTCCTTTTTCAGCTAATACATCATAGGACCATTGGTTTGACCATACTGCTCCTTCAGATCACACCACAGGGCTTCTGTAATAGACCTGAAATTCATGTAACCTTCTAGAACCAACTCAGGTAGAGAGTTGAGAATCCAACATTTCACCATGCTGTCAGCACGATTCCACTGAGCCTGCCTTGCGCCTGCAACAGCAAGTTTCTTCAAGGATCCATCCAAAAACTCTTGCTTATTCTTTGCAGACAATGCCATAATCACACCTTTACTCCAGGCCGAGTAATTCTTGCCAGTGAATGGTGTACTAATTATTGGAACACCAGGAAAATCAGAATTTGAGATGAATAAAGGATCATCATACGGATTCATCTGATTGTTGTTGTTAACAGCCTCAGAGTTGACTGAATCAGCCATTTTGCCAACTTACAAGTCAAAAGTTGAGTAAAGAAGAAGCTTCAAAGATTCCGGAACAAAATATGTCGATTTTGATAGAAATTTTCAAGGTGAAAACTCCTGAAGACAGCGCGAATGAGATGAGACAAACGCGAGCAAAAACTGAGAAAAACCTCGAGAAATCGGATAAATTTCAACGAGATTTTTGGACGAAATCAGTGATGATTTCGAAAAAAATGAGAGATTGTGATTGTATGAAGAATTACGAACAAAATGAGATAAAATCTGTGGAATTTGGACCGATTTTTGGCTCGATACTATGTGAAGAGTTAACCTTTGTACAACAATGGTGGATAAATGACCGCCATTGTTGAGTGTAGATGAAGCTTTAGGAGAAAAAAATGTAAAGAAGACTCAGACAAAATATGAATATGATTTTATTGATTAACTTAGCAAATGAATTTACAGAATGATCTATATATACATGTAATGATCCTCACAGTATCAAGCTACACCCTCTCCTACTCTATAATAGCCTTGTAACTGAATTTTGACAAGAGCTCAGCACCTTCAAGGTGGGTCCTAATTGATTAAGTCCGCGTGGAGCATACGTCTGATGCAGGAAGCTCTGAGATGGCAGTAGAGAGTGGAGAGCAGTGAGCAAGTCAGCAAGCTCACTACTTCACATATGCCCGTATCGGTGGGTTTGTGCAATGAATCACGCTTCAAGCTTCATTGGGCATTTGCGTACAGGGCATGTTAAAATTTAAAATCATTGCGTGAGTTTCAAACATTAGTTTAGGTTTTTCGCTCACATGGTTCACTAGTTTGCATGCCCGGTCCGCACCCGGGCTTGTTATACTCATTTTATGAAATTGTCCGTTTATCTTTGTTATAATATTATTAGCAACACTATTATTTTCCATAAATTAGCTTACCACCATAATCACCATAAATTATATTATTTTTTATAAATTAGCTAATAATTGCCATACAGACTTCAACAAATTTTTAGAGCGTGTTTTTAACTAACACAAATAATCTATATATGAAAACGAGATACTCCCTCCGTCCCCCTTTAAACACCGCGGTCCTTTTTTCACGCGGATTTAAGGTGGTGTGGTTTGTTTATTATTGTTGGAGATAATGAATGATTTATTTATTATTGTTGAAGATAGTGAGTGGTTTGTTTATTATTGTTGGAGATAATGGGTGGTTTGTTTATTTACTAATTCTACAATAGCTACCAAGATATTGTAGCCATTGTAAATGGTTTGACCATAATTATGTTTAATTAATAAATTAAATTTAATATTATTAAATTAATTGTCTCCCTCCTCCCCTATCCCTCACGGCCTCACCCCACCCCCAAAAATCACGTCCTATGGCCAACCCAACCACCGCACGGCTGAATCCCATGACCACCTAATCATCTCCTAACACCACCTTTGGTACCATCGATCGCCGGCTACCACGCCCTCCACCCCTTGCAACACTAGCGCCTAATCTACCTAGCACCATTTTCTCTCAACACCGGTTGCGACGACTTCGAGATGCTGCGACAGTTGAGGTTGGAGGTGGTTTAGTGGGGCGGGGAAAAGGCGATAGGTGGTTTCGTTGGGTGGGGAAGGGGTGGGAGGTGGTTTCGACTTCGTGGGGGCGGTGGGGGCGAGTGAGGAGGTACGAAGGGGTGGCGCTAGGCCCTAAGGCGGTGGCAGGTTGGGGGGGGAACGGGTTTTGTTCTTTAATTTACAATAATTTTATTTTTAATTTTTTTCATAGTCAATTTTTGGAGGGCTAGGATTATTTCTTACAAATGGACGGTTGGATTTTCTTCTTTTATAATGGCTACCATGGCTTGGTAGCCATTGTAGAATCCCTCTTGTTTATCATTGTCGGAGATAATGAGTAATTTCTTTATTGTTTTTGGAGATAGTGGAGGGTTGATGTGTGATGAAAACTTACCCCATTTAGAAAGTTTTGAATTGGAGTGTTTAAAGAAAGACACTCGAAAAGGAAACTGTGGGGTTTAAAGGGAGACGGAGAGAGTATATTGTATTTAGGAAAATAGATTAATTTTCCATAACTCTAATTTTCCTTCTTGTACTCGTCGTAGGACTTCAGGAAAGATAGTGTTCTTGTCTCCTCAATGTTTATGTATATACGAGTATATATCTTGACTTGAGTTGTGACAAAATCATACAAAAAAATTATTCCCATATCATCGAAAATTTCCCGAACAAACGACTTGCTAATAATAGAATCATCGGAAATTCCTCGAACAGAGCTAAGCGTAACTGGTAAGTTTTGCGTTCCTTGTGTCCGTGCGTGGTAGCACTTACCTATGGAGTTTTTGTTATTTTGAATTGATACGGTTGTATGACTTTGTAAATTGTGAACTACTACTCTATTTATTAACCAACCGAATTTGAGGTGTTTTTTTTTTTTTTTAATTCTATTTTTGAAGCAGTATTATAAGCTAAGGTTGGGTTTAGAATTTGGTGTATCAGCAAGTCTCACCCGAAACTGTTTTATTAGCGTAAGAATAACAAGACATGGGGATGTTACAAGGCACGAGCTAGGGCACAATATTCATAAGGCCGTAATAGCTTATGTGTGTTGTAGTGCTGTATCCGAGCAGAGTGATAGGGCTAACAAATTTCGAATGTTACTTCACGTACAATGTACATGCATATGAATTATAGGAGCACAGACTTAAAATTAAAAACCAAATCCAGCTGCATATAATTATATGATTATCATGAATTGCAGGCGTTTGTAGTTAATAGGGAAAATGGAAGGTGACGATATTACGAGATAATATCGAGAGATATTATGGAGTAATATGGTCAGCAATATATTACCATGTACGAAGTTATGGTAATATCGTGAATATCGTAAATATTGTGAATATGTACGAAATACATTTATGGTAGGTTGTATTTAGGAAAGTTGTATTACTTGTAGGTTAAGACGGTGATTTGTAACTAGTATAAATCCTTCTATATTATTAAAGGAGGCTTTTTTAGAGCTCTCACATTGATCGGAGGTTATTAGAGAGTTTTGACAATTTTATAATATTATTTAGTTATCAAGTTTATGTGAAACTCATTTAATTAAACAATCTTCTATTAATAATAATATTGTAATAATAATGTTTATATTAGACAATCCTACTAATAATCCTACTAATACGTAGTTTTCCAAGTCCTATGTCATAGAATTGCTATAGTACGATAATACACATTCTAATTAGGAGTTAATGTTAACTATATTCATCTAAACCCAAGTGAAGGTTGCTAAATGTGATTGGTGGGTTTTCATCTGGAAACTTTGTGATGATCTTGAATTCGTCCATTTTCATGTCTCTTGATAATAAATGGTTCCAATATGATTTTTCATCTCGAGTTAGATTGTAATTAGCCTTTCTTTATTTGTTAGGATTAGCGTACGTTATGCGTTAGTGTAGAAGGTGTTTCCAATCACAATTACAGTACTAAACGCAAGACATACATGACTACGTTCTTATCCTAGCTACGTGCATTAGTTCATATATAACTCAGCGTACTAGAACTAAACGAAATACGTTATAATCCTCTGTACTTTGTGCATGAGCTTTTCTTTGTTTGTTTTTTTCAAAAGAATTAGTTGATATATTTATCATTCGAAAGAACATTTCGAAGAGACTTAGAAAAGTATAGCTAGCCACAAACAACCTATTGGTTGTATAAATTTAATCTAATTGTCTACTATAACTTGTAGTGCATGTCTAAACTCAAACTATCATTCATATAAAAAAACAAACAAAAAAAGCTTAAACTATCATACTCATAGTTCTTTCTAAACCTTGACAAACCAACAATTATTTTTGAAGAAAGTTGCTCCAAGTCTAAATTTTTGTTACAGTTTATAAATAAGAAACAACAAATGAGAATTATTGCATATTTGAGATCACTACGTCAAAAACAGGCTTTCAGAACGGTTCCTCTAAAGCTAAGAAGAACGGTTGTGGAACCGTTCTCTAGACGACGGTACTTAAAGGCTAAGAGAACGGTTTGCAACTGTTCGAAAAGGCTTTAAGAACGGTTTTGGGTAAAACCGTTCTCAAAGACCTTTTAGAACGGTTTTGTGCAAAACCGTTCTCTTATGTAAGATAATATTAAAATGGTTCAACTCATAACCGTTCTAAAAGCTATCCAGATTTTTCAAAAAAAAAATTGAAAATTAAAATTTTGAAATTTGAAATACGACCATTTCGTTGTTGCCCTACCTCTTCCAACTCAACACGAACAGCTTCTCGAGTTGAAGCAGCACACCAAAAAAATTGATACGAACAACAAAATGAGATCTTGTATAATAATACTCGATTAAAATCAAGAGTATGTCTAAAAGTATATTTACCAATATGATAACAATAGATCTAAAATTATGAAAAACTAAGTTCGAATTCAACCAAATATACAAATTGATTAAACTGGGAAACTAGATTAATAACTACAGTAAACCGTGCTTCATATTTCTTCCTTTGTAATTACTTTCCTCGCCTTAAACCGCTGTCGACGTCGTCGCGTCATCTTCGACTTCTTATCACGCCTTCGCCGTCACCCTTGCGTAGATCTACTCCAAAGCACACCAAAAAAAATAAAAATAAAAGAGTTGTAACAAAAATCCAGTAGTCCATATATATTAAAAACTTTCAATGAAAACCCAGATCTCTGAAATTATACAAAAAGATAGTAAATTAAATTATGAGATCTAAAATTATATAAACAAAAAACCCAGAAATTATCACAATAATTTACCAAAAGTTTTCTTCCTTTGCGATTGAAGGGCTCGTCGGAGGATTTGGTTGAAGCCCAGTTGAGGCGGCGAGTGCTGGTGCGTTCACGAGGGCGTCCCCGACGGCGTCGTTGAGCTCGAATACGATTGCAAAATCAACTATTGTTCAACATGCTTCCAAAATCGAAATCAACCTTGTTGAAATTAGAATTCATATTTAGATTGGAGAGGAGTTTGAGAGGAGAGAAATAATTACTTTATTTTTCTGGTTTAAGGAATAAGAGAGAGAGAGAGTGTTTTTTTTTTTAGAGGGGAAGAGAGAGAGAGTTATCAGTGAATGAGGGTGGGGGGCGGATGTAACGAGGGTTGAAGGGTTTTGATTCTTTTTTTTTTTTTAAATGAGGCTATTAGAACGGTTATTTCTAGTAACTGTTCAGTTAGATGGATCAATGAGAACGGTTTTTCGTAAAACCGTTCTAATTGCTTTGTTTTTATTTGGAATTGAATCTTTGAGAACGATTTTTATAGATACCGTTCTCGTAGGTGTGTATTTTTATTTTCCTTTTTATGATATTTATCTTTTTAGAACGGTTCTCAGCGGAACCGTTCTCTTATATATAAGAGATCGGATTTTTCAAAATTCCGTTCTCTTACGCTAGTTCTCGAAGCCCATATTTGACGTAGTGGATTAATGGACGCAAGGAATGTGGAAAGAAATTTTGAAGGGAATTGAATACAAATTTGAAGAAAATAAGGCAAATGAAGAGAAATTATGAGAATAAAAAAGGGGATTTTTTTCCTAGACATCTTAATCATTACTATGAAAACCTAACTTATCAGAACTTACCCGGCTATAATTTATAGCCTTATAGTCACTTTGTATATATATTTTTTTTATGTCACTCAACTTTCGTGACACCCCTTTAACGTTAATATCTCTCAAAATACAATGGTTGGATTATGATAATGTAGACTTTTAGAATTATTTTTGTTTTGAAATATTTTTTCGTCAGACTGACCATCAAACCCCTAACTCGAAAAACAAATACGTTATACAATGTATAAAAAACTACACAGATTAATATGATTTTTTTTTTTTATTATATAGAGAATTTACCACACAATATCTACATCCAAACATAAATTACAAATTTTAGTTTTAACAAGTCTAATAGAAATCATTATTAAGAAACCCGTGCAAAGCACGGGCTTTCATCCTAGTAGGATGTATTATTGATGAAATCAATGAGAAACACGAAACATAAATCGTGTCTGATAAATTCCACTGCGTTATGTTTCTCCCCATAAACTAGTTTCATGGTATCGACCGACCCGACCCGAATTCTCCGTAACTTGGTATCAGAGCCTCGTTCCTGAGGACTCTCGAACCTAGCCGACAACCGACAACTGAAACACGAACCCTAAACCGAAATCCACCGGGCCTTTACACGAATTTCGAGATTTTGATGAATAATCAGTTCCATTATACGATGACTTTTGGCTACGTGTTCTTTAATGACACATGTCATGTCATTATAAACGAGCATGCTGCATGCTTCACTTTCATGGCGGCAAGTTTGGCAAGCAGTAACGAATGCCGACAATAACGACGAACGATGATCAATGAATTCTGATCGACTATGACCGACGAGCACGATTCAACCACGACACTACCGAACGACAAGATGCCATGACGAACCACGACAACAAATCCAGGATCACGATTTGACCGACCACAACGACGAATAATGATCAACGACCGACCATGATCGAACGAAAGATGAACCTGATCCGACCATTGACCCGAAGACGATCCTACCCCGAACGGAAGACAATCTGACCACGACGACCACGAACCAAGTTCTGTCCGCGACCATGACATACTTGTTGTATGCGTATGAACCGAGCCCCGAATTGGTGCATGTTGAATGCCGACGGCGACCCGAGATGAACCGAACCGAACGATTTACCGAGCACTCTGTTTTGGCAGAGTTTTATTCGAAGAGATGACTAAGGATGATCCGACCACGACTACAACGACCCGACAACGACAATCCGACGATGAAGACGATCACCTGGCTGCGCAGGGGGGCTCATCTTGCTGCTCGGACCGATCACGAACATACAATCCGATCAACTAGAGGCTGTGTTTGACGAACAACTAATCAGACCCAATTAAGTTGGGTATTGACGATCCGACCCGATGACGAACGAGGCTGACTGAGCATGGCTGTATAGGCCCTGAACTAAAGCATGGCGAACGAATTATCGAACCCGATTCAGATGAAGACGACCCGACATAGGTTGGGCTTCCTTCCTGACCAATTGACGAAACCGAACCTGAGCATGATGAAGTCGGGTTGAACCCGAAGACAATGCGACCCGATTATGAACCCGAACCCGAGCATGATGAAGCCGGGTTGAACCTGAAGACGATGCGACTCGATTACGAACGCGAGCCGACCCAGTAATGGGCTTTGTTGAAAGAAGAATCAAACAGAGTTTGACGAACGAACCCGACCCAACTGATGGGTTGATGGACGACGGCGAACGATAATCCGAACGAACGATAGACCCGATGATGACGAACCTAGTTCCTGATTGGAGCACGACGAACCCGAGCGAGCCTGCTCTGGGCTTTGATGAGTTACTGAGCTCTGTTTTGGCGGAGTTAATGACTTAATGAGCACAAGGTGCTTTTGACGTGTCATGTGCTAGTGGGTATTGTCCCACGTGCATAAGAAACGAACGGTGGGATTTGTCCCACTTCGACGAAACAACCTGATTCGAACAAACTCGATCCGATATGTGAATCGAACCCGACCCAACTTGTACTCCAAGACCGACATGAGACGGATCCGTGACCGAAATGACAGAACGACAATGAAGACGACGATATATGACGGCCGATGCGATGATACGAACGAGGAAACGACTATCGAGAAAATTACCATTTTTTTTTCTCTCTACCCTACTCCTTTCCGAACGAGTTTTGGCAAACCCATGGAAAATTTCGCAAATTAGCATAAATATTTTCGCAAATTACCATGAGTTTGAGGGGGGTAATAGGGAAAATGGAAGGTGACGATATGGCGATATTACGAGATAATATCGAGAGATATTTTGGAGTAATATGGTCAGCAATATATTAACATATACGAAGTTATGGTAATATCGTGAATATCGTAGATATTGTGAATATGTACGAATTACATTTATGATAGGTTGTATTTTGGAAAGTTGTATTACTTGTAGGTTAAAACGGTGATTTGTAACTAGTATAAATAGGATGTATTATTGATGAAATCTAATACTATCTAATACTATCTAATATATATATATATATATATATATATATATATATATATATATATATATATAAAAGAGAGATTTTTGAAGAGCCAAGAGAGAGTCCAACAAAAGATAAATACTGAGAGAGTTTAAAAAATGAGAAATACCCACATTTTATTATTAACAAATCAAATGGACAATTATTAATAATCCACATAAGGAATCCTTATTTTCGTGAGACTCTTTAATAAATGTATCTTACACATTTAATTATTAACCATTCACACTATATTATAGAAACACGGTATAATTGATTATACAATTGGTTATGTGTATCAGAAACTTTTGAAACATATATTATTTTATGTGATTTAAAATGAATTTCAATTTGAGATCTATTTATACATTTTCCGATAAGCAATGCATAATGATTACAATTGACTTTATATACTATATTTATTTTAAAAAAAACAGGTGTTTTGAAGAGTATAGGTAAGAAATGTTATTTGTACAATTTAAACATGAACAATCTAGACAACTTTGTATTTTTTTTTTTAACTGATCAAGATTTTAAAATACATGTAAGCAATATCACAACAATTGCTATGAATTATCTTGATTGAAATAATAGCATAATTAGTTATAAACATAAAAATCATTAAAAATGATATAATATTTGAACCGTGCAACGCAGTTCAACAAAAAGAGAAATACTGAGAGTTTAAAAAATGAGAAATACCCACATTTTATTATTAACAACTCACACGAACACTTTATAATCCACATGTAGAATCCTTATTTTCGTGAGATTCTTTCATAAATGTATCTAATAGATTTGCGACATAATCACTCATAACATTAGTCACGTGTATTAGAAAATTTAAAAACATATATAATTAGATTTGTTTCGAAATGTATCTCAATTTGAGATCCATTTACACATTTTTCCGATATGAAACAATTAAGTTACTGCGTGTACATTTAGTAGAGATTTGTTTTTTTTCTTAAAAAGTTTAGGGAGAATCCAAAATAAGATCAGAGAAATGGTGAGAGAGTCCAAAGAATGGAAAATTCTCACAACATTTATTAACCAGAGTCCATACTTTCATAAAATTGTAATTCGAAAGTTATTTAAATGTGAAACGACATAATTAGTCCTAACTTTCATTTATACATATAACTCATCAAACCTATTTTGAAATTTAATCTAAAATGAGTTCCATTTATACATATGTTTTGTATTAAACACCAGTCATCGAGCGAAAATTGGAAAATGATATATTGTGTCTATTCCTAAGCTAAACTCAACAAACAAACAAAAGAGAGAGTTCAACAAAAGAGAAATACTGAGAGAGTTTAAAATATGAGAAATACCTACATTTTATTATTAACTCACACGGATAATAATTAATAATGCACATATAGAATCCTTATTTTCGTGAGACTCTTTTATAAATGTTTGTAATAGATTTGATACATAATCACTCATAACATTGGTTGCGTAGAAAATTTAAAAACATATATCATGAGATTTGTTTCTAAATGTATCTCAATTTGACATCCATTTACACATTTTTCCGATATAAAAGAGAGATTTTTGAAGAGTATAGAGAGAGTCCATTTGAGATATACTCAAAGAGTTTAGTGTACGGTGAAAGAACAATAGAGAGAGTCCATCGTTTGAGAATTTAGTATATGTTGAAAGAGCAATAGAGAGAGTCCATTATTTGAGAAATACTTAAAGAGTTTAGTGGGTGGTAAAAGAGCAAAAAATGAGAGGATAAATTTAATTATTAACAATTCACACAAAGAATTTTTGAAGAATATAGAGATTTTAGTGTACGGTGAAAGAACAAAAAATATTATTAACAATTCACAAAGAGATTCTCACATTCGTTAAACTTTTACATAAAGTTATATTATGGAAACATGGTTTTTATTAAAAGAAGGTTTTTTTTTAAGAGTATACAATAAATGTTGTTGTATAATTTAAAAATGGACAACGTAGACAAATTTGTATTTTTTCTTTTGAATTGATCAAATTTTAAATATACATGTAATCGACATCACAACAATTGGTATGGATTATTTTAACTGAAATGATAGCATAGTTGGTTATAATGATAAAAATCATTAAAAATAATATAATATTTGAACCGTGCAACGCACGGGCTTAAAACTAGTATATTAATACCTGAAACCAAGTCGAGGACACTTGGCATTTATTAATTGGATAGAACATAATAATAGCATTAAATACAATTATCGGTTAGGATATGATAAGAAATTATCATAGGGTAGTATAATATTATTAGCTAATTTATGGAAAATAATCATTATGGTAATTTATTAGAACAAAGATAAAGATTTTTCTCATAAAACGAGTATAAACGATATAAACACATAGCCCGGGCGTGCCACGGGCATGCAAACTAGTCAATGAGAACCACGAAACATGAATCGTGTCTGATAAATTCCGCTGCGTTATGTTTCTCCCCATGAACTAGTTTTATGGTACCGACCGACCCGACCCAAATTCTCCTAACAGTAGTTCAGTCAGAATGGCGAGTAAAGGTTTAATGGAGCAGGATTTGAGCAAGTTGGATGTAGCAAAACTACATCCTCTTTCGCCTGAAGTTATTTCTTGTCAGGCGACCATTAATATTGGTAATTTCTCTACTACTCCTACTTATCTCTCGCATGACCATATTGTTTTATCAACAATATAATCTAATTCTTAACTTGTACTACAATTTTCTAGGGACTATTGGTCATGTGGCCCATGGTAAGTCAACTGTTGTCAAGGCAATCTCCGGTGTTCAGGTATGTTTATTTCTGTCTGATGATTGTCACTCTGTCAATCTCAACAATGAGGCACTGATTCAATCCTATATATGATATGATTCGCTTCTTTTCTTCAGACTGTGCGTTTTAAGAACGAGTTGGAGCGTAACATTACTATCAAGCTTGGATATGCCAATGCAAAGATATACAAATGTGAAGATGAACAATGTCCAGGACCTATGACCTATAAGTACGTTTCATTTAATCTATGAGCGTAATTTAAATTTTTCATGAATAATTAGTAGTAGAAATTATTGTTGATATAATAATAGAGGATTATGGAGTATTCCGGAGAATTCCTGCTAAGAAATATTACAAGTGTTTAGGAATATGATATATACTACAATATGTGTTTAGGAATATCTTATATGATAGGTTTCGTAAGGGTCAACCCTATACTACAATACCCTAAACACTGAGATTTAGCGGGGTTCGACCTGACCTCAAGGTCTACGTCCACCCTAACCTAATCTTCCATAATCCACTACTATTAAAAGAGCAATACAAGCATCAATTCACGTTCTTACCACAAGAACCTCTACCCCAATACCCACCACGAATATCGCGACTCTACCCGCAACACTCTTAAGAAAATAAAGATTTAAAAAAAATAGCTATTTGGATCTCAATAAGATTCTCGAAAGTCAGAAATAAGTCATAAATCGAGATGACGCACTAGGTACTTTGCCTTGATGAAATATTGTTTAAACTCAAATGCTTTAATCTCAAGGTGCTAATAAAACAACGTGATTTGTGTTTTACTTATAAAAGAGAACAAGGGTCTCCAAAACTGAATAAGAAATGATATTACAAAAGACAGAATTTTCAAATTAGATAAAATATTTTGGAAATAATATCTTATAAAAACAATATGAAATTCTCTTTAAAAGATAATACCCCTAGCTAAATAGGATAGAATAAGAGATAATATTCTTACCAAAATCTTTTTGAGACAAAATTATAATGTTTATAAAACATTGTTTTCTTGCAAAATGTATGTATGGAACAAAGGCTATGACTATGTTCCCAGATATGTTTTTTTAAGGCAACTTAGTTTCCATGTGTATCAAACAAGATTAATAGAAGAGATTTAAACCGACTAAACCAGATAATCTTGACGACTCTTGTAGTTCCACCACACTTGTAGTTGTTCCATTGAAACTCAGCTCACCATAGTTGGTGAAACCTGTTGGCTGTTGTTATAAAGAACCAAACAACTAGACAAGTATTAGATCATAAGATTAATTCAATAAGCACATCAATCAAACTATTAACCTTAATCGTGCAACAATATTTCAAAACCGGAAACCTAATACCGTGGAAGGGTTAGTTGAAAGCATGCAACCGTGGCATTAGGCCACCCTTCATCATCCATGCACAATCATTACGTCAATACCTGGTGGCAGTGTGGCACAGTGTGATTATTGTTCTTAATTACAAGAGTACGAGGTCAATGATTTGGTGTTGAATGGAAACAATCTACTACTAATTGATGAATGGGGGTCCAACCCAAAGTATCGTAGATTTGTAGCCCTATAGTTGGTAGTCTTGGTAAAATGTGCATATCTTCTCTAGCTTTAATTTCCATTTTCCACCTAAAAGTATAGTATTCAATTCAAGAAAATATTTTATGTGCTAGAAACGAACCCACGCAAGCTGAAAAGTACGATTTGCTTCATTTCTAAGGATTGTGGGAGAGAAATCATAGACGAATTTATAAAGTTGATGTTCCATTTCATAGATAGAAGTAGTCAACTTGAACTCCTTTTAGAGTTGTAATTTTCATTTGAAAAGATAATTGTATGAGCGAATAAATTATGACTCTTATGTCACGGTTATAAAGTCATATACAAATCGTAATTATGGAAAATATTTTATTTAATTAGGTTGTACCCTTTACCAACTAGATATATGTTCATTTTACGGGGACATGAAGTCGCCAAAAAATGAACACGAGTTGTCCGATTCAGGGTACAATAATGTTACTAAAAGTGTGTAACAATTATGAAACGATAGCACACAAACAATGTCCTTCACACTTTGTGGCCTCCTATGCATCCCAATCTGAGAGGCCAAATATTCACATTCAGCATATGCACGTACTTTGTAAATATGTAAGTTATCTGCCCTTATTTTAGGAGCAAACATTATTCTAGCTTAGGTTGTTAATTATTTACGAAGCATCCCACTTTAATTAAACTTTCACATATGTCACTTGTAAGATATGGAGTATAAAAGTATTGGAATTGGACATAAATCACATAGTAAAGATGTGTACTGCAGTTCAATAGTGCAAGTTTAATTTGTAAATATATAAAAAGCTGTATATATTATTTCTGAAAAAAATGGACATAAATTATTTCGAATGAAAATACATAAACTGGTAAAAGTATAAAATTTGGCAAGGTTACATTTGACAGCCTATTTGACTAACAACACGTAGCTTGCTTCTTAAGCTTAATTAGTGCCACCGAAAACCTTCTTAAGCTTCCGAATCTCCTGACGATCAAGCAAAGTGATCCTCTGAACAATCTCAGTTGGCAAATCATTCTGAAAAAGGGCACTCGAAACAAGTTGAACCCCTGGATTTGGGCTAGCAAAACTAGCGTAAACAGCAGCAGGAGTTCTCCCGACATTCACTTGAAAATGTTCAAGTGTAGGTGGGACAATGAACAAGTCACCCTTCTCCAATGTCTTGTAGAAAGCCGTGTTGTTCGTGTCGATGAAGCCAGCGATAATCGTACCCTCGATCACTGTAATGAGCTCAGCGACACGGTGCGTGTGGATTGGCACGGCCCCTCCTACTGCGATGTCTGCGCGGATCATGGATATGCCCATGCCGTTCAGTGCAGGGAACTGCGTCACAAAAGCAAACGATGTGCCGGATTTAAATACGCTACCGGAGGTGTTTCCGGATACGCGGAGGCCGGAGTAGGCGAAGTCTTCGGGCGTGACCGTTGCAGGGTCTTTGCATGCGAGGCCTGACGGTCCATGAGGAAGGTTTGGGTCTGCTACGCAATAATCAAATTCTAAAGTGTTAGCAGCAACAATGGTGGTAAAGAAGAGGAGTGCAGAGGAAATGAAAATGGGGAGAAACATCTTCATTATCATAATTACAAAACTACGAATGCAAATTTTATTGTGATGATTATTTGCGACTTTGCGTATGTGCTTAGGGTTGGTGTAGTAATTAACTCTGATCTGCTAATTTGGTTATGGTACTTGCTAATTCTGCATGCCCTATTTATAATGCATGCACAGCCCTTCTGGAAAAGTGGAAAGTAGAAATGGTTTATTCACATGCACTCAAAAGTGCGAAAGATAGTTGTGTTTGGTGTAATTATGGACCGACTGGGTCAAGGCGCGCTCATTATCTAAGACCCAAATTGTATGTTAGAGGTTGATGTATTCAAATTGTCTAGCATGTCGGTATTAATTTACCACACCTACAACATTTCACTATCAACATACAAAAATTTATTTACTACTAGTTTATGTACCCGTGCAATTTTGCACGGGTTGTTATATAATGTAGATAATGATTTGTTCGTGTACAACGTTTTTTAATTATTCGAATAATTAATGGGTGCACATTAAAGGAAAAAAATTAGGAGAACAACGTGAGACTTGTCAAAATTTGTTTATTAGTCACAAGTTTGCTTTTCAAGACCCGTAACCAGCTAATTTTGGGTTTAGAACATGCTATTTTGGAGTCATGTACCGCTGTTTTATGAGTAGTGTAAGTCGAAGATAATATAAGAGAAATAAATTTAGGTAGTAAAAGAAAGTTATATGACATTAGTAATGACTCATTCTTGTATTATAATTGGTTGTGTTCTATGCTCAACCAATATGACCTATGAAAAGGAAAAAAAAAAAACATAGTTGATGTACATGAAAAAAAAGAAAGAATATATATATAACGTTAGACATGTCAAAGTCATTTCTTTTTTAGTTGTGAACTCAATTCTGACCATTGCCCACTATTTTTGGGTCAACAGCCCGTTTATATGACCTCTGCGGCAATGAGTCATGTAAACCCAACACATATATTTAGGGTCAAATTTGATTCAACCCGTTGATTTGTGATTGAGTTAAGACGAATATAATCCAAAACGGGTTCGTTGAATATACACAATTAGTGTAAAATTTCAAAAACTATATCTACATTTAATCTTTGTTTAAAGGACACTTGTTGGTGAATGCCTCCCTTTTGTTCCCTCTAATCGATACGCGATAATAAGAAAACCAATTGACTGCCCTTTAGCTTTGGTGTAATGGTAAGTAAGTGTTCCAATATCAATTCTAATTTAAATCACAATTTTTAATCGGGTTTTAAAATGCAACTCTTTCTTTTCCCGTTTTTTATTGGAATTGTTCATAAACTGCTTTTGTAGGCCATGAACCCGCTTCTTGTAGGCTATGATCTCGCTTTTCAAGACTCACGGTCCTTTTGACTTGAACCCGCGGCCGATTTTCGTACTAATTGTACTACTACCTAGTTTATTGGCTCGTGCAAAATTGCACGGGTTGTTATATGAACTTGATTAAAAATTTATTTTATTACTCATAATTAACACAAAATATTAGGACTGTAAAAAACTTAACCGACCAGATTTGACCCGTTGTTCAAGGTTAATACCCATTTTTTTCCTGATCAAGTTCTGGCCATAGATAACTCGAACCCGTTTTGACCAGTATTCTTTTGGGTTAAACATCAGATGACCCGTTGTCCCAGTTTTTCTAAAATTAAGATGAAAAAAAACGTGTTTAATTTGGTATCATCTTAGAGAAGTTATGTTTGATTCAATGAAATCAATTTAATAAGTATAGCGAATTTATTTAAGTACTTTTTATTTATGTACGAATTACAATTTATAACCCGTGGCCCACTATTTTCGGGTCCCGTTTTTGTGAACTGTAATTCATATTAACCCCGACTACTTTTTAACACACTTCTTTTTTTTACTCTGACCCCATCCGTTGACCCGTATTTTAAGTTAAAACGAGATAAACCCAAGATGTGTTATTTCCTAATATATTGCGCCTATATATATTACTTCCTAAATTATCTCCAAAAATAAAATGATTTGATATGATTCAGAATATCTCGTCCAAAGTTGTTTCCGAAATTATCTCCTAAAATCTCAATTCCTTTATATATAACTTTGTTAATAAAAGTATAAAAAAAATCAGTTGCCTTGGTGGTTGAAGTGTTAAAATTGCAACCCTGAGGTTACAAGTTCAAACTTTCACAAGCTCAGTTTTTATATTGTGTCAAACACTTGGGGGTGACTATTGATTAAATTATTATATTGTGTGTACATGTCAGCGATGATATCATCAGTGACATCATCTATGAGGTGACACTCTATAGTGGAAGTATTACGTTGGCTATTAGTAGTATAATAATATCATAATTTAGTTTTGTAATGTATTAATATTTTTCAATGCAAACGAAATTAATTTGAATTATTACTATTAATTAAATTAAATTGTCACTAGCTAACTCAAATTTCACAAAGTTTCATAAAAGATGGTCTCTCAATAATTTATTGAGAGATCATTATCCAGTGTTACAATGTCACTCTCTTTACCTTGCTTGTAATTAACCCTTATAATACTTTTAGTGATCGTATTAGCTTACTATCATAAATCACATTATCTATGATTTTGAAGGATCTCATAATATAAAATTAGCTAAAATTTATAAAGTAACCTTTTTAATTTGCAAATCTTAGATTAAGTGTCAAGGCCAAGGTCTTTAACTAAAGCGATTACCAAAAATAGTATAATGGTCATTAATTATATAAACGCTCAAATTTACATGAGAAGAAGATAATTAATTGTGTCTAAGCTCTAACGGTTGGTTAGGGACTTAGGGGCATGAACAATATGTCAAAGGGAGATCCGTACAGTCGGACTGGGGTGGGTTCCGGTAGGGCTAGACGCTGGAAATCGGCCCTTGGGATCGACCTTACTAAATTTTCGGACCGTGGTTATTTGCCCATGCGGGCTAAGTTCCATGAGAACTCCTCTTATTGTGAGAATTATGAAAACCCTTATAGACCATTAGATTAGATCATGGATGTGTGGGGTTGGGATTGAAACCTTACATTCGCACATTCAACTTACCACGTCTGCGGATCACTGCCCCACTTTCCTTTTACATTTTCAGCATCCCACCAATATAATCACGAGGTAGCATGCATTTTGTGATAAATCTCTCTAAAGAAAACATAATCTTTCAATAATAAAATAATGGAACAGCAAGTCTCCTGTGAGACCGGGGTGAGACAGACCCAAAAAGAGATAGTCCATTAATGAAAAAAAAGAAAAAAAAAAGGAGTTAATAAGTTATAACCTTGAGTTTTGTAATCAAAACTACACGTTATAAATGTTTATGCTAATATTTGAGTTTTGAACTTAAAAGCTTGAGTTTTTAATGTAAATTTCTACTTTAACTTTAAATCTTGAATTTTCGTTATAAATTTTTTGAGTTTTATATTTATATAAATCTTTAAACTCATAATATAAATTCTCGAATACTTAATGTAAATATTTGAGTCAATTTAATGTAGTAATCACCATAAAAATGCACAAAATATATGAGAAATATGGTGAGATAAAATAATTGAGAGAATAGTGTGTAATTTATTGGGCTTTTATTATTGGATTTGTCTCACATGTGAGACCGTCTCATACAACAATTTGTCATAATGGAATACCAACTTTGAAGGAGTGTTCTCATATGAACTCAAACCATAGCATAGGAGCCTAAAATGGTAAAAGGTTATATGTTGCTAGTAGTATTCTAAGAACAATTCGATTTGCTAACCTAGTTTTGTAAAGTGATAGTATAAGACATTATTTTATTAATTTTTTATATTTAACTGTGGCTAATCGTACCATAATTGTCAGAAAAAATGGCAATGGCTAATTAAATTAGGCACTGAGCATAAGAATATATTTGTTTCCTTAGCAAAGTGATATTAACACTTGAAAAAACAAAATATGTGATATCATTGATTAATTGAAAAAAATATCACTTAAAAAATTGCGAGATTAAATTTCTCCCAAAAAAAAGGGTCTATTGTTAAGGTTGCCGAGTGACAAATGCACTAATCCAAAAAAAATGGTAATTTGATCACTGGTAAATTATTTCGAGACATGCATTAAACTGAGAAATTACATTTAGTCGAGCAGTAATTAAAATGCAAATTGCTAGAGGTCTACAGTATAGACACAAATAATTTGTCTATAATGTAAAATTGAGTTATTAATAGTAAAAATTGAGATCAGAGTAGTAAAATTAATTGTAATGAAAAATTCAGGTAGTAAAATTAATTGTGTGAGTAGTAAAATTTTAATAGTGTAGTAAAATTATTACTGATTGTAGACACTTTTGGGTGTCTACATTGTAGATCTCTAACATTGTCTAATTAAAATAAGAAAATTGTTAAACGTTTACTGTGTAGACGCAATCACTTTGTCTACTACATCTGTGGTGGTAAATTTGAGATATAGTATAATTTACCCCGTTAATTAATTCGTTCCACCCAAAGCAGCCTTAAGCTTCTTAATCTGCTCAGGATCAAGCAAAGTGATCTTCTGAATAATATCAGTAGGCAAATCATTCTTAAAAAGGGCAGTAGTAACTAATTGAGTTCCAGGATTTGCGCTAGCATAACTAGCAAAACCAACAGCAGGTGTTTTTCCAACATTTACTTGAAAATGTGCAAGTGTTGGTGGTACGATGAATAAGTCACCCTTCTCCAATGTCTTATAGAAGGCCGTGTTGTTCGTGTCGATGAAGCCAGCCAAAATCGTACCCTCCATCACTATAATCAGCTCTGCGACACGGTGCGTGTGGATTGGTACCGCCCCTCCTACGTCCATGTCTGCTCGGTTCATGCCTATGCCCATGCCGTTCAGTGCAGGGAACTGCGTCACAAAGGCGGGCGTTACGCCGAGTTTGAATACGCTGGAAGTGTTGCCGGGATTGCGGAGACCGGAGTAGGCAAAGTCGTCCGCCGTGGCAGATTCTTTGCATGCGTAACCTGACGGCCCAAAAGGAACACCTAAGTTTCCTATGCAATAATCAAACTCTAAGATGTTTGCATCAGATGGAAAGAAGAGGAGAGCATATGAGATAAAAATGGGGAGGATCATCTTATCATTGTGAAACTATATGTTAAAACCCAAAATTAATGTTGAATGTAATCGAATACTACTGATCAATATTATTGCTGGCCTTTTTATATCATTTTTGAAGGCAACAACCATCAATATGCATATTAATTAGTAAAAAATCATATCATATAATTGTAATATATGGCATGAGATTATGTTTTGGTGATATTATGAGATATTATTGAGGAAATAAGATACCCACTGATTTGCTTTCCTAGATGAGAATGAAGGTAAGAATAAAACATTTAATAGTTTGTTTGTGCATATATGAAAATAGAGATAGTTTTTAATTTGTAGCCAATATAATCAGGAATGATTTGTGCAAATAATAGTGCAAAATTGGGAAACAACAGATTACACTACATGTAATCTTCAATTCTTCAAAGGCATACTAAGAAGAAATTTTGCTAATTGATACTGTAATAACATAGATGTCAATAAATTACTAGTAAACTAGTTTTAGTGCCCGTGATATCACGGGTCTACTTTTTGGCTCCTTTTAAATGGAAATTGTAATAAACGGTATATCTTAAATCAACTTTTTATGATCTATCATAGTGTCACATTAACCAAAGTTTTGTTTCACGGGGACAATAAATAAAATTTCTTTTTGTCATATGGAATACTCCCTCCTACCCACTAAGATATTCCCTTTTCATTGTATTGTTTTTTCGGGCCATGTTGGGGGTTACTTGTAGACCAAATGACTCGATCACTTGTTGTAAAAATTAATACATATTTATTCTGCATTGCATTCTACTAACTCACTTGATTTTATAGCAATCGGGTTTTTTCATTTAGTCTAGAAATAGCCCAAACATGATCAGTCAAAACAGCAAAACGAAAGGGGGAAATCATTTTGGGTAGGTGAGAGTATTTGATATTGTTTTCGAAACTAAAATCAATACAAATCTAAATAATTCATGCACATCAATATGAGAAAAGAAAAAAAAAAACACAATCCTAGTTCCATTATTAAAAAAAAGTTTTAAACGAATTTTGGCTTAATGTGAAAATGTATCTTTTTGAATACGTGTGTCAAATAAATTTTTGAGAACATTATCAATGGATATGCAATTGATGTGTGTAATGTTTTTGCAATATTGATCGAACCTTGAAAACCATAAAAGTTAGAAGTAAAATTGGCTCGACAATTAAAAGTAAAAAATACACATAGCCAATATGATTATCGTATTCAACTGTAGTAGTTCAAATACAATACAGTCATATCAAATTATAACTACAATTGGTACCAACTTATACTAAGGGAGTAAAACACAGATAAGAAAGTTTTACACAATGCTTATTTAAACTATTCTATGGGAAAACCACGAACTACTCTTCCTACGTCTATTCTCCTATCTTATTTTCACTATTTGATCTATTCGTTGTATGTGCATGAAATGATAATTGTATTTCTTACCAAAACCTAGCAAAACCCCATGTTATATATAATATCTTGGTATAAGATGTAACCGACACAATTGGCAACCCAATAGTCAAGAGACACCATGTTTAATGTCGTTATTGAATAATAGCCCTTCCAACTAACCATAGATTTCAATGCATATAACTCAACTTAGGGGGAAGGCGAAAGATTTGTTTTCTACTAACCATGACTGTCATAAAAATCGATTTGGATAAGAATAAAGTAAGATGCAATTTGAAGCCGACACCTAAGCGCTGAGGTGGCTTTTTTTTTTCTACACCTTCTAATGTTTCGCCACGTAATCCGTTGATGTTAGACAATTAAAGTATATGTATAGATGTGTAAATGTAGCCACGTTCACATGATTTGTTTTATTGACATAGTTAGCACAAAATAAATCAATAGTAAATATATAAATGTTATTTAAAGATTCATAATGATCTAGATTGTTAACCTAAATAGCTCAATGGCACTTGTTTGTCTAAATGATAGCACTGCAATTTTCTGTTTGATTTGAATTAAATTGGTTTGATTTGATTTGAATTAATCTAATCAGAATTTGGTGAAAAATTAATTGAATATAAACAAATCAACAACGTCTCATATGATAAAACTGTATCTTTCTGACCTGATCTGATCTGATCAAATATGATTTGATATGAATATCTCATCTAATTTGATTGACAATGATATGATGAAATCTAATTTGAATGACGCTTATCAAAATTTAGATATCTGAATTGAATACAATTATGATTGGTTTTAAAAACTTTATATTATTATTATTATTATTTTGAAAGGTGTATAGCCAAAGGCCAAAACTTTTACACAATTATACCAAACTTCTATACAAGTAGTCGGTGCGGAGCAGAGCGATAAATAATTGATGTAGAACATGGAAATGATATGTAATTAAATTATTTACTTTCTTGGAACAAATGGATTATGTATTCGTTTCATTTTAGAGATGATAATTTTTTTTTAAATTAATGGTCCTGATCTATTTCTTGATTTATAACCTATGATTATATGGAAAATAAAGGTGATTAGTGTTAATAATGACATAATCAAATTCTTGAATTTGATCTGATTTGAATTACTCTTATCTGATCTGATTTAATTTGAAAGACTATGATATGATCAAATTTGATTAGAATAATTCTGATCTAATTTGAATAAATATGACCTGAAATGATATGATCGATCTGATCTGATCTGAATATACTTTTTCTATTAAACCCTATCATATAAGGCCTAAAAACTAATTTGATTTGATTTGAATAAATCTAATCTGAGTTAATACATTGTTCTTCAAGTTGAGTTAAAACAGGTTAGGTCTTAGTTTAATAATAAGTTATTGGAAGATGGTCTTATATATATGAGACTTTATCAAATATTACTACCAACATATTTAAATAAAATTAATCAAACCAAAATAATATACTCTGGAAAAATTCATAAGTTTGTGAGCATTTCGGTACAACTGAGCTAAATTCGTGTTACGGTCGTAGACTAGATCAACCTTGAGGGATCGAAAATTCTACGGTCATTACCGCTAGTGGTAATTACAATAAGAATATAGTATTTTATTAACATTTGATATATTCTGATATTAATTTAAAAACAAAATATAATATTTTACTGAAATTTGGTATTTTCTTATATTAATTAAAAAATAAACATCTTAATTTTATATTTTAAAAAATTGTAAAACTTAATGCATGTTTGGTATTGGTTAAACTTGCCCCAAATATCAATTAGTAGGTGCTTTAATTTATAGGGTAAGGTTCAAGTAGGTAAGAGCATTAGTTTTATAGACACTCATAGGAACTTTTCATATTCATCAAATTTAAACTTCATGTTCATCAAAAACTCAATGTTTATCAACTTTAGATTCAATGTTCTTAAGAAATCTGATCTTCATCGAAATGTCAATGTTTATAAAATTTAAATCGTATGTTCATCAATCATCATATTAATCAATGAAATTATAAGTTACCAATTTTAAATCATATATGTTCATCAACTTAATGCTCAAAATTCATCAAAAAGTAGTCAATGTACATCAAAAATTTGACTATATATTGATCAATAATTATAATTCATAAATAAATGAAAGTAAAATAAAAAAAATAAAAAAATAAAAAAAACAAAAACCCCATTTTCTCTCTCCTTTCCCTCCCCCTCCAACCCAAGGTACCTAGTTACCTACGCACACCACAAACCCCACCGCCTCACCACCACGCATTAGCACCAACCACCACCAACCAACTATCGGCCTACACCAGAAGATGCGCCCACCTCCGGCGACCACGCGGAGGTAAATATTAACTATAAACACCGCCCATTACACCAGTTTTACGCCACTCCGAAAACAAAAACAAAAACGAAAAACACAATATAAGTGGTTGTTTTGGTCGTTTCCGGAGGCGAATCTCCGGGAAGGAAGAGCGACCGTGGAGAGTGAGGTGGCGGGGCAGGGGTAGACGACAATCGCGTGAGTAACGGTGAGGAAGAGAGAAGAAAATTAAGTGCGAGGGGAAGTTGACGGGAAGTAAAGACGGTACCGGTGGCCTGGGCGACGGAACTGGATAAAAATGGTGGAGGTCAATGGGTCTGTGGTGGTGGTGCACACTGGTTGCCGGCGGTGCCCATGGGTGGTAGTGGCGGTTGGCAGTTGGGTAAGGAGGAGGAGAGATAAATTATTTGGGAGTGAGGCTTGTTTTTTTAATTAAGTAGTAAACCTTGATTTTCATACATTTTTGTGGGAAGGTAGTAATCCTAATTAATTCCAAACAAATCCTAAAGAAAATGAATAACAAAATATATGTTTAATTCTTAAAAAATATTTCTACTTAATTAAAATATTGCATTGTAATATTTACCTTTAATAAAATAATATATTTTTATGGTGATTACCACTAGCGGTAATGACCATAGAATCATCGTTGAAGGATGTGATAGAAATTTGTAACTTTGTTCTCAAGGCTTAATTAATTCATTTTAACGGTTATTTTGGACACACGTTATAAAATCCGTCGTTTTAATGATGGAATGAATGTGTCCGAAAATTCTATGGTCATTACCGCTAGTGATAATTACCGTAAAAATACATTATTTTATTAAGATTTGATATCTTTTAATATTAACTTAAATGTAGAGTATAGTATTTTATTAAAGTTTTGTATCTTCTTATATTAATTTAAAAAGGGTTAATTCACGTGGTACCCTCGTGTTTTGCCGATTTGCACGTGGTACTCAATGTTTTGTAAATTTGTACAAAATACCCTCGAGATTCGACTATTTGCACACAATACCCTAAACTTAACCCTCTCATTAACACCGTCAACTTTTTTTTTTAATAAAAAAGGTTAATTCACGTGGTACCCTCGTGCTTTGCCGATTTGCACGTGGTACCCAGTGTTTTTCAAATTTGTACCAGATACCGTCAAGATTTGACTAATTTTACATGGTACTCTTACCTTTAAAATTCCGTTAACGCCATTAATTGGGAAAAAAAACCCTTTGATTTTCTCCTTCATCACCATCTCTATCTTGCCCCCACCACTTTTATCATCACCATATTCATTCTTCTCCACCACCGTCGTCAACATCTTCATCATTTTCCACCGCCACCATCATTTCCACCCATAATAAATACCATAACCACCATTTTTTTCTTCTCCATTGAAATCAACTTTTAAACAGCGTTAACGGAATTTTGAAGGCAACGGTACCATGTAAAAAGAGTCAAATCTTGAGGATATTTGATACAAATTTGTAACACTGGGTACCACGTGCATTTCGGCAAAACATGAGGGTACCACGTGAATTAACCCTCTTGTTTAAAAAAAAGTTAACGGTGTTAATAGGAGGGTTAAGTTTAGGGTACCATGTGCAAACAGCCAAATCTCGAGGGTATTTTGTACAAATTTGCAAAACACTGGGTACCACGTGCAAATCGGCAAAACACGGGGGTACCACGTGAATTAACCCATTTAAAAATAAAACATTTTACTTTTATATTATTAAAAATTGTAAATCCTAATACATGTTTGGTTTGGTATCTTCTTATATTAATTGGTATTTTTGAAGGAAAGTAGTAACCCTAATTAAGAAAGGCCATAATAGCACGAGTGAGGTACCCTTATCCACTTAATTTGTTGTGATGTGGACCAAACAACCCTTCTTTATTGCATTTTAAGAAGAACAAAGGTGCGGGAACCCATGATAAGTAGAGTAAATTTGATTATCCATTTTGAGAATCGATCTCCACCGTATATAATTTTACTATAGAAAAAACATTAAAAATAACTAAATAAAAAGAAATATACTAATTGAAATATATCCCAGACCCCCAACGCCAATCCGCCTCCTCCCTCCCCAGCCCCCACCTTTCCAACGCCGCAACATCACGGCCACCCCACACACAAACCAGCAAATCCTCCGTCGAGCAACAATACTGGGTCGACGACACACCAACGAGCCCACATTGCTTCCATGCCCCTCCAAAACTACCCCATTTGCACCTCCCCTAACCCCCTTGGACCCTTCGATGTCGCCGTCGCCTCCAACCACCACAACCAAATAAATAGAGAAAAGAATGAGAAAATAAAGGTGGAGGGGAGCGCTCGATGTCGCATGGGGGCGGCAGGGGGTGGTAAAGGGCAGCAAGTCGTCCCAGTGGTGGTGTTGGGTGACGGTTTAGTGGTGGAAAAGTTGGGTTGGCGGTGGTTGTGGGGTGGTCGGGGAGGGGGTTTGGGTGGAGGACAAAAATGAGTTTCGTAATTACTATTGGATTTAATTTTATCAATACATTAATTTTAATTATTTAGGTCAAACCCCATTGAAGACTTTTTTTTTTTTTTTTTGAAATAAACCCTATTGAAGACTTAGTAGGCATTATGACCCCCTAGTTAATATCAAACCAAGCCTAAAAAAATGAATAAGAAAATATCAATTTCATTCTAAAAAAAAATCTATGCAATTAAAATATTGTATTGAAATATCTATCTCCAATAAAATAATATATTTTTATGGTTAATATCGCTAGCGGTAATGACCATAGAATCATCGGAATGTGTCAGGGTAGATTTTAATTTTGTACAATGTCCATGTCTGCTTTACTGAAATTTATTGTGTGGAGTTGAGAGTATGTACTCCCGCGCTGAGCTGGCGCGCGTGTCAGACGGTTGGACAAAAGTAAAATAGAAAACCAAACAAAAGTAAAATAAAAACCGGCCCAAACTTAATTTAAAAAGAAAAATCTCCACCCACTTCATATCCTTCCCTCCACCCCACCGTCGGCCATGCACGCAATCACCTTAAGTTATCGACGACACTCCGATGATCTCCTCAACATCATCGGCGGCATGCATCCAACTTTTACGTGACACAGACCCCAATCACTGCCGCCTACCTTAATTACCGGCGAGCACCTCCCACGCCGGAGGTAAAAAGGTGGTACAAGTTAACATAAGAAAATCAAGATCTATTATTACTGTAAACTAAAAAATAATTTAGAAAATTGAGCAGATAAAGTATTAAGAGAAATGATGATGAAAGAGTAATATGTATTGTGAGAGACAGTGGGAGATGAACCGGCGAAAAATGAGGGAAGCTGAGTTTGGGACTTTATGGGAAAAGGAGATTTGTTTCTTATTATTTATTGTTCTCAATACTTTTGAGAATGAATGGCAGAGAGGTTGTTACGTGGCTACATTTTTTTAATTGTTAATGAATCACTCTACCTTGTTAATGAAACACTCTACCTCATTATGTAACATGAGGTCTAAGTTATGTACCTTAGTGAATCATGTATGTAATTTATCGTATAAATTACGTAATTCAACAATGTTTTTATGTATTTTGGCGTATTAATTATCTATAATGTTGTAATTTAGTGAATCAATTATATACTTTAGCGTATTAGTTATATATTTTAACGTATTAATCATGCTAAAGTACATACTTTAAACACTAAAGTACATCTGTTATACGCTAAACTACACAACTAGCACGTTAAGGTATTAGATATAATTATGTACTTTAGCGTATGATGATGTATTTTAATATTTCAATCATGCTAAAGCACATACATTAGACACTAAAGAACATAATTAATACGTTAAAGTACACAACTAGCACTTTAATGTACAAAATATAATTATGTACTTTAGCGTATTAATTATGTACTTTAGCGCATAAAGAAAATATTATTACGTATTAATCAGTGGCGGCTTTTAGGGTGGGCGAGAAGGGCGCCCGCCCAGGGCCCCCGATTATATCAGGGCAAATTTGGTTGGATACTGGGTGTGTTAAGGGCCCCTTTTTATGATTCGATTTATGGTTAACAACAATTTAGGGTCTCATTTTACAATTTCGCCCAGGGCCCCCGAGTTTTCCCAGCCGGCCCTGGTATTAATTATGTACATTAGCATCTAAGTTATGTAATTTATCGCATAAATTGCGTACTTTTAATGTATTGATTATAAACTCTAACATATAAATTATATAATTAAGCGTACAAATCACATACTTTAACGCCCAAATTATGTACTTTAGCGTATTAGTTATGTACTTTAAAGGTTTAAATTATGTACTTTAACGTCTCAATGATGCATTTTAACGTATCGATCTATGTACTTTAACATTTAACATTTAAATTAGTATGTACTTTAAACAAATCTAACCAAAAAAAGATAAAATCAAAACGTCATTCCTAATAATGCTAATAAAATAAATACATTGATAACTTGACCAAAAACTTAAAAAAACAAAAAAAGACGTCATTTCAAATTGGAATCACATTTCTGATTGACATACCAACCCCATTCTCTCTCCTCTACATCTCCATCTCCATAGCGTCACCACCCACGACGCTAGTCGGTCTTGCATCTTTATTCTCTCCCTCACTTATCTCACTCCATCGACTTTGTCACTCCCAAATGGCCGGATCTAAGGCGGTGAGGGAGAAGAGTGACGATGGGTGGTGGCGTGAAGATGATGTGCTGATGCGATCGAGTGAAGAAGCAGCTTCTAACGTGGGAGGAGCTACTGGCGGACATAAAATATGGTATGGTTGATGCCACCGTCGCCGGATGTTTCTGGGGGTTAGTCCAACAACGCTGTCGGCTAAAGGCGGTCGAGTGGTGGCCTCGGGGAGGAGTGAAAAAAGGGGGAGATTTGCTTGGGTTTTTAATGAGGAATTACTAGCACATAGCGGCTACTAGACTCCTGAGTCCAATAGCCGCACTAAAGGACAAAATGATTTTCCCTTTCCAGTCAACTCCCTCCCCTCTCTCTCTCCTCAAACTCCCCCACCCCGACATGCATTTCCAACCCAACCCCCCCACCCTAGCGCTACCACGACCACCTTCCCCTCACACCCGGAAAAAGGGTTTAGGGCCCCACACCGGAAAGTGGGACTAAACCCTTTTTCCGGCCACCTTCACAATACCACACCCAAACGGGTTGACCACACCCTTTCAAACACCCCGCTCTACTTTGGGTGTCGTTTGATCTCGCCGCGAACCCGGCGGTGCGCCGTCGGTGCGAGGGTAGACTGGAGACCACCCTCATGCACCCTTTTCGGCATACAATACCGGCGACACATAGCACATACACAACACCGGCGACCAGTCCACCATTCCACAATTTTCATATATCATTTTAAAATGGTATATACTATTCCAACATTCCAATATACCATTTCAAGTAAATCTGCGTATCATGTATGGTCGACACAATTGCACAACCACCCCCACAACCCAATTGCCCACAAGCCCACCATCCAAAACATAATGCCTCATCACCCTAAACAACCCAACCGCCCCCTCAGCAACCCCACACCACTTCCGGCGACTACCAGAGTTCACAAATAAACACCAAAATGTCATTTTAACTTCTCATATACCAAACCCAATTCTCGTATACCATTTTAAATTCTCAAATACCATTCCCCAATTCTTATATACCATTTGAAATTCTCATACTTTCACCACTTCATCCTTGTATTTTATAGCGATATTATATTTGATGTTGATAAGAAATTGAGATTTAAGTTAATGTAATTGTGGTAAAGTGAAAATCTAGATTTGAGATAAGAGAGAGACGGAAGATGGGAGATTTAAATGGGTTGTAGGTTTCGTTGGTTAGGACATGGCGGGTGGGTGGCGCACCGACGTTGGGTGGCGCTATCATGGCCGTCTTTTTAGGATTCCGGCGAAGAGGTGGTGGCAGCAGAGGGGGGTAGTGGTTGGTTTGGATCGTGGGTTTTGGGGGTGGGGAGTTTGATGAAAAGTAAAGAATAAATAAAAAGGGAGCAAGATTGAGATGTGAGATGGACGGCTCAGATTTGGCCAAAATGTGGTTGGGTTGGCTATTGGACTCGGAAGTCCAATAGTGGCTATTTGTCTATCACTCGTCGTTTTTAATATACTCCCTCCTACCCAAAATTATCTCCCCCTTTCAAAACTGTTTTCGAGTAGCCATATTCAGAGCTACTTTTATACCAAATAAATGGTTCACTTGCTGAAAAAATTTGTACATATTCTATTGTACAGTGCATTCTACCAACCTCATTTGATTTTAAGGTAAACGGGTATTTCATTTGGTCTAGAATTAGCTCCAAACATGGCTACTTAAAAACAGTTTTGAAAAGGGGGAAATTATAGTGGGTAGGAGGGTGTATCTTTGGTTTTATTTTATTTTCTAACAAATAAACTGGGTTTTAATATAAACCGGTGACGTGACGCTGATGTCATGGTGACCTGGCGATGACGTGGCACTGGGAGTAGATACTCTCAGGAGTAGAGTATTGGCGCTGCTTCTTTACCCACTCAGTTCCCACTGAACGTAGTATTCAAGAATTTTTTTTTTTTTTGACAAAAGTATTCAAGAAATAATTGAATGAGCTAGAAGTCAACTTACACAAGAACTAAACTAAATGGTCGTTTGGTTGCATGCATGAATATGTAATTCTCATGATGTGCCAGTTTCCAGGAAATAAATTCATGTAAATTTCTCAAAATTGGTTTGTTACATGTGGAAATGAATTCCCACATGAATTTCCAATTACCTGGTGGGGAGGGGGGGTTAAGTAAGTCAATTCCTCCATTTTATAGGAATTGGACGTGATTTTGGGCAACCAAACAACTCTACTTTTTTTAATTCATGAGAACTTTGAATTTCTATGATTTTGTTTGGCAACCAAAAGATCGCTAAGGCGGTGGGAGAGAAATAATAGAGGAACGACTTGGGCTTTGTTTGATTCAACTTAAAAACAGTGGATTCAAATCAGATTATGTCAATTCAAATAAAATCAAATCAAATCCGAATTATGGATGTAACAATCAATGAATCTAGTCAATTTCTACTTGTTAATTTGTCTAATGCAGTTAATTCAGTTGAGATCAAATCAAATCAAGTTCATTCAATTCAAATCAAATCAGATCATAAAAATGCAGTTCTATCGCACATGACCTTACCTTACTATTAAAAATGATTTTTTGTTGAGATATTACGAGAATAACCACATATCGTGTTCATATTCTCACTTGATCTCTTTCCCTTCTGTTATGATCTTTCTCCTTATTTCTCGTACATAGAACTATATTCTCGAATAACCGTAAAGGTATGAAAATATTGTGATATTATTCACTTTCTTGTAGTTGAGTTCTAACTTAGGAAGCACAATTATCTAGGTGATAGAGTTGTCATAGTATAGGGATTTTGGTAGTTGTAGTTTCCCGTAAACAAAGGTTTGTATATTGTATAAAAGCAAGTGGTTTCTATCAATGAAAGGCAGAACAATTACTCCAAACGTTCTCCATTTCTTAACTTGGCCTCAGAGCAGGTTTTTTTTAAGTATCTAAACACAAACCCAACCAACACCATGACTGGTGAAAATCAAAAAAAGGGGTAAGAGAAAACGGGGCAAGACTCAGCCTTTACCCATGAAATCTGATCACCCTATTATTTGTCTTCTAGTGACAATCCTGGACAGATTCTCACTCATGTCCAACTGAAGGAAGAGAACTATGAAGAGTGGGCTCGTGGGTCCAAGAGAGTGCTACAAGCCAAGACCAAGACTAGCTTTGTTGATGGGTCGATTGAGCGACCCTCTGATCCTGAAAAATTGGAACTTTGGTACAGTATGAACTCTATGGTGGTTTCCTGGATTCTCAACACTATAGAGGCAACTCTCCGTTCCACCATAACATATGCTGAGGAGGCGAAAACGCTGTGGGATGACTTGCACGAGCGCTTCTCTGTTGGGAATGGGCCAAGGTTGCAACAAATCAAGACCGACCTTGCCAACTGCAAACAACAGAAGAATGAAAGTGTGGCTGTGTACTATGGTCGCATGAAGAAGCTTTGGGATGAACTCAATGATTTTGAGAAGGTGCTGATATGCTCTTGCACTGGTTGTAAGTGCGACATCAGCAATCAATTGACTCGCCGTCGCGAAGATGAACAAGTAGACCAATTTGTTACGGGACTTGAGACAACCGAGTATGAAAATATAAGGTCAAACATTCTTAATACTGAACCTTTACCTAAAATGAACAGAGCATATGCAAACGCCATACGGGAGGAACGTGTGAGAAGTAGCACTCACGATGAACGCCCCGACCCCATGAGTTTCATTGCACGAGCTGGGGCAGGAATTCGTGGTTCCGGGGGAGATAAGAGCGATCTGATCCGTTCGTTCTGTAAGAAGAAAGGGCACGAAAAAGCAACATGCTTCAAGCTTGTTGGTTTTCCAGAATGGTGGACTGAACGCCCGCGTAACGGTACCGGACAGCAAGGTCGCACCACCCAGCCTGCAAATCCGGGAACCGGAGGCGGGGCGAGAAGCATGATCAATGCCAAGGTGAATGTTGTCCATCTTGGTATTGACAGCAAATTAATGTCTGATGTAGAGAAGGCCAGTTTGCTTGGAGTTTTAGGAGAGCAGTGGGAGAATATCAAGAACATCGTGAAGTCTGATGCCCAGCCAAGTGAACGTTTGTGTGGTAAGACAAATCATAATTGCTGGATTGTTGATAGTGGCGCAACGCGTCACATTACAGGGAACTCTGCTTTATTATATAATCTGCAAGATATCGATCCGAGCCCTGTGGGTTTGCCTAATGGAGCACAAATCATAGCCAGAAAAGGAGATATTAATCTTGGCTCACTGACTTTGAAAGATGTCTTATATGTGCCCATGTTCAATTGCAATTTACTTTTCGTATCACAACTTCTACATGATAGTGATGCAGTTGTAGACTTCTCTGACAAATTTTGTGTAATACAGGACCGAGCCTCGAGGACGTTGATTGGAGCGGATGAACAATACGAGGGACTTTATTATTTGCAAGGTTCGACAGGAGCACTGGTCTGCACTGCTAAAGGAACTGCCACGCATGAACTGTGGCATCGTAGATTGGGGCATCCATCCAATAAAGTAGTCAGTTTATTACCTTTTGTAGGTCATAATTTTGGTGCTAAAGATGTCTGTGAAATTTGTTGTCGAGCCAAGCAAACTAGAGACAAATTTTTATTGAGTGAAAATAATGCTATTGAACCCTTTGAGTTGATCCATTGTGACCTCTGGGGTGATTATAGAACCCCGACAACTTGTGGTGCAACCTATTTTTTAACTGTGGTGGATGATTACACTCGTGTTGTTTGGGTTTACCTAGTGAAATCGAACGGTGATGTACCTCGTCTTTTAAAGAATTTTTTTGCAATGGTAGAAAGACAATTTGAAAAACATGTTAATGTGGTGTGTAGCGATAACGGGACTGAGTTCTCTTGTCTAAAAGAGTATTTTGACACCAATGGAATATTGTATCACACAACATGTGTTGGTACTTCTCAACAAAATGCGAGGGTTGAGCGTAAACGTCGACATATTTTAAATGTTGCTCGAGCTTTGATGTTTCAAGCTAGCCTACCTATCCGATTTTGGGGGGAATGTGTCTTAGCAGCTGGGTATTTGATTAACCGTACACCTTCTGCTCTACTTCATGGTAAAACACCTTTTGAAAAGTTATATGGCAAAACTCTTTCCTATAAACATATACGTGTTTTGGGTCTCTATGCTATGCACGTTACTATCGCCGAGATAATGATAAATTTGCTAGTCGAAGTAGGAAATGTGTATTCCTGGGATACCCGTTTGGCAAGAAAGGATGGTCTTTGTATGACCTTGAGGAGGACAAATTTCTTGTGTCACGTGATGTAGTGTTTGTTGAAAACGCTTTTCCTTTTTCCAAAGCTGAATCGTCCACTTTGATCAAACAATCACATGCCCAACACTTTCCCCCAGATAGTTTGGACTTTCCCATCATTGATATATATGATAGTGACAATGATAATGTCAACTTGCACTTAAATGAAACGCTCTGTTCTTCGGATGCTCACTGTGAGCAAGGCACAATCAGTAACTCCCCCGCAGAACACGACACAACTGATCAGTCTCTAGAAATACAAGATGAAGACATCAATCCTGTTGCCGAGAATGAGGAACTAGGAAAAGGGTAACGTACTAAAATTACTTCTACTCGTTGGCCAGAAGATCAGTTTGAACTGGCAACATCAGCTCTTCACCTTGCACAAGCTAGCCCCTCGCAACGTTCCCCGTCCAGTCATGCCTCAGGTACTCCTTATCCTATTACGCATTATGTCAATTCTGCTCAATTTTCTGTGGCGCATCGTAGTTTTTTTTACTGCAGTTGATTCGGAAATCGAACCTGTTTATTATGGCAAGGCTGTTCAATCCCCATTATGGCGGGAGGCGTTGAATAAGGAGCTGGCAGCGCTAGACGCTAATGGGACGCTGGGAACTTGTTGATTGACCTACTGGCAAGAAAGTCATTGGCAACAAATGGGTCAACAAAATTAAATATAATGCTGATGGCTCTGTAGAACGATATAAAGCACGTTTGGTGATTTTGGGAAACAAGCAGGTTGAAGACGTTGACTTTAAGGAGACGTTTGCTCCGACGTTTGCTCCGACTATCAAGATGGTCACTGTGTGTAACACCCCCAAATTTCCTTTCCTTTTTAAAAACATTTTTATCTCGAACCAAAATACAAATAAGGAAATTCAGAGGTGTCACTCCGCACTCGAGTCAAAGACCCGAATGCAAGGAGATTTCAGAAGCCGAACTACAAATGTCTAATGATCTAAAATAATCTATTACAATCCATTAATTAAATTACAACCATCCGAAATGTGAAATATGAAATTGTCTAAGTATAATAAATTGTCTAATGACTTAGAATCCACCTAATATCTAATGAGTCGTCGTCCCCACATGCATCAATCACTGCAAACCTGTGGTGGATTTAAAACACAAAAACCACAGTTGAAAAAGTCAGTGAAATTGAGTAAGCTAACACCTCAACATGTAGAAAACCAAAACCCTTACCTGGATTTTGAAAACGTTTTAGGTTTTATTTTCGAAAACGCACTTAGCACATAATCATATCAACCAAATGAATTCAATTCAACAACAAGAGATTAAATTCCACGAAATTCACAATCATCAATCCAAGCTTAATTAAATAATGAATCCACTCCGAACTTCCAATCCAATCCAACGTATTACTCCACAACTTTGTCAACTCATTGTATCATATCAAACCAAAGACTACTAGACCTTAAGTGTGCACACCCCCCATTAAGTATTTTTAACCTTAATAGAGTAGTACTAGAGCCAAACCCTCTTAAAGGCCGATGCGGTGGGGCTATAATTAGGAATCGATGCGATTCCGTCACAATAATTAGGAGCAACTCCGAGGCTCCGACACATTAGGGGCAACTCCGAGGCCCCGACACAATCATTAGGAGCAACTCCGAGGCTCCGACTCATTAGGGGCAACTCCGAGGCCCCGACACAAAATCATTCCACCATACTCCGTCAAATCTCCATATCACCATCATAATCCACATTCATAATTTGAATCATTCTTGAGCCATTCACAACCAATATCACACATAAAACCACTTATATTTTCATTGCAATAAACCACACAAGTACCATTTAATAATCACAAAGAAAATTGAATCGTTCTCCACCTAACATGATACTAAGTTTTCATCCAAACACACCATTCACATATAGCACATAATTTTAAAAGGTTTCAACAAGTTTAAGAAAGGTTGAGCATGCTAGCTTACCTTTTTAATGCACACAAGGACACGACAGCACAACGGTCACTAATATTCTTCGTCTACGAACTCGAGGTCTACAATAATACAATCAATAAATCCCAAATCAATACTAATCTCTTCCAATCATTCATCTAACACTTATATTAATTTTATTCTATATGCAATGCCATGATAATTTAAATCTAACCCAACAACTTACAACTAACCAGCAATTCCAATTCTAATTCAATACTTTGCTTCTAATACTCAAACAACACTCAATTTATTTTAAAAATTCTCAAAGACTTGCAATTACTTTTAAAACAAAATCTAATTCATAAAAACAAACTTTTAATTATTATGATTTATTTAGGATTTATTAAAACAATTTATAGTATGTTTTAAACATGAAAAACATGCCTTAAATTACACAAAATTATATAAAAACGAATTAAATCAATCTAAATTCGAAAATCAGATTATAATTCCCTAAATTATCATAATTTTGAGTTATTGATCATTAAAATTAATTTGGGTTAATTAACTAATTAAGAAACAATTAACCAAATTTCCCCCAAATTGAAATTTCTACAAACTTGAACAAAACCCCAATTAAATCTCAACTAAATTCAAGAACCCTATTTAACAGATTATAAACATGCTAGAATCATAATTTACGAAACTAATTAAACTCAATTCGAATAATTACAATAATTAAACCCAAATTCGTAATTAGTAAAAATCAACATAAAACCATCATCAAAATCAAATCTTTATGCATAAAACTAACCCTAATCGATTACCCAATACTTATAACATATACTAGGACTGATTAATCATGATTTTAAGCAATAAAACGAATTGAAACGATGTTTAATAAGGAGGACGAAAAAAAACAGGGGAAGCTAGGGGCGAACACGTTACCCACGGCGTGAAAGAGGAGGAAAGGGAGCAGTGCGGTGGTCGGAAGAAGAAGAACGGCGGCGAGCTGGGCAGGAAGGAGGAGCGATCGGCGGCGGCGATGGGTGAGGAGGACGAGCGAAGAAGGGGACGGGGTGCGTGAAGAAAATAACAAGGGAAGAGAAGGGGAAGGCATGGGCTGTTTTATAGGGGGGTGTCGGGTTCTTTTTTTCTTTCTTTTTTTTTCGTTCGTTTTTTTTTTTTTTTTTCTTTCCTTTTGTTTGGGTTGGGTGTTTGATGTTTGGGCCAATATGGTAGTGGGTTAGTTTATTTTGTAGTAATTAGAGATGGTCCAAGTAGAAATAGGAAACCCAAATAGAAATCCAAATTTAAAACCCAATCCCAACATATTTTCGAAAACGACTCACGAAACAACAATTAAATCCATTCTTCGCTGTAATAAGTTAATTACTAATACTAAAATATTATTATAAAAATATACCGAAATTTCGGGATATTACACTGTGCGTGTTTTTTTGGCTAATGCCGTTGTTCGAAAATGGGAGCTTCACCAAATGGACGTCCACAACGCGTTCCTCCATGGTGATCTTCATGACGAGGTCTATATGCAACTTCCCCGGGGGTATCATACTACTACTCCCGGGAAAGTCTGTCGGCTTAAGAAATCTCTTTATAGGTTATGACAAGCTCTGCGATGTTGGTTTGCCAAGCTTTCCGCAACTCTGAAAAATTATGGTTTTGTCCAATCTTACTCTGACTATTCTCTTTTCTCCTTCAACTTATCGGATGTCGAAATGTATGCCTTGGTTTATGTCGATGACCTTGTGATTGGAGGTAATCATACTAAATCTATTCATAGCTTCAAGGGGAATTTAAGTTATTGTTTTTATATGAAGGATCTTGGGCGCCTCAAGTACTTCTTAGGTCTTGAAGTGGCTCGGAGTGATACTGGCATTTTTCTATCTCAAAGAAAGTATAAGCTCGATATTCTCGTTGAGATCGGTCTTCTTGGTTCTCGACCAGCTTCGACTCCTATTGAGCAGAACCACCGATTGGCAGTTCTTGATGATGCCGTCCATGCCGATATGGATGATCCGGAACGCTATCGACGTCTTGTGGGGCGTCTCATATATCTTACGACTACTCGTCCTGAGCTATCATATTGTGTTCATATTCTTGCTCAATTTACGAAACATCCTAAGAAGACTCATTTTGATCCGGCAATTCGTGTGGTACGTTATCTCAAGGGTCACCCGGGTCAAGGCATTCTTCTTTGCTCCGACTCTGAGCTATCTCTCCAGGCATATTGTGACTCTGACTGGGCTAGTTGTCCTATAACTCGTCGTTCACTAACAGCCTATTTTGTTCTCTTAGGTAGCTCTCCTATTTCTTGGAAGACAAAGAAGCAAGCCACTGTGTCTCGGTCGTTGGCCGAAGCTGAATACCATTCCATGGCCAGTACCACCAGTGAGTTGAAATGGTTGCGTGGCCTCCTGCATTCACTCGGAGTTCCGCATTCTTATCCCATAAAGTTATTTTGTGATAGCCAATCTAGGTGATAGAGTTGTCATAGTATAGGGATTTTGCTAGTTGTAGTTTCCCGTAAACAAAGGTTTGTATATTGTATAAAAGCAAGTGGTTTCTATCAATGAAAGGCAGAACAATTACTCCAAACGTTCTCCATTTCTTAACTTTTTTCATTTTGTAGATAAGAGTAGCTAGTCCATTTTTCTATATAAATGTGTTGAAATAATGATCAGTTCAGAATTGTTTTAATAGCGACCAATGAATTTATTCAATTTTTTTAATATAAATGCGTCCGAGTTCAACAAACTTTTCTACAAATTCAGATAAAAAAGATGCAATCCTATCAGATAGAACATAATTTATTTCGAGACTTATGTAAAAATAATGCAATTACATTTGATATGGCACACTAATTAATTTATCGTTTCGATGGTATGATTTAGCGCGTTAATTAATTAGAACCACCAAAAACCTTCTTAAGCTTCTGAATCTGTTCAACATCAAGCAAAGTGATTTTCTGAACAATATCAGAAGGCAAATCATTCTTGAAAAGGGCAGTCGAAACAACTTGAATTCCAGGATTTGAGCTTGGGAAACTAGCATAAGCAACAGCAGCTGTTTGTCCAACATTTACTTGGAAATGCTCAAGTGATGGTGGGATGACGAACAAGTCACCCTTCTCCAATGTCTTGTAGAAAGCCGTGTTGTTCGTGTCGATGAAGCCACATATAATCGTACCCTCCATCACGATGACGAGCTCGGCGACACGGTGCGAGTGGACCGGCACGGCCCCTCCTGTTTCAATGTCTGCACGAACCATGGATAAGCCCATGCCGTTCAGTGCAGGGAACTGCGTCACAAATGCGGCCGATGCGGTGGCTTTGAAGACGTTGGAGGCATTGCTTGCCACGCGGAGGCCGGAGAAGGCGAAGTCGTCGGCTGTAGGCGCCGTTTTTTTGCATGCGTAGCCTGACGGTCCATGAGGAAGGCTTGGGTCTGCAATGCAGTAATCAAACTATGGTATTAGCATTAGTGGTAAAGAAGAGTACAGCACAAGATACGAAGATGGGGACAATCATCTTCATCATCATTTTTATGAAACTATATGATATAACTCAACATTGATGTAAAATGATGTTCAAAATTGATAGCTAGGTAAATACTGATGGATGAATAATGTGAAGGTTTGCTAGACTATTTATACATTTTTGAAGTCAACTACAAATCATTTTTTTTGGTACATAGTCAACTACAAATCATTACATGTTAGTAAAGTATCATTTCATATCGGTTTGACATGATATGGGATAAGTGATGTAGGTGATATTGAGAGGTATTTATTACTCGCTCCGTCCCAGCTCAAACGCCCCAAGGCGTTTCTGTAGTGGAATAAGAAAAATTGATATAGTAAGTTGAGTGGGGTAATATTAGGAGGATTAATAAAAGTAGGAGAGATATGTGAGAGATGATCGATGTAGTAATTTAATAAAAGTAGGAGAGAAAAATATGTCTCAAAATAGATGAGGTGTTTGAGGTGGGACGCCCCAAAATGGAATATGAGGCGTTTGAGCTGGAACGGAGGGAGTAGGAAATAAGATTTTGGATATTGACCAAGACCAGTTTAAAAAAGATTTCGGCTAATTTATTCCTACATTTAAAAGGTGTACGTAGTTATGCTATAATAACAGCTAAGTGGTCGTTTGGTTGCCAAATAAAATCATAAGAATTCCGAATTCCCATGAATCGAAAAAACTGAAGCTGTTTGTTTTGTTAACCAAATTCATAGGAATTGAGAATTCATGTGAATTTCCGATTCCTACAAAATGGAGGAATTGGCTTAACTAACCCCGCCTTGGTAAAGATCACGAGTGATTTACTTTTCGATTATTAGTGTTTATTAAGAACAACGAAATATTACGAAATACAGGCCCATTCACTATCACTGATGTTTTCAGTATTTTACATAAATTTGAATTCTTTGAATCTAAAATAGACAAATGGAAAATGAAAACTAAACGGAAAACTAAAACTAATTTTTTCTAGTTTTTAAAAACGAGACTATGGTTTTAAAAAAGAAAAAAAACAGAATAATTGAAAACAAAAAATGATACCAAACTGAACCTGGTTTTAAGAGATATTGAGGAAATAAGACTTTGGGTAATTGCCACGATTATTAGTCTACACAAGATTCCGAATGATTTACTTCTCGGCTTAATAGGTCTAGTTCCATTGTTTCAGTCAGCTCTGTTTGGTAGCCCTAACTGTTTGAGTAGTATGTATCGGTTTATGTAGTAAGAATCCATTTTAGTAGCAAGCTAAGTCCCTGATAGAACTTAATAAAAGTAGTATTCAAATCAGTTCAAACTCATTCAAATCAGACCAGATCAGATCAGAATTGCTTAAATAACGATCAATGAATTTGATCCATTATTGATACTTTTTCATAAAATTCATACAAAATTTCAACAAGTTCAGATCAGATTAGATCAGTTCAAAGTCATTCAAACCATATAAGATCAGTTCAAGGGCAATCAAATCAGAAAGACGCAGTCTGTTCAAACGGCCTAAGTAGTATAGAAAAGTAACAATAGCAGGTAGGTGTTAACTTTAAACGTAGTATGTACTCCAGCGATTTCTTTCATTTCTTTATGTTTGACCAAGATTGATTCGACACTAACCGATCTAGCCTGGTTTGACGTAGGGTCGTAAATCGTGATAGGGTTTAGTTCGTCAAACCCCAATTCCCGGTCAAACCCGGCACTAACTTGGCCCTAACTCTGACTAATACAGCCGTACCCCTGACACTATCTCGGACTGGAAATGACACTAGCACTTGCCCGCACTTAAAGTAAGCCCCAAACCCATCTTAAATGGTGTTCAATTCATTTAATTTCCCACACAATGGTTCTCTTTAATCATCTATTCTACTTAAATTATTACAATCTTTAATAATTTTATATTAGAATTGTTTAACTAAATGGATGAGATACATGAAACAACTAATATCATACTTTGTATTTTATTAATAAGCTCCCTAAGAAATATCATTAAGCACCTGTATAATCATTGATCAATTGCATCATTTATTATGATTTGATCTAAAATGATCTAAATTTGTTGGGAAAAAATAGTTGTATATGGGCAAATCAATTTGAAAAAAAAAAAAAAAACTAGGGGCTTGTTCGGTATCATTGCCGTTTTTTGTTTTTGGTTTTTCGTGTCACAAAATTTCGTTAAATAAGTTACATAATGAATATCAAATTAGTTAGTTCAATAATAGACATACAGAAAATGAAAACTGACAACTAAAAACAGAAAACCACTTTTTCTGATTTTAAAAAACGAGGCTTTGTTTTCCAAAAAAAAACTGAAAACTGAAAAACAAAAAACGATACCAAACAAGCCCTAAAATCATATGAACTGATTTCAAGTAGTTTGATCTATTGTAAAGTCATTGTTGTTTGTAAGATTAATCATATCGTGCCTACGCGACTAGTGGTTAAACGTTTCATATTCGTATTTATAAGATGTTCGCGTATTGCCTAGTTTGTTATTTACCTGACGTGTACATGGTTACCTAAGTAAACTACTCCTTCCTACGGCTATTCAAAATTTGGGAAAACCGGACCATTCTTGCGGTTGGGACCGGACCGGACAGTTCAAAACCGATCCGGGTGTATACGGTCTGGTCCACGGTTCTCAAAATTAAGACATACGGTTTTTCGGTTTTTTCGGTCCTGTTCCGGGCTTAAACCGGAATTAACCGAAAACCAGTTAATAAGTTTTGTTTTTTTACTCAGTAAAAGACAAAGTAGGGTTAGTTTTTTTTTTGGAAAATTTGCGAGACCGCACCTTTTAAAAGAACTTTTTTGCGAGACCGCACCTTTTATGTATGATTTTGCGAGACCGCACCATTTAAAAGCAATTTTTTGCGAGACCGCACCTTTCATTATGTTAAATTTTGCAAAACTGCACCTTTAAAGTTCGATTCCTTTGCGAAACTGCACCTCTTTTCATTTTCGATTAATTTGGACCCGCATTCACCCGACCTTACTCTCCCCTCATTCTATTTTCCCTCCAATTTTTCCCAATTTTTTAACCGCCGGGTCATGTCAACGTCGGAAACTGGTCGAAATTGAAATTTTGGGGGGAAATTGAAGGAGAGGAGAATAAGGTCGGGTCAACGCGAGAAACTGGTCAAAATTAGCCGGAATGAAAAGGGGTGCGGTTTCGCAAAGGAATAAAACTTAAAAGGTGTAGTTTCGCAAAATTTAACATAAAATGTGCAGTCTCGCAAAAAAACTGTTTTATAAGGTGCGGTCTCGCAAAACTAAATTTAAAAGGTGCGGTCTCGCAAAAATATGCTTTTAAAAGGTGCGGTCTTGCAAATTTTCCTTTTTTTTTTTTTACTGTTTTACCACGTTCTACCTTTTCATTTTCACCCAGAGAGCGTTTACACAGTCTGCTTCTTTGCTCTGCCTCTCTGTTGTCCATCTTCCTTCTCTGTTCCCGAATTCTCGTTGCTCACGAGTTTTCCGGTGACACCAACGACAAACTTTGAGCCGCGGGTCTGACGCCAGACGCCCACGTAATTACCGAGTCCACCCGCCGTTGATCATGTAAGTTGTTTTTTTTCTTTTTCTTTGTGTTAATTGAAACATCTATTTAATTGTTGAACAATTTCGTTGCCGAATTACAAATTACAGACTTATAGTAATCAACCATAATATTAGAGGCGACTTTTGACGAAGTTTTATGATTAAAATTGCATCACCTTCCATTACAATCAGTCAATCACGTATAAAGGTTGCATTTTTGAGGAAAAAGTCGAATACGAGAATTCAATTACTCTTGCTTAGTTGCTCGCCATTTGTTGCTGTTTGTTGTTGCTCTTGTTGTTGAAGATGCTGCGAGTTGTGATGTACTGATGTGTACTTGTGTTTTGTCGAGGATCGGAGGAGTATGGGTAGTTATTAGGCACGTATGTAGTTGGACTGTTGGAGTGTTGAACAACTAGGTTTTGTTGGAATGTTGGGTTTGATAAATACCGAAGAGGAGTGAAATGATCAGATACAAGTATACAACAGGGTGCATAATGATAAAGAAATTACAAATTAGGCAGGAATACCGAATACTCCCTCCGTCCAGCTCAAACGCCCCATATTCTATTTTGGAACCTCCCACCTCAAACACCCTATTTATTTTGGGACATATTTCTCTCTCCTATTTTTATTAAATTTTTACATCCTCTCTCACATATCTGTCCTACTTTTATTAATCCTTACATTCTCTCTCCTCCTTTTTCATAATCTTACCCCACTCAACTTACTATATCAATTTTTCTTATTCCACTACAAAAACGCCTTTGAACGTTTGAGTTGGGACAGGGGAGTAGGAGTGAAATGATCAGAACAACATGGTGCATAATGGGTTTTGATAAAGAAAGGAGAGAGTATAGGCACTTAATTAGTTAGGCAGTAAGCAGTCTAGGCACAAGTAGACCTGTCAGAACCTGACCCGACCCGGTAACCCGACCCGCATTTGAACCCGATTAGACCCGTTTTTTTGACCCGCGACCCGTATATGACCCGAACCCGATCAACCCAAAAATTTGCGGGTCAAAACGAGTCGGGTCAGGGTCAACCCGGCGAGTCAAAGTCAAAGTCTAAAAAAAAAAAAAAAAAAAAAAACTAACCTAACATTTTAGGTGCTGTTCGGTATTGCTGATGTATTTCGTTTTTCGTTTTTTTTTTTTTTGGAGAAAATTAAACAAAACGCGTTCGGTGGATTCCGTTGCCAAAAACAAAATCAGCTTAATTCCATGATTAATCTGCCCTTTTTCTCAAACCACTTTTGATGGTTTCCAAAAACAGATTTAGATTTTTATTTTTAATTTCTTACCAGTTACCATTCCTATCATCCTATGTAAGTAACATCAACGCATCCTGCACACCATCGTCGCCGAGATGCAACAACGATCGGCAGCCGGCGTGACTACTATTCCGCCGCCGTATCCCCTGCCTACTACGACATCGATTTCTCTGGTCAACAACATCAATCATTAGGAGGAATCCGATATGTCTTCCGATCGAAAATCTCGGTCCTCCGTTTTGCCTTGTTCCTTTTACGCCGGTTACATGATCGGAAAATGGTATACTGCAGAATTAGAATGGATAGTGGATTTGCATGTGGTGGTTTGATATGGTGGCAAGGCTGGTGGTGCGGAGGAGGGATCAGATTCGAGCTTGTTGAGTGAGGCTATTAATGGTGGTGAAACAAAAATGACGTTAAAAAGTTGTATGTAAAAGGCGCTAAAAATCATACGTAAGGCGCTAAAAATCATACATAAAAGCGCTAAATTTCAAGGAAAAACCCTGTGTAAAACAATGTTTTCGACCCGTATTCTGACCCTAACCCGACTCGACCCTAACCCGACCCGACCCGTATTTTGACCTGACCCGTATTTGATCTGACCCGTATTTTGACCCGACCCGTATTGACCCGACCCGTATTTAACCCGACCCGACCCGTTTGACAGGTCTAGGCACAAGGCACGTGGAGGTGGAGTGGTGCATTAGTGTTAGAATTTTTTTTTTTTTATTTGTCCACACTTTGTGAAGGCCAAGTGTTTCACATTGACAATTTGACATTGTTATGCTTACTTAGCTTGGTCACTCAGGCTTAGCTAGGTAAAATGTATATGGAACTTTCGTGTAACATATGTCGTGTTTTTGGTACTGTTTTAATTGGTAGATATCGATTGTCTACTGATATAACGCATTAGATAATGACATGTTGCTATGTTATACGTATAGTCAATTGGTACTTTGGACTTTGGTAGTGTGTGTGTATATATATATATATATATATATATATATATATATATATATATACAGGCGGGTTCAGATGAGTCCGCCTACTAAGATGAGTCCATGAGTCCTTATTTGGACCGTAGGATCTAATGAGATGAAGGGTCGAGATGCTTCCTAAAAACTAACGGAAGAATAGAGGAAGGGGTCATCAACCCTCAACAACCAACGTCATTTCTTGCCAAAATTCTATTTCTCTCTCTACAACTCCCTCTCACTGTCTCATTTCCCGTCTCTTTTCTCTCTCCCCGCAAAACTGGCCACCGCCATTGTCTCACCTCGCCATTCTCTCTCCTCGCGCCACCACCGTTTCTATTCTTCGTCATCGCCGCCGCCGACGCCGTGCTCTTTCTCTCTTTCTGTACTACGAAGTTTTTCCCCAAATCAAAACCCTAGAAAAACAAAATTCGAATTTCACAAGGCAATTTTGCATCATTTTCGGTCACGATATAGAGGCAAATTCGCACCAAAGATCGATCGAAAAAAGGTGGCTGAGTACAAGCTCAAATTAATCTTAATCAGGTCGGTTTTGTTTTCTTTTGATTTAATCCCAAATTCGATCGTTTTTTTTTTAAATTTCTGTATGATTTCGATTTAGATAGAATTGCAATCACAACGTGTTAGTTATTGAATCACACACTTTCTCGATTTTCGAATATTATTGGCAATCACAAGGTGTTGGTTATTGAATCACCTGTTCTCGTCGATTCCACTGCCTTCGAAGGTCTCTATAAAAATTTCATCATCAAAAACTATCTTAAATTAGGTTCGAGACTGCAAATTAATCGCTACTAACTTTTGTTCAATATGTTCAGGAAATTCGTTTTTGTTATTTGGTAAATAGGCTCAGTTTTATTAATTGATTTTGCAATCACACCCGATTTTATTATTGATTTTGCAATTATTTGATTTTATAATTGGTTAGGTTATAGAATCACATTGGTCAGTGTATAGAATCACATTGGTTACTATACGGAGTCACATTGGTCACTTTATGAAATTATATTGATGAAATTAATATGTTAGGCTGTGTGCGATTGTCTTTGTTAATGTGATTCTATCCTATAAGGTGTGTGATTCTATTCCATAGAGTTTCTAATTTTATTAGTTAGTGTATGTTTTTATTTGATACCTTGTATGATTCTATGTGTGTGTGTGTTGTGATTCTATTCATTAGCTTGTGTGATTCTAATGTTAGTTAGTGTCATTGCATTTGTTGATGTGTCATTAAATCTGTTATTATGTGGTTTTATTTGATATCGTGTGTGATTCCAAAAGTTTATGTGTGTGATTCTATTCGATAGGGTGTGTGATTCTATTAAATGGTGTGTGTGTGTGATTTTATTCAATGTGTGTGTGATTCTATTAGATGGTGTGTGTGATTGCACGAGTTAATGTGTGTGATTCTATTAGTTAGTGTTTATCATTCTATTAGTTAGTGTGTGATTGTATTTCTCGAGTGTGTATGATTTTATTAATTAGTAAGTGTGTTTAGTGTGTGTGATTCTATTTGTAAGTGTGATTCTATGTATTGGTTACTATGATTCAATATGTTAGGGTGTGATTCTATTTGTAGGCGTGAGTGATTCAATTTCTAAGTGTGTGATTCTATAAGTTTGTGTGTGTGATTCCATGAGTTTATGTGTGATTCTATTTGATAGTGTGTGTGATTGTATTAGTTAGTGTGTGTGATTCATATGAAATCATCGATTCATATGTTAGTTAGTGTTATTGTTTGTTATTGTGTCATTCAATCTGTTTGTGTATGATTTTATTTGAGATCGTATGTGATTCTATAAGTTTATGTGTGTGATTCTATTTGTTAGTGTTTTGAGTCTTTGATCATGAGTGGAATCGGTTCTTTTAGGGTGGGTGGGAGGGTGCTTTCGTGTTTATGGCTTGTGTTTGTATATTTTGTGAAATCTATATGTCCTTGTGTAACAACCTTTTGATCCCTTTTTGGTTTATGCAAATAATCCTTGACGTCCCAACTGTTGGAGGAAGGCTAATGCTTGTTGACATGGTAGGATCAGAGAATATTGAGCAAGCAGGTTGGGTTGCTTCCTTCTTATTCTACTCCTTGTGCTTCTCTGATTTTGTCTTACACAGGCTGCCAAGATTAAGGGAGTTGTCGAGTCTATTGCTAATGGCGATTCTCCTTGACGGAGTTCTCTAGCAGTAGTGCAATGCCAGCAGAGCCAGTGATTTTGCTAGATTAATTGGCCAGTGGCCAGTCCCCAGCAGAAAAGTAGATAATATGGCTTTTTCCTCATTTAAAAAAAAGAAAAGATAAAAAGTTTTCTCTTCTTAAAGCCGATTAGCTCAAAATTGGAAGAGCGTTGTGCGATACACAAGGTGTGGGTTCAACTCCCATGTCGGCTATATAATACTAACAAGGTTCTTTAGTCAATGCCCAATCTTTTTTTCTCTTGGTTTTTGAATGTATCATAATGTCAGTCCAAGTAAGTAAAGAGATGTCATTGGTACTGATTTCTGATTTCAAATTCAGTGGTTAGTTGTTCCACTGATCAGGTATGACTACAAATGCTCAAGTGGCTCATTTTCCTTTAGAGAGCAGGCCCAGCTTCACCCTTTCACAGCAGAGCCAGACGAGTACTACTATCTTCTTGGTGCTTACAAACTGCTCTACAAGCAGACTTCACAACTCATAGCCAAAGAACGAGATGGATCTCAAAATGAACCTGTCATTCGGTGCAATTCTTAAATCTGGAAACCAGGGATCCTGAATAGAAAATTTCCTAACACAATTTATGTCGCCTATGTGGGAATCGAACCCACACCTTGTGCAATAGCACAATGCTCTACCACTTAGAGCTAATAGACGTGATAATACTACATTCACAATATGATAACAGTAGATGACAATGCCTTGGAAGCGCTAATAACACTTCATTTTAAAACCTCACCTATATAACTTTGGACAAACAACTAACCATTATAAACCTAGAATCCTCCCCGCAAAAAGAATGGACTCGTCAAACTCATCAACATTCGTTTTCAGCACTTTCACAAAGCCGAAACCCCTCTATAAATCACTAATTTAACATAGAATCTAAGCAACCGACTAACATATTAATAATATCAGAATCAAAGCAATCTTGACAGAATCAAGCCAACCAACTAACATGATGATAATAATAATGGATTACTCGTACAGTCCTAATCATATGGAGTATAATTTCACACTTCTTACAATAGAATTACACAAGCGTGCCATAGAATCACACATCTGTGGTATAAAATCATATAGTTTCGATGAAATCAGCATTGAACACCAGGCGCGTCCACACAACGACAAAGGACGAAAATTACTGTTGCTTTCCTCCTATCTTTCTTCCCCACCCCAAGAAAGAAAGGATACATCCAAAATCGTCCGCAGTAGAACAAGATTCGACATTTTCATCTCCGAACATATACATTCTAAATTCTTCTAATTAAGCTCTTACGACACTAACAAAGCAGCTCAATTTCAAGCATATATCAATGTCGTAAATGACACACTAAAGTATTCCACCTCATTTCGATTATCGACACCGAAAAACCTCACAAATCAGCTCACTGACATTCACTTAGCTGGCATTCTCTACTACGATCCACTCACATTAACATTACAGCAAAAAAAACAATCCAATTCTTCACAAATTGAGCTCACACAAACGATATGATCACGCTTTAACCAATCACACAAACGATACCAAAATACAACCACACATGATAACAAATACAATCACACACGATACTAGATAAAATCACACAAGAATAGATTGAATCACACACGATAACAAATAGAATCATTCTTAGTGACGAATCAGTAAACGAAAAACCGAATCGTCAGACGCAAATACTAACGAATTTGCAGAGCGAAATTGTACATATGGAACGGAAATCGTAAATTGAAATTAAGCATAAATGAACATAGATGCATCAAATTAGACGCAAAAAATGAAACAATTAAACCTAATCACCCCGAAATCTCCTAAAAATCACTACGAAATCAACAACGAAAGAATATGACAAAAAAGCGTAAAAATCACACAAAAAATCACAACGTAAAACAACCACAATCACTACGAAATCACAAAACACAATAAAATCAAACATATGCGAACATTTTGAATGAATGAAGAACTTAAAAAACCTAAAAAATCAACACAGTCAAACCTAGGGTTTCTATAACGAGTACTCAGGAGAATCAAATTAGGAGAAAAATAATACCTGATATGGTTTCATGTGATGGCTACCAGGGAGATCGGCGGCGAAGGAGAGAGACGGCGGCGTGGTGAGAGAAAAATCAGTAGCGAAGGTGAGGAGAGAGAAACCAAGAGAGAGTAACGGCGGTGATGTGGAGAGAGGTGGCGGTGGAGAGCGGCGGAGATCGGCGGCGTGAAGAGAGAGAAAATGGAAACGTTTTGCAGAGAATCTGAGGAGAAGAAGGATGAAGAGAGAGAAAGTGAAAAGCAAAAATGAAGTGGGAGACGGTTGTAAATGATACTCCTTATACCTATAAATTAAATGACGCTTTTACCCCTCCATCATGGCGGTTTTAGGAGCGTTAGATCTGAGCAGATGAATGGTCAAGATGAGGACTCATGGACTCATCTAAACCTAAAGGACTCATTTGAACCTATTTCTATATATATATATATATATATATATATATATATATACACGCTTTTAGTATATGCAATTAGTCTCAGTCTCTCGGACTAGTGATCATTATCGTATTCGTAAGTCGTAACTACCAAGTACTAACAAATTATGCACTTTATATAGCATATGTTCATCATTGATTCGTTTAGTTAGTTGGAATTTTATTTGTTTGAATTTTGTTATTATCTTAATGACTTTTTTTTTTTTTTCTTGTGTTGACAGATGGCAAGCTTTCTATCCAAGAAAAGAAGGCTAAACTTTTATAGTGAAAGAGGGGAAGAGGGGCAAGAAGAGCATGAAAAGGAAGAGGAGTCGAAAGAGGACGAGAAGCAAGTGGAGCAAGTGAAGCCTTTGTTACCTATACGAAAGAAGGACCCTAAGCTAGACTTTATTGACAGGAAAGATACAAATAGGCGAAAAACCTATTGGCTTCATTTCCGAGAGTATAAACATGAAGGTAAACGTAAGGCTGAATGTGTTTATTGTGAGAATAAGAATTTTGTTGTAGATAGTAATAAGAATGGCTCTTCTGGGGTATTAAAAGATTGACGTAACTATCCTGCTAATCCTGATGCTCCTTCAAACAAGTCTAAAGGGAATATGGAAATCCCGTGGAGGTTGAAATTGAGAATTTTGGTGCCCCTAGTGATCAAGATTGGAATATTGTTCAAGCGTTGGTAGTATTCTTGAAAGAGTTTAAAGTTTTTAATAATCAAGTTTCTGGTTCGTCATATGTGACTAGTAATTCTAGTTATTTTTTTATTGGTCGTGCACTTGATCAATTGAACAAGTGGACTTCGAGTAATAATCAAGTATTTAGAAAAATGGCCTGCGCCATGAAAAAGAAATTTGATAAGTATTGGGGTGATATTGATAAGATGAATGTGTTGATGTATATGGGGGCAATTCTTGATCCAAAGGTGAAGTTATTAGGATTGAAATTCACATTTACTCCGATTTATGGTTCACCTAAAGATGACGAAATGCAAAAATCTGTGTATCAGAAAGCGACCTCCTTATTTGAGGCGTATAAGAGTTTATATATTCGCACATCTCCTCAAAGGGTTAGGATTGAAATTCACATTTACTCCGATTTATGGTTCACCTAAAGATGACGAAATGCAAAAATCTGTGTATCAGAAAGCGACCTCTTTATTTGAGGCGTATAAGAGTTTATATATTCGCACATCTCCTCAAAGGGTTGTTTGATCACCTATTGTTAATCCTGATGTCGATGATCCTTTGGATTGGAATAAATCTATTGATGACCAAGTTCAGATGGTTCGGTCTGGTGGTGGAGATTGGAATTCTGAGTTTGAAAGGTATTTGGATGAGGCAATGGGCGAAAATAAAGGGGCGAGAATTAGATATATTGACTTTCGTCTTTGTTTAAATACCCCATATCCTTTTTCACAAAGATTAAGGAGGAATGAATTGTTTATTATCGTTGGAGTTTTTGGGTAGTTTGTTTATTCTTTTTAGAGATAACTAGCTTATGAACCCGTGTCATGCACGGGGTTCTTAAATGTTTATGTGAAGTAGTTCTAATAGTGCTATGTATATACTCCCTCATTTTAGGAATATGTGACATTTTTTTTTAGGTGAGTTTTATTTTTTATTTAACAAAAAACTAATTGGATTTATAGGGGCAAAATAAAGTTATTAGATTCGTAAAGGTTCCCATTTAAGAAATATGGTAAAGAAATTATAAGTGATAAGGTATGAAAATCACAAATTAGGTAGTCTTACATTAGGCTTGTAATAATAATAATGCTTATAAGTGAGAGTAATGACAAAGTAATGCTCAAATAACAGTGTGAGGGTAAAAGACAATCACATAAATAAAATCTTTCAAAAAAAAAAAAAGAAAAAAAAGAAAAACAACACAAACCATCTCTCACAAAATAAGGAAAAGAATCAGCAGCTTCTTCCATGAAAATCACGACACCATCTTGGGCATCTTCCATCAACACCACAATTCACAAATTCACCAACAAACTCACGACAACTTAAACCCATCAAAGTTGATATCATGATACCTGATTCAAAGTTGATGTACCATAAATCTCCGAGTAATCATCGAACGATATAAGCCAGAATTATTATAGAAGGTAAGAAATATTCTTTGTTATGTCTTCCAAACACTTAGATATTATGCTTTCACATTATAATTACGCTTTTACATTCAAAAATGTTATTTTCGGTAAAAATTTTAATTCTGCTTTGAACTCGGTAAAGTAACGAAATTTGCAATTTATTATTTTTGGGAACATGCAGCTTAATTACATTTGTATTTGTATTTGAATAACTGAAGGAGGACACAAAAGTAACGGGAGGTATCAAATGTTGAGCAAATGGTTGTCGTGTTGCTAATATCTACCTCTCTAATTTGCTCCCTGTGTTATCATATTCACAATACAAAGCGTGAATAGTGTAAAAGTTAACATGTGTAATTTTTTTTTAGGAGAGTTAACATATGTTAATTAGTTAATACTATATTATATTATTAGTGGCCTACATGTAGGTTAATAGAGGAAATGGTACATTAAGTGTTCACACAATCACGTACATTAAGGAAATTATGTTTACACAATCATGTATAATAATAAGACAATTATTATTATCATTTCCCATTTTGATTTATTACGGCTCACAATCAGATTTGGGGGTGAGTTATTTTTTTGCTGACATGTCGATAGTTTATTAAAGTCGTGCCACATCAGGTTAATGTCACGACTTTATTAAAAGATATAGATAGATAGATAGATAGATAGAAGATAGATAAAAGATAGATAAATAGATAGATGGGCCGTATGAATGTCCTGCATTTTAAAAAAAAAAATTAAATTCACACCCACATATATTATATGTTCATACTCACATATGGAATATGGAAGTTCCATTATATTGGAAGCTAATGTATACTGTCATTAATATCATATATACTTCCATAATTCATCAAAATTTTCAAAAATAAAAGATTTGGTCATCTACATTCATTATGAGTTGTAAAAATATGCATGAAATAATAGTTAGCTCACTGGTAATGTGATGAAAAAGTAAGTAAGAGGTCAATGGTTCAAATCCTGGCTCACGCATTTTTGGTTGATCAACAATGAGCATACTAACGTGTTAAATTATTGACGACATGTTGCTGATATGTCAATTGTTTATCAAGCTCGTGCCACATCAGCTTTATGGCACGACTTTATTAACAGCCTCTTTGGTAGGAAGGAAACGGTAGGAAAGGAAAAGAAAGGAAAGGGAGGAAGAGGAAATGAAAGGAAAGGAAATTAGTAATTCCAATGTTTGGTTTGATGGAAGGAAATGATAGGAATTGGATCTTAATTTGAATAACATACGATGTTACCCCTTTTTAATATTAGAGGGAAATAAAATTTCGGGGTAAAGTGGGTAATTTGCATTTTTACAGCTTATTTTATTTTATTTTATTTATTTGACCCCAAGCAAACAAACAAGTTTTTCCTTCCTCTCCTTTCTTTTCCTTCCAATTCCTTCATACCAAAGAGGCTGTAAAAGATATAGATGAGAGGTTTAATTATTATTGTTTGAGATAATGAGTGGTTTGTTTATTATTGTTGGAGATAGTGTGTGATTTATTTATTATTTTTGGAGATAATGGGGGGTTTGTTTATTACTTTTATTGAGATAATAGGGTGTGGAAATGAAGAGAGAGTATAAAACTTACCCCATTTAGAAATTTAGATTCGGGGATGTTTAAAAAAAGACACCCCAAAAAGAAAAGTAAGGTGTTTAAAGGAATACAGAGGGAATATATGTAATAACCCTTTCTTAAACTTCTAGAACCATGGCCAAGGGGAATAGCCAACTGCGTTCATAATGCTCAGCTCATCAATATGCTGAACCACCGTCCGTCGCAACACAACCCAATAAAATGGATAGTCACTTATTAGGCCTGTAAATCCTCACTTAGGCTCTAAAATTTGAAGACCTTGTTGATAGTGTGATGGTAGGAATATATTATAAACTGATCATATGAGCTTTAGTTTCCCAATATGGGGCAAACCAATTCCATAATCCGCAGTGTTACAAACTCGCTCACTTCAAGAACGCAACGTCCTCGTTACGCCTCAACCAATCCATACCAATAGTCACAGGCCGAAGATCTACCCTGCTAGACAGCTGACCGCTGGGCCTAACCCCAGCACTCAGCACGCGATCGTAGGGTTCCTCTGTCTGTAATAGTCCGATACATCATACGTCATAAGACAACCCAATAAGAGTGATAGTCACCCTTTAGGCCCGTAAATCCTCACTTATGCTTGCGGGGCTCGCAAAAATTAGGTTTGGGTTTGCAGGTTATTGAACTAACCTAGGTTTGATCGTTGAAAACTCAAAGTCGCCGCCCTGTCTTTACCTCGACAAGGAAGGGTTTCGAAACAAGTTTAAAAAGCACAAGTTCGAAAGCAAATGAAAGAATTTTAAGGAAAACCTTTCAAAAACCAAAACTGACTCCATGCGCCCTAAAGGCAAAATTCCGTTTTATTGCTTATTTACAAATTTTGGAAAACTGGTCTACGAAACAGAGAAAAAGGGTTCGGGGGCTTAGTTAAGGGGTGCGAACATTTGGAAGTCGTCTCCCCTTCCGTCGTAAAGACGGGCACTTACTAATACATCATTTCCTTCTAAAGAGTCTCGGTATATTGGTTGCGTTAAGATCCATATAAATTAGTAGAAATAGAAAAGCACATATATTCACATTGTCATTCACATGCAAGAATTTAGAAGAAGAATTTACAAAAGATTTCCCGAGTCTTTTTGTACGGACTTGGGGGGTTTGAGCACCAAAGTTGCCCTACGTACCTTTTATTGTGGGATTAGAATCCACTCGAGGATCAAAACCATACGTAGCTCTGACGGGCAGCCCCACGACAACGGCCTTTTCCACTGGGGGGTAGCGGCTGATATCCGCGAGGGTAGGTGGATGGATCCACAGGATAGATATCATTCCACTGAGGAAATGATCGGGCTGATTCCACTGGGGATATCACCCATGTGGGGGTAGAGATGGGTTTTACTTCGCTTGGAAGGGGTAGAAAGTCGTATCACTCAAAGTTGTGCTATTGAGAGACTTCATAGATGACTCACATTAGAGTCAAGTCGATCCACGGCAGAATAGAGCAAGGTATATTCCGCTTGCATCTATGTGTCTCTTGTCGAGACGGCGATCGCCATTGATCACCATGCCTTCTGAACCAGGCATGCCTCCTGAACGAGGTCTTAATGTGGATTACTCGACCTCTTTAATGCAACAATGTTTTAAACATCACAAACAAACATATTATCACCATTCCAATTGTATCATTCAAATAAGATCAATGAGTGGGAATCTGAATCATTTAAGGCGGTGTAACTAGCCCTGCATAATAATCAATCAATCAGTCATTTAAGGCGGTATAACCAGCCCTGCATAAACTAACCAAGACAATCAAGACCTTAAGTGTGCACACCCCCTATTAAGTATTGCTAACCCAATAGAGTAGTACTAGACGCCTACAAGCCCTCTTGAAAACCTATGCGGTGGGGCAATAATGCGAGCAAATGTAATATATGTGATCAATAATATATGCGGTCAATAATATATGCGATCAATAGAGCTTATCAAGAATCCCATCTCTCATTGTGTTAAACATCATACAATCATAAATCATTAATCAAAATAGTTTTCATTCAATCAAACCATCAACCATTTCATAAGTGGTATGCGATCATTACAACTTTTCCAAATATAATCATCCAACAACCCTAATCAACATAATATTCAACAGTTCTCCACCTAGCATGAAGCTATGTTCTCAATCAACAACCAATTCACACTTAGCATCAACTTTTCGAAAGGTTTTTGACAAGTCATAAAAGGGTTGAGCATGCTAGGTTACCTTCACAAACTCAAGCACAAACAGCACTCCTCACGATAATACTTCCCATTCGCGTTTGCGTCATCTACAATAACATATTCAACAATCCGACATCAATCTCTAACCTTAGTCAACCATCCAACTTACTTTTATAACTCAAACATCATGTCCTCAACCCTCATACCAATTATATATAACCACGATACTTAAAGTTTTATCACGCTAACTAAATTATAATTCACAACTAAGACACATCTTACATAAAAACCCTCAAAGGGCCAAATAATGTTATTAAAACAGAAAGAAAACCTGAAAATTAAACCTTTAATTACCCATAATACTCACAAATTAAACCAACAAGTTAGTTTATGCAAAAACTATCAAAAATCCATCTTTTAGGCCTAATTAATTATAAAAACGAAATTAACATAATAACTTCTGAAAAATCAGATTATAATCCCAGAAATTATGATATTTTAATAAACCCAATTTAACAATCTAATTAAAATTATTTAAGTTAATTACATCACAAAACTAATCATCAAAACCCAAGTTTAATTTGAGCATAATATGAACACAACCCATCTTAATTCTTGAAATCACTTTTCGAAAATCTTTTTTTGATCAGAAACCGTATCATTCAACCATCAATGTTTATTTAACCATATGAATAAATCGAAAATTCGAAATATAGCCCTAATTCAATTAATTCACAAACAACCCTAATAACTCAAGAACATGTATAAAAATTGAATCCTTGCACATAAAACCAACCAAAATCAATTACCCATCGACTATCTCATCTAACTTAGCAATTAAAACGCAAAAACGAAAGAAGACAAACAAGAACCGAACTCGGGTCTATGTTGTTGAAGTGATCCAAAATAATTAGGGTCATTGAAAGTCCTATTTATTAGAAATAATTATGTTAGTAGTTATTGTTAGGAGGTTATGGAATTGGAAAGTCAAGAGTCATGGGACTATCCCTATATAAAGACCTAGATGTAATGAGATTATTTGAGAAATTTTTTGAAATATTTTCTCCATGGTTTACTCTTCCTCTATCTCCCAATTTTCCCCAACATAGTGGTATAAGAGCTCTTGAGTTGAGAGGGTAGGCATGGCGGCCACCTCCACTCAAGTAGCCAGGTTCGATTCCAATTTTCAAATGGGGCGAACAAAAAATTCCTCTGTTTTATCAAATTTTGAGAGGTAGCGAAATTTACAAAAGAAAGATCAAGAAGATAGAGAGGTTGAGAGTAAATCAATTTATCAAAAAAAAAAAAAAGAAAGGTGTGATTTTGTTGGATAATTAGGCCATGTACGTAGCCTTGTTAATCTGAAATTGTGTGAGATCAGAGAATGGAACATAGCCTCACGTTTGTGAGATATGAAGTAAGGGCAGAGAAAGCCAAGAATGGGAGCATGCAAGGCAACGCATTTTCTATGATTATTGTCGATCGGATGCAGTGATCAAGAATAAGGCAAACTCAGCCTTATGTATGTATGTGCGATTAGTTGATGATGCAAACTACAAGTTTTATGGAGCGAAAGGCTCCTTGAGTCTCAAAAGGAGACGTTTGAAGGTTTGGGTGTGGAGCCCAAACGTGTCGGGTCAAAGTACCGATGACAATGAAATTGCGAATATATCGCAAATTTGAAGGTAGTTTGCTCATCTTTGAAGTGCACCATAAATTGAAGGGTTAGAGAGAAGTGCTCTAACATTGTTTGAGATCACTCCAATGTGTGTTTCTTATGTGCATCGATATGACGACGAGAAGTGCGTCAAGGTGATGAGAAGTGCATCACATGGTGAAGACAAGGGCTTCACAAGGTTTTGAGGAGAAGTGCTCCGTGAATTGAAGAAGATGGGTATGCAAAACCGGATTGATTGAGATCCAAAGGCGAGATCGAAATTCAAGTGTCAAAAATCGCAAGGTGTGCAAGACTTGCGAAGGTGTGTTCATTCTAGAGGGATGAGCGAAAATTGAAGAGTACGAGAACAACGAGGTCTCGTAGGTACGTTGCGGCAAAGGACGTAACGGTGATATGTTCGGCTTAAAGTGCGAACGAGAAAGATTTTACTCCTACGATTTTTGGATCAAGGGGGTGTGTTGAAGTGATCCAAAATAATTAGGGTCATTGAAAGTCCTATTTATTAGAAATAATTATGTTAGTAGTTATTGTTAGGAGGTTATGGAATTGGAAAGTCAAGAGTCATGGGACTGTGCGTTACCCAAGTGTCGCCTGGAAAGAGAGAGAAAGACGGGATAAGCGACGGAGATGGCAGAGCTGTGGATGAGGCGCGGCAGGCGTCGTTCGTGGCTGCTCTTCGCGCGGCATAGAATAGAAGAAAACAGGGGAGAGAAAAGGGGGTCTGGTGGTGTTGTGTGTGCGTTAGGAAGAAAAAGAAAAGCCGAGGGTTTTATTTTTATTTTTATTTTTTTTTATTTTTTTTTCTGTTGGGTTAAGTGTGGACTTTGGGCCAATTTGTTTCGGCTAGTGTATGTGAGAGTATTGGATTGAAATAGGAAAGAGTCCAAATAAATTAACCCAAACGTAGGATATGCATTACAAACCCATTTTTTTTTTTTTTTTTTTGAAAAGAACAAAACCCGACACCGTATGTAATTAATTTCATAAAAAATATAATTATAAAATATCACGAAAATTCCGGATATTACACATCCCCCTTCCTTATTCTATTAAACACCCATACATTCCCTTGTTGTGAAATCTAGTGACCGTACAACAATGGTGATAAGGAAGCCATTGTTGAGTATAGTTGAAGCTTTCAGAGTAAAGGACACAAAACGAAATATTAATATGATTTTTATTATTTGTTAAGTTAAAATGAAATCTGTACAGACCAATCTATATATACATCAATGGTGGTGCATGATAACAGAATGTTCCTGCACACACCTTATTACATCCTCGTAACAAACTCCTTGGGAGCCGTAATAAACGGTTATTCCAAGCTGGCATCTACATGGCTCTGAGTCAGCTTTGACCTGCAACCAATCAACTTTGACTTGCAGAAGCTTGATGATCATTGATGCCTTGCCATCCCGAGCAACACAGCTTCCAGGTTTCACATCCCCTCCTCAAGTTGGAGCTTCTGTGAAACTGGAGAACAGCAAGCCCAACTTGGAACTGAGCAGGAAATGCTGCTGATATCCCAGTGGTTTAGTCAGCAAATCAGCTAGCTGCATGGAGGACAGTACATGAGAAGTCTGCAAAAGACCTTCCTGTTGCTTTTCCCGCACATAGTGACAGTCAATATTGAGGTGTTTGGTGCGCTCGTGGAATACAGGATTCGCTGCAATATGCTGTGCAACCTTATTATCACAGTACAAAGTGACAGGCAGGGGAATGTTTACTCTAAAATCCTTCAGCAGATTATCCAACCAAACTATCTCCCCTGCAGTATAGGACATAGCCCTGTACTCTGACTCAGTGCTCGACTTGGATACTATTTTCTGCTTTTTTGTTTTCCACGAAATTAATGCAGTACCCAGAAACACACATTGTCCTGTCAGAGATCGACAGCTAAATTTGCAACCACCCCAATCAGCATCGCAAAAGGCAGTAAGTTTTAAATCTGAAGCAGAAGGATAAAATAATGCTGCATCAATTGTACCTTTTAGGTATTTGACCACATGTAATGCTGCCTGCAGATGAGGTTTTCTTGGGGTTGACATAAACTGACTGAGATGCTGGACAGCATATGAGAGATCTGGTCTGGTGAGGTTGAGATAAAGCAATCTTCCCACCAATCTTCTGTAAACCTCTGGTTCAGAAAGTAAATCTCCTTCTTCTGGAGATAAATTCAGACCTTTTGGTAGGGGAAAAGCAGCAGCATTACAATCAGACATCTTGGCATCTTTGAGAATGTCTACGACATACTTTCTCTGGTTCAGTAATATGCCCTCATCTGTTCTAGTTACTTCCAGCCCCAGAAAGTACTTAATCAGACCCAAATCCTTGATTGTGAAAGCTGAGTGCAGAATCTTCTTCAGCTTAGGAATATAGGAAGCATCACTTCCTGTGATGAGTAAATCATCAACATACACCAGAACAATGGTGAATGACTGCTCATCTTCTCTGGTAAACAATGAGTAGTCATGCTTGGATTGTTGAAAACCTTCTGAATACAGTAATTTGGAGAGCTCAACATTCCACTGCCTAGATGCCTGCCGGAGACCGTATAAAGACCTTTTGAGTCTGCATACTTCACCAGTCTTTGCTTTAGAATAACCTTGTGGAGGGGTCATATATACTTCCTCTTCAAGATACCCATGCAGAAATGCATTATTGATATCTAATTGATGAATATCCCAAGACTTAGCAGCTGCTACAGCAATCAAAACTCTCACTGTAGTAAACTTTGCGACAGGAGAGAATGTGTGCTTGAAATCTTTACCCTCAATCTGACTGTAACCTTTAGCCACCAATCTTGCTTTGTATCTTTCCACAGTACCATCAGGTCTAAATTTAATCTTATAGACCCATTTAGATCCTATTGCTTTGAATCCTGGAGGTAGCTTGGTAATTTCCCAGGTTTCATTTGACTCAAGTGCCTCAATCTCTTTATCCATTGCTTGAATCCAATTGGAATCAGTCTTAGCTTGAGAATAGGAAGATGGTTCATGAATTGACATGACATTGTTCAGAGAGACTTCATTTGAAGATGGAATAATAGTTGGAGCTATGACTGAAAATGAGGAGGACTCTGAGTCTGAATCAGGAACAGTAATAGGTGCATTCCTTGGTAATAAAGGACAGATAAACCCTTGAAGCTTCTGAGGTGTCCTGATAACCCTGGAAGAATGCCTGACAGGTGCAGGAATGGGATCTAATGTTGGTATTACGACAGAATCAGGAGTAGAAAATTCTGTGTTGCTGTCAGTACTTGCAGAAGGTGACTGGGGAACAGGAGAATGTTCATTACCAGCATCTGAACTGACAAGAGATGAAACATCTTCTAAAGATATCAACACATCCTCATCAGAAGGAATGTATGATAGTGGAGTATCTTCTGCATTATAATTGGTTGGTAAAGGGAATATTGGCATCTGAGATTTAGGAACAGAAACAGGTACAGAAACCTTGTAAGGGAAGATATGCTCTTGGAATATAACATCTCTGCTGATGATGATCTTATTATTTTCAATGTCATACAGCTTATAAGCCTTCTGACCATAGGGGTATCCCAAAAATACACATCTTCTCCCTTTGGCATCAAATTTATCCCTAAGATGTTTTGGAATCAGGGCAAATGCCTGGCATCCAATCACTCGGAGTTCATCATATACTGATGGTTTTCCCAAAAGAACTTCTGCTGGTGTTTTCCACTCAAGAATGCTGGTAGGTAACTTGTTAATAATGTGAGTAGCAGCTAGCAAACAATCTCCCCAAAACCTTTTAGGTAACCCTGCATGCAACAGCATAGCCCTAGCAGTTTCAACTAAATGCCTGTGTTTCCTTTCAACCCTGCCATTTTGTTGAGGAACACCTGCTGCACTCCTTTGATGAAATATACCAAGGTTATGAAACAAAGCCCCACACTCAGCTTGAAAAATTTTTGTCCCATTATCAGATCTGATTGTTTTAACTAGGCCATTATATTGAGTCTTGACTTGATTCAAAAAACCCTCAATAGTGGGAAAGACAGCAGTTTTATCCTTAAGTAAAAAAGTCCAAGTAACTCTTGAGTGATCATCCACAATAGTCAGAAAATAGGATGCACCAGTGACTGAGGGGACTTTATATTTACCCCATAGATCCATATGAAGCAGCTCAAAACATGTAGATGCTCTAGAAGTACTTCTAGCAAAAGGCAATTTATGAATCTTGGCCATAATACAGGTAGAACAGTCATAAGGATGTAACTCAGTACTCTTTATTTCAGAAATATGGTGCATCTTGGTTACAGAGGTGTGCCCTAATCGAGCATGATACAACTCTGATTTGCTTTTCCTAGAGCAAATGCTGCAATTATTACAGGAATTAATGCAAGTACTGACATTACAAGCATTACTATTGACTAAAGAAGGTCTAAACTTGTAGAGACCTCCTTCTCTGTCACCAGTTGCAATAACTCTCTCAGTGACAGGGTCCTGTAATAAGCAATTATCATCAGAAAAGTAAACCAAAAACTTCTTTGTGGACAGCAACTTACTGACAGATAGAAGATTGTGTTTGAAGGCAGGCACATAAAACACATCAGACAATGTGATTTGAGGATGAATAACAATATCACCAGCATATTTCACAGTTTGAGATGATCCATCAGGCAACCCCACCAGTATAGATTTAGACAATAATCTCAGATTAACAAATGAATCTAGCATAGGAGAAATATGGTCTGTTGCACCAGAATCAATAATCCAAGCAGATTCACATAACTTGTGCTGAGAAGTAACATTAGATGCAAGTATTTTACCTGCAAAGTTGACCACTGAAGCTGGTGTCTCCATAGTAGCAGACTGTTGAGATTGTGCCATCTTAACCATTTCCTGATATAATGCTGAAACCAACTGTGGATCAATCTTCTGTGCTGATGAAAAAACCCCTTGATCTTGATACTGATTGTCAGAGAAAATATCAGCTCCTGAATCCACAGCATTTGCAGAGTATCTCCTATTGTTGGACTTAGGGTTGGCCTTGTTTGCATAGAACTGAGTCTTCAACTGTGGGTGCAGTTTGAAGCATTTATCTTTTGTGTGACCTCTTCTGTTGCAGTAATCACAGAATGCTACAGGCCTGGTGCTGTCATAATCCTGCCTTGCAGATCTTGAACTGTCATAATCAGCTCTTGGTTTCTTGCCATCTCTTTGCCAGACATTCCAGCCAGTCTGATTGTTGCTGTTGGAATTGAAGGCAGAAGAATCCACAGGTGTGGACATGCTGCTGGTGATGCTCTTTTGACTCTCAATCCTCAGCACAGTAGAATACACCTTGTTAGCAGGTGGAAGTGGTTCCTGAGACAAGATATTTGTCCTGAGATGCTCATACTTGTCATCCAATCCCATCAGAAAAGTGAGAGATTTTTCCCTCTTTGCTGCATCTGTGACCTGCTGCAGGATATTACAGCTGCAAGTATCCAGTACTCCACATATGTAGTCAGGAAAACCTTCAATTTCATCCAACTCATCCCACTTGCGCTTCAGCCTGTTATAATACTCAACTACAATCTGATTTTCCTGAGAAGTTCCTGATTTCTTTCTTCAACTGATACAGCAGTGGACCATTCGTCTGGCCATACTGTTCTTTGAGATCTGTCCACAGTAATTCTGCAGACCTGACATTCATGTACCCCTCCTTAATCAATTCAGGCAATGAATTTAGGATCCAACACTTCACCATACTGTCAGCTCTATTCCACTGAGCTTGTCTAGCACCTGCAGCAACTGGTTTCTTCACAGTGCCATCAAGAAATCCCTGCTTATTCTTAGCAGACAGAGCCATAACCACTCCTTTACTCCAGATTGAGTAATTTTTGCCAGTAAAAGGTGTACTGATGATTGGAACACCAGGAAAATCAGAGTTCGACACAAACAAAGGATCATCATAAGGATTCATCTGATTATTGTTGTGAACAGCCTCGGAATTGACTGAATCAGCCATTTTGCCAACTTACAATTCAAAAATTGAGTGAAAGAGAAGATTCAAAGAATCTGAATCAAAAACCACGATTCTGACAGAAATTTTCAATGTGAAAACTCCTGAAAACAGCGCGAATGCACTGAAGTAATTGCGAGCAAAAAACTCAGAAAAGAAACTCGAGAAATTGGAGAAATTTCAGCGAGATTTTGAGACGAAATCAGTGATGATTTCGAAAAAAAAAAGTGATATTATGATTATATGAAGGATTGCGAACAAAACGATATAAAATTTGCGGAATTCGGACCTATCTTAGGCTCTGATACCATGTGAAATCTAGTGACCGTACAACAATGGTGATAAGGAAGCCATTGTTGAGTATAGTTGAAGCTTTCAGAGTAAAGGACACAAAATGAAATATTAATATGATTTTTATTATTTGTTAAGTTAAAATGAAATCTGTACAGACCAATCTATATATACATCAATGGTGGTGCATGATAACAGAATGTTCCTGCACACACCTTATTACATCCTCGTAACAAACTCCTTGGGAGCTGTGATAAACGGTTATTCCAAGCTGGCATCTACATGGCTCTGAGTCAGCTTTGACCTGCAACCAATCAACTTTGACTTGCAGAAGCTTGATGATCATTGATGCCTTGCCATCCCGAGCAACACAGCTTCCAGGTTTCACACTTGTTCTCCACTAAATCAAACCGCACACTACAGCTTGCTCACGCATGCATAATGACGCACGAGAGTACGAGACCACTTGATGTCGCCCAGCAGACGCCATTTTCCATGCTCTCTCCTTTTTACGGCCATATCGCGACTAGAGCCGCTGGTATCTCTTCCCTTCCCCCTTCTCTGTTTTCGTTTTATTTAGGAACCCAACTTTGATTTTTTGCTTATGGTATGATTTATTGTTTAATTAGTTGTTGTCACTACTACAAAACTAAGCATAGACGTCAGTGCATAGACATCATACATTTGGAAAACCCATGTATATAGTGGACCGATGGCATTTCTGACATTATGACCAAAGTATAGACATCGGTTTTTATCAAAAAACCCACGTCTATTAATACACATGAGCTTTTTCAGAAAAGCCGATGTCTATAGACATTACATACACATCATATTTTGGAAAAAACCCATGTCTATTATCCCTAGATATTTTTCATTAAAAACAACGTGCACTTTGCATACTTATCCGAATGTCATCCTATCTCCACTCTACTCTCCTTGTAGACTCTTCTCTTTCCTCATTATTCTTCCAAACCACAATCTTTGCATCTCTCTATCCTCTTTCATCCTTAATACTCAAATGGAATGATTAGTTTTCTTATCTTGAACATCCTTCATCTCTTCTATCTTTCTCTCTCTCATTTGCAAACCCTAGACTAATCCCAAATTTGATATTTTTTTCCCAAAATAAGATCCAATCTCTTCCAACTTTTTTGTACAAGTTCGTGAATCATGAGAGTTATAAATAATAATCTCAATAAAATCTTTGCTCTCCCTTTCAAAAACACTAGACTCATGTCCAATTTATTACTTTGTCTTAATTAGAATTATTATCAGATTTCTTATTCTCGAGTTCAAGTTTCCAAATCATTCGAAGTGAAATTAAACAGTTAAAAGGAACCTTGAAGATTCGACCTTTACAAAGGTATTTTGTCCACTTTGTATATGTTTTTTTTATGTGAAATTTGGGTATGATTATGTTTCTGTAAAATTTAAATTTAATTAATTCCTCTTGATCGGAACATGAAAAGGCAACATATTTAAAAAGCCCAAATTTTTATTTTCACGACTTTGTGTTTTTTGCTTTATCTCTTTGATTATATTCCAAATGATTATGTACAGACTAACTCTGATTGATGATTGTGGTTTAGGGATTTTTTGTTTGCAGGCTTCTCCTTATCTGAGTTCCAAATCTGCCAATTTTATGTAATATTGATGATCCATTTTAATTTCTAGATCTTTTTTTTTTTTTGTATAATGTAAATAGTCATGTTCGTCACATGTAATTTTTCTACATGCACCTAAGTGTATTGAATTGTATAAATTTTATGCAAATCAAAGATCTTCCATTCGGTGCGGTTCTTGAATTGTCAATCTTGTTAATTACTATTACTATTATAAATCATGTGGATATAATTTAGGTCGATAATTTTTTTTAATTAAGTTGGAAGAATAGACATGGGATTTTCTAATAACTTTGATGTCTAGACCTCATATAGACGTGAGGTTTTTCCGGAAAACCCATGTCTATTAAGATTATAGACGTCGGATTTTTAAAAATATCCCATGTCTATAAATCTTACAGACGTCGGCCTAAAATCCGACATCTATGCTACTTTAATAGACGTGGCCCAACTCAACGTCGAGCAAGAATCCGACGTTTATGTCCAAAAAAGTCCCATGTCTATGTGGGTTTTTGTAGTAGTGTGTTGTTATATGTTGTCGATGATAGTGAATTCTTTTATAGGGAGGTTGAGATAAGCCTAAAACATGTATTAAGCCAATCTAATCTATCCTAGTGTTGGAGTGAGTTCGATTTGGGATAGACCGATAGACCATATCTCTAACCTGCGCACGCAAACAAAGGTCAAGGGGGCTCGGTTTTCACCAGGCGACGCCTCTCTAACGTTCAAGTGAGTGAAAGTTCGAGAGGTAAGGGTGTCGCGGCCAACTATTGCAGATAATTGCAATAAATTGGTCGTAAAGAGTAATAAATAAGAGATTAGATGATACCGAAATGAAGCAAATTGGGGGGAAGGGGTATTTATAATGAAGGTGAGGAGTCCAAGGCATGTCCCTAAGAGATATCCATTCATCCTGACCCTCCATTTCCTCATGATCCAACGGATGGGATGTATTTGACTTCATAGGTATCACATGGGCTTTAATCAAACCTTTGGGCCTTCATCCTTTAGGGCTGTGCCCTCATTAGTAAAATGAACCCCAACAGAGCCCCTCGGAGTTGGGTCGCGTTCGTCGGCCACTGCGTCTCGGTTTTGTCGCTTCATCGAGGGTGACCCGACTGCGCATCCCCTAGCAGCCCTTTGTCATGGCGCAAACAGTGGGCCTTGGTAAAGTCATGTGATGCCCGTCCCATTGCGCTCTTGCCCTTGGCCAGACCATTGGGCTCGTACTTTTCGATTTTAATCGAAAACTTCGCCCCTTACGAGCTTTATGGTTGTTGCAGTCAACTTCGCCCCTCACGAAAGAAAAGTAGCCGCGGCCGAGCCTCGCCTCTGGCTGCGGTGCGACATCGGCGCGCTCAACTTCGCCCCTCTCATAGAAGGAAAGTAGCCGCAACCGAGGCTCGCCCCTGGCTGTGGTGCGGCATCGGTGCGCTCAACTTCGCCCCTCTCATAGAAGTAACTGTAGGCAAGAGGCGCTTTCAGACGTAGGTGCGACCTCGGCGTGATTTGACTTCGCCCCTCATGAAAGGAAAGTAGACGCGACCGAGGCTCGCCCCTGGCTGCGATGCGGCATTAACGCGCTCAACTTCGCCCCTCTCCTACTGGCAAGGCAGACGCAGCCAAGATCCGCCCCTACATATGGGCGCAATTACGATGCGATCAAACTTCGCCATTCCTGGGACGGGTAAACATTGTCGCGGTCGCCATTCCGGTGCGTCGTTGTAGGTTGCGGTGCGGCATTCGCTCTTCATAGGTGAGGTAAGCGGACGCACCCGAGGGTCGTCCCTAGGTATTGGGTGCGATGTCGGTGTGGTCTGACTTCGCCCCTACAATTATTGCTGTGAGAATTCGAACAGTTTCTCCCAACCGTCACCTTCTCCAGAATCCCAAAAGGCATTCTCGGGAAGGCAAACGATTCCTCGGGAAGTTAAGAATAACTAATACTAATATGTTTTGTTTGCGCCCCTCGGAATTTCAGTCCGAGGGTGAAATTTTAAGGCTTAGCTTGCACTTGCGGGTGATTAGTCCGGCGAGGGTCGAGCCCAAGATGTCGTGGCCAGTTGGCGTCGTTCGACTATCCGGACTCGAGAGATCCGAGGGTCTACGATTTGCATACCTAAGCATCGTAGTTCGCCTTTCTCACATAGAGTATGGCCCCTGATTACTTGGCGTGTAAATCGTAGGCGACGCTTATCCATAATGGAACTTTGTCGCAAAACCGATACGCTGATCGGGCTTGATCGCGGAGCGGGTGATCCTTAACCCTTTTCGGCATGCACCCAATACATGGGCAATTGGCCTTAGCTCGGTCGAACAGAATTTCCACGAGTATCAACCTACCGAAGCCGGTGACTTCCCGATCTCGGTTCGTCTTTCGTCGCAGCATTTGTCGAAGTGGCAAGTATCCACCTGCCGAGGCCGATGAAATTCCGGGCTCGGCTCGGCTTTCCTTGTTGCAACTTGACATCATAGCAAGTATGCACCTGCCGAGGCCGATAACAATCCGGATCTGAGCTCGGGTTTCCTTACCGTACTCAAGAACCATATTGATGAGAAAATTTTAGAGAACTTAATTGGCCGCATGCCCTTTCATTACTTTAGCAAAAAATAGATACACATTTGGGTGCGCCTTGCATCACCGTTACATAGTACATTGGGAAAGAACATTAGGAAAGAAAATACATGGACAACATAACATAAGTCCTACGCGCACCTAGACATAATACTTCTTGAGATGGATTATATTCCATGGCCTGGGCACAGGCTTACCATCAAGCTCAGTTAAGCGGAATGTCCCGTCGTGGACCTGCTCGGTGACTAGGAAAGGACCTTCCCACTTAGCCTTCAATTTGCCGGCTGGGACATCTTTACCAGTGGCCGCAGAACTTCTCATCACATAGTCACCCACCTTGATGCTACGCGGGCTGACTTTCTTATTATACACGCGCTCCATCTCTTGTTTTTGCCTCTCGATCTTTAACACGCGCTCCATCTTTAACCGCGCGTTTCCTCTCAGCTCGGGCAACAGGTCAAGTGCGATGTGCAGCTCGATCTTATTCTCTTCCGGCTCATAGGTGCTGATCCGGAGAGACTTTGCACCCCATTCCACTGGTAGCACTGCATCGGAACCATATACAAGCTGGAATGGGGTTTCACCAGTGGCGCGCTTGGTCGTCGTACGCAGGGCCGATAAAATGCCTAGCAATTGGTCGACCCATTTTCCTTTGGCCCCGTCGACCATCTTGCACAACGCCCCCACAATTAACTTGTTAGATGATTCTACCTGGCCGTTGGCTTGCGTGTATGAGACTGAATCATAGTAGGTCTTGGCCCCATATGTCACACAGTACTCGTGGAACGGGTCGCTGTCGAACTGCGATCCGTTATCAAGAGTCAGGCGACGAGGTAGTCCAAACTTGGTGAATATGTGCTTCCATAAGAAGTCCATGGTCTCATTGTCTCGTATGCGAGACATTGGCTGCGCCTCTATCCATTTTGTGAAGTAGTTAACCCGCACAATCAAGTACTCCTTTTGGCATTGGCTTCTCGGGAGCGGGCTCACAATGTCGAGCCCCCACCTTGCGAAAGGGAGCGGCTCGACGTGGGCTTTAGTGGAGTCGCAGGTCGCCTTGCGGTCAGACCAAACCTCTGGCAGCGATCGCACCTCTGCATGATCTCGGCCGCGTCAGCTTGCATTGTTGGCCAATAAAACCCGAGCTGCAAGGCCTTTCCAGCCATGGCCCTTGCGCCAATGTGCCCCCCGTACTCACCATGGTGAATCTCTCTAAGTATGTAGTCCCCCTCAATCGGGTCAACACACTTCAAGAAAGGGTGAGTGTACCCTTTCTTGTACAGCTCGTCATTGAGTAAGGTGAACCACTCAGCTCACTTTTTCACCTTCTCTGCCTCCTTCTCATCTTCGGGAAGTTTACCATCCTTGAAGTACGCGAACAACGGAATCATCCACTCTTGACTGTGATCCAGAGCCGCGACGTTCGGGGTTGCGCCAATGCTCCTTAGCGGCAAAACCTTCCACTGAACTATCAGGGGGTTGTCGTTGACGGACGAGCTCGCTAGCCGTGTGAGTGCGTCTGCCTACTGATTTTCAGATCTGGGGATTTGCTCGACCTCGAACACTTTAAATCCTTGCACTATCCCCTTCACCGCATCCCGGTATCTGGCCATGTGGTCGTTGGCCTCAAACTTATCTGTGATTTGGTTGACCACCACGGCCGAGTCCGAGAATGCCTTAACAATCTTCGCCCCTGCGGCTGCGCACATCAGTAAGCCTGCGATAAGCTCCTTAAACTCCATTTCGTTGTTTATGGCCTCAATGCCAAACCGCGGGGCATACTCGGTCTTGTCTCCACTTGGGAGGATGACGACAATCCCCGCTCCGCTTCCGCCAGAGTTGGAACATCCGTCTACGTATACTGACCACTACGCATTAGGGGGCACGAACTCCTCACTCATCATGCATTCAGTGACGCAGTCGGCTAATACCTGCACTTTATACGCTTTCCTCGACTTGTACTCCACTCCGAATCTTTTCAGCTCGCAGCCCCATCGCGCAGCCTATCGATCCCGTCGAGGCTTCCCAGAAATTTCTGGAGTGGGTAGTTCGTCATCACCACCACCTTGTGGCTTTCGAAGTAAGGCCTCAGGCACCTACTCGCTATCAACAAGCCCAAAGCTAGCTACTCGAGCGGTGGGTACTGCAACTCGGCACCGGCGAGTGCGTGGCTCACATAGTAGACAGGGCAATGCGAACCATCGCGCTCGAAAACCAGCGCCGCACCCACTGCTCTTTCACCCGTGGAGAGGTACCACATGAGTTCCTCTCCCTCACTTGGTACTACAATCTTCGCCACCTTCGTCAGATATGCTTTCAGCTCTTGGAACGACGTCTTCGCTTCGTCGTTCCACTTGAATGGTACCTTCTTTCGCAGTGCCTCAAAGAACGGTAAGCAGCGGTCCGCGGACTTGGCAATGAAGCGGCTAAGTGCCGCCACGCAGCCCGCCAGCCGTTGCACGTCTTTGACGCACCTAGGGGAAGACATATCTATAATGGCCTTCTTCTCTGGGTTTTGCGTTAATGCCGCGCTCACTGACGATAAACCCCAGACACCTCCCCGAGCGCACCCCGAAGACACAACTATTTGGGTTCAGCTTCATGTTGTACTTGCGGAGCGTTGAGAACGTCTTCCTCAAGTCTTATCCGTGGCCCTCGGCCCTCACACTCTTGACAATCAAATCGTCGATGTATGCTTCCATGTTGCAACCGATTTGTGCCTCGAATACTTTGTTGACCAACCGTTGGAATGTTGCACCCGTATTTTTCAGCCCAAAGGGCATGACGCGATACATGTACACGCCTAGTGGCATTACGAATGCAGTGTTTGGTCGGTCTTCCTCTTCTAGAGGAACCTGGTGGTACCCTACGTATGCGTCCATAAAGCTCAGAAGGACGTGCTCCGAAGTCGAGTCCACCAACCTGTCCATCCGCGACAAAGGTTGACCATCCTTCGGACACGCCTTGATTACATCCGTGAAATCCACGTATATACGCCAAGAGCCATTGGGCTTCTTGGCCAGTACCACGTTCGACAACCAGGTCGGATACATGCATTCCTCAATGTATCCGGCCTTCAGAAGTTTCCCGACTTCCTCTTTGATGGCTTCGGACCTTTCGGTGCCGAAGTGTCTTCGTTTCCGGTGTACGGGTTTTACTTTTGCATCCGCGTTCAGCTTATAAGTGATGACCGCGGGGTCGAGCTCGGGCATCTCCTCGACAGCGAACGCGAACACATCACTGTATTCGCGGAGCAGCGCGACCAACGGCTCTCGCACTCCCTCTGCGAGACCTTTGCTGATCCGCACTGTCAGCTCCGTGTTGCCTTCCTGCAACGCCACCTCCTCCGTTTCTTCAAACGGTTGCGTCGGCCCTTCCAGTCCATGACGTGCATCTAGGGTCTCGATGTTGTACGTCATCGCGACTGCCTTGCCGTCGCTCTCACTCTCTTTCCTCTTTTTCGACGGACGGTCCTTAGGCGTCGCGTCCTCAATATTGACCATCGGGGGTCGCAACCCCGCGTGGTAGCACTCGCGCGCCGTCTTTTGGTCCGCCCGTATTATCGCTTGCTTCCTCTCGTCACTTACATAGAGCATCAATAGACCGAGGGTGAACACCAGTCCAACAGCTTCGTTCAGCATTGGTCTGCCGATGACCACGTTTTACGCGCATGGAATATCAATAATGATGAATTCCACCACTGACGTTCTTATCGCACTTCCGGAGCCGATGGCACCCGGAAGTCGGATTGAACCTAATGGATAAATGGTCAGGCAGCCAAAGGCAATGATCGGCCCATGGAGAGGCTTAATGTCCTTTCTCTCGTACTTCAACTTCAGTAGACATTCCAACGTCATAATGTCCACTGAAGAGCCGGTGTCCACCAGACACCTTCAAATGTCCTTGTTCGCGACTTTCATGGTGATCACTACAGGATCATCATGTGGTGTGCGAAGCTCAGTTCCGCCTGCCGCAGCACCATATCTGGCATCAACACCGGTCTGGCTGGCTTGAGCGAAATGGAGTTGACGAACTTTTGAAGTTCTCCTTCCGCTCGTGATGGCTTGGCCCTCCGCTTGCAAATCCCCCAGAAATGGTGTTGATGACACCAGGACTGGGGGTCCGATCATTGTTCCTCTGCGGTCGCGCCTTCTGCCCTTGCTAGTCGTTGTTGCCGCGGTCATTGTAATTACCGCGACCGTTGTACTGTTGCTTGTACCTATCCCGCTGCCCGCGCAGCCGAGTTAGGTACCTCTCCAACTTGCCATCGTCTGCCAAGTTGTGGCATACGTCCTCTAACGCAGGACACTTCTTTGTGATATGACCATTTACCATGTGATATTTACATAAATGACCCATATTCAGCTTTTCTGCCTCAGCCATTGGCCTCGGCGCGGGTAACATGTCATCGTTCTTAAAGGCCATGAAAATGGTCCTAAGAGATGTGTTAAATCGACCCGGGTTGCGCAGTCCGTCATTCGCCCTACGCGGAAGAGGGTATGTCGCCTCTCTCTTTCGCGCAGGCGATGACTGGTCCTTTCGCCCCGAACAATTGACGAGAGCTGCGTTGATGTGTGCTGCCACCCTCTTGTACGCGTTTTCCAGCGTCTTTGGCAGCTTCGCAACCAAATCGTACTTGCAGTCTTCCGCAAGCATACCCATGATCAAAGCAGCAACTCCGGCTTTGCCAGTGAGATTCGAGACATGCGTCGCGTTAGTCCGAAAACGATGAACATAACTGTCCAATGTCCCCGTGTCCCTTTGCATCACCGTCGAGAGGTGAATCGATGTCTTTTTCCTTGTCTTGCTGGTCACAAAGTGGCCAGCGAATCTCTTCCTTAGTTCTCGCTAGGAGTCAATGCTCCGCGGCGGGAGCTGGTCAAACCATCTTTCCGCTATTCCGGTTAGTGTGGCCGGGAACAACTTGCAAATGGTCGTCTCATCAGTTGTAAGGTAACTGATGTTGTGAAAGTACGAGGAGAGGTGATCATTTGGATCCTCAGCCCCGTCATACTTCGTCATCTTGGGGTTTTTAACACTCGGTGGCTTCTCAGCCCTCAGAATCCACTTTGCGAAAGGGGATTCCTCCAGCAGCACATTGTGCGTGTGCGGTCGGTGGCTGTAGTACCCGGAGCTCGGCTCTCCCTCTGTCCCACTGTCCGTATCATCAGTTCCGGGCGTCCCAGACCCGTTATCTGACCTGGGTTTGTTGGAATCGCGTGGAGGTGTTCGCGGACGAGAGCGGGAGTGGTGGGAGGCCGCGATCGGTCGCGACCAAGGGGGCGTTCTTGACCGAATCCTTATAGGAGATTGCCTCACTGTCCCTCTCGGTCGTTGCGCCCCAATCCGCGTGTGCACAAAGCCCCTCCCTTCACCTTCCTTGTTCTTGGCCTTCTCAGCCTCAGTAAACTTCTTGTAGGACATCTGCGTCTTCTCCATCTCTTTCCTTAACCTTTCCTCCTCCAGATTCCTCAGGCTCGCCTTGCGAAGCTTTGATGCATTAATGACGTGTCGCGCATCTTGGAACTTCTCGTCGGCGAGCTTTTGCGCCTCTCGCGCATGTTCCACTGCACGCTTGATGCGTTGCGAAGTGGTCAACTTCTTCTTGATCTTCCTCTGTTATGAGGCCGTCTGGCCCGTTTGCATCGGTCCCATAGGCTGTAGAACCCGGGAATCCTTTTGCAACGCGGCCATTCTGGCCTCGAGCTGCGCCATCATCTCGGCCTGAAGATCCTTGAGGGTCCCGGCTATCCTCTCCTCAAACACCGCGGTGCTGAGGGTTTCCGACTCAGTCTCCTCCTCGTCCGTGTACTCGGTTTTGTCCTCGACCTCGTACTCGAGCTGGAGCCTCGTCGGGACTTGCGCCGTGGCAAGGGGTCGTACTGTCTCAAGGGGCCTGGGTGCGTCAGGCGGCTGCGGTCGCGACGGGCCAGCCGCAGCTGACGACACCTGATTGAGCAGCACACCCGTTACCGGATCGCACGGCCCCATAATGGGATTTTTCGCGTCCGGGGGAGGGGCCCCCGTATGCGTCGTAGTCGTGTTTACCTTCTCGCGGTTTCTCGTTCCAGCTCCCATCTTTCATTTTCAACTTTTAGTTCGCAGACGCGGTCAAAGTCAGCCTTTCTAGTCTATCCCCACAGACGGCTACAAATGTTGGAGTGAGTTCGATTTGGGATAGACCGATAGACCGTATCTCTAACGTGCGCACGCAAACAAAGGTCAAGGGGGCCCGTTTTTCACCAGGCGACGCCCCTCCGACGCTCAAGTCAGTCAAAGTTCGAGAGGTAGGGGTGTCGCGGCCAACTATCGCAGATAATTGCAATAAATTGGTCGTAAAGAGTAATAAATAAGAGATTAGATAATACTGAAATGAAGCAAATTGGGGGTGGTATTTATAATGAAGGTGAGGAATCCAAGGCATGTGCCTAAGAGATCCTCATTCATCCTGACCCTCGATTTCCTCATGATCCAACGGATGGGATGGATTGGACTTCATGGGTGTCACATGGGTTTTAATCAAGGCTTTGAACCTTCATTATTTAGGGATGTGGCCTCATTAGTAAAATGAATCTCAACACCTAGTATAGCTAGAGTTGAATCCACAGGGACGCGGGGTAATTTTCTATCGATTCTTGTCCTAATTTTAGTCTATTCGAACTAAAATGTGAAGGAATTTTATCTAATAATTATCGGTAATCAACTATTAGAAAAATAAAGACGAAAACTTTAAAGTGATAACCGTTTAACTAAGGAGTTAGGGGGTTTAAGTGAGGGTTATGCAACAAAGATGGTTACTTTAATTAGAGGAGTTGACAACAACACTTAGTGAATTGATTCATCCAAAAAGACGGACAACAAGCGATTAAAAACTCTCTTAAGTAATGAATCTAAGTCTTGATTAGTCGATTAAATCATTCTCACGTAATTAACCAATTAATCCTAGTCACTTATGCTTAATTGGGCCTCAAATCTCTTATGTTGGCCTAATTAGTAAAAGATGTAAATTACCCAAATCTACATCTTAGGCAATCAAGCAATTAAAACCATAAGGGTAGCACTTAGGCATACATCATATGAAATACATAACAATAAATCAATTCCCCACATAAAGATACCAACCTTGTCACACTCCCCACACCCCCTAACAATAAGACTACTCATAAATTATTAAACAAGTGCCACATGTAATTAAAAACATCTTAGCCGTGATACTAAGCATGTGAAATTGATTAAAGATTAAAACTTGATATGAAAGATAAATAAACAAACAATAATTATAAAGAAATTGCAAAAAATCGTTTAGTGTGCAATAAAGATAAGAGGCTCATCTAAAATTCCATGTAATGTTTTTGGAATTTTGATTAATCGTTTAGTGTGCATACCCTCTTTCGTGAGGCTGCATTTTCCATATGAAGTGTTTAAACTCGGACGAAGGGATCAGAGTAATACTTTTAGGCTTTTTGAAGTAGTGAGTAATTTATTTTTCCGACTTTATAATTTAAATTATTAATTTCGTATTTATGGAATTTTATGTAATAAATATTATTTTTAATTAGTAAAACATAGTTTAGGTGGTTGAAATAATTTCTAATTAAATTGAAATAATTAAAGGTTGATTTTTACGAGTTAAGTTCTATTTTAAAACCATATTTAGGCCATTCCTAAATAAATGGATTATGGTTTATGAATTATGGGTTGTGAATTATGGATTATGACTGATAACTTATAATTTTTTACTTATGGTTAATCTTTTGGTTTGTTGGATATGGATTGTGGAATGTTTCTTATGTAATTGATGTGTTTGGATCCCATGGAGTTGAGAATAAATTACAGCATGTGGAGTTTACCTAATAAAGTAAGAAAAAGACATGTGACATTTTATTTATGCATTTAAATATTTTCTTTCATTTGCTTTATTACTATTTATGGCAAACTCCACCCAATGCAACTCCACCAAATTTTAACTTCATGGGATCCAAACACATAATTGATAGGTGATGAATTGAATGGTGGATTGTGACATATGTCTTTTGACTGTTGGTTTGTAATTATCATTAGATGATATGTATTATTATGTGCTAAGTGTGTTTTTGAAAATTAAACTAAAATGTTTTAAAAAATAATCTAGGTAAGGGTTTTGGTTTTTCACATGTTCAGATGTTAGCTTACTCAAAAATTTTGACTTTTTCAACTGTGCTTTTTGTGCTTTAAATTCACCAGAGGTATGTAGTAGATGATGCATGCAGGAACGACGACTCACTAGGTATTTGTTGGATTCAACAAACTTAGACTTTTAGTTATTAGACAATCTATTGAACTTAGACTATTTGTGTAATACTACAGAATATGGAAAGTGGTTTATGGAGTTGGTTTGTCCTACATTGGAAAACTAAGGCTCATATGATCAGTTTATAATAGATTCCTACCATCATACTACCAACAAGGAGTTCACCTTTTAGAGCGCGGAGAGGATATATGGGCCTAAAGGGTGACTACCCAACTTTTTGGGTTGTGCTACGACGGACGGTGGATCGGGGTATTACAGATGGTATCAGAGCAACCCTGCGACCGCGTGCTGAGTGCTGGGGTAAGGCCCAGGTCAGCAGTCTAGCGGGGAAGATCTTGGACCTGTGTTGGTGTTGGTATGGAATGGTTGAGGCGCAACGGGGATGTTGCGTTCTTTAAGGGGGGGAGTTTGTAACACTACGGAATATGGAGAGTGGTTTATGGAGTTGGTTTGACCGACATTGGAAAACTAAAGCTCATATGATCAGTTTATAATAGATTCCTACCATCATACTACCAACAAGGCATTCACCTTTTAGAGCCCGGAGAGGATATATGGGTTTAAAGGGTGACTACCCATCTTATTGGGGTTGTGTTGCGACGGACGGTGGATCGGACTGTTACAATTTGCTAATTTAATTTCAGATTTGGATCATTGTAATTTTTAAATATTGGATGTAATATACCATTTTAGATCATTAGACGTTTAATATCCTGACTTTTGAAACCTCCTAGCATTGGGGTGTTGGACTCAAGTGCAGAGTGACACCTCTGAATTTCCTTATTTGTATTTGGTTCTCGATGAAATATTTAAAAAAAAAAAAAAATTTGGGGGTGTTACACGTGGATTGGGTGGTGCTTTATTTCATATCACCCCATGGTTCGAAATTTTAAGTTTACCATTTGGAGCATGCATGACCGCGAGTTTAAAGTCCATAATGTGTTGTTTCTATCAAAAGCTTGTCCATCAATGGAGGATTGTTAGAGATGGGTAATCTCCAAGCTGAGTGTTTCATGAGAAGTAAGGAGGCGGACTGCGAGTGATGAGGCGGACCGCAACGAAGCGAGAGAAAATACGAGATCGGTGGACAAACTATGGACCTCGGCTTGGTCTCAACGGACCATGGCCGTAAGTCGGCTGTGAATTCTTTGTTTCCTAAACCTTTTATTTTTTTATTTTTTTATTTGTGATCACTTGATACGATTAACTTAGCAGATCTAAAAAACGAACTGATAGAACATAATCAGGTTCTGTTCTCCGTTGTACAAAGGCATCAAAGTTGTACAGACAGCAGGAAAGAACATAAGTCAGTTTTGTACTCTGGAACACCTTTGTAAGAAAAAAATCAAGGATATGAACGAAAGAACCTCAACTCTTAGAGATCTAATCGAACTAAGCTAATCCATAAACAGTACAATCGTTTAGTTTTAACATTTGACTACCTCTAGTAGACGATCAACGATAGAACGATTGTCTTTCGTTCCCTGTCTTAAGTTCAATTACCTTTAGAACTTAAAACGAATGCAAGAAGGTGAGAAGACTTTTAACGGAGTCTTTTTATCAATTATCTGAATTCAATGATGTGTGTCAAATTAAATAAGACTACAACATTGATTTGTTTAGAAACTAAGCTCACTCTTCCTTAAACTAACCAAACAAGATATGGAAAAGTAAGACTCTTAAGGAAATAAGGAAAGCTACTTATCCGCCAATGCTTATAACATGCTCCCGGGAGCACGAATAGCATGGTGATCCTTCTCACAATAGAAGAGTAGGGACCACACTTAAAATAATTTAAAATCTATTTAAGTGTGGTCCTCACTTCTCTATTGTGAGAATGACCACCATGCTCCTTGTGCTCCCGGGAGCATGGTATAATTTACCCTTATCCCCTTAGTTTTATTCTAACAATAATATGGTAAATTAAACTAATGGTAGGTGATATTTGAAGAGATCACGTCCTTCCTAGCTTAGAAAATCGAACCCGCGCAATTTGGATAGTACAGAACATGGTTTTCTCTCCTCAGCGGCTAAATGATGGTACATGTACTAGATCTGTTCTCTTAGGCACAAGATCACGTAACATCACTAGATATTGTTAGCCCTTTCTCATACACACCCTACACAGAAAAAAATACCTCACACAAAAGAACATTTACACACACGGAGTAAATAAATGGGATTGAGTGTTCCTTGATTGAGCAAAGATCGTACATACGGGGCTTGTTTTACCAGCCAATTTTCTTACGTGCAGAAGAAAGTTGGTGTTATATAGCCTGTAGGGCAACCCCCATGAGGATTTTTCATCTTGCTTTGGCGAAATCGTCTTTAAGTTCAAAAGTCCAAAAATCTCGGCACAACAGTTTCGTCACTATAATTCGGTTTGACTAATTCCTTTATTTCCAACTTCATAATGGAAGATGAACAAGTTCATAAAGCTTTTGAAATTTTGAAGACAAAAGGTTAAATACTAAGATTCGTGTATAAGAATATGGTTAGGATTTAGTCGGGTCGGGTGAAAGTTGCCAGCCCTACTCGAAATGAAACATATTTGTCGTACGTAGAGCCGTAGGGGGGAGGGATGGGGTATTGTCGTATTGAGCAAGACACTTAACATGTTATAGTGGAGACAATAAAGATCTGATTTTAATGTAACACAAATTTATTAAATTTTAATTGTGAAATTGCAACTTTATGACAGAAGCGGTACAAGGAATGAGACAAATAAGAGCATCTCCAGTGAAAAGCTACAAGAATTGTAGTTTTGACCTGGCAACTAAGAGAGAGACAAATTTTGAGCAACAATCACAAAACACCCAGCATTTGCTACAATGCTAAAACTACAAATAATGTAGTTTTGGGTGGAACCTTTAAATATTTTTATTTATTTATTTATTAATTATTAATAAATTTTTAACTAATTATTTATTTTTTAATGTTTTAATTTATTTATTTTAATTCTCAAGCTATTCCAAGATATATATGTAGCTTGTGCGAGCAACATGACTTTGTCAAACTACAAATCCAAAAGAAAAACAATGGTATAAGTTGCATATGTCAGCAGATTTAAAAACAAAACTACAAGGGAAAACAACCATTGGAGATGTTTGGGACAAAGATTCCTCACTCATAGTAGAGAAGTTATTCCTACATGTTCATGTCTAATTAAATATTTAAAATAAGACCAATCATCTTAAAATTCTAATCAAATTTGAAATGATTTTTTTAGTGTTATTTAATTTTTAGGCCAACTACATTGGAGCTGAGGTCTCAAAATGAGTTTCAAAGGGGTTTTTATAAGACTTCCAATGGAGTAAAATTTGACAGATTTCGTTTTAAGACGCGATATTTGGGCTATGTTTGGTATGCACAATAAGCTAACTTATTTGGCCAAAGTAGCTTATTTGACTAGTTTTTTAAGCTCTTTGACCAAATAAGTTGGTTTGGTAACACCACTAGCTTAAATAATAAGCTAGCTTATTTAATAAGTTACCCCATGTAACTTATTTAAAATAAGCTAGCTTATCATAATTTTATTCCTAATTTACCCTCAATTAGTTGCTAAAATAAAATGAGATTAAAAATAAATAATGCATTTTTATGTAATTTTATATATATCAGCTCATATATCAGCTAATTATGCCAAACACTCCTAATACTATCAGCTAAAAACTTTCAGCTATTATTTCAGCTTTCAACTATTATTTCAGCATTCAACTACTATTTCAGCATTCAGCTACAATTTCAGCTAGTTTTACCAAACATAGCCTTGCTCTCAGAAACCGTCTCAAGTTGGTAGTAAGGCAAAAAAAAAAAAAAATGATATAAGAGAAAAAAAATAGAAAAATAAGAAGGTGAAATCAGGTAAAGCGGTAAACTATTGATTTTTTTTTTTTTTTTTGTACTAGCTAGAAAGGATCCAATCATCCAAAAATATTTCATACACATTGCTAACAACAAACATGCACAAATACACGATATAATAAACAGTGGAACTAGACCTATTTAACATAGAAATGAAAATCAATCAGAATATTTTCTAAACTAATCTTGGTAACTACCCCAAAGTCTGATTTCCTAAATACCTCTTAAAATATTTATGACATATTTCGTACGTAGTCGTTCATAAATTTCTTACTCCGTATTAAACATCAATAACTAGAAAGTAAATCACTCGTGACCTATCCTATGCTATTACAATAGAACTATATACATCTTTTGAATATGGGAAAAATAAACACTCGAAATCTTTTCATAAACCTATCTTTGTTAATGTAAAAAATCTTCTTTCCTAAAGACCTCTCAATATCACCTCCACATGATCACAAATCATATCGCACCAATATGAAATTAAATGATACTTCACTGACATGTAATGATCGGTAGTTTGACTTCAAAAATGTATAAATAGGCCAGCAATCCTTCACATTTTTCACAACTATCCATTCATCATCAGTATTTACCTAGTTATAGTATTAGAGTTATAACATATAGTTTCACAAAAATGATGAAGATGATCCTCCCCATTTTCATATCTTGTGCTATACTCTTTTTTACCACTTCTAATGCTAACACCATGGAGTTTGATTACTGCATAGCAGACCCAAGCATTCCTCATGGACCGTTAGGCTACGCATGCAAAGCAACGGCGCCTACAGCCGACGACTTCTCCTACTCGGGCCTCCGCGTGGGCGGGAATGCCTCCAACGCCTTCAAAGTCGCCGCAACGCCTGCATCTGTGGCGCAGTTCCCTGCACTCAACGGCATTGGGTTATCCATGCTCCGTGCAGATATTGAAGTAGGAGGTGCGGTGCCGATCCACACGCACCGTGTCGCAGAGCTGGTCATGGTGATAGATGGTTCGATTATGGTTGGCTTCATCGACACGAACAACACTGCTTACTACAAGACATTGGAGAAGGGTGACTTGTTCGTGGTCCCACCATCACTTGAGCATTTTCTAGTAAATGTTGGACAAACAACTGCTATTGCTGTTGCTAGTTTTCCAAGCTCAAATCCTGGTGTTCAAGCCGTTTCGACTGCCCTTTTCAAGAATGATTTGCCTTCTGATATTATTCAGAAAATCACTTTGCTTGATCTTCAGCAAATTCAAAAGCTTAAGAAGCTCTTCGGTGGTTCTAATTAATTCATTGCTTAATTGAGCCATTGATAATCGACCGTCTTACAAACATGGTTAATTATTTAATTAAGTGCCCTATCAAATGTAAACCTAGTTAGCTTCAATTGCATTTTCACGTATGTGTCGAAATAAATTACTAGTAGTCAAATTACCATTTTTTGGAGCAGTGCATTAATTTCTCAGTCATTTGGCGTGAAAACATTATTGAACGGTTTTTATTTGGTGTTGAAAGTTAATCATATTTGATGTTTTTTTTTCTCCTTTGTTTCCATTCTTTTGATCGTGTATCGTTAATGTTCCCCATTCACATACTCTAAACCATGGTACTGTTTTGACTATGAGTGCGAAAAAAAAAATGTAAATAAAAAGGAATTTCTGAGAATATCTAAAATGATGTCATATAATAGTTCGTACGTGTCTTGTGCAATACTCCATTTTGTGTTCCATGTCGACTAGTCATCCTAGCCATAATCTTATACCCATAGAACCGCTATTTCACATGCCAGTTTAGATAAAAAAAAACAATTGGTACTGTTCATAGAATCACCATGCGGAATGGCGGTTTTTAAATTAAACTTGTGAAATTAAAATTTTTGTGGTTCAGACATTTGGTATTGTTCACTGCAATAGAGAACTGCCACGCGAAATAACCGTTCTTACTCGAACCTAGAAAGAGATGACGTGCACCCCTCTTTGGTAAACATTTTTTCAATTAACTGTTTTTCTTAGAGCTTAACATTTTGGACATTGACCAACATTAGTTTAGAAAATATTTCAACTGACTTATTTTCCTAGATTTAAAAGGTATATGCATGGCCGTTTTTGAGATTTCAGGGGGTTTAGGCGAAATTTCGGTAGGGGGCCCTAAGTACTATATATGTCTTTCGGGATTGATAAGTAGTAATTTTTTTTTTTATTATTACCGCATAGTCGATTGTTCATCTTAATTGAAAAAAAAAACATATAAAAGGAAGTCCGGTTTCGTTACAAAATTAATTGAAAAAAAGGCCCTCTCCAAGAAAAAGAAAAAAAAAACAACGTTCAAACCTGAAAAAAGAAGGAAATAAATTAGACTGGGTAGATTTGAATGCAAATTCTATCCTACCCCTGGGGTATATCTTCCTTTTTGTACCCCCCCTGTTACACAATAAAAGTACACATTGTTATCTTTTCATTGCAAGCAAAGCTCTAAACACTAGTGATGATTTGGTCGTCACTGTTGCCTGACTTGGGCCTGGATTTAAGTCTTCTCCGCAACAACATCGAGTAATTTTTTGTTTATTTAAAAACTTAAAAATTAATAAGCAAACTCATCACAACCCAACCACATTTTCTCTCTCCTCCCCATTCCCAAAGCCGACCACCACCTCTCTTGTTGTGCGGTATGCCCTATGATAATCGATGGCAAAACAAACAATAAAGAACACAAGAATTTAACGAGTTTCACTATTAACGTGATAGCTACGTCCTACGGGATCAAGAATCAATCTCACGCACTATGATAATGGGAGTGTACAGATACATAAGATGATTTGGGTTCTCAAGATCTGCCCTTCTTGAGAACCCTGATTGGCTCTCTGTAATTCTCTCCCATAACAAATTAAGCTAAGGTAGAAGGAGGCTTTTTTATATTAACTCCCCTTGTACAAAGACCTAACAAAACAAAGATAAATTAATTAATAAGGAAACCAAAAGAAACAAAATCCGGAAATAAGCCAAACGCGCGTGTACCACTGGCGGACCGCGGTATACTATTGGCGGACCGCCGAAAACTTCTGCCCAGCTTTCTCAAAATTCACGTATGAGAAGATGGCGGATCGCGGCTTCTTCCTGACGGTCCGCGGAAGACCTCCGGCAACCCCCTTAGCTTCATGCTCACACTCGGCTATCAAATGATGGTCTACCACTAGTGATGGCCACGGGCCGGGCGGGCCAGTGCTAGGGCCGGGCTCCACCGGGCTAGTGCTCGGAGAATCGAGCACTCGCACTAGCCCTACACACCCGGGCTAGTGCCAGTGCTCGATTTCTCGGGCACTAGCACTAGCCCGCCAGTGCTTGACCGGGCTTGACCCGGGCTAGTGCCGGGCGGGCCAGTGCTCAAGCACTGCTGGCTCGGCCGAAAAAAAAAAAAAAAAAAAAGGGCTTGGTCATAATTACCATAATTTTATCATTTTTTGATAAACTTATAATAATTAGGATGCCTACGTATCTCGAAAGAATCAAAGCCCACGTAGTTCTTCACTTACCTTACTTACCGTCGCTTGATTATTAGATCGGTTCATTCTTAGACGTTCTCATCGGCGGTTGATGCTCTCGATTCCGATGTAGTATCCATTGTCATGAATGGATCATCTTCTTCGTCATCATCATCATCATACTTCTTTCCTTGTCTTCTTTTTAATGCTTGATCCCAATCTTTTTTGCATACACATACTTTCACGGATTCGGGAGCTAACCTTGATCGCTTTTCATCCAATACTCTTCTACCTGCACTAAAAAACGGACTCCAAAGCAACTGTCGAAGCTGGAACTACAAGAACATCCTTTGCAATTTGGGTTAAAATCGGATATTGGTGGCTATGTTTATGCCACCAATTAAGAATGCTAAAATCACTTTCATCGGTAGTATCATGGACAAGTGTTAAATAATCATTGACAAAAGATGTAGTATCATTTAAAGTCATTTTTTGTTTTTTTAAAATAATATTATGATAAAAACTAAATCTACTTGGTTTAGATTTAGATGACATGAAAGAAGAACTAGCTTGTGCATCAGTACCACTACGTGTATCATACAAATCATGTAATTTAGTAAGAATAGAAACACATTTGTTCGCATAATTATCTACATCATAGTCTTGTTGTAATGTTGAATAATAAAATTCTAACATGTTTTTCAATCCCGCGGATTTAACATCAGGATCAAGAATACATGCAATGCCATATATAATAGGAAATTCAGTAAAATAAGCCAACCATTTCTCACGCATTAAAGAAACAACTTGCTTTAAGCTATCGTAATTAGAAGAATCAACACTAGACATAGCAAAAACTATTTTAATGCATTGTAAAATCACCAAATGAACATTTGGTTCATATACTAGCGAAAAAACTTTTGTAGCATCATAATAAGATTTCAAAAGATCATAAAGAGGTTCGGTAAGTTCCCAAGTAACATCATCGAGAAGTCGTGCATTTGGATCGGTAGGATGATGTTCATTATACAAAGTAGTAATAACTTGTTTATACCTGATTGCAGCACCTAGCATGGTGTAGGTAGAATTCCACCTTGTTGGTGTATCAAGACCAAATCTATTTGCTGGCAATTGATGTTGCGTGCACAATTGTTTGTATCTACGCTTTTTTGTGCCCGTTGCTCTAAGCCACTTAATAACTTTTCTAATAAGGCTTAAAATAGAAGAAATACAAGCAATTCCTTCTTGAGCGGACAAATTAATAATATGTGCACAACATCTAACATGTAAAAACATACCATCTAATAATAAAGTTGGAATATTACTCTTGATATGACCAATACAATTAGTATTAGCCGAAGCATTATCAAATGAAATAGTAAACAACTTATCAGTCAATTTAAACTCATTACAAGTAGCATGAATACGAGAATATATGTTATAGCCGGTATGCGACTCTTCCATAACATCAAAAGCAATAATACGTTTTTGTAATTTATAATCATTATCAATCCAATCAGCGGTAATGCATATATAAGGCTCACCTTGGCTTGAAGTCCATGTATCACTAGTTAGGAAAACACGTCCACTAAATGAACGAAAATATTCAATTAGCTCGCCTCTTGTTTTGTGATATTGTGTCATAGTATGACGCTTGAGAGTGTTCCTAGGCACCTTTCTATAAGCGGGTTGTAATGATAATCTATTAAACTCTTCATAATTAATACTTTCACCAAAACTAAACGGCAATTCATCAAGACAAACAAAATTAGTCATATTATCAATCATTCGATCTCTATTATAATAGAAAGGAATACTTCCACCGGGGGTCGGGGTCATATAACTTCCGATTTGTGATTGACCACCACCATGGCTTGATTCACCTTCAACTATTTTTTCGGGGTCGATTATGCCATGTACGCTTTGCAGGTGTCGAGCTTGAGTGCCGGTTCCGCTACCCGTTTTCCACTTCAATTCCACATTAACATGGTTGGCTTTGCAAATTCGACAAACAAGTTTGAAACATTTTACACCTTTTTGGTCATTTTCGGTGTAGACTTTGTCAAAATGAGCCCAAACAAAACTTGCTTTGACACCACGTCGATTAATAATACCACCACCTTGTCCACCTACAATTAAAGAATAATGATATTAATTAATTTGTAAATTTACATTAATTGAATAAATTAAAAAATTAAATGAATTGAATAAATATGCAACTTTATAAATTGAATTTTACCATCTTGTAAATCTACATCCGTTGTTGGACGAGAACGGGGTGGTGGCATGACCGATGATTCTTGTTGTGATGCATTACCTACACCTACAAATAAAATTATATCAATAAAAAGAAAAATTGACAAAATAAAACTAATAATTATAAAAATAAATTATAAACATTAATTTACCTTGATGAATATCACCTAGAAGTGATTCTTCATATTCTTTCAACACTCTTCTTTGATCGGGAGTTAGATTATCCATTTCGGGTTAATATGATTTTTTGATAAGAATATTAAAATATTCAATACGAAATACAATAATTATCAATACTAATAATAATTATCAAAATAACAATAATAAAAGTACTAAATATTGTATACTTACTTAATATAATACTTGTAGTAATTTTTTTCTAACTAAAATTGAAAACTTAATTAATACTTAAAAATTGTAATAATTTTTTTTAAGTAAATTTAAAACTTGAATACTTGAGAGTTGTAGAATTGTAGTAATTGAAGAAGAAATGTAGAATAGAGAGAGTGATTGTGTGGAAATTGAAGTTGGATTTATTGGGTATTTATAGAAAATTTAAGGGTAGGGATAAAATTAAAAAAAAAAAAACAAAAAAAACAAAAAAAAAAAAAAACTGCCAAACCAAAGTCACAAACGGCTAGTTTTTTAAACCCAAACTAGCCGTTTGCTAGGGGCGGGCTGGGGCGGGCCATTACTTGACCAGGGCTTGACCGGGGCTTTGACCAGGGCTTGACCAGGGCTTTGACCAGGGCTTGACCGGGTTTTGACCGGGTTTGACCAGGGCTAGTGCTTGAAAACTCAAGCACTAGCCCTGGCACTACAAAACCCGGGCTTTGCAGTGCCTGGGCCGGGCCGTGCCTTGACCAGGGCCGGGCCAGGGAGGACCCGGGCTCCTAGTGCCCAATGGCCATCTCTATCTACCACCATTGCCCAACTTCCTTCTTTGCTCATCTTTCATGTATCAAAATGATGGTCTACCACCATTACCCAACTTCCTTCTTTGCTCATCTTTCATGTATCAAAGACGTTCGCGAAACCGTGACCAAATAACATTCCCAACATCTCTCACCAATCGCCTACCCAGCAACCCCCATCCCACCATGAAAACCGCCAACGTCCGGTGACCTCATTTCTCTGACGTCCGTTTTTCAAACATGATTTGTTTTACATACGATTGATACACTTACGTAAAAAGATGATTTTTTGTGATATAATGATCAACTTTTGTGTTATAATGATCGTTTTTTGTGATACAATGATCAACTTTTGTGCTATAATGATTAGTTTTTGTTATATTATGATCAAGTTTTGCGTTATTATGATCAACTCTTGTGATATAATGACCATTGAGTATGTTTTAAAAGGGTGAGGATCCCCTAGAGTTATTTCTTTGTACAGTTGGTAGAGTTTGCTAAAATAAGTAATAAGACAAAATTGAGAGGATCTTGGAATGCACAAAAAAAAATGTAAAACAATGAATTCTCACCTTATTAAGCAAACTCTACATGTTAGAGTTTATTTTCAACTCTAGGGGATCTAATTCCGTTTTAAAATGATCTATTTAGTTTAAAAAATGAATTACTTTTTGTTTAAAAAATTTCTGTTTTTGTATTGGAAAACAAAATCAAAACACTATAGAACAAAAAAAATAATATTAAACAAATAGAAATAATTAGAGAATAAAAACATACCGTTGTGATGACCATTTTTTGTGACATAATGAGCAACTTTTTTGTGACATAATGAGCAACTTTTATGTTTATAAGGATCATCTATAATGATATAATCTTCAGTTTATATGACACAATGACCAACTTATAGGTTATAATGATCAGTTATTGTTATGCAATGATCAGATTTTGGGTTATAATGACCAGTTTATTTGATAAAATGATCAGCTTTTGTGATGTAATGACCAATTTATGTGATATAATGATCAACTTTTGTGTTATAACTAGCATTTTACCCGTGCAAAATTGCACGGGCAACCCGATTACAATACACATTTACAATATGTTATTTTATTAGGATAAATAAATCAATTGTAAACTTATTTAATATGATTCTCTTAAAGTGTCGTAACATTACGTTATTGTAAGGATTATGACTTATTAAGTAACGTTTATTGAATGGAAAACGACATGTTTACCTCACAAATACGTTATAATGATTATTAAATCTAAGTATATTCATCTCAACTGTATTTGTCATTAAATTAGTTTTAATAGATGAATCAATTGTCAAAACATGACAACGAACGTTGTTATATTTATTTTGAGGGACCAACTTTGTTATATAAAGTAAAGAATCATTTCAATTGTATTTGTCGTTAGATTACATATTAATAGTTGCGTTTTAAAATAAAAAAGATAGTACAAATGCCGTTAGACGATCTTTAAAAAGTTTAACCAAATTGGATACTTTAACTACTCCCTCCATTTCATTCATTTGCTTACGTCGAGTCGGGTTTTGAGAGAGGAACTCAAACCCAACGTAAACAAATGAATGAAATGGAGGGAGTAGTTATAACCTGACCTATTTTTGTGCCTTTTTTTTCTCAAGTGAACTCTATCAACTCGGACCCATTATCGTTTAGCTCATACTAGTTTATGTACCCGTGCAAAATTACACGGGCTGTTATACAATATAGGTAATAGATTGTATTTATACCGAATATTCTTCTTATCCGAAATAAAGTATTAAAAAATAATAACAAATTAATTGATGTACATTTAAAAAAAAAAAAAAAAAGACACAACATTAGGCATGTCAAAATTTGTTTTTTCCGAGTTACGCATTCACTTTTTAAGATTCATGACCCGTTATTTTCCGATGACGAACACGTTGTTTTTTATTTATGACTCACGAGCCCGTTTTTTAAGACCAGTGACCCATATTTTCCGTTTTGACCAATATATCTTTGGTCAGATATGACCCGACCTGGTGACCCGTGATATTGGGTTACGACCTGATATCTTTTTGGGGCATGAATATGTACTTCTTGGTTATGACTCATTGTCCCAACCCCATTTGACACGCATGTTTTTGGGTGAAACCTCCCCAGATTTGGTTACCATATTCGCTCATATAATTAAAATGAATGGGTTAATATGAGAACTTCTTTTGGTGGGCAACTATGTTACGGGATAGAATTTTGTGTGAATATGTCAGATACACTCATATATAGTATAGTGAAAGAACCAATTACAAATCAGTTTTAACCTTTTTAGTACGAAAAGATAATGTTATCTAACCTTTAGGACATTAGCAGTTTCAATACTAAGAAAACAATGTTTTTCTTAGAGGGCTAGTGGGCTACTATTAGATCAAGCAAGGATCATATTCTATCATGGAATTTCATAAAATATTATGCTTTTTTTTTCATCAAATGACTTGTATAATAATATTACGGGTACATAAAAGCTAATTTACAAACCTCACTTGATATATTCGATTTGACCCGTAATTAAGACAAAAATAAAGTTCTAAAAATGATTTAGAAGAATATACAATCGCACAGGCTGTTATATGGTTAATATAAATAAGATATGTTATGGTTAATATAAATACGATATGATATACGACATCAAAGCTTCGATCCAACCAGGCAACTCAACATGATCCAACCCATCTTTTGATATTCACGACCCGTATTGACATAGACACGTTATGACCAACACATTTGTGGGTAATCCAACTTGACCGGTTAACACATAATTAAAACAACGGCACATTAAAAAAATTACATGACACAATGTTAGACATGACCCGTGATCCGCTGTTTTTGAGTTATAATCCTATTTTTATGTCCACTGAGGGACTGATCCATATTAAACCAAATACGTTTAACACACATATATTAGGGTTAACCCGACTCGTTGACCCGTAACAATTGAGTTAAGAATGATAAAATAACATATGATTCAAATTAGCTAATAACTTGTCCTTTAGATTAGAGCGATTGAAACCACATTACTCTATTTTGTTAGACCTATAAAAATTTAAAAAGTTAACTAACCGAGTAACTTGATTCAATCTGGCCAGTTGTTGCTAGGTAATGACAATACTTTATATGACCATGACCCCTAACGACCTGAATATGTCTTAGATCGCATATTTCTTTGTCTAATTTGACCCAGCGCAATATTATTATTCGGAATAGGCTGGCATTATATTAGAAGGAAAGAATAATTCATTTTATTCTTTCTCAAAATTTGAATGCTTTGATTTCAAGAAAGGAAAGATGCAATATTTCGTTGATTTCTTTGTCATTAAATTTTGAAATTACTGTATTAGTTTCTACTATTACGTAATTTAAGCAAAGATCAGATCAATATTGGAAAGTTTTAGGCAATTTCAATTTATTTTCCGGTCTAACATCTGGTTTCAGCCTTAGCTAACTTGTGGACGCTTAGGTGTTCATACATATTGAAATGTGGAAATGAAAATGGGACAATAGTTTGAGACTAATTTTTACCTACATTTCGAACCTTTATCGACATCGGTACGTACATGATGCAGTTATCTGTCAATCGGGTCATTCGGGTCGGGTCCGGTCTATTCGGGTCAGGTCACCTTTCAGGTCGAGTTATTTCAGTTCGGGTCTATTCGGGTAGGTCAATACGGGTCAAACAGTATTCGGGTAAATTTCGGGTTCGGGTCGGGTCATTTTGGATTGAATTAAAATGACAAATTTGGACGTTCGGATCAAGTTGTTCGAGTCGGATATTCGGGTCTGGTTCAGTTTTGCAAAGTCTACTCCTATCATCATCGAACCCAGTATTGAATTTTTCCATTTAAATTGGTATTTTATTGTTAATGTATGTATTTCTCTTGGTCAACAACTATATTTCACTTCTATATGACACTTTTGTTTGACAAAATTAAGTGTAATTTGCAGCTCCACCGACAAGCCATGATTACCCCTCTCTGTTTTTATCATCTTCATCGCCATCTTCAGTGTGATGGTTAAAAATCATCTTCATCTTTCCACCAAAATTCGTTCGACTATCTGATTTCAAAAAAAAAAAAAAATTCGTTCGACTATCTAGCTTCACACCAATCGCCCCCACTTTCTCAAAAATTCTCACCTTTTATAGTAAACGGATTTTACCCCATTTTTTTAATCCAAAATCTAAAAAAAATTTATGATGTGAAATTGACGAAGGTGTTGGTACTTGGTAGTGCGGATTGGCGGTGCTGTAAAAATCCAGTACTTAATATTGTTTTTGAATTAGGTAAAAAACTAGTATAATACCCGTGCTATGCACGGAAATGTGTAGCCAAAAGTTTTAATATCATAACGTGCGGCAACACGTCTAGCTTAACTTTGTCTTGGTAAAACGGATTTATATTGTTGGCATTCGAAACGTAGTTATATACCCGAATCTATTTCCCGACTCAAGATATCAAGGACTTCTTTAAAAAAAAAAAAAAAACTGAATAGCTTAGCTATCATGTATACGTACGACTTTAATTTGCACTTGATAAAATGCAATATCATCAAAGTGTGTGTGCGTGAATGTATCTCTAAGTATAAATATTAGTAAGGGAACATTTGTATTATGGCAAATTTATTTACCAACTCAAAATTTCAGTGACTTTACAATCTCATGACTTAGAAATGGAGATGAAATTTGCATTAGAAGATTACACAAATAAATAAGAACACAAAAAGAAAAGAATAGTGACCTTTAGTTACCTCTATTTGAGCGAGTCTTTAGCCATTAAAATGGTTAATCACTACATCAGTGAGTAATAGGACAAATTTTGATTGTAAAGTAGATAAAGAAGAGCAAAATTTTGGGATATACTCCGTATATATATTTGGTTGAAATGGTCTCATAAATTTAGCGTAGAAAATTATTAGGAACATATTAAAGTTGTTTTTTTTTGTTAATAGAAGGCCCTAACTATTAGTTGCTTTTTCATTATTAACTTAGAGTTGTTAGAATTTGCAGCAAATTAATAGGAACAAAATTATTAAAAACCATGTTATTAGGAACAAAAATTTTAGCGGGAAAATGTGTAGCCATTGGATGCCACGTGTCCTAGTGGCTTCTGTTTTAGTAGAACTAGATAGATTTAAAAATCCCTAGAGTATTTCCAGTATAATATTGTTTTTGAATTAGGTAAAAAATTTAAAAAATAACACTATTATAGGCTATAAATTTAATATATCGTCGAAATTATGGCTATAAGTATGGCTGATTTGATTCCGTTTTTAATTATGGCAAAAAAATAAAGCTGGGATAATATACGGAGTAAGTAATGATGGAAGATTTTTAGCAATATTTTAGGTTGATAATATCATATTGTCGGAAAATATAATATTCATACCGCTTCTTTGTGGTGTATCCGTTTATTTTAAAGCGATCTTTTAAGAAAAAAATTGAATGATCATTTGATTTGTTGATTTCTTGGTATTTTAGAGATAATTTCGTGCTAAATTAGTGCAAATGAAACATCTAAATTGAATATATTGCCAGCTAAATTAGTTCTAATGGAGTCATCCTTCATTTTCTGAATTCTTTTGAATTATATTACCATTTTAAAAGATATTATACCGTTTATTATGAATAAAAATACTGAATTATATATGAGAAATTTACATTTTTTACGCATATTTTTTATGCAATTTTCCTTTTCTGGTGTAAGATTTCTTTATGGTGTTTCCTTAATAATAGGTAGCTTATTAGCTAAATTATAGGAATAAAATGATAATCAAATTTTGTTTCCTTATTTCCTTAAAATTTTGCTTAAAAATGGGTTTAATTGAGGATAAGATCAATAGTTAGTTGCTGATTCTCGGCTAATATGTAGGCCTAACTTATATTTTATTTTTTATTTTTTCTTATACAATTTTTCATGCATTTATTTAATAGATTTATATTTAAATTAATTGCCACGTCACTGATGATGTTATCAGTGACGTCAAATCTGACGTGGACACTCTTAGAATTGGCCATTACTTTGGCTATTAGTAGTATAACTAGTTTTTTGCCCCGTGAAATCACGGGATCTTTTTAATTTATTTGTAGAGTTTTTATAACATGTTAGCTAGCTATACCAAAAATCAAAATAAAATTGTCTATCATGTTACCGAAAATAAACATACCAAGATGATCATATTTGGAACTAAAATAATGATAATAGGAGTTCAATTACAATAAGCATAAACGTGACAAATAAGAGGAAAGCGTTTTATCATTTTTAATTTATTTGCAGAGTTGTTGGAACGTGTTAGCTATATCTTAAATGAAAATGAAATTATCATTCACAATATCGGAAATAAACATGACCAATTCAAGATGATATCCCGAACACAAAAAAATCATTTCTCATCTCATTGTAGAGTACAATATAGGAGTAACTATTTGGAATTATAATATCGATTAGCAACATACCATCATATTTTGACGGTAAAACTTAAACTTTAGAGACTCGAGATACAATGAATACATGTAACTAAAATTCTGTCTTTGATAAACTCAATGTATATGTAGGGAATGATATTATTTTTCACACCAAAATCAAATGATACCTAGCGTATATATACTAATTCGAAGTAGATGTAACTGACACAATTAGCAAACGAAAGGCCAAGAGTCATCATGTTTAATGTTGTTATTAAGATGAATAATGGTGTGATTAATTTAAGGAATTTTAATAAGATTAATGTATAAGAAGTTGAAGTGATTCGTAACGTCAAAGTGGGTCATTCATAAGATTAAGTTTACACCGCATTAATAAGTCCCCTGATAAAGCTATGACACATGCTAGTGCAATATAGAGCTGACACGTAGGCAATGAGGTGGATTTAATTTTTTGCAAATGCTCTAATATTACGCCACGTCATCCGTGATGTTGGGCTATTAAAGGTATAGTATAGATATGTAAGATGAAAGTAAATGAAATTAAGATGAAGAATATATAATTTAGTTGATAGTTAATGATTCAAAAACCAATTAGTTTTATCTTAAGGGTTAATAGACTTTTTATGACACATAACCAGAAAAAACTCACACCCGTTTTAACCCTCATATGTTACGAGCTTTTACGTGTAATGAACCCATATTTTAATATTATAATGATAATATATTATATTAATCCGTTCATATTTTAATATAGTAATCAGCATATTTTTCGCAAAAAAAATCTGCCGGCAATTTTTGTAAGGATTGATATATGATCATATATTATATAATTATCGGTACATTTCACAGGACATCATCGACACGTCACTGACTCACTGCTGATGTCAATATCCAATAAATACATATAAAAATGACATATTCCGTTTATACAAAAGGGAAACAAATCTCTTAGATTGTATCTAATACCTAAAATATATAATGATAATATATTATATTGATCCGTTCATATTTTATTATAGAAATGAACATATGTTTCGCAAAAAAAAAAAAAAGCTATGTTTGGTAAAACTAGCTGAAATAGTAGTTGATCGCTGAAATAGTAGCTGAATGCTGAAATAGTAGCTGACAACTGAAATAATAGCTGCAATAGTGGCTCAAAGTTTTTTAGCTGATAGTAATCGAAGTGTTTGGCAGAATTAGCTGATATAGAAGTTGGTATAAATAAAATTACTTTAAAATGCATTATTTATTTTTAATCTCATTTTTATTTTAGTTAATAAATGAGGGCAAATTCGGAATAAGATTATGATAAGGCAGCTTATTTTTAAATAAGTTATTTGGGGCAACTTCTTAAATAAGCTAGCTTATCATTTAAGCTAGTGGTGTTACCAAACCAACTTATTTGGTCAAAGAGCTTAAAAAACTAGTTAAATAAGCTATTTTGGCCAAATAAGCTATACCTTATTGTGCATACCAAAAATAGCCAAAATTTGTTGGCAATTTCGTTAAGGATTGAAATATATTCCCAATTTTCTTAATAGAATTTATACATACATTTTTTATATTCCACGATTGAAATAAAATAAGATTCAAGAACAATTTAAAAATCATAATTTTTCTAAATATTTGTAATAGATGGCATTTCCCATGATTAAATCAAATCGAAATTACAAAACATTATAATGATAACGGATATGAACGCATAATTATGCATGGGTGAATTAATAAGCAACATGAACGGGATATATCTAAAGTGAAATCATTTATCTTATTTTATATAAAAAATAAATCATAAAATCTTAAATAATCTAATGCATACCCCCCATGAAGAAAATTAGTCCTGACGGTATGGAAATAAATCAGGTTGATATAATTTATACCCAAACTTACTATAAAATTGTTTCCTGTATAATCTCCAAAATTAAAATGATTTTATGAGTGTTATTTAACTTTAGGATATCTCCAATGGAGGTCTCAAAATAAGTACCAAAAGGGGTTTTCAAAAGATTCCCAATGGAGAGAAATATGACGATTCTCGTTTTCAGAAACGACATCTATTTTCAGAAAACGTCTCAAATTGGTAGCAAGTCAAAAAAATTGATCTAAAGAAACAATAGAAAAATAAGAAGGGAAAATAAAGAGTATTTCCACAAATTTAAGATATTAATTATACTTACTGCCTTTCATCAAGTATACTCTTACATCATTCGGCAAACTATTGATTTTGTACTAGAAAGGATCCTGTTACGGGAATTCGAGTCGGTCGGTACCATGAAACTAGTTCATGGGGAGAAACATAACACAGCGGAATTTATCAGACACGATTCATGTTTCGTGTTTCTCAATCGTTCGTACAAGGTTTCTCATTGATTTCATCAATAATACATCCTATATATACTAGGTATAAGTTAATGTCTTCTCGTCTAAGTAATACATCTTTCCTAAATACAACCTACCATAAATGTACTTCGTACATATTCACAATATATACGATATATACGATATTACCATAACTTCGTATATGGTAATATATTGCTGACCATATTACTCCATAATATCTCTCGATATTATCTCGTAATATTGTCACCTTCCGTATTTCCTATTACCCCCCCTCAAACTCATGGTAATTTGAGGTAATTTGAGAAAATTTCCATGGGTTTGCCAAAACTCGTCCGGAAAGGAGAAGGAAAGAGGAAAAAAAAATGGTAATTTTCCTTCGGTAGTCGTTTTCTCATCGACTCATCTTTCGTATTTCGTCGTCTTCTCGGTCTTTCGGTCTCGGGTCAGTCTCGGATCGGTATCGGGCCAATCTCGGATCGGGTTCGAATCACAAGTCGGGTCGGATTCTATTCACAAGTCGGGTCGAGCTCGTTTCGATTGGGTTTGAATTAACAAGTCGGGTCGGGTCATCACACCATCTTCGTTTTCGTACCACAAATTACGTACAATTCACATGAAATTCATTGCATTGTCGGTGCAAATGCAAAATCAAGCGCTCCCTCGTCATTCGAATCCAAATTCCAAAACCCATCCTCAATTATTCGATTAATTTGGGATTAATCACCATCCCTTTCGCCGTTCATCAGCAAGTCCTTTAATCAGACTTGATTCGTCGCTCCGTCGAATTCTTAGCTGTTGATTTATCGTTCAACAACGCCCAATATTGGGTCGGCTCGGGTTCGTCATCGGGTCGGATCGTTAAAACCCAATTCAGATTTACCTTGATTGGCTTCATCATATGCTCCAAAAACAGAGAGCTCCGGTTCGTCATGATCGTTGCCGTAGCCAATTTCTATTCACCGTTCATCGTAGCCCAAATCAGGCTCGCTCGGGGTCGTCATCATCGTGGTGAATATCGGTCATCGGTTCGTGCAAGAGGAACCCCCCTGCGCACCTAGGTGGTTCGGGTACAGGAAGTCGTTCGAGATCAAGCCCGTATGGTTTGATCAGATTCGAGCATTAAAACTTGCTCAAAATTACATAGTCGTAGTTGTCTTCGGTTAGGTCGTCGTGTCTTCGGTTCGTCGTGGTCGGATTGTCTTCGGTTCGGGGTCGTCGCTAGTCAGCTTCCTTCGGAAAATCGTAGGTTGTGATCATGATCATCTGATCAAACAACCAAGTTGATGGTCGTTCGTCGTGGTCGGGTCAAATCGTGGTCGGGTTGTTGTTGCTGTAGTCGTGGTCAATCGTCTTCGGTTTCGATCGTGGTTCGTCGTTCTTCATCGTCATGGTCGTGGTAGTAGGGGGTTGAACTCCGTTACCTTGTTCATCGGTCGGCAAACCCTTAAATTGGGTTTGAGGTTCGTCAATCGTCAGATTAATTGATCACAGCAACCACGTAGTATTCGAAATCGGTCGTCATTCGTATACTACCAAACTGCCGCTCACCATGAATTAAAGTTAGGCATGCATGTCATTATAGACAAGCACTCTCGGAAAAGTCATAGTGACTTTCGGTCGGTCTCATCGTCCGGATGAGATTCATTTGTGGCTTTCGGATTTCGGTCGGGGGTTGTGTTTCGGATTTCGGTCGGGGGTTGTGTTTCGGATTTCGGTAGGGTTCGTGCTTCGGATTTCGGCAGTGTTCGAGAGTCCTCAGGAACGAGGCTCTGATACCATGTTACGGGAATTCGAGTCGGTCGGTACCATGAAACTAGTTCATGGGGAGAAACATAACATAGCGGAATTTATCAGACACGATTCATGTTTCGTGTTTCTCAATCGTTCGTACAAGGTTTCTCATTGATTTCATCAATAATACATCCTATATATACTAGGTATAAGTTAATGTCTTCTCGTCTAAGTAATACATCTTTCCTAAATACAACCTACCATAAATGTACTTCGTACATATTCACAATATCTACGATATATACGATACTAGTTTTAAGCCCGTGCGTTGCACAGTTCAAATATTATATTATTTTTAATGATTTTTATCATTATAACCAACTATGCTATCATTTCAGTTAAAATAATCCATACCAATTGTTGTGATGTTGCATACATGTATTTTTAAAATTTGATCAATTCAAAAAAATAATATACAAATTTGTCTACACTGTCCATTTTTAAATTATACAACAACATTTATTGTATAAAAAACCCTTCTTTTAATAAAAACTATGTTTCCATAACATAGCTTTATGTAAAAGTTTAACGAAAATGAGAATCTCTTTGTGAATTGTTAATAATATTTTTTGTTCTTTCACCGTACACTAAAATCTCTATATTCTTCCAAAATTCTTTGTGTGAATTGTTAATAATTAAATTTATCCTCTCATTTTTTGCTCTTTTACCACCCACTAAACTTTTTAAGTATTTCTCAAATAATGGACTCTCTCTATTGCTCTTTCAACATACACTAAATTCTCAAACGATGGACTCTCTCTATTGCTCGTTCACCGTACACTAAACTCTTTGAGTATTTCTCAAATGGACTCTCTCTATACTCTTCAAAAATCTCTCTTTTATATTGGAAAAATGTGTAAATGGGTGTCAAATTGAGATACATTTAGAAACAAATCTCATGATATATGTTTTTAAACTTTCTATGCAACCAATGTTATAAGTGATTATGTCTCAAATCTATTACAAACATTTATGAAAGAGTCTCACGTCTATATGTGCATTATTAATTATTATCCGTGTGAGTTAATAATAAAATGTAGGTATTTCTCATATTTTAAACTCTCTCAGTATTTCCCTTTTGTTGGACTCTCTCTTTTGTTTGTTGAGTTTAGCTTAGGAATAAACACAATATATCATTTTTCCAATTTTCGCTCGATGACTGGTGTTTAATACAAAACATATGTATAAATGGAACTCATTTTAGATTAAATTTCAAAATAGGTTTGATAAGTTATATGTATAAATGAAATTTAGGACTAATTATGTCGTTTCACATTTAAATAACTTTCGAATTACAATTTTATGAAAGTATGGACTCTGGTTAATAAATGTTGTGAGAATTTTCCATTCTTTGGACTCTCTCACCATTTCTCTTATTTTGGATTCTCCCTATACTTTTTAAGAAAAAAACAAATCTCTACTAAATGTACACGCAGTAACTTAATTGTTTCATATCGGAAAAATGTGTAAATGGATCTCAAATTGAGATACATTTTGAAACAAATCTAATGATATATGTTTTTAAAATTTCTAATACACGTGACTAATGTTATGAGTGAATATGTCGCAAATCTATTAGATACAATTATGAAAGAATCTCACGAAAATAAGGATTCTACATGGGGATTATTAATAAGTGTCCGTGTGAGTTGTTAATAATAAAATGTGGGTATTTCTCATTTTTTAAACTCTCAGTATTTCTCTTTTGTTGGACTGCGTTGCACGGTTCAAATATTATATCATTTTTAATGATTTTTATGTTTATAACCAATTATGCTATCATTTCAATAAAAATAATTCATAGCAATTGTTGTGATATTGCTTACATGTATTTTAAAATCTTGATCAGGTAAAAAAAAAAAAAATACAAAGTTGTCTAGATTGTTCATGTTTAAATTGTACAAATAACATTTCTTACATATACTCTTCAAAACACCTTTTTTTTAAAAATAAATATTGTATGTAAAGTCAATTGTAATCATTAAGCATTGCTTATCGGAAAATGTATAAATGGATCTCAAATTGAAATTCATTTTAAATCACATAAAATGATATATGTTTCAAATGTTTCTGATACACATAACCAATTATATAATCAATCATACCGTGTTTCTATAATATAGTGTGAATGGTTAATAATTAAATGTGTAAGATACGTTTATTAAAGAGTCTCACGAAGATAAGGATTCTTTATGTGGATTATTAATAATTGTCCATTTGATTTGTTAACAATAAAATGTGGGTATTTCTCATTTTTTTAACTCTCTCAGTATTTATTTTTTGTTGGACTCTCTCTCGGCTCTTCAAAAATCTCTCTTTTATATATATATACTAGTTTTAAGCCCGTGCGTTGCACGGTTCAAATATTATATTATTTTTAATGATTTTTATCATTATAACCAAATATGCTATCATTTCAGTTAAAATAATCCATACCAATTGTTGTGATGTCGCTTACATGTATTTTTAAAATTTGATCAATTCAAAAAAAAATATACAAATTTGTCTACACTGTCCATTTTTAAATTATACAACAACATTTATTGTATAAAAAACCCTTCTTTTAATAAAAACCATGTTTCCATAATATAGCTTTATGTAAAAGTTTAACGAAAATGAGAATCTCTTTGTGAATTGTTAATAATATTTTTTGTTCTTTCACCATACACTAAAATCTCTATATTCTTCAAAAATTCTTTGTGTAAATTGTTAATAATTAAATTTATCCTCTCATTTTTTGCTCTTTTACCACCCACTAAACTCTTTAAGTATTTCTCAAATAAGGGACTCTCTCTATTGCTCTTTCAACATACACTAAATTCTCAAACGATGGACTCTCTCTATTGCTCTTTCACCGTACACTAAACTCTTTGAGTATTTCTTAAATGGACTCTCTCTATACTCTTCAAAAATCTCTCTTTTATATCGGAAAAATGTGTAAATGGATGTCAAATTGAGATACATTTAGAAACAAATCTCATTATATATGTTTTTAAATTTTCTACGCAACCAATGTTATGAGTGATTATGTCTCAAATCTATTACAAACATTTATGAAAGAGTCTCACGATAATAAGGATTCTATATGTGCATTATTAATTAGTATCCGTGTGAGTTAATAATAAAATGTAGGTATTTCTCATATTTTAAACTCTCTCAGTATTTCCCTTTTGTTGGACTCTCTCTTTTGTTTGTTGAGTTTAGCTTAGGAATAGACATAATATATCATTTTTCCAATTTTCGCTCGATGACTGTTGTTTAATACAAAACATATGTATAAATGGAACTTATTTTAGATTAAATTTCAAAATAGGTTTGATGAGTTATATGTATAAATGAAAGTTAGGACTAATTCTGTCGTTTCACATTTCAATAACTTTCGAATTACAATTTTATGAAAGTATGGACTCTGGTTAATAAATGTTGTGAGAATTTTCCATTCTTTGGACTCTCTCACCATTTCTCTTATTGGGATTCTCCCTAAACTTTTTAAGAAAAAAAACAAATTTCTACTAAATGTACACGTAGTAATTTAATTGTTTCATATCGGAAAAATGTGTAAATGGATCTCAAATTGAGATACATTTTGAAACAAATCTAATGATTTATGTTTTTAAATTTTCTAATACACGTGACTAATGTTATGAGTGATTATGCCGCAGATCTATTAGATACATTTATGAAAGAATCTCACGAAAATAAGGATTCTACATGTGGATTATTAATAAGTGTCTGTGTGAGTTGTTAATAATAAAATGTGGGTATTTCTCATTTTTTAAACTCTCAGTATTTCTCTTTTTGTTGGACTACGTTGCACGGTCCAAATATTATATCATTTTTAATGATTTTTATGTTTATAACCAATTATGCTATCATTTCAATAAAAATAATTCATAGCAATTGTTGTGATATTGCTTACATGTATTTTAAAATCTTGATCAGTTAAAAAAAAATACAAAGTTGTCTAGATTGTTCATGTTTAAATTGTAAAAATAACATTTCTTACCTATACTCTTCAAAACACCATTTTTTTTAAAATAAATATAGTATATAAAGTCGATTGTAATCATTAAGCATTGCTTATCGGAAAATGTATAAATGGATCTCAAATTGAAATTTATTTTAAATCACATAAAATAATATATGTTTCAAAAGTTTCTGATACACATAACCAATTGTATAATCAATCATACCGTGTTTCTATAATATAGTGTGAATGGTTAATAATTAAATGTGTAAGATACATTTATTAAAGAGTCTCACGAAAATAAGGATTCCTTATGTGGATTATTAATAATTGTTCATTTGATTTGTTATTAATAAAATGTGGGTATTTTTCATTTTTTAAACTCTCTCAGTATTTATCTTTTGTTGGACTCTCTCTCGGCTCTTCAAAAATCTCTCTTTTATTTATATATATATATATATATATATATATATATATATATATATATATATATATATATATATATATATATATTAGATTAGATTACCATAACTTCGTATATGGTAATATATTGCTGACCATATTACTCCATAATATCTCTCGATATCATCTCGTAATATTGTCACCTTCCGTATTTCCTATTAGATCCAGAAGTGTTTCATAGTTTTCACTACTCGTAATAAACACCAGTGAACGATATAAACAGTGGAACTAGACGTCTAGACCTATTTTAACCTAGAAAAGTTAATCAATCAGAATATTTTCTAGACTAATAATCTTTGTAACGACCCAAAGTCCTATTTCTTAAATGCATCTTAAAATAATCAGAATATTTGGTAGACTAATAATCTTGGTGACTACCCAAAATCTTATTTCCAAAATATTGTGTCTTAAAATTGGAATATAATAAGTATTTCATAATATTTCGTTTTTCATATAATAAACATCATAATCGAGAAGTAAATCACTCATGATCTTTAATAAGCTGTTATAATTATAGAACTACGTGCCTTTCTAATGTAGGAAACGAAATCAGTCGAAATATTTTCTAAACAAATTTTGGTCAATATCCAAAATCTTATTTCAGAAGTAAACCACCCACACATAATCTAGGTAGCACCGAAACGGAAATGGGAACGGACACGGACACGAAACGGATACGGGAAACGGCAGTCTAAAATTTGTAGGACACGGACACGTCTAATTCAAATTATCTAAAATACATATTTTATGTTTGAAAAAGTATATTACTAATTTAAATATTAATTTAATACTATATTATTACTAATTAATCTATAAAACTTAGATTAAGAATTATATATATTACGATGTTCAAAGAAACATCGATAGCATAATTTATTTTTGATGATAATTACTCCTCAACTCACACCTATATTATCAATCTTCTATCAATTTTAGATTCTTGAAGTGTCTAGAAGTGTTTTGGAGGTATCCTAGACTTTCCCAATAAGCAAAATATCAATATAATAATGGACACCGATTTAAGAGTTTTGGACACGTATTATCAGGTGTCGTGTCGGTATCGGTGTCCGACACGGTGTCGGACACGGACACGGTAGATCATTGAAGTGTCAGTGCTACCTAGCACATAGGCTATGTTTGGTAAAACTAGCTGAAATAGTAGCTGAACGCTGAAATAGTAGCTGAATGCTGAAATAGTAGCTGAAAGCTGAAATAATAGCTGTAATAATAGCCGAAAGTTTTTAGCTAAAAATATTAGAAGTGTTTGGCAGAATTAGCTGATATAGGAGCTGATATATATAAAATTACATAAAAATGCATTATTTATTTTTAATTTCATTTTATTTTAGTAAATAATTGAGGGTAAATTAGGAATAAAATTATGATAAGCTAGCTTATTTTATATAAGTTACATGTGTTAACTAATTAAATAAGCTAGCTTATAATTTAAGCTAGTGGTGTTACCAAACCAACTTATTTGGTCAAAGAGCTTAAAAAACTAGTCAAATAAGCTACTTTGGCCAAATAAGCTAGCTTATTGTACATACCAAACATAACCATAATATATCATACTAGTATATCACACCGATATGAAATGATACTTTACTAACATGTAATGATTGGTTGTTGACTTCAAAAATGTATAAATAGGCCAGCAATCCTTGACAATTTTCACAACTATCCTTTCATCATCAGTATTTACCTAGCTATAGTATTAAGAGTTATAACATATAGTTTCATAAAAATGATGAAGATGATCCTCCCCATTTTCATATCTTGTGCTCTACTCTTTTCAAGAATTATAACATATAGTTTACCTACTATTGATGTTGCTAGTTTTCCAAGCTCAAATCCTGGTGTTCAAGCCGTTTCGACTGCCCTTTTCAAGAATGATTTGCCTTCTGACATTATTCAGAAAATCACTTTGCCTGATCTTCAGCAAATTCAAAAGCTTAAGAAGCTCTTCGGTGGTTCTAATTAATTCATTGCTTAATTGAGCCATTGATAATCGACCATCTTACAAACATGGTTAATTATTTAATTAAGTGCCCTATCAAATGTAAACCTAGTTAGGTTCAATTGCATTTTCACGTATGTGTCGAAATAATAATTTTTTTTTTTTTTTTTTTTTGAAATAAAACGAAAATTCATTAATATTGTCGCCAAACGGCACTTACATCAAGAATTATGAAGATACAAATATCATCAAATAAATCTAATTTACACAATTCTTCCCTAATTAACAAATTTGATCCCTTGCATGTCGACATCTTTGCGTCTTTCATCGGCATCGGAGACCTATGTAACTCGAACAAAAAAAGGCAACCGACGTAGTTAATGCTATTTGATCATGAATTCAGCATCCAACGCAACGCCATGACAAGATTAATGAACATCAGAACCTTGAAGAAATCTCGCGAATCTCAGTATAAACCCACCTATATGGTGGTAGAGATACCCTCTCGAGGAGGTAGAAACGAGTTATTATTGATAATAACTAATAATAATTAGTTAATTAGGATGAATGATAAAAAAATTGGGGCTTACCACCATCTAATAGATGGCTGGTAGCCCCTAGATTTAGATTTAGAGGCTAGGGTTTTTGAGAGAGAAGGAGGCTAGGGTTTGGGTGAAGAGATGCTGTACCTGTTGGTCTTAATTATTATGTGTCGAAATAAATTACTAGTAGTCAAATTACCATTTTTTGGAGCAGTGCATTAATTTCTCAGTCATTTGGCGTGAAAACATTATTGAACGGTTTTTATTTGGTGTTGAAAGTTAATCATATTTGATGTTTTTTTTTCTCCTTTTTCCCCAATCTTTTGATCGTGTATCGTTAATGTTCCCCATTCACATACTCTAAACCATGGTACTGTTTTGACTATGAGTGCGAAAAAAAAATGTAAATAAAAAGGAATTTTTGAGAATATCTAAAAAGATGTCATATAATAGTTCGTACGTGTCTTGTGCAATACTCCATTTTGTGTTCCATGTCGACTAGTCATCCTAGCCATAATCTTATACCCATAGTTAGAGGAATTCTATAGTACACGACGTGCACCGCAACGTACCGTAATAAATTATTTTTAAATTATTTTAGTTATTTTTTAACAATTTTAATTATTTTTCTGAAAATCAAGAATTAATTTAAACATATGTAATTATGTATCTCCCCTCCCCCATCTCATCCACTCCTCCCACCGGCGACAATCATCACCAGCCATCCCCCTCCCCATCCACTCCATCCTCCGTCGAGACCCACGTACTGAAAACCAGCCACGCCGGAGTCCCACTAGACCACCGCCGGTCATAACCCACGGTAGGCGGAGTTTACAGAGCGATCACCGGACTGCAGCCGGTCAGTCACCGGAGTCTTTCATACCGAACTGCAACTTCTCAATCGCCGACGTTGTCCATGCCGGACTGCAACCCTTGCCGTCAAATCTCCTCCAAACGCATCTTTGTTTGCTTCTTTCTTTCGTATCTAAGTATGTAAATTTCTCATACGAACACATACGTAGTCAAGTTTGTAGTTTATTGGTGAGGCTAAGGTTAGTACAGTAGTTAGTTGAAATGTTGAATTGCATAGGTTCGATCCCCTACTCTTATCATTTTTAGATAATTTTCCTTCATGTTTCAGCCACTATTAACTTTATTCATTTATTTTGATTTATTCTACTATCAAATTTTTTATCCTACTTTAGCGGAAACTAAGTATTGTATGTGTTTGGTCTAACTTTTTATAATGTTTTTGGTTTCTAAAACCATAATTTTGGCCAAATATAAAGTTTTTTTAGAAGTTAATTAAAAAATGTTTAACGAAAGCCAAATCTAGATATTGACCCCCCGAAAACAACTTCATATTTGGTTTAACGGAAACAACTATTCGGTTTAAGGTTTTCGCAAAACTTGGAAAAAGGAATAGAAAGGTTGTGTGTTATTACGAGATTCAAAATAGGACAATTTGAAGAACAATAAGAAAGTCAAATGAACTTCTTAAACACGTAAAGAGAATATAGTGTGGTTATATTTCATAATCGACCTTTCAATTATTAAAACTCCTACTAATGTTCTTAATATCATGTTTAATTTGCATGAGAGTAACGGTAACATACGTAAAATGTACAATATTAAAATAATGAAAGAAACTAAGGTATTGTGACACGATCTCATATTACATGTTATGAAAACGTTATTATACGTGTTGACATAGTTATTTTTCCAGATTAAACAGCCACAAAAAAATGATTATTTTACACATCTCCTTTGTTCGCCATTTCAACCTTAAACGTCTTTAACACACTACTCAAATGAAGTTATATTATTACTAACCTTGTGACTTAATGTTAAAGGTTTTTTTTTTTTACTAATACCATAGAGTAATGCTTATAATATAATGTATGTGATCGAGTATATAGTTCTAAGAAGGAATAGATCGGATCGAATTGTAAAATAGTTAGGCATGAATATGTTAGATACTTGTGACTCGATCAGTAAAATAGTACGGAGTATATCTCTAAAAAAAACCATGTTTCTTATTAATGACACACAAAAATGACACCAAAATTAGTTCCTCCTAATCAAGTACTCCGTATATTGGAAGGGCCACTTTCAAGTTTCAACCATACTCTAGTAGAATAATGACACCAAAATATATCCCTAGAAGTTGAAGGGTATAAAACATTAACCATGTGAAGACTAGAATAGTGAAAAAGATTAACATCAAACGAAAAAAAAAAGCTATGGACATGTTCGAACCCTCGACATCTCACGTGAAGAAACAGTTCCAAACCAACTGAGATACAGATGCTAACGACAAAGTATTTGTATCCAGAACTATATATAGGTGTGAGCATCATTCAATTATTCCAGCGCACAGCGGCCGACGCATCGAAATAGCAAACTTTCACCGGCGACTACCTACCTCCGACATAATTGAGCGATGCCACTGATCCCGGCATATGTTTCCGACGACCTCGGTTTTCCGACGATCATCTCCGTCTCTCCGGTAAGGTACCTCCCTTAGGTGGCCTCACTTCCTCCGATGACCGCTACTGTCAACTTCTCTATATTCGGTAACCTACTCCGGCGATACTTTTCGGCGACCACTCTCCTCCAGCGATACTACTCTTTACTTTTCTTTTTTTGTTCATAAATTTATTTAACATTTTCCTATTTTTGTTGCATATACAAAATAATTTATAATGTGATTAATTAAAAATTAATGAACGGTGTAGATCTTTTCTAACATAATGGACGGTTGATGTAAGCTTTGTTACGGTACATTTCGGTGCACGTCGTGTATCATAGAATTTCTGAGAATATCTAAAAAGATGTCATATAATAGTTCGTACGTGTCTTGTGCAATACTCCATTTTGTGTTCCATGTCGACTAGTCATCCTAGCCATAATCTTATACCCATAGTTAACATTCAGCTCGAGATCACTTGACCTAAGGATTAAAAAGTTGTAAGTTTAATTTTATTTGGTGATCGTTAATTATATTGTGATCAGTAATATTAAGGAATAAGAATATAGTAAATGATATCATCTTATGTTCACATTGTAATTGATTTGTTATATGATTACCTTCCCAACTTAGCTTTGTATTATGAGTACAGATCGATTCTTACCTAGATTAGTAGCATAACTGTAGGAATTATGATTAGGTTTTGATTCTCTTGTACTTGTATATAAACTATTTCACATCAATGGAATTACTCAAACTTTCATGTATAATTCTTTCCTCCCTCTCCCCTCTCATTCTCTACAAGTAATCGTCAATAATTTACGACTAAGGCCATGTGCGATTCAACTTATTCAACAGTGTTTTCAAATCAGATCAGATTTATTCAAATCAAATCAATTCAGATCGGTTTTATTCAAATAAAATCAAATCAGATCAGAATTACCCAAATAACAATCAATTAATCTAGTCTATTTCTAGTTATTAATTCGTCTAATTGCAGTTAATTTATCAATTAACTCAGTCCAGATCAAATCAAATCAAGTTTATTCAAATCAAATCAAATCAGATCAGTTCAATTCAAATCAAATCAAATCAGATCAGTTCAATTCAAATCAAATCAAATCAGAAAAATGCAGTTAAATCGCACATAGCCTAAATCACATTTGTTATGATTTTAAAGGATCATAAAACATAAAATTAGTCAAAATTAATAAATTATAGTAGCCCTTTTGTGCATCCTATGTAGATGTTCAAATAATAAATTAAACCAATCACTAAACAAATTGATAAAGTAAACTGGTCATCACTACCAACGTAAAGTTTGCACAGTTTGACTATAAGTGAGGTTTGAGTTGGGACGGAGGTAGTAATGAACAATGATAGATGGTCATCTTTAAATGGTTATGCAGTGCAAAGTATCAAACATATGCATCAGATAAAAAGATGAAAGACTTATGTAAAAGAATTATTGACGATCAAGAACATCGTTCGAGCCTATAATTTTTTTTCGAAATAGGGCTCAAAATATAAAGATTAAACAAAATGGGTCAGATTCAAAAACGTTTAATGTTATGGGGTGCACGTCACCCCATTTCAGGTTCGGAACAAAACCGCCATTACCACTGGCGGTTTTAGGTGTCCCAAACAGTACAAATGAGCTTCCGAGGGGATCTTAGGCAATTGTAAAACCGCCATGGGGGGTGGCGGTTTCACTTCAAGTGAAACCACCACTCCCTATGGCGTTTTCATCACCGAACTGACTCTGGGAACTCGAAGTAAAAATTTTGGTTAAGGGTAAAACCGCCATGGGGGGTGGAGGTTTCACGTTTTTTTTTTTTTTTTCTCCATATGTTATATGCGAATTTGGGGAAAAAAAACACACAACTCACCCGACTCTCACCCCCGACTCACCCCTAACTCTCATTATTACATCCTCTCACCCCGACTGTCCGCTGCACCGCCGCTGCCGCCGCCCTCTGCTCCGTCGCCGGCCGTCCCTCCTTTTACTCCTACACTCCTAATTGTTCCTATTATTTAGGTAATGTGTCTCTCTCCTTAATTTAAGTTAATTTCATTCATTCTAATTTAGGTTAGATTCAATTCATTAGTTTAATTGTTTGTTTTTTTGGTTAGATTACTAATTTATTGAATAATTTGTTATGTTAGTATTGATTATGATTTGCATTTTCATGGGTATATAGTAGAAGTTGAATTTTTAGAGGTTTTGTTTAATATTGTAATTAAACCACCCTAATTTAGGTTAATTTGAGTTCATTGAGTTGTTTTTTAGGTTAGATTACTAATATATGTAATCCAATTTAGTTAGTATTGATGCTTGAGTTTAGTTATTAAAATTCATAAGTCGATTTTTAGGGTTTTGGTTAATTGAAGATTTATGTTGGGGTTGAATTTCTTAATTAAATTAGTTTATTTTTCTCATTATAGAATGGAAATTACTGGATATCCTTTAGTATGTTTTTGGGATGGAGAAATTGTTGAAACTAGTGGAAATGTTTGTTATAAGGGTGGAAATGAGAGTGTTTTGAATTTGCTAGTACTAATATGACTTATAATGACTTCATTGGGGAGATTTGTGAGGCAATGAAAATCAATAGAAAGAGTGTTTCATTGACGGTGAAGATGAAGTATCCGAGTGCGGGGTGTTATAAGGTTGTACCCCTTAATAATGATCGTTCTTTACTTGCTATGTGGGCAATTGTTCGACACTCAAAGGTTCTTTCTATGGACATTTATGTTGAAGTGGGAAGGTTAGACTCTAGAAATGTATTGCCAACAACGCCCAATACTTCTCTCACATCAATGAGATTTGGAGATGTTGCGCAATATGTTTCCATTGAAACCAATAACATAAATAAAGGAACCTTGAACGAGGATTTAGAAGGAGATGAGGCGGAGGAGGAGTTGAATGTTGTTGAACGTATGATTGATGATGAAGATGAGGATGATGATTTGGTTGGGAAGAGTGCTCCACACGTAGAATTCAATACGATTCATGAAATTGATCAACAACATGTGAATGTTTGGAAAACATGGGTCAATGAAGTTGAAGTTAAGGTTGGTAGGGAGTTTATAGTTGGTCAAAGATTTCCAAATAAGGCTGCTTTGATAGAAAATGTAACTTTGTACTCTGTACAACGTAACCAAACTTTCAAAGTGCCTGAATCCAAACCCCACACTATCACTTTCAAGTGTGGTAGAACGCCAAACCCATGCAATTGGAGGCTTAGGGCATCACAAAAAGAAGAACAGTTTTCAGAAGCCTTCACCATTGTCACTTATCTTGGGCCTCACGAAGCTACCTGTGTTGGTGACGTTATTCCATGTGACCATATGAATTTGAAACGTGGATTCATTAGTGAAGCTATTAAAAACCTTGTTCCCAAGGATTGGTTCATTACAGTCCCAGTTCTTATTGAATTTATCAAAGATAAATTCAATTATACTATCTCATATATGAAGGGGTGGAATGCTAAACAAAGGGCAATTGCAAATTTATATGGTGATTGGGATGAATCCTACACTTTGCTTCCTCAATTCATGCAAGCAATGAAAGAATCCAACCCGGGAACTGTTGTGCATTTTGTAAATACGCCAACAGGCAAACCTAATGAGGAAACTTTCTTTCGAGTGTTTTGGGCATTTGGACCATCAATTCAAGGTTTCAACCATTGTCGCCCTCTTATAACTATTGATGGCACTCATTTATATGGGAAATATAAGGGTACTTTACTTATTGCAATGACAGTTGATGCTAACGACCAACTTTACCCACTTGCTTTCGGTATTGTTGAGAGTGAAAACACTAGTAGTTGACCTTGGTTTATGGCATGTATAAGGAGCTTCGTGACAGATAGAAAAGGTCTTTGTGTTATATCAGATAGACATGATGGCATCAAAGCTGCTATGAATGACGAACACATCGAAATGACTGAGCCGCATGCCTACCATAGATTTTGCATGCGTCATGTGGCATCCAACATCAACACAAAATTTAAAAGCAGGGATTTGAAAAACTTGTTTGGTTGGACTGCCACACAACATCAGAAGAAGAAGTTCAATCGTGGTTTCAATCGAATGGGTGAAATAAATATTGATACACGACGATATTTGACCAAACATGGCTTGGAGATGGAGAAGTGGTCAAATTATCATGACGGTGGGTTCAGGTATGGTATAATGACTACCAATATGGTGGAGTGTTTCGATGGAGTTTTGAAAGGAGGCCGATTCTTACCCATCGTCGCACTTGTGAAATTGACATTTTATCGAGTCAATGCGTACTTTGTGGAGCGGCGTGAGAAGGCAAAACAAAAGCTTGAAAAGAGACATGCATATTGTAAGAAAGTAATGGATGCCATTGCTGTAAATTCTGAGAAGGCCGCACACCATACCGTTGTGGCATTTGATAGAGGACTGTTTCAAGTGACCACTGGATCGGGGCATAGAGGTAGTGGAAAAGGGAAACATAAGCATACTGTGAATGTTGTGACTAAAACATGCACTTGTAAAAAACTTAAAATTTACAAGTACCCTTGTTCACATGTACTTGCCGTTTGTAGCTCAATGGGTTTAAGTACAAATGCATTTGTGGATGAGTTTTACACTAGTGGTGAGTATTTGGGGTCATACGCACCCAAATTTCGACTCATTCCGGATGAAGCTTATTGGACACCTCTTGATGGTCCTAAAATCCTTGCTAATAAGGATATGAAACGTGAACCGAAGAAGAAGGGTACGAAGGATAAGTCACATTCAAAGCGATTGCGTAATGAGATGGATGAAAAACCACCATCAAAATCATTATGTGGCATATGTCGTCAACCCGGTCATAACAAAAAAACATGTTCTTTAAGAAGGTAACATTTTTTGTTGATCTTTATATTGTTGTGAACTTATATTTGCCTAATCTTTTTGTGTAATATTTTAACTCTCTTCTTTTTCTTTTTGTAGCTCTCATGGAGGCGGATCTTCATCCGGGACCAATCGAACCGTCTCTTCTCAAACTGCAAGACAAACACAGGAGTCAAGCAATTTGGGACGGAGAGGAGGTGAGTCCTCTTAGATGTAGAACTCACATAAAATGGCATGGCGAGTATCGTCCTAGTAAGCGGGTAGTTAAATTTATTAGGAAAACCCAGTTTTATGGGGCGCATAGAGTAGCTAGTGTTAAGTTAGATCAGGATTTAATAAGTGCGTTGGTAGAAAGATGGAGGCAAGAAACCCACACTTTTCACTTAACCGTTGGGGAGGCCACTATCACCTTGCAAGATGTGCAAGTTATGTTAGGTTTGAGGATAGATGGAAGAGCTGTGATGGATGAGACCCATCAAGATTGGCAAGGATTGGTGACTAAATTGTTGGGAAGAGCACCGAGGGCAAATTTGAAGGGAACTTCTTTGAAAATTTCTTGGTTGATGACCCATTTTAATTATTTGCCCAACGGTATGGACGATGCCGTATTTCATTGCTATATTCGAGTGTATCTTCTCATTTTGTTTGGTCCCGTTCTATTTCCAGATAAGAGTGGGGATGTAGTTCAAGTAATCTATTTGCCATTGTTGAGTGATGTCAGTAGATAGGATGATTACTCGTGGGGAAGTGCGGTACTATCAACATTGTATCGTAACTTGTGTCGAGGGTGTTGTAAGGGTGCAGTAGAGATATCCGGACCTCTTATTCTTCTCCAGTTGTGGTCTTGGGAACGTATTGCTATAGGACGTCCTATGAACATGGGACCATTAGAATATGAGGATGAGGATGAGGATGAGGATGATGATGAGGATGAGGATGAGGATGATGATGAGGATGAGATTATAGCTAGTCCATTTGGGTCACAACATATCTATGGGAGAGATGCATTAGGATGTAAGTGGCTTATGATCGATCGACGAAGAGCCGATGGGATTTTCTCTCTTACCGCTTATAGAGATGCATTTGATTGTATGACTCATGATCAAGTAAGTTTACTTATCCAATCCATTGTTTTGTGACTTTTTAATCATGAAAATAATTTGGTAATTCACTTATTTATTTATTTTTTTTTTTTTTTAGTTCATTTGGCAACCTTATACAGCGGATGTCATCTCAGCTCTCTCTCCGATTTGTTCTAAGGATGAACAAGATTGGTGTGTTTTGGCTCCTATGATCTGCTTCGATATTGTAGAGTGGCATTGTCCGGATCGGGTAGTACGCCAATTTGGTTTGAAGCAAACAATCCCGATGGACTGTGATACTTCGGTGGCTCTTCATAAATTGGATAGGAGAGGAAATCGCAAGATAAGTTGGAGTGAAATCCACAATGTCTATATCGATTTATGGTGTAGGCGTCGAGAGAGGGTGGTGGCTAGTACCGATGTAGATGATAGCATGATGGATTACAATGATCCGTATATGGTTTGGTATCGAAACCATACTCGTCGTGTCATTGGAGCTGTTAAACAATCTCATGGTGGCCCGGTTTCCTACCATCCTTCTTCTCCCTCAATTCAATTGCTTGTAAGTATGATTTATCGTTATTTCACTTTTATTGAATAGTAAGCATGTTTAGGAAATAATTAGAGCAATCTTTTGATTTTTGTGATTGTAGACCCAAGGTTTTGCAACTCTACACATGAGGTGTGAGCATGACCTTCAAGCTGCACTAAATGGCGCATCTAGTGTCAATTTTGTCCAAACTTTAACCGACATCCGCAAACATTGCTCCAAATGTCTCGAGAAGGTGGGATTTTCACATCTTATCCAACAATCTCAAGAACAACCAAGTGCAAGTTTGGATGATCATTCTCCTCTTATACAATATATGCGTCGACGTAGAGTTGGTTCTCCTATGACACCAATTATGGAAGGCGACACTCCGGGTTGTTCCTCAAGCCAACCCGCTTCCTCAAGCCAACGTCGAGCTACACGCCGCCGCCGCCTAGCGGAAGATTAGCTATTAATATATTAGTTTGTAATGTATGAGAACAATTTGTCAATTTTATGTTGTATTCGACTATTTCAAGTATGTAAAAGACGTTTTAAGTTATGAAATAAGATACCATGTCATTCGAGTTCTCATCATGGGTTGTTATTGGTGTTATTGAACGATTTTGGTCGTGGCATTTTGGTTTGGGTTTGTCTGAGTTGCAGGTAAATGGAAAAGAAGGGGAAAATAAGGAAAACAATCTCAAAAAAAAAAAAAAAAAAAAAAAGGTAAAACCGCCATGGAGACTAGCGGTTTCAACACACAGAAACCGCCAGTCTCCATGGCGGTTTCTTCATAGAAATGAGATTATGGAAATTTTAGAAGAAATTTAGGCCAGAGTGAAACCGCCATGGGGGGTGGCGGTTTCACTTGAAGTGAAACCGCCACTTCCCATGGCGGTTTCATCACAGAACTGAGGTACGAGGAAATTTTGGCTAGGGTGAAAGTGAAACCGCCACTCCCCATGGCGGTTTCACCCTAGCCAAAATTTTTTCCCAGTCTCAAAGCTACTGTTCAAGACGCTTAAAACCGCCAGTGCCACTGGCGGTTTTGTCTCGAACCTAAATGGGGTGACGTGCACCCCATAAGATTGAACATTTTTCAATCCAACCTATTTTGTTTAATATTTATTTTTTGAGCTCTATTTCGAAAAAAAATTCTCGAGCCTACGGAGTACAATCCATTGATAATACTCGCTGTGTCGCTGCTGCAATCTATAGCATAGGTTACAATCCATTGATAATACTCGCTGTGTCGCTGCTGCAATCTATAGCATAGGTTAGAATCGAGAAATCATCACTACTATAATTAACACATTAGTTACCGCAATATGATACAATTATTGTAAGGATGATAAAAGTGTGGTTAGAGTCGTTACTTTCTGTTATTGTGTAATCGGTTACAATTTAGTTGTTGGTTGTTATCTCTAAGCATTCTAATAGATATCTAGCTCCTGTAATCACATAATTTCAATCGAATAAACATTGTAATATACCAGCCCGTCCCAATTTAAACTTCCCATAAAATTTGAAATCTTCTCACACATTCAAATGACATGGGAAGTTTAATTTGGACGGATTGGTATCAAGCTCCTGATATCAAGCATTCTAGCATCTTTTATTAGGAACCTAGTTTTAAACTCATGCGTTGCATGGTACACATATTATATCGTGCTTAATGATTGTTATACTAAAGTCTCACTTTGAACAATTTTCTTAGATAGCCAAATGTGTGTTTATATTTTGTTTGTTGAGTTTAGTTTGGCATAAACACAATCTTCTTTTTGCAATTTTCGTTCGATAATTGCTGACTTCTGCATTTTTATCAAAGGCAAATTGTTGTATGAGGCGGTCTCACACATGCGACGGATCCAATAATAAAAGCCCTATAAATTACACACCAAAAAAAAAAAAATTCCCCACTTTCCCTTTATTTTTTTCTCCATCATCTTTTATCTTTTTTTTTTTTTTTTTTTATTGAGTCTTGCTTTCAATTATTTTATCTCACCATATTTCTCATATATTATGTGTATTTTTATAGTGATTACTACATTAAGTTGACTCAAATATTTACATTAAGAACTCGAGAATTTATATTATGAGTTTAAAGATTTATATAAATATAAAACTCAAAGATTTATGACGAAAATTCAAGGTTTAAAGTTAAATTAGAAATGTACATTAATAACTCAAGCCTTTAAGTTCAAAATTCAAATATTAGCATAAACATTTATAACTTATAATTTTAATTACAACACTCAAGGTTATAACTTAATAACTCCTCTTTTTTTTTTTCTTTTTTTTTTCATTGATGGGTTATCTTCTTTTTGGGTCCGTCTCACCTGTCAGACGGTCTCACAGGAGACTTGCTGTTTATCAAATATGTAGAAATGGAAACATTTTAAATTAAATTTCAAAACAAATTTGATGAGATATGTGCTGAAATTTTCTGATTTGTAAATTGAAAGTTATGACTAATTATGTAGTATCACATTTAATTAGTTTTTAAATTACAGTTTTATTAGAGTTTGGACTCGGTCTAATAACTCTTGTGAGAATCTCTCATTTTTTGGACTCTTTCACAGTTTTACTTTCTGTTGGACTATCGCTCTCTAACTTATTCAAAAAACCAAAACTCTACATAATTTATAACTGAATCGTTTTTGCAAATTCATTGACCTGACTGTTGACTAATGCACTTCTCTCAAACATATGTATAAATGAAACTCATTTTAGATTAAATTTCAAAACATGTTTAATGAGACATATGTGGTAATTTTCTGATATACAAATTGAAAGTCAGGACTGATTATGTCATGTCACTTTTGAATGACTTTCAAATTACAGTTTTATGAAAGTATGAACTCGATATGCCTAATAACTCTTGTGAGATTCTTTCGGTTTTTGGACTCTCTTACCATTTCTCTTATTTTGGACTCTCTCCGAACTCTTCAAAAACCAAAAATTCTACTAAATGTATAACTAAACTGTTTTGCATATCGGAAAAATGTGTAAATGGATCTCAAATTGAGGTACATTTCGAAACAAATCTAATGATACATGTTTCGAAGTCCTCTGATAGCAAAAGGTCGTGCTCATGTCGTGTTCGTGTCCGTGTCAAAGATAAACGGGTTATAAGACCCTTGACACTAACCCGACCCGATTATTAAACGTGTCGATAATCTTTGACACTAACTCGACCCGTTTATTAAATGTGTAACACGTTAACAAACCGCCTAATCCGCCTAAATGAAAGGTTTATAAAAATTGCATTTTATTACAGAAAAAAATGTAGAATTAAGGTTATCGTGTCTATGTAACTCATCATTAATAACAAAGACTAGTTTAAAATGAGTAATTTCAACATTTACATTGTTTTAGTATTGATTTAAGCCCTATACAGTTTCAAAAGTTAAGAAGGTCATACGAGTTGACAAGATTAACATATCAAATATAAATAAACGGGTAAATTCGTGTTTGTTTCGTGTCGAAAATATAACACTAACTCTCTCTAAACTCTTCAAAAAAATCTCTTATATATATATATATATATATATATATATATATATATATATATATACAGGCAGGTTCAGGTGAGATCCTCTGTTCCCGTGAGCGCGTGAGGTCCTGTGATTCTATTGTATATTCTGTGTGATTCTATGCGTCAGTGTGATTTTATGTATCAGTATAATTTTATGTTTTATATTTTGTGATTTCATCCATATATGTATGTGATTTTATGGATACTTTGTGTGATTTTAAAGTTTTGTGATTCAAAAGCATGTGTGATTCTATTCCGACAAATATGATTCTATATTTTGTATGATTCTATTTACTGTTACGTATGATTTTATTTGTTAAGACGTATAATTCTATTTAGTGGTTATTTGAATAAAAAAAAATTCACACACTAGACCCAACCTCCATTTTCTCTCCTCCCTTCCCTCCTTCCCCCACCCATGCAGCCCTTGCCCCACCATCGCACCACCGTGCCACTAGCACCATCGCACCATCGCACCACCGTGCCACTAGCACCAGTAACACCACCCAAATTCCCGGCGATACCACCACCATGGACAGCTGACTCCAGCGAACCCTCAACCTCCGCGTGCGACCATTTCCCCCCTCCTCCATGTTCCAAAATTTGCCTCGCTCTATCACTTTTTTATTTCACTCCCAAACAAGGGCGCGGCGACTATGGTGAGGGGCCAGAGATCAGGGTCGAAGGGCGGCGAAACAGGGACGGAATCGTCGAGGAAGAGGGGAGAATTTCGAGGAGAGAGAATGAGGAGACAAAGGTAAAATTGAGGAGGAGGGGACGACTGTGGTGTCGCGGGGGTGGGGGGAAGGGCTCGCCGGAGATTTCCGGTCAGATCCGTGGTGGCGGCGCCCATTCAGGTTGTGGCCGGCGGGAATGTGGTGGTGGTACGTACACAGGCGGTGGTGGTAGAGGGTGGTGGTGCGTGGGAGATTAAATGGGAGGAGAGAGAAAGGATAAAGGGATGGGGTGGTTTTTTTTTTTTTTAATGTTTTTGTATTGTCTTTTATGGATTTTGTTAACCGTAAGATCAGAATATCTGATGGCTCACACACGCATCACCTGAGGATGAGACCTCACAAATATATATATACTAGTATATAGAAATAGGATCTCGTGAGGTACCATCTTTAGGTGAGGCGTGAGGTTCTATTGAAGCCATTAGATCACGATCCAGATTAGACCAGCTCTGACAAATTAAAAAAATTAAAAGAATTGACCAGCTATAACCGCTGGTATTTTTCTCTCTCTCCATTTTTACTCCTCATTTTTTCTCTCCTCACCGTCTTTTTCTCTCTCCTCTCTCGCCGTCGTTTACTCCTTCATCCTCTTTCCTCATTTTCTCTCGATCTTCTCCAACCGCTGCTGTCGCCACTTCCTCCGACCGCCGCCGTGGCCCACAATTTTTCTCTTCTCTCTCGTGCGCTCCGTCGCCGCTCTCGCCGCCGCCGTGCTGACGCCGCTCTCTTTCACATATTACCGCCACATCCAATGCTTTTTAGGGCTTGCTTGAAATGTGAGTAATTATTAAGGGGGTAATAGAAGTTAAAATAAGGGGAAAATGGTAGAAATGGTGGTGGTAGAGGGAGGAAATAAGGGGTAGAGGAGGAACTATTACCCCCATATGGGGGTAATGCATTACTCCCCTCCCCCCTAGGGTAATGCATTACTCCCATATGGGGGTAATGATTCCTCTTCCACCCTTCATTTCCTCCTTCCACCACCTTCATTTCCTCCTTCCACCACCACATTTTCTCTAATTTTCCCCTTATTGTAGCTCCTATTACCCCCTTAATAATTACTCCCAATCCAAGCAAGCCCTAAAGGTAATCACTTATCTCCAGAAGTTATGCTGCATTTTTCGTGTAATTTCAAGCTTTCATTTGTTCGATTTATCGTGTTTTAATGCTTATTAAGTTTGATTTATGTTGATTAGATACTCGATTTGTTGTTTTCGGAAGTTTTGCTGCATTTTTTCGTGTTATTCAAGCTTTCATTTGTTCGATTTATGCGTTTTAATGCTTATTAGGCTTGATTTATGTTGATTAGATGCTCGATTTGTTGTTTTCGGAACTCTTTTAGTGTTCTATTGTTGATTTGTATGTTTCGGAAACCCTAGTTTGTTGTAACACGTTCCAGGGTTTAGGATTTTTGGTTTTTGAGAAGGTTTTGATTGTCGATAGGTTGATGAGGATTTGCGCATTACGTTTTTTTTTTATGAATTTTTTGAGTCACAACAAATTCTTACAGTGTGATTGTATTTCCACAAGTTATGACTCTATTTTCCGCATTTTTTGTTACGTATAAGTGACAATTGTCTTGTTGTGTAGTGTAAGAATGAAGCAGTTTCACTTAGATGCCTACCGTGTTGTTGTATTGCATAAAAGGAAGAAGAGGCAGCATGAGGATGATTTTAGCGAAGAAGAATTTGGTATAGATGTTGATGAAGTAAAGTCTGAGCAAGAAGATGAAGATGAACACGTGTATGATTCTCTCATGTGATTTTTTAGAATATGTTGTGTGATTTTGTGTGGTTGTTTGTGTGATTCTGTTTTCATTGTGATTCTATGATTTTGTTGGATAATTTGTATGATTTTTTGGAAATTTTTGTATGATTCTGTTTTCGGAATATTTGTATGATTTTTCCCGGACATTCTCTGTGATTTGTTGTATGTTTGTATTATTTTCTGAGCAATAAGCTGTAGATGAACCTGTGTATGATTCTCTCATGTGATTTTGTAGAATATGTTGTGTGATTTTGTGTGGATGTTTGTGTGATTCTGTTTAGCATGACACTTTAGTATCATTGGATTGCTTGGAGAATATGCCATTGATCGACTGTCCGTGGCTGATAGGCTGTAATTTGGGGATGTAGGACTGTAAACAGGAGAAGTGGGACTGTAAACAGGGGATGAAGGGCTGTATGAAGGAGGGGTCGGGTTGTAGTCGGGCGATGTAGGGGTGTTACTTGTAAGACTGGGGACGGGCTGTAGATAGGAGATATAGGGCTATAATTGGGTGAAATAGGGTTGTGCAGCATCAAATGAGATAACATCGCGCAACTCTTTTAGCAAGGCGTTGTGATTTTGTGTGGATGTTTGTGTGATTTTGTTTAGCATGACACTCTAGTAAATTTTTATGATTACATGTTTCTGTTAGTTACTTGATGTAAAATTGTGTAGAGGCATGTGAATGGTGAAACTTCTGAATTTATATTATGTTCGTTGGTTGAGGTCACCTCTTCCTTACGCCTCAGCATTGTTTTCTTTTGGATAAAATGTGCTTGTATTGTATGTGCTAATCCTGTAGTACGATGCTCAATTGCGCATTTATGAATCTTCTGTATGCGCTGTCCAACATTGCAATAGTAATTATGGTTTAGTTCTGGTGTTGCCTGATAAAGTGTGTCTGAACATAAGAACCTCGATGTCACTTGAATTAGAAAGGGGGTTTAGGTAGTGTTTGTGAATGTGTAATTGAATTGAGAGATGAATTTGTCTTGAATCTCAAGGGTTTAGGAGCCTGGAACAGCAAAAATAAGAGATTCCTTGTTATGTTAACACTGGGGATGGTCGCCTATATTTGATGGTGAATTAGATGCGTAGGATCAGTCTATTCGGTTATTCTTATCGATGTGGGCCTAAAATCTGGACTATTATTGTCACATGGCTGTGATCCTGTGACTGTGAATCAATATCAAAATTGTCGGCTGAATTTTGTTAGCTGGAGATTACAGGAATTTGTATCTGTGAGAGGCGGAATATGCAATCTATATATTCCTTCTTTCCTATACCATATATCCCTCTGTGGTGTGCATGCTTCATATCTTTTAGATCTTTGCTAGTTTGCTGAATTTCATAGATTTTAGTTTGGAATTTAGTCCACCACTGTGATTCTTGCCTTTAGTTGTGTTTATTGTTGTTGGACTGTAGGAATGAAGTGCTTGAAGTGCCATTAGTAGGCTATAACTGACAGTAGACACAATCAAACGTACCATGCCGACACACCTCTATCCTACCCACAAAGTCACATAACCACATTCACCATATAACAATTAATGATAGTGCCACCAAACAAGTCAGCTTACCACTTCAAGTATTCCACCAAACTTTAGTCCACCAATTCCATATGGTAGGAACGAAGTGCTTGAAATTTTCTGAATGCTACTGTTATCCGCAGATTATGCTCATTTTTGGATGCCTATACTGATTCAATTTTTGCTGTGAACATTGGTCTTATTTTTTGCCTCTGAGTCTGCTTTTTGTCTATTATCTTGCTATTTTGTAGTCTACTAGCTCAACTGGTAGAGCGCCCGTCTAATAGACGGAGGATGTAGGTTCGAGTCCTACGTAGACTAGATTTTTAGTTGAGGCTTGAATGTGTATACTTGATAGAGTTGGACCCTGATAGCGAAAATTTCTGCAACATGGGAATCGTATGATCACATGATGTAGTTATATGCTGTAGAATCTTGGAGGAATTGAACACCCCTCTTCAGTGGATATTGCACACACAAATCAATACTCAGTGTCACCTGCAAATCTGATCGTCCTCGGACTTAATTAGTTTCATTCGAATCTGAGTATGGCCTGGATAATGCAGGTGATCAGGAATACCCTGCAGGTAGCTGTTTTGCGTGTTAGGCACATGCATTTTGCCAGTTGACAGGAAATGCGACTCCAGGATGTGACTCCTGCACCTAGGCGACCCTGAAAGATGCATTTAGAGACTTTGGAGGTTGTCTACTGTGGATCGATCCTAGACCAAGTTGTCAGCCTTGTCCGAGGATCTATACTAGATTAAAGTTTTCAAGAATTTCATAGCTGACGTGGGACTCGAACCCACACCTCGTGCAAGGCACGATGCTCTTCCTATTGAACTAGCCAGCTTTCAGTGAGAAATAAAGTATAAAACGACAATTCAGAATCGATAGAGTTGTCCATCAAATAAGCAAAGCAAGATTCCACCACCCTTGAGCGCAGATGTGGTATCGAGTAGGCAAACACATACTTTCCAGGAAGGACATACATGAGAAGGAACTAGTCTTGGTCCACACTCTGGTCCACAAAACGTAACTTTCAGTGATCAACTTCAGAGTTCTGATTGTTTACAGGCTACAGCAGTGAGCTTTACTCTTCTATAGAAATCTTCTAGGGATAGTACCTCGTGAAATAAAGGAGTAATAAACTAAGAAAAATCATCAGAACTTGATCCTGACTACAGGTAAATGTAATTGCACAACGGTTTCCATTTTCGCTCAAAATCCAATACTGTCGAACTTGATGTTAGAATTGAATCTCATTTCAGAACTCACATCAGCATAAACTCATTCCTAACCAAATGCCGAAACCTCTAAAGACTAATAATCTAACAAGATAAGCTAATACTCCGTAAGTCACATACACTACCAAATAAAATCACACACTATATCCAATAGAATCACATACACCATCCAATAGAATCACAAGCACCATCGAATAGAATCACATACACCATCCAATAGAATCACACGCACCATCGAATGGAATCACACACACCATCAAATAGAATCACACACACTAACAAATAAAATCACACACCCCATCCAATAGAATCACACACACCATTGAATAAAATCACACATGGCTAATAGAATCCTACACACTAACGAATGGAACCACACACACTAACCTATAGAATCAAATACATGAACTAATAGAATCACACACCATCCAATAGAATCACACACATACACCATTGAATAAAATCCCACGCCACGAACTAATAGAATCACTCTCACTAACTAATAGAATCAAACAAACTACCTAACATTATTGACTCTACAAAGGAAGAGTACAAGTCTGCCAAACATTATCAATATAACACTACTCCTTCAAAATATAACGCTACAATGATAGAATCACAAAAACAAACAAATAGAGTCACAAAAACAAACAAATAGAATCACAAAAACTAACAAATAGAATCACAAAGACTAACAAATAGAATCACAAAGACCATGCTTGTGAGCTTGCAAGCACATTCTCACATCGACCAACATTGCCACACGCAAACTAATCGAATCCGAAACTTTTATGACTATGTTACGGCCTTTGTGATTCAATCAGAACTCTCTATTATTGTACGTGAGGACCTTCCTGATTTTTCGTACGACACCACACACCACAGCCAATATTCTACAATCTAACCATCACATCACAAACTAAGAATCACGATGTGATTCGAAAGACAAATTAGTGTGATTCCAAAATCGAGTTCAATTGAAAAATTACAATAATGATTCCGCTGATTATGATTCCAAAATCATTATAATTCAAAACATTATAACTCTAATATATTATCATCAAAGAATCAGATCGGAAAGAATCGAAACAATTTAATCAAGATCCAATCCGAAAAATTTGTTGAAAATAAATTGATTGAAGCCGCAATATATGAAAGCAAACGAAATCAGACCTAATTCCGTGCCATTTTGAATCAAATTCGAATCCATAAGTTTGAGACAAACGCACAAAATACGGTCACGATGGCGAGAAAAAAACACAGAGATTAAACCTGGTGGTGGCGATGGCGGCCGCGGTGGCGGTGGAGGAGAGAGAAAGATAGAGAGTCGAAATGGAGGAGAGAGAAAGATAGAGAGAGGAAAGCTGGGAGGAGAGAGAAAATGAATGTGATTATGGTTGATGGTTATTTGACCCGTGAGAATTGTTGAGGGCGTGTGAGTAGACACCGAATTTTGTCTTATCCTTTTTATTTCATTTTAATTAATCTATTTCTATTTTCAAATTCTATTTTACTTTATTCATTTCTATTTCGCCCATTACTATTCGTTTATTTGTAAATAAAACGATTTCTCAACAATTTCAATTTCACCATTTTTTTAATTATTTATATAAAATTCGAAAATTGTGTAAATAACATTAATAATTTAGATTTTTATCGTTTTTAGTTTTAATTTCATTAATTCATTGATTTAATTCACCCGGTTTTTATTTTTGCGCAAACCGAAGTAAATTTGCTCGAAACGAGCCAACCCCGATTTCATTTTCATACTACTAAACCACATAAGCAATGACATTATTTTATATGTCATGCACATGTCATTCATATTTACCCTAACAATATGCTAACTAATTCTATTTCTCCTTTATTTCAAAACTAATTCATTATTCTCCCCTAACACATACAATAGCAAAAGACAAAAAAATTTGATGAGGTGTGTGGCTTGAGAGGGCCGCCCAAGTGATGCTTGGAGAGCAAGTGAGTTTTTTTTTTTTTTTTTTTTTTTTTTTATTTATTTATTTATTGTCCAATTAATGAGATAATATCTCCCTCATTCATTCTCATTCACTCATATTCTCTTCTTTTCATACTTAAGCAAAGACTATTCATTTACTACTACCACACTTAAGATTCATTACTCATAAAACAAAGCAAGAAAAAAGAGAGAGAGAGAGTGAGAGAGGGCTGGCCAAAAGCAAAGAAAAAGAAGAGCATTTGCTCTATTTCATTTACTTCTACATTCACTCATATTCTCTCATTCATTTCTCACATCAAACTCCATTTTAAATACTAATCATTTACTAATAAATGGGTAGCATTAAGATCACCTTAGCTCCTAAGTAAGTAAAATCAATCAACCTCACTTAGATTAAAATCGATTTAGAGGACTTAATACCCTAACATTGGAGGATCTACAGCCATTGATCTTCAAAGGTAGTTTTCTCTCTTCCTTTCTTCTTTTATTGTAATTTCAATTCATTTTTTTTCTCTCCAATACGTTACTAACTGTTTTATTGTCAAGCCTTGGTCGGTAACGATGAAGTATCGGTTTATTGAGCCATACGAATTCGTAAGCTTGCCTCTAGGGCCTTTTGTGGCCGTTCCCTTTACTGAGGGGAACACTAGTTGCGAGAGTTTAAGGAGTGGAGCGCCTCTTGTGTGTTGTTCTTGTGTTCTACTGTTTTGTTAGCTTCTTGAGATGATTTGGTATTTTTTACAAATTGTTTTACCACATTTTCCATGTACAAAACGATTCAAAACTCTAACCCGGTTTTTTACTTGTTTCAAACTGTTTTTCAGTCCAACTTGTAAAATGTGTATAAAAACATTATTTTTGTTAAAAACCTTGATATTATAAAGACAGATTATTTGGAGTCTTAAAAGCATCTTTGCAAATTTTTATATCCAAACTCAAAGCATAATATTTATGACATGTTTTGTAATACAACTGCTCAAAACTGGTCCCAACTCCGACCAACTGAGTTCAACTCGATTTTCAGCATTGAAAGTGACCTTTTCTGGGTATGACTTATTCATGAGAGTTCAAGAGAAGACTCCCAGGTTTCCAGAAAGCTAAGGGGAAAAAATTAGTCATGTCCCTATCAACAGTTATGATTTTTTGAAAACAAATCCAGTTTTGCTCAAAAATCCAATTTTCAATCTTAAATTTGTTTTATGAGTAAATGAACTCTTGGGATCATGAAAAAATTCATGAGTGATCCTAAGATATTCATGAGCCCACCTTTAACCCAGATAAGTTTGAAGACTTCATTTGATCTTTCAAACCATTCAACTTCCATCGATTTTCTGTTTTTTTGGGGTTATAAACGACAAGTTTCTTACCCAAATTAATTGATTTAATTAACTAAATAATTAGACTTAATAGGGAGTCTAATTAATCCACCTCATTGAGATGTCAAAATGTTAAAAATGATTTAGACTTAATTAGGAGTCTATTCAACCCAATTTGTAAAAACGATTAGACTTAATAGGAAGTCTAATTAATCATCCACTTGTTTGATGACTTTGAAACTCTTAGAAAGAAGTCTAGGTGAATCTAAGTCAAGTCAACCTAAATCAAGTCAACCTAAGTCGAGTCAACCTAATTCAAGTCAATCTAAGTCGAGTCAATCTAAGTCAAGTCAATCGAGGTCAAGTCAATGAAAGTCAACCATGGTCTAAAACCAACCAAAATGCCACCAAGTCTACCAAAGCCTACTAAAATCCAACAAATAACCCAAACTTACTCGAGTCAACCAAAGTCAACCAGAAGTCAACCAAAGTCAATCAAAGTCAAACATCTACCCAAGTTAACCAATGTCAACCAACGTCTACCCAAATCTACTAATGTCAACCCAAGTCAACCCAACTCTACCCAGAGTCGACTAAAGTCATATTTGCAAATGGGTGCAAGTCAACCGAAGTCAACCCGAGTTGATTAAAGTCAATAAGAAATAAAATTGATCCCCTTTGTAAATAATGTAATTAATAAAATCAAAAACCCCGAATTTTTTTTTCTTATCTATTTCCAAACGTCTTTTTCTTAGTTTTTCTAATTAAAGTCGTTTTCTCCATTTTCCCCAACGTTTTAAGAATTTCCTTTCTCTTTTCAAACCTTTTTGTACATAGAAGTAAATAGACTTTTCTTGATGTTTTTTGCATGTAAAGTTTTATTTTCCCGTTCTTTGTATGGATTTTGGACGGGGCCCTACCCCAACACTAGGCAAGGATTACCAATTCGCTTATGCGCGATCTCGAGGTCGATCTACATTCACCTCTATCAACTATTCCACCACCGCCCCAGTGGAACACTTCTTGATCGAATATAACCAAATCGACGATTTATTTTCCTTATATTGCTGTAGGGCCTACACGGGTAGCTCTATCGATACGGCCAATTCCACCGAGCCCAAACACACAACCCAATCCATTTCATCAAATCTCCCCGCGAGAGTCAATTCAACCCTAGTCAAACTATTGAGAGGTCTAATCTTTAAACTCGCCTTAGAGAGGTTGAGTCATCCACATTAGGATCTCGTTGAGGAGGCATATCTGGTTCAGGAGGCATGGTGATCAATGGCGATCGCCGTCTCGATGTGAGACACATAGATGCAAGCGGAATATACCTTGCTCTATTCTACGTGGATCGACTTGACTCTAATTTGAGTCATCTATAAAATCTCTCAATAGCACGACTTTGAGTGAAACGACTTTCTACCCCTTCTAAGCGAAGTAAAACCCATCTCTACCCCCACATGGGCGATATCCCCAGTGGAATCAACCCGATCATTTCCCCAATGGAATGATATCTACCTTGTGGATCCATCCACCTACCCTTGCGGATATTAGCCGCTACCCCCCAGTGGAAAAGGCCGTTGTCGTGGGGCTGCCCGTCAGAACTACGTAGGGTTTTGATCCTCGAGTGGATTCCAATCCCACAATGAAAGGTACGTAGGGCAACTTTGGTGCTCAAACCCCCCAAGTCCGTACAAAAAGACTCGGAAAACTTTGTATATTCTTTTTCCAAACTTCTGCATGTGAATGACAATGTGAATATATGTGCTTTTCTATTTTTACTTATTTATATGGATCTTAACGTAACCACTACACCGAGACTCTTTAGAAGGAAATGATGTATTAGTAAGTGCCCGTCCTTAAGACGGAAGGGGAGATGAGTTCCAAATGTTCGCACCCCTTAACTAAGGCCCCGAACCCTTTTTCTCTGATTCGTACACCAGTTTTCCAAAATTTGTAAATAAGCAATAAAACGGAATTTTGCCTTTAGAGCGCATGGAGTCATTTTTGGTTTTCGAAAGGTTTTCCTAAAAATTCTTTCATTTGTTTTCGAACTTGTGCTTTTTAAACTTGTTTCGAAACCCTTCCTTGTCGGGGTAAAGACAGGTGGCGACTCTGAGTTTTCAACGATCAAACCTAGGTTAGTTCAATAACCTGCAAACCCAAACCAATTCTTTTATGAGCCCCGCAGTCTGGCGACTCCACTGGGGACATCTAATTTTATTTATTTTTTTATATACAAAAAAAAAAAAACTAAATTCTTTCCGAGGCCTTGACCCGAAAGTACATCATTTCCTTCTTTAGAATCGATGACGTGTATTGGTAGCGTAGATCCATCGCTTTTGTATATTCTTGCTCTAGCATGTATATATGTGAAATTACGTGTGTTTGGGAATGCCTGTTTGAATCCGGTCCGCACACACTGCACTGTGATGTTGTTCTCTAGAAAAACCAAATTTAGGCCTGACACCTATCCTTATTGAGGACGGGTCAGGAATAGAAGAAAATACTATTAAAATACTTAAGAGCGTAAACTTGTATCAGCGACTTATTGAGGACCGACTATGCAAGAGCGTTCGACCCTCGGAGGGCACAATGGAGTGCGCCGAGGTCACTTAAAGATAAATAATACCTTAATCAACAACCCTGAGTCTGAGTGTAGGACACATGGACCAACGCATGCTTGAATAGCGTCGTTACTACGTCTACATACATAGTCATTCTTTTGATTTGTCAGGTTCGAGCCTGTCTCACGAGTCTTGTCTAACATAAGTCTCAAAATTTTCCAATCGTTTCAAAATTCAATTTCGTGTAAATACACACATTTTCTTCATTTGTAAAAAGTTTTTTGTCTCTCAAAGAATGTTTCAAATGATATTTTCTTCAATTCGAAATCAAATGTTTTCAAACTACACTAGCCACTAACTCCAAATTCTACTTGAAAATTGTAAATAAAACTCTCAAGAATTTTTCAAAATAAAAATGAGACTTTTTCCTCATAAATACCATCCAAATTCAATTCTTTTTTGCAAATAAACCATTTCCACAATCAAATCCCACCTCATCGATTTCTTTTTATAAAGAGAAAATTCTTTTCCAACTCACAATAACAACCTCTCCCGTCTTCAAATCAAAAAATTCAAAAAACCAACGATATACCAAAAGAGAAAGAAATCAAACTTCAAAAGAATAGTTTTTCAAAATTCAAACGAGATAATAGCGTCTCACTCAAACCAACAACGATCTAACAACCCCCACTTCTACCAATCAAACGAGATAATTGGGTCTCCGTTTTTCAAAAGATAAAAGGGTCTTTTCGAAATCTACCTTTCCGTAGTTCATTTTTGAGCTACGTCGCCCTGATTCCCGAAAGGGATACGTAGGCAATTCTCATGGATGCGGGCACTACTCCTCAAACCTTGTCGATATACACCACCCCTCAAACCTTGTCGATATACACAACCACTCAAATTTTGTCTATATACGCGAACTTTCAAACTTTTATTAATACACAACCTTTTAATTTTGTAAATATACTCAACTTTGTACAAAGTTTTGTAAATGTACACAAACTTTCTTTCTCTACTTTTGTAAGTATCACAACTTTTTCAAATACCAAAATTTTCAAATTTGTAAATTCCAAAAATCGAAAAAAGAACTATCCATCCAAATGTACTTGTGAGTAAGTTTTGTCGTTTTATCTCCCATGATCAATGGAACTAATTTTCTTTTACGACCACGACTAAACCGTCTCCCTTTCTCAATTTGTAGGTCAACCCTTTGGCTCCGATCCGGGTCTAGGTTAGTTCGAAAGACACTTAATTGTGAGTCACCAAAACAACCATCTAAAATGGCAGACGCTCAAGGGAGCAACGATAATGACAACCGCATTAACCCTCACTCTGATGCAATGAGCGAATTGAAAGTGATGATGCAAATTATATTGGACCGTCAGGATACGGTTGAGCAGACTATTCTTAACATGCAACGAGATCACATCTTAAGACCATTCGTAGCATGCAACAAAAACTCCTACCAACCTAGACAACGGAGGGAATTTGCCCAAATTAACATGAGCTATACTCGAGCCTTTTCCAAGCTAACGAAAGACAACTTGATCAAACCTCTAACTCCAAGACCACCTCCAAAGAAACCTTAGCCTGGTTACAACCCTAATGAGCACTGCAATTTCCATCAAGGTCCTGGTCACGATACTGAAAACTGTGGAGCATTGAAGCACACGATCCAAGATCTAATCGATCAAGGGAAACTTGTGATCAACCGAAACGACAACCCTAACATCACAAAGAACCCACCACAAAACCACAAAGAACCCACCACAAAACCACAAAGAACCCACCACAAAACCACAAAGAGACAATCTCAGTCAATTCAATTTCAGTGGTACACTTAGAAGACGATCCTATTGAGCAAATTTCCTACTTTAAACCCTACTTCGACGAGACGATTCTGAATGAAGAGGAAGTTCCCTCAATGCAATCTATGACCAACTCCAACTCTAACAAACAACCGTTCTACCCTCCTATTCGGCCCAAGGTCATTAGAGATCTCAACTTAGATTGGGGAGCGAGTGAAAAGGGTGATGAATACACTCTCTCAAAACTGAACCTGTTCCCTAACTTCCGATATCCCAAAGGTTTCACATTCCTAACAACCAACAAGTTTACCGGAAAAGAGGATGCTCAAGTGCATCTCATCAAATTCTTTCAGAAATTGACAATCCATGGAATCTCAGAAGAAAACTTTCCACCTCTATTCGGTACAAGTCTAGATGGCCCAGCTCTGAAATGGTTTTTATCATTTGAAAGCATGTTGTAGAAGCTCGTGGCCAAATTTGTGTGCTGCATTCCTTGGGTGGGCCCGATTCTATCAACAAACCGATCCAGAAAAGATAAAGTTGAAGGACATAAGCCAATGGGCATATGAATCATTCTCAGACTATTGTTCAAGGTGGGTGCACCAAAGCAAGAAGACCTTTTCCCCACCATCCGAGAAACAAACTCTACTGATGATAGCCTCGGGATTAAATCCTCGATACTTTAGTCAAATAGGGAAATTGTCTTACTCGACCATGAAAGAGATGGAGGGCTATGGCTATGAGCTAGATGTCGCTGAGCTGTAGAGAATGCGACAATCAAATCAACATGAACAACCACCTCAAACTTATCATGAAGTTTTGTGCCGAAACCCTCGGTCTACTGTCCTATCTCAACCTTTGGGACAAGCTTTTGAAGAGCTAAAGAAATATGGGTTGATATCTCCTCTCCCGCCACCAACTCAACCATATTGTTGTGATCCCGACTGTTTGGGATTCTGCCCTTACTGCCAATGTTGTGGCCATGATATCGACGACTGCCTGAAGCTCCACCGCAAGATTCAAGTCGTGATCGACTCCAAGGTCATCGACCTCTAAGGCTTCATCGACGTGCAACCTACCATCACCTATCTAATTAGGAATAACGTAGATTGAGAAAGAACTACGCGAGGCCTGAATCCCCAAATCAATGTTCCGACAACATTTGACGCATTTTGCACTCTTTGTAATGTAGTTTGGGGTTACGTAGACGTCCTACTAGTGGATGTGGCCGCTGATAAATTCTTGTAAAATAAAAAAAAAAAAATTTCTCTCGTACTCACAAGAACTACATTGGGCCTGATTCTCCAAATCACATGCACTTCAACACCACAAACAAGAACGAACTTCCAAAGTTCATACACACATGGAGATATGTAGGCAACCCACCTTAGGGTTCGGCCCAAACTAATTCTAATAAAAATATTATCCACTTTGCATGAACTCAACTGACTTTGTCTCAAAAGGGAGACAACTCTATTCTCTTCTCTTGTACATTCTTGTATATAAATTCAAATTTCAAGTGGGAAATGAAATGTCAAAACCTCGAATAGGAGAATTCGAACTGTACATAACAAACAACAATCAAATGAACCAAAAAAATAAAAAAAAATGTTTTCTTCAAAACGAAAAAAAAATGAAACGCGCAAACGGAAACAAAGAGTTTCAAGTTTTGTCATTCAACTTTTTCGTGTAAGTATTGATTTTATTCTTTATTCTTTATTTCTAGGGGCAATCTCCTGAAAGAAGTCCTTTGATTTGTGGTTTGAAAGTAGCCAATCCTAATCCACCACGACCCCACAAAATGACCAACACCACCAAAAGAAACAAGAAACCCCAAACCCGCCATGAGCGCGAGATCCACCACCAATTCCTACCTTCCTACCCCAAACTCTACACATGATGGATAAAATGGGATGTACCTCCGGAAATGGCCTAGGAAGACAAGGCGAGGGAATCAAATGTCCAATTGAGGTCACCAACAAACAAAACAAACACGGCCTCGGATACAACCCTAATGAGGAAACCTCAACAGCCACAAAAGCCTAAAAGCCATCCATAACCCTCAATGGCCAATTCGTGCTGCAGGGAGAGAGTGAACCCTACTTCGAATTCCCAGAACCATGGTTCGATGAGAAAAAGCAAGAAAGGCTTTCAGGACTTGAGATATTCTTTGCTGAGGCGTCCAATGAGGATTTGGTTAGAAGTTGGTTTGTGAAAGACAAACCGGTCAAAGAGAACCAAAATTGGGTGGAAACCATGAGTGGTGAAGCGATGAAACGCTTATTCGAGTCTGAGCTGAACGATGAGATAGATACCGACCCCACCACCTTGATCAAGATAACAAGAGACCACACACAAAAGAAGGGGAATGTGAAGCGCAAATCCAAGAGCGGTGCTACCGAGCTAGGCTATCCCCTAGGAAACCTCACCCCCAAACTCACTGACCAACCGAATCCTGACTCCCCTACCAATTCTGACGGCTACGAAATTGACAGTTCCTCATCCGACAATTCGTCTCTTTCTACCCAATCTGACATTTCTGATAATGAAAACAATGTGTATAAATCCATATCCGAGTATGTTTGCATAAATGACATTGCATCTGATCATGACGCATCTTCTGACACTGAGTCCATAGACATTCCCAAATCATGCATGACTCCCATGGAGGAGCCCATCATTGTAAATATAGGGTCACATGATGACGTTAGAGAAGTCAAAATAGTCTCATCCCTCTCCCTAGAAGAGAGTCTTGCTTTCATTGCATTGTTAAAAGAGTACATCGATGTCTTTGCATGGTCCTATGCCGATATGCCAGGTGTCGATCAACAAAATGCTGTGCATCGAATTCCACTACTGCCAGAATGCAAGCCAAAGCAGCAACGACTTCGTCGAATGAAGCCTGAGGTGAGTCTCAAAGTCAAAGAGGAGATCGAGAAACAGCTCAAAGCGAATTTCATTAAAGCGATCAAGCACCCAGATTGGCTCGTCAACATTGTGGTCGTGTCGAAGAAAGGAGGGAAGGTTCGAGTCTGTGTTGACTACAGAGACCTCAATGCAGCATCGCCAAAGGATTGTTTTCTGCTACCTCACATCGACCTAGTAGTTGATAACACCGCCGGCCATGCTATGTTCTCATTCATGGACGGGTTATCCGGATACAACCAAATTCTCATGGCAGAAGAGGACGGAAACAAAACTTCATTCATCACCCCATGGGGTACCTACTACTATCGAGTCATGCCATTTGGGCTAAAGAACGCCGGTGCCACCTACCAAAGAGCTGCGACGACCATCTTGCATGATCTCATTCACGACGTTGTCGAAGTCTACGTTGACGACACGATTGTCAAAAGTAGAGACCGCCAGGGGCATCTCCCAGCATTGAGAACTTTCTTTGAAAGGATTAGAAAGTACAACTTGAGACTGAACCCGCAGAAGTGTGTATTCGGGGTAACCTCAAGGAAACTGCTTGGTTTTGTTGTGAGCCAGGATGGGATCAAGGTGGATGCCAAAAAAACCAAAGCGATCATCGAATTACCGCCACCAAGGACAGAGAAAGAAATCAGAGGCTTTCTGGGTCGAATCCAGTACATCAGCCGATTCATATCTCAACTCACGACCAAATATGAGCCTATCTTTAAATTGTTGAGAAAAGGAGTCTCCAAAGAATGGAACGACGAATGCCAAAAGGCGTTCGACTCAATGAAAGAGTATCTCGCCAATCCACCAGTTCTAATGCCGCCTAGACCGCACGAACCGTTGATTTTGTACCATATAGTGACGTAAACTGACATGGGGGCATTGCTGGCACAATACCAAGAAGGGTCCAAGAAAGAGGTAGCCATCTACTACTTAAGTAAGAAATTCCTTGAGTACAAAATAAGATACTCTCCCTTGGAAAGAACTAGCATCTCCCTGGTGTATGCTATCAAGAAATTGAGGCATCACCTCCAAGCTCACACGACATACTTGGTCTCTAAGCTCAATCCGATCAAGCATCTCTTCGATAAACCAATAGTCAGTGAAAGGCTTGCGAGGTGGCATGTCATCCTGTCTGAATTCAACATCCAATGCATGAGCCAGAAATCCGTAGAAGGAGGGGCAATCTCAGAAGCCCTTGCAGAAGGGCCAATTTCGGGAAATTAGTAAGATGACTCCTTCAAAGACGAACGCATGCATGCCATCAAAGTACCAAAATGGAAAATGTGTTTCAATGGGGCTTCCAACAAATGACCACAAATCTACCAGAATTTTGGGCTAACAGGAGCCCGAACTACGCATGACCTGATTTCCAACAACGGAATACGTAGGCAACCTTTCAATGGGTCCGGTCATAGGTTCGCAAGAAGTTTTTTAATCTCGTGAACATATATCTACCAATAAAGTTCTCTAGAGCCGAAAAGGTCTATAAAGACCCGGCTAAACGACCCGATAAGCCAAAAAAAAAAAAAAAAAAAAGTGAGCAAAAAAAAGGAGTGATGGCTTATGCAAAAGTTAGGGTTATGAAAAAACAGAGAGACCCAAAAAAAAAAAAATCGGTTCGGGTGAAAACGGGTCTAACCCGCAGTCGAACTGCATCAACTTCGACCTCAACTTAGCTATCTTGTGATCTAACACATTCTCATTTGCATTTAGGCTAATCTCATGTTGAGTCTTCATGCATCATTTTAGATTCATGTGTTCAAAGGATGCTCTGATCAAATCACTATCATTCATAAAAACATGCTCAAATTGAAATTTATGCACTAACATTTCATTGCAACCCCTTTCATTTGTAAGTACATAAAGCTTACTGGACCAATAAGCCACGCTAACTCCACATTTTCAACCTAACAACCCTTTGCTCCCCCAAACTTCAAACCTTGAACATTCTAACCATCGTCTCCACCTCCAAGTAATTGATCCCCCGACCTCGAACCATAGACGTACCTATATTAACCTTCGACCTTTTCTATTCCAACCTTTTCAACCGCGACTTTTTCCAACTCTACCTTCTACGATCTCCACTTTTTCTAACTCCATCCTTCGACCTCCACCTTTTCCAACTCCACCGTTTCAAACTCTTCCTTGCTCAACCTCCACCTCTTCTAACTTCAACCCTCATCTTATCAAACCTCATCCTTTACAATCCTTGCTGAAAACCAACACCCGGCAGATACAACCCTGTTAGCTTTGTAGCTCAGCTCTAACGTGAATGCTCCGCAAAACGAAGATCGAACATGAAAAATCCTTATGCAAACACTCGAGACAAGATAAGGTTATCTCGATCAAACGGCTCCACCAACGTGAGAAGTCAGACCCGAAGAAGCAAAAAAAAAAAAAAAAAAAAAAAACAGAAAAAGAAGGAAAAAAAAAGGAGAAAAGGACGAGCTAGGTTGAAAACCCGAAAGGGCAACCTATGCTAGAAAAGGGAAATTACTCCCATCTGCAGCGAATCCGACCCTATCTACACCGACGTCAACCCATCAACCAAATCTGAAATCTTTCATCCCATGAGCAACATGTTCGACAATACCAACATCAACCCCGAGGATTACTACTTGATCACCAGAGTCAAAGGTATTGGCCTTGATCTTACTCTCAAACCCGATTTGCTTTTTCAAATGATAAAGGTTTTTCCAAAAGTCAAACCACGACAATAAGGTAGTAAATCTACCTCAATCACAACTTCAACTCAAAAGTCAAACAACGACAATAAAGTCGTAAATCAACAATCAACATCAATCTCGACTCAAAGGTCAAACCACAACAATAAGGTCGTAAATCTACCTCAACTACAACTTGAATCTCAAAGTCAATCACAACCTTAACCTCAACCTCAACTTCAACCTCAACCTTAACCTCGACATCAACCTCAAACTCGACCTCAAACATCGACCTCGACCTCAACCAAAGATCAAACGGCGACGAGCCGCGTTTTTGAAAATTAATAAAAATGGTTTTTCACTTCAAAAGACGACAACTCGGTCGCACCCGACCAATCTACCTCGACCAAACAAGCGGCGATGAGCCGCGTTTTAAAAATTAAAGGGATTTTCAAATTTAGACGATAGGGTCTTTCCTCCCGAGAAACGACGAAGTTGTGAGTCGGGATCCAAAATTTTGCGTCTTCTCATGGCGTTGGTCTTCCTTTTTGCAAAACTCGACCAACGAGGGGCAAACTGTAGACACCAAATTTTGTCTCACCCTTTTTATTTCATTTTAATTAATCTATTTCTATTTTCAAATTCTATTTTACTTTATTCATTTCTATTTCGCCCATTTCTATTCGTTTATTTGTAAATAAAACAATTTCTCAACAATTTCAATTTCACCATTTTTTCTATTATTTATATAAAATTCGAAAATTGTGTAAATAACATTAATAATATAGGTTTTTATCGTTTTTAATTTTAATTTCATTAATTCATTGATTTAATTCACCCGGTTTTTATTTTTGAGCAAACCGAAGTAAATTTGCTCGAAACGAGCCAAACCCGATTTCATTTTCATACTACTAAACCACATAAGCAATGACATTATTTTATATATGTCATGCACATGTCATTCATATTTACCCTAACAATATGCTAACAATATGCTAACTAATTCTATTTCTCCTTTATTTTCAAACTAATGACTCGTTATTCTCCCCTAACACATACAATAGCAAAAGACAAAAAAAATTGATGAGGTGTGTGGCTTGAGAGGGCCGCCCAAGTGATGCTTGGAGAGCAAGTGAGTTGTTTCTTTTTATTGTCCAATTAATGAGATAATATCTCCCTCATTCATTCTCATTCACTCATATTCATTTCTCTTCATACTTAAGCAAAGACTATTCATTTACTACTACCACACTTAATATTCATTACTCACAAAACAAAGCAAGAAAAAAAAGAGAGAGAGTGAGAGAGGGCCGGCCAAAAGCAAAGAAAAAGAAGAGCATTTGCTCTATTGCATTTACTTCCACATACACTCATATTCTCTCATTCATTTCTCACATCAAACTCCATTTTAAATACTAATTATTTACTAATAAATGTGTAGCATTAAGATCACCTTAGCTCCTAAGTAAGTAAAATCAATCAACCTCACTTAGATTAAAATCGATTTAGAGGACTTAATACCCTAACATTGGAGGATCTACAACCATTGATCTTCAAAGGTACTTTTCTCTCTTCCTTTCTTCTTTTATTGTAATTTCAATTCATTTTTTTTTTCTCTCCAATACATTACTAACCGTTTTATTGTCTAGCCTTGGTCGGTAACGATGAAGTATCGGTTTATTGAGCCATACGAATTCGTAAGCTTGCCTCTAGGGCCTTTTGTCGCCGTTCCCTTTACTGAGGGGAACACTAGTTGCGAGAGTTTAAGGGGTGGAGCGCCTCTTGTGTGTTGTTCTTGTGTTCTACTGTTTTGTTAGCTTCTTGAGATGATTTGGTATTTTTTACAAATTTTTTTACCACATTTTCCATGTACAAAACAATTCAAAACTCTAACCCGGTTTTTTACTTGTTTCAAACTGTTTTTCAGTCCAACTTGTAAAATGTGTATAAAAACATTATTTTTGTTAAAAACATTGATATTATAAAGACAGATTATTTGGAGTCTTAAAAGAATCTCTGCAAATTTTTATATCCAAAATCAAAGCATAATATTTATGACATTTTTTGTAATGCAACTGCTCAAAATTGGTCCCAACTCCGACCAACTGAGTTCAACTCGATTTTCAGCATTGAAAGTGACCTTTTCTGGGTATGACTTATTCATGAGAGTTGAAGAGAAGACTCCTAGGTTTCCAGAAAGTTAAGGGGAAAAAATTAGTCATGTCCCTATCAACAGTTATGATTTTTTGAAAACAAATCCAGTTTTGCTCAAAAATCCAATTTTCAATCTTAAATTTGTTTTATGAGTAAATGAACTCTTGGGATCATGAAAAAATTCATGAGTGATCCTAAGATATTCATGAGCCCACCTTTAACCCGGATAAGTTTGAAGACTTCATTTGATCTTTCAAACCATTCAACTTCCATCGATTTTCTGTTTTTTTGGGGTTATAAACGACAAGTTTCTTACCCAAATTAATTGATTTAATTAACTAAATAATTAGACTTAATAGGGAGTCTAATTAATCTACCTCATTGAGATGTCAAAATGTTAAAAATGATTTAGACTTAATTAGGAGTTGATATGGCGTTAGAGTAGTGTGCTAATCCGCGTAATTTAGACGCCTTAGGGTCTATTTTAGCATGGTGTTATCGTGATTCGTAAACCACACCATTGGGAGTTGTTTGGAGCTTATTTGGTGGTTTTACGGGATTTTCATTCGCTCAAGACCCTTTGGAGTGCTTTAGGAGGGAACGTGGACCGAGTTGGAGTCGGATCGGGGTTCGAGAGAAGCTAGCTCGGGTGCACTATACTATGGGAATCACAAGAGCTCGAGCCACGGAGGAAAGGAGAAAAATGAGGGAGGAATTCAAGTTCCTCAACTTGAGAGGAAGAAGCCTCGAGTCGAGGATTTCCTCGCTCGACTCGACGAGAGTGTTCCTCGAGTCGAGGATTCCGTCGCTCGACTCGAGAATCTCTTTCTTCGAGTCGAGGAAGCCAGCTTCCGGGAAGTTTCCTGAGGCTTTTGACGGTTTCTTTTTGGTTAAGAAATGTTTATTTCGTCTTGTAGTGTTTTTTGGTACTTATCCTTAATAAAAGGGGCTTGTAACCCCTCCCTAGGAATCATCGCCCTTTCATATTATTTTTCTTCTAGTTTTCAATTTAGAGAGAGAAACTCAAGGAGAATTAGTATTTTTATTATGATTTCAATTTCAAATATTATTGTAATAATTAGTATGGGAGGCTAATCCCCTTCCTAGACTCTTGGTGTAATCAATTCTTCATCATATGTATTAGTAAGTATTTTTCTCTCTATTTTGCCTTTAATTTCATTATAATTAATTCCTTGTTCTTTAATGCATGATTTATCCTTGTTTTATCTAATTAGCTACTAGATTAGACTTCGGTATTTCATATGCTTGGTTGATAATTGGTGGTCATTGATTATTAGCCTAAAAGGAAGCAACTTTCACATGATTAGTGTCGCGGTTGCGGCTAATTAGTGATTTGGGAATTAATTGGGCAACTAATAGATTAGATTTGATTAGTGTCGCGGTTGCGGCTAATTCGATACTAATTTGGGTTGTTCTCAATCTTTTATTAGTCCTTGCTCTTCATGCCTTTGGTTGTGATTTGTTTGAGAGGTCACTAGACAAATTAGGACTAAAAGGAGGGGAATTTGGTAGCGGTTGCTCAAATTCCCCATAAAAGATGATTAATTGGTTAAAACCGGGATTGTTAATGAATTAGTAATATTAGAGAGAGGTAAAACTTACTATACTAGGGTGTTAGAAGAGATTATCACCGAGGGTCGCTTTAATCAACTTGATATCTCGTTTATTTCGCTTTAATTCAACTTTGAAATCAAAAACCCCCCATTTAATTGCTTTGTTTATTTCATTTTTGTTTTTTCCGCCCTTTAATTGCATGTTAGACTTTCCCTCTTCTTTGTGGATACGATACCCACTTACCCTTACTAGTTTAGTAGGAATAGTGGTAATTTGACTAGGGATAACGATTTTCTAGCTTGTCAAATTTGACGCCGCTGCCGGGGAAGAGGCGTTTTTAGTCTTTTTGCTATTTCTGTGTGGCTTTTACATATATTTGTTGTGCGTTTTTATTTTTGTTATTTTTGTTATTTTCATTTTCTTTTAAGTGTGTGTGAGGCTTGTTCTTATTTCTCCTTTGCGGTGTTTGGGCCACTAGCCTATGGTCCAAACCCGTACTACTAATCCCGATTTGAGTCATTTTGAGATAGATTGGGAACTTGAGAGAACATTGAGGCAAAGGAAGAAGTTATCACTGGAGCAAGTGAATCAAGTAGTTGTTGAGGAGGAAGGGAACGTGTTTGCCGATTTTGGTTTGTTTAGGGAGGACGGTTCTTACACTTCCGCAACTTCCGACTTTGTTGATCTTAACACCATGAGTATTCGGGAGCTCACCGCCCCGGATCTCTCACAACAACCCTCATGCATTGTCTTCCCCGATGATGAGGCTACTTCAAGAATCGAGATCAAGGGAGCTCTTCTACACCATCTACCCACCTTCTACGGTCTTAGCACGGAGGATGCTAATAAGCACATCATGGGGGTGCATTTGGTGTGTAGCAACATGAAGCCTCCCGGGGTTGATTTAGACACCTTCTTTCTTAAGGTATTTCCGTTTTCCTTGAAGGATCGTGCCTTGAATTGGCTCTACACTCTTCCCCACAATAGTATCACTTCGTGGGAATTATTGAAAAAGGCCTTCATTCTTAAGTATTCCCCAACACTAAAGCTTCGGCTTTGAAGAAGGAGATATCTACGATTGAGCAACGGGGAGAGTCGCTTGCTTCTTATTGGGACCGGTTCCGAGAGTTGGTAGCTAGTTACCCCTACCATGGCTACAAGGAGCAAGATCTAATCTTATTCTTCTACCACGGGCTCGATGACCAAGACTATAGGCATGTGATAGCCGCTAGTAATGGTGGGTTGGACAAGATGACTCCGGTTGAGGCTTGGGACTTGTTAGAGGAATTGACAATAAACTCACGCGACCGAGAGTCCAAGAGGTGTGTGAGGAGAGTTAATATGGTTGAGGTGCCTTCCAATGAGTCTCAAGTGGGAGAATTGACAAGTATGATGAAGGAAATCCTCCGAAATCAATCAAGGAACTCACCACCTAGGGAGTATGAAGAGGTCAATGTCGTGGGTGGTTTTCAAGGAAATTCTACAAGGAGATACGACCCTTACTCAAACTCATACAGCCCGGGTTGGAGAGATCATCCTAACTTGAGGTATGGCAACAATCAAGAGAGTAACCGGTTCCAAGGCCAAGGTAGTGGAAACAATGCAAATTACAACTCTCAAGGGCCTAGGGACGGGAACTACAATCAAGGAGGTCAAGGTAACTTCAATCAAGGCCAAGGGGGTGGAAATAACTTTCAAAACCGTCGTTTCCAAGCTAAACCACCTCTCTCGGGCCAACAATCTCAAGGTGGTTCCTCATCTTCAATGTCCGCGGAAGAAATGATCAAGGCATTGACCCTCAATGTCATGAATATGCAAGCCTCTATGGTTCAAAATCAACAAGAAACGAAGGCAAGCATTCAAAACCTTGAAGGTCAAATGAGCCAACTATCAAGTGCGGTGAATCGACTAGAATCAAGAGGTTCCACCAAATTCCCATCTCAAACCAAAGTCAACCCCAAGAGTCGAGGGAAGTAGGAGGGGAGAGCACTCTACTTCAGAGAATCTCGAGTCAAGGGCGTCATTGCCTCTACTCGAGAAACCGAGCCACAAAAACAATACCTCTGTTTTTCATCCTCAACTCGAGAAGGAAGTCCCTCGAGTCGAGAAAGATGGTCCTCGAGTTGAGAGAGGAGACCCTCGAGTCGAGGATCTGATACCTGGAAATAGCCTCTCTGATCTCACGCCTCGAGTCGAGAAGAAATTGTCTCGAGTCGAGAATACATCTCCTCGACTCGAGAATCGATCTCCTCGAGTCGAGAGCTGCTCTCCTCGAGTCGAGAATTCTGTTCTCGGGGATGATTTGTTTGGCCCTTCTCCCATATTACAAGATGAGGTTATAGAGGTTGATGTTCCGTTTCCCGAAGCACTCAAGGATAATCGGAAGTACAAGCACAACTCCGACATGTATGCCCTCTTTCAAGATTGTAAGGTAAACATTCCCTTCCTCAACTTTGTTAAGAGTGTTCCTAAAGTGGCGAAATTTGTTAAAGACATAGTCAAACCTAGACGATCACCTAAGCAAAAAGGGAAACAAAAAGTTAAAATGAGTGAGCATGTGTCGGCGGTTTTCCAACATAGATTGCCTAAGAAGTGTAGGGACCCGGGAATGTTTTCTATCCCTTGTACATTAGGGGGTGCTAAGTTTGATAGGGCCATGTTAGATCTCGGTGCTAGTATAAATGTTTTTGCTTTATTCCGTGTTTGAATCTTTGAAACTTGGTGAATTGCATGACACGGATATCATAGTTCAACTAGCCGATAGATCGAATCTGTACCCTAAGGGCATAATTGAGGATGTGTTTGTTGAAGTGGATAAACTTGTTTTCCCGGCTGATTTCGATGTGATTGAAATGGAACACGACTTGCATGCGGCCCCTATTCTTTTAGGGCGCCCCTTTCTTAAAACGGCTCAAACAAAAATTGATGTTGCAAGTGGATCATTAACAATGGAATTTGAGGGTAAAGTTGTCAAGTTTAATGTTTTTAACTCCATGAAATACCCCTCGGATGTGCATTCAATCTCTTCTATTGATATTTTTGATCCTATTGTGCAAGACGTGTTTGATTCACATGCTAATGTTCTTGATGACGTGCTTGGTCAAATTGAATGTAGTAGGATAGAGAATTCTTTGCTTGGTTCTTTGTCCACTAACTCGCAGGAAATGGCTCATGAGATCGGTAAACCGTTTCGGATGAACAACAATTCCAAGCCGATAACTCTTGAGAAGCCGCTTGATGGACCCAAGCCGTCTACCGTTGAGGCCCCACAAGTTGAACTTAAGATTCTTCCAGACAAGCTCAAGTATGTATTCTTGGGAGACAAGGAAACTCTCCCCGTTACAATTTCAAGTCAATTGAGCAAAGGTCAAGAAGAACGATTGATTGGGGTTTTGACGAGTCATAAGGAAGCTATTGGTTGGACTATTGCAGACATTCGGGGTATTTCCCCCTTGACGTGTATGCATCGTATCATGTTGGAGGAGGGGGGAAACCCGTAAGGCAACCTCAAAGACGGCTCAACCCGCCGATGATGGAGGTAGTCAAGAAAGAGATCTTGAAGCTTTGGCAAATGGGGATGATTTCGGATAGCCAATGGGTGAGCCCCACACAAGTCGTCCCAAAGAAGGGTGGGTTCACCGTGGTTGCAAATAAGGAGGGGGAAATGGTCCCTACAAGGCTTCAAACGGGTTGGAGAGTTTGTATTGACTACCGTCGTCTCAATTCCGTAACAAGAAAGGATCACTTTCCTTTGCCGTTTATCGATCAAATGTTGGAACGGCTAGCGGGGCATAAGGTCTACAACTTCTTGGATGGTTACTCCGGGTATTTGCAAATAGCAATAGCCCCGGAGGACCAAGAAAAGACCACGTTCACTTGTCCCTTCGGTACATTTGCATACCGAAGGATGCCTTTTGGGTTATGCAACTCCCCGGCTACGTTCCAACGTGCCAGGATGAGCATATTCTCCGATCACATCGAGGAGTTTGTGGAAGTCTTTATGGACGACTTCACCGTGCATGGAGACACCTTTGAGCAAGCTTTGGGTCATCTAGAATGGGTCCTAGATCGGTGTTTGGAGTCTAATTTGGTCCTCAATTCGGAGAAATGCCATTTTATGGTAGAGGAGGGAGTGGTGCTAGGCCACGTGATCTCGGAACGGGGGATTGAGGTTGATAAGTCTAAGGTGGATGTGATGTCTACCCTCCCCTATCCGACTAATGTGAGAGAGGTGCGATCTTTCTTGGGTCATGCGGGCTTCTACCGCCGGTTTATCAAAGATTTTTCGAAGATTGCCGCTCCCATGTGCAAGCTCCTTCAAAAGGAATCGGATTTTAACTTCTCCATGAAATGTCAAGCTTCATTTGATGAGCTAAAGACTCGACTTATCTCCGCTCCCATCATTAGAGCACCGTGTTGGTCACTCCCCTTTGAGATTATGTGCGATGCGAGCGACTACGCGGTCGGGGCCGTGTTGGGCCAAAAGGAAGGGATAGCAAGTCATGTCATACATTATGCCTCTTTGATGTTGAATGAGGCGCAACGTCACTATACAACCACGGAGAAAGAGATGTTGGCGGTTGTGTTTGCTTTAGAGAAATTCCGATCATATCTCTTGGGAACGAAAGTAATTGTATATAGTGACCATGCCGCCATCCGTTACCTAATGTCGAAGAAAGAGGCTAAGCCACGACTCATCCGATGGGTGTTGCTCTTGAGTGAATTTGAGGTGGAGGTAAGGGATTAGAAGGGTGCAGAAAATCTCGTTACGGACCATCTTAGCCGGCTTGCACATGACAAGGAAACCTCTTATGCCAAGGATAGAATTCAAGAGAGATTTCCGGATGAGGCATTATACTCTTTGAGCACTAAGAAGATTCCGCAACCGTGGTTTGCAAATATTGTCAACTTTCTAGCATCTAGCTAATTCCCTCCCGGTTTCACTAAAATCAAAGGGAGAAACTTCGGAGTGTTGCACGGTTCTACATGTGGGATGATCCGTACCTATGGAAACAAGGAGCCGATGGGGCTATACGTCGATGCATTCCCGACGATGAGGTACGTTCTATCCTAACATTTTGTCATTCTTATGCATGTGGTGGCCATTTTGGTTCAAAGAGAACCGCGCTTAAAGTGCTCGAGTGTGGATTTTATTGGCCTTCACTCTTCAAAGACGCTCACGAGTTTTGTCAAACATGTGACAAGTGTCAAAGAGTAGGCAATAATTCACAAAGAAATGAAATGCCTCAAACTCCCATTATCTTTTGTGAAATTTTTGACGTTTGGGGCATTGATTTCATGGGCCCTTTTCCGAATTCCCACGGCCATTAATATTTTACTTGCGGTGGATTACGTCTCCAAGTGGGTGGAGGCAAAAGCCACTAGAACTGATGACTCCAAAGTTGTTTCAGATTTCCTTCGATCCCGTATTTTCTCCCGTTTCGGTATCCCAAAGGCGTTAATTAGCGATAAAGGGACGCATTTTTGTAACCGGACGGTGAGTGCTCTTTTGAGGAAGTTCTATGTTGTTCACAAGGTCTCCACTTCATATCATCCCCAAACTAATGGGCAAGCCGAGGTGTCAAACCGGGAAATTAAGTCTATTCTTGAAAAGATGGTCAACCCGAGCCGCAAAGATTGGAGCTTGAGATTGGATGATGCGGTTTGGGCTTATCGGACGGCCTACAAAACTCCAATTGGGATGTCTCCCTACCGATTGGTGTTCGGTAAAGCATGTCATCTCCCCGTTGAGATTGAACACCGAGCATATTGGGCTATCAAGAATCTTTATATGGGAATGAGTGAAGTGGAGGAGCACCGTAAACTTCAATTACATGAGATGGAGGAAATACGGTTGGAGTCCTACGACAATGCGGCAATCTACAAGGAGAAGACCAAGGCAAGACACGATAAATTGATTGCAAGGAAGAGTTTTGAAGTGGGAGACAAGGTGTTACTTTACCAATCAAGGTTGAAACTCTTCCCGGGCAAGCTAAGGTCTAGATGGATTGGCCCGTTCACCGTTTCTAAGATATACCCTCACGAAGCGATCGAAATCTTTGAGAAAAAGGAGGATAAATCTTTTAAGGTGAATGGTCATAGGTTGAAGCCGTATTATGAAGGATTCAAGGTGGAAACCGTTAAGGAAATGGCTATGTTTGAGCTAATTGTTGAAGAGTGAAGCATTGGAGTTCATTTGTCGAGCCAACGACGTTAAACAAAAGCGCTACTCGGGAGGCAACCCGGGCCATTTGTTGATAGTTGTGATATATTTTGTTTTGAGGAAATTTGGTTTCGGTTTTTGACTCAAGCAAGAGATCGAAAAAGGAGGGAAAAAGATGATCCCCGACTCGAGGATAAGGACCCTCGACTCGAGGAAAAAGAACAGAAGGTTCAGTTTTGGAGAGATATCCTCGAGTCGGATGGGTTCTGTCTCGAGTCGAGCGAAGTTCTCCTCGAGTCGAGGATTTTGGCCCTCTAGTCGAGGAGAATTAGCAGAAGGAACAATTTTGAGGGTAAATCCTCGACTAGAGGATTTTCCATCCTAGTCGAGCGAGGTTATCCTCGAGTCGGGGCTCCATTTCTCGACTCGAGGATTTGGCAGTTTTTGTTTTTCTTCAGTTTTAAAACCCGACCCCTCTCTCTCTCTCCTCACTTCATCTTCTTCATTTCCCCTCATCCTCACTTCCCCATTTTCGACCCCCTCACCCCAACCCTCACAAAAAACTCTCAAATCCCCACCAAATCACACAAACCACGTTTCCCCCTACACTTATGTGTTTGTTTTTTGTGTTTTACTCTTATTTCGATCGTGACATTTGCCATTCATTTGGAGAAGCCAAGGTATGAATACACATTCTTCCCTACACTTTCTTTTCATCTCATCTTTAGCCGAGTCACTCCATCACCCTATTTTGTCCAATATTTTATACGATCTCTCTTGATATTGACCCCCCGTTTGTTCCACATGCTTGTTGATCCTTAAACCATTGACATTCGGCCCGCAACTCACAAAACATTCACAAAGCGGCCTCTTTCCGGTTTTTGGACAACTTTTGGTGTGTGGTCATTACGCTCCAACAAACACACGAGGGGGATAGGAGCTTGTAAGGTGATAGGAGGCGACGTATTTTGAGGAAGACGGGGTTGTCAGGTAAGAGAGCGGCTCTTCTGCCGGCCTTTTGACCATGAGCCACTTGCATTGAGCAAGGATTTTAGGACCATCAAGAGGTGTCCAATAAGCTTCATCCGGAATGGGTCGAAATTTGGGTGTGTATGACCCCAAATACTCACCACTAGTGTAAAACTCATCCACAAATGCATTTGTACTTAAACCCATTGAGCTACAAACGGCAAGTACATGTGAACAAGGGTACATGTAAATTTCAAGTTTTTTACAAGTGCATGTTTTAGTCACAACATTCACAGTATGCTTATGTTTCCTTTTTCCACTACCTCTATGCCCCGACCCAGTGGTCACTTGAAACAGTCCTCTATCAAATGCCACAACGGTATGGTGTGCGGCCTTCTCAGAATTTACAGCAATGGCATCCATTACTTTCTTACAATATGCATGCCTCTTTTCAAGCCTTTGTTTTGCCTTCTCACGCCGCTCCACAAAGTACGCATTGACTCGATAAAATGACAATTTCACAAGTGCGACGATGGGTAAGAATCGGCCTCCTTTCAAAACTCCATTGAAACACTCCACCATATTGGTAGTCATTATACCATACCTGAACCCACCGTCATGATAATTTGACCACTTCTCCATCTCCAAGCCATGTTTGGTCAAATATCGTCGTGTATCAATATTTATTTCACCCATTCGATTGAAACCACGATTGAACTTCTTCTTCTGATGTTGTGTGGCAGTCCAACCAAACAAGTTTTTCAAATCCCTACTTTTAAATTTTGTGTTGATGTTGGATGCCACATGACGCATGCAAAATAAATTGTAGGCATGCGGCTCAGTCATTTCGATGTGTTCATCATTCATAGCAGCTTTGATGCCATCATGTCTATCTGATATAACACAAAGACCTTTTCTATCTGTCACGAAGCTCCTTATACATGCCATAAACCAAGGCCAACTACTAGTGTTTTCACTCTCAACAATACCGAAAGCAAGTGGGTAAAGTTGGTCGTTAGCATCAACTGTCATTGCAATAAGTAAAGTACCCTTATATTTCCCATATAAATGAGTGCCATCAATAGTTATAAGAGGGCGACAATGGTTGAAACCTTGAATTGATGGTCCAAATGTCCAAAACACTCGAAAGAAAGTTTCCTCATTAGGTTTGCCTGTTGGCGTATTTACAAAATGCACAACAGTTCCCGGGTTGGATTCTTTCATTGCTTGCATGAAGTGAGGAAGCAAAGTGTAGGATTCATCCCAATCACTATATAAATTTGCAATTGCCCTTTGTTTAGCATTCCACCCCTTCATATATGAGATAGTATAATGATAAATTCAATAAGAACTGGGACTGTAATGGACCAATCCTTGGCAACAAGGTTTTCCAAGCATTCACATGTTGTTGATCAATTTCATGAATCGTATTGAATTCTACGTGTGGAGCACTCTTCCCAACCAAATCATCATCCTCATCTTCATCATCAATCATACGTTCAACAACATTCAACTCCTCCTCCGCCTCATCTCCTTCTAAATCCTCGTTCAAGGTTCCTTTATTTATGTTATTGGTTTCAATGGAAACATATTGCGCAACATCTCCAAATCTCATTGATGTGAGAGAAGTATTGGGCGTTGTTGAAATCGTTGTTGGCAATACATTTCTAGAGTCTAACCTTCCCACTTCAACATAAATGTCCATAGAAGGAACCTTTGAGTGTCAACAATTGCCCACATAGCAAGTAAAGAACGATCATTATAAAGAGGTACAACCTTATAACACCCCGCACTCGGATACTTCATCTTCTCCGTCAATGAAACACTCTTTCTATTGATTTTCATTGCCTCACAAATCTCCCCAATGAAGTCATTATAAGTCATATTAGTACTAGCAAATACAAAACTCTCATTTCCACCCTTATAACAAACATTTCCACTAGCTTCAACAATTTCTCCATCCCAATAACATACCAAAGGATATCCAGTAATTTCCATTCTATAATGAGAAAAATAAACTAATTTAATTAAGAAATTCAACCCCAACATAAATCTTCAATTAACCAAAACCCTAAAAATCGACTTATGAATTTTTAATAACTAAACTCAAACATCAATACTAACTAAATTGGATTAAATATATTAGTAATCTAACCTAAAAAACAACTCAATGAACTCAAATTAACCTAAATTAGGGTGGTTTAATTACAATATTAAACAAAACCTCTAAAAATTCAACTTCTACTATATACCCATGAAAATGCAAATCATAATCAATACTAACATAACAAATTATTCAATAAATTAGTAATCTAACCAAAAAAACAAACAATTAAACTAATGAATTGAATCTAACCTAAATTAGAATGAATGAAATTAACTTAAATTAAGGAGAGAGACACATTACCTAAATAATAGGAACAATTAGGAGTGTAGGAGTAAAAGGAGGGACGGCCGGCGACGGAGCAGAGGGCGGCGGCAGCGGCTGCAGCGGCGGAGAGTCGGGGTGAGAGGATGTAATAATGAGAGTTGGGGGTGAGTCGGGGGTGAGAGTCGGGTGAGTTGTGTGTTTTTTTTCCCCAAATTCGCATATAACATATGGAGAAAAAAAAAAACGTGAAACCGCCACCCCCCATGGCGGTTTTACAATTGCCCAAGATCCCCCCGGAAGCTCATATGTACTGTTTGGGACACCTAAAACCGCCAGTGGTAATGGCGGTTTTGTTCCAAACCTGAAATGGGGTGACATGCACCCCATAACATTAAACGTTTTTGAATCCGACCCATTTTGTTTAATCTTTATATTTTGAGCCCTATTTCGAAAAACAAATTCTCATAAAGGAGAAAACCCAAAAAATAAAACCCTGAAAACCCCAAAGTTTAAACCCAGAAAACCCCAAAATTTTAAACAATCTAACAAGAGCAAGCGCAACATAAAATGAATCAAATGCTTGAAAATCCGATCAAACAATCAAACAATGCTTGAAATTCCAATTTTTTTTTTTGGTTGGATTAAATTTACCCAGAATTACCATTTCCTAAAATGGAATCAAACGAAAAATGATTCCATCATGAAAAAGTACAGAAATCAAACAGAAAATGAATTAATTAAGAAAACATTCAGGAATCAAACAAAAAGTCATTTTACCCAGACTTGGCAACCCAGAATCGGCAATTCCAGGGATTGAAGAAGCTTCAGGATCAACGCCCAAGGGTTTGATGTTGATGGGGAAGCTTCAAAATCGGCAATTAAATAATTTTAAAAAAACCCACAAAAATTATGTTGTTAAATTGAATGTAGAAAAAATGGGATTATTGGGTTTGATTTTAAAGGGGGAAATTGAGGAGAGGGAAAGAGAGAGAGAGAGATGGGATGGAGATGATGATCGACTAAAGATGAAGATAATGATTATGATGATTGTGTGGAGATGAGTTAAGGATGAATATGTGATGGTGTGGGAATGTGGGACTGTGGGAGATGGGGAGAGGGGATGAAATTCTAATTTGGGGAAGAAGACAATGAAGGCATCAAACTTAAATGAGACGGAAGTGGACCGAAGTTAGTCCAGACCCCAAACTCACGCAAAAAAGTTCACAGACCCTAATTTCAAAACAAAAGCAAAGTTTAGACCCCAAACACATGCTTAACTCCTTATTTATCGTTAATCTTACATGCAACTAAATATTATTAGCTAAACTTAATTAGGAGTAATTAAGTACTAATTAGAGGAGTCTAATTAGAGGCTAAATAGCTTACATATAAAACTCCCATGTGAAAACAAGTACTAATTCATAAATAAGAATAAGTTAAACACATAAACAACCAAGCAATGCCTTATACCCCCATACAGCTGGATTCATTTTATTTGTTTGTTTTTCCTAGTTAATTCATTTTTGTTTCAAATCTTATTAGTTCAATTTTAGCGTGAGACCTAACCTGCGCTCTGATACCAACTGTAACAGCCCGATCCATCGTCCGTCGCAACACAACCCAATAAGATGGATAGTCACCTCTTAGGCCCGTAAATCCTCACCTGGGCTCTAAAAGGTGAAAAACTTGTTGTTAATATGATGGTAGGAATCTATTATAAACTGATCATATAAGATTTAGTTTCCCAATGTGGGACAAACTAACTCCATAAACCACTTTCCATATTCCGTAGTGTTACAGTTAAAATCACCCATTATGATCCAAGCTTTATCTATTCCCCCTTTAATATCCATCATCTCCTTCCACGGTTGGTCCCTATCTTTATTGTCAAGGAATCCATACTGTTGGGGTTTCCCAAGTATGTTCATAAAAGTATTGTCCAACATCGGTAGAAGTAAGTTGAGGAGATTGGTTTATAAGCTAGTGGGTTACTCCATCTATCGCCAATTGGTTTTAGGATGGAACCCCACTGGGCTTGTGGCCTGTCTACCTAATCTACTCCTACGAGCCCGCTGCCCTAGACCCAACAAGTGGTATCATAGTCAATGGTTCGGCTTGGGGCAACCCAAGGGCAATGTGGGGTTGTGCCAGCCTTGACACCTGTCTTGGTGCGGAGGAGCACTGGTGCATAGTTGCATCGGGTCACACACGTGGTGGGGAGAAGCACTAGTCGAGGGGGAGTGTGATGATTGTACTCTAGAGCCTCGGCTGACCATTCATGGTGCCTGACCATTCATGGTGCGGAGGGGCACTGGTCAATAGCAACACTAGTCATTCATGGTGTGAACGGGCACTAGTCAGAGGGGGAGTTGTAGTCACACACATTTGAAAAGGGGGAGATTGTTGGGGTTTCTCAAGTGTGTTCATAAAAGTGTTGTCCCACATCGGTAGAAGTAAGTTGAGGAGATTGGTTTATAAGCTAGTGGATTATTCCTTCTATTGCCAATTGGTTTTATGATGGAACCCCACTGGGCTTGTAGCCTGTCAAACTAATCTAATCCTACGAGTCCGCTGCCCTGGACCCAACACATACACCATGGTAGTGTAAAATCTTATCTTACGGTTTTATGAAAGCATGGACTCTGCATAATAACTCTTGTGAGAATCTCTCATTTTTTTGGACTCTCATACCATTTTTTTTTTTAAATTTTGGGCTCTCTCTGAGCTCTTGGAAACCCAAAAACTCAATGTATAACTAAATTGTTTTACTTATGACAAAAATGTGTGAATGGATCTCAAATTGAGGTACATGTCGAAACAAATCTAATTACATATGTTTCAAAATATTCTGATACATGTAACCAATATTATGAGTAATTATGTCGTAAATCCATTGGATAACTTTATGAAAGAGTCTCACGACATTAAGTATTCTATATGTGGATTAATTGTTCTTGTGAGTTTTTAATAATAAAGTGTAAGTATTTCTCATTTTTTGGACTCTCTCAGTATTCCTCATTTGTTGAACTCTCTCTAAGTCCTCTTTTATATATATACATTAGATAGATTAGATTAATGGTATAAATTAAAGAACAAGCTATGAGGTTATGCTCAACTAACTGTTAGAAATAAAGGAGTTAATCTGACTTATCTGACGATCGGATCGAATTGCGGAATTGGTGTGCCGAGGTTTCTAGGCCGCCTCTGTACTTAAAGACGATTTTGCCGAGGCACGATGCAAGCTTCTCATTGCGGTCGTCCACCAGGTTATACAACACCAAAACTCCTCCGCACTGAAAAACTCCGGTTGATATAACAGAACCCGAATGCCAAAGCTATGCCCAATCTTTTACAGCCAACCTTTAGGGACTTTTGTGAATATATGTTCTGTCTTTTGTGTGTGTTAGGGCAGGAGACGAGCCTTGTTTATATAGAAAGAGGATTTTGCCAAAACGCGAATTAGGAAAATAGCAAACACGTAGAATACGCCGACATAGAGCCGCGGTCCGCTGAGACTTGCGAGCGGTCCACCGAAACAGGCCCGCGGTCCGCCGTGTTCGAGGCCGCGGTCCGTCACGAGTGTCTGTCTGTCTTGCTTTCTTTCACTCGTAATTGACACTTTAACCTCATATTACCTATAATAAACTTCAGCTTGGAGATGAACTCCAACACTAACTAGTTCAAAAAAGTAGAGTAAAGAAGAAGATTGAGAATGAAGAAGATATGGAGGTCAGGTTTAGGAGCAAGCTCAACTAATTGGGAAGTTTGAAGGAGAAGAGAAAGAAGAGAATACAAAGAATTATATAAAACGAATTATATCAAATCATAAGACGATGCTTGACCTGATAATAATGGATACATATCAAATACGCAGGGTATATTTCCACACAAAAAAGATGGAGATTACAGCACATTTAATTTATTTCGAAAGATGCATAACATATGCACTATAACTATCAATTTTACGTTTCATAGCGTAGTTAATTACGGTAATTAACAATGCTTATACTGTGGTCGATGGTATAATTTACCACGTTAATTTTTGCCACCGAAAACCTTCTTAAGCTTCTTAATCTGCTGACGATCAAGCAAAGTAACCCTCTGAACAATCTCAGAAGGCAAATCACTCTGAAAAAGGGCATTAGAAACAGGCTGAACACCAGGATTTGGGCTTGCAAAACTAGCGTAAACAGCCGCAGGAGTTTTCCCAACATTTACTTGAAAATGTTGGAGTGTAGGTGGGATGATGAACAAGTCACCCTTTTCTAGCGTCTTGTAGAAGGCAGTGTTGTTCATATCGATGAAGCCACCAATAATCGTGCCCTCGATCACGACAATGAGCTCAGCAACACGGTGCGTGTGGATTGGCACGGCCCCTCCTACAGCAATGTCCGCGCGGACAATGGATATGCCCATGCCGTTCAGGGCAGGGAAGTCCGTGACAAGGGCGGTCGTTGCGCCGAATTTGAAGACGCTGCTGGAGGTGTTGCCGGGTACGCGGAGGCCGGAATAGGCGAAGTCGTCGGATGTGGCCGTTGCAGGGTCTTTGCATGCGTAGCCTGACGGTCCATGAGGAAGGCTTGGGTCTGCTACACAGAAATCAAATTCTATGGTGTTTGCAGTAATTATGGAGGAAAACAAGAGCATAGAAGAGAAAATTAAAATGGGGAGATTTGTCATCTTCATCATGATTATAAAACTATGCTATTATTGGTTGATGATTTTGTTTGAATGTTTGATCGTTTGTGTGTGCGCTACTGCAAGTGGGTGAACTAACAATACCTGCTACTTAGTGTTATGTATTTATGATTGTGAATATAGTTGAGAAGGATTGCTCGCCTATTTATAAATTTACAAAGTCAACTACCCATATTCGCAAGATTTAAATAGCTATGTATTTATATATATTGAGTAGTATATGATTCGTCCCATATAATTTAATTCAAATTTGAGTCGTATAATATTCTATATATATATACAGGGATCAACCTTTTAAGTTTCGAAAATAAGTTTTACAAATATATATAAAAGTACATCACACAAGGTTTGAACTCGAATTGAAAATAAACATTACTAATGAAGCTAATTGATGAGTCACGCGCCAATTCAACAATGTCGGAAATGTACCTATCGATTGGTATGGGTGTGATATCGGGATGGTGGGTGTGATATCGGGATAGTGGGTGTGATAGGTATGGGTAAGCAGAGGACGCGGTAGTTAGGATATCTACTAGACTACTACCAAGAGCAATCAAAACAATGATAATTAATGAGAGGTTTTTGATCGAAGACTTGAAACACAGACATACAATTTTGTTAAATCAAGGCTTACCAATCATGACTTCACGAGTGACGACGACGCTAGATTTTTCTTTACTCTTTTCCTCAGTCCACACCCAAAATTAAATAGATCAGATCATATGGATATCTAGCTCCCACCAATTTATGACATTATTGGATATGGTCATATGGAGTATTTCATAAGTCACATTTTATGCTTTTCAAAAGGAACTACGTAACTCTACGCTAGACACCTATATGTTCTACGAAAATTAATTATTTGGAGGTCTTTTGATCAATAGTTGAATTCAACAATGGCAACAAATAATGTCAAGGACATACGGCATGTACCCAATAAATGTATGAATTGAATTTAATTGCCGTGTTCGGTAAAAGTAAAGTCGAAGTAATACTCAGCACTCGAATCTGAAATAGTAAATTAAAAAGTTCAATGATAACAGTAGGCTATGTTTGGTAAAAATAAAGTAGAAATAATAATTGGGGTTTTGAGAGCCCCGAGACTATGTACTATAATATGCACTTAACAAAGACCAAAGTGTCCTTTTAAACTATGAACAAAGTGTCCTTTTAAACTACGGTTCTGAGAATCTTGGCACTATATTGTTGTAACCTTGTAGGTCCTTTTCTTTCAAAAAAAAGTTTTTACGCGAAAATAACTCATTTCATGGGTGAAACGCCAAACGACACTTACAAAACGAGTTAACCTTACAATAAAATCGATCTAAAGTACTACAAACAATCTTACATCCGAAGATATCAAGTAAAAAGAAGGTCAAGCATAACTCCTGGCTCATGGACGCATATGTTCCACGAAAACTTTTCGATGAAGCATCTTTACAGGTAGAAAAAATCACATCATGTTGTGATATGATTCATTGGACATAAAGACTATAAGAGTACAAAAGATCTCCAGAATTCCAACTCACATTTCCCTTACCTTCAAAAGAAACGATATATATATCAATCGCTTGCGGATCTGACAACCTTTCAAAAGGTACGAAAATTAAAAATCCAGCTAAAACGACCAAGAAAACAGGCTAGAAATGACCATGGGAAGCCATTTCATTCCAACCTAAGAAAAACAATGCCGGGGGCCGGGGTTTGTTTGGGTTAGTGAGAGAAGGAGTTTTAGGTCATTTTCTCTCTAACTGACATCAAATAAATAAATCAAACTATGGTTATGAGAGTCTCGGGATTTGCATATTGACGTTAGAGTTCATGGCCCTCAAAAAATAGGGTGTTCGAGAAGTGAAAGATTTTGGTTGATTGACGTTCTGGATCTGAAATCACATTGTTGTGTACTTTATTTACCGTAAGCGTACGGGTTATCGTAGCAAATGGGTCGATCTCAGGAAGGTGAGGTTCAAGTACTAGCCGATTCAAATTAAGAGATATTTATGCAAATCTAAACTTTGATTGAGGTTTTCTATAGCTAAAGAAAACAATAAGTGAATAAATGGTTGCGAGAATATGCGACTAAAGGCTCTAAGGCGTAACGAAATCCCCACTAGCACGCACTAATCAATCTAAGTTCCCGTTCACAAGTCAATTAACTAGTTATTAGGTGGGATTATGTCATCCTTTCTAACCAATTATTCCCTTCCGAGATGATAACGGTCTTCCTAACACATGTTAAATCCTATTTCCATGGCGTTAACACATAGTAAAAGCATTAAATCTAACATAAATGGTTCCCGACTATCATTCCTACCTATTTCGATGGAGGAAATCAAATCCTAAATAGAGGGCTTTAATTAAATCGCAGCTTCCGCTTGTAAATTTAATCTAATAAATCAACCTAAAACCAATCAAGTTCAACCCTAATCTCTACTTCCGCTTATGATCAAAGGTCTAACAGTAATCAATAATTCGGTGACAATAGTTCAACTCTAAATAGCCCTAATTTATTTAGAACATGACTTGCAATTGGGAACGAATAATAAAGTACATGGTATGGTTCAATCTAACCCAAGATGAAGAGACTACTCACTACACATGATTGAAACAGTAGAATCAACAATCAAACAAGAGAGCAAAATTGAAAGTAAATTGAGAAAGAGCAAATTACTGAATTCCGTCGTAAATTGATGAAAGTAAGTCTTCAAGAATAACGTACGTCGTAGTCTTCTCTAGGGCTTTAGAGTAATAATAAAAACAAGACTCCTTTTTCTTCCCTCTTAAATTACAGAAAATAAAGGGTTTATATAGTTTCCCAAAAATTATAACGAAAATAGAAAATAAACAAAATATGGTCGACCGCGCTAGCCACGACCACTTTTGTCCTTCAATCGCCACGAGTCGTGGCTGCCTAAATCTCAAAATCTCAAAGGTTACTGTCCCAGCCACGTCTAGTGCCATTTTCTACCTTGCTCAGCCACGGGTAGTGGCACCCGTATTTTCGCCTTTTGCATCTTGTCTCATATTTTTTGGGTATCATCGCTGGTCCGCCCATAATTGACTCTTTTACGTTCGCATACTTACTCGGCCCATCTATAATTTGGCTCTTTTAGCATCAAAAATTGCCTTCCTGCAATATTTACAAAATATTTGTAGGAAACCACTGTAGAGAGGAATATCATCGAAATAAACTAGAAAATATCATAAATCGTATAAACTCGGAGGGGAGGGGAACGTGCATACATATGGCTAAAATATGCACTTATCACACTCCGACTTTCATAGATTGGAGAGGAATTAAGTGGGATAATTGCAACTTGATCACAGGGGCGGATTTAGGGGGGTGCACGGGGGCCACGGCGCCCCCCCCCCCCCCCCAAAATTAATTCTAGAATTGTTTCTATATATATTAATGGTTTACATTAATTATCACAAACATTAGGTTGCTATATTGGAATTGTATACATTTTTCACCCAACTCACCTGAGTTCGAATCTTGGCATTAACATATCTTGACTGTACTCTTTATTTTTTAAGGGGTTATTATTTGAAATGTAAAAGAAATGAAATGTAAAAGAAAATAACTCTACCAAGTTTTGAACACTTGACCTTAGGTTTGGATTTCTAGTTTTTCACCAATTATCCTAACTAGTTTTTGTGTACCTATGGAAGTCATAATAAATAAAAATCTAATAGCGCAGAACCATTAAAATTACCTCCAAATTAACAAAAATATGTATATCAGAGTTGTTTTTTTCTTTGTGCATATCATATTAAAAAAATTATTCGATTTTGCCCAATTACTCATAACTTCACTATTTTTCATTTCATAAATACTAAAAATATGCGCTACAACTTAACGATTTTGTGCCTCCACTCCCCAAATCCGGGCTTCGTCACTGCTTGATCTACTGGACTGTTGGGCACCACCACCTCTTGTCTCTTGACAACTAAAACCTTTAAGAAAACTTGTACTAGAAAAATCAAAAGATACAGTTCTTTCAAGAATGGTACCAATGCCTTCGGAACGGGACTGCGTGCAAATGGTCTTGTAATAACGCCTTCAAAGAGGGACGAGGATCGCAAATGTTTTATGTTTGAGCTAATTTACATTTCACTACACGCAACGTTGTGTGCATGTCAAGCAAGTAACGATAACGTACAAGTTCAGAGCTCTCGATGAAAGCTCCACGTCTTGTGGTGACAACTCTAGAATCTAAATGATAGATTGCAGGCTTGCAGCTGCACAAGTTAAATTAGGTATCCGTATACTGAATAATTTAGTTTAAGAAGTATCAAAGACTTTTTTTTTTTTTTCATAAATACCAAGAGTTTATATCTAGGTAAACCCTATATATGTTGCACGAGTACGGACATCGACACGGACACCGGGAGGACGCAGATACCGGGACACCTCAATCTCAAAATTTAGGATACCGACACCGCTATTATTTTTTAATATAAATATATCAAAATAAATTAATTTTTTTCTTTAATGAAAACAATAAGAATTTATAACTTTAAAACTTAAAACAATTTCAAAATGAAGATATTACACACATGATCATTGAATATGTTAAGTGAAACGCTAAGGAATTCGAGATTAAGAATGTTTATTTCGCCCAAATCCTTGCTTAATGTTTGTTCCAACCGGTGTCCTGTGTGTAAAAAATCGGTTTTGTGTGTGAGTTAAAAAGAATAAACCGGACAACCACTACTACATTAATGACATAATGTAACACCTCAAAATCGTTACATTAGACCCAAAAAACCGTTACATTAGACCTATGGTGACGCGGAGAGGCGCTGCAATTGCTCGCGCTGCATTAGGTCTAAGGTAACGCCATTTTGTATCTAATGTAACGCTTATGAAGTTAACTGATATAAGCGTTACCTTAGCTCATAGTGCTGTTACAATATGTATCCTGTAAAGGTAACAAGTCTAAGGCAACGCTCTTACTTTCAATTGCAATAAAATGCACACTAATTGAGCTAATGTAACGCCGGTGGCATTAATTTATTTTGGCGGAAATTAATATAATAATAACAATTTTTAATATTATTATTATTATTATTATTATTATTATTATTATTATTATTATTATTATTGCTATTTACTTTAGTTATATAATAAGAAAAGTAAAAATATTATTAAACTAATTAATTTGATAGCTTATAATACTTAATAAGTAGCGCTTTGATTACAAAATCCAATCAAGGCTATCAAGCTATCTAAATGTACATGTCGAGACGTATAATAACCACCTACAACTCATAAGCCAAAACAAATTGCTAGCACATGTGATAGTCGTTCCTTATCCAAAAAATTAGATTTACAAAATTTCATTGGCTAGCTAGCTTGAGCTTTGCTTCAAGTCTTTCCGCACTACTCCAATAAAGCACCATCTTTGTTGGAATCCTCAATCATCTACAAACATTAAGAAGCAAAATAGCAACAATAATATTAAATTCCTTGCAAAACAAATAATACTCCGTATTACTTTTGTGAATGTATAATGCCGAGCAATTGAAACACTATCAAACCTAAAATTTCAAATAAAGGGATATAATCTCCCTATATATGTTGGGTTCCTACAGAAAATTCGCCCTGACCTCCCCGTAAAATACACATCCAAATAAATCATACGACCATATCATAGAAACCTGCATGCATAGCAATCTCCACAGCCACCACTACTCCCACAATGTTGTACACTTCACGAACCATATCCATGCCAACACTACTTCACAAAATTTATATAAAACGAACAAGTTTCAGTTTTAAAGAGAAGCCATGATCATCACTTGTTTTTCAAGTGTCAATGATTGGTGCCTGCCTTGATTGCATACTAACAAATGAAATCTCAGCTGGGCACAATCATCCAACTTTCAGCATTATAACCAATGCTTACAATTAAGCAACCAATCAAGTCATAATGTATTTGACAAGTTACCAAAAAAAAAAAAATAATGTCTTAACAACCAGGCTACTAATGTAGTTCAACCAAGTCATATTCTCTAACTCCATCATTCTCTCGATCTTCTGGTAGGAAATTTAGTTTTCATACCATAGAAGTGTCATAAAGTCAGTTGGTTGATACCAAGAGAGAGATAGAGTGAGAGTGGGACATAGATAGAGAAAGAGAAAGAGAGTTTAAAAGGAAGAGAGAAAAATATCGAACCTGATTAGTTGTGACGATTAAAGGTAAAACTTAAGATTCATCTCAAACTCTACTGTAATGAAAGGCAATCATGGAACACTAGAACTGTACTCTTTTTACTATGACACACTTTTTACTCATAAAATTAGCAAAATCTGAACGAACTTTCTCTTTCGGGATGAAATTGATGTAGATGACTGAGAACTTGTCATAATTCTTTATACGATAATTTTTTTTTAAACGAATCTATCGCTCTTTTAGGAGCATCCTCAACATACATGAGCTACGAGTAGTGCAAACTATACTCCCAATATGCTAGAGAGACCAACAAGTACTAGGAGATACAGCACCAGTCATTTCACCCTTTGGCTTTGTGATAGTTATCCATTATAGTTACTTTGCTTAACTTAAAATGCATGGACAATACGTTTCCTCTGGATTGAAGGGGTGTTAATTTAGATCAATAATCTTAGAACAGAATTACACAGCAACTAATCTCATCATACAACTTCAAACTTCATATATATGTAAGCTTCCAATTCATATCAACATAAATTGAGAGTAACTCAAAACAATACTCTACAGCTTAAAAACATGTCTGACAATCAAAAGCACCAATCTTTTACCTCTGATCAATCATTAAATTGATACCCATCACCCAGAAAACTGATCAAAGAGTAGAAAACAAAAATTCATGAAGAAGAGTAGCTTACAAATGGATTAAGGGTGTCAAAATCGTCTCAATTACCAAATTCAGGCTCAAAAATACGCCTCAATTAACTGAACAACAATACGACTTGTCGAATATCATAATAGAAGCAAGTTCACATTAATTTTTCGGAAGCTATTTCCGAAAATTTATCAGCATATATGAAAAGATCACGTCTTTGGCACATACATAAAGCAAAGTTTACATCTTTGTGCAAAATTGAACAAGTTTGCGAAATTTAGTAAGATTGTTGAAATCTAGCGATGTAAAGTGACCATAAAACCAATTCATTGGATAAAATCAGCACAGCAACATTTCAATTAATCTAAAATAAACCCATCAAAGTTCGCAGCAACAATTCAACTTATAGATAAGGTGAATGAATGCCCATAATTTCAGATAATTGGAGCATAAAAATTGGGATAAAACAGGATGTAGTACCTCAGATTACAAAGAAGATGAAGAAGAGTGATGCACTTATCGAGTTATCAGTCCACTTTTGCGTACTGGTAATAACCTTCGGAAGCTTCTCGAGAGTCTTGAATCCAAGACCAATACTCTTGAAGAACCTTCAGACTGCACAATTTCACCACCAAAACAAAACCAATCAAAAACCCATACAAAAATCCCCAAATTCATATCATTTACAAAAAACCTAACATACTTACTCATATTACTAGAAACCCAGTTTGATTCGATTTCGCCCGAATGAATAATACTTACTCAAAAGACTAAAATCGATTTCGCCAAAATGAACAATCAATTACGCCCAATTCAATTTCCCCCAAATCAATTCGACCTAAATAACCCTCTGCCCAGATTTTAAAAATCACTTCATGCGTAGGAATAGTGCAGTTTACGAGAACGGATTAAGGGGATTTGAGAGTACATGAGTTTTGTTAGATTTTGAGAGGGAGTAAAGTTTGAGTTTAGGGTTTGGGGTTTGGGGGGAAATTCTGGGGAAATGTTGGGGGGAATTCTGGGGAGAAATGTTGGGGTTTGTCGCACCTAATTTTCACCTTTTTTTTTTTTAAACAACAAGTAGCGTTACATTGGCCTAGGTAAGGCAACGAAAAATTTCAAATGCAACGCCTATTTATAGACCGTTACATTAGGCGTTGCTATAGACACTTCCTAAAAGTTATATATAAGGAAGTGTTGCAATAGGTAATCAAATGTAACGCCTACCTAGGGACCGTTACATTAGATGTGTTGCATTAGGTCATTTTGTTGTAGTGAACGGACCAACCGTGTCCTCCCGGTATCCTCATGGTGTCCGTGTCCGACACCGTATTAGACACGGATACGTCACTTGGGAGAGGTGTTCGTGCTTCATAGGTAGCACCGACACGGGCTCGGACACGGACATGGCATTTTGAATTTTAGCGGACACAAACACGGCAAAACATAATAAATAACAAGTATTTTGAATGAAGATTTTTTCAATTACCTGCACTGTGCGTGGGTAGGTAGAAATGGGGTTGATCCGGCCGGGTGTAAGTGGGGCGGTAGCAGTGGGGCCGCTCTCGGACGTCGGTTACTCGAACGTGGAAGAGTCGTTCGGGGTAGGAAGATGGGAAACAGAAGAAGATAGAGAAGTAAGACATGTAGTTGAGCTACCTGTTATCTAAGACTATATTTATTAATGCCATAGCTTGCCCCAAACATTTACATTAAAAAATTAGTTTATTCTTCAACTCATCTTTTTGCCCCCAAACATTAGTTTTCAGCTTTATTGATGCCCCCTCTTGCCTCAATCTTTCTCCTAATTTACATTTATATTTATTTGTCCAAAATATATGAAATGTGGTCTTATTTTGTAAAGTGCGAAAAAATGTAATCAATAAAGTAATTTTTAAAATTTTCTGATTTGTAGAATACTAAATATTCTTGTTACAAAACATTTAAATAATTTGTGAAAGATTAAACCAATGGTTGCATGACATGTGCCGCCTTGTCAAGCAAGTTTGAGGCACACATTTGGTGAATCAGATGCCCCAGGTTGATGCCCAAGCCAATTTCTCTTTTTTTTTTTTTTTATTAAGTAGTTAATCTCAAAATAAATAAATTAAAATAACTAATTAAATGTTGGTTAGTTAAAATGTCTCGTAATCTCACTAACGGAGTATATCATTGTCCCGAGTATTACTTTATCTTTAAATAATACTCCTTTTTCTTTTTTTAAACATTTTCACAAAAGTCTTAAACTTGTCGACATATCTCAACCAAAATCATACTTAACTTTTCAAAAGTATGTGTAAATGGATCTTATATTGAAGTACACTTCGAAACAACCTTCATGATACACGTATCGTAATATTCTGATATACGTAGCCCAAATTATAAATATTTATAGTATGTTTTATGTTGATAACTTTATTACGTAAGAGTTTTACAAACATTGGACTCTCTTTGTGCATTTTTTGATGCGATAGTTTTGCAATTAATGGACTCTCTCTGTGCATTTTTTGACTTCCCGACGCCCTCAATGCGCTCTAAATTATTAGTTTTTAAATATATATACTAGTTTTAAACCCGTGCGGTTGCACGGTTCAAATATTATATCATTCTTAATAATTTTTATGTTTATAACAAACTATGTTATCATTTCAATAAAAGTAATTCATAGCAATTGTTGTGATGTTGCTTACATGTATTTTAAAATCTTGATCAATTAAAAAATAAAAAAAAATTACAAAGTTGTCTAGATTGTTCATGTTTAAATTATACGAACAACATTTCTTATCTATACACCTTTTTTTTTTTTACTAAAAATAATATATAAAGTCGATTGTAATCATTAAGCATTGCTTATCAGAAAATGTATAAATGGATCTCAAATTGAAATTCATATCAAATCAAATAAAATGATATATGTTTCAAAAGTTTCTGATGCACTAACCAATTGTATGATCAATCATTCCGTGTTTCTATATTATAGTATGAATGGTTAATAATTAACTGTGTAATTTATCCTCTCATTTTTTGCTCTTTCACCATACACTAAACTCTTTGTTCTTGCACCATACATTAAACTCTTTGTGTAGTTCTTAAATGATTGATTCTTCTTTTTTGCTCTTTCACCATACACTAAACTTTTTGAGTATTTCTCAAATGATGGACTCTCTTTATGCACTTCAAAAATCCCTCTTTTATATAAAAAAAAATGAACAGATATTTAAATTTCATTTCAAATCTTTCACGAGTGTGTTGCACAGTACACCTATTATATTGTGTATGATAATTCTTAATATACAAAAGTTCCACATTGAACATGTTTCTTCGATAGTCAGATGTACTGTTTATATTTTGTTTGTTGAGTTTAGTTTAGGAATAGCCACTATCATTTTTGCAATTTTCGCTAGATGGCAGCTGATTAATGCATTTTTATCAAACATATGTATAATGAAACTCATTTTAGATTAAATTTCAAAATAGGTTTAATGAGTTCTATGTATTAATTTTCAGATATATAAAATGAAAGTTAGAACTAATTATGTCTTGTCATATTTAAATAACTTTCAAATTGCAATTTTATGAAAGTATGGAGTGTGTCTGATAAATGTTGTGAGAATATTTCATTCTTTGGACTCTTTCACCATTTCTCTTATTTTAAACTCTCTTTAAGTTTTTTTTTTTTTTTTTTAAAACAAATCTCTACTAAATGTATACGGAGTAATTGAATTGTTTTACATATCGTAAAAATGTGTATATGTTAATGATATATGTTTTCGATGACTACTGATTAATGCATTTCTATCAAACCTATGTATAATGGAACTCATTTTAGATTAGAATTTCAAAATAGGTATAATGAGTTATATGTATTAATTTTCTGATATACAAACTGAAAGTTCGAACTAATTATGTCGTGTCACATTTAAATAACTTTCAAATTGCAATTTTCTGGAAGTATGGACTCTGGCTAATAAATGTTGTGAGAATCTTTCATTTTTTGGACTCTCTCACCATTTCTCTTATTATGTACTCTTTTTAAGTTTAAAAAAAAAAAAAACTCTACTAAATGCATACGAAGTAACTGAATTGTTTTGCATGTCGTAAAAATGTGTAAATGGATCTCAAATTGAGATACATTTCGAAACAAATGTAATGATATATGTTTTAAAATTTTCTGATACACGTAACCAATGTTATAAGTGATTATGCCGCAAATCTATTAGATACATTTATTAAAGAGTCTCACGAAAATAAGGATTCTCTATGTGGATTATTAATAATTGTCTATTTGAGTTGTTAATAATAAAATGTGAGTATTTCTCATTTTTTAAACTCTCTCAGTATTTATCTTTTGTTGGACTCTCTCTTGGCTCTTCAAAAATCTCTTATATATATATATATATATATATATATATATATATATATATAGGAAATCTATCAAATGAGAAGTATTAGTTTCGTGAGAAGTGAGAAGTGATCACAATCATCCACTCCACCTAAATCTAATGGTCCAGATTAAAAGTTAGGATAAAAGAATTACAAAAATAAAAATAGACCCAAACCCCAAATCACTCCCATTTTCTCTCTCCTCTCCTTTCCTCTTCTCCCCCTTCCCTTGTGTCGCCAAACAGCCACCGCCACAGGGACCGGCGACCACCATTTGCAGCGCCGACACCACCGTCGGCCTCCACCGACTCCGACGAGTTCTCGTCGGACGTCACTGTACTTCGTCCACCTCCCCCCATCTCGCAACGACGACTTCTCTCTCCTCTCATTTCCTCTTTTCTCTCCCGCGCCCTACCCCGTGCTGCTCAGCCACCGCCGCCGGCGTACATACACCGGCGAATCCGCCGCCGCCGCCTTCAGACTCCCTAGACGCCAACGAGTCTTCGCCGATCGATAACGATCGATCATTCCGCCGCAAAAAACGCGTCTCCTTCACGTTTTTTACCTCATTTTTGTTAGGTTTGGCCGCCGACGTCCCTCTGCGCCGGTGTTCTACAACCTCGCCGGCCGCCGTGGTTGCTCTTCGCTTCGATCTACACAACTTCGATGTTGCTTCTCGTTTTCGCCGTGGTAAGTTGGATTGAAATTATAGTGATGCGAGGAAAGAGAGGGGAAACGAGAGGGCGGAGATGATCGAGTCGATGGTTGGGGGTCGCGTTTTCGTTTGTCGGCTGGAGTAGGTTAGGGCAGGGTGTCGGAACAGTAGGAGTGGTGGAGGAGGGTGGCCTGGAGGGTTTGGGATGGTGTACGGGAGGAGATAGAAAATGGTGAGATGTGAGTTTTTTTTCTATTTTTTTTTTTTTTTGGAGTTATGTATTTTTGCCGGTGGAGTTACAAGAGTTACCGTGTTTAATTAAGGAGTTAAGTTAAAGTATCGTGTTTAATTAGTGGAGTTAAGTTAGAATTATGTGTATTAGTTAGTGGAGTTAAGTTGAAGTTACGTGTTTAATTAGTGGAATTAAGTTAGAGTTACGTGTATTTGTTGCTGGAGTTAAGTTGAAGTTATGTGTTTTAGATGATGGAGTTAAGGTGGAGTTACGTGTTTTAGTTAGTGGAGTTAAGTTGAAGTTACGTGTTTTGGTTAATAGAGTTAAGTTGGAGTTACGTGTTTTGATTAGTGGATTTAAGCTGGAGTTACGTGTTTTGGTTAATGGAGTTAAATTGGAGTTACGTGTTTTAGATAGTGGAGTTAAGTTGGAGTTACGTGTTTTAGTTATTGGAGTTAAATTGGATTTATGCGATTTAGTTAATGGAGTTACGTAAATTAGGTAGTGGAGTTATTTGAGTTATGTTTTTTATTTAATGAAATTAAGTTGGATTTATGTGTTTCCTCTAAAGTTAGACAATTTAGTTAGTTGAGTTAAGGGACTGGAGTTAAGAGTTTTAGTTAGTAGAGTTACGACTGGAGTAATGCAGTTTAGTTACTGCAGTTACGCAAAATCAATGGCTGAGATTACTTCTCACTTCTCACCAAATTACTACTTCTCACTGGATAGGGTCCCTACATATATATATATATATATATATATATATATATATATATATATATATATATATATATATATATATATATATATATATATATATATATATATATATATATTAGATTCCGGACGTGGACCGGGCATGCAAACTAGTTGTTATAATTAATAGGAGAGTGAAAACTAGGTTTTTTTTTTTTTTTTTTAAAAAGTTTGTCAAAACGACGTAACTTTGTGTCGTGTCAGGTGTCTGGTCCGTGTCTGGTCGGTGTCCACTTCGGATCCAAAATAATAAAAAACGTGTTCGTTTCCCAAAATTGTTTTCTGGCGTGTCGGACACGTGTCGTACCGTGTCCGTGACATAGACACGACACTGGACAGACGTGTCCGTGCTTCCTAGTTTTATATGTAGACAAATAAAAAATGTATATGATTTGTTTGTAGTAAAATTGATCAAAAGCGCAGTAAATTTTGTAATTGTTGGATTATAAGGAGAGAGAGACAATTAAGGGGGTAAATTATATCATGCTCCCGGGAGCACAATGAGCATAGTGTTCCCTCTCACATTAAAGTTATATGGACCACACTTAAATAGATTTTAAATAATTTTAAGTATGGTCCCTACTCATTTTTTGGAGAATGACCACCATGCTCCTTATGCTCCCGTGAGCATGGTATAACCATTGCAATTAAGGGTCCTTGATTTGAGAAGAAAATAAATTTAAATTTCTTTCTATCGATAGTTTTGTAACAATGTTGATTTTACTGTCATTTTCATAATTTTACTGCAAACACTTTAAATTTACTACACAAACATATTAATTACTACTTTCAATTTTAAATTTGTCACACTTGATTATGTTATAAACATGTTTTATGTTGTCTACATATAGACTCCTAGAATCATCTCTTTTTTTTGCACCGCTTCCAGTTTAATTGATGAGATCCCTATCATAATAGAAGTTTCAAAAAAGTTGCATAGTGTGTTAATTAAATCAATAATTCAATACATTATTATCTAACCTACCAGACAATTTTTTCTGAACTTTAATTAGCTAGTCACGTGCACACCCACCTTAAGAAGCGTACATAGATGTTAACCATGCGTAGTTTAAAGCCCAACAGAGGGATGCAAGCGGGTTACAATTTACATGTTAGTTCCATTAGCGTGCCGAGATGTTAGGTGCAGGTGGTGATGATCACCCGGAGGGTATACACACCGCTTAGCATTATTGAACGATTTTTTCAAACAATGCTTTTAATTAAAATAATTCAAATTTTGGGTGCGGAATGAAAGTATTTACGTAAAATGGGTCCACATAGGATCAGATACCCCGGAACCAAATTTCTACCAAAAGGACCAAAACCGCTATGACGCGTGACAGTTATGGTCCTAAAAAAAACTGTCTAAGATTTACCAAAACCGCCCCAAAAAAGACGGTTTTGGGTAAAACTGTCACTCGCCATGACGGTTTTGGTCTGTTCCCAAATAAAAAATTAATTTAAAGCTGACTCGAGGATTGTCAATCCTACGTGGACCCATTTTACATAAATATTTTTATTTCACACCCAAAACTTGAGTTATTTTAATTAAAAGCATTATTTAAAAAAATCGTTCAGCATTATTTAGGGCCCGTTTGATATCACTGCCATTTTCAGTTTTTTTTTTTTTTTTTTTTTTTTTTTTTTTTTTTTTTGCGTAAAAATTTAGTTAAACAAGTTACAAAATTAACTGTAAATTGTTTGGTACTATAATAGTTATATATATACACAAAGTCTCATAAAAGACGGTTTCTCAATAGTTTATTGAGAGATCATTATAATGTGTTAAAAGGTGACTCTTTTTACATTGATTATAACCATGATAATACTTTTAGTGATCTACTAATTTACCATAATAAATCACATCATCTATGATTTTGAAAGACCAAATCATATAAAATTAGCTAGAATTTATAAAGTAACCCTTTTGCAAATATTAGATTAAGTGTCTAAAGTCTTTAACTAAAATGATTATCAAAAGTAGTATAACGGTCACTAATTATATAAACAGGGTCATGATGTAAATAACATAATTGGTCTCTCAATAAATTATTGAAAGACGGTCTCCCACAAGATCTACTGATAGTTATATGGAAAATGAAAACTGATAACTGAAAACCGCTTTTTCTGACTTTTAAAAACGGAACTTTAGTTTTCAAAAAAAACAAAAAAGTGAAAACGGAAACTGATACCAAACATACCCTTAGCTTATCATATTCAAAGTTTTCGGACTTTGTCTAACTTGTTCATCTTCCTTTGATCTATCCATTGGTCAGCCGCGCCACATCCAATCACAACACTAAGCAACGACTGTAGGGTTCAATAATATGACAACATCTCATGTTAATCAGCATCAAAACACATTACATGCCTGTAACCAATAAGGGTCAGCAAATGTTTCACTTTAGACTATAACAAACAATGATACTTGAGTCTAGGCATGCATGCAGAGTCATCTTCAAATGGATATATGCAGGGGAAAATATCAAAACACAAGCACTAGAATATTAATTGATAATCAAGAACACAATTCGATCATATGATCCACTGATAACACTCACAATTCGATCATATGATCCATTAATTCCGTGGTATATATAATTAACGTTTTAATTAGTGCCACCAAAAACCTTCTTAAGCTTCTGATTCTCCTGACGATCAAGCAGAGTAAGCCTCTGAACAATCTCAGTGGGCAAATCCGTCTGAAAAAGGGCCTTAGAAACAGGTTGAATCCCTGGATTCGGGGTAGCGAAATTAGCATAAAGTGCAGCAGGAGTTTTCCCCACATTCACTTGAAAATGTTGTAGTGTAGGTGGGATGGTGAACAAGTCACCCTTCTCCAACGTCTTGTAGAAAGCAGTGTTGTTCGTGTCGATGAAGCCAGCAATAATCGTGCCCTCGAGCACGACAATGAGCTCAGCGACACGGTGCGTGTGGATTGCCACGACCCCTCCCACTGCAATGTCCGCGCGGACAATGGATATGCCCGGCCGTTCAGGGCAGGGAACTGCTTCACAAGGGCCAACGTTGCGCCGAACTTGAAGACGCTACTGGAGGTGTTGCCAGGCACGCGGAGGCCGGAATAGGCGAAGTCATCGGCTGTGACCGTTGCAGGGTCTTTGCACGCGTAGCCCAACGGTCCATAAGGACGGTTTGGGTCTGCTACACAATAATCAAATTCTATATATGGTGTTAGCAGTAATTATGGAGGAAAATGAGAGCAGACACAGGAAACTAAAATGGAAACAATCATCATCTTTATGCTTATCAAAACTATGCTGTACTATTTTTGGATGATTATTATGATGATGTTGTTGGTGTAGTCTACGTTATTAAGGAAAAGAAGAGGATTAATTATTTAATTTGGTGATTATAATATTTGGATAATAACAAACAGTGATTTGTGCAGTTATCTTTTGTCAGTTACATTATCACCAAATTTTATCTATTTATACGTAGGATGTGGTTGATCAAATCACGTTCAAATAAACAAAAAATAACTCCTCTTTCTTTTCTCAAATAATGAATCTTGAAGGAATTTCTCAGTATTGGTGTCTGCGATTTTCTCAGGCTTTGTTGTATCCTTAGGAGTGAATTTGCCATAACCCAACAACAAATCTAGTGGGGGCAAATATCACTTTATAGAGAGTGATTTTATCACGCCTCAAAGCCATACATCTCACCCACTTTGTCTAACAATTATAAAGTGATATTTAGCATTAATCATGGAAGCTGGATCGCAAGCAACATTTACACTCATGAATCGTGACTTCTTCAAATTAGATCGTTTCGATGGAAGTAATTACAATCGCTGGAAGGATCAAATGCTTTTCCTGTTAATTGCCATGAAGATTTCCTACTTGCTCGATGACAACTTGGCTGATGTCCCTGCACCGCAAAAAGGAGAAACCCCAGAAATTACAGAATTGCGCAAGAAGCGAGAAGAAGACGAATTGCTATGCCGTGGCCATATTCTCAATCGGCTAACAGATCGTCTCTACAATTTATTTACCACAATCAAATCACCAAGGGAAATATGGAGGACGTTAGAGACAAGATACACAAATGAAAGGCAAGGCACAGATAAGTTTCTCATTATGAAGTACTTTGAGTTTGATATGGTAGACAATAAGTCCCTTATGGATCAAGTTCATGATTTACAAAATATTGTTAATAGACTTAAAGAACTTAAAGTGGAAATTGTTGATGCTTTGCAAGTGGGGGCAATCATTGCCAAATTACCCCCAAAGTGGCATGATTATAGAAAGAAACTACTGCACACTACAGAGGACTTGTTTTTGGAACAAGTTCAGAAGCATCTGCGCATAGAAGAAGAAGCAAGACTCCAATACAAGTTCCAAACCGAAGATTTGCCTGACTCCAAAATTAATCACGTTGTTGTTCAAGGTTCTGACCAGAATGCAGGTAAGAACAAAAGAAAGAAACCTGATGGTGCAAGTTCGAGCAACAACAAGAAAACTAAGTTTGACAAAAGGCCAAAATGCAATTTCTGTCACAAACCGAGACACTTTCAGAGGGATTGCAGACATTGACTAAAGAAAAGGAAGTGTGACGAGACCAAGCAGAATGCTAATATGGTTGAAGACAAAGAGACTGCTGAAATCGTCGCTATGGTTTCTGAATTGCGGATCGGCATGGTGACAGAATTGAACATGGCGGTTGTCACTAAGTTGAAAGCATGGTGGTTCGATTCCGGAGCCACGGTACACGTCTGCAACGAAAAGTCTCAATTCAAGGAGTATCAAGAATGTGCAGATTCTGAAGAAGTCCTGATGGGAAATAACAACACAGCCAAAGTTCTTAGCAAAGGCAGTGTAGAGATACTCTTCTCCTCTGGGAAGAAAGTCACATTAATTAATGTTTTCCATGTACCCGATATAAGAAAGAATTTAGTTTCTGCTAATCTCTTATGTAAAAGTGGTATTAAGGTTGTACTAGAATCGGACAAGCTTATCTTGTCTAAGAATGGTGTGTTTGTAGGCAAAGGTTACTCTTGTGATGGCAAGTTTAAGTTAAGTATCAATAATATGAAGGATGTTTCTGTTTATATTGTTAATTCTTCCTCTGCTTTATGGCATGCGAGATTAGCTCATATAAATTTTAGATTATTAAAGTACATGTCCAAGCACAATCTAATTAATTGTGATAAAATTGATCTAAAGAAAAAGTGTGAAATATGCGTACAAGCAAAAATGACTAGGAAACCTTTTCCTACTGTTGAAAGAGACACAGATTTGTTGGAATTGGTTCACTCGGACATTTGTGAATATAATGGAATATTGTCGAGAGGTGGATTTCGATATTTCATTACATTTACGGATGATAAGTCAAGATACACCTATGTGTATTTGATTAAAACCAAAGACGAGGCCTTTGATAAATTCAAAATTTACAAAGCCGAAGTCGAAAACCAAAAGGAAAAGAAAATTAAAGTCTTAAGAAGTGACAGAGGCGGTGAATATTTTCCCACCGAATTCACCTCTTATTGTGAGCAACATGGTTTAATACACCATAGAACAACTCCATATACGCCCCAACATAACGGTTTGGCGGAAAGAAAGAATCGAACGTTAACCGACATGGTTAACTCAATGTTGTTGAATTCTCATTTGCCTAATAATTTATGGGGTCAAGCGCTTTTAACAGCTTGTCATTTACATAACAGAATACCTTCAAAGAAAAGCAAAATATCTCCATATGAAGTGTGGAGAGGAAGACAGCCTAATCTTAATTATTTAAGAGTGTGGGGTTGTATTGCTTTTTACCGAGTTCCAGATCCTAAAAGAACAAAATTAGGCCCTAAAGCTCTTGAGAGTGTTTTTCTAGGATATGCAGAAAATTCCAAGGCCTATAAATTATTAGACTTGGATTCTAATGTCATAGTGGAATCAAGAGATGTCGAATTTTTCGAAACTAAGTTATTAAGGAAAAGAAGAGGATTAATTATTTAATTTGGTGATTATAATATTTGGATAATAACAAACAATGATTTGTGCAGTTATCTTTTGTCAGTTACATTATCACCAAATTTTATCTATTTATACGTAGGATGTGGTTGATCAAATCACGTTCAAATAAACAAAAAATAACTCCTCTTTCTTTTCTCAAATAATGAATCTTGAAGGAATTTCTCAGTATTGGTGTCTGCGATTTTCTCAGGCTTTGTTGTATCCTTAGGAGTGAATTTGCCATAACCCAACAACAAATCTAGTGGGGGCAAATGTCACTCTATAGAGAGTGATTTTATCACGCCTTAAAGCCATACATCTCACCCACTTTGTCTAACAGATGTTTGATCGAATGTGTGACGCGAGACCCGAGTGCTACTACAGGTGGGTGTACTAACAATACCTGCTACTTCAGGTATGATTTTGAATAATTGTGAACTATGGTTGGTCTATTTTTAAAATTAATAAAAGCCAACTATCCATTTTGATTTAAGTCAAATATCAATATTGATAAAGATTTATATATCTACTTTTATTGCAAGTAGTGTGGTTTACCGCATTCAGTTTAGTCTAGATTCGAGTCGGATAGTATCATATATAGAGTGACGAAATTCTAACATGAGCTCCACGAGTTGTATTTAATATGATACAATTAAACTAGTAGAGATTGACAGATCTTTCAAATTGACTATTACTTACTATTTATTATCAATTTGGAATTATCTATTTATTGTCAATATTTCAATAATGGGACTTTTAGTTACCATTTGATATGAATTTGAATTAATTCTAAATGGAGTATTACATAAGAGCTAAACTCAAAACGTCTAGTTGATTAATTAAGCCGCATGTCAATTCAACCAAAGGATGTCACAACTCACATATGTACCTATAGCCGTATAGCGGTATCATGTATGTATAAGTTGTTATTAACTTATTATCACAATGGTGGATATTATAATTATGGGTAAGAAGAGGAACATGGTTGTTGGGATTTCTACCAAGAACACAATGATGACTTGACGAGAGGTTTTCTGAACACAACTCACATATCACCCTTTATTCCTCTTCCAAGGCCATGGAACATCCGTCATCACATAGTACTATGTATGTCAGTGCGAATCAATCGTACCATTTTCCTATCCCACTCCGTGTGCCCCACTAATCACATGATATCATTTCACAAATATTTCCAAAACAATATAATGTTTAAAAATAAAATAATGGAATACTAAAATATGATTGGTTGGATACACAGAGTGAGTAAGAAAATGTGACATGTGATCCGCACCGTATAGTGGAAATTTAGACATCATTGTTTGAAAAGATTGCCGTGCAAGAGTATCAAAGTGCCGCGGCATTATGCCCAGCCCACCCTAAATCAAACGCTTAGCACTCGAGTGCGCTAAATTTAGCTCTACTCTTGTCCTCAGTCCACACCCTAAATATATAACATTCCCCCAGCTCCAACAATTTAACAATTAATACTCCTCTCTTTCTTTTTACATGTTATGGTATTTATTGGATACTTTTATTACACAATTGACATTCATTTTTATATCAAATTAACTCTACACCATACATCTATATACATATCAATTATACGAAAATAAATTATTGTTTGGAGGTCATTTTCAATAATTGAATTCAACAATGGCAACCAATGCAAAGGATATACGCTACCCAATGAATGCATATAAGTTGTGTTTGGAAAAAAATTAAGTGAAATAATTGTTGGAAGCCGAATTAATAGTTTGAAACTGAAAATTAAATAAGAGTTCAACCATAGGAGTAAAGATACTTCTAATTGATACATACGATAATAAATTACTGGCCATAACAAGAATGTTTAGTAATAATAAATAGTTGTGACGTGACACAGAAAAAAAAAAAAAAATATATACAAATCATTTTCGTGTCTTGAACAAAAAAATTGAAAGCAAATTGAGAATTGCTTAAATTTCAACAAGTTAACAAGTAGATCATTGCTTAGATAATTTGGTAGTGTCAACATGAGGTAATCATATTTTCATGCATGTGTAATATTGCGACCTTTGTCAAAAAAAAAAAAAAAAAAAAAAAAAAAAAAAAAAAAAAAAAGATATATTATCGCTTTAAACTGAAATAGGCACTTAGTTCACAACGACAATGTATACCGTACTCACATACAAGAATGTATACACACACTCCATGATATAGTGTGGACTTGCATATTGACATTAGAGTTCACGGCCCTAAAAAAAAGTCGGACGTCCATGAAACATATATCAATTATTCATTTACATCTAGCCTGAGCATTTAGGCCAAGCGCTCGAGAAGTGCAAAATTTTCGTTGAATGACGTACCAGAATCATTCAAACTTCCATAAGAATCAATGTCGACATGGCAAATTGGTGAGGTGGACTGGAAACTGAAACAAGGGAAACTCAAGTACGAAAAAAAAGAAGAAAAAAAAAAAAAACAGTTCTCTCAAGAATGAGTGGAGTTACCAATGCCTTCAACGAGGGACGAGGATCACAGATGTCTGAGATAATTTACATTATACTACATGTTCTGTGCATGTAAACAGTATCTTACAAGCTCATAGCTCTCGATGAAAGCTCCGAGTAGCCTTCCTGTGGCAACTCTAGATTTTGCAACTCCGGTGACTCCTGTAGATAGATATTCCAACTATCAAACTAAAGTAGCAACTAATAAGTAACAAAAGAATCCCCCACTTTCAGCAGTTTCTTTTTCAACGTTTAGAATTCATTGAGACCCCCAAAAGAAGCAACAAAGTTTCTAATACGATGATAAATAAGCCGTGAGAGCTGCTCAAGGGCAAAGCATTAACTTACCGTCTGAAGGTAAATTGATTCTTGTAGAAAATGCCTAAATGCATGATCACCACGCAGGATTATAGCCTCAAGTTCAGTTCCTGCATCTGATCCGGGTGCATCTTCAATCACAACCGCGTCTACTCTATCATTTCCTGTTTTGACATCTGGCACCTGCAGAAAAAGATGTATGGGAGTAAGAGTCCAACACAAATGAAACCAGGTACTATGGGTCATAGATACGACACCGGATTTGCAGTAGGATTTTCAGTCTTCCGCCCTACCACTTGGCCGTGCCGCCAAAAAAAAAAAAAGAAAAAAGAAAAATCATGAAAATATTCCCTTGTAAGTGTAGATTAATGAGCTCAGTAGAAATAAGTCTTAGTAGATTGGCTTTATCAACTCTATCAGTCTTAATACAATAAAGGTTATTAAAGTAGCAGAAAAAAGTAGGTAAACTAATTAATTTGAAGTTTAAGAAATATTATAGACCTTTTTTTATTTGCATCATCCAGTTTAAGCTCGATTCGAGCTGGGTGGACCATATAGGATGCCAAAGTATAGTACTCTCCATGAGTTTTTTTTTTTTTACACTGCTGCATTCTCTAGACCTCTGGTTCATCTCTTTAAGTCTCGTGCCAACTCAACCAAGGCTCAAGGGTAGAAATATAATGTTACAAAACATGATCCTTCGCAATTCAAATGCGTTATTGCATAACCTTAGAAGACTATCCAATGAAACTTCTTTCCTCTACCGGAGGATCCTCTAGTGTATATTATCATGGCCAAGGGAGAGAAGGCTTACGCTAATCTTTGAAGGGGGAAATGTGGTAGAGGTTAATTTCTTCACAGCAACCTCAAAGCTGTCTACCACAGGTGGAAGTTGTGAAAAAACAATATCTAAGATGAATGAAGTCCGAGGTCAAGCTACTTTCAGAAGAGTATAAAATATCACCAACCTACCTCGTTCCCATTTCCTTGTTTTTATAAAGAAGACATGTCATGAACTATTTGCCCGTTTTCATAAAGAAAGGATGTCATTGAAAAAGTGAGGACACGATGTCCTCGTAGTAAAAAAAAATGCCTATTTCCTTGGCAGATAAATAAAAGGGGTCCCATCAAAGAGTTTTGCAACCATACTCCAAATTCTAAAATGAAACGAGAAAAACAACCCCTCGATAACAGTCAAAAGATTAAAATATTTGTGAATTCAACTTGTTTAAGATGCAGGGGACATTAGAAACAACATCACGAAAGCCTTAGTCCCAAATTTATTGGAGGCTATATATAAGAGGAATAGTACGGAGAATAATATAAAAACAGATGAATTAAATCGAGTTAACAAAGGTCAATAAAATTAAAGAAAAACTGTTTAGAAACACTCTGACAAAAATAATGAACCAGGCCAAAAGCAATGAAAAAGGTTTGAAAATCATTTAGGTGGGAAAGAAATGCAAAGAAAAGCCAAGTCCAACGCTGCCACGTGAATTGTCCTTACCCCATATTCTTCAATACTCGTAAAACTTTAAATTATCCTAATTTAAGCCATCTTATGTTTTCCATTTCCTCTTGCATTTTTTTATCATACCACCTTCAGCGATTCTCCCTCACCTTTTCATCAATAGTTGTCCCCCATACGTTCTCTAAATGAACTCATTCCCTAGTAAATCCTTTTGAGTATACTCATCCCCTGACCATGACACTATTTTAGAGCGTAACACTAGGTGATGCAGACCTAATTGTTGTGCCAGAGAGTTTTGCCTTCAAACTATGCAAATCGTCGCTGGGTTGCATAGAGACCCTGTACTCGTAGCGATCTTCCACTTCAACCATCCTCCTTTGATTGTATGAGAAACATCTCAAAAATCCAATTCTCCATCCTTTTGGAGATTATACACAATAGACAATCAACATTACTCCAATGCCTACAAGGTTCACGCCAAATGGCAAGATAAGGGAGAGTCAGATGTACGCAACATTATCCGGATGACACATAATAGATACAATATAGAGAAATACATTTTTAATGTTGGACAATTCTCATATCTAAGGCCACAACACTTGGTGGCAAACAGGTGGGTGCCCTGGTCATTATCAGGTAACATCGAGTTCTGGTTGATAATTTATGCATTGGAGCACAAGTGGGTTTGGGTTATTTTGTTATTAAGCTACTGTGTTCAGTTAAAAGGAAAAGTTGTTCCTATTTGGATCATTATTGTGCTTAATTATAAAGAGGTAATCAATGAGATCAACTCATTGTCAGGTCATCGGTCACTTGAGGTCAGGTTCGGCTAGGGTTTTGGTGGGCCATAATAAGGATGAAGTTGTACGGGGTCATGGTTTGTTAAATTTTGAATGTCAAATTTTTGTGTCTATTCAGTCACGTATCAGATGGTTTGGGTCGGTCAACTTTTGCCACCTCTGCCTCTGCCTCTGCCTCTGCCTCCCCTGCTTCTAATATCACTAAACTTACACCCAAATATTTAGTCTTCACTCCCCCTCACCCTAAAACCTCGAGATTCCTAAGTGTATCTCCATAGGACCATAATTTTCACTTGCTCTCAACATCTTTCGTATTCATCAATCCATCTGCACACACATACGCCATGGTATACCGTCTTGTATAGACTTTGTCAATACATCCATAGCTATAACAGAGAGAAAATGACTATACAAACCCCTCTAAGTCACCTGCAAAAGAAAGAACCTAGAAAGTACTATCTTACATCAACCATGAAAAAGGAATTAGGTATTTAAACATTTCAAACTTCCTACAAGCATTTTTCATCACATGTCTAACGAAAGGAGCCTCTTTTGCAGGAGTAAGGCTGCATATATCAGAGTCCAACCCCCATCCATAAAGAAGACGCCTATCCAGATTCCAGAGCATTCAAAGTAATATCATGATTTTTTGCAAAGTGGTACTCATAAATCTTTTTTCTGTTTGGATGAGCGAATCCACATACCTCAAACATAGCCTCAGTTAATATAGATTCCAATATGGATCTTAGGCCGCGAGCACCAGTACTCTTCACCATTGCTTTTCTAGCAATTGAACTCAAAGCTTTTTCAGTTATATGAAATTTCACCTGTGGCACAAATAAGTCAAAGAATGACAAGAAGTTCCAGATACAAGAGAACTCCAACAGAATTATTAACATTCTCAACTCACATCGTTCATGCTAAACATCTTCTTATACTGTTTAAAGAGAGCATTCTTCGGCTCTGTGAGTACCTACGATGAAAGGCAAAGCACTATTAATAGGAGACCCAAAAAAAATAATCTCATCATGCTTAATAGGACATGAAATTAGCTAAGAGTCATCTTTGACCTTTGAAAAAAAATATAACTTGATTGTTTGTTAAGCGAGCAAAAAGAAAAGATCAACCATAAATAAACAAGGTTAGAACTCAGCAGACTTGTTGTTGATAGGTTAGAACTCGGAAGATATAAAGCTCCTTTGTTTTAAATAATAAAAGAACTTAATAATTAAACACACCAATTCTCAACCTTTCTTGTTTGCAGTTCTAATTCAAGAAATCAGTGAGATACCTGAACAAGTTGATCCTCATTCAACACCGACAAACTCACTAAAATTGGAAACCTTCCAACAAACTCAGGTATAAGACCATAAGCAATAAGATCACTGCTCTCTACCTGCAACCCAAAAGGAATTCATAAATGCCATTTACAACAATCCCCAGAGTCTAGACTCCCAATAGGCAGATAAAACTCAGATAGACAAATTTGGATCATTTCTTTAGTTGAAGGTTTAAATCACACCGCTTCCAATAATGACGATGCCACCACGACACTAGTCATCCCACCAGACCTCATGTTAGCACGAACAGGTGCTCCAAAACCTATTGACGAATCATGGCGCCTGAAACAAGGAAAAATAGTCACTAGCCTGATCAAGTCTAATTCAGTGGCGTAGGGAAAAAATGGAAACTCAAGGTACCTTTCTGATATTGTTTTCTCTAGGTCCACAAACGCTCCACCACATATAAATAGGATATCTTTCGTATTGATCTGCAAATCACCACAGCAAAGAATTACAACATATGATGATAAAAATGTGCCAGACATCCCAAATACCAGAAGATTGCACATAAAAAAAACAGCTATAAACTTAAGTCAAGAACTGGATTTCCAAATCAGAAAGTAAAGAACTTTGCTAAATCTTCTATAAGAGAAAATCTCATTGATGGATGTATGACAAGGTGTCCTCACTGCCCTACGATAAATAGTTACTAAAATGCCCTATTCCTCTGCAGATGAATTAGAGGGGTCCCTGAGTAGACTCCTTGTCAAAATTGATAAAATGAACATAAGATATGGAGACATTTCAGGCTAGTATCATGTTTGCTATGATGACACAGCAGAATCCAATGAGGTTTTGGTTGAATATTTATGTGCAGAGGTTGAAAAGGATTCATATCCCTTAATAGCTTGAAAACCTAAGACGGAACTATTTAAGTATTTAGCTTGGATTTTAAAAGATCGTCAGAGAGCCAATCTTGCATAAAATTGCTGATACATCAGCTAGTTAAAAATTGGCAAGACACGCATTAATTATAGAACATATCATCATATTAATTGCTAAAATCATCACGAGTTTGTAGAATACCTGAATGCTATCACCACGAGGATGCTTTCGAGGTCCCTTGTCAGGAACATTCACGATCTACACAATGAAAAGAACGGGACAAAAGAGATCAACACATCACTTGAAATCACATCATAAGAAAGCTTGTTTAAAATCACAGTATAAATCCCCTGATGGTTGAATGTTGATTAAACCCAGCAAGAGACAAAACTACAAAAGTACAATTATCACGAAAAGGAGACGGATGATGAGGATCCTCCATTCAAACAATATTTTGTATTTAATTGTTGCTTTTCCGGATCATTCATTTTTCAAACAAAAGCCTAATTTAAGATCCTGGAAGAAGAGTAAAATCAAACAAATAACACTGTCCTCAAACGAGTATACTGAAGGCAGTGGATTGGCAAGCGGCAAGGGTGTTTATGCAGCCAAACTCAAGTTCAATCCAGTTCCATAATATACTAAAATAAGGGTATCTTTTTTCAAATAAATAAGAGGGCAATGATGAAAGGTCACCAAACAAGTGATACCCATGTCAAAAAGACACCAGGAGGGAAACCAATGACCAATGTATATAAAGACACCATGGCTATGACACCCATGCACAAAAAGACAAGAAAGGAAGGAAGCCATACACATAAGTAAAGACAGTGTTCATGTTTGAATAGATATTGGGAATTGCAAAATGATAAATATGGTTGAATAGAGCAACAAAAAGAAGGGTCTTCGCTCCTTTAAAGATTACACAAGTCGCATTCATGTTTCAAGACAGTGGTTTGATTTTCAAGTTTCAATTTAACGAAAAAAGTATTTAGAGAAAACTTATGAAACTTATACACTATAATTTGAGATACATTGAAATTTGAAGAGGACATCACGCAATGTAAAAGTAAGTTCCATACTTGCATTCTTTTAGGAGGTAGTACTAAACAACTAAACAACTTCCTGATTTGCTACTTCAGAAGCACGCGCATTGTCTTCTTATCACCTACACATCAGTTGAACGTAGATCTCCTATACAACAACAAATTTCTGGCCATCCGTACGCACAAAAAATGAGCCAAGAAAACACCACAGCAATTATTGTGATCAATTGCATTAGTTTTATTACTCTTGACTGCCAATATTCATTCACTCTTGACATCATTATCAATATTCATAGGTATCAAAACCCTTCCACAATAGAAACATTATCATCTCACCCACTGAATTATAGGGCATGCCTAGTCCTATTGTCAGCCAATAAACTTTGGCCAGCCCTTGACATGTCTTCTCTTTATTGATTAAGTTACCTGTGATAGCTTGAGAACATTATTGTCCGACTGCATATTGAACTTGGGCATCATCCCCTTGGTGTCTCTCTGTACAAGGGTAAACCCCCCACCTACCACCCTTGGTGTTATATTTAGACATGTCCTTACTTTTCAAAAACAAAAAGAAAACGAAAAATTACCTTGGAATACAAAAAAGAGAATTATTGCTTTCCATTCTAAACTCTCAAGAGTTAACAACTTGATACATCTAGCTCCAACTCATTCCCCTAATATAGTGAAGAGCTATACCATCAAGATCGACTCTACCTGGCCAGTGTAAAGGACTCCTCTTAAAGATCAGACACATATAGCCAACAATAAATAAAATAAAATAAAAATAATAATTAAAAAAAAATAGGAAAGGGGAAAAACCGCATGTTTTCCCTAAGTAAAAATTTGCAGCATCTCTATTGACCCTGCTATTTGTATCATATGTTTTGAAAATACGATAGCAAGCTAACACACACATGTTAGACAGATTCACACGCCCGGACACAGACATAGACGAGCACACACACGCGCGTGCGCACACATGCACACACACACACACACAGACACACACACACGCACGCACGCACGCACGCACACAAACACACACACACACACACACACACAGTTATTATTTCAAAGAAATGATCAACTTACAGTCCCTTCCAGCATTTTCAGAAGTGCCTGCTGAACACCCTCTCCTGATACATCTCTTCCAATGTTAGTGCTCTCGGCCTAAAAACGAATAGAAAATAATCAGACAGATGGGTAACAAACTAACAATAACAAGCTACTAAAGGTAAACAGACTAACTCATATAGCTCAAAGAACATTACCCTAGTTCCTCAAAGGCTCCCACCTCAAGTTAAGGGGGAGTAGGATGTATGCAAACCTTACCCCTATGTTGAAAATGGAGACTCGGAGAGAGGCTACTTACGGACGACCCATAATGAAAATCACATAAGCTCAGAAGAAAAATAATCAGCATAATCAATCCGCATGAAATGGTACTAATACGAGTTATGCTAGCCCGCAAATTTTTAACAACAGGCCCCATTGTTATTCTTTTCTTACGTTTATTTTTGGTAAATTCTATGGTAAGAAAAGAAATTTGATTGAGATAAATTCTAAGGTAAGAAAAGAAATTTGATTGAGATCTTTTAGAAACCTTTGGCTGGAAAGCATCTTCTTCCACATTTCTATGTTTGATCTCTGTATTGATTACTACCTTAATTTCTATTGTTTCGGAGGACCAAGGTGCTTTCCTATTCATATTAAGTGAAAGAAGTTATCTTGCCAAACTATTTTCTTTTTTTTTTTGATAAGTAAGGATATCATTATATATTTAAAAGGACACCAAGGGGGTGACTCCCATAAACAAAAATACACCTAAGGGGTGACGCCCGTAAGCAAAAGAGAGCTAATCAAGCTCTAGGACTATCATGAGAAATTTTATCCACAAAAAGAATGAAAGTCAATTGCCGGTGTGAAAGTAACACTTGACTCCAACTATACAACGTCCTCAAGAACCTAAATTTGAAATCTTGGTGTGTCAACATAATATCACCGAAAATGCGATGATTTCTTTCTTTCCAAGTACACCACCAAATCGCTATTGGAACCATATTCCATACTTCGGCTAGCCACCCTTTCTTCATTCTCCTTTTCCAAGCGGAGAGGACATCTTTGGCTCTCCGCGAATGAACCCACCTCAGACCGAACGACGACAAAGCAGTGTACCACAAAGACAACACCCAAGGACAAGAGAGCAAAAGGTGATCCACGGTTTCTTCCGCCTCACAGCACAAAGAGCAACGACTAGCCAAACTAAACCCTCTTCATTTTAGGTAGTCCAAAATTGGAATTTTCTCTTTAGTGGCTGCCCACGAAAAAAAAAATAAAAAAAGCTTTTGGAGGAGCTTTATATCTCCAAATAGCACTAACAGGAAAATCGACCTCGGAAATAGAGTTTTGAATAACATTACAAAAACTCCAAACACTGAAACTTCCCAAACTATCAGGCAGCCAGGTTATCTCATCCTCATCTTCTGGAACAAGTTTAACTAAGGAAAGGAGCTCCAAGAGATTCAAAACTGAAGGTTCCTCCCAATCATTAAGAGACCTCGAAAACAATATGTCCCAATGATGATTGTCGCCTTCCCATAAAACGACATTACCCACTTGAGCATCCTTATTAGAATCAATTCTGAAGATATCCGAAAAAAGGGATTTTAAAGGAAGCTCCCCACACCATCTATCATGCCAAAATAGAATTCTTGCTCCATTGTTCACCTTAAAAGCCACACAAGATTTAAAAAGCTTGAAACCAGAAATAATGGATTTCCAAAGACATACACCATGTGCACTAACAACCTGGTTACTCCACCAGCCTAGTCGTTGGACCCCATATTTTAGGGCAATGACGTTCCTCCAACGTGATCCAGTTTCATTGGCAAACCTCCAAAGCCATTAACCCTTGAGAGCTTCATTGACATTGCGAAGGTGTCTAATATCAAGACCCCCTTTTTCTTTAGGACAGCATACTTCATTCCAATTAACCCAATTGAAAACCTTATTCGGGTCCTTGTTATTCCAAAGGAAATGACGCTGAATTTTTTCAAGTTTTGTGGCCACGCTAGCTCGGATAGTGAAAAGCGACATGAAATAGACCAGTAAACTACACAAAGTACTTTTAAGAAGAGTAAGACGGCCTCCTCTAGATAGAAGCTTTGATTTCCATGGGATCCAAGACTGATTTGCACTTGAAGGAAGCACAATTATCTTGCCAAATTATTGTGGATTGGATTTGGTCAAGTCTCACATACACAGTTTGCAATTAAACACATAAAATGGCCATCTTGTCCTATCTCCAGATTGATATGGAAGTAAAATGTTTTCTATCCTGCTCATAAAAGAAGAGAATTATTTTGCAGGTTGGAGCCTTAGTTTAAGGAGGCTCGAGGCCCACCGAGGCGCTGGGGACCTGTTGTGATGAGGTGCAAGGCGCGAGGCGAAGGCGCATGCCTCATGCACACAAGGCACACTCATTTAATGAACAAACTTCTATTTCTCAAAACCATATTTTGCCAGAATAATTACCCTTTTTATGGTATTTAAAGAGGGACAATGGGTAAAGAAGTATATAAACAAGGGATTAAGGGGCAAAAGGAAGGGTAGAGGAGAGGATACAAGAGAAAGAAATGGGAAATCACACGCATGCGCCTCAGTGATCCTCAGGTGCGCCTCAAGCTTCTGAGGCGATGCCAACTGCACCTCATGGCACCTTGCGCCTGTGTTTTTTAAACTAAGCGCTCCTCAGGTGCGCCTCAAGCTTCTGAGGCGATGCCAACTGCACCTCATGGCACCTTGCGCCTGCGTTTTTTAAACTAAGCGCTGAGCTGTGGCCATTAAAGTTGGGAGGCAAGGTCATATTGTCCTGGAAACACTTTCATAAATTGACTACAAGACTTTAAGGGTTTCTCTGAAAAGCTTTTATCCAAATCCTAATATTACCACAGCCCAGCCATATCGCTAGTGAGTTAAAAAACGGATATGAATCATTTGAGAGACACGGATATGAATCATTTGAGAGACACGGATATTCTCATCATACATGTTTTAGACTTTTAGAATGCTCTTTCCATCAGAACTGAAACACACACTTGATGATCCTGGGACTCCAACCTCAAACTGATTGGAGACAATCTACAGTCACTTCAAAATCTTTAGAGTTTATGCTGGCCTAATATGGAGCAAAAGATATCAACAACAATAACAACATCTTTAACCCCGGTGCCTTAAAGGCTCCTGCCATAAGGCGGGGTAAGGGGGGTCGGATGCACGCAATCCTTACCCATATTGAAACATAGAGAGGCTGCGCACGGATGACGCAAGGAAAAGATATCAATCTTTCAATAAAATCAAAGTGAAGCAAAAATCTCTGCAGAATCAACTATCTGTCTTAAGGGTTACAATAGTTCCCCAAGAAAACATGGGATCCATCAGGAAATTACCAGAAAGACCATCAATTACCTTCTTTGTGATCTTATCCACTTCGTCAATGTAAACTATCCCTTGCTGCGCTGCTTCCAGATTAAAATCTGCAGCCTACAGAAAATCAAAGTAAAAACTCGAACAATTGACCATCAAGGGAAAACATAATGTCCACATAAGAAAATGTATATGTAATTTCAGGTTTCCATCTCATCAATCATGATAATGAAATACCCCTCTAAATCAGCACTGCTAACTAGGGCCCATTGGGTACGCTTTTGTTGTTAGTTTCCCCCCTTTTTTATTGGTGGGGGGATATTGGTATCGAATCAACCCATTTAATATTGGGAAAATTTCCAATGTACCCCTGAGGTTTTCGAGGTTTTCTGGTATACCCCTCTGGTTTCCGAGTTGTCCAGCGTGCCCCTGAGGTTTGCAAAATGGGGTTTGTTTTTCAATAACGGACTCTAACACCGTTAACCATTTTGATGAAATTTGACTTTTTTTCAACAGATTAACCAATAATAACATAATTTAAAACAAACAAAAAAAAAAAACAATCTTCTCTCACCTCCCACCCCAACCCCGCTACCCATCCAACACAGCTCCCCTGACCCACCGCCTCACCACCGCATCCCATCACCGACAACCACCTGGGGCACCTCCACCACCACCACCACCAGAGCCGCGACCACACGCGGGCCAATTGAATCCTTCGCATTTGGAAGCAGTAACAGCGACAGGATGGCGTCCGTGGCGAAAACGGTGGCCTTGTCCTCGTTGGCGAGGAGGCGGATGCCAGGGTCGTCGGTGGTGGTGACCTTGAAAAAGTTGCGGTTCTTGAAACTCTCGAGGCGGCGCTCGTTTTTGGGAGTGAGGCGGTCGTAGGCGCAGTCGTAGTGTTCGAGTGCGCCGCAAGTGAGAAGATCTTCGGGTTCGCCGACGGAGAAGGAGAGCTTGGAGAAGGTGAAGAAGGGGATCTGGTCAAGCATATTCCACCCCGGCTGTATTTCAACCGACGACTTCAAGACGGCGGCTTCACGGCGTTGGTATGAGTTGGCGCCGGTGCGGTTCATGTGAGAGAAGATTGGTTTTTTTCTTTAAATTATGTTATTATTGGTCAATTTGTTAAAAAAAAAAAGTCAAATTTCATCAAAATAAATAACGGTGTTAGAGTCCGTTAGTGAAAAACACAAAAAAAAACCCCATTTTTCAACCTAGAAAAACTTGGAAACCTCGGGGGTACATTGGAAATTTTCCCTTTAACATTTTGCAACTTATTTAACAAACCTTTAGAATACAAAGATATGACAACTGCCGTGGCACAGTGATACCAAAAAAGCCCTAAAATGTTCCTCAAGTAAAAACTAAGAGCATGTTTGGCATCGTTTTCTGTTTTCAGTTTTCTGTTTTTTTTTAAACCAAAGTGCCGTTTTTTTAAAACCAGAAAAAGTGGTTTTCAGTTTTCAGTTGTCAGTTTTCATTTTTTGTATGATTATTATAGAACCAAACAATTTAAAGTTAATTTTGTAACTTATTTAACTACATTTTTTACGCAACAAAACCAAAAACTGAAAACGGCAGTGATACTGAACGGGGCCTAAACAATTACATAACTTTTAAATAACAAATTACTAGCCAATGTTCAACTCACAATCAGTAGCAGTCCGCCTTCTGTCAAATCATAAAAATTTACCCCAGGTACAACGCATTGAACATCAACATTCACTAGAAAGCTAATGTGACAATGAAGAAAATTCATGTGCACAAATGTTAAAGTGCGACTACCTGGACAAAATCACTGGATTTACCTACTAACTTTAGAATTTGCCATCACGGTTAACAGAGATGTGTCAAATATTCAATTCAGATGAATGTTTGGGCAATAAAATGGAGCTTAAATTTGTGAGGTTATTCATCACTGGAAACTCAGAGACAGAATACTCACTCAAAAAAGACAACATCAAAAGCAAACGCATGTATAATGAGAGAACAAGATTAACTTTATCCAAGTCCAGGTAATAATTAGTGTTATTCTTTGTAGCAATGATAACTTCCATGATGCAGAAACCCCCAAACCATGGTTGTCAGTATTGCTTCAAATTTTCTCTGAGACAATGCACTACACAGAACAGAGCAGAAGTTCCAAATGCTGTTGATCACAATCCACAAATTACAAGGACAATTGTTCAAGCAATTTACCGTTAACAACTTATATAATATTGACTCCACATCTTCTCCAACATAGCCAGCCTACAACAATGCAAAAAAAAAAAAAAAAAAAGAGAGAGAGGATTAGTAATATTAAAAAAATTCAAGAAAAATGTGATAACTTTGCAGATAAACATGACAGAACATCTTGAGTACAAAAAGTTTGTTTCATATTATTCCAGATTAGTGGACTAGACAGATAAGAATCACAGCAGGCAAGAATAAAACAAAATAAGAAAGAGATGGAAGGGGAAACTCAGGGTGATCAAGACTATGGGTAACATAGCGCATGGACAACTGTAATAACTAATAAGAAATGGTAACGCTTCAGCAGTTCAACCCATATGCCAAGAGAAGATAACAGCAGGTGAAAATTATACACTCCACATAGTCCACAAACAATAGGGCGACTAAGCCATTACCCATGTAGCAAAAGAACAATAATAATGGAACAAACGATAAACCAACCTCCATAAACTGCTCTTCACTTTTTTCCTTATAGTAACACGATGGAATTAAAAGGTAGAATCACTACTTGCCTGAGTTAATGTTGTTGCATCTGCGATGACAAAGGGCACATTCACCAGGCGGGCCATTGTTTTTGCAAGTAATGTCTTCCCTGTCCTTACAGACAGTATGCATACAAATATATCAGAAAATAGTGATTCTATCTAAGATAACTTTGGAAACAGACCAGACGAAAGCCTTAAATTAACCAAAGAAAAAAAAACAGGACCATACCACAACCAGTTGGACCCATCAACAAGACATTGCTTTTATCCAATTCGACAAGATCAAAGTCATCCTGATTGTCATCACTAACACCTAAACCTGCACTTGGTCTGGTATTGAAATCAGGAAATTGCACAACCCTGAGTAATAAGTCTAACAGTCTAAAATTGAAACACGAAAGAAGTCGTAGGAGACATACTGTATCTGCTGAGATGCACAAGATATCCTCTTGTAGTGGTTGTAGACAGCCACAGAAAGAACCTGCAGTAAAAGAGATGGAAAAAACAGAATAATCATACACCCATAAAGAATACTAAATTAAATAAATATGGGCAACAAGAAAACTGTTACATATTAACCCATTCAAGACCAAAATATTACTCAATCTTCCTAAATAATTCAATCACTTCCATTGAACACAATTCAGATTGTGATAGTTTAAGACATCGCATTGCAGAATTTTCTTAACAAAGTATTCCCAGTGGAAAGTAGCTCAAGGATGAAGGGGGGGTCACCATAGACATCTTTCAGAAATCATAATATGAAGGTATGACAACATCGTAAGCACATTCCATAGAACACATTTGACCCACCCTCCACAGAGCACGTCTGAAGCAATTTTAGAGCAACAAAGGGGGGGGGGGGGGTAAGGATCCAAGCAGACCGCACAACGGAACGCCAAGACACGTGACAATTGATGACCAATGTTTCTCTTCACGTAAAATTCCGTAGACATAACGTAGGTATTCGTCGAGAGGATACGCCACAGGCCCACAACCTTTTACTCTATGATAATTCAAAACTTATCTACATCAGAAGCTTGTCTCTACTTGTCCAAACCCTTGCTGATAATTTACATATGAACCGGCAAAACTTCAAAAATACTAGCAACTGCTCTAATGCTTTTCAGGGTGTGAATGAAAGCACACAAAGAACAGCAACATTATTACATTCGGTAAACAATCACAGAACATAATGTAATACAACTCCCCACGCAGTAACTGAACAAATAACACACAGCACTCAACATAACCAATTGTCCTAATCCTTTTGCGACTAAGGCTTTGTTTTTCTTGTTGTTGTAACCACTTCATTTGAACTCTTCTACTCAAATCTTATGCTGTCAAAAAAGCACAGCTTCAAATTGCTTTATTTACCACTAATAATGTTAAAACATTATACAGTAACGCCTCCAGAAACCAAACAACAAAGACACACCTATTCAAACTATCCTACAGCAATACTGGCTTAAAAGTGACAGCAAGTGAACTTAAGATAATTAGACCTCCATATTGACCTCAGAATATAGATATATGCCTAAATCCCACATATATGCTCTATCCAAAGTCCGAACATCATCGTTCTACTTTCAAAGACACTAGTTTCTAATCTAATCAAATCAAAGTTTTCGCACTCAATCAAATTGCGACATGTAAAACTGAATAATTCATCTCCATACATCAACATTGTTAACAACAGTACCCAAATTAGCATAATAGTATGCACCAATAAGAGCATCAAAGCGCAAACCATACCTAATTCGAAATAAATGCACAAAAACAAAACTAACAAAGTGCAAATTTCTCTTTAGGATTCTAATGATTAAAACACACGCAACAGCAAAAATGCCAAGTCCTGACCTTCTTAGCTCGTTCCTGCCCAATAACAAAGTCGTCAAGACCGCGGCAAATCTCCTTAGGGGTAGGGAAATCCTTGCCGAGATTCGCCCCGCCCCAACCAAACCTCTCTCCCACCCCCACACCTTCCCCACCACCGCCTTTCGGAACATCCCTCACCTCATTCTCACACTCTACCTTAGTAGCAGCCCAAACATTCTCCCCCGAAAAACGCGGCACCGCCCCCGCTCCCGCACCCTCACCCTCACCCTCACCAGTCTGCGGCGGAAGATCCCTAACATACGACCTCAACTTCTGCCACATCGACACCTTATTATCAATATTATTACTATCATTTTCGTCATCATTATCGTCATTACTTTCCTCTCTAATAAACTTCCCTTCCATCATCATCTCATCACCAAAACCGCCGCCGCAGCCGCCGCCGCCGCTGCGGCCAGCATCTTTCCCCTTCCCGCCAATTTTGCCAATCTCAAAGAAACTTCCTTGTAACGGCGACAACTTAAACGGCCGAAAATAAAAGGCCGTCTTACAATGCGGACAAATATTGAGCGCCTGATAAACACCGACCTCGTTTGGCGTAATCGACAAGGGGCGATTGGAGAACAAAACATTCATGTGTTTCGAACATCGCGGGCAATTCACTGTCGCTTTGATTTGATCGTAGTTGTCGGAGCTTCCTTCCCATTTAAGTCTCCTGCCGCGAAATCCCTGAAACCCTAACCCTAATTTAAGGGGTGGCGGGAATTGGGGGTGAGGTGAGAAGAAAGGTTTGGGTTTGAAGGAGGAGAAGTGGCGGAGGAAGGTGGTGGTGGTGGCGGAAGGTGGCCGAGAGGTGGAGGAGAGAGAAAATGGGAGGAGGAATTGTTTCAGGTGGCGTCGCCGGAGAAGTGCGGACATGCCTGCTTTCGGTTGGTTGAGAGAGTGAGCGGGGTGGTAAAATGTTGGGGTTTGGTGACTTTCTGATGAAGTTTAATGAAAACAGTCCACCATTACACTGAGTTGGGAGTACTAAAGTGTGACAGCCGCAAAGTTTATCTTACATTTGTTTCGTGTTGTGAATTGAGTGCGAGTAATTGTCAAGTTTCGGATTAGTGACATTTGATTTAAAAAACTTGATTTAGTAAGAATTTGATATGAATGGCTTGGTGCAGTTAAAATTTGAAAAGTTAAACAAAAGACTCGTCTAAATGAGAAGTTGAATCGACAAAGAAGTCGGTGGAGTGAGAATTTGAGAAGTTGACTTAAAAAAGTGGGTTTTATGTTCAATTGTACGTTATTTCACCAAATAAGAAATCAAGAGTTTAATATTAGCAAAAGTTGCGAGAATTGTTTTACCATAGTGGAAGTTGAGCGGTTGAGCCTTGGTGTGTTTTGGTTGAATGCATGAAATGTTTAAGTTCGCTAACTCGTGATTGACCGGGATACTTGTCTACAATTTCCTTGTTTCCAAAATGAATATCACATTTGTTCTTTTCATTTGTTAAAGTTTCCTTTGAGTTTCTTTCATACGTTCAAATATACCTAAATTCGAACATTACAATAGATGAAAAGAACGGAGAGAGGTATTAGGATGTCGTGGATAGAGCTCAACTTCATGGAGGAAGCTAGATCATTTATACATCTGGAGCTGGCTTGCTGGTGATTGGGTATATGGTTTGATACTTTGATTAGAGACTTGTATATAGACCTATTTTTCTAAGATTTGTGATACACAACTCGAATTGGATGCTTTTCAGGTTCGGGTTGAAAAAATTGGGTGGGTGAATTTAAAACTCGTCTTTGTTAAATTTTCATAAGACTTGTGAATGAACTATAACTCGTTCCAAATAATCAACTTGCATATTCTATCTTTTACTTGGTATCTCATATATAAAAGTATAAACTGCTTTACAAATTTATCACACCAATTATCAGTGAATAATAGTGAAACTATTACTCCTGAAGAATTGGTACTTCTAGCTACAACCTCTGCTTCGAACCATACTCGTTCCCAACGACACATGATCGTTTGAATCAAGAATAACGACTGGTCAGTTCTAGTCTCATTGGGTCTCACTGGGCCTTTCGAAGATGGAGTAGGCTCGACCACCTACGGTCAAGAGACGCTGTCCTCTGATCACCAATGTCTGCACATACATCATTCTTAGGAATGTCAGCTGGTGCCACATTCTTGCAGTTTTACTGATGCACAAAACTTGCTCTTGAATAATGGTTTCGAAAATGCTTACAGTGTAGCTTAGGTTCAGCCTTTTCGCAGGCCTCTGAACATGTCCCCTGGTTACAGGTAAAAGTATATTATTAGTAACATTAATATCCTTGTTTTAAGGTGGGTAAATCAACATACTACATATTAATACATACACATAATCTGAGATGTTTACCTTAACTGCTATTTGAAGCCTTATTGTGTCTTGTATTAGTGAGTCTAGGCCAGCTTCAGAACCTGGTTTCACATATATAACCTGCATGGCAGGTTCAACATGCGGAATTCAGGGTTTAAAAGGAAAGTGTAAATGTTGTTTCTTCTTTCTTGAAAAAGAAAGTAGTATTATTGAATATTGATATGCTTTGTATATATCAGTATTTTATCACGCCTATCACTACATATGTCTCAACAGGGGATTTAATCAGCTAGTTGCAAGCAGAGGCGAATTCAGGGAGTCGGAGGTGTTAGGAGAGTACATTATCCTAGCCTACCCCAACATTACATATACAATATACGGGGCTATATATATTAGTTCTTGAAATTCAATCTCTTAAACACTAGATTACCCGAATTGGTGTTCACCAATTGAAGTGAATAACGAATTCAATTTCAATATAAATCTCGATTCCTCGACTTTCAAATCTTAGCTCCTCCTTTTTCCATGACAGGCAAAATAATATGTGGACTTACAGATGGATCATCACCGCCGATCTCTGGTATGGCTGATGAGTAGTCTCCAACATCAGGTAGAACCCAAACACAAATGCTTGCGTCAATCTAGATTTAAAAAAAAAAAAAAAAAAAAAAAATCATAGTAATGATAAGAACTATAGTTTTACGTGATTCATTAATGTCTACGGAAGAATCAAAGCTTAATTAAGGGTAATGATAATGTCACAAGCTTGAATCATTTGATCCACGCTCTTTTGGGAGTGGGAATTCATAAACGTGCTAGTGTCTATGACACTTGTCAGGCACAAAAGAGCGTGGATCGGTTGATTCATGCCGTGGTAAGCAACTGTGGTATACATAAAAGTTCTATGTATACCCATACTTAAGGCTTCTAGAGTAAAGATTGTAAGTACCGTTCTACAGTAAGGAGAAGAGCAGCTACTACATGTCCTGGCAATGCTTGTGATCACCCTACCATCTACAGACATGCCCAACCCTGTATGCTGTGCACGTACAATTCAAATTCGATATTTTCAGAAATTTGTTCGACATACATTATCACAACCCAAAACATCAAATCCTAGATTCGCCCCTATAGTGCATGGTGTTCAAATTAAAATTTCGAGCATTCAGTAAATTTAGAATGTTAAAAACTTAAAAGGTAGGAGGGGTCAGAAAGACGACCTTCTGTAAGGAAAGAGTAACGAACACCTCGGTGTGTTTACGCCCATCCTCAGCTAGATCATGTAACTGTAAATCCTTGAGAGAAATAAGGTATTCACAAGTCCATTTCCCATGCCCTCCTCCAGTGGATGCCGGTATAGTGATCACGCGGCGGCGTGGCGTCTTTGAGCTCGTCTTCGCGATCTAATCCAAGATAGCACTTACCAAGTTACGCAACCAACTAACCAAGTTCATCATATCATACGGAGTATTACATTTCATAACAACAATTGACACAGACATGGACTAAAGTATATACCAGTCCCTTATTTTTTCTTGCAGCTGTAGTGATGAGTTTAGTGAATTGAGGGTGAGAAGAACATTTGGGTTTTGCATTTGCTGGGTATAATTGAGCTTCTAATGTGTTTATGTTGTTTGCTGAACTTAGATGGAGAGCCTTTGCCGCCATTTCTGTGTGTTCTCCACGCTACTTTTTTTGAGGTCTAAATTACGAAGTTGTGTGCATGCTTATCTTATCACAAAATGATGCAACTAGTGTAGTACACATGACATATCCACCTCCACACATGTGAATATGTGATATGTACGTTCATACGTAATAAAGTTCAACAACGTACTTCTTTTCTAGGTTTGGAAATTGCTCTATTTTGTCATGAAAACAAGCGTGCATGAACAAAGTCTGTTAACCGCGAGTTGTATTAGTCCTAAGCACGCAAAAGACCGAGTGTGGGACAGTGGATAAAAAATTCACCATTTCCTAGTTGTCTTATGCGTGCCAAACTTCGTTATTGATCAACATTTCCTCCATTTCCACTGTTGCCACAGTTGCTTACCACACAACGGATGTGCTCCCCTGCATTTCTTTTTATCCCAATGCACACTTAATGATTGTAGTCGACTAATATGAATCGCCCACCTCAACAGTCATATGTAAGCCAAAGAAAGTAAAATACGTCATGAACAATAAAAAAGGGTTTACAATTAAACCAACGAAAAAGCATACAAAAAAAACAAAAGAAATAATTATAAATCAAGCAAACAAGGTATGAACATTTAAAGAAAGAGTTAGGAAGAAAGAATATCATTTGAGAACGTAAACAAGACTAACAAAATAAACATCAAGATTAAAACGATAACAAACAGAAACACTGCCACAAAATAAACTTTCCATAAAACCATTTAGCAACCCCTCCAGGCTGAATACACCAAAATCCAGTATAAGAGTATAAAGATGAACTAAGATGCCCAATTGCCTAGGACAATCTGCACTTGTTGTACACTTCACCGCGCATTGTATCTACTGGAGCATGCTCAAAAGTGTAACGTTCAGGGCCGGAATAAACTCCTGTCCTCTCTAACAAGGAGATGCTTTCATCTCTTCCATACCTTGTCGCATACAGCTTGAGGTACTCAATATCCTGGAAAATGGCTGATTATCTTAAACAATCCATTCAATTAATTTAAAAAAAAAAAAAAAAAACAATCACACCAAAGAAATGACAACTTTTTGAGATCAAATTATAATGCGCAAAGGAAACTGTCACTAAGTGTGTGCCAAGACATCTCATTCCTGTCATTAGTACAAGAGTTCCAAAATTAACACCGACTTTTATGATTTCAACACAGTCGTACTCTTAAAACGTCCAATGTGACATCAACAGTGAACAGAAATTAAATTTTTTATAAAAATGATTCAAGTAAATTCCTCACACTCAACTAGAGCATGAATTTTTACATCGTACTATGCTCAAAGTTCAAAAGAGTGCCTGCTATAAGCAGCATTAGCATCTACTTGTTAAGACCCAACCGTACATGATATCTTTAATATTGCGATTATCAGTCTATAACCTTTGGAAAAATATGTTTGATAATATGTAAATTCAAAGGCATTTGGTCATCAGGTTCATTCCTCTATCGCTAACCACTTGATTGAGTTACAACTATAAACTTAAGTATAACCACATTCGAATGATCGATCATTTAGTTGAAGTGCATTCTGCAATAACCCGGTAAAAAATATGAGCATTCTTGGGTTAAAGTATTTTAGGTACTTTGTACTGCTTTTGCAGGTTTCGAAAAAAGGACTGGAACACAAAGAGGCCTAATTAACTTATGTTTTAGAGGTATGAGGACACTTAGAACCTGTAAGTACGATCATCACCTATTAATCAGCCTTTTAAGAGAAGATTATTTTATTGAGCCTTACAAGTTACAAGTGGCAAATCAAAATCAACGGAAGTTACCTGCAATCCACTTAGGAGGCGTTCTAATCTCAGAGAAGCCACCGGTTCCCGAGAGGAGGTGAATACCTCACCTGGGTAATAAAGAACACCATCACCAGGAGGGAGGCCACGTCGAAACCGCACCTGGTAAATTTTCAAAAGGAAATTGGGAGTGTTATTAGGCAGGCATACATCAACTGCTTTTGCAATGTGGATAGGCAGAACCATTATAAGTAACGTTTCATCATAAGCAACGCCTAAAGTCTGGTATTTTTCTTTGTTTTGTTTTCTTTATATTTGACTTTTACACCGACCTGCTAACATCTCAGAAAAGTTGGAAAGGATAAGCAAATAATTTCAAGTATACTAACTCTTTTCATTCAAAAGATCCCTATGCCATTCTTTAAACGTGATAGAAAACAATAATTTTGACCCTTGTCATTTCATATTCATTTAACACAAACAGTTGGAATATAGAACGTTTTACCTCTGCACTAGAAGCTGTTGCCTTCTCATAGCAATTAGCTCCCCAGTAAAGGAAACCAGTTCCACCTTCCTTCCATATGCGCCACATCACTGCACGATGTTGGGTCCCTCGCATTCCAAGGTGCCAGTTAGGATGAGGATCAGATGGTCCCATGCACACATATGTCCACCACTCCTATATATAGACAGGCAATTTTAGTTCTAATAGTGTGTGTGGAATCCAAATTCCATTCATTTACAACTTCCCTACGAGGGTGTTGGAACACCACAAATGTTCCCCACCGATGCTTTATATCATGAATTAATCTAGGAAGAGGGAGACTAAATAACATGTGAAGCTTCCAATGATATTGGGCATTGATGCCGTAATAGTTTGGAAAACCAAGATCTCTGCCTTTGCTTCCAGAGATAGCTTTCATAGAGCATCACAAGCACACTAACAAACAAAAAAGCATTAATCTACCTCAACTATATTCAAGGCAAGGTAAACAATAAACAAGTACTATAGCTTCAAAACCTTGGATTTCTTACGCATTACTCAAGAAAGTTAAAGATTAATACTTAACCTCAGCCCTTCCTGGGAGAAACATGAAATCCAATTTATGGTACTATTGTTAATCTGAAACCTTGGTAAAATTAAAGAGAGTTGAGGTCTTTGATAGCTAAAACTTAGGGACATCACAATGTTGCTCCACAGATCATAAACCCAGAGTCTTTAAAAGTATGCAAGGGTAAAAGAAGCTCTTACTCAATTCGTACAGGACAGTGTTTAAGAAAGTACATTAAAGATTGGTAACAGAAGGCTATGTGTCCTCGTTCAGAAACAAATAAACAATGTTTCAGGAATAATGTATTTTAATGTATTTAATGAACTATAATTTTGGCTCATGATAAGGTTTCACTAATTTTCAGTGTTCTCAGACTTTACAATGGCAGATCCATATGACGATTCATGTTTGAAAGCATTATGGGAGCAAGACTTTGTTCTTGTTCTTTTTGTTATAAAACTGCACAAGCAGTTTTGAGCACAAAAGGACCCTCCAATAATAAGATCTCTGAACCCCATAATTGCTGGTGAATTTCATCTTGAGTTGTGGCACAGCAGCAATAAACCCTCAATCAATTTAGCATTAGCAAAGTTAAGAGATAGATAGCACGTGAGTTGTTTCTTTAGCATCCCGCCTCCTTAAAGAGAAGCTTTCCAAGCTTATTTTCTCGGCATCTTTGTAATATATCCAAAAGTGTTCCCTACTTGTGTATTTTCGATTCGCTTTTTGGAATTCATGACTAAGCTTATGGTTTGGTATCATTATTAGGGGATTCGTGCTTTCAAGTCTGTTTTGATTAAGATTTGTTGATTAATGAAGTGAAAATAGGAAACAACACGACTGCTTGAGGTAAATTACTTCCGATCAAATTTTCTCTTCAAGGACATAAAGAACGCAACTTTTCTTCTTCAAACCTTAAACAAAATTATTTGATCTTCAGAAAAATTTCATTCCAGGCCCTGTATGGATTCATTAATCACAAAACACACACACACACACACACACACACACACACACACACACACACACACACACAAAGAAAATCCAACGAAGGTATTTGTTTAGTCTGCAGAACTGAACCCCGAGACTTCAACTGGGTTTTATTTTTTTTGAGGGTTTCAACTGTGTGTTCTTATCACTTATCAGCATAAGTGGATTCCAAGGTGGATGTAGTCCATAGGCAGATCTCGTGATTTAACTAATTATCTAAATCATTTACTGATCCTCCATTTCCTGACTTCAGTCAGATCAGCGTTCATTTAGTATATGCTAAGATTTAATTGCGTGAAACTGAAGCTGGAAACACCAATTAGATGTTTCAAGTACTTAAATCTCAATACTGTAACTGTGCTCAAAATAAAATGAAAGTTTATTAAACCACGCATTACCTCACCGTCCTCTAGCTCTTCAACAATATCCTTTGCCAGATCTTCTCGATTACCCAAAACCCATTCACTACAAGGAAAATACAGTAAAATGAGCTGCTGCTGGTAACTACTACTACACCAAAACCACCACCACCACCAACAACATAACCAAAAAAAAACCTCCACCGCTCGTATATTATACAATTCTGGTAAGGTTATATAGGACAGGGGGGAGGAACGGAACAAAAGAGAAGCCAATGAGGACAAGAGATAGGAAATTATGTTAGTTCTTTGAGCTACTGTCAGAATTGTGATGTGGTGACAGGGGGTATGCCCCTGGTGCATTTCGTACTCGTTTTTTCAATTACTTGCATTCTTTTCACAAAAAATAAAATAAACAATATAAATAAATGAAAAATAGGAGCCAATGAATATTTTAGCACTCAATACCCATGATTCGTCCAACTTACAGATGAGGACATATACGAGAAATACACGTAAGACGGTTCCAAAGGACACATAAATCATTTCAAGACTATAACAAGTTAACTACAATAGATACGTAAAGTATTTCATGACTATAACTACAATCAGTATGGAGGTTACAAATGAAACAACCACTGAGATCCACAACCAAACCAATTTTCGACAACATGAGACATTTGGGAAAGTATTGTTCCAGAAAAGGCCAAGTAAACAACAACGTTACCTAATCCTCAAAGGTTCCTTCCCATAACATGGGGCAGGGGGGGGGGGTGGTCGGACGTATGCAAGCCTTACCCCTACGTTGAAAACACAGAGAGGCTGCTTACGGAAGACCCACGGTGAAAATTGCTTCAGGAATCACAATGACTAAACTACTTAACGAAAGAAGCAGTGCAGACAGTATTGTAAACCGAGTCAGGAACAAAACTATTGTGGACTGAGTTCGAGTTTGTACAGACACCCTGTCTTAATGGTGAAATCTGTAAGATGGTTAGCACACTCTTGAATTTCTCAATATCATCAGCAATATAAAAAATTGTATCATCAGAATATTGAAGATGAGAGATACATCCTCGGCACCCACATTAAGAGCCTCTAAAAGGCCATTGCCACCTTAGTTAAAAAAAAAAAAAAAAAAAAAAAACGGGGCAACAAAACTCCTTGATGTAACCCTCAAGAGAAGCAAAACCAATCTCCAGAAGTGCCAGTAATGAGCATGTCGTCTTGAGAAATGAAGGCATGGGCAAAGTTTATTTTATAAGGCCCCAAAACACTTTTATCATTCAGGCCCCAACATTTTCAGCATCATTTTTAGCATAATTCAAAGATATGATCAAATTATTTTGCAATTGGAAGAAATATAATAAGATGAGGTGACTAAGAAAAGCGATAATAAACCAAGAAGGCAAGAAACAAAATGGAAATGATAAATAGACCTAAAAAAACATATCGCCAGGGCCCCCACAATGAGCTTTTAGAGATCTGTATGATCAAAACATTGAAAACATACAGAGGCTTCTAATAGATGATCCCTTCATGCTAAAATTCAAAGACTTAAAATTCAATGTATACCAAACTATTTATCCTCATACTACTACTTCGATCACTTCTTACCATGACAGTCCTCACTCTACCATAGATGATAAAGAGATATATATTAATTACCTGGTACAGTAAATTTGAGTGTGAGGTCGTAGATACTTCGGGACTTTCAGAAATGCCTCAAATGAAGTAGCTGCTAGTGGTGCATCACTTGGCCCTACAAAGAAGAAGAGAACAATCTTACACAACGAAACAAACAATGCATCACCAAATATGAATAAGATGCAGCAGACGGAAAAAAAGGGATCAAAATAATGAAGATACTTATTAGGATCAAAATATTTGTACAATGAAGATATTGTTCCCCTTTAGGTGTCATTTTGTATATGGGAGTCACCCCCTTGGGGTCCTTTTGAATATATTGATATCCTATCTTACCTATCAAAAAAAATAAAAAAATTGTTCCACTGCACTAACACAATGAGAAAGGTAGTGGCAATGGCAACAATTTATTGGCCAAGGTACTCGCTTATGAAAATAAATAATTAATTTACTGAACAAGGTCGATTTCTCACGGGGATGCATCCTTGGAGAAAAAAACAGTTGTCTTTACTACTCACAGAGGAAACGGAGGACCACAAAAATTCAAAGACAGGATCTTTGAAATACATAAGAGAGCTGGACGATTATGGCTCCTCCAATCACGGGAATTTTATCAACGACAACTGAAATTTAGCTCTTGACACATCGTAGCAATATCATTAAGCATGGAATGATTACTGTCCGCGCAAGTATCACGAAACAGTGAAAGGACACATCTTCCAAGTGAAAAGGTAGGTTTACCCAAACACATAGGTAGTTGGTTGGACAGATATATGACACGATAATCCAAATTGGGATTCATCTTTCAGATATTTGTAGGTTTCATAAAACTTAAATGTATTGTAAACCATGTTACAATCCTTTGGACTTGTATGGTTTGGCAGCGGAAAACAACCACAACATAAAGCCTTAGTCACAAAATGATTGAGGTCAGAAACATGATTGTCATAAGAAACTGTCATGGGTGAGAGCTACAGAAAAAGTTGATAGCAGGGGGGAAAATGACACCACAATGAACGTGTTTTAAGAGTTTGAAAACAAGCTTGACGTAAAATCAAGAGACAGAGTAGTAAAAAACATTAAGAGAATAGTTTGGCAGCAAAAAAAAAAAAAAAAAGCCTACTGTAGCAGAAAATGAGAACAAAACATTGATCATTACATCAGGAAAATTATTTTCAGAACACTCACTCATCCAATTATCTGCAGTGACCAGTATATTGTATGACCATGACTTGTGACTTTGTGAGGATGGAAAATTATCAGCAGTACCCCCAGTCCCCCACCCCTCTATTATAGTAGACACCGGAAACATATTTCAAAGAAGATATCACAATCAATTACAAAGAAGAAAGGTGCATTAGCATACATAAATTTATCCTCACCGCAGTAATAAGTAGTTAAAATACGAGCATCTGGAGCATAACCATAAATCTCACTGGACATTCTCCGTATGGAATTGAAATGCTCCACATTCAGCGGCTGCCAGTATAGTTTCACGTCGGAGTCAGATATATTGCAAAAAAAAGTTTTACATGTTATTCTAAATGTGAAGCCTCCTGAAACATCATGTCCCTTATCAAAGAAGCTTCTAAGCATTTCAATATTTTGACGTAAACTCACTACAATACATTCCAAACCAGACAACCAATCCGCATGCAATAAGGTAGTTAACACCAGTACTCTAAATATCATGATGATACTTTGTGCAAAAAATCTAATCGTAAGAAGATATAGATTATATCCACAGATCAATTGCGTTTTGGTTTTATCAGCAACCTCTACAGCCCTGGCATAGTCAACATTTCCCTAAATCTTAAGAGAAAAGTTCGTAAAACTCATTGACAATCATTTGAAACATAAAGGAAAAGGGAACAAATTGATCAACCAATTCTATGTAGGAAGTTAAAACTTATTATGAATTGCACGGAGCCTTCCACAAGTGACAAGTATGACATCTTGGGAAACATAGATTCAAATTACTTAATTTACATGCTTATGATTTTAACGTGTGATTCCTATGTAAAATATCTCCCCTGCCTCAACCAAATTCAACCAGGCTTGTCGCCATGAAATTTGTGCCATTAAAGAAAACTCCAGTTGTTATTTAAAATGCTAAAAGCATGAACTAGCTAGAAACTAATACCACTAAAAATAGTCTATTTGTGCACATTGGCTGGTTGTACGAAACTCATTACCAACAAATGAAATTACTTCACAGCAGCCATAATCTTTTTTTTTTTTTTTTGAACAAGAGCAGCCATAAATTTTGGAGATATTAATTGTAGATTAAAGCAAGTAAAGCATGCTTACGGTTTTACTTTACCAAACATTAGTTAGTTCCTTTAGGCTTGCAATGACCTAAACCACTACAAAATCCCTCAGTTCCCAGTTCTGGACAGACATTGGCTAGGACAATAGCTTTTCCCAGAGAAGTAGTAAGCAAGAAGCGACTCTGGAAGGCTTCTCTTCAAGAATTTTACAGCATCCTGGGAGTATTTGGTTTACCTCTTTCGTTAGACAAATAAAATCAATTAGAGCGTAATGTAACACATACTTTTCCTAGTATGACTTGTTTGATTAACATCATCAATCAATTGTGTTACTATTAATAATCCAGTTTCCCATCTTCTCAACAGCTCTCCACTCTTAAACATTTTTCTCACCATCTCTTCCTCCTCTCCATAGAGCCCTTCCACCATCTCCCCATAACCCATCATTGTAGCCGTGTTGCTTAAGAGACACAATGACTCCTCCAACCTCCTTCATCTGAAGTCGTAACTTACCTTTTCACAGCAAGCATAGAGCCCTTTCCATGGAATTACAATAGGCCCACATGATCTCAAGATTCTCCACTGCCTTACAATAGCTCTACAAAAGGGATCTAGTTTATTTTAGACGTGTTTGTGGTAGATTTCACAATCAGCATCCGGATCAATATTAGCGCCTCAAATCTATGACATTTCTGGTCTAGTGGGGTCTAGGCCGGCGTTGTTATATGGCACAAAATGTTGGGCCGTGAACGCATTCATATGATGATTGTGACGGAGATGTGCATACTACGATGGCTATGTGGGCATACAAAAAAGGATCGGTTAACAAATAAAGTGATTAGGGACAAAGTTGAAGTAGCATCCATCGAGGTGGTATGGCTGTGTGAGGCAGGCCAGAGAACGCGGCGGTTAGAAGTCTTGAAGCGTGGGAAAGTAATAACATCGTAAGGGGTCAAGGAAGACCCAAAATGACTTAGATGAGTGTAATCAGAAGTGATACGAGTGTCTTGGGACTGTGGAGAGACCGAATTCATGTGAGGTCGTGAGGATAGAGTTTGACCTTCCAGTTTCTTGGTTTGTTTTTGGAAATATTTGTCTAATGAGTTTACTACTTTCCTTTTGAAAATCCTTTCTTCATAACCTTTTCCAACAATGTTCAAACCCTTTTTCTATTGTTTTAATTATTTTTTGTAATCCTTTTCTTTTGTTTGATTTTAAAACCTTTGCCCAACGTGTTTCACTACATTCTATAACGTGTTCACACCCTACCCTTATTCATTTACTCATTTTGTTGTTGTGTGGTGGTTTGTGGTTGTATTGGTGGTATAGTTATGAATAGGTAATAACTTTTGTTAGTTTCTTATCTAGTTCCCATTCTAGCACTCTTCAATTTTTCAATTTCTTATCTTGCTAACGCTAGTTGTAACTTGATTCAATTTAAACATATTTCAGGAATTACTAATGACACCCTAAATATATGGATTGTGGTTCAAGAGATAGAGGGAGCATGCTGTCACATTTGCACCATCTTATGGCCTTTGCTAGCCTAGAAAGTGCATGGTTGCGTCTAAGTCAGGCTGATAACTTAAAACGCAGTCCATTCCAGTATCAGAAATCAAATAGAAATGATAATACCAAGCACCTCATCCCACAAATAGAAGTACGCTTTCCTCCAATGGCCCTTTGTCTTCAGTATATCAATCTCTCTCTGCAAAAAATTGGGTGCAGCATCAACACTGTGGCACAACGAGGATCAATATTATAACTCCAGGTTGCATAAACATGAACAAGTTAAAAATGGAACTAGAGGCAAAAAGAGATACCCTGACATAACTGGACAATACGGAACAGCATATGCCGCAAGCCTTGGGTTCGAGTAATATTCATCTGATTTTGGATGATCGGCTGTGCCAGGTGATGATGAGAGGAGTCAACTTCAACAATTAATGACACAAGTTTGGCATCAATTAAAACAAAACACAATTGAAGAAAGAAAAAAAACCCACAACAGACGAAATAACGCTCCCTAAGGCCTAAACCTCTACTCTGCCAAAGAGGAAAAAACACAAGAAAAATGAAATCAGTCCAGAACATCTGGAAGGTCTATCTATTAGCGCACCAATGAAAGAACTACCTATGGTTTTCTTCTGGGGGCTATTCATCATGTAGTGATGCGTATTCATAGTGTTGACCATTGTGGTAGCTCTGGGCACTAGGAAGGTGTATGTTATACTTTACAATCATGGGGGTGGTGGATCCGGAGGGCATCAATGAGTGTTGGAGTTTTGTAACAGATGAGGAGAGAAAAGTATAAGGCTAAACAATTTAAAATGGAACTAGAGGCAAAAGTTGTTAGGAACAGGTTTATAGGTTTCACTAGTTTTTTAGCCCGTGCACCTGCACAGGAATTCCTTATGTTCGCTTTAGATAGTCCTATCTAAGGAACCACCCGTCCGCGATTTATAATGCTTTAAGAGGATATTTGAATCTTAACATCTAGAAAAACCCCACCAAAACAGTTTTGGTAATCATGGAATTCGCATAGTGCGGCTAGGAGAAGAATCACTTAAGCAAGACAAAAAACAGTCAATACTTGGTTAAAATAATAAGACAATAAGATTGTACTTGTATAGAAGGTATCACATACCAGGCCACGGACATGTGTAAGTCAGGACACGCATGCTATCGCCCCATCTACAGAAGTAGGGACTAACTTTGTATTGTAGGAGCCAATTAAAATGCAGGTCCAATGTCTCAAGCCATTCATTACTTCCATGTTCCACTCCAAACCGATCCTCAATGACTGTATCAGATATCTAGAAACCAGTCAAAGAAACACACAAACGAACTACAATGGTCTGGTACCTGTATATGCAAAGCCAAATAAGCAAATTGCGTAAAGACTTCATGCTATCAAAAATAAGCTTACCCAAAGTACCTTGCCAATCAATAGTTAGGAAAGTTGGGGCCAAGAATAGCAAATTCGAGTTAAAAATCTGGGGAAATATAATTCTAAGGATGTGGCTTTTACTCCAGTGCCTCAATGGCTTCAGCCTATGGCCAGGTAAGGGGGAGCATCTGCGACAGAGAAAGGGCATGATTCCATTGGATAAGCAGAGACAGGAGGTTTCAAAGAATTTGGTATTATTTGCTCATGAGTGTTGGACTCTGAAAGTATCATTCCTTTCTCAATCCCCAAGCAAATAAAGTTTGAACTTCGTAACATCACTCATACAAAAATGCTTATTCCATACTCCCTAATGACATGTCAACATGAAACATCATATAGAATCACCAACATGAAAAAGTGAAGAAGAAAAGTAAAAGTAAAAAAGCGTAAAATCGGAATGGTGAGGGTGAAACATAGAGAAGCAAGAGAAGAGATGACATAAGGATAAAGAAAACAAGAAAGGATCGAAAAAAAGAAATTTTAATATTATCTTATGAAAGAGGGCTAAGAGGAGATGTAAAGAGCACAAATAAATGTGATAAACAGCAAATGTAAAAGTTTAAGGGATCCTTCACAAAAAAAAAAAAAAAAAAAAAAAAAAAAAAAAACATGAAAGGTGAAGAACAGTTTGCCAAAACAAAGGGCAAGAGAGATGAAATGGGCTAAAAACAAGTCGAGCCATATCATCTGCATAAATCACCCAAGAGGAAATATGTGTAGTAGATGCAACTATAAAAATCACCCCAACCAGCGGATATCCTTCATCAAAACAAATCACAAAAAAAATCTATGACAGCCATCCCAATGGAAGTTCAGCATATCAGACCCCCGGCAAAACTAGGAGGACAAAGCTAATCTCAAATTTCAATTGCAGTGGCTCATCTGCGCCTTTAATTTTACAAGACTATAAGAACATTATATTCAAGATTGTGCCCTTAAACCGTCTGTGGTTAAGGGAATACTCAAGCCAGCATGTTTGAATAGCAAACAAAACCAGATTTAGTCGAACATTTCCTCCCTAGGAAAAATGAGAGGTCCAACACGTGAGCCTAGAAGGAAGACCTTCCAGACATTGAAAAGGCTACAACTTGACCAAACCCCACGATAGCAATAACCATCTGTTGAAACTTTGATGCACCAACAAAACAAGAAATGGCCTTTAACCTTGTTAGTATTCAGTTTTGAGCCTCACAATAACTCATCAAAGATACTCATATGGTGTCTACAGTGGAAATCCTTCCCTAACCCCTCATCAGTTGGGAAAAAAGTTGCATTAGGGTCATAGGTACTATGTTGATAACAGAATGCCCAACACGGAGGCACACCGTTCTGGGTAAAACATTTCAGCAACTCATGGCCCATACCCAAATAAATGTATCTGCCCTCGATGTATACACATTACTGTTTAACTCAAATGACAAACATTATTAGCAGTAACTTGTAAAAGAGTCTTGCTAGATATCAAATTCCTTTCAAAACTGGTCACCTAGGGACAATCAGTGTGGTAATAATAATATCTGTTAACATACGACCTCTAAAGAAAAATTTATGGAGACGCAACTCTTATTAAGCTCTCGCACTATCCTAATAAGTAGAATATGCTTCAACAAGCATGCTATCAGTCATCTGCTTTGCCAGAAGCAAGAGACTGCAAAGCACCATTGATTTAACTCGAAAACTTATTGGTATATAATGCTCATAACTGACTTATAGTTGTTGAAAGTTTAAACTAAACTTGAGATATGCATGTGATCACTTTGATCAGGGCTGGGACAATACTTTACAGTTTGGAACTCATTGCTTGTATAGACGTGTGGCAAGCTATGAACTTTTTATAATGCCAAAACAGAGATGTGGTACTGGAATCATTGAAATTCAAATCCAAAAAAAACAAGATGAAGCATATGATCTCATATTTGGTGGAAATTTGGTATCAAGAATTTATTGGGACTAGAATGCATTGTTGGTAGTCAGCTGTTATTCTTCTGTTTACTCATCAGTCAAAAAATTAAAGCAAACTAGCTTTCTTAACAGTGAAGTTAAGGGCAGGAACTTCAACACATTTAAATTTTAGTTGGTGCGAGTGATTGGACAATATACTTGCACATCAAATCACTCCAACTCATTGCACATTTAAAGAATGTCAAGACACAATATACTTGCACATTATGAAAGCATGTAAAGGCTGAGGATACACCAATCACTGCAGGAAGAGACGGTGTCATTGGAAGTGTAAAGTCCCAAACTGTCAAGCTGATCTTCACATGAACTGAACGACTCAAAGTAGAATCTTCTTCCATCATATCAGCAGCCCCATCATCTGATAAAAACTCGGAAAATGAAGGTGATAGAAGAATACGTCGTAGATTTGATGATGCAGATTTTAAATTGTCAACCTACATAAAAAAAATTCACATCATGCAGCATGAGGATATAGTCCATACTTCAGAACTCAGGAGAATTAACAAGTACGTTAGATACAATATATTTACAATTTACAAGCATACCATTTTATCTGATGACATTTGATTAACAGGTTCTATGGTCTCCAGACAGGAACTCAATTCTCTGAAAAGATCACGCTTTTCAGCTTTTCCCATGCATGGTGATGTAGATCTGTCACAAACCAAAATATATCACTACCCCGGAAGAAAAAATATTCAAGACAGCAACCAACCATTACTAATCATGACTAGAAGATGGTGTATATGTTAATATCAATTGTTCTCAATAATACTAAAAATTAACTGAGCAAGTGGGGACAGATTATCACGGTGCATCAGCCTTGACAGCAAGGACAGATATAATTCCCTCATATATTCCTTGAGGTTGGTCACTGGGCACGTCAATGGAAACCCATAGTGATGTCGTTTCTCTGCAATCATGGTAGTTACCATCAGAAGACAGAAACTATATGCTCAGCCCAACGAAAATCTTCATAAAAAGAAATACAACCGTTCCAAAACAACAAGCAAATGATCACGTAATAAAATACCCGGGAGACAGATGAATCCGAGAAATTGGCAGGTCTAGAGGAACAAGAGCATCCGGAACTCCTAAAATGGGAGCAACACGCCGAATCTTCACAGATTGTCCAAGAACTAACCTGAATACAGAAAGCAAAATTATCTTAAGACATCTCTTTACTTCAGATTACGGATAATGGGTTAAAACTTAAAAGTATTTAACATCCTCTACAGTACGAAATATCAAACAATGACCAATAGGCCCAAAAAGAAGTGAATAAATTCAAAAACTAACCGATCTCCAGAACAAGAAGTTAGGTCATTACACTGCACTTGTGCAATTCCTGCAAAACCAGAGGTGCCCCAGGAAACCTTAGGCCGTAAAGCAACTTGAATGCTCTCTCTCTCATTTCTAGCTGCCAACAAATTTATCTACAAAATTGAAAGACTTAATTAGCAGTAAAAACATTTTAATCTCTTCCTTGAATCTCATCGGCCCCGTTCATTCACACTTTGGTTCCGGAAGCACACCCAAATATGTAACAGCTATAGTATACCTTTTATGGACTCTACTTAAACTACCTGAAATTTGTCTAACTTTTATGAGGAAAAGATAAGAAAAAAGAAAAAAAAGTTGACTTGGTTACTTTTTTGAACATTCCTACTTTTGTGAACTTCTCCAAAATAAGTGAAATTATGTTGAAACCAACATTAGTCTAGTTTGTGAGAGTTCAACCGGGAGACTGTGAGGTTTCAAGCACACAGTGTAGTATTACAAAGAAGACTACCACTTCACAAGCAAAAGAAAACATGCTTGAACATACGTACAGGCTCCAACTGCCGTGGCATTTCCTGTGTCCCAACATTTGCAGTACTAGGCATGCACCAGACATGGAGCAACTCAGACGATGGAACTTCTGTTGGATTAATGGCCCCCTTCATCGCTGTTGAAACATAGGTAGCTCCATCACTCCATCCATATGAAGTGCCGCCTCCTGCTAGACCTTCAACAGGTGGGACCAAAGAGTTCTGTGGATTTCCTGATAGATAAACATGTACCAATACAAATCAACCACTAAGCTTACTACCATTACAATATGAAGATATACAATCACTTTCCCATACATACTTTTCCCAAGTAAGTAGAATTTGGAAGGAAAATAAAGGAAATGACGGCAAAGTTTATCTAACAAACTGTGCGATTTGGATGGGAAGGAAATTTAAAACATAATTTCTCACACTTTCCTTCCGATTCCTCTAACTTACTACCTAATCATCCAAACAATAGAACCACGGATACCACTTCGTTTCCTTTCTCTTCTTTTCCCTTCTTTTACTTTCTCTTCCTTTCCTTTGTTTTATCGTTAGACTAAGATACTAAACCAGTGATAAATGTCTACGAAACTAGTACTTGGCGCACATATGGAGACAAAACTTAGAAGTATCTGCACTTCTTCCATAAAGATTAAAGTTAATTTGAGATGATTTGCCCCAAACTAACACATATACACACACTGACACACACACACACACACACACACACACACACACACACCACACACACACACACAGGGAGGAAACCAAAAAAAAAAAAAAAAAAAAAAAAAAAAAAGTTGAATTGAGCAGCCTTTCATTACAGAAAGAAACCTTTGCAGACATACCTGAAATGTCCATGTCTTCAAGCTTAGACATGCGAGCAAAAGTATAAGACAGCAAATCAGAAAGCCTTGTTGTTTATATTGAAACATTATACTATAAAAATTACCAAAATATACTGTAAATAAGATCATAAATCGAAAACATGTAAAGAATCATCCATGTCACAACATACATAATACATCTGAATAATAACACGAAAGAACCTTATATGCACGTCTGGTAAAAGGGTTATATCTCTAAATAACAAGAAATACGTAATGCCTGATCGTAATAAAACTTAGAATTACGATGTCAATCTCTGTCCAAGCAGCAGAAAATGCCTGATCGTAATAGTTAACGTGTACTTGTACGTATTAAACCAATCCGAAACATTGCAACACTCACACACTCACATTTACTCCAAACTAAAATGTTTTACTCTATGAATTATCACAACTTGATCAACTATAAATTATCAATCAAACTTTATTTCAAGACCCATAGTGAACGAACTTATCAACTATTTCTTTTTGTTTGGGTCCGTAGGAGCAGCTAATGTTGCGGACGAGGCAAATATGAGGATTCGAACCCGAGGCAGGTTAATCACCAACTTATCAACTATAAACCCACAATTCACCAACAATTGACTAAATGATCCAACATAAAAGTGAAAATTTAGATGATAAAAGTACCTAGAAATCGAGTTATCGGAAGGAAATTCACCACAAATTTTGAGTCTTTTCGCAATTATAAAAGGAAGCCTGCAAAAGACAGTTAGTTATATCGAATTTGGGGAAGATGGATATCGAAGATTGATGATCAAGATAACAAAAAAAGAAAAAAAAAATGCATAAATTAAATGGGAAAATGATGACAAGAATGAAAAGGAATCATACGCGACGCTTGAATTCACGAACAGAAATGGCAAGTTTGAGTAGAAACAAAACACCCAGCGTAGTAGCAGTTCCCAAAAGATTGCTGCTAACATCTTTCTAATAAATCATTTCTTTTTTTACTTTTTTTTTTTTTTGTTTTTTTTTTCTTTGGCAAATTCACGGCAATACTCTTTTTTATTAGTTTTTAAAATATTTTCACAAAAATCTTAAATTTGTCGACATATTTCAACCAAAATCATACTTAAATTTTCAAAAGTATGTGTAAATGGATCTTATATTGAAATACACTTTGAAACAAACTCAATAATACAAGTATCGTAATATTGATATACATAGCTCAAATTATAACAGTTTATATTATGTTTCATGTTGATAACTTTATTATGTAAAAGGTTTACAAACCTTGGACTCTCTTTGTGCATTTTTTAATGTGACGGTTTTGCAATTAATGGGCTCTCTCTATGCATTTTTTGACCTCCTGATGCTCTCAATACGCTCTAAATTATTAGCTTTTAAATTTATATACTAGTTTTAAGCCCGTGCGTTGCACGGTTCAAATATTTTTTAATTTTTAATGATTTTTATGATTATAACCAACTATGCTATCATTTCAGTTAAAATAATTCATACCAATTGTTGTGATGTCGCTTACATATATTTTTAAAATTTGATCAATTCAAAAAAAAAATATACAAATTTGTCTACGTTGTCCATTTTTAAATTATACAACAACATTTATTGTATACTCTTAAAAAAAACCTTCTTTTAATAAAAACCATGTTTCCATAATATAGCTTTATGTAAAAGTTTAACGAATGTGAGAATCTCTTTGTGAATTGTTAATAATATTTTTTGTTTTTTCACCGTACACTAAAATCTCTATATTCTTCAAAAATTCTTTGTGTGAATTGTTAATAATTAAATTTATCCTCTCATTTTTTGCTCTTTTACCACCCACTAAACTCTTTAAATATTTCTCAAATAATGGACTCTCTCTATTACTCTTTCAACATACACTAAATTCTCAAACGATGGACTCTCTCTATTGCTCTTTCACCATACATTAAACTCTTTTAGTATTTCTCAAATGGACTATCTCTATACTCTTCGAAAATCTCTCTTTTATATCGGAAAAATGTGTAAATGGATGTCAAATTGAGATACATTTAGAAACAAATCTCATGATATATGTTTTTAAATTTTCTACGCAACCAATGTTATGAGTGATTATGTCTCAAATCTATTACAAACATTTATGAAATAGTCTCACGAAAATAAGGATTTTATATGTGCATTATTAATTATTATCCGTGTGAGTTAATAATAAAATGTAGGTATTTCTCGTATTTTAAACTCTCTCAGTATTTCCCTTTTGTTGAACTCTCTTTTGTTTGTTGAGTATAGCTTAGGAATAGACACAATATATCATTTTTCCAATTTTCGCTCGATGACTGGTGTTTAATACAAAACATATGTATAAATGGAACTCATTTTAGATTAAATTTCAAAATAGGTTTGATGAATATGTATAAATGAAAGTTAGGACTAATTATGTCGTTTCACATTTAAATAACTTTCGAATTACAATTTTATGAAAGTATGGACTCTGGTTAATAAATGTCGTGAAAATTTTCCATTCTTTGGACTCTCTCACCATTTCTCTTATTGGATTCTCCCTAAACCTTTTAAGAAAAAAACAAATCTCTACTAAATGTACACGCAGTAACTTAATTGTTTCATATCGGAAAAATGTGTAAATGGATCTCAAATTGAGATACATTTCGAAACAAATCTAATGATATATGTTTTTAAATTTTCTAATACACGTGACTAATGTTATGAGTGATTATGTCGCAAATTTATTAGATACATTTATGAAAGAATCTCACGAAAATAAGGATTCTACATGTGGATTATTAATAAGTGTCCGTGTGAGTTGTTAATAATAAAATGTGGATATTTCTCATTTTTTAAACTCTCAGTATTTCTCTTTTTGTTGGACTGCGTTGCACGGTTCAAATATTATATCATTTTTAATGATTTTTATGTTTATAACCAATTATGCTATCATTTCAATAAAGATAATTCATAGCAATTGTTGTGATATTGCTTACATGTATTTTAAAATCTTGATCAGTTAAAAAAAAAAAACAAAGTTGTCTAGATTGTTCATGTTTAAATTGTACAAATAACATTTCTTACCTATACTCTTCAAAACACCTTTTTTTAAAAAATAAATATAGTATATAAAGTCGATTGTAATCATTAAGCATTGCTTATCGGAAAATGTATAAATGGATCTCAAATTGAAATTCATTTTAAATCACATAAAATAATATATGTTTCAAAAGTTTCTGATACACATAACCAATTGTATAATCAATCATACCGTGTTTCTATAATATAGTGTGAATGGTTAATAATTAAATGTGTAAGATACATTTATTAAAGAGTCTCACGAAAATAAGGATTCTTTATGTGGATTATTAATAATTGTCCATTTGATTTGTTAATAATAAAATGTGGGTATTTCTCATTTTTTAAACTCTCTCAGTATTTATCTTTTGTTGGACTCTCTCTCGTCTCTTCAAAAATCTCTCTTTTATATATATATATTAGATTAGTTTTAAACTCGTGCATTGCGCTGTTAAAATATTATATCGTACGACGTACGTAATAATTATTTTCTTTTCTTCTAAATAAAAGGTGTAGTATTATCATTATGTTTATTGTCTCTCATAGCCACTCCGTTTACAACTGCTAAAGACAGCATTGGGTGGGTATGGGGCACAAATGAGGGCGGAAGCTGTTATATGGTGTAATGGTTGGACAAAATGATTATAGTAGGTGTGGTATGATCAAATTTTACTTTTAATAGGTGTAGTTCAACCAAAAAACCTAAATTGTGTTAACTAATTAATTGTTTGTTAGTTAAGATGTCTCTTCATCTCACTAAATTACTTACAGAGTATTACTTTATCTTTACATAATTTTTTTTATTATTATTTTTTTGACGCATTTTTCACAAATTCCTCAATCTTGACGATATATTTCAACCAAATTCATACGTCACTTAATTTTTCAAAAATATTTGCGGATGGATCTTATATTGAAGTACATACACGAATTTATTGATACATTGTAATATTCTGATATATGTAGCCCAAGTTATAACAAATTATATACGTTTTATGTAGATAACTTTATGTGAAAATTTTACAAATATTGAACTCTCTCTCTCTCTCTCTCTCTCTCTCTCTCTGTGTGTGTGTGTGTATTTCTTAATTTCTAGTGCGTTGTGGGAATTTATATATATTGATTAGATTGATATTTTATTGGTAATTTGAGAGTTCTCAAAAGCTTGTTGTTAAATTCTTTCTTATGATTTTTTTTTTCTTTTTTGAGCGACTCTAACCCTTCATTTTATTTGAGCAATCTCAACCGTTTAATATCTTAACCATTGAAAAAAAAGTAATAAAAATTAAATTAAATTAAATAAACTCAAACTCCCACCCTTTATCTTTTTCTTTGCTTTCCCCTTCCCTTACCCTTTTCACCGCCAGGCACTAAAACCCTCCATCACCACCGCCACCTATACCAGACATCACTTTAGCGGCCGCCTCCGCCACCACCAGACTCACCCGTCCCCGCCCGCCCGTTCCCTCGCCCCCAACTTATAACAGTTGCACGAGCTCCTTTCTCCGCCCATCCTCCTCTCTTTTCCGGCCCAAAGAAGCTCTGTAGAGGGGTCGCCCCCCTCGTCGAGCGGATGATCGAGTGCATAGGCACAAGGGAGCATCTCGCCGAACGTAATGGTCCGCTCGCCGAGCGGAGCGTCCTGGGATCACCTTCTGACTTGCTTTTGTTCTTTTCTTTTGCCACTATAAATACCCAACTACCCTAATTGTGTTGACCACTTTTTCATTATTAGATATTTTTAAGAAATTCAAAAACTAGATCTATAATTCTCTTCTCTCTTCTCTTCTAATCTTTGGTTTTATCACCCCATTGTAATTCTTCATTCAAGATTGGTTTTTCAAGTTTTATTATCAATACAAGTATTTTGTTCATCTTTTTTCATCTCTTTATTACCACCTTTGGTTAACAATTTCTCTCCTTTTTATTTATAGATAATATTGTATTATATCAACTAAAAATCAATAATAATAATTATATCACCTTTGTTTTTTTTATTGTTATTTATTTTAGTAAATTGTTGGGTTTTTGTTAATGCATCAGTATTAGTTGTTTAATTAGTTTATCCACCCAAGTTTGAATCTTTGCCTAATTCTCATGCTTAGTATCATGTTTAAGGCTTTATTAATTGTGACTAGTGTTAGTTTTTTTTTTTTTTGGCGAAGGCAAATTGATTAGAAATACATAAAGACACAGACACGAAACTAAGGAAGATCAGGTTTCGTGATAATGCTCGGCACATACCACCGAGTCATGGAAAACCTGATCAACAACAATAGACATGTTACCAAAGACAACTAAAGGATACTTGCGAGCCAATTTGCATATGAAGAAATCACAAGTTTCTCACGCTGGAACTGGACTCTTGTTCCTCTTCTTACCCACTTGGAGCTTGCAATGATCAAAGTCGCGAACTCCATGGCATATGTTCCTTGCGGATGACCATCTTCTGCTCCTTATACCTAATGTCTTGTTGACGTTGTTTCCTTTAGTCTTCACGACCCTGGGGGAATAAATCTTCACATTGATGCAAGCTCTTCGAAACAGCTTCTAACTTCTCGATGGAGATGTGAAAATAATATACCTTTCTTTCTTCTGTGATCCTTTTCTTATGAACGAAGGAAACGAGGGGGTCTTTTGTGGAGAAATCTGGACTAGTAGCTTAAACATTCTCATAAGATACAGATTCAACGCATAATTTATGAGAAGCCCCTATTCCCTCTTTGAAAAAGGGTGTCACGGAAGCATCTGCTTCCCACAAATGCTTATTGTTGAGTGCCTCCTTCAAGTTTGTTTTTCTGGGTGAAAGGGTACAAACCTTTAACAATTATAAAATATAGCTTCTTTTTTTTTCTTAAGTTTCTCCAGGTCGTTAGCAAAAATTCCAACAACATACCAAATTGCCCCTTATTGGCAAATGTATGTCAACAATATAATTTTCTCCCAGCACCCCACACCCCACACCCCCACCCATTTCCTAACCAACACTTTTACCGCCCATCCAAATCCTCTTTTTCTTTTTCATTCCAAAAATTAACACAGAAGCAATAATGACAGTAATTGAAGATTTAAACAATTATTCAATAAACCATGTTTTGAGTTATTTGATCTTCAAAGATGTATGTACAAAGTGCAATAGCCGCGGTTAATATGCATTTCTTTAAAGTGGCTAGCGAGCATGTGTGTTGGGAGATCAAAACTCGCGGTTGAATTTAGATGAAAAAAAAATGGAGAACCTTGCTATTTGTTTTGAGAAGAAAGTGGAGAGTTACAGGGTAGAGAGGAGGGAGCTTAGTGAGATGAATATAGTATACTAACATAATGAAGCTGTTATTAAGATGATTGAGCGCGTTTTAGAGATTGCGAGGAGTCGGATGATTATTAACATTAGATGCGTACATAAAAATCCACCCAACATTTTACGCAACCTTGTTGTTAACAATGTTTTTGCAATTTTCCTCAACAAATATCTATTTGCCAAACACCATCATATTTAATCGAAATCTGAGGAAATTTGATGTTTGTATGAGTTCCGTGGGAAAAGGAAAGCATGATGGCGTAGTTTTTAGGAGTTTACTACATTCGGAATCCAGTCTTGAATGTAATTGGAGATTTCTCTGACGTTTATTGTTACATGTTCAGAGATCCGGTCTTCAAGCATTCGACAATGATTTTTTACTCGGCTCAGAACTTTGCTGACATCTAGTCGTCTCCAATTCAACCACATCTACTACTACGGCCCTCGTTATAAAGTATGCATATATTATCATTTTTATTTACTCATTGTATTCCCCTTATGCGATTATTACGATCTTAATTAATCCAAATTTGTCGTCAATTTTTTAATTAATATATTAGCAAAACATTTAGTGTAAATTTTTGCGTCCACATCATCAATGATGTCATTGTCGCCATCTCATCACATGCCAGGTAATATATTTTGAAAAAAATTAAGGCTATGAAGGCTTGAACCTGTGAGTAAATTATATGGTGGAGTGGAGACTGGAGAGTACCATCCTCCATACTCTAATATACAAACCCAACCCAAAACACAAGCTCAATCCAAAACTAAACCCGCCCATACAAATCAGCAGCCCGAAATATAAAAACAAAATTATAACTAATTTCTCCCAGATTTTCTCTCTCCTCTTTTATTTTTCTCTCTCATTTTATCTCTCCTCCTTATATCTCTCTCCTCCATTTTATCACAATTTCAAGTTCTTCGCATAAAACCGCTTGCAATTAATCAAAAAATTGCAGGATTTCAACACATGCAACTTCAAAAACGAGTTAATTAAGGTATGTTCTTGCTATTTCTTTGACTCTTTTTCATAATTTGTCAAATTTGCAGTTTTTATTCTACGATGATTTAATTTTATTGCTTACTATTTGAATTGATTTGTTCGTTTATCGCTAATTCGACTAATTTCAAGTATACTCTTACTTGATTTTTTTAGTTTTTTGTTTGGGGTTTTAATTGATGCGTTTGTTGTTTCTCCTATTTTTAGTTGATTTTTTCGTATTTATGCTTTTTTTAGTTAATGATTTTTGTTGTTTCTCCAATTTTTAGTTAAATTCATACTCTAAATTTCAGTGTGTTTTTCTTTGTCGTTGATTTTTAATATTGTTTAGTTGTGACTTTGTTGTTTCTCTTCTCTATAGTTGATGAGCCATATATTCACTATATATCATGTTATATTCATGATTTTTAGTGTTAAAATCACGCCTTATTTTGTTTGGGGATTCATTGTTCGATATTCATCAGTTTTGTGCCTGTATTCATGATTGGTGGTGCTTATATTTATCGTTTTGATGATGATATTCATCGTTTTGATGATGATATTCATCTTATTGTTGCTGATATACATCTTGATGTTAGTTGACAATATTCGTTATACTCATTTAACACTATATTCATCATATTGAACACAATATTCATCATCTTTAACACCAAATTCATCAGATTGTATTTCATATTCATCATATTTAATGTCATATTCATCAGATTGAAAACTATATTCATCATATTGAACATTATATTTATCACATTACATCATTTTAATTGGTAGGCAAATGTCGTGGGTTGCACCAAATTAAATCAATACTTATCCTAAAACTATGTAGTAGGGCAATCAAGTTCGTATTCACAGGGAATTAGTTAATGTTTATGTATGTAATGTCGATTGGGTAACCAATTGGGGGGGGGGGGGGTTGAGTATGAGTAACTTAGCAAACAGGAACAAAAGCAAGCAAGTAGATGATGAATTCAATTAATGACAAATATTGGCTTTATACTTCAATCCACTACAGTTTATCAATTGATCCTAAACGGTCACCTATCTATCAATGTGAGCACGTTGTTGTGAAAATAAGATTGACAAGCTAGAAAGTCGTTATTCCTAGTCAAATTACCACTATTCCTACTAAACTAGCAAGGGCAAGTGGGTATCGTATCCACAAGGAAGAGGGATAGCCTAATATGCAATTCTAATGCGGAAATGAAATAAACAAAAGAAATAAACAATTAAAAAGGGGGGTTTTTGGTTTGAGTTTTGAGTAAAAGCGAAATAAACGAACTATCAAATTTATTAAAGCGACTCTCGGTGATAATCTCTTCTAACACCCTAGTATAGTAAGTTTAACCTCTCTCTAATGTTACCAATTCATTAATAATCCCGGTTTAAACAATTAATCCTCTTTTATGGGGAATTTGAGCAACCGCTACCAAATTCCCCTCCTTATAGTCCTAATTTGTCTAGTGACCACTCAAACAAATCACAACCAAAGGCATGAACAGCAAGGACTAGTAAAAGATTAAGAACAACCCAAATTAGTATCTAATTTCCGCAACCGCGACACTAATCAAATCTAATCTATTAGTTGCCTAATTAATTCCCAAATCACTAATTAGCCGCAACCGCGACACTAATCATGTGAAAGTTGCTTCCTTTAGGGTTAATAATCAATGACCATCAGCAATCAACCAAGCATATGAGATACCCAATTCAATCCAATTAACCAATTAGATAAAATAAAGGTAAATCAAGCAATTAAAGAACAAGGAATTAATTATAATGAAATTAAAGGCAAATTAGAGAGAAAAATACTTACTAATACATGGAATGAAGAATTTGATTACACCAAGAGTCTAGTAAGGAGATTAGCCTCCCATACTAATTATTACAACAAGATTTGAAATGGAAATCATAATGAAAATACTAATTTTCACTAATCTCTCCTTGAAATACCCTAACTATTTAGAACGAATCAGCGTATCTAAACAGCCCTAACTATCAAACAATCTAAATCACGCGTCTAGATCTATTCAATAGAAGCAATTAGGTTTTTTAGCATATCATTAATCCAAGTCATATATTTTGGTTGTTTAGCATTAAATTTGGCATTTCTGAGCAGCCTAGATATAATCCTGCTTCTACATCGGTAGCTAGTGGTCGTGACCGAGGTAGAGATGAGGCAAGTAGTGCTTCTACATCGCTAGTGGTGGTGGCCGAGCTACACGTGAGCCAGGAGCTCCTTCTACATCAGCCGCTAGTGGTCGTGTCGTGTAAGACCCTGACTTTGCTTGTAAATTCATCATTTCTTATATTCACCAAATATATGCTTATATTCACCAAATGTATGCTTATATTCATCATTTCTAATTTAGCACTTTTCAGGATATTGTGTTGAATGCGATTCGTGTGAAATTTTGCTTATCAATGGTGCTGGATGATGAGAACAAGTACAACAAAGAAGTTTATGCTAAGGCTCTACCTTTTGCGAAGAAGTGAAGCCATTGACATATATTTTTTTGCACAAATTTTTACTAATCAACAATTAGTATTTGATCCTAATTTTGTATATGTATATTTCTTTTCTCTTGGTTAAACATACATGTCAAGGTTATTGATTATGACTTCCTTCTTCCGTCATTAAATCAAGCTTTATTTAAATCTTTTGTCGATTTAAATATTCTAATATTCATCAAAATGATCACCATATTCATTAAAAAGGTCATCATATTCATAAAAAAAGATCACCACATTTATTAAAATAACAGCTACATTCTTTAAAAAGATCACCATATTCATTAAACTAACAGCTATATTCACCATTACAATCATAATTTTAAATCAATTAGGGGATGGGGGTCTCACTACACTTGAGTGTAGAAGAATGGATGTGACAAAAATGGATAAGGTTGAGGTGCATATTTCGGCGGACATTTCCTCGTTGGGTAGAGGTGGGTGAAGCGGTATAAGGATTGAATGTTGGCCCGACATTTCCTTAGTGCTTTGGTTGAAGTGCACATTGTTCCTCCTTCGGGGGTATGCACAAAAATATCTTTGGCCCACCATCACACTCATAATGTCCTACCAAACAGATTCATCATAGCGAAAGATATAATCATGATATTGAATGTTATATTCATCATGTGAGAGGTATAATCAGAGTTATACTTTGGTCTAGCATATTCAACAGCTTAATCAATATATTCATCACATGGAGATCTTATATCATAACATGGAGAGCTATATTCATCAGATTGAATGGTATTTATCTATTCAATTTCAATCATAATTACAAGAGTGGCTACCTTATCTGATGCTTGGACAATTTTATTGGCGTGAGTTGCCACTTCTGAATGCCTTTACCGTATATTCATCAGATGTTTCACTATACTCATCATATGTTTCACTATATTCATCTAATATTTCACTATATTCATCTGATGGTTCCTTATATTTATCTGATAATACCACATTCTTCATGAATAAAAATGAATATATTTTGAGTTTCTATGCACTGCATTATTCATGAACTAAATTAGATCTTGAGCTAATACTCATCACATAACAACATATATTCGTTAAAAGAACCATATTTCACAATAATTTCATAACAAATTACACAATAATCTCTTCTAGTTCTTTATTATAAGTAATAATCATAGATAGTTTACATAAATTTATATGCATGATAATGATTCCAATTTACCACTAATTCACTAAAGAACCATATTTAGAATGTAAATTTATCAAATTTAATCAATTTAAACATAATATCGGAAAAATGAAGGAGAATTTACCTGGTGACTCGTCAATTGTTTTAGTTGATTTGTCGCTCCTAATCGAAGTTGCGGATTCATCGATTGGTTTGGTTGATTCGCCGTTTCCAATTGAAGCTTTAGAGATAATTGAAGTTTCAGATCTCAAATTATTTGGTTCAATTGCTATTTTTGGAAGTAGATTCGTTTAGTTTAGTTAATTTGTATGTGGTTTGTGTATTTGTTTTTGGTGCATATCAAAGTAAGATGATGAATTTTTGGGGAAAAAATTGGGGAAGAAGTGGGTCGACGTGTGAGGATAGCTGTGCAACCAACCAACTTAGCTAGCAGACCTTCTTGATCTTTTGTAAAACAAAATATTGATATAGCTAGAGCGCGTGGGAGTACGGAGTACCGTGCCCACGGCTCCACTCTATAATAATTGGAACCTGTGACCTCAAAGTTATATTGTAACACTTCAACCACTAAGGCAATTGATTTTGTTGATTTTAATTAACAAAATTATATATAAAGGACATTAATTCCTAATATTTCGTCCAAATTAATAAGCGAAGATTTCGACCAATAATTGTACTACCATATATTCCATTATATCAAATTAGAAAATAATCTTTCTTTTGTGCAAAAAAAAAAAAAAAAAAAAAAAAAAAAAAAAAAAAAAAAATTAGAGAATAGAAATGGAAGATATTCAGGAAGAGCTGAAATATTGGGAGAATACCTTAGCGGGACAGGTGATTGGAGCTAGACCTAATGAACATAATTTGAATGAATTTGCTCAGAAACACTGGAACTTCACCAGGACTCTGATTATCCAATACTTTAAGAAGGGATGGTTCTTCTTCAAGTTTGATAATAAGGAGGACATGGAAGGGGTCTTAAAGGGTGGACCATTGTACTATGGAGATTGTGCTCTAGTTCTTAAGGTCTGGACTCCATTGTTTAGTCAGGAAATGGAGAAGACTTCGAAGGTGCCAGTATGGGTTCTATTTCCGGATTCGGAGCCGCATTTCTGGTCCCAAAAGGCGTTGAGCAAGATTGCTAGTTCAATTGGTATTCCCCTGTTTGCTGACATGAGGACTACTCTTAAGGAGAAAATTTCTTTTGCTAGAGTTCTCATTAGAGTTGATGTGGCTGAGGAGCTGCCAAATAACATTGCATTTCAAACCCCTTATGGAGAAACTATCCAGAGCATTAAATACGAATGGGTACCTTACTACTGATCATGCTGTAACAAGCTCAGGCATGTTAGTCAAAGATGCAGACTGAACAAGGCAACAGAGAAACCTAAGGTTGCGAAGACTAAAGTATATGTGGCTAAGAAAACAGAAAATGAGCCAAGGCCTGAACCTGAGGAAAATATGCAGATAATAGAGCTCTCAGTCCCCTCCAACCCCACTTAGAGGAAAATGGTGGACAAAGATGGTTTCTCACCTGTTCTTGGCAGGAAAAGTAAACAATCTCTGGCAAAGAAAATGGCCCTTGCTAAAAACAAATTCAAAATATTCAGCAATTCAGAATTTGATATCCTGCAAGTCAATATGGACAAAGAGGAAAAAACTAAACTATTGGAGCAGTGTGTGATCGAGGAGCAAGAGGATCCTGGTGGAGGCTCACCCTCTACATGATTCTCTCAACCTGGAACATTAGAGGCTGTAACAAGCCTCATAAGCAGCAAGAGGCTTTTAGTTATCTCTTGCGTAATAAAGTAGATTTCCTGGATCTATTAGAAATAAGAGTGAAGGAAAATAAAGGAAAGGGTATTCTCAATAGCAAGTTCAAGAAGTTCGGCACTTCAAATAATTACCAGCATCATGGGAATGGGAGGATTTGGACAATATGGAATGCTAAAGTGCGTAGAGCTGATGCTCTTAAATCTGGGGCTCAGTTCCTGCACTATAGAATTACTTGTTTGAAATCGCATTTCTCTTGCTTGATTACAGTTGTTTATGCTTTCAATAGAGGAGAGGATAGGAGATCACTTTGGGAATTCATCTTGCAGGAATCCTTAAACTGCAAGGAGCCTTGGATTCTCATGGGAGATTTTAATGTTGTGCTATGTAGTAATGAGAAACTAAGTAAAGGAGCACTTAATAAAAGGGATGTCGAGGAATTTAGTGATTGTATTCTGAATGCTGGGTTTTAGTGATTTACCATGAACAGGTTGTCAATTCACATGGTCAAATCTCCAAGAGGGAGAAGATATGGTTTGGGCCAAGTTGGATAGAGGTCTTGTTAATCAGCATTGACTTGCTCAGCAGATTAACACAAAGGTTTATTTTCATTCTCCGGGGCTTTCAGATCATTCTCCAGTTCAAGTGGAGATCAAGATGGGAATAGTAGAGGGTAAAAGAGGGTTTAAGTTCCTTAATTTCTGGTGTCAAGATAAGAACCACGACAGGATTGTGGAAAATGCTTGGAAAATTAAAACTAAAGGGACAAGAATGTACAGCCTGGTCTGCAAAATGAAAGGAGTTAAGAAGGCTTAAAGACAACTTCATAAAGAAAGTATTCTAACATTGCTAAAAGAGTGGAGGCTAGCAGGAATGATCTAGTGAACTTCCAAAAGCATCTGGAAGGTAAATGGCTAAGTGATCAAGATTTATGCAAGCTCAAAACTCTCAAGGCTCACCTGGAGAGAACTGAAAAGGCTGAGCTCTGCTTCTACTTCCAGAGAGCAAAAATACAGGATATTAGCATGAATGATGCTAGTACTAGGTACTTTCATGCAAAAATGCAGGAAAAAAGAGCTCAAGCCTATATTGGGAAGATAAGAGATGATAATGGGCAGCTCCACACTGAAATGGATGGCATTCAGCAGGCCTTCTTGAGCTACTACCAGGCCCTCTTTGGTACTCATAAACAGGTGGATCTTACTCGAGCTAACTTTGAGGGTGCCAGATTAGACAACAATGAAGCTAGCTCGTTAACTAAACCATTTAGCAAGGCTGATGTCAAAGAAGCTCTATACTCTATTGAGGAGTAGAGAAGTCCAGGCCCTGATGGATTTACTGCTGCTTTCTTCAAAAACTCCTGGGACCTGATGATTTGAGTCTTGCAGTCCTGGATTTCTTTAGAAATGGTAAACTTCTATCCCAAATAAACTCCACTCTCATTACCTTGGTTCCAAAAAAGGCCACTCCAGAGTCGGTAGTAGACTATAGACCTATCTCCTGCTGCAATACTCTTTACAAGATTATCAGTAAGATGATAGTGTCTAGAATGCAGCATGTTCTTCCTAGTATCATTGGGCAAGAGAAATCTGCTTTCATTCAAGGTCAAAATATCTTTGAAAACATCTTCTTATCTCAAGAGCTAATCAGGAAATACGAAAGAAAGAACATTTCTGCTAGAGCGATCATCAAAGTCGACATTCGGAAAGCCTTTGATTCAGTGGCTTGGGAATTTCTCTTAAATCTACTCAAACAGCTCAATTTCCCTGACTAATTCATCAAGTGGATAGCCGCTTGCTTAAATACTGCCCACTACTCTCTCAACATCAATGGCATCCAGGTTGGGTATTTTGCTGCAAAGAGAGGTCTTAGGCAAGGAGACCCAATCTCCCCAAACGTCAATCAACATCCCAAATGTAATAAGATAGGTCTCAATCATCTACTGTTTGCTGATGACTTGCTAGTCTTCACCAAAGGGGATGTCAAATCAATCCTAGCAGTGACCCAAGTGCTCAATCTTTTCGAATCTACTTCTGGTTTGGCTGCTAACCCCCAGAAAACTAATGTATATCTAGGAGGGGTCAGTCAGAGGATATGTACTATCATTAAGGAGAAAACTGGTTATGTGGAAGGTAACTTTCCTATTCGATATTTGGGGGTGCCTTTGCATTCCTCAAGATTGAAGGCTTCAATGTACCAGCTTCTTATTGACAAAATCAAAGGGAAGCTAAAACACTGGGCCAACACCTTTATATCCTATGCTGGCAAACTTCAACTGATTAATTCTGTCATATTTGGGCTTCAATCATTCTGGGGTTGTGTCTTGCTTCTGCCTAAGATTGTTCTTAAGAAGATCTCCAGGCTCTGTAGAGAGTTCTTCTGGGGTATAACTGAGAATCACAATAAATTCTCCTTGGTGAAATGGCAAAAGATTTGCTCCCCTAAGCAAGAAGGTGGTTTGGGGATAAAAGAAGTTCTAAGTTGGAATAAAGCTGTATTTGGGAAGTGGATTATCAAACTCAGATTTGATACTCAATCTATCTGGAGTAAATGGATCAATTGTTATTATCTTAAGCATCATAATCTCTAGAAAATTGAGTGCAAGCAGGACTGCTCAAATACTTGGAGATCTCTTCTTCAAGTCAGAAATGAGATTCTTCAAGCTGCGGGGTCGAAAGCAAAAGCTGAAAAGCTTATAGAAGATTGGAACAGCAGGGGGATAAAGGGAGGGAAAATTTACGATTTCTTCAGGAATCCTCAGCCAAAGATCAACTGGTTTCGAACAATCTGGGATTCCTACTGTTTGCCTAAGAGTTCTATCATTGCTACTCTGACAGCATTAAATGGTTTGCCCACCATTGATAACCTACAGAAGAGAGGAATGATCATCCCAAACTGGTGCTGTCTATGTAAGGCGCAAGCTGAGCCTATAAACCACCTCTTCTTCCAATGTCAACTGTCGAGAGATATCTGGTGTAGTATTCTGGCATGGCTTCACCACAAGCCACGGAAATGGAGTTTAAGGCGGGAATTGAACTGGTTTCACCTTAGATTCAGGGGTAAGCATGCTCGTCATCACATTCTCCGAGTCCCATTTTGCTGCACAATCTATGAGATATAGAGGGAGAGAAACAGTATGACTTTTACTGATTGCAATAGGAGTTTAAATAGCATAGTTCTCAGAATTCAATTTCTTACTTGTGTTAGACTACAAGACAAGTATAGTTATGTAATACCTAGAAATTAGGTGTATCGGTTTTTATGGGTAGCACACCACTATCCTATTGGAATTTTGTATTCATTTTATTTCCCACAATGGAGGAATAAAAACTACTCTTCTCCAAAAAAAAATTAGAGAATAATCTTTATTGTCTTATATTAAAGGTCAAATTGGGTCTACGGGTCGTGTAAAATTTAACAAGCGTAGAACATATAACCAAATCTAAACATACGAAAGTTAATAGCGGTCATGTGTGATAAAAGGTAGCTTTATGGCACGTAAAGCGCGCCAAATAAATAAACATAAACATATGGGAGTCGAAATGGGTGTAAGTCATTATGGGTCATGCGTCATAAAAAGCGGGTTCATGACATAAAAGGGTGTCAAATAGTCAGATGCAACTAAATTACTTTTTTACTAGCATCAAAATAGATGCGAGTCAGTACGAATCTGGATAAAAAGAAGGTTCATGACAGAGCCAAATAGATAAAACTAAACATATGAGAGTTGAAATGGGTGCACATTAATATGGGTAATGTGACATAAAAATAAGGCTTATGACACACAAAAATGCGTTAGATAAAACTAAATTAGTTTTTGATTCATCACATAAACTATATTCCATATGAATTTTAGTGTAAAATTTTGCGTCCACATACATCAGCGATGATGTCATTTGCCACGTCATAACTTCTGATTTAAAAATCTGTGTATTTACTCTTACTTAAATCAGGAAATTTCGATACATAGACATTAAAATGGAATTATTTTATTAAAAACTCAATAAGAAACGAAAGAATAATCTATAAAATCAATTAGGCCTTAGAATAATGCAAAATAATCCGGTAAATTTGGGTAACCAAGTTTGAATAAAACAAAACTATATATGGAAAAGATTTTTCTCCATGTAGGCTAAGCATGTCAAACAAGTTAGACGTGTCTCACGGGTGGCTTACAATTTTGTGAACATGGGTTCGAATAAAAAAAGTAAGAGACTCAAAATGGGTGTGAGTCAATGGGGTCATGTGGATTAGAAATTGGGTTTATGACATAAAAAAGCGCAGATAAAACGAAAACTATATATATGAAGGTCATACGGGTGCGAGTCAATACGACTTATGTGTCATGAAAAACGGGTTCATGACACATAAAAGGTCGTAACTTATGTGGGTCAAAATGAGGTGAGAGTGGTGAATACGAGTCATGTGTCACAAAAAGTGGGTATGTAACACATATGTAAATGATACTACAAAAAAGGATGGTTTGTTTTTCGATTCAAAGCTCAGGCGGACATGGATGAAGTTCTGAGAGGAGGACCTTGGAGAGTGGGCAATAACAACCTAATTCTGAAGCAATGGACGCCAACATTTAGTCAGGAACTGGATAGAATGTCCATTCTGCCAATGTGGGTTCTTTTCCCTGATCTCAACCCCTTTCTATGGTCCATGCCCTCAGTAAGCTTGCCAGCAAACTGGGTAAACCCCTCTATGCTGACCACACCACCACATATCACGAGCGCCTAGCTTTTGCAAGGGTGCTAATTGAAATTGATGTATCTCAGAAACTCCCTGATCATATACAAGTTAAGACTCCATTTCATGGTGAATTCAACCAGAAAGTGGAATACGAGTGGGTGCCATACTTCTGTTCAGAGTGTAAAAAGCTGGGGCATCGAGAGTACAGTTGTAAGTTTGCATGGAAAACACCACCGGGGACGAGTAAGAGGGTATACCAGCCAGTGCAGCAGCTTGCAAATGTTGGTGGACCCACATTATAGGACCCTGCAGCACAACCAGTAGATACAATGGAAGTGCAGCCAAAACAGTTGACTGTAAACGCGGTAAAAACCACTTCGCCTGATGCTGGGTAGTGTCTGCAAGTCACTGATGAGATTAAAAAGGATGGTCCTGATCAGACCATGCCTGACTCTCCAGAGAAGAGTTCTGATACTCCTCCCCCATCTCCAGAAGATGAGGAGGGTTTTAAGGTCTTCATAACAAAATCCCATAAGAAAAGAATCCTACAGAACCTTAGGAAATCTGCCGAGACAGGACAGGAAATATCGAAGCTGAAATTGGATGAGCATACTGCAGCTATTTTGATTGAGGATAATGTCCCTCCGGATATTCTTTCAGCATGAAGCTCTGCTCCCGGAACATAAGAGGGCTTAATGAGCCCTTAAAACAGCATGAGGTTAGAAGCCTTATGCTGATTTATAATATAGATATGATAGGAGTCCTGGAAACAAAAATAAAAGAGCATAAGGCTCCTTTAGTGATGGCGAACAAATTCAAAGGTTATTCTGCAGCTTTCAACTATTCAAACCACTACAATGGCAAAGTCTGGGTTGTATGGCATCCAGGGAAGATAGATGTCCAAATAGTTGCTACCCATGAGCAGTTTATCCACTATATATGAAGAATAGATTGACAAATGGGGAGATATGGGTTACAATGGTTTATGCAAGCAATGACCGGCAACAACGATGCTTGATGTGGGATGAAATGGAAAAGATGGTTAATAATATTCAGGGGAGCTAGATTGTAATGGGTTATTACATTACAATTAGAGACCAGGATTAAAGAATAAGCTATGTAGAGGCCAATGTTGGAGACATATAGGATTTTAATAACTGTATAGCAAAATGTGAGCTCGAGGAAATGAAAACTCAGGGAAGAGAGTTAACCTGGAGCAACAAACAAGAGGGAAATGATAGAATCTGGTCAAAGTTGGATATGGTTCTCATCAATAAACAATGGCTCTTTCAATTTACAGACTCTATCTCCTCCATTTTGCCCCTTGGCATTTCTGACCACACTCCCATTTTGGTCGATGTTGATAACTCTATTAACATCCAAATACAATTCAAATTTTTGAACTGTTGGATTGATCACCCAAAGTTTCAAGAAATTGTCAAGGATGCTTGGGAGAAGCCTGTCTATGGAGCACCAATGTACAGAATCTTTGCAAAACTCCGGCTAGTCAAAATTTAAGATCTAAAAAAGCTCAATAAAGAGTATTACTCTAGCCTTACCTCCAGAGTAAATAAGTGTAAGAATGATCTTGAAGACTGCCAAATATCTCTACAAATAAATCCAACTAATATATACCTGCAGCAAGAGGAAGGGGACTTGAAAAACAAATTCCGTACCCTTAAGAAAGCAGAATTGAGCATGCTAGGTCAGAGGGCAAAGATCAAACATATAAAGGAAGCAGATTGTAGCTCTCATTATTTTTATGCAAGGATTGCACAAAGAAATCACATGAGCATTATTGGTAGTAGCAAGGACGGAAATGGTAAGCTCCGCACTTCTCAAGATGGAATTACAACTGCATTTGTGGAGTACTACAAAAGTCTGCTTGGAACTAAAAAGGAAGAGATTGATTTTGACTATGCCCTGTTCGAGGGGAGCTCCATTTCAGAGGACCAAGGGGAGCTACTAAGTGCAGAAATTAAGGATGAGGAAATAAAGAAAGCCCTCTTCAGCATTCACTCCAATAAAGCCCCATGGCCAGATGGTTTCTCTTCAGGTTTTTTCAAAAGCACCTGGAAAATAATCGAAAAGGATTTCTGCAAGGCCATTAAAAGCTTCTTCAGGTCTAAAAAATGGTTGAAGCAATGGAGTTCAGCCCTTATCACCCTTATCCCAAAAAAGAGAAATGCATCACAGTGCAAGACTATAGGCCAATCTCATGTTGTACAGTAATCTACAAAACAGTAAGTAAAATTATTGCAAATAGATTACAAGGTGTGCTGGATTCACTAATTGGATATGAGCAAGCAGCTTTTACAAAAGGAAGGTCAATTTTTGATAACATTGCTTTGTCACAAGCTCTGGTGAAGGGGTATGATCAGAAAAACAAGTCTCCAAGGTGTTTAATGAAGATTGATATCAGAAAAGCTTTCGATTCTCTGAACTGGGATTTTATTGAGAAAACTGATCTGCCATTTTGTACGCTACATATTGATAGTTTTTATTGCATTTTAACGGTCCAAATGATGTATTTTGCTCACTATTGGTGTTGAGTATCGGTTCTTAAGTTTTATGTAATATTGGTCGTTTTATGCACATTGTGGATGCGGACACTTTGAGGCACTATTGAGAAGAGCTTTCCGAGAAGTTTGGCGGGCCACGCTGGAAGATTGGCGGAGCGCCAGAGAAATCGAAGACGGAAGAAGCAGAGATATTTCGCGACCCGCGATGGAGAGCATGGCGGGTCGCGGTAGGTTATTCGCGGGCCGCGACCAGAGGCTTGGCGGACCGCGAAGGGCGATTTTCCTTAATTTCGTATTTTCTATTTTACGTTTTTCGAAGAATTTATAAATAAGAAAATCCCGACCCTAGGTCATTCATTCAGACTTTTTAGAAGAAAAGAAGGGGTTTTCATGGATTGTATGAGGAGCTAAGTTATTATTTCTTGATCTATTAATCGAAGCATCGCATCGACAATATCGTGAGTTTGATCTATTCGTTTTATCGCTTTCACTTATAGTCTTATCTTTGGTGTTTATTCTATACAATTGTCTTTTGTGATTGCTAGGTGCGCAACTAGTCTAATTGCTTAGATTGATTGTTTGCTAGTTTTAATTGATCAAAGGAATTCATTGTTTGATTGATTTTTACATTGTAGCAATCCCCAGTTCATTGATTTGTATGTAATCATCGTTAGTGAATTAGGGTAAAGATTTGATTCACATGTTAAATACGAAACGTGCGTTAGTATTACATGTCTCTGTCGATATCTCTCTAATTCTTATTGCTAGTATTGAATTGAACCTAATCGTGTGCTTAGGTTATTTGATAGTTAGGGTTATTAGGTAGTGCAGATCACGCCTTTTAGCTATTCTTAAGGAGAGATTTGGGAATTCTGTTTCCACGCTAGAGTAATTGAGATTGATAAAAGAATAGTGACAACTAGGACCGATGAGTCAGTGCGTTGTGGGAATTAATTGATCAAGATCTGTTTATTTCCTGAATTACATTCACAATTCGCATTTGTTACTTTTAGATAGTTTGATAATCAACAACTCTCAATCCTTTTATTTGTTACTATAACACTTTAATTCATTACATTGGACAACCCATTTCCCTGTGGATACAATCCCTACTTCCCTACTACTGTTGTTAGGATTTAAGATTATTTTTGGTAGATAATCGCGACTTTAGTCTCACCAAAAACTCTCACCATCTGCAACTTCCCAAAAGAGTTTGTAAACTGGACAATGGCATGTGTAAGGAGTCCATGGTACTCTCTCAGAATTAATGGGTCAAGCAAGGGGTTCTTCAAAGGAGAATGTGGGGTTAGGCAGGGAGACCCCATCTCTCCCTACCTATTTGTTCTTAGCATGGAAATGCTCTCCAGAAGATTCAGAGCTCTAACTCATATAAGCAGCTTCTCTATGCACCCTAAATGTAGCAGGATTGGGCTTACACACCTAGTCTTTGCAGATGATCTTATGGTGTTCACTCGTGGACATGTTCCATCAGTGGTTGCTGTAAAAAACACTTTGGATCAGTTTTCAGGCATTTCAGGTCTCCAGGCCAACCCAATGAAGAATGAGGCATATTTCTCTGGAATGACTGCTGATATTAAAGAGGAAATGCTCCCGGCAACACTCTTTCAGGAGGGGAGGTTTCCTTTTCGATACTTGGGCATCCCTCTGAATACAGCAAGGATGAAAAGCCATATGTATGACCAGCTCCTGTCAAAGATCAAAATGCACCTGCAACATTGGTCATCTATATTCCTGTCGTACGCGGGAAAAGTTCAGCTCGTCAATTCGATTGTGTTTGGCATCAACAATTACTGGTGCAATGCTGTTTTATTTCCCTAGGTCATCATCAAGAAGTTGAACAAAATGTGCAAGGGGTTCCTATGGAATATAGCCGAGGGTCAGAAAAAGATGATATATAAGAGCTGGGCTAGCTCTTGTACTCCGAGAGAGGAAGGTGGATTTAGTATCAAGGAGATTTTTGCTTGGAATAAAGCCTTGATTTCTAAATGGCTTTGGGTGATAGACAGGGGCAGCACTAATATTTGGACTCATTGGATCTCAGCATACATTTGCAATAAGAAGAATATCTGGAATGTGAAGTATAGACAAGGTGTTGCAAAGATCCTATCAAATATGCTGACCATAAGGGATGAAATACTTGGACAAACAGGGTGAATTCAGCATGCCAAAGCCATGGTCGCTACTTGGAGTGAAAATGGGAAATTCTCTGTCAGAAAATCATGAGTTTTTCAGACATAAATTGCCAAAAACGAGAGGCAGCACCGTGATTTGGGATGGAATTAATCTTCCTAAGCATTCCTTCATGGCCACTCTAGCCATACAGAATAAACTCCCCACAGTGGATAATATATGCAAGTGCGGGCTGATTATGGTGAACAAATGCGGATTATGCAAGAGTGTAGCTGAATCGAGCACTCAACTTTTCTTTTATTGTAGGTTTACAAGAGAAGTTTGGAGATGTATGCTAAATTAGATGAAGGTGGGGAGGAAAGAATGGAGTCTGAAGAGGGAGACCTAGCATCTAATGAGGAGGAAGGGGAGGGGAAATTGGTGCAAAAAATTGCATATTTGTAGTCCCATTGCGACAGTCTACGTCATTTGGCAAAAGAGGAATAACAGGCTATTTTGGGAAATTGAGAGTGTCGTTCCAGAAATAGTTAGGAGAATACAATTCATTTTAAGTGTTAAAATCCTTACTTGGGCGAAAAGTATTTGTTATAACGGCAAATTCACGTGGTACCCCCGAACTATGTCAGAATGCCCGTGGTGCCCCTGTGTTTGAAACTTGTACATTGCGGTAACCCAGAACTTTACCCCAACCAGCACATGGTGCCCTTTCCCACCCTTGTCCGTTAACTCCGTCAGTCCTCCAACCGTTAACCGCTGACGTGGCAGTGATTAGCGGTTGGCGGAAAAGTTAATTAAGGATTAATTATTATTTAATTAAAAAAATTTACAAAAATTTAAAAAAAAAATAAAAAACTTCTAAATTTTTTTTTTCTCTGAAACTCGAAAATTTATCACAAAAAAATTCAAATTAACAAAAATTAGTGCACATAGTGCCCCTAAACTTTACCCCCCAATGCACATGGTGCCCCTTGGGGGATAAAGTTAGGGGGCACCATGTGCACTAGGGGGTAAAGTTCAGGGCACCATGTGCACTAATTTTGTAAATTTGAATTTTTTTATGAAAAATTTTCGAGTTTCAGAGAAAAAAAAATTAGAATTTTTTTTTTTAAATTTTGTAAATTGTTTTTAATTAAATAATAATTAATCCTTAATTAACTTTTCCGTCAACCGCTAAACACTACCACGTCAGTAGTTAACCGTTGGAAGACTGACGGAGTTAACGAACAAGGGTGGGAAGGGCACCATGTGTTGGTTGGGGTAAAGTTCAGGGGCACCACAATATATAAGTTTCAAATATAGGGGCATCACGGACATTCTGACATAGTTCGGGGGCACCACGTGAATTTGCCGTTGTTATAATGATGTCATTGATAGTCTAATATCTTAGATTAGTGGGTATAATTTTTGTAAGAGCTTATGGACTTTTTTCCCCTCTTGAGGATGAATAAAAGTCTCACTATTTTCTTGCAAAAAAAAAAAAAAAATTGACAATTTTGTGTAATTTCACTAATTTTTTTATTTTATTTTATTTTTGAAATAATCTTTACTTTACTCTATAATATAGCAAAGTTCGTTTTTTCAAAAAATAAAAATATAACACAGTTCGTGGTCGTGTTTTGACCGTTGATTCATCTCTTAAGAGTAATCTAACGACAAATACAGTTGAGATCAGATGAATATAATTATTTTAATAATCGATATAAAGTTTTTGTGCAGTAGGCATGCTCTTCCATTCAATAAACGTTACTCAATAATAATAATCTTTATAATAACTTAATTAAAGTTAATTACTATAATTAATAAAAGTTAAATAACTTAATATTACGACACTTGAATTTCAAAGAAAATCATGTTATATTAGTTTAGAGTTGATTTATTAATTCTAATAAAATGAAACATTATACGGAGTGAATGTGTATTGTAATCGGGCCGCCCGGGAAATTTTGCACGGGTAAAAACTAGTTATTACTAGGTTGCTCAATTAGTAGTCAATTAATAATTTAACATACATCGTATTAACTTGGTTGTGATTTTGCATAATTGCGTTAATAACAAACAAAAATAAGCTTCTAAAATTTAATAAAGTTTAGGAGAGAGAAGGGGACAAGGATCTGCCAAGGGTAGGTTTGCCGCTCGAATTTTGACCTGTTTGTGGGTTTGTGTTAGGGATGGGCATGGGTCGGGTTCGCTAATGTGTAGACCCGTACCCAAACCCGATTGGTTTGGGCACGGTCTGGGTCTCATGCGAGTCCTTTATATAAATGCTATAGGACTCATAAAAAATGAAATTTCCGACCAAGAATGTTATTTGCTTCTAATATTTTATCGCATACAACTTTAATCTAACTTTTAGGAACAATAAAATAAATTTAAATCTAAAAAAGCACGAAATTTATAAGATTAATTGATATGTAGAGCAAATGAAATGAAATTGAACATCATTTTAGGGAAGAATACGTCCTAGCGAGTTATTGTGAATAGTTTCGTTTTTTGTAATGTTTAGACTATAGGTAAAAAAAATTAGATTTTTTGTTTTTTTATACTTTATATGGGTCTATGGGTCTCAATGGGAGGACCCAGACCCGACCTGCTAAATATTTCGATGGGTCTGGCCCCGACCTGTACCCGTTGGGTCCCAAAAATAAGGACCCAATCTAACCCGTATGGGTCCGACCCGCTGGGTCTTGGTCGGGTCCCTGGTCTATGCCTATCCCAAGTTTGTGTGGATGTTTTGCGGTTGTTCGTGCTGCTGACATGGTGGCACGGTAATGAGCCAAAAAGAGAGTTGGGTTGGGGACTTGGGGTTGGGTGGGGGAAGAGAGAGTGAATGGGCCTGATTTCGTTGGGCAATCATAGTGTGATTAAATGATTTGAACCGACATGATGTGACTCACGTTAACGTAAGCATCAAAACCTGTGGCCTTACGGGTTTGATTTTCTAAGGTTCAATGGGTCAAGGATTCAAAAATCGAGAAATATAAATAGTAGACTTGATTACAGACAAAAATAAGTTCCTGAAATTTTTATAAAGTTTAGGAGAGGGTAGGGGGCAAGGGTCTGCCAAGGGTAGGTTTGGCATCCGAATTATGACCCATTTGTGGGTTTTGTGGATGTTTTGCGGTGGTTCGTGCTGCTTGCATGGTGGCCCGGTAATGAGCAAAATAAAGAGTTGAGTTGGGGACTTGGGGTTGGGTGGGGGAAAGAGAGAGTGAATGAGCCTGATTTCGTTGGGTCAATCATAGTGTGATTAAATGATTTGAACTGTTGATAGCGAGATTGTCGTGAAACCAAATCAAATTACCACTATATCAAGCTATCTTGTAAGGGCAAGTAGGTATCGTATCCACAATGAAGAGGGACAAGTCTAAATTGCAATTAAAGTGTGGAAAAAGTAAAATAAAAGAAAAAAGCAATTAGGGGGGGGGTTGGTTTGAAGATTGACTAAAAGAAAAATATTGAAATAAACGATAAACCAAGTGAATTGAGACGACCCTCGGTGATAATCTAATCTAACACCCTAGTAAAGCAAGGTTGTCCTCTCTCTAATTAAACCAATTCAAAGATAATCCCGGTTTTAACCTATCAATACTCTTTTATGCGGAATTTGAGCAAACACTACCAAACTCTCCTCCTTTAATCCTAATTTGTCTAATTACCTCTCAAACAAATCACTCAAAGGCATGAAAAGTAAGGATTAACAAAGGATTAAGAACAACCCAAATTAGTATCTGATTAGCCGCAACCGCGACACTAATCAAATCTAATTTATTAATTGCCTAAATAATTCCCCCATCACAAATGAGTCATAACCATACACTAATCATGTCAAAGTTGCTTATTTTTAGGTTAATAATCAAGTACCATCAATTATCAACCAAGCATATGAAATACCCAAATCATTATAATCAACAAATTAGAGAAAGCAAGGATAAATCATGCATATGAAGAACAAGTAATTAATTACAATAAATTTAAAGGCAAATTAGAGAAAATAAATCTAACTAATACAGTGAAAGATGTTGATTACACCAAGAGTCTGGGGATTAGTCTTCCATACTAATTATTACAATAGTTTTTGGAATGAGATTCATAATAAAAAATACTAATTTTCACTAATGTGTCCACAAGTTTCTCTCTATAGGAAAAACTAGATCAAAATAAAATGATAAATGATAAAACACATTGAGGGGTTCTGTAATATCCCGAAATTTTAAAGTATTTTATATTAATAATTTAGATTTATTAATTAGATTATTGGAGTGCAAAAGATTTTAAATGTTAATTGTGAGTCGTTTTCAAAATGAGTTCGGAAATGATTTCTAAAATCGTGATTTCTATTTTGGGTCCTATTCCTAAACCGGGTCAGACATAGCCAATGGACCAATATCAACCCAAATCGACACCATTGGCCCAAACACCAACTTATACCCCAACCCAACCCAAAAAGAAATCAGAAAAAGGAAAACGAAAAAAAAAAAAAAAAAGAAAAAAAAAAACACTCACCGACTCTCTCTCCTAAATCACGCATAAACCCCCCCCCCTTACTCTGTATAAAACAGAGTTTCCTCTGTTTTTTTTTTCTCGCCGCCGCTGCTCCTCCCTTTTCTCCTTCCGCTCGTCCTTCGCGCACGCCGACATCGCCGGCCGACCACCCAACCACCTTCTCTTCTTCCTTTAACTGCCGTGGGTAACGCCTCCTTCTTCCCCTGTTTTCGTCCTCTTTTATAAACGTGAATCACGAGTCGATTTTCTTCTTTAAAATCATGTTTAATTGATAGTTTTAGGTGTTATGATTAGTGGGTAATTGATTTGAGTTAGTTTTATACACAAAAAAGTGATCTTGATGCTTGTTTTGAGTTGATTTTCACTAATTACGAATTTGGGATTAATTAGCTTAATTATTCGATTTTGTTTCAATTAATTTCGAAAGATATGAATTGGGTGCTCTTAAATTCTGTTAATTAGGGTTCTTGAATTTAGTTTGAGATTTAAATTGGGGTTTTGTTCAAGTTTGTATAAATTGTAAATTGGGGAATTTTGGTTAATTGTTTCTAATTTAGGTTAATTAGTCCAAATTAATTATGATAATCAATATTTCGACATCCTGATAATTTAACAAATTATAAACTGATTTTCGTGATTTAAATAATCTAATTCGAATTTTTAGAATTTTATGTAATAAAACATTGTTTTTAATTGATAAAACATAATTTAAATTGCTAGATTAATTTTTAATTAAATTAGAATAATTAAGGGTTAATTTTTATGAGTTATATTCTGTTTTAAACTAATTTTAGGCCTTTGGGAATTTTTATAATAATTTTGGTGTTAATTGAGTTTTATTGGATAATTATTGAAATAGAATTATAATTATTGAATAGTTGGTAATTGTTGGTTTGGATTTGGTATTGTCATAATCATGCATTGCATATAGGATCATACTGACATATAGGAATATATTTGGTTGGTTGGTTGAGAAAGATTGAGTGTTAATTTGAGAATGTCGTTTGTATAATTGTAGAGCCTGAGTTCGTAGACGAGGAGTGCTAGTGATTGTTGTGCTATTGAGTTTTCGTTTGCTTGAAAAGGTAAGCTAGCATGCTCAACCCTTCTTAAACTTGTAGAAACCTTTCAAACTTATGTGCTACATGTGAATGATGTGATTGGATGAGAACATAGTATCATGATAGGTGGAGAACGATTCAGTTTATACGATTGTTGTATTATGATTGGTTGGATTTATGTATTGATATTGGTATATACTATGTCTTGTGACAAATATGTTATTTTGAAAGGTAAGATTAAATGTATATTGAATTGGTTGATTTGGTTTGGTTTGGCTTGGTTTGTGGCGCATAGCCAATTTATATTATGATGTGGGTTTGGTATCGTTTTATATGATTTGTGATCATCAACTCTCTTTCAATAAGATACTGGTTACTTAGACGGAGCAAAAGAACTCCTAATTATTCGTTGAGTCAAAAGAACTCCTATTTATTTGTTCGAGCCAAAAGAGCTCCTATTTAATTGTTTGAGTCAAAAGAACTCTTATTTATTGGTTTGAGTCACATCGACTCCTATTAATTACCCCACTGCATCGGTCTTTAAGAGGGTTAGGCTCTAGTCTACTCTACTTGGGTTAAAAACACCCAGTAGGGGGTGTGCACACTTAAGGTCTAGTTGTCTTGGATTATGGATTATGGATTATGGTTGATAGGGTGAATTGGCAAAAGATTCAGTTCATTTCTAAATAATAAGGATTATGGATTATGGATTGTGGATTGTTAACTATGAATTGTGGATTATGGCTCATGACTTATGAATTTCTTATTTATCGTTAATCTTTGATTTGTTGGATATGGATTATGGAATGTTTCTTATACTATGAGTATGTGATGAATTGAATGGTGGATTCTGATATATGACTCTTAACTACTGGTTTGGAATTATTATTGGATGATTATATGTTTATGTGCTAATTGTGTTTTCGAAAATAAAACCAAAAACGTTTTCGAATTTCAGGTAAGAGTTTTGGTTTTCTACACGTTGAGGTGTTAGCTTACTCAATTTCACTGACTTTTTCAACTGTGGTTTTTGCGTTTTAAATCCACCACAGGTTTGGAGTGATTGATGCATGCGGGAACGACGACTCACTAGAATTAGTTGGAAACAATAATTAGACTCGTAGTTATTAAACATAGGCTATATCATATATATTTATATTTTAGATTTTGGACTATTGTAATTTTAATTAATGGGATGTAATAGACTATTTTAGACCATTAGACAATTATACTGTGGCTTTTGAAATCTCCTAGCATTCGGGTCTTTGACTCGAGTGCGGAGTGACACCTCTGAATTTCCTTATTTGTGTTTTGATTCTCGATAAAATGTTTTTGAAAAGGAAAGGAAATTTGGGGGTGTTACAGGGTCATGCTCCTTTATTTAGCATAACTACAAAAACACTAAAAGACGAAAAACGTATGCATAAAAGAAACCCGGATAAAACCCAGAATATTGCCGGAACAATGCACATTTCTACTCGAGACACACTACTCTCGAGCCAAGACCACATCAAAAAGTCGCCCTCGAGTCGAGGAGCAAGCTTCTCGACTCGAGACACGCGGTTCTCGAGTCAAGATGTATGTGAATCTCGACCTCTTCTCTCCTCTCCTCGGTTCAAGCTAGTGTGTGAATCCCGATGCATAACCGAGTTAACTTCTCCTCGAAACTCGCTCCAAGTCATAGCTCGATCTTCTATTTCCATTCAAGCCTTACCAAAGGGTCTTGAGCCACCAAAATCCCGTAAAACCATCGATTAGGCTCCATATATTCTCCTCATGATGTGGTCTACGAGTCACGTTAAAACCATGCCCAAGTAATCCCTAAAGAGTCTAAATCATAAGGATTAACTCACTACATTTACACCTCATCAAACTCCCTTATGCTTAGACCATTACTCGTCCTCGAGTCATCCAATTCTCCACACTTAACGCCTAGGTCTTTCTCCCACACGGGGTGAGTTTTGATACGAATCACTTAGTTGTGGGTAATGTTGGGTTTTGATGCTAGAAAATGGTAGCTTTTGGATCGATTTATTAGGTAATTGGATTATTTGATTATTTGTGCTTTAATATAAGAATTAGTGGTTTTTCAATGTATTTATGGTCTCAAGATTAATGTGCAAGTGTGTGGAAAGACAATGAGGCGAGGAAAGATGATCCAAGAAGCGAGATGACATGATTTGGATAAATTTGGAAGCTAGGTTGAGGAATTTAAGTCCAATTACGGAAGATCAACTTTGAAGCTTCATAACTTTTAAACGGCTTTGAATTTTGCAGTGAGACCAACGACATATTAAAGTTCATGATCTTAGCTTTCCAGGAAGTGACCACACGTCCTCATAGGCCAAGTAACAAAGAAGGTATGACCGTTTGAAAAACGTCGCCATAACTAGTCCGGCGACAGAAACAACAGAGGCCTTTAGACGACTCCTCCGGAATCCAGACGAGTCGTCCCGCTGCTGTGTCGACGTATTTTCGGATTTCGTTAATCTGTTTGGTAATCTTTTAGTATTTAAACCTAAGTTTCGTCTATTATTCATTATTCAGTTTTCTCAAGACCTAAAGTTGTAGTTTGAAGAATTATGTGTGGCTAAAGACCTTTTATTCTCGGATTTATTAATCAAAGCTATTATTCACTGACAATTGTGAGTTTGATTTCTAATTCTTAATTTCGTTTGACTATTGTTTATTCTTCCACTTTTATTGTTATTATTGATTGATTTGCTGTTAATTAGGTGGTCATTAATTAGCTCTAGATTAATCAGTATTGTTAGATTCCCAATTAAAGGACTAATTGTTTGATTGTTGAATCGATTAGTAGAAGCTAGGTCTAATTACATGCTGATCATCGTAATTAGATTTAGGGGAGAATAAACATTATTAATTGAAGGTCAAAAACCGCGTGTGTCTTAATCTTAGTTGATATTTGTTTTGGTCAAAAATCTGCACTATGGCCTATTTTCGACTTAGGGGGTATCGAGTCACTATACTAATATAGGGAATGGAGTAATCAGGAGCTGGGCTATAGCTCTAGGGGTCTAGGCTATAGGGCTATGGGTCAGGGACGTAGGATAACGAATCGGGGATGTAGGATAACGAATTGGGGATGTATGATTACCGGAGGGACGTAGGAATCCGTACAGGGTAATGAAGGGACATAGATAATACAATAAATGAGTAGAGATAATGCACAAACAAGACAAGAGACTTTTGTAGGTGGAATGCCCTTGTGAATAAGAGAAAAACCACCGGGGGATGACTTTGTCCCACCAAGTATTCCACTAGATACGTTGTAGGTGACGTACAATTACTTTTAGAGGTCTAAGCTAGGGATACAATAGTAGGTGTAAGTATATGAGTATGATTGATGATGATTCCGGTTATCTTCTTTGTCTTGGAGTCTTCTTTTATAGCTGCCTCTTTGTTTGTCATTCAATAACGTCGTTTATTGCTCCTCCCTTAAGTCTCTCTGTAGCTCTATAGCTCTTAGATCAGCATTTACCCCATAACATTTAATGTCATAAATGCACCATAATATCAATATTAAACAGCCTCATTGATTGAGATATCTTCATTATTACTACAATATCTTCATAATTAACGAGAATTAATAGGAATAACTCTTGTTGACCCATTCAAACGACCTATGACTTTCCTTGTAGATTTCCTTGTACCCCGTACAGCTCTATAGAGTAATTTTTGACTTCTGCAGGGTGATTACAGGATCCATAGTACATGGTAATTCCGGGATCCACAGTACAGGGTAGCTCCAGATCTCTATAGGGTGAAAATCCACCCCCAACAATATCGTTTAATTGCTTTATGCTTTCGCTGGATTGAATTTAGGCGCGCGTCTTTGTTATCCACCGATTAGAGCTATTAGGTAGGGTTGATCTCTCCTCTTAGCTACAATTAAGAAACGATAGGAAATTGTTTTTCTACAACTAAGTACTCAACGAATTAGGATTAGTTGATAACTAGGACCAATTAGGTGAACGATAGTGGATATTAATTGTCCGAGATCTTTTTCTCCATTAGTTCACAAATTACTCTTGTTGCTTTAGAATACTTGATCACTTACACTCACAAACCCCCTATTTTGTTGCTTTTCACACTTAGACGATTACCGTTTTCTGTGCATACGATCCCACTTACCCATTAATACGTTATAGATTGGTATGGTAATTTATATTTGATTTAGGCATACGACTTTATCCTGTCAAGTTTCAATAAAAAATGATCCGCCGAAAATTCGCAACACGACATGTCCCAAACCTAGTTAGAGTTGGAGCGGGTGCAATGCTCAACACCCCACCTCTAACCATCTTATACTACAAATCCGGACCGAACAAAGCAAATGGAGACTAATGAGTCTTAGACTCCCCAATTGCTCTCCAACTCCCTCTTAAGCCAATATCGGGATAGACACCCTACTTTCGAACCACCGGTGCCTCATCATCCGCAACATTTTGGCAATCTTTCTCCGTATGGTCAAGGTGACCGCAGACAAAGAAAAAAGCCGGTAGTCGCTTATACTTGATGCCAATAACACATTCATCCCGTTTAGAATCAAGCGCCTTCAGTTGTATTCTCAAGGGCTTGTTTACATCCAGTACACCCTAACCCTCCTAGAGGTTGCTGCTTTTCAACCTCCATCTCTTGCCCCACCCTCGCAGCTATAGCACCCACAGCCTTCTCCAAACGACAATTGAAGGGAAGGTTATATAATCTAATCCAAATCGGGCAATGGATGATTCGTGTTTCACTCAGTTGGAGAGTCTCATGAAAATTCATCAAGAGAACCAGTTTATTATTAAAGTTCCATGACTCTAAATCCATCACCCTATTCCTATCCCGAGAGTTCAAAAATCGAATGATAAAAAGACCATTTTCTATTGGATCGAAGGTTACCTTTTTCGTTAACCCCCACGCCTCCGTCAACGTCTTCCGCATTGCTTCAAAGTTGTATGATCGAACGGAAAGGATCTTTCCAATCATCGTAGTCTGCGTCTCTTCCATAGCAATACCATCCGCAACCGCGCTACGATCCAGTACCTCTTCACCGTCCTCCTCAGTGATGCTCAAAGTAATGTAATTTTGTTAATATATTAAAACTATTTATATTTATACTTAGATGATTTCATTCGGATCATTATTAACCTAACTAGTATGGAGTATTAGTCATCAAAATGGGTCGGGTCATTATCGAGTGACAGGTCTTTACGGGTCGGAGTCAAGTTCAGTTGGACATTTGTGTTATGTGGCTAAGGTTTATGATCACGGTTTGATCGAGTCGAAATCTATCATGTAGAGTTTATTGGTCCGCAAGTCGGATTTCTCAAATCATGTCAGCTTAGATGTGAACAATTATAGTACTAAAAAATGACCTTATAAATAGACTCTGGAAAATACTTATTTCATTTAATACCGTCACAACTGAAGTGTAGTTTTTTTTTTTCCATACTTTAAATAATTTTGAAAACACGACAAGTCTCCTACTCATCTAAAAGAGAATATGTAGTTGGGATATGACGGGACTCTTTTGCCCCTCATTTTGCTTCTTGGACTCTTTTGCCCCTCATTTTGCTTCTTGCCTTCTAAATATTTACGAAATTGTCATTGCATTTAAACCCCACTTGGATTTTCTTTGTCGTTTTGCTTTAAATATTGTTTAAGTGTTTTGTTTCTTGCGCTCGTCCATATGTCGTCTTCTTCTTCTCAACTTTTCCTTTTCTCATATTTTCCTCTTTCTCATATTTTTCTCTTCCTGGTAGATTTGCAACATGAACAAATTTGGTTCACATATGGCGTTACGACCCTTTGTTGGTTCACTTTGCACTTTTTGTTGTGTTTTTCCAAACTGTGGGGATAAATTTCTGCTACAATCAAGATAGTTCTGAAGCAATCGTAGGAAATACCGCATAGATTGGAATTATTTTCGGTGTTATAAGTTGGGTTCGAGTTTAATTTCGTTACTTTGAATTCTGGTTTATTTTTACTCCCTCCATTTTTTTTGGTTCTTTACGTTTGGTTTGAATCTGTGAAAGGAATTCAAACCTCACAGATTCAAACCAAACGTAAAGAACCAAAAAAATGGAGGGAGTATTATTTTTGTTGTTGAACTTTAGAGTTAGTTTTAGAACTTTCGTTTCTAATGTGAATGGACTTCCCGAGTATTACATGTTATTGATTAATGCACTGGATTTTTGTTGTTGTTGAAGAGATGGAGATTTTGTTGTAAATGTGGGTGTTATGTCTTTTAATTGAAATGTTATCTTTTATTAGGCTAATAATAATCATAGCAGAACTATCTAGCGAAATAATAAAAATTAGAAGTTTCTCGGACATGTGATTTAGATTAGATGGTGTTGTTTGGTTGTACAAGTAAAGTAACCAACGCTCGTGTGAGATGTTTAATACTAATGAAGAGGTTTAATTTGATCAAGTTATGTGACCAATGAGTCTCGAATGCATCAATTGTTTTGCTACTGTAATGTCAAGTGTGTCAAAATGTCTTTTCTAGGAACTTTATGCCATTAGGTCGATGATTTTGTAAAAAAAATTATTGAGTGGAATTTGAGCCGGCCACCGAGAAAGAGTTTGTAGAAAGGGGTATGGTGGAAATGTTTTTTTAAGGAGGAAATGCGGTGTAGTTGTCTGATAGAGGGGGTAGATGTGGTGAGAAGTTTGTTCGAGGGGTAATTGGTAGAAAAGTTTGGTGGGGTTAATGCGGTCGAGAAGTTTTCGGACGAGTTTAGTGTGTGAGAGATGTTCGATGTGGTAATGTAGTGAATAAGTTTGTGGGAGGGGAAATGCAATGGATAGAATAATCGGAGGAGTTAAGTGCGGTTAGAAAAGTTCTTTCGAGGGGTAATGAGATGCAGAAGTTTGCCGGATGAGTTAATGCGGTAGAGAAGTTTGTAGGAAGAGTTGGTGCAAGTGAGGAGTATGTACGAGGAGGTAGTGCAATGAAGAAGTTTGTGTGGGGATAGTGCGGTGGGGAAGTTTGGGGGGGGGGGGTAATGTGGTGGAGGAAGGTAATTAATAAAGGCTAATAATTAGGAAAAAAAACGTCCATTAACTACTGCATGAAGGTCTCGTATACTACATTGTATTACTCTGAGCAAATGTATGTACTCTAATTAATGTAAAACTACATTTTTACAGTACCTTTGAATTCGAATGTCTTGAGCTCTGATATACTCCTTCCGATTCACCGTAGTTGTCGTGTATATTAGCACATTCTTTAGTAACTTATAAACCGTGAATGAAAATGATAGTTGAGAAAGAATGTGGTGTTCTGAAACACAATAAATAATTTCCCAAAAAGAAAGTTGAAGATTATAAAAAATGATTGAGTAAGATACGATGTGGACATCAAAGTAAACCTTTGTGAATATATTAACTAAATTAAACCACTACACTAATTTTTCATGCACTACGCACGAGTAATTAAAGTTGAGCGTCGATGAATATGGATTTACCTTAATAACTATTTCAACACTCCAATAAAGAGTTGAATGCCGCGCGCGGACGCACGCGTCGTTACAACTAAAATGTATAAAGTTTAATTATACCCTTTTTTTCTTTTTTTGAAACACCATAACAATCAGTGTAGATCACCTGTGCGGCTGTGCCACTTTCGTGTCTCAATCTGTGTACCCCTCCAATCGCATGCTACCATTTCATAAATCTTTCCACAACATATAATTTTTAAAAGATAAAATAATGAATTTGTAACACGTGATTGGACAGATTGAAACAGGAAAGTAGGATACGTGCATAACAATGGGATAGGGTAATTATTTTTTTGCGACACGAGCCAAAATTTGTAGACAACCATTTTGTTGAGACTTGAGAGAACTTTTCCCAAAAAAAAAAAAAAAGTTAATTTAATACTCCGTAACCCTATAAACCCTAAACCGCAACATCTCTTTGATTTTGTAAAGGTCTCTGGAGAGAAACACCATCCTTAAGCTACTGAGAAGACGACCACGACGATCTCCTCCGACGAGATTTTGAGTATTTTCGCGCCAAATTAATCGCCCAAATCAACCTATTATCATCTGCACTGGTAATTCTTGATTCCTTTTTCCGTATTATTTGTATAGTTATTATTTAATTTTTGGGGGTGAAGTCTTGGTTGAGTTGGGGGATCGGAAGAAAACTTGCTGAAGATTAATCTTATTGAAGAAGTTTCTTTAGTTTTCGAATTGGTAAAAAAATTGAAAAAAAGATAGAAATTTCGCTGATTGAAGAATTTTTTTTTGTTTGTTAATTGGCTCGAATCGACGAGACGGCCCTGCTAATCGTGAATGCTAAGTTTCTTTCTTTTGCAGAACCTCGGCTAGTATACGTTACTACTAGTGTGTGCGAAGATGGCGAACTTAGCGTTGACGGGCATACTGGAGAAGGTATGATTGGCTCTTGTTTTCGCGGTTACTTGGTTTTTGGTCTGCATTGTACTGCATTGTTCTATCTTGTTGTTTGCGGGTTCTATTGTATCTCGTGTGGTTTCCTTTTAGTTATCTGTTGATCAATTAAAGTAAAACATGTACCTTTTGCACGGTCGTTTTAGAAAATTATTAATGTACTTGTGATATAATGTTATCTGCGTGGCTCTTGAGTTGCGTTGTTGTTAGAAACCCAAAAGGTTGAGATTTACTCATGGTTCAAATTAATTATCGGAACGTGATTGTCTGATTAGGATGTTTATTATTGTGTCCTGTTGCTTATGACCATAGTAGGTTCATATTAGTTAGTTACGAATTTAGGATCCTGATTCTGTTAAAAAATTCTTAATGTACTTGTGATATAATGTTATCGGCTCGGTTCTTGTGTTGTGTTGTTGTTGGAAACCCAAAAGGTTGAGATTAATCAATTATCCGATCGTGATTGTCTGATTAGGGGGTTTATTATCGTGTCCCTTTGCTTATGACTCTAGTAGGTCATATTAGTTAGTTACGAATTTTGGATCCTGATTACTGTTGTAGTTCCGAACTTCCGATCTCAAACTACTGGTGATGGGATTCCCCTGATTATTGCAAATCCTTGGGAGTCGTTTTCTGGATTCAATTCAATGTTAGGCGTTGTTGGTGTGGTTGCTGATTGCTACCATAAGTGCCCCATCTTGTTAGTGACTTAGTGGTTATGTACGTTTTTATTACAATAAAAAAATCACAGGTTGACTTGGGATTGTTTTTACTTTTGCTCCAGATGACTGGCAAAGACAAAGATTACCGGTATATGGCAACTTCTGATTTGCTGAATGAATTAAGTAAGGAGGGATTTAAGGCTGATTCCGATTTGGAGTTCAAATTGGCAAATACAATTCTTCAGCAACTTGATGATTCAGCTGGGGATGTATCCGGATTAGCTGTAAAATGGTATTGGATGTTTCCTTGTTGCATGCTTTATTTTTAAGCAATTACTTGAGTGTAAAGGTCATATACTAAGTTTATCTATTAGGGATGATTAGGCTCCGTTGTTTTCCTCAAACTCTTTATTAGGGTTTAGGGGTGCTATTAATGTGTTTTCTTTTTTAATTGAAATTCGAAAATGATAAACTGTGTTAATTAGAGAAAAAGTTAAGGGACATATGTCAAAAGAGGACAGAGAGGCACTGTTATCCCGTACGGGCTTCGCTTTTAGTTCGTAATGTATATGACGGTTGCTAGTCCCATTCTGGTTATTACCTAGTAGTCGGAAGTCTATGTTCCTGAAATCATTTTACTAATATAGTTGTAAAAGCTTTGTTGGGCCAGTTAGATAACTCTTTGGTGAAAGTTTTGCCTCCCCCCTCCCCTGGTATTTTTCCTGCAATATCCACCCTCTTAGTAGTAACTGGTAAGTCATCTATTCTGTCTTCCAATTTCATCTTTTTTAAGAGAAAGAAATATCTGCTAGATGATTAAGATTAGATCATGCTGCAGAATTTGGGCTCTGACTTCTTCAGTTTTGGTACCAGTGACGAATGTTTTTCTTTTCATATGCAAAATTATCAACGTTGAACCCAGTTCCATAGTCATCTTTTGCAACCTTCTTTAACCTCTCCAAATTGAAATGTTTGCAGCTCTTTCAGATATGCAGCTTTTAAAATTTTAATGTGATTTTGTTAGTAAATAGGAAAGTGTTCCACATTTTGAAAATACAAGAACTTGACATAGTGCCAGTGGTGGTGAAATCTGTGTATTTGGCACACAGGAGTGACCGATTTATTAGCTAAGAAACAACCACTGTCCTAAAACAGTGTTTTATCTGTGATTAGTTTATTTTTCCACTCATCTCTAACCTACTCCTTATTAGACTAAGACGCTGTGCTCTAGTTTAAAGAATGGAAAAACATCAAGAGCAAAAATAGTAAGCAATAAAACATCGTCTGATCACCCACCATTTTTGGCTGAACTAGGAAATCAACATCGTAACACCTCTGTTTCTTTCCACTTTGAGCTATATCAACCAGCAGATCATCTTATGATCTATCAATTGTTAATTGAAGCCATCACCTTCCTCCACGAACTTTCTTTAGTTGCCCCCCTTACTTTATTTACATTTCCAGATTTGATCTTCTCGTAGAGGACTTGAGAAAATAATTGCATGGGATTAACATATGGTATCATTTTAACTTAACAAAATAGTGCATAGCCAAAAATGATGAAATTTATATAATTAGATTTTAGCGAATTACTATTTCGTGAAAGGTTTTTTTTTTTTTTTTTTTTTTTTTTTTTTTTTTTTTATCAAGTTTCTACTTCTATTTTTCGAATGATATCAAAGCGCTTCATTCTCAACATCCACTGCATTGTGGAGTAAGGAGGTTATTAGTTCTCACGGCGAAAAATAGAGCAAGAGTGTTATTTTGGCGGAGACATTTGGTGTTGGCATTTTCATTTGAACTTTCAGGTTCCTGACCTTTCTAGAAATGCTTCTCACGAAGAAGCCACTGAGGAATTTTTTATAGAATGAGAATTAGCACCATTGGGATGTTTTTTATTTATTTTAAATTTAGGCCTCTTAATGATTGCGAGGCCTGATGCTTGGAGGAAGCTTCTATTTTAAGGCTTTTGGAACTACTCTCACTAGTCAAAATTCTATGTGCAGTGAGGTCGAGGAATCCATTGATCATCTTTCTCTTTTGGCCCCTGACTTTCCTCTGTGTCTCTCATCTGTGTGTCTAACGTTTGGAGTTAATGTGACCGTTGTAAGGTTAAAGATGTTCTTTCGTCTTCGGAAAGAAGGATGAAAGGATTGTATTAGTGAGGTGTGGAAGATAGTTTCTTTGGTTATTTGGTTGTGTACGTGGATAGAATGAAATCATCTTGTTGATGATATTCATGGTACGCCACAAGAGTTTGAGTTCTGCTTTTCTAAGTTGTTGTATAGCTGGAGTCTAGTGCTTCACTCTTATTGTATTTCGGCGTTCCTTTATGAAAAGAACAAATTTTTTTATTTTCTGCCCAACGATGTATAAAAGTAAAGCTTTTCAATGTTCTTGTTACTGTGCGATTGCTTCAATGTGACTATCGAAACATGTTATCTGGTGTAAAAAATGGTGTGTCTATATTCTGTTTTCGTGTGTGTATTCTAATCATCATTATGGATAACAAAAGGATGCCTCGAAAGTTCCCCTTGTATTTTTGATGCCTCTGCAACACTTCGGTTGCTTGTTATTTGTGCTTTCGCTAATTCTGGGTTGTCTTGAAGTCTGGCTCCATTGGTGAAGAAGGTTAATGAGGAAAGGGTATTGGAAATGAGCGATAAACTTTGTGCCAAGCTTCTAAATGTGAAAGAACAACATCGAGATGTCGCTAGTATAGCTTTGAAGACCATTGTTTCTGAAGTCAGTGGCTCATCTGCAGTACAAAAAGTACTTCAATCGCTTACACCTCAGTTGATCAAAGGAATAACTGGCAATGTAAGTGTACTTTCGATCTTTGTTAAGGTTTTCGTTCTTATTGATCCAACATTAAAGTATACAGTGATAGCTGAATCCTTCTTTTGGTGCTCTACTTTAGGGGAGAATATGACGGTTCCATGTGACAGTTCATGTTTGCCGATCCCAAATCTTTTTAGGGCAGGGTTTGTTGTTTTTATTGTTCTAGTAGTACGGGTATAATTGCGTTAAAGGTCTGCTGTAAAACTGGATCTCATAGAATATCTAACTTATAAAACAAAACCTGGATGTCATAGAAGAGTATGGAAGGCTATTATGCTTTGGCTATTATCTGGATTCCAGATGTATGGAAGTAGGTGCGGGCCTGTGGGTTAACTTTTTTGTTGACCTTAAGCTTACCTGCCACGTATCTTTTTACTTGGATATTAAATTAAAGCTCTTAGAGCTATCGGTTAAGGAGTATGTGATACTGATAATTGCTATCGGTTTTAATGGCTGTTTGATTTGCCTGAATGCTTTTTGTTCTGGACCTTAGCTAAATTGTATTTGAATTTGTACGGGGAATCGGCAAGGGGTGTTATTTGGACTCCAAGGTGGGAAGAGTAAGTATTTAAGTAGCAGACTATTAAGTCTAAAGGTTGTTATTTGGAATGAGAGGATTATTGTTTTCTTACCAAGAAAGGAGAGGAATGGTTTTGAATAGAATAGGAAACAGAAACTTTATCAACATTAGTCAGTGATTGCCCTCAGATTCACCTCTTTTATGTTGAGGCATCCAATTTTTATCTTTTTTTTTTTTGTTTTTTTTTTTTTTTTTACTGTTTTAGCTGATCACTTTGTCGTATCTGAGGGTTGGACCAGCACGTCTAAAGTTGTAATCTGGAAGGGCAATAATGGAGTTTACTTGTCAAATAAGGAGTGGAATGGAGTTGAATAGAGAAGGACAATTAGTAACATCTTTGTTTGTCTGAAATGGGCAAATGGCTAGTTAGTTTAAATATCTACACCTTTACTTATGTTGATGCCGTCTGAATAATCGTCTGTATGCAGGGATCTAGTGCAGAAATCAAATGTGAATGTTTAGATATTTTGTGTGATGTTCTTCATAGATATGGGAATCTGATGGTGGCTTACCATGAGCAACTGCTGAGTGCGCTATTGTCTCAGTTGAATTGTGCTCATGCTACTGTTAGAAAGAAGACTGTTTCATGCATAGGTAATTTGGCAACGTTTGTAAATGTTCTTGATTAGTGTTTTCTGAATTATCACAGATCATTGTAGTTCTGCCACCCTGGAATGGCGGCTCCTAAAATTTATTTATGGCATCCTTAATTTCTTGGTTTATTGCAGCATCTCTTGCTTCAAGCTTGTCTGATGATCTATTGACAAAGGCTACAGTTGAAGTTGTTGGACTTCTGAAACGCAAGGGTACCAAGCCTGAAATGACGCGTACAAACATTCAAATGATAGGGGCTTTAAGGTCAGTTTTCATCGCATATTTTAACACCTTGTCAAAAAGCAGATGTCTCTGACATTATTTGTTCTGTTATCTTGTATCTCATCTCTCTATTATGTGCTGTTCCTTCTCCTGCCTTTCTAGAAATAAGAAATGAATCCACAGTATTGTATGATGTTAACAATGTGAACGATGATCCTTCATGCTGTAGTCCATCTTTTCAATATAAAAGTCGTTTTAATTTTGATATGTTCAATGGAAATTCCCATATTTCTTGTGTTCATTGGGTGTCTGATTTGAAGATGTTACATTTTAGTAGACCGGAGCATTAGCAATCTTTTGGATTTTGAAAGAGTGGTTGTGGGGCTCCTTTGTGATCAACCAAATACTTTATCTCGTTAGTGGTTAGCTACTAAGTTTTCCTACAAATTGAACTAGGCATAATGCATTCCCTTGTGCGTTCTGAAATAGTTTATGATGCTTAGGTGGAGCATTCCCCCCCCCCCCCCCCCGGCTGCCCCCTGCGTGGCATTATTTTCTTTTATCATGTTCTCTTTTGACTTATTTTGATCACGATGTCCCTCTTTCATTAGACTGTAGACCTGAGGTTCATTGTCTATTTGGAAGTTTGGTATACGTTGTAGTTTTTCATCTCCATGTCCTGCTGTAATAGTGCATTCTTTCTGTCATTTATTTTTCTGATGTTCATGTAGAGGGCCTTGGTTAATCAATTTTCATCTTGTTTGTCCAGTCGATCAGTAGGTTACCGTTTTGGGCCCTACCTTGGAGATACTGTTCCTTTGTTAATAAATTACTGCAGAAGTGCATCTGAGAACGATGAGGAGCTCCGGGAGTACTGTTTGCAGGTATATCTTTATTGCTTATTTGCCAAATAAGGACATTAGAATTTCAGCTTTAAGAATCCAAAAGCTGTACCTTACTACCATAAGGCCAATTCCACATGGTATCGCTGGATCTCTAGATGGTGCATACGAGTCATGATTGTCCCACTGTACTAAAACCAGTGTATTTTTGATTGATTTGTCCTTTTCGCGGTTCATTTTATGTTTTAAGTTAACTAAAGCTCCTGAAAAAACATCCTATTACTTATTCTCAGATCGTATTCGTATTATGTCAAGTCTTATTCTTGAGCTTTTAAGACTGAAGGGCTAGCTAATTAGAAGATTATGGTTACTCGGGAAATATCACAAGGGTTATGAATACTGTAAATACTGCAATGTGTGACAAATGGGAAATTGCATCATTGTTAATTTGTTTTCAAGTTCCTCACCTTCTGCTTCCATTCTGATTCTCTTTGTGGAGATAATGAAACCTCAATTCTCCCTCTTTTTTAACACCTGAGAAATAGAGAGGAAAAGGGTTTACATGAGATGCAGAGTTTTGGGTAGAAGGGTGTGACAGAGACGGGATGTAGTCTGAGGTGTTGTGAGGAGCTGGGGGAAAAATAGGTAAGTGAGGATTATTTGCTCATACTTGAAATGCACAAAACAGAATAAGTAAATCCTTTCCTCGGAAAATTTTGTAACCTCAACGCGCCATTGAAATTTTTTCTTACAGTTTCATAATATTAAGTTTGGTTTTAGCTGTTACTTGTGCTGGCATTTGTGATTTACTCTTTTCAACTTTGTTTTCCTGGTTTTTAAAGTTGTGTTTCTGAACCGTGCTCTGCAGGCCTTGGAGAGTTTTCTACTTAGGTGTCCAAGGGACATTTCCGTCTATTGTGATCAAATCTTGCATCTTACTCTGGAGTTTCTTAGTTATGATCCAAACTTCACTGATAACATGGAGGAAGATACCGATGACGAAAATCTCGAGGACGATGAAGATGAGTATGTATAATGGTTCATATGGTTTTCTTTACTTGTAATGGTATTTCTTTCGTGTTCTAATATCCATTTTCTGCAGTGGAAGTGCAAACGAGTATACAGATGACGAGGATGCTAGCTGGAAAGTTAGAAGAGCTGCTGCAAAATGTTTAGCAGGACTTATTGTGTCCCGCCCGGAGATACTTGCAAGCCTCTACGTAGAGGTATTACTTTTAAAACTTCAACGACATGGTTTTCTCATGATCTCATCAATGATGTTATTTAATCAATTCTCATGGAAAGTATATGGGTTTTGGTGTTGGTAGGCCTGTCCAAAGCTTATTGATAGGTTCAAAGAAAGAGAAGAAAATGTGAAGGTAAGACACACCTCTAGCTATATTATACTGCTGTGGCTTTTTTATTACATCTATAATCAAGCAAAAACAGTTGATATGGTTTGTGTAAGCCAAATTACTGTTAGGTTAGGTATAAGGCTGTTTTGTTGTCGTTGTTTGCTGCAGATGGATGTGTTCAACACATTTATTGAGCTGTTGCGACAGACTGGAAATGTAACGAGAGGCAAAATGGATTCATATGAGATGAGGTACGCTATTATTGTAGTTCTGATTTTGCTTCTAACGAGTTTGGATTGTTTATGTGCTGACTTTAAACTTAAATGTTTGTGTCGTGACAGTCAGACGTGAGTGTCTGTCTTTGCTCGAGGATTTGTGGCTCATGGTCACTTTGTTGGACGTCCTTTGTGATTGAACTCTTCTTAATTTTTTTAAGAAAATATGTCTTGGTCTCCTATAATTTACTTGGTGAAGCACTAGTTTTCTGAACATTCTATATAGAAAGGAAGATTTCTGCCCATGTGATATATTGCAGAATGAGGAACCCTTCCATCCTAATATAAATTCTTGAAGATAAGCAAACAAATTATGGCGTGATGATATGGATTTTTTTCAACCTGTACTTCCTACTTAGGAAAGGGAGAAAGGCTGGGGGATACGATTCCCCTACTAATCAGTCCAGTACAATTTGAAGGGGGTTGCTATTTCTCAAGCAAAAAGTCTATGTATGTGTTATCTGCTAGGCTCTATTTATAATAATTTGAGGGGCTGTTGTAATGAGTAAATTGTAAACATGACTTACGTATTAGGATGATTTATTAATTGACAAGTTATGGTAGGATCTTTCCTCACTTCCGGTTTGTTATGAGGTAAGAGACATTTGTTGCATCGCTCATCAGTTGGTCTTAGAAACAGCTTCTCTGTTATGATTGGGCTGTGGCTGTGTACATGTGAGCTTCCTTTTTTCTTAGCCTATGCGAGCAAATGTTGATGCATTTTAATGCGTGGAACAAACTGAAAATCCCTGATGTACGTGTGACAACCACCACTGATGTTCGACAGCAATGTTCCCTGAATGTTCTAGGAGAATAACATTGTATTTTTGCTTGATCTGCTATTTTTTTTGCCTCCTTCGGGTTGACTATATTTTTGCATGAGTTTGATACCGAGTAATTAGTATTATTCTTTCTGTGGCCAATGTTTAATACGGTTGCTACATCACTAATAAGGATTCAATAATTTAAATAACTCTTTTGTACAGTCCGAGGACATTGCTAAAGCAAGAGGTACCGAAAATTGTAAAATCAATCAACAGGCAACTGCGTGAGAAGTCCGTCAAAACTAAGGTTGAATCTTTCGTCATACTCTGAGCTCCATGCCAAACAAAGTCTAGGCTTTTGTTTCGTTTTGTGGTTTGCTTGACGCTGTTCCTTTATTTTCCAGGTTGGTGCTTTCTCTGTGTTGAAATAACTCGTCATTGTCTTGCCGGACTGCGACTGCTTGGCTGACCAGATTGGGTCTCTAATCCCTGGGATTGAGAAAGCACTACTTGTAAGTTCCCTTGTCTGCTGTGTTATAAGCTTCTGAAAGTTTAAATGATTATTTTTAATTGATTGTTTCTTTTTTGCGGGTGATGCTGCCAGGACACCTCATCTACGTCAAATTTGAAAATTGAGGCTCTGGCTTTTACCAGGCTGGTTCTCGGTTCACATTCGCCGTCTGTTTTTCATCCACATATCAAGGTAAAGAGCGACATTGATTAGTGTTTTATAGAGTATCATGAGTAGGATGTAAATTTGTGCTTTACATTTCTGTTTGTGATCTTCCTTGTGTGGTGACAGACTCGCTCAGAATGCATAATTTCGCAATGTCTCCTTTATGGATATAAGAGCTTTTTTTTTTTTTAATAGTGTTATAGTATAATGCACATTCTATAGATTTTAAAACGAAGTTTACTCTATGAATTAGTTCTGATGCATTGTTTGGTGGTATAGCTGCTTCCAGATCTGTGTACACAAATGATACCATCAGATTGTCTTTTAAATTTAGATTATGCATTCTTGGTGTGTTTTATGGTGTGAAAGGTCATTTTATATAAACAGTTGTATATATTTGGATGGAGTATAGCTGCTATGTAAACTCAGAATATCACCAGATTCACTACCAGTCCACCAATGGTTCCTGGTGTTTTGAAAATTGACTCCACTCCTTCTCAACTAGTATGAGGACTAGGCTATCAAGAATGGGACTGTTGGGTTGTTTTAGACTTTCAATTATTAGTTCTACTTTAAGCCTGTGAATGCTCTGCAATAATAGAGAACGATATCAAAAAGAGTTTGAGAGAAATCAAGGGAAAACTTAGTAAAACATATTGACTAAATATCAAACGAAAAAAAAAAATGACACAAAGACGTGCATGCAAAGAATACTTAGTGATAGGTCATGATGCTGATCGCCACAGACCTTGTCTGTACTCAAGTTGACACGACATGATTAGGTTTAGGCCCAACCATATGTGGATAGTGGTTGTGGTGGACCAAGTCACTTTTCTATCCTCTGGAGTGAAGGAGTAAGACTGCAGATCTTTTAAGTAATATGAATGGGCCGTCAATTCGTAAGCTACGGAAAAAGTACAACATTGAATAGCTAACGCCTACGTACAGGGTGTTGTCTTGTTGGTAATAGGATATTTTCAATTTTTAAATATCCAGTGATGAACTAGTTTGTTTAAAATTTCATAGCTCATTCTAAGTGGTCTTAAAAGAAACTTATAAGTTCGTCTGTTCACATTAACATGAAGTGACTATGCCCTGAATCCTTAACTTGGATTTTCATTGCCTAGCTGCACAAATCCGACTTTTGAGTTCGTGTGCGAGTCACAGCATTATAGATAAAAGGGGATGTCTAGAAGCATTTGAGAAAGTCCTGATCTATCCACGTAATCTCATTCTCAATATACTTTAGGAATATGAACAATAATGTGTAGAAGATTTTGAATGTACGGTGTTATTAGGTATATAGATAAACTGTTTATAAAATGTCAATAGTGTTGGAATAGGTGGTGGTTGAGGTCTGAGCTCTCTAGGTTAGTTTTCCTTTATATAATAATGTTGATATAATTTTTTGAGCAGCTTATCTTGTTTCTTATTGCGGTGAGAAAGGAAAGAAAAGGAAAGGAATGGGAAAGAAGAGAAAGGAAGGGATTTGTGTTTCCCTTGTTTAGCCTAGACGCTAGTAATATGGCAGGAAGTGGAAGGTGAGAAAGGAAAGGAAAGGAAAGGAATGGGAAAGAACAGAAAGGAAGGGATTTGTGTTTCCCTTGTTTAGCCTAGACGCTAGTAATATGGCAGGAAGTGGAAGAAAAAGCGGGAAATAATGTTGTTTTATTCCTCTTTATCCAAGTCTCACCTATTGCGAGGAAAAGAAAACACATTTTTGTTAATATTGTATTCAGTTTACTAAGGAAGCCACTATTTTCTTCTCTCTTCCTTTTCTGTCTGACGAAGCTGTTACAAAACTATCTTTTAAAGAATGTTAATATTTTGCTTGATTGTTGTACTGAAATTTGTGCAGGGTGATCATGTGAATTTTTTTTTTTTTATTGTTTTTTGTTTCTCAATATGTTAGGCTCTTTCTGGACCTGTGTTATCTTCTGTTGGTGAGAGGTATTACAAAGTTACTTCCGAGGCTTTAAGAGTCTGTGGGGAACTTGTCCGAGTTCTGCGTCCCAGCTTTGAGGTTGGTGAATTGATCATTTATAGCCAGAACATGCCTCATCTAGACAGCTTTCTGAGTCAACGTTGGACTTTCTTACAGGCTTCTACTTTCGATTTCAAACCATATGCCCGTCCTATGTACAATGCAATTATGTCGCGCTTGACAAATCAAGATCAAGATCAGGAGGTGAAGGAGTGTGCCATCACATGCATGGGACTTGTTATTGCAACATTTGGTGACAATCTCTCTGCAGAACTACCTGCTTGCCTTCCAGTGCTTATCGATCGTATGGGAAATGAGATTACAAGGCTTACTGCTGTAAAGGTATTTTTCCAGCTTGCTTGTTTCCTTGTGACAGCTTGCATGTTATTATTTGGTATGAGTTATTGGAGAGGACTCTGGTCGTTAGAGTTTAGAGCCTGAGGGTAGGTAGTATCAGTGTGGCTGTATTGTGTTGAAGTGTTACTTAAAAAAACTGAAAATCCACCTTTTGAGGGTGATAATTGATATTTGACTGTAAATATAATTTTGTCGTGGTCATGGGTTTTCCTCTCATACTTTCCTTTTAATCACTTTTCTTTGTTGGCTCTCTTGAATACCCCTTATATCGTTTTCTTGTTTTCCACTTCACATTGACAGTTGTGTTCCTTTTTTACCTAATTGGTAAACCCTTATTTTTAGTGAAAATTCGTTGAATGAATTTTGAAGTATCAATTCATGTACGGTTCGAGTGAGAGGATGATGTAATATGAATTTATGACCCTATGGCCAGGGTATAGTCAGACTTCTATTATTTTGGAAGAGTTTATATATATATATATATATATATATATATATCAAATGAGAAGTGCTAATTTCGTGAGAAGTGAGAAGTAATCTCATCCCTCCATCTCACCTAAATCTAGAGGTCTAGATTAAAATCTAATTAAAAGAAAAATAAAAATACATCTCCCCCAATCCCTCACATTTTCTCTCTCCTCTCCTTTCCTGTCTCCCCACTCACCTCCGGCCCTCCCCCCATGCCACCACGCCGCCGCCGTCGGCGTACTCCGACAACGACCAACGCCTCTCCGACGAGACCTGTCGACTCCACCGGCAACGGCGAGTCTTCGGCGACCATCTACGGCCCACGTCGAGCAACACCACGCCGTAAAAAATGCCTTCTCTCTTATTTTTCGCACTCTTTTTGTCAGATCCGGCGGCCGTCCTTGCTCTTCGCCGTCGATTTACGCCTTCGGCGGTCTCAGCTTACGTTTCCATACTGATTGCCGCCGCAACCTCTCATTTCCGCCGCCGCAACCTCTCATTTTCGCCGTCGTTGAGGAAAAGAAACAAGTGAGAGAAGAAGATAGAAGGGGGAAGCGAGGGCGGTGGGGCTGTTGGCGTCGCGTCAGGTAGGCCGGGCATGGTTCGCCGACGGTTCTCAGCCTGACTGATGGCGACTGGGGAGGTGAGGGTGGGGGCTGAGCTGTGGCGGGGGGACTGGTGGAGGGTGGGTGGTGCGTGAGGAGAGAGAAATGGGTTAAGGTGGGTTTTTTTCAATTTTTATTTTTTTCATTTTTTTTGGAGTATGTGTTTTAATTATTTGGAGTTACGTGTTTTAATTGTTGGAGTTAAGTAGAGTTACGCGTTTTACTTAGTGGAGTTAAGTCGGAGTTAATTAGAGTTACGTGTTTTAACTAGTAGAGTTAAGTTGGAGTTATGTGTTTTTAATTAGTAGAGTTAAGTTGGAGTTACGTGTTTTAGTTCGTGGAGTTACGGGTTTTAATTATGGGGTTAAATTGATTTATGAGTTTTAATTAGTGGAGTTACGGAGTTACACGTTTTAATTAGTGGAGTTACGTTAGAGTTACGTGTTTTAGTTATTAGAGTTAAGTTGGAGTTACGTGTTTTAGTTAGTAGAGTTAAATTGGAATTACGTATTTTCGTTAGTGGAGTTACGTGTTTTTGTTAGTGGGGTTAAGTTGGAGTTATGTGTTTTAGTTATTAGGGTTAGTAGAATAACGTTAAAATTATTTGAATTATTAATATTACTATAGTTAGATAATTTAGTCAATGGAGTTAAATCATTGGAGTTGATCAATTTAGTTACCGGAGTTATAGGACTGGAGTTATGCAGTTTAGGTAGTGGAGTTATTAGAATTACGTTTTTTTATTTTATGAAATTAAGTTGGAGTTATGTGTTTTAGTTGATGGAGGTTTTTTATTTTATGAAATTAAGTTGGAGTTATGTGTTTTAGTTGATGGAGTTAAATTGGAGCTACGTGATTTAGTTAATGGAGTTAAGTCGGAGTTACGTGATTTAGGTAGTGGAGTTATTAGAATTACGTGTTTTATTAAACAAAATCGAGTTAGAGTTACGTGTTGTAGTTATTGCAGTTACGTTAGAGTTAATAAATTAGTTAATGGAGTTAAGTCTGAGTTAAGTTCCGTTAAAATTAATGAATTTTTGTTGAATATGGTGGAGTTACTAATAATACTGGAGTTAGAGAATTTACTTTATGCAGTTAGCTTATTGGAGTTATGCAATTTAGTTAGTAGAGTTAACTGACTGGAGTTAAAGAGTTTTAGTTACTGGAGTTACGACTGGAGTTATGCAGTTAGGCAAAATCTATGGCTGAGATTACTTCTCTTTTCTCACCAAATTAACACTTCTTATATATATATATATATATATATATATATAGGAAATCTATCAAATGAGAACTAACAATTTCGTGAGAAGTGAGAAGTAATCTCAACCCTTCATCTCATATTAATCCAATGGTCTAGCTAAAAACAAACAAAACTTAAATAAAAAAAAAAAGAAAAAGAAATTAAAAAAATACCCCCACTCCCGATCCTTCCCATTTTCTCTCTCCTCCCCTTCCCTCTTTTCACCACCCTACGCCCTCACCCCTGTCCCGCCACACAGTCGCCGGCGGCGTGCATGGGAAGCCACCAACGCCACCTCCGACGCCACCGAAAGATTCCCCAGGCTTCGGCAAGGACACCGGCTTCATCGCCCTTTAAACCACCGCAGTCAACGCCTTCTCCCTCCCTCGTTTCGCGCTCAGTTCGTCAGACCGCCGGCTTGAATCGCGGCCGTCAATCGTCACATTTTTCGGCCTTCTCCGACATTAAAGCACACATTCCCGACGCCGCCTCTTAGTTTCGCGTGGTGAAGCGCATCGAAACGAGTGAAATTGGAGAAGAAGTGGAAATGAGGGGGCGGTGATGGTAGAGTCGGTGGTCGGAGGTCGGGGCTTGCGTCGCCGCCCCCGGATCGTTATTTTTCCGGTGACGCGGGTGGTGCTGCGTGAGGTGGTGGCAGAGGTGAGGCGGAGCCGTGGCAGTTGCGGGGGAGGGTGGCTGGCTGGGTGAGGTTTGGGTGGTGCAGAGGAGAGAATATGGGGAAAGGTGTTTTCAATTTTTTTTTTTTTTATTAATTTTTTCGTTTTTGGAGTAATGATTTTTAATTTGTGGAGTTACGTGTTTTAATCTTTGGAGTTACATATTTTATTTATTAAAGTTATTTGGAGTTACGTATTTTATATGGTGAAGTTAAGTTGGAGTTACGTGTTTTAGTTAATGGAGTTAAGTTGGAGTTATGTGATTTAGTTAATGGAGTTAAGTTGGAGTTACGTGATTTAATGAAAAACGCAACTCAAATAACTCCACTACCTAAATCATATAACTCAAACTTAACTCCATGAACTAAAACACATAACTCCAAATTAATTTTATTAAATAAAACACGTAACTCTAATAACTCCACTACCTAAATCACGTACCTCTAACTTAACTCCACTAACTAAAACACATAACTCTAACTTTACTTCACTAACGAAAACACGTAACTCCAATAACAAATAAACGTAACTCCACTAACTAAAACACATAACTACGACTTAACTCTATTAATTAAAACACGTAACTCTAACTTAACTCTACTAACTAAAACACGCAATTACAACGTAACTCTACTAATTAAAACTTATAACTCAATTTAATTCCATAATTAAAACCCGTAACTCCACTAACTAAAACACGTAACTCCAACTTAACACTACTAATTAAAACACGTAACTCCAACTTAACTCCGCTAACCAAAATACGTAATTCCAACTTTAATAAAAAAATAAAAACAAAAATAAAAAACTGAAAAATCAACCCACATTTTTTTCCTCTCTCCTCCCCTTTCCACCCACCACCACCACTCACCTCCCTCCCACCACCGGCCACGTTCACCAACCACCACTCCGATCAAGCCGGCCAGCACCACCATACTCGCCGTCCTGCCGCACTAGTGGTGGTCCCTCCCCCTGCCGACCACTTGACATCCCCAATCGACCAATTCTCTCTTCTCAAACTCATTTTAAACCACCACGAATTCCGCCCTCCCCGATGATCCGCCGCCCCTCCCCGACGTTAGCCGCCCCTCCCCCGACGTTCTCCGCCTCTCCCCCGACGTTCGCCGCCCCTCCCCCAATTTTCGAAGTGGAAAAAGGAGGAAATGGGGGAGAAGGAAGGGGCGGGGACCTGTGGGAACGGAGGAGGGGAGGTCGGAGTATTCCGACGATCACGGTGGCTTAGTCATGGCCGGTGGTTGACGACAGGCTTTGGCGGGAATGGGGTGGTCTCGGTTGGGTGGGTGGGGGGTTTGGGGAGGAGAGAGAAAATGAAAAGGGAGTGGGTTTTTTTATTTTTATTTTCTTTTTATTTCAGTTTTAATTTAGACCACTAGATTAAGGTAAGATGGAGGATTGAGATTACTTCTCACTTCTCACGAAATTAAAACTTCTCATTTGATAGATTTCCTATATATATATATATATATATATATATATATATATATATATATATATATGGCTAATGATTATTTTTTTTGCTTAGCAAAATGGGCAATTGGCTTGATTCTTTAGCATATGACAAGAGAATACTCTTACAAGTGTTGTCTATGTTAGAACAGATATTATTGTCCATAAACTCGATCCTAACTGGTGTAAGATGTTCATAGCTTTTGACTTCCCGTTTAGCAAAGTTGCATGGCTTGAATCTTTAGCTGATAAAACCGGGGTACTCTTATAACTGTTTGTTGGTATTATATGTGTAAATTCAACCCTAAAGGAGAGTCGATAAGGATGAACTCTGACAAAATATGGTGGCATCCGCTGCTTGTTTTGCATTTTTGTTGTTTTATTACCAATTACTCATAGAGAAAGTCTTGTGTGAGACGGTCTCACAATAACTTAGTGTGACACCGTCTGTTTTATATAAATTGACCTCTTACACATTTTTAGTAATCACTATACTTCTTTCAGTGATTGCTTTAATTTTATGTAAGATTAGAACGCCTCATATGAAATGAGTAAATGGGTTACTCTAAGAATTATGCCTAATTTAATATTTCGTGGCCCTTTTAAATCACAACTAAGGTGGTTAAATCGTAAACTAACACGATCACTAAAAGCAATATAATGATCCCAAATTCACAATGAATATTAATTGTTCACTTTTTAACCAATTAAAGTGGTCTCACAATAAAGTATTGTGAGATCGATATGAGACTTTGCCTTACTGATAATAAGGGGCTTGTTCACCTTGGAGTATAGTCAAGTAATGATGCAGCAAAGGGTTGGAGCCGTTTCAGGAGAGTTGTCATTAGCCCCTTAAAATATGCTAATTGCCTAGGCCTCATATCGTCGCCGATAAACTTATCTTTCCTTTTTAGTGTATTGAAGTTGCCATTGTTTTTCGGTTTTTCCAAGTTGCCCCCCCTAGTAACAAAAGAAATTTTGCCCAACATCAAATTTTGGCAGGAGAGTTATTTAACATGCATATGAACACCATCTTTATTGTCATGGTACTGAAAAGTTTTATGTGTTAGTTATAAAAGTAGATAATTTGTTATTAATTGAAGGCTTATATAACTTTGGGGCTTCGATGCTTGTGATTAAGTTTTTGGGTTTCGAAGGTAAAGTACTAAGGTAATTTCAGTGTATCTCTCCTGTCTAGCTGGAAAGATTGCTAGAATTATAGACATGTAAAATATAATTTGGAGACTACTACTACGATATCAGTTCTTGTGGCTCCAGTTGCTGAGGGACAACAGCTCGACTTCTGCATTTATGCTATATGAAAGTGGCCAGACTGACCACTTTTGTACTTCTGTTAATTTGCGAATATTTATCAATAAGATGGCTATAGCCGATGGACATTGTACCATTACACGAAGTGCAGCTGTGTGGTTTAACTTCTTGTTTGCTTGTGAAATTAAGTTGTGATTTGTTAATTTTAAGTTGTTTTTTGTACTGTGCAGGCTTTTGCTGTCATTGCTGCTTCGCCGCTTCGTATTAATCTGTCTTGCATCTTGGAGAATGTGGTTGCGGAGCTAACAGCATTTCTGCGGAAGGTATTTATATGTTTGGCTGTGGTTTTTTGGAGATTCCGTCTTTTAGAATGTGTTGATGATTTCTCAAGATAGTCCTAGAGCTTGATTAGTTCTCTTTTGTATATGGGCGTCGCCCCTTTAGGTGTCTTTGTCCTTTGAATGTATTTGTATCCTGTCTTACTTCTCAAATAAGAATATGTGTTGATGATCCTCTGACTGAACGTAGTTCTCTCCCCAATGCATTTATTTGTTATACTGACACGTTAGTTTCTATGGTTTGGAAATAGGCCAATAGAACACTGCGGCAGGCTACGTTGGGGACACTGAATTCCATAATACAAGCATATGGTGACAAGATTTCTTCATCCGCTTACGAAGTCATCATTGTGGAATTGTCTACTCTTATCAGGTTGGGCTTTGATCTTATTTCCTGATTATTGTTTCCTTTTCAGTTTTCATCCTAAAGTTTACTTTCGACTCACTTGCAATGTTTTTGTTTTTGTCAGTGACTCTGAGTTGCATATGACTGCTCTTGCTCTTGAGCTCTGCTGCACTTTGATGGCTGACAGGAAGTCAACGCCAAATGTTGGCTTGACAGTTAGAGACAAAGTTCTTCCCCAGGCATTAACTTTAGTCAGAAGTTCCTTGCTTCAGGGACATGCACTTGCGGTAATATATAAGTCAACTGATGCTAATTTTATTTGGGTATTTTCTGTATGCTGAAGATATTTTGTCGAATATTGCAGGCTTTGCAGAAATTTTTCGCCAAAATGGTCAATTCTGCCAGTACAAGTTTTGAATCTTTGCTGGAGTCCCTGCTTTCATGTGCCAAAGCATCTCCGCAGTCTGGTGGTGTCTCTAAGCAGGCAATGTTTTCTATTGCTCAGTGCGTTGCTGTTCTTTGCCTTGCGGCCGGCGATGACAAATGCTCCTCCACTGTCAATATGCTGACAGATATTCTTAGGGGTGATAGCAGTACTAATTCGGTAAGCTCCAAGCCTCCAGTAGGTGATTGCAATTAGAGATTCCGGCTTATACGTCTTATTATTTTCTGTTTTCTGGTAATATGTTTATTATATCTGAATCTGTTATCTTGTTAACAGTCTCTTTTATTATATCTGGTTTGTGTGCCCTGTTCCAGTATTCGCAATTATGAATCTAGGCAAGGCAAGTGATGTTTATCACTTCTTGCCTTACATGGGGGTCTGACCTGAATAGGGGATGTAATTTTCTCACTGCAGTTTTATTTCTGTTAGATCATTGTAGCTGCTTCTTACAAGTGTTATTTTGTTCAATTTTAGGCAAAGCAACACCTCTCCTTGCTATGTTTGGGAGAGATAGGGCGAAGGAAAGACCTCAGCTCTCATGCACACATTGAGAATATTGTTATTGAATCGTTCCAATCTCCTTTCGAAGAGATAAAATCTGCAGCTTCTTATGCCCTTGGGAACGTTGCTGTCGGAAACCTATCGAAGTATCTGCCATTTATTTTGGACCAGATTGATTATCAACAGAAGAAACAGTACCTGTTACTTCACTCCTTAAAAGAGGTTTTTATTTGTTGGCTCTCTTCCTTGATAGTTGAGATGTGTTAATCCCTCTGTTTGGTAACTTATGATCTTCTTACAAACTATGAAGGTTATTGTAAGACAATCTGTGGACAAAGCTGAATTCCAAGAATCAAGTGTTGATAAGATTCTGAACCTATTGTTCAATCACTGTGAGAGTGAGGAAGAAGGTGTCCGCAACGTAGTTGCTGAATGTCTTGGTAAAATAGCCCTCATTGAGCCCAGTAAACTGGTTCCTGCTCTTAAGGTATGGACGTGAGGTCTTTGCTTGGCTTGTGGAGAAATTGGTAATATATCAGTCTTATTTTTGTAGTGGAACTAATTCCTGATCCTGTGTTGTACTGAATAGATGCGGATTACAAACTCTGCTGCATTTACTAGGGCGACTGTGGTCATTGCTATCAAATATGCATTGGTGGAGCGACCAGAGATGATAGACGCAATATTATACCCTGAGATCTCATCGTTTCTCATGCTAATTAAGGATGGTGATCGGGTAATTCTTTTGCACATTTCGTCGATGTAGTTTGTGCAGCACTAGAATGTGTTTTCTGCGATAACCTTGCTTCTTTTCCTGCCCATTTGTTGCATTCGGGGATATGAGTGTAAGACGTGAGAAGTGTAGATCTGATCTCTTTTCTGATTTTTATTACTTTTTCCGGGATACTTCAATTGTATAACTTGACGTGGAAATTTAGCGACTTTAAAAATCATCAATCTAAAACCACTGGTACTTGTGTAAGTGCTCACATGACTGTCGTATCAACAAATGCTAGTTTTCATTTATGCATTTTGGACGATGAAGTTTCCCTTTTTTTTGTCGTTCTTCGGGGTGAAATGGGGGGAAGGGTTTGAAGTTTTCGAAGGTATAGGCGTCAGAAGTTTCAAAATTTTGTTAATGAATCAGGATAGGTTCCTCTACGCACTTTTGTCTGCTAATGTTTTGCAAGTCTTGACGAAGCATGAAATCGTGAGATTGCTATACTTGTCCATTCCTCCACTAGCAGCTCTATTGTCATGGCTGCCTAGGCTGAGATCCCCCTTTCATTATGCATTTTAATTTTATTGTTATTGTTGTTACAGCATGTGAGACGTGCAGCTGTTTTAGCGTTGAGTACTGCTGCCCATAATAAACCTAATCTCATCAAAGGGCTTCTTTCGGAACTGCTGCCTCTATTGTATGATCAGACTGTTATCAAGGTAACATGGAAAGTTTTAGCGTTAAGTATGCAATATATTATGTGGATTTTCTATTGTGAGACCTCTTTCTTCCAAAACCCTGAAGTTGGAAAATTTGTTGGGAATTTGTTTCTTGACAGCATTAAGTATGATTTTCACAGCCTTTCCCTTCTGACAAAAGCACGAAGAGTTAGTTTCTCTATGAGTAATGATCCTTTATTGTAATGGAATTTGCGCAACCTGCAGTTACTTCATCTTATGAGAGACGCATAAATTAAATCAGCCATTTGTACATCTGAAAGTTGAATAGAAAAGATTACTATGAATTCATTGCTGATAGTTTAATAGTTCTCTACTTCTAGACAATAGTCTCTGGCTACTGTGAAAAGCACAAACCAAAGTAAAGAAGATGAACAACTGAATAATCTTTTTGCTCCCATAGGCAGCTTTACCCCCCCCCCCCCATATAGAAACTCACGTTGCAGGACTTGAGTAATATCCATTTAGTATGGCTGTCCTTTCTATCTTCATAGTTTTGGAAAGTTAGTTGGATCCTGCAACAGTCATTGTTACCTTCCTCTCTTCCCGATTTCTGTTTTCGATCTTACACGCTTTTTTGCCATTTATTGCAGAAAGAGTTGATACGAACAGTTGATCTGGGTCCATTCAAGCATGTTGTGGATGATGGTCTTGAGCTCAGAAAAGCAGCTTTTGAATGTGTAGATACCTTGCTGGATCATTGCCTTGACCAAGTCAACCCGTCGTCCTTTATCATTCCTTTCTTAAGATCTGGTCTGGATGGTGAGTTCTGGGTTTATTTCAAATAATCTCCTCTTTCACCTCATTTTTAACACAGTTCTTTACGTAGATTTAGCAGAGGACTAGGTCAGTCTTACAGCTCTGCTACCTCAACCTTGAACTACATCTTGTCTTTCTTACATTGTTGTCTGCATTAGATTTTGATTCTCATAGGAAGCCAAATTCAGATTGTTAATTGAGATTGGTTCTTAGTGCTTGAGGAAACTCTAATGTTTCTAAAAGCTGATAAAACTCTGTAAGAAGTTTTTAAAGCACAGAAAGTCATGCAGTTCTTTTCTAGAAATCTCAGGTGTCTGTAAAGATGGCATAATCACCAGTATCTCCTAGTGTTGATCTAGCCAACTTGCTGAACTGGACGTTCACTGAAAACATGTACCAACTAGATCTGTTGTCTGAAGCTCCTTCACCTTATTTTGGCCATGGTCCCCATGGTTTAATTTACATGATTTTGTAGTGACTTGCTTAGTATGGTAGCTTTCCAACCCTGCATTTTGACAACTTGTTCATTCGAAGTTGTTTATCACTAACCATTTTTTAGAAAATTGGGAACTTTTGTGGCTTTAACGTGATGATGGTCTCAGTTGTGCAAGTGAGAGTAATCTTTATTCGCAGGCAAACAGCTGCATGTTCAATTGTTATTTTCGACTAAAATTGTGATACTTTGCTGTATTGATCCTCTGTTCTTTGGTATATCCAGATCATTATGATGTTAAGATGCCATGTCATCTTATCCTTTCAAAGCTGGCACACAAGTGTCCATCTGCCATCCTTGCAGGTTTCTGTCTATTCTTTTAAATCTTTTCCATGTTTTAGGGATGATGGCCGATTGTAATGATTACTTATTCATGTTTTCAAAATTGCCAGTTTTGGATTCGTTGGTAGATCCTCTTCAGAAAACTATCAACTTCAAGCCAAAGCAAGATGCTGTGAAGCAAGAAGTAGATCGCAACGAAGACATGATCAGGAGTGCTCTCCGAGCAATTGCAGCCCTTAATCGTATCAGGTACGAGTTAAGAATTGACTTGTTTTATTCTACAGGCCTGGGATTTGGTATACGGCTTGGTATTTGGGGTCATTTAGATTCTCTCATTAGCTTTACTAACTCTAGTCTGCATGGCATCAGGATACTTGCATCTAGTTTGAATATGTTGCAACCACCTATGTCCTTTCCCTTTATCCTCAACAGTACTTACTAGCCAACTGGGTACTAATAAGCATAACGTAATTACTGATGTAATTTGCCACGTTTCTCATGTGCTAATGATGGGCTTCTACGTTTTATCTTTTCCTTTTCCAAACAAAAAGTTAGGAGGGAATGTGCTGCAATAGCACTTTCCTTTTCTAGATTAGTGGACGAGGCATGATTGGATACTATCCGGCACAGGATATGTGTCAGATTCGGGGACAGGGAACTTGAAGTTTGGATTGCGTACTGCCTGTAAAGAAAATCTAGAATCAGATCCCCTAGTTTTGAAATTAGAGTATCAGAATTTGAAACAATGCCTCTTGAGGTCCTGATGCTACAGGAAATTGCGAGTCAAATGGTTGCCTTGTCGCCTTTGATCCTCGCAGTTGGTTACTTCCTAGTCGAGAACTACTCTCTTCCATTGGTCCTCTCTCTGTTCACTTGATATTTTCTTTTGGTTAGTTACCTGTTTGGTCACCAGAACATATTTATTAGCTTGGAAACGATCTTCTGATAACAGCTTCTGTTAGTATAAAATGGTATACTATTGTAATTTTAGATATACTCGAGCTTCAACGCTCAATGTATGAAAAATAAAAAACAAAACACGTAAAATCTTTACAAACTCAGATTTTAATAACAAAACACTTTCTGAATCTCGATATTCTCTAACCCAGATCCTAAGTATCTTGAATTTTTTCATTTCCGAGTATGGGATCCTCCCACCGTCGTATAGCATCCTCAGTAACATAGCTTTTACATCTCACTTCGTGACGTGATTTGTTTGTCTTTGATTCACCTTTTTTGTGAACGCCCGTTTTCGTTAAGAGTTGAGCTGGACAAGGTATAACAGTTACCTGTGAGGCATATATCTGTATGGTACATCTATTATGCCTGGAAGCCTATGGATAGCAGTATGAGCTCCAAAAATGTGATATAATGCTGCTGCTTGCTACTTCGTAATGAGTTTACTTTTAAACAAACCAAAATTGTGGGTCATAAGTCAGTGCTGTGCTCCAAAATTGTCTGTCTTTGTCTTGAAATGGTTGCCCTCTGATCATTAGTTCCTGGTGGCATATTTACATCTTACAGTAAGTTTGTTTTAGTTAATTTATGATTATTCAGAATGCTTACTTGTGCTGTTTCCTTTCGGCAGTGGTGGAGATTGCAGCATCAGGTTCAAAAACCTCATGAATGACATAGCAAAATCTCCAACACTATCTGAAAAGTATTATTCCATCCGTAATGAGTGACTGGCCCTGAAGCATTGTCCAAACTCCTGCAAACTTATGTGAGTACCAAACTCACTCGTAGGAGGCAGATACATTGTCCGAACTCAGCAAGAGTATATATGATGAACCGGTACTGAAAATGGCAGCATGATTTTTGAGTAGTCTCAAAATACAAAACTATTGGCCTTACATTTTGTTAGGAATGGAAGTCCGTCTTTTGTACAGACAGAATAGTGCACAACTCTTACCCCTCTATATAGTCTGATTTTTCCATTCCAGGTTGTTAATTCTGGGCTCGCCTTTGCCACCTGAGCAGTCTGGTATCAGTTTCGACATCGTGTAAAGCTATCTTGAGTTCTGTAAGAGTTTTTTTCTGGCACAATGAGACGAGCCATATGGTTATTTTTTAATCTTATGGGTTTGCGCTTGGCCTCAGTGAGATACTGTTCAATGGTGTTAAGACAACTTAAATCATCCATTCTATCACCTGCAGTCATGGGCGTAAATGTTCATCCTATGAAGTTACATTCCATATACTATCATCTTTTTATGAATGTTGGGAGTGGAGTGATCTTGGACTCAAAACCACATTCACGCCTGTTTATTTCGTCGGTGGGAGGCGGAACCCCAAAGTGGGTGAAGCTTACAATCCCGATCTGCGAATGTGGGTAAGGGGAATAGAAAAGTTGGGAAAGGAAATTGGCAACCAAACACTTATAACATGATATCAGATCAGATAAAAAGAGCACGGGTAAGGTCAGAATTATTAAAAGATCAAGATTTGCGAAATCCTACCTTTTAAAATTTTAGTCGTAAAATACTACCTTAAAATAAATAAAGTTTGCAAAACACTACCTACTTACATATTTCCGTCAATATGAATGGTTGACCGTTAGTTGACATTTTTCTATCCAAAACTTTTTCACCCAAAATCAATTTACTAACCCAACCAAAATTTTACCCCAAAAAAACCCTAATTTCTCCGATTTCTCCGAAATCAGACCCAATTTCACAAATTTCCCCCAAATCACTATCAAACCTAACCCGTAATCATTCGACAACCACGAGCCCAGCCCCCCTAACCCTTCATAAACTCAAACAGTTTCAGCCGACGGCCGACCACCACGTCGGGTTGCACGCCTAGATGCAACCACCGGGGTTTGCACGCCTAGCTCCATCGGCACGGCCAAACGAAATCCTTGAGCCCCCATCACCGGGGTTTGCCGCCTAGCCAACACCTAATTTCATCTCCAATATCGAGTAATTGCAAATCTGATATCAACAAGTTCAATCTTAGTTTTTGAACCAAATTCATGCGAAATTTTCGAGGTTTATTTTTTGCAAGATTTTGGGTTTCCTTCTTATTCATCCACAAACGGGGAAAATTAGGAGGAAAAAACTTACAAAGTATCACCCTTAACAAGCTAAGACAACTAGTTTAAGAGACTTTCCACTACATCTTCGGAAAAGTTTTTTCCTAACCAAACGTATAAACGAACACTAACAATGTACTTAATCCTATAAATGAGCCACTCGCTGCTATGTTCCATTTCTCCAAAAATTCTAGCGTTCCTTTCGTTCCATATGCAATAGATTGCGGCAGTGATGCTACATTTAATCCATCTCGACTTCCAGCTTCTTCCTCTACTTCTTCGGCCATAGAACTCAACTAAGTTCTTCAATAAATCTCCCTTATGGCAGCTCCCTGTCCACTTTCTCAACTCATTCCAAACTTTGCTTGAGTAATTGCATTTGAAAAACAGGTGCGAATGACTTTCCCAAGCATTTTTGCACAGGCTGCATCTATTCACCATCACTATTCCTCGAATGCTTAGCTTGTCAATTGTAGCTAGTTTATCCTGCACAGCCATATTTGAGATAAAACTGTGTTTAGGCATGCTAACCGTATCCCAGATTGCTCCCGCCCAATTAACTTTGGCTCGCTTGATCCTGAAGATTTCATATGCCTTCCTTACTGCAAAATTCCCATTGACTTCACATTCATGAAGTTTGCTCTTTGCATAAACAGTCTCCCCCATTTTCATTTTCAACTCATCTCTGACTCTGATCACACTTCTCCAGCTCTCGGGGTCCGAGGATTTGCAAGTCACATCCCAATGTGAAGCTCTATGAGTTTTGTAAGCTTTAATCCACTTTATCCAGATGCCATTACTTCTTTTATCTAGCTTCCATAGCCATCTAAGGAGGAGGGCTTTGTTCCAGGACAGAGCTTCCTTAACATTCATGCCTCCTTCTTTTCTTGGAGAGCAGACTTGGTTCCAGCTTAGGATAGACATTTTCCTCTTGCCATCTTCAATATTCCACAGGAAATTTTTGCAGAGTTTATTTATCTGCTTCAGGTTGCTCTTTGGAAGCAAAATGCTTGTGCACCAGAAATTATCAAGCCCGAAAATAACTGAGTTTAAGAGCTGGATTTTTTCTGCATAGGACAGGAGTTGCCCTGACCAGTGATGCACTGCCTTTTTGATTTTCTGAAGCAGCTGCCCATACATATCAGAGCTTAATCTTGCTGAGTTTAGTGGAATGCCTATATATCTAAAGGGGAAAGAGCCTTCAGTGAACCCTGATGCCTCCAAAATTTGCTCTTTTACCTCCGGATGGATGCCACCAAAGTAAACATCTGTCTTTGTTGCATTTGCATACAATCCCGAGTGTTTAGCAAATTCTTTCAAGCACTTGACAGCAGCATTCACTGAGGGAACATCTCCTCTCGTGAAAATCATCAAGTCGTCAGCAAAAATCAGGTGAGTTAGACTGATTCTCGAGCATTTTGGATGATAGCTGAAATCCTTCACTCACTAGTCGAAAAAACACCTTAGACATCGGTTGCAAAACACTTTAAACATCACTTCTAAGGTGACTGCATTAAGCGTGGCACTTAAAGTCATATGCTTTAAACATCGGTTGTATGGTGATGTTTAAAGTGTACTATAAACATCGGTTGTTCGAAGAAATGATGTCTAATGTCACCTTTTAGACATCGGTCCTAAATATAAATGATGTTTAAGTGTGACTTCAGATATGAGATCTAAGCGAACAAATGATGTATAATATGATACTTTAATCGTCACTTGTTTACAGAACTGATGTCTAAAACCCTTTTATATATGACGGTCATTTGTAAATTATCGCTTTCATTCAATAACCTGTGTAGGATTCGAACCTACCTCCTTTGTGCATTTGCACAATGCTCAACCACTGAGCTAACATATTTTAAAAGAAAATTAGGATGAACAATAAGAGCATGTTAAGCATTAACGAGATTAGAGCCTATCACCCGAATTAGTGTGTATCTGTACTTAAATTGTACCTGTTTGATAAACTTCTTATAGAGCAAATAAAACAACAATTAAGCCAGACCAACAAAGTACATGCTCACTACCTCAAAAAGAATAATTCATTAACAATAAACCAAAATGTGAACTCTAGATATCTAATTTTATTAACTACCAAAAGAAAAATGATAGAAGAACAAAGAAAGTTTACAAAGTTGCTTACCTTAGCTTCTGATCCAAACACGGCCACACTCAGCATGTGGATTAATAGATCAAACAGGGGATTTGAAGAAATAAGCATGGACAATGTCCCCTAAACTAGAAAATTATGTCTATAGATTGATCAGAACACTCCTGTAATGCATTTGGAAGGCAAAAATAAATGAAATGATCGTGAAGCCGTGAACTTATTATTGGAGTCACGAGCATGAAAGAAACTTGACTTACTAAAATCAGTATGTAGAATCTCAGCCATCGGTAGACGCTCTTCGCGCTCTCTATTTCAACCCCCTCTCCGAAAATCGGAGGAAAAAATTCTAGCAAAACCCTAGAAAAATTGAACAACAAGATTTTGAAAAATTAAAACAATCAAGGTTGTAGATTGCGTGTAGCGCATCAGCACATCGCAATTTCAGCCCCAGAAGCGTCGGTATGTCAGTCAATCAGATCATATTCACAACGCAATTTAATGATGTAAGAATCCGTCAATTTGAGTTCTAACACTTACTTGGAACCGTGATTGGACACGAGTGAGTGACACGAGGTTTTTTTTTTTTTTTTCTTTTAATTAATAATATTTTGTGTTTTTTTTTTTTTTTCTCAAAGATCAATACCAGTATTTGACAATGCGATTGACCTTCCATTTGTGGGTAATCAATTTACTTGGAGGAAAAAATGCAAAGGTCCCGGTAAACTTTTGAAATTTTAGATAGAGCATTAGCCTCTACGAGTTGGTTGCTTTTTTATCCCGACTCTAAATTCAACCATCACCCATTTACTAGCTCTGATCATTGCATCATTTCTCTTCGTTTTGCCTCTAACATAAGGGGCAAATCCCCTCCGTTTCGATTCGAAATGATGTGGACAATGCGAAAAGATTTTGAATTAATTGTTCGTAAAGCATGGAATGAGATATTTCATGGCTCTCACATGTATAGGCTCGTGAAAAAATGTAAAAGGTTAAAGAAAAATGCAAAGGAATGGAACAAAACAAAGTTTTGCAACATTTTCAGACAACTCTCTCGAGTAGAGTTAAAATTAGATAATATCCAGAAGGCACTACTCGTTAATAGCAATAACATGGAATTAGAAATTGCTCAAGAAAAATGGTTAAGAAAGAGAAATTGCCTATTTAGTTATAATAAATATTACTAGAGCCAAAAGGCCCGTATCAGTAAAGCAAATTTTGGTGATAGTAATACAAAATATTTTCAAGTCCAAGCAACTATTAGAAGAAATAGGAATGCTATTCACAGATTTACTTCTTCTAATGGCATCCAATATACAGATCCCACGCAAATTGACTCGGCAATAACAAAAAAAATCATATTGCGATTTACAAGAAGTAGTAATTGTCATTTCAACGACTTAGATTTCTCTTTAATTAAAGATCAAATTTCTGTACATGACAATGAATTCCTTATTCACGAGGTTACTTGTGAGGAAATTAAAACGGCTATGTTTCAATTGGCGGCAGATAAAGCCCCTGGTCCAGATGGGTACCCTCCTGCCTTTTTTCAAAAATATTGGCATATTATTGGCAATTCAGTAGTTCGAGCTGTCTCTGCATTTTTCCATTCAGGTAAATTATTAAAAGAAATCAACCATACTTTTATAGCTCTCATTCCTAAAATAGATAATCCCGAAACAGCAAACCATTTTCGACCAATTAGTCTTTGTTCTACAATTTACAAGACTATTTCGAAAGTTTTAGCAAACCGTCTTAAAGTTATTCTTGAGAAATTTATTCATCCATACCAGGGGGCTTTTACCCCAAACAAAATAATTCAAGATAATATACTTTTGGCACACGAAGTTTTTAGCTCTTTTAAAACAAAGGGAGGAAAAGGTGGTTGGTTAGCTATTAAATTAGATATGGAAAAAGCCTATGATCGGTTAGAATGGAGTTATATTGAAGAGGCTTTGCGACAGTTTGGATTTCACTCCAAGTGGATTAGTTGGATTATGAGTTGTATAAATTCAGTTTCTTTTTCTGTGCTAGTAAACGGTTCAGCGAGAGAAATTTTTAAGCCAACGCGAGGAATTAGGCAAGGAGACCCTTTATTACCTTATTTATTTATTCTCTGTGCAGAACTCCTTGCAAGAAATTTACAAAAAGTTAGTGATGAAAAAACTCACCTTGTTGGTGTTAAGATTAGCCAAAACTTAGAAAGAATACCCTTCTTAACATTTGCTGATGATACTATGATATTTAGTAAAGCTTCTAGGGCAAGCTGTCAAGTAATTAGGAATATATTGGATAAATTTTGTCAAGTATTCGGCCAGCAGGTAAACTATACCACTCAGCTTTTCAATGTACAAAAAATGTATCGAGAGCTGATAAAGAAGCGTTTCATGGTATTTTAGGAATGCCAGAAGCCACTTCATTAGGAAAATATTTAGGTTGCCCCATAATAGATAGTAGAGTAACTAAAGACACCTTTGCTGATGTCCTCTTAACATCCAGAAAACAACTAACTAAATGGAAAGCTAATTCTTTTTCACGAGCCGGGAGATCGGTTCTTATTCTAGCTTCTAAGGCTACCTTTCAAATGCAGAGTTTTTTTATTCCAACCTCAATTCATAAAGAGTTAGATAAAATCAACAGAGATTTCCTATGGAACAAAAACAATAGCAATAAATCCCCTAATCTTATCGGTTGGGATAAAATTTGTGCCCCAAAAAGCATGGGTGGTTTGGGTCTACGAAAAGCGGAGGCGTCCAACCAAGCCATGCAGTTAAAACTGCTTTGGAAAATCTTGACTGAACCGGAAAACATTTGGGTAAAAATTGTTAAAAAAAAATATATTAAGTCCTCAAACCTATTTGATCATACCCCTCCTACCAGTAGTTCGTGGCAATGGAAGAGACTCATGTCGCTAAGAAATGTTTTCAAAAAAGGCCTCCGTTGGCAAGTAGGTAATGGCAAAGATATCAATTTTTGGCATGACAACTGGGTTGGTTCGCAACCACTATCTGGACTTGCTTTAAACATCATTGACATCCAACCTTTTGTTAATGTCAGCCAATTTATCACCGAGTCTAATAAATGGGATACACATCAACTAAGCCAAATTCTCCCAACGAATATAATAGATAGTATTAGAAACATTTATATTCCTTCTCATAATATGAGTGACCAAGTTTTTTGGGGATTATCAACCGATGGATCATTCTCGACCAAATCCGCGACCTGGTTAGTGCAAGGTCTCTTAGATAATAACCAAACAAAATGTAGTTTTCATTGGATTTGGAAATTTGATGTCTCGAATAAGATTAAAAATTTCATTTGGAAAGCTTGTTTGGACGGTCTCCCCACTCGAGAAAGACTAATGCGTAGTCATGTGTCAGTCCCAGCTCATTGTGCTTTTTGTGACCACCATTTGGAAGACTCTTACCATTTTTTTTTTCTTGCCCGTTTATAACAGACGTTGCAAGAAAATATGACATTAACTTACTGCAGTTTCAGAGTAATAATAATAATAATAGTAATAATACCATAAATCGTTCGTTTAGCTACAATCTAGAACTTCTCAAGCAGTCAATGCATCATAAGCCTATCCAAATTCTTCTTTTTATTTGGTGGAATGTCTGGTTTGTCAGAAATAGTTTGATTTTTAAAAATGAAACATATTCAGTTGAAAAAGTTACCCGATTGACAAACTCTTCATTACAAGACTGACTATTTATAAGAAAAATGGATATAGATAATCCGGAACATTGTGCCCAAAGTCAAGGCTCCCATGCCAATAGTCCTTATATGGAGACTATCTTTTGGCATAAACCACCCTTAGAACACTTTAAATTAAATTTTGATGGATCTAAACTCACCAATGGAAGGGCTTCTTTAGGTTATGTTATTAGAGATTCGAATGGAATCCCGATAATATTTGGGGCTAAATCTTGTAATTCTACTAGCATCATTTCTGCTGAAACTCTAGCTTTAAAAGAAGGAATCAAAGCAGCAATTTTCTTAGATATCAAAAATATTGTAATTGAAGGAGACAATATTTGTGTGATCAATTCTATTCGTCGTAACAGGAAGGTGCCTTGGGAAATTTCCAACCTTATTACAGATATTTGGTGGATCTTGATACTTTTCACAAAGTGGAGATTACTCACTGCTTTCGTGAGGCCAATAAAGTCGCAGACTTTATGGCCGATTTGGGACACTCTTGTCACTCTCTTACAAGGTGGTTTGTGAGTCCTTTTGACTCTCTTTCTTCTCTTATCCGAAAGGATGAATTAGGTTGGTCATACACTCGTGGCTCAACCTAGGTTTTCTTACCTCTATCAAAAAAAAAAAAAAATACCAGTATTTGACGCCATAGAGATAGAGAGTATTGGCTCAATACGCAGAATATACTAATATAGTTATTGGTATTTTGGACATCACTTACGTAAGAATTGATGTTTAAAGTAATCATTTTATACATCATGTGTTAAATAAATGATGTTTAAAGTTAGGGTTAATTCACGTGGTACCCTCGTGTTTTGCCGATTTACACGTGGTATCCAATGTTTTGCAAAATTGTACAAAATACCCTTGAGATTTGATTGTTTGCACACGGTACCCAAAACTTAACCCTCTCACTAACACCGTCAACTTTTGTTTTTAAAAAAAGAGGGTTAATTCACGTGGTACCCTCGTGTTTTGTCGGTTTGCACGTGGTACCCAGTGTTCCAAATTTGTACCAATTCTCCTGAATATTTGACTGTTTTTACATGGTATCCTTACATTTAAAATTCCATTAATGCGGTTTAAAAGTTGGTTTCAATGGAGAAGGAAAAAATTGTGGTTATGAAGTTTATTATAAGTGGAAATGATGGTGGTGGTGGAAAATGATGAAGATGTTGATGACGGTGGTGGGGAATATTGAATATGCTGACCATGAAAGTGGTGGGGGGAAGATAGAGATGGTGATGAAGGAGAAAATCAAGGTTGTTTTTTTCACAATTAACAGTGTTCGCGGAATTTTAAAGGTAAAGGTACTATGTAAAAATAGTCAAATTTTGACGGTATTTGGTACAAAAATGCAAAACATTGGGTACCACTTGCAAATCGGCAAAATACTAGGGTACCACGTGAATTAACCCTCCTTTTTTAAAAACAAAAGTTGACGGTGTTAGTGAGAGAGTTAAGTTTTGGGTATCATGTGCAAACAATCAAATCTCAAGGGTATTATGTACAATTTTGCAAAACATTGGATACCACGTGCAAATCGGCAAAACACGAGGGTACCACGTGAATTAACCTTAAAGTTATCATTTTAAACATCATTTATGAAGAATTGATGTTTAATGTTAATATTAAACATCACTTATAAAACAACCGATGTCTAAAGTTAGTATTATATATCAATTGTGTAACAACTGATGTGTAAAGTTGGTATTAAACATCAGTTACATAATGAATTAATGTTTAAAGTTCATATTAAACATCACTTGTGATAGAAATGATGCTTATAAGGGGATGCGTGAAGGTCTTTTTCCACTAGTGACTCTTGGCATTTCTCTAAGAGACTTTGATAAAATCTCCATGCTTAGCACAAAAATGTATGGAGATAATGGGTCCCCTTGCCTCAAACCACATTCTCCTTCAAAGAATCCTTCCACATTGCCATTGATCTTGATTGAAAACCAAGTTGAAGTGATGCATTTCAGAATCCAGTTTCTGAATTTGTCAGGGAAATTTAGATCTTTGAGGATGCTAGCTATGAAAGCCCAACTGACTGAATCAAAAGCTTTCTTTATATCCACCTTTATCAGGCACCTAGGTGAGACATTCTGTTGTCCATATCCCTTCACCAAAGCTTGAGAGACCATGGTGATGTCAAAGAGAATTCTTCCTTTGACAAAAGCAGCCTGCTCCTCTCCTATTATATCCGGCAGAATCTGCTGTAGTCTATTAGCCAATATTTTGCTAATCACTTTGTAGATCGTAGTGCAGCAAGAGATTGGTCTAAAATCCAGGACTGTACTTGCATTCTGCTTTTTTGGAATGAGTGTAATGGTTGTGCTATTAGCCTGTCTTATCATATTTCCAGTGTTAAAGAAGTATCTCACTACTTTAAACACATCCTTTTTGACAATATCCCATGCATCCCTGAAGAATCCTGTGGTAAACCCAAACTGACAAGGGCTCTTGTTCATGTCTATGCTCCAAAATTGTTTCAGTTTAATCAGGCAAGCAATTTGAGAAAGGGAAATTTGGGTTTGATTAGAGGAAAATCTTGGAAAATGGGTAAGAAAGTAAGAAAATGAGTCGACTAACAAAGTCAACTTACGGTCAACCATTATTTTTGACGGAAAAATGTAACTAGGTAGTCTTTCGCACATTTTATTTCTTTTAAAGTAGTCTTTCGCAAGAATTATTATAAAATGTAGCATTTCGCAAAATCGAAACTTTTAAAGGTAGGGTTTCGCAAAAAACCCTTATTTTATTTTCCAAAGTAGTGTTTAAGAAAAAAGTTGAAGTGAAGAGCGATTGGTGGTAAATCGGGAGCATGATATAACTATTGGCTACTAGTTGAATGCTCGTGCATTGCACGGACTCCATGTTTAAGCCTAGTTGGATTTAATCTTATCATTTGACTTATTGTTACTAATTTGTTGGATAATAACACGATTTTGTTTTAATGACAATTATACATGTCTAAATATGGTTTCACTTTTATTAGAATCGAGGACGTGATTAAGTATCTTGTAGCTTTTTGATTAGCCTAAATGATGTGACGTTGTTTTAGATTCGCATTGTAAATTTGTAAAAATTTAAGATTCGTAATTCACAATTTTGAATATAATCATGCATGTTTGGGAGAAAATAGGATAATCCTCGCTTTCATTTAATATCTTTTTATTTATTTCGTATCGTTCAGCGACGGTTAATAAAAAAAGTTCATTATTAAAATGTTAATTAAAAGCTATTAAAGTTGAATAGATAGTATTCAAATAAACTTTGAATAATTATAATTGGTCTAGTTGAAGCTCATATTGACAGAGTAGAAGCATTGTAACTAACTTTGTATTATATAGGATTCTAATTTTACAAACTACATGCATGTTTAACTGATTTTTATTTAATTACTGTATAAATTTTGTATACTTCCATGGCATCTTTATTTTTGATAAGTCACGCATTCTCCTTAGTATTAACCTAATCTCCTACGCAAATACATGACATTAGCTTATTAATTGGTTTCACTTATTTAATCTCAACAAATTTATAACCTTCCTTTGAAGTTAATTTACACTTTTCTTTGTTTTTTTTTTTTGAGGTCGAATTAACACCGATTATGTTTTCATAAGAAGCTAATTAAAACCGCCAATGTTCTTCTCGTCATCAAATTATAGTCAGTTATTACTTGTATTAGAATTAGGATTATAATAATTAATGTATCATTGATTAATTGTTTATGTGATCTTATATAAAATGTTACATTTTGATTAGGATGAGTATAGACAAAGAACTCTCTCTAATCCCCTTAGGATATTAGATTCATTCTACTTACTAAGACTTTTGTTACTACTTTCATCACCTACTTATAATCGTGTGGCTTAACATGGGGAGTTTTATTTAAAGTCATTTGAATTTCTCAATTAGCTTGGTGTAAATTTTAAATCCCCAAAATTATTTTTAATAGTATATGAATATGACATGATTACATCTAAATAAGAAATTGAAAAAAAAAAAATTAACACAACTGAAACAAAGAAAAAAAAAATACTCCCTCCGATTCTTTAGATTTGCCCCATTTTCTTCTTTTGGATGGTGGAATACATTTGTCCAATTTCTGTTTATGGGTAGCTCACATTAGGTTGCTCATATTATGTTTAAACGAATGATTATCAGGATTTGCATATATAGACAACTTTTTTTCTTTTTTCATTAGGATGTGCATAATTAATTAATCTTCTTGAAGTGGAATTCATATATGGTATAGATGGCTAAACTCTGAATAATATAATTAATTAACTTACGGTTTGAATGAACATCATGATAATAGATACTTCATTAGTTTAAAATTAACCAAATACTTTTTTTTGTCTAGTGGTCTCATCATATTTTTTTTACAAAAGTATTATTTATTCACTAAATTTGAAATGGTGACCGCTTTATACTATGAGACTACTTGTTTAATTCTTAAAAATAACTTAATACCAAAGTAACATATTTCAAATAAATAAAACCTAACAATTTAAAACAGAAACACATTTTTCAAAAGTGGCTTTATTCAAAATGACACAATTTTGATTTTAGTTTTCCAAATAAAAGTAGTTAAATATAAACTTAAGTCGGTTGACAAATGAAGGAGATATGCGCATATCAAGTTGCACTGCCAATTTTTACGCTATACATTAAAATGACATGATTTTAAATTAATTCTACAATTCTAATTACTTATTTGAAGTAGGATTATTAATTACTATATTTATTGTTAATTTCCTAATAACCTAATAAATCATATTTTAATAATATTTTAATTACTCGCTTGATGTAGGAATATTAATTACTTACTTGAAGTTGGATTGGAATAGTAATATCCTCACAATTTTGGACTCTCTCACAACGTAAGAAAAATAAATATTCAATTTCAATGTACGTAGTAGTATTGTTTTTTCGGTCGACACTACATACTAATTCTACTCCTAATACTCCATACTACTACAACTACTACTCCGACTCTTAGTAGTTACTACTATGTACTACTATTCGTCTATTCCTACTCTTCATACTCTTGCTCTTACTCCTACTACTACTACTACTACTACTACTACTACTACTGCTGCTGCTGCTGCTGCTAATGTTCTTATATGATAATATACACTACGGTACATAAATATCCATCTCCAGAGTTGATTTTAAATCTAATCCTCTACTAATATTACTACTACGATTGCCCAATTTTCCAATACATTAGGAATGTCTCTTTACTACTACGTACTATTGCTCATCCTCTTGCTATCCCGCTACATACTCCTCCTACTCTGATCTTAATTACTCGTATGATTTTATTTCTACTCCTATCTACTACAACTACTACTCCTACTCACTAATACTATTAAAAGTTACTGCGGGCCGGGTGATTGACTAACTATTTTTCAAGATCCATTATTTGATGAGTCGAGCACTCATAAAAATTTGATCCATCTCTAATAACCTTTTACTACTATTCTTCTTCTTCTACTACCACAACTACTACTACTACTACTACAATTCTCCAATTTTCTAGTACAGTAGAAATGTTTTCAAATAATGAAATCTTTTTAGAATAGGAGTACAATCTATGGATGAATAATAATAAACTACCCATAAGCAGGATTAGAATAATGACTCCCTGGTCTCTTTGTAGGTACAGTTAGAGTAGAAAAGACCTACCCGATCTCATTCTATCCTTTGTGAGATTACTTGGACGTTAAGACGTCAACTAACACACTACCGTAACTGAATCTACCAAAGCACGTACATTTCCTAATACAACGAATATTCCAAACGTCCAATGTTCCCCTATCTCTAACAGAACACAAAACTAAACCTGGTGGTCTTAATGAGCCAACTACTGACAATAGGCATAATGTGCAAATGATAATGGACCAAGAGTTATAAGAACACATAAATAAATTGAAAACAGCGGTCTATGATAAAATCAATATTCCAATAGAGATGGTACATAATGTTTCCGAATCTACTCTTAAGTCTTAAGCTAAATTGTACTCTAAATTGATTTTCACATACATAAAAAAATCGAAGATTTCATTTAAAAATACAAATTGTGGGATTTTTAGTTTCTACATGGATGGTACTGCTATACCACGAATAAGATTATCAAGTTAAGACAATCATAATTTGAGATAACTTACTACATACCGTAGAAATTAACGATAAACTGTTAATCAGTAAAGAAAAATTTGACCATATAGCAGCCTATAGGAATAGACTTGGTACTTAAAATACAAAGACAATTATTTGGCAGGTTAACCGTAGGACTATTGTTTTTGTAACCTTCAACTTCATTACATTAAGGATGCTCAAAGTGATACAATGATATATACATGGTGAGGATTTACGATTTTAGTATATGGTAGATCTAATGTAATACATTGTTTTTTGATTTACAAAGTAAAAGATCACTTGCATGCACTTGGTCATGTTTCCACGCACGAAGTATACTACTCACCATCAAGTTTTGCAGTCTTAACTTCTTTTTCTTTTATCATGCTCCAGCTTGATCTTAACTTTGTAGTCTTTCACGAATACAACTTGTTAAGATATAAAGTCAACAATAATTAGGCTAAAATTAGAAATTACTCCTACTACAAAATTCAATCTGCTTCTACGACCACAACCCCTACTCTTACTACATACTATTATTGCTACTACTATTACTACTATTACTACTACTACTCCTAGAAATTGGTTAGAAACAATAATGGAGTAATCAGATTATACTACAACACTGACCATCTAAGCCTAGGATTACAAAGAAAGTTTAGGAGAAATAGTCTTAATTGTCTTCTACATTGAACATATAAAGCTCCTGAAAATTGTTGGATTCTCTCACAAGGCTAGGAAAATAAATAGAATTTTATGATTAATCGGGAAAATAAGCTTTAAACGTAGACTCATATGACCAGGCATTAGCATTATGATTGTGCATGTTGATTTTATAGCTAACTGATTGTTTAGGAAAATGATAGAATAAACCTTCCAAATCTCCTAAAAAACATGGACTCTTTCAGAACGTAATAAAATAAAATCGAATTTTCTGGTCGCTCGAAAAACTCAACTTTCGACGTAGGCCTTTGTAAAAACCCTGCAATTAGACTTGTGAAGTCAATGTGTTTTAACCGCAAATTATACCATGCTCCCGGGAGCACAATGAACATGGTGGTCCTTCTCACAATAGAGAAGTGGAGACCTGACAAGCTAGAAAGTCGTTATTCCTAGTCAAATTACCACTAAATCAAGCTAACTAGCAAGGGTAAGTGGGTATCGTATCCACGAGGAAGAGGGGAAGTCTAACATGCAATTAAAGTGCGGAAAAAAGCAAAACAAATGAAATAAAGCAATTAAAAAGGGGCGTTTTTGGTTTGAGTTTTGAATATAAAAAAAATAATGAAATATCAATTGGATTAAAGCGACTCTCGGTGATAATCTCTTCTAACACCCTAATATAGTAAGTTTTACCTCTCTCTAATATTACCAATTCATTAATAATCCCAATTTTAACCAATTAATCCTCTTTTATGGAGAAGTTGAGCAACCTCTACAAAATTGCCCTCCTTTTAGTCCTAATTTGTCTAGTGACCACTCAAACAAATCACAACCAAAGGCATGAAGAGCAAGGATTAATAAAGGATTAAGAACAACCCAAATTAGTATCTAATTAGCTGCAACCGCGACACTAATCAAATCAAATATATTAGTCGCCTATTTAATTCCCCAATCACTAATTAGCCGCAACTGCGACACTAATCATGTGAAAGTTGCTTTCTTTAGGGTTAATAATCAATGACCACCAATTATCAACCAAGCATAAGAAATACCCAATTCAATCCAATCAACCAATTAGAGAAAATAAAGGCAAATCAAGCAATTGAAGAACAAAGAATTAATTATAATGAAATTAAAGGCACATTAGAGAGAACAATACTTATTAATACATAGATGAAAGATTTGATTACACCAATAGTCTAGGAAGGGGATTAGCCTCCCATACTAATTATTACAACAAGATTTGAGATGCAAATCATAATGAAAATACTAATTCTCACTAATCTCTCCTTGAGTTTCTCTCTCTAAAAAATAAGAACAAGATGCAAAAATATAATGAAAAAGTGATTGATATTAGGGAGGGGTTCATGCCCCTTTATTCTACATAAGTACAAAAGATACTACAAGATAAAAGCAAAAGAGTCCAAGACAAAAGCAACCGTCAAAAGGCTACCCGAAAGCTTCGCGGAAGGTGCCTTTCTCGGACCGAGGAAGAATAGTCTCGGCCCGAGAGCGGCTCTTCTCGGACCGAGAAAGTTATTCCTCGGACCGAGAACTCTCTTCCTCGGACCGAGACAGGTATTTCTCGGCCCGAGGAAGTCTGTTTTCTCCTTCTCCACGTGCTAACTCCATGGGTCTTCTCGGGGGTTCTCTCGGGATTTGTGCTAGGGATAAAGCGGGGGGTTTGAGCCAAAAACAAGTCGTAACACCATCATTTAACCTCCAATCATCTTGCAAACATATGGCTCACGAATCACTCTAATAACAAGCTCAAACACCCCTAAAAGCACCTAATTCCCCTCAATATCACACGCTCTTCACCACACATCAAGACCACACTTAAAATAATTTAAAATCTATTTAAGTGTGGTCGATACTCCTCTATTGTGAGGAGGACCACCATGCTCCTTGTGCTCCCGGGAGCATGGTATAAGCATTGGTGTTTTAACAACGTTTATGGCTGGTGAAGTCCTTTTATACTTAACTTTAGTTCGATTGATACTTAGATTAGGAGTAAACGGATTATAGAAAAAATTTCCTTTATCTATGGTGGTTCCAATTTTAATCATACGTAATATAGTAATTTCAATTCAAAGTTGGAATTTCCAATTTTAACATTTCCTAAACTTTTACAATTTTCCAATTTGAATATCTATTGAGCTTTCACAAATTTCCTTAACTTAGAGTCTCTCACAACGCAAGAAAATTAAATCGGATTTTCTGGTGGCTCCGCAAAAAACTTTTAACGTAAACTCTCGAAAAAAGTCTCATTTATTAATATGTATGTATTGATTGATTGATTGATGATTGATTGATTGGTCGCCCATATTTCACTACTATTGCCCAATTTTTTTACTTTTCTCATTACACCCTTTGTACTATGAATTACTTAAACAATTTCTCATTCCTTCCAAGTTTCAGTCCCCAACAATCTACTAATCTCTGGAACCACTGCTACAACTACCACTATGATTCAAACAAAATGAGTAGGAGAAATAATGTTCAACAAAGTGAGTGTATGTCATCACTTTATAGTGTATTGAATAGTACCAAATATCCGAAGCACTGAATTTTTTTCAAAGTACTCGTAATTTTAATAGAGCCGCCATCCCGCAAGGAAATACTTTTTTCTTTTCTGCAAAATGGCACTTCTGTAACTGGAAGAACCTCCTTGCAGTTCTAGTCTTGGCAAAAAAAATTGGTTTGAACAGAGTGTTATTGGGGGTACAAAAATACGGTATATCCCCGGAGATTAATTGTAACACCCCCGAAATTCCTTTCCTTTTTAAAACATTTTATCACGAACCAAAATACCAATTAAGGAAATTCAGAGGTGTCACTCCGCACTCAAGTCAAAGACCCAAACGCAAGGAGATTTTCAAAGCCAGAGTATAAATGTCTAATGGTCTAAAATAATCTATTGCAATCCAATAATTAAATTACAACAATCCAAAATCCGAGATATGAAATACGAAATAGTCTAAGTATTATTAATGGTCTATAGCTTAAAGTTAAGCTTTATTTGATTCAACTAATATCTAGTGAGTCGTCGTCCCCGCAATGCATCAAACACTCCAAACCTGTGGTGGATTTAAAACACAAAAACCACAGTTGAAAAAGTCAGTGAAATTGAGTAAGCTAACACCTCAACATGTAGAAAACCAAAACCCTTACCTGAATTTTGAAAACGTTTTAATTTTATTTTCGAAAACCGCACTTAGCACGTTATCATATAAATCATTCATCGAGACAAATTACATCACCAAAATAGAAATATCACAGAAGTTTCAACAAGCGTATAACATTTCATTAACATAATCCAAATCATTCTTTTACATCTTTAATGAGGAATCCATACCAAATTTATAAGTGGGATGAGGCGAATCTTTGCCAACTCAGCCAAACCATACCATTATATACGTGGGTGAGCCGGTTCTTTGTCGACCCACCAAACCATACCATATAAGATTACTAGACCTTAAGTGTGCACACCCCCTATTAAGTATTTCTAACCCAATAGAGTAGTACTAGAGCCAAGCCCACTTAGAAACCGATGCGGTGGGGCAATAAAGTGAAGTCGATGTGACTCAAACCAATAAAGTGGTGTCGATGCGACTCAAACCAATAATTATCAAGTATCCTCATACTTTATTTGTTTATTTTGTTTATAATATCGATCAAATACACAAGCTTATATTTCAATAATTATACAATCATTCATAACGCAACCATATCAATATCAATTGCACACCCATCAACCATAGTTCCAACAACATCTTTCGAATCATAAACCAAACAATATATCAATGCAATAATCCAATCCAATCCAATCAAGATATGATAATCAAATCAATAAATCGTTCTCCACCTAGCATGATACTAAGTTCTCATCCATCACACCATTCACATATAGCACATAGGTTTGAAAGGTTCTACAAGCTTAAGAAAGGTTGAGCATGCTAGTTTACCTTTTTAATGCACATAAGAACACGACAGCACAACGATCACTAGTATTCTTCGTCTACGAACTCAAGGGCTACAATATTACAATAAAAAATCCCAAATAAATACTAATTTCATCCAATCATTCATCTAATACTTATGTTAATTCTATCTATATGCAATGCCCATGATAATTTAAATCTAACACAACAATTAACAATTAACCAACAATTCTAATTCTAATTCAATAATTAGTTTCTAATACTCAAATAACACTCAATTTATTTTAAAAATTCCCAAAGACTTACAATTACTTTTAAAATAGAATCTAATTCATAAAAACAAACTTTTAATTATTATAATTTATTTAGGATTTATTAATACAATTTATATTATGTTTTAATTATGAAAAACTTGCTTTAATTACACAAAATTATATAAAAATGAACTAAATCAATTTAAATCGGAAAATCAGATTATAATTCACTAAATTATCATAATTTCGAGTCATTGATAATTAAAATTAATTTGGGCTAATTAACTAATTAAGAAACAATTAACCAAAATTTCCCCCAAGTTGCAACTTCTATAAACTTGAACAAAACCCCATTAAATCTCAAACTAAATTCAAGAACCCTAATTAATAGATTATCAACATACTAAAGTCATAAATTACGAAGCTAATTGAACCTAATTCGAGCAATTAAACTAATTAACCCCAAATTCGTAATTAGTGAAAATCAACTCAAAACAATCATCAAAATCAATTCTTTAAGCATAAAACTAACCCAAATTGATTACCCACTAACTATAACATCTATTAGAATCAATTAAACACAAATTAAAGCCATAAAACGACTTGATAATCACGTTTTAATTGAAGAACCGAAAACAGGGGAGAGAGAAGGGGCGTTACCCACGGCGCAAAAGAGGAAGAAAGGAGGCTAGGGCGGTGGTCGGCCGGCGAGGGTAGCGGCGGCGACGTCTGGGCAGGAGGGAAAGGCAGGGGCGGCGAGTTGGGCAGGCGGCGGCTGGGTTCGGCGTGGAAAAAATAGGGGAAGGGGGATGCTTTGTTTTTATAGGGGGGATGCTCGGGTTTTCCTTTTTTTTTTTTCGTTTATTGTTTTTTTTTTTTCCGATTTCCTTTTTTTCAGTTTGTGTTGGGTTAGGATGTGTTTGCTGTTTGGGCCAATGTAGAGTTGGTTCGGGTTGATGTTGGTCCATTACCTATGATTGTCCCAATTTAGGAATAGAACCCAAATAGAAATTCCGATTTTAGAAATTATTTCCTAACTCATTTTGGAAAACGACTCACGAATAATATTTAAAATTCCTTTTCATTTAGATAACCTAATAAATAAATCTAAAATATTAATATAAAATACTTTAAAATTCCGGGATATTACATTAATAGTATAATGATCCATGATAAGACCATCATCATTCGGTTAGGAGGTCTCAAATGAGTATCAAAGTGGATAAAATAAGTTTCAAAATGAGAGACCCCTAATATAGATCAAGGGAAAGAGTCTCAAAAATTGAGACGGTATCTGTTTTTAGAGACCGTCTCAGAAGTATCAAGAATTAATTATGTGGGTCCATTAATAATTAGAATTAATTTTGTATTGTTTTGGCCCTAATTAATAATTAAAAAATAAATGTTTGAGACTTAAAAATATAAGATTCATCATCGAAGAGTATAGTCTCAAATCGAGTCTCATTCTCCATTTGATGTCAGCATGATGTAATTGTGAAGTCTAATCTAATATAATATGTATATTTAAAAGCTAATAATTTGAGGCGTATTCAGGGCGTCGGGAAGTGAAGAAATGCACGGAGAGAGTCCAATATTTGCAAAACTCTCACATAAAAATATTAAAGTTATCTACATAAAATATTAAAAAAAATGCAGAGAGAGAGAGTCCAATATTTGTAAAACTCTTACGTAAAGTATTAAAGTTATCTGCATTAAACATACAATAATCTGTTATAACATAACTTGGGCTATGTATATCGGAATATTACGATACATGTATCGTTAAGTTCGTGTCGAAATGTACTTCAATATAACATCCATTTACACATATTTGAAAAGTTAAGTATGGTTTTGGTTGAAATATGTCGAGAAGTTTAAGACTTTTGTGAAAAATATTTTACAAAATAATAATAATATAAAAAGAGTATTATAAAGATAAAGTAATACTCCGTACACTAATCAACATTTAATTGGTTATCATAATTTATTTATTTTGAGATTAACTAATTAATCAGAAAGAATATAATAAAGTGTCCCGTGCAACGCACAAGCTCTCCATCTAGTACTATATATTTAAACTTGAAACCAAGTCTTTTCTAGTAGGACACTTGACATCTATTAATTGGATATTACAATAAAATTATATATTATGGTAATTATTAGGTTATTTATGGAAAAAATTATAATTTATTGTGATAAGTTAGTTAATTATGGTAAAAGTAATTTATTATGATAATGAAGTGAAATATAATGTGATATAACGAGTGACGAGATCTGATAATGGAATGAAAATGAAATAGTGTAACGGGTGACGTGATAGTAGAATAAAAATGAAATAGTACAAATGAAATAATATAATGGGTGACGTAAAAGTGGAAATAAAATAAAAATACGATGAGTTAGTAGAAATAAATAATAATATAATATGGCGGGTGACAAAAGTTGAAAGAAAAAATAATGTAAAATATCACTTTTTTTTATTGATGTATTAATTACAAATAATTAATTATTAATTATAAATAATGTAAAATATCGTTCCGAATAATATTATAACGTGCATTTTTAAGAAACGAGTATAAATAAAGTACATTAACACGTAACCCGAAAGCAGCCGGACATGCAAACTAGTCATATTTGAGATTTAATAAAGAAAAACGTTTGTTTATTTTTGTTAAATTGGTCTATTTTTCGTAATTAAAAACAGAAGGAAACTTATAAAATCGTGAAATCGTCTTCTCCCCGTCTCTCACAGTAGAAAAGCAGTGAATCAAATCCGTCATAAAAAAATGGCAGGCGCAGAAGAACTGAGCATACAGGAGCTAACTTCTAACATCTCTACCTACACTGAGCAGCTTCAACATGTAATGATAATTCTCCCCCCCCCCCCCCTTTTTTTTTTTCTTCTTTATTCCCAAATTAGGGTTTTCTGATTTCAATTTCGTTTATTTTCTTCGATTGATTTAGGGTTTCTGTTTCATTGCTTGCATTGGTACGCGTTTTCGTTTAATCTGAGCTATGGGTTTAATTTCAGTTTGATTTCTTGTAAATTATTACTACTGAATTGCAATTGGAATTCGTGATAGTGCAATTGGTTGTGCAATTCAATGTGGTTCTAATCGTAAATTTGCGCGTCGTTTAGAAAAGATGATTTGGGCATTGTTGAATACTTGAATGAAAGATTTCGGAGCCGAGGTGTGAGCTTTAATGTTATGTCGTTGAGAGGGGAAATTTGAGAGGGAATTAGTAATTATAATTATGCTTCCTCATTCGAGCGAGGTGTTGTAGAGATTGAGAATCAAAGGAGGGATATACTGGTCGAAAGAACGGTAGAGTGATATAAGTTATGAATGGTAGGTATGACATGGGATGAGAAGTGAGGCGGGGTGAACAAGCGAAGGAGGTGGCATGACATTTATACATGGTGCTGCGGAATTTGGCAGACATGTTATGGAGTTTCCTATCTAGATGTCCGTCTCCTAAACCCTTGATTTGCATTAGGGTAAATTGAGAATCAGAATTGAACAAACCCCTCGTTGGACGGTTTTGAGGTCGATTCATGTCAGCTGACCTCAAATAAAGTTGGGACTAAGGCTTGGTGGTGGTTTTGTTGTTGAACTGAACAAGCCATTTTCATGTGTTTGTTAGAGTGTCAGAAAAGTTAAGTTGATTGGATGTGGATTTATTCAGTCTAGTGGTCAATTATCTCCTGGTGAGTTAATAGGTTTTGTATCATGCTTAGACTTTTAATTAGAACTAGCAAATTGAAACACTTCATATGAGAAAACAACATTTATGTTGATTGTATTAAAGCAGTTAACGTACTCTCTCGATGATTAGTCACATCCAGATGGTGCGTAGGCTTGTTCACATTTAGGGTCATTTGGGACAGACCAAAGATCTTGTGATGACTGATGACATGGAAAAAAAAGGATGAAAAAGGGTTGTGTAGCAGAAATCTAGATTGTCATCTTGGTAGTTGAAATGAGGGAAATGACAGTATCACAGAATATATCTTATGTTAATGTCAAGAGCTCTATCTCTGCTTATTGCAGATGCTGAGGAATTTGAGCTTCATTTGTCATTGTATCGAGATCTTGCACAATCAATTGTGTACAATTTTCACTTTCTCTTCAGATCGGACAAACCCTAAAAAATGGCATCATAGAAAAGGGCCATCTAGTGCCACATTTTTCATTGGATTCTGTGTTGCAGTCCTTCTCCCTTAATGTTTATAAGCCCTTTGTGATACCCTGTGGAAAAGGGTCCGTTTAGTTGAGGCCCATGGCACTGCCACAACATTGTCTCAAACAGTAGTAGCCGTCCTCATACTCCTTACAATGACAACTCACAGACCTTTTTAAGGTACCCATGAAATCACTAGCTAGGTTTTGGCACTTGGTTTATTTGTGAATACCTAGACCTGTGTGTCAAATTATGGTTTTAGCAATTGCCGCTTATGTTGATTTTTATAGTCATTTCCTTCTAACCCATCTTAACATCAATTTTTTTTGTTCTGCATTCCAGGTCAAAACGCTACTGGCTGATGACCCTGGTAATTCTGAATACAGGGAGATGGAAAAGGAACTTGCAGAGGTGATCATGACCCAATTCTTCAGAAATCCCCTCCCTAAGCAAAGAATATGTGCTTTATGTTGTGATTTTATTGTAGAAACTAAATTTTATTGTAGAAACTAAATTTTATTGTTGATTTGTCTTGCTTATAATTCAATTTGGCTTGCCAGAGATAAACCGAAGATGTTAGTCATATTTTTAGTTTGCTGGACTTGTGAGATAGGCAATTTTTCTGCCTGGTCCTTCAAATCTGTACTTTCTTGTTTATAGGAATTCTGTTCCACCTTTTTTTATGTAGTTGGCTTTACTTATTTTGAAACTAGATTATAATTATTGTTAATCTCTGCTAGTTTTTTTTGCCACTATAGTCAAATGAGGAGTTTTTTTGCGCAACAGTTGAAATTGATATATTACTCAATTGTCGTGGTAATGTTTTTATTTCTTTTTCGAAAGTGTGTTTGGTTTATTTTTTTTTCTTTTTATTTCATTTATGTTTTGCTGGACATACTGCTGTTTCTTTGAACTTTTATGGCCTGTACCTTGGAATATCATATTGAGTATGTGCTTTAGCCAATTCTAGAGGATATGACTTTTATCGCTTAGCGAGCTTTGATTGGGAGTACTTGGGGTGGGGGATATCTCTAGACGTGGTCAATAGCTCAAAATTAGATTTTGACTGCTTGTTGTTGGATGGTTTGAGCCAGTTTTATGTTTTGATGCCCTTTTTTATTTGATTTTTACATTGGTGAAGAATAAGTAGCTACCAATCCAGCAAAGATTAAACCAGCCGCCCGTGGGTTGGTTTATATTCATCATGTTTCCTGTTATAAAGGTATATAGTGTAATAGTTAGACACTGCTGACTAGCTGAAAATATTATCCAGATTCCCATCACTTTTATCTTGGTTTCTTTGCAGGTTGCTATGTGTTGGATGTTTCACCTCTGCATACTTCATCATGATTTCAGTCTTTCAGGAGTTGATCAAATTTACTAAATTTTAAAATAAACCATAACTGGGCTTAATTATTTTTTGTAAAGAAGTTTTCTAATAAGTTGAAAATTTTGGCAGGTCATAGAATTAACCGAAGAATTACTAGCAACTGCAAGGCAAAATGACGATTTCGCTTCTGCCATCAATATGAGTGCAAGCACATCTGACGAACAGCAGAACTTAGATGGACAGTATGAAATGGTAATCTCTAATTTATTTTTTTAGGATGTTCTCCGTGGTCTACCCCAGTGCCTTTAAGGCTCCTGCCATAAGGCGGGGTAAGGGGGGGGCCCGAATGTACGCAAGCCCTACCCCTATCGAAACATAGAGAGGCTAAATGAAAGGTAAAAATGTTTGATACAGTTGTGAAATCAAACTATTTCTCACAATTACAATAGCAAAAATCGGACAAGAGGTAAAAGTGAAAACTTTTTGGAATTGAAATTGCTAAAGTTCTTTCTTTCCGTCTCCCCTCATCTACATCCAGCTTTAAGATAAACGCATATTCGTTTTTTCAAGCAAACATGTTCCAATTTGTAAGTTGCAACACATCATTTAAACCAGTAAACAACAAACCTAGTTTTAATTGCACAAAAGCTTGGATTTCTTGTTTTCTTCTCTTTTTTTTCTTTCTTTTTGTGTGTTTTGAGGCATGATGCTATTGGCTCTTATTAGTGCATCCAAACTTTGTTTTTTCTACTTGCAAACTTCCATAGATCTTCTTTGCTTAGGCATTGACATTCTTACATATTGTACTTCTTCAATGTTGGAGCAGCATGACAGGCTTCCCGTTGGAACGAAGATTCAAGCAGTTTGGAGTGAAGATGGAGAATGGTAAGAGGCATAAGCACCACCATGTTCTCACTTATTTGTGTTAACGTGTTTTTGTGTGACTGATTAATTGAATATATTCAGGTATGACGCAACAGTTGAGGCTATTACTCCAATTGGCTACCGTGTTTCCTTTGATGAATGGGGGAATAAAGAAGAGGTATAATTTTCTAATGAATAGGTCCTGCCATTTTTTATTTTATTTTTTTTTTTTTTTTTTTTTTTTGATAAGAAAGCTTTGTATCATGCCCATATGGGGTTTTGACTCTCTAAATGGAGCTCTTTTTGTTTACCCTTAACCTTTAAAGAGCCAGTGAGTGTTTTCATGAAGAAAGAAAAGATTGAAGTCAGAGATAGAGCAAGTGAGGGGAGGGGTTCTTTTGGTTTACCCTTAGCCTTTAGAGAGCCAGAGAGTGTTTTCACAAAAAAAAAAAAAAAAAGATTAAAGTCAGAGATAGAGCAAGGGAGGGGAGAGGATCATTCAAAACCCAGATTTTGCTGCAGGCGTGAAGACGAAAATGTTACATCTCAGTGAATTGTTGCCAGAACTAGGGATTCAACTTCCAGTGTGAAATTGCTTAACTTCTCTCCCGACATACTTCAATTAGTTAAAGTTTTATATTTTCCTGTTCTTTGGTGTTCTAGTAAAGGACGAAGTGTAATATCTTGGCTCATACAAGTGCCCCCGCCCACACATTTTGCTAAAACTTTCTCCTACTTCTCAGTGTTAAATGTTATCTGACTACTCTAATCTTTTGTCTGACTAATATTGTGAATAATACTGATTTGACTTTCCAGGTAGATCTTGCCAATGTGCGGCAAGTTCAGGAAGAGGTTGCGGTGGTTGATACATTACTGGAAGCTGAGAAGGAAGCTGAAGCTACCAAACAGGCTTTGAAAAGAAAAATTGCGCAAGCAGCTGCTGGTGATTTTCAATCGAAAACTATACCAGCTAAACTTCGTGTAAATCCCGAGGACCCTGAAGATGTGGTAAGTTTCGAGGCTACCTTTACATTTCTTTACCAAACTATCCTGAGGAGAAGTCGTCTCTTTTTTTATTTCTTTTCTCTTTTCTCAATAACCCGGATTTCACCCTCCCGCTGAAGAGATACATATGTATCATTCCGTTATGGTACTTGCACCTCTTCCCACACGGGTGCCTCCTGTGTTTGTCATAATTTGGGTTTATGACTTTATGATGCAATGACATTTTCTTTCTCTTTTTTCTATATTTCTAATGATGCTGTGAACTAGAATATCTCTTTCTGCCGTACACAGTATCCAGCCCAGAGACTCAGTCTTAGTTGCTATGGATCTCTGTTTAGAAATGAGTCTACATTATTTTTCTCGATTCTAGCGATTGTATCTTGTTGCTGAAGTGATGTTTAATTGTCTGAATCTTGAACTGGATTCTCTTTCTGCCCTACACAGGATTCCAATCCAGAAACCCAGATTTAGTTGCTATGGATCTCACTATTTAGTGATGAGTCTACAGTATTCTTCTTCATTTGAACGCTTGTATCTTGTTGCTGAACTGATGTTTAACATTTTAACTTTCTGAATCTCTGTTTCTTAGACAGTTTTGGTGTTAATCTTTGTGCAGAAAGTAGCAAAACGAAAGAAGTTACATGCTTTTAAGTCAAAGATGCGGTTTGAGCAACTTGAAGTAACACAGAACAAACGCCAAAATGCATGGCAGCAGTTCCAAACGACAAAAGGAACTTCTAAAAAGGTATTGTTTTATCGTAAACATTTGGATGGACCCGTCACTCGAAAACAATTATATGAAATGGTATCGATGACAGGTTTGGAACCTTTGGTGACATGCATTAACTCTATAGCCGGCATAACTTTTTGACGACTTTGAACTTTGGTTTAGTCCGTAGATTACCTATCTTACGAAGCTGTTCAGTGACACTGTTTTATCAATAAGTTTGTATTCCTCTCGTTCATGCTCATAAGCTTGTGTTGAGCGGATGTTTTGATTTGCGGCTTTATTCTTTTATGATCCGATGTCTGAAAAACAAAATTTCTTTGCGCGTTGGTAAATTTCTTGGGAAGTTTGCGCTACAACACTGACAGTGATAGACCCCTCATCTTTAATATCTAAGTACTGCCTGTTTCTCATGTTCATGTCAATTTTGTGTCCTGAACTGTGTTTATACGAGAGTTTTTGTTTCCTTTTTGCAAGATTTTCAAACTGATTACCAAGTCCTCAGATGATCAGTTGAAGGTTTTTGCTCTGTAACGTTGCTATTTAATTGTTTTGTGTTTATCATGCATTAGTCTCAGTTTCTTTACTCTTGTTTGTTCTTTTACCTACCTTTTCTTATTTGATTGTTGCATCATGCATTCCCTTGCGAAAGCTTGATCTTAAAGCCTTTTGTTTGCTATTGTGTGTCATTCTATGCCTCAGATGTTGCTTTACTTCTATCTTCTAGTTGTATTTTGGTCTTTCTGCACAGAGTAATCTAGTTCTTCTGTATTACCAGGTTGGTTTCTTCTCGGGCCGGAAAAGGGAAAGCATTTTCAAGTCTCCAGAGGATCCATTTGGCAAGGTTGGAGTTACTGGTAGTGGGAAGGGATTGACAGACTTTCAGAGACGGGAAAAACACTTGCATCTCAAAGGAGCAAGCATAGAGAATGAGAACGCCGAAGATTAGTTTTTCTAAGGGTAGCTGTTGTATTGATCTCTATAACGTGCACCTTTGTCCTCCGGGTTATAGTCTCATGATTTAGGATAGTTGTAGCGTGTAGTTGAATTTTCGTGGTACACATTTGTTTTATAAGCTTTGTATTTAGTCATGCCATACCAATAAGAAGAAAACAAGTCTCTGTATTTTTAAATTTGAGCCTTACTTTTGGCTGAAGACAGAAAAATTATACAACCGTTTTGCGTCCTAAATCTGGAAATGCAGGGAGGGCTCACAGGGCTGTACTTTTTGCCCAAACCACCTGAAAGGCTTCTCTATCTTGCAATGAAGTTTCTTTTAACGTTGTATTGGGAACAAGAATTTGATTGGCCCTTTCATTGGCAAATCGTAGTATCGCTCCATCGAACCAGACTCGGTGAAAACACTGTTTGAACTTTGAACACACTAGATTTCCGCTCCTCTAGTCATGCTACCGTCATCAGTTCGTGTTTAAAATTTATTCAAGGGCAAAATCGAATTGCAGTAAAAACACTTTTAAGGGTAAAAATGGATGTAAAGGGACTGAATTTGTCGGAGTTTTACTATTTTAGCTGTTAAGGTGCGTGTTTACAATATACCCCATCCAATTTAAAGAAATTTTCCTGTTTTTTTTTTTTTTTGGCAGTTTTGAGGTGTCATATTGAGGTTTATTTTAAGACCAAATAAATCGTTCACTTGGTGCAAAAATTAGTAAATATTTCATTTTGCATTGCAATCTACCAAGTCTACTTGACATTAAGGCAATCGAGGGTTTCATTTGATCTAGAAATAGTCCCTAACGTGCCAACTCAAAACTGCAAAAGTAAATAGGAAATTTTTTTTGGATCGGAGAGAGTAATGGTTTTAAATTTAGTAGGTCAAAGAATCCTACTGTTTAGGATGTTTTTCCTAAATCTTGGCCTTTTGGCAAATCAATGAAAAGGGGATAAAACAAAAATCGCCATTTTGTGAGGGGGTTGCTAGCCACAAGCCCATAAGTAGTTGAGATTATTATTACGAAGATATTTATTTGTTCCAATTTTGGCAACATGTTTAAGACATGTTTCCACTTATAGCAAAGCATTAGCTGATTAGACACCTTAACAACGCTAATTTGGAAAGGACTACTAGCTAGTTCCTCATAAAAGAGTCTGAATTACTTTTTTGTCTTCAAAAGTTTTTGTCTATGTCTACTACACCAAGGCTAGAAGATAAAATAAAATTGTATTTGATGCATGAATTTATACTTGTCTGTTATTAGGTAAGGTTTAAATTTGTGAAAGTAAGAAGAAAGGGTATATCAAAGTTAAGAAGGCTACGAACTTAGTTCATTGGAGTTAAATATAATTGTATTTGATGCTTGAATTTATAGTTGTCTGTTATTAGGTAAGGTTTAAATTTGTGAAAGTAAGAAGAAAGGGTATATCAAAGTTAAGAAGGCTACAAATTTAGTTCATTGGAGTTAAATATAATTGTATTTGATGCTTGAATTTATAGTTGTCTGTTATTAGGTAAGGTTTAACTTTGTGAAAGTAAGAAGAAAAGTTATATCAAAGTTAAGAAGGCTACGAATTTAGTTCATTGGAGTTAAATATGCATTTGTATTTCAATCTCCATAAAGAGTAAACCCTAACTACTCCTCTAGGGAATCTCGACCCGAACACAACATATAACATATCATTACAATATCGCTATAATTTGGACTATGTTTGGTATGCACAATAAGCTAGCTTATTTGACCAAAGTAGCTTATTTGACTAGTTTTTTAAGTTCTTTGACCAAATAAGTTGGTTTGGTAACACCATTAGCTTAAATAATAAGCTAGTTTTTTTAAGAAGTTACCCCATGTAACTTATTTAAAATAAGCTAGTTTATCATAATTTTATTCCTAATTTACCCTCAATTATTTACTAAAATAAAATGAGATTAAAAATAAGTAATGCATTTTTATGTAATTTTATATATACCAGCTCCTATATCAGCTAATTCTGACAAACACTCAAAATACTATCAGCTAAAAACTTTCAGCTATTATGACAACTATTATTTCACCTTTTAGTTACTATTTCAGCGTTCAGCTACTATTTTAGCGTTCAACTACTATTTAAGCTAGTATTACCAAACATAGCCTTAAATTGTCTTTTTGTTAGTTCATAATTGTTGGTTTCCTATTTTAAGGGCATCACACTATAGATCAGATCTTCCTTCAAGGTGTGCTTTGTTGAACTTGGAAGGGCGGTTGGAGAATTCTGCAGATGATTGATAAAAACAAATACTCGTATGCATTTTTACATACCAAAAATACTCGAGATGGTAGAACTAGGTTTTCCTTTTAGGTAAAGCCTATATGGTATAGTTATTTACTTATTTTCCAACTCCAGGTGGCGTTCTAGAAAATGATGCCAAATCCATGAACCTTGCTTGCTCTAAGGTACGGTGAATGGTATTATAGACCTTGGAACAAAACTATCATTGGCCTTTCATGTGCACCAAGCGAGAAATATTGTGTAATGTTGCTAGGTAGATTGATTTTCTTCGATGGGATGAATCTTTTTTCTGTACGGTACTTTTCAAAAGAGTAAGACTATTTATATATCCCACATACATCACTAAACATATATGAAAGATAGTTTGGATTTTTTTTTTCGTACTTTTATGTGGTGAGATTGAAGAGAGAGAAATGAGATGCGGTGGAACATGTCAGTAAAATATGATCCATATATATTTGGAAATATATATGGATATATACATACTTTCTCTTTTGTCAAAAGGCGTTCAATCTTGAAATCAAATCTTAAGACGTTATTGCCCCCTTTACGGTACTCAAGGTTCATGGGCATACGTCTCCAAGGATAGAACGGATTGCGTCCTTACCAACGGATTGCGTCCTTACCATAAGTAGTACTCCAATATAGTAAGGCTCCTGCGAACTCAACATGTGTCTGTACTCAATACCGAACGAACAAGGGAGACAAAATGACGCATATACATGACTTTAGACGCATAAGCAACATTTACCCAATGATTTCATCACATAAAAGACCCACATAAACACTTTTTTATAGACAATGAATGGACACGAAATGAAAAGGTATGAACGAAACAATATATCTATTCATGATGAATGAAGACATCTTTTGGAAAATTAAGTGAATTTGGACAATCGTCAGGGTACAATGTATCGTGAATTTCTCATTTATAAATTAATATTATTTTATTAAATATAATTTCCAACATATCTCGCCCTCAAGAGAGGTGATTGTCGAATTGGAAGGGATCCAAAAACAAACCCTATCTTTATTCACAAACGCACAACGATCAAGCACATTTGTATTGATTGATGTCTTTAGAGATTAAGATTAGCCATTAGCCCGAACAGTACACTTGCTATATATAGAATTGATCATTTCTACACTTCAGTCAACCTTAGTACACTGCTAACAAGTACTAGTTATTAAGCCACTTATACTACGATCATAATCAATTACATTACTAAATATAGTAATAACCCGTAGAACGTCCTGAGGATTTAAGGTCTATAACTAATAACAGCATCCTCACTATTGTCCCTTTGAGAGCTGAAATCATCAGGAGAAACATGCTGTTGAGGAGTGACCACTACAGAAGGATTGTAACTGTACCAATGTGCCCAAAACAGGTAGTGAAAGAAGTTTACGAAACTCAGAATCGCGAGCAACCAATAAAAGAGGTCGAGTCGATCTTTGTTCAGGTCATTGTCACTGAGCCATCCTTTGTTAGATGCTGATGAACCTGAGGTGATCCTGTTAACAAGAGACACCAGCACGGAACTGAAGTAAAACCCGAAAGAGTAGGAGCAGTATGTCATGGCAGTCAGAAAAGACTGCATTCCCTTAAGAGACTGCTTGTAGAAAAACTCGATAAGTCCGACTGCAGTTAACATCTCTGCCAGGCCGAAAATGAGGAACTGTGGAGCAATGTAGAAGACTGACAGTATTTCCTGATCGTTCACCGCTCTGTTTCTCCTCTGCCTCTCCATGACAGCAGCTGAAACCATTGACAGTGTCGCGATGAACAGGCCCGTACCTATGCGCTGCAGAGGTGTAATGCCGGACTCATGGCCGGTGAATCTGCGAATGAAAGGGACAAAGAGTTTGTCGTAGACAGGGACGACAAAGAGGAGCATCATGTAAGGGATAGATTGCAGGGAAGCAGGTGGGATGCTGAAGGATTTTGAGATTTTTGTGTTCATTTGACTTCCTTGTTGAACTGAGAAAGTTTGGAGTTGAGCAAGAATGGTGTTGAAGACAATGGTACATGCAAATATTGGAAGAACTGAGATTAGGATCTTGACTTGTTCTACTTGGGTCACTGTGCATAATCTCCATGCTCCTTCTGATCTGTTTCCTGTACCTTCTTGGATTTTGATGCATGCTTTGTCTAGGAACCTGAAATATAATTAGTTTGGAATTAGAGAAAGTATCACGTAGCAACAACATGAAACTATATTACTCTAGTGCGTCAAAGGCTCTCTTCACCTACGGTGAGGTGGAGGGATTGGTCAGATAGATGTACATGGTCATAAGACCATGTTTTCAGGTCATAATGGAAATTGCATCCAAGAAACGTCTCCTTGAAGGATCAAATTTCGATATCACTCTTTTATGTCTGTTTCCAAACCTTAATGCAGAATATGGTTTTTTTTTTATTCAACTAATTCAATGTTGTTACATTTTTTTTTTTGAGGTCAATGCTGTTACAATGATTATCACCATAATTCCTTCACCCCTAAATGAGTGTCAAACTTGACTTTACCAATCTTTTTTGGCTTTCCCATGTAAAAGTAAGAAAAGCAATCCACATTTTGTTCATGAATGACAATTATACAGAAGGAACAATCAAGTAAGAAAAGCAATTAGTGCACATAAGAAGGGTTAGCAATTAGGAGTTGACGGGATTGAGAGACTTTTAAAGATTGATTATAACCTACCCTTGAACAAGAGTTCCACGAAGGGTACTAGGCTAGGGTCCGGTCGTGTCAATCTCGGGTCAGTTCAAATCCAGCCCCGGGTGGGTTAGTTTCCCCCGGTTTGTTTCGGTTAGGTAATTGTCTGGATTTCTACGTATACGAGTTGTTTTCCAAGTCTTATCTCGCCGATGACCTAGGCAATGTGTGTTCGGTTTAATACCTACTATAGATGGGTAGCAATCTAAATTAATTTGAGTTATTTGCAATGACTTCCTTAATACTGTTTTCATCAGGATCCAAGACTTACAATATGAGTATATTCATATAATTATGCTAGTCTAGGTCAAGTTGGACCTGAGTCGGGTCGAATTTAGGTTCGGATCATTTCCAAGCCGAGCCTTTTAAGTTACTCATTGGGTCAGATTAATCCGCTTTAATGTAGAAATGATGAGATATTAATGATGAATTACATGGTCAGAGGAGACCCCAGAGGAAATGTGGGATAAATGGCTTCATAAAGTTCATACAATATCTCTTAATATATAGTTTTGGGTTTGACTTTGTAGAAGTGATGATTACTTTATTAGTCTAGTGCACAAAACGTAATTAGGATTAGTAAGCTTTGACTTTAAAAAAAAGAAAGTTGAGTGGGAAAAATACCCAAATCTTTCAGTATGGCAAAGATTGTCAGGTGCAGTGAAACTGGCATTATGGGGCAGGTTGTTGGATGTACTACTTCCATGAAGCTCCTTTATATCTGTTGGACAAACTTGCTTTCTCTTTACAAATGCAGCCACAAATACCTGCAAATTAAAGGCATCGATTAGTGACGGATCTAGAAATTTTTCATTCCGATGTATGATTAGTATTTAAATGTATTTCACCAAACTCTTAGACCGACTTACAGGGTCTAGAAGCCAAAATTTGACAAGACAATCCAAAATTGAGATACAGTTTCTAATTATTCCTAGACAATTATCTGGAGCTTCTTACTCATTAATCCTGCTTCAAAAGTTCGAAATTGGGTTGAAAGACGCATGTTCAAGAAACTTCTTAATGCCTGTAACCCTAAATGTAAACGGAAATTTCTAGCTTACTTCGATGCATGTCTTACTAGAGAGTTTATCTATTTTCAGATGATTAGTAATAAAATTAGAACATATACAAGACTAGGGTGTGTTTGGCCAAGCTCCTGAAGTGTTTCTGGACTGTTTCTGGGTCCTAAAAACTGGAAACTGGACAAACACACAAAACTGAGAAACTGTTTCTGGTTTCTGAGAAGCACTTCTAGTGTAAATTTGTTCATCAGAAGTAGAAACTCCAATTTGGAGCTCCTCCAACAGAAAATGAAAAAGCCATACACAACAATATCTCGATGTCTCAAGAGCTCTACTAGTACTGAACATAGAACACGACCAGATGATATACCTATCTACATTTAGTGCATCAATTGGCCATGCTTGGACTTCCATCTATAAGTGTAACTTTTTCGTATATTCGGGCAGTGATGGTATGTGAGTACATGCATCTACCTTGGTGGGGTAAAATTGTTAAAAGAGTAAAATGAAATAATTTTGCCACCACATTGGTGCACCCGACCACCAAAGTTACAAATGATAAAGTCAATTGGTTTTCAATCTGTTTGTTTATAATATTGGGGACAGATAGACAGACAGCACTCATTGAGAGTGTTATATGAAACTAGCATTACAATTAAACAAAATCAGGATTATATCTACCTCTCTTGTCTCATTAAGCACAAAAAGCCTACTACCACAATATTATTGAACACCTATGAAACAGTATCATATATACTGCACTTTATTAGTGTCTCAATTTCGAACTTTTGTGAATGGAGCAACAAAAAGAACCTATCTAATAAATTGATTATAATAACTTGAGGAAAATTGTCAATACGATCGACGCGGGTAGTCAACAGCAAAAGGAAAAAAAAGTAGGAGTACGTGTGACATTATTCATGCAGGCTTTATATTCTAATGAGGCGTTGATTGCAATTTTGTCTTCTAATTACTATAAAGAATTAAGCTAGATAAGCACAAATATACACCTGTTTACTACAAACTATAGTTATCTAGTTGCTATTATAAAGTATTAAGCAATGAGTTTGGGTGTACCTAAATAAAGAAGCATGAACACTTCTGGCAACCAATGTGTCCGTTTTTTTTATAACATTATTGTGCTCGGAAAAAACAAAAAGAGTGTGTTATGATTCATGTCAACACACTTCTATAGTTGCACTAGTCACTTATCAGTGTCATAAGTCTGATCTAGTGCAAGCATTTCACGTCGAGACATTTCACATTTTGTGTTGAGACTCGAGACTTGACTAAGCTAACATTCTTTCCGTTCTTTTCCATTTGAAAACGTTTAAATTGAGTATATAAGAAGATTCCAAACCAAATGTTAACAAATAAAATGAAGAAAAAGAAGCATCTCAATTGTAGGCGTAGCAACGTCCTTACAAGAAATGAATGAAGAATAATACCAAGAAAACAAGATTCAAGTTGACGCAAAATAGTACGTACGTATCTGTTAATAAAAACTAGTTGGAATATACAGTATGCATGTGCGTACCTGGGCGATAGGCGTAATAATGCTACCACGAGGTCTCTTGTTTTTGTAGACAAGAGTACCAGCAACCAAGCTGATCAACCCCATAGCCATGACAGCGGCCGAGATTCCGAACCCGATATCCATGCCGGAGTGAGTCTGGACCCAGACAAGGACGGTAAGGGCGATGAGCTCGCCGATGGAGAAGGCTAAATAGGCGGCATTGAAGTAAGTGGAGAGTTGCTTAGACTGCTTAGGGTTGAACTGGTCACCACCATGAGCAATCATGTTAGGCTTGACACATCCACTTCCTAAGGCCACCAAGTAGAGTGCCATGAAGAAAATGAAGGATTTCATGCCCTTTGCTTCTTGGCATATTATTCCTGAGCTCTCTTCTGCTAGCATGTTGCATTGTGGTGGCTTCAGTTGTGGCAAGTGTGCTTGGACTGAGAGTAGGATGAACCCCTGTGTTTTGGAAGTTGATGCTCGAGATTAATTATACAATACTCCCTCCAATTCAAACGAAATGAAAGACGGTCCTCTTAAGTTTAAGGTTCTGTTTTTAAATGAAATGTAACATCCGCTTTTAGCAACAACAATAACAACCATAATACCCCATCACCTCAAAGGATCCCGTTATAACGCAGGGTTATGATGGTTGGATGTACACAAGCATTACGCCTGCGCTGAAAATATAGAGCTACATAAAAATTAAATCAAGAATCGTACCGATTTAATTCCCTCTATGAAAACCCTACATACGTTAAGTCCTTTATATGTTATCGACTTATCGTCGATCGTAAAATCGTTGGACATGAAGTGATCTATGAGTCTATATATGACCATGCTAAAGAAATGCTATTGGGATTATAATGGAGCTACACTAGTACACCAACACAAATGGGTCCGCAAGACTACACGTTAGCTAGAATCTTTGGCACTAGCTAGCGTAAACCATCAAATGTCCAATTTGTCAAGCTACCAACCAAGTGGTTAGGTCAAAGTCTAAACCATCTCGATCATAGACTAACTTTTACCATTTATGGTCCCCTAGATTTAACCCCAAAAACGTACACTTCTAAACTACTACTACTAGATAGATGCGATCGATTTGCCCTTTTGTTTTAACCTATAATTTGTTATTTTGCGAGACCAATATGAGTGACACACAACATCAAATTGAAGATAATAAAAACATCATCAACTTGTCAAATTACCTTGAATTGTAGTACTATGCTAGAGTCAACCTACTTATTTTAGCACCTCTATAATCAATCCTAATTTCACCTTTAATTGTCAAAGTTGAGATTGTGACCTTAATCCGCCAGCAACTTAGATGGTGGTTTGCTAGCAACTAGGGATCGACTACTAAATAAACCGGTTTTTAGTACTGCCGAGAAGGGACACCCATCCAGACCCAATATCTAAAAAAAGGTTCACACTTCACAGTGACCAACTTGTCATAACTAGGAATAATAAATTGCATATTGGTTTTATGTTTTTCTAGATCGATAAAGCATGAAATATTCATGAAAGATATACCTACAAAACACCTAGTCAAGGCTCCTAAGCAGAGTTAGGGTGCAGTAAACCTAACTTGACCCGATAAATGTTACGATCAACATACACTTAGTCTGATTAATAACATCAGCTGGTCTAACCCGAATATTAGCAAACTCTACTCCTAATAAGTATTGACCTTTGTTGTTTGACATTTTCATCATATGTTCAAAAGAATAATATATCAAAAAAATCATTCAAATCTCAATGAAAATGATAAAGCAAAACCACTTTTAAAGTGGTAACTATTCCTTCCCCTCAACTTTTAATCCCTCAAAACATAGATACCAACTTTGATCCACTAGTATTTGCAACACACTATACATACACGAGTCCAAAGATAGAGAAGAGGTTTTCCAATGTAAAATTGTAGATGACGTGACAGACTTAAAAGGTGGGGTTGTAATGATTCTCAAGCCAGTGAGAGAAGGAGGGAGGTCCCAGACTCGTGAGAAAGAAGCTAAGGTGGATTTGGCAAAGTGCCAAAATCGTGCCATCTACTTATAACTGAACCACTTACTACTACTAGTTACCTCTACATCTCTCCCTCTATACATAATATTTTAATACTAACATGGACTACTATTAGTGAATGTCATGAAAGTTGATTCAACGCAATCATGGCTCATCCAAAGCATGGCATTATATAATCTATTTTATTTCTTGCCCACTTCTCCTTTGGGGCTCTTGGAGAGATATTGCTCTATTCATTAAAAATATACTTGTGGGAAATCAAAGCAGTCCCAAGCAATGTCATCGAATGATATTAACTTCAGTATTTGTATATTCCAGATAATTAAATTGTCACAATTTGCCGCATGTTATACAAAGTTATATTCACGATGCTAAAAACGCTCCCGTCTAATAACGTCTTTGCGTCTTATTATCAAGTGACGTCTTATCATGCTCAAATATGAAGAAAAAAAAAAAAGGAAGAGTTTAGAAAGGGTTACATACAGAAAGTTCAAGGAAGCCGAAGATGAGCATGGTCCAAAAGCTTCCGAGATAAGAATCAGAGAGAAAGCCACCAAAAAGAGAGAGAATGAAAATGGTGCCAATGAAGTTGGTGACAATATTCGCAGCTTTCGAAAGCGGGAAATGCATCTCATTTATCACGTACGTTATCAAATTGTTACCCACTGCTGCTATCGCCATTATCTCAAACCCTTGTAATCCTGGTCATCACATTTTTATCACAATAATTATCCAACTTTCTCTATATAATTACATTTTGCCTGTTTTCTTCTAGTATTATTTAAAAATCCAACATGGGTTCGATTCTCATCTCCTCATTAAAAACGATAATTAAGCAATATGTAGTGGTTCGTTCATACTCATCATCAGTTTTAGTACATACTACCTTTTATATATATATATATATATATATATATATATATATATATATATATATATATATATATATATATATATATATATATATATATATTAAAGGTATACACGATAAGTGAGGGTATTTCATTTTCCTTGAGACGACTATGATCATGTACATACGGAAAACAATAATATACGGAGTACAGTACTAAGAAAGAAAGAGTAGTAAGATATAAAAGGAGAAAATATCCTAAAACATAAACTCTTCCTACTATAGAGTTAGTGGTTCATACTCAATCTCGACACCACCCTTTTTATTGTCGTTACACAAAAAACAACAATATTATCTCATTTTTGCCAAGACTAATCAACATGTGAGTATAACAAAGAGAATAATAAGATGAGATAGAGAGGAAATGAAAATACCAAGAACAAAGAAAGCGGCTCGCATGCCGCCATGTTTGGTGGGATTAGAGGGTCTTCCTCGCCAATCAACAGTAGTGTCAATCATCCCTGTAACTTCTTCAACACTTTTGTTATGATTATTATTATTGGAATAATCATGTCCTCCTAAGTTTCCCACTTCCATATCCATTTCTCCTCCCATCTCCCTTTATAATAACAATAATAATTGTATTAATAATATTCAGAAAATTAAAGAAAGAATTGTAGTATAACAACTACAAGTTGAGGATTAAATTAAGGTCTATTATTATTATTATTATTATTATTATTATTATTATTATAAGGGTTTATTAATAAGTTTGGAAGTATAGGTCACAGAAACAAAAAGAGAAGCACATGAAGAATGAGGTGTTTATATTTTGTCTTGATGTTTGATGTTGAGTAGGAGTATTCAGGAACAAGCTAGGCTTAGAGAGAGAGAGAGAGAGAGAGAGAGAGAGGCTTTGGTGAATGGTGAATAAGGTTTGTATGTTTGTGGGTTTTGGGTTGGTCCATCATTTATACACATGAGAAATTCTAATAAAAATAATAAATAAAAGATTAAAATGAAAAGGAGGGATTATTATGTGAAAAAAGTGGTCAATACGAAGAGAGAATGGAGAGATGAAGTCACAAGTCACAACTTAATTAGCTTCCCTGTTACCGCAATACTTGGTACTTAGTTTACGCCTAGCATTTTGCTAAGATGATTAAACGACTTTCGCTATTTTATTTTTATTGTTGTTGTTAAAGTTTAGTTTGAGAATGAAAAATAACGAATAAATGATGTCGTTATAACAATGTTACGATGGGAGTTATTAAAGCAACAACTTAATTAAGTAAAGGCAATGTCTCATGCTCATATGTATGTTAGTGATGATCATGTTGGTTTAAATTTAATCACATTAGTTGTTAAATTAATATAAAATTAAGCATAATTTTTAGAATAAAACATTTATTCATTTTAAATGACATAAAAAGAGATGGTCTCATAATAAATTAGTATAAGACTGTATCACACAAAATTAACTCGTTAAGTTAATAGTTGAGATTCCATCCGTGGGCTATACCTTGACATACAGGCCTCCCTCATGCGAATGCTCTTTGACCTTGGAGTTTAGAGATAATTTGTTCATTCACATCTTATACAATTGATAGTCCACTTGATGAATATGAATGTTTTTTTAATATAGTTTATGCATAAATCAATAAGCATACTTTGTTTTCAATGTTGTTGTTGACTGAATTTTTGTGTATTTGACTTATATTTTAAATTTTTAATACATTTTATGTTTTCTCTTTAAATCATTTGTGATGTCATCCATCAAATTCTTGTTAATTGCTCATTAAGATGTCATAGGTACAAAACTGCATTTAACCGCGGGGATACGTATAAGAATTGAGGTGCGAGGTAGGGTAGAGCTAGAGAGGCAATCTATTATTTCTTGTCTTAGGAGGGGAAGGCTTCCATTGCAATGAGGATCCTCTGTCCTATTTTGTGTCGCACTCTTTGTACCCGTCAAATCACAAGTTTGGAAAATCATACTATAACCTTAGAGATCAGAGTGTTTCGGATCAAGAATTTGATTCTCAAATCCAAATTTGACACAAATCACATGTTTGGGAACTCAAGAAATTGAGAATTTGGATTTAATTAGTTAATATAATTTAGGATTTTTGGTTGAATTACACCTATTAAAAGTAAAATTTGATCATACCACACCTAATATAATCATTTTGTCCAACCATTACACCATATACCAGCTTCCGCCCTCATTTGTGCCCCATACCCATTCGTCTTTCGCAGTTGTAAACGGAGTGGCTACGGGAGGCAATAAAAAATAAGGATAATACTACAATTTTTAACTAAAAGAAAAGAAAATAATTATTATGTACGTCGTACGATATAATATTTTAACCGTGCAACGCATGAGTTTAAAACTAGTAACAAATTAAACTAAAGTTGGTCTGGTGAATAAATAGATTAGCTTCGAAAAGTTTTCTAAACTCTAATTTACGTGAATTTACTTAATTCGTTTTGGTTGAATATAAGAAATAAAATTCCATAGGAATCTCCAACTACCTATGGGGCTAAGAGCGGCATCTCCAATGGCAAACTACAACCTTTGTAGTTTGCAATTGTCATGTAGGAGACATATAGGAAACAGAAGGCAAAACTAAACTACACTATTTCTTGTGCAATGCCAAACCACATCTAGTGTAGTTTTGGATGGGATCCATATGATATTTATTTTATTTTTTATTCCAAATTAATTAATTTTATAGGATTAAAATGATTTTTTTACTATTTATTATTTATTTTTTAATCTAATACTATATATTAAAACCTGAAACCAAGTTTTTCCTAAAAGGACACTTGACATTCATTAATTTAATAGCACTATGTAATTATATAATATGAAAATTATTAGCTAATTTATGGAAAATAATATAATTTATGGTGATTATGGTGGTAAGGTAATGTATGGAAAATAATAGTGTTGCTAATAATATTATAGATTTAGGTTCAGGTAAGAACTTTATGTATATAGGAACTTTGGGAACCAATCCTGGCCATCTATTTACCTAAGATCTAACGGTCAACAAAAAAGACAATAAAATTAAAAAAAAATAAAAACAGAAAAAATAAACCCGATCCCCAATTTTCCTTTTTTCATTTTCTCTCTCCTCACTCTTTCCCACAACCACGCACGCACCACCCACTCCACCACCGCCTTCTGTACCCGGAGACGTCGCCGCCGACACCAGTGCCCAGGACTACCACCTCACACCACCACGACGTTCTATATATCAACGATCATGTCACTCTCTCTCTCTCTCCTCCACCTCTTTATCCTCACATTTCCGGGCACTACATGCGCCGGCGTGACCGTCCGCCGCTCCTCCACCACATCAACTTCCTCTGGTGTCACTTCTCGTCGTCTTCACCTTTGATGAACATTGAACCCTCAGTTTGATGAACATCCAACTCAAAATCGATGAACGCCCAGCTCAAAATCGATGAACATCCAACTCAAAATTGATGAACATCACTTCCAGACTTCGATTGATGAAGATTTGACTGATTTTCGTTTTGGTTCTTGGTATGGAGGAGGAGAAAGAGGGAGAAAATAGGTAAATTGAAGAGGATCGGAGAAGGATAGTGATACTGGAAGTGGCCGACAGGGTGGCAATCTGGTGGCGCATAAGTGATGATTTCAGCGATTCGTACGCCGACGAGTTCACAAGCACAATGATCGGTCTCCGGCGATGCCTCACCGTCGCGGCCCAACCCCATCGCGCTCCCACGACTCTATCTCATTCAGTTTGATCGACATATATACCTGATGAACATTTGATGAACATAATGGTGTAGATTAATGAACATGTAGTTGAAATTCAATGAACATATATGACCAGATGAACATGCATGTGGCACCGTCATACATGATTGGAGGTGGTGGGTACTGAGTGTTGGCGAGCAGAGGTGGCTCGTGAAGGGGATGGGTTGTGGGAAGGAGAGAGAAACTGGTGGCGACATGAGATCGCCCAATGTGGAGGTGGTGGCGACGTTGAAGATGGTGGCCGGTGTAGGAGGTGGGGGTGGTAGGGGTGGTGCGTGGTGGGCAGGGGAGAGAAAATGAAGGTGGGGGCATTGGGTTTCAATATTCTGTTTTCCTTTTAAGTGTATCGTCTTATTTTATTGACCACTAGATTTTAGATAAATGAAAGGTTAAGATTGGTTCTGAAATTCCCTATATAAGTAAGGTTCTTACTTGAATCTAACCCTAATATTATAACAAAGATAAACTGAAAATTTCATAAAATAAGTATAACAATATAAATATACAGCCCGAATGCGGAACGGGCATGCAAACTAGTTTTTCTAAATTCTCAAACTATGTAGCTTGGTGGAGTTACTTTGCTTGACAAACTACAACTTGTAAAAGAAAAATAATGGATAAGCAAATGACATCATCAGTTTAGTAAGCCAAACTATAAAAGAAAAACTAGCATTGGAGATGCTATAAGGTAAGCAATCAACTTCTTCCATTTCGGAGGACTGAAATTGCTAAAAATTGCATTTCATGTGATTTATGTAAGACAAACAACGTACCAAATCCGTAGTGCCTAGCTTAGATTTAAAGTATATGCATTTTTTGTTGGCAATCACACTACAACATATTACAATAGAAACTTTTCATAGTGGGAAGGTGTAAGTAAAAATATATTGAATTCAATTCTCGAGAGACTGAGCACACATAATCGGTTATCACGTTGGGTTTGTGTTTTGAGAATAAAACCTCACATCATTTAGTTCCTTGTGTTAATGTCAACACATCTACTTAAATCTAATTGAACTTCTTAGTCAAACTCATCACACATGTATTAATTTCGAACGATTTAACGAAATAGTGTTCGAAAAAAATGTTAAACAAAATAGGTGGAAGAAAATCGTGTTCAACAATATGGGGTGCATGTCACTCATATATAAAACCGCTGAGGTTCTTAGCGGTTTTAGGACTTTTTTTTTTTTTGTGAATAGTAATTTTTTCCGGATACTGTTCACAAGTCATGGAGTTGGCATGGTCCTTTTCGATTTTATATATAGATGACGTGCACCCCATTTCGTTGAACAAGTTTTTTTCCGATCTATTTTGTTTAACATTTTTTTTAGCATTATTTCAAAAAAATGTTCATTAATTTCACATTATCATGTTATGTCAATTTTATCGACTCTACGTGGTCGTTTGGTTGCCACTCAAAATCATGGGAATTCAAAATTCCCATGAATTAATTTTTTTTGTAGTTGTTTGGTTGCCTAAACTTGTGGGAGTTGAGAAATCATAGGAATTTCCAATTCCTACAAAATGGAGGAATTGGGTTACCTACCCCCCTTGGTAATTGACAATTCCTGTGGGAATTCAATCCCTACATGCAATTAAACAGTTTTGAGAAATTCATTTAAATTTCTACTACCTAAGAAGTGAAACTTCATGGATATTTCAAATTCTCGTTTGCAATCAAACGACCACTACAAAATCTCCATTTTCCTCTCAATTTCACCAACCCAAGTTGACTCATGAACCTGGCTCAATGTTGAGCAAAGGCCACTCTATTTTGTTTGAAGGAGAAAAAGAACATAACATAGAAGGTCCACTTATTTGGAGGTCTAGTCACTGTCGGCTTACCCTCCTACTAAGTACTAATCTCCTATACTTAGCTCTCTGCCCCACAGAAATATGAGTATACCAAACAAAGGAAAGATGGGGTTATCTCTTTAAGAAAATTTCGTATCCCACAACACAACACACTCCAGTCCACTCCTCACTCCTCAGTCCCTTATAGTGTGAGTATCCCAAACAAGTAGACTAAATGAAAATGTGCGTAATAACGGGGAAATGAGCAAATTGACGGAAATTCGAAGTCCGAATAGGAGTATAAAATTTTAAGCTATTTTATAATTTATATCCCTAATTTTCCTCGTTTATTTATTTAATTTAAAAGTACTAATATTTGAATGGTATGTTTTAATGTCATTTCACAATTATCAACTACCATTTCAGTTACATTTACCAAACAATCCTAAATTGATTTAGATATGTTAGCCGAATGCTAAAATGGTAGCTAAAACCTGAAATAGTAGTTAAAAGTTTTTAACTAATAGAAATAAGAGTGTTTGACAAAATTAACTAATACGTTAGTTGATGTATATATAAAATTACATAAAAATACATTATTTAATAATCTTATTTTATTAAATGAAATAAATGAGGGGTAAATTAGGGATAATATTATGATAAGGAGCTAAATTCTAATAATAATTCCCCTAAAATAAAATAAAATAATATACTCTCTCCATCCCCCCCTTTAAACACCTCATACCCAAAATACCCCCATGTTGAGGAGGGTGTACACGCTAATCGGTGAATCAAAGTTCCAAAAAAATTGTATAGAGAGTTAGATAAGAATCTTAACGAAAATTTCATGCAATTTTTTGAAACTTTAATTAGCCGATTAGTATGTACACGCTCCTTAATAAGAGTGCGTTTTGGGTATGAGGTGTTTAAAGGGGGACGGATGGTGTATGAGGTAACTTCTTGTTAAATAAGCTAGTGGCTACCAAACCATTTTTTTTTTGTCAAAGAGCTTAAAAAACTGGTCAAATAAATTTCGATCGAATAAATTAGATTATTGTGCATACCAAACATAGCCATTATAGTTACCAAATATCATTTCAGCATTCAACTATTTTATCAGTTTCAAACTACTATTTCATGTAGATTTACCAAACTTAGCCTTAACAAATATGAAATATCATCTGTTTTTTATTTTTAATGTCATAAAACTTTACTTGTATTTTTTTAGGATTTTTTTTGTGGGAACCTACCTCCACGCTTCTCGATTTTTTGGACAACCATCTTATAAGATTTTTTTTTTTTTTTTTTGTCGATAACCATCAAATACAAACAGAAGAGAAGGATAGCACCACCTAAACCTAAACCCTCTTCCCCCAGTAATTATCGCCGGATCCGTCCTACATGGCAGCCGGAGCTATCCTACATGGGCACTGTCTAGCTGACTCATATTAAATAAAAAAATTGAAATAAAATAAAATAATTACAAAGCTTCCCCATCTTCCCCCATTGAGTCCGGCGAACGAGCCACATACTTCCCACGATCTGCTTCGGCTCCGGCCATCCTTTAGTCGTCCGGCGACCCAGACGGCGGGAGGGGCCCGTTAGCAAGTGGCTGAGGCGTGTGGAGGTGGGCTTTTGGGTTTCATATTTGTTTCAAACACAGGGAGGGAGAGGGTGACGTTTCGAGGGTGATCGGTGACGATTCCCGGCCATCGGCGCCGGTGGAGTGGGAGTGGGTCTGGTGGGTGTGCTGGCTGTTCGCCTGCACCGCGTTTCGCTCGCGTGCCTATGTCGGCTTATCCTGATTCCGCTTGCATCGGCCCAGCGCCGGCTTGTTGCCGCATCAGAGTCCACGCCGGTGTGCAGTCGCCGGAGCGCGGGTCCCGGTTCTTGGGCTGCGGGAGTTTGGTTTATGACGTTGTTGCCTTTTTGGCTCTATGTCATTTGGTGTCCTCTGGTTTTTTTTTTTCCTGATTGCTAAACTAACTTTTTTTTAATATTAATGTAACCTATGTAAATACCTGTATTAATTCTATATCTCTAAAATTTACATTTTGTATCCCCTTCTAATTCTCTTTTTTATCTTCAATTCTTCATCATCTGTATGGCTGTATGCGTTCTTTTTTTTTTTGTTTTTTTCGTTCCTCCTGATTTATTATATTTCATTTCTAATTAATTTCTTATTTATTTCTTTCTCTATTTTTATTCGTCAACCACGGTAGTTTTCATCAAATCAAAGGTCTTGCTTTTTGTTGTGTGCCACTTTTTCATTGATTTTCATTTGTAGAAAACATATTCATTGAAATTCTCATTCATCGACTAATTTAAAATTAGATTTGCACAAGTTAATTGATTAATCAATGGACTAAAATTGAAAAGGTTAAAGATTAATTGTGATCATTTAGAATTATGATTGAGATCATATCTAATGTCCAATATTGTGAAAATGATGAACACGTTAATTATAAGAGTTGTTGAGGAATAGATCATTAAGGGTAAATAGGGAAAAAATTTGAAGAAAATAGGCTACGCTAATAATTTTTAGGTTACGTTTAACAATACCATTTTTTTGGCATTCTTTTTTAGTGCTTTGTTTAGTTCGTTGGTTTTGTCTTTTGTGGTCTATATGCCTGGTCCTATAAGGTTTCACTGCCCTTTCGTCGGCCTTGATGGGTGCCAAGATGGTGGTAGCCTGGTAGGCGAGGCCTTACTAAGAGTTCGTTGATAGTTCATTTGACTGATCATCATTTTTCTGGTGGTGCTCTTGACGTCACTAAACGGGCTCTTTCAAATTCTTTGACCCTATTTGATGAGACTGAGTCGACTCTCAAACGTATGGATCTTTGGCTTTGTGGTGATTGTTTCAAAACTCATCTTTTCGTGCTAAGTGTCGTCATTGTAGAAGGTCTAATTTTGTGGGTCCCGTTGATAAAGGTGACAGAATTGTTCCTTTAATTTTCTATAATTTGGTCAGACCGCCAGCAGCTAGTTCACCTCTACGACCTGTGGAGGATACTGTTCGGGCTCTGCTGATGTTAACCTACTTGGTCGCTTGTTTTCTAAACGATTATGTACGGCTAAATCTATTCCTCCGAAGTGTCGTTTGAGTTTTTCACGGGTACTTAAAGGGGCGCTTGACAAGGTTATTAGTAGGCCTGATAACATATCCTGTTGGGTTCAGTTGTTTATGTTGCCACTGTGTACACTTAGGACTTTTTCACCGAGGAGTTGCCGCGAGTGTCGATCTGCCGCTAGGCGCCGTTTGCAAGAAGAGTTTATTGTTCGTGCCGTTCGCACTTGGAGTAAGCCTGAGGGTGAGTGGCATCTTGCCCAGGATACTTTGGCTGAGGATTAGCATCCTTTGTTCGAGGTTGATGATGAGGCCCTGGGGATGTGTGACCGTAATGTCAAGCAGTGCAAGCGTAGAGTCACTGATGGTCATTATACAGCGGCGGTTCGATTTCTTTCATCCATTGGCGTTGCTCCCTGCACTGATGTCACTTTGGAGGATTTGAGGGCGAAACATCCTGTTGCACGTGGTCCGTCCTTGCCTTCCTTACCTGTTGATCTGCCTTAGTTTCACGCTCCAGTCGTTGTTATTCTTGATCGGATTAGAAGCTTTCCGCGTGGTACGTCTTGTGGTCATGGCGATTTGCGCGCTCGCATCTAATGGATTGTCTGAGTGGTGCCACTGCGGCAGTTTCAGACAAGCTGCTTGCCTCGATTACTCGGGTGGTTAACCTTTTCCTTGAGGGGAAGTGTCCTGCTTTGTTGGGTCCGTTTGTTGCTAGTGCACCGCTTACCCCTCTTGTTAAACCGGACGGTGGTATTCGCCTTATTGTTGTGGGTACGGTGTGGCGGCGTTTGGTTGCTATGGTTGGCTCCTCCTTGGTATGTCCTTACTTGGGTGATTATTTTACTGACCTTCAGTTTGGTGTTGGTGTGTAGGAGGGGGGGTGAGGCGGTCTTGCATGCCGTGAATCGATTGGTTGAGGGTCGTGGAGATGAGGTGGGTCTCTCCATGTTATTGGTCGACTTTCGTAATGCCTTTAACATGGTGGATCGTGCCACTATGCTTCAGGAGGTCCGTCTCCGATGTCCTGCTCTCGCTCGTTGGGTCGAGTTCTGTTACTCTAAATCTGCGCGCTTATATTATGGGGAGCACACACTTTTGTCGTTTCAGGAGGTTGGCCCGCTGAGTTTTGCCCTAGTGTTGTTCCATTTGGCGTGTAAAATAAGGGACTCTTTCGACCTGTGTTTGCAGGCTTTGTATATGGACGATGGCACTATTGTCGATTGTACATTGGTAGTAGGTCAGGTCCTGGAGTTAATTCAAGCTGATGGTCCTCGTGTGGGTCTCCATCTTAATGTTGATAAGACTGAGGTTTTTTAGCTTTCGGAGGATCCACGGAGCTGGTTTGTTGGTGTCTTTCCTCCTACTAGGTCTCTCCTTGGGGTAAAGCTTTTAGGTGAGCCAGTTAGCGTCGATTTTGGTTTTTATAGTTATTTGGTTATGCGGAGGGTAGCTAATACCATTGAGCTCATGGACGTGGTTGCTAGACTTAATGATCCGCAGTGCGAGTTGTTGCTCCTTTGGACTTGCACGGGGGTCTCTAAGCTATATTTTGCCGTACGCACTTGTGAGCTTCGTATTTTTTAGTCGGCCCAGCTAGCTTTTGATGTGACCCTACGTTTTTCTTTGGAGCGGGCGAGTTGTTGCTACTTCGGGCTTGTACTGGAGTCTCAAAGCTATATTTTGCCTTATGTGTTTGTGCGCCACGTATTTTTGAGTCAGCTCAGGTAACTTTTGATGCGACCCTACATTCTTCTTTGGAGCGTATCGTGGTTGATTAAGGTTCCGACTTTGGTGATTGGTAATGGAGGCTTGCTATTTTGGCAGATTTGTATTTCGCACGGGTCGCTAGGGATGCCGCATCTGTTTATTCCTGACACCGCGTCAGTTAGCTTTGTGGAGGTCTCAGCTGGGTATGCCCAGTTTTGATTGCGTTAGGGTGGTTTCGATTTCTGGGTTGGGTTAAACTATGAATGGTTGGACCTATTGCTGCGTACTTTGCTATCGTTTGGGGCTACCTTTGTTCACCGTAGAACACCTGTGCTCTGCTTGGTCGCGGGTCTTTGTTGGTGATATATTTAGAGATCATGCAGTCTCGTGTACGGGTGTTGTGGGCGTCAAGCATCGGTGTAACACTACGGATTATGGAAAGTGATTCATGGAGTTGGTCTGTCCCACATTGAAAAACTAAGGCTCATATGATCAGTTTATAATAGATTCCTACCATCATATTACCAACAACACCTTCACCTTTTAGTGTCCACGAGAGGATATTCGGGCCTAAGGGGTGACTACATTTTATTGGTTTGTGTTGTGACGGACGGTAGTTTGAGCTGTTACAATCGACATAATGTTGTTCGTGACACGCTAGTTGACATCTGTTACCGATCTGGATCTCAGCAGGGAAGGAGGTTGACAATCGCATGGTTGGCGCTGATGGTCAACCTCTTCGTCCAGCGGACATGCTGCTATATTTGTGGACTGGCGAACGCGACGTTTGCGTCGATTTGACTGGGTGTTTGTGTAACACCCCGACTCATCGCCTGAGCCAAGAGTAGCCACCTATAGCAGCTTGCCAGGCTGTGGGCTTACCTCACAAACCAACACGGGTCCTTCTGGCGCACTTTGACCTCACTCGTGCGCACCCAGGGAAACTTCCCACGAATTCACCCATCCTGAAATTACTCCCACTCAAGTACGCTACACTTTGGAGTTCTTATCACATGGGCTTCCTAAAAGGAAAGTCGAATTTGTTGGTATGAGTAGCATTGTCAATCCTTTTAAACACCTCATATGAGCCCTTAATCTCTTAGAAACCTCCTCTTAATTTTGGGGTATTATACTCACCCCCTCTTAAGACCGCAACGTTCTCGTTGCGCCTAGCAGCCAACCGCAGTCCAACTCCAGGATCTTTCCCCCGCTAGACTGCTGACCTGGGCACTCCTGACCACAGGATCAACACGCGATCGCAGGGTTGCTCTAATACCATTTGTAACACCCCGACTCAGCATGTGAGCCAGAGGCGCGCCGATGACGTCGCGTTCTTTAAGTGGGGTAGTTTGTAACACTACGGAATTTGGAAAGTGGTTTATGGAGTTGGTTTGTCCCACATTGGAAAAAATAAGGCTCATATGATCAGTTTATAATAGATTCCTACCATCATACTACCAACAAGACCTTCACCTTTTAGAGCGCGGAGAGGATATATGGGTCTAAGAGGTGATTACCCATCTTATTGGGTTGTGTTGCGACGGACGATGGATCGGTCTGTTACACTTCGCCCTTGATACAGACGAGATTGACTGATTTTGAACCAGGTAAGTTGGTGCGGGAAGCGCCCAATCATAAGCGTGCTAAGTATGAGGCTAAGTACGCTGGGTTATGACTTGCTTCCCTTCTTTTTCTCCTCTTTGGGGGAGTTGGAGCTAGCAGTTGTTGCTCTACTCAAGCGGATCCAGCTGTTCTCTAAGATGCAGGATATCAGTGCGCATGTTGCAGCTTTTATTTTTACTAGGATTGGTTTTCCATAGCGAAAGGTGTAGGGGCTTAGATAGTATCTCGACTCCCCACCAACTTCTTGTAAATTATTCTTAACTCTTCATTCAATAATAATAATAATAATAATAATAATAATAATAATAATAATAATAATAATAATAATAATAATAATAATAATAATAATAATAATAATAATAATAAAACAAACTTATTTTTAAGAATGACTATGTACTTTGATTTGAATACATATCAAGTAGTAGTCTATCAAAAACTTTGAATGGGGAGGATTAAGGTTGGTTTAACGGTTAGATGACCAATGTGCGTGGGGGTAGTCACGAATTTGAATACTCATATCTCCCACTCTCCAACATTAGCTGCTCGTATGTACAAAAAAGTATTTTGTACAGGGAGTGGCAATCAGTTAAGTGTGGTCATCTTCGGCCGATTTGTATCGGTTTGGGTCAGACTTTAGTAGCTTGATAGGGCCTATTCGGTGATGGATTGAGTTTTTAAATTTATACCGGGTTCCCTCAACTCGGCCGTTGGGTTATTAATGATAAATTTTACATGGATCGGATGAGGCTCACGTTACTCGGATTTTATCGACGACTACAACTTTTATATATGAAACATTGTAAATAGTAAAAATTTAAGGGGTTCGGTGATGAACTTGGACTAGGTAAGGTGTAAAACTAGATTGAGAAACGTTTCTCGGCCCATTGATGAAATATAAAAGAATAGAGTAATTTATAAGTTGTTGGGTTATTCCTCTAATATAAAATGGTCTTAGGATGAAGTCCCATTGGATTTTCGAGTTATTTTTCTTCTTTTCTACAGATCGATGGGCATTTGACTTGACCAATGACAAATTTAGCATGTGTTTCTAACTTTCTACTAACATTGATTCATTTTAAATTCAGATTTGACAAATAATTCACTTGGTGGTTGCAAGTGGATCCAAATATTCAAATATTTAAATTATACGAATCATTGTTGGTGAGCATTTAAATTGATTGGGATGAATTTAAATTGGCTTTGGGTTGTTTCGCGATTGAGTCATATCATATGGGTTACCATAATTGATCAAGTCGGATGGAGTCAGTTAGGACTTCGGACTTACTGTTACCTTTTACTAGTACAGTAGAACCATGAGAGTATAAATGACATAGAGGATGATTTGTTGACTTAATTAGAATTTTACTACTTTGCATGAAGCGGATAGGAGGAAAATAATAATAATGAGTGCCGGTATGGTGGTATGACTGTATGAGACAATAGGATAGCTACTAGAAAGAAAAAAAGGGCTACGAAATTAGGACCAATAAAAGTTAAAGAGTTGCAAAAGTTTGAAGCAGAGAAACATTCCCCTTTTCCAATGGTTGCTTAATGCCGACAGCCCTTTTGACCTCTCTTTCTTCACCCAATCACTTTCGTTTACCCGATATATCATTAAACCATTAATTATAAGTTATTGTTACCGATCAACATTGAAGTAGTTTAAGTTTATCTGTTCAGCTTTAGTGGTTGGAGTGTTGTTTAAGCAAATATTTTGGAAAGATTATGAGTTCGGCTATTAGTATATGGGTAAGAAACTAAGAGTTGTTTCTTAACAATGAGCACCGGCCCTAATTAAGTACTCTTTGGTAGATATGCACAGTTGATACCAATTCGTGCATATTCATGTTATTAAACTTTTGTTCCGATTACTACGCTGTTACTTAGGATTTAGAGTTAATTTGAGTTAATTTTCTCAAGTTAGGTTGAGTTTATTAGCTCCATACTTCGAGCAAAATTTTGCTCTCTTTACTCGGCTTTCCTTGAAGACGTTATGCATGTATCGTGTTGGCTGTATTCGGAATAGGTTGTACCAATAGAATATTCTTTACTACTAGAATGGAAAGCAAGAAATAAAAAAACTCACCGTAAAAAAACGAATGTAAAACTCATTGTTATAGTGTTCTCCACATGATCAAAAGCAACCACCATAAGTCCATTAATTACAAACATTTTTGCTCAACAGCGGGCCCCTACCGTTTAAGTTTTCACAAAATTTCCCTTTTATTTTTTTCTTCCGCATAATCAGAAACGTCGATAGAAATCTTTTACTAATTCACATCAATAATTCGAAGGTTGAAAGACTTATCACAATTTCAATTAGTCAAAATTTGTATATGTATGCATATGGTATATTGGTATAGCATATTAGGTCGATGTTGTCTAGCTAATTAATTGATTATGCGACATTACATCTGATTATAAATTCTCCATTTCAGCTTGGACAAATAATTGCGTTCAAAAATTTATATTTCAGAGTTTGTCTCTAATAAGGGCTTCGTATTAGTGCCGTTTTTTGTTTTTGATTTCAGTTTCAAAAGAATTAATCTAATAAATTACCAAATGAACATCAAACTACTACGGAGTAGTTTCAATAACAGTCATATAAAAATGAAAATGACAACTAAAAACCGAAAACCAATTTGTCTCAATTATACCATACTCACTAGATGAAGCACAAAGAGTATGGTGGTGTTTTTCACAATAGAGGAGTATGGAACACACTTAAAAATAAATTTTCATTTATTTATGTCATGGGTCCACCTGTTATTATAATTGTCGGTACATTGTATGGAGAACTAATCTTTCAATTATTGGTTGGGTAATTCAAAGTTAGCATTCGATCCAATTGTGAGTTCTAATTCTCTTTCCTAACTCTTAATTATTGTTGTTCTTCCATTTTAATGTTTAGGATTTGCTTATTCTAGATTAGCTACCTAGGGTTTGCATAATCTATCCTTAGCCTTATTAATTATCGCTCGTTAAACTAATCTGGTAATGTAAAGAACTTTGATCTAGTATTAGGTGCTCTTCGGTATTAGATTGAAGGGAAAAATAACATAATTGGCATATTATAATGTTGCTCAGTGTATGCGGCCAATTCTTTATTGACATTGTTCTAAGTCTTATTGCTGTTATTGAACCGAGTCTAATCACTTGGTTTAGAACGTTTAATAATTATGGTTGTTAGAGTCGTGCTCACGCCTAATAACTAATCACTAAGGAACAATGGAAATTTAATTCCACAATGGAGTAATGAAGAGGAAGATAATTGAATTGGAACTAGGACCGATTGTTAGAACTGCTATCTAGCACTAGGGGTGAGCATGAGCGGGTACCCGCCAACAAGTTATGGACCCGGACCCGGACCCGTCAACAACGGGTCCTAGAAATCCAAACCCGTACCCGTACCCGTTTCCAACAGGTCCTAGAAATCAAGACCCGTACCCGGACCCGCCGGGTCCTAAGCGGGTGCGGGTACCCGTTCAATAAAATGCCGACGCTCAATTAAAACCTTTTTTTGTACAATCTGAAACTCGGAATTTTTAATTTCAAATGCGATTATCTTTGAAATATCCCAAATAATGGCTAGAGTAAAATAATTTTACTGAAATTACAAACCAACAATGTACAATTACAATCCATACACAAATAAAACAATTCAAGATACAATCCACAAAGGGATACACTTGGTCATGGACGATTCTGATGAGAAGGCATCCTAAGCCGTGAAGAAAATATGTAGCTCGATCGATTAAAAACCATGCTGAAGCTGCTCAAGTGCCGAGATACTTGTTGACTTGCTGTTATCAATTAATAAATAAAAAATGAAACCCAAAATCATCAATTAAAATGAGCCCCAAAATTATACGGACAAAAACAAAATCATCAATGAAAATAAGCCCAGATAATATGATATTAATTCAAATTAAACCCATATCAAAAATTAAAAACAGAAAATTAAACACAAAACTAAAATTGAAAAGGGACGCAGGAGAGTAGAGACGACTTATTTGAATACCCGACTTGCTCAGAAATTGAAATCAGAAAATCAAAGAAGAAGTGGAGGAGAAGATCAAGAGAAGTGAGAGAAGCAGAGAAGTGAGAGAAGAGGGGGGGGGGGGGGTGTGTTTGTCGGATGAGAGAAGCAGAGAAGAAGGGGGGGTGTTTCTGTTTTGTCGATGAGAGAAGCAAAGAAGGGGGGGTTATTAGAAGCAGTGTCGGCTAGGGTTAGAAGTTAGATAGGGTTTTATACTTTTATTAGTTTTTTTTTTTTTTTTCTGAAGACAGTTACGGGTACCTGTCATACCCGCTAAATAACGGGTACCCGTAAGATCCGTTGTTTCAACGGGTACCCGACGGGTAACGGGTCCTAAATTTTTGGACCCGTACCCGTACCCGTTGTCAACGGGTGCCGGTCCGGATCCGCCGGGTCCTAAGCGGGTCCGGGTACCCGCTTTTTTTGCTCACCCCTATCTAGCACCATGTTTCTTGTACTCCCGGGACCATGGTATAATATACCAATTTTTCTGGTTTTCAAACATGATATTTTGGTTAAGAAAAAATTAAGGGTTTGTTCGGTATCACTGCCGTTTTTTTTTTTTAATTTTTATTTTAACAGTCATATAGACTGAAGACTGACAACTGAAACTGAAAACTACCTTTTCTGGTTACAAAAAACGGGCTTTGGTTTTCAAGGAAAAAAAAAACAAACACAAAACGATACCAAATAGATCCTAAATATAAAAAATACCAAAAATGATACCAACGAGCCCTCAATTTGCAAATAATCATAGTTGTTTACAAATGACAAATGTTATAAAGATCAAGGTTTCCCCAATGGTTAGAAAATCAAAGTGCTCAACGTGAGGGTTCTTTATCCCTTCTTGTGTCCCTCTCCCTATGAGTGAAGATCATTTGTCCCAATCTCGTGTCTCACTCCCTTTATCTTTCCTATTGGATGTTTTTTTTTTTTTTTGAAATGGTCCTATCGGATTTTAGAAATTCATTGAAAAAAAAAGAGACTTTATTATACTCAGCCCTTAGGGCTAATTAGTTATGTAGGAAACTTATGTGAGTCACAATAACTAATAAATGCAAAATGTAATTTAAAAAAATAATATCGTGCACCATTTTCCTTATTCTTCCTTACTCATCTGACTCCAGCTAGCCCAACGTCGCCCCTAAACTCTTTTTCCGCCCACTTTAGGATAGCATTTTCCTACTTGGGTTCACCACACCCCAACTAGGGTGTCATTTTATTCAGCCGGTGTTCGCCGAAGGCCGGGATGGTGGTGGGTGAGGCATGGGTTGGATGGAGAGAGAGGGGAGAGAAATCGCTAGAGTTGTATTTTTGTTTATTACATTTTTCTTGTTTTCCTACTTTTGTACTTATTAATTGGTTGAAAATCACATCCATTGATGCATGATTAATTCCTAAACTTAGCCCTAAGGGCTAATGGTAACAAAACCCACAAGAAATATTAGGGTGGTAAATTTTAATGTGGTTTTGCAAACTTGTGATTGGAGAAGTATTGGGACTAATATAAGTGAGGATCCCCTGTCTCATATTGTGTTTCATCCCTTGTATCCTCCAATTATAAGCTTGTAAATCAACATTATAACCTTAATAAATCTAATTTGTTTTTTTTTTTTTTTTTTTTTTTTAAATTTGGATGAATTTCTAAAGATATGCATAATGACTTAACCTCCACCGTAACGTTCTTGAAACCTTGTACGGAATGAAAGTGTAGCCCATCCTTGACACACTTTAATTTGATCATAGATCTACGCGACCTAAGCCTTGAGTCGAGTTAAGTGTCAAATTGGTGATTAAACTTTTTAAAATCACCCAAATTGGTGTCTCGCAACTTTTATACACCAAAAAAATGGTGTTCCGTCCATTTCTGTTAACTTTGACATCCATTTTGTTGTTTGTCTTATTCTTTTTCTCTCATAAATTCATGATTTTCTTACCCACCATCATCTTGATCGGATCGATCATCATTTCCATCCCATCTCTCCCTCCTCAATTTCCCTACCCTATTTATTTTCTCCCTCCTTAATTTCCCCTTTTTGGAATTGTAATTCAGACAATAAAATCATATCTAATAATCCCCATGTTCTCCAATTTTTCTCATGACAACTACTAAAATCTGTATTTTCTCTACACAGAAAAAAAAAAAAAAAAAAAACAAAATTCATCATCAATGAAGACCACCGAATTTGATTATCATCAAATGTTAGTATAATCGAATTTATTTATTTCGTCTTAAATCAATTTTTTCGCACTTTAAGTATAATCGAACAGAATTGGGCATTGGGTATGGTTTGGGGATTTTTCTGGGTTTGATTTGGTGATTTTTGTGGGTTTGATTTGGGAATTTTTTGGGTTTGATTTGGGGATTTTGTGGGTTTGAATTGAGGATTTTTCTGGGTTTGGTATTCCTGGGTTCATCATTTTATATATATAATAATCATTATTATTCTTTTTGTTGATATAATTATTACAAAGATTTTGTAAAACATGGAGTAACCTCAATGGAATTGAGTTGAGTTCGGGAAATCCTCGGCGATACGCCGGCGAGAAGCTCCGGTGAAGAACAATGTAGCATATCCACCCTAATTTCTCGGCAAATTGCCCCGGATTTCGCGCAATTAGGTCGCACAATTTCTCGCCAAATTGATCATGTGTTTCTTGTTTTAGTTTTTTTTTTTTTTTTTTCTGGGTTCATATTTATGAAAATGGGGTATGGGGGGTTTGAGTAATGTAATTTATGATTTAGGAAAGAAGAGGATGGAGAAGATAGAGATAGTAACAGCAAAATTTGACAGATTTTGGATGGAGACACCAAAAGCAACAACAAAAGTTGGCAGACACCATTTTCATTTATTTTGAAAAGTTTGGACACCAATTTGACACTCAAATAGTCAAATCCCTTGAGTCATTGACCATGATTCTAACTTTAACTATGCCCTAGTCCTAACATACGAGGGTCATTTCATTTTTTATTGATCATGATCTTAACCCTAACCCTCACGGCGGTTCAAGGTCAGACGTAGGTAAGCTTGCCCCGTAATTAGTTCAGCACAAACCGTGGCCCTCATGGACATTGGCCTACTCTAGTGAGTACGAAGATACAAGTTGATTAATGCAAGTTTATTTATTCACATAATTATGTGGATTATTAAGTATTTTTCCATCTAGCCATCTAATTTTTTCGAGAAGGACACTTGCCATTTATTAATTGGATAATACTAAATAATTACATAATATGAAAATTATTAGCTAATTTACGGAAAATAATATAGTTTATAGTAATTATGGTGGTAAGGTAATTTATAAAAAAATAATAGTGTTGCTAATAATATTGTAACAAAGACCAATTGACAATTTTATAAAATGAGTATAAAAATATAGACATACAGCACGCGCAAATTATATCATGCTCCCGGGAGCACAAACAGCATGATGGTCCTTCTCACAATAGAGGAGTGTGGACCACATTTAAATAGATATTAAATTATTTTAAATGTGGTCCATACTCCTCAATTGTGAGAAGGACCACCATGCTCCTTGTACTCCCGCGAGCATGGTATAAGCATTGTACAGCACGGACGCGGGCCGCGCATGCAAACTAGGAAATTAAAGACCTAAATATGAGACCTGAAACCAAGTCTTTTCTAGGAGGACACTTGTCACCTATTAATTGGATAACACAATAAAATTATATATTATATGGTAATCATTAGTAATTTATGGAAAATGTTATCATTTATGATAATAAGTTAGTTAATTATGGTAATAAATTAAAATATAATGTGATATAACGGGTGACAGGATAATGGAATGAGAATGAAATTGTAAAACGGGTGACATAATAGTGGAAGAGAAATAAAATAGTATAACGGGTGACGGGATATGGGATGAAAATGAAATTACACGGGTAACGTAAAAGTTGAAAGGAAATAAAAATACGATGAGTTAGTGGAAATGAATAATAATAATCTATAATATGAGGGGTGAAAAAAGTTGAAAAAGAATAATATAATATATCGTTCCTACTAATACTATAAATATGTAGCGCGGATCAGACATGCAAACTAGTGTGATTTAATTCGAATTTGAGTGGTAGTGGTGCTAATTTGGGTAGTTGGATCACATTATTATAATTTGTACCCTTATTTTGGTGGGTTGGTTCAGCCCACTTAGGAAGATTGGCACAAAACAGGTCAAACAAACAAAAAAGTTCGGAGGAAATTAAGGGTAGGAAGATTAGGGGCGGAAGGGGAAATGGAAGAAGATGGAAGAATGTGGATGTGGACAGTTGACAAGTTATATTGCACTGTGAATGGCTTATAGAAGAAGCGGCTCCTACGGAGTAAAGAGAACTCCGTATTGGAGAATGATGACTGTAAAATCTCCGTGGATGTGGAGAAAGATTGAGAGAGAGAGAGAAAGAGATATTTATGGCAAATAATTTCACCATGTTGGTCGGTTGTGTAAGTAACTTTAGACAAAAGTCAAAAAAAGAGACTGTTTATTTCTGTCACACTTCCACATTCTTGTAATCTTATCGTTCATTTGAAAACCTTAAATGGGTCAAACCAACCAGACAAATTTGGAAATTCTTATTGGGTGCACTTCTACAGGATTTACATATTGTGTAGCAATAATTTGCCATTTACTGTGGAGCCTTTTCGTTAGCACTCATCATACTTGATTAGACTCATACTCCTGTATTCCTTATGTCCTCCTTTCGTTATTTTGGATTTTGTAACGTTTAATTTTTCGATATATGAGTAATTCAAATCGGATGTTGACAATTCGGAGAAACAGAAAGATTGTACGGAGTATCTTACAGTAGCACTGGAAAAACTTGAACGAGAGTTAAGCTATACATCATATATCACTGCTGCACATTTTCAGACTGATTTTCTTTGTCATAATATTTTGGTATCAGAATAACCTCGTTACATATGTACACCGTTAGCACATCGTGATTTATATAAGATTTCTCATCTACAAAGGTAGCACCAAGCGTTGCACACATAGGACAGACAACAATCGAACAACCAATAAGTGAGAAATAGTGCATGTTGTCTGTTCTACATGTGGAACAAATTGTACTATGTTTATTTGTTATTATCCCAAGAGGCTAGAGGCTATTATTTGATTTCTTATTCCGAGTTTGTTTCTAGCGTTCAAAAGACCAATGTTCGAACGTGTCCGAGGACGAGTTTCTTCCCAGAGGATCAGTGTCCCTTGGATACCATACGGATACAATGGCCTAAGTAGTGTCCAATAATGTTCATGGCAACAGGCTACAGGCAATCATATTTAGAAGTGCCTGTTGTCCAACTGAATGGTGCTATACTGCTATACTATCCACAATATTAAGGTCACAGGAGCATATACTCGTACAATCTCAAATCTCAGTATCTCGAACAAATTTTAACTAGAAAACTCCAAACGTTTATGACTTCAGACAAATCGACATTGTTTGCAAGAATACTGAGACTAAGTTCATGATCACCATACTAAGTTTCACAGAGAGCAACAAAGTATGACTTGTGCTCGCAATCACCCTTCCTGGATTCTGATATATCAGGTATATATGTGTCTAAGCTTTCAGCCCGGTCCCCTGCCTGCTGATCTTTGTACCTTTGACACGCAATTTAGATAAATCAGAAACACTTCTGCTCTGAAATTTAAAAGCACTTTGAAGGATTCATTGTGCAGCACAGGCAACCCCACTACTTCCTGCATCAGATCGAATAAAAGATGCTAAAACAACATCTAGCACCAGTTTTCGACCCTGACAATTCTCTTGATGGGTCATTCCGAAAGAATCTCTCTAATGTTTTCAACATAGAGGTAAAAATCCGTAGATAGACCGATAAGTGGGAGCCTTAGGGGGATTAAGCAGTTGTGGTATACTGTACAAAAACCAACATTACGCTTTAATCAGTCAGCTGACAACATAATTACAATTGTAAAAAGAATCTTGTCGGTAAAACGAGTAACTTGTGGGCCCACACCCTTCACCAGCCACTCACTCAGCTATCTACAGAGAATAAAAAAAAGGAGGTGGAGCATTACAAAGACACAGATACGCAATGAACCTTCCAAGCCAGCTGTATCGAAATTTTCGAAGTTTACTTTCAAATCCAGAGTTGCAGGGGCTGATAGACATATGGCCACAATGGTGAGATAGTACTATCTGTATTCCCCGACTTTTAGAACATGCGATGCTGCACAAGCATGACAGCATGATGATCCTATAATTCCCAAAGTCGTATTCCTATGACATGTTCGTCGTTCACATTTACATAATACATTCGAACTTTCTGCTTTCAGGTACAGAATAAGAAAATATGGGTGTAATTTGCTTGAATGATCTTGAGCAAAAGGATTTTTGAAGAATCTCTACTGAATTTAATGTATGAAGTTGGCTGCTTTCGCTTTTCCCCGGGAGAGCATCCGGCGTCAGCAGCCACCCTCCCTCCACAGTCCACACATTTCATATTGACACTTGACAGCAGGCAACACAAAAGCCTACCGGAAGTCCTTCACATTTTTATATCCCTTTCACATGTTCAAAGATCTTTATTTCTTGTTTACGCATAGATCTTTCACATACTATTGCTATACACCAAGTCACCAACAACTTGAAAAGTATTTTCTAAAGTTTTCGAGTATGTGAAAAACTTAAAAAAGCGTAAAGAAATGAGAGTAATGAAGCCAACATGCGAAGCTTATGCGTGCGTTTTAGAGCATCAAATTATTTGCGTAATGCACAAACAGATCACATCGTCAAAGCACAATCTCTACAAACATTTTACTCGCTCTAGGCTTCATGACAGTTTTGTAGCAAAAGCTTCTCAATGAAGCAACTTTTTTCTTTTGTAGCCTTTAGCTTAGCTAAGAGAACAATGTGGTATGGATAAAAGATTCTTCTAGGTCTTTCTTCATGTTTGATGTCTATTATCGCATCACTTCCATTGGTGAGTTCGATAAGGAATGGTATACCCTTCTATTTAGCATCGAACAACGGATCCCCGAGTTCTTGGGGTACCATAGCAGTGTGTTGAGGATACTATTTGTCTTTGTCTATCAACGCCCAAATAACATGGTTTTGATTTCAAGTCTAGGTCAATTCAACTTGTAGAATTCAGCCTGAGACCTACAATTCCCACCAAGCTAATCAAGGCAGGAATACTGTCAAAGCCATTGGGGATGCTGCTCCTCAGTCCTCAGACTCCTCACACAGTGATCGGTTTGCTAATGCACCCGAATTCGAAGGAGTAATCACGGATGAGCCACATGCAGTGAAACTCCCTCGGTGCTGCTATTGCTCCTTTGCGCCAACGGTGTTTTCGCCAAATCTTAGCAAGCAAGTACTCCGTAGTAACATAGTTTGCTCATTCATCGAGTTAGTTTTAGCATCACTTAAGAATTATTATGATCATTTAAAGCTATTTCAGGTTCCATATCCTTGTCATCAAAACCAAAACTACATTTTAACCCTTCGTGTTTAGATCAAGAGTCTTTGGAGCCTTTTCCGGCATTGGGTACATGGCATCATACACTGCTCGAACCAGTAGAACGACTCGTGAAGGAAGGCCTGATGCGACAAAGGGATCTCAGACCCTTTTTTCGACAACATAATATTTCCTTGCTTGAAAAAAAAAAAACAAAAAAACAAAAAAAAATTCCCCAAACCTACACAAACAAACCTGTTGGTGGGAAAAAATACAAGCAATCAGTGGATAAGTTGAGTGACTCCATAACATCTTTAAATTTACAAATGTATTTGTTACAAATAACATTACATTTGCTCGCTCAATGGACCACATCACAACCACAAGGCATATTCATAGGCTTGGCTTCAGAAAACACAAGCTAACTACTCCATAAATATCAGATCCAGATTGGCCGATAACATATATATTTGCTCTGTTTCAAATGCAAGACATACACAAAGAGTGTTTCTAAAGCTTTAAACAATACCTGATTTATGTCTTGAGGGCGAATTATTTCAAATTAAGAGAGCGTGCGCCTATTGAAAGATTCCACTGTCAAGTTAGCTGTGAAAGCTGGAATGGAGTTCAGCTTTCTGATAAATATCTCAACCTACAAGTCGTCCAGACCAAAACGAGAACTATTAATTCACTTGCTTATATGCATTTACCAAAAGGTCCAAAATCATCTGTACCCCTAGGCTCTAGCCCATGCCTAGAGCCTTTCACGAAATATCAGGTTGATTTTTAATGAAATGATCTAGTACTCATCCATAAGAAATCTCATGCTAGAGTAAACATTAATTAAAAGCGGCCAACAACCAAAGAACTAACTTCACAAAAGCAAAAAGATGAAACTAGTACTCCAAGTCTCCAACATTAGCTCAGTGCCTCCAAGAATCCTCCCTATGGCAAGGTAGGGGAGGGTCAGATGTATAGAGCCTTGCCCCTAAGAAACTTAGTATTCGAAAAGTAGAAAATCACTCCCCTGTTAAGAAAGTTATACCGGCCCAAGAAATCCTAAACGATTCTTTTGCTTTATATAGAGGCAACTTCTTGACATAATAATAGGTACGTTATAAATTAAATTACGATGGTCAGACAGCATCATATACTCACCTGTTGTGAAACGTCAGGCTGCTTCACGTAGTCATTCACCTGCATGATCAAAATAATAGTGTATGAGGTGGAATAGCTTAGAACACACAGTGAACTTGTAGGCTTCACATATCGCTAGAAGTCTACATAAGTGTTTCAAAGTTCACAAGCAAATTGGAAGAATATCATGGCTCTTTTCTTCGTTCTATCTATACACATTCTAATCGGCTATCACTTCGTAGCAGACCATATAAATATATAAGGCCCCTGTACACATCCCACTATTCATGTCTATTCAAAATCTAGTGTGCTTCCTTAGCTGCAATCTTACGGCTTCCATAGTTTACATATAAATGCCTCTCCATATATTTAGCAGGTCAAATTCTGGAAAATATCCCAGTTCCCATAATGCCAACCACCAAAAAATGTCAAATTTCATGGCATGCTGCGAAAGGGACGGACTTGGAGTAGCATACAAAAGTATGCCTTATTTTTCTTTGGGGGATAATGACAACTCTTGGTTTAAGTAACAAAAGCACATATTAGAAAGAAACCACAATGTATTAGACTTATATGTATAGCACAACTACTTTCTCGCGCCATGAAGGCTTTTCTTTTTCTTAATTTTTTCAACTTTCACAAGTGCAGTACACCATTTTTTCCAGCCTTTCAGAACTGCCATACATCTCTTCTCTTACATTGTTATTATCATGTACTGGTGTACAGCTCTCAGTGCTGTATTAATTCAATGCCCGTACATTACACTTGGGGCTTGTTTGGTTGGAGGGATAACGATTACAACGTAATCAGCCATTATTAGTGAGAAAATAAAGAAGAATGAGAGAAGTTGGGTGCAATCTAATCATCATGTAGGAGGTTTCCGTTTTGCAGAAGTAATCATCATAGTTAAACTTAAACCCATGTAATTGTCAGTACATCATTAGATGTAATCAACCCCTCTCCCTCTTGCGATTGCTTTTTTTCCTTCTCACATTTGTACCAAATTCCATTCCATTGCATTGTAATAGTTACCCCTCCAACCAAACATAACCTTCAGTCATATTACAAAATTGCATGACCTGCTGACTTAAGATAACCTCAGATTCTTTTTGATCTAAATTTACTCTCTTTTTTGATCCCCGTAATATCAGACGGTTTACTGCAGAAAGAAGGATAGCTTATATGAGTCAAAAGATCAAAGCTGAAAATGAACTACCCAACTACAGTCAGCTTATCTCCAAATGTCACTATAGACAGAAAACATACAGAGAAAGCAAGTATTCTTGAATGTCATAAATTTTCTTCTGATGAGAAGCTCTAACAAAAAGTCCATGACCGCCATATGGCCAGAAATTTCACTCACCAGGATGTTTGTATTTCCAGACTCATACTCAAATTCTAGCTTCTCCTCGTCATTTTGAGCATAAATAGATTGAAGCGTGAAACGGGTCACAGGAATCCCATTTGGACGTTGTTTATCATCCATTAGAATCTGCAAATTAAATAAGCGTATGAAACGAATTGAGATCTGAAAAAAAGTAACCTCGCATTCGGAAGAGATCTAAAAACCAAAAACACCAGGGGAGACATCCACACCCCTTTCTTGTATAGAGAAGTTGAAAACTTGCTTTATTTATAAATTTCAATTTGATTCAGTACATCATAATTTTTCTGATATTGGCGTTTCATTATAGAACTTGCCATTTCTTGCTTCTTTGACACAGACATACTCCAGAGTGATAACTTTTTAATGCTTTGCTTACTTTTATCTCGTTAACCCAAAATACTTATCAAACTTTACTCTGTATTGCTTAAGTCTCTGCATGAAGGAAGAGGGAGTTATGAACTGAGAATAATAAAATGAATAGACGCCATGCAAAATTTATGAGAATTGCCTACCCCTTTAACAAGTCAAATTAAAAGAAAGGGGGCGGGCTTTGTGTACCACAACTTCATCTACACAACTGCAGAATCGCATATGGTCACAATATTCTCTTTATCAGCCCTGTTAGAGAATCTTCTATTTTTAGAACCTTTCAGTCCCAACATATTCATGCAACTTAAAAGCATATAACCAACAAAATCAAAAACTTCTATAACATACCTTATAGCCAAACAGTTCACAACATGCCCGCCTAAACACTGAGATCCTATCAGCAAACACAGTTTTGTACCTTACCCATTCATCACAAATGTACGAATTAGTTAGCACAAAACAGAGGACTTAATGTTAAAAAGGATGACCTTCTTTGTACGTCATAGATCACTTCTAACCTTTCCTCACGTTTTTCAAGAGTTGCTATTTGCTCCTTTAACTGCACTATTTTGCCCGATATATATGAGTCAACTAGCAGACCTGCATCAGCTGTAAGTTTAACACAAATGTCAAGCTTTGATTATGTTTTAAGAGTATGACAATTAAGAGCAGCCATCCAGGATTAAACAATTTTTGTCCTTTTGTTTGAGTGGAAACTAATAAACTATAACACACATCATACTCTGATTAGGATGTGCAGAAAACAGAATTAAAGTTTGGCACAAGTGGCAAGCAATTGAGTTCAGTATCAAGAGATTGGACTATGAGCAAAATCCAGGATTACACAGAACATATATTTTTCAATCAAATTGATAGTGGAAATTACAAAACACCAAGGTTTGTTTTAGAGGAACCCCCTCCCCCCCCCCCCTTTTCCACACACACACACACACACACAAAACATAATATGAATGCAATAAAGGGGATAGGGAGTAGCAACCGAAAATCATGAGAACACAACTTTTACCCAAGATTTTTTTAATGCCGAAGTAGGGTACAAGTTTGCTTAGAAATCAAGCGAAAACTAAACCTGATTGTGTCTTTAGCTCTTCTACAACATTCAGCTTCTCACAAGCCTTCTGAAGTTCACTTTGTAATGCTGCTATAGTCTCCCTAGCCTCACTATCAACTCCTAGGGCATTCACCATTCGCAGAACTTTTGTATTAGAAGCTGAGAAATCACCATGACCTAACTGTGAAGGGAACAATAGAAAGTACTCAACAACAGTATGTAAAGTTAAAATTATTTCTATAGCAATTTAAAGGAACAATATGGTAATCTGATCTTGATTTTCGATTGGATTGTTGAGACTTGAGAGTCAAAAGAAATTGAATGTAATTACATCTTGCACTCTTCAAATATATCTAGTGCTAGCAAATAGCAGAATAACATGGTATACACCATATTAAAGGCCAAGTCAGGTGGATATAAGTCTCTAAACTAATAACATTATCATACAACCGATGATGAGCTGAAGAACATAGCATACATTTCATCCGTGGAATCTACAATAACCTATTAGACACAATCATATCAGAAGGCATGACATCATTACAAACAACAAGCTGCCTTTTTTTTTTTTTTTTTTTTGACATAAGCTGCCTACCCAATATGCCTGATTAATTGATTAAAACATAAATTTAATAATACTCTGAATGAATAGGTACTAAACTCCATGGAGCATAGGTAACTACTTTACTACTTCTCTCAATATTAATAAAACATAAAACAAAGTTGGCTTACTATTACATCGAGTACTCAGTATTTCTAAATAAGTTTTTGATGCTTGCATACGAATCATGGTACTTTATAATCAAATGGTTCACTGAACCCAAACTTGACATTAAACTTCATATATAGCTTCAATTCCCTAAATACCAATATTCTCTGCAAGAAAAATTTAGCTCTTTCATTGAAAAGCAAGAACAATGCATGTTATGCATCTAACCATCAAACATCGGACCTATATGAGACCTCTCTTTAAGCAATAAATGAAAAGAATTTTACCAAAAAAAAAAAAAATGAAAAGAATGTTGCACTTATTGCTCAGTTATACAATAGAAATGAGATACTACTTTACTCCTTAGCCCAAACACAAAATTGAAAGGCATACTGGTATCCTAAATTATGCTCATTTTCTCTCTTAGCAGTGCCACTGCCTTGGCCACCCCTAATCCCCTACACCTCTACCATCACTAAAGTTACCATTCACTTCCTAAAACCAACCATGCAAACATAATGAATAGGATTCCTTCGGTCCGACTCAACAGGAGATCCTGAAACAGCCATAAGACTCCCTCCCCACCTTCAGCAGTACTCCCTGCTCCAGCTCCCCCTTCACCAGCACTTCTGCCCCAGCTTCATTACCTTCCTGCCCCACGCCTCCCCCTCCTTCACCGTGCACCCTTCGTCGACAATATCCCAATCACATCATATAAGTTCGCAGTTGATTTAGCAACCAAAATCAAATTCTAGAAAAACAGCCAAGGTCGTTTTCAGGAGCAACAAATTTTAAGTTAGTTTTGTAGCTTATTTGACTATCATGTAGGATACAAAGAAACCAATACTTCAAACAGCCAGTGATACCAAATGCGGTTGTTGTAAACTGTTTCCTTTATTAATTAACAGCAAACCTTGGATTCTAGTAAAGCAATCTCTGAACGAAGTCGGTCTCCCTCTCTCTCAAGAGACTTTATTCTCCTTGCATCACTATTTAGCTTCTCGTTTAGCATCTTTATCTCATTATAGTGCCGATCATTGGCCGCCTTCTGTTCAATCAGATTGCTTTCCAATTCCTTTATGTGAGTGTCTTTCCGGGCAAGGGACAATTCAGATCCCTGATCCATTTACGATACACTGTAGTTAGAAATCATGTGAGAAGAACATAAAGGGCAGCCCGGTGCACATTGGCGTCCCCGCTATGTGAGAAGAACATAGAAAAAGGAAAAAGAATGTGGGGAGCTGAGCCCACCTGAGGGGAGGTTCTGTTGATAGCTTCATTGCCAGAATCCACATGAGTCTGATGCTTCAAGTCATTAGCCTCACTTTTCAGTTGATCTCTTTCTTCAATAACTAAAGACAGCTACAATTTTCATATGACGACCAAATGGAATCAAATACTAGAAGATTAAAACACAATCTCTTACAGAATCAAAACAAAACTATAAGAAGCGTCAGGCACCTGCAATAAAAAGCCAATAACACATTTTCGTTCTTCATGGAGCCTAGATGTCCACAATATAAATGTATCATTTATGTTTAGCTCCACCAACCCTTTTTTCATGTCACTACAAGATCAGTCAACAAAGCCAAGGATAGAGGGTAAAACAGTCCAGATTCAGGGGGTTTTATCTATTGGTGATCCAACTTAGACTTTGTGACATGAAGATGTGAATACATGTAGAGATATTATGAACTGTAACGAAGAGTTCTACAGAGAATCGTCCATAAAAAACCCAAACAAATCAAATTCCATCGTCAAATCTGAAATTGGATGGGACAGTAGACATGCTCCCCAAATATCTGTAGAAGACCACAGTCGACACTTAAAACGGATTCGCCATTTTCAATTGTCACCACTCACCACATCCTACTATTAACTTTTCACCCATCACCAAAGTTCAAGCTGGTTTCCAAAAAAAAAAAAAAAAAAAAGGTAAGCTCCACAAAGTAGATCAGCTTGTGTAGTAGATATTCAGTTGACGATTGTTCGTTTTTATTAGGAAGACAATGAGGGACAGTCACCATAGTCTTGTCTCCAACCACAATTAATAGAGTTCTTTAAGACAGATCAAATACTACCTATCTATTCTTTTCCTAGTACAATATAGATTTATCATGCATGAAGCTGGAACTTATCGTCTTTGAAACAATAGCTCAATATCTACAGATATCACACAAAAGGCTTTCATATGCAGGAGAACTCGAACAAAAGAGAATCTAAGAGCAGGAGCCCAGTCTAGGCAACAAAATTTGCAAGCTTTTCCCAAGTCAAGATAGGTAGTAAAACCGGGAGAAAAATCCTAGATTACCTACCCTTAATTGGAGTTGCTTAATCTCCGACTCCAAAGACTCTTTCTCCTCTCTGGCCAACGTAACTTCTGATTCAGCGTTCTTCTTATCAAGCTCAGCAGTTTCCAAAGCAATCTCAAGTTGTTTAACCCGTGTATTTGCCTCTCCTAATCTTGTCATGCATTCAATCACCTCCCTGTACAGCATAATAAAATAAAAATAAAGATCATAGAAACAAAAAAGCAATCAACATACATCAGCAAATGTCCAAACTTCTAAAATATAAGTGGACATGCCACACAAAATGCAGACAGATAAGAGACCCCATTTTGATGGGATGGCAAATTTCATCATTGGAATGTTTTGTTTTCCATGTTCCCAATGATCGGGAGGAACCTTCTGGAGTTACTTTCATTTTGTAATGTTGTTCCACAAGGTGATGATGGATTTAGCAATATTTTTGAGAACTCCATCTCTCATGAATCATGATGACTTCCCAGCTAGTGCAATTTGGAATTGAAGAGCCCCTCCTAAAGCTTACCTTTTTTTTTTTTTTTTTTCTTTTTTTGCTAGGGCAGTAGCTAAAGAGAAAATTACACAATTAGACGTGTTTAAGAGGAGAGGTTTCAGTTTGGCAAGCTGTTGTTCCTTGTGTTGGGAAGCTAGAGAAAACCTTTATCACCTTTTACCCTCTTGCCTGTAGTCCAGTCTTTGTTGCATCTTTTCTTGTCCATTTTTGAGCTAAGGTAGGTTCATCCTTGCATGGCTAAGGATGTTCCCTCGGCTTGGGAAAGGAGGATGGAGGAAGGGTGGATAGTTCGATAACTGGTTCCACCAGTGATTCGGTGGTGTGCTTGGAATGAAGAATGAACAAATCATCGTGTTTTTTATGAAATTGCTTCGACAAACCAAGAGTCCAAATATCTCATTTTGAGTTCATGTATAATTGGACTCGAGTTTTACATTCTCACCAACACTTAACTTTCCTACTTTTGTGGAAAAAATTATTCACAATGGTTTAAAAGCTAAATTAGTTCTCTTTATACATATGGGCGTTACCCTTGGTTGGAAAAAAAAATTGAAAAAAGAAAAAAGATAACGTCGGAGTATAAAAAACTAGTTTTCATTTGATGGCTCACGAATATATAAAAAAAAAATCCGAAGACTTGAAAATGTAGTAGGTTTGTTTGGTTGACATAAAACACAGGAATCAATAATTCCAAAATGAAGGAAGTTGCTTGCCTAGCCACCCCCCTAGTTAATTGGAAACTCCTACGTAATTTTCACTTGCAGTACAAGACCAAACAAATTAAGCCAATCCCCAGGACTTAGAAAATCATGGGAAATATTAATTCCTAGAATCCTAGGCATTACAAATTCACATGGTGAATCGTTTGGTTGTACATAAATGCATGAGTTTCAAATTTCCTATTTGGTTGCCAATAGCAAAGGGAATAACTTCATGTATATTCCCAGGTCCTTCAAAATGGAAGAAACCTCACACCTACCCCCCATCCCCCTCCCCCAAGGTAAGTCGAAATTCCCATGACAGATTCAAGGAATTTCAAGTTTAGGTAAATATTGCCTTCCAAAAGTTTACATTTAACCATCTATAACATTTAGTGTAAAAGATAAAAAGAATCAAAGTTACTCGAACAAATATCTCCAAAAACCTAGAAGTATTTCAATGTGATGAGGTCAAATTTCAATGTCACACTGAAATTTACATGCAAAACCATCCCACCACCACCCATTGTTAGACTAAATTAGTCCTTAAAGTAAATAAGTGACCTTTTAGTCCCTATAATGTAAGGGTCAGGTTCTAGGACTTCCAAATAACATCATATCATCAGAACAACTCCCAAAAAACCTAAAGAGCTATCATGCTCTGATCATAAACCATGGCAGTACCATCCACCCAGACACTCTCCAAAGAGTCTTGAGTCTTGACCAACTAAAATGAATAATGAACGTCTCTAACATCTTCAATGAGGTCTAAGTAAGAATTATTTACAATTCTTGCCATCCTGTAGGCGTACAATGATGTGTTTAACTATGGTTTTATCCAAATTCACCATTGTACTATCTTGAGTGTTGTGAACTACTAAGAATTAAAGTAAAAAATTTAAAGCGAGCCTCTTATATGTTGCATTAACTCCAGATAGAAAGGAGAGGCTTTAGCCCTGTGAGAAAGATAAGAGCTGAGCACCGGCTAACAAAGTGAAGGGACTATTAGGGGTACAGGAAGACCAGACAGCAAGCAGGGTTTCCGATAGATTAGAGCCCCATCTGAAGTCAATGATAGAGCACAGCAGTCCTAAGAAAATTCATCAAATGTTAAGCACATACTTCTGTAAAGAGGCAAACTTTTGAGAAACGTCATCAGCAGATGAAACACCAGGAATATCTTTAACTTTTTTCCAAGTCGACAATTCGTCCTCCATCATTTGCATGCTTAGCTGATTTTCTTGTAACTTGATTAGCTCAGCCTCAACCCTTTCCCTCCGTCCTTTTTCTTCTACCAACTTCTCCTTCAATAACTCTGTGTTCTCATGAGAGACCTTCACCTTCTTTGCCTCACGCAATTCACGCTCCTGCAATCAGAAGAATAAAAAGGAAAATAATGCTAACGAAATTTAGACCAGAAACACACAAATAAATGGCAACTAAGAAGACAGTCTTGTTAGGTACTCCCTCCATTAGTCCATTTTTTAATTTCTTCAAGTTTTTCAAACTTTGTGAGGGTGTGTTGACTGTGAAAGACCCAGTAGAGTAACATCTGGTCACACAACTAAAAGGGCAGCTCGGTGCACATTGGCGTCCCTGCAAAGCGAGGGTCCAGGGAAGGGTCCCACCACCAGGGTGTATAGGGGGCAAGCCTTCCATTGTCATTTTTTTGGACAAAAGGCTTCTCCTAGGACTTGAACCCGTGACCTATCGATCACAGCCACACCTTTACCGGTGCGCCAAGGCTCCCCATCACCTGGTCACACAACTTCAAACAGATAAAAATAATTTTCTGCATAAACCTTGAGATTTGAAGAATGCTGACTTGTTTTGTCCCACACAGAGTCTCAGCAAAAGCCAGGTTCAACTGATTGAATTAAGGATTCAGGTCTCGCTAGTGAAGTCAAACTAACACCCTCCCATACCCGTAAGACTCAGCTATTCAGTCACAGCCTCAATGTGAAATCCTGAACACACTCTAAATATCACCAAAATAATTGGGGGCTACCAAAAAAAAAACAACCAAAGTACAAGATTCCCAAATTGTCAAATCTTAATCCTAACCACACTGTACGTTTCAACCTAATAATTGTGCTATAGAAGCCATCAACGAACATGAATGATCAAATGAACTCCACTTACACGATTCTTAAGCTCCTCTTGCAAATGCTTCACCAAAATGTCATTTTGAGACGAAGACGACGATTCTGCTTTCAGGGACATAAAACTTGTTAATTGTTTCTCTAGATCAGCCTTCTCTTGCAAGCACTGTAAAATTACATCAAATCAATATTTTATAAGAAAAAGTTCCACTGACAGAAACAAAGATAAGTGAGGACAAGGGCCACATGCCTCACAAAAAAGTAAAAAGAATAAAAAAAGTATATCAAAAAATAAGTGCAGGAAAGGTTAACTTTAGACAGAAGAAAAACTTTCATTATCTGAATGTAAAGTAAGAGAGGACAAGAAGTTCCGTAGCTAAGAAGATTAACAAGTGCACTTCTCTTTTCTTCTTATTGATATGAAGAAATTCATCAATATAAATAGGTGAAGCAAATGAGAATAAGGTGTCCTCATTGCTCAAAGATAGCAACAAAAATGCCCAATTCATTTGCAAAAGAATTGAAGGAATGCCTTTAAAGACACTTGCTATCTTAGCCCAAAATGAAGCATGAAACAAAACCCTCACCCAAACATAGTCACGAGAATGACTTTCGCCTGAAAATAATGGTGAATTGTGCTCATTCCAAATGCACCAGCAAATAGCAAGCACGCCAAGATTCTAAAGCACTGTAAGGGGTTCCTTTAAAGAGTGCAAGCTTATAAAGAAGCAGAAACTCAGAACATTCATGTCCACAACTCCAGGTCTACTAAGGCGGTAAGGCGGTAAGGCCACAAAGAATACAGTACTTCAGATCAATAGATTGAAAATAAGAAAATAGCAAGTCGGAGGTCTGGTTATAGCCCTCTCTAACAACCCACCAAGAAAAATAACACATCGGCTTAATGGCTCCCACCTGTGGAGACAGGAGAGGTAAGCGGTGATCAGATGTAATCTTACCCATACATCAAATGGCTATCACTAGCGATCCGAAGTAAAAGTAACAACAATAAGAGAACACAAGACAATTGTAAGTTTCTCGTCCTTTATTATTGCATCATCAGTGCAGGAATTAACTCAGTTGAAAACAAAATTGCATGCAAAATCTCTCCACTTATATGACACTTGAACTTTTGATGAAGTCATAGAACAGGAACAAAAGCCCTATGCAAGGCTTCAATCAGCTGACTACAGAATCTCTCAGAACCCGACCCCTCCTCCCACCGCCCCACCACAACAGTTAGTATTATTTCTATCACAAAGCTTTGCTTAGAGGAGAAATTTCTTTTTGGCTAGACGTTGTTCTAGTGGGGTCAAGACGAAAAAACCAACATATTTTTTTCTCCAGCCCTTTGGTCTTTTCTCATTGACAAATACTATTCCCGACTTTTTTAGCGAGTTAGATCATCACCATGAAGCAGAAGCTGTTTGGCTGTCACTTGAATAAAAAAAGAAAAGCACCATATTCTTCTTATGATATTGCTTCTACATGTCAAGAGCTTAAATTCGGCTTTTTGATATATTGTGTATTTAAAAACAAACGCTACAATCGGAGCAGCAGGTGACTTTCTTTCTTGGTACTCCCAACACAAAATCAAGGATGGCAGATTAATATTGTACACACGGTGACAATAATAACAAACATATGAAAAGTAACAAACAAGCATAACGATAACTACTAACATAAGAGCCCACAGTGAGAACGACACTGTAGTGAATCTAAAATTACAGAGCTTCTTAAACCAGTATCTCAACAGCAACAAAAACACAAACCCTAGTGCCCTAAAGCCACCTGCCTATGACAGGCTAGGGGGGGTAAGATATACACAAGGAAGTTTCTAACAGTAAAGAAGAATACGTCGAGAATAGTGTTGACCAACTGCTACTTTACAATATATGAAGAATATAGTTTTTTTGGTACAAAGTGAAGCCTAGACAGTTCAGTGTGCCATTTTCCTTTAAATCCAGTATCTCAATTAAAGAAGGAAATTTGGACTCATCAGCACACATTAGTAACTTAAAAGTCGAAAACCAATGCCAGAAATTAATTTACGAAACAATTAAGTTTCTGGAAACAAACAAAACCAAGTGACAACAGGAGCTAATACACTGCTCGACAAACCAAACAAAATAAGATTGATACGAAGAGCATCTGGAACGACGTCTAAGGGTCAGGAGATAAGAACAATTACAGCACTAAGAAATAAAATAGGAGGGAGACAATAACCTCACTGAGCTGCTTACTGACATCCTCTGATTGCTCCTTTAAGAGCTCCGCCTCCTTTTCAGCATTACGGGCTTGGCATTCCATCCTTTCAAGCTATAAAAATGAACTCATAAGTACAACAATAATTGCAGGATAACACAGGGCTAGAAAAGTAATAATTGTTGAGAAATATAACAATTACTCTGTACATAACATCTATCACTCACATCTGCCCTTATCCTAGATATTGATAGGTTTGAATCTCCTTTCAAATGCAAAAGTTGATCTTGTAGATTTTTCTTCTCTCTCTCTGCACTTTCGCAAAAACTCTTTAGTTTCCTCTCAAACACGTTGGCTTTCTCATTAGCAGAAGCAGCTGAAGACTCAGCGTTCCGGCGCATGCTCATTTCCTTCTCGAGCTTTACCTGGAAGTATGGAACCCACGTTAGTCGCTTATAATGTCGAAAAGCAAAAGAGCATGACATTATGAGAGCACAGGAACATAAACACACAATAATTTAAACTTTTATGAAAATGAGGCCAGTATGAATCCAGCTGTTACCTCGAGTTCATTACAGAGTTGAATTTGTTTTTTCAGTTGTCCATGGGAATCATTGATCTCCTTTAGTAGTTTCTCTTGAAGTGCCTGCTCGCGCCCCCTAGCAGCAGCAAGTTCTTGTTCAGCATACAGGAACTGATCTCGATATTTTTTACCTTTTGCCTCTAAAGGAAAGGAGAACTCATAAGAACAGCAGAGAAATCCATTACTATTGTAAACCTACCAACCACTGCTACAAGGACACAGTCACAAGAAGCCAACCTCTATGCAAAAATTTTAACTTTTCATTTTTAGATGAACGGAGAATGGACAGATTACACAGATATCTCGTAATTCAAGCCATTGTGAGATACAAAAACACTTTGTTAGAAAGCAGCAGTCATTTATGATAACAAAAAAAAAAAAAAAATGAAAATTCAAGAAGAACCGAAGACTCAAACAACATTAGATATCCGTTTACTACTACAAGATACCTGCTTTCTGAAGTCTGTCATCCAGTGTCTCTACTTTGGATTGATATTCAGTGACTGATTTCTCCATGCTAGAATAATTATCGATAAATTCCGCTTTCACCTTTAAGAAGGCAAAAAAATAGATATCAACTGCTTATCCACATTCAAACGAACCCCAAACAATAGCATTGGAAAATCCAAAAGGAGAGCAGATAAAAAATTAGAACTCTCCCCATTTCTACCTTTAAAAAGTAAAAACACAATTCACAAAAACCGCAAGGTAAAAAATAACAGATTAAGAAGGTTCATGAATTGTAGCGGTCTATCAAAGGCAAGGCAAACAATGAATTGAGAAGGTTCATGAACTTAAGACGCCCTAAGAACTCGAGAAATTAACAGCCAGCCGGTCAGTAATTTTCGATAATAACATCAAAATTCACAGAGCAATCAATTACGAAATAATCGAATTCGAAATAAACTCGGGCCGTTCACTGAACAATCAATAAGAAGCTGCGATTTATCTGATCAACAATCAGTAAAAATCAAAACTTTAATTGCAGCAAATAAAAAAAAAAAGGGTAAAAAGAGAAGAATTGTTACCATTTGACGACATTGATAGGTGCAAAGCATGTGATCGGAGATTTGTTGGTGAGAAGATTCCGGCAAGGACGAAGGCGATGGGTCTTCGTAAATGACAAGGCCGCCGCCGCCGGAAGGAGGAGGGCTTTCCGGCAGCCGGGAATCTTCCCGGCGTTTCTTAAGAGGCGGAGTTCGGAGTATCATATTTTTCCCTCTTTTGATTTTGCTAGGGTTTTGCTGAGTTTTTTGCGTTGGAATTTTTATTTGTTTGAAACGGAAAGGCGCCAAGTTTGTTTGATGTGCGGCACTTTGGGAGTTTCTACGGCTAAGCCGAGGAAGTATGCTGGTGAGGGTAAAAAATGGGTTGTGTGCTGCGCGTCCCTATTCCGTTTCAGTAGTGGAAATCTTATATAATACCCCATCTGTCTCATTTCAAACGCCGCATATTCTATTTTGTCCCACCTCAAACATCCTATCTATTTTGGGACATATTTCTCTCTCATAATTTTATTAATTTATCACATCACCACTTACATTATCTCTCCTACTTTTATTAATCCCCGCATTCCCTTTCCTCTTTTTCCTAATATTACCCCACTCAACTTATTATATCAATTTTTCTTATTCCAATACAAATATCGCAAGGGCCGTTTGAGTTGGGACGGAGGGAGTATATACTAGATGAAAGTCGGTCTCTTGATAATAATATCCATTTATGATAATAAAATTCAACCGAAGAGTATTTGACCCTTATATAAGAACTATGACTTGTATTTTACTTAACCTGTGTAAAATGTTATTTTCATTATGAACCTCATTTTACAAACTTGAGAACTTATAGTTAATAAGCCCTAATAATCGGTGTAGACAATTAATATCATCATCAACCTTATTTTACAAACTTGAGAATTTGTACTCTCTTAAAGAGCCCCAATAATAAGATTTGTGTTGTTAAGGTATGTTACATGTCCAATTTATGTGAAATTAAAGCTCGAGCAGATAGATTTAGAGATTCGATATGATAAATTAGGATATCTTGACATAAATAAGGCATACTCAGTATATAATATGTACCTTAATTTTTGCCCCTCAGACACATAATTAAAAAAGAAATTTAAAACAAAGCATAATATATTCTAAGTGGTCGTTTGGTTGCCACTCAAAATCATGGGAATTCAAAATTCCCATAAATTAATTTTTGGAAAATTCACGTGGTATACTCGAACTTTGACCGATTGCACATGGTACTCACCTCGGCAAGTTTGTGCACATGGTACTCACCTTGGCAAGTTTGTGCACATGGTACCCCTAAACTTACTACTTTGTGCACATGGTACCCAAATAGTAACTTCCGTTAGATTATTCCGTTAAGTGATGATATATCGGTTAATTTTAGGTAATTCGTTAATTAAATTATAGAATTAATATTTTAATAAAAAAATTCAATAAATTTCTAGTAAAAAATATTTAAAAAGTTTTTTTTTAAAAAAAACTTGATTTTTTTAGGGGTACCATGTGCAAAATGTTAAGATGTCAAGGGTACCTTGTGCACAAAGTGGTAACTTGAAGGGTACCATGTGCACAAAGTGGTAACTTAAAGGGTACCATGTGCACAAATTATGAATATTATTACAAAATTATATTTTTTTATGAGAAAAAAAAAGTTTTTTGGATTTTTTGTTCATGATTTTTTTTTTTTTTTTGGATTTGTTTCTAAAGTCTAATTTTCTTTTTTACATTGAAAATCAAATACGAGTATATAACTTAATTAGTATTTAGTTAACTAATTTACCTAATAGCTAACCAAGATATCATCACTTAACGGAATATTCTAACGGAAGTTACTATTTGGGTACCATGTGCACAAAGTAGTAAGTTCAGGGGTACCTTATGCACAAACTTGCCAGATTGGGTATCATGTGCAATCTATCAAAGTTTGAGGGTACCACGTGAATTTTCCGATTAATTTTTTTGGAGTTGTTTGGTTGCCTAAAATTGTGGGAATTGACAAATCATGGGAATTTCTTATTCCTACTAAATGGAGGAATTGGCTTACCTGACCCCCCTTGGTAGTTGGCAATTCCTGTGGAAATTCAATTTCTACATGCAACCAAACAGTTTTGAGAAATTCATGTGAATTTTTACAACCTGGGAAGTGGAACTTTATGGGCATTCTGGATTTCCGTATGCAACCAAACGACCACTAAAATAATATATTCGTCATTAAATGATTAACTTTAATCAGCACCCTCTAATATCATTAACTACATTTCTTCAAAAACAATACACTAACTTAAATACTATCACCTAGCCTCTTAAAAAAATTACTTAGGAACATTCCCATGGTCGTGTGTATCTATTTTTCACATGTTTACCACGTTTTCACGTGTGTCCAATACTTTTTTATCGAATTAGTAAATACTAATTTCACATTGTTTTCACTATTTAATTTTTCATTGCTGTAATGATGGATATGCTGACTTTATCATTTGACTTTTGATGCTAACATTTCTTATAAGTAGAGTATTATGTTCACGAAAAATCAAACCTTGTGGGTACACAATTCAAACATGTGAATGTAAACACCATTTAAAAGTGTAACACCCCATAATTTTTGGGAAATTAAATAATTAAGGGTGTTACGTTTTATTATATATATTCGATGACTTAGTTAAAGTTTTATTGGAATTCAGTGAATTATTATGGGATTTCTAGTTACACATTCATTTCAAGAGTATTCGATTATTACTTATCTGGATTTGGATCGACTTTGTGGATCACTCAACTAGTTAAGCCCAAACCCGAGTCTACCCTCACACTATTTTATGTAAAGGAAGAAAACCATTCCTTTCATTCGCCTCAATCTTTTCGGCCTCCTCATCTCCCTTGTCTCTCCTTAGTATTTTCCACCCGCGCATAAGTTCCCAGCACAGCTATATCAACTTCAGACACATATAATTATCGCTTACAACCTCTGATTAAGTCTTGTTTGGTGGCGTTAGAACCGTGATTTCAATACGAATCCAGAGATATGTAGATCATGCCAAGATTCCACCGGATACTCCCTGTGGAGATGTTTTAATGGAGTTGTGTCTATCTACCAGAGAACTGTTCCGTCCCTCGGTATTTTGATGATTCCCGTTGACTCCTAAGGTCTTTTAGGACAAGAGTTTATGGAGATGTTTCTAACTCTATGTGTGGAAACATATCCAAAATTGGTAAGACTTAGTTTTGTGTATCAAAAGTTACATTATAGTTCGTGGGTAAACCCTAATTCATGTTTATGGTTCAGTGTGAGATTAATTCCCATTGATCTGCTTGGATTTTGTGAACAAAATTTGGAGGAGACGTTCTTGACTTGACCTTTTATGACATAGTAAAATTTGGTAATCATCACATATCTTAATCGTCAGTTATGTCTATTTCTTTGCGACTGCCCTGATTTGGGTTCTTACTCAATTAATGTTGTTTGGGGTTATGTAGTTTGTAATTAGGCTGGATGAAGTACAAGATTATGATTCATGGCTTAAGGAATTGAGTATGATTGATTATGGGGAAAGATGATGTTATAGTAAAAAGGAGAAATGAATTAGCATTTAAGGTAAGAACGTTGACTACCCTAAACTTGAGCATATTCCTATTGTCAACCTCACGAGCTTTCATTTATTGATTCAATGATCATTTCTATTCTTTATATCCATACCTTTATGTTGCCCATTGATGGCTAAGTTATTCATTATCATTTAATTTATGTTTCATTGCTTCCGGCTACGGTCGTTTATAGATTGAATGCGCAAGCAAATGAATAATGTACTTAAAGATTGAAAAGTTAATTGCGGACCCATCTAGAGGGACGGACTTTGTGCCGTCACCATGTCCTAGGGACATGTTTTTATTAACCTCTTATCAAGGTACATTTTCTAAGTTGAAGATCAGCTACCAACCTCCTAATTGACTTCCTCCTAGAGGTGGTTTCGTCCTACCGACCCTCTAGCGAGGGGTGTGCACACTCGAGTCTTTAGGGTAGTCTTACTGTAACTCTAGATGTGGGATGGCTTGGGGTAGGATCCTTGTCCATGCTAGGGACCTGACAAAGGCCCTATACGTTTACTAAGAAAAGAAACTCGAAAGCAAATAATACACATAGCAACTTCATGACCGTGCAGGAGGATGTGCTTCTGCACTCCACACGGGTCGTGCACGACTCCACATGAGTCATGTACTCTCTCTTGCGTAGCTTTGTCTGTTCTTTGTTAGCCACGCGCCAGTAAGGCGCGTATCTTAATTGTTTATATTGTTTAAACTTCTTACTCAGCCTGTGCTGACGTTCTGTGTTTTGGGTTGTGTCCCTACCTTATTTTGGGGCATGTGTCATCCTTTGATGGCGCAATTGATAGGTTGTAGATTGAGATGCATTGTATGATTGAAGCGTCAGTGCATGTTGGGCATTTGTTACAAAGTCATTACTCCCTCCGTCCCAGTTCAAACGCCCCATATTCCATTTTGGGACGTCCCACTTCAAACACCCAATCTATTTTGGGACATATTTCTCTCTCCTACTTTTACTAAATTATCACATAATCTCGCACACTATCTCTCCTACTTTTATTAATCCCCACATTCTCTTTCCTCATTTTTCCTAATATTACCCCACTCAACTTATTATATCAATTTTTCTTATTCCACTACAAAAAACACCTAGGGCGTTTGAACTGGGACGGAGGGAGTAAGTATTTACATTGGGGAAAATTTGTAGTTTATCTTTTTGGTTTGATTTGTGATTTGTAGACTCAGCTAGAAGTGTTCCGCTTTCATTTATTCTTTTGGATTATTTTGTTATGAAGTTTGTTTAAAATTAGCCTTGTCGTTGACTTGGTAGTCAATGCCGGCATAACAATCCTTTGTTTTTGTATTTAAAGATAGCGAAAATTGATCATAGTGAATAGATTTTTTTTTTGGGTCAAAAATGTAAATTATATTAAGTGATCAAAATTGTTAATTACAAACAATGCTGCTAGCAAAGCAGCGAATACCAAAAAAACAAACCCGATTTCTACATCAACAGTCTCTCTTGGATCCACCTTACATTTTGACTGCTAGTGTTAAAACACCATTTTCCTTATTCTACTCCCGACTTCTTTTCACACTTGCTCTACTATAATTTCAGCTTTACTCACCACATGCTCCAATCTGCATTTGTTTCTTGCAAGCCAGTCCTCATAAACCAGGTTGCAAATTATAGAAATTGCAATCTGATTCCGTACTCTATCTTCTTCTTAAAGCACCATGTAATTGTGTCATCTTTAGGATAATCAATTTTGCTCCATTTCTTGACAAGATCCAAGCATTTCTTACTGTAAACGCACCTGAAAAATAAATGCTCATGTGTCTCAGCTTCTGACTGACATAGGAGGCATAGATCATCACTACACACCCCTATCTTTTTCAATTTGTCCTTAAGGTGCATTTTCTTAAGAGCTAGCAGCCAGGCAATGAAGGAACTTCGAGGTATGACATGTCTGACCCATATAATCTTCCTCTAATCCTTTTTTGGAGAGTTGCCTATGAGCCATTTCTAACCCTCTGCCACAGAGTACTTCTTACCAGTGCCTATCCATTCTCCATCACTGAAACCATCTTTTAGCTTCTCCCTAACATGACATATCTTTTTCCAGTGCCAACTGGAATCAAATGGGGGGGAGTAGCTCTCCCAGTTACCACCCTTTAAGTAGATATTGTCAATCCATCTAATCCATAAGGTGTCTGCCTTTGTGTATATCCAATGAACAAACTTCCCTATACTAGCCACATTCCACACTTCAATATTTCTCAGACCCAATCCTCCATTCTCCTTTGGTAAGCAAACATACTCCAAAGCTACTAGGGGTGCTCTGATAAAATGCTCACTTCCATCCCACAAGAAGTTTCGACATATATCCCTGATCTTTTTTATAACTAACTTAGGGAGTAGGAAAATTGTAGCCCAAAAATCATGGAGATGAATCAACACAGCTTTAAACATAGTGAGTTTGCCTGTATAAGAGAGTTTTTTTAGCTCCAATTGATCTTATCCTACTTGCAATTCTATCAGCAAGAATAGAGCAAGCCTTCACAGGCAACCTACCTGCAGTAATTGGTACACCCAAATACTTATAAGGAAGATCTCCTCTTCTAAACCCCGAATAGTTCAGCATTTCCTTAATTACATCAGCATCAACTCCTGCAAAATATATTTCAGATTTTGTGGTATTGGAGCATAGACAAGAAGCTTTTGAGAAAGTTGTGAAGCCCCTTAACATTAAGCAAACTGACTAACTGTCCCCCTTACAAAACATCAAAAGGTCTTTTGTAAAGCATAAATGATTTAGCTGCATTCTGTGGCATATAGGATGGTATTTAAAGCCACTCTTTTCTGCTAGTACCTTGAGAATTCTACTTAGATATTCCATACCCAAAGTGAAAAGTAATGGTGACAGAAGGCCCCCCTGCCTTAACCCCCTCTTTCTTTTAAAAAAAACCAAACACACTTCCATTAAGAGCAATGGAGTATGATGGAGTCTCAACACATGTCATCACCATATCCACAAAGCCATGTGGAAATTTTAGGGCCATTAACATTTCTCTCAGTTATTTCCATTCCACTGTGTCATATGCTTTCCTCGGGTTTATCTTCATCATACATCTTGGAGAGCATCCTTTCCTGTTGTTCTTCCTCACTAGATCCTGGCAGATTAGGATATTATCCACAATGTCTCTACCCTTAACAAATGCTCCTTGATTTTTGCTGATGATCTTGGGTAGAATTCTCCCAAGTATATCACAAATTATTTTCTATTGGGCGAAACTCTGCTACTGATTCAGGGTGTTGAACTTTTGGAATCAGTGTCAGTGTGGTACAGTTTATTTGCCTCAACAGTTTTCAATTGTTGAAGAAATCCAGCACAGCTGCTGTCACCTCGTCCCCTATAATGCACCAAGAGTCTTTATAAAACTGGCTTGAATGTCCATCAGGTCCAGGGCTTTTAATGCCAGGAATGGAGAAGAAAGCCTGCTTTACCTCCTCCTTTGAAACTCTCCTCATAAGTTCATTTTCCATACTTTCATCAACCACAGGCCCATTATGTACTGTATTGACATGAACACGATTTGTCTGAGTTTCCTTACCCAACATATCAACATAGAACTCTAAAAAAGCCTTTTGATTCTGTTGGGGTTCATTTTACTAATGAGGCCACAAGTCTAAAGGATGAAGGCCCAAAGCCTTGATTAAAGCCCATGTGACACCCATGAGTCCAATTCATCTCGTCCATTGGATCATGAGGAAATGGAGGGTCAGGAACTCAGGATGAAGGGGGGTCCCTTAGGCACATGCCTTAGACTCTTCACATTCACTATAAATACCTCCCCCACATTTGCTTAAACTCGGTATCATCTAATCTCTTATTATTACTTTCTACGACCAATTTATTGCTATTACTTACGATAGTTGGCCGCGACTAGCCCTACCCTGCGAACAAGGACTGACTTGAGCGTCGGAGGGGCATCGCCTGATGAAAACCGGGCCCCCTTGACATTTTGTTGGCTGCGCAGGTTGAGAGCACATGCTGTCTCTCTATCCAAAATCGAACTCACCCAACATTTGGCGCCGTCTGTGGGGATAGATTAGAACGGTCTGATCTTGACTGTGTTCGTGAACGGTAAGTTAAGAGTGAAAAGCAAGATGGTAGCCGGAACAAGGAACCGCGACAAAGTGAATGCGACTACAACGCATGCGGGGGGCCCACCCCCCGATGCGAACAACCCCATTCTCGGGCCATGCGACCCGATAACAGGGGTAATGCTCAACCAGGGGTCGTCGGCTGCGGCTGGGTTGTCGAGGCCACTGCAGTCTGAGGCACCGCGTCCGATAGAAACGGTGCGGCCACCTCCCGCGACACAAGAGCCCACGCGACTCCAACTCGAGTACGAGGTTGAGGACGAAACCGAGTATACTGACGAGGAGGAGACAGAGTCCGAGGCCCTCAACACTGCGGTGTTTGAGGAAAGGATAGCTGGGATCCGCAAGGATCTTCAAGCGGAGATGATGGCGCAGCTTGAAGTCCAAATGGCCGCGCTGCAAAAGGATTCCTAAGTTTTGCTCCCTGTGGGACCAACGCAGACGGGCCAGACGACCTCGCAGCAAAAGCAGATCAAGAAACGCTTAACCCACTCTTAGCGCATTAAGGGGGCAGTAAAAAATGTGCAGGAGGCGCAGAGGTTGGCTGAGGCGAGGTACCTAGATGCTCGACACATCATCGAGGCATCGAAGGCTCGCAAGGCAGATGAGAGAAAGAAGGGAAAGGAGAGGCTGAGAAAAGAGATGGAAAAGTCGCAGATGTCCTACAAAAGGTTCACGGAGGCCGAGAAGGCTAAGAACAAGGTAGATGATGGAAGGGGCTCTATGCACACTCGGATCGGAGCGCAACGACCTAGAGGGGCAGTGAGACAGTCTCCTATAAGGATTCGGTCAAGAACGCCCCCTCGTTCGTGACCGGTCGTGACCTCCCACCACTCCTGTCCTCGTCCAAAGACGCCTCTAGGCGACTTCCGCATACCCAAGTCAGGAAATGGGTCTGGGACGCAAGGGACCGATGACACGGATAGCTGGACAGAGGGGGAGACGAGCTCGGGCTACTATAGCCACGGACCGCACATGCACTTTGTATAGCTAGAGGAATCCCCTTTCGCGAAGTGGATTTTGAAGGCCGAGAAGCCGCCGGGTTTTAAAAGCCCAAGATGACTGAGTATGACGGAGTAGGTGATCCAAACGATCGCCTCTCCTCATACCTGCACAACATCAGTTACCAGACAGCTGATGAGGCGACCATTTGCAAGTTGTTCCCGGCCACATTGACCGGGATAACGCAGATATGGTTCGACCAGCTCCCACCACGGAGCATCGACTCGTGGAGGGAGTTAAGGAAGAGATTCGCTGGCTGGCCACTTCGTGCCCAGCAAGACGAGGAGGAAGACGTTGATGCACCTCTCGACGGTGAAGCAAAGGGACACAGAGACGTTGGAGAGTTACGTTCATCGCTTCCGAACTAATGCGACGCATGTCTCGAATCTCACTGACGAAGCCGAGGTTGCGGCTTTGATTATGTGCATGTTGGCAGGGGATTGCAAGTACGACTTTGTTGCGAAGCAACCAAAGACGCTAAAGAGTGCGTACAAGAGAGTTGCAGCGCACATCAATGCCGCTCTCGTTAATGGTTCAGGGCGAAAGGACCAGTCATCACCTACGCGAAAGAGAGAGGCGGCGTATCCTCCTCCGCATAGGACGAATGACTGCCTACGCGAAAGACATGTTGCCAGCGCCGAGGCCAATGGCCGAGGCAGAAAAGCTGAATATGGGCCACTTTGGTGAATACCACATGGAAAATGGCCATATCACAAAGAAGTGTCCTGCGCTAGAGGACGTATGCCACAACTTGGCGGATGACGGCAAGTTGGAGAGGTATCTAACTCGGCTGCGCGGACAGCGTGGCAGATACAAGCAGCAGTACAACGGTCGCGGTAATTACAATGACCGCGGCACTAATGGCTGGCAAGAGCAGAAGGCGCGGCCGTAAAGGAATAATGATCAAAACCACAGTGTCATCGACACCATCTCTGGGGGTTTCCCAAGCGGAGGGCTGAGCCATCGAGGACGCAAAGAGAACCTTAAAAAGTTTGTAAATTCCAACTCGCTCGAGCTGGCCAGACCGGTGGTGATGCCCTTGTCCATGCTAGGGACCTGACGAAGGCCCTATACGTTTACTAAGAAAAGAATACTCGAAAGCAAATAATACACATAGCAACTTCATGACCGTGCGGGAGGATGTGCTTCTGCACTTCACACGGGTCGTGCACGACTCCACATGAGTCATGTACTCTCTCTTGCGTAGCTTTGTCTGTTCTTTGTTAGCCACGTGCCAGTAAGGCGCGTATCTTAATCCTTTATACTCCCTCCATCCCAGTTCAAACGCCCCATATTCCATTTTGGGACGTCCCACTTCAAACATTCCATCTATTTTGGGACATATTTCTCTCTCCTACTTTTATTAAATTATCACATAATCTCTCACACTATCTCTCCTACTTTTATTAATCCCCACATTCTCTCTCCTAATTTTTCCTAATATTACCTCACTCAACTTATTATATCATTTTTTCTTATTCCACTACAAAAAACGCCCGGGGCGTTTGAACTGGGACGGAGGGAGTATTGTTTAAACTTCTTACTCAGCCTGTGCTGACGTTATTTATTTTGGGTTGTGTCCCTACCCTATTTTGGGGCCTGTGCCATCCTTTGATGGCGCAGTTGACAGGTTGTAGATTGAGATGCATTGTATGGTTGAAGCGTCAGTGCATGTTGGGCATTTGTTACAAAATCATCAAGTATTTACATTGGGGAAAATTTGTAGTTTATCTTTTTGGTTTGATTTCTGATTTGTAGACTCAGTTAGAAGTCTTCCTCTGTCATTTATTCTTTTGGTTTATTTTGTTATGAAGTGTAACACCCCGTAAATTTTGGAAATTACTTTAAGTCAGGTGTTATTAATTATATTTATTTTGTACTTATTTATGAAAATTATTAATATGATTTTCATATTTTAAAAGGGATTTTATTTTGGTTTTATACAATTAAATAATTAAAATAAAATTAAAGCAAACTATTTTAATTACAAAATGACGTTTTTGCCCTTGCTTATTCCTAAACCCACTTATATCAAACCCTACATCACCATACCCTCACCACTGCATCATCATCTATCACCTTCATCGTCTTCTTTTATTTCGTTCGTGATACATCGCCGTCACCTTCGGCTGCCTACCGACGCCTATCCTCAACCCGGTTTTGGACGAAACTAGTACCGTTATTCCTCTTTTTCTCTCCTCTACACAACGGTATGAATTTCTCAAAGTTTTATTACAGTTGTTCCGACATCGTCATTCATAGTTTTGTCGAGAGAATTTTAATTACGTTTTAATCTTTGTGTTATTGTTTATGATGACTTTTAGAGGATTGTAGTTCGGTTTTATGAATGATTTTGAGTTGGGCTTTTCTTTGGGAAGTTTTGTTGGTGGTGTCGTGTTGTTGTTGTTGGTTCTCGTGGGGCTGTTGTAGGTGTTACTTTTGGTGTTGTTACTATTGTTGAGGTTGTTGCCTTGGTTGTGTGTGGTGTTGTTGTCGTGGCTGCTTGTAGTGTAGCCGTGGCTACTCTTGCGTGAGTATGTATATGGACAACTATGGCGTGCATCAGGGCTGTTTTGGTGCTAGTACAAGTGCTAGTGTTTGTGGTCGAAGGGTTGTTGTGTGTCGTGGTCTAAGATTGTTGTAGTGCTAGTGTGGAAGTGGCATTGCCGTTTTGTTATAGTTTTAGGCTATTGTTTTATGGCATGCCGAGAAATAAAGGACTTCCTTGGGGAATTGGCTATCTAACTATTATTTGAGACATATAATTAAATCGTATTTGAGGTGTGAGCATTCGATTTGGCTAATAGAACGTTAATAATGTAATTGTTTGAGTTATATGATTTTAGATTTGTTGTACCTATTTAACTTAGGGTTCGAGAGTTTAAGATTTGAGAACTTATGAATAGTTGGTAATAATTGGGGTCGTTCACTTTATTAATTTTGGTTATCATTTTATGAAATATAGCTTGCGGGTTTAAAGTGGTTCGGTTTGACGACTTTGAGGGAAATAATTAAGGAGAAGTTTAGCGGTTACGGTAAGAACGTCAACCCTTCTTTGAGCTTGAGCTTAAATTTTGGTTCATATACGTAAGCGTTTTCCTTCTTCTTCGTATGAATGCGTTATATTAAATCTCGCACGTAATAAAGAATTATATATACACGTACGTAATGCTCCACTCTTGATCTTGGATTCTTGTTCATGCATGTATATATGACCACAAGGCCTTTTTCTGTTATTGTCTCGGCCAAATGGCCATTGCTTGGCATCGTACGTACCTTCGAAGTAATTACATATATCTTGCATTTGGATCCGTACTCAATTGTACTCTACTTTGAGATTGGAAATAAGGTTACAGGAAATGTTATTTAATTTACCCACTGGAGCGACGTTGTCCACATTGCTGGGTGGCATGTCTGTGTATATGGCCAATAATTTTATAAATGGTGTTCAACTAGGTAGCTCCTAGTTGCCTATAGACGTCCCTTATGAGTTGGTTTCATCCTACTGGCCCTCGTAAGGAAGTGTGCGCATACTTGAGTCTTATAGGATGGTTCTGGTGGATGCTCTAGTTGTGGTTTGGTTAGGGGTAGGACCCAACCGGTGGTAGTTGGTAGTTGTCATTGTTCACTGTTTAATTGTATGATAATTACATTATTGGATTCCCCTAAGCATTGTCCGTTGAGCTACTCGCCTTAGAGGCGCGTATCTACTTTCCGTTCTTTGCTTTGAGTTCTTACTCAACCTGTTTGCTGATGTTCTTTTGTTTGGGTTTGTCCCTACCCTATTCTGGGGCCTGTGTCATTTTCCGATGGCGCAGTTGACAGGTGTTTTTGAAGTTGGTGTGTTAGCTTGTGGACGTCTGCATTCATGGGGATCGATTTATTTATATATTCATGATTAAACGTTACTCGTTACATTGATTTCGGATTTCGGTTTTATAAACTTTGATCAAGTCTTCCGCTGTAGTACTCCTTAATTGTTTGAAATATGATTTATTATTTTGATTTTGCCTTGCAATTAACTCGAATAGTTAATTGTGGCATAATAATCCTAGGTTTTCGTTTATTTTATTTGGTCGAAAATTTAGAGTTGTTACAGTTGGTATCAGAGCAATAGGTTCTGATTGAGTCAAAGTTTACAAAATTATTTTGTTGAACAAAAAAAAAAAAAAAATGAGATATGATTTTAAACAAAAAAAAAAAAAAAAAAATCCTTTCCTAAAAAAAAAAGAAATGAATGAAGGGATTGGTGGGGTGTATTCATATCGCATGCTTTGTGTTACTTGCTACATGTCACTAGTACTACGTTGTGATATAGGACTAAGATATTTGCCTGGAGGATTCTACTATATTATGGGCTACTACGTACTATGGATAGACTATTGTGCTATGTACCGACTAGCCTACAACGAAAAGAATTTTTATGTTGGACCTAAAAGAGTATGAGTAATGCTTCGGATATGAGTGGGAGATAAAACTGTTAGAGATTCAATTGGTCCTGAAAACTAAACTTGGGTTATGTTAGAGGTTCGAGAGTTGAGGGATTGTACGAGGTATTGATATGATTTTATTTTTAACCAGAAAATTTGCATTGAGAAGTTTGAGCCGTTTAGAGAAAAAGTTGATAGAAGATTTTTTATCTTTGTAATTCATTTAAGGATGCGAGAAAATTTGAGACATGTTACGAGAATAGATGGAAGGATATTAAGGATGTATTGTAGTACGAACGTCGAAGATTTCTTGCTGATGAGGATATATGTTGTTGGATTATTGTTAGGTCACTGTGAATGAGATAGTAATTTTTGCGACGTCTCCTACCTCTCTTATCGTAGCAATGATACCTGTTTATATTAATGAAACAGGAATGTTCGAAATCAATTTGACAAACCTATGAGCATCTTTATAGAAACAACCTATACTACTCCATTGACCTTACTATACCCATTAGGATAGAAACCACAATTAAGGGAAAAGGTCAAAAGTCAAAGAAGGGACTAGTAATGGTGAGTCTATAAGGGAGCTAATCATATGGTGATGAGCTTTGTAATCGACGAGAGATTTGAAATAATTGGAAATTTGGGTATATTTATGCATAACAGAACGCTATTGGGGTGTACATTGACATCTTTTCAAGGTTATTGAGGTTAAAACCATGACAAGATAGATCTTACCGTAGTTATGTGTTGGTTACGAGGTTTTGAGAAATGTAATGGTTTATTTTACTGTACTTCGAGTCTAAAAAAAAAAGTTAGTATCTTTTCATTAATAATATTTTATCATAGGGGACAATATCCCTGCGGATCATTATTGATTTATAAGGTAATAATTTTGATTAATTGCTAATTGCCTTGTATGGGTATGCTATATGTTTCATGGCTTTTCGCTAATTTGTGTGGTTTGCTTCAGTGTTTGGAATTGTATAGCTAAGTAACAAATAAATCTTTATGGTTGGCTTTGGGATGCCATTCTTAGTAAATTATGGGAAAAATAAAGGACTTTGACTGGTAATCTTTGACAACTTTATCTGCGTGCAAATCTAGACTTGTAGGATAATTTCTTTTACTCTTGCAAGCAGTATTGGATAATGTTATGTGTTTAAACCGCAATTGCTTGAAAGTTGGCGGGGGAAACTATAGATCTAATGGTGTTCGGAATGTGGGTCAATTATACAATTTTTTTTTCTTTTATTTAAGTTATGGTAAGGATTGGTTATGGTGTTGCGGCATAGGTGATATGCTACACCATTTCGGATGATAGTTTAGTTAGAAGGTATCTCAAGTCTTATCAGTTTGATCATGCTCCTTAAAATGAAGTTTCCTGGTACCCACATGATTTGAGATGTATACTACCGTTGGGTGCTGTATATATGACTTGGTTGGTGTATTGTTGTTGTTCTATTGGTCTTGTTAGCATGTAAATTTAGATGTCTTAGATTATAAGATTATGGTAGATTACGTTGGATAAAGGTCTAAACTCATTTACATTATTTACTCTTCTTTGCACATGGTGAATTATGCAGAAAGAGATAAGACTTTTACTATTTCGGGAGTCGTTTCAAAGTCAAGTGGATAAAGTCATTCCGAATGAAATAATCGAGAAGGAATCATGATTTGTTTTGGAAGATGTGAATAAGGACTACTATCATGATACACTATTCGTCTAATTCGTTGAACATATTGTCAAAGCAAAATTTAAAATAAGTTGAATAAGTGAAGAGTGAAGGTTCTTTTAGATCCTTTGGGATGGAAAAAGCCCATATTGGTCGCAAATTGGAAGTATATTGTGTGGGTAATTTCTTTGCCATTTACAAACGACCGTGACGTGGTCAGCATGCTTGGTAAGTTGTTCAGTCATTTGTGTTTGATGATATGAAAAGACATATTTTGGGTACAAGTCTAAGTGGTGGACTATGTGGCATTTTTCCGAGGTACTAGATGGAATGAATTGTTGTTTTGAGTTTGGAATATAGAGATGTATGACTGATAAAGCAAAATAAGTCTACAAAAGCGTTGTCGGGATCTCGAGGAATGCATTGAAAATTTTGGTGTGCATCTCTTGGTGGTAAAAAAAAAAAAAAATGTGTGTGAGTAGATTAATGGATTACTGAAGTTGAAACTTTGAATTTTTAGCTTAACCTTATATTATTGGTATCAAGATGAACAATGGTTTTAGGGAGTATTAAGTGTCTACAATGGACTAAGGATATCCGAGTCAGGGTCAATAATAATGTTATCAAATTCCTTACTAGTGCTAGACCTCGAATGGCGCACAAGATGGTAAAATAATGTGAGTCGACGGTACGACAGTGCTCAGATTGTACATGGATTATACAATGGAATTGCTAGTTACCTATGATGTTCGATGATTTGGATAGTAAATAAATTGAGGTCCAAATTTGGATTTATCTAATGGTAATAGTGTTATATGTTTATGGGATTGTAACGTTTGATGTACAATGTACAATGTACAAAGATCAAAAGTGGTTTTGGTGGTAATTAGTGATTAATGTTTTTTTTTTTTTCAAGACAATTTGTGAAGAGCTCTGAAGCTACGTGTAGATCAACTTTGTGTAGAATTCATTTGTGCGACATCTGTTGTGGTTGTAAATGTTATTGGATTCGAGTTACTTGATCATTTAAGATTAAAGAGGGTTCATAGGGTATGTACATACAATTTAGGTTGACATTTCTAATATGTGATTTGACTCAAGATGTGTTGGTATTCCTATTATGGTCAATAAACAGGACGAAGGTGAGTGCATGCATCTAAGGTTTTTGGATTCGTTGTGTCCTTAAGACACTGTGACGCTTGAGATGTTATATCCTAAGGAATGATCGTGATACTTGGATAATTTGACTCTGCTAATTAATTAAAATAAGATTCCAATTGAAATTGGTTCCAATGAGCATGGTGGGAATGAGAAACTTCGGAGTCTAAGTTACAAGTTAAGTGATCGTATATCGAGGGCAATGATGTTAGGTTATTAACCATAGATTATGAAAAATCATATATGTTGATTTGAAAGAGATGTTTATTTAATGAAGATTGTGGTTATCATGAGATTTGAAACTTGCAAACATCCGCCATGTTATGGGATTGAGTAACGACGCAATTAGATTTTATATGATGAGTCGTAGTCTTATTGATATACCCCTCCTAGAGGGTCAAAGTTTGCATGAGAGGTCATATTGAAGAAAACTTAAGGATGACCTTTGATCAGTTAGGGAAAACTGACAATAATTTGAGGTTCGATGAGGTACATTTCAGATTGTGTGTCTTTATAGGATGAAGTTTATTTGGATCAAAAGTAGGGTGAAAGGTTTACCAAAAGCTCAAGGCTAAGAAGGGTGACCGAATTTCAAAATTTCTAGATTCAACTATGCACTTTGAGCATAATTTTGAGGACTGCTTTAAGGGTGAAATAACTTATGGCAAGTCATGTGTATGAAGAAGACTAAGTACAGATGGGTTGATAGGCATGAGAAAGTACTGCGGTTGAAAATTTCCTAGTTGAGTAGGCAATAAAGTGGTCTTGAAGAGATACTCCAAAAAGGTGAGATGAATTATGATGAATGAGTTGAAAATTAAAGATCTATAACATGCGTTTTGTGGTAAACTAATGAGTATGGAAAATAAATTAGCTATTTTTATTGAGATTTGGAGGTTGATTTTAGATAGCTCCCACTTCTAGAAAATTTTGAGAACACGGGCCGATCGAAAGGAATTGAACTAGATAGATATCGAATTGAATTTACATGAGACATATGGTATGATTATTAGAACTCGATCATTGGTAATTATGAGATGACCAATGGATAATTTAGAGGATAATCAAAAAGGTTGTTGTCAAAAAGGTCTTGCTTCAAAATCGTCGGTACGAGCAATGGATTGGTGAATCATCATGTAAGAGTAGGGGTAACTACTGAGACTTTTGGATTCAACAAACAAGCATAGAGCTCTGAGTAGTGTTACATTGGATAAAAGAGGTGTAGAAATAGAGATCAAATGCCTTAGAGATGGTTACAAGTTCTTCCAAAGCTAGGCTAGTAAGGATCATGTATTATATATGCAAAATGGAAACGGATATTAGAGGTTTTATGATTCGCTGAGCCATCAAAGTGAATGATGACATGAGTGCGTGGTTCCTGGATTAACTAATGAAATCTATTTTTCTTGGTAAAAAGTAAGAATACATAGATGAAAATGGAAACAAGGATACAATTGGCACCTACTCTATGACTCAAGTGGTAAGACCCATCATTCTTTTATGGTCTTGTGGAATCGATGTAACACTACGGAATTTGGAAAGTGGATTATGGAGTTGGTTTGTCCCACATTGGGAAATTAAGGCTCATATGATCAGTTTATAATAGATTCCTACCATCATACTAACAACAAGGCCTTCACCTTTTAGAGCCCGGAGAGGATATATGGGCTTAAGGGGTGACTACCCATCTTATTGGGTTGTGTTGCGACGTATGATGGATCGGGCTGTTACAGATGGTATCAGAGCAACCCTGCGACCGCGTGCTGAGTGCTGGGGTTAGGCCCAGGTCAGCCGTCTAGCGGGGGAGATCTTGGATCTGTGTTGTTGATGTTGGTATGGAATGGTTGAGGCGCGCCGGGGACGTCGCGTTCTTTAAGTGGGGGAGTTTGTAACACTACGGAATTTGGAAAGTGGATTATGGAGTTGGTTTGTCCCACATTGGGAAATTAAGGCTCATATGATCAGTTTATAATAGATTCCTACCATCATACTAACAACAAGGCCTTCACCTTTTAGAGCCCGGAGAGGATATATGGGCTTAAGGGGTGACTACCCATCTTATTGGGTTGTGTTGCGACGTATGATGGATCGGGCTGTTACAATCGAGGTTTCTTTTAAGAGTGCTCTCGTCACTCATTAGTATACTGATATATAAGTCATAAGGATTTCAGTTTATGGGAAGGCTCCCATGCAAGTTTCACCAACAAAATGGGGACTATGGGATTCGGAAAAGAATAAGTATTGCAGTAAAATTCATTGGATGAATTGAAATTGGTAGAAGGGCAAGTTTATTTGTCGGTCCATTTTTTTTTCAAAAATAAAAAGGGTTACGTTTTGAACAATATCTCAGCTGTGGACAAGATCTTGTTACATCTCATGTTTCTCCCATGTCAAGGACGTAAACGGATGGACTGATAGAAACTTCACTAAGTATATTAAACTTGGGACGAGAAATTGGAGTCGAGAAAAGCGCACATGGTCAAAATATTGAGATGCGATAATAAGTTGTTGGACAAGTGAAGTGATAGTCGGTTTATGCTAATCAAGAGATCCCCACATGGTTGAATTAAGTTTTGTTGGTTCGAGGTCGAACCGTTCTTCTAAGGGGGGTGAGAATAGACCGCACCGTAACTCTTACAATTTTATGTTTTTCATGTGCTCGTTATCATGTGTTACTTTTATAACTTTGGTTGTTTTGGTTTATTCGTGCCTTTGTGCACTTATTATGAACCTGAGTACACCTGGTGTCTTTCGCTCTAAATTAATATGACTTGGTTCGGTTTCTGGTGCCTTGTGCACGACTTGGATTATCTTGTTACAATTATAAGGTACTATAAATTATGAATTATATATAGTGTTGTATTATTAATTTACTCAATGAAATGCTAATAGGTGTCTAGTGCAAATTGTCCGCGCGTGCTCCCTGCACATATATAGTATTACGCCTTACTTTAGTTCGGATTGGTTTGGGTGCTGCATGCACAGTCTGGATTACTTGGTTTCGTTATTATTCTTTACTGTTGTACATATATTACTAAGCGCATATCTATACGTACATATGTATGGAACCATTTCTTTCATTAAAATTTGCTCAAAGCTCAAGCGGTGGCATATATGGGAAAGAAATTGGCTGAGAATGATTAGTAAAGTTTAGCGAGAATTGCTTGAAGAAGTATTTGAGATATAAAGTTGGAAGAAAAAAGTATGAGGATCATAATTTTGGAGGATGAGTTTAAGGTTCGGGGACGAACCTTTGTTTTAAGGGGGGAAGTCTGTAACATCCCGTAAATTTTGGAAATTACTTTAAGTCAGGTGTTACTAATTATATTTATTTTGTACTTATTTATGAAAATTATTAATATGATTTTCATATTTTAAAAGGGATTTTATTTTGGTTTTATACAATTAAATAATTAAAATAAAATTAAAGCAAACTATTTTAATTACAAAATGACGTTTTTGCCCTTGCTTATTCCTAAACCCACTTATATCAAACCCTACATCACCATACCCTCACCACTGCATCATCATCTATCACCTTCATCGTCTTCTTTTATTTCGTTCGTGATACATCGCCGTCACCTTCGGCTGCCTACCGACGCCTATCCTCAACCCGGTTTTGGACGAAACTAGTACCGTTATTCCTCTTTTTCTCTCCTCTACACAACGGTGTGAATTTCTCAAAGTTTTATTACAGTTGTTCCGACATCGTCATTCATAGTTTTGTCGAGAGAATTTTAATTACGTTTTAATCTTTGTGTTATTGTTTATGATGACTTTTAAAGGATTGTAGTTCGGTTTTATGAATGATTTTGAGTTGGGCTTTTCTTTGGGAAGTTTTGTTGGTGGTGTCGTGTTGTTGTTGTTGGTTCTCGTGGGGCTGTTGTAGGTGTTACTTTTGGTGTTGTTACTATTGTTGAGGTTGTTGCCTTGGTTGTGTGTGGTGTTGTTGTCGTGGCTGCTTGTAGTGTAGCCGTGGCTACTCTTGGGTGAGTATGTATATGGACAACTATGGCGTGCATCAGGCCGGGCTGTTTTGGTGCTAGTACAAGAGCTAGTGTTTTTGGTCGAAGGGTTGTTGTGTGTCGTGGTCTAAGATTGTTGTAGTGCTAGTGTGGAAGTGGCATTGCCGTTTTGTTATAGTTTTAGGCTATTGTTTTATGGCATGCCCAGAAATAAAGGACTTCCTTGGGGAATTGACTATCTAACTATTATTTGAGACATATAATTAAATCGTATTTGAGGTGTGAGCATTCGATTTGGCTAATAGAACGTTAATAATGTAATTCTTTGAGTTATATGATTTTAGATTTGTTGTACCTATTTAACTTAGGGTTCGAGAGTTTAAGATTTGAGAACTTATGAATAGTTGGTAATAATTGGGGTCGTTCACTTTATTAATTTTGGTTATCATTTTATGAAATATAGCTTGCGGGTTTAAAGTGGTTCGGTTTGACGACTTTGAGGGAAATAATTAAGGAGAAGTTTAGCGGTTACGGTAAGAACGTCAACCCTTCTTTGAGCTTGAGCTTAAATTTTGGTTCATATACGTAATCGTTTTCCTTCTTCTTCGTATGAATGCGTTATGTTAAATCTCGCACGTAATAAAGAATTATATATACACGTACGTAATGCTCCACTCTTGATCTTGGATTCTTGTTCATGCATGTATATACGACCACAAGGCCTTTTTCTGTTATTGTCTCGGCCAAATGGCCATTGCTTGGCATCGTACGTACCTTCGAAGTAATTACATATATCTCGCATTTGGATCCGTACTCAATTGTACTCTACTTTGAGATTGGAAATAAGGTTACAGGAAATGTTAATTAATTTACCCACTAGAGCGACGTTGTCCACATTGCTGGGTGGCATGTCTGTGTATATGGCCAATAATTTTATAAATGGTGTTCAACTAGGTAGCTCCTAGTTGCCTATAGACGTCCCCTACGAGTTGATTTCATCCTACTGGCCCTCTTAGGGAAGTGTGCGCATACTTGAGTCTTATAGGATGGTTCTGGTGGATGCTCTAGTTGTGGTTTGGTTAGGGGTAGGACCCAACCGGTGGTAGTTGGTACTGAAATGGTTGTCATTGTTCACTGTGTAATTGTATGGTAATTACATTATTGGATTTCCCTAAGCTTTGTCCGTTGAGCTACGCGCCTTAGAGGCGCGTATCTACTTTCCATTCTTTGCTTTGAGTTCTTACTCAGCCTGTTTGCTGATGTTCTTTTGTTTGGGTTTGTCCCTACCCTATTTTGGGGCCTGTGTCATTTTCCGATGGCGCAGTTGACAGGTGTTTTTGAAGTTGGTGTGTTAGCTTGTGAACGTCTGCATTCATGGGGATCGATTTATTTATATATTCATGATTAAACGTTACTCGTTACATTTGGATTTCGGATTTCGGTTTTATAAACTTTGATCAAGTCTTTCGCTGTAGTACTCCTTAATTGTTTGAAATATGATTTATTATTTTGATTTTGCCTTGCAATTAACTCGAATAGTTAATTGTGGCATAATAATCCTAGGTTTTCATTTATTTTAATTGGTCGAAAATTTAGGGTTGTTACATGAAGTTTGTTTTAAATTAGCTTTCGTTGACTTGGTAGTCAATGGCGGCATAACAATCCTTTGTTTTTGTATTTAAAGATAGCGAAAATTGATCATAGTGAATAGATTTTTTTTTTTGGGTCAAAAATGTAAATTATATTAAGTGATCAAAATTGTTAATTACAAACAATGCTACTAGCAAAGCAGCGGACACCAAAAAAACAAACCCGACTTCTACATCAACATTCTCTCTTGGATCCACCTCACATTTTGACTGCTAGTGTTAAAACACCATTTTTCTTATTCTACTCCCGACTGCTTTTCACACTTGCTCAACTATAATTTCAGCTTTACTCACCACATGCTCCAATCTGCATTTGTTTCTTGCAAGCCATACCTCATAAATTAGTTTGCAAATTATAGAAATTGCAATCTGATTCCGTATTCTTGACCCCATCTTCTTCTTAAAGCACCATGTAATTGTGTCATCTTTAGGATAATCAATTTAACTCCATTTCTTGACAAGATCCAAGCATTTCTTACTGTAAATGCACCTGAAAAATAAATGCTCATGTATCTCAGCTTCTGACTGACATAGGAGGCAGAGATCATCACTACACCCCCCTATCTTTTTCAATTTGTCCTTAAGGTGCATTTTCTTATGAGCTAGCAGACAGGCTGACAAGCTAGAAAGTCGTAATTCATAGTCAAATTACCACTATTCCTACTAAACTAGCAAGGGTAAGTGGGTATCGTACCCACAAGGAAGAGGGAAAAGTCTAATATGCAATTAAAGTGCGGAAAAAGCAAAACAAATGAAACAAAGCAATTAAATGGGGGGTTTTTTATTTGAAAGTTGGATTAAAGCGAAATAAACGATATATCAAGTTAATTAAAGCGACTCTCGGTGATAATCTCTTCTAACACCCTAATATAGTAAGTTTTACCTCTCTCTAATATTACCAATTCATTAACAATCCCGGTTTTAACCAATTAATCCTCTTTTATAGGGAATTTGAGCAATCGCTACCAAATTCCCCTCCTTTTAGTCCTAATTTGTCTAGTGACCACTCAAACAAATCACAACCAAAGGCATGAAGAGTAAGGACTAATAACCCAAATTAGTATCTAATTAGCCGCAACCGCGTCACTAATCAAATCTAATCTATTAGTTGCCTAATTAATCCCCAAATCACTAATTAGCCGCAACCGCGACACTAATCATGTGAAAGTTGCTTCCTTTTTGGCTAATAATCAATGACCACCAATTATCAACCAAGCATATGAAATACCCAAGTCTAATCTAGTAGCTAATTAGATAAAACAAGGATAAATCATGCATTAAAGAACAATGAATTAATTATAATGAACAAAATAGAGAGAAAAATACTCACTAATACATAGGATGAAGAATTGATTACACCAAGAGTCTAGGAGGGGAATTAGCCTCCCATACTAATTATTACAATAATATTTGAGATGAAATTCATAATAAAAATATTAATTTTTGTTGAGTTTCTCTCTCTAAAATGAAAACTAGATGAAAAATAATATGAAAGGTGGTGATTACTAGAGAGGGGTTTCATGCCCCTTTTATTCAAGATAAGTCCAAAAGATACTACAAGACGAAATAGATATTTCTTAGGCAAAAAGAAACCGTGGAAAGCCCATGGGAAACTTCCCGGAAGCTAGCTTCCTCGACTCGAGGAAAGGAATCCCCGAGTCGAGCGACGAAACCCTCGACTCGAGGAACACTCTCCTCGAGTCGAGCGAGGAAATTATCGACTCGAGGATACCCTCTCTCGAGTCGAGAATCTTGTTCATCAAAATACCCGTCCTGTCAACTCTCCTCGACTCGAGGGAAGTAATCCTCGAGTCGAGATTATTTCCCTCGAGTCGAGGGACTGTGCGCAGGGCAATCTTCGAACGGGCATAACTCTCACCTCCGAACTTCATTTGGAGCTCATAATATATCGTTGGAAAGCTAATACAATGAAATTTCCTCTCCAATTGGAATTTCTGCAAAATATCTTCTGGTTAGAGAGTTATGATCCAATGAAGTTGTAGGTGATGGTGTGTGGTTCTCGGAGTGTGATCAAGCGATCTTCTCCTCGAATCTTGCTCCAACTTGTAGCTTGATCCCCTAGTGTTGTCCGAGACTCACTAAAAGGGTCTAAGGCCACCAAAAACTCGTAAAACCAACGAATAATCTCCAAAAATACTTCGAGTGGTGTGGTCTACGAATCACGTTAAAACCATGCCCAAATAGACACTAAGGCGCCTAAACCATGCGCACTAACACACCACATTGGCACCCTATCACAGGCAATGAAGGAACTTCTAGGTATGACATGTCTGACCCATATAATCTTCCCTCAATCCTTTTTGAAGAGTTGCCTGTGAGCCATTTGTAACCCTCTGCCACAGAGTGGCGTATCAATTCTCCATCACTGAAACCATCTTTTAGCTTCTCGCTAACATGACATATGTTTTTCTAGTGCCAACTGGAATCAACTGGGGGGGAGTAGCTCCCCCAGTTAGCACCCTTTAAGTAGATATTGTCAATCCATCTTATCCATACGGTGTCTGCCTCTGTGTATATCCAAGAACAAACTTCCCTATACTAGCCACATTCCACACTTCAATATTTCTCAGACCCAATCCTCCATTCTCCTTTGGTAAGCAAACATACTCCAAAGCTACAAGGGGTGCTCTGATAAAATGCTCACTTCCATCCCACAAGAAGTTTCGACATATATCCCTGATCTTTTTTATAACTAACTTAGGGAGTAGGAAAATTGTAGCCCAATAATCATGGAGATGAATCAACACAGCTTTAAACATAGTGAGTTTGCCTGTATAAGACAGTTTTTTTAGCTCCAATTGATCTTATCCTACTTGCAATTCTATCAGCAAGAATAGAGCAAGCCTTCACAGGCAACCTACCTGCAGTAATTGGTACACCCAAATACTTAAAAGGAAGGTCTCCTCTTCTAAACCCCGAATAGTTCAGCATTTCCTTAATTACATCAGCACCAACTCCTGCAAAATATATTTCAGATTTTGTGGTATTGGAGCATAGACAAGAAGGTTTTGAGAAAGTTGTGAAGCCCGTTAACATTAAGCAAACTGACTGACTGTCCCCCTTACAAAACATCAAAAGGTCGTGTGTAAAGCATAAATGATTGAGCTGCATTCTATGGCATATAGGATGGTATTTAAAGCCACTCTTTCCTGCTACTACCTTGAGAATTCAACTTAGATATTCCATACCCAAAGTGAAAAGTAAGGGTGACAGAAGGTCCCCCTGCCCTAACCCCCTCTTTCCTTTGAAAAAAACCAAACACACTTCCATCAAGAGCAATGGAGTATGATGGAGTCTCGACACATGTCATCACCATATCCACAAAGCCGTGTGGAAATTTTAGAGCCATTAACATTTCTCTCAGTTATTTCCATTCCATTGTGTCATATGCTTTCCTCGGGTTTATCTTCATCATACATCTTGGAGAGCATCCTTTCCTGTTGTTCTTCCTCACTAGATCCTGGTAGATTAGGATATTATCCACAATGTCGCTACCCTTAACAAATGCTCCTTGATTTTTGCTGATGATCTTAGGTAGAATTCTCCCAAGTCTATCACAAATTATTTTCTATTGGGCGAAACTCTGCTACTGATTCAGGGTGTTGAACTTTTGGAATCAGTGTCAGTGTGGTACAGTTTATTTGCCTCAACAGTTTTCCATTGTTGAAGAAATCCACCACAGCTGCTGTCACCTCGTCCCCTATAATGCACCAAGAGTCTTTATAAAACTGGCTTGAATGTCCATCAGGTCCAGGGCTTTTAATGCCAGGAATGGAGAAGAAAGCCTGCTTTACCTCCTCCTTTGAAACTCTCCTCATAAGTTCATTTTCCATACTTTCATCAACCACAGGCCCATTATGTACTGTATTGACATGAACACGATTTGTCTGAGTTTCCTTACCCAACATATCAACATAGAACTCTATAAAAACCTTTTGATTCTGCTGGGGTTCATTTTACTAATGACGCCACAGCCTTTGAGGATGAAGGCCCAAAACCTTGATTAAAGCCCATGTGACACCCATGATGTCCAATTTATCTCGTTCATTGGATCATGAGGAAATGGAGGGTCAGGATGAAGGGGGGTCCCTTAGGCACATGCCTTGGACTCTTCACATTCACTATAAATACCTCCCCCCCATTTGCTTAAACTCGGTATCATCTAATCTCTTATTATTACTTTCTACGACCAATTTATTGCTATTACATGCGATAGTTGGCCGTGACTACCCCTACCCTGCGAACTAGGACTGACTTGAGCGTTGGAGGGGCATCGCTTGGTGAAAACTGGGCCCCCATGACATTTTGGTGGCTGCACAGGTTGAGAGCGCAGGCTGTCTCTCTATCCCAAATCGAACTCACCCAACATTTGGCGCCGTCTGTGGGGATAGATTAGAACGGTCTGATCTTGATTGCGTTCGTGAACGGTAAGTTAAGAGTGAAAGGCAAGATGGTAGCCGGAACAAGGAACCGCGACAAAATGAATGCGACTACAACGCATGCGGGGGCCGCACCCCCGATGCGAACAACCCCATTCTCGGGCCAAGCGACCCGATAACAGGGGTACTGCTCAACCAGGCGTCGTTGGCTGTGGCTGGGTTGTCGAGGCCACTGCAGTCTAAGGCCCCGCGTCCTATAGAAACAGTCCGGCCGCCTCCGGTGGCACAAGAGCCCACGCGACTCCAACTCGAGTACGAGGTTGAGGACGAAACCGAGTATACTGACGAGGAGGAGACGGAGTCCGAGGCCCTCAGCACTGCGGTGTTTGAGGAAAGGATAGCTGGGATCCGCAAGGATCTTCAAGCGGAGATGATGGCGCAGCTGGAAGTCCGAATTGTCGCGCTGCAAATGGATTCCCAGGTTTTGCTCCATGTGGGACCAACGTAGACGGGCCCGACGACCTCGCAGCAAAAGAAGATCAAGAAACGCTTAACCCACTCGAAGCGCATTAAGCGGGCAGTGGAAAATGCGCAAGAGGCGCAAAGGTTGGCTAAGGCGAGGTATCGAGATGCTCGACACATCATCGAGGCATCGAAGGCCCGCAATGTAGATGAGAGAAAGAAGGAAGAGGAGAGGCTGATAAAAGAGATGGAAAAGTCGCAGATGTCCTACAAAAGGTTCAGGGAGGCCGAGAAGGCTAAGAACAAGGTAGATGATGGAAGGGGTTCTATGCATACTCGGATCAGAGCGCAACGACCTAGAGGGGCAGAGAGACAGCCTCGTATAAGGTTTCGGTCAAGAACGCCCCCTCGTTCGCGACCGATCGCTACCTCCCACCACTCCTGCCCTCGTCCAAAGACACCTCCACGCGACTCCCACAAACCCAAGTCAGGAAACGGGTCAGGGACAGAAGGGACTGATGACACGGATAGTTGTACAGAGGGGGAGGCGAGCTCGGGCTACTATAGCCACTGACCGCACATGCACTGTGTATAGCTAGAGGAATCCCCTTTCGCGAAGTGGATTCTAAAGGCCGAGAAGCTGCCTGGTTTAAAAAGCCCAAGATGACTGAGTATGACGGAGCAAGTGGTCCAAACGATCGCCGCGCCTCATACCTGCACAACATCAGTTACCTGACTAATGATTTGGCGACCATTTGCAAGCTGTTCCCGGCCACATTGACCGGGATAGCGCAGATATGGTTCGACCAGCTCCCGCCGCGGTGCATCGAATCGTGGAGGGAGTTAAGGAAGAGATTCGCTGGCCACTTCGTGACCAGCAAGACGAGGAGGAAGACGTTGATGCACCTCTCGACGGTGAAGCAAAGGGACATGGAGACGTTGGACAGTTACGTTTATCACTTCCGAACTAATGCGACGCATGTATCGAATCTCACTGACGAAGCCGGGGTTGCGGCTTTGATTATGGGCATGTTGGCAGGAGATTGCAAGTACGACTTGGTTGCGAAGCAACCAAAGACGCTAGAGAGTGCATACACGAAAGTTGCAGCGCACATCAATGCCGCTCTCGTTAATGTTTCGGGGCGAAAGGACCAGTCATCACCTACGCGAAAGAGAGAGGCGGCGTATTCTCCTCCGTGTAGGACGAATGACGGGCTGCGCAACTCGAGTCGATTTAACACGTCTCTTAGGACCATCTTTATGGCCATTAAGAATGATGACGTGCTGCAAGCGCCGAGGCCAATGGCCGAGACAGAAAAGCTGAATATGGGCCACTTTTGTGAATACCACATGGAAAATGACCATATCACAAAGAAGTGTCCTGCGCTAGAGGACGTATGCCACACCTTGGTGGATGACAGCAAGTTGGAGAGGTATCTAACTCTGCTCCGCGGGCAGCGTGATTGATACAAGAAGTAGTACAACGGTCGCAGTAATTTCAATGACCGCGACAATAACGGCTGGCAAGGGCAGAAGGCGCGGCCGCAAAGGAACAATGATCAAAACCACAGTTCTTATGTCATCAACACCATATCTGGGGGTTTCGCAAGCGGAGGGCCGAGCCATTGAGGACGCAAAGAGAACCTTAAAAGGTTTGTAAATTCCTTCTCGCTCGAGCTTGCCAGACCGGTGGTGATGCCGGATATTGTGTTCTGACAGGCGGTTGTGACCGAGGTTCGCACACTGTATGATGATCCTGTGGTGATCACCATGAAGGTTGCGAACAAAGACATTCGAAGGTGTCTGGTGGACACCGGGTCTTCAGTAGACATCATGACATTGGAATGTCTGCTGAATTTGAAGTCCGAGAGGAAGGACATTAAGACTCTCCATGAGCCGATTGTTGCCTTCGGCGAGCAGACCATTTACCCGTTGGGTTTGATCCGACTTCCAGGAGCCATCGGCTCCGTGAGCGCGATATGGACTGCGGTGGTGGAATTCATCATCATTGATATTCCATGCGCCTACAACGTGGTCATTGGCAAATCGATGTTGAATGAGGTTGTTGGCTTGGTATTCATCCTTGGGTTATTGATGTTATATGTAACTGACTAGGGTAAGCCAGCAATAATAAGAACTGACCAGAAGACGGCGCGCGAGTGCTGATATACGGTTCATTTGCCCCTTTTCTCGTGTGGTTTATGGTGGTCTCATCCCCTACCATTGGTGTTTTCACGTTGTTTTTCCGCTCTTTTAATGTTTATGTTGGGCTTGACTCGTTTTGATGCCATTTTTGCAATCATATGCATTTTTTTTCCTACTTTTGTGTGGGATCGAGTTCTGCGATCTATTTTGGCTTTTGTAGGTACCCCTACGGAGCACATTGGAGCAGAACTCGAGGCATTAGAAGAGCCAAGGAGCGGAAAAGAGTCTTGGAACGGGACCCGAAGCGCAAGAGACGAGAAAAGAGGAGCAAAGGAGAAGAAGCCAGCCTGCACTCGGCGCTCCACTCGCCGAGTGAGTCGCCGAGCGGTGGGGAGGCAGTATGTAGCCACCGAGTGGATGTCAACTCGGCCGAGTGTAAGCATCCACTCGCCCAGCGAATATATCCACTCGCCGAGTGGATGGCCGAGTGGATGCTCAGTTTTTGCTTTTGAACACGTTTTCTCGTTTGTCTTTTTGTACAACTATATAAGGCCACCTACCCTAATTGTGTAGCCACTTTTTTTCATTTTTTCTGATTTTTTCTCTCTCTCTCCTAGTTCTTGGAGCTTTGGTTTCTCCATCATGTTATTTTCTTTATCTCTTAATCTTTCACTTGGGAAGATTGTTACAACACTTATCAAAGTTTCGTGATTAATAAAATTTAAGTCTTATTTCATTTACCTCCTCCTTTTGTCACTTTTATTTGGGTAATAATTATTTCTCCCTTTTACTATATTGTCATTTATCTTGTTTTAATTATTATTAATTCATGTTTATTAGTAAATTAATTAGATTTGTCTTACAAGTTTGAATCTTTATATAATTCCCATGATTAGTATCATGTTTAAGGTTTTATTAATTGTGATTAGTGATTGTTTAATGATGTGTGAGTAGTTGTATTGTTAGGGGGTGTGGGAGATGTGACAAAGATGGTATCTTTATGTGGGGAATTAGCTTGTTGTTATGTTTATCATATGATTTATGCCCAATTACTACCCTTATGATTTTAATTTGTATGATTGCCTAGGATGCACACTTGGGTAGTCATATCTTCCACTAATTAGGCCAACATAAGAGATTTGAGGCCCAATTAAGCATAAGAATGTAGGATTGATTGGTTAATTGCATGAGAATGGTTTAATCGATTAATTGGGAACTAGATTAAGTAATTGAGAGAGTTTTAATCGTTGTTGTCCCTTATTTGGCATGAATCAATCTCGTTGAGTGTTATTGTTAACCTCTCCTTAATTAAAGAACTCATCTTTGTTGCATGAACCCACTTATACCCCCTAACTCCCTAATTAAAAGGTTTTAATTTCAAAGCTTTCGACTTTATTTGATCAATAGACAATTAGTGGTAGTAATTAGACAATTTATCTCACCTTAATTAGACTAGACTAAAATTAGGACCTAATCGATAGACAACCACCCTCCGTCCTCGTGGATTCGACCCTAGCTATATTAGGACGATTAGATTCGCTTAGACTAGTTTTAGGCGTGTCAAATTTGGCGCCGTTGCCGGGGACGGTGTTGTTTAGTGATTGATATTGATTTTGTTTAGATTTTAGGACTAGTCATTGTTACTTTGTAATTTGTTGGGTGTTGTGATTTATTCCCTCCCAAGTGCCTCGTGCACTTGATTTTACGTGTTCGTGAGTTTGTTGATGCATAGGGTTGTTAATCAAGATCTTCTACCTCTCATTCCCGAACCGGAGCTCTATTTGAGACTTAGAAGGAGATTGGCGGCTCAAAGTCGGGTTGGGGCTCTTGATACCTCTCTTGCCAACAACTACACTACCCAACAACCACAAATTGAACCACAAAACTCCTCACTAGAAACCTTGCCACAAGAAAACCCTCCACAAATTGAACTACAAATAGACCATCTTGAACCACAAAACACCCTTTTTGAAATGGATACGGTTGGGGATCATAATCAAATGGACCCAAATGCGGCCACTTCTCCCATCAATCATGGTAATATTGGGGTTAACAACTTTGAGCTAAAACCGGCTTTGATCGGTATCATCCAACAAGATGTCTTCCATGGGTTGCCTAGTGAGGATGCCTACATGCATCTCCTCACTTTTAAGGAGAAGTGTGAGACCATGAAGAGAAACGGAGTTGAGGATGATATGATCAAACTCATGCTATTCCCATTCTCTTTGAGGGATGGTGCGAAACGTTGGTTAAACTCCCACCCTCCAAATACCTTCAACACATGGCTCGACCTCACAAGAGCCTTCCTTGGCAAGTACTTCCCTCCATCCAAAACCGCAAAATTGAGGACGGAAATTCAAACTTTCCGACAAGACGAGATGGAGAGTTTGAGTGAAGCTTGGGATAGGTATAGGGATTTGTTGAGAGCTTGCCCTCACCATGGGATACCGGATTGGATAACCACCCAAACTTTCTACAACACACTTATGCCTCAAACGAAGGCTATGGTGAATGCCAGTGCGGGTGGGGCTTTCGATGAGTTGGGAGATGAAGCCGCCACGGCTTTGATCGAGAAGATGGCTAGGACCGACTTACATTGGGGTACTACGAGGACTCCTTTCAAGGTTGCTCAAGTGAAATCCGACCCGGAACTATACTCCCTCATTGGAGACCTTACGAAGAAGGTAGAGTCCCTTACTACTCCTTCTAGAGGTATTCATTGTTTGCAAAATCCCCAACATGTCCCCCAATCCCCCATGAATGTGAGTGCCATGTCCTCTAATTGTGAGTCATGTGGTGGTATTGGTCATTCCTATGATATTTGTCCTTCTCAATCCATGAACTACTTGAATGTAAGTCCTAACATGAGTCATGACATGAATGCTCTCCAATCTTACAACCCAAGGCCACAAAACAATGCCTACTCAAATTCTTACAATCCGGGGTATAGAAATCATCCCAATCTTTCCTATCGGAGTCAAAATGTCCAAAATCCCCATCAATTGGCCTTACCTCCACCCGGATTTGGCCAACAAAGACCCCCTTTTCAAGGCCACAATAATCAGCTCAATCATGGTTCTTTAAATCCTCTAAGTGTCCAACCTTCTCAATTGACCAATATTGAAAACATGTTGAGTGGTCTCATTTCTAACCAAGTCAAAACCAACGAGAATGTCCAAGACCAATTCCGACAATTAAACAATAGGTTTGACACTCTTCACTCCTCACACAAGGCTCTAGAGACACAAGTTGCTAACCAAGCTTTAGCCAACCCCATGAGGCAAACCGGAGCATTCCCGGGTCAAACCTCAAACCCTAAAGACCCTACTCATCATGTGAATGCCATCACTACAAGGAGTGGGTTAGCCTTGGAGGATCCCTACAAGGATCTTGAGGTCGGGGGTAGCCCGAATGTTGTTATGAGTGAGAAAGAGTGTGAGGCTCCTTTGCCTCCTAAACTTGATGATGTTTTGCTTGAAAATGATGATGTGATTGATGTGCAAGATGATAATGATGCTTCTAATGAGAAAACGATTGAGAATCCCACTAAATCACCAAGTCGTACTTATGTGCCTCCCCTTCCCTTCCCCCAAAGGGCTAAAAAGGAACATGGAGATCAAAAATTTGGTAAATTTGTGGAGATGCTTAAGAGGTTAGAAGTCTCTATTCCATTCACCGAGATCATCACTCAAATGCCAACTTATGCTAAATTCTTAAAAGATGTGTTGACCAAAAAGAGAACTATTAGTGATAATGAGTTTGTGTCTTTGACTGAAGAGTGTAGTGCCGTCTTGCTTAACAAAATGCCAACTAAACTCAAGGATCCCGGTAGTTTTTCTATTCCTTGCATGGTTGGTAATGTGCATATTGATCGTGCTTTGTGTGATTTGGGTGCTAGTGTGAGTCTCCTACCCCTTTCTATTGCCCGAAAACTTGGTCTTGGGGAGCTGCTTCCCACTAGGATGACTCTTCAATTGGCAGATAGATCCATAAAGCATCCCGTTGGGATACTTGAGGATGTCCCGGTCAAGGTGGGCAAATTCTACATTCCGGCCGATTTTGTTGTCCTAGACATGCCCGAAGACAACCATACCCCCATCATTTTAGGTAGGCCTTTTATGGCTACCGGAGGCGTCTTGATTGATGTTAAGAGTGGGAAATTGTCTTTTAATGTTGGTGATGATAAGATCGTGTTTCACTTGCCTCATACATTAAAAAAGCCTATGCTAGAGAGTTTGTGTAGTATTGATGTGCTTGACAATGTGTCCAATGTGCTTGGAATGGTAGAAGAGGGTGATCTCTCTAATGTGCTAAGTGACAATGTGCTCGATTGCAATGATAAATGTCATAATGTGTTGAATGATAAGCTTAGCTCACTTGAGAGGTTACAAGAAGTTGCTACCTCAACCAATGAGGAAGAGCAACCTTGGAAGCCGGAGCTCAAACCCCTCCCCTTATCTCTTAAGTATGCTTTTCTTGATGATCAAGGGCGCTTTCCCGTGATTGTCAATGCTAGCCTAAGCGACTTTCAACTTCAAAAACTTCTTGATGAGCTCAAACTTCACAAGAGTGCTTTAGGCTATCGCACTGAAGATCTTAAGGGGATTAGCCCTAGAGTTTGCATGCATCGTATCCTTCTTGAAGAGGGACACCGCCCTTCTATTGAGGCTCAACGTCGATTGAATCCCAATATGAAGGAGGTGGTGCGAAGTGAGGTGATGAAACTACTTGATGCGGGCATCATCTACCCAATTTCTGACTCTAAGTGGGTGAGCCCGGTTCAAGTAGTACCTAAGAAGGGTGAAATGACGGTTGTAGAGAAAGAGGATGGTACCCTCGTTTCTACTAGAACCGTCACTGGTTGGAGAATGTGTATTGACTATCGTAAATTGAACTCCGCCACCCTTAAGGATCACTTCCCTCTACCTTTCATAGACCAAATGTTAGAGAGATTGGCCAATCATGATTTCTTTTGTTTTCTCGACGGTTATTCCGGATTCTTTCAAATCCCTATCTACCCGGAAGACCAAGAGAACACTACCTTTACTTGTCCCTATGGCACATTCGCCTATCGAAGGATGCCATTCGGACTTTGCAATGCACCGGGTACCTTCCAAAGGTGCATGATGGCCATTTTCTCCGATTTTATTGAGAAAACTATGGAGGTGTTTATGGATGATTTTAGTGTGTTTGGTACTTCATTTGATGATTGTTTGAGAAACTTGTCTTGTGTGCTCGAACGTTGCGAAGAACAACACTTGGTCCTTTATTGGGAAAAGATTCACTTTATGGTGAATGAGGGTGTTGTTCTTGGCCACGTCATTTCTTCTAAGGGGATTGAAGTTGACAAAGCGAAAGTGGAGGTCATTGAGAAACTCCCACCTCCTACGAATGTGAGAGGTGTGAGAAGTTTCTTAGGGCATGCCGGTTTTTACCGAAGGTTTATAAAAGATTTTTCAAAAATCGCCAAGCCTCTCACTTCTCTCCTTGTCAAAGATAACCCCTTTGTATTTGATGCTTCTTGTGTTGAAAGTTTTAATAGGTTGAAAGAAGCTCTTGTCTCCGCACCGATCATCCAAGCTCCGGATTGGAATTTGCCGTTCGAGATAATGTGTGATGCGAGCGACTATGCGGTTGGAGCGGTGTTGGGGCAAAGGAAAGATAAGAAGCTTAATGCCGTTTACTATATAAGCAAGACTTTGGATGAAGCCCAAGCCAACTATACCACAACCGAAAAGGAGATGCTCGCGGTGGTATATGCGATTGAGAAATTTCGACCCTAATTGGTGGGCTTCAAGGTCATTGTGCACACCGATCATGCGGCATTGAAGTATCTTATGAGTAAGAAAGAGGCTAAGCCAAGGCTTATAAGATGGGTGCTTCTCCTTCAAGAGTTTGATATTGTGATTAAGGATAAAGTGGGAGCCGAGAATATGGTGGCGGACCATTTGTCAAGACTTAGGATAGAGGAGAGGGGAGATAAGGATGATGGAATTCCAATCGATGATGATTTGAGAGATGATTCTCTCATGTCCTTGATTTCCAAAATACCATGGTACGCCGATATCGTTAATTACCTTGCTTCCGACTTTATTCCAAGAGAATTTGATGCTCAAGAGAGGAAGAAGTTGAGGTATGAGGCGAGGAGGTATTATTGGGAGGAGCCCTATTTGTTTAGATTATGTGTGGATGGGATGTATAGAAGATGTGTCCCAACCGAGGAGGGGTTGGACATAGTTGCTCAATGTCACTCATCCCCCTATGGTGGTCACTTAGCCACATCAAGAACAATAGCAAGAGTGTTACAATGCGGCTTCTTTTGGCCGAGTTTATGCAAGGATGTACATGATTATGTGGTGAGGTGCGACTCTTGCCAAAGGAGGGGGAATATTGGAAGACGAGATGAAATGCCTCTCAATTCCATGTTGGAGGTAGAGTTATTTGATGTTTGGGGAGTTGATTACATGGGACCTTTCCCTTCCTCCAATGGGAATAGGTACATTCTGGTGGCGGTCGATTATGTGTCCAAATGGATTGAAGCATTGGCCTCACCTACCAATGATGCCAAGACCGTTGCAAAACTCTTCAAAATTATCATCTTCCCAAGGTTTGGAGTTCCTAGAGTGGTGATTAGTGATGGTAGATCTCACTTCACCAAGAAGACATTTGAAAGTACTTTGAAGAAGTATGGGGTGCTCCACAAGAACGCTTTAGCATATCATCCCCAAACAAGCGGCCAAGTTGAGGTTAGTAATCGCCAAATCAAGTCCATTTTGGAGAGGGTAGTGAACTCAAAGCGTAAGGATTGGTCCTCTAAGCTTAATGACACGCTTTGGGCACTTCGCACGGCTTACAAAACACCAATAGGGACCACTCCCTACAAATTGGTGTATGGAAAAGCGTGCCGTCTCCCCGTGGAATTAGAGCACAAAGCTTGGTGGGCGATTAAGGAAATCAACTTCGATAGTGGCCTAGCTGGTGAAAAACGACTACTCCAACTTCATGAGACTGAGGAGTTGCGCCATGACGCGTATGAAAGCTCCAAAATCTACAAGGAGAGGACTAAGAAGTGGCACGATGCCAAGATACTCCACAAGGAGTTCAAGGTCGACGATGAAGTCTTACTCTTTAATTCAAGGTTGAAGTTGTTTCCGGGAAAGTTGAAATCAAGGTGGTCGGGTCCTTTTAAGGTGAAGAAAGTTTATCCTTATGGAGCCGTTGAGATTCAAGGCCAAGATGGTGAGCCGTTTAAAGTTAATGGTCAACGGCTCAAGATTTACATGCAAGGACACTCGGTCGGTTGTATTGAGGCATTTCGCCTAGAGGAGTGCCCCCAAGAGGGTTCTCAATGAGTTTCTAAAGACGGTCCGGCGGGCCCACATAAATCCGCGCTTCTCGGTAGGCAACCCGAGCCCACTTGTACATATTGGTGTGTTTTTAGATGTAGTATAGTGATTCTTGAAGTCTTGGGGTGGAAATTTGAAGAATCGAGGATGATTGTTGAGTTTGGCTTTTGGAAGTTGAAGAATCGGGGTATGGAGAGATGTAGAGACCCTTGGGATGACATGACGCAATAATTTGGGTATCGGGTGAAGATGGTGCGCAAAACGGAGCAAGAAATGAAAAAAAGAGGCAAATACCCCATCCGCTCGCCGGTCCACTCGCCGAGTGAACGGCCGAGCGGTGGGGAGGCAGTATGCACATCGCCGAGCGAACATACACTAGGCCGAGTGTAATCGTCCACTCGCCGAGCGGATGTATCCACTCGCCGAGCGGATGTATCCACTCGCCGAGTGGGTGGCCGAGTGGAAGGCGTTTTGGGCTATTTGGGTGATTTCCGCAGGGGCATTTTTGTCTTTTGCCTTCCCCATCAGAAAAATCCCACCATATCACCCCCTTCTTCATCTTCTTCCTCTCATATCTTCACTCATCCCCCATAAAACATCACCCAACATTCATCCTCCACCTTCTCTCTTCATTTTCACCCACTTCCACTCATCAAATTCAATCAAATTTTACATCAAACTCATCCTCTCCACTCCTACATTCCCATACACCCAATTATTTCCCCAAAAACTCAAATCCAAAATCCCACCAAAATTTCTCTGTCCTTCGAAATAACCCCCTTACACCTATCATTTCAACACCAAATTTTAAGGGGAGGTTTCTAAGGTTTAGGGGAGTGTGTGCTTGAAATTTGGGAGCAAAATTCGAAATTTCATTTGAACTTCCGATTTTGCCCCTCAAATTGGTGACGGTTTGTTGGGATCGATTTTGAAGAATTTGGGGTGTTGGGAAAGGACTAGGAGGCTCTTAGAGGCATCAATTTGAAGAGGATCATCATCATGGCTCCTAAACGAGCTAGAACCGCAACCAACGGTATAACTCCATCTCCCTTTGAATATGAGTATGAAATTATTCGTTGCAATTCTTTTGCTCATAGTTCTCGAAAATATAATGTTGGTTTTGATGATAGAGATGAGTACAAGATATTTAAGAAATTGTTAGATAAATCTCATGTTAGTACTCGTTGGCCTTGTTCTAGCACACTAGAAACCATGGGAATTTTTGATAAATTAAAGGATATGTGCAATTATGTGGGAATGGGGAGAATTTTTGAGGCAACCGAAAAAACGTATGTTGGCATAACGTGTGAGTTCTTAGCAACGTTTCGTCTTAATAGTGTTAACACTTGTGTCCAATTCCAACTCCTAGGTAATCGCCACAAGATGACCCTAGAGACTTTCGGTCTTTGCCTTGGCCTAGTTAGAAACCCCCAAGGTACGGCCCACCGTTACCGCACCCTTGTGCACATGGACGCGCGCTCCGATTTGTGGAGCCGTATTTCACGCGACCCCGCGGGCTTTTTGAGTGGTAAAGCCAATCGGTCGTCTGTGCGGAACCCCATAATCCGCTACTTCCTTCGCATTATCGCGAATTCCCTCCCACCCACGATTGAAACGGCAAACCGTGTGTCCACCAATGCTATGAGTTTCCTTGGGGATTGTCTCTACCAATCGGAGCCATCCCTTGACATCGCCTTAGTTTTCGCGAGCTACTTTCATAATTTAGCAGCCAAGAACGGTGAGGAGTTTACCCAAATAGGTTGTGGCGGTCTTGTGACCGTCATAGCCGTGACCATGGGCTTTGAGGAGTCCGATTTTGGTCATCCCTTGTGCGTAGACAAAATTTGGCTTGATCATCCTTACCTTAATAAGAACTTTGTACCTTTTAGAGAGGGTGAGGATCGACAACCCCGTTACTTGGCCCACATTACCGATGACCGTGCAGTACTTCTACCGCACCCCGAGTGGGTGACCCTCTCTGACCGTGCCAATTGGGGCATGCCCCTACGGAATGGTGAGTATGTTAGGATTCATGGGGCTTGGGAGGTCATGGACTATGGGTGGTCCGATGATTTGATTGTTTTTGAAAAGACGATCCAAGGGGATAATCGTAGTTGGACCTATAAGGGTAGCTTTAGGTGTGTGCCGCGAGAGGGCCCCTCGCAAGCGATTAGAAACGAGGCCGGGCCGTCCCATGGAGGAGGCGAGGCTTCCTCCTCTTCCCGTGACCCATTTGACTACACTAGACTCTCCGGCATGTTCCGAGAGTCCCTCAACCCCTTGGTTGAGGCTAGTGGATTGGTCCAAGCTCAAATCGGCTCTTTAGCAGAAAATTTTGGAGCTTTTAGTATTAGGTCGGAGGAGAGGTCCGTAGTGCACGACGCCCGTCAATATGATAGGAGTCAACATTTGCAAGGTTATGTTAACTCACGGTGTACCGATATGGAAGACCGTTTCTATGCTAGACTCCAAGACTACCAAACCTATAATGATCACCGATACCAGCAACTCCAAGACCACGTGACTAGCACGATTAGGGAAACCGAGAGTCATATCATCGATTATTTGGCACCCATGTATGCCAACTCTACCGGTTACTACCCTCCGGGGTATGATCCCTCCATCGCACATTTCCAACCACCCCCGGATTTCGACCATCGGAATCCCGTCCACCACCCACCATATCCGGATCAAGCGACCCATTGGAACTATAACTATTATGATCCGGATCCCCAATACCCTTTTGGAGACCGTCCCACCTAGTTTTGCATTGTCAACGAGGCCGTTGCCTAGGTTAGTGTGGGGGAGTTCTCCTTTGTGTCTTTGTGATTATGGTGTTGTGGCGTGGTTGTTTGTTGCGGTTGTTATTAGTTCACATTTTTGTTGTTAGTATTGCTTGTGGTAGTTTTGACTCCTATTGTAATGTCTCGATTTGCTTTGCTAGGCTTGCTTATGAATACATTTTGCATCTTGAGATGTTTTTTGCCTTGGCCTTATCTCTTTTTCATGATGATGATGATGTTTGATCACATGCTGATGTTTGGTGATTGATGATGTGATTATGCGCTCATTAGATGATTATTTTGCATTCAAGATGCTTGCTATATGCTCCCATCTCCTTTGAGCCGAATGTTTCCTCATTGGGGTGTTCAATCCAAATTTTCCCTAAATCCAAATTTGCTCCTTCAAGAAATCCAAATTCTAAATCACTTGTATATATTCATTTGCTTTGTTTTCTTTTATCTTCATTTAAAAAAAAAAAAAAAAATCCAAAAAAAATGTAAATAAGTTTTGCTTTCCCCCTAACAATTTAGAAATCTTTCTGGTTTTCAACTTCTTAGGAAACTGTGCCACTTAGACAATCCTTCTTGCACCATTGCATTGTGAGTAAGTGTTTTTCCCGCCTAATGTTTTGACTTTGAGGCTACTATTCCGATTAATTTGTTTTTGCCAATTTTGTGCGTTGAATGCTTTGTGTGACTACTCCCCCAAGGTGACATTATTGTGCTTGATAGCGTCTTTCTTCCACAAACACTATGAAGGAGGTGTGACCGCCCCTACCTTGGCACACCCCCGCCACCAATGAGGCTTTAATAAGCCGATTTGGTAATAAAATCCCCTTTCATCACGAAGTTTCAAAGAAAATAGGTAAGACCCAATGCGGGTGGAGCCACCAAAAACTTGCATTAATCAAGAAAGTCGGCAAGACTTGTATAAGTGGAGCCACAAAAAAAAATAAAAAAATAAAAAAATAAAAAAATAAAAAACCCTCTCCCTCAATAAAGTTGGTATGACCCGGTAAGGGGTCTAACCAACACTTTCGATCCTCGAAAGTTCAAAAAAAAAAAAAAAAAAAAAATTCAAAAAGTTTTGCAAGTAAAAATCCCAAAAATTGATTTTCTGTGTTATCTAGTTTTGAAATGAGGACACCTTAGCCTCACAATTTTTTTTTTTTTTTTGATGAATAAACCACAAATCATCTACATATTCTCAACCTCTTTCTCCACATAAATTTTAGTTATCAAGCACAATGTTGGACGATCCTTAGCTCCTACACTTGTAGGAGTCGGGATTTGGGGTCCACAAGACTAAACGCACACTTGAGGACTTTCTCACCTCCCTCCATGCCTCTTTATCAACGCGTTAGGGGGGGTTAACCCTTGTGAGCAATGTTTTAGTGGATTTGGTCGATTGTCTAGTGTATATAGTTACCTTTTTAGTTGAGTTTTACGATCATTTCTTTTGCGTTGGGGGAAGCCGAAAAAAACCTTCTAGGCCCCCATTTGGGCAAGGACGGTAGTCACTTTTGAGGGAAGTGACTTATTTTGATCGGAATCAATCTACTTTGTGTATGTGTGCTTGAATGATATGACTGTTTTCCAAGTTTTCTCGCAAGACCCTCCTTGCCTCCCAAGGGGTGCCCATCCTCAAGGATACCCCGGAGTGGGAGTTGAAGGGGCGCGGAGCACGCTAAAGCTCAATCGGCTATTATAGGAATAACATGCTTATTAGGCTAGTTTTTGTATATATGTGTTTGTTTGCTATAATAAGGGTAGTGTATATATAATTATGGCTTGTTTTTGAGCTCCCTTCCCCCGTGATGTGATTTGACTTACTCAGGGACGAGTAAGAGTTTAGTGTGGGGGAGTTTGATATACGGTTCATTTGCCCCTTTTCTCATGTGGTTTATTGTGGTCTCATCCCCTACTATTGGTGTTTTCACGTTGTTTTTCCGTCTTTTAATGTTTATGTTGGGCTTGACTCGTTTTGATGCCATTTTTGCAATCATATGCATTTTTTTCCTACTTTTGTATGGGATCGAGTTCTGCGATCTATTTTGGCTTTTGTAGGTACCCCTACGGAGCACATTGGAGCGGAACTCGAGGCATTAGAAGAGCCAAGGAGCGGAAAAGAGTCTTGGAACGGGACCCGAAGCGCAAGAGAAGAGAAAAGAGGAGCAAAGGAGAAGAAGCCAGCCTGCACTCGGCGCTCCACTCGCCGAGCGGTGGGGAGGCAGTATGTAGCCACCGAGTGGATGTCAACTCGGCCGAGTGTAAGCATCCACTCGCCGAGCGAATATATCCACTCGCCGAGTGGATGGCCGAGTGGATGCTCAGTTTTTGCTTTTGAACACGTTTTCTCGTTTGTCTTTTTGTACAACTATATAAGGCCACCTACCCTAATTGTGTAGCCACTTTTTTTCATTTTTTCTGATTTTTCCTCTCTCTCTCCTAGTTCTTGGAGCTTTGGTTTCTCCATCATGTTATTTTCTTTATCTCTTAATCTTTCACTTGGGAAGATTGTTACAACAATTATCAAAGTTTTGTGATTAATAAAATTTAAGTCTTATTTCATTTACCTCCTCCTTTTGTCACTTTTATTTGGGTAATAATTATTTCTCCCTTTTACTATATTGTCATTTATCTTGTTTTAATTATTATTAATTCATGTTTATTAGTAAATTAATTAGATTTGTCTTACAAGTTTGAATCTTTATATAATTCCCATGATTAGTATCATGTTTAAGTTTTATTAATTGTGATTAGTGATTGTTTAATGATGTGTGAGTAGTTGTATTGTTAGGGGGTGTGGGAGATGTGACAAAGATGGTATCTTTATGTGGGGAATTAGCTTGTTGTTATGTTTATCATATGATTTATGCCCAATTACTACCCTTATGATTTTAATTTGTATGATTGCCTAGGATGCACACTTGGGTAGTCATATCTTCCACTAATTAGGCCAACATAAGAGATTTGAGGCCCAATTAAGCGTAAGAATGTAGGATTTATTGGTTAATTGCATGAGAATGGTTTAATCGATTAATTGGGAACTAGATTAAGTACTTGAGAGAGTTTTAATCGTTGTTGTCCCTTATTTGGCATGAATCAATCTCGTTGAGTGTTATTGTTAACCTCCCCTTAATTAAAGAACTCATCTTTGTTGCATGAACCCACTTATACCCCCTAACTCCCTAATTAAAAGGTTTTAATTTCAAAGCTTTCGACTTTATTTGATCAATAGACAATTAGTGGTAGTAATTAGACAATTTATCTCACCTTAATTAGACTAGACTAAAATTAGGACCTAATCGATAGATAACCACCCTCCGTCCTCGTGGATTCGACCCAAGCTATATTAGGACAATTATATTCGCTTAGACTAGTTTTAGGCGTGTCAAGTGCTACCATGCGGGGTTGCGACCTCCGATGGTCAATATTGAGGACGCAGCGCCAGAGTACCGTCCGTCAAAGAAAAGGAAGGAGAGTGAGAGTGGCGGCAAGGTAGTCGCGATGACATATAGCATCAAAACTCTCGATGCGCGTCACGGACTAGAGGGGCCAACGCAACCGTTTGAGGAGACGGAGGAAGTGGTGTTGCAGGAGGGCAACACGGAGCGGACAATGCGAATCGACAAAGATCTCGCAGAGGGAGTGCGAGAGCTGTTGCTCGCGCTGCTCCGCGAATACAGTGGTGTGTTTGCGTTCGCTGTCGAGGAGATGCCCGGGCTTGACCCCGCGGTCATCACTCACAAGCTGAACGCAGACGCACAAGTTAAACCCGTGCACCAGAAATGAAGGCAGTTCGGTACCGAAAGGTCCGAAGCCATGAAAGAGGAAGTCAGTAAACTTCTGAAGGCCGGATACGTTGAAGAGTGCATGTATCCGACCTGGTTGTCAAATGTGGTATTGGTCAAGAAGCCTAACGGCTCTTGGCGCATGTGCGTGGACTTCACTGATGTAAATAAGGCATGTCCGAAGGACGGTCAGCCGCTGCCGCGAATGGACAAGCTGGTAGATTCGACATCGGGACACGGCCTTTTGAGTTTCATGGACGCATATGCCGGATACCACCAAGTTCCTCTGGAAGAGGAAGATCGACCGAAGACCGCGTTCGTAACGCCATTGGGCGTGTACATGTACGGCGTCATGCCCTTTGGGCTGAAAAATGCGAGCGCGACATTCCAACGGTTAGTCAACAAGGTCTTTGAGGCACAAATCGGTCGCAACATGGAGGTATACGTCGATGATTTGATTGTCAAGAGTGTGAAGGCCGAAAGCCACACACAAGACTTTGGGGAGACGTTCTCAATGCTCCGCAAGTATAACATGAAGCTGAACACGAAGAAATGTGTCTTCCGGGTGCTTTCGGGGAAGTGCCTGGGATTCATTGTCAGTGAGCGCGGCATTGACGCGAACCCAGAAAAGATAAAGGCCATTTTGGATATGCCTTCCCCCCGGTGCGTCAAAGATGTGCAGCGGTTGACGAGTTGCTTGGCGGCATTTAGCTGTTTCATCGCCAAGTCCGCGGACCGTTGCCTACCTTTTTTTGAAGCATTGCGAAAGCGGGTGCCGTTCAAGTGGAACGACGAGGCGGAGACGTCGTTCCAGGAGTTGAAAGCGTATTTGTCAAAGGTACCTAAGATTGTGGTGCCAACTGAGGGCGAGGAACTCATGTCGTATCTCGGGCGAGAGAGCAATGGGTGCGGCGTTAGTGGTCAAGCGCACTGGCTCCCAATGCCATGTGTACTATGTGAGCCATGCGCTCGCCGGGGCCGAGTTGCGGTACCCACTGCTCAAGAAGCTCGCTTTGAGCTTATTGATAACGAGTAGGCATCTGAGGCCTTACATCGAAACCCACAAGGTCGTCGTAATGACGAACTACCCACTCCAGAATATTCTGGGTAGCCTCGACGAGAACGACAGGTTGCCGCGTTCGGGCTGCGAGCTGAAGAGCTTCAGAGTGGAGTATAAGTTGAGGAAAACTTATAAGGGGCATGTATTAGCCGACTTCGTCACTGAATGCATGATGAGTGAGGAGTTCGTGCCGCCTAACGCGCAGTGGTCGGTGTACGTGGACGGATCCTCCAACTCCGGGGGAAGCGGAGTGGGGATCGTCGTCATTCTCCCAAGCGGAGATAAGACCGAGTATGCCCTGCGGTTCGGTTTCGAGGCCACAAACAACGAAGCGGAGTATGAGGCATTGATCGCAGGGTTACAAATGTGCGTAGCCGCAGGGGCGAAGAATGTTAAGGCATTCTCGGACTCGGCCATGGTGGTCAATCAGATTACGGATAAGTTGGAAGCCAAAGACCACATCGCCAGGTACCGGGATGCGGTGAAGGGGATAGTACAAGGATTTGAAGTGTTCGAAGTCGAGCAAATCCCAAGATCCGAAAATCAGCAGGCAGACGCACTCGCATGGCTAGCGAGCTCGTTTGTCAATGACAATCCCCGGATAGTTAAGTGGAAGGTTTTGCCGTTGAGAAGCATTGACGCTACGCCGAACGTAGCGGCTCTGGATCGCGGTCCAGAGTGGATGGTTCTGTTGTTTGTGTACTTGAAGGATGGCAAGCTTACAGAGGATGAGAAGGAAGCAAAAAAGGTGAAAAAGCGAGCTGAGCGGTTCACCTTACTCAACGATGAGCTGTACAAGAAGGGGTACACTCACCCTTTCTTGAAGTGTGTATAACCGATTGAGGGGGACTCCATACTTAGATAGAATCACCATGACGAGTGTGGGGGGCACATTCGCGCAAGGGCCATGGTTGGAAAAGCTTTGTGACTTGGGTTTTATTGGCCTACAATGCAAGCTGACGTGGCCGAAATCATGCAAAGGTGCGACCGCGGTCAGAGGTTTGGTCCAACCGCAAAGCGACCTACGACTCCACTAAAGCCCATTGTCGAGCCGCTCCCTTTCGCAAGGTGGGGGCTCGACGTGGGCCCACTTCCGAGAAGTTAGTGTCAGAAGGAATATGTGATCGTGGGGGTCGACTACTTCACGAAGTGGATTGAGGCGCAGCCGGTGTCTCGCATTCGGGACACCGAGACCATGGCCTTCTTATGGAAGCACATCTTCACCAAGTTTGGGCTGCCTCGTCGCTTGACTCTGGATAACGAATCGCAATTCGACAGCGACCCGTTCCATGAGTATTGTAGGACATACGGGGTCAAGACTTGCTATGCCTCGGTCGCATACCCTCAAGCCAATGGCCAAGCAGAGTCGTCCAACAAACTGATTGTGGGGTTGCGTAAGATGGTCGATGGGGCCAAAGGAAAATGGGTTGACCAACTGCCAGGCATCTTATGGGCCTTGCATACGACCACCAAGCGCGCCATTGGCGAGACCCCATTCCAGCTCGTATATGGTTCTGATGCGGTGCTTCCGGTGGAATGGGGAGCAAAGTTCCTCCGGATCAGTACCTATGAGCCGGAGGAGAACGAGATCGAGCTGCGCATCGCTCTCGATCTGTTGCCTGAGCTAAGAGCAAACGCGCTGCTACGCATTGAGACGCAGAAGCAAGAGATGGCGCGCGTGTACAACAAGAAGTCGAGCCCGCGTAGCATCAAAGTAGGCGACTATGTGATAAGAAGCTACGCGGCCACTGAAAAAGATGTTCCAGGCGGCAAGTTGAAGGCTAAATGGGAAGGTCCTTTCCTGGTCATCAAGCAAGTTCGCGACAGGACTTTCCACTTAACCGAGCTTGATGGTAAGCCTGTACCCAGGCCGTGGAACATAATCCACCTCATGAAATACTATGTATAAGTAGGCGTAGTCGTATGTTTATATTTTCTTTGTATTATCTTTTCTAATGTGCTATGTAACGGTGACGCATAGCGTACCCAGATGTGTACTTGTTTTTGTTAAAGTAATGAAAAGGCCTGCGGCCAAGTAAGTTCCCTAGGTGGATTAGGAAAGGCGAGCCGAGCCTGGGATTTTGCCGGCCTCGGCAGGTCGATACTTGCCACTTCGACAAGTGCCGCGATGAAAGCCGAACCGAGCTCGAAAATTTACCTGCCTCGGTAGGTAGATACTCGCGGAAAGGCGAACTGCGATGCTTAGGTAAGCGAGACGTAGACCCCCGGATCTCTCGGCCCCGGATAGTCGAACGAAGCCAACTGGCCACAACATCTTGGGCTCGACCCTCGCGGGACTAATCACCCGCAAGAGCGAGCTGAGTCTTAAAATCCCACCCTCGGACTGAAACTCCGAGGGACGCAACCAAAGCATATCAGTGTTAGTTAAATTTGTGTGCAGGTATAGAGTTCGCGACAAAACGAGTGCTGAACCGAGGTTAGTAAAACGAGGTCGCACTCGAGTAATGGGCAAACCTCGGTAGACGACGTTTGAAGCGTAGAAGTATTAGCGTTACGCGCAAACACATTTGAGCAATGATAGCTATGACAAAACATTAAAGTAAAAGGAAAAAATACGCAAAGGAAGTCGAAAAAAAGATTTCACTTTTAATTGTCAGAACCGAGATCAAATACCCACAAGGGGCGATCTCGGTGGTACAACGGAAGAAAGAAAAGTACAATTGTAAAAAGGAAGCCTAGCGGTTGACCTCTTCGTCGTCCTCGTCATCCCAGTCAAGATCAAGCAATGAGGATGCGGTGAAACATGGCTCTAGTTGCAGCTCCTGTGACTGTGGCGCCTCGTCAAGGTTGACCTCGTGCAGAGGCCAGAATTCGGTGCGTGCCTTGTTGATCGCGTGGGCCCTCTTCTTCCTTAGCGTAGGTACATCCAAGGCAAGGTCTTCAGGGTCCTCAAAGGTGGATAGGTGCTTGTCAATAAGTTCATCGCATACCGCTTTGAGACGCGCTATGTCGAAGGTAGCTGGCGCGGAGGTGTCTTCCTCCGGCGCGGCGCCTATCTGGTTCAACGCGTCTAGAGCGATGTCCTTTCCCGCCACCACAGCATCGTACCTGATGGAGCCAAGCTTATCCTTCACCCAGACTTCGAAGTCGTCCGAGGCCAAGAAACTAGTTTTCGCATTACAAGCGCTACCTGCCCAAAGCTTGATATAGCCCTCGGCGTTCGCGAGCTTGACAGCAAGTGATCTCTTCTCCTCCTCGACCTTCGCCAGTTCAGCTTGGGCGGCAGATAGGTTCGCGACCGTCAATTTTTCCCTCTCCTGAACTTAAGTAAGACGGCTAGTCAGTTTGCCGTTGACGCCGCCGAGGTCAATGTTGGTCTGAATAAGTTGGTCAGAACGACGTTGTACATCAGCCATCTCCTTATTGACCGCCTCAACTTTTGCAGCTCGCTGGGAAGCGTCGCGGGTGGCCTCAGTAAGCTGCGCGTCCCGATCCTTGATGGGGGCCTCATGACTTTTACATTCCGCGTTAAGCTCTCGGATTAGACGCGACTGTTCCTGGAGCCGTTCGGAGTTGTCGCTCGATGTGTCGAGAGCTTGGAAGATGAGCGCGGAGAGGTGAAAAGGAAAAGCTCAAGCGACGAGAGCAAAAAGAAAGTGACACTTACCAACCAGGCGGTTAGAGGATTCTGCGTCTGCGCCCACTGGCAAAAGCCGAGCGCGGCCCGATTGACTTCGGCCGTCAGGCCCCGCACTGATAGCAACTCAGATGGTTGAGTGGCAGTGTTATCCGAGTAAATGATTTCGCGCCGCACACCTTCGGAACTTGGCGCACAGGAAAAATCAGATTGAGAAAAGTAGAAGGGACAGCGCGAGCGCAACGAAAGCGACAAACCGAAGCCAGAGCTGACGTCTTGGAAGTTCGCGTCATCCATCGTGCCCTTGCTCCTAACCAGCAGCGCACGTTTAGCCTCAGAGGTCTCGGCATAGTACGCGGGCTTTTTTCCGGCCCGGGTGTTCTCCACAACCTGCGCAAGTAGAGAACAAAGGTAAGGAAAAGGCCGCATAGGCGCATTGAAGCAAAAAAAGAAAAGGTACTTACAGTTTCTAGGTTGCCCGCTGGCTGTAGCTGCGACATCGTAGAAGGGGTCTTCGCTTTTAGCCTTGCGGCCGACGATAAGGTCGCCTGCGGTGCCATGGCACGAAGCAGCGTCGCAAATTCTGCAGGAATGTCCGCCTGTGGCTATGAAGACGCGGTCGGTTGAGGAGTCGAAGCATTCGCAGGCTCCGATTGCTTGCATTTGGAGCTCTTTGTTTTGCCCGAGGTCTTGTTGGCCGCGGTCTTCTCTTTCGTGGCGGCCTTCGGGTTGGCCGCGCTCTTATCGGCTCCACTCCCAATCTCAGCGAAGGCTTGTGATTTGATCGGCGGTGGTACCACCTCGGCATTCCCCGCCCTCTGCTTATTCAATTTGAACATCCTCAGCTCTGGTAAAATGGTGTCAATGTACTACTCGACGCGTTTCACTGCGCCCTCTGCGAAGGAAGAAGAATTTTTTTTAGTATTGTAAAACAACCAAAAGTAAAAACATCAGAAACAAAGAGAGCGTCCTATCGCGTTCGTCCTCGTCGATCAGATCCATTAGCTTGGCCCAAATGAGCCACGCGTTGTGCATCGCTTGATCATAAGTGGGAAACCACACGTTGTTCCCCACCTCAGGTACCTTGTCCTGAACAAAATATGCGCGGCGAGCTCGCATAAGGTCAAGAAGGTTACCCTGGTCTTTGGTGGATGCGGGAGGGTCACCCCTCGTCAGCGGAAACGCAAAGGCGTCGGTGATTGCGGTGGTATCGTCAAGGCTGACCTAGAAGAACTTGTTCTTCCAGGCCACATTGTTCTTTAGCGGCTTTTTGGGGCCGGTCGCGACGATCTTGTCGTCCCCAGCACCTCGAGTGGAAAAGGTATAATACCCATACTGGTTGATCGAGCCACGGAAGAGCGATTGAAATAGTCTGATCGATGTGGGAATCCGCGCAGCTAGACAAGCCATCACAAAGCCGTTTATCGTTAATTATGAGTTGGGCGTCAGCTGAGCGGGATACAGGTTGTAATGGTTCAGAACCCATACCAGGAAGCTACCCAAGGGCACGCGGAGCCCGAACGTGATGGATAGTTCGTGCACAACGAACTGCTCTCGCGGCGGGTTCGAACAGACTGAATCCGGTAGGGGCAGGTCAAGACGTGCGGAGACAAAATCCCGTACTCCCTACAAAATTCCTTGAGTTTGGCCGGAGTCATTTTCTTGCTCCACGTCCCGGAGATGGGTGCGGTATCATATGTGCCGACCAACTTTGGAGTGGGGTTCTGTGCGGCTGCGGCATACTAAACCGATTGCGCCGGCGTAAACGTGTCGTTCGGTGTCAAGTGTCGGGTCCCGCCGTGCGAGCCCGATGAAGAGGAGGAGGCGTCTGACTGCGTCATCTGCGCAGAGGGTAAATAAGCTACGGTTAAATTGTATCGACACCGCCAGTTAAACTCCTCGACCTCGGGTTCGGAATCCGAGCATTCCGAATCCGAGTCCAAGGAGATAAACCAAGCCGTTGACGAGGATCAAGGGGGATGCCGAGTGGGATCGACCTCCCATCCCAAATCCCCGGTCGCGACAACAACGCTTTCGTTTCCCAACCCAGATCGGCCTGCGGGCGTTGTCCGGGCTTATAATCCTTCTCAAACCACGGGCAATCCACCCACACGTTGGCCAGATGACGCGGATCCAATTTCAGACCTCGAATCGTCATCAAGGGATGCGAAAAAGGGCTAAAAAAGGAAAGAAAGGGAAAAAAGTTAGGGCAAACCAATGGTTACCCTAAAAAAGCAAATAGAAAGTACGGCAAAAAAATCAAAAAGACGAAAAAGAAAGTTACCTTGATTTTTTTGCCGGAAATCGAGGAAAGCTTGATCGGAGAGTGAGAAAACTGGCCGGAGAAGTTGAAGGAAGCGTAAGTTGATGTGTAAAAACCTCGATTTCTCTCGGAATTCGAGAAAAGTGGCGAAAAACGAATAAAGATCGATGGAGGGGCGAGAAATCGGGTTGACAAACACAATGGAGGGTGAAAAAAAGTGGGATTTATGGATAAAAAAAAAGTAAAATAGAGGAGTTTTTGGGGGTTTAAAGGAGAAAAAAAGGGAGAAAAATTGAGAGAAAAAAGGGAGATGGAAGGTGGAGGAGGCGAAAATGATTTTCGGAGGGAGTAAAACCCAATTTATAAAGGCTGTGAGCCAAGGGTTAAAAGGTAAAACAACACGGTTTTACACAACTTCCCATAGACATCATCATTAAACCGCCATCAATGTCCTGTCAACTGAAAAGGCAGTTGCCTTTTTGTCTTCCCAAGACATCTTTTTATCTTCCCGAGGAATCTTTTGCCTTCCCAAAAATGTCTTTTGGATTCCCGAGAAGGTGAAAGTTAGGAGAACTTATTAGAATCCCCCCATCAATAATTGTAAGGGGCGAAGTTTGACTGGACCGAGATCGCACCCAATTCCTAGGGGCGAGTGTTACACCACAGCCTACAACGACGCACCAAAGCCGACCGCGACAGCTCTACCCCTTTCATGAGAGTAGAAGTTTGATCGCGCCGAGATCGCACCAATGCCAGGGACGATTCTCGGATGCGTCTTGTTTGGTTCATTGTTATACGTATTTTACCCTCCTATATCATATTTTTAGTATCGTCTCTCGTGCTATTTGAGCTATTTGCCGTAGTTTTAATATGAGTCGGGTTTATTCACTCTTATGTTAATTTGGTACTTAAAGGATTCCTTTTTACTCATCTCGTTTAATTAATTGATAACCCGTATATTATCGATCGGAAAGTACACTAAATTCGTATTCCTGCAGGACTGTTTTGTATTTTGGCCATATCTTGCTCATTCGGAGTCGAAAATGGACGATTCAAGCGGCCACGGAAACCTGAGAACGAGACCTATAACTTTGTAGAAGGATACATCAGCAAATTCCATCATATGCCTGGTCGAAAAAGCCCAGCACAGTAGCAGTGTACGTTGGTCTAATATTGAAGCAAGTGTGAAATTATATTGCTTGGGCTTGGCCCACATCAATCCCACCGCCACTCTTCTTGCACAGAAAAAAGAAAGATCAGAAAATTTCTCATAAAAAAAAAAGGAAAAGCAGAAGGTATAAAAAAGAGGAGGAAAGCGCGCAGAGAAGAACGCCGAAGTTCCGAGCCTTGACGCCGCTCGAAGTTCATCGCACAACACCACCATCAACACGATCAGTTCTTCAATTTAATTGTTAATTTCAGTTATTCCCAAACACTCAAACACTTTCGTTAATTAGTTGTAGTTGAGTTTTAATCTTTTGGTTTGATTTTCGTTATTCCTTATTCCAGGTACTCAATTTTATAACTCTTACTTTAGTACTTCAATTTCAGTTTCAATTGTTAATTTCTGTTATAATTTCAATTCGTCTTTGTTACTTTTGATTTGTTCGTTTGATTTGCTCGATTAATTCCATGTCTTGGTGATTAATTGTTAATTAGATTAATTTTGTTCCAGTTAGTCTTACCTTGCTCGTTTGATTAAATTAGTTAGCCTGTCGTTTTGTTTGATTGTGTTATTAATTTAGTTTAGTTGTTTGATTTGTTGTTGTGTTCATTAGTAGTAGTATTCGCACGTTTGTTTTGCTTCGATTTTAGGTAGTAGTTTGGTCTCAATTAGCAATTTCGCACTAATTTACACCGTAAAATAACTTGGTACAACATCCTCGTGGGATCGACCCGTAATTGCTAGCTATAACAGCCGTGCGCTTGCGGTTATTTAAAATTATTCAACACGTCTACTTACCTTTCATGAGGGACGAAGTTTGATCGCGCCGAGATCGCACCAATGCCAGGGACGTTTCTCGGCTGCATCTACTTACCTTTCATGAGGGCGAAGTTTGATCGCGCTGAGATCGCACCAATGCCAGGGACGATTCTCGGCTGCGTCTACTTACCTTTCATAAGGGGCGACGTTTGATCGCGCCGAGGTCGCACCCATTCCTAGGGGTGATTCTCATCTACGTCCATGTTCCTTCCATGAGAAGGGCGAAGTATGATCGGGCCGAGATCGCATCAATGCCAGGGGCAAGCCTCGGCTGCGTCTACTGTCCTTTCATGAGAGGGGCGAAGTTGACTGCAACAGCCATAAAGCTCGCAAGGGGCGAAGTTTTCGATTAAAATCGAAAAGTACGAGCCCCATGGCCTGACGAAGGGCGAGAGGGCAAGGAAATGGGCATCACATGACTTTATCAAGGCCCACTACTTGAGCCATGACAAAGGGCGGCTAGGGGATGCGCAGTCGGGTCACTCTCGGTGAAGCGATAAAGCCGAGACGCAGTGGCCGACGAGCGCGACCCAACTCCGAGGGGCTCTGTTGGGGTTTATTTTACTAATGAGGCCACAACCCTAAAGGATGAAGACCCAAAGCCTTGATTAAAGCTCATGTGACACCCATGATGTCTAATTCATCTTATCCATTGGATTATGAGGAAGCGGAGGGTCAAGATGAAGGGGGGTCCCTTAGGCACATGCCTTGGACTCTTCACATTCACTATAAATACCCCCCATTTGCTTAAATCCGGTATCATCTAATCTTTTATTATTACTTTCTACGACCAATTTATTGTTATTACTTGCGATAGTTGGCCGCGACTACCCCTACCCTGCGAACTCGGACTAACTTGAGCGTCGGAGGGGCGTCGCCTAGTGAAAACCGGGCCCCCTTGACATTTTGTTGGCTGCGCAGGTTGAGAGCACAAGCTGTCGGTCTATCCCAAATCGAATTCACCCCAATAGAATGTTGGAGTTGGTGTCTTCCGACAATAATGTGTTGACTAATTAAATCTAATTAGGAATAAATCTGGGATATATTAAATATACTAAGTCAATTGATTAACGTATATCGATAATGGTTGGCTGGCTACAGTTTGACGTTATTGTCGTTTGACGGCGGTAATCAACTGATCCCTCTTGGTCACACCGATAAAATGTTTCTTCAAAGGATATTATATTTGTATTTAATACAATATAATATACTCCCTCCTACCCACTACGATTTTTCCCTTTCGAAAACTGTTTTTGAGTAGCAATCTTTGGAACTACTTCTAGAGCAAATAAAATACCCGTTTACCATAAACTCAAATGGGTTTGGTAGAATGCACTGCAGAATAGAATATGTACTAATTTTTTCAACAAGTGAACGATTCATTTGGTTTAAAAGTAGCTCCGAACATGACTACTTAAAAACAGTTTTTGAAAGGGGAAAATCATTTTAGGTAGGAGGGAGTATACCCTAATGTTTCAGTTAAAGAGTTAACTGATTATATCGGATAGTGTTTTATGATTTCGGAACTGAAGTCGAATAAATTATGATTTTTTGTGTGAATTATCAATATAGACAATTGGCTAATTAAATTATAAATAGTTGTAATTTTAGCAAAAATGATGTAATTTGTAATTATTATATAGTGATATAATAATTAACTAACACTTAAAGAAATAACTGTACAAATTATACCAAATTGTAACATAAGATATTTAGGGGTATAATTAGTAAGGGTAGAATAGTCATTTTGCCACCACCACTATATAAATGTGTTTTATGGTCAAACACATAACATACATCATTTTTACAAACACACAACTTATTTTAGAGAGAGAACTGAGAGAAAACCCTCTAATATCTCTAAAAATCAGCCTACTTCCAACTCTTTTAAGATCAAGTTTTCTTCATTGCATGTCAACGAAAACTTGATCAAAACACTTATCTAAGCCTAGTATATCATTAGCTAATTTGTTGGCTAATTATATATAAGGTTTTAGGGTTAAAATCTCATAAAACTAGTCCATTTTGTGTGATTTTTGGAGAGCTTCTTTGGTGGATCAAGGGATGAGGTTTCCTAACTTGGAAACTCAAGAATAAGGAGGACGTTCCCCATTAATTTGCAGCTCAAGATCCTTCATTTGAAGGAAGGTCAAAACTCCTCTTGATTAAGGTATAAAAACATGTTTTATTACCTTATTTATGCTTTAATTTTACATGCAACTAAAGATTCTTAGCTAAACTTAATTAGGAGTAATTAAGTACTAATTACAGGAGTCTAATTAGAGGCTAAATAACATTCATGTGGTATCAAAACATCGATTTAAGTAGCATGTTAATTTTAAGCTTTAATCAGGTTAATTAGTAACTTAATTAATTTTTTATGATAAAAATTGGTTTTATCATACAAACTAAAGTTTCATGTGATTTTTTGGGAATGTGGATGCTCCAATCGAAATTATGGAATTTTTGGAATTTATTTGCTAATTTTGCTTATTTTTGGTTGTTTTTACAAGATTTATGCTATTTTCTAATTAATTGGTAATTAGATTAACATGCATGTTGATTTTGTTAATTTAAGAAATTTATAATTTTTCCAGAATTATAATGTGTATAATTTCCAGAAATTATTTCGTAATTTTATTGGCCTTTTGTTATTAGTTAGTAATAATATAAATGGTGAAAAATTGATTTCTTAAGAGAAAATGACCAAAATAATTTTGCAAAATTTTTGTCCTTAATTAGCTACTGGTTGTGATCTTAAATCACATAATGAAATAATTTCTAAAGTTTTTCATAATTAGTTATAGTTTATTTAGATATTTTCGGGTTTATTATGTGATTTTTGGACAAATAGTTAGCAAATAAAATCACTCAAATTAAACTAATAAATTCAATTTTAGTGGAGACTAAATATTGAAAAACTAATTAGTTGGTGGTTAGTTTAAACTTAAAAGGTGTTTTAATTGTTGATTATTGATTCTAATAAGTTAGAATCAAAAATTCCTAAATTTACCGGGTTGCTTGTACTTTTTGCTAAAAATGTAATTGAATTAATGAATGAATAATACAAGAACACCGGGGCATACCCCTGTCAGTAAAAAAAAATAGACCCAAATCTAACAAAACTAGTCTCAACCAAGACTCAGACCGTGCATAGATTACACTAACCCTCTTACAGAGAGCCAGTTACAATCTTTGCTCTTGAGTTTCTCAACTTTACTCTTAATTCTAGTCTTAACCTCATCAAAGACTCTTCTAGCTAATATATTTGGAGTCAACAAAACATTTTCCAACCTACTTTTGTTCCTACTGAACCAGATTTGATACAACATGTTAGCTAGCATTGCACAAATGACTAACTTCTTCATTTTGGAGCCAAACCTTTTTTGAATGCACCAGCACATTGTGCTATTCGTAGGTAAGTCCATCTGGCAAAGGTTGCTTAGCTCCCCAACACATCTGCTGCTATAAGGACATTGGAAAAAGATGTGTTCATGGGTTTCCCTTCCCTGCTGACAGAGACAACAAACATCATCATCACAGATGCCTATACTCTTCAGTCTTGATCTCACCTGTAATCTCCTTCTCATTGCTAGCCAAGTTATAAAAATTGCTCTTGGAATGTTGAATCTATTCCAAAAACTTTTCCCCAGCTCACTTTAGCATGATCTCCTCTCAACCATTCATACCCAGATTTTACAGAATATCTTTTATTACACCAGCTACCAGTGTCAAATTCCTGCCTGAATCTGTCCTTTATTCTGCAAATCTTCTTCCAGTGCCAGGTACTATCTGCAGGGGGGATATATTCATCCCATTTGCTGTTCTTGAGATAAATAGCATGTACCCACTTAATCTAGAGAGTGTCTGTTTTGTAGTAGATCCATGCTACATATTTTGCTATGCTTGCTACATTCCAGTCGACCACATTCCTAATCCCTAAGCCTCCATCTTCTTTAGGTAAACATAAATCTTCCCATGAGACCATTGGAGATCTTTTCATATGCTCAATGCCATCCCAAAGATATTTTCTGCTTATTGCTAAAATTTGCCTTAAAATAGCTTTAGGAAGGATAAACACTCTAGCCTAGTAGCTATGAAGATTGCTCAAGACTGACTGTACTAGAGTAAGCCTTCCTGTGTATGAGAGTTTCCTTGATCCTAAAGCTCTGATCCTTCTCACAATTTTCTCAGTTAATATATTGCAATTCATCACTGATATTTTCCCAGCAGTAATTGGTACCCCCAGGTATCTAAAGGGTAGTCTTCCTTCCTTAAATCCTGAAATTTGCAGAATTTCTTGCCTCACTCCATGGTTTATCCCTGCAAAATATATCTCTGACTTCATGTTATTTGAGCAGAGACCTGTAGCCTTGGAGAATGTACTGAACCCTCTTAATAGGAGTAGGATAGACTTGACCTCACCTCTGCTAAACAACAGCAGATCATTTGCAAAACAGAGGTGAATCAATCTTGTTATGCTGCACATTTGATGAAATCTGAACTCATTTTTCCCAACTGCCACCTCTAGAACTCTAGTCAGATATTCCATACATAAAGTAAACAGGAGAGGTGATAAAGGATCTCCTTGACGAAGTCCTCTCTTCCCCTTGAAGTATCCAAAATGAGTGCCATTCATGGCAATAGTGTAAGCTGGAGTTGTGACACATTCCATGATTAACTTTATCATATGCTCAGGGAATTTCAAAGCTTAGAGCATTTCCCCAACAAATTTCCACTCAACTGTGTCGTAGGCTTTCCTCAAATCTATTTTCATCATGCACCTTGGAGAAATGGCTCTTCTATTGTATTTCCTCACCAAGTCTTGGCAAATCATAATGTTTTGAACAATATCCCTTCCTTGCACAAATGCACCTTGACTTTGACTGACAATATCAGGTAGAATCTGCCCTATTCTATCACAAATTAGCTTTGAAATGCATTTATACATATAGTATTGCAGCAGGCAATAGGTCTGTATTCAATGACACTTCGAGGCTGCTTTGTTTTAGGAACCAGAGTCAAGATAGTGTTGTTGAGTTGCTTCAGCATCTTACCATGAGTGAAAAACTCCTTGACAGCCTTACAGACTTGCTCCCCTACCAAGCTCCAATTGTCTTTGTAAAATTGACTAGTATATCCATTCGGGCCAGGGCTTTTGATTCCCGGGATGGAAAACATAGCTTGTCTAATTTCCTCATTTGTAATCTGCTTGAGCATGATAGTTGATATTTCCTCTGTTACCACTCTACCTTTTCTCACTGTTGGCTTATGAAGACTAAGTGTGCTTGCTGAACTTCCAAGGAGGCCTATATAAAACTCCAAAAATGCAGCCTGAATTCCTGCATGATCAGTGTGCATTTTCCCCTTGGCATCTTCAATTTGAATAATATTATTCCTAGCTCTTCTTTCTTTTATAGCACTATGAAAGAATGCTCTGTTTTCATCCCCTTCTTTCAACCAATGGGCTTTACATTTCTGACTCAAGAAACTTTGGCTTGCTTTCTGCAGGTATTGAAATTTCTCAGCTGCCAATTTCTCCTTGCTTCTTAGATCTAAATTGTTAGGTTTCCTGTTAAGCTCTTGTTGGATGTCCTCTAGCTCCTGTTGAGCTCTGCAAGCTTCAATCACAACATTAGAGAGTTTTTATCTATTAAGCTCTTTCAAAGGCTTCTTTAGGAGCTTCATTTTCCTGACAATTTGGTACATTTCAGAGCTTGCAACTTGTATATTCCAACCATGCTCCACAATTTCCTTATACCCTGGTATTAGGCTCCACATGTTGTAATATTTAAAGTTTCTTTTGCCCATGTTCCTCTCCTTGGTAAGTTTTATGACACATGGTGTATGGTCAAATAACCCTTCAGGTAGGAACATAGCATTGGCGTCAGGAAACTTCATCAGCCATTCATTGTTAATCAAAGCCCTATCAATCTTTGTAAACACCCTCTTCTCATTTTCTTGCTTGTTATTCCAGGTGAAAAAACATCCCCTAGACTTGATGTCATTAAGTCCCCACTGATCAATACAATCCTTGAAGTCTTTAACTTCAGCCAAAGAAACCTTAGATCCTACTCTCTCATTAGCATTTAAGACATTATGAATACCCTTCAGATCATTCCACATATCCACTCTATCTTTCCCATCATTAAATCCATAACAAACTGTGATATACATCCCATTATTAGACCCTACTTGCTCCACTTTACTATGGATTATTTGAGAACTCACCATGATAATTTGAACATTATACATGGTAGGGTTCCAGCACAACCAAATCCTCCCTCCAGGATCATAATTTGAACATTATACATGGTAGGGTTCCAGCACAAGAAAAGACTCCAATTCTCACAAACAGTCAGATGAACCCTAGTGAGGGAGCTACGCCTCACCTTTGTTTCCAGCAGCCCAAATAGCCCAACATTTTAATTATTCATAAATTTCCTAATTTCCCCTTGTTTACTTGAGCTATTCAGGCCCCTGATGTTCCAGAATCCTATGTTAGCCATGGTCTACATGACCATGGTTAACATTACCATTCTCAGACTCTTCTCCTCTTGCTGTGCTTCCCATTCTCACCACTGTAGCATATGACATAGCCTCTACCACCTCCTGTTCATTTTGCTGCCCATTTTGATGATATAGGATTAACTGTCTCTGTGCAGGTCTTGCAGTACTTAAAATTAGAGGGATAGTAGCCTGATTCGGAGTAACAAACTTGCTTCCTCCATTTCGCTTTTCTTGGGTGTGAGCTGGTGTTTCTTTTGGTTTGAACCTGCTTAGGTCTCCACACCTGCTTGGCTTTAGGCTGTTGGACATTCTTCCTTTTACACTGAGTAGGCTCATGACCAATAGGCTTACATTTGGTGCACACTTCTGGCTTCCACTCATATTCAATGTTCTGTTCCACTACTTCTCCCTTTTCATCCAAAAAACTTAGCATTTTTGGAAAATCTTGTCCTACATCTACTTCCACCAAAACCCTGGCATATCCCAATCTCGTTTTATCCACATTAGCAGCATCATAGTGCAAGTACTTTCCCACCATACCGGATATCTTTTTGATACAGGAAAAAGTCCGAAACTTTAATTCCAATTTGAGCAATTTAATCCATACGGCCACTTTTTTAACCAAACCCTTACTCATGTCTAGATTTTCATTCCAAGGTTGCACAATAAGTGGTTTATTGTCAAATAAATGATGCCCAGATTTCAGAATTTTCTCTCTTTCCTCAAATTGCTTAAACCTCACCACAAACACTCCATTAAGCAAACTAGAGACTTTATCTAATCCCTTTTTCCCCCAAATCCTATTGAAATATCCCTGCATCACTTCTATGGGTGGATTTGCCCCTACGACAAAACAAACAACAACATTTTTCCAGTAATTGATACCTTCTGACACATCCTCAACAGTAAGAGCTAGCATAGGCTTGGTTATAGGGATTTTGGTGCTAGTTTTAGTCAAAAGATTAGAACTTTTACCTTTACCCTGTTTCCGTACAGTTGTCCATTCTTCTTCAGCATAGCTTTCTTCTTGCTCTTTCTCCTGATGTGGTTGTTCCTCCATCTCTTCTGATTCCTCTTCTCCTCCTGATTCTATGTCAGACAAATCCAAGGCTGGTATTCCCTGAATTTCCCCAATTTTTCTGAATTTTGTTGCATCCGATGTCGAAGGAGCTTCTTTATTGTAACTCTTTGATTTTTTTTTTTTTTATTATTCTTCTTTTTCGATCCTTGATTCCCCTTGTTTGATCTGCCTCTAGCCATTGCAGGTGACAAATCGAGCTTAGGTCAAGAAACAGCTCAGATTACTAACCCTAGTTTGCGAAAACCAGAGCTTCTCTCACTACTTCTCTCTCTTCATTTTTTTTATTATAATCAGTGTATTTCGGGTTGCTTGTACTGTAAAGTTGAAAATATGATTTTCGGTCTTATTTGCATGATTCTAGGTATAGTATGGCCATAGAGTACTATAGTATCGGTACTGTACTGAAATGCATGGACGGTATCCGATTGGTTTGTAATAATTGCGATCTCGTATCGCCAGTTTGTAATAATTTAATTTTTTTTTTCTTTCAAAAATGTATAATAGGATAGTCCATATGTACATATGTTTATATTGAAGATCGGTGTTTTCACAAAGCCAATGGTTGGCGGATCGAGACCGAAATGAAGACGGAGCCTTTGGAGCATTTGAAGGCTAGTTTAGGTTTAAGTGTTTTCACTAGGTTCTAGTCTTATGGCCATACTAGGACTTAGATTTATTTGATGCATGCTTGGTTTAATTTTTGCACAAGTAAAACCAAACGTAAATCCCACATTGTCATATCCTTTATCCGCGACTCGCTAGAATTAGTTCACTTAAAAGTGATAGACAAAATATGACAAGATCTCTCACTAAAAGTAAAATCAAGATTTAGTCCTTCCACAATTCACGCCTATGCAAACCTTGTTCATTAGGGACACGCTCGCCCAAGCGGGTTGTTTCCTTTTTACCGTGGGGGAGTAGGTTAATAAATAGTTATTATGAGTGAATTTTGGTTTAATCTTGACGTGACTTGCAATACAAGTCTTGCAATCCGTGACTAAAGGATTGATTTAGTTGAAATCGATCAACCGAGAGTTCTAAGTGTAGAATCAGTCACGAGTTGGTTCACCGAAATTACATAAATTTAGGATGTATCGCCCTCCGCGTACCTAAGTTTATATAAGATCGGATCTCGGAATCATTTATATAATTTAGAGAGATCATTATATAAATGCCTAAATTCACAAATTAATTGATTTAATGTGAATTTGATGATGAATTTAATCGATTGTTTTTCCCACGTTGTAGTTTAAAATTCGAAAATGGCTCAAACGTCCCATTCAGTAATATCCAAAGACTCCTGGCTTCGTAATTTTATGGAAAAGAATGAACTAATGAAGGATGGAAGCAATTTTACTGATTGGGAGTTAAACCTGCGATTAGCTCTTCAATCTGATAGAAAACAACGAACCCCCGATTTCCGCTTCAGGTCCCAACGCCACCCCTGAAATGATATATATGTATCAAGAGTACGAGCATGAATCTGACCAGATTAAGAATGTATTGATTTTTGCTATGCACCTGCGTTTACAAAGACGCATGATTGATTTTAGTGCGTATCAAATATTCGCTCGGCTAACGACTAGTTTCTCGCAAAAGCCGCGAATACTTCAATATGAAGCAGCTTCGAGTTTCTTTGAGACTAAGCTCTCAAAGGGCCAACCAGTTGGTCCTCAAGTTCTCAAATTTATTGAGAATGTTGAGACTCTTGAGAAGTTAGGTTGCCCAATTTCTGAAGATTTTGCGGTATACCGTCTGCTTAATTCTTTGCCTGCAACATTCGGTCCTTTTAGGACGAATTACAACATGAATGATTTAAAGAAAAATCTTCATGAATTGCTTGCCATGCTTGTACAACATGAGAGGGATTTGGTGTCAAGTGGGAGCGCAAATAGAGATGTTTTATCCATAGCGGTAAAACAAAAGGGGAAGTTCAAGAAGGGTGCAGGAAAGGGTAACAAACCCGCGCGTGGCAAAGGAAAAGTTGCTTCGGGCAACAATTCTATTGCTAAGAGAGGCGCGACTCCTGAACAGAAATGCTTCCATTGTGGAAATTTTGGCCATTGGAAGCGAAATTGCCCAAAGTTCCTGGAGGAGAAGAAGTCGAAACCAGGTATATATATGATAGACATTAATTATGCAAGTACCACGTCATGGGTATTAGATACTAGATGTGGATCTCACCTTTGTAATCACTTGCAGGGGCTGACGAAGGCACGTCGGCTGGCAAAAGGTGAAGTTGACCTCCGTGTCGGGAATGGAGCTAAAGTAGCCCTCGTATCGGTAGGAACGTATGTTCTATCACTTGCCTCAGAGCTAGAGTTGTATCTAAATAACTGCTTTTTTGTACCAACTCTAAGTAAGAATATAATTTCGATTTCTGTTTTAGACGCTGAAGGTTTTGAATTTTCAATACGAAACAACAGTTGTACCTTCTTATTTAATGATATGGTGTACGGAACAGCCAAATCTATAAACGGTATTTACGTTTTAGATTTGACAAATGAGGTCTATCATGTAGCAAATAAAAAGCTCAAAATAGGAGATCCCGATCAATCCTACCTTTGGCACTGTCGTTTAGGGCATATAAACGAAAATCGCATTGAGAGACTCGTAGCCAATGGAGTTCTCAAACCATTTGATTTTGGATCTTATGGAACATGCGAGTCTTGTCTTTTAGGCAAGATGACTCGTGCACCTTTTTCAGGGAAAAGGAGTACGAGCTAGTGATTTATTAGCCCTCATTCATACAGATGGTTGCGGTCCAATGACAATCACTGTCAGAGGTGGTTATGACTACTTTGTCACTTTTACAGATGATTTTAGTAGATGTGGCTACATCTACCTAATCAAATGTAAAAGTGAGGTACTTGAGAAATTTATACAATTTCAAAAGGAAGTCGAAAACCAATTAGGAAAGAAGATCAAGGCCTTACGATCAGATCGGGGAGGTGAATATCTAAGTAATAACTTTGATACTCATCTGAAAGACTGTGGAATCATATCACAGCTTACACCTCCCGGTAAACCACAATTAAATGGTGTTGCGGAAAGAAGAAACCGTACCCTGTTGGATATGGTTAGATCAATGATGAGTCAGACTGAGCTTCCTGATTCATTCTGGGGTTTTGCTCTCCAAACCGCCATTTTCACACTCAATAGATGCCCAACTAAATCAGCTCCGAAAATTCCATATGAGTTATGGAGAGGAAAAGTTCCTAACCTCTCATTTATCAAGATCTGGGGTTGTGAAGCATATGTTAAAAACAAGACTAACAATAAGCTTGCACAAAGATCTGATAAATGTCTCTTTGTAGGGTATCTTGTACAGACTCGAGGATATTACTTCTACAATCGTCTAGAGAACAAAGTTTTTGTGTCTCGAGATGCTGTCTTTTTAGAAAAGGAATTCTTTTCTAAAAGACAGTGGAAGAAAATTTGAACTTAGCGAATTTCAGGAGCCACAAACACAAAATAAGACATTCCTGAATCATCTAACTCTGTGGTTTCATTCTCCCCTCCTAAAAGGTCAGGCAGATCAAGCCACCCACCAGATCGATACCTAGGTGTGATCGAGTATCGAGGATGGTGGTGATCACTTTTTGCTTCTAGAAAGTAATGAGCCTGCAACTTACAAAGCAGCCATTACTGGACCAAATTCTGCTAAATGGCTAGAGGCAATGAAATCCGAGATAGATTCCATGTACGAGAATCAAGTATGGGACTTGGTTAACTTGCCTGAAGGAACCAAGGTTCTTCAGTGCAAATGGATCTTTAAGATCAAGACCGGCATGGATGGAAATCGGGATATTTTAAAAGCTAGATTGGTAGCTAAAGGCTTCACGCAAGTTTATGGTTTAAACTATGACGAGACCTTTGCGCCAGTTGCAATGCTCAGATCTATTCGGATAATCTTAGAGATTACTGCTTTTCATGATTATGAGATATGGCATATGGATGTTAAAAGCGCCTTCCTGAATGGGTTTCTGGAAGAAGAAGTGTATATGGCACAACCTGAGGTTTTAATGATCCAAACAATCCTAAGAAAGTTTGTAAGCTTAAGGGATCCATTTATGGTCTTAAGCAAGCATCTCGGAGTTGGAACCATCGGTTCAACCATGTGATTAAACAAAATGGTTTCACCCGAAGTGTCAAGGAACCTTGTTTATACATGAAATTTAGTGGGAGTAAAGTAACTCTCCTAATCCTATATGTAGATGACATATTACTCATTGGGAATGATATCCCCATGCTTAACTCCGTTAAGGACTGGCTCGGGAAACATTTCCAAATGAAGGATTTAGGAGAAGCGCAACGCATCCTAGGTATTCGGATCTATAGAGATAGACCAAAAAGAATACTAGCGTTAAGTCAAGAAATTTATATTGATAAAATTCTTGACAGGTTCAATATGAAAGACTCTAAAAGAGGCTTTTTACCTATGGGAAGTAAGATAATTTTGAGTAAAGCTCAGTGTCCGACTGATCCTAAGGATATTGAACGCATGAAGTCGATACCTTACGCTTCCACAATCGGTTCGATAATGTACGCTATGATGTGTACGCGTCCAGACGTGTCATAAGCCTTGAGTATGACAAGTTGTTACCAAGCCAATCCAGGCGAGAGCCATTGGATAGCCGTTAGGAACGTCCTTAAATACTTAAGAAGGACTAAGGACACATTCTTAGTTTTTGGAGGGGATTCTGAGCTTCGTGTAAAGGGTTATGCGGATACTAGTTTCGTAACAGATCGAGATGATTCAAAATATCAATCAGGATATGTTTTCATACTGAAAGGAGGAGCCATATGCTGGAAGAGCACCAAGCAATCGGTGACTGCGGATTCTACAACGAAGGCTGAGTATCTTGCAGCACCGGAAGTTGCAAAAGAGGCAGTTTGGATCCAGCAGTTCCTGGAAGGAATAAATGTAGTCCCTACAGCAGCGGATCCTATTGTGGTCTATTGCGACAATGGTGGAGCAATAGTTCCGGCTAAAGAGCCTAAGTCTAGTGACAAATCTAGACACGTACTCAGGAAGTTCCATGTAATTAGAGACTTTGTGGAATGAGAAGATATATCGATTTGTAAGGTTAGGACAGACGATAATATTGCTGATCCTTTAACCAAGACATTATCACAGGCTAAACACAATGGTCATATTGCCTCGATGGGTTTGAGGCGTATGCCTGACATGTGTTAAATTATATGTTGTAATAGTTAATAAGTGTATTATCTTTACATATATGATAATTAAATTCATCGTTTTAAGTTTTATTAAACTCTTTTATTAATTCAGTTTTAATAAAATGCTGAATTATATATATGCTCTGTTGTTTCCTAAAAGGTCGTGGAGACGATTTGAACCCTATTAAGTGAACATGATTAACAGTGTGTTTTGTCTCTAGTCATAAAATGAGGTGACGTCTCAATCGACTAGATTGTAAGTCAGTTGATGACTAGTTCAATGGTCATGGATTCATAAAGATGAATAACCGATTACATAGACAGACTGTAGATGACACTTTGTCAGACATTTGACCAATTATAGAACCTTTGTGTCTGGTCGTGACAAGGTAATCTATATTATTCCTATTAGTCGATTCTTTCGACCTGAGATTGTTTGTCTGAGTTTATGCAGTAAGCGGTGACTTTGATTTATGTCCTAAGTCGTGCCGTAAAATGAGGCTAAAAGGACATCTATTGGGTCATAACCAACTGTATGAAACAAAGAAAATAAGTCAAGAATGGATTGTCCACCCACGTTAGGGTATAATATCTTTGGGCCACTCGAGGAATTATGACTGGAAATGAATGGCCACGCTCGGAACAGACCTATGATAGATATTCCGGTCAGACAGTCATAATCCAGATCGAGAAAACCACTTCTGATAATGATCCAATGCAAGTTCGACCTGAAAGATACTTCGCATTGAGTGGGAGATATAACGGACAAGAGAATTGGTAATGCATGACTTGTCTTGGACAAGTGGGAGATTGTTGGAGTTGGTGTCCTCCGACAATAATGCATTGACTAATTAAATTTACTTAGGAATAAACCTGTGATATATTAAATATACTAAGTCAGTTGATTAACGTATATCGATAACGGTTGGCTGGCTAGAGTTTGACGTTATTGTCGTTTGACAGCGGTAATCAACAGATCCCTCTCGGTCACACTGATAAAGATGTTTCTCCAAAGGATATTATATTTGCATTTAATACAATATAGTATATACCCTAATGTTTCAGTTAAAGAGTTAACTGATTATATCGGATAGTGTTTTATGAGTTTGGAACTCAGGTCGAATAAATTATGATTTTTTGTGTGAATTGTCAATATAGACAATTGACTAATTAAATTGCAAATAGTTGTAATTTTAGCTAAAATGATGTAACTAGTAATTATTATATAGTGATATAATAATTAACTAACACTTAAAGAAATAATTGTACAAATTATACCAAATTGTAACATAAGATGTTTAGGGGTATAATTAGTAAGGGCAAAATAGTCATTTTGCTACCACCACTATATATAATGTGTTTTATGGTCAAACACATAACATACATCATTTTTACAAACACACAACTTATTTTAGAGAGAGAATTGAGAGAAAACCCTCTAATTTCTCTAAACATTAGCCTACTTCGAACTCTTTTAAGATCAAGTTTTCTTCATTGCATGTCAACGAAAACTTGATCAAAACACTTGTGTAAGCCTAGTATATCATTAGCTAATTTGTTGGCTAATTATATATAAGGTTTTAGGGTTAAAATTTCATAAAACTAGTCTATTTTGTGAGATTTGGAGAGCTTCTTTGGTGGATCAAGCGAAGAGGTTTCCTAAATTGGAAACTCAAGATTAAGGAGGAGGATCCCCATTAATTTGATGCTCAAGATCTTTCATTTGAAGGAAGGTCAAAACTCCTCTTGATTAAGGTATAAAAACATGTTTTATTACCTTATTTATGCTTTAATTTTACATGCAACTAAAGATTATTAGCTAAACTTAATTAGGAGTAATTAATTAAATTCTAATTAGAGGAATCTAATTAGAGGCTAAATAACATTCACAGAATCCCATCATCATCTGTCTGTGTACATCCATTCTTATCCTTTATCTGAAACACATTGTTTTTAGATCTCCTAGGTTTGATAGATGCATGAAAATAACCTGTATTTTCATCACCCTCCTCTAACCAAGTGATTTTACTCTTTTGTTTCAGAAAATTATATTGTGCTCTGTGCAGAAATTTGTATCTTTCTGCAGCTAGTTGTTCAGTTTCTTTGAGTGCATTATTGTGAGGATCATCATGCATATGCCTGACAACCTTATACATATTTGTTCCATTGATAGGGATGCTCTACTCTTGCGTCACTATCCCTACAAAATTAGGAGCTGAACTCCACATGTTGAAATATTTGAAGTTGGTCTTCGCTATTTTCCTCTCCTTATACAGATTGACCACACATGGACTATGGTCAAGCATTCCTTCAGGGTGAAAATATGCTTGACTGTCAAGAAAGGTATCCATCCATTCTTTATTAATCAAAGCTCTGTCAATCTTACTAAAAACTCTCCTATCTCCATGTTGTTTGTTATTCCAGGTATAGAAGGCTCCTCCAGCTTTCATATCCTGCAAACCACACTGCCTGACACAACTCTGAAAACCAGTTATCTCTGCCTAAGTGATTTTGGATCCTATTCTCTCATTGAAATGCAGCACATTATTAAAATCTCCAATGACTAGCCAGGCCTCCTGAATGTTATTTCCCACGCCAATAATCTTATTTCAAGGATCATCTCTCTCTTTATCATCATTTGAGCCATAAACAAACGCAGCATAGAACTTCTTCTTAGATGCAATATCAGTCACATAGGTGTGGATATATTGCATATCCATACTTATAATAGACACTTGATAGCTACTTGGATCCCAAAGAACCCAAACCCTACCTCCAGGGTGAAGTGAAGTGTTTGTACTAATTGCCCAATCCCTACAAATACTAAGGTGAATCCTACCCAAGGAACCAGGTTTCACCTTAGTCTCAAGAAGACTAAATAACCCCACCTTGTGATGAGACATAAATTTCTTTATGTCATTCAGTTTACTAGGGCTATTTAGTCCTCTAGTGTTCCACACTGCAATGCTAGCCATGGCCAACATGACCATGGTCTACATTACCAATTTTTCCCTCAGGCCTAGTCCTAGCACTTCCATATATAACCATATCAGCATAGGAGGTACTGATGCATTCAGTACCTAGTTGTACTTCTCACAAGGGGGATAGTAGGCTGATTTGGAGTCACAAAGTTACTTCCTCCTTCCTTGTCTATCTATGTAATCTAAGTTTGTAGCTGTTTAGGTTTCCATACTATCTTTCTTTTCCTTACTTTGAGGAGCTGGGTTCTTAGGGTTTTGAATCTGATTCTTCCTGCATTGAGCCTCCTCTTGTCTAACACCCTTACAAACCTTACATATTTCCGGTTTCCATTCATATTCAATAGATTGTTCCACAGTTTGGCCTTTTTCATCCTGAAATTTAATCATATCTGGAAATTTTTGCCCAACCTCCACTTCCACCATGACTCTTGCATAGCCAAGCTTTGTTTTGTCTGCCGTTGCAGCATCACAATGAACATACTTCCCAACCAACCCAGAAATCTTCTGAATACAGGTGAAAGTCCAAAAATTTAACTCCAAATTTAACAACTTAATCTAGATTGGAACTTTTTTAACCCATCCCTTACTCATTTCAAGGTCTTTTGTCCATGGCTGAGTCACAAGAGGTTTGTTATCAAATAAGTGATACCCTGACTTTAGGACAACATCTCTCTCCTCTATGGTTTTGAATCTAACAACAAATATACCACTCGGCAACATGGAAACCTTATCGAAACCTTTCTTACCCCATATTCTGTTGAAAAATCCATTCATTGTATCAATTGGGGGGTTTGCCCCCAATACATAGCACACAGCACACACTAGCATTGTTCCAGTAATTGACACCTTTCTTAACATTCTCAACAGTTAAAGACATAAGAGGAGGGGAACCCTATTAACATTGGAAGATTTTGAAGAAAAGGCAGTATCTTTTCCCTTACTCTGTTTCCGTACGGTTTGCCATCCTTCCTCTTCTATGCCATTCCTTTGATTCAGGTCTTCTCTCGTTTCATCCTCTTGTTTTTCCGCTACATTTCCTTGATTTTCCGTTGGTTCCTCATCTCCTGAGCCTATATCTGACAATTTTAATGGAGGAATTCCACAGATTTCTCCTAAAGGCCTCAACTTTTTCGCATTTGATGTTGAGGGAGCTGTTTTTTTATTTTTCTTACTCTTTTTAGATCCCTGATGTTTCTTTGTTGATCTTGATCTAGCCATGGCAGAGACCAATTTCAACTAAGAAATCCCGAATCAATTAGCCGTACAACCTAATTTCTGAAGATCGCAGAGCTTCTCTCTCTTCCTTTTTTTTAAATCCTTTTTCATAGTGAATAGATGCTGCTTGTGTAAAAGAGTTGTGGGAAATAATGAGCATTTGTTCTTCAGCCGCAACTTTCAAGGAAAGTCTGGCAAGAGATCCTAGATTGGATTGGCCTAAATAGGAGGAGTAGGAGCTTAAGGCATGAGCTCGGATGGAGTGCTAATAGAAAAAAGAAGAAGCATTGGCAATATAAATGGTTTTGTGCATGTTTGACAACGACCATTTACATGACTTTGAGCGAGAGGAGCACGAGAACTTTTGGTAATACTAATAGATCGGAAGCATGGATAGTGGACGGAGCAATTAAAGAAAATAGTAAGCATTTGGTTAATAGCTCTTTCAAATGAATGCCTTCATAATGAAATTGTGGAATGTCTAAATATAGTACAGACATATTTTCGATGTAGTGGATATAACTTTATTTTGTAAAATTGTGTTATTCCTGTCAAAGGATAAATAAAAACTACCATTTTTACACACAAAAAAAAAAACAGAGAGAGAAAAGAAAAGAAAAGGGATTGTGGGCTTCGACCAGGCAAAGACGATCCAAGTCCACATCTCTTCCCTCTACTTCGAACCCCTTTTACCTCCCAAATTCCCACCTAAGCCCCCCTTTTTTCTTCTTGAAAACAAACCCTTTTTATTCAAATTCAAATTCTTTGTTTTTTTGGCTGAATATTCAAGAATCTACACTTTGAATTTCCACTAGATATGGGTATTGTTCCAAAATTTGGTCTATCCGAGTTGAATTTATGGGTCATTTTGATTCAATAATTTTAGCTCAAATCATCGGTAAGACCAATCTTAAGGAACTTAATTCCTCATTGCTGGATAATAAACTAGTTTTACTGTATTTGTAATTTTGTGGGAGTGTCTAGATATGACTGTACTATTATTTGTGTTACATTTATTTGGTATGTTTGAGATTTTTTGGTTTAATTTTCTTGAACTATGAGAAATTGTCTGGTTTGAGGCTGATGTTTAGGCCGTTTCGTTGCGTAAATAACAAATGACAAACTTTGTAATAATTCATGTTCAAGTAGATTGTCTGTGTAGTAAAATTGGACAGTTCGCAACCCACTAGGTATGGTGGGGCAAGGTAACTGTGTGAATTATTTCCTACTGTGTTGTGTGGTAGGATTAACATGGTTTTGAATTCTCGTAGTGAATGTTGAGCTCTGCCTTCAAACACCCGACTTTTTGCTCATTGATTTTTGTTACCATTGGACATCTTGGGTGGCATTAGGTGGTACTGGAATGAAATAGTTAATATTTTGGAGAAGCATTATCGGTGGCATTTCAATTGCAGTGACACACAAAACTCGCTATAGTTTATTCATTTTATGACCTACCAAATAGGGCATTAGTTATGTTTGAAACTACTTAGTTGACAGCGCAATGAACATAGACATTCAATCGTGTTTGCTCAATAATTCTGTTACCACTCATGGACACTCTCGTAGGGGATGATAGCAATGAATAAATTAATGCCGCCGGGAGGGCACCTAAGTGCAGTTCATCATCTGAGATTTTTTACTCAAATGTCATAACCATTTCTCCATTGACTTCATACCAAATAAACTTTCACATCTTGTTTGGACTGAGGGATTTGGAAGAAAAGGTGGGGGAGGGAGAGGAAAGCGTAAGTCCTTCGGAAGGGAAGGGATGGGAGGGAGAGGAAAGGGTAAGTTATTTTGAAGGACATGTAGGGAAGGGTGAGGAAAAGGAGTAAGCTCCCATTTTTTGGAAACAAATTTAGAGGAGGGACAACTCAATCTCTCCATTGTTAGCAAGTTTAAGGTGGAATATAGAATATCACTATTTCCATTCTCCCCCTCTTGCACGTTTTCCCCTCATCTCCCTTTTCTTTCAAGTTTCGTATCCAAACAGCTGTTATTGTTATCGGGTTGATTGGAGTCATTGAGATTGTCTACAATCACAAGCTTCTGTAAAGATAATCTACCTTCATTGGATTATGACAAGTTTTAGTTGTTCATTCCTTGTGCCAATACCAACCCACAGAAAACTGGGTGGCAGTATTAGGGAAAAGGAAGGGTGGAAATGAGAACCTCGTGTTACGAGTGGTATTCTGTAACAGTCATCAATGCTAAAAGTTAAAGTACATTGTTTCTCTAAGCTTATATAGAGGAATGCTCTCAATTGTGATCGACCCTCTGACCTGGAAGGATGAAAGTTGAAATAATGATTAATGTCCTAATATGCACTTAACATCGTTAATCCTCTTTATTGTGAATTTTTTTAGAAGTTTTAAGGTAAATATTTGCTCTGCTTATAATTATGGGTTGCGTGGTTATATCAAAGTTTGTATGATCAGAGAACATATGTCTCATGGTTGTCATTTCAAACACGCCACAAAACTAATTAAACGTTTCAAGGTGGCCCTTCTCACGTTTTACATTACATTTTCACACGTTTATAACACAGGGGAGAAGAATAGACTATAAATAGAGATCTTTCGTCTTAGGTTGGGGTAGTATCTTCTCATGGCTCTTGCAGGCACTCATCAACATGGTGGTCAAGAACAACAAGGTCTGCATCATTTATATATTTCTGTGTTTTTTTTTTTTTTATGGGTTCATACATTAATAGTTAGAGTCGTCTTTTATACAGTTCTTTGTTTTTAATATGTGTTTTTGTATCACTAGGGTAGATATCTTCAATATGTAAGTTTCTTAAAAGCTAGTTATTTTGGTTTTGAGAGAAGCACTTATGTTGCTTTTTTTGTTCTTACTCTTTTTGTGTTTTTGACGATTTCGCTCGTTTTCAGCATTGTTCTAATCGGGTCCATGTTGTCCAATGTAGGTTTAGATCTTAATCTTGGGTTACAGAATCTAACAACAAGAACCTTTTAGTCTTCGTGATTGTGTTATGTTTCGGCTTATTTTCTTTGTTGGCGTAAGTTCTTTATGACATGGGGATTCGCTCCAAAATGAATCAGATCTAGATCAATAAATGAAAACTTTTCAAAGGATCGAGCTTTGAATGAATTAAATGTACTAGGATTGGGTTTAGATTTCTACTAGACAATGTATCTGCATTCTTTATATACCTATCTATCTCGATGTGAGACATTTTTTTGCCGGACAAGTCGCTTTACTCTTCTAAATGCCCCAGTCGCTTTACTCTTCTAAATGCCTCAACACATTATGGAAATTCTTTCACATGTTTATTTTCTATGGTTGTTGTCCAGGTATTTCTTACATCATTTTCTTATTTTAATATAACGCGTATTTGTGAGTGTCTGTAGATCCTTTGTACAAGGAGATGTGGTATGCTTGTGTCGGTCCTCTCATGAATGTTCCACGCGTGGGAGAGCGCGTTTACTATTTTCCACAAGGTCACATGGAGGAGGTATCTAAACTTCCTTATATTCTTATTTTCTTAGTTGATCCCTTGTTCCTTTTGAAAATGGTTTTGCAAAACTAATTTGTTTTTTTTTTTATTCCTTTTACTTTCGGCGTGAGGTCCATCTTGGATGATGATGTGGTAGTCTTTCCCTTCATTATGTACTCCCTCCATCCCACTTCAAGTAATACGATTCCCATTTTAGGACGTCCCACTTGAAACGCCTCATTTATTTTGGGAGATCTCTTATCATTTTTACTTTTTACAAATCGTCACATCCTCTCTCACATTCTCCTTCCTAGTTTTTACTCCTTTTTCCTAATTTTTCTCCAGTACTAGGTGTACGACCAAGTAACTTACTTTAACAACTCTCATGATGCCTTTACCAATACCCCACGAGTTTTTAAAGTGGGACAGAGGGAGTAGATCTTATCTAGCTTTAGCAGTGTGGGTATCATCTTTGTCAGCGCATGCTATCTCGTGTTTTTGGTTTATTTGTTTTTTTACTATCCAGCCATGTTGCATTTTGGGAAGATTCTATAAGAGTTTCAGGTTGAAACTTAAGACACTAATTTTAATTAACAAAAGAAGATTTTATATACAATAGCCTTAAGACAGTGTTTAGGAACCTGGATTTGATTCTCAAATCCAAATTTGGCCCAATTCACATGTTTGGAAACCCAAGAATTTACAAATCCGAATTTGGCCCAAATCCTCCAGAATTCGTACTAAATACAGTCAGGCCAAAATGAAATGACACCTCAAAAGCCGGATTTATAAATCCAACCCACTTTTTTTCTCATCTCTTCAACTCATCTTCTCTCTCCTCCCTTCCTCTCCCCACCCGACCTGCTACCACATAGATGGACGGACCACCACTAGCCGGCGACACCATAAGAGGCTTAAGGCAGCGGCGCTCGTATCCCCGCCACCCTCTCTCCCCTCCATCACCACCGCTATCCTCCACGCCAAGTTCTCTCCTTCGACCTCTTCTTTCTCACGCCATCCCCGCCGCTTTTGTTGCCGCCGCCACTCTAAACTGATCGAACACCCACCGTGCATCCCTCCTGCCCACAAAAGTCACCACCCAATCGCGAGGAGAGACAAACGAGAGACAAAGGCTAAAGTGAGAGAGGGAAAGAGGGAAGGCGTGAGAGCGAGGCATTTATCGAGGAGGGTGGGGCTCGGACAGCCGGCAGACAGTAGTCAAGAAGGTGGTGGCAGAAGGTGGCAGCGGGGTGAAAACCCGACGTGGCTGGGCCGCTGGGATGGTGGACGGTGGAGAGAGAAATCGAGGGGTTTTTTATTTTGATTTTTAATGGTTTTTTTTTTTTTTTAAATGTTAAAGTAACTATCAAATAAATTAGATTTGAGTGAAAAACTGAAAATACAAATTTGGATTTCAAAAAACCTTGTGTTTCCAAACAAAGAATTTGTATTTCAAATTCTAGAATTTAAAATTTGGGTTTTTCCAAACATTGGATTTGTACTTGAATTGCACAATCTCAAATGATGGATTTGAAATAATTACAAATTCTCAAAGTTTGGTTTCCAAACACTATCTAAGTTCATTTAACTTGTTTATCCATTCGTAATTCTTTAATTATTAATTTCTTTCTGGATTGATCCATTTCTATTTGCAGCTTGAAGCATCAACGCACCAGGGCTATGAACCGTGGATGCCTTCATACAATCTGCCGTCAAAACTTTTGTGCAAAGTTGTTAATATAGACCTTAAGGTAAATTACAGTTGCCAACCTCTATTTTGGATAGTTCTAGATGTTTATCCATGTTACATCGCTTGACTTGGCTTGAACTAAAAAATGGGATAAATTCTCCTATTTTGGTTTTTCTAGGCGGAGCCTGACACAGAAGAAGTGTATGCTCAAGTTATGCTTGTTCCTGAAGAAGATGTAAGTCTATTTTATATGTTCTTCACTAACACATACCCCTCTACATGAAAATATGATAGTCAAGTTGTGATACTCTCCTATTTAGCAAAACGAAGTAACATCGCCGGATCCTCCTGCCCCTGAGCCTTCGAGGTGCAATGTGCAATTATTTTGCAAGACATTAACAGCTTCCGATACTAGTACACATGGTGGATTTTCTGTTCTACGGAGGCATGCGGATGATTGCTTACCGCCCCTGGTAAGCTCTATTGCTGAGCTATCTTACCCTTACAAGATTCTAATTTACATTATGACTTGAGGTCTAGGTTTGTAAAAATTAAGTATTTAAAAGCTTGTCAACTAGTTTCACTCCTTCATACTGTCAATATTGATAAGGAGGGAGATGAGGTTAATTTCCTGATAATTATTATGTTCTTGTTTCTCTCATCGTGTGTATATTCACATGACAAATTTCCTCACATTGTAGGATATGTCTCTAACGCAACCTTCGCAGAACCTTGTTGCGACGGATTTGCATAGTACTGAGTGGCATTTCACTCACGTCTTCCGAGGTAAGAATGGTAGTGTATCTGTGTATTATTGCATTGCTTTTAATCATTTTGTCACCCCATACTTTACTCACCTGTGTCCAATGGGTGCAAGTCCCTTTATTTTTTTTGTATAAATCAATTAATTGGTTTACTTTTGTCATAAAATTCAAATTATTACTTGATTTGTTTGTTTTAGCTTAGTATATGTTTGTATTATTCAAGAATTCCTCTTGATCTCTTAAGCCACTTAAATATCATATAAGTGTCTTTATGCTGCTTTCAAATTCAGATGCATTGGTTTAAACTTTTCGTTCTGATGTCATAATTTGTTATGGTAGGAGGATTGGGTACCAATAACTCAAAGTCCATACTGTCTGTGTGTGATTATCAGTGTGGTACGCGACCACATATTTTATGATAAAGATAATTAGATATCAGAGTAGTATATTATTTGCACAAATGAACAGACTTAAAACTAAAAGGGGGAAAGACCTGGCACCTAACAGTGTACCCCGATCCATCATACGTCGCAACACAACCCAATAAGATGGGTAATCACCCTTTATGCCCAAATATCTTCTCCGGGCTCTAAAAGGTGAATGTCCCGTTGGTAGTATGATGGTAGGAATCTATTATAAACTAATCATATGAGCCTAAATTTCCCAATGTGGGAAAAACCAACTCCATAAACCACTTTTCCATATTCCATAATGTGCAAAAAATGTCTCAAGAACAAAGATTGAAAATATACCTCTTAAGAAAATGGTGAATAGTAGTTTTTTTATGTGAGTGGAATTCCAGATAGTTTGTTCAAAATTTGCATCTGTAAACAAGTTTTTACAATTTGTAAGTTGCATTTGTTCTTGTTTTCACTTGTGTTATGGAGTAGCGTGTCTGAACATTATTCCATTTCCAAACTGGTTATTTGAATAATTATTGCATGTAATAATAAAACCATCATGTCAGTTGCTGCTTGTATCTTCGGACTGTCCTGAATCATCTTTGTATATCTGGCCCATATTAAGATATATGTTACAGACTAGTGAAATTGTATTGTTTACATTATTGGAGATTATGCAGGGCAACCACGACGTCACCTATTGACATCCGGTTGGAGTGTATTTGTGAGCTCGAAGAAGCTAGTGGCTGGTGATGAATTTATTTTTTTGAGGCAAGTTTTTAATTTGAAGTGGGAGTAACTTCTCTTGAATTTACGTTGAAAATTTTCCATTGGTTTGACCTACACCCCCTTCCATCTCTAAAATTTTAGCACTTACCGTGGCTGACATGAACAGAGGTGAAAGTGGAGAAATGCGTGTTGGAGTGAGGAGGTTAAAGCGGCCATTGAAAAAGATATCGTCTTCTCTCATCTCTAGTCAGAGTATGCAGATTGGTGTTCTTGCAACTGCAGCTCATGCGCTACAAACGAAAACCCTGTTTTCAGTTTTCTACAAGCCAAGGTTCTTGCTTTGTTTATATATTCTATGAAACCTCTAGCGTACACTGTTTATCTTTTGTCGTTCAAAATTAATTCATGAGACTGCGGTTTGAGAACATGTAAGTTGTCATGGCCACTCAGACAATTTCCTGCTGAAAAATCTAAGGAAGAGGCATGAATTTAGCCTTATGGCTTAAAACTTGTCCTCTATGTAATTTTATTTTGGTCGGGGCTATTACACTTTACTTCACTAAACTAGTTCTTTCATCTATCGTAATCTTGGATTGAAGCCAACACCAAACAAAAAAGAACTCATACTATTAGTTTGGAGAGTAAGATTCTTATTAAATTACTTTATAGTACATGTGAGTCACTTTATAATAAGTAAATGATTGTAGAACTTATAAACATTCGACTTTTCTAAATGTGTGTTACTTAATCAAGCATAGGGGGTGACGGAGTTCATCTTAAATCTGTGGACTGTGAATAGCTTTTATTATAACGAGAGTTCTTGTTCTTGTAAGATGTATGATGGAGGTTAATTTTACGAGAACGCCTATGTTGGAAAGCGGTCTTTTTCTGTAACTAAGTTATCACATAGTTCGAAATGAAATTCAATTGCAAATGAGAAATTTGTTCTTCTGTGCCTGGCGTCTTACTTTTACCTCCTCCTCCAAACTTTGTATCTACTTATATTGAAGCAGTCTATAAACTTCTTAGCCTAAACTGCATTCTTCTTACCACTAGCAGGTCTGAATTCCTAGTTAGCGTGAACAAGTACCTTGAGGCTAAAAGCTATAGGGTGTATATTGGGATGAGGTTTCAAATGAGATTTGTAGGAGATGAATTTCCTGAAAGAAGGTATTGGTCATACTAGTTCTTGTCTACATTTTAAATGTATCTATCATAAATATTTATTCATTTGTTTGCCTTTATCATATCACAGGTTCAGTGGCACAATTGTTGGCGTCAATGATTCTTTACATTCAAGTTGGGCAAATTCTGAATGGAGATCGATAAAGGTTGAATTTTGTGACTTGATGTTTATTGCCCTTCCATCAATGATTATAATATTAAATATTAAATAAAAGGCTCATAGTTTGATGATATTATATATATTTGTCCTTAAACCTGCTAGATTGGAGGTTTTCTCATAGCATGTGTTACTTCTGTTTTTATGATGAATAAAATATTGTCACTCTGCAAACATTGTAAGATTGTTTTATATTCCTTTGTAGGTACATTGGGATGAACCATCATCAAATTTGCGCCCAGTAAGGGTTTCAGCTTGGGATCTGGAACCACTAGTAGCAACTAATTTTGGCAACTCACAGCTCGCTCCAAGAAATAAGCGAGCTCGTTCTACTGTAATGCCGTCTCCAACCACTAATATGTCTTCATTAGGTATGTTATCTACTGTCTCTTGAATTGATCTTAGTGGAAGTTATTATAATAACTCCTCTTAATAACAGACATCAGGAAGTTACCATCAAAATTTCCCACTGCTGGATCTTCAGGAGCTGAGTGGGCTCGTAATCAGTTCTCATCTGTGGCAAGAGCTTGTTCTACTGGCTTCACAACAAATTATTACCATCCCACAACATCCAGCCAGCCGATCTATTGGTCTAATAGAACTGAGAACATATCAGACTCTTTTGGTTCAAATCTCAATAAAGAAACGGGTGAGAAGAGGAAAATTGGTGGATCTGGTGGAGCTGGTTGCCGACTATTTGGAATCCAGCTGATTAATCATACCAAATTGCAAGAAACTTGTGCTGGACCAACGATGCCAGATAGGATTAGTCAAGAGCATATAGCCCCGTCTGTAGAGGCCAAATCTGATCGCTCAAAAATAAATGAACTTGTTGTGCCTTCACTTAGTGGTGATCTTGAAAAGTCTTCACAGAGATCTCCACCGGAGCCTCAGAGCAAACAGAACAGGACCTGCACAAAGGTAGTGTATTGGACACTTATGCGCCATTATTCATTTTGTTTTGCACGCACATCAAATATCTGTCTTGCTTCTTTCACCCTACCCTATTGTGCCCTGGAGATTGGTTTGGAATGCGTTTCTTTATAGTCTGCCATGTAGATTTGTTATCCCATATTTAGTTTAGGACAATATTGTACAAAGTTTAGGGTTATGCATAACTAGTCTTCTCATTTTGATTTATGACCGATTTGGTTTCGATTTCCGTTGTTCGTCACTTCCTTGGTCTTTGAATATGCCATAGCTCACATTTTAGGGAAGGAGTAATTGTTACTTGAATGGTTACCCCAATAACATTAACCTAGTCCCTTAGTTTCTTGTGTTTCTCTTTCAGCTTAACAAATGTTAAAGAAAGCTTAGTCATCTTAGATTTTTTTTCCCAGTTTAGGAGGTTTCAGAAAGATATAGTGTGAGGCCTTGTAATGTTTTAAGTAAAAGGCCGAGGTAGAAATTTCGTTCTTCGTTTTATCTAGCTTCTAGTGTTAACTAATAACGGAGCCATTTATGCCAGGTTCACATGCAAGGTGTATCTGTTGGGAGGGCTATAAATTTGACGCATTTTGACTGTTATGTGGACCTTCTTAAGAAATTAGAGCAGATGTTTGGTATTAAAGGTGAGCTATGTGGGACTTCGAGTAAATGGCAAGTTGTCTATACAGATGATGAAGATGACATGATGATGGTTGGAGATGATCCATGGGAGTAAGTTTAGTTTCTCTCTCACCCATAGTTTGTGTTTTTTTTAATGGTTTTTCTATCACGTGCATATTGAAATCCTACACACACTACATTCCTTCACCCCGAAGTAATCTATCAGTCAAGTTTTTGGCCGAGAAATTAGTTGTTGCCAAATGATATGGGGATGGAGTAAGACAGCTTCCTTTTCCATGTGCCTTGACTGAAACACGAATGTGTTACCTCAAGTTATCTAATGCTTCAATAACTCTTACATAGCTATCATATCGTGTCTCAATTATTGTTTCTGACACACCAAGTTTTTAATCATTAATGGTGGTCTCTGATGCTTTCCTTGCTGCAGTGAATTTTGTACCATGGTTAAAAAGATCTTTGTCTACACATCTGAAAAAGTCAAGCTTCTTTCACCAAAGAACAAAATCTCTGTTGTTGAGGATACCAAAATAAGAAATGTTGATACTGATATGCAAGTCGACTCTGAGCAGCAGTCCTCAGCGGTGGGCCCCAATTGCTAAATTTGACTATTCTGGAGACAGTTGCGGGTGTGAAATCAAAATCAAACGATGCAACTGCAAGAAAAAAAAGGGGTGAAGTTGTTAATAGGGAAAAACCCCAAAATATGATGATCAACAATTCATGTCTGTGTTATAAGAAGTCTAATGAGTAATAGCCGTCTTAATTGGGTCCAGTCTAGTAAGCAAGCATGTAGGGAATAATAAGTTGTAGTCATGGTGCTTTATCTCTAAATCGTTGTGTCTCTCGTGTACTTTGTTGTGTCGCAAGTGTCTGTTTTGTGTTCGTTCTTGGAAACATCGGAGTTGGTTTTGTTTGTGTCTCCCTAAAGATAAGAGTTGTTGTAGTTGCCATGCACTCACCCTCACCATGTAATGTGTATAATGCATGTACTGCCTCTCTTTTGTAAATAAATAATTTTGTTTATTAGAGTTTTGGTTCCCTCGCATCTCAGATTGCTCCTCGTTTTACTATCATTCAAATAGCCTTAAAGCGAATGTTGTTGTTCAATTTCGACTTCACTTAGCTTGTTGACCTCAACATTTAGTCCGACGCTGTGCCTGAGGTTTAGCTCTAACGTTTTAGTTCTTTCTAATCCTAGTTGTTACAACTCAATTATTATGAAATATCGAAAGTACCAACATCTAAACCCGAAAAGGAGTTAATACCGAGTCCCCAATCCCGAAAAAACGACACCAAACCTTGGCGTATTGTATTGTTCATTATCCCTTGCCTACCCAGCTAAAAAATGAAACATCATCTATTTCCCTTTATCCTTTTTATTTTTTTTTTATTTTTTTTTGTCTAGAATTGAAGTACCATTTATCTAAATCGCAAATCACAAACACATTATCAAAAGTTAACCGAAGGAAATCGGCGAAAGCAGCAATTTGCCCCCCTACATTACACTTATATCAATCATGCTTTTGGCACTATATTAATTGTAGCAATTGAACCCCACACCTTTGATTAGATGAGCAATTAATCACTGCTACATTAATGACATATTGTAACACCTCAAATTCGTTACATTAGACCCAAAAAAGCGTTACGATAGAGCTAAGGTAACTTGAAAAGGCGTTACATTTGCTCGCGTTGCCTTAGGTCTAAGGTCACGCATTTTGGTATCTATTGTAACGCCTATGCATTTGAATGATATAGGCGTTGCCTTAGCTCATAGCACTGTTGCAATACGCACCCCTAAACGCAACGAAGCTAAGGCAACGCTTTGGCTACCGAATGCAATGAATTATTGCAAGCTAAGCTAACGCAACGCCATCTATTTCCCCTTATCCTTTTTATTTTTTTTTATCGTTGGCATGTGATTGGGGCACCGGATTCGCAACAACAACAATAATAATAATAATGAGGCTATGTGGGATTCGAACTCACACACTTTGTGCGAAATTGCACATAGCTCTACCATTAAGCTAATATCCGCCTAACAACAATAATCACAATAATAGCAAAATGTCATACTCCGTAAGTGTTTCATTTAAAATAGCAGATGTGTAAAGACTGTATCTAGAAAATAAACCTTGGACAGTAGGGGAGAAATTCCAAAGGGAGAGGAATAATTTACACATCTTCATAAAGCAAATGACTTTTCAACATGATCTTTGATCTATCGGTACCTATAAATGTGTAATTTAATTACTCCAATCCATGCACTCATCAAACCAATGTCAACAAGTTATCCCATTCGGTGCAAATTCAGAAGTCTAAGGTTGATTCTCAGACACCAAGTAGCTGAAAACTGATCCAGATACATGAAACCCTTGCGATTCTTATTTTGAAACAATTACAATTTATTATTATACCAGCAAAGCAAGTAGTTAGTACGTTGCATAATTACACATGAGGTAAAGTTTGACATACTATGAGATCAGATAAAACGTTCTATAGGCAGTCTTGAACCGGCTTATACATCGTTGGCTGCAATCAGACAAACAAATATCATTTGGAAAGATACAAAGATGATCAATTCATATTGTTTATTTGAAGATGTGAAAGAAAAGTGTTAAACTAACAAGATAAATAATGCACATTGATAGCTAGATTGTCGTTAAACCTAGTCAAATTACCACTATATCAAGCTAACTAGCAAGGGTAAGTGGGTATCGTATCCACGAGGAAGAGCGGAAGTCTAATATGCAATTAAAGTGTGGAAAAAGCAAAGCAAAAGAAATAAATCAATTAAAAGGGGGGTTTTTTATTTGAGTTTAAGTAACGATGAAATTACTAAATTAACGGTTTATCAAATAGATTAAGGCTGGTGGAGAAATTGGCGAGCAAAATCAGATCATGGGGGGCAAAAAAACTGTCCTACACTGGAAGACTAGTGATGGTAAATGCAGTCCTTTCACAACTTCACTCCTTTTGGGCTAATATATTCATAATCCCAAAAATGGTCATCAAGAGGGTTGTTTCAATTTGTAGGAACTTCCTATGAAATGGAAGTTAGAAGAATTATACCAGAGTCCCTCTAATTGCTTGGAATGAGGTCTATAGAGCAAATGAGTGTGGAGGACTAGGAATAAAAGGTAATGTTCTCTGGAATACAGCCTCTGTTGCTAAGTATAGCTGGTGGATTCACTCCAAGAAAGACCACTATGGGTGAAATGGGTGAATACTGTTTATCTGAAAGAGCAGAGTTGGGCAAACTACAATCCTCCCATGGATAGTAGATGGCATTAGAGAATGTTGTGCAGAATTACCAAGAAGATGGAGACAGGATTCTAGAATTCTCAGTGGCTTATGACAAACAAGGAGTACACAGTTAAGGAGGGCTATAAATGGTTAATTGGGGATGATCCTAAGATAAGATGGTGCAAGCTGGTCTGGTGCAAATACACTATCCCCAGGCACAGTGTGATCTGTTGGATGGCAGGTTTGGAAAGATTACAGATGAAAGATAAATTGAACAAGCTGGGTATAATTCAAGATGACAAGTGCATCATGTGTGGAATTGAGAAGGAGACACACTCACATCTATTCTTTAAGTGTGGGTTTAGCAGGAAATGCATAGATATGGTAGGAGAGTACATTAAGGTGAAAATTCCAGATAAGGATGCTCTGAAGTGGTGCGCACACTGACGAACAAAATCAAGATTACAGAAACAAGTAGTAGAGCATGTGTGTATGCACTGGTTTAAGCAATATGGGCAGAGAGGAACAATTGTGATTAACCAGCCGAGATCAATAGTGGAGAAGATGATCAGAGATGTTAGAATTAGAATTAGTAAATGTCAGAAAAATATGAAAGAGAGTGATAGACAGTGGCTAGTGAATGCTAATCTAGCCTTAAGGTGGATTGGCTTCACTTTTGTTGTAACTAATGAGGTGTATTTCTGGGCAATCTCCCAGATATTGTTTTGAGCTTTGATCTATATACTTACATTTTACCAAAAAAAAAAAAAAAAAAAAAAAAAGATTAAGGCGACCCTCGGTGATAATCTAATCGAACACCCTAATATAGCAAGTGTTACCTCTCTCGAATTATACCAATTAATAGATAATCCCGGTTTTAACTAATTAATCCGCTTTTGTGGAAAACTTGAGCAACCGCTACCAAATTCCCCTCCTTTTAGTCCTAATTTGTCTAGCGACCACTCAAACAAATCACAACCAAAGACATGAAGAGCAAGGATTGATAAAGGATTATGAACAACGCAAATTAGTATCTAATTAGCAGCAACCGCAACACTAATCAAATCCAATCTATTAGTTCTCTAATTAATTCCCCAATCACAAATTAGTCATAACCATACACTAATCATGTGAAAGTTGCTTCCTTTTAGGCTAATAATCAAATACCATTAATTATCAACCAAGCATATGAAATACCCAATTCTAATCTAGTAGCTAATTAGAGAAAACAAGGATAAATCATGCATTGAATAACAAAGAGTTAATTACAATGAAATTAAAGGCAAATTAGAGAGAAATAATCTTACTAATACATAGGATGAAAGATGTTGATTACACCAAGAGTCTAGGAAGGGGATTAGCCTCCCATACTAATTATTACACTAGTTTTGGGATTAAAACCCATAATTATTTTTGCTAATATTTGAATAAAATCTCTCTCTAAAACTCTCTCTAAAATGAAAAATAGATGAAAATCATATGAAAGGTGATAAAAACTAGGGGGGGAGTTCATGCCCCTTTATTTAGCATAAGTGATATGGTGTAAATGTAGTGTGTTAATCCGCATGATTTAGACGCCTTAGTGTCTATTTGGGCATGGTTTTATCGTGATTCGTAGACCACACCATTCAGAGTATTTTTGGAGCTTATTCGTTGGTTTTACGGGATTTTGGTTGCTCATGACCCTTTGGTGAGCCTTAGACAGGAATGGAGGATCGAGTTTCGAAGAGGAGTCAGCTCGGTTGCACATCGGGATTCACACCCTAGCTCAAGCCGAGGAGCGGAGAGAGCAGGAAATTCAAATTCCTTGACTCGAGAGAAGGTAGCCTTGAGTCGAGAATTACCTCGCTCGACTCGAGGATTTCTTTCCTCGAGTCGAGAAAGTCAGCTTCCGGGAAGGTTCCTAGAGTCTAATGACGGTTTCTTTTGCCTAAATATCTATTTTGTCTTCTAGTGTTTTGTACTTATTATAAATAAAGGGGCATGAACCCCTAAAGAGATCTTATCACCTTTCATCATATTTTTCATCTTGTTCTTAATTTTAGAGAAAGAAACTTAAGGAGAGATTAGTGAAAATTAGTATTTTTATTATGAATTCCGTCTCAAATATTATTGGAATAATTAGTATGGAAGGTTAATCCCCTTCTAAACTCTTGGTGTAATCAACATCTTACACCCTATGTATTAGTAAGATTTATTCTCTCTAATTTGCCTTTAATTTCATTTTAATTAATTCCTTGTTCTTCAAATTGCTTGATTTACCTTTATTTTCTCTAATTGGTTGAATAGATTGAATTGGGTATTTCTAATGCTTGGTTAATTGTTGATGGTAACTGATTATTAACCCAAAAGAAAGAAACTTTCACATGATTAGTGTATGGTTATGACTAATTTGTGATTGGGGAATTAATTAGACAACTAATAGATTAGATTTGATTAGTGTCGCGATTGCGGTTAATTAGATACTAATTTGGGTTGTTCATAATCCTTTATTAATCCTTGCTCTTCATGCCTTTGGTTGTGATTTGTTTGGGTGGTTTCTAGACAAATTAGGATTAAAGGAGGGGAATTTGGTAGCGGTTGCTCAAATTCCCTATAAAAGTGGATTAATTGGTTAAGAACCGGGATTATCTATGAATTGGTATAATTAGATAGGTAAAACTTGCTATATTAGGGTGTTAGATTAGATTATCACCGAGGGTCGCTTTAATCAATTTGATATTTCGTTTATTTTTTTTTAATCCAACTTTCAAACCAAACCCCCCCCCCCCCCACCCTTTTTAATTGCTTTATTTATTTCGTTTTATTTTTTCCACACTTGAATTTGCATATTAGGCTATTCCCTCGTTCTTGTGTTCGATACCCGCTTATCCTATCTTCTTAATAGTATTTAGCGGTAATTTGACTAATAATAACGACTTATTAGCTGTCAAATTTGGCGCCGCTGCGGGGGAAGAGGCGTTTCTAGTCTTTTTGCTTTTTTGTGTGGTTTTTGTTTTTAGTTGCTTTTCGTTTCTTTTGTGGTTTATTTCTTTTAAGTGTGTTTGAGGCTTGTTCTTACTTATTCCCTTCGGTGTTTAGGCCACTAGTCTATGGTCCAAACCCGTTCTACTAATCGTGATTTAAGTGATTTTGAAATAGATCTAGAACTTGAAAGGACTCTTACGCTGCGGAAGAAGATTCCACTGGAGCGAGAGGACCGTTTGGTTGAAGAGGAGGAGAACATTTTTGCCGATTTTGGGTTGTTTAGAGAAGAAGGATCTTGGAATACGGCCTCTTCCGAGTTTTTCGAATTTCCACCTAGAGCCATGAATATTAGGGAGTTGACCGCGCCGAATCTCTCACAACAACCTTCTTGCACTGTTTTCCCCGATGATGAGGCTACTCCTAGAATTGAAATCAAATGAGCTCTATTACACCATCTACCTACCTTCTCCGGTCTTAGCACGGAGGATGCTAACAAACATATTATGGGGGTTCACATGGTGCAACAATATGAAGCCGGCCGGGGTTCACTTGGACACCTTCTTTCTCAAGGTTTTCCCGTTTTCATTGAAAGATAAAGCATTGAATTGGCTCTACACTCTTCCCCACAATAGTATCACTTCATGGGAATTGTTTAAAGAAGGCCTTCATTCTTAAGTACTTCCCCAACACGAACGCTTCCGCTTTGAAGAAAGAAATATCAACGATTGAGCAATGGGGAGAGTCGCTTGCATCTTATTGGGATCATTTTCGAGAGTTAGTAGCTAGTTGCCCCTACCACGGCTACAAAGAGCAAGACTTGATCTTGTTCTTCTACCACGGCCTTGACGACCAAGACTATAGGCATGTGGTTGCATCTAGCAATGGAGGATTGGATAAGATGACCCTGGCAGAGGCTTGGGACTTGCTTGAGGAGTTGGCAACAAACTCACGTGACCGCGAGTCCAAGAGATGTGTGAGGAGAGTTAATATGGTGGAGACTCCTTCCAATGATTCCCAAGTGGGAGAGTTGACAAGTATGGTGAAGGAAATCCTACGCAATCAATCAAGGCACTCACCACCTAGGGAGTATGAAGAGGTCAATGTCGTGGGAGGTTTTCAAGGAAATTCTACAAGGAAGTATGACCCATACTCAAACTCATACAATCCGGGTTAGAAAGATCATCCCAATTTGCGTTATGGCAACAATGAGGGAAACCGTGGCTACAATCAAGAGGGTAACCGGTTCCAAGGTCAAGGGTAAGGTAGCAATGCAAACTTCAACTCCCAAGGACCTACGGACGGCAACTACAATCAAGGGGGCCATGGTAACTTCAATCAAGGCCAAGGAAACTCTAGAGGAGGTAATGGGTTTCAAGCAAATCGGAGTCAACCTAGGCCACTGCTCCAAGGGCCTAATCAAGGCAATCAAGGTCAAGGAAGTGGTAGTTCCTCTTCACATTTGCAGGAAATGATGAAGGTCCTCACACAAAATGTCACGACAATGCAAGCCTCAATGGTGAGTCATCAACAAGAAGCAAAGGCGAAAATTCAAAATCTTGAGGGTCAAATGAGCAAGATAGCAAATGTGGTCAATCGACTTGAGTCTAGGGGCTCTAACAAATTTTCATCCCAAACCGAGCCAAATCCTACCAAAAATGTGAGTTTCATTGGCCTACGAAGTGGTAGGAAACCTCAAATCAGGTTTGAGGATGAAAATCGAGATATGAGAATGATTGGAGAAGAGTTTGGGCAACGGAAAGAACATGGAGAAGGTTTAGAACAAAAATGGTTCGAGAAAGACCATCCTCGGGCCGAGGGAGCTTTGTCTCGGGTCGAGGAAGCTATACCTAAAAAACAGGACTTTGTCGAAGTTTCTCAGACCGAGAAAGAATAGTCTCGAGTCGAGAGAGATGACTCTCGAGTCGAGAAGGAAGCTCCTCGAGTCGAGGATTTGACCCCTAAAAAATACCTCTCTGATCCTACCCCTCGACTCGAGAGACATAATACTCGAGTCGAGAAGAGGTGTCCTCGAGTCGAGAGATCTATTCCTCGACTCGAGACCTCAGTTTCCCCTCCCCCTTTGATTGTTGAGTCTACTACTTCCCATGATAATGATGAGGATGATGATGTACCATTTCTCGAGGCTCTTAAGGACACTCAGAAGCTAAGTCCAACAACACTAAAATGTACGTTTTTTTTCAAGATTCCAAAGTGAATCTACCATTTCTAGACTTTGTGAAAAGGGTTCCGAGGATGGCTAAATTTGTGAAAGAAATGTGCACGGTTAAGAGAAAACCGAAAGCTAAGGACAAGAAGAAAGTGGTGACGAGTGAGCAAGTTTCAGCCATTTTTTAACATCGGCTACCAATAAAATGTGGTGATCCCGGTATGTTTACCGTTCCGTCAACCATATGTAACACCATCTTTCCTAAATCCATGCTAGATTTAGGTTCATCCATTAATCACTACGTCAAAAATGGCCTTCCAGAACTTACGTAAGAGAACGGAATTTTAATAAACCGTCCTCAAAAGTTATTTCAGAACGGGTCTCAATATAACCGTTCTTAAAGGCGAAGCGAGTGAAAAAAAAAAAAAAAAAAAAAAAAAAAAAAACCTATCTTTAAGAACGGTTATGGGTAAGAACCGTTCTAAAAGCCTGTGTCAATTAAAAGACCAAAGCTTTTAATCCAAAACCGTTCTTAAAGGCTGGGCTTTTAGAACGGTTTTGTTGGAAACCGTTCCAAAAGGCAGGGTTAAAAAAAACCCCCTTCAAACTTCATCCTCATTCTGATCTGCTTCGATTGTCTTCAACCCAGGAAAAAAAAAAAAAGCTCATCAGCGTTACGACGACTGACTTCAACCCAGAAAAAAAAGTCTCAATTATTTGCAATCAATAATTTATATAATGTATTACCCAATTCATTATTAGTATTGTTATTCTTCTCAAGGTTATTCTTCTCAAGGTTCTCGATTTTTATCCCTAATTGAGTTGTTGAAGATTGTTACTACAAATTGGGGCAACCATCTCCGGCGACCGGACTTCGATTTGGGCAATAATACTCCCGCGACTACACTACGATTTGGGCAATTATCAATCTCTAATTCAATAGCAAGTAAGTTTTTTATCTAGCTTTTTGTTCTTTAATTTATAAATTAAAGTAGCTAGTTAGGTTTTAGCTAGGTTAATTAAGTAAAAGAACTTTAGACTATATGTAGGTTGCCCATCATATGTTGAGTTGGTGTTTGTGATTTAGAACGGTTCTTAGAAGAAACGTTCTCATATATATGACTATTGTATATGTATTTGTTTTTTGGATTTTTGTTCAAATTTGTCGCTTTGTGAGTATGATAGGATAACAGAACGGTTTTGCAAAATTGTGTTCTCTTAGGTGATTAGATTGTTTAGTTATGCTAGGTAAACCACTAATTCAAAAATGGCATTGCATATATGTCTACTTATCGATATAGTAAGTTGAAACGATTGTTGTATTAATACAAATGTCGCGGTGAATTTTATGTTAATTTATGACTATATATAGATATGGATTTGGACGATCGCAAATGGATAACAACATCAAAGATAAGTGACAAAGAATATGAAGATGGGATTCTAAGATTCTTTGCATTTGTTGAAAAAAATTGTAAAGATCTAAAGAATGTGTCTTGCCCTTGTTGGAAGTGCCATAATATGAGGTGGTTTTCTTGGCAAACTGTAAAGATACATTTGAGAAAGTCAGAGTTTGATTCGGCTTATGTGAGATGGGTTTTTCACAGGGAATCAAATGGTGGTGGTGAACCTAGTATTCATTCTAATGTTCACAAAGATGTTAATGTTAATGTGAATGTTAATGAGACTTTTGTTCAACAAGTACATGCGAATGATATAGAGCAAGATATGGATGTGCTATCTGAATACAATGATGGTAATAAGGAGTTTGATGATGAGATCAATGAGGTTGATGATGACATTGTTAATGAGGTTGATGATGATGTTGTTAATGAGGTTGATGATGATGTTGTTAACGAGGTCGATGATGCCGACATTAGTGGAGATGACCCAGAAATGATAAACAATTTATTGAATGAGAATGAAAAAAGTTTGTACAAGGGTTGTAAAAAATACACCAAATTGTCTGCTGTTCTAAAATTGTTTAATTTAAAAGCGACAAATGGGTGGAGTGATAAAAGTTTTACTGATTTGTTAGAGTTGTTGAATGATATGCTGCCCGAAGGGAATACCCTCCCTACTCGTACATATAATGCAAAGAAGATGACGGCTTCAATGGGTTTAGGTTATAAAAAGATACATGTTTGTCCAAATGATTGCATCTTGTATCGCAATGATTACGAGAATGAGATAAATTGTCCTATTTGCGGTGCTTATCGCTATAAGGAGAATCGATATGGGGTTCCGGCTAAAGTGTTGTGGTATTTTCCAATAATACCAAGATTTAGAGGACTTTTTGCAAATCGAGAGGATGCAAAGTGGTTGACATGGCATAAATCAGGAAAGGATAGGGAAAATGATGGTAAGTTGAGGCATCCGACAGATGGAGCTTAGTGGAAGTTTATTGACTCCAAATATTCTGATTTTAGTAAAGAGACAAGAAACTTACGCCTTGCTTTGTCCACCGATGGGATGAATCCGTTTGGCAATTTGAGTAGTACTCATAGCACTTGGCCCGTGATATTGGTGACTTACAATTTGCCTCCACACCTATGCATGAAACGGAAGTATATGATGTTGTCTTTGTTGATATCCGGACCTAAACAACCTGGAAATGACATTGATGTATACTTGGCCCCTCTTCTTGATGACTTAAAATTGTTGTGGAATGAAGGTGTGCAGGTTTTCGATGCTCATGCAGGCAATTCATTCAAGTTAAGAGCATTATTGTTCAACACTTTACAAGATTTTCCTGTTTATGGAAATCTCTCGGGATATTGTGTGAAAGGGGGTAAGGCTTGCCCTATATGTGAGGACGATGCTGATATCATTCGTCTCAAAGAAGCAAACAAAAATGTTTATCTCGATCATCGTAGGTTTTTATGTGAAAATCATAGATATCGTAGATTTAAGAAAACTTTCAATGGACGGACCGAGCACCGGCCGCGTCCTAGGAGGTTGTCTGGATCAGAAGTCTACGATAAAGTCAAAGACCTACAAATCACATATGGCAAGAAAGGTAAAAAGTCTAAAAACCAGCAAAGAATCACAATTGGGTATAAGAAGCGATCCGTGTTCTTTGAACTCCCTTATTGGAAAGATTTGTGTGTTAGACATTCTCTTGATCTCATGCACATAGAGAAGAACATGTGTGAAGCTCTTGTTAGTACTTTGTTGAATGTTCATTCGAAAACCAAAGACACCGTTCAAGGAAGGAATGACATGATTGCATTATGGGAGGTAAGAACTGAATTGAAACCACAATTGAAAGGGTCGAAATACTTTCTACCTCCGGCTGGCCATACTCTCTCAAAAAAAGAGAAAAGAGCATTTTGTGAGTGGTTGAAAGGAGTTAAAGTTCCGGAAGGGTATTCATCTAATATCAGTAGTCGAGTTTCTTTGCAAGATTTGAAACTTGTAGGTATGAAATCTCATGATTGTCATACGTTAATGCAACAATTGTTGCCGGTGGCTATCCGTTCTATTTTGCCCAAGAAAGTTCGTTGTGCTCTAACGAATCTTTGTTTGTTCTTTAATGCCATTTGTAGTAAAGAGATTTCTGTTAAGGAATTGGACGCCTTGGAAGAGGGTGTTACTTTATGTCAGCTTGAAATGTAGTTTCCTCCTTCCTTTTTCGATATTATGGTTCATTTGCCTGTTCACTTGGTAAAAGAGATGAAAGAATGTGGTCCGATATATTTGAGATATCAATATCCTTTTGAGAGACTCATGAAAATTTACAAAGATTATACAACCAATAAAGCTTATCCGGAAGGATGTATTGCGGAGCGTTACATCATTGAGGAGGCGCTTTCTTTTTGCTATGAGTTTTTGTCGAATGCTGAACGTATCGGTTTATCTAAGCCTCATCACATTGATAGAATGGAAGGTAAAGGGATTAGTGGTCACAAGAACATCCAGCTTACTTCCGAAGAAAAACATATGGTCCATATATACTTATGTTCTAAACAATGATCCTGACGAGTACCTTCTTGCTTATTTCGAGAACCATAAATTGTATGTGAGGGAAAACAATCTGAGCAAAAGTGAAATGTGGATAGAGCAAGAGCACCATCACTTGGTTCAAGAATGAAATTTTGAATGAAGACCCTAACTATGTTTCCGATCATCTCTTTACTTTGTGTTTTGGCCCAAGTGCACAAGTGTCATCATATTCTGGCTATGCAATTAATGGGTACACATTCTATACTGTAGCTCAAGATGCTAAAAGTACAATGCAAAATAGTGGTGTATCTCTTGAATCAGTGGCATTGCACTTTGCTACTGCAAAAGACAAGAATCCAAAAAAAGCTTCTATGCTCTATTATGGGAGAATCGAAGAGATATGGGAAATATTTTACCAATGTATTCGGATTCCCATATTTAGATGCAAATGGGTTGATAATAATAATGGTGTAAAAAAAGATGGGCCATTTACATTGGTGAACTTTGAAAAAGTCGGTTATAGAGATGAAGAGTTCATATTGGCTTCCCAAGCTCTACAAGTATTTTATGTCACTGATCCTTGTGATAAAAAATGGTCGGTTGTTTTACCTACTAAAGCTAGACATAAGGTTGACGAGTACGAAGATGAATCAATATTCAAGGGTTTAGATTCTCCAATACTCGTTGATGAATCTAATAATAATGATTCATTGGAATACGTACGTGACGATCATGTTGAAGGAGCTTGGGTAGATGTCGATTCCGTTCACGGAAATAGAGGTTCAACTTCACAATCTAATAAACGTGTGCGCAGGGTTGTACGTATAGTTTACTTTTATTTAATTTAATTTATCATCATTTTTAGTTATGAACTTATATGTTCATTATCACATGATTTTTTTTTTATGTTTATATGTTTATCATCAGTTTTAGTTATGAACTTATATGTTAATGTGTTTGTAGGTTGATAACTTGAGGGATGACGACTAGAAGGAAAAAATCAAGTGGTAGCACTAACGATGATGGAGGTGAGTCGGAAGGTGAGAGAGGTCCGAGTGTGCTTTTGCAATGTGCGAGGGCCTTACAAGAGAAGAGACCTATTCTTTTGGAGTGGAGTGAGGATCGGTTACATCCTATGGGGACACACCGTTCCAATTTCAGTTCTTGGATAGGTATAATTACTCGTAGACACGTGCCTTGCAATTTGAGGAAATGGAAAGACCTAAACAAAGCAACCGCGAGGCGAATATGTGAAGACATTGAAGTAAGTCAGAAACATCTTTTTACCTAATATAATATATATAGTAGCTATTAAATAGGCACTTATCATTAACTTTTAATGATATGTAATTGTATTTGCATTATGTAGGGTGCTTTCTTTGTTCCTGACGCACGTAAAGGTCATTGGATTCTATGTGAGGCCGCTAAACATTTCAAAAGATGGAGATTTACCCTTCACATCCATCATATGTATATATATGACAAGGAAGACAAGAAACACACAAAGAGGTTAGGAATAAATAAAGTGCAACCTGATTGTTATGAGCAAATCACTCAAGAACAATGGGACGACTTTGTTGAGTATCATACATCCGATGTATTTGTAGTAAGTTTGCAAAATTGAATCATCCTATTTTTGATAATTTAGATCATTTTTATTTATATTATTTGCTCATATTTACTTGTTACGTTTTGTTTTGTTTTTTACAAGAAAAAAACAAGAGCGGAATTGTCAATATTAAAGAGAAGAAATCACTATATTATGGGTCTCGAAAAGGGTATATCGGAATCAATGAGGAGATTGTAAGTCACTATATCGCTTCATTAAAAGGCTCATCTTCGATACTATATGTATGTATGTATATATATATATATATATATATATATATATATATATATATATATATATATATATTTTGTTAATTATAACTATCCTTTCTTTTCAATTTCATTAAGGTCGAAGATTGTGCAAAACAAGGGATCGAGATACAAGATGTACCTAGATATCTCACTTGGCTAAAAGGACATTCGAGAAAAAAAATGCGAAATGACCGATTATGACAAAGAAATTGCCAAAGAAATTGTAAGAACGAACATTTATTTTTCGATCAATAAATTAAACTAATTTTTTGTATCTTAAAATTTTTTCAAGTTAATAGTAATAATAAATTTTTTTTTTTCATGTGATTAGGCAAGGTTGGAGAAGGAGGCTAAGGAAGGAAAATTTATTCCTCAAGGCCGAAATGATATTTTGGCAAGTGCGGTTAAGAAGCGTGACCATCCGGGACGTGATCTAGGGATGCCTACAAGTCTCACCATTTCCGATGTCTTTGGTAAACAAAAAAAACGGAGTTCGAAACTTAAGTTGGAAGAACAACTTCATGTTACCCAAGATAAGCTTAATTCAACTCTAAATAAGGTCGATATGTTAGGGCAAATTGTTATGTCTATGGGTGATGGTGTGCTTAGTCAAGTGCAAATGGAGTTGTTATCTAAAGTTTTTCCGGTTAGTTCTCAATTTTCTGGAAATCGTGATGATATGGAGGAAGTAGCCGGTATTAACTCGAAAACCCCTCAAAATCAAGAGGATGAAGCTGATTACCATACTCCACCTCATATGCAATTTCAACAAAGTAGTCCGATTGTTATTCCAAAGACATCTCCTAATTTTGTAGATCCCGGGTATGAGGTAAAATTTTCATTTATCTATTCATATATTATCGTATGAAAAGTAAATTTTGTTTTATAATATTGATTTGAGATGTACATGTTAATTGTGTTCTAGGAATGGACGGAGTGTCTATTTTTATCGCCGAAAACGGGAGACATAGTGGCGGAGGGGAAAGCTAGGAATCATGATCCAAGAAGCACGGTTTCCATCCGTGTACATTGCATGCCTCTACCCGATAACTGTAAGGAAGTGATCATACTCAAAGATATCGTGCCACATGAACCATTGCCATATCCCAACTCAGAGTTAGCTTTTGTTAGTCAAGCCGTAAACATCCGAACTATATGGCCTATTGCATATATTTATCCCAAAGAATATTATAAGGTAATTTTATATTCTTTTTTGTATATGTTTGTCATGATTATAATTTTTTTAAATTTGTTGATAGGTTAAAGTCATTTATTATTATGGATTTTTTGTTTCATTATTTATTATTAGGCGGCGGAAGAACCATCCAAGAAAACTCATCCGTCCTCCAGCTTCAAACCTACTCGTGATCAAATCCAGAAGTTGACTGTTGAGCAGAAAAAGAAGGTCGTGAGAACAGTTTTGATAAAAAACCTTTGGAGAGAGTCTTTGAAAATGAAAGCGGAGAATGAAATGAAGGAGATTCTTATTCCTGAACATGTGACTCACAATGAGCAAACAGCATATGTTGGTTGGGAAGAGATGCTAGAATGGTGTATTCAAGACGAAATTCAATCTACTCATATGATCATATTCATGAGGTAAGAATTTGCATACAATAGTTCTTATCTTTTCATTTTATACTTTTCTAAATTCATCACATTTTATACATGCATAAATTCCCAATTTGTATGATATAGGTACTTGCATTATATGGCCACCCAAAATGGGACAATTCATTGCTATGGGTTTTTGGATCCAAGTATGTTGTCCCCAATTAGTGTTGCAAGCAACGAAACACGTGTGCCATATATTTTAAAAGCATTTCAATGTACATCATGTCTAAGTGGTGGTAAATTGTTCTTTGCTCCTTATAATGAAAGGTATCTTTTGCATTCTTATAACACGTTTTGATTGTTTGTCTATTTCCGGCCATGAATGTGATATTATTGTTTCGTAATTATAGTTCCCATTGGATGCTTGCGGTGGTGAATCCCGGAGCACGGATTGTTTATTGGTTAGATTCCGCCAATACAAGAGATGAACCCCCCACAATTCTTATTTAATCTACTAGCCGAGTAAGTTTTATTTTTATCAATTATTTTAATTTCGAATTTATTACTACTATGTTATATGATAAGAACTTGTATATAAACTTACAATGTGTACGTAGGAGCAACAATAGATTCCAGAGTGCTAATCCTCTTGCGAGTCTTGAAAAATCCTCAAAGTTAAGATGGACTATGGTGACGGTAAATCAATCATAATAACTTGTTGTCTTTTGTTTTTCAATTAATTTTTTTATCTAAAACATGTTTATATGGAGTAATTAACTTTATTTCGTGATTTAATGTAGGTCCCTCGACAACCTTTAGGATCAATGGATTGTGGATACTATGTGTGTCGCTATATGAAAGAAGGAATTGAAACGGGCAAAAATTTCATTCCCAAATCGGTAATAATGAAAAACTACTAACTTTCATAAATTTAGATTTTTCTCAACAATGAATTTGGAATCCTCTCATAATAGGTTGTGATTATTGACTATAGTTTTGTGTTCTTTTGTAGTATGTTATCAAAGATCGTCCGCAATACTACTCTGATAAAGAAATTGATGAAGTGCGAGAAATATTGGCCGACATAGTTCTTCGGGTTGGTCAAAACGATGATGACATCATTTAGCATGCGTATATAAGGTAATTTAGTCATATGTAGTATCGGATAGTTAACTACCTTAGCTTGCAAGCTTATGGTAGTTGATAGAGAACTTAGATTTTGTAGGATGGCCGGGAACTTGGATTTGTTGAATATATAGTATTTGTTAGATGAAAATGGTGCTGCACATTGCTATTGTACTTTGGAGTATGAGAATGGAGTAGAAGAATGGGTATGATTTATGGAGTAGAAGAATGGGTATGGTTGTTTCTCATTTTTTCGCAGGTTATAGGCGCGGTCCGCGTTGTTTTGATGACGGACCGCCAAATGTTTCTGCATAGGAGGCCTGTATATTCATCCTAAAAAAAAAAAAAACACCTAATACCAAAACCGTTCTCATAGGTTCCCACCAAAAACCCGCGCCGGCAGGCAATTCAAAATTTGAGAAAGGGCCTAAGAGAACGGTTATTAACAAAACCGTTCTAAAAGGTATGGTGCCTATGAGAACGGTTTTGTTAATAACCGTTCTAAAAGGTCTTTTAGAATGGTTATGTCCATAACCGTTCTTATACCCTTTTAGAACGGTTGCAACCGTTCTCTTAGGCTTTAAGTACCGTCGTCTAGAGAACGGTTCTACAACCGTTCAACTTAGCTTTAGGAGAACCGTTCTTGAAGGCTATTTTTGACGTAGTGAATGTATTGCCATCCTCATGCTATGATTCAATGAAATTTAAAGCAATGCATGAAACCGATATTGTGATTGAGCTAGCGGATCGTTTGAGGGTGTACCCTAGAGGAGTTGTGAAAGACGTGCATGTTAAAATAGAAAATCTTGTGTTTCCCGCGGATTTCTATGTTCTTGATATGAATTATAATAAGCATGATCCCCCTCTCCTTTTAGGACATCCATTCATGAAAACCGCTAGGGTGAATATTGATATGCATAATGTTGTCATTGCATTAGAGGTTAACGGTCGTAAGATAGAGCGGCATGTTTATGAGTTGATAATGATCATTTGGTTGACTCTATTGCTACATGTATTGTGTGAATCCCCAAGCATGATCCCCCCGACCTTAAAATTGAAAATGTGAATTGTATCTCCTTGAATTGCGTGAAAAATGTGAAATCTCTAGTGAAAGGAATGCATTTACGCTAACCAAGTCTCCCGTAGCATGTGGAAAGTCTTTGCCAACGGTTTTGCAGAAATCGAGGTCCAAGAAGACTATTGCGAGTGGTTCAAAGAAGAAAAAGGGAAAAATTGGGAAATTTGGGGTCAACAGCGTTCCTAGATGGAGGATCAAGGGTGAAATGGCGATTTGTGAGGCTCGAGTCAAGACAGTATTCTCGAGTCGAGGATCTTGCCTCTCGACTTGAGACAGTGGTTTTTCAGCGGATTAAGTCCGACTCCCTCATCGTTCTTCCTCACTTCTTCTCTTTCATTTTCCTCATTCTCTTCTCTCGCCATTTTAGACCCAACATGCCCAAACACACAAATCTCTCATTTGTTTACCATTTGACACAAAATCCAAACTCAAACTCAACAACACCTATCATAGCAATGATACGCCAATTTCTACTTGGGCATTGAATAATTATCAGGCATTTCTAACAAATCCAACCAGGAAGAATACGCATAACACAGAATTCTACAAACCAATACACCTCACAACTACATACATGAATACATGATAATAGCTATTCTCGGGAACAACTTGATTGATAATACAGATACAACTATCTGATCTTAGACTAATTATCAAAATATAGGAAGAAATCGAGAGTTACCTGTTGACGTTAGCTTCAATCCTGAACTTGAATTCTCCTCCGTTATCTACTCCCGTCTCATCATAAATCAATCTTACTCCAAAAGAGGGATCTACAAATTGAAAATTGTACGTAAATTTAAAGTAAAGGTATTCAACCCAAGTCAAAATTGCAAAACAAAATTGACTAACATTCAATTACAATTGAAACCAAAAGCTGATTCAAATCAAAATTAGTCCCCAATTTGATATTTATCTTTTATTTGACCTGTATATTTACACTGTGACGCGCATCTTTTTAATTGCAGTTGACGCAGTAATTCTTCGACATGAAATCACAAAACTCTCAAAACATCTGTGTCTCATGAAATAGCATGATTAAATCCTCCGGGCAACTAGCGTACGTCTCTACTCGCAGTGAAAACTCGATCAAGCCGACTTACTTGGACGATTCGGGAAAATGAAATTCCACACCTCAATCGCATGCCACTCATACGTCAATATGATTACCAATATGAAATTAAACTCTTACAACGAGTTTGTTCTTATCAAATCGAAATATATGAATAGGATAGTTAAGAGGAGATTAAAAAAGTCGTGGGTACGTAGGTTTTAATTTGATATAGATTTGAGGGGGAGTGATAGTTTAATGTTGATTCTGATTAGGGGGAGGGGGATGAATGATCGGGATGGATTAAGGTACAGGAAAGGAAATATCTGTTGATTTTTTTTTCCCCCTTTTAGTGTTCTTTTTTTTTTAAAATATTCTTTTATTAGTTAGATTTGTTTCTTTATGAGCATTATTTCAGGTGACATCACAGTCCATAATTCAATTTTAACAATCAACTTCTTATCTTAGACGACGAGGTTTTTAAATACCGTCTATCACAATATATACACGATACTAAGGCTTGAAACTTGTGACCTCAAAGTTATATTTTAAAACTTCAACCACTAATGCAATTGATTTTTGTTGATTCTCATATTAGCCAAATTATATATGAAGGATATTAATTCATGATATTTCGTCCAGATTAAAAAGCAAAGATTTCGCTCAATAATTATACTACCTTATATTTTAACCAAAGTTATTGGGAAATAAAATTTGAACATTTCCTCAATTTTGACCGAAATTTCAGCATATATAGTATAAGCATATATTCCATTAATATCAAATTAGAGAATAATCATTTCTTTTGTGGAACAAAGAATTAGACTAATACATGCATGCATTAAACAAAGAATATGAGGGGGTAGGTAAGCCAAAAGCTAAGACACTGACAATATGCTCCGCGGGTGAGTTAGCTAGGACCATTATATGTTAGCAAATTCTAAAATAATACGGACTATACTGTATAACTACGCGTACAAAACCAGTAAAGTAGGCAAATGCTGAATTGCTAAAAATTGAAAGGAAAAAAAAAAACCATAATGTTAACTTCATACTTCATCCGTCTCACTTCAAACACCCCGTGGAATAAAAAACTATGTGAATATTATTGTCTATTATGTGCGTTATATAGCAAATTCATCCAGTTCGACCAATTGACATGTTTTGGTTCTATTCAATAAGGAGTATATAATAATTCGTAAAAGTGAACCTAAAACTAACAAGCATGCATATAGAGTTTAGGAGGTGTTGCTTAGATTGAAATTCATGAATCGCTGTAAAATATTTAACTAAATAGGGCGTCCCGTGCAATTTTACACGGGTCAACGATTAGTATTCCTTCTAAATTGTTGTATGAAAGACAATCTATACACCCCTATTTATCATCTAATCTTCCAACCCAACTTCTCTTTCAGCATGTCGTATGTGTATTATTCAGATTTTCTCACTAAAGTTAAACAAATAACCATGGTATATATAGTTTCTTAAACTAACATGTAACTGACAAATTGGTAAGCGAATAGCCAAGAGACACAAAATTTAATATCAATATTAGGATGAATAATGATGATGATTTATGATTTGAATAATGAACTTTAATTTAGAAGAAGTTAAAATGTTTTTAAACGTTCGAAAAGACAACTCAGAAGATTTTATTCACCATAATTTAATCTAGCAATGACAGGTAGACCGATGATGTGGAATTAAACTAATGTGAATCGCCCTCGACATACCACGTTGGTTTTAAGAAATGTTTTTGTTAGCCTATTAATATTATTATATAGATAAAGATAAAAACTTTGATGACAATTTCAAATAAGATCTTCAAAATAATAACTTGAATAAAAAGAAAGCTCATACATGTCGAAAAATAAAAGCAATACTACAATTTCTCTCTCCGCTCTTAAACTAGTGTTTGAAGTAAAACTAACAAGGGAGAAATCCCCCTCCTAAGACCTTCTTTTCTAGGGATTTACTAGTGGGTATATATAGAGGATGCATATTAGGTTAACTAGGGTTCATGGGCCTCAAAACAAATCAAAACCGAACAAAGTTGGTTTGACCAAGCAAAAACTCATGGAGTGGCACCTGGGCTTCATCGGTGCAGTCGTTCGCCAGTCGCGGTTTATCTGCGTTGTGGACTTCGAAAGGCCGCAACTCTGTCCTTTCTTGGCTATAGCGAGCTTGTAATATATCGTTGTAAAGCTAAGAAGATAAGATTTCACCTTCAACTTGAATTACCATTATATCATTCTGGAATGAAAGTTGTAACTGTTTGAAGTTGACCCTTGAGCCCTTGAGCCTTCGAGCTTGTCCCCTGCTCCATTTCTTCAATTTTCGCACAGATCTTTCTCCTTGACTTGTATATGAACTTCTATGGTCTTGTGTGGTCTTTTAAGGTGATGAAGTCCGCCATATTAGGCCATACAAGATGAAAATCAAAGGCGTAGACTCCAAGCTTGGAAAATCCTTGCATTTTATCATGTTTTTCGCACAAAACAAGTAAAATCCACACAAAGTGACATTTAAGCAAAAACAAGCATAAAATCATAGAAAATACATGAAAATAAGGCTAAGAATCAAGATTTGGTACGATTTTATTGTACCAAAATGGAGACACATCATCGCATCAACTAGTGATGCTATACAAAGCTGTCTGTACAGATAGGCAAGAGTGCCAACGCCCCAAACATAACTCTCAACTCGTTCACAATCTTTCAAAAACAGATTCACAATGGCACACACACTCGGCCTCCACTTTTGTCGACAAACTACGTTGAACCAAGCAAATACAAGTAACCCTGCACCTCTACTTCAGGATGCTGACCCTTCCTTAGCACAGACATCATGTACTCCAACAAATCACTGGCAGACTTGTACTACGAATCCTTCCTCCTACTTTCACGATTAGCCGTTTCTTTTAACTCGTCCGGCGTCCAACCTAGAAGCTCACACATTAAACTGATCAAGCAATCTTGTAACACCCTGACTCATCGCCTGAACTGGAAGTAGTCACCTATAGCAGCTTGTCAGGCTGTGTACTCATACGTACTCTGGGAAACTTCCCCGGAGGCCACCCATCCTGACACTACTCCCCAACAAGCACACTTAACTGTGGAGTTCTTATCACATGGGCTCCCTAAAACTACAGTCGACTCTGTTGGTATAAGAGTACTATGAATTCCTTTAAGCAATTATATGAGCTCAATACGTCTTTTAACCTCGTCTGAAATCTAAGATATTGCAGATTACTGCCACTAAGTACTTCCCCTCTATGGGTATAAGGAGTATAGTACACATCGTGCAAAAGATGGTCATCTCTTTAAAAGACATGTGGAAGGTGTTCGTGTCCGGCTGTTATCTCTCAACGAAAGCCAATATCAAAGAGAGCTCCAAATGTCGTATCATATACTTTCGCAAGTGCCACAACCCGCTACATGAAACCTGATGTGGCGTAAATGTGGTGTGTTAATTCGGTTGATTTAGGCGCCTTAGTGTCTATTTGGGCATGGTTTTATCGTGAGTTGTAGACCACACCACTCAAAGTATTTTTGGAGATTATTCATTGGTTTTATGAGTTTTTGGTGGCCTTAGACTCTTTTGGTGAATCTCAGACAATACTAGAGGATCAAGCTACAAATTGGAGCAATATTCGAGGAGAAGATAGCTTGACCACACTCCGAAAACCACACACCATCACCTCCAACTTCACTAGATCATAACTCTCTAACTAGAAGATATTTTTCAGAAATTATAATTGGAGTGGAAAGTTCATCGTCTTACCTTTCCAACGATATATTATGAGCTCAAAATGAAGTTCGGAGGTGAGAGTTATGCCCGTTCGAAAATTGCACTGCGCGCAGTCCCTCGACTCGAGGACTCATTTCCTCGACTCGAGGGTGACCTTCTCGATTCGAGACAACAATTTCTCGACTCGAGGGAAGTCTTCTCTCGGTCCGAGACGAATCCTCCTCGGTCCGAGAAAGGCGATTTCCACGAATCTTCCGGGTGGCTTTTGGCGGTTGCTTTTGTCTTGGATTCTTTTGCTTTTGTCTTGTAATATCTTTTGTACTTATCTTGAATAAAGAGGCATGAACCCCTCCATAGTTATTATCACCTTTCATATTATTTTTCATCTAGTTTTCATTTTAGAGAGAGAAACTCAAGGAGAATTAATATTTTTCATTATGATTTTCATCTCAAATCTTATGGTAATTATTTTCATGGAAGGCTAATCACCTTCTAGACTCTTGGTGTAATCAATTTTTCATCATATGTATTAGTAAGTATTTTTCTCTCTATTTTGCCTTTAATTTCATTATAATTAATTCCTTGTTCTCTAATGCATGATTTATCCTTGTTTTATCTAATTAGCTACTAGATTAGACTTGGGTATTTCATATGCTTGGTTGATAATTGGTAGTCATTGATTATTAGCCTAAAAGGAAGCAACTTTCACATGATTAGTGTATGGTTATGACTAACTTGTGATTGGGGAATTAATTAGGCAACTAATAGATTAGATTTGATTAGTGTCGCGGTTGCGGCTAATTAGATACTAATTTGGGTTGTTCTCAATCTTTTATTAGTCCTTGCTCTTCATGCCTTTGGTTGTGATTTGTTTGAGTGGTCACTAGACAAATTAGGACTAAAACCGGGATTGTTAGTGAATTGGTAATATTAGAGAGTGGTAAAACTTAGTATACTAGGGTGAAGCTAGAAGAGATTATCACCGAGGGTCGCTTCAATCAACTTGATATCTCGTTTATTTCGCTTTAATCCAACTTTCAAACCAAAAACCCCTCATTTAATTGGTTTATTTATTTCATTTTAGTTTTTCCGCATAGAATTCGCATTTTAGACTTTCTCTCTTCCTTGTGGATACGATACCCACTTACCCTTGCTAGTTTAGTAGGAATAGTGGTAATTTGACTAATAATAACGACTTATTAGCTTGTCAAATTTGGCGTCGTTGCCGGGAAAGAGGCGTTTTTAGTCATTTTGCTATTTTTGTGTGGTTTTTGTACTTATTTGTTTTTGTTTTTGTAATTCTTGTATGTTTTTGTGCCGTTATAGTCTATGTTTGTAGAGACCATCATCAATGGTCTAGTCCCATGTGATTTTTTTTGTTCTCGTGTTTTTGTAAATATTATCATTTTCTTTTCTTTTTCTTTTTTTTTTATTTATTTATTTGTGATTTATGGATAATTACTATTTTCCTCAATTGAATGATGAACCTTTTCATATCTATCTTTCTCGACTTGAGGAACTTGATAAAACTTCTAATGTTTTCTGCGAGTTGGACTTAAATTGGATTATTTTGAATGATATAAATTTTAAAACTCGAGATTTGGCCGATTATATGAGTAATGGAAAACTTTGTGACATGGATTCTTGTGAGATTTGGGATTTTTGTTTTTGTAATTCTTGTATGTTTTTGTGCCGTTATAGTCTAAGTCGTTATTCCTAGTCAAATTACCACTATTCCTACTAAACTAGCAAGGGTAAGTGGGTATCGTATCCACAAGGAAGAGGGAAAGTCTAACATGCAATTAAAGGGCGGAAAAAGCTAAACAAATGAAATAAAGCTATTAAATGGGAGGTTTTTGGTTTGAAAGTTGGATTAAATCGAAATAAACGAGATATCAAGTTGATTAAAGCGACCCTCGGTGATAATTTCTTCTAACACCCTAGTATAGTAAGTTTTACCTCTCTCTAATATTACCAATTCATTAACAATCCCGGTTTTAACCAATTAATCCTCTTTTATGAGGAATTTGAGCAACCGCTACCAAATTTCCCTCCTTTTAGTCCTAATTTGTCTAGTGACCACTCAAACAAATCACAACCAAAGGCATGAAGAGCAAGGACTAATAAAAGATAGAGAACAACCCAAATTAGTATCAAATTAGCCGCAACCGCGACACTAATCAAATCTAATCTATTAGTTGCCTAATTAATTCCCAAATCACTAATTAGCCGTAACCGCGACACTAATTATGTGAAAGTTGCTTCCTTTTAGGCTAATAATCAATGACCACCAATTATCAACCAAGCATATGAAATACCCAAGTCTAATCTAGTAGCTAATTAGATAAAACAAGGATAAATCATGCGTTAAAGAACAAAGAATTAATTATAATGAAATTAAAGGCAAAATAGAGAGAAAAATACTTACTAATACATAGGATGAAGAATTGATTACACCAAGAGTCTAGGAAGGGGATTAGCCTCCCATACTAATTATTACAATAATATTTGAAATTGAAATCATAATAAAAATACTAATTCACCTTGAGTTTCTCTCTCTAAATTGAAAACTAGATGAAAAATAATATGAAAGGGTGATAATCACTAGGGAGGGGTTCCATGCCCATTTTATTCAAGATAAGTCCAAAAGATACTACAAGACGAAATAGATATTTCTTAAGCAAAAAGAAACCGTGGAAAGCCCATGGGAAACTTCCCGAAAGCTAGATTCCTCGACTCGAGGAAAGGAATCCTCGAGTCGAGCGACGAAAACCTCGACTCGAGGAACACCCTCTCTTGAGTCGAGAATCTTGTTCTTCACAATACCTGTCCTATCAACTCTCTTCGACTCGAGATTATTTCCCTCGAGTCGAGGTTAATGCTCCTCGAGTCGAGGGTTTGTGCGCAGGGCTATCTTTGAACGGGCATAACTCTCACCTCCGAACTTCATTTTGAGCTCATAATATATCGTTGGAATGCTAAGACAATGAACTTTCCTCTCCAATTAGAATTTATGCAAAATATCTTCTGGTTAGAGAGTTATGATCCAATGAAGTTGGAGGTGATGGTGTGTGGTTCTCGGAGTGTGGTCAAGCGATCTTCTCCTCGAATCTTGCTCCAACTTGTAGCTTGATCCCCTAGTGTTGTCCGAGACTAACTAAAAGGGTCTATGGCCACCAAAAACTCATAAAACCAACGAATGATCTCCAAAAATACTTCGAGTGGTGTGGTCTACGAATCACGTTAAAACCATGCCCAAATAGACACTAAGGCGCCTAAACCATGCGCACTAACACACTACATTGGCACCCTATCAAAACCATGTCTTCTGCACCCATGTGGAAAAAAAGCATACTACCTAAATTGCTCTAGTTGCCTATCATGAGTGTAGTATTGGATAGTACTGTGGTTTGTGGAACTCTTATTCCATATACGATGAGCAACATGACCCCCCAAAACTAGAGATCACATCAACCAATATTGAACCACCAGCGGCAGATTCTATAAAGAGTCATGACATATCTCGATCCTTCTTTTTTCTCTTCCTAGGTAATGGCCAAAGAATCCTCATAAACTTCCCCAATGTCCTACTGAAGCTACCTCGATCTTCCCGTGGAAAGTGGACATGAGAAAATCCGGTCAACGAACCACCCTTTCCACCTTTATCTCTATTTCCATCGTCAGACTCAGGCTCCATCGACTCCTCCTCCTTAGATTCATGGACATCATTTCTACCTACTATTGCCTTACACATCCCATGACCAACAACATTATCACGACCAACAACATTACCAAGATCAACAAGCTTACCACGACTATCAAACTTACCACGACCAACAACCTTACCGCGACCAACACCATGAAACATTAATTGCTTTCCTTCAGAATCACTCATCTTCAACAATTCAAATCATAAAACAACTATTCAACCAATGTACAATCATAACAACACATTCAAGTTCTATTCGCACAAGCGCGTACACCACGTACAAAACTGAGCCCTTAATCTTTTCGCTCGAGTATTAAGTACGTACCAATGTGAAACAAATTGATTTTACCGAGGGAATAAGTTTCCTTTTCATACTAGCTACATAGCAACACTCACCGACTTACAATTTACCATAAGTCAAAAGGCTTATAAGGCCCACGTGCTACGTACCAAAGCTAATCAATTAGCTTCGTTGGACTGGACTTGGGTTTTAACCCGACAACCCTCGTATCGGTGACACACACATCAGCGATGAGGGCATCAGCACTAGTGGCAACTGAGAGGCGTGAGTGTCGTCATGGACTACTCGATATCGTCTTGAGCGGCGAAACTGGCAAGGCTGTATGCTGTGGGCTGTGCAAGGCGGTCGGTGGTGATTAGTGGGTGCATGATTCGACATGGGTTGACAGGGCTAGAGTTGTGGTTGTTGCCGATTTGACAACTGGCCTTCCGCAAGGGCGGTGTTGAGACCAGACAGAAAGCCAATTATAGTTCTAGCAACGTAAAGGTTGGAGGAAGTTGGAACTTTGTATGGAAAATAAATAAGGGGTTTGGAAAGATTAGACCCATGTAAGGCTTATACGTGGGACAAATCTATTATTTTGATATGCTTTAACTAATTCTAGAACGTATAGGATAAAGACATAATGTAACATTACGGATTATGAAAAGTGGTTTATGGAGTTGGTTTGTCCCATATTGGGAAATTAAGGCTCATATGATCAGTTTTTAATTGATTTCTATTATCATACTACCAACAAGACCTTCACCTTTTAGAACTCACGAGAGGATATTTGGGCTAAAGGGTGACTTCCCATCTTATTGGGTTGTGTTGCGACGGACGGTGGTTCGGCCTATTACAGATGGTATCAGAGCAACCCTGCGACCGCTTGCTGAGTGCTGGGGTTAGGCCCAAGTCAGCCGTCTAGCGGAGAAGATCTTCAGCCTGTGACTATTGGTATGGAATGGTTGAGGCGAAATGGGGACGTTGCGTTCTTTAAGCGGGGGAGTTTGTAACACTGCGGATTATGAAAAGTGGTTTATGGAGTTGGTTTGTTCCACATTGGGAAAGTAATGCTCATATGCTCATATATATGAAATGAAATATCAAAATAATTTATAGGGGGTTTAACATAAATCGTCTTATATGATATTATTCATAATCGTAATGAGAATAAATATTAAAATAACAAAAAGTGGAGAGGAAAATACGAAAATCGGTATGTTGCAGTTTGGAGAAAAACAAAGACAAGGATGAGTAATATCGTATTCTCTCTATTTCACTGATTTACGTATAAAACCAAACACACTAATTGTTTTTTGTGACAATTTTATCCACACTACTCAATGAAGACGGGAAGGGACAAGGATATTGATCACTATGATACTAATCTATCTATTTTTGTAATTTAGGGGTGATATATAAATCGTGGTATACGATATTATTCATAACCGTGGTGAGAATAAATGGTGAGAATAAATATTGAAATAACAAAAATGTGGGGTAATAAATAGAAGAATTAGTATTAAGCGGTTTGACGAAGATTAAAGAAGACGCTGATTAATATTGTAATATCTCTATTTCACTAATTCACGCATAAAATCAAACACCCTAATCAACGAAGACCGTGCGTACGGTGTAAAAGGTAGTATATATATAAAGTTGGATGGAAACCGTGTGGGCGCGACACGTCATCCTCCACCTCACATGCCACATAGGTGACATGAAAACGTGCATGCCACACAAGCAATTCCACCTCATCACCTGGCGCACAGTTAAATCCACAAAAATAAGACTATGATGGCTTGAACCCGTGACCTCAACGTTGCATTTTAACACTTCAACCACTAAGCCAATTGATGTTTGTTGATTTTTTTATTAACCTAATTATATATAAAGGCCTTTAGTGTTGAGATCATAAATATATACATGAAATGAATGTCAAAGTAATTGATAGGAGAATTGATATAAATCGTCGTATATGATATTATTCATAGTCGTGATGAGAATAAATATTGAAATAACAAAAAAATGGAGAGGAAAACGAGAATTGGTATTATGCGGTTTTGAGAAAAAACGAAGACAAGGATGAGTAATATTTTAATCTCTCTATTTCACTGATTTACGTATAAAATCAAACACTAATTGTTTTAGGTGGTACTTTTATCCACACTACTCAATGAATGAAGACGGAAAGGGGACAATGATATTGATTACTAATATACTAATCTATCTATTTTTGTAATTTAAGGGTGATTGATATAAATCGTGGTATATGATATTATTCATAGATATAGCAATAACAAAAATGTGGAGAGAGAAATACAAGAATTAGTATTAAGCGGTTTGGCAAAGATTAAAGAAGTCGCTGACTAATATTGTAATATCTCTATTTTACTAATTTACGTATAAGATCAAACTCACTAATCAACGAAAACCGTGCGTAGCATGGTGTAAAAACTAGTATAATACAAAACCAAATGTTAATATTAATATTATCAGGATTATACTATGTGAAATGCCCGATTTGGATTGATCGGACCCTAATTTGACCCATTTCGAATTTGATCCGTAGTTATCACAAGATATGACCCAAATTGAATTAGATATCCAAAATATATGACCCCGAATGGTGACCCGACCCGAATCGATGGGGGGCCGTATTAAGTAAATGGGGGGTTATGCAGAATTGTAGAAGAAGCGTACTGCTGAATATTCATTCCTCTCCATTGTCCAGTTTGAACAAAAAGATGGAGGTAGTAATGGCGTCCTCGTCGGTAGAAGGCGGCGTAGGTTGTTGGGACATGGAAAACGGGAAAGAGCAACTCCGTTATAAGTCGTGCTCTTCCCCTCCTCACGGCCTCACTTCCGTCGGCGGCCGCTTCTTCGTCTCCTCTCAGCTCCGTGACTCCTCCGCCTCTTCCGGTTCCCTTCTCTATTGGTCTTGGAACAAGGTTCTCTCTTCTCTTTTTAATGCGCAGTGACATTACTTTGGCGGGATGTTTGTTTGTGGAATTGAGCGGAGTTTGCGTATTCTACACTTTTGAATTTGTGCATTATTATTGCAGCCTCAACCTGAAGTGAAGAGCTTCCCAGCGGAGCCAATTAATCCCTTGGTATCGAATCGAGATGGTACTTACCTCATTGGAGGCGCTGCGTCTGGTAAAATTTATGTTTGGGAGGTACATACACTTAACTTTGCTTATTCATATATAGCTGCAGCTTCTTTTACTCATGTTAAACTGTTATTCTTTGTTTGCTAATGAGGGTAAATGCACAGCTTGAATTAAAATTACTTTATCCAACGATGATAAGAGTAGTCACGATAGATTATAGATACACTCACCTAACAATGATTATATAAGTTCACAATTGATGTACTGCACTAAGAGTTGGCGAACCTTGAGTTTAAAAATGAAGAATTGAATATGAGTAGGAACTCTGTGAAAATAGATGAGATTATGACTCTAGCCTTAGCTACAGTACAGAGACACCGTCAATGTGCTCAGAAAATGGTCTTTAATGCACATACGCGTAATCCCTTATTAGTGAGTTTAGAGCTAATGGTTAAAGGGACTAACTTTTTTCCTTACTTGTGGAAACACCCACTGAGTTTAGAGCTTATGATCGATCCACCAAATGGGTACCTCTCATTACTTGCTTCTGTAATACCAGGAAGGGAAATGAGTCTCTTTTTACGTACCTCAGAGTTTGCTACTAGAATAGGGGAAATATTGCAAGTGGGTAAAAGAAATACATATTTTTGAAATGTGAATCTAATTGCTAAATGCTACTGATCTCCACATAAGAGCTGCTGCAAATTGCTCTGCCCTCGCTGTTCCTCAAACTATTCTTTACCTCTCTCGTTGGCTACTTAGACCCGTATATTATTGCTCATATTTGTCACTCGATGGGTGTAATCTTTTATGTTACTCTCAATTGTTAGCTTGGAACGTCAAAAAGGGAGCTGCTGCATTCTCCTTGCTTAACTCTTCTGCTAACTGACTTGCTTGATTTTGTAGAAGTTTCTCTCGTCTTAGCATATGATTGATTAGGTTGTGGGCAATACATTGTGATTATCATAAAATAAGCTTCATTAATCAGAAGGCCGTATTTAGCTCAAACCGGATTGCAAACTGCACATATTTTTCTTTTTGGTATTGTGACTGTTAGAAATGCATCGTGTAATGTTGGGTTGCAATCAGGTACTCACGGGCAAATTGCTCAAGAAGTGGCATGCTCATCTAAGAAGTGTTTCATGTTTGGTGTTGTCGGATGATGAGTCCTTATTGATTTCTGGGGCAGAGGATGGAGGTGTTAAAGTTTGGTCTCTCTTCATGTATGGTCCTCTCTACTGCCTATTTTTTTACGTTAAATGAATTTACATAGCATCTCCGTTTGGATTCCTTGGATGCTATTTGATGTCAAAACTTTGTTCTATTGAGCTTCAATTTTCAGGATGTTTGATGATATCAGAAGAGAGCAGTCTAGACATGATTATGTGCATAGTTTCATGCAGCATACTGCTCGAGTGACAGATGTCAAATCAGGTCATGGTGGGTCTAATGCTGTCATAATATCTGCTTCTGAGGATAGGACTTGTAAGGTTAGATTTACTTTTTATGAGTACAAGACTCTTTATCAGACAATTACTAAGTAATTTTCCCTAAATATTCTCTCTCAAGTATCGTGTGGAACTACTTTTAACTTTGGACGTTCAACTACCCAAAGTTATGACGTGTGAGCACTGAGCATGTGGGATGATGGGGATCTTTTAGGGTTTTGTTACAAAGGGAACGGCTATTGGTAACTTCGCTGGTGCAACTCTTCGTTTGAAGAACAATATCTTGAATCTATCTACGCCTTTTGTCTGGGAAACAATTTTTTTTTTTTTTTTTGGAAAATCTCTCAACTATTGCACGTTTTCGTTGTATGAAATGTGTGACCGACATTCTTTATGAGTTGGGCTTCCTTTTACAAAGAGTTATAGACCTTTTTAAAAAACATCGACTGTAGAGCTGTGCTCTCTGTCTCATACCGGGAACTATGTAGTGTGCTCATCATAGTTTGTCATTGTTACATCTCTCTGCTTAGCAGTGAAGCAAACTAAAGAGGTGATTGCTTTGTAATTTCCTCTTTTAGTTCATGGTATTCTGGATTCAAAGGATTTTGTGCTCATGTTACCGCTGCTAGGTTTCATAGGGGAATTAAAGTGATGCCGGGTAATTATATATTCGTACTTAAAATGATAAAAGTATATGCCTTAGCTTTACTGGCCAAGACTCAGGGGCTGTTCTCTTTCAGCACATGAAGGACCCTTCCAACATTATTATGGGATTACTTCCTCTAGATTGGTATCATTGCAACATAATAATTATCTGGTTTTGACTAAATAAAAAATCTGGGATGTAGCCTATGGTGCAGATTTCTTAATCCTTTTTTCTTTAGTAGATTTCTTCTTATGCACCTGCCTTTATACCCCTTTGGCATCTAGATAACCAACTCGCAATATTACATCTATTCTTATTCTAAATCTGCATAAATTAGCTTGTTATGCATCTTTCTCTGGTTGCATGAGTGGACAAATAATGAGGGTTGTGTACGTTTTATCTTTTTATAGAGCATCTTTAGTTAATAGTCTTGAAGAACAAGGTAGGTTCACTAATGTAGTAGTGGCAATGTAAAAAGATGGTGGTAGGGATCTGACTTCCTAAAGAGACTGGCTAGGAGAATTGATATGTTTTGCACGTAGAGGTAGCTTCCTGATGATTTTATACGTGACATGCACTCAGAATGGGCATTTAGGATGTTCTCTTGTACTAACTGTTGGTTTGCGATTTCTGTAAAGTAGATCTTATAGTTCTCGAAGCATACTGTTATGTAGGTGAATATGTTGGTCAACATGATGAACTGGGTAATAGAGAGCAAACCTTTATTTGATGCACTTTGCACGAAGCCCACAGTTATACTTTGCAAGAAAAAGTCAATTCACTTTGCCTTTATCTGTGCCATAGACTGTATTGCGCCCATACAATTTTCTTTCTGATGCATGATGATAAAGCTGTCCGCTGATCTTTAAGGGAAGCCCAATGTAGTGGGCAAGGAGTTGGGTAAAGATTTTTGAGCAGGTGTTGAATATAATTGCTCCTCCTGTATTTTAATTGCATTTTATGACCTGTAGCCCTACTGCTTGGAGCATCTCTTTTGTTTTTCCCTTTCCCTTTTCCTTTCCCTTATCTTTCCATGACAGGAGCTATTTGCTGATAGAAAGAACAGTTAAAACTCAACTTGTTGCATAATGCATTGAAATGCTTGCTGTTGTGTAAATATTTTAGGTGTGGAGCTTGGCAACAGGAAGATTGCTACGAAATATTATATTTCCATCTGCCATAAATGCTATTGCACTGGATGCTGGTGAATATGTTTTTTATGCTGGAGGAAGTGATGGCAAGATATATATAGCTGCACTAAATGCTGTTTCAAAAAGTAGTAGCGATTACGGGATGCATATCGTCGGCTTGTTAGCTGATACAAGGTCTGTACTTGGTCTCTATTGTCCATTTGGCTGATTTTATTCCACTTCCAATCCCAGCCCCTCGCCCCCTCCGGCACAAACAATCTTCTTAGTGACACTATCATTATTTTATTTTTTATTTTTCAACATGGATGTAACCCTTGAACTCATTGTTCTACTTTTTATTTTTCACCTTTTAAAAAAAACGATGAAACAAGGCCACTGGCTACTCCAATTTTAAGTCGAGATGGTGCTTGATTCTGGATAACTAAACATGCTGATTGTCCCCCTGATTGTCCCCCTTGCTCTTCAAAAAGAAACCTAGAAATGGATGTATAAAAGCCGATTCTGAAAACTTTCACCCCATTCGTATGACTATCAAAAAATTTATACGGAGTAATTTCCCAAAATGGAAAGTCTTTTAGACTTAGGAATTGGACAATCTTATATAGATTTTAGACAATTGGATTAGGGAAATCCATTTGTCTTGGTCGGTCCTCTGATTTTTATATCTAGTTTTGTAGTTTATTTTTATTTTTTATTTATTTATGGAAACATATACCTTAGTGTCATGATGTCTAGTTTATATGTTTGTATTAGGATGCTTGTTTATAATGGACTATATATAGACAATGAACACACCAAATCAATCTCTGGCTGAAGTACATGCCCCAGGCATTATGTAGTCCCAGTTGATGTCTGTTCATGTAGTTGTGTAATCTAGATTTTATTTACATGCCTCATTGATTTGTTTACTTTTTTTCCTAGACACTCTGTGCCCAGATTGAAGGGTTTGTATATTATTCTCTTATTACGTTGCTATTCTTTGATTGCTTTCAAGTGGCTATAAAGTAGATGTTGTATGTATTCCGCTAAAAATATTTGTTTGTCCGTTTTCTGTCTGGGTTCTGTGGGAAACAGTCGAGAAGTTACCTCTCTGGTGTCCGGTTGTGATGGAATATCATTGGTTTCTGGATCAGCAGATGGCCGTGTTTGCATATGGGATACTCGAAACCAGAAAATTGTTCGTATGATTACACATGCTAAAGGTAATATGATATGATTTAGTGGTTTATGTTAAGAGTTTGCTCTGCACTAATCTGATGTGCACTACTTGTAACTTTGTTTTCTAAATTGTGTTTGGCTTCAACCAAATTAGTGAACTTGTGGAGTGTGCTGTCCTACTGCTATCCCATTTTGATATAAGTTTGCACTAAAATTTGGGCAAATGATGTTGATAGAGAGCCTTGAATGTTTGGTATTGACGTAAGTTATTTGCACCAACTCAAATAATGACATTGTTTTTATTGACCCCAAAATCTGTTATGTTGAATTTACCATAAATTTGCTTTTTGGCTGATAGACTTGTGATAGTTTTTAATCATTCAATCATGCATCTTTGTACTTATGGTTTTAGGATTGGCTGGTTCGTTGCTATTGTTATTCTGTTGGCATACTTGTGATTTTGCATTCACGAAACAATGCCCCACCTGTTAACTTGTTTTGTGTGATTGAAGCTTTAATGGACTGTCCATATTCTAGGCAAGCTCTTTGTCTGTCCTTAAATTGCATTTGGAATTATCTATTCTGATCGCAAAAACAGTGATCTTATTCTGTAACTGTTAGTGCCCACAGCAAATGTATCCTCTTGTAAAAACAAAATCAGTACCTCGTCCTCAAAAAATGGTAAAAGAGATAAAATGGCTGGTGTCTATTAACGCATAATATTGCTACTCTTCTATAGTATTTACAAAAGCTAAGTTAGCAAATAGGTGATTAATTTTTTTTAATTTTTTGAAATTGGCAGGTCCAGTTACCAATGTTATGGTGGTTAGATGTCCAGAGAGGATGTTAAAGTCTCAAACATCTCATGGAAGAAGTAACATATTGTCATTGCCCCCCCCTCTTGGGAAATATGAAAATTCTAGAGAGGAAAACATGGGGACAAAAGTGCTTCTTGACGGCGGAGTCTATAATCCTGCATCTTTCTCTTACGTTACGGAAGATGTGATGAACAAACAAATTAAACAGTTTCAGGTTTGTGATCAATGTCCCTTTGCTGTACTGTTAGGGAACCTTCCTTCTTTATGTGGATGTACACAGTCAAGTATTTCTAAACCTAGTGTTTTTTCTTCAATTATTTGCATGATAATGTATTACCAACCTCATGCTTTGTGGTGGTGCTCGATTGCAGTTTCATTAGATGTTGCAATTAAAATTGTCCCTGTTACTCCTCCCTACCCTATCAAGACCATCTTATAACCCCTAACCCAATTCAGTGGTTTTGGCCTCCCATCGTTTGTATATCAAATGTTGAGTTCAGATTGAGGTGTTGTTATCTTACTTCTGTCATTTTTCTTTCTGGTTCAGCAACAAGGCTCCACGACTGCAGCAGAAATGGAAGTTGAGCGACTGAAGCAAGATTGCAAGAGAGCTACACAAATGGTGCAGCAATGGAAGCAAATGTACAACGACTTGCATCAGTTTTGTGTGAATGAGCTTGTTGATAGTAAACCAGTGACACAGGATGGCAATGTTTGACGTCTTGTTACTACATTTTGTGAAGACCTCGGGTCGAGATGCGTAAACTTGGATGGAACTGAATAGTAAACTGTCCCAACTATATCAATAGTGACTACAAGGAAGTTTTGTTGCAAAGACACTTTGATTTTCGTACTGATTCAACAAGGGGTTGCGACAGTGACAACTCTGGATCATATCTAGGCTATGTGAGATCCAAACCCACACACATGGTTGAAGTTGCATATTGCTCGACTTTCTGTGTTTTGGTAACGTTTCCAGAGTTTGCACCTTTCAGGCGCTAAGGTTCTTTTTTCTTCACTGAGATGCCCAGTTGTGAGTATTGTGCAATAGAAAAAGCCAAGGATAGTTATCTGACGTTTACTTGATTAAAAACATGGGCAATCTATCCCTCACCTCTTTATGTTTTACTATGGCTGACTTTCAATCAGGTCAGACTTTCTGGAGCAGACATTGACTTTATGGGGCTCAAACGTAATATTGATTTTTCCTACCTTGCTCTGCTAAAGGACATGTCCATCAGTCCATCACTAATAACATCATTCTTCACGGTCAAGACGCTCCTTGGAGCCTGCCATTAACTGGATTTCAGAACGATAAGTGACTCGTTTGTGTATGAAATGTTGAAGTAGAGTTAGATTTCCAAGTCAGGAAAAAAAAAAAAAAACAAAAAAAAAAAGAGTTGTCCACAAAAGATCAAGAGCTAATATATTTCATACAGATGTAGATGTAGATATAAGTTGTTTCTTCATGAAACAAGGGAATGCCAAAATCGGGTACCTATTGATATCATATTACCCCTCAAAGAATTGATAGCATATACGACAATAACTGAGAAATGTATATATGACAGAGGCAACAAGGTGCTTTTTGGTTCTTATAATTTGTCGTCTGAAACAATGTGGGGTTTCTTAAAATATGGATATGGCGTAATCGGAGATATGGATGGTCATTTTGACCTCTATTGCCTGAGTGCACGTTCCTGAGCTTTAGATTCCTCCAGGAGCAAGTGAATTATGGACTGTACCACTTCGTTGTCAACTGCTGCCCTCTACAAAATGAAGAATTTCAATATATTACACCAAAGTAACAAAAAACAATCTCCACGCATTCTACAAAACCTATAATGGTGATTTCGGCAAGGTATGATATAATTATAACCTGTGGATTCTTGATCAAATCGTCTAGAACAGACTGGAGAGTTAAGCGGAGCTGCTTGAACAGAACACCAGTTTGTGCAGGCGCAGAAATCTTCAACCAACCATCTACAGTGACAAGTGCAATCTGCACAGGAAATAAGATGTCAAAGATGTACTGTAACTCTACACTGTTTTAAAGATGATGAGATGGGGGGCAGAATAGCAACATAAATGCAGAGCAACAGCAGTAATTAAAAGTCACAAGTCCTACTCAAAGTTGGTCTTATACACTAAAATGCACTAAAGCCACTCCTATCATCCTCACTGTTTTATGTCTCACTGAAGACAGCTCCTTTGTGTCCGTCCTGAGGTCGGTGGTACTACATCTCTGTGCCCTAAACAGCCAAGAAAGTAGATCTAGAGAAAATGATATGGGACAGGGAAGAAAAATGTAGACGGAGTAGCTAAGTAGCTAGTTTAACTCCTCGGCTCTCTGGATCTGGAGTAGGCTTAGCTGGTTACATTTTCTTAGGACACCTACGGCATTCCGGAACATGGTATATTGAGAGTACAGCGTTAACCTTAATTCAAGCAAATTGCTACATGCGTCGATGTAGATCATTTCCACCTTATGTAAGCAAGGAGAACAAGTAATGCATGAGTACGTATGACTGCATTTAGTGAGTTTAGTTAATTAAAAGAGTTATTAGCAATTAAGGGGTATCTGTACAGCTCATATGATGCTAACTCAAATCTCTGTACAATATATCAAGAAGAAATTGGGTTTGTGCTCTCATACACTTTTGTTAAGTTAGTGGTCATTTGGCTGGACGTATCAAAAGCTATCTAGGTAGTTTTAATATCCAAAACTTTACTACCTATGAAGTTTTGAGAAGCATTCAGACATTTAGTTACCCATAAGAAGCTTCGGTTAGACGATCTGAAGGAGGCAAATGTTAACAGTTTAGCATTTGGATAACTGATAAGTGAAAACATAGAAGCTGACTGTTACACCCTTGATAAATTGCCATCTGAGGATTATCAAATTGACCCAATATAAACCTTCTTTTAGCACCCAAAAAAAAGGAAGAGGAAAAGAAAAGAAAAAGAAAAAAAAATGCTAAAACTCAAGTAGTAAACACACATTAAAGCGGCAAACTCACTCACTAGGCAATTAACTAAGGCAAATTCGAAGATTGCGACACCCAGAATGTAAGCATTTGTTGTAAAGACACTCACCTGGTGCTGAACATTTATTGCCCCACCGAAAAGTAGAATTGAATATGGGGAGATGATTGTAGTGTCTCGGAGGAACACCTTGTGGGTTTCAACCTAAACAGGTCCAATAAAACAAGTCCTCAATTTCAATAACAAGCAATGTTTGGCATCTCATCAGTGGAGAAATTATACGAAATACAAAACAGCAATCAAATTAAACAAAACGAACATAAAGTCTAAATGCAATAACAAAAGAGGTTAAATGCAACAATAAAAAAGTACAAAAAGACCAGAGTACCCTCTGCCTAGTTTTTCTGTTTTCTTTCACCTTCTTCTCTCTGTTCATCCCCTTCAATTCATTTACTCATCATCATCACTTCATCCACTCATCAATCATTATCAACAACATCAACAACAACTATACAGCCACAATCAACTCCTACATTTTCTTCACAATTTTGCAGTTTAGACCAATAGCCACCACGGGACTACCCCATCCCCCACCTCGTTGGCCAACCTCGCCGCCCCTGACACTGTTCTTGTGTTCGGTAGCTGCCCCCCCCCCCCCCCGCCCTACCCGTCGATTCAGAAAACCGACCCCCTCGCTCTACCCGTCACCTAGAAAACCGACCCCCTCGCCCTACACGTCAACTTAGAAACCCGACCCCCTCCCCCACCCCGTCAACTTAGAAACCCGACCCCCTCGCCCTATCCGTTGACCTAGAAAATCGACCTCCTCCCCCACCCCGTCAAGTTTGAAATCCGACCCCCTCGCCCTACCCGTCGTCCCAGAAAATCGACACCCCCCCCCCAACCCCGTCAAGTTTGAAATCCAACTCCCCTCCATCGGCCCAAACTTCCGACCCCCTCCCCTTACCCGTCGGCCCAAATAGCCGACCCCTCCCCCCATCCCGTCGGCTCGTGGTGACGTCCCATGTCATTTCATATTTCGATTTAGGTTTGTTTGTTTTATGATAGTACCACATAATTACTCCAAAGTTTGTGCATTTTTTAGCGTTTGACTTTTATGTTTTTTCTAAGTGTGTTACATGTGGATTATAGAGATGTGGGATTTCTTGATAATACGGTGATGAGGGATCAAGGGCATTTTGGGGAAGATTAATATTTAATTGTTGTATTTAACCCTTTTATTGTTGCGTTTAGACCCACCCAATACGAATCTTGTCATAAACAGTTGCACACAAGTTTGAGAGAGAAATGACCACAAGCTGAAAGAACTACACTAGGTGCCAGAGATCATAGAAAATAAGTATATTCAACATTCATGAGAAGCAAAAGGCCACAATTTTGCTCCCTCGGTTTCAGATGAAGGACCATAAGCTGGAAGAACTAGTACCGTAACCTCCGAACGCACAATCAAAACTTTTGACAACACAAGTACCTACTTACATAAACTGTCAACTAATTCATCCTCTACATAGCCTGAGGTGAATGCATACTCTCTGACACTACTCACGAACTTAATCTGGGCAACTAGTATGTAGGTCAATGCATACATAGATAAACATATACGCAGAGTAGAGCTCAAGATGTTCGGATTTTAAATCTAAAATAACTTAAAGAGTTAGAAAATGAAACATAGCTATTAGCAAACCTTTTCAAGGAAGACAAGGAATGGGTGCTGAAAAGCCTTCGAATCACCATTGACTGAAGACGGGTGTATGTAAACTTCCCTTCTTCCATCAAACCAAGCAGGTCGGCCCTTAGAAACAGGCTTCAGATTCTGCCGTAAATTTCCAACAGCTGGAGCATGGATACCCTCTTCAGTTGCTGCCACATTGGGGTAAAGGCCTGCACATAAAATTGCCTGAAGAAACAGATACAAAAGTCATACAAGAAACATCTGATGCTACAACATAATATTTTACAGAAGAGGACCGAATATGTGACAACACTTGAAATCATTTAATCATTGACGGAAATGAAACTGTTTCATTGAAAGCTGAGGATTAACTTTTTGCATAATGACCGGCATAAGAGGCTGAGGACCTCAATTAAAAGGGCATTAAAAAGAATCAATTAAATGGTTGCTTAGTGCAAACCTGCTATGAACTGATGATAAAGACGTACAGTAGAAGTAACCTAATCTATTACGGTGGTTTATAGTATTCAAGAAACAAGCTCTTCAGTGATGAGACAGTACAACATATATATTTAAACTGCACACCAACAAGCTAGTTACAGTTCTCTGAAGGCCGGACAGCTTTTGCTATACAAAACCCTCCAGATTGTCAATGTAGTAAAAAACTAAAGGATGTATAAAACAGGAAATTATGTGACTTGCCTTTGACATTTTTACTTTATTTTCAGAACCTAGTTTTTTAAGTGAACTTCATATCTCCTTCAAGCATGGGTAGGACTTCTAGTGTTGGTAAGGCCTCTGTTTTGGCCAACTAAGAGTTTGCGATTGTTGAAATTTACGGAACTAATCATGGCTCTTTAATAAGCAATAATGGACTTGAATTTAAGGATACCGAAGGGGTGAATCTCATGCATAAAAAGGCAACAAAGACATGACACCCTTATATAGAAAGACAGCTGGATAGATAAGCTCTTGAGTTGCCATGAGTACTCTAATGTAGAAGAAAAAGTCAAAGTGTAGGTCAGAGAGGAGGAGATAACTCAAGCTATATTATAACTTCAAAAATGGGAAATTGAACCCTTGACTAGTACAGGGAATAGCTGTAATAAACACAATGATTCGTTTCAATCAAATGTATCACCAAATAGCCTTCATCACCAAACATATCCTTGTTCATACGTGTCTTCTAAGCTAAAGAATATCTTTGATATAAGGGTGAACCCAACTAAAACCGGAAAGAGACACAGATAAGTCCATGGTGAATGATAGCAATCATAGATAGAGAAAGAAGTGATCCACAACAAGGAGACACTAACCTTTACAATTGCAGGATGATTAGCATACTTGTTGAAAGATTGTGATGGATCAGAAAACCAGCGGTCCAGATTCTCTTTCTTTCTATCCTGTTTATAATCGCATTCACATCAACATCAGTGGAGAGTAAATCATTATTGCACCCTGAGTGGTCATAATCAATGGTTTACAAGATCTGAAGCGATTCTCAGTATGTGAAAAGCTAACAACAATATTAGCTCCAGTTCAACCAAGTAACTGTTGCATTCTTCTAGATGTAGAATTTCAAAATGGCTTGAACAAGCACGATGCTGTAAAGATGTGAAGAAAGCAAGTGCATAAAATGGCATTCACCGAGTCCGAGTACATTATTAAAAATTATTGTACGTTTATATCCCATATAGTTTTGCGTGTCTATCAATCTGGGAGTATACTTGTGGACATGTTTCTCTAGCTGCATTTATGGGCAAAAAGTGGGGCGCTTTCAAAAATATTCCATTTAATTCAGACTTTAATCAAAAATATTCCTTGTACAATTTTTTCACTAGGAGCTCTGTCCTATAACACTTTAACTGATCATTAAGGGATTAATAATTTAATGCTCATATTCACCTTATGTTACTATCAAACAAACTATGAGAATAATATTACAGTATTACTAGTTCCATAAATGATTCAGGTGATTGGCCACAGGTCACCCAAAAAACCAAAAAGCAAAATATTAAGACCAATGCAAATAAAAATTTTCCTGAACATGTAACATACATTTAGTTCACCCTGAGAAACCAGTATTCATTGAAATTAAAATTGCACAAGCCATAACTTATCTCAAACAACAACAGAAAAGCCTTAGTTTCAGAATGATTTATGTTTTGGAAACCAATATCTTTCAAGTGAGTGAAAGTGATTTTTATACCTTCAAATGCATGCCTCTTAGACTCTTCTGACAATAGATACTAACTATATTTATAAATGTAATTTTGGTAGGTAATTACCTGACTACTTTTAGGGAGATGGATAAGTCCAATATCTGCCAACAAAGTTCCAAGCTGTATTCTCATATCTCTGGCACATATTAGTTACAAAAAGATCAGAGCATTGAAGACACAAACTGTCTACTCCACATAACATTCATCGGCATAAAAATAACTTTCTAAGCACAAATGTCTAAAACTGTAGGAGCAATTGAATTACGAGAAAACTCTTCCAAAAAAGAAGCGCATCGGGTAAGGGTATCAGAACATCCAGAATCACATCCAATGTTAATGTGAAGGATTGTAGCATGAACACCAAACACTTTCAATCCAATGCTTTGTTAAGTTCAATGTTTCCAAAATTAAATTAAGATCATACTTAAAACCAATAATTTCATAACAAATTAAATTTCGGGATTCAGATGCAAGGCTAGTGTGACGGAAAGCATATCAAGAAACCACAGAGGCATAAGAAACATCCCTAGAATATAGGTGATTATGTCAAGATAAAGAAAATGTGTGAGGCACAAAACAGATTGATCAAGCCAAAGCTATCTGCTACTACCTTGCCATACATTTTGGCAACATCCATATGACCATCTGAAGTTTGGAATCTGACAAATTTGAGGGCATCTTAGAGCTAGCCAATTTATTTATTTTTAGGTTAAAGTCGCAAGTACCTACCTTCAACTCGACTCCAATAACTCATCACCACAGGATTCATACCCATCTATAGCCGCTCACAGAGTTACTTTTTGTCATTCACTTCCTTTTTTTAATTCTAGTAAAAAAAATTCTTTTTCTTATAGAAAAACGAAAAAATCATTTTCTCAAGCTCTATGTTGAAGTAGCAAAGTCTGAAAGGATTATTCTTACTCGTTTCCAATTTACATTGTCACTATAACAAATAATTCTATATCATGGAATATGAGACCGATTTTCTTTTCAACATATTCTCCGTCATACATTCGCTTCAAACAAACAATTCACTTAACCTGACAATGACACTATGAAACCATAGCTAACCACGTCACCTTAAGCAAGAACTGGACCATGCATTATCTCGAATAAAGAAGACATGGCAAAAAAATACCTTATCATGTGCATAACGGAGCCGCTAAGGGAATGTGAGCTACAGAAATTTTGAGCAGCTTTTGCCCCTTTCTGATACGCAAAGATGGACATAATGTCAGTCCGAAAACAAAGTGCTTCAAAATAATGTCAGTCCGAAAACAAGCAAATGAAACATACCTGTTTGTTTAATGCCGAAGAAAAACAATATAGTATAGAATAATACTAACAAACTAAAAAGAAAAAAAAAAAAAGGAAATGCTTCACACTTGAAGAGCAATAGAGTCTCAGATTGCTCAGCCATCATTTCAATAAGAAATAAGAATAGTTTTCCACAAACCAAATCAATACCTCTCTAAGAATCTTTTCCCATTTTTGATATGAAATCATCATTATGAGGTGGTCAGATTGTCTCTCATAATCACCTGTACTAGAGGAGTCGTCCGTCCTATCCATCAGAATAGCCAATTTTGATCGTTCAACAACTTCCTTCTGAAACAGGAAAAGAGAAGACAGTGTATGTTAAAACTTCACGTCACACATTAGATTTGGTCAAAAGCAAGATATTCGCTACAGATACCTCGTCCTTTGGGCGAGTAAATGGTGACTTGTAGCTCAAAAATGCAGCAATGGAGAGGATAGGTGATAAACAGCCAAATATTGCACCATATAGCATCATCTGCAACATCAGCAAATTTCTTTTTCAACATCTATGATGGGAACCACAGAAAATATCATAGAGAAGAATAATTTAGTGAAGCATAGGAATTTCCAAATGACTTGCTTCTGAGTTCTAAGACAGTTGTTGACGCAACCAAAAAACTGAAACTTTCCTGATGTTTTATAATAATGAAGGTAGGAATGGTGTCCTAGCAAAGCATAACACAGCACACATATCATATGTGGCAGGTGCCAACTAAGATTTTTCATGCAGCAATAACCGATCAATGAAAACGTGCCTGATATCAGTTAAGTCACAGAAAGGATGGCACAATAGGAGGCTAAAATGTAACTACAGCAATGCCGCGCATCAAGGACCATTGTGAACTGTGACATAATAACACAAACACTGAAAGAGCACCAAAACTTAATCCTATTACATCAACAAAAGTAGACTTCAACATTTACAGGGCCCTCCAAAGGACTTCCTATGATGAAGCACTCAAGCCAAAAAGGACGGTCTTGTCACTTTGGGAGCTAAATGGTTTCACCAAGAGAGTTGAAACAAATCCTGCAGTTTCCTATAATGCTAGTATGAGATAGAATACCTCATTATCACTAGAGAACACAGTGTGTAGGGATCCAATTATTGACTTATTGAGATATTTCACCACCAGACAAACTTAGTCAGGTTATCACTGCCAGACAAGCAGCACCATGGCCATGGCCCACAGTATCTCTAATGTACAGGGTGTAAAGTTCCCAAATGACCAATTAAATGGACTCGTTCAATTGGAAACCCCAAATGAATCCCACAGTATCCCAGTGTTGAACAAAGTAACTTCTCTTTACACAAACTAAACATGCAAGGTTCGTCTTTGATGACGATTTCCATGGTTCCGTTGAACAGTCAATACAAGGAAGAAAACAAGAGATGGCAGATGGTGCTAGACCTTTCCCAGCAACAAATCCACAGGCAGTTTGGACAGATGTCGCCCAAGCGGAGTCAGTTCTTCATTTTCATCAACTGCACCAACCTGAAGGACAGTGGAAGTTGATACAGATCAGCAGGATATATAAAAGAGTCGGTAAAAATACAATACTTTTTCACATGAACTGAGATCCTGTCAGGCCTCAAAGATTTTATTGAACATAGTTTTTTTAGTAGTAGCAAATGCTCGTCTACTCTTCAAAGAGCACGATAAGCAAGCCCATCAAGGGATATATTATGCATTATTTTATTTTTTTGAAGTAGATATTATGCATTATTTGATGGCCGTAAAGAAAATAAAACATGATGCAATTGCTGAACCATTAAGAATTACTCAAGGATCTGAATTGCAGAAGGCCCATAATTCAAAGCTCAAGAGATTGGAAACTCACCAGCAAATTAATTCTTTGCTTCAAAAAAAATTCTTAGAAATTGAAATAGTACAAAACATAGGATGAGGATAAGGCAAATTATTCCAATTTTTCTGTAGAATATTGATGAGCATTTCCTTAAACACCCAGAACCCAGAAGGCAGCCATAGAATTACCACGCCATAACATTTGCCTCTCCTTATTCCTTCTTAGTCTGGTGTAATAGGCTTGTAAGTGCTCAATGATTAAAAAAGGATAATCTGACTCTCCCCAGCCCACTTTTAATAGTAGCCATGAAGATCAAGCAATATCACAATGTAAAAAAAAAAAAATGTAAAGTATCCTCACTATTCTCCAGAAACTTGTTAAGGTTTGAAATTTAATAGCGGAGCTCAATGTCAAGAGCAAGATCACTTATGTATTTTACCTGCTCTCGTATCGGGGAGTTTAAGGGATTTGGTTTTATCCTAGAAAAGTCATTGAGATTGATTTTCATTTGTGGTTCTAAAAATTTGTACATTAGTTTTCTTAGTAGAGCTGAGGAATTCTTGTACACTATGAATTGATATAAAACAAGCCTCTTCCTTACCCTAAGATTATAACTAGAAATACATAATGAAAATGAGATAGCAAAGCAAAGTATACTACCTCCTTCAGTGATGTCACTGCTGACATTATAGCTTCATCTTTGGGAACTTCAAGAGCCTGGAATAACAATTTAGTTGAATGACTGATGCATAAAGAAGGAATAAAGTTTTCCAGTTCAATCCAACTGGTAAATGGCCCACAGAAAAGCTAAAACTGATCATCAATTTTTATTATCACATCAACAAAATCTCTAAAATATCTGGAGGTCATACCTGGGACAAGAATGATTTTAAATCACCCAGAGAAAGCAACTTAATCTGCAAACAAAGCTCTACCAAAGGCATTCTCAGCATCTCAGGCACCTTCAGAATAAAGAGTGACAGCAAAGCAATCAGACAAGAGGAAAATATAGAGTACAGGAATGTAAGCCAAAATATATATAAAAGTTGATGCTCACCTGGAATTGGCGCATAAGTTTCTCAAACCTGTGGTGCGTATATAAGCAAAAGCAAGTGCCAGGTTTAACTCGGCCAGCCCTTCCCCGTCTTTGCTTCGCATTTGCTTGAGAAATCCAATCTTCAACCATCATAGAAAGTTTCTGCAAGATGATATATAAGTTGAAAATTGCACCGCAAGTTGCACTATTTTTACTTTAATATATTGATGACATGCTCTATATTCACTTCCAATGGAGCCAGAGGCTCACTTTGGCTTTGAAATATGAGAGATGACTCACTATTGTGCTTCTTATATCATGACTTTGCGGTTGATCCATGAAGATCGCAATAGAATTTACTTTTTGGATCATTCGGAAACAACCTTATTTGTGTTTAAACACAGAGGGTAAGCTGTGTACATCTGACCTTATTGTCAAGTTTCGTTGAAGGGGCCTTAACCACAATAAGGTTGTTTTAACACAATCAAGCTCTAGGACCATCTTCAGAAATTTTATACACAAAAGGAAAGAAAGTCAAGTATCGGTGGGAATATAACTCCAACTATACGACATCCTCAAAAACCTAAGTTTGAAGTCTTGGTGTGACAACATATTATCATAAAAAATGCGATGATTTCTTTCTTTCCTAGTACACCACCAAATCGCTATTGGAACCATCTTCCACACTTCGGCTAGCAACCCTTTCTTCATTCTACTTTTCCAAGCGGAGAGGACATCTTTGGCTCTCCGCGGATGAACACAACTCAAACCGAACAAAGACTTAAGTAGTGTGCCACAAAGACAAGACCCAAGGACAAGAGAGCAAAATTCAGAGGTAACCACATTATCGAGCATCATTCAGAAAGATGTACAGATAAAACACTCAGAGTAGTCTACCTTCCATAACCCAATGTCCTCTATGTCACCAAAAGTTACAGTCTCCAGAATAAAAATCAAGTATTTTTCCCATCGTTTTCATTAAAAATCTTCTTCACAATTTTATTTTAATGCTACTTTTTTTCCTTGTTCAATTGTTCTATCCACACTCTGTTTTCATGCTTATCCTTTTTTGTCATAATTAATGGACTCCCTACAAGCTACTTTTACATTGTTTACGAGATCATACGAAGTATAATGTTAAGCCGACCCCAAATCACTTTGGGACTAAGGTTTTGCGCTGTTCTTCTAGTGACTACATTATTCAAAGCTAGAAAGAGATATAGAAACCTTCCGGGGGTCATATCGATACTCCTTGTGCTTTCCAGAATCAATCACATATACCACGTCATCTATTGTTATGCTTGTCTCTGCAATATTTGTTGCCATTATAATCTGCATGTGTCAGAAAAGCCCATAGATACAAAAGAATATCAGATTTCCTCAATTTAGTTCAATAGAAGCCACAAGCATACGATTTGAAGATCATAAATACAGAGAGGGAACCAAACTCATAATCTAGCAAACAAACTTCAAAAGTACTCGAACTAAAGGTTTCAATTAAAATTGTTGGATTATATTTCTTCTAAAGGCAATGACAAAGGCTAAAGACACCAAGGGAATAATCTCGAGTTTTTCCACTTTTACGAGCTGGCAGTTGCATCGAAATGCTTCGGGCTTGAATTCTTAAAAGAAAAAATACATCATCCTCAAAGAAAATGGGCTAGAACCCATACAATGTTCAATTTACTATGTTTCTCGCAAAAAGGAAAGAGCTTGGATACCCGTTTCTTTGCCATTTTAGACCCAAAATCTGACTGAGATGGGCCTTGTCTGGAAAGGTAATATGCAAATCTAAAATCAGAGGATCCACAAATATAGACATAAACAAAAATTTAGGGTATCTCATAAATCATGATCATATACAGGAACATGGTTCATTTGGCGAAAGTTAATTAAGGTAGATACATTCATAATTGTATTAAACTAGCATGTGAAATTACACTTATAACAGTTTAAACTTTCTTCGTAAAACAACTGGAATGCTTTAACAAAGATCCCCAAAACTGTAATCATAAGCACATCGCCAGCATACCTTGCGCGTGTTTTTTGGTGGCTTTGAGAAGACCTTCTTTTGGTCAATTGCGGCTACAGATGAATGTAATGGCAAGAGCCATTCAGATGAATGTCCACCAAAGCGGTAAGAAGCAGCGAGCTTATCATGTAATCTGTAGATTTCTGAAACACCCTATAGTATTTTCCAACAGTCTTAATCATTAGCAAAACCACAAGATTATTTTAAAACCACAAGACCGTACGGAGTCTTACAGGCAAAAAGACAAGAATGGCACCATCACCACAATTTTCATCAATATAACACACCAAGTCCTCAAGAACATCGTAATCAATAACATCTTCATTCAGCTTCATCTGCAGAAAACACGCTACTGGTTAAAGTAGGGGGGGAGGGTAAAAATGCTACTTCACATCACAAGCAAGGTCTTACCAAATTAATTTTTGTTTGTTCACTGTAGGATTGATATGTGCTGGCAATATAGTGGGGATTAATGTATTCCTCTGAAAGCAGAGTTTCATCACCCATCGATGATAATACAAGGTTTTTCTTCCCTCTACGATTATTGATGGACCCACCGATTGTCTACAACAGAAATACGAAGTTAGGAAAATATCAATTCAACATCGTACCACTTACATCATACTAGTAAACTTTCATAACAATTGAGGTTAACAAACAGCAAAAGACAAAGAAGCTGGCCATAGTTTCTATTTTCCAACCCTTAATATGCTTCTCTAATCTGAACAGCATCACCAGAAGCTACCTTCAATAGCAAAATTTACTAAGCTGTAACAATATATTCAAACCTCGGAGAACTCAATATACAATTCACTCATCTTGACAAAATGACAATGCATAGCTCCACTCAGCCACGCTAATCAACTCAAAAAGAAAAAAGAAATCATATAGAGATCAAAAGGGGTGAGTTTCATCCAGAAGTGAGATCACCTTTTTTAATGCCATATACATTACGGATGTGAAACACACACCTGCAAACATCTTTTCCAACTAATCCGTGGTTAATTCACTCAACTATTTATCAAAAACAAAAACAAACCCACACCGTCAAAATCTTCCTGGATATGCATTTGGCGACCTAATGTCTGCCCCCCCCCCCCCTTTTTCCTAGTAATCAATCATCTCATTAGCCAGAACTACATTTGTTAAAAAAGTAACGACATAATTCTTATGTCTGTTGTCATGAGTATTTTAGTTTGGCGAATTTTGTCGACAGGATAATTATTCTTTGCTCTTGATTGATTCGATCCTTTAGAAATTTTTCTATTACTATTAATGCAGAAGGTCACTGGTAAAAGATTATCCAAATACTAAGAGAGACCTAAATGTACCTCATGGCCAAATGTCTGAAAGCCTAAACAAGCTGAAGAATCTGAAGGTAGTCGGTATTGTATTTTCTCATATACATCTTCAAGAAAATATGTCGTCACAGGATGAGTTCGGCCTTCAGCGGCGATCACTGGGCAATCCCCAAAATATTTGGAAAACAAATTTGAATCAACTGTTGCAGACCTAGAGAATTGGTGTTTGTTAACATTTGATATAAAAGAGGGTTATATATTACTTATTCAGCAAAACAAAACAAAACAAAACAAAACAAAAAAAAAAAAAAAAAAAACCTTACATAAGAATAACTTTAAGACAGAAAGTGCCCTGAGTAGATTGCTTTTCCAGCAAGTTCTTCAAAACGATGAGTAGGAAATCACCCTGTTTACGATATCCAAAGGTGTCAACTTTTTAACAACATTGATGCCCCAGAAAAACAGAAAGAAGACGAGCTGGGATCAAAGAATTCACATCATTTGTTACACAAACGCCTGACGGAAACAAAAAACAAGATAGGACATGTAGAACAGATAACCACAATCCACTACGCCTACAATATCAATTAAAAATAAAACCTATTGGCATACAAAGCACAACTGTCTATAAGATGGATGTCCCTATATATTTACATTTATCTTTATAGGTAGAACGTTCTGTACTTATAATGGGAATGAAATACTTTGTGCACTGTAATTAATAACTTCCCTTTAGTCTTTGAGAACTAAGAGAGAATATCAGTAAGAGAGCATCAAGGGGGAAACAGAAATAACAGCTAAGAAAATAGAAAATAAACGGGGAACTGCTTGGTCAAATGAACTGTAATCCTCCAGATATAGGCTTCACAAAATTGAGACTCACCAATAAAGACCGTTCATGCACCTCGTCAACTATAACATGAGTAACACCATGAAAGCTCTTATTCCCCTGAAAGAACAAATATAAAATTTTATGCTAACTAGACTGAACAAAAAAGATATATAGCAAAAGCTTCAAGGAGTTGATATCAGTAGGGCAATCTGACAAAACTGTTTGAGCAGTAACTCAATAAGTGTTCCCAGACTCTTTGGAAAGGAGAATCTTTTCAAGCTGCCGAACAGCCGGCACATAGAAACAAAAACAAAAAAAGTCTCATCCCCTATATAGAAGTAATTTGATGAGCAATAAACATTATTATTTTGCCAGATACTCTCATTTCTTACTTTTTTCTTCTATTAAAATTAACTCCTCCGCAAACTCTCTAAGTAGTTGCATGAGAAATGATGGTTTCATAAAAGCTATAGCTCCATACTGTCAGTCATGAGGTTTTACCAGTCTAAGTGTATGTTGGTAAGTTTGATCATGAACAGCACATTGGTGAGCAATAGAAAAAAAACCTATGTTCCATACTCCCAAGTTAATGTTTCTCCCAAGTTGGCAAGGTTTTTTCATATGCAACAGATCGATAAAACTAACAAAAGCCTTAAACCTCAGAGAAAGTGACAGTAAATACATCAACCATTCCACATCAAGAACAACCTTTCAAGGCATGTTGCATGAATCAATTGTGTAAAGCTAATAAATCTGAGGAAATTATACCGCAATCTGCCGTAAGAGAATACCAGTTGTACAGAAAAGGAGTTTGGTTTCCTCATTCCTAAATTGAAGGACACAAAAGCAGAAAAACAGGATTAGCAGCACGTGATTGACTGATTAAAGTCGAAACTAACAGCCATTTTTCAGATAGATAGTTACATAGATGAACAAAATCTCTGTCAACAAAGAGACAAATGGACAAGAGGTCCTATGCTGAAGCAAAACCAAAAGCACTAACTTTCTAATCAAAGAGTAATTTTTCAAACCACTATCATAATTGATAGTTGTTTTCAGGTTTCCCAAACCCCTACAACCCTTTTTCTTTCCACTAAACACTTGGATTTTATTGCTCAAAAAAGTTCAAATGCGGCTGAAGATGAAAATTGTTAATACCTTGCACTATCCAGACGAACCTGGTATCCGACCAGTGATCCATCTAAACCAGGAGCAGGTTCACACCTCTCTTCAGCAACTCTTTCAGCAACAGATATAGCCTACACTACAACAACGCATCAGACAGTACTTACAAAGAAAATAAAAATTGTGATCAAGCTTTGTACAGTACCAGCATAACTGATATGGTTATACTAATTGGCGGCCAAAGACAAATATAAACTTGTGAAAGAAACCACAGATTAGGGAAAAAATAACAAAAACAGAGCAAAGAGAAGGAAAGCAGCAGGAGCACCATAGGGCACCAGGTATGGATGTCGTTAGAAAATGGTCCCACCAACAAACCACACCAATGCTTGTCCTTCCACAATTTTATACGTTTGGTAATCATTGACTCCTTCCGTAGTTTTTAAAACATTCAGATCTACAAGGTTGATCACTCATGTTACTTTAGTAAAGAACACCTTGTTGATATTCCAAGATAATTTATCCGAAATTGCGAAAATCTATGATTATTTTTCCATCTCTGCTGACTGCTGCTAACAGACAGCTTCCAACAGCAATAAGAGCAGATCTTACAAGTTCCTACAATATTACAGACATCCAGAGAACAGATAGGCGGGGAGGCTGCAAAAGTTGAAGGCTTATATTTTAGCTGAACTAGTGAAGAGCATGGCCAGCAAATACATAGTACTTTCCATACAGATACCTAGTACGAATGCGCAATACACCGCTAACCATGTAACCTTGTGCTTCGTATTCACAATATGTAACACGAATACGTATGTGCAGAACAGTAGTACGCAATACCCAGAAGGTTGGATAGTATCACCTACCGCAATTTTTCGAGGTTGAGTACAAACAATGTTACACTGTCCACCATGACCAGCCCCAATCATGTCATCTAAAATATATTGTGGGACCTACAGAGGAAATTTGTTAGAAGTATCGAAGGTGTTGGAAAACAAACTAAAGCTGTACATGATATGACAAGATAAATCAGCTTGTGGGAGAACTGACTACGTATAAAGTAGAAAAAGAAGACACGCCGAATTTTATAACCAAGCAATGATTTTACCTGAGTAGTCTTACCAGAACCTGTTTCCCCACAGACAACAAGGACGTTGTTCTGCTTCAATAAGCGAAGAATTTCATCCTTGGATCTGGCTGATGGAAGTCTTGCTCGAGTTTCCATCATGCTCTACAGAAAAAAAGAGAAGACCACCAAGTTTTATTGTAAAGACATAGCAGTAGTTAAGAAAAGATGAAGTTCAAGATTTCTTGCGAGGCTTTATGCCTCCGCGAATATATCCGATTAATAAAAAGAAGACAACAGCTTAACATGTAGTTGTGCAGGAGTCTCTCTTCTAAATACAGAAGCTCACATATATCTGAATCTTTTACTTCATTTTGAAGAGCAGTGGGAGAGAGGGGGGAATAATTCAACAACACACGAATCAACTGAGAAGACGGCACATAACCAAAACTTCAATGAATGTCCAAAAAATAGAGAAAAGTAGAAAACATGACAACAGAGAATGGCTAGAACAAAATTACTACACATGAGATTTCCTCGACATCCTTTCTACTAAGTACTTTGTTCGTTCTCTTAAACCAGGGAAAACAAAAAAGGACAGCCAACTAGCGTTTGCTAAAGCTCTGTAATAGCCGATGTTGGTCACACATTCACATTTTCTCCAACCCTCTCCACATTCCAAAGAAGTACCCACATCGGCATCCTTATAGCGTAGAGGTCTCGGGTATCATAATATCAGCATCATCTTTGCTATTCAACCTCTAAAAAATCATACTGGTTTCCGCAATAATGACCTTTCGACATTCGTAATGAGGCCTCATTCAATTGAAACACTGTTCGACATCAAATACAACATTCATAGACATTAAATGCTTTCAATACACGAGGAATTAATTAAAAGTCACAGACCTTATATCTTGGGGTCCTCCTTTTTCTCTCGAATTTGTCTCTTAAAACGAAGCTCTCCTTGTCATTCAAAGAGTTATTTCCTGCAAGATTTATACAAAAAATTTAAAACCATGATAACATAATGCAATGCTTTCTCCAAACTTGTTAGAAACTTGCCAAGGATTTGAATTGCTTCACAAGCTATATTTGGTACCAACGAACTTTCGGAGGAGTAATTTTAAAAGGAGTAGAAGCATATTATCACATCCTGAATTACAACGCCAAAACAAAGAGATACTGCCGACTTTAATTAATACATATATTTCCTCGGTCATGTAAACAACTGTAAAAGCCCAGTCCATAAGTAACTGGAACACCCACTAACAACCAGCTCGCTCGTCCTCCCAAGTCCCATAGACTAAACTTATTCTAGTAGGCCACTAAAGGGATCCCAGTCAGACCAGTATGTATTGCTTGGGTAATACTCTTAAGGCAGAGGGGACGTACTTGCTAACTAATTCAGCTATAAGATGTGAAGTTTCCAGGAAATATCATTTGCATTTCTGGTTTTGTATTGCGGCACCACATATCTTTTCTGTATTATTCGACCTTTCAGTAATACAACGTAATCTTTCTTTTCCTTGCTAATTTTCTGTTATTTTCTATGAATCTTTATTGATTTTGGCTGAGCTTCAACAACAATAGTTTTCAGATTGATCACATATCCACATCCAAGGTACCTGTTTTACTAACTTTTGCTATACCACAAACAGAATACAAAATCACGGATTTGGCTCAAAATTGTGGGACCAAAGACAAATCATTACCAACTCTGTTTCTTGGCCTTTGGTGCAATCTCTCCGCTGAAGCAACAAAATCACATTCTAGTTGAGACCTATTACCACCAGCACAGGCAATACCAGTATATGCCAATAACACCACAAAACTGCAACCTACAAAGTAACAATACCACCTCCCAGCAGCACTGACATTGTCTACCCCAAAGTCAAATCTACCTGTTGGCTCCACCCACCGACACGAGAAGCCAACCACCACACTAAAAACATGATCCCAGCCTCTACAACAACCACCGCTCTAGAAGTAAACAGTTGCATTAACAGTTTATCAGGACATCTTTTTTTTCCTTTCTAACTATACAATCCAGGCATTTCTTAATTCAGTGCTGTTTGTTCAAACAAGAAATGAGCTCACAAATAATTAAGATATATAGAACTCTGGTTGTATGCCTAAATACCATACCATTTCCCCAATGGCACAAGGCTTCCTTTCTTCATCCCGTCTCACCCTCTCATTTTCTGATTCTCTCTCTCCTCCATTCTATTCTATTCATATCTTTAACTACTCATCATCATCACTCTCTGTCATTCTTCCTGAAACGCATTATCTCTCTTTCGCTCTCCCCTCGTCACATAAAATTGCAACCAACTACTGCCTGACTAAACTTGAACATTCCCAAACAATCCTCAGGGGAAATGGGAAATTCCTTATAAAAAGTCCATTCTGATCCTCCCACCTTCCCTCTCGTCTCAACCCTACCTCCTCCACTGCCGCCCCCACCGACCAACATCGCCGGAGTACATCTACCCCATCTGCCAGTCCCAGATCACCGAACCTGCTGTCATCGGTTCGGGATATACCTTCAAACCTACGTGCGTCCAGGTTTGCCAAGAGGTGGACTTTACTTTGACCTTACTGACTGCTCCAAGCCTCCAAGCCTGATTTATTTTACTGTAATTCCTAATTTAGCCCTCCAGACTGCCATTCCTAAGACTAAAGAGGAAATTCAGCTTTAAGATGATAATTACTAACCAATCACCTACGTTACCTGAAATTGTCAGCCTCAACCTCATAAGACTAGAGAGGTTATGGGGTCATTAATAGTAAGCGCAAAAGAAAAACAAATAATCGCCGAGCAAGGGAACTTTAAAATCATTTACCGCAATCCAAATTCATAGAAATAAATTTTTTTTTTTTATTAGTTAGTTTTTGGGATATTATGGAATAAAGCAAAATGGCTCATAAATTTGTCTGTGCTTCTTATTTTGTGAAGTAGCAGTCAGTCGGTGCGATTCTCGAAGCAATTTTCATTTTGGGTCATCCGTACGCAGCCTCTCTATGTTTCAATAGGGGTAAGACTTGCGTGCATCCGACCCCCCCTTACCCCGCCTTATGGCGGGAGCCTTTAAGGCACTGGGGTGAAAGATGTTGTTGGTATTAGTTAGTTTCAATTCTTTTATAGATACAAGTGTGCATACTTTGCAAACCAGCAGGAGAAAATTGTTCAGCATTCGACTCCACAATCTCATCTCGATATGAACTGTCTGCAACATCAGCAGGAGACATCTCCACTGACGAATCAGCCTTTAATAATGAATCCACAAAGCCACCCCTTCGACTTTTCAATGTGCTTTCGATGGAGTTAGACGAATCACCTGTTAGCACTAGCCTTTCAGAAACAAAAGATGTATTCAATAGATATCAACACAATCTACAGGGAAAAACAGAAATTCCTCACCCTCCTCCCACTCGGTAACAAGTGAAGTGTATGCTTCTGAAATCACAAACTGAATGGGCATATCAGGGAACAAGCGGCAAAGAGCAAAGGCAGCAACTCTATTCTGAGCTTCCTGGAAACAAACAAGAGTTAATGAGACATTCAACAGTTGAGCCGATTCTTAAGCAACATAAGGAGCAGGCTGCTCTCATTTTATACAATATCTGACTATGTGAACAGAAGCACACTTCATTTTCGTATGGCACGTCCACAATAAATCTGTTGCCTGCCCGGTACCACCCCACCTCTACCAATAAGAGTTAGAATGAATTGTGCACGACCAAAGCAGAGTATGATATTCCCTTCGTAAAACTCAAGAACAAGGTAAGTCTACTAGGTGTTCCACGCCATCTAAATTAATGGAGATTTATCTGAGTCAGGACACATCTGTGCAATAATCACAGTGTTTCTTTTGTAAAGACGAAGAGGCAAAAAAAAAATAGCAAGTAAGCAAACACACACACCTCCTATACCTCAACTCCTTTTCAATGCCTTACGAAGAAAACAAATCCAGTATTTAGGTGCAGCTAAATGTAACTTTCAAGCATCGCAAACCCAAGCAACATGTACCACACTATTCCAAAAAAACTAGTCAGCTTCTAATGCAAGAGTGAATATAAGATCCTCCTTGAAAAAATAAAGTAACAAGTGTTTTTGTATTTGTGGAAAGAATGGTGCTAGTACCTCAGCAGTTTCAAAAGTTTCGTCCTGCTCAGGGAGTTGCAAAGAGATCAAACCACCAGCTTTTCTGCTCTTTCCTCTCCCCGTAGATTTACGCACCACGCTAACACTGTAGCTAAAGCCACTTCCTTTCTTACTCAGTTTATCATATTTGGGAGGGTCCCATCCTGATCTTTGGCACAATTGATGAAGAACGGCTTTAGGACTCTTCTGAGGATCACCCTGCAAGCAATTAATTTACCCACAGTCATCACCAAGTAGGGCAATATCTGATGTAAAGCCAAGTTAAATGGAGATGTTTAAGAGAGTAAATTATGGTTGATCGTCTGTAAGTGTTTCCAGAAAGATACTCATTTCATTTTTTCTAACTCAAAACCTAGAATCGTTTTGGCCTACCAACAACATTCTAAAGTCTCAACTTACATGACTATTAATCTTCAGTGCTATTGGCCACTGTCACTGGAGCTTGAAGAGTGAGATAAACTCTAACAGAAAAGAAGAAAGACGAGCGACTGAAGGTAATTCTACCAACCAAAGACAGCAACCCCCTGTCCCCAGCAATCCAACCATTTAGCCACTCAAAACGCCAAGTCACAAGACCATTAATTCCAAGGAAGGTCCAAATGAGTGGCGAGTGGAAATGTAAAAGTGTAAACAGGTTAGATCAAAATTAATCTAGACATCTCAAAATTAGGTACAGACCACAGCTTATAATAGAGAAAACTGTATAACATAAAGACGGGGCCTACAGACGTCCACGAACTATGTGAAACCTACGAACTCACCAACTTAAGTTACCCATTCCGGAGATATATAAATATATACACCTCTATGATCTTATAGTAGTTAAACATAAGATCTTAGTTTAGTTGAGGGTGACAGGAATATCAAAGCTTCAAGTCATGGAAATTGTTCCAAGTTACCTCCTTCCAGATGCCGTCAAGTTTCTCCAGATCCTTCTTGGATGGTTTTCCTCGTCCTCTTGGTTTCTTTTGCATTTTAACAACATCAGGTGGTAAGACGGCATTAGATTGATCATCTTCCATAAAGAAACCGCCAAGCTCTGAGTCTTCCACTTCTGCTGCCGCTGACACTCCAATAGAAAGACTATCTGCAGAATTTTCAGTTACCTCGCATCTGACAGACTTCACTGTCACATCTTCACCAGCAAAAGAGTTGTCTGAAGGTTCTGAATTTAAATTCTCAGTCTTGTACAGTAAACATGATGCCTCCACGTTACCAATTTCAGACATAAGTATATCAGATATCCCTGCTCCAAAAAATATCATTTGTTGAAATGATAAATAAATTAGGACACGGGTTTTTTTTGCCAAACACGCCTTTTAAATTTCGGGTTTTGACACACACCATCTTTTAAGTTTAAAAATCCCAAACACCACCTTTTAAGACCATTACCTTTGACAGGCACCACACTCTCCAATTCTTTTCCGTTGCTTTTTTCTTCTCTTAAGCTCGATATTCCTCGCCTTAATTACTTCACTCTTCTCCTTTTCCCCTAAAAGAATCTATCATATCAAGAATCTCTCTTATCTCTCTCCTCACCTCTAATGGAGGTTTAGATTCGACAATTGTAAGCAACATGCACCATAGTCATTGTTAAAGCTACTAACACCACTATTTTTTTTCCGCTTCCTAAATTTTCGATATTCAACTTCACTCAACTTCACCTTTGATTCTTCAGCTTCATCTAACAATAGCACAATTATGTACTCTTCAATTCTCTCCTCTTACCAATCAGAGAGAGTAAGGACGAAGAAGAGTGAAAAAATGAACGGGAATATCGGGCTCAAAAGAAGAAGAAAAGAAGAAAGATAAGGTGAGTCAACGCCGGAGTCGAGAAAAAATGTGGCCGGAATTTTTTTTGGTGGTGTATGTCAAAAGGAAGAGTTTTAAAAGGTGATGTTTGCGATTTTTCAACTTAAAAGGTGATAAATTGGAAACTTAAAAGATGGTGTTTGGCAAAAAAAACCTAAGGACACAGACAAAAGTCTCATAGCATTGAAATAGTACCTAAAGCAGTCATCTCCTGCTTGAGCATACGGATTTTATAGCTTGCAGATTCCTGGCCCTTTTTATCTCCTTTATCTTTGGCTGCAATAGCCTCCAGCCGTGCAGCTCGGTACTCCATGACAATTGAATCTGATGACCTTGGTTCAGCAACCTAGATTCAATAATTCTCAATCATCATTTGAAACATCTCCAGCAAGTACTCCAAACAAATGTCTCAATAAAAATCCGAACCAACCATTCAACAACGAAGACAACAGGTGGAAAGAAAATGATACAGTAGGAAGACAGCAAGTGAAAATAGTCAGTACCATCATAACTATGAGAGTCTTTCCATCAAAGAGACATCTAATTCTCATTTAGTTGCAACACTGAAATACCTTAGTAGTCAAACAATAGAACATAAGAACTCCAAGTTCAAAAAAGACATAAAAGTACCTTTTTGCCTAAACCTTCATCCGAAAATGTGTCCTCCCAAGTCTCAGCTTCCATCTGAAAAAGCAATGAGCTTTGAAGCATAATTGTAAAAAAAACAATACACTATAATTACATAACTTTGGCCCACAAATGGTTGTAGGCTAGATCAAAAAACAAAAAATACGCATATTAGCCAAAAACAAAAACCACATTACACTCTTTTACATGAAGTTATAGGCTACTTACTCTCATTAACAATAATTATGCAAAAAGTAATTTTGTGCCAAAAAAGAGTACCTCGCCAAGCAATACTCAAGGGTTGTGCTCTTGCGAAATCTGAAATATTTCAGAATGCTTCTCTAACATTATACACGTAGAGACAGAACATAGCACATCACACGTAAGGTTTCCAAGTAACTAATATGGTCAGTTTATGTTAATGCTGAACCGCATATTAAAGTGAGGAAGTTCCTAGTTCCTTGGATATTTGAAATAGGCATTAAACCGTGGCCTGCAAGTTTACACGTGTAACAATAGAGACAGCCTATCACCAATTTACTGTGAACAGATACAAGGACAACACATATAAGTAACACCTTCGTATGAAAACCAATAATTTTACCCAGACTCAACAACATAGGAAGTCCTCAATTAAGTCTAGGTAATTGACTACTTAAGCTCAATGCAAAAGCTCTAAATTATTAAATGAAAAAGCTTGGACGAACTCACCAGAAGTATCATATTCAATTGGTGTAAAAAGATAAACATTTTCAATCTAATATAACTTAAGGTTTTACACTCCTGTTACGGAATGCAACACTTGCGAATAACCCATAAATACTACCACAGCAATACAGCCCAATAGTAGGACTCCACAAGAACCCATTTGACAGACCACTTATCTAATCTAATACTATATATTTAAACCTGAAACCAAGTCTTTCATAGGAGGACACTTGGCACCTATTAATTGGATAGCACAATGAAATTATAAAATATGGTAGTTATTAGTTAATTTATAGAGAATATTCTAATTTAGGGTAATAATTTAGCTAACTATGGTAAAGCTAATTTATGGTTAAAAATCGATATATAATGAAATTTAACGGGTGATGGGATAGTGGAATGGAAATGAAATATTATAACGGATGACATGATAGTGGAATGAAAATGAAATAGTATAACGGGTGACGAGGTAGGGGAATGAAATGGAAAGGAAATAAAATTATGACGAGTTTGTAGAAAAAAAGAATGACAGGTGACAAAAGTTGAAAGAAAAAAATTATGTAAAATATCGTTCCTAATAATATTATAACAAAATTAAACCTACATTTTTATGAAACGAGTATAAACAATATAAATAGGTAGCCCGGGTGTGGGTCGGGCATGCAAACTAGTAGTAATAAAATAGAAGATAATATTTTTGACAACTTAAAAACCATCCTCTCCCAGCCTAAGTCAGATAATTATCAACATGTTGCTAACAACCAAGGCCTCATTCTATTTGACCTTTTTTTGGAGGATAAAGAACGTTGCGGATGTTAGAGGCATGATTTCTTATAGCACAGAAACCCTGAAGCCCTTAGTGAATAAATGAAGTTGACTTAACGGTCTTATTTATTTCCATAATTATGATAGCAATTGAGACCATTGCAAAAGGTCTCTCAAAGCACCCACCAATCTCCCTTTAATATTAGTTTGGGGTCAAACCTCAATAAGAGGCCAACATCACTATCATTAAAAGAAAGTTTTAGTAGCAAGGATGTTCTCTTAAACCTATCAATCACAAAATCTCATGAAGAACCTCTTGCTTCATTAAGCATACAAGAAATTAATTTTACTTTGTAAAACCTTCAGAAACACAATAAAGCTACAACTTCTACTAGGGCTTTTTAACCTTCATCATACACGACACATTTTTCAGAGGAATGTGCTTGTAAACCTACATCAATCGCAAATATGAAAGGTCTCAAAAGATAGTGGGTGATTTTAAGCTGTTTACAACAACTGAACCATATCAGAGCACTATCAAGAGCTAAGAGGCTGTCCAGGCAGCAACCAACTAAATTGACCAATAAGTTTGAAAATACTCCGGAAGAAACATTACAGAACCTTGATTGAACGACTACCACTATTGCCTATGGTCAGAACACGTAGTTTTTGGTGAGCTGTTTAGAAATAAGCTGCACCTATAAATGTATCATGTAAATTCAAGCTTGTAATGACGACTCTAATATTTTAGAATCGAAATTAAGGTCCATGCTCTTACCTCGCCTTCTTTCTCCATATATTGACGAATCCAGTCTGCTTGAGATGGCTCATTAAAATCCAAAGAATTGGCACCATCATGATGCCCTTTAGCTATAATAGAAAACTCACATGCATCGTCCTCATATCTTGCTGACGTATCAACAGGAGCCGTCCAATTTTCTTGAGCAGTAGATACGACACCAATGGACCCTCCTGATATATAAAAAAAAAACCAAGAGTTGGAAGATTAAAGAAGAAAAACCCACACATTTCACATTGTTTCATGTAGTCTAAAGATGAATCATGTTTCTGATGGCCACCACCTGTGTGCAGAGACGACGCATCACGGAACTTGATAGGTAACTCGGACCGAGACAAATTCAAGCATAACCAGTCAAGTGCATCTTCAAATGTTGCTGCATCCTAAACACAAGAGTTCAAATATTCCATTCAGATTGGCAAACTTGAAAAGCAATCTCATTGCTGATTCCATATATAAAAAAAATGCGGTAAGTCTTGTACGGGCGGCTTCATAGACATTTCATTGTTCCGCAATTAAATGCACAACCATACCAAACCTTCAAACGAAACTTCTAAAGAAAAGCCGAAAGCATCCCCGTATCAGAAATTCGGGTGCAATTTGCTTTACGGAGTAGCAAATGAAGCATGACACAATCAAATTACAAGGTGTAATGACCTTGTAACACAAAAATCTTGCATCACAAGTTCGGCTTCCTACACATTTCATTCTTCCATCACAAGACACAAAACAACTAGGCACCAAATTCGGCTTCGGAAACATTTCACCACATTTTAATTGATCATATAACACACAACAGTATATGTATTTATCCATGATAAAACACACAATAAACAATTACAGCACAGTTGAATTGATCAAGAAAAGGATAATAGAACAAAGTAGCGTAAGGAGGAAGGAAGGATTGAAGGAATGACCTTGAGAGCGGAGAGAGCGCGCTCAATGTGATCGTCGGAGAAACCTTCACAAGAAAGCTTCTCGTATACGGACTTGAGCTTCTTTGCAATCTGAGCTTTGGAGAGAGACTGAGAATCATCAGTCGGGCGATGAGCGGCGGGGTTGTTGGTGAGGAGGAGGCGGCGCAGCCTCTCTTCATTTTCCGCCGATAAGTGGAGCTTGGGGCCGCCGCCTGAAGAAGAAGAAGACGATGACGGTTGTTTATTGGTCTTTTGCTTTGGTTTTGCCTGCTGTTGCTTCTTCTTTGGTGCCATTTTTCTTTTCTTTTCTTTGCGGGGTTTTGGTCACCCGTGTCTGGGTTTTGTTCACGGCCTGTTTGGTAGGGAGTAGAGGTGGCCACGGGTTGGGCTGTGTCGGGCTTACCGGGCTAGTGGCGCGGAGATCTTCTCCAGTTCCTTGAGGAACTAGATCTTCCAGTTCTCTCTCCCATTAGCTGACACGTGTATCGCACTAAAACACTAAAAGCAAAGGTCAAGATGCACTCATTTGTTTTATCCATGTATTTTATAGTATATTCTTGTTCCCAAACTAATGAGATGGATCAACTTAATAAAATAAGAACTTTGGCAGGGAAAGTTCCCTCCTTTTTCACATCTACATTAAAGAATTCATTTTTCTCTTATTTTATTAATGAGATACATACATTGTCATTTTGCACTTTGTCTTCCTTTCAAGGAGAAATATAATCAAACAAGCAGAGGTATTCTTCGTAATCTTTGTGCAACCCGTTACTCTATTTTTTATAAGTAGTAGATAATTTTCTTGATTTCTTGAAATTGTTGGTCACCCGCTGATTTGCATCACTTTTCATTCTATCATCACTCATTTGAACATGTCTTCGATTTGTGATCTCATAAATGCTTGCATAACTGATTTGCCTTCCACGCAATGTGAAGCCCGACCAATAAGCGAAAACACACACCATACCTGCAAATTTTTATAATAAGAAATATCATATAATAAGAGATGATAATTTGAAAAAAAAAAAATTGTTGAATCATCTTAGGATGAAATCTAGAGAAGATTAAATTGATCCTAATTGATCTGGATAGTCGCATAAGAGAAGATGAAAAAGAGGTAATGAATTTTTTTTTTTTTTTTGAAGTCAAAAGAGGTAATGAATTGGTATTGCACTACTGCGAATTAGCTTAGTTTTCAATTTTTTTTTTTTTTTTTGTTAAGTGCGTCTTGGCCGTTGGTTTTAGTGCGATACACTTGTTAGCTAATGGGAGAGAGAACTGGAAGATCCAGTTCCTCAAGGAACTGGAGACGATCTCCGCGCGGGCTAGTGTCCATAATTTTGAGCACTACACACCCGGGCTAGTGCTAAAGCTCGAATTTTTGGGCATTGGCACTAGCCCGCCGGTGCTTTGACCGGGCTAGTGCACGGCCCTCCTTCGGCTGAAAAAAAAAATATATATTTGCTCTTAATTATCGTAATTTTATCATTATTTGATGAACTTATACTAATTAGGATGCTTACGTATCTCGAAAGAATCAAAGCCCACGTAGTTCTTCACTTACCTTACTTACCTTCGTTTGGTTATTTGATCGGTTCATTCTAGTTTTCAAGGTTGTTGATATTATGATTATTAGACAAGTGTTGCCGTTGAGTACCCAATCCTTGACATGTCCCCAAGAAAATACGCTTCTAACATTGCTGTATTTGCATAATTTGCAAATTACCATAAAATTTCTTGGATTATGTTCGATGGGTACTTCTCGAAGTACGACCAAACAGTACTTGGTTCATTTGCACTACTACGGGTACTTAACCCACATACATAATTATAATAATAAGGTCAACTTTAATTCAACTCAACTCTAAACTTTTAATATTAACTCATAGTACAACACTACGACGCTTAAGTAGGCATAAGATCAATCATGTTCTTCTTTATTATGATAGAAAGGGCGTTACCTCCAATTTGCGTCTGACCACCACCATTGCTTGATTAACCTTCACCGACACCAATCAATACAGGGTAATGTATGTCATGTCTGCGTATTAAGTGTCGAGCTTGAGTGCCGGTTCCGCCACCCGTTTTTCATCGAAATTCCCAAGTAATGTTGTTAGCTTCGATACTCGACAAACAAGTTTGAAATGTTTTGGTTCATATTTGACAGACAATTTGTCAAAGTGCGACTAAACATAACTTGTCATTTTTGGATTACTTTTGTTTAAGAAAAATGGTTTTCGTTGTAAGAATATAAGTTAAGTATATTGTAGTTATAGTTACTATTTACTAATATTATGCTTAGAAAAAATGTAGAATAGAGAGAGAGTAATTGTGTGAAAATTGGAATTGAATATAATAGTTATTTATAGGAATTTGAAGGGTGAAAATTAAATAAAAAAAATATATATAAAACAAAACAAAAAAGTAGACGTTAGAAAGCAACGGCTAGTTTCAAAAAACTAGCCGTTTTATAGGGCGGGCTAGGGTAGTGCTAGGGCGGGCTCGGGTAGTGCTAGGGGCGGGTTAGGATAGTGCTAGGTGGGCTTGGGGGCGGGCTTTGACCAGGGCTAGTGCTGGAAAATCAAGCACTAGCTCTACCTAACCCGAGCTAGTGTCGGGTCGGGGCGTGCCTTGACCAGGGTTTGACCAAGGCTGGGGCAGTGCGGGCCCGGGCTCCTAGTGCCCAATGGCCACCTCTAGTAGGGAAGAACTAGAAGGAAAGGAAATGAAGCAATTTTTTCAACTTCCCGGTGTTTGGTAGCATAACAAGGGGAAGGAAAGGAAGGTGGAGGAAATATTTTTTTTTTTTTCAGATAAAAAATAAATAAATAAATACAAACTACTGTAAATGATGCAAATTACCCACTATACCCCAAAAAAATTATTTCATTCCATTATAAACAAAGGGGTAACGTCATATTTTTTTTTTTTTAAATGCTCAATTTTAGTCATTTCCTTCCTATAAACAAAACATTGGAACTATTAAAATTTCTTTTCCTTCCCTTCCTTTCTCTTCTCTTCCCTTCTTTCCTTTCCTTCCTACCAAACAGGCCAGAGTATATTTGGACGATCAAGGTTGGCGTAGTGGTTATGAACTCAACCTGCCTGGGGGTTGTCCATTGCAAATTTATTTCAGATTCTGATTATGATTAAGATTTTCAATCAAATGCAGTATATTATGTATGTGTTTGGCTTACCTTTTCAAATTGATTTTAGTCCCTAAAACTATAAACTTGGCCAAACATAGAGCTTTTTAGAAATTAGAAACTATTTTATAAAAACACTTCCTTAATATATTGACCCTAAAAAACAGAAGGACCAAATTAGTGTTTATGTTTTTGTTTCTCTAAAAATAGTCTATTTGTGAGATATTTTAAATTTGGCAAAAAAAAAAAAAAAAAAAAAAAAAAAAAACCAATGCCAAATGAAGTGTTGTTGTAGTATGTTGAACCAAACACTCAATATTTTTTCGAAAAATTGTTTTGAAAGAAACTGATTATGAAATATACAAACAAATTTAGAAAAATTTGACCAAACCGACACTACATTACAATTAAATAGGAAATAAATAATTTAATGAAATTAATGCAAGTGTATGTATGAAAGAGGTAACTAAAAATAGGAAAAGAATCGTATCCATTTTATTCATCAATCCAACAATTCCTATATTTACCGTCTCTATAGATTATGGCAAAAAAAGTTACGACGAGCGTTAATCTGGAGAATTCTCATTGATGTACATTATGTCCACAATGCGAAAATCTAAATTGTTTTTATGGTCAAATCAGAGATTTATTCCAATTATAAAAAGTTAGTTTCAATCAGAGATTTATTCCAATGTGAAATGTCCCCAATTTTGAAGGACAATGCTTGGGCGGAGGTAATGAACATGGTGAAGTGTGACACAAAGGGCGACTACAAGGGTTGCAAGGTGCCGGGTATAATTTTCCTAAATTCCAAGAACACTTTCATTGACTAAATAAATCTAATATTAAAGAAAATGAACAAAAAATGTTAGTAAAGTATACTCACTCCGTCCCAACTCAAATACTCCGCGGGTCCTTTGTAGGGGAATAAGGAAAAATAGTAAAGTGGTAGGAGTGGAAGAAAAAATTAAATAGGAAAGAGAATGTCAAGTGTCTGAACAAGCAGACGGAATTTTGTCTAAATCGAACCACATTTGACCTTCCGATTTTCAAGTTGATCACAGTTGCGCACTGAATTCTGCGGGCTGCTTCATACGTTTTTCTCTCACGGTTTTCACAACTTTTTAGCTTATTTTCTTGTCAATTGAAGCTTATCATAAAACCCTTATTAAGGTATACAGTAAGTTATAGTCTATAAGACCCCGACAACTTACCATAAATAATTAAACTCGGTTATTTACCATAAACAACCGAACAAGAGATTTTACCACATAGGAAAGGACCCGAACCCAACAGTAATGTTATGACTATACAAGCGAACAACAACTAGTACTACGCCAACAATCACACCAATGGACCACAATGGCTTGTTTATAAATTTTCAAATGAAATTCACACACTTTTTGGTCAGTATTTTAAAATTTAATGCGTTCTTCTCTTTTCCCCATATTAAACAAGAACTTGACAAATTTTCAGATAAAAACATCTTTATAAACGGGTGTAATCATTTAGTCGGGTGTTAATCAAATCGGGTACTATTCGAGCCGGTGATGAGTTCAGGTATTATCGGGTTCAGGCTATATCGGTTACGGGTATAGACGTGGACCTGGTTATGCCGGATAATATCAGATCGGTTACAAGTTACATCGTTTTTCCATGTATGCGGGTGTCCGGCGGGTTGGGTATCGGATGAGTTGGGTCGGTGTTTGCCACCCCTACCTGGGGTAGTGGTTTTTTAGGGTTAAATGGGGAACTAGCAAAAATTGTGCAAAAGGAAGTTCGTTTAGATCCTGTGCGATTGGACTGCATTTTTTGATCTGATTTGATTTGAATTGAACTGATCTGATTTTATTCAATTTGAATAAACTTGATTTGATGTGATTTAAACTGAATTTATTGATAAATTAACTACATCTAGACGAATTAATAGCTATAAGTAGACTACATTCATTCATTATTATTTGGATAATTATGATTTGATTTGATTTGAATGAAGTTGATCTGATGTAATGTGAATCGAATAAATCTGATCTAATTCAAAAACACAGTTTAATAAGTTGAATCGCGCGTAACAAACTAAAAAGCAACACTAAAAAAATGGAGCGTTTGGGTCAAGTGAGAATGCGCGGGCGGTGGGGCCATGAAATGACTCTCGCACAAAAAAGCCCAACGGTAACAATGCTCAAAAGTTTCAGCCTTTCCCCACTGTGTCAAATTTTGAACATACATAATTACATATGGCTGAATTCCACCCGTTCTATTTCTTAATAGAGTAGTATCACATCATAAAAATTCAGGTATGAGTCTACTAAAGCTAATTTTAAGCAAATTAATTTACTCCTATTAAGGTGAAAAAGATGAAGTTAATGAAGGCGATGAAGCAGCTGAAATTTTGGTCAAGTAAGAAGAAAAGAAACAAGTTTCATCAGCAATACCACAGATTAACACATGATGATCACTACATCCTCCCTACATACAATCCTCCTCCACCCCCGTTACGGCCACCACCACCGCGACCAGCGCAGGCACCAGACTTCTGTCAATGCCACTTTTGCGAGCCAGCTGAGCCATCAGCCCCACCCTTACCACCCTGGCTCGACTCCCAGCAGTCGAGTTATTCGAGTCCTTACAATTGGGTTGATCCCTTTGCGAGTGTGAGTCAGAGTCAGCCGGGGTCTAGTGAAGATTGCTGCATTAGTGTCTCGGAGGATATGATTGGGAAGCCAAGTAACAGTCACTTATATGAGAACCAGGATGTAAGTTCAGAACATGTCTCGCCTTCTGCGGTCAGGAGTCCGAGTCCGACAGTGTCTACTGAAGATTGCTGCATTAGTATCTCAGAGTATACGATTGAGAAGCGAAGTAGCAGTCAATTATGTGAGACGACTGAGAACCCGAAATTGGAAATGCAGCCGGATGCAAGTTCCGAACATGTCTTGCCTGTTGCTGTCAGGACACAGAACAGTGCTTCAGAGAACCTGTTTGGGTGTGTAGTGGATGTTGGTGCTCTTCTCTTCCGCTGCTTGTTTTCCTGCTTTCGTATCTCTGAGGGCCGCGCTTTCAATTGCTGCTCCAGTACCTCCAGTCAAGTTCGCCCTGATCAAACTGTGGGAAAGAAGGTTATCTGATGTCTTACATACATAATACAGAACAATGCAATTCAGTGAAACATAATTGTGGGCTGTCCTGTTAATTTTATTAGCTCCACTAATGTGTCTTATTAGATACATTATATCTTTTGATCTGATGCTAATAAAAAGTAATTTTTTTTAGTTACTCCCCCTAGTTCACTATGATCATTCCCTTGGAAGCTACACCATTTACACTAACAAAAGTTTGCGTGTTACAAATTACTATCCGTAAAATTCAATTCATCGTGAATTGGAGGAAGTATGGAATCTGGTTCTTGTTAGTATGCTATCGAAATTTGTAACCCAATGATTAGTTTAGTACAGTTTTGAAGGTTGAGAGATGCTGAAATTCATTTTCCTTGTTCTTTATGTTGATGATATTTTGCTTGCTAGTAAGTAGTAACGACTTGGGCTTATTACTTGATACAAAGACAAATCTTTCAAAGGTCTTTGACATGAAAGATTTGGGGGAAGCATCTTTTGTATTAGGCATCAAGATTGTACGAGATAGGTCCAAATGTATGCTGGGATTATCTCAACGAACATACATTGATCGTGTTCTTGAGAACTTCGGTCTCTCGGATTGTAAGCCTGGTATTGCACCGGTGTCGAAAGGGGATAAGTTGAGTAAGAGTGATTGTCCTCAAAATGGTCTTGACGAGAAGTCAATGAAAGATGTTCCTTATGCAAGTGCAGTAGGGAGTCTGATGTATGCTGAAGTATGTACTAGGCCTGACATTGCTTATGCTGTTAATGTGTTGGGAAGGTATTTGTCTAATCCTGGACAAGCTCACTGGGTAGCGGCTAGGAAGCACGGGCACGCCTGTCCAGTGCCGTGTCTGTGTCCGACACCGTGTCGGACACCGACACGCGTCGGACACGGTACGACACGTGTCCGACACGCCCAAAAACCGTGTCCGGTTTTTTTATTTAATTTTAGGACACAGACACGGTTTTTTTTAATTGGACACGAACCGGACACCGACCAGACACCAACCAGACACCCGACACGACACAAAACTACGTCGTTTTGACAAGTTTTTAAAAAAAAAAACTTTTTTTTCTCTCTCCTATTCTAATTACACTAGGAGATAGTTCAACTACATGTCTTCTTTGTCTGTTTTTGTTTCCCATCTTCTTGCTCCGGCTGACTCTTCTACCTTCGATCGACGCTGCCTCAGGAGACCTCCTCCGACCGACGTCCACTAGAGGCCCCATTGTTACAGCCCAACCTGCACCCGACCGCACTAGTCCTACCTCTACCTACCCGCGAACAGTACGTGTAATTGAAAAAATATGCATTCAAAATACATATTAATTTTTGTTTTTTGCCGTGTCCGTGTCCGTTATTTTTCAAAGTGCCGTGTCACGTATCCGTGTCCGTGTTCGAGTCCGTATCGGTGCTACCTAGGGTAGCGGCTAAGAAGGTTATTAGGTACCTTCGTAGGACGAGGGATTTCATGCTAGTTTATAAAAGGGTGGATCAGCTTGAAATTACAGGATATTCGGATGCTGATTTGGGCGGTTGTGCCGATGATATGAAATCCACTACTGGTTTTGTTTTTATATTAGCTGGTGGAGCAGTATCGTGGAAGAGCGTGAAGCAGGGTACTGTATCTATTTCTACTATGGAGGCTGAAATTATGGCCTGCTATGCTGCAGGACGTCATGCTAAAGAGTTGAAAAATTTTGTCTCTAGTTTTACTGATATTTTGCCTATTCCTCGACCTATCACGATTCATTGTGATAATAAAGCTGCAGTACTATATACTAAGAAGATTGTGAAGTCTCAAAAATCTAAATCTTTTGAGCTGAAAATTCACAAAGTTCGGGAATGGGTTGAGAATGGAGATATCGAATTTGTTTTCCTTCCGACTGAAGAAAAGATAGCTGATCCCCTAACTAAGGGACTTAAACCAGATGATTTTAATAGGCATGTCAAAAGTATGAATGTTGTAATTTCTTTTGATGCTTAGGAACAGTGGGAGTCGTATGATTTGACTCTTTATGACTTATGAGTACTATTCTGATAAGGTATTGAAGTTTTCTTTTACTTTTCCCACTTGCAGTATACATGTGATTGCTTTGTGTATTGTAGTACGTTGGGTAGTGCAAAATTTTCTTGAGTATACAATTATGCCTTAATATTATATTGCCTTAAGTGGTGTAGTGCCCTTGTGGGGTTTTGCCTTAAGTGGCATGTCTTTTTTATAAAGTATAAGGGTATGCCAACTGGTATACATGTGCCTTAAGTGGTGTACTACCTAATTATAGGTAATTTTATATGGGAAATTTGCTTCTTCGCAAGTGGGTCTTTATAGACCATGACTGAATGTGATTAAACATGTTTATATTTGGTGATGGATCGTTTGTGCTAAAATCCCACTACACTTTATCACACTGGAAACTCATGTCGATAAGCTGTTCGTGGCGTGGTCATTGAAGGTCCTATATCCTTGATTGATATAACGGCCGCATGGTTCACACTGATTAGTTTATTGGACCGAGTTTTGTTAACCAAGATGTTTTATTAAATGGCCATGTTATTCAACCCGAGAGTCTTTTCAAGTTTTTTTTTTTTTTCTTTTTTTTTTTTTCTTTTGTTAAATATCTTTGTTCTTGTATATCAAATAATGTAGTCCAAGTGGGAGAATGTTGGAATATTGGACTATCATTATTTAGAGTTTAACGTTTTGAGAAAACGGGTTGAATTGTGACCGGTAAAGCCTGATATAAAATATGATCCAATACAGGCCTAGGTCTATCTTGGTTGGTTTATTAATAAAGTGTGATATTAATAGGTGTAGGGCCTGTAACATTACAGACTGGGCAGCCTGATGGGGGGCCCAATTACAGTTCTAATATGGCTAGGTCTCTCCTCTTGTCTAAACCGCCTTTAACCTATAAATAGGTTATTGGGGATGGCATGCCCCATTGATTGCCGTCATACAGTACGTAGAAGGAGGAGAAGTTCCTGGTATACTAACGAGTTATCTATTGGTGATACAGATCTATATTATGGCTTCCGCTGACGGTATGTTCTCTAATACATCGATCTAGACTTATAATTCTACATGTGGTATCAGAGCCATATGTATTAGGGCTCATGTCGTCTTATTATTTATCAATGTTTACATCAATAGTTTGCATGTTAGTTTATTAGATATATATAAATCTGATCTTGATGTTTTCTATGCTATGGTATCATGTTACTTGTTGATTTGCTATGTGGTACAAGGTGACTCCTTGCATGTCTTTACTTTTGCTAGGCATTAGATTTGGCCAGATGTTATTATTTTGTGGACTTGTCTTGAATTATACGTAATTTGTTATTGACATAGTCGACGCACTCTCCTCAAGACTATTGACTATAAAGTTATAAACCAAACTTGATTTATTCGGAAAAAAAAAGGCAATTATAAAATAAAATTAATTAGCATGCATATGGTAATATAGGTTTGATTCCGGTGAATTGTTTAGGATCATGGTTGTCGATTTGGCCAAAGCTGAACTGATCACCTTGATTTAGAAATAATTCATAAAGAGCCCGGATGTTATTGCTTCTTGAAACCAATAAATATAATTTCTTACCCAAAAGGAGAACTTGTATAAATTGATTTTAAGAAAGTGTTATTTGGTAAATAGTAAGTGTGGTAATTAGTTTCTTAGAGAATTTTCTGCCCAAAGGGGAATTTTTTCTAATAGATGTCCTTATCTATTTACTATGGGGTAATTATTGTATCAGATGGTTTTTTGTCCAAAGGAAAAATTCGTAGGAGACAATAATGAATCCTGGGAGAATATTGCCTTTTCCATTGGCATATTCTTAACCATATTATATTGGTAGAAACCATGTCATGCTATGTAGTCAACTATTTATAACTTTTATAAATATTATCCTTTTTTGTCTCTTCCAGTAAGCAGTATTGCTGTGAGCAACCAAATTTGTTCTATTGAAACTTTGGAAACAATTTTGCAAAGTGGAAAAGTGATGTTGAGTTGGCGTTAGGGCTAGCTGATTTAGATATTGCCTTGACTGAAGACAAGCCTCCGCAGCCAACTAATGAAAGTACTCGGGCACAGAGAGACTACTATCACAAATGGGAAAGGGCGAATAGGTTGAGTGTCTATTGATTTTCAGACATCCGCTCCCGATATCAAAGATGCAAGAGAATTTTTAGAAGCTGTGGGTAATCGTTATAAGGAATCGGAAAAGGCTGAAATAGGAGAGCTAATGGATATTTTGAGCAATACTAAATATGATGGTATCAGTAGTGTCAGAGCTCACATTTTGAAGATGCAGGACACTGCAAATCGCCTCACCAAGCTTAAGGTTCCCATTGCAGAAACCTTCCTTGTCTTCCAGATTCTTAGCTCTTTACCCCAAAAGGAGTGGGATCACTTGAAAATTGCCTATCACACCCAAAATGATACATGGAATATCAATACTCTTATTTCCTTATGTGTTGGAGTTGAGAAGAAAAAGGGAAAAGAGATGAAAGAAGAATATGTTAATTTAGTCTAGAAACCATCATTTTCAAAGGGGAAGTATGGTAAGACTTTTCAGATAAATAATGGTGGAAAGTTCTATAAAAATAAATTCCAAGAGAAACCTGGTCACTAATAATTTGCAAGAGAAAGTGAAAGCCACTGGTTCATCTCACAATTTGGGTCCTAAAGCTGATATTTCAAAGGAAGTCACCTGTTGGTTTTGTGGTAAGACTGGTCATAAAAAGGTGAACTGTTTCAAATATAAAGCCTGGCAAGCAAAAAATAAAACAGGGGTCCCAAAACCATCAGGTAACCTACTGACCTTAGTTTGTTACGAGTCTTCCTTAGTTGATGTACCACCAAATTCTTGGTGGTTAGATAGTGGGACCTCTATTCATGTTTCCAATTCTTTGCAGGGGCTCCAAAATCATCAGAGACCTAGTGAGGGTAGAGTCAGCGTGTCGGTAGGGAATGGAGAGCAGCTTGAAGTCAAATTTGTGGGAACAGTTGCCTTAAAGCTTAGATCAGGATATTCCTTAATTTTAGAAAACACTTTTTATGTACCGTTTATGAGACGAAATTTGATTTCTATTTCGAAATTAGATGAATCGGGATATCGTTTTGTTTTTGGCAATAAATCAGTTGAAATCTTACAAGGTTCTCGTTTGATTGGTAATGCTTCTCTTTGTGATGGTTTGTATCGTATGAATTTGATGTCGAACGATGTTTCTTTAAGTGTTGAGAGTGTCGGAACAAAAAGGGCTTTGACCAAAGAATTTTCTTCTTCCTTATGGCAAAAAAGGCTGGGTCATATCTCTAAAGAAAGGATCCAACGCCTTGTTAAGCATGAAATCCTTCCTAAGCTTGACTTTAGTGATTTAGGTACTTGTGTCGATTGTGCTAGGGGGAAACTGATCAAATCTGTCAAAAAGAAAGCTACCCGTAGCAGTTCAATCCTTGAGATTATTCACACTGACATTAGTGGACCCCTGCCCACCACTATTTGTGGGAAAAATTCTTATGTAACTTTCATTGACGACTACTCTAGATATGGTTATGTTTATCTTATAAGCAATAAATCTGAGGCCCTTGATAAACTCAAAATATATAAGACAGAAGTTGAAAAACAGCTCGGAAAAGACATCAAGATTGTGAGGTCGGACCGTGGTGGTGAGTACTATGGTAGACATGGAGATTATGGGCAATATATGGGACCTTTTGCTGAGTATTTGCAAGAATGTGGGATTATTGCTCAATATACCATGCCAGGTATTCCAGAACAAAATGGCGTTGCAGAGCGGCGCAACCGTACTCTAAAAGATATGGTGAGAAGTATGATGAGTAGAACCAAGTTACCAGAATTTCTTTGGGGTGAAGCTCTTAAAACTGCTTGTTATCTCTTGAATCGGGTGCCTAGCAAGTCTGTGAATAAAACTCCTTTTGAATTATGGACAGGACGAAAACCCAGTTTAAATCATTTGCGAGTGTGGGGTAGTCCGGCTGAGGTAAGGATTTATAATCCGCTTGAGAAGAAGCTTGATCCTAGAACTACGCCTGGTTTTTTCATCGGATACCCTATGCATTCGAAAGGATACAGATTTTACTGTCCCTCTAATAGTACCCCAATTCTGGAGTCCATGACAGCAAAGTTTTTGGAGCATGATCTGGAACAATGTGATTGCCAATGTACGCCTTTGGTCAGTCAAACTGAGAATCCAGTAGTTGTCCCTAGAGTACAAGAAAAGGTGGTCCCTTTGTCTTCTAGTGAGGACAACATCATTGATCATAACGATGCAGAGTCACAAATTCCCAACACCAATGTTCAAGAATCTGTCGTACCCCTTACGCGTCCGCACAGAGAAAGAAAACTTCCTGCCAAATTTATGTTGGAGTAGGTGTCCTCCGACAATAATGCGTTGACTAATTAAATCTAATTAGGAATAAACCTGTGATATATTATATATACTAAGTCAGTTGATTAACGTAAATCGATAACGCTTGGCTGGCTAGAGTTTGACGTTATTGTCGTTTGACGGCGGTAATCAACTGATCCCTCTCGGTCACACCGATAAAGATAGTTTCTCCAAAAGATATTATATTTGTATTTAATACAATATAATATAAACCCTAATGTATCAGTTAAAGAGTTAACTGATTATATCGAATAGTGTTTTATGAGTTCGGAACTCGGGTCGAATAAATTATGTTTTTGTGTAAATTGTCAAAATTGACAATTAGCTATTTAAATTACAAAGAGTTGTAATTTTAGCTTAAAATGATGTAATTAGTAATTATTATATAGAGATATAATAATTAACTAACACTTAAAGAAATAAGTGTACAAATTATACCCAAATTGTAACATAAGATGTTAAGGGGCATATTTAGTAAGGGCAAAATAGTCATTTTGCCACCACCACTATATATAATGTGTTTTATGGTCAAAACACACAATTTTACATCTTTTTTTCAGAAATACAACTTGTTTTAGAGAGAGGATTTGAGAGAAAAACCTTCATTTTCTCTAAAAAAAAAAATCAGCCAAGTTACAACACCTTCTAGATCAAGTTTTCTTCATTGCATGTCAATGAAAACTTGATTAAAACACTTATCTAAGCCTATTATATCATTAGCTAATTTGTTGGCTAATTATATATAAGGTTTTAGGGTTAAAATATCATTAAACTAGACCATTTTGTGAGATTTTTGGAGAGCTTCTTTGGTGGATCAAGGGAGGAGGTTTTCTAACTTGGAAACTCAAGATTAATATCCCCAATAATTTTCAGCTCAAGATCCTTCATTTGAAGGAAGGTCAAAATTCCTCTTAATTAAGGTATAAAAACATGTTTTATTACCTTATTTATGCTTTAATCTTACATGCAATTAAAGATTTTTAGCTAAACTTAATTAGGAGTAATTAAGTACTAATTAGAGGAGTCTAATTAGAGGCTAAATAACTTTCAATTTAGTGGTCATGTTATTTATATGGGGGAAGTTGACTATGATTTAAGTGAAGTGGTTGAACCTCAAGCTTACGCACAAGCTATTTCTAGTCCTCAAAGTGATAAATGGAAAGAGGCTATGGTTGATGAGATAAAATCAATGGCTCAAAATAAAGTTTGGGAATTAGTTGATACTCCTAATAATTTTAAGCCAATTGGTTGTAAGTCAAAAGTATGAATGTTGTAATTTCTTTTGATGCTTAGGAACAGTGGGAGTCGTATGATTTGACTCTTTATGACTTATGAGTACTGTTCTGATAAGGTATTGAAGTTTTCTTTTACTTTTCCCACTTGCAGTATACATGTGATTGCTTTGTGTATTGTAGTACGTTGGGTAGTGCAAAATTTTCTTGAGTATACAATTATGCCTTAATATTATATTGCCTTAAGTGGTGTAGTGCCCTTGTGGGGTTTTGCCTTAAGTGGAATGTCTTTTTTATAAAGTATAAGGGTATGCCAACTGGTATACATGTGCCTTAAGTGGTGTACTACCTAATTATAGGTGATTTTATATGGGAAATTTGCTTCTTCGGAAGTGGGTCTTTATAGACCATGACTGAATGTGATTAAGCATGTTTATATTTGGTGATGGATCGTTTGTGCTAAAATCACACTACACTTTATCACACTGGAAACTCATGTCGAAAAGTTGTTGGTGGCGTGGTCATTGAAGGTCGTGTATCATTGATTGATATAACGGCCGCATGGTTCACACTGATTAGTTTATTGGACCGAGTTTTGTTAACCAAGATGTTTTATTAAATGGCCATGTTATTCAACCCGAGAGTCTTTTCAAGTTTTTTTTTTTTTTTCTTTTTTTTTTTTTCTTTTGTCAAATATCTTTGTTCTTGTATATCAAATAATGTAGTCCAAGTGGGAGAATGTTGAAATATTGGATTATCATTATTTAGAGTTTTAACGTTTTGAGAAAACGAGTTGAATTGTGACCGGTAAAGCCTGATATAAAATATGATCCAATACAGGCCTAGGTCTATCTTGGTTGGTTTATTAATAAAGTGTGATATTAATAGGTGTAGGGCCTGTAACATTACAGACTGGGCAGCCTGATGGGGGGCCCAATTACAGTTCTAATATGGCTAGGTCTCTCGTCCTGTCTAAACCACCTTTAACCTATAAATAGGTTATTGGGGATGGCATGCCCCATTGATTGTCGTCATACAGTACGTAGAAGGAGGAGAAGTTCCTGGTATACTAACGAGTTATCTATTGGTGATACAGATCTATATTATGGCTTCCGCTGGTGGTATGTTCTCTAATACATCGATCTAGACTTATAATTCTACACTCTTCTCTTCCGCTGCCTCTTTCCATGCTTTCGTATCTCTGAGGGCCGCGCCTTCAATTGCAGCTCCAGTACCTCCAGTCAAGTTCGCCCTGATCAAACTGTGGGAAAGAAGGTTATCTGATGTCTTACATACATAATACAGAATAATGCAAATCAGTGAAACATAATTGTGGGCTGTCCTGTTAATTTTATTAGCTCCACTAATATGTCTTATTAGATACATTATATCTTTTGATCTGATGCTAATAAAAAGTAATTTTTTTTAGTTACTCCCCCTAGTTCACTATGATCATTCCCTTGGAAGCTACACCATTTACACTAACAAAAGTTTGCGTGTTACAAATTACTATCCGTAAAATTCAATTCATCGTGAATTGGAGGAAGTATGGAATCTGGTTCTTGTTAGTATGCTATCGAAATTTGTAACCCAATGATTAGTTTAGTACAGTTTTGAAGGTTGAGAGATGCTGATTGTTGGTAGCAAAGCCAAAATGCACTTATATTTATACCAAATGGAAAACAGAAGCTGTGATTTTCAGCGAGGGTATGTCTAGTGTAACCATACCAAGATTACTCAATACATCCTCTGCCTATCACCTTAAAAATAAGGTTTGAACCTCTAATCTCAGGGTTGCAATTTTAACACTTCAACCACCAACACAACTTATTTTTTTTGATACTTTTATTAACAAAGTTATATATAAAGGAATTGAGATTTTAGGAGATAATTTCGGAAACAACTTTGGACGAGATAATTCTGAATCTTATCAAATCATTTTATTTTTGGAGATAATTTAGGAAGTAATATATATAGGCGCAATATATTAGGAAATAACACATCTTGGGTTCATTTCGTTTTAACTTAAAATACGGGTCAACGGATGGGGTCAGAGTAAAAAACAGAAGTGTGTTAAAAAGTAGTCGGGGTTAATATGAACTACAGTTCACAAAAACGGGACCCGAAAATAGCGGGCCACGGGTTATAAATTGTAATTCGTACATAAATACAAAGTAATTAAATAAATTCGCTATACTTATTAAATTGATTTCATTGAATCAAACATAACTTCTCTAAAATGATACCAAATTAAACACGTTTTTTTTTCGTCTTAATTTTAGAAAAACTGGGACAACGGGTCATCTCATGTTTAACCCAAAAGAATACTGGTCAAAACGGGTTCGAGTTATCTATGGCCATAACTTGATCAGAAAAAAAATGGGTATTGACCTTGAACAACGGGTCACATCTGGTCGGTTAAGTTTTTTACAGTCCTAATATTTTGTGTTAATTATGAGTAATAAAATAAATTTTTAACCAAGTTCATATAACAACCTGCAATTTTGTACGAGCCAATAAACTAGGTAGTAGTATAATTAGTACGAAAATCGGCCGCAGGTTCAAGTCAAAAGGACCATGGGTCTTGAAAAGCGAGATCATAGCCTACAAGAAGCGGGTTCATGGCCTAAAAAAGCAGTTTATGAACAATTCTAATAAAAAACGGGAAGAGAAAGAGTTGCATTTGAAATGTTAAGAATAGTACAACAGATTTTAAACCCGATTAAAAATTGTGATTTAAATTAGAATTGATATTGGAACACTTACTTACCATTACACCAAAGCTAAAGGGCAGTCAATTGGTTTTCTTATTATCGCGTATCGATTAGAGGGAACAAAAGGGAGGCATTCACCAACAAGTGTCCTTTAAACAAAGACTAAATGTAGATATAGTTTTTGAAATTTTACACTAATTGTGTATATTCAACGAACCCGTTTTGGATTATATTCGTCTTAACTCAATTACAAATCAACGGGTTGAATCAAATTTGACCCTAAATATGTGTGAAAACAAATTTGGGTTTATATGACTCATTGCCCCAGAGGTCATATAAACGGGTTGCTGACCCAAAAATAGTGGGCAATGGTCAAAATTGAGTTCACAACTAAAAAAGAAATGACTTTGACATGTCTAACGTTATATATTTTTTTTTTTTTTTCATGTACATCAACTTTTTTTTTAAAATTTTTTTTAGGTCATATTGGTTGAGCATAGAACACAACCAATTATAATACATGAATGAGTCATTACTAATGTCATATAACTTTCTTTTACTACCTAAATTTATTTCTCTTATGTTATCTTCGACTTACACTACTCATTAACCAGGGATACACGACTCCAAAATAGCATGTTCTAAACCCAAAATTAGCGGGTTACGGGTCTTGAAAAGCGAACTTGTGACTAATAAACAAATTTTGACAAGTCTCACGTTGTTCTCCTAATTTTTTTCCTTTAATGTGCACCCATTAATTATTCGAATAATTAAAAAACGTTGTACACGAACAAATCATTATCTACATTATATAACAACCCGTGCAATTTTTGCACGGGTACATAAACTAGTTACTAATATAGAGAAGGTAACATCACGTCAACTTTGTATAACATGCGTGATAGATAATTACTTCTAGAAGTAGACATGGAGCATGCGCCATGAGAAAACATTAGAGAGACGAATAAATTAGTGAATGAATATAATCAGGGTACAATTTAAATAGACTTCACCCCTACCCTCTTACCAAAAACAACCCAGCTCTTTTTCAAACAAAATTGCTCGTGCAAAGTTGAGTACAGATCCTGTCCTGCAACAAGTAGAAGAGTATGATTCTATAACTTGTAGCACTACACAGTCCTTTGCACCCGTTTCTTCAGTCGTACGGTACCTGAATTTCAAGTCCTGACCAGATACAGCTACCATACCTCACCATCTTAAACGCAAAGTTCGGAACTAAAGCTTATGGATGTATTCCATCTCTGTTATGAACATCTTAGCGGTGTTCGCCTGCACCATTCTGCACGTCTGTAGGTTTTTTAGACTCGAAGTCTATTCAACATTTCGATAACCATCCATCTGGACCACCAACCTTTGAGATACACCTTGACAACACAGGCAAAGAAGATCATATTCACAGATCGTTTACAAGTATAGAGATGCTGCAAATACAATATCCCTCTTAATCTTGTTGACAGCTTCTTCAAACTTAGACTCAAGCTCCGACTCTCCAATGGATTTAGCTGCTTGAATAAGCTGCTGAAGGACTTCTTCCAATCTTCTGATAGCCCTGATTAAACTTCCCTCGAAGACATGTGTGATTTCCATAATCTCGTAGAATTTCGATCCTTTAGCCCATGCATACACTGCCTCCATGATATCAGGCCGGAATGAGCTTACAAAATTCTCCACATCAATTTGGACCTAGCAAAATCACAAGTCAAAATTAGTTGAAACTGATCACTTTTTTTTTTTTTTTCTAACGAAGAGACTGATGCTATGTGCTTCAGTCTACTGCTAAATTATCTTATGTCGCAACAAATCAAGAAGTTTTGCTTCAGAAAACATACGGAACACAAGTAATTTTTACAATCAACTACAACATTATCCCAATTCCTCAAAGGCCTCCCACCTATGGCAAGGTAAGGAGGGGGGGGGGGTCTGATGTAAACAAGCCTTACCCCCTATGTTGAAAACATAGAGAGGCTGATTACGGATGACCCACAATAAAAGTTATGTCGAGAACCGCACCAACTGACTACTACTTCACAATACATGTAACCTTCATCATGCACCCAATAGAATATTATGACATACAGAAGGAAAGTGCTTCTCAGACATTCCAAAATGTAGCAAAGAAATTTTTTTACTAGTTATAAATTACATCAGTCGCTCATCAAATGTCAATTTTTTTGCATTTGTGTCTGTTGGGGAGGGGAAAGGACGTCTCATCTTTGACAGAATATTATAAATCATAAGAAATCTACCATTCTCTAATCAGATGAATTGCCTTAATCCATATAAATGCCCAACATTTGGAAATGCCTAATGCCATGTTAAAAGAGCAGGCATAGGAAGTTAATATTAAGTGCTTCAGCCTTCTGTTTTAATATTTCAGTCAGGAGGGAACATTTATTCACTACAGCACAAAAAGTAATAGCGAAGTTACCTTGCATTCAAGCTGAACCTTGGCCACCCTCCTAGCTGCATCTTGTAATTGTACAAAAAGCAATTCCAGTTCTTCCCTGGGCTTCTGGGCATCTTGAAGTTTCTCTTGCCAGACAAGACAAGACAAAAGGGCCACCATTTCTTCTACTTTTATGTCCTTGAAAACACCACTGAAGATAAGTTCAGTCACTGTCAGCTCATCAGCACTACTAATTTCACAAGCCACCTTCCCTTTCAACTCCACAACATCATCATTCGTGATGTACCTGCGATAGCAACAAGCCAGAAAAATCAATATCAGGATACACATTACTCCATTCCCAGGTCGCAAAATAAAAAGAAAAAGAATGCGTATTTAGGGGTTGTGAATCCACTCATTCTCCTTAAGCAAGCAGAATAAACATAACTATGCGAAAGAACAGACATCATCACTTCATTAGACAACAAAGTAGCAGAAAATCATAGCAAGGCCTACAAGGACAAGATGTGTTACCCAAGTCTTCTCAGAACTCGCTTTCTAGCTTTGAGTTCGTCTTTGAATGCCAACGCTGTAGAGGAACGCATCTGTCTTTTGATGGATTTAATCTTTGCAGCAAGCTCCTGCTTTTCATGTAGCATTTTAAGTTTTTGCTCAATTAATGGCGACTTTGCCACTTCATGCTTATCAAACAAGCTCTCTAGAGCTTCAATTCTACGAACAGCCTTTCGGTAACTGCTGCTTTGAACCTGAAGTTCAACAAAGAATATTAGAGTCAGCAGCAGCAGAGAGGAGAAACGGACTAACAGATTTTTTTTTTATAAGTTACCTTCATGTCTTCTTCAGGATCTAGCAAAGGAACTCCTTCCTTGGAGAATCTGGAAAGGACTTCTGAAACCTTTTTCAACGTGTGTTCTCTGGCCTCCACTGGCAGAAGATCCTTGGATATGATAACACGTATGCTACTCAAGCTGCAGACCTGTTACAAATGAAATCCGTAGGAATAAACATCTTAGTCTTTATGTACTCCAAATATGATGATGTGGATGAAGTTGCCACAAGATCAAATGTTCTAACAATGAAGCACCAATATGAGACTGAGAATCTAATCTGGCCCAATGTCATATCATTAAATGTCTACCAAGTTACCACTGCTAACAAAGAATCTACTTGGCATTTCTTAACCTAAGCAGAAGGTGAAAAACGAGTTCTAAAGTATCTCCATTTTAATTTGTACACGATCACACAATCATAGGTGAAGCCAGTTCAAGTATTTATACAAGTTTCTGCGCAAAATGGTTCTTTTTAGACAGGTGTATTCGTGGGAGTTTATTCTTTTTCATCTACTTTTATTTATTTGTTATACATTAATAACACAATATGATTTGTTTATTTCTCATATACCATCATCATCACTTCTATGCCTCTAAGGCCCTAAGAAGACTCCCACTACACATGGGTAAGGGAGGGCTGGATAGAGAAAGCCATTCCCATGTAATAACAAAGAAACTGTTCTGAGAGACCGATAGGCGATAATCAAAAGCGAGATGACAATCCACTATGTTGACAAAAGAAGCCATTTTTATTTCGTCCATTATATCCGTCAGCCAAAAGAACAATAAAGTTTTGCTCCAACAGAGAAGGACAGAAATGCCAACCTTAGCTAACTAAAATCCAATTTTTTAATGATCCATAAGACAAGGAGTGTCATCGATACAAATTCCAATAATTTAACTTACTGAAATTTATTACTACAAGGGCAGAAAATAGAAACAGTAAAGGTGCCCTTGCCTGAGAGATGGGGACAGACACTACAACAGGCTCCCCACGGTCTTTGAGTGGAATTATTTTTGTCGTCCTCCTTGCTCCACCCTCTTTGCTCACCATACATCTCGTTAAAATATCAACAGTATAACTTGCATCCTCTGGCTTTTTACTTTCTTCATCTGGATGGGGATTCGACAAGTAAAATTAAAAAAAATAGATAAATATATTATTTTGATGCCCAAGTACAAAAAAACACTCACCCTGTGAGGCACTCTTCACCCGTTGGAAATTAATAATGACACCCCATGTCACATGATCATTAAGGGAGAAAGATGGTGGATCCTCAACATTCCTCGTGAGCTCAATGCATACAAGTCTTCCCGGCTGCAAGAAAGGCAAGCAGTACTTCGGACAGAAAACAATATCCCGTACATCTTTTTTCAAACTTTTATATTGCTCAATCAGAGAGTAATAATTCTTTAAGCTATCTTCTTTTTCAATGATGATGGAATTCTTCTCCTCTTCAAGTTGCTTAGCTTGCCTCTGCAAAGAATGCCAAATATATGAAAACTTTAACACAGTTTGCTTAAATATATAAATTAATTAATAAATAACAAGAAAGAAAAAAAAACAGAGAAAATACAACATATTAGAAAGACCAAGGGAATATCACCCATTTAAAAAGGAGGGGATCCAGCGAAATGAACAATCAACCCCCCATTCAAAAAGCATCTGCTCTACAAGCTCCACAAAAGTATGACACAGATAAATGAAAACTTCCAAGTCAGAACTAACCTCAAGATCAGGAATGGAACGATCTGACTGGAATTGATAGAACGAATTACGAAGCAAATTTTCAGGGTTACCATCTTCACATCGTATTTGGTTCAAGAGCATATTGTAGCTGAGATGAAATGCACTGGTATACAGCAAAAAATTGAGTTAGGCAACTTACATTCAAGCCTTTCAAGTAATACAATAAAACGTCAGACAGGACTGGCAGCGCTCACATCTAGCTGTGATTGCATACCACAAAAAAAAAATAAAAATAAAAATAAAAAGCTGAAGCATACCTGTTCAAGCTATCCGCATTTCCTTTGAGCATGTTTTTAGCAGTCGAAGGTTCAAGCTTCTCATCTACCATCAGAATACATATACCACGGTCATCAATACCTCGACGGCCAGCACGCCCACTCATCTGGATATATTCTCCACTGGATAGCCATCTGAACTTATCTCCATCAAACTTACGGACATTTGTAAACACAACAGTCTTTGCAGGCATGTTCAGGCCTATGCTAAACGTCTCTGTTGCAAACAAACACTAGAAAGATTTTACTCGAATTTAGCACCATTTCAGATCAGAAAGCTCACTACTTTAACAATAATAACACCCAAAAGTTGCAATGACGTAGTGAAAGGAGATGTCAAAGTGTACAGGCACAAGTTATCTAACACTATAACAGCGCAAGCAGCTTCGTATTCACTTTCGACTGAAAACGGAAGTTATACTCCCATTGTAGGACTTCATTAGCAATAACGCCCTAAAGATAAATGTAGCCCCTGCATATTAATGCATTAGCTATCATATTCAGCTGCTATTGGCAAACTGGAACACACAACTGGGAGTCAGATGAACCATGAAAAATAAAGCATACAGCAAGCAATACTACAACAACAGCGCTTTAAAGGCTCCCACCATAAGAGGGGTTGGATGTATGCAAGACTACCTATTGAAACATAGAGAGACTGTGCGTGGATGACCCAAAATGAAAATTGCTTCACAATATAAGAAGCAGACAGTTTTTTTAGCCATAGAAAAAATATGAAAATATACTAGAGTTGGGTATATAATCTTGTAAATAGAAGACTCAGAAATTTGTGCGTAATTTAATGAGCTTTGACGCAAAAAAAAAAAAAAAAAAAAAAAAAAAAAAAAAAAACACGATGAATCAAAAGTTAAATATGCACCCAAAAGTATAGTATATGCATTGAAGCAGGCTGCCTGTCGTAGATACATAATCATGTGTATCACGAGATACTAAGTACCAAAATCTTGTGCCAATTATGGAGAACCAAGAGGATTAATCATCCTTGCATTTAGATTTGAAATAGATAGATGAAAAATCTTACCTTTTTTTTTGGTGCGTTACAAGGATAAACCTATACAAATTCTAGTGGTCTTCACTCTTCACCACCTTCATGAACTCTATAGTAAACCTTGGGCACTGCACCCGACCCCCCAGACACCGCACCAGGTGAGTCAAAATGGCCTAGCTAACTGAAGTCATTCATACATCCCACCTTTACAGCTCAAAGAAAACCAAGGCCCATCTCTTTTTGTTTGCTTTCAAACCTTTTTTTTTAATACCAGTTTTTACTACTCTTTTGCCCTTGATTCTCATCAGACCGAGACTTTTGCATACGATTTTATATTCAGTGACTTCACTTTTTCTACGATGAGTGAATTTTGAATAAGCCATGCTTTGTAGTATCATATTCATTTACTTTCAAATTCGCATGTCTCCTACCCTTTTTCGCCTTCTTTGGAGAACCTCATACACTCATACATAAACATCTTGCATACACACTTATCTACATCTCATGAGTTCAGTTTAATGTGAAAAAGAACTAATTACCCAAGTCATCCAATGTACTCATCCTCTTCCAGCACTCCCACCACACTCTTGTATACCAATAAATGCATACATATATGATACGCTGCACAATTCATATATATATTGGACGACACCAAACCACGTTTGTGCAATGATCTGATCACAATATTTGGAAAATATGAATCCAGTAATAGTGAGTACTGCAACATGCACACCAACAACATGCTCACCATCAAATCCACATAAAGATCTCGAGAACCCCATGGTCCAAACTGCTTAACGCGTGGTACGTGAGACAAACAAAAGAGAGTGACAGATTCTGACAGTGAACATATATAGTATATATCTACTCTCACAACTTCTCAAACAAAAAACAACCAAAGCAACTCATAAAGATTGCTTCATAGTTCATAGTATGCATTACCTTGATGAGACCTTCTTGAAATAAAATCTCAATAACTTCCTTTAGGATTGGAAGCAATCCAGAATGATGAACTCCGATTCCACGTTTCAAGAGAGGCAACATATTGGAAACCTACAAATAACCAAAAGCACACCCATTACACGATTTATTTAAATCCACTAATCCCAGTTGCCCTAGCCCCTACCCTAAGCCATTTCTAAAGAGCTAAAGGCAGGCGCATCAAACAACCAGTAGGAAACCAAAAAGGCAGAACAGTTAATACAAACTGCAAGATAGAGACACAAGATCAGTGGATCCCATAAGAACAAGACTGGATCATTATCCCAGCTGTATATGATTCAACAAACAAGCACACTAGGAATCGACTGATTGAGCCTCACACGTAACAATAACAGCAAACATGAATTATTATCAAGAATCGTCAATATAAATGAATAAACAAACAAAAAAATTAAAGAAATGAGGATAAACACGAAGATAGAGTGTCAAGAGAACAAACCAGAAAGACAACAGGAATGAAAGATGCAAAGAAATTTGTAAGAGTTATAGAAGTTTCACGAACATAACAAGAAAAAAAAAATAGTATGGAAGGTTTAAATGAAAGAAAGTTCGAAAAATAAACAAAAAAACGCAAGAAAACATTTAATACGAAAAAAAAGGGTCAAAAAACATCATCTACGAGAATTGCTTCCCTCCAGTGCATCCTCTCTTACGCCTTTCTTGGACAATCCCAAGTACACTCATATCACATATAATCACCTCCTTATCAAGTCTTCTATCTTTCCGCATCCCTTGCAATATGATTAGTACTTTCTCCTTTAAGCCTCCCATCCGTGCAATGGCACATCACTTATCCTATAATAGGTGCAACTCTCACTTTCTCGCTAATCACCTCTTTCCTCAACAGGGCCACACATCCACGGTAGCATACACATCTCCACAACATTCATCTAATGAACGTGGCACTATCACAAAGCTAGAAATCGTAGATTTCAGTGCTATATAACAGTACTGGTCTAATTTTGCTGAACAATTTTTCCTTCTGCATAGGCCATGACGGGATCACAAAGAAACCTTATAGAGCTATTCCACTTAACTAACCTACTCTGATTTTATAAGCCACATCGCCACTAAATTTCACATCCTTTTGAAGAATAACTCGGGCAAGTGACAATTAAATGCAAGTGGCTAAATATCAAACCTTCGAGAAATTCCTCTTCTAATGTCTTTGCCGCAACCTTAACAACTAAAACTACCTGCTACTAACCCTGCTAAACTTACACTCAATATACTTTATCTAAAACCTCGAGATTCCAAATCCATTATTACAGCAAAAAGAGAAATGGGCTAAGTGCAGATTCTTGATGCAGTCTTGTCATAATACGAAAATTTTATTTCACCCCACACTAGTCCGCAACTCCCTTATCCACGTCCTTAATGATGTCAACATACTTACACCAAACACCTTCCCTTGCCAAAGCCCACTGAAGTACTTATATTTGTACTTTTATCATATACATCTACAAGTTTATAAAACCAATATATGAATTCTTTTTCTTACCCCAATTGTTCTTCATTGTCTGGCTCATAAAATATACATTAATGTTGAGATGAAACATTTTCGGGCACTAAGAACGGGACGATCCATTATTCCATGTGTATTTCATCTGTGTTTAAGTGTGCATGTACATTTAAGTTAAAAAGACTTCACACTAACACAGATATTGGTGGGCCTATAACCACTTAGACAATCTTACTGACCCTTCAAGCAGAGATCAGAACTCTCTCAACAATCTTCTCCAGTACAGTCATTCATTTCATTGTAGTCTCTTTGTCTCTTCATATTCATGGGCATGAATCTAGTTTATTTGTTTCTAACAACGAGTGATTTGGCTTCTCAATGGACTTATTAACCTGATAACAGAGTGCTATTCATATAAAGCCCACAACATAAAATGAACACGGGTGTTGTATTAGTAGGCAATCTCATAGTGCACCATTCTACAACAAAAGGGAGATCAATTTCCTAAGATATCTACCTGACTACCTCTGCAATTCAAACAGACTCATCAGATGATCCCCGTCCCCCCAGGATGCACATTTCACTAACAACATGAACCAGCATCACAGCAGGGGCCACCGAAAACAAGGCAACTCATTCAATCTACATGTTAACATTCTATAACGGCTCGCTAAATAACAGAGGGAAAGAAGCAATCACACATACTTTTGAAGTGGAGAAGTCATTTAGTTACTAAAAATACGGCCCAATTCTCTACAATATGTTACGCCTCTAACTTGTCCCGAAGATCACCCCAATTATTTCCTTAGTCTGATTACCTCTCAACCAGCTATGTCACCAAAACACTAATCATAAAAGTTCCACTACGAGACGATCTTAATACAGCACAACGCCCAAAGAAAACAGTAAGGCAAACAAAAATAAGAGAAACCCGTTCACATCTGAAAAGATAGATCGCTGACATCAATGTTATCTCTCAGAGGGAGATGACATGTTGCCATGAATCATTTATCTCCTTTAGTGAAAAATCTCCATGATAAACTGGGCAGTCATACATGCACCGTATGTGAAAAATTATGCATCATATCTTAATTGTGTTGATCATCTCAGAGATCACCACCAATTAAGACAACCTCCAAGATCGAGGAACAGAATACAAAGAAAAAACAGCTGGAGCACACAGTTTCCTAGGGCAATGTGAGTGCCACAACCAAGATGGAGCCCCATTCATGTCAAAAACACAGTTTTTCACTGACTACATATATGTGTGCGGGACAAATTAACTTGACCACCCAGCTCAAAAATGCCAGACTACTAACACAGGAACAAACAGCAAAGTTACCTGAGGTAGCTTCTTGTCATCATCAGAGAGCATGTCCATTGCACTCCAGAAGATGGTTTCTGTATTCACCTTCTCATCATCCCCGTTCAAATCCATCTTTGCCATCTAGAAGTAACAAATAATTGAAGCTCAATACCAGTTGCCACTGAACAGAAGAAGGCAATGCATAGAAGTGTAAACACAAAAAGACTATTAATAAAACCTCAAACAGAATTGTGCAAACTTAAAAGGCAAGACGTACAACTTTCAATGACATACATCTAATGACAAACTCCACCAAGGACACGGCAAAGTACTGCAAAACACTGCTGGCAGATAATGTGAAAGAGGCAAATACAATTTCAAAGTCATGAAGCAAATCTGCAAACAACACACACACACACAACTTCATTTTATGAAGTCGAAGAAACCATATTCAACACCTTTAAAAAATATAAAACATATCAGAAAGACATGCAACCATCAGACATAATTAACTCTCTATTCACAACAACAACAAAAAATAAAATAAAAAATCTGCTTTCTGGGATCTTACAGTTACACACAAAACACAAGCTTCATGTTATGAAGTCGAACAACCATATTCAGCACCTTTAAAAAATATAAAACATATCAGAAAGACATGCAACCATCAGACATCATTAACTCTCTATTCACCCATGAAAATGAGAAATTCCATTTACCAGACAGCAAAAATTGATAAAAATGTTCCAAAATACCCTGGAAGACCAGAGACCGGGGCAGATTTTTACCTGCATGGCCAGAAATTCACATTCTCTTTTGCTGAAGCTAAACAATATAACAGGGTCATATTGACGCTGTATGAGCATTTTCACGAGCTTGAAGATATCGCTTTCTTCTCCCAACTTACCCACCACCACACCTTTTTGCCACTTCTTCTTTCTATCAACCTCAGAAGAAGGGACAAGGGCATTCAATGCTTTCTGAAAACTATCTTCACGAAATTTTGCCTTTTCGTCCACCACCAAGTACAAGCCTTTACCACCAGTAGGAAAAATATAATGCTGAAGTGGTGTTGGCCGATAATCTGTATAAACAATATGACATGGCTGCTGATGGACCTGCATCACCCACCACTCACCAATCAGCAATGAACCATCATAGCGTTTGAAGGTTGATATCGCAACTCCATACTAAAATATGCAGAAAACTACTAACGGCGAAGAGAAGTAAAGAAGAAGCAATGTCAAGTGCCACTGTGCCACAAATTACAAAAGACAATGTTGAAAAGTGCGACAAACATGACTATACCACAGAGGCACTTATATGTTATGTATCATGATTCAATTCGCAGGAGATATAAATGAAGAATCCTATTAAAGGAAAAAAAGGTTAACAGGAAGACAAAGGAAAACTCCAGCAAGAAAATTTCTTGGAGACATTGTGAAACAAACAAGCTCTGCATTATACAGTAGCACATGAAAACTGAAATAGAAGAGTGACATAAAAACTAGAGCAGGTACCTTTGCAACCCAATCTGCAAACTCCTTAGCATTAGGGACTGTGGCTGAAAGGAACACAAATCGGGAGTTCTTCGGAGCCATTACAATGCTTTCTTCCCAAACTACACCACGCTCCCTATCACGCATATAATGAACCTCGTCAAATATTGCCCATGCCACCTCTCTTGTAACTTCTGAGCCTCTGTATTGCATACTCCGCCAGATTTCTGTTGTCATCACCTGTATCAAAGCAAAAGTTTAAAGAAAAATCAACAAAAAAAAAGTAAAAGCTTCACAACAAACATAAGACAATAGCCAGCAAGAACTACTTACCAAGCAAGAAGCATTAGGATCGATCGTAACATCTCCGGTCATCAACCCAACATCTGAAAACTCTTCTTTAAATTCTCGGTATTTCTGGTTGCTAAGTGCCTTGATTGGTGAAGTATATATAACCCTTTGCTTGTTGCGTAGTGACATAGCAATAGCATATAATGCAACAACTGTTTTTCCAGCTGATGTATGAGCTGATACCTAGCAAGATGAGCTAATTATTTGGCTAAGAATTAAGCGCCATATCAACATTCATCATTGTAGTGAGGGAAATGCAACCCAAAACTAGCAAGAGATACAAGCGGCTCACATAATAGTAACAAAGATCAAATCGCGTACATTGCAAAAACAATATTGAATGTGAGCAGCACAACTTCAGCAAAATAACCAGAAAATGAACAAAAAGAGCTCTTATTCCTTTACTTTAAGGAAGACACCAGCACAATCTTCCATAAAAGCATTAACAAGTACATGAAGAGACCACCTTGAATCAATATTATTGCAATATGCTTCAGTAAATCTTTCCCGTTCCAACTCTCCAGCAAAGGGAAGGAGAAATGAAATGTGTCATCCAGCCATCCAGGGGTGGCATATAACCTGACTTGAGCGGTAAAAACTCTGCTCCATAGTTCAAACAGGTAATACAATCCAAGGCGATTTTCTATATGGCTATAAGACGAATCAATCATGTCGCATCCGATTTGATACATCCTACGCAAAGCTTTCATAGACAACTATTTTTTATAGTAACAATTTCCCCTCCTCTAAATGTAGACAGCGTAATTACATTAAGTGACGAATGGGCAAATCAGTTAGCACATAGTACTGCTGCCCAAGCTTCTTGTTTCTTTAGCTTTCTTGTTGTCAAATAAAAACTCACAGTACACGATTACTTGATGACAAAGGCCGAAACAACATGATAGCTCAGCCAATCAACACAGAACCCACATCAACAACCACCGCTGGCTTGCAAACAACAAGGACAACCAATTTTCAGCTCACAGTCACGCTAAGCAGTGAAAAAGAGTGACAAGCAAAACGAGTGAAAAGGCGCAGCTTTTCACCTTCAAACCTTTACCCCCAAAACCATTTCAATACCAACTCAACATCCCTATGAGTAAAACAATCAGAAAGACACAAGATACGCGAAAGCACAAAAAGTAGAAAAGAGAGAAAAATACCATGACAGAGTCACCATGCTCAATGCACTTAATAGCTTCAGATTGAAAAGGGTCAAGAGTGAAGGGGAATTCCTTAGCCGGGGGTTTTGTCGTTGCTGTGGACGGGTCAGACAAAGGCGGCTCGTATCCTTCAGGGTACGAAACATCATGAAAACAAGCAATGTTCTTCTGCTCATTACTTTCATTACTACTACCATCTTCATGACTGTTATTTTTGGGTTTATCCCTCTGCATTTTCTGAGGTGGTGACTCCATCGTTCCACTTGTATCTTCTTCTGTACTCTTCCTCTTAACTGAACCCATGGTAACTAAACTCAACCTCGAACCGGGGCCGTCTCGTAATATCGAGGGACGTTGTGTAATACTCTAATTAACACCTCCTGCGAAATTAAAATCCCTATCTAAAGATTCCCCATTGTTTCCCAATATAACCAACTATAGATTAAAAAACAATATGCAAAATTGCAACTTCAAGCCCAATCAATCAATCAAATTGAAAATTAATCTTCAGTAACTTTTCCTTCGATTCCCCCAAATTTTAAAATTTATAACTTAGCATTTATAATGAACAGAAATCAGAAAAACAATGCAATAATACAGAAAAAGGGGAATAAAATTTACCTGTGTAGTTGTTAAATTGATTTGGGCGGAAATTTGCTGAAAAAATTGTATTGGGGAGAGTAGCTGAAGATGATGGGAGAATGCCGTCGAAAACCCAAACAGAGTAGTAGTGAGCTAAAAGCGGCTGTTCAGTGGTGCCGCCTTGCTGGTTTAGGTTACATTCAATTCAATTCCTGTCGCTTCCGACCCAATAAAAGAATCGCCGTCTTAAGCTTGTAACCTCTCAAAAAGTCTTAGGCCCTGTTTGATAGGATTGTATCTTTTTGAATTGAACTGATCTGATCTGATCTGATTTGAATGGGTTAAAAATTTGATTGAATTTCAACGAATTAGTATCAATTATGGACCAAATACATAGATAGTTATTTGAACATTTCTGATCTAATCTGATTTGATCTGAATGACTCTGATCTGATCTGATCTGATTTGAATGACTCTGATCTGATCTGATCTGATTTGAATGATTCTGAACTGATCTGAATTTATTTGAGAATAAGTCCTATCAAACAGGGCCTTAATAAAATAAGAATAGAACAAATACGAAGTATCGATTATAACTAGTTTTTAAAAGAAGAAGAAATGTGACATAAAAGATATTATCGTTTTTGTTACTATGTTTTGAGGCGTGGAAAATTGTACGAGCTAATTTTTTTGTCTTAGGATATTATTTGTATTTGTTATAGGGATAGGTAATGATATCCTAAAAACATTTTGTTTCATTTTATAAAGTAACAAAGATAAACCTATACTAGTATATGTTTGAAACGAGTATAAACAATACTAGCTCCGTCCACCTTTAAACACCTCACTTTTCTTTTCGGGATGTCTTTCTTTAAACACCCAATTTCAAAACTTTCTAAATTGGGTAAGTTTTCACCACACATCAACCATCCACTATCTCCAAAAACAATAAACAAACCACCTAGTATCTCCAAAAATAATAAACAAACCACCCATTATCTCCAACAATAATAAACAAATCAACCACTACCTTCAACAATAATAAATAAACCATCCTAAAAAAGGGAGCGGGGTGTTTAAAGGGGGACAGAGGGAGTATAAATTGAAAGTCCCAATGTGTGTCGGACACGCAAACTAGCCTATATCAGACCTTGATACCAAGTTGGTGGTATTGTATTGGTATTGTATTCGATGGGCAAATTATGATTAAACTTGGTAGATAATCCTATTTATTTATTTATTTATTTTTATATAGGATAATCCTATTTATACCAATGATCAAGAGAAAAAGACTTGCACATACATCATTGTCATAGAAGACCACATGCATAATCGTAACATTTAAAAAAACTAATCTACGACATAATGTATTGTGCTTGCATACTCCCACCGCCCCAAATCAAACGCCTCATATTCCATTTTGGGACATCCCCACCTCAAACACCCCAACTATTTTGGGACATATTTCTCTCTCCTACTTTTATTAAATTATCACATATTCTCTCACATATATCTCTTACTTTAATTAATCTCCACATTCCCTCTCCTCATTTTTTTAATATTACCCCACTCAACTTACTATATCAAATTTTCTTATTGCATTACAAAAAACTCCCGAGGCACGGAGGGAGTAATAAGCTTCCTCTTGACATGGTGGAGCTTCCTCTCACCTGGCCTTCGCCAACCCGAGCTCACCCCTCTCATCAAAGCATCTCCAATCCAGCCGGACGTCTACCGGTCCACGGCCTAACTGGGGCCTGCGGGAGATCATCTCATTTCACTTTTATCCGGGTCCAGTGTCGATACCGAATGGACCCATTTGACACCTCTGGACTCCCAAGTCTCAAATGACCCAACTATCAAAATATGGATCCTCTTACAATAACAAACATTGTCCAACTGACAACCATAAAACCCAGCACAGTTTAAACTTTCTCTCTCTCTCTCTCTCCGGTCACCCCTCGCCGCCAGCAACCACCGTCCGCCGCCACCAACTTCCGCCAACTCGACCAACATATCAACAATTCACTCTTTTTTTTTCCTTTTTAGGTATGTTTTGGATTGCCGGTCAATTGTTTGTTGAAATTTCAGTCAATTCTAATTGTTACTGAGATGATACAATTAAAATTCTTTCTGTAAAACTTTTTCAATTCTTAGTGTAGGAATATTGGGGCATGGATAAAGTTAGAGAGCAAAAAGTGAAGCAATTTGAAGAATTTTTGGACCGTCACTTGAAACCTAAGCTTGTTTTAGCCATTGCTGATAGGTAGGTATACTTTTTTTTCATTTGATTTTTTTTATTTTTATTTTTTAATGTAAATGCATGCAAGTGATTATGGAATTATTTGATGTGTATAAGTTTTGTGATTTTTCCAATTCAAGTATGTTACAATATTGGTTTAGTTTTGTGAGAATTGAGAATGATGGAGTGAAATTTTTGGATGGTGGAGTGAGAATTATAGGTGTAATTATTGTTATAGTGTTATGGGAACGACTATTCTCACACCCTCGTTTCCTCGAAATGCAGTTTTACTGAGTATGATTAAATTGATACTTTTCCGGGAGAGGGTGGATGTGTGACGTGTGGTGGGTATAGCCTATTAGGGTGCGGAAATAGTGATTCCCAGAGAGATGAAATTCGAGATAAAGAGAGACGAAGTAGAAATTTAGCTGTGGGTGTGATTGCCAATGATAGGGAAGTTTCGGACTCTTTGCCTAGTTAATCAATTGTTGGCTGCTGGTTGTGGACGCTAGCTCCATTGCTTGGTTCTTCCTCTTTTCCTACATCACCAGCTATTACTTGGTTCTTCCTCTTTTCCTGCATCACCAGCTCGTGTTTGTGCTAACGTCGTGGTTCTGGCCAATATTACTGTTGCAGTCATTGCCCTCCCCTTGTGAGGATCCCTTGCACCAAGGATCAAACTGTAGGAACGCTGTTAAAAAAAAAAAAACTATGCATATTGCCTCACAAGTATCTTCCTACATGTGTAGATCTTGCTGATTGATGACGACCATAGTGTCAATCTTGTTTTTCACTGTCTCCTTTTGGAATTTCCTTAGACAGTTTGGCAACAACAATCTAATCCATATGTAGGAGATGGCATATAGTTGTATGTTTGCTTGGGCATGGAAACTTGTACGGGCGTGAATAATCTAAGTGCCTTGAGGGAGTGCGGATATGTAAGCTACACACCCAACCTTTGTCGGTTACTATGATGAATGTCTTGCTTAAATTTGGGATTGAAAAAAAGGTAGAAATTTTTGCTTCTTATGTATTTGTGGTGTTTCCAACTGTTTTTTTCTTTGTGAATTGAATGCAGGGACAAGGTGTTTGAACAGCAGAAGACATTGTATCCTTTTTATTTTCCCTTTCATTGCAATAGATGGACATGTTTATGTATGACTGCATGGCTGCAACTCTGCAAGAATGGAAGCTTATGTTTCATTTTGACAACTGTCACAGTTATTTGATGATAGACCTTGTCATTTGTCTCACTTAACTTAGTGGAACATAGCTCAGATTTGAAAAGGAACATTCAGAATTTGGAGAAGAATAGTGTAACCAGCCTGAAGACATTGGTCAATCTTGGCTCTGAAGTCTATGCGCAAGCAGAAGTGTATGCCCATTTATTTCCCTTCAATTTACTTATAAGCAAGCCAAGCCAGTTTTGATATTTTTTTTTTTTTTTTTTTTTTTTCTGGCTTTAGCTCTTTCTATCCTTTGCTACATCCTGTATACATTATGGATTGTACGGTGAAGAAGTTCATTCCATTCTTCTTTTGGTAATTCTTTTCCAGCCCTGACACACGCCACATATTTGTCGATGTTGGATTCGGTTTTCACGTTGAGTTTACCTGGCCTGAAGCTCTACGTTACATCTCAGCTAAAGAGGAATGGCTTGCCAAGTAAGCTTTTCTGTACTTTCTCTGCTATACCACAACATGTCAACCTCTGGTAAATGGGTTAGGAAAACAAATCCAAGGGTGGTGTACCTTGGAATAGAGTATTGTTTGATTAACTTTTAGGAGGAATAAAAAGTATTTTTGAGATGTAAAATCATATAAGCAAGTCCAAATTTTCTTTACCAGTACATATTTGGTTCTTTGGCTGAATCCTGCATCTAAACATACGGGAGAAGGGGAAGGGGGCCGGGCCAAAAGATAAGGCTGTGTAATTGGGTATAAATCTTTTATTCAGGAGGCTGCCTTCTGTCTTTCTATTGCTACGTCTCTGTCATCTGAAGTTTCCATAAAGGTTCGCTGGCAGTCTTGATGAAAATCTCTGGGGTTGATTCTGAACTGTGTACCTGATCCTCATGACCTCATAGTTTAAATTACAAATGATAACTTTCGATTAATTGAAAGGCAAGCCTCTGAATCTCTGATATCACTAAGGAGTTGTTGATTGACTATGTACAACTTTCCAGTTAACAGAGGCAATTTTAGTGATTGTGATGTGTTTGCCTTTCCATTTATGTGGGTCAATTTTGCAGGCTATCAAGAAATTGTGATTCCATGTTAATGCACACCCACTAACTGTTGCTTGGCCTGGAATTCCGATAAAATTTTTCTTGTTGTTTGGTGTTACTGTTTGTTCACCTCTTTTTGGCTGAAGTGTTATCAGAGGTTCATTCATCACTTTATGTTGACGTTGGAGCTTTTTTCCTCTGCGCTGTAATGAATTGGGCAATAATTTGTTTTTGTTTGTAGAATCCTTTCATGATTTTGCCATTAAATCTTACCTTCAATTATGCATTCAAACTTTTTAAACTTGTGATTTATTCTTTTGCAGGCGAATAGAGGAGCATACTCGTCAGATTGCATCTATCAAAGCTCATATTAAGCTGGTATGCCTTGTCGATAATGGGTATAATCCCGCTTAATAGAATCTTGTAGGTATATGTGATCTGATGATGGCTTAACTGCTTTTCTGCAGGTTTGTGAAGGGATTCGAGAGTTGCTCCAGCTAGCGATGGAATAGTTACCTTCTCACCTAACAGATAGTAGATGCAGAACTACTTGTGGCTTCTCGTGATGGCCATGAATGTGAATATACAAGTTAGCGATGAATGGATTTTGGCTGTTAGGTTCGATTTTCTAATGGCCTGGGCAAGCTAAGGAGTGGGAATGCTAGAGATTTTGCTGTGAACATAGTGAGGAATTCCGATCTGAAGAACCAATTTCACCATGGGATCTTCGTCTAGTAAGGAATCCCATGTAGGGGAGTTGTACAAGATCTGGATTCATCTGAATTTAAACCAGAAAGATTGTTGTATCGTGTACGAAGTAGATAAAACGAATTAACCTTCAAAGGACGTAAGAACTTCATCATGTGTGCATGAGCGTTAAATGTGAATGTTTCAAATTCTTACCCTTCAATTCAGGGGTGAGCATTTGTTGCGTCTTCAGGATTTCATTTGCCTAGAACTACTTCAGAGTTAGAGGTAGTCATGTGGACAACTGTCATGTCCCCTTTGTGCCCTGGTGGTTAATAGTGAACGACTGAGCAATTTTTGGTAGTTAGTTTGTAGTGCTGAAGGGTGATGAAGTGATGTCCTGCTGAAAGGCTTACTCATGAGTTTCGATATTAGCCGTTCTTATTGTCAACAAGTCTGAAACTTTGAATCCCCACCACATTACACATTGTCAAGAGTACTGTAGACTGTACTACGATTACACATTACGCTTTTTCTATCCGATATCTTTCAGCTGTTTTTTGTTTTTCTTCTGAATTAGGCTTCGTTGTTGTTGTAGAATGTGTTTGTGATGCTCAATCGGGGCCGATACTGCTCATACAAGAAAACAACTTCGAAATCTTCATGACGCTGACCGTAGCATGCATACGTGACTGTAACATGTATCATAGTAGTTAGCTTCCTATTCTCAAGATATATAGCTTCATAGAGAATCAGTGATTCATTTAGTGTTCCTGCAGTAGGAAAGTAACGTCATTTTAAAGCACTCATGTAGCTGGTTTTTTTTTTTTTTTTTTTTTTTTTGTTCATTTTTGTTCTTTTGATGTAGCATTGTAGCTCAAACAAAGGTAAACTGAAGAATATCCAAAAATCGGCTGAATTTATGTCCATTCCAGATTTTCTCCCATACGCTAGTATTTCCATGAAGACTCTGAAGAATATTCTATACAAGACATAGAAACAAGTTTGAATAGCCTTATATGGAATGCTTACCATTTAAGTTGAGGTCGAAACACACACGATAAAACTTCTAGGAATTCGAAAACTCAATCTTTTGAAACTGCAGCAATGTGATTATAACTTAAACCGATACAACTGGAGATAGGTAATTCATCATAAGCGCTAACATAACAATTCTTACGTCACCATGTGGGCGTGTGGCTCTGTATCTTTTGATTTTCTATTCCATCGAGCGATTACTCAGAAAATCTGTACAAAACTCCCATCTCTTCCTTAAACCCTAAAGGCAATGGGCATCAAATTCTTAACAGGCTATCCTCTTGACAGAAATATTCCATTTAAACGTTGGAATTCGAACACTTACTGCACATACTATTCAAGGCATAGAAGACAGTTGTATGCCGAGATATGGATCCCAGAGGTATATCTTACTCACGGCGAGACATTACCCTTTACAAGTTCTTCGGAACATCTAGGAAATCAACGATCACTGGGGTCCAGAGATATAAATTATCATCTCTATACGAAAACTACTCCGCCGAAAGCAAATTCTAATGCCTGAAAATCATAAAACAAATGGTTACCTTAAGAGCTTATGCACTTTGCACGCAGGGTTAATATGGACGCAAAGGCAACTCTTTCTATATTGTTGAAGTGCCTACAAATTAGGTGAATTGAACACAACTGAACACAATAATTTTTATGATAGGAGTGACATGCTGCTTGCCAGAAGATACTGAAGGAATAAAATCTCTGGAGGGGATGTGATATTTTCAATCTGCTATTCTGCTTACAAGTTATACCATTATAACCTTTGTGTGTGATATTGCTTTGATAAAAACAGTTTCCTGGTGTAGGTTAGTTCAAGAAAATGGTATCAATCATGGCAGACTGAGAGTATATACTACACAACATCTCTCTTGCAGTGCTGAAATATTCTAATTTGGTTGAAGAAATGCATCTTACATAACCAGAAGGGAGCAAAAGGCAAAGAGAAATATGAAAAGAACATTAAAAATCGAAAGACAACCAACCTTATTCGTCACTTTAAATCCTTCTCCTCTTTGCAGCAGCAGCAGTTGTTCCCACTTCTCCTGAACCAGAAATGTCCTCCAGATCTTTACTACCCTCTGCATGGCTGTAAACTTCCGCACCTATGTTCAGATTCCTGGCCTGGACAGACCGGACATCCTTACTCTTTGTCATCTCTTCCAACTTCTTGAGAGCAGCCATACGGTATGTTTTCTCGAGCTCAGTATCCGGCTCATTATTGAGGCAACCAGTACTCCTAAAACATGCTGCTACCATTTGTGGTGTAGTCGTACCATTACATTTCTTTACTGGTGATATAGATTCTACGTCCATGTCATAACTTGTGTGGTCCTTTGTAGATTCAAGGCCTTTAGAACATGTACCATGAGATTCAGCACCATGGAATCCAGGATTTGTTAGATATGATTTGGCCGTGTTCTCACTTGAGCTATAGTGTCCATTAACTACATTGTCCTGCTCAGAGATATTCCCACGCGGAGCAACATCAGAAATCCTGTATTCGAATCCATCATTGCTGACATCTGCCTGCTTTTTTTCATCTGATTTATCATAGTCGAAAGAACGCTTGTATGCATCACAATCAACTTTGGAAGATCCACACTCCTCGAAGTTTAGCATATCGTTTCTCTTGCCATATTCATCATGTCTCTTTTCCCTATTGAGTCCGCTTAAGTGACTCTGAACTAAATCATTCTTTGGCTCTGATCCTGATATTCTATTCTTTCTCGACTTCTTCTCATACATTCGAGCCCTAACTCCATCTGAATCATTGTCAGATGATTCTGTCTTATGTTTCACCTGTCTGCCATTCTTTGCATTTCGAGTGTACCTACCATCAGTTCTGCCTCGACATCTTTCACCCTCACTGCCCATGATGTCTGACTGGTTATCTGGCCTTTTACTTTGGCTTCTGCTCCTCTGAGGCTTCTTCCCATCTGTTTCAATATGTCCTGTCGCTCTTGAGCTATTTACACTACTTTTATGGTACTTATCTTCCTTTCTCTCCAAACTGTCCCCCCTCTTAAACTCATGGAAGTGGGACCTGTTATTTGACTTTGAACTTTTTCTACTTCTTGGAGACCTCCCATCCCTTCCATACCTATCCTCATGAAAAGAGCAATCCGACAAGTATGCATCATCCTTCACATGTGATCTTTTACGGCCACGTCGTTTACTTTCATCTCTTGACAGATAGTCTTCATCAGAGTCAACATCCGAGGAATATGCTTCTTTCTTCTTCTGCAAAGAGTCTTTTGATTCATGTCCACGACTTTTGCAAAGATGTCTGTCACCACGAGGACTCTTCCTCATATCAAACTGGTTAGTCTTCTCACTCTGGTGGTGATCATGAATGGACTCAGAGTCACTCTTCCGCCTGCTTGAGGTTCTACTCTTAAGCTCAAGGGATCTATCACCAACTTCTCTCTTCCTGGAGTCATTGTCCGCGGCATTAGCTAGATGTTCTCTGTTCACACTATCTTGTCTTGTTAACCTCTGGTCGCTTTCCCTCTTCGAATTGCTGCTTCTGTGACTAGACTTTTGCTTGTCACTGCGGGAGTTTGGCTTGTCAATACTATCAGGTTTTATGCGTTTTTCTTCAGATTCACTTCTGTGCAGTTGTAAATTTCTGGTCCTGTGACGAACATCCTCGTCCAAATGGCTTTCAACGTGAGGGCTATCAGGAGCATCCACCGGAAAGGCATATTCTAATTATGAAAGAAATCAGAATGCTGACAGACAGTTACCTCAAGATCCTATCAGTATTCCTGCGTTTCAAGCTGCAATTATCAGGAGAGCTTGCTAGTGCTTCAGATTCACCTCTGTGGTGCTCTACATTTCTGCTCCTGTGATCATCCACATCAAAGAGGCTATTCCTGCGACGTGTATCAGGGGCCCTGGACCTTGCTCTCTTCGACTCATAGCTGACGGCGAGAATAGAAGTTAACAACATGAATAACACGCAACAGACAGATATATTTTCTTTAGAAAAAGAAATCAGAATTATGACAGATGGTACAACACATCATGGTGGGTGACAAAACGGAAGGGATGAGAGGAGAAACCCTATGTACCCAGGACTACAATAAAAGGACCAAATGTTTCTTGCTTAAAGATGTTGCCAATTACAAAGGAATGCAGTGATTAATAATCTATGATGATCTCAGTCTACAGGCAGTGGCATATCTCTTACATTAGACTCTTAAGAGGAGAAAACCCAAAGATCACAAACAACAAGATACTGATTCTATAAACACAAGTGCATCAATGCATCATACCCTGATTCACTGACTGTGTGTGCGTGAAAAATCAAAAGTATAGCAAAGAATGCAAAAACTAATCCTTGATGACAAAATCGTGCGACACTGATGAATCAAACTTTAATAGCAACTATCATGCTTTTTTGCAAAACTTGACATCTCGTAGTCGCTAGTCTCATCTTCCAACCAAATCATTTCCATCATCATCACTTCATCAGACAGAGCAATCATTCTGCATTGGTTTTAGACAGACGTCTTTCTAAAGTTTTATAGAGTACAAAGCGAATGAGTGGTTGTCCAAGAGATGGCCATGGGTGACGCATGCGATGGATATCCATCCAACCAAAATAAGTGGAGCGGATATGGATAAAATCTGTCTAATAAGGAAAAATGAATTTGGATATGGATGATGCAAAAATCATATGACATTAAAGGATGACAATCCATCATCCATTTTTGGGTAGGTGCATGCCACCTGTGTTAGGCCTCCTACTATATAGGAGCCCAACCGGGCCAAGGACCCAATCCATAGGAGGAGGGAGGGCGAGAGAGGTAAGGGGATCCCTCCTCCCATGGATAGCCAGCAGTTGTGACTTGTCAACCTCAAGGTCCTAGAGGTTCAATTCCACCCACTAGACCAAGCCTTGCTTGGTATCCATCATCCATCATCCATCATCCATCATCCATTTAATCACCTGTAAGATGCTATATTCATATAAACTGTTGAAAATACAAAATTTTTGTTTACTAATTATTGCTCTAAAGTTTGAATGAAAATTTTAATATTCCAAATAATATCAACACATGTAGCATATAAATACAAAATGACTGTTTCTTTCCAAACAAAAAAGAAAGAAGAAAATGTTGACAGTATACCCATTTTATATATTTTACCTCCTTCACCTAGTGGATAACGGTCTGGATGGATGACAAACAGTCAAACAGATAGATATGGGACTGCGTGGGATCCTAGTTACCAACGTAAAGACATAGCTGATATCCGTAAAGCAAATCTGAGGTTCAATGAATACCTCACAAACTGCAAACTTTCATCTCTGAATCTGTCATTTGTGTCTCCAAAAAGTGCATCCATCTCCTGCTGCCAGTACCTAGGGGGTGGTTTGCCCCAGTCAGCCCATTCATAATCTCCACCAGGATTCCGGAAACAATGAATAAAATTGCACACTGATCCACGAGAACAAGTCTGCCAAAAAAGGTTAATTTAGTTGCAATAAAACCAGAATTGACAAAGGGAGTACTTGAGTATACATCTTGAACGTTCCCTAAAAGCGTAATCTCTAATTAAAAAGCAAGAAAAGCTACAAGCAGGCCAGTTTATACCTTGAGTCTTGACTTCATAAACTCCCCACAAATTGCAACCTTCCATTTCGTCAGATTGATAAATTCGCAGCTTAACTAAAAAGAACAGCCAAGAGTTAGGAGACCCACTACTTACAAATTATAATGATGGTTGGAGAACAAGGGGCTGTGAGAGTCTTGACTTCATATATCCCCCACGTTTAATGCATTCATAAGATTACGCAAACAAATAGAACAGCCACCAATCCTACACAGAATATCCTCATACTATCGCCACTTTGTATTTACCGTTTATAACTTTCAAAGATGGCAGAATCACCATCAATTTTTACAATGAAATTCCTACTGTGTCTTCCTCTGAGTTCCTACTGTGTCTTCCTCTGAGTTACCATGTGAGTTGATCACATAAAACTGAAAGCTTCACATGTTAAGATTTTATCAAATAAGACAGTAAACGGCTAAACGCTCCACTGCAACAGCCAAAACACAGCATTTAGTCCCAAAATTATGTGGTTTTAGCTACCACAAGCCGCTACAATGTATCGAAAATTCGAAAGCATGAAACAGTGAAGCACACAACATGGGTGATGGGTTGTTTCTGAAACTATTCAAGAAGATGGCTGAATTCAAATTCCACCACCGCCTAGTTGAGGGGGCATGTTTAGAAATAATCAAATCCAATTTGCATGTGAAGCTGCATTTTTTTAAGTAGCAACTAAAAGAGGGCGGCCAAAAAACACATGATGTGTCTGGTATAGAAGCCCACAGCAGAGACCTGATAGCTTTTAACAGACTAAAACTTCAAGCAACTTACAAACACAAAATAATCATCTAAACTTGGAACAATGATGCGAAACCATCTTACCTGTTTCCCAGCAAAATACCGAGCATTAATTGATTGATAAGCAAGCACAGCTGACTCCAACACCTTATAATGTACATATACATTACCCCGCAAATGGGAAGAAGCATTTTTGCAGACCTGCAAGAAGAAACTATGATTTAGAGCACAATCAAGCTCATCACGGAGTAAATTAGGACAATTTCCAGCTCAACATCACGATTTTTCTCTATACTTTGATGCTGAATAATTTATATTGGTCACATCCCACATATCCATTGGAACAACTGTTACTAAACAAAACTAGAAAAACCTTTGCACATAAGCGAAATATGGGTAACAAAAACATTTCAAAAACATAGAAGTGGTTACGCATTACTCCAACGATACGAATAACAACTATCAAAATCATATAGAAATACTTCATGATCTGGGCTTTAATAAGCCCAGGAGCGAAATAGAACATGCAAAAAAAAAAAAAGTGGAGCAACATGCTGGAAACTGAAGTGGGGTCCCTAGTTTTTGTAAATTGCATCTTCTAGAATCAAAGAAGTCATGAGAATTTATAAATGTTAGTGTAGAAGAGAAGCAAATGTATTTGTAGACATCAATAGTTAAGGCCACCTTGAAGTTCACAATTTCTCCAAACTTCAGAAATTCTGTGTGTACATCCTCATAAAATTCTTCAAATGACCGCTCGACCTCCTCATCTGTATACTGATCAAATCAAGAGCAGTTTTTCAATCAATTTTCAAGTTTAAGTGAGGGAAGTACACATAGTATACAGAAGAATGTACAAACGCCATTTAATACGGAGTATTGAACAAGCAATACATAAATGTTGTACAGGCATCAGATTTAAGGCCAGGGAGAGGGGGTTCAAACAAGATATTCAAATATTCTTCATGCATTCTATATATTTCAAAAGTTTAGCAGCATGCATAAACACTAAATCATGATTATCATCATATCACAACTGTATACTAAGCATATATCTTTTGCTGTCTTACTATCCTCAATCTCAAATTGTTTTGGACATGTAACTGATAAGTAATGGAACTTGCAAAAGTGATTATAAAAGAAAGATTAAGGGATCTCCTTGATCACAGAACTTTTAAGATTTTGGAAATCAGAGATCTGCAGGCAGTAGGAACAAAATTCTAATTCCTCATCATTTCAGAATTTCACTGATCACATTATATATTTCAGATTTGATAGTCTTTTCGACTTTGAAATTTTTCTGTTTCATTGGAAAAATAACTAAGGTAAAGCTTTCACTTTTATATTGGTGACTAGCTTTCACTCTTTATATAGGAATGGTGTGCTGTGTTAGTGACTTGCATGAATATGCTGAAATTTTGGAGGACCAGAAGACGGTAGAGAGGAAAGCTAAGGGAAAATGGTTGAAAAGGTTCATGGTACACTGACGACTAATGCCATCCTAAACAGTTAAATCAAACCATCTAAAATAGAGGGATAACAATCTACGGGCACCAAGTGGGTAACTCCCAAGTACAAAAACAAACCAACAGGATGAGCCCCGCATCATATACCTAATACTAAAGTTGGGTTCAATTCATGTGGGAACAATAGGCACATGAGACTCATAAGCACTACATCATATAAGTGCCACAGAAGTGTCAGGAAGAGTGCAAGTGTCAAATATGAGACCTCAAGGCTCAATTATAATACTCCAGCTACCAAGACAATTGTTATTATTGATCTTTTCATCAATGAAATTTTACATTATACATTTAGGTCAAATTGTTCAGGTTAGAACAAGAGTAAGGTTACATTAAAAAAACAACGAACAAACAGAACATTGCTCACAAAATAAGTACAGGCTAACAAGAATCTTCATAAGAACCCTTCCATGTGAGGCAGGAAAACAATGTAACAATGGACAAAAAAAGAAAAACAGGTATTAAAATAAAGACACTGAGGAAAAAAAAAGAAAAAAAAAAGCAAGATGAAGAAGAAAAGTAACAAAGACAAAAGTTGGGCGGAGAATAACATATAGATTGCACACAAGCTGCGATGAGAACGTGGGAACAAAACAACAGTCATGTAACCTACATATAGACAAAAACTAGAAACACATCTAGTTATTTCAACAAGACACAGCCAGTGACGAAACTAGAACAAAAGGAAAGCTGCATGGATAAGCTCTGAAGCTATCATGGGTGATCTTATCTACCAATAAACAAAAAGTCCCACTAAGTAATCTTAAATAAGATATAGTTGGTGCCAAAATAACCTATTTGCTTGCAGACTTCTACTTTATATCTTTAACTTGGTTCATCGGCAACTACGCTACTGATAGTAGACCTCAGAGACCAAGTAAACACTCAAAGTTTCACACTATGATTTTAGATAAGTTCTAGTAATATAGCGTGTACTGTATATACACTTCCAAAAGTTCAAGATCACAAACAGTGTAAGCTGGTTCTTCTTACTTACACGGAAGAATGCTTTTGATAAGGTATAGGGAGACTAGCAGTGGTCATAATAAGATGTATTGCTGCAAACCTACAAAAGAAGTATGATGCAAAGGAAGGATGCAATACTAGTTCTACATGCCTGCAATAGCTTATTAAGACAGAAGAACAGTCATTATAGTACAATATTAAGAACCATATTAGCCATAATGAGACCATAAGGACTTCCTTTCGAAATACTAATTTTCTGAAGCCCCACAATTTATTCTCGAATGCAAGGGCTAAGACATGAAACTATTTTAGTATAAGCACAATAAATGGCAAATTTGAAGCATCTTATGGCACATGAATTAGTCGGTTTGGCATCGATGTACCTAGATAGTGAATTTACTAACACAGCAATCGACCCAAGAATATGTGATAGGGGCCCAATCCACGCAAATAGCCATAGTCACTATGATGACCAGCATGAGAATATGAGTATGAAACAGCAGTTATCAGAGTAGTGAGCTGAAGCTTCAGTTGTCCTTCGATACATCATACATCAAACCTCGGGGTAAACGATTGACAGTTAAGGAAGTACCACTCATTTATCGGGGAAGGTAGAAAATAAACTCCCCAGAAATTTAGAAGCCAAAAATGTAAAAGTACACTAAATCAATGCATTGCATGAATGGTGCTGCAGTGATCAGACCAAAGTTAGAAAATATAGATACAAGCACCCATATTCATCATCTCCAGCTCACACATTAAGCTTGTATGATATGACCACTGTAATTTAAGGTATCTGGGTATCCAAATTTACTTTTAGAAAAACTTAATGTATAGTTGTATGATCCTAACATCACTGATTCCCAAACAAACTCTTCATAATTCATAAGCGTCATAAACTCCTAACATATATAGAAGGTAAAGACACATAAAATCATGAGATGTAAAACCAAAAGGACTTAATATCAGGATACAAGAGCCACCCAAGGGCTTCAATTACAGACCTCAAGCCCCTCATCCTGCTGCCAGGCAAGGCCAGGTCCACTGTACATGTTCTTGATAAGTAATGTACAGGATTTGTCAGGATAGAAATGGACTCTGCTACAACGTGCCCCAAACCGGCAAACACCAGTTTTAAGATGGAAAGGACAATGGGCCTTATCCTGCATCAAAAGGAGTTGAAACAATGAACACTTGTACCAAAAGCACATTAGTCTCACTGACGGAAAATAATGATTTTTTTCACATAGTCAGTACTCAGTACTGTGATTTGATATAAAAGGCCAATTACCCAATGAGGAGAAATTCAAGGAAAAAAAAAAAAAAATTGGGGCACCTGCTCCGTCCCAAAGTTTGGAACTTCTTGTGCAACACTTTCTAGAACATCTTGAGCACTCCTGTAATCTTCAAAGGCTTCAGATTGGGGGGCAAGTGGGTTCGATATAGGCCTTTCACTTTCCTAGTTAGTATCGTATATTAGCATTAGTTGAAAATCATGGCCACAACTAAAAAAAAGTAAATTTACCTTCAAATCGATATTACCTGTTTTCCTAATTGCAATTCGGGAACTTTCTTAGGCACTTTGACTTTCTTCTTTTTAACAATGATCTCATTCCCTTTCCATATGATCTCTGCCGGTCCTTCCTCCACATATTCCCAGTCATCACCATCATTTGACTCCTGTTCATCGCCATTGTTAACCTAGCATTAAATAATGCACAACATGCAAGGAGGAGAAGAACACCAATAATCCAACACCAGAATAAATCGAAATTAAATAGACCATTTCTGACAATATCATATATTCATATACGTTTGGAACAAAAGCTCGTGAGTGAGTCCCATAAAGCTCTATAAAAACCATCGATTCCTCATGTAACAGTCAAGTAATCTCCCAACGTATCACAAACTGAAAAAGCAAGACGTTCCAATTTTAACATCTACCTTGCTTTCATGTTCAACAGTCTCAATTCTCAAACTTCTACCTAAGTATCCGACTAACAACTTCACACTCGGATCTCCATATACCACAACCAGCTAAAACTAATTACCTCACGTTTCCTCTAGGTATTCAACAATTCCTCGTCATTGAGTCTCGCAAGCTCCACGAAACACCATGATGAGTCCGTAAGCACTACATATGAAAGTAACCTCTATTGCATTTCACATTATCAAAGGGCTTCCTAAATTCCGACATTTCGCTTACTCTATAAATTCCCCTAAATTCATTCTCCTACCAAACCCTTCCACTATTCCAGCAACACAGCACAAACTAACACATGTTCTACAATTACTACGGAATTGTCAGTTTTACGAAACAATCTCATAGTCATAGTGATAAATTACTCCAGAAATGCAATCAAGAGTGCTCACCAAATCAAGCTTAGATTGATCTTCGTCGCGCTTTCGCCGCTCTTCCTCCTCGGCCTCCGCCTCCTCCTGTTGTTGCTTCTTCTTGAGCTCCAAAGCTAGAACAAACAGCCGCTCTCTCTCCTCGAACTCGCGGCGGTCTCTCTCCATTCGCTCGGCCTCCTCTTGTTCTAATCTCAGCAACCTCGACTGCTCCTCAGGATCATTCAACACCGCCTCCTTGATTTCTCTCTCTTTGATCGCAGTCTCTCTCCTCAACTGCTTCCTTTTCATCTTCTTCAGAAAGTTTCTCTTCTCCTTCCTGCTCATCCCCTCGCCGGTGTTGTTCTTGTTTTTGTTTTCGTCAGTTTCTCTCTCCTCCAGCTCACTGTCTCCCGCCACCGCCATGATGTTTGAAGCGGAAGAAGATTTTCACAGCTTGTGTTTGATGTTTAATTACTGTAAAAATTGATTAGTTGCTGCTTAACATCCTTTTGTTATCTCAACTATCTCAACACAACAAGAACCCTATTGTTCTTCGATCTTTGGGCAATTTTATTTTTAATAATCCAACATTTTCACTTTAACAAAAATAACCCGAAGTTTTACTTTTCGTCACATTAATATCCTAAACCTACTAAAATAAGAATTTTGTCCACCTTAAATCTCAAGGGGCTAACTAATAAGTAAAAAAGAAAAAGCATTTTGTACAAATTGATGTGATTCTTTCCATAGACGATTTTTTTTCCATTGGGTTTCCCCTCATTTTCTAGTAAATACGGAGTAATTTATACTCCCTCATACCCAAAGAAATCTCCCTGTATTCCTTTTTTGAACGATTCACTAAAATTTTCATCTTTCTAAACTTACCCCATTTGACATATTTATTGGCCTACTATGCCCTTACTATTTTTCTGATTTGGGGCTTATAATCCTTAATTACTACTTTCACAACCCATCTTCTCTCTCCTCTAACCACCTCCTCCATTGAAAGAGCTCCGATCACATTCTCCGACCATCCCGATCCCCTTTCACTCCCAACCAACGAGTTCCGCAATTATCCACCAGGCGACCACCATCACCATCTCGCTTTTTTATGATCCTTGTCGCTAACTCATCGTCGGCGAGGACATATGACCCTTATCGCTGATTGATGGGAGAAGGATGGAGAGATGGGATAATTGATCGGCAGCAAGTATATGATTGCCGATTAAACTGTCTTCAATTGAAGAAATCGCGTTTGAAAATGCACAAAAAGACAGTTTAATATTGTTTTCAATTGAAGATTGGTGATCGATCGGCGGCAAGTAAGGATGGTGAGATGGGAGATTTGACGAGTAGTTTTGTGATGGGCAGGTCCGGGGGGAGGAGATCGTCGGAAAATTTTAGCCTACGGTGTTGCTGATGGGGTGATTTCGTGAGGTTGGTGGTGGCTAGTCGCGCGATGGTTTCAGTGGCAGAAAGGAGTTTAACGGTGGTGAAGTGAGGGGTAAGAATGTGGGATTAGAGGTTAAACATATGGGTTAGTCTAATTAATTATTTACCTATCAATTAATTGAAGTTAATTTAATGTATTTGTTGGTTGTTGTGTCCAACCCAAAGAGGAAAATCTCTTTGGGTAGGAGAGAGTAATAATTACCTTCCCCTTATTCTCTACAACATACTCCCTCCTACCCAAAGTTATTTTCCTGTATTCCTCTTTGGGACGATTCACTATGATTTTCCTGTTTCGAAACTTACCCGATATGGCAAATTTTTTTGACGTTTTTACCCTTACTAATTTTTCTGATTTTTCCCTAATCTTCTATTAACCCACTAACCACTCCCTCCATCCACTAACAACTCCCTCCAAAATCTAATTACTCCCACTCAAATCCAACCCAATAACAAAACCCAACCCAATTCAAACCCCATTTCATTTCTACCCCAAACCCAAACCCAATCCCTCAATTTTTTTTCTGATCATAAAAAACTCTACCTCCTTCTCTCTCTTCGTCTCCCTCTTCATTTCTGATGAACTCTACAAACCCTAACTCCCCCTCTCTCTCTTCGTCTCCCTCTCACTCTTCATTTCTCTGATGAACTCTACAAACCCTAACTCCCTCTCTCTCTCTCTCTCCGTCTCCCTCTCACTCTTCCTCTTCTTCACTCACAAGATCATCAATTCTCTCTTCTCTCTCCTCACAAATCTGATCTTATGGCTTCATTCGACATCTCTCTCTTTAGATCTCATCCTCTCTTCGTCTTCTCACTATGATTTGATCCGTAGATCTGACTTTCTCTTCTCTTATTCCTCCCCTTTTTTATCATAAAAAATGGGGGATTCGTCATGGCCTTATCAATTTTGGTCATTTGTTCCCGAGACGCAACTGGAAGAAGAGGAAGAGACGGACATCTGCGATGGACGACTGTTTGTCGGTACTTCTGACATTTCTGCCCTTGTTGACGACGAGTACTTCGATCGGGTTGGTGGGTTGATCATCCCGGACTCTGAGGATGACACAGAGTCTATTGATACGAAGAAAAGGCGTAGAGAATCCGATGCAAAATGAGATTTAAGGGTTGAGATGTCTAAAGCCCGATGTAAATTTGATCGTGAGTTGATTGAAGAGAAAGATCGGTGGGAACGAGAGCATATTGCAATGATCATGAGCCATATGGGTTGTGGTATAATCTAAACCCTTGTGTAATTAATTTTTTTTACTTGAATCTGTGATTGGGGCAATTGCATGTGCTTAGATTTGTTTATTTTGTGATTTTTGGGCGTAATTAACCTTGATTCATTTTTTGTTTTGCTTGAATCTGTGATTGGGGTAATTGCATGTGGTTTGATCTGCTTTTTTTTTTTTGTGATTTTTGGGCGTAATTAACCTTGAATCATTTTATTTTTGCTTAAATCTGTGTTTGTGATCATTGCATGTGCTTCGATCTGTTTTTTTTTTTTTCCTGATTTTTTGGCGTAAATAACCTTGATTCATTTTATTTTTGCTTGATTCTGTGTTTGGGGTAATTAATGTGCTTAGATCTGTATTTTTTTTTGTGATTTTTGGGCATAATTAACCTTGAATCATTTTATTTTTGCTTAAATCTGTGTTTGTGATCATTGCATGTACTTCTCTCTGTTTTTTTTTTGATTTTTTGGCGTAAATATCCTTGATTCAATTTTTTTTTGCTTGATTCAATTTTTTTTTGCTTTGATGTTTTTTTATTTTGTGATTTTTGGGCCTAATTAACTTTGATTCATTTTTTTTTTTTGTTGAATCTGTGATTGGAGTAATTTTTATTGCGTAAACCTCTGTTTTTTGTGATTTTTGGCCGTACTTAGCCTTGATTTCTGTTGTGGGTTGGTTCTGATTGCTGATTTCTGTTGTTTTTTGGCCGTAATTTTTATTGGTTGGTTCTGTCATTGGGGTAATTTCTGTTGCGTAAATTAAATATCTCTTTTTTGTGAGTGATGGGAGTAATTAGCCTTGATTCATTTTGTTTATTGGTTGAATCTGTGATTAGGGTAATTTCTTTGCATAAATCTGTGTTTTTTGTGTCGTGATGGTCGTAATTAGCCTTGATTCATTTTTTTTATTGCTTGGTTCTGTCATTGGGGTAATTTCTGTTGCGTAAATCTCTATTTTTTGTGATTTTTAGGCGCAATTGACCTTGAATCATTTTTATACTATTGATTTGTAGATGGAGGGAGTATGGGTTAATTGAGTTCTTGAGTGTAACTAGCAAGTCAGTGATGATTTTTGATACTTGCATTGTAGTTGTTACATTATTTTGATCACATTTGCTACATTTACGAATTGATTGAAGCCTCTTTGAAACTAGCCACCAACATGTGTAAATGGAGGCACTTTAGATGCCAACTAACACATAGTATGGAGGCTTGTGTTTGATAAGGCTCTTAATTCGTAAATGTAGCAACAACTCTATGAGGAGTGTTATTTATATCTGAGAGTTGTTTGATTTTTTTGGCTTAATTTAAATGCTTCAAAGGATGATGATAGTACTAAAAACATAAACACATTGTGTTTGATATTAAACATAAAGGACTTGGGTTTATATTACATTCAAAATATTTACAAAATACATGTGTGATTTAAGTGTTTACGACCTAAACATGAGCATTCAAAATGGTTTAGTACTTAGTTTATGAATGAAACACAATCACACACTACATGAACATTTAAGTCGTCATTGCATTTGGAAAATCAATACCAAGATCTCCCATGATTTCCCCCAAATTGTTTGCTTTTCCAACATTGATCAAAGTTTGAATGCATTCTTTCACAACATCCTCACTTACGGTCAAATTCCTAGTGAGTAATCCTTGCCTTTGTAGTACAGCCTTCTTTAGATGTGGTAGTGAGTAGTCATTGTGGCCACCTCTTTTCATGACCTCAGTCATGACACCTTGCAACTTAGCCACACATTGTCTAACATAGCCGGATCAAGGTCTTTAAAAGCTTGTTTGACATTCTTGATCAACTCGGGTATTGTCTTCGATGGTTCTTTGTCTTGAAGTGATTGAATTGAGTTAAAGAAACCCAAGTCCAATATGTTTAAATCTGGGCTTTGTGCTGGTTGTTGATTCAATGTGATATTAAATCCGTCTGATGTTGCATGAGCCACAAAATCTTGATCGTCACCTCTTATGTGAGGAGGTGCATTGTCTTGTTGAATGTGGATGTCTTTGCTTGCCCATGATGGCCATTTGGCTTTGATAGCTGGAATAACTTTGTTGATGAGCATTGTCTTTGTCACGATTTTGTTGATATTCTCAATGGGTTTTGAGACTATAGTACCTGCTGGCCTATGTATTGAGTTTCTGATTGCTGGTCCTTTAATAACAAAGGGCCAAATGCCAATTTTACCATCGAAAATGCACTCACCATCTGGTGCGTACCTCGGTCTTGCTACTACTACCATAAACATAACCTTAGGGATATACCTCTTGCTTTGTGTGCTTCTAACTGGTTCTTCTTCCCCCGGTGTGAGTATCATCCTTTGTTTGATCTTAGTCATCCAAAACCATTTCTCATCAATATGTAGATCATTATCTTGTGATCGAAACTTGATTGCATTTAGTAGTCGATCAAATAACAATCTAGACATGATAAAGTTGAGACGAAGAAACTTGTGGTCGCTTGATAACGATGGCTTAATAGCATTAGTGTGCCACCTCAATTCTCCCTTTGCAATCCATCTTTGACATGTGGAATAACTTATGTCAATTGCAAATGATAGTCGCTTGATTGTGCATGTTTTCAATTGTGGAAGCGACTCGATAACTTGCATCGGTATAAGTACCTTATTTATGCCTTTTTTACCTTTCATTAAGCTATTCACATTGATTGGAAGACCCAAAGCTTTGTTTTGCTAGTTACACCTTTGGAGATTTCCAATTGTTTTTGTTGTGACGTTATATTTTGTTGCAATCTCCTTAATTTTGCCATGATGGGGTTTCCCATTTTTGGAGTTCTCTAATAAAAAGCAATGTATTTCAAGTCTCTGAGCATTGGTGAGATTCTTTTTGGCAGGTATACTTTACTTTTCCTTGTGATTCCCTAATGAAACTTGTGCTACTAACCTTGTGATTCCCTTGAATGCTAATAAGGTAGGATGGAAGCCTCCTCTAGAAGAAGAAGAAGAAGAAGAAGCAGCAGCAGCAGCAGGCTTGCCCCAGCAGCAGCAGAACCCCAGCAGCAGCAGAAGACCCCCAACAGCTTACTTTCACCATGCAGCAGACCCCACCACGAGCAGACCAGAATCTGACCAAAACCGAGCTGCATCAGCAGTGTTAGCATCAGCAGCGGCACCGAGCACTAAAACGAAAACTAATCCTAGTTTTTATTCTTTTTTTTTTTTTAATGGAATTGGAGTGATATTCTCTCCTTTCCTCTGAATTCTGAGATATTTTGTGTGAGATTTGTGAATTAGGATTGTATAAGGATTGGTTTATGGAGATCCACAATTAGTGGGTTCCAATCTTATCAATGAAATCTGATGTGTTTTGGGGGGAGTTTCAAATTCTTAAAAACTCTCTCCAAAAACTCCCATTTGCATTATTTGAACTTCCCTCCAATTGTGCAAACTAATCATCCGCCAGAATTTTTGGTGGGAGGATTAGAAAGGTCTAAATTTTTAATTAAACACCTTTACCCCACCAATAATTCCACTACCACATTTCTTTATTACTTGTTGTTGGTTGTTGTGTCCTACCCAAAGAGATTTCCTCTTTGGGTAGGAGGGAGTATCTATTTAACTTCAATCGAAATGAAATTAGATAAAAATAACAACTAACTTCAAATGAAAATCTATTTTGTTTTCATTCAAACATTCATTTACATGATAAAAATGTTTGTATTTTTAATTTAGGGATGTTATATGACAATTTAATCAATGAAGAAGACAAAAGTTAAATGTCAAAAAGGGTAAATAATTAGGGTGATGTAGCCAGGTAAAGAGAATTGTCAAGGAAAAAATCATAAAAATTTGTGCATATAAAAAATAGCCCATTGAGAATCGGAGTGTGAGAAATCTCACTTTATCTGGTTCGGGATATTAGTGTGACGAAAACGTTGAGTTATTTTTATTAAAGTGGAAATGTTAGGTTATTCCATGAAGATGTGCAAAGGTTAGATTGTTTTCATTAAATTTGCCTAATTTTTTTTATCCAACCACACCTAATAATTTTTTTCTTTGTGTCAGCTTGAGAATGCAGTAACTGGAAGATCTAGTTCCCGCATGGTACTGGAGAAGATCCGGACGCGGGAAAAGGAAGGAGAGAGAGAAGGGGGTTGTAGTTGGGGTGGTTTTAATTTTAAAATCTAATCCGGGCCCTTCATTATCTTAATCTAATAGTAGGGAGTTGATCATACATAACACAGGGACACTGTATGTCGTATAAAAATTCTGTATACACTTTGCCAGAACTGTTACATCTTAATTTCATCGGCGAATACAATCAATGAAATCAGCCTACTGCTTCACTAAGCTTTAAAATCTACACCGACATTGACTAAAAAGATAAATACAACAGCTAATGACGATATGTACACAACTGACACAAGATCGACAAGAAGGAAACACAGGTCTAACATCTGACCACTTCTCCGCTTTGCCTGAAACTTATCCTACACGGCATTCTAACAACAAAACCTATAACTGTTACCAACGTTCTAAGGAAGTCAGCTAACACTTGGCCCATTACTGTGCAAGTCAGCGCGGTCTGTTCTTGGGATAACAAACTGGTCTACAATCTTAACTGTGGATAACGGATCCTGGTGCTTTATAGCTGCACTCCATTTACTGGGGTGCTTCCTACGGTAGCTCATCTGCTCCGGTTGTTTTGGCTCCCCGTCCCATCTAGGATCTAACTTCCATTCCTTAGGCACCTTCATGATGAAGAAACGAAAATAGTAAGAGCTCCCTTGAAACTGGGCTAAACGGAGAACAATGAATAATAGATAATATATGAAACTAAAACCCCTCAGTGGCAAGGAACGCAAGTTGTTTTGATTACATGACGATACAACATTATGCATACCTTATCGACAGCCAGGGTATAGACTTCAAGGTCGCCTTTCTGATTGATGCAAAAGCGAGTAAATGACTTGTAGTTAGCGATGCGAAGGGATGAGAAGGCTTCATCAAAATGGATGTGAAGCCAATTGATACAAATGTACAAGTAGCTTCCAAACACCAACGAGACAATCGGGGTTGAGAAAACCCAGAAATAGAGGAAAACAGATGAGTAGTATATATAAGCATAGCTCCTTGACAGTGACTGAATCCCCATCTTGCAGATATTGCTCCTTGTGACGGCCATTACCTGGTGCATCCATAGATTAGTCCAAAAGTACAGAACACCAACTTCCTGATCCAAAAACAGGGAAAAGAAATAGAAAAGAAATAAAACAATAAAGCCAAGTGCTCCTAGTGAGACAAATGAAAGTTGACGCATCACCCCAAGAATCCAATGACAGCCTGAAGAAGGAGAAGGCAATTTAAAGAGTTTGAGCTGAACTACCTCAGGGACATCAAAGGCAAACATCAGATATTTAATGCACGCTGGATAAAGCCCAAAGCTCCATTTCTCGATACGGGCTCGGAGGCCAGTTGGATCAGGAAAGTGCTCTCTCTCCATTTGCCTGTACCACTCATACAATGTGTGATAGCCTGAAAAAAATGAAAAGCACAAAAAAATGGTAATGAAAATCATAGCCAGGAAATCAAAATAGTTAAGCAACTCAACAGCAGTGCACCAGAAGAATCTCCATTTACACAATAACCCATTATTTTAACTATGGTGCTAAAGTTCAACTCATACTACTAAAGTAAAACCGTGTGGCCAGAAAATGAACCAACAAAACCATCGGGTAACAGAGACATCAGAGAAAGGAGAAAAGAAAGGTGCTGTTACCAGATGTAGCTAACAACTCATGCCGGATACACATTTCAACACCTAACTCAAGCAGCAGCATCAAGATCAGGGCAGCAGACACATGGGCAGCTGCGTGGAGAAATCCAATCAATAGTTGTCTCTTACGTGACACTTTTGCCGGGACAAACGTTACGGCTGCTATAAGTAACAGCACAGCCCCAAAGAATGAAACATAGGAGTAGTCCAGCACATAAAACAAGGCATCAAGAACAGTCCCAAAGAAGCTTCTCAAATGGCCAAAGAAAGAATCATGTCGCAAAAGATGGTCAAGCTCACACTACATAGAAAAGAAACTATTAGTCAATTGGAACAAAAGTGAGATAAAGACCAACAAACTGACACAGAGAAGGCATAAGAGAACTGCTCTTTTCACAACGATAAGGACGTAGCAAAATTAAAATGAAATGTGTAAAATGACCCAAGAGTAGACAAAACTAGCAAGTGATGGTTACCTGAGGAAACATTGAGAAAGCCAGAACAAAATAGATAATTCCACCAATAAAGTCAAATTGCCAATTTTTCTTTCTAAACTTCAATATATTGCCCAGGGCTATCTGCAAAAAAGCATAAAATCCAAAATTACTCGTGAGTCAGATGCCAAGACAAGAAGCAAACAAAATTTGCTTGTGACGTAAAAAAAAAAAAAAAAAAAAAAGTGTCTTACCTTGCTTGAATCTTCACAAGAAGGGTATGCAGCTTTCATCTCATATGAGGTTCCATAAAATTTCCTGAAATTACTGAAGACGTGGGTCGGATGCAGAAAAGCCCCACCACACCCATTTACAAGGAGATGGTGCACATGAACAGGTTTATCAGACGGGACATAGGAATGACGCATATAATGATGCAAATCCCCAGCTAAACGGAGCTTGCACCTTCCCTTTAGATAGTGACGGATTAGATAAGCCACATTCATACCAGAAGAATGATTCCAATACCAATCCAGAAGCCAACTTGGTTCATGGGTCATAATGATTACAGAGTCACTTTCTTCAACCTGTACCAAATTGAATGAAGTGAGCGGTATTTCAGCAATTATTTATATGAACTTTAAACCGCTTAAAGTAATTGAGTATATAACAGCAAATCTATGGCCAGCAATGACATGTTTGGTGCAAAATTTTAGACATAATCAGTATTCAGTAAAGCCATTAAGAAAGGAAGAACTCCATGACCCAAAATATTTGCAAGGTTTGACTTATTGGGTACCACACAACTACGAAGAAAGTTGTAAAAGTCAGTGACATTTTTACCCTTGAATTGGGAATGTTAATATATCTTTTAGATAGGCTTGTAATTGTAAGATGAGTCTTCTTTACCTCTTATAAGGTTTACAATATTAAAGTGAAAGGGTGTAAAGCAAGACAACTTAATTTGATTATAATAAAGTAGAAGAAAAGGAATAAAGGATGGATGTACACGTGGTTGATTTAAGATATTTCGACTTCATGTGACATTTTAGTTCACCTTGCATGTCCAATTTCGGTACTCAATCCTTGAGCATGGATATGCAACTTAGCAACTCTTAGTAAGCCAAAAGCACATTGAATTTTCTAGAACCAGCTAAGTCTTATTTGCGGATCCACACTCGTGTCTGCTACAGACACCAAAGTTCATGTTAGTGATGTAACTAACCAATGCCCTACCACTGTTAACCAACATTGAAGCTGGAATATGATCTGGTGCTTGGAACACGTATGAGAACATAACTAATAAAGCATGATAAATATGCCTCAAACTAAGCCAAAGAACCTCCATATCATATCATGTCCAGTTTGATGATGGGGAACATGGTTGATGTGGAAATTCATTAAAAAGTCATCATTCTCTATGTACCAATTAGGCTATCAAGAAGGATATTCATATCAACAGAGTTGTACCACGTAAAGTAATGGATCACTGAGCTAGAGCAATCATCAAAAGTGAACGATGAAAGAGTCTTCTAACATACCAAGAAATTAAACTTCCTACATAAAAAATTTAATGAAATACTTCAAATAATAAAAGATGGGAAAAATAAATCGATCACAGTGATCACATGAAATTGTAACTTGATTATGTGAACAAAGGGGAGAGCCAAAGAATGGTGAAGTCAAAAAGCGATGGTACCTTATCTTTTATAAGTTCGGAAAAGAATTTGAACTGATAAACATCAATATCGCCATGGAGCGCTAAATCAAGGCCAAATACCCACCATCCTTTAGGAAGCTGCAAGGCAAAGTAACTCTTCTTCTGCGGCATAAGCCATCCACCAAACCAGCTTTTATGACATATATATCTCATAAATGTGTGAAGACCATCAAACCAATCTGCAAATACAGAAATAGCATAATTGTTTCTTTCTTAACCGAGCACTAAAGCACAGTCACATTCTAAGATAAACATCGAGTTATATAGCGACAGGGTACTAATGAGCATAGACAACTCAAAGCTACATAAGATCAAGTTAGTCAATACTTGGCCACATACTCATCTGAAATGTAGCACAACTGGAGTGCTTAACAGAGTTGAGTAGGGCCTGGCTTGAGAAACAGAGGCCAATACACATCGAATTACACAATTAGAATATACAAATCCCCACAGAAAACAACAAAATATCAAAAGACCTGACACCATCAATACTTTTAGTCATTGCGACAATTTGTCATCAGCTTAAAAGTTTAGTCAACAAACAGTGGGTGAAGGAACAGACAATAAAACTAAACCATGAGGCTACTGAGTCAAAACTCAATAAAAAAGATAACACAACAACTCAATGTACGTTTGACTAGCTTCAACACAAGTCAAGTCTAGCAGACCTAAAATCAGGTTCACTTGGTCTCTAATACAAACATGAAAGTGTAGCAGAGATCACTTCAGTACTTGGGCGAATTAATATATATCAAAGACTTTCAATGAGCATATTACCATAATGATGTCCATTTATAGTTCATTCGAGGAGAAGTAAGCACAAACCATGATTTCCAGGGATAATAAAACATTGAGGTCCATCGTAATGCCTTATGTCAGAAACCCCACTGGGCAACTCAGGCTTGTTCACAGCTATCTGCTCTTCTTTATACCAGGAGGGAGGCTGAAGAGCATACTCAAAGGGCCGAAAGAAGCGGGTCTCGTATGTGGAAGCAGATGGATTTGGGTACCTGTCGGAAGACAAAATAAAATGTTATCAACCCAACTAGAATGTTATTACTTCTAAAAGCAAGTTCAGATCAGATGTTAACGGAGGATGATGACCAAAAAGATGTTAATCAGTAAGTTAGAAGCTCACACCCTAAAACAAATGATAAAAGAGCATTAATATTGATGAGTGAATTTAGGGCTTATAACTTCATACTATATCAAGAATGTAAAAAACATATTTTCTTGGTTATGCCTATAGCCAATGTTTTAAGTCTATATTCAGGTATTATGGCTCGATTTTAAGATTCAGATACGCAACAGATTTCTGCGTCAATGAACCATAGTCTCAAAATGAATTGGAGACGGCTAACATGAATGCCTTACAATACCGCCATGGACTCATAGTGACAGAGCAATGAAATTTCGTAAAAAGAACCATAAAGCAAAGGGAAAGCTAATATGGCACAATGAGAAAATAATATGAAGAATAAGGTCAAAACAGGAGGGGAAAAAAAAAAGACGAAAAAAAAAAAAATGAAGGCAAGAAGAAGTCGAAACCCCATCATCCACATGAAAACTTCCTCTCCACTGTCCTCTCTCTTCAATCCCTAGTTAACCCATATAGCTTTCAATTCCTCTTATCTAAGTCATCATCCTAGGCCTTTCCCACCCCCTCATAATTTTATCACGTCTCCAACCTTCAAGCCTTTTCAGCCACACATCACTCAAGCTCCTTCTCACATGGCCACACCAACTAAGGTGATTCTCCTCTATTGTAACTTCAGTAGATGCAGCACTTACTTTGTCCCTAATCTTTTCAATTCTTAACTGAGCCTTTCGTGTATATCCACATATTCATAGTCACATGCGGAACTCCTCCACATACATCTTGCGAACATGATGGTGTTTAACAACTCAACACTCAATGTCATTACACCAGCGCATGCCCAATTCATTGTTGGGGGGGAATTATTTCCCTCTAACATATGCATAAGAATCACATAGAAACCATGTAGTGGACTTCTACTTCATTTAGCCTAATTTGATTCTCGAGAAATGTCTCCATCTAGTCCCCCGTCCATTCGGAGTTACGTGCGGATGAAGCAAAATTCTTCTTCCCTGTGCTTCAAAAGAGTCAACATAAAACATAACCCCCTTACCCCATCATTTCAAGACTAAAATAGATTGGACCAACAGGTAGTGTAAGTGCTCTTGTATAACAAATCTTTATGAAGGAACAGACAACCCAATCACTTGAGATTTTCCAACAGAACAGCCCCTAATGAACTATCCAGAACATAAGACATTATGAGGTGCCAGTCCTGGACTCCTGGAAGTTGGTGGACATCAGCCAGGGTACAGGCTAGGAACAACGATTGGAAATGGTAAGATAGGTAAGTGGATATATAGTATTGAAGAAAGGTTCAGTTCAGAGAAAAAGACAGGTTACGTATAGATCATAATTACGTCAATTCAAGCTCCAGAAAATAACATGTCAGGTAACAGCATCAGGTCACTGTCAGATTACTTTATTCACTTCTTATCACATCAGTGATGCAATTGCAGGGAAAAAGACCAAAACAAATTTAAAGCAGGGAAACTACGGTGCTAAAGGAGAAGGAAAAATACGCTTCAGATAGTGTTACCAATGACCAGAAGCTTACAAGGATAAACCGCCAGGAGTGTCGTGTCAACAGATTTCTTAAGACATGAGAACCACTACCATGCACCAGCTACCATTGACTGAGAATTGGTGGCAATGGTGGACTCCAGCACCAGTAGTTCGTATTTACGTATTTGCATTTCCAATAATCAATGATCCTTGTCTTAGCAGCTAATAATGAAAGTCATGAGCAGCAAAATGGGACGATTGTACTAAGTATTATATATAGTGTAATCTAAGTCATTTTTATAAGGCAGAACGTAGTATCCTCTCTACTTTCTTTCCCTCATATACTATTGGTCTCACTACTTACCAAAAGAAATATTCTATAGGGGTCTCAGATTACTTTGTTGCTACAATTATTAAAGATTCCCTTTGCTCAATACAAAGTTATTTCGCAGATTTGGCAACCAATCCTCAACAAGAATATACTATATATACTGTGGTTGATAGGTCTATACAAGTTCATTTAATCCTTAACTCGGATGTAGCAATCCATCCTTCACAAGATCCACTCACTGGTCCAAAGGAGGCCTAGACACGTATTTTATGAGAGGGCAGGCTTTATCGAACTTCATCTTTTCGAAAAACCATTTTACCAGTTCTAAAGGTCACCACAACAATCAACATGATGTGACCCCTACTTTAGAGGTGCATACAGTTTAGTATGTGACCAGGTCAAAGACTCGATAAAACCTAAAAGGTTCCAAATAATTCAGCATCATTTAAAAGTCATTCAACCTGAGGTGAAATGAAAGATACTTTGGGCAAAATGACTCACGAATTACCTTAATCCCATAACCCTTTCAAATTATCACTTGTTAGTCCAGCAAAAGCTCTCACATTCAGGAATCGTTGTCCAGCTTTCATAATATACTTGGTCAGAGTAGAAGTTGACCACCATTTCATATGAAGTAAGTACTAGAAGTCAAACAATCAAGAAAACGTAATAAACCTACTGGTAGGCTCTGATTGTTTTGTTGTAGTTCAGAGATAACCTACTAATGCTCTCTCCTCCCAGCTCTGAAGTAGATCCTCAGGAGCAGACAAGATAAAGAAAACAGGACCTCAGAAAGAGAAATGATATAAGAAACAAAATCAAATTTGAAAGACGGCCACAGTGGAGCATAGAATCTCAGGACGGGAGAGAGGGTAGGGAGGTGTGGATAAATGTATACACCATGATCGACAAATGATAAGCAGCACACACATCCTTCTGTTTAGGTTGTAAACCATATGAAAAATAAACCCATACAAACCGCAGTCCTCGACATGGATGATTCCACTTTTCCATATGTTTCCCAATTTTATGGATTTCCATTCTATGAACATTCCCCAATCAAATTAAACCACCATGTCCGCAAGACAAAATCAGCAACAATGTTCATATTGAAGAACGAAAGCTGAGGATCTGCATTTATGCAGCCGATTCATCATCTGACGACTGCCAACATAAAACATATGCATGTATGTAGGATTCCTACAAGTGCCTACATATGTATATTTCCTACTCGAACCTTAACCCCACACACACACACACACACACACACACACACAGAGAGAAAGCTCTTACGCAAGATCTCCTCCAATAAGCAACAAATTGCCACGTGGCAGAACTTGTTCCGCGTCCTTAATTTTCAAGGAAATTTTAGGTTGAGCAAGCAGTCGTGCAACAGCATAAGATGAATTGCCCCCATCACCAGTATCAGCCATAAAGTCAAACCAGAAATCGTCCTTCTCTTTGAAATGATCATATAAGGGGTCCCCTTGAACTGCATCTTCCGCAGAACTAGTTGCTGCCTAATCATGAAAAGTCCAAATTAAACGCATTCTTTCGTAAGAAATAAGTCAGCAGACTTTATAAACTCTAATCAGTTTCCATACAAAGGGGTGTAGTGAATGAAATTGACAGGTCAGCTATTCAAGCCCACTTAAACAAAGTTGGAAGATGAAAAGGCCCACCTCAGAGCGAAAAAAGAAAAGAAAGTAGTAAACCAGTTTTGGAAAAATGATAGTAAGGACGAAATAAAAACCATCTTATAATCACAACTCACAAGTTTGGAGAATTCCGCAAGCAAAGGAACCAGATGTCAGGACCCTAACATTTTCTATCACATATCGAACCATTTTCTCTCCATTGCATCCAATTAGAAGTACAAAAAAATAATCTACTTACACAAGGTAATGTAAATTGACAAATCTCAGTAAATAACATGTTAGTGATACATATTTGACATCAAGAGACATGTACAGAGAGTCCAGGAGACAAACATTCATAATTAAGGATGTTTATTAAAAGGAGACAGGGTACACTTGACAGAGATCAGTACCTGCATCATACGCATGTCAAAACGCCCAAGGAAGACAGTCACCGACACCAAAAGATCAAAAACAGTTTTAAATAAATCAGCTGAAGTCCTGGAAATTAGATTAGAACAGTTAACAGAGGCTAAATTTCTTTATCAGCTTGTGGGCTGTGGCCGATAAAGATAAAGAGTAAACAGGAAAGTCTGGGGGGAAAAAAGCCCATACCCCGAATACCAAGGAACCATGTCTAGAAATTCAGGCTTCAACTGCTTCTTCTTCAACTTTTCATATTCTTTAACTGACAAAGGATGAGTAAGAGCCCATCTGTAGAGAGTCAGAAATCAATGGAGTAGAAAGGATATTCAAAATGAAACCGAACAAAGACAAAGGAAAATATAAGTAAAGAAACAATACATGATCAGTCCTAAGAATAATCCAGTCTTGGAAATAGAGAGATCAATCCAAGATTATCGGAAGTAATACCTACATCCTAATGGAAACATACAAGGGTAATAAACTGTTGACTGTCATAAGTATTGAATAATCATAAACCATCCACAAAATGGTTTCCAAACAATTATCCAGGTAATAAAGTAGACAATTTCATTTATCAACAGAATCACAGTATAACAAATGGCAAATAAACCTATGACAGATAAGAAAAAATACACTTTGACAGATTACCTAGAGACTACAGTCATTATATATACAAAAAGGGGGCTACTTCTAAGTTTTAGAAGGAAGTAGGCTCATTGCCAAAAGGTTATCCAACAGTACCAGTTTCCAAGTCCCCTCTTAACAGCAGAACAACGCATGAAATAATACAACAGAAAATTTGATGTTATCTTCACCGGCTTAAAGTAATAACTCACCCAGTTGACCGTTCGACAACATAATTAGCAATGTAGAGCCCAATAAATGTAGCCCACAATGAATAAATTGGTGAAATTTCATCAGGGGATTCTGCACATGCACCGCTACATGCTAGCTGTCATGGAAGAAACAAACAGGTCAATAACTTGCAGTAGTTTATAAAGATTATAAAAGCCAAGGGAATTCCAAAAACAAATACCTCCCCGTAAATCACCCACTTTGACAACAGAGGGTAGTCACTCGCTGAGCCAACAGGAGCAAACCAAGATGAGCACACTTGATCTTTGAATTCATTCATTTGTAAAAACCAAGAAGGGCTACTTTTCTCCTTCTTTGCAAAAGGATTCCAACTGTAGCTCCCCTTGTCTTTCACAATGGCTTGGTTTCCACAGTGACTATAAAAAACACAACAGGCCACACTGATGACCTGCAAAGCCAAAATTTAATGCAAACGTGAACAGCTTGGAAGAGAGCATGCAATACAATCAAATAGTCAATAGTCTTCCAAACTTACAGCACAATTTTGAAGGATGGTCCAGAACTCAGGTCTCTTTCCAGCAACACGAGCAACAAGACCAAGATACCAGAGTCCATAGAAAATAACATGGAACACAAAAAGGAACAGAATAGACGATATGTAGATTGTTATAAACAAAGAAAGGTTCATCCTTAAATCAACTCCCATGGACGGAAGTTTCGGAAGGTGATATAAAGCCGCTAATAAAATCCAGCAAATATACCTGCACAGTCAGTCACCCAATGAACTCAATGTAGAGTAATTTACAAACTATTTGTCGAATAATCACAAGTATGAAAAAATCAAACACTCACCACATACTGAAAGTCGAGTAACTTGGTTTAATCGTCTTCCCAATGAAAGGCGAGGAGAAAAAGTAGAAGAATCCCAATAAACATAAATACATAGACCACCACTTAATATTGTTGTCCAGCCCTTGTATGATAGTGTACATATTGTCGAACGATATAAAGAAAAGGCACCCGAGAACAACCGCTATAATAGCATGACGAGAATGCTCGTGTGGGTACGGATAAGTATCAGTCAGTATAGTCCTCACACTCTCCATTCTGATAGTATCAAGCAAACCAACAGCAGGCTTGTTGGAGCCCATACAGCTCCCTTTACCACACTAATTTCGGCTTCCGACGTCTAGTAGTAACTTCTTCAACACCCTATTCAATCCAATTCAATCCCAAATACCAACCTTTTAGTAATAACTTCATGTATTACAGATTAATCGACGAAATGGCCAAAGAAAAGAACAATTCTAATACACAGGATAGAAGAAAAAAAAAAACACAACTAAAATCCCCAAAATTTGAGCGTACAATTGAAGTTATTGTAACAAAAGAGAGAAGATTATCAACTTCCGATGATGAAAATTTCATGTCTAAAGATTTAATATGACACCAAAATTGAGAATTGTTACCTGATTATATTGCGGAGTGGGTTGAATCTCACAATTATAATGAAGCGTATGCTTGAATTTTATGCTTCGAAATCCAAGCAATCTACAGCTTTGATTTCTGGAATTATATTGTGTTCAATTTTCTAGGGTTTCAGTGACATTTCTCCGGCAATTTCTGGTGCGAAAGCGAAGAACGTCAACGATTTGTTGCGATCTCATCATCCAGAGTTACGTGTCACTTTACTTTTATAATTGAACTCATATTATTTTCTACATTTTATATTATTTATACCGAACTTTTAAATATCGAACTTTATTGAAAAAGCGTCTCTCGATATAGTCACGTACTATAGTCGAGAACGATCACTAGAGTGCACTGGTGCTCTTACGTGATGATAACAACTACAACGCCTCATGTACAATGTCAGCTTCAACATGTGTATCAAGAGGCCAATCGAGCAGCCGATTGGTTAGTCAATCAAGGAGTGGACACTGAGCAAAGAATCGTCGTTCTTGAATATCCACTGCCAGACCTTCGAGTCATACTCCGAGAAGACGCCTCTTTTGTACCAAAAAAAAAAAAAAAAAAAAAGTACAGTGACATCATCTAAGAGAACTCGACACAATTACTTATCCAAACATCAACCCATATTTGGAATACGACTTCGCAAGCGTATTTGACCATTTTGACCGAGCATCAGTCATCAACAATGTCCTCATTACAATAAGTTATGGGTCATGATATTTAACACTTTTTTTTTTTTGAACAACATGATATTTAGCTCTTGGTCGCTATAGATACAGTATTGTTATGTGAAATGCACCGCATCTGCTAGATTGTGATACTTTTTTTTTTTTTTATTAAGGTAAGAAAACCTAGGTTGATCCATGAGTGTAAGACCAACCTAACTCATCCTTTCGGATGAGGGAAGAAAGAGAGTCAGACGGACTCTCAAACCAACGTGTAAGAGACGGGCATAAGTGCCCCAAATTGGCCATAAAGTCTGCGACTTTATTGGCCTCACAAAAGCAGTGAGACATCTCTACTTTGTGAAAGGAGGAAAGATCCACTAAAATATCTTCAATTAGATTGGAGATTTCCCAATGAACCTTCCAGGAACGACGAACTGAGTTAATCACGCAAAGGTTATCGCCCTCGATTATAATATTTTTAACGCCTAAGAAAATAGTCGCTTTCAATCCTTCTTTCAAAGCTAAATCTTCAGCAAAAAGAATACTTGTAGAGCCACAAGCTTTGGCCCCAAAGATTAATGGTGTTCCATTACTATTTCGAATAGCATAACCTAAAGACGACTGTTCATTACTAAGTTTCGAACCATCGAAATTTAATTTGAAGAAATCTAACGGGGGTTTATGCCAAAAAATATTCTCGCTATAGACTTTATTATTATGAAGGCCTTGACTTTGTTCACAGTTATCAGGGTTATCTAGGTCAATTTTTCTAAGGGTTAACCAATCTTTTAACGCTAAGTTTGTCAGACGAGTAACTTTGTCAACTGAAATTGTTTCATTTCTAAAAATTGAACTATTTCTAACGAACCATACATTCCACCAAATGAAGAAAAGAACTTGCATAGATTTATTGTTCATCGTTTTTTTAACAAGGTCTAGATTATGTCTGAAAGAGCGGTTAACCATACTAAGATTATTATAAATACTATCATTGTGAGAGAAGTAAATTCACGTCAAATTTTGTTACTACATCTATGATAAGAGGACAAGTAAAAAACAAATGGTACGAGTCTTCTAAAAGATGGCCACAGAGAATACAATGAGGTGGGACTGAAACATGGCTACGAATTAGTCTGTCCCGAGTAGGGAGACCATCCATACAAGCTTTCCAAATAAAAATTTTAATTTTATTAGGGATATCGAATTTCCAAATCCAATAAAAACTATATTTGTACTCACTTATGTTTTGGAGACCTTGCACTAACAGAGTAGCAGACTTAGTCGAGAAAGAACCATCATTTGATATTCCCCAAAATACCTGATCATTCATGTCATGAGACGGAATATAGATGCTACAAATAATATCTAAAATATATAAAGGAAGGACTTGGCTAAGTCGTTGAATATCCCATTGATGAGTATCCGTAATAAAATAACTTACCTTAATAGAATGTTCAACATTGATACTATTTAAAGCTACTTCAGATAGCGGAGTTGGGAGATCCCAGATGTCTTGCCTAAAATTTATATCTTTACCGTTACCTATTTGCCAACGCAAACCTTTTCTAAAAATGCTTCTAAGAGACATGAGTTTCCTCCACTGCCATGAACTGCTAGTAGGGGGATTATGATCAAACAGATTTGATGATTTAATGTATTTTTTCTTAACAAGTTTTACCTAAATGTTATCCGATTCTGTTAGTATTTTCCATAGCAATTTTAGCTGCATTGCCTTGTTGGTCACCTCTGCTCTTCGGAGACCCAAACCACCCATACTTTTAGGGGTACAAATTTTATCCCAACCTATAAGATTGGGAGATTTGTTACCATTAGTTTATTCCAAAGAAATTCTCTGTTGATCTTATCTAGATCTTTATGAATCGAACTCGGGATTAAAAAACTTTGCATTTGAAAGGTAGCCTTTGAAGCTAAATTGGCTTGAATTAATATAGTTCTTCCGGCTTGGGAAATGGAGTTAGCTTTCCATTTAGTTAATTGATTTCTTGATGTTATAAGAACATTAGAGAAAGTTTCCTTTGTTACTTTGCTATCTATTATAGGACACCCTAAATATTTTCCCAAAGAAGAGGCTTCTGGCATCCCTAAGATGCCACAGAAAGCTTCCCGATCCACTCCATGCACATTTTTAGTGCATTGAAACGCTGATTTGGTAAAGTTGACTTGTTGACCTGACATGTAGCAGAATTTATCCAGAATATTTCTAATTTTTTGACAACTACCTTTTGAGGCTTTACCAAAAATCATAGTATCATCAGCAAACGTTAAAAAAGGTATTCTATCTACACCTTGGCTAATCTTAATACCAACAAGATGATTTTTGTCATCACTAGCTTTCTGTAGCTTTCTTGCTAGGATTTTAGCGCACAGTATAAACAGATAAGGAGAAAGAGGATCACCTTGTCTAATGCCCCGAGTTGGGTAAAAAATATCCTGCGGACAACCATTTACTAGTACGGAAAATAACACCGTATTGACACAACTCATGATCCAGGAAATCCATTTAGGATGGAAGCCAAATTGTCGCAACGTTTCTTCAATGTATCGCCATTCTAATCGGTCATAGGCTTTCTCCATATCTAATTTGATAGCCAGCCATCCACCTTTCCCCCCTTTCCTTTTAAAGGAGCTGAAAACCTCATGGGCCAATAGGATGTTATCTTGCATTATTCTATTTGGAGTAAAAGCTCCTTGGTAAGGATGAATAATTTTTTCTAGAATAATTTTAAGGCGATTTGCTAAAACCTTCAAGATAATTTTGTAAATAGTGGAGCAAAGGCTGATTGGTCAAAAGTGGTTTGCTGTTTCGGGGTTTTCTATTTTAGGGATGAGAGCTATAAAAGTATGATTGATTTCTTTAAGTAATTTTCCTGAATGGAAAAATGCGGAAACAGCTCGAATAACCGAGTTGCCAACAATATGCCAATACTTTTGAAAAAAAGTCGGCGGGTATCCATCTGGACCAGGGGCTTTATCTGCTGCCAATTGAAATACAGCAGATTTAATTTCTTCACCACTGATCTCCCGAATTAAAAAATCATTGTCTTCTTCTGAAATTTGATTTTTAATAAGATCAAAATCCGAGTCACTAAAACTACAGTTCGAATTTTTTGAAAATCTCAACCGGAATTCTTTTGTTATTGCAGACCCTATAAGAGAAGGATCTGAGTATTGGATGCCATCAGAAGAAGAAAACTTATGAATAGCATTCCTGTTTCTTCTAATAGTTGCATGAACTTGAAAATATTTGGTATTACTATCCCCAAAATTTGCTTTATTACTTCTAGCTTTTTTACTCCAATAAGATTTACTGTAATGAAATAGGCAATTTCTCTTTTTTCAACCATTTTTCTTGAGCAACTTTTAATTCCAAGTTATTGCTATTTATGAGTAGCGCTTTTTGAATGTTTTCTAATTTTACCTCTGCTAGAGAAAGTTGTTTAAAAATATTGTCAAATGTGGTTTTGTTCCATTCCTTAGCCTTTTTCTTTAGGATTTTACACTTATTAATAAGTCTGTACATATGAGATCCATGGAATTTCTCGTTCCATGCTTTACGAACGACCAATTCGAAATCTTTACGCTTTGTCCACATCATTTCAAATCGAAAGGGAGGAGATTTTCTTCTTATGTTCGATATAAAGGATAGTGAAATAGGGCAATGATCAGAGCTAGTAAAGGGATGATGATAAAATTTAGAGTCTGGGTATAGCTGCAACCAAGAAGGCGAAACTAAGGTTCTGTCTAAAATTTCAAAGGTATTACTAGGACCTTTTTGTTTTCTCCTCCAAGTAAATTGGTTACCCACGAATGGAAGGTCAATAGCATTGGTATTACACATAAATTCCGCTAACCTCACAAATCTAGTCTTACCAGGAGGTATACCCCCTTTTTTTATCAGAAGCCTGCTTAATTTCGTTTAGATCACCCATAACAATAAATGGCATGGAAAGCGATTGGATGTAAATGGTTAATTCATCCCAGAATTCTCGTTTTTGAGCATCACGTGCTGGTGCATATACAAAGATGATGATAAAGAATTTATTTGTAGTAAAATCATGTACTTTACAGCTTATGAACCGATTTGACTTAAGCATAACGTTCAACGAAAAAGTTACTGATTGGCATTCCTTCCAAAATAACCATATCCCACCCGACATACCTTGAGTTGGAATATATTCGCAACAATTAAGGTCGCATCTACTAAGAAAGTTAACTTTGGGGGGGATTTGAGATTTTGTTTCGCATAATGCTAGAATGTTAATTCTATTATTTTTACAAAAAAACGTAATTTCTTCCGCCAGATTTTTCCTACCCACACCACGGACATTCCAAAAGGTTGTATTCATTTAATAACAATATAAGAAAATAAGGAAACGTCTGAGTCCCATAAAGAGGAAGATTGAAATTAGTAACCCTGAGTAACAAGAGCATCCTATAAAAGACAGTGGGCTGACCAATTGCCTTCTTTGGGCAAAACATACCAATTCTCAAAATCATCACTCTTTGGGTTTCTATAACCTGGAGTAAAGTTTTAAATTGTAAGCAAAAAAGGAGACCCAAACTTACAACTAATACTGGAAAACTAGAACTAGAAACCAATAGAAAGTATCTTGAAATAACATAAAGAATCAACCAAAAACCAATCCAATAGCTTATGGGGCCTGGATTGGAGAAATGGAGATTCTCAACAAATAACATTGTGGTTAGAAGCTGATTAAGCAAGAAATTTGCTCGAATACTATCCACAAGGGTGATAGCTTGATAGTCACCAAAAAAGGTGGAAGAACCTGTCTCACACAAGACGAAAGAGCAAACCAGTAATTCGTCTAGGTTCAAGGTTTGATTTTAATTAGAGCTTATAAGAGTTGCAGTTGTGGTTGGAGTAACCCCACCAAGCATTCAACTTGGACCATTCATCTTCAAAGGTAAACGTCATACCTGCATCTCCCACCATCCGCCTCACTGTATGCCGACCAGCACAGAGGAACCCTGTAAGGGAGAGTGAGCGAATAAAACGGAAATCTCCAGCGCCGCTATCGAGAATGTTTGTACCCAGAAATTTGGAGATGAAACTCCTAAGAAGTAGAGTAGACCGATTTGTTTGTGAGGTAATAAGCTCTTTGGGAAAAAACTTTAGACTAGTAGGATAATGGTGGCTACTGATTTTTGTTGGGTGATTGATTTGTATTGCAGCCATAAAATGGAGACCAAAATCCATTAAAACTGGATTGCCAAACATCTTTGATTCCCAAATTCTTTGAAAACGTAGCATAGGATTTTTGTGGGGTTTGCTAATTTGGATTAGAAAGTGGCTTATACTCTGATTACTCTCGATTTTCATTTGAATTAGAGATTGGTGATCTTGATTCTTTGCTTTGATGATTGTTGGGTTGTTCATAATCAGGGCTAGGAAGCTTATGTTTGATTTGGGTTTTTTGATTTTTTTCCTCTTTTTCCAGACGTTCTCTCTCATTTGTTTCTCTCTTTTCATTTCTTTTCGAGATCAAAATTATGATTGAGCTGGAGTGTCGCTACTAGATTGTGATACTACTAACCAAAAGTGAAGTATTCAATCCGCAAAAACACGTCTATTACTTGACGTCTCCGTTATCTAGTGCTAACACAAACACGTCACTTGAAAATACACATCCTACCGGGCTACCACGCCAAAGAATATTCGGAAATGTTGTATAACGCCCGTGTCCGTCTAGACCGTTCGTGTCTATTTCTATGCTTTACCTAGTTTTATAATCATGATTTCCGCTTGGTTTCCTCTTCAATTAAGAGCATTCATTTGTCAGCTCTTATCAGTAACCAACAAGTAACAAACTCTGAATCTCTATATTTCTCTCTTCAAATGCCGGCAATGGCGACGAACGCCATGGCAGCAGCGGCGGCCGCAACAGGCGGGCAAAGAACGGTCCTAATTACAGGAGTGAGCAGAGGTTTAGGCAGAGCCCTAGCTCTGGAGATGGCGAAGCGGGGCCACTCCGTCGTCGGCTGCGGCCGCTCTCAGGAAAGCCTTAACTCTCTTCAATCCGAACTCAACGCTTCCGCCTCGTCGTCGTCTTCGTCTTCCTCTGATTCTCCTCACCTCCTCTTCAATGTCGATGTGGTATGCATTTCATTTTTATGCATTTTTCGCATATATTGTATAGTTTTTTTTTTTTTTTTTTTTTTTTTTTTTTGTATTGTTATGCATATAGTTCGCGGTGGAATTTAATTGGTTGAATTTGGGGTTTTTTTTGGTAGAAATCGAATACTAGTGTGCAAGAATTGGCCAAGAATTTGGTTGAAAAGAAGCGTATTCCTGACATTATTGGTAATTTTCTTTCTTGGTTTTCTTTGAATTTGTTGCCTGCTATTTATATTCCAACACAATTCCTATTTTGCAAGAGGAAAGTCTGGTATAGGTTGTCGAAGAGTATTATTGTGGGGCGGAATTGGAGGGTGGAGGGGGGGGGGGTATGGAGAATATCTTGTATCAGATTGTCTAGCCTTAAGGTTGAGTTTAAACATTTATCGTTCTCAGATTATGTACGGCGTTGAGGAAGATTGCCTGAGGTTTACGGTTAAAAACTTAAAACCTTCATAGTTATGTCGAAAATAGGGTGCCTTACAATGCCGTTGAATGAACAAGTTAAGAAAGGGGGAGAATAAAAGAAATGTGTTGGGAGAAATCTAAATAGGAAGCTTAGGAAGGTGCACTTGCTTGATTGTTTGAAGCTGTCAGAAGTAAGCTCCCACAACAAACGATATGACCCAATAACGGCAGGATTCTCTCATGTAAGCGAAGTTCTGGCATGCTTAAACTTTAGCGTGGGTGAAGTTTCAAGTGCAACAACCCTTAAATTTTTCTTCTGTGAGCCCGAAAGTGTTATTCTTTGGCACTACTTGGAGATTGAGTATAAAAGATTTTCCATTTCTTTCAATGCAACTGGGGGAGGGGGAGGGGTAGAATGTCCAGCTTTGTACTTGTTCCTTTGCTAACTGAGGTATTATAAATTGTAAATTATACTAGATGGATGTCAGAGAGAATGATCTGTTTAGGAGGATATTGGTTTCTAGATGTAACCACCGATTTGTAAAACAAATAAACTTGCCATTGTAAATTCATTAATCATTATCTAATTGATGTATCACGAATGAGGGGAATGGTTGAATGGACAGAATAGACGTCTGCCAATAGTAGAAAACAGACAAATATGCATTGAAAAACAGGCAGTATTAAAGGGATAATATTATGCGTAAGCCACCATTGAGATATTGGGTGATAGACAGATAGCTTTGTAAAAGGTGCCTTCTGCACAAGTCAAGGTTGTTGAAATGGGACCAGAAACTTGGATGAGAATGTTGAGATCCACCGGTTGAAAAATGGATCTCTAGGACTAGGAAAAATTTCCCAGCATGTTCTTTAATGCACTGTCTGTCTGGATATGTACGTGGAACGTGGATTTTGCTGCCTTTCATTTTCCTTTCTAAATTACTGTAAGTGGCACTCGTAGCTTGTATGAAGATCTCGTGTCTTCATTATCACTTATCAAATGTTGAACACTGCCAATTGGTATATAGGGACAACCCTTTACGGATCACTTGCATTTGTTGTTAAACATGCTAGGTAGATGATTGGAGACTTCATAGGCATGTTACGCTCTCTGGTTTTAGCCGTATATATTCAGTCTTTGCCTGGCCAAAGTTGAATTTCTTTCAAGTAATTCAGTTTATATTGGTAATCAGTTTATATTGGTAATATAAGATAGGGATGGTTTCCATTGGAAAACTAGTGCATGAAGATGAGAATATTTGTTTGTGCTAATTTCCTATTAAGACTTACGAGTGGAAGCAGAAACATTGAAAACAAAATAAGTACAGAAACAACAATAGAGCCCCGGCCCCGAAAGGATATATGGCCAGGCTGGCTAATTTGAACCCATATATGAATTTGGGGTCAGCCAACATTTACCTTTGTTGAACTTGAAGTGTGTATGCAGATTCAAAATGCTAATATTTAAGCTAGTGATGTCGGCAACTTTGCGAATGTAGTGTGATTGCTTTCCAGCAGCTGTTAGGATAGGCCTGAATGCCTGATTACCACTCTGTTCCAATTTAAACTTCCCATGGAATTCGAAATCCTCTCACATTTTCAAATGCCACTGGAAGTTTAATTTGGGGCGAAGTGGTATTCGACAACATAGTTTACGTACATGTTTATCTGTTATTTTCAGTGATGATGTCTTTGTTTATCTGAGGACAGCTCTGACCATTTAGTATATCAAAACATTGCCAAAAACTGCACTGGTAAGCTAGATCGGTGTTACTCTCTTTTTTGAGTTCTGATTTTGGCTTCTGAGCCTCTTCGCTCAATTTTACGTTCTACCTTTAATAGTTTACCCTCTTTGGTGACATGATAATAAATGAGGTCAATTTATATTTAGGGATTGCCTGGTATGAGGGTAAATATTAGAGGGGGGGGGAGATTAGGGGGAATTCTTTTCTTGGGTGGTGAGGAGAAAAGTTTTAGGCCTTAAAAAAGGGGGGGGGGGGTAATGGATTCCAGGCTTATTTTTTCCTCTCAATCCAAACTTGCAAAATGGGCCTAAATCATTACTCCTTGATTTTTTCAGGCTCATTACTGGCAATCCCTTAGTGATGAGAAAGATGAAACCGATCTAAATAAGGGTTTCACAGGCTTGTTAAGTGTAGATAAAATAAAGGAAGGTGTAGTAGCGGATGTGCATTACTTTGGCTGCTTATTGCATCTTGTTGCTCTAGATAAAGTGCCTCAGACAGAGGAATGTGGTCGCTTAGATAGCTATTGACTTCTAGCGGCTCTTAATTGCTACATTATCAAGGAGGGGAACCTGGGATATCAGGGAATATGTCTTGGGCTCTTTGCGACTTTTCAGCCACAGTAGCCTTACATTAGCCTGTCCATAAACAAGAACGAGTGCAGCAGCTCTACTTGGTTAAGGCCGCAGTTGTCTGGACATCATTCAACTTCATGACTTGAAAACTCCAGATGACCATAGTCGTTTCTAATAGGCTTATATATAACTATTGGATAGCTAATAGTTTGCACAGGCGTGTGGATATAAGTAGAATACATGGTGTCATATTACCCTGTGACAAGCCTTTGATGTTAAAGGTTGTTTACTATTGTGACTGTTGCTATCTAATATAATTGTTATGGAGGAACTGATGTAGATAATGGAGCGGGGAGAAATTACACAATATTTTCACCTGTTTCCCTACGAGGAAACTGGTAGTTGTGTTGTTTAGCTTTTGTAATATATGAGATCCTATCTTACTTATCAAAAAAAAAAATGTTTAGCTTTTGTGAACTTGTGATATATATGAATTAGCCCTTAAAAAGATATTGTCAGAGGAAATTGTCTTTGTATTTCATGGTAATCCTTTTTCTTTTCCTATGTTAAGGAAATATCTTTCCATATGTGTCAGAAAGTGTTGTAGGTAGGTTCAAACTTATTTCGTAGGAGTGGTTCAGTCTTCGGCTCTTCGCGCTCCCATTGAGCTTGCTCCTCAATTTTTGCGCATTGCTGTGCTTGATGTACGAAAAGCTCCCTCCATTTCACCATGAGTCTCTTCTTTTAACTCCAAGATTGAGCATGGAATAGACCCTTAAAAAGTGCAAGCTTTGCTATTTCCTATTAGTGTTCCATCACATATAGTCATATAGATAGGTGGAGAAATTGGTAGTTCCCTAATGGGCTATTATAACTTATTTTTGTGGTAAGGTTTGATGGATTAGTCCAAGGGTGTCCACTGTGTGGCATATCCATTAAGTGGCATATCCAAGAACATTGTTAACCTTGTTTCCTATGGAATCATAGATATGATCGCAACTGAATTCTATATGTCAATAGCATTTGCTCAAAACTTACCCTTTTATTCACGGGCGACTTTTTTCTTTGGTTGTCTATAATAGATTCTTCTAGTTAGGGCCTCAAAATGAATTTGGAGTGCATAGACGTGATTTCTTACTATGTCTTTGAATCTGTGGCAAGGTTGGTCAGGGGTTTGTGATTCTGATGAGTGATCTTCTGCTAATTTTTGTTGGGGGTTGGGATGCTATGGAGGCATAGTTGGCCTAGGAAAGGTTTGCCATCTTTTAGTAATCTTCTGGTGTCATAGGCTAGAGAAATACTAACATGCGCATGTTTGGGGTAGGGCTTTAAAGGATTTTAGTGGGCTACTGCAGCTGGGTGTTAGACCACCCACAATGGGGAGGGCAAAGGGGGGTAGGGCAAGGGCAAAGTGATAAATAAAAAGGAAAAATAAAAAAAAAACTTGGGGCAAGGGAAAGAGGAAAGGGCGAAGTTTGCCCTCAAAGTTAAAACAAGGCAAGCTGGGGCACGGAGGATGTTGGAGAGCGAAAGTTTTTAATTTTTTTTTATTTCTTCCTCTATAGGCTATTTTTGCATCATGTAAATTCCAAAAATAATAATAATAATAATAATAATTACACCAACAGTTTTAATTTTTAATTCTCTATAAATAGAGACCACGTTCGATATACTTTGCTGAACATTTGATTTCTCGATTTTTCTCAAATGGAATAAAAAACAAAATAATAAATAAATATAGTTTTTAATTTTTTATGCCTTTGGGTGAGCAAAGGCACCATTGTGGTTACTAAGGCATAGAGGTAAGGCAAAGCAATTAAAAATTTATTTTTGGTTGTTCGCCCTAAGGCAAAGAAGGGCACTAATGTGGGTAGTCTTAAAGAATATCCAAGTTGAGTAACTCTAATACCTCGTTTCTTTTCAAAAAAAAAAAAAAAAAAAAGGTAAAAAAAGTTACTCCATGGAACTGGATCATTCTATAATCCTTTTCGATGGACTTCTTGATTTATCATTCTTAATGTGTGCTTTCTTGTTTGTTTTTTATTTTCTTCTTCTGTTAAGTAAGTAATATAGGATGTTGGGTGAGTCCCACGTACACCAGGGGGTGACACCTTAATGCAAGTTGGTGCGAGAGAGTTTCAATGTTAATAACATGGCAGTGCTTAAGGTTGGCTACCAGATTGATGTTGCAACGGGTGCAAACGTAAATGAGAGCTAAATTTTTCTTGGATATGAAAGCTACTAACAAGCGGTTCGAGAATTTTAAATTGGTGATAGCATATGTGATTGTGAATAGTCAATGTAGAGTTGTAGACTGTAGCCAGGTCTTAAATCTCATCTGTTCTCATGCACTTTCGGTAATGAATGTTTGTGCTGTGTTCTTTCTATTCAACTGTATTCAATTATGAGAACAAAAAATGATACTCTGTTTTTGCTTGCAGTAAATAATGCAGGTACTATAAATAAGAACAACAGTCTTTGGGATGTTCCAGCCGAAGAGTTTGATAATGTGATTGATACTAATGTCAAAGGGATTGCAAACATGCTCCGTCACTTTATTCCTCTGATGATTGAGAGGAAACATGGAATCATTGTCAACATGTCATCTGGCTGGGGGCGATCGGTTGCAGCTCAGGTGAACAGATTAGAAATTATCTTTTCGTTGATATGGTGTTCAAAGTCTGTCATATGGACATTATCTCCACACACACACACACACACACACACACACACACACACACAAGATAGGGTCTTTCTAAGAACATGTTTGAGGAGCTCAACTTTGGATATTTGATGGTGGAATTGAAAGTAATGTTTTCATAATTTCAAATCATGTTATGGTTGAAATATAAGAATGAGTGGGATGACTGAGTATTTTTTAGATAGGGAAAATTGTACTGATGTACAGAAGAAAGATACAAGAGTGGAGGATATGTAAGTTAGATGAGTATGAGTTAAATCTGCATGATTATGAAAGTTATGGTGGTGCTAGGCTATTTGATTTCTGTGAGTTGTTTGCCTTGCACTTATTGCCAAGGATGCCCAGAACATTTCAGAATGTTGAGTAAAGGTTATTGTATTGTACTATAAATGTTAGTCTTGTTGGTGGTTGAGAAAGATCTTTTTGACAACGAGAATGTACAGTATGACACTACCTGTGAGTTCTAGATAGACATGTCAGTAATTCGTTTTTGAGATATTAGTATACCATGTTCAACGAAATGTCGATGAAAGCAAAATGCCTAAGCTAAATATAGCTTGGTTTCTCTGGGAGATAGGTCATCGCAATTTGTACTGTCATCAAAAGTATCAATTGATGTATCTGTGATATGAGAAAAGCAAGTTTGACATAGCATTGGCTCAGTAGAGATTCTGAACATGCTGCTAGCCCCTGATTAACCAAAGTAAAAAGGAAGTTGAAATCATGGATTATGTTGATTTATATGATTCCATAATGAAAATTGTCTCTTACTGTTGGTAGAAGATTTTGGGTTATGAACAACTTTTCTGCTTGTATCACCTAGTTTCAACTTTCGTGCCTGCTTGTTGCATGGGCTTCACTTGTAAATACATTGGTTTAAAATAGTTGAGCTTAATATGAGATTATTCAGTAGTGTGTGCCCCAAAGCATATGGGATATAATGCTTTGTTGTTTTGTTAGTGTTGTGAGCCTTCTTAGACAGCTAGATCTTAGATAATGACATATGTCACACGGCAAAGATGTAAGATCAGATTGATGGTGCAAATGTCTGATTGCAGTAAATGAGATCTTTTCTCCTCTTTTCCACTCTTGGGCCCTGCTGTTGTTCTGATCATCTTCACATGCACAAGCCTGTTTTCTTTTGAGAGACAATTTTTTATTCTGCTTTTTGGCTCGTTTTTGACAGGTTGCTCCTTATTGTGCTTCAAAATGGGCAGTTGAGGGTTTGACTAGAGCAGTTTCAAAGGAGCTAAATAGTGGTGTTGCAGCTATCGCTCTCAGTCCTGGAGTTATACATACTGAGATGCTTGAGTCGTGCTTTGGTGCTTCAGCCAATGTCTATCCGTCTCCTGATCAATGGTACTGTTTTCCCCTTTATCTACATGGAAGTTTTACCCGCTTGCTGTTTGTTTGATTTGAAATCTTCTATTACTTTTTTTTGTTGTTTAATTTCTAACTTGATTTAGAAACTCAGAGGTGATTATTTCTCCCGCACTTTTGTGTGTGTGTGTGGGTGGGGGTGGGGGTCGTATGACAACTCTTTGAGGGCCTGTATGTTGCGTCTTTTAGGATAGTTCCACCACAGTAGTTCATCAGACTGTCCTTGACGTGTTACTTCTTGTTGGTTGTGGACTCTGGTGATGCCTGTGTTTCTTGGTATGCTTATTCCCTTTGACCTTTTTAGTTGAAGTTTGGGAATACGACAGAGGGAGGGAAGGATAGGGTCAAGGCTTGATTACTTTTCCACATGCGTACCCGATGTTCAAGGGTGCCAAAGACCCTGATCTGATCTGATTTGAATGATTCTGAACTGATCTGATCTGATTTGAATGTGTTGAAATTTTGATTGAATTTCAACAAATTCGTATATGGACCAAATACATCTATAGAAATTTGAACATTTCTGATCTGATCTGATCTGATTTGAATGACTCTGATCTGATTTGATCTGATTTGAATGATTCTGAACTGAATACTACTTTTATTAAGTCCTATCAAACAGGGCCTTAACAGCTTTGATATTATGTGCCTTCTTGAGTCTTAAGAAAATGACAGTGTCTCATATTGTTTGTGATCATTCTATTGCCTGAATTGATCGTTTTAGTTTACGATTAAACCGCATTAATTGCGATATTAAGGGATTACAAAATAAAAAGTTAGTCATAATTTATAAAGTAACCCCTTTACTCATCCTATATGGTGGATTATAAGGGCAACCACTAAAAAAAGTATAATGGTCACTAAAAACTTGGGTCACTATATAAACTTATTGTGAGACCATCTCATGCTAAATCGTCCTCAGAATTTTCTTGTAATGTTTAACCTCTGTTAAAATAAAAAATAAATAAATAAAAAACACTGAATATTCACGTATTCTTCGTCCTGTGAAGTCAACAAGGCCTGGATGTTTTAGTGAAGAAAGTGTGGTTTCATGGAGGGATGAAAATTCACAGGCTGACATTGAAGGAATAGTGCCAGTGGGACTAAAAGACAAACCAACTTTTTACCGACTAATATCACCCCCCCCCCCCCCGGCCTCGGTTCCCAGTTGCTTAACTTGCTTTTATTTCTCCCGATTTCATGAGACCTTTCCTCATTTTCTATTTGAATCATGTAGAATCTGCTTGCTGCTACATTTTGCTCTGTTTTTGACTAGGGAAAGGCTATTGGCACTCTGCAAACGAGCTTTGCAGCTTTCTTGATTAGAGCACAATCTAACCTAGCATTGCAAAGTTTTAGAGTACTTATAGTCTCTCTCTTGTCTGGTTCTACGTATACTTACTGTTGAGACTCTTCCCCAATAATGACTTTTGGTGGTAGACATCGGACATTCGACTGCCAATGTATTTAATTGTCTTTTATTTTCTGGCAGGGCTCCGAGAGCAGCAACTATGATACTTAATCTATCAGCTGCAGACAATGGCGCATCTCTCACTGTGTAAAGAGCAACTGATCGTTGAACTAATATTGTTCTAGTGAACCTTTTAGGGCTAGGGCTCTTTCTGTTCAATTTGTTATGGATTGTGTAATGTAATGGGCGCTTTAATGTAAAGTAATATGTTGACTTGCTGCCTCAATCTTCCTTTTCATTCGAGTAGAGACCACTGAAGATGATAAGCGTTATAGTAGGTTCTGAAGCAACATGAGGGACCTCAAACCGCCGCACTCGTACAAAGGTGTGTCAAGTACTCAAGTCTAGTCTCTAGTCTCTAGCATGTTTCCTAGTAAAGAAATTGCTGAAGTTACTATATAGCCGATGAGTTTCTCGAATAGGGAACGTGGGACATTATCTTTGCACCCCATGGTCTATAACTCTATTTTCACTATTCGTAATAGAATGTCTGAAAGACTGGAAGTTGTGCTCTCAGAATTTTTCATTTATCTATTTATTTATATTTTTAAGTAGCCAATATGATAAATTGTTGAAGAGTAAAATGACTACGAAGTTGATTTGCAATATTACAAGTAAATGTGTAGCTGTTGTCATTTCAACCCAGCTACCACCTAGGTAGCACGGACACGCCTGTCCAGTGCCGTGTCCGTGTCCGACACAGTGTCAGATACGGACACGGATCAAGCACGGTACGACACGACATGCCCAAAAACTGTGCTCGGTTTTTTTTATTTAATTTTGGGAAACGGAAACGGTTTTTTTTAATTGGACACGAACCGGACACAGACCAGACACCTTTCACGACACAAAACTACGTCGTTTTGACAAGTTTTAAAAAAAAAAAAAAAACTATGTTTTCTCTCTCTTATTTAAATACACTAACCGGTAGCTCAATTATATGTCTTACTTCTCTATCTCCTTCCGTTTCCCATCTTCCTGCTCCGAACGGCTCTTCCACCTTTGACTGGCGGCGCCTTAGCAGACCTCCTCTAACCGACATCAATAAAGGCCCCATCGTTACCGCTCCACCTGTACCCGCTCGCACCAACCCCACCTCTACCTATCCGTGCACAATTCGCGTAATTGAAAAAATATGCATTCAAAATACTTATTATTTTTTGTTTTTTGCCGTGTCCGTGTCCGCTAAATTTCAAAGTGTCGTGTGACGTATCCGTATCAGTGTCTAAATCCGTATCGGTGCTATCTAGGCTACGACAACCCAACTCACCTACTAGTACATCCTTTTACCTTTACTTTTTTTATTCCTTTATAACAATGGAGTACCACTTTATACTCCTTTAGTGGACGAGTTTTTACTGTTTCCGTTTTTTTCCGTTTGTTCACCATTACATTTGAATTTCTCTCACAAACATTAACAAACTAGTTTTTTGACCCGTGCAAATACACGGGAATTACTAATGTTTTTCTAAATATAATTATCTATGTGACTATGTCATGTAACATAAAATTGGTATGAAAATATTTAAAACAAAACCATTTTATATAGCGTTTGGAAACTGTAACTTGAAATTTTTGGTAACCATTTTTAGCGTTTGGTAAAGTAGAATGCGGTTCGAGGGTTGTATTTGGTGTACACATAAAATTTTTGCTTCAAATTAAGAAATCCAAATTCTCGAATAATTTTTAGGATTGCCAATCAAATGATTTGGATAAATTTTTGATTTGAGAATAACATTCCCAAAACATCTTAAAGAATTTAAACTTAAAAATCATGTTCAAAAATAAGAATTTAGGACCCGTCTGTGAAGTCCGACCTCATACCAACGGACCAACCTAATGAGCCTGCTCCACCCCTCAATGACCACCCGTCGACTCTTGTATGTATTCGATAACTTTTATCAACTTATTTAGGTGGCTCCCTCTTACGCCATGTGTCCTAGGCGACCTCAACTTCCCATGCATTAAATCGTCTACGCAAACCACCAATCGACAAATCATCACCCTACCCGCTTCCCTATCTAACATCCACCACTTCCATCCCCATTCCTAATCATCAACACCCAACATCCAACAAAATTTTAGAAGACATTTTCTCACCCCTGTTCAAATTTTTTAGTCGACCCATTCCTCGTCGATTTCTTACTTGACCTCCCTAACCGACACCTTTACATCCATCAAATTATCTAATCGGTAGTCGCACCCGCCTCCTACTCAGTTTATTCCCCAACTCACGCTCTACTTTACCTGAACTCCCTTATCAGGTCAATTTCTACAATAACCCCTTCATACCCGCTGATTCCTAGAATCGAGTCATTTATATTAACATCTCCTATCAACTCATGACAACATATCAACTCCTTTGCGTGACCCACCCACCACTAATTTTGAAACTCGACCCCCTAAATGAATATTTTCTTTTATATGTATATGTTAACCAAATTGTTTATATATTTATCTTTATTTTTGTACCCTTCAAACTAATTTATATGTAATTGGTACCCGTACACATGTATGGGGATTAATAACATTATTTTAGATAGTCTGCACCCCTCTTACCCATGTCAAAATTTCTAGCCAACTTCTAACCCTGCCGATTTCTCTACCCGATCTCCATAATTAAAACTCATACCCTCGTCAAAATATCTTGTTGACCCTCAACCCCTATCAACTACCCGTCTTCCTAACATCCATACGATCATACCTCACACTCCCACCCCGTCAAATTATCTAGCACGTACCCCAACTCTGTCAAAATTTAGTCGACGGGTAGATTTACTAAAACATGTCCTACTTTGACACAAGATTGATACATGTCATAAATAGATTAAATAAAATAGAAAAAACTTAGATGAGCCTAATTAATACCAACGTATTAGTTTTACCACATCATTTGTCAATATAATTATGGTTCCTAACTTTTAGATTAGAAATGATAATATATAAAAACAAAAAGTACGTTACGACCATTAGCATATAAGAATAGCTAGGTAAGGTATAAAACTATAAATTCCTTTCGTTGTGTTATTGTCCTTATTGAAAATGATTTTTTTTTTCCTTTTCGTAAATGTATTAACAACGTTGTTGAATTCACTAACCCAAAACATCTTCCCTCCCGTTATTGCTTACCCAAGAGTTCGTGACCATTAATCACAAAGGCCTAAAAATGTAGGATACCAAGAAGAATGAATCCTATAATACGAATTTTATTATCATGTCATCATCAGTCACTAAATCATCATCATTGATTTTTTTTCATCTAAAATTGTGAAACACTACGGTCGATTGCATTATAATTTACTCCTATTCTGAAAATGTTAATTTTTTTTTAACTATAATCCATCATACAAATCATTCATGATTTGAGATGTTGGGGCTCGAAAATTTGAATGCTTAGTGTTGATGTCTCGAAAACATTAATCGGTCAATGTTAGTTTGATAATAAATTACGACATTTTTATTTTTCTAAAGTTGGATATGAATTTCTTGTATTAATCAATATAATGGCCCATTTTATGTTGATCGTTGTAGTATGGTGTAATTATTTTGTTTCTATATTTGGGAGTGAGTATAATTTTTTTTTTCACATTATTTTTAAGATTTTGTAATTCTGTTCACACTAAATCGGCATGAAATTTGTACCGGATCTTTCATTTTTATAGAATGAATTGTAATAATGTGCATGAAGTAAAAGACAGCACATTGGTAATGTGATGAATTAGTAATTAAGAGGTCAAAGGTTCATATCTTTCCTCAGACATTTTTTGCCAAGTTTTGCCAATGAGCTGACGTGTTAAATGATTGCTGACATGTCAGTTATACGCTGAAACTCGCCAAATCAGCTTTTCTTGCACGCAATTAGTAAAAGTAATAATAGATGAAAAGTATTACTATTTGGATTGGGGAGGGCCATGGGGGTTAAAATTCGATTCTGCTTAATTATTCTGAGCATCAATCCATAGAAGTTGGTTTTGGTAAAGATTGTTGAAGTTCAGATTGTTGTGTATATATTTCTCTAATATGCTTCAATTACAACTTCATTTCGTTCAAATTGTAGTCTTTCCCAAGCATAATATGATACTCACTCAATTTCTTTTGTTTCTTTACGTATTCCTCTTTTGGCAATTTCGTTTGATTAATTACGTTTCTTTTTCAGGCCAATATTTGTGACATGACTTTCCGCCACTACCCTTACTAACTCTACTAACAAATTTTCTAATTGAATCACTTAATCTAATTAATCCAAAATCCAACCCAATTTACTCTCAACTTTTCCCCCACTCTTTTCAATTTAACAATCCAATCTTCTGCCCCACCCACCCAACACAATCACAAAATTTTTACTGCCCCTCGTCCCCATTCATCTTCTTCCTTCATTTTCTTCAATAATTTTCTTCATTCATCTTAATCAACAAAACTCATCTTCATCATTCAATCATTCATCTACCTCATTCATTCATCTACAAATCACAACTTTAGAATTCATTCTTTCATCCTCAAATCCCACCTATCTTCATGTCTTCTCTCTCCTCTGATAATCTCTCTCTTGCATTTCAATCCAAAAAAAAAAAACAAAAAATCAAATTTGGGGTTTTCTGGTAATCCTTTTATTTTTCATTTTCAATTAACCAAAAATCAATTTGGGGTTTTCTGGGTTTCATTTGCATTTTTAATCAAAAAAATTAAATTGGGGGTTTTAACCAAAAAATAAAATAAAATAACCGGTGGGTGAAGGTAGTCCTATCGATGATCAATTCGGAGTATGAGCGGCGCTCGGATCGGGTTTAACGAAGGGAGATGGTGGCGCGACTGATGAAGGAGCGGAAGTCTGGGGTAGCGATTGGCGGTTGAGATTGGGTGTTGGTGGATGGGTTGTTTGTGTTGGGAGGTGTTGTCGCTGGAGCATGAGTGTTGATTATTTTGATTTAATGGTGGAAGAAGGAAAGGGGGTATGAGAGTGATAATTGAGAAATAGAGATGGACAATTAGCAGTTAATTAATCTCAACTTATTCCACTAACAAATCCCCTCATTATTTCCTAAACCACTTCTCTCTCTATCCACCTAAGTACTCCCACATTTTCTCTTTGTAAAGAAACAATTGAGAAATCTAACATCTACCCACCTAGGTACTCCCTCACTTTCTATTTGTAAAGAAACAAAAAGAATGGAGGGACTACAAAAAAAGCAACTTCGTACCTCACCTGAATATCTTAAACTTTCTATAAAAGTTCTACCCAAAGTCTCACAAAACTAAAGTTAACGATAACCAATACTATAGAAGGTAGTAACCTACAGAAAATCGGATTGAAGCAAACCCAATGATCGACCTGAATCGATGACCAAAAACAATTCAAGTTGTTGTGTTGGCCCGGCACGACCCAACTCTGTTCTAATCGTCCCAACCCTGAAATGACCAAGCCCATCCGACAGGTACCTCCGTACCTCTAACAAGGATCGCAACCAATTTCATGATCTAGCCAGACATAATCTAATATATATATATATAAAAGATGGATTTTTGAAGAGCCGAGAGAGAGTCCAACAAAAGATAAATACTGAGAGAGTTTAAAAAATGAGAAACACCCCCCATTTTATTATTAAAAACTCAAATGGAAATCCACATAGAGAATCCTTATTTTCGTGAGACTCTTTAATAAATGTATTGCGACATAATCACTTATAACATTACTTATGTGTATCGGAAAATTTCAAAACATATATCATTAGATTTGTTTCGAAATGTATCTCAATTTGAGATCCTTTTACACATTTTTACGATATGCAAAACAATTAAGTTACTCCGTATACATTTAGTAGAAATTTGTTTTTTGAAAAAAATAAAAAAGCTTAAAGAGTGTCCAAAGAATGAAAGATTCTCCCAACATTTATTAGCCAGACTCCATACTTTCATAAAATTGCAATTTGAAAGATATTTAAATGTGACGTGACATAATTAGTCGTAACTTTCATTTTATATATAAAAAAAATTAATACATATAACTCATTAAACCTGTTTTGAAATTTAATCTAAAATGAGTTTCATTATACATATGTTTGATAGAAATGCATTAATCAGCAGTCATGTAGCGAAAATTGCAAAAATGACTATTCCTAAACTAAACTCAACAAACAAAATATAAACACTACATCTGACTATCGAGGAAACATGTTCAACGTGGAACTTTTGTATAATAAGAATTATCATACACAATATAATATGTGTACCGTGCAACGCACTCATGAAAGATTAAAATGGAATTTAAACATCTGTTCTTTTTTTGTATAAAAGAGGGATTTTTGAAGAGCATAGAGAGAGTCCATCATTTGAGAAATACTCAAAGAGTTTAGTGTATGGTGAAAGAGCGCAAAAGAAGAGTCAATCATTTAAGAACTAATCAAAGAGTTTAGTGTACGGTTAAAGAGCAAAATGAAGAGTCCATCATTTAAGAATTACTCAAAGAGTTTAGTGTATGGTGAAGGAGCAAAACATGAGATGATAGATTACACAGTTAATTATTAATCATTTACACTATATTATAGAAATACGGTATGATTGATCATACAATTGGTTAGTGTATCAGAAACTTTTGAAACATATATCATTTTATTTGATTTGAAATGAATTTCAATTTGAGATCCATTTATACATTTTCCGATAAGCAATGCATAATGATTACAATCGACTTTATATACTATATCTATTAAAAAAAGGTGTTTTTCAAGAGTATAGATAAAAAATGTTGTTTGTATAATTTAAACATGAACAATCTAGACAACTTTGTATTTTTTTTTTAATTGATCAAGATTTTAAAATACATGTAAGCAGCATCACAACAATTGTTATGAATTATTTTTATTGAAATGATAGCATAATTTGTTATAAACAAAAAAATTATTAAGAATGATATAATATTTGAATCGTGCAACGCACGGGCTTAAAACTAGTTCTTAATATACTCTTTAAAACTTGTAAACAACTATAACAAACGTAATAAAAATATAAATAGAAATCGAAATCGAAATCTGAATTCATTCTAAAAGCATATATTAAGCAGCAATGTGTTTTAATTGACTGATGTGGCCTTGGTGAGTTGGTGGTGTTAACCCTCCAGGCTGTAAGGAGACAGTATGTACATTTCCTTTGTTTTCAGAATCCATTTCTAGCCCGAAATTCTAACCTCTTTTGAATTAATTTCCAGCTCTATCAATGTCTACAAAAGCTTTCTCGAATCGATCAGGGAATTAGATACGAGTGTATAACAATGGCAAGTAGGGGCAAGGGAATCGACATATTTTTAGCAGCCCTTCAGAAGTCATAATCTTCTTAAACTGAACTATTCTTCTCAACAGCTTCTTTGAGTTTCCTGCCCAAAGCAAAGGCCAAGGGTGGTGGAACTGCATTACCAATCTGTCGATGCCTGTGTTGAATGTTCCCAGAAAATTTATAGGTATCGGGGAAACCCTACAATAGCAGATATACGGAATCCAAACTGTTAGGTTCCATCAATATTAAGACGAAAATGGTGAGAGTAGAATTTGCTATGGAATTCAAATAACAAATAGTAATAATTTAAGTATGGCATTCTTGTGGAGGAAGAGGTCATTTCAAAGTTAAGAAGTCGCACAGACCTTCAAATCTAATCAAGTGTTCTCGTAGGACAGTCTTACCTAGGGCACTTAAACTAAAAGCATAAATTAATTCGCCAGTTGATGATTCAACCAAAAGAATTCTAAGCACTCAAGTTCTAATGATTTTAATCTTCAAGGTATGATGGGTGGCTTATCATCACAGATTAACAGTAAAGCGGATTTAGAGATCTGAACACTTACTTGAGACCGAGCACATTCACGAACCGTAACTATCCTATCCTGATCAGGATGAAAGCACATTCCCACCTTGCCCATTGGCTGTGGATCAGTAATAGAGGTTGGGAAATTTCCTTCCCAGTCCAACCTTCCAAATAGACCCTTCCATTGATTGTGTCTTTCTGCTGTGTTTGGCAGGCACCAAGGTACCAAGTCAGCCATCTGTCCTGTAGACAGCTTAACCTGCAAGAGGAAATAGTTTGAGGAAAAACTAGAGAGCTGAGCTATAATGAGAACTGCTATGTAAGCCGGCGGCATAAACAGTGTAAAACGCATTTTTTGATGGAAAATTTCATCGATGATGATGCGACTTTCCAAATATTCGAAAATTGTTCTTTAAGTAGCAAATGGCTGCTAATTTGGAAGTTTTGATAATACCTTCTCGTCAGGGAGGTCTCGCCAATCAGCACCAGGTCGTTTGGGAATCTTTTGACAGCGTATCAAATTCAACTCATTCATTTCCTTTGATATGTGATCTGTTAAAGTCACCATATCCCGCCGGATCATCTTTTGATACCAAGATACCGGCTCATTTTTGTACTGTGAAATAGAAAAATAGCAAAAGCAAAGATCAATTAATGAGTATGGTAACTAGCATAAATGATACTCCAGGAAAACGAGAAACCAGTATCTCACCTCCATAGTAGGTAGAGAAGCACCATTCCCAACAGCTGGTAAATCCCCAATAGTATCTCTGACTGTAATAGAACGGAAAGGGGCACCAGCTGCAGTACTACGAACTGCAGCATACTGAGCATTTCGGCCCAGAGTGATTTTGAGCTCTGAACCAGCAAAAACATGCATTGGCTCAGGCCAATCAGGCAGTGTCTCCTCAGGAGATGCAGCCCATATAAATGCACGTTTACGAGATTGTGAAACACCAAAGGCTCCGGCGTCCAGAATGCCAAATCTCACCTGAAAATGCAATTCAGCATAGCATAAGAACGCGGCATTGGTTAATATGGACAAATTCTAGTTTTCTGGATGTCAGGACTGCCAGCAAGTTTCAAACCAAAATAATATGAAGATAGAATAAAAAATTGAACACACTGCCTACCTGATAACCCATTTCAAGAAGAGAAGCTATGGCTAAGCGAAATGTCTGCCCTTTGTTGAATGACACAAAGTTCCTCACATTCTCTAGAAGAAAATACTTAGGTCGGAAGTAATCAGCAAATGAAAGGAAAGCCAAGATCATTTCACATTGGACCTTACTCCAAGCACTTTTGTTAAACCTATTCATTCCTGAAAAACCCTGACATGGAGGGCCTCCGTTTATAAAGTCTACATCCCCAGGTCTAGGCAGTTTGTTGATTTCCTTTTCTTCAAGCTTCTTCGCCTCCTCTGAAGCTTCAGGAGTTGACATGCAATCATCTTCATCACCACAGGCTGACATGATTGCTCTACATATATTTCAAACCATAACAACTTTCCAGTAAGCAACAGAAAATCAGACCAAAGAGCTCATTGCATAAACAAATTCTACAATATGTATGCATGTGTCACTAGATTGCAATCAAGCTGGCATGCAAAAATTGTTACTCGCATCGATTCACTGGAATTGCAGCATTTTGACTTTGGACATCTGTTGAGCTGGTAGTTGACGAGGAATAACTTAACAAAAAATTTGGAAAGATTTATGAAATATAATGCTTAGAATGCCTTAGATTTGAATAACAAAACTTGTAACGCTTTATAAATAAAGCTTATTATATATTTCTAGTCAAAAGGTCAAAATATGATTAAAATAACCTGAAAAGAGTACTCCTATGATTTAAATATTGTAAAAGTCAAATTGTTGCATTTACAGAGAATCGGAGGGAGTATTAAACAAATTACACGAGCAATAACAGGACTGATATGAAAAATCTAGCAGATATATAATAAAATGAACCTGGAAGGGAGTGGGATCCCTTCAGGCAAGCTTACCCGAGGATGACATTGCAGTTATTAATGAAAACTGACGCCCCAGGGTGGTTGAGGTTAAATGAGTCACCAGCAGGTTCTTCATACTCGATTGCCCATTTGGTCTGTGACACACCTGAAAGTGCAAATAAGATAGATTGCTTTAGCAACAGCAAATGTCCCTACATAAACAAACATAACAAAACACAACTTTAGTTTATCACATATAGAAGATCAGCTCAGTGTATCAATGTTACCTGCTCGTTCCAACCCTTCAGATAAGCCACCACAACCAGCAAAGATATCAAGAGTAGCTAGCTGGTTCTTAGAAGAATCTTTATCTTTGCAACGCTCATTATCAACATCTTCCTTACCCTTTCCTTTCTTCTTTCTGGCCACGGAATCAACCACAGAACTCAGTTTGACGCTGATGGGCAGCTGCAAGGGAAAACCAATAACATGAGGTTATGCTAATAAATAGCTAGGGCAGATTATTTAAGATAGTCTTGTCCTGACAGAAAAAAACGCAACCTGTTTGATGGCGCCACTATCACAATCGTACAGATGCTCACAAAAGAAGATATGCTCAAAAATAGCTGGGTAGTCTAGCGATGTCAGATCATGCTTTCTTCTGACTTCACACTTCCCTCGGATAGCAGATATAGTCAGCAATTGTATTTGTTCACTAAAGTAAACCTGAAAGTCGATAAAAAAAAAATATTCAGCCATTCTGTTAATCTAAGAAAATAAGCAATAATTTTCACTGCAATCATGCTAATCCTGGGCATGTAAGTAACAACTTCCAATGCTAATACTGGAGAACAAAAAGGTTTACCTCACGTATGTCTGACCGATATGCTCTTTCTGCTGAGATGTCCTCTGGTCTAAAGTATCTCCGGGCTTTAATTTTGATAGATTCTGGATCAGATTTTTTGGAAGCCTTGGGCATCACAATCTCCAAGAACTGACAAATCACATAAGGTTTCAAGCCCACATTTCTGCCACTCTTAAAGGTTTCGCTTCCTTTCTCATTTTCTGCAAGATAACGAGGAGCAACATAGAAAAAGTCCTCAACGTTGTATTCAATCCCTTCATAAGCAAAGCCGCTCTTGGACGAATTCACCTTCAAAGTTCGCTTCTCATTCTCAGCCTCTTTCGCTTTGCAGGCATGGCAGGTACCATTTCCAAGCCCCAAGGAATCTATTTGGAGGCGAACGAATGCACCTTCATGAGGCCGGTAAGAGCTTTTGCAGTAATATTCCAAAGGTAATCCTTTGCTCTTCCTATCCTCAGCATTTTCCCGATCAGCCTCTTCAGCCAAAGCATGAGCTTTTCGAAATTGATAACCCCACGGCATTTGTCGAGTTTCAACAACTGTAGTTTCTTTAACATCTCCTAAGTCAAAGTCCAGGCAACTATTTGTCAAGAATACCTCCCTCTCATTGGCAGCAGTTCCTAGAACGGTTTGAGATCCTCTCAGCATCAATCGCCCATGAACCATCTTTCTTCCCCCTGATTTTTCATACATATATTCCACTAAATAGATTTGGAGTAGCTCTTCTGACTCAGCTGTTTCAACAAAAACAAAACCTCCGACAGCAACTAAAACTCCATTGACAACGGCATGTTTGTAAAAACTTCCACTTGAAGTCTTCTGAATAGGCTCTCCTTCCCATTTAATGTCCTCAGGTGAACGATGGAGCTTTCTTGGCCGGCTGGGTTGGTTAGTTTTCTCCGTCTTATCGGCAACGACTTTCTCTTCTTGCTCCTCTTCAAGATCTTCTTCCACATCTTCCTCTTCCTGAGCTTCTTCCTGAACTTCTTCCTCTTTCACTTCAGCAATGGCTACGTCCTTTGATTCCTCAGGAGAATAGTTTGAATAAAACGCTCCCCATATTCTGTTAATTAATCTTGTAGTTGTGGCTGGCATTAACTTCCTCTTTGCAATAGGAACCATTTTAGCCATGGGATTTAAGTTTGCTCCTTTCCTTGTCACAACCTTTTTCTTAACTAGCCATTTTGTGTGATGCCTACTTTCCATTTTATCTTTTAGTCCAGTTACAAAAGGACAGTTCCTGATGGTATTATCAGGAAATTCGGCAAATTGTTGCAGTAATATCTGGCCATGAACCACGGCGTATCTTTCAACTGCTGCTGGATTTGAAGATATAAATGCAGGGTGATTCTTTCCAAATCCTGCCAGACGCTTAACAATTTCTGTAAAAGACAGACGTGCCACACGACTCTGCTCCTTTAACAGTGTGATGATGCCAACTGCAAGCCTTGCTGTCTTTAAAACTGTTTCATACCATGGAGCATATTGCTTTGATGGTTTTCCAAGCCTATACCTGTAAAGGCAAGATGGGATGGTTAAAAGAAATTAATTCTACATTCAGGTGTAAAGGTGTAATTTAGGTTCAAGAACTTTCTACTACGGCTTTTCATCATAGAAATTGAAAAATAACAATGTTCCATTAATACAATCCTATTAGTAGAAAAAGGATGGAACTACAACGTCAGAAGGCTAATAGCTTGGTAACATAAACCATCTTTAGGATAAATAGCTTGGAGCATCAGTGAAAGAAAGAAATATCCCTAAAAGAATAAGTGAAAAGATGTCCATACCAGGCCATATCAGTTCTTACAGAAATGAAAACCATCGATGCACCAATCTCGATCATCCATTCCTTGATTGCACTCAAATAAATTGGAATTCCACCCACATCCTGTACCTCAGAAGAAGCTGATGAAGATTGAGCATCAGCATCAAGACAGAAACCACTTCCATCGTCATCAGTCACAGTCCCCGACCCAAAAATAGTAACATCAATGTCATCACAAGGCTTCATAGGCAGAAGTTCCAAAGAAACCAGTCGTGAGTCGGAATTATAAAGTGACCAATTATGAAGCATGCTTCGAGGAAGCTGATCTGGGTCAGTGACATCCATATCGCTGTCAAAGATGATGTACTCATCAGTTTCCTCATTGTTAGGTTTATAGTAAGCTGGCAGAGGATAATCAGTTGCAATTTCATCTTCGTTAATCTTGATATAGTACTTGTTTGAACCAGTGGGACGTCTGCCCTTCCTCTGATTCATAAACCGCCAATCTTCTTCCTCCTGCAACAATCTGGCCAGTTTTGCATCCTCATCTTCTTCTTCAGCAAGAATGGATGAATTTGACTCCTTTTTCGTCTCTCCGTCTCCAATTTTCAAACTCCCACCAGTAGCTATGGGCATAATCACAGGGGCAAATTCCGTATTCTTCTTAAATTCATCACGAAGAGCGACAAGCACAGGCAGGTCGACGAACGTTTGCTCCTTATTGCTGGACGTAGCATCCAGTCCAATCAACTGATTGTAGATGAATTCTCCCCGTGAAAGGATAAACTCTTTGATTGAAGCTCCTGGGGGAAAATTTTTGCTTCCATTCATTGAGCGAACAAGAGCAGCTAACAACTCGTCAAGAGTTATATCCGGATTACCTCCAGAAGACCTAGACAGTTTTTTGTACACTTCAATGCAGGCATGTGCCTTCTCATAAAAGAGCCCATATATTTTCCTGAATGAAGCAGCTGGCTTCCCACAATCATAATCAGCTAGCTCAGTGGATACCCAAATTGTAGGGGCGCCATCTTCGTAGCCAGAGATATCCCATGTTTCAATTCGACCAAAACCTTCACATCTCACTCCCTTATCTTTGACTATGTCGCCAGAAGGCTCTAGTGGCAAGACAACACCCGAAATAAACAAGTCAGTAACTTCCAGCAACTCCACGGGCTGTGCTTTCCCTTCCCCATCATGAAAAATGAAGTCTACAAGGCGTCGATTGGGTCTGGGATCATCATGACCTGTAGTTAAGCCAATTGCAGCTATTTCATTCTCAACTCTGGGTTCCCTTTTAGTGTCTAGAAGATGATCATTCTCAGAAACAGAAACAGCTTTTTCCTTGAAGTTTGAACATGCTGCTGCTCGCTTGGGCATTCTTCGAGAAGCCACATTGTTTTCCCCATTAGAATCATCTCGAGCTCTTTTTTTCTGTTTCCCCTTGCCAACTTTACCGGTTTGTCCCTTTACTTTTGCATCATCAGAGACCACATTGTTTTCCCCATTGGAAACATCTTGCTCCCTCTTTTTCCGTTTCCCCTTACCAACTTTACCCTTTGGCCCCTTTACGTTCGCATCATCAGCGACCACAACTTCACCAGTTGATCCCTCTACTTTCACGTCATCAGAAACCCCAACTTCACCAGTTGGCTCCTTTACATTCCCGTCTTCAGCAGCCACAACTTCACTGGTTGGCTCCTTTACTTTAGCGTCATCACAGACCATATCTCCAGGGTCTGTCTTTCCTTCCTTCGCCATTCCTGCATATAATCGAAAGCATAAATAATGAATCAAGCACCCCTAATGGAAACCAACAGTCTAAAAGGCAAGTAACAACCTGTATTAGGTTAAATTTCAAAATAACCAACATGGAAAGAAACTTCCTTCGCGTCATGTGTCATGTAGTGATATAGAAGGCAATAAACATAAATGACTAATACCAAAAAGTACGATCACTATTCAATTAGACAAACCATCAACGTAGTAGGCAGCCACATTCACTACCAACGGGATTCAAGTGTATCCCGAATTCCTGATGGTAGGCTTTCTTTGACAATTCTAAAATGTTCCAAAAACGGTAAATTTTGTTAAAATTTAATTTCGGAAACTCTAAAGCATCACAGAATGTTTTATGAATTCCTAGAAATATTATAGAACACAGAAGTATGAGCACTCTTCAAAAAGACAAATAACCAAAGTAGTAGGCAACCACATTCAGTACCAACAGGATTTGAGTGTCTCCTGATGGTAGGCTTTGTTTGACAAATCTTAATTTGTTCCAAACATCGTAAATTTTGCTAGGATTTAACCTCTAAAACATCACAGAATCATTTGGAATTCCTAGAAATGTTATTGAACAATCTACCAACTATAGTATTCTAAAAACTCACTTAACCGACTATAAATACGCTATGCCCCATGTTCATATGAAGTGTAAATACTTCATATCACTACCAAGTGTAATGGAAAATCATTAATATCACTAACAAGAATTTCAAATCACTTAGCATATCATTCTCATAAAGCCCTAAATCCAATAAAAAAGACATCAACTTTGTGCACCCGGTGACAAAAACCCGTTCCATGTAACCCTAAACACGATACAGAAACCCAATTGGAATCCACAAAGCACGAAAACAATCTAGAAAAGCGTAACTAGCAAGAATCACTTCCAAATCAATAATTCCATGCAATTAACAACGGCACAAACAGACCCGTCTCGTAGATTTTTAAAAGGGTCCTGTGCAAACTCCAACAACAATAAAAATGAAAACTTTTCCGAATCTTTAATTAATACAAAATGCGAATTCCATATCTTATTCTTCAATTATTATTTCCCAATACTACAGTACAACTTAATAAAAACAAACGCATCAAACAGAAATATACAGAATTAAGACGACCCAACAAATAAAAAAATCAAAAAGGGATTTAAGGAATTACCTTCGCAAATGCGGCAAAGATTAAATTGGGCGGAAAGTGCACAAGATCTTTAGGGTTTATGAGAAGCGTGAAGATGAAGGTTGCTGTGAAAATGAGGGGAGAGTGAGAGTGAAATAAATAGTAGGGTTTCTAGGGTTTGGGGGAGAAGAAGATGGAAATGGGGAAAAGGCATATGAACAAAATCAGAAAAGGATCTTCGGGTATTAATGTTGGGGGATCGTTTTTGGGTGGGAAAACTCAGAAACGTGTTAGTGTTGGCGGGAGAATTTTTTTGATTTGGAGGGAAAACTGCGGTGAAAACTGAAAACAATGAGAGTGATAATGCTGAATCTTGTTCTTCACTCTTGTTTCAGTGTTCTCACTTCTCGGTAGTTCACTAGTTTGTATACGGAGTTCACCCTTCGTCCCCCTTTAAACACTTCTTATCTAAAATACCTGTAACACCCCCAAATTTCCTTTCTCTTTTAAAAACATTTTTATCACGAACCAAAATACAAATAAGGAAATTCAGAGGTGTCACTCCGCACTCAAGTCAAAGACCCGAATGCTAGGAGATTCCAAAAGCCAGAATATGATTATCTAATGGTCTAAATTAATCTATTACAATTCGAAATTAAATTACAACGATCCGAAATCCAAAATACGAAATATAAATGATCTAAGTATTATCAATAGTCTATAGCTTAAAGCCTAAACTTTATTTGATTCAGCTAATATCTAGTGAGTCGTCATCCCCGCAATGCACCATCTACTTCATTCCTGTGGTGGATTTAAAACACAAAAACCACAGTTTGAAAAGTCAGTGAAATTGAGTAAGCTAACACCTCAACTCGTAAAAAACCAAAACCCTTACCTGGATTTTGAAAACGTTTCAGTTTTATTTTCGAAAACCACACTTAGCACATTATCACATAAACCCATCGTAAGACAAATCAAATCACCGAAATAGAAGTATCCCTATCTCTACAACAAATGTATAACAATTCATAATATAATCCAAGTCATTATTTACGATTTTTAATGAGAAATTCATTGCAATCTTTATAAGTGGGACGAGTCGAGTCTTTGTCAACTCATCCAAACCACACCATTCATATTTTGATAAGTGGGTGAGCCGGATTTTACCGAATCACCAAACCATACAATTATATACGTGGGTGAGTCAGTTCTTTGCCGACCCACCAAACCATACCATACAAGACTACTAGACCTTAAGTGTGCACACCCCCTATTAAGTATTGCTAACCCAATAGAGTAGTACTAGAGCCAAACCCTCTTAAAACCGATACGGTGGGGCAATGAAGTGGAGTCGATGTGACTCAAACCAAATAAAGTGGAGTCGATGCGACTCAAACCAAATAATCCTCATGTATCCTCATACTTTACTTATTTATTTTTATTTATGATATTGGTCATTTACACACAAACTTATATTCCAACAATCATACAATCATTCATAATTCAGTCATATCAATATCAATTGCACATCTATCAATCATAATTCCAATAACATCTTTTGAATCATAAAGCGAACAATATATCAATGAAATAATCAAATCCAATTCAATCAAGATACAATAATCAAAACAATAAATCGTTCTCCACCTAATATGATACTAAGTTTTCATCCAACACGTCATTCACTTAGCATATAATTTTGAAAGGTTTCTACAAGTTTAAGAAAGGTTGAGCATGCTAGCTTACCTTTTCAATGCACGCAAGGACACGACAGCACAACGGTCACTAATACTCTTCGTCTACGAACTCAGGGGCTACAATTACAACCAATAAATCCCAAATCAATACTAATCTCACCTAATCATTCACCTAATACTTATATTAATTCTATTCTATATGCAATGCCATGGTAATTTAAATCTAACCCAACAATTTACAACTAACCAGAAATTCCAATTCTAATTCAATACTTTGCTTCTAATACTCAAACAACACTCAATTTATTTTAAAAATTCTCAAAGACTTGCAACTACTTTTAAAACAGAATCTAATTCATAAAAACAAACTTTTAATTATTATGATTTATTTAGGATTTATTTATACAATTTATATTATGTGTTAATTATGAAAAACATGGTTTAATTACACAAAATTATACAAAAACGAATTAATTCGATTAAACTTCGAAAAATCGGTTTATAACTCCCTAAATTATCACAATGTCGAAATACTAACCATCCTAATTGATTCAAGCTAATTGACCTAATTAAGAAACAATTAACCCAAAATTTTCCCCAAATTGAAATTTCTACAAACTTGAACAAAACCCCAATTAAATCTCAACTAAATTCAAGAACCCTATTTAACAGATTATAAACATGCTAGAATCATAATTTACGAAACTAATTAAACACAATTCGAATAATTACACTAATTAAACCCAAATTCGTAATTAGTAAAAATCAACATAAAACCATCATCAAAATCAAATCTTTATGCATAAAACTAACCCTAATCGATTACCCAATACTTATAACATATACTAGGACTGATTAATCATGATTTTAAGCAATAAAACGAATTGAAACGATGTTTATTAAGGAAGACGAAAAACAGGGGAAGCTAGGGGCGAACACGTTACCCACGGCGTGAAAGAGGAGGAAAGGGAGCAGTGCGGTGGTCGGAAGAAGAAGAAGAACGGCGGCGAGCTGGGCAGGAAGGAGGAGCAATCGGCGGCGACGATGGGTGAGGAGGACGGGCGAAGGAGAGAAACAGGGGGTCGTTCCCCTGTTTTTATAGAGAAGAAAGAGGGAGGGGGGGTTTCGGCTTTTTTTTTGTTTTTTTTTTTCGTGTGTTTTTTTTTTTTTTTTTTTTTCTTTCTTTCCTTTTTTTTTTCCTTTTGTTTTTCTGATTTCCTTTTTTTTTTTCTTTTGGGTTGGGTTGGGGTATGATTTGTGTATGGGCCAATAGTGTTGGTTTTGGGTTGGTGTTGGTCCATTGGCTATGTCTGGCCCGTTTTAGGAATAGATGCCCAAATAGAAATTCCGAGTCTAGAAACCATTTTCGAACTCATTTTGAAAACGACTCACAATTAACATTTAATATCTTTTGCACTTCAATAATCTAGTTAATAAATTAAAATTATTCATATAAAATACTTTGAAATTTCGGGATATTACATCCTTCCCCCCTTAAGAAAATGCTTCGTCCTCGAAGCGCAAAGTAATTAGGTGAACTCGTTAAACAAACACATCACACATACCAAATCATATGATGCAAGTGTATGAATGCAATGCATGCTCAAAGTAAAAGAACGAAGTTAGTATCACATTCTTCCCCCCTTAAAAGGGAGTTACGTCCTCGTAACTCTAGTTATACCTGATCAAAGAGGTGTGGGTATTTTCGTTTCATGTCATCCTCAGCTTCCCATGTAGCTTCTTCAGTTTGGTGGTTAGTCCACAACACCTTGACCAACTTGGTGACCTTGGTACGGGTATTCCTAGTTTTTGTGTCTAAGATTTTCACTGGATGTTCCTCATAAGTCAAAGATGGATCTAATTCGACTGTTTCAGGTTCTAAAACATGAGAAGGATGTGAAATATACTTTTTGAGTTGTGACACATGAAAAACATTATGAACCCTATGGAGGTCTGAAGGAAGATCTAGTCTATAGGCCACCTTTCCAATTTTCTCTAGAATATCATAAGGACCAATGAACTTTGGGCTTAGTTTTCCTTTCTGACCAAATCGCATAACCCCTTTTGTCGGTGAAACTTTCAAAAATGCTTTCTCTCCTATTTCGAATTCAACTGGACGCCGTTTCTGATCTGCATATGACTTCTGACGATCTTGTGCTGATTTCATTCTTTCCTGTATCAAACGAACTTGGTTCATTGTATCTTCGATCAACTCTGGTCCTAGAACCACTGTCTCACTTATGTCGCTCCAACACAAAGGTGTCCTACATTTTCTACCATAAAGTGCTTCGTACGGTGCCATCCCTATGCTTGCATGGTAGCTATTGTTGTAGGAGAATTCAATCAATGGCAATCTATCAATCCACGAACCTTGGTAATCCATAGCACAAGCTCTCAACATATCCTCTAAGGTCTGAATCGTGCGCTCAGTCTGACCGTCTGTGGCTGGGTGAAACGCAGTGCTGAAGTTCAATTTAGTTCCCAAGGCCTTCTGAAATTCTTTCCAAAAATGAGCTAAGTAGTTGGGATCTCTATCAGAAACAATCGTACTAGGTACCCCATGATATCTCACAACATTGTTGATATACGCATGCGCCCTTTGCTCCATGTTCCAAGTGTCCTTCATAGGAATAAATCGAGCAGTCTTAGTCAGTCTATCTACAACCACCCAAATTTGATTCATACCATTCTTTGTAACTGGCAATGCTGTCACGAAATCCATGGATATTGAATCCCATTTCCAAGTAGGTACATCTAATGGTTGCACTAGTCCTCCCATTCTTTTGTGCTCAAACTTTACCTTCTGACAAGTAAGACACCTAGAAACAAATTCTGCAACCTCGTTCTTCATCCTTGGCCACCAAAAGAACTTCTTCAAATCCTTGTACAACTTATCACCCCCAGGGTGAACTGAGTATGGAGTGTTATGCGCCTCAGTCATCAATCTTTCTTTCACATCACTACACCTCTGAGGTACACACCATCTACCTTTGAATCTAATACTTCCATCACCGAAAATCTGAAACTCATTGGTCAAACCACTCTCAATCTTCTTCTTAATTCTTTCCAACTTGACATCACCAGGTTGTCCTTGACGAATCTCATTAAATATGTCCGAAGTGGAAGTCATACTAAACAAATGATTCTCCAAAGCCCCATGTTCTACCACCTCTAGATTCATTTTCTGAAACTCCACGCACAGTTCATTAGGGACGACCCACATAGAGTTCAAGGTATGACTCGATTTCCTACTCAAAGCATCTGCAACAACATTAGCTTTCCCTTCATGATACTGAATCTCCAAATCATAATCCTTAATGAGTTCTAACCATCTCCTTTGTCTCATGTTCAGTTCTTTCTGTGTGAAGATATACTTAAGGCTTTTATGGTCAGTAAAGATTTTACAAGTCGTGCCATATAAGTAATGTCTCCATATCTTCAATGCAAACACAATAGCAGCTAATTCTAAGTCATGGGTGGGATAATTTTCTTCATGAGGTTTTAGTTGTCTAGACGCATAAGCAATAACTTTCCCTTTCTGCATCAACACACAACCTAAACCCTTTTTCGATGCATCACTATACACCTCAAATCCCTCAGATTCTGACGGTAAGGTTAAAACAGGTGCCGTAGTCAACAATTCTTTCAATTTCTGAAATGCTTCCTCACAACGGTCATCCCACTCATACTTTGTAGTCTTTTTCATTAAATTAGTGAGGGGTCTAGCAATGGTCGAGAAATCCTTCACAAATTTCCTATAGTAGCCAGCCAAACCCAAGAAACTCCTGATATCAGTAACTGATTTAGGTGTAGGCCAATCTTTCACAGCTTTAATCTTTCCTGGATCAACAGAAATTCCTTCACTACTAATGACATGTCCCAAGAAGGCTACCTTATTAATCCAAAACTCACATTTAGACAATTTCGCATACAACTTATGATCTCTCAATGTTTGCAAGACTAACCTAAGATGCTTTTCATGTTCTTCCTTACCCTTTGAATACACCAAAATATCATCAATGAAAACCACGACAAAACGATCAAGATAAGTTCTGAAGATTCTATTCATCACATCCATGAACACAGCAGGAGCATTAGTCAATCCAAAAGGCATCACAGTGAACTCATAATGACCATAACGTGTCCGAAAGGCAGTTTTAGGGATATCTTGTTCAGCAATCCTAAGTTGATGATACCCAGATCGCAGGTCAATCTTAGAAAAAGTGTCAGCACCTCTTAACTGGTCAAACAAATCATCTATCCTCGGCAATGGGTACTTGTTCTTAATGGTCACATTATTCAGCTCTCGATAGTCAATACACAACCTTAACCCACCATCCTTCTTCTTAACAAACAAAACAGGAGCTCCCCATGGCGATACACTCGGTCTTATGTATCCCTTCTCTATCAACTCTTGTATCTGATCTTTCAATTCTTTCATCTCAGCCGGTGCCATCCTATATGGTGCTTTGGAAATTGGTGCAGTTCCTGGTACTAAGTCAATGGTAAACTCTATTTCTCTATTAGGAGGCATTCCTGGTATTTCATCTGGAAACACATCTGGAAACTCATTTACCACGGCAATTTCATCAAGTCCTTTTTCTTCCACACTCGTGTCCTGGATAAAGCAGAGATAGGCTAGGTGGCCCTTCCTAATTTTGGTGAAGATGGACATGGCAGACACAATTTTGATAGCTGGTTTATGAACTACCCCTCTATAAGAAATTCTTTGCCTCTTGGGTCCTTTCATACTAACTTTTTGTTCAAAACAATCAATGTTGGCCTTATACCTACCTAACCAGTCCATCCCTAGGATAACATCTATATTTAGAAGGTCGAATTGGATAAGGTCTGCAGGTAGTTTGGTTCCCATTATTTCTACATCTACCTCTTCAAAGATTTTATCACATGTAACGACTTTACCAGATGGAACAGCTATAGGTGTAGAAATTTGAGAACTAGGTTCAAGACACAACTTATAAACAAATGAAGATGAAATGAAAGAATAAGAGGCTCCAGAATCAAATAAGACAAAAGCAGGAGTATTATGGACTAGGAAAGTACCGGTCACCACATTGGTCGTAGTATCAGCCTGAGCTCTATTCATGACAAAGATTTGACCTGGATTGCGATGGTTGTTCCCTCCTTGAGCATTAATGTTGGCATTCCTACCAGCGTTCCCATTGGCATTCCTAACAGCAGCTCCATTGTTGTTACCATTACCAGCTTGAGCATTGTTGTTGTTACCTTGGAATCTAGCATTGTTCCCATTATAGTTGCCCCTGAACTGGTTCTGGTTTTGGTTGTTGCCTTGGTAGTTGGGGCGAGTGTTATTGTTGTAGGAATTGTGGTTGTTGTTTTGGTAAGTAGGACGAGGGTTGTTATTATATGAATTTTGGTTGAAGTTTTGGTTTCCCCTATTGTTTCCCACATAACCAATTCCCATTTGATTTTGGGGTTTAGACCTACACTCAAATGCTCTATGTCCTCTTTTCCCACAGCTATTGCAGTTAATCAATCTTCCAGCACAATCAACTCCAGGGTGATCTCCATTGCACGACTTACAATAATAATGACGCTCAAGCTTCTTGTCCTGATTACGGTTTTGGAAATTGTTCCCTGTAGAGTTTCTGTTGAACCCTTGGTTACCCCCAAAGTTGTTTGGCTTTCCCCTCTTATCATTCCCATGGTTGTGGTTCTTGCCAGTTTCATAAGTGTTGGATGTTTGGGGTTCAAACTTTCTTTTGTTGTTGCGGGTTTCCTCCCTGAGTTCATGCACTCTCCACCCACTAGCAGCTTTTCTATAAGCCTCATGCACATCAGTAAAGGTCATCATGACCATGGTTTCCTGGAGGCTGTAGTCAAGTCCCTCAATAAATCTAGTGATCTTTGAGGCATCATCTGGTAAAATAGTGGTTGCAAAACGAGAAAGTTCAAGGAATTTGGCATAGTAATCACTCACACTTCCCCGGTTTTGTTTCAGTGCTAGGAATTCGGAGAGTTTCCTTTGTCTAACATGCTCGGGGTAGAATCTCTGTCTTAGGGCATCCTTAAGGCTATTCCAATTGAAGTTTGGTTGAGCTTGGAAGGCTGCTCCAGTGGCTGACCACCAAATATCAGCTTCTCCTTTAAAGTAGAAGACAGCTCCATCTACCTTTTGGTTTGCTGGACAGTTAATGGTGTTGAAGATTTTCTCCATATCTCTTATCCAATTCTCAAGTTCAGTAGGATCTTCACGCCCATAGTAAAACTCAGGTTTCCTTTGGGATATCTTCTTAGCCCAGTCAATCACAGGTGGTTGATTATTGTTTTGCAGCAATTGAACCACAGCAGCTGCAAACTGGTGAAATCCATCGTTTTGTTGTTGTTGGTTCATGTTTCTGTTAATTCGTCGTGTATAGTAGCGATGAATGGGGTGCATATAACCTACACTAATGAATTATTTATGATTACATTTCTACTCTACTTAATAGTTCAATATATAATGCAATTAGCACAAAATAACATTTCAAGTAATTAATAAAAGAAGTCATATAAATTTCATTAATAATAAAGCTTAAAGCATCCATAAATAATAAAGCATATAAATCATCGACGCAGCGATGTCCAAACAATAATCTAAGATGCTACTTTAGAGCATTTTTATTATAGTTATTATGCTAGTCACTAACTCCCATTACTAAGGGTAGGGTGGGAGGGTACTATCCATGTTTTGTTATGCTTCCTCTATAGTCGAGTCAACTACTTCTCCATCCTCTAGCCATTCCTTGTGTGCTTCTAGGAGTCTCGTAGCTAGGATCTCTAGTGTGATCAACCATCTACCTTGATGGGTGTACTTCTCTACATTGGGTAATGCTCCTTTCTTAATAAGATCTTTATATTTACCCTTGAAATACGCCCAGGGCGCTCTATTTGGTAGAGTCCTTAGAATAAATCTGGCTTGAGCAAGAGGGTGGAAATAGTAGTCATCCTTATATTTTTGCCCATAATAATCACATTGATTAGCTACCCTTTGACAATATGCCACGATCTCTTCATCGTCTCCCATCCTAAGCCTCAATGGGTTGTCGGCTTTTATTTCAGCTTTGGTTGATGTCCTAATTAAACGAACCATCCTATAAAAGGTACACATTAACTTAGCACTTATCCCCAATGAAGCAATTATGAGTACAATAATCAACATATAAATGAATTAACTTGAAATTCCTAACATTTCAACCTCCACCAGCTCAAATGTGGATTATTCCAATAATCACAAGAGATTATGACATTCATACCTTAGTTACAGTACATTTACCAACCATAGACATTTCATAGCATACTTGTAAAATTCATAATTTCGTAACGTGATCCATATCATTCCAAGCATTTAAGGTAACTTTTGGTCTTCTGGAATTCTATCAATCTCATTCATTGCATTCCAATCATTTAAATTTTCAAATCATCGCATTCATTTATCAGAACTCCACCACCATAATTTGAATTCAATCAAGAGTAATCATACGTAACCTCACATGCAGTATTAATACAAGTAGTAAGTAAGGAGAAATTAAGCACACATAAATAAGCAAACCCATCCCCCATACGGCTTGGTTCATTTTAAATTCTATATTATTATTTGTCTTGTTCATTCTTTCATTCTATTTCCTAATCTTATTAATTCATTTTAAGTTTTTGACCTAACCTGGCTCTGATACCAACTGTAACACCCCCAAATTTCCTTTCTCTTTTAAAAACATTTTTATCACGAACCAAAATACAAATAAGGAAATTCAGAGGTGTCACTCCGCACTCAAGTCAAAGACCCGAATGCTAGGAGATTCCAAAAGCCAGAATATGATTATCTAATGGTCTAAATTAATCTATTACAATTCGAAATTAAATTACAACGATCCGAAATCCAAAATACGAAATATAAATGATCTAAGTATTATCAATAGTCTATAGCTTAAAGCCTAAACTTTATTTGATTCAGCTAATATCTAGTGAGTCGTCATCCCCGCAATGCACCATCTACTTCATTCCTGTGGTGGATTTAAAACACAAAAACCACAGTTTGAAAAGTCAGTGAAATTGAGTAAGCTAACACCTCAACTCGTAAAAAACCAAAACCCTTACCTGGATTTTGAAAACGTTTCAGTTTTATTTTCGAAAACCACACTTAGCACATTATCACATAAACCCATCGTAAGACAAATCAAATCACCGAAATAGAAGTATCCCTATCTCTACAACAAATGTATAACAATTCATAATATAATCCAAGTCATTATTTACGATTTTTAATGAGAAATTCATTGCAATCTTTATAAGTGGGACGAGTCGAGTCTTTGTCAACTCATCCAAACCACACCATTCATATTTTGATAAGTGGGTGAGCCGGATTTTACCGAATCACCAAACCATACAATTATATACGTGGGTGAGTCAGTTCTTTGCCGACCCACCAAACCATACCATACAAGACTACTAGACCTTAAGTGTGCACACCCCCTATTAAGTATTGCTAACCCAATAGAGTAGTACTAGAGCCAAACCCTCTTAAAACCGATGCGGTGGGGCAATGAAGTGGAGTCGATGTGACTCAAACCAAATAAAGTGGAGTCGATGCGACTCAAACCAAATAATCCTCATGTATCCTCATACTTTACTTATTTATTTTTATTTATGATATTGGTCATTTACACACAAACTTATATTCCAACAATCATACAATCATTCATAATTCAGTCATATCAATATCAATTGCACATCTATCAATCATAATTCCAATAACATCTTTTGAATCATAAAGCGAACAATATATCAATGAAATAATCAAATCCAATTCAATCAAGATACAATAATCAAAACAATAAATCGTTCTCCACCTAATATGATACTAAGTTTTCATCCAACACGTCATTCACTTAGCATATAATTTTGAAAGGTTTCTACAAGTTTAAGAAAGGTTGAGCATGCTAGCTTACCTTTTCAATGCACGCAAGGACACGACAGCACAACGGTCACTAATACTCTTCGTCTACGAACTCAGGGGCTACAATTACAACCAATAAATCCCAAATCAATACTAATCTCACCTAATCATTCACCTAATACTTATATTAATTCTATTCTATATGCAATGCCATGGTAATTTAAATCTAACCCAACAATTTACAACTAACCAGAAATTCCAATTCTAATTCAATACTTTGCTTCTAATACTCAAACAACACTCAATTTATTTTAAAAATTCTCAAAGACTTGCAACTACTTTTAAAACAGAATCTAATTCATAAAAACAAACTTTTAATTATTATGATTTATTTAGGATTTATTTATACAATTTATATTATGTGTTAATTATGAAAAACATGGTTTAATTACACAAAATTATACAAAAACGAATTAATTCGATTAAACTTCGAAAAATCGGTTTATAACTCCCTAAATTATCATAATGTCGAAATACTAACCATCCTAATTGATTCAAGCTAATTGACCTAATTAAGAAACAATTAACCCAAAATTTTCCCCAAATTGAAATTTCTACAAACTTGAACAAAACCCCAATTAAATCTCAACTAAATTCAAGAACCCTATTTAACAGATTATAAACATGCTAGAATCATAATTTACGAAACTAATTAAACACAATTCGAATAATTACACTAATTAAACCCAAATTCGTAATTAGTAAAAATCAACATAAAACCATCATCAAAATCAAATCTTTATGCATAAAACTAACCCTAATCGATTACCCAATACTTATAACATATACTAGGACTGATTAATCATGATTTTAAGCAATAAAACGAATTGAAACGATGTTTATTAAGGAAGACGAAAAACAGGGGAAGCTAGGGGCGAACACGTTACCCACGGCGTGAAAGAGGAGGAAAGGGAGCAGTGCGGTGGTCGGAAGAAGAAGAAGAACGGCGGCGAGCTGGGCAGGAAGGAGGAGCAATCGGCGGCGACGATGGGTGAGGAGGACGGGCGAAGGAGAGAAACAGGGGGTCGTTCCCCTGTTTTTATAGAGAAGAAAGAGGGAGGGGGGGTTTCGGCTTTTTTTTTGTTTTTTTTTTTCGTGTGTTTTTCTTTTTTTTTTTTTTCTTTCTTTCCTTTTTTTTTTCCTTTTGTTTTTCTGATTTCCTTTTTTTTTTTTCTTTTGGGTTGGGTTGGGGTATGATTTGTGTATGGGCCAATAGTGTTGGTTTTGGGTTGGTGTTGGTCCATTGGCTATGTCTGGCCCGTTTTAGGAATAGATGCCCAAATAGAAATTCCGAGTCTAGAAACCATTTTCGAACTCATTTTGAAAACGACTCACAATTAACATTTAATATCTTTTGCACTTCAATAATCTAGTTAATAAATTAAAATTATTCATATAAAATACTTTGAAATTTCGGGATATTACAATACCCCCATTTTGATAAAGGTGTACATGCAATTTGATTAATCAAAGTTGCAAAAAAATTATTTGGTGAGTTAAATAAGAATCTTAACAAAAATTTCATGCAATTTTTTTAGAACTTTGATTAACCGATTAGTGTGTACACTCTCCTCAATAAGGGTGCGTTTTAGATATGAGGTGTTTAAGTCATATTGTAATTATATAGTTTTTGACATAATGTTGTTGTTGTACTACATGACTACGGGAAAGTGAACTAGTTTGTTCGGTAGTCGGTTTATTGAGTGCGTAGTTGCTAACTTGTTATCAATGATGGCTAGCGCTGGGAAGTGGGACCCTAAACCCTTTTTTGGCCACCCTTCATAACTCAATTTTTTCTATTTTTTTGGGGGGAGGGGTTCACCTTGCCCATCGTAGGGTGTCGTTTGATTCCGCCGTCAAAAAATCTGGGTCTTTTGGTTTTCCGAAGAGTTGTGGTGGTTGTCAGGTGGTTGAACCGGTGATAGAGGGGGATGACTAGTTGGGAAAAAAATTAGGTTAGAATTGACTACATCAACCCCCAAAAGGGGATTTTTTTTTTGGTCTGAAATGACCGAAATACCCATATCTGTTACACTGTGCAATTTATGACGGTCTGAGATTATGCGGCCCTAGGAGGTGTCATTGGTCTATTAACCACTATGTCTAACCTTAAAATTCAAGAAATTTTGTGATATGTATATATGACACTAGTATGAATGTATGATTGCTACAACATGGAGTAGGGGTGAGCAAGAAAAGCGGGTACCCGGAACCGCTTAGGACCCGGCGGGTCTGGAACCGGACCCGTTGTAGACGGGTACGGATCCGGGTCCAAAACTTTAGGACCCGTTGACAACGGGCCCGGGTACGGGTCCTATAATTTTGGATCCTTTACCCGCCGGGTACCCGTTAAACTACGGGTCCAAACGGGTACCCAGAACCCCACAAAGCTTTTTTTTTTTTTAAAAAAAATTGAAGTTTAAAGTAAAATAACCCACTATAAGGATAACCATGGTTACCCATTAGCATGATTAGCTTTGAAAGTAATAATTTTTGGATGACTTTTGACTCGTGCATCTACAAAACTCATTGCTCAAAAATCAAACGGGTACCCGTTACCCGTTTGGCAATTAACGGGTTCGGGTCCATGATATAGTAGCGGGTACCCGTTCATGCTCACCCCTAACATGGAGTAATAAAGAAGACCCTTTTGTTTTCTACAACTATTCAAAAAGTTAGATGATACACCGTACTCTGTACAATAATAAATCCTAAGTTTTTTACAAAAGACTAGTAGTTGGATTGTGCACAATGTTATCGGTTTTTTTTTTTTTTTTTGTGTCATCAATACCCGTCATTGTAGGAACACTACGATTTTCAAAGGAACATTCATTACAAGAGGAATAGTTTTCAAATCATAAGTACGAATATGATGCCCGCGCAAATGAAGGCCGCTTCTTTATCTTCCTCTTTTTTTAATCATAAGCAGTCATGAAGCATCAAATTTCCACTGAAGCATCAAATTTCCACTGAGACACTGAAAGTATGAAACAAGCAGAACAAAAAGCAGAAGTTCCTAATGTCATCCATCAGAAATCACAATCAAGTAAGAGTGTGTTTGGAAACAAAGATTTGATTTTCAAATCCAAATTTGACACAAATCTCATATTTGGGAACTCAAGAATATGAAAATTTGGATTTGTGTCAAATCCTTTGGAATTTGTTTCAAATTCAATTAGGCAAAAAACAAATGACACCTCAAGAGGTATCATTTTGAAATCCCACCCTCCCCAAACATTTGATTTATATTTGAATTCCACATTCTCAAATGATGGAATTGAGAATGTGGAATTGCAATGAACACAAATTTTTAAGTTCTTGTTTCCAAACACTATCTAAAGGGCAATTGTCCAAGCAATTTACCATTAGCATTAACAACTTATATAATATTGACTCCGCATCTTCTCCAACTTAGTCAGCCTACAACAATGCCAGAAACCCCGAGAATTAGTAATATTAAGAATTTAAAAGAAAATTTCTAAATCTTACCTTTTATATGCCAAATCTTCCAAATTTCTACCTTATTTTTCAAAAGTTTCTAACTCCTACCTTATAAAACACTTTTCTTATCATTCTCCTACCAAACTCCTACTCCGGTAGCTTTGACTCGTTTTTCTGGCATTAACCTTTCTTTAGTTCCAATTCCCCTCCAAATTGGCACGATTTTCCTGCAATTCATTCGATCCTTTTCGTTGCCCTCCAATGTCTCCCTTTAATTTCATCTTATTTCTCCAATTTCGTCAGCATGAAAATGACGAGGAGGGGGATGATAATTGCCAAAAATTGTTATGCGGCCGTTCTCATCGAACTCACACCCATTTTTATACAATTAAAGTAGAGAACCTACAATTTTGGAATACCGGTGATAACACAAACGAATCTGGGGCCCAAAACAATGGTGGTGTCAACAAGTCTCACAAATGATTAATTTAACTTGCATTGCGACGAATAATAATGTGGGTTTGGACTTTGGCATGCAACTGTAAATCTAATGTATTCCTAATAGCACGCACCATGGCATTGTCTTAAACTCGAGAAATAATTTAGAAATTACAATACCATTTTCCCTCCAAATAAGAGAGATAAGATAAAATTGGAGGGATAAAATTGGAGGGATAAATTGGAGGGAAAACGAAAAAGATCGAATGAATTGCAGGAAAATTGTGTTGGGATTAAAGTCCATCCCAAGTGCAAATTCACATTGGAACTTAATGGTATTGTTAATTGCATTCTTAATGGTTAAGTTTAAGAATGGTGCGCTTGCAATGCATGTATGTGCAAGGTGTTACATAATAACATCCTTGCTTTCAATGCACTTAATTGATGTCGTTGTTCAATGCAAATGCAAAGGGGTTTGCTATATAAAGGAATGCTTTTTCCTTTAGCAAATGACACACACTCACACACTTACACAAGGAGAATTGTGGGGTGGCATCACAAGAGGGAAAAATACTAGGAGTGTAAACACATTTAGTGTGGGACAATTTTGGAGGGTTAAACAGTTGACTTCGAATTGGGACAATTTTAGAGGGTCAAATAATTGACTCTAAAATTGGCTAGTATTTATCTTGAGAGGGTTCTAAGTTGGTGTGTAACTTAGGACGACAGTCTTTATACTGACACTATTTAATGGTGGAATTTCAGTCGTTTGGCTGGTGGGTTTAGCTCCGGATTTGGAGGGTTTTCCCTAGGTTAAGTCCCTAAATATCTTGTCTTATCGTGCTATTACTTACGGTTGTTTTTACTTTTATGGTTACTTGTCGATTGGTGCTTCCGTTACGCGGGGAGATTAGCGTTAATTTCCCAACAGTGGTATCAGAGCCACTTGGTGGCTTAACCTGCTGGCGTGGTTTTTTAATCGACAAGGTGTCAAGATGGGGTCCCAGTTCATGGTATCGAAGTTTGACGGTAAAAGTAGCTTCACTCTTTGGCAAAGAAGAATGAAGGATCTCCTGGTGCATTTGGGCTTGGCTAAAGCCTTGAAATGAGAGGCGGGCAAGCCGGAATCGATGAGTGCAACGGATTGGGAGGATGTGTGTACTAAGTGTGCTAGTACCATCCGACTCTATGTCGCGGATACGGTCATCAACTGTGTTGTTGATGAGGACTCTCCATCGGCGATATGAGAAAGTTTGGAAAAGTTGTACATGGCGAAAAGCTTTACCAACAAATTGCTGTTAAAACGGCGTTTATATCGGTTACAGATGGATGAGGATGAAAATATTATTGGACATATGAATATGTTCAATGGACAGTTAGACGAGTTAAAAAAATCAAGGTTAAAATTGAGGACAAAGATCAGGCGTTACTACTCCTCAATTCTCTCCCGGACACATATGAGACTTATGTAGATACAATCTTGTGCGGCAAGGATACAATCACCTTGGAGCAAGCATATCCATCTTTATTGTCCTTTGATGCGAGGAAAAACGATAAGGCTGGAGTACGAGGCGACGACACGGGGACAGTGGTCGTTGCCCGGGGTGGGAGAGGGTGATCGTTTAACAAGGCGGATGGGTCGAAGCATGGCAGGTCTCGATCCAGGTTCCGGTGATGTGAAGTGTTACAAGTGTGGTGACCTTGGGGCATGTTAGGCAGAATTGTCCTAACAAGGAAAAAGGTGATAACAACTTGGTTCAAGGTGGAGAGAAGGGTGAAAATTCTCTCGGCTATGATAGCGATGTCTTTGCTGTCACTATTGTAGGTAATGATGCAATTTCCAAGGAAGAATGGGTTTTAGATTCTGGTTGTGTTGATCACATTTGCTCCCAAAAAAAATGTTTTGTGGAACTGCATGAAGGTATGACGGGTAAATTGAGTTTGGCGGATAATTCAACTGTTAATGTCATGGGCGTTGGAGTGGTAAAAATCAAAACTGGTGGAGGAGTGGTGCATACTTTGGACAATGTAGCATATGTGCAAAGGTGCGGAAGAATCTAATCTCACTTAGTCTGTTGGACTCCGAAGGTTATGGGTTTAAGGCTCATGGGGGAGTCGTTAAGGTGACTAAGGGTAACATGGTCCTCATGAACGGGGAGTTGCATCGTGGGCTATATCGTCTGGACGCTCATAGAATGGACACCACAAGCAACTGGAAACAAGGAAGACGTCGACGTGTTTCGTTCGCGGGTAAGGCAACGAAGGTAAAAAGTTTCCAGGTTGCAGGCGGACGCAAAGTTAAAGTTCCTGCGGTGATAAGGTGGAGGGGTGGAGGTCCCTTTCCAGAGTCAAGTGACGCGGTTGACTCAGCTGCAACTGTACACGACTCATTGGCCGTGGTGTTGAGTTAGGGTGAGGACCGGATACTAATTAACTCGGGTGTGCAGCTGGAATTTTCGAAAGGCCAATGGTTGTTCCTCGATGTTTCTCCCTTGGGATGGAGGGGGAGAATGTTGGGATTAAAGTCCATCCCAAGTGCAAATTCACATTGAAACTTAATGTGAATGGTATTGTTAATTGCATTCTTAATGGTGAAGTTTAAGAATGATGCGTTTGCAATGCATGTATGTGCAAGATGTTACATAATAACATCCTTGGTTTCAATGCACTTAATTGACGTCATTGTTCAATGCATATGCAGAGGGGTTTGCTATATAAAGGAATGCTTTTTCCTTTAGCAAATGACACACACTCACACACTAACACAAGGAGAATTGTGGGGTGGCATCACAAGAGGGAAAAATACTAGGAGTGTAAACACATATAGTGTGGGACAATTTTGGAGGGTTAAACAGTTGACTCCGAATTGGGACAATCTTAGAGGGTTAAATAATTGACTATAAATGTAACACCCCCAATTTTCCTTTCCTTTTTAAAAACATTTTATCGCGAACTAAAACACAATTAAGGAAATTAAGAGGTGTCACTCCGCACGCGAGTCAAAAACCCGAATGCAAGGAGATTTCAGAAGCCGAACTACAAATGTCTAATGATCTAAAATAGGTATTACAATTCATTAACTAAATTACAACAATCCGAGATACGAAATATGAAATATGAGATAGTCTAAATATTATTGATGGTCTATAGCTGAAAGTCTAAGTTTTATTTAATCCAACTAATATCTAATGAGTCGCCGTTCCCGCAATGCATCGCCTACTCCATACCTGTGGACTGTGGTGGATTTAAAGCACAAAAACCCCAGTTGAAAAAGTCAGAAAAATTGAGTGAGCTAACACCTCAACGTGTAGAAAACCAAAACCTTTACCTGAAAACGTTTTAGTTTTTATTTTCGATAACACACTTAGCACATAATCATATACTTTAACCAATAGGAATTCCAAACCAATAATCAAAAGTCATATTCCATAACATAAGAAACATTCCACAATCTATATCCAACAAATCGAAGCTTAACGATAAGAAATTCATACCATTCAAAATAATCCAATTCAAGTCCAACCCGGAGAAAACATTAGAAGTTTTATCAAGTTCCTCAAGTCGAGAAAGATAGATAGGAAAAGGTTCATCATTCAATTGAGGAAAGTAGTAATTATCCATAAATCACAAATAAATAAATACAAAAAAGGAAAAAAAAAAAAGAAAATAAAAATATGTACAAAAACACAAGAACAAAAAAAAAAAAATCACATGACCATAGATGATGCTCTATACAAACATGGACTATAACGACACAAAAATTACAAAAACAAAAACAAATATGTACAAAACCACACAAAAATAACAAAAAGACTAAAAACGCCTCCTCCCCGGCAACGGTGCCAAATTTGACGGCTAATAAGTCGTTATTATTAGTCAAATAACCGCTAAATACTACTAAGAAGATAGGATAAGCGGGTATCGAATACAAGGAAGAGGGGATAGCCTAATATGCAAATTCTATGCGGAAAAGAAATAAACAAAAGAAATAAAACAATTAAATGGGGGGTTTTTTGGTTTGAAAGTTGGATTAAAAAGAAATAAACGATTTATCGAATTGATTAAAGCGACTCTCGGTGATAATCTATTCTAACACCCTAATATAGCAAGTTTTACCTGTCTCGAATTATGCCAATTCATCAATAATCCTAGTTTTAACCAATTAATCCACTTTTATGGGGAATTTGAGCAACCGCTACCAAATTCCCCTCCTTTTAGTCCTAATTTGTCTAGTGGCTACTCAAACAAATCATAACCAAAGGCATGAAGAGCAAGGATTAATAAAGGATTATGAACAACCCAAATTAGTATCTAATTAGCCGCAACCGCAACACTAATCAAATCTAATCTATTAGTTGCCTAATTAATTCCCCAATCACAAATTAGTCATAACCATACACTAATCATGTGAAAGTTGCTTCCTTTAGGGTTAATAATCAATGACCACCAATTATCAACCAAACATGAGAAATACCCAATTTAATCTAATCAACCAATTAGAGAAATAAAGGTAAATCAAGCAATTGAAGAACAAGGAATTAATTATAATGAAATTAAAGACAAATTAGAGAGAAAAATACTTACTAATACATAGGATGAAATCTTTGATTACATCAAGAGTCAAGGAGGGGGATTAACCTCCCATACTAATTATTACAACAATATTTGAGATACAAATCATAATGAAAATACTAATTCTCACTAATCACTCCTTGAGTTTCTCTCTCTAGAATTAAGAACAAGATGCAAAAATATAATGAAAAGTGATAAGTATTAGGGAGGGGTTTATGCCTCTTTATTTAGTCTGTACAAAAACACTAGAAGACAAAATAGATATTTAGGCAAAAATAAACCGTCAAAAGCCTCTAGGAAGCTTCCCGGAAGCTACCCTTCTCGATTCGAGGAAAGGGATCCTCGAGTCGAGCGAAGGAATCCTCGACTCGAGGAACATCCTCCTCGAGTCGAGCGAGGAAATCCTTGACTCGAGGCTACCTCCTCTCGAGTCGAGGAACTTGAATTTTCCTCCTTTCTCCGCTTCTTTCCTCGATTCGAATGGTCCTACTCCCGAGTCGAGGGGTGATGATGTGCATGATCTTCAAAGGTTGATCGGCCGCTTCTCGCCTCGTGGTAGCACGATCCTTGATGGTTCGGCCGCTCGATCTTCGATTAGTCACCATTGGTTTCCGAATCCTAAAAATCTTCTAAAATCCCGCAATAAAGCTCCAACCAAACCGATACACTGGGACAATAGAATCACTATAAAACCGCTCCGTAAGACTCCTAAATATGACTAAATCGGCTCCCTTAACGCACACCAGTCACACCACATCAGCGCTTTAGGGGTTATTTGGGCATGGTTTTATTGTGACTCGTAAACCACATCATTAGGAGTATAGTTGCAGTTTAATTGATAGTTTTATGGGATTTTTGTGGCTCAAGACCCTTTTGGTGAGAGTTGGATGGAATTAGAAAATCAAGCTACGGGTTAAAGCGAGATTGAAGGAGAAGATAGCTTGACCACACTTCAAGAACCTCACACCATTACCTCCGACTTCACCTGATCATACCTGTCTAACTAGAAGACATTTTGCAGAAATACCAATTGGAGAGGAAATTTCATGATCTTAGCTTTCCGATGATATATTATGAGCTCAAACTGAAGTTCGGAGTTGAGAGTTATGGTCGTTCAAAGATTGCCCTACGCACAGTATCTCGACTCGAGAATTACTGTCCTCAACTCGAGGAGACCTATCCCAACTCGAGGAATATGTTCCTCGACTCGAGAAACTTAGTCAGGGAGCATATTTTGAGGAACACTAGTCTCGACTCGAGACACCCTAATCTCGAGTCGAGAGGTTTGAGATTCTCGACTCGAGAGACACTTGTCTCGAGTCGAGAGTTGGCTTTTTCCGGGGAATATTCCGGGTTTATCCGGATTTCTTTTGTGCTTTCATTTTCCGTCTTTTAGTGCTTTACTAGTTGCACGGGTCCTAATTTATGTTAAACATTATAAAAAAATATTTGAAATGGATGATCGATTATATATTGTGCTAATTGATTTTTAAAACAGTTGAATCATAAATGTTTTGTAATCTATGTATCTCAGTATTGTAGCTCGGGATTTATACTATATGAGTAAGAGTACGATAGATTGTTCCTAATATTTTAGCTTTAAAATATATTTCCTCCGATTCAAAGAGATTTTTCTCTTTCTATTTGCAGTTTTGAGGTGTCATGTTGAGAGTTACTTTTATATCAAATGAATCATTCACTTATTGCAAAAATTAGTACATATTTTATTTTGCAATGCATTCTACCAACTCCATTTGATTTACGACAAATGAATCTTCCATTTAGTCTACAAGTAGTCTCGAACATGACAACTTAAAACTGTAAAAACAAAGAGGAAAATCTCTTTGAATCGGAGGGAGTATTGTATTTATTCAATGAATCACTAAAAATTATTTATTATTTGTCCGTAAAAAATGCGTAAAAGGGGGTGGGACATTTAAATAAGACTAGAGGAGTACATTTCCTGGATGGGATTTAACTTTATAAATATGGTGAAAACGGTCTACTATGAGCCTAGTTTGGTGACAAGCATAGGTGATGGCTTATAGTTAATAGTAGATCATTCTTATTTCTTAGTAACCTACCAGTAAGTCGTAAATAAAATTGAAACAAATTCAAGCTATAGTATTAAGTTTCTTACACTATAATTTGTCCTCCATGAGTAATGTGAGACATTTCTTGTAATTGGGGTTGCCTAGTCTGGTTAGAGTTTTATAAGGGAAGGTATAATCCACTTGGGCAAGATTCAAAGATGTGGGACAGTTTTCGACCACTCTTTTTTTTTTTTTTCTAAGATTGAAAATTGTCCCACATTGTTGAGAAAGTAAGGGTAGAGTATCTTTGGTACTATAAGAAAAATTGTGTTCGTCCCACATTATATAAGATCATGGTAAATTATCGTGATTATTAGTTCGTATACTTAACAAAAAATAAAGAACAAACTTATTAGTTTTTATGGAAACATATTAGCAGTTGATTATTTTATTTTTTTGTAAAAATAGTCGATTTTATTCATCCATTTTTGGGAAAATAAAATCAGATTTTACAAAAAAAGCGGTTACCCCTAAAAAACGTAACTCCTAAGTACCATTGAGATAATCTACTATCTCATTATTTGTACAACCTTTCATTAATGCTAGAAGCCTTATACTAACAATGTTTTGGATGCTCTTCACTAGCGCCTCTTCCGATTGCTCTTTGTCTCCAAAGATTCTTGCATTACGTTCGCTCCATATTCCATAGACAGTTGCCACTAGACTTGAGCTATACCAGTTGAAATGCCAGTGTTTCCTTCTCCTCCTATTAGCACTCCATTCAAGTTGTCTTTTAAAACTCCAGGCCTTTCTTCTGATACCCATCCATTCTAGTACAGCTTTCCATACTTTTTTGGAATACTTTCAATCGAAAAAGAGATGATTGTGATCCTCCATCTTGCTCTTACATAAGCTGCACCAATTGACTAGCACTAACCCCCTCTTGCAGAGATTATCTATAGTTGGTAATCCCTTTTGAGCTGCCAAATTTGCAATAAATCTGTGCCGAGGTAGATTTGTGCTGTTCCAAACTACTTTACACCATCTCTTTTTCCTCCCTTTATTCCTGAAGAACTCATAAGCACTCTGTACTTTGTACTTCCCGTTTTTCTCCCAGGATTTGATCAGCTTTTCTGCACTTTCTCTGCTCCCTGATTTCTGCAGAATTTCATCTCTTATCCTCAATGTTCCTTTCCAGCTTTCTGAATCCCCTTCTTTAGAATTTATCTCCCAAATACTTCTTTTTTGAAGGTAGTAAGCTGAAACCCATTGCAACCAAAGACCCTCTTGCTTTGTAACTATTTTCCAAAGCCATTTTGCCATTAATCCTTTGTTCCAAGCTAAGACCTCCTTAATCCCAAGGCCCCCTTCTGTTTTTGGAGAACACAGACTTTTCCAGCTCTTAAAAGTTAACTTTCTACTTCCCTCAGCAATATTCCACAAGAATCTTCTACTACTCCTCTCAATCATCAAGATTATGTGCTGAGGGAGCTTGAAACCTGAGCTCCAGAAGTTTTCAATGCCAAAAATGACTGAGTTTATAAGCTCAATCTTCCCAGCATAAGATAGAAAGCTAGCAGACCAGTTACTGATTTTGCTCTTGATTTTGCTAACTAATGGAGTGTACATATCAGCCAGTAGTCTGCTTGGGTTTAATGGAAGTCCAAGATATCGAAAAGGGAAGCTTCCCTCTGAAAATCCTGTGGCTCTCAAGATTTGTTCTTTGACATTACTGGATACACCTCCAAAATAGATGTCTGTTTTGGCTGGATTTGCCAATAGACCTGAGATTTTTGCAAACTTATTAAGGCACCTTATTGCAGCTTGTACTGAAGGGACATCTCCCCTTGTGAAGATCATAAGATCATCTGCAAAGACTATATGGGTTAATTTGACTCTTGCACATTTGGGATGGTAAGAGAATTGAGTTTCCTTGGGCATCTCTCTGAGGTGAATTGAGAGCATTTCCATACTCAGCACAAACAAATAGGGAGACAGGGGGTCTCCTTGTCTAACCCCACTCTTTCCTTTGAAGAAACCCTGAGCAGTCCCATTAATTTTTAGACTGAACCATGTCGAGCTGATGCATTCCATAATCCAACTATCATACTTACTTGGGAACTCCAAAGCTGTTAGCATTTCTCTAATAAACCCCCAATTGAGAGAGTCGAATGCCTTTCTTATGTCAATCATCATCAAACATCTTGGGGTGATGTTCTTTCTACTGTATCCTTTAATCAGACCTTGAGAGACCATGATATTCTCGAAAATGCTTCTATTCTGCACAAAAGCTGACTGTTCCTTTCCTATTAACTCAGGCAGTACTCTTTTCATCCTATTTGCCAAGATCTTGCTAATAATCTTATAAAATGTTGTGCAACAAGATATTGGTCTATAGTCTGTGACAGAAGTAGCATTATCCTTCTTAGGAATGAGAGCTACAATGGTTGCATTTGCTTGCTTTGTGAGCTTGCATTTTCGGAAGAACTCACCTACTGCACTACAGAGATCATGACCTATTATGTCCCATGAATTCTGAAAAAAGCCAGCAAAGAAGCCATCCTGCCCTGGGCTTTTGTCTGGGTGGATGTCCTTCAGGGCTGTTTTAATTTCCTCCTCCTTCACTTCCTCTACCAAAAAAACTTTCCAATGCTCCGGAACAGTGTTGCCTTTTGAGATATAGGTACCCTCAAATTTCATTACAGGCTTTTCCTTCCCTAGCAAACTCTTATAGTATTCAATAAAGGCTGTAGCAATACCCTCCTGATCAGTGAACTCAATCCTATCTTTATCCATCACTTTCCCCACAATGCTTTGGTTTTTTCTTGTCGCAATCCTAGCATAGAAGTACTTCGAGTTGCAGTCGTTTTGCTTAATGTCATTGATTTTTGCCCTTTGCTGCAACATACTCATCTCTGCTTTCTTTATGGTGCAATATTCTAACTTCGCCTCTTCTTCCATCTCTAGGAGCATATCATTCATAGGCCTGTCTTTCAACTTGTTTTGGATCTCATCTAGCTTTTTTTTTGCAAGAATCCAGCCTTTCAGGAATATTGGAAAAGTGTTTCTTGTTTAGGATTCCCAGAGCATGCTTGACTCTCTTTAACTTTCTAAAGAAACTGTACATTTGTGAACCTCCCCCATTCCAATCCCAGGCATTTTTCACAATTGTTTTGTACTGAGAATGCTCAGACCAGCAGTTAAGGAATTTAAATGTCTTCCTTATTCTCTCTAGAGCATTCACAGTAACTTTAGCAGCTGAATGATCTGATATACCTGGAGGAAGGTAATCATCAAAAGATGCAGCATGCTCCTGCAACCAATCTCCATTCACTAAAACCCTGTCCAATTTCTCCCATAGCCTATCCTCTCCTTACTGTTTATTAGTCCAGGTATAGAAATGACCCTGGCCCTTCAAATCTTCCAACCCACAGTTTACCAAACAGTCATTGAACTCAGCCATATCATGTATATTTGGTTGGTGCTTCCCTAATCTCTCACTATCTTCTTTAACAACATTAAAGTCTCCCATAACAATCCATGGCATATTGAGCTTATTTGTTTCGATGCTCCTCCATAGCTCTCTCCTACCCAAACTATCATTTTTTGCATAAACAATAGATAGGCAGAAAGAGTAATGAGACAGCAAATTAGTTACTCTACCCTGGATCATTTGATCACTCACATAATCAACTTCAAATCTGATCATTCTGGCATTCCAAAACACCCAAATTCTTCCATTTATATGCTTACTATAATTATTTGTGTGAGAGTAATTTCCAAATCTACTCTTGATAACCTTATTAGCATTACACTCCTTTGTTTTTGTTTCAACAATCCCAGCAATATCCACCTTGTTTCTCCACATGAGCTCCTTTAGCTCCTGCTGCTTGAGGGCTTGGTTGAGCCCTCTTACATTCCAAGTTAGGATTATCATAGGGATAAGGGAGGATCAGGTGGCTCCCCTTCCCCTACTAGTGCACTCTCATCCTTATCTTGTCCTGCATCCATTATAGCTGCAAAGGTCCCTCCTGTGAACAAATTGGTGAGCCTATTACTTATAATTCCTGCGGAGCTCTTAGCCATATGCTTCCTGCTTTTCCTCACTACTGTCTTGAACCCTAGCTCATCCACAGTTTCACTTGGTGGTGAGGGAGAGTCCACTTCTTTTTGAAACTCTGTCTCAATGATGTGCTGTTCCTGAGTCCCTTCAGTACATATCTCCTTCTCCGCTACTGCCTTTTTTCCTTCTTCCACTGCTATCTCTGTTACAATCTTTGGCACATGCCTGTATATTTTCTTCTTAGCAGGTTTCTTAGCATGCTTGCAGGTCGAGCTTGTATGGCCCATTTTCTTACAACATGTACAGAAATATGGAACCCACTCATACTCTACCCTTTGCTCAATCTGTTCCCCATATGGTGTATTAATTGTTATCTCTGTGGGCAAATTCTTAGAGATGTCCACTTCAATCATTATCCTTGCAAATGACAATCTCTTTTTCTGGGTTGTTATTTGGTCTGCAAATAATGGTCTTCCCACCTTACTAGCAATTTTACTCAGAGCTGCAACTGACCACAAGTATGGATCAAGATCAGGAAAAAGAACCCAGATCGGAATGACTGTCATTTTGTCCAGTTCCTGTGCCACTGTTGGTGTCCATTGCTTTAAGATTAGGGTTTTTTCTGCAATCAACCATGGTCCTCCTCTCAACACAGCCTCCATATCTTCCTGCGAGATGAATCGAAAAGCATACCATCCCTTTCTATAGTATTGCACTACACATTTTCCTTCCCAATTCTTCGAAACCATTTGCTGCATTTGCTTTAGATCCATTTTTGCCCCAATTACATGCCCAATTAGAGAGTGTTTCCACAGTTCTAATTCCTCCATAACATCCTCTTCCTCAATTGTTACATCCTCCTCCTTTGAGCTCTCCTCACAGAAGTACAGGCTCATGCCTGCTTGAGGCTTTCCTACAACTTTAGTCCATGATTTTTTGCTCTTATCAGTCCCCAATTTAATCACAGTTTCCTTAGTCCCATCATCAGACTTCCCTTCTCCCCTAATTTCAATGTTTTCTTCAGTCACAGTCCCACTATTGTCAGAACTAGCTTCTACATTTATTTCCTTATCACCTGGAGTCTTATTTTGCCTTTTCCCAGACAAATTTATTGCAGATTGAAAGATATCCGAGAACCTTACCGGATTTCTCATCTGGGTTTGTAGCTGGGTTTCTGTTTCCTCCCTTATTTCTTCACCATTCTGTTCGTTATTACTACCATTCTCTTCGTCTGATTTCGCTTTGCGGTGGTTTTTGTTTTCGCGGCCGTCCTGGCTTGCCTTTTCTGACCATGGTTCAAGTTTTCGTACGGACAAAAACTCGGGGAGATAGCTTTCTCCTCTTGTTTAATCCATGGTTATTCAGGTTGATTTATTAGCAGTTGATTGTTCTAATTAATTACTTAATTAGTAACCTAACAACTTAAGAACTATCCTGGAATCGAAAAAAATTCAAGCTACATTAATAAGTTCCTTAGACTCAAATGATCCTCCATAACTAGAGTACTCACACTCAAACTAAGTACTTAACTATCAATCTAACATATACAAATCCATTAAACATCGAGACACCTTATAGTATCAGCCTAATATCTTCTTACTTTTTTGTTTTATTAAAGAAAGAAAGATTGATGTTAATAATTTGAATCTTTCGAGCAATACTAATAAGTTCTTGATATTATAATTTGTCCCCGAGAGTAATGTGGTATATTCTATTTCTTTAACTGGAGTATACATTGTCAAGTCGGTTTAAAGTTTCTATAAGAGGAATTATACTTTACTTGGTCATAATTCAACGATGTGGGATAATTTTCGACCACTCATATTTTTTTGCCGCAAAATCGAAGATCGTCCCATATAGCCAATGAAGTAAGATTATATGGAGTAGTAATTTAGCGCTTTGAAGAAAGTAGTTTTCATCCCTCATCGTATGGTACATATGTTAAAGTGAGCTCCACTTGTGAGTGCCCCACATTGAAAAAAGAGAAAAGAGTTTAGTGCAACGCCCGGGCTACTTATGTTTAAATGTTAAAAGTTTGTAAATGAAATTTTTATCTAAAATCTAAAATCTTATTTCAAACACCCGTGAGATATTTGTAATGTAATTAGATTGATGGAAAGTCACATTTCGAAACCTAAAATCTCGTTTCGAACGCTCGAGCTACTTATGTTTAAATGTTAAAATTATGTGAATGAAATTTTTATCTAAAATCTAAAATCTCATTTCAAACACCCGTGAGATATTTGTAATGTAATTAGATAGATGGAAAGTCACTTTTCAAAACCTAAAATTCCGTTTCGAACACCGTGTGATATTTGTAATGTAATTAGATGAAAAGTTACCTTTCAAAATCTAAAATCTCATCTTGAACAACCGTAGGATATTCGTAATGTAATTAGATGGAAAATCACCTTTCAAAACCTAAAATCCCATTTCGAACACCCGTGTGATATTTGTAATGTAATTAGAGGAAAAAGTCACATTTCAAAAGCCAAAGTCTCATTTTGAAACACCTGTGACATATTTGATCAAATTGCCATAAATAAAATAATTACTATATTACATAACTATTTTCCATAAATCAAGTAATAATGTTATTTTATTATAATAATATTACCATATATTATCTGCTTACCATATCAAGTAATTACTATATTACATTATTATTTTCCATAAATCAAGTAATAATGTCATTTTATTAGAATAATATTACCATGTACTTACCATATCCTATTTTGGATAAACATTATTTACAATATAATAATATTATTATATGCCATGTGTCAGCGAGATAATTGAGCAGGTTTAGGATTACATCTATATATATTAGATTATTTTGTTAATAAAAGAATCAATAAAATCAATTGCTTTAGTGGGTTGAAGTGTTGTGATATAACTTTGAGGTCATAGGAATTTGGATTTGAATGAGTGTGATTAACGTTATATGCCAATAACTGAGATTGAAGGCTACTGCCACACAAACAAAACTTTTTTCTTTTTTGTTTTTGTTTTTTTTTTTTTTTTTGAGGTCGTCTTCCTATCGTGTATTCGTGTTTGATAACAACAGTAAGGGAGGAATACTTCGAGTTCGAAGGAAAAACAAAGAGGGAAAGGGGACTATAGATATGGTGTTTTCCTCTGGATATGCTCCTAATCCTAATCTATCTCCATGTTCTCCGTATTCTTCGTTAAAGGTAAGAAAGCGATGTCGTTCTCTGGACGATGTTGATTTCTCTGATTTTTCGTTTGATGATGCTCTCACCTCTGCTTTGAAAAAGAAATATAGTTCGTGGGATGATACTGAGAATGATATTTCTAGACTGAGTCCGAAAACTCGATTGCGATTACTCGTATTTGGTAATCCTGATGCATCGCCAAAATCTGGTGCTGACGCGGCGAATGATGATTATGATAGCCATATAATTGATGAGTATCCTCCCAACGAAATGGAAGAGATGAAAAGGAAAGTGGAATGGTGGAGGATGTCATGCCAACTAATCGGAACAGGATTACTTGATGTCAGTGATGCCTGCAAATTGGAATACCCAAACATGAAGGGTAATAGTGCCATTATTGAATTATCCGAGGAATGCCGTGACAAGAAAGTCCTTTCTAACTTCACTTACCCTGGTGAACCCTGGCTGGATGGTGGCATGGCTGTCTATGAGGGCCCTTTTACTGCCTTGGATGACATTCATTCCTTATGTGCTGCCAAAGCTATCAATATCTACAACCACCACTCGAACAAACCGGAGCTCAAGTTTCGCAGTGTGGTTAGGGTGGCTGAATTACTCGGCCCTTTCATGAACCTTACAGATTTCATCACCCTTACTGCCTTGGACAGTGACACTGGACGTATAGGCACTTATCAGGCTGCAGCATTAGTTGGCTTAGCTACTGATCCTCCCGTTTACCTTGTCTTTCTCAGAGACGTCCGTGCAGATAAAGTCCTTGCCATTTTTTAACTCCACTGGTATGATCTACATTCCATACTTCAGTCTTTCCCCCTTTGTGTAGTCTCTGTTTGGCATGTTTTCTTGGTATTTTAATTGTTCTTTGGCATGTTACTCGTATCAATAGTAGTAGCTGGGCGCACGCAAGGGCATCTACTATTATTCCACTCGCCAATTGATATCGAGTTCAATTTTTTTTTTTTTTTTTCCAATAGTTTTGATGGCTGCATCGAGTAGTTATACTAGTCGTTTGTGTTTCTCATATTAGTATTACAGTCTTGTGCAGTGTGTGTGTGTGTGTGTGTGCTTGATGTTCTCTTCTGAAGATAACATAGTTTGTCACTTTGAAAAAGTTATCAAGGGCCTGATACATAACTTGAACGCTATTTAATACTGATTCATAAGTGATAAAATGTGCGGTGATCTGTTGGTATTACTTTATCTGAAGGGCCTATGAGAAGGACATCCACAGATTTGTCAATTTTGTGTATGACAAAAATTTGTTATCGTCCCAATCTTGATTCTTTTTGCATCTCCTACTATCTAATTACAAGGGAAATGATAGTCACGGTTGTCAGTCCATGATTGCTGGTGTTAGGGTAAAAGCTGTATACTTTGGCCTGATCATTACTTTAACACGATGTGACACTAAGTTTCGTTAGTAATTAAATGTGCGGTGATCTGTTGGGTAAGGAGTTCGATAAGGATATTACTTTATCTGAAGTCAGATAATGCTATCTGTACTGTTTAAAAATTTGGATACATACTTTTCTAAACCTCTTATACACAAGAACAAGAATGGATGCTTGTGTAAACTCTTTTTATTGATTGGAATGAAGTCCATGTCCTTTTTGATATCCGACTTAAGAGCAGTTGCAGCTTTAAACTAGAGAATGACATTGTTTTGTGATAACTTTCATGGAATAGAAGTAATAAAATGAAAGAGAATAGAAAAGTAAGCAAAATAGCATGAAAAAGATGAAACCTTGACCACAAAGATTCAAGCTTTCAGAGATAATCCACGAAGGAACGGAGCTCCACAAAGGAAGAGTTTTTCGCAAGCCAAATAGGGTCTTTCATTCAACAATATCTGCCTTCCACCATGTTTTCTGACCCTGTAAATAGTGCAGTACAGATTTACAGCATTTCAGAATTTCCTAGAGAAATATCTGATATTTTGGTTACAAAATAAAACCAAAATGAAAGAAGAAAAGTGCTAATTGGCTTATCACAGGATCCTGAGTTGTCTTCATGTGCTTTATAAAATGGTGCATTCCTGACTCAGCAGAAGAAAATGGGCAGAAATTTGCTCTCCTGCAGCTGCATTTTGGAACACCTGATGTCACTGTCACTCTGCCAGCTCCAACTAGTTGGTAGAGAACAGAGACTTTACTTGCACCCCTGATATTGCTCGTGCTCCATCTATGTGACCAACATAGTCTCTTCCTTAAATTGACAACTCTAGAGCTAGATCCAGGCCTTGTTCCTTAGGCATGAAATGTAGCTAATTGAATTCTGCAGCCAATGAGGCCAAGGCCATGGCCATGCATGACCTATTGACCTGTACTCTAGTCTTAAGCCAAATTGCAAAGAAAACCACCAAGCACAGCCAAGTTTCCATGTCCCTAATGTGATATAGTGGTGTTTCCATTTTCTGTGGATTGTTGCTTGCTTTCAGAACTCCTGTCACAGCAGTGCTTGTGTGTCTTCGTGTAGCCAGCCCTTGTTAAACACTGAAATAGTATTTTAGAAAAGTATACTCATGCTCCTATTTTGCCATACAGACCTGTTACACTTATGAAACATCACCATTATGGATTGAAATCAAGTGCTTGAGCTCTCGAAAAACAAAGTCTCAAGATTTACTGTATTCAACCATTATTAAGTGTAAACTACATCCTAGGCAAACTTCAAATAGACGGTTAGCTGGTTGCTTCAGCCTACAGTTGTAAACTACATATGTCATCACACATTTCATTACGAATGATATCAGGTCATTGGCTCCAGAGTCCAGATTGATACCAAATTGTCAACTTTTTGGCTATACAAAGTACTACTTTTCTCATATAGCAACTAGCTTAGATGGTTTATAATGCTGAGGTTAGCTTTTTGGCTCAATGTTCTGTGTTTTCCTTGTGCTTATGTTCACAGCAGTCAGGGTGTCTCGGAAAGAGGGTTCCGGTTTGTTTGTTGGAGTTGAGTTGATATATCTTAAGGTCATGACTCCATGAGGTTATGTACTAATTAGGAATTGTTTTGAAGCTATTGCAGTGGGGTTTGCTTTGTGCTTCAGTGTCGTATTAGTGAGTTACTCATTTGTTTATGAATGTCAGTGGTTACTGTCTCATGGACTCATGCATGGTTTCTTTAGGAGGTAATAGTTGGTGTGTCCAAGTTTTTATGCTATGTTGGGAAATTATCTGCTTTTTAGCTTCATGTAGTTCATAATCGTATTTTTTGGACGGTTTATTGGATTATGTAGCTTGCAATGAATGTCTTGTGCGCAATTAGGACGTGCAGTGCTTGGGCAGGTGCGTAGAACTTTTTTGTATGTTCATGTTGCCAACTGTTTTAAAATCTACTATCATCCTGACTGGTTTGGTGTCTTTATTTTTTTCGATAATAGCTTACTGATTATAGATCTGACTTTTAGTAGACAACATTATTGAATTATGACTCTACACTAGCTCAGAGTTGGAATTCTTCATGAGCTTATATTGTGTTAGATTGTCTAGAGGACTATATTGTTTGCCTCAACTTAGACGGAGGCAATGTTGTACTTGACAAGATACACCCATTATCTGTGTCTGACATCCTCTATTGCAGGCACTACTAATGAATTCACCGAGTCTGGAGGGCAAGATCGTCTGAAGGGACTCCCACGCTGCTGGTTCTCTGCGATAGAAACAGATTCTAGGAGCGCTCCGGTGGGATTACTCGATATTTATATGTTTTTGAACGTCCGATCTTTATATGTTGAATGTACTTTGTTAATCTTCTCAAAAATGACTTTGACTTTCTTTTATTCCAGTACTTTATTTATCTTTCTTTTGTTGAGTATACTCCGTATTATTCTTCCAAAATGGGGATAAAAACCCTCTTACAAAAGTATACGTGAGTTGAGGCTTTTTGCCAATTTACTACCGATCGAAAAAAGTATACACCGTATTTCTTAGCTCACCATTACCAATTATACAAGCTAAGACGCACCAAACACTTGAGTTATGTCTTGAACTTGGCTGCCTTCAGTAAAGCTTTTACCCAATTAGTAGTTTTGGAGTCCCATGCTTCCTCGTGTTTGGCGAAGCCAATTGTGGTGATTAGATGGTGGATTCTAGTCACTGATTTTTGGGTGGCTTGTACCACACGCGCATATACGCGTGTCTCCACCATTAGGAGCACTACTCATTTATTTTTTCACTTCCCGGTTCTGGTAGTCGGCTAAATTCTACAAACAGCATAAACCATCACTAACAGAAGTTCTTAGAAACAGAATAAAATTACCGATATTCCAATTTTAACAGTTTCAAATTTTCAACAAATTCAAATACTCCATATCCTAACAATTCCAAAATTTCAGGACCCATTCCTAACGGATCCGGGATTATGGATGGCGGGTGGTCCGAAAAGAATGGGTCTGGTGTAGAAACGGCCACAGGCTCAAGATTAAGCACATATGCCAAAAGATAAGCAAAGAGAGACCCAGAAAAGGCCAGCCATTTTCATTTTGAGGAGAGAGGAGAGAGAGAGAGGGAGAGAGATGGCAGCAGTATGCAGCTACTGCCCGCCTGAGCTTATTCAACCTTGTCCATTTCTGGGTCATTCTCCCACTTCTCTGGTAACTTCTTCTCTACTCCAAACAATTTGTTTGTTTAGCTCTTCCATACCACTGTTATTATTCGACTTTCTTTTTATTATTTTTGATATCTTAAAGGTATGTCTGTCTTTCCTACTTAAGACACTTGGTGAAATAATGATATTAGAGAACAAATTGCTCAACAAGGAAGTAAAGTTTTCATCAGTTTAGTGTTGCACTCAAAATCGGTACTATGGACTGAGCCCTCCCTGTCACTAGGTTGCGCAAATCGGTACACTATATCTATGGACTGTGCCCTCCCTCTCACTAGGTTGCTCACTGGGTTGTGCAAATCGGTACTATGGACTGTGTCCTCCCTCCCTCCCTCTCACTAGGTTGCTCACTGGGTTGCGCAAATCGGTACTATCGACTGTGTCCTCCCTCCCTCCCTCTCACTAGGTTGCTCACTAAGTTGCGCAAATCGGTACTATGCGTACCCTCCCTCTCTCCTTCCTAATGCAGAAGTTTAGATTCTCTCATCGCTTATAGGCTATAACATTTTTTGAAAAGTCTTATATGACTACTATGGAATTCGATCAGACAAACCATGGCCACTGATGCATTTTTATTCTTGGTGGTTTTGTGGCCGCTTGTGAGCTGTGAGGTGAAACTAATGTACAATTACTCTCACCTTTCCGTGTCTGTAATATGTCTCTGAGCTGCGATGTCATTAAAAAGAAAGTACTTTTATAAATACCAACTGTTATTGCATTTTAAGATGGCCTTTTGTTCTTTGTCCGTTATCAAACATTGGAGCAGAGTGAAGGAGCTTTTGCGTTTGCTGAAAATGATATTAATTTTGCAAAGTTACATTTATTAACTCTGGAGCACGATTTCTTATGGGGTAAAAATAGGTGGAGTATACTGTAAATAGATATATATTAGATTAATCGCAAAGGTTGCTTGTTTGGTTTTTGATCACCTTTATATCTATGTTTTAGCTCACCCGTGATGCTTATGAGTATTAACAGATTATATCAGATTATGTTTTAGCATAAAGGCTTTCGGGGTAATGGGGGTGGTGTTCCTGTCACTAATGGTGATATTGTTACGTCAACTGGTTGAAGACAAATAGTAGGAAATGAGACAATTATTTGATATCACAAGCATTATCAGTATCTCTGGATTATTCTTTTGTTTTGCACTAGATCTCCTGAGTTTTGTACTGTCTGTAATATGAATGCAGGTGAAAGTACCTTATCAACATAGCGCAATAAATTACAGATACAAATCCAGAATCAACGCATTATTTTGGGGACCCAAAAAAGCTGTGGAACCACCTGAGTCAACACTGTCACTGGGTGAATTTTCTTTGACAGGGTCAGGCATAGAGGTGTTTCTTTTATTGGTTACTATTTGGTTTCTTGTGGTTTACAACTTTATTCGAGGAAGACGGTATTTGTTCTTGCAAACACTAATAAACATTGATGTTTGTTACGCTTATTGTTAACAGGGAGCTGAAGCTGATTTATTTTCACCTAAGAAGGTTTCACTTTCAGTTATTCCATCAATCGCAGACGTTTCATCAAATGTATGGGATGCATGTGCCCTAGATGCCGTCGGTACTGAGAAGTTCAATCCATTCCTGACTCATGGTTTTCTTTCGAGTTTAGAGGAGTCTGGTTGCTCTGTGAAGGTTTGGCTGCTGCTCTTCAATAACGTTAATTTCTCTGTAGTGATAGGCTGGTAGTCTATATTGTGATTTGTGCAAAACATGTCTTCTCTCCACCATATGCTATCTTTAATCAATTATTATGGTCACTCCAGTAGTCTTCCTTTTTGTTAAACTCTGTAATTCTGATCTTCCGGAGAATCTTAGTAGTTAGTTCATATATCCCCTCTTCCCCTGCCTAAATTGTTGTTTGATATGTACCTGAGTACCTCAGAGCTTTTAAATGTCCAAAGCTGCCTGCTTTTAAATTCTCTATTGGCAACACTTTAATGTAGAGTTTGTGTGATGAATTTCTTTGAGTAGGCTTCTCTGCAACAACCAAGGGGATCTCGGCTTGCTTCTTATTCTTCTTCCAACCAAAATTTGACATTATGCCTAGCATGACTGTGTCACACTATGTATCTGCCTTTTGTTTTTACATCTTGATTTTGTGCGCCAACTTGTATTTGCTCCTGGACAACCTGCATTTCTTTAGAACGTTTTGCTGGAGTCCTTTGTCTTACATTACATTTTTGTCTTCTGCCCTCATTCCGTTATCCCATGAACCATACTTTTGTAAATCAGCCGCAGCAAATGTGGGTAATGTGAACATGAAACCTTTAGCTTATGTGGCTAAATTGCTTCAGGAAACTGGATGGATACCAAGGCACGTGATTGCGAAAGATGAAATGAACAATGTCATTGGCGTAGTTCCACTCTACCTTAAAAGGTATCAGTAACACACTTCTACAGCTTGTGCACAAAAGAGGAGTTGCCTAAGTGTTTCCCTAGGCGGATGTACCCTGATTTTGGCTTGTGTACCTAAACTGATGCAGTCATTCCTATGGCGAGTACGTTTTTGATAATTCATGGGCCAATGCCTATTACAATTATGGGTCGAGGTATTATCCAAAGTTACAGAGTTGTGTACCATTCACTCCTGTTACTGGTCCAAGAATCTTACTTCGTAACATGAACTGCAAAGATGAGGTTTCCAATATCATAGTATCAGCTCTTAAAGATCTGACCTTGAAGGTACTGTTTTATTAAGTGCTAAAATTTTGCCTTTGTTTACCCATTAGTCCATTACCTACATGGCTACATGCAAAACTAAGTGCAGTGTCAATCTGTGAAACTTTTTAATCATATAGTTAGCTCTCATTATCAACATCGTTATCTTCTTATGAACAAATGGTAAGGCCAATGCACACTCTGTGATGCACAAGCTTCCTATCAGGTTATCACCAATTGTACCACAATTTCTTGAAACAGATTTTAAGTACAGACTCCTTTGTGTGTGCCCTACAAAACTTGAAATGCAACCTAATTTTTGGTATGTTGGGAGTGGCAGTGAGGCTTATACTACAGCTATGACAATTGGTACTAAAGTTAAAAGGAAACGATAACAGGATTCATCTCTATTATTATTGATTAACTGAAAAGAGAATTCAGGGGGGTGGCTGGTGGTGGTCGATGTATCTATGTGGCTATGTGGGTTTGTTTACTGTTCAAGTATTCTAAGTTCAAAACACGAGTGGTGATGCTAGATGCTACTGTACAAATATAATGCCTTCTTTTTTCATGATGAGCCCTCTTATAAATGCATGTGAAGTGAGTCTTTTTTGCATTTTTCAATTGACTCTCAGGCATAGGTCAAGAGGTATGTTCTGTACTTTGTCGCTCCATGGGTTCTCCCTGCAGTTTCTGTTTCTCTCTCTTAATTTGAAATTTCTTGATGGTAATGATTTTCTTATGATCACAGAATTTAACTTTGGAATTTCTAAATAACAACATACTTGCATGCTTTGGAAGTAAAGTCTTGTAAAAATTATTACTTTTGAATAATCATTGTCATTGCAAAGTCTTCCTGTTCCCTACTATGTTCCCTTTTCCTCTACTTTCCAAGTCAAATTCATTCAGAGCTTTGAAGACATTAAACAATAAGCTGCTTTATATGTCTTGTTCCAGTTCCAGGTCTCATCTCTGCATGTTACATTTCCAACTGAAAGTGAGTGGCATGGAGTGAAAGAGAAAGGCTTCCTCCAGAGAATGGGCATGCAATATCACTGGAAAAATCGAAATTACAAAAAGTAAGTGAAGTAGAAACTGGTAGTTGACATTTTGCTATCAATCTGGACTCTGAGCCAATGACCTGATATCATTGACATGTGTAATGACATATGTAGTTTACAACTGTAGGCTGTAGCAACCAGCTAACCGTCTATTTGAAGTTTGCCTAGGATGTAGTTTAAACTTTTAATGGTTGAATACAGTAAATCTTGAGACTTTGTTTTTTGAGAGCTCAAATTCTTGATTTCAATCCATAATGGTGATGTTGCATAATTGTACTACTGTATGGCAAATTATGAGCATGAGTGTAGTTTCTGTAATACTAATGTAGCCCCTAGGAAGAGATGCAAGCTAACAGTTTTCTTGACTTGCCACTGTAATTCGCATCTATACTTTTGATATTACTTCAGAGTTCTAAGTGCTATCTCTTTACCCATTTGATCTTTTGGTTATGCATAATTTCCTGTATGTTTATACAGCTTTGATGATTTCCTGATGGATATGAAGCAAAGTAAGAGGAAAAATATTCGCCAAGAACGCAAAAAGGTCAGCCTTTGAGATGCTCTTAGAAATGATAGTCACGGTTGTCAGTCCATGATTGCTGGTGTAGTGTAAAAGCTGCATACTTGGGCCTGATACATAACTTTAACGCGATGTGATACTGGTTTCACTAGTGATTAAATGTGCGGTGATCTGTTGTGTAAGGAGTTGGATGCTTTCTTTACTATTTAAAAATTTGGATGCATACCTTTCTTAATCTCTTATACACAAGAACAAGAATGGATGCGTGTGTAAACTATTTTTATTAATTGGAATCAGGTCCATGTCCTTTTTGATATCTGACTTAAGGGCAGTCCTTATGTGTCTTATTATAGCCAAGCCTTGATAAACACTACCGATGTGTGGTGTTTTGTATGTTTAGAAAGAGTTTCACCATAAACTGATTTTAGTTTACTATTAGGTTGTTCGTGTTCATTTGTTTGCTCTCAAACATGCTTTGATTGAGCTCCATCGTTCATGTCCTGATTGTTTAATGTTGAATGAAGCATTAGTGAGCTTGATCATAGCCTCGGCGTGCTGAGAAAATTGTCACCAATGTGTAGGTCTTGAGAAATTGAACTTGTTTTAATTTTCTCAATCTCAGTTATTCTATGTGATGTACAGCAGCATCTACGGCCTTATTGGTTGAATTTGTTTTCTTCAATTTTCTTGCAATTGGTATGAAGTTGCGATTCCACGGTCATGCTACTTTCTTCACTTTTTGTCTGTATTTTAAATTATTTTTGGGTAATCTAACTTTTCATGGGTGTTATTCCATTTCATGTCAGATAAAATCGAATTGGAAATTTCTGACTATGGTGCTGCTTTCTTTGACAGATTGGCACTCAAAACCTAACTATGAAGCGTCTTAGAGGAGATGAAATTAAGGTACTATTTTCTTTTTGGGTAAAATTTAGATGAAAGATATTTGCATCCATAATGGGAAAAGGGCCTTAAGTTTCTTACAAAAATAGATTAATGCCTAGGAATGAATCAAAACACAATCTTGGACACAAACTCTCTTCATTCTGCTATAAAGTGTGCAAAATGCCAACTGAGACTTGGAACTGAATATTCCTCCATTTCTCTCGCGCCTGATTTCATATAGTGTAGCAGCAAAAGCACAAAGAATCGGCTTTTTCTTTCAGTGCTTCCCTTAGACATTACTCCTGAACCATCTAATTTCATGCTGTAGATTGTAGATAGGCCTGCTTATGCTCAGCCACTTAAAACCTGTCTCAATATTTTTTTGAGCATAGGGGCACTTGAAGTAAGGGCGCATGATACTCTAGTCAGCACTTTTGCAAAATGAACATCTATTCATAAATGGCAATCCTCTGATCTTAAGGTTATCTATAGTCGCACATCTATTTTGCAAAGCAAAACATGCGATGTAAGAATGTTTGTGAAGAGCAGTAGTATATCAAGTTATATTATGCCAAATCCTCTTGTTGCCTTTCTCTCTGAAGGATGCATAGGCCTGTATAAGACATGATTCTAGTAAAAAGTTTGCTCCCTCAATAGAGTAGTCAGAATTTTCCTGCACCTGCCAAATGTTTCTTTGCTGTAGATAATAGCACTTTATTCCCTGACACAACATACCCTCATCAGAACTATGAAGCTTCCAAAGCCATGTAGTAATTTTGGCTTTGTTCCAGCTCAAAATATCTTGAATACCTAGACCTCCTTCCTCACCAGTGTCACACAATTCGTAGTACGCTACAATTCGTAATACGAATTCGCATTCGGAATTCGCTACCCCCGGGCGATTGCAATTCGCTAAGTGTTTTCGTATAGGAATTCGGTATAGGAGAGGTCAGAATAATTAATTTATTGTTATTTTTTAAAAAATAGCTAAAATTTTAAAATATGATATCTAAATCATTTCAACAAAAATGTATAATAGTTTTCTCGTGGATCATGGACTAATACGTATATGTATATATATACATATCATATATTATAATAATATATATAAAGAAGGCATATGAACAAGTGCTGGATAACTGTAGCCTGTTACCAGCCAAAAAATAAAAAATTTAAAAAAGTGAAGTGCTCGACAGCTATGCCGATTTGGCATTAAATTTGACTGCCTTTTATCTGCTTTGACAACCCCATTCAATATTTACTCCACAACTTACGAAACATCTCAAAAAAATGAAAAAATGAAAGTTACGAGGCATCTCATCATCTCCAAGACTTCAACCTTCAACCTTCATCCCCTTCCATCTTCAAGACTTCAACCTTCATCCTCTTCATGTTCGTCAAACCGATCATCTTCTCCGATTTTTGTTTAGAAATGAAAAAGAGTAGGCGAATTCATTACTTCATGTGAGCGAATTAGCTCGCGAATTGTAGCGTTCGAATTCGCTATCGTATGCCGTTTGCGTTCGACCGATCTAGATCGGCATTCGCTGGGGGTCTGAGCGAATTCTGTATCACTGTTCCTCACTGGCCTGACAAAAGGAGCTCCAACTCTTAAGATCATCTTAATGTTCTCACTGCTGCAACTTCATAAAAATCCTTATTCTGATAGTTTGATGACTGCATCGAGTTCTTATTGTAGTCTATTGTGGTTCTCATATTAGTATTTGAGTCTTCTGTAGTGTGCCTATGCTTGATGTTTTATCATAAATTAAACCTAGTTGTCACTTTCAAAAGTTATTGAGGGCCTATGAGAAGGAGATCCACAGATCATATGACAAAATTTGATCTCGCCGCAATCTTGATTCTTTTTTCATCTCATAATATCTAAAGACATAGGAAATGATTTACTTGAATTTGTTGTTCAATATCATTCCTATTTGTAAAAATAACCTTGCATATTGGAGCTTCACTAGTACAACTGCACATGGGTCTGATTTTGTGCTGATAAGCATCAGTGGCCTTAGGTTGAGAAACTAGGAAAAGTACCTTACCCAAAACAAAATCCAAAGTGTCAACTTACACGATTTCTTATCTACCTAACATTGAACTTGATTATTCTAACTCACATATCCTAAGCAGCATCAAAATGATAAGGCTTAAGATTGTTCGTTTTTTTTAGTCTAGTAGAAAATGTAAAATAACAAGGGAAGGCTTGCCCCTTAGGCCTCTATACACCCTTGTGGTGGGACCCCCGCTTGCAGGGACGCCAATGTGCACCGGACTGTGTCTTTTTTCTTCTTCCAGTAAACGTAAAATAATTGACTTTTGAGACCTATTTGTCATCATTATCATCTTTACCTCAGTGCCTGAGGCTCTTGCTCCATTTGGGTTAAGGTCGGGCAGCCAGGTCGGTATGTAGCCTTTCGCTCTCATGACATAGAGGCTCAGTTAATCTTTAACTAAAAACAGACTGATCGTGATAATCTCAGGAGGCATTTTACCTTAGTCCATCAAATGCAAAGCCAATGAAAAGGCCGTTTCGAATTAGTCCCTTATACTTCGAAGTTGCCACAAACATGTTTGGGTAGTTGACTGAACTGAACGCTATCAATATTTAAGCTGATACGGGTAAGTGCTCTTGGCAAAACTATCATGGAAAAATGAGTCAAATTATGGGAACTGGAAAGGGTGGAAAGCATTATGATCCTTGTTTTCGAGAACACTACCAAGCGTTAATTTATGTCACTTTGTTGGGTCTCTCACTCTGCTTTGTGCCAGTCAGTGGTGAGACTGGTGAATTCTCTTTGTTATCTACACTATACAAAGGGTATTCAATCCTGTGCCATGCTTTTGTTTTACTTTGCTGTTTAACTTCCAGCCACTTTCAGTTATATGATTCCACTTACTCAATTTTGTACTTGGCAGGGACATCACTGGGATACTTTTTATCAGTTCTACCGGAATACTACTGACAACAAGTAGAGTTGGTCTCCTACCTGTAAATGATCACAGGATTCCCTTTTAATTTTGATTGTCATTAAGAAATTTATTTAAACTATCAGTGCTTGAAGGACATGAGTATGAGCTACAGCAACCGTCATATCTTTGGAATGTAGGTGGGGTACTCCTTATTTGACAAGAGATTTCTTTCATAACATGGCATCAAAGATGGGAGATCAAGTGCTGCTAGTGATTGCTGAAGATCAGGGTGAACTTGTCGCTGGAGCCCTTAATTTTATCGGTGGCGACACTCTATACGGTCGTCTGTGGGGATGTCTTCCAGAAGCTTACTACCCAAGTTTGCACTTTGAAGCATGTTATTATCAGGTTTGCTCAAAATTGTTTGGCATGTGGAAACACGAGATTAACTATGCTTTGGCTTTGGGATATAATGTAATAAAGCAAAATGGCTCACAAAAGTATGTGCTTCTTGGATTGTGAATTAGGAGTCACTAGGTGCGATTTTCAGAGCAACTTTTATTATGGGTTATCTGTAAGCAGCCTCTCCATGTTTTCAACGTAGGGGTAAGGCTTTCGTACATTTGACCTTCCTTACCCCGCCTTATAGCGGCAGCGTTTGAGGCACTTGGATAATGTTGTTGTAGAAACACCATGCACTTCAAGCATGGTAAATTCCTACTGATTAGTAAACATATTGACACCTACCTGAGTCTAAACCTCCTAGTTCTTTCGTTCTTTTTTTTTTTTTAATGTTTTTATCTTCAAAGAATGATGTTGAGCATAAAGAATTTGTGTAAAGGCCAGGCAATCCAAAGATTTCAATACGCTGGTTGTCATGGATCAAGGAACTGTTGCACAGAATGTATATTGGGTTTTATTCATCTGTGGTATCAATTAATCAGACTCGTTTTTATGTTGGGCAATAAAATGTGGGGGCAAAGTTCAAGTGGCTTATAATGCTGGGTCACAAACCACAATAACCAGAATTAATATGCAAATAAGGAAATGGGAAGATCATTTTGGGACTATTGTTGTTGTTGTTGATCTTTATTGTGCAAGCTGTTTGTGTTGGTTCAATCTATCCAGAAATAAGTTTTGCTTAATATTAAATTCTGTAGGCTATAGAAGCTGCAATTGAGCTCAATTTGGCCAAAGTGGAAGCAGGAGCTCAGGGGGAGCACAAAATACAGCGGGGTTACCTTCCGACCGCAACTTACAGCTACCATTACATTGTTGACGAAGAATTTGGCGAGGCTATTAAAGATTTTGTAGCACGAGAAGCAAACCAGGTAGTTATTGCCTTTTATGAAAAAAAAAATCCTCTCAATGTTCTCTTTGTATAGCCATATCACATGTACAGGTCTTTATGTTCTTTCTCTGAATTTTGCTTTGTGGTAGAAATTAGAACGTAGGGTTGCTTGTTCCTGCAAGCCATAACTGAATCATACGTCTCTTCCACCATGAGTTGCCCTTTTATGTCCATGCTCCTGTCCAGATTGTATAAAAATGTTACCGGAGAACATTGGCTGTGTAGTCATAGAGTGAGACTCCGGCTTACATGTCATACTCAATCAGATTAATTAGCAGATTGTATCCCACAAGTGTGTTGGAAAAGTCTTGGTATTGAGGGTAAGATAAGACAAGACATAGATCGATCATTAAAACAGATTATGGCGCTTGGAAATGATTCACAGTTGACTAGAATTAATATACAGCTGCATATTACTGTCATAGTGTGGCTGTTTATGGCAAGAGATTGGTCACGCTATTCTCCCTTTTTCCTTTGTTGTCTTTCTTTCCCATTTATCTTAGCTCATGTTACTATGGCCTTTCTGATAGCGTGAACCATAGATGTTATTAGAGCGTTAAAATGAGTCAAAACAAGACTTAGTTTACTAGATCACAGAAGCTGGTTTGTGCTGTATGGGGAAGGGAGATAATCAGGGAACGTTTATTTAGAAACTTCTCCATATATATGGTAGGTGGGTAAAACTACCGTCAAGAAGTTCTCTTTTAGCTAAAGCAAAGTGTTCTATAGGTAAATGACATCTGTCTTGGCTTAAGTTACTGGAGCTGTTGATGTCAATAGATCTCACATGGTGAGCTTTTTTCTAGTCTTTGCCTCTTGATGTTATCACTGCTGTCCGTACTTTATGAAAAGAAGTTCCCAAGCACAATAAGAGGACCTTAAACAACGAGTAATAATACTCACTTCTAAAAGTGAAGAAGATCATGCGGTAGATTAGAGCATAATTTGAGGTTGAGCTTTGACCAATAGCAAAAACGAACAATGCAAGACTTGTCTGATCTAGAATTTGCAAGAACTTGGGCAATCCATTAGCAGACTTAGTCTACTTTCACTACCTCATGTACTGACAACCTTTCTTGAAATTGTTTTCGACCTTTTAGAATTACTCAAGGGTGAGGCTATAGACAGTTAAAGACCTCAATAGAGACAGCATTTAGCAAGGTAAAAATTGGAGTAAATAATGGCTGCTTGTAGGACTTAGGGGCTAGTTTGGAGAACAGACAGACCCTCATGGCCAAATGCACGGCTGGAGCTTTCCAGTGTCATACTCTTCAACTTTTTGCATTTTCATAGCTCTTATACTATGATGGTGTCATATGATAATTCATGTTAGCAGACCCCAAATTATTTTTCGGATCATACTGAAGGAAGTGAGACGAGACGACAGGGATCTGAATTAGGCAGGGTGCTGGAGAAACCTAATTTTCCTTCTTTAAAATCTGGACTAATATGAAGAGGATGGTCATTGTTATATGCTCTTAGGAAGGGTCCCCTCCCTTACCCTCCGTTTTGTCGTATCCATTTATCCAAACACAGTCCGATTGTCAATGGTTGCATTGACTAATTACATTTACTGATCTGGGATTTGAATTCACAAAAGATCTGTAGCTGACTGACGAAAAGATTAGTTGTAACTTAGATTATCGTTGTCCATTGAGTTCTTGTCACACTTATTGTGATCGTAGATGCATTTTGTTTGTTTACTTGTCTCCTCCCTCCCTTCCTTGCCCAATTTCCTGGAGCACCTTTTCAATGTGTGGCTCGGTCTTTTGGTTTTGACTTCCCTTGAAGAGATGCATGTCATATCCAATAAAGGGTGGCCTGAACTTTCTTGCTGATGTAGATAGGTCCAAGTTGTAGATCACCCATATACCAAACGTGAGATAAGTTGATTAGCCAAATGCATTTTTAGATATCCAACCCTCCGTCGCCCATATATATCACATAATAATGACTAGGAATTTTAAGTTGTCGTTATCCCATGATTTCTTATCCAGTCATTCATGACTATTTATAAGATGCGACAGCATAGAATACTTCGGATATCCTAGTGGCCGCTAGGATTCACTGTCTTCTCAGGTCAGCTCACAGGTTAGCGTAGAAAGGGAGTGAGTCTCTCATTGATAATTCTCTTCTCTAGCTCTGTACGCTTTTTATATCTTGAGGATACCTTATTGTCCAAAAGAGGGGAAATTTTTCGTTTAGTTGAATAAATTTGAAGTTATACTCTGTTATTTTTTCATTTGTTAAAAACTAAGGTGGTCATTTGACACGAGGTGATGTTTATATCTTGTGTGCATTAAGGTTCAGAACGTTTTCAGTAAAATTAGAAAGTTTAGGTTTTTTATACTCCAGTAGAATATGCAGCCTTAAAATTATACTCCGTATATTATACTGTCAACTTCTTAGCTGATTTCTGTTCCATTGTTCTGCTCATAGGTCAGGCTTGTGATGAAGGTGTTACAGGACTCAGGTCCTTTCAAGGATGGTATACAGTGGGATATATGATTAGTGACGCGATTCTTTGCGTATTTATCGGGTCAGGTATGTTGGCCGTTTCAAATTACCATGTACATAGTCAAGTGATATCCTAAAAGCAAGGAGAAATGGAGCAAAACAGGGAGCTTTGATTACATCATAAACATTCTATTCAGAAATTGTCAAAAACACACTATTCAGAAATTGTATGGCTTTAGCATCAGTATTAGTGTGTGATGTAAACAATACTCCATATGTTGTCATAGAACCCCAATGCTTTTCCTTTCAACTTCAAGAATACTTCTCTTCTGATGAGAAACTTAAGCTAACCGTATCTGTTATGAACTTATAATTGCTGTTTTTGGGTCGGTTTTGTGGTCGTTGCTCCGTTGATTATTTTAATTGATTTTCCCTTTCCAAACAGGCGTCAGCTATACTCCGCTACGTTTGTTACAAAACTCCTCGTTTGGAGATGGCGATTCATATCCAGGACTCAATCTACAATTTTTTTTTTTTTTTTTTTTGGAATCGTTATGGACTTATTTATTACTAGTCGAAAACAAACCAATAGCTTGCTACTCCATGTCTCCACCAGCTCCACTAGCCTTCAAACCACTTGTTTCCACCTATGAAGTACGGACACCTCTCAACTGGCGTGTCAATGTCTAGTACGGTGTCGAACACGGACAGCGGGACACGTGTCGGACGCGGTTGGTCCAGTGTCCCCGTGTCCGGTTTAATTTTTCTAAATTGTACACAAAACCCGGTTTTTTCATAAGGAACACCTCTAGGACACAAAAAATAAACACTAAGCTATCATTTGGACAAAATAAACGTTCTTAATCTCAAATCTTAAACCGTTTCCTTCGCATATTCAATAATCGTGTGTGTGATATTTTCATTTTGAAACTGTTTTAAGTTTTAAAGTTAGAAATTCTTATTATTTTATTAAAAAATACAATATACATATCATTTTTATATATTTATATTAAAAATTAATAGCGGTGTCGGTGTCCTAAATTTTGAGATTGTGGTGTCCCGATGTCCATACTCGTGCAACATAGGTTTCCACCCATCCTTTCAATCCTCCTCTTATCCGCTGCCCTCCACCGGCGTCCACCATCAAAACACCGTACAACCTCTTTCCCTCGCACATCGACCCCAAATCTAAACTCTACAACCCAAATCCTTATACGGTGATACCCCACAATCCACCCCCATTACCCAAATCACAGTCCACCCTCCTTCCACCTTCAAAGCTACAATGAAACATTTGGGAGTGCAACATGGGCTCATAGGCCGAGCTCTGGCTCGAGCCAGGGAACAGGGAGGAAACTTCACAGGGTGAAAAGAGAGATCGATTCATCGGGGCCAGGGTTTTCTGATGGTGGTTGAAAAATGGAGATTGGAGGGTATGAGTGAATAGAGAAATCCAATCTTACCAGATGGCAGAAACATATACAAATTCCGCCCTGACTGTATATTACTCATCGGTAAACCACTAAACCATATTACTTACAATAAAACAGTGTTTCAGGGACAACTCTATAGTTTCCCACACAAGGAAGTTCCAACAAATCACAAATTTAGGAACCGTAACAAAGATACCACACCCCCATGGAAAGGGGGAAAACAAGAAATTTTTGATAAACAAGCTGCAGATACATCGCAAAATCCAGCGTCGAATTGTGGATAAGGCAACATCCGCCAATATCTATCTACATGAATCACCTACTTTCTTTTCGTCATCTACAAAACTATATGATTAACATATAAGGAGAGCTGAAGAAAAGCTCAATATCGAGGAGCAAGTTCAAAACACCCACCCCCAACAAGAATGCATCCGCAACAAAATCAATCATCATCATCATGTTCATCCGTCTTCACCTTGATGTGCGTCTAGTATCTGCCAGACGGTGGTGGTGCTGGTGGCAGCCGTGTTGGTGTGCGACGGCTGCTCGAGCTTGACCCAGACCCACTCACATCACCATTCTGGGCTGGATCACTGTATCTCCGGCTGTGGGTCCTCCCATAATCTGAAGGACCATTCGCAGCAGCATCAAATGCACTTCTCCAATCATCACCTCCTGAGCCCCCAGTTCTAGGGCTGCTTTCTGCACCATATAGAATAAACAGGTATTTCAGTTTACTAAGTATAAATAAACAAACAGTACGCGCAGATACGTCCCTCGTTTATTTGAGACCCAAGGCCAAATCTATCACCTATATCTAATTCAATCTACCCTCTTCATAACTGGATCTTCCTTGCCCACATTCTTTATGCCATGGGATAATAACGACTGTCTCCAACATCGAGTTCTAGCCCTCAGCTTTCAAGTTCTGTAGGTGTTTGGCTACGCTAAAAAACAGCAAGAAGCAAAGTCCAGGACAATACTAAATGATCGCCCACAATTGACAGGGAGGCCCATTGAGTGGGGCGTAGGAGACAACTGAATGATGAACTATGATCAGAACAGAAGAAGACAGTCATAATGATTACCTGCATTGACCCCACCATCAGAATAGCCTGATGCCGCGGCTGCCCGGTTATCATGAATACTTAGTTGCCTCACAAGTTTTGATAGAAGAGAGGACTGCTTCGTATACCGATCTCTTTTACGCTTCATATTGTGGTCTTCTTGAAGGAGTTCCTCAATCTTTGCTGAGCTCTGGGAACTGCGCATAAATTTAAAGATAATTCAAAAAAAGATTAAGCTGATGATTAATTGAACTGAATTACACAGAAGCTAAAGACTGCAGCCAAATAAATTTTCAAAACAAGAAGGACAAGGAGGTTCTAGATCTCTTGAAACAAAATTGGAGAGGAATAAAGACACATTATTAGATGGAACTAAAAGCACAGGTACAATTCGGACTGAGAGAAGTCTGATCAGACTTTGATATCCTTCTTTGAACAAATCTACGCCAAACCATCTCTAATTCATTTGTGGTGTTCAGACACCACACTTTAAGTTGCACGGATGATGACCAGACCAGGTAAGTGATTGACTTGGATATACAAAAGAACTAACCTTACAGAACTGTAAAGTTGATTGAGCATGTCCTCCTTGGCTTTCTCAACTTGGCAAAGAACAACAGCCTGTTCAGAAAAAGGTTGCCAGTAAGGTGAGTGCAATGCTATTTAAGACAGCTTTAACCTAACTCAAACTGTTACCTACTTTTGGAACATTGGCAGCAAGGCTATTTAAGACAGCTTCAACATATCCGCGTACTTCCTGCGACATCCATCTCAGCTCCTCCTCAGGATCTGCAGGCCTCCGAGCCATTGTATCCTGGAACATTCAGAAATTAGCAAGCCTATTTAAGACATATTGAAAACACATTATTCAACATCTGCTAGACGTCACACCCACATTTGACCGCTGGTTATCTCTATGGAACTTCTTCTAGCTTACTTTGGTGTGCATAGGGCTCAGCCTTCCTCACTTAAGAATGTGATTACGGCTTCGAAAAGAAGAGACAAGTCTTTAATTTATGATCCGGCAATGTGCAGGAGTATGGTTACCTTGGCTATTTGGGGGTTGATTTGGAAGGAGGGAGAATTGTGTATACCCAAAAACCAAGCATGTCCTTGTCAAGAAATTTTTCTTTTTTTAGCTTTTAATTGTTGTAAAATTGGTGTTTAGTAATCTATCCAAAACAGCATTTGTCGTTCTTTTTTGTGACATTTACTTGGAGAATAGTCTAAAGCTTAAGGGCTTGATGTCTTTGATTCAACCTTCTTTTGTAAATGGGTGGCATCCATCCCCTCCCCTCAGGTGTCCATTCTAGTTATTCACTAGAGTAACAATTTGTTAAGAAAATAAATTTCCTTGTATAATTCAAAATGCTCATGGCATCATGGGTGTATATGGTTTTAAGCACATCAAGGCAAAATTAGCATATTGAGGAAGAATTGAATGCAAATATAAACAGAAAGAGCTGTAACTGTAAGTTCCAACATAGTATGAAGACTCTTTGCACGGCATGTTCCCCAAAAAAAAAAAAAATGTTAACTTACAAGAGAGCCTTCGGAATGACTTTGACGCATTGAATGTCCAGGTTCACCTATGCCTTGACCACCTTTCAACGTTGCGAGGTTTTTCAATTTGTTTAACCACTCAACCTTGTCTGCCAAACTCTCGGCTTTCAACAGAACAGCACTGTGAGCTGCATGATCAGGAGACAATATTAGTATAGCACAGAACAAAAGTCGAATAGGACACTCAGATGGGGGTGGGGGGAGATACCTTTAAGAACGCTCTTGTATGGTACTTTGGCCGTCAATTTCAGCACAAGGCTGGGACCTTTATCTGGTCCATTTGACTTTTTGTCCTTTGAACTTTTTGGGGGGGCATCTTCATCATCCGGGATTTCTTCAATCACACAATCCTGAGAAATAATAGGCACAAAAATATAAATGGACAAGCAGGAGTATTATGTAAGCCCAGCACAAATATGCCAGATGTAGAAAATGGAGCAATAAGATTATTCACACAGTCGCATTTATAAAGAATGCTCGATAGTTCATACCTCCAAAGTGATGACACCACGAAAATGTCTTTCTTCTTGTTTCTTGGTGTACCCAAGCTGCAACAGAAGTACATGACAATTACACATCAATTTTATTTGAATTTATTTTGGTAAGAATCAAACACATTTTGAGCAAAACAACGTATATGATTTTGGGAAGAAAAAAGTATATCTTGGTAAGATGCACTCCGTATGTTTTTATGCAGGAGACAAACAAATAACAAAATCTTAGCTAGATCACAGGTCCACACTTTCAACACCATACACAGTCAGTTACTAGCATTTAAAAAAAAGTTCAGTATTTTCCTTGTATTACTTTAATCATTAATGCCCTGTAGTACAACTGCCGAATCCAAGTGTAAAACAAACTAAGGGGAATAGTAAATAAACTTGTGGCACAGGCTATATCGCATGGACTCCACCAAGTGGCGAACTCAACTAAATATTTAAAAGCTTTCATGTTTTCGGCCAAGTGTGAAGTGAACTAGATGAGGAAATACTAGACAATGATAAGCAACATAGCGGTACGGGCTATGTTGAGTGGATTCCGCTGCAAGTCCGGATGTCGGAATCTACTAATGTTTGAAAGCTTTCATATTTTGGCCTAAATTCATATGTCAAATTTCTAATCAACGTTTGGGAGTCAAAATGTCCAACACAGATACCTGGAAGAAATTTAATAAGCCCAAACAACATAGGAAACAAGTCCTCCAACCATTTGGCAAATAGCTTGCATGGACAGACACATCTAATGAGAAACCTTGGCAATGGCCTTTATTGAGCAAACATTTTGCAGATATCACAAATGCTGACACAATTGACTTTAACCTGAATATAAAATAAAATGGTTTATGAACCTTCAGGCCTTCAAAGATAGCCACCACTAACCTTTCCAGTCTTTTCGTTTAACACAAACCATCTCTTGCTCCAACTGTTAGTTTTTGCACTCTTCTTTAACAAGAATCCTGCAGAGTTCAAAGAGCAGAAATATCCTGTAATGAGACGCTCTGTGTGGAGTAGATAAGAAATTTCAATATGGATACGAAAGCCAATCATATGCTATTTCATCCTCACCAGTGACAAGACACGTGAGTAATTTCATCAGAAGTATTAATTATTTCAAACGAATCAAGCTAGAATAACACCTAGATATATACATTTTCTCCTCACAATTTGAAATCCCCCCTTTCAACTATTAACTTTAGAAGTAAGAATCTTCAAAGCAATTAAATTCAACCATAACTTTGTATAAAATGGTAGCTCCATAAAGACTTGCAGTACCACAACATCAAATAAAAGAAAAGATTTAATCATTTATCGAGGTGAAAAAAAAGGACTTCTAAAACTTTAACAACAACAACAATCAACCTTTATTCCCAAAATGATTTGGAGTCGGCTAACATGAATCGTCATCTGTGACCGTCTTGCGCAGGCCATAAAAGTTAAAGATCCTTGCGAATAAGTTTAAAAAGTAGTGAAACCCCATTTAGGAAGAGTTTAAAAAGCCATCAAAAGAAAAGGAACACCAACAAATTAAAAAGATAATAAAAAACAATTAAAAACAGAGTTATAAAACAAGTAAAAAAAACAAAAAAGTGTGAACGTCGTTACAGATGATTAGGAGAAAAAAAATTAGAAAATATGAATCAATGTTACACAATATAAAAAGAAAATATAATAATAATCTTCTTAAAATAGAATTCTTGACCGTACCAGCAGTTATCTCTCCCTCAGTCCCAGCTGTCTTGAGACCAGACCCCTCTTGTACATCTTTCTCTTTCTCTTTTTCTTTATCAGATGGACCAGATTTGTCTTTCATTGACTTTAGGCTCACGCTACTTTGTTGGCTGCCTGTCTGTGGACTTGTCGCCTAAAGAACAATAGAGAAGTTTAGGAGTTTCTAAAGCATGGCAAAACCAGAAATGCCTTTGATGGTATTATGTCATAAATAAACCAAAAACCAATGAAATTCTACCCTATTCAATATTGATTGCTCTGCATCTACGCCTTTCTTGGAAGGTCGGCCTTTTAGTTCTTCTTCACGTCGTTGTCTCTCCATCCTGACAGAGCATAAGTATTATCAGAAGAAATACTCTTATTATAAACAAGGAGCTACCACTTCCTTCAGAGCTATAACTGATAATAATAATAATAATAATAATAATAATAATAATAATAATATTAAAAAAAATAAAAAAAAATAAACCACCCTATCATATAAGCCTATTAAGTTTCTTATAATAGGAAAACTTATCATTGATAGTCATTTACTATTACACTTATAATCAAAATTCGCAGGCCTAAGGTATAAAAAAGGAAACAACAAATTAATTTTGATTATAAGTGAGACCACAAATACGAACAGGTCGTTCAAGAAATATTTCAACAAAGCAAATATTTTACAAGAAGAGACACAGCCCACTGCATGTTCATATTCGCTGGTCTTCTCTTTCTGAAACCACGTATAAGCAACCAAAATAACCACGGAAATGTAAACATCATCAATTTGGCAAACCCCATCTCCGCAACAAAGACAATCAAAATTTTTTTATGCGTTGTGAGATTGTCAGACATGCCACTATGATATATAATTGAGCAAAGCATAGCAGAGCATTCATTTCTACTAAAAATTATGCTCCTTTCTCGAAAACTAAGCTTCACACACAATAAGCAATACATGTACAACACTCAGAGTATTTTGACCACCATACACATCAGGTTTATGTTCAGATAATCCTCAGAATGAAAGTAAGTAATTAAACAAAAGATATACCGTCTCTGCACCAGACGAATAAAATGCTGTGGTGGAACAAACGCACGCTCCATGTCTACTAGGTCAACTACCATTTGTTTTGCTTTACTTTTAAAGACATCAAGTGCCCCAGTTGCAATTGCAATAACCTGTTCCAAGTTTTAACAAGGCCAAAAATCAAAGAGCAAATTGTAAGTATTCAAATCCTATTCCTCCATTTCTTTGCCCTTTTTTACTTTTGTCAATGAAATGGGAAATATGTATCCACTCATAAATAAGGATTGCTGATAAGAATATGATTACCTCCCTCTTAAAAGGTGGGTATCTTCCGAGGCCAGGCGTTGCGTTTGCAGCTTGAGATACTATATCAATCAGTACATGATGCACCTATTTACAAGTGTTGGCTGAACAGTTAGTGAAGTTGGAGTCTTGAAGACATGGCTTTCATAGACTAAGAAGTTTGAAAATCCAGTATAGATATCTAACGTGACGAAAATTAGGAATTTGTAACTAAGGTTCACCTCATCAACACAAAGCTTCGAGGGTTCCTTCGCCATTTCGAGGACAATTTTTATCAAGGATCTTAACCCTTTCTCCGGAGATATAAGATATGGTTGGTAACCATCTGCTTCTAGGACAATCTGATATAGCAAAATAATTGGAACAGAGCACAAATCCGTTATTATTAAAATCAGTTGATCACTAGAAACATAAAACACAACTATTATCTATCCAAACAAAAAATGCAACCAGGGAGGAAAAGAAAGTAAGTACCCTTTTGACATTGTTGATATCAAAGTGTCTGTCCAACGGAAGCTGCTTGATTCTGTTGGGGAAGTTTCCCTCAAAACTGGCAACAACTTTCCACCCATTACCCTAAAAGAGAGAAAACGAGGAACATAAACTCCCAGGCAACGAGTGTAGTAGTCACCGTCATCAGGAAATTCTGGTAGTGGAACATCAAATGCCAAGTTGAACGTAGACAGGATATAGACAACCATTTCAAAAACACCAAGATAAAAATCTACTTTACCTCACCACCAGCAACATGCCTCAGAAACTTTTCCTCAAACTCACGACAAAGCTCAAGAGCCAAGGCTCTTGTACCTTCAATGCTAGAAACCATGGATTCACCAAGTTTAACTAGTTCATCCTGAATAATCTGAGATTTGCCTTGAAGCCTGAAAAGCAAAGAGAGTGAAAAACATGTATGAATTTTTAAAACACATCAAGCCATATATGTACCGAAATCTAACAACAAGAGTCTACTCCCAGAAACCACTACAATATTGCTTCATGAATAAGTTATTACAAAAAACTTATGCTAAACATACCAACAAACTTCTAAATTTCCCTCAAATAAACAGTAGAGAATGTGAGATAGATAATACACCAACCATCACTGGGACTTCCCAATGTTCTGAGGACAAAAATAAAAATGGCAGAATGTTTCATCCTAATAGTTTTAGGGCTGGCTTGGAACAGGAGTAACTGTACTAGGTAATAAAGGCCAAAAAAGGAAATTTGGGGAAAATGGTGGTGATGGAATGGGGAGCAAATGGGTGGATGTTGGGAAATCCTAGGGGAGAGTTGGACAACTAGTAAACACTTTTATGTGGTAATGATTATCCGCTCTATTCACCACAATTACCTTTGTTTTTTGGTCGATTACTCCAGCAATGATTAACCCCATTCCGCGACCCCATAAGGTAAATCATTATCTACCACTACCAGTATAGGATTTAAGAGCGATTTTAATATCGGCGTAGCACAGTAGGAAGAGATCTATTGCATCCTTCAACTTTTCAAGATGAAATGCTGAAGTTTTCCCAAGTAACACAATCTTCCATACTAGAAACCATGGAACACAATATTTCTTACTAGACAGGCATGAACATCATCAATTATTTCCTATATACTAACATTCAACAACAGGCTAAAGAATTTACCCGGAAAGGAGATTGGGGAGCCTGACTTTCATACGGTTGCGTATTTGAGCAGCCAATGCTTCAACTAATGCTATTCTACCAAGTTTACTTTGGGGCGCCCCGGTTAGGATTGACTTCAGACTCTCACTTTCAGCTCGCCAAGCAGTTTCCAAGGAGTTCTCAGATCCAGATCCAGATTGTGCTGTAGCAATTGAAACAGATTGACCTATTAATGCAACCCAGGGCACATCAGCTGAACTCCTAGGTCCTTGACCCATAAGTAAAGCCTGGACAGCAGCAAGAGCTTTAGGTTCTGAGGCAGCTTGATCTATCTTGCTGATAACACCAATTGTTCTGGTTCCTACAAATCAAAATAGAAAAGAAAGAGGACTTGCTCAATCACAACACAGAAAGAAGAGCAAAGAGCATTCAAATCAAACACAAAATTCTCAGCTTTGTCTTTCAATTATAAATTATAAATTTATACAAAGAAAAGGAATTTTTCAAATATTACCTTCTGCATCATATTCCTTGGCAAGTCTGAGAGCTTTTGATGAGGCAACTTCTGGCGCCTGAGCAGCGGGAATAATCACCAACAAAATCGCATCATTGTGCGCCACATAGTCACTTATCTAAAGGGACAGAAAATAATGAATATTGTGAGAAAAATCCGCCAGCACCCACAGATAATGAGCAAATAGAGGAGGGTATATATTTATATAATTTTATTAACTCAAAGTAAAAGCCTGAGAAGAATATAGAGCTTACCATGGATTCATCAGTAATCCGTTGATCCAACCCAGGCAGATCAACCAACTTCAGAGGTGGAGCTGACAAAAAACACACAATATCAAAATTTATACAGCAAAAGACAAAGTAATGCATTTGTCAACCAATTACGTCATCCAATCAGTCTAGAAACACACGCAACATTAGTTAGAGATCAAAGATCAATATCCAAGTTCTCCGCATCTTTATATTTTAACCCTTCTGCAGTTGTGAAAGAAAAAACTGAAAACTATAAAAACTCTACACCCTCCCTGGCAAATTCTAAGATGTCATATACCATGCAGAAACAGGATAAAGCATGACTGCATGTCCATGACTACATGATGCCTCACATTATAAAAACTATAGGAACTGGCCAAACAAAAACCTAACATAACAACGAACCTGTACTTGTGCGCAGTTTCAAGTATATCTCATCACGACTCTTTCCAGACGAAACTTTACTCAGCCGATCCTGCAGTGAATGTCGTAAAGCACCTGTTGCCAACCAAAAAGTAAAACAAGGATTAATAATAATAATTAGTAATAGTTGACAGGTCGCAGAAATAAAGCAAACATTATTATGTTAATAGCCTTACTTGCAGAAACCTGCTGGGTTTTATTATCAATTTGAAGCAAAATGGACTTGCTGCTCAGAGAGCCGTCTCTATTCAAATCAATGCTTATTGGAGCCCTTGTAGCACCATTTTCACCAGTTGGCTATTCAAAGAAGAAGAAAACCCATATTTATTAAACATCCATTGCACACAAAAGGGCAAATTTGAAGTACTCTTTTTTTACTTACCAAAACAGGATGTCCAATCAGACTGTTCAGCACTGCTGATTTACCTGCACCCTGAAAAATAACAAACAAAAAGGCACTTCAAACTCAATGAACACAGCACAGATTACCGAAAGCTAAAAATTGTGAGTTCTTAAAAAGACAATAAATCAAAACCATCATTTACAGATGACCATAGCACTAGGATGAAATCAGAAGACATTTAAGAGCAAAAGCCAAACACAGCAAGATACAGCTTTGAAGTTAGATAAACTACCCAATAAAGACACCATCAACGAGGAAGAGTAATTCCCTTTTTATTGACCAAAGCTACGCAAAGAGAGTAATATCATTGCCTTGATCAGCCTTAATTGAAGCTTGTTCTTTCAACAGTAAGTCTGTTCAGCATAGACGTCTAATTGGCAAATGTAGGAATACACTCGAGACAATAAAAGTACCATTTTCAGAAGGTTTGAGTTTTGACACAGCATTTAAGATATGGGCAAAAAGGATAGGTTTGATTGATACAAAAAAAAAAAAAGAAAAAATAACACGAGATCCAAATAGCACCCAAGCAATCAAAAGCTTGTCGACAATTAAAGCAACAAATCATTCACATAATACCAAACATTCAAATGAAAACTAAGATAAGCCTAAAGGACGTGAAGAATAAACACCATCAATCTCATTGCCATTGGCAATTAAACACAACTATCTGGGTTCAATATATGCACGAATGCACGAGGTTCAAATCTTAACAGAACAAACTTCAAGACTAGACTACAGAGAGGAAAAATTGTGATGAACCCACGTGGTATGACAAAGGTGAATATAAGGAGTGGAATCGTTACTGTAAAACGGGTAGTGATTCGCTATATAAACTGCATACAACATGTAACAATAGTTGAAGAACTCTGAGTGGCCTCACACTCCTAACGTGTAAACTACACGGAGAACTTGACAATAAGACCATATGTGGAGTAATCCCAACGCAACTAGATTAGATAAGTAATGACTCATTTGCCCTTCCCAAGGGCAGGCTGTTCTCTAACAAAAATTGCCTTCTATAAGAGTTTTCTTAGATGACAAAATCATCGGCATGAAAATTGGAGATAGGGCAGTGTTCAACTTAGTTTCAAGGCTTATGTCATATAGCTATTAGAAAAGAACAACATTAGAACATTCACAACGTAAAAAATAACAAAAAAAAAAAAAGGTCTCACTTTTGTGTTCTCAGGAACATTGATCCTCAGAAAATCATCACAGAAGTACTCACAATGCCTCCTTACATGGTGAGTTTAGTTGTTTTATACTTTTAAACTATGTTACTCCGACTCTTCGTTTTACCTCACGTACCCGTGTCGGACACTCGACAAAGGCTAGAATGAATTGGATTTCATATAGTACAACAACAACCAAGCCTTATTCCTAAAATGATTTGGGGTCAGCATATAGTAAAATAAACATTCTATTGAAGCAGGGAAAGAGATGAGAGATGAGGGTCCTGAGTTCAAGCGTGTACAAAGAAGTACAACTCCATTAAATGAGCGTAAACTGAAATCCCTTCAGCCCTTGCTACTTAACCCACAACAATGCTAGAAAAACAACCGCGTCCCGAAAATAATGAAAAAGAGTATCTAGATAAGTGTGACAGGAATAAAAATCATTGACTCTAAATCGTGCACAACATAACACATACAAAAGCAAAGCTACCTGTCCAAACTGTTTCCAAATGTAAAGCTACTTCACCTAACAAGTCTAACAATTGATGGAAATTACATAGTAGAACGTCCCACATTCAAATAGCGAGCTGCTGAGCCTCGTGCCCGATGCGTTTTGATAGCACCTCATGTGAGGCGCGCCTACACCTGAAGCTCCCTTTTTTAAATGATAAGTTCAATAATGCATTATATAAGAGAGATCAAAGGTCATACAATGTCCAGCATAAGGCTTCGCCTCCAAGATGACAAACAAAGACATTAATCTATATTTCTAGAAGATAGGAAACACCGGCAATGATAGAATACTTATGAGGTAAATTCAGTGGATAGGCTCTACAGGTGTACATAAAAAAAAAAAAAAAAAAAAAAAAAGGCCGTTGAATGTAATGGGCATGATTAAATCAACACTAAGGGAGTAGAGGGGCAATAAAACTGAAATAAGGAGTAAATTTAATAGTTATTAGATTTTGATGGTCCGATGTTTGTTGCCATTCAGGAAGTAAATCTAAGCGCATAAATATGCGTAAGAAAATTCCTATCCATTATTAAATTTAGAAACATATATGACAGCCACACGCAAGCCACTATCAAGTGCAATGGGGTACCCATTAACAATCTATAAAAGAGACATTCTGTATTTTCGCTTTCAAAGTAGTGTTGTATACTTCTAGCAAGAGCCTAAGGTCAGATCGCAGAGCCCACAACTCATTCACCTTCTTCAAGATTAATGTACTTTTGCATTTTCACCTTTTTATACTTTTCTTCTCTTGTTGCCTCATTATTCAAGTGACAAAGTCAGCACAGTGGCACACCACTCATACAAGCAAGATGGCGAATGTTTCACATCTCCAAGAAAGACGAACAATATTACTTGTTGCTATATTTGCGGTAGAGAATACTCATTTACATCTCGTCAGAAAATTTAGCAAACATATAATTGACAGACGTTCCCTATAAACACAAGAAATAAATGCAGTACCGTAAAGTTCTGAAAAATGTCATTATACTTAGCTGAAGAAATGAAACCATAAAACATAAATAAATAAATAAAAAATCACCGACGTTATTTAATTATCATCAATAGAATGGCACTCATACAACAGCCAAATCCAAATAGTTCCACTTACCACAAGTAAGCATAAATCAGATCTCAAACGTAAAACTAGTCTACAGTACCCAAACATAAAGATACAGCCATACAGATCATATCAGCAACTTCCCGTCTGTTTCAATTTCACCGATGGTAATTATCGAATACAAGTCAGGATCTCACGGGTAAGACATGGAACATTCTAACGAAAACAAATGAAACAAGAGCAAATCAAGCTTGTAAGCTGTAACAGCACATAATCCTTACCGCTATCTAAATATTCGAAAGTTTTCACCACGATTAACTAATCCAACTGATACAATACAATTCAAATCCTAATTTTGCAATCAGTAGAAAAAAATGGCCATCCTAACAGTACATTACAACTCCATAATCAAAGCATATCGTTTCAAACACGATTATAAAATCTCTATCTACATATCGAAGTGGAATACTCCGGTACTGCCACACTGAAACCCCCAATTCAAGTTTCACACTTAGTTGAACTAATCTCACTAACCATTACATTACATTAAATTACATCACATTGGTACCAAGGCAAGGGCTCCACAATGTGCAACAAAAGCTTGAAACACACGCATCGATCCAAGCACAGTTGTTCCAACAATCAATTTGCAATTCTCGTTCAATTAACAATCTAATTCTCGTTCAATAACGCAGATCTGAATAAAATCCAAAAAGAAGGGGGAGGAGAGAGAAAAGTGAAACATACGACATTGCCGAGGGCGACAGCGTTGAGAAAAGTGGAGTTACGGCGAGAGGAGGAGACGGAAGTATCGTCAACATCTTCATCGGCAAGAACAGCGGCAGCTTGCCGCATCGAATCGGATAGCTGCGATAATTCTTCGATCGCCTCCATTTAACAACTCCTTCTTCTTCAAGTCTTTTTTTTTTTCCAGATCAAATCGAATCTTCTACCGCCGTAGTGGTGGAAGAGGAGAGAGAGAGAGAGGAGTAGATCAGACCGCGCAAGAGACGAGATCAGTGGAAATGGAGGAGAGAGAGAAACCCTAAAATCGGAAAGAAGAAAAAAAAGGGGGGGAATTGGATTTGTCAAGGGTGAAGAGGGGAGAACGAAATACGATCGAAGAAATTTTCAAAAGAAAAATGTGTGTTTTGAATTTGGGAGGAGGTGATGTAAGTGTTGGTGGTGCGGTGCGGTGATGAGGAAATTTACAAACGGAAGTTTATACGCACAAGGAAACTCCGCTATTTCAAAAGCTTCCTTGTAGTATCAAAATGTATCGTCATGATGAATGCATCACTTCATTCTATATACGGGGCTGCAACTCTCTTTGATCGGTTCCTTACTTGTTGAAGTCCAATCGGGTCGGGGGAAATTATATATTATTATTATTATTATTATTATTATTATTATTATTATTATATGTAAGTCGAGTTTCACCGAAATCCAAATATTTCATGGGAAAGTTTGAAACAGATATGAGTATATGTTTATGCTTGATTGAGCTACATGAACTAGTGACACTCTTAGCAACAGAGTTCGCACCTCGTTTAACATGAGAAGAAATACAAGGATTCGTCAAAGGATATCGAAACATCTTCCCTTCAATTAATCCCGACATTTTTCTATTGATTTTTTTTGTCCGCACCGCCTTATTAAATGTAAAAAGCATCACAGTCTAGGACCACCTTGTCAAACCTGAGCTGATGAGCTTGGTTCCTTTACTTGATTTCCTATTTAATCATCATAGGTATGCTATAATTATTAGATTTGGAAAATTTTACATACGACCCCGACATTTTGACAGTTTGCGCGTGGTGTTCGTACCTTCGAAACTACTATGGTGTCCTTGAACTTTGCAAATGTTGGTACATGTTGCCCTTGCATGTGACCGTGTTAACTTTCATTTCAATAGTTGATGATGTGGGAATCCTTATGGGTCAGGAGAGAATTATGTTTGGGGATGAATCTTTCTTAATTCCATTTTTTTATCAAAGAAAAAACAAATTGCTGATTGAAAATTTTAATATTTTTTTTAAAAAAAATCTAAACATAAAAAGACAAATTTAATCAAAATAACCCAATGTTTGCACAGTCTTCTTAAAATAATCCAACCTCTTAACGTTCATAACATAATGATTCTATGTATTTATGTGTGTCATGATAATGTCCAAAATATCACTCAAGATGGAATTTCCCACGACCAAGTTAATTTTTGTCTCATAAAGAATTAGTCGTTGAAGGTAATGAAATTTCTTCACTTTAAAGACCCTCTTAGTTATTTGAATATTAAAAACATATCAATAAGTGTTTTTTAAGGGCTATGGTAATGTTGGCATTTGGAATTCCGATAAATTTAATTAATATGGGAAATAATTGAGATTTTTGTATGTCGTCGGGTGTAATACTCCATATTTATGAGGCAGTTTATAAGAGATTTTAAGGGTTCATATGAGTGTTTAAAGGGATTGACAATGTAACTCATACCAACAAAGTCGACTTTAGTTTTAAAAACACAACTTGATAAAAAACTTTACAGTTAAAGGTGTTTGTTGTGGAGTATTCTTAGGATGGGTGGCCTCCTTGGGAAACTTCCCAGGAGGTCTCACATCCTAAAACTACTCTCTTGGACATAATGGACAGAAATCGAAAAATCTTAACATCCCTCATCCCTCATATATAAATCACCATACCATTATTATCATCATTATCTTATCATACTTGTCATGTATAAACGTTGTAATTAAATTTCTCTAATATATTCAATTCAAAATTTAAAAAATGAAAGAATAGAGTGAACAACTTACGTGCTAAACTGCACTCTTCTCTTTTGTTATTTTTTTACTTGATTTTTCAGAAGTTTGTCATATAAAAAATGAAAAGATTATTGCAATATTTCTATTCTTATCACTTCAAAAAAATTGTCGATCTTCATATAACTTCAATTTTTGGTAATGCCAAATAGTTGTAATTTTGATCAAATAAAAACAATTGGATATTATCTTGGTGCCTAATTTCGCCCAAGATTTGAGCTTATTTTGTAGGTGGGTTTCTATTTTGGTAATAGAATCTAACTTTTTTCCAAAGGAATAAGAAAACAATCGGATGGTTACAAAATAAGACCTCGAACCTTCCTCTCATTCGCCTGTCAAAACCTCTAGCCCTAAATCTCGATCTAAGGGCTGCTACTAGTAAGTTAATAGTTATTATTAATTCGTTTCTACCTCATCCATAACGTCCCTTTATCACCATAGAGGTGGTTTATACTGAGATTTGTGAGATGTATATAAAAAATATGATGTTCATTAATTTTATCATGGCGTTGAGATGGATGGTGAATTCTCTTTTACTGGCTGTGGGATCTGCTCATCCTTTGACAAACTACAAGAGATCAATAGGCCCCCTCGGGTCAAGCTGTATCATGACGCATCATTATTATGGAGGGCATTCGTATCACGAGTTCATTTTACATAATGATCGTAATTCTTAGAGGTTTGAGTTTAATTTGATGTCAGCTTTGTATTTTGATAATTTCAGTGCTCGTTGTAAATGTTGTATGGCGAATTATTTATGAATGAAATTTCGTCTCTTCAAAAAGGAAAAAAAAAAAAAGCTCGAACTGCCCGAGAAGCCTGAAAGGCATGTTTAAGGCCACATAGGCGGGTCTTAAGCCAACCCAATAGGGCGCATATTTTGGCCTAACCCGACTTAAACCCTAATTATTCAGGATACAGATCCGGGCAAACCTGACCCATGATCACCTTTGCTTACAATTTGAATTTTTTTAATATTAAACACTATGATGGGCCAGATACAAACAAAACAACTTACATTGAATTATGTGTTGAACTTCTAGAATTAAACAAGTTATCACTAACTCAAAAACTTTTGAAGATAGAAGAAATGATCATTTAAATGTCGATTAATTTCACTAAAACACTTTAATTAGGGGCTAAGGAGATAACTAAACTCAACTCGTACGCATCGTTTGGTTGCTAATTCTTCTAGTGATAGATCTTGAGCTCTGGATATAAGCCGAGTACATGTTCTGGAGTAAAGTCGTGCCTTGTCAAAATTCCCAAAACTGGTGGTCTCTACATAAAGTATAAGAAAATATAGCAGATAAATATACAAGTAACTCAATAAGTCCAAAACAATAATAAACATATATGCTTAAACACCAATTCGCCAAAAACACAATAATGATAGTAAATATTAATGTAAAACATTTAAGTAACAAAATATAAAGAGATAGCATAGAAAATTACCGCTGGTGTTTTTGGAACAACGCATAAGTGTCTAAGCCCTAACTCCCGAAAGAGAACTGTTGCTTTAGCAAGAGACATTGTCTCTACGACTGTGTATGGAGATGTATTAACTATGGGATGAAGATCAATGTACATCTCCATTTCCTCCTCATCGAAGATCAAATTTTCAATTTTAAGGCCTTTACCTGAACCTGGTTTTGCAAAATCAAAAGCTCTAAATGTCTTTTTCATGTCTTGCTGCATTAGTACCTTCTGTTTGGTGAACACCTTAGCCTTGAGGAGAACCACCAAATGAGACCTTAAGACTAGACCACATAATTCCGGTGCATTTGTAAATGGGGGTTCATCAATTACTGGAAAACCATTATGGCCACTTACCCTTAAAGCTTGCACTACCGTCCCTACTCTTTCGACACCCGTAAAAGAAACCAAAGGACCAGTAATGACATCACTTGCTGATAGATGCCTCATGTATGGTTCAGCATGGATTTCCATAAAAGGTAATCCTTTCATTTTAACAATTTGGTCGTACACGCCTTTGTTGAAATTGTCTGCCACAGACTTTGAAATTAGAAGAACTAGCATGACTAGAGGAAGCATTAAAAGATCATTTGTTAGTTCAAGAAGTATGACACATAGAGAAACGGTCATCCTCATGGTTCCCCTCAAGAAAGATGCAGCTCCTAAGATTGCAAACAACCCCACGTCAAGTTCACATATTGATCCTAACACTGTAGCAACCAAGCGTCCATAAGAGGATCCGGCAAGAATCACTGGGATGAATAGACCCGACGGGATTGCGATACCATATGTTATGACTCCTAGGAAATAGGTAGCAAAAAAGAATACTAATAAAGTTAATATGCTGAACTCTTTTTGACTTCCAGAACTGAAGAGATTGCGAATAGCATCGTCATTTGTTGTAAACATGAGAGAAGCTAAATCATTGTAATGTCCTGCTGGACAATTGAAGATTTTATATTTTCCCGATCGACCAATACTTGGACATTCATTCTTTAACTCTGAAGGACATGGGGTGCATTTAGCTAACCATGGAAGACCGTAAGAGCAGCAAGATGTCAAAAGAGAGATGGCCGTAACAAGTAGAACTTTGAACGCAGGCCCTTTCCTACAATGAAATATAGAATAATGTAATTGTAACAATAAACAATACGAGTGTGATAGTAGAAACTATTAGGCAAGACCGTAAGAGCATTAAGAAAGGAATAATGTATTTAAAAAGTAATATAGTGACATGGATAGATAACCTCTTTTATTTTTGCAACCAATTTTTTATATAATATTGTTAGGTTAGCAAAGATAAAATTTGAACAATGAGTATGTTACTCTATTCTTAAGTGTATATGAGATTGTAGCGCAATAATATCCATGATATTAAAAATATTTAGCAACTCTTATATCGCCATTTTCCTTCAATGTTAGTTATATTTTAGTGATTATTTTTTTGTTGCTTACATACAAAAAAAACAATATTATTGCAGTTGGAATACATTAGAGGGCCATGATGTACAAGTATTCGCATGCATAAGGGCATTATTAGGTCTTTAATGGATAAGAGACATACTTATTGATGATGTTGTACGTACGAAGAACCTTGTCCACTAAGTAGTTGTAGAAGCTCCCTAAAATTCCCCCAACAATGCCCACGATCAGAAGCGCTACCAAGTCTTGCCCACTCCACTTGGCTATTGTTGAGTTCACATCAAACATAATAAGACCACCTTCCCCAAAAAGGCCGCAATTTCCATGTCGACAAAAATCAATCAAAGATCTTAATATAACAGCCACTACAGCAGTGGTGAAAAACGTTCTCCATAATAAAGCACTTCGCCACCTGTATGTGTATACAGTACATGTGGTCAACTTAATAATCCGTTGTCAGAACTTCAACAAAACCCCTCAAAGAATTATCATCACAAAGTCTTATTTAGCCAAAAAAAAATTGAGTAGGGGTTTACTGACATGAATCATCATACATAAACATCACATGTTAGATTAAGGAAAATTTTGAAAGGAAGGACAAAAATCATGATAGATATGAGTTAATAAATATTTGGAAGTAAATTTATGAAGAAAACAAGAGAAAAATATTACAAATTTTGAGAAAAATTGTGATGAAAGGTGTAAAATGTAAGAACAATTAAGTTTGAAAATACAAAGGCCATCTATCAATAGCTTGGCCTCGTGAATCAATAAGGCAATTGAAGATATTAGTGATAATTAAAAGAACAATTTTTTTAAGTAAAGCTAGATAATTATTTCAGGCTTCGATAGTAAAAATGATATGAATAAGTTGTTATATGTAGATCATAAAATTTATAAATTTCTCTATTTACAAAAGCATCTAACTCAAAAGTTGTGCATTAGTGGTCCATTAGGGAATTGCCTTCAAATTTACATTTCATGTAGTGTACAATGTAGTGACACTCAATTTGGCATGTAATACTTAGCATCAGCGTAGAAACTCTTCACTGTTTAAGCTATTTCTTTTTCGTTTGAATATTTGATCGGATTAAAACCAAATATAAAAAAACAACATAGAATACATTGGGAATAGTTATACCAAACATTTTATGGAAACATTCTATTTCTTTTAGAGTATTTCAACACTGAAAAATTTACTAGCATATAGTTAAAAATTAGATTTCTAATCTTATTTTTTTTTTTTTTTTGCAAACTAACAATGCATAGTAACACAGATTTTGTAAAAATAAGTGAAATAATTATGAGAATATATACTTAAAAAGAAATAGATGATCACATACCAAGATGCAACCTCTTCAAGGGCAAATAGAACTCCACCAACCGGGGCACGAAAAGCAGCTGCTACACCAGCGGCAGCACCACAAGTAATCAAATCCCGTCTATCTCTATCATTTTTGAAGTACCTAAGCCATTTCCAAGTTAAATGATACCTTTTCGATCCACCTTGCCCGAGTAAGGAGGCTATGCAAGAACCAGTGTGTACCATAGGCCCCTCCTTACCTACAATAAAACCAGCTGCCACGCCAAAAATAGAACCAAAAATCTGCAATATTTAAACGAACAATATATATCACAAAACTGTTGTTTTAAGACATAAGAAATAAGAGAAAAAACAATAAGGCACTACTTACTCATAAAAGTTATTGGAAGTTCAATCGTGGTAGCTAATTATAATTCCACCATTAAAAAAAAAAAATTTCATTCGCATTCCAATATCATATAGCCATATACGCATCAAACAAACTTTTTTCTGATGTCTTATCTATAGGAAATTAGGAATGAATGTAATAACTCATTTGCTAATTGACGCCTACATCTTTTAAGCAGGGCGTAACGAACATACCCTTACACAGCTTCTTCCTCTCACTACACTCTCTCCTCCTCAGTAATGCCTTAATCTCCAAACAGGCAAACACACAAAAATGGAATAAACGACAAAACTAGCTACTTAATTTCTGTCTCTCCGTCTGCTCTTTCGATTCTCAATCTCAAACCTTTCATTCTCACTCCATTGCTTCCTTCTGACTGCCACATATGACCATGATTTTCATCCACCTAAAGATCCTCGGCTGTAAATTTTAAGCCACTACGCCTTGAAATTACCGACGACGACATCTTAAAGGGAAACTATGGTCGTCTTACACCCACTGCGTCGCAAAATTCAGCCAACACGTCCGCGTCCCATTAACAATTTTTTCCGATTTAAATGAATTAATGTGAAAAAAAATTTAAGAGTGCAATTGAGCAAAAAAAAAAAAAAAAAAAATTTGATCACCAAAAATCAAAACTAATAATGGGATGTTGGGTCAAAGATTCCAAATTCAATATTTGGTACATATTAATGTTTTTTGGTCAAGATTAGACGATAACATGATGAAGATAAAGCAAGAACTCTTTAATGGCCTTTGGTCTTTTTCGTCGAAAATGAATCTAAACACGTAGGTGAACATCAATCTTACAAGCCCCTTCTTGTTTCAAGGGACCTCTAAATATAAGAACTGTATAATTTGACTAAAGACCTTTTAATTACAAGTTGATGCCTAGACCACAAACGTACAAGGAATATGTAACAACCCGATCCAACACGCTTCACAACACAACCCAATAAGATGAGAAGTCACCCCTTAAACCCGTAAATCGTAGCTTGGGCACTAAAAGGTGAAGACCTTGTTGGTAGTATGATGGTAGGAATCTATTATAAACTTATCATATGAGCCTTAGTTTTCCAATGTGGGACAAACCAACTCCATAAACCACTTTCCATATTTCGTAGTGTTACAGAATATCTCTTCTTTATGGCCATCGACCTACAACTTGGTGGTATAACTTTAGACCACTGACTTGTAACATATAGGTCTAAGCTTAGACCATGTTCTATATTTAGGGTTCCCCACACCCACAACTAAGGTGTTTCCTTTCGCCAATGAAGTTGGTGATTTTACGGTCTGAACATAGCGATTGTGATAGTGTTGTAGCTTGGAGGTTGTTTGTGCAATGATTGAACCTAAATAATGGAAGTCTATTAAGGGGTTGGGTCTTGATGTGTCTCCATTTTAGAACGTTTTTGCTGCACTATATCATGATTTTTGGCTATATTTTCATATCTTTTTTACGGCTTTATGCTAATGTTTGCTTAAATGACACTTTGCGTGGGTTTTACTTGTTTTGTGCGGGAAACATGATCTACGCCTTTGTTTTATACCTCGTAAGATCCAATGGCGAATTCAATTGTCTTAGAAGAGCCCTCGAAGCCGTAAAAATTCATGCCCGAGATATGGACAAATATTGGAACAAAGGATAAAGAAATGGAGCACATTTCAAGACCAAGGGACGAAGTTGGGCGAAAAAATCCAAACAAGACTAGAGGGCACATGGGTGGAGATATTTCGCACAAGGTTCAACTACAAATGGCTATTACTTTCATTCCAAAAGAGAGATGAAGGTAATTCAAATTGGAGGTGAAAGATTATGTTTTTAGCTTTCCGACATTATTTTATAAGCTCACTTTGGCTAAGAGATGAGAAAGTTACGGCCTTTCGGAGTCGACTGCGCAGATAAACCATGACTGGCAAACGCCTACGACGAATGCACCCAAGCACCAATTGAAGCCCGAAACGCCACTCCATGGATTTTGCATGGTCAAACCAAGTTTGCTCGTTTTTGACTTGTTTTTAAGGCCCATTAATCCCATTTTTGTCCCTAGTTAATCTAATGTGACTCATATATATATATTATATATATATATATATATATATATATATATATATTATATATATATATAATATTATATATATATATATATATATATAATATTATATATATATATATATATATAATATATATATATAATATATATATATGCACTTGTATTAAACCCTAGGGAGATACACGTAGAGAGAGAGAGAGAGAGATGAGAGCTCCTAGTGGGGGATTCCTCCCTTAATATTTCGTGATGTTTTCCATTCAAACACTAGTATTGTACTTGTTATTCCCCATAATGTAAAGGATGTTTAAAGTGACATAAAGAGCTCATATGTTGCTTTATTTATCGTTATTTCATCTTTAATTTATGTTTTTTTGTTGTTGATTATTGTTGTATTTAATATCTTGCTCATGCTTTTGTTCATGTTTCATCTTATTATTGCTTCAATAATGTTTGCTTATGTTGTTTCTATCATCTCCTTAGTTTTTTTTGTGGCCCATATGATTTGTGATTAGTTTCCACACTAGGAGGATGGGTAATTGCATAAAGTTAGAATCTTTGACATGAATATTTAGTCTATTTGTGTTTTTATTGCTTTAAACATGCTTATATGTTTTTCACATGTTATTGATTGCTTTATCTCCCCAAATAGCTACTAAGATTATTATTATCTCGTAACTTAGTCGGCATGCGAAACCATAGGTTGAGTTTAGGCACATCTGGTTGGAGATGGTGACCTAATGCCTCGAGAGGGAATTAGAGACCCACTTGAGGTGTCGTTTAATGCCTCAAAAGAGGACTAATCGTTTTGCGTGCCTTCTTTAAGCATGAATCAATCTATTATGTGTTAGACGATGCCCAAATATGTTCAAGATCCAACCTTTATGCATGACTCTCGTTTATTCCCCCTAGTTGCTTTCATTATACCAAGTTTCGATCTTTATTTATTTTAGTTATTGTTTAGCACTTGTTTAATCATAGCCTAATCTTATTGTCGTTATTCTTGCATGATTAGTTTAGTTTAGACTTAAATTGCACCCTAACCATATTATTGATTAAAGTGGATAAAAATGAACTTAGATTTGTGTACGTTTGACCTTGGCCTTCCCCATGTTCGACCCTTAGATATAATATGCATGACTAGCATATCTTTGGTAATATATATTATTGTATTTGTAATATCCCGAAATTTCAAAGTATTTTATATGAATAATTTTAATTTATTAACTAGATTATTGAAGTGCAAAAGATATTAAATGTTAATTGTGAGTCGTTTTCAAAATGAGTTCGAAAATGGTTTCTAGACTCGGAATTTCTATTTGGGCATCTATTCCTAAAACGGGCCAGACATAGCCAATGGACCAACACCAACCCAAAACCAACACTATTGGCCCATACACAAATCATACCCCAACCCAACCCAAAAGAAAAAAAAAAAAAAGAAATCAGAAAAACAAAAGGAAAAAAAAAAGGAAAGAAAGAAAAAAAAAAAAAAAGAAAAACACACGAAAAAAAAAAAAACAAAAAAAGCCGAAACCCCCCCCTCCCTCTTTCTTCTCTATAAAAACAGGGGAACGACCCCCTGTTTCTCTCCTTCGCCCGTCCTCCTCACCCATCGTCGCCGCCGATTGCTCCTCCTTCCTGCCCAGCTCGCCGCCGTTCTTCTTCTTCTTCCGACCACCGCACTGCTCCCTTTCCTCCTCTTTCACGCCGTGGGTAACGTGTTCGCCCCTAGCTTCCCCTGTTTTTCGTCTTCCTTAATAAACATCGTTTCAATTCGTTTTATTGCTTAAAATCATGATTAATCAGTCCTAGTATATGTTATAAGTATTGGGTAATCGATTAGGGTTAGTTTTATGCATAAAGATTTGATTTTGATGATGGTTTTATGTTGATTTTTACTAATTACGAATTTGGGTTTAATTAGTGTAATTATTCGAATTGTGTTTAATTAGTTTCGTAAATTATGATTCTAGCATGTTTATAATCTGTTAAATAGGGTTCTTGAATTTAGTTGAGATTTAATTGGGGTTTTGTTCAAGTTTGTAGAAATTTCAATTTGGGGAAAATTTTGGGTTAATTGTTTCTTAATTAGGTCAATTAGCTTGAATCAATTAGGATGGTTAGTATTTCGACATTGTGATAATTTAGGGAGTTATAAACCCATTTTTCGAAGTTTAATCGAATTAATTCGTTTTTGTATAATTTTGTGTAATTAAACCATGTTTTTCATAATTAACACATAATATAAATTGTATAAATAAATCCTAAATAAATCATAATAATTAAAAGTTTGTTTTTATGAATTAGATTCTGTTTTAAGAGTAGTTGCAAGTCTTTGAGAATTTTTAAAATAAATTGAGTGTTGTTTGAGTATTAGAAGCAAAGTATTGAATTAGAATTGGAATTTCTGGTTAGTTGTAAATTGTTGGGTTAGATTTAAATTACCATGGCATTGCATATAGAATAGAATTAATATAAGTATTAGGTGAATGATTAGGTGAGATTAGTATTGATTTGGGATTTATTGGTTGTAATTGTAGCCCCTGAGTTCGTAGACGAAGAGTATTAGTGACCGTTGTGCTGTCGTGTCCTTGCGTGCATTGAAAAGGTAAGCTAGCATGCTCAACCTTTCTTAAACTTGTAGAAACCTTTCAAAATTATATGCTAAGTGAATGACGTGTTGGATGAAAACTTAGTATCATATTAGGTGGAGAACGATTTATTGTTTTGATTATTGTATCTTGATTGAATTGGATTTGATTATTTCATTGATATATTGTTCGCTTTATGATTCAAAAGATGTTATTAGAATTATGATTGATAGATGTGCAATTGATATTGATATGACTGAATTATGAATGATTGTATGATTGTTGGAATATAAGTTTGTGTGTAAATGACCAATATCATAAATAAAAATAAATAAGTAAAGTATGAGGATACATGAGGATTATTTGGTTTGAGTCGCATCGACTCCACTTTATTTGGTTTGAGTCACATCGACTCCACTTCATTGCCCCACCGCATCGGTTTTAAGAGGGTTTGGCTCTAGTACTACTCTATTGGGTTAGCAATACTTAATAGGGGGTGTGCACACTTAAGGTCTAGTAGTCTTGTATGGTATGGTTTGGTGGGTCGGCAAAGAACTGACTCACCCACGTATATAATTGTATGGTTTGGTGATTCGGTAAAATCCGGCTCACCCACTTATCAAAATATGAATGGTGTGGTTTGGATGAGTTGACAAAGACTCGACTCGCCCCACTTATAAAGATTGCAATGAATTTCTCATTAAAAATCGTAAATAATGACTTGGATTATATTATGAACTGTTATACATTTGTTGTAGAGATAGGGATACTTCTATTTCGGTGATTTGATTTGTCTTACGATGGGTTTATGTGATAATGTGCTAAGTGTGGTTTTCGAAAATAAAACTGAAACGTTTTCAAAATCCAGGTAAGGGTTTTGGTTTTTTACGAGTTGAGGTGTTAGCTTACTCAATTTCACTGACTTTTCAAACTGTGGTTTTTGTGTTTTAAATCCACCACAGGTATGAAGTAGATGATGCATTGCGGGGATGACGACTCACTAGATATTAGCTGAATCAAATAAAGTTTAGGCTTTAAGCTATAGACTATTGATAATACTTAGATCATTTATATTTCGTATTTTGGATTTCGGATCGTTGTAATTTAATTTCGAATTGTAATAGATTAATTTAGACCATTAGATAATCATATTCTGGCTTTTGGAATCTCCTAGCATTCGGGTCTTTGACTTGAGTGCGGAGTGACACCTCTGAATTTCCTTATTTGTATTTTGGTTCGTGATAAAACTGTTTTTAAAAGAGAAAGGAAATTTGGGGGTGTTACAGTTGGTATCAGAGCCAGGTTAGGTCAAAAACTTAAAATGAATTAATAAGATTAGGAAATAGAATGAAAGAATGAACAAGACAAATAATAATATAGAATTTAAAATGAACCAAGCCGTATGGGGGATGGGTTTGCTTATTTATGTGTGCTTAATTTCTCCTTACTTACTACTTGTATTAATACTGCATGTGAGGTTATGTATGATTACTCTTGATTGAATTCAAATTATGGTGGTGGAGTTCTGATAAATGAATGCGATGATTTGAAAATTTAAATGATTGGAATGCAATGAATGAGATTGATAGAATTCCAGAAGACCAAAAGTTACCTTAAATGCTTGGAATGATATGGATCACGTTACGAAATTATGAATTTTACAAGTATGCTATGAAATGTCTATGGTTGGTAAATGTACTGTAACTAAGGTATGAATGTCATAATCTCTTGTGATGATTGGAATAATCCACATTTGAGCTGGTGGAGGTTGAAATGTTAGGAATTTCAAGTTAATTCATTTATATGTTGATTATTGTACTCATAATTGCTTCATTGGGGATAAGTGCTAAGTTAATGTGTACCTTTTATAGGATGGTTCGTTTAATTAGGACACCAACCAAAGCTGAAATAAAAGCCGACAACCCATTGAGGCTTAGGATGGGAGACGATGAAGAGATCGTGGCATATTGTCAAAGGGTAGCTAATCAATGTGATTATTATGGGCAAAAATATAAGGATGACTACTATTTCCACCCTCTTGCTCAAGCCAGATTTATTCTAAGGACTCTACCAAATAGAGCGCCCTGGGCGTATTTCAAGGGTAAATATAAAGATCTTATTAAGAAAGGAGCATTACCCAATGTAGAGAAGTACACCCATCAAGGTAGATGGTTGATCACACCAGAGATCCTAGCTACGAGACTCCTAGAAGCACACAAGGAATGGCTAGAGGATGGAGAAGTAGTTGACTCGACTATAGAGGAAGCATAACAAAACATGGATAGTACCCTCCCACCCTACCCTTAGTAATGGGAGTTAGTGACTAGCATAATAACTATAATAAAAATGCTCTAAAGTAGCATCTTAGATTATTGTTTGGACATCGCTGCGTCGATGATTTATATGCTTTATTATTTATGGATGCTTTAAGCTTTATTATTAATGAAATTTATATGACTTCTTTTATTAATTACTTGAAATGTTATTTTGTGCTAATTGCATTATATATTGAACTATTAAGTAGAGTAGAAATGTAATCATAAATAATTCATTAGTGTAGGTTATATGCACCCCATTCATCGCTACTATACACGACGAATTAACAGAAACATGAACCAACAACAACAAAACGATGGATTTCACCAGTTTGCAGCTGCTGTGGTTCAATTGCTGCAAAACAATAATCAACCACCTGTGATTGACTGGGCTAAGAAGATATCCCAAAGGAAACCTGAGTTTTACTATGGGCGTGAAGATCCTACTGAACTTGAGAATTGGATAAGAGATATGGAGAAAATCTTCAACACCATTAACTGTCCAGCAAACCAAAAGGTAGATGGAGCTGTCTTCTACTTTAAAGGAGAAGCTGATATTTGGTGGTCAGCCACTGGAGCAGCCTTCCAAGCTCAACCAAACTTCAATTGGAATAGCCTTAAGGATGCCCTAAGACAGAGATTCTACCCCGAGCATGTTAGACAAAGGAAACTCTCCGAATTCCTAGCACTGAAACAAAACCGGGGAAGTGTGAGTGATTACTATGCCAAATTCCTTGAACTTTCTCGTTTTGCAACCACTATTTTACCAGATGATGCCTCAAAGATCACTAGATTTATTGAGGGACTTGACTACAGCCTCCAGGAAACCATGGTCATGATGACCTTTACTGATGTGCATGAGGCTTATAGAAAAGCTGCTAGTGGGTGGAGAGTGCATGAACTCAGGGAGGAAACCCGCAACAACAAAAGAAAGTTTGAACCCCAAACATCCAACACTTATGAAACTGGCAAGAACCACAACCATGGGAATGATAAGAGGGGAAAGCCAAACAACTTTGGGGGTAACCAAGGGTTCAACAGAAACTCTACAGGGAACAATTTCCAAAACCGTAATCAGGACAAGAAGCTTGAGCGTCATTATTATTGTAAGTCGTGCAATGGAGATCACCCTGGAGTTGATTGTGCTGGAAGATTGATTAACTGCAATAGCTGTGGGAAAAGAGGACATAGAGCATTTGAGTGTAGGTCTAAACCCCAAAATCAAATGGGAATTGGTTATGTGGGAAACAATAGGGGAAACCAAAACTTCAACCAAAATTCATATAATAACAACCCTCGTCCTACTTACCAAAACAACAACCAAAATTCCTACAACAATAACACTCGCCCCAACTACCAAGGCAACAACCAAAACCAGAACCAGTTCAGGGGCAACTATAATGGGAACAATGCTAGATTCCAAGGTAACAACAACAATGCTCAAGCTGGTAATGGTAACAACAATGGAGCTGCTGTTAGGAATGCCAATGGGAACGCTGGTGGGAATGCCAACATTAATGCTCAAGGAGGGAACAACCATCGCAATCCAGGTCAAATCTTTGTCATGAATAGAGCTCAGGCTGATACTACGACCAATGTGGTGACCGGTACTTTCCTAGTCCATAATACTCCTGCTTTTGTCTTATTTGATTCTGGAGCCTCTTATTCTTTCATTTCATCTTCATTTGTTCATAAGTTGTGTCTTGAACCTAGTTCTCAAATTTCTACACCTATAGCTGTTCCATCTGGTAAAGTCGTTACATATGATAAAATCTTTGAAGAGGTAGATGTAGAAATAATGGGAACCAAACTACCTGCAGACCTTATCCAATTCGACCTTCTAAATATAGATGTTATCCTAGGGATGGACTGGTTAGGTAGGTATAAGGCCAACATTGATTGTTTTGAACAAAAAGTTAGTATGAAAGGACCCAAGGGGCAAAGAATTTCTTATAGAGGGGTAGTTCATAAACCAGCTATCAAAATTGTGTCTGCCATGTCCATCTTCACCAAAATTAGGAAGGGCCACCTAGCCTATCTCTGCTTTATCCAGGACACGAGTGTGGAAGAAAAAGGACTTGATGAAATTGCCGTGGTAAATGAGTTTCCAGATGTGTTTCCAGATGAAATACCAGGAATGCCTCCTAATAGAGAAGTAGAGTTTACCATTGACTTAGTACCAGGAACTGCACCAATTTCCAAAGCACCATATAGGATGGCACCGGCTGAGATGAAAGAATTGAAAGATCAGATACAAGAGTTGATAGAGAAGGGATACATAAGACCGAGTGTATCGCCATGGGGAGCTCCTGTTTTGTTTGTTAAGAAGAAGGATGGTGGGTTAAGGTTGTGTATTGACTATCGAGAGCTGAATAATGTGACCATTAAGAACAAGTACCCATTGCCGAGGATAGATGATTTGTTTGACCAGTTAAGAGGTGCTGACACTTTTTCTAAGATTGACCTGCGATCTGGGTATCATCAACTTAGGATTGCTGAACAAGATATCCCTAAAACTGCCTTTCGGACACGTTATGGTCATTATGAGTTCACTGTGATGCCTTTTGGATTGACTAATGCTCCTGCTGTGTTCATGGATGTGATGAATAGAATCTTCAGAACTTATCTTGATCGTTTTGTCGTGGTTTTCATTGATGATATTTTGGTGTATTCAAAGGGTAAGGAAGAACATGAAAAGCATCTTAGGTTAGTCTTGCAAACATTGAGAGATCATAAGTTGTATGCGAAATTGTCTAAATGTGAGTTTTGGATTAATAAGGTAGCCTTCTTGGGACATGTCATTAGTAGTGAAGGAATTTCTGTTGATCCAGGAAAGATTAAAGCTGTGAAAGATTGGCCTACACCTAAATCAGTTACTGATATCAGGAGTTTCTTGGGTTTGGCTGGCTACTATAGGAAATTTGTGAAGGATTTCTCGACCATTGCTAGACCCCTCACTAATTTAATGAAAAAGACTACAAAGTATGAGTGGGATGACCGTTGTGAGGAAGCATTTCAGAAATTGAAAGAATTGTTGACTACGGCACCTGTTTTAACCTTACCGTCAGAATCTGAGGGATTTGAGGTGTATAGTGATGCATCGAAAAAGGGTTTAGGTTGTGTGTTGATGCAGAAAGGGAAAGTTATTGCTTATGCGTCTAGACAACTAAAACCTCATGAAGAAAATTATCCCACCCATGACTTAGAATTAGCTGCTGTTGTGTTTGCATTGAAGATATGGAGACATTACTTATATGGCACGACTTGTAAAATCTTTACTGACCATAAAAGCCTTAAGTATATCTTCACACAGAAAGAACTGAACATGAGACAAAGGAGATGGTTAGAACTCATTAAGGATTATGATTTGGAGATTCAGTATCATGAAGGGAAAGCTAATGTTGTTGCAGATGCTTTGAGTAGGAAATCGAGTCATACCTTGAACTCTATGTGGGTCGTCCCTAATGAACTGTGCGTGGAGTTTCAGAAAATGAATCTAGAGGTGGTAGAACATGGGGCTTTGGAGAATCATTTGTTTAGTATGACTTCCACTTCGGACATATTTAATGAGATTCGTCAACGACAACCTGGTGATGTCAAGTTGGAAAGAATCAAGAAGAAGATTGAGAGTGGTTTGACCAATGAGTTTCAGATTTTCGGTGATGGAAGTATTAGATTCAAAGGTAGATGGTGTGTACCTCAGAGGTGTAGTGATGTGAAAGAAAGATTGATGACTGAGGCGCATAACACTCCATACTCAGTTCACCCTGGGGGTGATAAGTTGTACAAGGATTTGAAGAAGTTCTTTTGGTGGCCAAGGATGAAGAACGAGGTTGCAGAATTTGTTTCTAGGTGTCTTACTTGTCAGAAGGTAAAGTTTGAGCACAAAAGAATGGGAGGACTAGTGCAACCATTAGATGTACCTACTTGGAAATGGGATTCAATATCCATGGATTTCGTGACAGCATTGCCAGTTACAAAGAATGGTATGAATCAAATTTGGGTGGTTGTAGATAGACTGACTAAGACTGCTCGATTTATTCCTATGAAGGACACTTGGAACATGGAGCAAAGGGCGCATGCGTATATCAACAATGTTGTGAGATATCATGGGGTACCTAGTACGATTGTTTCTGATAGAGATCCCAACTACTTAGCTCATTTTTGGAAAGAATTTCAGAAGGCCTTGGGAACTAAATTGAACTTCAGCACTGCGTTTCACCCAGCCACAGACGGTCAGACTGAGCGCACGATTCAGACCTTAGAGGATATGTTGAGAGCTTGTGCTATGGATTACCAAGGTTCGTGGATTGATAGATTGCCATTGATTGAATTCTCCTACAACAATAGCTACCATGCAAGCATAGGGATGGCACCGTACGAAGCACTTTATGGTAGAAAATGTAGGACACCTTTGTGTTGGAGCGACATAAGTGAGACAGTGGTTCTAGGACCAGAGTTGATCGAAGATACAATGAACCAAGTTCGTTTGATACAGGAAAGAATGAAATCAGCACAAGATCGTCAGAAGTCATATGCAGATCAGAAACGGCGTCCAGTTGAATTCGAAATAGGAGAGAAAGCATTTTTGAAAGTTTCACCGACAAAAGGGGTTATGCGATTTGGTCAGAAAGGAAAACTAAGCCCAAAGTTCATTGGTCCTTATGATATTCTAGAGAAAATTGGAAAGGTGGCCTATAGACTAGATCTTCCTTCAGACCTCCATAGGGTTCATAATGTTTTTCATGTGTCACAACTCAAAAAGTATATTTCACATCCTTCTCATGTTTTAGAACCTGAAACAGTCGAATTAGATCCATCTTTGACTTATGAGGAACATCCAGTGAAAATCTTAGACACAAAAACTAGGAATACCCGTACCAAGGTCACCAAGTTGGTCAAGGTGTTGTGGACTAACCACCAAACTGAAGAAGCTACATGGGAAGCTGAGGATGACATGAAACGAAAATACCCACACCTCTTTGATCAGGTATAACTAGAGTTACGAGGACGTAACTCCCTTTTAAGGGGGGAAGAATGTGATACTAACTTCGTTCTTTTACTTTGAGCATGCATTGCATTCATACACTTGCATCATATGATTTGGTATGTGTGATGTGTTTGTTTAACGAGTTCACCTAATTACTTTGCGCTTCGAGGACGAAGCATTTTCTTAAGGGGGGAAGGATGTAATATCCCGAAATTTCAAAGTATTTTATATGAATAATTTTAATTTATTAACTAGATTATTGAAGTGCAAAAGATATTAAATGTTAATTGTGAGTCGTTTTCAAAATGAGTTCGAAAATGGTTTCTAGACTCGGAATTTCTATTTGGGCATCTATTCCTAAAACGGGCCAGACATAGCCAATGGACCAACACCAACCCAAAACCAACACTATTGGCCCATACACAAATCATACCCCAACCCAACCCAAAAGAAAAAAAAAAAAAAGAAATCAGAAAAACAAAAGGAAAAAAAAAAGGAAAGAAAGAAAAAAAAAAAAAAAGAAAAACACACGAAAAAAAAAAAAAACAAAAAAAGCCGAAACCCCCCCCTCCCTCTTTCTTCTCTATAAAAACAGGGGAACGACCCCCTGTTTCTCTCCTTCGCCCGTCCTCCTCACCCATCGTCGCCGCCGATTGCTCCTCCTTCCTGCCCAGCTCGCCGCCGTTCTTCTTCTTCTTCCGACCACCGCACTGCTCCCTTTCCTCCTCTTTCACGCCGTGGGTAACGTGTTCGCCCCTAGCTTCCCCTGTTTTTCGTCTTCCTTAATAAACATCGTTTCAATTCGTTTTATTGCTTAAAATCATGATTAATCAGTCCTAGTATATGTTATAAGTATTGGGTAATCGATTAGGGTTAGTTTTATGCATAAAGATTTGATTTTGATGATGGTTTTATGTTGATTTTTACTAATTACGAATTTGGGTTTAATTAGTGTAATTATTCGAATTGTGTTTAATTAGTTTCGTAAATTATGATTCTAGCATGTTTATAATCTGTTAAATAGGGTTCTTGAATTTAGTTGAGATTTAATTGGGGTTTTGTTCAAGTTTGTAGAAATTTCAATTTGGGGAAAATTTTGGGTTAATTGTTTCTTAATTAGGTCAATTAGCTTGAATCAATTAGGATGGTTAGTATTTCGACATTGTGATAATTTAGGGAGTTATAAACCCATTTTTCGAAGTTTAATCGAATTAATTCGTTTTTGTATAATTTTGTGTAATTAAACCATGTTTTTCATAATTAACACATAATATAAATTGTATAAATAAATCCTAAATAAATCATAATAATTAAAAGTTTGTTTTTATGAATTAGATTCTGTTTTAAGAGTAGTTGCAAGTCTTTGAGAATTTTTAAAATAAATTGAGTGTTGTTTGAGTATTAGAAGCAAAGTATTGAATTAGAATTGGAATTTCTGGTTAGTTGTAAATTGTTGGGTTAGATTTAAATTACCATGGCATTGCATATAGAATAGAATTAATATAAGTATTAGGTGAATGATTAGGTGAGATTAGTATTGATTTGGGATTTATTGGTTGTAATTGTAGCCCCTGAGTTCGTAGACGAAGAGTATTAGTGACCGTTGTGCTGTCGTGTCCTTGCGTGCATTGAAAAGGTAAGCTAGCATGCTCAACCTTTCTTAAACTTGTAGAAACCTTTCAAAATTATATGCTAAGTGAATGACGTGTTGGATGAAAACTTAGTATCATATTAGGTGGAGAACGATTTATTGTTTTGATTATTGTATCTTGATTGAATTGGATTTGATTATTTCATTGATATATTGTTCGCTTTATGATTCAAAAGATGTTATTGGAATTATGATTGATAGATGTGCAATTGATATTGATATGACTGAATTATGAATGATTGTATGATTGTTGGAATATAAGTTTGTGTGTAAATGACCAATATCATAAATAAAAATAAATAAGTAAAGTATGAGGATACATGAGGATTATTTGGTTTGAGTCGCATCGACTCCACTTTATTTGGTTTGAGTCACATCGACTCCACTTCATTGCCCCACCGCATCGGTTTTAAGAGGGTTTGGCTCTAGTACTACTCTATTGGGTTAGCAATACTTAATAGGGGGTGTGCACACTTAAGGTCTAGTAGTCTTGTATGGTATGGTTTGGTGGGTCGGCAAAGAACTGACTCACCCACGTATATAATTGTATGGTTTGGTGATTCGGTAAAATCCGGCTCACCCACTTATCAAAATATGAATGGTGTGGTTTGGATGAGTTGACAAAGACTCGACTCGTCCCACTTATAAAGATTGCAATGAATTTCTCATTAAAAATCGTAAATAATGACTTGGATTATATTATGAACTGTTATACATTTGTTGTAGAGATAGGGATACTTCTATTTCGGTGATTTGATTTGTCTTACGATGGGTTTATGTGATAATGTGCTAAGTGTGGTTTTCGAAAATAAAACTGAAACGTTTTCAAAATCCAGGTAAGGGTTTTGGTTTTTTACGAGTTGAGGTGTTAGCTTACTCAATTTCACTGACTTTTCAAACTGTGGTTTTTGTGTTTTAAATCCACCACAGGTATGAAGTAGATGGTGCATTGCGGGGATGACGACTCACTAGATATTAGCTGAATCAAATAAAGTTTAGGCTTTAAGCTATAGACTATTGATAATACTTAGATCATTTATATTTCGTATTTTGGATTTCGGATCGTTGTAATTTAATTTCGAATTGTAATATTCTGGCTTTTGGAATCTCCTAGCATTCGGGTCTTTGACTTGAGTGCGGAGTGACACCTCTGAATTTCCTTATTTGTATTTTGGTTCGTGATAAAACTGTTTTTAAAAGAGAAAGGAAATTTGGGGGTGTTACAGTATTATTCACGTGACCACTAATAACCACGTCAAGTGTAATTCTCCATACATTAAGAATTGTAGAGAAAAAGAAAAGTGGGAAAAAAGTGTGAATGAGCCATATTGATAGTGTGATCACTATCACCTTTTATCATTGTGAACATTTTATGGGTTCTCTTACTATTTGTAACACCCCAGCTCATCACTGAACCGGACATAGTCACCTATGGCAACACGCCAGGCTATGTACTGACCCCATAGTCCAACACAGGTCCTTTCGGCACAGTTTGACCTCACTCGTGCGCACCCTAGAAAAGTTCTCAGGAGGTCACCTATCCTAAAACTACTCTCAACCAAGCACGCTCAATAGTGCAGTTCTTATCACATGGCTTTCTAAAAGGAAAGTCGATTTGTTGGTATGAGTAGCACTATCAATCCCTTTAACCACTCATATGAGTCCGTAATCTCTTATAAACTTTCTCATAAATCTGGGGTATTACGATGCATTATGGACTATAGCAACATTATTCTATGTGAACCTTACTAGATCATTATCTATAACTTAAAAAATGCATAAATTTTTCTCAATTTACGATATTATTCATTTTGCAAAGACGTTAAGCTAATGTGTGTGGGGCGAGGGAAGGGGGTAAGTCTTGTTTGATTTGGTTTAAATTCAAATAATTCAAAGCACAACATTATTGAAAATTTCACCGCCAACAGACATAAAATTTAAATTTTAAGAATTTTATTAGAAGTTTATGTTTAATACGAGAGATGTCAAAATGACACAATATGATGATTGTCATAATACTCACCTTTACAAAAAGCGTACTTGGAGCTAATATGGAATGAGCATCTACACCATTAAGGAAGGCTTTCACCTCAGGAATTCCAGATCCTGCAGCTGCCGGTGCTATGAAGGCACAAAGCACGGCTGCAGCGATTGCTAAAAGCATATTGCAACCAGCAAAATATGTAAACCCTTTGTAATACCTACAAATGATTCAAAATTGCCAATATTCATAAAATTTTCTAAAAAAAATTTACAAATAATGTTGAGTGTTTGGACAAAAATTTAGATATGGATATTTCGTTATTGCGGCAAAGAAAAAAAGAGAAAAAACTCACTTTGGCAACTCATATGAAAAGCTTACAATTAAAGTCATTTTGCATAAAATAAGTCACCAAGTTGTGTATGAAACTACATGAATTGATGCAACACTTTTTACAAATCTTTTGTGTGATAAGAAAAGTGAGGACTATTACTTATTTCTAGAATAATGTTCTAGTAATAATTTCTCTATTTGGGTACACAATCTTAGCTTATAAGTTAAAAATAAAATAAATATATTTTACTTCAAGTTTGATAACGTATCACTTGAAATAAGTCATACAACCAAAAGTAAAAACACTACCTTCATATTACTCCGTATATGTGAGTTTAACTAAGACATAGGATGAAAAAAATTCTCAATTGTCATAATATGTATAAAATAGGGGAAATGAGATTAAGAAATTATATGATTGATTTACCTTTCCTCAAGTACATAATTGCTTGTATGAAGAAATTTGAAACCAGCAATGTTCTCAACTGCAAGATTGTTAACGAATCCTGTTAAGCCAGTTGCAACACCAATAATAATGGCAAGCGTCCATTTGAAAAATATATATTGAAATATCTCTGACTTCTTTCTTGATCTCCAACCGTCTTTGAAAAGTTCATTTTCGATGGTCCTGCAATACGTTAAACAAAATAGTGATTAAAGTATCTTTGTTGGGAAAAACAGGTAAACCATATATTTCAAATCCCGTGATAATGCAATAAAGTACAAGTTTTAAAATGTGATTTCAGTGATCATTAAATCCCGATCATCGCAATATAAGGACATGTGTCACGCCTTATAAATGAAAACACATACAATTGCAGTTATCACATTATAAAAGGCAATGCATTTATAAAATTAAATATTGATGTATTAATTATAAATAATAAATTATAAAAGGAAATACATTTATCACAATAAATTAAAAAATATCTCTTGATAATTTGTCCCTCATAGCTTATCACCCAACCTTTTTTTTTTTCCAACTTTCATTAGCTCATACATAATTGTTGTTGTTGTTGTTGTTGCAGCTGTTTGAGTAAAAATTATAATCTCTTTCGGAAGTACGTGATACCCCTGAGGTTTGCCACTATGCACATGGTACTCCTACTCGAAAAGTTTGTGCACATGGTACTCTTGGATTTTTCATCTTGTGCACATGGTACTCTTGGAGTTTTCATCTTGTGCACATGGTACCTAAATACTAACTTTCATTAAAGTTTTCAGATAAGTGATGGTGTGCCATATAGTTATGAGATAATACAAAGTCTCATAAAAGACGGTCTCTCAATAATTTATTGAGAGACTATTTTTTTTTTGTTACATATTGAGAGATTATTCTACTGTGTTACAAAGTGACTCTTTAGAGTGCTTATAACAATAATAATACTTGTAGGATCCTATCATATAAAAATAGCTAAAATTCATAGAGTAACCCCCCTACAAATCTTAGATTAAGTGTCAAGGTAATTCACTAAAACGATCGCCAAAAGTAGTATAATAGTCACTAATTATATAAACGGGGTCATGATGTAAAGAGCGTGGTTGGTCTCTTAAGAAATTATTGAGAGACAATCTCCCATAAGACCTACTTATGAGGTATAATTGGATTTTCAATTTCATAAAAAATAAAAATCAAAATCAAAATTTTGAATTTTTTAAATTCCAAAAAAATATTCTATAAACAAAACTAAAGAAAAATGGATATTTGTTTCATCTAAAACTATTACTCCCTCCGTCCCAGCTCAAACGCCCCAGACGTTTTTTTGTAGTGGAATAAAAAAAATTGATATAATAAGTTGAGTGGGGTAATATTAGGAAAAAGGAGGAGAGAGAAGGTGGGGATTAATAATAGTAGGAGAGATAGTGTGAGAGAGGATGTGATAATTTAATAAAAGTATGAAAGAGAATTATATCCCAAAATAGATGGGGTGTTTGAGGTGGAACGTCCCAAAATAGAATATGGGGCGTTTGAGCTGGGACGGAGCAAGTAGTTTTAAAGAGATGTTTATAATTTGTGCACATAGTACCCCTTAGGTTACCACGCACATTATACACATCGTACCCCTTAGGTTTTCACACTGAATATGATACCCCTAGAAAAATAATTCATTTTTTGTAATAATTCATTTTAAACAGAGAATAATTTTTCTTTAGTGCATTATTGAATTTTTTATATTTTTAATTAATAATTTTTATCATATACTTTTAATTAACTAATCACACCTAACTACCACATCATCACTTAACGAAAAATCTTAAAGAAATGCTATTTGACACAAGGTAGTAACCTCATGGGATACATATGAACAAACTTATAGCGTGGGGGTCCAATGTGCAGAGTGACAAACCTCAAGGGTACCACATGAATTATCAGGAATTTTTTGAAGGGGGTGGGTTCAAAAAAGAGTCGTACAATAAAAATACAAAAAAAAGAAGCAGCGAAATTTGTGGATTTGAGAAGGTCCATGTACATTAATTTGTATGGTAAATTCGTACTCATGTTATAAAGGCTACGTCAAAGGAAAGATATGGAGCTGAGCCTTAAAAAATATTTCATCTTTTATATCAGGGACGAAGATAGAGACTAAAGTTGAGGAGGTCGAACAATCAATACTTTTTTCATGTATTGACGTTGAAAAATATAAGGAAAGATAAAAAATTAAGCCTAGAAACCAAACCCTAGTCCTTAATCGCAATGACATGTGCCATCAAGCTTGGTTGGTTATTCATACACCATATTGTATATATCCAAAATGTTGATAGGGGCATGGCCCCCCTTGGGATTTGGCATAGCTCCGTCTCTAGTCCTTACATAGGAATGATAGGAGGTTCTTTTCTTTTCATAGAACTCATTTATTATTGAAACATTGTCATCCATTTACACTTCTCTTTCCCCCCTATAAGTGTATGGTGATTTGAAAGAAATTTATTCCTTTAGATTCATCATCTACATGTGTGAAGTTTTGACCACAGATCTTTATGATATAGGGTAAAAAATTTAGCACTTTGAGGATCACGTTCTTAATTTATCTTATTTCATAATGTGATTGGAAGTTAAATTTTATGAGTAATTCCAATTTTATCTTAAAAAAGTTAGGTTACTCTACATATCAGGTTTAAATAAATTATTTGATGATTTACATATTAATTTTTCTATTTTGACGTTTTTTGTATACATCACAAGGGGCAGACTTGTTATCATTTGTATGTTTGTGTTCTATGTCAATTATTTGCTTACACCTTCAAATGACACCCAAGTTTGTGTGGATTGCTTTCAATATTAATTCCTTTCAATACATCCTTGTACAAAGCGTGTTCTAATATGAATCTATTAGTTCATATACCTTAAATCGCATTCACTCCTATATTGTTCTAACAATACATATATATAGACATATAACTACTTTTACATCTACTCATAATGTATGTTTCACTTGATAATTAGTGCAATGATCAAAGTACGACATGTTATAGGGACATACTGAGTCCAAAAGGAATGACTATAAACATGGAAGCATAAACCTAGATTAGAACAAGAAACGAAAATAAGATATTAAATTGAGTATAATGAATAAGTAGATTACTCATAATCAAGGCTTTCAATAGGAGAGACATTTGCACCAACAATGGCAAGTTGAGAAGTTTGATTCGTCCTTTGTCTCAATAATGGTTGTGTGATCATTTCATCTTTATCATCTGATTCGTAATGTGACAATGAGACAATCTCCTCCTTCAAATTCTCATAGGACCCCATTCTTTCCACCTTTATGTCAAAATATTCTCCTTGTTCTCTTCTGTCCTCCATTCTCCTCTAGAGGAATTACACAATTACAATTATTTTGTTTAATAGTCTTTATGAGTTTCATTGGCCTACATAATGATAAGCTAATAATATATAGGAATTCTAACAAATGGCTAGAAAATTTTAGATGATTCAATAATGTAGGCAAGGAATTACAAAGTTGGAATAGATGCAATGGATCCATAAATTTGGAAGTGCTTTTATGATTAGGATTTATTCTATTCCAAAATTAGTTATCTAGAAAAGGAAAGATCTTACGATTAATCAAGTGAATTTCTATATATAGGAACCTTACATATTGTTTCTTTCAAGTAATAAATTCGCTATTATGCAAGAAATATGGAAACATTTTTTTGGATGTCTCAAAATTAAAAATAATAAATTAGAATGTGTAGATCGATGACCGAAAACACATGAATCTTTGTACATTTATCAATGCTAAAAGATGTTAGTTGAAGATTGTATAATAATATTGAATCCTTTGTATGCGTTGCGTGTAGTCATTAGATACTATCTCAATTCTGATCATTTTACACTTTGCTTTTCGTATTTTATACTAACCATCACTTGTATGATTAATAACAGCAAATTAAATGGTTTGTTCCAATATTTAGGTTTTTCCTATAGCCGCTTTGCTTGAGAACGCAAAATAAGATATGAAGATAATTCTCTTTTTACCTTTAGTCATTGGGCACGTAAAGTTTGCCAAAAATAGTTGCATGTTTTTATATCATGCTATATTTTCTTATCCAAAGTGTAAACTTAAAGTTGCTCACCTAGTTTCTCTAGGTAACCTTGTGATTTACCAATGGAAATGTGCTTTGGTCAATGTAACAATCTCATGCATTTCAATTTTGCTAGTGTGTTTTTATTTTATGTCAATTTTTTAGAGTATAAGTTTATTTGGGAGGTGTGTAGTGTTTGATCAAAATCAAATACTCCTTTCTGGTCATTGTTTCTTCCCACTTTTGTTTTCAGTTTTGAGTAGACATATTGGGAGCTACTTCTAGATCAATGAATCATTAACTTGTTGTAAAAAGTTATAGATGCTATTTTCAGCGTTGCACTCTACTAACTCCACCATATTTAAGATAATCAGGTCTTGCTTTCGGTCTAGTCCCGAATATGGCAATGCAAAAATAATTTTCGAAAGTGGGGGAAAAGAAAAGAATAGGAAGGAGTACCCTTACTTAGGAAAGATGATAATCTCCTTAAGATATATTGGAGTGTCTCTCAATCCTACTAGACCTAATTCTATATGTTTAACCATCTTAGTAATTTTTTTTTTGACGTCATTAACCATCTTAGTACTATTCAACAATTATTGCACGATTGGACATATACTTTCCGTTACTATAAAGTAAGGGAAGAGTCATGACTTCTATAATTTTTGTTACTTCAAAAATTTGACATTTCTAGTGTGCGAGTGTTCTTACCTAAACGACATTACAAAGCAACTATATAAACTGTGCAAAGAATTCTACAACTATCAGAACCCCAACAAAATAAATGCCCCCGGAAAGCTGGATGACTTATTTTTTATCGTAGAAAAGTAACAGAGTTTCATATTTAGGATCAAACTCTATAACAAAACTCTAATTGATAAATGACTCATAAGTGACTATATGTACATATTTAATTTTAACCCTCATAATTGTATTTTTAATGTCTTCTATCATTTTAAGTGAGTTGTTTATTACAATATCTCGAGTTTATTAACAATATAAGATTTTTTTTATTTATTCTATTAATTAAGTTATAGGCATTAATTAAAGAAACAAGGGATATTGTCTATGGCACCCCCGAACTCTGCGACTTTCTCCACGGTACCCCTGAAATTTTTGCCTTGCCCAAATTGCCCTCTAACTTTGCGATCAGTCTATTTACACCCAATTTTTCATTTCTTCTTTAATGCCCCGCCAACTAGGGGTGAGCACGGGCGGGTACCCGCTCCTAAATCAGCTACCCGGACCCGGACCCGTTTCAAACGGGTCCTAAAAATCAATACCCGTACCCTTACCCGTTATCAACGGGTCCTAAGAATCAGTACCCGGACCCGGACCCGTCAATAGCAGCAACGGGTCCCGGGTACCCGTTTCAATGAACTCAAAATTAAACTAAAAAAAAAAAAACAATTTGTCCTCTACAGTCTACCGACCTAAAGGCCATTGTCTGAGAGTGGCCCAATTAGCCAAAGCCAAATCTTAGCCTACCATGGAACGCCATGGCTTATAAAGCCTGACTAGAACTCGGCCCACTAAGGCAAGCCTATGCTGAATAACCGGCCGAGAAAGTCAGCTTGTTAAGCCCAGCACAAATGCATAATATTGTTGAGGCATGATGCTTATATAGAGGAAGAATTGTCCACATCTTCCATTGCTGGTCGATGTGGGACAATTTGTTCCAATGTTAACTTTTTTTTTTTTTTTCAATCATTCATTCATATGCAAATGTTAATCTTTTGTTTTTGCAAATTTACTTCAACATGTCATTAACCATCTTTGTTATCCCCATGTTAATGGTTTTATGTAGTAGTGATTTGCATTTCTAGTCATTGATTATTGATGATCAAAATACTCTCTTTGATATTATAATAGAAAGACTTCTACATGCTACTACTTTATCTACTTTGGTGTACTAAGGAAACTTCAATCACCCGGGTAGTCCGTAATTCATAGTTTAAGACATATGTTGTCAACTAGGCCACACATTTTGATATTGTAATATATTAATTCATTGTTATTAGTAGGGTGGGTACGCTAGGTTTTTTAATTTTAGCCCAACACTAAGCAACGTTTTTTTCTCATAACTTTTATTCATTCCCCATGCTTATTAACCTAAATATATAATCCAATCCAACTTCTTTGTAAAGAAAGTCACGTTACTTTGAAATTGGGGAGATGTCAATAGGTTGTATATATAACTTTATGTCGTTACCGATCGCGATATATATATATTTGATATGTAATATTGATTGTATTCTTACTCATTTAACTATAACTAACCAATTTACTTTTGCACAAGCGATACGCACACATATATTATAAGAAGTGTTTGTATTCAAAGTCCTTTAATCTATAACTTTAACCTAGACTTAGCGCTTATGCATTGTATTTCATACTCAATTAGTTTAACTATGGTATTAATGTAATATTTAACAAGACAAAAAAATATACTATGTATAGTCATAATTCTCACAAGTATTCTAACCCAAACTCCATCTTTATCCAAACAACACTCAATATCGAACAAACCACATATAATTTAAATAGTTACACTGCCATATACCAATCGTATGTGCACAAATGAATTGCGAAACTTATAAGTGAATAGTAAGAGTCCTAATCATAAGGGATGGAAAGTTCATTCATTGTTAATTCTTCTTCATATTTTTTTTATGCCTACAAGGTTGTTATATTTTATAAACACTGCTTACTAATTAACAAATAACAATAACTTACATAACTTAATAAGATGGTCATACAAGCAATGTTAATGTAAATGGAACTAATGAAAATTGAAAGTATTACTAACACTAAGAACATTACTAATGAAAATTAAGTAAACAAGTTTTGACACAACAACAAACAAAAAGGGAAAAAAAAAATGAGGAACTTCAGTCCCACATCGGAAATTGGAGAAAAATAAGGAAGATAACCTCTTATAAATAGAGGTTTGGTGGCATAGAGTATAGTATATGGGCTATAGGCATTGCTGGCTGCGGAAACTTGTCTTGGGCTAAGCTTCTCTTAGACCTTACAGAAGCTGGTCACAACTTGGGCTCAACACGACTTGGGCTGAGTTGGAGCTTTGCCTAAAGTAAAACTCGCTTTAGCTATTGCAAGGCACCTAGAAAGAAGTCCAGAATGTTCTGGGCTTGTGTCCAGCTTTATTTTGAGCTTTAATATCGGTTTCCGGGTACCTGCTCAGACCCGCTACTAGTTAGGACCCGTTGTTCAGCGGGTACCCGACGGGTAACGGTTCTTGAATTTCAATACCCTTACCCGGAACCGTTGAGAACGGGTATTGAATTTTGGGACCCGTACCCGTACCCGCTAATAACGGGTCCGGTTCCGGACCCGCCGGGTCTTATGCGGTTCCGGTTCTTGTAACGGGTACCCGTTTTTTTTGCTCACCCCTACCGCCAACCCCTTATAACGACATTAACGGCATCTTCACTCCGTCTTCCCTTTATTATACCCAACTACCTCTCACTACTTTTTTCTTCGTCTATCACCTTCATTGCACCATTTACACCTTAATTCTTTTTCTGTCTCCTCTATGGTAAACTTTCTTGTTTTATCCTTCTTTTATCTCCTCCATCGCTAGACTTTCTGGTTTTCTTCTTCTTATCTCTCATCCATTAACATCTCTTTATCCTTTATTTATAATTTATTAATCTCCCTTTTCTTAACTTCTTCTTCTTCTTCATTTAATACTTTCATCCAGCTTTTTTTTTCGTAGTGTTAAGTATGAATCGAAGATATGTAAGTGTAACACAAAGACGGATCTAAAGATTTCAGAGTCTAAGGACAACCCAAATAGGCTATATAAAAATAAATTATTGTGAAATGTTCGGGTGGGTTGTCTCATTTTTAACTGAAGGGATGTACAACAAATTAAAAGGCACGCATGCGTCTGGAGGAGGTGTGATGTATAGTAACCAACAAATCTCTGCCATGGATATGAAGATGAGTGAGATGCAAAAGAAAAGTTGATGACATAACAATTCATGTTGCTCTTGGAATTAGGATATAGGTTATATGATGCTTATGATGTTGATTATTATTTGTTTGAAGATTTAGGACGAAATTGTAGATTGGAAATCATGTAATTTCATCTTGTATTGAAGTCAAATTATGCTATAAAAATGGATTTTCCAAGATTTGATGCCTTCAATTTCATTCCAATTGAAATTCAAAAGTTTACGTTTCAGACTTTTCTAGTTTAAACCCCTGACTTCAGGTACCATGGAAAATATCAAAATACACAAAAATATATATTTTTCATGGCACCCCTGGCAAAAACAGATACGAAACTATGCAGTTTTCTAGAGTACCCTTGACATCAAACTATATTTAGGCAAAAGAGGTATCAACCTACTATACAAAGCAGTTTTCCAGGTATCCATGACATCAATCTAAAAGACACCATTTTCGAGGGTACCCTTGAAAAAAAAAAGAGTTATCAAACTAATTCATGGTGCATCAGTCAGTCCTAACCTTCTTCCTCTGTTTTCCAGAACCACTAGCTTCACCAATATTGGAGCTTCTTCTTCAACTCTTTTATTTGCCCGTTTTTCATCCGTAGTTAACCCTCCTATACAAGTCCTCATGTTATGCCCCATCTCACCACCTTTGCTACATGTGATTGTGTTTGATCTTTTACCCTTTGGCTTATCCCCTTGCTTCCTCCTCCTGTTTCTTGGTGGTCTGCCACTGGTTCTCTCCAAATTAGGTGGGGTAATAGGAAGAGTAGGAACATTTGTAAACTTGGGCAACTCAGGTTATACGTCCTCTTAGCTTATAGCTAAGCAACAAACTAGAATTGACTGCAATAACTCAAAGGGTTTAATTAGTCATGGTGAATGACCCTCAAAGCGTGCGTGCAAGGGATACCACTGATCAGAAAACTACCACACAAACATGTCTTAACTTCTAGGTCAACGGAGTAGGTGAAGTTGTTCTCATTCACCTCACACATGTAGTCATTGCTAGGATATATATGACAATGCCTTCCTTTACTTCTCTTTAACATATAGTGTTACATCAGTGTTCTCCCAAGATGCAGCTTGAATGCCTCTTTGCAATCCTTATCATGCAAGTTCTCCTAATTCTTATACATAAGTGTGCTTAATTAGTTAGTACATGCAACCAAACACTTAGGGATGCAATTAACAATAATGTGCATTAGATTAGTGAATACCTTCACAGAGGGCAAGGATAGGCTTCACTCTATAAAGTCCTAAAGTCGCATAAGACTCAGTGAAGTTATTTGTATTGTCTGGACTACAAACGGTGGAATCGAAATGATGCCTAACCCATAGCTTACATTCAAGTACTTGTAAGCTTTAGAATCTAGTTTGTGGATCTTTTCCATTGCTTGGTTGAATCCATACAAAGAGTATGAATCAGTTGTTGCCCAGAAGTGTGTATGAAGTGTGTATCAAACTGAGGGCCAGTAAAGAATTTCTGCAAAACAGATCAAAACAACAAGTTAAGGGTGTAGCACCACACCTCAACACCTTAACCGCAAGTAGTCACCTATGGCAGCTCGACACGCTGTGTACTGACCTAGCCACCTCACTCATGCGTACCATGGGAAACTTCTCACGAGTTCACCCATCCTGATACTAATTTTAATCAAGCACGCTTTACTATGGAGTTCTTATCACATGCACTTCCTAAAAGGAAAGTCGACTTTGTTGGTATAAGTAGCTCTATTAATCCTTTTAAGCACCTCATATAAGGCCTTAATCTCTTATAAGTCTCCTCTAAAATCTGGGATATTACAAAGGTTACACTTGGTAATCAGTACAACAGTCAAGGGTATTTTTGATAATCTGTACAACAAGTGAGGGGTACACTGGATAAACATACATGAAAATTCTCGTACAGATGCCTAACACAAATCCAGAGGCAGTAGGTAACACTTGATTGATGGCATATTTTACTCCCTACGACATGATAAACACAATTAAATGGCATAAAAATTCAAAGAAGACACTAAAATGAACGCGAAGTAATTAGGACGGGCATACCCCCATTCGATTGCTCATGAAGGACCACTCATTGAACATAGTGTGGTTACCAAAGGTAAGCTTAAGACAGTTCATGAAGTAACACTAGGTCTCATTTGTCTTCCTTCAACCACAACAAATGAGATTAGAGAGAGCTCTTGATAACCATCTAATGCAACTACAGACAACAACATGCCATTGTGTTTGCCTTTCAACCAACAACCATCTATCCCTATTAGTGGCCTACATCCATTTACGATACCCTTAAACTGAGCATTAAAACTGATGAATATCTTTTTGAATTGCATAGGTTTTTCTGGACCTTTCTCCAACTAACTAATAAGGGCAAAAACATGTGGATTTGTGCTTCACCTTTTCCACATAAGACGGAAAATCACCATATGAGTTGTCGTGATCTCATCAAGGTCCTTCACTTCCTCACTTTGTACATGGTAGACATTGGCATATGCAAGCCATTCCGCGCAAACAACAACTCACACCAAGATTTGATCTCGATTTTCGGACAAGCTCTAATTTCCTCCAATAAGTTTCCTTTCACCCACTATACATTAGCCATAGGGTTTCTTTCAATCCTCGCACATATATGGTCATCTGCCATTGTCTTAATGGACCAAGAAATCCAATAAGGCAATATAGATGAATGCAACCTCCATGGGCATTCTAGGAAAGAACACACCACTATATACCTACATTGATCAGATTTCCTAACCACCACCTCGACCCCAAATTACACACAAAGTCCCTTAGAGCACTCCTGAACTGATCCTTGTCTAAGAATATTATCCAGGATTTCAACAATGTCAGTGTTTCTCCAGCCTGGATGGATAAATATTTCACCGTTCTTATACACATCATCTAAACAAACTTTTTGTTCATCCACATCCACATCCTCTTCCTCAATCTCAGAATCTGAATCCAAAACAAAGAACCTGGGGTGCTGGTTTGCATCAAATTCTGGCATCTCATCTTCTCCTTCTTCATTACTGCTGACTCGAAACCTAACATCATTTGACTCCGCATCATCTCCATCTTCATCAGGCCCTGATTCATCTAAGCCAGCATCCCAATCATTATCATCTTCTTTCCCATCGTCATTAGAGTAGCCACATTTTACAAGTTACCCCCCTCCTCCTCGTAAAATCATATTACCATAAGCATGAGTCCTCTTATTATGTCCCACATATTGACTCCTACTAGCCACAAATGTGCCTTCTACTTTGCACTTTTTTTGGGCACTCTCTTTCTGAGTGCAGAGAATACAGAAGAGGGAGGATTGGTCTCTATTATGGGTAGATGAGAGGGAGGATTGGTCTGTGTTGTGGATGGAGGAGAGGGTGGAGAAGTATGTGTTGTGGGTGGAGGAGATAATGAAGAAGTCTGTGTTGTTGTGGGTGGAGAAGTCTGTGTTCTGGGTGAAGAGGATTGTGTGCTTTTGCTAATCCTTTGGTTCATACAGGAATGCATCTTTCCTATACTAGCAGTGACTTTAACTCTTGTTTTTTTGGGTTGAGTAAAATTGTTTTGCTTGGATGATGAAACACCTGGGCCTTTATGGGCTGGACCAATATCTGGGTTTTCGCTTGATGGGTTACCTTCATCATTCATCTCTTCTACAACTGTACCAACCTTATATTCGGCACGCAATGGGAGAAAGCATCCCAAGATGGAAATTCAGGACAAATAGGTTCAATAGTTTCCGCTGCAGCCTCCCTCCTAGCTGCCTCTTCCCTCTTCTTCGCTTTGTTGCTCCCTCATCTTTTGTTGAGCCTCGACTTTCTTACTCTTAAGTCTTTCTTGTTCTTCTATGAACCCATTAGCTATTCTTACAATGGGCCTAGGTGTAGGACTATCCTCCCTATACAATATATCTTTCACCCTCAAATGCACACTAAACATCTGACGTAGCATCGGGCAACGTTATCAAAAATACATTTTACGATCTCCTAAGATACGTTAGTCTTATTGCAGTATATCAAGCAGTCAAACACTAAGTCTGTGAATTTAGACACACATCGAGTCAAGTCAAGCACTAATCTATTTCAAATATAATCCAGTTGGGTGGTGATTAAGTTGAGCTAAGCACGCAAGAGAATAAAGACGAAATTGATTAAAATTATAAGGAGTACTTCTAAAGCAAGAACTAAAACAATAAACTAAATAAAACTTGAACTGTAAAGAAAGATGAAAACTTTTATTAGCAAATATTTCTATTAACGAAAGACTAGGAAGGTTGGTCGGGGTCATGCATAAAGTCTTGGTCTTTTGGGTAAGGAGAGTGTGGTTTGCAATAAATAACAAGCAACAAATAAGACGGAGGCTAAAAGTGACTAATTCTCTTTCGACGGTATTAATCGATGCCCCGAATGGGTTCTTAATCCCCTTTCGGTGGACGTTAGGTCTCCACTCCTCTATCACATGTGCCTAAACTCAACCTCAGTTTTCCTATGTCGGCTAAGCTACGAGGTAACAGAAATCCTAGTGGCTTATTATAATAACCGGCCATTATATTATAAACATGTGAAGAGCTTACAAATATAAAGCAAGTATGAAAATACAAGCAAAACCAACACACAACCCAAAAGGTTCTCACTTTATGCACTACCTCATCCCCTAATTGGAAAACTACTTATAAATCATGGAATGAACATGGAAAGACATAAGGAACATGAAAATAATGACAACATGCATGGTTGAAAGTAAGAACAAAGACATAATGAATAGCTTGTGCATAAACAACACCAAATAAGCAAATAAAAGAGTGCAAGATGTTACCCAAATGAATTAAAGGATAGAAGAATAATAGAAATGAAAACTTGGATTGAAATATCACTAAAATATGAATAATAATAAGCTTTGAGTAAATGAAAGATAAACCCTTGGATGTTTCTCTAAAACTATAAGAAAATACAATAAATTTTGGAAGGAACGTAAATTCTAATCTTTTGTCTCTCTTCCCTAAGAATTGTCCTCCTTTGGGATTATTGCAAAGTGGGTATAGGAGAGACAAACTAGGTTGAATAAGGAGAAAATTAGGCATAATTGGCCTCCAAAACAATTTAAAACCGACCTCATTTGGCTAAACCTCGCCCAAACCAGCAAGTAGCATTTTAGGGCTTCCACTGGCGCATGGGCTGTTCAAAGTGACGTTTAGGTGTAGTCGTCGCAGGCATGCTCAGAAACTCGCGCCTAGTTGCTGCAACTACCGTTTGAGCTCTTCAAAGTGGTGCATGGGCGTTCTCGTTGCAGCAAGACGCTAGTCTGGGCTTGTCCAGTGCTCCATTTTCACTTTCCGCTCTAGTCTTGCCCCTTGGCTTGCATATAGATTTCTATGGCATGTGTGGTCTTCAAAGGTGATGGAGTTCGCCATCTTAGGTTCTACAAGATGAAAATCAAAGGCGTAGAGTTCGAACTTGTAAAGTACTTACATGTTATCATGTTTTTCACATAAAATAAGTAAAACCCACATAAAGTGACATTTAAGCAAAAATAAACATAAAGCCGTAGAAAATAGATAAACATATGGCAAGAATCAATATAATGTACAATAAATCTTACCAAAATGGAGACACACCAACACCTTGTACGAATCTCTGTCATAATTGAACTCAACCATTACACTTGTCCAGGAACCTTAAACTTCTAATCAGGTTCTTTGCCGGATTAACATTTTGCTTATATGCTTACCTTTTAAGATCCAACATCATGTCATATATATTATAATGATCAACACTCAAGATCCTTATATCATACCCTTCATAACCCAAATGAACCATCAACCATTTCTCTGCCTTATTCATAATAACCCACAATTATAATACTCCATTGTAAACCACAAGAGCACACCCCAACAACAAAAGCAACGACACCACCGACCATCAACAACAAAAGCATTATCAGCAGCAACAACAACAACAACAACAACAACAACAACAACAATAATAATAACAATAGGAACAACTTCATAAGCAACATTTTCATCAACAAGAGCAAATCCAATACCAATAAGTCCAACTCCAATAATATATTCAGTAACAACTACAAGCACGAGCACATATTCCTACAAACTACTCTAGTTCGCATAAGACAACAACGAAATTTGAAATTCAAACTTTAAAATCCATAAATCGTTAAAAATAATTTAAACTTTGCATGTGAAAAACGAAGGACATACCTTAACTACATATTGTCTTCTTTACGCCCGAATGTGGTACGAATCAATGGTAGGTTCACTCTCAGTTCTATTGAATCTCAGTATTAGTTATTTTTCCGTCTGACAGTTACATTGAATCCTCTCACCAATAATTTGTACTCCTCTGGTCCTATTTAAACTTCCTTCTCCCTTTTTCAGGGTTTCGACTTTGTTCTCCCATTCCCAAAATATTACGGTTTTTGTCGAGAGAAAAATTAGGGAGGCAACATAAAGATGTTGGCTAAAATTAGCTTTTAAATTTATTTGCTAAATAAATCATAGAGTATTATTTATTATTTCTTCTTTTGGAGTGCGCAAAAAGGAGAAGAAAGTTTAAATAGGACCGGAGGGAGTACTTTTTTGAGGATTGCAATAAATGTTGGGGCGTATTTGTTGGAAGATGGAGTACTGAGGTGAGAGGAGTTAAAAGGGTTGACAGAGTGAAGATGCCGTTTACGACGTCATCAGGGGTAGTTGGTGGGGCATTAGAGAAAAAATGGAGAAGTGGGTGCAATATATCGCAAAGTTCGGGGGAAACTTAGGCAAGGCGGAAGTTCTGGGGTGTTGGTACCACTTTGGTATTGGGCCATACCCCTTAGGTCAGTGTACCTTAATAAAGGCCCATATGATGCAACAAAACCCAGTTAAGGGTAGCCCTTAGATGAAAGCAAAATAAAGGGTCAGGATTGAATGGGAAAACCTAGGATGATTCCTAGGATCCCCATCATTTCCTATAAATACCCCCCTTTAATGAGCTATCAAATCCAGGTTTTTACAAAAATTCTGTCATTCAATCATTTATCTGATTATTCCCCTTGATTTACGCATAAAAGACCCTTTTTTTGTCTTTAGCGCCACCCCTTCCCGAGCCATATTCTGACTTAAGCGTCGGAGGGGCGACGCCTGTTGAAAACCAGGCTCCCTTTTTTGCAGGTATTCGGCGAGGCGTCCTCGCTCACTGTTCTTCAAAGAAACTCACCTCAACAAGTGGCGCCGTCTGTGGGGACAGTTTGAAAGGAAGGTCGATCGAGAGTACCATACGCTTCGAAGATGGCACCAAGAGGAAAGGCCATGCGACCCAAGGGAGTTGTGGCAGACGATAACCCCACCCTTGGGCGAGCTGACCCGGATCCCTCGCGCCTCGATAACCCCGGTGAGGGGACGTCGAGAGTGCTCGAGGCGGAGCGGTCAGCCCCCAAAGGGGGAGCCCAGCACACTCCAGAGGAGGACATGGAGGAGTAGGTAAATCTGGAGGAGGAATATGAGCTGACAGATGACGAGGAGACGGAGAGCGAACCGCGTCCAAGGGATGTTGCCCTGTTGAAGGAGTTAGCCGAGGCTCGCGCGAGACTCGAAGTCCAGGCCGACTTGCAACAACAAATGAATGAGCGGATGGCGGAGCTGGAGAAACGTGTCGCCTCCCAGACCAAGGCTCCAATGGCCGAAACAGCTCCCTCCAAGAGCAAGCACAAGCGAGGCCCTCGAAAGACCCCCTCTCAATGAACCGCGACGGCCGTCCGCAGGATAAAAGAGATGTACGACAAGAACTGGCCTACCGAGCTAAGGGATACCATCAACACCCTAAGGAGGAAGAGAGAGGAAAAGGAGGCGACACAAGCCTCGCAAAAGAAGCGTACTGCGAATGGGGCGAAGGACAAGGGAAAGGCGTCCTGATAGAGGAGAATCCCACACGAGGACAATCCAAGCCTCATGCCAGCCACTCTCAAAGCCGGAAGAGATCACACTCTCCGCGAAGAACGTCTAAACGTTCAAAGCCTTCGCCTCAAACGTCCAAGCCGTCCAGAAGCGCGACTCGTGAGATTAGCTCAGATTCCACGAGCGGCGACTCAGAGTCCGCTTCGGAAAGCGAGGCCAGTTCGAGGCATCATTCACATTGCCCAAGGAAGAATTTCACGTCGGAATCACCCTTCGCCCGATGGATTCTCGAAGCTGAAAGGATTCCGGGGGTAAAGAAACCAAAAATGATTGAGTACGATGGAGTCGATGACCCCTTCGATCACTTGTCATCCTACATACATAACATTGGGTATATGACAGAAGATGAGGCGACTGTGTGCCGTTTGTTCCCAACCACGCTGACCGGGATCGCTCAGCGTTGGTTCGACAAACTGCCGCCAGGAAGCATTCGATCGTGGTTAGGGTTGAAGAAGAGGTTTACCGGGCATTTCGTTACAAGTAAAACGAGGAAAAAGACTTCGATCCACCCGACTGCGGTGAAGCAGGGAGAACGTGAATCCCTGGAGGATTACATCCAAAGGTTCCGCTCGACTGCAACTCACGTTGCCAACTTATCTGATGAGATCGGAGTGACTGCGCTAGTTAATGGAATGACCAAGGGAAAGTGTAAGTATGATCTCGCGAAGCGCGAGCCCAGGACGCTCGAGCAAGCATATAAGCGAGCCGCTACTCATATCAACGCCTCGCTGGTGAATAGAGCGGGGCACGTATCAAAGGAGGCCTCCACCCCTCGAACCAAGCCACAGCAACGCCTCGGCCCTCCCCGTGATGCACAACAAGAAGCCATACCGGTTCAATACTTCTCTCCGGGTTCATGGCGATCAAGGAGTCAGACCTGCTAAGGCCTCCCAGACCCATGACGCAAGACGATCGAAGAAACATGAACCTATTTTGTGAATATCACATGGAAAACGGCCATGGGACGGCGAGCTGCAAAGATCTCGAAGAAGTGCTCTTGGCTGATAATCGAATGCTAAATAGATACTTGAAGCGTCAAAAAGGACAAATGGACTGGTTTAGACAAAACAATACCCAGAGAGGTTCTCGAGGCGGCGGTCAAGCGAAGAACGTCGAAAGGGCTCGAAGCCCGGGAGTGATCGCCACCATCTCGGGAGGCCTCGCGAGTGGAGGACCGAGCCATCGAGGACGTAAAACCAACATGAGACATTTTGTCAACTCGGTCTCCACCGCTCTCCCTGAAATTGTGATCCCCAAAATGATGGTTCAGCAGTCAGATATCAAGAATGTTCGGACACCTCATGACGATCCGGTAGTGATCACCGTACAGGTGGCCAACAAGATGGTTCGAAGATCACTGGTAGACACAAGCTCGTCAGTTGACATAATAACATTCGAATGCCTCCAGAAGCTATAGTCGCCTTCGGCGGGCAAACGATCTATCCCATGGGGACGATTCACCTGCCAGGCGCTGTGGGCGAGGGAGCAGACATGAGGCGAGCCCACATCGATTTTGTAGTCATTGACATCCCATGTGCTTATAACATCGTTATAGGGAGGCCATTGCTGAATGATATTGTGGGGCTAGTTTTTCTCCTGGGTCTGCTGATGTTGTACGTCACAGATGATGGCCGAGCCGCGATCATCCGAGCCGATCAAAAGGTCGCTCGAGAATGTTATCATGCGGGACTCAGGCCTCCCATGGTAAATCCTAGCGAGGCGCGAGGAGAGGAGTCGCCCTCAAAGAAGAGAAAAGAAGCGAGCACAGCAAAGGCCGCGGCCAAATCGTTTTGCTTAGAAACGATAGACGCCCGACACGGCCTCGAAGGGCCGACCCAGCCCTTCGAGGAAACGGAAGAGATTGCTCTAGAAGAGGAAAGGGCCGACCGGACTGTTCGAATAGGCAAGTCCCTCGAACCCAAGGTTAAGGCCCCTTTGACATCATTGCTAAGAGAATTTAAAGATGTGTTCGCATTCGCTGTTGAGGAGATGCCAGGGCTCGATCCCTCGATCATCACTCACAATCTGAACGCCAACCCCGCAAAGAAGCCAGTCCATCAGAAGCAGCGTCACTTTGGGACTGAGCGAGCCCGTGCTATCAAAGAGGAAATCGACCGATTGCTCGGAGCCCGGTACATTGAAAGATGCACGTATCCAGTTTGACTATCTAATGTGGTGCTAGTAAACAAGGCTTGCCCTAAGGACGGTCAGCCATTGCCTCAAATGGATCGGTTGGTGGATTCCACCTCGGGGCATGAGCTGCTAAGCTTCATGGATGCTTATGCCGTGTACCACCAAGTCCCAATGGAAGAGGAGGACAGGCCGAAGACTGCCTTTATCACACCCTTGGGGGTATACATGTATCGAGTGATGCCGTTCGGCTTGAAGAATGCGGGAGCCACGTTCCAAAGGTTGGTGAACCAATTGTTCAAAGAACAAATTGAGAGGAACATGGAAGCATACGTGGACGACCTGATTGTCAAAAGCGTTTGAGCCAACGACCACCAAAAAGACCTCAGGGAGACATTGAGAAAGTATGGAATGAAGCTCAACCCAAAGAAGTGCGAATTTGGAGTGAGGTCTGGAAAATGCTTGGGTTTCCTTGTCAGTCAAAGAGGAATTGATGCAAACCCAGAAAAGGTCAAGGCTATCTTGGAGATGCCATCGCCCCGAAGTGTAAAGGATGTGCAACGGTTGACATGGAGTGTCGTCGCCCTAGGACGCTTCATTGCGAAGTCGGCCGACCGTTGCCTGCCATTCTTTACCGCTCTCAAAAAGAAAAAGAACTTCGAATGGGATGAGCAAGCGGAGAAGTCGTTCCAAGAACTGAAGAAGTATTTGACAAAAATCCGAAGATATCTGTGCCTCTAGAGAAGGAGGATTTATACCTATACTTATCTGCAAATGAACATGCGGTCAGAGCTGTGCTGGTAGTCGAGCACGAGGGGGCCCAAAGCCCTATATATTACGTGAGCCACGCCCTCGCGGGGGCTGAGCTGCGATACCCTCCGCTCGAGAAGCTTGCCTTGGCCTTGCTTATCTCGAGCCGACGCCTCCGACCCTATTTTCAAAGTCACAAGATCATAGTGAGAACCAACTATCCCTAGGAAAAGATATTGAACCATTTGGATGGAAATGGACGGTTGCCTCGATGGGCCTGCGAGCTGAAAAGCCACGGCATCGAGTACAAGTCGAGACGCCGCCTCCAGGGGCAAGCCTTGTCCGATTTCGTAGTCGAGGCGGCATTCAACGAACCGGAGGGACCCCTGAAAGAGCAGTGGACGTTGTACGTTGATGGCTCGTCCAACTCAGCTGGAAGCGGAGCAAGCATGATTGTCATCCTCCCGGGAGGGGAGAGGATGGAGTATGCGCTTCGCTTCGGCTTCGAGGAGACCAACAACGAGGCAGAGTATGAAGCCCTTATTGCTGGAATTCATATGTGCCTGGCGGCGGGAGCCACGGACGTGAGAGCCTTCTCAGATTCAGCCATTGTGGTGAACCAAATCAATGACAAATTCGAGGCGAAGGAACACATGACTCAATACAGGGATAAGGTTCGAGCCCTCACCAAGAAACTCGCGCACTTCCAAATTGAGCAGATCCCCCGATCAGAAAATCAATGACAACCCAAGGGTCGTCAAGTGGGAGCTGTTGCTATTTCGGAGTATTGATCCCATGGCTCGCGTTTTGGTACTCGACCGGAGCCCTGAGTGGATGAGACCATTAATAGCTTATCTTAAGGATGGAGAGCTTCCGGATGACCCAAAGCGAGCCAAGGCTATCGAAAAAAGAGCAGAATGGTTCACCTTGATCGACGGGGAGCTGTACAAGAAGGGATATTCCCAGCCGTTTATAAAGTGTGTTGACCCGGTGGAGGGTGATTATATTATGAGGGAAATCCACTTTGGAGAGTGCGGAGCGCATATTGGAGCTCGTGCGACAGCATCAAAAGCCCTGCGAGCAGGATTCTTTTGGCCGACCATGAAGGCCGATGCATCTGCGATGCTGAAGAACTGTGACAAATGCCAGCGCTGTGGTCCAGTCAGTAAGAGGCCTCCCACTCAGCTCCAGCCGATCTCCACACCTCTCGCTTTCACAAGATGGGGCTTGGATATCTTGGGGTCGTTCCCCAAGAGCTCCACTCGGAAGAAATTCATAATTGTGGCCGTCGATTATTTCACGAAATGGGTCGAAGGCGAGGCGCTAGAGAGAATTACCGACCGAGACACCACCAACTTTATCTGGAGGAATATACTTACCAAGTTCGAAGTCCCTCGAACGTTCACATTTGACAATGGAACCCAATTCGACAGTAAGTACTTCAAAGAATATTGTGCCCAGTTCGACGTCAAGACTTTTTACACATCCGTGGCTTACCCTCAAGCAAACGGGCAGGTCGAGTCGTTGAACAAGGTGATCCTACACGGGCTAAGGACCATGGTTGAAGGAGCCAAAGGGAAATGGGTCGATGAGCTGTCTGGTATTTTGTGGGCCATTCGAACCACGACGAAGCGAGCCACGGGAGAGACCCCTTTCCAGCTTGTGTATGGCTCGGACGCGATCCTTCCAATTGAATGGGGAGCCAAGTCTGTTCGCATAAACACCTACGAGCCCAAGGAGAATGAAGTTGAGCTGCGAGCCGCGCTCGACCTTCTCCCCGAGTGCCGAGGCAATGCGCTGCTAAAGGCTGAAAAGCAAAAGCAACAGATGGCCAAAGCATTCAACCGAATGGTCCGACCAAGAAAGCTGGAAATTGGAGACATGGTCCTCAGAAATGCTAAGGCAACAAGAAAGAAGCTTCGAGGAGGAAAGTTGAAGGAGAAGTGGGAAGGGCCCTACCTAGTGGTCGAGTAGGTAAAAGAAAGAACGTTCCGACTCAGTACCTTAGAGGGTGAAATGGTACAGAGGCCGTGGAACCTTTACAATCTCAAGAAGTATTATGCTTAGTCGTTAGTCAAATCAATGTCAAGTACTATCTTTGTAGTCCCAATCAAAGCTCGCAGTGGCGAGCCGTAGTTTGTACTTTATTTAATTAATGAAAGGCCGAGGGCCACGGTGTTGTGTAATATTGGCACTGTTAAATCCCCCAACCCCACCCCCTCCCAGAGCCGTCAAAGACGTCAGCAAATCAAGCGTGAGGCAATTCAACGCTTCAACCTCCTCCTTGAAAAAGGAACCGAGTGCAATCACCCAAATGGGGAGTCACTCGATACGTATGAGATACGCAGAACTTTCACTTGAAAGGTGAGAAAAGTGCAATCACCCAAATGGGGAGCCACTCGAGACGTACAAAAGTACGCGCTATGCCCCTCTTCAGAGGCGAGCCGAGTGCAATCATCCATACGGGGAGTCACTCGAGGCATTTCGCCGAGACAAGAGTCTATAAATTGCCCTACTAAGGTCGAGGGCATTGTTACAACTAACAATTGCCTGGAGCGGGTTAGAAGTTGCCCTACCTTAATAGCGACACGCGTTCCCAACTAGGGCTCGCGTCGAATAAAAAGTTCAGCTGAGAACAAATTCGCCTACGATGGATGAAATCCCGTAACTCCCGAAACTTCGACTTGGAAAAAGGAGGGCCAATGGGAAGCCTCCCCTCGAATTGCTTACCGCTAATAGACGGGCTTCGACCAAGTATTTTTACTAACACTCCTCGCAAGTATACCACAACCCATGGTAGAACCGAGGCACCCCGAGCATAAGTATCCGATAAATAATCGAACTAAGGCAGGGGCTAAACGGGACGCAATTTCGTCGACCCTCCCCCAACGAAGGGATGGGGACGAGCTAATCAAGCCCCTGTGATATTCGAGCCGAGAGTGCTCGAACCATCATATACATTACACCGAACGGTCACCCTTTACAAGGAGTCGAAGGTCGTCGTAGCTCAAAGGCAACGAGCCATTCAGCCCCGAGCGACATTCGCCTCGAGGGCAAAACAGTATACGGGTGACGGAAATAAGTTCTAAGTTGTGCAAATGAGTTGGCAATTATAAGCACTCATCGGTGCAACGCATCAAGATTGCAAAATAATTTGAGGCCAAACACCCTGAAAAACGGGCGGCCTCGATGATAATGTTAATGGCCAAACACCCTTGAAAGGGCGGCCTACATACGCAATATTTAAAAAGTGTATTTTTTCAGGGCACATCGCCAAATTAACATCTATGGCGGAGAAATGGATGCAGGGTCTTCAGCCGGCTTGGTGAAGTCGAAAGCTGCAGGCAAGTCATACATCTCCTTTTTGGCAGCTGCCTCCTCCGCTGCCGCTTCTGCCTCGAGGTCGGCGTCCTCGTCCTCAGCTTCCCCTGCCTCGGGAACCTCACCAGCTTCTTCCTGGTTATGCTTGTCCAGCTCGGCCTGGTAAGCAGCCTCGAATTCCTCCTCAGACAGCTCGAGAGTACCGAGATTGAAGTTTTTGAGAGCCGACCATGCGAGCCGAAGGCCCAACTCGATCCCCTCTTGTTTAGATGAGGCCTTAGCAAGATCGGTCAGGTAAGCATAGCCAGGCGAGGCAAGGAAAGTGGCGACAGCCGAACAAGCCCGATTCGCCCATAAAGTCACATGGCTCGAGGCATTGACCAGCTTGAGACTCAGTTGGTCAGCGTCTGCCTTAGCCTGCGACAGCTCTCTCACCAGCGAGATGGCCTTCGCATCCGCTTCCGACATGGCAGCCATCGCCTTCTCATTCTGCTCGTGGCATTCGGCGACATTCTTTTTGGCTTCCACCAACTCGCGCTCGGTTGTCTCCCTTGCCGTCACCGCCTCCCTCAGCTTCGACTCCATCATCGAGCACTTCTCCCTCCATTTAGCCGCCTCGCTCCGGGCCTTTGCCAGCTCCCCCTCGCAAGTGTACTCGTCAAGCATCTGTTCGGCGTCGCGCCTCTCGCCTTGGCTAACCAGCACGGCGACCTGCGAATAGGGAAACTGTTAGTACTCGATGAGACATAAGGAGGAAAAAGCAACAGTTGTTACGAGTACCTGGAGAGCGAGTGCTACCGCTTGCTGAGCCCAGTTGTTGGGCCGAGGGGTATTACTAGCCAACTCACACAACGGCTCGACAGCCCTCCATATGTCAGGAGTTCCAGGCAAAGCCCCCAAGGCACGCTGAGAAGCTAAATGATCGAGGCATAAAAGTAAGAAAAAACAACACCAAATATAGACGCAAGGAAACGGTTCGAGGAAATTACCCGTCAATGGGTCCGAGCCGCCTACATCCGTTCTCTTGGCAGCCGATGTCTCGCCCCCTCGAGTGGACTCTTGCCTCGACGCCGAGCGGTGAGAGCGCACTGCGATGACCGAGGCGTCAGTGTCAAGAAAAAGTCACCATTACAAAAGGAAGTGTTAATACAAGGAACGAGATAGGATTACCTCTTCGTCCTCATCCTCGGAGCCATCCGAGGCCACAATGGGAATCACCCGAGGGGTTGGCGCTCCGGGTCCGATCGCGTCACCCGAAACCCCCTGCCTCGGAGCCGTTCCCGCTGAACCCTGCACGATCGCCCTGCGAGGGATCATAGAGTCGAGATGAGTGGCGGCTTCGGCCATCGAAGGGGTGGCGGCCCGAGCCATAGTAAGAGGCGTGGCTTGGATGAGAGTGGCTTGGATGGGAGAGGGTCGAGGCTGAGTTGGCCCAGCTGATGGAGGCTGAGGCCGAGACGATGGAGAGGCCCTCGTTGTAGTCGGTCGGTCTCCCGTTGGTCGAGCCTCGCCTCCTCGCTGAGTCGTTCGAGCCGCCTCGGATCGGGCAGCGTTTCAAGCGCTCCTCGAGCTCTCCCTTCTAGCCCTTTGAGCCATGAGTCGATTCATGTTAGGCATGGTGGCACTCCAGCTGGCAAGGCTCACCTTCACTTGAGCATGAGCGGCACCTGAAAAGCAGACAACGACAACGAGTTAAGCACGGAGCGATATGTATATAGGAAGCATACATTAGATCGAGGCATACTTTCCTCGGCGTCGCTCTCGGGTAGGACAAGGCCCGAATATATCAACCAGAAAGGGTCCTTCAACATGGATATGGTGGACACCCATGTCTCGTCCCCCGGGCCACCGTCGAGCCGTTGGTAAAAATAGTCTTTACACCGATCCTCGGCGTTAGAGAGCCTCGGAACAGTGTCCCGAAGCACTCGACGACCAGGGGATCGGTACGGCACGTCGAGATGGCTACTCAACGGAGTGCCATCACTCGTAGTTAGCCAATAAAACATATTTTTCCAATCAGGCCCTCGGCCAGGCTTCCCGGGGTGAGTAACGATCTGATGGGTCGCCGTCTTGCCTCGGACGGCGAAATTTTTAAACCCCCACTGGTCGCTGGTAGTGATGTGAAGGTACCGAAAAAGGTTGACAGACAGCGGAATCCTTGCCGCTCGGCAAGTCATTATAAAGTCGTTTAAAGCAATGAAGGCGTTGACGGAGAGCTCGGAGGGGCAAATGTCGTAATAATTTAGAATGTGCCGAGAGAAGGAGCATAAGGGCACGCGAAGCCCATAGGAGAAGGCCAACGCGTACACCCCGATGCAATTGTCTGGGGGTGACGCGCATACCGAGCCCTCGGCAGGGACCCTTAGAGTGAAGGGATCGCGAATGCGATTCTCCCTTTTGAAGACCCAAACGACGGCATCCGTTTGGGACATCCGCCACCGCTCATCGATCACCGCCGTGGTGGAAGTGTTTGCATGAACCCTGTTAGGAGGGGCTCCAGGCGCCATCGAATAAGGGAGTTCTTACAAGGGGTTAACACCCGAGTTAGGATCGATATGAATGGCTCGAGCCCGCCTCGGGTCTGTTGAACCCCCTGACCTCTCGCGAACCGTTTGTTTAGTTCTCGCCATCTGAAAGAAAGAGATGTGGTCACACACTCACCTCATGCGAGCCATCGCCTTTCATTTCCCATCCCCGATGACGAGACTGAACACCCCACACTCGATGGGTCGACTAGGAGTCGGGGAGAATAGAATGGTCGAAGCGGGGAAAGCAAGACAGTCGCGTGGCTCATCGCTCCCCACAGCCGACCTCGAAAACCGAGTATGACATCGGGCATTATCTGGGTTCCCAGTCTCAGCACTCGGCCGGCATCAAATTGCCGCCGGAGTGAGACCGACAACCCGGATTCGTCACCGGACAAGCGAAAACAAGACATGAAAAGTCGTGGAAACAGGATAAAAACACGTACCGTAATCGGAGAAGAAAGCTACTGCAAGATCGGAGAAAAAGTAACGTCGCCGGAGTTGAGAGCTTCGCCGGAGAAGGAGCACGGCCAGAGCAAAAGGTGAGAGAAGAGTTTTGGAGAAGAAGATTGAAAGAGAATCGAGAGTGAAAAGTGAGGGAAACCCTCGCCCTATTTATAGAGGTAAAAGGCGAGGGGCAAAAACGTAAAAGCATAAAACTTTTATACAACTTTTAACACGCCGTCTGTCATCATTACGGCGCAGAAGTCGAAAAGATTTCGCGTTTTCCCGAGATTACTTTATGCGGGAATCGAGGAGATAGTGGGCGTGCAAACAGCCAAAATTCCCGCTGAGTCCCAAGGAAAGTAACGAATGCGCAAAAAGGAAGTGAGCCGAGAATTCTAAAATTTCAAAATCTCTCTTGGTTAGGGGCTCGAGCCAGGGAGACACGAGGCGTATGATGATTCGAACCATTATCGGTTCGAGCCATCGCTTCCCCCGCCTAAGGGGTGAAAATTTCGAGCTCTCCCAGGCGAGGGATCGAGGACTCGAAAGGGGTGAAATTTTCGAATCATTATCGGTTCAAGCAATCACTTCCCCCGCCTAAGGGGTGAAATTTTCGAGCTCTCCCAGGCGCGGGATTGAGGACTCGAAAGGGGTGAAATTTTCGAACCATTATCGGTTCGAGCCATTAATCCCCACGCCTAATGGGTGAAATTTTCGAGCTCTCCCAGGCGCGGGATAGAGGACTCAAAAGGGGTGAAATTTTCAAATCACTATCGATTCAAGCCATCACTCCCCACGCCTAAGTGGTGAAATTTTTGAGCTCTCCCAGGCGAGGGATCGAAGATTCGAAAGGGGTGAAATTTTCGAACCATTATCGATTCGAGCCATCATTCCCCACGCCTAAAGGGTGCAATTTTCGAGCTCTCCTAGGCGCGGGATTAAGGCATCGAAAGGGGTGAAATTTTCAAACCATTATCGGTTCGAGCCTTCAATCCCGACGCCTAAGGGGTGAAATTTTCGAGCTCTCCCAGGCGAGGGATCGAAGACTCGAAAGGGGTGAAATTTTCGAACCATTATTGGTTCGAGCCATCAATCCCCATGCCTAAGGGGTGAAATTTTCGAGCTCTCCCAGGCGCGGGATTGAGGCCTCGAAAGGGGTGAAATTTTCGAACCATTATCGGTTCGAGCCATCACTCCCCACGCCTAAGGGGTGAAATTTTCGAGCTCTCCCAGGCGTGGGATCGAGGACTCGAAAGGGGTGAAATTTTCGAATCACTATCGATTCGAGCCATCACTCCCCACGCCTAAGGGGTGAAATTTTCGAGCTCTCCCAGGCGAGGGATCGAAGACTCGAAAGGGGTGAAATTTTCGAATCACTATCGATTCGAGCCTTCACTCCCCACGCCTAAAGGGTGAAATTTTTGAACTCTCCCAGGCGAGGGATCGAGGACTCGAAAGGGGTGAAATTTTCGAACCATTATCAGTTCGAGTCATCATTTCCCACGCCTAAAGGGTGAAATTTTTGACACATTTTAAACTACTCAGAAGTGTACGAGAGCCTTAATAGGGTACGTTGCATCACACGGCTTTACCAAGGTCCACATAGTACACCTCGATAAAGGGCGGCCAGGGGTCGTACCATAGTCGATGCTAATGAGTCCGCCCCTGTCGACAATGAAGGGCGCGACCAGGCTTTCAGGGGCTCTGTTGGTACCACTTTGGTATTGGGCCATAGCCCTTAGGTCAGTGTACCTTAATAAAAGCCCATATGATGCAACAAAACTCAGTTAAGGGCAGCCCTTAGATGAAAGCAAAATAAAGGGTCAGGATTGAATGGGAAAACCTAGGATGATTCCTAGGACCCCCATCATTTCCTATAAATACCCCCCTTTAATGAGCTATCAAATCCAGGTTCTTACAAAAATTCTGTCATTCTATCATTTATCTGATTATTCCCCTTGATTTACGCATAAAAGACCCTTTTTGTCTTTAGCGCCACCCCTTCCCGAGCCATATTCTGACTTAAGCGTCGGAGGGGCGACGCCTGGTGAAAACCAGGCTCCCTTTTTTGCAGGTATTCGGTGAGGCGTCCTCGCTCACTGTCCTTCAAAGAAACTCACCTCAACATGTACCGGAGAAAGTCACAAAGTTTGGGGGTAACATGAATGATATCCTCAGAAACAACCCTCACAGAATAATTTCTCATTATTGAGGTATGATATCATGACAAATTTCTTTTCTCTTGTTCCAAATCAATTTTGAAAGTGAGAGTTAATTAAGAGATTGTTTGATATCGTTTTCTGTTTTCAGTTTTCAGTTTTTTTGAAAACCAAAGTCCCGTTTTTGAAAACCAGAAAAAGTGGTTGTTAATTTTCAGTTGTCAGTTTTCATTTTTTGTATGACTATTATAGAAACATACAATTTAAATTAATTTTTGCAACTTATTTAACTAAACTTTTTGCGCAAAAAAACCAAAAACAGAAAACGACAATTACACCGAACGAGCCCTAAGATATTTCCTTTAATAAATATTGGAAAATGAACAATTTTTGTGATATTTAGCCCTAAGCACGCCTTCAATCAGAGATCCATATCGAAAAATTTAAACCTTTATTTTCCAATATACGACTCGAATTATTTTGATACCTGATTACTCTACAAAGACTTTGGTATCAGACATATTAGATATCCAAAAGTGACATCTCTAAAATTAGATCTGTTAGACTCTGTTTGATAGGACTCTATGATTTGATAAGATCTAATTTGAATGGAATTGATTAGATCTGATTTGAATGACTCTAAACTGATCCGATATGAATTTGTTGAAATTTAACTAAATTTCGACGAATCAATATTAAGAATGAGACTAAATTCCTTGATCATTATTTGCCTAACTCTTATTTGATCTAATCTGATTTTAGTGAATCTGATTAGATCTGATTCGATTTGAATGCATCTAGTCTAATATGAATATACTATCTATTAAGCCCATGTTTGATAGGATCACATTTATTCTTATTTGAATAGAATTCAAGTGATTTGATTTGATTTGAGTTAATTTCATTCGAACCGATATTGTTGAAAAATTCGTTGAATTTAGACGAATTAATAACTAGAAGTAAACTAGAGTCATTGATTGTGATTTGTATTAAACTTATTTCATTTGATTAAAACTGATTTAATTTGAATTGATCATCATATTTGAATTCACCGTTATTTAAGTTAAGTATCCAACACTCCACACACCATTGCTGACCACCACTCCACTATTTCTAGTGGTAACCACTCCAATGTTTTTCAGCCATTTTTTTCTCTCTCATCCCAATTTTCTTCAAACCACCACCCCCCTCTTCCACTACCTCCCCCCCCAATAAATCAACCCTGGCCCAGCACTCTTCGCCATTACACTATTAAATCATCAAGGTTTACCAATGGTGGTAAAATGTATGTAATTTTGGTATGTAATCATACGACTGAATTACCGAACTATACCATTGGTGATCACTTGAATTATTCCCTGAAAGTTATTTAGCCTCTAATTAGACTCCTCTAATTAGTACTTAATTACTCCTAATTAAGTTTAGCTAAGAATCTTTAGTTGCATGTAAGATTAAAACATAAGTTGTTGCATTGTCCACAAAACATCTGGACGAAATGGGTGACAACTTATTATGTTAAGAAAAGGCAAGTATAGGACATAGACACTGCTAATGATTGTTCCAACAATTGGAGATGTATTCTCAGTCTTAGGGATGAAATAATTGAGAAGACTGGAAGTAAAAATGAGGCAGAGAAAATTGTGGAGGAATGGAGTAGAAGCAACAGCAAAGGGAGAAGCATTTATCAATTCTTCTGCAGCAGGAATGACAATGTTAACTGGTTCAGAACCATTTGGAGCCACTACAATGTGCCCAAGAGTATTATCATTTTTGTCTTGGCAATTCAGAATGCTCTTCCAATTGTGGACAATCTGAAAAAGAGAGGAATGTGCATACCAAACAGATGCATCTTGTGCCAATGCCAGGAAGAAAGTGTTGATCACCTGTATTTTGGATATGAGATGTCAAAGCGGGTCTGGAACTCTGTCCTAAGCTGGTTAGGCTACTCAAAAAGGCAATGGAGCTTAAAACATGAGCTGAACTGGTTTAAGCATAAGCTAAAGGGGAAATTGGCTAGACATTTCATGCTAAGGGCAGCTCTCACAGGACTATATATGAAGTTTGAATGGAAAGAAACAACAGGATTTTCAATGACAAGGAAAGAACAGTTAATAAAATAGTTTTACGGATTGAATTCTATGTGTGTACTAGAGTAAGGGAACAAATGTATTCGACTTAATTTTGTTAAGGTAGTGGCTAGCTAGGGTGAGCACACTGCTCTTCCTTAGAAAGATATGTATTTGTAACTCACAATTTGGTAATAAAAATGCTAAATTCTTTAAAAAAAAAAACATAAATAAGGTAATAAAACATGTTTTTATACCTTAATCAAGAGGAATTTTGATCTTCCTTCAAATGAAGGATCTTGAGCTGAAAATTAATGGGGATCATCCTCCTTAATCTTGAGTTTCCAAGTTAGAAACCTCCTCCCTTGATCGACCAAAGAAGCTCTCCAAAAATCTCATAAAATGGACTAGTTTTATGAGGTCCATTTTGTGAGATTTTAATCCTAAAACCTTATATATAATTAGCCAACAATTTAGCTAATGATATACTAGGCTTAGATAAGTGTTTTGGTCAAGCTTTTATTGACATGCAATGAAGAAAACTTGATCTTGATGGTCTTGGATGTTGGCTGAATTTTTAAGAGAAAAGAGAGGTTTTCTCTCAATTCTCTCTCTAAAATTAACTTGTGTGTTTGTAAAAATGATGTTTTGTTATGTGACCATCAAATACTAGTAAATCTACTAGTGGTAATCCAAATTACCCTTTGGCCCTTAGTAATTATACCCCTAACCATCTTATGTTACAATTTGATATAATTTGTACACTTATTTCTTTAAGTGTTAATTAATTATTATATCACTATATAATAATTACTAATTACATCATTTTAGCTAAAATTACAACTATTTGTAATCTAATTAGCCAATTGTCTATATTGACAATTCACACAAAAACCATAATATTCGATCTGAGTTCCGAACTCATAAAACATTATCCGATATAATCAGTTTACTCTTTAACTGAAACAATAGAGTTTATATTATATTGTATTAAATACAAATATAATATCCTTTGGAGAAACTATCTTTATCGGTGTGATCGAGAGGGATCAGTTGATTACCGCCGTCAAACGACAATAACGTCCAACTCTAGCCAGCCAACCGTTATCGATTTACGTTAATCAACTGATTTAGTATATTCAATATATCCCACGTTTATTGTAACAACCCGAACCATCGTCCGTCGCAACACAACCCAATAAGATGGGAAGTCATCCATTTGGCCCGAATATCCTCTCGTGGGCTCTAAAAGGTGAATGTCTTGTTGGAAGTATGATGGTAGAAATCTATTATAAACTGATCATATGAGCCTTAGTTTTCCAATGTGGGACAAACCAACTCCATAAATCACTTTCCAAATTTAGTAGTGTTACATTTATTCCTAATCTATATAGAACTATTAAAAGGCAAGCAAAAACGAATTTCTAAATCCACGTGGCATCTCTAGATTTTTCGAAAGCTTACATGGAGTGTTAAGTCTCTTCGTCTCTTCGCTCATGAACTCGCAACTGCAGCTCATCAGTTCCCTAAATAAATGATTTTAATTGTTTCATGAATGATTTGATTACATCATTTCCTCTCCCTTTACCCTTCCTCTTCCTCTTCTTCTACCCTCCCATTTTCTCAAAATAAATAGCCATCATCAACATAAACGGTTCTACCAACCACATATATGAAGGATCATGTCCTTCGATCAAGTGTCATTTCCGATAATAACGAGGATTATATTACGAGAATATTATATTCGGTAATATTAGGTGGTCGTAGTGTTTTGCTAGAAACCAACTACGGTCTGTTGCTTTAATGATTAAACCGACTGCTAACTATTACCGAGTCCTACAGGATCACACGCTTAGAGTCTCTAACCTGGTCTAAAACGATAATATCTAATGGGTTATTAGTTATTATTGGGCTTAGGGTTTTAATGAGTGATTAGGTTATTTACTGTATTAAATATACTCAGAGTATATATGTACAGGATGAGTATTACGTAATACACAACATACAGAGTAATTGACTCTAAACCTAAACCTAATCACACGTACAACACACAGTCTCCTCAAGAAAAACGTGAGACTGTCTCCCGGCGTTATAGCAGACAAGACTTGAGGAATCTGATTCGGTGCTCGCGTGGACTGAGTAGAGGGGTCGCATTTGGGATCCTGTTCCTCCTATAATCTGAGCAATTGTTACACGCATCAAGAGGTATGATTAATTGTATCGGTCCTATTAATCGTTGTATGCGATCTTGGGTTAGATGCACGAAAACCATTTTCCTAATTCCGCACTTTTAGCATCTAAAACGATAATATCTAATGGGTTATTAGTTATTATTGGGCTTAGGGTTTTAATGAGTGATTAGGTTATTTACTGTATTAAATATACTCAGAGTATATATGTACAGGATGAGTATTACGTAACACACAACATACAGAGTAATTGACTCTAAACCTAAGCCTAATCACACGTACAACACACAGCCTCCTCAAGAAAAACGTGAGACTGTCTCCCGGCGTTCTAGCAGACAAGACTTGAGGAATCTGATTTGGTGCTCGCGTGGACTGAGTAGAGGGGTCGCATTTGGGATCTTGTTCCTTCTATAATCTGAGCAATTGTTACACGCATCAAGAGGTATGATTAATTGTATCGGTCCTATTAATCTATGTATGCGATCTTGGGTTAGATGCACGAAAACCATTTTCCTAATTCCGCACTTTTAGCATCTAAAACCCTACAGTGGTATCAGAGCCACTTACATAAATTAATAGTGATCAAAATTAATTTTGATACGTGATGCATGTTGATTATTTCATTTCAATTTTGAATTATTATGATGTGGTTTAGTCGTACAAAGTGAAATTCGATTTCGATTATTTTGACGTAAAATTATGATTTTACAAAATCTCACAAATTACTCATAAATTAGAAAATTTCGTTTCTACAGTTTTCCCAAAATTCTAATTGAACAGAAAACGTGTTTTTGGGTCAATTAGGGTATAAATCGAAATTAGGTCAAAATTGAATTGGGGAAATTTCTTTAACCAATTATTTTGTCAAAATTTTCGAATTTAAAGTTAAGCAAATTAAAATTCGTTTTATTTCATGCTTAATTTTGCAATCAAACTCACGAAAAATGAACAATCGATCTTCTTAATTAGGTTAAGAATTTTCAAAATTAAAATCCCCAAATTTGAAATTCGAATTTCAATTAATTGGTAATTAAGGATTCGAATTTGTTGTAGGATTTCAATTAAATGTTCAATGGATAAATTTTAAATCCAAAAATCGTTTTGGGTAAGAATTTGGACGAAAATCAATAGTAAAAAAAAAAAACGCGACCCACCTTGTAGTACCGTGGCTAGGCTGCGGTGGCCTGATTTTTGCAACAGTTGCAGCCGCGCACGAAAAGCGAGGACGAGCGCGATGGTCTCGGTGATAGCTGGGCTGGCTCATGGCGATGAGTACAACGGCCGAACTGGGCTGGCTCAAGGCGGTCCATGTCGTCGATTTTTGACTCGGCGATGGTGGCAGCGATTGGCAGAGATTAAAAATGGTGGCTCGGGCTAGTTCGTGGCGGCGCTGGAACCATCGAGTACTGGACTCGATGGTGGCAGCAGCAGGTCGGCAGTTTGATTCGATTTTGATTGAATTTTTCCTTTGATTAAAATCAATTTGGGGAAGATTAGTTTTATGGGTTTGATGTGGTCGTGCGTTTGACGTCTAATGTTTTCATCGGATAAGAAAATTGATAGTCAGCCTTGGCCTTTTGTTCTATTTTGGCTGCACACGTATCGACGTGTTGCACAGTAGCAAAAACTAAGTGGGGTTTCGACCAAATTTGTTGGTTTTGTTACAAACTTACGATCTACATACTATTTACGATTATTCCGAATAATACCACTTAATTAATATTGATTGAAATGAAATAATAAAATTCTTATGTGATTAATTTATTAATTATGAGCATGCTAATTTATGTGTTTAATTGTTAAATGCTCTTTCGTGTTTAAATTGTTAAAATGCATGTTTATTCTATTTAATATGTTATATTGAATGAATGATTATAATATGTGATATTATTGTGGAGGTGACTAATATGCCCCAAAATAGGATAGAAAATACGGTCTGCGTACCATTATGTATTTTTGTAATAGAAATACGGTATGCGTACCGTTATGTATTTTTGTAATTTATTATTTATATCATTTTACGGTCTGCGTACCGTTTATAAATTGTAATTACAAAGAAGTTGTGAGCCGATGATTGAAGATCATGGATGGGATCCATTTTACAAGACGGAGCCTAGAAGATTAGATCTTTAGGATGAGGGGCCATATTAGGATCACATTTATTTTTCGCATTTATTTTGCGCAACTTATTTATGTTTGGTCACTAGTATCACGCGTGTTCACTAAATATTAGGTCATACATAAAATAAGAAGACCCTAAGTAATATTGAGCTAGATGCCTTTCCAATTCAACACCTATGATGCCGTAGATTTTAGGTGATAGGTTTCGCCAAAGCGAGGTGTTATCTAAAATCTTAGGATAGTACGAGTAATTCTTTAGGAGAATTGCGTGGGTGAATTGGTTATTCTCGACAAAATATCAAAAGATAAAGTTTTAGTTTTGAGGCACAGTGATAAGTAGGTGATAAGATTACACATATCAAACCAAGAGTTATAAACGGTTATAATTAGTAAAAGAGTTTACTTACCTTGATCATTTAAGTTTTAGGGAAAGGCCAAAGTCCGCTCAGAACTTGGGTGAAATGGGGTCTTGGAATCGTTTAATTCAACTAGGGTATTTATTTTGTTGAATTGAATGTAGATAGCTTATATGTTTAAATTAGCTAAAATTATACGCTATCATATAAACATAATCTAAAATCTTTGCGTTTTATTTGTAGATATCATTAATCGCGATAATTTCAATTTGCGTTCGATCTTTGAGAAGGATAAGTTGAACGACAAAAACTTCCTTGATTGGGAGAGAACTTTTGAGAATAGTTCTAAGGGCTGAAGGTCGAGAAGATGTTCTTGATACCCCAATTCCTGTCCTAGAGGAAGCAGCTACTGCTACTGACAGAAATACTGAGCGTCGAGTTAGAGAAAGATCGGTGCCTGTCACTTGTCTGATGTTGGCTGTCATGGAACCATCCCTTCAAAAGAGGTTTGAGAGGATGGATGCCCATACAATCATCACCACCTTGAGAACCATGTTTCAGGATCGTGCTAGATTGGAGAGGTATTACACTATACAAGCTATAGTCGAAGCCAAACTAGAAGTGGGAAAACCGGTAGGACCGCATGTTTTTGAAATGATTGGTTTGTTCGAAAACATGGAACGTCGTGGTGCTCCTGCAAGTCTAGAATGGGCATTTGACATGATTCTTCACTCCCTTCACAATGGTTTTAGAACCTTTCGCATGCACTATAACATGCAAGGAGCTGATAGACCTCTGGCTGAGTTACATGGGATGTTGAAAGCTGCTGAAAAGGACTTAAAGCCGGAACCTAAGAAAGAAGTTCTTATGGTCACCAAGGGAAAGGGTTTCAAGAAAACTAGGGCTGCTGGCAAGAAATATGTGGCTGGCAAAGGGAAAGGCAAAATGGTTGGTGACCCTAAGCCAAAACCCACTCCTGCTCCTGAAAAGGAGAGGATAGCTGCCAATAGCAAGTGTTTCCATTGTAATGAAATTGGACATTGGAAAAGAAACTGCCCCAAGTACATGGAAGACTTAAAGAGTGGAAAAGTAGTCAAATCCACTAGAGGTATTTATGTTATAGAAATTAATCTCACAGATTCTTCTTCTTGGGTATTAGATACCGGTTGTGGTTCTCACATTATTTCGAATGTGCAGGGTCTCAGAAGAAGTAGAAGTTTGGCAAAAGGAGAGGTAGATCTACGCGTTGGAAATGCAGCACGAGTTGGCTGCTTTAAGCGTAGGATCATATAGTTTACTATTACCCTTTGGTTTAGCATTAGAACTAAATAATTGTTATTACGTTCCTGCAATTACCAAAAACATCATTTCAGTTTCAGTTTTGGATTCTGAGGGTTATTCATTTAATATTAAGAATAATTGATGTTCTATTTATATGAATGAGATGTTTTATGCCAAAGCAAAGTTAATTAATGGTCTTTACATACTTGATTTAAAGACCCATATCTATAATGTAAATAATAAACAACAAAAATCAAAAGGTTCTAATCTCGCTTATCTATGGCATTGTCGATTAGGTCACATTAATAAGAAACGCTTACAAAAACTCCAAACGGATGGGGTTTTAGCATCGTTTGATCTCGAATCTTTCGATATTTGCGAATCATGTTTAATGGGAAAAATAACAAAGTCACCTTTTACTGGAAAATGAGAGAGAGCTAGTGATCTATTGGGACTCATCCATACTGATGTATGTGGACCAATGAGTACACAAGCTCGAAGCGGATTCAGTTACTTCATTACTTTTACTGATGATTTAAGCAGATACGGGTATATCTACTTAATGAAACAAAAGTCTGAATCATTTGACATGTTCAAACGATTTCAAAATGAAGTGGAGAATCAACTTGGCAAGAAAATTAAAACATTACATTCTGATCGTGGTGGGGAATATTTGAGCCAAGAATTTGATAATCATCTAGCAGATTGTGGAATTCTTTCACAATTAACTCCCGCAGGAACGCCACAATGGAATGGTGTGTCTGAAAGGAGGAATAGAGCCCTATTAGATATGATCCGCTCGATGATGGGTTTTGCCGATCTTCCAATATCCTTTTGGGGATATGCTCTCGCGACTGCAGCATTTACACTTAACAAGTCACCATCAAAAGCTGTGGATAAGACCATACGAGATATGGACAAGAAAAACTCCTAAATTGTCTTTTCTGAAAATCTGGGGTTGCGAATTCTTTGTAAAACGGTTACCGTCAGACAAACTCGGACCCAAATCAGATAAATGTTTCTTCGTGGGTTACCCCAAAGAAACAAAGGGTTACTACTTCTACAACCAAATGAGCGCAAGGTGTTTGTTGCTCGTGATGGTGTCTTTTTGGAAAGAGATTTCATTTCCAAAAAGGCAAGTGGAAGTAGTAGTGTGTTTCTTGAAGAAATTCGAGATGAGCAACAAACGGATGTGGTTGATCCCACATCAGAGACGGGCTGGCCGGATTCCACCGTCCCTTCGGGGAATGTGGAACAAGCTCAGAGGATGGTGTATTCCACGCGTGAATCCTCTTCCGTCCCACTAGAATCTAATTCTAACGAAGATTCACAAGATGTTGTGACTTCTTCTCCTGTTGCTAATAACCCACGTAGATCGAGTAGGCCATGGATACCGTCGAGAAAATATGTGGATTTTCTTTTGACAGAGAGTCACGATATCTTACTTTTAGAAAGTGAAGAGCCTGCCACCTATAAACAAGCTTTAATGAGTGCTGACTCCGTAAAATGGCTTGAAGCCATGAAATGTGAGATGGATTCCATGTCTGAAAATCAAGTATGGGACTTGGTTGATTTGCCAGATGGGGTAAAACCTATCGGTTGCAAATGGGTTTTTAAATTGAAAACAGACAAGGATGGAAACATAGATGTTTTCAAAGCAAGATTAGTTGCAAAGGGTTTTAAGCAGATTCATGGTATTGACTATGATGAAACTTTCTCCCCAGTTGCAATGCTTAAATCCGTCCGGATACTCCTAGCGATTGCAGCTCATTACGATTATGAGATCTGGCAGATGGATGTCAAAACAACCTTTCTTAATGGTTATTTGAAAGAGGATGTTCACATGACACAACCTGAAGGTTTTGAGGATCCTAGATAATCTTAGTAAAGTATGCAAACTTCAGAAATCTATTTATGGATTGAAGCAAGCATCTCGGAGTTGGGACCTTCGCTTTGATGAGTTAGTCCAATCATTTGGCTTTCTCAAATGTGAGGGAGAACCCTGTGTGTATAAGAAAGTTAGTGGGAGTAATGTTGTCTTCTTGATCTTGTATGTAGATGACATACTTCTCATTGTAAACAATATTCCTATGCTGGAATATGTAAAGGTTTGTCTTGGAAAATGTTTTTCAATGAAAGATTTAGGAGACGCAGAGTACATTCTTGGAATCAAAATATATAGGGATAGATCCAAGAGGATGATAGGACTGAGCCAAGGAACTTATATTGATAAAGTTCTTAAGAGGTTCGGCATGGAAAACTCTAAAAGAGGTTTTCTACCTATGCAACATGGCATACGTCTTAGCGAGACTCAGTGTCCTAGAACACCTGATGAGCTGAAACAGATGAGCTCGATTCCTTATGCGTCAGCCATAGGATCGATCATGTATGCTATGATTTGTACTCGCCCAGATGTTTCATATGCTTTAAGCGTGTGTAGCAGATACCAATCACGTCCCGGTGTACCATACTGGAACGCAGCTAAGAACATTCTGAAATACTTGAGAAGGACTAAAGATGATTTCTTAGTGTATGGAGGTGAGGATGAACTTATCGTTGAAAGATATACCGATGCAAGCTTCCAGACTGACAAAGATGACTCCAGATCCCAATCTGGATATGTTTTTCGTCTGAATGGAGGAGCAGTGAGCTGGAAGAGTTCAAAGCAGAGCACGGTAGCTGATTCTACAACTGAAGCTGAGTACATTGCTGCTGGTGAAGCAGCAAAGGAAGCTGTTTGGATGGTGAACTTTATTGGTGAACTTGGTGTTGTTCCTAGTGTTGCTAACGGAATAGACCTTTATTGCGATAATAATGGTGCTATTTCTCAAGCAAAAGAACCAAGGTCACACAGTAAAGCCAAACATGTGCTCAGGAAATTTCATATCATTCGCGAGTTTGTCAAACGAGGAGATGTGAAACTTTACAAAGTACATACGGATGCTAACATTGCAGATCCGTTGACTAAACATTTACCGTAATCAAAGCATGATAGTCATATTCGAGATATGAGTATCAAACATATTGGAGACTGGCTTTGATTTTGTATGATTTTGAAATCATGAATTTGTTCATGGTTTGATTTATACACTGCGATTATGTTTATTATTATTGCGAAACGTTGTTTCACGATCTATTTAATTATGGTTTAGAAATTAAATATGGTCCAGAATAATTTATGATTTCAAATAGGTTTGTCGAAATGTTATTTGACAAATGAAACCCTATTTAGTGAACTGAAATTGTAACTTAGATTTAAGTCCCTAGTATAAGTCATTTGTAATGGACAGACTAATGACACGGAAATACTAGTTTGTAAGTTGATTGATGGTGTTGTTTCATGGACCATAGGGACATTGGATGTCTAGTCGATTACATGGATGTATACTAGATGGCATAAATTGGACTGACCCACTGTGCAATTCCGTAAATTACATTTGGAATTCGTACTGATTATTATGGTAAATTCCTTAGACATGAGTGCATCATTTCTCCTATGAAAGGATTTGTATGTCTTTGATCTTGCTCAACGTCATGCTGTAAAAGGGGACTATAAAGGCAATGATTGGGGCTGCTAAAAATTGAGTGGGAGTAATGGGTGTACAAGATTGGAGAGTCCTCCTATGTGATAGGAATGGTGTCCAGGCCACTTGAAGAGTAGGAACTGAAAATGCATGGTTGTGCTCGAATGGATTACATGTTAATCATTCGTCTTGCAGTTCAACTCAGGTTTCAAGGAACGATTTGATTGATGATATGAAGGATATGTGATATCTCAATATATTCAAATCAGACACTAAGAGATGAGGGAATTCTTATGACACACTTGCTCTAGGACAAGTGGGAGATTGAAGGATCGTGTCCTTCGATCAAGTGTTATTTCCGATAATAACTAGGATTATATTACGAGGATATTATATTCGGTAATATTAGGTGGTCGTAGTGTTTTGTTAGAAACCAACTACGGTCTGTTGGTTTAATGATTAAACCGACTACTAACTATTACCGAGTCCTACAGGGTCACACGCTTAGAGTCTCGAACCAGGTCTAAAACGATAATATCTAATGGATTATTAGTTATTATTGGGCTTAGGGTTTTAATGAGTGATTAGGTTATTTACTGTATTAAATATACTCAGAGTATATATGTACAGGATGAGTATTACGTAATACACAACATACAGAGTAATTGACTCTACACCTAAACCTAATCACACGTACAACACACAGTCTCCTCAAGAAAAAGGTGAGACTGTCTCCCGACGTTCTAGCAGACAAGACTTGAGGAATCTGGTTCAGTGCTCGCGTGGACTGAATAGAGGGGTCGCATTTGGGATCCTGTTCCTCCTATAATCTGAGCAATTGTTACACGCATCAAGAGGTATGATTAATTGTATCGGTCCTATTAATCTATGTATGCGATCTTGGGTTAGATGCACGAAAACCATTTTCCTAATTCCGCACTTTTAGCATCTAAAACCCTACAATATACTTAGCATTTTCAAATCGTAAGGATTGTTTCAAATTTGCTTCGAACTTTGTTTCTCAATTACAATCCCTTTGTCCCTATTGTATTTGGATTGTTTTTTGTGTCGTATTGATTATAAGTTATTTGCTTGATGATTTAGTATAATTTTAAATGTTCAGTTTCATACAGATTATTGGTAATTAATTTGGATTGATCATATTGCTAGTGTAGATATTAGGGAAGCAAATTGGAATAGATCGGCTAAAGTATGACAGACTTTTCTCTTCAACCGTCAATTTTTCTTCGATATTTCATTGTCTTCTTTGTTTGCGTGGGTTTGGATTATTTTTTTCTCTTTTGCTGGATTATTGGACAACATGATTACATTGTATTTTGAATTAATATTGAATATAAGTTCAGGTATCCTATAACTGGTTTATTTTGTAGGTCTTGAATTATTTTTGGGTCTCATGTTTAGCTTATCAGCATGAAAATTTATTTGTAGGAAAATGGAGTCCTACAAATTTTATACTATCTGCAATTCATGGCTCAATTAACGAGGGGATTAGGGAGGAGGCAAGATATCAAAGACAAGAATTTTTGACATTTTAATCTAATTTGTTGAATACTACTCTTCACTTTTGAATGTGTTTGTTAATAATTGTATTTTCATCCATGGAGTATTTGTTATAGTTGTGTATTCTTCGGGTGATTTGCCTTTCGAGATAAAAGCACTTGGACCGTATTCGAACCAGATCCACACGCATAAAAGATCGGTTAAGAGAAACCACAAGGCTAAATTAAAGCAAGTCAAATCAATATTAATTATGCGGATCTAACCATTTTGTATTTAGAAAGTGGTCACATATACATGTTTTGTGAGAAAAATGATTTCATAATATGAAAACGTTGTTTAGGACAATCGAAAAAGTGACGACAACGATTCAAAATCACAAGCCACCTAATAACTATTTTTCCTATTTTCTAAAGTGTTCAAAATATATATTTGTTGTACTGGGGAGCATGTAATGCATTTCTATATGCATGCATAAATGAACTAGAGCTACTATCATTCTACAAGAATTCTGTGTGCGATTTGTGGTACGTATATATACTAATGTAGTATGCACACTTTTCTTTAATTCCATGGCTTCTTTAAAAAGATAATTAATTTTTGAATGCAGCTACGAATAAGATCATTAGATGGTGTATGTGTTCAACCCATTATTTCCTATACAATAGGAGTTATAGATTCGAGTGAGCATCCTTTGACCCAATTTACGTCCCACTCAATATACTCTCCAATTAGAAGGTTGCGAAATCACATCACAAACTCAACAATGTTTTTAAAAGGGTACAAAGAGTGAGACAGATAGTCGTCATCATATGGATTCCAATGTTCCATGAACCTTATAGAAATCATATTTCCAACAATTATATATGTGATGTGAAAATGTCACATTCACTTGAAGGACCGGGAAAGAGTAAAGAAAGACCGTAGTCGAAAGTAGTTGACACGGAGTACAAGACACTAGATGTGCCAAAAATGTTGTGCATTGTGTTTCGCCGAAAAAATTTCACGTGCCATGGCAAACTTGCTCTAAACCTTTGTCCAAACCTGTGTGGACTCTACTTTGACAAATACCTTTCTTTCTAATCCTATTTTGACAAATTTTATTGAACTTTGAGTATTATTCAATTACCGTTTCACAAAAATACCCGCGAATTCCACGGGCCCTAAATCTAGTTAGATTTAATTAGTCAACGCATTATTGTTGGAGGACACCAACTCCAACATTCCCGACCACCACTACTTCATCTCTCAAACTCGACCCACAAGTCCGGGAGAAGGGTTTAAGGGCTCTATTCCGGTGTTGTATTAATGACGCCGAAAAATGGACCTTAAACATTTTTTCGGCCACCTTAAGATTAGTTTGTAAATTTTTTTCCTTTTACGATTTACCGGCCCCCAAACTAGAGTGTCTATTAAGTCTTTGGTAGGCGGGTTGTAGACTTGTAGGTGTGTGTGTTAATGGAGGAGAGAGTTTGAGGGTTTGTTTTTGGAGAGAGAGAATAAGATAAAAAAAATGGGAAATTTTCCAAAGTACCCCAGAGGTTTTCGAGATTTTCAGGTATACCCCTCAAGTTTCCGAGTTAACCAAAATACCCTCAGGTCGAAATGAGTTTTTTTTTTGTTTTTTTTTTTGTTTTTGTTTTTGACTAACAGAGTCTAACACCGTTAACATGTTTGTATTTATTTGAAATAATTTCACAGAATTAACCCTTTATATATATATATATATATATATATATATATATATATATATATATATATATGTATATATATATACATCCTTCTTCGATATCTTTGAGTTGCAACAACCTCCGGCAGCCCACTAATCACAGACCCGGTGGTATCAATCTAATCTAATAATCAATCAATCAATCAATTAACACCGTTAACATGTTTGTATTTATTTGAAATAATTTCACAGAATTAACCCTTTACCACATTAATCTTTATATATATATATATATATATATATATATATATATATGTGTGTGTGTGTGTGTGTGTGTGTGTGTGTGTGTGTATGTATATGTATATATATATACATCCTTCTTCGATATCTTTGAGTTGCAACAACCTCCGGCAGCCCACTAATCACAGACCCGGTGGTATCAATCTAATCTAATAATCAATCAATCAATCAATTAAATCAATCAATCAATCAATAGATATACATATACATATACACATACATAGAGGATTAAGGTTGACCTAGTGGTTAGGAACTCAACCTGCCTGGGGGTTGTCCCAGGTTCAAATCCTTATCCCCATTTCCCACCCTCGCATCATTAGCTGCTCCTTTAATTTGTACCCAAAAAAAAAATAACATATGCATATCATCAATCAATCGATATATATATAAAGCTGACTAATCTCTAATCTCAAAATAGGTATTACTGTGCAAATTAAACAAGCCTTAATGTACGCATAAATAGTTATGTGCATCTTGGTCTATTCTTGGCCATGATATAAAGCGTCTAATGTTTGTCCTAATCCTTCCTGAATATATATAAAAAGAAATTAAAGCTCACTAATATAACTTGAAAATCAATTAACAAAATTAGTTATCTATTAGAATAATGTACAGAAAATTGAATGCTATAATAAGGACATTTTACGTGCCTACGCATTATGATAGCATTGTTTTCTCCCCTCGTCTACATACATAGATGTTTTTTTTTTTTTTTTTTTGCTAATTTTCGTCTACATTAATTGATTATTATTATGGTGAGACTACTTTATTTACAAAGTGACAGTTTTAACATTGTTCATGACATTCTACCGCTTTTAGTAATCGTTTTAGTTCATGTTTAAAACACATTACTTGTGATTTAAAGGTTCAACATGATAAAATTAGCCATAAATATAAAAGTAACCAAATTTACTAATCGTAAGTTGGGGATTATCATCATAAATTAAAATAAATGCGAAAAAGAAGTATAATGATCACTATCAACATAAAAGGGGTCGGGTTTACTATATGAACAAATAGAATGGTCTCACAAAGTTATTGTGAGACCGTCTCACCCACCTCTGATCTTAATGGTGGTGAATATTAGAAAAACTATTAGATCTCAAAGCAATCAGAGTGGGAGTTCATTGTGTATACTTATCCAAAAATAGGTTAATCCGAAAGAGGGACAATAATAGATCATTTTCACAAATCTTAATAAAGTTAATAAAGTAGGAGTGGCCGTAGTAGTAGTCGTCCAACACAATTAAACTTTCTTACGGCATTGTAAATTTGGAGTAAATTTGGATATTTGTAGTAATAGTAGAGTAGTAAAAGGTTATTAGAGATTGGATCAAATTATTTTTTTTTTTTTTTTTTTTTGGTACAAAGGAGCAACTAATGTTGTGGGGGTGGGGGTATGAGGATTTGAACCCGGGACATCCCCCAGGCAGGTTGAGTTCCTAACCACTAGGCTAACCTTGATCCTCTAGATCAAATTATTGTGCATGCGCGACTCACCATATTATAGATCTTGAAAAATAATGGTGGCAAGAAGTAGGACTAGGAGTAGGAGTAGTAGTTGTAGTAGCATGGGATCGCGGAGTAGGAGTAGGATCACAGGAGTAAGAGTTAGAGTAGGAGGAGTAGCATGTAAACAATAGGAGCATAATAGCAGTAAAAAAGACATTCCTAATGTATGAAAAACTAGTTTTTTTACCGTGCAAATGCACGGGAATTTGAAATGCTTACTTAAAAATACTACTCTGTCATGTTATTTTTGAATTACTAAAAAAGTCGACCTTTGCAAATTTAAATCTAATCATTTATAAATATAAATTTAAAATTTACTGAGATAATAATAACACCGATAAGATTTTTAGAACAACACCAAATACAATACACCATGTGACTTTCTTTAAGCACCTCATACTCAAAATGCCCCTTTGCTAAGGAGAGAGTACACAATGATTTGTTAATCAATGTTTCAAAAAAATTACATAGTGAGTTAGATAGGAATTTTAGCAAAATTTCCAAGCAATTTTTTGGAATTTAGATTAACCGATTAGTGTGTACACCCTCCTCAATTAAGTTGCGTATTGCATATAGGGTGTTCAAAGAAAGACGGAGGGAGTATCGGGTTTGTGTAATTTTTGTAGACCCGCTAACACCTATTCCGATCAGTTTTTTTCCGTCAAGAACTATTTTTTCTGACTCGAATCTGTTTGTTACCCGTATGTGTTGGTCAAACCCGAATCGACTCGTTGACTCGTATTTAAAACAAAATTAGGAAAACATTTAGTCTTATAGTTGATTCTAAAAGTCAATCGCGACCCAAACTTGTATTTGATCCAACCTGTAGCGAACTGGCCAATAATATTATACCTAATGCGACCCGTTTAATAGGTCTACTTGTATATGAACTTGTTTGTTTTAAAAAGTAAATAGAATCTAAAATTTAGAAGCTCTCATTCACCTCTCTAATCTCTTACCAACTTATTTGATCTCCTACTCCACCCCTTCACCACCCGTTGACTATTGTACTCGACTACCCTTATGATGTTGTTAGTTCACTCCCTCCCCGGTCAATTTTCTTATGCATTTCCACAATTCGTTGTTAGCTTATATACACAGACCTCAAAGTAACAACTCTTACCCATGTTACGAACTTTCCTAATTGACAACCTCATTTCACCTACTTCCTTAGCTAAGCTAACACTCATATGACTCGACAACATTGCCCCCAATCAAATGTTTTAGCCAACTCTTAATTTTCACAAAGGTCTTACCTGACTTGTTAATCTGCACTTCAACACCCGTTACATTTTCTAAATGGTATTCAAATTGAGGTTCAATTTTGTTTGGTCAACTGTAAATTTGAAACAAAGATTACTTAAATGAAACATAAACCGTAGAAATGAATAAGAAAAAGTCATTTCGATTTATATCTCTGATGTAACGAATTCTTGACACATTTTTCAAGTAAGAAAAAAAGACTATTGAGAAAGTAGCTTGACTGTATCACAACAATTTTAAAAGGCGATTTAATGTGTGCAAGATCACACCACCTATTAACAAAAGAAAGAAAAGATATCATACTCCCTCTATAGAAAGATTTTATTAGTCGTTTTCTTTATTCGAGAAAGTGTTTTACTGCCTTATATTTTTAAGTATATACGGGTGAAAATTATAAAAATAAAAAATATATATATATTTATGTGATAGGATTTTTCGCTACAAATCTAACAATATAAGTTTCATAATTTTTGGCCAAATACTTTTTTCTTTAAATTAATGGTCAAATCGTTGTCTCGAAATGTGCGAATGACTTACATATACTTTTATGAACGCAGTTAGGCCCTGTTTGATATTACATAATAAAAGTAGTATTCAAATCAGTTTAGAGTCATACAAATCAAATCAGAATTGCTCAAATAATGTTCAATGAATTTGGTCCATTATTGATACAAATCCGTTGAAATTCAATCAAATTTTCAACAAATTCAGATCAGTTCAGAGTCATTCAAATCAAATCTGATTATATTAGGAGCAATCAAATCAGACCAGATCAGATCAAAAAGATTCTGTATCCTTTTATTTTTGGTTATAAAATATATATTTAGCACATCATTTCATTTTTGTTCATACAAGATATCTTATTATTTATTTTTGGTTACAAAAGATATCATTTAATAAATATTTAATTTCACTGAAATTTGCTAAGATACCATTGGAGTATACCGAAAGATTTTTAACCGATCAAATGTGAGTCTTTGTACATTTGTCAGTTTCATTTTATTTGTTGTCCATGTCAGCTTTTCATGCACACAATTATTAAAAGTAATAAATAGATTAGTAAACGTGAAATATTATCCAATTTATAATCATTATATTGTTTATTTTGATTTATTAGAACGTAATATATATTGTTGAAAAACTTGTTTTTTATTAATATAATCTGAATTATCAACCCGTTGTTGTTGGGTCACGAACGCGCTCTTTATGACCCATAAACTTTTTGTATCCGAACCGTTATTGATATACGTATTTTTTTGGTGTAATCAGACCCAAACCATATTTATGATATCTATACTATTCCTTTAACAGGTTAACATTCACGCCCATGTGGCAGATTTCTATTGCATTTCAAGGAAAAAAAGCCACATCATTGATGATTTGTCGCATCTACACTCCACTCTAATCTGCTCTTATCCACGTCACTACCTTCTTAAAGAAGCCATACCCCTCCCTCTACAGCTTCCCCCTTAATAAATTGCAAAAGACGTTAATGTCTCGCCTCTTCACATTACCCACGTCAAACCCCATTCCACCATCTCCCTTTCCCTATTCATTCTTCCCGGACCCTTCACCTTTCCATAAATTAATCATTATTCATCACCATTATTATTCATCTTAATAAGGATATTAAATATGGTGTCTCTTGGTTCTTCGTTTCCAATTGTGTCAGTTACATCTTAATTTGAATTAGTATATATATGTTATGATTTTGGTGAAAAAAATATCATCTCAAATACAACGAGTTCATCAAAGAGAGTGTTTTAGACAGCTGAAGATATATATATAGAGCGTAATTTTATGTATTTTTCGTAGTAAGACTTTTCAATGTTTATATTTTACTACAAAGTATGATGACAAGTTGCGAATCGATATTGTAATTCCAAAGAGTTAATATTGTACATCTTTTTTTTTTTTTTTTTTTGAAATAAGATCATCTTGGTCATGTTTTTTTTCAATATTGTGATTAACAACTCTATTTATATTTTCAATATTAGTTAACATGCTAGTACAACTCTACAAATAAATTAAAAATGATCCCGTGAATTCACGGGGCTAAAGGCTAGTTTATCTTTGTTTTACCCATTACACATGTAATAATAACCATCATTCACATTCTAGAAACACACACGTCTTGTATTTTGGTCGAGGCAAAAGCTATGCAAACCAATAGTAACCTGTTTCTTGGCCATTTTTTACATTGTATTATTTCTGCATCTCTCAACCTTTCACGCACTTTACTTTTTGGAATGAACAATTCGGTAACTAATTCATGCACGTAGAGTTTAGATTAGTCAATAACTTCTCGAAAAGTATAGTGAAAAAAAAGACCAGAGATAAGCAATAAGCCCACTACTTACTTGAATAACGCTGTAAAAGAGTAGGTATGAACTAAACCTTATAGTTGTCATTGTTCGTTAACAATCAAAATGTAAGTAGTTAATCATACTTGAAGATTATTAAAAGAGTATGATTATATGATCAAATTGTTAGTTCATTCATATTATTCTTGACCCGTGACAAAGAATAAAACAGTCAATGATATAAAGTTGAAGGAAGAATACTATCTAAAACCTTAAGCACAAAATTTATAATAATAACTAAAATTAGCAAACCAATTACAAAACTAATAATAATTACGAACTTTGAATTGACACATAGTGTGGAAATGCACATACATATATGATATGTCAGAACACCAACCCTTCATCTTACTTTATTATTTGATATTGTAGAGCAACGAACGTATACCCGTACAAAAATATAGATCGAACTTTAAACCTGTTTCAGCTAATAGTGTAACGCACGGAAGGGCACGCTGTTTTATTGATTATATTAGTTGTAGATCTCGAACTCACTATAACGTTATCGTGTTAGACCATCAGAAGAATCCTTGGATTCTAATAGAATAACATTGTTAAACAAATATAGTAATGAAACAAAAAATTAGAAGAAGTTGAAAATTTAACTAATGTGCATAGCCTAAAAGTAGTGATAATGCAATAGGAAACATGCATAGGTGTACTAACCAATTGTCGGTCTCATAATCTCACCTCCCACAATATACTCGGATAAGATATATCATAACTTTGAAAGTTAAGGAATAACCCAAATTGCTATTGTTGTCAGTGAAAACATTGAATTTCATTATGGCACAGAAGTCGTAAACAAAGAGTTTATATGACCGACCGCACTAATATGACTCTAATGAAGATGTATAAAATAATCAAGAAATTAAATGAAAAAAAAAAAAAGGTGAACAAACAATACTATCGTTACTAATCAATCAATCTGAAAAGTAAATTTTGCATAAGCAACAGTTTTTCTAATGTATTTGAAGTGTGTTTCTTTTTTGTTCACGTGTGTACAATTCAACAAACTAGTTAGCATAATGAGTCTGTTAGGATTAGACTGTTAGGATTAGACCTCTTTTTATAGTACTGTGGTTTTTGGGACATCTCATTTAAAATATTTTTTCTTCTAATAATTTCGACATCAATTCTTCCCTACTTTAAAGTTTAGTGTTTTACTTAATAATAGCTAAAGATACCCATGCAGTTTCCATATTACGTGACTAATATTTTGGAAGGTAATGTATATTATGTCATTAATGTCATATTTACTTCCATAAGTCGTCAAAATGTTCAAAAATAAAAGACTTGCTCATCTACATTTATTTGGACTGGTTCTTTCCTTTTTATAGAATGAGTTGTAAAAATATGTATGAAATAATAGTAAGCACACTGGTAATGTAATGAATATGTAAGTGAGAGGTCAATGGTTCAAATCCTAGCTCACACATTTTTGGTTGATTTACCAATGAGCATTGCTAACGTGTTAAATGATTGATAAAGTAATGCTGACATGTCAGTTGTACGCAGAAGCTCGCCGCGTCAGCTTTTCATGCACGCAATTATTAAAAGTAACTAGTTTAATGACCCGTGTAAAATTGCACGGGCTGTTGTGGTGGACAGTTATATAGATAATGCTTAGAAATTAGTATGAACCATTATCATTTTATTGCTAATATCATTAGTGTATAGACTTGTAAAAGAAAGTCTCTTAACCCAAAAATACAGAAATGCAACCTAAAAATTAAAATTAACAAATACAGGTGCGTGTCACCCCTTTAAACAAAAGGATATTTGCCCGTGCAACAATGTTTTCGTTTTCTATTATACTCCCTCCGTTCTCTATTGAATGTTAAAATTTCTATATTTAACTGTCCCAAAAAATCTACAATTATTCTCAAATGATAATAGTTTGTCTTATAATCTTATTATTTTGGAATATGATCTAAACATTTTGGAAAAATTAGAGAAAGACGTGAATAAATATTTTTGTTAAACTTTACCTTTTCAAATTTTAATAATCTTTCGAGGACGGAGGGAATATGTTTTATTATTTGATCGGATTATAGGCAATGTGCATTAAAATTTGAAAATAAAAACTTAAATTAGTAGATGTGCATTAAAAAAAAATACATGACACGAATTTAGACATGTAAAAAAACTCGAAGTCATGAACTCGTTATTCCATGACCCGTTAATTTTAAGTCTCTTCATCCATCCCAGTTTAAACGCTCCAAATTCCTTTTCGAGACGTCTCAGCTCAAAAACTTCATCTATTTTGGGACATCATTATCTCTCCTACTTTGTTTCTAAACTTTTCACCCAGTCTCACATTCTCTCTCATATCTTTTGTTAATCCTCACATTCTCTCTCCTATTTTTACCTAATTTTCTTCCACTACCACTACTTTATTGTCTTTACTAATTTTTCTTAATCCACTACAAATGGCCCATAGCGATTTTGAGCTGGGACGGAGGGCGTAATCTCCGTTTTTATATCAAATGAGGGAGTGGCCATATTACACCAAATGTGTTTTGACACACATGTTTTGGCATTAATTTTGACCCGACCCGTTGACCCATAATAATGGAGTTAAGAGTTATAAAACAACATATAATTCGAGTTAGCTAATAATTTGATCTTTAATTTAGAGCGAAAAAACATCACACATTCGTGTTAACTCAACTTATGATAATATTCCGTTAAAAGCTATTGTACAAAAAAATGGAGAGAAGTAAGCATGTGATTATATGCGTCAATTGCATAATGTGTGTAGAATGTCCCAAAGTGGTTAGTAAGTGTGGTGTTTTCTACGTGTTGCTTCAATTTCTTATGTGAACCTGCAAAAGACAATGGTGGGCAAATTTGTTCATTACATAAGGTGACATAGTGCAGGAGTACACATAAAATATGGTAATTACGATAAGTAAGTTATACAAAGGCGTACCAAGGAAATTATACAACCATATATCACATGATCTCTACTATTAAAAATTAAATAAAAGCCTTAAAACTTAATTCAGTGGGTAGTTGAACTCTTTTGATTAAAGAACCGGAAATCAAACGACTTTGTCTAAAATTTGATCTCATAAGATAATATACGCATCTTTTTTAAGGTCATTTATTACTTTTAATAATTGTGTGTATGAAAAGCTGATGTGGCGAGCTTCCGCGTACAACTGACATGTCAGCAATACGTCAGCAATGCTCATTGGTAAATCAACCAAAAAATGTGTGAACTAGGATTTGAACCGCAGACCTCTCACTTACATATTCATTACATTACCAGTGTGCTAACTGTTACTTCATGCATATTTTTGCAACTCATTCTATAAAAAGGAAAGAACCAGTTCAAATAAATGTAGATGAGCAAATCTTTTATTTTTGAACATTTTGACGAATTATGGAAGTAAATATGACATTAATGACGTAATATTAGTCACGTAATATGGAAACTGCATGGGTATCTTTAGCTATTATTAAGGAAAAAATCTAATACTATATATTAAAACCTGAAACCAAGTTTTTCCTAGGAGGACACTTGGCATTCATTAATTGGATAGAACATCAAAATAGCATTAAATAAAATTATCGGTTAAGATATGTTAATAAATTATCATAGGATATGGTAATAAATTATTATAGAGTAGCTTAGTTCAATATTAGCTAATTTATGAAAAATAATCATTATGGTAAGCCAAATTTTTTCTTATAAAACGAGTATAAATAATATAAATACATAGCTCGGGCGTGGCACGGGCATGCAAACTAGTTAAACTTTAAAGTAGGGAAGAATTGATGTTGAAATTATTAGAAGAAAAAATATTTTAAATGAGATGTCCCAAAGACCACACTACTATAAAAAGAGGCCTAACCCTAATAGACTCATTATGCTAACTACTTTGTTGTATTGTACACACGTGAACAAAAAAAAACACTTCAAATACATTTGAAAAACCGTTGCATATTGCAAAATTTACTTTTCAGATTGATTGATTATTAACGATAGTATTGTTTGTTCACCTCTTTTTCATTTAATTTCTCGATTATTTTATACATCTTCATTAGAGTCACATTATTGCGGTCGGTCATATAAACTCTTTGTTTACGACTTCTGTGCCATAATGAAATTCAATGTTTTCACCGACAACAATAGCAATTTGGGTTATTCCTTAACTTTCAAAGTTATGATATATCTTATCCGAGTATATTGTGGGAGGTGAGATTATGAGATCGACAATTGGTTAGTACACCTATGCATGTTTCCTATTGCATGGTCACTACTTTTAGGTTCTGCACATTCGTTAAATTTTCAACTTCTTCTAATTTTTTGTTTCATTACTATATTTGTTTAACAGTGTTATTCTATTAGAATCCAATGATTCTTCTGATGGTCTAACATGATAACGTTATAGTGAGTTCGAGATCTACAACTAATATAATCAACAAAATAGTGTGCCCTTCCGTGCGTTACACTATTAGCTGAAACAGGTTTAAAGTTCGATCTATATTTTTGTACGGGTATACGTTCGTTGCTCTACAATATCAAAGAATAGAGCAAGATGAAGGGTTGGTGTTCTGACATATCATATATGTATGTGCATTTTCACACTATGTGTCAAAGTTCGTAATTATTATTAGTTTTGTAATTGATTTGCTCATATTATTTATTATTATAAATTATAGTGCTTAAGATTTTAGATAGTATTCTTCCTTCAACTTTATATCATTGACTGTTATATTCTTTGTCACGGGTCAAGAATAATATGAATGAACTAATAATTTGATCATATAATCATACTCTTTTAATAATCTTCAAGTATGATTAACTACTTACGTTTTGATTGTTAACGAACAATGACAACTATAAGGCTCATTTCATACCTGCTCTTTTACAGCGTTACTCAAGTAAGTAGTGGGCTTATTACTTATCACTGGTCTTTTTTTTCACTATACTTTTCGAGAAGTTATTAACTAATCTAAACTCTACGTGCATGAATTAGTTACCGAAATGTTCATTCCAAAAAGTAAAGTGTGTGAAATGTTGAGAGATGCAGAAATAATACAATGTAAAAGATGGCCAAGGAACATGTGACTACTGGTTTGCTCGACTAAAATACAAGACGTGTTTCTAGAATGTGAATGATGGTTATTATTACATGTGTAATGGGTAAAACAAAGATAAAGATCATAAATATGGTTTGGGTCTGATTACACCCAAAAAAATACGTATATCAATAAGGGTTCGGATACAAACAGTTTATGGGTCATAAAGAGCGCGTTCGTGACCCAACAATAATGGGTTGATAATTCAGATTATATTAATAAAAAAACAAATTTTTCAACAATATATATTACGTTCTAATTGTTTCCGTTTTTTTGAAAATTTCTGCCCAAATTTATGCCACTATTTTTTACCGATAATTTCGAATGTCATTGTTCATTAAAAGATTTGAGGCTCGTTTTAATTTTTAAGACGTCTGTTAGAGTTGATCTCTTTGGAAGGTAAAATATTTCATTTCCTGAATTATGGACGTATATGGTGTTTAGATTATTGTATTTACCGATTTTCAGTTTATTATCCCCGATTTATGTACTACATTTTTGGAAATCAGATTTTTTAGTTTATTGTTTTTTTTATGTGTTTGAAGTATATTTTTAGCCGACATTCTTAATGTGTCATGTATAAGGATGAATTAAGAGGGCATAATTGTAGAATATTCTTTTTTTTATAATATTATTTTTTTTTCGCAATTTGAGTTAGTATAATTGATTTTCATTCCTAAAATGTAGGTTAAAGCGTGTTTTTTTTTTTTTTTTGTAAGAATGATAGTCTTTATTCATCCATTAGGTTAAACGTGTTTAATTCAACCAAATAGGTCAATAAAAAAATCGACCAAATAAGAGAAAGATATGTTCAGATTTTATTTTCGAAATTAAGCTTACTATTTGGTAAACTTGATTAATTTTCTAACCTTATTTTTAGCCAAAATATAAAATTGTGCTGATTACATTGCTATTTTTTTTTATCAAAGATTGCATTGCTATTTACGGAAGTATGTTGCTTAATTCACTAAATGACGTGGCAAATGACATCATCGCTGATGTGGACGTAAAAAATTGCACAAGATGTTTTGTCTATTAATTAATGAGTGTGGATCCTCTAGAGTTTAAAACAAACTCTATATGGTAGAGTTTACCAAGTAAGAAAATAATTAAATATTTAATATTTTGTTTGTGCATTGAAGTAACCACCTTATTTTGTTTTATTACCATTAATAGTAAACTTTACAAACTCCACCAACAAAAAACTCTAGAGGATCCCTACACTTAATTAATACTAGTTTAATACCCGTGCAAAATTGCACGGGCTGTTATATGGTTTGGATAAAAAAATCCTTTTTTTGTACTCCCACGTTAGATCATAAACGTATTACATTGGTCAGATCTATAAATGTGTAGAAGAGTCTTTTAAAAATAGGAAGTCATGATGTAAGTCCTGTCAAAAGCTTAAATCATATGGTAAATATCGGGTACCAAACAACCAACCCATTTCGGTGTAATAAGCATATTTTTTATGATCTGTATCCCATGTTGACTTGAACTGTAATATCCCGAAATTTCAAAAGTATTTCATATTAATAATTTAAATTTATTAACTAGATTATTGAAGTGCAAAAGATTTTAAATGTTAATTGTGAGTCGTTTTCAAAATGAGTTCGAAAATGGTTTCAAAAATCGGAATTTCTATTTGGGCATCTATTCCTAAATTGGGTGAACTTTAGCTAATGGACCAACACCAACCCAAAACCAACAATATTGGCCCAAACACCAACTTATACCCCAACCCAACCCAAAAAGAAAATAAAAATAAAAAGAAATCAGAAAAATAAAAGGAAAAAGGAAAGAAAAAAAAAAAAAACGAACGACGAAAAAAAAAAAACCGAATCCCCCTATAAAAACAGAACCCTTCTCCTCTTTTCCCCCATTCTTCATTCACGCATGCCTTCCCCTGCTCCTTCCTCTCTTCACGCACGAAATCAGCCAACGCCGACCAGCTCGCCATCTTCTCCTGCCCAGCTCGCCGCCGTTCTTCTTCTTCTGACCACCGCGCCACCTCTTTCCTCGTTCAACTTTGTGAGCAAACGCCTTCTCCTCTTTTCCCCTGTTTTTCGTCTTTTCCAATTACCATCGTTTTCAATTCGTTTTCTTACTTCAAATCATAATTAATCAGTCCTAGTATATGTTATAAGTATTGGGTAATCGATTAGGGTTAGTTTTATACACAAAGAATTGGTTTTGATGCTTGATTTGGGTTGATTTTCACTAATCACGTTTTTGGGGTTAATTAGCTTAATTACTCGAATTAGGGTCAATTAGTTCCGGAAGTTATGATTTTAGTGTGCTAATAATCTTTTAATTAGGGTTCTTAATTTTAATTGGGGATTTGAGTTGGTCTTGGTTCATGTTTTGTAGGAATTGTAATTTGAAGTAATTTTGAGAAAATTGTTTCTTAATTAGTATAATTTGCTTAAATAATTAAAGTAATTGGGGTTTTCGAAAATTAGATGATTTATATAATTATAAACTGATTTTCGTTAATTAGTTGATTTAATTCGTTTTTATGAATTTTTGTGTAATTAAAACATGTTTTTGATAATTAAAACATAATATAAATTGTATTAATAAATCCTAAATAAATCCTAGTAATTAAGGATTGATTTTTATGAATTAGATTCTGTTTTAAAAGTGATTTTAAGTCTTTGGGAATTTTTAAGATAAATTGAGAGTTATTGAGTATTAGTATTTAATTATTGAATTAGAAGTAGAATTGTTGGCTAAATTGATAATTGTTGGTTTAGAAATTAGCTTGTGGTGAGCATTGCATATAGAGTAGAGCTAAGATAAGTATAAGATTAATGATTGGGTGAGATTAGTATTAATTTGGGATTTATTGATTGTGTAATTGTAGACCTCGAGTTCGTAGACGAAGAATATTAGTGACCGTTGTGCTGTTGTGTTCCTGTGTATATTGAAAAGGTAAGCTAGCATGCTCAACCTTTCTTAAACTTGTAGAAACCTTTCAAAATTATGTGCTAAGTGTGTTTGGTGTGATGGATGAGAACTTAGTATCATGCTAGGTGGAGAACGATTCAGTTTTCTTTATGGTTATTACATTGTACTTTTGTGGTTTGTTGCAATGAAAGTATAAGTGGTTTTGTGTGTGTTATTGGTTGTGAATGGCTCAAGAATGATTCAAATTGTGAACGTGAACTATGATGGTGATATGGAGATTTGACGGAGTATGGTGGTATAATAAATGTGTCGGAGCCTCGGAGTTGCTCCTAATGATTGTGTCGGGGCCTCGGAGTTGCCCCTAATGTGTCGGAGCCTCGGAGTTGCTCCTAATTATTGTGACGGAGTCGCATCGATTCCTAATTATAGCCTCACCGCATCGGTTTTTAAGTGGGCTTGGCTCTAGTACTACTCTATTAAGGTTAAAAATACTTAATGGGGGGTGTGCACACTTAAGGTCTAGTAGTCTTTGGTTTGATATGATACAATGAGTTGACAAAGTTGTGAAGTAATACGTTGGATTGGATTGGAAGTTCGGAGTTGATTCTTTATTTAATTAAGTTTGGATTGATGGTTGTGAATTTCGTGGAATTTGATCTTTTGTTGTTGAATTGAATTCATTTGGTTGATATGATTATGTGCTAAGTGCGTTTTCAAAAATAAAATTAAAACGTTTTCAAAATCCAGGTAAGGGTTTTGGTTTTCTACGAGTTGAGGTGTTAGCTTACTCAATTTCACTGACTTTTTCAACTGTGGTTTTTGTGTTTTAAATCCACCACAGGTTTGCAGTGATTATTGCATGCGGGAACGACAACTCATTAGATATTAGGTGGACTCTAAGTTATTAGACCATTTATTATACTTAGACTATTTCATATTTCATATTTCAGATTGTTGTAATTTAATTAGGGGATTGTAATACACTATTTTAGACTATTAGACATTTGTAGTTTGGCTTCTGAAATCTCCTTGCATTCGGGTCTTTGACTCGAGTGCGGAGTGACACCTCTGAATTTCCTTATTTGTGTTTTAATTCTCGATAAAATGTTTTTTTGAAAAGGAAAGGAAATTTGGGGGTGTTACATGAACCTATTTTGACCAGCATATTTTTGTGTTAAACTGTTAAACCTGGCCCGAGTTGAAGACCTGAGTTGACCATTCATCAAGACAAAATTAAGATGTTTTAACCTATAAATGCATCTAAATATATCATATAATAAATCCAAAACTAATTACAATCTTAAGATTGTTTATATAACCTTTGAAAATTATAAGTATGATTGAAATTTTGTTCGGCATCTAAAATGGTGCTAAGATGCATTTTTATACCCATATTTTGACCCAACTTGATACGATCTCGTATATTTTACCTATTTCTGCAACCCGTATCTTACCAGATCCACTCATTTGACTGTTTGACACGACATATAAATAGTTGTTCACTCGTATAATATTAATTACAACTGTTCACCCGTATAATACCAACTAAATTGTCGACCCATGCAAAATTACACTCATTGTTATATGATATTCAAAATAACTTTATTTTGTTCACCTGTGCAAAATTACCCCTTTTGCCACTTTGTGATTTTTCTTATATTTGTAGATACTTCGTATATTTATTCCACAAATTTGACTCCAAGACAAATTTTCCACCTCCAGCTTTCTTCTAAGGTTACTAATAAAACAATTGAAAGTCGCAAGTGTGATTCACTTATACGAATAACTCTTATACAATGGTCTAGGGGTGGGTCTAAATGGGACGTTGCAAGAACCTCGTAATACGCGTTTTGCCAAAATAGACTAATTGGAGTATAAGAAAAAGTAATCAATCTCCTAAATATTGGTGTGTCAAGTAATTTAAACGTTCCTTCTTAAAAGAGGAAAAATAAGTAATGTATGTTCGCTTTAAAACATGTTCCTCTATTATACCCCGTATGTTTGTTATAGCATCTCAACGAATAAGTTGTTTCAACTCTAAAAACATGGAATTTGGCCAAAGCATGAGTAGCACTACTTGATCCTTATATTGCAATTGGAAGAATTAAGTTGCGCATATTTTCGACAATGATGACTTTGTCAGGTCCTATCAGAGAGAGTCTCGCTTGATAATGTATACTTGAAATTTCTTTTGATAATTCCCTAAATATTCATTACCTTATTTTTTCATTTGACATTCAAATTGTTCAGCAGAGTTAGGTGATTTCCCGACCTCATTCTAATATGGCAGATTGGCAAATTGACAATACTCACAATCGAACCCGTAGTTGGAACCAAAAACGATACTAATCAAAGGAAACCTTTTACCAGTATAAACCCCGCCCCTTCCACTTTATGAAAAGTTCACCAAGAATTTTAACATAGTTAAATCGTATCAGACGACATCTCCACCTGAAACTCGATGTAACCTACGCACAAAACAATCACATAATGTTGCAATCTTGATTGTCATCAGGAGGTATAATGTACATCTAATATTGATACAGAGGGGGTGCGCTCGTTGATGTGATTCTAACTTAAACTCTCATTTTTTTTTCCGGAAAATTCACGTGTCACCCCTAAACTTTGGGGGTTCGCAACTTTGCACACGGTACTCCTATGATAAAGGTTTATCATGTGGTACCTTCATTTCTTTCTTTTTTTCCTCATTTGGTTCGTTTTAACCCGTCTCATTCTTTGGTTTCTTTTCCACTGGCTTGTTCTCTTATTTCCTCTCAACTTCTGGTTTGGAATATATAGTACACGAAACCCATGCTTAGGAGTGTTCCGCCATCGAGTTTCTCCCTCAGCGTTGTGCATAATCCTGTTGAATTGACCTCTTATCCGATCACCATAATTTCGCCTTTTTCATCCCCTATAGGTCATATCACGGCTCCATTACGTACATATTCCCACTATAAATATATAATTAAAAAAAATCTGAAAAAGAAACTTGAATAGATTAATGAAAACAATGATTTAATAAATCAATTGAAAATCTCAAGTAGAAACCTAAGATGGTTGAAGTTTGTAACGGAAAGATTATGTGCTTGAGGAATAAACCAAATTTGAGTCCTCTACATGATCACAGATTCACAGTGGTGGAACACTTCGTGTGGTAGTGGTGGTATGGTTACATTCTATTCTATTGCTCCGATCCATTGTTTGTCTCCTGCAAAACCAAAATACAAATTATAAGTTTCAACACGTAAAATGTAAAACTCTAAAAAATTCAGTCCAATACGTTACAAAAATAGAAAATATAGAAGATGTGTGATGGCAGACACTCTGTAGTTATATTTATAGTAGTGGGCTAGTGGCGAACAAAGGAACTTAAGATATTTTTTTTTTTTTTTTTGAGGAAAGGAACTTAAGATATTATTGGATGTATGATTACGGAGTATTTTTTTTGGTACAATTTGCAGCAACTTTCAAGTTATTTTGAGAATGTTTTGATTTTTTTATCAATATATTACGGGGTATAGGTTGTTTACTTTAACCAATAAATGCAGAAAAATTTATGTGATTGATTGCAAAATCCCTCCTAAAATGTAATCTTTCCTACATTTACGTTTTATAATATTCATTTTGGGAATTATTTGATTTATCTCGTGTATGAGAAGTTGGAATATTCCGATATACCGTTTATAATAGTCGTCTGTTAGAGATACATATATATGGAAAAATGAATAAATGAGAATTCGTGTAATATCATATCAAACTAACGTGGGAAATGCCAAATTTACATTATTTTATATTAGTACATTATTCTGTCATGCGTGTGAAGACATGGAATTAAATATATTTTTTCCTTTGTTAGATAGATTTTTTATTATTTAAAAGCGGGTAGATATATTTAAATATGGAATATGTCATTTTTGCTGGAGATTTACCTACCTAAAATACGGAGTGTTGACGTCAGCTATGACATGGCGCTGATGTCAAATCTGATGTGGACGGCTTAAAATGATTTTAAGTCTACCGCTATTGTATTTATATATGATGGATTTTTCTAACATGTGCCCATAGGGCACATGATAAAACTCAAAATCCTTCCTTAATTAAGTGATATTCTCCTGAATTAATCAATGAGATTCCATTATTTGTTTTTCCAAGTGAGAATATCACTTAATTAGGGAAGAATCTGGAGTTTTATCATGTGCCCTATGGGCACATGTTAGAAAAACCGATATATGATATGATATGATACTAGTTTAATACCCGTGCAAAATTGCACGGGCTGCCATTTACACGGTGTGTACAAAACCAATTAAAAAAAAATATTTGAGACCCGACAAACTGATAACTATGTTATTAATAATCTTTTAGGAAAAAAATACGTAAATCTGGTCTTGAACTATAAAAGGATAAAGAGAAAAAGAAAATTATACAATAAAATACATCACCACCATAATAGGACAAAGAGAAAGTGATAATACTATTTGGGTTACCAAATTAATAAATGTGCATGATAAAACATTAATTTGAACTGAGTTAGACCGCTTAATTGAAAACATAATAAACCTAATTTAATTTGTCAACCCAATTCGACCTCGGGTTTTCTAAATCATGAAACCACTATTTAGGAGCAGTACATGACCTCTACAGGCGTATATTCAATTTTACCCCCAGATTTTGTCTAACTTTACCCGATCTATTTACCGATTTGACCCCTAAATAAGATAAAGTTAGTTGAACCCATGAAACAAATTGCACGGTCTGTTGTAATAAGATTTTATTTGTATATAAGCAATGTGCATAAAAATTAAAAATGAACATTGGTATTATACTGTAAAAAAATAGGAGACATGATCTTTGACGTGTAAAATATCTTTTGGTTTTTGGGCCATGAACCTTCTTTTATGGCCCGTAACCGGCACTACGGGTTATGACCCTATTATTTTATGGTCATGAACCTGTTATATATGACTTGTAAACTGTATTAACTTGGTCCGTTTTGATGCACATACTTTTGGGCTTTAATTGACCGAACCACTTGACCCGTATTTGAGTTATAAAATTAAGCCTTCCTAAGTTTCATGGCTCGAACCAGACCCTGTTTGGATACACATATTTTTTTAGGTCATGACCCGTTTTCATCACCCGTAACCTAAATTATTAGTTATGAACCCACTTTATATTACTTGTGATCCGTATTAACCCGAACTCATTTAGATGCATGTACATGTGGGTCCAATCTATTGTGCATGTTGATCTCTAAGTTAAACAACATATATAGAACTTATTTCCGAATTATTTTGCACCTTATTTCCAAATACCCAGCCCCTATAATTTCCGTAAATTAAAAATTTTGATTTGATTTTATAAGGATATGATTTCAATTAGTTGCTATTTTTTTTCTTTTCAAGTGACTGATTATATCACTTATTTATTACTATCCTATTTAGCACCGTTTTCATGGGGAAAAAAACTATGTTTGCATTTTTTTAATTTAAGAAATATTATGTTTCGTGAATAATATCGAAATCTTAGGAAATTGCAGTTTATTGTTTAAATTTTATTGCCTTAAAATCCGGAAAAAAATTGCAATATATTGTTCATATTTTACAACCTTAAAAAAAATATTTTATTGCCGTAGAAAATAGTATATTTTTTTCCAAATTTTCGATTTTATAGTATTTATTTTGGGAACTTTTTGTTTTATCCCTTATAATAGGTTGGAATATTGCATGAGTAAAAATGGATATCTTTTAGGATAATTTTAATTCGTTCAGATTATATTATCATTTCCATTGATTTTATTTTAGGATAATACCTTCTGTTACACATTTTTATGGAAATTATATTTTTAAAATTTTATGCTCAATATAATCACGGAAATTTTCTTGTCTAAGACTTCGGAATGATATATATGAATGATTGCAAAAAATATGTCAATTGTATCTTTTCCTTATAAAATGAATGATATATTTTTTTAATCTGTGAATTATTCGATTTATCCAGTGTATGATAGGTTGGAATATTGCGTATTACCTTTTATAATATTCGTCTATTACAGATGGTTAAATATGGAGAGCGATTTCCTTTAGTATTCAGTATAATATCATCCGATGTTAATTGAAGAAATGTCACTTCATTGGGAATTTGTACAGTAGAATATTCTTTTACATGTGTGAATACATGCAATTAAGTGTGATTTCCTATTTTTAAGTAGATTTTATCCGATATATCCCGTATATGATAGGTTGGAATATTATGATTTACCCAGTTTAATATAGAAAATTTAGAAATTATTTTTTCCTTTTCTAGCAATATATTATTTAGATTTTATTACCTTAACATGAAATTGCTGTATATTAATCATATTTTATAATAATAAATCAGATTTTATTTTCACATGAAATTATTTTTTCCTTTTTTACCTATATATTTTTCAGATTTTATTGCCTTAACGTGAAATTGCAGTATATTATTTATATTTTATAACCTTAAAATCAGTTTTTATTGTCCTAGGAAATTGTTTCTTTTCCCAAATTTTTGACTTTATAGTATTTATTTTGGTAACTTTTTTATTTATCCAATATATGATATCTTGGAATATTGTAGAAGCATAAATTGATATCTTTTAGGATACTCTTAATTTTTCAAATTATATCATCATTTCCATTGATTTTATTTTAGGATATTACCTTCTGTTACACATTTTTATGGAAATTATATTTTTAAAATTGGTTGCTCAATATAATCACGGAGATTTTCTTGCCTAAAACTTTGAAATGTTTGTTTTTTACGTAGATTTTTTAGGGTAATCAAGTAATGAACATATAAGAAATTGATAAATCTAATGTAATTTATGAACATTGATTTTGTGATGAACATGGAGTGTTAAACTAATGAACATGAAAAGTTCGTAGAAGTAGGAATATACACAATTAAAAAATATAACTTATAAGTAATGAGGATTGAACACAAATACATTGATTTCATTTCCATTGATCAAATGATGCAGAAAAAACAACGACCTTCAATTAATCTAATTACATAGTTACATGATCAGTTAGGTTGAGAGTGCATGAGAGAAGAAGATCGAAGTAATAATAAGGATGATACAATTTTTGCTACTATGAAATTTTTGTTTGTTGTTGTCCTTTAATATTGGTAGGGTAAAGTGTGAAATTGGTATAACCCTAGAATCTTTGCAAAAACTATGCTGCTTGTTATTATTGGTAATTTATTCATGGATAGTTGGATTTTTTTTTTTTTTACAAATTCTAGTATACAAGGTAAGATTTTTATTTTCTTTCTTTTTTTCAAAAAATTGAAAAGATTTTGCCATTTTATTATTATAATTTGGGTATGTTTTGACACAGTTTCTTAAATTATAATTTTGTGTAATTATATTTTATCTTAGATTAAATTAGCTATGGAAAGTATCATAGTGACTGCAGATTTTCTTTTTGTTTATGGTAATTGATATTATTTATTTCATTAATTTTAAAGACTTGATTACTTTCCTCACAAATTTTGGTTAATATGGGGATATTTTATGATACTTTGGATTTTTTTCAGATTTTATGATTATGAATACAATTATCTCGGTATTTTTTTCTTCTTATAGCTATATATGATTACGACAGAATTTTTTAATTATGGAATCCGTTAATTATGGCGGAGATTATCTTTCCTAAATTGTTACATGTTGACATTAGCAATGACGTGGCGATGATGTCACAACTGTTGTGGACGGCCTAAAATGATTCTAAATCTACCGTTATTGTATTTATATATGATGACATAGATAGATAGATAGACAGATTATACATATAGGAATTGTATCATGTTAGAAGTAGTGTAATGTTAGAAGTCAGAAGTAATAGGGGTCGTCCGATCTAGTCTATCTAACGGCTGATATCATGCGCAAGATTTTTAATTTTGCTGTAACTCCACCTTGTGCAACACCTAACTTTACCCTATCAGATGAGAAGGGGGGTATACCTGACTTTTGTTTCATTTCATACGTCCCGAACTCTCTCTCTCTTCTATTTTTCTCCCAAATTTCATTTCTCTCTCTTCTCCTTTTCTCTCAAATTAAATTCTTCCGATTTCGATCTTCGCTCTCGCAAATCAAACACGCATTTTAATCTCCATCAATCAAATTAACGATTATTTCCAGAGATCAAAGAAGGTGATTAATCTTGTTCTTATCCATTCAATTTTGTTAATCGAAATTTCTAGGGTTTGTGGTTGATTTTCCAATTATTTTCATGTTTTCTGATCTGCATTTACGTTACACATCTGGTTTAATTTGTTGATTTTGTACAGTTTTCTTCGTTAATCGAAATTTCTAGGGTTTCGATTTGATTTTCCTCTTCGAATTCGCACAAATGGGGAAACGAAAAGTAGTTGACCATGGCGAAACTTCTTCGAAGAAACAACTTGTCTCAAGTGAAGAAGCTTCACAAGAACGTGGCGCTTCAACACCTACAGTTAACGTCAATGTTCAAGTTGACTGTCGTCGGAAGCGTCGTGCAAACATCCCACGGTTGTTCGAAATGAGATTTTAGGTTTAGAAAGGTAGACTTTCCATCTAAAAGATGTTGTGGGCATTTTATTTTCCGAAATGATATTTGCATTTATACATAAACCGCCCATGCATCGAGAGGCGTCTACTATTACATTATTATTATATTCGATTATCTCATGGGATGTTCGAGATGAGATTTAAAATATCCACGAGGATTAATAGTCGATTTATACAACGACCTTTTATGATGCAAAACCAAAAATATAAAAAACGGTCGTTATATCGTATGAGCTCTTACAACATGTTTGGTAGAGAAGAAATTGACAGAAAGGAAAAAAACAGGAAACAGATTTTACAACTTTCTTACGTTTGGTTTATAAAGATACATGAGAAGTGGAAGTAAGGAAATGAAATGGAAGGAAATGGTCCTTTATTAAATTGTCATTTATTTTCCTCTCAAAGCGGGCGGAATACGGAAAGCCCATTTACAACATAAAAACACTAATTTTTCCTTCCAATTCTTCCAAAATTTTAACAACTAGGATGAAAGCCCGTGCGTTGCACGGGTCTCTTAATAATGATTTGTATTAGACGTGTTTAAAACTAAAATTGGTAGTTTATGTTTGGATATAGAGAATGTGTGATAAATCTCTAAAAAAACAAAGATTTTTTTATATTAATCCGTCCATTTTTATTTATATATGATGTTTTCGTTTTGTCGAGATAGGGGTTTGACTTTCAATTTGACGAAATAATATTTCAAAATATTTATGAAACTTCTCACATGGAGTAAGGTATGTAAAACATAAAAAGGTACAAAGTTCTTAGTAGTCCAGGACACTTCTATTTCCCCTCCATCCATGTATGATTGTACGGAGATCAGATCCTCTAACCCTGATCATGTTTATGACCAAGTGTTCTTATTCCATCTTAGCTTGTTGATTAATATATCAACTAACTCTTAAACTTATACAACTTATAGATAGGCTAGATATCATATATGGGAGACACGTAATTATATAACTCATGTACGCACGTAGTAGGATTAAATACATAGATATACGTAGGATTATTACATGTTTCATTTAGTTCAAGTATGATTTGATAGTGGTTATGTTATGTACGTATACTGTAATTGTAATTGGAAAACGCCTCCTATATATATGTGATGTCCAGTTAAACCTTCTAAGAAATATGTCGAGAAAGTGTGTCTGTTAATCCACCTCATTAGCATATACTTCATATATATGACTCTAAATCTCGCTCATAGGTAGTAGTATACGAACTATTGGGATTAGATGATTTAAGAACGCTAATACAATCATATGATATTCATTTATAAAGTTTGGGTTGTGCTCCTTAATAAATTAGTCAAGCTTGACTTATAATGTGATCCATATAAATATATAATACACGCCTTTACCACGGAGTTTATTATGTGTTGCGAAATAATATGTAACAATGACATATTTATCTTTGAGTTATGACCGCTACTATAGCAATTCTACGAATATAGGACTCTGAATATATATTATGCATCCATAGGATTGTCTAATAATTAAGAGAGTTTCATTTAAAATTGATAACTAAATAATATTATAAAATTCTCAAAACTCTCTGAAAACCTTCGATTATTGTGAGAGCTCTAAAAAAGCCTCCTTTAATAGTATAGAAGGATTGAACCAAACAAACGAAACCGTAGTTTCCTTCTTTTCTCTTCTTTTCCTTTCCGTTCCTTTATTTTCCTTCCAATTTTTTCGGTTCGATTCCTCTCTACAAAACAAGGTGTAGTCGGAATTGATTGTTGGACTTTGAGTGGGAGTTTAACGTTTTCCTACGATTACGCGATCATCATGAACCAAATGCTACGAACACGCACACACTGTGGGGTGAGGGAGCACAAACAGTGACATACATACCCAGTTATTAGCCAATACCTTCTTTCACGAGTCGCGTCTGCTGATTATTCTGTGTGTCGAAAATATGGGGAGAAAGAGGAATGAGGAGATATCAGAGGATTGGTGCTTCGTCTGCAAGGAAGGTGGCACCCTCATTCTCTGCGAACACAAGTAATGCTTCTTCTTCTTTCTTTCTTTTTCCTTAATTAAACTAATTTCTTTTTCCTTAATTAATTCGTTAATTAAACTAATCGTTCTTGATTTTACAACATTTTTGTTTCTTTATTAATTATGCATTCTGAAAATGTATGTGTGTAAAAAGATGTCATTTTTGATTAATTTACTGTATTGGGTTTTGTGGTTTATGCCCTAGATTGCTTTGGGATGATTAGTTAACTCCAAGCATTGTTATTTTTTATTAAATTATTCGAATTGAGTAATTTGGGAAATCTCGTGGTTTATGCCCTAGATTGCTTTGGAATGATTAATTAACTCCAAGCATTGTTATTAATTAGTAACTTATTCGAATGGAGTAATTTGGGGAAAATCTCGTGTTATTTGGGGTGAACGATAGGATAACCGTTGCTTTAGTTTGTAAAGTGGAGATGTATTGTGGCGCGCACATTTGAAGGGGCTGTGTGATGTCTTCTTACTTTGAAACTTAGGGCACAAGTCACATTTGCATGGATTTAGGAGTGTTTGTGTGGTTGATTGGTGTGTTGTCGGGTTTTAGGCGCAGCCACCTCACGGTTAGCAACGGGCATGCAACTTTTTGTCGTCTTTTTGTGCAAATTGGATAAAGTCACAAATTCGACTGATGAGAGTGTCTCAGTAATTCCGTATTGATAATGTCGTATCATGATGGTTTTTAGATGAGGGTGTTAGGTTTCGGGAGCTTCCATTGCTACAAATTGAAAACTCACCCGTAAGACATTAGAATCTCAACAAATTGTATGTAGAGCTGTCGTGTTCCCCATTTTGTTTGAGGGAAAGTGTTTCTAATACTGGTATGGACATTTGTTTAGAAAACGTTTGTGCTTTTGGCCTAAACTGGAGCGTTAGTGTTTGTACCCATGTAAAAGTGTGAGGAGCCAACACGGGTGTCTGTGGGAAAGGAAGACTCTAAGCAACACATGGCCTAAGGAGTAGTTGATTAAGGCGTTTGGTTATATGTTGTTGGCATGAACGGGTTTCTGTGGAAAATGTCATTTGCTTGTTCTGTTCTCATTTTCTATTGATTCTCGTTTGTAGACTCTTGGTTAATAGTAATGCCGTTCTTTCTTGTTAGTCACTCACACAATCAACCCAGATATGCATATATATTCTTTTCGATAGGAAGAATCAACCCGTATAAACATAGATAATCTTTTTGATAGGAAGAATAGCCATAATCTGTTGCTGTTAATTTTGTTCCCAGGGATTGCATCAAATCTTATCATCCCAAGTGTGTGGGGAAGGATGTTTCATTTCTGAACAGTAAAGAGAGATGGAGATGCGGTACAAAACTTTCCTTTATTTATTGAGAACAACAGTTCAACAACTACCGCTTCTTTTATTTTGTATATTAACTAGCAATCTGGCATACTCTAAAGGTTCCTGCTTCGTAGTTTCAGGTTCAATTTTATGTCTCTCAGTTGAGATTGTTCTGTTCAGCTCTTTAAATAAGATTACCCATAGTAGCTTGAGAAATAAACAATCCAGCTGTCCCTTTCTATATGGTTGTCACCCCCTTGGTTTCTTTTTGCACATGGCAGTAACCATCTTTGTGTCCGTTAATTGATATCCTTTACTTGTATAAAAAAGCTGTCCGGTTAAGTTCTATTACATGGTGAGGAGGTTATCTCTACACCATATCGTTGAGACTGCTCCATTCTTATCCACGCAATTCCAAATTTCAGATTGGCATTCTTGCTTCATTTGCAAGAAGGCTGCAAAGTTCCACTGTTTCTGCTGTCCGAGTGCCGTTTGTGGGCAGTGTCTTTCCTATGCCGAGTTCGTTGTTGTCCAAGGTATCAAAGGATTTTGCAACAACTGTCTAAGGTTTGCACTGCTGTGGGAGGAAAAGAGGAACGTAGACTCAGATGGGGTACGTAGCAATTTTTTAAAGCTTTAGTTTGGATGTTGTATCTTTATAAAACCTAGATTATGAGTGTTTAACAAGGCAACAACTGGTCTTTTCTCTCAAGATGTATACTGAAATAACACAATAACTGTACGGTCTCATACTGCAACCTTAACGAACTCTGATGAACAGTCAAGCATTTAGGAAGTAAAAAAGGCTGGACAGTGGCTTATTCTGATTTCATTGTCTCACTTACTGTTCTCTCCCATCTTAAACTTTAGCATAGTCAAAATACAAGTAACTTAATTGATTGCAAAAATACATAACTTCAGTTTGTGCACCTTGCCATTTAGAGTTGGTTGCATGAATTGTAACTCAATTAGTTGAGTTTGACTGGTGTTTATATCCTGGCTAATCCTTCAAAGTTCCTACGGAATGGATTTTGTTTGCTTCTGATTAATTGTATCCTAATATGTTATATCTTTCTGCCATCTAACCTGAGGAGCTACATTAATTGCTCGTCAGCGGCTCATTACTACCTGGAACTTGAGCTTGTCATGACCGTATGAGATTGACTGGAAATTTTTCGCTTGATCTTTTTATTAGTTCCTTTTGTTTTCGTTTTCCTTTGCTTGATTTTTAAATGTTTCCTAATGTGTTTCACTACTTGTTTATACTCGTGGGTTTTACTACTGTGCTGCCACTACTACGAATTTTTATTGCTTCCCGTATGGCAGTTCCAGATGAAGTTTTATGTTAGTCGACCCCAAATCATTTCTATACTGAGGCTTGTTGTTCTTGTGGAGGGTGAGGGCACGTGAATCACTTTTCAAATAGAAATTAGAATTTTGCCTTGCTAATTATATTTTGCAGTAAAGGTTTGAGCTTTGGTATTAGCTAGGTATCTGCAGGATTTCATTTCTGTTTGCTTTGCAGGGTAAGGTAGATTTCACAGAAAGAGAGACATGTGAATTTCTTTTTATGGATTATTGGGAAATTATCAAGAAAAATGAAGGTCTAAAATTAGAACATCTCCAAAAGGCAAGGGCTTCTTTGAAGAATGGGAAAAACTTCAGAAATTCTGATTATGTAGAAGAAGTTGCTAGAAGTGACAAAGATGTGCTGAATCTGACTAATTACGAGGACTGGGAATGGGAGACTATAGAGGATTATGTTCCTTCCCGAAAAAGGAAAAGAAGAAAGTCAAAGGCATTCAAAAAGGGGGGAAACTGCAAGGTACCCCCAAAGATACAGAAATCTAGTAGAAAAGAGTTTATCGGGTGGTGTTCAAAAGCACTGATTGAATTTCTTGCATCTGTTGGTGTTGATACAAGCGTGGAATTATCACCTTATGATGTGCTCCACACTGTTACCAAATACATTGATGAAGAGAAGCTTTCACATCCACAGCGGAAGAAAATGATTGTTTGTGATAAAATACTTTCTACTCTGCTCGGGAGAAAATTGGTGAATAAACATAGACTTTATAATCTTCTCGAGGAGCATTTTGCTAAGTACCAAGAAGCTTCTGAGGACGATCTTGACAGGAATGACAGCAGCTCTGAACTTATCGGAGAGAGCACCTTAAAATCATGCGCAAAGAAGAAAAGAAAAAGTGGAGATGTTAAAGAGAAGGTGTTTGCAAAATGCAATACGGCATCCATTGTTGCAACAAATATTAAGCTTGCATTCTTGAGAAGGAGCTTGATCGAAGTGCTACTGAAGAAACCTGAAACCTTTGAACGAAAAGTTATAGGCAGCTTTGTTAGGGTCGAATCAGACCCGTATGATTACATGCAACGTAATTCTCATCAGCTTGTGCAGGTCACTGGTAAGGATCACAGTACATAATCCATACTTCTTTAGCTTGATGTTGTGACACTTACAGAGGATTCCTGGATTTTGAATAATTCTCCTATATGTTCACGATCTGGCATATCACTCAGGCAACTACATTAAATTTTCTTGATAGCAAGATCATTTATCACTAAGTATGCACTCTGTAGCACAGGAGCTAAGTGACCCATGGACTCTACAATCTCTTGGAGATATGGTTCAGATTAGTTGGTCTAGAGTTTTCGGCCATTCCTCTGGAGGCATATTATACCCATGGATAGCAATTAATGCCACAGCCTGATCACCTCTTGTTCCTTCTGCCTAGCTAATGTGCAAATTCTTTAGAACAATACCGGAAAATTTCATGTGAATACCAACAACAGTGAAGTAGCTGTTTTGAATTTACTAGCAATTTATAAAGGCTTTCTTTGATGACAGAATCAGTTCATCTCAGTGTCTGCATAAACTCAATTTAAATGGTTCTAGTATCAAACTAACAGTGTGACTATACTGACCAACTGTGGCTGGGCCGAAATCATGCCATCTCGGAACTGGACCCTTACATATGCCTCAAAGGGGTTGCCAGAACAAATGAACAATAGGCTTGTGTTTTATTAAGATGAGTAGGTGTTATCATTTTAAAATTGTAGTCATATAAAAGGGTGTCCCAATTTTATACCTTGCCTTTAGGTCTCCCCTCTATAGTAAAAATTACTTGTCTTGGGCCTTTTTCGGGCTCCATTTTGAGTGCCTGTGAATTTTCCAATGTGAAATAGAGATTGCCAGCCAAGATCCAGAATTCTGGGAGGCAATTGGGAAACCAAGTTCCTGAGAGTTAGAGGAGAGCCCTACATAATTGTGGGAGGATGTTTTTATGAGTAGATCCCCTGAGTTTGTAGAGAGCCTTAAACAAGATGTAGGTTCTCTACTAACTCAATTAAGTATCTATAGATCACTTTTGGGATGGTAATTAGAAATTCAAATGATACTAAGCCCTATGTATTCATTATGGAGTATTATTTATGTCAAATGTCTTTTTTTCTTCTTTTTAGTGGATACTCCGTATAAGTTTGTCAATATTACAATTTCACCCCCTTTTGATTATGGGCTTCTTGTCATCCCATGCCCCTGTGAAGTTATATTATTTTCTATAAATTAGATCATTTTGATTGCTTTTTTAATACTGTTATCTGAGGGATGAAAGTAGCAAACTCAGTTTGATATCAATGAAAGTGGAGAGAAATGGTTACTTCTAACGTGAGAGAACACTGATTTATATTTTATAATAATAAAAAGTTAGCGGAAAAAAAGAAAAGGTCAGACCCAGTGATTCATATTTTAGTGTAGATGGCACTACGGGGAGACTCTGGGAGGATGTTTGGATTGGGGTTACTCTTTGGTTACAGTGTTCCCTTGAGTTTGTCAACCTCCTAGCTTGTGCGAAGCTTCTATTTTTAAACGTTACCACCACAAAAACAACTCTTCAGATCTCCATTTACGTAGATGCCCTCATGAATTGGAGATCAAGGAGATTTCGCTTTGAACAGCCCTGATAGACACGTGAGATGATGTTTGTGATACGAGAGTTTGGACCTGTGATGGGACGGGTTTCTTCTTATGTAAGACCATCCTGAAAATATTATTTGTCTACTCAACATCCACCTTTCCCGATTGCCAATTGCATAAGAAAATGCAAGGTGTCGTGCAAGGTCTGAGGCTCTGAGCTTTCGTCTGGACTATGGTTTTGGGATTTGGTAACTGACACGGTTTCAAGAAAGAAGGCCTATGGAGTGACAATAGAACTTCATTTTGTATGTACTATTATGGAGTTACTTTGCTTCGATAATGTGCAACCAAAGTGTAACTTAAGTTCTCAATTAACTAGATTGTTAATTATTCACCTTTTAGGTATAAGGAATCTGCCCACAAAAGAAGCAGATGTTGAGATTTTGTTCCAAGTTTCGAGCATGCCTGTGGATATTAGTGTTCATCAGCTTTCAGAAAGTGATTTCACTATGGTATGTAATTTTTTTGTCTTTAATATACTAATGTTCAGTAATAAGATTTCTGTTAGGACATGCTAGGCTATAAATTCATTAGCAACCTGCAATGGTCGACTTGTTTTCTGCATTCAAAAGTTAATTAAGAAGTATTCATGCTTGCTAAAAGAAATGCCAAATACGTACTAACAAGTTAGCTATATGCTACATTACTCTATAAGTAGTAGCTTGTATGTATATTGGAAATGCACGTGTTCCTCAAACATAATAGGCGGAAAGGAGAAAGAAGGTCATAAAGCTTATGGTGTAAATTATAATTTGATGTTTTTATTCATGAAAAATCTTGTCTCGAACAACACACATTAAGTAGCATTGTCTATTTCAGCCCTGGTCAATTCATTTTGCGTTTTCTCACAAAACTTTGTGTAATCACAATGTATGTCCTTTCCAAAATTTTAGTATAGCTAAGGTTGTTTTTGGTCAATTTTGTTTGTGTTTTTGTAAAATTTGGTCTTAGTTGTTTTTGTGTTGATAAAATATTTAAGCAGGTAGTATGTTTTTGGATGTTGGCTATATAAAATTTCTAAGGTAGATGGTAAAGGGAAACAGTTTCTGATCATAAACCTGAAAAAAAGTGCACTTTTGATTCTTGTGCTACTTAGGCACGTTATTTTGGTAGTAACACAGGAGAAAAGTCTTTTGTTTCGTGTTTTTATTTTATTGAAAAAAAAAGGTTTTCATTGTTATTAACCAAATATGTTTTTGGCCTTTCTTTTGTTTTTTGGTTGATGTGAATTGCAGATACTAGAGCTGTGTTTAATAGTGTGTAATAAACACCACATAAACGGCTAAATCCCTAATAAAAAGACCAATTTAATATTCTATGTTGGGGGGGGGGTTTAATTGTAGAGAATGAAGTCTTGTCTTTGTAAGCTTAGTTAAATGCACTATGCCATCCCATCTGGTTGCTAGCATTTAGAAACATTGACACCCCTGTTCTCGTAAAAAGATGATATCTGAACATCCGTTCAAACCAAATTACAAAGGTCCATCCAAAGACAGCCTCTATTCATACTCTCATTCAACCAACTGCTATCCTTTATAGGGAGATTTTGGATTTGTCTCCTAATCCTAGCCTCTACTTCCTTAATAACCATTTCACTGATTCTTTCAGGTCGTAAAAGCATACTCTCAACTCTGCACTTGTTCCTGGCTCTCCATATGTGATAACATAAATTGCAGCATCTTTTGCCGACCAAAATTATGTTTGCTACTATTTAGTAACTTGGACTTAGACAAGTATTCTGTTGATCAGTTCCCCTCCCCCCCTCTGTCTCTCTCTCTGAATTGCCCCACTAGTCAGACAAACGATTTTTCTTTGCGGCACTGGGATAATGTAGTAGCTTTTGTTGTTGCTGTATGCTTGTGAACCTGGCTATATCTAAGATTATTGAGAGTGATTTTCTAGTTACGCCTACCCTATTAGTGGCTTATCCTCTATAGTGCTGATATGTGCTTTCTGTATGCAGGAGGAATGTGATCAGCTGAATCAGAAAATTAAAGACGGACTTCACAAAAGGCTCACTGTTGTGAGTCTATATACACTGGATTATGTTTTTGTTTGTCGCTTGTGTATAACAAGAGCTTTATAAACGGATCTTGAATGTCATGGAGGAAGTCTTTAGCTCTTTTGACTAAACTGAAACTAGAAGAAATTATACTTTCATTTAATATGTGATTCCTTAATATGTCAATAAAAGCCAACTTAATTTAGATGTTAAAATTTCCTTTATATTTGTTTTCCTTAGAAGTAGACAAATAAGCTACTTGGTCTCAAAGTGGGGCAGGATTAGCTTGTTCCCTCTTTCTTGCTGTCTGTGCATCATAGTATATCTTGCTTCAATGCTTCCTTCGTTTAAGGTGAAAATCGTGATAGCTTTCTCTTGAATCTTTAGTCTGGGCTTAGGATTAGTTGCTTCCTTGTTGAGTGCTGGTCTTCTTGAGTTTTTCCTTCCTCTTACAAATTTCCTATTTGTCTTATGGATAAATTTTCGTATTTGTGAGCTGTGTGCTATTCCAATTAAGCTAAGTGAACTAGAAACTGCTTTTATCAAGTGTACAACACACATTTTTGCTTCATCTACTGTGTGATTTTGCCAGTGGATCTCCTCGTGATATTGATGATAGTGTTCTTTAATGATATGATTTTTATATTGATTTGTTCATTCTGATGTAAAGTATAGATTTTAAGACTATTTAGTTTGTCGTCTTTAATATTCGTTGCTTTGTGTAAGGTGGAGCTTGAGCAGAAGGCCAGAGATTTGCATGGAGATATAACTAAACATGTATGATTACTTGTTATTGTGATATGTAACCCCGAGTGAACTACATTTTATTTTTTGGTTGCTGATTCTATTGGGACCTTTGATCTGACTGTGACTTCCATGGATGGTTGGGCTTTTGTGCATTTGTCTCATCAAACCTAATAATGTACATTTCATATTTCTATTGAATCGCAAATTGCTGTTTCCACTCTATTTCCAGGGTTTAGTTAAAATAGTTCCTCACTTGTGTGGAGGACTAGCTGCAACCTAAAACGCGCTTGCATAACTGCATGTGCAAGTTTTATTTTCCCATTCAATTTGATTGATCATCTCCTTAAACACTACAAGTTGGTATTATTTAGTATGACTAAGGGTGGTTCTGCAGTTACCATTTTATGTAGCTCACTCATGTATAGTTTCACTTTTTAGACTGGTTGAAACCCATGGTGCTCTGCTGTAGGCAATTTCTGGTTAATATGCCCTCCCATGGTGGTTTTGACAAAGCAAGAATAATGGCTTATATATGTATTTCTTTTTGAAATGTTAGCCCTCCCATGGTGGTTTTGACAAAGCGAAAATAATCTTTAACTTATACTACCGTATGACATTCCCAAGACGGTTACTTATGACAATTCATGTTAGCCATTTTGGGAATAGGGTTTGGTTGTTGTTGTATATGTATTTCTTTTGAAATGTCTTTTTCGAGGGCTCCTTTTCTGTTAATTTAGCTTCCAGACAGTTTTCCATGCAATATTGATATCCTATCTTACTAATAAAAAAAAAAGAAAATTGTTTTCCTGGTGATTTGGTTTTTTTTGTTGACACTAACATTTATCATGTCAACTGCCTTGGCCTGTGTGTGGGAGATTCTTCTTTGATTAGTTTTTTCTAGTGAACGAAAAAGAAACAAAGACACATGTTTTTTTTTTTTTTTTTTTTTTTTTTTTTTTTTTTTTTTATTTATGCTATTGTTCAATCTGCTTTTAATTTGCTATTTAAACCTTGTTTCAGTGGATTGTAAAGGAGCTTGCACGGTTGAAGAATCTTATTGACAAGGCAAATGAGACTGGACGGAGAAGAGAATATCCTTTTTGGAGTTGATCTCCTGTTCTGTGCCAATATAAGCTTAGAATTTGCATTTATATGATATTTTTGCTTTTGCTAATTTTGGCCATTATCTAGATGATAACATGGAAGAGCAACATCCAAAGTGACTTACCATAATACCATGTACTTCGTATCAGACACACAAGTTGAACAGAAAGAAGTTTATCTTAAGTTATCAACTTATCATTAGGGAAGTATAAAAGGGAGGCCACCTTGAGTTGCAACGGATAATGTGCTTCAGAGTCTCTTCTGAGAGAACCAAACACATAGTCTTTCTTAAGTTTGAACAAGGAGTAGGGGATTTGTTCCGAGTGAAAGCTTTCATTGCAAAGCTGTGGCCCCGTAGAAGTTGATTTTGTTCATGGCATGACATCATTATTCTTTCTTTTAAGTGTATATTATCGATTCTCATGGATCATTCCCATCTGCACTGGTCCTTCAAATGGGTTTGAATTTACTTTTAGTAGAGTTGTGTTAGGCTATTTCTGTGTGGACCTCATTTCAGGCAAGATGATTGAAACAAATGAAATAAGTTAATATTGTTCCAAACACTTGGATTTTCTTGGCAAACTGGAAACAATTCTATTTTGGATTTGGTTTTGGTGAAAGAGCAGGCTTGTTTCAACTGATCTGCCAAGTCAAGTTTGAGGCAGAGTCATTGGTGTCGGGTCAGTTTGGTGAGATGTTTTAGTCTATTTATACCAATTTTTCCATGTCTTCATTGAGGTCAAGTCTGTGACTAGTAATTTTCTTTGGGCCAGCTTGATGAGATCTTTTAGTCTATTTGTACCTTATTTGTTTTAATATGGGATGTTACTGGGGAAAGATTACGATTATGTTCAGGGTGATATAGCTTTACTCTTCAAGTACTGGAACTACGCTTTGAATATAGCTAGCGCTTCTCGAGTATATGAACTGAGGCTAGGCAAGGATAGTTTTTACATGGAATTGCAGAGGTCCTCCTTTTGCCAGAACCTTGGATCGAGTGACAGTCTCCTCAGAACAAATGGGAGTAAGTGAGTGATAAAAGTTCTGATTCGATCAGTCAAGTCTAGTAATGGAAAACTCAAAACTTGGTCCTTGTTTGGTTGCACACGGGGGGTTAATTTCAAATGAATTTTGTACTTACATGGAATTGAAGTACACTGAAGTGAATATAGTACAACCTCTCATGTGAACTTCTAGAAGTCTCATATACCTAGCATCCCATAGGTAAGCAACTTCTTTCTGTGGGAAGTTGAATTTCTGGGTGCTTCTATTTCCAATAATTTTATCTATCTATTTATTACACAAGATTTCAATTTTTAGGCTGTGCAACTTCCTTGGAACTTATGCACCAGCCAAACCATTGTCAGCCTTTTCCGATGAAATTAGAGCATGATTAGTAGAGATGGTGCAATGTAATCATCATTAAAACCCATTCAAAGATAGTGGGGACCATTAGGCGAGAGAGCGGAAGGTTGGAATTACCAGTACAAGGTGAGGTTCCCATTTCATCAACTCATGTGTTGGTGACTTAGAACCTATGTATTTTACCATTAGTTCATGGGTACAAGTGATCAAAATGCAACACCCTTTGTGTTATTATCCTCTCTTATTGTATGACAAGGTTGCTTATATGCTACCAAACGTAGTCTTCATGTGCAAGAGAATTACAACGTGGTGTGTTAAGAACAAGAAAATCATCAGCCTGATAAACGTGCGAAGGGCTCTGCAAATCAGGTAAAACCTGTGGTCTTATGATTAGGAAGGCTCCCTTTATTCTCTAATTCACAATGAAGATAGGAATCACTTGGTAATTGATTTTGGTGCAATGTGCAACTGACAACCATGTGAAATTGAGAGGCCTTCCAAGAATGGGTGTGCTGAATGGTGGATCTATCGTTGTATGCTCTGGCTAGGTTTTGTTTTTAGGATAAGAGAATAAAAATTCTTAATGATTGCTAAAAAATTGCCCCAGACCTTATAATTTGGTCATTCTATTGTCTCTATTGTTTGTTCTTAATAGCTGATTAGACTAATGGAGTATACAGAGAGGAGAAACCTACTTTTGCTCCCAAGAGAACAACTGCGTCTAATAAATGAGATACCAGAAGTGAGAGCAGAAGTTAGAGAAGAAGATGTGAAGCTCAACAATCAAAGGAGGAAACTTGTGTCTGATGCTTTTTCTGAAGATTTGATTGGAACGGAGGCCACAGGTGAGCTTAGCTCTTTACTTCTACTTCTGCTGAAATGTGAAATGTCTGTTTAGTTACACCACAAGTTTATCAAAAGAGTTGAGTAGTCCGGCCATTTTGGTTACTTTGGATGGAATGGGGTGTTATAACGTTCGTTATCTGGACTTTGTTTAGAAAGGTGTTTAGTTTCATGCTTGATCAATTAAGCCTGCAAGTGTCGAGGGAATTTACCCAGAACAGAATCGAAGCATCCAACTCTCAAGATGCTAGAGTGAAAGCTGTATAAACTATCTCCACGCTGTCCTACTCGTAATTGGTAGCTAGGTTGACTCATTTCCTCTGATGTTTCCTTCTAAAAAAAAAAAAAAAACTTCTTGTTGTATCCAAGAGAGACACTTTGACAGCCCTTAAAATTATGGTGTATTAGATGCTGCCTAAAAACTAAAAAGAGTTCTTGGAAGTGATTTGATTAGGTTCCTTAATTTTCCTTCTTTGGGTATACTGTACTGTGAACTTGAAGCAGGTTGAAAAGACAACTCTATAGATGTTACGATAGTAGGAAACAGGGTTTCCGAATTTTCTCTAACCTTTGAGATATGTTCGTGTATGTATAAGTTCGTGTCTTTAGTTCATTTTGTGTTCCAAACTAGGTAACATGTGTATCATCTTGTCTGAGGGAGGTTATTTACACTTTACACGCTATAGCTTCATGAGCTCACGCCTTCTTCTGAAGTGGTGATTCCTTGTACCCCTTTTTAAGTACATATACGACAATTAGGGGTAGTAATTTATTTGTAGTATATTCAATCAACTAGGTGATTTTTTCCCCGTCTACCAATCCCATACATCTTCTTAAAAACTTAAAATCCATAACTCAATTTCTAGATAAATGACGCTTAATTGGCCTATACCTCTTTGCACTACTTTATCTAAACCTGTTTGCCTAAAAAATTGCTTTTCAGGAGATGCCAGTGACGAAGAAGCTGTTACTTCATCAGTTTCTGCTGAAAATGAGGACTTTATGACATCTGAAATGAAGGAACAAACCCAAGAAGTTAAACGAGGTAACATTTGTATCTCCTTTTAAAACGAAAGGCCCTCTACTCTTAGAGCATCAAGCCATCAATGGCAATGATAAGTCTCTTATCATCCATCTCCATGTACTCACTTCCTTACTCCTCTAACTCAATTTTTACCGTCTTTGATATGTGGCTCATAACAAGGATAGAAATTTTTATCATTGAAGATCCCACAATTTTCTCCCCTAAGTTTTTGTTATTTATCAAAAAAAACCAAAATGACGTCAATTTGATGTCCAACAGAAGTTAAAAAGAGAAAAACTAATCGTTGGTCTCTGATGATGGAACACAAAAATGCATTCTTCATTGTTAGAAATTGAATATGGATCAGATTATGATAGAATATCATTCTTAGCACCAACCAGTTTCCTATGAAACTTTGAGATTGAACTTTGATAGACCTTTTTTTTTTTTTTTTCTTTTTTCTTTTCTATCATTGTTAATGATGGTTTATGCCACCTCAAATCATTTTAAGAAAGTATGTGTTTCAGGAGATTGTAGCGATAAAGGGGCTGTTACTGCATCGGTTTCTGCTGGAAATAGGGACTTGAGAACGTGCAAAGTGAAGGAAGTTTCCAGAGATTGTAGTGATGAAGGTGCTGTTACGTCATCAGTTTCTGCTGTAAACAGGGACTTAAGGACGTCCAAAGTGAAGGAACTAACTCAAGAAATTAAAGGAGGTAATGTTTGTATATTTTTTATCGAGAGAAGTTTCCTACTCGCTAGAACTAGCTTGCCAACTTCCGAAACATTGATTGGGAGTATGCGTTTCAGGAGATACCAGTGATAAAGAAGGTATTACTTCATCGATTTCTGCTGGAAATGGGGACTGGACGACATCCAAGGTGAAGGAACGACCTCAAGAAATCAAAGCAGGTAATGTTTGTATCTTCTTGACTGAGAAAGCTTCCGTACTCTATAGCTTCTTGAACTTTTGCCACCTTCCAAACAATTGATTTTGAACATGCTTTTCAGGATGTGCCGATGAGATAGATGCTGTTACTTCATCTGTTTCTGCTGGTAATGAGGATTTGAGGATATTTGTAGTGAAGGAACGGACTCAAGAGAACAAAGGAGGTACATGTTTATCTTGATCTTGATGCTGTGGTGTTCTGCTTAAGTTTTTACCTTCTTTTAATGCAGAAAGACTCAAAAGTTTGATGTGCACCAATGTTTTTATGCGAGTGTATCGTTCGACATAAGAGTTCTGTTATAGGATTTCTGAATGTTATGGTATGTAGTCTATGAAACTCTTTAGCTCATGTTCTTCCTAATGTTTCAGGAGTTGCCAGTGAAAATGTAGCAATTGCCTCGTCGGACTCTGTTGGTAATGAAGACACGGGGATAGTTGATGCTAGAGAATTCACTCAAGGGAATATGCAGGGTAAATTATATATATTTATTGGTGTTGTTTATGAATCAGTATGGCTCGCTGACATGTTTTGTTCTTAATGTGAATTAGCAGTCGGTCCATGAATTTTTTCGATTTGAGTTATGGTATTCCGGAAACAGCCCATCTATGTAGGCTGCTGACATCTTACCTCGCCATGGGCAGCCTTCAAGGCTTTGGAAATATTTGGAATATTGCTGTTATTGTTGTTGGTGGTGGTGATGCTGTTTATATACTTTGGTGTACAGCTCATGTGTTCATCCAAAATAAGCACACAATTTTGCTCAAAATATAGGCTCAACAAATTATTTGTATTACCATATGATCCTTTGACATGACTCACTTTAGAATTATGTGTAAGGTTTATTGAAATCTTATCTTAAAATGTTAATGTATTATCTATGTAGGCTCTCCTGGAGCGATTGAAACGATTGATTTGAGTAGTGATGATGATGATGGCGATGCTGAGAGAACGAAGCTAGAGAGTATGAAGTACACAACTAAGAAGAGAGAGTCTGCAGAATGGTACTGCATGGGTCCATCGCGAGAAGAGAAGGGGCCTCTTAATATGTCAGCACTTCAGGAATGGTATGGAATAGTTGGCATCTATGCTTATAAGTTCAAGGTGTGGAGGAAGGACCAAAGTCCAGAGAATGGAATTCCTTTGCAGGATTTTATCGCTCAGATGGCATCATGACATGTTGCTAAGATAAGTAAAGACCTCTCCTGCCTGCCGCATACTGTGGATGCAATGATGCATAATTGTGTTCATACCACTGTATAAATGTGTTTTGGCGCTCTGTTAATGATTCAAAAGGACGTACAGGTGAAAAGAAAAGTATAGCACAGGATGGATAATTTGTAGGGAAATCATACTTAAACTGGAGACGACTTTGTCGACTTTCATCCTTGGCCTCCAAATGCACATAATTCTACCATATGCTACGCTCCTCTGCTACTGGATGCATATTTTTTTTTTTCTTGTGTTTTGTATAGGGCTGCTTTTGAACTGTAAGCAAGGCAATGCTCCAATGCGCGGCACTTAGTTTGTAAGTTCAAATTGCTGTCGCCGGGAACACGGCTTATTTTGGCAAAGGAAAAAAAATTAGCTTCTTACGTACCACAAATTTGCTTTAGCCCTGAACTCGATTATATTGCGCTCATCCGTTTTTTTCTTTATTTATTTTATTATTGTTATTTATTTATTTTGACGAAGGCTCATGTGTCTCGAGTCTGTACATTTTTCGCCTTAGTAAAGAAACCGATCAATAAGAATGTGTTATGCCGTAACATTTACTCCTCTGTAAGGTTAGAAGTAAAAATAAGGTTTTCATAGACTCGGATAGGTAAAGGTAAATATAAATATCTAGAAAGAAAACGTTTGGACAGTGAAAACAATATAAAAAAAAAAAAAAGGAAGTGTCAGTATGTTAAGCGCATCAAGCACAACAGTCCATTATCTTTGTCAACGGGAAGCACACCAGCTTTCCCCTTTTATTAACATTATCTCGTGTTTGGACCTGGCTACTATAGAATGTAGATGACTTGCTAATTTCTAAGACACAAATTTACTCCCTCCATAAAATTACGCGTAAATTTCTAAACATCTCTTTTATCCATTAGTATATCTTATTAGAATAAGCTCCTCATCGTATTGTATAATTGGCATTAAAATAATGAAAGTATGGTTGTGAAATATAATATTTGTCAACAAAAATTCGACAGCCTTGCCTTTGATAATTTTCACATATATATTTTTCTTTTGTCGATTTAAATTCAACAATTTTGCCTTTCAAAATTTTCCAATATGCATTTTTCAATCAAAAACGCAATTTAAACATTAACTCCGATATCTGAAAATCCTACGAAGGTATCACTCCTACTTGATTGGTAAGTGGAAGCGGAAGTGATCGTTCAGCAAAGAAAAAAGCCCTGCTACATTTCTTTCATTTTCATTTTTAGGGTTTAACAAAAGACGGAGAATTCTCAACCATTTTCCACCACCTTCTCAAACCACCACCACCACCACCACCACCACCACCATGTCTCTATACCGCCTCCTCCACCGCCGCGCCACCACCATCCCCTCCCTCGTCACCTTCCTCACCCGAACCCCTCACCCACCTCCCCACTCTCACCCACTCTCCCTCCTCCAATCCCGCACTTTCGCCTTCTCCTCCGCCGAAGAGGCAGCTGCGGAACGCCGCCGTCGCAAGCGTCGCCTCCGCATTGAACCACCACTCCACGCCCTCCGCCGCGACCCCTCCGCCCCCCGTCCACCACCTGACCCGAACGCTAAACCCTTACCCGACACCACCTCCGCCCTCGTTGGCCTCCGCCTCAACCTCCACAATCGGATCCAATCCCTAATCCGCGCCGGTGACCTCGACAACGCCGCCGTCCTCGCTCGCCAAGCCGTATACTCCAGGGTTCGCCCCACCGTGTTCACCTGCAACGCCCTCGTCGCCTCCATGTACCGCGCCAAGAGGTACGACGACGCCGTTTCTCTCTTCAGCTACTTTTTCGAGCAGCATAATATTGTTCCCAATGTTGTCTCCTATAACTTCCTGATTGCTACTCACTGTGATTGCGGCCGCGTTGACGTGGCTCGCGAGTATTACCAGAAGATTCTCGCTGACGCTCCTTTTAGTCCCTCTGCCGTTACATTTAGGCACTTGACTAAGGGTTTAATTGACGACGGCCGTATCACGGACGCTGTCGATATGTTGAGGGAGATGCTGAATAAGGGGCTTGGGGCTGACTCTTTGGTTTATAATAACTTGATTAAGGGGTTTTTGGATTTGGGGGAATTGGATAAGGCGAATGAGTTGTTTGATGAGTTGAAGGAGAGGTGTCTTGTTTACGACGGGGTTGTGAATGCCACTTATATGGACTGGTTCTTTGGCCAGGGGAGGGGGAAGGAGGCTATGGAGTCGTATCGTTCGTTGTTGGGCCGTGAGTTTAGGTTGACCCCTGCTACCTGTAATGTGCTTCTTGAGGTTTTGCTTAGGCATGGGAAGAAGAAAGAGGCGTGGGAGTTGTTTGATTCTATGTTGGATAATCATACGGTCCCGACTTTCCATGCTGTGAATTCCGAGACTTTTAATATAATGGTTAATGAGTGCTTTAAGGAAGGGAAGTATGATGAGGCTGTTAGTGCTTTTAGGAAGGTTGGGACTAAGATGGGGTCGAGACCGTTTGTTATGGATGTTGCTGGTTATACTAATCTTGTTGTTAGGTTTGTGGAGCATGGCATGATCTCTAAGGCTGAGGAGTTCTTTAGTGAGCTTCAGACAAAGTCGTTGAGTCAAGATGTTACGTGTTATAGAACGTTTATTGATGCTTACCTGAAGGAAGAAAGGATTGATGATGCACTGGGAATGTTTAACAAGATGGTTGATGTCAATTTGAGAGTGATTCCTTTGTATGCTAACAGATGGTTTACTGAACTCATTCAGAGCAACAAGGCTGTGGAATGTTCACAGATTTTGACAAAAATGGGGGATAGGGAGGTAAAACCTGATTCTTTGACATATGAGATTGTGATTAAAGGGCTGGTTGGTGTAGGTGCATTTGATGTGACTGTGGATACGGTTGATCAGATGATGAGGTATGGTGTTGCTGTAACTCCATTGCTCCGGGAGTATTTACTAGAGGCATTCGAGAAGGAGGGGCGAAAGGAGGAAATGCTAAAGCTTTTGGATGAGAGGAGGCAGGTGTATTCTCAGCAACCTCACCCTCGCTCTTCTGGACCTTCTAGACCAACAGGAGTTGGACAGTCTCCAAGGCCCACTGCTGGAAACCTGAGGCCTGCAGGCACTACAGGATATTCTGGTCCAGCAGGAGCAACAGGATACTCAGCTTCGGCAGGTTCAACTGGATTTTCAGCTTCAGCAGGGGTCACAGGATATTCAGGTCAGACAGGGCCTACAGGATATTCAGGTCAGGCAGGGCCGACAGGATATCTGGGTCAGGCAGGGCGGACAGGATATTCGGGTCAGGGCGGGCCTACAGAATGTTCAGGTCAGGTTGGGCCAACAGGATATCCGGGGCAGGGAGGGCTGTCTAGATATCCAGCTCAGGGAGGGCCGACAGGATATTCAAGTCAGGGAGGGCCAGCTGGATATTCAGGTGAAGTGGGGCCAACTGGATATTCAGGTCAAGTGGGACCAGCTGGATATTCCGGTCAAGCAGGACTGACAGGGTATTCATCTCAAGTAGGATACACGGGTTCAACATTGCCAAGAGATTCAGGCACAGTAGGCTCATCTGTATATACTGATCCGCCAAGGCATACAGGATATCCTGCGCCAGCTGGAACTTCAGCGTTTCAGGGACCAGCAGAGCAAATGTGGAAGGCTGGGTCTACAGAGCAGATAGGACATTCATGGCGAGCTGAACCACCTACGTTTCAAGGATTGTCTGGGCCTGGGAGGTTTCCCGTGTCAGATAGGCCAGAATGGGAGGGTGGATTTCAAGGGCCAGCGGGAACTGCAGCATATCCTGAAGGACAAGGACCAACAGAACAGGCAGACTTATCAGGGTCAGGAGAACTATTAAGAAGGTATTCGGGATCGGGATATCAATAAATGGTGAAAAGATACACAAGGTAAAGAGCTTATCATCAGCATTATTTAATTTCTCGAGTGGCTCAAAGGACATGAAGTTTCTTGTCTATGACTTTTTTAGGTTACCTTTTTGATAATGTACCTTTCTTTTACCTATTCTTAGGTTGTCAGATAGTCAATGAACAATATTTTTCAACACGTGATAAACTCACTTATTCTTTCGTTGATATATATTGATTTTCTGCCAGTGCAGTGGCACCACAGTCGAGTTATCAAGAAATATATGTTAACTGTTGAAGCTGTAAGCCTGTAACTAATATCATTATATATTTCGCAGATTTGCAGATGTTTTAGCCTGTCTTCATTTTAGCTGTTTGCTTAGTTTGGTGGGAGAAGATAACTCTCACTTTGCTATAAGATGTGGGCAGGGCATCTTTTTCTCCTGTGATACGCTGTTGTTTTAATTGGACTATGCACATGTGCATGTTTCAGGAGGCCATGCAGCATCTGTATGGCCAATTGTCTTTTTTATGGCACTGTCAGTCAATATGTTAATTTTGCGGATCCGCTGTTGGGGGTTGCTTGCAGCAGTCAATCTCCTTTCTTAACCTGGTCAACGTTACGTCTTGATCCTCGGAAATGGCACTTTGTCAGTTGTAGCCTCTAACTGATATTGTGCTATAGGAGGTCTGGGTTAGCAGCTTGTATTCATTATTTTCCAACTTCAGTTTATTGCAAATTCCCTGTGGTCATTCCTGAACGAAAGGCTAAGGTACCAGTGTGCTCATCAAACTACTGAGTCCATCTCAGTGCCGTTCTAACAAAAGAAAGGCACTTCGAATGCCACTTGGTTTTTCCCAGTGCGTTTGTCCTGCGACCCCTCTTTACTAATGGTATGGACGTCTAACTTCCACTTGTTTTAGAACGCGTTAGTAAATATTTCTATCTCATTCATCTTCCTAACATAAAGAGTCAGGCAATGAAAAATAAAATGAAATTTATGCATTTAGTAAAGTGCTTTTGATGCTGATCTTTCTTTTTGTTTAGTGTTTCCAAGTTTGTCTGCTTCTTATGAGTTTCTATGTATCTCGGTCAAGATGCTGACGAGTATTAATCTTAAGGAGGTACTTGTTTCTCCTAGTCACTTGGTATTTCAATGTGCATATGAAATTTCTTACATGCGTAAATCTCTCCTGTTGATTCAGATTTTTGAAATCATATACTCCATATGGTGAAGTTCCTGTTGGCAGTAAATATTAGTGACAGCTTTAAAGGCACAGATGTTTGGATATGTTAATAGGTTTCTCTCTGGTTGACATGGGTTCTTGTGTCAATTTTCACAAATCATGATAGGAACATTGTTTTTTCGCCAGGATTTCTAAGAGCCTGCCCTGAAATGCTTTTTTTGCTTATTATTTCTAGTTACACCAGAAAACGTTTCTAATATGCACCTTTATTACCCAAAAAAAAAAAAACAGTAAATTTGATTGATGAATAAGAATTCTAGACTCATGTGTGATGACTTTTCCTCTGTCATCATTCCATAACATCTTGCTGTGAAGATCAGATGCGTATTTGATTGAATCACTGTCACTGCATGGGTGATTGTTCTGTTAGTGACTGAAATCGTCATCGTGGTACAACTGGTTCTTTCTTCTGCCATTGCAGCCTGTACTGTTCGTTTTGCTTTGGTGGTCTGCTTTTGCCTTTCTCTTCTGGTTTTTCTTCGGTGGATCAAGCACTCGAATGTAATGTTTTCCTTTCCTGTCTTCCACTTTGAGCTAGTATATGGTAAATGAGGAAATTATAAAATCAGTATGCCCATCTATATCTTGTGAATTTGTTTGATTTGTAGGATGTGGGGTGGGTGGAACTGAAACTTTGAAATCTAGTATCTAACTGCTAGGTTAGCTACTCTGGATAGCCCAGAGATGATCCTTGTAGCTGACTGGCCGCCAGGGCACCAGGGTTTGTACCCTGGCCGCTCTTAATATGTTTTTTTATTTTTTTTGGGAATCCCGCATCTGTACACCTTATAAAAGTTTCTACAACTTATAACTGTTCATTGGAACAGAACAGCTTCACGCCCTTTGTCTGGCGCGCAACGAGCCATGTCACTCGTCTCTCCATCACTTGCTTCTTTTGTTCTCTCCGCTTCTTTCCCAGAGCATCACCAGCTTGCATTCCTCCTCTTCGTTTCGTTCTCCTACTGTGCTTCCTTTCTCTCTCCTCCTGGTTGTTTCGATTGCTTCTTTCTCTTGCCGAAGGTTGCTCTGGCGATCTCACACTTTGGTAGGTCTTTATTCAGCTTATCTTATGCGATTTTGTGATTCTTGTCGTTTGATTGATTGTAATCTGTAACCTTCTTTAGGTAGTTATTTATTTTATTTTATTTTTACTCAAGGGGTTCTTTATGAGAACACTTGATTAGAATTATTACACGCCTTTTTAGCATAGCAGAGATGCTATTTTTAAGTTTGGATTAGAGAAATGAGCATGATGGCACAATTTCGATTTTGATTAGGTTATTGAAATTTTGTTCTGGGGTTGAAGGGGTAAAGGAGAAGCAGAGGAAGGAGTCATCGAGGTTGGAGATGGGTGAATAGGAAGTTGCCGGCATTGAATAAGTTGCTGATGGAGGAGAATGATTGGTAGCAGTATATACGCAGGTCTCTCAAATGAAAGTGGTTCAATGAGATAACAGCCCTGTTTTCTATGTTTCTTTCTTTCTGCTTGTTCTGACTGCTCATTATTAGCTAAATATGTGGAAATTCTTGATGTCATGTGTGTGGTTGGGGCAAGTATAACTCATCAAGGTTTCGACTTTTCGACATGTGCTTTGTGGAAATCAATTCTGGGAATCACTCGTGAGAATTCTTTGTTTCTCTGATAGACTTTGGTTTCCTTTGTTCCTCTCACATGATGTGGTTCATGTTATTTATGGCTACAAATCTTCTTTTTAATGAATGTTGTGTACAGGAAAATTTGTCGCTGTGCTTTGTTTATATTCAAAGCGGCTCAGGGTTTTTATTTTTTTATTTTTTTTATTTTTGACAACGGGCTCAGTGTTGTTTATTCGCATAATTTCTCAATTCGAATTTCGCATTTTTCTGGCCAATAAACTTACATCTCCCAATTCAGGTTGGATGCCTACTCTATTATTTCGTTTTGGGCATGATCTAAGATTATCACTTTCACCATGTACTTTCTGGTTACAAACTTGTGTCGCAGATAAGTAGTGGATATAATTGAAAGGTATGATAGGTTCTTTCTTATGCAATCAGATTCCTAGGGTCTTGTTCAAAGTGATTGCCAATTAGAGTCGTGTACTCGTGTTCCTAGTCAATCGTCGTATTTGTTTTGCTTTAAGTTTAAAGGCTTATGAATTATGACGATATTGGTCTTGTATAACCCATCACGTTCTTACTTTTGTCCAGGTTGCATTAAACTTGACTGATATGAGAAGCGGCAAGTCCTGCTCTTGGAAATCGTGCAACGGTAAGGCCATCCAGTTAGACGCCTCTCGGATATTGTTTTTGCCCTCTATGGTTCATGTGACCTCAAATTGATGGTGCTAACTCTTAGGGCTATACAGATTGATAATTGAATGTCAGCCAATGCAAGCCCTGTAGTGGGGAACCTAAGCCAATGGATACTGATGACATTAATGTTTTCAGTTTGCCCAAATTACAAGCATGTTAGTAACAAGGTGCAAGAGACTCATGTCTGTCCAGGTTCGCCAGGAAGAGAATATTCAGGACTTCTACAAACAGGTTAATGAAAATCACTCCGGGATGATCAGGTAACTACAGATGGCTACCTCACAAAGTCACAATCAACTTCCTAAGATCTGATATTTAGTTCAGTTGGATTCACCTGTTTTGCCTACAGAGAGCCGCTGATTGCCTCTACAAGTCAAAAGGGCAGTGACAAGGGCAGAGACCGAGAAGGACCATCTTCTACCGGTACAATTTTTCCTCCGATCATTAGTAATAGCTGGGGCGTGCGGAACAATTTGTCTTATGCTGGGTTATTGATAATAGCTGTGTTTCATATGGTTGGGTTTGGCTAATCGTTCGGTCCGGACCTTAGATTTACTCTAAAATAACACATTCGTCATTATTAGAATAAAAAATAGAACATCAATTTGTAGAAGATAACATTTGTCATTATTAGAATAAGAAATAGAACATCAATTTGTAGAAAGTCTCACCCTAATTCCCATCTCCTAATCCCACACTTACCCGAACAAGGGATTGTGATTATCCCTCTCCTTATCCCATCTCTTGTCCTCCTTGTCCTCATCCCATAATCCAAACAAGCCGAACTTAGGATATAACTTGCAATATGTAGGTGGACAGCATGATGCGAGATGAACAATATGGGTTAGATTCTAACCGTAAGTCAGAGAGTAGAGCATCTCTGGGTTGCCTACATTGCAGCAGAGCTCAAAAATCATTGCATATTCAACTACACATTACAAGCAAAACAACTACACAAGTAATTAGAAAGGAAATGATATCTCACGATGATCTAGTTGTTCTACATGGCAATTCAGTCTCAGCTGGAGTTTAGACAGGAATAATATCTCGACTGCTTCGGGTTCTTCTCCATGCCAACACTTACACCAGTTCATCAATCTAGTGGCATCGTCTATATTTCTGCCCTAAGCACTATAGAGTGAAGAATGCAGAAATCATGGATCACAATTCAAGTTCCCTACAGGTATAGCTACTAAGAACCCGGTAATAAAAGAATCTCAAACAAACTATATTCTATCCACCCTAATCAAATGTGGAAACATAATCAACTTACCACAAAAAAGCACAAACCATTCAAGAGTTGAAGACAAAACTGATGTTCAGTTCTCTCTTATCTAATCAACTTCTTATTTGTATTAGTTGTTCAAGCGTGGTTGAATATCCGCTATCCCAAAATACCTCTCGAACAATCACTCAATGATTGTGGGGGGAGATAACAGGATTAACTTTTCTGATTTTTCACCGCAGCCATTTACAAGCATATGACCAAAGTCTAGCAAAAACTAAATAAGAGCATTCTCATGCTATGCCGCCACTACTTGCACCCTGGTGGCTGCTACACAACCGTGATATTCTACACTAAAATCAAGCATAAAATACAATGTATCTTGGTGTCTCAAGATATTACATACATGATTTTGAAATAGAAAAAAAAAGACTATGAAGGTACCACTGGAACAATCACTCAATGATCTGATATGACTGTAAAACAATATATTACAGACGTACTATATGTGAACCCAAACGGCCAGACCTCTTAAAGAGATACAAAAAAGTGAGAGATGCACCAAACCTCATCTTAGGGGTATCACCCATGTTTCCACAAAGTTGCTTTGCTTTGCCACAGCAGTCAAACACGATATGAATGCTTCCTGCATATAGCATTGAGCAAAAAGAAAAAAAAAAACATTCACTCTGCATTGAGCTGATAGTGTCATGCTTCCCGCAACTCAAACAATTTGGCTGCAGTTCAACAAACAATCTTAAAGAAGACCAGTTAACCAATTAAGCAACTAACAAGATAACCTCAATACCCAACATTTGTGGCTACTCCGTCAACAAGTGGCTGATGCGTGGGTAAAAGTCATTCATTCTAACATAAAACATGCTGCATTCAACATCCCAACCAAATGTGCTTAGAGGTGCTCGTAATAACCAGATATGTTGCTTCTGAAGAAAAAAGAGCAATAATTTGACAAAGCTATATAGTCCAATGCTAGCCCGCATTCTCTGATACATAATCAAAAGGAATGCATGATATGCTTCACTCAACAGGCTAAAAGGAACAGGAATTATAGTTTGGCATTAATAAATTCGGCATCTTCAAAGACAAAAGTAAGAAAACTTTAACAGAATTTCTCAGTTCTTTAACAGTTTGGGTTGTAGCTCAACAAACAATCTTAAGTAGAAGTGATACAGGGGATCAGCAGGGAAAGAAGTTCAAAGCGGAGAATTGGTGCCAAAGACGCTTACTGCTAAGCCAGCGAAAGTTGTTAGATAGTTGGTTACAACTGTAATTTCGGTTACTGCCAGTTGGAGATTCTGTTAGACAATTAGTTAATCAGCTGAGGACACAAAACCCAACTCCAGCAAACATCTCTGATCATCAATTTCATAATGAAATTCTCATCTCTCTCTTAAATTCTCTCTACTCTAACTCTCTAACTCTCTCTCAATTCTCTCACATTACTTTAGCAGAAGCTCATCTCCTAAACTTGATCATTACGCCATTAGTTCACACATTTCAAGTATATCAGAAATACAGCATGTATCAAGAAGACCATTTAACCAATTAATCAAACTAACAAGATCACAATTCAGCACACATAGATGGCTACTTTGATAAACAAATACTAAAAAGCTATTAACCGAAATCTGATTCCATATAATCAGAGCATGAAAGAGCATAGCACAAGAAAAAACCAAAACTTGAACATTACATTAGTGCAACAATGAAAGCTAAATTATACCGAAACCTTGCTTTTCTTCGACTTCCTCGAATCATTTTTCTTCTTCTTCTTCACCTTGTTCACCAAATCACCATCGTTCTTCCTCTTCTTGTCAACCACAACCTCCTCAACCTGATCAACAACTTCCTCGCCCTCGCTTTCGCTATCTTCCCCAACCAAACCCTCATCCATATACCTCACCTTATGAATCCTCCCCTTATTCTTCCTCTTCATCTTCACAACAACCCCGTCAGTTGCAGTTGCAGCACCTTCCTTGTTCAAATTCAAATCAGTCATTATCATCCCAGCAGCAATCTTATACCCTATATCCGGCACCTTCTGATAAACAGGTAAAGCAACAGACTCAGAAAACTTAAGATTGAAGCTTCTAATATTCCCCCACTTTTTCGGCACCACATTCGCAATCCCTTCCATAGCCGCAACCACATTCTCCACAATCTGTCTCCTCTCCATGGAAGCCCGCCCAACTTTAACCACACTGCAACTCCCAGTACTCAAATACAGCATCGCAGAGGAGCAAACTTTGTCAATCTGGTCCCTCCAGTTAGTTCTACCCAACTCCACCGGAACCGGAACCTTCTTCTTCTTATAAAACGCCTTCCCAATCGCATTCGGCAACAGCGGAACAATCCTCTTCTCCGCCAAGAACAAATCGTAAGAGTCGCAAAGCTTACGCTTCTGCTCATGCGCCTTATACTCCTTCTTCAGCTTGGTGAGCTTGAGAACCTGGGAGATAGGAAGGTTGTCGTCCTCGACCTTGGATTTCGCGACCTTGGAGTTGTTGTCTGCGACGAAGAGACAGAGTTCCGAGTTTTCCGGAGTGTAGAGAGGGTGTGGGAGGGAGATTTTGTGGGCGTTGACGCGGGATTTGGCGGGGATTTTGGTTAGGGTTAGGACTAAGTAGAGGAAGTCGTCTGAGGGTAAGAGTTGAGGCTTCTCCGCCGTGGATTTGTCGAATTTCCACTTGATTAAACCTTTAACCGCCTTCTCTACGACCTTAGATGATGGCGGCGCCGCCGCTGCTTGTATTTCCATCCTACTGTTGGTGGTCTGAGAAATCAATTAGGGAGTTGACAAGGGTTTAAGGAAGGCAGGCTGGGTTGGTTTTACGAATTTTGGGGATTTCTTTTTTTTTTTTTTTTTTTTAACCCGCCCGTTTACTACTTTACTAACGGGTCAGCCCAATTTTTTTCATTTTTTTTTTTTTAATTTTATCAAAAGGCAATCGGTTAGGTTGGGTTTGTTCGAATCTAATTATGTCAGGTCAATCTGTGTGGTTGTTCAATTCTGGGTTGGGTTGGCTTGGTTTCTTTTCGGTCAAGTTAGTAGTCGTTTGGTTGCATACGGGAATTCAGAATGCCCGTGAAGTTCCACTTTGTAGGTTGTAGAAATTCACATGAATTTTTCAAAACTGTTTGGTTGCATGTAAGAATTGAATTTCCACAGGAATTGCCAATTGGAAATTCTCATAATTTCTCAATTCCCGCGATTTTAAGCAACCAAACAACTCCAAAAAAATTAATTCATGGAAATTTTGAATTCCCATGATTTTGAGTGGCAACTAAACAACCACTTATTGTTGGTTTTACTCGAGTAGTTTTAGGTTTGATTTTAGTCGTTATCAGGTTTTGTCCCCGAGTAGTTGGATAAATATCCCAAAACTCGTCTTATTTATACTAACTAGTTTTCAAATGAATATCGTGTGTAGTCTTAATTTATCACTTGGTGATTTAGATTGGTTGTGAATTAATTATGTTGTTAACACTTTATTTATGTGAGTATGTGACCCCGCGTGTCATAACTGTCATAAGAAGGGTTCAATTGGCGGTGCTGAATTGAGTTCGATCAGTTTAAATTTACGTAACTTCAAGGTTGGGTCACATCGGGTCTTGTTGATTAGTCCATCATACTACACTTAACCTCATTTTTGCGTCATTTTGAACACGCAAACCCAAAGTTTTTCCCAAGTTGATCGAACAAGATCATGTTAGCGTAAATAATCGCGCAACACCTGCCCTCGCGAACCACATGGTTTAAAAGTTAAAAGGGATATTATTCAGGGTACCCCTGAGGTTCCCGACTTTATATGTGGTACCCCTGAGGTTTCCGAAATTCCCATGGTATCCTTGAGGTTTGCGTTTTACAAAAATATGTAATGGAAACTTAACACCGTTAACAAATAGTAATATTTAGAGAACTTAACCCAATTAATCTAACAAAAAAAAAAAAAAAGAAACAAAGAAAAAAGGCAAAAACAAACTCTCAAAACACCCACACTTTTTTCTCTCTCCTCCCTCTACCCCACCCCTCCATACCCGAGCCACCACCAGTAGCGTTTACCACCGCCACCGCCTTCACCCACCACCACCAATCGCACCTCCGACTCCACCACGATGACCGGCTTCCTCTTGCGCCCTAAAGCCCCATCATCACTCCCAACGCCTCTCTCCTCTCTGCCACCATTTCTTCATTCTTTATCTCTCCAAGGATGAACCCAGATTTAGGATCTTCGCTTCGAAGGCGCCATACATGGTTGGTTGCATATGTTGCTTCGAGTGTTCGTGAGGGAGGGTGACGGGGTGGCAACATGGCGGGGTCGAGGAAGGAGGGAGTGAGAAAAACGTGGAGAGAGAAAGAGAAACAAAGGAGAAAATGGAGGATTTGAGGAGGTTGGGTGTCATGGTGGTGGTGGCGGCGTTCAAGCCGGCGATAGGAGGGAGTTTTAGTGGTTGTGGGGTTCTATGGGGATGGCCGTGGTGGTGGCTTGGTGGTGGGTGGGTGGAAGGGAGAGAGGGAAGAAGAAGGGAAAAGAATAAGTAGAATTAATTGTGTCAATTAATCAAAGTATTACAATTAACTAACGGTGTTAAGCTTCCGTTATCATTTTTGGCAAAACGCAAACCTCGGGGGTACCATGGGAATTTCGGAAACCTCAGGGGTACCGCAGAAAAAGTCGGGAACCACAGGGGTACCCTGTATAATATCCCAAGTTAAAAGTCTACTTACGAAACCCTCTCCAAAGCCAAAATCCTTGCAATACGAGCAAAAGATGAAAATTGACTTAATTCATAGTACGGACCCAAATTTTACCACAACATTCAGTCATTCAAGTCTTCTCTCAAACTCGAGAAAACGAATTGGGGTTATAGCATATGGACACACCACACGGTGATGGTAGGCTCATCTATAACTCCTGGACGTCTCCGGTCTCCCGCTCTAACTAAAGGATGACCAACTTATGACACATCCAAAGTTACAAATATTTACATGTAATGGGACTGTACCACACCTAAAGAGCGGAGCGATTTCTACATGTCCTACATTGACCTTTACAATCATGAGCGTACACTTTCTGATGCTCTTTCCTTCAATGTAAACGGGAATGGGGGGAGCCTAAAAACAGCCCCGAGGAACAACAATGACATCTCATATCCTGTTGAATTTGCACCAGTCGAGTGGAGCATCACTGTACAATAATATGTACTGCATATGTATAGGGCCCCTGTCGGTCAGTCGGTTTGTGTGAGTCTGAGTCGCAATATTACCATTCACCACCACGTAACTCAAAATTATTATCATCAAGTTTGTTGATTATCTAGTTTATATAAATCAATCCAACACTTGGCATTCTTCACAGCATCATTCCATCGCTGATGGAACACCTGCATTTCGATGTATGATTGTCTCCTCACCTGCGTTCATTGAACATTTTCCATCAAATCACTGGATGAGGTAATTGGGCAACAACTTCGAAGGCCTGGAACTTAATGAGACCTTATTTCTATAGGTAATCTCGAGTATAAAACCCTGACATGTGGATGAAAGTGAAACTAAGGCGATATAAATGGTTGGTTATAAACCTCACAAATCTGCAAGTCCTTGAGATACTGAACAATTGAATCTAAAAGGCATATTATCAGGGGTTAACTGTCGGTCGTTCTTTCCCCTGTCAACTAAATACTTAACAATCACATGCGTGGCCATATTCATAGAAAGAATACGAGTCAGAACTACGGGAAGGGGTTATTCTATAAGGAAAAGAGTTCCATCGGACTGAAACCTACTCATGTTCAATATAACTCGCATCTCTTAATCATGTAACCCATCATCTGTCTGATGGTATATATAGAGGATATCTCCATGAATAAAGAAATTAGAAACTTCTAAGAATAAGGAACGCGATTTGCACACAAACTTATAGACAGTAGAAACTTACAGCAGATCTATTGTCAACTCTAGGGGATTTGGACAATTCCTGCAAATAAAAGATAGGACTTCAGCATTAAAGAGGATTCGCTTAATAGAAATAAATGAATTAAACATCGATACTCAAGACGTGCTCCGAATCCAATTTTTTAAGAGATGAAAGCACATCAACACACTCCAAATGATTTTTAAAGCACAACAACACCAGTATTATGAGCAAGGCAATGCCTTCCCAAAAAGACAACAAAGAAAAATAAAATACCTTGTTTTTCTCTAGAACACCAAGAGTTGGACGTCCTAAATGAACAATGTACTCAGAATCCACCACACCAACTTTTTGTGCTCTATCACCCTGAAAAGTAAATACAAATGCTAAATACCAAATTTAAACAGAACCACGGGAGCATAGAAATAGAGTTCAAGGAACAACAAGCCACCTGCGCACAGTATCCAAGCTGCCTGTCCAAGCCCCAAGCATGGATCAGATCATTCTGCATGGAGTAAAATGAATAATATAATGACTGCTGAAGATTAGTAATCTACACAGCTACGAGGCCCCAAACCATCTAAACTCCTGAAGGACATCATCAATTTAATTGTGTGTTTTCATAGGTAAAGTAAAGTTGTCCGTTAGGAAAGACAATGACATCGAGTAACAAAGAAACACTTTTCAAATCCTGTATCAGGTGAAAGCATGTACCTGGATCATATACCAAACACATCGCCAAGCTACTTTCGAGAAGACTGGCGCCATCATTTCTACCCAGCTGCATCAAATTTGAAAAGAATAAGAATATTCAATAAATACAAGCATAAGAACTACAGCGACTAAAAACACATTAAAACATGTGGTCAGACAAGAGAGCTATACAAAACTCGACAAAGCTTACCCTAAGCAAGGAGGAGTTGAACTGTTTCCATCACATCTTCCACTGCCTTTGAATTTGTAAAACCTTCTGCTCAACCAACCCCAACCCCAGAAATGTAACTATATCAGAAACGGCCAACTAAAGCAAAATTAACGAAGGTAAAGCAAAGTATCTAACTGAAAGTATCTAGAAGACTAGAACAAGTTGAAACTGGAGCATTCTTCTATGAGACAGAAAATTATCGTCTACCTATGAACTCCAGTTTGCTTCATGCGAGCAGTTATAGGGTGATGGACCACTGACTTAGCAGGATCAAGAGCTGGTTGAGAAATCTCAAGTCCTTCACTTTTAATGATGCTTATGTACCTACAAGATTTTAGAAAAACTGAGTATGTACATATAGATATAGGGCAACATTAGCACTTAAGCAGTTAGATTGTTATATACTGCCACCTACAAAGAATATAACCAAATAAAAGCAGTCATAAGTTTCTTCTGTCTTTGGCTATATTTGACGTCTTCCCTTTACCTCAGATTACTTTCTTGTTTTTCTCATTCAACAGGATGGAAGATGCAATAGTTTGAAAGATACACTTGAATCAGCAACCTATACATTAAGTTACAAACCTAAGTAGGCTATGATTGTCTTAAGCACAAACTATTAGGCTCCTAGTTAATTAGTCCTCATACAATGTTGCCGAATTGATTAATTCTGTTACTTGCTGCGCTAGAATAAAAACTGGCTACAACATAATAAACAATTAGACTTTTAACCTTCCACAAAACTCAAAGCATTCTAAAACATATCAAGCTTCCTAATTAGATCTGTCTAACGGTTAGGGTGGGTGGGTCAGGAATTCAAGTAACTTCGAGTTTGGGTTGAATATGGGTCAGGTTTATTTCAAGGTCGGTAAATACTCGTTAAGTGTGTACATTTGCAGGCGAGGTTCAGGTTTCCTAACAATGGGTCAAAAATACATTCTCTCTACCATTAAACATTATATGAATACCATTAAAAAGACACGTGAGCAGAATATATTTCTTCATGTATATTTTCAAACCAAGAAACCTGTAGAAAGATATCCTATAAACTACTTAAAGAAAAGGAACCCAACTGAAATCTATGTGAAGAAGTGTTACCTTTGTGGATGAAAATTTTCAACATCAATATCCTCATCCCATAAGAAAACATAATCATACTCTGCAACAATATCTGGATGCAAGAAGCGCTTGGCAAACCACCTGCAAAAACAACAGCCATTTGTAGTTAGTTTATATTAAACTCCTGAAGGTTAGTATTTGCTCTAACAAAATGCAGTTTGAAAGTTACAAATTACCATTTTGTTTGATTCTTCGCAGAAACATGTATCACACGATCAGTCCACATCATGTCATTCCATCCATCCACCACACCATCATAGTGGAATAGCATTACAGCAAAACTATAGCTCAAAAACTACAAATTGATTCCAAAAGTAGAAGTTAAGTGAAACTGAATGAGTGAATGGCTCCCACATGTGACCTTCAATATAGAGCCACAACTTATCACCTTCTCAACAATAACTTTAACAATGTCCTTCTGCTTTACTCCCACTGCAATCGCCAATAAATTGGAAGAAGGTTTCAGCTTATCCTGTCAGAAATTACTCAAAGTTAATCTTACATACCAACAACCAAATATGACACCAAGTTAAATAATGAATCTAGACTCTGTAACTACTGTCCGAAGTAATGGATGGAAGTCAAAGGAACACAAATAAGAAAATTAAGATACATGATCAATCAGTACCCAACCCTGTTCTCAAGGAGCTCAAAGTTGCTGTCTTGCTTATTATAACCCAGCTATATTTAGGGTTTGGAATCACAGACACACACTATTTAGAGAAAACTGATGGTAAGAGAAAGGCTACTTTCTAGAATATTGAAATAGAGCTGACTAAAGACCTTTGCTGGGGAGAAATCCCATAAGGGTCGCATTTTCAGATTGGATGTCTCCACGACGATGCCCTCAGGCAATGCCTCACTTCCCTGGGGCCTGCATTGATTCTATGAAGACAAAGAAAACTAAAAATAAGATGTGTATAAACAGATTTCACAAGATTAAAGGTGAGAAAGTCAACCACCTACCTTGCAAACATTGGAGCGGACTTTTTGCGCAACACTGTCCAATGGCCATTTAGATATTCTCTGAAATATTATGGTTTTTGGATCATAATAATGTCAGAATTATGCCAACCTCCAGAAAACACAAAGATAAACCATGCACCTAGTAAGACTATATCTTATGAAGTTAACTCGATGATCCACTCCAGAATCCATTCTGACTCTACATTACATCTGTAATACCCATGTACAATCACCAGCTCTTTGAAATGGATACAGACACTTGGTCACTTCTTTGAGCAAAAAAAAAAAAAAAGAACTTTTCCGAAAGATGATGTTTTATACTCCATCTTTGTTGTTGCTTCCATTTCAATCATAAAGCAAGCACTTGAAGAGAAAAAAAGAAATCAAGTCCTAGCTGTCACAACACACAGCTTGAATTCCGAAGAACTCAAGAAATTTTTATATAGAAAGAAATCGTATCACAATCACAGTCAGAGGCATGTTTTGTTTTTTTTTTTTTTTTTTTTTTTTTTTTTGGGATGGTTGCACTCATATATTCTATAAAAGAGAAGAGAATCATGAATTTGAAGATCTCTAGGTTTACAATCTACTGGGAATCCCCTGCTCATAAGTTTTGCATATCACAGCAAGGGGACAAAAAGAAAGCCAATGAGTATGAGTAAAGGATGGTCAATGTTTACTTATTCAAGTTGGATTGTTTGCGGAGTGGAAGAAGATCATGATTCTTGTGTATAATCTAAAAATTACTGACTATATACATCCTTTATGTGTTCAGCAATTTTGCCTCCAGTTAATTTGTATGTTTGATCCAAAAGACATCCTACTATAGTACTATCCTAACACTTCATGAAATCATTTAAACAAATATGAGATCCCAAAAAACAGCTGCATACACAAATGGCATCCAATCAGGTCTCGACATTCCTGACCTCCTTATGACATGCAATGAAAAATCAACAAGAACAAATCTATACTGATAAATTCTAAAACAAATGGATTAACCAAACATCTCACTGACAAATCCCAAACTTCCACATTTCCACATACAAGCCATTTTCTTGCACACGGTATAATCATGCACATCATGCAGAATCAAGATAGTTTTTTCATCAATAGGGAGTGAGATACTGACGTCCTTGTAGTCTTGTGCAATCAAAGCGCTGCCAGCGAAGTAAACTATGCAAATTAGAGATACTCCAACACCAATAGTGTATAAACACGAACGACTCTTTGAATCAGAGAACGAACCAACCTGTGGAGAGAAAATGGTTTCCAATCAACCACAATTGCTACAAAGGAAGATGAACACTGCATTTCACCTACTAAGATTAACATTCATTATGCAAAAGATAAAATAAAAAACCTAGTACATCACCTCCACCCCCCCCCCCCCCCTCCACAATAGCCGGAGCCTTGCTTTCGGAGTAGTGATCATCACTTACGGGGACATCTCATGGGAGGAAGAGTCGAAAACAATAAGGTGAGTGTAAAACTCAATTGTTACTTTCCCAATTACCATACAAGCAGGACCTCCAAAAAAAAAAAAGTTACCTTTTAAGCAAACAACACAACTAAACCCATTTCCTGTACAGCCAATGTAGACAGGAAACCCATTATAAAAAGCTGCAAACTTGCAACAATTTAACTTGCAAAAATTGCAAGCTAAAAAAGTAATCCCCAAACACAAACACTATCCGATCAAAATGTTCTTCTTGGTGTCCTTTGTAATAGTTTAAAAAACTGTAATCATAAAAAAAGTACACTGTACAAAATAGGAATATGAGAATTTCCCTTAATTCCAACTATCCGGATTCTCCGGGCACCGGATTCATGCACATATACACCCGCGCCGCCATTGAAACTCAAACAAACAAGTCAAATTCAGCAACAACTTCGACAACACCACACAACATTACCCCAGTGTCTCGAAAACTCCAACTCTCACTAGACAAGTGCGCGTTGGACGTACGTAGCGTTACCTTACCTTTTTACCCTTGTGTTTTTAACATGGAGAGAATGTTTCGAGATGACCCATAATGAAAATTGGTGTCGAAAAACTGATGCATTTAAACCGTTCCCTAATGTTGTTCATTTAGAACACAATTGCATACAAGTGAAAACATAAAAAGAGTAACTGCACAGTAAACAGTGAAATACAAAATTGACAGTAAATAAAAACAAAAACAAAAAAGACAGAGAAAGAGAAGTTACAGAAATGGAAGAAGTCATGTCTCCAGAAGCAGGACCACCATGAAACAAACCACAAAAAAAAAAAAAAGTGGGCTTCCTTTTAATTAGCAACAACAATTATTATCAGCACAAACAAAAGTGTTGTAAAAGAAAGTAGCAGGCCACAAAAGTTAACTTTTTTGTTGAGTAGAAAAGGCAAAGAATTAAGAATATACAGAAGAAGGAGAAGATTGTCGAAGTGGGTTAGCCTTTGGCATGATCAGACAGCATAAGTAAAGAATATGAATATTCTTCTCCATTTGGATTAATTTAGTATGAAATCAAGATTTGTTTGGTTTGATTTTGTTTTTTTTGGGTAATTTTAATTAATCAGGAAAAAAAACTGTTATGAGAAATGGGTGTGAAAGATTTTAGACATAAATGCTTTGCTGCCATGATAATTTAAAGCAAATGGTTCAAGTGTTGCTGTCTTATGTTGTTTTCTGTGGAAAAACGGGATAAAGTCTTTGTTTATGTTAATGAGTACGTGCCCTTTTAACACGGAACTTTGTAGGCATCGTGACTCGTGTGGGTGTTTTCAACGCCCATTCCTTTCCTCGTCTTCAATCTTCCTTTGCTTGCTTTGAATTGTCACACACACGAAACACTAGCTGGTTTTTTCTAAAGGTGCCTTTGATTACCTATAACTTAGACCTGGCAAAGCGTATTGTTTAGACCGAATACGGACTAGGTCACTTTGTTTCGGGTCCCGATAAACTATATTTCACATTAGTTCCAAAATAAGGATTAGGCATATTTGGTTTGAGTCTAGTTCGGATTTGCTCAATGTCGGGTGAGCATCAAATAGGGTCATTTTTAACTAGGCCAATTTGATGCATGACTAATCGTGGAATTTTTTTTCGAAATAGGGCTCAAACAATAAATATTAAACAAAATGGGTTGGATTGAAAAATGTTCAATCTTATGGGGTGCACGTCACCCCATTTAGGTTCGCCACAAAACCGTCAGTGCCACTGGCAATTTTAAGCATCTTGAACAGTAGCCAAGGCTGGGAAGAAATTTTGGCTCAGGTGAAACCGCCATGGGGGGTGGCGGTTTCACTTCAAGTGAAACCGCCACCCTCCATGGCAGTTTTTTCACAGAACTGACGTACGAGGAAATTTTAAGTGAAACCGCCACCCTCCATGGCGGTTTCACCTTAGCCAAAATTTCTTCTAAAAATTCCATACTCTCATTTCTGTGTTGAAACCGCCATGGAGACTGGCGGTTTCTGTGGTGTTGAAACCGCTAGTCTCCATGGTGGTTTTACCTTTTTTTTTTTTTTTTTGAGGTTGTTTTCCCTTCTTTTCCTCTTCTTTTCCATTTACCTGCAACTCAAACAACCCAAACCAAAATGGCACGACCACAATCGTTCAATAACCTGAATAACAACCCAATATGAGAACTCGAATGGCATGACATCTTATTTCATAACTTAAATCGTCTTTTACATACTTAAAAGAGTCGAATACAACATAAACTTAACAAATTGTTCACATACATTACAAACTTCTATATTAATAGCTAATCTTCCGTTAGGCGGCGACGGCGTGTAGCTCGACGTTGGCTTGAGGAAGCGGGTTGGCTTGAGGAAGAACCCAGAGTGTTGCCTTCCATAATTGGTGTCAAAGGAGAACCACCTCTACGTCAACGCATATATTGTATGAGAGGAGAATGATCCTCCAAACTTGCACTTGGTTGTTCTTGGGATTGTTGGATAAGATGTGAAAATCCCACCTTCTTGAGACATTCGGAGCAATGTTTGCGAATGTCGCTTAAAGTTTGAACAAAATTGACACTAGATGCGTCATTTAGTGCAGCTTGAAGGTCATGCTCACACCTCATGTGTAGAGTTGCAAAATCTTGGGTCTACAACCACAAAAATCAAAAAGTTACACTAATTATTTCCTAAACATGCTTACTATTCAATAAAAGTGAAATAATGATAAACGATACTTACAAGCAATTGAATTGAGGGAGAAGAAGGATGGTAGGAGACCGGGCCACCATGAGATTGTTTGACAGCTCCAATGACACGACGAGTATGGTTTCGATACCAAACCATATACGGATCATTGTAATGCATCGTGTCATCATCTAAATCGGTAGTAGCCACCACCCTCTCTCAACGCCTACGCCATAAATCGATATAGACATTGTGGATTTCACTCCAACTTATCTTACAATTTCCTCTCCTATCCAATTTATGAAGACTTTCCGAAGTATCACAATCCACCGGGATTGTTTGCTTCAAACCAAATTGTCGTACTACCCGATCCGGACAATGCTACTCTACAATATCGAAGCAGACCATGGGAGTCAAAACACACCAATCTTGTTCATCCTTAGAACAAGTCGGAGAGAGAGCTGAGATGACATCTGCTGTATAAGGCTCCCAAATGAACTAAAATAAAACAAATAAATAAGTAAATTACCAAATTATTTTCATGCTTAAAAAGTCACAAAACAATGTGGATAAGTAAACTTACTTGATCATGAGTCATACAATCGAATGCATCTCGATAAGCGGTAAGAGAGAAAATCCCATCGGCTCTTCGTCGATCGATCATAAGCCACTTACGTCCTAATGCATCTCTCCCATAGATATGTTGTGACCCAAATGGACTAGCTATAATCTCATCCTCATCCTCATCCTCATCGGAATCCTCATCATATTCTAATGGTCCCATGTTCATAGGACGTCCTATAGCAATACGTTCCCAAGACCATAACTGGAGTAGAATAAGAGGTCCGGCTATCTCTAATGCACCCTTACAACATGCTCGACACAAGTTACGATACAATGTTGCAAGTACCGCACTTCCCCACGAGTAATCATCCAATCTATTGACATCACTTAACACTGGCAAATAGATTACTTGAACTACATCCCCACTTTTATCAGGAAATAGAACGGTACCAAACAAAATGAGCAGATACACACGGATATAGCAATGAAATGTGGCATCGTCCACACCATTGGGCAAATAATTAAAATGAGTCATCAACCAAGAAAGTTTCAAAGAAGTTCCCTTCAAATTTACCCCCGGTGCTCTTCCCAACAATTCAGTCACCAATCCCTTCCAATCTTGATTGGTATAACCCGTCACAACTTTTCCATCTATCCTCAAACCTAACATAACTTGCACATCTTGCAAGGTGATAGTGGCTTCCCCAAAGGTTAGGTGAAAAGTGTGGGTTTCTTGCCTCCATCGTTCTACCAACGCACTTATTAAATCCGCATCTAACTTAACACTAGCTACTCTATGCGCCCCATAAAACTGGGTTTTCCTAATAAATTTAACTACCCGCTTACAAGGACGATATTCGCCATGCCATTTTATGTGAGTTCTACATCTAAGCGGACTCACCTCCTCTCCGTCCCAAATTGCTTGACTCTTGTGTTTGTCTTGCAGTTTGAGAAGAGACGGGTCGATCGATCCCAGATGAAGATCCGCTTCCATGAGAGCTACAAAAAGAAAAAGAAGAGAGTTAAAACATTATACAAAAAAATTAGGCGAAAATAAGTTGACAACAATATAAAGATCAATACAAAATGTTACCCTCTTAAAGAACATGTTTTTTTGTTATGACCCGGTTGACGACATATGCCACATAATGATTTTGATGGTGGTTTTTCATCCATCTCATTACGTAATCGCTTTGAATGTGACTTATCCTTCGTACCCTTCTTCTTGGGTTCACGTTTCATATCCTTATTAGCAAGGATTGTAGGACCATCAAGAGGTGTCCAATAAGCTTCATCCGAAATGGGTCGAAATTTGGGTGTGTATGACCCCAAATACTCACCACTAGTGTAAAACACATCCACAAATACATTTGTACTTAAACCCATTGAGCTACAAACGGCAAGTACATGTGAACAAGGGTACTTGTAAATTTCAAGTTTTTTACAAGTGCATGTTTTAGTCACAACATTCACTACCTCTATGCCCCGACCCAGTGGTCACTTGAAATAGTCCTCTATCAAATGCCACAACGGTATGATGTGCGGCCTTTTCAGAATTTACAGCAATGACATCCATTACTTTCTTACAATATGCATGTCCCTCTTCAAGCCTTTGTTTTGCCTTCTCACGCCGCTCCACAAAGTACGCATTGACTCGATAAAATGTCAATTTCACAAGTGCGACTATGGGTAAGAATCGGCCTCCTTTCAAAACTCCATTGAAACACTCCACCATATTGGTAGTCATTATACCATACCTGAACCCACCGTCATGATAATTTGACCACTTCTCCATCTCCAAGCCATGTTTGGTCAAATAACGTCGTGTATCAATATTTATTTCACCCATTCGATTGAAACCATGATTGAACTTCTTCTTCTGATGTTGTGTGGCAGTCCAACCAAACAAGTTTTTAAATCCCTACTTTTAAACTTTGTGTTGATGTTGGATGCCACATGACGCATCCAAAATCTATGGTAGGCATGAGGCTTAGTCATTTCGATGTGTTCATCATTCATAGCAGCTTTGATGCCATCATGTCTATCTGATATAACACAAAGACCTTTTCTATCTGTCACGAACCTCCTTATACATGCTATAAACCAAGGCCAACTATTAGTATTTTCACTCTCAACAATACTGAAAGCAAGTGGGTAAAGTTGGTCGTTAGCATCAACTGCCATTGCAATAAGTAAAGTACCCTTATATTTCCCATATAAATGAGTGCCATCAATAGTTATAAGAGGGCGACAATGGCTAAAACCTTGAATTGATGGTCCAAATGCCCAAAACACTCGAAAGAAAGTTTCCTCATTAGGTTTGCATGTTGGCGTATTCACAAAATGCACAACAGTTCCCGGGTTGGATTCTTTCAATGCTTGCATGAAGTGAGGAAACAAAGTGTAGGATTCATCCCAATCACCATATAAATTTGCTATTGTCCTTTGTTTAGCATTTCACCCCTTCATATATGAGATAGTATAATTGAATTTATCAAATGATAAATTCAATAAGAACTGGGACTTTAATGGACCAATCCTTGGCAACAAGGTTTTTAATAGCTTCACTAATGAAACCTTGTTTCAAATTCATATGATCGCGTGGAATAACGTCACCAACACAGGTAGTTTCGTGAGGCCCAAGATAAGTGACAATGGTGAAGGCTTCTGAAAACTGTTCATGTTTTTGTGATGCCCTAAGCCTCCAATTGCATGGGTTTTGTGTTCTACCACACTTGAAAGTGACAGTGTGGGGTTTGGATTCAGACACTTTGAAAGTTTGGTTACGTTGTACAGAGTACAAAATTACATTTTCAATCAAAGCAGCCTTATTTGGAAATCTTTGACCAACTCTAAACTCCCTACCAACCTTAACTTCAACTTCATTGACCCATGTTTTCCAAGCATTCACATGTTGTTGATCAATTTCATGAATCGTATTGAATTCTACATGTGGAGCACTCTTCCCAGCCAAATCATCATCCTCATCTTCATCATCAATCATACGTTCAACAACATTCAACTCCTCCTCAGCCTCATCTCCTTCTAAATCCCCGTCCAAGGTTCCCTTATTTATGTTATTGGTTTCAATAGAAACATATTGCGCAACATCCCCAAATCTCATTGATGTGAGAGAAGTATTGGGCGTTGTTGAAATCGTTGTTGCCAATACATTTCTAGAGTCTAGCCTTTCCACTTCAACATAAATGTCCATAGAAGGAACCTTTGAGTGTCGAACAATTGCCCACATAGCAAGTAAAGAACGATCATTATTAAGGGGTACAACCTTATAACACCCCGCACTCGGATACTTCATCTTCACCGTCAATGAAACACTATTTCTATTGATTTTCATTGCGTCACAAATCTCCCCAATGAAGTCATTATAAGTCATACTAGTACTAGCAAATACAAAACTCCCATTTCCACCCTTATAACAAACATTTCCACTAGCTTCAACAATTTCTCCATCCCAATAACATACCAAAGGATATCCAGTAATTTTCATTCTATAATGAGAAAAATAAACTAATTTGATTAAGAAATTCAACTAACATAAATCTTCGATTAACCAAAACCCTAAAAATCGACTTATGAATTTTAATAACTAAACTCAAGCATCAATACTAACTAAATTGGATTAAAAATATTAGTAATCTAACCTAAAAAACAACTCAATGAACTCAAATTAACCTAAATTAGGGTGGTTTAATTACAATATTAAACAAAACCCCTAAAAATTCTTAGAAATTCAACTTCTACTATATACTCATGAAAATGCAAATCATTATCAACAATAACAAAACAAATTATTGAATAAATTAGTAATCTAACTAAAAAAACAAACAATTAAACTAATGAATTGAAATTAACCTAAATTATAATGAATGAAATTACCTAAAAGAAATTGGTAAAATTAGGGGCAAAGCAGCGACGGGAGACGGAGGAGCAGCGACGGCGTGGGGCTGACCGGCGGCGAGGCGAGGCGAGGTGGGCTGGAGAGAGAGGAATTGCGGGGTGTTTGTGTAGAGGGTCGGGTGTGTCGTGTGAGAGTTGAGGTGAATTGAGTTTTTTTTTCCCCAAACCCCCGATATAATGACAACAGGAAAAAAAAAAAAAATGAAACCGCCATGGGGGGTGGCGGTTTCACTTCAAGTGAAACCGCCACCCCCCATGGCGGTTTCACCCTAGCTAAAATTTCCTCGTACGTCAGTTCTGTGAAAAAACCGCCATGGAGGGTGGCGGTTTCACTTCAAGTGAAACCGCCCCCATGGCTGTTTCACCTAAGCCAAAATTTCTTCCCAGCCTTGGCTACTGTTCAAGACGCTTAAAACCGCCAGTGGCACTGGCGGTTTTGTCCCGAACCTAAATGGGATGACGTGCACCCCATAAGATTGAACATTTTTCAATCCAACCCATTTTGTTTAATATTTATTTTTTGATTCCTATTTCGAAAAAAAAAATGGAATATAACTATTTACTTTACGAGTTACAATTGAGTGACTGTTATTGTGTTTTAGGTCATGCTTGGTTCAATCGACCATAGACAGGTCTGGTCAATTCGGATTGGGTCAAGTTCACTGTACACACTTTCAGAAATAACTTATTCTAATCCGGCATAACTTCCAACTTGTTAGAATTAAAAGAAATGGTAACGATGAATAGAGGATATCATTTTCTACCCTGCAGGTATTCTGCTGTGCTCAATGAGATAAAGGGGTTTGCTTAAACATTCATTGTGCACACTTTAGCCCCAGACAGCACAGTAAGGCAAGGTGAAGTGAAGGTAAGTTCATTACATTACATCACGCACATGAAATACTTTACATTGAGATGGTATGTAAGGCCCAAATTACGAATTCGTGCTTAAGACATTGTAGTTCTGCCATATAGGATGCATGTTTGGGCTCATCATGCACCAAACGCACCAGGAGACAAACAAACTACACCACTTAGCAACATTAACCACAGACTAGAGAACAGAGGAAGTTCAGTTTTACAGCACATAAACTTCATCCTCCAGCAAGCATAAAATATGATACCATATGAGAGTATCCAGTCGTATGATGTACTCCTCGTTCCAGTATCACGGTACTAATCAGAAGTCTAACTCTAACCACACATTAAGCAACAGCAGGATCGCATACCAATTAGCAAGTAGCAACAGATCACGACGGGTTGTTGCAGTAGGTCATACCTGCATTACTTCTTATCATTCACCTTGACAAACACGCTTCAGGAACCGAATTTTCTACTCTCATTGGTTTTCCTCTTCTTGTAGTAGGGAGGGCGCTGGAAGTAGAAGTGGTCTCTCACATGAGGGAGTCAAATCACTTCGTCGAATCAGATAGATGAAAGCATAAATTTCAAGAGCTGTCCATCAGTTGAAGCAGCAGCAAGCATACTTTAGGCGTTCGACATCAGATAGTCCAGCAGAAAGAAGAGTAAACTGACCATGTGAGAGAAAAGCTCCAGGATACAGCTCTCAACAAGAAGAGTAGCTGATTTAGCAAAATAGAGATTGGCATTTGGCAGCCATCTTCACGAAATTAGCCCCTGGCCCACTGGTATGGTCGGCTTAAACTTCCTACAATCATGAACAATATCACTTACACTCGAAAGCTCAAAATAGATCAGTTCACTAAAAGCTGATGGACTTTAAACTAAAGACAATACAACATAGGGGCAATACGGGTTCATGAAGTACAAAGCTCCCTTGCGATGTGTCAACATTCACATTCAACAAAAAGAGTCCTCCATAGAAATCCACAACTGCTTAAAAACCGCGATATAGCATCTCCTTTTAAAAGCTGGCATGTGCAGGGAAATCAGACAATAGGAATTCTTTGATACATTATCACTAATCAAAATCTTGCTCCAGCTGGTTTCATATGTGTAACCTATAAAACTGATGAACTTCACTTTAATAATGGCAAAGAGTTGACGATTATAATATGGTAGGTACTTATAAATGACGGTACAAAAAATGGGCAAGATAAGATCACTTTCATATTGTTGAACGTGAACCCTGAAATTATGATAGAATGTTATATACTACCATGATAGTTCAGATTAGTAACTCTAAACTAATAAGAATTCAATGGGAGCTCAAATGTCTGTTTGGGAGTCTCCAGCTGGTTTACACTTCAGATGCTAGGACGAAGTTTTTACGGGATCCCTATCTACCAAAATTTTGACTTCTGGTTCCGGCGAACGAATAATCATTGAGTCCTCCTCTTTCCGGACAAGACATACAAAGAGACCTGCCAACATTTAAATAATTGGTGAACCTCTGAGAGATATTTAGAATGCAGTTATTTTATGTCTATCTCCCATCTCTCTATTTTTTTTAGTTATTTACTAGAGCAATTATGATCTGGAAGTTGATCCAGGGCAAGTGTTCAGATATATTATGACATAGGTGTTTGGCGCCCAACGGACCCTTTATAAAAATTTAAATTTAAATTTTAAATCCCTTTTGAATACTGATTCAAATCTCAATTATAAAGTAGTTCCAGATAATACTTTAGAATATTCAAATCAATTAATAGTCAATTACAAAATTGACTATATATTATATTCAGGAATACTCTTATTCTAAATATTCAAAATCGCACTATTAGTTTTACTACTAAGTATCACATTTTTGAGTCATTCGAAGTGCTTGTTTTTCGAATATTTTTGTTGGAATAATTTATTCGAGGTGTTTTTTTTTTTTTTTTTTTTTTTTTTTTTTTTTTTTTTTTTTTTTTTTTTTTTTTGTATATTACTTCTACAAACCCCTGCTTCTTACACAGTTAGTATTGTGAAATTAGCAGTACAGTGCAATTTCATTATAAGTCATCCCATTGGTAGCCTGTCTATGTTTTCACACATAGGCTAAACCGCTAAGGCATGTGTACATCCGACCCCTCTTACCTTGCCATAATCATAGGGGGGTGCCTTTGAAACATTCCAGTAATGTTGGTGTATATTTAGTTGAGGTATGCTTATGAATTGAAGCACTTGAGTTTGATTTGTGTAGCCAAAAAAAAAGGTGCAAGTTTAAAAAAAAAAAAAACTAAATGAGGAAAATTTTGTCTTTTGTAAGAGAACTGTCCAATAGATAGACCATGTGTGAGGAAAGCTCCAGGATACAGCTCTCACCAAGAAGCACAGCTGATTTAGCAAAATAGAGGTTGGCAGCCATCTTCACGGAATCAGCCCCTGGCCCACTGATATGGTCCCACTAAAACTTCGTACCATCATGAACAGGAACATTTATATTCAAAAGCTCATGTTACCAATGCTACGGCTACCTTGCGCTGTCAACACTCCCATTCAACAAAAAAGAGTCCTAGATGGAAATCTACAGCTGCTAAAACCACAATATAGCACCTTCTATTGAACACTGGCATCTACAGGGAAATTAGACAATTGGATTTCCTTAATACATTATCAATAGACAAGATCTTGCTCCAGCTGGTTTCATATATGTAACCTTTAAATATGACAAATTTCACTTTCATAATGGTAAAGACTTGACAGCAATATCGCAGGTACTTAAAACTGAAGGGTACAACAAATAGTAGCAATAAAAGATCACTTTTATATTGGTAAACCCTAGAATAATGATACAATGTCAGATACCACAACGATAGTTCAGATTAACTCAGAAAATTCCAAACTTTCTCAAATCTCTACTGTATTAATCTTCTCTCTCCTCCTCTCCCGAAAGTTTGGCTTAATGGAAGACATGAACAACCAAATACGAATCCATTGGAAAGCTTTCACTTTTAAGCTAACTCGGGAACACAATCGTTTGCTTGTACGTTCGAGTCAACGGAGCACAAACCTATGCGTAACTTGTAGACTTGTGGTTGGTTTACACTTCAAATACTAGGAAACAAACAAAAAAAACAAAAAAAACAAAAAAAACAAAAAAAACAAAAAAACAGGTGATCATAGGGACCTTTGAGAAGTGTTCAGGCCTAAAGCGTTATCTTCGAGGCTTACTTGAGGAGGAGAAGAAGAGCCAAGCACACAAGCATGCCAAAGATGACCTATTACAGATGAAAAGATGGCCAAATACACAAGATCGCTCAGCGACGTGGTTAGACAACCCGTACTCGCTGGCCCTCCGGACTCCAATGCTCGAGTGGTACGTTGATCAGAAGAATCCGCAGATTCGGCACGACCATTGCTCTGTTTTTGTCATATCATATCTACAAATTTTGCTTCTCTCGTACACTCATTTTAGTTGAGGCCTATTTATGAAGGAAAAGGTTACGCATACAACATGTGCATGTGAATCTTCTATACTATTCGCCCCTAAATATTTTGATAAAAAAAGTTTCAAAATAAATTGATTTTTAAATCAAAATATAACAATTAATGTTTGAAATTTGAATTCAGTGAATAGGACACTAACAAATTCCAATGCAACAAATCAATTTTATATGTAATCTATATGTTTGCTATTTTCCGAGATAACTTCCTAAATAACACTGACTAAAATTTTGATATTAATAGTAATTTTTCCAAACTAGCTAATAGACTTTACTTACAACGCCTATTTCCTAATTTAATATTGAAACTAGGTTAATTATAACGTATATTCCCTAATTTATTTGCTATTTAAATAAAACTAGTTTGATAGCCCGTGCAACACCCGAGCTACTTATGTTTAAATTTTAAAATTATGTAAGAGTGTGTTTGGAAACAAGGATTTGATTCTCAAATCCAAATTTGACACAAATTCCATGTTTGGGAACTCAAGAATTTGAGAACTTGGATTTGTGTCAAATCCTTTGGAATTTGTTTCAAATCCAATTAGGCCAAAAACATATGACACCTCAAGAGATGTCATTTTGAAATCACACCCTTCCCAAACATTTAATTTATATTTGAATTCCACATTCTCAAATGATGGAATTGAAATGATTACAAATTTTTAAATTCATGTTTCCCCAACACTATCTAAACGAATTTTTTTATCTAAAACCTAAAATCTCATTTCAAACACCCGTGTGATATTTGTAATGTAGTTAGATGGAAACTCACCTTTAAAAACCTGAAGTCATGTTTCGAACACCCGTGGGATATTTGTATTGTAATTAGATGGAAACTCACATTTAAAAACCGAAAATCTCATTTACGAACACCCGGGTGATATTTGTAATTTAATTAGAGGTAAAGTCACATTTCAAAAGCCAAAGTCCCATTTGGAAACACCCGTGGGATATTTGATCAAATTGGCATAAATCAAATAATTACTATATTACATAACTATCTTCCATAAATCAAGTAATAATGTTATTTTATTATAATAATATTATCATGTACTTACCATATCTTATTTTGGATAAACATTATTTACAATATAATAATATTATTATATGCCACGTGTCAGCGTGAGAATTGCGCGGGTTCAGAATTACATATATATATTAGATTAAATTAACCTAGTAACCTAATTGGAGGAAGGTTGGTGGTTTAGGGTTGTGAGGATGGTGGCTCCATTTTCGGGTTTTAAGTTGATTTAGTGATGAGATGTTAGCAAAGATTATTAGCTAATTGCTTTCCTCTGATACCTACCCCTTATTTTCTAGTATCAATAATTTCGTGAGTGTTATTCGATAAATTACCTCGGGAAATAGCACACATATTGTAGAAAATTGATTATTTGCATTAGAATCTGATGATGTCCATTTACAAAATTCAAATTTCAAACATTAATTTTTTTTTTTTTTTGAATAAATTGAATTGCTACCCGAAATGCGGCTTTGGCGCACCGGTAAAGGTGTTGTTGTGTGCTCGATAGGTCACGGGTTCCAATCCTGGGACGGCCTTTAGTCAAAAAAGTGAAAGGGAAGGCTTGCCTTCTATACACCCTTGTAGTGGGACCCTTCCCGGACCATCGCCTTGCGGGGACGCCAATGCGCGGCCAGGCCCTTTTTTATTGAATTGCTACCCACCTATAGTAGACGGGTAACAGTAATTATTATCTTTTGATTAAAAAATCAAATCTAATATATATATATATATATATATATATATATATATAAAAGGAAGATTTTTGAAGAGCATAGAGAGAGAGAGTTTAGTGTATGTTGAAAGAGCAATAGAGAGAGCCCATCATTTGAGAAATACTGAAAGAGTTTAGTGTATGTTAAAAGAGCAATAGAGAAAGTTCATCAGTTGAAAAATACTTAAAGAGTTTAGTGTACGTTAAAAGATCGAAAAATGAGAGGATAAATTACACATCTAATTATTAACAATTCACACAAGGAATTTTCGAAGGATATATAGAGAGTCCATCATTTGAGAAATACTTAAAGAGTTTAGTGTATGGTGAAAGTACAAAAAATATTGTTAACAATTCACACATAGATTCTCATTTTCATGAAATTTTTAAATAAAGCTATATTATAAAAACAAGGTTTTTATTAAAAGAAGTGTTTTTTTGAAGAATACAAAAGAAATGTTGTATAATTTAAAAATAGACAGTGTAGACAACTTTGTATTTTTTTTTTTTTTTTGAATTGATCAAAATTTTAAAATACATGAAAGCGACATCACAACAATTGGTATGGATTATTTTAATTGAAATGATAGCATAGTTGGTTATAAACATAAAAATCATTAAAAATGATATAGTATTTGAACCGTGCAACGCACGGGCTTATATATAAAAGGGAGATTTTTGAAGAACATAAAGAGAGTCCATCATTTGAGAAATACTGAGAGAGTTTAGTGTATATTGAAAGAGCAATAGAGAGAGTTTATCATTTGAGAAATAGTGAGAGAGTTTAGCGTATGTTGAAAAAGCAATAGTGAGAGTCCATCATTTGAGAAATACTTAAAGAGAGTTTAGTGTATGGTAAAAGAGTAAAAAATGAGAGAATAAATTATTACACAGTTAATTATTAACAATTCACACGAGGATTTTTTGAAAAATGTAGAGAGAGTCCATCATTTGAGAAATACTTAAAGAGTTTGTTTAGTGTATGGTAAAAGAACAAAAAAATATTATTAACAAGTCACACAGAGATTTTCATTTTCGTGAAACTTTTACATAAAGCTATATTATAGAAACACGGTTTTCATTAAAAGAAGTGTTTTTTTAATAGTATAGAAGAAATGTTGTTGTATAATTTAAAAATAGACAGTGTAGACATCTTTGTATTTTTTTTTTTTTGAATTGATCAAAATTTTAAAATACATGTAAGCGACATCAAAGCAATTGGTATGAATTATTTTAATTGAAATGATAGCATAGTTGGTTATAAACATTAAAATCATTAAGAATAATATAATATTTGAACCGTGCAACGCACGGGCTTAAAACTAGTTGTTTTGAAAACAAAACCATTATTCTTTAAAATATTCTTTTTATGGGCCAATAGGATGCCGCCACCTGCCTTTGGATTAAAGATTCACATACACTGATACACCTAGTATATGTGTAGCTTTTTCCTCACTTTGCTGATGGAGCATCTCGACTCTAGTCTCTCGAAATTTTAATTAGTGGTGTGAGATCCAAATTCATTGCCAAAACGAGTAAACAATACACGACAAAACATTCACATACAGTGATTAAGAGCAAGGCCTGATTCAAACTATCATCAGGTATCCTCTCTGCCATATGCCCATATCCACTATACCAAGGAACTATTCACAGATACATCAGAAAGCTTTCTAACAGTTCCATCAGCAAACACAATCCTTGGGAACTACCTTCATCAGAAGACAACCTCATACCAAAATCAGCCACGACAATAAACGAGAAACTACACAAGCTTATTACAAAAAACCAACCAAAACAACACAAAGCTGCACATCATTATTCATATCATATATGCACATATTGTACAACAAAAACCAAAGAGTACGAATTCGCAAAGAAGGCAGACATACCAGACCAGGCATTGGCATCCCGAATTAAAAATCGAAACATCACGAAACCCTGACGACACCAGACAACCTGGAACTCTCCCAAACCTCAACACCTTCCACATTTTCTCTAGCAACAAACAACCTATCTCCACCTCCTTCAATCTTCCTGATAATCCCTCTCTTCTCATCTTCCTCCTTATCCATATAATTCCTCCTATACATCCCCCACCCGCCTTCTCCTTCGCCTTTCACCACTGACCACGCTTCCAACGCCCCGTCCCTCGCAACGAAAATGTGCTTCCTCCAACAATGCACGACCGCGGTCTGCCCCACTGCCCCGGCACTCCTCAAACCCGGGTTCGGTTCCTCCAAGTACACCCACAGATCATGATCATCCCGCAAACTCCTCATATCCGCCACCCCTACGTCCCCACTCCTAGACCCCACTTTCGCCAAATACATTCCCTCCACGTCGACATCCACGTCAGCCATCGTGTCCCCTAACCTACTACTCCTCCCCTCACTCCCCGGCTCCCCTCTCTCCCACACAACCTCCCCCGACCGCGGGTCCCACATCCGGATATAACCCGAATACCCGAACGCCCCGCCCGAAATTGAGCTCCCGACCAAAACCCCCAAAGATGGGACCCATTTCAGCTTAGTCAACGCAGCTGACTTGGCGCTGTTCCCTGTCTGCCGACCGATCTCCGACACAACCAGCAACGTCGACTTGTCGATTTCGAGGACGGCGTTTTCTCCGTGACGGCAATCGAACGAGGCGAAGAGGTGAGTTGACTCGGAATCAGAAGAGGAATCGTCCGAGTTGACGGCGGTGACTCGGGATTTGTAAGTACGCGGATCAGACGGGTCGGACCAGAGAACGGAAGCGAGGTGGGAGGAGGAGGAGGAGGAGTTAAAAAAGTGGAGGCCGGGAGGGGAGGAGAAGGAGTGAGATCCGACGGCGGAGACGGTGGAGGAGACGGCGGAGATGGAGGAGATGTGGTCAAGGTGAGTGCGGGTGGTGTAGAGAGGAGAGAGAGAGGTGGGGTGGTAGGAGGAGATGAAGCCACCGTGGGCAAGGAGGAGAGAGGTGGGGGAGGAAGAGGAGAAGGAGGAGATGAGAGGGTGTAAGGGAGGAGAGAGAGTGGTGGAGACGGTGGCGTCGAAGGGGGAGAGAGGTGGTGGAGATAGGAGAGGTTGCGTGATGCGGAAGCGAGAGAATAGGTGTGGGTCGGCGTCAATGAAGAGTGGGTTAGTGGTGGTTGTAGAGGTGGAGAAGAGTGTGGAGAGGGTGGTTTCTATAAGTTTGCCGCCAATGTTGAGGTTTATGCGGTGGTTGGATTTGGAGTCCATTTTGATGAGGTGGCAACTGAGGACAAGGAATGAAGAGAGATGCGAGTCATGCGACTATTTTGACTAACTCACTAACTATGTGAAGTTGAGTTGAGTATTACTAGTAACTCGTAAGTTGGGTTCGGGTTGGGATGATTAGGATATTTGTATCGATGCGTCTTCGAGCTTTCATTCTTCAATCCACTGATCAGTTCTTCAATTAAAGTAAGAAGGGTACTTCAAAATTTTTTTATTTTTTGTATAAAAAAATCGAGAATTCCCATTTTTGACTTAATTTAATTAAAATTAAATACAATATTCAATATCAATAAACAAAAAAATAATCGGAAACTTTGATTTCAAGTTTCCTTACCGCATGCTTTAATTGTCTGAATTAAAAGATGGGAATGCAGGGATATATAATTAGTTGGTACATGAAGTCAGACTCTATCTAAATCTTATAAGATAGATAAGATCATAATAGTTTCTATTTTCTTTTCTTTTTTTGTAATCAAAGAAAAGAAAAGGTATTGAAAATGGCTTTTTATGTTGTGTTGTAATTTGTAATGTAATAAAAAAGTTTGATTCTCTTGATGAGGAAGAGAATAGCCAATTAATTCCAGTGTAAGAGCTAGGAACACAACACAAAGATTTAGTCGAAAATATCGACAAATTCATGCAGAGTTTAAAGAAATAAAGAAAGGGGGGGGGGACTCTTCCAATTTAATCTCTATCACATTTTTATATCAGAATAGCGGATATAGACTATGTTTGGTATGCACAATAAGCTAGCTTATTTGCCCAAAGTAGCTTATTTGACTAGTTTTTTAAGCTCGTTGACCAAATAAGTTGGTTTGGTAACACCCCTACCTTAAATAATAAGCTAGCTTATTTAAAAAGTTACCCAATGTAACTTATTTAAAATAAGCTAGCTTATAATAATTTTATTACTAATTTTGTAACACCCCCAAATTTCCTTCCTTTTTTTAAAAACGTTTTTCAGCGAGCCAAAACACAATTAAGGAAATCCAGAGGTGTCACTCCGCACTCAAGTCAAAGACCCGAATGCTAGGAGATTTCAAAAGCCAGAATATAAATGCCTAATGGTCTAAATTAATCTATTACAATCCAAAATTAAATTACAACAATCCGAAATCCAAAATACGAAATATGAAATGGTCTAAGTATTATCAATAGTCTATAGTTTAAATCCTAAGCTTTATTTGATTCAACTACGATCTAGTGAGTCGTCGTCCCCGCAATATATCATCTACTCCATACCTGTGGTGGATTTAAAACATAAAAAACCACAGTTTGAAAAGTAAGTGAAATTGAGTAAGCCAACACCTCAACTCGTAGAAAACTCAAAACCCTTACCTGGATTTATTTTAAAAACATTTTAGTTTTATTTTCGAAATCCACACTTAGCACATTATCACATAAACCAATCGTAAGACAAATCAAATCACCAAAATAGAAGTATCACAATCACTACAACAAATGTATAACAATTTATAATATAATCCAAGTCATTATTTACGATCTTTAATGAGAAATTCATAGCGAACTTTATAAGTGGGACGAGTCGAGTCTTTGTCAACTCATCCAAACCATACCATTCATATTTTGATAAGTGGGTGAGCCGGATTTTCACCGAGTCACCAAACCATACTATTATATACGTGGGTGAGCCGAATCTTTGCCGACTCACCAAACCATACCATACAAGACTACTAGACCTTAAGTGTGCACACCCCCTATTAAGTATTGCTAACCCAATAGAGTAGTACTAGAGCCAAGCCCTCTTAAAACCGATGCGGTGGGGCAATGAAGTGGAGTTGATGTGACTCATACCAAATAAAGTGGAGTCGATGCGACTCAAACCAATAATCCTCGTGTATTCTCATACTTTATTTATTTATTTTATTTATAATATCGGTCATTTACACAAACTTATATTCCAATAATCATACAATCATTCATAATTCAGCCATATCAATATCAATTGCACACCTATCAATCATAATTCCAATAACATCTTTTGAATCATAAAGCGAACAATATATCAATGCAATAATCAAGTCCAATTCAATCAAGATACAATAATCAAAACAATAAATCGTTCTCCACCTAATATGATACTAAGTTCTCATCCAGCACACCAATCACTTAGCATATAATTTTGAAAGGTTTCTACAAGTTTAAGAAAGGTTGAGCATGCTAGCTTACCTTTTCAATGCACACAAGGACACGACAGCACAACGGTCACTAGTATTCTTCGTCTACGAACTCGAGGTCTACAATTACATAATCAATAAATCCCAAATCAATACTAATCTCCTCCAATCATTCATCTAATACTTATGTAAATCTTATTCTATATGCAATGCTCATGACCTCTTAAATTTCTAGTCCAACAATCAACAATTAACCAACAATTTCAATTCTAATTCCATAGTTAGCTACTATTACTTAATTAACACTCAATTTGTTTTGAAAATTCTCAAAGGCTTAAAATTACTTTTAAAACAGAATCTAATGCATGAAAACAAACTTTTAGTTATTATGATTTATTTAGGATTTATTAAAACAATTTATATTATGTTTTAAACATGAAAAACATGGTTTAATTACACAAAATTATTTAAAAAAAAAACGAATTAATTCAATTAAATTTCGAAAATCGGTTTATAACTCTCTAAATTATCACAATGTCGAAATACTAACCATCCTAATTGATTCAAGCTAATTGACCTAATTAAGAAACAATTAACCCAAAATTTTCCCCAAATTACAATTTCTTCAAACTTGAACAAAACCCCAATTAAATCTCAACTAAATTCAAGAACCCTATTTAACAGATTATAAACATGCTAGAATCATAATTCACGAAACTAATTGAACTTAATTCGAATAATTACACTAATTAAACCCAAATTCGTAATTAGTGAAAATCAACTCAAAACAAGCATCAAGATCACTTCTTTATGCATGAAACTAACCCAAATCGATTACCCACTAATCCTAACATCTATTAAAATCAATTAAACACAAATTAAAGCTAGAAAAATGCTTGAATATCACGTCTAAAAGAAGACGCCGAAAACAGGGGAGAAAAGGGCGTTACCCACGGCGCGAAAGAGGAAGAAAGGGAGCAGTGCGGTGGTCGGCCGACGAGGGTGAGCGGCGGCGACGTCTGGGCAGGAGGGAAAAGAGGTGGTCGGCGACGTCTGGGCGGCGTGCGATCGACAGGAAAGCAGGGGAAGGCAGGGGAAGGGAAGGGGCTGTTTTATAGGGGGGATGTCGGGTTTTTTTTTTTTTTTCGTTCGTTTTTTTTTTTTTTTTTCTTTTTCCTTTTTCTTTTTTCCTTTTTTCTTTTTCCTTTTTCCTTTTTTTTTTCTTTTTGTGTTGGGTTGGGGTATAAGTTGGTGTTTGGGCCAAATGGTGTCGATTTGGGTTGATATTGGTCCATTGGCTATGTCTGACCCGGTTTAGGAATAGGACCCCAAAATAGAAACCCCGATTTTAGAAATTATTTCCGAACTCGTTTTGAAAACGACTCACAATTAACATTTAAAATCTTTTGCACTCCAATAATCTAATTAATAAATTTAAATTATTAATATAAAATACTTTGAAATTTTGGGATATTACAAATTTACCCTCAATTATTTACTAAAATAAAATGAGATTAAAAATAAATAATGCATTTTTATGTAATTTTATATATACCATCTCCTATATCAGCTAATTCTGTCAAACACTCCTAATACTATCAGCTAAAAACTTTGCAGCTATTATTTCAGCTTTTAGCTACTATTTCAGCATTCAGCTATTATGTCAGCGTTCAGCTACTATTTCAGCTAGTTTTATCAAACATAGCCATAGATATGATTCAATAGGTTAGGTCCACTTATTTTTGCATTTGTTCATTTTGACTATTTTTAGTCCAAAAAATTGGATTGAAATGAATGAATTTGAAATCGAACTATTTATTGATTCAAGAGTGCACTTATACAATTATTTATTGATTAATAATTAATTATTTCTTCATTATAATCGAATGAAGATTCGTTCAACTTTAGAATTACTATAATATAATAATACCTTATTATACTTATAGGGTTGCTTACTTTATACTTTATAAAATATTAGTATTAACAAACATTCTATTCATTGTTCAAATATGATGGAGTTTTTTTCCTGGAAAACCCCCAATCCCCTTATCGGATTTGAACCGATGACTTACGCCTTACCATGGCGTTACTCTACCACTGAGTTAAAGGGGCCCTTAAAATATTATATATATATATACCCCTCCTTAGGTGAGTACTGCGCACTCAATCCTGGCCACTGGATCTTACATTTTGGACGATCCAGATTAAACCAGCTCACAAATTAAAAAAAAAAAAACAATTAAAAGAATCGACTCACCGTCGGCCTCCCACAATCTATTCTCCTCATTTTCTTTCTCTCAATTTTTCCTCCTCATTTTCTCTCTCCTCTCACCGTCGGGTTCTCTCTCCTCACTCTTTCCTCATCGATCTTCTCTGCTTCTCCGTCGCCGCTTCCTCCAACCGCCGCCGTCGCCTCTATCTCTCTCTAAAACTCGCGACTTCTCACTCTCTCGCCGTCGCCCCTCCCATCGACGCCTCCGTCGTTTTCTCTCTCCTCATCCGTCGCGTCGTCGTTGCCAGCACCACCTCCGTCGCATCAGGTGCACGCTTCATCGATGAATTTTTTGAGACGAAATCATCGATTTTCGATGTAAGTTTTCTCTTCTTCTCAAGATCCGATTTTTTTAATCGCCGGCGATGTCGAGACTCCGGCGATGGTGAGGTATGAGCTGCTTCATTTCCACGCCGTTGTAAATTCATTTTGATTCGCTCGTTTATTTGCTTTTTGTTTTGTCGAAATCAACAACATTTGTTTTGATTCGAGATGATGATTCGATTGCATGCAAAAGTTGATGTTTTATTTGATTTGTTGTATAGTTTTGTCGATTAATCGATTTGATTTACCAATTTTTTTCTATTTAGATCAAAATCTAGGGTTTTTAATTTATTTTTGAGGATTTTTATTTGTAGATATGATGATTTGATTGAAGATTTATTTGTTGTTTTTGTTGTTGTTGTTGTTGTTGTTGTTGTTGTTGTTGTTGTTGTTATTTGTGGAGGCGGTGGTGGCGGTCACTGGTTGTGGTGGCGGCGGCTGTGGTTGTGCATACAGTGACACAGGGTTGTGCATACAATGACACGGGGTGTGCATAGAATGGCATGGGGTTGTGCATAGAATGGCACATGTTGTGGTTGTGGTTGTGGTTGTGGTTGTGGGTGGGTGTGGGTGTGGGTGTGGGTGTAGGTGTGGGTGCGGGTGCGGGTGTGGTTGCGGGCGGGTGCCATAGAATGACACGAGTTTGTCAATACAATGACACGTGTTTGTCAATACAATGACACTATGCGCACTTCGGTGTTATCTGTGGTTTGTCCATAGAATGACACAGGTTTGTCAATAGAATGACACGGGTTTGTCCATAGAATGACACGGGTTTGTTCATAGAATGACACTATGGACATGCGGTGTTATTGTTCGGTGTCATTGTATGAATTGTGGTTTTGATAGCTCATTTGGTAAAGCATTTGTGTACATATACGAATGTCGTAGGTTCGATTCCTACATGAGTTCTAAATTTGCATGTCATTGCTGAGGCAGTAGGGGAAGGAAAACCTCCTGACCCAGAATGATAGTAGCAACTTGGAATGTGAGAGGGTTGAATAGCCCTCTCAAACAGTGTGAGGTGAAGGACCTTATGCTGAAAAGGAGGATAAATATAATAGGAATTTTGGAAACAAGGGTGAAGGAAAAAAAGGCTGGAAGCATCATTAAGAAGAGGTTTGCAAATTATAAAGATGTGACTAATTATAGTCAGCATTATAATGGCAGAATATGGGTGATTTGGAACACACAGCAAATTGTGGTAGATATTATTGAGATCTATTCTCAATTTATCCACTGCAGGATCAGACACATCTTGTCAAACAAAGAAATGCTCATTACCTTTACTTATGGAAGTAATGATGCATCAGCTAGGCATGAATTATGGAGTAAGTTGGTAGGGCACAGATCACAAACTGAGCCTTGGATAGTATTAGGAGATTTCAATGTGATTAGATCACCTATGGAGAAGTCTGGATGCTTTGCCTCTGTGCAAAGAGACATGGATGATTTTAATGCTTGCATTTCTGCTTGTGGGTTGGGTGACATACACAGTCAGGGTCAATTTCTTACTTGGACCAATAACCAAGATGGGGATAAAAGAACTTGGACCAAATTGGACAGAGCCTTAGTTAATTCTGCTTGGCTGAATCAATTCCCTGTTTCTATAGGGGATTTCTTGCCTTCTGGATTATCTGATCACTCTCCCTGTGTGGTCACAATTTTTCCTCCTCCCCCCATCAGGAAGATCTTCAGATTTCTGAATTGCTGGACACTGCACTCTGAGTATGATAACACTGTAGAGAAGGCCTGGCAGATAAATACTCAAGGGAGTGCAATGAATAAACTATTTCAGAAACTAAAACAGACTAAGCATGAACTCTCTTTGATGCATAAGTCTTCTTGTACCAATCTTCCAAAAAGAGTTCAGGAATGTAAGCAGGAGCTGCTGGTTAAGCAGGAGGAGTTGAGCAAGAAACTTAGAGATTCTGATTTGGAAAAGGTAGTGGAAACAATTAAAGACAAGTACTGCAAATTGAAGTTGGCTGAGTTGAGTATGTTGTCTCAGAGGGCAAAAATCAATCATATAAACAACTCAGACTGCAGCACCAGTTACTTCTTTTCAAAAATAAAGGAGAGACAACATCAAAGCATGATAGGGAAGATAGTTTATATGAATGGGATTGTTCATGAGACACAAGAGGGTATTTCTAAGGCTTTCATTGACTTTTATACTAATCTGATTGGCAAGAAGAAACCTGTTCAGAAACTGGATGTGGAATATATCAGGAAAGGGAAATGTCTTGACAGTTCTCAGGCTAATTGGTTGGTTAAAAATGTCACAAAGGAGGAAATAAGGGATGCTCTTTTTAGCATGGATCCAAATAAGTCACCAGGTCAAGATGGTTTTGCAGCTGGATTTTTTCAGAAGTCCTGGGATACAATTGAGACTGATTTTTGCAATGCCATCTGGGAATTTTTCAGTACTAACAAAATGTCCAAGCAAGCCAACACAACTATGGTTACTCTTATACCCAAAAAAGATCATCCTACTAGTGTTGCAGACTTCAAGCCCATCTCCTGTTGTTCTACAGTGTATAAAACAATAACTAAAGTTCTTGCAAACAGAATTCAGGAGGTAATGCCAGGCCTAATTGGAATGGAACATGCTGCTTTTGTAAAAGGGAGGAGCATTTTTGACAATATAGTTGTTTCTCAGTCAATGGTGAAAGGTTATGGTCAGAAAAACATCTCCCCAAGATGTCTGATTAAGGTAGATATCCACAAAGCTTTTGATTCAGTCAGTTGGGAGTTTATTGCAGACACTTTGGAGGCTTTGAATTTTTCAGCAAAATTCATAAAATGGATCATGAACTGCATCTCCAATACCTGGTTTTCTATCAAAGTAAATGGAAACTATGAAGGTTTTTTCCCTGGTGAGTGTGGCATTAGACAAGGAGATCCTTTATCTCCCTATCTTTTTGTCATCAGTATGGAAATTCTCTCTAGATTCCTGAGAGAAATGCCAACCCAGCAGCAATTCAGCTACCATCCAAAATGCTCAAGAATAAAACTAACACATCTCACCTTTGCTGATGATCTAATGATCTTCATTAGAGGCGATGTGCCATCTATGAAGGCTGCTGTGGAGTGTTTGAAGTTATTTACTGAAGTATCAGGGTTGGAAGCAAATCAGACAAAAACAGAAGTATATTTTGGAGGAGTCAGAGATGAAGTGAAAAAGCAGATGCTTGACATTTCAGGATATATGGAAGGCTCTTTTACTTTTAGATATCTTGGAATTCCTCTACACTCTGCAAAACTGAAGACTGCAATGTACCATACTCTAATGGCTAAGATTCAGCATTCTTTGCATCACTGGTCATCCATTATGCTTTCTTATGCTGGTAAAGTTCAGCTGATAAACTCAGTTATATTTGGCCTCGAAAATTTTTGGTGTGCTAGTCTGCTGTTGCCTAAAAGCATCATCAAGCAAATCAGAAAGTTATGCAAGGAGTTTTTGTGGAATATAGAAGCTGGTAGAAGGAAAATGGTCTATAAGAGTTGGGATGGTATTTGCTCTCCTAAGAAAGAAGGGGGTCTAAACATCAAAGAGGTCCTAGCCTGGAATAAAGCAATGCTTGCAAAATGGATCTGGTAACTACATACTGATCATCCAGGAGTATGGAATTGCTGGATTCAAGCCTATCAGCTTAGAGGTCAAAGTATTTGGCAAGTCAAGAGAAAAGCCAATGATTCTGAAACCTGGAGAGATATCTTAACTGTCAGAGATGAATTACTCACAACTGCTGCTGATGATTGTAATGCTGCTGAGATGATAAAAAAATGGCAGATAAATGGAAAGTATAAAGCTGCAGCAGGTTATGAGCATTTCAGGACTCGGTATACTGAAAACAGATGGGCTAAGGTGATCTGGGACAGCATAAACCTACTTAAGTACAGCTTTATAGCTGGCCTGGCTATGCAAAACTCCCTGGCAACAGTAGACAACATTTGTGCAAGAGGGATGGTGTTAGTGAACAGATGTGAGCTTTGTAAAAGCAGAGCTGAAAACCATCAGCATCTGTTTTTTGAATGCTCATATGCTGCTAGGATTTGGGAAGAAATTCTGAGATGGCTCAAAATTCAGAGACACCCGAAGAGCCTGAGTGGAGAAGTTAGATGGCTTGCCCAAAGAAAGCACAGAAAACACTGGAAATGCAAGTGGATGACTTGCAGCTTGGTCACAACTGTTTACATGGTTTGGATGGAAAGAAATGCGCGCCTTTTTGGAGGAATCGAGCATAGCAAAGATTGGACTATTAGACAAATCAAATACATTGTTAGTGTAAGAATCTATGCTTGGCAAAAAAACTGTAAAAATGTGGATGTAGTTGATAGCTTGGTTTCCTAGAAGGTTTGAACTCGGGATGGTTTACCCTTTAGTGGGGTTCTTTTTGTAAGGTTTCCTTTTCTTTTATTCCTTTTATGGAAGAATAAAAGTCCACAATCTTACAAAAAAAAAAAAAAATTGCATGTCATTGCATAGACCTTTCTCTGTCATTGTATGTAGGTGTCATTCTATAGACATTTTGTGTCATTATACGCGAGTGTCACAGTGTCACTCTATGGCGGTGCACAGTTCTCACGCGAGCGGGAGTTCGCACCTGATCTCGCCTATATATATATATATATATATATATATATATATATATATATATATATATATATATATATATATATAATATTTATAGTTAATTCTTTTGGCTGAGTCACCATTTATATACATTTATAATATATTATATACATAGCCCATACAAAATATATCTATGGGTATATATGACATTTAGGTTATTAGATATATTAGAACTTAGATAGACACATATACATACGTATACTAATAGCAGCTAGCTGCTAGTTTCGAAATGCGAGAATGGGTTTTGTTTAACTTAAACTTCATCGATGCTCTGTAATAAGAAAATAATGGCTATTTGCAGTGATCATGAATGAGAGATTGGTTGTGGACTTGTGGTTGAGTTGAAGGTTGATGAAATAAGTGCTCATAAGTTGATGTGTCAAAATCTGAGATTTAAGTTCGGTACGAGGGATAAAGATTTAAGTTTCCCCCAAGCATATGTCAATGCAACTGAAATAAAATGAGAAATTTAGACGAACGAATTAATCTAAAATTTAAAAAAAAAAAAAGTCAGACAAAAGAATCCTTTTTTTTATAGAGAACTAGGATGAAAGCCCGTGCGTTGCACGGGTCTCTTAATAATGATTTGTATTAGACGTGTTTAAAACTAAAATTGGTAGTTTATGTTTGGATATAGAGAATGTGTGATAAATCTCTAAAAAAACAAAGATTTTTTTATATTAATCCGTCCATTTTTATTTATATATGATGTTTTCGTTTTGTCGAGATAGGGGTTTGACTTTCAATTTGACGAAATAATATTTCAAAATATTTATGAAACTTCTCACATGGAGTAAGGTATGTAAAACATAAAAAGGTACAAAGTTCTTAGTAGTCCAGGACACTTCTATTTCCCCTCCATCCATGTATGATTGTACGGAGATCAGATCCTCTAACCCTGATCATGTTTATGACCAAGTGTTCTTATTCCATCTTAGCTTGTTGATTAATATATCAACTAACTCTTAAACTTATACAACTTATAGATAGGCTAGATATCATATATGGGAGACACGTAATTATATAACTCATGTACGCACGTAGTAGGATTAAATACATAGATATACGTAGGATTATTACATGTTTCATTTAGTTCAAGTATGATTTGATAGTGGTTATGTTATGTACGTATACTGTAATTGTAATTGGAAAACGCCTCCTATATATATGTGATGTCCAGTTAAACCTTCTAAGAAATATGTCGAGAAAGTGTGTCTGTTAATCCACCTCATTAGCATATACTTCATATATATGACTCTAAATCTCGCTCATAGGTAGTAGTATACGAACTATTGGGATTAGATGATTTAAGAACGCTAATACAATCATATGATATTCATTTATAAAGTTTGGGTTGTGCTCCTTAATAAATTAGTCAAGCTTGACTTATAATGTGATCCATATAAATATATAATACACGCCTTTACCACGGAGTTTATTATGTGTTGCGAAATAATATGTAACAATGACATATTTATCTTTGAGTTATGACCGCTACTATAGCAATTCTACGAATATAGGACTCTGAATATATATTATGCATCCATAGGATTGTCTAATAATTAAGAGAGTTTCATTTAAAATTGATAACTAAATAATATTATAAAATTCTCAAAACTCTCTGAAAACCTTCGATTATTGTGAGAGCTCTAAAAAAGCCTCCTTTAATAGTATAGAAGGATTTCTTTTGTTAATATAGGAGTAAATGACAAACCAAACGAGCAGAATGTATACTCATAGCTTTACGACAGTTGTAAGGAATGCCTTAATTTTAGAGTCATCCTAGCTTCATGTATAAAAATGGTCCGCTTGTGTGCTACATTGCTAAGGATAGATTGCAAATTTGGCCATCGACTACAATAATCTTGTTGTTTGATGATAACATCGAACCAGAACCTTTCGTAATATTGTGTAAGTTTAGGTCTTTTTCTCGTGTAAACTGACTACGCAAGCCATTTGGCCATGTCCTTCCGAGAGCTACAAAATCGACGACATATAGACTTTACATTGAGCTGTACTCAGCGAGCTTAGTCTTCTGTTTGAAGGGCAGCAGGCACGCGCACCGGTATTATAGGCTTGCCGCTACAGCAAACGTGCAATGCTATTGTTCCCTGCCAGCCGCAGTCCAGGCATGAAAGGGCATGTATGTAAGAAGTAACCTCCTTATGGCATGCACTTGCCTTTACAGCCACAGAATGATTATAATGAACACCCTTTTACAACAATCGGAGCTAGCTCACGGCAACATGCTTGAGGGACAAAATATCGTCTCTTGGATGAGCATCTTCTACCTGGACTTCAATCTCATCTCCAATCTGGAATCCAATCAATACCCATGCAGAAGCTTGAAGTCCAACCTGAAAATCACATGATTCTGTTACCAATCTCTCTTTTGTAAGCTATTTCTTTCTTAAGTTGGTCGTCAAATACAACATGGGAAAACAATAAAAATAACACGACTGAAACAAGAAAATTGATGAAACCATATGAATCTCAGTTAGTGCACAGGGTAATAATAATGAAAGATACTAGCCAGAGAGGCAATTGGTTGAAGCCCCTCAAGCCAAGGCATCAAAACAGATGAACTTTTGCCTAGATGTTCCCACGTATAACTGCTAGTACAAAGCAATACTAAATTCTAAAGAAGCAGATCTATATGACCATATTCACACGCTAGTTGACAACTTGACAGTCACTTGTAGCTTTTTATTGTACAGGTGCTGGGAAGTTGAACCAGATAGTGGTAAAAGGCACTGCTGACAGCACTACTTCAGCAGACTTATTAAGGATCTTCTAAAACAGGGCTATCTAAAATTTAAAGCAGGATATGGACATGGACCACCCAATAAACTTTATTCATAAGTAGCTTTACCAGAGCCACAAGGAATTGTATTGCTCATGCACCATTTGAACTAATAGGTTGCATGATTTAGCTAAAATGGACTTACAGTGAGAAATGGAGAAATCAACAAGATATAGACACTATAAGCTAACAGAACATAGTGTTGAGTAAATAAGAGATCTTCTGTAAATAAGATGTGCGCCAGGGGTAAATATATTCCTTTTATTTTTATTTCTTTTTGAGGTCAGGTAAATGAATTGCTAGGGATTCATGTCAGTAATTGTAATCATGGTATGACATTGCATATTTGCATCATATACTTTAGAACCACAGAAGTGCTTCAGCGAAACACTGCATACCTCTACCAACATCAAGGATGCAATGCGGTCCTTGATAAATCTGAGTATCAGAGCACGAAACCTCTTTCCCTTGGGCTGCCTTCTCAAGTATTCTAAAACCCAATACCGAAGACTGCTACTGAAGAGTTTCCTTGCAACTCTGTTTTGCATATTAACTATTGCAACGATTCCTTCGAGTTGACCCGGTGAGAATGGAGGGTTATCACCCCTAAGATAAGCTTTTACCTACAAGCAGTAATGTCGTCAGACAAAAATAAAAATCACAGAAACACTAGACGAAGCTAATAGTACAGTCGTACATCAGATATAGTTGAAACGGTGAAGGGGTGCCAAATGTAAACAAAGAAAAAGGTGGTCTGTTCACGCCATAAGCCAAAGATTCTTGATTCTTTCGTCTTTGGGACATAATGAACTAAATCAAAATTGTTTTTATAACCCTCTCCTCTAAGTCCAAGAAATAGCAAACGACCGTCTTGTTTACAGTTGAGCGTCAACTGGAAACAATCTGAAAGCACTTAGCTTACTCCTTTAACAAATATTAAACGTAAATTTTGTAGGAAACTAGAAACTTTATTAAGACACAAGCACAGTCCAGTAAGGTAGAACAAAAGCTTCTGGAGAGGCTGACTTTTGTTGTTTCTCATTTGACCTTCGTTACAAGAAGAAGAAGAAGAAGAAAAGAAAAAGGAATAGCATTATTATGGGTAGAAGAGATGGATGCACCTGATAATGAGCAAGAAGATCCATATATCTACGGATAGGAGAAGTAAACTGCACATAACCAGGAACTCCCAAAACGCCATGACGAATAGGCTTCCTAAAATCATACTCCGCAGCACGCATCAATTTAACTATTGCAGAGCTCCGAACTGGTCCTTCAGGAAGGTGAGAAAATGCAGATGTGTCTAGATTTGACTGAGGTTGTCCCCTATAAGGTAGAGGAATGTTGTTATAGGAGCCATATGTAGCAATAACCTCGCCACATAGAATCATCATCTCTGAAACAAGGCGCATTGCAGGATCAGCCTGATTCTCGATATAAAGATTGATCTGTGGTTCAGGATCATCTGGATTTGCCACTTTGATGCGTGCCTCTAAATTTGAGGTATCCACAGCACCCTGAAGGAAGAAGTGACAAGTACAATTGTATAAGAAGCCAACCAGATATGAGAAATCATATTAATTGTAAGAAACTAGAACTAGAAGGATACATACAATCAAGTGACAATACAAAATGAACACCAAGAAAATGACATCAATCAGTTAATAAAAGAGGCAACAGAAAATTCAAAGGGCACAAATATCAAGCCATGGGACTATGATGAATGAAAAGGAATGAGAAATGTTGCTTTGGAGAGATTGCTAGACACCAGTGTACAACAATCTCCAAAAAGAACTTCCTGACATGAGTACTCTCAGCCCTCTAAATATTTGTTTTCTCTCCTTCCAAATTCATCGCCAAAAGGAGCATATCACGAATTCAAAATCTCTTTTAAAAGCCACAACTACGTCGTCCCTAACTTAAGGGCAGAACCCAAAATAAACCAACCAGAAACACAGAGAACTCCATGTGAAAAGCAGCAAAAGCAAAATTTGCATAAACAACAAAGCCAAAATTTATGAAACGAAGTTTTTTTTCAACATGCAGCAGTAAGAATTTTCTGAAGTAGAACAGTCCACACTAAAAGCAAACTTGTCTAGATTAAATGTTCAGAGAAATGGAATTCATTTCAGATTCAAGATTTCACTTATCGACTGTAATGAGATTCGATTCCAAACTCATGTTAGGATATTCCATAATAGAACGCTTAAATAGTAATGCATAAGACTAGAGTTCAAACCAACCTGAGAGTCACCTGAACTGGAGCTCTCTGAGTCTCTGAGGAAACATTATAGGTGGAAATTGTGGAACTCTAGGAATTGTATGAGACCCTCAACTTAATAAGTAATACGTAAGACTACAGACACAACCAACCCGATGGTCACCAGAGTATTCCACCTTGGATCCCACTACAAAGTTTCTCTTGGCCTGTAATTATAAAGCGTCTTTCTCCACTCACATTTTCCAGCATTTGTTTACTTGTTCGAATACTATTTCAAGCCAGCCTTGCTCTATACTGATTCTTTGGGGACAGCTTCTCAACTAATACCAGCTAATTAAGTTATGCCAGCATTCTTACAAAACTCTCCAGATCTCGACAATGGTTTTGTATACCTGGTGGTGCTATTAAAGTAACAACCGGAATAAGGAGAAAGATATTTGCAAAAGATATTGGGAAGGTGATGAAGGCAATATTCAATACATTGAGGCACAGCAGCTTTGTAGCTATAACCTAGACAGATATTAAAATAAGAATTAACTAGTTTAGGCTAATCAAACCTGCTGTCTACGCCATTGTAAACGTAAAGCTGCAGCCTCAGATAGAATCTTTAACTCGCCCTCCTCTACAAGATTCATATGGAGAAGCTCTGATGCACTTTCATATGTGAGCATATAAGTAGGTTTGATGACAGTATTATCCACCGAATATTCGCCAATGCTGCGACACTCAGAAAAGAAAGATGTACTTCATGCTCAAAAATGTTACTCTCATGACTGAATTAAAAAGAAACAGATGTCATTATCAGGATTGCGGGGACAAAGAGAAGTCACTCAATATAAAGCTGCAAGCCTCCCTTCCTCCCTCCCTCCACTATGTCTGTCATGGGAGCTTTGCATACTCTCTTTTCTTGTACAAGGGTCAAATTGAAAAGTAGAGGGTCAGGTCATGCCACGTTAGAAAACGGGCACGGCTTCTAAAGCGAAGAGCCGAAATGGGCACGGCTCCTAAAGTGAAGAACCGAAGTAACATAACAGCTTAAGACGTTACTTAATGCCCCCAAATATCCAGTTACAAGGCAGTTCCAAAAACTACTAACTGTTGCACACAATATACTTGGGAGGCGTAAGAACATAAATAGACTCTGCAAAAATTCGACAGCTCAATCTACCAGTTTAAAAATTAAGTGCTGAATTTTTTAATTTTTTTCTAGGCTTTTAATGTATTAATATCCATAAGAGGTATAGGGAGCAGACAAGGAGAATAAATGGATGATACATCACAGTAAGATACTTACAAGTTATCCGATGATGTTGGAAACTACTAAGTCCTAACAGCAAAAGGCCTCACTATTAACCTACTAGGAAGCTCTCAGACCAGGACAATGAAAATTTCTTCAAGGCGTTAAGGTTTTGTTTCTAATCAAACCCATCAATTTGCAGACACAAAACAAGTCACTCCTTTGCAAACCTATTATCTCGTGTTCAATCTCACTGAGTTTTCATGGATCACACCCCTGATGTGGTTTCACTAAAGTTGGCCCCTGTCATGATATGACAATTTAGGAACAAGCAAGACGAGTTCAAATTGCTGCACAGCATTAAATTCTTGCACGAGACATACAAATTAACTAACTCTACCTGCCATCAGAATTTAGTACAACGGATACGGTGACAGCATTGCATCTTTCGCCTTGTTTTAAACTCATTCCTTCCATTGCAAGTTTCTCAGGAAACATAGGATAAGTTATTGTAGGTAGAAAGATAGACGTTCCTCTGCTCATGGCCTCTCTGCGTAAAATCGTCATCAATTGCAAACAGATGATGAAGGGGGGTAGGTAGGAAAAAAGCAGAAGAGGATTCTAAGTAGCCCACAAGTGTAGTATCGTATGTTACATGAATGTGTAGAATTACTTGTCTAGAATGCTTCCAGGTTGAACTAAGCAGGTTGCATCCGCTACATGTATCCAGATTTTGATGCGTCCATCTGGCAGCCTTGTTGCACTAAGTGCATCATCAAGCTGCACACAGTCAATGACATTAGTAAACAGATGTAAAAGGGAATCAAGTAAAAAATGACAAGAGACTCTGCTGCTGAACATGCTCTTCACTCTGACAACATTTACCTCATCAGCCTCATCAACATCGATAGCATACACCTTCAATTGAGTAATATCTTTCCGCCGAATCTGAAACAGACAGAAAGATTCTCAGCAAGCATGGAAGACAATATTCCCCTCAGCTGAGAGCTTGGAGTCAATATTGGAAACAATCAATCTCCCATTCAAGAAAAAAGATTTGAAATGTCCTCTTACGTAATTTTAATAACTCAACAATAAGCTATCCCAACATATGAAGACAACAGCTACGAGTTACAAACTACCAGCTAGTAAAAACGCTACAACTACAAAAAGGCGTCAAGCCACAAGCAGAGCTGTTTTAGCTAAAGAAACCCTAAACCTAAGGAAATAAATACCCCTAATTACAAAAGGAAAGTACACATGAATTCATGAAAAATCTCTCGAAACGGCAGAATGTCTCTTTTATATGAGTATTCTGTGATCCTGCACCCGGGTACATGTAGTCCTGTACTTCATTTTCTGTACTTTATCAAATATACAGTATGATATGCCTTATCAAATACTTGGGTGTACTTTAATGGGTAATTTGACCTTTTTGGAATTTGGTGTAATTCTAGCCTTTTGCAAGTATGATCAACCAATTAAGTTCTGAACACTCATTTCAACCCTCTCATATTTTACAAGCTTTTTTAATTCAATAAGTAACTCTTATGTTTCTGTGGTTACCTCATCTCTGTCGCAATATTCTGAAATCAAATCTTCAGCAGCCAATTCAATCTTCTCCGAGTGATCAGTACGAATGTTAAGCTTCAACAGCTCAATATTCACATGAACTGGAAAATAGCCAATATCTATGAGAAGACTCAAGGCCGATGATGCCGATCTTGCCAACCCCATGTTCAAGAGTATCTGACAATGAAAGTCTCAAAAGTATCAAGCAGTGAGAGCTGGTGTATGCATCAGCATAATAATGCTCCATACATTACATTGCTCAAATAATTGCAGGTAGTCTAACAGTGAATACCATGTCACGTTGAAGGGCATACTCAATAATTTATGACAAAGTTGGCAACATTAACACAGCTTTGCTTCAACTAGAAGGCAGATATATATTCAATAAGCAATCAACCCGTATTAAACTGGTGATGGGAGTATAGGGATGCAAAATGTATTTTGATCTACCTACAGTCGCTATGTGGGGTCTTAAGGAAAAACTTAACACTGATAGTTAGTAAACAAGAAGTTCACCACAGAGAAATAAACACATAGCTTCAGAAAACAAGGGGAGCAAAAGCTGATGAAGTATTAGTCTGGCAGAACAAGCTAGCCCCAAAATACTCATCAGCAACCAAAACCAGTAAGAAACCCATCAAAGACAGATTGGGAAGGCTGAAATTTATGGCAGCCTCACCAGGTTCCCAAATAACTTATCCTATGCAGATACTTCAATATACAAAGACCAAACATTTAGTGCTAAATCAAGGTAACAATTAGTAACCACATTTAGCACCCTAATGATTTCACGTCAACCTAAATGCAAAAATGACTTGTTCACTGGGTTACTAACTCATCCTACCAGATAAGCCAATAGAATTTCAAATAAGTTCACAAAGCTCAAGCTGAATAGACTACCGTTCCAGCAATTTGCTTTTGACTATCACTGCATGTGTCAATTGCATAAGCAGCAAGAGCCTCAATACGATTCCAAATTCTCTCCTCCGCAGTCCATGTTGATCTAGCAGGCTTTGCTTTCAAAGGCTTCGCCTTAGCAGCAGATAGTAACTGTATGAATTCCTGCATTTCTCTTTCAGCTGTCTCATTTGCTAGCTTCCTCTTTAGAAGTTCCTCAACCTATAATGTTTGAGAATCATCATAATGCATTAGGAAATCCACCAGATATGATCACATGGAACTAAAAGTTAGAGAATTATCGCTGCACATAGTAGAAGACAGCACCAAAGCACTGGGACACCTGATTTACTCACGAAAGAATATCAAACGTAGTTCTGGTCAAAGAAACTTTTAGATTGCAAAATTAATTATTGATTAAATCACATGGAAGAGTGATTCTAGCATATGTCAGCCAATGCTTGCAGCACATCTCCTGTATGGCTTTAAGTATTGGCTGTCAGCCGGCACTCCAATGAACAAGAGTTCTCCACAAAGAAGTATCTCCTCCTGGTTCCTCCCTAGACTGACATAAAGTTTGCCGGTGGTCCATGATTTAAAGCATCGTGCAATTTGCAGAAACGAACCAATTATTTTTGGGTGGGGAAAGCAGCTCTAGATACAAATACATTCATGGAACATTAATTTAATTTGATAAAGTACTGAACTAACATTACCATTATTTTTAGTTTGTTTCTTAGAGAAACACCATGATTCAATCATCTAGTTCTGTTGTTTAGCCATAACAACCGTCATGGGTAAAATCTCGTAGTGAAACTACCATGATATATAAAACATGTCAAAAGTGGGCATCGGAATAATAAGACGAGACTAAACAATCTATAATGTCCCACAATATCTAGAGCAAGTATTTTAGGAAAAAAAACTTCCAAGGCTGAGCTACACAGATGCACTACTCCAAGCAAAGTAGCACTACAGACTGTACAGAATGGTAAGCCACTCCTGGGCACATGAAAAAAAGGAGACACGGGTCGAAGAACGAAATTGGAAAGTACCTGGTCAATAGATCGAGGTGCATAAACCGAATGAAAACCTTGCCTTTCCAGTACTGAGAAATAGACCTCATCCTTCGACAGCAAGACATGAGCACAATAACTCTCAAGAGGTTCAGCAGTGCCATAAATCATCTGTACGACAAAGCAAGATGGATAAGACCAAGTACAACCATGTAATGGACATGAAGCAGAGTATTACAATACCTCTGCCAACTTCTCTGCTGTTACTGATTTCTCGTTCTCAAGAAGCTCGGCCCATGCAAGTTCAAGAAGACTTAAATCCTGCATCCCCAGAGCAGTTTATTCAGTTTTTCTACTCTCAGAACACAATAAGAAGAATCTGCCTCATCATGAGTTGCATGAAAACTAACCATGTTGTCTTCAACTTTCTGCTTAAAGTCTGATATCTGGTTATGATCAAAATTTTCAATGCCAGGAACAACATATGTTATCTGCTGTGGCTTTATGGAGGACGTGGTACCATTCTGCTAGGAAGTGACGTACAAGGATAAAAGAGGACACAGTCAGCCAAATCTGACAGTGAAATGTCTAAACATCTAATGATGAAATGGGAAACCAAATGAACCAAAAAGCAAGAAACAAATTCATATATCTGGTCATTATGTCTAGTACAACCTGATCAGAGACCATCCAGTTCTTTTTCCCATCTGGTTTCAGAGCAACTGCCAGCAACACCCTTTCAGAGTCTTTTTTAAATTCCAACAATAAACCTCCTCGAAGACCTTGCTTTCCAAGATTCTCTTCAAGTAGCTCCGTAGTTCTTATTACTCCTACCCTGCAAAAAGAGATGCCTACAATAAATCAGGAATAAGATTCTTGAGTAGGAATCTATCAGACAAAGATGATACAGTAATAAAGAGAAAATGGTTGACATGAACAGATCAGTCAAGGCCATAAGATGAGTCCAAATGATATGCCATCGTGTTCATCCAGCACAAGAAGGCAGAACCACAGAAGCACAAAAAGAAAAAAGAAAAAAAGAAAAAAAGGGAACCAGCCTACCATTTTTCAGGATGAGAACAATAATAGCAACCGGCCAAAAGTCGCTATTGACAATAGTCCTTCAGCACATGTTTTATTAAATACAGCTTGCTAGTCGTTACTATTTATCACAGATGACAAGTGAAGTAGTTGGGCGAGGATATTTCATTCTTTGAATCAAGGAAGATTATTCCAATACATCACGAATCATAGCTCCACAAAGTGTAATGGTACTGCCTTGGATATCTTACCACAGCATAGGCGTGGTACTCCTTATGTCCGTAAATTGGTTTCATGTGCTGGACAGATGGTGAACTTAAAACTCATATTTTCCTCCATTGTGAGATAGTGGTCAGTCCTGCCTGGATGGTTGATTTACTCTAAGTAAAGTATGTGGGTTTGGGTGCTAACAAAGTGAAGAAATTGCTTTGCCATTCTATTATGTTTGCTATATTCGGGTGCAGTTGGAACGCGCGAAATTCACGAATATTTCCAAAACATGATCATTCCCTTGACTAATGAATATCATCCAGGGGAGGAACATATTTCTTTCTTCTTGATGGGATAAGGTAGCAAGCGTCGTTGGAATTCATTTGCATAGGAATTGCGTATCTTTGCTACTGCATTTGTATCATTTGTGTATATTGGACTCTTTCAGGTTGTGTTTACCTCGAACTCCATTGTCTTCCATTATAAACCACATAACAGAGTTCAACTTCACATCATTTAACCTAAGCTTTACACTGAATTCTGGATCGTGTCTTGGAATATCCTCAACAACAACAACAACATCCAAGCCTTATTCCCAAAATGATTTGGGGCCGGCTAACATGAATCGTCGTCTAGTAACCGTCTTATGCACGCCATAAAAGTTCAAAAACGTTGTGAACCATTTAGAAATGTTGAAACACTTTTGACAGGAGTTTTAAAAAGTTCTCAAAATAAATAAAAAGTTTGAAAATTAGTGAAAAACATATGAACTTTGAACACCGAGTAAGGAAAAGTTTTGGAACAAGTTAGGAAAGCAAAACAAAGAAACTAAAAAGAGTCAACTTAAGTCCTCCGCATGGATAGCGTCTCTCCACACCGCCCTATCCAACACCATACTCTCTTCAAGCCCTAGGAAGCTCATATCACTCCTAATCACCCTCATCCAAGTCATCTTAGGTCTTCCCCGACCCCTACTAATATTATCACTTCCCGACCCTTCTACTCTTCTAACCGGCGCGTCACTAGGCCTCCTCCTCACATGGCCATACCACCTTAGTCGGTTCTCCATCCTCTTGTCCGCGATGAGCGCAACCCCTACTTTCTCCCTAATAACTTCATTTCTTAACCGATGATGTCCACACATCCACCGTAGCATGCGCATCTCCGTCACACTCATCTTATGAACGTGACACTGTTTCACGGCCCAACATTCCGTGTCTTGTAATATCCTACGCTAGGTATATTACTTCCATTTCTGAAAATATGTTCTACTTGGTAACAATCATTAAGTGACTAAACTACCAATTTCAAGCTCTTAAAGACTCGTTAATGAAGACGCCTCAACTTCTAACAAAAGCATACACCCTCCGTCCCAGCTCAAACACCCCATCCCCAAAATACCCCCCATGTTGAGAAGGGTGTGTACACTAATCGGTTTATTAAATTTTCAAAACAAATATGTAGCGAATTATTAGAGTTTTCTCTAACTTGCCATGCAATTTTTTTGGAACTTTGATCAACCAAGTAGTGTGTACACCCTTCCAAATATGGGATCGTTTTTTACATGGGGCGTTTGATCTGGGACGTAGGGAGTATACTTTTGAACAAGGATCCCCTGCCCAACCCACCACACTCTTTGGGGGCGCTAGAGTATTGGTAACGGGTGATCTACTTATCTCTTACCGCGAAAACTATCAGCATTTTCGCTTTAATCGAGAACTTAGTACATCTGATAAAACATGGGAGTATAAGCTCAATCAAACACTTAATCGAACTAGCATTTGCTCAACTTCAATTTCACAGCGGCAACGAAGCTAAAAGGATAAACTTAAAGAGCACGACAACGAACGAGAAACTAAATGAACTGCAACAAAGCTTGAAGGATAAACTAAATGACAAACGACGACAACAACAAGAACAAGAAACATACTTGTTGGTGGCGCAAAGCCGGCGACTACGACGACTAGCACGAAGCTCCTCCAAGACGCTATCGACAAAACTGCTAGCGGAAAAAAGGCGGACACCGCTGTAGACATCCAAACGGCGGCGTTTGGGCCAAAGAGGGCAAAACCTGGAGGAGTGCACAGATAACGGAGTGCGGAATTGGCGGAAATGACGGCTGCTTAAGGTGGAGAGAGACGGAGATGAGCAGAGGACGCAGCAAGAATTCGCCGCTCGAACCGCCATCATATTTACAGGTTTAGAGAGAGAATGCGCAAATTTTCATCTAAAGGCTTTGATTTAATCTTCTAGTTCAATCTTTATCGCCGTTTGATAGTGGCGTAACTGTTGACGGCGGCTTTGTGGAGGTGGCCGCGTTATGGTGTTGATGGAATTGATAGGTGGGGGAGTTCGGGAGAAGGAAGTGAGATAGCCAAGGTCATGTAAATTGTAAGCTAAAGAATGAGTGAGAGGAGAATGATGTGCCGAGGGAAAGCGGATAAATTAACGTAACGCCTATTGGCACTCCATACGTGTATTCCGCTACTCGCATCTAAAACAGTCCATATTATGATGAGTCGATTCTTCATGACAAGGATTTTGCTGTATACGCAACACCCCCCCTCTAATACTCCTATGTAAGAGAATGCAAAAACGAATTCAGTTGTTAACAACGAAAAAAAAAAAAAAAAAAAAAAAACGAAGGAGTATAGTACTTTTGGACGAACAAGATCATAAGTTTTATGGAGGTGGCTCCATAACATAATATGATCATACACAGAGTCAAGTGAATATAACCATCAGCATGGAGGAGTGTTGCAGCAGAAATGAAAGTTTCTCATCTTTTTTTTTTTTGGACAATTTCATAAATTAACTGTAAGGAAATTACTGGAGTAGTAAAACCAGTAACCAAGTTACAGAACACAAAAATTGCCATTATGAAGCAGTTTCTTTCCACAGGAGGGGAGGAAGAAAGGAAGAATAATCTATGTACCTACAGGCTACAGGAACCAAAATTGGTATCTGTACAAACACCAGGGAATAGAGACACTACCAGCAGCCACTTCTAATCTAACACCACCGCACCCGAACCAAAATTCTTCGGATGAGGCTCAATTGTCGAGTTCATCAAAAACCCATGACCTTTGAACTTATTTCAAGTAACGGATCCAAAGCGCTTGGATCAAATTTACGGGCAAATAGGTAGCATAGAGTTGTTCTTCGAGAATTATACCAACACTCTGTCCCATTACTCCTGAGGTTTTGTAAGAAACTCTCTGTAATGTTTTCCCTCGAAAAAGTTGCCGGATGAGGTCCTAATAAAGACCAATCTACATATGTCACAGTGCGATTAGAGTTGAGGTGGGAGTGGAACATGTTGATGTATGTAGGAATGTAATGCTCATCAGGATAGCAAGATGGATGGCAGTATTTCCTAAATAGATCGTAGTACTTGTAGTCTGATATGATCTCCACTGCCAAAGATCGTGTCATCTCAAACCACTGAGAACCTTTTCTCCATTGATAAAGTTTAATGTCAGGCATCATTCGCTTGTTGTAGCGCCCTCGACCATAACGGGTGGGGTCATCATATGACTCAACAAAACTGTGGACAGATTCAGTGAGGTACTTGTACACTGTCTTGAAATTGTAGACAGGGATGCAGCTCTCAGAAATAAGCACAAACCGTTCATTGGAGAAGTCAAGGAGAGCATTGGCCAACAGCCGCTTCTCTGCATCCGCTAGCGATACATCACCCCAAGAAACTTTCTGCATAGAAGAACAAATCCTAGATTTCAGCTTCAGCAGATCAAAGAAGGGATAAACGACCAAATATGAAGATACTTGCTGGAAATCAAGAATCAATAACACACATTGTGACCAAACTCAAACTAGATTAGTTCATCATACAGCTTCCCAGACCCAAAATATGCAAAGCAATAACCATTACGTTAACATTCTTCACAGGAGTCCGCAGGTACTGATATTCACACCACGAAACATTTAACAGGGTTAAGAGCAAGGAAGGAAAATTATGAGTCTGTGGTGCTATGATGTTTTACTAGGGTAGCAAGAGCACAGGGTAAACACAGTGCAAAATGCAAACTTTCTCATCCCAAGCACGAGACTTCAAAATGAACTACCCTGAAACTTTTATAGGGTAGCACACTAGCACCATTCATTTACGAAAACTACAACACTACATTGCTCACAATTAAGATTGCGTCCTCATCATCCAAATACCCACTTAATGGCCATTTGGTTTGATGTGGAGAAGGCATGAAAAGAGAAAGGGAAAAGGGGGGAAAGGAACTAAACCCACCAGAAAAGAATCAAACCAACCCTTCTTCCTTCTCACAAGCATGACAGCGACTGGCGTCAACATTTGAACTGCCTCTCCTGCGCACCTAATTTTCGCTTTCTAGGCCTCCCCACACTGTAGCCATCTCCTCGCACCATCGTCATCTATGATCCAGGGCTCATAGCTCTTGTCCCCCACATTTTTCACTCCACCATTGCATTTAACACTTCTTTATCATTTGGCAGTTAAAATTGACCACCAAATCTACATGGATCTAGAATTTTGGTGGCCAGGATCAACAGCCGAAGAATCAAATGCTGGGCATGAACGAATGAAGATAACAAATCTTAGTATGTTTCTCAAACCTTCCTCATCTATCCCTTTGATGGCTTGTGATGCGTTTGATTAGGCCAGCATTGGTTGAGTAAGTGGCCCCATAGGTATTGGTGGGACCTGAGATAACCTATTGTGGGGCTGTTAATTTTGTGCCATTTGTTCTGGTAAGCCTTTGTTGGTTGAAGGGTTAGAATACTTGGTTGGTTTGGTGGTTGTATGTGTGATAGGTGGCTTAGTTTAAAAAAGCGCGCCTGAGGCGCGCCTAGGCGCAAGGCGCACTGAGGCGCAGCTGCAATCGCCTCAGAAGCTTGAGGCGCACCTGAGGCGCACCGAGGCGCACCGAGGCGCACTGAGGCGCAGGCCTTGAGGCGCACGCGAGGCGCACAAGTGTGCAATTTTCAATTTCTTTCTCTTGTAACCTTATTTATACGCTTCCCTTTGCCCCTTAATCCCTTGTTTATACTTATTCACCCATTGTCCCTCTTTAAATACCAAAAAAAAGGTTTTTTTTTTCAAAATATGGTTTCGTAAAATATAATTTTATTTGCTAAATGAGTGCGCCTCGTGTGCGTGAGGCGTGCGCCTTCGCCTTGCGCCTTGCGCCTCATCGCAACGGCCCCCCCGCGCCTCGGTGCGCCTCGCGCCTCCTTAAACTAAGATAGGTGGAACCCCAAATGACGGAAGAGGTACAGCTACAAACAACTCTCAGCAGCTAACGAAAGACTATCTGTTTTAAAGCTGTCAACAGAGGTACTTAGTACTTCTAAGATAACTACAAGATTAAGGTCTTAATCTCTTAGAAAGAAGTAGCTTAAGATCTGAACTAATCACCAAAGTACCACACCAAACAAACTAGAGCAACACTTGAGTGATAGCTTATAAAGTTTTGAGTTAAGAAAGGTGTCAGATGGGAAGAGTAGATCCCAGCAGTTTATGTAGTAAGCTAACTAGCTAAGCAAGGAGTACTGAGGTAGTGACACAAATTCATCAAAACTGAACCATTGTGGAACCTGTATAGGTGGGAATAGAAAGAAAAAACCAAGGAGTTTTGGGTATTTACTCAGTTACAAGCCGATCCCAGGTGTTCGGGATCCAGGTCTCTGCCATTACATGATTATTTTCCTTTTTTGTTTTTTCTTTTGATTTCCCTCCGTAAAAAAAATAAAAAAATAAAAAAAACTTCTCTGTTCCCAAACCCAACATAGGTAATTGGAGTATAATTTTGATGTATAACAGGACACACAAAACTCAAACCAAAACAATATCTCGAAATACATAAGTATGCATGGTCTGATCAATGTCCAGTATCTTCATGTGAACCCCATCCATTGACTCTTTTTCTTCAGCTAGAGTCAGTAATAACACAAGATCACATCTAGACTAGAGGACCATTACAATGCTACTAAAAAACAAAATTCTCTTTTACGATAATGTTTAACTTCCACGTACAATCCTCATTATATGACCCCCTATACTATTCCCACAGTAACATTACCCACAGTCCCACAGATCAGTTGTTCATTTACTTTTTACCATAAGCCAATCTCAAAATATGACACCCAAAAGTGCACCATCCCTAACAGTAAGACTTGCCACAAACTCTTGAGACCCCCCCCCCCCAATCAAACTTTCTGTAACTACAAACTATCATATCTATATCCGCCCTCAAAACAGATTTGTTTCTAAAATCCCCAATCTCACCCCATCAACTATCGGATCTCAATTAATAGCATGATATATAGCACAAACCACACACTCTTCCCTTCATACAAATCTTATAACATGAATATTTATCCTCTCTTGTTATTGCCAACCCATACGATGATTCCTGTTAGCCAACCACAGATCATTTTGGGATTAGGCTGCTTGATGTAGTTGTTGTTGCCTCAATGGAGGATGTACTCAAAAGAGACCTATTCTACAGCCACACACAACCCCCCCCCCCCGATTACCAGACCTCAACTATAACATGTAATATAGCACAGACCCCACACTCTTCCTTCATAGATAATTAAAGATTATCCGCTCTTGTTATTCCCGACTCCATACGATGATTCAAGTTAGCTGACCACAAATCATCTTGGGGTTTAGGCTACTTGTTGTCGTTGTTGTTGCCTCCTTAAAAGACTAATCCATATATCATTCTCAAAACATTCTGTCAAAAGGAATACAAAGTTTTAACCAGCTTACGATTACTTCCCAACAGACCTCCTGCGCACAATGGCTTTTCTACCCTACAATGCCAATGCCAATGCACAAGCACAACAAAAGCTAATATTATCCTCGTTTTCTTCTCACCCACTTATTCTAGTGATTATTATCAGCAAGTTCAGCATTCTCCTCAATGAAGCAATAAAAGCTTCTTACATTGGCTGATAGAGCAAGCTTCAACTATCCTTAACACCTTGTTAGATGCAAAAAGATGGAGGGAAAGAAAGGGAAGGAGGGAGTTTAAAAATCCATTCCTAAGATAGTCAATGGAGGAGTGACGAAAGGGACCAAATATGTTCACGTATGATAAAAGTGACATAAGAGAGTTAGTAGTGACGAAATAAAGCTTCTAGTACCAAAGAAAGAAAAAAAGAAAAACAAATGGCAATGCTGCTGGTAAAAGCCGCAGATCTTCCTCTAATGGACTAATGCCTTTGTGCAGCATCAAAATTTGCACTGAACACCTAATAAATAACAACTAAATGAGTTCCAAACAGCTACTGTAGGTTTCTACTTCTATTTAGAAGACAATGAGCACAAACCAAGTATCAAGAGATTATTTTAACCAATCTTGTGGAGCACACATCAGACTATGAGCACAGAGAGGTCACACCTTTCCGCCCAAATCATTCCAATTGTAAAAGGATTTGGTTTTATTCATCAACGAGCGAAAATGACTTTCTCTACCCCAATACATTTGATAAAATAGTGATCCTTTCACTCCCCTTACATCCCATCCCGTTCACTGCAACATCTCTCTACACTAAATTGAAACTCACAGCAAACTCCATCATAGCTTCTACTCGCAATTCAAACGAGGATTATCCAAACAAATCAAAACCCAATTGCGCTCGCAATTCAAACCATCACAATTCACACAAACCAAAAAAACCAAAATCAAATCAAATGTTTACACATTTTAGAGCAAAGAGTAAAAACCCGAACCTGGCTCGGAATCTGGCGGGCGAAGAAGACGGAATCAGGCGAAACATTAAGAATAAAACCGGGAATAGTATGAACATAAATCGAAAAAAACTCATCATAACCACCAAAGAACCTCTCCCAAAGCGGCAAGAACGGTAACGGCCCCCTCGTCAAGAACAAGAAAGCCACTTTCGGAACACGCTTAAACGGAAAGCCGTTAATCCTCGGCACCATTGACGCCCGCCAAAACAGCTCATCGTCCGACATCCTATGGATCACCTCCTTGGGATGCACAAAGCTGTCGAATGTATTACAAACCAAACTCCCATCTTCACAAGGCGGCACCTTCCTCACCTCCGCCGCCGGTGGTGGAGCGCAATTGCCGCCTGCGGTGGCGTTATCCACGGCGGCGATGTAGGTGTTGTAGAAGAATGGGTCGTGCGGAGAGGGGGAGGAGGTCATGACGTAGCGGTTGATGTCGATGTGTGAGCTTGAGATTAGACCTATGACGATACCTGCCACGAAAACAACTAAACAGAGTAGAAGCCGCCATATTCTTAAGGATGTTTCTTTTATGTTGTTGTTGTTGTTGTTGTTGGGTGATAGCTTGTCGGGGAATTCTTCCTTGTCTGATCTTTTTCTCACCATTGTTTTTTTTTTTTTTCTTGTTGTTGTCAAGGAGGGGTGGTGGTGGTTGTTGCGGCGGAGAGGATCATGATGGGTGGCGGATCGAAATGGTGATGATGAGGAGGAAGAGGAAAGTGGACAGATTTTTGGTTATAATTTTGATTTTGAGTTGATTCAACTACTCCCCGTATTTAAAGTGTGGGGTATTAATGGTGGGAGATTGGGGACATTGCGTTAATTTTAGGGTAATGATAATATCGATATCGCCACGGCATGTATCAACTTATTTGCGTATGTTTGTGTCTAGTATAAACTTAAAATCAGCGTGTGAGTAGTGGGTCAATTGTGTTCGAGACGTCAAGCTAGATATGAGGAAAGTGTGTGAAGTGTGATCGAGTGGTGTGGAGCTTGCTTCTTGCGGCCAATTATGGAGAAGATGGGTTTTTGTGCGAAATGCAAGTCCATAATAATGAAATCTATTACGTCTCGTTCAATCGGTAGTGGTGATCCAAGGTCTTGTGAGAGACCGTATCTCAATAATTTATTGAAAGATCAACCACTTGTTTACATTGTGACCCGTCACCCTATTAATATAATTGGTGATCATTATACTACTTTTGGAGTTTTGGTAATCGTTTTAGTCAAGAACCTTGACATTCAATCTAAGATTAATTGTTGATAGAGTAAGATCCATGGGCATGGAGGAACGTGGTCGGGGCTGGGGTATGACGGTCAGCGTGTGGTCACCGGAACGGGGCACGTCCGGGAGTGGTGGTGCCGTTATGGTTGATGGTGGTCCATACTTGTGGCCACCGTAGGAAGGTGGTGCTTGGTGGTGGGGACGAGAGGAGAGAGAGAGAGAGAGAGAAGGGTGGGTTTAATCTAATATATATCTTAGAGTGATCCTACAATGGCTACCAAGTTTGGGTAGCCATTGTAACTTTGACCTTAAAATAATTTTAATTGTATTTATTAAATCCAAATAACATAATAAAAATTAAATTAAATAAAATTAAAACCCAACCATGTACCCTTTCAGTTTCTCTCTCTTTTCTCCTCTCTCCTCCCCCTCCCTCTTAACCACCACGCACCAACCCTTCCACCATTGCTGTCATACCCACAAATACCTTACCACCCGTATTTGCAATCACCAAACTCGCCCCGTCGCCGACTAACCCACGCTGGCCACCCCCTTCCCATGCCTCAGCGTACAAAATGTGGGGTCACGGGTAGCATGGCTGCCGGAATCAGGCGGTCAGGATAGCTAGGGTGGCAGAATGACGGTGGAAGTGGGTCTGGGATTGCCGGCGGTTTGGCAAACGTGCGTTGATTGCTGGGGGAAGTGGAGGAGAGAGAAAAGAAAGGGGATGGCTGGTGGAGACGTGGAGTAGGTTAGGGAGAGAGAATGTACTTTTCTGATTTTTTAAAATAATTATATTATTAATGATTTTATTGATTTTAATAATTATAATCTATCTATATAATACTATTAATAGGCTAACAAAAAAACTTCCAAAAGCCACATGTCATGCTAAGAGCAATTTCTTTTAGTTTAATTCCACATTATTAGCCTATGTGTCATTCCAAATTAATTTTAGGGAATATAGTCTTTTGAGCTGCCTTCTCCAATGTTGAAAACATTTCAACTTCTTCCAAATTAATTCTCATCAATTTCATCATTTATATGATAATTCATCATCATAATTCATTCAACTAATGGCAATAAACTTTGTGTCTCTTGGCTATTCGCTTGCCAATTGATCAGTTACATGTTAGTTTGAGATACTATATATACCTTGGTTATTTGTTTGATTTGGAAACAAAAATTTGCATGAAACACATATTTGACACGTTGAAAGAGAGAGCAGACTTAGGCTAAAGAATTAGATATTAACATAGTGGATTATAGATTGTTTTCTCATACAACAATTTAGAGGATTGTTAGAATCTTTTAATAGTTTTATGTATTAATAATTGTTAGTCTTTATATAAGTGTTTGTGTTTGTACTCTCAAATTATTGTTACCTCCAAATTATATATCGCAATTTTTTATATGGTTGTATTGTACTAGAAGACTATATATAATGTAGTTTGATAGCTTCGGTAATTGATATTTTTAATTTTGCATTAGACTATGAAAATGTGATTTTACTAAAATGCATGCACACACCATATATTGATTATGGTTACATGAATCTTAAAATATGATTCGCTTCAAGGTTTAATGTTTTTGGATCAATTATCAGTGAAGAGTAGAATATGTGTTGCGGTAAGCTTAGATTAAAAACGGGTCAAGCTAAGTCGCAGTCTTTTACGAATCATGTCAATTCATTTTGAAGTTTGGACTAAATTCGGAATGATAATAGGCAATCTGGTTAGTCATGATGGGGTTTGTCATATTCGGTCACTTCATGGATAAGTTCAATCGAAATTGGTCATTTTAGGTTTCCTCAATTATGATCGAATTATTATCGGATCTTTCAATATTATATCACATAATATTTCAAATTGATGTTCTATTTCAAAATCAATCTTTTAATAATTGGGATTGTAATGTGGTTAATTTGTCTCATTTAGACTCTGTTTGATAGGACTTTAAAAATAGTGTATTGAGATCAGTTCAGATGCATTGAAATCAGATCAAATCCAATGGCTTCAAATCAGATAAAATCAGTTCAAAATTTTTGAAATAGTGATTAATGAATTTAGTCAAGTTTTGATATAAATGTGACGAAATTCAACAAGTTTTCAAAAAATTCAGGTTAGATCAGATAGTCATTCAAATCAAATAAAATCAGATCACTTGCAATCAAATCAGATTTGATCAAGTCATAAAGATGTAGTCCTATCAACAAAGCGTAATAGGACTTAGGCTTAGTTTGGTATGACCTAATTAAAGGAGAATTTAGATCAGATCAAAGTCATTCGAATCAGATTAGATCAAATCAGAGTCATTTAAATGAGATCAAAGCAGATTAGATCAGACCAGAAATGTTCAAATAACGACCAATGAATTTAGTCCTTAATTGTTACTAATGCGCTGAAATTCAATCAAATTTTCAAAACATTTAGATCATATCAAATCAGTGCAGAGTCATACAAATTAGATCATATCAATATTATTTAAATCAGATCAGATTAGATCATAAAAAATGCAATCCTATAAAATCAGGCATTTCGGATAAGAACAGATGCATTCAAATCAGATAAGATCAAGTTAATTCAAATCAGACTATTCAAATAATGGTCACTAAGTTTAGTCCATTTTTTACATTAATTCGCCCAAATTTAGTTAAATTTTCAATATATACATATAAGATCACATCAATTCAGAGTCATTCAAATTAAATGTACAAATCAGTTACATTCAAATTAAATCAGATCAGATTAGATTAGGTGGATGTAAACCTATCAAACAAGGCCTTAACCCTTAACAGCATGTTTGGTAGAGAGGAAATGGACGGAAAGGAAAAGAAAGGAAATAAATTTTACAACTTTCCTACATTTGGTTTATAAAGATACATGGGAAGTGGAAGGAAAGGAAAGGAAATGGAAGGAAATGATCCTTCATTAAACTGTCATTTCCTTTCTCTCCCAAAACGGGCGGAATTGGACGGAAAGTCAATTTACAACATAAAATCACTCACTTTCTTTCCAATTCCTCCGAAATTTTAATAAGTGAGTCAAACAAAAGAAATTGTAGTTCCCTTCCTTTCTCTTCTTTTCTTTTCCGTTTCTTTCTCTTCCTTCCAAATCTTTCCGTTCAATTCCTCTCTACCAAACAAGCTGTAAAAGTCTTAAAATTTGGGCTTGGTCAACAGGGATCGAGCGAAATTTAATTAGGGCTTGCATTCGTTCAATCTAAATCAGGGTCATTTAAGAATCATCTCAGTACATTTAGAATTAATCAATTATAGGCTAGATTTAGATATTTTGTTCAGTCTATTTGACAAAGATAAGAAACTCAAAAATGTAATACGAAATATTGTAACACTTAAATTCTTATGTCAGAACAATCTTAAAGGACAAACCGATAATCAATGGTAACAAATAAATGAATAATTGTAATTGAGGTGTCTCATGAATTTCTTTCTATTTTAAACAAGGAAAATGAGCAATGACGAAATATAAAAGCAGTCCCGTGATTTCACGGGCGCAAAAACTAGTTATATTATTAATGGTCAAACATATTTAATGGTCTAGATTTATTGGTGAACAATCAATGGATGTGATTTAATCTCTAACAATGGCTACCATGACTTGGTAGCTATTGTAGAATTAGTATATCTTATACTATATATTAAAAGTTGTGTTAGAGGCAACGATCACGTTCACCGGCTTCAGTTAGGCCATGTACCTTGGCACATGACATGTCTCTTTAATTTTCACTTAAAATATTCACTGAAAACGTCTTTTATGGTAAAGAGTATAGATAGACATTCCATCCATGGGCATATATGAGTGACGTTTTCCATATCAAAAAATTAACAATATTTTTTTATTATAAAAAATTAATATTTACTATTAATTGATTTCATCTTTACCTTATTACTTTATACCTTTCTTATTACTTATTTGAACTGGAATCACATCATCTATATTGAAAGTGAAAGTTTTATAAATGATAAAATTTCTCGATAAATTAATTTGTTCACAAATAAATAAAATTGATAAAATTTATTTTGGGCGTAGCTCGGGTAGTAAACTAGTCTAATCTAATATATATATATATATATATATATATATATATATATATATATATATATATATATATATATATATATATATATATATATATATATGATGTTATTCCTATAAGAAGTAGTCCTTAGATAAGAAGTAAAAAGTCATCTAATCCATTCACACAACTTAAATCTAATGGCTCATATCAAATATATTAAAACAAAAGAAAATTAAAATAAATATCAACCCAAAACCAATATCACTCACATTTTTCTCTCTCCTCTCCTTCTCTTTTCTCTCTCTCCTTTCCCACCTCCCCTGCCGCCACCCTGTCATACACCGACAACCACCACCGCCGGCACCAACCACCACCACGATCCAACCGGCCACCACCACCATATCCGTCGTCCTGACGCCAGCCCACCGGTGACGTTCTCTCCTCCCGTCAACTACTTCACCACCCCAATCCACCCATTTTCTCTCTTTAAACTCATCTCCAACCGCCGACCACCTGCACAAACCACCACCTCGATCCAATCGACCACCACCACCATGCTCGCCGTCGTTCCGCCAGTTCACCAGTGGTGTTACTTAACACCGTCGAGCACGCCGTAGCCCCAATCGACCCATTCTCTCTCTTCAAACTTCTTTTCAACCACCCCGATTTCCGCCCACTCCGATGCTTCGACGTCCCTCACACATGTCGACTCCTTTTCCCCCTCGTTCGCCGCCCATATACGGACGTTCGCTGCCCCTCCTGCCATAGTTTCCACCTCTCCCCGATTTTGGACGTGGGAAATGGGGGATGAGAAAGTTGCGACGCCATCGCGGAGAGGTGGAAGCATTGTCGCGTGAGAGCGGCGGTCAAGGTGGCTGGGACTGGGCCGTCAGTGGTGGTGGTCGGGGACGATCGATGGCGGAGCTGGGGTGGTCGGGTAGGTGGGAGGGGGAAGGGTTGGGGGAGGAGAGAGAATAGGGAAGTGGGAGGGTCTTGTTTAATTAGAATTGCATTTTGATTAATTAAAAGTGCATTTTGTTTAATTAAAGTGCATTTTGCTAAATTAGAATTGCATTTTATAAAACTAAAACAAAAAAGTGCAATTTATTAAATTAGGAGTGCATTTAACAAGAATAAGTATATCTTGTTATATTAGAAGTGCATTTTGTTAAATTGAAAATGCATTTTATAACAATAAGTGTGTTTTGTTAAATTAAAAATGCATTTTATAAGACCAAGTGTATTTTGTTTGATTAGAAGTGCATTTTATAAAACCAACACAACAAAGTGCATTTTGTTAAATTACAAGTGCATTTTATAAGAATAAGTGCATCTTGTTAAATTCGAAGTGCATTTTGTTAAATTGAAATGCATTTTATAAAACTAAGTGCATCTTGTTAAATTAGAAGTCATTTTATAAAACTAAAACGACAAAGTGCATTTTGTTAAATGAGAAGTGTATTTTATAAAAATAAGTGCATTTTGTTAAATTACAAGTGCATCTTGTTAAATTAGAAGTGCATTTTGTTAAATTGAAATGCATTTTATAAAACTAAGTGCATCTTGTTAAATTAGAAGTGCATTTTATAAAAAAAAGTGCATTTTGTTAAATTAGAAGTGCATTTTATAAGACAAAGTGCATTTTGATAAATTAGAAGTGCATTTTATAAGACCAAATGCATTTTGTTTGATTAGAAGTGCATTTTATAAAACTAAAACGACAAAGTGCATTTTGTTAAATTAGAAGTGCATTTTATAAAAATAAGTGCATTTTATTAAATTTGAAGTGCATTTTATATGAAAAGTGTATTTTGTTAATTTTAAATTGCATTTGATAAGAAAAATGCGTGTTGTTAAATAAGAAATGCATTTTATAAGAATAAGTGCATTTTTTAAAAGTAGAAGTGCATTTTATAACTATTTTGTAATTAAAATTGCATTTTATGATAATATAAGTGACTTTTGTTGGATTAAAAGCACAATTTATAAGAATAATGTCTTTTGTTTAATCGCAGATATTGATGTACTATATATGTACTTCCTACCTTTCCTACCATATATAACTTCCTACTGGATCGTGCCTATATATATATATATATATATATATATATATATATATATATATATATATATATATAGCGTGAGAACTGCGCACCGCCATAGAGTGACACACATTATCACATAGAATGACACTCACATACAATGACACAAAATATTCATAGAATGACACCTACATACAATGACACCGAAAAGTCTATACAATGACATGAAAATTTAGAGCTCATGTAGGAATTGAACCTACAACATTCGTGTATGTACACAAATGCTTTACCAAATGAGCTATCAAATCAGCCACCACCACCACCAGCGCAACCACAACCAATGACACATCCACAATTAATACAATGACACTGTACAATAATACCGAGTGTCCATAGTGTCATTCCATAGACAAACCTGTGTCATTCTATGGACAAACTTGTGTCATTCTATGCACAACCCTAAATCATTGTATGCACAAACATGTCATTCTACGCATAAACGTGTGTCATTCTATGCACACTCATGCGTCATTCTATGCACAAACCGTGTGTCATTCTATGGACAACCACAACCAGTGGCCACAACCACCGCCACCACAACTAGTGACCGCCGCCGCAACCACAAATAATAACAATCGCAAAAACACACAAATAACAACCACCACCACCAGAACGATTTTGCCGTCCTCGTTTACCATAGTCGGATAAAATGATCGCTGCCGTCGCCACCACCCCTGTTCAAAAATTCATTCAATCAAATCATCAAATATACAAATAAAAATCCACATAAATAAATTAGAAACCTTAGATTTTGATCTAAACATAAAAGATTGGAGAATCAAAACGATTAGGACGAACAAAATCAAACGAATAGGACGAACAAAATCAAATCGATTCGAAAACAAAAGCTAAATGCAGAATCTCGCCGAAAAATCAAATTAATCAAATTGATTTAATTAAATTTATCAAATTAATCTCGCAACAGCTACAAAATTTAATCAAATTAGGTTTTAGTTTTAACAAAACAATAAAAACTGATAATCGATAAAAAAAACATACCATAATCAAATGAGTAGGACACATTTGTAGATCCGAAAAGTCGCCGCCGGTGAGAAGAGATCAACGGGAAGAGAAAACAGTGGTGACGACGACGGGAGTGGTGTCGGAGTGCGCGACAGAGGAGAGAGAAACCAAAATCGGCGACGATAGATTCGATGCAGAAAAGATCGAAGGCAGCGGCGAGAATCATATCTAAATTGAATGGATGACGGAGAGGCAGCTGCGTGAATTGATAAGACCGGCGGTGGTTGTGGCGGCGGCGACCGGTAGGAGAGCATGCGAGAGGAGAGAGAAAATGTCTAAGAGAGGGAGTTTGAGGAGAGAGAAAGACACAGATTACAAATGAGAAGGGTGGGCTGAGAAACTGCTATAACTATCCCTTTTTAAGCTCGGACAAGTGGCACAATCAGAGGCGTAGGATGTTGAAGATCCGACGGTTGAAATCGGGGTGCGCAGTACTCACCTAAAGAGGGGTACTCTTATGATCCTCACTCTCTCTCTCTCTCTCTATATATATATATATATATATTCGAATACCCACATTTTAAAAAATGCTGAGAGAATTTAAAAAATGAGAAATACCCACATTTTATTATTTACAACTCAAATGGACAATTATTAATAATCCAAATAGAGAATCCTTATTTTCTTGAGACTCTTTAATAAATGTATCTAATAGATTTGCGACATAATCACTTATAACATTGGTTACGTATATCAGAAAATTTCAAAACATATATCATTAGATTTGTTTCGAAATGTATCTCAATTTGAGATCCATTTACACATTTTTACGATATACAAAACAATTCAGTCATTCCGTATACATTTAGTAGAGATCAAAAACTCACACGGACAATAATTAATAATCCACATATGGAATCCCTATTTTTGTGAGACTCTTTCATAAATGTATGTAATAGATTTGCGACATAAACACTCATAACATTGGTTACGTGCGTGTAGCAGAAAATTAAAAACATATGTCATTAGATGTGTTTCGAAATGTATTTCAATTTGAAATCCATTTACACATTTTTCCGATATGAAACAATTTAGTTACTCCGTGTACTTTAGTAGAGATTTGTTTTCTTTCTTAAAAAGTTTAGGGAGAGTCCAAAATAAGAGAAATGGTGAGAGAGTCCAAAAGTTTAATGATTACAATCGACTTTATATACTATATCTATTAAAAAAATGGTATTTTTGAAGAGTATAGATAAGAAATGTTGTTTGTATAATTTAAACATGAATAATCTATACAACTTTGTATTTTTTTATTTTATTTAATAGATTTGCGACATAATCACTTATAACATTGGTTACGTGTATCAGAATATTTCAAAACATATATAATTAGATTTGTTTCGAAATGTATCTCAATTTGAGATCCATTTACACATTTTTACGATATGTAAAACAATTCAGCTATTCCGTATATATTTAGTAGATATTTAAAAAAAACTTAAAGAGAGTCCAAAATAAGAGAAATGGTGAGAGAGTCCAAAGAATGAAAGATTCTCACAACATTTATTAGTCAGAGTCCATACTTTCATAAAATTGCAATTTGAAAGTTATTTAAATGTGACACGACATAATTAGTCCTAACTTTCATTTTATATATCAGAAAATTAATACATTAACTCATTAAACCTATTTTGAAATTTAATCTGAAATGTGTTTCATTATACATATGTTTGATAGAAATGCATTAATCAGCAGTCATCTTGCAAATACGATAGTGGCTATTCCTAAACTAAACTCAACAAACAAAATATAAACACTACATCTGACTATCGAAGAAACATGTTCAACACGGAACTTTTGTATAATAAGAATTATCATACACAATATAATATGTGTACCGCTCGTGAAAGATTGAAATGGAATTTAAATATTTGTTCATTTTTTTATATAAAAGAGGGATTTTTGAAGAGCATAGAGAGAGTCCATTATTTGAGAAATACTCAAAGAGTTTAGTGTATGATGAAAGAGCAGAAAAGAAGAGTCAATCATTTAAGAACTGCTCAAAAGGTTTAATGCATGGTGAAAGAGCAAAATGAAGAGTCCATCATTTAAGAATTACTCAGAGTTTAGTGTATGGTGAAAGAGCAAAAAAATGAGAGGATAAATTACACAGTTAATTATTAACCATTCACACTATATTATAGAAACACGGTATGATTGATCATACAATTGGTTAGTGTATCAGAAACTTTTGAAACATATATCATTTTATTTGATATGAAATGAATTTCAATTTGAGATCCATTTATACATTTTACGATAAGCAATGCTTAATGATTATAATCGACTTTATATACTATATCTATTGAAAAAAGGGTGTTTTTGAAGAGTATAGATAAGAAATGTTGTTTGTATAATTTAAACATGAACAATCTAGACAATTTTTTATTTTTTTTATTTTTTAATTGATCAAGATTTTAAAATACATGTAATCTACATCACAACAATTGCTATGAATTATTTTTATTGAAGTGATAGCATACTTTGTTATAAACATAAAAATCATTACGAATGATATAATATTTGAACCGTGCAACGCACGGGCTTAAAACTAGTATGTATATAAAAAAGAGAGTTTGGAAGAGCATAGAGAGAGTCCATCATTTGAGAAATACTGAGAGAGTTTAGTGTATGTTGAAAGAGCAATAGAGAGAATCCATCATTTGAGAAATACTCATAAAGTTTAGTGTATGTTGAAAGAGCAAAATAGGGAGTCCAACATTTGAGAAATACTCAAATAGTTTAGTGTATGGTGAAATAGCAAAAAATGATTTAATTATTAACAGTTCACACAGAAATTCCCATTTTCGTGAAATTGTTACATAAAGCTATATTATAGAAACACGGTACGATTGATCATACAATTGATTATGTATATCAGAAACTTTTGAAACATATATCATTTTATTTGATTCGAAATGTATTTCAATTTGAGATCCATTTAAACATTTTCCGACATGCAGCTTAATTTTCAAAATCGACTTTATATACTATATTTATTAAAAAAAATGGTTTTTTCGAAGAGCATAAATAAGAAATGTTATTGTATAATTTAAACATGAACAGTCTAGACAACTTCGTGTTTTTTTTAATTGATCAACATTTTAAAATACATGTAAGCAACATCTTAACAATTGTAATAGATTATTTTAATTGAAATGATAGCATAGTTGGTTATAAACATAAAAATAATTAAGAATGATATAATATTGGAATCGTGCAACGCACGGGCCAAAAACTAGTTATATATAAGAGATTTTTGAAGACCATAGAGAGAGTCCATCATTTGAGAAATACTGAGAGAGTTTAGTGTATGTTAAAAGAGCAATAAAGAGAGTTCATCATTTGAGAAATAATGAGAGAGTTTACTTTATGTTGAAAGAGCAATAGAGAGAGTCCATCATTTGAGAAATACTTAAAGAGTTTAGTGTATGATGAGAGAGCAAAAACGAAGAGTTTAATGTATGGTGAAAGAGCAAAAAATGAGAGGATAAATTACACAGTTAATTATTAACCATTCACACTATATTATAGAAACACGGTATGATTGATCATACAATTGGTTATGTGTATCAGAAACTTTTGAAACATATATCATTTTATTTGATATGAAATGAATTTCAATTTGAGATCCATTTATACATTTTCCGATAAGCAATGCTTAATGATTACAATCGACTTTACATACCATATCTATTAAAAAAAAGGGTGTTTTTGAAGAGTATAGATAAAAAATGTTGTTCGTATAATTTAAACATGAACAATCTAGACAACTTTGTTTTTGTTTTTTTGAATTGATCAAGATTTTATTTTTATTGAAATAATAGCGTAGTTGGTTATAAACATAAAAATCATTAAGAATGATATAATATTTGAACCGTGCAACGCACGGGCTTAAAACTAGTTTTTATTGATTTTTGAATTTTTGTTTTTTTAGTAACTAGTTTTAAACTCATACCTTGCACGGTTAACATATAATATCGTACGACGTAGGTAATAATTTTTTTTTTTTTTTTTTGTAAAGATTTTAGATCTTTATTCATCCACGATGGGGAACAAAAAAAGATTGACTTACAAAAAACACCTCTAAGGCTAGGCATTCATAATCTCTGTGATTTCTTCTATATTACATCCTCTACTCCAATAATACAATCTATTGCTAACAATAAATTTGATTTGTTCTATGATACAATCCACTGAATGCTCTTTATCTCGAAAAATCCTACTATTTCTTTCTTGCCAAACTAGGTAGATTGCAGTGTTAAGACTGCACACCGCCCAATTATGGCACAAGATCATCTGGGAAAGTGTCAATTTGCCCAAGCATAACTTCATATCAAGTCTTGCTGTCCAAAAGAAGCTTACTACTGTGGATAATCTGATGAATAGAGGAGTGATTATGGCAAATAGATGCAGTTTGTGCAAAAGTGCAGCAGAAACCCACAGCCATCTGTTCTTCAAATGCTCCTTTGCAACTGAAGTTTGGGACAAGATCAGGCATTGGATTAATATCAATCATAACCAGAATAATATGAAGGGGATTATCAGCTGGTTTAAGAAGAGAGGGAACAAGAATAATTTTTTGTTTTCTTTTAAATAAAAGTTGTATATTATCCTTAATTTTATTGTTTCCCGTAGCCACTCTGTGTACAGCTGCTAAAGACAGCAATAGGTGGGTATGGGCACAAATGAGGGCGGAAGCTGGTATACGGTGTAATGCTTGGACAAAATGATTATATTAGATGTGGTATGATCAAATTTTACTTTTAATAGATGTAGTTCAACCAAAAATCCTAAATTTTATTAACTAATTAAATGTTTGTTAGTTAAGATGTCTCCTCATCTCACTGAATCACTTCGGAGTATTACTTAATCTTTACCTAATATATTTACTTTCATTTTTTACGCATTTTTTCACAAAAGTCTCAATCTTGACGATATATTTCAACCAAATTCATACTTCACTTAACTTTTCAAACATATGTGTGAATGGATCTTGTATTGAAGTACATTTCGACACGAATTTATTGATACATGTATCGTAATATTCTGATATATGTAGCTCAAGTTATAACAAATCATACACGTTTCATGTAGATAACTTTATGTGAGAGTTTTGCAAATATTGGACTCTCGCCGTATATTTCTTCATTTCTAGTGGGTCGTGGGAATTTCTTAATTAATAAACGCGCCGTATGCATTTGTCAAAAGTGTAACACTACGAAATTTGGAAAGTGGATTATGGAGTTGGTTTGTCCCACATTGGGAAATTAAGGCTCATATGATCAGTTTATAATAGATTCCTACCATCATACTACCAACAAGGTCTTCACCTTTTAGAGCTCACGTGAGGATATATGGGCCTAATAGGTGACTTCCCATCTTATTGGGTTGTGTTGCGACGGACGGTGGATTCGGGCTGTTACAGATGGTATCAGAGCAACCCTGCGACCGCGTGCTGAGTGCTGGGGTTAGGCCCAGGTCAGCCGTCTAGCGGGGGAGATCTTGGACCTGTGTTGTTGATGTTGGTATGGAATGGTTGAGGCGCGCCGGGGACGTCGCGTTCTCTAATTGGGGGAGTTTGTAACACTACGAAATTTGGAAAGTGGATTATGGAGTTGGTTTGTCCCACATTGGGAAATTAAGGCTCATATGATCAGTTTATAATAGATTCCTACCATCATACTACCAACAAGGTCTTCACCTTTTAGAGCTCACGTGAGGATATATGGGCCTAATAGGTGACTTCCCATCTTATTGGGTTGTGTTGCGACGGACGGTGGATTCAGGCTGTTACAGATGGTATCAGAGCAACCCTGCGACCGCGTGCTGAGTGCTGGGGTTAGGCCCAGGTCAGCCGTCTAGCGGGGGAGATCTTGGACCTGTGTTGTTGATGTTGGTATGGAATGGTTGAGGCGCGCCGGGGACGTCCCGTTCTCTAAGTGGGGGAGTTTGTAACACTACGAAATTTGGAAAGTGGATTATGGAGTTGGTTTGTCCCACATTGGGAAATTAAGGCTCATATGATCAGTTTATAATAGATTCCTACCATCATACTACCAACAAGGTCTTCACCTTTTAGAGCTCACGTGAGGATATATGGGCCTAATAGGTGACTTCCCATCTTATTGGGTTGTGTTGCGACGGACGGTGGATTCGGGCTGTTACAAAAAGCCTCTTCCCGTTATATATATATATATATATATATATATATATATATATATATATATATATATATATATATATATATATATATATAAGGGCTGCATCCGGTCAGAATTAGTCTTAAAGTCAGAAGTCAGAAGTAATCTGAGCCACACAATTATTTTAGATCAATGGATGAGATTAAACCAAATAAACAAAAACAAAAAAAATAAATAAAAATGACCCACCCCCTCCCTTTTTCTCTCTCCTCCTCAAACCTCCCCTCCAACTACCCGACACCACCCCAGCCCCGGCCGGTGGCCTTCGCCGACCACCACAAAAACCGGCCCCGACCCAGCCATCGTGATCGGTCGGCCACCCCAACCTCACCTCCACCGTTCCCATAAGCCGCCGCCCCTTCCTTCTTCCCCATTTCCTCCCTTTTCCACTTTGAAAATTGGGGGAGAAGTGGCAACGAAGCTAGGAGGGGCGGAAAAAACGGGGGAGGGGCGGCGAACGTCGGCGAAGGGGCGACGATATTCAGGGAGGAGCATGGGTTGAGGATAGGGGCTGGGGAAGGGAGTGAAAGAGGGGAGAGAAAATGAGGAAAAGAGGACGTGGAGGACGTGGAGGACGTGGAGGAAGATAGAGGTGGCGGCGAGGGGAGAAGGTTGCCGACGTGGGGTCGCCGGAGTGGGGCGCGTCGGTTGGTGGTGGTGGCGTCGCATGAGGTGTTGGTTGGCACTTGGGGGCGGCGGTGGCCGGCTGGTGTGTGGTGGTGGTTGTGGTTGTGGGAGGGTGGAGGAGGAGAGAGAATAAAATGGGGTTCATTTTTCTGATTTTTTTTTAATTTTTTATTATTATTAAAGTTACGTATTTTAGTGTGTGGAGTTATTGGAGTTATTAAAGTTAAGTCGGGGTTATGTGTTTTATATTTATTGGAGTTATTATAGTTGCGTGTTGTAGTTAATGGAGTTATATTAAGACAGGTGTTTTAGTTATTGAAGTTATTAAAGTTATCGGGGTTACATGTTTTATATTTATTGGAGTTATTATAGTTACGTGTTGTAGTTAATGAAGTTATATTAAAACACGTGTTTTAGTTATTGAAGTTATTAAAGTTATCGGAGTTAAGCCGGGGTTACGTGTTTACGTTATCGGAGTTAAGTTGTAGTTACGTATTTTAGTTAATATTGTTAAGTTAGAGTTGTAAAGTTATCATAGTTATATGGTATAGTTACTGGAGTTCTAGAAAAATTGAAGTTATGAGAGTTAGTGGAGTATCAAGATGTGTGGCTCAGATTACTTCTAACTTCTGACTTTAAGACTACTTCTGACCGGATGCAGCCCCTATATATATATATATATATATATATATATATATATATATATATATATATATATATATAGGAAATTTATCAAATGAGAAGTATTAATTTCGTGAGAAGTGAGAAGTAATCTCAGCCATCCATCTCACTTGATCTAGTGGTCCATATTAATTTCATAATAAAAGAAAAGTCTCACAAAATTAAACCCAAACCCAAAACACTCACATTTTCTCTCTCCTCTCCTCCCCTCTTCTCTCTCCTCTCCCACCTCCCCTGCCGCCAGACAGCCATCGTCAACGCTCACCGACCGTCACCATCTCCGGCGCCGACAGCTTCGGCCGACGCCAAAGACTCCGGCAAGTCTTCGTCGGACATCAACCGCCCATTTTGAGCACCATTCGACCACCAAAAACTACTTCTCCTCCCGTTTTTTCGTGCTCATCAGATATGATCGCCGCCTTCCGACACCGCCGTCGACGGTAAATTTTTAAGGCCTCCTCCGACGTTTACCTCTTTATTGCCCAGCACCACCTCTCAAAGTTACGTATTTTAGTTCATGGAGTTAAGTTGGAGTTATTAGAGTTACCGATTTTAATTATTGGAGTTACGTATTTTAGGTAATGGAGTTAAGTTGGAGTTATTGGAGTTACGGGTTTTAGTTGGCGGAGTTATTTTAGAGTTACGAAAGTTAAGTTGAAGTTGGTGGAGTTTTTATATTAGTGGAGTTATACAATCTAATTAATGGAGTTAGGTGGCTGGAGTTATGCATTTTAGTTAGTAGAGTTAAGTTGGAGTTACATGTTTTAGATAGTGGAGTTAAGTTGAAGTTACGTATTTTAGTTAGTATATAGTTAATAAGTTAGAGTTTCGCGTTTTAGTTAGTGGAGTTACGTGATTTAGTTAATTGAGTTAAATTGAAGTTACGTGATTTATTTAATGGAGTTATGATGTAGTTATGTGTTTTAGTTAGTGGAGTTAAGTTGGAGTTATGTGTTTTAGTTAGTGGAGTTAAGTCGGAGTTACGTGATTTAGGTAATGGACTTATTAGAGTTACGTGTTTTATTTAATGAAATTAAATTGGAGTTATGTGTTTTAGTTGATGGAGTTAAGTCCGAGTTACGTGATTTAGGTAGTGAAGTTATTAGAGTTACGTGTTTTATTAAAGAAAATTGAGTTAGAGTTACGTGTTGTAGTTATTGGAGTTACGTTAGAGTTAATGAGTTTTCGTTGAATTTGGTGGAGTTAATAATAATACTCGAGTTAGACAATTTACTTTATGGAGTAGTTTATTGGAGTTAGGCAATTTAGTTAGTATAGTTAAGTGATTGGAGTTAAGAGTTTTAGTTAGTGGAGTTACGACTGGAGTTATGTTGTTTAGTTACTGGAGTTACGCAAAATCAATGGCTGAGATTACTTCTCACTTCTCACCAAATTATCACTTCTCACTGGATAGGCCCCCTATATATATATATATGTAGGGCCGCATCCGGTCAGAAATAGATATATGTCAGAAGGTCAGAAATAATATAGGCCGTTAGATCTCTTAATTTGGACGGATGAGTTCACACCCGAGTTTTTGAGGGAGAGGGTATTTTCGACAATTCCAGCGTGGGGGAGGGGGGTCGAATTGGACCAAACTTTTCAGATTCATTCCAAAAAATCAATTTTCTCTCTCTTCCTCTTCGATCTTCCTTTCCTTCTCTCTCACACCTTTCCTTCTCTCTCACAAATTTCCAATTCATCACACAAAAAATCAAGCATAAAATCAACGCACAAAATTCCAATTCCATCACACAAAATCAACGCACAAAATCATCACAAAAGAAAATCGCGAAGTTAGGGTTTCATCAAAATTGGAGTTTCAGATTCATCAAAATTGGGGTTTCAGATTCGTCAAGTATTTCAACCCTATCATTGTTCAACAATAAATTCTTTCGATGGAATCAGGTACGTAGATCTATATCAAATCATCATTGATTTTGAAATTTGATTTAATTTGATTATGATTTGGAAAGTTTTTTTTTTTGTTGATTTTGATTCTATGAAATTAGTTAAGTTAGCTAAGTTATTAGACTTATTATATGAAGTTGATAAGTTATGAAGATAGTACAGTTAGCATTGTTAGCAAAGTTACGAATGTCCGTAGAGTTAGTACAGTCCGCAGGTTTTATGGGATCAGGTGCTTAGATCTATTATCTCTTTCTTCTTCGTTAATTATTGCCTGATTTGTATCACTTTTATGGCGTTTGATTTGATTTCTATTCTTAATGGAGTTATTTGAGTTGATTTTGAAGTTTTTTTGGTTGATTTTAGGGTTAGTAAAGTTAGTTGCGTTAGTAAAAGTTATTACCAGTTAGTGAATTTAAACCTGAATGACAGTTAGTGAAATTAGTGAAGTTAATAGACTTATTAGACTTATTATATGCAGTTGATAAGTTATGAAAATAGTACAGTTAGCAGTGATAGCAAAAGTTACGAATGTTTGTATATAAAAATGATGAATATTATTCCGTATATGTCTAGAGTACTTCCCATTTAATTTTGTTTTGTTTAATATATTTTTAACAATTTTAAGTTTCATTAGGCTTAGGATTGCATTATTTATACAACGATAATAAGTTTACATTGAATATATTATTAATTCGATGAGTAAAATTCTTTCCTTTTTTTTTTTGTACTCTCCTTTTACGGTGCTATCAAATCTCAAATAATGCTAATAAATTGTTATTGACCCTACCATATTTACATTATCAACTCGTTTATTATTACAAAATAGTAAATGTGAAATAATAAAAAATTAGAGTCATTGGATTGTAATAATCATCTACTCTGATTTTCTAATTCATATGCTGGCCTATTAATCTTGTCCTAACCCTTAAAAGTTAAGTTATATACGATAACTTATTTTTGTATGTATACTGAAGGCTGTTTAACCGGTAGGTATTTATCAATTGAAACTATTAGGATACTATTGTTCCACAAAACTGTATGTGGTTCAAGTTAACATCTTCGCTTTCTTTTATCACACAAACTATTTTTGTTTACTTTTGGCCAAATTGACTAACATGTTTTCTAGTCAAACTCGACAAAATCCATTGACCCCAAATTGACCATATATTTAATTTAGCTAACTTAATTTATACGTGACCCGCCTTGTGTACATGTCTACACAACTTATTTTTAAAGTAACATATTAAACTGGACTACCCGTATCTAAAGCAAATCAACTATGTAAAAAAAAAAATGTTATAAGTCTTAACATATTTATAAAAAGCATTGTTTTTTTTTATGCTTCTCCCTCTATGTAAAATCAATTTCCAAGATACTTTTCGACATGCACTTCAATTCAGAATTTAATTATTTCCTCCACCTTCCTATAAACACCCCATTTTTCTTTCGAGATGGCTCTATTTAAACACATCACTTTTAAATCCCTAAATGGGGTAAGTATTAACACTCTTAAATATATTGGAAAAAATCCTACTTTATTTATTTGTTTATTGAAAATTCAAGTGGAGTATACCCTAAGTTGTAATTTACACAAAGTGATTGTTACCTTGGATATATTTTCAAATATCATATTCTTTTTTTGGTAAATTCAGCATGGGAAGGAATTGAAGAAATCGACTGATACACAAATATGTACTGCTGTATACATATACATCATCAAAAGATCGAAGAATGTAAACATGAGATATTGATTACGATTACATATTTACCTTGTGCAAAATCTACCAATTGGGAATTAAATAAATTAGGCAAGATCTTCTACTAATACAATATGGATGGTAAATTTATGCCAAAATAATTGGCTAACTGTAAAGGAATTTCAAATTAAACTAATCGGCGGGAATTCGCTCCCTGGTGAAGATCTTTACTTTGATATAAAGAGCCAAAGATTTATCATTAAAATGGTATATTAATTAGTATCGAGGTACATGTACGATTGTCATTTGATTGTTCAATTTGTCAATGACCCTAGCAGATGACTATATGTATTACTTGTTGGAAATAAAGAGTAAATCAATCAAAACTTAGCTCACGGAATTGTTGTGTCGAGATGAAGAATCTCTGTACTTAAAGACGATTACGCCGAGACATGGTGCAAACTCCTCAACTTCAATAGATAAGGATAGTTTTTTGGAGTGAATGAAATATTATTATATCCTCCGAGGTAGAATAAATCACCTTTATTCATAGCTAATGCATTCTTTCCTAACATATGTGATTCAATTGTTATTTTTATTTTCATAATAATGCGAGAAATTTTTAAGTCAGAATTGCACTCTTGCAGTACAATACATACTGACTATTTTTTTTGTGAAACCACACGTTATGCACTTTTTAATGATATACTCCGTACCTTTTTGAATAACAATTGCGAAATCATACCTTATTGTTCTATACTTTTTTGAAACCATACTATTGATTTCATAGCCAAAATAAGTCAAATTTGACTTAGTTTTTGGCCGTTTTTTTCTTGCTCAGACTTGTCAACCTTATTTTTTGACTCAGTCATTTCAAACGTTTAACCTAAGTGTTAATTTGACCCAATTCGACCCATTTTTTTCTCACTCATGAACCTTTTTTTAGTGACCCATGACAGTATTGATCAAAATTTAATGCCAAGTTACGAATCTAATTGATGAAGGTTTGTTTTTGCATTCGACTCTCATTAGATTGACACCCAAATTAAAGGTTTGTGTTCGTCAATTGTATATCTTTGATTAATACGTGGGTTCGTTCTTTTTTCTTTTTTTGGATTTTTTTTATTGGCGCAATCAAATCTGTTTGGCGTATGGTAGAGACTTGTGTTCTGATTGCATAACAATTCATTCACGATCGTATAAAACTACTTTGATGGATGCTCCTTTTGTTCTCTTTCCATATCATAATTGACTTTGGTTCGAGAAAATTGCCAACTATTTTTTGTTCGTCATTCGATTTCCGTTTGTTTGTTAAGTAATTGAGTGATGAATGATCTTGATTGAACAATACTAAGTAGCTTTTTGATTTGATTAATGTTTGTTTGTTCACAAATTAAACTTATGTATTATTCATTGATGTCGTAACACATGTTTTCCGATTTTAACCAATGACTTTGTCTAAAGGATTTCCCATAGTAGTTGCCATACTTCCTCTTATATATATCCAGTATATGCTCAAACATTCCCAATCAAAAAAGCTTTTCGTCTGTGTCAATAAAGTGAAAAACAATCAAATAAAAAAAAATAGCAAAAAAATTGTAGACCCTGTTTTATGGTGAATAAATTGTAGACCCTGTTTTATGGTGAATAAAAATTGTAGACCCTGTTTTATGGTGAATAAATATTGTAGACCCTGTTTTATGGTGAATAAATATGGTGATAGTAATTTATGTACTATGAGTGCGCACTTGCTGCCGGCTCAGATGATAATGGTCAGAGGAGGGAGTGATGGTATTTGTGGTAAAATCGGTGGTGGTGCGTCAATGTTGGTATCATGGTTCATTCGTGTAGTACTATAGGGGAAGATCAGAAGATTTCAAGGTTAATCAGATTGTGTTAGGCTGTTAGCTTGGTGCTATATATGTTGAGTTTTGGCGCCTAAAACGTGTAATCACAGAAAGACTATATGGTCCATATATATGGTAAAACTCTTAATTGTGCGAGATTTTGCTTGTGATAAGGAAAATGATATATTAGTTGGAGAGAAATTTTAGTTACCAATGCAATTTTGAGGCATAATTAAAGGAATTGATTTGACAATAATCTAAAGGTTTGCCAAATTTATTCAAAAATATGATTCTGCATTTATCGGAGACAATTTTGTTTTCATTATTGCCTTAGATTTACTCAAATGCTTACTCGAATTGCCAAAATTGGATTAATAGATTAGAGTCATCATCATTATTGTTGCTTAAATTATGCTACACGATTTTGTAAGTTTATTCTTGACAATTATAAGGTATATGCTTGTCAATTTTAGTGGTAACAGTTGCATAATTATTATAAATAAGGCAACAAAATATATTAGTACCATAACTATTGTGCGTAAGCGTGCGTGTGTCTTTGGTATGATGGCGTGTGTCTTCCATGACCATGTGAGTGCTATTAACAGAAAGTTTCATTTGACATCAGCGTCATGCGTGGACGTCCTAAGAATTGCTCAAAATCACGGCTATTAATAAACTATATATATATATATATATATAAATGAGAAGTATTAATTTCGTGAGAAGTGAGAAGTAATCTCAACCCTCCATCTTACCTTGATCTAGTGGCCTTAATTAAAAACTGAAATAAAATAAAAATAAAAATACCCACTCCCTTTACATTTTCTCTCTCCTCCACAATCCCACCTTACCCAACCGAGACCACCCAGCCCCGCCGGAGGTTGTCGTCGACCACCACGACCACTGACCACGATCAAGCCACCGTGATCGGCGGGATACCACGACCTCCCCTCCCTCATTCCCACACGCCGCCGGCCCCTTCCTTCTCCCCCATTTCCTCCTTTTTCCACTTCGAAAATTGGGGGAGGGGCGGGGAACGTCGGGGGAGGGGCGGCGAACGTCATGCGAGAGGCGGAGAACGTCGGGAAAGGGGCGGCTGATGTCGGTGAGGGCGGAATTCGTGGTGGTTTAAAATGAGTTTGAGGAGAGAGAATTGGTCAATTGGGGACGTGAAGTGGTCGGCGGGGGGATGGACCACCACCGATGGCCTGGAGGCAGGGCGGCGAGCATGGTGGTGCTGGTCGGCTTGATCGGGGTGGTGATTGGTGAAGGTAGCCGGTGGTGGGAGGGAGGTGAGTGGTGGTGGTGGGTGGAAAGAGGAGGAGAGAGAAAAAAAAATGTGGGTACATTTTTCAGTTTTTTTTTTCTATTTGTTTTTTTTATTATTAAAGTTGGAGTTACGTGTTTTAGTTAGTGGAGTTAAGTTGGAGTTACGTGTATTGGTTAGTAGAGTTACGTGTATTGGTTAGTGGAGTTACGTGTTTTAGTTAATGGAATTAAAGTAGAGTTAATGGAGTTGCGTCTTTTAGTTAGTGATGTTATTGGAGTTACGTGTTTTAGTTAGTGGAGTTAAGTTGGAGTTACGTGTTTTGGTTAGTGGAGTTACGTGTTTTAGTTAATGGAGTTAAGATGGAGTTACGTGTTTTGGTTAGTGAAGTTAAATTAGAGTTACGCGTTTTGGTTAATGGAGTTACATTAGAGTTACGCGTTTTGGTTAATGAGTTAAATTGGAGTTATGTATTTTGGTTGGTGGAGTTAAGGTGGAGTTACGTGTTTTAGTTGATGGAGTTAAGTTAGAGTTACGTGTTTTAGTTAGTGGAGTTATGCTAAAATTAATGGAATTACGTTAAAGTTGATGAAGTTAATAATATTATTGGAGTTATATAATTTAGTTAATAGAGTTATGTTACTAGAGTTAAGCAAAATAGTTAATGGAGTTATGCGACTGGAGTTAATTAATTTAGTTCATGGAGTTAAGCGACTGGAGTTATGCAGTTTAGTTACTGCAGTTATGCGAAATCAATGGCTGAGATTACTTCTCACTTCTCACCAAATTACCACTTCTCACTTATTAGAAGAGATTGGTACTAGTAGACTCTTTTTTACTACTTATGTTTATGGGTCTAATAATGCTGCTGAGAGGGATTTGTTGTGGCAAAAACTAATCAGTTTTAGCACTTGGATCTCTGAAACTTGGGTGATCATGGGTGATTTCAACAATGTTTTATTCACTAATGAGAGAATTGGCTGAAGGGTCACTATAGGTGAAATTCAAGGATTCCAAAATTGTGTGCATACTTGTGGGGTGGAGGATATGAAATCTGATGGGAATTTTTTTGCTTGGAACAATAAGCATAATGACAACACTAGAGTATTTAGTAGAATTGACAGAGTCTTGATCAACAGTGATTGGATGAACCTATTTCAAGATAGTCAAGCATACTTTTACCTTGAAGGCTTATTTGATCATAGCCCATGTCTGATATCTTTATACAAGAACAGGATTAAAGGCAGGGCTTCCTTCAAGTATTATAACATGTAGAGTAAAGCTCCAGATTTTGAGAGCATTGTGAAGGAGGAATGGGAGAAAAGTGTAGTGGGATGTGCTATGTATAGAATTATTACAAAGCTGAAAGGTTTGAAGTATCCCCTAAAAGGTCTTAATAGATCTTCTTTTGCTAACATTGAAGCTGCTTCTGCAAAAGCTTGTCAAGATTTGGCTGAAATACTGTGGGTGATCTAGTCAGTTCTTTAAGGATGCTTGGAATACTGTGGGTGATCTAGTAATAGAGGCAGTCCAGGAATTTTTTTTTCCTGTGGGAAACTGTTAAAACAGATTAACTCCACATTACTTACTATGATCCCAAAGGTAGATCATCCTGCCTCTGTTCTTGAGTTTAGACCTATAGCCTACTGTAATACCATCTACAAATGCATATCCAAGATCATTTGTGAAAGGTTGGAAAGGGTGCTGCTACACATATTAATCAGAGTTAAGGTGCATTTGTAAGGGAAAGAGATATTGTTGAGAATGTGATGATTTGTCAAGATTTGGTCTGGAAATACAACAGAAAGGGGGTGTCACCAAGGTGTTTGATGAAAATAGACCTTAGAAAGGCCTATGATTCCGTTGAATGGGAATTTATTAAAGAAATGTTGATGGCCTTGAATTTCCCTGGCAAAATGGTGATATATATATATATATATATATATATATATATATATATATCAAATGAGAAGTATTAATTTCGTGAGAAGTGAGAAGTAATCTCAGCCATCCATCTCACTTGATCTAGTGGTCCATATTAATTTCATAATAAAAGAAAAGTCTCACAAAATTAAACCCAAACCCAAAACACTCACATTTTCTCTCTCCTCTCCTCCCCTCTTCTCTCTCCTCTCCCACCTCCCCTGCCGCCAGACAGCCATCGCCTACGCTCACCGACCGTCACCATCGCTGGCGCCGACAGCTTCGGCCGACGCCAAAGACTCCGGCAAGTCTTCGTCGGACATCAACCGCCCATTTTGAGCACCATTCGACCACCAAAAACTACTTCTCCTCCCGTTTTTTCGTGCTCATCAGATATGATCGCCGCCTTCCGACACCGCCGTCGACGGTAAATTTTTAAGGCCTCCTCCGACGTTTACCTCTTTATTGCCCGGCACCACCTCTCAATTTGGCCGCGGTTGAGCCAAACGAAGAAGTGAGAGGTGAGGAGATTGAGGAAATGAGATGCGCAGAGGTGGCCGATGCGGTGGTTGGAGGCAGCGCTTGGTTCGCGGCTGGTGGACGGTTATTTTGCTGGCCACTGTAGTGGTGCTGCGTGAGGTTGTGGCGGAGGTAAGGCGGGGTGGCAGTAGCGGGGGAGGGTGGCTGGGTGGGGTTTGGGGTGGTTGGAGGAGAGAGAAAATGGTAAAAATGGGGGTTTATTTTCTGTTTTTCCCTTTTTTTTCTTTTTTTCTTTTTTTGAGTTATATGTTTTTTTTTTTTTTGAGTTATTAGAGTTGCGTTTTTTAATTGTTGGAGTTAAGTTAGAGTTACGTATTTTGGTTGATGGAGTTAAGTTGGAATTAATGGAGTTACGTGTTTTAATTAGTGGAGTTAATTAAAATTACGCGTTTAAGATTTGGAGTTATTTTTTATAATTCTTGAAGTTAAGCTGGAGATACGTATTTTATTTGATGGAGTTAAGTTGGAGTTATTAGAGTTACTGATTTTAATTATTGGAGTTACGTATTTTAGGTAATGGAGTTAAGTTGGAGTTATTGGAGTTACGGGTTTTAGTTGGCGGAGTTATTTTAGAGTTACGAAAGTTAAGTTGAAGTTGGTGGAGTTTTTATATTAGTGGAGTTATACAATCTAATTAATGGAGTTAGGTGGCTGGAGTTATGCATTTTAGTTAGTAGAGTTAAGTTGGAGTTACGTGTTTTAGATAGTGGAGTTAAGTTGAAGTTGCGTATTTTAGTTAGTATATAGTTAATAAGTTAGAGTTTCGCGTTTTAGTTAGTGAAGTTACGTGATTTAGTTAATTGAGTTAAATTGAAGTTACGTGATTTATTTAATGGAGTTATGATGTAGTTATGTGTTTTAGTTAGTGGAGTTAAGTTGGAGTTATGTGTTTTAGTTAGTGGAGTTAAGTCGGAGTTACGTGATTTAGGTAATGGACTTATTAGAGTTACGTGTTTTATTTAATGAAATTAAATTGGAGTTATGTGTTTTAGTTGATGGAGTTAAGTCCGAGTTACGTGATTTAGGTAGTGAAGTTATTAGAGTTACGTGTTTTATTAAAGAAAATTGAGTTAGAGTTACGTGTTGTAGTTATTGGAGTTACGTTAGAGTTAATGAGTTTTCGTTGAATTTGGTGGAGTTAATAATAATACTCGAGTTAGACAATTTACTTTATGGAGTAGTTTATTGGAGTTAGGCAATTTAGTTAGTATAGTTAAGTGATTGGAGTTAAGAGTTTTAGTTAGTGGAGTTACGACTGGAGTTATGTTGTTTAGTTACTGGAGTTACGCAAAATCAATGGCTGAGATTACTTCTCACTTCTCACCAAATTATCACTTCTCACTGGATAGGCCCCCTATATATATATATATATGTAGGGCCGCATCCGGTCAGAAATAGATATATGTCAGAAGGTCAGAAATAATATAGGCCGTTAGATCTCTTAATTTGGACGGATGAGTTCACACCCGAGTTTTTGAGGGAGAGGGTATTTTCGACAATTCCAGCGTGGGGGAGGGGGGTCGAATTGGACCAAACTTTTCAGATTCATTCCAAAAAATCAATTTTCTCTCTCTTCCTCTTCGATCTTCCTTTCCTTCTCTCTCACACCTTTCCTTCTCTCTCACAAATTTCCAATTCATCACACAAAAAATCAAGCATAAAATCAACGCACAAAATTCCAATTCCATCACACAAAATCAACGCACAAAATCATCACAAAAGAAAATCGCGAAGTTAGGGTTTCATCAAAATTGGAGTTTCAGATTCATCAAAATTGGGGTTTCAGATTCGTCAAGTATTTCAAACCTATCATTGTTCAACAATAAATTCTTTCGATGGAATCAGGTACGTAGATCTATATCAAATCATCATTGATTTTGAAATTTGATTTAATTTGATTTTGATTTGGAAAGTTTTTTTTGTTGTTGATTTTGATTCTATGAAATTAGTTAAGTTAGCTAAGTTATTAGACTTATTATATGAAGTTGATAAGTTATGAAGATAGTACAGTTAGCATTGTTAGCAAAGTTACGAATGTCCGTAGAGTTAGTACAGTCCGCAGGTTTTATGGGATCAGGTGCTTAGATCTATTATCTCTTTCTTCTTCGTTACATATTGCCTGATTTGTATCACTTTTATGGCGTTTGATTTGATTTCTATTCTTAATGGAGTTATTTGAGTTGATTTTGAAGTTTTTTTGGTTGATTTTAGGGTTAGTAAAGTTAGTTGCGTTAGTAAAAGTTATTACCAGTTAGTGAATTTAAACCTGAATGACAGTTAGTGAAATTAGTGAAGTTAATAGACTTATTAGACTTATTATATGCAGTTGATAAGTTATGAAAATAGTACAGTTAGCAGTGATAGCAAAAGTTACGAATGTTTGTATATAAAAATGATGAATATTATTCCGTAGAGTTAATATGCAGTTGTAAGAATCTGTAAAGTTATGAATATTACTTTGTACAGTTAGTATAGTTATTACAGTCATGATTTATAAAAAAAGAGTGAAGTTAAACAAAGATTGGATACGTTAAGAGGACTTGAGTTAGCAATATTAGATGCTCATTACTTATTTTTATGTCTGGTAAATGGGAGTAGGAACTATGCCTACTAATGCAAGAGCATCATCTGAACAACCATCTTTTACACCTCGTGTCACCACAAGATCATCACCCCAATATACCCCAGGAGGAACAGAAGAGTGGGTTTCAACAGTAGATGCTAATTTGCAACCCTTTATTGGTCAGAAATTTTCAACACTTGATATTGCTGAACAGTTTTATGACCGGTATGCTGCTCCTAGTGGTTTTGACACAAGAAAATCCACTCGTGTTGTAGATAGAAATGGGAAAGTGACACTGAGGTATTTACTGTAACACCCCCAAATTTCCTTTCCTTTTTAAAAAAGTTTTACGTGAATCAAAACACAAATTAAGGAAATTCAGAGGTGTCACTCCGCACTCGAGTCAAAGACCCGAATGCAAGGAGATTTCAGAAGCCGAACTACAAATGTCTAATGATCTAAAATTACTATTACAATCCATTAATTAAAATTACAATAGTCTGAAATATGAAATATGAAATAGTCTATGTTTAATAACTACGAGTCTAATTATTGAACCCAACTAATTTCTAGTGAGTCGTCGTTCCCGTATGCATCAATCACTCCAAAACTGTGGTGGATTTAAAGCACAAAAACCACAGTTGAAAAAGTCAGTGAAATTGAGTAAGCTAACACCTCAACATGTAGAAAACCAAAACCATTACCTGGATTTTGAAAACGTTTTAGTTTTATTTTCGAAGACACAATTAGCACATAATCACATAAATTATCCATTAATAATTCCAAACCAACAATCCAAATTAATATTCCACAATTCATCATCCAATTCATCACTTCCATTAGCATAAGAAACATTCTACAATACATCAACAAACCAAAGAGTAACGACAAATGAAATATTCATAAGTTATAAGTTATGAGCCATAATCCACAATCCATATTTCACAATCCACAATCCACAATCCATAATCCATAATCCATAATCCTTATTATTTAGAAATGAATTAAATCTTTTGCCAATTCACCCTATTAACCATAATCTATAATCCATAATCTAAGACTACTAGACCTTAAGTGTGCACACCCCCTACTGGGTGATTTTTAACCCAAGTAGAATAGACTAGAGCCTAACCCTCTTAAAGACCGATGCGGTGGGGTAATTAATAGGAGTCGATGCGACCCAAACTAAAGAATAAGAGTTCTTTTGACTCAAACAAATAAATAGGAGCTCTTTTGACTCGAATAAATAATTAGGAGTTCTTTTGACTCAAATAAATAAATAGGAGCTCTTTTGGCTCCAACAAATAATTAGGAGTTCTTTTGCTCCGTCTAAGTAACCAGTATCTTATTAAGAGAGTTGACGATCACAAATCATATAAAACGATACCAAACCAACACCATAATATAAATTGGCTTTGCGCCACAAACCAAACCAAACTATCCAATTCAATACATATTCAATCTTACCTTTCAAAATTACATATTTGCCACAAGCCATACCATATACCAATATCAATACAACAAATCCAACCAATCAAGATACGATAATTGTATAAACTGAATCGTTCTCCACCTATCATGATACTATGTTCTCATCCAATCACACCATCCACATATAGCACATAAGTTTGAAAGGTTTCTACAAGTTTGAGAAGGGTTGAGCATGCTAGCTTACTTTTTAAGCAAACGGAAAACTCAATAGCACAACAATCACTAGTACTCCTCGTCTACGGACTCAAGTTCTACAATTACACAAACGACATCCCAAATCAACACTCAATCTTACTCAACCAACCTACCTATATATTAGTATGATCCAATATACAATGTATGAACAAGACAATACCAAATCCAAACCAACAATTACTAATTTTCCACTAATTATAATTCTATTTCGATAATTATCCTATAAAACTCAATTGACACCAAAATTATTATAAAAAATTCTCAAAGGCCTAAAATTAGTTTAAAAACAGAATATAACTCATAAAATCAACCCTTAATTGTTATAATTTAATTATAAAAATATTATACCACTTTATATTATGTTTTATTAATTAAAAACAATGTTTTATTACATGAAATTCTAAAAATTCGAATTAAATTATATAAATCACGAAAATCAGTTTATATTTTGTTAAATTATCATAATGTCGAAATATTGATTATCATAATTTATTTGGAATAATTAACCTAAATTAAAAACAATTAATCAAAATTTCCCCCAATTTAGAATTTCTACAAACTTGAACAAAACCCCAATTTAAATCTCAAACTAAATTCAAAAACCATAATTAACAGATTATAAACATACTAAAGTCATAATTTTTGAAATTAATAGAACCAATTCGAATAATTAAGCTAATTAATCCCAATTTCGTGATTAGTGAAAATCAACTAAAAACAATAATCAAGTTCGATTCTTTATGCATAAAACTAACCTAGATCTATTACCCACTACTCATAACATCTATTAGGATCAATTAGACATGATTTAAAGCAAGAAAAATGAATTGGAATCAATGTTTACTAAGGAGGACGAAAACAGGGGAGGCTAGGGAAGAACGTGTAACCTACGGCAAAGGAAGGAGGAAAACGAAGGTAGAGAAGTGGTCGGCTGGAGCTCAGGTTACGTTGATGAGAAGGATGCGACGTGCAAAAACATGGGTTGGCATGCGGCGAAGGAAGATGGGCGTGTGTGAGGTGAGAAACAGAGGTAGTTCTGTTTTTATAGAAGACGAAGGGGGGTTTGCGTGAGGTGAGAGAAAGAGTCGGCTGTTTTTTTTTTTTTTTCCTTTTTAAAATCTGATTTCCTTTTTCCTTTGGGTTTGACTTTGAGTTTGGACCAATTGGTGTGTGCTAGTGTAATTGATTGTAGTTAGGAAAGATCCAATTGAAAATAGAACGACCCGAATAGAAATCCAATTCTAAAACTCATTCTCGAACTCATTTAGGAAAACGACTCACAATTAATATTTAAAAAAAATCATTTCCCATTACAAGAATTTAATTAATAATTCTAGAATAATAATATTAAATACTTTTAAAATTTCGGGATATTACATCCTTCCCCCCTTAAGAAAACACTTCAATTCACAACCAAACAACACATAACAACTCATAAGATGCAAATGTATGAATGTTTAAATGCAATGCAAGATTCTAATTTTAATGCAAAGTTGGCATTACAATCCACCCTCCTTAAAAGAAGAGTTCGTCCTCGAACTCATGAGTTAAACAGTCTTATATGTAAGTAAATAATCCTAACGCCTTGATGCACGAGTCCCTGATATATGAATGCTAATTAAATATAGAATCTTTTCGCCCTTAACCATTTAATAAAGATCATACTCTCTGTGTTATACAAAACTCATAAAAATCACCTTAAAGAATTATCGCTCAAATTCTTGTAACCCAAAATGAATTTTAAGTAACCAAATTCTCTAAAGCACTTTGTCAATAGCTCAACTCTTTAAATCATAATGCAATAATTATATCATGATAACAATGATAAAGATTTTGAACGCCAAAGATAAATAATTATGGCCCAAGTAAATATCTAATATAATCTCATTCTTGTCGAATTACAACGTTCTTACTTTATGTAAAACACCAAAGACTCAAATTAAGACACCACACTATTCCTTAAGATGAATACATACAAGGAAAAAAAATTAAGATCATGGATCCGAATCATATTAGCCCAAAATAGTTGTAAACTTCCGTGACGATATTAATTTTAACAAACTCAAATTCATTCAACAATACAGTCATATATCTCAAAGTAAACCAGTCAATAAATTTCAAATTCACCCCTCCAAATTCCACCACAGAAAACAATTTCGGACTCTAAATAGCAACCAAACTTTAAACTCAATTTCATAGTCGTACTTAAGTTTCTTAATTACATCCCACAATAATAATTTCCTTACGAAACTCGTGAAAATCACCTTCAAACACTACAACTCAATTATGAAACAGACTTCCACATATTTTAAAATTCATAATTAGTATAGTCATCACCAGATCGCCTTATTATAGAAGATTCACCATATAACACCCACTATATTTCTCATGTTTGACCAAAATCGCATATAAATCGTCGACATAGTGATGTCAAAACAAAGGTTAAAATGCTAAATATAGAGCTTTCCAACAATAATCAATGTATTATTCACCAGTCCCACTACTAAGGGTAGGGTGGGAGGGCACTATCTATATTTTGATATATTTCCTCTATGGTTAATTCAACCCATCAATCACTTAATAACAATTCCAACACTAATAAATACAAAAATAATATATGTCTCAATTGACGCACATTTCATGAAACCAGGAAAACGAATTCATGTCGAGCATGCTTAAAATAGACATACAATTTTCTCATTCCAATTCAATGAATAATCATTCCAAATATATAAGGTACGTTTGACCTTCAAAGACCAATAATTTTCATACATGTACATCAACTTCATATTTTTGAATTCCAATACCCAATTACATCTATTCTTAGTTTCCAAGCGAATCAAGACATTCAAATCATCCAGTAACAAGTATATATATAAAATTCACATTTGAAAACAAGTATCAATTCATAAATAAGAATAAGTTAATCACACATAAACAAACAAAGCATTACCCTTATACCCCCATACGGCTTGATTCATTTTATTTGTTTTTTACTAATTGAATAATTTCTCTTTTTTTTTTAACCTTGTTAGTTCAATTTAGCGTGGGCCCTAACCTGGGCTCTGATACCAACTGTAACACCCCAAAATTTTCTTTCCTTTTTAAAAACGTTTTACGCGAATCAAAACACAAATTAAGGAAATTCATAGGTGTCACTCCGCACTCGAGTCAAAGACCCGAATGCAAGGAGATTTCATAAGCCGAACTACAAATGTCTAATGATCTAAAATAACTATTACAGTCCATTAATTAAAATTACAATAGTCCGAAATATGAAATATGAAATAGTCTATGTTTAATAACTACGAGTCTAATTATTGAACCCGACTAATTTCTAGTGAGTCGTCGTTCCCGTATGCATCAATCACTCCAAACCTGTGGTGGATTTAAAGCACAAAAATCACAGTTGAAAAAGTCAGTGAAATTGAGTAAGCTAACACCTCAACATGTAGAAAACCACAACCCTTACCTGAATTTTGAAAACGTTTTAGTTTTATTTTCGAAGACACAATTATTACATAATCACATAAATTATCCATTAATAATTCCAAACCAACAATCCAAATTAATATTCCACAATCCATCATCCAATTCATCACTTCCATTAGCATAAGAAACATTCTACAATCCATCAACAAACCAAAGAGTAACGACAAATGAAATATTCATAAGTCATAAGTTATGAGCCATAATCCACAATCCATATTTCACAATCCACAATCCACAATCCATAATCCATAATCCTTATTATTTAGAAATTAATTGAATCTTTTGCCAATTCACCCTATCAACCATAATCCATAATCCATAATCCAAGACTACTAGACCTTAAGTGTGCACACCCTCTACTGGGTGTTTTTAACCCAAGTAGAGTAGACTAGAGCCTAACCCTCTTAAAGACCGATGCGGTGGGGTAATTAATAGGAGTCGATGCGACCCAAACTAAAGAATAAGAGTTCTTTTGACTCAAACAAATAAATAGGAGCTCTTTTGGCTCGAACAAATAATTAGGAGTTCTTTTGACTCAAATAAATAAATAGGAGCTCTTTTGGCTCGAGCAAATAACTAGGAGTTCTTTTGCTCCGTCTAAGTAACCAGTATCTTATTAAGAGAGTTGATGATCACAAATCATATAAAACGATACCAAACCAACACCACAATATAAATTGGCTCTGCGCCACAAACCAAACCAAACTATCCAATTCAATACATATTCAATCTTACCTTTCAAAATAACATATTTGCCACAAGCCATACCATATACCAATATCAATACAACAAATCCAACCAATCAAGATACGATAATTGTATAAACTGAATCGTTCTCCACCTATCATGATACTATGTTCTCATCCAATCACACCATCCACATATAACACATAAGTTTGAAAGGTTTCTACAAGTTTGAGAAGGGTTGAGCATGCTAGCTTACCTTTTTAAGCAACCGAAAAACTCAATAGCACAACAATCACTAGTACTCCTCGTCTACGAACTCAAGTTCTACAATTACACAAACGACATCCCAAATCAACACTCAATCTTACTCAACCAACCTACCTATATATTAGTATGATCCTATATACAATGTATGAACAAGACAATACCAAATCCAAACCAACAATTACTAATTTTCCACTAATTATAATCCTATTTCGATAATTATCCTATAAAACTCAATTAACACCAAAATTATTATAAAAAATTCTCAAACGCCTAAAATTAGTTTAAAAACATTATATAACTCATAAAATCAACCCTTAATTATTATAATTTAATTATAAAATTATTATACTAATTTATATTATGTTTTATTAATTAAAAACAATGTTTTATTACATGAAATTCTAAAAATTCGAATTAAATTATATAAATCAAGAAAATCAGTTTATAATTTGTTAAATTATCATAATGTCGAAATATTGATTATCATAATTAATTTGGACTAATTAACCTAAATTAAAAACAATTAATCAAAATTTCCCCCAATTTAGAATTTCTACAAACTTGAACAAAAACCCAATTTAAATCTCAAACTAAATTCAAAGACCCTAATTAACAGATTATAAACATACCAAAGTCATAATTTTCGAAATTAATAGAACCAATTCGAATAATTAAGCTAATTAATCCCAATTTCGTGATTAGTGAAAATCAACTAAAAACAATAATCAAGTTCGATTCTTTATGCATAAAACTAACCTAGATCGATTACCCACTACTCATAACATCTATTAGGATCAATTAGACATGATTTAAAGCAAGAAAAACGAATTGGAATCAATGTTTACTAAGGAGGACGAAGACAGGGGAGGCAAGGGGAGAACGTGTTACCTACGGCAAAGGAAGGAGGAAGACGAAGGTAGAGAAGTGGTCGGCTGGAGCTCAGGTTACGTTGATGAGAAGGATGTGACGTGCGAAAACAAGGGGTGGCATGCGGCGAAGGAAGATGGGCGTGCGTGAGGTGAAAAACAGAGGTAGTTCTGTTTTTATAGAAGAAGAAGGGGGGTTTGCGTGAGGTGAGAGAAAGAGTCGGCTGTTTTTTTTTTTTTTTCTTTTCCTTTTTAAAATCTGATTTCCTTTTTCCTTTGGGTTTGACTTTGGGTTTGGGCCAATTGATGTGTGCTAGTGTAGTTGATTGTAGTTAGGAAAGATCCAATTGAAAATAGAACGACCCGAATAGAAATCCGATTCTAAAACTCATTCTCGAACTCATTTAGGAAAACGACTCACAATTAATATTTAAAAAAAATCATTTCCCATTACAAGAATCTAATTAATAATTCTAGAATAATAATATTAAATACTTTTAAAATTTCGGTTTATTACATTTACACTGTAATAGAGAGGGTACTAGGCGTATAATTGTTCCTAAAAAAGCCATAGTAGTAGGTAATGGGACTGCTGATAAGAAGAAGGTGTGTAGGCGCAGGAAAATAACTAGGGTAGGTTGTAAGGCCATGATTGGCTTCAAATTTCAAGATGGAGGGTATGTAGTTTACGTGTTTCATCCAGGTCACAATCATGCCCTTGTGTCTCCTAGATTTGACAGATTTCAGAAGATTAATCGAAATCTTTCTCTTCATCACAAAAAGATGCTTATTGAAAATTCCAGAGTTAATGTTGGCACTGCCCAAACATTTAAAACCTTGAAAGAACATGTTGGTAGATATCAGAATTTTGGGGCAACAATTGTTGATATGAATAATTTCAGTAGGGATTACAAAAAATCGATTGGAGAAAGAGATGCCCAACTTTTTCTGGATAAGTAGAAAAAGTTGGGCAGGTGTAAAAACAAATCAGACGCCTTTTATTATGCCTTTGAAAAGAATGAAGATGGGAATTTGGTGAGGGTTTTTTGGTCTGATTCGTGTTGTAGGCGAAATTACTTTCTGTTTAGTGATGGTATTTCATTTGATCCCACTTATGGGACAAATAAGTACAATGCGGTTTTTACCCCTTTTACGGGCATTGACCAACACAAAAAGTGCGTTACTTTTGCATGTGCATTGTTAGCGAATGAAGATGAAATATCATTTGTGTGGGTGTTTGAAAAGTTCTTGGAGTGTATGGACAACAAAGAACGTCATTGGATAGCAACTGATCAATGCCCAGCTATAAGCAATGCTGCACCCAGGGTTTTCAAGACTGTTGTACATCGCTTTTGTGCTTGCCATATAATGAAAAAGGTTAAAGAAAAATTTGGTCATGCTGTGAGTCTACAGGTTTTATGCCTCGATTTACATCTCTTGTGTGGGATCCATAAATTGAACCATCTCAATTTGACATTGAGTGGAATGAAATTTTGGAAGACTTTGAATTGACTGGTGATCATTGGTTGGCAGATATATTTGAGACTAGGAGTATGTGGGTACCTTGTTATTTTCGTGACACACATCTTGGATTAATCTTAAGAACCACTCAACGTTCGGAGAGTGAGAATAGTTTTTTCAAGACCTTCCTCGACAAGCATGCTACTCTTGTAGAACTATGGATGAGGTTCTTGAGTGCTATGGATCAACAGAGGAACGTAACTGACATGTTAAATTATAAATTTCAGAATTCACTGCCCATCTTAAAAACTCCGAACCCTTTGGAGTCATACGCATCAAAAGTTTACACACACACTTTCTTCTACGTCATACAAGAGGAGATTGTAACAGTTTTGAGGTGTGGTGTTGTTGGATTCAAGAAGACAGATCACTATGAGGAAACGGTTGTCCATGACTCTATCAAGAAGGATCAGGTACTTACTTTCAGACTTCAAACCTTCTGCAACCTTTTTTTTTCTCTGAAGTATGTCTCTACTCTGTCCCTAGGATCTTGTAAATGTTAGTTTTAGCATAGAGTTGGTAAAAAATGCTGTATGTGACGTTTGGTCGATGAAATTTCCATGACAATTCTCATTTCCTATGGTCAGGTTCAGGTGTTCTATAGCACTTCAACCTATGAGTTAGATTGCTCTTGTAAGCTATTCAATAGGATTGGGGTATTGTGTAGACATGGATTATGGCTTCTGGCTGGAAAAGGATTCACTACGATCCCCAAGCAATATGTACTTGATAGATGGACGATGGAAACGTACCGGAAGCCTGTGTATGACCTCCAAGATATCATCTCCTTGCTAGTGTTATTGTTTTCTGCTTGGCCTTGCTGATCACTGTACTTGGCATTCCTTACAATGTGCTTTATAACCAAAAAAAAAAAAAACATTTGACAGGTAACCTACTTGACGATCACACGAAGATAAAGGAAAAGAACACCAAATGTTTTTCAGCTATGTGGAATGAAATTTACAAAATAGAGGAGGAGGTTGAGGAAAGTGAAGAAGACGTTCTTAAGTTTACAAAGACTCTAACACAGTTTAGAGATAGCTTAACGGCTCGTATTTCTAGTGCCCCGAAAACAAAGAGACAGCAAATAGAGTCTTTGTTAGATATTGATGCCTCGATAGAAGTAAGTGTCCTCCCTCCACTGCAATCCAAAAACAAAGGGACAAGGAAGTGATTACTTTCTCAGAGGGAGGTACAAATTCAGCGTAGCAAACTAAGGAAGCTCAGGACATGTTCGATATGTGGCAAGCGAGAAAAACACAATGCCCGAACATGACCTATGAAAGGGAAATCAAAGGTATCCTATGAAGAGGAAGAAGAGGATGGAGAGGATGAAGAGGATGAAGAGGATGAAGAAGACGATTTAGAATAGATGAAGGCGAATATTAAATCATTTTGGAATTTTTATTTTGTTACAAATCATTTTTGAATTTTTATGCATTGGAACAATTGGATTTGTGATGTGGAGTTATGAATTTATGATGATCAAATTTTTATGCTTTCCTGGCTTAACTTTACTAACTTTACTGACTTTACTAACTTTACAAACACAAATAATTTTAGCTATAATTATGAGTTTTAGTAGTACAGTTATAAACACCCGTTTTCAAACCCGACCGTGCATGAGACACAATTAAAGAAGCGGCAAACGTCTAAAGGAGCGGAAACAAACAAATGAACGTAACTGTAGTGGTATGCTTCAATAACATGGATAACTATAATAACTTTAGATAACTCTAGTAACTATTGAATCTCCTATTCTTAAAGTCTAGTAACTTCAATAGCGTCATTAAAGTTAATACAGTTATGTTTTAAATAGAATGGGAGCTATGTCGTTTTCGAGATGCGATGAAGTTTATGTTTATTTTAGTGGAGTTTTTTGCTAGGTGTTATAGTTAGTGCAGTTATTCCTTCCAGTTGTTGAAGTTACTGGAGTTATTTGTTTATAATTGACTACAATTATTCTTTTATCAATTTTAGATAAACTTTAGTAACTTCGGTAACAGTCCTTACTCTGCAAATCCAACGTCTAACTGCAAAATAACTTTGATAACTCTGGTAACTATACGAAAGAAAGATGCATTCATACAACTGCAAGATGTTTAACTGTAATAACTTTGGTAACTACAGTAACTATTCATTAACTATCTGGTATACATTGCAGTCGGAAAAAATCAGACAAAGCTCTAACATATCTTTGTCATTCTGTTGCGTCATTCTTCTTCCGACGAACAAATTTCTCACAAACGGTTTTGTTCCTGCTCCTACACAAACAAACGAGACAGAAAAAAAAAAAAAACTTATTTAAAATCTGAAAAAAGGTCTGGTATTAGATCAGAATTTGCCCCAAATTTGCACGGAAAAATTCCAAAAAATCATGACTGTTCTAGAAAGAAATCGATCCAACAGAGACTCGGATCCTCTTCAATTCACTGACAGTAAGAATTCACAGATTTTGGGACTTTTGACACTATGAGTACAATAAAATTGTTGATGAGAGGAAACAAAAAGGCCTTTGAGGCTCGAATTGTTGCAAATTTGTTTATCTCGGAAGCAAAAATAGTGACAAGTAGCAGATATTGATTGGATACCCTCTTACACATCTAACAAAAATGCTTTTTCAAGCAAACAACAAAAACTCTGCTATTTCCGATTGAAAAGGAATGTAACAAAAAAGAAAGCAGATAGTTATTACCTTGGTGCAGTCTCTAATGGATATTCAGGACGCGGTGGAGGTGGCTTTAATTTGATCTTCAACTTTGGTAGAATGATATCTGATAAAGAAGTCTTCTTGGTTTCATTCAACGGTAAAGGGACCTCTTCATTTGTCTTATCATCGGCATTTCCATCTCCAAGTTCACCCATTTTTGGCCCCAAATTCTCAAACTTCACAATATTTTTCAGCACACTATCTCGACATATGTTTTTGTCGCTTAGAACAAGAGAAGCACAAATCTCAGCACGAAGGACCTTCCTCTGTTTTGGCTTTCCCAGCAGTGATTTAAATACCTCTCCATCATAGTTTAGGCAATGAACCATGGCATAAACAGCTGAATCAAAGTTTGAGTTCTTAATTTGCCAAAGGCAACTTTAACAAAGTTCCATTCAAAATCAGCTAGTTCACCAGCATGTGGATGATTGTATTGCACAATATATTGATGGATGCTTTTCATCTACAAAAAAGAATCAACAAATAGGAAGAAAATTAGAAGAAAAAGATAAGCGTAAAAGAAAAAAGGCCGCAAAACAAAACACATGGTACACTGCAGTAAAAAAAAAAAAAAAAGATAGCTCCATACATAAAGAAAACCGTGGCTTACCAAAATCTCTACATTCATTTTGCAAGGTGCAGTGGACCAATCTGTATATTTCAGATTGTCTAAAATGTCAAACCTCTTTGCCTTGAAGTTCACCACAACAACAGAAAAGTGGTTCTCATAGTCCATTGGAAAGAAAACCTGAAATAAAACCGTATTTCATCATTAAAATTTGATTACCTTAAACCCATAACTAAAACGGGCAACAAAAAAAAAAAAATACAAGGTGCTTTTCGTCCAAATCAGCAATTTTTGGGTGTAGCTCCAACCATGAATCCCAGATGTCGTGCATTTTCTTTTCCGGGGTCGTTTCACTTTCAATACACGAGATGACATCATGCACAGCATCCTGATAAATAAATATAAAAAAAAAAAAGAAAAAAAAAAAGAGGTTAAATAACAGTTTATGACCAACACAAAAAAAGGTGATCTCGAAAAGATTAAAAACAGGGGGATTTTCACTCACCATATGCCCAAGTCTGAAGAAAAACCGAAAGGGTTCTACTGCATCTTTATACTCCATCTCATTGAGAAGCAAACACCAGCATTCCATAACAATACTAAAAACATTCCATTGATGCCCAATGACAACAAATCTTCCCTCACCAAGCCAAAACTAGATCCGTAATTAAGAAGTTGCTCACTATTAAGAAAAAACGTTGAAATAGATGGTCAAAATCCAAAAAAAAAATAAAAAAATGAGACAGAAAAAAAACTATGCGGGATAAATATAAAAAATGTGTGATTGAAATAAGAATAGTAATTTACGATGGATCGAAAATACTGTCGTCTTCTATGAAGCAGTAGTCACAAACAATTTTGCGACAACTTGGCATGTACAAGAGCACATCACTTTGTTCTATCATAAAATTTGAATGAACTACCATATTCTCATGGCCAAGATCATGGGTAATGAGCAACCGAACCCATCTTCATAACTCCGTGGAGATCGAGATGCAGAAATAAGAGGGCTGCGAAGAATATGTGCTGATGGGGGTGGGCTTTTATAAATGCTGGAAGTTCCAAGTTCAATATGTTCAAAACGCACAGGTGAAACAGCCTTGACTTCACTTACACCCTGAGTTCTTCCACCACGTTTCGTGGCATTCACGACTTTTTCAACAAATTGGACAGTAGTAGATTTATCCAGGGCACAATCAGTAAGTGTATCACTCCTTTCATTAGTATTCTCTACACCTTTTATGTTCTTATTACTTCCGTTCTGATCACAGGTCTCTGTGTTTCTTCCCCCATCAGTTGGCTCAGCCTTGTCAAGCTCATTTCTCGTACAATTCTCACCGGCTTTTATCACAGATAAGTCATCCAATAAATGGTCAGATACACAATGGTCACAAACTAGGGTTTCCAAACCTTCAACATCTATTGAAGGCTGTTCCTTCATTATCCCGACTGCATTCAGCACACTCCCAAAAGAATAACACTGACTAAAACCACTATTACTAATATCAGGTACACATAACTCCTTAAAACAAGGCATGGAAGCAGATGCCTTCTTGCATGCCTCATAAGTGTTCGACGCATTGTCAACCGCTGCCAAAATCTCATCCTTGTTGAGATCATACCATTGCGTATATGACATTTGAGTGCCAGCTTCTTCATTTGCCACACCACTTTAACAAAGCTCACAAGCGGCATCATTAACAACACTGGGCGCTGCTTTATTGACAACACTGGGCGCTGGCTCTATTCCATTCAAAAAGTTGTTCTTCAAGTTTAAAAGCTGCGACATACGATTCTCGGCAACTGCAATGAGGTCCCTTTTAAACAACATCATATTCTTCTGAAAATCCTGTTAATATAGAAAAGTACGCAAATTTATAAAAACATTATTAGTACACAGATATCTCACTAGAATCTACCGTCACACAACTCTAGTTAAAAATAACAGAAGTGAAAACTTACATTAGAAGCTAGAGCACTGATTTCTTCATCAGTTGGGAGTCCTGGTGGTAAGACAATGGAAATTATCCTTTGTGTAGAGTTCGAGGCAGAACTAGGCAATGCAGGGGCACCCAAAATGGCCAGTTCAGGAGCACTCGCTCCACTGGATTCACCCAAAATCGTACTCATTGCAGCACCACAATTCTCCCCTCCCACAATAAGTTTTGTTCCCTCACGTTCCTTTAAACATACAGGATACGTAGTCATGTCTAAAGTACCATTTCCAATTCCCCCGCTACTCATTTCATCATTTACCCTTAATACTAACTTTTCCAAATCCCAATGCTGGACCAAGGGGAGGGTATTCGGTGAGCCCTCACCTCTAAACTCTAGCCTATGGAAGTATACAAGATGCAAGAAATAAAGGCATCCCCCAACATTAGAAGTTTTGCGCTTATAGTGATCCGTAATACCCTCGCCTAATCTCTATAGAACATAAGAACACCAGTCTAACTTTGTGACTTAACTAACATCTTCTATGGCATAGAGTAGTTTCATATCAACCAATTGGTTTGAGGTTGGAGCCAAAAACTTCCTAAAAACATACAATATAAAAAGTTGGACAAATTTCTCACCATGGCCACATCCACAACCCCTCTTTTGAATTTGACTTAAAGTTATCAACCCACTGTCATTATCAACCCCAAACTCAGCCCGCCACTTCTTTTTAATTTGAACATCAGCCTCACTAGCATTAGGACCAGTTTCAGTTTCTACAACCTTATCTTTATCCATCGCCAACATAAAACAATCAAATACGTCCTATTTCATCACTTGAAATTCCTTACCACTGCCAAACTTAAAAAGATAACTTGTTGCATTAAAAGCCTTAAGCAAAGATGGAAGTAAATCTAGAGGAATTGTTGCATTAGATGCTTTGAACAAGCCCCCAAATCCAATATGGTGCACAACCTTCTTCTGATCTTCACTTAATTTGAATAGAAAATTGTGTAACTCAGTTGGCCGACATTGAGAACTCAACACGATACTACACAAACACAAAATAAACACACACCAGTCAAAATGATGCATACCTCCACACCAGCACATAAAACCTATATAAAACTCTAGAACTACAAACCATTAACTTTGATACATATAACTGTATGAAATGAAACATATAATTTCAATAACTCTAAACACATAATTGTAGTCAATCATAAACATAACTCCAGTAACTTCAACAACAGGAAGGAATAACTGTAGTTACTAGAGTTATCTAAAGTTATTATAGTTACGCATTGGAGTTACCAATAATTACTAAAGTTATCTAAAGTTATTTGATTTACGCATTAGAGTTACCAAATAGTTTTTACCCATTAGAGTTACCAATAGTTACTAGAGTTATCTAAAATTATTTGAGTTACGCATTAGAGTTACCAATAGTTACACTACAAGCAAGAAAATGGCTTTTTAGCAACGGTCAAATTTGTTGCCAAAGATATTTTTAGACACGAGTTTACATTTTTGACAACAAAATCAACTCGTTATGGCACATGCCGTAACTAAAAAGTATCGCAACGAATATCGACTATTGCTAAAGATGACATGTTTTTGGCAACGAAACATTGTTGCGAAAAACATATCGTGGCCAAAGGTAACGATTTTTGGCAACACATGATTGTTGCCAAAAAGGTAATTGTCCGAACCAAATATCCAAACCATGAGGCAAACCCAATGTTTTTGGCGACAACATGTTTGTTGGCATAAATTTTTGTTTTTTACGGCAACACCGTTAGTGTGGCCAAAAAGTGTTTTTCGCAACGACAACGTCGTTGCCAAAGAATAACACCTAAAACAAAAAAAAAAAAACAAAAAAAACAAAAAACAAAAAAAAACAAAAAACAAAAAAAAAAAAAAAAAAAAACTGAAAGTGAGGCAACTAACATTTATGAATGAATTAGGCTACATGAGATTTGAACTCATACCTTTGTGCAAGTGCACATTGCTCTACCAAATTTGAGCTAATAGCCTTTAGAAAGGTAAAAATAAATAAATAAGGAATAGAATTTGAGTTGAAACCTCTACCCACCTCTAACATACACAATCTGAACCAAACCTTTTTACGCATCTCAAATAATGTTGATCTAAGGCCTTTAAATCATACATGTCTCAAAAATCAAAAAATCTCTACCGAAGAAGAAGCGTTCATTTTTTTCATGTGTAAGAACAATGCAATTTGAGTAACTAAGACCTAAGACTCTTCATATTCCCTAACAACGGGGTTGTGTAATCATAGAGGTTGAATAACCCCTAAGGGTTCAAGTTCCTCAAAAATTTGCATATTAATCAATCGAAATCGCTAACAAAACATAAGTTTTTATCATAATCGTTCATAATAAAAACACAGAACTTATGATTGTATTGGCTAATCTGCAATGTAGATCAATTTCACAACTCAAATGACAAACCCTAACTAATTGATTGACCCCCAAATCTGAAAACTAGATTAGAAAGAGGGAAAAACGAATCACAAATTCATACTAGAACTAATTAAGTAATAGAAAATAGAAACTAAAATACTGACCAATGTCACAAACACAAATCTTAAACCCTAAAATAATACCCAAATCGACAAAGATGAACAAAACGAATCACAAATCTATACAAGAACAAATTAACTAATAGCAATTATAGTTAGATCTAATACATGAAATCTTAATCGAACTTTTAACTTAATTGAAAGAAGGAATGATTTAGTTACTTGAAAACAAGAGGAGAGAGATAGGGAGGGAGCTGAGGGAGATATCATACTTTAATTGAAAGACAATAGGAGGGTGGAGATAGTGGCTGGCCGCCAAGCGGGCATTCGTCGTGAATGATGGCCTGAAACGCGGAGAAAGGATAATAGAGGGATTTGCCGGGGTTGATGATCATTGATAGAGAAAGAGTTGAGTTGGGTTTCAGGAGAGAGAAAATCACAGACGGGAATGGTGAGATTGAGCGAGTGGTACGCGTTAAAGAGATAAGGTTTCATTGAATTACCAAAAAAAAAAAAAAAAGAATTATCTTTGGCAACGGCACTATCGTTGCTATAAAGTATAAACGTAAAGTTTTCCAGCTACAACTTACTATGTTGCCGTACTCCCTCCGTTTCTTTTGTTTCTTTACGTTTCGTTTGAATTCCTCTCACATATTCAAACGAAACGTAAAGAAACAAAAGAAACGGAGGGAGTATTATTTTTGGATATATAACAACAAACAAAAATCGTTGCCAAAGACGTAAATATGTTCGGCAACGACATCCGGTTGTGGCGAAACAGTAAAATAACTTTGGCAACAACTTCTTGTTGTAGCCAAAGATTGAAAAATTATTAAAACTAAGAAAATCATTTTGCAACAACTTGTCGTTGCTATAGATCATTTTTAGCCACAATTAAAAAATTGTTGCATAAAGTTGTAGCCAAAAAGTGACTTTCTTGTATTGTTACTAGACTTATCTAAAGTTATTTGATTTACGCATTAGAGTTATCAGATAGTTTTTACCCATTGGAGTTACCAAAAGTTACTAGAGTTATCTCAAGTTATTATAGTTACGCATTGGAGTTACCAAATAGTTTTTACCCATTAGAGTTACCAATAGTTACTAGAGTTATCTAAAGTTATTTGAGTTAAGCATTAGAGTTACCAAGAGTTACTAGAATTATCTAAAGTTATTTGAGTTACACATTAGAGTTACCAATAGTTACTAGAGTTAGCTAAAGTTACTAGAAGTTAGCTAAAGTCACTAGAGTTAGCTAAAATTATTTTACTTATACTTTAGAGTTGCCAATAGTTACTAGAGTTATCGAAAGTTATTTAAGTTACAAGAGTTATCAAAAGTTATCAAAAAAGGGATCTTACTCTTTCTTGTCCTTCTTTAGTTGTTTATTTGGACCACGTTTCCTAGGTACATGCACTTCAACATTTAGTTTTACTCTACCAGGGCTACCACCACCTTCTCCCCTTACATTTACATTTACTACCCATCAACATTCACGGTGGTGCGCGTGTTCATATCACATTCATCTTCATCATTCTGTGTTTGTTCCGGAACTGAAAAATGAACATATCAGAAAAGATATTTGAGTTACAAATAGCAGTTCAATAAAGCTACTAGAGTTACCTAAAGTTATAATAGTTATCATAGGAGTTGTTATGGTTAATAGAAACATATAAGTTAAGGTGATTACCAGTCATATCCTTAGAAGTACAATCATCATCATTCTCATCAACATCTGCATCGTCTACGCACTGCTTTTTAGAAGAACAATCATCAGCAGCAACACTTTCTTTACGTTTCGGCATAACTGCAAACAAAATGAACAAACATTGAATTAAATGAACATTAAAATCCAAAAAAAATTAATTTGAGAAATTTAATCGACGAAAATACGTCGGAGATTAATCAGATCTACGCGACGAAATGAACGAAATATGAATTAAACAAAACATAAACCCTAAAAATCTTCGATTAGCGAAATTTAATCGACGAAAAAGCAAAAAATCTCTAGATGTCGGAAATTAATCAGATCTACGTGACGAAAATGAACAAAATATGAATTAAACAAAACATAAACCCTAAAAATCTTAGATTAGCGAAATTTAATTGACGAAAAGCGAAAAAAACCCTAGATGTCGGAAATTAGTAAGATCTACGCGACGAAAATGAATAAAATATATGAATTAAGCCAAAAAAATTAACCCTAAAAATATTAAGTACAATCGAATCAAACGAAATTAAAACCAGGTCAATAAATCAGATTGATTTCGAAAATGAATTACTCAATCGATCAGATATAAACAAACAACATCAAAACCGAAAGCTAGGGTTTCGAAAAATGCAAACCTGAGAGAGATGAATCGTGCGCGTCGTCGGTGAGGAGAGAGAAACAGAGTTGAGGACAGGGAGGACTTGCCGGAGTTGAGAGAGATGAATCGTACACACCGTCGGTCAAGAGAGAGATTTGGATTTTTGAGGAGAGAGAAAGAGAGAAGAGGAGAGAGAAACAGAATGGATGAAAATGAGAAGGAATTTGCGGATTACACCCTGCCTAATTTAATTGAATGACTGACATACCCCTGGGACTCTAAAGTTAGCGTCCACAGGTGGTGGGGTTAGCTGGAGGGAAAAAAAACGCGCGCGTCGTCAGCCGTTAGATCATCAAGATGGACGCTCCATATTATTTCTGACCTTCTAACATAAGTCTATTTATGACCTGATACAATTCCTATATATATATTATATATATATATATATATATATATATATATATATATATATATATATATATATATATATATATATATATATATATATATATATATATATATATATATATATAGGAAAACTATCAGTTAGAAGTGATAATTTTGTCAGAAGTCAAAAGTAATTTCAGCCATCCGTTTCACTAAGATCAATGGTTGAGATTAAAACTGAAATAAAAGAAAATCGAAAATAAAAATTAACCCCAACATCCATTTTCTCACATTTTCTCTCACCTCTCCTTCCCCCCTTCTTTTCACCCCGCTGCCTCCCCCGCGCCGCCGGCGGTGTGCACCGGCGACAACCAATACTCGATCCGACGCCACCTGCCAAATGCTCAGACTACGGCGAGTCTTCGACGAGCATCCCTGTCCTCCGTCAAGCATAAACCAATCGCAAACAACGTCTTCTCTCTCATTTTTTTCGTTTCTTTTTTCTTCAGATCTGGACGCCGTGATGCGTCTCCGTCGCCGACCTTCACATTTTCCGATCTTCTCTCGTCGTCGTTGTGATCCATAGCCTTTTGGTTCTCTTATTCTCGCCGCCGTGGAGCATTGGAATGATTGAGAGGAGAGGAAAGAGCGAAAATGTCGGTTATGGAGATGGCGTTGTCGGGGTTGGTGGTCGGATCCTGGTGCGCCGTCGGTTATAGTGGAGGTGCGGTGGTCAATGTGGTGGTGTTTTTGGTGGTTATAGTGGAGGTGCGGTGGAAGGTGAGGCGGAGCAGTGGCGGGGAAGTGTGGGGGTTTGGGTGGTGTTAGAGGAGAGAAAAAACGCAAAAATGTGGTTTTTTCTGTTTTTTTTTTTTTTTTTGGAGTAACGATTTTTAATCCGTGGAGTCATGAAAGTTACGTGTTTTGGAGTTACGTGTTTTGGTTATTGGAGTTATTTAGTGTTACGTGTTTTGGTTATTGGAGTTAAGTTGAAGTTACGTATTTTAATTGATGGAGTTAAGTTGAAGACTTGGAGTTATGGGAGTTACGAGTTTTAATTATTGGAGTTATTGAAGTAACGTGTTTTAATTTTTGGAGTTAAGTTGAAGTAACGTATTTTAGTTGATGGAGTTACGTTGGAGTTATTGGAGTTACGTGTTTTAGTTAGTGGAGTTAAGTTGAAGTTACGTATTTTACTTGATGGAGTTAAGTTGGAGTTCTTGGAGTTATGGGTTTTAGTTAGTGGAGTTATGTTGCAGTTACGAGAATTAAGTTGAAGTTGGTGGAATTTTGATATTACTGGAGTTATACAATTTAATCACTGGAGTTACGCGTTTTAGTTGGTGGAGTTAAGTGGCTGAAGTTACTGGTTTTAGTTGTTGGAGTTATGCGACTGGAGTTATGCAGTTCATGTTGTGGAGTTATGCGAAATCAATGGCTGAGATTACTTCTGACTTCTGACAAAAATTATACTTCTGACCGATATACATAAAGCGAATAATTTGGAGCGCATTTAGGGTGTCGGGAGGTCAAGAAATGCAGAGAGAGAGTCTAAAATTTGCTAAAATCTCACCTAACGTATTAAAGTAATCCACATAAAACATTAAAAAAATGCACACACATAGTCCAATATTTGTAAAACTCTTATGTAATAAAGCTATCAACATGAAACATGATATAAACAGATATAACTCGGGCTACGCATATCAGAATATTACGATACATGTATCATTAAATTTGTGTCGAAATATATGTCAATATAAGATCCATTTACACATACTTTTTAAAAGTTAAGAAGCTAATAATTTAGAGCACATTAAGAGAGTCCAAGATATGTTAAACTCTCACAAAAAATATTAAGATAATCCACATTAAATATTAAAAAATGCATGCGAAGAGAATTCAATATTTGTAAAACTCTTACGTAATAAAGTTATCAACATGAAACATAATATGAACTGTTATAACTCGGGTTACGTATATCAAAATATTATGATACATGTATCATTGAGTTCGTGTCAAAATGTATTTCAATATAAGATCCATTTACACATACTTTTGAAAAGTTAAGTATGATTTTGGTAGAGATATATTGACAAGTTTAAGATTTTTGTGAAAAATGATTTAAAAATAAACAAAAAAAAGAATATTATTTAAAGATCAAGTAATTCTCCATACAAATGTACAATAACGATTGAGTGTGATTAAGAGACATTTTAACTAACAAACATTTAATTAGTTATCATGGTTTACTTATTTATCTTGATATTAACTTAATAAATAAGAATAAACGATTCCATTTCTTCGAGCCTCTCTCCATCTTCTCCTCCTCCTCTTCTCTCAAAAACCCTACCTTCTAAATCTAAATCTAGGGGCTACCAGCCATCAATTAGATGGTGGTAAGCCCCAATTTTCTTATTATTCACCCTAATTAATTAATTATCACTAATTATTATCAATAATAACTCGTTTCTACCTCCTCGAGAGGGAATCTCTACCACCATATAGGTGGGTTTATATTTCTACCTCCTCGAGAGGGTATCTCTACCACCATATAGGTGGGTTTATACGGAGATTCGCGAGATTTCTACAAGGATCTGATATTCACTAATTTTGTCATGGCGTTGCGATGGATGTTGAATTCGCGATCAAATACCATTAACTACGTTGGTTGCCTTTTCTTCTTCGAGTTACATAGATCTATTATGCCGATGAAAGACGCAAAGATGTCGACGTGCAAGGGATCAATTTTGTTAATTAGGGAAGAATTGTGTCAATTAGGTTTATTTGATGATGTTTGTATCGTTAAAATTCTTGGTGTTAGTGCCGCTTGGCGACAATATTAATGAATTTCCGTTTATTTCAAAAAAAAAAAAATGATTATGATAAAGTGTCCCGTGCAACGCACGGGCGTTTCACCTAGTGATTTTTAAAAACCAATAAAATTGGTTCGAAAAAACAGAGACTTCATTCCTAAACCTAAACCTAAGGCGACTTTGTTTTTGGTAACAAGAATAACTACAACAACAAAAAAAAAAAAAAAAAAAAAAAAAAAAAAAAACCACAAACTAACTACAACAATAGTGTACGGGCCTGTTCGGTAAAAATAGCTGTAGCTGGTAGCGTTTTTGGTAGATGTAGCGTTTCTAGGAGCTAGTAGCTGTTACCTATCAGCTGCTAGAAATTAGCTGAAATCTATCAACATGTTCGGCACAACCAGCTGTTGGAATACCAAAAATTACATAAAAGGACATTAAGTTTCATAAAATTAATTAACATGTTTGAATATGATTTTATTTCATTATTATTTCATACCAATGCCCTCTATTCGATTTTCTTAGTTGATGAAGCATCATTGGTAATGAAAAAAATACAACCCATACAAGATACAACACAAATTATTAGGTACCCCGGGGTACCTAGAGCTACGTACCCCTCGGTTAACTGTTCACTCATTATATAACACATTATAGTCATTATATACTTTCACTCATTATTTTACAATTTTCACTCATTATTTCTCAATTTTCACTCATTATCTTCCGATTTTCTCTCATTATATATAACATTATAGTCATTATTTATTTTCAGTCATTATTTCTGAATTTCCAATCATTATATACAACTTTATTCCAATCATTATTTCCCAACTTTCACTCATTATTTCCTCAATTCCACTCATTAATTTTCAAATTTCACTCAATATATACCACTTGAACCGGGGGTACCTAGAGCTACGTACCCCCGGTGTACCATATACCAATTGAAGATACAACGTACTTTTATACACATCAAATATTAAAGCAGTGTAATAAATAATTATAAAACCATTTTTAATCATTTCTGTCAAATATTAAATAAAATAATCAGAAACACTATGAGAAAAGAACCAAACAAGAGGCGAAGGAGGGGGGAATGGGGAATGCAGTAGTCTTACTCAAAAATTGGGAAAAAAAAATAATGTTAAATATTTAATTTGGGGTAGAATGGATATAAAAAAGGAAAAAACTACATCTCTCCTTAACGTTTAACAAAAGCTCAATAAACAGCTAAAAGCTAGTGCAAAAGTTATTATGCCGAACACGCCAAATTTGTATCGATTGTTCTATGATACCCATGGGGTACCATTCTTTTTGTACCCCCGGCCCAAGTGATCAACACAACCCAATATAGAAGTTGGGCAAGTTCTACAAATCAGCCCAACCAAATTAAAAACAAAAAGAAACAAATAAAAAACAATCAAACATTCTCTCTCCTCCCCTCTCCCCCCACCCCGACCCAGCACATCCCCGCCTCATCCCCGACGCCGCCACACCCAACCACCACTACCACCGTATACATCACCACTATCTTCATCGGTTTTGGGCCCTGTAACCCAGCTCCCACCCCGCGACGTTACTACTTCCCTCCTCCTCCGCCATTCCCTTAGTTTCTTTTCCTTCTCTCTCCCCGTTTTTATCCTTTTCCGGTAGAAATTGATATTCGTGGGTTATGGGTGGTTTTTCGCGCGGCGGAGTGCCTATTTTGAGGTGCGGCGGGCAGGGTATCGTTGGGGAAAAGTGTGGGAAAGAGGAGGATCAACATGAGACAAAAGTGGTTGTGGAGGACAAAGGAGGCGACTAGGGTGGGTGGTGATATGCTAGATGTGCTCGCCGACCTGCCGTCGTAAGGTCGGTGGTGCTCGCCGCCAGTCAGGTGAAAACTCGTGCTAGTGGCCGGGTGGTGGTTGGGAGAAAAGAGGAGAGAGAAAGAAAGTTATTCAAAACTAGATCATTGAGTAATCATTCATTTCAGAACACTAATCATTCATTCCAGACCAAAAATCATTCATTTCAGGACAAAAAATAATTCATTCGAGAACAAAAATCACTCATTCTAAAACAAAAATCATTCATTCAAGAACAGTAACCATTCAATCCAGAACAAAAATTGATCATTATACAACAAAATTCATTCATTCCAGAGCAAAAACCATTCATTCTGGAAGAGTAACCATACATTTCAGAACACTAACTATTCATTCCAGAAAAAAATCATTCATTTCAGGACAAAAATAATTCATTTTAAAACAAAAATCATTCATTTTAGAACAAAAAACATTAATTCTAAAACAAAAATCATTCATTTTAGGACAAAAATCATTCATTTTAGGACAAAAACTAATTATTCTAGAATAAAAACCAATCATTCTAGGATAAAAACTAATCATTGTAGAACAAAAACCATTCATTCCAAAATAAAAACTAGTCATTCCAAAATAAAAGTCATACATTCCAGAACAAAAAGTAACAATTCTGAAACAAAACGCAACCATTCTAGAACAAAAAGCAATCATTCCAGAACAAAAGTCAATCATTATAGGACAAAAACTAACTATTCTAGAACAAAAAATAGCCATCCTAGGTTAAAAACCAACCATACCTAGATAAAAACATTCATCCTAGAACAAAAACTAACCATCGTAAGATAAAAAGCAACCATTCCTTGACAAAAATCATTCATCCCAGATTAAAACTAATCATCCCGAAACAAAAGCCGTAATATTATATTTAACAAAAATAATCATTCATTGCAGAACAAAAACCATTCATTTCAGGACAAAAACTAACCATTCTAGAACAAAAGGTAACCATTCTAGGGCAAAAAATAACCATTCCTGAACAAAAACTAACCATTGCAAAACAAAATCCAACCATTCCAAAACAAAGAGTAACTATTGTAGGACAAAAACTAACCATCCTAGGACAAACACCAACCATTCCTAGACAAAAAACATTCATCATAGGACAAAACCTAACCATCTTAGAACAAAAACCAACCATTCCTAGACAAAAACCATTTATCCCAAAACAAAAACTAATCATCCTAGGACAAAAATCATTCATTCCATAACAAAAATTAACCATTTCAGAACAAAAGGCAACCATCCTAGGACAAAAATCAACTATTCTTAGACAAAAGCTAATCATCCTAGGACAATTCCATTATAAAAACTAACCATTCTAGAACAAAAAAGGTAACCATTCTAGGACAAAAACTAACCATTCCAGAACAAAACGCAATCATCCTAGGACAAAAATCAACCATTCTTAGACAAAAACTAATCATCCTATGACAATTCCATTACAAAAACTAACATTCTAAAACAAAAACCATTCATTCCATAACAAAAACTAATCATTTCAAAACAAAAGCTATACATTCCAGAACAAAACGTAACCATTTTGAAACAAAAAGCAACCATTCTGGAACAAAAAGCAACCATTCTAGAACAAAAACTAATCATTTCAGAACAAAATCCAACCATTTTAGGACAAAATGTAACCATTCTAGGACAAAAAGTAACCATTCTAAAACAAAAGTCAACCATTCTAGGACAAAAACTAATCATTCTAGAACAAAAACCATTCATTCCAGAACAAAAACTAATCATTTCAAAACAAAAGTTATACATTACTGAACAAAAAGTAACCATTTTGAAACAAAAAGCAACCATTCTAGAACAAAAAGCATCCATTCAAGAACAAAAAGCATCCATTCAGAACAAAAGCCAACCATTGTAGGACAAAAAGTAACCATTTTAGGACAAAAAGTAACCATTGTAGAATAAAAACCAACCATTCTAGGACAAAGGATAATCATTCTAGAACAAAAACCATTCATTCCAGAACAAAAACTAATCATTCCAAAACAAAAGCTATACATTTCAGAACAAAAAGTAACCATTCTACGACAAAAACTATCCATTCCAGAACAAAAGCTAATCATCTTAGGGCAAAAGTTAACCATTCCAGAACAAAAGCTAACCGTTCTACGAAATAAATGATATTTGTTTCGGAATGAATGTTTTTTTGTTATAAAATGAATGGTTATTGTTCTAAAATGAATTATATTTGTTTTAGAATGAATTCTTTTTTGTCTTGAGTTATTTAATCTGAAATAGGTAGTTTTTGTTCTAAAATAAATGATCTTTGTGTTAAAATGAACGATTTTTGTTTTAAATTAATACTTTTTGCCCTAACCTAATTATCTATTTTTGTTCTGTAATGATTTTTTTTGTTTTATAATTATACAACTTGTTCTAAAATGAGTTGCATTTGTTTTATAAACAAAAACAAAAAACAAAAAAAACACCCCCTCCCCTTCCTTTTTCTCTCTCCTCCCCCAACCCCCCCTCCCTCCCACCTCTCCCGACCACCCCTGCTCCGCCGACGGCCGGTCCCGACCACCACCATTGCCGGCGGCGAAACTGCCACCGTGATTGCGCGGCTACCGCGTCCACCCCTCCACTCATAAGCGACGCCACCGGCCCTTCTTTCTCCCCCATTATTCCCTACCCACTTTTCGATCTCCTCAAAAACCTTCTATTTGCGGCGATGATAGTGGTGCTTGGGGTCGGCGGCGTAGGGCGAGGGCCGGGTGAGGGTTTATGGGTGGTGGCGGTCGAGAATAGGGGCTGGGTAAGGGAGTGAAGGAGGAGAGAGAAAATGAGAAAATGAGGAAGTGGAGGACGATTGAGGCGGTGGCGCGGGCTCAGGGGTGCCGCTGTGGGGTCGCCGGAGCTGCGCCCATCGAATGGTGGTGGTTGCGTCGAGTGGGGTGGTGGTCGGCGCATGGGGGCGGGGGTGGTCAGGTGGTGCGTGGTGGTGGTGGTAGGTGGTTATGAGAGGAGAGAGAAAATAAAAGGGGAATGAGAGAGAATATGAGTTGAGTTTTAAACTTTTAATTGAAGTATTGGGTCAAGTTATACTTTGGCCCAACTCAAATTGTAAATCCAACTAAATAAACAGAAGCCCAGGTATAAATGAGCCCAGGGGATACCATTCTCTACGTACCCGGGGGTATCATAGTATTTGCGATTTTGTATGAAATAGCTTTTTGATCGGTCAAACAGCTAAAAGCTATCTAAAAAGGTGGTGCCGAACACACCCTACATGGAGGGGACCTGGATAGTGGATACGGCCATATGGGTAGTCGGGTATTCTTTTGGAGGAACCCAATATCTAGTAGCCCTTTGGATATTTTTGATTTTTAATAATTTTGGAACCGGGTATGCGATGTTGGGTCGGAACCGGGTCAGGTACCAGATTTCTTCAAGCATCCCGTAGCCGCCTCTTCTTATCTTTCCTTTTGTTCACGAATAACACGCATTCTGCCGAGTAGCCAATCGCCCATCCGCCAAACACAGGTTTGTTTCCGCCATATTCAACTTATCACTTAGTTTAAGACTTATTTCTGTTTCTTATTGGGAATTCTATTTGGTTCTAAACTTCCTAGTATCCTAGTGTGTTGAATGCGCTGATAATTTTATTCGCTTTTTGATCTCTTTCATGCTGTAGTTTAGTAATTACCTTGTTTTTGGAATTTTGTTTTAGTTATGTTAGTTGTTAGATGATTTAGTAGTCTATTTGTTCATTAAATTATACTTGCCGATTCTCCATCGTATTTTGTGGTATTTTTGCAAATTATAAACATCGGCCCTTGAAGGTCTGAAATCAGGTGGTTCATTTCAATCGCTTAAATTGGTCTGTGTTGTTGTTTTTTCTTTATTTGCTTGGTTTGTCTAAGGTTGGTCTCAGTTTTTACTTTGGCTTTGATTTTCAGTTGGTTGCTTGCTCAATGTGGGTATTATGAGGAAGCGTGTTGGCAGCAACACTAGCGGCAATGGCCCGTGTCAGTCGTTACTTCTACGGCGTCTTAAGAAACGCAGTGATTGGAATGTGGAGGCTGCTGTGGATTATTTGAAGTCAAGTTATCAGGAGTACACGAGATTTAGCGCCCCAGTCCTCACCAAGTCTGTCCAAAAAGCCCTTTCTATCAAAACCCAGAGGAATGTTGTTGGCAGTGGAAAAGTCAAGCATGTCCAACAATCAGCATCTGGTTCATCATCAGCTTACGAGTCCAGTTCAGCATTGATATCATCAGGAGGGGAGGTTGCAAGCCCCAAGCCTGATTTGTTGAGATCAATGCTCAGGGAGAGCTTGCTGAATAAAACAGATCCGAGGAGTATGGAAGTGATGGAAAAGAAACAAGACGGTGAAGAAGAAGGTGAATCAATCAAGGATGACGTGATGACAAAAAAAGCCGGTACATGTGAGGTAAAGATAGGGCGGCCGATGTTTAAGGATTTTGGTGGCATGGAGGAAGTGCTCGATAAATTGATATACAATGTGCTGATACCTGTTCGTCACCAAAAGCTTCATGGGAGGTTAGATGAGTTGCATGCAGGGCCTGCAACTGGAATTTTACTACATGGCCCCCCTGGGTGTGGTAAGACCATGTTAGCCCAAGCTATAGCAAACGAGGCTGGTGTTCCTTTCTATCCTATTGAAGCGCCGGAGGTTGTTTCTGGTGTTTCAGGTATGCAAGATGATTGTTGCTTAATATAATAGTATTAATTGAAAACTTTATCCTAAACTAATAATCAAACATAAAAAAGATTCATCATTTAAGATTGAGGAAATGTTGCTAACTGTTGAAAACAAAATTTTGACTTTTGCATGCTGGTTCAGCTAGTTCGAATGCCGCAAATTTAACATTTGATCATAAATTACTTAAATAAACAGTTTTCTTTCGAAGACCTTTTATTATTGTGAGTTAGACTTTTGCATGTTAGTTTGGCCAATTGACATGCAGTAATTTTGTTGTTTTTGATGTGATTATTATCATAGAAGAGACATCTGTTTTTGAACTTCTTATAACAACTTTGGTCGTAATGTAATTGGAAGCAATCATCACGTTTTTTGGGTAAAAAGAGAGGGGGGGGGGGAGTATGGGGGTACCCAACAAGGTTTGTGGACCACTCCTAAATATGCGATGCTGATCATAGAGGAACATAGTGTCGTGTGGAAGTATGTATTCATGACTATAACGATTCATGTTAAATTTGAGATCCATGCCATGTTTTGGTGCTTTTGGTTGGGAAAAACTCCCTAAGTTTCTCACCCTCTTATTTCTGTGCTTTGCCCCATATTGCCTAAGTCGGTTTGGGCTTGTAGAGATTTTACTCTCACATTTTTGCAACATACTTTGGAAAAAAAAAAAGAAATCCATATTGTCAGACTCGTGTATTACTCTTTTTATCATACATATATTCTTACATACAACAACATCTTTAACCCCAGTGCCTTGAGGCGGGGTAAGGGGGGGGTCGGATGCACGCAAGCCTTACCCCTATTGAAACATAGAGAGGATGCGCACGATGACCCAAGATGAAAATTGCTTCGAGAATCGCATAGACAGTTTTATGAGCCATTTTGCTTTATTCCATTATATCCCAAAAACCGAAGAATAATTAGTCTTTGGCTCCATTATATTCTTACATAATCTAAAAAAAAATAAATCACCTACCGGTTGTCATATTAGGTTCTGCATTTTACATTTTGCTTACATAATATTTCGGACCAATTATTGGCAGTTAGTGTTTTCTGTCACATTTTTTTTTCTTTTCCTTTTCTCTTTGAAACCTTTTTCATACTCTGTAACATGCATCTTTCTGAAGGTATATTATTTATTTTTCTCTTGTGTTTTTTCACACCCGTTTCACCCCTTGATCTCCTGACAGCTCCCACTTAAGGTTTATTAAACTTATAAGTTTTTTTCTTCACCACCGTCCACTCCTCACCCTTCTTGCTTTGTTTACTCTCTTTTTTTCCCTTCTTTCTAATATTTCATGTTTTAGCAGTTCACAATTACACTTTCCAGTTATCACTCATTTTTGGGACGAATGCATTGTTGTAATAGAAATAGTTAGTAAGGCCCTGTTTGATAGGACTTAATAAAAGTAGTATTCAGATCAGTTCAAATCAGATCAGTTCAGAGTCATTTAAATCGAATCTGATCAAATCAGAAATGTTCAAATAACTATCAATGTATTTGGTCCATAATTGATACTAATTCGTTGAAATTCAATCAAATTCTCAACAAATTCAGATCAGATCAAATCAGTTCAGGGTCATTCATATCAAATCAGTTCATAAAGATGCAGTCCTATCAAACGGGGCCTAAGTGATTAAGAAATCAAGGAACAAAAAAAGTAACCACATAAGAAACCGATGTTATGATCAAATAATAAGAACATATCAAAAGGCTTGAAAAATTTAACACAAACTAGCAAGGAGGCCACAGTAGCAACTCATGTTACATATGAATATAATTGCATATTCCAGATTGTAGTAGTATTTTCCTAGGTCTAGCCTTCTTGGTATCCGATGAAACTGAAACACTATTTCTTTATAATAGTGTTATAGTAGAACTGGCCACCTTCTCTATGACTTCCACCCTGTGAGACAATTTTCTCTTTGGTGTTACAAATACCCAGGAAACTTATTATTGAGTGGCTTAGTAATGATCATGTTGTTGCTACTATAATCCCCATAGTTATGGCTATCTACCATGATTTGGAGCTTGTGCCTTTCTAAAGTTCTAGACCTTTTTTCTATAACTCGAACAACTATTCAATGTAAATTTATTAATATATAACCGTGTTAAAAATCCTAGATGTATACTAGTGTATCATTAAGATCTTTGTCTTTTATATGTGTGATCATAAGCAAAAGGCCATTAAATTGTCCGCTGTTATATCAAATAAGGCGGTAGGGTCTCTTTTTACATGATAATATGATCTATTATGCCCATGATGTTGATATCTAGATTATAGAGTATGTTGGTTCATTTTTATATAATTAGTTAAGATGGTTTATGCAACTTGCTTTCAGGCGTTGCATTATGAATGAAACCTATGTGGCTATTTACATATGTTATATGTATATAAAATTTTACTTTCTAAATTTTGTTGTTTTGATTTCTTGAATATTCAAATTGAAGGTCAATCAGAAGAGAATATTCGTAACCTATTCTTGAAAGCTCGAAAAACTGCCCCGTCAATTGTATTTATTGACGAGATAGATGGAATTGCTGGTAAAAGAGAGAATGTGCAAAAAGGCATGGAAGGTAGAATTGTTGTTCAATTGTTGAAGTGCATGGATAATATGAATAAGTGTACATCTTGGACAAATTCTTCTCCAGCAGCATCAGAATTTGCAGATTCTGAGTTCGTATCAGGGCATGTTATCATCATTGGAGCTACCAATCGACCCGATTCTCTTGACAATGCCTTGAGACGGCCTGGGCGATTTACCTGGGAAATTGAACTAAAAGTTCCAGATGAAAATGGAAGGCTTGAAATTTTATCGATCTTGACACGTGATATTGGTGCTCAAAATTTGGATCTGAGAAGATTGGCTAGAGAAACACATGGATTTCTTGGGGCAGACCTGAAAGAATGTGTTAGAATTGCTTCTTTGAATGCAATGCAGAGGATGGTAAACCTTAAGAAATCTGAGTGTATGGCAAAGTGTTTAGAAAACACTGGCAATTGGTGGAAAATACTATCATTTACGGACGAAGAGGTGCAAGCACTTAGCCCTACAATGGCTGATCTTGAGGTAATTCGATTTGGACCTTCTCTTTTTGTTATCATTATGCTATAATGCCTGACATGCTCTTAGTAATTTATTTCTTTTACTTTTTTATTTATTTCATTCGTCGCTTAAAAAGTTGGTTAGTTTTATTTTACTGTTCTTATTAAATAAAATCCTGTGGGCCGTTTGACACCTTGGTGGACTACTTCATCTCTTTCTAGGTATGTCTTAAATAAGTTTCTGGTAGCAACTGGGCACAGCTATTTCTTCATATTGTCTTATGTTTTCTTCACATCCTACTCAGCTGAAAATCTTATAGTCACGTGGACGACTTCCATGCTTAGGAATATATGGCTCGATTGGCATTTATAGCTTTAATATCATATGGAATGATGAAACTTCAGTAATTAATTTGATATTGGTTTGTGGGGGAATTGGAGTAAGGAACTCACTATTCTTTGGCTTAAAACAAATTGCTTCCACTGTTTTTACTCATGTTGTGAGTTCGCACTTAGTTGGTGCAATTCTTGATGGTAATTTCATTATGGTCATATGGAAAGCTCTTTATATTTTCCACATAGCCTAGGAAGAGAAAAAAGATATAGGATGTAATTTTATATAATTGGGATGAAAGTCGGGCCGGTTCCGAATGTAAGCGGGTGCGAATGGTACGATTTTTAGCAACTGGACTGCGGCTCTCGATCTTTTTCATTTTTGGGAAGAGGGAAGGAGTTTAAATCAATGGACATTAATGAACCATCATTGATGGCCTTCTTGTTGCCTTGCCTGCGTTAGGAGAGGAGTGGAACGAAGCCTTAAAGGAGAGGGATCTACGCATTTTTTTAGGGGGCAACTCATTGATCAGCGAGTTGCCTAAGGTCGTGTACACGTCCTATTTCCCCTTACCTTGCCATACGTGGGACTGTGGGAGTCTTGCATTGTTAGTCTTTGTGAGAATTTTTATGAGTCTGATTATCAAGTATGCTGATTGTCTCATTTCTAAATGTTGCGTTTCCTTAGGTTTCTCTAAAATTTGTGCAACCCTCCTTAAGAAGAGAGGGTTTTTCAAACATTCCAGCCACGGAATGGGAAGATGTGGGTGGTCTTGATAGCATTCGGCAGGTGTTTCAGAGTTGTATTGTTAAACCTATAAAGTGCCCTGAGTTTTACAAGGTAAAGTGGATAAAAAAAATTTCCGATGTTCTTTTATGATGTTGTTGTCATTATAGTTATAATTGATTGACACTGACTCTAGATGGCTTTGGATATTATTCTAATATTGTAAGCTTTAGTTGAATGCTACTTTCTATCTGTTCTAGCTCTTCCTATGGTTTCTTTAGTTGGTTTTTTTTCCACCATATTTGGAAATTATTAATATGGATAGAAAGCATCTCTTCATCAATCAACCCTTTTTTTCCCGCTTGGATGGAAGTGAGTCTCATGATCCTGACAGTAGAATGTTGGTTTGGATAGTGAGTGAGTTTTTTTGATACCATACATTAATAATATGTATTTTTTTATGCAATAATTAAAAGAATATTATGTCATAGTAATATAATTCTCATGAGATGTTGATGTGTTCCTCAATTTTAATTTCTCATTAAATTATATATCAATAAATACAAATCTGATGGTTTATTTGACATTTGAGAGTCAGTTGCATTTTTAACTATAATGACAATTTCAGGCGTATAAGGACGATATACCAGGAGGATTTTTGCTTTATGGCCCCCCCGGTTGTGGAAAAACGTTGATTGCCAAGGCTGTAGCTAATGAGGCTGGAGTTGCTTTCAGATATGTCAAGGTATGCCTTCATTGCTGTCTCTAATGTTTACGTTCTTTTTAAATTCTACTTGAATGTTATCCTATATTGTCCAAAAAAAAAAAAAAAAAAAAAAATTACTTGGTAAGGCTTGCTATATCTGCTTATTGAAAATTTCTGTTACTGTGAACTTAACCTTTGAAGGGACCTGAGCTTCTGAGCAAATTTGTTGGTGAAAGTGAATTTTCTATTCGCAAAGTTTTTAAGGACGCAAGAACATCTTCCCCATGTATCCTTTTCTTTGATGAGGTTCGTATATAATGCTTCTTGATTTGTTGCTATTGTTAATCTCCATCTATACTGTATGAAGATTTGTTTATGTCAACCTCCACTGTATGAGGGAATATAAACATTTTTCATCCCTCGTGATAATTGGCCCCAGCCCCCATTAATTCCTAAATGCTAAAGTAACCACTCTGAATTTGCAAGATCTTTATATCTGTATGGCCGTACGGGAACCTCTTTGTGATCCAGGTGGGAGTCTCTTGAGGGGCAGGTTATCGTGTAAAGTCCGTCTTCTTGTCCAGTTGTTCCCTTAAGTTCTTCTAGACAAACCACCCCCGCCGCCTCCCTTAAGATCTAATGTTTTCTATCTCTATTATGTGCCCTTTACCTTCTTATTAAATTGATTTAGTAATTTATAGTTTGAAACTGGGTGGTGAATTGTAATCTGCATGTTAAATTTGGAAATAGTTTTGAAAACCAATGAATTTAGTGTGCCATTATTGCTTTCCTAAAAGTGTGCCATTATTGCTTTCCTAAAAGGGAAGTCATAAGTTTGCTAACAACGGGATTTGGGGGGGGGGGGGGAGTGGTTTAGGGAGATGGTCTTTAGTGAGTATAACAACTTGATGGCGTGATTGATATGATTTTGGGAGTTCAAGTCGTGCAGCCTTATGTCGACTGGTCAGTTTGGAAGCTGAATTTTTAATAAATAAAGTCCAACGTGATTGGAGATGTTTTCAATTGTAATCATAGTATGGAGGCGTTTTGTCCTTAATTAAATCTTATTGGAAGTCTTCTCATATTCTAGGGTTGATGATTTGATCTATTCACTTGTGATGTTGACCTACTTGTCTATTGGTTAAAATGTCTTTGGTAAAGTTTGGAATATAGTACCTCTAGCTATTTGGTGGTGTACTAGGATGGTAAGAAGTGCATTTTTATGATATTGCTTAAACAAAGCTAGACTAAAATTTTTGCTTTTCGAGGTTATATAGTTCGGGTCAAGTTTTACATTCTCACTCACACTTGACTTTCCTTCTTTGTGTGGATTAAATGCAGTTGAATACATTTTGGTCGAGACTTTGTAAATGGGCAACTAACTTTTGAAAAATGTTACTTTTGGTTTGCAGCTGGATGGCTTGACCGCAAGTCGTGGAGAATCTAGTGGGGTTACTGTTACTGTTCTACAGCAGGTGAAGTTAAAGAGTATAAATTCCACCTTCGGCACGAAAGATACGCTTATTGACTCTTAAAGTATTAATCTGTGATCGCAGCTTCTTGTTGAGCTAGATGGTGAGGAAGAAAGGCATGGTGTTTATGTCATTGGTGCTACAAATAGGTAGCACATCTAAACGATTTTCTAGCTAACGATTTACTTTTGGATTTTTATTCTGGAAGTTGATGCTCACATTATGTGGTTGTTTACTTGCGATGTTAGACCTGATTTAATAGATCATGCGTTATTAAGACCGGGACGATTCGAGGAGCTGATCTATATTGCGTTGCCTAATGGTGATGAACGGGTTTCAATATTAAATACCCTGGCTAGAAAGAAACTGATAGATGATGCTGTGGATCTGCCTGATATTGCGAAGCGCAGATGTGAGAATTTTAGTGGCGCTGACCTTGCAAAGCTGGTTTGTTTCCTATTCTCCTCTTCTACTTGTTTGTTCCTCACAATTTTTTTAGTCTTATGTCTGTTGGTCGATGTGATCCTCAGACGCAGTTTTCACCATTGTTGAAGGAAACCGATATAAATATATTGCTTTGCTCTCTAGGTGCTACAAGCAGTACATGCTTACAGAAAATTCAGGCTAAGAAGTGACAAAAGCATAATACATAGTTCTGAAAATTAATGGCTAGTAGTAGCTGATCCTGCTGCTCTTAATAAGTATCTTTCCTCTTGGCGAAGTGTTCTAGTTGAGCTGCCAAAACTACCATGAAGTTAACCATTCTGAAAACTTAGAGCCTTTCTTTCGTAGTTTAGTGACTAACCTAAGGCAAGTAAGTACTCCTCGGGTTTGATTAAGATTCAATTAACTCAAATTAGATAATTACACTATTGTACCATCCACTTAATCTGGTCCAGTTTTCATAGATTCTATTTGGATTGAAAACCTGCTGAAATCTGAATAGTGAGAGGTTTACTCTTTTGAGGCAATATCAGCTGTCCACTCATCTGATAAAGCTCTAGTTCGTTTCACTGGGATAGCTCTCTTTAAAACTTTCTGTCTAAACACAAATTTCACTAATACCTTATTTTCACAAGGAAAGATCACCTTTGAAAGTTGAGACCTGTAATAGAAATTTCTGAACTATACCCCTGTTGGCTAGTCCGGTCGAAACCAATATGCAATTCTTTTATTGGTATTATGAAAAGGATGATTCAGTTAAATCTCTATGATTTGCATGCCTAGAATCATTCCGTGTGATCCCTGTCAGAATTTTACGATTAGACTTCCGACGTGTGCTTTTGAACTTCTAAAATCATTCTGTTTTAACTTCCTTTTGGCTTCGAATATTTTATTCTCCTTGAAACCCGAACATTACAAACATTCTGCAAGAACAGTTTACATATTAGTCACCTGCATCAGGTTTCATTTTGTTTTATTTCATTAAGGGTGAGGTGGATCAGACTTTGTTCTTTCCCTGTTGCCAGATGAAAAGAGCTAGTAGGATTGCACGAGATGAGATACTAGCATCTATGGACAGCGCAACAGAGATCATTCCATACACCATTAACATGGATCATTTTGAAAAAGCACTAGTGGGATTGACTCCGTCCGTCAACGCAGAAGTATGATTTGTCTTGTTATTGCATCTATTTTATTTTATGGTTTCTATTATGTACCTGGCAATCATGGTTATTCTTTCTTCTTACTTTCTCCTATGTACTGTGACAACAGCAAAGAATGAAGTATGATAAACTGTCAAAAAGGTTTTCGGCAGCTTGAGAAGCTTCAAACCGAAGAGGCACGTATCATTATATTGTGTTCGATGCTTCAAACCGAAGAGGCACGTATCATTATATTGTGTTCGATGAGCTATGCTAAAACGCACCCATGGTCCTCGTGGGTTGATCAAGCTAGATTTATCAGCTCAGACGTGTATGAGAATAGACAGTCACCACTCACCAGTGCACGTGTGGAGTTGGGGTGATTGGCGATGTTACAATCAACGCTCGAGCAAACATTCCGAAACTCCTAGTTATTTTTTAGGTCTAAAGCTCGAGCTTGCACGGGTTAATGATTATGATTTACAAAAACATATTGCATTGATATTAAGTGAGTTTAAGCAATTTTCATTTTGGGTCATCCGTGCGCAGCCTTTCTGTGTTTTAATAGAGGTAAGGCTTGTGTGCATCCGACCTTCCCTTACCCTGTCTTATGGTGGGAGCCTTTAAGGCACTGGGGTTAAAGATGTATAATAGCTTATTTTGAAATTCTTCCAGTCAAGTTCTCTCTCTCTCTATATATCTATATATCTCTCTCTCTGTAGGAAAAGCATTCCTATCTCTTCTTTTTGCTCGTTTTGTAATGCTACGGATGAAACTGCTGCTCATCTTTATACATGTCCTCGGATTCATAGTATTTGGATGTCTCAACCTTGAGTGATATTGTCCGCCTCAGGTTTTACTTAGCGAGCCCGATTCAGTTCTGGTTTCAGCGACAGTCTCATGTTGTCACGATCTCTGGAATTTGTAGTTGAATTCATCAACTCGTTCCTTGCGATTTGGCATAATCGTAATGGCATTTGTTTTCGAAACGAGACTTTCAATCACCGCAAATACTATCCTACCCTCCAGGGTACCAAGAGGAAGGTACCTCCGGGCCTACTACTAACAAAATGTAGCTGTTGTAAAAGCTCAATCCATTTGTGAGAAAGGCCGATATCAATGCAATATCAAGCCACACAAATCAGAAATCCATAAATAAAAAAAACTAAACCTCAAACACCATTTTCTCACTCTTCCCCTTCACCCTCCTCGACCCCCGCCACTGCACCTCCGTCCCTAGCCTTAGCGACCTCAATGGCCGGACGTACCGAAGTCGGTAACCACACATGCGCCATCTACCATCGACGCCACCTTCTCTTTCTCTCTCATTTTCTTTATCTCCTTTGCTTCTCTACTCGCATGTTCTATTTTTACGCCAAAGTATGCAACGATGGCCGCTAAAATGGGGGCAACGATCAAGTAAGGGTAGCATCGGATACGGGGGGGGGGGGAGGAATCGAGTTGAGGAGAAGGGAGTGCATGAGGGCATCGAGGAGAGAGAATGAAGAAAAATTTGAAAACAGGAAGAAGCATAGGGAGGCGGTGGTGTAGGGGTCGCCGGAGGAGGGCGTTTCAAGGGTGCTGATATGGTGGTGAAAAGCGATGGTCGGCGGTGGTTGATGCTGATGGTTTGACAGGAGAATAAATGGGAAGAGAGAAAATTTGGAAAATTCACGTGGTGCGCCCGAACTATGTCAACATGCGTATGGTGCCCCTATGTTTGAAACCACTACACTACGGTGCCCCCGAAATTTGCACCTATAAGCACGTGGTGCTTATTATCCACTAACGTCATTAACTTTTGTATGTTAAACGATGATATTCCATAAAATAAATGAAATTTAATCAATTTTTTGGTAATGAATAATTCATAAATAAAATAAAAACATAAAAATAAAAATAAAAATAATTTTTTTTTTTTTTGAGGAACAATAAAAATAATTATTTTGGATTGATATTTAATGAATAAAAAATACATCTATAAATTTATTGAATAAATAAGGACTCCACCAAATGAAATAAAATATTTTTTATGACTCAAATATGAGTCTCACTATTGAAGAGTGTAGTTTCAAAGTAAGTCTTATTCTACATTTGATATTACATGATATCATTATGACATTATTATAGACTTTGAGACCCAAATAGAGTCTCACCAATAGGGATGTTCTAAGAGGCCACACCTAGTAAACCAATAATAAAAATAGAAAAAGTTGTTTCTTATATATGTTCGCGTACGATATACGAGATCCAAGGAAAGCTTTACAGAAACCATAGTTAACAGAAACCATAGATTACCACCATATCTCACAATCCTTCACCCAAAATTACAGACGAGAGATGGCGAAAAGTGGAGAGAGACAGAGGGCAAAAAGAGATCTGCCTCCAGAACTGACGGAACGCATCCTTTATCGTCTAAGTGTAAAAGATTTGCTCCGATCTCGAAGCGTCTGCACGTCTTGGAAAACCCTAATTGACAGCCGATCCTTCAAACAAGCTTATCTTCGTTCCGCCATTAAGAGTTCAACCCTTTTGATATGGCGTTCGAATCGTCCTACTTCTCCTGAGGTAAGAAGACACTTTCTCCATTTTCTTTCTCCTGACAAGGATTCGTATGAAGCTTCAATCCCGCTCCCCGTTGACGATTCTGATAAGGAAAGCTTTCCGCCATCATTGTCTGATTATAACCCAAGCCAAGAACAATTTGAGATCTTTAGCGCTGTTAATGGTGTTATTTTCATGGCTGATGGTCAAGGGGTTCGTCATATGGAATCCATCTACTAGAGAATCCCGCAACGTACCCTTACCTTCCCGGCGTACCAGTCTCTTGATTTGGAACTCACGCCCCAAAAAGCCCCTCTTTGCTATGGCATATTCTCTTGGGTTTAACCCCAAAATCGAAGATTACAAGTTCATCATTCCTATGTTTACAAATATGGGTGTTGCTGATGTTTCTCTTTACAGTTTCCGACTTGACTCTTGGCATGTGTTTACCTTGGATATCCCTTGTGACATTTCGCGTGTTCATACTGCTGGTGATGGTTTTTTGGATGGAAGTGTTTTCTGGTTTGGTGATTTGCGTGACGTTACTCATGGCTCTTGCCCCCATGTTATTGTTAAGTTCGATTTTCATCTCGAAACGTTTGAATTCTTAAATATGTCTAACGAGATGACAACGAAAGATTCTATTGTCGTCACTACTCGTGGTTGTTTAGAACTTATAACCATGACTGAGGATAGACACTGTGAACTGTGGGGGTTGGGAAATGGTGGATCGTGGATTCGCAAATTTAGGGTTCCTTTGATTCTTGATATTGGGTGTCCACGGGGGATGAGAAAAGATGGTCAAATTGTATGTGCTACAAGGAACGGTGGTAAGCCTGCTCTATTCAACCCCAACCCCGCCAATGGTACCTACAATGTGATTCATGGAGGAGACGATTCTTCCGAATTTCGAGTGTTCGCGTTTTTTGGTAACTTGTTCTCCATTGCTGAATTACAAGAAGATTTGCTTCATCATATCACGAAACAGATTCTGCTTCATCTTCCTGTGAGAGATCTGCTAAAATCCCGGACGGTTTGCAGGGCATGGAAAGCCTTAATCGACAACAATTCCTTCAAACTCGCTCACCTGCATTCTGCCAGTAACTCATCCCTTTTGATTTGGGCTTCGAATGATACATCACATTCTATCCATTTTCTTTCTCCTCGCAACCATTCGTATCAAGTATCAATCTCCCTTCCCTCCAGTGAGACTCCCTACCCATTCTCTGGTTATACCCCTGCTGAAGTAACCTTCCAGCAATTTGGTGTTGTTGATGGCCTTGTTTGCATGAATTGTGGGGAATCTTTTGTTATCTTCAACCCGTCTACTCGACAATACCGCCACTTTAATACTCCTCTTTTGTCTTTGTTTGTGGAACATGTCAAAGAGTTTGACAAATCCGGCGGAAATTTTGACTGTCAGTGGTATGTATCCGCTTTCGGGTTTGACAGGAAAACTAAAGGTTACGAATTTATGACTAGCTTGTTTACGACCCAGGGTAAGGCAGTTGTGTTGTTCTATTCTATGCTTGGCAACTGTTGGAATTCTTTTGCCACCGATTGCCCTTATGTGTATGTGGAAAGGGGCGACGGGTATTTGGATGGGTTGTTTTATTGGTTTGCTCATGTAGCCGATGACACTAATACTGATTACTTATGGTTAGGCCTGGGCAACGGGGCGGGTCGGGGCGGGCCCGGGTCATTCTCAAACGGGGCGGGTCAGGGGCGGGTCAACTCCAGTTTTAAACGGAGCGGGGCGGGTCAAGGGTCAACTTAACCCGCCCCAGCCCGTGATAAACTATAAATTCAAGCGTTTTATTTTTTTTTTTTTAGTTTTTGAAGTTGTACAGTACGAAGTAACATTCAACATCTTGCAGAACCCACCCAAAATAATGCAAAATCCTTTCTACAATATAACAAAATTACTCCATTAGATATATCAAGGATCAAAACTTCAATTTCGAAGAATAAAAATTTCAACATCAAATCCAGAATACTTTTTCAAAAAAATTCTTGCCCCCTTTTTTTTTTTTTTTTTTTTTTTTTTTTTTTTTGTAATTTGACAAATTTTCACATATATATTTCATTGTTGTTAAAAAAAAAAAAAACAAATTTTCACAATAAACCTAATATGCTTTTCGAAAATTCCCTCACAAAATTAAATCACCAACTTCTGATTGTAGAAAGGAATTAAGTGAATGAGAGTTTGGAGAAAAGAGATCAGAAGGTGAGAGTTTGGTGGAGAGAAGATGAAGCCATGAAGGGGTGTATTTTATCAAAGTATTGGAAATGAAGTGTGTACATTATTGGGTTTTGTAGTGGACCAGTAGGATATTAAAGGCCCGCGTGTTTTCTTTCAACTTAGTGGGCCGACCCTGCTCGTTTCATAGAGGGCTTGACCCTTTTTGCCCCGCCCCTTAATTCACTGAGCCGGGCTTTGACCCTTTAAGCACAGAGCGGGTCACGGGCTTTTAAAGGGCCCCCGCCCCGTTGCCCAGGCCTACTTATGGTCCAATACGATTCTTAAGTTTGACTTTAATCTGAAGACATTTGATCTAATTAATTTGCCCCCAGAGATAGCATGCAAAGGGGTGAGAGAAGTGGATGAATCGGGTGACACTGTTGTTTTGACTAGTCGCGGATGCTTGCAAGTCATAAACACAATTGTAGAAGAGGGCCGGCGTTTTTCTGAGATATGGGTGATGGGAGATGATGGGATTTGGAGCAAGAGAGTTAGAGTGTCTTTGAGTTCAGAAATTGGCAGGCCTATGGGTATAATGAATGACGGTCGAGTGATATGCAGGGGAAGGGGGGCTGGAGTTACATCTGTGCTGCTGCTTAATCCTAGTGATGGCTCGCTCAAGCTTCTTGGAGATGGTGGTTCTGTTTTTCAGGTCTTCACATTTGTGGAAAGCTTGATCAATCCGCAAATTCCACGAGTCTAATATTATAGCCTTATAGGGCATAGTGGCTCTGTGTTATGTTGCTTTGACCATGTGACCTATGACAAGATCTGGATATGTCAGATTTCTTTCTAAGTATGCTAGCTTAGTTAAGCCTCCAGGAATATGTTTTAAGTCTAGTGCATTTTATCAGTACCTCATATTCATTTTGCGTCAAATCTTTTAGTAATTGCGTCTAATTGCAAAATGCGTTCTATGGACGTCTAACTGCTATCTTTATCAATGCTCAAATGCTTTTGGCACAAACAGATTTTGTACACTTGTGCATCGCCAAAACTGCATTTTGTTTCTTCTACAAAGGCATTATACTGAATTTCTGAGTTACTGTGATTTTACGTTATTTGAATGCATGAAACAGGTGTGGTTTTTATTTATTTGAACGGACAAGACTCACACTGAATTGACTGAGCTTTGCATGAATGCCTGTATGCCTTAATGCGTGTATGAAAATGCAATGGCTGTATACCTGGATACGGTGATGCCGGGGGGATGTATGGAGTCTAAGGTTTAGGTGCATATCTTTGATGAACTATTGGAACTGCTGATCTATTTCTTCTCAGATATTGTGCTTACTATGTTTCAGTGCTATCTGTGGTAGGATATCAACAGGTTTGTGTTTATTGAGCTCGGCCGGATTGCTATGTCGAAGCATGGTAATTGGTTGAGTATTCCCACCTGCCACCATTTTTTAATCCCATTTCACAAAATCCTGATCTGTTTTTTTTTTTTTTTTTTTTTTTTTTGTGTGGTTATTAATTATATTTATAGTCTTGCCTCATTGCTGAACCTGATTGTAATGGACATGATCTTTGTTGTCTCTAGCTAATGCTCTTTGGATAATTTTTGTTAGATCAAGATTTGTCATTCTCTGTAGCTATCTGGTGTGTTTGTTTCAAATGCTTTACTGCTGACTCTGTTATTTATTTTAGTATCAAAATGTGGTAATCTCTTGTTGAGCCAGTGTATTGTTCTTTGAATGATAGGGTCATTGCTACCTAAGAGTTTAGATACAATTGAAACCTTGTAACAAACCTGTTGCTGGAACCAGTTTTCTGAGAAATCTTCAGAACCCAACATATGACATTCAGGTTATAAGCCCTCGTAACTACTTTGCATTCACGCGTTTGCCACCAAATGTCACCTGTGGCACAGTTGAGGCTCGCAGCATTGTTGAACCGATCAGAAAAATTGTTATGAAGGTAAATGATTCAGTCTTTTGAAATGGCTTCTTTGATACTCCATTAGTTGATTTGAACACAACATCTGATTTTTTTTTTTTTTTTTTTATATTCTACAGAAGGGTGAGGATGTTAACTTCTGTGAAGCTGAATGTCTCGGCATTGATCCTGTAAACAAAAAAGTAAAGTGTCGATCTACTCAGAATGCTGATCTGAATGACAGTTGAATTTACAGTGGACTACGACTATCTTGTAGTTGCAATGGGAGCCCGGTCTAACACATTCAACATTCCTGGGGTAGAGGAAAATGCCTATTTGTCTAAAGGTAAATAACCTGTTCAAACACTCGTTATTCTTTGGCTTTGAGATGTAATGGAAAAGAGTGAATTGTTCTTACTGACGTCTCTATATGTTGCTAATACTATACGTCTGTACACCATTAGAGTTTGCTGACTTATTGAACTATGGACAATTAAAGGAGGTGGAAGACGCCCTAAAAATCTGACGTGGAATTAATGATTGTTTTGAGAAGGCTGCCCTGTCAATCCTCAGTGATGAAGAGAAGAGGTAGATACTCCATTTTGTTGTTGTAGGTGGTGGCCCTACTGGTGTTGAGTTTGCAGCAGAACTTTGTGACTTTGTCGACAAAGACCTAGGTAAATTGTATCCTAACGAGAAGGAGCTTGTGAAGATAACACTTTTGGAGGATACTGATCATATTCTAAATATGTAAGAGCTGCTTCTTCAATACTCAAAACATCCCTCTTTCTCTATGTTTTTGCCTTTCGCCTTTGTAATTTCTTAGCCTAAGAACTGATATATTTTGGTCTGCCTGCATAATGGCTGCAACAGTGGCTGTATACTGTTGTGCATCAGTAACTATTTTAGTATGTTTCTGATTATCAAACTTCTATGGGTTGTTAATATGTTGTAATGTCGAATTTTCTTTGTTTTCTGTCCTCATGTTTGAGAAGAAAATTATTGCATTTGCTGAAGAGAAGTTCCAGAGAGATGACATTGACCTAAAAACAAGTTCAGTGGTTTTGAAAGTGACTGAAAAAAAGATAACAACCAAAGCACTCAAGAATGTAGGCAAAATCTCTTCTGTCTCATATGGAATGATGATCTGGTCTACTGGCATTGGAACACGTCCAGTGATAAGAGATTTCATGACTACAGTTGGACAAGTACGTTTCCTTTCCTTTCTGTTGGAGTACTTTCTGCCTGTGTTATGTTTCTGTTCTGCTGTATTTGGTGCACAAGTCCCTGCGCTTTGATCTGAATCAGTCATTCAAGGGTGCACTTTTCAATTGTAGGGCGATAGGCGTGTCTTGGGAACTGATGAGTGGCTTAGAGTTGATGGAACAAGAGACATATATATGCACTGGGTGATTGCGCAACTGTAGTCCAACGAAAAGTCATGGTATGTACACCTTAACTGGTATAATTACATCATAATTTACTAATCGGGTTACAAATTTATACATTTGATCCATCTACCAAGTATTCCTCAGAACTCTGAGGGAGTAAACTGGAAACAGTTGTAGGTTCTTGTCTGTTTCATTTCTGATTCCTGTAAATATGCAATCATTCCGTACATTTGAGAAATTAGAAGCAAGCTTTTGATAGCTACAATACCAGTTTCCATTCCGTGTAACCGACTATCTTTGTTGTTTGTTTGAGCTGGCTATATCTATATTGATCATTAAGGAATATCAAGTATCGAGCAAGTGTTTGCTTTTTTCTCTCTGCAATGTCAAGATATGTGCCCTTTAATTGAATGCCTTTATTATTTTGATGATGTTTTTTTGGTCTCAATTTTGAAATTTACACCTACTAGCGTACATGTGGCGGCTTGTTACATGTTTTATCTGAAATTCTCGAATTGGGTGGCCTGTAACTTGAGATTGTCATACACTGATTTACCGCCTTTATATTGATTCGGCTGCTTAGTGGTGACAATAAACCAAAATTTGGTCTAAATTTGGTGCACGCATTGTCCTTGCACTCTACATTTGAGAAATTTGGAGCAGTCTTTGACAATAAACCAAAATTTGGTCTAAATTTACCGCAATCAAAGCATGATAGTCATATTCGAGATATGGGTATCAAGCATGTTGGAGACTGTCTTTGGTTTTGTATGATTTGAAATTATGAATTTGTTCATGGTTTGAATTTTACACTATGGTTATGTTTATTAATATTTCGAAACATTGTTTCATGATCTATTTAATTATGGTTTAGAAATTAAATATTGTCCGAAATAATTTATGATTTCAAATAGGTTTGTCAAAATCTTTTAGACATATGAAACCCTATTTAGTGAACTGAAATTATAAATTAAATTTTAGTCCCTAGTATAAGTCATTTGTGATGGACAACCTAATGACACGGAAATACTAGTTTGTAAGTTGATTGATGGTGTTGTTTCATGGACCATAGGGACATTGGATGTCTAGTCAATTACATGGATATATACTAGATAGCATATATTGGACTGACCCACTATAAAATTCCAGAATTTATATTTGGAATTCATATTGATTATTATGGTAAATTCCTTAGACATGAGTGCATCATTTATCCTATAAAAGGATTGGTATGTCTTTGATCTTGCTCAACGCCATGCTGTAAAAGGGGGCTATAAAGGCAATGATTGAGGCTGCTAAAAATTGAGTGGGAGTAATGGGTGTACAAGATTGGAGAGTCCTCCTATGGGATAGGAACGGTGTCCGGGCCACTTGAAAAGTAGGAACTGAAAATACATGGCCGTGCTCGAATGGATTACATGTTAATCATTCGTCTTCAATTCAACTCAGATTTCAAGGAACGATTTCATTTGATGATATGAAGGACATGTGATGTCGCAATATATTCAAATCAGACACTAAGAGATGAGGGAATTCATATGACACACTTGCTCTAGGACAAGTGGGAGATTGAAGGATAGTCTCCTTCGATCAAATGTCATTCCAATAATAACGAGGATTATATCACGAGGATATTATATTCGGTAATATTAGGTGGTCGTAGTGTTTTGCTAGAAACCAACTATGATCTGTTGGGTTAATGATTAAGCCGACTACTAACTATTACCAAGTCTTACAGGGTCACAGGCCTGGAGTCTCAAACCAGGTCTAAGTCATTAATATCTTATGGGTTATTAGTTATTAATGGGCTTAGGGTTTTACTATGTGATTAGGGTTTTACTCAGAGTATATAGACACACTACAGTAATTAGTATAATAGATAACAGTTTTACTCTAATCTATAACCCTAATCATACGTAAAACACACAGCCTCCTCAAGAGAAAAAACGTGAGACTGTCTCCCGGGGTTCTAGCAGACGAAGCTTGGGGAATCTGGTTCGGTGTTCGCGTGGACTGAGTAGAGGGGTCGCGTTTGGGATCCTATTCCTCCGATAATCTGAGTATCTGATTCACGCATCAAGAGGTATTATACTTCTATTGGTCGTATTAATTTATGTATGCGATCTTGGGTTAGATGCACGGAAAATTGTTTTCCAAATTCCGCATTTTGCATCTAAAACCCTACAGATATCTCTTCAGCGATTGTACTTATCAGGTGTGTTTCCTTTATTTGCCTCCCTCGATGCTTTGGTTATGCTCATACGGAGTATTATTCATAATGTAGTAAATTGCTATTGTCAGACTCTCACAGCAGTTGCACTTTTATTTGTACATTGTAGGAATCCTGTTCTTTTTCACAGCGTTTTACATTTATGATAAGAAAGAAGATATTGACTACGTTATATCTAAGTTCAGCAATTCGGAAAGCACATCGAAATCTGGATCACAGAAAAAAGATATTTAGATGGATTGGTGCATTGAGATTTGTCCTGATTTCACTTGCTCGTATTCATCATATAGTGCTTTCTGAAGTGACATCTGATTTTGGCGCCAAGATGCTAGGCGCTTTGAACAGTTTCCGTTGCACTTTGTGTAAAACTTTAGGACTTTGCTTTGCTCCATTGATTGGGGTCACTACAACATGTACATTAGTTCCATTGATTGGGGTCACTACAACCCTAAATTTTCGACCAAATAAAATAAACGAAAACCTAGGATTATTATGCCACAATTAACTATTCGAGTTAATTACAAGGCAAAATCAAAATAATAAATCATATTTCAAATAATTAAGGAGTACTACAGCGGAAGACTTGATCAAAGTTTATAAAACCAAAATCCGAAATCCAAATGTAACGAGTAACGTTTAATCATGAATATATAAATAAATCGATCCCCATGAATGCAGAAGTCCACAAGCTAACACACCAACTTCAAAAACACCTGTCAACTGCGCCATCGGAAAATGACACAGGCCTCAGAATAGGGTAGGGACAAATTCAAACAAAAGAACATCAGCAAACAGGCTGAGTAAGAACTCAAAGCAAAGAACGGAAAGTAGATACGCGCCTCTAAGGCGCGTAGCTCAACGGACAAAGCTTTGGGGAATCCAATAATGTAATTACCATACAATTAAACAGTGAACAATGACAACCATTTCAGTACCAACTACCACCGGTTGGGTCCTACCCCTAACCAAACCACAACTAGAGCATCCACCAGAACCATCCTATAAGACTCAAGTATGCGCAGACTTCCCTACGAGGGCCAGTAGGATGAAACCAATGTAATACCCCAAATTTCAGAGGAGGTTCCTGAGAAATTAAGGGCTCATATGAGGTGCTTAAGAGGATTGATAGTGCTACTCATACCAACAAAGTCGACTTTCCTTTTAGGAAGCCCATGCGATAAGAACTCCAAAGTTAAGCGTGCTTGACTGGGAGTAATTTCAGGATGGGTGACCTCCTGGGAAGTTTCCCAGGGTGCGCACGAGTGAGGTCAAAGTGTGCCGGAAGGACCCGTGTTGGTCTGTGAGGTCAGCCCACAGCCTGGCAAGCTGCCATAGGTGACTACTCTCGGCTCAGACGATGAGTCGGGGTGTTACAAATGGTATCAGAGCAACCCTGCGACCGTGTGTTGATCCTGTGGTCAGGAGAGCCCAGATCAGCAGCCTAGCGGGGGAAGGATCCTGGAGCTAGACTATGGTTGGCTGCCAGTCGCAACGAGGACGTTGCTTTCTTAAGAGGGGGTGAATGTAATACCCCAAATTTCAGAGGAGGTTCCTGAGAAATTAAGGGCTCATATGAGGTGCTTAAGAGGATTGATAGTGCTACTCATACCAACAAAGTCGACTTTCCTTTTAGGAAGCCCATGCGATAAGAACTCCAAAGTTAAGCGTGCTTGACTGGGAGTAATTTCAGGATGGGTGACCTCCTGGGAAGTTTCCCAGGGTGCGCACGAGTGAGGTCAAAGTGTGTCGGAAGGACCCGTGTTGGTCTGTGAGGTCAGCCCACAGCTTGGCAAGCTGCCATAGGTGACTACTCTCGGCTCAGACGATGAGTCGGGGTGTTACAACCAACTCGTAGGGGACGTCTATAGGCAACTAAGAGCTACCTAGTTGAACACCATTTATAAAATTATTGGCCATATACACAGACATGCCACCCAGCAATGTGGACAACGTCGCTCTAGTGGGTAAATTAAATAACATTTCTTGTAACCTTATTTCCAATCTCAAAGTAGAGTACAATTGAGTACGGATCCAAATGTAAGATATATGTAATTACTTCGAAGGTACGTACGATGCCAAGCAATGGCCATTTGGCCGAGACAATAACAGAAAAAGGCCTTGTGGTCGTATATACATGCATGAACAAGAATCCAAGATCAAGAGTGGAGCATTACGTACGTGTATATATAATTCTTTATTACGTGCGAGATTTAACATAACGCATTCATACGAAAAAGAAGGAAAACGATTACGTATATGAACCAAAATTTAAGCTCAAGCTCAAAGAAGGGTTGACGTTCTTACCGTAACCGCTAAACTTCTCCTTAATTATTTCCCTCAAAGTCGTCAAACCGAACCACTTTAAACCCGCAAGCTATATTTCATAAAATGATAACCAAAATTAATAAAGTGAACGACCCCAATTATTACCAACTATTCATAAGTTCTCAAATCTTAAACTCTCGAACCCCAAGTTAAATAGGTACAACAAATCTAAAATCATATAACTCAAACAATTACATTATTAACGTTCTATTAGCCAAATCGAATGCTCACACCTCAAATACGATTTAATTATATGTCTCAAATAATAGTTAGATAGCCAATTCCCCAAGGAAGTCCTTTATTTCTCGGCATGCCATAAAACAATAGCCTAAAACTATAACAAAACGGCAATGCCACTTCCACACTAGCACTACAACAATCTTAGACCACGACACACAACAACCCTTCGACCACAAACACTAGCACTTGTACTAGCACCAAAACAGCCCTGATGCACGCCATAGTTGTCCATATACATACTCACGCAAGAGTAGCCACGGCTACACTACAAGCAGCCACGACAACAACACCACACACAACCAAGGCAACAACCTCAACAATAGTAACAACACCAAAAGTAACACCTACAACAGCCCCACGAGAACCAACAACAACAACACGACACCACCAACAAAACTTCCCAAAGAAAAGCCCAACTCAAAATCATTCATAAAACCGAACTACAATCCTCTAAAAGTCATGATAAACAATAACACAAGGATTAAAACGTAATTAAAATTCTCTCGACAAAACTATGAATGACGATGTCGGAACAACTGTAATAAAACTTTGAGAAATTCATACCGTTGTGTAGAGGAGAGAAAAAGAGGAATAACGGTACTAGTTTCGTCCAAAACCGGGTTGAGGATAGGCGTCGGTAGGCAGCCGAAGGTGACGGCGATGTATCACGAACACATGCAGTGGCGAGGGTATGGTGATGTAGGGTTTGATATAAGTGGGTTTAGGAATAAGCAAGGGCAAAAACGTTATTTTGTAATTAAAATAGTTTGCTTTAACTTTATTTTAATTATTTAATTGTATAAATTCAAAATAAAATCCGTTTTAAAATATGAAAATCATATTAATAATTTTCATAAATAAGTACAAAATAAATATAATTAGTAACACCTGACTTAAAGTAATTTCCAAAATTTACGGGGTGTTACAATCGAAAGGGTTATGTAAAAGACTACTGTAAATGGGTAAAATAATGTAATGTTTCGTAATTCGTAACCTTCTGCTCTTGTGGCGTGGCATGAATCTTAGGATTGACATTTTCTTAGCTGAAGATTTACATTTTTCTAGCAGAAGATTGACATTGTTGGCAATTCATTCGGACTAATAATTAATTCTATTCCCCAATGCTCTTTGGCTATATGGAATTACTCGGAAACGAATTTTTTTCGAAATAGGGTTCAAAAAATAAATATTAAACAAAATGGGTTGGATTGAAAAATATTCAATCTTATGGGGTGCACGTCACTCCATTTCAGGTTCGGGACAAAACCGCCAGTGCCCCTGACGGTTTTAAGTAGAGAGAAATCGCCGCCCTCTATGGCGGTTTCTTCACAAAAATAAGTATACAAAATCAAGTGGGTGATATTTTACCAAAGGGTGAAACCGCCATGGGGGGTGGCGGTTTCACTGTGAAACCGCCACCCCCCATGGCGGTTTCATCCTTGGCCAAAATATCACCCCGATGTAACGTCAATTCAAAAAAAAAAAAAAAAAAAAAAAAAAAAAAAAAAAAATTGAAACCACCACCCCTTATGGCGGTTTCACCCTTGGCAAAATATCACTTACAACCTCATAGCTACTGTTCAAGATACTTAAAACTGCCAGGGGCACTAGCGGTTTTGTCTCGAACTTGAAATAGGGTGACGTGCACCCCATAAGATTGAACATTTTTCAATCCAACCCATTTTAATATTTATTTTTTGAGCCCTATTTCGAAAAAAATTCCTCAGAAACACCATACTTGAATCATAGTTGGTGTCGCAATTTATTGTAACGCTCATTTTATCATGAGATGTCTCATAGAAACTACGGAGTATTTCAAATGTATCTTCTGCATAGAAGTAATGTGAGTGATAAAAAGTAATGCGGTACTTATATAAGTCAAAGGTAACTCAAATGTAGCAGTCATAGTAACGAGCTAACGACCGACGGAAGAATGAAGAATGGTCTACAAGGTCCACTAGAACTTCGGCTAATGTATTAACTTTATTTCTATCACATCTTTAGGTATGGTTCAAATTGATCTCATATACTTAACCGAATTTTAAGAAAAAAATATATTTACTGAAACGGAGCAAGTATATCGTAAGTCATTTTATCTTTGACTGAGCTATGCTCGTAGATTACTAGTGATGGTATCTAATTAACACTACTCGCATAGCCACATACTATTATGATTGGAGTTAGGATTTATTATCACTAGTTATAGCCTCGTGCAAAGTCGAGGCAATGTCTCGCCGTAATTTTAATATTTATTTCGTAAAATATTGTAGCAATACTTACAGTCGAAAAGTACAAATGTTTCATAAAACTATTAAAATAAGCAAGACTCTGCAGAGCCAGAAGCCCATAACTAGTGTTATGTCCTCTTCCTCCCTGACTTTGTTTCTGGTACGATCTCAGTTTGATTGGGAATACAAACATGATTTTCATAAAATATATACTCCTACAATTCAAATCCAATCTTCATTTGCCCACCTCTTATGTGACGGAGATTTTGTTAAGAACATAAAATACAGATAGATGGAAAAAATCAAATTACTTTGACGTATGCGTCTACATATAAGAAATGTAGCCATTTCGCTTCATTCCATAGTCACCACGGCTCATCAAGGCTCAAACAATCCATATCATTCATGTGTAACAATAATAATAGAAACATAAAATGTGAGAAAATTGCAATTCCCTGATGAAAAAATCAGCTGTACCCTCGCTCACAGACTATTAAAACAAGCCGTCAAAATTAACAGGCCACATGATACCTAACAAAATCTTAATAATAATTTAGTTAAAAAAAATGGTAGGTTTTTCATGTGTTTTCTTTAGCCACCAAGTCGTCCTCGTCACTGTTTGCCTTCGGCTCCTCAGGGATGAATGTAGTTCCATCCATGGTTCCCACTACTCACAACCTCCAACACACACATCTACAAATCCACCCCCATCTTAATCACAATGCCGCCAACGATTTTGAGTAGCGGGGGTCTCCCCTAAGCGAATGTAAGAGTTACATGAAGAAACAACTTCTGAAGTAAGTGCCAGGCAGACTTCAGAGGGTGCGAAATGTATACCTGGCCTACGCTCACCAACAGTCACAAAGCCGATACGATCTCCTTGCATAACTAAAAGAACTCAAGATCCAGTTTTCGCTTGAGATGTGTTTTGTCAGCACTGTCAAAGCCAAAAACACAGATAGCATCAGGAATGCAGGATAAAGATACAGTATTATTAATCACACAATGAGATGTCGCTCGCCTGCTAGGACATGGTCAAAATTTACTCCGCACAAAAACATAACAAAACAATACGGAGTATATTGCAATCCTATGCATATCATAAATCTCTTAAATGTGTTAGGAAACAAATGCAGAACAGTCGGCTTCCTCACGTTAACAGGATTTACAATTGAAAAATAAAGAATGTAAACTGTAGAACAATAACAAGTTTGCCATATTTTTCAAGCATTCACAATGACCCTGATTGGTTTGCAGCTTTCCATATAGCTGGCCTGTCTGACAAGGAAAGTACAAGACAAAGTTACAATATCAATTGAAAATTAAACGTTTCAGCTTGTTTACACAATCCCTTAATTTTCTATATGATGATAGCGTGATCATAATTCTGGTCGCTTAAAACTAGTGAATCAATTACTGCAATTCACAATTGTGACTGTTCATCCATGATATATTGATACATAGATAAGGAAAACCATGAGCATGCTATCAACAACATCACTTTGCTAAGTATTTACGGAGAATTACATGCAAACATCACGAAGTGATTCAAGGCAACAAAAGGCTTGTATAGATTTCAGATCATCCTTCCAACTATCAGTGGTTTCCATCGTCCTTCCTCCCAAGGACTTGATGACAAATCACAGGAAAAAAGTAACAGGTGGGCCAAACTTGGTGCAAATAAGCATTGAAGTAATAAGCCTTAGTTGGGGTGAGCATTCACGATAGGAGTGCGTGTCATAAAGTAATATTAGACCTGTAAGCTTTCAGAATATTACGTTGAAGTTAAAGCTTATTTTGATTTTATGATGCTTTTTTAAAGGTAGATGTTTTTAAGGTACTGCCAGTTTTATCAGTGTTAGAAAACCGACATTAGTTTGAACCTCATTCAGTTACTTGAAGACTAGTCTCCTATTCCTGTGAAAATGAACGTCCCGAACAACTGCCATTCACACAACTAACATCTTGTCAAAGGAAAATTCAAGTGAAATATCAGAAGCAGGACAAAGTTCTGGAGGGCCCGCCATGAAAAGAATTAAGCAACAAAAGATATAATCCAATCGATGGCAATCTATCTCACTATATTGACAGAAAAAGAAAGTATTACCCATGATTTTAACTCATTTGGAGAAGACATGATGAAGTACCAAGAGAATGCTTTGGTAAGCTTTGGCAAAGAGAAGCATTCCCAGACATTGACATAAGGAGTAGGTACAACTGTGCGAACTAGTAAGGAGAAGGCAAGATCCTTATTATGACCAGAGTGATCAATGTTCTTCACTTGTCCTTTTCTCTTTGCTATAGTCATTAATAAATTGATGTTTTTTGGTATTGAGTTGATTGATGACATTAAAGAAGATGTTGAGAGTAAGATCAACTGTAAGAATTTCAAGCTTTCAGGTATAGGTTTGGCAGTAGCAACATGGAATATTTGTACTATTTAGGTTAGGTTAGGTTAAGTAGTACCAATCACCTGATCCGGGGTTGTGACTATTTCTTTATCTGGGAATCAATCTTCCAAAAGCATGAGCACTTAGATGGATATGTGGTTACAATGTTACATAGAACCGAAGTGGATCGGATGAAGTGGGCTTTCGATGGAAGTGTTCAACACCCGTCTTTTTCCACTATTTTGACTCAATTGTCCAGAAGCACAGCAAACTGGAACAAGATGTAGCTAATTAGAGTCAAAGCAGGTCAAGTGAAGTGGAGGGGCGCCACAAGATTTATAATATGGATGTATGATAAACTGAAGGGGAAAATCTACCACGTGACATTTGAGCCGCCATTACTATATAGTACCCAGACAGAAATGAGCCATGATAAACAGAAGGGGAGGACGCTTATGCTACAAATGATTACGTGGTCCCACATCGAGGGGGCTAGGAAGTAAGTACCAGGGTTGCGTCTATTGAAGATAAGATGAGAGAGAACCGTTTAAGATGGTTTGAACATACAAAAACCAAGTGACGCTAAGAGGTAGAGGAAGACTAAAGATGACATGGGCCTCCTCGAGACAAAAAAAAAAAAAAAAAAAAAAAAAGATATGGATTTGGGGAGGTCAAAGTGCAGTGAAAGATTCATGTGCCACAATGGGTTTTGACATTACTTTTTGTCTTTTTTTTTTTAAATAACTTCTCTTTGTTCATTATTCAAAAGAAATGGTGATTGAGTATTATTTTTCCACTTGACTTTCTTGTCGCCTCTCCTATTTTTCCCTCATCCTACCTTTTTGTTTTTTTCCCCTTTTTGGCCCGTTTAATGCCCCCCCCCCCTTCTTCTATTTTTCTTCTTCTTCTTCTTCTTCTTCTTCTTCTTCTTCTACTTCCAACCATCTATAATCTGGAACTAAAGCTTGGTTGTTGATGATGCTTAACCCACCATCTACCTCTTGACTACTTTCCTTGACCATTTCTCAAGTGTCCGTTTTGCACTTCACATTGGAGCCAAAGAAAAATCATATAAGCGGACCGTAAAGCATTTTGAGGCGAATTCTTTGTAATTGTTGTTGTATTTTTTTTTTTTTTTTAATGTTCTTCCCTTTTATCTGGCTTTGTTTCACTATTCTTTTGAACACATTCATTACACTGAGTGCTCTCTACTTGGAACTTTTTATTGCTTATGCATAGGGGTTTAGCCGACCCATATCAATTTGCGAAAAAGGTTGGGTTGTTGGAAAAAAAGACATAACATAATCCAATGTTGACCTTCTAAGATACAAGAAAACCTCATTCAGAACTAGGCTCCCCCAACTCAATGGGAGATTGAAGTTAGTATCTTCCAACAAAATACCTCTTGTTATTCAGGAATACTGGATTCAGCTCTCATGAAAGCATTATTCAGGAGAACTTAAACATCACTTGGTTTCCTATCATGGAATCAAGAAGAAAGAATCTAGCTAAGACCCTGTGCATTATAGTGGTCATGATATGGCTCTGGGTACATAACAGGGCATCTAGATTTGCCGGAATCGAACTGGAGGTGTACAACAGTAGAAGGAACTCTCACCTTCATATAACCTTAAGTAAAACACAATGATTAGATCAACAGCCACAGAAAGGATAATCTAAGGCATTCGTTCAGCATCAAGGCTAGTGTCACTCTGAGCGCTATTGCACTAATGACTAATTGACGATAAATATTTTGTTTCGCTAGCAGTCCGCATGCTGCTCAACCTCCCTTTCCTTTACGCCATCCCAAAAACCTAATGCAAATATCGAGTACATACTCTATTGAATAGGTCCACAGAGAAAAGTTACTCATTACTTGGAAGGTAAACTGATAAATGCAACATAAATGATCCACATAACTATAATACCACAAATAATCCAGAAAGTTATGACCAAAACATACATCAATTAAAAAATAGAAGAGGAAACAGTACATATACCTGTTAATTGTTGGTCGTGGTGCAGGCCTTGTTCCAAAGACAGAAAAATCTATCGACATTGGTACGGAGTCAGTCCTACTTGAGCTTGGAGCAACCGTTGGCCTGCTTTCACTGACATGATCATCGAATTTTTCAGCATTATGAACATTTTCTTCGTTCCCATCACCTCGATTAGGCATGATTCTCCTCTGTTTTCTAGGGGGTGACAGCACAGTGGGACCTTCATTATTATTGAATTCAGGAACATTTGAGCTACTATCACCCTTCCTCGGAGGACGAGGTAGTGAGGCCGGATTCGTAGCTGCTGGGGTTGATGTGAAGTATCTGTGTAATAGCGAATAAATATTGATCTAAAGGATAAACTTAGAAAGAAAGGCCTAAAGAACAGACTTTAGAACTCCGTCCCCCCAAATAAAACGTTGTAAGGTAAAGTAGCAATTGGACAAACCTGTGCTCTAAAGCCTGCTGTGCTGTAATTCTTGCTTTTGGGTCATATGTAAACATCTTTGACAGTAAATCCAACGCATCGTCACTAGCCATTGGGAATAACGTACGCAATGGAGGTGCTGGTACGTGTTGGTACTCCACATAATCAGGTAGGTAAATCATATCAGGCCACTGTTCAGATTTCGCAGTCCCAAAGGCAGCAAAGATTTTTCCTAGTTGGTCAATGTCACTTGAACCCTATAGAGCACCATAATAAACCAATTACATCAGGAAATTATTCAGCACACCCCCTACCCCACACCAATCCAAAAGAATAATAAAAAGATTTATAAGATGTAATTTCATGAAAGTAGACAAGCCTCCAATACAAAGAATGGGTGCTTCCATTGATAACAACAGCACAATCTATGTTGACTACCAACCCATCATACTGCATAATGGTACGTGACAATTATTCTACCAACCCATCATACTGCACAATGGTACATAACAATTATTCCATGCAGCCACTGATCCACTAACATCATCGAAACCTAATAAATCAATAGGGGCTGTTTGAGCACAACTTCACTCAAAGAAATACATAAAATAAGAGAAAACTTACAGCACTAACTGTTAGTATAGGCCTCACAAATAAAGCAGAAAAAAATCAAAAAATAAACCACCTGCCCTATGAAATTCTCAGTCCCAAGAAGGCCATGTAAAAGGATCCCCCAATTACCAATTCGATAGTAACTGTAACCAGTTGACTTGTACATTTTTCAATCTCTCCAACTAAAATCTTCTATAATGACTCTCCCAATTAATCTCCAGCATGCTAAATCTATACAGTGATGAAGTCCAACGTTGTACAACCTTGGATTTTGTTTGAGAACTGACGGTTTTAGTTTCAGTCCTTGTTGTAGTCATTCAATATAAAAAAGATAGATTTCTTGTTAAGTAGTCATATCATCATTTTTTGAAAACAATGTTTAAAAACTACATGTATAAGTTGAGAACTCAGGAATTCTAGAAATGTTTAGTTTAATGTTATTGGGTTCAATTGTATGCTTTTGAACTGAAATAATGTATTTAACTTAAATTGTTCATTCAGTTTTGATTTTCTACACAACAGTATCCAAAGAAAAGTTAACACCTTCAAAAGACAAGTTCCAGATGACGAGGACAATAAGCCACAATGAAATGATGACAGGATAAAGACACCTAAAACTCACTTTGTCAATTTACTAGCTGAATATAGTGAAAAAGGGGAAAATAATATTTAAACAAAAAGGGTCACACCAATCATGAACGATATTTATATTTCAGTATTCATCGTTCTAAATGTTAGGGGATGACTTCTAATTTTGCAATTTATTCGCTGAAAGAATGAAGATTTAAGACAGACACCCTATCTAGTTTCTTAGACAACATTCCAGAAAAAAATAAACTTCCTCTTATTAACTTCAAAGCAGACTGTAAAGAAGATATGACAACTGCCATATGAAATCTAAAAGCCTACCTTGTCCATAAATGAATGACTATATCAGAGATATAAAAAAAGACAGGAGGTGGTTGGTGGGGGCCGGTGGGATTGCCAGTCCAACATATTAACTGAAAGAAGTTCACAGTATCACAGGTGCTGACCTGTAAGAACGGCCTTCTTAAAAGTAGTTCCGCAAATACACAAGCAGCACCCCAGATGTCCACGGCAGGCCCATATTGCTTAGTGCCAAACAGCAACTCAGGTGCTCTATACCATCTAGCAAAGACCTGTAAGAGCAAAAATTATAACCTGGCTGACAACCGCTAAAAGGAGAAGAAACATTAATGAATTAAAAATAAAAAAAAATAAAAAAATAAAAAAAACCTGTTGAAAGACTGTTTATTAATATATGTCAGATGTTGCTTATATGTTAAAGGAACACATCCTTGGAGTTTGGGACTTCCTTCACGCAAAATTACGGAAATGACTATAGTTTTATAAAAAAGGCTTGAAAAATCTACCTAGCTCCAAGTGATATCAACCAAGACACCAACCGCCAAGCTACAGTAAAGACTATAGGTAGTCAGCTTTATTAAAGGGACAGGAGACATACAAGGCAGAATCTACCTACCTGACTGAAAATGGCATTTAAAAACTCGTTACAAGTCTATATTTATGTGTACTTAACATAAAAGTGGCTGAAGGATAGTAGAAGAGGGAAATTTCAAGGTTTGAAGTATAGCACAAACATCAGGAATACCAAATTCCATCGAACTTTTAAGGCAAAAGAACAAATCATTCATTTACATCAGCAAAACCCCATGAAACTTTCTACTACATGCTTGTTCTCAAGCAAATAAAAAATGAACGTGCTCCAAACCTTTGTCTAAAACTACATAAGAAGAATGAACCATCGAAAGAGAGAAAGCATCTATATTCTCAAAATTACGACACCAGGCACAAATGACGCAACCATATAGAGCAGATTACGATTGAACACTCTACCAATGCAAGCTTACTTGATGGGTAAACCTGCGATCCGGACTACCAAAGATGCGAGCCAAACCAAAATCCCCCAGCTTAAGCTGTCCATCAGCGGCCAACAACAAGTTGTTTGGTTTCATATCCCTAAAAACAAAACGGCGTCAACCAACAATTCGCTTCCATCCAACTCAATCAGAATTCAAAAACCACAGGCATCTAATCCAAAAACTAAAAGCACCAACCTATGCAAGACCCACTTTTTATGACAAAAAGCGAGCGCCTTGAGGGTCATTTGCAGGTAAGATTTAATATCAGCAGGGGAAAGAACGATATTCCGGTCTCGAATAACGGCCTCAAGGTCACTCTCCATGTACTCAAACACAAGATGCAAATTCCCTTTATGAGGAAAAGCATCAATCAGCTCAATTACATTAGGGTCTTTAAGTTCTTTCAACAGCTTAATTTCTCGCAAAGCCGTAAAATTCACGCCTTCCTTTTGTTTCCCTATTCTAATCTTCTTTATTGCCACTGTCATGTTCGTCTGCACAATGTTAATTAAAACCCTAATATCAATATCAAATTCAAATTCCCCCAATTTTTACTTATTTGAAACCCTAATAATTCAATTCAATTAAAATTTGAAGTTGAAGGAATACCTGGGTGTCGATGGCTTTGTAGACGACACCATAAGTACCTTCACCGAGGATCTCGCGTTTAAGATAACGATCGGCGACTTTCTTCGTCGGAATCGTCGGTAAATTGGTGGTTTCCGACGACACTAGCGGTGGTTGGTTCTGCGTGTTCATTGCTCGGGATTGGCGCCCATGAGAGTGAGGGGGGTTGAGCGGCGGCGTCGTCGGGTGAGCTAGTGGTGGTGAAAGCGGTGGTTTGATCAGGTGAGTTGGATAGTAAAGGCGGAAGTAGTGGTGGTGGCAGCGGCGACGGTGGAGAGTGTGAGCTGAAAAGGCGGTACCGGGAGCGTAAAGGAGGAGCGGGGAGCGTGACTGGTGAGTGCCTGACTGGTAAGGGAATGACTGACTGGGAGTCTAGGATTTTGTCTCTCTTTCTTCGTTTTGCGAAACAAATTAAATATCAACCAAACACAAAACTCACCAAGAGTAAAGGCCGGTATAAATCCACACCATGAACCGCTAATCTACGCTTTTGGAGTCCTTTCGTGTCAGGTATATGTAATAAACTTATCAACTTGCTAGACACACAAGATCGTGGATCAATTGATTCATGTCGTGACGTTATCATTACTCAAAAACAAATGATGAAATTGTGCTACCGCGTGGTACATAAACTCGATACAAGTTTACCACCATGGCTATATTGGTAAAATGCTTAATATAATTGGTGTTTTAACTTTTTGGCTTATTTGTGTGAAATTTATAAATTGGTATGACCCCCAAAATTAGTTTCAGTGGGCTTGTTTTTTGTCGCCCTTGATTTTGCTAATGAACGCCCTTACTTTATCCTAGGAGTACCTAGTTTACCGTTCACTAATCCTCATTCATAGAATTAACTACCAATAACTAACTTTTCATTAGAGACCAAATAAATTAGTTTAATCTTGTCTTCTTCTTTGTTTTCTCTTCTCCGTGTTTCTCTTCATTCTTATTTTCCATACGATAAACAAGTTTCTGGAAATCATAATAAATTAGCTATTGTTTTGTTCTGTGTTTCAAGGTACTTTCACTGCGAATTTTGGGACAAAAAAAAATCCCCGGAAGACTTTTTATAAAATCTAGGGCAAAATTGGCGATAAAATTTCCGTAATTAAATCAATGAGATGTGAAATGATATTCCCCTAAAAAAATGAGGAATGACATTTGGTGAATTAAATGAAACTATGTTAGTTGACCTTATCAAATGAAATGGTGGAAGGGAGAAGGGAACACACACTCTCGAACAAAATGGAGTGCTATGTGAAGAAATAACAACGGAGAAAAGAGAGAATGTAATGTTTTGGAAGAAACAAATATTAGTCATTACAAAACCTTAATCCAAAATTAGAACAAAATCAAGACTAGTTAATTGAAGGGCAAAAATAGAACTTCAATTTTTTTAGGCAACAAATAAGGTTGATTTGCCCTAGGGCAATCTATCAAGAACTTTTTTTTTTTTTTTTTAATGCTATAGTACGTCACATTGGTGCCCCGGAACATGAGGAAGAATAGTATTTTCGAGACAATTAGAGAAATGGCCCCTGCGCAAGGATGACACGCATAAATCGAGAAATTGTCCAAATTTTTGTTTCACGGCTCCCTACCAACTTCTTGTAATTTCTTATTTAACATTAATAATATCATAAAAAATAGTATTAGAGAAAATTAAATTATGCTCTAAACTATATCAGATGTGGTCTTCATTTATAGAGGATGAAAAGTTATCATTGTTGGAGTAATTTATAATTTATAATATTATTTTTTAGCAAGTTAAAAACCCAATATCGTCAACAAAAAGGGGGAAAAAAACATAAAACATAAAACTCTCTCCTCTCACTACCCTTTGCCCAAGGTAAATGATCAAGGGCAATAGATGCCCCCGTCAATGCCCTTGTTACCTCAAATAATTTTCTGTTCCCTTTTTTTGAAACCCTTTGCCATTGCTCTTGGTTCTAACACCACACAATTATGGGTAGTCTTAGAGTTTTAGGGCAACAAAAAGCACCCCCGAAAGTTAAAAGCTTTGAGAGCTCCACACGGACACGTGATGACTTGAAAGCGGACACCTGATCAGAAGGAGGGGAGTGAAACGAGAAATGGCATGCGCTACTTCTTCTACACCTCTTCAAATCTTCTCCCTTCTTCCACAAGCTAACCCAAAACTTGGTCATCATAGTAACTGCCATAACTACCGCCCCATCTCATTTTTTGCGCCAAAGTTTCCAGCTTCCTCACCCATATCATTCTCCCTCAGTTTCAGCTGCAACTGCAAGACTAATGATTCCTCCGACCTCGATCCTCTCTCCTCCTCCTCCTCCTCGGCCGCCGCCGCATACGCTGTCCTCGGCGTCGACCCTGGCTGCTCCGATTCCCAGCTCAAGGCCGCTTTTAGAGCTAAAGTATTCACTTTCTTCCCAATTTTTTCAATTGATTAGACGATTTAAGTTGTTGAACAATCAAATTTGGTGATTCCGTATGATTATTGGATGTTAATTTGGTATAAATTGTGGAACAGGTGAAGGAATTTCATCCTGATGTGAGGAGAAATGCGCAAGAGTCTGATCTTATGATTCGCCGCGTAATTCAGGCTTACGAGGTAACCGATTAATTTGTTTGATATCCAAATTTAATTTGTTTTGGTGTGAATTTGGGAATGTCTCCATTTTTTGATGTAAATTAGGGTTTTATAACCAGTGTGTGATTAATGTTTATGCAGATGCTTTCTAGTTATAGCTGGTCCGAGATTATTGAAAGGTACGCTGCAGGTTTTCGTCAAATATATTTTCGACTTTTTTTCAGAATTATTGCAGGCTTGGGTTTAGGAATAATTCGAATGTTGTGAGTCGAATCTGTTGCATTTCTTTTACGGCTGCACAGCTCTTTCGTGTGATTGTAATCACGCCTTAAATGAGTTTGCATTTGGAATGATGTTGAGAGATCTTTCAGTGTTGTTTTGAGAGATGCAATTATAGGATGATTTCAATTCTCATTTGCTATAACAAGAATATGGAATTTCTGTTTTTCTTTGTACTAGTTATAGTGTGTCGATACTTTGAGATTTCATAGCGTAAACGTCTTCCCACCAAATAGACTTCTGCACATTGATGAATAGAGTATGCTCAATCTGTCGATCATCTATAGATAAACACCAAATATGAGGTGGATTGCCATACGGAATACAAAAGCCTTGAAGTATAGTAGATAGAGGGCTTATCTAGTTTTTTCACACACAAAGAAGAGATAGTGTGGTCCACTGCAAAGTTACACTTTACATCTGTTGTAGTGCTCTATTTTGCAAGTTGTTTGTGTTGCGTACATCAGAATTCAAATGATTTTAGATGTCTAACAATGGTTACTTTGGAGGGTTCCTGAATATCACGTTTAATCATTAGCAATTCAAATTCTCTGGTAATAATCTTCCGTCCGTTTGTCTCCCTATTTTAATTGAAAAAACACAGCGTAGCAATCCTGACTCCTGTGTATAAGTCATTGGTACAAACTTTTTTGGCAACTGCTTCGTCATTTTAGCCAAAGTTCTGATATCTTGTTTACCTTTACCCTCCCTAATCCCCTAAATTTCAAAGTTGGATGTGTAACTCTTCAGCATTAGAGCTTTCTCTTTGGCCTTTTACTCATCTCCTACTTCCTTTAAAACAGAGAACCTTTCCACTGTGATTAGCCAGTCAATAAATCCGTTAGAATTAATTTTGGATTTAGGCTTTGAAGTCATATTTATACCTGGATCCCTTGAAGAGTGGCTTTCCAGTTTCCGCAGCATCTTTTACAAACACCAGATTAAGTCCTAGTTCAGAGACATATGCAGTCTTGAGGTTTTGATGTTCCGTACCCGGGCTTTCAGTTTGTTTCTTGTAATGCTTCTTTTCCTCCAAAGCGTGGTTTCTTTCACCATATGTTCTCATAGCTTCTATCAAGTGCTCTATTACCTCTTGATGCTGACCAGCCAAAACATCACAACATAAAACATGATTATTTTATGATTGATTGTCTGGACTAAAGCTGAAAAACTTTCTACTTTTTATTTTTACTTTTTAACAGAGGTCTCTACTTACTATCAGCTGAGGAATGTTATCCATAAACAGATTAGAAGAAAGTGAGAATTTGTAAGAACAATTTGACAGATAACAAACTTGAGTGCTAGGGTATGAAGAATCGCTCACTTAATGAAATCAAGAACTAATCAGATTTAGACATTGGACTCTCCGTCAAATAAACTGACTGATAAGAAGATAGTAATCCTACTTTCCTAACTAAAGGTTTGTATAAGAAATTACTCTTGAAAGGTTTGTAAGACCTCATTTTCTGATCTGCCCCTTGAGCCCTCTAGTAGATTATATTAACTAACGGAGTCGAGCACTTGCTTTTTAGTTATACTATAACAGAAGGCCTACTGCCACAATTTAACAAGCTAACTACTTGTGTGACCAAAAAAAAAAAAAAAGTCAAAACAAAACAAGCTAACTACTTGTACAAAAAGAAATAGCATTTAGTTGATAGTAGGGAAGGTGGCTGCATTTCCTTTAGTTTTGTTTGAGCTTCTTGCTTTGTTTTTTTCCGGAATGCCAAAATGTTTAAGTGTGATCTTATTCTGCTAATTTTACTGTATGGATGACTACTCACCATTAGCTAAACTGTAGTAAGTAAGATTGTTAGGTTTGATTTCATTCTGCCTCTCGTTTTGACAAAGTGATTAATGTGTGAAACCTCTGTTCACCTATTCTCCATCAGCTTCCCTTTAGCCAATATAATTGTTTCAATCTGTCCTATCAATATTGGCTATTATTTGGCTAATTGAACCACTTCTCATGCATGTTTGTTCTGGCTTTTTTTGTATTGTCAGTGTCATGTGACTATGTGTTGGTGTCCTTTTAGTTATCAACCATGCTAAGAGATCACACTCATTTGCAGTGAATGTCTAGATCCTTTTGACAATCCAGAATGTGAGGCTTTTGATCTCTTCGTCAATGAAGTTTATTGTGTTGGGAAAGGTACACATTTCTCAAACTTACGATAAGATTGATATTTTGAAACATCACTCTATGTTTCCAGCTGGTGTTAGATACGCTTGTTTATCCCTTGCATGTGAAACTTCTTATGCTGAACTATGAGATTTATTAAATACAACAGCAACAACCACGCCTTAGTCCCAAAATGACTGAGGTCGGCTGATATGAATTGTCCTCTGAAACCGTCGTACGTAAGCAATAGAAAAATTGTAGTAGGGAGCGAACAAGCTTATAAAAGTAGTGAAACACCTAAGGTTTGAAATTCAAACAAAGGATAAAGAACACAAAAAAAAAAAAAAAAAAAAAATTATGGAACAAGCGAAAAAAGTTTGAACATCTTTAGAAAAGATTAAAAAAAAAGGATTTACAAAAGGGAGCATTTAGGAAAACTCATTAGAAAACTATTTGCATAACAAATGAAAAAAAAAACCCATAGAAAGTCAAACTCTATCCTCTACTTGAATTCTGTCTTTCCACACCGCCCTATCCAATGCCATATTCTCTTCAAGCTTCATAGATGCATATTTCTTTTAATCACTCTCATCCAAGTCATTTTGGGTCTTCCCTATCCCCTTACGGCGTTATAATTTTCCCACAGTTCAAGTCCTTTAACCGTCTCGTCCACTGACCTCCTCCTCACATAGCCAGACCATTTCAAAAGATTTTCCTATCTTATCCACAATGAATGATATATATAGTCGTAATCATGTTTTCAGTGACAAATTACAGCTATTAGCTAGTCTTGCTATAGACTATTTCTAGTTGTAGAATATCTTAAAGACATCCCATGCGTTACGTAGGAATTGAAAGAGGAAAACAAAAGTTGCAGTCATTTTGGTATGCTAGGTAAAGAACAAAACTAATACCTGAAGTGACCTAGAGTTGAGGCGGTGAACATTAGTATATGATACTTGAAGCTATGGAGCTTCAAGGTTTATTCCAAAATGCACATGGAAACTGTGAAGATACAGAGAACGGTCGTTGATATGTAAAGCACAGTTTTAAAAACTGTAATTATAATTGATTAATCAGCTATTTACAATAAGTTACAGCAAGTAACAAACCTCTTAACAAAATCTATCTGACATTGACTAAGCATAACAGAACAGTTAGTGTATTGCTAAGTTGATTACTCTTTGTCCAGTACAGCATTATCACCTGCATCAGTTCATTAAGAAAATTGACCAAATTAGTAAAAGCAAACTAAGTCAGCCATTTTGGTTACCTGTTTCATGATCCAATCTAACTGAAGTGATGCACAGCTGACACTGTAACTGATCCTGGGTCAGTTAGTGCTAAAGTAGTTTGTATAGTGAACTACAGTTGGTAACTTGTAACTGACTATGTCGAAGTGTTGGCAGGTTGTCCGTACTCATGTGTCAAACGAGCCCCAAATGCTTTTAATTTCTCTTCTTCAGGAACTGCATGTTCAACTTCTCAAGGTTTGTGAAGTAGATAAAAATGTCCAACTTTGCATCACAAATAGAACTATACTGATACTGATGCTCAGCAAATGAGCGTGAAAAGAACACTATATTTGGACCTGATCCCTGAAGAAATGGTTGCTATTGGACATGTACAGGACACGGAGAAGACTATCAGGTCCAGTTAGCTGTGGGCCAGTGCCCTCGGAGTTGCATTCATTATGTCACTCCTTCTCAAAGAATTATATTAGAAGAGCTGCTTGGCAGGTACTTTCTACAGCACAATGCATCTATTATCACTTTAATAATTTAAAGTCAGAGGTCTGTGTTTCAAACATTCTCGCTGCTCAATTCCTTCTGTAAGTCCTACCGTAGCTGTCATTCACTATGATGGTCCTTGCGCTTTATAATTCATGTCTGAATATCAAGTAAGTAATCACTTTTAAGTGGCACAAAGATAAAGGAAGTTCGTGTGGTTGTAGGACGGCGTTAGAGAAGCAAAGCAGATTCAAATGTTACTAAGTAGACACAGGATAGTTGTCTTCGACTTTTAGTACGAAAGCAGTGGGACGGGAAATGAGTTGTACAAAGAATACGAGTTACTGCAGCAACTTTCTTCTGACTTGTTACAAGATTGCTTTATGCTGAATAGGCAAACTCAAACTAAATAACTGAAGTTTTCTTTATGGCGTAATATTTGGTCAGCAAGTTTTCCTTGTTTCCCCCTAAATCATGATATTCCTCTTCCCTGTTTCCCCAAAATATGTTAATAATATTTAGCGCGTAACAAAATGAATACAATTTGACAACATTGAGAATCTGTCAAGCCCGTAAAGGCAGGTCTTGATTTAACTTTCAAAGGGCACAGATTAGATTCAAGGTGGGCTGCTCTGGTGTAGTTCTGCTGAAGCTATTGTTAATTTGTCTCTGCTCACTTTTATTTCAGGACTTTTGCCAATCTATGTCTTCCTTTCACTCTTTTTTGGGGTTTGTACGACATGAGATCCTTACACTCTTTTAACTTGTTTGTTCAGCATTCTGGACACTCCATATGATACTTCAGCTGAAGAGGAGTTGCTTTACGGTCTCATCGTCAAAGCCAAGTATGCGAACAACCGATACCAGAAACCAAAGAAACAGCCCAAAATGTCTACTGAACAAGTTGATTGGTTCTGAAAATGGTTCGTTTTCAATCTAAAGACAATGTCGAACTCATAGCCATTGAAACGGGGCTGGAGATTAGACAAGATATATTCTCTTCTAGCACCCAAATTCGACTACAATTCAAATTCTCAATTGAAGAACAAAGAAAGACGCAGAAGCTAACAAAGCACATCAGAATAGTTGTAATTATTGATTTTGATTCCAGTAGTTGGTCTCACTTCATTCTTAATCTTTTCACAACAAGAGGTTTCGAGACCCAGTGGAGTACTCCCATTTTGTCCATATATCGCGTTTACTCCAATCATTACTATCTGGTTCATATTGATCGAACCAGTAAATGCAATTACCAGTATCCCCACAGCAAATAGCGAGAATGCAGCCCGGAGAACAAAGAATACTCTGTTTCAAGGTCTTTAACGGCTTTCCCTTTCCCAAGCTTTCTCATCCAAGCAATACGTAAATGTTAAGCATATGTTTATCTTCTTCATCATGCTCCTCGGAATATTTATTCAGCAGATACAAACAGCTTTCAGACACTTGCAACACAAAAATTTGACTGCAGTAGGTTTAGTAGGTTTTTGATAGAATATGAATATATTTAGGTTTAGTTTACTGTATCTTTGTGATTCTTTGTACCAATCTATTGTACTTGGTTAGTCTATTGTACTCTGTATCTAGCATGACTCTTCGGATGCCTTAGCCTTTGGTATTCCTCTCTTGTACAATATATATTGACATATAGTGTAATCCCTGATCAGGGAGTTTTACCATCTCACATGGTATCAGGCTAGGTTTCCAACCACCTAGTGTACTGTCGACTGCCTTAGGCGTCGCTCTAAGTCTCGCCGTCCTTCTCCCCGCCGAGCATCACCATGGCTAAAGACCAAACCTCCAGCTCCCACAACAAGCCAGCCGTGCATCCGGCCATCGGTTTTCTTAACATTGAGAAAGTCGTTCCGTATACTCTCGACCTCAAAAATGATGAGTATAATGACTGGTGCAAATCCTTCCTTCTCCATCTCCGTGGTCAGAAGTTAAAGTACCTCATTGAGGGTACCCAGCGTCCTGCGGGGATTGATGATGAAACTCATGATCAATTGGATGCCATTGTTCAACAATGGATGTGTGCCACCATGATGAAGGAATTATCATCTACTATGATGCGTAAATGTGATACAGCAAAAGAAATGTGAGATGCTCTCAAGGAGACTTTTCAAGACAATAAGGGCTCTCGGGCTGCTCACCTTGAAAGTAAGTTCATCTCGCTGAAAATGGTCGACTGTGACGATGTCGATGATTATTGTAATAAATTAAAGGATCTGGGTGATCGTTTGAAGGCCCTTGATTTCCCGATGGATGATAAACGCCTTGTCATTCAACTCGTGAATGGCTTACCGCCGGAGTACGACGTCGCGGCGGCCCTCATCCACCAAACAATGTCTGGATTTGAAGCCGCTCGCACCAACCTCCGCAATGAACAACAACGTCGCTGTTGACGCAAATTTTGTACTAAGACAAAATAAGGTAACAAATTAATATTTTATTAATATCAGAAAAGTTGTGTGTTTACAATCTCTTATGTAATCCTCTGAATTCTACTACGCAGTAAGAGGTATGCCGTACGATACACTACACTGGTAGCGTACGTGCTGTAGGGGGGTGCGCGCGTCGTCCGCGTGCGTTGTTGTTGTTCTTGAGAAGGTCGCAGGGGACTTGAATCTCTTCTTAAACTTGGTTGTTTGAACTTGTGTTTGATTTGATTTGCAGGCGGCACAGATGTGCTTGTTGACTGCGTGTGGCTGGGAGTTTGAGAATTCCTCTGGGGTTTTCTTCTCTCTGATTTTTCCAACCTGGAAATGAATGAGTCTCACTCTATTTATATAGAGTGAAAACCTAATTTCTGGCAGGCTTGTTGTCGCGGGCCTATCTTCAGGCTTTATGTGGACTTGGCCCAATTGCCCGTTTTATTCGAATCATGATCCAATTAACCAAATCAGTAATCGAATCAACCCGGATTTCATTTAACGGGGTAAAATTAATTAAATTGAGTTAAAATTTGATATTAACTCATAAATAATTAATTTATCTAATTTACGGCACATTAACAAATTTTCAGTGCCTACAAATTGCCCCCTCGGTACCTTGTCGCGTACACTATGCAAGTGCTTTAACGAGGCGAGGTACCGACTCATTTGATTTTGGACTTGGAAGTGGTCACATTTTTTTTATCGTCACCCTGTCATGAGTCGACTTGGCGGATGACAATTTTGCCCCCAGTATCCTGTCATTTGTCGGACTTGGTGGATGACAGTGGAGCGACTTACGTTACCTTGGTAATTTCGTAACCTTAGCGGATAACATAATGGTGGGCGTTTGATTAACGTCATTTTGGTACCGCAGCAGGTTGACGTATATCATTTTACAAGTTGACATTTTTCCATACCCTGTCGAACTGACTTGGCGGGTACAGAGAATTTTTTTTTTTTTTACTTCCCTTCTCCCTTTCCTTTCTTTAGGAAAATATATACCCAATGACATTTATGGAAATCGGGTATAATGGAGTAAGGAAAAAATTTGGTTTGGAAAATTTGGTTGAATCTCAGCGGCTACCGATGAGTCCTTTTAGAAAATCGCTCAAAGGCAGTTTTCCTTAGCTTTACACGGCTATCACCCCGCGTATATATACGAACCTGGCCATTGCCTTTGACCTATACGCATATTGGAGGCCGCAACACAGTGTCTTCAACAACAGGTATTCCTGAGCCTTGCTTTTTTTATTTGTCTCTAAGTTTACCAACATGTTGTCACTTGTTGAAAACTCCATGCGAGCATGTTGCAGACCTTTCATTGATGTGCTTTTCTTTTAATTTGATCCTTGTTGTTTTCATTTGATCATTATGTTGTCTTTTTTCCATTCGAAATTCGACAGAGCATGCCAACCTTCAATTTCTTTGCCTTTTTTTTTGTTCGATCATACGCATGTGCTAGCTGTTAATAAGCGTTTTAATTTCGCACAAATCACCTCTTAGTGGGTGCTTATTGTGATTTCTTTATCAATACTATGATGTAATTTCACTTTGATTTCAAGCTCGTACGCAGCACTGATCACACATGCGACTTCGCCTTTTGTTCTTTGTTAATTAACTAAAGACTTTCACAATTCGGTTTTATAGCCACAATTAATTTGTTCTGTTTCTGCTTTGGCCGATGTGCTACAACTTCATGCGAGTATACCACCCGTCTTCTGTTTCTTGATTGTGTGTGTGAGCAAGTTAATTTTCACACGATGTAGCTTAGCTCCCTGGTACGTTTTTAGCACGTATTTAACAGACCTTGCTCTTTACGACCATGTTATTTTCTTGCTAATCGATTTGCTTGATTTCGTACGCGTCGATCTATACATGCTTCCTACTGATTTCATGGCTTGGTTTCAATTGCCCACCTAGCACTGAATTCTTTCTTGACTGAGTTTCTTGAATTGGTTGTCAAATAATTTGTAGGCAAGGCATTAACTACTTGGTCTCTTTGTCTCCTGATTTTTTTTCTTTGCAATTCTGTTTCTTGATTTCTGATGATTGCCTTCTTGTTGTTTGCTTGGAATTTGCCAACATTATGCCATTAACATGAATTTCACATGCATGATCAAATTAGTAGGCATATATACACGGTCCAAGCTTGAAATTGACTTTCTTTTGTTCACTACTCTTTCTTGTGATTTTTGCCGTGCATGATCATATTCCTCTTTATGTGACAATTTCTTGATGAATTCATGACATGCTGTTTTGTTACGAAGTTAATTAAGCAAGAATCTGCTTTCCCAATCCATATTCTGAAACTTGAGTCATGCCGAACTTCATTCTTTTTATGATCAGTACCACTGATGTGAGCAACACCGCATAACCTTGCTTCGCTAAATGTGAACCACGGCTTGACTTGTTTTCGCATTGGCTGATTAGGCCTCATCATTGTTCTCCGTGCTTGCTTGCAATTTGCCTCGGCTTTATGGTCTTACTTGTATCTTTCCTTTACAGGTTATATCGCAGGCTTGATTACGTTTGAACCATTAGGTTGCCGTAGACGACATATTTAACAAAGAGTTCATCAAACATGTCAACCCCACCAAGTAGTCGTACACGACCTTGTTTTCTCGATATATCTTCTCTTGTTGTACCGTTGCAATCGGATGTGTTGGGGGATCATCATCGACAAGAGGCGAGGGTCGCACCTGGATACGCTGGGAACCTTGCTGCTTTCGAGCAGCGGAACCCAGCGCGATGGTGCCGACACTCAGACCGAAATCATTTGACGGGATCTCGCACGTTTGGTACGCAAGCAGGATGGATGTGTATAGTTATTGCTGCGCCAGATGTCGTTGGGAGCCTTGCTGCTTTCGAGTAGCGGAGCCCCAGCGCCGTGGCGTAGCTGGTGTCTGTCACTGACCAGCGGCGAGGGCTATACTTGGATATGTCGGGAATCTCGTAACTTTCGAGCAGCGGAACCCTGACGCGATGGTATGGCACTCAGACCAAAGTCAATGCGGCGACGCCACATGCTAACTGAACATCTTTCATCCTTGTCGCGGTACAGCGCCCATCGCGTAGTTTCTGCTGTTCTCTTGCCATGCTTGCTTAGATACTTACTCGCTTCTTTCTCTTTTTATTTTCTAGGTAACATGGTAGTGTACTTCAAAGACTACCATGAAAGCGAACGACCATATCTTTCAGTAATGAGGCATCTAGGCGCCAAAGCTAACACTGCCAAATACAAGTTTCCCATATATCGTTCCATGCTGCGTCCAGATACTTCAGTAGACCCTACTGAAATGAGGAAGCTTTTTCCTACAACAATGACCAAGCCTGTGGGGTCTGGAGCGTCCGATGGGTCTTCACATATATTTCTCAGCATCGAGACAGAGACGGCGTCGAAGGAAGCTCAATTTCCCATGCTTGGCCGCCGAATCATTAGTGGGTCGGTAAGGTGGGGTAATAACAGACTCCGCGTTTAAAGTGAGTTTTCCCACATCGAATGCTACTGGGAGTGGATAGAGGATATTCTCGGTCGTTAATCAGCGATGCTGCATGAGAGTAAGATTTATGATGGAGTATATGCTTCGCGGTACACGTATGACCGTAATTCAAACGTCATGCGCGCTTTTTGTGAGAGTTGGTGCCCAATAACCAACACTCTTCATACTGAGGCAGGAGAGTGGTCCATCTCTTTGTGGGATCTTTTCCAACTTGGTGGCCTATCGATATCTGGTTCTATATATGATGAAGCTATTCCGAGTTTTGCTGCTATGGAGGCTCGCGACCGAGATGGCAACAGATTAGTCTCTCGTGCCTGTCAATATTTGTTTGCTGCGTACTGTTCCCTTACGGATGACCCGGATTTCAAAAATGGAGTCCGTGCCTCACAGTGGATAAATTTTTGGTGTAAGAGAGAAAAGGTTTATGGTAAGCCTCCTCGAAAGCGCACTCGAGAGTCAGACTCTCGTCCAAAGAATACTCATAACCCTAGAGGTACAGTTGGTGATAAATTGGACGATTGGACTGAAGCAGAAGTGGAGACCTTTTCTAATATCGGAGTTGAGTCCGACCAAGATAGAAGAACGACCCATCTAGCAGCTTTCCTGTCATGTTAGTTGTGCGTGTTTGTAATGCCCGAGCATGAGGAAAGGATAATCAGACCCTCCACCTTTGAGGTGGCGACACAAATGGCGAGTGGCGTAGAATTTAACCTGGCAGCGCCGGTACTTGCTCATATTTACCACGGTCTAAGGAAGATAACTTATGCTTCCAAGCCTTCATATTCTTGCTCAGTCTTTCCGGCTCATTATTTGTATGGGTGGCTCGCTCACTATTTCGGCACGCATTATAAAGCAGACAACCCTCCTCCTGGCCCTCAAATGGTTGCGTATTCAGGGCATCAATGTGCTAGGCAATACACTGATGCTGTAGCCCATGAACTGATTCATTCCGGCTCCTCCTTCAAAGCTTCTCGTCATATCCTATCGAAGAACAGGATGGAGTCGCAGATTGACAATAATGCGTTGGTTAGACTGAAACTTAGTTACCTACTCTCTCTGAACACAGCGTACTTACCGTTGAGGGTCGGTGCTTCTTTTGTTCTTGAGCCGTATACTCCTACTTGATTTAGCAGACAGTTCGGCTTTTGCCACGTCATCCCCGTGGTAGAGATGAGGATGATGTATCCTATGATGATGCACTAAATCGGATAAGGATGCTTTCATTCAGTGGTAGCTACGCCACTGCGACACTTCCGAGCTATTCATTGGATTGGTGCGAACTGGTCAGCAAGAACTTTAAGGATTGGTGGCCTAAGATGTCGGTGCATGACCTCCGAAAGAACGTCAATACCCTCCTTTCCAGCACCGAGCCACAAACCAAAGTGGCTGAACGAGGTAAGAAGGCTGAGCACTCGCATCCTGAGGGTACCGACGAGACTCCAACAACAAATGCGACTCCGTCAAAGGAAGTTTGTAGCGATGGGTTAGGCAAGCGGCTTAGCGATAGCCACAGTAGCGACGAAGAGTCAGAGGCAGACTTCAAGCATAGTCGTAGAGGAAAAAAGAAGAGAGTAAAGGAACATTCAATCTCTCTTGGTGACAACTTTTTCCGTGGGTTGCCCGAGTGCAGTGGTTCTCTCTCGAAGCTGGATTCGGTAATTTTTTTTTTTTTTTTTTTTTTTTTTTTTTTTTTTTTTTTTTTTTTAATTCCCCATTTTCTCTCGCCCTTCAGATCAAAGAGCTTAACTTGGATGAGGAAGTCTTGAATCCAATCGTGGAGACAACACCTGAATTGCCACGTCCGAGACTTGGTGTTGGTAGGGGAAAACCCCCACTTGCACAAAATGTAGTTGTCGTATCGACTTCCAATAGCCACCCATCTGCAGTAAACCAAGACGATGAGAGCGTCTCTACCCCTCACAAGGAGTCTCTCTCTCCACAAAATAAGGGGGTGACGGGTTCACAACCCGCTTCCTCCTTCTGCACGGTTCAGCCTGAGAAGTTTACATGTGACATTGTGCAAGATGCGATAGTATTGATAAAGAAACGTGTGCTCAAGGTGTTGAAGCAAACTTCATATGCTGAAGTGGAGAAAACAAAGCAAATTGCTGGTGACATGTATGACAAGATCAAACAATTGGGCAGTGACTACTCCGATCTTAAGGCCATCGTTGATGAGTATGTGCAACAAGTTGATGCATTCCTTATGGTGGCGTCTGATGCTATAGCAGACAAGAGTGATGATCAGATTGTTCATGATATCTCCCAGGCTGAGGCAGACTTGCAGTCGGCGAAGTCAACTCTTCTGGTCGTCTCTCGTGTTAGTGAGGAACGACTGGGAGATTTAGATGCCGTGAGGAAGAAGAAAGTAGCCTTGGAGGAGTCGCTACGAGAGGTTTGCGAGGCCGAGGCGCGTTTAGCTGAGCAAACCAGCAGGGACTTAATGAAATTTCGGCCGCACAAGAAAGGGTCGACTCTTCTCAGCAGGAGCTAGATAGGCTGACAACTATTCAGAACAATTCTCAACAGGAGAAAGAGACTTTGGCGCGGATGAAGGCAGCGCTTGATCAGAGGAGAGGACTGCTTTCTTCGTACTGGGGTTAAAACCATAGTCTTGTCGGACTTCCTTGTAGTAGTCGACTATTTACCATTCATTTCTGTTTTGTGCATTGAACTTATACAAAGACTAGTTTATTTATCCATATGATTGAATTTTCGAATAAGGACTTATAACTTGTCTGCAAAGTTCTGGTCAACATGTATTCGAACGGATAATGTCTGGACGAGATAATGATTTTGCCGTTCACAATTTAGGCTCATGCGGGCCAGGAGCGCCTTTTTTTTTTTTTTTTGTGTGAAGGGGTGGAGGTTATTTTGTTGTTGGTGTGGCTGCACCCAAGTAAAGTGTTTACTTAAACTGGCTAAGTACCCGCAAATTCAATTTGCAAGATCAAGCCAACGTAGTTCATTTGGGGTATGCAGTTTTAGCTCGTGCTTAGGAGCAACTTTGTTTGTGGCGTTCAGGGATAGTATCACTTCAGAAACTTCCCATTGATTGGGCCAACATGTAAGCCATCATGATCAACAATTTTGTATGCACCGTTAGTGTAGACTTCTTGCACCACGTAAGGTCCATCCCATTTGGGTTGGAATTTACCTCCAGTTTTGCGAGGAATGATGATTGGTCTTCTGATAGCTAACACCAAGTCTCCTACTTGAAAGGAACGCGGTCCCACCTTTTTGTTGAATGCGCGAGCCATTCGTGCTTGATAGCACTCAAGTTTTTGTTGCGCTTGCAGTCTCTTCTCGTCGAGCGCTTCTAACTCGGCGAGGCGCAACTTGTCATTCTTATCAGTTGTGAGTCCTTCTTGGATGGCGATCCGTAGGGATGGGATTTGAAGCTCCAATGGGACCACCGCTTCTACTCCATATACCAGTGCGTATGGGGTTGATTGAGTCGCTGTTTTGTATGTAGTTGGTATGCCCACAATGCTTCGCCTATCTTTTCATGCCAATCGCGCTTTTACTTAGCAACTACTTTTCGCAACAAGTTGCAGAGTGTTTTGTTGAATGCCTCAGCTAGGCCATTCGCGGGGGCATTGTACATCAACGACTTACATTGCTGGAACTTGAATTTTTCGCATAAGGCCGTCATCATACGATTGTCGAAGGGTTTACCATTGTCACTTATGATCCGTCGCGGTATGCCGTGTCGATAAATGATGTGGTTTTTGATGAAGTCGACGACATTTTGCTTCTTGACTTCTCGTAATGTGACGACTTCTGCCCACTTAGAGAAATAGTCAGTCGCTGCTAGGATGTACTCATGCTGGTTCGATGCCTTTGGAGTGATAGGCCCTACAACGTCAAGTCCCCAAGCTACGAAGGGCCATGAAGAAACGGTAGGATGTAGATGCTCTGGTTGATGATGAATAAAATTTGCGTGAAATTGACATGGTTGACAACGTTTAGCAAATTCCATGCAATCGCGTACCATGGTCGGCCAATAGTAGCCCAGGTGCTTGATTCGGTCATAGAGCTTAGGACCGGACTGATGGGCGCCGCACACACCAGCATGAGCCTCTTGCATTGCATCACTTGCTTCTTCATCGCTAAGACATCGCAACCATTGTCCTTCGAAACTCCGTCTATATAGCGTTCCCTTGTAGTGGAAGAATTTTGGAGCTCGTCGACGTATCTCAACTTTATGCCTTAGATCGTCCGGCAACCTTTGGTGGTCCAAGTAGTCAATGATGGGTTGACGCCAGTCCTCCTTGTCAACTTGGTGTACACAAATCATGTTTGAAGACTGTACCACCTCTATCGCTTCTTCTTGTGGTACTACCCAACGATTGCATACAGGGACCGTTATTGATTCTTCTGCCCCCAGTGCCAAGTTGGCTGCAAGATTGGCAAGCGCGTTAGCCAGCTTATTGGCACTCCTTGGAACATGTCCCACTGTTATGGAATCGAATTTATTAAGCAATTGAATCGCTTGTTGGTGGTAGGGGACGAGGTCATCCTTCCTAACTTCATAATCGACGAGGACTTGGTTTATGACGAGTTGTGAATCACCGTAAATGTCCATGTCCTTAACACCAATTTCAAGTGCCATTTGTAGACCAAGTATGTGGGCTTGGTACTTGGTGACATTGTTTGAGCATAATTTCGTCAAGACGAACGAGTATGGAAGAATGTGGCTTTCTGGAGAAGCGAACACTACTCCAGCTCCACCTCCGTCACGTCGTGTAGCTCCGTCGAAGTACATCTGCCATGGTGGGAGCACGTCGACATAGAAGATCAGTTATCGCTTGGCCTTTAACTGCTTTTTGCGCCACGTACACGAGATCGTATTGCTTGAGAAGTACTGCCCATTTGGCTAACCTACCAGATAGAACTGGTCTTGAGAGTATGTACTTGATAGGGTCGGCCTTGGAGACCACGTGTACAGTATGTGCTTGCATGTAGTGCCTCAACTTTTGAACCGCGAACACCAACGCAAGGCATATTTTTTCGATAGGGGAGTAAATCAACTCAGCCCCTACCAAAGTTCTACTCAAGTAGTAGAGAGTCGTTTCCTTACGTTCGTCATTTTCTTGGGCGCACATTGCCCCCAGCGAACTTTCTTGTGCTGCAATGTATAAGATGAGGGGCTTCCCTGTAATTGGTGCCCCTAGCACAGGTGGTGATGACAAGTATTTCTTCAAGTCATCGAATGCTTTGCGGCAATTATCATCCCATTCGAATGAAGCGCCTTTCTTCATGAGATGGCTGAATGGTCGACAACGACCAACAAGGTTGGATATGAATCGACGGATGTAGGCTAGACGACCTTGCAGTCCGCGCAGTTGCTTGAGGTTCTTGGGTTCAGGCATTTCTTGGATGGCCTTGATTTTGTTTTGATCGATCTCAATGCCTCGATGAGTGACCACGAACCCAAGGAATTTTCATGACGTGACGCCGAATGCACACTTGAGAGGATTCATTTTGAGTTGACATTTGCGAAGCCTCTCGAAGACAGAGCGTAGATCACTGATGTGGTCTTCCCTTTTCTTGGATTTGACGACCACATCATCAACGTAGCACTCTATCGTCTTATGCAGCATGTCGTTGAAGATTTTCTGCATAGCTCGTTGATATGTCGCACCTGCGTTCTTCAGACCAAAGGGCATAACCTTGTAACAAAATATCCCTTTTGGAGTGCGGAAGGCCGTAGCTTCTTGATCTTCAGGCGCCATTAGAATTTGTTTGTACCCTGCAGCAATCCATGAAGGAGAGGGCTTCGTGTCCAGTCGTTGCATCAATCATTAGTTCAGTGACTGGCAAGGGGAAGTCATCCTTAGGACATGCTTCGTTAAGATCACGAAAGTCGACGCAGACGCGCAGTTGTCCATTCTTCTTCCTTACAAGGACGATGTTCGCTATCCATGTAGGATATTTCACTTCCCTAATGAAGTCGGCTTCAATGAGCTTGTTGACTTCCTTTTCAATTTCAGGGACTAATTCCGGCCTGAAACGTCGTTGGGACTGTTTTTTGGGATTAACCCCATTTTTGATCGCGAGGCGATGAACTGCAATTTTGTGACTAAGCCCAGATATCTCTTTATAACTCCAAACAAAGACATCTTTGTATTCGGAGAGAAGTGTGTAGTACTCTTTTTCTTCATTTTCAACTAGTAGAGCACTCACATAGATAGGGCGTGGATCTTCTAGAGTGCCGAGGTTTAGTTCTTTCAACTCATCCACTGTTGATTTAACCCCATCCTCAAGTGGTGTTGGAGCTTCGTCAGCTTCCACCTCCGTGTTAGGGTCAGGTAGTTCCTCCACGGTGATGTGATAGGATGTTATTACTTCATCATCCTTTGAGGGTTCTTCATTTGGTGGGACTTCCTCCTTTCTCACTTGACATTTGCAACGAGAACATGTAACAACATCTTTTTTGTTGACCTTATCGTCATGACTTGGGGATTTTGATTGGTTGGTCAACACTACAACACGACTCTTTCCTACTAGAGGTTCGTTATTGATGATGTCTACCTCTCGTGAGCGTTTCATGCGTGAAGGCACGCTACTCTTGAGATCAGCGGTGATCGGAGTCTCGTCATCACCTTGAGTCGCTGTGATAGGTTGGGAAGCCATGTCGCCAGTTGTATCGTTAAGAGTTCCCAAACGATCGAAGATTGTAGGAGGAGCTATACGGTCGAACACCGATCGTCTCTGTACTTGAGTGTGAGATGATTCAGCCTCATTGTTAACTCGCAGCTCACCTAATCTGCAGAATACAGACGGACGATCTCTCGTGGGAAGTTGACGTTTTGCATATGTTTGTCCCAGCCTTCGAAACACAGGGGGCATCCTCCTTATTGGTGGATTCATCCTATCGAAGACGGATGAAGTGTGTTGTGAGCTCTGTTCCACCTTTTTCTCTTCGTCGACTTCTTCGACAGTGATGTGTTGATAGGAAAAGGCATCCTTGCGTCGAACAGAGATCTTTATGGGCGCAGGAGGCTCATAACCAAAACCGACTTCGGTGACTGCAAAATCACCCCCTTCCTTGAATAGTTTCTTTTGGGTTGCATTTAGACCGTACGGTTCCACCTCCACAACGTCGCCTAGTGGAGTCGGATTTTGAAAGTCGTATCCGGCCTTCTCCATAAACTTGTATGCATTGGAGTCGAATCTCCCTACGTTCTTCTCACTTGAGGCGTCTGCTTCGTTCGCCATTGTTCCTTTGGTTGAGGGAGTAAATCCTGCAACTGGAGGTTTCACGATTGGCGTTTGGTTGCTGTTGGGTAGAGGTGTGACAACTTTCTTCACCCATTCTTGTTTGATGGACTTCTTAGTCTTATACACCTCTATAGTCTTTGGTTTCAAGCTCTGACATGCTTCAAAAGGGTTTTGTCCTTCCTTGCGACGTGATTGTGGAATGTATCGCAGGACGACGGTCGTAGTTGGTATTGGTTGCTGAACTTTGACATTTGGAACTGCTGCAGGCTCGGTAACAACCTCTGCCTGATTCCGTTGGTCATCTTCTAATAAAGGTTGATTGACTGGAACCTTAGCTTGAACCACAATTTTATCCCTTCTTGTCCCTTTGCCAATTGAGGAGATGGAAGACGGCAGCAACTCAGATGAGCAAAGGTCTTCGTCGAAAAACTTGGCGTCAGCGAAGTATGAATCTGCTTTGTCGAACGGCTTCGCATCCCCATTGATTTTTCTTTCACCTCCACGATAGTATTTTCATACATTGGTGAAGGGTTGACGGTACCACTCCATTTTGATGTTGCCATGGTCAACCTAGTAACAACTTGTATGAGGCCTTGACATCTATCACGTGAAACAGTGTATCCGAAGAGAGATCTCCTATCTTGAGGTTCACGCGAATAAGTCCGATAGCACGTTCAGCATTTGAGTTGAATTCGTGAATAGTCATACGACTATTAGAGAGTTCGTCCATCGTGATCCCTAACTCTGTCATGGTTGTTTTTGGCATGAGACTAACGCCAGAGCCTCCATCGACAAGGATTCGGCGAACTTTATGCCCCCTTATGTAACCTGACACGTAGAGCGGCCTATTGTGGGGTTTAGACCCTAGTAGGAGATCCTCATCAGAAAATGTCACAGCCGTGCTGCATGAAGCGCACTTGGATGATTCTTCTTCAAAGTCTGTAGCATCTTTGGTCTCTTCTACATACAACTTTGGGTTTTAGAGAGCTTGGATTATGTGTTGTCGCGTCTCCTCTGACAGATCAAAGATTTGTTTCCACCCCATACGCGCAGGGAGAGCGCATAAAGTGGCTGACACCCTCTCGTCCTATTCAGGGTTGGGTGGTTGGACTACCAAAATATTATTAGTTGGGACTTCCTCCTCTTCATCCTCGCTTACCGAAGTTGACGGTGCGCATGCAGTGACTTTGTCGAGGTATTCTGCTGGGAAGAATTCCTTCAGGGTGACAGGCGCCGATGGATTTTGTTCCAAGAGGTCGATTGGCAGCACATATGGCTTTACGACCTTCTTTGGCTTCTTCTTTCCTTTAGGTCGACGGGGACCCTTCTTCTTTGGTTGTGTCCTTTTGTGTGACACAAGTTGTGGTTGAGGCTTCGCTTGCCTCCTTGACTTTCTTCTTGTCACCAACGTCCACCCCTCATCGTCATCGACATCTAAGGAGCCTGGTGATATGTTTGATTTCTCTTGCGCCTCTACCTCTGATGACACAAGATTTGGTTGTGGGGTCGGTCTTGGACGCCATACTAGCATAAATTCAAGACTACCAAACCGAATGGAGTAGGCATACCACTCAGCTTTGCTATCACATGGACAAGATGGGAGTGAATCCTCCATTACTGTAGTACAGTTTGTTCCCACGACGTCTTCGTAGTCCCAAGCTACCACACACCTTTTCTCGAGGTCCATCATTTTCTCTTTTGCGTCAACACACTTTCCCGTGGGATGGCTGATCAGCCTGTGGTACGCACAGTACCTAGGATGATCGGTTTTGCCTACCTCCTCAGGACGCTTTGCTTCAGGTAGTTCGATGAGCTTATTCTTTAGCAGCTGCTCCAACATCTCTGGCACGTCAGAGTCGGGAAAATGATACTTTTTGGCCATCAGCTCTTTCAAAGAAGGCCTGTCGCGGTTGTTCTCCCTTGTTGACGTATCCTTTTTCTTTTCGTACTTTGGTTTTGCAGAGATCTTGATTGGACCGCTGCTGGTGGTGACGGCCATAGCCTCCTTTGTCGTGCCCTTGGAGGTCTTGTCACTTTTCTTATACTCCTTCTTTTCAAATAGAGTTTTCACAAAAGAGGAGGTACGTTCCTTCTTACGCGCCTTTAATGTGAGCTCCATGTCATAGGCGCGTGTCGCAAGGTCTTGGAAGTCCTTAGGCTTATTTGTCTTTAAACTGTACATCACATCCGTGTGCATACCATTAATGCACATCTCTACAGCTGAACTCTGGGTTAGCCTATCTTTGCATTCAAGACACAGTGCACGCCAACGGCTGATGTAGTCAAGAACGGGTTCCTCATCCCATTGGACGGTATTTGTGAGGTCGCTCATACTGACAATGTGCCTAGCGTTGTAGAACCTGTTCAAGAACTCATCTTGCATTTGATCCCAATTGTCGATAGACTCGGGATCCAAGTCGGTATACCAGTCGAAGGCGATACCTTTGAGGGATCTGACGAACTGCTTGACCAGTCGATCGCCTCCCGTTCCAGCATTATTGCATGTTTCCACGAAGTGCGCAATGTGCTGTCTTGGGTTGCCCTTCCCGTCGAACTGCTGGAACTTCGACGGTTGATAGCGTGAAGGCATCTTCAGTTTGTCAATCCTCTTGGTATAAGGCTTGACGTAGCGAAAGCTATTCGCAGAGCTTTCACCAAACTGATTCTTAACTGGATCTGCTATCAGCATTTGCAACTGCTTTTGGGAGTAGGAGCTCCCCTTGGTTTTGATGATATCATCATGCTCAGACTCCTCCTCGTCATCTTCTTCTTCCTCTTCATCGCTGCTACCCTCATTTTCGGAGTTAAGTGGCTTCTCAGCTTGCGCAGCTCAGCTACCTCCTTCTGAAGGTCCTCTATCTTCTTGTTCTTTTCTTCATTCTCGAGCCTGAGCTTCTCGAAGTGGGCCTGCATTTCTGCCAACTGTTCTTCGACAGTCTTTGGTGTTATCGTCATGACAGATGCGACGATCGGCTTATACTTCTTCTCAGGGCTACAGGTCTTCACATCCTTAATCTTCTTGCGCTGAGGGGAAGCAGACGCAATTATAGCTGTAGCTGCTGCAGCAATGGAGGCAGCAGAAAATCTGCGAGACCGCTTAGGAACCTCGGCAGCACGAAGGCGAGCAGGAGCAGCGTTGACGACAGCCTTCTTTGCCATCCCTCTGGTGCGGACGCCGATGGGTTGCGCTGTAATAGCGTCTGGAGAACTCTGTGTCACTTTGCTAGAGGTCTTCTTGGAGGAACGAGGAGTGCGCTGTTCAGCAGACATCGTCGTTACAGTAGTTGATACGTACGTAGTAGGGATGAGAGGTAGAGTTTCACGTCGGGTTCACCAAAATTTGTTGACGCAAATTTTGTACTAAGACAAAATAAGGAAACAAATTAATATTTTATTAATATCAGAAAAGTTGTGTGTTTACAATCTCTAATGTAATCCTCTGAATTATACTACGCAGTAAGGGGTATGTTGTACGATACACTACATTGGTAGCGTACGTGCTGTTGGGGGGTGCGCGCGTCGTCCGCGTGCGTTGTTGTTGTTCTTGAGAGGGTCGCAGGGGACTTGAATCTCTCCTTAAACTTGGTTGTTTGAACTTGTGTTTGATTTGATTTGCAGGCGGCACAGATGTGCTTGTTAACTGCGTGTGGCCGAGAGTTTGAGAATTCCTCTGGGGTTTTCTTCTCTCTGATTTTTCCAACCTGGAAATGAATGAGTGTCACTCTATTTATATAGAGTGAAAACCTAATTTCTGGCGGGCTTGTTGTCGCGGGCCTATCTTCAGGCTTTATGTGGACTTGGCCCAATTGCCTGTTTTATCCGAATCATGATCTAATTAACCAAATCAGTAATCGAATCAACCCGGATTTCATTTAACGGGCACTACGTCAAAAATAGGCAAAGAGAACGATTGATTCAAAGCTAAGCAGAACGGTTGAGGAACCGTTCTCTAAACGACTGTACTTAACGGCTAAGAGAACAATTGTAACCGTTCTGAAAGGCTATAAGAACGGTTGTAACGAAAACCGTTCTCAAAGACCTTTAAGAACGGTTCCTGAGAAAACCGTTCTCATATATGTGCAACCTTTAAGAACGGTTTTATGTAAAACCGTTCTGGAAGGTACACATATTTTTCAAAAAAAAAAAAAAAAACATTTCGTCATTTCCGAACCCCAACCTATGACCCTCAACCGAAAACCCAAATTACTTCATCATCAACAACAACAACAACAACAACAACAACAACAACAACAACAGAAACAAAACAAAATTAAATTATAACTCCCATGAAATAATATAAGATCGTGTTGATACAAAATCAGTACAAACAATATACACAGCAAAATCTTCAAAATCTGCAGAAAAAGAATACTAACCACCTATAAACCTAACACTACTTTCTAGTAAATCTTGTTCATCGATCTTCTTCACTTCACGGGTTTTGCTCATCGATCTTCTTCTTACCTTAGATCTGGGTTTTTTTCATCGATATAACCACAAGAAAAAAACCACATATTAAAGTATAAAATTAAGAACGAAGTAAACAATCGAAAGAAAAAAAAAAAAATTCGCAAATGCAAATTTAAAAATCGACGGAAAAAAAACCCACCTGAGAAACACGGTTACACTCCTCAACTCCTCCCAACCGAACCTCCAATTTGAATCTGGAAAAGAAAAACTAAAAATAGATAAAAAGTAGATCTGAAAATCAAACATGGTTTCTCTCATACCATTTGAAACCCAACGAAAAATCACGATACATTAAACTTTTAAGAAACTGAACACCAAAAAAATCAGATTATATTATTACCAAACAACGTCGGCGGTGTCGTGGCCGAAAATCGGTCGTCAGGAAGGCGTTAAAGAGGACAAAATCGGCACCAGCAAGAGAAACCCTCGGCGAAAAGAAGTGGTCGACGATGAAGAAAATGATAGGGTTGATGATGGTGATGAGCAGAGAGAAAAAAATTGTATGAGGAGATGAGATCAGAAGAGATAGAGAATAAGAGATAGTGAGGAGAGAGAGGGTTATAATGAGATATGAGGAGAAATGAATGTGGCATCTAGCGGAGGTGATGAGGTAGGGTTTTTTTTTTTTTTTTTTTTTTAGAGGTTATTATTAAAACGGTTATATATTGGAACCGTTTTTGTAGGTGGACCTAAGAGAACGGTTTTGTAGAGACCCGTTCTCTTTTTGTTGGTTCTTATTTTAACAAGACCTAAGAGAACGGTTTTATATAGAACCGTTCTCGTAGGTCTAATTTTCTTTTTACCTTTTTTTCAAAAAATACATTTACGATCGGTTTTTAGCACAACCGTTCTCTTATCATTTAAGAGAACGTATTTAAGTAAAACCGTTCTCTTACGGGGGTTCTCAAAGCTTGTTTTTGACGTAGTGGGGGTAAAATTAATTAAATTGAGTTAAAATTTGATATTAACTCATAAATAATTAATTTATCTAATTTACGGCACATTAACAAATTTTTAGTGCCTACAGTCGCTTGATGCAACTGGGTGAATCTTCGCCGTCCCGCACCGCCCTTGCCGTGACGACCCGATCAGACGCTGCTTCTTCCCCTGTCTCCTTGTCGACTCAGGGCCGTGGTCAGAGTACCTCCTCCAACCGCGGTCGTGGTCGCCACAACATCCACCGTGGCCGGGGTCGTGGTCAGCCCAGCCGCTCCCATTCTACCGGCGGCTCTCATCAGGACCCACCACCATCGGCTCGCGAGACTCCGATCGCTGCCCCGCCCGTTTCCCCGTGGTACTCCTGGTGGCCGACGGCTCCTTGCCCTTTTCCCACAGCCCCGTGCTGGGGTCCTCCTGCCGCCCCTCGTCCGCCTCCTTATCGGGGTGGTTATGGCGCTTCACCTCGGGCTCGGGCCCAGGCATATGTCACACCTTATGTTGAAAATATTCAACCCCATGAGTTGGCTGAGGCTTATAATTCAATGACTTTGACTCCACCAGATGACAATTGGTATATGGACACGGGTGCCACTTCGCACCTCACATCAGATGCAGGTACGCTTAATTCTAATGTTCATACGAGTGCAATTCGTTCTATTTTGGTTGGTAATGGCAGCTCTATTCCAGTTAGGGCCTCCAGAACTAAGACTTTAACCCTCCCCACTCGTGACCTTCATCTTCGTAACACCTTAGTCGTTCCCGAAATCATTAAAAATTTAATTTCCGTCCGTCAATTTACTACATATAATAATGTTTCCGTAGAATGTGACCCTTACGATTTTTGTGTGAAGGATCTGCCTACTGGGAGGACACTTATGACCTGTCCTAGCACTGGAGAGCTATACCCTGTCACCACTCTTCCACCGTCCCCCAACCTGCCGCCATGCCTTCCTCTTTTGCTGTCCTTTCTTCCTCCGTCTGGCGTAGTCGTCTCGGCCATTCGGGGGCACATGTTTTATCTCATCTTCGTAGTAATAACATTATTCGTTGTAATAAGGAGTCCAGCTCCAATCTTTGTGATTCTTGCCAACTTAGTAAACATGTCCGTTTGCCTTTCCATGATTCACATTCCACAATTTTTTTCCCATTTGATATTATACATAGTGATTTATGGACATCTCCAATTCTGAGTATTACGGGTAATCGTTACTATCTTATTTTGCTCGATAATTTCACTAATTTTTTGTGAGTCTATCCTCTAAAACAAAAATCTCAGGTTTTCACCAAATTTCTTGAATTTCGTGCTTTTGTTCGCACGCAGTTCGAAAGAGAAATAAAATGTTTCCAATGCGATTTAGGCAGAGAGTTTGATAATTCTTCCTACCACAATTTTGCTCGTGAGAAGGGTCATGTTTTCCGTTTCTCCTGTCCTCAAACATCCTCCCAAAACGGCAAAGCCGAGCGAATGATTCGGCGCATTAACGATATTTCTCGTACCCTTCTCACTCATGCTTCTCTCCCTCCTAAGTTTTGGGTTGACTCGTTACACACGGCGGTCTACCTACATAACATCCTCCCTTCCAAAATTCTCCATCTCCGCTCGCCTACTTCTGCCCTTCACCTCCGTCACCCCACTTACGACCACCTCCGCACTTTTGGCTGCTTGTGCTATCCTAATATTGCTTCTAAGGCCCCACATAAACTCTCCCCTCGCTCCATCCATTGTGTTTTCCTTGGTTACCCTCACAATCATAGGAGTTATCGTTGTCTTGATCTTGCCACAGGTAAAATCATCATTTCCCGCCATGTCACTTTTGATGAGCACACTTTTTCGTTTGCTGACTCATCTCACTCCCCTCACTCGTATGATTTTCTCTCTCCGCCTACCTTACTCCTTAACCCCGATCTATACGCTTACCCTACCTCCCCTGCCATACCCACACCACCCGGTTCTCCTGGCCACACACCTCGTACACCAGATCCGACCCCTCCCACTGGTCCTCGCCAGCCTTTGGTCGACACTACACCACGTTACACTCCGCCCCATCGCCGCGCTTCTCCCCTCCTCACATACTCTCGTCGACCTAGGGCTCAACCTCTCACTCCTCCGCCCACCTCCTCTTCCTCTCCACCATCTGCACCTGCCCCCACACGTACCATGACCACCCGGGCTATGAATGGTATTTACAAACCCAAACCCCCCTCCGCTCTCCATATTCAATCTGAGGCCTCGCTTTCTCCCTTACCTAGGTCTCACCTTCTTGCCCTTAAGGACCCTAACTGGAAGGCTGCTATGCAAGCTAAGTACGTTGTATGTGGTTATTTCGGCACAAGTTTCGTTCTGATGGAACATTAAAGCGCTATAAGGCGCGCTTGGTCGCTAATGGCAAGTCCCAGCAGGTCGGTGTTTATTGTGATGAGACTTTTAGTCCTGTTGTTAAGCCTGACACTATACCTACCGTTCTCACCATTGTTGTATCCCGTTCTTGGCCGATTCATCAGCTGGATGTCAAGAATGCTTTTCTTCATGGTGATTTACGGGAGACTGTATACATGTTTCAGCCCCCTGGATTTGCTGACCCTGCTAAACCTACACATGTTTGTCGACTTAAGAAATCTTTGTATGGTCTCAAGCAGGCTCCTCGGGCTTGGTATCATCGGTTCGCTACCTATGTTCTTCAATGTGGTTTTAAGGGTATCTTGTGTGACAACTCTCTCTTTGTGTATCGCTCTGGTACTGATATGGCTTATCTCCTGTTGTATGTGGATGATATTGTACTCATTGCATCCTCGGATGCCCTTCTGCGACGTTTTATTGATATGCTGTCTCGGGAATTTGTTATGTCTGACCTTGGGTCCCTTCATCATTTTCTTGGCATTGCGGTTTCTCGTGATCAGTCGGGTTTATTTTTGTCCCAGAAGAAGTACGCTGAGGAGATTATTTCTCGGGCCTCAATGTCTGACTGTAAACCAGTTGCGACTCCAGTGGAGGTTGGAACGAAACTTAGTGCCAATTCTGGTCCGTCGGTAGCTGACCCCACTTTGTTTCGTAGCCTTGCCGGTGCTCTTCAGTATTTGACTTTCACCCGTCCTGATATCTCTTACGCTGTCCAGCAGGTGTGTTTATTCATGCATGATCCTAAAGAGTCTCATTTTCAGGCACTTAAGCGCATTTTGCGGTACCTCCAGGGCACTTTAGATCATGGTTTGTCATTATCTGCTTCTGCCATTTATGGACTGACTGCCCATTCTGATTCCGACTGGGCTGGCTGTCCCGACTCTCGTCGGTCTACGTCTGGCTACTGCGTGTTTTTGGGTGATAATTTGGTGTCATGGTCGTCCAAGCGTCAGCCTGGTGTATCTCGTTCTAGCGCAGAATCCGAGTATAGAGGGGTTGCTAATGTCGTGGCCGAGGCTACTTTGCTCCGCAATCTGCTGCTTGAGCTTTATTTACCACTACGTCGGGCGACTGTTGTGTACTGTGACAATATCAGCGTCGTGTATCTCTCTTGCAACCCTGTTCAACACCAGCGCACAAAGCACGTTGAACTTGATATTCACTTTGTGCGTGAGCGTGTTTGTGTTGGCGATATTCACGTCCTCCATGTCCCAGCTGCATACCAATACGCCGACATCTTTACTAAGGGCCTTCCTCGGCCGCTTTTTACTAGTTTTCAATCCAGTCTGAGCATTCGTCCTCCTGCTCCGACTGCGGGGGTGTGATAGAATATGAATATATTTAGGTTTAGTTCATTGTATCTTTGTGATTCTTTGTACCAATCTATTGTACTTAGTTAGTCTATTGTACTCTGTATCTAGCATGACTCTTCGGATGCCTTAGCCTTTGGTATTCCTCTCTTGTACAATATATATTGACATATAGTGTAATCCCTTATCAGGGAGTTTTACCATCTCACAGTTTTCAATACTTATTGAGCTTTAGTAGGTTTTCCCATGGACCAATTCAGGTGGCTGACCTTGTAAAGTTGTCCAGCGGTATTTATAGCAAAGAAGTTGTGCTAAAGAAGACATCTAGAAATTTGTGCTGGTTTCCATGCTAGTGCCCCTTCACTACTCAAATCTACAAGTACAAAGTCGACATCGGTAGCTGCAGTGTTCGAAAGTAGTGCTATCCTTAACCAGCCAGAACGCTCTGATGTCGGTAACCAATTGATGCATTCAGGAGATGATAAGATCGACAACCCACAACCATTCGGTAATTAAGAATACAGACACGCATGATGATGAGTTATAAGTTTTGGCTATCCACATATTACAATGCTGCCAATGCCATTGTGATGCTACGAGACTAGATGGAATACCCACTGCTAGTTGCTAACTGAAATTCGGGAGACGTGATACAAGAAACCAAAGAAACAGTGTTGAACCATGTAGTGTGTGTTTTGATGATGACAAGATGATATGATTTCTATGTTGATTGCTCCTTTGGTGTGAGCTAACATCTTGTTTAGTTTTGGTAAGCTAACATTTCAGGAAGATTGGATTGACCTACGAGTTTACGGCTATACCTATGGAGCTACAAGATGTGAGACATTGAAGACTATAGATTAGAAGGTTTATACTTTCATATAGTCTTGTTGTAAGATGAGTTTGTGTGTTTGATTGACGTGTGTGGAATTGCTAAATTGTAATTACAGAGAACAGTACCTAGTATTGTACCCTGTAATGCTGAAACTCTTGATTTCGAAATTGATTTTACAAGAAACGCGATTAGTATTTTTGGAAAATGAATTCTTATGATTTCTAAAATATCTCAAGAATTTCATATATTTGATTCACATATTTTGTAATATATTATTTCTTTTATAGGAGTATATATTTAGATGTGAATGTTTGAATTTTAGGAAAATGAGAAAAGATTTTATTGCAAATATATCTTTTGATTATCCTAAATGTTTGTGGAGATATTTTGACAACTTAATTCTGAAATAATCGTGTTTGATTTTGAATAAAATCTTGACTTGTTTGAAAGATATATTCTAGGAATTTCATTTGAGGTAGAATTCGTATTCTATCCTTATTTGGAATTATCCTATGTATTTTGCTTGAAAAGAAAATCACTTGAATATCTCTTAATAATTTTCTACAGCTAGAAGAAGTCTTGGGGTTTCATAAACTGTAAGTCATTTTTCTACAATAAAGTTTTGAGCTTAATTTTCCAAAGAAAACGTCCAGAGAGAACAGAATTGCATACTGTTCCATGCACTGAAATCCTACACTATACTCATCATAGGACCGAATTGTTACCTCTATCCGCTTGTCTAAAAAGCATTATTACGAGGTGATTACTACTTTTCTCTTCTAGAGTGAGGTATTTGGGGTATTGGTTGTACTCGAGTTTCCTATTGTCTTGGGTTGAGAGAGTAGGAATTGTTTCATAGTTGAAACTAGCACAACTAGAGTTAGTTGTGGGGGTTCCTCTACTTGTCTTGGGTTGACATAATAGGATCAGATTTAAACATTTTGAAATGACTCGATTTGAATTTGACCCGACCCGAATTTGACCCGTAGTTGATAAACCCGAACTTGACCTGACCCAAACTGAAGCCGACTCGAACCGTTATAGACCCGAAATATATGATTCAAAAAGTGACTCGGCTCGGATGACCCGTTTGCCAAGTGATAAGTATGTCTTTGTAAAATCTAAAACGGAATTGGGAATATGGTTTGCAAAAGAAATTTCAAATTATAATTACGCCACTTTTAATTTTATACAAGCAGCAAGAAATAAGGGAAACTAGATATAAGCCCGTTCGTTGCACGGGTCTCTTAATGACGATATCCAATTATGATGATAAACTTGATTTGGTATATATTTGACCCTTATATAGAAACTGTTGTTTTAGACAATTATTTTCATTATATGAACCTCATTTTACAAATTTGAAAACTTATACTTTCAAATCAGACCTCTCACTATAATGTCACTACAAATTTATTTTAATTCAATAGAACTACCTTGAAGATGGAGTATTACTTAACCTCTTGAAAAAAAAAGATTTTATTACTTAGAAACATTCACATAGTACTCTTGTGTTTCTATTTTTCACCAGATTTCCACAGTTTCATGTTTGTTTACAATATGTACCATAATTTTTGTCCTTCAGACACATTATTGAAAAAAAAAAATACTATAATCTAAAATAAAGTACTTGTCTTTAATTTTACAATTTTAACTTAGCACCCTCTAATAAATTAGAACCAAATTAAACTTTTTAATGAAACCTTGTGCATCGCACGGGTCACTTAATAATGACGTCTAATCATAATGATAAAATTGAACCCATGAATATCTAAATCTTTATATATGATCTATTACTTGCATTTTATTTTACCCGTGTAAACAATTGCTTTTATTACAAAATTTATTTTACAAATTGAAAACTTATACCCTTTTACTTAGCCTTAATAATTAGATTCCTGATAATGAGCTTGTATATAACTTTTAAAGACAATTTAAATATATAATTTAGTGTCAAATATCAAATAATTACTATAAAATTTTGATAGAGTGACCCAAGGGCATGTTACATGACTTATTTATGTGAAAATTATATTTGGGTGTAAATAAATTTAAGGATCCACTATGATTAATTAGGAGAATTTCTCAAAAATATGTACCTTAATTTTTGCCCTTTGGACACATGATTGAAAAAGAAAATAAATAGTATATTCTAAAATAAAATCTCCCTCTTTAATTGTTCGACTTTAAATCAACAACTTTTAATGTCATTTACAACTATACTTTTATACAAAAATACAACTTTGAATACTATAGTTTACTTTATAAAAAAAACAAAAAGATAGTATTACTTCGAAACATTCACATAGAGCCTTATATTTCTAGTTTCACATGGTGTCAACATTTTTTGGTTTGTGTATAATACTAAGCTAAAAGAGAAAGGCTAACATTACGCATTAGTAGACTCTAAATACAATGATGTAAGAGCAACTACTTTTTAGAGATCGATAACATATACTCTATCTGTTCAAGTGAGATGTTGGACTATTTCATATTTGCGTGTTTCAATGAATTGTTGGGCTTTCCTTATTTAGGGGGTTTTGGGGTATGTAAAGTTGATATAGTGTCCTCAAGTGGTCTCACCACTACCCACCTTTTTATTGGTTTTGTTGTGATTTTCTATTTCTCTCACCTCTCCCCCACCTTTACCAGTGCGGATCATCTGGCTCATTTTCCTATCTTACTTCATTTTCACCTCCAATCACGTGACAACATTTTATTATATTATCTTTAAAAGATTATCTTTTCTGGAAAGATTTATGAAATGCTACCTTTACCCCACCATATATTGGTTTTTGGTCCAAAACAAAGTCCAAGATCCCACTGGAACGGAGGGAGTAACTTTATTCGTTAAAACAAACTAATGAACATGAGAATTTGTCTAGCTAGAGTGCAATTTACATATAGGTTATGAATAGATCGATTAATTCCAATAAGATCTTTCTCTCAGTCATTATAAGAGTGCAATTCATACTTCTTAAGAAGCAAGTTCTATAACTTCAAAAAAAAAAAATTGTTCTAATCCGCCAAATTAATTAAACAAAGGGTCAAACAATAAAAGGTAATAAGCATAGTCATGAAAAAAGGAGAGCTTCTCCTCTAGGAAATAACTGTACGCACATCCGACTCGGAAAACTAGATTCATGGCTAACGGCAGGCGACCAGGGCGGCCTAAAAAACAAACACCACCGGCAGATAACCCCGCTCAGGAGGAAGAGGAAGATACTGGTATCGAAATTAATGGTGAAGAATCGAAGCCGAAAACAAAAACCCAGCTGGGCGAAAAACCAAACCCTAAGGTGGGTATGAAATTGTATTATGATGAAAGTGTTGGAAAAGATAATGAAATTACCATTGAGGAGTCTGATATTCAGGATGAGCTTGAAAAATGGCAACATACTCTGATAGGAAATGTGATTGGAGGCAAACCCTATGTCAAGGATTTGACAGAATTTGCAAAAAAGCATTGGGGGAATCTGGGTAAACCAATAGTGAAATACTTGAGGAGAGGATGGTTTACATTTAAATTCTTCAGTGAGAATGAGATGAATGAGGTTATGAAAGCTGGGCCTTGGAAACTAGGTGGAAATCCTCTGATTTTGAAACCTTGGAATCCAGCAATATCTCAGGAGCTGGAGAGCATTACTTGTATTCCTGTTTGGGTTTTGCTACCTGATCTGGATCCATGGTTATGGAGTGATCATGCTTTAAGTAAAATTGGAAGCAAGCTGGGAAAGCCTATGTGTGCTGATCACACAACAACACACCAGGAAAAGCTGTCCTTTGCTCGAATTCTAATTGAGGTTGATGTTTCACAAGAGTTGCCAAATGAAGTGTACATAAACACACCTCATTGTGGACAAATTGCTCAGAGAGTAGATTATGAGTGGGTGCCTTATTATTGCAAATCTTGCAAGAAATTAGGTCATTTATCTCAAAGCTGCAAACTTAACAGGAAAAATGAACCAAAGCCAGACAAGGTCTATAAACCTGTAAAGAATAAGGAGGTAGCTGAGACTCAAATTCCTACTGTGCAAGCACAAGTAGTAGTGGATGAGCCTTGCCATACTACTCCTCCCACTTCTCTTGCTAAGGATTTTGGGAAATACAGTGTTGACGAAATGGGGTTTAGGAAAAGGAAAAGTAGTGGAGGACAGAAACTAGGCTACAGGAGACAGTCCATCCTACAACACTCAACAACAGCTTTAAAGTTTTCATGACATCAGGTGTGGCTGAAAAAGGGAGGGATGAAATTCAAGGATTAAATGTGGTGCATCATTTTTTAGAGAAAGATGGAGATCCAGACCCTCCTCCATTATGCTGATTGGAGCATGGAACTAGAGGACTGAATGAGGTCCTCAAACAGCAGGAGGTGAGATACCTCCTTCTGAAGAATAAGTTGAGTATAATAGGAGTTCTTGAAACAAGAGTGAAGGAAAATAAAGCTCCAGGAATCCTCAAAAGGAGTTTTGGGCATTTTCAAGCTGCTTCAAATTACAGCTCTCACTATAATGGTAGAATCTGGATCCTTTGGAATTCAAGTTATGCAAAAGTAGATATTCTCAAAACCACTAGTCAGCTCATTCACTGCAAAGTCAGCCATCTGTCTACTAAAATTGAAATTTATACTACCTTTGTTTAAGGTAGTAATGATGCCAATGAGAGGAAGCAGCTTTGGACTGATCTGGAAAGCTGTTCTCAGCAGCAGCATCCTTGGATTGCTTTGGGTGATTTTAATATAGTCAGATGGATTACTGAAAGGCTTGGGAGATCTCAACCAATACAAACAGACATGGATGACTTCAATTTATGTCTGTCAAGGTGTGGGTTAGAGGATATGAGGCAGATTGGCTGTGACTTCACCTGGAATAACAATCAAGAGGGTGATAATAGGACTTGGGGGAAATTAGACAGAGCTGTGATTAACTCTGCCTGGGTTATGGAGCATCCTAACTCTCAAGCTGATTTTCAGCCAAATGGAGTGTCTGACCACAGCCCTATAGTTGTCACAATTGCAGAAAACAAAAAAATTCCCAAAACTTTCAAATTTTTAAACTGCTGGGCTGATCATCCTAAATATAGGGATGCAGTTAATGCAACTTGGAGAAAGGATTGTGCTGGGAATGCCATTGATAGATTGCATAACAAGCTTAAAGTCACTAAACAAGCTTTGAAGGAGCTTAACAAGGAAGACTTCTCAAATCTAACTGCCAGAGTGGAGAATTGTAAATCAAGTCTGGAGGAGATGCAGAAGAAGCTGGAGAAAGATCCAAGAAATATAGATCTTCAGTGTTGTGTTGAAGAAGCTCACAGCAAATACTGTCAACTAAAAAATGCAGAACTCAGCATGCTAAGACAGAGATAAAAAATAACTCATATTCAGCTTGCTGATAGTAGCACAAGCTACTTTTATGCCAAAATAGCTGAATTAAAACATCAAACCTGCATAATGGACATCAAGGATATGAAAGGGAAAGATTGTTCAGGGCAAAAGGAAATTGCAGATGCTTTTATAGAATTCTACAAGAGTCTGCTTAGCACAGCTCAACCAGTGGAGGCTATGGATACAGATTTTCTGAAAATAGGTAACTGTCTGCCAACTGAGAGACATGATGAGCTAAGGAAGGTTACTAAAGAAGAGGTTAAAGAGGTTCTTTTCAGCATGAGCCCTGACAAGAGCCCAGGCCAAGATGGATTTAATGCAGGATTCTTTTAGAAAACTTGGGACATTGTATAGAAAGATCTGATCAAGGCTATTATGTATTTCTTTGACAAGCATCAGATGCCAAAGAAGCTTAATACTACTATGATCACCTTGATTCCTAAAAAGCTCAATGCAGCCAGTGTGGCAGACTACAGACCAATTGCTTGCTGCTCTACTGTTTATAAAATCATTAGTAAGATTCTTGCTAATAGATTAAAAGGTACCTTGGAGATGATTGTTGGTAAGGAGCAAGCGGCTTTTACTTCTGGGAGAAGCATATTTGATAATATTGCTATCTCTCAAGGATTAGTCAAAGGTTACTCTCTCAAGAATGTTTCCCCTAGATGTCTTCTAAAAATTGACATTAGAAAGGCTTTTGATTCTCTGAGTTGGGATTTCATCAGAGATATGCTGAACACCTACAACTTCCCTCCTCTGTTTGTTAGTTGGGTCTGCAGCTGTCTTACTTCTACCTGGTTTTCCTTGAAGGTTAATGGGATTTATGAAGGATTCTTTAAGGGTATGAATGGTCTAAGACAAGGAGACCCACTTTCTCCTTACATTTTTTGTCCTTAGTATGGAAATTTTATCAAGATACTTGAGAAATATGAAGTGCTCTCCTCAGTTTTATTATCATCCTCAATGCTCGAAGATCAAATTAACACACCTTGTGTTTGCTGATGATCTTATGATCTTCACCAGGGGTGATCTGCCCTCTGTAGCTGCTGCTATGTATTGCTTAGACAAGTTTGCAAGGGTTTCAGGTCTGCAGGCAAACCACTCCAAAACTGATATTTATTTTGCTGGAGTTCAGGACAGGATCAAACTTGACATTTTCAGGATTACAGGGTTTAATGAGGGCTCTTTCCCATTCAGGTATTTGGGAATTCCTTTGAACTCTGCTAGACTTACAAGTGACATGTATGAGCAATTGGTGAGCAAAATTCAACATTCCACTGAATGCTGGTTTGCTAAAGGATTATCTTATGCTGGGAAAGTCCAACTAATAAATTCAGTTATATTTGGCATGGAAAATTTCTGGTGTGCGGGTTTTTGCTCCCAAAAGGTATTGTCAAGACAATTCACAGGATCAGCAAAAAATTTCTTTGGAACATTAGGCAAGGAGAAAGGAAAATGCAATACAAAAGTTGGATCAGCATTTGTTCTCCAAAACCTGAGGGAGGTTTGAGCATAAAGGAAGTCCTAGCTTGGAATAAGGCCCTTCTTGCTAAATGGATTTGGAAATTGGCTAATGGTAACAGTGGATTATGGGAAGATTGGATAAGGGCTTATAGACTCAAGAACAACTCTTTGACTGAAGCCAGGTTCAAAAGCAGTGACTCAGAAAACTGGAGGAGTATTATCAGGGTGAAAGATGAAATGGTTGAGAAGCTCAATGGAGAAGATCTCTGCTCAACTGTCAAATCTTGGTCTAAAGGCAACAAGTATGATATTCAGGCAGCCTATAACTTTTTTCGGCTCAAATTCCCTAAAGTGAGATGGCACAAAGTGGTGTGGGACAGTATAAATCTTCCTAAAAACAGCTTCATTACTGCAATGGCTGTGCAGAGGAAGCTTGCCACTGTCGACAACATTGTTAAAAGAGGGATGCATCTGGTTAATAGGTGTGTTCTATGCAAATCTGCAGCTGAATCGCATAGACACCTCCTCTTTAGATGCACTTATGCGGCTGAGGTTTGGGGTAAAATCAAAAGCTGGATTGGTATGAACTTTCAAAGCAATGACATTAATCAGGCGATGGAATGGTTAGGGAAAAAGAAAAACAAGAAAAGTTGGCGCCACAAGTGGGTTGTTTGTGGCATCACGACAACAACCTACTTCATTTGGAGGGAAAGGAGTAGCAGGATTTTCCAAAATGAAGAGCATGATATTGAGTGGCTTGTGAGGCAAATTAAATTCGTAATCTGTGTGAGACTATTTTATCGTTACTCGGAAGAGGTTATAGATAATCTAGAGCCAATTCATTAGTTTCATGTTCAGGTTTGAGATTGTTGCTTAGGGGCGTTTTGTAAGGAGATCTTTATTTTCCCATCTTGGATGAATAAAGATAAAAAATTCTTGCAAAAAAAATAAAAGGTAATAAGCAAAATTGTTGCCATCCTGCTCGTAGGAGCTTGAACCAGCTGATCTTTGTCTTAGAACTAATGACGAAGGAATTACAACTTATACAAATTGAGATACAAATATCATACAATACTATACTTCTTGTTTATTTTATAAAACTCATTAGACCCTCGGCATACAGTGGCTGTGGACAATTCAAAAAGTGAATTTTAAGAAGTACATGCATTGGAGAAACTTATTACAGACTCTTATTGGACATGGAAAACATTAGACATAATTCTGACCTTTTACTTGCTCAAATTGGGCTTCGTATATCATTACCTTTTGGTAGGAGTAGGATAAATGCAATCTATTTCTGTAGATGATTAGAATAGATCTACCATTGTGAAATTTTTTCAGTAGTATCAGAATAGATATTGAATTCTCCCCGAGTAGTAGGATTAGACTGTAATATAATGAAGTCTCCTTTGAGTACGATTAGAACATAATGAACCCTATCTTTGCGTAGGATTAGAATAGGTATGTAGATAGTTTAGAAATCGATCGCGAGCTGTCTTGTTAATATGTGAGGTACGTAAGAATGACGTGATTTTGGTTTACAATTACAATACACTAAACTTATCTTCACGTAGGATTAGAATTGGTCGATAACTTAGAAATCAACTTGTCTTGTTAATATTTGAGGTATGCAAGAATGACGTGATTTTGGTTTAGTAACAAATTATATACTTTGGCTTAATTATTGATACAATGATGGATTTGTGATCAACATTTTCTTTAATTAATTCTTCTTCTTTAATTTGATATTATTGTTGTAAAGCTACTTCATTGTACCACACAAAAATTAAAGTTAGACACCAATACTACGATAATTGGACAATAAAATTAGCATAAACTTGTAACAACAACGAAAAACAATTTTCATAAGCGACAATGTATACGCAATGCATAATTACATACATGAAAAGTACAAAAAAAAAAAAAAAGGAAAATAAAATTTTACGTTAAAAGCAAAGCATGCATGGATATTTATAGGTTTAGATATAGGTGTTACTTTCCACCCGGTACAGTTCAACTTGTATTAGTAAAACTCGGTTAACATTGGAGTAGAATTTGATACCTTGCTTCTAACGATTTGATAGGACTCACACATATTATGGACAACTTCAGTATTTCACTCTAATTTCCTTACAACCATGGACTCTGTCACAAAGCAAGAAAATTAAATAAAATCTCGTGGTTAATCCAAAAAATAAACTTTAAACGTAGGCTAATGAAATTATTCAGCTTTATATATAATAATAATATGTATGTAATGTAATGCTACAATTGTTCATCTCCCAATATTATACAAATTTTCAATTGAACTTTACCTAAACTTCTACAATCCTACAATAGTTGGACTGTCACTATGAGTTCCAAAACCTCAACTTTCAACGTAGGCCAATGAAAAATCCCTCCTTTATTATTATGTACTAGGTGAAAAGCTCGTGCGTTGCACGGGACACTTCACCATAATCGACTATTCTTATATTTTAATTAGTTAATCTGAAAATAAATAAATAAATCATGATAAAATTAACACGGGAGACTTTTCATATTCTTTTTTTTATTAATTGCTTAATCTAAAAAAATGATAATTGATTAAATGTTGGTTAAAAAAGATGTCTTCTAATCTCACTAAATCACTTATGAATATTTTTTTGTTATTTTTTAAGTCATTTTTCACAAAGTTTTAAACTTGTCGACATATCTCTACTAAAATCATACTTAACTTTTCAAAACTATGTGTAAATTAAACTTATATTGAAATACATTTCGACACGAACTCAATGATACATATATTGTAATATTCTGATATACGTAGCCCAAGTTATAACAGTTTAACAAATTCTTTTATAGGACGGTCTCACAGGTGAGACGGGCCCAATAATACACTAGCCCAAAACAATATAGATTAATTACTTAATTTTTTTTTTTTACTTAATACTTAATATTCTTGAAAATTAAAAAAGAATGTTCAACTGAAAAGAGAAAAATATTCCCTATTCTTAAGCAGTTCCAAAATAAAAAAAACCATCCTCTCCCCAATTCTGATCTCTTTTCTAATTCTCGTTCTCTTTCCAAGTCCTATTCACTTGATCAAATCTGGGTTTCTAGAATTTATCTAATCAAAATGTTCAATTCGCGAAGAAATTCCGGACGCCAATTGAAAAACAGAGGTGTAGTCTCACAATCCGAGGTATTTTCCCTTCTGTGTCAGTGTTAAATCCGGGTTTAATCTCTTGAACTAATATTTGTAGTCGAATGATGTCTGACATGACGGTAATGCTAATGAAAATATGTTGGTTTATTTGAGATTTTTCAGTTCTGCCTTCGTGCTGATTTATTCTTTCTTTGACTACATTTTCAATCTAAAAGATGATTTCATGTAGATTGCATAAGAGTAAAAGACCGTTTCACTTGTGAAGGCACTAGTATCCAGGACTCCTGTACACCCTATTGCTTGGGGCTGCTTTTAGTTGACTACTAAATCTTTTGATAGGTAATTTGTTTATCAATGTGGTTCGAATGTGCTTTCGAATTGAACTTAGGCTACCCACAATGGCTAGGGCATGGAAGGAAAGGGCAAGGGCAAGAGATTAAATAAAAAGGAAAAACAAATAAAGTTGGGGCATGGGAGAGGAGAAAGGGCAAGGTTTGCCCTCAACTTGCCCTGGGGCATGGTAAGTGAGTGGAGAGAAAATTTTGTATTCTAGTGTTTTATCCTATTTTTTTTGTTGTTATTTGTACAATTTAACTTGCTAAAATTTTTTAAAACAAAAAGAAAATTACACCAATAATTACAAAATTTCATTGTTTATAAATAGAGACCACATTTGATATACTTTAGAACACGATTTAATTTTCTCTATTTCTCCCTATAATGCATTTTATCCTCATGCCCCCGGGGAAGGTAGGGCGTCATTGTGACTTGCAATGGCATAGAGCTAAGGCAAGGCATTAAAAAAATCGTTTTTGGTAGATTGCCCTAGGGCATAGCATGCCACCATTGTGGATAGTCTTACTTTCTAAGTTCGCTACTCCAGACTTTAAGTTGAAGACTTACGGTTTTAAACTATTTTTTTTATAATAATGTCTTTTCTTCAATACTTCGTATCTTGTTTAGTTGAAGCGCTCCTTGTTTTAGATTCGTTGTCTTACACTTTTGTCATAAGCCGATTAGCTCAAATGGAAGAGCATATGCTATGCATAGGGTGTGGGTTCAAATCCCACATCGGCTATATAATATATCACTTCAAAGTCAAGGATGATGAACGTACACGATTATAGTAGGCAATAACTATATCGTCACACTTTTATTTGAAGAACAGGGGTCTTTGTTTGAAAACTCATGGTTTTAATACTAGATTCTAGTGTTTTGTTAAAACTATGTAACAACGACCATAAGATGCTTATCCCCTTGAGGTAAGAGTAACCGAGTAAGTGTTAATTATATAGCCGATGTTTTTAAGAAAACAAATAGAAAACTCAAAGTTTTCAACGAAACATCCTCTGTAATCAGGTACAAAATGCAATATCACTTTCGCTTTATAAGCTTGAGTTTTCAACTTAAGCCTTCGAATTATCATTTGAAGAGCATGAGTTTTCAGCTTAAAACCCTGAGTTTGGAACTCAAAGGATCAATAACAATCATAAACGTCGTTAGATTTATGTCCCCTACGCTAAATTTTACAACATTACAATGATTAATTTATGTAACTGACTAACTGATGCACATATAAAAATTCTAAATTATTTATTATATAATGTCGTATAATTATGGGTTGTTGAAGAATTTTCTCCCTCCATGTTTTTCGTGAGATTGGCTGCATTTTCACTTCTTATATTTTTTTTTTTCTTTTTTTTTCTTTTTAATTAATATTATAATCATTTTTCATTTTATATCTAATAAATTAAGAGTGGGCTATTATCTTATTGGGCCCGTCTCACAGGTGAGACGGTCTCACAGGAGACTTACTGTAACAGTTTATATTATGTTTCATGTTGATAACTTTATTACGTAAGAGTTTTACAAATATTGGACTCTCTTCGGGTGTTTTTCTTAATGTGTAATGATATACTAGTATATATATATATATATATATATAAAAATTACATCAAGTAAGAAGTGCTTTTAAAGTAAAAAATAAGAAACAATCTGGACCACACATCTTGATACTTTACTAACTCTCATAACTTGAGTCTCTCTATAACTTCGGTAACTATAGCACATAACTCCAATAACTTTGTAACTCTAACTTAACATCATCATAACTCCATTAACTTCAACTTAACTCCAGTAACTTTAATTTAACTTCAATAACTTTTAACTTGAATAACTAAAACACGTTTTTTTAATATAACTCCAATAACTACAAGACGTAATTATAATAACTCAAATAACTATAACACATAACTATAATAACTCCACTTTATATAATTCATAACTCTGACTTTTTTTAAAAAAAAAAAATTTTAAAAAAAAAATAGTAAACCCACATTTTTTTCTCTCTCCTCCCTTACCCACTCACCACTAGGCCTGTACAGTGGGCAGGGCAGCCCACGGGACCCTCTAACCAGCCCTTTTAAATTTAAGCCCAGCTCATTTTTTGTGAATATGGGTAGGGCTGATATGGGCTTCCTCAAAAAGGGCTGGACTGTGGGCTGTCCATAAACCCATATTACCCATAATACCCACTTAACAAAAAAAAAAAAAAAAAAAAAAAGAAATTAACTGAGTATTCAATCACGACATCTTTTTCACATTTTCATCTTGCATCACTTCCTCTCTCCTCACCTACCCCGACCGTACACGCCGCCGCCGAATCGCCGCCACCGCATCACCGCCACCGTATTGCCATCGCCGCCCCATTTTGTTAAGGTATTAACTTCTTAATTTTATTTCTGTATTTTATCATAACCCTAAATCGATTTGGGGGAAATGATTTGGGTGAATTTTTGGGTGAAAAATGTGTGTTTTCGTATTCATATTAGGAAATTATTATCTGGGTTCTTTGAAAAACTTGCGATTCTTGAAAATTTGGGTGAATTTCTGTGTTTTCTCGTTCATCAATGATGTAATTTCGAATTTTGGATGTCGGCTGAATTTGATGTTGTTGCTCTTGTTTGTGTGTCTTTTAAGAGAAGCATCTTCTTACATGTCAGAATGTAGGTGTTCGTTCAAATATGAGCTGAAATTTAGTTTGTGTTTGGGTTTTATGCAGTAGTATGGAAGATGATGGCTATCTCGAGTATAATCGCCCCCCACGCAAACGAAAATTTCGCTTTGCTTTTTTCTTACTAGAGGCTTACATCTGCTTGCATTGGTTAAACTTAAACTGTATCGAACACCCTTTTGTAATAACGTCCTGGTTGTGGACATGAGCTTTAATTAGACTCCGTAAAACTCTTTTTCTATATGTCACATGTCGCTCTGTAAAATTCTTTGTCAAATTATCGATAATTTATATCGTGTTTGATGCCACAACATTCAAAGACTGTTCCTGTGCTACAACTCTACAAGTACTACAGTAAAAAAAACTTCGGGCCCATGGGCCGGCCCAGTCCAGCCCATAATAATATGGGCCGGCCCAGTCCAGTCCATAAATATTTTGGAGATGCCCACACCCAGCCCACCTTTTTAAAGCCCAGCCCTAACCCAGTCCAGCCCACCCATTGTACAGCTCTACTCACCACCACCACCACCACACACCTCCGTCCAACCGCCGACCACCTACACTAACCACCACCCCGTTCCTTCCAGCCACCACCACCACACTCGCCGTTTTTCCACCATCCCACCGGTGGTGTTCCCTCCCCCCGTCGACAACTCACGAGCCCCAATCAACCTATTTGCTCTCCTCAAACTCCTCTTCAACCACCCCGAATTCCGTCCTCTCCGATGCTCCACCCGCCTCTCACACATATCGCCACCCCTTCCTAGACATTCGTGCCCATACCTCAAAATTCACCGCCCCTCCTGGCCATGGTGCCGCCTCGCCCTCAATTTTGGACGTAGAAATAGGAGCAAATGGGGGAGAACGAAGCGGCGGCGACGTCATGGAGTGGCGAAGGGAAGGCCGCGGGAGTGAGGCGCTCAGGATGGGTGGGTGGGGGCCGATGATAGTGATGGGAGAGGACGGCGGTGGGCGGAGCTTGGGTGGTTGGGAAGGTGCGGGGGGGGGAGCAGTTGGGGAGGAGAGAGAAAAGAGATGGGGTGTGGGTTTTTTTTTTTTGTTTTTATGTTTTTTTTTGTTTTTATGTTTATTTCGTTTAATCTCATCCCTTGATTTGGGTTGGATGAGTGGCTCAGATTGTTTCTTATTTCTGACAATAAATTAGCTTCTTATCGGATGAGTGACTCAGATTATATCTTAATATATATTTATAAACGAAACTTTTTTCGTGGGCATTGAAGAGGTCTAGAGCCCTTTGAATTTTCTTAGAGTTTCTGGTGAATAAGGAATTAATTTATGTTATGAAATTGTTATTATACCATATGTGATTTTATGGTAATTATGTATAAAATTCATATATTTTACTTATGGAAATGTAGTATATATACCATATGTAGATTTATGGTAATTTTGAAAAAATCCATCAATATAAAAAATTTCTTTTTAAGTTATGGTTGATAAGTGCCTATTTTATAGGTACTTTTAGGGTATTTAAGTATAGTTTATAGTGTATATATAATAGTTTTAGTCTAATTTATTTTGTAAATAAGTTTTATTTGAGGATATTATGCTTTGGGTATTGTTTTGTTGTTTTATATGATTGTAGGGGCATTTTGGTCATTTCACATGTTGGACCACGCGTGCCGGAGTGCTCGGAGGTAGTGCGAGTGTTCGTGAGTCCGTATACCAAGTTTGATAGCCATCCGACAAAGAATTTAGAAGAAAAGAGCATTTTGAGATTTAGCACGGCCGTGCTTATTTTGGCGCGCCCGCGCCAAATGGTCAGAAACTTTTCTATTTTCATTGTTGAGATTTGGCACGGCCGTGCGACTTCCAGCACGCTCGTGCAACTGGACATCCGGGTGGTTACTACAATTGAAGAGAGAGATGTTTTTAGTTATTTTTAGTTTCTTTTCTCCTCTTCCACCCCTATTCCCTACATATTATAAATACCCATTGTAATCCTCATTAGAAGGGGGGATCTTATTTTTATTTTTTTTCATATTACATTTTAGAAACATCAAAACTCTCTAATTTCCTAGAGGTTGGAGATATTGTTGTTGTACTTTGAAGATTGAAGTTTAATATCATATTGAAGATTTCTCTTGCAACTTTTGATCATTCTACACCATTGTCAAGACTAAGCATTTCTTTCCCTCATCCTTTATTTATATCTTTCATAATGATTGTAGAATTAATCATGTGTAGTGAGTAGATTCTTAATTTCCTAGAATTAGAGACATGTAGTATATAGTTTAATATGTAGAACTTTGTTCATCTTTATTATCGTGTCATGTCAATGCATTCTTTGTTGCTCTTCATGCTTATGAATATGGAGACGTCTATGTTTGTGAGATTATAGTTAATTGAGAGAAGGACGTAGCAGTGAATCTTAATTAGCGGAACCACAATGAATGCACTAGATTGATTAATCACGAGAGTAGTTTAATTGTCTAGGGGTGGTCCTTTAGTGGAGATTACGCGGAATTGACATTGTTCTTAATGGGTTTAGATTAGCGCAAGTGACCATCGAGAGATAGGCCTTCCTAATCTAGGCACGCGTACTAAACCTTGATCGTGAGAAGTTAGTACAATATAGCGTAACACCCTTGAAACTTGACATGAAATTGGTTGTATGAACTTGGTCTATGTGTTAGATTATTATTGCATTGATCTACTTCTAGGAAAGCTATCTCATAAATTTCATTCATCATTTAGATTATAGTTATAGTTAGATTTTAGTCATTCAATTACAATTCCCAATTTTATAGTAACTTATATATTTTAGTCTAGTTTAAGCAACTCTAATCATGGTAACATTGTCCTCGTGGGATACGACCCGTATTTGCCGAAGTATTACTACAACATACACCGTGCACTTGCGGTATATAGCAAAATTGCTATCAAGTTTTTGGCGCCGTTGCCGGGGACAACGGTTTACTTGTTAGTTTATGCTTTAATTTAGATATGTTTTAGTAGTATTAGATTTTTATTTTATAACTTCATATTTTTGTTTCAAATCTTGTTGCTAGTGTTTTCTTTCTAGGTATTTTTTTGATTCCATTTGATGCGAAGAACTTTAAGTCTTGAGAGATTTGATCCCGAGATTGAAAGAACTTTTCATAAAAGATTCAAAGCACAAAGAGAGAAAGAAAGACAAGCCAAGATGGCCAGGGTGGCCGAAGAAATTGCTGGAGAAGATGAAGCTCCACCACCACCACCACCAACTAAAACCTTGAAAGAATTTGTCATTCCAAGTTCTTCGGGGTTGAGATCACCAATTGTTGTGCCAAACACCGAAGCGGCAAACTTCGAAATCAAGCCACAATTACTTCATATGGTTTTGAACAACCAATTTAGTGGATCACCTTTTGACGATCCTCACTTACACATTCAAGTCTTTTTGGAGTATTGTGATACATTGAAGATCAATGGAGTTTCGCCCGATGCTATAAGGATGCGCCTTTTTCCTTTCTCATTGAAGGATAAGGCAAAGCAATGGCTCAACACCGTACCACCCGATTCTCTAACCACATGGGACCAAGTGCAAATAGCTTTCCTTGGAAGATTCTTTCCTCCTAGCAAGACCGCTCAACTAAGGACTCAAATCACCAACTTTGGACAAAAAGGAGATGAGTCACTTTATGATGCTTGGGAGAGATACAAGGAACTTTTGAGAATGTGCCCTCACCATGGTCTTGAGAAATGGTTAGTTGTTCATACCTTCTACAACGGTCTTTCGTTCAAAACTCGTGAGACTATTGATGCCGCTGCGGGAGGTGCATTGATGAACAAAGGAGTGGATGAAGCTTATGACTTGATTGAAGAGATTGCCTTGAATCACTACCAATGGTCAAATGAACGTGAGCAAACCAAGAAGACTCCAGGTAAGTACGATGTTGACACTGTTCATATCTTGTCTTCTAAGGTTGACATGCTTCTTAAAAAATTTGATCAATTGAATGTGAATGTGGTAGGCACGGTTGCTTGTGATATATGTGGTTCTTTTGTGCATGGTACGGATGAATGTGAATTGGTTGCAAATTCATCTTTCTTAAACCCCAATGAGCAAGCTAACTATGTTAATTCCTATAACCAAAAAGGTGGTATGTATTCCAACACCTACAATCCGGAATGGAGAAACCACCCTAACTTTTCATATAGGAGTAACCATGTTTTGAACCCTCCTAGGCCACCACCACCGGGATTTCAACCCAAACCTTTCCAAGGTAATTCTAATACTTTTCCTCCCTCCAAATCAAAATTGGACTTTATCATGGATTTCATTGTTGATACAAAGAATGCCCAAGAAAAGACCAATAATGAGTTTAGGGAGTCATTTAAGCAATTGAATGGGAGATTCGATAACCTAGCCGCACACAACAAGATGTTGGAAAACCAACAAGCCCAACAAGCTAGTTCCTCCCATAGACCACAAGGAAGTCTTCCCGGTCAACCACAAAGACCAAATGAGCATGTTAAGGCGGTGACTACTAGGAGTGGTAAGGAATTGCAAGACCCACCTATGCCTACCATTGATGACCACAATGAGGAACCTCTTGTTCCAAGTCCACCCATACTTGATACTCATGAAGAAGAGATAGAGAAGGACAAAACTACATCACCCCCTCTACCATCTAGGACTTATACTCCACCTATACCATACCCCCAAAGGTTGGTTAAGGCCAAGTTAGATAAGCAATTTGCTAAGTTCTTAGATGTGTTGAAGTCTATCTATATTAACATCCCATTTACCGATGCTCTACAACAAATGCCCTCTTATGCTAAATTTCTTAAAGATATTCTTTCTAATAAGAGGAAATTGGAGGAGTATGAGACCGTAGCTTTAACCGAGGAAGTTAGTGCCGTTTTGCAACGGAAACTTCCTCCTAAACTCAAGGATCCAGGTACGTTCTCTATTCCATGTGACATTGGTAAATATTATGTTGATAATGCCATGCTTGATCTTGGGGCTAGTGTTAGCCTAATGCCATTATCCGTTAGTAAGAAAATTGGTGTGGGTGATCTAAAACCCACTACAATTTCTCTTCAACTAGCGGATCGCTCCATCAAGTACCCCATTGGTATTTTGGAAGATGTTCCTTGTCGTGTGGGGAAGCTTGTCATCCCCGTTGATTTTGTTGTTCTTGATATGGAAGAAGATCATCATATCCCTGTCATTCTTGGAAGACCATTCCTTGCTACCGCAGGAGTTATCATTGATGTGAAAAACGCTAACCTTTCTTTGAATGTAGGGGATACGAAGGTCGAATTTAACTTGTCCAAGGTTATGAAACGTCCCATTCTAGAGAATTCATGTTATGTGATTGATGTGTTGGAAGATTCTTTGTCTAAGGAGTACAATGAACTTTTCCCTAAGGATCCTTTGGAGGTTTGTCTTACTAATAAGGGACCTTTAGATCATGATGATGAAGCATATGATTATTCCATGTATCTTGAAGCTACTCCTCATGTGAAGAATGAAGACTCTTCTTTTCTAAAGTTAGAGTCATCACAACCACCATCCGATTTTGAGCAAGGTAAGGCTCCTCAAGTTGAATTGAAGCCTCTTCCTCCCTCATTGAGGTATGAATTTCTTGGTCCAAACTCTACTTATCCCGTGATTGTCAATGCTAATTTGAGTCCTCTTGAAACTGATAAATTGTTAAGAGAACTTAGATTGCATCGTAGTGTCATTGGATACACAATTGATGATTTGAAAGGAATTCACCCTAAGCTTTGCATGCATAGAATTGATTTAGAAGAAGATCACAAGCCTTCAATTGAGCATCAACGGAGATTAAATCCAAACATGAAAGAAGTTGTAAAGAAAGAAGTTCTTAAACTCCTTGATGCGGGAATCATTTATCCAATATCCGATAGTAAGTGGGTTAGTCCAGTTCAAGTTGTACCTAAGAAAGGAGGTATGACCGTTGTCAAAAATGAGAAAAATGAATTGATACCCACTAGAACTGTCACGGGTTGGCGCATGTGCATCGATTATAGAAAACTTAACAAAGCCACCCGTAAGGATCATTTCCCTCTTCCATTTATAGATCAAATGCTAGAACGGCTAGCCAAGCATTCATATTTTTGTTACTTAGATGGATATTCGGGATTCTTCCAAATCCCCATTCATCCTAGTGATCAAGAAAAAACTACATTTACATGCCCCTATGGTACATTTGCATATAGGAGGATGCCTTTTGGTTTATGTAATGCTCCCGCAACCTTTCAACGATGCATGATGGCTATCTTTTCCGAATTTATTGAGGATATAATGGAAGTTTTCATGGATGATTTCTCCGTTTATGGTCTTTCTTTTGATGCTTGTTTGGAAAATTTGTCTAAAGTGCTGCAGCGTTGCAAGGAAGTCAATCTTGTTCTTAATTAGGAGAAATGTCATTTCATGGTAAGAGAAGGTATAGTGCTTGGTCACATGGTGTCCGAAAGAGGTCTTGAAGTTGATCGTGCAAAAGTAGAAGTTATTGAGAAGTTGCCTCCACCCACAAGTGTTAAGGGTGTGAGGAGTTTTTTAGGTCATGCCGGTTTCTATCGGCGTTTCATTAAAGATTTCTCTAAGATCTCTAAACCTTTAACTAACCTACTAATCAAAGATGTTCCTTTCGTTTTCGATCAAAGTTGTCTTGATGCTTTTTACAGGTTGAAGGATGCTTTGGTCTCCGCACCCATTGTGCAACCTCCGGATTGGACTCTTCCATTCGAAATCATGTGTGATGCAAGTGATTTTGCCGTTGGTGCCGTATTGGGGCAAAAGAAAGACAAGAGGTTACATGCTATCTACTATGCAAGTAGGACCCTTGATGATGCTCAAGTCAATTATGCCACCACCGAGAAAGAACTCTTGGCGGTTGTTTTTGCCATTGACAAGTTTCGGTCCTATTTACTCGGTTCCAAGGTTATCATCCACACCGATCATGCCGCGTTGAAATACCTTTTGAGCAAGAAAGATGCCAAGCCAAGACTCATCCGTTGGATTCTTCTCCTACAAGAATTTGACATTGAAATTGTTGACAAGAAGGGGTCCGAGAATGTTGTTGCCGATCATTTATCACGTCTTACACAAGACTTAGATAAATTCGGTAATGATGGTGTCCCTATTGATGATTCTTTTCCCGATGATCACCTTCTTGCCGTTCAAGGTGTTCAAGCACCTTGGTTCGCGGATTTTGTGAACTTCTTGGCTTGTGGTATACTCCCACCGGATATGAGTTACCAACAAAGAAAGAAGTTCTTTTCGGATGTGAAGTATTATTTTTGGGATGATCCTCTCTTATTCAAGCAATGTTCAGATGGTGTTATTCGTCGTTGTATCCCTCATGAGGAGATTAATGATATTCTACATCATTGTCATTCTTCTCCTTGTGGTGGACATGCTAGTACCTCCAAGACCGCAGCCAAAGTTCTTCAATCCGGCTTCTATTGGCCTACACTCTTTCATGATGCCCGTCACTTCGTTCTTACTTGTGATCGTTGCCAACGAACCGGCAATATCTCAAGGCGGAATGAGATGCCTTTGAATAACATTTTGGAAGTAGAAGTCTTTGATGTGTGGGGTATAGACTTTATGGGTCCATTTCCATCTTCTTGCCACAACAAGTTCATCCTTGTAGCGGTGGATTATGTCTCAAAATGGGTTGAAGCCGTCGCATCACCCACAAATGATTCTAATGTTGTGACCAAGCTCCTCAAAAATGTTATCTTTCCAAGATTTGGTGTCCCAAAGGTTATTCTAAGTGACAAAGGCTCTCACTTCTTGAAGCGTCAATTTGAGGCTCTTTTGAAAAAGTATGGAGTCCGTCACAAGGTTGGAGCCGGATATCACCCTCAAACAAGCGGCCAAGTGGAGGTCTCCAATAGAGAAATCAAGACTATCTTAGAGAAGACGGTCTCCACTTCGCGAAAGGATTGGTCTTTGAAGTTAAATGATACTTTATGGGCATACCGCACCGCTTTCAAGACTCCTATTGGCACTACGCCGTTTCGGTTGGTGTATGGGAAACCTTGTCACCTCCCCGTAGAGTTAGAGCACAAAGCATTTTGGGCTATCAAAGCACTCAATTATGACATGAAGGATGCGGGTGAGAAGAGGAAGCTCCAATTGCAAGAACTTGAGGAGTTAAGGTACGAAGCCTATGAGAGTGCTAAGCTTTATAAGGAGAAGACCAAGAGATGGCATGACAAACATATTATAAGGAGGGAGTTTAAAGAAGGTGATTTGGTTCTACTCTATAACTCCCGCCTTAAGCTATTTCCGGGAAAGTTGAAATCTAGATGGTCCGGTCCTTTTCAAGTTCGCAAAGCCTATCCCTTTGGTGCCGTAGACATTTGGAGTGAGTCTAAGGGTGTTTTCAAGGTTAACGGCCAAAGACTCAAGCATTATCATGTTGGTGATCCAATTGGTGTCGTTGCTACCATGACACTTTTTGATCCTCCAACTCCATTGGAATGATCACATTACGGGGTCGAGCTTATGACCTTAAACAAGCATTCGGGCGGTAACCCGATCCTTGCTCACATTGTGTATATAGTCTTTCTAATTTGTTTGGAGTGTTTTATTCTCTTTACTTGTAGTTAGTGTGCTGTGCTTTTCTGTCTTTACTTAACCTTTTAAGTTTGGATTTTATTTCATAACACTAGATTTAGTTTTATCTAGTGTGATTAATATTTAGGTTTCTATATTTTTATAATTAGTATTTATATTAATTTCTTAGGTATATTAGATTATTATTATTACTACTAATAATTAACGTGTGTTGTTCTGTATATGATTTGGTGTTATATAGGTTTTGGCATTACATGAACGTCCAGGTTCTGCACGCCCGTGCTTATATTTGGCACGGCGTGCCAAACAGTCAGGGAGTTTCTAATTTTTTGGCGTTCAACTGCACGACCGTGCGAATTTCAACACGCCCGTGCTAGAGCAGTTATACAAAAAAAAAAAAAACAAAAAAAGATTAATTAGAAAAACTGCTCTCCAATTTCTCACGCACAGACGCCCTTTCTTCTCCCAATTTCATCTCACAACTTCTCTTTTCATCCACATTTCCCGACCACCATCACCGCCAACCACCGTCGCCTCCATCATCCTTCGCCGCTTGCTTCACCGTCGTCGCCCGGTTTCGGCCTTAGCCGCCGTTTACCGCCGCCTGACACAACTCCGGCGACACGACTCCGATTGCGAGTTTGTTTGGCCGATTCTTCGTTGAATCCTAATTGGGTAACATCTTTCCCATTCTAATTTTCAGTTTCTCCCAATTTCCCCTAATTCAATTCATTTTACTTTTGAATTCTGATTTTCTAATTAAGATTTGGAATTTTGGAATTGGGAAAATTGTGATTTTGGAGTCTTATCGGTTTAACTGGTCTATTTAGTTAATGGTGTGTTGCCTTTGTGTTGACTTGCTTGTTTTCGTTTTATGACTGGGAATTGCATTCTGGTAGGACAACTGCGACGTAGTTTGCATGCTACTTGTTAGTTTGGTCTAGGTCTTGTTTGTTGGTTTCTTGTGAGTTCGTGGTCTCGTCGGCCTTGTTCTCTCTTTATTGTCGTCTGTTTGTCTTAGTGTAGAGCGTGAGTCTAGTGTTGATGGCTGGTCGTGGTAAACGTTTGGCTAGTGTTGCCTCTACGGCGCGTCGTTCTTCTAAACGGGGTAGAGGTAATTCCTCTCGTACACAGACTCCAGGTGGAAACTCTGTCCCTGCTTCTCTTCCTCCAATCGAGGACTATGGTATTGTCTTTACCGACCCTGCTCATGCTGCTATCTTTGCTAGGCTGAGTCGTGGCCGTGTTCATGCTACTAAGTTCCCTGATTTATCTGCCTTAGAGACTTTAGGAGTTCTTGAGGATGTCCGCTACCTCTTTGAAACGGTGGAATGGGAACGTTTTCTTTCTCTCCATGAGATGACCTACGCGAGACTCACTTACGAGTTTTTATCCACTCTGACTTCCCGTTCTGGAGAGGGCACCGGCGAGCAATATTTGGATTTTCGTCTCCTCAATCAGAACCATTCACTTTCTTACACCCAACTGAATGCTATTTTTGGGTGGTCTTCCCATGGTACTATTGGCCCCACTGGTTCTAACTCGCTTTCTTATGATAGTGATGTCTTTTGGACCCAGCTCACCGGCACCTCTCCCTATCGTCCTAGGACTGCTAAGGCGTCCTCTATTATTCATCCTGCCTTCCGTCTTACCCACCGGATTCTTTCCTGCACACTATTTGCTCGGACGGACACGGGCACCATACCTAAAGAGGAACTTTTCTTTCTATGGGCTTTTACACCCATTCGCCAAATGCTTGTTAATGGGGCAGCTTGGTTGGCTAGTCGGCTATTGAGCTTTCAAAAGGACTTTGTCGGTGACATTTATTTGGGAGGTCTTATTACTATTATTGCACGTAGTAGCCTTCTTAACCTTGACATACCCCTTCATTGGTGCCTGTTTCTGGTTCTACCCGTCTAGACCTCAAAACTCTTGCTAGGATGAGTATGATTCATTCTACAGGTGATGACACTTACACTTGGCTTGTTGGGTCCTCGGCTACTCCTTACACCATTTTGCCTAATCCTGATATCCCTACGGTCTGTTGTGCTTCTCCTTCTACTTGGATATTTCCTAAGACCATTGCGGATTCTCCCGTCCACGAGGAGCACCCTCCTCAAGCCGACGACCCCCTTCCTACACTCCCTCGTGACTTTGCTGCCCGTTTTGCGCAGTTAGAGTCTATTTGGACCCATGTGTACTCTTGGGGTGTGCAACAAGGCCATTGGCCCACTCTTCCCGATCCACAGAATCCACCTCCAGGTGACCCATCTTGAGGTATTTCTCTTTCCTCTTCCCCTATGTTCTCTATTTTGTCGTGTTCTCAAAACATTGAGGACAATGTTTGTTTCAAGTGTGGGGGAGAGAATTTCTTCGCTTTGTGTGTCTTAGCTTGATTTGTGTTTTCAGTTTGCATTTTCATATAGATAATAGTGCATGTAGTTGCATTATTTTTGTTAGTTTCTTTTGTTTTCTATTTTGTTTTTCTTTTCATGCATTGCATTTAGGTTGCATTACCATTTTATGCATATATAATTTCTTGAAAAAAAAAAAAAATGTGTTTTGAGACATATGCTTTCGATGACGACTCTTGTTTGGTGTATGATTCATGATCATCACCATTTTTCCCTTGCATCTATTTCATATTGTCCCATATACATATGCCTCATACCTTTTTGTAAATGCTTTTGAGGGATATTTCGTGCATACTAGGAAGTAAATTAGGAATTATAGAAGTTCATAGTGTTAATAGATAGTACTAAGTAACTTATGCTTGATTGTTGAATCTTTTACCATGTGACATTTGAATGGACAAACACAAACCTAGTGAGGTTTTCTTTTAGCCCATAGATCGGCACATTTGCACCGGTCTCCATTTTTCATGTGTGAATTGCTTCCAATGGGATGTACACCTCGGGACTTTGATTTTTGACAATGATTCCAATCATCTTAAGACAATTATGTTATTATTTGTGCGCACTTGAGTCATTTCCCTTTTAGCTTATCCTTTCCTTTTTGTTAGCTTGTGAACCTTATTGACTTTTGATCCACATCCTTACTCCACAAATACATATAACCCTAACCCTTTTTAGGCTTGTTGTTAATATGTTGGAGCTATTTTGAAGAAGTTGATAATGTGGTGTTCACATCGGGTATTTCTTAACCATTGTAGTGTGTTTGTACGTATTTGTTATTTTGTTGGCTCTCATTCTCTTGCGAAAAAGAAAAACAGCAAGAAAAAGAAAAAAAAAATGAAAAAAAAAGAAGAAAAAAAAAAAGAAAATGAAAAAAAAAAAGGTTATATTTTGAGCCGAAATTGTTTTGTGTAATGTAATCTCTACAATGGTTATGGAATTCAAGATGTGTTGCGGTTGTTTGTAGTAATTTGGAGTTTGGTGTTTTAATCTAATAGCTAGTGTTTAATCCTTGTATGGTATTCCTCCCACAATCAAACTCAATCACCATCCATTATTTTTTTTCACATTTGATTGAATATTTCGGAGTACTTAATCATTTTTTTTTTTCATCTAGAATAAGGTGTGTCACTAAACTATATTAGCCTACTTTTCATTTAACCACCATTTTCATTCTCGCCTATATTTTATTAGCCACATTTTCTTTAGCCGCCATCTTCCCTAACAAATTGCCTTTGGTTTGAGTGTGCGCAATTTCATTTTTTTTGTGTCTTTGGTATGAGTTGAGAATCTTAGTCCTTAGTGGTACATTACATCTATCCCATTTGATGGAGCATGTATGAGTGTAAACACATTAGCCCTAAACACATAATGAGCGACATCCGTGAGAGTCCATTCATTTGATCGTGTCATGGTTCATTTTCTCCTCTCATTGCATTTGTATGTTAGTAGCCTCTATTAATACTATCGTCATTTATAATTCTCGATTTGCATTCTAATGTTCTCTTAATCTCTTTCGATAGCATTTTTCATTTCGTTTATATGCTGTAGTTTGTGGGGCAATAAGTGTTTTTGCTAAGGTGAATATCGTTTTGTGTGTGAATCATATTCTCAAACTTTGAGAAGTCATCACACATTTCTTCTTTTGTCTCAATGTGTTTTATAACTATTTATTTCTTTATTATTTTTCTTTCGTTTAGTCTTGTGTTATTCTCTCCTCCTTATTGCATTTGTATAGGCTTGCTTGAGGGCAAGCAAGGTTTAAGTGTGGGGGAGTTGATAAGTGCCTATTTTATAGGTACTTTTAGGGTATTTAAGTATAGTTTATAGTGTATATATAATAGTTTTAGTCTAATTTATTTTGTAAATAAGTTTTATTTGAGGATATTATGCTTTGGGTATTGTTTTGTTGTTTTATATGATTGTAGGGGCATTTTGGTCATTTCACATGTTGGACCACGCGTGCCGGAGTGCTCGGAGGTAGTGCGACTGTTCGTGAGTCCGTATACCAAGTTTGATAGCCATCCGACAAAGAATTTAGAAGAAAAGAGCATTTTGAGATTTAGCACGGCCGTGCTTATTTTGGCGCGCCCGCGCCAAATGGTCAGAAACTTTTCTATTTTCATTGTTGAGATTTGGCACGGCCGTGCGACTTCCAGCACGCTCGTGCAACTGGACATCCGGGTGGTTACTACAATTGAAGAGAGAGATGTTTTTAGTTATTTTTAGTTTCTTTTCTCCTCTTCCACCCCTATTCCCTACATATTATAAATACCCATTGTAATCCTCATTAGAAGGGGGGATCTTATTTTTATTTTTTTTCATATTACATTTTAGAAACATCAAAACTCTCTAATTTCCTAGAGGTTGGAGATATTGTTGTTGTACTTTGAAGATTGAAGTTTAATATCATATTGAAGATTTCTCTTGCAACTTTTGATCATTCTACACCATTGTCAAGACTAAGCATTTCTTTCCCTCATCCTTTATTTATATCTTTCATAATGATTGTAGAATTAATCATGTGTAGTGAGTAGATTCTTAATTTCCTAGAATTAGAGACATGTAGTATATAGTTTAATATGTAGAACTTTGTTCATCTTTATTATCGTGTCATGTCAATGCATTCTTTGTTGCTCTTCATGCTTATGAATATGGAGACGTCTATGTTTGTGAGATTATAGTTAATTGAGAGAAGGACGTAGCAGTGAATCTTAATTAGCGGAACCACAATGAATGCACTAGATTGATTAATCACGAGAGTAGTTTAATTGTCTAGGGGTGGTCCTTTAGTGGAGATTACGCGGAATTGACATTGTTCTTAATGGGTTTAGATTAGCGCAAGTGACCATCGAGAGATAGGCCTTCCTAATCTAGGCACGCGTACTAAACCTTGATCGTGAGAAGTTAGTACAATATAGCGTAACACCCTTGAAACTTGACATGAAATTGGTTGTATGAACTTGGTCTATGTGTTAGATTATTATTGCATTGATCTACTTCTAGGAAAGCTATCTCATAAATTTCATTCATCATTTAGATTATAGTTATAGTTAGATTTTAGTCATTCAATTACAATTCCCAATTTTATAGTAACTTATATATTTTAGTCTAGTTTAAGCAACTCTAATCATTGTAACATTGTCCTCGTGGGATACGACCCGTATTTGCCGAAGTATTACTACAACATACACCGTGCACTTGCGGTATATAGCAAAATTGCTATCAATGGTAAGATGATAAGTCAAACCTACATTTTAATATTAGAGAAAACTATACGACATTTTCTAGAGAAAACTATACGACATTTTCTACATTTTGGTAAAATATAAGAACCAAATGTTTTTTAAATTGCGTCTACAGTTAATGTGATTGTGCAATGCACGAGCTTTAAACTAGTGTGTGTATATATATGTAATCGTGAACCCGCTCAATCCCCACGCTGACATGTGACATATAATAATATTCTTATATTGTAAATAAAGTTTATCCATGCAACAACCCTAAAATTTCGCTTAAAAGTGAAAATAATTTAGAGTTGTCACGCCGCAATTGACTACCAAGTCAATTGTTAGGCAATAAATTCAATAACAATAATCCAAACGAAAGAAAAGACAGCGGAAGACTATAAATGTCGAACTACTATTCTCAAAACCAATTCCAAATTACATAACTCAAATGAAAATAAGACTCCAATAAATGTTTATAAAATCCCCAGCATGCACGGCGACCACTCTATCAAGCATCCACAACATCAAGACTTGTCAACTATGCCATCGAAGAATGACATAAGCCCCAGAACATGATAGGGAACAAACTAGAAAACAGAACGTCAGCAGAGGCTGAGTAAGAAAACACAAAGCAAAGAATAACAAAAGATACGCACCTTGAGGTGCGTAGCTAACAAATAACAAGCGTTAGTTATATCAATGATTTCAGAGTATCAACATGACAGGATAGTGCGATAATCACTATATCGCTGACGAGACAATCGGTCTCGTCATACACATTCATTCAAGGCTGGGCTCCTACCCCGCAACCACCACAATCTCGAACCGACGCGAGATAGAGTACGAATAAACAGATTCTAACGACTTGAAGTGTTTACACCCCTCTCTAGAGGGCCAGTAGGATGCGAAGCCTTTAGGAGGAAAGCCTATTAGGACGTCGGTAGCTACTCCAACCCAAACATTACCTTGATCAGAGGTATACAACAGTGATCGGTCAGAGCCGCATCACATCACTCTAGGTGGTACACATATTTCATACTTTTCTTTCATCCGTTTTAGGTACATTATTCAACGGTATGTTATTTAATAACATAATTTATAAATGGCCGAGGCCGGAATTCATTCAACAATACAAGAAAGTGAACAAGATCAATCAGTAATAACAACAAATCACCCGGCCGAGAGCTGAGTGGCCGAGAGGAAGAAGGCAGCCGAAGGCCTTAGGTGAACAAGTGTAATTGAGCGATTATACAATGCCAAACAAACAGGGAGAGATTGAGAAACAGTTGACAAAGAATAAGATCAATGGATATGAATAGGAGTGTCAACAATGTAATAGCATGTGATGTTTATTTGTTTGATCAACGTTCTTACCTTAAGCGCCAACCCCTTTCTTCACTTTACTCCAACATCATCTTGTTACAAGGCCAACCACACTCAAATCATCAAGCCACCAATTACAATCCTTTACCCCATCAAAGCCTAATTACAAATTTCACAACCACAAACGAAATAAGAGAAAACCTACATTTTAATATAAGAGAAAACTATACGACATTTTCTACATTTTGGTAAAATATAAGAACCAAATATTTTTTTTTTAAATGCGTCTACAATAAATGAAATGTTAATACAGTTTTAAGTGAATAAAAAGTCCGTTTAAGTTCATTTAGTGTAGAAGTGGCCCCAACATAGATAGTCAAAAGCAACAAACAAAACAGAAAATTATAAAAAGATCGAAGGAAGTATATATGTCAATTAATCACGAAATGGTAAGATAATACAAAAGAACTTTCAACTTATTCATGTGAACTCCCCAATAGTAATAACTACGAGTAAATGTAAATATTTACTCGCTTTAATATATGTGTTGTTCTATAATATTATTCTATTTTTTTTTTGTAATCTATGTTTTAGTATATATATATAAAAGATTGACCACAAACTACGAATAAATGTAGTGTTTATATTTTTTAATGAATCTGATATTTTCTGCATATAACCATAAGTTTTTAATACATCTAAGGACATTGAAATTTTATTTCATTTTCAGGTGAAGAAAAATTTGATTGGTTTATAAAAAAATCCATTTATAAGTTATGAAAGATAATATTTCTAAGCAAATATATTGTAGTCGTGAAATGGTAAGATAATACAAAGAATTTTATCATGAGTAATGGAAAGATTACATTATATTCCAAATTTTATATATTCCAAATTTACTGTAATCATAAAAAGATAGGATACCCCTTCCTTTCAATAATATAAGATGATTTCATTTTGCGAGCTAGGGCATTGACTATTGATTTCGCAAAAAACTATCAGATTTGCACACTTAAAGTTATACTCATTTAGTGAGGTGTCTTCTTTGATAATATTATTATAGCTTTGTAATTTTTGCTTTATATTTTTAGGTGGGCATTCAACTTACTCAAGTGAATTTCCAACTTTTAATAACTACGAGTAAAGTCACTCGGTTTCTCTAAATATGCGCTATTCTATAAGTCTTTTTTTTTTCTAATCATAAAAAGATAGGATACTCCCTCCTTTTAGAAATGTATGATTGTTTTAGTTTGTTTAGCTGAGACATTTGATGTTGAATAGTTCATATGTCAATTGATCTAAATTAATTAAAAAATAACTTAATTTAGGTGATATGCTTTGGTATTTATATAATGCTAAATTAAGTTGAATTGTATCATACAAGGTCATTCCCGTATTCGATGTACTTATTTCTATGAGAGCAATCAAATATTTTTACATAATGTATAGATCTCTTTGCTCTAAAACACATACTATCAAACGAAAATTATTTGGTCAGCTACCTTAATGTAAACTTGAGTTTTGAAAATTTTAATACATAGTCCTAGAGAAATATAATATTCTATTTATAAATATAGTCTATCTATTGAAGAGACAAACAATTATAGGTATTTTTATGGAGGTCTAGGCAGGTCCTCGAGCCATAATATTGAAAATGATATATTATAAGATCTTTAATTGAATAATAACTATAAGTAAATTCTTGATTATCAAACATTCGCAAAATGCAATTATATATAATCCAGCAGTCATAAAACCATTTATCACAAACTTAGAATTACCTTTTATTGTTAGGTAGTTTGAAACATGGCCACATAATCAAAGTCATTGGTACGAATCAAAACTTTTCATCTTAATAATTTGTAATGTACAACGTGCAAGCATTATTGCAATTATAAGATTTAAAATAAATAATATATAATCTTTAATTTGAGTCATGGATTCAACATAACAAAATATAAGATGACTTAAAAGAAACATACAATTAAGATAATATATTTTTTTGATTCGGTTACGTAAGTTATAATATAAAGTTATTTTGATTTATTTAAATTTATTAAAATTGCAATAAACTTATTACATTTTAACTAATATAAATTCTTTTGGAATCAATTTTTTTACTAGATTCATTATAGTTACAACATTTTACTCTCGTGATATGAATATGTTAAAAAGAATAAGTTGAATCATACAAAATCTTACTAACATCAAGTGTAATAAGCTTAGAAATTGGTATACAATATAGGGAACAAATTTGAAACTGAAACTTATTGCATTCGGTACCTCTATCTTAACCACTATAGCACAACAGCTGTCAATTTGTATTTAGGTTTGTTGATGTGAAATAAATGTATATATCTTGCACAGTTTGTGTTCAGTTTTATTTAGTATTGACATCTTTATACTTTTGTCATGAGACATAAACATGTAAAACGATAAAGGGTGGTTAAAGTAAGTAATGGAAGTAAATCGTTTTGTGAAAAAAGTTAATTAATTAGCTAAAACATTAAGTATACAATGTGAGAATTTAAAAAAATGATTTAATCAATAGTTCTAGATAAATGGTAACTTTATTATTTCGTTATTACCTTAAAAAAAAAAAACTTTATTTAACTACAATAATTATAATGATTTCGGTAATGGAAAGTGTCTATATAATATAATATAATGTTAATGTCACCGTGCAACGCACGGGCTTTAAACTAGTAATCTAATATATATATGTAATCCTGAACCCGCTCAATTTCAGCGCTGACACGTGGCATATAATAATATTATTATATTATAAATAATGTTTATCCAAAATAGGATATGGAAAATACATGGTAATATTATTTTAATAAAATAATATTATTACTTGATTTATGGAAAATAGTTATGTAATATATTAATTACTTGATTTATGGCAATTTGATCAAATATCCTACGGGTGTTTCAAAATGGGACTTTGGTTTTTTAAATGTGACTTTTCCTTTAATTAAATTACAAATATCACACGGGTGTTTGAAATGAGATTTTAGGTTTTTAAAGGTGAGTATTCATCTAATTACATTAAATATCACACGGGTGTTCGAAACATGACTTTAGGTTTTTAAAGGTGAGTTTCCATCTAACTACATTACAAATATCTCACCGGTGTTTGAAATGAGATTTTAGGGATTAGATAAAAAAATTCGTTTACATAATTTTAAAATTTAAATATTAATAGCCCGGGCGTTGCACGGGCCATCAAACTAGTGTCCTATAATTATGGGTTGTTGAAGAATTTTCTCCCTCCATGTTTTTCGTGAGATTGGCTACATTTTCACTTCTTATATTTTTTTTTCTTTTTAATTAATATTATAATCATTTTTCATTTTATTTCTAATAAATTAGGAGTGGGCTATTATCTTATTGGGCCCGTCTCACTGGTGAGACAATCTCACAGGTGAGACGGTCTCACAGGAGACTTACTGTAACAGTTTATATTATGTTTCATGTTGATAACTTTATTACGTAAGAGTTACAAATATTGGACTCTCTCCGGGTGCTTTTCTTAATGTTTAATGAGGATTACATTAATATTTTATGTGAGAGTTTAACATATCTTGGACTCTCTCTGTGCATTTCTTGACCTGCTCACGTCCTCAATGCGCTCTAAATTATTAGCTTATATATGGATTCTAGATTTAATCTCAATTCTTGAAGTTATGGTTTAAGCTTAAATTATATATATAGTTAATATATTTGACTCATTTGGCACCTAAAAAATATTCTGGTATACTAAATGTAAAAGTTAAGTAAATTAAACTTTGAAGAAATTGATAAACTTATATCAATGCAACCATAATGATTTATTTTACGCTTGCCTTGCTTGCTTGTTGAATTTGAATTTGTGGGTAAAAATTTGATTGTAGTCGATAGATGATTTTTTTAATAGTAAAATTTATGTTTTAACATACTCCTATTGGTTTAGATTTGCAAGTTTACTTGTAACGTAAATATATGAAGTAGGTCATTCAATTGATAAAGTAATGAGGTATGCGCTTTGAAGTTTCATTGTCCAATTTTTAGTTTCCCGCATATTTGCTCTAGAATTTATGGTATAAGGTTTTAAGTTTTTAAAGATTGTGAAAACGGTCTACTATCGTGTAAGTTTTTCATTAGCCTATATTAAATGAGATTGGTAAACAATGTGCTCTTATTAAATTCATTTAAGGTCTACTTGTTTAAGCTTATTATATATTCTCATAATTTAACAACATAATTCTTTACACATATTCCCATGTCCTAACCAGCTTATTAATTGCTTCAAAGATGATTTAACTTTTACAATTTTAGTATACCAATATATTTATAAGGTACCAATTGAGATCAAATATTAACAAAAAAAAATATAAGTTTAAAACAAAATTTTTAATTTGAGATTAAATATAGAGTCCGTGCAATTATATTTTAAATTCTTAGATGGGAGTTTTTTTTGTCTAAAATCCCTATTATCTCAATGAGTATATAACTATGTTGGGACAATGACTATGATTAAAGTGTTACCAAACATGAAATATATAGAGCAAACCTAATGCTAGAATCCATCTCCTAATCTAAATCTACTCTTGTTGTAGGACTTGTTTGTACCTACATATAATAAAGTTTAGGATATTAGTCATTAGATCTACTAATAGAAGTAGTAGTACACGTGAATAAACTAATCTTAGGATATGATTGTTTTATATTTATTTCTTTTAATTATAGGAACTCTACTTGAAATAGTTACTATTGACCATAAATTGAGAAAAGAGTTCAATTACTATAGACCTATCTTAGTTCTTGTGAGCTGCTAATTAATTAGCCAGTGCATGCTAGCTCCAATTTACTTTTTTTTTTTTTTTTTACTAAAATTTGTAGCAACATCATAGCTAATAATTAGTTATCCCAGACCAATGCTTTGCCAACTATTTTTAGTTCTCTGATATTATCATATATCAAAATATACAGGTAAAATTGGTTTGTGCATGTAAGAAGCGTGGGATCACAACTTATATCAATGACAAAGCTAATGTTACCAAATCTAATATAGATTAGGTCACTCGGGAAATGGTAATTAGTATTTCACAACCAAAATAATGATGATAAAAAGGAAACTTTTTTACAACGCTAAGCAACAAATAAAATCATTAATCTTATTTATTTATTAATTTTAGACACGTACGTAGAAAGTTTGGGAGCAAACACATAAAATACCATAGAGAAATAGGTTAGAATATTATCTTACTACAAAAAAACCACAACAACTACTACAGGAGTACTATTGATACTACTCCAACTACAAATCTTATTCTTACTATAACGGGTGATTGACTAACTATAATTCAAGTTCATACATAAAAGTTTGATTAAAATGCTACGCCCTTTTACTATTGATGCTAGTGATGATATTGATATTGATGTTAGTGACGATATAGATCGTGACCTTGATACGCAGCCGGAGCTGCTAACTATGATGAATGCACTAACTATGACGAATTTGATGCCGAAAATTGACCATTATCTAAATACTAATACTACTATTACTATTCTCCAATTAACCAATGCAAATAATTTTGGACACTACTATTAATTATACTCCTACTTCTACTCCTCCTACTACTACTACCAATATACTACATACTACCACTACCACTACTACTACTGCTACTACTACCGATACCACTCCCACTCCTACTATACTATTACTACTTGTCACCAAAAAAAAAAAAAAAAAAAAAAAAACTATACTACTACTATTACTCCTGCTTCACTATACTACTCCTACTACTCCTACTACTCCTACTCCTACTATTATACTATACTCCTACACTCAATTAAGCTATATTGCTCTTTACCTGCAAACATTCGTCATCGTACACATCACTCAATCGACCATGCATGTATGTTCTATGCATACTTCCTGCAAATTTTAAACATGATCCAGTTTTAAGAAAATAATAATACTAAATTGAATATGATGCCAAAAATTGACCATTAGTAAATACTACTATTACTACTATTACTATTCTCCAATTATCTAACGTAAAGAATTTTTTGTTTTGGACTCCTACTACTAATTATACTCCTACTCCTCCTCCTCCTCCTCCTTCTCCTCCTCCTACTACTACTACTACTACTACTAGTACTACTACTACTACTACTAATAATAATAATAATAATAATAATAATAATAATAATATACTACCCGTACTACTACTATTACGACTACTACTACTAATATACTACTCTTAATTACTCCTACTCCTACTACTATACTACTACTACTACTACTACTCCTACACCTACTATTATACTCTGCTCCTGCATTCAATTAAGCTAGATTGCTCTTATCTGCAAACATTCGTCATCTGTACACAACCGACTTTGATTTGCATGCTACTAAGAAAGTCTTTGCGTATTGATGTATTGATTGATTTGCGATTATATATAGGTAGGCTAGGTACACATAGCTACTTTTAGACGTAATAGGAATTTGACGCACAATGGAAAAAACTAATCTCACCGTGATTAGGATTAATAATAACACATAATATTAAAAATTTCACTCTAATTTCCTTAATAAAAAAAATACAGAAATATATTAATCCTTAGTACATTAACAAATTAATCAATAATTCACCAATTGATTTATTACGGAATGCATGATTCCCAATCGTACTATGTACGATTTGTATATCTTCGTATTCGTGCTTGAACTTTTTGCACAAAACGTAATATATATGACCCTAATAATAAAAAACTAATGATGAACACATGATATGACCCTAGGACCGTATGTTTGAATTCGAAAATTGAGCTTATATAAAAGTTACACATGATGGGGTATTGTATTCCTACACCTAATCGACTTCATCCATGGAAAATTAGAGTTTGCTTTGATCTAATAGCTAATGGATTGTCTAACTTCGATTAGAAATAGAAATATGATATATTAGGATAAGGAAAATAAATCTAATATGATATATTAGATTTATTACATACTACATGTAATAGGACTTACCGTAAACTTTATACTATGTTACAATTGTTCATCTCCTAAGCTTACACAAATTTTCGATTCCTATTTGAACTTTACATAAATTTCTACAATCCTACAATTGTTGGACTCTCTCTATGAGCTCCAAATAAAACCTCAACTTTCGACGTAGGCCCCTGAAAAATCTCTCCTTTATTATTATGTACTAGTTGAATGCCCGTGAGTTGCACGAACTTTATGTTTAAACTCTAATTTAATTTTTTAATTTACCCTTTAAAAAAATTATTTACTATTTGATCTCGTTGACAAAAAAATTTATTGGTATATATATATACTTGTTAAAGTCAAATACAATTTGTAACACTGAATATTATAAAAAAATTTATATCAGATTACTTATGTGGTTTGTTCAACTCTTAACTTATTGAAGAACAATTTGCATTACATATTTGATTATAATCGAACAAATAATAATTTATTGGAACCGTGAGACTTATGAATTGACTTATTTGTAACACTCATTTTTTATAAAGCTCAAACTTTTTAATGATGATATGACCTTCTAACAAAATTGATATTGAAGTATTAATTTTGTTTATTGTTGAAAAAGTTTTGTAAGACATTTTCTTGAGCGAGTATCTTTATACTTCTATTCTATTTACATATTAAGTATAAGATTTTCATTTAACTGATCACATGCAAACTTTCTCAAGTAGTCAAAGGAAATTGTATTTTTGTGCCGGATTTGCATTGTCAGTCATACACTGATGTGATCTTATATCATAAGATATCACCTTAATTAGTTTAAGTGATGACTATAGCAAGTTCGTAATTAAGCTAAGATTTCGTAATAAATGAAAGACATATAGTTTTGGAGATATCACTAAATCTGAAAAATATGATAAGTCGTATAATGGTTGTAACCTTATAATGTTTGATTTGGATTGTTTGTTAATTCATGAGAGTGTTTCTAAAGTTTACATATCAGATTTTGAAAAAAAAAAAAAGTATATACTTTCCCAAAGAAATCCTAAGTACGTACAAAAGGAGTTAGTAGGGGTCTTAAATTTTATGATTATGATCTCTCTTAGTAGCATATGTTTTATTTGTTGTAGGACTTGTTTGTATCTAGATATAATAAAGTTTAGGATATTAGCCATTAGATCTACTAATAGAAGTAGTAGTATACATGAATAAACTACTCCTAGGGTAGGATTGTTTTATATTTTTTTAATTTGATTAGAGGAACACTAATTGAAATAGTTACTACTGACCATAAATCGAGAAAAAGAGTTCGATCCCAATAGACCTAGCTTAGTTCTTGTGGGCTGCTAATTAATTAGCTAGTGCATATGATAGCTCTAGTTAACTTTTTTTTTACTAAAATTTGTAGCAACACCAAAGCTATAAATTAGCTATCCTAGACCAATGCTTTACAAACTATATATTTTTGGTTCTCAAATATTAACATATATCGAAATATACAGGCAAAATTGGCTTGTGCATGTAGGAGTTGTGGGATCAAAGCTTATATCAACGACAAAACTAATGTATATCAAATCTAATATATATTAGGTAATTTGGGAAATGGTAATTAGTATTTCGCAACCAAAATAATGATGATAAAAAAGGAAGCTTTTTTACTACGCTAAGCAACAAATGAAATCATTAAGCACATCTTACACACGTACATAGAGAGTTTGGGAGCAAACACATTATATAATAGAGAATTAGGCAAAAATACTATCCTACTACAAAAACATAATATACCATAGAACAATAGGTTAGAATATTTATCCTACTACAAAAAAACCACAACAACTACTACAGGAGTACTATTGATACTACTTCAACTAAAAATCTTATTATTACTATAATGGGTGACCGACTAACTATAATTCAAGTTCATACATAAAAATTTGATTAAAATGCTATGCCCTTTTACTATTGAAGCTAGTGACGATATTGATATTAATGCTAGTGACTATGATGAATGCGCTAACTACGAATATGATGCCGAAAATTGACCATTAGCTAAATACTACTACTATTACTATTCTCCAATTATCTATTATCTAATGCAAATAATTTTTTGTTTTGGACAACTACTACTAATTATACTCCTACTCCTACTCGTACTATACTACTACTACTACTGATATACTACTACTACTACTACTAATATACTACTACCACTACCACTACTACTACGACTACTACTACAATAATAGTAAAGCACAAAAAAACAACATAAAAAAATTACAAAACAAAACAATAATATTTATTTAAACAAAACAACTCACTCTCCTAAGCTTATACAAATTCCCAATTTTAACTTTACCTAAATTTCTACAATCCTATAATTGTTGGACTCTCTCTATGAGATCCAAAACCTCAACTTTCGACGTAGGCCCCTGAAAAATCTCTCCTTTATTATTATGTACGGATTGATTGATTGATTGATGATGATGATTGATTAAATTATACCATGCTCTCAGGAGTACAAGGAGCATGATGGTCCTTCTCACAATAGAGGAGTAGGGACCACACTTAAATATATTTTAAATTATTTTAAGTGTGGTCCCTACTCCTACATTGTGAGAAGGACCACCATGCTCCCTGTACTCCCGGGAGCATGGTATAAGCATTGATTGAACAAGGAAATGATAGTGTGGCTGAATATTATGGTATGGGATGACGTAGATGAATTGGAAAGTTTTCTAGAATGCTCATGTGGTGCTTTATCTAATTGCACATGTGATTTATTGAAAAAGGTGTTAGAAAGGCAAAGGGTACGGTTACACTCTATGGTTATGAGTGGATGAAAGGGACACAAAGTAAGAAGGAATGGGGTGGGCTATTATGGAGTAGGCATATCATCCCAAAAACAGGTTTTATAACCTGGATTGCACTCAGGAAGCGGCTCCAGCTGAAGGACAAGCTCATGAAGATAGGAGTGTGTAGTGATGACACTTGCTTAATGTGCCAGCAACAGCCAGAGACACATGAGCACCTATTCTTTGAGTGTGTTTTTAGCAGGAAATGCATAGAAGAGACTAGCTTGAGCACAGGTATAAGACTACCTTATTCGAATGTCTTTGTATGGTGTGCTAAGAAAAGGTGGGGATCTAGAATTATAAAACAAGCAGTAGGATCCTTAATCAGTAATTTGTATTATAATGTCTGGTGGTGTAGGAACAAATGAAGGCTTGAGGGGTGTATTCCTCGACCAGACAAAGTGAGTGCAGAGGCTGTAAGAGAAGTTAAGAGCAGATTGAATGCAATAACTGATAATGTAAATGCAGGAGATGAGAAATGGCTGAGAGAAAGAGGCCTGATGTAATTTGTTGAGATTATGTAACTTGAATTGTGTGAGTATCCTGGGGTATGCCCCTTGTAAACATGTATAATAGTTTTTTTTTATCTATAAAATTCTGACATTTCAACAACAACAAAAAAAAACAAGAATAATGTTACACTATGGGTTGACAAATGCTTATTAATCTATTTCAAAAAAGAAATATTCCAAATCTTTCAATTTTTATTTAAATTTTTCAGCCCATTTGTTCAAACTTTAATTCTTTTCTCTTTTCTTTAATTGTAGGGTTTTTTGCAAAACCCTACCTTTTAAAATCCCGACTTTGCGAAACCCAACCTTTTATAATAATAATTGGCGCAAATTTCCAAATCCTACCTTATATATTCAAAATCTTCCATTTTCCTACCTTATATGTCCAAAAATATCGTTTCCTACCTTATAAAGTGCATTTTTTTTATCAAATTCCTACCAAATGGCCGGTTGACTAGCTATTCCGACATTGACTTTTTTTCCCTCCAATATTTCTGTCGTTCCCCCTCCTTTTTTTTCTTATTTCCCTCCAATATTTCGATTCCCTCTATCCCCCCCAATTTTATTGATTTCCCCCAATTTTCGATTCCCCCAAATTTCGATTCCCCCCAATTTCACTTCTGATTTTCGCCCAACATTACTTCATCCCCAATATTACTTCTGATTTTCGCCCAGTATTGCTTCTGATTCTCTTTAATCCGTGCTCCGCGTGCTACTCGTGTTCCCCAGTAATGATCCTCAACTACAATAAAGCAAGGTATGTAACTAATTCACACCTTCAATTGTACTTTTGGGTGCTTTTAATTTTCCTAAATTGATCAAATGCAAATCAGTTTGTGTTGTAATTAAACCTACATTCGATGTGAAAAAACCCTAATTGATGTGTTTGTTTTTCGATTATGTGCCAATTAGTGTCGTCACAAAGCTAAATGAAGGATGGGTGATTGAATTGAAATAATTCGTAGCTACATTGAATTGAATATAGTTTTCTTGTTTGAATGTTATATGTAGGCTATAGATTGAATTCGATGAGGTTGAAGCTTCGGGTTTATCATGGGGGTAAATTTGAAACTAGTATGCACAAGACTAGTTATGTGGGTGGAGGATTATATTTGAGTGATGATGATGATGAAGTGTGCTATTTCAATTTATCTTACATTGTGATGAAAGTGCTCAAATATAGTGATGTAGGACAAATGTGGTATAAAAGGCATGGTTTGAGTCTATGTTATGGTAGAAGGGAAATTAAGGATGACAAATGCATTGAGGATTTGCTAGAAAGTGCTGATGCCAATGGGTATATTAATGTGTATGTGACTCATGGAGTGAGTGAGGCCAATGTCCAGTCCACTAAGCCCTCAAAGCCAACAAACCAAAGGGCTAAGATACCCAAATTGGCAGTAAGAAGGCCCAATGAGCCCATTACCCAAACAAACCCTACCCCTGCCTCCACATCTTCCTCCATACAAGTCACTGACCCTAGGAAAGGATCTGAAAACCTGTCAAAACAACCTAATGTACCCTTGAAACCCCCCCATTTCAGAAGCAAAAGACCCTTTGTTGTTGATAGCAGTGATGTTGTGAGTGATGCTGATGATGATGATGAGATTGGAGAGGAGATATTTGGTGCAGATGAAGATGAAACTATGTTGTAGTTGGTTCACATAAGCTTAGGGCATAAAGCAAATGAGGAAGACAGTGACAAAGAAGACTCTGTTGAGCTACAACCAGATGATGATGTGCTTTCAGATGATGATGATTTGAGGAACTTTGATGGATCTGATGTAGGCCAGGTAGACTCATATCCTACTTTTAATCCTGATGTTGATTTCAAAAAAAATATCAATCTTGTTCTTGGTTTAAAGTTCCCAACAAATGGAATTTTTAGAAAAGCTTTGAGGCATCATTGTATAGAAAATGGCTATGAGTATTATCTATTGCATAGTGGAGCAAAGAGAGTGACTGCCTACTGTAAGCATAAGTGTGAGTGTGAGTGGTCAAAGAAGAAGGCTAAGATTGTGGGATGTAGTTGCAATGCAAGAAACAAGTGTGTATTTAAAGTTCATGCAACTAAGTTGAAATTGGAGGAGACTTTTCAAATTAAAAGTCTTAATCTTGATCATACTTGTGGGTGGAGAGATACTAATTGCAAGGTAAGTGCATCTTACTTGGCTGAGAGGTACATTGACTCTTTTAGGATTGACCCGCAATGGAAAATTAATGTTTTCAAAGGGATTGTAGCAAAAGACCTAGGTGTTCAAATAAACTATCAGAAGGGGTACAAGGCTAGAAAAAAAGCATTAGACATGATTTTTGGGAGTGGAACGGATGAGTACAGTAGGGTGTGGGATTATTGTGAGACTGTTAAGAAATACAATCCAGGCTCTACGGCTGTTGTGTCTGTGACAACAGAAGTGGGGACGAAACCTGCATTTCAGAGAATGTATATATGTCTCCAAGCTTGTAAAGAGGGGTTTGTCAATGGTTGTAGGCCTCTAATTGGTGTAGATGGTTGTCATCTCAAAGGCCCATATGATGGTATTATTCTCTCTGCCGTGGGCAAGGATGGTAATACAAATATATTTCCTATAGCTTGGGCTGTGGTTGAAGCGGAAAACATTGACTCATGGACTTGGTTTTTGGAGTTGTTGGTCAAGGATTTGGGTTCAATTGCTGAGACTGTAACTTATATTGGGGAGACAGATATTAAGGAGACAAATAGTGGGGAGAAAGAGGCTGAAGAGGATGTGGCATTCATGTCTGATCGACAAAAGGTTAGACTCCAACACTTTAATCTTTATTACCTCTCTCAAAACTGTTTATATTGGTTGTTATCTAACAATCGTAATGTATGTTTGTGCTTAGGGTCTATTGGAGGCTTTTTCAAGGGTTGTACCTACAGCGGAGACTAGGTTCTGTTGCAGGCATATTTGGGCTAATTTTAAGCTCAAGTTCTCGGGAGTTGCTTTTAGACAAAGCTTCTGGAAAGCTGCTAGAGCATATACCAAGGTATGTACATTACCTCTCCTTTGTTTGTTATCTTATTTTTGTGTGTGTTTTAGGCCACAAAATGAAACTCTCCAACAAAATACATGTGTAGGTTGAATTTAAGAAACATATGGAGGGGATAAAGCTGTTATCTGTTGACGCCTTTGCTTATTTGGATGCCATTCCCCCTAGACATTGGTGTAGGCATGCGTTTAGCACTAGAAGCAAAAGTGCAATGTTATTGAATAATTGTTGTGAAAGCTTCAATAATGTTCTTAGGCCAGCTAGGAAAGAACCTATTCTGACCCTCATGGAGTGGATTAGGAGGTATATGGTGAAGAGGATGTGTACTAAGAGGCTAGAAGCAGAAAAGCAAGAGACAAAAGTAATGCCTGCTGTTTTGAAACAGTTTAAGCAATGTAGTGATGATGCCAAGGGGTGTATTTTACTACAGGCTAGTGTAGATGAATTTGAGGTTGATAATCTAGGACAAAGACACATTGTGAATCTGAAAGATAGAACTTGTGGGTGTTTCAAATGGGATTTGACGGGAATACCATGTTCACATGCATTTGCATGTATTTTGAAGAAAAGGCTGAATCCCGAGGACTTTGTTCACCAAGCATACACCAAAGAAGCTTACTTGAAATCCTACACCCCTGTCATACACCCTATGCCTGGAATAGAAGTTTGGCCAAAAACCTCTTATCCTCAACCAACTCCTCCACCAAGCAAAGACAAGCCTGGCAGACCATCAGATAAAAAGAGGAAAAAAGAAGCTGGTGAGGATGACAGTAAGCTCGTTAAGAGGGCGAAAAAACAGAATAGGTGCCAGAACTGTGGAGTGTATGGACACAATTCCAAAAGCTGCAAAAATCCTAGTGTTGACTTTCCAGGAAAGAAGAAAAAGAAGATCAAATCTGGCACACAACATGTTTGAACAAAATTTCTATTTGTTTTTATGTTATGTGTTCATCTCATAGACTCATACCATTTTGTAATTTCTGATCATAGGGTTTCATTGATAATCAGTTAGTGGAGGGTGGAGAAGCTGAAGGCAGCAATTCAGTGGCACAAACAGAAGTTTCTATGTCATCAAGCCAACCTCAAACTCAAAGCGAAAGTCGATGTCAAGCTCAAACACAGCAATCTCAACCCCAAAGTCAGAGAGCTTCAAATAATAAGCCTGTTTGGAAGCCCTGATTTGTACTCATTTAGCTATTGCTTGTTATAACTAGATAAATGTTATGTAAGTCGTAGACGTGAACGTAGATCCGACGCATGTTTTGTAAGCCATGGACAAAGAATTGGCAAAGTTGACGTTTTGTGTGTAATGACTATTTAGCAAGCATTTCTGTCAAAACAGATTGTCTCGAATTGATCCTAATGCTCAGGAAAAATCGTAAGGCAGGAATTGAGGCTCTTTGGTTGATTTGTCAGTTAATTACCATGCTGCAATATCTTCAAAGTTCCAAGAGAAGGACTCAAACCTGCACACGATCCTGCAACAGAGTGCCGTCGAGGGTCGATCAGGCCATACACTACCTCATCCCTACCCCCCTTTTGTTAATTTCAACTATTTTTCGTTTATGTTCAATTACTTACTGTCAAAAAAAAAAAAAAAAAAGACAATTTAGCAAGCAAATCTGATGCAAGTGAACAATTTCATCCAAAGTTCCAAAGTTTTATTTCTTAATTCCGTTAATTAGGTTACAAAATGAGAGTAATACATTGGGTTATTACTCAATACCTAAGCATACATAATCTTTAATACAACAACAATGATAACAACAACAACCACTTTTCTCATCAATTTCATGCTTGAACTGACACTCTCGTATTCAGCCTTCAAAGTGGATTGTGCTCCCTCAAGCACACTATTCTGTTCTTTTGCAAACTCCAAATCTTTCTTCAATTTAGTCGCTTCATCTTTCAGTTGCACAATCTCAACTTTCAGCCACCTAGTCTCATCAACAAGCTCGTTAATGACATTTCTTTGCCACTCAGTCATATCCTCGTCATACCATTTGAAAAAGTTGCAGCCACGCCTTTGAGTTCCGAACTCATAAAACTTGCAACCCCAAAACCTTCTACCTGGGTTGTCACGGGTTGTTGCTTTGCGAAGTGCAGCAGGTATGGAACAATTGCACTTGATTTTGATTTTTTTGGCAGATGGTGAATAGGAGCACATTGTGCTTTCCGTCATGGTAAAAAGAACAACAAAAGAATGAAGGGAAGATATAGATAGAGAGAGAGAGAGACAAGAATGAAGTGGGATAGAGGGAGGGAAATAAGTGAGATAAAGTTGAGAAATTGGGGGGAAATCAGAAGTGAAATTGGGGGGAATCGAAAAAATTGGGGAAATCGAAATATTGGAGGGAAATAAGAAAAAAAAGGAGGTGGGACGACAGAAATATTGGAGGGAAAAAAAGTCAATGTCGGAACAGCTAGTCAACCGGCCATTTGGTAGGAATTTGATAAAAAATGCACTTTATAAGGTAGGAAACGATATTTTTGGACATATAAGGTAGGAAAATGGAAGATTTTGAATATATAAGGTAGGATTTGGAAATTTGCCCTAATAATTGTAAAAGACTACCTTGAAATGATTTTTTGTTGTAAAAGACTACCTCTCGGTGTTTTCCGTCTCATTAAACAGTTCTCCCTCCCTTGTCTGTTAATTGACCTTCTCCCACTCCTCCACTCATATCTCATTACCACGATATCCCCCACACAACTCCATTACCAGAGCCTTCCATTTTCTTTTCTTTGCTCCATCACCATCCTTGGCTTGGCACAATACAAGTCTTCTTTGATGTTTAAATCTTCCATTAGATCATACAAAACGTTGAACCTCAAACCTAAATCAATCAAACCCGGAGGAGAAAGAAAAAAATGGACCCTATTTGAGGTCCGTATCTTTTATTTCATGAGCGTAGATGATGAAGAAGATGATGCGAACACCGTTTTTGTTGGTGGTGAAGCTTCCTCTGGAAGGAAATCAGCAAGGGACTTTTGTGTGCTTGGTGTTATCTCTTCTCCTAATCGACACTCCCTTACTTTCTCTCTCCTTTCTTTTCCTTTGTCCAATTATCTTCACCTTCCTCAAATAATTTCAGAATTAGGTATGGTCTGATTAATGCTCAATTTTATTTGATTGGTTTCTTACATTGGGGAAATTAGGCAGATTATCAATAAAAATATCAAATTTTTGGCGTCCTTGAATTGATTTTCAGAAGCAAATTTCTCATTAAACCTAAAAATTGTTACATTATCGAATTAATTCGAAATCTAGGTTAATTTGATGATTTTGAAGTCTTTAATTTGGGGATATTGATTTATTTTTTTGTGGTGGTGGAGGCGGTGAAGGTGGGGGTGGTAGAGGTGTTGGAAATGGCCGGAAACGCAGCGCGGGACAACGATGATAATGGGGAACTGGTATTGAAGTGGGGCGTGGGGGTATCGTGGTAGTTGGAGATGAGTGAAGGAGGGGGATAACGTCAGTTAACAGTTAAGGAAGGGAGAACCGTTAAATGAGACGGAAAACACAGAAGAGGTAGTCTTTTGCAACAAAAAATCATTTCAAGGTAGTCTTTTACAATTATTATTATAAAAGGTAGGGTTTCGTAAAGTCGGGACTTTAAAGTTAGGGTTTCGCAAAAAACCCTTAATTGTACCATGAAATAAAACCCTAAAAAAAGTTCTCCACTTTCTCTCTCCTCCTCATTTTTTTTCTTCAGATTTCACATAATATCTCTTTCCACTTCCGTCTCTCCTGATGCAAGAGAAAACTCATAGAATCTTAATTCGTTTTTTGTTTTTGTTTTTGTGATACCAAATAATCAAAATGTCATAATTAAACAAACTTATGATTAATTTGTTACAATTCTTACCAATGATTCGGATCTAATCAAACGTATTTTTTCTTCAACTTTCTCACTCCTCATATTCAAAAATTCAGATTTTGAATTTTTGAAGAGGATGAGAGAAGGGACGAAGCGAGGTGGGCGCGTAGACGATCAACCTGCCGGATTCGCGGGACCCACGACGGAGCAGAGGAGAGGGTGCGTGAGGGAGATCGGGTTAGGTGGGGAAATGGGTGCGTGAGGGAGATCGGGTCGAGTGGGGAAATGGGTTTCGTGGTGGCCGTGTGGGCGATGAGCAGCTAACGATGGTGGTGTAGGTGCGGCGACGGTGTTGGGTGAAGTGGTGGTGGCACGGTAGGGTGGAGAGAGGAGAGAGAAAGGGGAAATTTGGGAATCTGCGATTTTTTTTATTTTTTATTTTTTGACGGGGGAATCTGGAATTTAGTTTTTGCGTATAACCCGTTTTTTGTTTTTATTTGGTTTTTTGAGTGAAAATTATATATTTATTAGTATCCAAAAACGAATTTATGTTAACTGATTTATACTTTGTCAGGACACAACTCACACAATTAAAAATTGTTTACTAATTTTTAGTTCTTATCTCCATCTCGACTTCTATGAATGTGCCTAACTTGATACTTTTACCTTTCAAATGATTCTCATCCTTCAATGTTCACAAGAAATGCTAAAAAATATTTTATTAGTTAAACTCATTTGTGTTGTTGTAAGTAGTGAATACTTGAGATCTAAACCGTGATGAATTTTTACTTTATCATTTTTAAGAAGGATTTTGATTAAAAAAAGAAAAGGTTTTATGAGAGAATAGTGTTAGATAGTATATGCGTTGCTTAAATAGTATTCTTATAGTACTTAGAAAGTTATATGTTCACGGAATAAAGGTTTCCATATGGTATATAAAGCGTAACTTTAAAGCTTTTAAATTTCCTATGGAAAAAATTAGAGTTATAGATTATTTTTAGCATACATATATACCCTCAAAAAAAAAAAAAATAGTATCCGTGATAGTTTTTAATTAACAATATTCATAAAATAACCTACTATTGAAAATATATAAATAGTACCCGTATTGTATAATGAGTTTTTTTTTCAAAAGCGAAATGTATGTTTCGTGTTCATTGAAACACATCACCTTTTTTATTCAAAACTACAATTATTTTCTTTAACCTTTAATTGGATTGTGGAAATACAAATCTAAATTTTATATTCTACTTCCTCTCTCCTCGTGTTTTTTGTGGAATGCATTTTGTTCTCCTAATACTAGTTAGAAATCACTTGGGATATATTTTTTAAGAGAAAATATAGAATTTTATTGTTTATAAACACAATATCTCACCTTTTTTTTTTTTGCAAGAAAATAGTGAGACTTTTATTCATCCTCAAGGGGAAAAAGAAAAGTCAAAAAGCTCCTACAAAAAATTATACCCACTAATCTAAGAAATTAGACTATCAATGACATCATGCTCACGAATATTTTTTGCCCAAGTAAAGATTTTTACACAAACTATGAATTGTATTCTCCTTACTAATTCTGGAACTTCACTCTCGATATCCCTAAAAAGCCTATTATTCCTCTCCTGCCAAACGACATAGACTGTCGTAATGAGGCTAGGGCTGTTCATAAACTAGCCCGGACCGCAAAAAGACCCGGACCGACCCGGACTCAATCGGTCCGATCCTCGGTCTTTGATTTTCCTATTTTCCGGGTCCGGTCCGGTCCGGTCTAAAAACCGGTGGTCCGGTCCAAAAACCGAGGACCGGTAGAACTTGACTTTTATTTTTTTAAAAAAAAAAAAATCCCTAAATTTCTACCCAAACCCACCCGCAGAAATCCCCAAAATCCCGATTTAATCGCAATCATCAATCTCGATTTTCTGGGTTTTTGTTTAATCGCAATCATCAATCTCGATTTTCTGGGTTTTTGTTTAGCAATTAAATTGATTTTAATTAAATTGTGCAATTAGATTGATTTTAATTTCTACAATCGATTATGGCCCTCAAAACAAAAAAGAAAAACAATCGATTATGGTTCATTTAAAAAAAAAAATTCAATTTGCCTTAGATTGCTGTCTTTCGGTCCGGTTAGGTTTTGGACCGGTTATTCCGGTCCGGTCCGGGTGCGGTCCTAGCTTGGCCGGTCCGGTCTCCGGGTTTCGATTTTCATGAAATTCGGTGCTCGGTCCTTACCGGGTCGGTCCGGTCCGGTCCGGTTCTGGACCGGTGAACACCCCTAAATGAGGCTGCAAATGTGAAGCTTTTTGCGCAAATTCCTCTTTCCTTTCCTCCTCTTTAACAGATGGATCTCCCTCTTGAGACTCCATTCCTTTCTCCCAACTTTCATCCAACTTAGCACATTTCTCCATATTTCTCTTGTAAAGCAACAATCAAAGAAAATATGAGTGCTTGATTCAGCTGCTCTTTTGGACAATCCTCATCTATTCACCATAATCAGTCCACGCTTGCAAATGTTATCCACTGTGGGGAGTTTATTTTGTAAGGCAAGAGTGGCAATGAAGGAATGTTTGGGGAGATTAATTCCATCCCAAATCAGGGTGCTGCCTCTCATTTTTGGGAATTTCTGTCTGAAGAACTCATATGATTTTTTTACAGAGAATTTACCATTTTCACTCCAAACAGCGACTAAGGTTTTGGCCTGCTGAATTGACCCTGTTTGATCAAGTATTTCGTCCCTAATGGTCAGCATATTTGCTAGGATCTCTGCATCACCTTGTCTATACTTCACATTGCAGATGTCCATCTTATTGCAAATGTAAGCTGAAATCCAATGGGTCCAGATATTAGCACTGCCCCTGTCAATCACCCACAGCCATTTAGAGATCAAGGCTTTATTCCAAGCTGAAACCTCTTTGATGCTAAAACCACCCTCTTCTTCCGGAGTACAAGAGCTAGACCAGCTCTTATAAATCATTTTCCTTTGACCCTCGGCTATATTCCATAGGAATCCCCTGCACATTTTGTTCAACTTCTTGATGATGCCCTTAGGAAATAATATAGCATTGCACCAATAGTTGTTGATGCCAAAAACTACTGAATTGATGAGCTGAACCTTTCCCGCGTACGACAGGAAGATAGAAGACCAATGTTGCAGGTGCATTTTGATCTTTAACAGGAGCTGGTCATACATATGCCCTTTTATTCTTGCTGAATTCAGGGGGATGACCAAATAACGAAAGGGAAACCTCCCCTCCTGAAATTTTGTTTCGTGGAGCATTGCCTTCTTGACATTAGCTGACATCCCAGAAAAATATGCCTCAGTTTTCAGTGGGTTGGCATGGAGGCCTGTGAAGCTTGAAAACTGATTTAAGTTGTCTGTCACAGCTAGACCTGTCAAACGGGTCGGGTCGGGTTAAATACGGGTCGGGTCAATACGGGTCGGGTCAAATACGGGTCAGGTCAAAATAAGGGTCGGGTCGGGTTAGGGTCGAGTCGGGTTAGGGTCATAATACGGGTCGAAAATATTGTTTTACGCAGGGTTTTTCCTTGAACTTTAGCGCTTTTACGTATGATTTTTAGCGCCTTACGTATGATTTGTAGCGCCTTTTACATACAACTTTTTAACGCCATTTTTGCTTCAAGCTTAGCTCACTTTTTTTATATTGCACATACTTAAGTCATGCTAGAAAATTAAAGTAGGAAATTAAATTTGAGATATGATTATTGAAAATCACGATTTCACATTGCACACAATCATGAGTTCAATACTTCGATAAGAAGTCACAAATACAACTACATAAGTGACCTAATGCAACACCCCAAAATTTGTTGCATTAGGGCGTATATGCGTTGCATGCATTAGGTCTAATGGAACACGTGACAACAGTTGCTTTCTCTCGCGCTGCATTAGACCTAAAGCAACGCCATTAAGGGTCTAAGGCAACGCCTATAGTAAAATGTTGCATTAGCTTCTAGGATTCGAAGGCAACTCCTATATGTAGGCTATGTGGGATTCGAACCCACACACTAGTGCAGTTTTGCACACAGCTCTACCTGTTGAGCTAATAGCCTTGTATAGTTGTATATATAACAAAAAAAAAAAAAAAAAAAAAAAACATAATACAAAGATATGTGCTTTGTGCTATTAATCCACATTATTAACTTAGACTCTTGAACATTTCAAATGAAAGAGCTCTACAATGGGGATATATGCATTCATACCCAATTTTTTCCAATCAAATTGGCTAGAACCCCACTTGTAATAACACCAAAGTGACCAAACATTGCTCAAAACCTAGACTTCACTGTCACTTCTTTGAGTACAAACCTGCAACAACTCCATCGATTTGATTTTTGCCTAAATATTCTTACAGCAGCATAAAATCGACAACTCAAGAATCAGCACAACTCAAGAATCAGCATAATATTCGCTTTGCCCAAAACAAATCAAAAGTTCAAATACAATTAAGGAGACAAAAACATGAAATGAAAAACTCAAATCCAATCAACATAAACAGATATACTAGATAGAAAAAATTAGAGTCTTAACTAACACTTACATTTACTAATAATCCATCAAAATTATACGGAGTACTAGCTACATACTTCCTAATAAGGTAACCAGTTAAAAAATATCAAATTAAAAGAGGAAAAAATTGAGGCAAAGGCGAAGATGATGATGAATACGTCTTACCCGGAACAGATGATGGAAGATGTTGAGCTTGACGACCCAAAGCCGCCGGAGAAGATGATGGACTATGGTGAGCTTGACGACCCAAAGGCAAGATTAAGTTGGATTAATTGATTGTGAGGAACATAAGATTAAGAGATGGATTTGTTTTTCTAATTTGTGATTGAGATTTCATTGGGAACTCCAATGGAAGAGAGAAAAAGAGAGAGAGAGAGAGAGAATGAGAAAGAGGCAGGAAGTGACTCGTGACTTCGTGAGACTAAAATGTTAGGTTAGTTTTTTCTTTTAACTTTGACTTTGAGTTTGACCCGCCGGGTTGACCCTGACCCGACCCGTTCCGTCCTGCAAATTTTCGGGTTGATCGGGTTCGGGTCATATACGAGTCGCGGGTAAAAAAAAGGGGTCTAATCGGGTTCAAATGCGGGTCGGGTCGGGTCGGGTTACCGGGTCGGGTCAAATTCTGACAGGTCTAGTCACAGCCACCACTGATGGAACATCACCACGGGTGAACACCATGAGATCGTCAGCGAAAATCAGGTGTGTAAGCCCAATCCTACTACATTTGGGGTGCATAGAGAAGGTGTCCAGCTTATAAACTCCCTTGGGAAGTTACAAATAGTGAGAGTCTTCTCAATGAAATCCCAACTCAAAGAATCGAAGGCTTTCCGGATGTCAATCTTCATTAAACACCTTGGAGACTTGTTTTTCTGGTTATATCCCTTCACCAGAGCTTGTGACAAAGCTATGTTGTTGAAAATTGACCTCCCTTTTGTAAAAGCTCCTTGCTCGTATCCAATAAGTGAATCCAGCACTCCTTGTAATCTGTTTGTGATTACTTTACTTACTATTTTATAGATCACAGTACAACATGAGATTGGTCTATAGTCTTGCACTGATGATGTGTTTCTCTTCTTGGGGATGAGGGTGATAATGGCTGAACTCCATTGCTTCAACCATTTTTTGGACATGAAGAAACTTTTGATAGCCTTGCAGAAATCTTCCTTGATTGTATTCCAGGTGCTTTTGAAAAACCCCGAGGAGAAGCCATCTGGCCCTGGGGCTTTGTTGGAATGAATGCTAAAGAGGGCTTGTCTTATCTCCTCATCCTTAATATCTGCACATAGTAGCTCCCCCTAGTCCTCTAAAATAGAGCTACCCTCGAACAATCCATAGTCAAAAGCAATATCATCCTTTTTTGCTCCAAGCGGACCTTTGTAGCACTCCACAAATGCGGTTGCAATTCCATCTTGTGAAGTATGGAGCTTTCCATTCATGTCCTCAATACTACCAATAATGCTCAAGTGATTTCTTGGTGCAATCCTTGCATAGAAATAATGAGAGCTACAATGTGCTTCCTTTATATGTTTGATCTTTGCCCTTTGACCTAGCATGCGCAATTCTGCTTTTGTAAGGATACAAAATTTGTTTTTCAAGTCCCCTTCCTCTTGCTGCAGCTTTATATCAGTTGGATTTTTTTGGAGAGCTTTTTGGCAGTCTTCAAGATCATTTTTGCAGTTATTTACCCTGCCGGTGAGGCTGGAGTAATACTATTTATTGAGCTTTTTAAGCACAATTTTGACTTGCCGGAGTTTTGCATAGATTCCGTACATTGGTGCTCCATACACAGGTTTCTCCTAAGCATCCTTAACAATTTTCTGGAACTCCGGATGATCAATCCAGCAGTTCAAGACCTTGAATTGCTTTTGGATGTGAATAGAGTTATCAACATCGACTAAAATGGGAGTGTGGTCTGAAATGCCAAAAGGCAAAATAGGGGAGATAGAGTCTGTGTATTGGAAGAGCCACTGCTTATTGATGAGAACCCTATCCAACTTTGACCAGATTCTATCATTCCCCTCTTGTTTATTGCTCCAAGTGAACTCTCCTCCCTGAGTTTTCATTTCCTCAAGCTCACATTTTGCTATACATCCATTAAAATCCTGCATATCCCTAACATTAGCCTCTGCATAGCTAATTCTTTCATCCTGATCTCTAATGGTATTGTAATCTCCCATTATAATCCAGCTCCCCTGAATAGTAATGGACATCTTTTCCAGATCATCCCAAAGCAAGCATCGTTGTTGCCTATCATTGCTTGCATAAATCATTGTAACCAAAAACTCCCCATTTGTCAATCTATTCTTCACTTTACAGTGGATAAATTGCTCATGGGTAGCAATTACTGGGACATCTACCTTGCCTGGATGCCATATAACCCAAACTCTGCCATTGTAGTGGTTTGAGCAGTTGAAAGCTGCAGAATAACCTTTGAACTTATTTGCCATCACTAACGAAGCCTTATGCTCTTTTATTTTTGTTTCCAGGACTCCTATCATATCTATATTATATTTCAGCATAAGGCTTCTAACCTCATGCTGTTTTAGGGGCTCAATAAGCCCTCTAATGTTCCAGGAGCATATTTTCATGCTGAGAGAATGTCCGGAGGGACATTATCCTCAATCAAAATAGCCGCAACATGCTCATCCAATTTCAGCTTTGATATATCCTTTCCTGCTTCAGCAGACTTCCTCAGTTTCTGTAGTATTCTCTTTTTATGGGATTTCGTCAGAAAAACTTTGAAACCTTCCTCATAATCTGGAGATGGGGGGAGGAGTATCAGAATTTTTCGCAGGAGAGTCAGGTGTGGTCCGATCAGGACCATCCTTCTTAGCCTCGTCAGCGACTTTCAGATGCTCTTCAGCAGGAGACAGCTGTTCTATAGGTATTACCTCTGTGACAGTTGGTTCTGCTGCAGGCATTAGGGTGGGTTCTCCATCTTTTGCAGACTGCTGCACTGGTTGATATACCCTCTTTTTTGTCTCCCGTGCTGTTTTCCTTGCAACCTTACAGCTGTACTCTCGATGCCCCAGCTTTTTACACTCTGAACAGAAATATGGCACCCACTCGTATTCCACTTTCTGGTTGAATTCCCCATGAAATGGATTCTTCACCTGTATATGATCAGGGAGTTCCCGAGATACATCAATTTCGACCACCACCCTTGCAAAAGCTAGGCGCTCCTGATATGTGGTGGTGTGGTCAGCATAAAGTGGTTTACCCAGCTTGCTGGCAAGCTTACTGAGCACCGGCATGGACCATAAGAAGGGATCAAGATCAGGGTAAAGTATCCATATTGGCACAATGGACATTCTATCCAGTTCCTGACTAAATGTTGGTGTCCATTGTTTCAGGATGAGGTTATTATTGCCCACTCTCCAAGGCCCTCCTCTCAAAATTTCATCCATATCCACCTGAGCTTTGAAACGGAACACAAACCATCCTTTTTTGTAGTATTCAATATGATTACAATGTGTATCCACAAAGTTCTGTATTGCACTGATTTTAGGTCTATCCCCAATAACGTTTCCTACTAAGGTACAATTCCATGCTTCCATTTCCACTTTAACATCCTCCATAGTAATTTGCACCTCATCTACGTCCTCCAATCCTTCATGTTTGTGTAAAGCCATCCCAATTTTCAATTTGAAGGGAAGGGATTTCCAGGATTTTCCTCCATTTTCCCCAATTTTCTCCGAATCAGGGTTTGGGTTCTCATTCTCTATCTGAACTATCTCTAATTCAGGAATAGATTTCTGGGTAGAAGTTTTGTTAACTGTTTTCTGGGCCGTCTCTTTACTTTTGATACCAGACCGTTGAAACGCCGCATCAATGTAATCCTCTAAACAATTTTCCGCCATTGTTTCATTATCCGAGTACGGTGGGTTTTTAGGAGAATTTGCAGAGATTCCCCCAAAATTGGTATCAATCAGTTGTCCTTCTTCTTCCGATTCCAAGTCCCTATTTTTCCTAGGTCTACCTCGTTGTCTTTTCTGTTCTTTAGCCATGGTGAAGCTTCCGAAATCAATGGTGCTTTCGAAAGCTTAGAGAGCAAGCTACCTCCCTTTTCATGACTTTTATGCTTATATCTCACCTTGTTTGTATGTAATGAAAGTGGTAAAGTGGAAGTTATGTGAGTTTAGATTAAGATCAAAAGAGGAGAGACAAAGTGAAGACCTTGAAAATGTGAAAAGAAAGAGGATGAAGATGGAGATAAATGTGATTGTGAACGAAGAACAAGTAGCCATTAGTTTTCTTTTTAAATTCCGGATGGTATGCGTTTACTGATTTTACGGTATCCGTATGTTTTTTTGTATAAGGAAGCGTACCCATATGGTATATAATAACTAATAATTAAAATTTTTCTATGTTTTCTATAAAAAAAAAAAAAAAGGAACATAAGTTGTAGATTATGTTAGAGTGAGCTCCACCTGTGAGTGTCCCACATTGGAAAAAGAGGAGAGAGTTGATATGTTTATAAACCAAGGAATTACTCCACCTATTGCCAATTGGTTTTAGGATGAAACCTCCTTGGGCTTATGACATGGACTCTCTCTCCTCCGTGCGGGTGCGGCCCAGGCCCGATCGTGCTTTAACATGGTATCAGAGCCCATGGTTAAAGACTTGGGACTCAAGAAGATGAACTGGGCCCGTTGCAGATGGATCAAGTTTACGCAACCGAAGAGAGCTAGGAGAGCCCCGGTTTGCGATGCCATTGAAGAGAGTTAGAAGAGCCCCGGTGAGCTTGTGAAGGTCCAGTCTGTGCAGATGGACAAGAGATGTGGGAACCGAAGAAAGCTAGAAGAGTCCCGGTTAGCCCCAAGCCCAGTCTGCTGAGTAATAAGGGAACTCACACGTGAGGGGGAGTGTTAGAGGGAGCTCCACCTGTGAGTGTCCCACATTGGAAAAAGAGGAGAGAGTTGATATGTTTATAAACCGTAGAGTTAAGCTACGTGTAGTGTTTAACATTTGATTAGAAGGTTATTAGGGTTATTAGGGTTTCTAGGGTTAATAGGATTTCTAGGGCTATTAGGGCTTCTAGGGGTTATTATGTATTCTACGATTTTTTTTTTCTGAAGAAGGTTTCTAGGATTATCGGTATTGGTTAGTTAGCTCGTCATTGGTAATATAAAATGGTACACATACTTGTGATACGCTACATACGGTTGGGGTTTCTGGGGTTACTGATATTAGATAGTTGTGTAGATTGAGTTTATATCGGTTAGTTAGCTCGCCATTGGTATTGGTATAAGTGATACACTAGTGATGTAAGATTGTAAAATTCTATTGTTAATGACATGTTTGTAAATGACAGTACAAACCGATTTGCTGATTCCTCCAATTCTGATGGTAAAACTAATATCAGGGTTTACAATACAAAACATGAGAAACTATTTATCGCATGTCAAAACTATCAAATGACTTTTTCTTATCAAGAGAAAATATTAAATCAACTAATATATATAGTACAACTATACACTTTAAAAGTATCCAATCAGCAATATACACCTTTTTAAAGTTTGTAAAATATATATAACCGAGTTATTTTTTGGTTTCACTACGACTAAGTGATACACTAGTGATATATGATTGTAAAATTCTATTGTTAATGACATGTTTGTAAATGACAATACAAACCGATTTGCTGATTCCTCCAATTCCAATGGTAAAACTAATATCATAGGGTTTACAGTACAAAACATGAGAAACTATTTATCTCTGTCAAAACTATAAAAATAACTTTTCTTTTCAAGAGAAAATCTTAAATTAACTAATGTATAGTATAACTATACACTTTAAAAGTATCCAATAAGCAATATACACCTTTTTAAAGTTTGTAAACTATATATAACCGAGTTACTTTTTGGTTTCACTACAACTAAGTGATACACTAGTGATATACGATTGTAAAACTCTATTGTTAATGACATGTTTTTGTAAATGACAATACAAACCGATTTGCCGATTCCTCCAATTCCAATGGTAAAACTAATATCATAGGGTTTACAATACAAAACATGAGAAACTATTTAACGCATGTCAAAACTATAACATAACTTTTCTTTTGAAGAGAAAAAACTTAAATTAACTATTATATGGTATAACTATAGACTTTAAGGGGGCGTTTGGTTCACGCAAGTAGAATGGAAACGGAATGGATATGGAAAGGGAGTGGAATGGATACGAGATTGATTATTTAGTAACCTTGCTTGGTTCAAATATTGGAATAAAATCATTCAATAGGTAAGGGCAAAATTGTAAATTAATAAGGTTAAAACTCCCCACATCTTTCTTCTCTTTTCTCTCTCTCACTACGCCAAAAAAGACAATTGACACGGTTGAATTTGATCCAGACACCGGTTATAACCAGTGTCTGGACTGCCGGTGTCTTTACATACGACACCGGTTGCCCAAAATTCACCCGGTGTCAATGTAAATACTTACGACACCGGTTATTAGTAAAACCCGTGTCGAAGGTGTGCCAGGGCAGTGCGGCTGGGGAAGGGCCTTTGACACCAGTTTTAGGCAAAACCGGTGTCAAAGGTGTCATTGACCATATATTTTGACTTGTTTTTGGGGTATGGCTTTGACACCTGTTGTTCTAATAACCAGTGTCTTAGGTATTGTTTGTTTTTTTTTTTTTTTTAGTTTTGCTGCTTCTGCCTTGGCTAGGGAATTGGCGACCACAATTAGTCGCCAATTCCCACATTACACACAATATATACACAATTGACGAGCCATGAGATACCAATCTCCAATTCTTCGACTATCAAGTGTTTCAAACCGATTCTCTACAACAACAATCCACCCAATCTCAATAGAGATTAAAATTCACTCTATAACAACAATCCATCCAATCTCAATCACTCCGATCCACAACATTCCTCCAAAATACAACTAACAATGGAGTTCTCTAACTTTTCCAAGTTCAAAATTTTCATACTAAAACATACCAACTACTCTATTCTAACATTTCTAACTTAAAGAGAGTCTAAATATTTAAAGAAATCAAATTAGATTTGAACACTTACAAGCAAACCAAAGTATCTAGAAATCTTCATCTTCTTCTTCATCTCCATCCACAAAGACAAATGTAGTCCAAAGATCTCATATTTCATCCACTTGTTCATCCGTAAATTGTTTGCAACCTTTCACAACATACTAAAACAACAAAATGAATTTAGATTATCAAATTTTACACATTTATAAATAACAAGATATATGTTTTGATATTTACCGTAATAGGAATAGTTGTAACTTTCTTTAGGATTATCTCAAACATGTAACGGCAAACATAAAATCCACAATCTTGACTTCCTAATGGTTGACGGGGACACTGCAAAACAAATAAAAAATAAATTAGATTAAATTCAAACGTATAAATAGGATATCAAAATTACATTTAATAAAAACAAAAATTCAAACGTACCATTATATTATGCCATTTCACAAGCGTCGAATTGTTTCTATACTTGCTTAGAGGATCCAAAGTCCTGATCCTCGTGACGGCACTAGCAAAATAAAACCGAAATTCCAATATATAAGATATAATTAACTAGTAATGAGTTTAAAGAAAATAATTTATATAATATACACATACTCTTGTATTAGATTAAGAAGAAATTCGGGTGGTTTCTTGGTCCCTCTTGATGGATCTAACCAATATCCCGTTCCCAATGGTGGATGAATCACAGCTAACATCCAATGTGAACTACACATTATAAAACAAATATAAGTTATGAAATATAAAAAAAAATGTACAAGAATTTGTAAAACTAGTTACCTTTCATTATAAGGTGCAAAAAATATTTTTTGCCCGTGTGCACATGTTGTACAAGCAAAAGCATTATAAACATAATTCCCACGATCATCCTCATCATCAACAGGTGTTATAGGAGACAAATATGCCGGGCATAAAAAACCATACAAACTCTCTACACGGCTCTTTTCACACAACTTTCTCAAATACCTATTACATAAAAAAAAAAAAAAAACTATTGTTACATGTATGAATTAAGCAATATATGATGAGTATCTAAACTAGAATTATTATTTTACTTAAACAAAGATTATTAGTGACTTACAAGACAAATGCCGTAATGTGAGTAGATTGAATTTGCCATTGATAACACCATTGCTCCATCTCTTCCGGTTCACATATAAGTCTTGCATATTATGGAGCACATGCTCGGGAACATGTAAACTTTTTCCGGATTTTCCGGATTTCTCCATCTTTCGAGCTTTCTTACAAAGCCACTTCATCAACACAGTTCTTCTCATCTACATTTTATCTTCCGTCGTTATGGCTTTAGAAGAGGAAATGGAAGTTGATGTAGGGGTCGAAGTGTTGGTTGGTGGTGTGTTGCTCTTATTTTTAGAGTTGTCCGTGTCATTCTAAGTGATCAAACAACATAAAACACTTGTTAGAATGTGAATATAAATCAACAACAATATGATAATTTCAATTATTATGAAATATAAGTTACCGTATTGGTCAATAGAAATATAACAGGAGATGGCCACAACACATAACCACCAACGGCCGAAGAGAAAAAACAAGTTTCTGGGGTCGGAACTGGCAATTCGGCATTTGACACCAAATCTTTCGAGATACTCACTCTACTATAGCCGTGAGGTACAATGTTATTGTGTAGAACGATTACGTCCGAAGTGTCCGGCACATATACTTCTCCTAAAGCTACTATCTCTTGTGCATTACTAGGAAGTGACATTTGACACTTATGCCAACCCTGCATTTAGAGCTGGACAATCGTGCCGGCGGCCCGCTTCCGGCACGCCCACCGATCCGGTCCGGTAGTGGCACGGTCACGGCACGCTCGAGGACCGTGCCAGCCCGGCCTGAAGCACGCCGGACTTAGATCGGGCCACGGCTGGGATTATGAAAAGATGAGCGTGCCTAGGCACGGCACGGCCCGTGGTACGGCGGACTTGGCACGATCACGACACGTTTGTCGTTGGCCCGGCACGGCACGAAAATCCGCTTCTATATTTTTTTTTTTTTTTTTTTGGTAAAAGTATACACTTATAACAAAACCTGATTTAAAAAAAAAAAAAAACAAAAGCTGAAATTTTGAAATGGGCCAGCACGGTCCGGCCCGCTGTTAGGCACGCCTGGGCTGGCACGCAGAGAAGCAGCAGGTCAGTACTCAGTAGCACTGTAGCAGGCCAGCAGCAAGTGGCCCAATTAGCCGTTTTTTTTTTTTTCAAACATTTTGTAGTCCTCTTCAATTTTCCCTCCTCAATTCCGGTTTTCCTATAAATACTCCTTTATACAAATTCAATTCTTCACAATTCAATCCAACACTTCTACTCATCTTCTCTTTTATCCCCCTCATATACAAACTACCACTCTCCAAATTAGAATATTATTCCTAAATAAGTACTTACATAATCAAATACAATTACTTAATACTAACATTATTATCTAATCAAATAAAATTACTTATACTAAAATTATATACTTACTTGCAATTATTCAATATTAATCAAGGGTGAAGGGGTTCAATTTTCATTCATCAAATACCAAGCTTCACAAAAGCTAGACTCACTTATTTCCGAATCCAATTTTGGGGAGAAATTTCTTACTTATATGTGATTTCTTACTTATATGTGATTGTTAATTTGTCATATAATTGTTTGAATTTTTTGTTGCATGAATATTTATTTCACATAATTAGATTTATTTGCATTATTAATTAAAGTTTATTTAAGATTTATTTGATTTATTATTAATCATGGACGATAATTCCAATTCCAAAAGGCCTCGTTCTCAAACTGATCCAAACTCCCCACAAACACCAAACTCCCAATATCCAAACACTAGCCAGTTTATGAATTTTAATTCCCCACATCTACAAAATATCAATTGGACATCGCAAACACCATTTGGTTATGATTCAAACCGAATAGGTTCTTCTTCAACTCCAATCATGACCCCCACAAATTTATTCCAAACTTCGTTTCCTTACATGCCACAAATGACACAACAACACCAAATGTTCCCACCACAAATGTCACAAGACTCGTACTCACAAGAAAATTCATCCACACATACTATACCAACCCAATCTCAATCCCAAGCCCAAACTCAATCCCAAACCCAATCTCAAACTCAATCCCAAACCCAATCTCAAACTCAATCACAAACTCAAACCGGTTCTATAGACCCTCAATCTATCCCCCCCTCTCCACTTGATCAATGGATGACCGATGAACAAATGGAAACTATCACTAATAGAGCCGGCTCAAGCAAAGTTTGGCCCCATTACATCCAAACCACTAGCAAGCCTAAAAAAGCCAAATGTAGATATTGTGGTAACATATACTCCTACATATCCAAAAATGGTACCGGTCATTTGGCCCGACACATCAACAATAGTTGTAAGAGATTACCCACTTCAAATCAAACTTCAATGGACAAATTTTTATCAAAACCCAAAGGCCAAGAACCGTATGTTTATGATTATGAAAAATGTAGTGCTCAATTGTCTAGAATGGTTATTAGAATGGAGCATTCATTTTTATCCGTTGAGCATGATGAATTTAATGATTATATTTCCGTGAACCAACCCGAACATAAAAGAACGGGAAGGAAAGCATGTAAATCTAAAGCAATGGTTCAATATTTACATTTAAAGCATGATTTAATTTCCGAATTTGCAAAGTTGACATGTAAATTTAGTTTAACCGCCGATGCATGGGATTCGAGTTTAGATTATTCTTATAGATGCATTACCGCTCACTGGATCGATTCTAATTGGAATATTCAAAAGCGCATTATTACATTTGCAAAGTTAGAACATCCTCATAGTGGTATTAACATGCATAATATTATTATGAATGGTATTGATGAATACGGGCTTAGATCTAGAATTTTATGTGTTACATTTGATAATGCAACAACTATGACTAATGTAGCTAATATGTTGAAAACTAGTCTTCATAATGTGTTTTTAGATGGCGATTTACTACATGTGCGATGTGCTTGTCATGTTTTGAACTTATGTGTTAGAGATGGTCTTCATGGTATTAGACAATATCATAAAATGTTTAAAGATATTGTTCACCATTTGAACTCGTCTAAGTGGAGACGTCAAGAGTGGAGAAATTATTGTAAGAGTGTTGGGATTCCGTATAGAAAATTTCCTATGGAAAATAATACTAGATGGAATTCTATGTATATCATGTTGGCTTCTATAATTCCTTACAAAGTACATTGGACAATTTTTTGGAACAAAAGTTTTCCCGATAACCCTTTACTTGATACTCATTGGAACAACATGGAAATTTATGTCGATTTTTTACGTGCTTTTGATGATGCAACAAAAGCTTTTTCGCATGTTTATCTCCCAACTTCTTCTCATTTTATTCTTCGTCTTTTTAAGATTGCTCAATTATTTGAAAAGTATCGTGGTGTTGATTCTCATCGTGCGTTTGTTCCCAAAATGGAGGAAAAGTTTCTCAAGTATTGGTCCGAAATTCCATATGTTTATGTCTTTACTATGATTTTAGACCCTAGATGGAAATTGGATATGACTATGAGGTTAATTATTTGTTATATGGATATGATGCAATTAGAATTTGATGTAGAAGCATATAAACAAAAGATTAGGTCAGCTTTCTTTAATGTTTTTTATCATTACGAGGCTCGTTTTGGTAAAACGAGTCGTCCTCCTTCTTTTACAAGTGCAAGTAGTAGTAGTGGTATGGATATTTATGGTAGTGTTATGGATACAATTAATAGCCGATTAGTAGAGCCGGATGTAGGATTAGGACAAAGTCCTACATCCGACTTAGCCGAATATTCTATGTTTTTAGCTTATGATCATATGCGTCCTTTTACACAGGAAGAATCGAACAACTTGGATCTCTTGGCTTGGTGGCGAGACCAACGTAAGCAATATTTGGTGATGTCCGCAATGGCGGAAGATTTGTTGAGCATTCAAGTATCTTCGGTTGCATCGGAACGTGCTTTTAGTGCTTCCAAAAGGGTATTGCACGACACGAGAACAAGTATGAGATCCGATACCCTCGAAATGTGTGTGTGCTACAAGGATTGGTTGGATGCGGAAAAAAGAGTTCAAGGCCTCGAGCCCATTGAAGATGAAAGTGATGATGACGAGTCAAGCACTGCAAGCGTCTCCTCCCAAGGATCTCCAATTCGTGGCAATCCGTAGAAATTTGTAATGAATCATAACATTTTGTGATCTATTGTTTACTAGTATTTAAATTACTTTAACCAACACATGAAATCATTTCACATGTTGTAGCTTGTAACTTTCTTTTCACAATCAATAAAAAATTTGGAGGTAATTCAGTTATATAAAGTTTGCATTTATATGGTTTAATTTATAAAGCTTGTAACTAAGTTTGTGCAACAACAACAAGAAAAAAAAAAAAAAAAATTGGGAGTAAACTAAGTTTGTGCAACAACAACAAGAAAAACAAAAAAAATTGGGACTAAACTAAGTTTGTGCAACAACAACAAGAAAAAAAAAAAAAAAAAAATTGGGACAAGAACACATCGGCTACTGGAAGAAATTGTCCTTCTAATTTTTCTAAACTCCCAGTTACCTCCCTACTTTTCTTCTCAACTCCCTCTCTCGCTCTCTTCCTCATCTCACTCCATCATCATCACATCAGAGTGATCAGACCACCATCAGCATCAGTCCATCACCATCACATAAGACCACCATCATCACCATCGATCGCCGATCATATTCATCTTCATCAGACCACCACCACCGCCACCATTATCATCATCATCGCTTATCGCCTCCACCCATACGCGCCCAGATCTGCGATCATCGAAGCCGACCTCAAGACGCCGTCTTGACATGGGCCTGGCCCGGTCCTGACACGACGGCTGGCACGGCCGCAGCACGGTACGAGCACGACGGACCACCGTGCCGCCCGGCGTGCCTCTTTGCTATTTCAAAATTTCGGCACGGTCCGAGCACGGCACGGTGGCACGAGTTGCGTGCCCGGGACCGTGCCATTTGGGCTCTTAGGTCCGCCGTGCCGGCACGGGGCACGGCCTGGTCCGGCCCGTGTCCAGCTCTACCTGCATTAATAAAACAATAATGAAAGTTTTGGTCTAACTATATATCACAATTCCTAAATATACTTCATTTTTATATAAAAAATTGTATAACAACTATATTAGATACCTGAACCGGCCCCTCTATTGTACCTTGAATTGATGAGGTTGACGTTTGAGGGATATCACGACCCGGGTGCTCCTCTTTGCCGATTGCACGGGATAATATATCATCTCGTCCTTGTGGAACAAATGTTCCTTCTTTCACGGCTTCTTCCAACACCCCCTAAAAATGAAATAAAAAGTTAATTAGTTAACTTAAATTTATATGTAAAATGAATTATTAAAATTACTATGTGAAATGATTTAAAAAACTTACAATTTCTTTCACCACTTCCTCGTCATACTCGATCATTGCACCTTTCTTAGATTTATGCCCTCTCAACCAAGTCACATGACGTGGTACTTCTTTGATTTGCACACCTTTAGAGGCATATTCCTCAATCTAATACGTTTTTGTGTTAGTAAAAATATACGATTACTATTGAATTATTAATAATGGAAAGAAGTAAAGAGGTGTATATTTACTTAAAAATTCTTCGTTGATGCCAATATATCCTTTCCGAGAGCCGAAGTATTTAGTCTTCTTTTTGGGCGCATTCTCTTTCCCGTCTTTGCTAAATGACTAATAATCCCAAAAAAAAAAAAAAGTTAGATCATCCATTAAAACTAAAGTTTAAATAGAGTTATAAAATTATATGTAAACTTACTAGAAACTTTGTATCTTTCAAATGATATTCTATAAAAGCATCCCATTGATCTTGAGTGATTTGTGGATACACGACCGGCGGCTTCCTTACAACTGACTTTTCCTTGGTCTTCTCGTTTATCACATACATATACTTAAGATGAAGCTTGGTCTTCCAATTTCTCCATCTTTCCCCGACTATCCCTAACACCCAAGATCCTCTACGATCGGGATGAACATAAAATGTACCCTTCCAACACAACGAAACCCATAAAAACAACATAAAGGAGGAGATAACTTTTAGATAAAATACAATACATATGATATAAATTGAATATTAAATCTAACCTCAATATCGTGTAAGACACGTTCCCTTGTGGCTTCGTCAAGCTTCTTCCACTCTCTCAAAGTGATGGGCACATGTGCACGTGCGGTGGCACCTATCCAACTACTAAACTTGGCACGATGTTCGCCTATCGGATTTAACAACCCGTCCGTGCTCCACTCTAGCGGAAAAGGAGTACAATTTTGTAATGCTTTGGCACATATGCGTAGTAAGGTTTGACCTCTTGCACTATCGGAATCGGAATTGTCATCACCGCCACTCTTTGACTTTTTTCTTCTTCGAGTGGACATTATCCAACCTACATACACAAAATATAAACATGATTATTTATAAGTATCAGAACACAAAGGGTGAGATAAATAAAATAAAATAAATATAATAAGTACAAGCAAATATTAAATATAAGTAATACAAATAAAATAAAGAGGAACTTGTGCAAGTAATGAAAATTATAAGTACACGTAAAACTAAATTTTCAAACTTCTAGATAGGCAAATTACGTTGGTCCGAGAACGTTTTTTAGTTACTTTTGAAGATGAAGCTCCATTTGTATCATCTTGCACCCAAACTCCCTCGTCATGATCGTCTCTAGCGTATGATAAAGAATTATCATCGTTTTCTATCTCATCATTACATGAAGTCGGAGCACCCAAACCTTCGAGAATCTCATCTTCAACATAATAATCAAACTTATGTCTAGGTCGAGCGGATAAAACAATTGACCATTTCTTATCCAAAAGATCACTCACATAAAAAACTTGTTTCGCTTGGTTTGCGAACATGAACGGATCATTTTATGTGAAACCTTATCAAAGTTAACCAAAGTAAAATCCAACTCATCTCTTCTAACACCGTTGTTATTGTCAACCCACTTGCATTTAAAAATGGGAATCCGAACAGTTTGGTAATACAATTCCCAAATCTCTTCAATTTGCCCATAGTAAAGCATTCCTTTTTCAATTGGATTGTTATCCTTAGCACTTGCAAAATGAAATGAAACGGCCTCAACACAAACTCCACTATTTTGCATAGTGCTTCTTGAATCTTGTTCTTTGATATAGAATGTATATCCACCAATTGCATATCCACTGTAAGACGAAACTTGTAGAGATGGACCAAAAGAAAGAATCCTTACATGTTCAGAGAATTTATTGATCGGTTGACTTACCACTTGGTTCTTCAACCAAATGTCAAATCTCTTTTTGTTCTCATTCTCAATCCACATGTCACTCTTATTTCTATGCACATTTCTCACAAAAAAAATTATGCTCGGCAATGTAAGATTCGACAGCATCATCATTGTAAAGAACATATGAGTGAACTGAATCCATTTCTTCGGTATTGAGTTGGATAATCTTGTGACTCCTAACACCCTTGCCTTCCATTTTGTCGGCATGACGTGGTTTTGGAAGACCAACACGCTCATCATCGGAGAGAAATTCATAACAAAAAGCAAGAGTCTCTTCTATGATATAACGCTCGGCAATACAACCTTCGGGATGAGATCTATTTGTCACATACTCCTTGTAAATTTTCATGCATCTTTCATACGGATATTGATATCTCAAAAAGATAGGTCCGCATTCTTTGATCTCTCTTACCAAATGAACCGGAAAATGGACCATGATATCGAAAAAAGAAACAGGAAAATACATCTCTAACTGACATAATGTGAAAATAAGCCCTTCCTCCAAATTGTCCAACTCAACCGGATTAATCTCCTTGCTACAAATGACATTAAAGAATAAGCACACCTTTGTAATAGCATATCGTACCTTTTTTGGTAAAATTGAACGAATAGTTACGGGCAAAAGTTGTTGCATGAGTATATAACAATCATGAGACTTCAATCCCACAATTTTCAAATCCTTCATAGACATACGATTGCTAATGTTTGAAGAATACCCTTCCGAAACCTTTATTCCCTTAAGACACTCACAAAATTGTTTTTTTTCTCATTTTTAGAGAGCGTGTGAGCGGCAGGGGGTAAACGGGTTCGTGTGCCTACTTTTTGCGGTAATAACTCTGCTCTAAGTTCAAATTGTTCGAACATATCTTTTCTTTCTTTCACAGTGTCTTTTGTCTTGTTCGGAATATCCAACAATGTGCCAACAAGAGAATCACAAAAATTCTTCTCTATATACATAAGATCAAGAGAATGTCTAACTGTCAACTCTTTCCAATAAGGAAGATAAAAAAATATAGATCTTTTCTTGCAACCCTTGGATGGAAGTTTAGAACCACATTTCTTGTCGTATGTGATTTGCAAATCCTTGACTTTCTCATACACTTGGGCACCCGTCAAAATCGTTGGACGTAAACGCAATTCTGGTTTTCCTTTGAAAGCTTTTCTTAGTCTACGATAAGGGTGGTTGAATGGCAAGAATCTACGATGATCAATATAGACATTCTTGTGAGAATTATTAAGATAGAGATTAGTTATATCTTCTTCACATATCGGACATGCATTATCTCCTTTAACACTATATCCGGACAAGTTACCATAGACAGGAAAATCTTGGCTAGTGTTGAACAATATAGCACGTAGGTTGAATTTACGACCAACATGAGCATCAAAGACTTGTACTCCTTCATCCCACAACAATTTTAAATTATCAAGAAGGGGAGCCAAATAAACATCTATGTCGTTACCCGGTTGTAGTGGGCCAGAAATCAATAAAGAAAGCATCATGTATTTCCTCTTCATGCACAACTCAGGAGGCAAATTATAAGTAATCAATATAACAAGCCATGTACTATGTGCACTACTCATATTACCGAATGGGTTCATTCCATCTGTTGATAATGCAAGCCGCAAATTTCTTGGTTCTTTGCTAAAATCACGGTTGTTGGCATCAAAAAGTCTCCATTGAGAAGCATCGGCCGGATGCCTCAACTTGCCATCATGAACTCGACCTTTAGGCTACCCACAATGGGTGAGGCAAACATACTAAGGCATGGGCAAAGGATTTTATAAAAAGATAAATTAAATAGACTTGAGGCAAAGGGAGGGAGTGAAGGGCAAAGTTTGCCCTCATTTGAAAATGAGGCAAACTGGGGGCACGGCACAAGTGGAGAGAAAAAAAGTGAGGTTTTTTTTTTTATTTTCTTCCTTGTCAGTTTTTCATTTGCCAAACAATTTTGTATCCGTTGTAACTTTGCAACGACTCTTTTTGTATCATATAAATTTCAAAAAAAAAAAAAAAAATTATACCAACAACTCTATTTTTTCATTCTCTATAAAATGAGACCATATTTGACATACTTTGATGCACATTTGATTTTCCCTATTTCTCTCTAAAAATATCATATATACTTAAAAAGGCTATTATTACATCTACTTTGCTATAAAAAAAAATATTTGAGTTATGGATAATACTTTCATACTCTCAAGATTTTACAAATTCCTTAAATTATTCGAATTCTCCAAATGATTTAAATTCTGTAGAATATTCAAATTCTCAAAATTCTGAATTTCCTTATAATTCGACTACAAATTTCACACAACTTCTTGCATCTCCTCGGCTTCCCCCAAACACAACTCAGCATTCTGATGCTCCAAATCAGACAAAGAATAATGTTATCAAGCCACGGTCGAATGTTAGATGGACCGCAGGAGAAGATGAAGCACTTGCATCCACTTGGTGCATTGTGAGTGAAAATAAAATAGATGGCAAAAATCAGCACACCAACGTAAGGTGGGATAAAATAATGGAGTTGTATGAGGAAACACGCCAAGATAACATTGGAGAAATAAGTGAAAGAAATTTAGAATCATTGAAGAGCCACTTCAAAAATGGCATGGTTGCTTGAAGGAAGCACATAGTGTAAAAAAAAAAAAAAAAAGCGAATTTACAGATATGGATTATGAATCTCTAGCTCAAGATATTTGGAGAAGAGATAATGGTGGTAAGTATACTGATACTCATGTCTTTAATACTATATTGAGCAAACATCCAAAATGGAGTTTAGAAAATAATGATATGCAAGTAGATGAGATTGAAGAAGATGAGGAAAATGAGCAAAGCGGGAGTTCAAAAAAATCAAGACTCAATGAAAGTGGGGATTGTTCAATTCCTTCTAACACCGATACCCCTACTAGTGGTAGTATTAGTGAGTCACGATTTAGTCCAGAAGGTAGGGATGCAAGCAAGAGGAAAAGCAAAGCCAAAGTTTCAGAAACATCATTGAGTCCGGAATTTAATATGAAACTTGATGCAATGCAAATTTCACGACAAGCAGAGATTGAACTTAATGACTAAGAGACTTGAGTTTGAAAGAGAAACTGAGATAAGGAAAAAAGAAGAACACAACGCAAGAATGGAACAAAAGTTATTAAATACATTATTGGGAAAATCAACCCTAACTCCCACGGAAGAGCAAGTAAGGGATAAGCTATTGGCGAAATATGTTGTGTGACACTCATTGACACGATAAGGAAAATCTTTGTTTCATGTAATTTATTTAAGTACATTATTTTCTTATTGTATTTTATTTCAGTTTTATTTTTTTGTATTGTTGGTGTAACATTGTGGCAGTTTAATGTGTTGTTGCTATAACATTATTTGAATTTAATGCACTGTTGGTGATAAGATTTTTCTACTCAGATAAGATTTGTATTTGAATCATTTATTGCACACTTCACAGTGATTTTGATTTGTCTCAATCAACATTATTTCTCTGCAAACTTAGATACTACATACTTGGCAGGTTAGACAAGTTCACATGGATCCAATAATACAATGAAATAATACATTGAATTATTTGAGTGTATCATATCTCATCTATATAACTCATAGCTGAACATGTATATATTCTCACCCTCCTTCCCATTTTTTTTATCTTCTTTTAAATCCTAAAAATGTCTGAATTAAATAGTTCTACTTATTCAAGTTCTAACTCTGATTCCTCTAACACCAATGAATGGAGGCAATGGGAAACACGAGTTATTGAACGAAATCAAGAATTTGATCGCATGATTGAGCATGCTATCCTCTCAAACCTCAGTCAATTTACCCAACCACTTAATTCAACTCCAGGGTTTCAGAGAAATTATTATGACAGAAATCGTGAAGAAGGTCATCAACGTCTATTTAATGACTACTTTGCTAGTAACCCAGTGTATCCCCACCATATATTTCGACGTAGATATCGCATGCGAAAACCAGTAATCCTACGTATTGTAGATGCTCTTACTACCAGTGATACTTATTTTCAACAAAGATTTGATGCCACTGGAAGAAAAGGTTGTACTGCATTGCAAAAATGTACTGCAGCAATGAGAGTGTTGGCCTATGGAGTTGCTGCTGACGCATTCGATGAATATTTGCGGATGGGTGAAGCTACCATTAGAGAATCAGTCGTCAAGTTTGTAGATGGCGTGATATCCAATTTCGGGGCTAATTATCTACGAAAACCTACTCAACAAGATATAGCTAGATTACTTTATATAGGGGAGGAGAGTGGGTTTCCCGGTATGATGGGTAGTATTGATTGTATGCATTGGGAATGGAAAAATTGTGCTACTACTTGGGCTGGCCAATATGCTGGAAGAAATAGCAAGAGAACAATTATACTAGAAGTAGTTGCATCAAAAGACTTATGGATATGGCATGCATTCTTTGGAACTCCAAGTACATGCAATGATATCAATGTGCTACAACGATCACCTGTTTTTAATGATGTATTAACAGGTAAGGCCCCTGATGTTAATTTTGTTGTCAATGGTCATCAATATAATATGGGCTATTATCTTACTGATGGTATATATCCGCAATGGGCTGCCTTTGTGAAATCAATCACTGCTGCACAAACTCCAAAACACAGGTTGTTTAATGAAAAACAAGAAGGTGTGAGAAAAGATGTTAAGCGTGCATTTGGAGTTTTACAAGCTCGGTTTGCGTTTATTCGACGACCTTGTCTCATTTGGGACGAACGTTTAATGGGAAGAATTTTAATGGCATGTATTATAATGCACAATATGATAGTAGAGGATGAACGAGATAGATATAGAAACTATTCCGAACCAGCTGAATTTGTTGTCGATGGGGTGCCTACTGCATTTTCAAGGGTTCCGTCAAACTTATCGAGTTATATGAACACTCGATCAGAACTTCGCAGAAGAGATGTTCATCAAACTCTTAAAAATGATTTGATTGAGCATATATGGGAAAAGTTCAATATTGGAGACTGAAGACATTTTCTACAATAAAATTGGGATTGTATTATATTTTAATTCTCCTATGTATTTTATTTCTCTATTTTTTCCGTCATGTTGTTTAATTTACTTGTGGTTTAAATTTATTGCTCATGTACTTCAATTATTGTAATTTAAATAAAGTAATTTTTTTTTTTAATTTTTAGTATTTAATATTATTTGATTAAATATTAATTTATCTAATTAAAGTATATTAAAATAAATATTTACTATATTACTATTTAATAATAATGCAAATTTAAATTCTTGATAAATTAGGATAAAAAACAAAAAAAAAGAGTAAAAATGAAATGCTATGCCCTAGGGGTGAGAAATGCACCACTATGGCATATCAAGGCAAATGGGTAAGGCAAACTATTAAAAAATCAATTTATGATAGTTTGGCCTAGGGCAAGGGGAGGCACCATTGGGGGGTAGCCTTACCAGATTTATGCCATGTCAACAATTCCGCGTCCTTTGGGTTGGCAAAGAGTCTTCTCAATCTTGGTATTATGGGAAAGTACCACAAAACCTTAGCCAGAAACGCCCTTCCTATTCTCCTTGTATCGATAGGTACCACAAATAGAACAAACAACATCATTTTCATAATCTCTGCGATACAATATACAATCATTTGGACAAGCATGAATCTTTTGGTAGCCTAGACCCATTGAAGCTAACATTTTTTTGGCTTCATAAGTCCGAGTAGGGAGAGTATTACCACTTGGTAACATGTCATTCAACAACTCTAACAAACTAGTAAAACTCTTGTCACTCCAACCATTTGATGCTTTTAAATTATACAACTTTAAAACGGCGGACAATCTAGTGTACTTTTCGCAATTTTCATACAACACCTCTTCATTTTCATTCAACAAGTTCTCCATCATATTCGGGTCATCACCATTTACATCTACATCAATTTCATCTTGATTCGGATCATCATTCCCCTCTTCTCCACTACCCTCTCCACTAATCGCATCAATATTCTTGTCATCATCATCTTCACCAATATAGTCATCACCATCCTCTCCAATATAGTCATCAACATCCTCTCTAATATCTTCTTGGACAAATTCACTATTACTTTCACTATCCATGCCCATGTCATGTGTTGCCTCCCCATGAAAAATCCAATTTGTATAAGTTGAAGCAAAAGCACTCTTAGCCAAATGAATTTTTACCGTATCAAGAGAGTGAAATCTCATATTATAACAATTACAACACGGGCACCGCATACGCTTTAAGTCTTCGCAATTATTCTCGGCAAAATTTAGAAACTTTCGAATCCCCTCCTCATAATCACGGTCACCTTGATTTGACATTGTTATCCATTTCCGATCCATGTCTATATTAACCAAAATTAGCAACAAATTATCCTAAACACAACCTATCAAAAGTAAACATCTAAATCTAACTAATTAAAACCATCAATTCAATAATCTACAATTCTATTGTTTCAATAATCGAACTAAACCCACTACTAAAATTAGTAACCAATTATTCTAAAAAAATCAAACACGCTAATTAAAACTACCAATTCAATAATATAAAATGTATTTGTTTTAATCTAACTAAACCACTACTACTACAATACAATATTCATAACCAAACAAAACACTTAAGAAAACAGTCAAATGCATAACCGGTGTCTTTGTCAACTATATATAAGTAGTACTCTATTCTACTCCCGACAACTAATGACCAATTTCACCCAAATAAGAACAATTCACCATATCACGTAATCCAGCCAATATCACCATATGAATCTAATAAGGGCAATTCACGTAATAAGAGCAATTCACCATATCAATCTAACTACTCAAAACAAAATTAGTGAGAAATCAATAAGCACAGACCTTATGAAGTGGAAGCTGCACCAAGAGGAAGAAGAGGGCGGCGGCAGTAGCAGAACAAGAAGACGTGCAAGCGGCGGCGGCAATAGCGAGCAGCAACGGCAACAACCACGAGCAGCGGTGGTAACACGCAAGATTTGGGCAGCGACGACAAGCAATAGCGAGAAGCGACAAAAAAAGACAACAATGATGACAGTAGAGTCGTCGGCGACCACAAGACGGCCGTAGGGAGCTGCGACGGCAAGACGACGGTAAGGAGTAGCGATTAATTTGTTTTTTAATTTCTGGGTTTTCGTTCGCGTATATTGAAGAAGATGAAAGTAGCAGTTGATGAATGAAGAAGAGATCGAGAGGCGCTGGTAAATGAATGAATTTGCCAAAAAAAAAAAAAAAGTAGCACCTTTGACACCGGTTGTGGGCATCACCGGTGTCATATATCAACCTTTGACACCGGTTTTACCTGCAATCGATGTCAAAGGTGCTATACTTTTTTTTTTCCTTTTCTTTTGTGTACTCACGACAATTTTCCTTTTTTTTTTAATACGTATGACACCGGTTATCTCAAAACCGGTGTCTTATTAATTTCTGATACCGATTTTAATCATTCCGGTGTCATTTTTGGCTGTGTTATATCCATTATTTGGCGTAGTGTCTCTTCTCCATGGCCCCGTTGACCACCAGTCACAGTGGTTGACCAACACCACCGGCAACCTTTGTGACAACCACCACCACCACTTCGACCTAGAATTGATAATAACATGGCTATATAATTAGTTTTTCATAATATTACTCCTAGATTTGTAGATCTAAAGATTTAATTTTGTTTTGTTTTTAATTTGTTGGTGGAATACGCGGTGGGGAAGGGCTCGCGGTGGACGGAGGAGTCGACGGTGTAGGCTTGGCGGCGTGGTGGTGTGGGCTTGGCAGTGCGGTGGTGCGAGGAGGACGAATGGAGAAGTGAGGAAGAAGGGAGGAAGAAGGGAGGAGAGAAAAAAAGAAAAAGAAAAAAAAGATCGATAGGATGGCGAGGGAGGCCGGCGACGTCACCGGTGATGTCGCCGGAGCAAGTACGGCCGGAGAGCGGTGTCTCCGGTGGTATGTGAGGTGGCGCGTGTTTGGCCGGCAGTGGAAGCGTGGTGGTCCGGTGAGGGGTGGGGTTGAAGTGGGTGGGGGTGTGGGAAGAGAGAGAGATAGGAGGAGAGAGAAAATGAATTGGGGGAATCAATTTTGAAGCCTAAGGTGTTAGGCGGGTTTCATTTTGGGGGGAATGGAAAGGGATTGGAAAGGGATTGGGAAACAAAAAAGCTGCAAACAAACACTAGGAAACGGATTCGGAGAATGAATCTGTTACTAATCTCCCAAAAACGATGAACCAAACACACCCTAAAAGTATCCAATCATCACTATAAAAGGTTTTGTAAACTATGTATACAAATTTCATAACTAAAATTGAAATGAGACTCTAGAGAAAATCTAAATTTTATGTTTACAAACACAAACTCCCACCTTTCTTTGTATAGGATGAAAGAAAAAGCTAGTATTTGGATTACAAAAAAAAAAAGTTTTGTGAGTGAATATTGTTAGATAGTATATGCGTTGCTTAAATAGTATCCTCGCTTGTAGTACTTAAAAAGTCATATGTTCACGGAATAAAAGTTTACATATTTTATATAAAGTGTAACTTTTAAGTTCCTAAATTTCCTATGGAAAAAAATAGAGTTATAGATTGTTTTTAGTATCCACATATACGTGATAGTTTTTAACTTTATACATAAGATAACCTGTTATTGAAAATATAGTAAATAGTATCCGTATTGCATGATGGTTTTTGGTTTATTTTTTACATGTTTTTTCTAAAACAAAATCTTTGTTTCGTGTTCATTCAAACACATCACCTTTTTTTTCAAAACTATAATTATTTTTTTTAATCTTTAATTGGATTTTGGAAACACAAATCTAGATTTCATATTCCACTTTCTCTCTCCTCATGTTTTTGTGGAATCCCTCCATTGTTATTGATAAATTTAACATATTAAATCAACAAAAACATGCTATTACTTAAGCAATGTAATGAAGGGAACCTTTAATAATAAACGTGAGAAATGGATTAATGACATTTAATTATTTGGGTAAAAAATCCTTGTTCCTTCACAATCATACTCATCATTTGTGTATGCAAACTCTCGTCATTTAAAAAAAATGAATTAAAAACGATAGTGAGTAAGTGGTGATTCACTAAAAATATTGTTGTAAACGCGTTAAAGTAACCCAAAAAATAATCAAATCGCCTAAAAAATGACATATTGCTGACAATGCAAGATAGTATATGTGTTGATTAAATAGTATCCGATCCTGTACTTAGCTTTTTACATTTTCATACTATTCAAAATTAAAAACCGCTATTTTATATTAAATACTAATAGACTTCATGCTACCTTTTGTGGACAAGCAAACAATTAAAAAAAATCAATTTGGATGTTATGTTTGTTGGTTAGGATGTATTGTGACCTATATTACTATCTCCAATGTGTCTGTGTTTATTGGATCCGAACTGGGATAGTCAGCTAATATGGGGGTAATATATTGTCATCTTAACGCATTTGAATTTAGATTAACCTTATGATAAAACTATCGAAGAGCTTATGTCATTTACACTTCATGTTCGTCAGGTTCTATAATCCTCACATTGGATATTAATATTGCATCGGAAGTTAAATATATGTTTTTAATGACAATGTAGACGTTACAATCTAACGTCGAATGAAGATGAGTATTATATCACTATTGTATGTTCATCCGATAGATATATCGGTTGATATTTGTAAGTGGGTGTTGCTTAAAACAATTTAATGTAGATTAGCCGTATTGTTCGTACTTACAATATAAGTTATATACTTGTTTAGTTATGATGTCAGTCTACTTTATACAATTCGATTTGGATCATATTCAATTATTCGATCATAAATGTAGAGTTAAGATATGTGTAGTGTGTAACATTTGATTAGAAGGTTTTTAGGGTTATTAGAGTTTTTAGGGTTAATAGGGGTATTAGGGTTTCTAGGGTTATTAGGGTTTATAGGTTTTTGTTTTTTTTAAGGATAGGATTATTGTTATTGGTTAGTTAGCTCGTCATTGGTAGTATGATATGGTACACATACTTGTGATATACTACGGTTGGGGTTCCTAGGGTTATTGGTATTGGATAGTTGTGTAGAATGAGTTTATATTGGTTAGTTAGCTCGCCATTAGTAAACCGGTATGAAGTGATGATACACTAGTGATATACGATTGTAAAACTCTATTGTTAATGAAATGTTTGTAAATGATAAAACAAACCGATTTGTCGATTCCTAGCATCTCATTTTAATGGTAAAACTAATTTCATAGGGTTACAATACAAAACATGAGAAACTATTTAACGGATGTCAAAACTATAAAATAAATTTTTTTTTCAAGAAAAAAAATCTTAAATTAACTAATATATAGTATAACTATACACTTTAAAAGTATCCAATCAGTAATATACACCTTATAAAAGTTTGTAAACTATATATAACTGAGTAACTTTTTAGTTTCACTACAACTAAAACTATCTCCAATGGGGGTGTCAAGTGGGTCTCAAAAACTAGAAAATGAGTCTCAATATGAAAGACCCCCATTGTAGATGAGAGGAGAGAGTCTCAAGAATTGAGACGGTCTCTGTTTTCAGAGACCGTCTCAAAAGTCTCAAATCATTATTATGTGGGCTCTACCATTAATTAAACCTATTTTATAACTATTTTGGATTGATCTTTAATGAGTCAAAACTACATCCATAAATTTATTGAATAAATAAGGACTCCACCAAATGAAATAAAATAATTTTTTAAGACTCAAATATGGGTCTCACTATTGAAGAGTGTAGTCCCAAAGTAAGTCTCATTCTACATTTGATGTCATCATGATATCTTTGTGACATCATTAAGGACTTTGAGACCCAAATAGAGTCTCACCAATAGGGATGCTCTAAGTGATACACTAATGATATACGATTGTAAAACTCTATTATATTGTAAGTGACATGTTTGTAAATGACAATACAAACGGATTTGCCGATTCCTCAAATTCTAATGGTAAAACTAATATCATAGGGTTTACAATGTAATATATATAATAAAAGAGAGATTTTTGAAGAGCATAGAGAGAGTCCAACAAAAGAGAAATACTAAGAGAGTTTAAAAATTGAGAAATACCCACATTTTATTATTAACAACTCACACAATTATTAATAATCCACATATAGAAGCCTTGTTTTCATGAGACTCTTTAATAAATGTATTTGATAGATTTGTGACATAATCACTTATAACATTGGTTACATGTATCAAAAAATTTCAAAACATATATCATTAGATTTGTTTCGAAATGTATCTCAATTTGAGATCCATTTACACATTTTTACGATACGCAAAACAATTTAAAAGTCCATTATTTGAGAATGGTGAAAGAGCAAAAAAGAAGAGTCTGTCATTTAAGAACTACTCAAAAAGTTTAGTGTATGGTGAAAGATCAAAAAGAAGAGTCCAACATTTAAGAATTACTCAGAGAGTTTAGTGTATGGTGAAAGAGCAAAAAATGAGAGGATAAATTACACAGTTAATTATTAATCATTCACACTATATTATAGAAACACGATATGGTTAATCATACAATTGGTTATGTGTACCAGAACATTTTGAAAAATATATCATTTTATTTGATTTGAAATGAATTTCAATTTGAGATCCATTTATACATTTTCCAATAATCAATGCTTAATGAGTACAATCGACTTTATATACTATATCTATTAAGAAAAAGGTGTTTTTGAAGAGTATAGATAAGAAATGTTGTTTGTATAATTTAAACATTAACAATCTAGACATCTTTATATTTTTGTTTTTTTTTAATTGATTTAAGATTTTAAAATACATGTAAGCAACATCACAACAATTGCTATGAATTATTTTTATTGAAATGATAGTATAGTTGGTTATAAATATAAATATCATTAAGAATGATATAGTATTTGAATCATGCAACGCACGGGCTTAAAACTAGTACAAAACATGAGAAACTATTTAACGCATGTCAAAACTATAAAATAACTTTTCTTTTCAACAAAAAATCTTAAATTAGCTAATACTCCCTCCGGTCCAGATTAAACTTCCCGCTCCCTTTTGCGCACCTCAAAAGAAAAGCTAATTAATAATTCTAAATGATTCATTTAGCAAATAAATTTAAAAGCTACTTATAACCAACATTTTTATCTTGCCTCCATAATTATTCACTCGACAAAAAATATTATAATTTGGAAATGGGGAACACAAAGTCAAAACCTTAAAAAACAAGATGGGAAGTTTAATCTGGACCGGAAGGAGTATATAATATGACTAGACACTTTAAAAGTATCTAATCAGCAATATACACCTTTTAAAAGTTTGTAAATTATATATAATCGAGTTACTTTTTGGTTTCACTACAACCGTCCATCTTTTGCTTGCTTCAATCATAGCCATCCATTTCTCTTTGTTCTCTCTGATGTATCTTCCATATTCACCCAGCTCTCATTTCACTCGTTTCTTTTCTCTCTCCTTCCTTTTCTCTCTCCTCTTTGCTTTTGCTTCTTTCTCTCTCATGCTACCCTTAAAGTTTGATTCCTCTTTCTCTCTCCTCACCTCCTTCCCTCTTTCTCTCCTCTCCTTAACTATTTATCTTCATCACCATCCCTCTGGATTAATTTTATTTGATTGATTTCATATTTGATGATTGTTGGTTTGACTATTTTTTTGGTTTTGATGTGTTGGGTCTTTTTTCAGATGTTATTTTTTTAGGCGATCGACCGACATTCAATCTGAACTCTCATTCCCTCGAATGTTTTGATATTCAAGATAAGCATCGTTTTCTCAATTATAGTTAATTAATAATCTATTCTAAGTAAACTGCATCCCTCCCATGTTTTACTTTATTTTATACGTCTTAGCTTTTACTTATTCTTGTTTCTTTTTCTTTTTTTGTCTAAAGGGCTGATAGACGACGTTGCAAAAATGTTGGAAAACCTTGAATTGGTTAATCGTACACAAGGTACCAAGGTTCTTTTTTTCAACGTTTTTCATTTTTTTTAAGAAGTGTTGGTAATTTATTTATCCAAAAGAGAATAAAATGTATCTTACAAAAAATGTCCACTAAGTGTTAACATCACCTAGCTAGTCTACCAATGATACTTTGGTGTTTTATCTCAGCTATTCTAGAATAGAAATGGCTTGTACTACAATCAACTTCCTTTATGTGCTGCAATTTTGCTCTTTGGTCGTTTTGTTTTCATTTTCTTGATATCTTGTTGGTGATTGTTTGATATCAAGTTCCCCACTTTTCATATCTAATTAATTTTGTCAGTATCTCAAGTTTCAATGTTTTCGTGAGACGGTTTTACAATTACTCATCGATAAACACCAAATATCCCTTACGACACCCAAACACAATAATTCTATGAGACGGTTTTACAATTACTCATCGTACCGTAAGTAAAAAGATCTTAGAATGACTTAGGAGACCACAACACAATAATGGATCCATTAGCCAATTAGTCTGCTCTGTGTTTATAGAAGCCCAAGACCCAAGACTGTTGGATATATAAGTTGCTGAACCTGACCAACCTGAAAAACCTTAGCTCTTAGTTCATACACTTAGTTCATACACTCAATCTTTTCGAAAAACTCCGAGAGAAAATTCGAGAGAAAGCGATCCCGCGTTGATTGAATCATGAATGTCACTTGCGATTCATGTGGAAAACTGTACTTTTGAGGATTCTCACTCAAAGATGGAGGGTGATGGAATCAAGTGTCGTTACTGTGCTCGTGTCATCGGTGCCAAGGAGTTCAATTTTCACTGTTGCAGGGTAATCCAATCACACTTTCAATTCACATTGTTTTATTTAAAATTTGATTTTTATCCTGTTTTGTTTTGCATTGTTTTTTTTTTTTATTATGCGAGTGAATTAGGTTCTGGAAAAGATTAATTTTGGTAATTTTTAATTGATTATTATGCGTTTAATGTAGGTTTTGGGAAAGATTAATTTTTTACGATTAATTATTCTGCGTTTAATTTGGGTTTTGAAAAAGACTAAATCTTTATGATGTTGAAAACGGACTTAACGTGATAATCGGTTTTGTATGCCATCGAGAGTTATACCCGAATTAAGGCCCAAATGGCCGTTTGATCTTAGGCTACTTGACCCAAGTGTTATGATGAATTAAGAGGATTTGTTGGATCGCATTTCAATTTGGCCCAGTCAAAGTGGATCGTCCATAGTACCATCGGCCCAACTGCGTACTACGTGTGTGCATGGCCCAAAGCTCTAGCATTCCTCTGGCATTCCATTGGCATCCAAGTGAGTTTCCTTACCTCGCGTCTTTTCGCAGGTTGTTATGTGTATACTTCGTTTCACACTTCCATTTTTATCCGGATAAAACTCATATCTTCCCATTTTCATACCTCATTCATTTTCCTGTCATTTTCATAGTTATTATCTTTCCGTTATCTTCATACATTTATCCTCCACATTTGCTATTATCCACCATCATTTTCACACCTACATTATCCTATCATTTTATATTTTTGGAGGATAAACCTAGGGTAACCTAGCCTAGTTAGTTTCCTATATAAAGAGCTCTCATTTCATCATCACACACACAAGAAAAACCTAAAGAGAATGCCATGCCGTTAGCCACCAAAAACCCATTTTCATTTATCCTTGTTCTTAGTCTTCAGAACAAGGGCACGACACATTCAATAATAACCACACACGCATACACCGCAACCTAATACGAAGAATCGTCCACAATAGTGCAATCACCACTTCGAAGGTCAAGACTCGATAGTTGGGTCAAGTGGAGGAAGCGTCTCGAAGATAGGGGTTTGGCTCCTTGGCATACAAAACCGAGATCCGCGAAACATCGCAAGTAAGTCTTGAGGGCCTTAATTAACAAACGTATTCTACTCAACTGATTTTTCATATAAAATCTCACGTAGTATGCTTGGTTTTACGAATTACGTAACATGTTCTCTGTTTTATGGTTAAGCACGGATTTTTATTCTTGCGTACATAAAGAAGTTTGTTGGTGAATATTTGATTATTTCTAAGCATGGTTCTTGTTAATTAAGAAGGACCCAATAAAGAGGCCCCCACCTTGGAAACCAGACGCCGCCACACTGTGCCCACAGCAATAGGGCGAATACCACCGCCCGGCTTAACTAGAGGAGTGAGTGACGCGCTAGCTACAAACGAACCCAAAACAGAAGGACACTGCCCATCTAGAAAGAGGTTAACCACACGAGTAATCGAGGCAAGCAGCTCATCAGAAACTGCCACAGCGGAACCACTCAAACAATCCATAAGATGCTGAGCACGCAAACCGTCACACCCACAAGAAGTACCACATGGAAAACTCCTAATCCGATCTAGAACAACAGCAACTGGAGCATCAAAATGAGGTTGATCAACAGATAAGGCAGGCAAAGATGGTCCAGGAGCAACTGGGTGTTTAGCCTGCAAATCCACCAAAGTGGCCTCAGAGTAAGGTGCAATGCCCAAGGATGAAAGAACACGAACCGCCGCAGTAAAATGACCATCAGAAACCTTACGCCTACACTACATGACATTACGCTCACACATCTCCAGGGCCTCATCATCAACATCCATCAAAGGAGGCGAATCCTCAGCCAAAGTATCCTGAATAAGCTACCACGCACCCCCAGGCTCAGCCCAAGTACGAACAACCCGAACAATAAACTCCTCCGGCGTAAAAGTTCTGAGTGTACACAGCGGCAACACAAACAACTGAATCCAACCAGAGATGTCATCAGGCCTACCAAAAACCCTGTCAAGCGCCTCCTTGAGTAACCGAGAAAAACTTAGACGACACTTCGGAGGGATAGACTTATCCGTGCGCAACCGTTAGAAAGAAAACGGTCGAGGAGAGCAACATCAAAACCCGAAGACAAAACCCCTGTAGTAATATCCACAGGCTGTTAGGCAGGGACAGACGGTCTGTTCAAATTATAGAGAACAAAACGAACAACCCCATCGCCAGTATCCGCGGGTCCCACAAAATTAGACCTAGTACCATGACCACACTTCGAACGAAAAATGTGGGTCTTGAAACAATCACCACAAAGCTAACGACTCATACGTCTGAAAGTGGACTCGGTCTCATCAAAAAGAGTCAAAGAAGTCGAAAGAGTCTGTTTAGTGACATCAAGGGCAACACCAGTAAAATGATGACCATGCAAATGACCCACCAGCGAACTCTTCGTCAAACCCTGCCCTCCATTATTCTGACAACCGCTAAGGCCAAAAAACGGGCAGTGAAACCTCACAGTCCCAGACATACAAAGCGAAAACGACAGAACAACAGATAAAACGAAACAAAAGAATTAAAAAAATATCAAAACCAGCAAAAAAGGCATAAAAGGACCCCTGCCAAACCCAAACCCCCGCAAACCCAAGTCCCCCACGCGGCCAAGGCTCAGATCGGCGAGGAACAGGGGCTGGGTCAGATCAACCGCGGAGGCCGGCCATCCCCACGGCGGCAAGCAAAGCCCAAAACCCCATCCGACCCGGCCTCCGACGCGAGAAGCCTCGAGAAGAACCCCGAACCGATTGGCGATTGATGATGTTGATATGGTGATGATCAGTGATCGATGATGATGAATGGGTGATGATCGACGACTGATGATGATGATGATTGGGGGATGATCGGAGATCAATGGAAAGGATGGCAGCGCTGAGATGTGGCGGTGCGATGATCGGCGATGATGAAGATTGGTTGTGGTTTGTAAATTTTGTGTGGTATTATTATTATGATTAAATTTATTTGTTTGATTTTGGGGTTTGAGGTTTTGGGGGAATTGATTATACTCGTACAAACGTAGCCATATACGAGGGAGATTAGAGGTTGTAACAAACGAATGATACCAACTTTTATTGAAAGAATCTCAAATACATCAATACAAACCTCTCACAAGAGGCCAAATAATAATGAAACCGATCTAGAATGAAAAGACGTATTATCAAACTCTTCATCTTCAATCCTCTATCTGTCTTGAACAGTAAGCATGGTTTAGATCTGAGAAAAACAGAAACACACACAAAGAAACAACGACTACCTTGCGTTAAAATGAGATTCGGAAGACTGAGAAAATCTAAAAATCAACTCAATAAACTTGTTCTCTCTCCTAAAACTTTACCCCTGTTTTTTTAAATTTTGGTTTCATTTTCACTTATCCTCTTTTTTTTTTAACTCTCTTTATCTCACATTTCAAATACCTTTTAATGAATAAGAACGAAAAAAAATGAGATCTTGTCCTACACCCAACATGCAAACGGTTATCAAACACCTTTAACCAAATTCATGTGATCCAGAAACAGAAATTGAAACTTTTAATTCTTAACAATAATTAAATCCATACGTTCTAATGAATAAGAACGAAAATAATGAGATCTCGTCCTACACCCAACATGTAAACGGATTTTGGTTCAAAAACCAAAGTAGTTGATGATGAAGCGGTGTATTAACAATGAGGTACGGGTGTTCTTTAGGAGATATATGAAGAAAGATAATGGAGTTTGGAGATGAATGGAAGATGAGTGATGAGTGAAAAGAGAGGAGAAAGAGAAGAGAGATGAATTGCCTTTTTTTTTTTTTTTGAGAAGCAGATGTGTAGGGGCGTAAGTGAGGAGTTGTGAAATCTAGGGTTGGAGTATTAGAAACATATACTCAACAACTAAGACAAATACACTTCGATTTTTTTACACCTAATTTTGACCATGTATTTTGTGTATTTAAGAAAAAAATATCTTGAGACCGATAGACATCGGTTTTCCTATAAGTATGACGTTTATAGAGTTAGGATAGACGTCAAACTTTTAAGAAAAACTCATGTCTATTAATAGACATCGGATTTTTATTAAAAACCCATGTCTATAATTTAGTCAAAATTGCAAAAATGCCACCGTTTCTGTATAGACATCAGTTTTCTGAAAGTCCCATGTCTATCGAGTGATGTCTATAGTTGATTTTGTAGTAGTGCCCGTACCTTTCATTTCAAGGCATGTCATATTACCAAAAGCCTACGTCTAAGCCTTACCATGCATATCATGTATGTATCCCATGTAACCTTACAAAAGTTCATGAGCCAAGATTTCCAAAGCTTTCAAGCTTACACATTTCGCTGAACCTCCTTTTCAACCTACCCCTACTCCTCACCTAGGGTCCTCGTCACAAGAATTGAGTCACAGGTTACGTACTTTGTCGTACATCGTTCAAATCCTCATGATATCACAGTCTGGAATTCAATTCACCGTCATCGTGTTTGTTTTATCTAGAGTACAAAATCAGACATCAAAGTCAAATGAAGGAGATCTAGACCAAAGATGCTTTCAAAGTTGTCTAATACTCTATGTGAGGAATCTATGTTCGACAATTTCAACTCCAAGCTTGGGGGCTTCTATATCAAGTGAAGAATGAAAATATCATAAACTTTCAAATGTGCACACAATCAATTTTGATTCTCTTTGTATCCTGTGTCACTTTTGGATGTAAAGTCTTTCTTCAAAGAGTTTTAACACCATGTACACCACATGAGTCTAGATCTAGGCATGCATTTCATGTACTCTCCTGCATTAAACAAGTTTGAATTCATTTACGCATGAATGTCTAATAATCAAGAGTCTAATAAGGTCTAGTTGTGTTGCATTTTCTAAAGTCTCCACAAGCCACACTTGTTGCATGCATGTCATGAGTTCATTTGCATTTAGCGTCTCATGTGCATAATCTCAATTCAAAAACACTATTCAAAGGTAAAATAATGAGCACAATTCAAGGGCAATAGAGAAAACCCAAAATTCTCAAGCTTAGGGTTAATCTACACCATGTCTCTACCAAGGTTCACAAGACATTATAAGAGAGCAAAATTACACAAGATGACTTTCTACTTTCTTACCTCGAACATTACAACTTAATTTGACCACATGTTGGACTGTCTTGACAATACCAATAAATCAAGATCTTAGTCCTCAAAATAGCAAAAATTGTACAAAAATCAAATCCTTTTGTCAAGTTTGAATAGTTCACATACAATAGAACCAACACATTTTGCGAATACATGTAGTCAAAAGACTTTGAAAAAATTGTAGTCACCAGACTATAAATTTGTCGGCATTCAAGTTCAACTTTGCAGTCGCCAGACTATAAAATCCAAGGCGAGTTCAACAGTCGTCAGGCTATAAAATACAAGTTCATGTGCAGCAATCGACATACTATAAATGTTCAAGTGCAGCAGTCGATAGACTATAAAAATTCTATTTGGCAGTCGACGGACTATAAACGGCGACTTGTCCTGGATTAGAACTTTGCCCATTTAGGGTAACATTTTACTCTGCGTCAACACGTTTCGAATGATAACTTAGCCCATCTGGAATGCCAAACATTGTTCTCAATAACCAAGCTACGTAAAGATCTATTTCGAGTGGTTACTACGCCACCTCAAAATACGCAAAATTTATCAACAATGCGCTAAAGCATGTCTTGCAAGACAACTTTGCCCATTCAAGATACTTGTTCACCACATTTCGATCGACAAATTTGCCCTTTCGAGATGGTTACTATGTCCTTTTTCTCGATGCTTTTATGTGACTTAGATGAGCATTCTATGTTCATGTTAGCGTCCGATTACATTTGCATTTATTTTGAAAGTGTGATCCTTTGACCTCCGTCAAAGTGGGGGCTCCTGTAGACACCCTACTTGGGGGCTTCCCTTATAGCGCCCGATGATGAAAACGGACTTAACGCGATAATCGGTTTTGTATGCCATCAAGATTTATACCCGAATTAAGGCCCAAATGGTCGTTTGATCTTAGGCTACTTGACCCAAGTGTTATGGTGGATTAAGAGGATTTGTTGGATCGCATTTCAATTTGGCCCAGTCAAAGTGGAACGTCCATAGTACCATCGGCCCAACTACGTACTACGTGTGTGCATGGCCCAAAGCTCTATTATTCCTCTGACATTCCATTGGCATCCAAGTGAGTTTCCTTACCTCACGTCTATTTCCGCAGGTTGTTATGTGTATTCTTCGTTTCACACTTCCATTTTTATCCAGATAAAACTCATATCTTCCCTTTTTCATACCTTATTCATTTTCCTATCATTTTCATAGTCATTAGCTTCCCATTATCTTCATACATCTATCCTCCACATTTGTTATTATCCACCATCATTTTCACACCTATAATATCCTATCATTTTAATTTTTTGGAGGCTAAAACTAGGGTAGCCTAGCCTGGTTAGTTTCCTATATAAAGAGCTCTCATTTCATCATCACACACACAAGAAAAACCTACATAGAATGCCACGCCGTTAACCACCAAAAACCCATTTTCATTTATCCTTGTTCTTAGTCTTGAGAACAAGGGCACAACACATACAATAACCACACACGCATACACCGCAACCTAATACAAAGAATCGTCCACAATAGTGCAATCACCACTTCGAAGGTCAAGACTCGATAGTTGGGTCAAGTGGAGGAAGAGGCTTGAAGAAAGGGGTTGGGCTCCTTGCCATACAAAACCGAGATCCGCGAAACATCGCAAGTAACTCTTGAGGGCCTTAATTAACAAACGTTTTCTACTCAAGTGATTTTTCATATAAAATCTCACGTGGTATGCTTGGTTTTACGAATTACGTAGCATGTTCTCTGTTTTATGGTTAAGCATGGTTTTTTATTCTTGCGTACATGAAGAAGTTTGTTGGTGAATATTTGAGTCTTTCTAAGCATGGTTCTTGTTAATTAAGCGTGGTTATTGTGTGGTAATTAACATGATTCTTTCTGTGAATACATGTGATATTCGTACGTGGTTTTGTTTTATTTATTTCGCATGATCTTTATTTACTTCGCATGTGATATGTTATATGTATTCGTCGTCGAATAATTACTTTTAATTTACTATGGATCAATTAGTAGAGACCGTCGACCACGATGAGCGATTTGGGTGCCTAACACCTTCCCAACCCATAACCTTGCACGAACCCATTCTAGGTTCGTGACTTGTTGGCAACTCCTGGTCAATAGCAATTCATTTATGGAGGGCGAATCGTCCCACCCGGCCGGTACGGTACCTCACAGGTGCCAGAGTCGCAGACGGTAATAACCCAACTGTTAATTTTGCAGGTAAAGTAATTGCCTCTAATGCTTTTTCCCAGTCAAGTTCGTATGTCCATTCATGGATTGTAGATTCGGGTGCTAGTGATCACATGATTTCGAATTTAAATTTTTTTCAAACTCGTAATGATGTAAAACTTACTCTAATTTTTATGTGTTTTTGAATTTGTAACGCAGCGTAATTAAAACAGAAAATAAAGGATATGAATTAGTCTAGAATCCTCGCAAGAATACTCGACTAAGACTAATTTGTACTAAGATCACAAAGAAACAAGCACAAACAAACGGCAGGCACCAAGATCACATAGAAACAAGGTACAAACCAAAAGAATACCTCGCAAGGCCAAGATTTTGAAGGAAACTCCCTTCGACTCTTCGATATTAATGCTCAAACTTGTATATAAAACATTACAATAAGACTCTCTATTTATACTACTCTTAAGACTCCTAAACTTACCTAAAGTCAAGTTAAGAACCAGATTTGGATCTTCCCTTAAACAGACTTCATGCTTATTGCTGAAACTTTCCTAAACTCTCCTATAACAACTTGGAAACCTTTTAAGGCTCCTTTATTCCACAAAATTACTGTAAATTAGACACTTTCCTAAACTTAAACAAAGACACAAATAAGAATAAGTATTATATCTACTAAGAACTTCCTTGGACGTGCATGGCTTGGGGAATATAGCAGTTTCGGCCATTCTCGTGTACCCGCGTAGAAACTGGACAGCTCAACTTAAAACAAGCATATCTCCTTCGTTACTTAACCATTTAAGGCATATGACCACTTTTCGGAAAGCTTAGATCATGAACTTTCCTATACAATTGATTGTTCTTCGAAATATTGAGTACTTCAGAAGATATTGAGACTGGAAGGTGACGTGATAGTCTTGAACTTCCACTATAAGCTTTGACCCATAGCTCCCATGTATCATTCTCCCCTTCTTTGAAAAGATTCGTCCTCGAATCTGAAGTCCTATAGTAGAGAAACACATTCTCACAACCACCCGGATCATATACAAGGATCAAAAAGAGAAGTACAAACACCAAACATATGCACAAGTCCTTTAACTCATCATCTTCAATGTACTTGATCAGTTTTGAAACACCATGATCTTCAATATCAATCCACTTCATACCAATCATTCCTTGATGCACAATCTTTCGACCATCGTGTTTGTATTCTTGTTCTTTACCTTTGAATTCGGTGCTATCTTTGTAGAGACACAACATTAATCTTGATTTACCTTTGACATCTTCATGAAATCCCTTATTAATATAGAGATCAACATAAGATTTGTATGAACTTCGATCATCCATTTTCTGGTAAACCAACTTGTGATCTATCTCATTTTCAATTATAACCCCATGTTCATTGGAAGTCGTTACTTTCTCTTCCCCAAAAGATTTTAGTGAAGAATCAATTCTTTCCTCCTTAGAAGAAGTATCATAAAGATCCAATGTTTTGGCTTGATCACCAATCTCAATGTCTTCATGCTCTTGGATTTGTATGAATTCGAGTTCTTGCAATTGTTCCTCCAAGTTTACTTCTTTGATTTCTTCTTTGTCTTCACAAGAATCATGCTTTTTCAAATATGCACTCCTAACTTTCTTCAAGTCATCTTGCATACGATCAAGTTTCTTCATCATATCAAACAAAATCAGATCATTATTTGCTTGTTCATGCTCATAAGACGACTTTTTGAACGACACATCTTCAATAAAGTTCCTTGGCATATATCTTTTACGTAGCTTGCACTTGAGTACTTCCCACGAATGAATCTTGCACTTGCCTTCATGTTTGCGTCGCTTCTTCAAAATTTCAAACCAATGGAATGCGTCTCTCACCAAAATAAGTTTCACATGATCGAAACTTTCACGATCATCAAAACCAATTCGATCGAATTTACGCTCGATCTTTCTTTCCCAATTTAAATAATCTTCAGAATCACCACTCCCATCAAACTTAGGAAATTTATAATTCATTGATAAACTAAAATCAACCACACCAAGACTAACAAAGCATAGAAGTTTGTTACAACCAAGCTCTGATACCAATTTGATGTAAAACTTACTCTAATTTTTATGTGTTTTTGAATTTGTAACGCAGCGTAATTAAAACAGAAAATAAAGGATATGAATTAGCCTAGAATCCTCGCAAGAATACTCGACTAAGACTAATTTGTACTAAGATCACAAAGAAACAAGCACAAACAAACGGCAGGCACCAAGATCACATAGAAACAAGGTACAAACCAAAAGAATACCTCGCAAGGCCAAGATTTTGAAGGAAACTCCCTTCGACTCTTCGATATTAATGCTCAAACTTGTATATAAAACATTACAATAAGACTCTCTATTTATACTACTCTTAAGACTCCTAAACTTACCTAAAGTCAAGTTAAGAACCAGATTTGGATCTTCCCTTAAACAGACTTCATGCTTATTGCTGAAACTTTCCTAAACTCTCCTATAACAACTTGGAAACCTTTTAAGGCTCCTTTATTCCACAAAATTACTGTAAATTAGACACTTTCCTAAACTTAAACAAAGACACAAATAAGAATAAGTATTATATCTACTAAGAACTTCCTTGGACGTGCATGGCTTGGGGAATATAGCAGTTTCGGCCATTCTCGTGTACCCGCGTAGAAACTGGACAGCTCAACTTAAAACAAGCATATCTCCTTCGTTACTTAACCATTTAAGGCATATGACCACTTTTCGGAAAGCTTAGATCATGAACTTTCCTATACAATTGATTGTTCTTCGAAATATTGAGTACTTCAGAAGATATTGAGACTGGAAGGTGACGTGATAGTCTTGAACTTCCACTATAAGCTTTGACCCATAGCTCCCATGTATCATTCTCCCCTTCTTTGAAAAGATTCGTCCTCGAATCTGAAGTCCTATAGTAGAGAAACACATTCTCACAACCACCCGGATCATATACAAGGATCAAAAAGAGAAGTACAAACACCAAACATATGCACAAGTCCTTTAACTCATCATCTTCAATGTACTTGATCAGTTTTGAAACACCATGATCTTCAATATCAATCCACTTCATACCAATCATTCCTTGATGCACAATCTTTCGACCATCGTGTTTGTATTCTTGTTCTTTACCTTTGAATTCGGTGCTATCTTTGTAGAGACACAACATTAATCTTGATTTACCTTTGACATCTTCATGAAATCCCTTATTAATATAGAGATCAACATAAGATTTGTATGAACTTCGATCATCCATTTTCTGGTAAACCAACTTGTGATCTATCTCATTTTCAATTATAACCCCATGTTCATTGGAAGTCGTTACTTTCTCTTCCCCAAAAGATTTTAGTGAAGAATCAATTCTTTCCTCCTTAGAAGAAGTATCATAAAGATCCAATGTTTTGGCTTGATCACCAATCTCAATGTCTTCATGCTCTTGGATTTGTATGAATTCGAGTTCTTGCAATTGTTCCTCCAAGTTTACTTCTTTGATTTCTTCTTTGTCTTCACAAGAATCATGCTTTTTCAAATATGCACTCCTAACTTTCTTCAAGTCATCTTGCATACGATCAAGTTTCTTCATCATATCAAACAAAATCAGATCATTATTTGCTTGTTCATGCTCATAAGACGACTTTTTGAACGACACATCTTCAATAAAGTTCCTTGGCATATATCTTTTACGTAGCTTGCACTTGAGTACTTCCCACGAATGAATCTTGCACTTGCCTTCATGTTTGCGTCGCTTCTTCAAAATTTCAAACCAATGGAATGCGTCTCTCACCAAAATAAGTTTCACATGATCGAAACTTTCACGATCATCAAAACCAATTCGATCGAATTTACGCTCGATCTTTCTTTCCCAATTTAAATAATCTTCAGAATCACCACTCCCATCAAACTTAGGAAATTTATAATTCATTGATAAACTAAAATCAACCACACCAAGACTAACAAAGCATAGAAGTTTGTTACAACCAAGCTCTGATACCAATTTGATGTAAAACTTACTCTAATTTTTATGTGTTTTTGAATTTGTAACGCAGCGTAATTAAAACAGAAAATAAAGGATATGAATTAGCCTAGAATCCTCGCAAGAATACTCGACTAAGACTAATTTGTACTAAGATCACAAAGAAACAAGCACAAACAAACGGCAGGCACCAAGATCACATAGAAACAAGGTACAAACCAAAAGAATACCTCGCAAGGCCAAGATTTTGAAGGAAACTCCCTTCGACTCTTCGATATTAATGCTCAAACTTGTATATAAAACATTACAATAAGACTCTCTATTTATACTACTCTTAAGACTCCTAAACTTACCTAAAGTCAAGTTAAGAACCAGATTTGGATCTTCCCTTAAACAGACTTCATGCTTATTGCTGAAACTTTCCTAAACTCTCCTATAACAACTTGGAAACCTTTTAAGGCTCCTTTATTCCACAAAATTACTGTAAATTAGACACTTTCCTAAACTTAAACAAAGACACAAATAAGAATAAGTATTATATCTACTAAGAACTTCCTTGGACGTGCATGGCTTGGGGAATATAGCAGTTTCGGCCATTCTCGTGTACCCGCGTAGAAACTGGACAGCTCAACTTAAAACAAGCATATCTCCTTCGTTACTTAACCATTTAAGGCATATGACCACTTTTCGGAAAGCTTAAATCATGAACTTTCCTATATAATTGATTGTTCTTCGAAATATTGAGTACTTCAGAAGATATTGAGACTGGAAGGTGACATGATAGTCTTGAACTTCCACTATAAGCTTTGACCCATAGCTCCCATGTATCACGTAATGTTTTGACAGATCCTATACATGTTGCGCTACCTGATTGCAGTACTAGACCAGTCACTCAAGTTGGTTCGATTTGCTTGCATCCTTCACTTATCCTACATGATGTACTTTATGTGCCAGAATTTAAGCACAATTTGATTTCCGTTGGCAAATTGCTTGACAACGGTGGACTGACCGTACACTTTTCTTCGAACGGGTGTGTGTTACAGGCCTCTTTAACTAACGAAGTAGTAGCTGTTGCAAAGAGGGAAGATGGACTTTACAGACTTTTGCCTAATTGAAGAATGCTAATCAAAAGCCCATTGATAATGTTTTTTGCAAAGCCTCAAACACTAATCGACAAACTAGTTTTGGTGATGTTACTTTTGGTGGCAATTCTTGTAAATCTCAAGTGGATTTGAGCTTAATGCATGCTAGATTAGGGCACACTTCTCTAGCTAAAATGAGACACATCTGAATGCAATTGTAAGGGTCTGGAGAATTATTTTTGTGAAGTTTTCATTTTTGCTAAGCATCGTCAATTTCCTTTTTTTCCAGAAGTCTATCTAGAGCAACAAATTGCTTTACTTTGTTACACAATGACTTATGGGGGCCATATAAAGTTCCTTCTTTGACAGGTGCGACCTACTTCTTGACTGTGGTAGATGATCATTCGAGGGCTACATGGACTTTTTTGTTGCTTAATAAAATGCAGGTTGCTTCTACTCTTGGAACTTTTTTTGCACAGGTTGAAACCCAGTTTCATACGAAGGTCCAAATTATCCGAAGTGACAACGGGACTGAGATTTTTCAAAATGATTGTGGACGATTGTTCAATGAGAAAGGAATAGTGCATCAAAGGAGCATTCCAGGGATTCCACAACAAAATGGAAGAGTGGAACGAAAACATCGTCATCTTGTTGAAACCGCTCGGGCTTTAAGAATTCATGCCAACTTACCTCGGATGTTTTGGGGAGAATACTTGCTGGATGCCACTAATATCATCAACAAACTCCCCACTCCTGTGCTAAATTGGAAGACGCCATATGAGGTACTTTTGCAAAAACCTACTACTTATGAGGAACTTCGAGTGATTGGTTCCTTATGTTATGCCCCTGTTCCTAAAACCACCCGAGATAAGTTTGGCAGCAAGGCAAGAAAATGTTTATTTATTGGTTATCCAGTTGGGCAGAAGGGATTTAAGATCTTTGATTTGGATAATGAGAAGATCTTTGTGAGCACGGATGTCATATTTCGAGAAGATATTTTACCTTACAAATTGAGCCCCGAATCACCCCTTACTGTTGAACCCGTCCAAACAGCTTTGCCTCTTGTCAACCCTGCTCCCACTGTCCCCACTGACCATACTCCCTTGGATCATGGAGTCCGTTAGAAATACATCATCTTCGGACCAACAATCAGACCATGACTTGACCATACCTCCTGATACATCTCTTTCTTCCTCACCTGTTTTGTCTAGACACTCCCCTGAACCTCCAAGTACACAACATCAGCTACGGGTATCGTCTAGACCTAAAATCCCACCTACTAGGCTAAAGGATTATATTTGCCCTACCATACGTAAACCTAGCCACACACATCAATCAGATTACTTGGCTTCCCTTAATAACGTTATGAGCATACTAGAAACTGTTACGTATCAACAGGCATGAAGTGATGCCAATTGGGTGGATGCTATGAACAAGGAGTTGCAGGCTTTGGAGGATACTGATATTAGGGAGCTGACTTTGTTGCCCATGGGAAAGAAAGCTATTGGTTCAAAGTGGGTTTACAAGGTCAAGTTCAGGTTGGATGGTAGCGTGTAGAGGTACAAGGCTCGATTAGTAGTCAAGGGGTATAACCAGATTAAAGGAAAAGATTATAAACACACGTTCTCCCCAGTAGCCAAATTCACGATTGTGAGGCTACTTATTGCACTTCCTGCCTCTTCAGGATGGTCATTGCATCAAATTGATATCAATAATGCGATCCTTCACGGCTCGTTGGATGAGGAGGTTTTTATGCTGTCATCCGAGGGGTATACCAAGGCCATGCCAAGTCAAGTTTGCAAGTTGAAGCAGTCACTGTATGGAGTTGAGTAAATTTCTCTTAAGCCTGGGTTTTGTTCAATCAAAACATGATTACAGCTTGTTTACGATTTTGTGGTTGTCATAGTTTATGTGGATGAACTCTTAATTACAGGAGATACTGAGTCTCAGATTATTTCTCTCAAACAAGTCTTGAATCGCACTTTCAAAGATCTCGGAGTCATGCGATACTTCTTAGGTATCGAAGTACTAAGATCAGACCAATGTATATTACTCAGCCAGAAGAAATACATCAAGGATTTGTTGCACGACACAGGCTTCACAGATTGTAAACCAGCAAAATTTCCTTTACCTAAAGGGTTGAAGTTGTCTACTGATGATGGGGATTAGCTACTTGAACCTGAGGCCTACCGACGGCTTATTGGCAAGTTACTTTATTTGAATCTTACACGTCCAGATATATATGTTGTCCAACATTTGAGCCAATTCTTAAGTGTGCCACAAGTTCCGCATACTATTAATACATTTGCATGCAAGGAACGCATATCAGCTACGTATCTAAGACTTGGTGAATTACGAAAGCAAATTAATCGATCAATCATACAAGAAGACTAAGGCGTAGCAACACATACCTTAAATAAGATCGTTAATGCAAATTCATGATAATAATACACATACTTTAAAAACCTTGTTTGGAAAATTTATTGGGGCCCTCAGCTGGTAGACGTTCTTGTGTTGTCATATCGCGGATCACAGTGTCATTTGCCAATGAGTCTAAGGTATAGTCTTGACCCTCGTATGCCACGTAACCTAATTGTCTTGTCTTGATTTGATTGGATTGGATAGTCTACGGTCGTTGTACGTCGTAGGTAAAGTGTATGGGTACATGTGTTTATGTGTTAAGGGTGCTCTTTTCCCAATCTTCGTATTGAAGATGTAGGTCAGAGTTTATATATAGTTTCGATGCACGGGTATGTGTGAGAATTATTATTCGAGACTCATGTGCTTGTTCATGGGTGTCTCGTGTCTTTTCTTGCACACTAATTGGTCAGAGGAGTTAATGTGGGTCATATGCATCTAAAAACAAGAGATACGAAGGGCTCTATTTAATTTATAGTAGAAGGAAAGTGGCATTTGACTGGCATTAGGACACTTTTGAGTGATGTCATTGTACAAATCAGAGGGGTTTCAAGAGTTTTAGGACGATGTGTCAATGCATGCTAGTTGAGAGATGGCATTAGGAAAGCTTATGGAAATCATTTGGCCGACAATCAGTAGGTGAACTAGAATTCTATCTCGAAGTAAAATCTCGAACTAGAATGACATCAACGGGCTAAGTAAGAAATGCATGAATAACGGGCGGTTTGATCCAATCTCAATATATAAATGCTAATCTCACCCTAGTCCAAACTAGACACTTAACCCACGACTATCGGTAAAAAGACTCTTTTTGGCTAAACGTGGTAATTCGGGTCTAAACTGATATATCGAACTAATTGGAAAACGATAACTTTCAACGTGTATCCACTGTTCGTTTTCATCATCGAGCGCTAAAATGGGTGCTAAAGTAGGGTGTCTACAATTACTGTTCTGGAATGAATGTTTTTTTTTTTTGTTCTGGAATGAATAGTTTTTGTTTTGGAATGAATGGTTTCTGTTTTGAAATGAATAATTTTTGTTTTGGAATGAATCGTTTTTATTCAGAATTGAATAGTTTTTGTTTTAGAATGAATGCTTTTTGTCTTGAAATGAATGGTTATTGTTCTTAAACAAATGGTTACTATTCTAGAATGAATGATTTTTGTTTTGCAAAAACAGATCATTTTAAAACAAAAACTGGTCATTTTAAAACAAAACAAAGAATTTTAGAACAAAAAAAAATTTTGATTATGTTATGTAATAATTTGAATATGTTTTAAAATGATCTATTTGGCCTCACCACCACCACGCACCACCCCTACCACCACCGTCGATAGCACCGCCCACCACCGGGTATGATGCCGCCGTCACCACGTAGACCCTCTATGTAATAGTCCGACCCACCGTTCGCTACAACACAACCCAATAAGATGGGTAGTCACCCCTTAGGCCCATAAACTCTCACTTGGACTCTAAAAGGTGAAGGCTTTGTTGGTAGGGATCTAATATAAACTAATCATATGTGCCTTAGTTTCCCAATGTGGAACAAACCAATTTCATAAACCACTTTCCATAATCCGTAGTGTTACACCCTATCTACGATGAATCCGCGGCGGCATAAAGGTATATTGTCCTTCACCTCCACGCATCTCCCCGTTCTCTTTTCTCTCTCTTCTCATTTTTGCCCTTTTTTTGTGTTTTCCGGGCACCACCGTGCTCAGCCACCTCCGACCACGAGTAGACCGAGTTTGAGGCCGAGCCAAAAGCGGGGACGCCTCATATGACCGCTGGAGATGACCTGTAACAGCCCGAACCACCGTCCGTCGTAACACAGCCCAATAAGATGGGAAGTCGCCCCTTAGGCCCCTAAATCCTCGCTCGGGCTCTAAAAGGTGAAGGCCTTGTTGTTAGTAAGATGGTAGGAATCTATTATAAACTGATCATATGAGCCTTATTTTCCCAATGTGGGACAAACTAACTCCATAAACTACTTTCGAAATTCCGTAATGTTACAAACTCCCCAATTTAGAGAACGCAACGTCCCTGTTGCGCCTCGGCCAAATCATACCAACATCAACACAGGTCCAAGATCTCCCCCGCTAGACGGCTGACCTGGGCCTTGCCCCAGCACTCAGCACGCGGTCACATGGTTGCTCTCATACCATCTGTAACAGCCCGAACCACCGTTCGTCGCAACACAACCCAATAAGATGGGAAGTCACCCCTTAGGCCCGTAAATCCTCGCTCGGGCTCTAAAAGGTGAAGGCCTTGTTGTTAGTAAGATGGTAGGAATCTATTATAAACTGATCATATGAGCCTTATTTTCCCAATGTGGGACAAACTAACCCTATAAACTACTTTTCAAATTCTGTAGTGTTACAGGACCATAATTGCCGAAAATAGAAGAATTTGAGGAGAGGGAAAAGGTGGGAGAAAGAGGAAATATGGGAGAAGGAAGAGGCGGCGGTGTTTCGGTATATGGGCGTCAGAGTTGTCATAGGACGGCGGTCCAATTGGTAGTGGCGGATCTCTGTTTGGTGGTGGCAGCCGTGGTAGGTGGCGGCGGAGTGGTGGTCGGGGGGGGGGGGGGGAAGGGGATTGGGTATAGGAGAGAGAAAGAGAATGAGGTTTGAGTTTTATGTTTGATGTTGTGGGCTTATGGCCTAATAATACTTTGAGCCCACATTGTTGTCTTTTAGATTGGGCTTAACATTAAACCATGGCCATCTGAATAATTAGGGCGGCGGGGTACAAAGAGGATGGTACCCTCGGGGTACCATAGAAGCGTTGAATTAACATTGGCCAATTAATGTTTTGAAGACATTAACACTAAGCATTCGAATTTTCAAGCCCCAACATCTCAAGTCATGAATGATATGTATGATGGACTATAGTTAAAAAAATTAAACATTTTCAGAATAAATTCTAATGTTATAACCGTAGTGTTTCGCAATTTTAGAAGAAAGAGTCAATGATGATGACTAAAGGACTGATGATGAGATGATTAAAAGTTCGTATTACATGATTCATTCTTCTTGGTATCATAGATTCCTAGGCATCTGTGGTTAATGATCATGAACTCTTGGCAGGCGATAATTGGAGGGAAGATGTTTGGGGTTAGTGTATTCTACAACGTTTTCAAGACATTTACAAGGAAAAGAAAAAACATTTTTAATAGCACTACGAAATGAATTTGTAGCTAGGTAATGGTCGTAGGGTACTTTTTGTTTTATATATTACCATTTCTAATCTAAAAGTGAGGACATTGACAAATGATGGGGTAAAATAACACGTTGGTATTAATTAAACTCATCTAAGTTTTTATGATTTTCTTAATCTATTTATGACATGTATCAATCTTACATCAAAGTAGGACATGTTTCAGTAAAATTGCACGTCGACTAAATTTTGACAGGAGTGGGGACGGGCTAGATAATTTAACGAGGTGGGAGTAGGGCTGATAAACCGGACTGACCCGAAAGACCAAAGACCGATGATTGTCGATTGGAGGTCCGCGTAGATGATTTAATGCATGGGAAGTTGAGGTCGCCTAGGAGACCTGCCGTAGGAAGGAGCCACCTAAGAAAATTGATAAAAGTTGTCAAATACGGAGTACATACAAGTGTGGACGCGTGATTATTGAGGGGTGGAGTAGGGACTCATTAGGTTGGTATGAGGCCGGACTTATTAGGCGAAGGGCATGAAACTCTTAAATTCTTATTTTGAACATGAGCGTTAAGTTTAAATTCTTTAAAAAGGTGTTTGGGAAAAGTTATTCCCAAATCAAAAGTTTACCCAAATCATATGATTGACCATTTTAAAAATTCGAGAATTTGAATTTGTTGATTTGAAACAAAATTTCCATGTGTAAACCAAATTTTCCAAACAAATGAAATCTAATTAATAATGATTACCAAAAAATTCAAATTTTTGTCTTCAAAAGCTATTTAAAATTGTTTGTTTTAAATATTTTCTTAGCAATTTCATATTATATGACATAGATAACAATATTTAAAAAAAAAAACATTATTTTTCTGTGCATTTGCACGGGTCAAAAAACTAGTTAATATAGAACACATCATAAAAAAAAAACAGAAACATAAGAGTATTGCTGACAATGTCGTGGTCACCCACCACGTAGATGAGTGCCTGCCTGTAAGGGCCATGAGAAGCTACTACTATAATTAGAATGACACCAAAACTACTCTACTTTTATAGACGATTTTTCTCCTATGTATTGCGTTGTGAAATGAGTAAATGTTTACTTTAAAAGTCAAGGGGCTACTGCGTAACGTGTAACAGGTTACCGCAACATGACATCAAAATGTGATAGAGGTTTTGTGATCATACAAACTTTGTTACTACTACTCCAACCAGAATGACACCAAAATTCTATACTTATAGTCGATTCTTCTCCCCTATAATGTATTGTGAAAGGTGTAAAAGTTTAATGTAAAAGTTCAAAGGTGTGAGTGCGTAACATTTAACAAGTTATTGTGGCGCGTTTGAAATGACCACCCTGTGATGCATCAAATGTATTAGATGTTTTCAGATTATACAAACTTTAATATAACCACGCAATTATAATTAGGCAAAACACATACTCCCTCCGTCCCAGCTCAAACGCCCCATATTCCGTTTTGGGACGTCCCACATCTAACACCCCATCTATTTTGGGACATATTTCTCTCTCCTACTTTTATTAAATTATTACATCCTCTCTCACATATCTCTCTTACTTTTATTAATCCTCACATTCTCTCTCCTCCTTTTTCCTAATATTACCCCACTCAACTTACTATATCAATTTTTCTTATTCCACTACAAAAACGGCTTGGGGCGTTTGAGCTGGGACGGAGGGAGTAGTTACCTTAAATTTTATGATAAAAAACACCTTACTTCAACATTCATCCTTCCAGGTCAAAGAGCCAATCACCTTATAGAAGCATAATTTAACTTTTAGCGTCAGTGAGCTTACAAAATTTCAATCGCATTACACAACAGACGGACATAGTAGAAAACAATTCAAAGACTACCAGTCATTTCCAAAAGCAAAAGTCCGCTAAATTCCGTTTAGATTCCCAACTAAACTTTGGTGAATCCTTATCAGATTTTCAAAAATTACTTGTAACTTTTATAATGAAATCCTTTTATTTTACTTGTATTTATATTTATATTTTGGAGAAGAAATCATTATTAGATTTTGAGAAAGAAAAATTGAGAAAAAAAAAAAACAAAAAACGGATAAAGAAAGTAGGGAGTAGCAAAGAAGCAGCAGCGAGAGAGAGATAGAGGGAGAGAGAGAGAGAAAGAGTCGCGCGCGTTTAACTGTTCCGACCGACGACTCTGACCAACCGCCGACAATCGTTCTGCTCCCAGAGCTTCGTTTTTGCCAATCGACGACTACTATACGCATTATTTCGCAGCCAGCCACCCAGCTCCCGCCACCACCCACCTCTCGTCCCCACCACCACCACCACCACCCCAACTAACCGTATCTTGCTCAGGTAATTCCTAGTTTATAAATCCCTTTTTTTAGTTCAATTTCTTTTAGTTCAATTATTAATTGCTGAAGAATTGGACGAATGATATAAAAAAATCGATGAAAATGATTAAATCTCAAATCTGGGTAACAATTGAAGAGTAAGATAGAAGATTAATTAATTTTGCCAAAATGTATTTGCTTATTTGATTATACCAACTTGATATCACTAGTTTGCTGTATTCTCCGTCGGTCGGTCCAATCACCACTGTATTTGCTTATCTGATAATAGGAACTTGATATAAGTTGGTAAAGTTTGTGTACAATTTGGTTGTTCAGGATAAGGTAGGGTAATTGATTGGAGCTTCACATCATGTTACCGGGTGAAACACGTACCCGAATTCATCGACAGCAATTGCAGGTGAAGTTGGTTAACTTAATGTAATTTCTTCATTTATAACCTACCAAATAGGGCATTTGTTTTGTTTGAAATGGCCGTGGTGGACATGGTGATGGAGCTAGGCATTTAATCACGCGGGTTTGCTCGTTATTTTTGTTACCACTCATGGCCATCTAAGTGGAGTTCATCTTTTGGGAATTTTTACTTAAATCTCATAACGTTTTATAGTAAACTTCTACACGTTTCAAAACACAGGGGAGAAGAATCGACTATAAATAGAGAGCCTTCGTGTCATTCTGGTTGGAGTAGTAGCTTCTCATGGCTCTTGCAGGCACTCATCAATGTGGTGGACAACCACAACAAGGTCTGCATCACTCTTATGTTTCTGTGTTTTATGACGTGTTCTTATATTAATAGTTGGACTCATCGTTTATTCAGTTAGTTGTTTTTGTAATGTGTTTTTGTATTACTAGGAATCGAGGATAGATATCTTCAATATGTAAGCATTTCATGTATCTGATAATTTCTTCCGTATTCAGCATTGTTCAAATGGTCCATGTTTTCCAATGTAGGTTTAGAACTTGATCTTGGGTTACAGAATCCAATAAGGACCCAACAATTTGAACAACGTCTCAGTCTCTGTGATTGGTGTTAAGTTTTCGACATATTGTCTTTGTTGGCATAAGTTCTTTATGACATGGGGATTCTTTCCAAAATGAATCAGATCTAGATCAATAAATGGAAACTTTTCCAAAGGGTCAGGCTTTGATTGAATTAGATATACTAGGATTGGGTTTAGATTTCTTTTGTGCAACCAGACAATGTATCTGCATTCTTTATATCTATCTGTCTCGCTGTGAACGATTTTTTTTGTTGGACAAGTCGCTTTTCTCTTCCAAGTGCCTCAAAACACTGTGGAAATTCTTTGGCCAGTTGTTTATTTTCTATGGTTGTCGTCCTGATATTTCTTACTTTCCTTAATTTTCTTATCTTAATATAACGCGTATTTGTGAGTGTCTGTAGATGCTTTGTACAAGGAGTTGTGGTATGCTTGTGCTGGCCCTCTCGTGAATGTTCCACGCGTGGGGGAGCGCGTATACTATTTTCCGCAAGGTCACATGGAGCAGGTATTTGATTTCCTTCAGTTCTTACTTTTTAAGCAGATTGCTTGTTCTTTTTTAAAATGCTTTTGCATTTCTAGTTTGTTTTTGTTATTCATGTTACCCTCTGCGTGAGGTCCATCTTGAATGCTGATGTAGTAGCCTTTCCCCTCATTTTCACCATAGACTTGTGAAACGAAACTTAGGTAATAGGCGGATGTGCGAGCAGTATGTCTATGACCCTGAGACTCCAAAGAGCCCATATTTAAGTTCCTAGAAACCCTTCAAATTGGTCAGCCACACACTAGTTGTTCTCCATTCATGCCAACCAAAAGGAAGACAGCATATACCAGATCTTTTCTTGTTGGCTTTTAATATGAAACGGTGCAACTAATCCTTCATTCCTATGCAGAACATATACCATATTCATCATTATCAACAATGTTCTCATGAACTTGTCTTCTCCTAAATTTTCTGTCACTGAAATGTTATCAATTGTGACCAGCACTATGAGTTTCAAACAAATACAAAAGGTGATTCCATCAAGCCTTAGTGGTTAAGTGCCCAACTGGCCAATGCTTGCCTGCTACATATACGAGTTTCCGTTCTATGTGGAACATAAAAAGTCTACGTAATCCGTATCTTCCATGAGCTAACCAAATAAGAATATGCATCCATAACTTCCACAGTTAGCCAAACAACTAAAAAAGACAGTTTAAGCCGAACTAATACACGGTTTGGCTCGACATACGATCGAAAAGAAAAATAGTCAAATCGCAGACGTTTTGCTGACATACCATCGACAAGGTTATGCCCTCTAGAGCTTGACTGTGAAGAAACACATCACGGAAACTCATTATCTCACTCTGGTCATCAGAATCATAGAACAGAACCTGTCCATGGATGAAAAGACAATCAGATGTGCACAAGGACAATTACAGTATTACACATAATAACCCCAAGTCCTAAACATTACCAGATCATGTATTTTAAAAACATTAGATATTTGTGGGGAAACAAGGCTAGAGAATAAGCAGAGAGAGTACGGTGACAGTGATGCATAGAACTACTATTCACAATTTAGCAAGATGAGTAAACAAAGATAAATTTCAGCACAGTAGAAACATTTAGAACTGCTGACGATGAAAGAAACTAAATATCATGCATTGGAACTTGCTTTCGTCTTCATCAAAACAAAAAAAGCAGAAAAATGTCCAATCGTCTTTGATGTTTGCTCCTAGACTTATATCGCCCCACAAGTTATTGTCTTTACATTTTATTAATTGCGACTAACTGTGAACACTTTTTCTCTGATTATCCCGACCATCTCCTCCCAAACCGACTGCATAAGTTCACTTGAGAACTGGGAAATATGTATATTGCTTTTTAGTGGTAGTTTGGAATGGGGGCAATTACTACTAAAGTAATAGACAAAAATTAAAGGGGAAATCGAGAAAATTCTGTAAGGGTGAGGTTCAAACGAGGAAAGGCTTATGGTGGATACAGTTCAAATTTTTTTATTTAATTAATTCATTTGATAAAGGAGGTCCGAAGAAATTTTTTGGGGACAAACTAAAAAGTATTATATATAAGAAACTAATTTTATTTACTACGTCGACGAACAATCGGTGGAAGATAGAGGAGAATGGGGTATATAGAGGGGGTAATGATTACCCATAGAGAGAGGTAATAGTTACCCACCACCCCCTAGGGTAATATATTAGTCCCATATGGGCGTAATAGTTCCCCCTCCATCCCCTGGACTCTACTACCCTAGTAAACATTACTCTATGCCAAGAGGTTTGAAAGAGTGAAAGGAGATTAACGAAGAATCACGGGGTACAAGAGTAGTACGAAAGGTCCAATTTAGGGAAAAAAAAGATAAGAAAAGTGAAAACCTCTTTGCATAAGACACAAGTAGATTTATCTGCACAAACTCTTGCCTCAATATGAGAAAACAATAACGGTCAAACGAAATCATGACATGCAAGCATGTAATGAGGAACGAGAAATATGAAGACATGCTAAAGTGTCTTGTCATCCAACATATTGAATACCTCCTCTCAGTCCCACTTCAAACATCCCGATTTCCCCAACATCCCATCTATTTTGGGACATCTCTTCTCTCTCCTACTTTTTACTACTCTTCATATCCTCTCTCATTCTTTTTCCTAAGTTTTGCTAATCCTCACATTCTCTCTCCTCCTTTTTCCTAATTATTCTTCACTACGAGGTCTACCACCAATTAACTTACTTTAACAACTCCCTTTATACCACTACCAATACCCCACGGGGTGTTGGAAGTGGGATGGAGGGAGTTGTTCTTATCTGGCTTTAGCACTGTGGTTATCATTTTTCTCAGCGTATTCTATCTCCTTGTTGGTTTATCTGTCTTTTTACCATGGGCTCTTTATTATCGTCCTTGACTATCGTTCTTTTGCATTTTGGGGAAAGATTCTATAAGTGTTTCAGGTTGGAGCTTAATAAGACACAAATTTTAATTAAAAAAGAGAAGATTTTATATACAACAGCCTTTCGTTTATTTAATTTCTCTGTCCCTTTCTCATTCGTAATTCTTTAAATTATTAATGTCTCTTTATAGCTTGAAGCATCAACGCACCAGGGGTTTGAACAGCAGATGCCTTCATTCAATCTGCCATCAAAAATTTTGTGCAAAGTTGTTAATATAGACCTTAAGGTAAATTACTGCTGCCCGCTTCTATGATGGATAGTTCTGGATGTCCGATGTCTATCACCGTTATATCGCCCGACTTGGCTTGAACTGAAAAATGGGATTAAATTTTCCTATTTTGGTTTTTCTAGGCGGAGCCTGACACAGATGAAGTGTATGCTCAGATTATGCTTGTTCCTGAACGAGATGTAAGTTGTTTTATGTCTTCTTTCACTACACAGTCCACAGACCCCTCTACATGAAAACATGACAGGATGTATGAAATGTGCATGCGTTTTTTCTTGAACAATTGACTCTTTCTTCTACTTTGATCCCAGTAGTTGCCTTATCAGTCAAGTTTTATATCCTAATTATGCCGCTCGGTGCTTCCTTATTATTTTCATTTCAATCAATCAAAAGCTCAAGGCCCTATAACATAAATACTGATTTCCTCCCTGTTGTGCTTCTCTGTTATACAGCAAATCGAAGTAACATCACCTGATCTGCCTGTGCCTGAGCCTCCGAGGTGCAATGTGCATTCATTTTGCAAGACATTAACAGCTTCTGATACTAGTACACATGGTGGATTTTCTGTGCTACGTAGGCATGCAGATGATTGCTTACCACCCTTGGTAAGCTTTATTGCTGAGCTATCTTTCCCTTGAAAGATTCTAATCATTAAGAGTTGAGGTAAAAGTAGGTTTTTAAAAATTAAGAATTTAAAAGCATGTCAACCAGTTTCACTCCTTCCCGAAAGCATATACTTGACTCGATTTATGCTGTCAATATTGATGATGGGGGAGATGAGTTTCCTGATTATGATTCTCTTCTTGTTTCTCTCATTGTTTGTATATTCACATGCTAAACTGCCTCACTCTGTAGGATATGTCTCAACAGCCACCTTGGCAAGAACTTGTTGCCACTGATCTGCATAGTACCGAGTGGCATTTCCGTCACATCTTCCGAGGTGAGTGCCTGTAAAAATTGCAGTGTATCAGTATGCTAACTGACTTAGTACTAAAAGAGGAAAAGACCTGCACCTAACTGAGTTCACAAGGCACTTAAAATTGTAGTGTATCAGTATTCAGTATGCTATAACTTAAAATTATAAATATATACCAAAAATACTCGTTCATGTACAAAAGCAAGGCGAAAACCACAATAATTTCTGTCATGAAGCATCTTTTCTATATATATTAAAAAATAAACGTCACCTTCAGTGCGGTATTTGACATCACTTGTATAAAAAGGAGCTTGAATCCTTGTCTTGTGGAAGCTTTGCCCTATAACACTAATCGGATTCGCTCCTCCCTTGTACATTAATTAGCGAACGAAAATGTGGCCGAAGTTAGGTGTCATGACTACAAGAAAGGTCTGATACGTGGTTGACTAAGTTAATGTATCTTCCTATATTATGAGGAAGCAATCTTCTAGCATCAAGTGTATCATTCATTGAAAGGTTTCAATTTCACAAGTGGGGTATGAGAACTTTCCAATGAAAGTCGCTTCTGAGGCCCATAAGTACGTTCTCCATGTTTAAATATTTTCCGAGGAACTAACAGGCTAAAGTCGTATGCCTACAAATAGAAAATATCAATACTAACCTAAAACGTAGTAATAGGCAAGTAAGGTTCGTATCCACAGATGACGGAAATCGTCTAAGTATGTAAAGTAACCAAATGGAGGGTTTTGTGATTGAATATGATCAAGTAATCAAACGAAAAGAAGTAATTTGCAATTCAATTGAGGGGAAAAAGTCTCGGACAATTAATATCCACTACGGTTCATCCAATTGATCATTGTCCTCACTTAGATCAACTATGTTGAGCACCTAGTCGTGAAAACGGAGTTTTCGATCGTTCCTAATTAATAGCTAGCAAGAAAGATCAGCCCAACCAACTAGCCCTAATCGATGAATAACAAAGACGCGCGCCTAAATTCAATTTAACGAAAGCAATAAGCAATAGAATGATAGCAACTAGGATAGATAAGATCTAGACACACGCGGTTTCGATCTTCAATCAATATATCAATTCTCTCCTAAACCTTAGATCTATGATCAGCACGGAAGGAAGATTTAGTTTCTACTAGTGAATCAATTAAACAAACAATTAGTCCTTTGATTAATGATTCTAGCAATATGATTTAACATAGATCTAATTAGTTTGCAACCTAATTAACGATAGATTAGATCAATCAATAGCAATTAAAACAAAGAGAATGATAATACTCAACGATAATCGAAATAAATAAAACTCACAATTGTCCGGATGAATTTGTAGCTTCAATTAATCAAATCCGAGAATAAAAGGTGTTTGGCCTTGTATAGTCTTGAAAATAATACAACTGAGTTTTGAAAACTTAATGTGAATAATGGACGGAGGCTAGGTATTTATACTAAATTATTACAAAATGGATTAAGGAAATCCGCGAATACGCCGACACATCGAGCGGGACGACTCGTTTGGACTCAGGACGAGTCTTCTCGCTTCGGGACGACTCGTGTGCCAGAGAGACGAGTCGTCTTAAATTGGTTCTGCCCGGTTGCGTCCTTTGGACGACTCGTCTCTCCTCCTGGACGAGTCGTCTTAAGCCCTTCTGATCCGGGGCCGTCTTGCAATACTCCAACTTGTTAGTTTCTCACCTTCTCGGAACTCTAGCATCCTCGGGATCTTCATAGCGCACGTCATTACTCCCTGAGCTTGCATTTAGGCATCAAAACTTGCATACTCTTCCATTAAGCTTACAAAACATGATAAGTAGAATAATGCACTAATATGATCCGAAAACGAAGTGAAAACTCAAATAAAACGTCACAAAATCCACTCTAAAGTGAGTTGTATCAGGAACAAAGTTTGAAATATACCTCATAATGAAATGGTGAACTGTAGTTCTTTTATTTGAGTGGAATTCCAGATAGTTTGTTCAAAATTTAGATTTGTAAATAACTTTGTACAATTTGCAATTTGCATTAGTTCTTGTCTTCACTCGTGTCATGGAGTAGCTTCTCTCATCATTATTGCCTGTAGTCACAAAAAAACAAAAATTGGTGTTGACTGTTCGTAAAATGTTGTGGCAAGAATTTTATGACGTCCATGGATCCATCATGTCGGTCGCTGGTTGTACATTGGATACCACTTGTATATTCCGGACTGTCCTGAATAATCTTTGTATGTATGGCCCATATTTGAGATATATAAGTTATAGATTGGTGAAATTGTTTACATTAATGGACATATGCAGGGCAACCAAGGCGCCACCTACTGACAACAGGATGGAGTGTATTTGTGAGTTCCAAGAAGCTAGTAGCTGGTGATGCATTTATTTTTCTGAGGCAAGTTTTCATTTGAAGTGGGAGTAACTTCACTTGAATTTTCGTTGGATTTTTTCCATTGGTTTAACCTCTGCCCGCCCCTCCCACCTTTAAAATTTTAGCTCTTACCGTGGCTGACATGAACAGAGGTGAAAATGGGGAACTGCGTGTCGGAGTGAGGAGGCTAATGCGGCAGTTGAATAATATGCCATCTTCTGTCATCTCTAGTCACAGTATGCACCTTGGTGTTCTTGCAACTGCAGCTCATGCAATTCAAACGGGAACTCTGTTTTCAGTTTTCTACAAGCCAAGGTTCTTGCTCCATTTATATCCTCTATGGAACTGCTAGCATTCACTTTATGTTTTATAGTTCAGCATTCATTCACGAGAATCTCGTTCAAGAAAATGTAAATTGTCATGGCAACTCGGACAGTTCCCTTGCTGATTATTCTAAAGAAGAGGCATGCCCTTAGACTTACTGCTTTAAACCTGTGCTCTGTGTAATTTTCTTTTGGCTGGGGCTGCTACACTTTACTTCTTTTAACTAGATCCTCCATCTGCTGTTATCTTGGATTGAAACCAACACCAAACAACGAAGAACGCATACAGTCATACTGTTAGTGTGGTCTGCATTCTTATTAAATTACTTTATAATACATATGAGATGCTCTATAATAAGTCAATGATTGTAGAACTTACAAACATCCTACATTTTCAAATTCCACTTACTTAATTCAGCATAGGGGGTTTGAAAGTGTTCATCTTAAATTGGTGGACTGTGAAGGCTTTTATTATAATGAGAGTTCTTGTTCTAGTAAGATGAATAACAGAGGTTAATTTGGCGAGGACGCCTATGTTGGAGCGGTCTTTATTTATTACTAAATTATCACATGGTTCCGCATGGAATTTCTTTGCGAATGACAAAATTTGTGCTTCTGAAGTCTTCCTTTTACCTCCTCCAAACTCTGTCTACTTATGTTGAAGCAGTCTCTAAACTTTTTAGTCTAAACTTTGTTCTTTACAGAACTAGCAGGTCTGAATTTCTAGTTAGCGTGAACAAGTACCTTGAGGCTAAAAGTTACAAGCTATCCGTTGGGATGAGGTTCAAAATGAGATTTGAAGGAGATGAAGTTCCTGAAAGAAGGTATTGGTCGTACTAGTCCTTTCGACATTTTAAATATATCCATCACAAATATTTGTTCATTTGTTAGCCTTTATCATATGACAGGTTCAGTGGCACAATTGTTGGCGTCAATGATTCTTCATCTTCAAGTTGGGCAAATTCTGAATGGAGATCGTTGAAGGTTAGACTTTGTAACGTGATGTTTATTGCCCTTCCGTGGATGTTTATAATATTGAATATAGAAGTAAAGGCTCATAGTTTGGTGGTTCTATATTTATTTGTCCTTAAAGCTGCTAGATTGGAGGTTTTCTCAGCATGTGTTACTTCTGTTTTCATGATGAAATATATTTTCACCCTGCAATGGCTATAAGATTGTTTTATATTCCTCTGCAGGTACACTGGGATGAACCTTCATCAAATTTGCGACCAGAGAGGGTTTCACCTTGGGATCTGGAACCACTTGTGGCAACTAATTCTGGCAACTCACAGCCCCCTCCAAGAAATAAGCGACCACGTTCTACTGTAATGCCATCTGCAGCCACTGATATGTCTTCATTAGGTATGTTATCTGCTATCTCTTGAATTGATTTTAATGGAAGTTATAATAATAGCTCCTCTGATATTAGGCATCAGGAAGTCACCTACAAAATCTTCCACTGCTGCATGTTCTGGAGCTGAGAACGCTCGTGATCAATTCTCCTCTGTGACAAGAGCTTGTTCTCTTGGCTTCACAACAAATAATCACCATCCCACAGCATCCTGTCAGTCAATCTATTGGTCTAACAGAACAGAGAACATATTAGACTCTTTCGGTTCAGTTGTCAATAAAGACACTGGTGAGAAGAGGGAAAATGATGGAGTTGGTTGCCGACTATTTGGAATCCAGCTTGTTGATCATACCAAATTGCAAGAAGCTTGTGCTGGAGCAACGATGTCAGAAAGGAATAGTGAAGAGCATCTAGCCCCGTCTCTGGAGGCTGAATCTGATCGCTCAAATATAAATGGACCTGATAAGTCTTCACAGAGTTCTCCGCCCGAGTCTCAGAGCAAGCAGAGCAGGACCTGCACAAAGGTAGTGTATTTGGTCACTTATGCGTCATTATTCTTTTTTGTCACCCACTTAATATCTCCGCCTTGCCTATTTACGCCCTATTTGCTTTGTGAAGCAAGATATTGCACTGCCCTATAATGATTCCTTTGGGGGGGGGGGGGGGGGAGGGGAAATTCACGCTGGAGATTGGTTTGGAATACGTTGCTTGATGGTCTACCATAGAAATTTGTTACTTCATATTAGTTTTGTACAATACTGTACAAAGTTGAGAGTTCTGCTATTGGCTGCGAAATCAATCTCCAGTAAAAAAACCCACACTTATTACTTTTGCATAACCAATTCTTCTCATTGTGATTTGTGACCGATTTAGTTCTGTTTTCTGTTGTTTGCCATTTCCTTGGTCTTTGAATCTGATATAGCTCACGTGTTAGTAAATGAGTAATAGTTGCTTGAATGGATACTACAATAACATTTAACCCAGTGCCTTAGTTTCTTGTGTTTCTCTTTGAGCTCAACATATGTTCAAAAAAGCTTAGTCATCTTAGCTTCTCTTTTTTACATTTTGGAGGTTTCAAAAGATAGTGTGATGCCTTGTAATGTTTGAAGTAAATGGGGTAAAATGATCATTCTTTGTTTCATCTACCTTCGAGGGTTAACTAATAGCAGAGCCAAATATACCAGGTTCATATGCAAGGTGTAGCTGTTGGGAGGGCTGTAGATTTGACGCGTTTTGATTGTTATGTGGACCTTCTCAAGAAATTGGAGCAGATGTTTGGTATTAAAGGAGAGCTATGTGGGTCTTCTGGTAAATGGCAGGTTGTCTACACAGACGATGAAGATGACATGATGATGGTTGGAGATGATCCATGGCAGTAAGTTTCTCTCTCAAACATGGTCTGTGACATTTTTAATGCTTTTTCTATCATGTGCATACTCCAACACTACACAAGCTACACTCCTTCACCTCTAATCCATCAGTCAGAATTTTCGTCGAGAAATTACTTGATGCCAAATGATATGGGAAAGGAGTAAGACAGGTCCCTTTTCCTAGTGCCTTGACTGAAACGCGAACTTGTTACCTCAAGTTATCATAATGCTTTAGTAGCTCTTACAAAGCTAATATGTCTCAATTGTTGTTTCTGACTCACAGTTCCTCAATCATTAATGCTGGTCTCTAATGCTTTCCTTGCTGCAGTGAATTTTGTAGCATGGTTAAAAAGATCTTTGTCTACACATCTGAAGAAGTCAAGCGTCTTTCACCAAAGAACAAAATGTGTGTTGCTGAGGATACCAAACCAAGAAATGTTGATACTGATATGCCAGTTGCCTCTGAGGAACAGTCCTCAGCAGTGGGCCCCAATTGCTGAACTAAACTATTCTGAGACGGTTGCGGGTCTGAAATCAAAATCAAAACGAAGCAACTGCAAGTAAAGTGGGGTGAACTTGTTAATAAGGGAACACCTCAATATATGATAATCAAAAGGTTGTGTCTGCGCTATAAGAAGTCAAATGAGTAATTGTTGTCTTAATTGGGTTCAGTCTAGTGAGCAAGCATGTAGGGAATAATGTGTTGTAGTCGTGCTGCTTCAGCTCCAAGTAGTTGTGTCTCTCGTTTGTTTTGTTGTGTCGCACGTGTATGTTGTGTCCTTTCTTGGGAAGTTGGTTAGATAGTCGGAGTTGGTTCCGTCTGTGCCTCCCTGAAGATAAGAGCTGTTGTAGTTGTCCTGCACACAACCCTTGTCATGTAAATTGTGCGATGTGATGCTTACCTCTCTTTTGTAAATAAATAATTCTGTTTAATATAGTTTTCGTTCCCTAGTATCTCAGGTTGTTTTTCACCTTACTATCACTGGAATAGCCTCAGCGCTAATGTTACATTTTTCGATTACTCTCGTTGACCTTAACAGTCAATCCGGCGCTGTGCTTGTACTTTGGACCCAGACGATTTAGTTCTTTCTTCACCTAGTTGTTACAGCTCAATTATTGTCAAATATCGAAGGTACCAACCCCCAAATCCGAAACAGAATTGACACCGAGTTACCCAACCCGGAAAAACGACACCAAAACTCCACTCATTGTACTGTTCTATGTTCTTTATCCCTAGACGTGCACCAAGAACAAGAACCTGGCAGGCTGGCAGTGATGATGATGTTGGGTTGAGGAAGAGTCGTTGAATAAGAATCGTATGGTTTTGAAATCTCTTCTTTATGTAACAGTAAGCTTATACAAATAGACTTTTCAATAAATGATAACTGGATAATGAAAACCCTGGTGAATAGGCATATGAGAAACCAGGTTAATATATTTCCGGAAATTTGTATAAACAACAAAAAAGAACTCGGGAATTGTTTCACCAGCAAGCAATGTTGTCATGCGACAATGAATGATAATAAGGCAAGGATTTTTTTTCTTCCTTGAAAATAATATGAAATCATCTCCACATTCTCCGGCAAGTTTTGTCGTAAAGAACCTGTACAAGACCTGATGAGGCTTCCTCCTCCGGTAACTTCAAAAGACGAGCAACTTTTAAGAAACCCATGTGATGCCGAGCCAATAATTCCTCATTTGGTTCTGATCTTATTTCAAGCTCGGAGGATTTTGGCCGAGACAATGCCCACTGTATTGCCCATATAGCCAGTGGGCGCATATAGCATAGTGACCTGTACTGGTCATTGGTGTTCCAAGCTTCTGGAGTTTGGAATGAGTACCTATGCAAAGTGACAGGATAATTGTAAGTGTAGAGCATCGAGCATCTTGTCTAGCATTATTCATTATCTCAACAATGTAAAAGCAACTTGCAGTCACAATCCCGTAGAAGAAAAGAGCCTCAAGTGAGTCTCATTGTCCCAGTTACCATAGAACTGCAGGAGGCATACAAACAACAAAGCAGGCTGGCTATCAGTTACCTCCAACACAAGTTTCACTTTCACCTCTTTATTTCCCCATTTTTCTTGTCGATTATCATCCAGTATTCACACTTTGATCCCAATCTAGTAACTCATGTAAACAAAGGTAGTAATATGTAAGATCTAGGACAATTTAGGCGTTTGGGGTCAGAGGCTCAGAGGTTTAGAGAGCTTGATCAGCATGTGGTAAATTGAAATGATGTAGTGGAAAACATATACGAGTACTGTTTTCATCTCACACACGACTTCCTCTATTTAAAATTAGAAAACACACTCAACAACAACAACAACAACAACAACAACAACAACAACAAAAAAAAAAAAAAAATTCAGCTGTTGTGACATCTGATCCATCAAGCCTATATACCTAAATTAGTTCATTTTCAAAAATAAGAGTAAATTAGCCTCTTGCCCCTTCTGAGTTCTGACTCGCCCCACACTTTATCCAATAGATTTCTCATTCTAACGAGATGCCTCAAGGGCTCCCACCTATGACAAGGTAAGTGGGATTGGATGTATCAAGCATTACCCCCTATGTTGAAAACACAGAGAGACTGTTTTAGGATGACCTTAAATGACAATTATGACTGCTACATCACGATACAAGATCCATACAGTTTCGAAACGATTTCGTTTCATTCCATTATAGTCCAATGCCAAAGAACTGTATCTGGCTCCATTCATGAGGGAAATACATTTTTCATAGCTATAACCAGAACATAATTCAAGTGATAACAACCTCTTGGTTTCATAATAACCCCATATAAATATGGCACAAATCTCATAAGAGCATGAACATAATCACTTCCTTATATGGTGTTCTAAATAAAGGTGCACACAAGAAAGTCCCCAATCTACCCATCCCACTTAAGAAGACATTACAATATGCAAGAGCAACCCCAAATAATCAAAGGTTGGGTAAGTTACAAAACATACTCAAGTCACAGGTTGATAATCATGTTAATTTCTATGGCATGGTCCTTGGCAATTGGCATACAATACAATAACATAATTTTTTTGTATTGAGGAGATACATACAATAACATACGGTGTACCCAGAGAGGAGACTCACCCAAGTCCTCTTTGCGACCAGACAGATTCATAAACTCCATATGCCGTCTGAAAACCCATGTCCGTCAACCCTTCTTGGATCATGGAGGCAGCAAGAGCATAAGTGACACCAGACCATATCTCCCTCGACTGCATTGATGACATGTCAATGTTCCCATCAGGAAGCATCCCATTCACAGCCCCCCGTCTACCTTCCTTAACTTTCATTACATTGAACTCAAAAATACTGGCAAATGCACATTTTGCCTTCTCCTCATCAACGATTGGTGCTAGCCCACATGCTTGGGCATACCTACAAACAAGAGACAAAGAAGAAGAAGACAAATAGCAAATACAAATTAGTAAGTAGATCCGAAGGATGAGCAAAAGAGGTTATATCTACAGAGGAAAAACAGCTACACTAGTTTCTTCAGCAAGACATGAAATAAGATGTCCTGAACAAGATGCATAGGTTTGAATAAATAAAAAATAAAATTTGCTCATTTTAATCAATTCAAAGAAATTAAGAAGTGAAAGACCTACTTTCCTTTCACCTCCAGTCCTCCAGGTTGTTAGGGAAGGGAAAGGAGGGGGGGGGGGGGGGGGATGAATTGATAGTTGATCTAAAACACAAATATAATACTACCTCCATTCGTATTCAAAAGCCCCATTTATTTTGCTGTCACATTCCCAACCACCTCTAGACCAAATGAATTTTCCACTTATTATAAGATTAACACTTAACCCAATCCACCTTAATTTTAAGACACATGTGGTTTACATTTGGTCTAGAAGTGACTCTCAATATTGTCAAAGCAGATGGGGTAGTATCTGATATGAATGGGAGGAGTAATGGTTAAGACATACTGTCATTGCAAGAGAAAAAGATGACCGAGAACAACTCATCTTTTAGCTAAAGTTTAATTCACTGTTTTTCTAGTTCTACATTCATTAAATTAACTGCAGCATACCATTGACCAGCCAGCTGATCAGCTTGGATAGATGCACTATTGACACCACCGCTGTTGTCATAGTTAAAGTAGGAGCCATTCCACAACTTCTTCTGATACACAGACTTGGCTTTTTGGAATTTGAACCAAAAATAATCTTCTGAACCCTGGTCACCAACTTCTCGTGCTAGAGCTGACGCAGCTTCAAGAGCTGCAACCCACAGTCCGCCACAATATGCACTGACGCCAGAGACTGCCCACGTGTCATATGTCTGATCAGGAAAACCTTCATTCTCAATCATGCCATCTCTATCTTTATCAAATTGATCCATATAGGCCATGGCCGCATACACTGAAGGCCAAACTGCTTGCGCAAATTTTTTGTCACCTGTGGCTATGAAATCCCTGTAAACCTGAAGAACAAATTTTGGATTTAAATCTTTCCACCTATCAGTGTTATAGATGTTGTAAGCATTTACTTCAAACCATGGGTCATTAAGCCCGATATCATGCGGAACAGCCCCCAAAGCTTTTCTAGATGCCCATTTTCCATCATGCAAAAGCTTCATTTTTCTCGGGTCATGCATTAGAACTGCCGCTGCAAAATCTCTCTGAATACTAAGTTCAAGCTCCGGGAATAACATCACCAAAGAAAAAGATGCATAAAAATGAACATCATAAGTGTTCCACATAAGATACTCAATTCCTTCATAATAAAGAAATTGGCCAACATTATGTTCTTGGTCATGAAGTAAATTTGGGCCAAAAGCTGAATTCGATTTAACTGCTGTATGCACATGCTGAAGCACTGAAGTCATCTTCTCAAGGATGTCCACAGCAGTATCATTTTGTTCGGAGATACTTGAAGCATTTGATAAGTCAGACTCTGACCGATCAACAGATGATTTCTGCTGTGTCATTGTTGCAAGAGTCTGTAATGGTGGAGAGCCATCTGCAGAAGAAAACTTCAAGTCAAGACTTTTCCAAGTCCAAAAACTCAGTAATAAACTCAAAAGGCAAGAAGCTTTAGCTACACCTGTCCAGACAGTTCCACCAGCATTAAGATAATACAACTCGTTAAAAAGAGTTACTGAATACCTGCAACAGTGCAACGCAGAATTTAATGAATTAGAAACATTTGGCATCACTGGCCCAAGCAGTACATTTAGCTGCAGTACTGAAGACTCACCACTCTGGAAGTCGTTTGTCTTCGAGAATAGGCTTCTGCCATGCTTCAATTTCGGACTCCCACTGAGCATGATCTAAAATAAAATTTAGAAGCGCCAAACTGGCCATCAGCAAACTGAGGTTTACGAGCTTTTAGATTAATAATTCTTAGTTGACACACTTCAATACAATGCAATATGGGGATGGAAATATGACATCACATACCAACTATAGCATCGTGGGCAATCTCCGCAGCTGCATTCCCAGATGTGCCATAGAACTTTGTGTAGCGCCTGCCATAATCATGAATAGTAAAGACTAACACTTTAATGGAGTGAATAAAAAACACGTTCCCAAAGGTCTTCATACTGACCTGTGATATGTTCTCCCTTTTGAGAATGTCACTTCAGGGCAGTCCCATGACAATGAAAATGTGACGCTGCGTGTCGCTCCTGATGGCACTGAAATTGTAGCAGCAACTGCAGCCCCAATGGAGGACCCAGGCTTTGATGGGGCTGAAATCTCAGGGCAATCAAGATTGTCAAAGGACCCATGCTAGAAAAGAAAAAGAACTCCGGTTGTCAGAACAAGTTGATAGAAAAGATGCTCTGAAAAGTTATAGTTTCAAAATGCAGATAAATTCAAGCTATAATTTCCATGAACCCATGTCTTTTATTTCAATAAAAAATGTTACTTTGATCAATGAAAGTATACCCTAGAATATCACAATTTCAAAAGAAGCATTATGCAAAATGCAGACAGCCGAGTGGTGATGAAAATGTGATGCTAGAAGTCCAAGTATATAAACTACACATCAAGACAACTAATAGCTCTCTTGCTAAAACTATTAACAATGAGATTTGTAAGTGTTTCATAATGCACATACAATCTCTAGGCACATGTTAAAAAAAAAAAAAAAAAAACCTCTAGGCACACGGCTTCACTCACAACAGAGATTCGTAAGTGTTTCACATTGCACATACAATCTCTAGGCACATGTAATGAAAAAAAAAAAAAACCTAGGCACACGGCTTCACACACAACAGAGATTTTCTGTCACACGAAGACTTATACATCTCCTCCGGAACAAGAGCGGAGCCTTCTGCTACAAACACTAGCTCATAGAAGAAGCATAATGTTTAAAAAGCATGTGTGCAGTTTCATGCATGAAATCGTTCAAAAGTCCATGATTTCTAGCTTACAGTCCCCAAACTAACTGAAATACTGAATGGCAAAACTGATGAAAAATCACCAACAAATGAGCCATCTTTCGCGAAGCTATATTGTATACAAGATTGCATAACAAGTCACTGTTGACTTATAAGCTGTAGTTAAGTTCATAAGAAAGATTCCCTAGATTACAGTCAAGGATGTGGGAGGATGTGGGATGTATCTTTCATTGTGTCTATGTTAAACCCTTCAGGTACTATATGATACTCCTTGGGTCCCGACAAACTCTTCTCATTTTCCAGCTGTCCGAAACAATTCTTTGTGTTTCTAATATTAGTAATTTTGCCACTCTAAACTGACCAAAGCACCCATATGGCCATGTCTCCTACCAGGCTATCACAGCCACCAGCAGGGTCAAATTAAGTTCTCAAAACCCCACAGTTCACACTTTCTCTTGCCAATGTAATGGTCCATCTCTTACAATGAAGCATGCAGTTTAATTAGAACAACAAGAAAGTAGATTTTGTCGCTCACGACGAAGATACCTTTAGAGGAAAAGCGAGAAACCAAATGACTAACCTCCTTCATCTCTCGCCACATATCCTCAGCTGTAATGCCTTCTGAATCTCCAGAGATGACAAAACATGGGCATTCAGAGACATGGACACCCTCTTTGTCCTCTGCTGCAATGCAAAAAGACACTGGTGGGAATCCATTGGCCGTCCTGAATGATGAGTAATTGAAACGACAATATTAGAGCAAACTATTGTTTTACAACAAGGAAAGGGAACATCTAGATAAGCGGGTCCACTCACTTATGGTTCAGAAGCACGCCATGTATGCCATCCTTCATCCTGATATTATGTTCGACCTTGTATGTCAGGATACATGTTGGCAATGTCAAAAGAATAAACAAGAAACTGTGGGGAAGTTATGACAAAGTAAAGAAGACCATTCTGATATGCTCTTACGTGATCTTTGAGTTATAGTGATTACCAGTACATCCTGAATCCCCACCCACAGAATTCTGAAAATGGATCATACATACACATTTTAGCATATACCAGAACACGTTACGTAAATAAACACAACTTCAGTCTGCAAGAGGGAAAGTAAAAGAGATGGCTGCCTAACATACCGCCCATGTGAAGAGGAGGCTCACTTCAGCAGCAGTATTACCAGAGTTTGATAGCTGCAAGAAGATATCAAAGCTAAATAAATGACGAAGCTTCCAGGTGAAAGCCTGCGAGTGGAACAATATATTTATGGGACAGGGATTCCAGATCTTACTGTGAAAGTAAATACTGATACAGGAAAGCTACTCTCTTTGTAGTTGTGAGGAATAATAGCTGAAAGCTGACGACAAACAATCCCGAGTGTTGGGTCAGGTTCCCCTACAGTTAGAATAGTAAAAACATAAGGCAAGGTATAACTAATAAATCATAAAAAGTTTGCAATTTGACAACCAGTATTACCATCATAAACAGTCCATGCCCTTGGGTAGAGAGCGTAATATGTAGAATTATGCCCTTTTAGATTCCAATCCCATGTTCCAATCCCTGACGCAGTAGTACCCCTGTTTGAGCGCAAAAGAAGGTTAGCTTCATACTGCGATGTAGCCCATTATTACAAATGTAATGTGATGGATCTAAAACATTTCTCCACCAGCAGAAAGGAGATAGTAAACTAAAGACAAGAAAATATATGCATACTTAGCCATCTCGGGATTTGGTGGAGATAGCACAGAAGAATATTTTTCACCATTTGAACGTGAGACAAAGGCCTGTAGATAGGAAACAATTGAAGCTGACGTTAACCGAAATGTTCCAAACCACAGAGCATATTTATGTAAGACTAAGCAGCTGGGCTAGACAAGAACAAGGCATTAGTTGTCAAGAGTACAAAATTATAGACTGTCTCAGTTTCTTTTAGATCAGCCCGATTTTAAACGTAGAATTTCCTCTCTAGTTATCATACAGTCAAGTTTTGCGTTTCTTAAGATACTGCAGCAGCATTGTTTAAAATCATAAAAGCAGAAAGTGGACAGCACAATAATGTACCCTATTAAAAAAAAAAAAAAAAAAAAAAAAAAAAAAAAAAAAAAAAAAAAAAGGACAACTCTCAAACAATTTTAAAGACTTTTAAATCCAACACTCAGCAAACCATAAACGAATCAGTATTTTTCAAGTTACAATACTTTATGAAACAAAAACAAAGTATCTGCCCCAAAATGGTTAGGAGCCAGCTAATGATGACTTATCATATAGCACCGACTATGTGTTAGGTGGGACAACAGTGAAAAGGTGGGGAGAACGGGAACAAGATACTAATACAAAGCAAGATAAGCAAATACGTGTGAACCGTGAAGAGCAAAATAAAAGAAATAATGGGGACTAACTTTCTAGAGGTGCTAAGAAAGAGATTCAATGAGATTAAGTGTGAAGAAAAAACAAGGGGAAAAAAGTAGTACAAGACATTGGGAGAAGTATGACAAGAATAGATTCAAAAAATTTCAACACTGTTGACGTCAATTTTCACACTTACCCAGAAAAGATAAATATTCAACACTATTGACCTTTATTTTCATACTTTCCAAGCTTAAACATCACCAATTATACCAAAACAAGGCAGTACTAGCTATCTAACATAACCAAGCCATTTGGAGCCCGAACCTCCACTTAATGGCCATTTAGAAGTACAAATTATGGAGCAAAGTTTACAAAATCAGTATTTTCTTACGATGAAGGTTTAACGAACAGATTGCCAACTTCAAAACATTTTGCAAGGATCAAGAACTAGCTTACAGAAAATTGGTTTGCTAAGACTGGTTTGTCTTCACATGTTCTAGCAAAAAGTTGCCAACGCTGGAACTCGCCTTTAAAACTTCGACCAATGCTTCCAGCCCTAATTAATGGTTTATAGGAGAAAAAAAATTAGCTACCCGTCGGGCATAATCCAAATTGGGCACCACCAATATATAGGTAGACACCTACTGACCTAATAATCCAAAATCCAAATAAACCCGAGTTTTATCTCATAAAGATAAAACAGTCAAACGAGTCACTGAATTTGACAGTTAAACGCAAATCTACTTTATGGACAGTCATATCTCAATGCTAATCATAGGTAAAGTATGTGCTAGATTTTTAGAAATATGTTAATCTGCATCTTAAAATGGTCTTACAATACACTTGCATGAGAAGTACCTTTTAACTAGGGATGAACATATTCCCACACTGCAAATCGCACGCGCCTCACACAGAGGGGATGGATCAGTCGTTTTGCAGCGTGGCAATATCACAACCCTTAAATAAACAACATATAAAATCTAGATAGTGTAGGCGTGTAGACCTAAATTTCTTAAAAACACCAAGTATTCACAATTGACGTACATATGATACATGAGTATCAAAAAGGAAAACTACCTCAAACTCGCTTGACTGGCTTATTAGTAGCCAGAAAAGCATTGGAGTAACCAAAGTTCTCAAAAAGAGAAAGCAATGCCATGATTTACATAATTCCAACATAGAAATGCTGATTTCAATAGTGTTCGAAAATTTTATGGTAAGACCTCTACAGGAGTTGTTTCAAAGATAAGGACTTACCCGATCCCTCCGATGGGAACGCCATGGTCAGATGTGACAGTGCGCCTGAAGAACGGATTAATAATTGCCCCCTGAAGATTGGAAGGTGCAATAATTTTAGTTGCATAATTGGTAAGGTAAGACAATATTATTTCTCAATCTTATGGTAAGTGAAATTACCCTTCCTCTGCCAGCTTCTTCTCGAACATGACGCCACAGCCGATAACCAATAGGAGCCTGGCACGATATCATACAAGGGAAACATCGGCAATCAGCAACTTCGGAAGTTTGGACAACTTATGTCTTACAATAAACCCATGAAAATTTACGTTTTAACTCGTAACTTTTAATGTATAATAGTAAAAAGAATGACAAATTCCCTCACTTTACTAAACTTTACTTCCTTACTAAATAAAAACTCAAACTGAGGAGTCCTCCTCTTTCACTTATTTGACAAACCAAAATGTTGGAGAAAAAACTGCCAACATCATAAAAGCTTACCCGCCAAGCAAAGAAACCCTATTTTCCGACTTCACTACAGTTTTTCATACAAAAGTGTTGGAGAAAGAAGCCTTCTTGACATCAATCTCATACCGAGATTTCATTGACTAAACTAAAAACTTGTCTATAGGTGTTATGTTATCAATCACAACTTGACTCCTCCTAAATGATACTCGTAAACAAGGTTCTAGCTAGATTCACACCGCGGGCATACACTTTCAAACACCGCGCATATACTCTATGTAAAGTTGTAAAACGGAGTAACGGTGCTAAGAGTACAAACGCCGAAGCTAAAAGCAGAATCTGGCGCTGTCCAGGTTTCGAGTAAATCATACCAAATTAACACACTCTCGTACGCTTAGACTGAATTGTGAAGGAGCATTTTCTTCAGTATTAAGCTTCCGCTGCCAACTCGGTTTCACAGGTATTCCCGGATCAACCATAATCTACACCAGCACCCATACGAATACACACATCAACTCAACTCAAGCATTTAGATGATCAAATTCCGAAATTCACCAAAAAAAAAAAAATACTCTCAATCAAATCCAATAAATCCAGAAAATAAAAAAGTCATGTTAGTCCAACTTTCCAGAGAAAAAACTTATCAATCATGATTTCAAATCAAATCCTTTGCAATCAAAGAGTTTACAAGGTTGATTCATATGGCAAAGATACATCAAATTATAACAAATGGGAGAGAAAGTAAAGGAGAAGACCTTAGTGGCGTAGGTCGCGGAGAGGATGAAACGCGACCGGTGGATACGACGGAGTACGGTGGCCGTCACGGCGGAGGGTGAGATGAGAAATATAGGTATCAATCTTTTTTAATGAACATGTTTGGGGGTGAGTGACCGTTACGTAATGTAATTCTTGAGGTGAGTTCTTCCGCGTCTACTGGCGGGAGAGATCGGTGTGGGGTCGTAACGGTGTTAGTTGTGGAGGAGTTGCTGTGATTATTCCGTCTCTACTAATGGGAAAGTTTTTCAAAACTCAATTATAGAGGGAGTAACAATATCATATCCCCACAATCTAATGTAGCGTGAGGATCAATGTTGGCCTAGTGGGTAAGAACTCAACCTGCCTGGAGGTTATCTTGGGTTCAAATCCTCATACCCGTAGACTCTCTCCGCATACTCCTTTAAACACCTCAGTTTCATTTTTTGAGTGTCTTTCTTTAAACAACTCATTTCAAAACTTTTCTAGATGGGGTAAGTTTTCATTACACATCAACCCTCCACTATTCCAAAAACAATAAACAAATCACTCATCATCTGTAACAATAATAAACAAACCACCCACTATATTCAACAATTATAAATAAACCACTCATTATCTTCAATAATAACAAACAAACTACACCACCTTAATCCACGTGAAAAGAGAATCGGGATTGTTTAAAGAGAGACGGAGAGAGTACTGCACTTGGATTAATGTAGTGTAATCTATCTATCTATCTATCTATCTATATCTTTTAATAATTGCGTGCATGAAAATGTAACATGGACAACAGATAAAATGAAGCTGACAATTGTACAAAAACTGACATTTGATTGGTTACAAATCTTTCCGTATATTTCAATGGTATCTTAGCATATTTCAGTGAAATTAAATATTCATCAAATAATATCTATTGTAACCAAAAATAAATAATATGATATCTTTTATGAACAAAAATAAAATGATGTGCTAAATATATATTTTATAACCAATAATAAAATGATACATCTAAGATTTCGTTTGATAGGATCGCATCTTTTTTATCTGATCTAATCTAATTTGATTGCTCCTAATATAATTTGATCTGATTTGAATGACTCTGAACTGATCTGATTTGTTGAAAATTTGATTGAATTTCAACGGATTAGTATCAATAATGGACCAAATTCATTGAACGTTATTTGAGCAATTCTGGTCTGATCTGATCTGAATGACTCTGAACTGATCTGAATACTACTTTTATTAAGTCATACTCTGTATCAAACAGGGCCTAACTCTCTCCATAAAAGTATATATACGTCATTCTTACATTTCGAGACCACGATTTGACCATTAATTAAAAAAAAGTATTTGGCCAAAAATTATGCAACTTATATTGTTAGATTTGTAGCAAAAATCCTATTACATAAATATATTTTTTATAATTTTCACCCGTATAGATTTAAGAAAATAAGGCAGTCAAACCATTTTCTCGAACAAAGATAACGACTATTATTCTTTTATGGAGGGAGTATGATATCTTTTCTTTATTTTGTTAATAGGTGGTGTGATCTTGCACAAATTAAATTGGCTCTTAAAATTGTCATGATACAGTCTAGCTACTTTCTCAATAATGTTTTTTCTTACTTGAAAAATGTATCAAGAATTCATTATATCAGAGATATAAATCAATATGGCTTTTTCTTTTTTCATTTCTACGGTTCATGTTTCATTATAGTTAAGTAATTTTTGTTTCAAACTTAAAGTTGATCAAACAAAACTGAACCCCAATTTGAATACCGTTTAGAAAATGTGACGAGTGTTGAAGTGCAGGTTAAGGAAGTTAGGTAAGAAGTTTGCGAAAATTAAGAGTTGGCTAAAACATTTGATTGGGGGCAACTGGGTGTCGAATAAAAATGTTGTCGAGTCATATGGGTGTTAGGTTAGCTAAGGAAGTGGGTGAAATGGGATGTCAATTAGGAAATTTCGTAACATGGGTGAGAGTTGTTACATTGAGGTCTGTATATGCGATCTATCAACGGATTGTGGGAATGCATAAGAAAATTGATCGGGGATGGAAGCAACTAACATCATCATAAGGGTTGTCGAGTACAATAGTCAACAGGTGGTGAAGGGGTGGAGTAGGAGATCAAATAAGTTGGTAAGAGATCAGGGAGGTGAATGCAAGATTCTAGATTTTTTACTTTTTAAAACAAATAAGATCACACACAAGTAGACCTATTAAACGGGTCGGATCAGGTTAAATATTACGAGTATTAGTCATTTCGCTACAGGTCGGATCAAATACAAATTCGGGTCGCGCTTGGACTTTTAGAATCAACCATAAGACTAAAAGTTGTCCTAATTTTGTATTAAATACGAGTCAGCGAGTCGATTCGAGTTTGACCAACAAATACAGGTAACAAACGAATTCAAGTCAGAAAAAATGGTTCTTGACAAAAAAAAAAAAAAAAAAAAGCGGGTCGGTATAGGTGTTGGCGGGTCTACAAAAATTACAAAAACCCAATACTCCCTTCGTCTTTCTTTAAACACCCCATATGCCTGGGGAGGAATCATTTCCATAACGGAATAGTTAAGAGTACGCAGGATATGATTTTTAGAGACGTTTATAGTCATTGTTTTAAAGATAATCATGACGTCAATATTAAACGAATTTTTAAATTAGAGAAGTTCGCTGAGGGCTTGCGCTTTATTTGCCCCACAAATATTCTATGAAAGAACTTTCATAGTCGGTGGATAAGAAATGGTAACATAGGTATAATTACAACTTTAGTTTCAATGTAACCAAAAGTGAGGTCACAAGAGGATAAACAAGGAGACCCATAATTAAGGATGCTATCGGAACTGTAATCAATTGAAGCATAAGCATAAGTGATTGTTTTCAATTTTTTCTGATTGTGTGATCGTTTTAAATTTCTTCATTTTGCAAATTGGCTGATTGTTGGGAAGAATTTTGTGTGGCTTTTTCGGAATCAAGTATATGCTCTTCCGTTTCATTTAGTTTGATTAAAGATTTCTATTCTTTTGCTTTAGGCATAAACGATTTATTACGGTCAATATACACAATAGATATGCATGTTTGGTGATTTGATTTTCATGTTTTGTTGAGATGATACAACATGCATGAACTCGAAGGGGTAAATATCCTGTGACGTGGCTATCCTGGTACTTTGATGTTCCACTTTGAATTGCTTATCTTTAGTGTTGTGTTGCACTTTAATTCATTAATTTGTAATTTTGGAGTTGATTAAGGTGATATGTTCCATATCTGATTAATAGTAGCCACTATAAAATGTTGGAATGGTTAATTATGTTCATATTTCATCTTTTTTTTTTTATCAGTTATTTGATTGAACATCGTTTTAATTGTGCAATTGTAGCCTTATATGAGCTTAATTCGAGTTGTGATCAACTGAATTCTGAGTTGTAATTAGATTTTTTTTTTTTTTTTTGATGTCTTATGCGACCGAATTTCAAGTTAGTGGATTTGTGGTAAGTGTCGGGTCTTATGATTTACTCTTTTTGTGATATGATTTCGTTGGTTAGATAGATATTAGGATGTATTGTTTATTCTTGTTAAAATTGAAATCAAACTCAGTGGTTGTTAGGATATCGTTATGTACAGTCTGATCTTTACTTCAGCTCTATTACTTGATGAACAATAGTAATCTGAGTTTTGCCCCTGAATCACAAAAGCAAAAAACTGATTAGTTTGATCATTTGTGTTTGAGAAATGGAAGAAGGAACAGTGGAGTAGTTGACTGCAGTAATAAAAAATTTTGGACATCAATCAATAATATCTATATTGAGGTATCAATTTGATAGGTACTGTGTTTGCAACTTCATACAGATTACAGATTTACAGATGAAGCTTAATGTATGTCTCATTTTGGTCATGTGTCAATCAGTTTAGAGTCATAATGTTGAAATTTTCTAACTTTCTTAATATGAAGTAAGTCTAATTTCCTGATTGTTATCTTCAAGCCGTATCATTCTGGCCGGGCCTTGGTATCAGTTTTAGTGAATAGGTTCTCTATTTGAGCTATTCAATATGTCATATCCTCATAATCCTAACAATGGACGAAAATGATGAATTGTAAAGTCCGGGTATCATGCCAATATCAAGGCGAATAATTTACACCTAGAGAGTTCATAAACCATATTGCAAGCACATTAAATATAACAAATTAAAATATATATATATATATATATATATATATATATATATATATATATATATATACAGGCGAGATCAGGTGCGAACTCCTGCTCGCGTGAGAACTGCGCACCGCCATAGAGTGACACACAGTGTCACATAGAGTGACACTCGCATATAATGACACAAAATATCCATAGAATGACACTTACATACAATGACACAGAAAGTCTATAGAGTGACAAGAAAATTTAGAGCTCATGTAGGAATTGAACCTACGACATTCGTGTATGTACACAAATGCTTTACCAAATGAGCTATCAAAACCACAATTCATACGATGAACCGAACAATAACACCGCATGTCCATAGTGTCATTCTATGGACAAACCCGTGTCATTCTATTGACAAACCTGTGTCACTCTATGGGCAAACCACCGATAACACCGAAGTGCACATAGTGTCATTGTATTGACAAACAAATGTCATTCTATTGACAAACTAGTGTCATTCTATGGCACCCGCACCCGCACCCGCAACCACACCCACAACCACAACCACAACATGTGCCATTCTATGCACAACCCCGTGCTATTCTATGTACAACTCTGTGTCATTCTATGGACAAACCCGTGTCATTCTATGGACAAACCCGTGTCATTCTATTGACAAACCCGTGTCATTCTATGGACAAACCCGTGTCATTCTATTGACAAACTGTGTCACTCTATGGGCCAACCACCGATAACACCGAAGTGCGCATAGTGTCATTGTATTGACAAACACCTGTGTCACCCACAACCACAACCACAACCACAACCACAACCACAACCACACGTGTCATTCTATGCACAAACCTGTGCCATTGTATGGACAACCACAGCCACCGCCACCACAACCAGTGACCGCCGCCAAAAACAATCGCAACAACAACAAATAACAACGTAAAATTTCCGAAACACACTTGATAATCGACAGATAGTACTAAATCAAAACCCTAGGAGAGAGAAAATGTGTGAGAAGAGAAAACCGGATAGACTTCAGCTATTTCCCTCTCGTCTTCTCCTTCTCCGGTAAAATGCCGCCGCTGCCGTCGCCGTTAAATTTCATTCAAATCAAGAATGCGACTCAATTGAAACTTATGATTAACTCTGCGAGATTAGATCTGGAGTTCTCAATCGGCCGCGATAGAGCCGTCGAAGATCTCAAATTCATCGAAACAAATCAACATTTATCTCAAACAACGCGGCGAAAGCGAAGTGAAGAGAGCATGAAATCAATCAAAATTTGTTAAAAATAACTGTTACCAGAGATTGACGGCGAGGAGGAGAGAGAATGCGGCGGCGTAGATGAGAGAAGACGCGATGGAGGCGACGACATCAGAGACGACGAGATGATCGAGGCGGCGAAGATTTAGGTAGAAAATGTTGAATAGATCTGAGGAAGGTGGCGAAGCGCCGCCGAACGAGAGGGCAAACGGCGAGGAAAGAGACCGGAACGGCGTGTACCAGACGCGACAAACATGGCGGCGATGGAGACAGCGACGGAGGTGGAAATGTCGAGGAGAGCGCAGGGAGAGGAGAGAGAAAATATCGAGGAGAGGGAGAATTGGAAGAGAGAGACGAGAAAATTGAAATGATGGGAATTGGGGGAAAATTAGAAATCAGTTTCTTTTTCTAATGGAAGACAGGTGGCATAATCTGGGGCGTCAAAATTGTTAGATCGTATGGCTGAGATTTGGTGCGCAGTACTCACCTAAGGATGGGTACTCTTATGATCCTCACTCTATATATATATATAGAGTGAGGATCATAAGAGTACCCATCCTTAGGTGAGTACTGCGCACTCAATCGTGGCCGCTGGATTTTATATTTTGGACGATCCAGATTAAACCAGCTCACAAATTAAAAAAATAAAACAATTAAAAGAATCGACTCACCGTCGGCCTCCCACAATCTATTCTCCTCATTTTCTCTCTCCATTTTTCCTCCTCATTTTCTCTCTCCTCTCATCACCGTCGCTTTCTCTCTCCTCATCGATCTTCTCTGCTTCTCCGTCGCCGCTTCCTCCAACCGCCGCCGTCGCCTCCATCTCTCTCTAAATGTCGCGACTTCTCACTCTCTCGTCGTCGCCCCTCCCATTGACGCTTTCGTCGTTTTCTCTCTCCTCCTCCGTCGCGTCGTCGCTGCCAGCACCACCTCGATTTTCGATGTAAGTTTTCTCTTCTTCTCCAGATCCGATCTTTTTAATCGCCGGCGATGTCGAGACTCCGGCGATGGCAAGGTATGAGCTGCTTCATTTCCACGCCGTTGTAAATTTATTTTGATTCGCTCGTTTATTTGCTTTCTGTTTTGTCGAAATCAACAACATTTGTTTTGATTCGAGATGATGATTCGATTGCATGCAAGAGTTGATGTTTTATTTGATTTGTTGTGTAGTTTTGTCGATTAACCGATTTGATTTACCAATTTTTTTCTGTTTAGATTAAAATCTAGGGTTTCTAATTGATTTTTAAGGATTTTTATTTGTAGATATGATGATTTGATTGAAGATTTTTTTTGTTGTTTTTGCGGTTGTTGTTGTTGTTGTTATTTGTGGAGGCGGTGCTGGCGGTCACTAGTTGTGGTGGCGGCGATGGCGGTCACTGGTTGTGGTGGCGGCTGCTGTGGCTGTGCATACAGTGACACGGGGTTGTGCATACAATGACACGGGGTTGTGCATACAGTGACACGGGGTTGTGCATAAAGTGACACGGGGTTGTGCTTAGGATGGCACGGGGTTGTGCATAGGATGGCACGGGGTTGTGCATAGAATGACACGGGGTTGTGCATAGAATGACACATGTTGTGGTTGTGGTTGTGGTTGTGGTTGTGGGGTGGGTGGGTGGGTGTGGGTGCGGGCGGGTGCCATAGAATGACACGAGTTTGTCAATAGAATGACACGTGTTTGTCAATACAATGACACTATGCGCACTTCGGTGTTATCGGTGGTTTGTCCATAGAGTGACACGGGTTTGTCCATAGAATGACACGAGTTTGTTCATAGAATGACACTATGGATATGCGGTGTTATTGTTCGGTGTCATTGTATGAATTGTGGTTTTGATAGCTCATTTGGTAAAACATTTGTGTACATACACGAATGTCGTAGGTTCAATTCCTACATGAGTTCTAAATTTGCATGTCATTGCATAGACCTTTCTCTGTCATTGTATGTAAGTGTCATTCTATAGACATTTTGTGTCATTATACGTGAGTGTCACTCTATGTGACACTCAGTGTCACTCTATGGCGGTGCGCAGTTCTCACGCGAGCGGGAGTTCGCACCTGATCTCGCCTGTATATATATATATATATATATATATATATATATATATATATATACTCGATTGCGAGTTTAAGAAACACCAAAAGTTTTTGAACAATTTAACAATGAGCTCAAAACCCATTATGTCTGCTACAACTACAGCTAATTGAATGCCATACCATACTACAGAAAGACTAATAACCACATTGTAATTTATGTTGTTGGTTCATCGCAAGAAATTAGTTTAGCAAGGTAATTTTCATTGTAGGTTGAAAGCGTAACATTTTAATGAATCTTTTTTTCATTTTTCACGTTATATTTCAACTAATTAGTTTCATTTACACATACCCACCCACTTACCTTTAATATCCAATATAGCACACATTATATTAACAAAGTTTAGGTAGCAAAACTTGTCATGACAAATATAAAGACTATACGATCATCTATTTTTAAGCTATTGATTTCACCTTATAGCGACCGTAGCAGAGTGCAATGCCACCAAAAAAAGCAACCATCGCCCTTGCTATCCCTGAAAACTCATGGAACTTGTTAGTTTTAAAAAGTACAAGCATAGCCATCAAGAATACTACCGGGAAGAGGACTATATCCCATTTAGTACCAGAGCAGCCCTTTTTCCCTCCTTGAACGTCGGCCTACGTGCTCTCTTCGAATTCTCTGAGAATAATCCTTGCTGAGGGCCTTGTGCCACCCACTGCAATTACATCCAATTCGTCGTGGTAAGGGGCTTTGTTAGCCTCCTGTATTGGAACAATGCTGTCCGCGCAAGCACCATGCAGTAAATCACTTAATTTTCTACAGGCTTTACTTCATCTATATTATTGAGTGAAAATGTTGGTGGTGATTTTTTTTCTTCTTTTCGACAGCAATGAAATAAAACTTTCATTTGAAGAAAAATCTGAATACAACTTGGTCAAGGTGAGACAGAATAAGATACCTAAGTCACCTAAAAATACTTGGTTATGAATCTTCTGATAGTGTTGGTGCATTCTTCAAGTGTCTGTCTGCAACTCTGCAAGGTTGCCGACAAACTACTTATACAACTGCCAGTTTGGTTCTTTCAAAAATTTACGAGAACCATTTACCTCTTCGTGGAATAACTCTTTGTCTAATAACTACTTGGTCTATTTGAGGTGTTTTTGTCGAATAACAACATGAATGCTTTCCATGCATGGCCTTTCCAAGTGTTGGTAGATGAGGGCTTTTGGCACTGTTGGTCCAATAGTCATCAGAAAACATGGGAATTTATTTATGGATTTTCTGCTCGAGTAAAGCTCCCACTTTTGAATTAGTGCTATTTGTAAATTCTTTGCTGCTAGATGCAGTCTGCCATTTGACTACATGAAGGCACAAATACAGAAAATACAGCCTGATGTCTGTAAATTAAAGTTCCCACTTCCCATATATCGGCTCTATGGACAATGTGACAAAAATATGTTACGGAGGTGGCCTGGACCTGCTCCACACGTCATAATGGTACGAATATTCTTTAGTGAAATTTTGATTGTCCAGAAGTATAAATTTGTTAGAATATTTTTCTGTTAACTATACATATATGAACTCAGGTGATGTGTTATGGACTTTGTGGTATTTGATATTGTTAGAGTAAGCTCCACTTGTGAGTGTCCCACATTGGAAAAAGAGGGGAGAGTTGATATGTTTATAAACCAAGGAGTTACTCCACTTATTGCCAATTGGTTTTAGGATGGAACCTCCTTGGGCTTATGACGTGGACTCTCTCTCCTCCGTGCGGGTGCGGCCCAGGCCCGATCGTGGTTTAACATGGTATCAGAGCCTATTTCCTAGAGGACTCTAAAAGGTGCTTCCGCTGCCTGCCGGTGGGCATGTAATCGATAATGCCTGCCGGCGGGATTTCGTTGCTCACCGGATTTGTTGTTCGTGATACAATGTTTTAGGGTTTTATTGTTCGAGTTTATTTAAGAGTATTATTATTACTATTTTAAGAGTCTTATGTTAGGTTTAATTTGTTGAATAAAGACCCCTCCGTTAGTTATTTGGATCATTGTTGATGATGTCGAGATGTTTTGTTTGATCGAGAGATTCGTATATTGCTATATGAAATTGTTTGCGGCAAATTTTGATGATATTATGGGCAAGGCTTTGGCGTGAGTTGTTGCCAGTTAAGAGGTTGACTTGGTTTGCTCATGGTGAATTGTTAGTTGTTACCAATTTTATGAAGAATTTTTGGTCTTCTGGATCTATCGTTAAATGTTAAATTTTGGTGAGTTCGGCAAACTATTTCTATTGGAATATTGGACTTGAGGAAGGTTGAATGCGTTTTGTGATGTTGTGTTGATATCGTTGCCTCGTCGTTGGTTATTGTTTGGTTTTTTGGTGAGAACACTCTTTTGCGATTTTGGGTAGATTTTATGTGATGATTTTAAGCCGATCAAGGAATGGGGGTGTGGCCCTACCTTTCATGTCTGGTAGTTTTAAGGTGAACTTAATAATGATCACTTCACGTTTTGAGACCATGTTGATCGATTCATGGTATTTGTTTTTGGTGCATTTTTTGAGAGTGCCCCTACCTGTCATGTTTGGTTCTTTTTAGATGAAGCTGATAATGGTCGCTTTATGATTTGTGAGACCATGGTGATTCATGGTTTCCTTGTATCTGGCGTTTAGTGGTAAAGTTCATCATGGGCGATTCGTGGTGTTGATTTTGAGTGTTCTTTAGATGCGTGTGGGTATATGAGTTACTCGACTGGTTTTGCGACAACAACATCAACGTGCCGGATTTGAAGATCTCGACGGAGTTATTTTGTTTCCTTATCGTTTTGGCAAACTCATTATAATTTTAGTCAAACTACTATGAGTTTGAGGGGGGTAATAGAGTATATTAGGGAATATTGAGTATGAGAAATATATGGAATAATATCGAGTATTTGTGGTTAGGAATATTATAATTTAGGTATACATTATATTGTATAAGAGTTTAGGAAGGTCGGTTCCTTTTTCATCAAGGATACAAGTTGTATTTATAAGGTTTACTCCAAGGTCATTGTAAGCAAGTTATTACAGAATTATATTGAGTTTATGAGATTTTCAATTGTATACGTTATAATTCTTATATGGTATCAGAGCCCATGGTTAAAGACCTGTGACTCAAGAAGATGAACTGGGCCCGTTGCAGATGGATCAAGTTTACGCAACCGAAGAGTGATAGGAGAGCCCCGGTTTACGATACCACCGAAGAGAGCTAGAAGAGCCCCAATGAGCTTGTAAAGGTCCAGTCTGCGCAGATGGGCAAGAGATGTGGGAACCGAAGAGAGCTAGAAGAGCCCCGGTTAGCCCCAAGCCCAGTCTGCTGAGTAATAAGGGAACTCACACGTGAGGGGGAGTGTTAGAGTAAGCTCCACCTGTGAGTGTCCCACACTGGAAAAAGAGGAGAGAGTTGATATGTTTATAAACCAAGGAGTTACTCCACCTATTGCCAATTGGTTTTAGGATGTAACCTCATTGGGCTTATGACATGGACTCTTTCTCCTCCGTGCGGGTGCGGCCCAGGCCCGATCGTGGTTTAACAGATATCAAGCCCCAGCAAGTTTCTCTTTCTTTATTTTTTATTTCCTTTGTACCGAGCCTTGCAAATTTAAGCATTGTTATCGGATTTCATAGTTTTGTAATGCATTTCAATTCACCTAATATACTGATTGTTGTGTTGAGAGTAGTACACCCTGTTTTTCATCTGAGCCTTTCGTAAGTATAGATAATAATCAAGTGTAGCACTTTGAAATAAAATTGGTTCATATAATTCCACCTTCAAACTCGGAGATTTACGTGTTTAGTTTTTATTACCTCGCGTTGATTGTTTCTCTTCATCTCCCCATCATATAAGAGCTTCATATAAAAGAGACAAGTATCACACTTTGAGTTAGATGCATACGGAGTATAATAATTAGACACCAGACTTTCTTTATAGGGAGAGTTGCCCTATTGACACTCGAATGGATAGACTCTAGCTTAGCGTAGCCAAAATTAGATCTCCACATTTTAAGTGGATTATACTGGACAACTTTTCATACTCATTTTTAAAGTCCGGCTATGGCTCTAGTAGTCGGAGAAATGTAAGGTAGAAGACGGGGGAAAAAGGTCAGAGAGGAGGGAGAGAATATCCAGAAATTAGATATTAAGTATTTTGGAAACAATTAAAATTATTGAAAAATTATTTATTATGGTACTTTTCAGTGCTTGTTGAGCACCCTAAAACTCCTCATATAGAAGAGGGTTTTATTTTTCAAGAGAACAGAGAAAGTCCATGAAATGATGGATACTGAGAGCCAATTGAAAGAGACAGGGTAATAGTCCACAAGATGACAAACACATATTATGTGACAAAATATTTAAAGATTGAATACTAATTCAGTCATATAGTAATCGTCGTATTTGTAATCGTCGTCACACATTGCAATCAAATTCAATTAAGGAGCTATTATTAAAATTCATTGCTCTTGCATGAATCCGATGAGGAGTTGAACAAAAGTAATGTTAGAGTATATTTAACGCTTGCAAGAACCCGGTAGAGAGAGCAATTGAGGGAATAAAGAAATATAAAAAATCAGAAAAGAGGAGAGAGAGTGTCTATACCAGGTACAAGATTCTACTAGGTTCTCCCATTTTTCTACCTGGTCCCACTAGTAAAAAAACCCACAAGTTTGCTGAGCATTTTGGTCTTACATACTTTATCCTTTCACACCCACTAAGAATGTGACACTTGGCAAAAGTTAAGAGTAATTTGTAGACGTTAAAATTTGTAACGGCCATATTTCAAAAATCCAATTTTTTTTAAAAAAATAAAAAATTACCAACGGCCATATTTTTCAATTCTCTAGCTACAAATAGAGACCAATATTGGGCATATTCTCTCACTCTTAAATTTCTGATTTTCTCTCCCATAAATATAAATTTAAGTATTTGTTTTCAAATTAAGTTCAATATGAGTAATAACTCTAACTACAGAATTCCTCCAAATAGCAGAAATAATCCTAATATTCGTAGCAACCAACATTCTCAAAATCAAAATCAGACATCGGATAATAATCCAAACTGTCATAATTTGGTACAAGGAGAAAATCCAGATAATAATAATAATTTTCCTAATCTTAATTTAGTAACAAATAAAATAAATATGGAGAGAGAAAATAAGGTAAAGTAATGATTAGATAAGGTGAGATTACCTAGTTCACCAATAAACTTAACAAAACAAACTAGGTAGTAAAAAGTGGTATTGGGTGAGTTGGATGAGAGAGAAAGCAAGAGAGAGAGAGAGTTTACCAGGTTGGAACCTGGTAATGGTTAAATAAACTCTTAGGATACATGGTTCATGACTTGGTATTCGATTAAATTAAAACTTTTAGAATTCATCACTAATTGTGTCGGGTAGGGATCTTTTAACCTTGGATTTTGAGATGTAGAGGATTGTGCTTGTGATCGTTATGTAAAACAACATGACACATTTGACAATCACAATATCAACACCTTAGTGTGACCTGGCCTGTAATGCTCCAAGCCTTCTACTAAAGTCAAATACTACAAAAATATAGATATTATTACACTGAGTCAAACTCGAAAGATCATGTTGTACAACTAAAATAATTCTTACAATACTATATAACACATGTATTTGAGGAATTATGTGCGCATCTTATTCACACGTCAATGCCCGTATAAAAGTACATGACCTTGTGGAGCAAGGAACCCGACTTACCTAAAACACCTTAATTTCCAAAGTACAATATCATAACAAAATACACCATCCTACCCACTATAATTTCCCCCTTTCGAAAACTGTTTTTGAGTAGCCATGTTCGGAGCTACTTCTAGACCAAATGAAATACCCGTTTGCCTTAAAATCAAATGGCCTTGGTAGAATGCACTGCAGAATAGAATATGTACTAATTTTTTCAACAAGTGAACAATTCATTTGGTCTAAAAGTAGTTGCGAACATGTCTACTCAAAAACAGTTTTTAAAAGGGGCAGATTAATTTGGGTAGGAGTAGTATACATATATACACATTCCTAATACCCCCCTCCAAGTTGGAGCATGCAACGAAGAAATGCCCAACTTGGACACTAAGCGAGTAAATGAGCCCTTGTTGTGTTTAAAGCCTTCATCAAAATATCAGCAAGCTATGTGGAAGTAGGAACGTAGGTAGGGGCAATAAACCCATCACGAATAGCGTCACAGACCGGATGATAGTCAACTTCAATATGCTTAGTTCGTTCATGAAAGACCGGAATTTTAGCTATATGCAACGCATCATGACTATCACAATGTAATAGGATTGGATCAGTACAAGAGACACCCAAAGTGAGTAGAATTTGACGCAACCATTTCAACTCACGAGTAGTAACAGACATAGAACGATACTTCGCGTCAGCTGGCGAATGAGAAATAGTGGTTTGTTTCTTAGTCTTCCAGGAGATGGGACTAGTCCCAAGAAATATAATATAAGCGGTGAGAGAACGATGACTCAAGGGACAGGCCGCCCAATCAGCAACATAATAAGCCTCTAAAGATAAGCGAGCATCCACACGTAACAAAATACCTTGACCAGGATCACCCTTGAGAAAACGAACTGCACGAAGCGCAACCTCCCAATGAACTGACTTAGGCGGACCCATAAATTGTGCCAACATATTGACCGAATAAGAGAGCTCGGGATGAGTAGCAGCTAAATACACCAAATGGCCAACAAGGCGGCGATAAGGCAAGGGATCCGAAAGAGAATCACCAGTATCGGTCCCCAAACGGTGACTCGACTCAATCGGAATTCCAGCAGGACGAGCACCCAATAAGTGTCCTCAAGAATATCTAGAGTGTACTTACGCTAAGACAAAAAAGTAATTCTTTGCTGCGATCAACCTCAATACCCTAAAAATACTTCAACAATCCTTCATATGAAAACAAGAATCCAATATGCCTTAAAACGTGAAATAGCAGCACCATCATTCCTCTCAATGACCAAATCAACATACACCAAAACATGAAGACGCACCGCACCTCGAACAAAGGAGAATAAGGAAGATCAGAAACACATTGCTAAAAACCATAACGAACCAAGGTGGAAACAAGCTTAGCATACCAACACCGAGGAGCCTGTATAAGACCACATAGCGATTTGCGTAATAATCGACATACCTTACCAGAAACTGATTTATCAAACCCAGGAGGCAAACGCGGATACACCTCCTCTTTCAAATCACCATGTAAAAATCCGTTGTGAGCATCCATTTCATGTAACTCCCACCCACGAACAACAACAACAGTTAACAAAGTACGAACGGTAACCATTTTAACGGTGGGAGCAAAAGTTTCATCATAATAATCCACGCCCTTAATTTGACGGCCACCCCGAATCATCAAACGCACCTTATAACGCTCAATAGAACCACCGAAATTATACTTAATACGGTAAATCCACTTAAAATCAATGGCATTCTCGCCCGAAGGAAGAACGGAAATCAACCAAGTGTTGTTAAGGCCGACACGTCCTCCGCCATGTCCTTTCACCAACGCACATCCTCCATAGCCTCACGAAAACTACGTGGTTGCACCCCCTTCGTAACAGTTGCAAGAAAACAACTATGCGCAGTATAGAAAAGATCATAACCAACAACTTGCCAAACACCCAAAAATGAGTAACCTGAGAAGCATTTCTAGTGCAAAATTTGTTTTCCAGAAGTACAAGGTCCAATTTGGAGCTCCTCCTTCAAAAACTGTCTCTCAGAAATTGTTTCGAAGAAGTAGTTCTGGATAAGTAGGAGATTGGCCAAACAGACGATAAGAAAAATGTTCAACGTGGGACTTTTGCATAATAATCATTAAACACGATATAATATGTGTACAATGCAATGCACGAGTTTAAAACTATTATATAAATCTAATATATATATATATATATATATATATATATATATATATATAAGCTAATAATTTGGAGCGTATTGAGTGCGTCGAGAGCTCAAGAAATGCAGAGAGAGAATCCAAGATTTGCTAAACTCTCCCCTCAAGTATTAAAGTAATGGGTGAGGATCCTCTAGAGTTTGAATTTGGTAGAGTTGGTATAGTTTACCAAAACAAGTAATAAGACAAAATAAAAAGAATTTTGTGGGTCACAAATAAATTGTTAAAAAAATTCTTCTTGCCTTTTTAGGCAAACTCTACCAAATAGAGTTGATTTGCAACTCTAGAGGATCCCAACACTAAAGTAATCCACAAAAAACATAAAAAAATGCACACACAGAGTCCAATATTTTTAAAACTGTTATGTAATAAAGTTATCAACATGAAACATGATATAAACAGTTATAACTCGGGCTACGTATATCAGAATATTACGATACATGTATCATTAAGTTCATGTCGAAATGTATGTCAATATAAGATCCATTTACACATACTTTTGAAAATTTAATAATGATCTTGGTTGAGACTTCAATTTACACATACTTTCAAAAATTGCTTTAAAAAAAGTGTTATTTAAAGATAAAGTAATACTCGCGTAAGTGATTTAGTAAGATTAGGAGACATCTTAACAAACCAACATTTTATCATTTATCATAATTTATTTATTTTGAGATTAACTATTTAATAAAAATGAATATGAAAAAAGTGTCTTGTGCGAAGCACGGGCTTTCCATCTAGTTATATGTATAAAAGCTAATAATATGGAGTGTATTCAGGGCGTCGGGAATTGAATAAATGCACAGAGAGAGTCCCCAATATATATAAAACTCTCGCATAGAGTATAAAAGTTATCTATTCAAAATATATAATCTGTTATAACTTGGGCTATGCATATCAGAATATTATGATACATGTATCATTAAATTCGTGCTGAAATGTAATTCAATATAAGATCCATTCACACATACTTTAGAAATTTAAGGATAATTTTGGTTGCGACATGTCGACAAGTTTAACATGTTTGTGAAAATTAAAATGCTTAAAAAATAAATAAATTGATGAGTATATCTAAAGGTAAAATAATACTTCGTCCAATGATATAGTCCATAAGTCATTTAGTGAGATTAGGAGACATCTTAGCTAACCAATAATTAATTAGTTATCATAATTTATTTGAATATGATAAAATGTCCCATGCAGCGCACACACTTTCCTTCTAGTATATATCTAAAAGCTAATAGTTTGGAGTGCATTAAGGGCGTCCGGAAGTGGAGAAATTCTCACATAGCAGTAATTATGAAGAAATGCACGAAGAGAGTCCAATATTTATTAAACTCTCACATACTGTTAGGGCTACGTATATCAGAATATTATGATACATGTATCATTAAGTTCGTGTCCACATGTACTTCTATATAAGATTCATTCACACATATTTTTGAAGAGTTAAGTATGATTTTGATTGACATATATCAACAAGTTCAAGATTTTTGTGAAAAATGTTAAAATAATAATAAAAAAAAATATCTAAAGATAAAGCAATACTTCTTAAAATGACATAAATGATTTAGTCAGGTTAGAAGTCTTTGGACACATATTAACTAACAAACATATAATTCGTTATCATGATTTGTTTATTTTGAGAGATTAACTAATTAATAGATAAGAATATGGTAAAGTGTTCCGTGCAGCACACATACTTTCCATCTAGTCAAGATTGAACTTAACATTTTTTTGAAACAAGAACCTACATTTCCTTTTGGTTGAAATTAATTGATGCCACTAACCACTTTTTTGTCTAATTGTTAATATTGTGGCTCTTAATCATTTCGTTACCTCTGACACGAAAACTTTTTTTCTTTTTCCTCGTTTCTTCTTCATCTTCCTCCTAATTTAATTTCCTTTTTCTTATTTCTATTAAGTCATTGTTTAGTTGTATTCCAGTTAGTATCCAATATAACAAATTCCCCAAATCTAGCACTTAAACAACGGGAACCTTAACTTACCTATTCGAAATTCCGATACTGACACTAGGGAAAAGAAGTTGCAAAAGAAATTTGAGATGGAAGATTGAAAACGGATTGTATGTGAAGAATTTGATAAACTTCTTCCGCCCGCTAGTCACTTAAGAGAGTGGTGCTTTTCGTCGCCCTTAGTTTACTAATATTGCTCAACTTATTGGTTTGCTTTCCATATTTAGCTTTATGCAAATCTTTTATATCTTTTTATACTCTCGCCATCCCCGTAACCACGACTACCAAAACTTTCATCAGCACCATATTCAACCACCGCTGTGACTCTTTCCCTCTAGGGTATCTATTCCAGTCCCTCCCGTAGTCCTATTCCCATAGTTACTTAACACCACATCGTTTAAAACTTTTGCCGACTTTAGTCTTCCAAAACAAGATTATTTCTACCTAATACATACAGTAATGGACAATAGCTCAAGACGTAAATCAAAATTTGTTGATTGAGACATCAAATTCTGGAAAAAAAATCAAAGCATTTTTTCCTGTCATTTGGTATTGGTTATTGTGGATACATTGACTACACATCGGGCAAAGCTACACCATATCCTAAACTCTCCAAAGACATGTGCGTTATATAGTTAATCCTCCTTAATAGATCCTTTCGTCAGACCTCTATAGTTTGTTTGGATAGCATTTTAGGAGGGAAAGGGAGAGGAGAGGGAGAGAGGGAAGGGAAAGGGAGGGGAGGGGAGGGGAGGTGAGGGAGAAGTAAGATGAATTCCATTGTTTGGATAACAAAAATTGGTAGAAGGAAAGAGAGGGGAAAATATCATTATTGATAATTAATTATTAATAATAATAATAATAATAATAATAATAATAATAATAATAATAATAACAATAATAATAATAATAATAATAATAATAATAATAATAATAATAATAATAATAATAATAATAATAATAATAATAATAATAATAATTAGTGAGGATGTATTAGATGGATTTAGAACTTAAACAAGTCTAGTGGTTATTATTTTAGTAAGATTTTGTTTTATTCCCCTTAATGGATGAATAAAATCTATCACCTTCTTACAAAATAATAATAATAATAATAATAATAATAATAATAATAATAATAATAATAATAATAATAATAATAATAATAATAATAATAATAATAATAATAATAATAATAATAATAATAAAAAATAATAATAATAATAATAATAAGGGGTGGGGCGATCGGGCGATTCATCGGGGAAGGGGGTTTTGCTCGTCGTTTGTGTCGATTCCAGCCTCCTTTTGGATGATCGGCGACCCAGTCGGCTATAGCGGGCCCTGTTTTCGGGTTCCTTTGGGGTGGTAGCGGGATTTTGGGGTTTCAATTACCCAATCCCACTTTTACGGGGTGTGCGGTGGGTGAAACACGGGATTTTGGGGTTGTTTCAGACACGAGGAGGGAGAGGGTGAGGTTTCACGGGGTCTTCGGTGCAGGGGTTATCGGGGTGGCGTGTTCCGGGCTTTGCAGTGGTCTTCGGCGGGTGTGGGTTGTCGCGCTTGCGCCGCGGTGCTCGCGTTTACCTGCGTCGGCCTTCCCAGTGGTCGTAAGCGCTGGCTTGCAGTCGCGTCGGAGGCCTCGCCGGTGTGCAGCCGGTGCGTGGGTCCCGGTTCTGGGGCTGCTGGAGTTTCTTTTTTGATTTTGTTGCCTTTTTTGGGGTTTTTTCTAGTGCTTTGGTTTATTCTTTGATTTTGTCTTTTGCGGTCCGTATGCCTGAGCCTGTAAGGTTCCACTGCCCTTTTGTCGGCCTTAATGGGTGCCAAGATGGGGGTGGGCGTGGCCTTACTAAGAGTTCGTTGATCGTTCATTTGACCGTTCGTCATTTTACTGGTGGTGCTCTTGACATCACTAAACGGGCTCTTTCGGCTTCCTTGGCTCTATTTGATGAGACTGAGTCGACTCTCAGGCGTATGGGTCTTTGGCTTTGCGGTGATTGTTTCAAAACTCATGCATTTCGTGCTAAATGTCGTCATGGTAGCAGGTCTAATTTTGTGGGTCCCGCTGATATTGGTGAAGGAATTGTTCGTTTTATTCTCTATAATTTGGACAGACCGCCAGCCGCTGCTTCACCTCTGCCGCCTGTGGAGGATACTGCTCGGGCTCTGTCTTCGGGTTTCGATGTTAACCTACTTGACCGCTTGCTTTCTAAACGGTTACGTACGGTTAAGTCTATTCCTCCGAAGTGTCGCTTGGGTTTTTTGCGAGTACTTAAAGGGGCGCTTGACAAGGTCATTAGTAGGCCTGATGGCATCTCTTGTTGGGTTCAGTTGTTTGTGTTGCCGCTGTGTACACTCAGGACGTTTTCACCGCAGAGTTGTCGCGAGGGTCGATCTGCTACTAGACGCCGTTTGCAGGAAGAGTTTATTGTCTCTGCCGTTTGCACTTGGGGTGAGCCCGGGGGCGAGTGTCAGCTTGTTCAGGATACTTTGGCTGAGGATTCGCCTCCTTTGTTGGATGTTGATGATGAGGCCCTGGAGTTGTGTGAGCGTAATGTCACGCAGTGTAGGCGTAAGGTCGCTAATGGTCATTTTACTGCGGCGGTTCGTGTTCTTTCTTCCTCTGGTATCGCCCCTTACTCTGATGCCACTTTGGAGAAATTAAAGGCGAAACATCCCGTTGCACCTGACTCGTCTTTGCCTCCTGACTCTGCTGATCTGCCTCACTTTGACGCTCCTGTCTCTGTTGTTCTTGATCGGATTAGGAGCTTCCCGCGTGGTACCTCTTGTGGGCGCGACGGTCTACGTGCTCAGCATCTTATGGATTGTTTGAGTGGGGCCGCTGTGGCAGTTTCCGATGAGCTGCTTGCCTCTGTCACACGGGTGGTTAACCTTTTCCTTGAGGGGAAGTGTCCTGTTGTGTTAGGTCCCTTTGTTGCTAGTGCACCGCTCACCCCGCTTGTTAAACCAGGCGGTGGTATTCGCCCTATTGCTGTGGGTACGGTGTGGTGGCGTTTGATTTCCAAGGTTGGCGCCTCCTTGGTAGGTCCATCCCTGGGTGATTATTTCGCTGACCTTCAGTTTGGTGTTGGTGTGTCCGGGGGGGAGGGGGTGAGGCGGTCTTGCATGCCGTCAACCGCTTGGTTTAGGGTCCTGGATATGAGGTGGGTCTCTCCATGTTATAAGTTGACTTTCGTAATGCCTTAAACATGGTGGATCGTGCTGCTATGCTTCAAGAGGTCTGTCTCCGATGTCCTGCTCTCGCTCGTTGGGTCGAGTTCTGTTACTTTAGCCCTGCGCGCTTATATTATGGGGAGCACACACTTTTGTCGTGTCAGGGGGTGCAGCAAGGTGACCCCCTTGGCCCGCTGCTTTTTGCCCTAGTGTTGCACCCTTTGGCGTGTAAGATTAGGGACTCTATTGACCTGTGTTTGCAGGCTTGGTATTTGGACGATGTCACTATTATCGGTGATACCTTGGTTGTAGGTCAGGTTTTGGAGTTAATTCAGGCCGAAGGCCCTCGTGTGGGTCTCCATCTTAATGTTGATAAGACTGAGGTTTTTTGGCCTTCGAAGGATCCACGGAGCCGGCTTGATGGAGTTTTTCCCCCTAATATTGCTAGGCCTCTCCTTGGGGTCAAGCTTTTAGGTGGGCCAGTCAGTGTTGATTTTGGGTTTTGTAGTTCTTTGGTTATGAAGAGGGTGACTAATACCATTGAGCTCATGGGCGCGGTCGCTAGGCTTAATGATCCGCAGAACGAGTTGTTGTTACTTCGGGCTTGCGCTGGGGTCTCTAAGCTATAGTTTGCTTTACGTACTTGTGCGCCGCGTATTTTTGAGTCGGCTCAGCTTGCTTTTGATGCGGTCTTACGTTCTTCTTTGGAGCATATCGTGGTTGCTGCGGGTTTGGGTTTTAGTGATTGGCAGTGGAGGCTTGCTACTTTGCCCTTTTTTTGGGGGGGGCTTGGTGTCTATTCAGCCGGAGATGCTGTCCATTACGCTTTTTTGGCATCACGGCTTCAGTCTGCTAACTTGCAGACTACGCTTCTTCGCCATGCTTGTGTCACTTCTTCGGGATCTGCATTTGCTGATGCCGTTGGTGTTTTTAATTGGACTATGGAGGTCGACATTTTGGGTAATCCTGGTGAGATCGTTGCCCCCAGACTTATAAAGAGATTGGCAGATTTGTATTTTGCACGGGTCGCTAGGGATGCCGCTTCTGTTTATTCCTTGACACTGCGTCAGTTAGCTTTATGGAGGTCTCAGCAACGTATGCACAGTTCTGATTGGCTTAGGGTGGTCCCCATTTCGGGGTTGGGTCAGACTATAAATGGTCGGACCTATTGATGCGTTCATTGCTATCGCCTGGGGATACCTTTGTTCACCGTAGAACACCCGTGCTCTGCTTGCTCGCGGGTGTTTGTTGGTGATATATTTGGGGATCATGCAGTCTCGTGTATGGGTGTTGTGGGCGTCAAGCATCGGCATAACACTGTTCGTGACACGCTGGTTGACATCTGTTACCGATCTGGGATCTCTGCGGGAAAGGAGGTTGACATTGGCATGGTTGGCGCTGATGGTCGACCTCTTCAGCTAGCGGACATGCTGCTATATTCGTGGGCTGAGGGGCGTGACGTTTGCGTCGATTTGACTGGGTCTTCGCCCTTGACACAGACGAGATTGATTGACTTGGTACCAAGTAAGGTGGTGCGGGAAGCGGCCAATCGTAAGGGTGCTAAGTATGAGGCTAAGTGCGCTGCTTTGGGTTATGGCTTCCTTCCCTTCTCTTTCTCCTCTATGGGGGAGTTGGAGCCAACAGTTGTTGCTTTACTCAAGCGGATCCAGCAGTTCTCCAGGATGCAGGATATCGGTGCGCAGGCTGCACCTTTTATTTTCACTAGGATTTGTTTTTCCATAGCGAAAGGTGTGGGGGCTCAGATAGTATCTCGGCTCCCCACCAATTTCTTGTAATTATTCTTGAATTCAATATACCATTACCTTTATAATGATAATAATAATAATAATAATAATAATAATAATAATAATAATAATAATAATAATAATAATAATAATGAAATAAAAACAAATTTTAAAAATAAACTCAAATCCCCAACTCCTCTCATTTTCTCTCTCCTCTCCCATTCCCCTCCCCCACGCCGCCCCACTACCGCCGCCGCATTTCACCGGCGACCTCCATCTCCGGCGAGGACACCGCGGCCCAACTCGCCCGGCTCCGGCGGGTCCTCGGTGGCGACCTACTTCCTCCAATCCTGCTTCCTCCACCGCCAAGCGTCTTTTTTCATTTTTTTTTAAAACCCTAGATCTAAAATTAGGTGGTGTTAGGGTGGTTTGTGGTGTTTGCGAGTATGGGCAAAATGGTCGTGGGACCAACGTGGTTCAGTTGGTGGTGGTGGCGCCTGTGTTGGCCGGCGGTTGGTCGTGGGTGGCGGAAGTGGTGGTTAGGGAAGGAGGGAGGCGAGAGAAATAAAAGAGGTTAATTTGGGAACTGTTGAAAAATGTATTTGTTATTTTATAAGTATCTAGGGGTAATTTAATAAATTAACATAACAAAGGTCCATTTTCCTTTCAAATCTTTCCAACTTTGGAGGGATGAAAATTAGAGAAAATGGTGGAAAACTCATCCTCCTAAATCCCTCCATTTCTCTTCCCTGTCCTCACAAATATGTATCTAAACAAAGGATTCAATCTCCCTCCCTCCCCCTCGCTCCCCTCCCTTTCCCTCCATTTCCCTCTATCCAAACGGACTCCTAGTGTTCTTTATGTGTCCAACAATGGATGGAAGGTCGGAACAAGGTAATTAGGGTTGCGGTGGGGACTAATTGTGGCGGTTGCGTGTGAAATTGGGTGGAGATTGTAAAAGAATAGCTTTCGGTGGCATAGTGGAAATCTTGGTTAATCGGTAATGGTCGATATTCGATAGTAGTGGCGAAGAGGAGAGATAGGGAGGATTGAAGATAAAATAATTGACGTGAGTTAATGGAATAGAAAATTGTTTAATAATGAAGGGTATTTTGGGAAACGTCGGACAATAATAGTAAAAGGGTGGGTGACGAAAAGCTCTTCACTTTCAGAATTATTATTGAAAAACTATCCTTTGCAAAATCGTGCATTTATAAGCAATGTATGGTTTCGCAAAAAAATCTAAACTAATCCCAAATTTTGGTTTAGATTACCAAATTAGTTCTACTATTTCCAAACCTGATAAATTGGTCTGATTAGATCTTCCAGACTCTATCTTTTTTTTTTTTTTTTTTCCATTGCCATTTTCACTTTATCAATCCCAGAAATGAAAACTCAATGATCCCACTTACATAGACTATCTTTTTCAATTATGTCATCCTTTCAACCAATTATACTTACATTAACCCCCCTGTGCACGCCTCTGTATCAATATTTCCCTTATTTGATGTCGGGTGTAGAAAAAGACCACGATGACCTTCATAATGGTCCGTGGTAGAGTATCCTTATACTCCCTCCGTCCGAGTTCAAGCACCACATACCCAAAATGCCCCTATATTGAGGAAAATATACACTAATCGGTTAACCAAAGTTTCAAAAATAATTACATAGCAAGTTAGATAAGAGGCTTAACAAAAATTTCATGCAATTTTTTATGGAACTTTGATTAAACGTTTAGCGTGACCCTTTTTAGTGAGGCTGCATTTTTGATATGGGGTGTATAAACTCGAACATAGTGAGTATATTATTAGAAGGGTTGATGTTACAATAAGTGAATATCGTCCACAAAGTACCATCAATTTTCCAATTTCACCCTTACTACTCTACTCTTCACTTTCTCCCTTACTTCACCTTATCCATCCCCAGTTTTCTACACTAATCAAGAACACCACTCATTTCTACCTTCCACCACCACACTACTATATCACCATTTCTTTCCACCACCATCCATCAACACCCACCATATCAAAATTCATTCTTCAAGATTTATAACTATTACTCGATCATAAATGGCTTGATTAGAATGATCCAAACATTGAACACCCATCACTATTAGGCATAAGCCATCAAACAAGAAATTCACAATTTTTTTTAGATGATCCTAGGAGTTTATATGTAGAAAATAGAAAAATTGTCTATAACATAATCAAGCGTGGTAAATTAAAGATTGCAATTAATAAATAATATGCTTGTGTAGTAAATTTAACATGTTTTCAGTAAATTTATGAAAATTAGAGTAAAATCAACATTGTTACGAATATATCAATAGAAAGAAATTTAAATTGATTTAATTCCCAAATCAAGGACCTTTCATTGTCTCTCTTTCCTTATAATCCTACATTTGCAAAATTATGCAACAAAATTTACTACACCTTTGATTAATTTTTTTTACAAACTAACCATAGACATTAAATTATGACGTGTTGAGGTAGAGAAGATCTATTGTTAACAAGTTCAATGTATATAAGGGGACTTTTAGGTAATAAGTCCACTATGCAGTCGTGGTTCTTGAGAGTACATGTCTAAGATGGAGGTCTTCTTGGCTTAAGGGTGAATTCCCATCTTATTAGATTGTATTAACGCATGATTGGTTGCGATGTGAAAACGTGAGGGGCGGGGATAGTGGCGTCAAGTTTTAAGGTCGGCCCAAGTTCACCGAAGGTGGCTGCCTAGACTGGTGGTGACTGAGTAGCGGTAGGAGGAGGTGGGGCAGAGCAGTTGTGGGAGAGGGGGTTGAGCTGGATTGTGTGGGAGGAGAGAGAAAGTGTTAGAAGTTTGGTTTTTATTTTTGGAAAATTCTTGCATGTGGGTGTGTTTGCTAGTTGTACATGTTTAGGTAGCTTTTATCTATTGAGGTAGCTGTTACCCTGTTAGCAGTTTGACTAACTGTTAGCTGTTAGCTGTTAGCTGTTAGCTGTTAGCAGGTAGCTGTTGGTTGTTGCCTGAAAAGTAGCTATTAATAATGACGTGTTTGGTACGATCAGTGGTTGTTGAGTTATTAAAATGATATATATCGTAAAATTGGAATATCAAAAATGCTACTTTCTAGGGGAAATACTACTTATTATAGCATTTGTCAAATGCCCCTTAAAATGCTAAATGCTACTTCAAATGCTAATAACAAATGTACAACCAAACATGTCAAGTAGCATTCTTTTGTGTTTTTTTTTAAATAGAAGTTTATGAAATTAGTTTAACTTTCTAATCAAGTATGTTAACCTTTTTCATATCTTTAGTATTAAAGTTAGCTAACGTTATGCACTCTATAATATTCCCTCCGTCTCCCTTTAAACACCCCCATATCCTTTTTCACAAGGATTAAAGAGAGGTGATTTGTTTATTGTTGTTGGACTGATTGGGTAGTTTGTTTATTATTTTTAGACATAATGGGTGGTTTGTTTATTATTGTTGGAGATAGTGGGTGATTTATTTATTCATTTTGGAGATAATAAGAAATTTGTTTATTGTTTTTTTTTTTTTAGATAATGGGGTGTGTAAATGAGGAGAGAGTGTAAAAAGTTACCCCATTTATAAATTTAGAAATGAGGTGTTCAAATAAAGACCCCCCAAAAAGGAAAGCGAGGTGTTTAAAGGAAGACAGAGTGAGTAATACTTAAAGGTAAAAATTTATATTTATCCTAATTGTTATTTCTTTGAGTAGCATTTTATAATTGTATTACATACAAACTTAGTTAATTGCAATTTCTTTTGTTAGATTTTATTTACACTTCTTTTTTAGTCATTTAACATTATTAGTTTATTTAATAATTTTATGGATGGAGTATACAAAATTAACATCATAGTAATGACACAATGATAGTCTGGTCACAGTGTGGACATAAACAATATTTTAGGGGTACAAATTGGAATTTTCTTGGTTTTTTTTTTTTCCTTTTCAAATTCCTTTAAAATTATTATTTTTTAGTGTTATGTATTTTAGTTTATAGAGTTAAGTTAGAATTGTTAAAGTTATGTGTTCTAGTTAGTGCAGTTAAGTTGAAGTTAGAAATTTTAGTAGTGAAGTTAAATTGGAGTTATATATGTTATGTGTCTTAGTTAGTTACGTTAGTTTGGAGTTACATTTTAGTTAATGGAGTTAAGTTAGAGTTATAGGAGTTATAGGTTATAGTTGGTGCTGTTAATTTCAAGTTACGTGTTTTAGTTAATAAATTAGAGTTGATGAAGTTACATCTTTGGAGTTGGTAGAATTATTGATTTGGCTGAAATAAATCAATTTAGTTAATGGAGTTAAGCGGCTAGAGCTAGAAGTTTAGTTAATGGAGTTAAACGGCTTAAGTTAAGCAATTTAGTTAGTATAGTTAAGCGACTGGAGTTAGACAGTACACCGTATAGTTTATGAAGTTACGCAAAATTAATGGCTCAAACGACTTCTCACCAAATTATTACTTCTCACTGGATGCGCCCCCAACAAGACAATCCAAAGCTTAAAATATAGTTAAGGTTTTATTATGTCAATGCACAATAAAAAAAAAAATTAATCAGGGTTTCATAATCCTTATGATACTGAAAAACTAATTAAGCTAAAATTTCATATGTACTGTTTGAATACGACATTTGTGCACAACCATAAAAAATTAGCATTTGCGGCCGAAGATATTGATTATAATAAGAAGATTTTAAAATTTAATGTGAATATAATGAGGTTAGGGAGAGAATCATACCTAAAATATGTGTGAAATAAGGTTTTTAGATTTACTTAGATGTTAAATAATACAACAAGTGATGAGGTGTTTTGATGGTGATCGTAGCCTTGCCAAACTGGTGATACTTCACGACAAAGAGAAGGGAGTGGGGGCCTGACAGGGACACAAATAAAGTGAAGAAAGGGGAAAATAGAGGAAAAGTAACGCAAAACAAATTGTAATAGTGACAACGTAAGACTCAAAATATATTAATTTGGAAAATTCTATTGTATTCAATAGATTAGGTAACAATTTTGAAAAATGAAGTACTTTTATTATATTGTATCTTGTGTGTATTGTAATGGTAAAACTTAGGGCTGACAACCACAACCACATGAACTATTAATACAAGTTGCTCGGCACCTAATACACTTTAAATGGCTACATAAGCTATCAACTGTACATGCTTGATTAATTTGATTCTCAAATTCAGAGACCACTTATCTAGATTCTGAAATCATGGGGTAAAGTGACAAAATTTATAGTTAGCTCCTACAAAATTCAAGGAAAACCATACTCCGTCTACCTAGCTTAAACGCCCCGTTCGGTATTTGTAGTGGAATAAGAAAATTTAATATAGTAAATTAAGTGGGATAGTATTACAGAAAAGAAAGAGAAAGAATATGATTTATAAAAGTATGAGAGATGATGTGATAATTTAATAAAAGTAGGAGAGATAAATATGTCCCAAAATATATGGGGTGTTTAAGGTGGGACGTCCCGAAATGGAATATGGGGCGTTTGAGCTGAGACGGAGGGAGTGCCTAGTTTTAGCGAACTAATAAGATTTTGAAGAAAAGAAACATCAGAGAGGCAAAATAAGAAGTATAAGACGTACCGATCGAAAGGACGAAGACAATCATAAACTTAAAGTAATTACTAATGATTGCCATTTCTGTGAAACTTCTTATTGCATTTTGGTACTTATATTTTATCATTGATTTACAAATTTTAGTGGTTGATGGCTTATTGAGTAATTGACCATGTTGATATCTTTTTTTTACATATATTTAGATGGAAAAATTTAAAACTTGATATCTGTTGATTACATGCCAAGTACAATAGCCAAGTACTAAGAATGTTGATTTTAATTCTTAAATTATCTTGATCACATAAGAAGCATAGGTGATTTGACTTTAGGTTTAATACACGTATGTCGAGGGTTTAAATCTTCTGATACATGCATATACATTCAATGTTCATAATACTCAAATATTCTTTTTTTTTTTTTTTTTTGCAAGCAAATTTAGTAGCTTTATTAATCCAAAATAGGAAAAGCAAGTGAGCTTACAAAAAAATAAAACTCCTAAAGATCAAGCATTGAGGAGGTCTAAAACATCCATATTAACAATGTCTTTGAGATAGCTTATAGTTCTAATGGTAGCATAAACTTAAACTCTATGAACTAACCAGTCTATACTATGTTCCTCTTTGAACAATCTACAATTCCTTTTGTACCACAGCATGTAGATGACAACCATTATACTGCACTTTATCCCCTTGCTTTTCCATTGTCTCTTCTTAGCATATTTCCCAACCCATTTCAGGTTCCCTTTTAGACTTGTAGCATCATTTCTGATGCAGAGCCAACTTTTAATCCTTTGCCAGACCTCCTGAGCAACTGAGCACTGGAAGAAGAGGTGCTGATGACTTTCTACTTACACACGCTGCATCTATTTATCAAAACCATGCCTCTTTTGACTAAGTTATCAGTGATGATGGATAAGGCATTCTGAGTGGCTAGGTTACCTATTAAACTAAACTTTGGGACATTCATAGCATCCCATACTACTTTATGCAACTTTGGTCATCCTGTAATTCACTCTGAAGAAATTATAGGCTTTTGCATCCTATAACTTACCAGATGCACCCCATGCTAACATGAGTTTTTTTGCATTCTGCACTGAGCCATCTTTCTGCAAGAGCTCATTCTTGACATCAATAATGCTCTTCCAAAGCTCTGAGTCCTTATTCCTTGCCTTCATCTCCAAAATTGAGTTGTTATTCAAGAAGTATTACCTGACCCATTCCCACCATATACTATTATCATTAGATTGCAGGTACCAAATTCATTTGGAGATCAAAGCCTTGTTACACCCAAGAATTTCTTTAATGTGGAAACCTCCTTCATTTCTAGGAGCACAGGAGGTGAGCCAACTTTTAAACAACATTCTCCTATGACCTTCTTTAATGCCCTTATAAAATCCAAGGATGGTTTTTTTAGCCACCAAATTGATAAGGGTGGGTCTAAAAAACACCAAGGTCGTATTTGAGATTTATAAAACACCAAGTTGAAAAACTTGTTTTATAAGACACTTGAAACTATCGGGGTATATATTAAACACCAAAACAATTTTTTGTTTTTAAATTGTTAGGTTTTATTTAGTTCTTAAACAATTTTTATGCGAAAAAAAAGGAAATGAACTATTGAGCAACTGATAGACGTTATTCCCTCCTCTAAAGTTAAGTAGTTGCTTGTTCATCTTCTTCTCCCATTCGCCGTCATCAATTTTCTCTACGAAGGCATGACGTAAGCCAAATCCACCAAACTTCATAATGGGAAGTTTAAATGAGAGTCGTTCTGGACCTGATGGAGTGGCATCGCAAGGATTTTGGACATTACAGTACTGTACAATCATGTCTGTATATGTGTTTTTTTATATACATTAGCTCAATTATATGATGATCCATTTTGGAAGGAGAATACTCGAGGACCAGAAACTTTTCATGCCAAAAATATTTGAATTTATTAGTAAGCATTTACCAGCATATGTCAGGAACTGGTTGTTCCAATGCATAACCTTAGCTTGTATTTTTGAGATGAGATTGTTATACATATCAGACATAAGCCTTAAATTATTGAGTGGTACTCCTAAGTACCTGAATGGGAAGGATTCTTCTGTGTAGCCAGACTCCTGCTAGATCAGCTACTGTTTTAGCCCATCCTTAACCCCACCAAAGTAAAACTCTGTCTTACTTAGATGGGCTTTTAAACCTAAAATTCCAGCAAATCTGTCTAGGCATTTTACCACAGCGAGGGAGAGTCAGCCCTAGTAAATATCATCAAGTCGTCTGCAAAGGTGAGATGAGCCGGCTTCAATCTAGCACATTTGGGATGAAAGGAGCAGTTTTGAAATTTAGGAAGATTCCTGAGTAGCCTTGACAGTATCTCCATTCCCATGAAAAATAATTAAGTAGGGTGAGATAGGACCACCTTGCCTTACTCCACTTTTCTAAAGAAATACTATAGAGCAGTGCATTGAGTATTAGTGGAAGCCGACAATTTGTAAGAAATCCAAAAATTTGGCCATACAAGTGAGAAATGTAGAAGAGGGGAGCATCCAAAGGGTGGAAACCAGAATAGGAGGGTCAGGCAGGAATGGCGACCTAAAGCTAAGCAAGGTAATGATGGACAGAAGGGTAATAACTCGGGTGAAAATCAAGGCTTGGCCATAGTTGAGGGCACTATGACTGGTTTTAACACTCCTGCAGTAACTGTGCCACAAGTGCACCTATCTACAGGTAGGCATGTAAGACAATTGTACACTTCCCTACAGATGGTCCGTAATTCTGCTGACTCAGGAGCTGCGTTATCCTATGCTACTGTTGTGAGGAATGGATCAATCTCAAGGAGAGTGGAAAAGGGTAGTGAAGGTCATGGTCATGTGGACCATGGCTAATTTGGGTTTTTGGAATATTAGGGCACTGAATAGCCCACTCAAGCAAGGAGAAATTAGAAGATTCTTGAATCACCATAAGATTGGGCTATTTGGTCTCCTAGAGACTAAGGTGAAACCTGGGGTTGTATCTAGGATTCACCTTAGTATTTGTTCAAATTGGTCTATTACAACAAATAATAGTCTCCATAAAGGGGGAAGGATTTGGGTCTTATGGGATCCAATAAGGTATGATGTTCAAATTATTAGTATGGAAATGCAATTTTTCCACTTAAAAGTAGAAGAGATTGGTACTAGTAGACTCGTTTTTACTACTTATGTTTATGGGTCTAATAATGCTGCTGAGAGGGATTTGTTGTGGCAAAAACTAATCAGTTTTAGCACTTGGATCTCTGAAACTTGGGTGATCATGGGTGATTTCAACAATGTTTTATTCACCAATGAGAGAATTGGCTGAAGGGTCACTATAGGTGAAATTCAAGGATTCCAAAATTGTGTGCATACTTGTGGGGTGGAGGATATGAAATCTGATGGGAATTTTTTTACTTGGAACAATAAGCATAATGACAACACTAGAGTATTTAGTAGAATTGACAGAGTCTTGATCAACAGTGATTGGATGAACCTATTTCAAGATAGTTAAGCATACTTTTACCTTGAAGGCTTATTTGATCATAGCCCATGTCTGATATCTTTATACAAGAACAGGATTAAAGGCAGGGCTTCCTTCAAGTATTATAACATGTAGAGTAAAGCTCCATATTTTGAGAGCATTGTGAAGGAGGAATGGGAGAAAAGTGTAGTGGGATGTGCTATGTATAGAATTATTACAAAGCTGAAAGGTTTGAAGTATCCCCTAAAAGGTCTTAATAGATCTTCTTTTGCTAACATTGAAGCTGCTTCTTCAAAAGCTTGTCAAGATTTGGCTGAAATACTGTGGGTGATCTAGTCAGTTCTTTAAGGATGCTTGGAATACTGTGGGTGATCTAGTAATAGAGGCAGTCCAGGAATTTTTTTTTCCTGTGGGAAACTGTTAAAACAGATTAACTCCACATTACTTACTATGATCCCAAAGGTAGATCATCATGCCTCTGTTCTTGAGTTTAGACCTATAGCCTACTGTAATACCATCTACAAATGCATATCCAAGATCATTTGTGAAAGGTTGGAAAGAGTGCTGCTACACATATTAATCGGAGTTAAGGTGCATTTGTAAGGGAAAGAGATATTGTTGAGAATGTGATGATTTGTCAAGATTTGGTCTGGAAATACAACAGAAAGGGGGTGTCACCAAGGTGTTTGATGAAAATAGACCTTAGAAAGGCCTATGATTCTGTTGAATGGGAATTTATTAAAGAAATGTTGATGGCCTTGAATTTCCCTGGCAAAATGGTGATGCTCATTATATGAAATGTGTTAGCACTCCCTCATAATATATATATATATATATATATATATATATATATATATATATATATATATATATATATATATATATATATATATATATTGTAACACCCTGGCTCATCGCCTGAGCCGAGAGTAGTCACCTATGGCAGCTTGCCAGGCTGTGGGCTGACCTCACAGACCAACACGGGTCCTTCCGACGCACTTTGACCTCACTCGTGCGCACCCTGGGACACTTCCCAGGAGGTCACCCATCCTGAAATTACTCCCAGTCAAGCACGCTTAACTTTGGAGTTCTTATCACATGGGCTTCCTAAAAGGAAAGTCGACTTTGTTGGTATGAATAGCACTATCATTCCTTTTAAGCACCTCATATGAGCCCTTAATCTTTCAGGGATCTCCTCTGAAATCCGGGGTATTACATTCACCCCCTCTTAAGAAACCAACGTCCTCGTTGCGACTGGCAGCCAACCATAGTCTAGCTCCAGGATCTTTCCCCTGCTAGGCTGTTGACCTGGGCTCTCCTGACCACATGATCAACACGCGGTCGCAGGGTTGCTCTGATACCATTTGTAACACCCTGGCTCATCGCCTGAGCCGAGAGTAGTCACCTATGGCAGCTTGCCAGGCTGTGGGCTGACCTCACAGACCAACACGGGTCCTTCCGACGCACTTTGACCTCACTCGTGCGCACCCTGGGACACTTCCCAGGAGGTCACCCATCCTGAAATTACTCCCAGTCAAGCACGCTTAACTTTGGAGTTCTTATCACATGGGCTTCCTAAAAGGAAAGTCGACTTTGTTGGTATGAGTAGCACTATCATTCCTTTTAAGCACCTCATATGAGCCCTTAATCTTTCAGGGATCTCCTCTGAAATCCGGGGTATTACATATATATATATATATATATATATATATATATATATATATATATATATATATCATATCATATATTATATAATTACCGGTACAATTCGCAGCATATTAGGCCGTCCACATCAACGATGACATTAGCGACACGTCATAGCTGATGTCATCATTCACTAATTTCGGCAGTAAAATTTCCAGTAAAGATGACATATTCCATAATTAAGGTATTCTAATCGTTTTTAATTAAAAAAATCTATCTAGAAAAGGAATAAATTATAACATAAAATCCGGAATATTCTATAACATCATATATTTATGCATAAAAACACTCACAAGATATCTTAAAAATTGCAGCAAATTGCAAGAAATAAAATAAACTACACATCATATTTTCGGCAAGGATAAAAATTACGTTGCATAATCTTTTAGCTAGGAAACAATCGAAGCTATTCCGAGAATAATTTAAATTACCTACAATACTGCTAATTTTTACCATTAAAAAATGGTGCGTAATTATTATCATTCCAAAAACATCGGTAATAAGTGTGACAAAACGAACTCATCTTAAAAAAGGCAATAAATCTTCTAAATTAAAATACCAAAGAGATTTTTAACCTTAGGAAATCGAATAATTTATCATATATATTAATATATATGCACCCGAAGTTGCCAAAAAATCTTGACCAACGCAAACGGAAATAATTCTAAAAAGGCAACAAATGATTCGTGTTTCTCTCCATTTACACACAAAGAAGGCGTTATTTTCTAGGGTTTTAACAATTTACGCCAAACCAACACTACTACTATATAGAGGCATGGACACACGAAGCATCCAGTGCCTACCAGTACCAAGCATTCGGATGGGAATTTCACATTCTCAACTCCATTCATTTTCAATTTGCATAAACTCTTAGTATTAGTTTTACCTTAAAATTGTGTATTCATCATTTTCAATTTGGTGTATCCTCTGCAATTGTTATTAATTTAAATATGAGCATTCCATAATTTCACTTTTCTTTTACTGGCTAATATTCGCTTTTCTAGGTACTGATCAAATTTTTGAGTTCATGCCACGAGGGTGAGTAACTGAGTATAGCATGATTCGTTATCTTAGATATTGATCAAAATTTTGAGTTCTTATGGTTTGTTATTTAGTACTAATATCAAATCTAGCTCTTACGAGGCTGATTATAACATGTCTTTTTCTTTTTTTCTCCAATTCCTAAATATTGAAGTTGTACCATACATCCTTATTATTGCTCACGTAGACATGTAAAGATGCAAAATACCATACGCATGGACAGCATTCCCCTGTTCATACTTTTGTTTATAGGATGCAAAGTACTTTTATGGTAATACTATTTCGAATAAGAGAGTCGCTAACGAAAGAGATTTTTGGGTGGGATTTGCGAGAAGAACGTCAGCAGTAGGCTAAAAGTAGAAGATAATGGAGATTCACATCTGCAAGTGTACAAACTTTTTGTTGTCTTGCCAATTTGAGTACATTCCTTTTAGAATTTCGTAAGGGATGCACAATGTGATCCAATTTACACAATATGAAAATAAAATTAGGTGGCCAGTGGTCGGTGATCGGTGGTCGGTGGTCATAATCATGTATACCAGCTGTCCATTACTACGTAATGTAGGAAACGTTTACTTTAGTGCTCGAGATTGAGAAGTACAAATACATATTTCTCTAAACAGTTGACCCACAAAGCAGCATGTTGAAGACCCTGCGTTAGGCATTTAAGCACAGGGCTCTACGAAAATGAGTGGGTGGAAATTATCAATTTGGAAAATAATATTAACTATTTTAAGCACATAGGTTATTTTTTGAATTATTATAATAATTTATGTTATTTTTAGGCGTAATCTTCGTTAATTAAATTTGTCCCCTTTTTTTTAATTATGGGCAACACCAGGTCAGCGGGTCAAGTTATGTATGACCTAGAGATAGCTGGTCAAATGTGTCTCAGGTGAATACGGTTGACGGGTCAGAAAGTAGCTCCTGGCCTTGGAAAAAACGGGTATGTTCGGGTCGCTAGCATGATCAAAATCACATTTAACTTTAGCAAAACCAAGAAACATACAAACTAACATTACCAAATTCACATGTAACTATATAAGGTACAACCCGAATTTAATCAGGTACAACCCGAACATGTAATTCACGGGTGAACAATTATAGTTGGTATTATACGGGGATGAACATCTATAGTTAAAATTACACGGGTGAACAAACATATGCCGTGTAGATCTACCAAATGGGCACGTTAAGTATGATACGAGTTGGTTCAAAAATAGGTAACAAGTTGGCTCAAAATATGGGTAAAAGAATACATCTTATGTGCCGTAACAAAGTTCCATTATAAACAATCTTAAGATTGTAATTAGTTTTTAATTTATTATTTATGATATATTGATTCATTTTTGGGTTGAAGCATCTCAATTTTATGTCGGTGAAGGATGAAATCGGGTCTACAACTCGGTCAGGTTAACCCAAAATATGTGGATCGAAACGGGTTCAAGTCTAAATAGGATACAGTTCATAAAAAAAACATGTTTGTTACCCCCAAAATGGGTTGGATCCCGACGGGTTACTATATATATGGGTTAAGTTTTTAACTGGTCTAACATCGCGACTTCCAATTTTTTAAAACTTTTCTAGACACCTATTAATCTGGCTAATAAAAACATTTTTATGATCATAAAGTTTGTATGCATAATTTTTTTTTTTTTTTTTTGAGGAAATATGATTAATTTTTAGTGGGGGGAAATATTTAATTTTTTTTTTTTGTTTCTGCATATTATTATGATCGTGAATTTCCTCAAACAATTTGTAGACTTTATTTTTGTCTGAGTTACGAGTCAAAATGGGGTTGCTAGATCGTAAAGTTTGTCGTGCAATTTAGCACAAGGTGCTTGAAGTGTGACTTAGGGAGTAGCAACGAAATTTTTAACACCAATGACATATTCAGTTTTCTAAATGAAATGAAATCTTTTTAATTTCATTTTATACATAACATAATTTTTGCCCGTAATAGATAAATTCCCAAAATCAAATCAAATCTTTATAATTCATGCAAAATTAATATGCATTTAACATATATAGATTAAATTTCCTGTTTATCTTCCTAACACTGTAAATCTTTAAAAATTTCAAAGATATTCTTATAAACCCCTGCCCTCCTAAACCGATTAACATAAAATCGGAAAAAAAATAAATGAATTGCAGTACATTTACAACAACTAGAAAACTCTCGGTATCTTATGTACGGTATGTGTTTCTCGAAATCATGAAGGGCTGTTCGAATTCGATTTCATTTGTATTGCTTGTCTTATTTAATTTTTGTTCGAATTCGATTTCATTTGTATCGTCTTATTTAATTTTCGATCTGCAGATCTCATCTTTGTATGTTTTTGCAGTGTTTAGCCTGCAAATGGATTGAATTAAGCAGAAATCAAGGATAATCATGATTCGCCGAGCCGATCAATATATATCTATATGGTATGTCAATTTTCGAATTGAATTCAAAAATTTCCGAATCGCTCCTCATGTATGTAGTTCTTTAACTTTACAACCTATATTAAAACGTATAACTCTCTAATGGTTCTCTCTCCCTTTGCGGTTTCGTATATCGTCGTCATCATTTAACTTATCATTTACGGTTTTTGGTCAATCAAGGACTACAAATTGCATCGTTGTTTTTTTTGTTTCAGGCCACAGCAGTCGTTGACAAAGCCAAGCATGAATTAAAAATATCCCAGGTTTCTATCATCTGCACACTAGATCTTTTTGTACTTAATCTCATCCTTTGTTGCTGATGAGCACATTGTATTAATGATGAACAAATTTTGGCTATACATACATCTGCGTGACGACTGTAATATACATAGCCGCTTAATTGCAACTTTTCTCTGATTATATTGCTTAATTTTCTCATTTGTTCTTTTTGCCGCGGCAATTGTTTTATATTTAGTAATGTTGGCAGTTTTGGCATCGCTATTTCTCGAGCAAATCATTTACACTCATCATTTATCGCCAATAACGGGTGTATGTTGTGAAAGTAAATCGCAAGCTATTAAAGGGATGTGTCAGTAACACCTTACTCATGTATTTCACTTTGCGTAAGTATAACCTTTTGAGTTAGATTGATTTAACCCTTAAACACCATTTATGAATTTTTGCAAGTTTTTAGATTAATTAGTTCAATCGGATTATATCTTTTGGTGTTAATATCATCATTTGCAGTTTCTTAGAAGGAGAAGTCAGACGTGGCAGGCGTGTTACTATTATGAGACATACGGTGTAGAAGATGTGAAACTGGTATAGTATCGTGGCCTGTTGAAGTATTGATCTGAAAATTTTTGGCTATAGTAAGATCATCAGGCCAGGACAGTTAACCATTTCGTACACCAATTTTAGCGTTTATTTCGGCCAGAGCAAAAGCTACAATTTCAGCGGCTAGCTACATACGCATATATCCATGTACAGTGGCGTAGGATCATACGACTTCTTTAATATTAGTGCATGTACGTGGCTACATACAATATCCATGTACTCTTGGTTTTTGGTGGTTTATCTTTTTGAGATTTATTTTATTTAGAGTTCAAGGTGGATTGTAATTCATGTGTATTTTTCAATCTCCTATATCAGTTTGGGTCCTAAACTGATATGATCGCCGATTATCTCTAGGTTTGTTTTGATTATTTTTACCCTTTTCATTTTTGTATTTGTTTGTAAGACTGTGTTTTATTATTTTTATTTGGGGGAAGGGGTTCAAAATCTCTGAAATTGATTAATAAATTATGTTGCTCTTGGTTTTTTTTTTCCTTTTTTTTTGTGTGGATTTGGTCGATTATTGTTGATTTGTTTCTCATTGAGTTATTTCATTACTTATTCTCTAATTGACTACAGGTTTGGATGTGGTGTTTGACAGTTCTTCCCTTACCCGGGCTCTCGAGGACAATGCTTATACCATGGTCCCGGGAGCACAAGCAGCATGTTGGTCCTTCTCACAATAGAGGAGTAGGGACCAATACACTTAAAATAATTTAAAATCTATTTAAGTGTGGTCCCTACTCATCTATTGTGAACAGGACCACCATGCTCCTTGTGCTCCCGGGAGCATGGTATAATTTGCGTCTTGAGGATTAAACCACAATGGTTGTTCAACTCCAAATAAATGCTCAAAGATGTCATGGGAAAGTAGTTTTAGAAGGAGAGCTTATATTCATGTTTGGATGTGTCTTGGACTTTATTTTAACAAGTTTTTTTGTTTTTTTAATCATTTTAAATATCCTGCAAATATGATCCATTTGTAAGCATTTATGGGATTTCTATAATCTCTTCTCGATTTCGATAATTGGATTGATTGAAGTTTAAGGCTTTTGTATTTGGAAAGTACTCCGTATAATTTAGCTACAGTTCAACATTAATTTTGACCATAGTTTGGGTTATTTTCTTTGCTCTTTACTCAATACTTATACCATGCTCCCGTGAGCACAAGAAACATGGTGGTTCTCTTCACATACAGTAGAGAGTAGTGACCACACACTTAAAATCATTTTAAGTGTGGTCCCTACCCTTCTATTGTGAAGGGAACCACCATGCTTCTTGTGCTCCCATGAGCATAGTATAATTTACCCTCTTTACGAAAATACCATAAACTACAACATTAGTTTGCGAAATTACTATTGTCCTATCAGTATTAAACTACACTGATGCCCTACGGGCTATGTAACTTTATTAATTACATAACATACAAAAAAAAAAAATATATAATGTCGACTTCTTATTAGACAAATCAAAAACAAATACGGAGTATGTAACCTTAATTACAAAAATATAAGCCAAAGTATCAGGTAACTCTAAATGCATTTTATTTATTAAACAAATCAGGCACTAATTCAATAGGTTTAAGCATACGTATTTGAGCAAATGAATACTGTTTTACCTTCAATAATCGAATTTTTTTATAAGTAAGTTAAAGATTAAGAACACATTGACACATTCGGCTACCTTCTTATATATGAAACTTAAAAAGCTGTTTTTTTATAAACTCTCCTAAACGGACACAAAAATGAACCCCAAGACTAATTTTGTTCTAGCTACTAACATGATAGCATAAGTTGGTGGCCAGATTACGGGTCAAAACGAGTCAACAAGTCAGGTTATCTGATCTCTTACCAGAATTTTGCCGGTCCAAACTGGTACAATATGGATCCATCCCTCAGTGGACATAAAAGTCGGATTATGACTCAAAAATAGCGGGTCAGGGGTCATATATAGCCGCCGATTCATAACTTAAATTTTCAAAAATCATGTCTAATTTCGTGTCATGTATCTTATTTTAATGTACATCTACCAATTTAAATTTATTTTTTAATTTTATCATTGCTTATATTAAAAAATTAAAGCATATAATATAAAAACAAGTGATCACTAATATCATACAACAATCAGCGCAATTTCGCTCGGGTAAACAACTACGGGTCAATTAATGGTCAAGTTAACAAGGGATCATGTCGAGTTAGGTCAGTATGAGTGAAAAGTATATCATTTTTTTCCACTCATACTTTCCGCTGCATGTTTTTTATTACAATAAAAACTGTGCATAATCAAATGGGAAGATTATAGTGAATTGAAGGAGTATATATACAGTAGGCTTTAAATAGTTAAATTTAAATAATAATAACAATTAGATCTTGAGTTATTATGTGAAGTTTACATAATTCTCATACATTTATTAACTAAATACAATTTTTTTTTTTTTTTTTTTTTTTTTTTTTTTTTTTTTTTGTTGTGTGTAACGGACCAGGTTGGTTGACCTAAAAATGTGTTGGTCATAACGTGTCTATGCCAATACGGGTCATGGATACTACAAGATTGGTTGGATCAAGTTGTGTTACTAGGTTGATGATCGAAGTTGGATAATGTCGTGTATCGTATCTTATTTATATTAACACGCATCGATCTAACTACGTTACTAACGTCATCATCACACTATATTATTAGGAAAGAATTTATACTAATGTCATAAAACAGCCCGTGCAATTTTGCACGGGTCAGTAAACTAGTATTTTATTAATAACCGTGATTTTGAGCAATTCTTAGGACGTCCACACATGACGCTGATGTCAAATGAAACTTTCTGTTAATAGCACTCACATGGTCATGGAAGACACACGCCATCATACCAAAGACACACGCACGCTTACGCACAATAGTTATGGTACTAATATATTTTGTTGCCTTATTTATAATAATTATGCAACTGTTACCACTAAAATTGACAAGCATATACCTTATAATTTTCAAGAATAAACTTACAAAATCGTGTAGCATAATTTAAGCAACAATAATGATGATGACTCTAATCTATTAATCCAATTTTGGCAATTCGAGTAAGCATTTGAGTAAATCTAAGGCAATAATGAAAACAAAATTGTCTCCGATAAATGCAGAATCATATTTTTGAATAAATTTGGCAAACCTTTAGATTATTGTCAAATCAATTCCTTTAATTATGCCTCAAAATTGCATTGGTAACTAAAATTTCTCTCCAACTAATATATCATTTTCCTTATCACAAGCAAAATCTCGCACAATTAAGAGTTTTACCATATATATGGACCATATAGTCTTCTGTGATTACACGTTTTAGGCGCCAAAACTCAACATATATAGCACCAAGCTAACAGCCTAACACAATCTGATTAACCTTGAAATCTTCTGATCTTCCCCTATAGTACTACACGAATGAACCATGATACCAACATTGACGCACCACCACCGATTTTACCACAAATACCATCACTCCCTCCTCTGACCATTATCATCTGAGCCGGCAGCAAGTGCGCACTCATAGTACATAAATTACTATCACCATATTTATTCACCATAAAACAGGGTCTACAATATTTATTCACCATAAAACAGGGTCTACAATATTTATTCACCATAAAACAGGGTCTACAATATTTATTCACCATAAAGCAGGGTCTACAATTTTTATTCACCATAAAACAGGGTCTACAATTTATTCACCATAAAACAGGGTCTACAATTTTTTTGCTATTTTTTTTTTTATTTGATTGTTTTTCACTTTATTGACACACACGAAAAGCTTTTTTGATTGGGAATGTTTGAGCATATACTGGATATATATAAGAGGAAGTATGGCAACTACTATGGGAAATCCTTTAGACAAAGTCATTGGTTAAAATCGGAAAACATGTGTTACGACATCAATGAATAATACATAAGTTTAATTTGTGAACAAACAAACATTAATCAAATCAAAAAGCTACTTAGTATTGTTCAATCAAGATCATTCATCACTCAATTACTTAACAAACAAACGGAAATCGAATGACGAACAAAAAATAGTTGGCAATTTTCTCGAACCAAAGTCAATTATGATATGGAAAGAGAACAAAAGGAGCATCCATCAAAGTAGTTTTATACGATCGTGAATGAATTGTTATGCAATCAGAACACAAGTCTCTACCATACGCCAAACAGATTTGATTGCGCTAATAAAAAAATCCAAAAAAAGAAAAAAGAACGAACCCACGTATTAATCAAAGATATACAATTGACGAACACAAACCTTTAATTTGGGTGTCAATCTAATGAGAGTCGAATGCAAAAACAAACATTCATCAATTAGATTCGTAACTTGCCATTAAATTTTGATCAATACTGTCATGGGTCACTAAAAAAAGGTTCATGAGTGAGAATCGAATTGGGTCAAATTAACACTTAGGTTAAACGTTTGAAATGACTGAGTCAAAAAATAAGGTTGACAAGTCTGAGCAAGAAAAAAACGGCCAAAAACTAAGTCAAATTTGACTTATTTTGGCTATGAAATCAATAGTATGGTTTCAAAAAAGTATAGAACAATAAGGTATGATTTCGCAATTGTTATTCAAAAAGGTACGGAGTATATCATTAAAAAGTGCATAACGTGTGGTTTCACACAAAAAATCGTCAGTATGTATTGTACTGCAAGAGTGCAATTCTGACTTAAAAAATTTCTCGCATTATTATGAAAATAAAAATAACAATTGAATCACATATGTTAGGAAAGAATGCATTAGCTATGAATAAAGGTGATTTATTCTACCTCGGAGGATATAATAATATCATTCACTCCAAAAAACTATCCTTATCTATTGAAGTTGAGGAGTTTGCACCGTGGCTCGGCGTAATCGTCTTTAAGTACAGAGATTCTTCATCTCGACACAACAATTCCGTGAGCTAAGTTTTGATTGATTTACTCTTTATTTCCAACAAGTACTACATATAGTCATCTGCTAGGGTCATTGACAAATTGAACAATCAAATGACAATCGTACATGTACCTCGATACTAATTAATATACCATTTTAATGATAAATCTTTGGCTCTTTATATCAAAGTAAAGATCTTCACCAGGGAGCGAATTTCCGCCGATTAGTTTAATTTGAAAATCCTTTACAGTTAGCCAATTATTTTGGCATAAATTTACTATCCATATTGTATTAGTAGAAGATCTTGCCTAATTTATTTAATTCCCAATTGGTAGATTTTGCACAAGGTAAATATGTAATCGTAATCAATATCTCATGTTTACATTCTTCGATCTTTTGATGATGTATATGTATACAGCAGTACATATTTGTGTATCAGTCGATTTCTTCAATTCCTTCCCATGCTGAATTTACCAAAAAAAGAATATGATATTTGAAAATATATCCAAGGTAACAATCACTTTGTGTAAATTACAACTTAGGGTATACTCCACTTGAATTTTCAATAAACAAATTAATAAAGTAGGATTTTTTCCAATATATTTAAGAGTGTTAATACTTACCCCATTTAGAGATTTAAAAGTGATGTGTTTAAATAGAGCCATCTCGAAAGAAAAATGGGGTGTTTATAGGAAGGTGGAGGAAATAATTAAATTCTGAATTGAAGTGCATGTCGAAAAGTATCTTGGAAATTGATTTTACATAGAGGGAGAAGCATAAAAAAAACAATGCTTTTTATAAATATGTTAAGACTTATAACATTTTTTTTTTTGACATAGTTGATTTGCTTTAGATTCGGGTAGTCCAGTTTAATATGTTACTTTAAAAATAAGTTGTGTAGACATGTACACAAGGCTGGTCACGTATAAATTAAGTTAGCTAAATTAAATATATGGTCAATTTGGGGTCAATGGATTTTGTCGAGTTTGACTAGAAAACATGTTAGTCAATTTGGCCAAAAGTAAACAAAAATAGTTTGTGTGATAAAAGAAAGCGAAGATGTTAACTTGAACCACATACAGTTTTGTGGAACAATAGTATCCTAATAGTTTCAATTGATAAATACCTACCGGTTAAACAGCCTTCAGTATACATACAAAAATAAGTTATCGTATATAACTTAACTTTTAAGGGTTAGGACAAGATTAATAGGCCAGCATATGAATTAGAAAATCAGAGTAGATGATTATTCCAATCCAATGACTCTAATTTTTTATGATTTCACATTTACTATTTTGTAATAATAAACGAGTTGATAATGTAAATATGGTAGGGTCAATAACAATTTATTAGCATTATTTGAGATTTGATAGCACCGTAAAAGGAGAGTACAAAAAAAAAGGAAAGAATTTTACTCATCGAATTAATAATATATTCAATGTAAACTTATTATCGTTGTATAAATAATGCAATCCTAAGCCTAATGAAACTTAAAATTGTTAAAAATATATTAAACAAAACAAAATTAAATAGGAAGTACTCTACACATATACATGTAAGAATATTTTTTTCGAAGTTACGCAAGTTATTAACAATTGAAATAAACACCTCAAAATAGTGTTTTTAACTTTGATATTTGAGTTTCACAAAATTGAGTTGACTTGATTACAGGTAATCATATATGACAGCGGTTGTTTTATGCCAATTTTTTATGGTTTTCGATATGTTCACGACGTTTGATTATGTTATCACGTGTTTCTCTAAAAAAAAAATTCCAACATCTGGTGCAGTTATCTAAGCGAATCTCCAACTGTGACATCTTTTCCTTGGTTGTATTATCGCCCGGTCAACACGGTTTGTCCACTGCATATCTCGTATACTCTAGTGTGTCAAACACTCAAACATATTCTAAGCTCTAACTGTCATTATTGTTGTAAATTTAACGTAACAAAATCTTATACACTTATAGTATTAGTAAATACTTACATAAGTTGTTCAAAATTAAAACCAATTACAAAAAATTGTGTTATAACACCCCGTGCAATTTTTGAACGGGTAAAAGAACTAGTTTCCCTTAATAGAGATATGTTTGGTTTCTTTAAAGGTAGGAGAGGATTACGTCAAGGTGACCTCTCTCCCCCCTCATGTTTACCATTTGTATGGAATACCCGTCAAGGATTTTAGGGGTGGTAGATGGGAAAAAAGATTTTCGATTTCATCTATTATGCAGCAAAACAAAGATCAATCATTTGTGCTTTGCTGATGACCTACTCTTATTCTGCAAAGGCAATATGGAGTCAGTTACCTTAATGTTGAGGGGTTTCACAATATTTTCGGAGGCTTCTGGATTGAAGGCAAACACAACAAAGTCAGAAATTTATTGTGCTGGTATGGGTTTTAATGTGAAACAGAAGATTGTTCGATTCTCAGGTTTCAGAGAAGGTGAGATCCCATTTCGATACCTTGGTATTCGAATCACTGCTGGGACAATCACTTCTAGGGACTGTCATATTCTGACTGGAAAGATAGTGCATAGAATCAGGGCCCTTGGAGCGAGAAAGTTATCTTACGCTGGTAGGTTAACTCTTACCAAAGCTGTATTGATTAACCTCCATGGTTACTGGGCTAGGCTGTTTCTTATTCCCTGGTTATAAAAAGAATAAATGCAATTTGTGGGAATTTCTTGTGGGATAGTAATGAACATATGGTAAGAAGTCCACTGGTTGCATGGAAAAGTGTTTGCAAGCCGAAGGAAGCTGGGGTCTAGGCATTAGAGACATCATCAGTTGGAATAAAGCTAGCCTGGGGAAGTATGCGTATTGGATATATTTGAAAGTAGATAAGATGTGGATTAAGTGGATAAACAGTGTGTACTTGAAAGGCTGCAATTGGGAGCATTATGAACCCCATGGTGATGTGAGTTAATTTTAGAAAAAGATTTGTATGGTCAAAATTCAAATGAAAGAGGGGTTTGAGAAGGAAAATTGGATGAACCCGGGAAATGGTTATACAATTTCAGCAGACAAATGGTTGAGAGGTGAAGATGTGAAAATCTGCTGGGAAAAGTTTATATGGAGCAGACTCATAATCCCGAGAGCTTATTTCATTAGTTGGTTGGCACTATTGCAGAGACTACAAATGAGAGATAAACTCAAGAATTATGGAGTCTGTCTGGAAGATCAGTGCCTCCTCTGTCAGGATGGCATTGAACGTCATGGACATGTCTTTTTCAAATGCTCATATTAGAAGAGATGTCTACAGAATCTGAAGGAGTGGTCCAACATCAATTTTCCTGAAGCTGACACTCTTATTTGGTGCTCAAGGAAAAGATTGGCTTCTAAGCTGATGAAACAAGTGGCTGGCTCAATCATTTGTAGTCTAATATACCATATATGGTGGCCACGCAACACTAATGCACCGGGATAAGCATTGTGAGATAGTAAAGAAAGAGATTAAGAGTAGAATCAAATGTAATGTTAGTAAGGTGTCCACCAAAGATACATTGTGGCTCCAATCATTGTTATAATGTATTCTAAACTCTGGCAACAGAGTTTCTTGGCTTTAATAAAAGTTTACAATTTCATCAAAAAAAAAAAAAAATTAAAGGTATTTTTTTGTGAACCACTCCAACCATCACTTACTATGCTCACCCCCTTCTCTTTCCAAGTGCTCTTAATAGGATCTAACAACCTCTCAACATTCTCCTTTTCTTGTTGAAGTAAGGTGGTTCTCAATTTATTATAGCCCGCAGGAATATAACCCGAAATTGGATTAGAAGCGGCATAGGTGTAGGATCTTACATAATAAGGATTCCTAGCAAGGTTGAAAGGCAATCCCCCGGTGTAAAACATCCTTGCTATTTCCGCATCTAAATGGTTCTAAAATTGGATATTAAAAGATATGGAAATAGTATATTCAGATTTTCTTTTTTTACCCTCTCTCAAAGAATTACCAATTGGTAGTGGCATAGAGCTAGCTTCGGAGGAAGAAAAGAATTGCTCATTTGGAAAACGTGGAATTTTGTTCTTTGAACCTTCTTTCTTAGCTATAGAAGCTTCCTCCAAATTTCTCATTTTGATTCTATCCTCTATTGGGACATGTTTACACGGACTAGCTCCGGTTTCGGTAATACTCAACAAATGACCTTTCACTCTAGTATATGACCCGTGCTTAATCTCCTTGCATAAAGTACATTTCCAAGCAAAATTACCACCACCTTCCGATGTTTTACTTCCTTTCTCAACAAATTTCCACAACGGATATTCACCCACATCGGAACTACCACCACTAGACTCCATTTTCAAACAAAAAAAACCTTCACAAATAAGCAATTCAAAATCAACATAATCCCAAATACTCCCAACATCAACAATCAATTCAGAACTTAAATCAAACAAAACCATAGCAAAAGAAATTGGCCAACTACATAAAGTAAATTTAAATTACAATAACCCAAACAAATCATATCAAATATCAACACATTCATTTTCCCCAAAAAAACCCTAGAAGTTTCTATGCAAAAATTATAAAATTAAACACAAAATCTATCAACCTAAGCATACAAATTGATGTAAATTATAATAGGTAATAAGTTAATAAGTAATTACACTATAAATTATAGAAAAAAATTTAAGTAAAAACAAAATTTAAATCGAAGAAGTATCGTACTTGTTCGTGCAAAAGCACGAGAGAGAAGCCGACTGGAACGCGAAGGTCGGTCGTCGGTCGTCGTCAAGTGCCGCCAAGGAGGGCAGTCAGAGTGACGGCTAGGTTGTCGGTCGGAGAGAAAAGAGTGAAGTCGAAGAAAAAGAAAAAACAAGAGTGAATGTGCGTCGAAGAGGCAGAGACCAGAAGCAGGAAGAATGAAAAGATTTGTAATTGAAAAAAAAAGAGGTCAAAACGACGTAGTATTGTGTCGTGTCTGTGTCTGGTTCGTGTTCGATCCGTGTCCAATTTAAAAAAACCGTGTCCGTGTCCAAAAAATAAAAAATAAAAAACAAACACGGTTTTGGGACGTGTCGGACATCAAAACGCCACCGAAGACTCGTGTCCGTGCTTCCTAAGTTGTTAGTATGATGGTAGGAATATATTATAAACTAATTATATGAGTCTTAGGGTCTATTTGACCAAGCTCCAATTTCTCCAAAAGTGCTCCTAAGAAACATTTTCTGAGAAACAGTTTCTGGAGAAGGAGCTCCAAATTGGAGCTTCTACTTCTGTTGAACAAATTTACACTAGAAGTGTTTCTCATAAACCAGAAACAGTTTCTCGGTTTTGTGTGTTTGGCCAGTTTTTAGTTTCTAGGACCCACAAACAGTCCAGAAACACTTCAGGAGCTTTGCCAAACACACCCTTAGTTTCCCAATGTGGGACAAATCAACTCCATAAACCACTTTTTATAAGTCATAGTGTTACAAACTCCCCCACTTAAGGAATGCAACGTCCCCGTTGCGCCTCGACCAATCCATACCAACAATCACACAGACCCAAGACCTCCCCCGCTAGACGGTTGACCTGGGCCTAACCCCAGCACTCAGCTCGCAGTCACAGGGTTGCTCTGATATCATCTGTAACAGCCCGATCCACCATACGTCGCGCAACACAATCCAATAGGATGGGTAGTCACCCTTTATCCCGAATATCCTCTCGTGGGTTCTAAAAGTGAAAGCCTTGTTGTTAGTATGATGGTAGAAATCTATTAGAAACTGATCATATGAGCCTTAATTTCCTAATGTGGGACAAATCAACTCCATAAAACACTTTCCATAATCCGTAGTGTTACACATACCCCTGTTAACCAATAAAAGATTTCATACATACGAACCCATTGTATAATTATTAATTCTCCGACGGTCAACAAGACTATGGGTTGGAAGGGAAGAGATTTATTAAATTTCATGACCAATATAATTTTCAACTTCTGGACTCTAATTTTTCGGACAAACTAGACACAAATTATGGATAACATGGTGGTCTCACTAGAAAACATAGACTAATTTTGAAAAAGGCCGAGCTTCATGGAGCCAAACCAGAGTTTTTTTATTTTTTATTTTTATTTTTTATTTTTTTTGTTGTTGTAAAAATAGTCGATTTTATTCATCCATTTTTGGGAAAATAAAATCAGATTTTACAAAAAAAGCGGTTACCCCTAAAAACGTAACTCCTAAGTACCATTGAGATAGTCTACTATCTCATTATTTCTACAACCTTTCATTAATGCTAGAAGCCTTATACTAACAATGTTTTGGATGCTCTTCACTAGCGCCTCTTCCGATTGCTCTTTGTCTCCAAAGATTCTTGCATTACGTTCGCTCCATATTCCATAGACAGTTGCCACTAGACTTGAGCTATACTAGTTGAAATGCCAGTGTTTCCTTCTCCTCCTATTAGCACTCCATTCAAGTTCTGTTTTTAAACTCCAGGCCTTTCTTCTGATACCCATCCATTCTAGTACAGCTTTCCATACTTTTTTGGAATACTCACAGTCGAAAAAGAGATGATTGTGATCCTCCATCTTGCTCTTACATAAGCTGCACCAATTGACTAGTACTAACCCCCTCTTGCAGAGATTATCTATAGTTGGTAATCCCTTTTGAGCTGCCAAATTTGCAATAAATCTGTGCCGAGGTAGATTTGTTGTAATAGCCCGATCCATCATACGTCGCAACACAACCCAATAAGATGGGTAGTCACCTATTAGGCCCATATATCCTCTCTGGGCTCTAAAAGGTGAAGGCCTTGTTGGTAGTATGATGGTAGGAATCTATTATAAACTGATCATATGAGCCTTAATTTCCCAATGTGGGACAAACCAACTCCATAATCCACTTTCCATATTTCGTAGTGTTACATTTGTGCTGTTCCAAACTACTTTACACCATCTCTTTTTCCTCCCTTTATTCCTGAAGAACTCATAAGCACTCTGTACTTTGTACTTCCCGTTTTTCTCCCAGGATTTGATCAGCTATTCTGCACTTTCTCTGCTCCCTGATTTCTGCAGAATTTCATCTCTTATCCTCAAAGTTCCTTTCCAGCTTTCTGAATCCCCTTCTTTAAAATTTATCTCCCAAATACTTCTCTTTTGAAGGTAGTAAGCTGAAACCCATTGCAACCAAAGACCCTCTTGCTTTGTAACTATTTTCCAAAGCCATTTTGCCATTAATCCTTTGTTCCAAGCTAAGACCTCCTTAATCCCAAGGCCCCCTTCTGTTTTTGGAGAACACAGACTTTTCCAGCTCTTAAAAGTTAACTTTCTACTTCCCTCAGCAATATTCCACAAGAATCTTCTACTACTCCTCTCAATCATCAAGATTATGTGCTGAGGGAGCATGAAACCTGAGCTCCAGAAGTTTTCAATGCCAAAAATGACTGAGTTTATAAGCTCAATCTTCCCAGCATAAGATAGAAAGTTAGCAGACCAGTTACTAATTTTGCTCTTGATTTTGCTAACTAATGGAGTGTACATATCAGCCAGTAGTCTGCTTGGGTTTAATGGAAGTCCAAGATATCGAAAAGGGAAGCTTCCCTCTGAAAATCCTGTGGCTCTCAAGATTTGTTCTTTGACATTACTGGATACACCTCCAAAATAGATGTCTGTTTTGGCTGGATTTGCCAATAGACCTGAGATTTTTGCAAACTTATCAAGGCACCTTATTGTAGCTTGTACTGAAGAGACATCTCCCCTTGTGAAGATCATAAGATCATCTGCAAAGACCATATGGGTTAATTTGACTCTTGCACATTTGGGATGGTAAGAGAATTGAGTTTCCTTGGGCATCTCTCTGAGGTGAATTGAGAGCATTTCCATACTCAGCACAAACAAATAGGGAGACAGGGGGTCTCCTTGTCTAACCCCACTCTTTCCTTTGAAGAAACCCTGAGCAGTCCCATTAATTTTTAGACTGAACCATGTCGAGCTGATGCATTCCATAATCCAACTAACATACTTACTTGGGAACTCCAAAGCTGTTAGCATTTCTCTAATAAACCCCCAATTGAGAGAGTCGAATGCCTTTCTTATGTCAATCTTCATCAAACATCTTGGGGAGATGTTCTTTCTACTGTATCCTTTAATCAGACCTTGAGAGACCATGATATTCTCGAAAATGCTTCTATTCTGCACAAAAGTTGACTGTTCCTTTCCTATTAACTCAGGCAGTACTCTTTTCATCCTATTTGCCAAGATCTTGCTAATATCTTATAAAATGTTGTGCAACAAGATATTGGTCTATAGTCTGTGACAGAAGTAGCATTATCCTTCTTAGGAATGAGAGCTACAATGGTAGCATTTGCTTGCTTTGTGAGCTTGCATTTCCGGAAGAACTCACCCACTGCACTGCAGAGATCATGACCTATTATGTCCCATGAATTATGAAAAAAGCCAGCAGAGAAGCCATCCTGCCCTGGGCTTTTGTCTGGGTGGATGTCCTTCAGGGCTGTTTTAATTTCCTCCTCCTTCACTTCCTCTACCAAAAAAACTTTCCAATGCTCCGGAACAGTGTTGCCTTTTGAGATATAGGTACCCTCAAATTTCATTACAGGCTTTTCCTCCCCTAGCAAACTCTTATAGTAATCAATAAAGGCTTTAGCAATACACTCCTGATCAGTGAACTCAATCCCATCTTTATCCATCACTTTCCCCACAATGCTTTGGTTTTTTCTTGTCGCAATCCTAGCATAGAAGTACTTCGAGTTGCAGTCGTTTTGCTTAATGTCATTGATTTTTGCCCTTTGCTGCAACATACTCATCTCTGCTTTCTTTATGGTGCAATATTCTAACTTCGCCTCTTCTTCCATCTCTAGGAGCATATCATTCATAGGCCTGTCTTTCAACTTGTTTTGGATCTCATCTAGCTTTTTTTTGCAAGAATCCAGCCTTTCAGGAATATTGGAAAAGTGTTTCTTGTTTAGGATTCCCAGAGCATGCTTGATTCTCTTTAACTTTCTAAAGAAACTGTACATTTGTGAACCTCCCCCATTCCAATCCCAGGCATTTTTCACAATTGTTTTGTACTGAGGATGCTCAGACCAGCAGTTAAGGAATTTAAATGTCTTCCTTATTCTCTCCAGAGCATTCACAGTAACTTTAGCAGCTGAATGATCTGATATACCTGGAGGAAGGTAATCAGCAAAAGATGCAGCATGCTCCTGCAACCAATCTCCATTCACTAAAACCCTGTCCAATTTCTCCAATAGCCTATCCTCTCCTTCCTGTTTATTAGTCCAGGTATAGAAATGACCCTGGCCCTTCAAATCTTCCAACCCACAGTTTACCAAACAGTCATTGAACTCAGCCATATCATTTATATTTGGTGGGTGCTTCCCTAATCTCTCACTATCTTCTTTAACAACATTAAAGTCTCCCATAACAATCCATGGCATATTGGGCTTATTTGTTTCCATGCTCCTCCATAGCTCTCTCCTACCCAAACTATCATTTTTTGCATAAACAATAGATAGGCAGAAAGAGTAATGAGACAGCAAATTAGTTACTCTACCCTGAATCATTTGATCACTCACATAATCAACTTCAAATCTGATCATTCTGGCATTCCAAAACACCCAAATTCTTCCATTTATATGCTTACTATAATTATTTGTGTGAGAGTAATTTCCAAATCTACTCTTGATAACCTTATTAGCATTACACTCCTTCATTTTTGTTTCAACAATCCCAGCAATATCCACCTTGTTTCTCCACAAGAGCTCCTTTAGCTCCTGCTGCTTGAGGGCTTGGTTGAGCCCTCTTACATTCCAAGTTAGGATTATCATAGGGATAAGGGAGGATCAAGTGGCTCCCCTTCCCCTACTAGTGCACTCTCATCCTTATCTTGTCCTGCATCCATTATAGCTGCAAAGGTCCCTCCTGTGAACAAATTGGTGAGCCTATTACTTATAATTCCTGCTGAGCTCTTAGCCATATGCTTCCTACTTTTCCTCACTACTGTCTTGAACCCTAGCTCATCCACAGTTTCACTTGGTGGTGAGGGAGAGTCCACTTCTTTTTGAAACTCTGTCTCAATGATGTGCTGTTCCTGAGTCCCTTCAGTACATATCTCCTTCTCTTCTGCTGCCTTTTTTCCTTCTTCCACTGCTATCTCTGTTACAATCTTTGGCACAGGCCTGTATATTTTCATCTCGGCAGGTTTCTTAGCATGCTTGCAGGTCGAGCTTGTATGGCCCATTTTCTTACAACATGTACAGAAATATGGAACCCACTCATACTCTACCCTTTGCTCAATCTGTTCCCCATATGGTGTATTAATTGTTATCTCTATGGGCAAATTCTTAGAGATGTCCACTTCAATCATTATCCTTGCAAATGACAATCTCTTTTTCTGGGTTGTTATTTGGTCTGCAAATAATGGTCTTCCCACCTTACGAGCAATTTTACTCAGAGCTGCAACTGACCACAAGTATGGATCAAGATCAGGAAAAAGAACCCAGATCGGAATGACTGTCATTTTGTCCAGTTCCTGTGCCACTGTTGGTGTCCATTGCTTTAAGATTAGCTTTTTTCCTGCAATCAACCATGGTCCTCCTCTCAACACAGCCTCCATATCTTCCTGCGAGATGAATCGAAAAGCATACCATCCCTTTCTATAGTATTGCACTACACATTTTCCTTCCCAATTCTTCGAAACCATTTGCTGCATTTGCTTTAGATCCATTTTTGCCCCAATTACATGCCCAATTAGAGAGTGTTTCCACAGTTCTAATTCCTCCATAACATCCTCTTCCTCAATTGTTACATCCTCCTCCTTTGAGCTCTCCTCACAGAAGTACAGGCTCATGCCTGCTTGAGGCTTTCCTACAACTTTAGTCCATGATTTTTTGCTCTTATCAGTCCCCAATTTAGTCACAGTTTCCTTAGTCCCATCATCAGACTTCCCTTCTCCCCTAATTTCAATGTTTTCTTCAGTCACAGTCCCACTATTGTCAGAACTAGCTTCTACATTTACTTCCTTATCACCTGGAGTCTTATTTTGCCTTTTCCCAGACAAATTTATTTTAGATTGAAAGATATCCGAGAACCTTACCGGATTTCTCATCTGGGTTTGTAGCTGGGTTTCTGATTCCTCCCTTATTTCTTCACCATTCTGTTCGTTATTATTAAACCAGAGTTTGTTTTTACCAAGATCGAGTTATACTGATACAGTTGTCCTTAAACCTACGTGCTTCTCGGAAAAAAGGGAATACATTTGTGAAACTGTTAAAAATCATTATTATCATATATAAAATTACATTGCATAACCATTGTTTATTACTTGGTAGCATGGTTATGGGTTGGAGGCAAAGAGATTTATTGATATTCATGACCAAAATAATTAAGGGAACTTTATGAAGATTTTTTGGGACAAACTAGATTTCTAGTCATAAATATTAAAGGTTGACCCCTTAACCGAATATTCCAATTACACTTTCAGTTTTGAATTCAAAAGATTTTGACGACCATAACACTTATGCGATGGTAGGTTATATATGGAGGTCGTTGATCAATGCCCATGTTGAAGGTGTTAGGGTCGACCATAGTGGTGTTAGGGGAAGTCGACGATAGTGATAGGTGGGGCGATGGGTCAGGTATGGGGTAATGGGTTGGGTGAAGGGATAATGAAAACAAAGTAAGGGAAATGAAAATAGATAGTAACAAAGTCACACTCAAAGTATATTTATTGATTGGAAAATTCAATTATAATACACATATTAGGGTGACAATTTGAAGAATAAAACTTAGGGTGGGCAACCACAACCACAAGAGCCATTAATACAAGTTGCAGGGCACCCTTTAGGTGGCTACATTGGCTATCTACGGTACATGCTTGATTTATTTGATTTTCAATCAAATTGCCTTCTATTCCAACTTCAGAGATCACTGTTCTGGATTCCGCAATCATTGGGTAAAATGACAATCCTGTAAAAAAAATATTTATAGTTAATTCTTACCAAACTCGATGGAAAACAAATTTAGATTTAGTGAACCAATAAGATTGGAATTTTGCACTTGTATTTTATTATTGATGTACAAATGTTAGTTGTTGATTGCTTATTGAGTAATTGATCATGTTGGGCTACATATATATATATATACATCTTTTCTCAATTATATTTACATGAGAATATTTCAAGTTTGGTACATGTTGATTACATGCCAAGTACAATAGCCAAGTACTTTGAATGTTGATGTCAATTTTTGAATTATCTTAATCACATAAAAAGCAAAGGTGATTTGACTTTAGGTTTATATACATGAATGTTGAGGGTTCAAATCTTTTTATGCATGCATATGCATTCAATGTTCACAATACTCATCTCATATATTCAACTAATAATAATGTGAATAGTTTATATCGTTTGAGAAACTTTAAAAAATGGTATAAAATTTTTAAAAATGATTTATTTTATTTTTGCACAGGTTGTATGAAAATATCATTTTCTACAACTAAAAACAAATTTTATTGAAAACTAGTAAGTTTTCGAAAGTAAAATTCTGTTATTGCTACGAACCGCCGCTTTTAGCCTAATTTACAAAATCAACGAACTAAATCACAAAGACAATAAGATTTTATTTCTCAGTTATTGTATCTTACTTTTTAGCACATTTTAGTATTTTCCCTATGACTAGTTTTGACTCATATCTTGGTGCATTCTTTGTGTGCTCTCGACTTACTCTTATATGTTACAAGAGAAGAGTTATTTAGCTACCGATTTAGAGACTGTCGTGTAATTAGTCGCTAATTTCCTAAATTAGAGACCGACATTAGAGACCAATGCTAAATTGGTCTCTAATTTAGAGACTAAAATTAATTAGTAGCTATTTTGGTATCTAATTTGGAGACCAAAACTAAATAGTAGCTAAAATGGTAGCTACTTTAGTGGATTTGCTACCAATGTCATTTGGTTGCTACTTTGGTAGCTATTTAGCTACCATTTTTGAGACCGTTGTTTAATTGGTCTCTAATTCTTTAAATTAGAGACCGGTATTAGAGACCAAAAGTAATCAGTAGCCATTTTGGTATCTAATTTAGAGACCAAATCTAAATAGTAGCTAAATTGGTAGCTACTTTAGTGGTTTTGCTACCAATGTCATTAGTCTACTACTTCGGTAGCTATTTGGTTACCATTGTTGAGACTGCCTTAAACTGGTCTCTAACTAGTCGTTGACCCGTGCAAAATTGCACGGGCCTCTATATTTCATTGTAAATTCATCATGTTTAATTTACTATCATTTTAGAGCAGTTATGCCCGATTCAGTAAAATTATTACACAGTATCAAATTTAATTAAGTGTTTTACGTCGATTCATGAATTTCAATGTAAGCAACACCACCTAAACTCTACTCCCTCCGTCCCCCTTTAAACACCAACACCCAAAATACCCCCGTGTTGATGAGAGTGTACACGCAAATCGGCTAATCAAAGTTCCAAAAGAATTATTTGGTGAGTTAGATAAGAATCTTAGCAATTGGAACTTTGATTAACCGATCGATTAGTGTGTACATTCTCCTCAATAAGAGTGCGTTTTGGGTATGAGGTGTTTAAAGGAGGACAGAGGGAGTACATGCTTGTTAGTTTTAGGTTCAGTTTCACGAACCCTCAAATAAATTAAAATAAAAAATAAATGTTCAGTTTTATGAATTATTATATACACCGTATTCAATAAGACCAAAACATTTCAATTGGTTGAAATGAGTGAATTTGCTATATAACGCACATAATAGACAATAATATTCACATAGTTTCTTATTCCACTACATATACTCACGGGTGTTTGAAGTGGGACGGACGAAATATGAAGTTCACATTATGTTATTTTTCTTTCAATTTTTAGAAATTTAGCATTTTCTTACTATATTGGTTTTGTACGTGCATTTATATAGTATAGTCCGTATTATTTTAGAATTTGCTAACACATAATGGTCCAACCTAACTCACCCGCGGAACATTTTTGTTGCTATCACCCGCGGAGCTTATTGTTAACGTCTTAGCTACCCACCCATATTCTTTGTTTGATGCACGTATGTATTAGTCAGATTACACGCACCGTTTTGCATGATAATCAACATAAACGTAACATAATCTCTAATTCTTTGTTCCACATATGCTTACTGTATTTGCTGAAATTTCGGTCAAAATTAAACAAATGATTAAATTTTATTTTTAAATAATTATTGTAGAATATATGGTAGTACAATTATTGGGTAAAATATTTGTTTTTAAATTTGGACGAAATATTAAGAATTAATGTCCTTCATATATAATTTGGCAAATAAAAGAGTCAACAAAATACCAATTGCCTTAGTGGTTGTAGCTAGTGTTACAATGTAAACCTGAGGTCACAGGTTCAAGCCTTCTTAGCATCATTTTTTCAGGATTAGAGACGAGATATTGGTATCTACATTAACTTTAATAGCTACTTCGGTAGCTAAGAGCCTAAGTTAGTGTTACATACACTCATTAATGATGATGAGATAAACTTGAAACTTATGTGATGTCTCGGTGGTTAAGGGCTTGTTTGGTATCGTTTTCTGTTTTCAGTTGTTTGTTTTTTTGAAAACCAAAGTCTCGTTTTTGAAAACCAGAAAAAGTGGTTTTCAGTATTCAGTTGTCAGTTTTCATTTAATCTATATGACTATTATAGAACCAAATAATTTAAAGTTAATTTTGTAACTTATTTAACTAAGTTTTTTTCGCAAAAAAACCAAAAACCTGAAAACGGCAGTGATACCGAACGGGCCCTAAGTTGTTGGATTTGGACTTTTATGAAATTTCATACGTTGGTTTGTGAGAACAACGATTCCGGTGTTGCGTGGGTTGTGACTCTTATTAATGTAGTGAGTTCGAATGTTGCATATTTCAATTTCCAAAGAATACTAGCTTACAAAACATTATTATTTTCATGTATTTACAGGTATATGTGTATTGTAAAACTAATGAAAAAGGACTGAAATTTTTATCCGCACTTTTTGAAAATGAAGACGTTTTAAACTCATATACGTACGAATTCGTCTTTTTACAAGCAAGTCACGATTCTTTAGACAAATATTTGACCTTTTTTTAAGGAAAGTTGGCATTTAAAATTTAAAAGAAATTCAAAAGTTAACTTTAATTTTTGTTTTCGTTTTGTTGGCTCAAAACACGAAAATTTCACCCTTAGGCCTTAGCTAAATAAAGATTTGGCGACAATTTTTTTTTTTAGAAAAAAAACCCTAGGGAAAAGAAGGAAAAAAGTGATTAAGAAAAACAAGCTTCGACTTCAAAAAAAAAAAAAAAAAAAAAAAAAAACAAGCTTCTCATTTTCTATAATCATGAAATGATCGTCACTTTTGAGGGAGTCACCGTTGCTTCCTCTTCTATGCGCGAACTGGTAATGGCTCACTTGTTCCTCTGCATCAATTGATCGACTATCGACGGATCAATGCTATTCAGGTTCGTTTTCATCTCACGTCTCTTCTATTAACACCTACTTCATCAATCTTACAATAATGCTGATTGCTATGTTGGGGATTGTAGTACTCCATATTTGTTAGGTTTTTTTTTTTTTTTTTTTTTTTTTTTTTGATTGTGCATTTTGGGGCTTTTGTTTGGAGCATTTGTATTGCGACTCCGATTCAATTATACATCTTTTGGGGTCGTTTGGTTCGCATATGAGAGGGTTCAGGAATGGGGTTGAATCAATAGATTGCACAAACATTAATCTATTCATCTTCTTCCGCAATCAACTTCTCATAATTTGATAGTGAACATATCTTACGGCAACGATCAAGATTTAAGAGACCACGCTTTCTTTTACAATTGAAAACAACTTTGTTCTCCACTCTTTCATTTTCTGGTGCATTATTGCAGAAGTTGTGTCTTGTTTGACTTCTATGACAAGAAGCACCGCCATTGATGCCTTGTACTGTAATATAGTTTTTAAATGACTGTGCAATGCTCAAGGCATAATTGGGCAAACTTTAGATTGATTGACATGTTTTGTTAGTGAATTAGTGATCATAGAGCATTATTCAAATGAAGTGGAAATAATTATAAGTTAGTAAACATACATATTTGGAAAGCTCTAAGATCCAGCTAATGCGTGCACGTATTGTATTTGATTCGCAGGAGCATCCTAATAAGTACTCAGGAGTCAGGACTAGACATCTGTACGTACGCAGATTCCACAAGCAACATTTCTATTGACCTATCCTGCAACAACAGGTTAGTAATTTTGTTCTTTCAATGTTTCACCAGAATGTATTTCTTTTGAATGGTGATTTCTGTCTTCTCTAACTAAGTGATGTGTTAGTATGGTATGAGAATAGGATTCAGATATTACAGAATCACCAAAATTATGAAAGAAATTAGACATAGGAATTTATCTTATAGAGCCTCAAAGTCAGCCATGCGGAATTCATGTTCTGCTGAACAGAGAAGTATGACCTGATGGCACTAAAAGTGTCATATCTTCTGACACAGATATTATTTTTGTGTAATTCTTTTTGGAGAGGAAAGCTAACATCTTTACCTTAAACTTGATATATTACAGGCTTCATGAATCATATTGAGCAGAAAGTTATGATGACTGCAACAGAGAACAAATTCAGCATCATTGAGGAGTCTCTTGTTATGTTTGTAGCTTTTAATGTACATTGAATTTAATTTTATTATTATTGATGCAGGGCAAGTAAAGAAGGCTGGAAAAACTTTCGGCAAAAAGGACGTGATGCTTATTTGGAAGATGCTGTTGGCATTCGTAAAGAGGATCTGCAATTTGACTTTGATTCAAGATGATGAGAGGACATTAGTTTTTCTTTTTCACTTGTTAGGTTTTGCTTGAACTAGTTTTATTAGTTATTCAAATTTGGACGTGGGATGCGCTATTTTGTCCATTTTTAAGATGATGTAATGTAATTTTTTGGATTATTCAAATTATTTTATAAAAATTTTAAGTTTAACAATCAATGTCTCTAGCGTGTTACGATTGGTCTCAAATTCAAGTACTCGTGATACGGGGTCCTGAATCTATGTAGCGGCTAATAGCCACCAGTCACAGGTTTGCAATCGATATACAGTCACAAATTTAGCTACCAATATATTGGTTTCTAAACTAACTACTACTAAAAATCAGTCTCTAATTTAGCTACTGATACATATGAGTCGCTAATTTAGCTACCAATTTAATAGTCTCTAAGTTAGCTACCAATTATTGGTTGCTAATATAGCTACCACAAAATGGGTAGCTAAATCGATAGCTAAATTTGCTACCGTCAATTGGTTGCTAAAATGGTAGCTAAAATCGGTCTCTAAATCGGTAGCTAATATAGTGACTAGGCTTTTAGCGACCGACTAAATTTGGTCACTAATTCGGTAGCTAACCTAATTAGCTACTGATTTTTGATGATTTAGTGACCGAAATTCGGTCTCTATTTCCTGTTTCCCTTGTAGTGGCATATCTTTTGTATTGCTTCGTGATGTTCAAAGCTGCACTTGCTTTAAATTTCGAAACTAAGTCAAAGTCGTGAATAAGCATGCATCATTCAGTTTGAGAAAATCGGATCGGATAATCGGCAACAGATTTCCCCCTAAAGCGGGCTGATTGTTTTTTTACGCTACAAAATGGAGTTCTGAGACTCGATAAAGAGTGCACTTCGTATTCGAATGAAGAAAGACAATAAGCCTATTTCTAGATGTTACAATTGGCATTCAAAACAATATTTCCTTTTGACGAATCTGTAACACCCCTGCTTATCGTCTGAACCGAAGGTAGTCACCTATGACAGCCCGCCATGTTGTGTACTCACCTCCATTACTAACATGAGACCTTCCAGCGCACTTTGACTTCACTCGTGCGCATCCTGGGAAACTTCCCAGGGGGTCACCCATCCTGAAATTACTCTCCAATAAGCACGCTTAAGTGTGGAGTTCTTATCATATGGGTTTGCTAAAAGGAAAGTCGACTTTGTTGTTATAGGTAGTACTATCAATCCTTTTTAGAACCTCATATGAGCCCTTAATCTCTTATAAACTTCCTCTTAAATTTGGGATATTACATTCACCCCTTTTTAAGAAAGCAACGTTCTGATACTATTTGTAACACCCCCGTTTATCGCTTGAATCTAAGGTAGTCATCTATGGCAGCTCATCAGGTTGTGTACTAACCTCATAGACCAACATGAGTCTTTTCAACGCACTTTGACCTCACTCATGCGCATCCTGGGGAACTTTGCAGGAGGTCACCTATCTTGAAATTACTCTCCAATAAACAGGCTTAACTATGAAGTTCTTATCATTTGGGCTTCCTAAAAAGAAAGTTAACTTTGTTGGTATAAGTAGTACTATCAATCTTTTTTAGCATCCGCGTCCACGCCTTGTAATTTTTCAATCAATTTCATATTTTTATTAGGGAAGATGAAATAATTGACTTTCCAACACATTCTAAAAGTGAACGAAAAATTGCACAAGTTCATAGTCCTCAACATGGAGGTTACAATACCTTGAAAATGGTTGGTCTTTTGTACAAGATCGAAAAGGTTGAGCTTTCTCGGGCCAACCATGAGTAGTCTTCTTTGACCAATATTGAGGTTCGCCGATTCGATTAATCAATTTGTTAGCAAATAAAAAATATCATACATACGCATCTGTTTTATAACCATTCGACGGTCAACAAGACTATGTGTTGGGGAAGAAGAGATTTATTAATTACATGACCAATATAATTTTCAGATTCTGAACTCTTAGTTTTGGGGACAAAATAGATTACAAATTATAGATAACATGGTTTCCGCAGTCAAAAAAATATGCTCATGTTAAATAAGTCGAGGTTCATGAAGCCAAACCAAGTTTTCTTTGACCAAGATCAAGTTATTCCAATACAGTTATCCTTAATCTGGAGAGGGCGATTGTAGCGATTTCACCCCAAGGGTTTGCTCAATTGTGCAATTGAGCCCCTTACGTTTTATTGGGGGCAATTTAACCCCATATGTTTTATGATTAGTGCAATTGATCCTCTAATGCTAATTTCCACCCAATTGACATTTAAAAAAATAATTAAAAATTAATTTTGTCTAAATACATCCTAAATACATCTTAAATACATCCTAAATACAGTAAATGGTATACATCCTAAATATGCTTACAAATACGTAGAAAGTTTGTCTAAATACATCCTATATATGCGTACGAATACGTGCACAGTTCTTTGCTTTGTCTACGAACTTTGTACTGCTACAATACCATTGAAAGTAAGAATTCCAATCATCATCACCACACGGTCCACACACCAACAAAAGTTTTCACATTTTTTTTGTCTCCCCTCTCGTGTGGCCTTCTTCACTTTTCTTTTTCTTTGAAACCAACAATCCTTCCTAACTACTACCATGATGAAAGTTGATCTTCATGGATGAAGAACAAGCTATTGTTAATCAAATCTCATCATCAAGCCCAGGTATGTATGATTGATTCCGACTTCGATCTAATTGATTTTTTTTAACTAGATTAAGCTGAACTATTTGTTAATTGTTACTTTACATGAGCTTGATGAGGGGTAGTTTGAGACAAATTGAAGTTCCAATTCACCATGTCATATTGTTGCAAATTAAGCAAATTAGACTTTTGAAGTCTAATAATTTGACCAAGCAAGCTAATAGTTTGGGCAGTAAAAGTACACACCTCCAACTTGATTATTGTAATCAAGTTGGTGATATAAACAACGGGTAAGGATTATCATAGTCTTTTAGTTGAATGTAAAATTAAGGTAGGGAGCAAGATGAGTTCAGTAAGGTTGATAGTGGTTGTAGAAAACTAGGATACAGGGATTAAGATAAGATGAATAGCAAACAGAGAAATTAATCTACCATCACAAATTTCTTGTAGAAAAGGCAAACTTTGAACCTGATTGACATCTTTTTGTTGCTAGACCAAGATTAACAAAAAAAACACAGTACTAAGTTTACCATTTGACCAGCTCTCTATAGATTCAGACTCTACTATTGCCCAAGCAACGGGATACATTTGATTATTAGCGTCCCTTGCAGTGGCACTTAACAACTCACCCTTACAATAGCCCTTCAAAAATGCTCCATCCAACCCAAGAACCTTTCGGCATCCGTTCATAAAACCCTGCCTGAAAGCATTAAAGCTCATATAAAACATGTGAAATTGAGGAATATGACCTGGAATGTGAGGTTTTAATACTAGGAATACACTACTTCCTTCATTGGACCTTTTTAACTCAAACATATAATCAGGAAGGAGCTCATATTGTTTCGCAACTACCTTTGAACACGAAAATAAGGCTTGTTTTTTCGCTCTGGAGGCTTGCCACCTATTAATGATTATGCTATATGTGTGTTCGACATCCTTAATGAACGATTTGAGCTTCCATGTTGAGTGTTTTAAAAGCTTCTCTTGGTACTCTTCCGCAAGAAAGTCAGATTTCACTCTATTATTTTTTCTAGTAGGTACACAACTATGAATATCCTTCAAAAATCGAATCTGTAAGCACCCATACTCTTCTACATACCTTGCACTAAGCTTCCAGTGGCATCCACTCGGATCACTTGAGTAAAACTTGCACTTCACAAGCACCCTATGTGGTTCATTATGATAAAATTTCCAAGTATAGTGCGTTTGGCAACTGTAATAAATTAGTGCCCTTTTCAGCACCTCTTTTCTTGAAATAGTTGTCCTATCTCGAGCTGGACAGATCCAAACGATGTTGCGGGATCATACAGAGGCCCTTCTGATTGTTTGCCAGCTTTTGGATCGTCGACATCATCACCACTGAAGTACAAAGGACCTTCGTTGTCGGAATCTCTTTCCCAACACCTTTCTTGCATGAGTTCCATTTCATTTTCGTCTCCATTAGCTCCCAGTAGTCATCTTTTCTCATCTTAGGCCACTGTGTCAACGCACTCTCTTGATCATCAGTGTCGACTTTCTGTCCCTTGCCTCTCTTTGTGACATGGCATTCCCCATTTCTCCGAGAGACCCATTTTTTCTTTTGCATCTACACATCAATAAATTCCTCGTCACTACAACCAGCTTCCGTATCTTCTATAACCTTTTCGGGTTCACTCATACAATGCTCAACTTCATCCCAATCTATTTTACCATCCAAGAGCTCGTATTCCGTCAGATTTAGGATTTCTATTGGTATCTCACATGTGGTATCAAGTTTTTCGGAGTAATCTGCATCCACGTGAATATCATTTGATTCTCCATTATCACTATACTTGCTTTCTTGATCTTTTTCTCCGGAAGTATGGATTACGTAAATTTCAATCTCTTGATGTGTAACCCCCTGAACTCGAAATTCTTCCATTGTTTCATGATCACTAAGAATTTGTATAACCTTTCCGTTAACTCCAAAAAAACATATAACACGTGTTGGGCAGTAACCCAAAAACCGAACTAACTTTGTTAGCTTTTCAAAGGAAAATTCACATACATTCAAATTTCCCTCTAGAGTGGAACCACCTACATATCCAACTTCATTTCCGATTTCCTTAAAATCGCCACCGTACAAGCATCGACATTTGACAATATTTGCAGATTTTGTACCTATTTGTTCATCCATTTTTAATTATTTGGAATACAAGGTAACAAATGATTGTTTGTGTTTGATATTGGAGTAATGTCGTAATTCACCTTGTTGATTGACAACATAACTTAACTATGTACCATATATAAGAATCAATGTACGTACATTTATAAATATACATTTGGGTTGGTGCAGGTATAATTTACGAAGATCAAGAGCAAGATGGAGAACAAAAAGTGACAGCAAACCAACAAAAATGCTAGGAAAACAAAGCATTAAAAAGCATAAAAATACCAGGGATTGACATGGTGCGTGGATGACCAGATGTTCATTCATTCACAATAAGGAGGCTGCACTTGAAGTAGTACCAGCGTGAAGTTGGAATGTGTTTAATTTTTTAGGGCTTAATATAATGTTGATTGTACTAATAAGATTATGTATACCATTTACTGTATTTAGGATGTATTTAAGATGTATTTAGGATGTATTTAGACAAAAATATTTTTTAATTATTTTTTTAAATGTCGATTCGGTGGAAATTAGCATTAGAGGATCAATTGCACTAATCATAAAACATATGGGGTTAAATTGCCCCCAATAAAACGTAAGGGGCTCAATTGCACAATTGAGCAAACCCTTGGGGTGAAATCGCTACAATCGCCATCTGGGAAGCTTGGGGGAGAAGAAGCGAATAAAGGTGTAAAGCTGTTGACAAATCATAATTATCATGAATACAAATTCATTTCATAACCATTAATTATTGGCTGTCAACATGGTTATGAGTTAGCGGGGAAGAGATTTATTGTCATTCCTGACCATATATAATTAATCGCATCTCTATTTTGATTTTTTAGGACAAATTAGATTTTGAGTTATTAGATAATCTTGGTTGGTCTCGTAACCAAATGATTCAAATTACACATTTACTTCTGAATTCACATGTTATTTTAGCGACCTTAACAACGGTGTGAAGGTAGGTTATGGGGACCGTCAATCAACACCCATGTTGGAGGTGTTAGGGTTCACTATGGTGGTGTTAGGAGCAGCTGGCGGTGGTAATAGGTGGTGGAATGAAAGGCCAGGTAGAGGGTGACACTCAAAGTATATCTATTGATTGGGAAATTCTATTATTCTCCATAAATTAGAGTAGCAATTTTGAAGGATAAATATTTTATTAACCTGTTTCTTTTGTATAATCTAACGATTACACTTAAGGTGGGCAACCATAGTTACAAGAACCATTAATACAAGTTGTATGGCACCTAATACTAGAGCTGAGCAAAATATCCGATTATCCGAAAACCCGAAAATCCGAACCGATAACCGATCTGAAATTTTGGATAACCGATCCGAAAATGGGTTCGGATCGGATATCCGTATCCGATATTTTCGGATATCGGATATGATTTGGATAGTTAGCAAAAATTCTTTAGATATCCAATATCCGAAAATATATCGAATATGGATATCGGATATCGGATATCCGATCCGAATATCCATAATATCCGATCCGATCCGATCCAATACGTCCATTTATCTAAAAAAATGGTTTTTTTCGTAAAAACTCAACACCAAATCGCCACTTAAGGAATTTATTACACTCCACCATCTTTTGCTCCAAACATTACAATCCCAATTCAAAGGATATTAATATATTACATTTTTGTCTTAGTTCTACACTTCTACTCATATTTCATAACTCGAAAATGTTTGAGTTGAAGGTACGATATTACAGTCTTGTCGCCTTCCCCTCAATAAAAAAAATACAATATTAAAACTTCGGAATAACATTGCATTTAATCTAAAGTTTTTAAAAGCATAGGAGACAAAAAGTGAAACCCTCCCTTAGCTTGTGCCATGTTCGTCCTCATAAGCTCATATTAGGTCTAACATCATTGACATTTGAAGTAATAGCCTCACAACGTTGTACATGGTCGCGAACCACAGATGTACCAAAACGATTATCGGCCCTAAATACAGCTTTCTTGTAATGAGCACAAACGACAAAAATATGTCCCTCTTGGCACTTATAGAAGTTATAGTACTTCCAAATATCACACCGTCTTTTTCTTCCATTATAAGAAGTCTCTTCCTCGCCTATAGGAAATAATTGTTTGCCATTAGGAAAAATAAAAGGCTCGCGTGGTTCTTGTGGAGGCACTTGGGCCATCAAGTACACTTAACATCCGGAGTTCATGTGTATCGCTTCTACCTTGCTCCGAGAGTACCAGTTGTGTGCATGGAAAATCCTGCTTGTACTACTGCCTTTGTTATTGTAAAACCAAGACTTTTGATTTCAATTATTGTAATTTCATTCTACCTCCAACAGCTTGGAGATTTGAAAGCTGGATTTTTTGTATGATAGACTATTTAGTTTACTTTAAAGGGTGCTTTGTTGAAGGATGTCGAGTTCCATAATCTGAGAAATTGAGAATGACGTGATTCAGGATGAAATACGCGATCAACTATAGCAAAAAATTTACTTTTAGCCTATTTTCTGAAACTGTATTGGATATCGGATATCTGACATATCCGATCCGTATCCGTTTGGATATGAAAATCGGATATCCGAAGTGATTCGGATCGGATATCGGATAGTAAAATTTTTGGTTTTCGGATACGGATATCTGATCCGAATTTGAGTTTCGGATCGGATATCCGAAAATGCTCACCCCTACCTAATACACTTCAAGTACCTATAATCTGAAATCATTAGATAAAATGACAACGTTGTAAACGCAAAAATAAATAACTAGTAATTTATAAAAATTTATATGAAATTTAAACAAATTTCTTGTATAACGCTTATCTACCAAGAACAATATTGTTACTTTATTTAATATTTATGTTCAAAGTGTAAGTGTAGGTATATTATCGAATCGTGGCAAACAAAAAGATAACTAGATAAGTTGCAAGGAGTATTTTGTAACAACGTAACACCTAAAGTATATTTATTGATTGAATTTTTTTTTGTTGTATTCCACATATTCCAGTAACAATTTCGAAGAATAAAGTATTCATAAACTGTGTCTTGTGTGTTGTGTATATTCTAATGGTAAAACTTAGGGTGGGCAAGCACAACCACAAGAACCTTTAATACAAGTTGCAGGGCACGTAATACACTTTAAGTGGTTACATTCGCTATCAGCTCTACATGCTAGATTAACCTGATTTTCAACCAAGTTTCCTTCTACTTCAATTTCAGAGATTACTGATCTTGATTCCGCAATCATCGGGTAAATTGATAATCCTGTAGAATAAACATTTATAGTTAGCTTCTAAGAAACTCAAAATAAAACAAACTTAACTTTAACAACCAATCAGATTATGAGGAAAAGACAAAACAACAAGACAATATATAGAACAAGAGAACAAATTATAAGACGCACCGATCAAAAGAACGAGGACGGTCATAAACTTGAAGTACTTAGTAAGTTCCATTTCTCTGAAACTTTTTAATAAAATTTTGTACTTGGGTTTTGTTGTTCGTAATATACAAATTTTAATGGTTGGTGGCTAGCTTATTGAAAATTGACCATGTTAGGTCACATTTATATATACATAATTTCTACAATACATATATAGATAGAATATTATAAGTTTGGTATATGATGATTACATGTTGAGTAAATAGCAAAGTCTCAAATGAATGTTGATTTCAATTCTTTAATTATCTTGATCACATAACAATAATAGGTGATTTCGGTGCTTTGACTTTAGGCTTAAAAATATGTATATTAAGGGTGTAAATCTTCATATGCATGCATATGCATTTAATGTTCACAATACTCATACATTCAACTACTAGTAATGTGAGTAATCTATAGCAAAAGAAGAACTATTAAGAATGGCATAAAATATTGAAATAAAATTTTATTCTTCTTGGACAGGTTTGTAATGACAATATCATTTTTAACTTCTAAAAATGATGCGGAAGCAAGTAACATCCTATCGAGTGAAGCGAGTGATGAAATTCTTTTGACTAACTCGATGAGTCCTACATGTTCTTATGGTAGTCATTTGGATCCAAGTTATGTCACTTTACGTACTTGGGCAAAATTAAACGTTTGGAAGCTGCTATGGGCGCCAAGAAATTTTTGTGACGAAACAATTTTCCAATGCCAACTTGTTTCTGTCATAACTTCTTCGTTCCTTCATATTTTTGAGACGTTCAATAAAAGAGTGGAAGATCACTTCGAGATCTTTCCAATGACACCTCATGGAGTATCATACGACAATATTAGAAGAATTTACGGTCCTATCAAGCCACGCATTGTGTGTTATGCGTCTGGTGCATTTTCCTTTGTTAGATGATGTGAAGTTTGTCCTCAAATCGTATAAAATTACCACTAAAAGTTAACTAAAATAGTTAGGATAAGTGAGTATCAAACACGAAAAAGAGGGAAGTCTAAATACAAAATTTTGTGGCAAAAAAACAATAATCAGAATTCGAAAGCAAATAAGGGGGTTTCTGGTTGGTTTAAGTGAAATTACTAATAACGAAATAGATAAATTAACGATTTATCAATATGAATTTAGGCAACTCTCGGGGCGAGACCCTTTCTCAAGGAGTGGGGGAAGATGAGTGGGCATGGGCTTCTTCCACTTAACCTAATGTCCATTTATTTAGACTCCTTTCTTCCCAACTATGTGTAGACACCAAATTTTGTCTCACCCTTTTTATTTCATTTTTATTAATCTATTTCTATTTTCAAATTCTATTTTACTTTATTCTTTTCTATTCGCCCATTTTTATTCGTTTATTTGTAAAAAAAGCGATTTCTCAACAATTTCAATTTCATCATTTTTTCTATTATTTATATAAATTTCGAAAATTGTGTAAATAATATTAATAATATTGATCTTCATTGTTTTTAATTCCAAGTTCATTTATTCATCACCTCGTTTCACCTGGTTTTCATTTTTGCGCAAACCGAGACAAAATTACTCGAAACGAGTCTAACCCGACTATATTTTTCTAACTACTAAACCACCTAGGCAATGAGCTCACCTCATGATCTCACCTTTATGTCATGTACATTTACACTAACAAGATGCTAAAAAGATGCTAACTATTTAATTTTTGATTTAATGACTCATCATTCTCCTCCCTCCATTACAATAGCAAAATGACAAAAAAAAAAAAAAAAAAAAAAAAAAGAGTGATGTGTGAGGCTTGTTTTGGCCGGCCAAGTGAGTGGTGAGCAAGGAGAGTTTTGTTCATTTTATTTGCTAAATTAATGAGATATTTATGTCACTCAGGCTATGTTTGGTATGCACAATAAGCTGGCTTATTTGGCCAAGTAGCTTATTTGACTAGTTTTTTAAGCTTTTTGACCAAATAAATTAGTTTGGTAACACCACTAGCTTATTTAATAAGTTACCCCATGTAACGGGGTAACTTATTTAAAATAAGCTAGCTTATCATAATTTTATTCCTAATTTATCCTCAATTATTTACTAAAATAAAATGAAATTATAAATAAATAATGCATTTTCATGTAATTTTATATATATCATCTCATATACGGAGTATCATTTAATGCTGTCAAACACTCCTAATACTTTTTGCTAAAACCTTTCAGCTATTATTGCAGCTATTATTTCAGCATTCAGCTACTATTTCAGCATTCAACTATTATTTCAGCGTTCATCTACTATTTTAGCTAGTTTTACCAAACATAGCCTCATTCACCCCCCTACACACATAACCTCTCCTCTCTTTACTTAAACAAATAACCCTCATTTACTACCATCATTCACTGCTATTCATCACAAACAAAAGCAAAAAAAAAAAAAAAAAAAAAAAAAAAAAAAAAAAAAAAAAGGAGAAAGAGTAAGGAGGGCGGGCTCCTTCACAAGCAAAAGAAAAGAGAGTTTACTCTCCTATATTCATTTCTACATTTGATCCTATTCTCTCATTTAAGTCTCACATCAAACTCCACCTTAAATCTAATCTTTTCTAATAAATGTGTAGTACTAGGATCACCCTACCTCATAGAAATAATTAAAACTAATCAACTTCACCTAGATTAAAACTTGATAGATAACTTAGTACCTTAACTTGGAGGATCAACAACATTGATCACCAAAGGTAGTATTTCTTCTCCCTTTCTTTTTATATTCTTGCATTTCAATTCATTTTTCTCTCAAATACATTACTAACATTTTTCTTGTCAAGCCTTGGTCGGTATTGATGAAATATCGGTTTATCGAGCCCTACGGATTCATAAGCCTGCCTCTAGGGCCTCTTGTGGTCGTTCCCTTTACTGAGGGGAACACTAGATTATGCGACAGTATAAGGAGTGGAGTGCTTTGTGTTCTTTTACATGTTTTATTACTTTTCTACCTTCATGAGTGAAATTTATATTTTTGCAAGTTTTTATCAATTTTTTCCGTGTACAAAATGGCCTAAAAGTCCAATCCGGATTTCTGCCTAGTTTTAACTTTTTTTAAGGTCGATTTGTAAATTACGTATAAAAATTCTTTTTCGCCTAAAATTCTTGAACTTTTGGGAAAACCCTCTTTGGGGTCTTATAAACCTCTCTGCAAAATTTCAGATCTAGATTCATGATAGAAAGTTTATGGCTATTTTTGTGGTAAAACTGCTCAATCTTGGTCTTGGATCTGACCGATTAATTGCAACGCGTTTTTAAGCACTAAAAACGACCATTTTTGGGGAAGTCTCCTTCATGAGAGTTGAAGATCAAATTCCCATGTTTCCATAATGATAAGGTACAAAATTATTCATATCTCTATCAGTAGCTATGATTTTTTGAAAACAGACATTGTTTTCCTCAGAAATCCGATTTTCAACCTTAAATTTGATTTGTGAGTAAATGAATCTTGGAATCATGAAAAAAATTCATGAGTGATCCCAATTAAGATGTTCATAAACCTACCCTCAACCCAGTTTATTTTTAAGATTTCATTTGATCTTCCAAACCATTCAATTTCCACCAACTTTCTGTTTTTCGGGGTCAAAAATGACAAGTTTCTTCCCTAAATTAATTGATTTGATTAATTAAATGATTAGACTTAATAGGGAGTTTAAGTAATCCACCACTTTGAAATGTCTAAATGCTAAAAACAATTTAGACTTAATTAGGAGTCTATTTAAGCCAATTTATAAAAAAAATTAGACTTAATAGGGAGTCTAACTAATCAACCACTTGTTTGATGACTTTAAACACTTAGAATGGAATCTAAGTCAACCTAAGTCAAGTCAATCGAAATCAAGTCAACCTAATTCAAGTCAACCGAGACCAAGTCAATGAAAAGTGAACTATGGTCTAAAACCAACCAAAATGCAACCAAGTTTACCAAAGCCCTCTAAAATCCAACAGATAGCCCAAATCTACTCGAGTCAACTAAAGTCAAACAAATATACCCAAGTGTACTAAACTCAACCAATGTCTATCCAAGTGAACCCGACCCTACCTAAGATCGATTAAAGTCAACTTTGCAAATAGGTGCAAGTTAACCAAAGTCAACTCGAGTCGATTAAAGTCAATAAGGACTAAAATTGACCCCCTTTGTAAATAATGTAATTAATAAAATCAAAAACCCCTAAAAATATTTTCTTATTTATTTCCAAACATCTTTTTCTTAGTTTTTCTAATTAAAGTCGTTTTCTCCATTTTTCCCAACGTTTTAAGAATTTCCATTCCTTTTTCAAAACCTTTTGTACTTGGAAGTAAATAAACTTTTCTTGATGTGTTTTGCATGCAAAGTTTTCTTTTCCCGTTCTTTGTACGGAATTTGGACGGGGCCCTACCCTAACACTAGGCAAGGATTGCCAATTCGCTTCACTACAACATTCAAGGTCATATACAGCGGTTTTTATCCTATTATACAACACTTAAAAACCGCTGTCTAATGGGGGCGCTGTGGTAAGTAATAGAGGATATCACAACGGCCTAAAACCGCTGTCTATTGTCATAATACCATAGCGATTAAAAACCGCTGTATAAAGCTATATATCACAGCGAGAGAAAACGTTGTTTAACCGCTGTATTACGTATGGCTTTTTTTTTGGCAAATCCGCCACTGCTACTACACATCATTCATTCTTTATATATATATCCCAGTGATCATCTCCGAGTTTTTACACCAAAACAAACTCAGGCCATATGCATTCCAAATATATGAAACATCATCCAAAGCAACATCCACCAATCCCAAAAACTAATCCTGAACAATCTTAAACCATTCATTCATCATACATGAAAGTTATAAGTTGTAGACGATATAAGCTGACCATTCGCTCCTCACATCATCAATTTGATTTTGGAAATAACTTGCACTCAAGGAGCCCGGGAAGTACTGCGATAATCAATTTACTCGCGTTAGTACGATACTATATTAATGGATTTGAAATTTTCGCAAAACAAATATTTCGATCATTTCAAACATAACATGACCTTGAAACTAACACTCACCTTTGTTGGGATAACATGTTCTCCATTGTAGATGATTTCACGCATGAATCGAAGAATGTAATAACCACTGTCTTTCATGTTGTCATGACGGGGACACTATATAAATTTGAAAAACAAAAGTCAGAATACAAAAAATAATGCTCAGATTGTAAAACACAACAAAATCATGACCAGTAGACATAAAAGACCTATAAGCAGTACAGGTGGAGTTGTCTCGCCCTACTAGATTGTAACCTGGATTGGAGGCGTTGCGTTGTTTGAGCGATAGATTGGGGGGTACGAATATGAAAATATCTTAAGAAATTATGTTAGCTTAATTACCTCTATTCGGTTCCATTTCGTACAACTTTTCATGGTCTTTCTTGTTCCTTCTTTCCCTAAATCCTCCAAGGTCGTATGAAACACGATCAATGCACTATGAAAGATAATGAATCCATGTAAGCATTTTATTTTGATAGTAATCATAATGACTAGAAAGCCCTGCAAGATACTTACAGATTGAGTGTTGAAAATATCTCAGACTCGATTTCTCCTCTTGATGGGTCCAAGTAATAAACCACATCAGCAAATGGGTCAACTACACATAGATTCCAGTGATCCCTAACAATGAAAACAAAACCATATGAAAAACTGAATCAAGAATGTTAGACCCGGCACAACATTCACACGCTCGAGAAAAGACATGCTGACTTGAAAAAGGCTAAGGGAAATAAAACTTACTCTAACTGAAAAGGTGCCAAAAATAGCTTATGTTGGATCGCACCAGCTTTTAAAGCGCCTGCAATATACTGAGCTCCTTGTTGATTCTGTCCTACACGCATGGTAGATACTTTGTGGGGACACATAAATCCATATCGGGGAGTTATGTTCTTTTCACGACATCGATGATACAACAACCTGAGTCACAGAACTTTCAAAGGCTAGTAAGAAAATCAAAGAGAAACATACAAAGTAAAGAGAAACGTGAAGTCATATATAGAAGAAAAAAACTTGCCTTATATAAATGGAAATATGAGCAGCAACGAGCTTCTTTTGAGCTATGAAGTCAATGATCTCTTGTTTGCCAATAAAAACAACAGTAGCATAATTTAGAATGTTGTCCTCAAAATCAAAGAAAGTTTTCTTGTTCGAATCCCACAATTTTGCTATCTTAAAAAGTACCATAATATCTTTTGGAAGACAATTAGGATCAATATCAAGTACGTCAAAGCCATCTATAGGTTTTAAGATATCAACCTTTGATACTTTGGCATGTTTCTCAGGAACAATGCGCTTATTACCACCACAAGTGCGTTTCACTGTACCCACACGATTACCAGTACCTGATTTCATAGTGCCAGCAGCACCAATCTTCGTGACAGCCTTATGGCTAGCAACAGCACCAGAGGTCCTGACACCCTTATGGTTAGCATCATCAGAGTTCATGACAGCCTTATGATTAGCAACACCAGACTTCATGATAACCTTATTCTTACTGCCTCTATCTACATGCTTAACACTTCCAGTTATATGCTTGTCACGACCAAATTCTACAGCGGCACCTATATTCTTGCTATCACGAACTTTCGTATCACCTCTGTCAGCACCAATAATTTGTCTTTCTGTTGATACCTTATTAAGAACAATCATACTCCTTGGCCATGGGACAAAAGTTCCAATTGTCTGTCCCATTGTAGCTGCTTCCTCAATAGGGACTGGCAAAGGTGTATCCATCTCCACCTCATTTACATAGTCAATACTCACTTTAATCTGATCCACTTTCATAAATCCAAAATGAACCAATTGTTGACCACACATATTCATTAATGTTCCTTTTCCCACAATACGATATTCAGGATCATTCAATGCTAGTTGGCATGGGCTCATACCCTAATGCACTCACCCACAAAAAGACAATGATACAAGTATTAATATCACTAATTTCATTACCAAAGGAGATAATCGAGCTAAGAAGAGAATACGTATCAAATACCTGAGGAATCTCCACCGTTCTCGGAGCCTCACTGCAATTGTTTGGGATATTGATTTCTGAACCCTCATTCTCATTGTTACGTATATTTGAGCAGCTAGCATGGCCACTAGGAAGTGTGGAAACTGCAACTTTAGGATCTTTGTCACGTTTATCACCAATGTAAGAACGAAGCTCCTTCACTTCTTCCCTTAAAGTTTTCACCTCCTTCACCTCTGTTCTTAAAGTACGCACCTCTTTTTTCAGCTCTCTTACCTCATCGTCTGACGACTCCGGTGGCAAGAAATATTCAGTTGGTGTTACCCCATATCCAGCACCCCTGACACGGCCTGCATGCTCAGATTTCTTTCCCAATGCATGGTATAATATGTCCTCTGGTCCCTCATCCACATTCCCAGTTTGAGATGCTTTTTGCTCTAGAGCGTCCTATAAAAGTGCTACGGGTTAGACTTACTATACGTATCAGAAATATGAAGTGCAATTTACATGAAAAAAAAAAACTTATTAAATTTAAGCAATATTATACTCACAATCTCATCTACAACTTCTTTCACATCTGCATTGGGTATATCTCCATTTTTTGTCCGTGCTCTCTTCCATAGACGGCTTCGTGATACTCTAGTTCTTGGGGGTAACTTCTCCTCCGCAATCTAAAGCACAAAAATAAAGAGCGGAACAATGTAAAAAGAACATTTAACTCTATTATTGTATTTCATTGAAGTGTTAGCTCTAAGAACGTACTATATCTTGCTCGATGCCTTTATACCCTTTGCGACCTCCCAAGTAGGTGTACTTGGTTAGTAACGCTCTCTCTTTATTCCTCTTGCTTAGAAGCTATTTACCACAAAAAATTACAAACTGTTAGTAACATATAGAAATAACTGGTGCAATCATATAGAAGTGGTCATAAGCTAGTCAGGCAATTCATGACCTCAAACTCTTTAGTAAGACGATCTGCCTTAAAAGCTCTCCATGTATCCATTTTGATGAAATGATAAAGCTCAGGTGGATTCTCGTTCGTTATCCAGTTTCTTGTCAGTTCGGACTTAAAATCACGAAGCATTCTTCCTGCTTGAGATATGAGCCACCTCTTCTTTCTAGCAAAAATTTTATACGTATTCTGGAAAAAGAAAGTTAGATACTCGTCAAATTAAACATGGAAATACTTACATTGTATGGTTGTAAAATTTTCTTAAACAAATACAGATGGAGTCCAAAATTACCGACACATCTTCCCATATTGCATTTTTTACTGGAAGAGGGACCTTTGGCCAGCTTGTATATGTAATTGGCACTGTACGTCGGGTATATGAACCCAAGTAACTCATCAGGTTACTTCCAGTTTTTCCTATTGGTTGGCCTTTAGTATTCCATTTAACCGAAATCAACTCATTGGATCCGTTTCTATGCTGAATCACCTTCTTCATAGTAGTTACACCCCTAGTCTTTATTTCTTGTGCAGGCTCTACATGTTCAGCTTCTGAAAATGAATCAACAGCTTCATCATCAGCCTCACCATCAGCTTCATCATCAGGCTCAACAGCTTCATGTTCACCATCATGAGAGGAAAGCTCTTCATCATCATTTCCACAAGAGTACTGACCATCATCAGCATCATTATCAGAAGAAAGCCCTGCCATTATTAACCTACAAAACAAATTCAAGTCGAAAACATAATGGTAATATAGATATTTATCAATACAATGACTTACTCAAAATATTACATTCTGTTTAATTAGTAGAGTCGGAAATGAAATTATAATACATGTCATCACATGGCTATTCTTGTCTTTTAATATAAGTACACACCCACATAAGAAGTAAAAAAATCTAATAGATTAAAATACAAGATTTGTAATGCTAACGCTTTCTTTTCCTAGTTAAACCTCTGAAATTTTTGTTCTTGGATGACCTTATCCACACCCCTTCGTTATGGTCAGGATGTTCATCAAACACATTATCACCCAATATATCATCGTTGCGTGGGACATAAAAATAAGGCAACTCTTCATTGTCTTCTCCAATGTCATCCTCGTCAGGGTCCTCAAACGCATTCCTACTATATGACGACAATACGATAGACCACTTCTTATCAGCCGGGTCTGTGACAAAATAGACTTGCTTAGCTTCAAAAGCCATAATGAATGAGTCATTTTTGTGGCCTATTTTATTGAGGTCTACAAGGGTAAATCCAAGCTCATCAACACGAACTCCATTATTATTATCAACCCACTTGCAACCGAATACAGGCTCCCTAAACATGCTATAGTCGAGCTCCCATATATGTTCAATCACCCCGTAATACGACGTTTTTCCATAGACAGGATTCTTGTCTTTTGCACTTGCAATATGCATAGCTTGGGCTACGAGAGTCACACCACTATTCTGCACAGTACTTTGATCATCTTGATCCTTAGTGTAAAATGTATGACCTTTCATAAAGTAAGATTTATAAGACAAGACTTCCCTACGAGGACCTAAAGATAACCACTTCAGCCTTTCAGATACTTTCTTGGGTGATCTCTCTAGTTCATCAATGACCCGTTGTCGTAGCCATTCAATGAAAGACCGATTATGCTCATCTTTTACCCATTTCTGGTTCTTATGCGGGTTCAATCTTTGAACTAGTGCTTCGTGTTCTTTCTCGTATGGTTCTACCTCCCGACTATTATGAAGGACGTGAAGATGAGCTTGTGACCACATTTCTTCGGATATGGCTATCACTTGATTTCTCTTCCCTTCATTTTTACGCAAGTGCCGAGGCTTTGGAAGCCCAATGGCTTCCACACCAGATAAATAGTTATTGGCTAGCTGAATTGCTTCTTCGACTATATATCTCTCAGCAATACAACCTTCTGGCCTACTTCGATTCATCACATAACCTTTCAGTACTTTCATATATCTCTCAATAGGATACATGTATCTCAAATACGCTGGCCCACATAGTTGTATCTCCCTAACCAAGTGAATTGTCAAATGGACCATTATATCAAAAAATGCAGGCGGAAAATACATCTCTAGTTGACATAAAGTTACAATGACTTCATTTTGAAGCTCATTTAGCTTTATTGGGTCAATTTCTTTGCTGCATATCATCTTAAAGAAGAGACAAAGTCTAGTAATGGTATCACGAACCTGTTTCGGCAAAATCCCACGAAGAGCAACTGGAAGCAATTGTTGTATGAGGACATGACAGTCATGTGATTTGAGTCCGAACAGCTTCAACTGTTTTATCGAAACAAGATTCTTTATACTAGAGCAATGCCCTTCTGGAACTTTAATTCCAGCCAAACACTCGCAGAAAGCCACCTTTTCCTTTCTTGATAAACTGTGACAAGCCGGAGGTAAATAAGTGCGCTGCCCCTTCTTCACAGGAGCCAATTTCAGTCTCATTTTCATCTCAACTAAGTCTTGTCGGGCCTTAATACCATCTTTGGTTTTACCTGGAATGTTCAGTAGTGTCCCGATCAAACTATCGCAAATGTTCTTCTCTATATGCATTACATCAAGATTATGTCTCACATATAAAGAATCCCAATATGGTAGTTCAAAGAATATTGACATCTTCTTGTATCCCTTTGTGGCGAGGGGAACATCATTACATTTTCCGAATTCCACATTCAACGACTTCACCTTATTAAACACTTGTTTTCCAGATAAAGGTATTGGCTTTGGCTCCTCCTCTAGCTCCCCATTGAATGCCTTCTTTTTCTTTCGATAAGGATGGTTTAGAGGTAGAAATCTACGATGTTTCAAGTAGACATTCTTCTTGCTCTTTTTCAAGTAAATTGATGATGTTTTATCATCGCACACAGGACATGCATCGTACCCTTTAACACTGTATCCAGAGAGATTACCGTATGCTGGAAAATCATTTATCGTACCAAACAACATAGCCCTCAAATTGAAACGATTTTGCTGGTGAGCATCAAATACTTCCACACCCGTATCCCACATCATCTTTAGATCCTCAATAAGGGGCGCCAAGTAGACGTCAATGTCATTCCCAGGCTGTTTTGGTCCTGAAATTAACATACTTAACATCAAGTACTTGCGTTTCATACAAAGCCATGGTGGTAGGTTATAGATCATTAATATAACGGGCCATGTACTATGGGTACTACTTTGATTTCCATGCGGATTCATTCCGTCAGTAGCTAAAGCAAGCCGCAGATTTCGTGGCTCAGCCCCAAATTCTTTGAATTTGTTATCAATAAGGGTCCATTGTGGTGAGTCAGCTGGATGCTTAAGTTTCCCATCCCATTCCCTCCCAGCAACATGCCAAGCCAAATTTTTTGCATCTTCTTTGTTGCTAAACAAACGTCGAAACCTTGGTATGATCGGAAAGTACCACAACACCTTAGCCGGCACCCCTTCCTTTTTCTTGTAACGTGACACCGTACACACTGGACAGTTTTTGAGTGATGAATATTCCTTCCGATACAAAATGCAATCGTTCGGACATGCATGTATCTTTTCATAGCTCAAACCAATAGACGTAAGCATCTTCTTAGCCTCATATGTACGAGGGGGAAGTACATTATCCTCGGGCAAGATATCTTTCACCAGCTCAAGTAAAGCCGTGAAACTCTTGTCACTCCATCCGTTGCCGACCTTTAGATTGTACAATTTGAGGATAGCCGCTAATTTTGTGTATTTTTTGCATGTAGCATATAAAGGAGTTTTTGCATCAGCCGACAAACTCTCAAACATTTCTGGACAATCCCTTATATTCTCTTCAACCACCCGGGTCATATCTTGCAATTGGTCACCCTCATCAATATCCATATGCTCTGTATCAAAATTAACCTTAGTGGTCGAGCTAGCAAACTTACTACTGATATCAACCCCGTGTGTGTGCTCATCAATTCCATTTGCTAGTAGATGCTCTCTTAAATCAGAGGCACTTACAGATTTTCCATGACAACAATCTAAGCAGGGGCAAACGATTTTATTGCTATCTCCAGCATCTTGAACTGCAAATTTGATGAACTCCTCAACCCCTTCTTCATATGCTTTATGTTCCTTAACCCGATCAAGAGACATCCATGTTCGATCCATGGTTATCCTTTTATAAGTAATGTTTTAAGTTACTAAAATAATCACACAAGTTACAATTACTGAATTGTCACAACTTAAGAATTCAAAAAAAACTAAACAAAATAAACAGGCACCTAGAAAAGTTGTAGCACATCATGCATGCCATAGTATGAACTATCATGTAAATTAAGTAATTTAAGTAAGGTTTAATAAGCCAAACAGATATATTTAAAATTAAAAAAAAAAATTAAAAAAATCTTACCAATCAGAAGAAAAGGCCCTTCTTGGTATCGGTTCAATTGGTCTTCTTATTTTGTTCTTCTTTCTTGGAAAACTAGCAAGTAACATAAGGAAATTAAAACCTGAATGAAAGTGAACAAATTCCTCACACTTTATCTAAAAAACTATCAGAATAATGTGCAGACTTGTGCGATTATGAAGAGACTCTGTTTTCAACGGCGGTTTCTCTAGTTGTCGTGGGTTTGTATTTAGGGTATTACTGTGTTGGGGCACGAATTAATCGAGTCGGTAGCTCAGAGTATCAATTAATCAAGTGAAGTATTCCTACAAGTTATTACAAGCAACTCAAAAGAAAAGGATTCAGGAAACCCTCCCTTTTAACTTACCTTTCTTTTAGATATTTTATTAGTTTAATAGAGTAATCAAGACATCATTTAAAATGTTTAGACATACACGTCTATCTCACTCTCACATACAAAAAAAAAAAAAAAAAAAAAAACACCACACACAATCTCAGCTTATTAGTAATGCAAATATAAACCATACAAACCTGGCGACTACTGTCAACTTGAAGGGAGATGAATTCAGCAAACTTCAAAGTCTTCTCTGCCACCTCATCGTATCAAATGAGTCCTTATCTAAGAAAACACACAAAGGCAGAACATTATGATCCACTAATTTACGGAGCAAATCAAAGACTCAAAGGGCAATGTAGAAATTCTTTCCAAGCTTAACCACGAGCCCATTACTTAGACTTCTACAACACGGGTTATTACCAATATACAGAAGTAAACTGATGCATAATCAACTAATCAAGGCCTAAACAAAAGCCAATTCCGAAACAGAGCAATTCTGCAGGTTAGGGAAACTTCAGGTTTGAGCACTCGGTTTTGAGAGCCACTTAGAATGTTCAAACGAACTTCAAATTTTATGTGACATACCTTTTTAGAAAGCTAAGAGATAAAACTAAATCATGGATTTGGAATTAGGACAAAAAGATATCTCAAGAAGTTGCAGTTTAAGTTTTACGCAGGCTGTCAGGGAGGATGCAATCAAGAACAGCAGTTTTCTGGTCTAAAGTTTGAGGGCAGATATCTCCATCTACAGATAATGGAATTGAGCATAACTTGTGTTCAAATTCAAGTTCAGAAAGCTAGCGACCCAATGATATAAGTTAGAGCTTCATGTGATAAACGGTTCGAAAGTTATTGCCAGTTCCACATTGTGGGTATCACTGATGCAACTTTGTTTCTATGCTGTAGTTAAGGTGTTGTTTTGGTCACAAACTAGTATTATTGAGTTGAGCATTTCTTTATTAAGGAGGGGAATCCACAGATATCTATATGTAAAATAACCATCCTACAAAGCTAAGTATGCAGTTACTCATGTTTTAAGCAAAGGGATAAGCCATCCTACAAAGCTAAGTAAGCTAACTCATGCTTCATAACAGAGGAACGACAGCTAGAAAACATCATGTGAGATTCTGAAAATGAAAGACCCAAAGGGTACCCTCGAAACATATAGTATATGCATGTTGTACACCAATTGACAGCAAGATTAAGAGAATAAATTAAAACCCTAAAACAACCATTAAATAACAATTGAGAAATTAAAGCCTCAAACTAACAACAACAATCACAACATTTTCGAAAAAAATAAAATCAACAAAATAAGGAAGAGAGAGGGAGAGAGGAAACGAACCTAATGAGTGGCAAGGACGAAAACCCAAAATAAACCATGACTACCGTGATTGGTCTTGGTCTTGATTGCTTGGTTGATCAAAATCAAATTAACAATTTGGGGAAGATCCAAAATCAAAAACCCTAATTCTCGTAGCTCTGTTGAAGAGTCCGTGGGAATGAAGAGGAGCAGAGATCAGGGAGGGTTTTTTTTTTTTTTTGAGAGAAAGGCGGGATATGAAGGCGCCTTTTTTTTTCCTGAGAGGAAAATGATTCTAAAACGCCGTCTAAAGAGTATAAAAACGCTGTCTAAAATACACAAATCATCGCGGTCCAAAACTGCTGTGAAATTGCCCAAAACCGCTGTGAAAGAGGGTACCCAAAGAAAGCAGTTAAAAAACCGCTGTCTAAAGGCCGCAATGTAAACGTCAAATAAACTTAATACGGAAAATCGCTGTAATTGGGCACAAAACCGCTGTTTAATATGGTACCCATACACAGCAATTAAGAACCGCAGTATAATGGGCGCCGTATAAGGGTCATTTTGGCGTAGTGTTATGCGCGATCTTGAGGTTGATCTACATTCACCTCTACCAACTATTCCACCAACGCCCCATTGGAACACTTCTTGATCGAACATAACCAATTCCACCGAGCCCAAACGCCTACCCCAATCCATTCCATTAAATTTCTCCACGAGAGTCAATTCAATCATAGTCAACATATTGAGAGGTCTAATCATTAAACTCGCATTAGAGAGGTCAAGTCATCCAGATTAATACCTCGTTCAGAAGGCATGCCAAGGCATGGTGATCAATGGCGATCGCCATCTCGGGGAGAAACACATAGATGCAAACGGAATATACCTTGCTCTATTCTACCGTGGACCAACTTGACTCTAATGTGAGTCATCTATCAAGTCTCTCAATAGCACGACTTTGAGTGAAACGACTTTCTACCCCTTACAAGCGAAGTAAAACCCATCTCTACCCCCACATGGGTGATATCCCTAGTGGAATCAACCTGATCATTTCTCAAGTGGAATGATATTTACCATGTGGGTCCATCCATCCACCCTCGCGGATATTAGCCGCTACCCCCCAATGGAAAAGGTCGTTGTCGTGGGGCTGCATGTCAGAACTACGTAAGGTTTTGATCCTCGAGTGGATTCCAATCCCACAATAAAAGGTACGTAGGGCAACTTTGGTGCTCAAACCCCCCAAGTCCGTATAAAAAGACTCGGGAACTCTTGTATATTCTTTTTCCAAACTTCTGCATGTGAATGACAATGTGAATATATGTGCTTTTCTATTTCCAGTCTCGGTGTAGTGGTTACGTGAAGATCCATATAAATAGCCACGCAAAGGAAAGGGAAAAGTTGCTTCGGGCAACAATTCTATTGCCAAGAGAGGCGCGACTCCCGAACAGAAATGCTTCCATTGTGGAAATTCGGCCATTGGAAGCGAAATTGCCCAAAGTACCTGGATGAGAAGAAGTCGAAACCAGGTATCTATATGATAGACATTAATTATGCAAGTGTCACATCCTGGTTATTAGATACTAGATGTGGATCTCACCTTTGTAATCACTTGTAGGGGCTGACGAAGGCACGTCGGCTGGCAAAAGATGAAGTTGAACTCCGTGTCGGGAATGGAGCTAAAGTAGCCGCCGTATCAGTAGGAACGTATATTCTGAAACTTGCCTCCGGGCTAGAGTTGTATCTAAATAATTGCTATTTTGTACCAACTCTAAGTAAGAATATAGTTTCCGTTTCTGTGTTAGACGCTGAAGGTTTTGAATTTTCAATACGAAACAACTGTTGTACCTTCTCGTTTAATGATATGGTGTCAAAGTTGCCAAATCTATAAACGTTATCTACGTTTTAGATTTGACAAATGAGGTCTATCATGTAGCAAATAAAAAGCTCAAAATAGGAGATCTCGATCAATCCTACCTTTGGCACTGTCGTTTAGGGCATATAAACGAAAAACGCATTGAGAGACTCGTAGCCAATGGAGTTCTCAAACCATTTGATTTTGGATCTTATGGAACATGCGAGTCTTGTCTTTTAGGCAAGATGACTCGTGCACCTTTTTCAGGAAAAGGAGTACGAGCTAGTAATTTATTGACCCTCATTCATACAGATGTTTGCGGTCCAATGACAATCACTGCCAGAGGTGGTTATGACTACTTTGTCACTTTTACAGACGATTTTAGTAGATATGGCTACATCTACTTAATCAAATATAAAAGTGAGGTACTTGAGAAATTTATAGAATTTCAAAAGGAAGTAGAAAACCAATTAGGAAAGAAGATCAAGGTCTTACGATTAGATCAGGGAGGTGAATATCTAAGTAATGACTTTGATATTCATTTGAAAGTGATGTGCTCAGTTTATACGTTCTATATGGCCGGTTTTTATAAGGCTTTTACAGTCAAAATCATGTAATATACGTCTAATTTGTGTTAGAGTATCATAGACAACATTTCTATGTGATTTTGGTTGTTTTGGCTATCTTTTGGAAGCGGTCATTCATTTGGAAGCGATTTGGAGCTGATTTGCAGAATGGTCAACTTTAGAGCTTCATATCTCTCAACCCGTTTGGAATTTTGTTGTGAAACCACTTGGAGATGATTCTTCATGTTATTAGCTTTCCAGGAAGTGGTTACACGCCTTCATCGGATAAGTAACGAAGAATCTACAGCCTTTTGAAAAACCGAGGCAGAAACTTACCGCGGCCCGCGGCCGTTATATGGCGGACCGCGACACACAGTCTGGCGATTTGCGTCAGGAACTTTTGGCGGTCCGCGGCTGGCTAATGGCAGACCGCGAAGGCCGGGTTTTCCTATTTTCCGTATATTTCGATTTTACGTTTTTAGAGAACTATATAAATAAAAACCCGACCCTAGGTTTTATATTCAGACTTTTTGGAAGAAAAGAAGGGTTTCTATGGATTGTATGAGGAGCTAATTCCTTTATTTCTTGATCTATTAATCGAAGCATCGCATCGACAATATCGTGAGTTAGATCTATTCGTTTTATTGCTTTCAATTATTGTCTTATCTTTGCTGTTTATTCTATACAATTGTCTTTTGTGATTGCTAGGTGCGCAACTAGTTTATTGTTTAGATTGATTGTTTGCTAGTTTTAATTGATCAAAGGAATCCATTGTTTGATTGATTTTTACATTGTAGCAATCCCAATTCATTGATTTGTATGTAATCATCGTTAGTGAATTAGGGCAAAGATTTGACTTACATGTTAAATACGAAACGTGCGTTAGTATTACATGTCTCTATCGATATCTCTCTAATTCTTATTGCTAGTATTAAATTGAACCTAATCGTGTGCTTAGGTCGTTTGATAGTTAGGGTTATTAGGTAGTGTAGATCAAGCCTTTTAGCTAGTCTTAAGGAGAGATTTGGGAATTCTGTTTCCACGCTAGAGTAATTGAGATTGGTAAAAGAATAGTGACAACTAGGATCGATTAGTCAGTGCCTTGTGGGAATTAATTGATCAAGATCTGTTTTATTCCTGAATTACATTCATAATTCGTACTTGTTACTTCTAGATAATTTCACAATCAACAAATCAAAATCCCCATTACTTGTTACTTTAGCACTTCAATTCATTACATTGGACAACTCAATTCCCTGTGGATACGATCCCTACTTCCCTACTACTGTTGTTAGGATTTAGGATTATTTTTGGTAGATAATCGCGACTTTAGTCTCACCAAAATTTTGCCGCCGCTGCCGGGGACTTGGGTTTTGTTTTTGTTGTGAATTTTTGTGTAGTTTTCTATGTTTTTGTCCCTCACTTGTGATTCATGGCCGTTTTCAAATTTACTCAATTTGACAATGAACTCTTTCATGAGTACTTTTCTAGATTGGAAGCTTATGTTGACTATGCTGGCTCCTATGGTTACTATTATTCTGATTTTGAACTATGTAATGCCGTCATAAAGGGTATGAACCCTCAAACTTGGTCCTTGACGGAGTATATGAGTGATGGAAACGTTTCATACATGCCACCTGATGAGTGTTGGGGTTTCTTTAAGTTCATGTCATTTCAATGTCTAGAAGTGGAGTTAAATACTCCACCACGCCCTTGTTTGATGAGGAGTGATGAATTTAAGGAGCCCAACAATTGCTTTCTTGGCCATGATGAGCCAAATAAAGTCGATGAACCGCATATAACTTCCCAAGAGAGTCAGATGTTTGTTTCTATGAGGGAGGTTGATTGGTTTTTGGATGATGAGAAAGAAGATGAGACAGATGCATACATTGAGGTTTATAATACTAAGGATCAACTACCGACAATACCTATTGAAGAGACTTGTGTGTTGGACCTTAGGCCTCCACCTATCTTAGATCGAGCTTTGTTATCTTCGGTGGCTCAATCACCTATTTCATGTTTGAACATTGAGCCCAAAGTTGACTTGAATTTTTTGTTGTTTGACGATTTTGCTCATATTGCACTGTTTAATAAGCCATATCGAGAAGTTTTTGAGAAGATTCCGCAGGTATTGAGCTGGGTTAATTTGCTACCCTCATATAGCAACTATTCTCGATTGATTGATAAGTCAACAAGATCATTGAATATTATTTTCTCCAATATATATTTTTCATTGAGCTATTTACGCTTGTTGAGAGAATTTTTGCAGGGTTTTCACTTGAGAGCTTCTATACTTCCTACCATTCAAAGGTAGAAAGATGCGTCGAGCCAACGACGTTAAACGAGTGCGCTTCTCGGGAGGCAACCCGAGCATTTTTCTTGTTTTATTTTTATTTTCTTTTATCTTTTTATTTGTGTGTTTCTTGTGTAGGTAAAAAAAAAAAAAGCAACTTGATGCCGGTGCTAGTACGCAAGAAGGTTTGTTCTTCTCTTTCCTTTTCTCTCTCCCACCTTATTATTCTCACCATTCTTTTCCAACCCAATTTTTCTTCACCATGTTTCTTAGACCATCTCTTTTTGTTTTCCTAGCCACGATTCACCACCTTTGTTTGTTGTATACAACCCCAAATTTTGTCCTTTACACCCAATTTATAGCCTTGTTGATTGTTTTCTTGGTGTATTTGGACGATGCATGGTTGTTTTATTTGATGGTGGTGAGGAGGTAGTTCATTTTATGCACATTATTATGTGAGGGAGATGGGCGTTTTGTGAGGAAATTGTGGTAGTTTGGTGCCGACTTCTCCTTGAGGGTGATTGGGATATGTGTGAGTTGAGAGTGGCTCTACACCTTGTTTCTTTATTCGATGAGCCCACTGCTTTGAGGAGAATGAGGAGGAGAAATTGAGATCTTGCTTTTGTGAGATGAACTTTGGTGCTATACATGAGGAGTGCATCCTTCAGGATATGTGAACCTGATGCGTCTACCGGTGCAATTTTGTGAGTTCATTCCTCTCCTATTTCATTGTTGTCCTACTTATCTTGTTGGTGTGCATAACAGTGAGGACAATGTCTATTTCAAGCATGGGGGAGTGGATTCTCATTGTAAATTTGTAATAAGTTTATTTATGTATTGTAATTCTCAAAAAAAAAAAAAAACAAAAAAAAAAAGCGAAAAATGAAAAAAGAAAAACAGAGAGAAGAAAGCCGGAAAAGAGAGAGGAGCGTGAAAAGAAAGTAAGGAAAAGACACGAGAGAAGAAAGTAAGCCGGTGAGGTGGAAAAGTTAACGAGAGGCTAGGTGAAAACCCATTGGACGCCTAGGCAAAATGAGCGGAGTGTGTCACTTACCGGTGCATAAGTAGGGTGTTTGAAGGTCGTTTCTGGGTAGGTCTCTCTTGGATGGTATAAGGAGGTTTGGTTGGAACTCCTTAGTGGTGTTTAGGCTAGAAAATCTTCGGTACGTTTGAAGATATAAGTGGCGTTGGTGTTTAATCTGAGGTAGTTGTGGCTCCGACGGTGTTATTCCGGACCATGGCTGATGGGGGAGTTGGAGGTGAGCTAGCTTGGGAGTGATTTAGGACATTTTAGCCTCCCTTGCTTCTTGGTTACGTTGCAGCATGATAGTATAAGATGGTTTGGTCCGTTGCGTGAGATTACATCTGTGACGGACCTTACTAGCAAGATGAAGACTTACCACCTTTGATTGGAGTAGAGAAGATAGGTTTGATCGGACTTCGCCCGTGCTACTGTCAATAGACCTTGGAGAAATCTTAGAGGGGAGGTAGGTTGCTCGAGGGCGAGCAAAGGTCTAAGAATGGGGGAATTTGATGTGCTCAGTTTATACGTTCTATATGGCCGGTTTTTATAAGGCTTTTACAGTCAAAATCATGTAATATACGTCTAATTTGTGTTAGAGTATCATGGACAACATTTCTATGTGATTTTGGTTGTTTTGGCTATCTTTTGGAAACGGTCATTCATTTGGAAGCGATTTGGAGCTGATTTGCAGAATGGTCAACTTTAGAGCTTCATATCTCTCAAACCGTTTGGAATTTTGTTGTGAAACCACTTGGAGATGATTTTTCATGTTATTAGCTTTCTAGGAAGTGGTTACACGCCTTCATCGGATAAGTAACGAAGAATCTACAGCCTTTTGAAAAACCGAGGCAGAAACTTACCGCGGCCCGCGGCCGTTATATGGCGGACCGCGACACACAGTCTGGCGATTTGCGTCAGGAACTTTTGGCGGTCCGCGGCTGGCTCATGGCGGACCGCGAAGGCCGGGTTTTCCTATTTTCCGTATATTTCTATTTTACGTTTTTAGAGAACTATATAAATAAAAACCCGACCCTAGGTTTTATATTCAGACTTTTTAGAAGAAAAGAAGGGTTTCTATGGATTGTATGAGGAGCTAATTCCTTTATTTCTTGATCTATTAATCGAAGCATCGCATCGACAATATCGTGAGTTAGATCTATTCGTTTTATTGCTTTCAATTATTGTCTTATCTTTGCTGTTTATTCTATACAATTGTCTTTTGTGATTGCTAGGTGCGCAACTAGTTTATTGTTTAGATTGATTGTTTGCTAGTTTTAATTGATCAAAGGAATTCATTGTTTGATTGATTTTTACATTGTAGCAATCCCAATTCATTGATTTGTATGTAATCATCGTTAGTGAATTAGGGCAAAGATTTGACTTACATGTTAAATACGAAACGTGCGTTAGTATTACATGTCTCTATCGATATCTCTCTAATTCTTATTGCTAGTATTAAATTGAACCTAATCGTGTGCTTAGGTCGTTTGATAGTTAGAGTTATTAGGTAGTGCAGATCACGCCTTTTAGCTAGTCTTAAGGAGAGATTTGGGAATTCTGTTTCCACGCTAGAGTAATTGAGATTGGTAAAAGAATAGTGACAACTAGGATCGATTAGTCAGTGCCTTGTGGGAATTAATTGATCAAGATCTGTTTTATTCCTGAATTACATTCATAATTCGTACTTGTTACTTCTAGATAATTTCACAATCAACAAATCAAAATCTCCATTACTTGTTACTTTAGCACTTCAATTCATTATATTAGACAACCCAATTCCCTGTGGATACGATCCCTACTTCCCTACTACTGTTGTTAGGATTTAGGATTATTTTTGGTAAATAATCGCGACTTTAGTCTCACCAGAAAGACTGTGGAATCATATCACAGCTTACACCTCCTGGTACACCACAATTAAATGGTGTAGCCGAAAGAAGAAACCGTACCCTGTTGGATATGGTAAGATCAATGATGAGTCAGACTAAGCTTCCTGATTCATTTTGGGGTTTTGCTCTCCAAACTGCCATTTTCACACTCAATAGATGCCCGACTAAATCAGCTCTGAAAACTCCATATGAGTTATGGAGATGAAAAGCTCCTAACTTCTCATTTATCAAGATCTGGGGTTGTGAAGAATATGTCAAAAACAAGTCTGACAATAAGCTTGCACAAAGATCTGATAAATGTCTCTTTGTAGGTTATCCTGTACAGACTCGAGGATATTACTTCTACAATCGTCTAGAGAACAAAGTTTTTGTGTCTCGAGATGCTGTCTTTTTAGAAAAGGAATTTGTTTCTAAAAGACAGAGTGGGAGAAAATTTGAACTTAGCGAAGTTCAGGAGCCACAAATGCATAATGAGGCTCAGGATGTTTTGGCAGAAGACATTCTTGAATCGTCTTACTCTGTGATTCCATTCTCCACTCCTAGAAGGTCAGGCAGATCAAGTCACCCACCAGATCGATACCTAGGTGTGATCGAGGATGGTGGTGATCACTTTTTGCTTTTAGAAAGCTATGAGCCTGCAACCTACAGAGCAGCCATGACTGGACCAGATTCAGCTAAATGGCTAGAGGCTATGAAATCCGAGATAGATTCCATGTACGAGAATCAAGTATGGGACTTGGTAAACTTGCCTGAAGGAACCAAGGTTCTTCAATGCAAATGGATCTTTAAGATCAAGACCGGCATGGATGGAAATCAGGATATTTTCAAAGCTAGATTGGTAGCTAAAGGTTTCACGCAAGTTCATGGTTTAAACTATGACGAGACCTTTGCGCCAGTTGCGATGCTCAGATCTATTCGGATAATCTTAGCGATTGCTATTTTTCATGATTATGAGATATGGCAGATGGATGTTAAAACCGCCTTCCTGAATGGGTTTCTGGAAGAGGATGTGTATATGGCACAACCTGAGGGTTTTATTGATCCAAACAATCCTAATAAAGTCTGCAAGCTTAAGAGATCCATTTATGGTCTTAAGCAAGCATCTCGGAGTTGGAACCATCGGTTCAACCATATGATTAAACAAAATGGTTTCACTCGAAGTGTCGAGGAACCTTGTTTATACATGAAATTTAGTGGGAGTAAAGTAACTCTCCTAATCCTATATGTAGATGACATATTACTCATTGGGAATGATATCCCCATGCTTAACTCCGCTAAGGACTGGCTCGGGAAACATTTCCAGATGAAGGATTTAGGAGAAGCGTAACGCATCCTAAGTATTTGGATCTATAGAGATAGATCAAAGAAAATACTAGCGTTAAGTCAAGAAACTTATATTGATAAGATTCTTGACAGGTTCAATATGAAGGACTCTAAAAGAGGCTTTTTACCTATGGGAAGTGGGATATTTTTTAGTAAAGCTCAGTGTCCGACTGATCCTAAGGATATTGAACGCATGAAGTCGATACCCTACGCTTCCGCAATCGGTTAGATCATGTACGCCATGATGTGTACGCGTCCAGATGTGTCATATGCGTTGAGTATGACAAGTCGTTACCAAGCCAATCCAGGTGAAAGCCACTGGATAGCCGTTAAGAACGTCCTTAAATACTTGAGAAGGACTAAGGACACGTTCTTAGTTTTTGGAGGGGATTCCGAGCTTCGTGTAAAGGGTTATGCGGATGCTAGTTTCCAAACAGATCGAGATGATTCAAATCTCAATCAGGATATGTTTTCATACTGAATGGAGGAGCCATATGCTGGAAGAGCACCAAGCAACCGGTGTCTGCGGATTCTACAACGGAGGCTAAGTATCTTGCAGCAGCAGAAGCTGCAAAAGAGGCAGTTTGGATCCGGCAGTTCCTTGAAGGATTAAGTGTAGTCCCTACAGCAGCGGATCCTATTGCAGTCTATTGCGACACTAGTGGAGCAATAGTTCAGGCTAGAAAGCCTAAGTCTAGTGATAAATCTAGACATGTACTCAGGAAGTTCCATGTAATCAGAGACTTTGTGGAACGAGAAGATATATCGATTTGTAAGGTTAGGACAGACGATAATATCGTTGATCCTTTAACCAAGCCATTATCACAGGCTAAACACAATGGTCATATTGCCTCAATGGGTTTGAGGCGTATGCCTGACATGTGTTAGATTACATGATGTAAAATTAATAAGTGTATTAGTTTTTACATATATAATACATGAGTTCATAGTTTTAAGTTTTAATAAACTTTACTTTTAATATATATATATAGACACTTTGTTAATTCCTAATAGGTCGTGGAGACGAATTGAACCCTATTAAGTGAACAGGATTAACAGTATATTTTGTCTCGAGTCATAAAATGAGGTGACGTCTCAATTGACTAGATTGTAAGTTGGTTGATGACTAGTTCAATAGTCATGGGTTCATAGAGATGAATAACCGATTACATAGACAGGTTGTAGAGGACACCCTGTCAGACATTTGACCAATTATAGAACCTTTGTGCCTGGTTGTGGCAAGGTAATCTATATTATTCCTATTAGTCGATTCTTTCGACCTGAGATTATTTGTCTGAGTTTATACAGCAGGCGGTGACTTTAATTTTTGTCCTAATTCGTGCCATAAAAGGAGGCTAAAAGGACATCTATTGGGTCATAACCGGCTATATGACACGAAGAAAATAAGTCAAGAAAGGATTGTCCACCCACGTCAGGGTATAATATCTTTGGGCCACTCGAGGACTTGTGACTGGAAATGCGTGGCCACGCTCGGAAGAGATTTATGATAGATATTCCGGTCAGACAGTCATAATCCAGATCGATAAAACCACTTTTGATAATGATCTAATGCAAGTTCGACCTGAAAGATGCTTCACATTGAGTGGGAGATATAACGGACAAGAGAATCTGTAACGCATGACTTGTCTCGGACAAGTGGGAGATTCTTGGAGTAAGTGTCCTCCGACAATAATGCGTTGACTAATTAAATCTAATTAGAAATAAACCCCGAGATATATTAAATATACTAAGTTAGTTGATTAACATAAATCGGTAACGATTGGCTGGCTAGAGTTTGACTTTATTGTCGTTTGACGGCGGTAATCAACTGATCCCTCTCGGTCACACCGGTAAAGATTCTCCAAAGGATATTATATTTGTACTAGATATAATATAATATAAACCTTAATGTTTCAGTTAAAGAGTTAACTGATTATATTGGATGGTGTTTTACGAGTTTGGAACTCAAGTCGTATAAAATTACGTTTATTTGTGTTAATTGTCGAGATTGACAATTAGCTAATTAAATTACAAAGTGTTGTAATTTTAGCTAAAATGATGTAATTAGTAATTATTATATATGGATATATTATTACTAAATTGTAACTTTTAAGAGTTAATGGACACAAGTTAGTAAGGGATTTTGGTAACTTTATTACCAACTTACTAACCACTATATATAGTGGATGTTGGTGAGATAAGAATCAGATTTTTTCTCCTACATAACACATCATTTCTACACAAACAAATTGTTTTAGAAAGAGAGAAAGAGAAATTTTCCATTTTTCACTCTAAAATTCAGCCCACTTCCAACACCATCAAGATCAAGTTTTCTTCATTGCATGTCAATGAAAACTTGATCAAAACACTTATCTAAATCTAGAATAACATTAGCTAAAGTGTTAGCTAATTTTATTTTGGTTTTAAGGTTTAATTCACCTATTTATACTAGCTTATTTTGGGTGAATTTTGGAGAGGTTCTTTGGTGGATCAAGAGAGGAGGTTTTCTAACTTGGAAACTCAAGATTAAGGAGGAGGATCCCCATTTAATAGCAGCTCAAGAACCTTCTTTGAAGGTGTGGTCAAATTTCCTCATTATTAAAGTATAAAAACTTGTTTTATACACTTATTTATGCTTTAATCTTACATGCAACTAAAGATCTTTAGCCAAACTTAATTAAGAGTAATTAAGTACTAATTAGAGGAGTCTAATTAAGGGTTATGTAACTTTCAAATTAGTCATAGCCATACAATAATTATACAAAAGTTGATTCCATTAGGTCATTAATCAAAGATCATCAATCATATAACCAAACAAATAAATATACCTAAATCAATCTAATAACCAATTAGAGAATAAAGGGTAAATCATTAAGTGAATAACAAAGAATTAATTACTCTAAAAATAAAGGCAAATTAGAAAGAAATTGTAATAGCCCAATCCACCATACATCACAACACAACCCAATAAGATGAAAACTCACCTCTTAGACTCGAGTATTCTCTCGTGGGCTCTAAACGGTGAAAGCCTTGTAACAGGCTAAAGTCGTATGCCTACAAATATAATAAATCAATACTAACCTAAAACGTAGTAATAGGCAAGTAAAGTTCGTATCCACAGAGAACGATAACTATCTAAATGTGTAAAAGTAAACGGGGGGGGGGGGGGGTTGCGATTTTAATTGAATCAAGTAACAAACAAAGAAAGTAAATAGGAAATTAATAGAAGTTAAAAAAACCTCGGTCAACTAATGTCCACTATATCGTTCATCTAATTGATCCAGATGTCAACTAATCCTAATCCGTTGAGTACCTAGTTGTGGAGAAAAAATCTCCTATTGTTTCTTAGTCCTAGCTAGAAAGAGAGATTAGCCCTACCTAATAGCCCTAATTGATGAATAACTGAGACGCGCACCTAAATTCAATCTAATGAAAACATAAAGTGCCAAAACGATATCAACTAAGATTAACAAGATCTAGACACACGCGGTTTCGACTTTCAGTTAATATGTTTATTTTCTCTAACCTTATATTGATGCTCAGCTCAGCATAGAAATACTAGGCTAAGCCACCAAAAACTCGTAAAACCGATGTTTAAGATCCAGTTCCTCCCAACTGATTATGCTCTACAAGTAACAGAAAAATCATGCCCAAAGGATCCCTGTGGCGCTTAAAATAACCGAATTAACACACTTTCTTTGTAAGAAATGTTTTATTTGAAACATTTGAGTACAAGCTAACAAAGATTGTGACGGGAACACATCAAAATCAATCTTAATGTTACTGAAAACTAACACAAATGAAAAAAAAAGGGTCCTACTACGGAAAATTGAGGTTCCCAGGTTTCGAACCAAGAACGTATTAGATAACTGTGAGATCCCGTACCGGTGGGTTGCCGATCCGCTCTCCCAAAAAGAGGGGTGTGAATTTCACGGAGTCGGCAGTGGGATTTTTTTATAGATACCCCACGAACCTAGACTGTACTGGAGGTTCGATGCAAGGTTACGAGTTAGGAAGATGTTAGACACCCCACTCGCCCATCATTGTTGGTGGTCTCTACTGATTGATCCGAATTAAATATAAAATTAGTAAATAACGACGAAAACACGTACAAATAGCATGCGAGCGATAAGTAAATCATGCAACGAGAGAATGGGTAGATTAACCATGTAAGCACATAATGACGAGCTCAATATCAAAGTAAATTTGCGATTAAGAGCATGTATTATGCGATAGCTGTCATGCAAACATGAATCATACTTCTAAACTTCTTACTGTCATGCAAACAAGTATAATAAACATGTATTGATTATTCTTCCCAACATGCAATTTGCTTGGTACGTAGCTACATACTGATCATGAAACATCAACATTCAACAAGCATATATGGATATTAGATTGCTACGTGTAATCATCAAGAGTTATTGACCCGTATTTAAATCATGCAAAGAGATTGTACATGCGTCAAATTACTAATTAGACCAACGAATTAAACGTGAGTCGTTCGTTCACTAACCTGGTTATCAGCATATTCGACAATGAATACATATACTTTGAAAACGTTTTGAGAAAGATATTTGGGGCCCTCAGGTGGAGGTTGTTATTGTGTTGTTGTATCGCAGATCTTGGTGTTATTTGCCAATGAGCCCAAGGTATAATCTTGACCCTCGTATGCCACGTAGCCTAGTTGCCTTGATTGAATTGGAAAAGATAGTCTACAGTCGTTGGACGTCGTAGGTTAAGTATATGTGTTTATGCTGATAAGTGTGTTTTGTGCTCTTTTACCAGCCTTCGTTGTTGAAGATGTAGGTCAGAGTTTTGTAGCTAGAGTGCATGGGTGTGTGTGACAATTGTTATTCGAGACTCATGTGCTTGTTCATGGTCTCGGCTCTTTTCTACACACTAATTGGAGGAGGTTAATGTGGTTTTGTGCATGCAAAAGCAAGAGATACGGGGGGTGCTATTTATACTAGGAGGGAAGTGGCATTCTAGTAGCATTAGGAAAGCTCTTGGGTGACATGTTCGTTCCAATCAGAGGAGTTTCTAAGAGTTTTAGGACGATGAGTCTATGAATGCTAGTGATGAGATGGTATTAGGAAAGCTTATGGAAAGTTCCAGTAACATAGCCGATGATGACAATCAATGCGTAGAGAGCAAAATTCTATTTCAAAGCAAAATATAATGCCAAAAGGTGAATGACATCAACGGACCAAGTAAGTAAGAATTGCATGAATAACAGGGGGTTTGACCCAAACTAAATAAAGAATCTTCTAGGAGTCAAAGCCTAATCAACGCCAGTCTCACCCTAGTTCAAGCTAGACACTTAACCCACGACTATGGTAAAAAGGCTAATTTTGGTTAAACATGGTAATTTGGGTCTACACTGATATATCGAACTCATTGGCAAACGATAACTTTCGAGGCGTGTCCACTGTCCGTTTTCATCATCGGGCGCTAAAATGAGTGCTCAAAGTAGGATGTCTACGATAATAAGTTGCAATTATACCACTTTGGCAAGTTTCCGGCTATGATATCTTATGGTCGATATAATACCTCTACCAAACATTGACTCAACTACGGAGCCCCTTCGCAGGCTGGGCCCTAGGCGGCCACACCCCTGACCTACCCTCAAGGCTGGCCATGGGTGGATAGTGGTTACCCAGGTGTGGGTGGATAGTGGTTCAAGAGATATACTCGATATTGTTGCTTGTGCGGATTTTGTAGTAGTTATCACATAATTTAAAATTCGTGTTTTTGACCTTAAGGAAAATATTGAAATCTTAAATATGAGCAAGGCTATTAGTGGAACAACAAAAGAATATTGTGGGTGTTTTAGTAAATTGTGGACGATTTTTAGTAGCTCCCATATATCTCAGAGCCTTCCACGTCGTCTTCTCCCCCTTTTACTCACCCGTTTATCTCCTCCACCGCCGACGGCCATGTTTCGCCGCCGAATGCGACCATTCTTCCTCGAGGACTGCCGGCTATCAGCCGCGCCTTCAGGTGCGGATACATTTCTAAACTTTCTCTCTGTTTTAGTTCCAACTTTATACCTCAAATGTGCTGCACATTTCTGAGACATTTATTAGTGATATTGAAGCTATTAATTTCATTATGACTATGTTATTTTCAAGTTAAATTTTTATAGGGAGATCTTTATATTGGCTTTGATGTGATTGTAGTAAGAAAATATGATGGGTTTTGTTAGTAAGATGCGATTTGATGGTTAATTGGATATATTGTAGTGTTAATTTGGAAGTTATGGTGAATTTTAAGAAGTGTTTTCGAGCTGGGATTTGTAATTGAATCGGGGGTTTCGATTTATGGGTCTTGGGATCACGTTAGAGAGTAGAATTTGGCGATTTTGGTTATTGATGAGAAATTCTGATTTTCGTGAGGGCTGGCTTAATTAAATCAAAACGATAGCAAAGAGGTATATATTTGAGGATGTGATATAGTTTGATTGAAGAAAAAGCTTGAGAAAGGAGTTGGTTTTGAGGTTATTGTGTGTTGGACTGGTGTCGGATTTGTAGTAGGCGTTAATTAATCCATGAGAGGGAGTCTATTGGGCTGTCCTGAACATTGAGATTAACGAAAAAGGTTGCTTTGTGGGAGCTGTTTAGAAATGCTAGTATAAAGGTGCAGGGGCGAAGCGAGGATTAAAAACTTGGGGTGGCGGATTATAACTGTATACGCGGTATCCCTAACGGATAATATAGGAATCGTTTATTGTTTTTAATAAAAACTGATACTATACGATCCTATTTAATAAGAAACATAATGGAGGCAGGGGCGAACCTAACCCCAAAAATTTGGGGTAACCATCTTAGTACAAGTTTTTTTTTTCCCTAATTTTTTGGAATTTTTAAGGCAATAATTAGGTGTTTTCGGGGAATTTGTGGTAGCCGGTGCACCTCAGGCTACCCCCTAAATTCGATGTTGAATAAAACGTACATGCTCAACAAATTATGGAATAAGAAAGAAAAAATATATTGTAAATGCGAACAAAACATAAGTGGAGAAATGAACAATCTAAATGAGAATATATATCAAAGACATGCATTAGGTAGCATGAAATGTTTGTAGCCTACTGGTTTGTATGAACAATTGCTCAGGCCTTAGTCAAGAGTTCAAATCCTCTCATCGTCGACTAACTAAAGTTATGCTTAATTTTAAAAAGTATAGGAATAATTTAAAAAAACAATGAGACTTGCTATTAAGAAGATTTGAACCCACAACCTCCAGGTTACAATGATAGCACTCTAACCACTGTACTAACAACATCTTATGCTAAATTGGTGCTCTAAAATATATATAAAGGGATTCTGCCCAAAAAACTTCAAAAAAAATTTCCCCGGCCGGGGTGGCGGCCGCCACCCCAAGCCACCAGCTGGCTTCGCCGCTGTAAAGGTGGCTATGGTCGAAAAGGCTGATTTGCGGGCTGCTTAGAGGTTATCTCATATATGTTGAGGACTTGGATGTTTAAGTGTTCTAGATTTCTCAAGAGTAGAAAAAGTGGTGTAGAACATGTTTAAGTAATTGTAATGTAAGAATTGAAATTAAGTGGGGAGTCACTTTAAGTTCTACATATGTAAGAGCATCTACTAATTAGCATGCATCGTTCGTCATGTACAATCAGTTTGTAAAAGAAGATTTCTAGAGGACTTGCTGAGCTAGGTTGCTGAGATTGTACACTAGTCCAGGTAGGAAGTGATCTTATCTCCCTCTAAGGAGTTTTCTACATCAAGTGTTATTAATGATTTCATGGAAAAAAAAGAAGTTACTATGTGTCAAGATTTGCCAATTAAATTTATTGATATATGGCGGGATGTGTTTAAGCTTTACAATTCAGACATTCAGTCCTGTTAAGAAATAGGTTAAGTAGAAAGGCTTCAGAAAGCGTATAAGTGATTGAATGAGGGGTTGATTCGGGTTAAGGACTAAAGGGGGTCAACTCAGGTCTTGGGTGAGCGTGATGGTCTGAATTGTACTTACATATTTTATGGGTTAGAGTTGATCGCCACCATGCACCCTTATATCCTCCCCTTGTGGAATTGCGCCCTTGGGGGATGCATGCATTCTGGTGGTAGTGGGGTAAAATCTCCACTCTAGAGATTTCAAGGGAAAAGAAAGGCATTCCAAGATGTGATTATACACTTAAATTAGATTGTTTTTGGAAAAAAAGTTCTTTTCCTTGAATGTTTTCGTTATGTGTATTTGCAAAGGTAAAACATTTTTTATGGTTTTTATGATTATACCCCGTCTGAAAGATGCTTTTGTTTGTGTTTTGTCCTGCCATTTTCCTTCTGGTGGGTTTGTGTTGATCTGATGTAGAATTTGTCTATATCGGGAGTATATTGTTTGAAACAAGTTTAAAGAATGCTACTTGAGTGCAAGCCTGCAAGGGGTTGCTAGAAAGGCTTAGTTTAGAGACAAGTATCATAAAATTGACTGTATAATCAAGTAATATTTTGCATTTTCACCTCCGTATTTGAATGTTCAGCTTGCATATTTGCTAGGACTTGTTTCAATTTACATAAGAAATGTTTAATCTCATTTAAATAGCCATCATTTTGGGATAGTAGCATTCCGGAAGAAAAAAAAAATAGTTTACAAGAAGTCATTTTAGAAAGAAAATATATTTCGGGACTTGGGGGTGTACATCCGTGCTTTGATTTGCAGAATTTATTTTTAGTAGTCACCGTGTTAACTGTTAAGTTGAGGTTTTTTTAAGGCAGACCAGAACTTCGCATGCATTTTGGGCGGTCCTTTGTTTCATTAATTAGTTATAGAGAGTACCTGTATTTGTAATGGACTAAGTGGATGGTGGATTTACTATAGTTGATTCGCTGCTTTCCTTGCCATTTCGTGGTGAAGTATGACGCTCTGAAAAGGCCATCTCGGCTGCATCTATTGATTTATATATTACATGTATGTTATGCTACTCTGCTTTAGTAACATCAGTTCCCCTCATCTATGTTTCATTTCCATTCAGTTCAAAATTTCTGGCACTTTATTTCCTTCACCCTCTCGTTGCAGCCAAATGTCTGTGATATCTTTGCTAGATGTGGCTTATGAGAAGGATATGTTGTCCCAGGAGGACAGACACATGATGGTGATCTATGATGATACCTCAGATCAGAGATCCTTGTCATTTGATGATACTAGTAGTACTGATAATTCACCTAATGAGACCGGGCTATCATTAGAACATACATCTGATGGTGCCCCATACATAGGGCAAAGATTTACTACTCATGACGCTGCTTATGAATTTTATAGTGAGTTTGCTAAAAGGTGTGGCTTCTCAATCCGACGTCACCGAACAGAAGGGAAGGATGGTGTTGGTAAAGGGCTAACAAGACGTTACTTTGTTTGCCATCGTGCTGGAAATACCCCAGTCAAGGTTGCGAATGAGAACAAGCCCCAAAGAAATCGGAAATCTTCTCGTTGTGGGTGTCAAGCATACTTGAGAATAAGCAAGACAGCAGAACTAGGTCTATCTGAATGGCGTGTTACAGGTTTTGTGAATAACCACAATCATGAACTATTGGAACCAAATCAAGTCCGCTTCCTACCTGCTTACCGGACCATATCTGATAGTGACAAGAGCCGGATCTTTATGTATGCTAAGACAGGAATCTCAGTGCAGCAGATGATTAGATTGCTGGAGCTGGAGAAAAATGTAGAACCTGGGTATCTTCCATTCACAGAGAAGGATGTTAGAAACTTGATCCAGTCATTTAGAAAAGTAGATCCGGAAGAGGACAGTATAGACCTCTTGAAAATGTGCAGGAACATAAAGGAAAAGGACCCAAACTTCAGATTTGATTACACCTTGGACTCAAACAATAAACTGGAAAATATTTCTTGGTCCTATGCTTCATCCATTCAAGCATATGAGATGTTTGGTGATGCTGTGGTGTTCGATTCTACCCATAGGTTGACAGCATTTGATATGCCTCTTGGAATTTGGGTCGGAATAAACAATTATGGAATGCCTTGCTTCTTTGGTTGTGTTCTTCTACGTGAGGAGAATTTGCGTTCTTTATCGTGGGCGCTAAAGGTACTGCTTATGCCATATACGTATCCTTATGACGGCATATTCTGTTAGTGTTTTCTTGATGTGTGGTACGGAAGATATATTCCAGGAAACTAGTTGATGATATAGGTAAAATTCAAAATATATATGTTAAGCTACTGATTCTCTAAAATATGTTCATATGTTCTATGCTTTCCCCGAGAATACTCATTCGCATGTATGTAATCATGCTGAGGGAGGTAGTTAACTATGTTTCCTTAATTTAGATGAACTTACGATTTGGGTAGAGTAAATGACCTTTTTCACTAAAATAAGATACTCTATCAAAAAATATATGAATTTTAATAATAGTATATAATTGCAGTTTTTCTGTGAAGCTTATAATTTACAGAATACTCTCCTAATCCCCCGTCATGTATTGCGTACTGAGTCTCCGTTCATGTTAGCATTGTGAATAATCTAGAAGCAAAAAACTCTCTGAAGGGCATCTCACATATTCCCATCACATATAGTCAATCGTTTGTACTATCTCTTTAGTGGATTTCAACTAGGAGATGTGGTATTTTCACATACAAATTAAAGGTCAGATTTAAGGAAAACATCACATTTTAGCTTGTAAAGGGGCCACTTCTACTTCAAAGGTGAGTTATGTCCTCTTGTGGGCAGGTGGATGAAGCGGGCTTGATCATGGGTGGCTGAGGCTCCAGTGCTCCACTTCAGATTTCTGAAGCTGGAAGTGCCCCTTTGTTTGTATTATTCTTGCTTGTATTGTTCTTGTTTGTGAATCACTCCGTATATATAAAAATCGATTTCACCTATCCAATCAAAAATAAAAAAACTTTTGAAAGCGGAAATGCTGTTGTTCTCACTTCCCTAAAAAAAAAAAAAAAAAAAAAAAACACTCGAACTCTACAGGCAAGATCAGATGAGGACCTGTATTTATTATTGATGAGATCTCAGACACCCATGCTTTTGCTGGATCTTGCTATCATGTGTGTATGTGAGTTTGCCATGGTTGTTTTTTGCAGTATATTTTCTGTCGGCCTACCAATCTCAATTTTTTTTGGTTAAACTCTTCACTTTGCTGAACTTTGTATTACAGTCATTTTTAGGTATTATGAATGAAAAGCCTCCACAAACAATATTGACTGATCAGAATATGTGCCTCAAAGAGGCTGTGTCGATGGAATTGCCAACAACTAAACATGGATTGTGCATCTGGCTGATTGTGGCGAAGTTCCCTTCCTGGTTTAATGCTGTACTTGGAGATCGATATAATGAGTGGAAGGCCGAGTTCTATCGACTATATAACATTCAGCTGATTGATGAGTTTGAGTTGGGTTGGAGAAATATGGTTGATTCATTTGGATTACACTCTAACAGGCATATTGCCAATTTGTTTGCCCTGAGGTCACTTTGGGCTTTATCATTTTTGAGGAGTCATTTCATGGCTGGACTGACTACTCCTGGGCAGTCAAAGTCAATTAACGCTTTTATTCAACGTTTTCTGAGTGCGCAAACTCGGCTTGCACACTTTGTGGAGCAAGTAAGTTCTCCCAATTCTTGTCTGGTGCTTTACCATTTATGTGCATATTTTGGTTGCTGTGTGCATCTTTTAACTGCAACTTTGGGTGAAGGTGATTGGAATGAATGTAGCTGAGATGAGATTGTTTTTGTGAACAATTTATTGTACCTTTCGCCCAATTGTCTATCTATTGCTCTCGACATCATATCTCGTTTGAGTGCTGTTTGTCTCTGCTACTCTGCTCGCTGCTTGTTTTCTTGCAACACCCTTGGTGGCACTCAATGTAACAGGTGGTTTCGGTGGAAGCTTGAAAATTGTGGAACACAATTGAGGTTGACAGATAGATTCGATTGATTTAGGATTTCCCCCTCCATCAATACCTTACATTCCTCAAAAGGTGAAGATAGTTGGCACCCAATATAGTGGCTTGTGTGATGCGGTGAAGGAGAGGTCATGAGTTTGGGGCTCTAACTACAAGATAATCAACTTGGGAAATAATGAATTTCCTAAAGCATATGATTAGCGTAGTATTATCTAGATCGGATGTTTGAACTTCCTGAGGACAAGTATGAAGATCTGACACACCAGGCATCCTGTGTCTTATGCACACTTGCATTTGCATCTTGTATTGCGATCTCTGTTATAAGGAGGCTAAGAGCACGAAATGTCCGAATTCCCTGATGGACCAGCTCTTATGTAGGGTAGGTTATAAAATCATTAGTGTGTTGTATACTTGTATCCCTCGTAGTTATCCAAATCGATGAGGAACTTCTTGTAACCACAGTTGTCGCAACAGCTGTGACTAACAATTGGGTAAGAAACTTACCACAAGTCCCTCATCCTAGACCTTGTAATGGAGACTTTTGTTATAGAGCTTCCCAGATCCACGAGACAAAAATCAATGAGGAAATTTCGATTTCGAATAGCACACGATTAATTGCTTATATTGGTTTAGTGGGTGGAGGGTGATTAGAAGTGATATGAGCATCTTAGAGCTTGAAGAGCGTATGGTGGTGGATAGGGGGTGTGGAGAGAGTCTATCCATGTGGAGGACGTAATATGACGCGTGCTGGTTTCTTTGTTTGGTTTTCTGAATCTCTTTTTTCTTCATCTTTTAAACTTTGTATCTTCTCTCAAACCTTTTCTTCCTATCATTTGTTTGAATTTCATATTTTCCCACTTGTTTTACAACTCTCTTTTTTTTCTTTGTTTTTTAATCTTTTTTTTTCCTTTCTTTTGATGGCTTTTTTAAACCTCTTTTCACATTGATCTTGAACTTATATGACATCTTCGAGACGGTTACTTATGACGATTCATGTTAGCCGACCCCAAATCATTTTGGGAATAAGGCTTGGTTGTTGTTGTTGTTGTTGTTGTTGTTGTAGTACTGGTTTAGTGGGTGGAGTACTGGAGTTTGTTCGTATTACTTGTTACAGATACCATACTTGCATGCAATAGCAACATCCATCCAGCTTTGTTTCCTGAGGTAATACAGTCGAGAGTTCCAGCAGTGGCTTTTGACTCTGCTTCTGTGGCCCTGTTTTATAGCTCTGTGGCAGCTGTTTAGAACATCTCTATCATATAGGAGAAAGTACTTACATCTGCCGTTATGTCTTATCAGGTTGCTGTGGCTGTTGATTATAAGGATCAAGCTGGAGAGCAGCGAACAATGCAACAGAATCTCCAAAACATATGCCTAAAAACTGGTGCACCAATGGAGTCCCATGCTGCCTCGGTCCTCACACCTTATGCATTCTCCAAGCTACAAGAGGAGATTGTTTTAGCAGCCCATTATGCTTCCTTTCAGACGGAAGATGGTTTTCTTATAAGGCATCACACAAAACTTGAAGGGGGACAGAAGGTATACTGGAACGCACGTGAAGGCATTGTTAGTTGCTGCTGCCAACAGTTTGAGTTCACAGGTATTCTGTGTCGGCATGCCCTTAGAGTTCTTTCGAGTGGAAATTGCTTTCAAATTCCAGAGAGATATCTTCCCCTAAGATGGCGCCGACTCAACTCTGCAGCCTTAAAGCTCCAGCGCACTTTGAGTGACCAGGGAGATAAGATCCAGCGTTTGCAGAGCATGGTATCTACACTGGTAACAGAGTCTTCAAAATCAAAGGAACTTCTAGATTTGGCTACCGAACAAGTATCTATGCTGCTGTCACAGATCAGGGAACAGGCGGTTTCCTCTTCACAAGTGACAAGAGAAGTGTCTTATCATCGAAGCTGAGCATCGTAATATCTCCAAGACGGGTTAGTGACTCTGTGATCTTGCTTACATAGTGATACCACTTGAGGCAGAAATTATTGTCAAAACCAAGACGGGTAGTTGAAAAGATGGGATCTGCTGTAAGCCTGTAAGAAGGATGCTTATGAGATGGACATTTTGTGGGTTTCCAACTGTTGGCGTGGGAGCCTTCTAGAAGGTCTTGAACTCCACTTCAAATGTCACTTGGGTTCGGGAGTGCCGTTTACCCCTATGTTTATGATTTGTACAAACTGAGGTTCGAAAAGGTTAAGTTCGTGCGCATGAAGAAGCAAATATGATGGTTCATCTTAACAGCATTTCTTGCACTCAGGTACTAGTGTACTACCGATGTATGAAAGACATAGTCAGTCAGAGCAGTTTCGACACCCAGCCGCAATTGTTGGCCAAGAATGGTGTTAGAATTGCAGCCGTCAGAGCAGCCTTGGCTTGACGAATTTTTCCTTGGACGCATTGAATCTATTTGTACAAGGTCTCAACATCGTGCCTGCCTACTTCTATAAAACCAGTTTGTAGGACAAATTGCATGCCTAGAACGAACATGCTTTGTATTCCTGATACTCTTGTGGATCACCCGCCCGAATTCCCTTTGTTCAGTCCGAATTCGTTTTGTTCTCATTTCCGAACATTCATTTTCCCTTTCTTAGTGAAGTTACTATTGTTATTAGTTGGGGAAAGAATTGACGAATAACAAAGTAAATCGGAGAGGGTATGAAATATGGTTTTGCTTGCATTGATTATCATCAAAAGAAAAGAAAAAAAAAAAAAGTAACTTGCATTGATTGGAAAATCATATAGTAAAGATTGAATCCATGGAAAATCTTTTCTTCTTTCTTTTCCACAAAGTTTAAGAGCAAATTTATATAACTGTAGATCTTTTAATGTAACTCGGCAGCCTGCTGTACTCAGACCGATTAAAATGGAAGGTTGAAGTGTACATCAAAATCAACGATTCAAAAGAAACCAGAGGAAAAGAGACTCCGAGTGTCACAATATTCAACTGAACATAACTAGTACTCCCTCCATTTAAGTCCACTCTTCCTAACACTATTCGGCACGCACTTTAAGGCGCGATTCTACCTATGTTTGAGATTACGTAAAATTCCAAAAATTTTAGATAAACAAGATTAAATGTCAATAGTGATTTTCACAAAATTTTAGAATTTTACGTAATCTCAAACATAGGTAGAATCGCATCTTAAAGTGCGTGCCGAAAAGTGATAGGAAGAGTGGAGTTGAATGGAGGGAGTACAATCTAGTAGTTAACACAGAGGAGCAGCGCTGCCTGTTCCGCTGATACTCTCTAATTCCAGTATGCAAGTCAAGTTCCGCATCCGTGCCGACGAGGAAGGGCAACTTGCTGACGAATTCACCTCAAAGTCACGTGGCAGTACACAAGAGCAAGGGATCAAGGGGATGGATAATGTAGTAGAAACTGAGGGCGCTGATACTCTCTAATACGTATTAAGTTTACTCGGTCTTCATGTCTCTCTTCGCTTTCTACCAAGTATTAAGTCTCTGTCACCATCTCCTGCTCACCTCGACTTTCTTTCTTTTTCAATATCATTCAGGCTTGTTAAAGGGCAAGTAATGGCCAACTATTCAATCTTTCTATACTGCAAAAGAAAACAAAACCCTTTCGCCTTTCAGAAATCATGCATTAACAATTTTGCTTCTACGAAGTTGAAAAAAAAATCATCATTTGACAGATACATAAAACATTTTATGCGTAACAACAAAAAAAAAAGAAAAAAAAAAAAAAGTTGTTCTAACCAGTTAGCACTGGTTTACTTAATAATCTTGTTCCTTAATTTTCACAAGGGGATATACACCCATACATAACCTGCATGAAAGCCAATCGAAGATTAGCATCACAGAAAAGGCGCATATGTGTGATAAATCTCTCTTCACCAAATTTAATGGACAAGGAGGAGAACTGGCCAAGAAGCAGTTAGAAAGCTCAATGATGATCTTGCTCCTACATAAATTCAATTCCGTCCCGCAACACCGCAAATACTGCCGCATGAGTACCTAACTCATCTCACACTTGACCCTCAAAAAAAAAAAAAAAAGAATCATCTCACACTTCAATTCAACCTGCCCTCCGCACAAGTAGGTTACAGGGCAATTTTATCTACCACTAAAGACCTTAACTTGCTAATATGAAGCCAGGTTATGTTTTTCCAGATATGCGGAATTTGTTCATGTACACCACTTGGGAGTCCAGACATCTTACAACATCTTTGCCCCCTAGTGCCTTAAAGGCTCCCGCTATAAGGCGGAATAAGGGGGCTCGGATGCACGCAAGTCTTATCCTTACTGAAACGTAGAACGGCTGCACACGGATGACCCAAAATGAAAATTGTTTCGAGAATCGCACTGACTAACTGCTACTTCACAAAATTAGAAGCATAGCCAGTTTTATGAGCCATTTTGCTTTATTCCATTATATCCCAAAGCCAAAGAATAATTAGTCTTATGCTCCATTGGAAATGGAAACAATTAGTCTTTGGCTCTATTGGAGTCCAGACATCTTATGCCAATTATTCACAAAGTCCTTATTGATACTCATTTTATGACATCCTACGAAACCAGCCACAATAACTACTTCAGCTGCTAAAAAGAGGCGACAAGTAAGAGGACCAAGTTCTTTGATGAGTAAGCCATGTCTAGGCAAATGGTGGTCATATTAATAATGCATGTCATGCGCTTAATGTGAAGGGGCTTTGCAGTAAAAGCAAAGCTTACACTACATCATAAAAGCTGTCTCACAAGATCCTAAATGCCATTGGTGAGAGAAATCATAAATATTAGCCTAGGGCCTCAAAGGTTACAATCATAAGGCGGGGTAGGGAAGACAGATGTATGCAAGCCTTACTCCTACATTGGAGACATAGAGAGGCTGCTTACGGATGACTCATTATGAAAATTGCTTCGAGAATCTCACCAACTGACTGCAACTTCACAATACAAAAGATCGCACAGTTTTGTAAGCCATTTTGCTTTATTCCATTATATCCCAAGGCCAACGAAACTATGGGAAATTTATAACAAGGGTAAATAAACAGCCCACAAAATTCATCGACATCATGAACTTCAAGATACATTTCAGCATGAAAATAAACATTTCAGCATGGTTAGATTTTCTCAAGAGGTACAACTGTAGTTGAGATTAACAATTAAAACCCATGAAATTCAGAATCACCCAGCTGGAAGCAATTCCGCAGAGCTGCTACATGCAGATTGACCATACTCCCAACCAAATTTGCTGAACAAGGACTCGATAAAAAGTGCATGCAATTTGCTGAAGAGAAAAGAAAGCTATTAAGCAGCAAGGGGGAGGGCCAAAAGATTAAACCTGAGACAGCCATAGCGGTGCGGCGACAGAGAGCTTTTTTTCCTACCAAATTATTGGGCAACACTTCAGTGGCATTTCTCAATTCTCATCACCACCAGGAACAAGCATTGCCTGTAGTCAGATATGGCCACAAGCATCTCCAGAAGTTTAGCTCAAGGAAAACTTTCGATAAAATGATCCTTGGTCACACAGCAACATAACAGCACTAAATCGTAGGATGAATCACTGAGGGTTAAGCTCATCAACCAAGAATTTGCCCCCAACCAGCATACTGTGTTTCTTTTGGAAGGGACGAGGGGGTGGGGGGGTGACGGATTGTCGGAGGAAGCAGTGGATAATGAGAGGATGATGCCACAACAGCTGAAAGATGCATACTATGGCTATACAGCATTATCCCGGTATAGGGCAACCAGAGCCCTGCAGGGCACAGAAGTATCCTGGTAGATCATACAGCCGAAATATCTTAATAAGATAGACCAGCAGCAGAAATCTTAATTTCAGCGACGGGCATAAGAAAAGAGAATGGACTTACTGGTGTATGCTGTAACCATCAGACATATCTTCACAGCAGCAGCTGGAGCAGTCTCTTCTTGTTTCCCCTTTTGGATTTTGTAGTACCACCAAAGATGTAGATTTTTAACAACTGCTGCAGTAAGATTCAAGGCTGTTCGCATCCCTGATCCTGAAGCAGGGTGATGAGAGCCTCTATCAAAACAGCAATAACTGTGACGTGGAGCCACATTCCAGCAGAATAGATCACAGGAGTCCAATGATTATGCATTGGTGCCAAAATCAGGCAGACTGGATCAATTATGATCTCCCGGCTCTTTGTCCTGCAAAAGAGTATGACCAAAGTAATGTTTATCCCTTCACGGTAGTTGTTGAGTGGAGGTTGGAGTGTTTCATCTTTCTTTCCAAATTAGTTGATATAGTGTAATGATGAAGGCTTGATAACCTACTCCTAAGAAGTTCAGACTTAGCTTTGCCACTGCTTAAGAGAACAGAAGACGCTCTCTTTCAGACACCACCATCATCAGACACCACCATCATCAGAACTAAGTTGCTTAAGTCATGAACCTCATTAAAATATTATTTACCCTGACGTCTTCAAGGGCTCTCATATCAAAGGAGGGTAGAAGGGGATTGGACATACAAAGCCTTTCTCCTGCATTAACAACAGAGAGGGTGTTCCCACTTGACCCTAGACTAAACACCACAGAAGAATCATCTACTTTACGAAGATAGAAAGGCATATGGATTTCAGAGCCATATTAAGTTGTTCCATTATCATCCCAAACCCAACAGAAGAATGAATTTTACGTTCCTTTGGAAATGTACAGTCTCCTCTAGTCTTAACTTCCTTTAAAGAAATTGGTTGGGACTCTACACTCGGTGCTTTTCTACTGGAAAATAGAAAAATCTGATAGTATAAAGAGATATAACTAAGGTTGTAAGCACAGGACAGTAGGACCCACTTCTCAGGGAGGTAAACCCTATTTCTATTGGGTATCTTTTAGCTTCCACTGAGACAAGAAAGTAATAAAAAGATATGAACCACACAAGTCTTGCACAGAAATTATTCCAACAAAACAGCCATACAAGGTTTCCTATCCCAATCTAACAATGCAACTTCAGAGAAAAGCAAGTTAAGATTATATTTTTCTTTCTTTATTTTTTATTTTTTATTTTTTATTTTTTATTTTTCAATTTGGTGACGGGGTTATGATTAGAATCAAACTTACCAGAAACCATAAGAGTATTGTCATTGTAGATATAAGGAATTATAGTGTAGCCACCATTATGTATTAAGTTGAGGATGACAAGATTTAGTCTCTGCCTTCACACTTCTTCTCAACATATCCTCCATAAGCAAAGCAGCCTTTGTAACATCTCCAGACAAACGACAGCCAGAGATCAACAGGTTATAAGCCACAGCATCAGGACATATGCTCTCATTCAGCATGGTATCCCAAATCCTAAAAGCTTCCTCCATATCACCGCCTCTACAGTATTCTCGCATTACAGTCGAATAGCTAATGCAATCAGGTTTGATACCATGTAGTGTCATTTCTCGAATAAGCTCAGAAGCCTCCTGAATCCTACCAAGTTTGCAGAAACCATGTATTAGAATATTGAATGTAACTGTGTTGGCTAAGGACCCCTTAAGCATCAATTTGTGGAGTTGTACAGCATCCTCAATAATGCCAAAACTGGTGAAATAGCTAAGGAAACACCCATATGTAATCTGATTTGGGCTGACGTTACTTGTTAGCATTTTATTGTAGATAAAGTGAGCTTTGCCTACATATCCCAATCTAAATAGACCATGAATAAGAGCAGTGTAAGTAACAACATTAGGCTCACATCCGTCACTGATCATTATATCCCACAGCTGCAAGGCCTTCTTAAGGTTTCCTGCTCTTGTGTAGGCATCAATCATACTTGTATAAATCACATCATCAGGCTTCAAGCCATTACGATTCATGTCATTTAAGATCTTTAATAGTCTTTCCCTGTCATTTTGTTTCAGCAAGGTATCAACAAATATTGCATAACAGACAAGATCCATCTTGATTTGTCTCTCCAACATCTCTCCACACACACTCAATGCATCCTCTAATTTTCCCTCCTTGCAATAACCACGCAAAAGGGCACTGAAACACATCTCATTCAGCTTGAAATCTTCCTTGTTAAGGTCATCGACCAAGTCTTGGGCATCCGAAACCCTGCCAGCAGAACACAGTCCAGATATCAGGGACCTGTAAGTATACGTGTCAGGAACTAAACCGTTTGCCAACATTTCGTCCAGCAATTGGAATCCCCTAAAAGTATCACCTTGCTTGCAGTAGCCATCAATCATAACATTGTAGGTTACCTCACTAGGCAACACATTTCTGTCTACCATTTCACTGAACATTTTGTTTGCATCATCCATCCTCTGAGCATGACAAAGACCAAATATCAAAGCGGTATACGTGTAAGTATTTGGTGCAATGCCTTTATCAGTCATCTCATGATAGAGCCTAAATGCTTTATTGAGTTCTCCGCCTCTGCAGTATCCACTAATTAGTGATGTATAAGTGACCACAGTCGGGGTCAAGTTCTTGGTGATCATTTCTTTAAATAGGCATTCAGCAGTGTGTAGCTTCCCAAACTTACAATGCCCATAGATCAAGGAATTGTAAGGATATTCGGCTACTTTCACTCCAACCTCCGACATTTTAGCAAGCAATTGAAGGGCATCACTTAATCTTCCCTCCTTGCCTAAAGCATCAATCATGGACAAAAATGTAACCTCGTTTGGCAACAGTCCCCTCTCTTCCATGCAGGTAAACAACACCTCTGCCTGTTCTAACTTTCCGCTCTTGCAAAGAGAATTGATTAGAGCACTATAAACAACCACATTAGGAACTACCCCAATTCTCACCACCTCATTAACCAAATCAAAAGCATCCACGACCTTCCCCTTCTTCCTTAACCCCTCGACAAGAGTAGAAACCACCCCCTCACTAGGCACAAACCCTAATTCCACCATCTCCCTCGTCATTCCCACCGCATTTCCATACTCTTCAACTTGACACAACCCGAGCACCAAAGTACAATAAGTCACAACATCCGCACTCAACCCCTTCTTCCCCAACCCATCCTTAATCTCAACACCTTCCCAAACCCTCCGGCTCTTACACAACGCCCGAATAACCACGTTATACACAACAACATTCAATTGACACTCATTCGCCTCCTCTAACCCTCGCACGAATTCCAACGCCTTATCCACCTCCTTAAGCTCACACCAACTCCTCACTACAGCCGTATACACATAAACATCCGGCTTCACCTCGAAGCCACTAATAATATTATCATCATCATCAACATTACGAATATAATCACGATTTACAAACAATTCATCGAACAAATCGAGAACTAATCGAAATCGACGAGAGCTAACCAAAGCATGAAACAAAGCACTAACAGTCCTAACCTCGGGGAAAATGCGGTGGCTCAACATGAGCCGAATCAGGTCAACGCCGGTCAACAGCCGCCGAGCCTGGACGTGAGAGTTGACGAGCAAATCGAACGCGGCCGACGACGGAAACCTATGATCCCGAAACGCGGCGTAGAGGTGAGAGAAGAGGTGGCGGTGGTGGTGGTGGTTGAGGAGGGTTTGGAGGAGAGAGGAAGCGGGCCAAAAGAGGCGGGAAAGGAGGAGGGAATGGATGAGAATGGAGAAGGAGGAGAGAGAATGGGGGAAGCTGAGGTGGAGGCCGAGGAAGTTGAAGAAGCGGAGAGAGAGTTTAGGGTCGTCTTTTGTGAGGAGAAGGAGGCGGTCGATGTGGCAGTGGTGGAGGTAGTGGTGGTGGCGGAAGGCGGTGAAGGATTGTTTCCAGGTGGTGTGTGGTGTTTGTCGGATTATTGAGTGAAGTTGTTGGATTATTTGGTGGTCTTCGTCGTTGCCGTCCACGGTGGCAGTCAGCGGTTGTTGGGGAGAGGAGGAGAGGGTGCGGTGGTGGTTGGAGAGTGGTCGCCGGTGGTGGAATCTTGTAAACACCACCGTCATTTTCTAAGTGAGCGTTGTTAGTTCATGTGACAACTGACAAGGTGTTCGTTGTTCCTTTTCTCTGGGAATTTCTTTTTTCTTTTTTGAAGGGATTTTCTCTGGGAATTGGATCGAAGTAAAGCTTTACAACATACGGAGTAGAGGTGATCATGAACCGGACTTAGGGTGAAAAAGTAGGTTCGGTGTGTGGGTTGTGTCGGGCCAGGCTTTTCTTTCGGGCCTAATTAGTCTGCCAAAACGGGTTTTTGGGCTGTTTCGGACTCGTTCGGGCTATTTTTTTTAAAATTACGTATTATCTAATTATTACGTTTTTGATTACTTTACACATTAATCTAATCATCAATCAATCAATCAATCTAATATTATATATATAAAAGAGAGATTTTTGAAGAGCCTACAGAGTGTCTGACAAAAGAGAAATACTGAGAGAGTCCAAAAAATGGAAAATACCGTAGTTTATTATTAACAACTCAATTAGCAGTCGTATATAGAATCTTTATTTACGTGAGAGTCTTTCATAAACTTATCTAATAGATTTTCCACATAATAAATTATAACATTGGTTATGTGTAACAGAAAACTTCAGAACATATATCATTAGATTTGTTTCGAAATGTATCTCAAATTGAGATCCATTTACACATTTTTCCGATATACAAAACAATTTACATACACCGTATACATTTAGTAGAGTTTTTTTTTTTTTATGAAAAGTTTAAAGAGAGTCCAACATAAGAGATATAGTGAGAGAGTCCAAAAAATAAATGTTTCTCACAAGGGTTATTAGGTAGAGTCTTTATAAAATTGTAATTTGAAAGTTATTTAAATGTGGCCCAACATTATTAGTCCTAACTTTCATTTTGTATATCTTTGAAATCTAATTTAAAATGAGTTTCATTTATACATATGTTTGATAGAAATGCATTAGTCATCAGGCATCGAACGAAAATTGCAAAAAAGAGTTTGTGTTTATTCTCAAACTACTCAGCAACCAAAATTAAACACTATGTTTGGCTTTTTAAGGAAAAATGTTTTAACGTGGGACTTTTGTATAAGAGTCATTAAATACGATATAATATGTGTACCGTGCAACGCACGAGCTTAAAACTAGTACATAATAATAAAGGAGGGGTTTTTCAAGGGCCTACGTCGAAAGTTGAGGTTTTCGATCTCATAGAGAGAGTCCACGTTTTGTAAAATGGCAATAACTTAGGAGAAACAAAGCCATTGTAGAGTTTGATCAGGAAAAGTGTGGTAGTGTTGGTATAAAAAAGAAGGAAAATTATTCCGTAGAAGCGAGAGTAGGTACTCTCGCTGAGCTAGCACGCGCATGTCAGACAGCTGGCCGGTCTGAATAAATTAAAAAACCGGACCAAAATAATTCAAAACCGGCCCAAATCAATTTTTTTTTTTAAAAATACCCACATTACTTTCTTCTCTCTCCTTACCCACCGCTGACGATGCTACGGACTACCTGGCGACGTCAACCAAAGTCTGGCCGCGCTCATACGAACTCCTCCGCATCATCGGCGACGGCTCCTCTGACATGCAGCCGGATACACTATCCCAACCACAGCCCTAACCACCATCGCCCACCCTATTTGTCGCGACCAAGAACCTCCATCTATATTTCACGCCGGAGAGAAGAGAAAGATAGTTTTTTTTTTTTTTTTTTTTAATAGAAAAGTGAGATTGTAGTGTGTATTTTTTTTTTAAGGGAAAATTGTATTCTTTTGGGTGAAGGATTAGGAAGAGTCTGGAAGTTTTGAGAAGTGAGAGAGAGGAGCTAAGAAATATGTGGACTATGGAGTGCGTGTGGTAGTTAGGAACAAAAATAGATTTCTTTTTTCTTTATTATTGATGTATAAGACTAACAGTAGTATACGAGTATGTATTATTTGTAGCATGTAGAAATGAATGTATGTATTTGTAACATTGAAGAATGAATGTTTGAAAGTTATGCATTTCATTTCATTTTAGCATACAAAATATTGACTACTCCATAGTCCATACAATGTAAAATTTATATACTTTAGTATACAATTTTTGTACTTTAGCGTAAAATTTATGTACTTTAGTTTAACTTTTATGTACTTTAGCGTAAAACTATTGTACTTTAGTTCAACTTATATGTAATTTAGCGTAAAACTTATGTACTTTAGCGTAAAACTTATGTACTTTAACGTAAAATTTATGTACTTTAGCTCAAATTTTATGTACTTTAGTTTAACTTTTATGTACTTTAGCATAAAACTATTGTACTTTAGTTCAAATTTTATGCACTTTAGCGTAAAACTTATGTAGTTTAACGTAAAATTTATGTACTTTAGCTCAAATTTTATGTACTTTAAGGTAAAATTTATGTACTTTAGCTCGAATTTTAGGTACTTTAGCGTAACATTATGTACTTTGGCTTAAATTTTATATACTCTAGAGTATAATTATGTAATTAACAAATTATGCAATTATGTACTTTAAAAATTATGTACTTCAGCAATACGCACTTTAGTGTATCAATTATGCAATTTAGCGTTTTACTTGTGAACCCTAGCACTTCATATTTTACTTTAGCATCTAAATCATGTACGTTAGCGGAGTAGTTACGTACTTTAGTGTATAAATTATGTAATTTTACATTTTCCTTACGTACCTTATTATATAAATCATGTACTTTAGCGTATTAGCTATGTACTTTAGTGTATTAACTATGTACTTTAGCGTAGTAGCTATGTACTTTAGTGTATTAATTATCTACCTTAGCGTAGTAGCTATGTACTTTAGTGTATTAATTATGTACTTTAGCGTAGTAGCTATGTAGTTTAGTGTATTAATTATGTACTTTAGCGTAGTAGTTATGTATTTTAGTGTATCAATTATGTAATTTAGCGTCTAAGTTATACTCCCTCCGTTTGCCTTTAAACTTCCTACTTTCTATCTAGGGGTGTTCATCTTTAAACTTCCTACTTAGAATCTTTCCTTATTTGTACATATAAATACCTAAACACCCTTACTTTTTTATTAAAAGGGCAAGTGAGACATACCCCTATGTGTAATTTTACATCAAGTGGACTCTAAAACTCATTATTTATTCTATTTTTCTTAAAAACTGTGTTCCGACCCTACGCGTTTTATAGCCGAACGGAGGGAGTATACAGTATATAGTGTAAATAGTACACTTTATCATTTACAAAATATATTTTATTTTATTAGTTTTTCTTACTTCAAACGATTTGTATTTCTGTAGTTATGTTACATACGGAGTATCTTGCTATATACGAAATACTCTTTAGGAAAACCATTTCAATTAAAATAAAGAAAACAAAAAGACACGTAGAAAACCAACTAAGGACTAAGGAGTAAGTGACACAAACCCACATGCGGCCCTCTTCATTTTGCCATTTGCATTTCCCAGGTACACAACCTCCCTCTCTCTTTTATGAAAAACCCAATTTAACCATTTTAACCCCATTTTCCCGTTTTCCTCTCCTCCCTAATCTCCTCATCCCAACCAACAACCAGTCAACCACCCCGCACTCCCGCCCCTTCACCAACTCGCATGCACGACTACCGTCTTCAACTAGCCGGATCTCTATCTAGAGCGAGAAAAGGGTCCGCGCGTGGGGAGGGAGTCACTGCCGATTGAAACGGGTGGTCGGGGTGATATTGTCGGCTTGAACCATCACAAATGACGTCGCCAGCGACGGAGGTGGTGGTGTCTAGCGCTACTGTGCCGGCAGCAGGAGGCGGTTGTGTGGTGGCGCGGGAGGAGAGATAAAAGGTGAGAGAAGTTTTTTTCACAAATAAACCGGTTTAAAAAAAAAAAGGGTGACGTAGTGCTGGCGTGGAGGTGACGTGGCACCGGGACTAGGTAGTCCCGGGAGTATGGTATACGGCCTGAAGAAAGAAATACATTCACTTACATACCTAATAGGATTAGTATTAGAGTTGAGTTTTTCGAGCGACCAGAAAATTTGATTTTATTTTTCTTGCATTGTGAGATAATCCACAATTTTTAGGAGTTTTGTGTACAATATAGAAGCCAATTGGGACTAAATTTCTTAATATACTATTGTTAGGTCGTCTAGAAGTACTTACCTATATATATACACTCATACTCAATTACTCATATAAATTATATACGCGCATGCATGCTTGAAACGTGTGAACATTGTTTGTTTTGTACAATTTTTTTTCTTTTTTGTATGTTTATGTCCAATATGTATTATTGTATGTGTATGTATGTAATTTGTTTTCTTTTTCCGTGCATAGCATAGCTTAGGTACGTAGTAGAAAAACATGGGATCAAACCACCTATAATTTGCGTACAAATCAAAGGTTATGTTTATATTTAGTCCGTCGATGGTGTTAATTAACAATTTTGGCTTTAGCTTGATTATAAAGGCTAAAAGCTAAGTTATAAATTAGTGTAAAAGATCAGTAGTGGGTTAAACCAATAATGGTGAGTGATATCCCCTTCTCTACGTACATACATAGATGCTTCTTCAACTAATTTTTACTAGCAGTAGTAGTGAGGCGTACACGTTTAGTAGTACGTAGAAGTTGTAGTAGTAGGAGTATTATTAATAGTAGTACTCCCTCATGTTCTATATGGATGTTCTGCAATGAAATAACACGAAATTTTCTGTAGGTAGTAAGATATGTTGGAAAATGAAAGTGGTTGGGTCACAAACATTTGGACCACAAAAATAATTACAAATAAGGAAATTAGAAAATCATTTAGATCTGACTCAAAAAGGAAACATGAACATCATTCAGAAGTGGAGGGAGTAGTTGTTGTAATAGTAGGAGCAGGAGTATGTATAGTAGGACTAGGAGAATTATTAATAGTAGTAGGAGTATGTATACTAAGAGTTCATGATTCATTCTAATCCCACTGGAACTAGATTAGTGAGAGTACACCATTTACTCGAAACAGAAGTTCAATATCTATTCTGATCCTATAAATAAGAATGACGGAAAAATGTATTTTCTATTATAATTAATCAAATCCAAAATTACATAAAATTTACAATGTCACACATAGTCAAACTCGAAAAGCTCGGCAAGGTTTGGACCATACACCAAGCTAAAAATAATCTGCTTTGATGATGGGAGCTTTATCTCCAAACCTAATAGGCTAATCTCAATGTTAATGTTAAACTTAATTAGAGTAGTAATCTTTAGTCCATTAGCTATCATATCCCATTTATGTTGGGCCAGTTAGCTGAAAAAAATGAGCGAGTTAAGTATTTGTTGTAGCCCTACTGACAAAAGATAGTTCATTATCAATTCTAATCCTACTCAAAATATTTATAAGTTACAGGTAAGAAATTAAAAAAAAAAGTCGACATTTGAGAGAAAAAGTACGAATTTCTACTACATTACTAATTGTAAAAATTGAAGAATTTTTATGCAAGTGAAATTCAAAATCCTACTCTGTTAACATTCGTAGAAGGGGCCTAAAATATGAACTTTTTTTTTTTTTTTTTTACTAACATGTAATTTTATTGCAACAAATCAAGTACTACATCATCTACGGGGCATACCCCTGACTTGCAAACAAATCACTCAAGGTACTACATAAGGGCTCTCTTCATGAGCCAGCTTTTATCTTTTGCACTGACACCTTGAGCCAAATTTCCTATTCTACTCTTTACTTCCTGACACACAATCTGCACAATAGACTCAGGCCTACACATGACATGATCTAAGCGACACTTATTCCTAGCTAACCAGATTTTGTAGATAAGATTACAAATTAAAGCACCTGATGCTAGTCTTCCAATCTTGGATTTGAGTCTTCTTTTGATACACCACTCAACCGTGTTCCTGCAAGGGAATTGAATCCCCATTCTGCTGCTGAGCAAGCTCAAGCATTTTTCACTATACTCACAAGCAAAGAACAAGTGATCATGCGTTTTAGATTCTTTCTGACACATAAAACACAAATCCTCACTGCAAATCCCAATCTTCATTAGCTTCTCCTTAACTTGTAATCTATTCCTCAAAGCTAGCCAAGTTCTAAAGCTGGTCCTAGGGATAATATACCTATTCCAGATATACTTATCCCACACCACTACTTGCTGATCTTCTACCATCATCTTGTAACCATCAGCTACAATATACCCATTGTCATTCACTGTCTAGCTAGAGTTCAGTTGATTGAGTTTCTATTTGGTCCTGCACATCTTCTCCAGTACCAGCTGGAATCTACTGGTGGAGAGTAGCTCTCCCAATCTTCATTCTTTATGTAGATACTATGAACCCACCTATCCATAGGGTATCTGCTTTATCATAAATCCAATAAACATATTTGGCAACATTTGCAGTGTTCCAGACATATACATCCTTCAGCCCCAAACCCCCTGACTCCTTAGGAGTGCAGACATCAGTCCAAGCAACTAGAGGGCTCCTTACCATGCTCTCCATCCCATCCCAAAGGTAACTCTTGCAGATGGCATCTATCTTCTTTAAGACTGCTTTTGGAAGGATGAAAATCCTAGCCCAATAAGAATGCATATTAGCCAGATTTGATTTAACTAACACAAGTCTGCCACTGTAGCTGAGTTTCCTGACACTAAAGCTTCCGATTCTCTTCACAATCCTTTCAGTGAGAATACTGCAATCCAAGATTGAAAATCTACCTGTTGTAATAGGTACACCAAGGTACCTAAAAGGAAGCTTACCCTCCTTAAATCCTGAGAATTGGAGGATGTCTTGTCTAATACCATGACTGATGCCAGCAAAATAAATGTCAGATTTCATCTAATTGAAGTTCAGACCAGTAGCTTTTGAGAAGGTAGCAAAGCCTCTCATAAGGAGCACCACTGACTTCACCTCTCCTTTGCAGAACATAAGCAGATCATCTGCAAAGCAAAGGTGAGTCAATCTAGTTTTACCACACATTGGATGAAATCTGAACTCATCTTTCTCTGCCATTACATTCAAAATTCTGGATAAGTATTCCATACAAAGAGTAAAAAGCAAAGGGGAAAGAGAGTCCCCTTGCCTCAACCCTCTCTTTCCTCTAAAGAAACCAAACTGATCCCCATTTAGAGCTAAGGTATAACTAGTTGTAGTGACACACTCCATCACCAACTTTATAAAACTGTTAGGAAAATTCAAAGCTTCAAGCATTTCTTGCAAGAACTTCCACTCAACGGAATATGAACTTATGTTAGAATATGTATATAAGTAGAGAAATGAAACTGGCTTTTAGTAAGAACTAAGAACAATAGTGTATTAATTCTAAAAATCTATACAAATGTTCTAACAAAGTTAAGTTAATTAATAACTCTATATCGTCTTATAATCGTAATGTAGTTGCATCCAATAAGATTGAGGGCGAGGATAATAGTTTTCCAAGGATGCAAGAGGTATCTACTAAGGTTTGTACTATAAGGTATAAGTTAGATAGGTTCTATATCATCAGATAATTAAGTTGCAAAATTAAAAGTAGATAATGCGTAGTAAATATTATTAATCATATATCTATTTAAGTCCAGAATTCAAATGTCAGTGGTGTTTTTATTGTATGAGAGTAACCAAATTTGACAATTACTTCTACTATGTATGAATTTCATTTTTATACAAATTTAACCAAGTCATGTAGATGACTTTGAAGTTCATACGTTTAAGCTCTTCAAAGTCAATAAAAATTTAACAAAAAAAGCCTATAAAAATAATGTTTTTAAATTTAGATAAGTAAATTTACTTTTGAGTTTAAATCAATAGTTCGCCTATATAATAGTGTTTCGTCTACGTCGAAAGTTTAGTTTTTCGAGCTCATAGAGAGAGTTCACGTTTTGTGAAATTGCAATAACTTAGGAGAAACAAAGTCATTGTAGGGTTTGATAAGGAAAAACGTGGTAGAGTTGGTCTAAAAGAGGAAAACATCCACATACTTATCTATTAGGATTAGAAAAGTAGTATATATAATACGTAATCTTCTATCAAAATCTCTCTCTCAGGTTTTCTTTTGTTGTACTTGTCCTTTTTTATTTTATTTATAATTCAAGATTATATCAAATAAACGTTGAAGAATAATAAGTCACAAGTAGAGTAGGAGTTGGAGTAGGAGGAATGGACTCAACCGAAAGAGTATGAGTAAAAGTTGCAAAAGTAGTAGTAGTAGTAGTAGTAGTAGTAGTAGTAGTAGGACGAATAGAGTAGGAGTAGGAGCAAGAGTGTAATAGTAGGAGTAGGAATAGACAAATAATAGTAGTAGTAGTAGTAGTAGTAGTAGTAGGTGTAGGAGGAGGAGGAGTAGTAGTAGTAGTAGGTGTAGGAGGAGGAGTAGTAGTAGTATAGTAGTACTAAGAGTAGAATTAGTATGTAGTAATGGTCCGAGAAAATAATCCTACTACATTGAAAAATGGGAGAATTGTAGTAGTAGTAGTAGTAGTAGTAGTAGAAGAAGTAGAAGAAGAAGAGTAGTGAAGTTTAATTTGGAACAACATTTTATGCATGATCTTGAATAATAATTACTCGATCATCCTTACGCCCTGTTTGATAGGCCTTAATAAAAATAGTATTCAGATCAGTTCAGAGTCATTAAAATCAGATTAGATTAAAAATGTTCAAATAATTATCAATGTATTTGGTCCATAATTGATACTAATTGGTTGAAAATTTGAAATTCAATCAAATTTTCAATAAATTCAGATGAGATCAAATTAGTTCAGAGTCATTCAAATCGAAGCAAATCAGATCAGAATCATTCAGATTAGATCAGAAAGATACTGTAATACCCCAGATTTCAGAGGAGATTTCTTCAAAGTCTACTTAACTTTTACTATTAGTATACATTTAGTATACCAATATAGGTGCATGATAAGTTCTTAAGCTAATCATCTAATGACATGCTCCTTTGATATATTATTATATTTTTAGTTGAACTAACATTTTTTTTTATCTTTACATTGAGAAGTTAATTTTTTTGTGCGATACTAGAGAGAGTCTAATCTATTTCATTCTCAACCATACAATAAAAAAATATCAGTAAAACTTGGAATTAGCCAAGCCATATACAGAGTATAACTGATTAAAGTTCTTAGGAATAAATGTGAATGATAAACGAGTTAAAATCAACAGTCCGTCCAACACATGAGCATATGTTACAAGCTTAGCATACAAATGTAGAAGAGTCGCACATCATTTAGAGTTACTTATAAATAAATATTGGAGTCCATACCAAAAAGCTAGGACTATTGAAAATAGACTAGCAAAAACGTTACATGCTATTAGGTCATAATCTCAATTCAGAAAAAGTAAACCTTATTCAATAATGTATACTTTATTATCAAACTAAAATCGTGGAATTCAAAGTTCACATATATCGAATATAATCAAATATGTAATGCAAATTGAGATTAAACAAGTTAAAAGTTAATTTGACATATATTTATTTCATTATTTTAAACTTTATTTACCTTAAACCCAATCACTTTTTTGTTTGTCAATTAAAATCTAGATAATTAAAAAAAAAATCATTTAGCTATTGTATTACTTTAGTAATCGTTTTAGTTCACAATAATTATTAAGGCAGTCTATCACACAACACTTACTGTCTATTTATTTAATTTTTTTTTGGTCAATTGAGATCAAATAGTAATTTTAAAAAAAAAAAAAATATGCATAAATTAAAGTTTATATCTAGAGTCCGTGCAACGCACGGGTATGCAACTAGTGTGTATATATATATATATCTATTGGTCTTTCAACATACACTAAACTCTTTCAGTATTTGTTAAATGATGGACTCTCTCTATTGCTCTTTCAACATACACTAAACTCTCTTAGTATTTCTCAAATGATAATATATATATAAAAGGGAGATTTCCATCATTTGAGAAATACTAAGAGAGTTTAGTGTATGTTGAAAGAGCAATAGAGAGAGTCCATCATTTAAGAAATACTGAAAGAGTTTAGTGTATGTTGAAAGAGCAATAGAGAAAGTCCATCATTTGATAAATACTTAAAGAGTTTAGTGTGCGGTAAAAGAGCAAAAAATGAGTGGATAAATTACACATCTAATGATTAACAATTCACACAAGGAATTTTTGAAGGATATATAGAGAGTCCATCATTTGAGAAATACTTAAAGAGTTTAGTGTATGGTGAAAGTACAAAAAATATTGTTAACAATTCACACATAGATTCTCATTTGCTTGAAACTTTTACATAAAGCTATATTATAAAAACACGGTTTTTATTAAAAGAAGGGTTTTTTTTAAGAGTATAGGTTAAATGTTGTTGTGTGATTCAAAATAGACAGTGTAGACAACTTCGTATTTTTTTTTTTGAATTGATCAAAATTTTAAAATACATGAAAGCGACATCACAACAATTGGTATGGATTATTTTAATTGAAATGATAACATAGTTGGTTATAAACATAAAAATCATTAAAAATGATATAGTATTTGAACCGTGCAACATGGGCTTATATATAGAAAGGAGATTTTTGAAGAGCATAAAGAGAGTCCAGAAAAATACTGAGAGAGTTTAGTGTATGTTGAAAGAGCAATAGAGAGAGTCCATCATTTGAGAAATACTGAGAGAGTTTAGTGTATGTTGAAAGAGCAATAGGGATAGTCCATCATTTGAAAAATACTTAAAGAGAGTTTAGTGTATGGTAAAAGAGCAAAAAATAAGAGGATAAATTATTACACAGTTAATTATTAACAATTCACACAAGAAATTTTTGAAGAATGTAGAGAGAGTTCATCATTTGAGAAATACTTAAAGAGTTTGTTTAGTGTATGGTGAAATAACAAAAAAATATTATTAACAATTCACACAGAGATTCTCATTTTCGTGAAACTTTTACATAAAGCTATATTATAGAAACACGGTTTTCATTAAAAGAAGTAATTTTTTTTAATAGTAAAGAAGAAATGTTGGTGTATAATTTAAAAATGGACAGTGTAGACATCTTTGTATTTTTTTTTTTTTGAATTGATCAAAATTTTAAAATACATGTAAGCGACATCACAGCAGTTGGTATGAATTATTTTAATTGAAATGATAGCATAGTTGGTTATAAACATTAAAATCATTAAGAATAATATAATATTTGGACCGCGCAACGCACGACTTAAAACTAGTATTATCTAGTACTTGCATATTTAATTATTATACATTTTTGAAGAGGTTTTTGATGTTATTTTCATAATTTACAATATTTTATTTTATTAATAGTAATATTTTTATTATCTTAATATGCTTTATCCACTATATTTAGCCTAATTTTGCTACATTGAGTACTTTAATTACCAAATTCGTCATAATCCGACATCATTTACACTAGTTTATATAACTTAGGTTTACCAAGCCCGGCCCATATTATTGCGGGTTTTTTTCGTCCCGGGCTTTGGGCCATTTTCAGGCCTAGTTGGTCGGCCCACACCCGGGAAAAAGTCGGGACATCGGGCCTGGGCTATTTGTTCAACTCTAATACGGAGTACTCCACTTCGTATTTCGATTTTTTTTTTGGTTAAATATCATATGTTTTTTTATTATTTTATTTCAAAATAAAAACAATTGTCAACTATAAAATTAAGAAAAATAAGTCAGTGAGATTAGAGTAGCCCACTAAGCCCCTGTGCGATTAGACTGTATTTTTCTGATTTGGTTTGATTTGAATTGAGCTGATCTGATTCGAATGGAGCTAAATAAACTTGATTTGATTTAATCTAAATTGAATTTATTTATAAATTAACTGCATTTAGACGAATTAATAACAAGAAGTAAACTAGATTCATTAATTTTTATTTGGATAATTCTGATCTGATTTGATTTGATTTGAATAAAACTGATCTAATTTGATTTAATTTGAATAAATATGATCTGATTTGAAAATATATAAGTAGTTGTTGAAATAATTTATTTGAATACTAGTGCCAGCTCAAACTCCCCAAGACGTTTTTGTAGTGGAATAAGAAAAATTAATATAGAAAGTTGAGTGGAGTAATATTAGAAAAAAGGAGGAGAGAGAATGTAAGTATTAATAAAAGTAGGAGAGATATGTGAGAGGATATGTAATAATTTAATAAAGGGGTTTTTGCGAAATCATACCTTTAAATGTTACAAATTTGCAAAACCCTACCTTTTAAAATAAAATTTGTGAATAACCACGTTAAACAAAATAAAGTTTGCAAAATCCTACCTTATATGGTCTTTCCGTCACATTTAACGGTGATTAATCTTTAACCGTTTGTTGACCTCATCTCCCTCCAACTCTCTCTCCTAAAATGCCATTTCCCAGCCCAAATTGACATTTCCCCCCAAATTTACACTTACCTCTAATATCCCCAATTTTTCCTCAATAATTTACCTTGATTTCCCAATACTTCAGTTAAATTATCCCTTTCCTCTACAATACACCATAATTCCTCCAATTCTCATTAAATTATCCCTTTCCTCTACAATACACCATAATTCCTCCAATTCTCATCCTTCTTACCCAAACTTCAACAAAATAGAACAAAAACAAAAAAAACAATTTTAAACAAGAAAGTATATATATTTTTGGTTTAAAATCGAAGATTTTTGATGATGGCCAGTACAAAGAGTTTAATGATGGCGAGAACGCGACGGCTAAGAACTACCGCTTTTATCCACCGACACGGCGGTCCACGCGACGCACACGGCACCCCCACGCGTTTGAGTTTGACGCGCCTGGCCTCCTGGGCGGGTTGACTCAATCTAACTTGGCCTTAGAATATTCGCCAGCCGAGGAAGACGATGACGTCGTTGCAAAGAAACCAAAACGACCGAAGAGGGCTTGGGTTTGAGGGAATAGAAATAAGATGTCCCATTTTAGTTGAATTCAAAGATGAATTTTGAGATTAAATTGTGGGTTTTGTCGTTGTTGATGTTGAACCACCATTGTTGGTATTTCTATGATGATTCCAAAGCTCCGTATCTGTTCTTGATATTGTTGATTTGGATGCTATGTTGAAGAAGATTAAAATTGAAATCTTGAAGAAGAAGGATACTATAATGCATTAATGCGTTGATTTGGAAGCTCATTGAAGTGTAGGAGAAGGTTTAGTACGGAGAGAGAGAGTGAGGATTTGGGGAAAAATGAGGTCGGTCAACAAACGGTCAAAGAGTAATAACCATTAAATTTGACAGAAATACCATATAAGGTAGAAATACCATATAACCATTAAATTTTATTTTAAAAGGTAGGGTTTCGCAAATTTGTAACTTCTAAAGGTAGAGTTTCGCAAAAAACCGTTTAATAAAAGTAGGAGAAAGAAATATGTCCCAAAATAGATGGGGTGTTTGAGGTGGGACGTCCCAAAATGGAATATGAGGCGTTTGAACTGGTACGGAGGGAGTAAGTCATCAAACGCGAGCAGTAACCTTTCATTCCTCTCCTCCAATGACGAGTTCGAGGGCCCAACACTCAATGGGCCGTCAAAAGAGCGAGATATCGAAGGGTTGAGGCATGAGAGGCATACCGACAAAGGCGGCTTCCCGCCTCCCACTGCCGACCTCGAAAAACACACCTTCGTCCCCCAAATAAGGCACGCCAACAAGTGTTGCTCGAATTCCCAATCCCAATCCCCGGCCCACATTTCCATGCCGCCGGAGTTGGATTGCCGTCCCGGGATCGTCACCGAAAAAGCGGAGAACAACACAAAACAAATGAAAAAACTCTAAAAAAGCAAGAACAAAATGTAGAAGAAACCATGAGAAATCGCGAAAGAAAGTTAGAAATACATACCGTAAGAAGAGAACGGACTGGAGTTGGAAAGTAGGAATAGAAAACGTCGTCGGAGGAAGCAAAGGCATGCGGGAGAAGGAAAGGTGAGTAAAACAGCGGGAGCTGGGAAGAAAATGGCAGAAAATGAAGGTTTTTTTTGGAGAAAAGAGAAATGAAGGTGAAAGAATGATGAGGGAAAACCTTTCCCCTATTTATAGGGGTAAAAGGCGAGGGATAAAATGGTAAAAACGGCAGTTTTCACATAACTTCCCATAATTGCCATCATCATTAGAGCGCAGGAGTCAAAAAGTTTTGCATATTCCCGAGTTCACTTTTGCGAGTTTCCAGAGGACAGTTGGAGTGGAATACCGTCAAAATTCTGGCCAATCCCAGGAAAAGAAAACGCTGGGTATTTTATAATACCTTCGAGTCGAAGGACGGGTCGGCCAGGGGATAGGCTCCTTCTTATGTCCCGCACCCGCGACTCATCCTCAACGTTAGAGACTGGCATTTCGCCTCTGTCCCGCAACCGCTGTTGTACTATCGCGCTTGTGGATGAGCTCTACCCACGAAATCACTCATTGTTTGGAGATTACTCCAGCAAATCTTACACAGCAGATTTTGAAGTCACGACTCCAAATTGAAGAGATGTTATACTATAAGAAAACAACAATAGTGGATACACAAATTAAATTAAAGAATGTTTTCCAACTGCCCAAATTTCAATAATAATCAAAATATCGAATGAACCAAATATAAAGAGGGGTTTCAATAGTTTGGACCTCATTATGTATATTTGTAACTTTTTTGATATCTAAATCATTATCTTTTCTTTTTACAGTTTATGTAAATTAATCTCTAAATTGTGAGCATAATAACTTCAAGTTCGTTGATGATGGTGTTGCGGTTTTTGATATATTTGCTTTTTTTTTTTTTTTTTTTTTTTTTTTTTAATATGGGGCAAGAATTTCATTAGAAACAATTTTCCTTCAAAAAAAAATATTTTTTAATAAAAAAAGTCACCTCTTTTAGAACATACCTTTAAGAACAGTTTTGTACAAAACTGTTCTGGTAGAGTGGATATATAAGAGAACTGTTTTTGTACATAACCGTTCTGGAAGGTATTTAATAATATCCTATAAGAATGGTTTCAACCTTTCACTTAGCCTTTAAGTACAGTCGTCTAGAGGACCCGATCTCTTAGCCAATTTTTATCAGTGTACGCAAGGCTTTTTCAATCGGGTTTGGGGAAAGAAAGGGCTAGATACAGTTTCATTTGTACCTAATGCATGTCATCTTTATAGTCAAGTTTAAGACTGCCGAGGAGAAAGATAAGGTCTTGAATGCTGGGTATAACTTGTTTGACAATAACCTCTGATTGTTAAACCATGGGAATAGGGTATGGAACTAACAACAGATGCAGTTAAAAAGGTCCCAGTTTGGATGAAATTGTTAAGGCTAGAACTTAAATTTTGGACCCCAAATTATATCCAGAAAATCTCTAGTACTATAGGCAAGTTTGTTAAGGTTGATAAGGCCACTAAGGAGAGAAGCAGACTTGGTTATGTTAGAGTTATGATTGAGGTTTAGATAGATCATGAATTACCAACAATCTTGAAATCTGTGGATGAGAAAGGGAAGATAGTAAACCAGATAATTTTGTATGAATAGCAGGCGAGTGTGTGTACTGTTTGCAAGGGGATAGAGCACAAATATGATCAATGTCGGAAAAGGAATAGAGAGCAACCAAGAGTGAGGAGGGTATGGCGCCTTGTACAAAGACCACAGCGAGTACATGTGGATGTGCCAAGAGTGATCCCTACACCCTTAGACACAAAACTTACTTTGTCACTCCCCCAAACATTGGTCAGATGAATTCAGTTGCTACTAGTGGAAGGAATGTGCACATGCAATTAATTTTGACACCACAACAAGCACATGCTCAATTTGAAATGCCTGGGACAGTTGGTATATCTTTTGCAGAGATAGTGAGGAGTGGAAGTAAGGGAGGAAGTAGAGGAAATAGTAATGTTGGTCATGGTCAAGTGGACTATGGCTAGTATAGGTTTTTGGAACATAAGAGGTCCGAACAGTCCAACAAAACAAATGGAAATATGGAAAATCATAAGGTTGGACTGTTTAGACTCTTGGAAACTAAGGTGAAGACTAGCTCCCTATCTAGGATTCACCTTAGGACTTTTAGTAGTTGGTCTATTTGTACTAATAATAGTTCCCACCCTAGGGGGAGGATTTGGTTATTGTGGGATTCTTCCAAATACAGTATTTAAATTCTCAGGTGTTGTACTTAATTGACTCATGGCTTGGTAACTCAAGTAAGGGGTAATACATGTTTCTATGTTACTTGTGTTGCGGGGTGATTCCATAATCAACCCACCTTCGGTATATCAAGAAGAGCAGCCTCTAAAGGAGCTTCCCAGACAAGCTGACCAGCCCCCGCATGAGCTATTTCAGATAGGCTGGTCAGCCTATCTGGACAAGCTGGTCAGAAGCTGGTATAGACCAAGTCAGAAGCTATACTAGACGAGCTTGTCAGAAGCTGGACCAGATGCTGGTCTAGACCAGGCCAGCACACCAGCTAAGTTGGTATAGAGCCGGCCAGCACGGGATGGACCAGCTTACCAGGTCCGGAACAGCTCACCTAGTCCGGGCCCCGTAAGGTCAACACACCAGGATATCACTCCGAAGTGGACCTCTTTCCTGTAAACTGATGATGTGGCCGAATGTTGTCCATACACGTGCATTGTTTACAACCACAAAACTAAGGCAAAGTTAGTATAAATATGGTGGAGCTAAGTCGTATCACTCTCCAAATTCAATTACAATACTAACCTATAACTAATGTAGTAGGGAAGTAAGGTTCGAATCCACAGGGAATTATTGGGTTACTCGTAGTCTAGGTGTGCAATTAAGTAACAAGTAACAATTGGGGGTTTTGATTCATTGAGTTGTTGATTAAACTAACAAATAAAACAATGAATTAAGTGATTGATTTATCAAGATTAACGAAGTCTTGGTCGGGGCTATCGCCGCTAGCAATCCTAACAATCGGTCCTAGTTCCAATTCAATTATCCTCCTCTTAATTACTCTATTGTGGAATTAAATTCCTATTTTTCCTTAGTGATTAGTTATTAGGTGTGAGCACGACTCTAACAACACTAATTATTAAACGTTTTAAAATAAGCGATTAGACTCGATTCAATAACAACAATAAGACTTAGAACAATATCAATAGAGAATTGGGCACATACACTGAGCAGTAATATACTATGCCAATTATGTTGTTCTTCCCCCCAATCTAATACCGATGAGCACCTAATACTAGATCAAAGTTCTTTACTTTCCAGATTAATTAAACGAGCGATAATTAATAAGTCTAAGGATAGATTATGCAAACTCTAGGTGATCAATCTCAAATAAGCAAATCATAAACATTGAAACGGAAGAACAACAATAATTAAGAGTTAAATAAGAGAATTAGAACTCACGATTGGATCGAATGCTAGCTTTGAATTACCAAGCCAAGAAAAAAAGATTAGTTCTCCATACGATGTACCGACAGTTACAAAGAATACTGAAAGATTCTAATCACAAGGGTTCTGAGTTTGCTATTTATACTAATAAGATTTGAGAACAAAATTAGGAAGATAATCTAATTAGGAAAGCCCGGCAAGAGGTGGCCGCGATCGCAGCTCCATCTCCCGCGATCGGGGGAATCGGTTCTGTTCTCCATTCTCGTTCATGGATAATTAGCCGCGATCGCGGTAGAAACTGGGTTGTTAGACGATTTTCAAACGGACGTATCTCCCTCGTTACGTGGTCAAATAAGGCTTATGACCACTTCCCGGAAAGCTAAGATCATGAATTTCATCTCCAAGTGTCCAAGTAGTTTGAGAGATATGAGCCTTCAAAGTTGACCCTTGCGCAAATCCGCTCAAAAATGCTTCTAATGGACACATTTTCTATCAAAACATTACAAAACCAATAATATGAAATGTGAACCAATAAACAACATAAACATCTCGTAATCATCGTGTAAATCGTATAAAATAGCACTCGAAATTCTAACGTGTCAAAATACCCCATACTCAAAGGTATGAAGGGATATCTCTCTCTCTCCACTCTCTACACAAATACTATCTAAACGCAGACTTAGGCCTCGGAGGGGGCTTTCTCGGTCACCCCCCCATGAGGCTAGTGACGTTTCTCTATGCAGAAGCAGGTCCAGCAGCATGGTCTAAACTTCGTCCAGGGCGTCCCAAAGGCGTCTTCCCAACTTCATAACAAATCTTGATTGTCCTGTAAAAGAAGGTCAGTTTGGTCATTTTTTACCCGGAACAACGTGGTATATGGTTTAAATGATGCAAAGGATAAACAAGAGTTATGGGAAGATATGTGTGATATTAGTAGAGGATGGAATGGCCCTTGGTGTGTTATGGGAGACTTTAACAATGTTTTAATCCCTAATGAGAGGATTGGCTCAAAGGTGACTTATGCTGAGATTGTTGATTTTCAAAATTGTGTTTATTAGTGTGGTTTGCAAGATTTAAAGTCTGATGGGTGTCAGTTCACTTGGAATAACAAGCAAGAGGCAGGAAAAAGAGTTTTCTCTTAGATAGATAGAGCTCTGATTAATGTTAATTGAATGACGGAGTTTACGGATAGTCAAACTATGTTCTATATAGAGGGACTCTTTGATCACTCACTCTGCATTGTGGGATTAATCTAGGAGAGGAAAATGGGGAAGAAAAGCTTTAAATATTTCAATATGTGGAGCAGCATTCCTGGGTACACAGAGATTGTAAAAGAAGAATGGGACAGAGAAATCCATAGTTTAGTGATATATCAAGTTGTGCAAAAGCTGAAAGGATTGAAAAAATCCTCTGAAAAGTCTGAGCAAGAAGAAAATGTCGAACATTGAAGCCGCTGCAAGTAAAATACAAAAATGAACTTCATGAGATACAAGAGGAGTTGAATGAAAATCCAACAAATGCTGAAATCATTGAAAAAGAACGAAAAGCAGCAGAACAGTATAAATATCTCCTTAAAGCTGTGACTAGCTTTCTTTTACAGAAAAGTAAAGCTCAATGGCTCAAGGAGGGAGATAAAAACTCAGCTTACTTCCATTACACAATCAGGGCAAGGAGAATAAAAAACTTTGTGACTCAGGTGATAGATAACACAGGCAAGAGTTGCACTGAAGACATGGATATTCAGAATGCCTTTCTAAATTACTATATGTGTAACAACCCTAAATTTTCGACAAACTTAAACAAGAAAATAAAGGGCTGTTATGCCGCCGTTGACCACCAAGTCAACGACAAGGCTTACCAAAACAAAATTCTGAAAGAAACAACGACGGTCAGCGGAAGACTTGTAGTTAAGTTTACAATCCAAAAACAAACCAGAAGAAACAAATTACAATCGTTCCTAAAAATCCAAATGTTTGACGAATTATTCTAGATCCCCATGTCATGCGTTGACCTTCAAGCAAAAACAAGCAATCACCTTCAAGACCTGTCAACTGCGCCATCATAACAATGACACAGGCCCCAGAATAGGGTAGGGACAAACCCAAACAGAAAGAACGTCAGCACAGGCTGAGTAAGAGGAAAGAGCAACAAAAAGAAAAGAAGATACGCGCCTTAAAATGGCGCGTAGCTACAAATAACTGAACAAACTACGCCAAGAATTTAAGTCAACGAAGAACTGGGCACGATTCAGGTGTAACACAGAAACCGGCAGAAAAGTGCCAAACAGCGAAAACTGATATTCTTACACCTCAAAACTCTGAACAGCAAAATACGATCATCGAGGGCCTCCGAGAGGTCCCTAAAGACAAGCCAAGGGTCCTACCCCAAGACTACCGCATCTAGAGTTACAAGTAACGCAACCTAACGACTCGAGTGTGCACACCCCTCGCTAGAGGGCCGGTAGGACGAAACCACCTCTAGGAGGAAGTCTATTAGGGGGTTCGGTAGCTGATCTCCGACCCACAATACTACCTTGATCAGAGGTACAAACACAAGCCACAACCGCGTGGTGTGGTGACGGCTCCTACGTCCGCCCCTCTAGATGGGTTTTATTTATCTTCACTTTCGTACAATACTCTTCTGCCTTAACATTAGAGTACATTATTTGTGCTCGCGCTTTTCGATTTATAAACGGCCGTAGCCGGAAACAACAACATAAAAATCAACAATGAGTAATGGCATTGTCATGAAACAAGACAAGCATGAATATGAGATTCAAGAGTGAAAAAGATGAAAGGAGCATAACGAATAGTTGAAGCGAACGAATGAGCTTATGGGAACGAAAGGTACAATCATGCTCAAGTCTTAGATGATCAACGTTCTTACCTTCAACACTCACAATGCTAGGAAAGTATCAAAAGCCCACGAAAGGTACTTCCTCAAAGTCACCACCTAAACAAGTGTCAAGTACAAAACGGATTACTACGAATCACAAGGTAGCTAACTTCAAGCGACTTATTATAATCATAACCCACACTCTACACATCCCACAAGACAACCCCAAACAAACATGATCATAGGGTAACCAAACGAACCCCAAAACGCACCAAACTTTCACCACACCTTCCCCAACATGCTAGCAACGTTTTCAACCATTTAAATCCTTAAAATATCAACAATAACACCCAAAATAGGGCAAAATCAGAACTGGACAGAAACCGTTTAATTCAAACAAACCATTATGAAACCTTCCCAAATTTATACTACACGTTACCCATATCATAATAAGCCATCCTTTCAAATTTCATGCAATTCTAACCATAAAATTATCATCAAACACAAAAGCCCTAATTTATAAACCCTAATTTCATAGCTTCACAATTTCATGCTTAAAATCCCCAAACAACAACGAATACAACGCCAATCACAACACCATAATCATGTTCATGCTTTACATCATCAATTAAACATGAATTTGAAAAGCCCTAATTAAATTCATGAGGAAAAAGGGGTGAGAATCTTACTACACTTGATCAAGGACCAAGTGGGTGGAAAGGGGGAGGCGAGGGTGGCGGCTGAAGGTGGGATGCACGGCGGCGGCGCACGGTGGGACGGTGGCTGCTGCCGCTGCTCTTCTCTTTCTCCTTCTTTCTCTTCTTCTCTCTTTTCCTTTCTTTCTCTTTTCCTCTTCTTCTGCGTACGACTTGAAGGGGGTTTGTTTTTCTTTTTTTTTTTTTTTTCTTTTATATAGTGTAAGGTGAGGGAATAAGTAAGGGTATTTTGGTAATTTCGCCAATTAACTGCCCGATTAGGAAAGTGACCCAAAACGGTAAATATACCTAAATCCCACAGTAGAAACTACACCTTAAAATGAGTCACAAAACGTAACACCCTAATTAAATAATAATCCCGAAATTAACGGGGTGTTACAGACTTCCCTCCTTAAAACAAATCTTCGTCCCGAAGATTTAGGTTCCTCCTCTAAGGTAACACAGACTCATGTATAACCACACATTTCTCGGTCGGTGTCCCACATCCAACTTTCTACTTACTGATTTGGGCTGGGGTACACAAAGGTACACATGGAATAAGTAAAGGTGAAGAGTAAAAATGTAGAGGTATAGTAATATAAAAAAAAGGGGGAGTGCATCATCAATGCGCTCCCACACAAGGAGTTGTGTTTAGGAAGAAATACATCATCAATGCATTTCTGAGGTAGCGCGCACACGTTTATAAGTGAATTAAGCACATTTAGAAATTCATACAGTACTTCAAACACGGAAAAAGGAAGAAGGAACGCGTAAGGTTCACATCCCCCTTAAAAGAAAGGTTCGTCCCGAACCAAAAGTACCTTAGTCGAATAAGTGGGGGTATTTTTCACGCATGGCGGACTCAACCTCCCAAGTGGCCTCTTCGACGTTGTTGTTACACCACAGTACCTTGACCATGTTGGTCTCGTTACGCCGTGTCTTTCTTGTTTTGGTATCTAGAATTTTCAGAGGTGCCTCCTCATAGGTCATTGTCTCATCCAACTCGATCGTTTCCGGGTCAAGCACATGAGATGGATCACTAACATACTTTCGCAGCTGGGACACATGGAACACGTTATGCACTTGGTCCAACTTTGCAGGTAAGTCTAGTTTATAGGCCACTTCACCAATTCGTTCCAATATTTTGTATGGCCCAATAAATCTCGGACTCAGCTTCCCTTTCTTGCCAAACCTCATGACACCTTTAGTAGGAGATACTCTTAGCAACACCATGTCATCCTTTTCAAACTCGATATGGCTACGAGTCTTGTCGGCGTAACTCTTTTGTCTGTCCTGAGCTGCCTTGAGTCTATCTTTGATTAGCTTTACTTGATCAGTCATCTCTTGGATATAGTCAAGCCCCAATACTACAGTCTCACTGATGTCGTTCCAACAAATCGGACTCCTACACTTTCTCCCATACAACGCCTCATAAGGTGCCATTTTGATTGACGCTTGATAGCTATTGTTATAAGAGAACTCAATTAAGTCCAACTTGTCTTCCCATCCTCCTTGAAACTGTAGAGCGCAAGCTCGGAGCATATCTTCCAACGTCTGATTTGTTCTTTCAGTTTGACCATCAGTAGCTGGGTGAAATGCAGTGCTCTTTAAAAGTCTTGTGCCCAAGGCTTCTTGTAACTTTGACCAAAACCTAGACACAAACCGCGCATCACGATCCGAAACAATTTCGTCTGGAACGCCATGTAGTCTCAAAACGTGATGTATGTAAGCATTGGCTAGTTGTTTCTTCTTCCAAGTATCTTTCATCGGTAGGAAGTGAGCACTCTTCGTCAGTCTATCTACGATCACCCAAATCATGTTATTTCCCTTAGGTGTCCTGGGTAAACCAGCGATAAAATCCATGGATATCGAACTCCACTTCCACTCCGGCACTGGTAGTGGTTGCAGCTTACCCTGCGGTCGTTTATGTTCACTTTTTACCTTCTGACAAACTAGGCACTTAGCTACGAATTCGGCTATGTCTTTCTTTAACCCAGACCACCAGAACACTCGTTTCAGATCCTGGTACATTTTATCTCCTCCTGGATGTACAGAGTATAAAGTAGCATGAGCCTCCGTTAGTATCTTTTCTTTCAGTTGAACATTGTCGGGGATACATACTCTACTTTGATAGCGAATCACACCATCTCCAGTCTTCTTGAATAATTCGCCATCTTTCTCCAACCTCCCTTTGAGGTACTCATCCGAACTCTGAAGCTCCTTAATCTCCCCTAAGAGATCATTTTGAAACGTAGTGACCCCATGTTCCGTTAGCTGTACCCCAAAGTTTATAAATTCATCTCTCAGCTTTTGTCGTTGTACCACCATTTGAATATTGTGCAAGGACTTCCTACTAAGAGCATCCGCCACCACGTTGGCCTTACCCTCGTGGTATTGTATCTCCATATCATAGTCCTTAATGAGTTCTAGCCATCTTCTCTGCCTCATGTTAAGCTCCTTTTGAGTAAATATGTACTTGAGGCTCTTATGATCAGAGAATACCTTAAATGTTACTCCAAACAAGTAATGTCTCCATAGTTTCAAAGCAAATACCACAGCAGCTAACTCCAAGTCGTGTGTTGGGTAGTTCTCCTCGTAACTCTTGAGTTGCCTAGACGCAAAGGCGATTACTCTTCGGTTCTGCATAAGGACACAACCCAGACCGTTCTTCGAAGCGTCCGTGTAAACCTCATATGGAATGTTTTCATCTGGCAGTGCAAGAACTGGTGCAGATGTCAACTTAGTTTTCAGGGTTTGAAAGGCTTCCTCGCAGGAGTCATCCCATTTAAACTTAGTTGCTTTCTTCATCAGTGTTGTCATGGGTTTAGCTATCTTTGAAAAATCCTTAACGAACCTTCTATAATAGCCAGCAAGTCCCAAAAAGCTCCTAATTTCAGTTACACTCTTGGGTGTAGGCCAGTCTTTGACTGCTTTAATCTTGGAAGGATCAACAGCTACTCCCTCCTTAGAAATGATATGACCCAGGAATGCAACCCTACCCAACCAAAACTCGCACTTCGAAAACTTACCATACAGTTTCTTTTCTCTCAATATTTCTAGTACCATCCTCAAGTGCTCTTTGTGCTCCTCCTCACTCTTCGAATATATTAGGATGTCGTCAATGAAAACCACCACAAATTTGTCCAAGTAAGGCCTAAACGTTCGGTTCATCAAATCCATAAACACAGCAGGTGCGTTTGTCAGCCCAAACGGCATCACAGTGAACTCATAATGACCATACCTAGTGGAAAATGCTGTCTTGGGAACATCCTCTTCTGCAACCTTAAGTTGATAGTATCCAGATCTCAGGTCAATCTTAGAGAATACACTCGCGCCCTTTAATTGGTCGAACAGATCGTCAATTCTAGGTAAGGGATATCTATTCTTGACCGTTACATTGTTGAGTTCACGGTAATCAATACATAGTCTCATACTTCCATCTTTCTTTCGTACAAATAAAACGGGTGCGCCCCACGGTGACACACTAGGTTTTACATACCCCTTCTCCACAAGTTCATCCAACTGCTTCTTAAGTTCTTGCATTTCCGCAGGTGCCATCCTATAGGGTGCCTTAGCAATTGGACCAGTTCCAGGGACTAACTCAATCTTGAACTCGACCTCCCTTTTTGGTGGCATTCCAGGAATCTCTTCCGGAAAGACATCCTCAAAGTCTTTCACTACTGGCACATCACTCAAGGCCGGGTATTCCACACTAGTATCCCGCACGTGGCATAAGAATAATGGATTCCCTCTAGAGATCTGTTTCTTTAGGTTCATTACCGAAATCAGTTTGACTTTCGGTCTCTTTAAGCTAACACGGTAAGAAACCCTAACATCCTTAGATCCCCGCAATGATATTTTTCCCAACCAACAGTCTAATCTTGCCTTGTACTTGCCCATCCAATCCATTCCCAAGATGACATCAAAGTATGGTAAAGGAAACTCTACTAAGTCGGTTTTGAACTCATGACCTCCAATTACTACTGAAACATCCTTAAACATGCTCTTACAATTGACATTCACTCCAGTAGGCATAGAGAAATCAAAATCCACAATTAAACTAGACTTAAGACCACATTTCTCAACAAACTTAGCAGCAATAAAAGAATGGGAAGCACCGCTATCAAATAAAACATGTGCAACAACAGAATTGACAAGGAAATTACCAGCAACCACATCAGTGTTGTCAGCTTCCTCTTGGTTCATCAGATATAATTGCCCCGCAGCCTTCTTGTTCTTTGTCGCAGCATTAACAGACCCACTTGGTTTTGCAGGGGTTGTAGCCACATTACCCTTCGTAGGGGCCGGGTTCCTAAAAGTGTTGTTGTTAGACCCCACATAATCGCTCTGAGCCCTCTGGTTCGGGAATCTAGGTAACGCAACCGACGTTCCGGAAACGGGAGCTGGTGGGTTCCCAGCCCGTTTTGAGTAACAATCTGACGCCCTATGGCCAAGTTTTTGGCAATGGAAACACTGTATCTTATCTCCATTGCACAACGTGGTCGGGTGGCTACGGTTACACTTTCTGCAGAAATGCTTTCGCTCATTCCCTTGGGTCTGAGCGCGGTTTGCCGACAATCCTTTGTTGGAGTAGTTCCCCATGTTAGCTGATTGGGTTTTCCCTTTGTGACCCCCAAAATTGCCTCTTTTGTTAGAGAGCTCCAAAAGGTCTAGCGGGCTATCTTTCCTCTTCAGCCCTATGTCTGACTCCATCTTAGTCACCATCCTCTCAGTATTGTTAGCCTTAGCGTACAGTGCCTTGACAGTCGGGAAATCTTCACCAACAAACCAACCCTTAACCTTCCAGTGAAGCTTTTCCAAATATCGGTTGACTTGTGCTTCATCAGTGGCTACGAGGTCACCGCCAAATCGGCTCAAGTCCATAAATTTTTCATGGAAATCCCTAACACTCATTTTCTCCGTTTGCTTCAATTCTTCGAACTCAGCCTTTTTCTGTTTCTTCAAGTGCTCAGGGAAGAATTCAGCCTCTAGATATTTCTTAAGGTAGAGCCAGGTCCTCTCATAAGAAGTTACGGTACCATCAGCTGCTCTTTCCACTATTGGCTTGAAGAATTCGTCACGAATTCCCTGCCACCAACGTCCAGCCAAGTCCCTCAAATAATAGGCCCCGATTCGTACTTTATATGCATCTGGGCAGCCCACTGAGAGGAAGATCCTCTCCATATCCTCAATCCATTCATCTAATTCCACAGGGTCACCTCTTCCGGAATAATTCGGAGGATTCTTCTTTTGCACAGCGTTAGACATCTTTGCCAAAGTCATCTCCTCATTATTCGGCGTAGCAGTAGCCTGATTAGCAGCAGTATTGTTACTATTTTGTTGGTTTACAGCTTGATTTGCCAGAAGTTGGGTCATAAAGTTGGTCATAGCTGCCATGTGTTGGTTCGAGGCTGCCATTTGCTGGTTTGAGGCCTCTTGTCCTGCAGCCAATTGCTGTAGGATAGCTGTCAACTCTGGGTTACCCTGATTAGTAGAACTGTTTCCGCGTGCCATATTCTATATGATAGTAACGGATTATATTAGCAGTATAGAATACTATATAAGGCATCTCACAGCTTGACGTAAACAACAAGGAGTAGTAAGGCAGAAAACGATAAATAGTTGAAACAGACGCCTCTAAGTTATTCGTCTCGTTTAGTTCTGACTTTTCTGTTTTTTTTTTTTTTTTTTTTTTTTTTTTTTTTGGGTACGGCACACGACTCGTGTTCGGTGTGGCACGAGTTGTGCCGAGAGCAGTAGCCTCACGGCGTAAGGGGCGAATTGGAAACGAATAAACCATGGCATAAACTCATTAGCAACACACAATTAGCGTATAATACTACCCATAACCTTTATTAAAGCAACATAATAGGTCTTAGGGGTCTTGTCCCCTAATTAAAGTACCAAAACGATATGACAAACATAAAAGCAAAGAGTACGCATAACATTCAACTCCAAAGTAAACAGAAATAAAACTTTACAAATCTTTAGATATCTAGTAGGCCTTATGCCTTTATTTATAAGTATCTATTGATCCTTTAATCATCATCACTTGGATCATAATCCTCATCATTAGGTACTTCTCCTCCATCATCTTGGCCTGAGTCACTCAACTCCTCATCCGAGCTAATCACAATTATCTCGGTGTCACTAGCTCCAATAACATCATCCTCCTCTTCACTCGTGGGGACTTCCTCAGGCTCCTCCTCCATGTCCACTGTTGCATCCTCTCCAATAGGCGGGGATGGGGGTTTAGAAGAGTGGGGAGATTCCTCAACTTTAACTTTCTTCTGATTCAACTGACTAGATATTTCATGCTCCTGTAGCTGAACCTTCTTGCCTTTCATCACATACGCTTCATTAGGTTCCGGGGTAGGGTCACCATTACCAGGGTTCGAGGGTACAGGAGGTATGTAGATTGGGTGATCTTCAGGTATTTGAACAGGGCTAAGGGAGATCTCATATTCCCACTCCAGAATTACCTCCAACCTGTTAAGGTCTATCACTCTACCTGATCTGTCCCTCAAATACTGTGTATTCCCTGTGAGACATGCATAATAAGCATTCCTCTCCAGTCTAGCTCGAACCTCCTCCCAGCGGGGATGTATCCTCAGATTAATTAAGGTCACAAAGACTTGGACTTCGGGCCTAGTTGCCCAGGGAAATCTTATGGCTGCCTCACTCAGTTTTGCTCTCATTCTGGTGACGAACTCCTCTACAGACTCACCAATTCTCATACGGTCCTGAAAAGTCTCAGATGAAAAAGCTATATGATCCGGTATCGTCCATGGGCCAGCAATTGACCTTACACCAGATGGTCCGAACTCCCAAACATACATTCTTGGGCCTGCCATTCTGCCAGTATTTCAAAGAGAAACTCCAAGTGCATTAGTATCGAAATTGTATATGTACACCACCTAGTATCAATGTAAACTCCTTCCCTAGTATCACATAACAGTTAACACATAGCATGCGAATGAATGCACCCAACCAATTCCCAAAAAATTTTTTTTTCTAAAAAAAAAAAAACGTTAGTCACAAAATATTTTTTTTTTTTTTGAAATCATTTTGTAAACTTAACCAACCAGAGCAGTGGCTCTGATACCAACTGTAACAACCCTAAATTTTCGACAAACTTAAACAAGAAAATAAAGGGCTGTTATGCCGCCGTTGACCACCAAGTCAACGACAAGGCTTACCAAAACAAAATTCTGAAAGAAACAACGACGGTCAGCGGAAGACTTGTAGTTAAGTTTACAATCCAAAAACAAACCAGAAGAAACAAATTACAATCGTTCCTAAAAATCCAAATGTTTGACGAATTATTCTAGATCCCCATGTCATGCGTTGACCTTCAAGCAAAAACAAGCAATCACCTTCAAGACCTGTCAACTGCGCCATCATAACAATGACACAGGCCCCAGAATAGGGTAGGGACAAACCCAAACAGAAAGAACGTCAGCACAGGCTGAGTAAGAGGAAAGAGCAACAAAAAGAAAAGAAGATACGCGCCTTAAAATGGCGCGTAGCTACAAATAACTGAACAAACTACGCCAAGAATTTAAGTCAACGAAGAACTGGGCACGATTCAGGTGTAACACAGAAACCGGCAGAAAAGTGCCAAACAGCGAAAACTGATATTCTTACACCTCAAAACTCTGAACAGCAAAATACGATCATCGAGGGCCTCCGAGAGGTCCCTAAAGACAAGCCAAGGGTCCTACCCCAAGACTACCGCATCTAGAGTTACAAGTAACGCAACCTAACGACTCGAGTGTGCACACCCCTCGCTAGAGGGCCGGTAGGACGAAACCACCTCTAGGAGGAAGTCTATTAGGGGGTTCGGTAGCTGATCTCCGACCCACAATACTACCTTGATCAGAGGTACAAACACAAGCCACAACCGCGTGGTGTGGTGACGGCTCCTACGTCCGCCCCTCTAGATGGGTTTTATTTATCTTCACTTTCGTACAATACTCTTCTGCCTTAACATTAGAGTACATTATTTGTGCTCGCGCTTTTCGATTTATAAACGGCCGTAGCCGGAAACAACAACATAAAAATCAACAATGAGTAATGGCATTGTCATGAAACAAGACAAGCATGAATATGAGATTCAAGAGTGAAAAAGATGAAAGGAGCATAACGAATAGTTGAAGCGAACGAATGAGCTTATGGGAACGAAAGGTACAATCATGCTCAAGTCTTAGATGATCAACGTTCTTACCTTCAACACTCACAATGCTAGGAAAGTATCAAAAGCCCACGAAAGGTACTTCCTCAAAGTCACCACCTAAACAAGTGTCAAGTACAAAACGGATTACTACGAATCACAAGGTAGCTAACTTCAAGCGACTTATTATAATCATAACCCACACTCTACACATCCCACAAGACAACCCCAAACAAACATGATCATAGGGTAACCAAACGAACCCCAAAACGCACCAAACTTTCACCACACCTTCCCCAACATGCTAGCAACGTTTTCAACCATTTAAATCCTTAAAATATCAACAATAACACCCAAAATAGGGCAAAATCAGAACTGGACAGAAACCGTTTAATTCAAACAAACCATTATGAAACCTTCCCAAATTTATACTACACGTTACCCATATCATAATAAGCCATCCTTTCAAATTTCATGCAATTCTAACCATAAAATTATCATCAAACACAAAAGCCCTAATTTATAAACCCTAATTTCATAGCTTCACAATTTCATGCTTAAAATCCCCAAACAACAACGAATACAACGCCAATCACAACACCATAATCATGTTCATGCTTTACATCATCAATTAAACATGAATTTGAAAAGCCCTAATTAAATTCATGAGGAAAAAGGGGTGAGAATCTTACTACACTTGATCAAGGACCAAGTGGGTGGAAAGGGGGAGGCGAGGGTGGCGGCTGAAGGTGGGATGCACGGCGGCGGCGCACGGTGGGACGGTGGCTGCTGCCGCTGCTCTTCTCTTTCTCCTTCTTTCTCTTCTTCTCTCTTTTCCTTTCTTTCTCTTTTCCTCTTCTTCTGCGTACGACTTGAAGGGGGTTTGTTTTTTTTTTTTTTTTTTTTTCTTTTATATAGTGTAAGGTGAGGGAATAAGTAAGGGTATTTTGGTAATTTCGCCAATTAACTGCCCGATTAGGAAAGTGACCCAAAACGGTAAATATACCTAAATCCCACAGTAGAAACTACACCTTAAAATGAGTCACAAAACGTAACACCCTAATTAAATAATAATCCCGAAATTTACGGGGTGTTACAGACTTCCCTCCTTAAAACAAATCTTCGTCCCGAAGATTTAGGTTCCTCCTCTAAGGTAACACAGACTCATGTATAACCACACATTTCTCGGTCGGTGTCCCACATCCAACTTTCTACTTACTGATTTGGGCTGGGGTACACAAAGGTACACATGGAATAAGTAAAGGTGAAGAGTAAAAATGTAGAGGTATAGTAATATAAAAAAAAGGGGGAGTGCATCATCAATGCGCTCCCACACAAGGAGTTGTGTTTAGGAAGAAATACATCATCAATGCATTTCTGAGGTAGCGCGCACACGTTTATAAGTGAATTAAGCACATTTAGAAATTCATACAGTACTTCAAACACGGAAAAAGGAAGAAGGAACGCGTAAGGTTGGACCTCTCGGAGGCCCTCGATGATCGTATTTTGCTGTTCAGAGTTTTGAGGTGTAAGAATATCAGTTTTCGCTGTTTGGCACTTTTCTGCCGGTTTCTGTGTTACACCTGAATCGTGCCCAGTTCTTCGTTGACTTAAATTCTTGGCGTAGTTTGTTCAGTTATTTGTAGCTACGCGCCATTTTAAGGCGCGTATCTTCTTTTCTTTTTGTTGCTCTTTCCTCTTACTCAGCCTGTGCTGACGTTCTTTCTGTTTGGGTTTGTCCCTACCCTATTCTGGGGCCTGTGTCATTGTTATGATGGCGCAGTTGACAGGTCTTGAAGGTGATTGCTTGTTTTTGCTTGAAGGTCAACGCATGACATGGGGATCTAGAATAATTCGTCAAACATTTGGATTTTTAGGAACGATTGTAATTTGTTTCTTCTGGTTTGTTTTTGGATTGTAAACTTAACTACAAGTCTTCCGCTGACCGTCGTTGTTTCTTTCAGAATTTTGTTTTGGTAAGCCTTGTCGTTGACTTGGTGGTCAACGGCGGCATAACAGCCCTTTATTTTCTTGTTTAAGTTTGTCGAAAATTTAGGGTTGTTACAATATGGACCTCCTGGGTAAAGACAATGAGACCCAAAAAGTCCACATAAACTCAGTTCGAAAGAGACACATCATTAATGAAGGAATGGGAAGCACACTCATGAGAAAAGTGAACAAGGAAGATGTAAAAAAAGCTTTGTTCTCTATCCCTGGCATCAAATATCATGGACCTAATGGTTATACAAGCCAGTTCTACAAAGATAACTGGGAGATTGTTAGGGATCAAGTTAGTGAAGCAATTAAGGACTTCTATGCGCATGGGAAGCTGTTGAACAGGTAAACAACACAGTTCTTACATTGATACCTAACGTAGCTAACCCAAACTATGTCACTGAGTATAGGCCTATTGCATGCTGCAATACTCTCTATAAGGTAATATCAAAACTACTATGTGATAGACTAGGCCAAATATTACCTGACATTGTAAGTCAAAACCAAGGAGCTTTTGTTAAAGGTAAGGATATTGTGGAAAACATTATGGTCTGTCAAGACCTAGTGAGAAAATAATAGAAAAGTGACCTCCCCAACGTGTTTACTTAAGATAGACCTCCGGAAAGCTTATGATAGTGTAGAGTGGAAACTTTTGCATGAAATGGTAGAAGCCTTGAAATTCCCCAACAAGTCTATTAGGCTGGTGATGGAGTGTGTCACCACTACTAGCTACACTCTGGCTATCAATGGGGATCAATTTGGTTTCTTTAGAGGGAAGAGGGGGTTAAGGCAAGGGGATCCTTTATCCCCTCTACTTTTCACCCTATGTATGGAATACATGTCTAGAATATTGATTAGAGTGACTGAGAAGGAAGAGTACAAATTTCACCCTCTGTGCAGTAAAACCAGACAACACATCTTTCTTTTGCTGATGACCTTCTAATGTTTTGCAAAGGAGAGGTGAAATGTGTGGTGCTTTTATTAAGAGGTTTTGCAACCTTTTCGAAAGCAACTGGGCTAAACTTTAACCAGATGATGTCAGACATCTATTTTGATGGTAATGGTCATGTGGTAAGGCAGGAAAGTCTCCATTTCTCTGGTTTTAAAGAGGGCAAGCTGCCTTTTAGGTACCTTGGAGTACCAATTACAGCTGGGAGAATCAATCATGGACTGCAATAGCCTTACAGAGAAGATTGAATTGTGAGGAGAATCAGAAGTATTAGTGCAAGGAACCTAAGCTATGCTGGAAGACTTATATTAGTTAAGTCAGTGTTGTTAATATACACTCATATTGGGCTAGGATCTTTATCGTACGAAAAAACTGTGATAAGGAAGATTGATAAAATTTGCAAGAACTACTTATGGGATGGAATGCAAAGTATGGTTGGAAGCCCTTTGGTAGCCTGGATAGAAGTTTGCTCCACAAAGAATCAGGAGGACTGGGGTTAAAAGATTTGTATGTTTGGAATAAAGCCTCAATTGCAAAGTATGTGTTTTGGATATATTAAAAAGCTAACACTTTGTGGATAAATAAAGGATGAGGATTGGGAAACCTACTCCCTACCAGCAGATTCCAGTTGGTACTGGAGGAAAATGTGTAGGATCAAGCAGAATTTCAGTCAACTGAGCCCAAGTAGGACTTTAAGCATCAATGGGTACACCATAGCTACAGGGTACAAGATGCTGGTAGCTGATAAACAGAAAGTGGTGTGGGGTAAATATATCTTGAACATATATATAATCCCAAGAACCAGCTTTATAACATGGCTAGCAATCACTTTTACAAAACAGCACATAGACGTCGGATGTTTTCGGACATAAACGTCGGATTCCGGTTCGACGTTAAGTTCACCCACGTCTATTAATTTGGAATAGAAGTGGGCTTTCAGTCCGACGTGTGTACAAAAAATAGACATCGGATTTTCTGGAAAAAAACCGATGTCTATATGTCAAATAGACATCGCATTTTCTGAGAAAACCCATGTCTATTTGTCAAATAGACATGAGATTTTCCAGCAACTCCGATGTCTGTTTGGTTGTTTAGACATCAGCTTTTCAAAAGACCCACCTCTATTCCTCCGAATCAATTAAAAAAAAAAAATTTTCAATGAAATTTGTTCGAAGAAGCAAACTTACATTACTGGCCGAAATTGACAACAAAGAGATAATAGAATTTGAGAAATAATCTATGTTTTTATTACGAAATTACAAGGTATTACACACACTAATCTGATTTAATAAAAAGGAAACATCAAACATGTACAAGATATAGAAATTAAAATTCTTAAAGAAACTAAAAGAAGAGCTTGAAAGGTAAATGTTACAGATCTGAAAAAAATGTTCATAATACCACACCACCCTTAGCAAACCTGCAATCTGCAGTACAACAACAAAACAAAGAAGAGAAAGAAACTTACCAAAATGAATGTTGAGATCCGATCTATGTAACCACAAAACAGTAAGTTCTAATCAAGCGCATAATTAAAGTTGGACACAAACTTACATTTTTTTTTTCATTTATGGGATCTTGGTATTGAACTCCTTGAATAAACCTAAAAGTTCTAGTTCTTTTCAAGAAAAAAAACTTCGATCTAGAGTTTTCGAAGAACATGAGGCCAATAAAGTTTCGAATTGGGCATTAATCATCGATTTTCGAAGTTGAAAGCCATGGATTTCATCCTTAGATTATTGGGGGAAAAATGAAAGAGAAAGTGTGAATAAGAATAAGACGAGTGATGGTGATGATTGGTGTTTTAAAATTGAAGAGAGGCCATTAATGGAGAAGTATGGTAGGAGAAGATCAGTTGAGAAAGAAAGAGAGAGATAAAGGGTGGCGGTGGAGACTGGGAGTGTATAATGTCTAAGTAAAGAAATTAGGGTTGCAATAGATATATAGTAGGAGGTTTATATTTTGTGGAGCAAGTTCTCGTATATTTGGCCGTTTCTACAAAAAAAAAAAAAAAAAAAAAAAAAAAAATGAAAGTAATACACATGAGATTATTGTAAAATCTGATGTATATACGACACAAAAGCACATCGACTTTTATAAGAAATCCGACGTCTATTAATAGACATGGGTTATTTTTTAAAAAAACACATGTCTATTAAATGGCTATAATTGCGAAAATGCCACCGGTCACCAATAGACATCGGTTTTTCAAATATGTGACGTCTATTTAGTGATGTCTAAAGTCGTTTTTGTAGTAGTGAATGAGGAGACGACTGCAAGTCAAGGAGAAGCTCAAGAAGATTGGATTTTGCAATGAAGATATGCATCTCATGTGTCAACAAGCTTCAGAAACACATGAACACTTGTTCTTTGATTGTGTGTTTAGTGGGAAATGCCCATCTATTTTGAGCAGAATATTCGGGATAAATATCCCTAAAAGCAACAAAGTTGAGTGGTGTATCAAAACAAGATTTAAATCGAAGATTAGAGGCCTAACAACAGGAGCTTTGGTATGTAATCTCATTTATAGACTTTGGTTAGCAGGAACAAGTGTAGAATAGAACAAGTCATAAGCAGACTAGAGAATCTAGTGCAAAGTGTAGTTGAGGGCAATAAGAGTAGGCTCATGAATTTGGTTTAGGGCATCAATGATAAAGGATAGGGGATAGCTCATGAAGAGTCTTCTAATGTAATGTCTTGTTCAATTGTTTGTTTGTAGGAGAATGCCCCGTAGTTTTTGTAGTTCTCATTTGATTAAAAAAAAAATCTTACATTTCAGCAAAAAAAAAAAAAAAAAAAAAAAAAAATTGGAAGGTGGAACTTGGAATTATTTTGATAAGACAAAACAAACTTGGGATTATTTTGAAAAGAAAAAAAAAAACAAATTTGGAGTAAATATGGGCAAATTTTCCTGATTATAATCAGCTAGAATGAGGAAAAATGTACTTGACAAATTTGTATCGAAAAAGGTAAATATAGACTTTAACTGTAATTTCATTAGAATTTATATATCATTTTGCATAGAAAAGAGTCGTTGGAAAGATAGATTAGCACTTCCCAACATAGGGGATTATTACTAATCCAACGAGATGCATGGAGAAGGTGTTGCTTATGATGCTAAAATTCAGCCTCTGCCACTATGCCACCATGCATCATCATTGTTCAACATAAGCAACGCTACACCCAACCCAACTACCTATGATGCTAAAATTCCGCCTCATATACCCCACCCTACCCCCAACCCAACTACTTTGTTCGCTATACAACCACTTAGATATTCTAAAAACCAGCACGGGCTTGACCCCCTCCGAGCATAAGGAAGCTCGGTCTCTGGACGCCACGATGATAATGGTTGTGAAGAGAGAGAGAGAGAGAGAGAGAGAGAGAGAGAGAAATCTCATTTACATGCACAATCCCAGGTTTGCACATTTTTCTTTTTAAATCTCATGATTTTGGTATATCCACAGAGACCGCAATACCTCTTTCTTGCATAAATCTGTAACCGTCAGAAGATTAAAAAACAACATTGTTTCCCTTAATACGGATGTGGGTGACACCATTACTGATACCACTGCCCTTCACCACCACATCCTTAACTACTTTTGTGCTCTCTTTTCCACTGACCCTCTTGTGAAACCCCCCGGATCCCCCTCCTACCGAGCCTAGGAGGATCCACATCTCCTCTCCTCTCTCTCTTGAAGAGATTTTTTGTGCGGTTAAAGGCCTTGGGCCTCATAAGGCGCCCGATGGTTACCACATGTTCATCTACCACCACCACTGGGACACCATCAAGAATGATCTTGCCCTCCTCATTCATTCTTTCTTCTCTACTGGCAATCTCCCCCCGAGAATTAATGAGATTGCCATCTGCCTTATTCCCAAGTGTGACAATCCCACCACCATCAAACAATTATGACCCATTAGTCCCTGCAATAATAGCTACAAAATCATCACAAAAATCCTTGTCAACAGAATCCGCCCCCTCTTGAATGATTTCATTGCTCCCAACCAAAATGGCTTCCTCCCAGGGAGGAATACCATGGTTAACTATACCATAGCCACTGAAATTCTTCACTCCATGAGGAAAAGAAGAGGGAAGAAAGGCTGGTTTGCACTTAAGATTGACCTTGAGAAAGCTTTTGATAGGCTTGAGTGGAACTTCATTTTCTATAGCCTCAGAGTCTTTGGACTTGATGAACGCTCCATTAGACTTGTTAGAACCTTTCCTACCACTTCCCGTCTCAAAGTAAAAATCAATACTGCAACTCCGCATTCTTCTCTCCTGCTAGAGGTGTTAGGCAGGGGGACCCTCTCTCACCCTATCTTTTCATTCTCTGCATGGAGGTTCTTTTTCGCAACATTCATAGTGCTTGTGATGATGGCTCTTGGAAGCTCTTTCGCCTTCCTAGGAGTGACTTATCTGTCTCTCACCTGATCTCATCATCTTCGGCGATACTTCTCCGACCACAATTGATTGCGCCATGGACACCTTGAACTCCTTCTTCTCCCAATCTGGCCAAAAGATGAACACCACCAAAATCAATCTGATCATCTCTCGCAACACTTCGACTCAGGACATTGCTTACCTCCAAAGTACCCTTGGAATCCAAGCTAGTTCTGACTTAGGGACGTACTTAGGGTTTCCCTTTCTGCCAACCGCCCAAGTAAAGATCATTTCCTGGAAATCATGGCTAGGGTTCAAGAGAAACTCTCCTCCTGGAAAACTTCTACCCTCTCTAAAGCCGGGAGAGCCTTGCTTATTCAGACCACTCTCACCACCATTCCTTGGTACAACATGCAAGCCATTGCCTTTCCATCTTACGCCCTCTCTGCCTTAGACTCGATTTGTGCTAAGTTCTTTTGGGGTGACAAACCTGAGCGAAGGGGACTTCACTTAATCTCTTGGGATAAGCTTGGCCCTAGAAACATGGGGAGTCTTGGCTTTCGATCTAATAAGCTCATGAGTTCGGTCTTTATGATGAAACACTGTTGGCAACTGGATGCCAAATCCAACCTTGCTACCCGTTTCCTTCACCTGAATATTGTGCCAACAAAGTTCATCCGACTGCATAAGGGCTCCCACATCTGGAATGGCTTGGGAAAAGGCTGGGACCTCTTCTGTCGTCACAACTTTTGGGCTCTTGGCAAGAGGGATGTTGCTTCCTTTTGGTTCTATGCCTAGGCCCCTGACGACCCACTCCGCCACCACTTCATTGGCCCTCTGTCCTCCTCCGACTCTACTCTCTGCGTCGCCGAGGGTCTGTCTCATATTGACAATTTTAGAGATTTTTTGCCAGCTACCATTGTCCATAGATTAATCCACATGGTATTGCCTAATTTCAAGGAGGACACTTTTTGTTGTAATACCTCCCTCCACACATTCTTTGATACCTCTTTTGTATATAATGACCTCTGGGAACACACCTACCCCCTTTGTAGCAGGAAGGACATTTGGTCCACCGTTTGGTCCCTTCAAACACTCCCCAAGATCCGGTTTTTCCTTTGGCTTGCGCTTTGGGATCGTCTACCCACTAGATCAACCCTCTCTAGGCGTGGTATGGGTTGTGGACCCTTTTGCCCGTTTTGTCCTACCGCTACTGAGGACGCCATTCATGTTCTTAGGGATTGCCCTCGTGCTCACGAGGTTTTGTGTGCCTATAACGTTCCCTCACAATTTTTTGCTACTAACTTACTTGACCGGTTCCGCTCTAACCTTGTTGGAAACTGTGCTTGTAGTACCACCTTCTCCTTTGACCTTTGGGCTATTTGGAAACGTCGCAACATCTGGATTTTTGAAACAAAAAACACACCTACACTCGCCCTCATCGCTACTGTCCTGCACCAACTCTCAAATTTTACCTCTCCCACCCCTGGTCCTAACCAGGAAACTTCGCCCACCTTCCCCACTTCACCCCAGATTACCTGACCTTTCCCCGACCGCAGTTCACCTTGATTGTAGATGCCTCCTTTGCACCAAATTCTGACTTTACAGGTGCGGGTGGTGTTCTTCTCCATCTGAATGGAACCTGGGCAGCCGGGTTCATGGCCACTGTTTACGCTATGGACGCTCCTCACTCGGAGGTCCTTGGTATTCTGCAAGCTGCTCAATGGTGCAAGGATCACCACAGACAATCGGTTACGCTTCTAAGTAACTGCAAGTACATCACTCTAGGCATTCAAGGCACAGAAAGGGTTAATGACCGTTTCATCAATTTATTTAGCATGTGCAGGGTATTCATCCGGGACGAAGTACTAGAGAGGACCCAATACATTCCGAACATGGGTTCAAGCTGCTGATCACCTAGCCCGTGAGGCTAGGAGGACCATAACATGTACTCAATTTAAACATCTTGTAACCCCCCTCTAATACAACTGTATTTTGCTGAGAATGTCGCCTTTGGTCCCCGTTTTAAACCGGGGGAGGACATTGACCCGGGCGGTGCTAGTAGGACTTAAGTGTTGTAATCTAAGACACACTTGTAACCTTTAACGCTTTATCTATGCTATGCTACTATTTGCCAAAAAAAAAAGATAAAATTATATTGTGTTGGTGAAAATACATTTAATATAGTTATGTCTTCACAACTAATGTATATTTAATACATTTGATTACATTATGTGTTCAGGCAGACATATTCATTACATTGCATAAGCAAAATTTATATCACCATAGAACACACGCTACAAAATAGGTTTTTATGATAAATGAGAATGAAGTTATCTTTGTGAGATACAAGAAAATGTATGAATATACCATTAATTATCCAGTTAATGCTTTGAGGAATTATAATATAGGTGCGTACAGGTGTAAATTAATGTCCATTTCAATAATATCTCAGGAAATATGTGAGGGTTGCAATAACATTTGTTTTTCTGACTGTGAGATGTGTAATCATCCATATGAAAACGATTGTTAGAGAGGGACCAGTTTGTGAAAGAAAATCCAAAATTTATTTAATATCAGATGTTTCCATAATTTTTTTTATTTTGTAAGAATTTAGCACCTTTTTATTCATTCACAACAGGGAATGAGAAAAAAGAGAAAAAAAAATTACAAGAGTAACCACTAGAAATCGAGTTCTTAAGCCAAGCATACATTGTAACACATACCAAGAACTTAGTCATCTTCACTAGATTTTCCTCATTTATTTCCATGTTCTGAAATATCCTACCATTCTGTTCTTGCCAGATTGTGTAGATGGTCGCTACTAGGCAACATTTACCCCATTTCGAGTGCCAACTCCTCCTTTTTGCAGTGCCTAGACAACCAATGTAACTCATAGTACAGCTCTCTGCCTTGCCTTTGGAATCCTAGCCAATTGAGGATCCTCGTCTACACCTCTCTTGATTAGTGACACTTGAAGAATAAGTGGCTATGTGATTCTCCTTTCCTCTTACAAAGCACACACCTATTCACTATGCACATGCCTCTCTTGCAAATATAATCCATGGCCAGTGGTCTTTGTATAGCTAAGGCTACAATTACGCAGTGTTTTGGCATGTTTACAAAATCCCACACTACTTTGTGCCATTTAACATTAGCACTCTTTTCTCTGAAGAAATTGTAGGCTAGTGTAAGATTGAACTTACCATTTTTCGCCCATGAGTTGACAAGATTTGCAGCCTGATTCCCATATTGTGAACTAATAATGTCATATCTTGCTGCCAGAATACCTCACCAACATTCACGGTCATGTTGTTTAGTTGTGATTGACCAGATATTTCCAGTCTTAATAAGAACATACCCCATTATCCACTTATGCCAGATACTTCCAGGAGCAATTTTTTTTTTTTTTTTGAAAAAGTAAATTGATAATGTTACTGTCAATTTTTTACGAGTTTACCTTAACTTTCGTATTCATTGTTTAAGTTTTTGTTTGTTAGTGTAGGGAAGTAGCATGTCTACGTTAAGTTTAGAGAGAGAGAAATGTACTGGAACAGTGAAAGAGAGATTAAAGGTGGCAAAGGCCTTAAGACGAAAAAAATCAAAGGGGTGACGGATAATATTTCTAGAGTCAGAGATATGGCATTATGATATATTTCTCATTATATTTAAAAGACTAGATTTAAGACAATTTTAATATTTGTCATTTTTAGTTTATTGAGCAAAAATATGTCATTTATTAAAATTATTTTATTTGTGTTTGAAATCTCAAAATCGTATTTTGTTATCAAAAATTTGCTTATCCAAGTATGAGAAACAGAGGTGAAGAAAACAATTATAAAACTTATTAGCTATCATAATTAGTGAGATTGAATCATAAGATTCATGTATTGTACAGTAAAAATAAAGTTGTATTTTCCTACTTAGAAAATCTCTTTATATAGGAAAAAATAATAAATGATTCATGTATTGTACAGTAAAAATAAAGTTGTATTTTCCTACTTAGAAAATCTCTTTATATAGGAAAAAATAATAAAGAATACTTGGAAAATAGGTACTGCATTCAAAAACCATCCATGTTCGATTCGTTTAATCATTATCTACCTTAATAATCTCTTAATTGTATTTTTTTTTCCATTTTTATTTATTCGACATTAAGTAACAAATGTGTTTTTGGTCATGAAAATCATGAATTCTAGTTGCCTTACATGGAAAAGTATCTTCTCCTTCTTATTTATACTTCCACTATAGCCTTCCAATCTGTATTCAAATTTTACTAGTCTTTTGTATTCCATTTTAACGAAGTACAAAACAAAAACAAAAAAAAAAAAAAAAAAAAAAAAACTTGTTATGGATTCTACAAAAAGTACCACTAAAGTTGGCTCTATTGAAAAAATTGATCAGCAAGGTTTTTCTCAGGTATTTTCTAACTAATACTTCTTTTAGTAAACATGATCATTAACGAATATCTAGTGCTACACTAACTCTAATTCTTCGCTAACATGATAAAAAGCCAAGTCGTAGAGATCATAGGTTAGAGAGAGAGAAAAAAAAATATTCATTTTATTTCTATGTTCGATGCTCAGAAACAAATATATCAATAATGTTCATATGATAAACATATTTTGTTTTTAGTTGGATATGGTGTTTTCAAATCAAATTATCTTATCATAGAAATATTGAGTAGCTAATTTTTAAATTATAGTTAGCCTAGTTAAAGTCGTTATGTTTATATATTCAACTAAATACAATCGTTATAAATATCGGTACTACCGTTAAGAATCTGCTCATTTCCTTAGTTCATACAAAGTAATTTACTTGGTTACCTTAGTATTCTTATATTTTACATTCTTTGTTGATAATGGACTATATACTTCCATTTTAGTACAACCAAACGCGTAAATTCATGTAATGAAAATATGTAAATTAACTATAATGATAATTTTGTATATCAGATCATTAAGACGAAAAACACAAGACCCATCAAATTCAGATCATGTGAATTGTTTGAAATTTAAGCTGAGATACATAATCTAAATATAAAATAAGACCTAAGTGATGAAATCAAAAGGCTAAAAACTTGAATAAGAAAATGAAATGTAGTTCTTTGAATTGTGAAATTTGTGTGAATTATACTAGTACTTCACAATCTATCCAGATGACATGATTTGCTTCTTTTAGGATCACATTTCAGTATATGTTTGCCCTTATAGCATACAATACGAATTTATGAAGCTAGAATAAGTACTAAACAGATTAAAAACGAATATGTTTAACGAAACAAACAAACACCTGCACTTATCATGTTAAGATTGTGTAGTAATATGAATTATATTTATTTAATTAAGATTTTTTTAACTTCAAAAATCAAAAAATAGTTTTTATATGTTTGAAACTTAATGTCGACATTCTGTGCATTATTTACCATCCTATCAAATAAAATGAGCAAAATTATCACATACATTAATGTAAAACGTTGGTTTCTTTGAAACTTTACTTAATTAATTGGTTTAACGACATTTCAAAGGGTTTTTCTATTTTGTGCCTATAGGGTACATGATAAAAGCTAAAACTAACTTGTCTCATTTATTCAAGATTTGCTTAATGAAAGTCCTAATGATCATGAAAATCCCTCATATATGAGGCAAGTTTTGGACTATCATCATGTACCCTATGAGCGCTCATTAAAAAAAATTATCTTTCAAATTTGGTGGTATTATCTTTTTTTGTCAACATTAACTTTATTGTAAGTCTAGGTCAACATTAATTGAGTTAATAACATCTAAATTGAGCTCATTGATTGCAAGTCAAGTAAGTACTACATATGTTTTCTTTTATCGCATTAGAGATCCACACTTAAATTTCAAAACATTATCATTTATCCATGCCATGCATGACACTCATGTGAACTAATCATATGCATTTAGTATATTTGCTAAATTCTAGGCTAATTTGATGTAGAACTTGAGTGAGTTTTACAAGTAATCGGTCTACTCGTTTCAAAGAAACAAAAAAGTTTCAAAGCGAAGAAATGAGTAAATTAGAAAACTAGCAAAAGATATTTGTTTCGAAATTGAACATGTTGTATATTCGTTATCTTCGTCTCTAATTTAGTATGGGTTGGGTTGTTCAAACCAATTAGTTTCGAGCAAAAATAGGTACGAGACTTTGCCAAAGTACGAAGAAAATAATAATTTCTTAAAAACTAGTATGATATTATTAATAATAAATCAGAAATTACAAGAAGTTGGTAGGGAGCCTTGAAACAATATGGGTCCCCACACCCTAAAAATGAAATTACTAATGGCAATTGGATTCTCATATTCAAAAGTATTTCCCGAATCCTAAACGAGATACATGTACGTAAAAATAATATTCTATTTAAGAGTGATTTTCTTTTAGAAAAATCAATCAAAGAAAATCACTCAATACATAGAATAGTACATTTACAGAACTAAGAAGATTATTTGTATTCCTAAAATATATCTTTTAGTATAGAAACAAATAAAAATTGATTATGTAGTGGGTAACAAATAAACAATGCACTTTTCATTAATTTAAATATTGTCTTGATTCATCATTTTAGCAAATACAAACTTACAAAAGTCAATGTGGTCATGAAAAATAAAATTGCAGTTGTCTATTTTGAAGTATTTCTTCTATAGTTCTGTGTTATATATAATGGAAGTAATCCAGTTTATCCTTAATCATTCCAACTCTTTTCCCTTTATCACAAAATATAAATGTTTTAAGGAAAAGATCAATTCACATACTTTTACTTTATCGAAAAGATTGACGAACTAAGTGGTTTTCATGTATTCATTATACTTTGTCTAATTTTTTCTATTTTATTATATACATTGTTACATATGAGCAAGTAATCACTTAGTATGAGTCTTTTGGAGTTCTTTGATACACTTTTGTGGTATGTTTGGTTTTAAAATGAATAAAATTACCAACACCCTTATGAATTTAGTTCTTTAATTTAGTAGAGTTTGAACATTCATCAATTTTTGCAAGTCAATGTATTTTTTTGATACATAAATGACGATATTTAACTCTTACATCGTTTAGATAAAATATCTATGTCATTAGTGACATTAAATTGTAAAAAAAAAACATTATGCAGCATGCATGCTATCATAAAAATATTCTTGGTTTGAATATAGGCATACTATTGTCTCTCAAATCATCTTAAAGGGCAGAAGACAATAATTCTCTATTTGAATAACATATTCATGTCTTCGTCTTTCACATTAATTGATGAATCCAATTTTTATTGTGTAGCTTGCTCTATCAACTCATGTGTGCATCATGTTGTAGTACTATCTCTACCGACTACTAAAATTATAAAAAAAAACATTCACTTTAACTACCATGCAAATTCATTAAAGGACATTATGCCAAATGAAAAGATGTCCATTGAAGACCATCTAGTAAAAGATGAAATAGTCTTGGACGAGAAGGTAACATCTTTTGCTATTAAACAACAAATCGAGGTAACATGAAGATTTTAGGCTAATGTTTCTCAATACATTACTCCTAAATTTTAAATGTAAACGCGTATTGTTGAGATTCTACCCAATATTAGTTGGATTGCACATATATTGATAAATTCATTGCATTATGACCAAAACCTTTATTTCAAGATATACTATTATGCAACTGTAACAATTAATTCATTTTCATTATAATCATGTACCGATGATTTATTGTATATTTGGACATGAGAACGTAAATCCCACTACAACAATGCAGGTGTCTGATGGCATCAATGTTGAACTAGTCGCCAAGGTGGTGCGTAAAAAGTCGGAATTTGTTCTACACATGAGGCTAAAAGGATGGATAATAAGGAAAACAGTACGTGGCCCTAACCAACGAAGAGATACGGTTTGTTCCCTATAAACTAAATTTGTTTATTCTTTTTCATTGATATTCTCTACCAGAATTGCTTGTAAAATACAAAAACAACTACAAATTTCGTGTTGGAATAAAAAAAAAAGAAAAAGATTACCTTCATGTTGAGAATGTAATCGAAATGACACATTGACTAAAGAAATTTCCTTTTATTGCAGGTGTATATTCATCAAGACAGCGACATCCAATTTCGGACAATGGGTGAAGTAGATGATTTTATTCAATACGGGTGGCATCCTAAGCGTCCAACCAAGAAGCAGATCACTGGCAAAGAAAAGGTAAGACTTCATCTAGAGTGAGTTCTATAATAACAGTTTAGCTAGTACGTAAACTCATTAAAATTTATAGTGCATTATAGAAATCTGAATTTTGTTTTTATTTTGAGAAAATAAAGTTGCAGTTGTTAAATTAGCTAAAAGCATGAGAGTTTACACATTTCAAATCAAGTAGAGGAAGTGAGTTATCTAGTGTCTCTTGTTAGCTAAGAGAATTATTTGGTATTTTACTTGTTAACATTCAACCAAACAGTTTTCAAATATTAACATGACTTTCTTGCAACTATTGCCCGTTTGTTAAATTGTTTTCTAATCAGATTTGATTTGAATAAATATGATTTAATTTTTATTTTTTAATATTTAGTTGGATACAGTACGTATTAAGAATAGGAAATAGACTAGATTTATTTATCGTTATTCGAAGAATTGTAATTTGATCTGCTACGATTTGAATAAAGCTGATCTGATCTAATGTGAATACTATGTTTTGTATCAAACACGACCTAAGAAATGAAGCTTCATGCAATTTACAGCTTCTTACGTGTCCAAGCAATGACCACTTGAACAAATTTTTTTCGACTTTAGATAAAATTTTCAATGGGTTTTCTAATGTGTGCCCATAGGGCACATGATAAAATTTTCATTTCCTTCCTTAATTAAATGATATTCTCACTTAAAAAAATAAATTGTGGAATCTCTTTGATTAATTCAGGAGAATACATTTAATTAAGGAAGGAAATGGAGTTTTATCATGTGCCCTATGGGCACACTTTAGAAAAATTCAAAATTCAATTACTGAATCTAATGTTTGTTTTTTTACAGGGTCTTCTACAGAATATTGTGAGCAAAAGAAAAAACCGGAGAAGAAAGTTCCATTGGAGCTTTCATGTTACAAGTTATCTTAATTTTAATAATAGTGTAATACATATACATGACATTAAGTACCACAATGCAAGGCATTGTTATATCAATGATTCCATGATCTCGAGAGAGAATTTTAGTGAAAATTATTGATATTGATTCATAAGAATGTATCAATTATTTGTATTTTAGTTATTATAAATTTTCATAGTTTATGGAATTGTGGCAATATATTTACCAAGTATTTGATCAATTTTTGAGGTATACAACATGGATTATATGTAAGTAAAAGATTTACAAATTATGAATTGATTTTATTGTCATGTGAAAAGCCTGATAATTTTGTCAAGGCGGAAATTACTTTTGCTAATCCAATATTGCTATACTAAAAATAAGACTCTATATGCAATTGCCTTGGGGATAGTAATATCTACCTCGACAAAATCTTCATTCCCCTATGAAAAAGTAGAAAGATATGACACTGTATTAATTAGGGCAAATCATTTTCGGATAGTATTAATTAGGGAAGATCATTTTCAAATATCTGATCCAAATTTGTTGTTCGAATCGGATATCCGAATCCGAAACCCGGAATTTTCGATATCTGATATCCTATCAGAACTTGATCGGATATCTGAAAATACTATCCAACTAATTTGCATGCACGGCCCGTGCTCGGGTTACCTATTCATATTGTTTATACTCGTTTTATAAAACGTAGGTTTATTTTTGTTATAATATTTTACATTAGTTTTTCCTTTTGACTTTTGTCACCCGTCATATTATAGTATCATTTATTTCTACTTACTCATCACAGTTTTATTTCATTTCCTCTTTTACGTCACCCGTTATATTATTTCATTCTCATTCCACTATCCCGTCGCCGTTATACTATTTCATTTTCATTCCACTATTCCGTCAACTGTTATTTCACATTATATTTCAGTTTATTACCATAAATTAGTTTTACCATTATAAGCTAACTTATTACCATAAATTATACTGTTTTTCATAAATTAGCCAATAACTACCATATTATATAATTTCTTTATGCTATCCAATTAGTAGGTGTCATGTGTCCTCCTAGGAAATACTTGGTTTCGGGTTTAAATATATAGTATTAGATGTAATTCGGATTGGATACAGCGGGTATCTGATATCCGAGATGTCAATCCCGTGTAAAGCTTAATGCGGGCCAGACCACAAGTACCTTGGCCAAATAGGCGAGCCAAGCAGTCAGCCAAACAGGCCCGACCAATCAGCCATATGGGCCCACCCAGTAGACTAACCCAAAAGGCAAGTCTTTAGACTACTCACAATGGTGTGATATTAGCTCCAAGGGCAAGGGCAAATGGTATTAAAAAAGGGAAAATTAAATTAATTGAGGCAACAAGGGCATGGAAGGGCATGTCTTGCCTTTGTTGACAACCTGGGGCACGAAAGGGGCAACAACCAGTGGGGGTGAGAGAGAGAAATATCTTGTTTTTCTTCCAATACGTTGTTGCCACTTGCCATTTTCCGATTTGCTGAAAATTTTATCACCGTTGTATTGTTTTTTTTTTAAGGGAAACGTTCTAAACTTTTCATTCTGTGGTTACTGCTACGAAATCTGTAACAGCTAAATCTAGTACAGACTAAGGACCACTATCGACCCACACCCAAGCTGAATACTTGATCGGGCTCATATGTGCAGCTCATGGGCCGCCTTATTACGACTAAGACGTATATGACTAAAAGTACAAGAATTAAATCTACGGGACAAATTAAACACACATAAGACTGCTAAATCAAAATAATTCAAAGCAAAACTTGTATGATTAAGTGCATTAACTAAATGCCGCGAATCCGACTTAAGAACAACATCTTCTAAACCCTGCTGCCATGCTATTTGGAGCCCGAACTTCGCCGCCCTTGCCTCCACGACATCATGTTCCCACCTCGCTCTCACCTGTTTACATCCCACACTACTGACTATCCCTTGGTTGTCCCTAATAACCACCCCTATTCCCGACCCCGCGTCATGACAAATGTGCTCTTGCGTCACGAATAAATTCATGGCGCAGGTGTTGAATTCCCGTGGCCATGCGAATTGCTTTCATGACCCAAGTAGCCGTGGCAAAGAAATGGCCACTGGAAAACAAAAAACGTGGCCAAATTTGGATTTCTTGCCACGAATGTAGGCTACGCTAATATTCGTGACAAGACCATACTCCCGTGGCCAACATGTCAACTGGCCACAAGATAGCATTCGTGGCAAAGTTAGTATAAATATGGTCGAGCTAAGTCGTATCACTCTCCAAATTCAATTACAATACTAACCAATAGCTAATGTAGTAGGGAAGTAAGGTTCGAATCCACGAGTAATTATTGGGTTACTCGTAGTCTAGGTGTGCAGGTAAGTAACAAGTATTGGGGGTTTTGATTGATTGAGTTGTTGATTAAACTAACAAATAAAACAATGAATTAAGTGATTGATTTATCAAGATTAACGAAGTCTTGGTCGGGGTTATCGCCGCTAGCAGTCCTAAGAATCGGTCCTAGTTCCAATTCAATTATCCTCCTCTTAATTACTCTATTGTGGAATTAAATTCCTATTGTTGCTTAGTGATTATTTATTAGGCGTGAGCATGACTCCAACAACACTAATTATTAAACGTTCTAAAACAAGCGATTAGACTCGATTCAATAACAGCAATAAGACTTAGAACAATATCAATAGAGAATTGGGTGCATACACTAAGCAGTAATATACTATGCCAATTATGTTGTTCTTCCCCCCCAATCTAATACCGATGAGCACCTAATACTAGATCAATGTTCTTTACTTTACCAGATTAATTGAGCGAGCGATAATTAATAAGGCTAAGGATAGATTATGCAAACTCTAGGTGATCAATCTAAAATAAGCAAATCATAAACATTAAAACGGAAGAACAACAATAATTTAGAGTTAAATAAGAGAATTAGAACTCACGATTGGATCGAATACTAGCTTTGAATTACCAAACCAAGAATAAAAGAATAGTTCTACATACGATGTACCGACCGTTACAAAGAATAATGAAAGATTCAAATCACAAGGGTTCTGAGTTTGCTATTTATACTAATAAGATTTGAGAACAAAATTAGGAAGATAATCTAATTAGGAAAGCCCGGCAAGAGGTGGCCGCGATCGCGGGCGGCAAGAGGTGGCCGCGATCGCAGCTCCATCTCCCGCGATCGCGGGAATCGGTTCTGTTCTCCATTCGCGTTCGCGGATAATCAGCCGCGATCGCGGTAGAAACTAGGTTGTCAGGCGATTTTCAAACGGACGTATCTCTCACGTTACTTGGCCAAATAAGGCTTATGACCACTTACCGTAAAGATAAGATCATGAAGTTTCATTTGCAAGTGGTTTCACTGTAAAATTCCAAGTAGTTTGAGAGATATGAGCCTTCAAAGTTGACCCTTGCGCATATCAGCTCAAAAATGCTTCTAATGGACACAAACATTACAAAACCAATAATATGAAATGTGGACCAATAAACAACATAATCATCTCCTAATCATCGTGTAAATCATATAAAATAGCACTCGAAATCCTAGCGTATCAAATTCCCCCATGCTTAGACCTTTACTCGTCCTCGAGTATATCTAACATCTCCAATGTGTCACCAATTTAAGGTCTTTTAACAAGCAGCACAGGTGAGAATTGATATCTAATTATCTCCTTTACTTCACTTGTGGTCTTCTTTTCCTAGCTAGGCATCGTCACAGATGTAATCTCAACGTAACGGTCCCCAACCATCTTATACATCAATACACAAACCACTCATTAATCAAAATATCAAAGGGACCTATAACGTCCTAAGCGTCCCTAAGCCGACACCCAATTCCCTCGTGAGCCTAGGTCCAGAATAATACCGTCGGATCAAAGACTACCTCAATATTCTACCAATCGCCACTTATACCTTCAAATGTATCGAGAATTTTCTAGTCCTATCTCCTTATCTATACATCTAACCGAACCTCCTTATATCTTCAACAGAGAACCTACCCAGACACGACTCTTCTTACACCCTTCTTATGCCACCCGCCGATAAGTAACAACACTCCACTCATTTTGTCTAGGCGCCCAATGGGTTTTCACCTACCCTCTCGTTAAATTTGCCTGTCCTCACCGGCTCACTTTCTTCTCTCATGTCCTTTCCTTACTTTTTTTTCCGCTCATCTATCTTTTGTGACTTTTTTCTCTCTTTTTTCTTCAATTTTTTTTTTTTTTTTTTTTTTTTTTTTTTTTTTTTGGCAAAAGCAATAAATAAGTACATCACAATATAGCAACGATTATCCACCCCCCCCCATACTTGAATCGAACATTGTCCTCAATGTGAATCACACCAACAAATATAATAGGACAACAACAAAATAGGGGAGAGATGGTCTTACAAAAACTTGCACCAATAAACGTATCAGGTTCTCATATCCTGAAGGATGCAACCGTCCCTTGTAACTCCAAAACTTCTCTCTCAAAAGTAAGAAGTAATAACTCCTCCTCAACCTCCTCAAGTCAATAAGCTCATATGAAAGAAACAAGGTGTAGAGCCACTCTTAAGTCACACCATAACCCGAACGCCCTCAAGGAAAAGTCGTCACCAATCAACCATGCATACTCACCTCACAAAACGCCCATCTCCCTCCAAAAGTAATGCACATAGAAACTACCTCCACACCACCATTATGAAAGAACTCCAAGCTCCACCCTCCAAATGCACCAAAGATAAAGCAATGAGGTTAAATATAGGGTGTAATAGGCAAAATTGGTGAGAGTTACAACAAGCAAAAGTGGTGAGTTGTGGGTAGGAAACAAGGAGAGAAGGTCCAAGAAACTGGATGAACAAAAAGCGGGTTGGAAACAAATGGTGAGAATAATGAGAAGGGAGAGAGTAAAGGGAAGAACATACATACCTTTACGTACTACCATCAACTCTCATCTTCTTGTCACACAAAAACACACACATCAAATAACATAAAACAAATAAAATCAAAGACACGGGTTGCTTCCCGAGAAGCGCGCTTGTTTACCGTCTTTGGCTCGACCCGGCTATGGGCTTCTTCCTGGATCACCTAGCAGAGGTGAGTTTGCATGACTTAAGAGCGGAAGAACTCAACACTCTCAGAAGTTTATCAAAGGAGCTGGCATATATCTCAAATGAATGACAGTAGAAAACGTTAGTAAACAACAATACATAAACAATAGAGGCAAAATCATGTAGATGAGGATCGGATTGTCCGAGCCTCTGCGTTCAAAGCTATCTTCTATGTCATTATTGATGTGCTCATGCTTGGATAAGTTTGGAGTAGGAGGCAAAAGAGAGTGATGTCTTATATCCCATGGGGGTTTAGGAGTTAAAATAGGGGATACAGTCATAGACGGTGTAGGTGTCTCTTCCTTAAATAAGCAAGTCTCGACCACTTCATATTCATTATCCTTGACTCCCACCTTATTCTCCCCTAAAGTGACAATAATCGCTTGATCATCTAACATTACATCTAAGTAAACTCTAAGTGATGGATCATCTTGTATAGCACAAGTCAAGGAAGAATCATCCTTGACTCCCAACAATGAAATTTTAAGATTTGTGGAAGCATTAGAGTTAGTAAAAGAAGAAGCAAATTCATCATCATTCGCACAGTCACCCTCATCTAAACCAATAACATCCACCATCATAGGACTATAAGGTTCTCTTACAGTCTCCACTAGTGGGGATCTATTAACTTCATGGTCAAGAGTGACTTTCATAGGTTCTTCAATCTCATCTAACTCACCAATTGTTTCTATATCAGTCTCATGAGTCTCAAGAGATGTAGGATTTTGCAAGAGCTCATTCCGTTTCAACACAGCAGCCTGTAAACTTTGAGCAACCATATATTTCCAAAATTCCCATATTTCAAAAGAATCCATAGAATACAGTGCTCCATGGCTCAAATTATCAGCCAACTCTCGAGTTTTAAAGTTCAAACCATCTTTAATAAGATTGCTTAATTGCCAAGTAGAACATTTAACACCCGTGAAATAAACTCTTTATCTAATGCCTCAACTCTAGCAAAACAATCATGGAAGTCCTCACTTGCATGTTGTTCACAGTCAAAAGCACTCATGATTGAACAAAACAAATCACACACAAAACAAACAAATAAACACCGAAATTAATTCCCCGACAACGGCGCCAAATTTTGGTGGAGCTAAGTCGTATCACTCTTCAAATTCAATTACAATACTAACCTATAACTAATGTAGTAGGTAAGTAAGGTTCGAATCCATGGGGAATTATTGGGTTATTCGTAATCTAGGTGTGCAATTAAGTAACAAGTAACAATTGCGGGTTATAATTAATTGAGTTGTTGATTAAACTAACAAATAAAACAATGAATTAAGTGATTGATTTATCAAGATTAACGAAGTCTTGGTCGGGGTTATCGCCGCTAGCAATCCTAACAATCGGTCCTAGTTCCAATTAAATTATCCTCCTCTTAATAACTCTATTGTGGAATTAAATTCTTATTGTTCCTTAGTGATTAGTTATTAAGTGTGAGCACGACTCTAACAACCCTAATTATTAAACGTTCTAAAACAAGCAATTAGACTCGATTCAATAACAGCAATAAGACTTAGAACAATATCAATAGAGAATTGGGCGCATACACTGAGCAGTAATATACTATGCCAATTATGTTGTTCTTCCCCCCAATCTAATACCGATGAGCACCTAATACTAGATCAAAGTTCTTTACTTTACCAGATTAATTAAACGAGCGATAATTAATAAGTCTAAGGATAGATTATGCAAACCCTAGGTGATCAATCCAAAATAAGCAAATCATAAACATTGAAACGGAAGAACGACAATAATTAAGAGTTTAATAAGAGAATTAGAACTCACGATTGGATCGAATGCTAGCTTTGAATTACTAAGCCAAAAATAAAAGATTAATTCTCCATACGATGTACCGACAGTTACAAAGAATACTGAAAGATTCAAATCACAAGGGTTCTGAGTTTGCTATTTATACTAATAAGATTTGAGAACAAAATTAGGAAGATAATCTAATTAGGAAAGCCCGACAAGAGGTGCCCGCGATCGCAGCTCCATTTCCCGCGATCGCGGGAATCGGTTTTGGTCTCCATTCGCCTTCGCGGATAATCAGCCGCGATCGCGGTAGTAACTGGGTTGTCAGGCGATTTTCAAACGGACGTATCTCCCACGTTACTTGGCCAAATAAGGCTTATGACCACTTCCCGGAAAGATAAGATCATGAAGTTTCATCTCCAAGTGGTTCCACTGTAAAATTCCAAGTAGGTTGAGAGATATGAGCCTTCAAATTTTACCCTTGCGCAAATCCGCTCAAAAATGCTTCGAATCGACACATTTTCTATCAAAATATTACAAAACCAATAATATGAAAAGTGGACCAATAAACAACATAATCATCTCCTAATCATCGTGTAAATCGTATAAAATAGCACTTTAAATCCTAACGTATCAAAATACCCCATACTCAAAGGTATGAAGGGACATATTTCTCTCCACTCTCTACACAAATACTATCTAAACGCAGAATTAGGCCTCAGATGGGGCTTTCTCGGTCACCCCCCCCCCCCCCCCCGAGGCTAGTGACGTTTCTCTATGCAGAAGCAGGTCCAGCAGCATGGTCGGAACTTCGTCCAGGGCGTCCCAAACGCGTCTTCCCAACTTCATAACAAATCTTGATTGTCCTGTAAAAGAAGGTCAGTTTGGTCGTTTTTTACCCGAAACAACGTGGTATATGGTTTAAATGATGCAAAGGATAAACAGGAGTTATGGGAAGATATGTGTGATATTAGTAGAGGAGGGAATGGCTCTTGGTGTGTTATGGGAGACTTTAACAATGTTTTAATCCCTAATGAGAGGATTGGCTCAAAGGTGACTTATGCTGAGATTGTTGATTTTCAAAATTGTGTTTATTAGTGTGGTTTGCAAGATTTAAAGTCTGATGGGTGTCTGTTCACTTGGAATAACAAGCAAGAGGCAGGAAACAGAGTTTTCTCTTAGATAGATAGAGCTGTGATTAATGTTAATTGGATGACGGAGTTTACGGATAGTCAAACTATGTTCTATATAGAGGGACTCTTTGATCACTCACCCTGCCCTGCATTGTGGGATTAATCTAGGAGAGGAAAATGGGCAAGAAAAGCTTTAAATATTTCAATATGTGGAGCAGCATTCCTGGGTACACAGAGATTGTAAAAGAAGAATGGGACAGAGAAATCCACAGTTTAGTGATATATCAAGTTGTGCAAAAGCTGAAAGGATTGAAAAATCCTCTGAAAAGTCTGAGCAAGAAGAAAATGTCGAACATTGAAGCTGCTGCAAGTAAAATACAAAATGAACTTCATGAGATACAAGAGGAGTTGAATGAAAATCCAACAAATGCTGAAATCATTGAAAAAGAACGAAAAACAGCAGAACAGTATAAATATCTGCATAAAGCTGTGACTAGCTTTCTTTTACAGAAAAGTAAAGCCCAATGGCTCAAGGAGGGAGATAAAAACTCAGCTTTCTTCCATTACACAATCAGGGCAAGGAGAATAAAAAACTTTGTGACTCAGGTGATAGATAACACAGGCAAGAGTTGCACTGAAGACATGGATATTCAGAATGCCTTTCTAAATTACTATATGGACCTCCTGGGTAAAGACAATGAGACCCAAAAAGTCCACATAAACTCTGTTAGAAAGAGACACATCATTAATGAAGGAATGGGAAGCCCACTCATGAGAAAAGTGAACAAGGAAGAAGTAAAAAAAGCTTTGTTCTCTATCCCTGGCATCAAATATCATGGACCTGATGGTTATACAAGCCAGTTCTACAAAGATAACTGGGAGATTGTTAGGGATCAAGTTAGTGAAGCAATTAAGGACTTCTATGCGCATGGGAAGCTGTTGAACAGGTAAACAACACAGTTCTTACATTGATACCTAACGTAGCTAACCCAAACTATGTTACTGAGTATAGGCCTATTGCATGCTGCAATACTCTCTATAAGGTAATATCAAAACTACTATGTGATAGACTAGGCCAAATATTACCTGACATTGTAAGTCAAAACCAAGGAGCTTTTGTTAAAGGTAAGGATATTGTGGAAAACATTATGGTCTGTCAAGACCTAGTGAGAAAATAATAGAAAAGTGACCTCCCCAACGTGTTTACTTAAGATAGACCTCCGGAAAGCTTATGATAGTGTAGAGTGGAAACTTTTGCATGAAATGGTAGAAGCCTTGAAATTCCCCAACAAGTCTATTAGGCTGGTGATGGAGTGTGTCACCACTACTAGCTACACTCTGGCTATCAATGGGGATCAATTTGGTTTCTTTAGAGGGAAGAGGGGGTTAAGGCAAGGGGATCCTTTATCCCCTCTACTTTTCACCCTATGCATGGAATACATGTCTAGAATATTGATTAGAGTGACTGAGAAGGAAGAGTACAAATTTCACCCTCTGTGCAGTAAAACCAGACAACACATCTTTCTTTTGCTGATGACCTTCTAATGTTTTGCAAAGGAGAGGTGAAATGTGTGGTGCTTTTATTAAGAGGGTTTGCAACCTTTTCGAAAGCAACTGGGCTAAACTTTAACCAGATGATGTCAGACATCTATTTTGATGGTAATGGTCATGTGGTAAGGCAGGAAAGTCTCCATTTCTCTGGTTTTAAAGAGGGCAAGCTGCCTTTTAGGTACCTTGGAGTACCAATTACAGCTGGGAGAATCAATCATGGACTGCAATAGCCTTACAGAGAAGATTGAATTGTGAGGAGAATCAGAAGTATTAGTGCAAGGAACCTAAGCTATGCTGGAAGACTTATATTAGTTAAGTCAGTGTTGTTAATATACACTCATATTGGGCTAGGATCTTTATCGTACGAAAAAACTGTGATAAGGAAGATTGATAAAATTTGCAAGAACTACTTATGGGATGGAATGCAAAGTATGGTTGGAAGCCCTTTGGTAGCCTGGATAGAAGTTTGCTCCACAAAGAATCAGGAGGACTGGGGTTAAAAGATTTGTATGTTTGGAATAAAGCCTCAATTGCAAAGTATGTGTTTTGGATATATTAAAAAGCTAACACTTTGTGGATAAATAAAGGATGAGGATTGGGAAACCTACTCCCTACCAGCAGATTCCAGTTGGTACTGGAGGAAAATGTGTAGGATCAAGCAGAATTTCAGTCAACTGAGCCCAAGTAGGACTTTAAGCATCAATGGGTACACCATAGCTACAGGGTACAAGATGCTGGTAGCTGATAAACAGAAAGTGGTGTGGGGTAAATATATCTTGAACATATATATAATCCCAAGAACCAGCTTTATAACATGGCTAGCAATCACTTTTACAAAACAGCACATAGACGTCGGATGTTTTCGGACATAAACGTCGGATTCCGGTTCGACGTTAAGTTCACCCACGTCTATTAATTTGGAATAGAAGTGGGCTTTCAGTCCGACGTGTGTACAAAAAATAGACATCGGATTTTCTGGAAAAAAACCGATGTCTATATGTCAAATAGACATCGCATTTTCTGAGAAAACCCATGTCTATTTGTCAAATAGACATGAGATTTTCCAGCAACTCCGATGTCTGTTTGGTTGTTTAGACATCAGCTTTTCAAAAGACCCACCTCTATTCCTCCGAATCAATTAAAAAAAAAAAATTTTCAATGAAATTTGTTCGAAGAAGCAAACTTACATTACTGGCCGAAATTGACAACAAAGAGATAATAGAATTTGAGAAATAATCTATGTTTTTATTACGAAATTACAAGGTATTACACACACTAATCTGATTTAATAAAAAGGAAACATCAAACATGTACAAGATATAGAAATTAAAATTCTTAAAGAAACTAAAAGAAGAGCTTGAAAGGTAAATGTTACAGATCTGAAAAAAATGTTCATAATACCACACCACCCTTAGCAAACCTGCAATCTGCAGTACAACAACAAAACAAAGAAGAGAAAGAAACTTACCAAAATGAATGTTGAGATCGGATCTATGTAACCACAAAACAGTAAGTTCTAATCAAGCGCATAATTAAAGTTGGACACAAACTTACATTTTTTTTTTTCATTTATGGGATCTTGGTATTGAACTCCTTGAATAAACCTAAAAGTTCTAGTTCTTTTCAAGAAAAAAAAACTTCGATCTAGAGTTTTCGAAGAACATGAGGCCAATTAAGTTTCGAATTGGGCATTAATCATCGATTTTCGAAGTTGAAAGCCATGGATTTCATCCTTAGATTATTGGGGGAAAAATGAAAGAGAAAGTGTGAATAAGAATAAGACGAGTGATGGTGATGATTGGTGTTTTAAAATTGAAGAGAGACCATTAATGGAGAAGTATGGTAGGAGAAGATCAGTTGAGAAAGAAAGAGAGAGATAAAGGGTGGCGGTGGAGACTGGGAGTGTATAATGTCTAAGTAAAGAAATTAGGGTTGCAATAGATATATAGTAGGAGGTTTATATTTTGTGGAGCAAGTTCTCGTATATTTGGCCGTTTCTACAAAAAAAAAAAAAAAAAAAAAAAAATGAAAGTAATACACATGAGATTATTGTAAAATCTGATGTATATACGACACAAAAGCACATCGACTTTTATAAGAAATCCGACGTCTATTAATAGACATGGGTTATTTTTTAAAAAAACACATGTCTATTAAATGGCTATAATTGCGAAAATGCCACCGGTCACCAATAGACATCGGTTTTTCAAATATGTGACGTCTATTTAGTGATGTCTAAAGTCGTTTTTGTAGTAGTGAATGAGGAGACGAGTGCAAGTCAAGGAGAAGCTCAAGAAGATTGGATTTTGCAATGAAGATATGCATCTCATGTGTCAACAAGCTTCGGAAACACATGAACACTTGTTCTTTGATTGTGTGTTTAGTGGGAAATGCCCATCTATTTTGAGCAGAATATTCGGGATAAATATCCCTAAAAGCAACAAAGTTGAGTGGTGTATCAAAACAAGATTTAAATCGAAGATTAGAGGCCTAACAACAGGAGCTTTGGTATGTAATCTCATTTATAGACTTTGGTTAGCAGGAACAAGTGTAGAATAGAACAAGTCATAAGCAGACTAGAGAATCTAGTGCAAAGTGTAGTTGAGGGCAATAAGAGTAGGCTCATGAATTTGGTTTAGGGCATCAATGATAAAGGATAGGGGATAGCTCATGAAGTGTCTTCTAATGTGATGTCTTGTTCAATTGTTTGTTTGTAGGAGAATGCCCCGTAGTTTTTGTAGTTCTCATTTGATTAAAAAAAAAAATCTTACATTTCAGCAAAAAAAAAAAAAAAAAAAAAAAAAAAATTGGAAGGTGGAACTTGGAATTATTTTGATAAGACAAAACAAACTTGGGATTATTTTGAAAAGAAAAAAAAAAGCAAATTTGGAGTAAATATGGGCAAATTTTCCTGATTATAATCAGCTAGAATGAGGAAAAATGTACTTGACAAATTTGTATCGAAAAAGGTAAATATAGACTTTAACTGTAATTTCATTAGAATTTATATATCATTTTGCATAGAAAAGAGTCGTTGGAAAGATAGATTAGCACTTCCCAACATAGGGGATTATTACTAATCCAACGAGATGCATGGAGAAGGTGTTGCTTATGATGCTAAAATTCAGCCTCTGCCACTATGCCACCATGCATCATCATTGTTCAACATAAGCAACGCTACACCCAACCCAACTACTTATGATGCTAAAATTCCGCCTCATATACCCCACCCTACCCCCAACCCAACTACTTTGTTCGCTATACAACCACTTAGATATTCTAAAAACCAGCACGGGCTTGACCCCCTCCGAGCATAAGGAAGCTCGGTCTCTGGACGCCACGATGATAATGGTTGTGAAGAGAGAGAGAGAGAGAGAGAGAGAGAGAGAGAGAGAAATCTCATTTACATGCACAATCCCAGGTTTGCACATTTTTCTTTTTAAATCTCATGATTTTGGTATATCCACAGAGACCGCAATACCTCTTTCTTGCATAAATCTGTAACCGTCAGAAGATTCAAAAACAACATTGTTTCCCTTAATACGGATGTGGGTGACACCATTACTGATACCACTGCCCTTCACCACCACATCCTTAACTACTTTTGTGCTCTCTTTTCCACTGACCCTCTTGTGAACCCCCCCGGATCCCCCTCCTACCGAGCCTAGGAGGATCCACATCTCCTCTCCTCTCTCTCTTGAAGAGATTTTTTGTGCGGTTAAAGGCCTTGGGCCTCATAAGGCGCCCGATGGTTACCACATGTTCATCTACCACCACCACTGGGACACCATCAAGAATGATCTTGCCCTCCTCATTCATTCTTTCTTCTCTACTGGCAATCTCCCCCCGAGAATTAATGAGATTGCCATCTGCCTTATTCCCAAGTGTGACAATCCCACCACCATCAAACAATTATGACCCATTAGTCCCTGCAATAATAGCTACAAAATCATCACAAAAATCCTTGTCAACAGAATCCGCCCCCTCTTGAATGATTTCATTGCTCCCAACCAAAACGGTTTCCTCCCAGGGAGGAATACCATGGTTAACTATACCATAGCCACTGAAATTCTTCACTCCATGAGGAAAAGAAGAGGGAAGAAAGGCTGGTTTGCACTTAAGATTGACCTTGAGAAAGCTTTTGATAGGCTTGAGTGGAACTTCATTTTCTATAGCCTCAGAGTCTTTGGACTTGATGAACGCTCCATTAGACTTGTTAGAACCTTTCCTACCACTTCCCGTCTCAAAGTAAAAATCAATACTGCAACTCCGCATTCTTCTCTCCTGCTAGAGGTGTTAGGCAGGGGGACCCTCTCTCACCCTATCTTTTCATTCTCTGCATGGAGGTTCTTTTTCGCAACATTCATAGTGCTTGTGATGATGGCTCTTGGAAGCTCTTTCGCCTTCCTAGGAGTGACTTATCTGTCTCTCACCTCTTTTTCGCTGATGATCTCATCATCTTCGGCGATACTTCTCCGACCACAATTGATTGCGCCATGGACACCTTGAACTCCTTCTTCTCCCAATCTGGCCAAAAGATGAACACCACCAAAATCAATCTGATCATCTCTCGCAACACTTCGATTCAGGACATTGCTTACCTCCAAAGTACCCTTGGAATCCAAGCTAGTTCTGACTTAGGGACGTACTTAGGGTTTCCCTTTCTGCCAACCGCCCAAGTAAAGATCATTTCCTGCAAATCATGGCTAGGGTTCAAGAGAAACTCTCCTCCTGGAAAACTTCTACCCTCTCTAAAGCCGGGAGAGCCTTGCTTATTCAGACCACTCTCACCACCATTCCTTGGTACAACATGCAAGCCATTGCCTTTCCATCTTACGCCCTCTCTGCCTTAGACTTGATTTGTGCTAAGTTCTTTTGGGGTGACAAACCTGAGCGAAGGGGACTTCACTTAATCTCTTGGGATAAGCTTGGCCCTAGAAACATGGGGAGTCTTGGCTTTCGATCTAATAAGCTCATGAGTTCGGTCTTTATGATGAAACACTGTTGGCAACTGGATGCCAAATCCAACCTTGCTACCCGTTTCCTTCACCTGAATATTGTGCCAACAAAGTTCATCCGACTGCATAAGAGCTCCCACATCTGGAATGGCTTGGGAAAAGGCTGGGACCTCTTCTGTCGTCACAACTTTTGGGCTCTTGGCAAGAGGGATGTTGCTTCCTTTTGGTTCTATGCCTAGGCCCCTGACGACCCACTCCGCCACCACTTCATTGGCCCTCTGTCCTCCTCCGACTCTACTCTCTGCGTCGCCGAGGGTCTGTCTCATATTGACAATTTTAGAGATTTTTTGCCAGCTACCATTGTCCATAGATTAATCCACATGGTATTGCCTAATTTCAAGGAGGACACTTTTTGTTGTAATACCTCCCTCCACACATTCTTTGATACCTCTTTTGTATATAATGACCTCTGGGAACACACCTACCCCCTTTGTAGCAGGAAGGACATTTGGTCCACCGTTTGGTCCCTTCAAACACTCCCCAAGATCCGGTTTTTCCTTTGGCTTGCGCTTTGGGATCGTCTACCCACTAGATCAACCCTCTCTAGGCGTGGTATGGGTTGTGGACCCTTTTGCCCGTTTTGTCCTACCGCTACTGAGGACGTCATTCATGTTCTTAGGGATTGCCCTCGTGCTCACGAGGTTTTGTGTGCCTATAACGTTCCCTCACAATTTTTTGCTACTAACTTACTTGACCGGTTCCGCTCTAACCTTGTTGGAAACTGTGCTTGTAGTACCACCTTCTCCTTTGACCTTTGGGCTATTTGGAAACGTCGCAACCTCTGGATTTTTGAAACAAAAAACACACCTACACTCGCCCTCATCGCTACTGTCCAGCACCAACTCTCAAATTTTACCTCTCCCACCCCTGGTCCTAACCAGGAAACTTCGCCCACCTTCCCCACTTCACCCCAGATTACCTGACCTTTCCCCGACCGCAGTTCACCTTGATTGTAGATGCCTCCTTTGCACCAAATTCTGACTTTACAGGTGCGGGTGGTGTTCTTCTCCATCTGAATGGAACCTGGGCAGCCGGGTTCATGGCCACTGTTTACGCTATGGACGCTCCTCACTCGGAGGTCCTTGGTATTCTGCAAGCTGCTCAATGGTGCAAGGATCACCACAGACAATCGGTTACGCTTCTAAGTAACTGCAAGTACATCACTCTAGGCATTCAAGGCACCGAAAGGGTTAATGACCGTTTCATCAATTTATTTAGCATGTGCAGGGTATTCATCCGGGACGAAGTACTAGAGAGGACCCAATACATTCCGAACATGGGTTCAAGCTGCTGATCACCTAGCCCGTGAGGCTAGGAGGACCATAACATGTACTCAATTTAAACATCTTGTAACCCCCCTCTCATACAACTGTATTTTGCTGAGAATGTCGCCTTTGGTCCCCGTTTTAAACCGGGGGAGGACATTGACCCGGGCGGTGCTAGTAGGACTTAAGTGGTTGTAATCTAAGACACACTTGTAACCTTTAACGCTTTATCTATGCTATGCTACTATTTGCCAAAATAAAAAGATAAAATTATATTGTGTTGGTGAAAATACATTTAATATAGTTATGTCTTCACAACTAATGTATATTTAATACATTTGATTACATTATGTGTTCAGGCAGACATATTCATTACATTGCATAAGCAAAATTTATATCACCATAGAACACACGCTACAAAATAGGTTTTCATGATAAATGAGAATGAAGTTATCTTTGTGAGATACAAGAAAATGTATGAATATACCATTAATTGTCCAGTTAATGCTTTGAGGAATTATAATATAGGTGCGTACAGGTGTAAATTAATGTCCATTTCAATAATATCTCAGGAAATATGTGAGGGTTGCAATAACATTTGTTTTTCTGACTGTGAGATGTGTAATCATCCATATGAAAACGATTGTTAGAGAGGGACCAGTTTGTGAAAGAAAATCCAAAATTTATTTAATATCAGATGTTTCCATAATTTTTTTTTATTTTGTAAGAATTTAGCACCTTTTTATTCATTCACAACGGGGAATGAGAAAAAAGAGAAAAAAAAATTACAAGAGTAACCACTAGAAATCGAGTTCTTAAGCCAAGCATACATTGTAACACATACCAAGAACTTAGTCATCTTCACTAGATTTTCCTCATTTATTTCCAGGTTCTGAAATATCCTACCATTCTGTTCTTGCCAGATTGTGTAGATGGTCGCTACTAGGCAACATTTACCCCATTTCGAGTGCCAACTCCTCCTTTTTGCAGTGCCTAGACAACCAATGTAACTCATAGTACAGCTCTCTGCCTTGCCTTTGGAATCCTAGCCAATTGAGGATCCTCGTCTACACCTCTCTTGAGTAGTGACACTTGAAGAATAAGTGGCTATGTGATTCTCCTTTCCTCTTACAAAGCACACACCTATTCACTATGCACATGCCTCTCTTGCAAATATAATCCATGGCCAGTGGTCTTTGTATAACTAAGGCTACAATTACGCAGTGTTTTGGCATGTTTACAAAATCCCACACTACTTTGTGCCATTTAACATTAGCACTCTTTTCTCTGAAGAAATTGTAGGCTAGTGTAAGATTGAACTTACCATTTTTCGCCAATGAGTTGACAAGATTTGTAGCCTGATTCCCATATTGTGAACTAATAATGTCATCTCTTGCTGCCAGAATACCTCACCAACATTCACGGTCATGTTGTTTAGTTGTGACTGACCAGATATTTCCAGTCTTAATAAGAACATACCCCATTATCCACTTATGCCAGATACTTCCAGGAGCATTTTTTTTTTTTTTTTTGAAAAAGTAAATTGATAATGTTACTGTCAATTTTTTACGAGTTTACCTTAACTTTCGTATTCATTGTTTAAGTTTTTGTTTGTTAGTGTAGGGAAGTAGCATGTCTACGTTAAGTTTAGAGAGAGAGAAATGTACTGGAACAGTGAAAGAGAGATTAAAGGTGGCAAAGGCCTTAAGACGAAAAAAATCAAAGGGGTGACGGATAATATTTCTAGAGTCAGAGATATGGCATTATGATATATTTCTCATTATATTTAAAAGACTAGATTTAAGACAATTTTAATATTTTTCATTTTTAGTTTATTGAGCAAAAATATGTCATTTATTAAAATTATTTTATTTGTGTTTGAAATCTCAAAATCGTATTTTGTTATCAAAAATTTGCTTATCCAAGTATGAGAAACAGAGGTGAAGAAAACAATTATAAAACTTATTAGCTATCATAATTAGTGAGATTGAATCATAAGATTCATGTATTGTACAGTAAAAATAAAGTTGTATTTTCCTACTTAGAAAATCTCTTTATATAGGAAAAAATAATAAATGATTCATGTATTGTACAGTAAAAATAAAGTTGTATTTTCCTACTTAGAAAATCTCTTTATATAGGAAAAAATAATAAAGAATACTTGGAAAATAGGTACTGCATTCAAAAACCATCCATGTTCGATTCGTTTAATCATTATCTACCTTAATAATCTCTTAATTGTATTTTTTTTTCCATTTTTATTTATTCGACATTAAGTAACAAATGTGTTTTTGGTCATGAAAATCATGAATTCTAGTTGCCTTACATGGAAAAGTATCTTCTCCTTCTTATTTATACTTCCACTATAGCCTTCCAATCTGTATTCAAATTTTACTAGTCTTTTGTATTCCATTTTAACGAAGTACAAAACAAAAACAAAAAAAAAAAAAAAAAAAAACTTGTTATGGATTCTACAAAAAGTACCACTAAAGTTGGCTCTATTGAAAAAATTGATCAGCAAGGTTTTTCTCAGGTATTTTCTAACTAATACTTCTTTTAGTAAACATGATCATTAACGAATATCTAGTGCTACACTAACTCTAATTCTTCGCTAACATGATAAAAAGCCAAGTCGTAGAGATCATAGGTTAGAGAGAGAGAAAAAAAAATATTCATTTTATTTCTATGTTCGATGCTCAGAAACAAATATATCAATAATGTTCATATGATAAACATATTTTGTTTTTAGTTGGATATGGTGTTTTCAAATCAAATTATCTTATCATAGAAATATTGAGTAGCTAATTTTTAAATTATAGTTAGCCTAGTTAAAGTCGTTATGTTTATATATTCAACTAAATACAATCGTTATAAATATCGGTACTACCGTTAAGAATCTGCTCATTTCCTTAGTTCATAAAAAGTAATTTACTTGGTTACCTTAGTATTCTTATATTTTTTACATTCTTTGTTGATAATGGACTATATACTTCCATTTTAGTACAACCAAACGCGTAAATTCATGTAATGAAAATATGTAAATTAACTATAATGATAATTTTGTATATCAGATCATTAAGACGAAAAACACAAGACCCATCAAATTCAGATCATGTGAATTGTTTGAAATTTAAGCTGAGATACATAATCTAAATATAAAATAAGACCTAAGTGATGAAATCAAAAGGCTAAAAACTTGAATAAGAAAATGAAATGTAGTTCTTTGAATTGTGAAATTTGTGTGAATTATACTAGTACTTCACAATCTATCCAGATGACATGATTTGCTTCTTTTAGGATCACATTTCAGTATATGTTTGCCCTTATAGCATACAATACGAATTTATGAAGCTAGAATAAGTACTAAACAGATTAAAAACGAATATGTTTAACGAAACAAACAAACACCTGCACTTATCATGTTAAGATTGTGTAGTAATATGAATTATATTTATTTAATTAAGATTTTTTTAACTTCAAAAATCAAAAAATAGTTTTTATATGTTTGAAACTTAATGTCGACATTCTGTGCATTATTTACCATCCTATCAAATAAAATGAGCAAAATTATCACATACATTAATGTAAAACGTTGGTTTCTTTGAAACTTTACTTAATTAATTGGTTTAACGACATTTCAAAGGGTTTTTCTATTTTGTGCCTATAGGGTACATGATAAAAGCTAAAACTAACTTGTCTCATTTATTCAAGATTTGCTTAATGAAAGTCCTAATGATCATGAAAATCCCTCATATATGAGGCAAGTTTTGGACTATCATCATGTACCCTATGAGCGCTCATTAAAAAAAATTATCTTTCAAATTTGGTGGTATTATCTTTTTTTGTCAACATTAACTTTATTGTAAGTCTAGGTCAACATTAATTGAGTTAATAACATCTAAATTGAGCTCATTGATTGCAAGTCAAGTAAGTACTACATATGTTTTCTTTTATCGCATTAGAGATCCACACTTAAATTTCAAAACATTATCATTTATCCATGCCATGCATGACACTCATGTGAACTAATCATATGCATTTAGTATATTTGCTAAATTCTAGGCTAATTTGATGTAGAACTTGAGTGAGTTTTACAAGTAATCGGTCTACTCGTTTCAAAGAAACAAAAAAGTTTCAAAGCGAAGAAATGAGTAAATTAGAAAACTAGCAAAAGATATTTGTTTCGAAATTGAACATGTTGTATATTCGTTATCTTCGTCTCTAATTTAGTATGGGTTGGGTTGTTCAAACCAATTAGTTTCGAGCAAAAATAGGTACGAGACTTTGCCAAAGTACGAAGAAAATAATAATTTCTTAAAAACTAGTATGATATTATTAATAATAAATCAGAAATTACAAGAAGTTGGTAGGGAGCCTTGAAACAATATGGGTCCCCACACCCTAAAAATGAAATTACTAATGGCAATTGGATTCTCATATTCAAAAGTATTTCCCGAATCCTAAACGAGATACATGTACGTAAAAATAATATTCTATTTAAGAGTGATTTTCTTTTAGAAAAATCAATCAAAGAAAATCACTCAATACATAGAATAGTACATTTACAGAACTAAGAAGATTATTTGTATTCCTAAAATATATCTTTTAGTATAGAAACAAATAAAAATTGATTATGTAGTGGGTAACAAATAAACAATGCACTTTTCATTAATTTAAATATTGTCTTGATTCATCATTTTAGCAAATACAAACTTACAAAAGTCAATGTGGTCATGAAAAATAAAATTGCAGTTGTCTATTTTGAAGTATTTCTTCTATAGTTCTGTGTTATATATAATGGAAGTAATCCAGTTTATCCTTAATCATTCCAACTCTTTTCCCTTTATCACAAAATATAAATGTTTTAAGGAAAAGATCAATTCACATACTTTTACTTTATCGAAAAGATTGACGAACTAAGTGTTTTTCATGTATTCATTATACTTTGTCTAATTTTTTCTATTTTATTATATACATTGTTACATATGAGCAAGTAATCACTTAGTATGAGTCTTTTGGAGTTCTTTGTTACACTTTTGTGGTATGTTTGGTTTTAAAATGAATAAAATTACCAACACCCTTATGAATTTAGTTCTTTAATTTAGTAGAGTTTGAACATTCATCAATTTTTGCAAGTCAATGTATTTTTTTGATACATAAATGACGATATTTAACTCTTACATCGTTTAGATAAAATATCTATGTCATTAGTGACATTAAATTGTAAAAAAAAAACATTATGCAGCATGCATGCTATCATAAAAATATTCTTGGTTTGAATATAGGCATACTATTGTCTCTCAAATCATCTTAAAGGGCAGAAGACAATAATTCTCTATTTGAATAACATATTCATGTCTTCGTCTTTCACATTAATTGATGAATCCAATTTTTATTGTGTAGCTTGCTCTATCAACTCATGTGTGCATCATGTTGTAGTACTATCTCTACCGACTACTAAAATTATCAAAAAAAACATTCACTTTAACTACCATGCAAATTCATTAAAGGACATTATGCCAAATGAAAAGATGTCCATTGAAGACCATCTAGTAAAAGATGAAATAGTCTTGGACGAGAAGGTAACATCTTTTGCTATTAAACAACAAATCGAGGTAACATGAAGATTTTAGGCTAATGTTTCTCAATACATTACTCCTAAATTTTAAATGTAAACGCGTATTGTTGAGATTCTACCCAATATTAGTTGGATTGCACATATATTGATAAATTCATTGCATTATGACCAAAACCTTTATTTCAAGATATACTATTATGCAACTGTAACAATTAATTCATTTTCATTATAATCATGTACCGATGATTTATTGTATATTTGGACATGAGAACGTAAATCCCACTACAACAATGCAGGTGTCTGATGGCATCAATGTTGAACTAGTCGCCAAGGTGGTGCGTAAAAAGTCGGAATTTGTTCTACACAGGAGGCTAAAAGGATGGATAATAAGGAAAACAGTACGTGGCCCTAACCAACGAAGAGATACGGTTTGTTCCCTATAAACTAAATTTGTTTATTCTTTTTCATTGATATTCTCTACCCGAATTGCTTGTAAAATACAAAAACAACTACAAATTTCGTGTTGGAATAAAAAAAAGAAAAAGATTACCTTCATGTTGAGAATGTAATCGAAATGACACATTGACTAAAGAAATTTCCTTTTATTGCAGGTGTATATTCATCAAGACAGCGACATCCAATTTCGGACAATGGGTGAAGTAGATGATTTTATTCAATACGGGTGGCATCCTAAGCGTCCAACCAAGAAGCAGATCACTGGCAAAGAAAAGGTAAGACTTCATCTAGAGTGAGTTCTATAATAACAGTTTAGCTAGTAGGTAAACTCATTAAAATTTATAGTGCATTATAGAAATCTGAATTTTGTTTTTATTTTGAGAAAATAAAGTTGCAGTTGTTAAATTAGCTAAAAGCATGAGAGTTTACACATTTCAAATCAAGTAGAGGAAGTGAGTTATCTAGTGTCTCTTATTAGCTAAGAGAATTATTTGGTATTTTACTTGTTAACATTCAACCAAACAGTTTTCAAATATTAACATGACTTTCTTGCAACTATTGCCCGTTTGTTAAATTGTTTTCTAATCAGATTTGATTTGAATAAATATGATTTAATTTTTATTTTTTAATATTTAGTTGGATACAGTACGTATTAAGAATAGGAAATAGACTAGATTTATTTATCGTTATTCGAAGAATTGTAATTTGATCTGCTATGATTTGAATAAAGCTGATCTGATCTAATGTGAATACTATGTTTTGTATCAAACACGACCTAAGAAATGAAGCTTCATGCAATTTACAGCTTCTTACGTGTCCAAGCAATGACCACTTGAACAAATTTTTTTCGACTTTAGATAAAATTTTCAATGGGTTTTCTAATGTGTGCCCATAGGGCACATGATAAAATTTTCATTTCCTTCCTTAATTAAATGATATTCTCACTTAAAAAAATAAATTGTGGAATCTCTTTGATTAATTCAGGAGAATACATTTAATTAAGGAAGGAAATGGAGTTTTATCATGTGCCCTATGGGCACACTTTAGAAAAATTCAAAATTCAATTACTGAATCTAATGTTTGTTTTTTTACAGGGTCTTCTACAGAATATTGTGAGCAAAAGAAAAAACCGGAGAAGAAAGTTCCATTGGAGCTTTCATGTTACAAGTTATCTTAATTTTAATAATAGTGTAATACATATACATGACATTAAGTACCACAATGCAAGGCATTGTTATATCAATGATTCCATGATCTCGAGAGAGAATTTTAGTGAAAATTATTGATATTGATTCATAAGAATGTATCAATTATTTGTATTTTAGTTATTATAAATTTTCATAGTTTATGGAATTGTGGCAATATATTTACCAAGTATTTGATCAATTTTTGAGGTATACAACATGGATTATATGTAAGTAAAAGATTTACAAATTATGAATTGATTTTATTGTCATGTGAAAAGCCTGATAATTTTGTCAAGGCGGAAATTACTTTTGCTAATCCAATATTGCTATACTAAAAATAAGACTCTATATGCAATTGCCTTGGGGATAGTAATATCTACCTCGACAAAATCTTCATTCCCCTATGAAAAAGTAGAAAGATATGATACTGTATTAATTAGGGCAAATCATTTTCGGATAGTATTAATTAGGGAAGATCATTTTCAAATATCTGATCCAAATTTGTTGTTCGAATCGGATATCCGAATCCGAAACCCGGAATTTTCGATATCTGATATCCTATCAGAACTTGATCGGATATCTGAAAATACTATCCAACTAATTTGCATGCACGGCCCGTGCTCGGGTTACCTATTCATATTGTTTATACTCGTTTTATAAAACGTGTTTATTTTTGTTATAATATTTTACATTAGTTTTTCCTTTTGACTTTTGTCACCCGTCATATTATAGTATCATTTATTTCTACTTACTCATCACAATTTTATTTCATTTCCTCTTTTACGTCACCCGTTATATTATTTCATTCTCATTCCACTATCCTGTCGCCGTTATACTATTTCATTTTCATTCCACTATTCCGTCAACTGTTATTTCACATTATATTTCAGTTTATTACCATAAATTAGTTTTACCATTATTAGCTAACTTATTACCATAAATTATACTGTTTTTCATAAATTAGCCAATAACTACCATATTATATAATTTCTTTATGCTATCCAATTAGTAGGTGTCATGTGTCCTCCTAGGAAATACTTGGTTTCGGGTTTAAATATATAGTATTAGATGTAATTCGGATTGGATACAGCGGGTATCTGATATCCGAGATGTCAATCCCGTGTAAAGCTTAATGCGGGCCAGACCACAAGTAACTTGGCCAAATAGGCCAGCCAAGCAGTCAGCCAAACAGGCCCGACCAATCAGCCATATGGGCCCACCCAGTAGACTAACCCAAAAGGCAAGTCTTTAGACTACTCACAATGGTGTGATATTAGCTCCAAGGGCAAGGGCAAATGGTATTAAAAAAGGGAAAATTAAATTAATTGAGGCAACAAGGGCATGGAAGGGCATGTCTTGCCTTTGTTGACAACCTGGGGCACGAAAGGGGCAACAACCAGTGGGGGTGAGAGAGAGAAATATCTTGTTTTTCTTCCAATACGTTGTTGCCACTTGCCATTTTCCGACTTGCTGAAAATTTTATCACCGTTGTATTGTTTTTGTTTTTTAAGGGAAACGTTCTAAACTTTTCATTCTGTGGTTACTGCTAAGAAATCTGTAACAGCTAAATCTAGTACAGACTAAGGACCGCTATCGACCCACACCCAAGCTGAATACTTGATTGGGCTCATATGTGCAGCTCATGGGCCGCCTTATTACGACTAAGACGTATATTACTAAAAGTACAAGAATTAAATCTACGGGACAAATTAAACACACATAAGACTGCTAAATCAAAATAATTCAAAGCAAAACTTGTATGATTAAGTGCATTAACTAAATGCCGCGAATCCGACTTAAGAACAACATCTTCTAAACCCTGCTGCCATGCTATTTGGAGCCCGAACTTCGCCGCCCTTGCCTCCACGACATCATGTTCCCACCTCGCTCTCACCTGTTTACATCCCACACTACTGACTATCCCTTGGTTGTCCCTAATAACCACCCCTATTCCCGACCCCGCGTCATGACAAATGTGCACTTACGTCACGAATAAATTCATGGCGCAGGTGTTGAATTCCCGTGGCCATGCGAATTGCTTTCATGACCCAAGTAGCCGTGGCAAAGAAATGGCCACGGGAAAACAAAAAACGTGGCCAAATTTGGATTTCTTGCCACGAATGTAGGCTACGCTAATATTCGTGACAAGACCATACTCCCGTGGCCAACATGTCAACTGGCCACAAGATAGCATTCGTGGCAAAGTTAGTATAAATATGGTCGAGCTAAGTCGTATCACTCTCCAAATTCAATTACAATACTAACCAATAGCTAATCTAGTAGGGAAGTAAGGTTCGAATCCACGAGTAATTATTGGGTTACTCGTAGTCTAGGTGTGCAGGTAAGTAACAAGTATTGGGGGTTTTGATTGATTGAGTTGTTGATTAAACTAACAAATAAAACAATGAATTAAGTGATTGATTTATCAAGATTAACGAAGTCTTGGTCGGGGTTATCGCCGCTAGCAGTCCTAAGAATCGGTCCTAGTTCCAATTCAATTATCCTCCTCTTAATTACTCTATTGTGGAATTAAATTCCTATTGTTGCTTAGTGATTATTTATTAGGCGTGAGCATGACTCCAACAACACTAATTATTAAACGTTCTAAAACAAGCGATTAGACTCGATTCAATAACAGCAATAAGACTTAGAACAATATCAATAGAGAATTGGGTGCATACACTAAGCAGTAATATACTATGCCAATTATGTTGTTCTTCCCCCCCAATCTAATACCGATGAGCACCTAATACTAGATCAATGTTCTTTACTTTACCAGATTAATTGAGCGAGCGATAATTAATAAGGCTAAGGATAGATTATGCAAACTCTAGGTGATCAATCTAAAATAAGCAAATCATAAACATTAAAACGGAAGAACAACAATAATTTAGAGTTAAATAAGAGAATTAGAACTCAAGATTGGATCGAATACTAGCTTTGAATTACCAAACCAAGAATAAAATAATAGTTCTACATACGATGTACCGACCGTTACAAAGAATAATGAAAGATTCAAATCACAAGGGTTCTGAGTTTGCTATTTATACTAATAAGATTTGAGAACAAAATTAGGAAGATAATCTAATTAGGAAAGCCCGGCAAGAGGTGGCCGTGATCGCGGGCGGCAAGAGGTGGCCGCGATCGCAGCTCCATCTCCCGCGATCGCGGGAATCGGTTCTGTTCTCCATTCGCATTCGCGGATAATCAGCCGCGATCGCGGTAGAAACTAGGTTGTCAGGCGATTTTCAAACGGACGTATCTCCCACGTTACTTGGCCAAATAAGGCTTATGACCACTTACCGTAAAGATAAGATCATGAAGTTTCATTTGCAAGTGGTTTCACTGTAAAATTCCAAATAGTTTGAGAGATATGAGCCTTCAAAGTTGACCCTTGCGCAAATCAGCTCAAAAATGCTTCTAATGGACACAAACATTACAAAACCAATAATATGAAATGTGGACCAATAAACAACATAATCATCTCCTAATCATCGTGTAAATCATATAAAATAGCACTCGAAATCCTAACGTATCAAATTCCCCCATGCTTAGACCTTTACTCGTCCTCGAGTATATCTAACATCTCCAATGTGTCACCAATTTAAGGTCTTTTAACAAGCAGCACAGGTGAGAATTGATATCTAATTATCTCCTTTACTTCACTTGTGGTCTTCTTTTCCTAGCTAGGCATCGTCACAGATGTAATCTCAACGTAACGGTCCCCAACCATCTTATACATCAATACACAAACCACCTATAACGTCCTAAGCGTCCCTAAGCCGACACCCAATTCCCTCGTGAGCCTAGGTCCGGAATAATACCGTCGGATCAAAGACTACCTCAATATTCTACCAATCGCCACTTATACCTTCAAATGTATCGAGAATTTTCTAGTCCTATCTCCTTATCTATACATCTAACCGAACCTCCTTATATCTTCAACAGAGAACCTACCCAGACACGACTCTTCTTACACCCTTCTTATGCCACCCGCCGATAAGTAACAACACTCCACTCATTTTGTCTAGGCGCCCAATGGGTTTTCACCTACCCTCTCGTTAAATTTGCCTGTCCTCACCGGCGCACTTTCTTCTCTCATGTCCTTTCCTTACTTTTTTTTCCGCTCATCTATCTTTTGTGACTTTTTTCTCTCTTTTTTCTTCAATTTTTTTTTTTTTTTTTTTTTTTTTTTTTTGGCAAAAGCAATAAATAAGTACATCACAATATAACAACGATTATCCACCCCCCCCATACTTGAATCGAACATTGTCCTCAATGTGAATCACACCAACAAATATAATAGGACAACAACAAAATAGGGGAGAGATGGTCTTACAAAAACTTGCACCAATAAACGTATCAGGTTCTCATATCCTGAAGGATGCAACCGTCCCTTGTAACTCCAAAACTTCTCTCTCAAAAGTAAGAAGTAATAACTCCTCCTCAACCTCCTCAAGTCAATAAGCTCATATGAAAGAAACAAGGTGTAGAGCCACTCTTTAGTCACACCATAACCCGAACGCCCTCAAGGAAAAGTCGTCACCAATCAACCATGCATACTCACCTCACAAAACGCCCATCTCCCTCCAAAAGTAATGCACATAGAAACTACCTCCACACCACCATTATGAAAGAACTCCAAGCTCCACCCTCCAAATGCACCAAAGATAAAGCAATGAGGTTAAATATAGGGTGTAATAGGCAAAATTGGTGAGAGTTACAACAAGCAAAAGTGGTGAGTTGTGGGTAGGAAACAAGGAGAGAAGGTCCAAGAAACTGGATGAACAAAAAGCGGGTTGGAAACAAATGGTGAGAATAATGAGAAGGGAGAGAGTAAAGGGAAGAACATACATACCTTTACGTACTACCATCAGCTCTCATCTTCTTGTCACACAAAAACACACACATCAAATAACATAAAACAAATAAAATCAAAGACACGGGTTGCTTCCCGAGAAGCGCGCTTGTTTACCGTCTTTGGCTCGACCCGGCTATGGGCTTCTTCCTGGATCACCTAGCAGAGGTGAGTTTGCATGACTTAAGAGCGGAAGAACTCAACACTCTCAGAAGTTTATCAAAGGAGCTGGCATATATCTCAAATGAATGACAGTAGAAAACGTTAGTAAACAACAATACATAAACAATAGAGGCAAAATCATGTAGATGAGGATCGGATTGTCCGAGCCTCTGCGTTCAAAGCTATCTTCTATGTCATTATTGATGTGCTCATGCTTGGATAAGTTTGGAGTAGGAGGCAAAAGAGAGTGATGTCTTATATCCCATGGGGGTTTAGGAGTTAAAATAGGGGATACAGTCATAGACGGTGTAGGTGTCTCTTCCTTAAATAAGCAAGTCTCGACCACTTCATATTCATTATCCTTGACTCCCACCTTATTCTCCCCTAAAGTGACAATAATCGCTTGATCATCTAACATTACATCTAAGTTAACTCTAAGTGATGGATCATCTTGTATAGCACAAGTCAAGGAAGAATCATCCTTGACTCCCAACAATGAAATTTTAAGATTTGTGGAAGCATTAGAGTTAGTAAAAGAAGAAGCAAATTCATCATCATTCGCACAGTCACCCTCATCTAAACCAATAACATCCACCATCATAGGACTATAAGGTTCTCTTACAGTCTCCACTAGTGGGGATCTATTAACTTCATGGTCAAGAGTGACTTTCATAGGTTCTTCAATCTCATCTAACTCACCAATTGTTTCTATATCAGTCTCATGAGTCTCAAGAGATGTAGGATTTTGCAAGAGCTCATTCCGTTTCAACACAGCAGCCTGTAAACTTTGAGCAACCATATATTTCCAAAATTCCCATATTTCAAAAGAATCCATAGAATACAGTGCTCCATGGCTCAAATTATCAGCCAACTCTCGAGTTTTAAAGTTCAAACCATATTTAATAAGATTGCTTAATTGCCAAGTAGAACATTTAACACCCGTGAAATAAACTCTTTATCTAATGCCTCAAGTCTAGCAAAACAATCATGGAAGTCCTCACTTGCATGTTGTTCACAGTCAAAAGCACTCATGATTGAACAAAACAAATCACACACAAAACAAACAAATAAACACCGAAATTAATTCCCCGACAACGGCGCCAAATTTTGGTGGAGCTAAGTCGTATCACTCTTCAAATTCAATTATAATACTAACCTATAACTAATGTAGTAGGTAAGTAAGGTTCGAATCCATGGGGAATTATTGGGTTATTCGTAGTCTAGGTGTGCAATTAAGTAACAAGTAACAATTGGGGGTTATAATTAATTGAGTTGTTGATTAAACTAACAAATAAAACAATGAATTAAGTGATTGATTTATCAAGATTAACGAAGTCTTGGTCGGGGTTATCGCCGCTAGCAATCCTAACAATCGGTCCTAGTTCCAATTAAATTATCCTCCTCTTAATTACTCTATTGTGGAATTAAATTCTTATTGTTCCTTAGTGATTAGTTATTAAGTGTGAGCACGACTCTAACAACCCTAATTATTAAACGTTCTAAAACAAGCAATTAGACTCGATTCAATAACAGCAATAAGACTTAGAACAATATCAATAGAGAATTGGGCGCATACACTGAGCAGTAATATACTATGCCAATTATGTTGTTCTTCCCCCCAATCTAATACCGATGAGCACCTAATACTAGATCAAAGTTCTTTACTTTACCAGATTAATTAAACGAGCGATAATTAATAAGTCTAAGGATAGATTATGCAAACCCTAGGTGATCAATCCAAAATAAGCAAATCATAAACATTGAAACGGAAGAACGACAATAATTAAGAGTTTAATAAGAGAATTAGAACTCACGATTGGATCGAATGCTAGCTTTGAATTACTAAGCCAAAAATAAAAGATTAATTCTCCATACGATGTACCGACAGTCACAAAGAATACTGAAAGATTCAAATCACAAGGGTTCTGAGTTTGCTATTTATACTAATAAGATTTGAGAACAAAATTAGGAAGATAATCTAATTAGGAAAGCCCGACAAGAGGTGCCCGCGATCGCAGCTCCATTTCCCGCGATCGCGGGAATCGGTTTTGGTCTCCATTCGCGTTCGCGGATAATCAGCCGCGATCGCGGTAGTAACTGGGTTGTCAGGCGATTTTCAAACGGACGTATCTCCCACGTTACTTGGCCAAATAAGGCTTATGACCACTTCCCGGAAAGATAAGATCATGAAATTTCATCTCCAAGTGGTTCCACTGTAAAATTCCAAGTAGGTTGAGAGATATGAGCCTTCAAATTTTACCCTTGCGCAAATCCGCTCAAAAATGCTTCGAATCGACACATTTTCTATCAAAATATTACAAAACCAATAATATGAAAAGTGGACCAATAAACAACATAATCATCTCCTAATCATCGTGTAAATCGTATAAAATAGAACTTTAAATCCTAACGTATCAAAATACCCCATACTCAAAGGTATGAAGGGACATATTTGTCTCCACTCTCTACACAAATACTATCTAAACGCAGAATTAGGCCTCGGATGGGGCTTTCTCGGTCACCCCCCCCCCCCGAGGCTAGTGACGTTTCTCTATGCAGAAGCAGGTCCAGCAGCATGGTCGGAACTTCGTCCAGGGCGTCCCAAACGCGTCTTCCCAACTTCATAACAAATCTTGATTGTCCTGTAAAAGAAGGTCAGTTTGGCCGTTTTTTACCCGAAACAACGTGGTATATGGTTTAAATGATGCAAAGGATAAACAGGAGTTATGGGAAGATATGTGTGATATTAGTAGAGGAGGGAATGGCTCTTGGTGTGTTATGAGAGACTTTAACAATGTTTTAATCCCTAATGAGAGGATTGGCTCAAAGGTGACTTATGCTGAGATTGTTGATTTTCAAAATTGTGTTTATTAGTGTGGTTTGCAAGATTTAAAGTCTGATGGGTGTCTGTTCACTTGGAATAACAAGCAAGAGGCAGGAAAAAGAGTTTTCTCTTAGATAGATAGAGCTGTGATTAATGTTAATTGGATGACGGAGTTTACGGATAGTCAAACTATGTTCTATATAGAGGGACTCTTTGATCACTCACCCTGCCCTGCATTGTGGGATTAATCTAGGAGAGGAAAATGGGCAAGAAAAGCTTTAAATATTTCAATATGTGGAGCAGCATTCCTGGGTACACAGAGATTGTAAAAGAAGAATGGGACAGAGAAATCCACAGTTTAGTGATATATCAAGTTGTGCAAAAGCTGAAAGGATTGAAAAATCCTCTGAAAAGTCTGAGCAAGAAGAAAATGTCGAACATTGAAGCTGCTGCAAGTAAAATACAAAATGAACTTCATAAGATACAAGAGGAGTTGAATGAAAATCCAACAAATGCTGAAATCATTGAAAAAGAACGAAAAGCAGCAGAACAGTATAAATATCTGCATAAAGCTGTGACTAGCTTTCTTTTACAGAAAAGTAAAGCCCAATGGCTCAAGGAGGGAGATAAAAACTCAGCTTACTTCCATTACACAATCAGGTCAAGGAGAATAAAAAACTTTGTGACTCAGGTGATAGATAACACAGGCAAGAGTTGCACTGAAGACATGGATATTCAGAATGCCTTTCTAAATTACTATATGGACCTCCTGGGTAAAGACAATGAGACCCAAAAAGTCCACATAAACTCTGTTCGAAAGAGACACATCATTAATGAAGGAATGGGAAGCACACTCATGAGAAAAGTGAACAAGGAAGAAGTAAAAAAAGCTTTGTTCTCTATCCCTGGCATCAAATATCATGGACCTGATGGTTATACAAGCCAGTTCTACAAAGATAACTGGGAGATTGTTAGGGATCAAGTTAGTAAAGCAATTAAGGACTTCTATGCGCATGGGAAGCTGTTGAACAGGTAAACAACACAGTTCTTACATTGATACCTAACGTAGCTAACCCAAACTATGTTACTGAGTATAGGCCTATTGCATGCTGCAATACTCTCTATAAGGTAATATCAAAACTACTATGTGATAGACTAGGCCAAATATTACCTGACATTGTAAGTCAAAACCAAGGAGCTTTTGTTAAAGGTAAGGATATTGTGGAAAACATTATGGTCTGTCAAGACCTAGTGAGAAAATAATAGAAAAGTGACCTCCCCAACGTGTTTACTTAAGATAGACCTCCGGAAAGCTTATGATAGTGTAGAGTGGAAACTTTTGCATGAAATGGTAGAAGCCTTGAAATTCCCCAACAAGTCTATTAGGCTGGTGATGGAGTGTGTCACCACTACTAGCTACACTCTGGCTATCAATGGGGATCAATTTGGTTTCTTTAGAGGGAAGAGGGGGTTAAGGCAGGGGGATCCTTTATCCCCTCTACTTTTCACCCTATGCATGGAATACATGTCTAGAATATTGATTAGAGTGACTGAGAAGGAAGAGTACAAATTTCACCCTCTGTGCAGTAAAACCAGACAACACATCTTTCTTTTGCTGATGACCTTCTAATGTTTTGCAAAGGAGAGGTGAAATGTGTGGTGCTTTTATTAAGAGGGTTTGCAACCTTTTCGAAAGCAACTGGGCTAAACTTTAACCAGATGATGTCAGACATCTATTTTAATGGTAATGGTCATGTGGTAAGGCAGGAAAGTCTCCATTTCTCTGGTTTTAAAGAGGGCAAGCTGCCTTTTAGGTACCTTGGAGTACCAATTACAGCTGGGAGAATCAATCATGGACTGCAATAGCCTTACAGAGAAGATTGAATTGTGAGGAGAATCAGAAGTATGACGAAAAAACTGTGATAAGGAAGATTGATAAAATTTGCAAGAACTACTTATGGGATGGAATGCAAAGTATGGTTGGAAGCCCTTTGGTAGCCTGGATAGAAGTTTGCTCCACAAAGAATCAGGAGGATTGGGGTTAAAAGATTTGTATGCTTGGAATAAAGCCTCAATTGCAAAGTATGTGTTTTGGATATATTAAAAAGCTAACACTTTGTGGATAAGGTGGGTGCATAGCATTTACATAAAGGATGAGGATTGGGAAACCTACTCCCTACCAGCAGATTCCAGTTGGTACTGGAGGAAAATGTGTAGGATCAAGCAGAATTTCAGTCAACTGAGCCCAAGTAGTACTTTGAGCATCAATGGGTACACCATAGCTCCAGGGTACAAGATGCTGGTAGCTGATAAACAGAAAGTGGTGTGGGGTAAATATATCTTGAACAGATATATAATCCCAAGAACCAGCTTTATAACATGGCTAGCAATCACTTTTACAAAACAGCACATAGACGTGGGATGTTTTCGGACATAAACGTCGGATTCCGGTTCGACGTTAAGTTCACCCACGTCTATTAATTTGGAATAGACGTGGGCTTTCAGTCCGATGTGTGTACAAAAAATAGACATCGGATTTTCTGGAAAAAAACCGATGTCTATATGTCAAATAGACATCGCATTTTCTGAGAAAACCCATGTCTATTTGTCAAATAGACATGAGATTTTCTAGCAACTCCGATGTCTGTTTGGTTGTTTAGACATCAGCTTTTCAAAAGACCCACGTCTATTCCTCCGAATCAATTAAAAAAAAAATTGTTCAACGAAATTTGTTCGAAGAAGCAAACTTACATTACTAGCCGAAATTGGCAACAAAGAGATGATAGAATTTGAGAAATAATCTATGTTTTTATTACGAAATTACAAGGTATTACACACACTAATCTAATTTAATAAAAAGGAAACATCAAACATGTACAAGATATAGAAATTAAAATTCTTAAAGAAACTAAAAGAAGAGCTTGAAAGGTAAATGTTACAGATCTGAAAAAAATGTTCATAATACCACACCACCCTTAGCAAACCTGCAATCTGCAGTACAACAACAAAACAAAGAAGAGAAAGAAACTTACCAAAATGAATGTTGAGATCCGATCTATGTAACCACAAAACAGTAAGTTCTAATCAAGCGCATAATTAAAGTTGAACACAAACTTACATTTTTTTTTTTTTCATTTATGGGATCTTGGCATTGAACTCCTTGAATTAACCTAAAAGTTCGAGTTCTTTTCAAGAAAAAAAAAACTTCGATCTAGAGTTTTCGAAGAACATGAGGCCAATTAAGTTTCAAATTGGGCATTAATCATCGATTTTCGAAGTTGAAAGCCATGGATTTCATCCTTAGATTATTGGGGGAAAAATGAAAGAGAAAGTGTGAATAAGAATAAGACGAGTGATGGTGATGATTGATGTTTTAAAATTGAAGAGGGGCCATTAATGGAGAAGTATGGTAGGAGAAGATCAGATGAGAAAGAAAGAGAGAGATAAAGGGTATTCCATTTTAACGAAGTACAAAACAAAAAAAAAAACAAAAAAAAAAAGAAACTTGTTATGGATTCTACAAAAAGTACCACTAAAGTTGGCTCTATTGAAAAAATTGATCAGCAAGGTTTTTCTCAGGTATTTTCTAACTAATACTTCTTTTAGTAAACATGATCATTAACGAATATCTAGTGCTACACTAACTCTAATTCTTCGCTAACATGATAAAAAGCCAAGTCGTAGAGATCATAGGTTAGAGAGAGAGAAAAAAAAATATTCATTTTATTTCTATGTTCGATGCTCAGAAATAAATATATCAATAATGTTCATATGATAAACATATTTTGTTTTTAGTTGGATATGGTGTTTTCAAATCAAATTATCTTATCATAGAAATATTTGAGTAGCTAATTTTTAAATTATAGTTAGCCTAGTTAAAGTCGTTATGTTTATATATTCAACTAAATACAATTGTTATAAATATCGGTACTACCGTTAAGAATCTGCTCATTTCCTTAGTTCATACAAAGTAATTTACTTGGTTACCTTAGTATTCTTATATTTTACATTCTTTGTTGATAATGGACTATATACTTCCATTTTAGTACAACCAAACGCGTAAATTCAGGTAATGAAAATATGTAAATTAACTATAATAATAATTTTGTATATCAGATCATTAAGACGAAAAACACAAGACCCATCAAATTCGGATCATGTGAATTGTTTGAAATTTAAGCTGAGATACAAAATCTAAATATAAAACAAGACCTAAGTGAAGAAATCAAAAGGCTAAAAACTTGAATAAGAAAATGAAATGTAGTTCTTTGAATTGTGAAATTTGTGTGCATTATACTAGCTAGTACTTCACAATCTATCCAGATGACATGATTTGCTTCTTTTAGGATCACATTTCAGTATATGTTTGACCTTATAGCATACAATACGAATTTATGAAGGTAGAATAAGTACTAAACAGATTAAAAACGAATATGTTTAACGAAACAAACAAACACCTGCACTTATCATGTTAAGAATGTGTAGTAATATGAATTATATTTATTTAATTAAGATTTTTTTAACTTCAAAAATAAAAAAATAGTTTTTATATGTTTGAAACTTAATGTCGATATTCTGTGCATTATTTACCATCCTATCAAATAAAATGAGCAAAATTATCACATACATTAATGTAAAACGTTGGTTTCTTTGAAACTTTACTTAATTAATTGGTTTAACGACATATAAGTTTTCAAAGGGTTTTTCTATTTTGTGCCCATAGGGTACATGATAAAAGCTAAAACTAACTTGTCTCATTTATTCAAGATTTGCTTAATGAAAGTCCTAATGAAAATCCCTCAAATATGAGGCAAGTTTTGGACTATCATGTACCCTATGAGCGCTCATTAAAAAAAATTATCTTTCAAATTTGGTGGTATTATCTTTTTTTTGTCAACATTAACTTTATTGTAAGTCTAGGTCAACATTAATTGAGTTAATAACATCTAAATTGAGCTCATTGATTGCACGTCAAGTAAGTACTACATATGTTTTCTTTTATCGCATTAGAGATCCACACTTAAATTTCAAAACATTATCATTTATCCATGCCATGCATGACACTCATGTGAACTAATCATATGCATTTATTATATTTGCTAAATTCTAGGCTAATTTGATGTAGAACTTGAGTGAGTTTTACAAGTAATCGGTCTACTCGTTTCAAAGAAACAAAAAAGTTTCAAAGCGAAGAAATGAGTAAATTAGAAAACTAGCAAAAGATATTTGTTTCGAAATTGAACATGTTGTATATTCGTTATCTTCGTCTCTAATTTAGTATGGGTTAGGTTGTTCAAACCAATTAGTTTCGAGCAAAAATAGGTACGAGACTTTGCCAAAGTACGAAGAAAATAATAATTTCTTAAAAACTAGTATGATATTATTAATAATAAATCAGAAATTACAAGAAGTTGGTAGGGAGCCTTGAAACAATATGGGTCCCCACACCCTAAAAATGAAATTACTAATGGCAATTGGATTCTCATATTCAAAAGTATTTCCCGAATCCTAAACGAGATACATGTACGTAAAAATAATATTCTATTTAAGAGTGATTTTCTTTTAGAAAAATCAATCAAAGAAAATCACTCAATGCATAGAATAGTACATTTACAGAACTAAGAAGATTATTTGTATTCCTAAAATATATCTTTAGTATAGCAACAAATAAAAATTGATTATGTAGTGGGTAACAAATAAACAATGCACTTTTCATTAATTTAAATATTGTCTTGATTCATCATTCTAGCAAATACAAACTTACAAAAGTCAATGTGGTCATGAAAAATAAAATTGCAGTTGTCTATTTTGAAGTATTTCTTCTATAGTTCTGTGTTATATATAATGGAAGTAATCCAGTTTATCCTTAATCATTCCAACTCTTTTCCCTTTATCACAAAATATAAATGTTTTAAGGAAAAGATCAAGTCACATACTTTTACTTTATCGAAAAGATTGACGAACTAAGTGTTTTTCATGTATTCATTATACTTTGTCTAATTTTTTCTATTTTATTATATACATTGTTACATATGAGCAAGTACTCACTTAGTATGAGTCTTTTGGAGTTCTTTGATACACTTTTGTGGTTGTTTGGTTTTAAAATGAATAAAATTACCAACACCCTTATGAATTTAGTTCTTTAATTTAGTAGAGTTTGAACATTCATCAATTTTTGCAAGTCAATGTATTTTTTTGATACATAAATGACGATATTTAACTCTTACATCGTTTAGATAAAATATCTATGTCATTAGTGACATTAAATTGTAAAAAAAAAACATTATGCAGCATACATGCTATCACAAAAATATTCTTGGTTTGAATATAGGCATACTATTGTCTCTCAAATCATCTTAAAGGGCAGAAGACAATAATTCTCTATTTGAATAACATATTCATGTCTTCGTCTTTCACATTAATTGATGAATCCAATTTTTATTGTGTAGCTTGCTCTATCAACTCATGTGTGCATCATGTTGTAGTACTATCTCTACCGACTACTAAAATTATCAAAAAAAACTTTCACTTTAACTACCATGCAAATTCATTAAAGGACATTATGCCAAATGAAAAGATGTCCGTTGAAGACCATCTTGTAAAAGATGAAATAGTCTTGGACGAGAAGGTAACATCTTTTGCTATTAAACAACAAATCGAGGTAACATGAAGATTTTAGTCTAATGTTTCTCAATACATTACTCCTAAATTTTAAATGTAAACACGTATTGTTGAGATTCTACCCAATATTAGTTGGATTACAAATATATTGATAAATTCATTGCATTATGACCAAAACCTTTATTTCAAGATATACTATTATGCAATTGTAACAATTAATTCATTTTCATTATAATCATGTACCGAGGATTTATTGTATATTTGGACATGAGAACGTAAATCCCACTACAACAATGCAGGTGTCCGATGGCATCAATGTTGAACTAGTCGCCAAGGTGGTGCGTAAAAAGTCGGAATTTGTTCTACACAGGAGGCTAAAAGGATGGATAATAAGGAAAACAGTACGTGGCCATAACCAACGAAGAGATACGGTTCGTTCCCTATAAACTAAATTTGTTTATTCTTTTTCATTGATATTCTCTACCCGAATTGCTTGTAAAATACAAAAACAACTACAAATTTCGTGTTGGAATAAAAAAAAAAAAAAAGATTACCTTCGTGTTGAGAATGTATTCGAAATGACACATTGACTAAAGAAATTTCCTTTTATTGCAGGTGTATATTCATCAAGACAGCGACATCCAATTTTGGACAATGGGTGAAGTAGATGATTTTATTCAATACGGGTGGCATCCTAAGCGTCCAACCAAGAAGCAGATCACTGGCAAAGAAAAGGTAAGACTTCATCTAGAGTGAGTTCTATAATAACAGTTTAGCTAGTAGGTAAACACATTAAAATTTATAGTGCATTATAGAAATCTGAATTTTGTTTTTATTTTGAGTAAATAAAGTTGCAGTTGTTAAATTAGCTAAAAGCATGAGAGTTTACACATTTCAAATCAAGTGGAGGAAGTGAGTTATCTAGTGTCTCTTGTTAGCTAAGAGAATTATTTGGTATTTTACTTGTTAACATTCGATCAAACGGTTTTCAAATATTAACATGACTTTCTTGCAACTATTGCCCGTTTGTTAAATTGTTTTCTAATCAGATTTGATTTGAATAAATATGATTTAATTTTTATTTTTTAATATTTAGTTGGATACAGTACGTATTAAGAATAGGAAATAGACTAGATTTATTTATCGTTATTCGAAGAATTGTAATCTGATCTGCTATGATTTGAATAAAGGTGATCTGATCTGCTATGATTTGAATAAAGGTGATCTGATCTAATGTGAATACTATGTTTTGTATCAAACACGACCTAAGAAATGAAGCTTCATGCAATTTACAGCTTCTTACGTGTCCAAGCAATGACCACTTGAACAAATTTTTTTCGACTTTAGATAAAATTTTCAATGGGTTTTCTAATGTGTGCCCATAGGGCACATGATAAAATTTTCATTTCCTTCCTTAATTAAATGATATTCTCACTTAAAAAAATAAATTGTGGAATCTCTTTGATTAATTCAGGAGAATACATTTAATTAAGGAAGGAAATGGAGTTTTATCATTTGCCCTATGGGCACACTTTAGAAAAATTCAAAATTCAATTACTGAATCTAATGTTTGTTTTTTACAGGGTCTTCTACAGAATATTGTGAGCAAAAGAAAAAACCGGAGAAGAAAGTTCCATTGGAGCTTTCATGTTACAAGTTATCTTAATTTTAATAATAGTGTAATACATATACATGACATTAAGTACCACAATGCAAGGCATTGTTATATCAATGATTCCATGATCTCGAGAGAGAATTTTTAGTGAAAATTATTGATATTGATTCATAAGAATGTATCAATTATTTGTATTTTAGTTATTATAAAATTTCATAGTTTATGGAATTGTGGCAATATATTTACCAAGTATTTGATCAATTTTTGAGGTCTACAACATGGATTATATGTAAGTAAAAGATTTACAAATTATGAATTGATTTCATTGTCATGTGAAAAGCCTGATAATTTTGTCAAGGCGGAAATTACTTTTGCTAATCCAATATTGCTATACTAAAAATAAGACTCTATATGCAATTGCCTTGGGGATAGTAATATCTACCTCGACAAAATCTTCATTCCCCTATGAAAAAGTAGAAAGATATGATACTGTATTAATTAGGGCAAATCATTTTCGGATAGTATTAATTAGGGAAGATCATTTTCAAATATCTGATCCAAATTTGTTGTCCGAATCGGATATCCGAATCTGAAACCCGGAATTTTCGATATCATCCTATCAGAACTTGATCGGATATCTGAAAATACTATCCAACTAATTTGTATGCACGGCCGGTGCTCGGGTTACCTATTCATATTGTTTATACTCGTTTTATAAAACGTAGGTTTATTTTTGTTATAATATTTTACATTATTTTTTCCTTTTGACTTTTGTCACTCATCATATTATAGTATCATTTATTTCTACTTACTCATCACAGTTTTATTTCATTTCCTCTTTTACGTCACCCGTTATATTATTTCATTCTCATTCCACTATCCCGTCGCCGTTATACTTTCATTTTCATTCCACTATTCCGTCAACCGTTATTTCACATTATATTTCAGTTTATTACCATAAATTAGTTTTACCATTATTAGCTAACTTATTACCATAAATTATACTGTTTTTCATAAATTAGCCAATAACTACCATATTATATAATTTCTTTATGCTATCCAATTAGTAGGTGTCATGTGTCCTCCTAGAAAATACTTGGTTTCGGGTTTAAATATATAGTATTAGATGTAATTCGGATTGGATACAGCGGGTATCTGATATCCGAGATGTCAATCCCGTGTAAAGCTTAATGCGGGCCAGACCACAAGTACCTTGGCCAAATAGGCCAGCCAAGCAGTCAGCCATACAGGCCCGACCAATCAGCCAAATGGGCCCACCCAGTAGACTAACCCAAAAGGCAAGCCTTTAGACTACTCACAATGGTGTAATATTAGCTCCAAGGGCAAGGGCAAATGGTATTAAAAAAGGGAAAATTAAATTAATTGAGGCAACAAGGGCATGGAAGGGCATGTCGTGCCTTTGTTGACAACCTGGGGCACGAAAGGGGCAACAACCAGTGGGGGTGAGAGAGAGAAATATCTTATTTTTCTTCCAATACGTTGTTGCCACTTGCCATTTTCCGATTTGTTGAAAATTTTATCACCGTTGTATTGTTTTTTTTTAAGGGAAATGTTCTAAACTTTTCATTCTGTGGTTGCTGCTACGAAATCTGTAACAGCTAAATCTAGTACAGACTAAGGACCACTATCGACCCACACCCGAGCTGAATACTTGATCGGGCTCATATGTGCAGCTCATGGGCCGCCTTATTACGACTAAGACGTATATGACTAAAAGTACAAGAATTAAATCTACGGGACAAATTAAACACACATAAGACTGCTAAATCAAAATAATTCAAAGCAAAACTTGTATGATTAAGTGCATTAACTAAATGGAGCGAATCCGACTTAAGAACAACATCTTCTAAACCCTGCTGCCATGCTATTTGGAGCCCGAACTTCGCCGCCCTTGTGTCCACGACATCATGTTCCCACCTCGCTCTCACCTGTTTACACCCCACACTACTGACCATCCCTTGGTTGTCCCTAATAACCACCCCTATTCCCGACCCCGCGTCATGACAAATGTGCACTTGCGTCACGAATAAATTCATGGCGCAGGTGTTGAATTCCCGTGGCCATGTGAATTGCTTTCATGACCCAAGTAGCCGTGGCAAAGAAATGGCCACGGGAAAACAAAAAACGTGGCCAAATTAGGATTTCTTGCCACGAATGTAGGCTACGCTAATATTCGTGACAAGACAATACTCCCGTGGCCAACATGTCAACTGGCCACAAGATAGCATTCGTGGCAAAGTTAGTATAAATATGGTCGAGCTAAGTCGTATCACTCTCCAAATTCAATTACAATACTAACCAATAGCTAATGTAGTAGGGAAGTAAGGTTCGAATCCACGAGTAATTATTGGGTTACTCGTAGTCTAGGTGTGCAGGTAAGTAACAAGTATTGGGGGTTTTGATTGATTGAGTTGTTGATTAAACTAACAAATAAAACAATGAATTAAGTGATTGATTTATCAAGATTAACGAAGTCTTGGTCGGGGTTATCGCCGCTAGCAATCCTAAGAATCGGTCCTAGTTCCAATTCAATTATCCTCCTCTTAATTACTCTATTGTGGAATTAAATTCCTATTGTTGCTTAGTGATTAGTTATTAGGCGTGAGCATGACTCCAACAACACTAATTATTAAACGTTCTAAAACAAGCGATTAGACTCGATTCAATAACAGCAATAAGACTTAGAACAATATCAATAGAGAATTGGGTGCATACACTAAGCAGTAATATACTATGCCAATTATGTTGTTCTTCCCCCCCAATCTAATACCGATGAGCACCTAATACTAGATCAATGTTCTTTACTTTACCAGATTAATTGAACGAGCGATAATTAATAAGGCTAAGGATAGATTATGCAAACTCTAGGTGATCAATCTAAAATAAGCAAATCATAAACATTAAAACGGAAGAACAACAATAATTTAGAGTTAAATAAGAGAATTAGAACTCACGATTGGATCGAATACTAGCTTTGAATTACCAAACCAAGAATAAAAGAATAGTTCTACATACGATGTACCGACCGTTACAAAGAATAATGAAAGATTCAAATCACAAGGGTTCTGAGTTTGCTATTTATACTAATAAGATTTGAGAACAAAATTAGGAAGATAATCTAATTAGGAAAGCCCGGCAAGAGGTGGCCGCGATCACAACTCCATTTCCCGCGATCGCGGGAATCGGTTCTGTTATCCATTCGCGTTCACGGATATTCAGCCGCGATCGCTGTAGAAACTAGGTTGTCAGGCGATTTTCAAACGGACGTATCTCCCACGTTACTTGGCCAAATAAGGCTTATGACCACTTACCCGAAAGATAAGATCATGAAGTTTCATCTCCAAGTGGTTTCACTGTAAAATTCCAAGTAGTTTGAGAGATATGAGCCTTTAAAGTTGACCCTTGCGCAAATCAGCTCAAAAATGCTTCTAATGGACACAAACATTACAAAACCAATAATATGAAATGTGGACCAATAAACAACATAATCATCTCCTAATCATCGTGTAAATCGTATAAAATAGCACTCGAAATCCTAACGTATCAAATTTCCCAATGCTTAGACCTTTACTCGTCCTCGAGTATATCTACCATCTCCAATGTGTCACCAATTCAAGGTCTTTTAACAAGCAGCACAGGTGAGAATTGATATCTATCTATCTGCTCTACTTCACTTGTGGTCTTCTTTTCCTAGCTAGGCATCGTCACAGATGTAATCTCAACGTAACGGTCCCCAACCATCTTATACATCAATACACAAACCACTCATTAATCAAAATAGCAAAGGGACCTATAACGTCCTAAGAGTCCCTAAGCCGCTCACACCCAATTCCCTCGTGAGCCTAGGTCCGGAATAATACCGTCGGATCAAAGACTACCTCGATATTCTACCAATCGCCACTTATACCTTCAAATGTATCGAGAATTTTCTAGTCCTATCTCCTTATCTATACATCTAACCGAACCTCCTTATATCTTCAACAGAGAACCTACCCAGACACGACTCTTCTTACACCCTTCTTATGCCACCCGCCGATAAGTAACAACACTCCACTCATTTTGTCTAGGCGCCCAATGGGTTTTCACCTACCCTCTCGTTAAATTTGCCTATCCTCACCGGCGCACTTTCTTCTCTCATGTCCTTTCCTTACTTTTTTTTCCGCTCATCTATCTTTTGTGACTTTTTTCTCTCTTTTTTCTTCATTTTTTATTTTTTTGTTTTTTTTGCAAAAGCAATAAATAAGTACATCACAATATAACAACGATTATCCACTCCCCCATACTTGAATCGAACATTGTCCTCAATGTGAATCACACCAACAAATATAATAGGACAACAACAAAATAGGGGAGAGATGGTTTCAAAAAAACTTGCACCAATAGACGTATCAGGTTCTCATATCCTGAAGGATGCAACCGTCCCTTGTAACTCCAAAACTTCTCTCTCAAAAGTAAGAAGTAATAACTCCTCCTCAACCTCCTCAAGTCAATAAGCTCATATGAAAGAAACAAGGTGTAGAGCCACTCTTAAGTCACACCATAACCCGAACGCCCTCAAGGAAAAGTCGTCACCAATCAACCATGCATACTCACCTCACAAAACGCCCATCTCCCTCCAAAAGTAATGCACATAGAAACTACCTCCACACCACCATTATCAAAGAACTCCAAGCTCCACCCTCCAAATGCACCAAAGATAAAGCAATGAGGTTAAATATAGGGTGTAATAGGCAAAATTGGTGAGAGTTACAACAAGCAAAAGTGGTGAATTGTGGGTAGGAAACAAAGAGAGAAGGTCCAAGAAACTGGATGAACAAAAAGCGGGTTGGAAACAAATGGTGAGAATAATGAGAAGGGAGAGAGTAAAGGGAAGAACATACATACCTTTACGTACTACCATCAGCACTCATCTTCTTGTCACACAAAAACACACACATCAAATAACATAAAACAAATAAAATCAAAGACACGGGTTGCTTCCCGAGAAGCGCGCTTTTTTACCGTCTTTGGCTCGACGCGGCTATGGGCTTCTTCCTGGATCACCTAGCAGAGGTGAGTTTGCATGACTTAAGAGCGGAAGAACTCAACACTCTCAGAAGTTTATCAAAGGAGCTGGCATATATCTCAAATGAATGACAGTAGACAACGTTAGTAAACAACAATACATAAACAATAGAGGCAAAATCATGTAGATGAGGATCGGATTGTCCGAGCCTCTGCGTTCAAAGCTATCTTCTATGTCATTATTGATGTGCTCATGCTTGGATAAGTTTGGAGTAGGAGGCAAAAGAGAGTGATGTCTTATATCCCATGGGGGTTTAGGAGTTAAAATAGGGGATACAGTCATAGACGGTGTAGGTGTCTCTTCCTTAAATAAGCAAGTCTCGACCACTTCATATTCATTATCCTTGACTCCCACCTTATTATCCCCTAAAGTGACAATAATCGCTTGGTCATCTAACATTACATCTAAGTAAACTCTAAGAGATGGATCATCTTGTATAGCACAAGTCAAGGAAGAATCATCCTTGACTCCCAACAATGAAATTTTAAGATTTGTGGAAGCATTAGAGTTAGTCAAAGAAGAAGCAAATTCATCATCATTCGCACAGTCACCCTCATCTAAACCAATAACATCCACCATCATAGGACTATAAGGTTCTCTTACAGTCTCCACTAGTGGGGATCTATTAACTTCATGGTCAAGAGTGACTTTCATAGGTTCTTCAATCTCATCTAACTCACCAATTGTTTCTATATCAGTCTCATGAGTCTCAAGAGATGTAGGATTTTGCAAGAGCTCATTCCGTTTCAACACAGCAGCCTGTAAACTTTGAGCAACCATATATTTCCAAAATTCCCATATTTCAAAAGAATCCATAGAATACAGTGCTCCATGGCTCAAATTATCAGCCAACTCTCGAGTTTTAAAGTTCAAACCATCTTTAATAAGATTGCTTAATTGCCAAGTAGAACATTTAACACCCGTGAAATAAACTCTTTATCTAATGCCTCAACTCTAGCAAACCAATCATGGAAGTCCTCACTTGCATGTTGTTCACAGTCAAAAGCACTCATGATTGAACAAAACAAATCACACACAAAACAAACAAATAAACACCGAAATTAATTACCCGACAACGGCGCCAAATTTTGGTGGAGCTAAGTCGTATCACTCTCCAAATTCAATTACAATACTAACCTATAACTAATTTAGTAGGTAAGTAAGGTTTGAATCCATGGAGAATTATTGGGTTATTCGTAGTCTAGGTGTGCAATTAAGTAACAAGTAACAATTGGGGGTTTTAATTAATTGAGTTGTTGATTAAACTAACAAATAAAACAATGAATTAAGTGATTGATTTATCAAGATTAACGAAGTCTTGGTCGGGGTTATCGCCGCTAGCAATCCTAACAATCGGTACTAGTTCCAATTAAATTATCCTCCTCTTAATTACACTATTGTGGAATTAAATTCTTATTGTTCCTTAGTGATTAGTTATTAGGTGTGAGCATGACTCTAACAACCCTAATTATTAAACGTTCTAAAACAAGCAATTAGACTCTATTCAATAACAGCAATAAGACTTAGAACAATATCAATAGAGAATTGAGCGCATACACTGAGCAGTAATATACTATGCCAATTATGTTGTTCTTCCCCCCAATCTAATACCGATGAGCACCTAATACTAGATCAAAGTTCTTTACTTTACCAGATTAATTAAACGAGCGATAATTAATAAGTCTAAGGATAGATTATGCAAACCATAGGTGATCAATCCAAAATAAGCAAATCATAAACATCGAAACGGAAGAACAACAATAATTAAGAGTTAAATAAGAGAATTAGAACTCACGATTGGATCGAATGCTAGCTTTGAATTACTAAGCCAAGAATAAAAGATTAATTCTCCATACGATGTACCGACAGTTACAAAGAATACTGAAAGATTCAAATCACAAGGGTTCTGAGTTTGGTATTTATACTAATAAGATTTGAGAACAAAATTAGGAAGATAATCTAATTAGGAAAGCACGGCAGAGGTGCCCGCGATCGCAGCTCCATTTCCCGCGATCGCGGCAATCGGTTTTGTTCTCCATTCGCGTTCGCGAATAATCAACCGCGATCGCGGTAGAAACTGGGTTGTCAGGCGATTTTCAAACGGATGTATCTCCCACGTTACTTGGCCAAACAAGGCTTATGACCACTTCCCGGGAAGATAAGATCATGAAGTTTCACCTCCAAGTGGTTCCACTGTAAAATTCCAAGTAGTTTGAGAGATATGAGCCTTCAAATTTTACCCTTGCGCAAATCCGCTCAAAAATGCTTCGAATCGACACATTTCTATCAAAATATTACAAAACCAATAATATGAAAAGTGGACCAATAAACAACATAATCATCTCCTAATCATCGTGTAAATCGTATAAAATAGCACTCAAATTCCTAACGTATCAAAATACCCCATACTCAAAGGTATGAAGGGACATATTTCTCTCTCCACTCTCTACACAAATACTATCGACAAGTAGAATTAGTCCTCGGATAGGGCTTTCTCGGTCACCCCCCCCCCCCCGAGACTAGTGATGTTTCTCTATGCAGAAGCAGGTCCAGCAGCATGGTCGGAACTTCGTCTAGGGCGTCCCAAACGCGTCTTCCCAACTTCATAACAAATCTTGATTGTCCTGAAAAAGAAGGTCAGTTTGGTCGTTTTTTACCCGGAACAACGTGGTATATGGTTTAAATGATGCAAAGGATAAACAGGAGTTATGGGAAGATATGTGTGATATTAGTAGAGGAGGGAATGGCTCTTGGTGTGTTATGGGAACAATGTTTTAATCCCTAATGAGAGGATTGGCTCAAAGGTGACTTATGCTGAGATTGTTGATTTTCAACATTGTGTTTATTAGTGTGGTTTGCAAGATTTAAAGTCTGATGGGTGTCAGTTCACTTGGAATAACAAGCAAGAGGCAAGAAAAAGAGTTTTCTCTTAGATAGATAGAGCTCTGATTAATGTTAATTGGATGACGGAGTTTACGAATAGTCAAACTATGTTCTATATAGAGGGACTCTTTGATCACTCACCCTGCATTGTGGGATTAATCTAGGAGAGGAAAATGGGGAAGAAAAGCTTTAAATATTTCAATATGTGGAGCAGCATTCCTAGGTACACAGAGATTGTAAAAGAAGAATGGGACAGAGAAATCCACATTTTAGTGATATATCAAGTTGTGCAAAAGCTGAAAGGATTGAAAAATCCTCTGAAAAGTCTGAGCAAGAAGAAAATGTCGAACATTGAAGCTGCTGCAAGTAAAATACAAAATGAATTTCATGAGATACAAGAGGAGTTGAATGAAAATCCAACAAATGCTGAAATCATTGAAAAAGAACGAAAAACAGCAGAACAGTATAAATATCTGCATAAAGCTGTGACTAGCTTTCTTTTACAGAAAAGTAAAGCCCAATGGCTCAAGGAGGGAGATAAAAACTCAGCTTACTTCCATTACACAATCAGGGCAAGGAGAATAAAAAACTTTGTGACTCAGGTGATAGATAACACAGGCAAGAGTTGCACTGAAGACATGGATATTCAGAATGCCTTTCTAAATTACTATATGGACCTCCTGGGTAAAGACAATGAGACCCAAAAAGTCCACATAAACTCTGTTCGAAAGAGACACATCATTAATGAAGGAATGGGAAGCACACTCATGAGAAAAGTGAACAAGGAAGAAGTAAAAAAAGCTTTGTTCTCTATCCCTGGCATCAAATATAATGGACCTGATGGTTATACAAGCCAGTTCTACAAAGATAACTGGGAGATTGTTAGGGATCAAGTTAGTGAAGCAATTAAGGACTTCTATGCGCATGGGAAGCTGTTGAACAGGTAAACAACACAGTTCTTACATTGATACCTAACGTAGCTAACCCAAACTATGTTACTGAGTATAGGCCTATTGCATGCTGCAATACTCTCTATAAGGTAATATCAAAACTACTATGTGATAGACTAGGCCAAATATTACCTGACATTGTAAGTCAAAACCAAGGAGCTTTTGTTAAAGGTAAGGATATTGTGGAAAACATTATGGTCTGTCAAGACCTAGTGAGAAAATAATAGAAAAGTGACCTCCCCAACGTGTTTACTTAAGATAGACCTCCAGAAAGCTTATGATAGTGTAGAGTGGAAACTTTTGCATGAAATGGTAGAAGCCTTGAAATTCCCCAACAAGTCTATTAGGCTGGTGATGGAGTGTGTCACCACTACTAGCTACACTCTGGCTATCAATGGGGATCAATTTGGTTTCTTTAGAGGGAAGAGGGGGTTAAGGCAAGGGGATCCTTTATCCCCTCTACTTTTCACCCTATGCATGGAATACATGTCTAGAATATTGATTAGAGTGACTGAGAAGGAAGAGTACAAATTTCACCCTCTGTGCAGTAAAACCAGACAACACATCTTTCTTTTGCTGATGACCTTCTAATGTTTTGCAAAGGAGAGGTGAAATGTGTGGTGCTTTTATTAAGAGGGTTTGCAACCTTTTCGAAAGCAACTGGGCTAAACTTTAACCAGATGATGTCAGACATCTATTTTGATGGTAATGGTCATGTGGTAAGGCAGGAAAGTCTCCATTTCTCTGGTTTTAAAGAGGGCAAGCTGCCTTTTAGGTACCTTGGAGTACCAATTACAGCTGGGAGAATCAATCATGGACTGCAATAGCCTTACAGAGAAGATTGAATTATGAGGAGAATCAGAAGTATTAGTGCAAGGAACCTAAGCTATGCTGGAAGACTTATATTAGTTAAGTCAGTGTTGTTAATATACACTCATATTGGGCTAGGATCTTTATCGTACGAAAAAACTGTGATAAGGAAGATTGATAAAATTTGCAAGAACTACTTATGGGATTGAATGCAAAGTATGGTTGGAAGCCCTTTGGTAGCCTGGATAGAAGTTTGCTCCACAAAGAATCAGGAGGACTGGGGTTAAAAGATTTGTATGCTTGGAATAAAGCCTCAATTGCAAAGTATGTGTTTTGGATATATTAAAAAGCTAACACTTTGTGGATAAGGTGGGTGCATAGCATTTACATAAAGGATGAGGATTGGGAAACCTACTCCCTACCAGCAGATTTCAGTTGGTACTGGAGGAAAATGTGTAGGATCAAGCAGAATTTCAGTCAACTGAGCCCAAGTAGGACTTTGAGCGTCAATGGGTACACCATAGCTCCAGGGTACAAGATGCTGGTAGCTGATAAACAGAAAGTGGTGTGGGGTAAATATATCTTGAACAGATATATAATCCCAAGAACCAGCTTTATAACATGGCTAGCAATCACTTTTACAAAACAGCACATAGACGTGGGATGTTTTCGGACATAAACGTCGGATTCCGGTTCGATGTTAAGTTCACCCACGTCTATTAATTTGGAATAGACGTGGGCTTTCAGTCCGACGTGTGTACAAAAAATAGACATCGGATTTTCTAGAAAAAAACCGATGTCTATATGTCAAATAGACATCGCATTTTCTGAGAAAACCCATGTCTATTTGTCAAATAGACATGAGATTTTCCAGCAACTCCGATGTCTGTTTGGTTGTTTAGACATCAGCTTTTCAAAAGACCTACGTCTATTCCTCCAAATCAATTAAAAAAAAAAATTGTTCAACGAAATTTGTTCGAAGAAGCAAACTTACATTCCTGGCCGAAATTGGCAACAAAGAGATGATAGAATTTGAGAAATAATCTATGTTTTTATTACGAAATTACAAGGTATTACACACACTAATCTAATTTAATAAAAAGGAAACATCAAACATGTACAAGATATAGAAATTAAAATTCTTAAAGAAACTAAAAGAAGAGCTTGAAAGGTAAATGTTATAGATCTGAAAAAAATATTCATAATACCAAACCACCCTTAGCAAACTTGCAATCTACAGTACAACAACAAAACAAAGAAGAAAAAGAAACTTACCAAAATGAATGTTGAGATCTGATCTATGTAACCACAAAACAGTAAGTTCTAATCAAGCGCATAATTAAAGTTGAACGCAAACTTACATTTTTTTTTTCATTTATGGGATCTTGGCATTGAATTAAGTTTCGAATTGGGCATTAATCATCGGTGTTCGAAGTTGAAAGCCATGGATTTCATCCTTAGATTATTGGGGGAAAAATGAAAGAGAAAGTGTGAATAAGAATAAGACGAGTGATGGTGATGATTGGTGTTTTAAAATTGAAGAGGGGCCATTAATGGAGAAGTATGGTAGGAGAAGATCAGATGAGAAAGAAAGAGAGAGATAAAGGGTGGCGGTAGAGACTGGGAGTGTATAATGTCTAAGTAAAGAAATTAGGGTTGCAATAGATATATAGTAGGAGGTTTATATTTTGTGGAGCAAGTTCTCGTATATTTCGCCGTTTCTACAAAAAAAAAAAAAAAAAAAAAAAAAAAAAAAAAAATGAAAGTAATACACATGAGATTATTGTAAAATCTGATGTATATACGACACAAAAGCACATTGACTTTTATAAGAAATCCGACGTCTATTAATAGACATGGGTTATTTTAAAAAAAAAAATCATGTGTATTAAATGGCTATAATTGCGAAAATGCCACCGGTCACCAATAGACATTGGTTTTTCAAATATGTGGTCACCAATAGACATCGGTTTTTCAAATATGTGACGTCTATTTAGTGATGTCTAAAGTCGTTTTTGTAGTAGTGAATGAGGAGACGACTGCAAGTCAAGGAGAAGCTCAAGAAGATAGGAGTTTGCAATGAAGATATGCATCTCATGTGTCAACAAGCTTCAGAAACACATGAACACTTGTTCTTTGATTGTGTGTTTAGTGGGAAATGCCCATCTATTTTGAGCAGAATATTCGGGATAAATATCCCTAAAAGCAACAAAGTTGAGTGGTGTATCAAAACAAGATTTAAATCGAAGAATAGAGGCCTAACAACAGGAGCTTTGGTATGTAATCTCATTTATAGACTTTGGTTAGCAGGAACAAGTGTAGAATAGAACAAGTCATAAGCAGACTAGAGAATCTAGTGCAAAGTGTAGTTGAGGGCAATAAGAGTAGGCTCATGAATTTGGTTTAGGGCATCAATGATAAAGGATAGGGGATAGCTCATGAAGAGTCTTCTAATGTAATGTCTTGTTCAATTGTTTGTTTGTTGGAGAATGCCCCTTAGTTTTTGTAGTTCTCATTTGATTAAAAAAAAATCTTACATTTCAGAAAAAAAAAAAAAAAAAAAAAAAAAATTGGAAGGTGGAACTTGGAATTATTTTGATAAGACAAAACAAACTTGGGATTATTTTGAAAAGAAAAAAAAAAAAGCAAATTTGGAGTAAATATGGGCAAATTTTCCTCATTATAATCAACTAGAATGAGGAAAAATATACTTGACAAATTTGTATCGAAAAAGGTAAATATAGACTTTAACTGTAATTTCATTAGACTTTATATATCATTTGGCATAGAAAAGAGTCGTTGGAAAGATAGATTAGCACTTCCCAACATAGGGGATTATTACTAATCCAACGAGATGCATGGAGAAGGTGTTGCTTATGATGCTAAAATTCAGCCTCTGCCACTATGCCACCATGCATCATCATTGTTCAACATAAGCAACGCTACACCCAACCCAACTACTTATGATCCTAAAATTCCGCCTCATATACCCCACCCTACCCCCAACCCAACTACTATGTTCGCTATAAAACCACTTAGATATTCTAAAAACCAGCACGGGCTTGACCCCCTCCGAGCATAAGGAAGCTCCGTCTCTGGACACCACGATGATAATGGTTGTGAAGAGAGAGAAAGAGAGACAGACAGAGAGAGAGAGACAGAGAGAGAGAGAGAGAGAGAGAGGGAGGGAGAGAGAGAGAGAGAGAGAGAGAGAGAGAGAGAGAGGGAGAGAGAGAGAGAGAGAGAGATAGAAATCTCATTTACATGCACAATCCCAGGTTTGCACATTTTTCTTTTTAAATCTCATGATTTTGGTATATCCACAGAGACCGTAATACCTCTTTCTTTCATAAATCTGTAACCGTCAGAAGATTCAAAAACAACATTGTTTCCCTTAATACGGATGTGGGTGACACCATTACTGATACCACTGCCCTTCACCACCACATCCTTAACTACTTTTGTGCTCTCTTTTCCACTGACCCTCTTGTGAACCCCCCGGATCCCCCTCCTACGGATCCCCCTCCTACCGAGCCTAGGAGGATCCACATCTCCTCTCCTCTCTCTCTTGAAGAGATTTTTTGTGCGGTTAAAGGCCTTGGGCCTCATAAGGCGCCCGATGGTTACCACATGTTCTTCTACCACCACCACTGGGACACTATCAAGAATGATCTTGCCCTCCTCATTCATTCTTTCTTCTCTACTGGCAATCTCCCCCCGAGAATTAATGAGATTGCCATCTGCCTTATTCCCAAGTGTGACAATCCCACCACCATCAACACAATTATGACCCATTAGTCCCTGCAATAATAGCTAAAAAATCATCACAAAAATCCTTGTCAACAGAATCCGCCCCCTCTTGAATGATTTCATTGCTCCCAACCAAAACGGCTTCCTCCCAGGGAGGAATACCATCGTTAACTATACCATAGCCACTGAAATTCTTCACTCCATGAGGAAAAGAAGAGGGAAGAAAGGCTGGTTTGCACTTAAGATTGACCTTGAGAAAGCTTTTGATAGGCTTGAGTGGAACTTCATTTTCTATAGCCTCAGAGTCTTTGGACTTGATGAACCCTCCATTAGACTTGTTAGAACCTTTCCTACCACTTCCCATCTCAAAGTAAAAATCAATAGCTGCAACTCCGCATTCTTCTCTCCTGCTAGAGGTATTAGGCAGCGGGACCCTCTCTCACCCTATCTTTTCATTCTCTGCATGGAGGTTCTTTTTCGCAACATTCATAGTGCTTGTGATGATGGCTCTTGGAAGCTCTTTCGCCTTCCTAGGAGTGACTTATCCGTCTCTCACCTCTTTTTCGCTGATGATCTCATCATCTTCGGCGATACTTCTCCGACCACAATTGATTGCGCCATGGACACCTTGAACTCCTTCTTCTCCCAATCTGGCCAAAAGATGAACACCACCAAAAGCAAACTGATCATCTCTCGCAACACTTCGACTCAGGACATTGCTTACCTCCAAAGTACCCTTGGAATCCAAGCTAGTTCTGACTTAGGGACGTACTTAGGGTTTCCCTTTCTGCCAACCGCCCAAGTAAAGATCATTTCCTGGAAGTCATGGCTAGGGTTCAAGGGAAACTCTCCTCCTGGAAAAATTCTACCCTCTCTAAAGCCGGGAGAGCCTTGCTTATTCAGACCACTCTCACCACCATTCCTTGGTACAACATGCAAGCCATTGCCTTTCCATCTTACGCCCTCTCTGCCTTAGACTCGATTTGTGCTAAGTTCTTTTGGGGTGACAAACCTGAGCGGAGGGGACTTCACTTAATCTCTTGGGATAAGCTTGGCCCTAGAAACATGGGGAGTCTTAGCTTTCGATCTAATAAGCTCATGAGTTCGGTGTTTATGATGAAACACTGTTGGCAACTGGATGCCAAATCCAACCTTGCTACCCGTTTCCTTCACCTGAATATTGTGCCAACAAAGTTCATCCGACTACATAAGGGCTCCCACATCTGGAATGGCTTAGGAAAAGGCTGGGACCTCTTCTCTCGTCACAACTTTTGGGCTCTTGGCAAGAGGGGTGTTGCTTCCTTCTGGTTCTATGCCTAGGCCCCTGACGACCCACTCCGCCACCACTTCATTGGCCCTCTGTCCTCCTCCGACTCTACTATCTGCTTCGCCGAGGGTCTGTCTCATATTGACAATTTTAGAGATTTTTTGCCAGCTACCATTGTCCATAGATTAATCCACATGGTATTGCCTAATTTCAAGGAGGACACTTTTTGCTGTAATACCTCCCTCCACACATTCTTTGATACCTCTTTTGTATATAATGACCTCTGGGAACACACCTACCCTCTTTGTAGCAGGAAGGACATTTGGTCCACCGTTTGGTCCCTTCAAACACTCCCCAGGATCCGGTTTTTCCTTTGGCTTGCGCTTTGGGATCTTCTACCCACTAGATCAACCCTCTCTAGGCGTGCTATGGGTTGTGGACCCTTTTGCCCCTTTTGTCCTACCGCTACTGAGGACGCCATTAATGTTCTTAGGGATTGCCCTCGTGCTCACGAGGTTTTGTGTGCCTATAACGTTCCCTCACAATTTTTTGCTCCTAACTTACTTGATCGGTTCCGCTCTAACCTTGTTGGAAACTGTGCTTGTAGTGCCACCTTCTCCTTTGTCCTTTGGGCTATTTGGAAACGTCGCGACCTCTGGATTTTTGAAACAAAAAACACACCTACACTCGCCCTCATCGCTACTGTCCAGCACCAACTCTCAAATTTTACCTCTCCCACCCCTGGTCCTAACCAGGAAACTTCGCCCACCTTCCCCACTTCACCCCAGAGTACCTGACCTTTCCCCGACCGCAGTTCACCTTGATTGTAGATGCCTCCTTTGCACCAAATTCTGACTTTGCAGGTGCGGGTGGTGTTCTTCTCCATCCGAATGGAACCTGGGCAGCCGGGTTCATGGCCACTGTTTACGCTATGGACGCTCCTCACTCGGAGGTCCTTGGTATTCTGCAAGCTGCTCAATGGTGCAAGGATCACCACAGACAATCAGTTACGCTTCTAAGTAACTACAAGTACATCACTCTAGGCATTCAAGGCACAGAAAGGGTTAATGACCGTTTCATCAATTTATTTAGCATGTGCAGGGTATTCATCCGGGACGAAGTACTAGAGAGGACCCAATACATTCCGAACATGGGTTCAAGCTGCTGATCACCTAGCCCGTGAGGCTAGGAGGACCATAACATGTATTCAATTTAAACATCTTGTAACCCCCCCATCATACAACTGTATTTTGCTGAGAATGTCGCCTTTGGTCCCCGTTTTAAACCATGGGAGGACATTGACCCGGGTGGTGCTAGTAGGACTTAAGTGGTTGTAATCTAAGACACACTTGTAACCTTTAACGCTTTATCTATGCTATGCTACTATTTGCCAAAAAAAAAAAGATAAAATCATATTGTGTTGGTGAAAATACATTTAATATAGTTATGTCTTCACAACTAATGTATATTTAATACATTTGATTACATTATGTGTTCAGGCAGACATATTCATTACATTGCATAAGCAAAATTTATATCACCATAGAACACACGCTACAAAATAGGTTTTCATGATAAATGAGAATGAAGTTATCTTTGTGAGATACAAGAAAATGTATGAATATACCATTAATTATCCAGTTAATGCTTTGAGGAATTATAATATAGGTGCGTACATGTGTAAATTAATGTCCATTTCAATAATATCTCAGGAAATATGTGAGGGTCGCAATAACATTTGTTTTTCTGACTGTGAGATGTGTAATCATCCATATGAAAACGATTGTTAGAGAGGGACCAGTTTGTGAAAGAAAATCCAAAATTTATTTAATATCAGATGTTTCCATAATTTTTTTTATTTTGTAAGAATTTAGCACCTTTTTATTCATTCACAACAGGGAATGAGAAAAAAGAGACAAAAAACTTACAAGAGTAACCACTAGAAATCGAGTTCTTAAGCCAAGCATACATTGTAACACATACCAAGAACTTAGTCATCTTCACTAGATTTTCCTCATTTATTTCCAGGTTCTGAAATATCCTACCATTCTGTTCTTGCCAGATTGTGTAGATGGTCGCTACCAGGCAACATTTACCCCATTTCGAGCGCCAACTCCTCCTTTTTGCAGTGCCTAGACAACCAATGTAACTCATAGTACAGCTCTCTGCCTTGCCTTTGGAATCCTAGCCAATTGAGGATCCTCGTCTACACCTCTCTTGAGTAGTGACACTTGGAGAATAAGTGGCTATGTGATTCTCCTTTCCTCTTACAAAGCACACACCTATTCACTATGCACATGCCTCTCTTGCAAATATAATCCATGGCCAGTGGTCTTTGTATAGCTAAGGCTACAATTACGCAGTGTTTTGGCATGTTTACAGAATCCCACACTACTTTGTGCCATTTAACATTAGCACTCTTTTCTCTGAAGAAATTGTAGGCTAGTGTAAGATTGAACTTACCATTTTTCGCCCATGAGTTGACAAGATTTGCAGCCTGATTCCCATATTGTGAACTAATAATGTCATCTCTTGCTGCCAGAATACCTCACCAACATTCACGGTCATGTTGTTTAGTTGTGACTGACCAGATATTTCCAGTCTTAATAAGAACATACCCCATTATCCACTTATGCCAAATACTTCCAGGAGCAATTTTTTTTTTTTGAAAAAGTAAATTGATAATGTAACTGTCAATTTTTTACGAGTTTACCTTAACTTTCGTATTCATTGTTTAAGTTTTTGTTTGTTAGTGTAGGGAAGTAGCATGTCTACGTTAAGTTTAGAGAGAGAGAAATGTAGTGGAACAATGAAAGAGAGATTAAAGGTGGCAAAGGCCTTAAGACGAAAAAAATCAAAGGGGTGACGGATAATATTTCTAGAGTCAGAGATATGGCATTATGATATATTTCTCATTATATTTAAAAGACTAGATTTAAGACAATTTTAATATTTGTCATTTTTAGTTTATTGAGCAAAAATATGTCATTTTTTAAAATTATTTTATTTGTGTTTGAAATCTAAAAATCGTACTTTGTTATCAAAAATTTGCTTATCCAAGTATGAGAAACAGAGGTGAAGAAAACAATTATAAAACTTATTAGCTATCATAATGTAACAACCCTAAATTTTGACCAACTATAAATAGAAATAAATTTAGAATTGTCACGCCGCAATTGACTATCAAGTCAATTGCTAGGCTAGAAATTCAACTACAATTAACCAACAGAAAATAAAACAGCGGAAGTCTTTAAATGTCGAGCTATAGTTCTCAAAACGAAATCCAAATTACATAATCAGAACGAAATGAAGTCTGAGACAAAAAAAAAACAAAGTCTTTCGAAAATTCCCAACATGATCAACTTCGTAAGCATGCAGCCATATCATCAAGACCTGTCAACTATGCCATCGAAGATTGACATAGGCCCCAGAACACGGTAGGGATGAACCAGAAAACAGAACGTCAGCTCAAGCTGAGTAAGAAATAACAAACATAAAGAACATATAAGATACGCGCCCTGAGGCGCGTAGCTAACAAGAACGAATTAACGTTATAACATAGGATTAACAATAGCAACAGAGAGCATTATCAAAAGAGCATCGTCGCTCAATATATACATATTGTTTAATTATTCGGCCAGGGTCCTACCCCATAGCCCCACTTAACGAACTTTGTTCGAGCTAGAGTTGTAATTATCGCCCTAATAATCCCAAGTGTGCACACCCCTTGCAAGACAGGCCGGTAGGACGAGTTCCCATCTAGGAGGAAGACTATTAGGAAGTCGGTAGCTAATCCGACCCTACGTACCTTGATCAGAGGTATATCAAACGATGATCGGCCGAGCCGAATCCATCGTACTCTAGGTGGAGTCATTTATTTTCTTTCATCCGTTTTATATACATTGTTCACGCGTGCATTATTTGACGATACAAATTACAATGATCATAATCGATAGATACTTGAAGCGAAACAAAAACACAAGCAACAAGCAAACACACCACTCGACCGAGTGGCCGAGTGGTGGTCTCGGCTAGAGGCCGAAGGGCCGAGGAAGGCAAGAGGGCCGAAGGCCGTGGGGAGTATGGTGGTCGAAAGACCGCAAACGAACATTGATAAGACGGAAGGAAAATATGTTCAATGATATAATTAGGCACAAGCGAAACGGGTAACAAGAATGAATGTGTAAAACAAGAACATACGATGATCAAGCAAGGTGTATCAAACAAGATAATGGCTAGTGAGAAGTTTGTGATCAACGTTCTTACCTTCCAACGCTAATCCTTAATCATCCAATTATAAACTCAATCCACAATTCCCTAATCAAAAAGATGTAACCATAAGTCTTACAACTCACAACTATCACTAATATGAAACGGATCCACAAAGGGACAGTGGTAAAGAAACACGAATAACGTCTACCTCCGATATTGGATGACCACCAAATTTTAATATGTTATATAAGGGTATGTCAGAAACCTCTCAACAAACTTTCGTCCACAAACTCCAAGCGGATCAACGGGAATCAACTTCACAATGAACCACGAATAACAATTAGGGTTTACTCACGAAAACCAATGTAACTTTTGATACAGAAGTCTAGGCCTTACCAATTTTGGATATGTTTTCAAAGATATATTTAGGAACATACCTACAAAATATCGTCTTAAAATATCTTCTGAGTCGACGGGAATCATCAGAATACCGAGGCGGCGACACAGTTTCCGGGTAGATAGATACAGCTCTACTAAAACACCTCTACAGTGAGAATCCCATGGAATCTTGGCATTATATACATGTTTTTAGATTTGTATCGAAAGCACGGTTCTAACGCCACCAACCACGACTTAAACAAAGGTCGTATGAGAAATTTATGTGTGTTTGGAGTTGACACAGTTGTGCTGAGATCTTGTGCGGGTGGAGGCTACGAAAAGAAGAGAGAGGGAGAGAAGGAGGACGAATGGTTATGAAATAAAGCAAGGGTTTTCTTTATTATATGTATATATAGGAATGAGGGTAGACTCGGGTTTGGGCTTTATTCGTTGGGTGAGATGAGTGATCCATAAACCCGACCCAAACTCAATTATAGGAACTCATTTTATCTTCCAATAATCGATTTAAAAAGTAAAACCCTTATTAATTAAATAATTACCCAAAAATACGGGGTGTTACACATGTATTGTACAGTAAAAATAAAGTTGTATTTTCCTACTTAGAAAATCTCTTTATATAGGAAAATATTAATCAAGAATACTTGGAAAATAGGTACTGCATTCAAAAACCATCCATGTTCGATTCGTTTAATCATTATCTACCTTAATAATCTCTTAATTGTATTTTTTTTTCCATTTTTATTTATTCGACATTAAGTAACAAATGTGTTTTTGGTCATGAAAATCATGAATTCTAGTTGCCTTACATGGAAAAATATCTTCTCCTTCTTATTTATACTTCCACTATAGCCTTCCAATCTGTATTCAAATTTTATTAGTCTTTTGTATTCCATTTTAACGAAGTACAAAACAAAAACAAAACAAAAAAAAAAAAAAAAAAAACTTGTTATGGATTCTACAAAAAGTACCACTAAAGTTGGCTCTATTGAAAAAATTGATCAGCAAGGTTTTTCTCAGGTATTTTCTAACTAATACTTCTTTTAGTAAACATGATCATTAACGAATATCTAGTGCTACACTAACTCTAATTCTTCGCTAACATGATAAAAAGCCAAGTCGTAGAGATCATAGGTTAGAGAGAGAGAAAAAAAATATTCATTTTATTTCTATGTTCGATGCTAAGAAACAAATATATCAATAATGTTCATATGATAAACATATTTTGTTTTTAGTTGGATATGGTGTTTTCAAATCAAATTATTTTATCATAGAAATATTGAGTAGCTAATTTTTAAATTATAGTTAGCCTAGTTAAAGTCGTTATGTTTATATATTCAACTAAATACAATCGTTATAAATATCGGTACTACCGTTAAGAATCTGCTCATTTCCTTAGTTCATACAAAGTAATTTACTTGGTTACCTTAGTATTCTTATATTTTACATTCTTTGTTGATAATGGACTATATACTTCCATTTTAGTACAACCAAACGCGTAAATTCATGTAATGAAAATATGTAAATTAACTATAATAATAATTTTGTATATCAGATCATTAAGACGAAAAACACAAGACCCATCAAATTCGGATCATGTGAATTGTTAGAAATTTAAGCTGAGATACAAAATCTAAATATAAAACAAGACCTAAGTGAAGAAATCAAAAGGCTAAAAACTTGAATAAGAAAATGAAATGTAGTTCTTTGAATTGTGAAATTTGTGTGCATTATACTAGCTAGTACTTCACAATCTATCGAGATGACATGATTTGCTTCTTTTAGGATCACATTTCAGTATATGTTTGCCCTTATAGCATACAATACGAATTTATGAAGCTAGAATAAGTACTAAACAGATTAAAAACGAATATGTTTAGCGAAACAAACAAACACCTGCACTTATCATGTTAAGAATGTGTAGTAATATGAATTATATTTATTTAATTAAGATTTTTTTAACTTCAAAAATTAAAAAATAGTTTTTATATGTTTGAAACTTAATGTCGATATTCTATGCATTATTTACCATCCTATCAAATAAAATGAGCAAAATTATCACATACATTAATGTAAAACGTTGGTTTCTTTGAAACTTTACTTAATTAATTGGTTTAACGACATATAAGTTTTCAAAGGGTTTTTCTATTTTGTGCCTATAGGGTACATGATAAAAGCTAAAACTAACTTGTCTCATTTATTCAAGATTTGCTTAATGAAAGTCCTAATGAAAATCCCTCATATATGAGGCAAGTTTTGGACTATCATCATGTACCCTATGAGCGCTCATTAAAAAAAATTATCTTTCAAATTTGGTGGTATTATCTTTTTTGGTCAACATTAACTTTATTGTAAGTCTAGTTCAACATTAATTGAGTTAATAACATCTAAATTGAGCTCATTGATTGCAAGTCAAGTAAGTACTACATATGTTTTCTTTTATCGCATTAAAGATCCACACTTAAATTTCAAAACATTATCATTTATCCATGCCATGCATGACACTCATGTGAACTAATCATATGCATTTAGTATATTTGCTAAATTCTAGGCTAATTTGATGTAGAACTTGAGTGAGTTTTACAAGTAATCGGTCTACTCGTTTCAAAGAAAAAAAAAAAGTTTCAAAGCGAAGCAATGAGTAAATTAGAAAACTAGCAAAAGATATTTGTTTCGAAATTGAACATGTTGTATATTCCTTATCTTCGTCTCTAATTTAGTATGGGTTGGGTTGTTCAAACCAATTAGTTTCGAGCAAAAATAGGTACGAGACTTTGCCAAAGTACGAAGAAAATAATAATTTCTTAAAAACTAGTATGATATTATTAATAATAAATCAGAAATTACAAAAAGTTGGTAGGGAGCCTTGAAACAATATGGGTCCCCACACCCTAAAAACGAAATTACTAATGGCAATTGGATTCTCATATTCAAAAGTATTTCCCGAATCCTAAACGAGATACATGTACGTAAAAATAATATTCTATTTAAGAGTGATTTTCTTTTAGAAAAATCAATCAAAGAAAATCACACAATACATAGAATAGTAAATTTACAGAACCAAGAAGATTATTTGTATTCCTAAAATATATCTTTTAGTATAGAAACAAATAAAAATTGATCATGTAGTGGGTAACAAATAAACAATGCACTTTTCATTAATTTAAATATTGTCTTGATTCATCGTTCTAGCAAATACAAACTTACAAAAGTCAATGTGGTCATGAAAAATAAAATTGCAGTTGTCTATTTTGAAGTATTTCTTCTATAGTTCTGTGTTATCTATAATGGAAGTAATCCAGTTTGTCCTTAATCATTCCAACTCTTTTCCCTTTATCACAAAATATAAATGTTTTAAGGAAAAGATCAATTCACATACTTTTACTTTATCGAAAAGATTGAAGAACTAAGTGTTTTTCAGGTATTCATTATACTTTGTCTAATTTTTTCTATTTTATTATATACATTGTTACATATGAGCAAGTACTCACTTAGTATGAGTCTTTTGGAGTTCTTTGATACACTTTTGTGGTATGTTTGGTTTTAAAGTGAATAAAATTACCAACACCCTTATGAATTTAGTTCTTTAATTTAGTAGAGTTTGAACATTCATCAATTTTTGCAAGTCAATGTATTTTTTTGATACATAAATGACGATATTTAACTCTTACATCGTTTAGATAAAATATCTATGTCATTAGTGACATTAAATTGTAAAAAAAAACATTATGTAGCATGCATGCTATCATAAAAATATTCTTGCTTTGAATATAGGCATACTATTGTCTCTCAAATCATCTTAAAGGGCAGAAGACAATAATTCTCTATTTGAATAACATATTCATGTCTTCGTCTTTCACATTAATTGATGAATCCAATTTTTATTGTGTAGCTTGCTCTATCAACTCATGTGTGCATCATGTTGTAGTACTATCTCTACCGACTACTAAAATTATCAAAAAAAAAACTTTCACTTTAACTACCATGCAAATTCATTAAAGGACATTATGCCAAATGAAAAGATGTCCGTTGAAGACCATCTTGTAAAAGATGAAATAGTCTTGGACGAGAAGGTAACATCTTTTGCTATTAAACAACAAATCGAGGTAACATGAAGATTTTAGGCTAATGTTTCTCAATACATTACTCCTAAATTTTAAATGTAAACGCGTATTGTTGAGATTCTACCCAATATTAGTTGGATTGCAAATATATTGATAAATTCATTGCATTATGACCAAAACCTTTATTTCAAGATATACTATTATGCAACTGTAACAATTAATTCATTTTCATTATAATCATGTACCGAGGACTTATTGTATATTTGGACATGAGAACGTAAATCCCACTACAACAATGCAGGTGTCCGATGGCATCAATGTTGAACTAGTTGCCAAGGTGGTGCGTAAAAAGTCGGAATTTGTTCTACACAGGAGGCTAAAAGGATGGATAATAAGGAAAACAGTACGTGGCCATAACCAACGAAGAGATACGGTTTGTTCCCTATAAACTAAATTTGTTTATTCTTTTTCATTGATATTCTCTACCCGAATTGCTTGTAAAATACAAAAACAACTACAAATTTCGTGTTGGAATAAAAAAAAAAAAAAAAAAAAAAAAAGATTACCTTCATGTTGCGAATGTAATCGAAATGACACATTGACTAAAGAAATTTCCTTTTATTGCAGGTGTATATTCATCAAGACAGCGACATCCAATTTCGGACAATGGGTGAAGTAGATGATTTTATTCAATATGGGTGGCATCCTAAGCGTCCAACCAAGAAGCAGATCACTGGCAAAGAAAAGGTAAGACTTCATCTAGAGTGAGTTCTATAATAACAGTTTAGCTAGTAGGTAAACTCATTAAAATTTATAGTGCATTATAGAAATCTGAATTTTGTTTTTATTTTGAGAAAATAAAGTTGCAGTTGTTAAATTAGCTAAAAGCATGAGAGTTTACACATTTCAAATCAAGTAGAGGAAGTGAGTTATCTAGTGTCTTTTGTTAGCTAAGAGAATTATTTGGTATTTTACTTGTTAACATTCGACCAAACAGTTTTCAAATATTAACATGACTTTCTTGCAACTATTGCCCGTTTGTTAAATTGTTTTCTAATCAGATTTGATTTGAATAAATATGATTTAATTTTTATTTTTTAATATTTAGTTGGATACAGTACGTATTAAGAATAGGAAATAGACTAGATTTATTTATCGTTATTCGAAGAATTGTAATCTGATCTGATACGATTTGAATAAAGCTGATCTGATCTAATGTGAATACTATGTTTTGTATCAAACACGACCTATGAAATGAAGCTTCATGCAATTTACAGCTTCTTACGTGTCCAAGCAATGACCACTTGAACAAATTTTTTTCGACTTTAGATAAAATTTTCAATGGGTTTTCTAATGTGTGCCCATAGGCCACATGATAAAATTTTCATTTCCTTCCTTAATTAAATGATATTCTCACTTAAAAAAATAAATTGTGGAACCTCTTTGATTAATTCAAGAGAATACATCAAATTAAGGAAGGAAATGGAGTTTTATCATGTGCCCTATGGGCACACTTTAGAAAAATTCAAAATTCAATTACTGAATCTAATGTTTGTTTTTTTACAGGGTCTTCTACAGAATATTGTGAGCAAAAGAAAAAACCGGAGAAGAAAGTTCCATTGGAGCTTTCATGTTACAAGTTATCTTAATTTTAATAATAGTGTAATACATATACATGACATTAAGTACCAGAATGCAAGGCATTGTTGTATCAATGATTCCATGATCTCGAGAGAGAATTTTAGTGAAAATTATTGATATTGATTCATAAGAATGTATCAATTATTTGTATTTTAGTTATTATAATATTTCATAGTTTATGGAATTGTGGCAATATATTTACCAAGTATTTGATCAATTTTTGAGGTATACAACATGGATTATATGTAAGTAAAAGATTTACAAATTATGAATTGATTTCATTGTCATGTGAAAAGCCTGATAATTTTGTCAAGGCGGAAATTACTTTTGCTAATCCAATATTGCTATATTAAAAATAAGACTCTATATGCAATTGCCTAGGGGATAGTAATATCTACCTCGACAAAATCTTCATTCCCCTATGAAAAAATAAAAAGATATGATACTGTATTAATTAGGGCAAATCATTTTCGGATAGTATTAATTAGGGAAGATCATTTTCAAATATCTGATCCAAATTTGTTGTCCGAATCGGATATCCGAATCCGAAACCCGGAATTTTCGATATCTGATATCCTATCAGAACTTGATCGGATATCTGAAAATACTATCCAACTAATTTGCATGCACGGCCCGTGCTCGGGTTACCTATTCATATTGTTTATACTCGTTTTATAAAACGTAGGTTTATTTTTGTTATAATATTTTACATTATTTTTTCCATTTGACTTTTGTCACCCGTCATATTATAGTATCATTTATTTCTACTTACTCATCACAGTTTTATTTCATTTCCTCTTTTACGTCACCCGTTATATTATTTCATTCTCATTCCACTATCCCGTCGCCGTTATACTATTTCATTTTCATTCCACTATTCCGTCAACCGTTATTTCACATTATATTTCAGTTTATTACCATAAATTAGTTTTACCATTATTAGCTAACTTATTACCATAAATTATACTGTTTTTTCATAAATTAGCCAATAACTACCATATTATATAATTTCTTTATGCTATCCAATTAGTAGGTGTCATGTGTCCTCCTAGGAAATACTTGGTTTCGGGTTTAAATATATAGTATTAGATGTAATTCGGATTGGATACAGCGAGTATCTGATATCCGAGATGTCAATCCCGTGTAAAGCTTAATGCGGGCCAGACCACAAGTACCTTGGCCAAATAGGCCAGCCAAGCAGTCAGCCAAACAGACCCGACCAATCAGCCATATGGGCCCACCCAGTAGACTAACCCAAAAGGCAAGCCTTTAGACTACTCACAATGGTGTGATATTAGCTCCAAGGGCAAGGGCAAATGGTATTAAAAAAGGGAAAATTAAATTAATTGAGGCAACAAGGGCATGGAAGGGCATGTCTTGCCTTTGTTGACAACCTGGGGCACGAAAGGGGCAACAACCAGTGGGGGTGAGAGAGAGAAACATCTTGTTTTTCTTCCAATACGTTGTTGCCACTTGCCATTTTCCGTTTTGCTGAAAATTTTATCACCGTTGTATTGTGTTTTTTTTTTAAGGGAAACGTTCTAAACTTTTCATTCTGTGGTTGCTGCTACGAAATCTGTAACAGCTAAATCTAGTACAGACTAAAGACCACTATCGACCCACACCCGAGCTGAATACTTGATCGGGCTCATATGTGCAGCTCATGGGCCGCCTTATTACGACTAAGACGTATATGACTAAAAGTACAAGAATTAAATCTACGAGACAAATTAAACACACATAAGACTGCTAAATCAAAATAATTCAAAGCATAACTTGTATGATTAAGTGCATTAACTAAATGCAGCGAATCCGACTTAAGAACAACATCTTCTAAACCCTGCTGCCATGCTATTTGGAGCCCGAACTTCGCCGCCCTTGCCTCCACGACATCATGTTCGCACCTCGCTCTCACCTGTTTACACCCCACACTATTGACTATCCCTTGGTTGTCCCTAATAACCACCCCTATTCCCGACCCCGCGTCATGACAAATGTGCACTTGCGTCACGAATAAATTCATGGCGCAGGTGTTGAATTCCCGTGGGCATGTGAATTGCTTTCATGACCCAAGTAGCCGTGGCAAAGAAATGGCCACGCGAAAACAAAAAAAGTGGCCAAATTTGGATTTCTTGCCACGAATGTAGGCTACGCTAATATTCGTGACAAGACCATACTCCCGTGGCCAACATGTCAATTGGCCACAAGATAGCATTCGTGGCAAAGTGAGTATAAATATGGTCGAGCTAAGTCGTATCACTCTCCAAATTCAAATACAATACTAACCAATAGCTAATGTAGTAGGGAAGTAAGGTTCGAATCCACGAGTAATTATTGGGTTACTCATAGTCTAGGTGTGCAATTAAGTAACAAGTATTGGGGGTTTTGATTGATTGAGTTGTTGATTAAACTAACAAATAAAACAATGAATTAAGTGATTGATTTATCAAGATTAACGAAGTCTTGGTCGGGGTTATCGCCGCTAGCAATCGCCACTTATACCTTCAAATGTATCGAGAATTTTCTAGTCCTATCTCCTTATCTATACATCTAACCAAACCTCCTTATATTTTCAACAGAGAACCTACCCAGACACGACTCTTCTTACACCCTTCTTATGCCACCCGCCGATAAATAACAACACTCCACTCATTTTGTCTAGGCGCCCAATGGGTTTTCACCTACCCTCTCGTTAAATTTGCCTGTCCTCACCGGCGCACTTTCTTCTCTCTCTTTTCTTTTTTTTTTTTTTTTTTTTGCAAAAGCAATAAATAAGTACATCACAATATAACAACGATTATCCACTCTCCTATACTTGAATCGAACATTGTCCTCAATGTGAATCACACCAACAAATATAATAGGACAACAACAAAATAGGGGAGAGATGGTCTCAAAAACTTGCACCAATAGACGTATCAGGTTCTCATATCCTGAAGGATGCAACCGTCCCTTGTAACTCCAAAACTTCTCTCTCAAAAGTAAGAAGTAATAACTCCTCCTCAACCTCCTCTAGTCAATAAGCTCATATGAAAGAAACAAGGTGTAGAGCCACTCTTAAGTCACACCATAACCCGAACGCCCTCAAGGAAAAGTCGTCACCAATCAACCATGCATACTCACCTCACAAAACGCCCATCTCCCTCCAAAAGTAATGCACATAGAAACTACCTCCACACCACCATTATCAAAGAACTCCAAGCTCCACCCTCCAAATGCACCAAAGATAAAGCAATGAGGTTAAATATAGGGTGTAATAGGCAAAATTGGTGAGAGTTACAACAAGCAAAAGTGGTGAATTGTGGGTAGGAAACAACGAGAGAAGGTCCAAGAAACTGGATGAACAAAAGGCGGGTTGGAAACAAATGGTGAGAATAATGAGAAGGGAGAGAGTAAAGGGAAGAGCATACATACCTTTACGTACTACCATCAGCACTCATCTTCTTGTCACACAAAAACACACACATCAAATAACATAAAACAAATAAATTCAAAGACACGGGTTGCTTCCCGAGAAGCGCGCTTGATTACCGTCTTTGGCTCGACGCGGCTATAGGCTTCTTCCTGGATCACCTAGCAAAGGTGAGTTTGCATGACTTAAGAGCGGAAGAACTCAACACTCTCAGAAGTTTATCAAAGGAGCTGGCTTATATCTCAAATGAATGACAGTAGAAAACGTTAGTAAACAACAATACATAAACAATAGAGGCAAAATCATGTAGATGAGGATCGGATTGTCCGAGCCTCTGCGTTCAAAGCTATCTTCTATGTCATTATTGATGTGCTCATGCTTGAATAAGTTTGGAGTAGGAGGCAAAAGAGAGTGATGTCTTATATCCCATGGAGGTTTAGGAGTTAAAATAGGGGATACAATCATAGATGGTGTAGGTGTCTCTTCCTTAAATAAGCAAGTCTCGACCACTTCATATTCATTATCCTTGACTCCCACCTTATTCTCCCCTAAAGTGACAATAATCGCTTGATCATCTAACATTACATCTAAGTAAACTCTAAAAGATGGATCATCTTGTATATATAGCACAAGTCAAGGAAGAATCATCCTTGACTCCTAAAATGAAATTTTAAGATTTGTGGAAGCATTAGAGTTAGTCAAAGAAGAAGCAAATTCAACATCATTCGCACAGTCACCCTCATCTAAACCAATAACATCCACCATCATAGGATTATAATGTTCTCTTACAGTCTCCACTAGTGGGGATCTATTAACTTCATGGTCAAGAGTGACTTTCATAGGTTCTACAATCTCATCTAACTCACCAATTGTTTCTATATCAGTCTCATGAGTCTCAAGAGATGTAGGATTTTGCAAGAGCTCATTCTGTTTCAACACAGCAGCGTGTAAACTTTGAGCAACCATATATTTCAAAAATTCCCATATTTCAAAAGAATCCATAGAATACAGTGCTCCATGGCTCAAATTATCAGCCAACTCTCGAGTTTTAAAGTTCAAACCATCTTTAATAAGATTGCTTAATTGCCAAGTAGAACATTTAACACCCGTGCAATAAACTCTTTATCTAATGTCTCAACTCTAGCAAAACAATCATGGAAGTCCTCACTTGCATGTTGTTCACAGTCAAAAGCACTCATGATTGAACAAAACAAATCACACACAAAACAAACAAATAAACACCGAAATTAATTCCCCGACAACGGCGCCAAATTTTTGTGGAGCTAAGTCGTATCACTCTCCAAATTCAATTACAATACTAACCTATGACTAATGTAGTAGGTAAGTAAGGTTCGAATCCATGGGGAATTATTGGGTTATTCGTAGTCTAGGTGTGCAATTAAGTAACAAGTAACAATTGGGGGTTTTAATTAATTGAGTTGTTGATTAAACTAACTGTAACACTACGGAATATGGAAAGTGGTTTATGGAGTTGGTTTGTCCCACATTGGGAAATTAAGACTCATATGATCAGTTTATAATAGATTCCTACCATCATACTACCAACAAGGCCTTCACCTTTTAGAGCCCGGAGAGGATATATGGGCCTAAGGGGTGACTACCCATCTTAATGGGTTGTGTTGCGACGTATGGTGGATCGGGCTGTTACACTAACAAATAAAACAATGAATTAAGTGATTGATTTATCAAGATTAACGAAGTCTTGGTCGGGGTTATCGCCGATAGCAATCCTAACAATCGGTCCTAGTTCCAATTAAATTATCCTCCTCTTAATTACTCTATTGTGGAATTAAATTCTTATTGTTCCTTAGTGATTAGTTATTAGGTGTGAGCATGACTCTAACAACCCTAATTATTAAACGTTCTAAAACAAGCAATTAGACTCGATTCAATAATAGCAATAAGACTTAGAACAATATCAATAGAGAATTGGGCGCATACACTGAGCAGTAATATACTATGTCAATTATGTTGTTCTTCCCCCCAATCTAATACCGATGAGTACCTAATACTAGATCAAAGTTCTTTACTTTACCAGATTAATTAAACGAGCGATAATTAATAAGTCTAAGGATAGATTATGCAAACCCTAGGTGATCAATCCAAAATAAGCAAATCATAAACATTGAAATGGAAGAACAACAATAATTAAGAGTTAAATAAGAGAATTAGAACTCACGATTGGATCGATGCTAGCTTTGAATTACTAAACCAAGAATAAAAGATTAATTCTCCATACGATGTACCGAAAGTTACAAAGAATACTGAAAGATTCAAATCACAAGGGTTCTGAGTTTGCTATTTATACTAATAAGATTTGAGAACAAAATTAGGAAGATAATCTAATTAGGAAAGCCCGGCAAGAGGTGCCCGCGATCGCAGCTCCATTTCCCGCGATCGCGGGAATCGGTTTTGTTCTCCATTCGCGTTCGCGGATAATCAGCCGCGATCGCGGTAGAAACTGGGTTGTCAGGCAATTTTCAAACGGACGTATCTCCCACGTTACTTGGCCAAACAAGGCTTATGACCACTTCCCGGGAAGATAAGATCATGAAGTTTCATCTCCAAGTGGTTCCACTGTAAAATTCCAAGTAGTTTGAGAGATATGAGCCTTCAAATTTTACCCTTGCTCAAATCCGCTCAAAAATGCTTCGAATCGACACATTTTCTATCAAAATATTACAAAACCAATAATATGAAAAGTGGACCAATAAACAACATAATCATCTCCTAATCATCGTGTAAATCGTATAAAATAGCACTCAAAATCCTAACGTATCAAAATACCCCATACTCAAAGGTATGAAGGGACATATTTCTCTCTCCTCTCTTTACACAAATACCATCTAAACGCAGAATTAGGCCTCGGATGGGGCTTTCTCGGTCACCCCCCCCCCCCCGAGGCTAGTGATGTTTCTCTATGCAGAAGCAGGTCGAGCAGCATGGTCGGAACTTCGTCCAGGGCGTCCCAAACTTGTCTACCCAACTTCATAACAAATCTTGATTGTCCTGTAAAAGAAGGTCAGTTTGGTCGTTTTTTACCTGGAACAACATGGTATATGGTTTAAATGATGCAAAGGATAAACAGGAGTTATGGGAAGATATGTGTGATATTAGTAGAGGAGGGAATGGCTCTTGGTGTGTTATGGGAGACTTTAACAATGTTTTAATCCCTAATGAGAGGATTGCCTCAAAGGTGACTTATGCTGAGATTGTTGATTTTCAAAATTGTGTTTATTAGTGTGGTTTGCAAGATTTAAAGTCTGATGGGTGTCAGTTCACTTGGAATAACAAGCAAGAGGCAGGAAAAAGAGTTTTCTCTTAGATAGATAGAGCTCTGATTAATGTTAATTGGATGACGGAGTTTACGAATAGTCAAACTATGTTCTATATAGAGGGACTCTTTGATCACTCACCCTGCATTGTGGGATTAATCTAGGAGAGGAAAATGGGGAAGAAAAGCTTTAAATATTTCAATATGTGGAGCAGCATTCCTGGGTACACAGAGATTGTAAAAGAAGAATGGGACAGAGAAATCCACAGTTTAGTGATATATCAAGTTGTGCAAAAGCTGAAAAAATTGAAAAATCCTCTGAAAAGTCTGAGCAAGAAGAAATTGTCGAACATTGAAGCTGCTGCAAGTAAAATACAAAATGAACTTCATGAGATACAAGAGGAGTTGAATGAAAATCCAACAAATGCTGAAATCATTGAAAAAGAACGAAAAGCAGCAGAACAGTATAAATATCTGCATAAAGCTGTGACTAGCTTTCTTTTACAGAAAAGTAAAGCCCAATGGCTCAAGGAGGGAGATAAAAACTCAGCTTACTTCCATTACACAATCAGGTCAAGGAGAATAAAAAACTTTGTGACTCAGGTGATAGATAACACAGGCAAGAGTTGCACTGAAGACATGGATATTCAGAATGCCTTTCTAAATTACTATATGGACCTCCTGGGTAAAGACAATGAGACCCAAAAAGTCCACATAAACTCTGTTCGAAAGAGACACATCATTAATGAAGGAATGGGAAGCACACTCATGAGAAAAGTGAACAAGGAAGAAGTAAAAAAAGCTTTGTTCTCTATCCCTGGCATCAAATATAATGGACCTGATGGTTATACAAGCCAGTTCTACAAAGATAACTGGGAGATTGTTAGGGATCAAGTTAGTGAAGCAATTAAGGACTTCTATGCGCATGGGAAGCTGTTGAACAGGTAAACAACACAGTTCTTACATTGATACCTAACGTAGCTAACCCAAACTACGTCACTGAGTATAGGCCTATTGCATGCTGCAATACTCTCTATAAGGTAATATCAAAACTACTATGTGATAGACTAGGCCAAATATTACCTGACATTGTAAGTCAAAACCAAGGAGCTTTTGTTAAAGGTAAGGATATTGTGGAAAACATTATGGTCTGTCAAGACCTAGTGAGAAAATAATAGAAAAGTGACCTCCCCAACGTGTTTACTTAAGATAGACCTCCGGAAAGCTTATGATAGTGTAGAGTGGAAACTTTTGCATGAAATGGTAGAAGCCTTGAAATTCCCCAACAAGTCTATTAGGCTGGTGATGGAGTGTGTCACCACTACTAGCTACACTCTGGCTATCAATGGGGATCAATTTGGTTTCTTTAGAGGGAAGAGGGGGTTAAGGCAAGGGGATCCTTTATCCCCTCTACTTTTCACCCTATGCATGGAATACATGTCTAGAATATTGATTAGAGTGACTGAGAAGGAAGAGTACAAATTTCACCCTCTGTGCAGTAAAACCAGACAACACATCTTTCTTTTGCTGATGACCTTCTAATGTTTTGCAAAGGAGAGGTGAAATGTGTGGTGCTTTTATTAAGAGGGTTTGCAACCTTTTCGAAAGCAATTGGGCTAAACTTTTACCAGATGATGTCAGACATCTATTTTGATGGTAATGGTCATGTGGTAAGGCAGGAAAGTCTCCATTTCTCTGGTTTTAAAGAGGGAAAGATGCCTTTTAGGTACCTTGGAGTACTAATTACAGCTGGGAGAATCAATCATGGACTGCAATAGCCTTACAGAGAAGATTGAATTGTGAGGAGAATCAGAAGTATTAGTGCAAGGAACCTAAGCTATGCTGGAAGACTTATATTAGTTAAGTCAGTGTTGTTAATATACACTCATATTGGGCCAGGATCTTTATCGTACGAAAAACTGTGATAAGGAAGATTGATAAAATTTGCAAGAACTACTTATGGGATGGAATGCAAAGTATGGTTGGAAGCCCTTTGGTAGCCTGGATAGAAGTTTGCTCCACAAAGAATCAGGAGGACTGGGGTTAAAAGATTTGTATGCTTGGAATAAAGCCTCAATTGCCAAGTATGTGTTTTGGATATATTTAAAAGCTAACACTTTGTGGATAAGGTGGGTGCATAGCATTTACATAAAGGATGAGGATTGGGAAACCTACTCCCTACCAGCAGATTCCAGTTGGTACTGGAGGAAAATGTGTAGGATCAAGCAGAATTTCAGTCAACTGAGCCCAAGTAGGACTTTGAGCATCAATGCGTACACCATAGCTCCAGGGTACAAGATGCTGGTAGCTGATAAACAGAAAGTGGTGTGGGGTAAATATATCTTGAACAGATATATAATCCCAAGAACCAGCTTTATAACATGGCTAGCAATTACTTTTACAAAACAGCACATAGACGTCGGATGTTTTCGGACATAAACGTCGGATTCCGGTTCGACGTTAAGTTCACCCATGTCTATTAATTTGGAATAGACGTGGGCTTTCAGTCCGACGTGTGTACAAAAAATAGACATCGGATTTTCTGGAAAAAAACTGATGTCTATATGTCAAATAGACATCGCATTTTCTGAGAAAACCCATGTCTATTTGTCAAATAGACATGAGATTTTCTAGCAACTCCGATGTCTGTTTGGTTGTTTAGACATCAGCTTTTCAAAAGACCCACGTCTATTCCTCCGAATCAATTAAAAAAAATTGTTCAACGAAATTTGTTCGAAGAAGCAAACTTACATTACTGGCCGAAATTGACAACAAAGAGATGATAGAATTTGAGAAATAATCTATGTTTTTATTACGAAATTACAAGGTATTACACACACTAATCTGATTTAATAAAAAGGAAACATCAAACATGTACAAGATATAGAAATTAAAATTCTTAAAGAAACTAAAAGAAGAGCTTGAAAGGTAAATGTTACAGATCTGAAAAAAATGTTCATAATACCACACCACCCTTAGCAAACCTGCAATCTGCAGTACAACAACAAAACAAAGAAGAGAAAGAAACTTACCAAAATGAATGTTGAGATCCGATCTATGTAACCACAAAACAGTAAGTTCTAATCAAGCGCATAATTAAAGTTGAACACAAACTTACATTTTTTTTTTCATTTATGGGATCTTGGCATTGAACTCCTTGAATTAACCTAAAAGTTCGAGTTCTTTTCAAGAAAAAAAAAACTTCGATCTACAGTTTTCGAAGAACATGAGGCCAATTAAGTTTCGAATTGGGCATTAATCATCGATTTTCGAAGTTGAAAGCCATGGATTTCATCCTTAGATTATTGGGGGAAAAATGAAAGAGAAAGTGTGAATAAGAATAAGACGAGTGATGGTGATGATTGGTGTTTTAAAATTGAAGAGGGGCCATTAATGGAGAAGTATGGTAGGAGAAGATCAGATGAGAAAGAAAGAGAGAAATAAAGGGTGGCGGTGGAGACTGGGAGTGTATAATGTCTAAGTAAAGAAATTAGGGTTGCAATAGATATATAGTAGGAGGTTTATATTTTGTGGAGCAAGTTCTCGTATATTTGGCCGTTTCTACAAAAAAAAAAAAAAAAAAAAAAAAAAAAAAAAAAAAAAAAAAAAAAATCTGAAAGTAATACACATGAGATTATTGTAAAATCTGATGTATATACGACACAAAAGCACATCGACTTTTATAAGAAATCCGACGTCTGTTAATAGACATGGGTTTTTTAAAAAAAAAAAAAAACCCATGTCTATTAAATGGCTATAATTGCGAAAATGCCACCGGTCACCAATAGACATCGGTTTTTCAAATATGTGACGTCTATTTAGTGATGTCTAAAGTCGTTTTTGTAGTAGTGAATGAGGAGACGACTGCAAGTCAAGGAGAAGCTCAAGAAGATAGGAGTTTGCAATGAAGATATGCATCTCATGTGTCAACAAGCTTCAGAAACACATGAACACTTGTTCTTTGATTGTGTGTTTAGTGGGAAATGCCCATCTATTTTGAGCAGAATATTCGGGATAAATATCCCTAAAAGCAACAAAGTTGAGTGGTGTATCAAAACAAGATTTAAATCGAAGATTAGAGGCCTAACAACAGGAGCTTTGGTATGTAATCTCATTTATAGACTTTGGTTAGCAGGAACAAGTGTAGAATAGAACAAGTCATAAGCAAACTAGAGAATCAGGTGCAAAGTGTAGTTGAGGGCAATAAGAGTAGGCTCATGAATTTGGTTTAGGGCATCAATGATAAAGGATAGGGGATAGCTCATGAAGAGTCTTCTAATGTAATGTCTTGTTCAATTGTTTGTTTGTAGGAGAATGCCCTGTAGTTTTTGTAGTTCTCATTTGATTCAAAAAAAAATCTTACATTTCAGCAAAAAAAAAAATTTGGAAGGTGGAACTTGGAATAATTTTGATAAGACAAAACAAACTTGGGATTATTTTGAAAAGAAAAAAAAAACAAATTTGGAGTAAATATGGGCAAATTTTCCTGATTACAATCATCTAGAAAGAGGAAAAATATACTTGACAAATTTGTTTCGAAAAAGGTAAATATAGACTTTGACTGTAATTTTGTTAGACTTTATACATCATTTGGCATAGAAAAGAGTCGTTGGAAAGATAGATTAGCACTTCCCAACATAGGGGATTATTACTAATCCAACGAGATGCATGGAGAAGCATTGCTTATGATGCTAAAATTCAGCCTCATGTATGATCATTGTTCAACATAAGCAACGCTACACCCAACCCAACTACTTATGATGCTAAAATTTTGCCTCATGTACCCCACCCTACACCCAACCCAACTACTATGTTCGCTATACAACCACTTAGATATTCTAAAAACCAGCACGGGCTTGACCCCCTCCGAGCATAAGGAAGCTCCGTCTCTAGACGCCACGATGATAATGGTTGTGAAGAGAAAGAGAGACGGAGGGAAAGAGAGAGAGAGAGAGAGAGAGAGAGAGAGAGAGATAAATCTCACTTACATGCACAATCCCAGGTTTACACATTTTTTTTTTTAAATCTCATGATTTTGGTATATCCACGGAGACCGCAATACCTCTTTCTTTCATAAATTTGTAACCGTCAAAAGATTCAAAAACAGCATTGTTTCCCTTAATACGGATGTGGGTGACACCATTACTGATACCACTGCCCTTCACCACCACATCCTTAACTACTTTAGTGCTCTCTTTTCCACTGACCCTCTTGTGAACCCCCCGGATTCCCCTCCTACCGAGCCTAGTAGGATCCACATCTCCTCTCCTCCCTCTCTTGAAGAGATTTTTTGTGCGGTTAAAGGCCTTGCGCCTCATAAGGCGCCCGATGGTTACCACATGTTCTTCTACCACCACCACTGGGACACTATCAAGAATGATCTTGCCCTCCTCATTCATTCTTTCTTCTCTACTGGCAATCTCCCCCCGGGAATTAATGAGACTGCCATTTGCTTTATTCCCAAGTGTGACAATCCCACCACCATCAAACAATTCCGACCCATTAGTCTCTGCAACAATAGCTACAAGATCATCACAAAAATCCTTGTCAACAGAATCCGCCCCCTCTTGAATGATTTCATCTCTCCCAACCAAAGCGGCTTCCTCTCGGGGAGGAATACCATGGTTAACTATACCATATCCACTGAAATTATTCACTCCATGAGGAAAAGAAGAGGGAAGAAAGGCTGGTTTGCACTTAAGATTGACCTTGAGAAAGCTTTTGATAGGCTTGAGTGGACGCTCCTCACGCGGAGGTCCTTGGTATTCTGCAAGCTGCTCAATGGTGCAAGGATCACCACAGACAATCGGTTACGCTTCTAAGTAACTGCAAGTACATCACTCTAGGCATTCAAGGCACAAATTGGGTTAAGGACCGTTTCATCAATTTATTTAACATGTGCAGGGTATTCATCCGGGACGGAGTACTAGAGAGGAAACAATACATTCCGAACAAGGGTTCAAGCTGATGATCACCTAGCCCGTGAGGCTAGGAGGACCATAACATGTATTCAATTTAAACATCTTGTAACCCCCCTCCTTATCATACAACTGTATTTTGCTGAGAATGGCGCCTTTGTTCCCCGTTTCAAACTGGGGTAGGACATTGACCCGGGCGGTGCTAGTAGGACTTAAGTGGTTGTAATCTAAGACACTCTTGTAACCTTTAACGCTTTATCTATGCTATGCTACTATTTGCCAAAAAAAGAAAAGATAAAATTATATTGTGTTGGTAAAAATACATTCAATATAGTTATGTCTTCGCAACTAATGTATGTTTAATACATTTGATTACATTATGTGTTCAGGCAGACATATTCATTACATTGCATAAGCAAAATTTATATCACCATAGAAGATACGCTACAAAATAGGTTTTCGTGATAAATGAGAATGAAGTTATCTTTGTGAGATACAAGAAAATGTATGAATATACCATTAATTATCCGGTTAATACTTTGAGGAATTATAATATAGGTGCGTACAGGTGTAAATTAATGTCCATTTCAATAATATCTCAGGAAATATGTGAGGGTCGCAATAACATTTGTTTTTCTGAATGTGAGATGTGTAATCATCCATATAAAAATGGTTGTTAGAGAGGGACCAGTTTGTGAAAGAAAATCCAAAATTTATTTAATATCAGATGTTTCCATAATCTTTTGTTTATTTTGTAAGAATTTTGCACCTTTTTATTCATTCACAATGGGGAATGAGAAAAAAACAGAAAAAAACTTACAAGAGTAACCACTAGAGTGAAATCAAGCTACAAGACAATCTACAATGTCCTAAGAAATCGAGTTCTTAAGCCAAGCATACTACCTAACACATACCAAGAATTTAATCATTTTCACTATATTTTCCTCATTTATTTCCAGATTCTGAAATATTTGACCATTTTGTTCTTGCTAGATAGTGTAGATGGTTGCTACCAGGCAACATTTACCCCATTTTTAGCTCCAACTCCTCCTTTTGCAGTGCCTAGACAACCAATGTAACTCATAGTACAGCTCTCTGCCTTGCCTTTGGAATCCTAGCCAATTGAGGATCCTCGTCTACACCTCTCTTGAGTAGTGACACTTGAAGAATAAGTGGCTATGTGATTCTCCTTTCCTCTTACAAAGCACACCCCTATTCACTATGCACATGCCTCTCTTGCAAATATAATCCATGGCCAGTGGTCTTTGTATAGTTAAGGCTACAATTATGCAGTGTTTTGGCATGTTTACAAAATCCCACACTACTTTGTGCCATTTAACATTAGCACTCTTTTCTCTGAAGAAATTGTAGGCTAGTGTAAGATTGAACTTACCATTTTTCGCCCATGAGTTGACAAGATTTGCAGCCTGATTCCTATATTATGAACTAATAATGTCATCTCTTGCTACCAGAATACCTCACCAACATTCAGGGTCATGTTGTTTAGTTGTGACTGACCAGATATTTCCAATTTATTAATAAGAACATACCCCATTATCCACTTATGCCAGATACTTCCAGGAGCATAATTTTTTTTTTTATTGAAAAAGTAAAATTGATAATGTACACTACGTCAAAAATGGGCTAAGAGAACGGGTCCTCTAAAGCTAAGCAGAACGGTTCTGAAACCGTTCTCTAGACGACTGTACTTAAAGGGTAAGAGAACGGTTGGGAACCGTTCTTATAGCCTTTTAGAACGGTTTTGTCAAAAACCGTTCTGAAAGCTCTTTAAGAACGGTTTTCTTCAAAACAGATCTCAAAAGTAGAACACTTTCAAAACGGTTTTCCTCTAAACCGTTCTGTTATGTATCCCCCCCCCCCTTTTTATTTTTTAAAAAACCCTCACGTCCTCACCTCACCTATAACGTGTAAAATTTTTTTTCCGTAAAATATGAGCAATTTTAGGGTTGTAGTTATCAACCATGTCGCAAGAATACTAGAATCTAAAACATTTGCCCCAAATTATCAACCAATTGGAAGAAATACACATCTCGCAAATTTAATTTTATTGATCTCAAAAATTGAAAAAAATACAATCTAGACAACATAACCAGATCCAAAAGTTGGATAATAAAAGATACACGAATCAAGTATAACATAAACTAGATCTAAAACTATCCTGGACCTTAATTTATTTCTTACGTAACTAAGTCGTCGTTCTTCGATCACCAACTTTCTCTTGCGTCAGATATGAATAAAAAGAACAAAATTAAACAAATGATTTAGTATAAAGAGTAGTAGATATAAACAAAAACCAAAATTTATACAAATGAATTACAAATGAATTAATACAAGTAGATCTAAATAAAAACCAAAAAAAATACTCCCTCCGGTCCAGATTAAACTTCCCGCTCCCTTTTGCGCACTTCCAAAGAAAAACTAATAAATAATTCTTAATAATTCATTTAGCAAATAAATTTAAAATTTAACTATCACCAACATCTTTATCTAGTTACGTCAAAAAAAAAAAAAAAAAAAAAAAAAAAAACATCTTTATCTAGCATCCTTAATTATTCACTCGACAAAAAAGGTAACATTTTAGAAATGGGGAAAACAAAGCCGAAACCCTAAAAAAGAGGATGGGAAGTTTAATCTGGACCGGAGGGAGTACAAAAGAATTAATATGAAGAGATTAATTTTTAAACCCAAACCCAAAAACGAATCAGATCTGACCTCAAAACAAAAAAAAAATAAACAAGATCTGAAATTAAAAAGAATAAAAATACAAATGAATTCATCTAATCATCATCTTGAACATACCTCTAAACATCGCGCTGCCAATTTGGGAGTGTCAATGGTGAGTAGCCACGAAATTGTGTGGAGATTGCCAAAAAGAGAAACTTTGGAATAAATTTTATGTTGACATACACGAGGGAAGTGACAATTATTATAAAATTGTTCAAGAAATAAGATAAGAGGAATTGGGAAAATATGTGGGGTGATGAACAATAATAATAGATATGGTGGAAAACTGGATTTCAGGAAGGGTGAAGAGATCACATTGAAAACAAGGAAGATCAGAGAAAAGAGAGAGTGAGAGAGAGAGGGGGGGCAAAAGTGATGAAAATAAGCTAAGGGGTGTGAATATTAATGGGGTATGGCGGTTATCACGAGGGGTGAGGGAGTTTTCTTTCTTTTTTTTTAAGTGTTTTTTTTATTTTTTATTTTGTTGGGGTTTTTAGAACGGTTTACGAGACAACTATTCTCTTAGGTGGACCTTTTAGAACCGTTTTCCTAAAAACCGTTCTTAAAGCTATAGTTTTGGAATAGAGCGCACCTTTTAGAACGGTTTTTAAAGGAACCGTTCTCTTATATGTATAATATTAATTTTTCATTATTTGAAAATTAGCTTTCATAACGGTTTTTAATGGACCCGTTCTTTAAGATACAAGAGATCGGTTTAAAAAAATTCGGTTATCTTATACTGGTTCTCGAAGCCCAAATTTGACGTAGTGGTAACTGTCAATTTTTTACGAGTTTACCTCTACTTTCGTATTCATTGTTTAAGTTTTTGTTTGTTAGTGTAGGGAAGTAGCATGTCTAGTTTAAGTTTAGAGAGAGAGAAATGTAGTGGAACAGTAAAAAAGATATTAAAGGTGGCAAAGGCCTTCAGACGAAAAAAATCAAAGGGGTGACGGATAATATTTCTAGAGGCAGAGATATGGCATTATGATATATTTCTCATTATACTTAAAAGACTAGATTTAAGACAATTTTAATATTTTTCATTTTTAGTTTATTGAGCAAAAATATGTCATTTTTCAAAATTATTTTATTTGTGTTTGAAATCTCAAAATCGTACTTTGTTATCAAAAATTTGCTTATCCAAGTATGAGAAACATAGGTGAAGAAAACAATTATAAAACTTATTAGCTATCATAATTAGTGAGATTGAATCATGAGATTCATGTATTGTACAGTAAAAATAAAGTTGTATTTTCCTACTTAGAAAATCTCTTTATATAAGAAAAAATAGTAAAGAATACTAGGAAAATAGGTACTGCATTCAAAAACTATCCATGTTCGATTCGTTTAATCATTATCTACCTTAATAATCTCTTAATTGTATTTTTTTTCCATTTTTATTTATTCGACATTAAGTAACAAATGTGTTTTTGGTCATGAAAATCATGAATTCTAGTTGCCTTACATGGAAAAGTATCTTCTCCTTCTTATTTATACTTCCACTATAGCCTTCCAATCTGTATTCAAATTTTATTAGTCTTTTGTATTCCATTTTAACGAAGTACAAAACAAAAACGTATACAAAAAAAAGCTTGTTATGGATTCTACAAAAAGTACCACTAAAGTTGGCTCTATTTTTTTTTTTTTTTTTTTTGCAAGAATTTTTTATCTTTATTCATCCAAGATGGGAAAATAAAGATCTCCTTACAAAACGCCCCTAAGCAACAATCTCAAACCTGAACATGAAACTAATGAATTGGCTCTAGATTATCTATAACCTCTTCCGAGTAACGATAAAATAGTCTCACACAGATTACGAATTTAATTTGCCTCACAAGCCACTCAATATCATGCTCTTCATTTTGGAAAATTCTGCTATTCCTTTCCCTCCAAATGAAGTAGGTTGTTGTCGTGATGCCACAAACAGCCCACTTGTGGCGCCAACTTTTCTTGTTTTTCTTTTCCCCTAACCATTCCATCGCCTGATTAATGTCATTGCTTTGAAAGTTCATACCAATTCAGCTTTTGATTTTACCCCAAACCTCAGCCGCATAAGTGCATCTAAAGAGGAGGTGTCTATGCGATTCAGCTGCAGATTTGCATAGAACACACCTATTAACCAGATGCATCCCTCTTTTAACAATGTTGTCGACAGTGGCAAGCTTCCTCTGCACAGCCATTGCAGTAATGAAGCTGGTTTTAGGAAGATTTATACTGTCCCAAACCACTTTGTGCCATCTCACTTCAGGGAATTTGAGCCGAAAAAAGTTATAAGCTGCCTGAATATCATACTTGTTGCCTTTAGACCAAGATTTGACAGTTGAGCAGAGATCTTCTCCATTGAGCTTCTCAACCATTTCATCTTTCACCCTGATAATACTCCTCCAGTTTTCTGAGTCACTGCTTTTGAACCTGGCTTCAGTCAAAGAGCTGTTCTTGAGTCTATAAGCCCTTATCCAATCTTCCCATAATCCACTGTTACCATTAGCCAATTTCCAAATCCATTTAGCAAGAAGGGCCTTATTCCAAGCTAGGACTTCCTTTATTCTCAAACCTCCCTCAGGTTTTGGAGAACAAATGCTGGTCCAACTTTTGTATTGCATTTTCCTTTCTCCTTGCCTAATGTTCCAAAGAAAATTTTTGTTGAACCTGTAAATTGTCTTGACAATACCTTTTGGGAGCAAAAACCCAGCACACCAGAAATTTTTCATGCCAAATATAACTGAATTTATCAGTTGGACTTTCCCAGCATAAGATAATCCTTTAGCAAACCAGCATTCAGTGGAATGTTGAATTTTGCTCACCAATTGCTCATACATGTCACTTGTAAGTCTAGCAGAGTTCAAAGGAATTCCCAAATACCTGAATGGGAAAGAGCCCTCATTAAACCCTGTAATCCTGATAATGTCAAGTTTGATCCTGTCCTGAACTCCAGCAAAATAAATATCAGTTTTGGAGTGTTTTGCCTGCAGACCTGAAACCCTTGCAAACTTGTCTAAGCAGTGCATAGCAGCAGCTACAGAGGGCAAATCACCCCTGGTGAAGATCATAAGATCATCAGCAAACACAAGGTGTGTTAATTTGATCTTCGAGCATTGAGGATGATAAGAAAACTGAGGAGAGCACTTCATATTTCTCAAGTATCTTGATAAAATTTCCATACTAAGGACAAAAATGTAAGGAGAAAGTGGGTCTCCTTGTCTTAGACCATTCATACCCTTAAAGAATCCTTCATAAATCCCATTAACCTTCAAGGAAAACCAGGTAGAAGTAAGACAGCTGCAAACCCAGCTAACAAACAGAGGAGGGAAGTTGTAGGTGTTCAGCATATCTCTGATGAAATCCCAACTCAGAGAATCAAAAGCCTTTCTAATGTCAATTTTTAGAAGACATCTAGAGGAAACATTCTTGAGAGAGTAACCTTTGACTAATCCTTGAGAGATAGCAATATTATCAAATATGCTTCTCCCAGAAGTAAAAGCCGCTTGCTCCTTACCAACAATCATCTCCAAGGTACCTTTTAATCTATTAGCAAGAATCTTACTAATGATTTTATAAACACTAGAGCAGCAAGCAATTGGTCTATAGTCTGCCACACTGGCTGCATTGAGCTTTTTAGGAATCAAGGTGATCATAGTAGTATTAAGCTTCTTTGGCATCTGATGCTTGTCAAAGAAATACATAATAGCCTTGATCAGATCTTTCTCTATAATGTCCCAAGTTTTCTGAAAGAATCCTGCATTAAATCCATCTTGGCCTGGGCTCTTGTCAGGGCTCATGCTGAAAAGAGCCTCTTTAACCTCTTCTTTAGTAACCTTCCTTATCAGCTCATCATGTCTCTCAGTTGGCAGACAGTTACCTGTTTTCAGAAAATCTGTATCCATAGCCTCCACTGGTTGAGTTGTGCCAAGCAGACTCTTGCAGAATTCTATAAAAGCATCTGCAATTTCCTTTTGCCCTAAACAATCCTTCCCTTTCATATCCTTGATGTCCATTATGCAGCTTTGATGTTTTCTTTCAGCTATTTTGGCATAAAAGTAGCTTGTGCTACTATCAGCACGCTGAATATGAGTTATTTTTTATCTCTGTCTTAGCATGCTGAATTCTGCATTTTTAAGTTGACAGTATTTGCTGTGAGCTTCTTCAACACTACACTGAAGATCTATATTTCTTGGATCTTTCTCCAGCTTCTTCTGCATCTCCTCCAGATTTGATTTACAATTCTCCACTCTGGCAGTTAGATTTGAGAAGTCTTCATTGTTAAGCTCCTTCAAAGCTTGTTTAGTGACTTTAAGCTTGTTATGCAGTCTATCAATGGCATTCCCAGCACAATCCTTTCTCCAAGCTGCATTAACTGCATCCCTATATTTAGGATGATCAGCCCAGCAGTTTAAAAATCTGAAAGTTTTGGGAATTTTTTTGTTTTCTGCAATTGTGACAACTATAGGGCTGTGGTCAGACACTCCATTTGGCTGAAAATCAGCTTGAGAGTTAGGATGCTCCATAACCCAGGCAGAGTTAATCACAGCTCTGTCTAATTTCCCCCAAGTCCTATTATCACCCTCTTGATTGTTATTCCAGGTGAAGTCACAGCCAATCTGCCTCATATCCTATAACCCACACCTTGACAGACATAAATTGAAGTCATCCATGTCTGTTTGTATTGGTTGAGATCTCCCAAGCCTTTCAGTAATCCATCTGACTATATTAAAATCACCCAAAGCAATCCAAGGATGCTGCTGCTGAGAACAGCTTTCCATATCAGTCCAAAGCTGCTTCCTCTCATTGGCATCATTACTACCATAAACAAAGGTAGTATAAATTTCAATTTTAGTAGACAGATGGCTGACTTTGCAGTGAATGAGCTGACTAGTGGTTTTGAGAATACCTACTTTTGCATAACTTGAATTCCAAAGGATCCAGATTCTACCATTATAGTGAGAGCTGTAATTTGAAGCAGCTTGAAAATGCCCAAAACTCCTTTTGAGGATTCCTGGAGCTTTATTTTCCTTCACTCTTGTTTCAAGAACTCCTATTATACTCAACTTATTCTTCAGAAGGAGGTATCTCACCTCCTGCTGTTTGAGGACCTCATTCAGTCCTCTAATGTTCCATGCTCCAATCAGCATAATGGAGGAGGGTCTAGATCTCCATCTTCCTCTAAAAAATGATGCACCACATTTAATCCTTGAATTTCATCCCTCCCTTTTTCAGCCACACCTGATGTCATGAAAACTTTAAAGCTGTTGTTGAGTGCTGTAGGATGGACTGTCTCCTGTGGCCTAGTTTTCTGTCCTCCACTACTTTTCCTTTTCCTAAACCCCATTTCGTCAACACTGTATTTTCCAAAATCCTCAGCAGGAGAAGTGGGAGGAGTAGTATGGCAAGGCTCATCCACTACTACTTGTGCTTGCACAGTAGGAATTTGAGTCTCAGCTACCTCCTTATTCTTTACAGGTTTATAGACCTTGTCTGGCTTTGGTTCATTTTTCCTGTTAAGTTTGCAGCTTTGAGATAAATGACCTAATTTCTTGCAAGATTTGCAATAATAAGGCACCCACTCATAATCTACTCTCTGAGCAATTTGTCCACAATGAGGTGTGTTTATGTACACTTCATTTGGCAACTCTTGTGAAACATCAACCACAATTAGAATTCGAGCAAAGGACAGCTTTTCCTGGTGTGTTGTTGTGTGATCAGCACACATAGGCTTTCCCAGCTTGCTACCAATTTTACTTAAAGCATGATCACTCCACAACCATGGATCCAGATCAGGTAGCAAAACCCAAACAGGAATACAAGTAATACTCTCCAGCTCCTGAGATATTGCTAGATTCCAAGGTTTCAAAATCAGAGGATTTCCACCTAGTTTCCAAGGCCCAGCTTTCAAAACCTTATTCATCTCATTCTCACTGAAGAATTTAAATGTAAACCATCCTCTCCTCAAGTATTTCACTATTGGTTTACCCAGATTCCCCCAATACTTTTTTGCAAATTCTGTCAAATCCTTGACAGAGGGTTTGCCTCCAATCACATTTCCTATCAGAGTATGTTGCCATTTTTCAAGCTCATCCTGAATATCAGACTCCTCAATGGTAATTTCATTATCTTTTCCAACACTTTCATCATAATACAATTTTATACCCACCTTAGAATTAGTCTTAACAACATTGTTCCAAGCTTTCACTACAGTTTTTGCATTACCCTCTGAACCATTCTTATCATTTTCTCCCACAATCTCTGAATTAACAGCATTAGCATTAGTATCCATGGAGGGATTGGAATTCTTACCAGCTTTGGAGAGAGCTGAGGTAAGCACATCAGCAAATAACAGAGGGTGTGGTTTTTCGCCCAGCTGGGTTTGTGTTTTCGGCTCCGATTCTTCACCATTAATTTCGATACCAGTATCTTCCTCTTCCTCCTGAGCTGGGTTATCTGCCGGTGGTGTTTGTTTTTTAGGCCGCCCTGGTTGCCTGTCGTTAGCCATGAATCTAGTTTTCCGAGTCGGATGTCCGTACAGTTATTTCCTAGAGGAGAAGCTCTCCTTTTTTCATGACTATCTCTCCTAAAGTTGGCTCTATTGAAAAAATTGATCAGCAAGGTTTTTCTCAGGTATTTTCTAACTAATACTTCTTTTAGTAAACATGATCATTAACGAATATATGGTGCTACACTAACTCTAATTCTTCGCTAACATGATAAAAAGTCAAGTCGTAGAGATCATAGGTTAGAGAGAGAGAAAAAAAAGTATTCATTTTATTTCTATGTTCGATGCTCAAAAATAAATATATCAATGTTCATATGATCAACATATTTTGTTTTTAGTTCGATATGGTGTTTTCAAATCAAATTATCTTATCATAGAAATATTTGAGTAGCTAATTTTTAAATTATAGTTAGCCTAGTTAAAGTTGTTATGTTTATATATTCAACTAAATACAATCGTTATAAATATCGGTACTACCGTTAAGAATTTGCTCATTTCCTTAGTTCATACAAAGTAATTTACTTGGTTACCTTAGTATTCTTATATTTTACATTCTTTGATGATAATGGACTATATACTTCCATTTTAGTACAACCAAACGCGTAAATTCATGTAATGAAAATATGTAAATTAACTATAATGATAATTTTGTATATCAGATCATTAAGACGAAAAACACAAGACCCATCAAATTCAGATCATGTGAATTGTTTGAAATTTAAGCTGAGATACATAATCTAAATATAAAATAAGACCTAAGTGATGAAATCAAAAGGCTAAAAACTTGAATAAGAAAATGAAATGTAGTTCTTTGAATTGTGAAATTTGTGTGAATTATACTAGTACTTCACAATCTATCCAGATGACATGATTTGCTTCTTTTAGGATCACATTTCAGTATATTTTTGCCCTTATAGCATACAATACGAATTTATGAAGCTAGAATAAGTACTAAACAAATTAAACGAATATGTTTAACGAAACAAACAAACACCTGCACTTATCATGTTAATAATGTGTAGTAATATGAATTATATTTATTTAATTAAGATTTTTTTAACTTCAAAAATCAAAAAATAGTTTTTATATGTTTGAAACTTAATGTCGATATTCTGTGCATTATTTACCATCCTATCAAATAAAATGAGCAAAATTATCACATACATTAATGTAAAACGTTGGTTTCTTTGAAACTTTACTTAATTAATTGGCTTAACGACATATAAGTTTTCAAAGGGTTTTTCTATTTTGTGCCCATAGGGTACATGATAAAAGCTAAAACTAACTTGTCTCATTTATTCGAGATTTGCTTAATGAAAGTCCTAATGAATCCCTCATATATGAGGCAAGTTTTGGACTATCATCATATACCCTATGAGCGCGCATAAAAAAAAAAAAAATTATCTTTCAAATTTGGTGGTATTATCTTGTTTGTCAACATTAACTTTATTGTACGTCTAGGTCAACATTAATTGAGTTAATAACATCTAAATTGAGCTCATTGATTGCAAGTCAGGTAAGTACTACATATGTTTTCTTTTATCGCATTAGAGATCCACACTTAAATTTCAAAACATTATCATTTTATCCATGCCATGCATGACACTCATGTGAACTAATCATATGCATTTAGTATATTTGCTAAATTCTAGGCTAATTTGATGTAGAACTTGAGTGAGTTTTACACGTAATTGGTCTACTCATTTCAAAGAAACAAAAAAGTTTCAATGCGAAGAAATGAGTAAATTAGAAAACTAGCAAAAGATATTTGTTTCGAAATTGAACATGTTGTATATTCCTTATCTTCAGCTCTAATTTAGTATGGGTTGGTTTGTTCAAACCAAGTTTCGAGCAAAAATAGATATGAGACTTTGCCAAAGTACGAAGAAAATAATTATTTCTTAAAAACTAGTATGATATTATTAATAATAAATCAGAAATTACAAGAAGTTGGTAGGGAGCCTTGAAACAATATGGGTCCCCACACCCTAAAAATGAAATTACTAATGGCAATTGGATTTTCATATTCAAAAGTATTTCCCGAATCCTAAACGATATACATGTACGTAAACATAATATTCTATTTAAGAGTGATTTTCTTTTAGAAAAATCAATCAAAGAAAATCACTCAATACATAGAATAGTAAAATGTACACAACTAAGAAGATTATTTGTATTCCTAAAATATATCTTTTAGTATAGAAACAAATAAATATTGATTATGTAATGGGTAACAAATAAACAATGCACTTTTCATTAATTTAAATATTGTCTTGATTCATCATTCTAGTAAATACAAACTTACAAAAGTCAATGTGGTCATGAAAAATAATATTGTCTTGATTCATCATTCTAGTAAATGCACTTTTGAAGTATTTCTTCTATAGTTCTATGTTATCTATACTGGAAGTAATCCAGTTTATCCTTAATCATTCCAACTCTTTTCCCTTTATCTCAAAATATAAATGTTTTAAGGAAAAGACGAATTTGATTGAACATTTCACATACTTTTACTTTATCGAAAAGATTGACGAACTAGGTGTTTTTCATGTATTCATTATACTTTGTCTAATTTTTTCTATTTTATTATATACATATGAGCAAGTACTCACTTAGTATGAGTCTTTTGGAGTTCTTTGATATAATTTTGTAGTATGTTTGGTTTTAAAATGAATAAAATTACCAACACCCTTATGAATTTAGTTCTTTAATTTAGTAGAGTTTGAACATTCATCAATTTTTGCAAGTCAATGTATTTTCTTGATACATAAATGACGATATTTAACTCTTACGTCGTTTAGATAATGTTTTGGGCTAATGTTTCTCAATACATTACTCCTAAATTTTAAATGTAAACTCGTATTGTTGAGATTCTACCCAATATGAGTTGGATTGCAAATATATTGATAAATTCATTGCATTATGACCAAAACCTTTATTTCAAGATATACTATTATGCAACTGTAACAATTAATTAATTTTCATTACAATCATGTACCGAGGATTTATTGTATATTTTGACATGAGAACGTAGATCCCACTACAACAATGCAGGTGTCCGATGGCATCAATATTGAACTAGTCGCCAAGGTGGTCGTAAAAAGTCGGAATTTGTTCTACACAGGAGGCTAAAAGGTTGGATAATAAGGAAAACAGTACGTGGCCATAACCAACGAAGAGATACGGTTTGTTCCCTATAAACTAAATTTGTTTATTCTTTTTCATTGATATTCTCTACCCGAATTGCTTGTAAAATACAAAAACAACTACAAATTTCGTGTTGGAATCAAAAAAAAAAAAAAGATTACCTTCATGTTGAGAATGTAATCGAAATGACACATTGACTAAAGAAATTTCCTTTTATTGCAGGTGTATATTCATCAAGACAGCGACATCCAATTTCGGACAATGGGTGAAGTAGATGATTTTATTCAATACGGGTGGCATCTTAAGCGTCCAACCAAGAAGCAGATCACTGGCAAAGAAAAGGTAAGACTTCATCTAGAGTGAGTTCTATAATAATAGTTTAGCTAGTAGGTAAACTCATTAAAATTTATACTGCATTATCGAAATCCGAATTTTGTTTTTATTTTGAGAAAATAAAGTTGCAGTTGTTAAATTAACTAAAAGCATGAGAGTTTACACATTTCAAATCAAGTAGAGGAAGTGAGTTATCTACTGTCTCTTGTTAGCTAAGGGAATTATTTGGTATTTTACTTATTAACACTCGACCAAACAGTTTTCAAATATTAACAGTACGTATTAAGAATAGAAAATAGACTAGATTTATTTAACGTTATTCGAAGAATTCTAATCTGATCTGCAATGATTTGAATAAAGTTGATCTGATCTAATGTGAATACTATGTTTTGTATCAAACACGACCTAAGAAATGAAACTTCATGCAATTTATAGCTTCTTACGTGTTCAACCTAATGACCACTTGAACAAATTTGTTGCGACTTTAGATAAAATTTTCAATGGGTTTTCTAATTTGTGCCCATAGGGCACATGATAAAACTTTATTTCCTTCCTTAATTAAATGATATTCCCACTTAAAAAAAAAAAAAAACAAATTGTGGAATCTCTTCCTTAATTAAGGAAGGAAATGGAGTTTTAGCATGTGCCCTATGGGCACACTTTAGAAAAATTCAAAATTCAATTATTGAATCTAATGTTTGTTTTTTTACAGGGTCTTCTACAAAATATTGTGAGCAAAAGAAAAAACCGGAGAAGAAAGTTCCAGTGGAGCTTTCATGTTACAAGTTATCTTAATTTTAATAATAGTGTAATACATGTACATGACAATAAGCACCACAATGCAAGGCATTGTTGTATCAATGATTCCATGACCTCGAGAGAGAATTTTAGTGAAAATTATTGATATTGATTCATAAGAATGTATCAATTATTTTTATTTTAGTTCTTATAATTTTTCATAGTTTATGGAATTGTGGCAATATATTTACCAAGTATTTGATCAATTTTTGAGGTCTACAACATGGATTATATGTAAGTAAAAGATTTACAAATTATGAATTTGCTATATTAAAAATAAGACTCTATATGCAATTGCCTTGGGGATAGTAATATCTACCTCGACAAAATCTTCATTCCCCTATGAAAAAATAGAAAGATATGATACTGTATTAATTAGGGCAGATCATTTTCGGATAGTATTAATTAGGGCAGATCATTTTCAGATATCTGATCCAAAATTGGTGTCCGAATCGTATATCCGAATCCGAAACCCGTTATTTTCGATATCTTATATCCTATCGGAACTTGATCGGATATTTGAAAATACTATCCAACTAATTTGCATGCACGGCCCTTGCTCAGTTTAGCTATTCATATTGTTTATACTCGTTTTATAAAAACGTAGGTTTATTTTTGTTATAATATTTTTACATTATTTTTTCCTTTTGACTTTTGTCACCCGTCATATTATAGTCATTTATTTCTACTTACTCATCACAGTTTTATTTCATTTCCTCTTTTACATCACCCGCTATATTATTTCATTCTCATTCCACTATCCTGTCGTTGTTATACTATTTCATTTTCATTCCACTATTCCGTCAACCGTTATTTCACATTATATTTTAGTTTATTACCATAAACTAGTTTTACCATTATTAGCTAACTTATTACCATAAATTATAATGTTTTTCATAAATTAGCCAATAACTACCATATTATATAATTTCTTTATGCTATCCAATTAGTAGGTGTCAAGTGTCCTCCTAGGAAATACTTGGTTTCGGGTTTAAATATATAGTATTAGATCTAATTCGGATTGGATACAGGGGGTATCCGATATCCGAGATGTCAATCCCGTGTAAAGCTTGACGCCGGCCAGACCACAAGTACCTTGGCCAAGTAGGCCAGCCAAGCAGTCAGCCAAACGGGCCAGACCAATCAGCAATATGGGCCCACCCGATAGACTAACCCAAAAGGCAAGCCTTGAGACTACTCACAATGGTGTGATATTAGGTCCAAGGGCAAGGGCAAATGGTATTAAAAAAAGGGAAAATAAAATTAATTGAGGCAACAAGGGCATGGAAGGGCATGTCTTGCCTTTGTTGACAACTTGGGGCACGAAAGAGGCAACAACCAGTGGGGGTGAGAGAGAGAAATATCTTGGTTTTCTTCCAATACGTTGCTGCCACTTGCCATTTTCCGATTTGCTGAAAATTTTATCACCGTTGTATTGTTTTTTTAAAGGGAAACGTTCTAAACTTTTCAGGTTGCCACTACGAAATATGTAGCAGCTAAATCTAGTACAGGCTAAGGACCACTATCGACCCACACCCGAGTTGAATACTTGATCGGGCTCATATGTGCAGCTCATGGGCCGCCTTATTACGACTAAGACGCATATGGCTAAAAGTATAAGAATTAAATCTACGAGGCAAATTAAACACACATAAGACTGCTAAATCAAAATAATTCAAAGCATAACTTGTATGATTAAGTGCATTAACTAAATGCAGCGAATCCGACTTAAGAACAACATCTTCTAAACCCTGCTGCCATGCTATTTGGAGCCCGAACTTCGCCGCCCTTGCCTCCACGACATCATGTTCCCACCTCGCTCTCACCTGTTTACACCCCACACTACTGACCATCCCTTGGTTGTCCCTAATAACCACCCTTATTCCTGACCCCGCGTCATGACAAATGATGAGCACTTGCGTCACGAATAAATTCGTGGCGCAGGTGTTGAATTCCCGTGGCCAAGTTTGGCCATGTGAATTGCTTTCATGACCCAAGTAGCCGTGGCAAAGAAATGGCCACGGGAAAACAAAAAACGTGGCCAAATTTGGATTTCTTGCCACGAATGTCGGCCACGCTAATATTCGTGACAAGAACATACTCCCGTGACCAACATGTCAACTGGCCACAAGATAGCATTCGTGGCCAAGACACTTATTTCGGTGGCTATCAGTATTCTACCTAATTAGCAACATCGTGGCAACGGCGGTGCTCCCGTAGCCATTCCTTTCAATCCAATCATGGAAAACATCTATAATCGGCTCCTTTTATTTGTATTCATCAAGATAATGAAATCACAAAGGCGAACAATATAAACACAGAATCTTAACAAATTGTTATACATAAGACTTTGTAATCACAAAGGCGAACAATATTTAACAAATTGAAATCACAAAGGCGAACAATAAGTTTGTTGTTTCAGTACATGACTCGACAATACGACAATACATAAGACTTTGTAAACACAAATTCTTAACAAAGGCGACAATACAAAAGTCTTAAATATTCCAATCGTATTGTCGAGTCATGTACTGAAACAACAAAACACACAAGTTACTGGTAACAGCTTGTTTGGTATAGAGGAATTGAACTGAAAGAATTGGAAGGAAGGGAAAGGAATGGAAAGGAAAAGAAGAGAAATGAAGGGATCTAATTTTTCCTTTGTCTGGCTTTCATATTGGAAATTTGAAGGAATTGGAAGGAAATTGAGTGTTTTTATGTTGTAAATTGTCTTTCTTTCCAATTCCGCCCGTTTTGGGAGGAAAAAGAAATGACATTTAATGAAGGATGATTTCGTTCCATTTCCTTTCCTTTCCTTCCACCTCCCATGTTTTTTTCCGAACCAAACGTTGGAAAGTAGTGAAATCTATTTCACCTCATTTCCGATCCATTCACTTTATTCCTACCAAACAAATTGTTAAAGTTAGGCACTAAGGACTATTAGATCATTTTCTTTACCGTTGTTTTTTTTAAAAAGATTGCCGGAGTGAAAAATTTAGAACCCTTAACTTCCCATAATCCTTCTATACTATTGAAGGAGGCTTTTTAAGCTTCCACAACGACCGATTGTTTTTAGAGTGTTTTTAGAGAGTTTAAGCAATTAAATATTATTAATCGAAATAATATTAATTAAATATAGGTATTTTTGTGGTAACCAAAGAGTAAATAAATAAATAGTGAGAACATCTAATTATATGGCCCTATTACAATCCTACTTAAATTAAATTTGTAACTCTTATAGTCCTATCTATCTTAATCTTAATATATTTATAAACGATTCTTTTTTGTGGGCATTGAAAAGGTCTAGAGCCTTTTGAATTTTCTTAGAGCTTCTGGTGAATAAGGAATTAAATTATGTTATGGAATTGTTGTTATACAATATGTGAGTTTATGGTATTCATGTATAAAATTAGTATATTTTACTTATGGAAATGTAGTATACCATATGTAGGTTTTTGGCAATTTTGTAAAAATCCATCAATATAAAAGTTTCCTTTTTAAGTTATGGTAAGATAACAAGTCAAACCTACATTTTAATTTAAGAGAAAACTACGCGACATTTTCTACATTTTGGTAAAATATAAGAACCAAATGTTTATTTTAAAATGCATCTACAATTAATGAAATCTTAATACTGTTTTGGGTGAATAAAAAGTCCGTTTATAAGTTTATTTAGTGTAGAAGTGGCCCCCAACATGGATAGTCAAAAGCAACAAACAAAACTAAAAATTATAAAAAGATTGAAGGGAGTATATGGCAATTAATCACGAAATGGTAAGATAGTACAAAAGAATTTTGAACTTATTCATTTGGACTCCCCAATAGTAATAACTACGAGTAAATGTAATTGTTTACTCGCTTTAATATATGTGCTATTCTATAACTCTATTTTTTTTTTTTTTTTGTAATCTATGTTTTAGTATATATATGTAAAAGATTGACCACAAACTACGAATTAATGTAGTGTTTATATTTTTTTTTAAATAAATATGACATTTTCTGCATATAACCATAAGTTTTTAATACGTGTAGAGACATTGAAATCGTATTTCATTTTCTGATGAAGAAAAATTCAATTGGTTTATTAAAAAAAAATCATTTATAGGTTATGGAAAATAATATTTCTCAGCAAGTATATTGTAGTTATGAAATAGTAAGATAATACAAATAATTTTATTATGGGTAATGCAAAGGTTACATTATATTCCAAATTTAAATTTATTTTAATCATATAAAGATAAGATACCCCCTCCTTTCAGAATTGTAAAACGATTTCATTTTGTAAGCTAGGGCATTAACTGTTGATTTCGCAAAAGACTATCAGATTTGCACACTTAAAGTTATACTCATTTAGTGAGGTATCTTCTTTGATAATATTATTATAGCTTTGAATTTTTTAGTTTATATTTTTAGGTGGGTAGCAATTGAAGTTACTCAAGTAAATTTCCAAATACTAATAACTACAAGTTTAAGTCACTAGGTTGTAACACCCCATATTTTTGGGATTAAATTATTAAAGTCGTCGGGAGAAATTCATTTTAGGAGTTACAAGTTTCGATTTTTGGAAATTTAGAGTCACTTTCCTATTTGGAATCGATTTCCTAATTGGGTAACTAATAGGTGAAATTACCAATTTGCCCTTACTAAACCCTTCCTCACCTTAATATAAAAACAAAACACAAAAAAAAAAAAAAAAAAAAAACAACACAAACGCACGCAGCAGCAGGGAGAAGGAAAAGAAGAAAAGAAAAAAAAAAAAGGGGAAGAAGAAGAGAAGAGGAGAAGCGTGCGTCTCCTTCCCCGCGAACCCCGTCGCGCCGAGCCACCGCCTTCGCCACCGCGCAGCCACCCTCGCCTTTTTCCCCTACCGTCTTCTCTTTCTCTTGGTTCAATCGAGAGTAGTAAGTTCTTAATCCCTTTCTTTTTCTTAATCGATTAAATTGGGATTTTCGAGTTTGGTGTTCAATTAGTGATTAGAGCACGATTAGATTGTTTAATTTGTTGTTTTAGAGTTCCAATCGTGTTTATGGTAATTGTGGCTTATGGTTTGTGGATTTTCGAATTGGGGATTTTCGAATTGGGGTTCTTATTAATTGTGCTCGATTTTGTTATGGAATTGTTTGATTTTGGTGGAGTTATTTGTTATGAATTGGGGATACTATGGTATTATGTTTGTGGGAGCGTTTGATGAGGATTTGAGTGAGGAACGAACCTACTGTCGGTTCTGAATTTTGGGTTATTTGGGTGTTGTTGTTGTTATTTTGATGATTAATTGATGAAATTGTGTAATTAGTAAGATGGGAAGGATGTGATATTAATTTGGTGTGATTGTTGGAAGGATTGGTTGTCGAATTCATGATTTTTGTGACCTTGTTGTAGTTAGTTGGTTGTTTTTGTGTTGGGTTTGTGATGGTGATCGTGTGGTAATTCAATCTTGTTATTTTGTGATTAGGGGGTGTGTTTGAGGAGATTCTGTTTTAGCCTTGCAGCAGTTTAGTGTTTCGCTCAGAGTAAGGTAAGAACGTTGATCGATACTCCAGCCTACGCATCATTATGTTAGTTGGCGAATCAATTCACATCCATCGCCTATACTCTCTGTTTTGGTCTCATGTTCTGCACCTTTGGGCTCCTATTATATTCATATGAATTGTTTGCCTTGCACTTGTCCTTGCCACGCCCTTACTGTTGTCGGCCCTCGGCCTCTTTACGACCCGTGGCCGTCCGGCCTTGTTTACTCCCAGTCACTTGGCTAATCGGCCAAGTGAGTCACTTGGTTTTCTGTTCCTTAATGTTTGATTTTGATTCGTATTAATTCATTGAGTTTCCGGCTTCGGCCGTTTATAAATTGTATTATCAAATAACGTACCATCAAATAATGAACATAAAACGGATGAAAGAAAATGACGATATGATTACCACCTAGAGTGAATGTGATGCGGCACGGACCGATCACTGTTTATACCTCTGATCAAGGTACTGTTTCGGTCGGAGTAGCTACCGACTGCCTATTAGGCTTTCCTCCTAGAGGTACGCATCCTACTGGATCTCTAGCGAGGGGTGTGCACATTTTAAGTCTTTAGGAATCGTTTAAATGTACTCTAGCTCGCGCCGGTTCGAGACTGTGGTGGCTGCGGGGTAGGAGCCCAGCCGTGTATGATTGGCAAGACCGTTTGTCTCGTCAGCGATACGTGACTATCGCACTGCCGTGTCCTGATGGTACTCTGTATTCATTACTATATCCAATGCTTATTATTTGTTAGCTACGCGCCTCAAGGCGCGTATCTTTGTTTCTCTGCTTTATGTTTCTTACTCAGCCTGTGCTGACGTTCTGTTTTCTGGTTCGTTCCCTACCATGATCTGGGGCCTATGTCATTCTTCGATGGCATAGTTGACAGGTCTTGATGATATGGATGCATGATAGAGGGACTCACTTGCATGCTGGGGACTTTTCATAAAAGTTATTTGGACATGGACTTAATTTGGTTTTGTAATTTAAATTTCAGTTTTGAGAACTGTAGTTCGACATTCTAAATCTTCCGCTGTCGTCTTTTCGTTTGTTTGGATTTATTAAGTTGTATTTGAATTTCAAGCCTAGCAGTTGACTCGGTAGTCAACTGCGGCGTAACAATTCTGTAATATTTCCTTATTTATTTCTGCGAGAATTTAGGGTTGTTACATAGGTTTCTCTAAATATACGCTATTCTATTAGCAGTTTGAAGGCAAAGATTTGGCTGAGTGTGAAACCGCCATGGGCCACGGCGGTTCTACACACTGTGAAACCGCCGAGCTCCTTGACGGTTTTGTTGAAGTGAAACAGCCAAGGGTCTTGACAGTTTTAAGAGGTTAATGGCTTCTTCCAGGGGCGTTTATTGGCACTGTTTGATACCCTTAAAACCGCCGGTGTTCATGGCGGTTTTGTCCCGAAACTAAAAGGGGGTGACGTGCATCCCATAAGGTTAAATAAGTTTTTATTCGACTTATTTTGTTTAACATTTATTTTTTGAGCCCTATTTCGAAAAAAAAGTGCAAGCATTATTGCAATTATAAGATTTGAAATAATTAATGTATAATCTTTAATTCGAGTCATTGATTCAACAAAACAAAATATAAGACGCCTTAAAAGAAACATACAATTAAGATAATATATTTTTTTGCTTCGGTTTCGTAAGTTATGATATAAAGTTATTTGGATTTATTTAAATTTATTAAAATTACACTAAACTTATTAGATTTGAACTAATATAAATTCATTTAGAATTAGTTTTTTTACTAGATTTATTATAGTTTCAACATCTTACTCTTGTAATACGAATATGTTAAAAAAGAATAAGTTGAATCATACAAAATCTTACTAACTTCAAGTGTAATAAGCTTAGAAGTCGGTATACAATATAGGGAACAAATTTGAAACTCAAACTTATTGTATTCGATATCTCTTTCTTAATCACTATAGCACAACATCTGTCAATTTGTTATTTAGGTTTGTTGATGTGAAATAAATGTATTTATCTTGCAAAATTTGTGTTCATTTTTGTTTAGTATTAACACCTTTATACTTTTGTTATGAGACACAAACACGTAAAACGATAAAGGTTGACTAAAGTTGGTAATGGAAGTAAATGGTTTTATGAAGAAAAAAAAAGTTAATTAATTAGCTAGAACATTAATGTCATGTAAGTATACATCGTGAGAACTATAAAAAATGAATTAATCAATAGTTCAAAATAAATGGTAACTTTTATTTTTGTTGTTACCTTAAGAAAAACTTTATTTAACTACAATAATTACAATGATTCGGCGATGGAAAGTTTCTATATAATATAAAATACTAGTTTTAAGCCGTGCGTTGCACAATTCAAATATTATATCATTCTTAATGATTTTTTTTGTTTATAACAAATTATGCTATCATTTCAATAAAAATAATTCATAACAATTGTTGTGATGCTGCTTACATGTATTTTAAAATCTTGATCAATTAAAAAAAAATACAAAGTTGTCTAGATTGTTCATGTTTAAATTATACAAACAACATTTCTTATCTATACTCTTCAAAAACACCCTTTTTTAATAGATATAGTATATAAAGTCGATTGTAATCATTAAGCATTGCTTATCGGAAAATGTATAAATGGATCTCAAATTGAAATTCATTTCAAATCAAATAAAATGATATATGTTTCAAAAGTTTCTTATACACTAACCAATTGTATGATCAATCATACCGTGTTTCCATAATATAGTGTAAATGGTTAATAATTAACTGTGTAATCTATCCTCTTATTTTTTTGCTCTTTCACCATACACTAAACTCTTTGAGTAATTCTTAAATGATGGACTCTTCATTTTGCTCTTTCACCATACACTAAACTCTTTGAGTAGTTCTTAAATGATTGACTCTTCTTTTTCGCTCTTTCACCATATACTAAACTCTTTGAGTATTTCTCAAATGATGGACTCTCTCTATGCTCTTCAAAAATCCCTCTTTTATATAAAAAAAGAACAGATGTTTAAATTCCATTTCAAATCTTTCATGAGTGCGTTGCACGGTACACATGTTATATTGTGTATGATAATTCTTATTATACAAAAGTTCCACGTTGAACATGTTTCTTCGATAGTCAGATGTAGTGTTTATATTTTGTTTGTTGAGTTTAGTTTAGGAATAGCCACTATCATTTTTGCAATTTTTGCTACATGACTGCTGATTAATGCATTTCTATCAAACATATGTATAATGAAACTCATTTTAGATTAAATTTCAAAACAAGTTTAATGAGTTATATGTATTGCTTTTCTGATATATAAAATGAAAGTTAGGACTAATTATGTCGAGTCACATTTAAATAACTTTCAAATTGCAATTTTATGAAAGTATGGAGTCTGGCTAATAAATGTTGTGAGAATCTTTTATTCTTTGGACACTCTCACCATTTCTCTTATTTTGGACTTTCTTTAAGTTTTTTTTTATTTTTTTAAAAAACAAATCTCTACTAAATGTATACGGAGTAATTGAATTGTTTTGCATATCGTAAAAATGTGTAAATGGATCTCAAATTGAGATACATTTCGAAACAAATATAATGATATATGTTTTCGATGACTACTGATTAATGCATTTCTATCAAACATATGTATAATGGAACTCATTTTAGATTAAAATTTCAAAATAGGTTTAATGAGTTATATGTATTAATTTTCTGATATACAAAATGAAAGTTAGGACTGCTTGTGCCGTGTCACATTTAAATAACTTTCAAATTACAATTTTATGAAAGTATGGATTTTGGCTAATAAATGTTGTGAGAATCTTTCATTCTTTAGACTCTCTCACCATTTCTCTTTTTTTGGACTCTTTTTTTTTTTGTAAAAAAAAAAAAACAAATCTCTACTAAATGTATACGAAGTAACTGAATTGTTTTGCATATCGTAAAAATGTGTAAAAGGATCTCAAATTGAGATACATTTCGAAATAAATCTAATGATATATGTTTTGAAATTTTCTGATACACGTAACTAATGTTATAAGTGATTATGTCGCAAATCTATTAGATACATTTATTTAAGAGTCTCACGAAAATAAAGATTTTCTAAGTGGATTATTAATAATTGTCCATTTGAGTTGTTAATAATAAAATGGGGGCATTTCTCATTTTTTAAACCCTCTCATTGAGAGAGAAAAAAGTAATGTGGGTATTTTTAAAAAAAAAAAATTGATTTGGGCCGGTTTTGAATTATTTTGGTCCGGTTTTTTAATTTATTCAGACCGGCCAACTGTCTGACATGCGTGTGCCAACTCAGCGAGAGTACCTACTTTCGCTTCTACAGAATAATTTTCCTTTTTTTTTTATACCAACACTACCACACTTTTCCTGATCAAACTCTACAATGGCTTTGTTTCTCATAAGTTATTGCCATTTTACAAAACGTGGACTCTCCCTATGAGATCGAAAACCTCAACTTTCGACGTAGGCTCCTGAAAAAACCCTCCTTAATTATTAAGTAGTATAGTATTGATGATTGATATTGATTGATTGATATTGATTGATTAGATTGTTAATGTCACTGTACAACGTACGGGCTTTAAATTAGTTTCACCTTAATCTACTCTCTCTCTCTCTGGAGTTTCGTACTTTCAAGTTTCATCTCCCTTCCATTTTCTTATTCGGCTTACCTTACCCACGCCACTTCACCCTTCCCCTTCCCGGTTCTCTTCTCACTTTTCTCCCCCAAACCCCCGATCTCCCTCACTCACTCTCTCTCTCTCCTCCCACCCTCTCCAATACCACCCCTTCGCCGCCGCCACGCCACCGCCACCACCACCACCGCACTCTATACCTTATCACCACCACCACCACTGATTGTTTCAGTTGCCGCTGTCAGCCGTCCCTTCATCCGCCCTTATTAATTTGTGAGTATACTAATTTTGCGAATTTAATTTAATTTTATTTCGAAATATCAATTTAAAGTACGCCTCGCTGTAGTTATCAGAATTATTCGTTGAACTCCGGTTGACTTTTATTCTCCGCTTCGTTAGAGCAGTTTAAATTATTGTTATTTGATGGAATTAATGAAATGGATTGATATGCTATGCTGAATTGTTAGTTGATTTCACAGTCGAAATTTTCGATTAGTCGAAACATCGTTCATTTGACATTGTAGCTCATAGTACTGGCTTTCACTGTTAGATTCTTGTGGAATATATGCTGGTTATTGACGTCGTATCTCTTACCGTTACGCCGTTGCTAGTCGAGAGCTCGTGAACATGTTTTTGAGTATGAGTATATTTTAAGTTACCTTCTTGTTTTGCCAGCTCTCTATGCAATAGATTGATCGTGGTCTCCATTTTTGCGTTTTCCGTTGTTATGTGAGACGGGTATTATGAAGAAATTTGCTCATCAGGTTTTCGTATTAGCTTTACTGGAATTTATTAGCTATATAGTGATTACAACAACAACAACAACATCATAAGACGGGGTAGGGGGGGGAGGGCAGATGTACGCAAGCGCTACCCCTAAACATAGGGAGACTGCAATTGGAGAGTCGCAATATCAAGAAGCGCAGACGGTTTTTTGAGCCCTTTTGCTTTATTCCTTTATCACCCAAAGCCAAAGAATAGCTACCCTAATCAGCCATATAGTGATTCTTGAGATCAATATATCTGGCGGTTAAAGGATAATTGTATGTGTTCGAATCTTTTCAGGGACTAGTGGCTCAAGTGCTTAACTCTGATATAGAAATTTGTGTTAAAGAAAATGAAAACTCTGTTGTTGTTGTTGTGGTCGTGGCATGAGGTTTAATCTACTGATGTCCTTCATTTGTTGTCATATCTAGTGAAGGGTGACCGCAATGGCGGCAAGTGTTCCTTCATGGCAGCCACAAGAGCAAGGGATTACGGAGATATGCAGATTGTTAGAACAACAAATATCTCCTGTTTCTACTTCCGAGAAATCTCAGATTTGGCAGCAGCTGCAACACTACTCTCAGTTCCCAGATTTCAATAACTATCTTGCCTTCATTCTGACTCATGCTGAGGTATCTACCCTATCTTGGCTTCCTTGTTACGTAGTTTTGCGTTGTCTTTGTTAAATATATTGGATCTGACTTTATTGGTGCGCGGGCGGAACTGTTTTGTATGTTGACATGTTGTTATATTAAGGCTGAACGAACTTATACCATGTACTGTTGCATTGTGGATGTTCATTTTTGTTGGGGGTTGTATCTGTGACTTGACATTTAAAGGTAACTCTAGACGTTCGCTATTGCTCGTGGGATCAAGTCAGATCGTAAGTTGGTGTTGATCTTCTTAATTAGTTGTGTTTTGAAATTCGGTCTTTCGATTTCAGATTTTTGATATTGGTAGTACAGTAGACCATTTTTTTTTTTTTGGTTTCTCCTTCAAGCTGTTATGTGGTAGGCGTTATATCTTCTTGTTTAAGCATTAAGTATTAAAGTGCTATATTATTTTCTTTTGGAATTGTATGGTGCATTCTAAATATCTTATTATCTTGAGGAACAATAATCTTTTGTATAAAGTTGTTTCTAATCTCATTATAGGTGAAACCAGTGGAGGTCCGGCAAGCTTCTGGGTTACTTCTGAAGAATAATCTTAGAACTGCTTTCAAATCTATGGCCCCAGCTAATCAGCAATACATAAAGTCTGTGTTGCTGCCTTGTTTAGGATCTCCTGATAGGAACATCCGTAGCACTGCAGGGACCATTATAAGTGTTATAGTGCAACTTGTGGGAGTTATTGGTTGGCCTGAGTTGTTGCATGCTCTCATAACATTGTTAGAGAGTAGTGATCCGAGTCATGTTGAAGGTGCAATGGATGCTCTATCCAAGGTATGACCATGTGGTGTTTCATGTATTTGTATTTGTTGGTAAATGTTACTACTATGACAATGTTTTGGTATGACCATCATACGGTTAGGGTAAGACATGGTGAAAAATCAAAGATTCATGGTGGGCTGTTAAAGTTGGGAGTTGAACACTCACTTCACTATCGTAAAAGCTTACCACATTTTAGCGTGACTTACCTTGGGAAGGCTTCACCCAGAACTTTCTCCAATAGGAGAGTTGTTATTCAGTATGACAATTGACACACACAAAACATGAACTGAATGTCACGACTATTAGACATGCCAAACCAATCCAAATCATGGAAGATTACATATAAACAATTATGCTGCATAACTTAGCAACATTTCTTTCATAAAATCTTGTATAGGATGGTCTCACCACAAGTTTGCGCTCCTTAGGTGTTTATTTTACAAAGATGAGGTTCTCAGATAGAAATTTTTGGCCTCAAACAGGAACAACAAAGCCTTAGCCCTGAACTCCATGTTTGCCTAATTTTGGCCTCCAAGATAATGACGGCGATAGTTTCATATGTGACTACGGGTATAACCAAGTTTGAGGGCTCGAGAACAACAAAATCATTTTGCTCAGAAATAAGAGTTTTTATTTTATTTATTATAAGCATTGATATGCAGTTCAATTCTAGTTTTCTAAAATATCTATGTCGTGTTGATATAATTTTACATTGATATTGCATTTTGCTCCGCTAGATATGTGAGGATGTACCACAAGTGCTTGATGCAGATGTTCCAGGAATGTCTGAACGCCCCATTAACATCTTCCTTCCGAAGTTGTTTGAGGTAGGGTCACTATTAAGCTTTGTCTAGTCTTCTTTTATGGAGCGTGTTTAAGAACTATTGTGTCTCGAAGTGTTTAAGAACTATTGTGTCTCGGAGTCCACTGTTAGTTTCTTATTTTCTTTCTTATACAATTCCTGTGCAGTTTTTCCAATCGACTCAAGCTTTAATGAGGAAGCTTGCGCTAAATTCTGTCAATCAGTATATCATGTTGATGCCAGCTGTAAGTAATTTGGAAATTTTCAAGTTTTCAATGAATTAAAATTTATAATATGTATAATGTCACTTACGTGCTGTTGTATTTCCAGTATCTATGGAAGTGCATGGATCAATATCTTCATGGCTTGTTTCTTCTTGCTAATGACCCGGCCTCGGATGTGCGGAAATTGGTAAGTTCTTATGTTCATTATGATTAGTTTTGCCCATTGCTTAAATATTGGCTGATTATCTAAGTCTCATCTTCTAAGCAGGCTGTACTAACTGCTGTGTGTATCCCACTCGTAAAAAACAGTTTTTCTTAACAGTGACTGGTGACTTGGTGAGGAGAACTTGTTTCGTCTTCAGAGTTACTTGCAAATGATTTTCTGGTGGAGGGAGGAAATGTAAATTTGTGCAACATTTTCTTCTTTGGATTATTTCATTAATGACAAAAAGTGGTGCAGCAAGGGATAAATGACAAGTTATACAAGTTATATAGTAGAACCATGATAATGTCATCTCTAAAGGAGTAAAGGTTCTCTTATGATACATATTCTGTGTATAATACTCGTGCCCCAAGATATTCAACAGGGAGATGATTTTCACGAAAACACGTAATTGCTTTCAAACCTAAGATACTAGGTCACGGCTTTGAAACCACATTTCTATGGGATTTTCTTTTCGTTGAACCTCAATGGCATTGATAGTATCTCTTTAAATATTCTGCAACCTCTTTTGGATGCACCTATTTTCCTCCCTTGCTGTGAGAACACTGTCTCTGCATTTGCTCATGTCAATGTGTAACTAATGTGGATGTTTCCAATGTTGTGATGCCACGAAGTATACAGCCTGATATTGACACCAAGTAGGTTGTCTTCTGGACCTTCAACATCTATTAATGAGTAGTAGGACAATAACAATATTTAACTAAAAAGGTGAAAGTATCTGGTGGGTTCACATGTAGAAGATGAATGACTTCTCTTGGTGAATACGTAGAATTAATGGAGCACTTAACAAACTGGATGAAAAGTCAGCCAGCGAGAGGAAATACCATTGCTGCCCCCAATGAGGCCGTCATGACTCATGATTTGTACAATGGTCTCGGTTTTCTACTTTTGCCTGATCGGAAGGTTATTCAGCTTGGAAAGGGTTGACTATCATCTCTGTGATTGGTAATTAGGACCCCGGTTTACAAACAAAAATGAATTTGGCTTTTCTAGAGTAGAACAGAACATAGTGTCCCATGTCTTACCTAGTATGTAGGGAGAGACATTAGAAGATTTGTAATCCAACCCTTCCTTGTTTTCTTAGGACAGGTAGGACTGATCATAATTACTGTATATTGTTTGAGTTAAGATCCTTTTTTATTTGTTTTGTTTTGGTATATGTAAAACCAAATTCTTTTTTTTTGAATTTATATGCTTAAAAGTTAAAAGTTTGTTCTGCACCTTCACATTTTCGTACAAAACTTTTGAACTCAATGCTTTCGAGGATATAGCTGTTCAGTAACATATTATATGCTTACTCATTGAACAGGTCTGTTCAGCTTTTGTTCAGCTTGTTGAAGTGAAGCCTGCTATCCTTGAGGTTGGTATCTTGCTTAACTTCTACGAATTTTGTTTGGAACAGCTTTAGTTTCCCTCTTTATAAAGGTTCTAAAGCTGTATATTAGCTTCATTTTATAGATTATTTTTTGCTTATACCGTGAGGTCATAGTACTGTCATGCTCTATTTGCAGCCCCATTTGAGGAACCTCGTAGAGTACATGCTCCAAGTTAATAAGGACGCTGATGATGAAGTGTCGCTTGAAGCTTGTGAATTTTGGTAAGCATTTCCGTGATTAATAATTTAAGGAAAATTTGCCACATAGCACCTTTTATGTTTCCGAATTTAACAGCTAGCACCTTTTATGTCCAATTCGACCATATGACACCTTTAATTTGCTCTTTTTTAACACATCACACCAATTTGCTTATTTCCGGCCAAACTTCATTGACCCCGGCGTTGACCCCCATGTGCCGGTCACGTGACCACCCCCTCCCTCTTTTCTTTTCATTTTTTCCCCAATTCAAACCCGACACCCCTTTTTTTCACCTCATTTCTTCTGCTCTTCTCTTCTTTTCTCCTTCTTTCTTCTCTTTTTTTTCTCCTTGTTTCTTCTCTTCCAACTTCAATCAGGTAAGTTCTTTACTGGGCTCAAACACATTCAATTCATAATTTAGAATCTTTACCAAATTGACGTATGTCATATCATTCACATTCATCACCAATTGAATAACACCCCCCACATACTCGATCTTACACTTTTTGATAACAAATTCACCACCGTAATGTACCCTCAGATTTGTACCACCCACATCACGACTCCTTCCACTTGCCATCGATCTTTAACAACAATAACAATTCAATTCAATCCAATATTAAAAACAAATCAATAATGAATTCATTAATCAATAATCAATCAATTCATTAATCAATAACCAATAATTAATCAATTAACTACTATATAAACACACAAAGCCATTGAAGAATTTTGGTAATTAAAAATTAGGGTTTAGCACAAAACAAAGCCACTATCAATTAAAAAAATTAGGGCTTAACCCAAATTTAATTGATTCAATCAAGCTAATCAAGGACTATAAACCCACTTATTAAGCTTTAATTGATTTCATTACGGTTCAACATCTTCCAAAAGCAATAAAAACGGAGAGAGAGAAAGAAAATTGGGGTACCTGTCAAACTTTGCTTTTATGATCTGCAAATTCACGTCACATTAATGGCAGCACGACATAAATGATGATGGTTGTTGAAGAATATTGGTGAGGAAAGGAATCTTATGGGAAAGTGTTTTGGAGGGAAAAGAAGAAAAAAAGATGAAGAAAGGAGATCATAAGGGTGTCGGGTTTGAATTGGGGAAAAAATGAAAAAAAAGAGGGAGGTGGGTCACGTGACCGGCACATGGGGGTCAACGCCGGGGTCAATGAAGTTTGGCCAAAAATAAGCAAATTGGTGTGATGTGTCAAAAAAGAGCAAATTAAAGGTGTCATATGGTCGAATTGGATATAAAAAGTGCTACCTGTTAAATTCGGAAATATAAAAGGTGCTATGTGGCAAATTTTCCATAATTTAATTTAATAGCTAGTGAGGATTAAGGTTGGCCCAATGGTTAGGAAGCCAACTTGCCCGGGGGTTGTCCCGGGTTCAAATCCTCAATTCCCCACCTCCGCAGCATTAGCTGCTCCTATGTACCCAAAAAAAAAAAAAAAAAAAAAAAAAGCTAGTAGGATATTCCCACTGGCCTTTCTGTCTGACAAAGGTGGTTGTTTGCTAGCTAGTTTGATGGTGCCGGCAGACAATATGACTATATGTCCCTTTCAATCAATAAATTACGCAGGTCTTTTGCGTACTCGTTGCATAAAGTAAAATGCTGTGCAACAAGTCATTAGTAAGACATAAATTCTGTAATCTTTCTGTTCTTTGGGATTATATTGTTCGTTTCAAGTGTGGAACAATTTTCAAGGGCTAGCTTGAGACTTTTATAACATATGTGAAGTAAATGAAAAGGTTTGTGAATACCCTAGGAAAGAGGATAAATAAACAAGAGATGCACAAGGAAATTCTGTCCTAAACAAGGGTAGTAATACAAATAGAAATCGTAATGGTGAACCCTAAAGTCAAGCCGTATCATCCATCTATAATCTCTTCCCCCACTCTCCCTATCCAGCACCATATTTCCTCAATTCCAAATAGTCACATATCATTCTCAATAGCACTTGTCCAAGTGATCATATACCCCTCACAATCCCACCATTTTTCCGCTCTTCAATCGTTAGGCCGCACATCACTTGGTCTCCATCATTTTGTCTCCATGTCTCGTGGCAAAAACCACCGTAGACAATTCTATCATCCTATCTTTAATAGATGTTAGACCAACCTTTTTGTTTTCTTTACTAATGCATGCCTAAAAGATACCCTGCATAGTGGATAAAAGGGTCGTTACTCGTTAGAGCCAAAGATCACTATTCGTTATTCTTTAACTTTCTATATGATGATGAAATGAAGCAAAGTGGCTCACAGTTGGTATGAAGCAAAATGACTCACCAAACACTGTTAGTCTTGTTTTGTTAAGTCTGGTAGATGCAATTCTCATTTTGGGTCACTCGGAAACTACTTCTCTGTGTCTTCAACATAGGCGTAAAGCTGTTTACATCCGACCTGTACCTCTGACCATGATGTTTATTTTGGATTGATTGTAGGTCTGCATATTGTGAAGCTCAATTGCCGCCTAATATTTTGCAGGAGTTCTTGCCACGCCTTATCCCTGTAAGGCTTCATTATCTTCTATCCCTTCATTCCACAGAAATTTTTCCTCTATGGATACATTTTTTTTAAATTTTTTTTCTATAGTGCTCCTAAGGAGATGTCAGTGTTTAATAACCCACATCTACATGGAGAGATTTTATAGGCCAGAAACACGATTCTCTGTCCTTTTTCTATCTCATGTGAAGATAATTTGTCTGGTATGACTTGTGATCTGAATTTGTGCTTTGGTAGGTTTTGCTGTCGAATATGGTTTATGCTGATGATGATGAGTCAATAGCTGAAGCTGAGGTGAGTTTTTGATATTTTTTGCTTTGAACTATGAAAAGTTGATTACCTGATATGCATATTTGTCATGAAGTTAATTTGGACATCTTAATGTTTGGTTGCAGGAGGATGAGTCTGTACCTGACCGCGATCAGGTACTCGTTTCTTTTATTTATTTTTTTTATAATTTTTTTTAAGTATTCAAGTGGTTGCACCCATTTTCAAAAGAAGCGCAGGAACAAAAATGGAATCATACCCTTAGGCTATCATAGCTAGTTTTATCAACCAAGAAAAAGACAATGAAAAGCGTTACGTACGACTAATTCCAAGACTCTAATTATCGTTAATAGTTCAAAAATGAAAATTTTAATGCTTGCAGAATGCAGAGAATACTCTTTGCTCTCATAAATAGGTAAATTTATCTCCTTCCAAATGCAGCCTTGATAGCCAAAGGAACTGTTCTCGACACATCATTAATCCAAGACTTCATCACAATCGACAATCATTTTCTCCTTCTTGGTATATATGTACTTGTCAGATGTCAGTGTTTTGACTGATAGGCTTGCAACTTTGCTAAACATTTCACAGGATTTGAAGCCTCGGTTCCACTCATCGCGATTACATGGGTCTGACGACGTGGAGGACGATGTATGCTTTTAGTTTATGTTGCTTTCATTTGTGAGGCTTTGGATTTTTTGTTTGATTTCGTGGTTGGTTGTTAGCTTAATTTCCTTGCAGCTGCAAAAGTGTGATTATTGTAGCTTTTCTTCCCCTCCCATACTCATTTCTTTGATATGCAAAATGCAGGAAGACGTTGTCAATGTGTGGAATCTACGTAAATGCAGTGCTGCTGGTCTTGATGTACTCTCTAATATGTATAGGGATGAAATTCTTCCTACAATAATGCCTTTAATTCAGGTACCCAAGACTGACTTTTCAAATCTCGTTCGTCCATTTCTTCTTTTAAAGCTACTCTCTCTTTTCAACTAGGAGTGTGTCTAAATTTTGCTGTATGTTTTTTTGTCCACGCACGTGCGCATGTGTGGTATAATTTTATAATTATTGGGATTAGGCGTTTATCATGAGAACTAGGTAGGATGGACAATGAGGAAGGGAGGATTGACCAAAGTTTAGAAGCTTGTCTTCTGGGTGATCAATGAAGATGTTGAAGATTTTATCCCTTAGAGTACGACTTATAATGTTCTATGCCGGAATTTAGGAGAATTTAAAAAGCAGAAGTCAAATTGACATTGAAGTAGATGAAGCCGAGGATGTTAGTGGCCTAAGCTTTGGAGATGTTTGGGAGAGAGGTATCAAATGTTATGAACATACTAAAATTTGATTTAGGGAAGAAATAAAATGCTACTTGAATGGAGGCATTATACTTCCTTCCTTTATACTCCGTAGAAGAACAAGTTAAACTTATATAGTAATAAGCTAAGTATTTCTGAGCAACACTTCTAACCTAAATCAATGGATGAGATTAAACCAAATAAACAAAATAAAAAACTAAACAAGAAAAACTAAACAAACCATCCCCCCTTCCATTTTCTCTCTCCTCCCCCAACCTCCCCCGACAACCCCCAGCCCCGCCGACCTCCGTCTCGATCACCCCCATAGCCGGCCCTAACCCAAGCGGCGCTGTACTGTGACCCTCCCTCCGCCTCTCCACGACACTGCCTCCCCTTCCTCCACCCCCATTGTTTCCTTTTTTCTATGTGGAAAATTGGGGGAGAAGCGGCAACAAGAGCAGGAGGGGTGGAGGGAGTAAGGGGCGTCGAACGTCTGGAAAGGGGTTCCGACATGTTTGAGGGCCGGCGGAGGAAGGTGGTGGCCAAAAAATGCGAAGAAAGACAATATGAGAAGAGAGAGAAAATAGATTAGGGAGACGCGTGGTGGTGAAGGCGAGGGTAACTCGCTGCTGCCGCGGGTTCGCCGGAGAGAGGCGGTCCAATGTTGGCGGCGTCGTGGTTCTAGGTGATGTTGGCGGCGTCGTGGTTCTAGGTGGTGGCCGGCGTTCTGGTTCCAGGTGGTGGGTGGTCGGTGCTGACGACGATGGTGGATGTGGTGGTGCGTGGTGGTGGGAAAGGGTGATGGGAGAGGACAGAGAAAAGGAAGAGGGTGTGAATGTTAATTTTGATTTTTTTTTTAGTTATAAAATTTAGTGTGTATAGTTATTATAGTTATGTGTTTTAGTTAGTGGAGTTATTATAGTTACATGTTTTAGTTAACAGAGTTACTATAGTTACTTGTATTAGTTAGCGGAGTTATTATAGTTACGTGTATTAGTTAGTGTAGTTATATTAAAATTCGTCTTTTAGTTGTTGAAGTTAATTTAAAGTTATTGGAGTTAAGTTGAAGTTACTAAAGTTAAGTTGGAGTTACGATGGTGTTAAGTTAAAGCTACGAAGTCATTGGAGTTAGGTGTTATAGTTACTGAAGTTATTGAGAAACTGAAATTATGAGAGTTGGGAGAGTATGAAGATGGACGCACCACATTGTTTCTTATTTTTGACTTTAAGAGCATTTCTTAGGCCCCGTTTGATAGGACTCATCTTTCTTTCGATCTGAATGATTCCGATCTGATCTGATTTGAATTTGTTGAATATTTGATCGAATTTCAACGATTAGTATCAATTATGGACCAATTACATTGATAGTTATTTGAACATTTCTGATCTGATTTGAATTACTCTGATTTGATCGATCTAATTTGAATAATTCCCAACTGACCTGAATACCACTTTTATTATGTCCTATCAAACAGAGCCTTACTTGAAGTAATTCCAATCTAATTATCTAATCTAATTGTCTTTCCTAGGATGACACTTGGCATCTTTTAATTAGATAGAACATAAAAATAGTACTAAATACAATTAGTGGTTAGGATATGGTAATAACTAAGAAGTTATCTTACAGTATATTATTGGTTAGGATATGGTAATAAGTTATCATAGGGTATGTTATTATTTATCTAATAGAAAAAAAAAAAAGTAGGAAAACATCTACTAACAATAGGAAAACAAAGGTATAAATGCCCTTCATAAAAAAAATTAACAAAAAACTTCCTGAGCTTCTACCCAAAATGATGTCCCTTTTCGTTTTTCTCTTTCGACTGGTCATGTTGAGCGTTATTTTTAGACTGAGATTTTTGGGGGTTTTACGGGAATGAGTTTTTCTTTTTTTCCTCCTCAATTATTATCATTTTTGGAGTAGGAACTGGAATAGGGGTGACATCGTAATTTTGTCCAACATAATAAAAACTCAACAATCTATATTTTCTAAATGGCAAAAAGTGCTTGAAAGTTGTATTTTGGATGGTCTTGGATTTTGTATCCTCATAAATTACAAGACAATTTTAACATTAAAAAATCCTATATTTAAAAAATGTACCCCGGGCGTGGCACGGGCATGCAACTAGTTCTAAGGCGAAAACGGCGTTTTACCCCCTACACTTTCACCAATCGTGCAATTGAACAACTTAACTTCTAATTGAGCAATTTACCACCTTAACTTTTCAATTTGTGCAATTTCACACCTATCGCTATTTTTCAACTAATTTGTAATATAAAACATTTTTCTAAATTCACAAAATATAGAAAATAAATATCTAAGTATATTGTACACCAACTTTAGCTGTAAAAATACATTACATATATGTGAAATTTTTTTATACATCTTCATCTTTTGTGAAAGATAAAGAACTATGGTGAATAGTATTAGTAATAGAAAGAAGGTAGGATTGGGGATAGATATATCTGGGCGTTGTTTACCATTTTTAGTATGTAGAAGTTTTTATTTAAGAAGTAGTCTTTGAGGTACTGTATAATGTGTTGTAATCGTATTTTTTTTATTTTTACTGTATAATATACTTAAATGTTTTTTTTATATATTTTGTGAATTTGGAAAATGTTTTATATTACAAAATTAGTTGAAAAATAGAGATAGGTGTGAAATTGCACGAATTAAAAAGTTGAGGTGATAAATTGCTCAATTAAAAGTTATGGTATTCAATTGAACAATTGGTGAAAGTGTAGGGGACAAATCGCCACTTTTGCCCTAGTTCTAATATACAGGAGCAAAGATGATGTACAAGACTTGTACCAAGTATGAAGGTATCAAACTAATGAGTCGTACTATAAAACTGTGGGAATAAGGGATCGAGTTGAGGTTTAAGATTTTTCGATGTAATGAGCAGCAATGGGTTTAAGAAGAAATTACACGCAGTTTTCATTGATTCGGAGATGGCTTATAAAAGTACTTAAAAGATGTAACTCGTATATATATCGACGTTTACATATGACGGATTTAGTAAGGCCGTCTCTTAAGATTGAAGAGCTCACGTTAAGATCGGAGTTCACTAAGGTTCCACACTTGTCGTGTCTCTCTTAGCTATAGTCATGCATGAATCAATAAGATACACTATGGTTTATGGTGTTGGTTTGTCTTTTATTTTTGGGAAGAAAATGTGTTGAAATTAAGTTGGAATTATCAAGGCAAACTTGAGAATCTCGTGTTGAGCAGAATTAAGAATATTTGGATTGTAAGTTATGTACTTATGCCGTCTCTATTGGTGCTATGTACTTATCCAAAAATAAAAAATAAAAAAATCTATTGACGCCATGCAGTAGACTTGCTGTAGGTGGTATGGCCACGTGGGGTGGAAATCAAATGACACCCCGGTCAGAAAGAGTGATGATGTGATAGGATTGGGGTAGATGAAGAGCTGAAAACTTGAAAGCATCTGATTGAGATCGAAGAAAGTATGGTGTTATATAAGGCTCAGTGGAGGAGAGGATGTGTTGAGTTTGAACTTTTGTTCCCATTTGCATCCGTGTTTAGTTGCCATGTCTTGCAATTAAAATTTGTGTTTTGGAGGTCTCTTGTTGCAGGAGCATGCCTCTATCTAATGAGGTTTCACTTAAAGCGTACCTTATTTATAAATCTTACTCGTATAATTTGCCCTCAAATTTTCTGTAGGCCAGCTTATCAAATACCGATGATCAGTCCTGGAAGCAGAGAGAAGCTGCTGTTTTAGCTATTGGTGCAGTGGCTGAGGGCTGTTTTAATGGTTTGTATCAACATCTCCCACAGGTAATCTACTTCTTATCTTGCATCTATTAGTCAAATCATGTCAATTTCAATATGAATTTTCTTTTTTTAATTGTTATACTTCGATTGCTTGTATCTTATTTACAGCCCGGATTTATTATGTAATATGCACTCTCTTTTAAGGTTCTACTCTCCACAAATGTCCTTTTTGCTTGGGCTTTACCATTTATGCTGAATGTCAAATTTTCTTTTCCTGGAACATTTTAGCAATTCTGAGGGGTCCAAAGAAGATATTGGCCGCTGACGTGTGTATTAGGTTAAGTATATTTTATATATGGAGAATAACAACAACTGCACAGTGATATCGTTAGACTGATTATCTCTACCCATGTTACTGCACAGTGATATCGTTAGACTGATTATCTCTACCCATGTTTCCTGTGTACTTGCTGAAAGAGTGTTTAGAATTTTTTATTTTTTTTCGAGGTCAAAAGAGTTTTTTAGAATTGATGTGTTGTAAGCATTCTTTTCAAGATTCGTGGGAATTTTCTCAGCAATATAATTGATGTAGTTCATGTTCCTAAGATGTTGAAGTACTTGTCTTTTCTCATATCAAATCTGGAGTACACTATTGACATGTTATAACTTGCGCTGTGGCATTATTAAGTCATGAATGTTATTTTAAGTTACAATTGGCGGCTAATTAACACCGTCCTTCGCTTTCTGCGATATATTGGTGTGCTCATACACTGTTCGTATCATGTCTGCAGATTGTCACCTTTCTTATTCCGCTGTTGGATGATAAATTTCCCCTTATAAGGAGTATTTCGTGTTGGACTCTCTCGCGCTTTAGCAGATTTATTGTCGAGGTATGATTATGTGTATCTTAAATGGGACGCAACAAATTTAGATTTGGGTGTGGTACTGTGGTTCATAGCTCCAAAGATGACCTATTAGTAGTTTCGTCAAAAGTTTGTTAAAACAGTTTGACTTGGCTACCTGGGGAAGAGAGAGTGTAAAATTTTTGTATTTTAATTTTAAAGGAATTATCGACGACTTAGTACTGCACATAAGGGGTTTCTAGGAGGGTTACTTATTTAGGGGCCTAAAGCCCTAAACAGAGACCACTTCTGAAAGTTCAGGTAAAAGTGTAACACCTCATCAGATCAATCTCAGGTTGAGTAAACATTTTTGAGGTTGGGATGCAGCTTCCCCTACCTTAATCTTCTATGTTGCTAGTATGTTAAATGACAAAAGATCTAGTTGCTTACAAATAAAGTAGTCAGTAAATACCTGCTACGATGTATTGTGATAGCTAACTTATGTAATATAGGAATTCGCTCGAGGCCTGTAGGCATGATATACTTTAAAGAACTTGAATTTATGAGAGTTTGCTGGAGAAGGCTTTGGCATGAAGATTGCTTTATATTTGGTTTGGGTTTGGACTTGATAATTCCAGGGTATTGGCAACCAGAAAGGCAGTGAACAATTTGAGAAGGTCTTGATGGGTATCCTGGGAAGAATACTGGACACAAACAAACGTGTACAGGAGGCTGCTTGTTCGGCTTTTGCAACACTGGAGGAGGTTTGTGCTTATACTGTTATACATGTTATGTTTTCATTACTAGCGATGCCTGTATCCATTCATTGCTGTTGTTTTTAGTCTTACTGGTGCTTTTTTCCATCAGGAAGCTGCTGAAGAATTGGCACCACGATTAGAGACTATATTGCAGCATTTAATGTGTGCATTTGGGAAATACCAGGTTGTCTATTCTTCCAAGTTGCGATCTCTAATTTACCTTCTTTTTCTTATTCTTTCAAGCAGATGGTTTTATACTTCTGCGTATTTCATTTCTTTGCTGCAGAAAAAGAATTTGAGGATTCTTTATGATGCTATTGGAACTTTAGCCGATGCTGTCGGAGGAGAATTGAACGAGGTCGCCTATCTGTCTTTAAATGTTTTTTCAACTTTAGTTATAGTTTCTGAATGTCTGATTAAAGCCTATCACTTGTCCATCATAGATGCTTTAACCTTGTCTGCTTCTGACGACAGGGTTGAGATAAATTCTGTGTAGTTCTTTTGTTTCGATAGTCAATTATGATTGTTACTGGTGTAGGAAATGCTAGCACAGCAGAGAAGCTGTTTAAGCATACTTTCAAGAGGGATTTTTCAAAAGTGACATTCAATATCGATTTGCATGTTTCTTCGTTCATGATTTTGCTTTCTTATGTATTTGTATCACATGTTTCTTACATTAATTTGCTTTCTTATGTTATCTGTGATTGTTGCCAATAATTTCATTTGGACTTCTGCAGCCTCGGCATCTAGAAATCCTAATGCCTCCGCTTATTGCGAAGTGGCAGCAACTCTCAAATTTTGATAAAGATATATTTCCGCTGCTCGAGTGCTTCACATCAATTGCACAGGTTCCTGATTTCTTTCTCGCTGCTAGTTCTTGTGCTTAAATAAATGTTCTGGACTTGTTTTGAAAAAGTGAATAATGTTCTTCGAAGCTCTCTATATTAGGGTACTTTTACAGGGAGGGTTTCACATTTTGTTGATGACATTGATTGTTAATTTACTATGAACCCGATGCAAATTATGAAGCTTTTATTTCTGGATGTGTACTGTAGAATTATTTCCTTTGATTATTTTACCTGCGCCGACTATAACATCACCCCAGCCACCTAACAAATTTGCACAAAAACATCAAAAGTGAACAAACATAGACAAAGCTGACGATGACCGGCAGTTATGGTCATTGGTGATCATCTGTGACTTGTCGAGGAGGTTTTGGAAGGGATAGGTTTTAGGGTAACTTGATGGCGATCAAACAACACAGAAAGGAGTTCATGGGAGAAGGGCTGTTTATAGGAGCGTTGGACGCTCAAGTGAGGTGGGATCATTGAGTTGTCGGGTGGCATTTGGGGAGGGGTCCGGAGGAAAGAGAATTGTCACCTGTGGAGGGCTTGCTATGCGGGCACATGGAGAGGTGATGGGAGGACTATGTTTGCTGACTTTGGGCGACTATAGCCGTGGAGTTGCCATTCTAGGTGGTAGGGGCGAGGGAGGGGTGTTGAAACGGTGGTAGGTTTTCTTTTTTTATTTTTCTTTTTCTTTATCGGTCTTGTCTTGAGCCCTCAGGATTGAGTAAAAAAGGCTAGGATATCTGGTAAGTTATACCATGCTCCCGGGAGCACAAGGAGCATGGTGGTCCTTCTCACAATAAAGAAGTAGGGACCACACTTAAATAGATTTTAAATTATTTTAATTGTGGTCCCTATCCCTCTATTGTGAGAAGGACCACCATGCTCCTTGTGCTCCCGGGAGCATGGTAGAATCATTAAGGATATCTTCCTATTTCCCACTTACGAGAGTTTTCTTATTTGTTAATGATCTTGTAGATTCTTTTTTCGGTTAGGAAGAGGTCCTTAGGTAAGAAATGTGCCTCCATTCACCCAAGTCCAAGGGTTCAGATTCATACATAACATTAACACAAAATAAAATACAACGGGGTGAAGTTTAAAGGGTTATTTGATGACTACAAAGGGTGGGTTTGTAACGAGGTGGTGGATGAAATGAGAATGTTGACACATAAAATATGGATAAACGTGTTTGGAGGGGGAGGCAAGTATCTTTGCGCTTGTTGGACTGGTGGCAATGGAAGCGGGGGAATGGTGGTGGACCCTGTGATGTGACATTGAGGAAAGGGAGGTGATAGAATGTATTTGGGTTGCATTTGCTTTTCTTTTCCATTTTTTTATTTTTTTATTTTTTTATTTTTTTTTTTTTTGTGGATTCAGATTTTGTCCAACTTTAGGCTTAAGAGGGTACATTTCCTAAGTTAATATTAAAAGTTGAAAAATATCTCTACTCCCTCCGTCCCAGCTCAAACGCCCCGCTAGTTTTTTGTAGTGGAATAAGAAAAATTGATATAGTAAGTTGAGTGGGTTAATATTAGGAAAAAGGAGGAGAGAGAATGTGGGGATTAATGAAAGTAAGAGAGATATGTGAGAGAAAATGTGATAATTTAATAAAAGTAGGAGAGAGAAATATGTCCCAAATAGATGGGACGTTTGAGGTGGGACGTCCCAAAATGGAATATGGGGCGTTTGAGCTGGGACGGAGGGAGTATTCATTTTCTGGATTTTCAATTCAAACCCAGAAATAATGAGTTACCATTTTACTGGTGATCTATGGAGATTCCACATACATCAAATGTATGTATATCGACTCTCTTAATAAGTACAGTCTATGTTAGTACTTACCCTTTCCTTTGAAATGGATAGTAAATGGATCGTAATAATTGCATCACAAACGGATCATTCAAAAACTATTTGAGAGAGACCCAAATCTTATGGCTTTTTTAAATCCTTATTGTGCGTGTTCTGGTTCAAAGAAATTCCTGGTTTATATCTCGGGAGTTCTGCATGGTTTATGGTAATTCAATGGACAGGCTTTAGTACATACTTAAGGTCGTAAGGATGCTGTTGAAGATCTGAATGTATGTTGTGTTGTCCTCTGGTTCCTAAGCTACAACTAACATATATATTCTTGAAGCTCCCGAGGTCGCTGATTACATATCTATCAAATTTAAAGCCTTAGAAGTCCATGTCCCTTCCTCCATTTTCCCTATCGTAGAGTTGCATCACTCGATTCTCTGGTGAATGACAGAACGGATGCAATATCAATATTCAGCTACTCTATGGAATAGAAATTTCTTGCTGTGTTTTTCTGTGGTTCCCGTATTTCTTACTAATTATCAGTGAGTGTGTTAGGTGCTTATTGTTATGTAAGTTTGCTCTTTATGAATGCTTATATTGGAGCCTCCTGGACCTATATAACTATATTGGGTAATATTGAGTTCAAAGGCTGATGTTAGTGTTTCTTTCAGGCATTGGGTCCAGGATTCTCTCAATTTGCTGAACCAGTATTCCAGAGGTGCATACAGATCATCCAGACCCAACAAATGGCTAAGGTTTTGGAATTTGGTGTTTATGTCACTTTTGGATCATCTCTTATTTAGTTGTTGCTATGATGTGGCCTCTTTTGTTGATGATATTGTAGTTCCATTATTCAAAGCTAGACATTCAATTGCTGCTGTAAGGTGTTACATTCCTCAGGATAGTATATTGATATCCTGTCTTATAAAAAAAAAAAAAAAAAAAAAAAATTAGTATGAATGTTAAAACTTCAAACTTTTAGATAAGAGGGAAAAATTACTAGAGTCCCACGTTGGTGAAATATTTGTTTTGAGGTTAAATGAATTTCTGTTCATATGGAATTGGGTACCCTTTGTGATCAAGAGCCCATCCTTGATCCAAAGCCCAGTTTTGCATGATGATTGGTGGATTTGGTAATTGGTTTGTTCCGATTCTGATAGGTGCACCTGCCTTGCTTCTAGCCCCTATGATAGGTTCCTTGGTCTAGCTGGAGTCCTGTTGGTTGCAAGTTCCAAGGCACAACTCTTTTGAAACAATTTCTTTCTGTTTACCTTTTAATGGTGAAGTCATTTAAATATTGGTGTCCGTGTTTTCTGGTCAGAGATAGCATATTGCTGGAATTTTGATGTGGAAAATATCTGCTAATAGTAATTTCATTTCAGGTCAACCCTTCTACTGCTGGGGTTCAATATGATAGAGAGTTTGTCGTTTGTTCTCTCGATTTGCTGTCTGGACTTGTGGAAGGCCTTGGTCCCGGCGTAGAGAGTTTGGTAAATTTTAATCTTTTCACTGATTTCAAGTGTATTAATGTAGATTTTCTTATAATGCAACGGCTAAGTTTTATTCTATGGCGGTTCAACCTACTATTTCTCTAAGTAAACTCGGAACTCTAGTGCAGGCGAGGTCAGAATTGATATAAGTGATATACTAAGGTGTTTCTGATGTCTGCTTTAACTCATCTTTTTTGGGACTTTCCCAGAGAGACTTGTTCGATATTATCCGATGACCTGTAGAGCGAACGTCTAGCTTGTAGCCTTTTCTGTCCCTGTCCTAAAATTGGATTTCTTTTACTACTATGTAGTCCGTAGAACAAAATGGATATAAGTACTGTATTTTCACATTCCCATGTAGCCGGGGTGAGGTTGTATGCTTATTTCGATTGGTAAAATAAGAGAAGTTGCAGTACCATACTTGACTTATATCAGAATATATCTAACAAATATCTTCAAATGTTGCCAAATAACTCTCTCATGATTCCGGTATATGCACGTGTATTGAACGTGAAACATGCCAATTAAAATATTGTGGCTTTCTGGAGTCACTAATTATTGAATCGTAATACTTACAATAGGTCTCGCGAAGTACTTTGAGGGATCTACTTTTGCAATGCTGTATGGATGGTTCTCCAGATGTTCGTCAGAGTGCTTTTGCACTTCTTGGTGACCTCGCAAGGGTAGGTTGAGATAATAGGTTTTTGACAATAAGCTTTTTCTATTTGGTTGTTTATTAATGTCGTTTTTTGGGTGTCTGATAGGTTTGTCCGGTTCATCTCCATCCTTTGGCGCAATTTCTTGATATTACAGCAAAGCAGTTGGTAGGTGGATTACTCTGGTTTTCTTGATTTTATTCGAGAATGACAGGCTGTTAATCATATTCTGGGGATTTGTGTTTTTAGGACACGACCAAGTTGAAGGATACAATTTCTGTAGCAAATAATGCTTGTTGGGCTATCGGTGAATTGGCTGTCAAGGTATGTTCACAGTTCATTCCTTTCTTGGACATGGCAAACTTGGGAGAAGTGTGATTTTATTAGAAAAAAGTCACTGTATTTTTTAGTTTGGTTGTAGCTTATTGCATTTATTGTTTACATATAGCGATTGCACCTACATGAATTATGTTTTGAGTTTGTATGTATACGTGATGCATCAAACATAACCTTTTTTGATCCGGATGAGATCTCTCTCGTCCCATATGTTGAAATCAGATAACTAGTAATGAAACTTTTGCTGTTATATGTTTGTGCCGGGGAAGGGATTGATTAAGGGGGAGCTAATCCATCGTAATTTGCCACCTTTCATGAAGAAAAAATAGATTAAACAACTAATATAGAATTTTTTAACCATTTTGTGATGAATTTTAAATAATTTCTGTTGCCTATCATTTTTGTCTTTTCATGTTACAAACTTACAGTGTCCATGTTTTGTTTCTAAGAAATCTTACATACTACTCATGTGAAGGCATTCATTTTATTTGTAAGTCCTAAAACTAGAAGTATGATAATTAGGATCTTTTCTTGCACAATATTCTGAGTTAAACATCTGCAGGTGGATCAAGTTTTAATGTTTTATATATCTATTGACTATTTGATAATTACTTTTCTTGCTGAGAAAATAAAGGAATTTCGGTCATACCTCTTTGTTTTTTTATGAGTGCCTCATGAGGCCTCTACTTTATCAAATTTCCTTTTTAGCTGCATCATTTTTTTTTTTTTCACTTTATTGGCCATGTGTACCTTTGTTTCACTTTGAAGTTGAAATCGCATGCTTTTGTTTATACTTCTCTCACTTTCACTGTAATTGCAAGCGCATTAACAGCTGTCACTCATACATATTTAGTCATTGCTTTCAACTTTCACAATTGCAGGTCCGGCAAGAGATATCTCCAATTGTCATGACTGTTGTATCCTCTCTAGTTCCAATACTTCAACATGCAGAGGTGATTCCAGTGTCTGGTTAAGTTGTGAGATGTGTCTTAGATTTGTTATGTTTCTGACTTTGTCTTTTACCATCATCAGGAGCTTCATAAGTCACTGATAGAGAATGCTGCCATAACTCTTGGGAGGTTTGCGTGGGTCTGCCCTGAGCTTGTGTCACCACATATGGAGCATTTTATGCAACCTTGGTGCCTTGCGTTAGCTATGTGAGCTCTTTGTCTAATCTTCTCTTCAGTTTACTCTTTTTTTTTTTTTTTTTTTTTTTTTCCAAATATGCCCCTTTGGAAAAAAAAAAAAAAAACACAAAAATAAAGAAAAGAAAATGTGAATACATGAAAAGAGGTAAAGACATAACAGGTAATGTCTGTTTCCATTTTATCGTTCTTTCCTATTTTCCCTTCACCTCATATTGTGTAGGAAGACCCCTGTTGATTGCTCAATGCTTGCAACAATGAGTGAGTCTCGTGTAATCTCACTACTTAAGTGAGGGAACCTGTTTCAATTATTTCATTAATATAATTATCAGTGAACTTTGAAAACCCTGATATTGTTTCAATTTGATGCATGAATTGTGTCTGTTGCTTTTTCGTTAGCCTGCTCATCTGATGTTCTGTGTTTTGGACAATCTATTTCTGACATTGCCTTATGAAAGCAAGTGAGTGTTTAGGGAGATCTGGCACAGATCCATTTAGTTGTGGCCTGTAATCTATACCGGAAGAGCATCCTTCAAAGTTGTGGGAATGAGTGGACCAGGCATTGAAAAGTGTTGTTGGTAACATATCAAGTTTAGGATGAAGAAACTCTGTAACATGCACTTCTATCCTATTCTCGTGTTTTGCTTGATACAGCTCACTAAAAGAAAGTTAAGATCTGCAAGGTTTTAATAATTGAGAAATTTGACGTGAGTTTTTAGTTGGTATTTGCTTGAGATAGTCTCTCCTAACTCCGAAGACACTAGGAGCATTGCCAAGGTTTGGGGTTACCTTACTGCTCTAGTGCAGTGTTGAAGTGGCAATTATTCAAATTAATGTTAAGCTGAGATACTATTTGTGATTGTCAGCAGCCACTCCTAGTCTTGTGTTTAAGGGTTTTCAGATTTCTGTAGTGCTGCATTATCTCTATAAAAGCGTTATTTTTTTTTTTTGGTAAAAATTAAGTAGCATTTGGGGACAAGATTCCACATAGCTGCAAACTTGCATGGATCCAAATCCATTGCAAACAGCAATTTGGATCCTTCTCAATCATGTCTGTGACCTTAGCCATAGAAAGATAACCCCATGGTAAACATAATCCAATGGATGTGAGTTCCTGAAACTCTGTTCTAGCCGTGCACTATTCTGAACACATTTACTTCTTTTCTCGTATGCACACGAAGATCCTTTAATGTGCTTGTATTACTTTATCCCCTCTCCTTAAGATCCTAATATTAGTGGTTAACTGTAAAAGCAGAATGAGAGAAATAGTGAGATGTTTGCACAAGTTGGGAATGGATAGTAACATCAGACGTTAATTAAAAGAGACATAGGAGGATAGAGCAACGCTTCTGAAAAGAAAATGGGAATGACAAGTTATCACCTTTGGAGTGTGTTTTTTCTTTTTTGACCATCAATGTGGATGCGAATGTGGCATTAGTTTTCCTCTGATCAACTGATTATGGCAGGATCCGTGACGATATCGAGAAAGAAGACGCTTTTCGCGGGTTATGTGCAATGGTCAGCATCTCTTCTTGGGTGGAGTTTTTTTTTCCCTCTGACTCGGTTTTAGATCTGGTTTGGTTAATTTTATCTTAAATATTTCAGGTTAAAATGAACCCCACTGCAGCTATAAGTTCACTTCCTGTCTTGGTGAAAGCAATAGCTAGCTGGGATGTAAGAACCGCTGCTCCTTGTTTTATAGAGAAATAGGAGATTTTTCTCAGTCATCAACTTATTTGTTTGTTCTGAACTCAGGAAATAAGGAGTCCAGATCTGCACAATGAAGTATGCCAGGTGTTGCATGGTTATAAACAGGTCTGCAGTACTTCATTGTCATAGTTTTTTTAATCATGGATATTGTAGTATGAGTCTCGCTATTCTCATGTGGGCACTCTGAAGTGAATTTTAAAGTCATGTGTACTTGGTTTAATAGGGGTATGAATATTTGAATGGCTGATACTTGGTTTACCTTTTAAGAGTACCTGAGATTACAAACTTTCTTTCTCGATTTGCAGATGCTTGGACCTGGGCAGTGGGAGCAATGTGTTTCATCTTTGGAGGCACCTGTAAAGGATAGCTTGTCCAAGTATCAGGTCTAAGAATTTGTTTCAAGTGGTGAATGGAGGTAGCCGATTATCTTGACATTGGGCGTGTGCTAATGCATTGAGCTTTCATATACGTTGGATCTCCTGGGACCCCCATTTATTTTGGATGGTTTGATTCTTTCTGCGCCAAGACTATAGTTCGTGGTTGCGATTTTGTGCAAAGCAACACAGCTGTTTGCAGGTGCCAACCGGACCCATTGCTTACCTCGGAGCTGTGAAGTGCACTGATCCTTGGCGTGGGGCATATATACTTTGTGTAAACTGGTGTCTAAGCTTTTGTTTGGGCTTCTTTCTCTGGAGTTTGGAGAGAAGGCCATGTATGTGTACATTCTTGACGATTATTGAAGCTAAATGTTTTCTGTTTGAATCGATTTGTACAATTCAGTTGATACATGTTGTTTACTTCAGCCTCTCCCGAGTCCTGGCCATTTCCTTAATTTTTTTGTCCTTTGAATTAGTATTAGTACTCCGTAAACAATTTTGGCACAATTATTAGTTTATTACTGTATATTGATTAATTCATTATCTAAGCTGCATCAATATCGTTACGATGGTGGTCTTGTTCTTTTACAGTGCGGTACATTTTGATTGTATTTTGGCCCGTTTTTCTGTGCAAGAAGTTTTGTTTGAATTTTCAAACTAGGCCACACCAAAAATTCTATTATAGTTGTTAGTATTTGACATTTAGGATAAGAAATGAAATCAGGGTCATTAAATTAGGATAAGATAAATTTCAACCATTAAATTTTTCTTAACCATAGTTAAAATAGTTTTTATAATACACCCTTCCACACTGGATTACAACATATAATAATTTTCTATGTCTTCAAAATATTTTTTGCTTAATTTATTTGATTTTTTTATCTACTCTTATCTCAAATATTTGATATTTTTATGGAAAGATAACTTTATTAACTCCAATATTAGAAAGAATACAAAGAAATTAATGAACCAAAAACTCAATTGAAAATAATTTTTAGTTTTTAGAAATTTTACAACCGAAACTCAATAAAAAAATACATGGGAACGAATAACAACCATTGATTTTACATAAACAAATCCTAGCCATCTAAATAAGTTTGACCTTAGATAATCAGTCCACGACCTTTTCTCTCTCCCCCTCTCCCCTCCACCCGCCCCACCCATGTCCCAGTGCCGGCTAGCCCGAATCACCGATCAACCTCATAACGGAAACCTCCCAAGCCACCATGAACTTCGGAGGCCTACTGTCCTGCTCACTCGCCCCTGCGACCGCACCACTGTCTCCTCTCCCCAATTTTTGTTTCTCCCACGTTTCTCTATGCACCGGAGCAAGACGAGGGGATGGGGTGGTCACCGTAGCTAAGGCGGCGACGGGCAAGTGTGGTGGTGGTAGATGTGGCTGGTAACGTGATGTTTGGTAAAGGAGGCGCTTGTGGAAGGTTGATGTAATGGTGCGTGGCAGGGGGAGAGGAGAGGTGGGAGGAAAAAAAGGGTGGGGAACTGGGGATAATTGCAATTGTTGTAATTTATGTTAACAAATTTAAATTAATATTCCCAAAAGATTATGAGATATTTAATTTTATTATTTAATAGTTAATTATAGTTAAATCTTATCCTAATTGTCAAAAACTGACAATCACCGTAGAATCATCGTATTAGCACGGGGAGTTTGCTCAAAAAATGTACTACTCCTACCCAAAGAGATTTTCCTGTTTCTTTTTGCAGTTTTGAGTTGCCATGTTGGGGACTATTTGTAGACTAAATGAAAGACCCGATAAACTTGAAATCAAGTAGAATTGGTTGACTGCAATACACAATGAAATACTTACTAATTTTTAAAGCAAGTGAACGATTCATTTGGTCTAAATATAGCTCCAAATATGGCAACTCAAAACTGCAAAAAGAAACAGGAAAATCTCTTTGGGTAGGAGGGAGTATTTGTTTTCTTCTAATAGAATTTTTGGTATGAGTTTTCCAGTAGTAAAATATCTACGGAACCCCGAATCTTCATCATATCTAAGTGAAATATTACTCTGTATTCGATGATTTGTACAGAACTTAGCTTCTATTTTTTGAGGAGGGAGAAACTTATGGACTTCTAAACTCGTAGGCGATGGCTACTGTGTCTAAATGGGTTTCTAGACTCAGAGGCATTGCAGAAAAAGGTGTCGTCCTTGTCGTGGTTCGTAACACTTCTCCTATGATATGAAATGCTTTCACGATACACAAATTGTGTAATAACGCCTGAATGATTTCTAAGAAGCACACAATTGCTCGCCGACGGTAGTCATGGTATTTGGCTCTTTGCATGAATAGATAGATCACCTTTATAGGATTATGGGGATAAGCTGAAACTAAATTTATGCATACGTAAGTGCTATTTTTCTATTTATTTAAGGCGTTAAGAAGAGACAAAGCATACGACTAAATGTATCACCTAGCCGGTCAAATTTATGTATAAGTTACATCAACACGATGCCCCTAAGTTGATTGTAATTCTAATGTATAAACCCATAAACCTACTAGTATGTTCGTCCTTCGCCAAAAAAAAAAAAAAAAAAAAAATCTAACATATCTGTTAACTCGTTCGACCCCTTCCTTACCCCCAAAATCGTCGATCCACCAATAATTATCGCCTTATAAATTGTTTTTCCACTAGCTTTTCGATATAGAAATTATTATAGTCATACTAGTTGGAAAGTTGAAACATCAAACATTTGAGATTATCGTACTCGCGGAAAAAATACTCATCTTCCAAACAAAAAAAAAAAAAAAAAAAAAGAAAAAAAGACGAAGAAATGGTAGGAAAGTAGTAGTGGATTATATGGGCAAATGGCCCTCGCACGATCTCTCTTCGTGGCCTGATTGCCCTTCTCAAAAAAACAAGCCACCCTTCTTTTCATCCTTCTCAGAGAAGACTCTCACAAGTCACAACCTTCTCCTCCCTTGTATCTTTCTCCCTCATCTCTTTTTCTCTCTCTCTCTTCCCCGCCGGATAAACGCAAGGCAGCCATGAGTAACGAATAGTATGCATATGCACTCTCTTTTCTCTTTCTCTCTCCTCTTTCTGCTAATTGGGGTTTTACTCATGTTGGTTTTTTTTTGTTAATTGGGCAGTGATTATCTGTTCAAGCTGCTACTAATTGGGGACTCATCTGTTGGAAAATCATGCCTTCTCTTGAGATTTGCTGTATGTTTTGATACCCTTTTATTTTTTTAAACTTTGTTTTTACCCTTTTCTTCTTTTTATTTCTTTGAAAATGATTGATTGTTTTTTTTTTTTTTTTTTTTGTTTCAGGATGATTCTTATGTTGACAGCTACATTAGTACCATTGGTGTTGATTTTGTGGGTTTCCTTTTCTTTTCTTTTCTTTTTTTTTTTTTTTTTTTTTTGTGGGCATTGTTTACAAATGAGGAATTTTATTGATTTAATTATATATTTATCTGCATTTCAGAAAATCAGAACTGTAGAGCTGGAAGGCAAGACTGTGAAACTACAGATTGTGAGTCCATTTTCCCCTTTTCGGTTTTACCATATTTGCATCCCTACTGATCATTCTGATGAATGCTTCTTTTTGTTTTTTTTTTTTTTTTTTTTTTTGAATTTGGGAATGGTAGTTGTTCTGTTTACTATGTGTCGTTATTGTTGGTTGTGAAGCTTTTGTATCGTGTACTCGTATCGTTTATGTAGGCGGTCTCTCAAAGTGTCAAGTCTTGATCATTTGTTTTTGTCAATTAGTTTACGCTGTTGTGGTTTCTCATAGCTTTTATGCTTGGATTGACTTCTTATTTTGCACCAACTTAGTAAATTGCCAATGGCAACAAACTTTCTCACAATATTATAAGGGGCAGCTAATGCAGGTCTTGAGTCTTTGATTGGATAACCTTTTTCGAGTATGAGGGGATATCCTTTGTTGTTATTCTGGTGCATAATCTCTAGAGATAAAGGGTTATTAGCAAAGCTCTAAGGATAGATGTTGTCATTGGCTTCCGAATTAGTAGTTCTGTTTTTTTCTTCTGCGTATGTTTGAATTTCAAGTATCATTTTTAACTTATGGTTTTTTTTTTTTTTTTTTTTTTTTAATTTGCATCTGAGGCGATTGTATTGTGTGATGTTTGAAGTACTAGTTTCTGTTGGCGACTTGGCGATGTTTTATCTTGATACGTCCTCTATCCATTCAAATCAATACCCGTGTTGGTAAAACACCCCTTGATTAGGTTGTGTTGTGATTGTCTCTGTAGTCCCTCGCTGTTTCGTAAATGCCTGTCCATGTACTGACCCTTCTCAAATTTGTATTGCTGATAACTGCTTGTGCCACAATACATATCATTATATTTTATGAAGTGTCATTAAGGAAATTCTTTAGTGATGTCTATTGTCCTTAGAGCACCTAGGCTTGGATTACATGAATAAAGGTAGTTCTTCCAATTTTTACAGAGAGTTCCCCATTTTACTGATATTGTGCTTTTGTCTTTCGAGATTTACTTACATGAAGTTGTTTGGTTATCTATCTGTTGTCAGTGGGATACTGCTGGGCAGGAGCGATTCCGGACAATAACTAGCAGTTACTACCGAGGAGCACATGGAATAATTGTAAGGATACCCTTCAGAGCTTTTTTGGCATTTTCTTTGAAGAAAGCTCCATGTCATCTTTAATCACATAGTGACATTATTGGAAAAATTACATCAGCCAATTAATGAGTTCCATGTTGATTGAATACTGCTCTGGTTTAAGAAATCAGGATTCATATTGATCTTTAGAAATGCCCGGATTGTTCACATGTATTACATACCCTTTTTTTTTTTCTGTAGTACTTGAGTATCAGATATAAAGTATTCACGTATTTGCAACAGATTGTGGCTTTACGAATGTTCAATACTCACATCTCATTCTTATGTTAATAACTTACCTTACTGAAAAACTACATCATGAGCTTTGGTAAAAGCGGACTAGCAATTCCTTCAACTGCTTTTCTTGTGACTGTGTGAGTCATAACGGGTGTAACGGACATATGTATATTAGTGGGTGGGTGATGAAGGGGTCTAGCTTGTGGGGAGTATCAGAAGAAGGGACCTCATATAGGTTGACTAATGGGCTAATGGCCATTCATGCGGAGGTCCAATTGTACATGGCTGTACACCTACCTGGTGGAAGACTGGGGGGGATTGGTTTGGCAAACTTTACTTTTGAAGTAAATTCAGTTTCGTCCTGATAGAGAACTTCCTCGGACATAAATATGTTTAAGCAGAAGTTCTTGTGGGTTACTTAGTTACCTGGTTGACCGGAGTTTCTCTTTTCAGTGCATTAACTAAAGTGTTTGATTGCTGTCTGTGTCACTGTATGCAAAATGTCACTAATGAGTTCTGTGAGGTCTTCTGGGAAATATTGCAGCTATTTTTTTGGATTTACTTTCATGCTCCAAAGTATCGACGACTCCATCCATCTTTTTGGGTTTGAATCCCTCTCACATATACAAGCCAAGCGTAATGAACCAATGAAAATGGAGGGACCATCTTTTTTCAGTCTTTATTCCATGTTGTTTTGGAATCTTGTTGGTTTTATAATGTGTTGCGAGCATCATTCATTTGCATTTATATATCATACAGTGAAATCTAAAATTCTTACTACTGCATCAGATTGTCTATGATGTTACGGAGATGGAGAGCTTCAACAATGTCAAGCAATGGTTGAATGAGATTGATAGATATGCAAATGACTCGGTGTGCAAGCTTCTGGTTGGTAACAAATGCGATCTAGTGGAGAACAAGGTTGTGGACACACAGATGGGACAGGTACCAATCATCTGTATACGCAAAGTAGTTTAATCTTTCTATCTTAGTCTTGATCTTTTGAGGTGTGCTGTTAATTGATGTTTGGTAAAACATCCCCGCCTACTTAAAGAAAATTATATAGAAGAAAACAAATTTTAACAAGTCTTGGGACTTGGCTTCGCCTGCTCCCCAGATCTTGTTAGCGTGATTCCATTATGCATTCTGCTTCATTTTGAGCCTCTTGTCTTGTTGAATAATCAGGCGTTGGCCGATGAGCTTGGGATTCCATTCCTTGAGACAAGTGCTAAAGATGCTATTAATGTTGAGCAGGCTTTCTTGACCATGGCTGGGGAAATCAAGAAAAAGTGAGTTGATTGCACCTGAGCTTTTATAATTCATGCTGATCTGACTTTATTTAGTTGAAATTGTTTAGATTGATGGGTTTTAACATTGTCTATGTCCACACACCGTGTCCTTAGAACTTATCTTTAGTTGTTGATTCCAGGAAGCTGCATCTTAGAGTTGAACTGCCTATTTGCCTGCTTGAGTATTTTTTTTTGTTTTTTAAGTTCCCTTTTAATTCTTTATAACTCATTATTTTTGTTGTGTTGCAAGTGAAACTAATTTGGTATAATTCCTGAATTTCTCGGCTTCTCGTTTTTAGATCATTTTCTAGAAGAATTAGATTGACTTGTGGCCATGTGGGAGCTCTAGAACTTATATTGCTATGACTAGCTCCCCAGGTTCGAATGATTTGGAGACAGAAGTGAATGGCAGCTGCTCTGATTATTATTTAAATTCTTACAGCCTCTTGGTGGTTTTATCTGTATATTGCGATGTTGCTTTCCTTGCTGCTTCAGTTCTGCTCTGCATTTCACACAGTTGTGTCTGATTTTCCTAGATATGTAATTGCCTATTGCTATCCCTTCACATTTTTCTTTTGCTTCTAAATTTTGGTGCACATTCAGTAGTTACAAACATACTGTAGTAGTTCCACTGTGGAACATAGCTTCTCTTCTAGGGCATTGCATCTCTTTACTTTTCAGCACATGGATTTTTTCGGTTTCACAAATAATACTACCTCCATTTCATTCAGTTCTTCACTTTGGGCTTGGGTTCTTTTCACAAACCTAAGCCCAACGTATAGAATTAAATGAAATGGAGGGAGAAGTTGGATTGATCCTAGGTGTGATTGATCTGGTATTTCCATGTTGCAATGCACATAATAGATTTACTGCATAGTATGAGAACACAGCTAGAAAACATAGATTTTGTGTTTACAGCTTTTGAGATATTCTCCCTGCAGTGTAGAGTGGCTCATAGTGTATGACGGACGCACGGATAGGTTTTCTATTGTCTTCCATTTGTGGGGATCCTAATGTTTATCAAAATCTGAAATATGCAGAGTTGGTAACCAGCCTACAGCTAATAAGTCGCCCCCGGGCAGTGTTCCATTGAAGGGACAGCCAATCGAGCAGAAGAGCAGTTGTTGTACTTAGATCTATCCCGTGTTTTCTGCACTTATCACTTCTCTATGTCGATCCGGGTGTTTAACTTCAAACCTGTCTATTATGTATCTCAGATCTTAATGCTTACTAATGTATGCTTTCTGGAGCTTTAATTCCGCACTTAGAATAGTCCCCGACTTTGGCGTGTTGACTCTAGCTGAAATGTACTCCCTCTCTGTAGAAAAGTTCTGTGATTTTCTTTTAATGATCTATATTATGCTTTAATCAAAACCAAGGATTTACAACTTCATTCTATGAATGTCGGTTGTGATCTCCGTCAAAGAAAACTTGCAAACGAGAATGGAAATAGAGAACTCTTGAGACTCCTTCAAAGTTTGCAAAATAACGTTTTGTTTGTGTTTTTCACCAACGGCGTGTAACACCGTTAGACCCTTCATGTGTTTGACTAGTGACTAGTGTTTATGTATATGGTGTAGTTGTTTGAGTTTGGGGACAAGTACAGGGGAAAATACGACGAGAGCATAGAAGTGGTAAAGAGCAATTTACGGGTCAGTAAGTGGGTACAAAGATGAGTTGTTGTGGGCAGCTCTGTGGCTCTACAAAGCCACCGACAATATACAATATTTGCGTTACACAATTCAGAATGCTAATACCTTTGGAGAGTGTTTGGGAACAAGGATTTGATTCTCAAATCTAAATTTGACACAAATCACATGTTTGGGAACTCAAAAATTTGAGAATTTGGATTTGTGTCAAATCCTTTGGAATTTGTATCAAATTCAATTAGGTAAAAAACAAATGACACCTCAAGAGGTGTCATTTTGAAATCCCACCCTCCCCAAACATTGAATTTATATTTGAATTATACATTCTCAAATAATGGATTTGAAATGATTACAATTTTCCAAATTCATATTTCCAAACGCTACCTTGGTGGGATTGGCTGGGCTATTTTTGAGTTTAGCTGGGATGTCAAATTTGCTGGGCTCCAACTCCTTGCCACTCAGGTAATTTCTTGGCTTATAGATGTGATAAACTGAAAAACTAGAACAATGCAAATTAAAATTGAAGAAAGACCTGTAATCATTTCAAATCCATTATTTGAGAATGTAGAATTCAAATATAAATTCAATGTTTGGGGAGGGTGGGATTTTAAGAGGTGTCATTTGTTTTTGGCCTAATTGGATTTGATACAAATTCCAAAGGATTTGACACAAATCTAAATTCTCAAATTCTTGAGTTCCCAAACATGTGATTTGTGTCAAATTTGAATTTGAGAATCAAATCCTTGTTCCCAAACACTCTCTTATCAGCAATTAACTCTGAACGAAGAGTATCATGGAACAGCGAAGCAATGTCGCCTCTTCTTAGACAAGTTTGAGCGTGTCTTGAAAGAATCCGTCTATCTTTTACAAACGCAACAAGGGTGGAGTAGTCATACGCGTTTGGGACGATGCTTTCCAAGAACAATTTGTTCAGCAATTTGCTAATAAGAGGAGAGGAAGGCAACTCAAGCCATGACATCTTCTGCAACCCATCATTTTCGATTTTGGACGGATATGAATCCCGGGATACGAAAACAATTTCAGTCCCTCGATGATGGGCCTGAATTGTAGAGTAATTCTTACGCAACAGCTTGTAGAGACATGCATCAATGTCGCATGACTCAACGACGATGACATTCTTGCCTACAAGACCAGACACGGGCACATGAGTTTTCACACCGCCTTTCTGCACACAATTCGAGTGCACTATAAAATTTGTGCCACTTTGGGATGGGTCGGGTTTGTGCCACTTCGGGTCTAGTACCTTTTGGATCAATTTCGGGTACGAATCAAATTATTCGGGTTAGTTCAGGTCAGGTCAATTCGAGTCGGGTTAGTTCGGGTCTAGTTGAAAAATCGAGAAGAATCATTATTAGATTTTTTGTACTATTTACATTTATTTTCGATTGACTGACCAAATATAGATGGAAAACATTAAATTTGGCCCAGTTATGTAAACTAGTGTAAATAATGCCAGATTATAACAAATTTGGTAAGTAAAGTACTCAGTGTAGTAAAACTAAACCAAGTATAGTAAATAAAGTATTTTAAAATACTAAAAACTGTAATAATATTTAAATAAAATATTGTAAACTATGATAACAACATCAAGGCCAATTGGTAAAAAAAGTTGAAGGCAAATGCCAAATTGGTAAAATAAGTTACTCCGTTAAAAAATTGGTAAAAAAGAAATAGACTTGATACCAAATAAGCCAATATTGTTGGTTTCTCTCGGAAATTGCCTCGGTATTATGTACTTCGTATTTATTTATTTTGATTATTTTGGTGTTATTATTATTATTATTATTATTATTATTATTATTATTATTATTATTATTATTATTATTATTATTATTTATCAAAATGATTTATTATTATCACGATGAATCAATAGTAATTAAAAGAAATTGGCGGGGAGCTGAGATACTATCTGAGTCCCCACGTCCTTCGCTATGGTAAACCCAATCGTAGAAAAAATAAAAGTTGCAGCCTGCGCACCGATATTTTGCGTCCTGGAGTATTGCTGGATCCCCTTGAGCTGACCAACAGCCTGTAACACCCCGTAATTTTTGGGAATTCTAATAATTAATGGTGTTACGTTTTATTGTATATTCGAGGATTTTGTCAACTTTATTGGAATTCGATTGTACTATTATGGGTTTCCGATTATAAAATTACACAAGATGACTCATTATTACTCATTCAGGTTTGGATTGGGTTTGTGGATCACTCATCTCAACCAACTAATTAAGCCCAAACCCGAGTCTACCGTCATACCCATTTATGAGAAGGAAAGAAAACCCTTGCTTCCCTTTGATAGTCATTCGGCCCCCCCCTCTTCTCCATCTCTCTCATTTTCGTAGCCTCCACCCGCATAAGATTTCAGCACACTCGTGTCAGCTTCAAACGCACACAACTCTCACATACGACCTTTGATTAAGACGTGGTTGGTAGCGTTAGATACGTGCTTTCGATACAAATCAATCAACATGTAGGTCGTTCCAAGGTTCCACCGGATGCTTTTTGTAGAGGTGTTTTAGTGGAGCCGTGTCTATCTACCCGAGAACTGTTCCGCCCACTCGGTATTTTGATGATTCCCTTTTATTCCTATGGTACTTTGGGACGAGATTTTATGGAAATGTTCCTAACTCTATTTTTGACAACCTATCCAAAATTGGTAAGGCCTACAATTGTGTATCAAACGTTCTATCAGAATTCATGAGTAAACCCTATTTCATGTTTATGGTTCAGTGTGAGATTGAATCCTATTGATCCGCTTGGTGTTTGTGGACGAAATTTGGAGGAGACGTTATTCATGTTTATTTACTACTGTCTCCTTTTGGATTCATTATAGATTAGTGTTAATTGTGAGAATTATGACGTATGGATACACCTTGTGAATTAGGGGATCATCGTTTGAGTTCGTGATTTATTGGGTACCTAAGTTGTGGATCCGAGGAGGTGTAGTTCGTATACCTTGTTAGAAGAACTTGATTAAAGATTAGCGTTGAAAGGTAAGAACGTTGACCTTCTAAAAGTTGAGCATGCTTATATCGTTCGTTCTCAAAAGCCTTATCATTCGTTTCATCCATTATTGTGTTCCTTTCAAATCTTGTTCTCCATTCTTGAAATACACACACTTATGCATATCTCGTTGTATGGCTATGCCACTCTCAATTGTTGATTCAATGTTGATGTTTCCGGCTACTGCCATTTATAAATTGAAAGCGAAAACACAAATAATATACCCTAAAGAATGAAATAATGAAATGAGATTTGAAACCCATCTAGAGGGAGGACATAGAAGCCGTCACCACATCGAGATGATGTGGCTTTTATTTGTGCCTTTGACGAGAGGTTTTGTGTTTAAGGGTTGGAGATCAACTACCGAACCCCCTAATAGACTTCCTCATAGGGACTTGTACTTCCTACCGTCCCCCTACCGAGGGGTGTGCACACTCGGGTCATTAGGATTGCGTTACTTTGTTTACTTTAGATGTGGTAGTCTTGGGGTAAGACCCTTGGCTCGAATTAGGGACCTCACAGAGGCTCTCGAATAACATTTGATGAAAAGAGTTACTAACGTAAGAGTTAATCAATCATTTGCCTTTGTTTCGGTCGTTTACTCAGTTCTGAACTGAGCACGAGTCGTCCATAGTAGTCCTGCTCGTTGTCGCTTTGCGTAGTTCATTCAGTTATTGTCACGCCCCAAAATCATTATAGGAACATAACAGACGGCAACCTACGAAAAGTAGGCTAAGCCATTCTTATTCCTCAAAAGTTGAAGGTACACAACATATATTACACAATATTATACATACGAATACTATAGTACAAACGATTACTAAGGCCATTATTTATGTTACAAGATGAGTTGGGTAGCTTACTCAAATTTCCACCTCCAGCTAGTACTGATTTCCTGAAAAGAATTTAGTATTGAAAGGGTGAGCTCGACAGCCCAGTAAAAGACACTTTCCGACTCAACCGGATCAAGCAGTTACTAAAATAGTAAAACAATAATAATTCGTATAAGTATAAATAATTCCGGTAGTGGGTAGTGTAGTTCCGGTTAGTTCAGAAGTTTTCAGTCAGTGCCAGTTTACTCCCTTGGCAGGGCCAGACGGATATCCTCGTTTCAAAGTTAGCCAGAACATAAAACTAACCCACAAAACCAAAGTAGTTCAGAAAATAATCAGAGTTTGCAGTGTTCGATCCTCTTTAAAAATAAGCATTAAAGTATACAAAAATAATACTATAAGCTAAATCAGAAAGAGTCCCTTACCTGAATTCCAAACCACCGCGATACTACTCCGTGCGTTCTCTCGTCCTAAGTAAATAAAGTCGCGTAAGTTATTTATTTAAGGTTATATTGGCAAAGTAATCATGTTGTCATTTATTTGATAATTAACTGTCCAAGGGTCCAACGACGTCCGAATTCTAAAAGTGGCGATTATCTAGTTAAATTGTTAATTTACTATTTATCGTCCTTTAGTGGAAATCATTCACTCTAAGATTATTATCACCACTGGGATAATTTCGTCGGGCTACTTTATAATCTTGGAGCTACTATTTACCACCAACACATTTTATTCTTAGGTTAGTTGTTAATACGGTGACGTTCACAAACTGGGGTAATTCCACCGAGTTACTTGCACCGTAATAACTATTCGCCACAAGGTTAATCAATTATCGAAAACGTGTACGAAAATATTAACGGCGTTGTCTAACGATAATGATTTCATAACAGTTTAAGAGTTATACCTTGGCTATGTTAAATGACGATGACTATTTCGACAGAGCCTCGCTAAGAAGATGTCACTTTTCGCACGTACGTAACAACTACTTATTTCGTAAATTATTTTTTGCGAAGTCTTATAATACTCGGAACTTACTTTATATGTGGTGTGCTTATGGTCTGAAGCACTTCAGTTTATTTCACTCAGTACAACACTTGTGTGTTGATTTGCGTCGAAAGCCGAATGTGAAGCATGCTATTTATAGGCGTGCGAATGCAGTTTTCCCGGAGGAAAAACATTTCACCTAGAGTAACTGCAATACTCTCCATTTGAATTAAAGAATTGAGATGTCTTTGTCAATCCAAGGACAAAGCATTCAATGCCATTGAAAGTCCCAAATGCAATTCTCACGTAAGTACTTATGTTGTCTTTATTATAATTATTATTATTATTATTATTATTATTATTATTATTATTATTATTATTATTATTACGAAAAGTTCACGTGGTGCCCCTGAGGTTTGCAGTTTTGCATACGGTGTCCACAATTTGAACTTTGAGCACACGGTGCCCCCGAGGTTTCAATCTTCGCACATGGTGCCCCTAATTATAACATCCGTTAAAAATGAGTCAATAGTCATCCATCAAGCATATAATTAGGAATATTTTAGGATTTATTTAGAGGAAAACCCACCCACTTCCTCCCTCCTCCCTCCTCCGACCAAGGCCTCACCCTAGCCACCACAGGTCCGCTACCCACTACCATTAGTCACACATTGCCCCACCCACGAGCCAAGGACCACTACAGCCTATTATCAAAACCGCCGCACAGCCGCTATTGTCTTCCTCTTCAATTCCCCTTTCCCTAACACTGCCCGTAACCACCTCCCCTGCCCTAGATAAACCTTCCCTTCCCCTCTTCGCAAATCACTCCGTCGCCGACACCTCAGAACTACCTTCACATTTCTGCTTCCGAACCTCAGAAATTTTCCACATTTGTGTACCCATTATTTCACCTTTCTCTCTCCTCCTCCCGCCATTTTCACGCATCCCTAAACTCCCCTTTTTCTCTATTTAACTCAAATTAAATTCCAACCCTTTTATTTTTTCCAACAATTAAACATAACCCATTAATTAAAAGCATAAAAAATTACATCAAATTGGAAGAAATTACTCGATTAATTTGATGGAAGTTTGTGTGCGAGAGGAAGGATACATGGGCCCGCATGCTCGATGGTGTGGTAGGGAGAGAGGAGGGTCGAGTTGGGTGGGGTGATGATGGAGGCAAGGTCTTGCAGCGGTGGAAGCAGGGTAGTACGATGGTGGAAGCTGGGGCGTCTCTGAGTTTTGGTTGAGGTAGGACTCGTAGGAGCATCAGGAGAGAGAAAACATGGGTGGGTGGGGGATGAATTAAGGTCAATATAATTGTTAAGGATAAGTAAGTGATTTATCTGTTTAAGAAAGAAAAAGACAACCTATTGATGTTAATTTGACGGTTTCATAACGGCAAAGCTAAAACATCTCAAAATCTGGGCACCATGTGCGAAAATTGAAACCTCAAGGCTACCGTGTGCACAAAGTTCAAATCGTGGGCACCATGTGCAAAACTGCAAACCTCAGGGGCACCATGTGAATTTTCCGTTATTATTATTATTATTATTTTTAAAGAGTGGGTTATTACAGTTATTTGTAGTTACGTGCCTTTTAAGATGCGTATCTTACTCTTCTTTTGTTGCTCTCTTTTCTTACTCAGCATGTGCTGATGTTCTTTCTGTTTGGGTTTGTCCTTACCCTATTCTGGGGCCTGTGTCATTCTTCGATGGCGCAGTTGACAGGTTTGCAGATTGAGATGCATTGTATGGCTGAAGCGTCATTGCATGTTGGGCATGAGTCGTCAGATATTTACATTGGGGACGATTTGTAGTTTATCTTTTGGTTTAATTTCCGGTTTGTAGATTCAGCTAAAAGTCTTCCGCTGTCATTGTTTTTTTTTGTTTATTAAGTTGTTTAAAATTAGCCTTGCCGTTAACTTGGTAGTCAATGGCGGCATAACAATCCTTTATTTTTTTGTATTTAAAGATAGCGAAAATTTAGGGTTGTTACACAGCCGCTGGCTTCAACTCCCCTAAAGATGAACCATCTAAACAATCTGGGCCGAGAAATTTTATTATTATTATTTTTTTATGATTATAATTATTGTTATTATTATTATTATTATTATTATTATTATTATTATTATTATTATTATTATTATTATTATTATTATTATTATTATTATTATATACTGAATGAAGGTTTAAGAATAATTTACAAGAAATTGGTGGGGAGCCGAGATACTATCTGAGCCCCCACGCCTTTCGCTATGGAAAAACCAATCCTAGTAAAAATAAAAGTTGCAGCCTGCGCACCGATATCCTGCATCCTGGAGAACTGCTGGATCCGCTTGAGCAGAGCAACAACTGCTGGCTCCAATTCCCCCAAAGAGAAGAAAGAGAAGGGAAGGAAATCATAACTCAAAGCAGCGCACTTAGCCTCATACTTAGCACGCTTACGATATTCTGCTTCCCGCACCACCTTACCTGGTTCGAAATCAGTCAATCCTGTATGTGTCAAGGGCGAAGACCCAGTCAAATCGACACAAACGTTGCGCCCGTCAGCCCACGAATATAGCAGCATGTCCGCAGGATGAAGAGGTCGACCATCAGCGCCAACCAAGCTAATGTCAACCTCCTTCCCTGCTGAGATCCCAGAACGGTAACAGATGTCAATCAGCGTGTCACGGACAACATTATGCCGATGCTTGACGCCCACAACACCCGTACACGAGACTGTGTGATCCCCAAATATATCACCAACAAAGACCTGCGAGCAAACAGAGCACGGGCATTCTACGGTGAACAAAGGTATCCCCAGATGATAGCAAAGAACGCAGCGATAGGTCCGACCATTCATCGTCTGACCAAACCCCGAAAACGGGACCACCCTAAGCTAATCAGAACTGTGCATACCCTGCTGAGACCTCCATAAAGCTAACTGACGCGGTGTCAATGAATAAACAGAAGAGCGACCCGTGTGAAATACAAATTTGCCAATATATGCATAAGTCTGGGGGCAGTGATCTCACCAGGATTACCTAAAAATGTCGACCTCCATAGTCCTATTAAAAACACCAACGACATCAGCAAATGCAGATCCTGAAGAGGCGATACCAGCATTGCGAAGAAGCTTAGTCTGCAAGTTAGCAGACTGAAGCTGCGACGCCAAAAAAGCATAATGGACAGCATAAAAAAACTTCATTTCATCACTTAATCCTATCTTATTAGTCCTAAATACAAAAACGATTAAAATGTATTCATCAATATTAAAATATTTTTCTCATTTGCTCCACGTAAACACGGTACAATCTCGGTCAAGTGATCATCGTTTTGAAAATATTTACGCAATTCACTAGATCAAAATAGCAAAATTTTATACCACGACAAGAAATTACAAATAATAAATGTTTAACAAGTTTACGACCTCCATTTTTTTAAGCCGAAACTTGAGCACTCAATGAGTACAAATAAACGACATAAATCATATCAATGTGTTCATTTAAACATTGTTGCGTTTTTTTTCATACCAAGAAATTTATACAATAACTAATGAACATCATTTTTAAATTGCTTTTTTTTTTTTTCATATTTTTGCATTTATAAACTTATTAAATTAAATGAAATAATAAAGTTGGGAGACATATACCCGGAGAAACTAGATTTTTTGACTAATTTGGTGTGAAGTCTCTTTTTTTTTTTTGACCCATTTATCAATGGAGTAACTTTTTTTTTTTTTATACCAATTTGGCATTTACCCCCAACTTTTTTTTTTACTAATTTAGTAGTTTGGTTGTGGCCAAACTACCAAATTGGTAAAAAAAAAAGTAGGAGGCAAATGACAGATTGGTAAAAAAAAAAAAAAAAAAACTCCGGCATCAGATTGGTAAAAAAGATTGGTACTGCCTACCAAATTGGCCAAAAAACGCTTTTTATTGCCAGGAATTCACTTCATTTATTATATAAAAAATACTAGGAGTCTATATGTAAACAAATAAAAAAGTGTCTATAGATAGATTGTAGTAAAGTTAATCAAATGTGCAGTAAATTTTGTTGCATAATTTTGTAAATGTTGGGTTGAAAGGAAAGAGAGACAATCAAGGCTCCTTGATTTGGGAATTAAATCATTTTAATTTTTTTCGATTGATAGATTCGTAATAGTGTTTGATTTTACCGTCAGTTTCATAAATTTACTGCAAACATCTTAAATTTTCTACACAAGCATATTATTTACTACTTGCAATCTTTAATTTACCACACTTGATTATATTATAGACAATTTTTCTATTGTCTACATACTAATATAGACTACTAGTTAAATCCTTATTATTTACTTCCTTTAATAAAATTATTTAGCTCCCTTTTCTAAATTAACTAAGAGGAAAAAAACTACTTCGATAGCAAAAAAAATAAAAAAATAAAATGGAAGATACAATTGACAATATATATTGAAGCGGAGTAAACAACAAATAGTGCTCCTATAAAACAAAAAAAAATCATTTACTTCCCGTGCTTGCCTGCTAGATAGTACATAAGAAGCAATTTTTTTTTATCTTAATAATGCCCAAAAAAAAAAAAACAAAGCAAAATTTGAAAACCAAAGTCCTATTTCTAAAAACCAGAAAAACTGGTTTTCAGTTTTCAGTTGTAAGTTTTCCTTTTCTGTATTACTGTTATAGAAACATACAGTTTAAATTAACTTTTGCAACTTATTTAGCTAAACTTTTTACGCAAGAAAACCAAAAAATGAAAACGGCAGTGATACCGAATGGGCCCGTAGGTTATGAAATAAAGGTTTCAACAAGAAAAACTTTCGTCGGCTCATTTTTAGCTTACAATAACAAATAGTATCTCGGTTGACAATTTTATGTGGTAGTTTAATCACTAGTACACATTTACAAAACCAAAAATAACCTACGCTTAGAACACAAGGCGATATGATTAATTTACAGAGTATAGAACCGAGACGCGAGACAGTTCGGATATGATATTGAACACTAGGCGATATGATTAATTTACTGAGTACTTTTTTGTTGCAATTTTTTTTTTTTTTTTTTTTTTTTGTACGAAACCGAATTTCCTTAAATCTTTTCTTTTTGTGCATTACTTTGATAAAAGTGTCTTCTTCGTTTTGCTTATTTAATTTTAATAGTATTAATAATTTAGAAAATATAATGAAATCATGATATTCATTGGAATATATTGAAAAAAAAGAATTCCGGCCAAAAGTGGTGTTTTTTTTTTGGCTAATTTGGTAGTTAGTGTCTTTTTTTTTTTTTACCAATCTTTTTTTTTTTTTTTTTTTTTTTTTACCAATCTGTCATTTGCCCCCCACCTTTTTTTTTTACCAATTTAGTAGTTTTGATTTGCTTAGTCCTACAATCGTATCATAGCCGAAATTAGGTAAAGAGTGAGATTGAGTGAATTGGGGAATGAAGACGAGTTTAATAGCTAATTAGTGGCTTTCATTTTTGTAAGATCTTTTGAATTTTTTCTCTCTCGTTGTGGATGAATAAAATTCTAACTAATTTCTTGCAAAGAAAAAAAACGAGTTTAATTTTTTTTAGGCTTAAGGTATAAAAAAACGGATATGTTTAAAATTATATAGGGGCATTTTGGTTATATAGTGGGTAATATTAGTAATAAACGGGCGACAAATAACACATAGGAAGAACGGTGTGTTTTAAGTTTTTAATTCTTAATTAAATTCAAACTTTCTCCACACTATTAAAAGGAGGAAAACTCCCAACCTTCTCTGTTCCCTTCCTCTCCCGGTCTCCCCTCAGCTTCACTCTCCTAAAACCTCTTTAGGAGAGAAAAAAATAAATAAAGCTTTTCAAACCAAAACCAAAAGCCAACCAAAATTACAGGAAAAAAAAAAAAATGAAGAAGATTAACAATAATAATGGCAATGCAGCTACAAAACTTCATTCCCATTCCAATTCTCTTCTCATTATCATTTTCTGTCTGATAACCTTCACCACCACAACCATCACCAAAGCCTCCCGTTTCGACTACTCGGACGCCTTGTCGAAGAGCCTTCTTTACTTTGAATCGCAGCGTTCCGGCCGCCTTCCTTACAACCAACGTGTCTCCTGGCGCGACCACTCCGGCCTCACCGACGGCCTCGAACAAGGGGTTTGTCATTTCTCATTACTGTAATAATTACGTCTCTTAAAAAAAGATTATTCGGCCTTAATTAATTAGTTACTTACGGATTATATTTTTGTTTTACCGCGCAGGTGGACTTGGTAGGAGGGTACTATGATGCAGGAGACCACGTGAAATTTGGACTGCCCATGGCATTTACCGTCACAATGTTATCATGGGGAATTATAGAATATGGTCACGCTATTGAAATTACTGGTGAATTAGATCATGCTTTGGAAGCTATTAAATGGGGTACTGATTATTTCATCAAGGCTCATACTAGTCCCAATGTCCTTTGGGTTGAGGTTATTTTTCTCATTTCAAATTTTACTTTTTTTTTACTGTTTGTGTTAGAATATGGGGTGTTTGAATATTTTTTTTTTTTTTTTTTTTAAACGTACGTTAATGTGTGTGTTACGTTTGTATGTACTTTGTACATTGGTACTGATTTTTTTTGATGTTGTTGTGAGATAGGTGGGTGATGGTGACACGGACCATTATTGTTGGCAGCGGCCGGAGGATATGACCACGTCCCGGCAAGCACATAAGATCGACGAGGCGAATCCTGGGTCCGATGTGGCCGGAGAGACGGCTGCTGCCATGGCTGCTGCGTCAATTGCGTTTAGGAAGATTAATCCACATTACTCCCACTTATTGTTACGCCATGCTCAACAGGTAATTTAACAGTATTAATTGTTCGACTATGTGCGGAAAAAACTATCTAATTACCATAACGGTTATTATTGACTATTTAACTTCATTATTGATAAACGTCTCGAAAAAGTTCATAATCATGTTTCGTGACATACAATGGGTTTGTTGTTGTTTAGGTTTGTTGTATCAGTTGCAAGAATCAGAATGATTATGATTTCATAAAGTATATGGTATGAGTTGATAACTAACTCAATTCAATCTAAAGTACTAAGTGGAGCAAGGGGCCTAATTGTAACATTATAGTCAATTTGTTTATACTTTTCATGTACCATGAAAATGGGCATTAGACAATCTAATTGTGTTTTACTCCACTTTAGAAGTACACATGCTAATTAAATAGTGCGAATACTATTCCCTTGTGTTATGGAAAGCAACATAATTCTATTTGGATCCCCTTATTTTTTGGCTACCTGATGTCCTCTAATACTCTTTGATTCATGTGTGATAGAAATAGAAATTTACATCGTCTAATCTTGAATTAGATTCGAGTAATTAGCACATACACTTTGCTTCTGTGGTATATTGGTAATTATCATCGACGACGAACATCGTAGTGGTTTGATTAGGGTGATGTTTATTAATTTATAGTGACTAACTAGTGTTTATGTATATGGTGTAGTTGTTTGAGTTTGGGGACAAGTACAGGGGAAAATACGACGAGAGCATAGAAGTGGTAAAGAGCTATTACGGGTCAGTAAGTGGGTACAAAGATGAGTTGCTGTGGGCAGCTCTGTGGCTCTACAAAGCCACCGACAATGAACAATATTTGCGTTACACAATTCAGAATGCTAATACCTTTGGTGGGATTGGCTGGGCTATTTCTGAGTTTAGCTGGGATGTCAAATTTGCTGGGGTCCAACTCCTTGCCACTCAGGTAATTTTTTCGTCTTCATTCCATCTATTATTTCGAGAAAATTTTAGGTACAGTCAGTTATGTATACTAGTACTTTATAATGTCATTTTTTTTTTTTAATGGTCACTAACATAACAAAGCCCATCACTAGTTAGCTCAACTAGGAACCATATCACTGTATTTATTGTAGGAATCATGATGCCAATAATTTGGCATTGATCACACTAGGACTCTAGGAGGGACAAACGCATCACCTGATAGTCTGATACTGCAAACATTTCGTATAATAACTCATACGACTTAGAGAGCACAATTTATCGGTTACTACATAAGTATTCTTTGTAGTTTAAGCTTAGTTATTTCTAGACACACCTTACTAGCATAGTTCATAAATTCGGTGCCATAATGAGAATTGCATATATGTAACAAAATTTATTATTCACGGAATTCAAGGTTATTAGTCCATGTATTCTTTTCATTTGTTGAAACTTGACTACAAATTTTTATTACATATTTAAATAAAATATTATTTGATGAAAAGAACGGAAAAATCGTTTTCTATAATCACGATGTTTTTGTTCCTAACAAGTTTGTCTTGGGTAGGAGGGGGGACCCTTGTCTCTCATTAAGGGAAAAAGGGTGGAGTTTGTAGACTTGTAGTTCTCCCTACTGAATACAGTACAAGGCCAGACTCAAATGGACCGCGATTCACGTTTTGAATGTCAAATGTTAATTAGGGTGTTTGTATTAATGTGAAAAACTATAGTGTTGACATGAAAAACAGTAGTACTTGATTATAGTTACCAGTTACTATTGTAGTTGTTAGTTTCAACATCTGCCGACTATTTTCTCTCACGTGCATCTCACGTGATTCTATGCATAGGATCACGTGTTATTTATATTGCTAAGGGATCTTATTCCAAAGTCCAAACCTCAACAGAACTGGAGTAAAGGGTAAAGGCACATCATCCTATGGCTTAGGCAATTGAGATAGTGTTTAGTGTTTACTCCCTTTGCTCCAAAGATCATACTTGTATATTCCTGTCACATTTAGTTTTTTCTAATTCAGACGAAATATAATAATTATCAATTAGGAAGAAGGCAATATATACAATTGAGAGCTTTTTATATGTAGATAGATAAAGAATACATTTGGTTTAATTGATTTAGAAAACGGATCGGAGATAATAGGTTCACCAATCAAATATGATCAAGATTTAGACCCTGTTGGATAGCACTTAATAAAAGTAGTATTCAGATCAGTTCAGAGTCATTCAAATCAGATTAGATCAGATCAGATTAGAGACATTTAAATCAGATTAGATCAGATCAGAGATATTCAAATACCTATCAATGTATTTGGCCTATAATTGATACTAATTCGTTGAAATTAAATCAAATTTTCAACAAATTTAGATCAGATCAAATCAGTTTAGAAAGATGCAGTCCTATCAAACGGAGCCTCTTAGATGAATTATAATTTTGTTTGGATTTTTTTGTCAGAAACAACATTCTTTAAATGTTTTACAGTACGTCAGTACGTATCATACTTTCATTTGCAGTGTCGTAAAATAATTCAGCCAGCTTTAATTTGCATGCTACAATTGCTTTGCTAAAGCCTCTTTTTGGTGAAATCAAATGTATGAAATCACGTGAAGTAAAGAGTTGAGATTTAGCTTTCGGAGAAAGTGACGTTAGGGGTTGAGCAGACTATACGCTAGTGAAATTCCTGTAAATTTAGAGGAATAGTAGACATAATAATTCATTAGACTTGTACATTTGCTAGTATATACTTACCTAAATTTTTCTGTTATGGGGTGAAGTGATAAATCTCTTCATTGATCTATGGCATCTATGGATCACTAACAGTCCAATAACAATAAAAACTTGTCCCAAATTAACTCAGGTCGAATAGTATAAGCCGTTACATGTAAATGATGTAATCAGCCATGTAGAGAATTGCTGAAGAAACCAAAAGTAAGGAAGTCTAGATATACAGTTGAAAACTACTCCAGTATACGTGTTCCCTTAGATTTTTGACACTTAATTTTAAAAATTTTCACATATTCAAACTAAACATCGAGAATTCAAAATAATGAAAGGAATTACTCCCTCCATTTCATTTGGTTCTTTGCATTTAGTTTGAATTTCTCTCACATATTCAAACCAAATGCAAAGAATCTAATAAAATGGAGGGAGTATTTGCGTAAAAGTTCTGAGCAAGTGAATAGATGAACTGGTATTATAAACTGGTGGTGTAGAGAGAGTAGCAGGGAAGCTTCTAATCACGGGGGCCAGACATGTACGTACCGTGTAATTACCAACACAAAGAAGCCTTGAACCATCAACCATGTGGTGCTCATTCTTCCACTTGTCCCGAGTATTTCAATCATTCTACTCTAAAAAAACATTACTTTTACATTTTAATCGTCTATAGAGAATGTATCGAGAAAAGTAATTTTGAACAACATTTCTGAGGGAAAAACGGTAGCTAGGAAAGTAAACTGGAAGATTTCAAGTTTTGGGCGAGTTAACCGGTAACAAGGTTGAGGGACGGTGGCGGTTGGTAACTTTAGTACTACGGTACGGAGTACTCTCTACGTTCCCCTTTAAACACTCCATAGTGGTTTTCATTTGGATTAAGATAGTTTTGTTTGTTTATTATTATTGGATATAATCAGTGATTTATTTATTAGGAAAATTTTCCAATATACCTTTAAGGTTTCCGAAATTTTAAGGTATACCCCTCAGGTTACCGACATCTCCAGCGTGCTCCTAAGGTTTGCAAAATAGAGTTTTTTTTGTGTTTATCATTAACGGACCCTAAAACCGCTAACTATTTTAATAAAGTTTGACTTTTTTTAATGGATTGACCAATAATAACATAATTAAAAAAAAAAAACCAATTTCTCTCACCTCCCTCCCCAACTCCACCACCCATCCATTCCAACCCCTGCCCCACCGCCTCACCACCTCACCCCAGCACCGACCACCACCTGGGGCACCTCCACCACCACCACCAGACGCGGCTTCCTCCCACGAGCACACCACGAGCGCCGTCGGAAATCAATATCTTTCTCTATTCTGTCTTCGATTGAACTACGACGGCGACGACGATGGCAGCGATGGCGGAGGAGGACGGTTACGAGAGGTCAGTCTGCGTTCCTCACATTTGCACACTCACACAGGCCTTGAACTTCTCCAAGGAACTCACCGCACATGAGTCCCTCGAGCTCCTCATCGAGCTTGCCGGCGCCGAACCTAGGTTCCTCCGTCGCCAGCTCCTTGACGTGTGGCCGGCGTGTGCTCGTGGGAGGAAGCCGCATCTAGTGGTGGTGGTGGAGGTGCCCCGGGTGGTGGTCGGTGCTAGGGTGAGGCGGTGGGGCAGGGGTTAGAATGGATGGGTGGTGGGGTTGGGGAGGGAGGTGAGAGAAATTGGTTTTTTTTTTTTTTTTTAAATTATGTTATTATTGGTCAATCCATTAAAAAAGGTCAAACTTTATTAAAATAGTTAACGGTGTTAGAGTCCGTTAGTGAAAAACACAAAAAAACTCCATTTTGCAAACCTCAGGGGCACGCTGGAGAGCTCGGTAACCTGAGGGGTATACCTGAAAATTTCGGGAACCTCGGGGATATATTGAAAAATTTCCCTATTTATTATTGTTGGAAATAATGAGTGATTTATTTATTATTTTTTGGAATAATGAGTGATTTATTTATTATTTTTGGAGATAATGGATGATTTATTTATTGTTTTTGGAGATAGTGAAATATAGATGTGTGGTGAAAATTTACCCCATTTAGTAAGTTTTAGAAATAGTGGAATATAGATGTTTGAAATGAGATGTTTAAATAATGTGTGGTGTACAAGTAAATTCACGAAATTTACCTTAATGTTCCGTATTTTATTACTTTTTGTGAGCATTTCCCAAGAGAAAGAATATACTAGCAGTACCATTCTCCACAACTCCCATTATGCTTACATCATTAACCTTTTGACCACTTTATGTAGAGATTCGTACTTTCGTAGGCCTTTTATGATTTAGTCATTCCCACTCCTCGTCAATGTTGAATGCTTCATCATCCCAACATCAATTACGGGTACATGCATTATGACAAATCTGATTGGCATTGTCACCCAATTTAAGGAGGGTCCATCTATGTGTAGTGTAGCTGTGTAGGGGCCGGGGGTCATGCATGCTCCTTTCTGAGTCCATTCCCAAACGCATCAAGTAGCAACTAGCAAGGTGTTTTAGTCGCAACCTTGATTGATCTCTCTATAATTTTATTTATCTATCTTAACCTTGGCATCAATCATCAATGTGAAGCCGTTATTGTCTACCAGTCTCCTTGCACGACGTCGTTCTGATCCATGATCTCCGTTTTCTATGATGCCCTTATAGTCCAATTGGCGTTCAACAATAGTAACATCTTGCAAGGACATGAAAGTTAACAGAGAATCGAGAAATAAGATTGTTTAGTAGCCCTCCAGGAAGGGGGTACACACTTCATTAAAAGCCAATTAGATCTTGCAAGGACATGAAAGTTCCCGGAAACTTGAAAAACACACCATTTTTTGCATCTTGGTATTGAATGTGTACTGTACTAGTCTATAGTATGTACTGTGTAAAAATGCATTAGTGCACATGATTTTGTCTGTGTAACTACTCATATTAAATGGCCAGAAAATCTTGATACTAACTTATAAGAGAAGTGGACCCACTCTATCTGGGTAAAATTAGTATCTGATTGCTAACTGTCATGCGATGCTTCTCTGCAGTCCATGATTCTTTACAAACATTGGTAGTGATTACTGTTTTAAGGAATAATTTATATTAAGTTATAACCAAGGATACTGACTTAACTTCCGTATTTCTTGGAGCTGATTAGGTACTTAATTAGCACCATAATCCAACACTTTTGACTCGATTGTCATTTCAAGAGACATGTTCTAGATTTTTCTTTGGGTGGACTAGTTTACGTAAATGACAAAATGTCTCATCTACAAAACTTATAAAAGCGTAATATGAATGTGATTCACATAGGCGGCGTTTAATTTTCAACTTCTCATGATTATAGACTAATACGAATGTTTATACTTTAAAGTTTACCTTCAATACCATGAATTATATTTAGCTCAATTTGTTTCAAATTTGGTTCATGGCACTTTGATGTTTTGTGAAAATGTACTCGTATATTAGTCTTAACGTGACCTAAAATTGCTCTTAAAGATAATGAGCACTAACTCACATGCTAATGATCCAACCTATTTTCTCCCCTGCAGTTGCTGATGAAGGAAAATTATAACAAACAATACAAGAACATACTCAAGGAATACCAATTGAAAGCACAACATTACATATGTTCATGTCTGAACAAGAACAACAATGGCAGCAACGTCCAACGTACACCAGGAGGCCTCTTATACGTACGACAATGGAACAACATGCAATACGTCTCATCAGCAGCATTCTTACTCTCTGTATACTCCGACTTTCTCCTGACCACAAATGAGGTCCTACATTGTCCCCAAGGAACCGTAACACACGACGAAATCCTCGGTTTTGCAAAGTCGCAGGTGGATTACATCCTAGGATCGAATCCCATGAACATGAGCTACTTAGTTGGCCATGGACCGAGTTATCCGAAAAGGGTGCACCACAGGGGTGCTTCAATTGTACCTTACAGAGATAATAAGGCTTTCATTGGTTGCACTCAAGGGTATGATAATTGGTATGGCAAGGTAGAGCCTAATCCTAATGTTCTGACCGGAGCACTTGTCGGAGGACCAGATTTTGATGACAGTTTCGCAGACGAGAGAGGGAATTATGTACAGTCTGAAGCATGTACCTACAACACTGCTCCTCTGGTTGGGGTTTTTGCAAAGTTGAATCAACTAGAGGAACCATACTATTCTTCAGTTGCATCCTCAAAGTAGGAGGAACAACTACATGATTTTCAAAGTATTCATGTTAATATGTCTTCTGGGGAGTTTTAGGATGTAAAGGCATATATAGAGCCATACGTAGAGGTAGGTGTAGTACTCGTACGCCTTCTCAAATGGTACGAAAGACCCTTCAAGAGGAAGTTAAAGGGAAATTCGTGCATCAACATTTCCAGTTTTGTTTCTCTCAGCTGTAATTTCTTGGCCTTGTATATCTCACAAGTCACAACTCACAAGTGACAAATTATTATGAAAACTCAGAAATATTACTACTAGTGTAGTATAATTGGAGTAATTCCGTCTTCTAACCAGGCTTTCAACAGTTGCAACTCTTGTAAGTAGATGCATTACGTTTTCCTGCAGATCAATGCTGATGAGTGCTGAACTTAAATTCTATAGTATAAACAGATGAATGGTCTGATGAAATTTCAGACTCAGAGGTGTATCATTACTTGGCCAAAAGGCTGGGTCAAAAAACAGAAATGAGTTATGTTAGCAAATTCCTAGAAAAATTGTACAGATCTGTAAGCGATTTATGCAGCGATGCAACAAAAACAAGAAGAGCTCATTTCTGTATATGGGCATTTACCCGTAGATTTCATCCTTCTCCATTTAGGAGGCTCTGAACCTCACATTAATTCCACTATTTCTAACTTCTACATACATCTCTCATTTTATATGTAATTACAAGATACAATGTTCGGCCAAAAATTGCAGGAACAGTATACATCTGAACAATACTGAGGTTAGAATAACCTTCATTTTCATCGGAGAGTTTTCAATACTAAGAACAAAAAGACAGCTAAGCCTTCTGCTTCTTCCACTCATAAGCGGCCTCCAAAATCTTGTGGTTGGGCGTCTTCATATCCTCTGGAAAGAGGTAATCAAAGTACTCCTCATGCCTGCAACGAGAAAATAGTAAATGACAAACATTCCTGAGGAGTGAGCATTGCACTCAATCTATACTGTTAACCATATAATGTTAACTGCCTGTAACAAAAGGGAGCAAGATATACTCATTTTGGGGGAAGAAGGGAGTTAGTAGTACTTCAAGTAGGATAACAAAGTTAGAGGTCATACCCAGAAGGGCCATCTTTTGCCATCAACTGGCGCCGCCTCTTAAGCTTTTTTGGCATGTTGGACAGAATTGAAGCCATATCTCCTCGCTCACCAAAATCATTTTCCATGTTGAGCCATTTTTCCAAAAGTTTAGCCCTTTCCTCTTTCAGTTCAGGAACAGATTCCCTATAGTAACTGAGTGCTCTTTCGAAGACACCTGACGCAAAACAAAAATGAAATTTTTAGATTAACTCTCTACAAGTTCAAAATTTTCACCAGATAAATCGTCCCAAAACATATCTGCCCGAAATTCAGAGAGAAACAACAAAAGGAAATAGGACAATGAATTGGGGCAATGACCTATGTGCCAATCTAATAAGCTTTTAAGTCTGTAAGTTTAAAGAACAAGTCCTTGAGAAATCACTTTAACTGGCAGAGTGGCAGTTCATTTAGAGAACACACACATGCAAATTTCACCAGGCTACCATGACATATTGTCACGCTGCAAGAACACTCGGCGATTAATAATATTATTCTCGTATGATTGTATCACAGGTCTCATTTTCAGTGGATGAATTAACAACTAAACTTTAGTCTTCAAGACAAAAAGGAAGGGGGGAAAAAAAAACAAAAGGAAAAGGAACTCACAAGAGCCACATCAGTTACTTACCTCTACACAGTTGTACACACGTGTTCTTTTTCTCATCCAGCTTATCTTGGGCCTCACCCTCAGGCAAGTCAGAGCTGCCACCTTCTTCTTGAGCAGATGCTTCAAACATTGCATAACTTATCCACACCTTCAAGTCCTTTGATCTATCCAGAAGCCTTTCATACAAAGCTCTTGCCTTACCATATTCTCCCTCTGATATCTCGAAATCAATATATGCCTGTAAACAAGGCAAGGTTTTACATTACATTGAGATGAGTCTCATATTGATAACCATAACTATATATTAATTTCCAATGGATCAACAGAGCAACAGATAATGCGGAGTTCAAGACATTGATAACCTACAAACCTTGACCAAGGTATGTCAGATACAAATCCATAACTAAACAAACTGAAGACTGATAAAAGCCATCTGAAGACACTGGGACATTACAGGTCTTCTCTGTTTGATTGGGGTAAAGCATTTTCCTGGAAAATAGTTTTCTAATTTCCCCTGTTTGGTATGAGAGAAAAGATGAGTAGATGAAGGGGGAAACTAAATTCTCCTAACAATTTGCTTGGAATCATGGTAGGAGTGGGGGGAAGGGGTTTATAGAGAAATAATTAACAAAACAGATGGAACACGGGGTTAAGGGAGATAAGGCATTAACTCGTTCCCCACCGCCCCCAAACGGGAATTTATTAACGCAAATGGGAGTAATAGCTCCCTGATCGTCCATTTGCTCCTCCTTCCTTTGTTATGGTCTCTATTACCCCCTTATTTAGCCTCATTCCAAGCAAGGACAACCGATTCTTCGTCCTTTGATCTATGGAATACCAATCTACCTCTCCCCCGCCACCACCCCCTCCTTTATCTTGGAATGAGTAGATAGCAGTATCCCTATGACTAGAAAACATTATGTTGAACTTGGAAGAGAAATTGATAATAGAAGTAGGACGATAAAAACACATTAGTAGTGAAAGCAGAGTCAGAAACCCTAGATACTAAGAATGTAGCATAGCATACATGATAAAAGCTAGATGCATTACTTAATACGGCTCTTCATATGCTTGAGTAGAAGGCGGATTGCAGTAATTACCTTCCACAACAACTCTGGCGTGTCCAATGTAGGTCGAGCAGTTGCAAGCTCATAGATGGCCCTTGCTCTATCTGCCTCAGACATAGACCGCTCCAGCTCAGCATACATGTTCCATGCACAGCAACTTACTGGAAATAACTCCAAATACTTCTCATATAACTTCCTGCATCGTTCTATGGCACCCAATTGCAATTCTAATTCGATATACTTCTTGAAGATCTGTTAAGCATAGAAGAAATGTCAAAATATGAAAGAAAGTAATAAATTTCCAAAGGTAAAATAGGTCAGGGTCAGGATTATACCTTAACTTTAGGAGCTTGCCCAATGGCATTGCCCAGTAACCGACGTGCCCCACTAAGATTTAGTTGGCGTATTTCAAACTGAGCTGCCAAAATCCACATCTTAGAGAAAGAAAATTTCTTGTGAGGAATCAACTTCAGAGATTTCCTGAAAAATGCAAGGGCAAAGAGTTACAACAATGTACACATAACACACATTTCAAAGTTGAAATCAGACAGAAGTGTACTGAAGTTTTTTTTTTTTTTTTTTTTTTTTTTTTTTTTTTTTTTTTTTTTTTTTTGTTTGTGGTTTTAAAACAGATGTACAGAAGTGCCTGATTAAATTCTTGTTCGCTAATTTTCATGACCCATGGGTGGATGCAGGGGAAGATTGGGGAAAGTTTAGCATACTTAAAACCTGAGTGACACATGAATAATCCCAATTTAGGAGCTCATATATCTCCCAACCAATGTCCACTTAGTCACACTTCCTGCCAACTCTTGCTTAACAACCTATGTTGCTCGGACTTGGCCGGAAGTATCTGACTTAGACACGTATGAAAGTGCCAAGTCGAGTGTTTCATGAACGATTAAAAAAAGCTGTATGTTTTTGGCTTAAAAAGCGTATATGACTGTCATACCATGTGTCCATGCTCAAATACCAAGTGTCTGAAATGGGTACTTGATCTATTATAGTGAGTCCAAGTAACATCGTTCAGAAACAACAAGGGCAAGCCTGAACCCACTGTTGGGCATTACTGCAATGCTTACACGTAAAAAAACAACTTCTGGGGGACGAATGTTCTGACATCTTCTGACATCTGAATGTCTTGCAGCTTACCACAGGACAATAGACCGAGAAGACTACAACATTTCTTCATCTGGTTTTTTTTTTTTTTTTTTTTTTTTTTTTTTTTTGATACTTGTATCTAATACTCCGGAGCAAAGAAAGCAAAGCAAGCAGTTAAGACATTGCAGAATAGAACAAAGGAGAAACTTATTCATGTTGATTATTTACTCCTAATACTAGATTTTACCCCCAGAGCCACAAAACTGCAATAAAAGAATCAGCAGCCAATGAACAGAACAGGTATACACATAGACTATATAACAAAAGTTCAACCTGCACCAATTTAGACTTCCTTACTCAAAACTTGTAAAACTCAGAGATCTACCCAACGAAAATAATGACATTTGCAATTATATAAAACATGTTGCCAAATTTCGTCCAAGTATGGATATCGAAACTAGTACCTGTATACATCTCTTGCTCGTTCGACATCCTCTGCAACAAGTTCTTCATATAAAGCATAATTGATCCTAAGAATCAAACAACAACAATGCAGATATTAGAAAGTTGCACAATTTTCACCCCTAAACACGGTAAATGACCCACAGCAAGGATTTTTTACCAAAAGTAAATGTAACGCTCCCAGTAAGGCTTCTTTCTAGCAGGAGGAACATTAACCAAAGCCCTCTCATACACTTCCCTGACTCTCTCCTTGTCACCTACACTTTCCTCTAGCTTAATGTAATCGAACCAAATGTCGTAATCAAGGGAGTTCTTCTTGATCTCACTCTCATACTTCAACCTCTTTCGCGCAACAATGGCATCATCAACACTCTCCTTAACCCCATACCGCTTCTTAAACGCAACAAACTTGTCGTAAACTTCTACATTACGTTCCTTAGGCAAGTGATCCAACGCAAACTTATAGATAGAACGTGCGCGTTCTATCTCCTTACACTTCTCCTCAAACTCAGCAAAGGCCACATACAGCTCCTCTACCCCATCATCCACTCTCAACAACACTCTAGCCTTCTCATACACACTTCTCGCTCGTTCCATTTCGCCGTTCTTTAGCTCAAAATTAGCATACCGAACCCATGTACCGACTTTCGGGTGACACTCAACAAACTTCTCGTACACGTCTCTAGCAAGAGCAACCTCATTGTACCTCAACTCGAACCTAATGTAGGACAACCACCCTTGCTCATCAGGGTGCCAAACCATCCATCTCTCGAAAACCAGCCTCGCCCCAACCACATTACCAAGCATCTCCTCGGCATGGGCGTACTTAAACCACAACTGGTCCACACGTGGGAGTAAACACACAGCCCTCTCACACAAATTCCTAGCGTGATCAACACACTTGTTCCGAAGCTCAAAGTCAATGTAATTGGTCCAATAGTTTGGGTTTTTACAATGTGGCTCGTGACCGCGCTCGTAAATAGAACGAGCGCGGTCGAGCTCGTTACGTGACTCTTCGAAACGGGCGTACTTGAGCCAGGAGGTTAAGTTAGAACCGGGATTATTGACCAAGTCCTCGAATTGCGCACACCTGATGATAGCGTGTTCTGCAAGTTCCGTGGAATCGGTGATTTGGTAATCGGGTGACCCGAATTGGGATGGCGGGTTGAGTTGTCGGGCTTCTCCGATGATATGGGCGGCGGTGATTTGGATGGGAGAAGGGTTCTTGTTCTTGAGTAAACTCATATTGGTGAGAATTTGGGGAAATTATTTGAATTGAATTGAATTGATGTAATTAGGGTTTGAGGATATTCTTCCGGCACCGGCGAACAGATAACATCCGGCAATGCTGCGGGAACAGACCCGAGACATAGAAAGACAAAGACGAGGGAGGTGTTTTTTTATTCTGACGAGCAAATTGAGCAAATATGTTAACGGTGAATCCCTTCAGAAAAGGGAAAAAAAAAGTTAAAATGACATTGTGTCACCCGGTGATACTCACTTTGAGTACCACCCGGGGTATTTTTGTACTTTACTTATTTATGTTTACTTTCTCTAATAATACTTTGTATTACAGTAATTTTGTAATTGAGGGGTATTATTGAAACTTCCAAATTCATTTTCTAAATAGAATTTATGTATCCCTACATCTAATCATCATAGCAGTTTGCATGTTCTTATTTTGGGACTTCGACGGTGGCTGCCATAGTTGAGGATCAATGGCGTTACCAAGCAAATACCCATCATGCCTAATTATCATGGAGGAGATCAACAAACAATTAATTAACCAAATATGTAAGCAAGTTTGATCTGTGAATGGTGTCGTGATAATTGCTGTCAACAAACAATTACGCCATCATCGACCATTATCAACAAACAATTACCCTACGCCATTATTCAATCAATTAACTTCATCAAACAGTTATCATGTCGGAGATCAGATCAACAAACAACTATCGACCTTTGCGATTACTTTTTGCTCCCGGGTAGAGTGAAGTAACTAGTAAGTAGGAGATGAAACCTTGAAGCACAATATATGTCGTGCAAAGTAGCAACTATGGAGGGAATAACTAATTAGGGAAAATAAAATACTTAAATGAATAATACTTCTATCATATTACATTTTTATCCTTTAAATTACTGGAATTAATATTACAACATATTATCAAAATTATTATATTTTAATAATTAAATGTGGGTGGTACTCAAAGTGAGTACCACCGGGTGGCACACTATCGCCGTCCAAAAGATAGTGAAGAAACGGTGAAAGTCAGAGTAGTTAAAAACTAACCGACTAATCAAGTGTGAAACGGTGAAAAGCTAGGTCAAATGCAAAAACTATCATACCCCGAGGGTACGGGTAGAATGGTACCCCCGGGCCTTTCTCAAGCTGGGTTTTAGTCAGATTTACAATTTCAGCTGGGCTTAATGTCAAACTTGGTCCAATACTTCATTTCAACTGAAACTCAACTAGAGATCATGGGCCGGGCCGGGCTTAGGTAAAAAAGTAGGTTCGGTGTGCGGGCCGGGTCGGGCTTTTCATTCGGGCCTAGATGGTCGCCCAAATCCCGGCCCTTTCGGGCTTTTTTTTTTTTTTAAAGTTATGTAGTAGCTAATTATTACATTTTGGTGATTTTACGCATTAATATTATCTAGTACTTGCATATTTAGTTTAATAATAGGGATATTGTATATGGTACCCCTGAACTTTCCGCTTTTATCAGGTGTACCACCGAACTTTCCGCATTGCCCAGAATGCCCCTGAACTTCCCGCTTCCTTTAATTGCACCCAAATTTCTGTTTTTCCTCTAACGCCACCCAAACCCTTTCTAACCCCGTTAACTCCCACCTAACTCTGTTTCACCCCTTTTAACGTCCATTCTATTTCCTTCCCTCTTTGCTTTCTTTATCAAACACATCTACTTCTAACGAATTTTTCTTCATCTCTCCTTCACCCCCTCTCTCCTCCATTGTTTTCTTCTTTTCCCTCTCCTCCATTGTTAAACTCTTTTGTTTTCTTCTTCTTCTCTCTCCTCCATTGTTACACTAACAAGGGAAGCATCAACAACAAAGGAAGCAACAACAACAACAACTTCATCAACAATAGCCCAACAACACTGACAAAACCAACACCAACAAATCGTGAATCCAACACCAACAAATCGTTAAACCAACACCAAAAAAATCCAACAACAACTACGAAATTCAAAATTCAAAATTTAAACTTCAAACCCTAAAAAATTGTGAAAAAAATTTGAACTTTGCATGTAAAAGAAGACAAAAATACCTTAACTGGGAGATTGTCTTCTTTACGCCCAAATCTGGTACGAATCAATGGTAGATTCACCCTCAATCTGGCGTTGAATCTCTGAGTTTTTTTTTTTTTTTTTTTCGTTCTGACAGTTACATTGAATGCTCTCACTAATCTGTCATTTTTTTTTTTAGAATTGCAAAGAGGGAAGGGAATTTGATGGAAGTTAAAAGGGGAAAAACGGAGTTAGGTGGGAGTTAACGGAGTTAGAAGGGGTTTAGGTGGCGTTAGAGGAAAAACAAAAATTTGGGTGCAATTAGAGGAAGCGGGACGTTCAGGGGCATTCTGGGCAATGCGCAAAGTTTGGGGGTACACCTGATAAAAGCGGAAAGTTCAGGGGTACCATAGATAATATCCCTAATAATAAGCTATTGTACCTTTGTAAAGAGATTTTTGATGTTATTATCATAAATTACAATATTTAAATTTTATTATAATAATATTTTGTTATTTTAATATACTTTATGTACTATATTTGGCTTAATTTTGTTACATTGAGTACTTTTTTACCAAATTCGTAATAACCGACATTATTTACACTAGATTGCATAAGTAAGATTTATAAACTTAAAAAAATTTGCGTTTAATTTTTGAAAGCGGGCCGGGCCAAATTTCGGGCGTTGAGCTCGGCCCAAGCCTAGCCCATATTATTGCGGGCTTTTTCGGGTCGGGCTTTGTGCCATTTTCGGGCCAAGTTGGTCGGCCCAAACCCGGGAAAAAATCGTGTTGGGTCATCGGGCCTGGGCGATTTGATCAGTTCTAAACTCAACCCCTTTCTCTCTCCTCCTTCCTCTACCATTCCCCTTTTATTTTCTCCCGACCCCCACCTACCACCACGCACCACCACCGCGGTAGCCCCCATCACCGACCACCACCAGGAACACCACCATCGACTCCCTCCCTCAAAGTGACGTCGGCGACCATCCTTCACTGCCTCCCATTTCTCCACGCCTCTTTTTCTATCCCTCCGTCCTCTCTTTCGCTCTTTCCCAACGCCCTCTTGATCAGCCACCCACATTGCATGCTTGCCGCAGTCACCGGCGTTGGACTCCCCTCCCCGAAGTCAATAATGTCGCCGGAAATAGAAGAAAAGGGAAGAGAGAGAAATGTGGGACAATGTGATAATGGGGGGCGAAAATGGGGTTGCATTGTCGGGATGGTGGGCGTGATGGCGCCAAAAAGTGGTTACCCCCTGGATTTCTCGGCGATAGGTGGTCATGGTGATGGTGGTGGTTTACGTCGGTGGCAGACTGGCGGTGGTAGGATGGGTGGGGAGTGGTGATAGAGATTGGAGGGGATATGAGATAAATGGAAAGGTATATCATTATATAACACAAACAAATTAGGGAAATTTAATAATAAAAATTGATCATTTTATAACACAAACAAAGCATTATGGAACAAAAATAGTTCGTTTTAGAAAGAAAAAGTGATTCATTATTTAGTATAGGAAGACCAAATCATTCATTTCATAACAGAGAGATTGATGTAATAATCGGATAAGGGCGAAGAGGCCACCACGTCCAGAAAATGAGAAATAGCTGTCCTAAAGGACCTTAAACACGTGAAAACGTGGAAGCAAGTAAAAAAAGGAAGTACGGAGCTCAGTGAATTGAAGGGGCCTGATGTTCCAAAAAAAAAAATCTCAGAGAAATAGAGAAGAGAAAATCGGTAGAAAGATCGATGTAAACGCAAATAAAAACCCTCGTAATAAGCTGAGTAGAAATAAACGCCATTGTAATAAGCTAAAGGTTACATCGTTAAATGCCACAAGTTTTCAAACGACAAGTAAGGAAATCCAAAAGCATAAAGATAGTCTTAGATGTGTAAAGCATAAGATAGGGCATGCAAACCCGCAAAATAAAGCTAAGTATGAGAACATTAATTAGGGCCTGGGGTGCTAGACGAGGTTTGGTCAGGCTCAATCTACTGAGGCTGGGCCGGAGCTGACATGATCTCAGCAGGCTCCTTAGGAAGGATGAAGGTCGAAGGGTCTGGCTCCGGATACAGCTCGTCCCACTTGTGGGCCAGCATCTCGTTGGGGGGTCCATAGCCTCTCTTCTCATAATCCGCCTGGGCTGCTTCTTTGTTAGCTTCGTTGAAAAGGGCCTCCTCTTGGGCTAGCTGCTTAAGGAACTATTCCAGGGAAGCTCGGCTGGAAGTTTGTCAAAAGCCAGCTTGGCTAGTTCCTTGGTGTGTGCAGATCCCTTGGCTTGCCCAGCAGCGCAATTAGCATCCACTGCAAAGTGGAAGTTCAAGGACCCGGTGTAGGTCTTTACAGAAGTGGTGGCCTTTTTGATCCACCCTAGAGGATCAACCACGACCCTCCCAGCGAAGTCCCTGTACCACCTGATCTTCTGGTAAAGGCCTTCTTCAGATCAAGGATCTCAGTATTAGTCTGGACCCTCGATTCCTTGTAAATCTGCTCGTGCTCGATCAGCATTAGTCAGCTCCTTCTCCTTGTCAGCCAGGGCCCTCTTTGTGGTGTCCAGCTGGGCTTTGAAAGAGTCCACTTGGTCCTTCAAGTCCATGTTTGTTTGGATCACGTTATCCAGCTCCCCCTAACGTTGTTTGGACTTGGCTTCCATCTCATCAAATTTGCGAGTTCCCTCTTCCAGCCTCTTGGCCATGGCCTCCATTTCATTCTTGCATCGTTCCAGCTCTTTAGACCCCTTTTTCCGGGCTTCAAAGTCGGCTCGGGCCTGACCTCCCAAGTCGAAGGCCATTTGAGACAAATGATCGATAGGGCCGGACGAGGAGAGAGCCAAGTGGCATGTCGCGTTCAACTGTAGAACGCGAAGAAAAGACGGTGTTAGAAAAAGGACCAAAAGCAAGAAACATGGAAAAAGAGAAGATAGGAAAAAAAAGTACCTCAGCTAGCTTGGTCAAAGCTAAGGGGATAGCGAACCCTTGCATAGCTTTCATATTGGTCCTTTGCAGGTGCTCGGCGAAAGGGCTAAGCATTCGGAAAGCCATAGCCATTTTCTCGGAGCCCTCTGAGTGAATGACCGAGTCAGGAGCTAGCAAAGGATCTATGTTGCCACCTACCAAATCCGACATAAAAACAGGGTCAAAGTGAGCGTCAAAACCAGGGAATAAAGCCTTAGCCTCCTCATCGCGATGAGAGGGGCCACCCTGATCCTCGTTCGTACCTGATGGACCTCCTGGAGTCACTTGGGTCCTGGTAAGAAGCTGGCTGAGGAACAAGTAGTCGTCTCCGTGGGGGGTGGTCCCCTGGCCTCCACTTGCTTCCATTTCTTTTGGTGGAGATGAGGAAAGGGGATCAGCCCCGCAGTCTCGGCATCCCTTTTCCTGCTATGAGCCCCTTTGTCCTGGTGAGGATTTGTAGGGACCTCCTCTTAAGAAAAAAGGTGAAGCAAAAATAATCGGTGTAAACTGGTAAGTTAAAAGAATTAAACAAAGGGAGGAAAACGAAGAATAGGAAGTAAAATACCGGAATAGGCTCGTTCCTCATCATGTCACTGGAGAACTAGTCGAAGGTGGACTGGTCATTAAGGTTCAGGGCCTCCCTCTGACTAGTCTACTTGGTGCTCAGGAGGGGTGCTGATGTATTGGTGGGCCACATCCATAGAGGTCTCAATGGTCTGCTGAAATCCGGCCTCGTTCAACTCCTTAACCTCCTCTGAGTTGACAGGTGATATTTGATAGATCAAGGCCCGTTGACCCCTGGTCCTAGGCCTCGATTGGAGTGGCTGATCGTCCCCGGTTTCAACCGCCTAGCTAGACCCTTGGCCAGGTGAGTCAACAGCCCCGACATCTAGGGCAGTAGCGGCACAGCAGCACTAGATCCCGCACCAGGATCACCATGAGGAACCTTAGGGACAGACTTCTGGCCCGCAAAAGCCTTCTCTAAGGTGTCGCACAACCCCTCCTGGCAGAAAAAAAGCAAACGACATCCCTTTTTTCAAAGATAGTCCTTTACGGGACTGTAGATGGTCTAGGGCAACACCTACAAGGGAGAAAAGAGTAACCCAGTTAGCACCCAATGCCACAGTGAGAAAAGAAAAACCATAAAGAAAAGAAGCCTACTGCGAGGGGTGACAGTGCTCAGGCCCGCCGCGCAAAGGTAATCCTCATTTTTAATGTCGTCGTAATCAGGGATCCAAAAACGATTACGCCAAGCAAACGTGCCATCTTCTTGTTCGACTAGATCCTCGGCGATGTAGTCCCGACAAGCTTCTTTCCAATCCGAGAGTAAAGGGACCTCACTTTGCTTTTTGAGGTCCCTCAAAGGATGGATGGCAGTAGAGACCCCAGTTTTGACAAAGAACCTTGAGGCTCTTGGAGTACAAACATGGTCTTCCATCCCGAAAAGCTATCCGGCTTATTTGTCAGGACCTTCTAGTGGGAAGTGACGCCTTTCCCTCGACGTTGGCGGATGCATATAGAAACACCCCCATCTGCCGAGCGAACGTCTTGGATGATGTGCAGCGCCCGAAATATGTTAAGTGTCATCGGTAACCCCACCAACTTCGATGCCATGATGTATGCCGTAATATCGCAGAAAGAGGCCGGAGAAATTTGAGTAGAGGATAGCTTGTAAAAAATAAAGATCTCTTTGAAAAGCCGATGGTGAGGAACCCGATACCCGCAAATTATCGAGTTGAGGTTGATGACAATTGACCCCGGCCGGGGGTTCGACAGGGTTAGGTTTTTGAGCCGGGGCTGATAAGGGGTAGGCTTCGGTGAAACCCCTCTTGGCCCTAAAGTCGGCAAGGTCCTTAGCCTTGTGTTTCATAATTGAAATTTGAAAAACAAAATTGGAAAGGAAGTTAGATAACTTCCACCAGTTTCCAAGAAATTTGGTAATGATGATGAAAACACATGGGCCACTGCATGCCGTACACGTGTAACCCGGGTAGCGGAAAAGGCGACTGCCTTTAACCCACTACGCCCACTTCCGTGATAAAAGAGGAACCGTTGTTCAAGAAGCATAACAGTCGCAGAAGCCCGGATAATGAGGCTACCGGCCCATATCAGTCCCTAACCAGGGCCGAATCGGCAACCCCACTTCTTGGAAAGGTCCGCTGAGGATCCTATTGATAAGGGCCAAAGCTTCTTGTTCTCCCCCTCAGGTTGACCAGATGTACCAGAGATGTACTAGAGAAGGCTAAGATCTACTAGCCCCTGACCAGGGCCGACGAAGAACACTCCTATTTGTGAGGACCGTGGTAGGTCCTATCGACAGGGGCCACCAATTATGTATCCCCCCTCAAATTGTCCCAGGAAGAGAGTAAGACGTGGTTATCGGGCGCCAGCATTCAAACAAGGGCCACAACTAGTTTTCAACATAATGTTTGAAGGCCGCCACCCTCAACAAGGTCCGAGAATATCATTTTCAACGTAATGTTTGAAGGCCGCCACCCTCAACAAGGTCCGAGGCTTCCAAAGAGTCAGGACTGGTAACATTCGAACAAGGGTCAACTAGTTGCTTTCAGCATTGTCCGAATGAAACTAGCCCCTCCGGCCGAGTAACAAGTACAACCAACGATTTGAGGTCTGTGTACCTTCGGATAAGGGCCAATTAGTTTTTTCATAACGATATCTGGAGGCGACGGACTAACCAACGAAATGATCCTTAAAAAAATAGCGACTTTAGCATCGACGGGAGGACCTGTATGCTAAAGGGTGCCAGGATGAGGCGTGTACAGGTAAAAATCCCATCCCCGTTCAAAAACCGGAGTGGGGCCCAATTATGGTCATGGGTAGCCTGGCTCGAAATAGAGAAAAGGGCTGAGCCAGGATGCCCATGAAAGGCTTATGTTGGGGCCAAAAATACTGATGGCCTAAATTAAGCAAAAGCCCGTATGCGTGAAAATGATCGATGCCCATGAAAGTGTTTAATGAAGGGTAAAACAGTCATTTATAGGGAGAGAGAATCTCAATCCTTGATAAGTGGTTACCCCCTCCCCAAGGGAGAAAGGACAGCCTTACACTTGGCAGGGGGGCCCTTATACAACCCAACCCTACTTGGAGGAATACTACACATACCCCCTCATTTCTAAGAGTAGGACATATTCATTCACTCTTACAACATCATTTTCAAAGGAGAATATCCTTACGTAAAACCCTTAAAAGCAGTAAAACCTTTCTAAACTCACCCTCTCTCTCTCTCTCTCTCTCTCTTAAATACTCTAGTAATACTATTTAGCAGGACCCTGACTTGAGCATCGGAGGGTCCTCGCCTGGGTAAATCTCGGTCCTGGGCTTGTTGTGTTTTTTGCAGGTCCTCATCAAGCGAGCATCCCGGATCCACCTAGGTCCCAACGTCCTCAAAAACCATCCGGGAAAATCATTCTGAACAGATACGCCAAAAGATTCTCATATATTGATGTCAGATTTCAACTCAAGATATATTGACTCATTATATGAAGAACAATCGCATCAGAACTTTGTTTAACATCATGTTTGGTAGATAGGAAATGGACGGAAAGGAAAGGAAAGGAAACAAATTTTTCAGCTTTCCTATGTTTGGTTTATAAAGATAGATGGGAAGTGGAAGGAAAAGAAAGGAAATGATTCTTTATTAAATTGTCATTTCCTTTCCCTCCTTAAACGGGCGAAATTGGACGGAAAGCCAATTTACTACATAATAACACTCACTTTACTTCAAATTCCTCCAAATTTTAAATAAGTGAATCAAACAAAGGAAACCGTAGCCCCCTTCCTTTCTCTTCTTTTCCTTTCCTTTCCTTTATTTTCCTTCCAATTTTTTCCGTTCAATTCCTCTCTACCAAACATGCTGTAAGGGAGAATTTGGTGACTTGATACTACCATATTGGCAGAAACGGACTATGCCTACCGGTCGTATGAACCATTTCGATATAACTAGCTAACAAACACTATTCAACATTGTGCATAATGTGAGGATTAAGATTGACCTAGTGGTTAGGAATTCAACTTGTCTGGGGGGTTGTCCCCGAAAAAATATGACGTTTATTCTTCCCCTAATTGGTGGAACTCGAGTACTCGACATAGTTACCCAGTCTACGTCCACTTCTCGACTACTCTTAACCGAGATGATCATTTTGATAGTCTCTCTAATTCTTCGGTTTCAACCATCTTTGTACGAAAAAATTGAAGAACTACTATATCCAAGGAGTCTTCGAGAGAGTATGACAGAAGACTACTTCCATGAAGATTAAAAATCGTAGCACATCTCATGGCATTAGATGATTGCATGAAACTTGTTAAAGACAATAGCTAAGCTTTGTCAACGAGGGTAATTACAAGTTTCGACTTAAAACTTATGTCCACAACTATGACATAGAGATAAACATAATGGTGTTTTTCTGTTAGATAGAGTTCATGGAACTGCTGCTCCAATGTCTTCATCTTCTTTCTTTACGACGATCAGCCTAATTCATCAAGTCCACGTCAGAGTCGCCGGCCTTTGCTGATGACCTCTGAGCAGCAGATGAGTAAAAGAAGAATGTTATTAAACCATTAACTTCTTGCCATAAAACGTAAACAGTGAGGAATTAAACTTCTACTGTCCGCAACGCCACTCGTAAATTGAAACTTTTTCCGTTCGCCTATAAACTTCCTACTTTCTAATTAGGCAGTGGCGGAGTTTAATACTCCTTTTGTTCGCCTATAAACTTGCTACTTTCTATTTAGGCAATGACGCAGCTCGCCAAAAATATTAGCAGGGGCTAAGATTTGATCCCCTGACCTCCTTTTCACATCACTTGCATTTTACCACTATGCTGAGGGCCAAGTGCTTATTTTATACTACAAAATGTACATATCTTTGAAACCAGCAGGGGCCTGGCCCCCTCCAATACAACTAAGATCCGCCACTATATTTAGGGGTGTTCATCTTTTAACTTTTTACTTAATATCTTTCCTTATTTGTACATGCCCAGACCCAACCACCGCCTCCACCGTTGAAACTACCACCACCGGGACCGGAAATCTCCGGCGACCCAAACCCCTCACCCTATCGCGGCCGAATCCACCTACTCCTCCTCCTTCAATTTCTTTTTTTCTTATCTTTTTCTCTCCTCCTTTTTCTCCTTCTCCGACAACAATGGTCGACTCCGGCGGTCCAACGTGGACTCCTCGCCGTCGGCTCGGCCCCACACTCTCTCCGCTCGTGGTCCAAACGTTAATAAAGAGTAAACGGTGGCCTAAGATGGTTCATTTTCAAAAACAACCTTGGCGGCGACAATGGTGAGGGAGGCAACTTAGGGAGGGGCGGCGACAATGGTGCTCGCCGGCGACAATTGATCGGGAATAGGATGTCGCCGGTGTGTACGTGCGTGGCGCGAAGGTGGTTGGCCGTGGTGGCTGGTGGTTAGGAGTTACCATGGAGGAGAGAGAAAGGAAAAATAGGGGAGGAAAGAAGAAAAAAGAAAAGAAAAATGAAAAAATCCTAGCCTTTGATTTTCTAATCTAATGGTTTCTATGAGTTCTCATGGTTCTCATATAAGGATTAGTTCTCATATGAACCTAATCCAGATTCCTTATCTTTAATTTGCCTTTAATTACATTGTAATTAATTCCTTGTTCATCAATGCATGATTTATCCTTATTTTTCCTAATTGGTTGTTTAGATTGAATTGGGTATTTCATATGCTTGGTTGATAATTGATGTTATTTGATTATTGGCCTAAAAGAAAGCAACTTTCACATGATTATTGTATGGTTATGACTAATTAGTGATTGTGGAATTAATTAGGCAACTAATAGATTATATTTGCTTAGTTTCATGGTTGTGCCTAATTAGATACTAATTGACATGGTGCGATAGTGGTATGTTAATTCGGTTATTTTTAGGCACCTTTGGGATCCTTTAGGCATGATTTTATCGTCACTTGTAGAACATATGAGTTGGGATGATTTAGAGCTTAATCACCAGTTTTACGAGTTTTTGGTGACCTTAGACCCTTTTGGTGAGCCTTGGACGATACTAGGGGATCAAGCTACGAGTTGGCGTGAAATTCGAGGAGAAGATAGCTTTACCACACTCCGGGAACCACACACCATTACCTCCCACTTCATTGGATCATAATTCTCCAACCAGAAGATATTATGCATAAATTCCAAAAGGAGAGGAAAGTTCATCGTCTTAGCTTTCGAACGATATATTATGAGCTCAAAATAAAGTTCGGAGATGAGAGTTATGCCCGTTCGAAGATTGCCCTACGCACAGTACCTCGACTCGAGGATCAGTACCTCGACTAGAGGGAGATCATCTCGACTCGAGGATTGTTATTCTCGAGTCGAGGAGCATCGACAGGACGGGTATTTTGAAGAACAAGCTCCTCGAGGAGTGGTTCCCTCGAGTTGAGGGGAGCGTCTTTCGGGGAAATTTCCATAACCTTGTTTTTGACGATTTTCCTTGGATTTTTTTACTTTTGTCTTTTAATGTTTTGTACCTATGTTAAATAAAGGGGCATGAACACATCCATAGTTATTATCACTTCTCATATTATTTTTCATCTAGTTTCATTTTTAGAGAGAGATTATCCAAAAAATGAGTTTTAATGCCAAAATTATTGTAATAATTTGTATGAAAGGATAATCACCTTCTACACTCTTGGTGTAATCAACATCTTTCATCCTATGTATTAGTAAGATTTCTTCTCTCTAATTTGCCTATAATTTCATTGTAATTAATTTCTTGTTCTTCAATTGCATGATTTGTCCTTATTTTCTCTAATTAGCTACTAGATTCGACTTGGGTATTTCATATGCTTGGTTAATAATTTATGATATTTGATTATTAGCGTAAAAGGAAGCAACTTTCACATGATTAGTGTATGGTTATGACTTATTTGTGATTGGAGAATTAATTAGGCAACTAATAGATTAAATTTCATTAATCTCGCGGTTGCGGCTAATTAGATACTAATTTCGGTTGTTCATAATCCTTTATTAATCTTTTCTCTTCATACCTTTGATTGTGATTTGTTTGAGTGGTCACTAGACAAATTAGGATTAAAGGAGGGGAATTTGGTAGCGGTTGCTCAAATTCCCCATAAAAGTGGATTAATTGGTTAAACCGTGATTATCTATGAATTGGTGTAATTAGAGAGAGGTAAAACTTGCTATATTAGGGTGTTAGATTAGATTATCACCGAGGGTCGCCTTAATTAATTTGGTATATCGTTTATTTTCCTTTTATTCAACTTTCAAACCAAAATCCCCCCTTTTCATTGTTTATTTCATATCCGTATTAGAATTGCATATTAGGCTATCCCTCGTCCTTGTGGATACGATACCCACTTACCCTTGCTAGTTTAGTAGGAATAGTGGTAGTTTGACTAGTAATAACGAATTATTAGCTATCAAATTTGGTGTCGTTGCCGGGGAAGTGGCTTTTTTAGTCTTTTTGCTATTTTTGTGTGGGTTTTCTACATATTTGTTTTTTTTTTTTGTAATTGTTGTGTGTTTTTGTGCCGTTAAGTTTATGTTTGTATAGACCATCATCTATGGTCTAGTCACATTTGATTTTTTTGTTCTTGTGTTTTTTGTACATATTTATTTATTTATTTGTCATTTATGGATAAAAACTGTTTTCCTCAATTGAATGATAAACCTTTTCATATCTATCTTTCTCGACTTGAGGAACTTGATGGAACTTCTAATGTTTTCTACGGGTTGGACTTAAATTGGATTATTTTGAATGGTATAAATTTTGAAACCCGAGATTTGGCCGATTATATGAGTAATGGAAAACTTTATGACATGGAATCTTTTAAGGTTGATATTTTGGAAAACTCTAGTGATATTGCTGCCCCCCAACTCATGAAGAAATTGGCAGACATATATTTTACGAGGGTCACTCAGACTGCAGCCTCTGTTCGGATTGGCTTCGGATGGTCCCTATTTCTGGTTTAGGGCAGACAATTAATAGCCGGACTTATCGTTGTGTCCTGTGCTATCGTTTGGGGGTCCCTTTGTTCTCTTTGGACCGCCGTGGTATGCCTGTTCTAGGACTTTCGCTGGGGATATTTATGGGGACCATGCGGTTTCGTGTGCCGGGGTTGCGGGTATCAAGCATCGTCACAATGTTGTTCGCGACATCCTGGTAGACGTCTACTATCGGTCCGGGATTTCAGCAGGCAAGGGGGTGGGTATTGGGCTTGTCCGCACTGATGGCAGCCCTCTTCGTCCGGCGGATGTGTTATTATATTATTGGGATGGTGGGCGTGATGTGTGTGCCGATTTGACTGGTTCATCACCCTTAACTCAGTCAGGCTTGGTCGGTTTTGAGTCGGGCGGGGTTGTGTGTGTTGCGGCTCATCGTAAGCATACTAAGTATGATGCTCGATGCGCTTCTTTTGGGCTATGGCTTTCTCCCTTTCTCCTTCTCTTCGCTTGGAGAATTGGAGTCAAGTGCTGTTGCTTTGCTACAACACATTCAGCGGTAGTCCAGGACGCAGGACATTGGTGCACAGGCTGCGGCACATATTTTCTCTAGTATTGGGTTTTCTATAGCCAAGGGTGTGGGGGCCCAGCTTGTTCCGCGGCTCCCAACCAACTTCTTGTAATTTATTATTTCTAATTAATTTATCATTAAAATAAATAATAAAAATAATTATATTATATATGATAAATAAATTACATATATTAATCACCTTATTTATTTGAATAAATTATAACAAACCTTTCGGCTTCTTTATTTACCTTTTTTCAATGATTTTATAGTTAGTTAGAAGGGTTTTTTTTCTTACTGACGCTAATCAATGTAGTGACTTTTGGCCGCTGGCCTCCCAATTCTACCGTAACATGTTAATTTCACGTACTATATATGCTTTTGTAATTTCTTGATTTAGCACACAAAAATATGCATTTTACATAATTGTTCCAAGTTGTCAAAATAATGAATATTTTGGTAGGGAAAAAAGGGGTGCAACTAAATGATTCTTCAATACATATAGAATGGGGTTAGGTCTTATTACTTTTATGTAACCATCATTCATAATAAGGTTTTGTAAGCTTTTTGTTTGCAATCCAAAATGATTAATTAGTTCCAAATCATGGTGATTTTGCACTAGAATTATTATAATAGAATTTAATCGATTCGGTTACTTATATGTACGATTTTCAATTGTTTAGTTTTAACATTTTAATATTGTACGATTACTCCAGGCATTGATCGAAGTGTACTCAATTTTGGTTATAAATTTGGGTGTGCATGAGTCATAATTTTTTTTTTTAAATTAAAAAGTGAAATTTAATTTAAACTTTTTGTGTTGCAAATTTCAAATATTGAATGACAACTTCGTATGTAATAAAATTAAACCTTCGTATAACATCTACACAATAATATCAATAGGTAATAAAATCAAACAACAATGCTTATTATGATGGATCAAAAGATGCCTATGTTGTTATGATGGGTAAGAAAAAACTTGTCTTTATTAATAGCTACAAGGATTGGTTTCAATTTTTAGGTGATCGAATGAAATCAGAAATTGAGCTTATATTTGAGGACTCATTCAGTAAGTTAGTATCTTGTTTGTTTCAAGAGGTTGAAAAGGAGTCTCTAAAAGTTGAATCTTTGACTTGCGGCTAAGAAACTTCAAGTGAGAGTGAAGAGGCCTACAACGCGAAGTCTTTCGAGTCTATCGTAGAAGACAATCAAGTTCAAGATTTAGATTTTTGCATCAAAGTTCATGAAGAGACAATGCGTGCAACCATGGCGAAGAAGCAAGATTAAGTCCCTATACTTCTACTACTGACGGTTGGGTAAACAACATATTGTAGCAAAGAAGAGCAAGGCTTTAATTATGCTTGTTGGAGAGCATGAGAGTCTAAGGCATACAATTGAAGATTTTTCTTCAAAAGGCGCGAGCAAGACTACTAAGAAGATGAAGATGAGGTTTGAATCAAAACCTAAAGGAAGGCTTAGAGGGTGGTTGGGTGGAAAGCGAGCTAGTGTGTTCAATGATGGATTGACTTCATCCTATTGGATTCGAGGTCGAATCTTTTTAAGAGGGGGAGGGTGAAACGAGATCATGAGCCTGAGAGAGCAGACCTCATATCTGTTCCATCAATTAGTGCAAAACTGTTATAAAGGAGATAGAACCAAGTTCTGTACTCTCCAGTTTGCGTATATTGTTAGGAAGGTTGTGGTCTTTTGTAATACCCCATATTTCAGATAAAGGTTTCGAAGAGATTAAGGGCTCATATGAAGTGTTTAAAAGGATTGACAGTGCTACTCATACCAACAAAGTCGACTTACCTTTTAGGAAGACCATTTGATAAGAAATCCACAGTTAAGAGTGTTTGACTGAGAGCAATTTCAGGATGAGTGACCTCCTGGGAAGTTCCCAGGGTGCGCACGAGTGAGTTCAAAATGCGCCTTAAGGACCTGTGTTGGTCTGTGGGGTCAGTACACAGTCTGGCAAGCTGCCATAGGTGACTACTACCACGTCAGTTGATGAGTCAGGGTGTTACATCTTTAGCTATAGGTCATTTTCCATATTGTTGGGCCCCTGCGTTTGGCGACTATCAGTCCAATTAGTATGATATTGTCCGATTTGGGCTTAACACTCACGGATTTGTTTTTGGACTCCTTCCCAAAAGGCCTCGTACTAATTAGTTTGATAATCCCGTATAAGGAAGTCTTTCACTTCTTATTTCTCCGATGTGGTGCTTGGGTTTGCACCCCAACAATCCTCCCTTCAAACCAAGACCCATCATTGAACCTCGATTTTACAACCTCCCCTCAAGCGACAATCTGCTAGCAACGCACAGATTTCACTAGGTCAGAGATCCCTACTAGAGGATACACCCACATCACGCGCAATCCCTACAAATTAGGGCACACCGTCCCTAACCAGGCTGCCACCATTCTCGAGTCTTGATCACCTCCCCTTACTCGACACACCATTCTACCAGAGTCACCACGTCTGCACCACATAACTAACCCATGAGCCCATGTGCTCCTGAGCTATGTCTGCACCACATGTTCCCACTCTAGGTCTGGAGAAAGAATCTCAGCACTTGATAAGTGGTTACCCCCTCCCCAAGGGAGAATGGTCAGCGTTACACTTGGCAGGGAGGCCCTTATTACAACCAAACCCTACTTGGAGGAATATTATAAATACCCCCTCTTTTCCGAGAGGAGGAGACATTACATTCATTCAACACCATTTCCAAGGATATTCTCCTTACATTTATTACAACAAGTAGTAGACCTCTCTCTCTAAAATCTTTCATTTAATATTCTTGGTACCTTATTACTAAGGAGTGTCACCCCTGACTTGAGCGTCGGAGGGTCCCCACCCGGGTAAAAACCCCCGGGTCCTGGACTTGTTTCCTTGTGTAGGTCATCAAAAGCGACGTAGCCACGAATACACCCACAAAGCTCTTCCTAGAAGGACCTCGGGAAAATCATCCCGAACAAGTGGCGCCGCCTGTGGGGAAGACATAGACTTTTCTGGTGGAAACCTGTGAAGCGAAGGAAAGGTGACCACACGTAAACCGATGGAAAGTAAGACGAAGACGACGAAGACGGAAAAGATTATACCCGAGCCTACCCACACTACGGTGGCGGGCACAGAGGAGACCATAGCCGAGATGGTGACGGCAAAGAAGGGAGGCGTGACGGCCAAGCCGAAGGAGAAGGCGGGGGCGTCAAAACCACCTCGCAAAGAACCGGAGAAGGAAGCCGACCAAGTATCCCTCGACGAGAGGAACCGAATGCTAAAGGGTGGCAAGATGAGGCGTGTGCAGGTAAAAATCCCATCCTCATTCAAAAACCGGAGTGGGGCCCAGCAGAGGTCATGGGTACCCTGACTCGAAATAGAGAAAGGGGCTGAGCCAGGATGCCCATGAGAGGCTTATGTTGGGGCCAAAAAATACCGATGGATTGAAATGCGCAAAAGCCCACATGTGTGTAAAAGGCTGAAAGCCCAAGGAGTCGATTAATGAAGGGCAAAATAGTCTTTATGGAGGAAAACAGATCTTAGTCCTTGATAATGGGTTGCCTCCTCTCCAAGGGAGAGATTATAGCCATACATCTGGAACTGGGGCCCATCATTGTACAGAAAGCATACTATGAGGATTGCTATAAATACCCCATCAATTCTCAAGAGAAAATATCATCTATTCTCCTTATTACAACATCAATCCCAATTCACGGTAAATCTATCTAAACTTTCTCTCTAAAAAATTTCATTTAATATTTTTGGTACCATATTTCTAATGAGAGCCACCCCTGACTTGAGCGTCGGAGGGTCTCCACCCGGGTAAAAACCCCCGGGTCCTAGACTTGTTTCCTTGTGCAGGTTATCAAAAGCGACGTAGTCTGGAATCCACCCACAAGGCTCTTCTCAGCAGGACCTCGGGAAAATCATCCCGAACATGGGCGGCGAGGATATCGGCGGGGAGATGGTGAGGACAAGGTACGGTATTGGGTGATGAGGGAAGGGGAGTAGGTGGTAGATTAAATTTAATTAATTGACACTTAATCACCCACTCCCACCATTTCTTGGTTGTTGTGCCCAAATGAAATGCCAAGACCTTGTTCAAAAGGAGGGAGTATTTCAGACACCTCATCAATGTAAAACAATTTGTTACTAGATTTTGTTTTTTCTCTTCATCTTCAACCCCAATCTCGACCCTTCTCACCGGTCACCAATTCACCACCTTGCACCACCAACAAACGCCGCTGCCAACCATAAGGCGTTTGAGTTGCCCTTAATCCTATATGAACATTCGTCGAGATCTAAGTTGTGAAGAATGCTCAAAATCATGCCTCTTCTTTGTTTCGACATTTATAAGATCATGGAAATCTTGCTAATCATGTTTTTGGTCTTTTAATTATTGTCGATCCATCCTCAATTTAACAAGCCCAAACCTAAGCCCAATACCAATCTTTATATGGTACTCTCGAGGCTATATCAAGTTCTTGCACCCCTCTCACAATAAAAAAATAGGGAAATTTTCCAATGTACCCCTAAGGTTTCCGAGATTTTCAGGTATACCGCTCAGGTTTTCGACTTTCCCAAAATACCCCTGAGGTTTACAAAATGCGATGTTTTTGGTAGTTTTTACTAACGCCGCCTAACACCGTTAGCTATCATAGTGCCTTTGACTATTTTCACTCAAATTGACTCTTAATCTCATCAATTAAAACAAAAGAAAGAAAAAAAAAATAAATACTCAACCCATATTCTCTCTCCTCTTCTCCCACCTCCCACCTCCACAACCCCCAACCACCTCATCCACCACCTCCTCCAACACACACCACCACCGGTGCTCCGCCGACCACCACCAGACCACCGACGACCCAATGTCGATCCCACGTGGGCCATGATCGACCACCACCCGCGCCTCTTTTGGCCTCCATGGTCACATATCCCCACAATTTTATTCACTTTCACAACTCTCTCCCTCCTCATTTTCCTCATTATATGGCAACATTGGAGGTCTCCGGCCGTGTATGTAGGTGGACCTGGACCAGGAGTGGTGGTGGAGCAAGGATGAAGGTGGGGGAAGGTGTAAAAGGGAGGATCGAGGGATAGAGAAAGAAGCGTGGGCATGGAGGAACGGGGGTCGAGACTATGATGGTCGTAGTGTGGTCGCCGGAATGGGGCACGTCCAGGGGTGGTGGTGCTGTTGTGGTTGATGGTGGTCTGTACTTGTGGCCACTGTGGGAAGATGGTGCTTGGTGGTGGGGAGGAAAGGGGAAACGGAGAGGAGAGAGAAAAAAAAGGGTGGGTTTATTCATTTTTGAATTTTTGATTTTGTTTTAGTTATTAATGTGATAAAAGGTTAATCATGAGAAATTATTTCAAATAAATACATGTGTTAACGGTGTTACATGCCGTTAGTGAAAAACACAAAAAAATAAAAATATTTTGGGAAACTCGGAAACTTGAGGGGTATACCTGAAAATCTCGGAAACCTCAGAGGTATATTGGAAAATTTCTCTAAAAAATAACTACCCCCACTATTCTTTTACACTTCATTTTTATTTTTATCTTTTTTAATTTTCTTAAATCAAGTCTGCACCTACCGTAAATTCAGTAATTTACCACATCCCGGATCCAACAAAGAATCAAAAAGCAAGCCAGACATTACCGCATAATTACACAATCCATTCTATTTTACACACATGGAAACTTTATTTCACTTAAATAAGTCAGAAAAGAAAATACAACAATCATGACGCCCCATCATGCCTGAGTTTCATGACAGCAACACAACGTAGGTCTTCAGGGGTGTCATCGGCTTCAGATGCATGAATTTTCTGGCCGCTAGGACATCTCCTGCAATGAAGAGCCAATTTAAATGCATTGAGCTAGGGATGGTGGGTTGAATTGACCAGTAGTGATGAACTAAAAGAATAAGAGTTTTACCGGTAACTTCCCTCTCCAGATTCTTCGCCCTTCCTCTTTTTTCATTCGCTCTGCTGTACCCCAATCTCCAGCCCCTTTAAGAACGGGCTTAGGAACCTTCTGCCTTGCCTTCCGTGGTAAAATCCATCCTGTAACGTTTAACAGAAATTAAAAGAGACGAAAAACAGCATGTCTCAAAAGATACAAGTTAGGGAGTGTTTGGGAACAAGGATTTGATTCTCAAATCCAAATTTGACATAGATCACATGTTTGGGAACTTAAGAATTTAAGAATTTGGATTTGTGTCAAATCCTTTGGAATTTGTATCAAATCCAGTTAGGCCAAAAACAAATGACACCTCGAGAGGTGTCATTTTGAAATCCCACCCTCCCCAAACATTGAATTTATATTTGAATTCTACGTTCTCAAATAATGAATTTGAAATGATTACAAATTTCCAAATTCATATTTCCAAACACTACCTTAGTTAAAAGTCATGTCCATTATTCTACGATGACAAGAAATTTACCAGACAAGGAGGAATAACAAGTCACTAATCCCACAACGTAAAACACCTTAGTGTAGAACAACTATGGCCAAAGTTTGTGAAACAAGGTATATAAAGCTCCCCTCCCTAGGTAACAAAGACTATATAGACAAGACAACATCACATATAAATTTGACACGCGAAGTAATAAGCATTAGCCATGAATTAAAACAAAGGTGACTCATTTGCTCATCCTATTTCTGTGGCAGGAGTTCCACGTTTGATATTTACTGCACATAATAGAAACAGACATAGAAAACAGCAATTAAAAGAACAGTTTTCGAGTTGCCTCACACCCAAGTTATTTGAGGTCTAGTAAGTGAAAGTTAAGTTTACGCTTCACATTAATGTATTTATGCGGTTTGAGATTTGTAAATTTGTACTAGGTAATGTGTAAGCTTCACTTAGATATATGTATAGGTGGTTTGAGTGAAAGTGTGACACTCATTAAGACATTTGTATAACTTGAGCAGACCCCAAGTTGCCCTCAAAAAAATCTATTGTTCACTAGAAATGCAAGGCCCAATTGAAGCACATATTTTGTGTAAATCATAAAAAAAAAAAAAAAAAAAAAAAAAAAAAAAAAAAAAAAAAAAAAAAAAAAGGTTTTACCGGCACTTTCCGCCTTCTTATTAATTCGCTCCTTCTCTTCGTTCATTCACTCTGCTGTACCCAATTTCCAGCCTCTTTAAGAACAGGATTAAGAACCTTCTTCCTTGGCTTTCGTGGTAAAATCCATCCTGTAACGTTAAAGAGAAATGAAAAGAGATGAAAAACAGCATGTCTCAAACGATACAAGTTTAAAAGTCGCATGTCCATTACTTTACAAGAGAGACAAGGAAGAATAACAAGACACTAATCCCACAACATAAAACACCTTAATGCACAACAACTATGGCCAAAGTTTGTGAAACAAGGTATATAAAGCTCCTCCTCCCTACGTAACAAAAACTGTATAGACAAGACAGCATCACATATAAATTTGACACGCGAAGTAATAAGCATTACCCAAGAATTACAACGAAGGTGGCTCATTTGCTCATTCTATTTCTGTGGGAGGAGTTCCACGCTTGATATTACGGGGCATAATAGACACACATAGAAAGCAACAATTAAAAGAACTAGAAAGAGTCCATGGTCGAACAATTTTCGAGTTTTCTCACACTTAAGTTGTTTGGGGTCTTGTAAATTTGTACCAAGGGAAAGTTCAGTTTACACTTCACATAAATACATTTATGTGGTTTGAGGCCTTGTAAATTTGTACAACAAAGTTTAGTTTACGCTTCACTTAAATATATGTAGGTGGTTTAAGTGAAAGTGTGACACTCATTAAGACACTTGTGTGACTCGAGCTGACGCTAAGTTACCCTAAAAAAGATCCATTGTTAACACTATTTGGAAATGCAAGGCCCAATTGAAACATATTTTGTGTAAATCATGGCAAAATTAACACTTCAAACAGTTTTTTTTAAAACCCACAAAGATAAGGCTGGTATGTGGCTTCCTTCTTATGCTAGATCTTACGGGCTAAATGAGCGCCATATAATGACAAACTCATAAAATAAAAGTGAACACGATCACACAAGGTTTAAAGTATTAGCCACCTAAAGGCACTCCTATATACTTGCGGGATCTCTAAAATACTGAAATGTTGAGTATGCGGAAGCAAATTAAAGGAGAATCAGTGTTCCACCACACACAAAGAGGGGAGGACTACAAGATATAGAAGGGTCACGTGGAACGAGAGTGATGACGTACCAGATTGAGGGGTCATTGGGGTCATCGGCTTCAAATGCAAGAATTTTCTGGGCGCTGGGACATAACCTGCAATGAAGAACCAATTCAAGTACATTGAGCTAGACATTGCAAGTTGAAATGATCGGTTGCAATGAACTGAAAGAGTAAAGAGTTTTACTGGCAATTTTCCTCTCCAGATAAATTCGCTCTTTCTCTTCATTTATTCACTCTGTTGTACCCCAATCTCCAGCCCCTTTACGAATGTGCTCAAGAACCTTCTTCCTTAGCATTTGTGGTTGATGCCATCCTGTAACGTTTAACAGGATTGAAAACAGACATAAATCGGCATGTATCAAAAGCTACAAGATTAAAAGTCGCATATACATACATTATACTATAACAGAGACAGGAAATTTTACCAGACAAGGAAGGATAACACGACACTAATCCCACAACGTAAAAAAACTTATTGCGGAACTATGGCCAAAAGTTTGACATAGACAAAGACTAGAAATTTGCAGAACTAAAAAGCTTACAGACCAAAATAGACACGAAAAAAAAAAACAGCAATTTAAAGAACTAGGAAAGACTTTACGAGGAACATGCACAACTGCCAAAACACGACATGTTCTCATGGCGAAGACCTACGTGGTTTGAGGCCTTGTAAATTTGTACAAAGTAAAGTTAAGTTCACACTTCACTTAAATACATGCAGGTGGTTTGAGTGAAAGTGTGACTCTCATTATGATATTTAAGTGACTCCCAGTGACGCACGTCGCCCTGAAAAAGTCCATTTGCCCAAATAAAGCACGTATTTTGGGAACATCATGGCAAAAATTAACACTTAAAAAATACTTATTTTTTCAACAATAACCTATAAAGGTTGGTATGTGGGTTACTTCAAATAAAAAGCTTGTTTGGTAGAGAGGGATTGGACCGAAAAAATTGGCCAATGTTGGAAAGCGGTAAAATCTGTTTCCTTTCATTTCCTTCAAACCACTCCCTCCCTCCCTCCCTACCAACCAACCAACCAAACAAGCTGTAAATGAGCATAATGACGAACTCAAAAAATAAGGGAAAGAATCATAAAAGGTTTAATTGTGACGGTGAGACCTAGTGGTAAATTAATCCACCACGCACATACAAACAACAAGATATAGAAAAGTCGCGGCTTCTTGAAAGACGTCTCCTTAATTTTAAAACAAATGAAGTCATGATAGACAACAAAAACTACGAATTCACGAAAGAGTACAAGAACATTGCAATGGATGAAAAGCAGACTAGAGAAGGCAATACAGAAAGTGTGACTTACGATCGGGAACGGTTCCAGAGGCAGACCCGCAGACAAGGGTGGCATTGACAAAGAAAGGGGTGTTAAATTTATAGGAGAAAGACGCCAGTGATCGAAAATAAGACTGCGTGTTGTCACGAGGATCAATGACCTCCTCAAGGACGTTGATCAAGACCGCGCGAGAATGGTCTTGTATTATGGTGAGCTTCTCGTAATCGGCTAGTATAGTAGTAACGACATAGCAAAAGAAATTGCGGTGCAAATGGAATAGTTTTCGCCACGGCCAGAAATCCGCACGGTAGAACAACTTGCACTTGTCCAATTCATTTCCTTCCACCATTACTAGTTCTAGTTCATCACCGGAAGAGAGGTCACTCTTAATAATCTGCAAAGGCTGGTCATAACCGGTTATATCAGCATCGACTGCGCTACCAGGCCTCCAAGTACCTGTAAGATCGTATAATACTCTAATAATCGACCTCTCTATTATTGAAAATATTATGGGAATTTATAGTACATAGCATAAGCAAGTGCATCACGCCTAACCTAATGGCTAATACAATGTACCTTGTAAGTATAAGGTACATAATAAATTACATACTCCGTATTCACCTTATCGTCTACATTTATCCTCTATCACTCCCCGGCAGTCGGAACGGCAGTTGTACGAAAGTTGCGACTGGATCCAGAAAGGAATGGCACGACATGATCAACGAGGGAGCATTACCACAACCACAAAGCACGGACCACTGTGAAAAGAAAAACAAACAAAAATGCAAATACGGACCCGTATGCGAGGCCATGGGCTCTCGATCGACTAGACTATGTAGGGAGTCAGGGTGCGTAGAGTCGACTATCCCTATAGGGTGATAGGACAAGCATGAAAAAAAAAAGAAAAAAATAATAATAATAAAAAAAAAACAGTGGTGATAGAGTCGTGCATGACAAGGCCACTTCGGAATCGGCGAAGAACACGGAATTGAGGCAGCGACGGGCGGCAGTAGCGACGATGGCGGCTGAGAGGCGGCAAGAGTGTCCTGAACTACTCATCATGCGGCTTGAGCGGCGATGGCGGCTAGGCGGCAAACCGTGGGCTGCACGACGTGGTCTTGGCGATCCGTGGGCAAGGCTGAGCGACAACGTGGTCGTCAGGGGCTACAAGAGCCAATGGTGTGGTGTGTCGTCCGGATGTGAGTCTCCACGGAGGCTGCTCAATGAGAGGATCGTGCCTGAAGAACCTCCTAAATCTGATCATCGCAAAACCGCGGGAGGAGAGAATTGTGGTGAATCAAGGAATATGTAGCCGCGGTAGGGTGAAGTAGTTGCTATTATTCATCAAATATGAAAATGCCAGTAAAATGAAAATTAATAAAATAGAAAAACACTAATACGAAAGGCCTGGCCGGAGATAGTTAGGAGAGAATAACCATCTCCGGCCGGGAGAGAGGAAGCAAGAAAAAGATGTTGTTTAGGATTTGTAGTTTGTGATCGAACCCTAAAATTTTGGACCGGACCCGTACCCGTCTATAACGGGTCCGGTTTCAAACCCGCCGGGTCCGGGAACAGTTCCAGGTACCCACTTTTCAAGCTCACCCCTAATAAATATCACCCGTCCTCCCCCTTTATATACTACTCTACAAATAGACCGACTTAATTTGAATGGATCAGACTTTTATCCCAATTTTAATGGGCCGACCCAAGGTTGACAAACCCTGACAGACTCCCAAAAAATTGACCAAAACCGATTGACTTTTTTTTACTCTCTCTCCTTATTTTTATTTTATTCCCCTCATCAACCCTTGCACGTATTAATTACATAGTGGTCGTTTGGTTGCATATGTGAATTCGAAATGCCCATGAAGTTCCACTTCCCGGATTGTAGAAATTCACATGAATTTCTCAAAACTGTTTGGTTGCATGTAGGAATTGAATTCCCACAGGAATTACCAATTACCTAGGGGGGGCGTGGTAAGCCAATTCCCCCATTCTGTAGGAATTGGAAATTCCCATGATTTCTCAATTCCCATGATTTTAGGCAACCAAATAATTCCAAAAAAATTCATTCATGGGAATTTCGAATTCCCATGATTTTGAGTGGCAACCAAAGGACCACATTAAACATAAAAAATAGTATCAATCAATCTATCTATCTATTACTTTTAATAATTGCGTGCATAAAAAGCTGACGTAGAAGAGAATTAAAATAAAGCTGACATGTGTACGAAAAACAGTATTTGATTGGTCCAAATCAAATATAAACGATCTGATATCTTTTCTGACAAAAACTAAATATATATGATACAAATCAAATATCAACATTAAAATATCATTTTTAACCAAAAATAAAATTATATGATATCATTTCTTTTTTGAATCTGTGATGTCTGTTTGATATTGTTTTCTATATCTATGTTTAGCCCTTATTTTGTATGACAATTTAACTTTAGATTACCTTAATGAATTTGAACAAAAATACTTAAGCTCCAGTATATAATTTGCTAAATATTAACAATGACAGATCCCTTAAAAAAAAAAAAAAAAAACAATGACAGAAAAAATTGGTTACCTATTAAAAATCTATTATCATTATTATATTTACCAAAATCGTTCTGGAATAACGGGTGGTTGGATATGACCTAGCACATGGTTTCGAATTGGGCTATCCTTTAATCCTACAGTACATTTTGAGATTTCAAGTAATATCGTGAAAAATTATGAATAAAAAATTAAGAGAGATTCATTACCAAGAATTCAACTGCGTTCAACAAATAAAACATTTGGATACCGATAAACTTTACAATGAAATAAGAGTTGTAACTTGACTCTTTACTAAACATACACTCTGATATTTAATTCACCATATATAGATGTTATTTAGAATTTGAGTTTCAAGTTTCGAGGCACATGTGCAAAGTACAGTCTTTTAGCGCTAATGACCGTAAGGTACTTTTTTTTTTTTTTTTTTTTTTTTTTTTTTTTTTAAATGGTATCATTTGTAATCTAATAGTTAGAGTGAAGACCAACAAATAACAAACGACGGGGTAAAACTAATACATTGGTGTTAAACTCTTCTACCTTTTTATGACTTTTCTTAATCTATTTATGACACATCAATAGTACCTAAAAGTAGGACATATTTCAGTAAAGCTACGGGTCGGCTAAATTTTGACAAGGAAGAGGTATTACCTAGATAATTTGATGGGGATAGGAGTGTCGTGTGGTATCTTATGGATGTTAGTAGTTGACGAAGGTTGAAGGTAGCTACATAGTTTGACTAGGGTGTGAGTATTGATTATGTAGATCAGATAGAGAAGTCGGTAGGGTTAAGAGTCGGCTAGAGAAATTTGGCATGAGGTAAGAGGGGTGCCGGCTATAAAGACGACGGGTAATGAGGTTGCCATCTAGAAAAGTTCATTATTGGGGTAGGCTAGACAAATGGACAATTGAGCGAGTAGACAAGTTGACGGGGGATCAAGTTATTATCATAATAAATTTAAATGTCTTTCTTAATGTTAGAGTTATTTAAGGTTACGTAGACTAGATTATTTTAATTTAACATGGATATTACTATCTATAAAAAATGTAATTGATCCTTATGTGTGTGAACGGGTACCAATCAGAGTTACTATTATAAATAAACTGATTTGAAGGGTACAAAAATAAAGATAAAGATGTCGACAACTTGGTTAACAAATGAGTTAAGGACCAAAATGGTGTCTCAACTTTCCCAAAAATCAGAAAATGGTGTCTGTCAACTTTTATACACCAATTTGGTGTCTCCATCCCCCTTTCCGTCATATATGCTGTTAGGTCAGTTTTTTTTTTTTTTTAGCAAAATTCAACTCTTCTACTGTGCCCCTCTCTCCTCTATCTCATGTATTCATCCCTATCACTCACCACCACCACCACCACCACCACAACATCATAATTATCTCAATCTCGATCAATCTCCATCTCCATCTCCAACTGATACATGTTATTAAAAACAAGCCTACCTTCTAATTTTATCTCTAAATTTCTCAAACCTCTTCGGTAATTAAGCCATGGTTTTGGTGATTCGGAACTTCATTTGATCTCGTCGCCGGCGAAGGTGGTACTGGGTGGTGGAGGTGGCGGTGATTTTGATGATCAAGTTGCCACACGACAAGATAATTCGTGAGTATTCCCTTTTCTCACCAAGGTAATGTCGACACAATTCATATGATCCATTTAGTTTTTTGGTGCTTGACTCTCATCCTGTCTCTCTCTCCTCAATATCCCTACCCTCTTGATTTTCTCCTTCCTCAATTTCCCCCCTTTATACTTGTAATAACACAATGGAATTATACCCACAAATCCCCATTTCTCCAATTTTTCCCACAACTGCCAAAATCTTTATTTCCTCCCCACACACAAAAAAAAACGTTGTTCATCGATGAAGACCACCAAAATCCGATTATCATCAAATATTAGTATAATCAATTTTTTTTTTGTCTTAAATCAATTTTTCGTTCAAGTATAATCGAACGGAATTAGGTATGGGTTGGGGATTTTCTGGGTTTAATTTGGGGATTTTTATGGGATTGATTTGTGGATTTTTCTGGAATTGATTGGAGATGTTTCTGGGTTTAATGGGGATTTTTTTGGGTTTGATTTGGGGATTTTTTGGGATTGTTTCGGGGATTTTTCTGGGTTTGAATGGGGATTTTTCAGGATTTGATTTGAGGATTTTTATAGGTTTGATTTGGGGGTTTTTCTGGGTTTGATTTGGGGATTTTCTGGGTTTAATTTGGGGATTTTTTAGGGTTCATCATTTAATTAGAAGAACGCGAGTGTTTTTTTTTTTTTTTTTCTGGGTTGGGAGTTGGGACTTGCTGGGAGATGGAGGAGAGGGAGAAAGGATAGACTAAGAGAGTAGAGAGAAAAAAAAGATGCATTATTGTTAACGGAAAATTGGATGGAAGTGGATGGAGACACGAAATTGGTGTATAAAAGTTGATAGACACCATTTTCTGATTTTTGGGAAAGTTGAGACACCATTTTGGTGCTTAACTAGTTAAAAAACACATGTAAATGAAAATATACATAAGATGTTGAGTTTAAAAGTCAATGGTGGGAGGGTCCCATAGGGAAGTTGGTGCATGATCACATAGAGGATTTAATAGGGAATGTTCAAGGGCTCTGGTCTTGGATTAAACGGGTGTGTAAGGGTTGGAGTAGGAAATGACGAGATGGAGCTAGGAATGGCAATGGGTCGGGTGCTATAGGATCCAGACCCGGATCCATGTCTTTACAAGCAGACCTAGATCCAACCCATACCCATCGGGTCCAAAATTAACAGATCCAGACCCAGACGCGCCAGGATCCAGCGGGTCTGGACCGGGTCTGGGTCCAAGATGGGTCTTTTGTAAAATCAAGTTTGTCATGTGTAGAACTTACAGACCTTATGATATTTCCATCTCTATGTGATTTACGATCGTTAATGCGTCGTTGTGCTTTGTGATCGTCACTATGGTGGACATTCCTCATCCATCAGAACTTCAGAAGACCAAGGGAGAGCGGCAGCGGCGGCGGCGACGATGAGATTTGAGGCGACTGCGAAGGGTTTTTAGGCCATGGAGAAGGATTGCGCGTGACTCATGAGAAGACTGAGTAATGAAAATGAAAATGAAAGGGAAAGGTTGGGATAGTGAAAATTAGGTTTTGTTTTTTTTTTCTATTTTTTTGGTCGGCTCCATGGGTCGAGTCTGGGTCTCAAATCAAGGACTCATATCCAACCCACACACTTATCATCGGGTTTGGACCCGACCCATATCCGTTGGGTCTTAAAAAATGGACCTAGATCCGACCCAAGTGGGTCGGGTCCGCCGGGTTTGGGTAAGGTCTTGGGTCCACTGCCATCCCTAGGTGGAGCGATTTACGTGAGCTGGGGCAAAAGACAAGTAAAAGGGGGGTGCGGATGTAACAGCCCGATCCACCGACCGTCGAAACATAGCCCAACAAGATGGGAAGTCACCCCTTAGGCCCAAATATCATCTCGTGGGCTCTAAAAGGTGAAGGTCTTGTTGGTAGTATGATAGTAGGAATCTATTATAAATTGATCATATGAGCCTTAGTTTCCCAATGTGGGACAAACCAACTCCATAAACTGATTTCCATATTGCGTAGTGTTACAAACTCCCCAACTTAAAGAATGCAACGTCCCCGTTGCGCCTCGACCAAACCATACCAACATTAACACAGGTCCAAGTTCTCCCCCGCTGGGCGGCTGGTCTGGGCCTCGCCCCAGCACCCAGCACGCGGTCGCAGGGTTGCTCTGATACCATCTGTAACAGCCCGATCCATCGTCCGTCGCAACACAGCCCAATAAGATGGGAAGTCACCCCTTAGGCCCAAATATCCTCTCGTGGGCTCTAAAAGGTGAAGGCCATGTTGGTAGTATGATGGTAGGAATCTATTATAAACTGATCATATGAGCCTTAGTTTCCCAATGTGGGACAAACCAACTCCATAAACCACTTTCCATATTCCGTAGTGTTACAGCGGATGTCGCTTAGAAAATTTGATGTATGGGTGTAAGGGTGTCGGTTAGGGAGGTCATGTAAGAAACCCACTAGGAATGGGCGCTCGACTAAAAAATTTGATTAGGAGTGAGTAAATGTCTTCTAAAATGTTGTTGGTTTGAGGGCATTGGTTAGAAAGGGGGTGAGGGTGGGGATGTTAGGTTAGAGAGTTCAAGGGGGTGATGATTGTCGATTGGAGGTCTAAGTGTAGACGGTTTAATGTATGGGGAGCTGAGGTCACCTAAGAAGGTTGACGGGAGAAAGGGCTGCCTAATTAAGAAAATTATTGAGGGTTGTCGGATACATATAAGAGTCGGTGGGTGGTTTTGGGGTGGAGCAAGGGACTCATTAGGTTGGCATGAAGTCTGAGTCATAAGACGGAGGATACGAAACCTTTAATTTCTTAATTTAAATCAATATTTCGCTTACTTCCAGTTGGCATACATGTTACCATGATAATAAATTATAAGTTCATATCTCTAATTTTTTGGTTTAAATTTCTTAAGAGTGTGTTTGGGATGAGGTTTTCCTTCTCAATTTTACCCAAATCACATGTTCAACAATCCTAAACATCTGAAAATTTGGATTTGTGTCAAATTTAAAGAAATTGAAATAAATTCTTTCATGTGTAAAGCAAATACCACCCCCAAACCACCTCATTTGCAAATTGTGCTTTCCCAAATAAATGATTAGAAATTGTATACCACAATCCCAAATAACAAATTTACACATGATCGATAACCAAAATTTCAAATTGTTGTTCCACTTACCTAAATGGTTTATCTTAAATATCGTATTATATGATATTCATAGTACTCTTTAAACAAACATTATTAAATCCCGTGCATTTGCACGGGTAAAAAAACTAGTACTATATCTTTAATAGGCTAATTTTCACGCCTACGTGACAGCATTTGAAAGCATCCGTAGCAAAAAAGAATCCAACTCATATCCTACGTGTCAGCCCGCTGTTTAATTGCATTCTATCTACTCCATGTCATACACCCTTTAATATCCGAGATTAATTTAGGTGAATAAAATCTTTTGAGTTGCCTTTATGAACGTTTGAAAACATTTCAACTTCTTTGAAATTAATTTTCATAAATTTCAATATTCACATCATAATTCATATTCATTATCTAATATAATCTAATTAATTAATTGGATAGAACATAAAAATAGAATTAAATAGAAATTTTTTTTTTTTTGTAAGAAAGTTGTGTTTTTATTCATCCAAAAGGGAATAAAGAATCTTACAAAAATAATACCCACTTAGATGCTTACAACATTAGGCTATCTAACATCTCTTCATAGGCATCACTACCCTTCCAAGCATAGAGTCTAACACAAACTTGCATTTTAATCTGATTAACTATCCATTCTCTATTATGCTGCTTGTTATGAAAAATTCTGTGATTTCTCTCCATCCAAATGCTGTAAGCAGTTGCATTCAAGCTTGCTTTTGCCCATTTCGTTGTCCAATGTCTTCTTCTTACTGAACCAGATGAGCTCTTGTTTGAGGTCCCATGTCCTTTTCCTGATACCCAGCCATTGCTGAATATCATGCCATATCACCTTAAACATTTCACATGAAAAGAACAGATGCTTGTGACTTTCCTCTGCTTTCTCACATAGGGCACACCTGTTTACAAGTTGCATTCCTCTTTCCTTGATCTTATCTACTGTGGCCAAGCAGTTCTGCACAACCCGAGCTGAAATAAAGTTGTGCTTAGGCATCGACACTCCATCCCATACAGCTTTGTGCCATTCAACTTTAGTGAACTTGATCCTAAAGCTGTCATATGCTTTTGCTGTGCTGAATTTGTCAGCTTTACTCCAAGAATTCACCATACTAGCAGCTTTCTCCTGATCACCTGTCATTAACATTATTTCATCCCTGACTCTGAAAATGCCTTTCCAGCTTTCAGAATCAGCAGGTTTCATTCAAACTAGCCAATGGCTCTGTCTTTTCAGCACATAAGCTCTAATCCACTTACTCCAGATGCTCTGATGATTATTCTCCAATCTCCAAATCCATTTTGATAGCATCGTTTTATTCCAGGCCAGAACCTCATTTTTATCAATGCCAGCCTCATTTCTAGGAGAGCTCAGACTAATCCAACTCTTATGAGTCATCTTTCTCTTCCCTTCAGTGATCACCCAGAGAAAATCCTTGCACAATTTGTTGATCTTCTTGAGAATTCCTTTTGGAATTAATAGACTCGAGCTCCAAAAATTATCAAGGCCAAATACCACAGCATTGATTAGCTGAATTTTCCCTGCAAATGACAGGAATTGAGTTGACCAGTGATGCACTGATGCCTCCAATTTGCTTATTAGAGCCTGATACATGTCTGCCCTTAGTTTCCTAGCATGTAAGGGTATCTCCAAGTATCTAAAGGGAAAAATCCCCTCAGTAAACCCAGTGACATGCAATATATCCTTCTTCACTTCCTTAGAAACTCCTCCAAAATAGATATCTGTCTTGGCAGGGTTAGCTACCAGTCCAGACATTCCTCCAAACTTATCAAGACAGTCCATTACAGCTTTGACAGTGGGGACATCTCCTCCAGTATAGATCATCAAGTCATCAGCAAAGGTTAGGTGAGTGAGCCTGACCTTTGAGCATTTAGGGTGTAGAGAAAATTCCTTTTTATCAGGCAACCTCCTGAGCATTTTAGAAAGTATCTCCATGCTTAGAACAAATATGTAAGGTGACATAGGGTCTCCTTGCCTGAGTCCACATTTTCCCGCAAAAAAAAACCCTCAAAGCTCCCATTCACTTTGATTGAGTACCAGGGGGTTGTAATACAAGCCATAACCCACTTTCTGAACAGCTCAGGAAAATCCATACCAATAAGCATACTCTTCACAAAAGACCAGCTCAGTGAATCGAAAGCTTTCTTAATATCTACTTTGATCAAACTCCTTGGACAGATGTTCTTTTTCCCATAACCCTTCACAAGAGATTGGGAAACTATAATGTTATCAAAAATGAACCTCCCCTTTACAAAAGCAGCCTGTTCCTCACCTATTAAGTCAGACAAAATCTCCTGAAGTCTGCCAGAATTTTGCTAATTGTTTTATAAACAGTTGAGCAACAAGATATTGGTCTGAAGTCGGCCATAGTTGATGGATTTTCCTTTTTGGGAATTAAAGTGATCATGGTACTGTTGGCCTGTTTTGAGAGCCTCTTTGTAGAAAAGAAATCTCTAATTGCCTGAACGACATCCTTTTTTACAATACTCCAATTCTCCTTGAAGAAACCCGCAGAAAACCCATCTTGCCCCGAACTCTTGTTAGGATCAATATTGAAGATGGCATTCCTAATCTCCTCATCTGATACTGGCATAATTAGTTTTGCAGCTAGATCATTTGTTACAGTGCCATTCCCTTCAAAGAGACTAGCATCAATATCTGTAACTTCATGATCAGTCCCAATCAAGTTTTTATAATAGCTGATGAAAGCCTTAGCTATGCTATCCTGATCAGTGTGTAGCTCCCCTTTCATGTCCTTTATCCTCCCAACAATACTTTGGTGCTTTCTCTCTGCAATTCTAGTATAGAAATACCTAGAACTGCAATCTGCATCTTTTATATACTGGATTTTTGCCCTTTGTTGCAGCATACTCATTTCGGCCTCTTTAAGTTTCTGGTATTTCTGCTTGAGCTCTCCAATTTCCTGCACCAAGTTATCATTGGCATTCCCCTGAAGCTGCTTTTGACATTTTAAAAGCTTATCTTTTACCTCCTCAACCTTTTCAGTATGTTTTGAGAAATGAACTTTGTTTAGCTCAGTCAGGGCATGCTTCACGTTTTTCAGCTTAAGAAATAGAATCTACATCTTATTTCCCTCCACATTTTGTTCCCAAGCATTTCTGACCTCTTTTTTATAATCCTTATGTGTTGTCCAGCAATTCAGATACCTGAAAATCTTCTTTGGGTTAATTTCCTTCATAACCCTCACCATAATGGGAAAATGATCTGAGAGCCCTGAGGGTTGGAAATCAGCCCAAGAAGCTGACACTTTCAAGATCCAAGTAGAGTTGACCAAAGCTCTATCTAATTTACTCCAATTTCTGTCATCTCCCTCCTGGTCAAATACAGTTATTGGTTAGGATATATGGTAATAAATTATCATAGAATATATTATTAGCTAATTTATGAGAAATAATAATTATGCTAAATAATAATTATGTTCTTATGAGATACGAGAGATAATGCTATGCTGATAAATTTAAATAAGTGCCGAGTGTCCTCATGGGTAAGACTTGGTTTCAGGTTTTAATCAATAGTATTAGATAAATTTTAAAGGAAAATTTGTGGGAAATCACACCCAACTTTCATTATTTTTTGGGAAACCACCTTATTAAATTTATTTTGTGGAGAACCACCAAATATAAACAAAATGTAGGGGTAGAAGCACCTACCTTTCCCACACCACCCTTTCACCACCTCTAACCACCACGCATCACCACGAGCCAGCACTAACCACCACCATTCACGCCGCAACTACCACCACTCATGCCAACAAGGCCACGCCGACCACCTTCCCCCCGCCTCATTGTCCTCCACCCTCCACGACCCTTTTCTCTCTCCCTCCATCCTCTATTTTCTCTCGGTTTTCGGCCACTCCAAGCTCCCCAGCACCTATTTATTCTTCTTCTCCTTGGCCCATCTCCGACCGTCACCACTCCTTTCCTTATGTTGTCACCCCATAACCGTTGGACGTGGAGAGATAAAAAAACCAAGGTGGTGGTTGGTGGTGGGTGGTGTAGCGGGTAGTGTGGAACATGGTGGCTGGCGATCGACGACCATGTTGGTGGTATTGAGGGTAGCTAATGTGGTGGTTGGTGTTGGTGGGTGGTGGTGCATGGTGGTTAGAGGTGTTGGAAGGGTGGTTAGGGTAAGGAGGTGGTTCTACCCCTTAGTTTTGCTTATATTTGGTGGTTCTCCACAAAAAACGTTTAATAAGGTGGTTTCCCAAAAAATGGTGAAAGTTAGGGGTGGTTTCCCACAAATTTTCCCTAAATAATGTGATATAATGGGTGACGAGATAATGGAATGAAAATGAAATAATATAACAGCTAACGAGATAATGTAATGACAATGATATAGTTTAATGGGTGACGTAGAAGTGAGAAGGTAATGATACTGTGATGAAGGGGTGGAAATAGATTATAATATAACACAACGGGTGACAAAAGTTTAAAAAAAAAAAACGTATAGTACCGTTAATAATAAAATCAGAATAAAAATAAATCTACACTTTTTAAGAAAAAAGTATAACAATAAAAATAGACTGCCCGGGCGTGGCACGGGCATGCAAACTAGTTCATCTTAATAATGGTACTAAACTTTGTCTCTTGGCTTTTTGTTTAACAATTTGTCAGTTACATGTTAGTTTAAGAGACTATATATACTGTGTTTATTTGTTAATTTTAGTGAGAAAAATATGCATTACACACATATATGTGACATGTTGAAAGAGAGAAATTAGGCTAGAAGATTAGATATTAGAATAGTGGTGCACAGATTGTCGTCTCATATGTATACAGGATTCAGTTCATATGGGAACAAATCCTCCCATGTGAACCATGAGAACCTTTCTCTACCACTAGATCATATAATCATATATTTTTGTAGTCCAAAATTATTATTACCTCTAAATTTATATCACAATTATTCCAAATGGTTAATTATATTGCACTCAAAAATCTTTTTATAGTGTAATCTGGTTGTTTTGGCTACCGAAATTTTTAATTTTACAATTGATTATGAAAATATGGTGTTATTAAAAGCCAAATACAAATTCACTGAGCTATAATGTTCTCAAAATTTTGTCATATGCATCTATCTGTGCAATAATGGGTATGTGCATGAGCCAAAATTATTCGTTATTTGTGTTGCAAATATATGCGCAATAATGTCACTATTAAGTACTTTGAAAGTTGTATCATGACTACGGGTTAAAATAACATACCTAAAATAAAAATTAAGATAACTAAATAAATATATTCTTATAGAAGCTAAAGTAATTGTTTTTATATATTCATTATATTTATGAGTTGTTTATTTCAAACTATGAAGTAGAATTTTATAATAAGAACCATATCAAATGAAAATGAAAATCTGCAAGTAATTTTCTAATACAACAATTTCGATGGGGTGTTTGTATCTATCTATCTATATCTATCTATATAATAATATTAATACACTAACATCACTAATCCACGTGGCATGAGATGCTTGATTTCACATAATTGTCATGTACAAACACCATATCATAAATTATCCTTTCGTGTCGGGGCCATCTTTGCCTTCATTACCAGCTGATCAGCCTTTTTTTTATGCTCCTGTTGCCGTTGTGCGTGAGCGGATTCGGAGTTTCCCGCGTGGTACGTCATGTGGTCGTGACGGATTGCATGCGAAACACCTTCTTGATTGTTTGAGTGGTGCTGCAGTGGCTGTATCAGATGAACTCTTAGCGTCGATCACGCATGTGGTTAACCTCTTCCTAGCTGGCCGGTGCGTTGCTGTATTACGCCCTTATATTGCTAGTGGTCTGGTGAGACTAAAGTTGCGATTATCTACCAAAAATAAACCTAAATCCTTGATGCGTATGCTAATCTATAATTAACAAACTAAGAGTTTTTTTTTGCAGCGGAATTAAAACTAAAAGAACTTATTTTTGTGTTTTTGTGTTTATATGGAAATAAACTAAAGAAAAACAATAAAGATATGATTCAATACCCGCAAGTAATTGAACCTGCCGAATTCAAAGAGTCGCAACCCTTAATTCGATCCTCCGCAAAGGATTTAGTACTCACGCATGAGTTTGTCGCCCGCAAGCAACCACACAAAGAATTTGAAGGAAACTCCCTTCGACTCTTCGATATTAATGCTCAACTGTAATCTGAAATCTGTCTATCTAAAATAATACAATAAGACTCTCTATTTATACTAAATAAACACATCTAGACCTTAAAGAATAAGGTAAGGTTCAAATAGAACTTTCCTTAATTCCGGCTTACTTAAACTAGAACAATTTGGAAACCTCATAGGCTCCTTTATTATTAGGAAACTAATGAAATAATAAAAATTATATCTACTAAGAACTTCCTTAGACGTGCATAGCTTGAGAATTATAGTTATTATCACAAACCCATATCTCCCATGCATCAGTCTCCCCTTCTTTGAAAGATTCGTCCTCGAATTTGGAGTTCTTGAGTAGAACATCATCATGTTCATAACCACCCGGATCAAATACAATGATCACAAACATTAGAACAAACAAACAAGTTGCAAAAATGAGGTTTGCGATCGACAAGTCCTTCAACTCATCATCTTCAATGTACTCGATCATCTTTTCGACACTATGATCTTCAATCTCAACTCTATTCCCTCTAATCACTCCTTGGCAAAGAATCTTTAGACCACCTTGCTTAACTTCACGTATTTCATCTTTGATTTGAATACTACCATTATTATAAAGAAAGAAAGACAAACACGATTTACCTTTGACATTTTCATCAAGCCTCTCATCAATATAGAGATCAATTAAGGACTTGTATGAACTCTTGTTCTCAAATTTGTCTATCTCATCTTCAATTACAACCTCATGTTCAATCGAACTCTTTATTTCGTTCTTCTCAAAAGAAGTTGATGACGAATTACTAATTTCTTCCAATGAAGTTTCAAAAAGAACCAAATTTTGAGCATCCTCCACTTTAGTCTCTTCATCCTCTTGATTCTGTATGAATTTTTCTTGTGATTCTTCCTCATTGCTTGATATTGTAGCATCAACTATGTCATGAACATATTCCACGATCACTTCTTTGGTTTCTTCTTTACCTTCACATGAATCACCCTTTTCAAATTGTGTGGTGTCAACTTTCTTTAATCCATCTTGAATACGTTTAAGTAAACTCATCAAACCTAATAAGATGTCATCTTTACTTGCTTCTTCATGCTCAACACACCGTTTATCTGATTTTGAATGTTTCTTAGGCAACACATCTTCCATAAAGTCCCTAGGCAAATATTGTTTACGTAGCTTGCACTTAAGCACTTCCCAAGAACGAATCTTACACTTGCCTTCATGTTTGCGTCGCCTTTTTACTTTTTCAAACCAACGGAAAGCATCTTCCACCAAAACATGCTTTGCATGATTGAATCTCTCACGATCATCAAAACCAAAGCGATCAAATTTATGCTCAACCTTTCTTTCCCAATATATGTAGTCATCAGGATCACCATCATACTTAGGAATTTCGTACTCCAAGATCGTCATGATTTAAGGAAATCAAGAGCCGAAGCTCTGATACCACTTGATGCGTATGCTAATCTATAATTAACAAACTAAGATTTTTTTTTTGCAGCGGAATTAAAACTAAAAGAACTTATTTTTGTGTTTTTGTATTTATATGGAAATAAACTAAAGAAAAACAATAAAGATATGATTCAATACCCGCAAGTAATTGAACCTGCCGAATTCAAAGAGTCGCAACCCTTAATTCGATCCTCCGCAAAGGATTTAGTACTCACGCATGAGTTTGTCGCCCGCAAGCAACCACACAAAGAATTTGAAGGAAACTCCCTTCGACTCTTCGATATTAATGCTCAACTGTAATCTGAAATCTGTCTATCTAAAACAATACAATAAGACTCTCTATTTATACTAAATAAACACATCTAGACCTTAAAGAATAAGGTAAGGTTCAAATAGAACTTTCCTTAATTCCGGCTTACTTAAACTAGAACAATTCGGAAACCTCATAGGCTCCTTTATTATTAGGAAACTAAATAATAATAAAAATTATATCTACTAAGAACTTCCTTAGACGTGCATAGCTTGAGAATTATAGTTATTATCATAAACCCATATCTCCCATGCATCAATCCTAACAACAGTAGTAGGGAAGTAGGGATCGTATCCACAGGGAAATGGGTTGTCAAATGCAATGAATTAAGTGCCTAAGTAACAAATAATGGGGTATTGAGAGTTGTGTTTATCAAACTAACTAGAGTGAACAAAAGCAATTTGTGAAATGTATTCAATAGTAAAACGGATCTTGATCAATTAATTCCCACAATGCACTAACTAATCGGTTATAGTTATCACTATTCCTCTATCAATCTCAATTACTCTATCGTGGAAACAGAATTCCCAAATCTGTCCTTAATAGTAGCTAAAAGGCGTGATCGGCACTACCCAATAACCCTAACTATCAAATAACCTAAGCGCACAATTAGAATCAATTTGATAATAGCAATACGGATTAGAGAAATATCGATAAAGACATGCAATACTAACGCACGTTTCGTATTTAACATGTGAGTCAAATCTTTGCCCTAATTCACTAACGATGATTACATACAAATCAATAAATTTGGGTTGCTACAATGTAAAGATCAATCAAACAATAGAATCCTTTGACTAATCCAAACTAGCAATCAATCAATCTAAGCAATAAACTAGTTGCGCACCTAGCAATCACAAAAGACAATTGTATAGAATAAACACCAAAGATAAGACAATAATTGAAAGCGATAAAATGAATAGATCAAGCTCACGATATTGTCGATGCGATGCTTGATTAATAGATCAAGAAATAATAACTTCGCTCCTCATACAGTCCATGAAAACCCCTTCTTTTCTTCTAAAAAGTCTAAATATCTGACCTAGGGTCGGGGTTTTTCTTATTTATAGAGTCTCCGAAAACGTAAAATAGAAAATACGAAATTAAGGAAAACCGCCCTTCGCGGCCCGCCATGCTCTCCATCGCGGGTCGCGAAATATCTCTGCCTCTTCCGTCTTCGATTTCTCTGGCGCTCTGCCAATCTTCTTGCGCGGCCCGCCAAATGTCTCGGGAAGCTCTTCTCAATAGTGCCTCAAAGTGTCCGCATCCACAATGTGCATAAAACGACCAAAATTACATAAAACTTTAAGAACCGATACTCAACACCAATGGTGAGCAAAATACATCATTTGGACTGTTAAAATGCAATAAAAACTATCAATATGAAGCGTACAAAACGGGCAGATCAAACTCCCCCATGCTTAGAGCTTTGCTCGTCCTCAAGCAACCTAACTCTCCAAAAGATGTCTCCAAGGTCTATTGACAGTTAGCACGGGCGACGTTCATCCCTAAACCTATCTCCTCTACTCCAAACAAAGGACGGTGAGTCGTCATCTTGCTAGTAGGGTCCGTCACAGATGTAATCTCACGCAATGGACCAAACTATCTTATATCATCAAGCAGCAACGTAACCAAGAAGCAAGGGAGGCTAAAATGTCCTAAATCACTCCCAATCTAGCTCACCTCCAACTCCCTCGTCAGCCATGGTTAAGAATAGCACCGTCGGAGCCACAACTACCTCGTATTAAACACCAACGCCACTTATATCTTCAAACGTACCGATGATTTTCTAGCCTAAACACCACTAAGGAGTTCCAACCAAACCTCTTTATGCCATCCAAGAGAGACCTACCCAGACACGACCTTCAAACACCCTACTTATGCACCGGTAAGTGATACGCTCCACTCATTTTGCCTAGGCGCCCAATGGGTTTTCACCTAGCCTCTCGTTAACTTTTCCACCTCACCGGTTCACTTTCTTCTCTCGTGTCTTTTCCTTACTTTCTTTTTCGCTCATCTCTCTTTTCTGGCTTTCTTCTTTCTTTTTTTTCTTTTTTCACTTTTTTCATTTTTTTTTTTTTTTTTTGTTGTTGAAATGTTCGCAAAAGAAAAGAAACAGCTATACAAAAGATATACCAAAGATAGACAGCCAACCAATCCCCCTCCCCCATGCTTAGTTCACACATTGTCCACAATGTGAACTATGAAAGTATTACAACCAAAAGAAAGGGAAAAGGCCAAATAATGTACCAACTCAGCTGCGTGAGGGCCCCGCAGGGTCCTCATCGTGGTCAGAAATGCCAAAATGGAGGAGCATCCGTCGCTGCAGCCTCCCAATGTCACGCACCTCCGGTCTCAAGGAGTGCCGCTCCTCCTCAGTGGGACAAAAAGGACCACGTTCACCACCGGATGTGGCAGCTACCTCTGCACCATCCTCCGCAAAGACTACCCCTCTCGCCGTACCAGCAAGCAGCTCCGGTGCATCAGATCAATCAGGACTGAAGTAGAAATCTCGGGCCAAATCACCAAAAGGTATTGGGGGAGGGTCAGGAAGTCGAGGCAACCGAAAACAACATACAAGGCCCGACCCATACCGATAGTACCAATGCCCCCAACAAGTGTCAGCATAAGTGAGGAAATGAGTCTGAACCATCGCAGCATGGTCATACTGAAAGTGAAGAAATGGGGTATTGATGAGGGCACCTATCCTTCTCAGCGGCCACCTTCTGCTCATCCAAAGTCGTCAACCCACAATAATAGGCGATGCGCGAGACCATGCCCCCTACAGAAATGTTCCCCGTACTAGAACTACGGATCCCCAAACAACCAGCTACGAAAATATCAACCCAATCTGGTACCCCTGGCCGACTAGGAAGGAAAGTACTAACCACGGACATATCCGTCTGCCTTAATTTCGTAGCCTCACCCTGACCAAAGAAAGCGGTAGCCACAAACCGCCCAATCAAGCGCACCACCGGGTGATTGATCCTAGAGTTCTTAAGGTTGTAAAAGGTATGCCCCGTCAAAGCTGTCCAAAAATCTCCGGCCTCAGTGGTACTATACGGGGGAAAATCAATGGGGTCAGAAACACCAAACGCCTCCCTCAACTCCGTATAAGTCAAGCCATACTCCGCATCATTCAGTTTAAATCGAATACCCTTCTCTTCACTCTCATCCTCTCCACCCGTCTTTTCAAAGGTGGACAAGAACTCCAAAGTCCACCTCTTAACCGTAGGCTGGCCCTTGTCAATCGTGCCCTGCAAACCCATGTTCTCCAACAACCGAAGGGTCATGTCCTCAATCCCCAACATCCGTAGGGTGACACTACAGAAAAACAACGTGGGCGGAATCCCTCTACCGGGGGCGGACAAACGCGCCCACCTTTGTTTCTCAACATTAGTTAAAGTTCGCAAAACCATATATGCACTAGAACCTGCCCCATCCCCTCTTCTCCTCTTTGTAGGTGCCATTATACTACAAGGGAATCAAGAACACACTACAACAAGCAAGCCTAACAACACCCCTCCAAGTAGGCAATAAACACAAACAATTCAACAACGGCCTACCAAGGCTTGATACTAGCAACAACCCACAATTACCACAACAAAAATCAACCAGCAACAATATAACACCAAATGACCTCAAAATTCGAAATAGGCTACCAAATGACCTCAAAATTCGATTAGTGTTGACGTGGGACCGAGCCCAACCTCCAATATAACACCCCGAACCTTCCAATCGCTCCAATCAACCGATTTCGAAAAACCCCAAAATTTCTAGGGTTTGAATTGATGTGGGGCTTTTAGGCAGTTGTTTGGTGGTGCAAAAGGGCGGGTATGGTGGTAGAGTAGTGGTGAAAGAGTGATGGAAAAAGATCGAAGTGGATGATGGACGAATGGGTGAGAAATTTTTTTTTTTCTTTTTCTGGGTTGTTGTCGGGGACTCGGGGGGGTGGAAGAAGTGAGGAGAGAGAGAAAAAACAAAAGCATACATACCTGCGTGGGGGACTCTTCGCGTTCCGCCATGCTTATGTCGCGGGCCGCGAAAAGTTCCTGTTTCTGACTTTTTTTTTTTTGCATTTTTCTTTTAATTTTTTTTTTTTTTTTGATCTGCAAAAACAAATAAAACAAAGCATAATTCTACTCCAAAAAACAAAACAAAACACAAAACAAAAATACAAAAACAAAAGAGTAGGAGTAAAATCTTTCGGGTTGCCTCCCGAGAAGCGCCTTTGTTTAACGTCGATGGCTCGACTCAGTAGAAATGGAGAACTATTCTTCAAGGATCGGATCCTCAAGGCTTATCTCCTCTATAGTCTCCATTTTAAAACCGTCATAATACGGTTTAAGCCGTTGGCCATTCACTTTTAGCACTTTATCCGAAGTGAGGCCACGAATCTCAACAGCTCCATGTGGGAACGCTTTCACCACTATAAAAGGACCCGTCCACCTGGAACGAAGCTTACTAGGAAAAAGCCGAAGACGAGATTAGAAAAGGAGAACTTTATCACCAACATTGAACTCCTTCCTCAAAATAGACTTGTCATGCCAAGCCTTCGTCTTTTCTTTGTAAATTGCCGCGTTCTCATATGAATTGCGACGGATTTCTTCCAATTCCTGTAGCTCTAGCTTCCTATGCTCCCCTGACTCATCCATCCTCATATTGAAGCTCTTCACCGCCCAATACGCCTTGTGTTCAAGTTCAACGGGCAAATGACAAGCCTTCCCAAACACAAGGCGATACGGTGACATACCTATAGGCGTCTTGTATGCAGTACGATACGCCCATAAGGAATCTTCTAAACGCAAGCTCCAATCCTTACGGTTCGGATTCACCGTCTTTTCAAGGATGGATTTAATCTCTCTATTGGACACTTCACCTTGTCCATTTGTCTGAGGATGGTAGGCGGTGGAAACTTTGTGAGTCACAAAATATTTCTTCAACAATGCCGCCACCGTTTGATTGCAAAAGTGGGTACCACGATCACTAATCAAGGCTCTTGGGACACCGAACCTAGAAAAGATATAAGATTTGACAAACTCTGCAACCACTTTAGAATCGTCAGTCTTGGTGGCTTTTGCTTCCACCCATTTGGAAACATAGTCCACCGCTAGAAGAATGTAAAAATTGCCATTAGAATTGGGAAATGGGCCCATAAAATCTATTCCCCACACATCAAAGATTTCACAATACAACAAAGAAGAATGTGGCATCTCATTACGCTGGGAAATGTTACCCACTCGCTGACAATTATCACAACTCTTACAAAAAGCATATGCATCTCTAAACAGCGTTGGCCAAAAGAACCCACCATCCAAAACCTTCCTAGCAGTTCTCTTTGCACCAAAGTGGCCACCACAAGCATGAGAGTGACAAAATGTAAGGATAGAGGTTACCTCATTGCCAGGAATGCATCGCAGAATAATCTGATCAGCGCAGTGTTTCCATAGATATGGATCGTCCTAAACATACCTCTTTGCCTCCGAATGAAGCTTGTCCTTCTGATTCTTGGAACAACCTACAGGAAATTTACGAGAAACAAGATAATTCACAATGTTAGCATACCAAGGCCTAATATCCCTAATGGCCATCAACGCCTCATCGGGAAATTGTCCTTAGACCGGCATCTGAGCATAAGGCTTATCCTCATCACGAACCAGTAGGCTCAAATGATCGGGCACCAAATTCTCAGCCCCTTCCTTATCTCTCACCTCCACATCAAACTCACTCAACAACAATATCCATCTAATCAACCATGGGTTTGCCTCCTTCTTCGTCATGAGATAACGAATAGTTGCATGGTCAGTATAAAAAGTTACCTTAGCACCAAGTAAATATGACCTGAATTTGTCCAAAGCAAAAACCACGGCTAACATCTCCTTTTCCGTAGTTGAGTAGTTCCATTGGGCACCATTGAGCGTCATCGAAGCATAATGAATAACATGGGACGCTCTTCCAACCTTCTGACCTAGCACTGCTCCAACCGCATAGTCGCTATCATCACACATGATCTCAAAAGGCAGAGACCAATCTGGAGCCTGAATGATTGGTGCAGAAGTGAGTCGCTCTTTCAGCTCATCAAACCCCTTCTTACACTCATCATCCATCACAAACTCGGTCTCCTTTTGCAACAGCTTGCACAAAAAAGTGGCGATCTGGGAGAAATTCTTGATAAACCTGCGGTAAAAACCTGCATGACCAAGAAAAGACCGCACTTCACGAACATTAGTGGGGTAGGGGAGAGATCGAATAATATCAATTTTCGCCTTATCTACCTCAATCCCCTTAGACGATACTAAATGTCCTAACACAATACCTTGTTCAACCATAAAATGACACTTTTCAGAATTTAAAACAAGGTTAGTATCAATACAACGCTGGAGAACTAGAGACAAATGAGCCAAGCAAGCATCAAATGAATCACCGTTAACGGTGAAATCATCCATAAATACCTCAATAAAGTGTTCAACATACTCCGAGAAGATGCTCATCATACATCTCTGAAAGGTTGATGGGGCAATGCACAGACCAAACGGCATCCTACGGTATGCGAAGGTGCCAAACGGACATGTAAATGTCGTCTTTTCCTGATCCTCCGGTGCAATAGGCACTTGAAAATAACCTGAATACCCATCAAGAAAACAATAGAAAGCACGCCCTGCAAGTCTCTCAAGCATTTGATCGATAAAAGGTAAGGGAAAATGATCCTTACGAGTCATAGTGTTAAGCCTACGATAATCGATACACACCCTCCACCCAGTTTGACTGCGGGTGGGTACCAACTCACCTTTATCATTCGCAACCACAGTGATACCTCCTTTCTTAGACACCACCTGTGTAGGACTTACCCACTGACTATCTGAGATAGGAAAAATGATTCCCATACTTAGCAGCTTCAAAACCTCCGCCTTCACCACCTCCATCATAGGTGGATTCAATCGACGCTGAGGTTGCCTCACTGGTCTTGCATCATCCTCAAGCAAACTTTGGTGCATACATGTGGTAGGACTAATGCCCTTGATGTCGGCTATAGCCCATCCCAAAGCGAGCTTGTTCTCCTTGAGAACCTCTACCAACTTCTCCTCTTGTACCTCAGTTAGCTTGTTGGAAATGATCACGGGAAGTGTATCACCAACACCGAGGAACACATACTTCAAATGATCAGGAAGTGGCTTCAACTCTATCTCAGGTGCCTGCACAACAGAAGGTAAAGGTCTTGTGCTAGGCACGGTTAGTGAGATGGGTGTAGAACACACAGGCATGAGAGGAGATCTTCCATGGAGTGATAACTCCGCAATGACTTCCTGCAGGTTAGTAGACAATACAAAATCCAAGCAATCATCTACTAAATTATTATCTAAAGCACTCTGCAGTTCATCCACACCATAAACATCAAAGACATCCTGCACTAATGGTTCAACCACATCAATGGAACATAGAGAATGATCATCACTTGGATATTTCATAGAATCATAAATGTTAAATTCCACAACTTGACCATCAAATTCCATAGTTAAACTACCACTAAACACATCAATTTTCGTTCTAGCGGTTTTCATGAAAGGCCTCCCCAACAGAATAGGGGCAGCGTGGTTGTCATGCTCCATCTCAAGCACATAAAAATCAGCAGGAAAAATAAGCTTATCAATCATCACAAACATATCCTCAACAACACCCTTAGGAAATGCAGTAGATCTATCAGCAAGTTGAACTACCACATTAGTCGCACACAAAGGACCAAGATTCATGGATGAATACACAGAATAGGGAGTCACATTAATTGACGCACCTAAATCTAACATGGCCTTCTCAAATTGGGTGTCTCCTAAAGTACATGGAATGGTAAACATGCCAGGGTCACTACATTTCTTAGGCATCCTACGTTGAAACACAGCAGAAACATGTTCACTAATTTGTACCTTTTGTTTACCTTTCAACTTATTGCCCCTCTTAATAGTGTACAACTCTTTTAATAATTTAGCACTATGAGGAATAGCTTTAAGAGTGTGTTTGGAAACAAGGATTTGAAAATCAAATCCAAATTTGATACAAATCCCATGTTTGGGAACTCATGAATTTGAGAATTTGGATTTGTGTCAAATCCTTTGGAATTTGTTTCAAATCCAATTAGGCCAAAAACAAATGACACCTCAAGAGGTGTCATTTTGAAATCCCACCCTCCCCAAACATTTGATTTATATTTGAATTCCACATTCTCAAATGATGGAATTGAAATGATTACAAATTTTTAAATTCATGTTTCCAAACACTATCTAAGAAGATTCAGGAGAGGAATATTTACCACACACTTACTAAATATGTCGTAGATGTCCTTGTCCTTGTCAAATCTACGAGCGTCTTTCAATGCTTCCGGAAATGGTGGTACCGGCTCGTAGACTGGAAACTCAAGTGGAATATAGGGGGCATCAGCAGCTATCTCCCCCTCTTTCAAATTGGCCGTCTCCGTTGCGGCCGAAGAGGAAAAATCGAGATCCGGGCTCAAAGACTGTCGCGGTCCGCCTAGCTTCTCTAGCGGGCCGCCATTGATGTTTCGTGGTCCGCCACAAGTCTCTAGCGGGCCGCGAAAAGTTACTGTCCTCTCTTTTTTGTCTTCCTTGGCGCCCCGCTCCACATCTTGGCGGGGTGCCGAATGTTTCTGATCTTCCTTGTCAAATTCATCGAGAATACAGTCCGTTGGAATACTTGACCTTATCATCTCCTTTTCTTCCAAAACCTTTCCACTATGCAACGTAATAGCACTCACATTCTTGCGGGGATTCACTTCCGTTTGAGATGGAAGTTTCCCAGAGTTTTGAGACTTCAATCGAGTAATGGCATTCGACATTTGACCCATTTGAGTCTCCAAATTCTGAATACTAGATTGCATTGTGGATTGCATAGTGGTGACATTCTGAGTGAGGGCCTTAATCATGTCCTCAACCGACATGGATGAAGAAGAAGAAGTACCTTGCCCTTGAGAGGAATGATTATCTTGTTGATTCTGGGAACGGTTGTTGGATTGATAACCAAAGTTGCCTTGATTGAATTGACGGTTTCCTTGATTAAATGGCGGATTAGAATACCTATTGTTCTGGCCATACTGCTGATCACCTTGTTGATTATTGTAACGGAAATTAGGATGATCCCTCCACCCAGGATTGTATGTGTTAGAATAAGGATCATACTTCCGTTGAGGAGGTCCAGGAAAGCCAGCAACATTAACCTCTTCAACATTGTCATCAAAAAGCGTAGGGCACGAATCAGTGGGGTGCCCATTACCATGACAAATTCCGCACACTCTAGCCACTTGACCTTGTTGTTGAGACATAAAAGTTTTCATCAACGTGGTCAACTCCGCAATCGAATCACCATTAGATGAAGTAGCCGCGTACACCTTTCTAGAGGAGGTCTTCTTGTAGCTCTCAGAGTTTTCAGCCAAACTACAAAGTAGTGCCCTAGCTTGAGCTGGGGTCTTGTTCATCAAGTCACCACCACTAGTAGCTGTCACATATCTATTATCTTCCTCTCGCAATCCATTGTAAAAGTAGAGGATGAGATCTTTCTCCTCATATCCGTGGTATGGACAACTCGCACACAGCTGCTTGAAACGCTCCCAATAGGCATGTAAATTCTCTTCATCCGTTTGCTCCACATTGCTAATAGTCTTCTTGAGATTGGAAGATCGTGTAGCGGGAAAATATTTCTCCAGGAAAAACTGTTTCATCTTAGACCATTCAGTGACACTTCCCTCAGGCAACGTGTACAACCAATTTTTTAGCCTTATACTTAAGAGTGAAAGGAAAGACTCTCAGCAGCAGATTTTCCAACTTCACACCTTTTGGTTTCATCCCGCTGCAGATGTAGTAGAACTCAGTGAGATGACGGTTCGGATCCTCTCCTTCCATACCATGGAATGAAGGAATATGGTGTAGCAATGCACCCTTTATCTCCAGACTCTCCTCCTCCTGACTAGCCTCAGGAGTTGAAAATTTAATGCACAACAGTTGAGTCGTAAGATCAGGAGCTGTGAGCTCCCTCAATGTCTGAGTAGACATCGGAACTGCAAATTCGAATTCGTCCAAATTTGTATCAAATGGCAGCTCGAGAAAATTATCACGAATCTCCTTCAGCGAACGCCGCAAAGTTCTCTCAATTTCTGAATCAAAAGGGACAAGAGACTGATTAGTAGCACGGGTGGTGACCATAAGCAGCGGCCACCACAAGAGATATGATTCCTGGAAAGAAGTCCAAGAATCAAAACAAGCACAAAATACACACAACAAAAACAAAACCCAGTTCCCCGGCAACGGCGCCAAAATTTGGTAGGACTAAAGTCGCGATTATCTACCAAAAATAAACCTAAATCCTAACAACAGTAGTAGGGAAGTAGGGATCGTATCCACAGGGAAATGGGTTGTCAAATGCAATGAATTAAGTGCCTAAGTAACAAATAATGGGGGATTGAGAATTGTGTTTATCAAACTAACTAGAGTGAACAAAAGCAATTTGTGAAATGTATTTAATAGTAAAACGGATCTTGATCAATTAATTCCCACAACGCACTAACTAATCGGTCCTAGTTATCACTATTCCTCTATCAATCTCAATTACTCTATCGTGGAAACAGAATTCCCAAATCTCTCCTTAATAGTAGCTAAAAGCCGTGATCGGCACTACCCAATAACCCTAACTATCAAATAACCTAAGTGCACGATTAGATTCAATTTAATAATAGCAATACGGATTAGAGAAATATCGATAAAGACTTGCAATACTAACGCACGTTTCATATTTACCGTGTGAGTCAAATCTTTGCCTTAATTCACTAACGATGATTACATATAAATCAATGAATTTGGGTTGCTACAATGTAAAGATCAATCAAACAATAGATTCCTATGACTAATCCAAACTAGCAATCAATCAGTCTAAGCAATAAACTAGTTGCGCACCTAGCAATCATAAAAGACAATTGTATAGAATAAACACCAAAGATAACACAATAATTGAAAGCGATAAAATGAATAGATCAAACTCACGATATTGTCGATGCGATGCTTCGATTAATAGATCAAGAAATAATAACTTAGCTCCTCATACAATCCATGAAAACCCCTTCTTTTCGTCTAAAAAGTCTGAATATCTGACCTAGGGTCGGGGTTTTTCTTATTTATAGAGTCTCCGAAAACGTAAAACAGAAACGAAATTAAGGAAAACCGCCCTTCGCGGTCCGCCAAGTCTCTGGTCGCGGCTCGCGAATAACCCACCGCGGCCCGCCATGCTCTCCATCGCGGGTCGCGAAATATCTCTGCCTCTTCCGTCTTCGATTTCTCTGGCGCTCCGCCAATCTTCTAGCGCGGCCCGCCAAATGTCTCGGGAAGCTCTTCTCAATAGTGCCTCAAAGTGTCCGCATCCACAATGTGCATAAAACGACCAAAATTACATAAAACTTTAAGAACCGATACTCAACACCAATGGTGAGCAAAATACATCATTTGGACCGTTAAAATGCAATAAAAACTATCAATATGAAGCGTACAAAATGGGCAGATCATGGTCCTCTTACTCCGCTGGTCAAGCTCAGGGGTGGGATTCACCCTATTGCAGTGGGTACTGTGTGGAGACGTCTGGTCTCTAAGGTTGGTGCCTGTTTGGCCCTTCCTTGAGTGCTTACTTTGCTGATATCTAGTTTGGAGTGGGTGTGTCTGGAGGAGGGGAGGCGATTTTGCATGTGGTTAATCATCTGGTAGAGGCGAGGGGGGATGAGGTTGGTTTTTCTATGTTGTTGGTAAACTTAAAAAATGCCTTCAACTTGGTGGATCGGACTGCTATGCTTCGAGAGGTCCGGGTTCGTTGCCCTACTCTTTCCCGTTGGGTTGAGTTTTGTTATTCCAGTCCCACTCGTTTATATTATGAGGAGCACACTCTCTAGTCATGTCAGGGGGTGGAGCAGGGCGATCCTCTTGGGCCTTTGCTCTGTGCCCTCGTGTTGCATTCCTTGGTTTGTCAGATCCGGGATTCCTTCGATTTGTCATTACAGGCTTGCTATTTGGATGATGGTGCTATTGTCGACGATACCGTGATTGCTGGTCAGGTCTTGGAGTTGATTCAGCTAGTGGGCCCCCCTTTGGGTCTTCATCTTAATGTTAATAAGACAACAGTGTTTTGGCCTCGTGAAGACTCTTGGAGTAAGCTCGACGACATTTTCCCTCCTAATATTGTTAGGCCTCTCCGTGGGGTTAAGCTTTTAGGTGGGCCGGTCAGTTTGGATCTTAGCTTTTGCAGTTCTCTTGTTATGGAGCGGGTAACTAAAACCATTGCGCTCATGGATGCGGTTGCAGCACTTCGCGATCCCCAGTGTGAGTTGTTGTTACTTTGGGCGTGTACCGGTCTGTCTAAGCTTTACTTTGCTTTGCGCACTTGTCCACCAAGTATCTTTGAGTCGGCTCAGCTAGATTTTGATGCAGCACTTCGTTCCTCCTTAGAGCGTATTGTTGTTGCTTCAAAGCCGGGTTTTGGTGATTGGCAGTGGAGGCTGGCAACCTTGCCTTTTTTCCCATGGAGGGCTTGGTGTTTATTCGGCTGGTGATGTTGTCCATTATGAGTTTTTAGCGTCTCGTCTTCAGTCCGCTGACTTGCAAGATAAGCTTCTTCGGCGTGCTGGTGTTGTGTCTTCCGGCCCATCTTTTGATGATGTTCTTAGTGTGTTAAATCAGACTACGGAGGTTGATATTTTGGGAAACTCTAGTGATATTGCTGCCCCCCGACTCATGAAGAAATTGGCAGACATATATTTTACGAGGGTCACTCAGACATCATATATAGTTAGGCGATATGGGATTTGAACCCATATCTTTGTGCACATGCACATTGCTCTACCAGTTTCGAGCTAATAGCTTCTGAGGTAAAATAATTAGTTATATATAATGTGCATACCCTCTAAGATTATACTTCATTTATACAACTTTCTATTATTTTCTAAATATTGTTGTTGCCTTCATACTTTGATAGTGTGGTTAGTGGTATGAAATTCTTTTATTTATCATGTTACATATATTGTCATTTGATGAAGTTATATAGTCGTATGAGTCACATATGTTGTTTTACTTGTTTTGTTACATGTGTAGAGTTAATTCAAGCTTATAAATTTTTCTTCTATTAAGCCTAAATTTACTTCTAAAACATAAAAAGAGTAATGCACTTCCTAGACACAATCACAATTTAGCAAGAATTAACTTTACACAAACGGTAGGCTAACTAGACCACACAAACAATATCATTGACACAAATATGGGATATGGCGAGTTATAGATGTGTTTGGATCCCATGGAGTTGAGAATAAACTCTACCATGATGTGGAGTTTGCCTAATGAGTTAAGAAAAAGACAAGTGACATTTTATTTGTGCATTTAACGATAATACCACTAAGACACGTATGTTCGGATAACATAACAATATGCTGCCATAATCGAGTTCGTGCGACATAATAATAACACTACAGAGACAAATAAAGCTTGTGTAAGACAATATAACTTCAATGACACAACCTATCGAGAGTTATCGTCACGATAATTATTTGTCTCGCCTAAAAAGAGTTAGCGTCAATAGGTTCATGAACAAGAGGGATCTTGTGGATTCATAAGACGGATCCATGTTCACATTATAAAAGGATGCTCCAATTAGGATCTTGTGGATTCCTAATTCGGGTCCAATTCGGATCATTCATATGGAGTTTTGTGAGTTCGAATCGATGATTCGAATTCCGTTTTATACACTTCCATCATATATATTATCATCATCGAAGATCTTATTCACAATGACTTTCAACGTGTCTTATGTTTCTTGGCAATAGTATTATGTTATTTTGGTCTAATTATGTGATTTAGAAATAGATTAAAAGTTTGAACTTGGTTTATCAAATACTATAATACACCTATTTTTATATCGGCGAGGCATATATGGGTTACCACTTATCTGTAAAATGAAACTTGTTATTGAACAATCCAAAAGTATCATAGATCTCGTCAAAAATATAAAAGCATCGATGAAACCATAAACTACAATTCCAACGAGAACAATCAACAAGTTTATTTTGTCGGAAAAATTCATTGACAACCATATACACAAAGTCACACATACATCAGTATATATCATTATACTAACTTACTAAACATGCCACAAATATGCTATCCCCTACACTCCTTATATTATTGCTTATTATTATTATATTTTCGTAAAAAAAAAAATTTTAAAAATTAATTCATCAATTCATAAGGAATATGCTAAAATTAGTTTTGTTGTTTTGATGAAATTATACATCATCATCTCTAAATAAAAAACGCGAGGTTGATATTTTGTATGTATATGAAAGGTAAGAACCATGGATAAAGTTTTAACGGACTATGCGTTTTTATCTCAAATTTGTGAGTGGGTGTACGAGGAATGATAGGTTAAGACTGTTGGATCACGACCAACAGACCCATAAACCGTACTGGAAATAAAGATAGGTTATAACTTATAAGCCTAGGGGTAAGATCGTAAAAATTGGTGATAGAAGGAGTATTCCATTGACCTATATCTAAACTATTCACATCAACCTACTTATACCGATGTGAGACGATACTCGTCAAGCTTATTGATGATCATGTTAATAATGACTCGTAAGATTGTGAGAGAAAAATATATTATTTCACGTAGAACATAAAAATACAATTGAATATTTCGTTTTCGTCTATACTCGAAAAAAGTATAGCTTCAGATATATAAGTAGTTTGTAACTAAGGGTTTGTTTTATTGATGAACTCTTGCTATGCGAGAGAAATAAGTAACGTGATGAAAAATATTGCTAGGTTTTATTGTTATATTGTCTTAAACTACAGGTAGTATTATTATTATGCCATTGAATTCGATTATTTTAGTGATGTTATTATGTTATCCGACAATATGTGTTGTAGTGGTATTTTACAAGTTTATTGCGAGCGTATTAATCGTCGTCGGTCGATCTTAGTGAGGTAAAACAAGATATAGGTTACAGTACAAGTTAGCTACTGTAATGGTCGATGACAATGGGTGACAAGATATATAATCATTTATGCAAACTGGAAATTTTAAAAATTTAGACAAAATAATAATACTTTTAAGACACATAAGCCTATATAAAGATAATATAAGTTGCATAAGCTATATAATACAAAAGCATATACATGTAACCAAAAACACAAATAGCCTATATAGGATCCGAATTTATATTTTCCAATGCGTGGCTATAAGACAATGTTTTTCTGAGAGAGCTAATTAGTATTTTTGGGATTAAGTATAGCTTAAGTAACGTGATGAATCTATTGACGATAACTCTTGCTATGCGAGAGAAATAAGTAACGTTATGAAAACTATTTCCATGTTGTGTTGTTATATTGTCTTAAAGTAGGTAGTATTATTGTTATGTCATTGAATTTGATTATTTTAGTGATGTTATTATGTTATCCGACAATATGTGTCGTAGTGGTATTCTACAAGTCTACTGCAAGCGTAGTAATCGTCGTTGGTTGATCTTAGGGTGGTAAAAATGATATAGGTTGATGTAAAACTTACTCTAATTTATACTCGTATGTGTTTTTGAGTTTATAACGCAGCGGAATTAAAACAGAAAATAAAGGATATATATGAATTAGCCTAGAATCCTCGCAAGAATACTCAACCAACACTAATTTGTACTAATATCACAAAGAAACAAAGCACAAACAAAGGACAAGCACCAAGATCACAAAGAAACAAGGCACAAACCAAAAGAATACCTCGCAAGGCCAAGATTTCAAACTTGTATAATCTCTATGAAAAACAATACAATAAGTCTCTCTATTTATACTAACTAGACAAATCTAGACTCTAAGGATTAAGGTAAGAATCGACAATGAAACTTTCCTTAACTCCGACTCACAAATTAGGAACTTTCCTAATTACTTCGACAACAACTTGGAAACCTTATAGGCTCCTTTTTTATTAGGCAACTAAATAATAATAATAAGATCTATCAAGAACTTCCTTGGACGTGCATGGCTTGGAGAATATAGAAGACTAGTTTGATGGCTCAAGCAACGCCCGGGCTACTTATGTTTAAATATTAAAATTATGTAAACGAATTTTTTTATCTAAAACCTAAAATCTCGTTTCAAGCACTCGTTGGATATTTGTAATGTAATTAGATGGAAAGTCACATTTAAAACCTAAAGTCATGTTTCGAACACCCTTGAGAAATTTGTAATGTAATTAGATGAAAACTCACTTTTAAACCTAAAATCTCATTTGGAACACCCGTGTGATATTTGTAATTTAATTAGAGGAAAAGTCACATTTCAAAAGTCAAAGTCCCATAATATTTGTAATTATTTTCCATAAATCAAGTAAAAACTATATTACATAATTATTTTCCATAAATCAAGTAATAATGTTATTTTATTAGAATAATATATTACCATATACTCACCATATTCTATTTTGGATAAACATTATTTACAATATAATAATATTATTATAAGCCACGTGTCAGCGTGGGAATTGAGCGGGTTCAGGATTACATATATATATATATTAGATTAGGTCATTCTCGTGTACCCGCGTAGAAACTGGACAGCTCAATTTAAAACAAGCATATCTCCTTCGTCACTTAACCATTTAAGCCATATGACCACTTTTCGGAAAGCTTAGATCATGTACTTTACTTTCCAATTGATTGCTCTTCGAAATATCCAGTAGTTCAGATGATATTGAGGCTCGAACTTGAGGTGAGAGTCTTTGACTTCCATTACAAGCTTTGACCCATATCTCCCATGTATCATAGGTCGTCTAAAGGATTATAGTACAAGTTAGCTTCTCTAACGGTGGACGACAATGGGGGACAAGATACTCCATATATGATAATTTATGCAAATTTGAAAATTTAAAACTAATTTAGACAACGTAATACAAAAATTCTATTATACTTATCAGTATTTGACAATTTGGATAAGAAATAACATCGGAACCATTAAATTAGGATAAGATAAATTTCAACCGTTTGATTTTTCTTAACCATGGTTAAAAAAGTTCCGATTATACACCTTACCACACTTGATCACAAACTATAATATTTTTTTATATACTCAAAATATTTTTTCCTTAATTAAATTGATTTTGTCTATCTATTCTTATCTTGAAATGTTTGTTTTTTTAAGGAAAGGAACTTGCTTAATTCCAATTTTAGAAAAGAATAAAAAAAATTGAAAATTTTGTTTTTGACAATGGTGGGGATGAATGAGACCAGCCGACGGTGGAGGTTTGATTGTGGAGGGGAGTAACGATCACATGAATATGTTTCACGTAAATAGTTTACGGGAAACGAGTCATCAATCGACTCGAAACTATCACTCATACGTTCAAAGTTGTCAGTAGATGATCTCGGCTATAAGTGACATGAAACTTACCCACCAATAAATCCAAACTTGTTACCAACACGAAAAGTCCGATGTGACAGTCACTGAAGTTGTCACCCTAGTGTTTTTAAACTATTGATGTGACGTGAGATGTTGTCATCACCAATACGCCCAAATTTGTTACCGATAATTCGATAAACGATTAAAAATAGCCACATAGTCAAATGTGCTTAAACAGTCTAAATAATTAATTAAAAACATATAATTAAGGAGTATACAAATAAATAAGGATGGTTAAGCAGCAAAAAAGTTAAATGATGAACATGGCGAGATCGGCAGTAGTCAAGGTCAGTCCAAGAGGACTCATCGAAGGGCAAATGAGGAGGCCAGGCAGGGTTAGGAACAATCGCGGAAATGGAGGAGGTGATAACCACGCACTTAACCCCGTGGATTCTGGAAGCTTCTAGAATATATAAGGTACCTTGGACAGCGGGGTCGATGAGCTCAGACTAGGGTCGGTGGGTCCTCAAGAGAGCAAGGGGGAGGCCACGTGGAAGACACCGTGGCAGCCCTAGATGGCACGGGAGACGGCGTCGTAATCGAGGATGTTGGCCTCGAACATTTTGACGGAGGATGAGAGAGAGAGGAGGTGGGAGGAGGGTGAGGAAGGGTAGATGGAGCAGTTGAGGGTGGAGTAATTGTTGGACTGTAAAAGCGTTTTTATTAGCCATGTTCATATGAACCAGTTTGCTCCGGTTATGCATACGGATGGTTTTACTGCTCTGGTGTTTGGGGTGGGTGACGACATGATCAAGCAATCAAAACTGGCTGTTTGATTGTTCGGGATGCTTTTTCCGAGGTCCTGTTGGGAGCAATGACTTCAATGGGTTCGGGCTACGCGGCAGTTGGTGACGTGCACAAGCAAACAACGTCCAGGTCCCTGGGGTTTTTACCCAAGTGGGGACCCTCCGACGCTCAAGTCAGAAGGGGGCTCTTCTTAAACGAAGGTGCCAAGAGTGTTTAATAAAAGATTTTAGAGAGAGAGTTTAGAGAGTTTTTACTGTTTGTAATAAAAGGGAGGAAAATCTCCTTGGAAATGGTGTGAGAATGAATGTCAGGTGTCCTCCTCTTGGAAGAAGAGGGGGTATTTATAATACTCTTCCAAGTAGGGTTTTGTTGTAATAAGGGCCCCCCTGCCAAGGGTAAGGTTGACCTTTCTCCCTTGGGGAGGGGGTAAACACTTATCAATGGTTGAGATCTTTTCTCTTTCAAAAGGACTATTCTACCCTTCAGTAAACCTTTCTCGTGGGCTTTGATCCTTTCCTCGTGTATGGGCTTTTGCTTATTTTAGCCCACCGATATTTTTGGCCCGAAAATAAGCCTCTCATGGGCATCCGGGCTCAGGCCCCTTTCTCTATCTCAAGCCAGGGTACCCCATGACCTCTGTGGCGCCCCACTCCGGTTTTTGAATAGGGGTGGGATTTTTTGCTTCCCACGTCTCATCTTGCCACCCTTTAGCATTCGGGTTCTCTCGTCGACGCTAAAATTGCTTTTTAAGGATTGTTTTTGGGGCCGTCGCCTTCGAATATCGTTGTGAAACAACTAGTGGGCGCTTATCCGAAGGTGCACGGACCTTAGATTGTTGGCTATGCTTGTTACCCGACTGGACGGGTTAGTTTCATTCGAACAATGCTGAAAGCAACTAGTTGGCCCTTGTTCGAATGTTACTAGCCTCGATTGTTTGGGAGTTTCGGATCTTGTTGAGGGTGGCGGCTTTCAAACATCACGTTGAAAACTAGTTGTGGCCCTTGTTTGAATGCTGGCACCCGATAACCAGGTCCTACTCTTCTTCTGGGACAATTTGGGGAAGGGGTTCATATTCAATGGCCCCTGTTGGTAATACCTCGTACGGACCTCATGAACAGAGGTGATCTTCGATGGTCCTGGTCAGGGGCTAATGGAGGCTCTGATTTGTGCCCCCCCCCCCCCCCAAAAGGAGGACTCTTGGCCCTTATCCACAGGGCCTTCAGCGGATCTTGTCGAGGAAAGGGGTGCTGACTCGGCCCTGGTTAGGGGCTGATGTGAGCTGGTAGCCCCATTACTCCGAGCCTCTGCGACCGCTATACTTCTTGGACGATGGTTCCTCTTTTATCGAGGAAGTGGGTGTAGTGGGTTAAAGGCAGTTGCTTTTTCCGCTTCCCAAGGTACACGTGTAAGGCTTGTAGTGGTTCATGTCCTTTCATCATCATTACCAAATTTCTTGAAACTGACGGAAGTTATCCAACTTCCTTTCCAGTTTTGTTTTTTAAATTTTTGTAATGGAAAATTACCCCACTGCCCTCAATTCCTATATCTTTTTCCTCTTCTTTTGCCTTTGTGCTATAAATATCCCCCTTAATCATATTTTTCCTTATTTTCTCTTCACAAACTTTCAGACTTCTCCTTTTCGAAAATCTTCTTCCTTCCCTTTTCTCTTTGATTTCTTTGCAATGCCATTCACTTGATTGCTTTCAAGGTTTTTGATTGACGACCATCCAATTCTATCATCCTTCATTCTTTCAGGTGAGTTTATCCTCCTTTTCCCTTGAAATTACTTTTTATTTCTTTCTTTCCCAAGTTATAATCTTGCTTTTTACGCGCCCCACTTGTTTTTCTCTTTGAATTCCTTTCCCATTATGAGTAATATTTTGTCTTAGATTTTTGGGCTTTCCTTTTTCTCTTTTCGGGTATGCGGAAGTATCGTTATCACCGTGATCATCAGGATACTCTTTCTGAAACTTGCCCTTGGACAGATCCCAAATGGACCCCTGCACAAAGACCTCGATTAGCCTCGGCCTGGGTTTTGAGGCCCGGGAACTGGTCTGGTGACCCTATCCCTGTTGGGATTCCCAGTTCCTTTCGCTATTCGGGGGTGCTCGACCCAGATCTCACTGATCTCTCTGAGGAGACCCCCGCCTCTGTACCTTTTAACGTCGCTGTAGCCTCCTATAGGAACCCTAATAATTTTTCCGAGGTATGTTCATCTTCTCGGGGGCCCCATGTTTATAGGCTTCCTCCTAACACTCCTTTTACTCCTGCGCAGGGTGTAGGATATTGCCTCGCCTCGTTTCCTGCTTCTGGACTTGTGATGACCCATATTTCTTCCATTCCGCTCGGTACCCCCGTGAAGGTCCTCAAAAAGGTCAAGGCAAACAAGGCTAAGGACCTTGCCGATTTCGGGCGTCAGAGGGGGTTCACCAAGGCTTACCCTTTGTCGGCCCCGTCTCAGGACCTAACCTTGTCAAATCCTCCGGCAGGGTCCCTGGCCATCAACCTCAACTCGATCATTTGCAGATATCGGGTCCCTCATCATTGGCTTTTCAAAGAGATCCTCCACTACTACAAGGTACCTGCTACCTAAATCTCTCCACCTTCCTTTTGCGACATCACGGCGTACATCATGGTATCGGAGCTAGTGGGATTACCGAGGTCATTGAACATATTTCGAGCGCTGCACGTCATCCAAGATGTTCGGTTGACGGATGGGGTTGTTTCCATATGCATCCGCCAACGTCGAGGGAAAGGTGTTACCTCCCACTAGAAGGTCCTGACCCACAAACCGAATTCTTTCAACGGGTGAAAGAAAATGTTTGTGTTGCTAGAGCCCAAGGGTTCTATATCAAAATTAGGGGTCCCAACTGCCATCCATTCGGGGAACCTCAAAGAGTTGAGTGAGGCCCCTTTGCTCAAGGATTAGGAAGAGGCCAGTCGGGACTACTTTGCTGAGGATCTAATCGAACAAGAGGATGGCACCTTCATTTGGCGTAATCGTTTTTGGATCCCTGATTACGAGGATATCAAGAATGAGGATTATCTCTGTGCTGCAGGCCTAATCACTGTCACTCCTCGCAGTAGGCCCTTTTTCCTTTACGACATTTTGTTTATAATTTTGGTATCGTACCCTGATCTAATCACTTGTATCTTTCTTTGCAGGTGTCGCTCGGGATCGTCTGAAGGTGCTGAACGAGGCCGAATTTCAGCAAACCACTGAAGCCTCTGTGGACCTAGCCCATCAACATATCAGCACCCCTCCTGAGCACCAAGTAGATCAACCGGAGGGGGGCCTGAACCTCAATGATCAAGTTTTCTTAGACGAGCTTTCAAGCGACATGATGAGGAACAAACCCATTCCGGTATTTTCATTCCCCTTTTCGTTTTCTTTTCTTTGTCTGATTCTTTTGATTTATCGGCTTGCATCGATCTTTTTTGTTTTGCTTTTTTCAGGAGGAGGTCCCCACAAATCCTGACCAGGGTGAATGGGCTGAAAGCAAGAAAAGGGGCGCTGGGACCGCGGGGCTGATTCCCTTCCCCCACCTTCACCAAAAGAAGCAGAAACAAGTGGAGGAAGCCCCTACCCACGGGGACGACTGCCTGGTCCTTGCCAAGCTTCTCAACAGGACCCAGGTGACCTCAAGGGGTCCCTCAGGTATGGTTGGGGATCAGGGTGGCCCTTCTCTTGAATAGGAGGCTAAGCCTTTATTCCCTGGTTTTGGTACTAACTTTAACTCTGTTTATATGTCGGATTTGATAGGTGGTAACATTGATCCCTTGCTAGCCCCTGACTCGGTCATTCATTCAGACGACTCTGAGAAAATGGCCATGGCTTTTCGAATGCTTCGCCCTTTCGCTGAGCACCTGCAAAAGGATGCATGAAGGCTATGCAACGCTTCGCTGTCCCCCTAGCCTTGACCAAGCTAGCTGAGGTACTCTTTCTCTTTCCTATTTCCTACTTTTTTCATTCCTTGTTTTTCGGTCTTTTTCTAATATCATCTCTTCTTCGCATTCTACAGTTGAACGCGGCATTTTACTTGGCTCTCTCCTCGTCTGGCCCCATCGACCATCTGTCTCAGGTGGCCTTATGATGAGGCTGAAGGAGGGGGCTCGCCAATATGATGAGATGGAGACCAGGGCCCAACAACGTCAAGGGGAGTTGGATAACGAGGTCCAAGCAAACCTCGACTTCAAGGACCAAGTGGATTCGTTCCAAGCTCAGCTCGACGTCACGAAGAGGGCCCTCGCTAACAAGGAGAAGGAGCTTAACGACAAGGAGAAGGAGCTGCATGAAAAGGACGTGCTAGTCCGTGATGGGATCAGGAGGCTGATCGAAATGGAACAGATTTACAAGGAGTCAAGGGTCGAGACCGATGCTGAGATCCTTGACTTGAAGAAGGCTCGTGACGATTTGTCCCGTAAGAATGAGGGCCTTTGCCATAAGATTAGGTGGTACCGAGACTTCACTAGTAGGGTCCTGGCTGATCGTCTGGGGTGGATAAAAAAAGCCACCACTGCCGTGAAGACTTACACCCAGTCCCTGAACTTCCACTTTGTAGTGGATGCTAAATGCGCCACTGAGCAGGCCAAGGGATCTGCGCACACCAAGGAGCTGGCCAAGCTAGCTTTTGACAAGCTTCCAGCTGGGGCCTCCTTGAGCAGCTGGCCCAAGAGGAGGCTCTTTTCATCGAAGCCAACAAAGAAGCAGCTCAAGCGGATTACGAGAAGAGAGGTTATGGTCCCTCTGGCGAGATGCTGACCCACATGTGGGACGAGCTATATTCGGAGCCAAGTCCTGTAACCTTCATCCTTCCTGAAGAGCCTGCCGAGATCATGTTAGCTCCGACTCAGCCTCAACAGACCAAACCTGACCATGTCTGTAACACTACGGAATATGGAAAGTGGATTATGGAGTTGGTTTGTCCCACATTGGGAAAATAAGGCTCATATGATCAGTTTATAATAGATTCCTACCATCATACTACCAACAAGGCTTTCACCTTTTAGAGCCCGGAGAGGATATATGGGCTTAAGAGGTGACTACCCATCTTATTGGGTTGTGTTGCGACGTATGATGGATCGGGCTGTTACAGATGGTATCAGAGCAACCCTGCGACCGCGTGCTGAGTGCTGGGGTTAGGCCCAGGTCAGCCGTCTAGCGGGGGAGATCTTGGACCTGTGTTGTTGATGTTGGTATGGAATGGTTGAGGCGCGCCGGGGACGTCGCGTTCTTTAAGTGGGGGAGTTTGTAACACTACGGAATATGGAAAGTGGATTATGGAGTTGGTTTGTCCCACATTGGGAAAATAAGGCTCATATGATCAGTTTATAATAGATTCCTACCATCATACTACCAACAAGGCTTTCACCTTTTAGAGCCCGGAGAGGATATATGGGCTTAAGGGGTGACTATCCATCTTATTGGGTTGTGTTGCGACGTATGATGGATCGGGCTGTTACAATGTCTCTTCCAACACTCCGGGCCCCAATTAGGGTTCCCATACTTAGTTTGTTTTGCGGGTTTGCATGTCCTATCTTATACTTTATGCATCTAAAACTCTACCTTTATGCTTTTGGATTTCTGTATTTGTTTAAAACTGGTGGTGTTTAACAATGTACTCTTTTGCCTATTGCAGCAAGGTTTACTTCTTCATAACTTATTACAAGGATTTTAATTTGCGTTTACATCGATCGCTCCCTTGCCTTTTTTTTCTTCTTTATATTTCTGAGTCTCTTTAGAACATCTAGCCCCTTCACAGGGCCCCATCTTTTCTCTCTTGCTTATTTTCGAGTTTTAGCGTGTTTCAGGTCCTTCATGACAATTATTTCTCGTTTCTGATATAGGGACCTTCTCGTCGTTATCTGATTATTATATCACACTTTTCCTGCTACTTTTTGCTCGAGTCCTGATGAACTCCCTACCGTTGACCAGGACCTTAGAACTTTTTGAAGAACTACTAAAACACGCATGCGAAATAGTAAGAGGTTTTTCCCATAAATCCTTATCTTTTTATAAAAAAAATTAGGATACTCGAGATTTTTTGAGAGCCTCTTCATAAAGTGGCTTCTTTGTCCCCTTCACCATGCATACAGGGTCTTTGCTACAAGGCATCTTTTTATTACTTCGAGGCTTACTAAAGCTTCAAAGTCTTAACACGACCTTCCTAAGATGATTACATGTAGTATTTTTTGAGGTTTAAGATATTCCATGGGTGTCTCAACATTACTCCATCCAGGTCCGACAGTCGATAGATCCCTGAAGTGACTTGTTCCACCACCAGGTAGGGTCCCTCCCACCTGGGGTTCAGCTTCTTAAACCCTTTTGGATTTGCAAATCCGGTAGGCTTTATCAAGACCAAATCCCCTACTTCAATCTTGCGTGGCCTCAGGCCTTGTCATAGTCCCTCTTCATAATCTGCTTCTGCCTTTGCATCTTCAGTAAAGCATTCCCTCGGGTCTCAGGCAGTAAATCCAACATGGCCCTTAACTCCCTATCATTCTTCTCAGGTTCGTACAGGGATAGCCTGTCAGATTTTATTGCTACCTCAAATGGGAGGAATGCGTTAGAGTCGTACACCAGGTGAAAAGGGGTCCCTCTAGTGGCTCCTTTGATGGTGGTCCTTAGGCCCCATAATATCCCTGAGAGTCTATCGACCCAATATCCTTTAACAACACCCATCAACATGGTCATGAGGCCCTTCACAATGGTCTTGTTAGCCGCCTCCACTTGTCCATTGGACTGTGGGTAGTAGACCGATGAATGCCCTATCTTTATACCATAAGGTTCACAGTAGTCTTGTAAACCGCTGCTGTCAAATTGTGACTCGTTGTCAAAGATGAGTGCTTGTGATATCCCGAACCTTGTGATGATGTTCTTCCATACGAACTTTATAACCTGCTCAGTGGTGATGGTCGAGAGGGGCTCAGCTTCTATTCACTTTGTAAAATAATCCACCGCCACTATCAGGTAGGTCTGCTGGGTCTTAGCTTGAGGCAACCGCCCCACAAAATCAATTCCCCACCTCGCAAAAGGTAGAGGTGTGAAAACAGGAGTTAAGGGGACTGCTAGCCTTTTGAGCAAAGGACAAAACCTCTGACAGGCGTTACATTCTCGAACTAGCTTCTGAGCATCAGCCTTCATCATGGGCCAGAAAAGCCCCTTCGTACCGGCCTTTGCAGCTAGGGTCTTGCCACCAGCATGAGCAGCGCACACTCCTTGATGTAAGTCTCTAAGGATGTACCTTCCTTCTTCAGGGGTCACACATCTTAGCCAAGTTCGTCATACCCTTTCTTGTACAGCTTTCCATTAAACATTGTGAACCATTCCGACCTTTTCCTGACTCTTTCCGCCTCTTTAGAGTCTGATGGAAGTTTCGATTCGATCAAGTAATCAATAAGGGGTTGCATCCATCCCTCAGTCCTGTCCAGGGTAATTATTATCAGGGTATCAATGGATCTTGTTTTCAGAATCTCCCATTGCACCACCCTGGGATCGTCACCTCCTGAGGAGCTGGCCATCTTAGCCAAAGCATCAGCTTGTTGGTTCTCGGATCTGGGTATATGCTCGATGTTGAAACTTGGAATCTTGGTTACGATCTTTTGGCCTTGCTCCTTGTACTCTACCATGCTAGGCTCCTATGTCTCATAGGTCCCCTTTAATGGCTCCTAGGTCTATACACAAGTTAAGCCCCGCAATCAGAGCATCATATTCAGCTTCATTGTTTGTGGCATCAAAGTGGAACCTCAGCGCATACTCAGTATTCTTTCCATCAAAGGCAACAAGGACCATGCCAGCCCCGCTTCCTGCTAAGGATGACGAACCATCAACAGGCACAGATCATACCTCTTCCTTGGTCCTTACCTCAGGTCCGAAATTGGTTTCTGCGAAGAAATCCGCAAGGGCTTGTCCCTTTACGTTTTTGCGAGGAGCGAACTCAACACCATGGCTTCGTAGCTCACAGGCCCATTTGGGGAGCATGCCTTGCCCGTCCATATTCATTAAGATTTTTTCCAAAGGGTAATTTGTGTATACTGTTATCTTATGTGACTGAAAATAGGGCGTAAGCCATCTACTAGCTATCAGCAAAGCGAACACCAACTTCTCCAAGGAAGGGTACCGTACCTCAGCCTCGGTGAGAGCTCTGTTGACATAGTAGACGGGCCTTTGCTTCTTCTCTCTTTCGGTGACCAACACGACACTCACAGCATCTGCATTTGCGGCCAAGTACAGGTATAAGGGCTCCCCTTCATGCGGTACGGAAATTTTTGGGACCCCATACTAGTAAGCTTTCAACTCCTTAAAGGGTGCCACTGCTTTGGCATCCCATTTGAAACCTTCCTTCTTCTTCAGGACCGCGAAAAAGGGTAAACACTTATCTGCGGACCCGACAATGAACCTGCCCAAGGATGCTACACACCCGGTGAGCTTCTGGACTTCCTTAACGCTCCTGGGAGACTCCATCTCGAGAATAGCTTGGACCTTTTCAGGGTTGGCATCAATTGCTCTCTCGCTCACAATGACTCCCAAGCATTTCCCCGACTGGACCCCGAACACGCACTTCTTTGGGTTCAACTTCATGTTATACTTGCGCAGGGTCTCAAAGGTCTCTCTGGGGTCCTTGGCATGGTCCTCTGTCTTCTTGCTCTTGACTATAAGATCATTGACATATGCTTCCATATTTCTTCCAATCTGGGCCTCAAACAACTTGTTCACCGTTCTTTGGAATATAGCTCCTGCGTTCTTCAAGCCGAAGGGCATGACCCGATACATTGATAAATGCCGTTTTTGGTCGATCCTCCTCCGCCAAGGGGACCTTATGGTACCCCGCATACGCATCCATGAAACTAAGGAGTCCATGGCCCGACGTGGAATCCACCAACCTGTCAATCTTGGGCAGGGGCTGACTGTCTTTTGGACAAGTCCTATTCAAGTTTGTGAAATCTACACACATTCTCCAGCTCCCATTAGGCTTCTTCACTCGGACCACATTTGACAGCCATATGGGGTACATGCATTTCTCAATATATCTTGCTTTGAGAAGCTAGTCCACTTCGGCCTTGATTGCCTCGGCCCTTTCGGCTCCAAAGTGCCTTTGCTTCTGGTGGACGGGCTTCATTTCAGGGTCTGCATTCAACCAGTGGGTAATGACCGAGGGGTCAAGCCCCGGCATCTCCTCCACCGCAACTACGAAGACATCTTTGAATTCTCTTAGGAGCTGTGTGAGATCTTATTTGACAGGCTCCTGAAGGTTGACCCCACACGGACCACTCGATCCTTGTCCCCATCCACCAATTGCACCTCTTCCGTGGCCTCATGGGGCTGTGAGGGGCTCTCCAAACCATCCCTAGCATCTATTGTTTCAAAACAATAGGTAAGGAATGGCGCTCCCTTAGGACCTTCATCTTTGTCTTCTCTCTTCCTCTTCTTGGGATAAGGGACCTCTGAATCAAATGGGACCTCTGAGGGGTTCATCATTAGAGGTTTCAAACTAATATTGTAGCAGGCCCTTGCTGCCTTTTGATCTGCCTTCAATATTCCAACTTTCCCATTATCAGTGGCATATAGGAGCATCAAACCGTTTGTAAAGACCAAACCCATTATCGAATTTAACGCCGGCCTCCCTAAGATGATGTTATAGGGGCATGGGAAGTCGATAATGGCGAACCTCACAAAAGTTTTTCTGACAGTATCTCATTCACCAAATTGAACAGGAAGGATTATGGAACCTATGGGTCACACCGAAGTGCCACCAAAGGCTACCAAAGGGGCTGTCATCTTGGTCAAATCTTGTGTGGTGTAATTTAGCTTGTACAAACAATCTAGGGTCATCACATCTTCTGAGGCCCCTGTATCGATCAGCATTCTCTGCACAATAGGATTTGCGACCCTCATAGAAATGACTATCGGGTCATCATGCGGGCCGTACACATGGGTAACATCTTCTGGTCCCAACCGAAAATGTGGCATCCGGAATTGAGGTATCGGGCTTCGCCCAATTGAGTTGACCATATTTCGGGCATTCAACTTTCTGGCCCTGTTGCTCTCCCCTCCTGATGCAAGGCCCCCTGCCAGGGTCACAATCACTTCTTGGTTGTTCAGGTTTGCAGGAGCCGGGTACCTAGCATTCCCCCTTCGGTTTGCCAAGAGCATGTCTCGTTGGCCTCGAAAGGTCTTTAGGTACCTGTCTACTCGGCCCCCATCAGCTAGATTCTCGAAGGTCCTCAATAAATCAGGACAATCATTGACTAGATGGCCCTTCTCTCGGTGGTATTCACAAATCTTGCTCATATCCATTTTCTGATTCTATGGCATCGGACCTGGGTCATTTAGCAAATTGGAATTTTTCAACGCCATAAAACATGTTTCGTGGTGATATCTTGAACCGATCTCCGTCATCAGCCGCTTGAGCCGAAAAGAGCTTCGGTGGCTCGAATCTAGGTCGGTGTTTATCCCTTCAACCTTCTCCATGCTTCTGTCCCTTCATCCGACCCTGATCAGCGCTCCTTTTCTCAGGTTTGTTTTATCAACATGGCGTTGACATGAGCCGACACAATCTGATAGGCCTTCTCCAAAGTCGGTGGCTCCGTCTTAGCCATCTCATATTTGCAATCCCATTCATCTAATCCATTCAAAAGAGCAGCTACCCCTACGGCATCGGTTAGGTGCGTCACCTGGGTGGCGGTGGCCATGAACCTTTGAATATTATCATCAAGGGGCTCTTTATCTCTTTGCTTCACGGTGCTCAGATGAATGGGGGTCTTCTTTCTGGACTTAATGGATACAAAGTGACCTTGAACTTCTCCTTCAGCGTCTCGTATGAATCTATGGTTTTTGGTGGGATCCCATCAAACCATCTCATCGCCATATCGGTTAGGGTCGAGGGGAATAGCAGACACTAGATGGCTTCGTCACTCGTTTGACACGACATGTGGTTCTCAAATGACGAAATATGAGCAGCGGGGTCCCCCTTGCCGTCATATTCAATCATCTTGGGTTTCTTTACCACTTTCACTACCCGGGGCCTGACAATCCAGTTTTCAAGATCCGACTCGTTCAGGACCACCATCCTCCTTTCCGATGGTACCTGAATATGCCAGGTACCATGGTGCGTGGTTGAGGGTCGAGGACAACGTCCAAGTGTTTCTGCCTCTGATGACCCTTGCTCACTGCCCTCGTCCTCTTCTCCCTCTGGCGGGTCCTTCTGCCCATCGTGTTTGGTATCTGTCCTCAGCCTCTTCCGCGTTGTCTTAATTGGGGGTGGTGACCCCAATGTCCAAGAGATGCGGGTATGGACAGATCCCTTTTGCTTCGGTTCTTGCTCTAAGGTTCCTACAATCTTTGCTCCTGACACGAGGTGTAACACTACGGAATATGGAAAGTGGTTTATGGAGTTGGTTTGTCCCACATTGGGAAATTAAGGCTCATATGATCAGTTTATAATAGAATCCTACCATCATACTAACAACAAGGCCTTCACCTTTTAGAGCCCAAGCGAGGATTTATGGGCTTATTGGTGAATTCCTATCTTATTGGGTTGTGTTGCGACGGACGGTGGATCGGGCTATTACAGATGGTATCAGAGCAACCCTGCGACCGCGTGCTGAGTGCTGGGGTTAGGCCCAGGTCAGCCGTCTAGCGGGGGAGATCTTGGACCTGTGTTGTGGATGTTGGTATGGAATGGTTGAGGCGCGCCAGGGACGTCGCGTTCTTTAAGTGGGGGAGTTTGTAACACTACGGAATATGGAAAGTGGTTTATGAAGTTGGTTTGTCCCACATTGGAAAATTAAGGCTCATATGATCAGTTTATAATAGAATTCTACCATCATACTACCAACAAGGGCTTCACCTTTTAGAGCCCAGAGAGGATATATGGGCCTAATAGATGACTACCCATCTTATTGGGTTGTGTTGTGACGGACGGTGGTTCAGGCTATTACACGAGGCTTTGAGTTGCTTAACAGGGTTTGCGCTTCGTCATACTTTCTTATCGTTCTTCTCTCGTTGATGAGGTGCCTTGCATCATGCTTTGACATTGTTGGCTTCTTCGCCAGCCTCTTCACGGCTTCCAAAGCCCGAATTTCCAACCTGTGGGCCTTATGCCTCTCATAGGCTTCCTTTCTCTTCATCCTTCTTCTCTTCTGCGCAGAGGTCTCACTGGGTTCTTTAGTGGGCCCCTTTGCATGTATTTGTTCAGGTCCTTTAGTGGGCCCTTTGGTAGGTCCGGCAACAGGTTGGTCCTTCTCGCCTTCAGGTCCGTTGACATGCCCTTCTGGGACCTGCGAGGGTCGGAGAGCCTTCAACATTTCCGCCTTCATCTCGGCCATCTGCTTAGCCATCCTTTCATCAAACTCTTTTTGGATTTGCTCGCAGATCTCCGCGCACTGCTTTCTCACCAACTCTTCACTTCTTTTCTTCACCTCAGCTTCTAGCTCCTGCTGATAGTAATCCTCGGTATCGTCATAAGATGACTCGTCGAGGAATACTTGTTCAAGTTGTTTCTCGGGTTCTTCGCGTGGTGGCTGTGACGTCCCCGCCTTCTCCTTCGGCTTGGTCGTCGTACCTCCTTTCTTCGTCGTAACCATTTCGGCTATGGTCTCCTCCGTGCCCGCCACCGTAGTGTGGGTAGGCTCGGGTATAACCTTTTCCGTCTCCGTCGCCTTCGTTTTACTCTCCGTCGGCTTGTTTGTGGTCACCATCGCCTTGCTTCACCGGATTCCACCAAAAAGTCTATGTCTTCCCCACAGACGGCGCCACTTGTTTGGGATGATTTTCCCGAGGTGCTGTTGGGAGCGATGACTTCAATGGGTTCGGGTTACGCGGCTGTTGGTGACCTGCACAAGCAAACAACGTCCAAGTCCCGGGGGTTTTTACCCGGGTGGGGACCCTTCGACGCTCAAGTCAGAAGGGGGCTCTCCTTAAACCTAAGGTGTCAAGAGTGTTTAATAAAAGATTTTAGAGAGAGAGTTTAGAGAGTTTTTACTATTTGTAATAAAAGGGAGGAAAATCTCCTTGGAAATGGTGTGAGAATGAATGTCAGGTGTTCTCCTCTTGGAAGAAGAGGGGGTATTTATAATACTCTTCCAGATAGGGTTTTGTTGTAATAAGGGCCCCCCTGCCAAGTGTAAGGTTGACCTTTCTCCCTTGGGGAGGGGGTAACCACTTATCAATGGTTGAGATCTTTTCTCTTTCAAAAGGACTGTTCTACCCTTCAGTAAACCTTTCTCGTGGGCTTTGATCTTTTCCTCGTGTATGGGTTTTTACTTATTTTAGCCCACCGATATTTTTGGCCCCAACGTTGATGACCAAAACGATGGTGAACTTGGGTGTAGGCAACTGTATGTGTACAAATTTAAAAGCGTGTTTTTCACGTACAATACATCAACACTTGAGAGCACCACGTCAAATAACTCAATGAAAGGTTATTGTGTGACATGTGACCCGAGTAAAATTGATCTCTTCTCACTTGAACTGCACCGACCAAATCAGTTTAATAAGCAAAAGTTCTTCCTAATTTTCAGTCAAAGATATGGAAAAAAAAAAAAAAAGTTATATAGTGAATAGCTCTCTCATCTATAAAGACGAAAGTTTTGCTTAGTATAAGCATTTTGATAACATTGTCTCGTTGTGCTCTAACAGGAGAAAAAACTGATGCAAAATTCAATTATAGGGAGTCATACTTTTCGAACTCGCGACCTCCAAGACATAAAAATCTACCCGCTACGCCAAAATCTCATTACTAAATATGTCTTACACAACTAATTTATATATTTGAAACAAGAGGGTTCAATTGAACCTCTCTTGAACCCCTTGGCTCCGCCCCTGTTGACTAGACTTGTATAAGTATGGGAATGTAAACTATAAAAAGAGGTTAGTTTTGAGGAACAAGACAAAGATTGCAATGCGAAATGGTTCATATATATGGGTTACAACTTACAAGTTACAACCAATCAACTATAAAATCTTTTTTATTTATTCATGTTAATTGGATGTAAAAACGAACCCTTAAACAATGCAACTCTCTACTGGAAACTAATCTTCCAACATTCTCGCTATCTCAAATTTTTTGAGTTAGGAAAGGAACGAGAGTATTGGAAGATAAATTGTTACAATAATATACATTTCTAAGCATTAAAATAGAAAAAATGTCACAATGTAAGTGATCATACATTGCTTATGAATACTCCGTATTCAAGATCATTACAACAAAAGATTTTGATTTTGTCGTAGTTAAACAACTCCAGGGAACAAAAATGAGGTTAATTTTCCAGCATCAACAAGAAATTACTATCTTAGACCTTATTTGATAGGACTTTATAAAAGTAGTATTTAAATGAGATCAGATCAGATTAAAAATGTTCAAATAACTATCAATGTATTTGATCATTAATTGAAACTAATTCGTTGAAATATAATCAAATTTTCAACATAGTCAGATTAGTTCAGAGTCATTAAAACCAGATCAAATTAGAGTCATTCAGATCAGTTCTGAAAGATGCAGTCCCATCAAACAGGACCTTAGGCTTAAGAGTTGAGTAAATGAGTCATATGTTTTATTTTTTGGTACAAAAGAGCAAATAATACTGCGGGGGTGGGGATATGAGGATTTAAACTCTGGACAAACCCCCAAGCAGGTTGTGCTTCTAACCAGTAGGCCAACATTGATCCTTAGTAAATGAGTTATATGTGGCGATAACATCCCCAATATACGTATTTTAAACTATACCTAATAAGATTACTTTATTTGCAAAACCATACCAAACACAAGTCTTCGCCGACCTTACCCATCTCCGGCGAGTTAAGACCCCCTTTTTAGGCGAATTTGGATCTACATTTGCCTAACGTCCATCCCCATGCCCAAAATTTTCCTCTTAACAAATTACCCTCCAAAATCATCCTCCCCACACTTGTGATCTAAGAGGTTCAAGTTTTCTTGTTGCATTAGGAGTATAAATATTGGTTTTGCAATTTTGAGTTTATATTTGACCTGTTGGCTCATATTTTGATATTCATTCATATGAAACAATTGAGAGAATAAAATATGAAAGGGAAGATGATTCTAGGGAATTTGGGGTTTGGGGAAATAATATGGTAGATATTGGGGCAAGATTTAGGCCATGTGCGATTGGACTGCATTTTTATGATTTGATTTGATTTGATTTGAATAGAGCTGATCACATTTGATTTGATTTGAAAAATCTTGATTTGATTTGATCTGAACTGCATTTATTGATAAATTAATTGCATCTAGATGAATTAATAACTAGAAGTAGACTAGATTTATTGAATGTTATTTGGATAATTTTGATCTGATTTGATTTGAATTGAATGAAACTGAGCTGATATGATTTGATTTGAATAAATCTGATCTGATTTGAAAATATTGTTTAATAAATTGAATTGCATATGGCAGGAATGTAGATGCTAGCCCAATTAAATGGGCCACATGTGGAAAAGCCCACAAGGAAAAATATTGAGTACAATTAAGTAAAGATTAATCTTGACTGTTGAGAGGAGTACCTCCTTCCCCAAGGCAGAGAAGATAGCCTTACACGTGGAAGGGCAACCTCCACATATTTAGAGAATTTTTTTTCGAAATAGGGCTCAAAAAATAAATATTAAACAAAATGGGTCGGATTCAAAAACGTTTAATGTTATGGGGTGCACGTCACCCCATTTCAGGTTCGGGACAAAACCGCCATTACCACTGGCGGTTTTACATGTATTGAACAGTGAATATGAGTTTCAAGGGGTGATTTTGGGCAATTGTAAAACCGCCATGGGGGGTAGCGGTTTCACTTCAAGTGAAACCGCCACCCTCAATGGCGGTTTCACACCCGAACCGAGTATGGGAATTGTGGCTTAATTTTTGTATGAAGAGTGAAACCGCCATGGGGGGTGGCGGTTTCACTTGAAGTGAAACCGCTACCTCCCATGGCGGTTATAGTTTTTTTTTTTTTTTTTTTCAAATACTTGTATCGGGGTTCTCCACCCCCCAAATCACCCGACGCCTTACAAAAAAAAAAAAAACCCCGACTCTCAACCTCAACTTCTCTCTCCAGCCCACGTCCCCATCCTCTCCGGCCGCTGCTTCGCCCCAATCCCGCCGCTGCTCCCGTCGCTCCGTCCTCTCTCGCTGCGCCGCTGCTCCGCCCTCTTTTGTACCAATTTCTTTAAGGTAATTTCATTTCTTCTAATTGTACCAATTTGTTTTAGGTAATTTCAATTCATTAGTTTAATTGTTTGATTTTTTAGTTAGATTACTAATTTATTGAATAATTTGTTTTGTTAGTATTGATAATAATTTGCATATTCATGGTATATGATAGAAGTTGAATTTTTAGGGTTTTGTTTAATATTGTAATTAAACCACACTAATTTAGGTTAATTTAAGTTCATTGAGTTGTTTTTTTTTTTTTATGTTAGTATTATGCTTGAGTTTAGTTAGTATTATGCTTGAGTTTAGTTATATATTTAATCCAATTTAGTTAGTATTATGCTTGAGTTTAGTTATTAAAATTCATAAGTCGATTTTTAGGGTTTTGGTTAATTGAAGATTTATGTTAGTTGAATTTCTTAATTAAATTAGTTTATTTTTCTCATTATAGAATGGAAATTACGGGATATCCTTTGGTATGTTATTGGGATGGAGAAATTGTTGAAGCTAGTGGAAATGTTTGTTATAAGGGTAGAAATGAGAGTTTTGTATTTGCTAGTACTAGTATGACTTATAATGACTTCATTGGGGAGATTTGTGAGGCAATGAAAATCAATAGAAAGAGTGTTTCATTGACGGTGAAGATGAAGTATCCGAGTGCCGGGTGTTATAAGGTTGTACCCCTTAATAATGATCGTTCTTTACTTGCTATGTGGGCAATTGTTCGACACTCAAAGGTTCCTTCTATGGACATTTATGTTGAAGTGGGAATGCTAGACTCTAGAAATGTATTGGCAACAACGATTTCAACAACGCCCAATACTTCTCTCACATCAATGAGATTTGGGGATGTTGTGCAATATGTTTCCATTGAAACCAATAACATAAATAAGGGGACCTTGAACGAGGATTTAGAAGGAGATGAGGCGGAGGAGGAGTTGAATGTTGTTGAACGTATGATTGATGATGAAGATAAGAATGATGATTTGGTTGGGAAGAGTGCCCCACATTTAGAATTCAATACGATTCATGAAATTGATCAACAACATGTGAATGCTTGGAAAACATGGGTCAATGAAGTTGAAGTTGAGGTTGGTAGGGAGTTTATAGTTGGTCAAAGATTTCCAAATAAAGTTGCTTTGATAGAAAATGTAACTTTATACTCTGTACAACGTAACCAAACTTTCAAAGTGCCTGAATCCAAACCCCACACTGTCACTTTCAAGTGTAGTAGAACACCAAACCCATGCAATTGGAGGCTTAGGGCATCACAAAAACAAGAACAGTTTTCAGAAGCCTTCACCATTGTCACTTATCTTGGGCCTCACGAAGCTACCTGTGTTGGTGACGTTATTCCACGCGACCATATGAATTTGAAACGTGGATTCATTAGTGAAGCTATTAAAAACCTTGTTGCCAAGGATTGGTCCATTAAAGTCCCAGTTCTTATTGAATTTATCAAAGATAAATTCAATTATACTATCTCATATATGAAGGGGTGGAATGCTAAACAAAGGGCAATTGCAAATTTATATGGTGATTGGGATGAATCCTACACTTTGCTTCCTCACTTCATGCAAGCAATGAAAGAATCCAACCGGGGAACTGTTGTGCATTTTGTGAATACGCCAACATGCAAACCTAATGAGGAAACTTTCTTTCGAGTGTTTTGGGCATTTGGACCATCAATTCAAGGTTTCAGCCATTGTCGCCCTCTTATAACTATTGATGGCACTCATTTATATGGGAAATATAAGGGTACTTTACTTATTGCAATGGCAGTTGATGCTAACGACCAACTTTACCCACTTGCTTTCGGTATTGTTGAGAGTGAAAATACCAATAGTTGGCCTTGGTTTATGGCATGTATAAGGAGATTCGTGACAGATAGAAAAGGTCTTTGTGTTATATCAGATAGACATGATGGCATCAAAGCTGCTATGAATGATGAACACATCGAAATGACTGAGCCGCATGCCTACCATAGATTTTGCATGCGTCATGTGGCATCCAACATCAACACAAAGTTTAAAAGTAGGGATTTGAAAAACTTGTTTGGTTGGACTGCCACACAACATCAGAAGAAGAAGTTCAATCGTGGTTTCAATCGAATGGGTGAAATAAATATTGATACACGACGATATTTGACCAAACATGGTTTGGAGATGGAGAAGTGGTCAAATTATCATGACGGTGGGTTCAGGTATGGTATAATGACTACCAATATGGTGGAGTGTTTCAATGGAGTTTTGAAAGGAGGCAGATTCTTACCCATCGTCGCACTTGTGAAATTGACATTTTATCGAGTCAATGCGTACTTTGTGGAGCGGCGTGAGAAGGCAAAACAAAGGCTTGAAGAGAGACATGCATATTGTAAGAAAGTAATGGATGCCATTGCTGTCAATTCTGAGAAAGCCGCACACCATACCGTTGTGGCATTTGATAGAGGACTGTTTCAAGTGACCACTGGGTCAGGCCATAGAGGTAGTGGAAAAGGGAAACATAAGCATACTGTGAATGTTGTGACTAAAACATGCACTTGTAAAACACTTGAAATTTACAAGTACCCTTGTTCACATGTACTTGCCGTTTGTAGTTCAATGGGTTTAAGTACAAATGCATTTGTGGATGTGTTTTACACTAGTGGTGAGTATTTGGGGTCATACGCACCCAAATTTCGACCCATTCCGGATGAAGCTTATTGGACACCTCTTGATGGTCCTAAAATCCTTGCTAATAAGGATATGAAACGTGAACCGAAGAAGAAGGGTACGAAGGATAAGTCACATTCAAAGCGATTGCGTAATGAGATGGATGAAAAACCACCATCAAAATCATTATGTGGCATATGTCGTCAACCCGGTCATAACAAAAAGACATGTTCTTTAAGAGGGTAACATTTTTTGTTGATCTTTATATTATTGTGAACTTACTTTTGCCTAATCTTTTTGTGTAATATTTTAACTCTCTTGTTTTTCTTTTTGTAGCTCTCATGGAGGCGGATCTTCATCCGGGACCGATCGAACCGTCTCTTCTCAAACTGCAAGACAAACACAGGAGTCAAGCAATTTGGGACGGAGAGGAGGTGAGTTCGCTTAGATGTAGAACTCACATAAAATGGCATGGCGGTTATCGTCCTAGTAAGCGGGTAGTTAAATTTATTAGGAAAACCCAGTTTTATGGGGCGCATAGAGTAGCTAGTGTTAAGTTAGATCAGGATTTAATAAGTGCGTTAGTAGAAAGATGGAGGCAAGAAACCCACACTTTTCACTTAACCGTTGGGGAGGCCACTATCACCTTGCAAGATGTGCAAGTTATGTTAGGTTTGAGGATAGATGGAAGAGCTGTGACGGATGAGATCCATCAAGATTGGCAAGGATGAGTGACTAAATTGTTGGGAATAGCACCGGGGGGAAGTTTGAAGGGAACTTCTTTGAAAATTTCTTGGTTGATGACCCATTTTAGTTATTTGCCCAACGGTATGGACGATGCCGTATTTCATTGCTATATTCGAGCGTATCTTCTCATTTTGTTTGGTACCGTTCTATTTCCCGATAAGAGTGGGGATGTGGTTCAAGTAATCTATTTGCCATTGTTAAGTGATGTCAGTAGATTGGATGATTACTCGTGGGGAAGTGCGGTACTAGCAACATTGTATCGTAACTTGTGTCGTGGGTGTTGTAAGGATGCATTAGAGATATCCGGACCTCTTATTCTTCTTCAGTTGTGGTCTTGGGAACGTATTGCTATAGGACGTCCTATGAACATGGGACCATTAGAATATGAGGATGAAGATGAGGATGAGGATGGGGATGAAGATGAGGATGAGGATGAGGATGAGGATGAGGATGAGACTATAGCTAGTCCATTTGGGTCACAAAATATCTATGGGAGAAATGCATTAGGACGTAAGTGGCTTATGATCGATCGGCGAAGAGCTGATGGGATTTTCTCTCTTACCGCTTACAGAGATGCATTTGATTGTATGACTCATGATCAAGTAAGTTTACTTATCCAATCCAATTTTTTGTGACTTTATAAGCATGAAAATAATTTGGTAATTTACTTATTTATTTGTTTTATTTTAGTTTATTTGGCAGCCTTATACAGCGGATGTCATCTCAGCTCTCTCTCCGATTTGTTCAAAGGATGAACAAGATTGGTGTGTTTTGGCTCCTATGATCTGCTTTGACATTGTAGAGTGGCATTGTCCAGATCGGGTAGTACGCCAATTTGGTTTGAAGCAAACAATCCCGGTGGACTGTGATACTTCGGTGGCTCTTCATAAATTGGATAGGAGAGGAAATCGGAAGGTAAGCTGGAGTGAAATCCACAATGTCGTAGGCGTCGAGAGAGGGTGGTGGCTAATATCGATGTAGATGATGGCTTGATGGATTACAATGATCCGTATATGGTTTGGTATCGAAACCATACTCGTCGTATCATTGGAGCTGTTAAACAATCTCATGGTGGCCCGGTTTCCTACCATCCTTCTTCTCCCTCAATTCAATTGCTTGTAAGTATGATTTATCGTTATTTCAGTTTTATTGAATAGTAAGCATGTTTAGGAAATAATTAGTGCAATATTTTGATTTTTGTGATTATAGACTCAAGGTTTTGCAACTCTACACATGAGGTGTGAGCATGACCTTCAAGCTGCACTCAATGACGCATCTAGTGTTAATTTTGTCCAAACTTTAACCGACATCCGCAAACATTGCTCCGAATGTCTCGAGAAGGTGGGATTTTCACATCTTATCCAACAATCTCAAGAACAACCAAGTGCAAGTTTGGATGATCATTCTCCTCTTATCCAATATATGCGTCGACGTAGAGTTGGTTCTCCTATGACACCAATTATGGAAGGCGACACTCCGGGTTCTTCCTCAAGCCAACCCGCTTCCTCAAGCCAGCGTCGAGCTACACGCCGCCGCCGCCTAGCGGATGATTAGCTATTAATATAGTAGTTTGCAATGTATGGAAACAATTTTATGTTGTATTCGACTCTTTCAAGTTTGTAAAAGACGTTTTAAGTTATGAAATAAGATACCATGCCATTTGAGTTCTCATCTTGGGTTGTTATTGGTGTTATTGAACGATTGTGGTCGTGGCATTTTGGTTTGGGTTTGTTTGAGTTGCAGGTGAAACGGAAAAGAGGGAAAACACCTTCAAAAAAAAAAAAAAAAAAATATAAAAACGCCACGGAGCACAGCGGTTTTATAACCACAGAAACCGCTGCTCTCAGTGGCGTTTTCATCACAGATTCAAGTAGTATGAAAATGGGTGGCTTAATTTTTGTAAAGGGTGAAACCGCCATGGGGGGTGGCGGTGAAACCGCCACCCCCCATGGCGGTTTCACCCTTTTACAAAAATTAAGCCACCGATTCCCATACTCATTTCGGGTGTAAAACCGCCATTGAGGGTGGCGGTTTCACTTAAAGTGAAACCGCCACTTCCCATGGCGGTTTCATCACCGAACTGACCTATGAGAAATTTTGGCTAAGGTGAAACCGCCATGAGGAGTGGCGGTTTCACTCAAGTAAAACCGCCACCTCCCATGGCGTTTTCACCTTAGCCAAAATTTCTTCACAGTCTCAAAGTTACTGTTCAAGACACTTAAAACCGCCAGTGCCACTAGCGGTTTTGTCCCGAACCTAAATGGGGTGACGTGCACCCCATAACATTAAACGTTTTTGAATCCGACCCATTTTGTTTAATATTTATTTTTTGAGCCCTATTTCGAAAAAAAATTCATATTTAGAACCCTACCCAATGAACGATATAAAAGCACAACAAAGAGTAATAAAAAGGGGATATTCATTACACAACACATTATATTACATTCAGTGTCGCCTCATTCACCTGACCACAGTTGTGAGCAACAGGCTATTCCTAACAACTCTCTAAAATATTACATTAGCATTGGGATCAGTGTATTGTAGCTTCCTAGATTATTTGGGATTGCAGCCTCTCTGACTTGAGCGTCGGGGGGCCGTTGCTTGGATTGAACTCAGGCTTGGTCTCTTTCTTTTTTGCAGGTTACCACCGGAGTTGTCACCACTACAATCCGCCGCGGGTCCCGTCGTCCTCAACCTTGGATACAAAATAATCCAACAGTAGAAAGGTGATAAATTTTACGATCATATTGGGGAAAGAATTGATGGAAGATTAGAAAATAATTAGGGGAAATTCTATCCCCGATTTTGTGGCGGAACCCGAAGGTGACCCTACGTCCCTACTCTTGCAAAACGAGATTGCTATGGTTTTTGCAAATACAGTAATCTTAATTGCGCAATAAAAAAAATTATTAGGTATGTTTTTTCCAAAATTCACAACTTAATAGATTGTTTCACAAAATCACGTATCTATATGACTAGAATTTTGTGGTGTTACAACTATACAAGATTATCAACGAGATTGTATTAGATTATCGAACTTGCTTACCAACCCACATTATAAAATGTTTTACAGACACCTCCCTCCATCCACACATATCCATATACACCTCATCTTTAACTCCTTCACCTTAAGGAGCTGTTTGGTTAGACACTAGGGAAAGGAATGGAAACAAGAAAAGGAAAACAAAGGAAAGGAAAGGAAACCCTCTCAATTCCCTCGTGTGTTTGGTAACTCTCCTCAATGATTCCCCACTCTCACCCTCTTCTTACATGCAGACCATCCTGACATCCCTTCTATATCCATGGTAACAAAGCTCACAAGTACTCACAACGCAAACCCTTCATTGGCCCTACCCACCTCTCCTCCATTTCATCCTACCAACACCACCTAAACGTCATCTTTGCTTTGAGATCTGAGTCATGGACTCTTCCACCTCTATCCTCCAAGTAGTGTAAAAGGCAAGGGTGCGACCGCGCGAGGGTGAACGTGGTGGTCAGAGGTGGTGCGATGTCGTCGATCTGATGGGCAGTGTTGTGCGAGGGTTGCCTCATGTGAACCTCGGTAAAGGTGCGGTGGTGGGAGGTTGCGTGGTGATGTAAGGGTCGAATTTTGGTCATTCGATGGTGATTAGTGGTGGTGCAGGTGCGGTGGTCGTGGTGGTATGATCGTCGATTTTTCCCAAAACTGGGTTGTGGATGGTGGATGTACGGTGGTGTAAGTGGAGGCTGTGGTGTGATCCTTGGTTTTTGGTGATGGCCGGAATATGTGGTGGACGAAGGTTGTAGTGTGGCGTCCTTGGTGGTGGTAGTGGTGGTGGATGATAATGTAGAGAGTTGCTTTGAGGGTGGAAGACAAAACCCCAATTTGAGGTAATCATCAAAACCCTTTGGGGGGTAGGGAATCAAGATGGATGGATTTGGGGGAATTGATACAAGGATTTTGGGGAAGGGAATGACAAAAATGAGCAACCAAACACATTCAAAGGGAACGGGGGCTTTTGTTTCCCTTTCCCTTTCGTGAAAACCCTAAACCAAACGGCACCTAAATAGGTTGCTTGAGAGCAGGATTGTCACTAAACCCGGCCAACGATTCCAAATCACTAAGATAGTCCTAACTCGAACTTAAATTTTACGGCAAATTCCCATGGTGCCCCTGAACTATGTCAAAATGCTAATGGTGCCCCTATGTTTGAAACTTGTACATCGCGGTGCCCCCGAACTTTACCCCAACCGGCACATGGTGCCCTTCCCACCCTTCTCCGTTAATCCCCCAACTGTTAACTGCTGACGTGTCAGTGATTAACGGTTGACGGGAAAGTTAATTAAGGATTAACTTAATATTTAATTAAAAAAATCAAAAAATTAAAAAAAAAAAACTGCGGAAACTCGAAAATTTTTCACAAAAAAAATCAGATTTTAAAAAATTAGTCCACATTGTGCCCCTGAACTTTACCCCCCCAGTGCACATGGTGCCCCCTAACTTTACCCCCAGTGCACATGGTGCCCCTCTTATTCTTTGGAAAAAAAAAATACAAGACAGTTATATGCATTTATTGGGGAAATAAACAACACCTTTCCTCTCCCCTCTTCTTCTTCTTCCTATTTTCTCTGTTTTGGGCGAAACTGTAATACCCCGTATTTTTGAGATCCTAAATTTATATTATTTCCGTTAATAAACTTATTTCACACAAAGGATTTCGAGATTTCATATCGAACCAACAGGTTTTAGCAATTTCGGATGAAAACAAAATCCTTTATATTGTTTTAAAAAAAAAAAATCTAATTATATATTTATTAGTATCTAATTTTCAAATGACTAAACTGCCCTCCTTTTTCCCTAAATTAAACTAATGTTAAAACCCCACAAACCCTCTTTCTATCACCCCGTAAAAAAACCATCAGGCCATCATTATATTATTATCATCGTCATTCTACATTACATAAACCGCCGCAACCTTCATTCGCTCGCCTCTTTGGATTTTGAGCTCGATTTTCGTCGAAGATTATACTATTGAGCTTCATTTTATGTCCTCTACAAAACGGTATACGTTTCTTGCATATAATTCAAGTTCTATCGTTCTCGATCATGCATATCTTACGTTTTAAACCTTATATCATAAGTATATCATTGTTTTGGTTTAATCTCCATACTTGATGTTATTTTTGGAAAGTATTAATTCATTTTGAAAAGTCTTAGACTAGTTTTCCGTTTGAGGATTATGTTAGGTTTTATCATGTTTGCGAGGGTAGTCGATGGCGTAGCGCCTATGGTTGCTATTACTACATTGTCGTTGTTGTGGTTGGTTTAGAAGGATGTTAATGAGGTGTTGTTACAGTGATATTAGGGACTTGTTAAGATGAGTTTTAGACCTTAGTATGATGAAAACTGATGGGTGAGTTATAGACAGATAAAGAAGAAGTTTACTAATCTGATCTTTGGCGTATGTCGTGTTTTGTTCACGCGGCATACTTGGGCTGTCTTGATGCTTACACTATGCAGTAGGTTTGGTGTATACGATGTGTTTGGAGGTCCTGAGATTGATGAAAAATGAAGGGTAGAGTTAGGCTTGGATTTGGGTCATTTTTGTGTACATAAAAAAACTAAATTAGGGAGGTGATGATTATGGGAATAATGGTAGACGTATTGTTAATGTCGTCTAAGGTGATACATTGGGAGTTTAAGATCATAGTAATTCTGATCCCGGTGTTTAAAAGTGGTGGTAAAGTCATTTAGTGGTATAATAAGGTATAATTATATGTTACGGCGAAGTGGGTAAAAGGGTGATTATGTTGGCCTACTATTTGAATGGTTTAATTACATAAGAATGAATCTTAGGGCTTGTTTTGAGTAAATATATGCATTTTTAAAATGAGGAGTAAGTGATTAAGGGTCTTTTAAGGTGTTTCTGTACTTCTAATAATTCAATAGAGAAAGGAGAGGCGGAGTGATAGAGTTGTCTTATTACTTTTGTGTCGGTCCTTAATAGTTAACATGCATACAACATACATATCATACATTGTAGGTGCCGCATGTACTAATTGGATTATACTTTGCATATTCATGTAGAGTTTGATTTCTTAGAAGAACAATTCTAGTACTTGCTGAGCTACTGTGAGACTTACTGCTGATCAAGGTAAGAAGAATTACTTATCTCCTTCAAAGGAACTTCTAAATGCGTTTTCAAAGTGGAGAAGTATTACATAAATTGTTTTACTATAAGGTTTGTGATTTCGAAAGGTAATTGCTATGTGTAAGGTTTAAATGCAAAGGTTTACCAGGTTTAATAATTTATACAAGTATGATTTCTTAAAGGTTTTTATATATGTTGTTAACTCTGGTAAGGGAGTTAACTTGAGTACAGGGTGACCATAATGGTCTAAGTATATCGTGCACAAAGAATAGATAGGGTGGATTGATCCTCCACCTTGAACCTTTATATCCTCCCCTTGGGAACAGGACCCTAGGGGGATGCATGCATTCGAGATTATTGGTTGAAGGAAGTCAGCCCTGATACTGAAGGAAAAAGGAACAAAGGAGAATGATTTTTATCGTATCGTTTATTATATTTTCTATACTACTTAAATGTTATCGGTTCCGATGTTTTAAATTACTTAAAGTTTTTAGCCGTGCTATGTGTCTAAGAAAAATATATATTTTATTTTAAAACTGTTTTCTAGATAAGTTGCTTCTTACTCAACCCGTTTGGTTGACGATTTCTACGTTTTCATAGTCTTGCAGGTTAGTTATGAAGTGCTTGGGGATAGTCAAGGGTTCAGAGTGACGATCGCGTACCGTATTAAATAAAGTCCACACTTAGTTAATTTATCGCTTCCGCATTTCAATTAAGATTATTCGAGAATTGTATTTCATTCTTTTGGGATGTAACACATTTATATACTTTATATTTGGAGTTATTAGATCATTAGAATTAACCTTCTGCCTTAACGATTGAAGTAGGATGTCAATCGTGGCGGTAACACTCCCAATTGTCCTTGTTTTAAATTAAATGCATTTTCTAAAATCTCAGGAAATTGGGGGTGTTACAGAAACTTTCTCACCAAAACCTTCATCAAACCTCATTAAAAACCAAACTTTTTCTTCGTTTCATCTACATTGAAGCTTCATCGCCTGATCAACGTCTTTCGTTTCATCTACATTGAAGCTTCATCGCCTGATCAACGTCTTTGACTCGCCATTGGAGGTATAATGTTGTTTAAACGGCAAATTCCAGTGATGCCCCCGAACTATATTAAAATGCTCGTGGTGCCACTATGTTTGAAACTTATACATCGCGGTGCCCCTGAACTTTACCCCAACCGGCACATGGTGCCCTTCCCACCCTTCTCCGTTAACTCCGTTAATCCCCCATCGTCAACTGCTGACGTGGCGGTGATTAACGGTTGATGGGAAAGTTCATTAAGGATTAACTTAATATTTAATTAAAAAAAAATTCTCGAAAACTCGAAAAGATTTCACAAAAAATTCAAATTTTAAAAAATTAGTGCACATGGTGCCCCTGAAATTTACCCCAGTGCACATGGTGCCCCCTAACTTTACCCCCCATTGCACATGGTGCCCCTCCGAATCTTTTGTAACGGCTAGTTTGAAATATAGCTGTTATAAACTGCACTATTGTGTGTATTTAAACAACATTACACCCCAATGAGCTTGTAAAACACTTAATACCTTCTCAAAACACTCATAACCTTGGAACAAGAGGGGCACCATGTGCACTGGGGGTTAATGTTAGGGGGGCATCATGTGCAGTGGGAGGGTAAAGTTCAGGGGCACCACGTGCACTAATTAAAAAAATTTGAATTTTTTTGTGAAAAATTTTCGAGTTTCCGAGGAAAAAAATTTAATTTTTTTTAATTAAATATTAAGTTAATCCTTAATTAACTTTCTCGACAACCGTTAATCACTGCCACGTCAGCAGTTAACGGTTGGGGGATTAAGGGAGAAGGGTGGGAAGGGCACCATGTGCCGGTTGGGGTGGACTTTAGAGATTGATATCTCGGGTAATCGTGGTGAGATCACTGCCCCCAGACTTATGAAAAGATTGGCAGATATGTATTTCGCTCAGGTCGCTAGGGATGCCGAGTCTATTTATTCCTTGACACCGCGTCAATTGGCTTTGTGGAATTCTTAGCAGGGTGCGTGTAACACCCCCAAATTTCCTTTCCTTTTTTAAAAATATTTTATCGAGAACCAAAATACAAATAAGGAAATTCAGAGGTGTCACTCCGCACTCGAGTCAAAGACCCGAATGCTAGGAGATTTCAAAAGCCACTGTATAAAAGTCTAATGATCTAAAATAGTCGATTACATCCAATACTTAATATTACAATGGTCCAAAATCTGAAATATAAATATGAAATCGTCTATGAATAATAACTACGAGTCTAATTATTGGAATCCAACTAATTTCTAATGAGTCGGCGTTCCCGCATGCATCAATAACTCCAAACCTGTGGTGAATTTAAAGCACAAAAACCACAGTTGAAAAAGTCAGAAAAATTGAGTAAGCTAACACCTCAACATGTAGAAAACCAAAACCCTTACCTCGATTTTGAAAACCTTTGAGTTTTTATTTTCGAAAACACACTTAGCATATAATCATATCACTTATCCCATTAATAATTCCAAACAAACGATCCAAATTCAAATTGCACAATAATCTATCATTCAATTCATCACTTCCAATAGCATAAGAAACATTCCACAATCCATAATTCAATTCATCACATATATCAATTGTATAAGAAACATTCAACATATTCATCGAACATTTATTTAATCACGAGTAAGGAGTTATAAGCCATAATCCATATTCCACAATCCATAGTTCACAATTTATAGTTCAGAATCCACAATCCATAATTCATACAGAATCCATAATCCATAATCCAAGACTACTAGACCTTAAGTGTGCACACCCCCTATTAAGTATTTTTAACCTAATAGAGTAATACTAGAACCAAACTCACTTAAAGACCGATGCGGTGGGGCTATAATTAGGAATCGATGTGACTCCGTCTAAATAATTAGGAGCAACTACGAGGCTCCGACACAATAATTGGGAGCAACTCCGCGGCTCCGACACAATCATTAGGAGCAACTCCGAGGCTCCGACACAATAATTATATCACCATACTCCATCTAATCTCCACACCACTATTTAGAGTTCACATTCATAATTAGATCAATCATAAGCCAATCACAACCAATATCACATATCAAATCCATCTTACATTTCCATTGCAATAAACCACTCAAGTATAACTGTGAGATACCGTACCGGCCTGGGGATGGACCGATTGAGTCTCGCTATTTTTTATTGGAGTCGCCAGCAGGACTTTTTATAGGATCCTACGAACCTAAAATGGGTCCTTTCCAAGGTACGATTTGGGAAGGTGTTAGGCACCCAAATCGCCCGCCCGAAGACGGCCTCTACTAATTGATCCAAGATAAATATACAGTTCATAATCAACGACAGAATCATATAGCAAATAGCATGCAAAGTATAATAGAAACTAATTATGCGAGTATATATATGCAAGTCGTGCGGGTGCGTTTACGTAACGAAGCATGCAATTATGTACATAAGAAATTAATCACACGAATATGCAAATAAAGAAAAACGGAGTAACAAAACATGTGCATGCATGTGGGATAACCAACAAAATTAGATAAGCATTGCATATTGAGTAAAGCTACGTGCATAGGCCTACCAAGCTAGTCTACTCTAAGAATCAAGGCATGCTTTACCTACTGACAAAACGCCATACACGCATGACAACATGAATGGAAAATTTCCCACCAAACAAGAAAACACATTTAGAGAAAGATAAACACGAGCAAGTAAAACGGAGAAATGGAAATTGCTTAATTTTCGAAACATTTAGAAGAGATAAAAGAGACCCTCAGGTGGACATACTTGTGTCATCGTGCGGATCTTAGTTTCGTATACTAACACGTCAAACCCTTGTCCTTGAGCCCAACGGTCTAAGTTCGACCTTCGCCGCAATGGACTTGTTATCATGAATGGCACTCCAAATGAGTGATGTGGGTGTATGTTTTGTGTAGGAAAGACTTATGGCCTTGTTCTCGAGATTATGAGAACAAGAAAAATGAAGATGGTAGTTTTAGGCTTATGTAGCTAATGCTTTTGCGCTTTGTGTCTCTCAAGGAATATGATGGTTATTTATATAGGAAATTGCATAGGGTTTTTGGAGGACAATGTGCAGCCGATCAAATCTTGGAGGAGCAGGCAAACAATAGAGTTATGATAACTAAAAAGTTATCTTATATAATCGGAGAGTCCTTGGAAAACACAAGTCAGCTGTAGTTGCTAACAAGTTGTCAGCCTCTCCCTATCTTATCTTTTGCTTCTCGTATTATCTTCCAATTATCACAATTTATGTGCTAATTATGAATTAATGAAGATAATGATAAAAAGGATAAGGATAAACCGGAATGAAGAGCTGCAAAAGACAATTTACTGAAGTTGCCAAGAACGGGCTTAGCAACGGCTAAGTGGACATTTCGTAAACCATGAATAATTAGCTTAATGGGTTGGAATAATTAGTTGGCTTAATGGGCTGGAATGAATAATTAATGGGTTGAAGTGCCAAGTGATCCACAATAAGCCATCAAAACCAACGAGTAAACACTAGGCCCCTCTCTTTGTACTTGGGTCGAAACTATGGAGTCAACCGCGTTAGTAACCGAAACCTTTCACCGGTGTCCACTATCCATCTCATCATCGGGCGTTATAAAAAGGGAAGTCCCCAAGTCGGGTGTCTACAATAACATAATAATCATAAAGGAAATTGAATCGTTCTCCACCTAGCATGATACTAAGTTCTCATCCAATCACATCATTCACATATAGCACATAAGTTTTGAAAGCTAAGGTTTCTATAAGTTTCAGAAGGGTTGAGCATGCTAGCTTACCTGTTCAAGCAAACGGGAACTCAATAGCACAATAATTAGTAGTACTCCTCGTCTACGAACTCAGGTTCTACAATTACACAAACGACATTCCCAAATTAACACTCAATGTTACACAACCAACCTACTAACCAACAATACACCTATATGTTAGTATGATCCTATATGCAATGTATAAACAAGACAATACCAAATCGAAACCAACAATTACTAATTATCCAATAATCATAATTCTATTTTAATAATTTTTTTTAATAAAACTCAAATAACATCGAAATTACTATAAAAATTCCCAAAGGCCTAAAATTAGTTTAAAAAAAAAGAATTTAACTTATAAAAATTAACCCTTAATTCTTCTAATTTAATTAGAACTTATTTTAACCACTTAAACTATGTTTTATTGATTAAAAACAACGTTTAATTACTTAAAAATCCATAAATCCGAAAATAATAAAATAATTTTCGAAAATCAGAAAAATAAATTAATAACAACCAGATTTCGAAAATCCCAACTAGTATTATAATTTGAGCTAATTGAATTAATTTACAAAGCAAATCTCATAATTAGAACTAGAAGCAATTTCTACAAAACATGAACAAATCACAATCTAATTCACCAACCAAATTCATGAACCCTAATTAATAGAAATCAATCCTCCATAACGTACAGTAGTCTAAAATCAACCAAAACGAATTTATAATATTAGCTTAATTAACCCTTAATCACAAATTAACACCAAAACTCAAAAACAACCCAAACTAATCAAAGATGAAAACTTTAATCAACTAAATCACTATAACGAATTACCCATCATCAAATAAATCTAAATACATCCATAAACCCAAAACTAACCCAATCTAACTGAATTCGAGCTACATGGCATTAAAAGACGAAAATAAACAGGGGAAGGAGATTACCAACGGCTTCTAACGACGGTAGGTGTAGAGGCAGGAAGGCCGGTCGTCGGTGTGCGTCGGGGATAGCAAGGACGGCGTTGTGCTTGGTGAGGCGTGGGCGGCGTGAAAGAAGAAGAGAAGCAGGGGAGGGGGTGTTTGTCGTGTGATAGGTGAGAGAAATTGAGGGTTTTTTTTATTATTTTCTTTTTCCTTTTTCTGATTTCCTTTTTCCTCTTTCTTTTTGTTTGGGTTGGGTGTTTGATGTTTGGTCCAATAGAGTATTGGGTTACCTTATTTTGTAGTAGTTACTAGCTAGAGATGGTCCAAGTAGAAATAGGAAGACCCAAATAAAAATCCAAATTTAAAATCCAATCCCGAACTAATTTTCGAAAACAACTCCCGAAATAACAATTAAATTCATTTTTGATATAATAAATTAATTACTAATACTAAAATATTATTATAAAATATACCGAAATTTTGGAATATTACATCCTTCCCCCCTTAAGAAAACGGTTCGTCCTCAAAGCGCGAAGTAAATAGATCAACCTATCAGACACTCATACAACACATACTAAACTCATGATCCAAATGTATAAAATGCATTGCATGATTCTAAGTTTAACGCCAAGTTGACATTACAATGCGCATAGTTCTGATTGGCTTAGGGTGGTCCCTATTTCTGGGTTGGGTCAGACTATGAATGGTCGCACTTATCGTTGCATGCTTTGCTATCGTTTGGGGGTGCCTTTATTCACCATGGATTACCCGTGCTCTGCTTGCTCGCGGGTCTTTGTGGGTGATATATTCGGGGATCATGTTGTTTCATGTACATGATTGGTTGGCGTCAAGTATCGGCATAATGTTGTTCGTGACACGCTGGTTGACATCTGTTATCGGTCAGAGATCTCAACTGGAAAGAAGGTTAACATTGGTATGATTGGTGTTGATGGCCGACCTCTTCGTCTAGCAGACATGCTGCTTTATTCATGGGATAGAGGGCGCGACATTCGTCGATTTGACTGGGTCGTCGTCCTTGACTCAGATGGGATTGACCGATTTCGAACCAGGTAAGGTGGTGCGGGAAGCGGCCGATCGTAAGCGTGCTAAGTATGAGGCTAAGGTGCGCTGCTTTGGGTTATAGCTTCCTCCCCTTCTCTTTGGGGAGTTGGAGCCCACAGTTGTTGCTCTGCTTAAGCAGATCCAGCAGTTCTCCAGGACGCAGGATATCGGTGCGCAGGCTGCAGCTCATATATTTACTAGGATTGGTTTTTTCCATATCAAAGGGTGTGGGGGCTCAGATCGTATCTCGGCTCCCCACCAACTTCTTGTAAATTATTATTGATTCTCAGTGAAAATAATATAATTTTAACAAATTATTTAAAAGACGAAGAAATAGCTATTATGTACGTCGTACGATATAATATTTTAATCGTGCAACGCACGGGTTTAAAACTAGTCCTTCTATATTATTAAAGGAGGCTTTTTTGAAGCTCCCACAACAATCGATTGTTTTTAGAGTGTTTGTAGAGAGTTTTAGCAATTAAATATTATTAATCGAAATAGTATTAATTAAATATAGGTATTTTTGTGGTAATAAAATAGTAAATAAATAAATAGTGACAACTTTGGTTTTAGCACAATCTACATTGTCATACGATTCCTTCTTTTGGAGTCAACTCACTCTTATCATGGTATTACATATTGGTTTTAAATTAAATTATTATAATTCACTGATGAACTTCTTTTAATTATATGGCCCTATGATAATCCTACTTAAATTAAATTTGTAACTCTTATAGTCCTATCTAAATTAAATTTGTATCACAGTTTTATCAATCTTAAGACCCATTGATCAGTTTTACCAACCTTAGGACCCATCGATGTTAAGTATTTATTGTAAAACACGTAAAAATCAAAACATACGGAGTAACACATAATAATTATATCGCAATCTTTTACTTTGATCTATTTATAATGTTTATTTGGTTTGTCCAAGTTGCAAAACCATTGTGTGTTCTCTAATGAGTGTCGGTTATTAGAGAACGACTATTGACACTTCATCCGTGTATTCCCACACTCCCACTAACAATATTATATCTCAATGAAAATTCATGTAGAGGGAGTATTGGAATGCTATTGTGGAGTGCCAATAATCGTTCCCTAAAATTATCCTCGAGTTAATTTTCTCTCTTGGCATATTGTGGAGTCCAGTAAATTTGTCATGACTTCCTGTCATATACATAAGGTTATTTATGTTGTCGATGATCTGTTGGTAACAAGAGATAATTATTAATCTACTTTTCATTGTTAATTAAATAGTTTGAATTGTAAATAATATGATTTTGAATTTTAGAAAGACGCCATAAATATCCACATTGCATGGTAAAATATTGAAAATATCAAGACTTAGTAAAGTGGATTCTTCATGGATGAGTACACTAGAATTTTTCACAATTAAGTCATTCTATACTGTTGATTTTCATGCAACATAAATATAGGAGCATGATTCAGATTTATTACATCTCCAACAACAACAACAACAACAACAATCAAGCCTTATTTCCAAAATAATTTGAAATTGGCTAACAATAGATACATTATTAATAGACCCGTGCAATACACGGATATTCATCCTAATTTATTAATAAACGTGAGTAGTCCAAACAATAAAAAAAAAACATCGTGAAGTGGGAAATGAATGCGAAAGGAGAACCGTAGAGTAGAGTAAGAGCCAACACCAAACTCCCAAAGACCAAAGAAAGAAAGAAAGAGGAAACCCCCAAAATTAAATTGAACGCGGACTCTTTTTCTTTTCATCATCAATTTCCAATTAACTTCTCAATTACTCAACCATCAAATTAAACTCCCCCTTTTCGATTCTAGGAGAATTGGTGAGCAGAGCAGAGCAGAGCATCGCCATGCCTAAGATTCTATCTTCTTCTTTAAGATCTTTCCCAATTACCCTTTTATTCCTTTCTTCCTTCTTCCTCCTCTTTTCGTCAGGTTTGTTTTTTTTTTCTGGGTTTATTTAATTTTCTTCTTCTGCCGAATTTACTCTCTTCTTTTCTTGATCCTGTTCTTTTTGTTGGATTCTCTTGCACTATGCTTAATTTTGTTCTTTTTGGGTAGTTAATTTTAATTTTAATTTTTGATTGAAGATTCTGCTTGTTTATATTTTGTTTAGGTTGAATTGTTGCTTCAATTATAAGCTTCTGATCTGCCAGTTAAAATGTGGGATTTTTGACGGATGAAATCTGCTGTATTGGGTTTAATTGAATTGAATTGATCTACCTGTAATTTACAAATTTGATTAGATATAAGAGTTGAGAGATTGTATTACTAGTGGGTCCTTGGGTGAGCTAATGCTCTGTGTACTGGGAGCTTTCGGCGCAGGTTTGTCGACTGAGCACGACATCAGAGAAATTGTCGGTATTCGTGTGTTTGTATGATTCTATCCTGTTTTCGCTTGTCCTGAAAACAGTACAATATGCTATTAGCACTTTGATGAATTATGTTGTGTTGAAATTGGTATACAATAAGGGCTTGGGTTGATGCTTTTATAAAAAGTTTGGGAATACTTATGCAGGTTTAGCTAGTAACCACTGCATAGGAAACTTTAGGGATACTTATCCTTGTTTTGATTGTACATTGTAGGATCAAGGTCATCTGGCAGCATACTTTATGTGTAGGCTCCTCAACATCTAATAGCGTATCATGAAGTTAAACCTGCACAATATTTAAAGACCTGTGTTCCTATTAGAAAGAAACTGCACAAGCTCTCGTAGGGGTAGCAGTAGCTTTAAACGGACGTGGATAACAGTTTTGGATATCAAAATGCATGCACCTGACTGTACTTTTTATAACTTGGAAATTTTGGGCCTATGAGGAGATTGCAGTCTGGTATTATGATCGGGGCTAGGAATTTTTAAGTGTCATGATTTTGAATTTAACCCTTGAATTAAGGGCGTTGGTGGAAAGTTCTCCTATAAACTCTTTTACTACTCGGATTTGCCTTTTGTTTAGTTTTGATTTTGTACCCTTTGGAAATTCAAGGTCTTCTACATTGAAGACTTAGGATGACCTAGATTGAGCTAAAAGCGATATGGGGTTAGTAGGAGTCGAAAAGCATATGACCTTAGTGAGGGTAAAGAGGATAGTCAAGTTTTGTAGGGTGATCATCCATGTTCCTTTTAGGAACAAACTGAACAAACTCTCGTAAGGGTAACAGTAGCTTTAAACGGATGTGGTTCAGATCTTTGGATATTAAAATGCATGCACCTGATGGTTCCTTCTTTAACTTCAAAAATTTGAGCCTTTGGGAAGTTGCAGTCTCACATGAGTTATTATTAAGTGGCACTGGTGGATAATGCTCCTATGAACTCTTTTACTATTTGGATGGAACCATTGGATTGGTTTTAATATTGAACCCTGTGGAAAAGGGTGTATTACATTGATAACGGCACTGTTGGTACTATCTTGAGATACTTTTTCATTCAGTTATGGTGTGACTTTCAAAGGGTTCTTGTCTGATTGTCTTACATTTTACTGTAACTTTGCCTGTCAGTCTTCTCTTGTTGGTTGTAGTGAGTGATGTTCTTATATTATTTCTGTGCATTGGTGATCAGTTCTTGGGGTATCAGGATTGTTTTTATCTTACCGGAGAAAACCGTAGAGGAGTTTTGATTATATTGGTGGAATCCTTTGCGAATATTTCTAATTCTGCATGTAGGTTGATGCTTTAAGTGGGCTATGTTAGCCAATATTCTAGTGAAATTACGAACTGTACATTTAAATTGTTTATTCGCGGCTGAATATTTCCATCTGCCTTGTACTTTTGAATATACCTTCTCAAGAACGTGACAGAGAAGTGTGATGTTAATGAGATTTTTCGTACTTAAGCTAAGTTGTCAACTTGTCATTAATTTTCTCAAGTGTTCTGAAGTTTTCTCTGATCACAGTTGAATCTTCTGAGCTTGCCCCTTTATTGGTTAACTGTTAGTTTGTGGGTCTATATCCTTGCGTGTCTTCTTTTTGGTGCTTATGTTTTGTCTTCTATGTCAGGTTTGTCAGATGACAACAAAGATAACTCAAATACTAACAGTGGCGGTACTGGGACCACGGTGGCCATCATATGCCTTGCTGCTGCTGCAGTAGTGCTTTTTTCCTTTTTCCTTTTTAAGCTATGGCAAAAGAAGAAGCGAGAAGAACAATATGCCCGCCTTCTGAAATTGTTTGAAGAGGATGATGAGCTGGAGGTGGAACTGGGTCTCAGAGATTGAGCATTTCACGCCTTTTGGAAATTCAGGTCTGTTTCGGTCTCTTGTGCTTATGGTCCCTGCAATCGAGTATTAAAATGAACTAGTTAACATCAATCTCCTGTGGTCGTTATGGTAAATGTTGATATTTATTCCTGGAACTATATTTGCTAGATAATATTTTGTGCTCCTTTAGTTTGCATGTAAAATTTTCTAGGATATGCTGTGTATCTTGTTGCTTTCATTCACTGACATTCTAGGTATTTAGTTATGGATGTCAGAAAACCAATCATTGTCATGTTTTAAAATCTTTCTCATAAGAACAATAACAACACAGAACTTTAGTCCCAATATGTTTTGGGGGTCAGCTAATATGAAATGCCATATGATACTGTTAGTAGTATGAGAGCAATAAAATTTCGAAAGTAGGGGAACACAACATTAAAATTAATGATGGTATGTGAAAAATAATATAAAATAAAGATTTATGAGATAAATCTGTCTAAAACATGAAGGTAAAAAAGTAAGCACATAGAGAAAATTATTGACAGTTCCAAAAGAAAGAGAACAAAGTTTGAAAAATGCAATAAAGAAAAAGAACAGAGAGAAACTCACAAAGTAAACATTTAAACCCCAGCATCCACATGGATTCTCTCTCCTCTTTGTCCTCTCTGATGTCATATTCTCTTCAATCCTCATTGAACCCATATCGCTTTCAAATAAATCAGTTTTTAAGGTAGTCTATTTGGAACAGCTTGAATGTTGGAGGCATAGGGCTTGCCAATGTAGCTAACTAGCTACTTAGGGTAGCATTTGAATTGAACTTTTACTTGGCATGTCAGTACCAGAAGACCATTTATGTTAGCCGACCCCAAATCATTTTGGGACTAAGGCTTTGTTGTTTTTGTTCACATCATTGGTGACTAGGTTCTCAAGAGAAATATTGTAATAGGTGAATGTTAAGTATCGTTTGTAAGGCGAGTACGTTTTCTCTGGCCAATGACTAGAAAAGAACATACAAAAAGCTGTAGGAATAACTTAGTTAGATTCACTTTTTCTCTCTACAGCCTCTTTTGTGTGTGTTTTGTGAAAAGGGGGGGGGGTGCAGCTAGAAACTGTTCTTAGGTAATAGTGGATTCTTAGGAGTTTGATATTATTAATGTTATTGATGAGCAATTTTTGATTTGTTCCTTGTGGCAGAGCCACCACAGTCTCCGGAAGGTGGGTAATCGGCAGTGGGAGTTTTCTGCCATTCCTGCATATGTAGTAGAAAATACTGTCTACTGGGGCATGAAAAATGTGTTCAAGGATGATGTTAGCCCACATGTTTTTGTCTTAGTATTAATCTCTACGGAGAGATTTGATGGTTCATAAGTTCTGTACTTCAAAGTCCCCCATATTGCTGATAACTCTTATCTCAAGAGGCAACCACATATGTTTTCTTACCCCATGTGCTGGTTAGACATTGGATGGCTGGTGTGAGAATATATGCAATGCTTATCGGGCAAAATAGGGGGCTTGGGGATTGGTGGTATAAGCTATATTTACTCGTACTCTTCCTTCGCATACCCTAATAGTTGTATGCACTTGACACTCAGACATGGGTATGATACTGTCATTCTCTTTTTAGACCAATTGAAGTTTTTTCTTAAATAGTTGGGCACATTACTTGGACACGCACCCGAGTCAGATCCTTCTAGCCAAGTCTTGAGTTACATAAGGTAGAAGTAATATACATTGGGCCCAACATTTCAACTTTTGTGCCGAGTGTTCTTTATCTGGAAATACGAGGCCAGGGGGCCATTCCTTTTGCAATGATGTAAAATAATTTGCACTGGACAGTATGTCACCATGCACATTTCTCATGTTTATACTGTTATAGTGCCCTTTTTAACTTTTAATTGTGGAGGATTAATGCTGCTGCTGCTGTCTTCTTTCTTTTCGTTTTTCTTAGTTTCTTACTATGGATTATTGATTTGCTATGCCTGCAGAAAAACCCTTACTAGGTGAGGATATGGGTATTCTGAAGGCCAGTATAGGATTTTGCTGATCATTGGTGGAAGATCTATTGTAGTAGATCTGGTCCTTTACCTTTTTTGATTGTTGTAAGTTTAAGCAGGGCTAAGATTATTAGCCATGAGTATGCCGACTACTATACATAATAGAGGTGCCAATGTAAATGATTCTGATTCACATTTTTGTAAAGATTTTCCGACATACCGGGAAAGGTGATGTGAACTTCATGCAAGACAGATCTTCTCAATCCGATGACACCGTGTAAAATTTTCGTCTGGTGCAATTTATTCTAAATCTTGTCTTGCTTTTAATCAGTTCAGTCCAGTACAATTTCCTTATCATCCAATTTCTTTTCCGTCTCTATTCTGTTATGCTTCTAACAGTCCTGGTTTTCTTAGTTACATGGACCTCGAGTGAACTGGAATATGATTGATGTTTACAGGCTCCAAGATTGTTGACTTCTGAACACTAGCCATGGTAGCTTATTCGCGTTCTTTGGTTTGTGATTAATGTCATTACATGTGCATTTAGGCTATAGCACTTCAGAAGTTCAGAATTCCATCTACAATCTAAGTTGCACCTTTTTTTTTTTTTTTTTTTTTTTTGAAATGAGGATCAAAGTTACACTTAAGTTTAGCAACGAACACTTAATCTTCAGTCTTTGTACATGTGTGTCATGGTGCTGTTAGCTGCAGTGTATCCCCCATCGACCACTAGATTATGGCCAGTGATGAACCCAGCGTCATCACTGGCTAGGAAAAGGGCACCAGCAGCAATATCCTCTACAGTTCCTCCCCTTCGCAAAACACTTGCCCTCACCGCAGTCATTTTGGTGATCTCTTCGTCTCCAATGTCACCAACAAACCTCCTGAAACCACTAAGGAGCATTTCTGTAGGGACAGCGTGAGGGGAAATGCAGTTCACTCGGATTCCATGTTCCCCGAGGTCACAGGCTGCACTTTTCATCACACTAAGGATCGCCCCCTTAGACATGGTGTAGGCGTGGGAAGCTAAGCCTCCCACAATAGCGGCAGAACTGGAGGTACATATGATGCAGCCGCCTCTCTGGCCTTCTATCATGGCACGCGCAGCGTGCTTGATCCCATGCACCACTCCGAACAAGTTCACTGAAAAGATTTGCTTTACCTTGTCCATGTTAGCATTGACTATGCTCCCATCAGCGCCCGAAGTACCTGCATTGTAGGTGAGCTAAGTTCTATAATGAAGTTGATGGCATACCATAATCGGAAAGAGAAATAAAGCTCAAGATGCACTTGCATAATCTGTAAACCCGTGGTCTACTGAACCAACCTACCTGCATTATTGACCATTATGTCAAGACGGCCCTTCCAAGCCATGGCTAACTTCACTGTATTCTCCAAATCGGCTTCCTTTGAGACATCGCAATGCACGTAGCAGCCTCCAATGGAGTTTGCGAGAGCGACACCAGGCTCGTCAAGTATGTCAGCAACGACAACATGAGCCCCATTTGAGGCAAACAGCTTTGCTATACCAGCTCCTATGCCTCTTGCACCTCCCGTTACAATTGCAACTTTGCCCTTCAATCTAAACCAACATGACCTCTTTTCTGTTAGCGTAAACTTTTACATGCATCAAACAGGATGATAATTTGCACAAATTAGATACAACTCCGAACGTAATGTTAACTTCTTCATCCATTTTACGTACAACCACTCGTACTATCAACAGGATCATTAAACCAGTCACATACTCATATTCCGGAAATTCAAAAATGAAGAAATTCCGCCATGAAACTACCAATACAAGGGGTTAGAAGTTAAAACGTTCACCTAATATACATCCAAAACTCTCCAAGTCACTAAACAATTACCTGAGTTGGTCACTGCTCTTGATTCCACAAGACTCCATAAGGATGTGATATTGGTGGTTTAAAACTACCAAATTACTCGAGCTTATATAGATGCACACATATCATGAGAATAACACAATTTCGCCGCCCAATAAGGATGAAGCATGAAAGATTATGTTAATTGTCACAAACTTTTGATGCCGATTTCTTTTGCTACAAACAACACAATTCGCATTTCTTATAACTGCTACATTATTCCTACAATCGTTAAGATTGCGTCTATAATGTGTTGGTGATCAAATTATCAACCATAAACTTCTCATTTTCGCAACTCAATAATCGTTATTTCTTACGAAATTTGTTGCTTCAATGGCCAGAAATAGGTGTTTGGGGAATGAGTTCAAATAACTCGATCCGTGAGGGAATTGTAGCTTCTGGCACTGATGCAAAATCTCAGTACAGGATCCAACTGTTACCAATTGCGAACACTGCTCCTGATAACGGTTGAGTACTACTGTAATAGTTCCTTTTTATTCCAAGAATGAGAGTAATTCTGGTCTCAAAGGGAGCCTTAAGATCGACCGATGATGATGAAGACGGGTTCTGAAACCTTACTAGTCGGATAAACTATGACTATCCCCTCCTGAACAAGGACGATTTCTTTAGAAACTAAAACATGCAATCGTTACATACAATTCTTTACATGCAATGATGACCAACAAGCCAAAATCTCCCAAAAATAAGTCAACCTGTCACAACATCTTCATGTCACCAATAGCACAAAGAAGTTTTCGTGAAAGTCCAAGATCCCCCATCAAAAGCCGCATGGGGCTTCAGCATACTTGAATTGAATGAAACCAGATCAAATAGGCATGAAAAGCGTTCTTTGTCCAGCATCGTTGAAGTATCTAAAAGAACACAGTTACAGATTATCGCCCGGTCAGAAACAGCACGCAAGTTATTCCCGAAAGCTTTTAAGCCTGATCAGAAATCAAATCAAGGCTTACTCAAATCCTAAACAGTCACAACACCTGATCTCTGTGACTAGAATTATAGAGCTACTGTCAGCAACCATGACTTCGTTGCCACAAAGTGATCATCGTCGGCAATTCAAAGCCGACTATTATAAACCCCATCAGCTCTAATATTTCACTAGTCAATATTAACTAAGTTAGAATTCCATCGAAGCACCTTGTCTGAATCTCAACATCATTCAACGACCAGGAAAAAATCTTTTACAAATGTAAGTATAGCATATTTGCGACGCTGCACAAGCTACAGTCTAAAAGGACCTAGAGACGCAAATCAGGTTGCTCACCACTTACAGACAAAACCTTGGATACATTCTCATGCAATTGTTCAGCACTATACTACACCTCAACAACTCAAGAATGCTCATATATATATTTATATAGGAAATAAAAGAAAGGTGTACTAACAAGATTTGACCATTAATCCTCCATTATATGTCCAAGTCCGGCTTCAAGCTCTCATGAGAACTGTTGCCTGTAGTACGCTCACTGATGGATGTCAACATTTGTTTATAGACAAACGCAAATGAGAGCCTAAGAAGATATTCCGTGGCAAGCATGACATAAAAATGTCTATAATGGCCCCTAAGAGTTCAATGCCATAAATAGGTTTTGTCTTCGAGCATGCTCCGGGATGAGACGGTTTACCATATCAGGTGGGATGCCTGATAGCTCTGTCAGAACAAAAGCAGCCATTCAAACAAAATGATCAACCTCTATTCCATACAATAATGTTATATGGGGATAAACAATTGAAAAAACGAAAGCATACAAAAAAAAAAAAAAAAAAACAAATTCTAACAAGTCTCAAGCTTGGCCCACTTCTGGGTAACCAGTTGTATCAGAAACAAATTTTATAAATCTGTAATGGTGAAAAAATGAAAACTAACCAAATGTTGAATCATTGTCATATAAAGGACGACACACTATAGTCCAAGTAGACTATGAAGCATCAACAAAATTTTCTAACAGTAAAGGTATGAGAATAGGTTAAGCAAATGCTGCTTGTTAGATCTCTAAAAGTTTCATTTTTACTATTAAATACTAGCAGTTAACGGGAAGAATGGGATATCGATTCTTCAAGGAGTATTAAATTTGGTCCACTTGAAGTAAAGGTGTGACAAAATGCTTCCAAAGGTCTATGTTTCATATTGACCTACTTTACTAATACATGTGCGGGAATGCTTCGCAGGAGTTCTTAGTTTTGGTCTATTGCACGTAAGATGTACAAACAAATCCACTTCAAGCATCTGGATAAAGAAAGTAACATTACCTCAAAGAGAAAGGTCAAACAACCCACGTCCTCTCATTCGCCCACATCAAAAATTGCTTGTGGTAAATGAAACTTGAAACAACATTTAAAGTATAGCGAATAACTTACACTAGCAATAAAAATTTACCTTGTGGCTTGAAATTAAAGAGAGGAGGAAGAGGGCGGCCATTTGGAAGTCGTGTATTTGGATCCCTCAATTCATCAAAGAAAGTGTGAACACAAGCTTCCAACTGCAGAGCAACAAATTTATATTCCTAATTTATCAAGAAACTATATGCAGAAGAAAATGAAAGAGCAAAAGAGAAACAAACTGCACTGATCACTAAAGTCAGAATAAGTAACTTACAGCAGTACATCTCAAATTTGGGGAGTACTGAAAAAACCTACAAATTAGATCCACTGCTTCAGGAGGCAACCGCTTTTGAAATACCTGATACGATGGAGAACTTATTTTTGTCAACTGTCTAGCTCAAATTCAATGACCCTCAGTTCCTGACTACAACCAATCCTACCAAACCAACACACACACTACAACTCGAATTTAGTAAGCCTTGCAAACTCTGAGATAGTTCAGTTTCTCATATACAACAAGGAAACATTCAAATGAATAAACAGGGGTACCAGTATATTAAAGTCATCACTCATAGGTTCCCTAAATTACTATGATTAATATTTGGCCGGGTTGCGAAATATGAAAGCATATTGCCATTGGATGATGGTGGAACACTCAAAAACAATCTTATAATCTAAAAACATGTAGCAGAGACAAGAATGAAAGAAGATTTTAAGCCCATCTTAGAACGGAATTAGACACAGCACACTGCACATAATGGATAGAGATGTAACTGAGGACCACAATTTCACATTGTGTGTACCTCAAATACCAGATCCATACAGTAAACACACCAATCATCGGAGACTGCATCTTAGTCTCTACTTTCGAAAAATTCAGTCGACTTAAAGCCACTTACAGCAATACGTTGCACTGTTCCCAAGCCCATTTTTTCAGATTTTGTATCTTACTAGTAATGACACTCACAGTGACCCCAATTACTGATGGCAGTATAACATGAGTGAGAAAAGTGTGAAGTTTTTCTTCAAATAGTATTAAATGGAAAGAAGCCAATGTTCTAGGAACGAAGGAATAAAAACTAACTGCTTCACTGGGTTCACTTTTCATTATGCTTCCCAGCAAACAATTATCTTCAAAGTTAATTAAAGGATACCTAAACTTCAATTAAAATCAGGGCTACATTCTGAGACTTGTGTGCATTATACATTCTCTTCTCCCTTTAATTTCTACAGAGATGAGATGACGAACACTGCCGCTAAACACGGAAAAGGCGAAATAAAATTAGGATGAAATACAAGAATAGACCATTCGTAAGCTGCAACTAGGTGCTAAAAAGTGACCACCTCATTATCTTGAGCTTCTAGGCAAGTCCTGACTAAGAAATTATTTAGGGCCCAAAATTTCTTAAAACTAGTTCTTTTATATGAGAAACACTAGCCTTGCCACTTCCATATTACTAAAAGTTTGCTTTAAAACAAAACTCTAGATTGCCATTATTTTAACAGGCAGAGATCATAACATAACATGAACATACCAAACAGGATAGAGTAGCAGAAATAAAGTTTTAAAAAACAGATCAGGGGTACCTTGTGCCACGGATGTGGTTTTATCTGTGGAAATTTAAATTCGGTGTAGTTAGGATTCATACATTTTATCTCCTCCCTTGTCGGCGTTCCCAGAACCTGTACAGATGATAAATCCCTCATTCAATAAAAACACAAAAGGTAGGCATATGGAAGCTGAGCAGCCAAACCACTTCACTGCTGTGGTTTAAGTAGACAACCAGAATGAGGAGGGAGCTATCAAGCGTACCACCCGTTTTCTTGTAAGACAAAGTAAAAAGCGGTAATAATCAAAATTCAAGCTTTGACGCATTAATACTTAAATAAGCAAAACTTAAGGTCAGGAGTATGCGAACAACATTAGGCTTCCGCCAATGGTGAAATAAAAGGGAGGTTAGATGCACACGACTATTTCCTTGTGTTGAAAGCACAAAGAGGTTGTTCATGGACAACTCGTAATGGAAATCACGTCGACTAACTATTAGTAGAAGACATGCAGACAGTTTCGTGGATCATGTTGCTTTATTTCATCATCCGAATATCAAGGCCTTGCCGTAAATATAAAAGAAAAAAAATTCAAATACTGAACATGTGAGTACCAAACAGCATAAATACACATTAACTTTGAAAAATCAAGGATAGATTTACCTGTAACAAACGAAAGATTAACTTTATTCTTCTGCACAGTGCTTAAAGTTAGGCTAGAAGAGGGATAACACTATGGTTTTGCACCATGATCAAATGGGAAAGAGTGAAGAAAACTTTTTTCTTTCATTAGTTATTGTATTTAATTCTTTTTATCCATGAAACAAGTATCTGAAGGAAAAGGAGCCTTATGTAACCAAAAGGAAAAGCCTTCTGATAGGCTAAGTACTCTCTCAGTTGCAAATACTGCTAATACGCTCAGTAGTTTATCTCTATCTTAACTCCCATTGGTTGATAAAACCATCTCGTCATGTATATTAACAGTCTCAAACTGACGTTACAAGGTTTTAACCAGAGTCAACACCGAATTGCGCATCATAAAAACTTACAGCATCTGTACCAAAAAAAAGGCCTATAACATGAGCTGAAAAAATTGTTACCTTAATGATCTCCACTAGTTGATCTACCCCACTTTCACCAGGGAACAATGGCTGTAGGAAAAAGATATTCACGCTTTAAGGATTATTCCGAGAGCCTTCCAAACAGCAAAAGTTTATAACAAAATTAGCAGGAAAGGAAAGACAAGACCACCTGACCAAGAAGCAGTTCTGCCATCACACATCCTGTTGACCATATATCAATTGCAGTGGTATACTCAGTAGCGCCAAAAATGAGCTCTGGAGCACGATAGTATCTCGAGCATATATATGAAACATTGGGTTCTCCTTTGACCTGGTACAATAACCAAGCAATAATAGGATTACAGGGCAGAAATGAACTAAACAAAAAAAGTGAAGTAGCAAAGAAAGATATAATGGACATCATGTCCCATTGAAAATTTATTTTAAAAAAGGATCTTACCAATACTTTTGCACTTCCAAAATCACAAATTTTCAGCTGGTGTGTATGTGGATTCACCTGACACAACAAATAGCAGTTCAGTATAATGTAAGCCACACCCACAAAACTTAATGCAGTTTAGTACATGATAAAACTTCCACTTTTCTAAGACAGCATTCCTTTCCAGACGCACCATCATCATATTGTAGTGGAATGCAAATCATACACATTAAGTTTGATTTTCTTCTGAATTTTGAAACTATAAGAGAAGGCAAAATTTCAGTTTGATGTTCCTCGCTAATTTGAATAAATGGACAAGCTATTCTGGTTTGACTGAAGCAGCTTCCCAGAACATAAAACTACTTGAAAGTCTAACGTTCCCCTAAAAGCCTGCAACATGACGTCTTAGTATGCCAGCTTCTTTCATCTTTGAGACTTATTTGGGAAAGCAATTTAATAACTTAAGCTGCACAAACAGTGACAGTTTTTGCCAGACTATGACACTAGTTAGAATCTCCAGCATCGAATACCTGGCAAAACTGTTACTCCAGTTACGAAGAAAGAATGACCGATGTACAGTTATTGCTCCATTGAGTTACACACATCCTTTCGCTTGAGTTGGTAGGCATTCAAGAGATCAAGACTAGCAATGGGTATGGGCTGCTTCTATCATTGACTTATGTTATGTGATTGGCTTCTTGAAGGTTCATTTTGTGGGATTAGATCAGATGAAAGATAAAAGCTGCAGTGAAGGCTTGAGCTGTCCTTTGCCATTCAAGCCCATATGTGGGGAGCACAATTTCAGCAGTTTATCATTCTTTATCTATGTTATAATTTAATAGCAATGTTTTCTATCAAACGACTAGAGATTTAGAGTACACTTAAGACTATCATTCCATACCCTTTAAAAAAAAAAAGCAAAAAAAAAGAACATCTACTAACGACATGAATACATGATACTTTAAACATTTTAGAATCTCACCAGTAAGTTCTGAGGCTTAATATCCCGATGGCAAATGCCGATGCAGTTGTGTATATATGCCAGTGCCCTGCAGATCTACACCCCAGAAAGAAACATATCTTATAAGAATCAACATAAGAAAAAGCAAATCAAGTTGTTCGGAATGACAGGCACACAACCTTAACTACCAGTCAGCCACTCAATACATAAACATCAACCATACTAACTCAATGCCTCAAGAGGATCTCGCCTATGACGCAGTAAGGGACGGTCAGATGTACGCAGCCTTATCCGGGTTAAAGACACATAGAGGCTGTGTTCAGATGACCTATACGTCAAGTGTTGCATTGACTGACTCCTACTTCACAACATGTCAAGTGCAAACAATCATTATGCTTCATTCAATCATGACCACAGCCAAAATAGTGAGTCATGCACTCCACTGGAAATAGAAACTAACCAACAGTCAAGCAATGTTTAAAAAAGAATCCAATGAACACATAAATTAAAATTGTGCAGCTCTACAAACTATTTCATTAGGTGGCTGTCTGAACATATACTGATACAAATTCTGATGTATATCAGACCTTCCTCCCCCCCCCCCCCCCATATTAACGCCAAAGATAAGCAACACAAATTTTGCTGTATATCAGACCTCCCCCCCTATATTCAATGCCTTATAACCAGAAGATCCAGAAAATATTTAAACCATAGAGCCCATAGAATATCCAAGAGGGCAAAAATGTAACATAAACACTGTTCATCCCCTTGGTTATCCCAAAAAGGGGTCATATGGAAAATGAATAACAAAGAACCCTCAAAGAATTTGTTCCAAATAAAATTAGCCATCTAACAGTACAATAAACAATGCTTACCAGTATAACGACTTGAACACACATTAGAAAATCAGTTACCAAGTCGCCTATCAACAATCTCTCTGGACAAATGTGGACGTTTTGACAGTGTTTCACTAGAACTAACCAAGCCAAAGAGCCAAGCCCAAAAGTAAACCACCGGGGGAGGGGGTGGGCACAAGCTTTTAACACTTTCAGGCCTTACCAAGATAAGTCACTACACTCCGATCAATAGGGCAATATAAACCAAAGCCCTCTGGAATAGTGCCTCATAAAGAGGAGTTTGAAGCGCTATGCAAAAGCCAAAGACATGGCAATGCAAATAGAAAAGGTTGCTGCACTGTAAAGGATCCTTCTTAGAAAGACGTCTCGTTTCCATCTCATGACCTGAAGCCTAACCTGTGTTTCCTATGAGATGAACTTCAACACAACGAACAAGGATATAAAATCTTAGGCTAACTTTCCTTCCAATTCCATACTGCTCTGTATTAGTTGGTGATGAGGGGAAACACCAGACAACAATGATTAATTATTGGCAATGTCTACCCCACCCCTCCCCAAGGGGAAAACCGGAAAAGAAATCATAAGTAAGCCATATTCATCCATCAAGGCTCATGGAAAGCCTCTCTACTGAACTAACCTTGGAGAAGTTTTCCAAAGGTTACCTTCATAATGATATTCAGCTAGAGAAGGTGGTGAAGCATACGTCTATTTAGAGAAACAAATAAATGGCTGGAAATAAGCTCACTCAGATGGCAGTTTTAAAAATTAAGATGTTCACCAGTACCTCAAAAGATTGACAGGTTGTCAAGGTGGAAACATCATTTTCTAACTTCATATAGTATGCAGATTATGAGGGAAATCTGTCCTCCCTAAACCAACCCTCAGATCCTTAACAGAAGCAGCAGAAAACCTCCAGACAAAAGACAGCCCAAAGAGTTCACTGCTTAAGTTAAAAGAAGAAGAAAGACAGCCAGTCAGTCTCCATCACTCCAAAGCCATCCTCAGCATATCCATAACAGAACTCTGAAACACACTGCTGTCAAGCACCTCCATAAAATTGGCTCTTTATGCAGTGTTTCCGAATCCAAAAAGATGTACTTCAACTTATTGCTGGCTATCCGACAAACAAACTTGGAATATATGGGAACTCACTCCAGCATTCATCAGACCTTGAGTGCCGAAACGAAAACTTGTCTTTTCTACTAAGATTAAAGATTGCCTAATACCGATGTAATTTCTAGAAAACCCTGTTGCCAATGATCAATATGAATCTAAGACAAATTACATTAAACATATCTATTCATATCTCTCAATCAAACGTCAAAAGTTTGAAATGAATAATATGAAATTACGCACCCTTCAGATCCACCGTGAAATAATATTGTAAACGCATTGCAAGAAGAACAGGTAAAACCCAGAAAGAGCGGGGTATAAGAAGAAGAAGAAAAAAAAACAGCAAAACTTGAAAAGAGTTCAAATTGGTGGTTATGGAACCATGAGTAACTCTTTCAGAACTCACAATCACATGGCTCTGAATAGAAAATTTGTAAATCCACAATCAAATATCCTACCCTGCTTAGATTGGGGGGGAAAAGCACTAAACTAATTGTTTTCACTAAAGCATCATTCTTACTTTTATGCTCAAATTATGCCATGGAGTACTTAACTAGATATGAATCCTGTGGGTACTGTTGATGCTCAATTATATCCGTAGTATCATCGTTATACACTCTTCTCATGCAATTGTATTGTCTAATACTCTTATTTCTTTATCTTCCTGCATTCTACTTATGTCCACAACGTATTGTCTTTTACAAGTTCTGAAGAAAAAAAGTATTTGCAGTTCCTATCAATTAAGACCATAGACCGCAATCCCAATATTATCACATTTTGAAGCTAAGTACAAGAAAGGGAGAAAGGGATACCTGATAGGTATAAAGTTTCACATAGATTAGAGGGATTCGCTGGTGCATCCTGATGTAGTTCCTTGCAATGCGATTGACAGTTTCAGGAACATATTCAAGCACGAGATTAAGGTACAACTCCTCCTTGTCAGTTGTGGAAAAGAAACAATGCTTTAGAGCAACAATATTAGGATGGTCCAACATCTGCATGATCTGTAACTCTCTGTTTTTGTATCGCTTGTCTTGTAGTACCTTCTTGATGGCTACTATCTCCCCAGTCTCTCTACATTTTGCCTGTATGAAACAATTGCGTTGATGTGATAGCGAAAAATAGATCCAGAAACAAACAGCATTCACTTCAGATAAGCAGTGCTTTGATTTACCTGGAACACAACACCAAAGGAACCTGTGCCCACCACATGTTCTGCTATGTAATTGATAGTCTGCCCAAGAACAAATAGACCATAGGTTTGAGATCTAACATATGTCCCAAAAAAAAAGCCAAATTAGAATGTATAATCGCCTATCTACCTGCCTAGGTTGACCGTTACGTCCACCAATGGTTGTTCTAATAACATGCCCAGCTTCAGCACCGACCCCATCAATCACATCTGGTTCACTGTCCTGCTGAGAATGAAAGTAAAATTTTATCAGTAAAAGAAAATGAACTTGGACACTAAAACTAAACTTTGTAACGAGGAAGGGGGAAAATCAAACTAGTAAACAGCACAGTTGAAACTCCATCTGAACTGCTTTAAAAAACCCATGACTAGCTAATTTCACATATGGCTTGTTTGGTATGAGGCCATAAATGAAGAAATAATAGTGACTCATGCGTGTACGCTTAATCAAAAGTCCTTAAAGGATGCTCACAGTAATGGGGCTTACCACCAAATATGCCGTTTTCTTCAAAAAAAAAAAAAAAAAAAAAAAATACAATAACTCATTGCCACACAGGGTGAGTGGGAAATGCCACACAACTACACAAGGTAAGTGAGTAAAAGAAATTAAGGAATAAAATCATTAGATACTAGTAAGATCATTACCAAGGAAATTGAAATGAAACACAGAAACTCACTGTCATCCGTTCATTTTATAACCTCATGCCAAACAAACAGTTAGCTGTCAGCGTAAGTGCGTAACGAGTACATCGCTCATTGAGGTTCTCTGAAGGAAGATAGTTGGCTTGAGAAGTACTAACTACTTATTACAGAAGACTCGTCCCCTCTTTGGTAAGATGCTATAAACCTTAGTCAAAATGTCATAGGGGTAGGTGCAAGTTCCTCAAAAAAAAAAAAACCTTAAATCAAATAAAGTTGACAAAAGTGAAAAACCATGAGCAAAGCAGAGGAAGTAGAAAGCCGGAAGGGAGATGTACAACTAAGGAGGAGAACAATGATGTCACCTCAAATGCCGTTAAGCACCGGATTAAAATGGTTGTTGTGTGACTTGTGTCATTATACATATTGACTCAATTCTGGAAGACTGTAACTAAATAATTGTGGCTTCTGCACAGCCATGTTAGTTCTGAAACTCAAGCGGGATATGTGTAGAGGATGGTAAATGAAGAAATAACTAAAAGAAAGAGCTAAAGCTCATAGCCAGAGGAAGTAGGTATCCTCCGGCTTAGTAGGACATCCACTTCCAATGTTGCTACATATTAAGACATCACATTCAAACTCATTTGTTTTGGAATCAACAGGATTGATGATGGGCTCCGCTCAGTATCAGAAAACTGCAACGCCTCAAACAATTGACAAGCATGCTGTTCTGGCTTAGAGCCTGAGGCGTCTACTGTCTACACAAACATCATCAGAGTCTTATCACACGAAGAAACAAAAATGGCTCATATCTTTCATTCAAGCCCATCCCCAGGCCAAAAAGAACTTTCTACCGCATCAATTTTCCAGCAACCCAAAGAGTTCAGTAAATTAGTTCTATGTAGAGGCATAACTTGTTTCTGAAGTACAGCAGTGAGAGTCTACTTCCTTTACTACTTCACCTCAGTGGCTGTTGTAAATCCTCTGTCCACATCAATTAAAAAAACAAAGAGGTGCCAAAACTGTCACAACAACAACATCTTTACCCCAGTGCCTTAAAGGCTCCCGCCATAAGGCGGGGTAAGGGGGGGTTGGATGCACGCAAGCCTTACCCCTATTGAAACATAGAGAGGCTGCGCACGGATGATCCAAAATGAAAATTGCTTCGAGAATCCCAATGACTGACTGTTACTCCGTACTTCACAATTCACACAATAAGAAGCACAGACAGTTTTATGAGTCATTCTGCTTTATTCCATTATATCCCAAAAACCAAAGAATAATTAATCTTTGGCTACATTGGAAATGGAAATACGTGCCAAAACTGTCACGTGGAGAAAATTCATTGTGGGGCATATTGCAGTTCTTCGTATCTATACTATGAGCTAGCCGAAAGGTCATGAGGATAGATAACTAATGAGATGAACATCATAAAGTAACTTTAAAACTCGCAAAAAGAGAATATCAACATGCCACGACTGAGAAACATTCTTCATCTTCCTCTATTGGGATGGCATACAGAGCACATAAGCATCAAGACAAGAGAATGCACAAATTGTATTCCATTATTCCATACTCCGTATAACAGATTGTTGGTGTAAACGGTGTCACCACCAGCAGCAAAACTCCTCATTTTGTCAGAGAAGTTGTAAAGATAAATGTAACTGTCTGAGCACGATACAAGCTCAGAGAACAAGATGGAAGATTGCCGAAGCTCGTGAAGATAACAACTTTTATGAGCAATCATAAAAGAGGGTTAACGAGGTATTGACTATCGAGTCATGACATAAAGAATAAGCAAAGGCAAGAATTGGTGTTCCCCTTGTCCTCTCATCGTTATGGAAACTACAGTAAATTCTAGCATAAACAAAAGATAGAGTAGTGCAACTCTACCCAAAGAACTAAACCATGGACCATAAATTTCACATATTTAATACACTGAGAATTACAAAACAATCTTAACAATCCTGCCTGATACACGCCTTAAGCAAAATCAGATGCAACAAATCACATGCAGCAAAATAAACGATGCAGCAAAATCAAACATCAAATCTCATTCCACAACAACACACTGACATATAACGAGCAAAAAGGTGAAAAGCTTACTCTATCATCCTCATCATCGGGTTTATCTCCCAATCTCATTTCAAGCATCTCTTTCCCCAGCCAATCAACAGAACTCGACGACCCCTTGTTGTTCTGGCGATTAGCTGTCCTCGAACTACCTGGTCCCCCATTTCCTACACTAGCCGATGCCATTTCCGCAATCTCTTATACTCGATTTTGCTACTGTTCACCCCTCTATTCATAACTACCTCCCATCCAACCTTCGCATTCAAATCAAACACACCAATTATTCATTTATCGCCATCAAAACTAAGTAACTACTATTACATGCCACATTTAACACAAAAATTAAAAATATATAGAGTAAAACTCATATTTGGAATAGATGAACAGTAAAACACACTCAACTCCATTAATCCTCAATAAAAACACACCAGATTGAAATGTGAAAATTGTATATCAACTAAATACCACAATTAACACGAAAAAACAAATTACAACAAAATTAAATAGAGTGAACTCAAATTTGGAATTAAAGAACAGTAAAACACACTCAAATAATTAATCAACATCAGAGAATAATAATCGAAATGTAAAATTATCTAATTACTAGCATAATTGGGTTGGGCCACCGTGAGAGATATTAACAAATCAAAATTGATTTGGGAAAAGTAATAATTCGATTTTCCCAATTCGAAATGAAGGAATAATTAAACAAAAAGTAGAGAACCTAATTCATAATTGGGCAATGATCAGAGGAGAAGATGAACAAAATTAAAATAGAAATTGAGAGGAAATGAGAGGGGATCGTTACCAAATGAAGTAAGAGATGAGTGATCTTGAAGCCTTGAAGCTTTAGCTTAGTTTGACGAACACAGAAACATACTGGACACTGTCACTGTTTTCAACCTTCTTTTCTTTCTGTCGTTTTCTATTCTCTCTCCTTTCTTTCTTTTTCGAAATATGAATTTTTTTTTTTTTTTTTTTAAGCCAGGACCGGGGGAGAACTATACGGTAGCCGGGCTCGCATATGAAGTTTTCGGATCACGATTCTCTGGAGTGATTTTACGTGAAATGGATGAATTACTCTAATGTAGAGTTTTTGCTTAATTTCGCTGATCGAAACACTGTGGTTTGCTCATCAAAAAATCTTGTTCGCTAATCAAGATGTTCTTGGGTACTAAAATTGCATAAGAATTGGGACTCGGACGTCGATAAATTCATTACTCTCAATCCAAGCATGCCCTATAGTTTTATTCATTAAAATTTATGCGGTTGATCTTAGAACTTTGATCTTTGCTAACCAAAATGTTCTAGGGGTTCCAAAATTGCATAGTCCTTGGGTACAATAAAAGTTGCATTTTAAGCTCCTCATTTTGAGTCCGGTCTAGGAAAAATTATATATCTCTGCCTCCGATATATATCCTCTATGTGTATCCCTTGAGGATTCTTGTTGCGTACCGGTTCCTTTTATATAAGCAATGCCATATGTCAATGAGAACTAAGCTATGATTTGAACCATTGACCTCTGACTTACATATTCATTACATTACCAGTGTGCTAACTCTTACTTCATGCATATTTTTACAACTCATTCTATAAAAAGGAAAGAACCAGTCCAAATAAATGTAGATGAGCAAATCTTTTATTTTAAATCTTCCGTTTACATTCATTATATTAAAACATGTGTGTTATAAGGGGTCGAGAATAAGAACCGACATAGGTAAAGGGGACTGGGAGTAAAAGACATGACCGAGTTGGAGGTCGAGTATAGGAGTTCATATGGGGCAGAGCCTCATATGTCGTTTAGGCAGATCAGGGTGAGTGGAGGAGTCGAGAATATGTGTGTTATAGAGGGTCGAGTATACGAATCGACACGGGTAAAGAAAACGGATGCATAGGAATTGACCGGGTGGGGGTCCAGTAGAGGAATTCACTTGGAGTGGGGTCTCAAATGAGTTCATGTGTGACAGTGCGCCGTTTTAAAAATATGACAAGTGAAGAAGTGTTGGTTAAGGGGCCAAGTAAGCATCGACTGGGGTTGAGGGTCGGCTAGAACATGTGACATAAGGGGAGATGGTGTTTGTAACACTCCAAAATTATGGAAAGTGGTTTATGGAATTGGTTTATCCTAAGTTGGGACACTAAGGTTTTTATTATGATATGTTCATAATAGGTTTCTACTATATATTACCAACAAGTCTTTCACCTTTTAAAACCCAAGCGAGGATTTACGAACTTAAGGGGTGACATTTAATCTTATTGGGTTCTGTTGCGATGTATGATGGATCAGACTGTTACAGTGTCGGATAGCATGTTAACGGGTGATTGGGTATTGATAAGGAAAGTGGGTGGGATACTAGCATGGAGGTGTATGTGGGCAATAGAAATTGATGGTGGGGGGTGGAAATTGTCGATTGAGGATCTTTGTATAAGAGTTAAAACGAATTGTGGGGAATTTAAAGGGGAGAGGGGATCAACTAAGAAAGTTTCAGGATGATAACTATTGTCAAGTTTAAAAGTCGATTGTTAGTTTATGCGTTCAATAGGAGATTCAAAACGAAATAAGTTGGTAGGGAAAATATCTTATATGATGCTTGCTTTTTTAAACATATTTGATCACACGGAAAACACGAAATCATTATCATTGGTCTTAAATTCATATATCTATAAATTTTGGTGTTCTTTTCTATCAACATCTATAAATTCTCTTTACAAATTATAAATTTATGTTTGCCAATGCTATGTTTTAAATTCCTTTATATTTGTCAATATTATGATAATTTTATTTAATATCTTTAAAGTAATATGCCACCAAACTATTTTATATAAGCATTTGTAATTCTCGTGCATTTGCACGGGTATAAAAACTATTATTCAAACTAAACACAAAGAACCTAAAAAAAACGGAGGGAGTACTACTAATTTCTTAGTAGTCCTTAATTCTTCATGCTCAGTGTATTGATGGTCAAAAGAGTATTGTTGATTAGAAGTGTATAACGTAGACACCATTAATTTGTCTACTATACATGTAATAGTGAAATTGAGATCAAAATAGTAAATTAGTTTGTAATGAAAAACATAGTAAAAATAATTATATTGCTAGTAAAATTAATTGTGTTTGTAGTAAAAAAATTCTAGTCCTTCTATATCATTAAAGGAGGTTTTTAGAACTCTCACAACGATCGGACATTCTATTAAAAAAGTTAAACAATCTTAGTCCCACGTAAATAAAGAAATCCTAATCCCTGGTAAATACGTATATAGCTAATTTTCTACGTCTACATTAACCATCTCACGTACATACTCCAACGCAATCTCACATACACAAAGTCATATCAATCCAATCCCACGTAAATAGCTACAATTCAAGACACTTTATGTTAAACTTATATATTTTAATTGTACAAATTTATTTGAAAAGTATATTCAAGAGGCTACAATACACAGACATAGGCAAAGTCATTTGGGTTTATCCATCAATCACTAATTGTGTTATATCTCTCTTATGCATTTCTGATTTTTCTTCTGATTTATAATATTATTTCGATATTTGACCACACGTGCTTATATCTGTCAAACATAAATTTCAATTTCAATATTATCAAGAGTAATAGAGTCAATATTAAGAGACCCGTACAAAGCACGGGCTTTCATCCTAGTGTAGTAAAACAATTGAAGGTAGTAACAATTTCAATTGTCTACATTGTACAATGGATCTCTAGCACTGTCCTTTTCAAAATGATACTAGGTTATATGCTCGATCATCAATATGTTAGTGTCCATTTCCAAAACAATATTAGCTAGACTAGGGGCTCATAGTAATGCACTAGCACTATCACTATGTTCCACGAGTACAGACACCGGGAGGAAAGGGACACCGGGACATTGCAACCTCAAAATATAGGATACGGACACCGCTATAATTTTAATAATGTAATAATAATTGCTAACTCTAAAACTAACAACAAGGTCAAAACCACAAAACAAAAGTGCCCTTAAACAGAACCAAACACATTATAATAACAAAACGATAAGCGCCAACCAATACCGGCGAAATAAAGATTATAATGAAGAGATGACGCACATGATTATTGAAGAATTGAAGCGAAATGATAAGAAACTTGAGAATGAGCATGTCTATTTTGCCCCAAATGCTAGCTTAATATAGTCTGTTTGTTTCCATATCCTAAAGGTAACCAACCCGTATTATCCTTTATATTAAAAATCGGGGTTTGTGTCAAAATTTTTAAATGAACAAACCGGTCACTAAACCTACGTATCAGACCGTATTGGATACGAAACACACAATTTGGGAGAGGTGTATGTGCCTCAATAACTCATTAACAATCCACGGCATTGAAGTGCCCGACGTGGTCATGCGGCAGTAGAAGAGTGAAATGAATCAAATACAGTAGTATATACTCCCAAAAAAAAAAAAAATGAAAAAAATATAAAAATAAAAAGGAGAAAGCCAAAAGAAATGGAAAATTCTAGAACAACCCAACGTCACAACCTAATTACCAACCATTTTTTCTCAACCCTTTTCTCCATAAAAACCCTCCCACTTCTCTTATCCTCACCCTCTCTCTCTCTCTCTCTCGCTCCCACCTTCTCCCACACTCTTCTTCTCCGTTCCCTCTGAACCTCAAACCCTAATATCTGCCTCTCTCTCCTCACCCCCCAAAAAATGTCGTCTTCAGCTGCTCAAATGAACGTCCTCGGCGCAGCCCCATTAACCCCCACCGCCACCAAGCTCAACAACTCATTATTCTTCGGGCAACGGAGTAACCTCGCCTTCTGCACCTCTAAATCCGCCTTCTTAAAGCTGAAGCACACCCTCCACAACAGCCGCCGCCGCTCCTCCTCCGTCCTCCGCGTCGTCAACGAGAAAGTCGTCGGCATCGACCTCGGCACCACCAACTCCGCCGTAGCCGCCATGGAGGGAGGCAAGCCGACCATCGTCACCAACGCCGAGGGCCAGCGAACGACGCCGTCTGTGGTAGCGTATACTAAAAACGGGGAGAGGTTGGTTGGTCAGATTGCCAAGCGTCAGGCTGTCGTTAATCCCGAGAATACTTTCTTCTCGGTTAAGAGGTTTATTGGTAGGAAGATGTCTGAGGTTGATGAGGAGAGTAAGCAGGTTAGTTATCGGGTTGTTCGCGACGACAATGGCAATGTCAAGCTTGAGTGTCCCGCTATTGGTAAACAATTCGCCGCCGAAGAGATTTCCGCTCAGGTTAACTATTTTCTCCCATTTTAATTCAATTGAATTTTGCATTGTAGTAGAAATTGATAATTTCGTCATTATGTGAATTTGTATTGAGTTTGAATTGAATCGATATTGAAAATTCCGTTGAAATTACTATTTGTATAGACGCATAGATTGTTGTAAATCGATATTAAGCTGGAAAGTTGTGACATTTGGTGTTGTATTGAATCGATATCGGTTTTTTAGTATGCAGTGTTCACTGTGATGATTGTGTATGTCCTGGAAACTGAACAATAAAGAATGTGACCCTTAATGTATTTTAATTAAAATGCAGTTTAATTGTCGCTTAGTACTCGGTCGGGGTGTGCTTTGGTCTCACAAGTAGGAATGGTTGGTGTTCTTTTGATTATTGTAGGTGTTGAGGAAGCTTGTGGATGATGCATCCAAGTTTTTGAACGATCAGGTAACCAAGGCGGTGGTCACTGTCCCTGCTTACTTCAATGACTCTCAAAGGACAGCAACAAAAGATGCTGGCCGTATTGCCGGGTTGGAAGTTCTTAGAATTATAAATGAGCCTACTGCCGCTTCTTTGGCTTACGGCTTTGAAAAGAAGAACAATGAAACTATATTGGTGTTTGACCTTGGAGGTGGTACATTTGATGTTTCAGGTACTGCCTCTTCCATTTGGATTTATATCTTTAATTTTATCGGAAAATCATATGACGTGCTATGCCGTTTTGTTGCAGTCACATGAGTAGTCGAGTGTCCCTAACTCTCCATAGTGTCTGTTAATGTGGTCATTTGGTTTTCTGATACTCTACTATCTGTCTCCTGAACGTATTGCTTGTATTTACATTTGTTGCAGTTCTTGAGGTTGGTGATGGAGTGTTTGAAGTGCTCTCAACCTCCGGAGATACTCATTTGGGTGGTGATGATTTTGACAAGGTTAGGTGGAGGATTAACTACTTACCTCCGATACTCTTTCGATGTTTTTTTTTTTCTGGTTGTCTTGGTGGGAGTTGTGTGGCATCTTTCTTGAATGTTTTCGCCTATATTTGGTTATTAACATGTTAGTAATTTACTTTGACCAGAGGATTGTTGATTGGCTTGCTGCTGACTTTAAAAGAAATGAAGGCATTGACCTTTTGAAAGACAAGCAAGCCCTTCAGCGTCTTACAGAGACAGCTGAGAAAGCTAAGATGGAGCTGTCATCTTTGACACAGGCAAACATTAGGTATTGTCTCGATATTGTTATCTACAGTGTTCTTCCTAATATGCTTTGCGTTATCTACATCAAGTTGACCTCTGAAATCAATTGTTTCTGTAGTTTGCCTTTCATCACTGCCACTGCTGACGGACCCAAGCACATTGAAACCACCTTGACCAGGGCGAAGTTTGAGGAACTGTGCTCTGACCTTCTTGACAGGTAGTAAATTGTTCTTTCGATTCTTTTGTTGATTCTTATTTCTGGATTTTTATATTTGATTCTCCTAGATTTCATGCGAAATAAGTACTTTGTGTTTCTAACATTGTAATAGTTTTTATTACCAATGCCAAAGATTTTTTTTTTTTTTTGGTGGTAGTTTGTCTACTTACATATATTCTTATTCTTTACAGGCTGAAAACACCCGTACAGAATTCATTGAGAGACGCCAAACTCTCCTTCAGTGATTTAGATGAAGTGATTCTTGTAGGTGGTTCCACACGAATTCCAGCTGTCCAGGAGTTGGTTAAGAGTCTGACTGGGAAAGATCCTAATGTGACTGTTAATCCTGATGAAGTTGTGGCTCTCGGGGCTGCAGTTCAGGTTTGATTCAATTTTTTGTTGGCCCTTTTTTCTTTCTTTTTCCTTGTGTGTTTCCATCTTCTTCCTTTTTTTTTTTTTTTTTTTTTTTTTTTGTTTTGTTTGAGGAAGTATTGGTCCATTTGTATTATTAAACAAAAGCCCATCTCCTTCAAATTTTACTTTTTTTTTTTTTCAATTTCGATTCTGAATAACATCTCTTCTGTCATGTATCTTACTATGAAGTTTTTAAAGTTGGACTGTGATTTGTTTGGTTCATGGGCTTCTTCTTGAATCTTTAAATACTACACTGTTCTTATCATGGGGTGCGCTTGAGGCTCTTATTGCTCCACATTCTGTTTGTGGTGGAGAATTACTTATCTGTTATGTCATGTTGCAGGCCGGTGTCCTTGCTGGAGATGTGAGCGACATTGTGCTTTTGGATGTGTCTCCATTGTCATTGGGTCTTGAAACCCTCGGCGGAGTGATGACAAAGATCATTCCAAGGAATACAACCCTGCCCACTTCCAAGTCAGAAGTTTTCTCAACAGCCGCTGATGGACAGACTAGTGTTGAGATTAATGTTCTACAGGGTGAGAGAGAGTTTGTGAGGGATAATAAGTCTCTTGGTAGCTTCCGTCTGGATGGTATTCCACCAGCGCCTAGAGGTGTTCCCCAGATTGAAGTCAAATTTGACATTGATGCGAATGGAATTCTTTCTGTTGCCGCAATTGACAAGGGAACCGGAAAGAAACAAGATATTACGATTACTGGCGCTAGTACCTTGCCCGGTGATGAGGTATGATTCAAAATGTGGTGGCTATATATTTTATTGTTGATCATTATTATTGCCTATCCTATCCTAAACAGCAAAAGTCTATGTCTGAAAAGTAACTAAAATTATTACTGTTCAGGTATCAAGGATGGTTAGTGAAGCAGAAAGGTTTGCCAAGGAAGACAAGGAGAAGAGGGATGCCATTGACACAAAGAATCAAGCTGATTCTGTCGTCTACCAGACAGAGAAGCAATTGAAGGAACTTGGAGACAAAGTTCCTGGCCCTGTGAAGGAAAAGGTTGAAGCTAAACTTGGAGAGCTTAAGGAGGCGGTCTCTGGGGGCGAAACCCAAGCGATCAAGGATGCCATGGCTGCATTAAACCAGGAAGTTATGCAACTTGGTCAATCCCTTTACAACCAGCCTGGTGCCCCGGGTGCTCCTGGTGGCCCGACACCGGGTGCAGAGTCAGGACCCTCAGATTCAGCTGGCAAAGGACCTGAAGGACCCGAGGGAGATGTCATCGACGCTGACTTCACAGACAGCAAGTGAGATTCAAGAATATGCTGAACTACGTTAATGTTTCTCTTCTTCACCGGCTGTGTATAATAATTTTTGGACAAATATTGTAAGTTTGGTTGGCAGTAATTTTTAGAGCTGAAGAGAAATTTGGTAGGGAAATTATAGATAAGATTCTCCTCGTTCCGATTTTTGTTAGTCTTGTTGCATACTTCCGATAGTTAGCTTGAATTGGTCATGTAATCCAAATATGAGATGATATGAACAACAGTCCAGTAGGAGTTTGTTCTGAATTTTCTGCTCCTTGCGGCTTTGCCCCGACACATAGGTTGCGGCTTTGCCGAGTGAGCTCACTCCTAAGTCACCTTGATGGACTGGGTGAAAATCCAGGTCCCAACGTCCGACCACAATCTGTCAACCCGAGACTTGATATGTGCATGCTGTTTCAAAAACAACTTTCTATGTGATGATCCAATTTTTTTGGCTTATTTCAAATCATTAAACTAGATCGTATTGACGCTTACGAGGCTCACAACTTATTTGGTATTGAGAAATTGGACGGAAAGAATTGGAAGGAAGAGAATGGAACGGAAAGGAAAAAAAGAGAAAGGAGCGGAACTAATCTTTCCTTTGTCTGGTTTTCATATTGAAAATTTGAAGGAGTTGGAAGGAAATTGAGTGTTTTTATGTTGTAAATTGTCTTTCCTTCCAATTCCGTCCGTTTTGGGAGAAAAGGGATATGACAGTTTAATGAAGGATGATTTCCTTCCATTTTTCATGTTTTTTTACGAACCAAACGTTGAAAAGTAGTAAAATCTATTTCTCTTCCTTTCCTTCCTACCAAACAAGCTGTTAGGTAACTCAAAACAAACGACGATACTGTGTCACCGGGTAATACTAATTTGAGTACCACTCATATTATAATATTAAATTAAAGATATAATTATTAATTAATAAATTATTAACGTCAAATTCACGTGTACGTTTGATGTCCCTGTTTTTTAAACTTATACAATCTGATGTCCTTGAACTTTGCTCATCCTAGCACATGGTGCCCTTAACACCCCCTTGCCGTTAATGCTGTCAGGCCCATGGCTATTAATGGTGACGCGGCTGCGTATAACACTTGGCGGGAAAATTATTAAGCGATTACAGTTCTGTTTGATAAGGTTGTATCTCTTTAGTCTAATACGATCTGATCTGATTTGAATGCTCGTGGTCTGATCGATTGGATTGGAATGAATATGTTGAAAATTTAGCTGAATATAGACAGATTAATGCTAAGATATAAACTAGATTCATTGATTGTTATTTGAACATTTCTGATCAAATCTGATTTGAAAGAATCCAATCTAATCTGATTGATTTAGAATACTTCGTTTATAAAGTTATATCAAACATGGCCAAAATATTCTTTAATAATTTACTAAATTACTACCTGCGCTACGCCCGAATCACCTTTTATTTGTTAATTTTTTGAAAAGACAATACAAAAAGTTGTATAGGTAAGTGCAAATTAAAATGACAATAATTGCATTTGAAACAACACAATTTTTTTTTAATAGTACTTTTGAACTAAGATGCCACGTGGCATATGAGATGGGCTTACTGAAACCGGTGAATGTGGACGCAGCTTAAAACACATGTTTTAATATATAGCATAAAAATAGGCAAATTCACGTGGTGCTCTTGAGTTATAAGCACAATTGCGCGTGGTGGCCTCTACTACATCAAGGTTCCTCTAAACTTTGTAAACCAATGTACATGGTGCCTCTTTGACCAACTTTAACTAATACCCTCAAGACTTGGCCTTTCAGTGATGATGTGGCGGGGTTAATTTAGGATTTCTCACAAAGTAGAAACTTTTTTTTTTTTTTTTTTCCAAAAAAGTTCAATTTTTACAAATAAAGTGCACAAGGCGCCCCTAAACTTTACGTACATGTGATGTGCACCTTGTGCCTTTATACTCTACTCTACAATGCACATGGTGCCCGTGCGATACTTCTCTAACGGCTAGTTTGAAAAGTAGCCATCGTAAATTGCACTATTGTGTATGTATAAACAACACCATACCCCAGTAAGCTTATGAAACACTCACCACCTTCCCAAAACACCCATTGAAATCAAATCAATTCAATAGATTTGTCAGACGTGAGTGTAAATTTATCAATCTAAAAAATTGTGGAGTGCTATATGTTGCCCCACAAATACTACTTGTCGCCCCATTTTTTTCATTTTTTTCCACTCTTGCTCTTGCAAACACTTGCGCTCTCTCTCTCTCCACTCTCTATTTCACTTTCTCTCACTAGAATTAACATAAATTGATAACAAAACTTGATCAATGAACATGGAAGATGGTTCTATAAATAATTTGTTATACTATTACAATTTAGTACTCTAAAAATCTTATTTACATTAACAAAAATAAATTTTTGGGAAAATTGGCAGTGACATGTGAAAAAGATGTAACGACTTAGGACCGTACATGTTGAACAAATGCACCTACCTAGGCCCTTCCATGTAAAACACATGTAACAGCCTAGGTTTGGACATGTAAAACACATGTAACGACCAAGGTTCGCACATATAAAATACATGTACTAGCCTAGGTTTGTACATGTGAAACATATGTATGCTCCTAGGTCGGTACATATGCTTTTCATGTACGTCCAAAGTCGGTACATATTTTTCGCATGTAAGGTTATTTTGTTATTCTTTTTTTTTTTCTTTTATGCTATTATGCAATATAATTTATGTTTTCAAATAATTTAATCTTGTAGGATCTATTATTGGATGATTTTAATGGAAATGACGGTTGATTATAATTATTACTTTAAAAAATAATTAACTATTCCCTCCGTCCCGGTCATTTCCTTACCCTTCCCTTTTAGGTCCGTCTCAGTCATTTCTTTACCTTTCCGTTTTTGGGTTGTTTTTGGCACTTAAAATCACTCATATGCCCTCACTTGCTAACTAACACAACCCACATAATCATATTTAACCCATCCTAATTTAATTAAAAAATCCTATTCTAAACTTACTTGTTTTCTCCATCACTCATTCTCCCGAGAATAAAAAAAAAAAAATTACTCTCATTTTTATCATTGCCCTGAAATCCTCCCATCTCACTAACCCTAGTTCTTCTTTTCCCTAAATTAATTTCTCACTCGATCTCGTTGTCTCTATACCCAGACATCAAATCTGACTTTTGCAATCACCTTATCTCTCATTTAATCGTGTGTTGTTTACATTTTGATCTCCAAAAGCTTCAATTTTTTTGGGGGCTGTTCATCAATTTTGTTGGAGATCGGCAAAATACAAGCATGTGAAGCCTGATTCTGGTCCTCATCTGGCATTTGAAGGTTGTCATAATTTGATTTGGGTTTGTGGTTGTAATAATGATTAGAACCAGGTATGTTGTTTAGATTCGAATTAAAACTTCTTGTTCTAATCATTCGAATTAGAATTTGTTGTTTAGATTTAGTATTTGTTGTTGTAATTCTTCGAATTAGAATATGTTGTAGTAAAAATTACATTAATTTGAATTTGTATTCGTTATTGTTTTGATTTAATCTTGGATTCGTTTGGTTTGATTCGAATTAGGTTGTTGGTTTTATTTTTATTTTTCTTTTAATTCGAATTAGAGTTTGTTGTTGGTTTGATTTAATTTCTGTTTTATTGTTTGTTAGATCGAAAACGAGTTAGTTGTTGTTTGGAGAAAATTTCCCCATGATTAAGTGCATCTGACACAACATGTTTTTTTTTTTTTTGTTTTTTTCCTGCTTAAGGATTACAACCCCACTTGACTGGGTAATTATCCCACTTAATTGCTTTCCCTCTCCCTTGCCTTGGCCTTTGTGCAAAATACAAAGGTAAGGAAATGACCGGGACGGAGGGAGTACTTCTTAATCCTAAAGTATTTGCTACTTTTATTTGATATTAGAAATATATTATTCAAAATAGTGATTACGACCTACAAATCATTATAATGTATTTTAATTACTAGTTAGTTCTCATAAATTTGACTTAATTATTTCATAGCAAAGGTTGTGGGGGCTCAGATCGTATCTCAGCTCCCCACCACTTGTAAATTATTATTGATTTTTAGTTGATATAATACACACTTAGATTAGTATACATATATGAACTTATTCTTTATAATTTTCATATTCTCGAGTATCACTAAATCCTTCACTAGCGTATTTTGCAAATATCAACATTAATGTGTCATTTATATAAGAAATAGTATGTAGTGGTATGAAATACTTGTGAAAAGACTTTTATCAAACATATTTAAATTTACAACTATTGAGATGTCATGATAAGTGCATATTTTAACATGTATTCAATACTATTTTAATTTTTTTCATGTATATTGTATACCAAATATAACTCTTTTATTATCATTTGTGTATTTTATGTATTTTTACGTGTAGTTAAATTTTATTATTGTTTACGTGTTTTTATTACTTGTGATTTTGTCGACATCAGTTTGCAGATTTAAACGAAAGCAAAAAGAAGAAAAAGAAAACAAGAAATGAGAATTGTAGCCAAGAGGCATCGAACCCAAGACCTCCAACTCATAGTAAGAGCATTCTGCCAACAAGCCAAGCTTGAAATCATGAAAAATAAGAGAGAGAAACTGATATAACCCAGCAGCTCGAAAAGGAAAGAAAATACCAGAAATGTATTTGTTACGGATTGAACACACAACCTCATGTAAGAAACCCATAAGCAGTAACTGAGGAGACTAGCTTAGAAACACTAATTTGACATTTAATTTTTTTTTTTTTAAAAACTACTCCCTCCGTCCCGGTCATTTCCTTACCTTTGTGTTTTGCACAAAAACCAAGGAAATGAGAGAGGGGGTAATTAAGCAGGAGAGAGAAGGTAATTAGGCAGGAGAGAGAAGGAATAATGCATGTGATAAAAACCTATGTGGGGTGGGCCACTCAACTCTTAATCACAACTCATTTCACCGCCATTTCATTTACCAAGGGAAATTTCCCTCCAAAATCTTTACATCAGATTTATGGCACCAAAATTCAAAATTTTTGGTGCCAAAAATGAATTCAATTACATCCAAAATCCACCGAAAACTCAAATTTGGAGCCAAATCACCAAATTTAGTAAAACCCCTATATAAACTGCACTATTACAACCACCCATTTACTCCAAAACAAATCATTTCCCTCATTAATTTGAGAAATGAATCTGCCAACCACCCAAACCAAATAAAAAAAAACTTTCCACCATATTAAATGGCTACAATAAATGAAGAAATTAACCCCCAAACGAGTTTATTAGGGAATCAGCGAACTCGGGGCATACCTCCAGCTAGTACCGATCATGAAGATCTGTTTCGGCCTGCACGAAGAACTAAACAGGCAGCAGTAGCTGCAAATACAGCAGCAACATTGGCGGCAGCAGCAGCCGCAAATGCAGCAACAAGACAGAAGGCAGCCGAAACAGCCCAAATGGCAGCAGCAACAGCCGAGGCAGAAGCACAAGCATCGCAAGCAGCAGCAGATGAAGCTCACCAAAGGTTCATGTTAGCAAGCGAGCATTTGGCGCAAACCAACACAAATCAGTCCACAAGAGCCAACGCCAAACCAAGACTCACAAATGAACAAAGGTTGAAAATTACTCAAACATTGATGCTTAATTATGCAGAAGGGAAGTTAAAATATGACATAATAAAAAAACTACAAGACGAGTTCAATGTTTCAAAGACAACGATGAGTGAATATTGGAGAACCACCAAGAGTCAGATCATAGCCAAGGCATTGGTGAAAAGTCTTAGAGGGTTCAAAGGCAGCAAAAAGAGGGTCATCATCGACTTGACATTGGTAAGACGTATTCCATTACATAAGAGAACAACCATTAGAAGTCTTGCATGTGCCTTAAACTTACACCCATCCACCATACATAGATTAATTCAAAAGGGCAAGATTAGAAGCCATTCTAATGCTATGAAACCAGCTTTGACTAAAAAAAACATGAAAGCTAGAATGCAATGGATCATCAACCAACTTGATAGGGATAGTTTCAATGATGAACGTATGTCATTCAAATCCATGGACGACTTTGTGCATATAGATTAAAAATGGTTTTATTTGACAATGCATAACTAGAAATTTTACCTTGTACCGGGTGAGGAAGAGCCACATAGAACATGCAAGTCTAAACGATTCATCACAAAAATCATGTTTATGGGGGCAGTTGCAAGGCCTAGATTTGGGGAAGATGGGGAAGTAATATTTGATGGAAAGATAGGAATTTTCCCATTTTGTGTCACTACGCCAGCAAAACGGCGTAGTGTTAATAGGCCAGCCGGTACTTTAGAAACCAAATCAATTGATCGCATCAACAAAGCAGTCATAAAGAAATGCCTTTTGGAGAAAATAATTCCAGCAATTAAGGAAAAGTGGCCTAAAAGGAGAGGGAGAAAGATTTGGATACAACAAGATAATGCCCGCCCACATATTTCCCCAAAAGATCCTGATTTTTTGAAAGCGGCTAAGGCAGATGGTTGGGACATTAATCTCATATGTCAACCTCCAAACAACCCAGACTTAAACATTCTAGATCTAGGTTTTTTCCGTGCAATACAAAGCCTACAACATGAGAAAGCTCCAAAAACTGTGTGTCAATTAGTCAATGCAGTGATGACAACATTTGAGGAGATAAGTCCAAAGACACTAAATTACACATGGTTGTCTCTACAATATTGCATGGATCAAATACTACGGGTCAAAGGGAACAACTGTTATAGACTTCCGCATGTGGGAAAGAAAATGTTATGACCGACTTGGGTTACTCCCAAAACAAATCCAGCCTACAATAGCCTATTTGGCAGAGGCCCTATTACTGGTGTGTAATTTCAGAGCAGAGTTGGAGGACACAAACACAGCACAAACATCAACAGGCAGGATTCAGAATGCATCGGATCAGAATGCAGGAGATCAGAATGCAACAAGTCAGAATGCAGCAAATCAGAATGCAGTACATGAGAATGCAGCAGATCAGAACACAACACCAGCTGCAGATCAGAACACAACACAAGCAACGGAGGTTGAACAAAGTGGAGTACAAGATGATGATGAGGAGTACGATGAAGAAGGGGACACAATTGGTGAGGGTGAATGGCACGTTCCTTTTCACTAAAGCACCAGTAAAGGTATGATTGAAAAATGTTCATTTTTTTGGGATGCAAGGTATGAACATGATTCAACCATTTCATTTTGGCTACAAACATTGTAATATATCGAACATATCATTTTGGACACACTAGCCTTAAAATTCTATAATATATATGAAAATGTGTGACAAAGGCAGCTCTCATAAAATTTTAAGGCATTCATCATCGAGCTGCATCGGGCGACTTACGGATAGCATAATATAATGATGCCGCCAACAACATGTACTGATGTACACGGGGTGACTACCATATTTGCACCAACATAACACACCATAGTGAAACAACCACAAGCCAACACAACCAAGGTCACCATATTTAAGGTAACCAATGAATCTCAACATTCATCACTGAGTTTCACAACAGTATAGGGCAAGACAGAATGCAACAGAGACAACACAGACATCAGCATATAGCAAGTGAGCAATAAAACCCCAAATCAGTAAAGTGCCAAAAAGGAAAGGGTAAGGAAATGAAAAATGCAACTCTCATAATATTTGAAGGCATTCATCATCGAGCTGGATCGGCGAATTACGGATAGCATAATATGATGCCGCCAACAACACGTACTGATGTACATGGGGTGACTACCATATTTGCACCAACATAACACACCATAGTGAAACAGCCACACAACCAAGTCAAAACAAAGTAAGGCATGATTCATTGAGGTAACAAATGACTCTCAACACTTATTATCGAGTCTCTCAATGAAAAAGAGGCATAACATAATGGAACACCCCCGATAAAACATATGCCCCACGAACGCATTATATCCATATATCTTCACAAAATAAGCGTAATAACAAGTCGAAACAGACCCCCGATAAAAAAAATATGCCCACGAACACATCATATGAATATATCTAAACAAGCCTTAATAACGCATGATTCTAGTGAGAACAACATGAAATCCAAATAATAAATCAAAAGCACAACAAAAGCATCTTTAAATCGAAACAACAACAGAACGAATCATTACAATAACAAACCCAATACAGATCATCATAATCAATACCCATCAAGAAATCTACCAAACACCAAACCCATCAACGAATCCACCAAACACCAAACCCATCAACTAATCTACCAAACAACAAACCCATCAACGAATCCACCAAACACCAAACCCATCAACGCATCTACCAAACACCAAACAGATCGATGCAATCATTCCCAATATCTTAAAAACAGCAACATTACCCCCAAAGCCTCAATCAAAATAAAAAGTTAAGAAGAGCAAAGTTAGGGTTTTTCGACCTTATATGAAGGGGCAATTCCAACTCCAAATAGCTTTCATTTTTTTTTCTTTTCGGAGAGTTAATAAGTGCAGCAAACTCAGGATCCTCCTCACCTCCATAGGCCCCATCGCTCTCTTCAGATTCGCCATAGCTATATGAGATATAACCTTTGCAGCGTCTCGCATACCCACTATCAATTTCAACGCTGTAGCTTCGGTAGTTGGCTTTTGCTCTCTCGGCCTTCTCATCTTCGGACACACATCTAGCATAAAATTCCGCCAGCTCTTCTTTTGTCATCGGTACTTCTTTGGCCTTCCCATTATCTTCTGGCACCGTAGATCGATCAACCACAGCTATGGGTTTGTCGTCTTTTGTACCCTCACCAGGTCCCTGACCCAACTCACCCAAGGGTTTCGGATCATCAATAGGGCTCTCTTGTTGCGTGTCGTCTGCGGTGATCCGCCAAAACCCAAAATCAGGTTCGGAATCAGACTTCGCCATTGTAGATCTCGACCAAATTCGAACAGCACTCAAAAAAAAAATTAAGATTTTTGAGATAAATAAAGGAAGAATACGCGATTATTGGAGAGATAAAGTGATTGCAAAACTCAGATCTGTTTTTGGGGCAAAAAATAATCGAGATCGAGGGTTTCGATTAATTTGGGGGTGGGAAGAACTAGGGTTTGAGAGAGGGCGGAAATGAGGAGAGAGACGGGGATGGGATTTTGCTGAATGAGGAGAGAGAGAATGAGGGGAGAAATGAGGGGTGAATTTTTAATTTCTAGTTTTATATACTTAGATTAAGTTTTGTGATTAGATTAGGAACGGTTAAGTGTGATTATGTGGGCTGGGGTTAGTGAATAAGTGAGGGCATAAAAGTAATTTCAAGTGCCAAAAACACCCTAAAAACGGAAAGGTAAGGAAATGACTGAGACGGACCTAAAAGGAAAGGGTAAGGAAATGACCGGGACGGAGGGAGTAATTGTTTTCTTAGATAGTTTTGAAGGTTGCCGTCTTATTCATAGTAAGTTGACTAAATTTGATGAAATTTTAATACTTGGTTGATACTTTGAAGGTATTAGTGAGTAAGTACTTAAACCCAGAACCTGTGAGATTTTGAGCCAAAATTGGACCGACATCTTTTCGGTCTTATGTTATTCTTGATGAGCGATGTTCTTCCATGGTATTGTGTCTCTAGAATTTGCATTAATTTTCTTCGAGGTTATGATTAAATTTATGCATTGACAAGAAAAAGGATAAAGGCATTCATTTATTTTAAACTACATAGTCAAATTGCCACCTTCCATAATATGCATCTTTTAATGTCCATACGAGCCTATATACATGGTTCTATTCAATTAACCCACATCACAAGGTACTAGCCGAGACTTGACCACAAACCTAAAGCAGAAAAAGCTAGTGGAGCTTAAATATGTAATGAGTTTTTATTGATAGGAGAAAACGTAAAATTTCTCGATGGATGCAATTTGTCACTTCTACTAGACAATCACAAACCCAAAAAAAAAAGAAAAAGAAAAAAAAAATTAAAAGAAAACAATTGTCTAGTAGTTATGGGGATCGATGATTCACATTGATTAACGGAGTTCAAATTTTTGTTCTACCTACTTCCGGATATGGGAGAATTGTTCGATTTTTTTGCTCTTTGGTCGAAAACTTTGTACTCACTCCACTATGATTTTCACATTTGAATCCACAATCTCAAACATTACCCACCTTATGCATTAACCACATTATACCACAATAAAAGTCTGTTTGATTTTTGTAGATGCATAATATCTTTTTGTAATTGAGAATTGAGATGATATGCAAATTTATAGGAACATTTGCCATTGGAATTGAGTTTTGAGTGAAATACAAAACCTATACACACAAGAGTGACGATCGATTATGATTATGATAGTCTATTACTTAATTACTTTTGCTTTTAATAGTGGATACTTATTTATTATTAAGTTTAGAAAAGTTTGGTTGATCTCCATTGAAAGTGCGGCATTCTTTACTAACATTTCAAAAAGAAAATTTTCTTCTTATAATGCTACTAACAAAAACTAATTTTAAGTTTCAATTATGATTCCTCCTTTGCTTAATTTGTTAAAAAGAAATTAGGATGATTATCTTAGTAGTGTTGTGATAAAAGTAGTGTGAGTTTTTGTTGAGTTCTCTTTGCTCTAGGATGACCAAAGTGTTAGTGTGGGGGAATTTGATAAGTGTATATTTTTACATGTATTTATTTACTATTTTAATAATTTCCATATATATTGTATACTAAATATAACTCTTTTATTATCATTAGTGTATTTTATGTATTTTTATGTGTAGTTAAATTTTATTATTGTTTACGTGTTTTTATTACTTTTGATTTTGTCGACATCAGTTTGCAGATTTAAACGAAAGCAAAAAGAAGAAAAATAAAACAAGAAATGAGAATTGTAGCCAAGAGGAATCGAACACAAGACCTCCAACTCATAGCAAGAGCATTCTACAAACGGGCCAAGCTTGAAATCATTAAAAATAAGACAGAGAAACCCATATAACCTAGCAGCTCGAAAAGAAAAGAAAAGACCAGAAATGTATTTACCAGGGATTGGACACGCAAGCTCATGGAAGAAACCTAGACTCTCTACCATCAGGCTGCTCTGATTTATTGATGTTCTATGGAACGAATTACTATTTCAAGCTTCTGTTAAGCTTCACAGACTCTTGGCCGAAACAAAAAATTAAAAATAAAAAATAAAAACGCAAGCAGACGTTCATCTTCTTCATTTCACGCACGTTTCTTCGTGTTCTGCTGCTGTCTTCGTCTTCTTTGTGCGGCTACCGGCCTATACTCCTAGCTCCATCTATGACCAAAACTCTCCAAAATCCTTCACATTCACACACCCAATTCTTCATTCATCCCCCAACATTAATTGCTCTGACACCCAAGATTATGAGCACACAAAATCCAACGAAATTCATGTTCAATCTTAGATTTTCTGGTGGCCATGGCTATCTTGATTGAGAGAGATGAACTCACATTCAACTACTCCACATTCTACAATTCCCAAAATGCCCCAAATTTGCAATATAAGAGGAGAACGAATTGAAAAGATAATCAACACATTCAAATACACATCAAACCCTTAATTTTTCATAAACACTTAGTGGGCATAATTAGTAGTACTTCCAAGAGTTAGTTCGGGGCGGCGTGGAAGGCTAATTGAAGAAGCCATAACCAATTTTAGCATGGCTGTCTGGGCTCCGAGTGCCGAAATTGCTGCTGTCAGCTTTCCAGGCGTGAGACTTACCTTCTATAATTTTAATTTCCATTGCTTAGCTTTGAATTATCGCTTGTTATTGTTAATACTTGGTTTAATTTCTGTTATGTAATTTTAATTATAGGTGATTTTGCTGTCAAAATTCGCTTGAACTATTTTCTATCAAGTTAATTTAGTTACACTTGCGTTTGTTTCAATTAAATTCAGTTTTACGATTGAGATTATGCGCATATTTTCTTGAGTAAAAGCTGAGTCAATGATTGTTAGAGTTGTTAATTCTTACTTGAACAATAGAAAACGACTTGTTAAATTGAGTTTGGCTGTCCAAATTTGGTTTAATTAAGTGTGTTATTAGTCTAATGGTAAAAAAACTATTAGGGTCGAAACTACCATTTAAGTGGGTATTCATTTGCTGCTGTCATCCGGTGATCGATCTTAACTTGTTATGAAGTGTTCTTTTAATTATAATTATTCACAAAATTAGCCGAGACGTAAGTTAGAAGTTGAGTATGGTTGTTTTGATTTCTACTATAAATACTATACTAGTTAGTTTGCATTTTCGACTTGATAGTTACTTCACCCAATTCATCCAAATACCCCCCAAACAACTTGTATAGTGTATATAACTTATATATTTTTCATAATACAATACATTAAATAAAAGTTACATATGATAGTTAAACTAATAATTCTCTAATTTAGACATTTCCTCGTGGGATCGACTCCTTTCTTAGAATGTACTACGTCATATAAATTCACTAAGGATAAGAATAGGATAATAATTTGTGTGCGCTAACGACAGGCACCATATCACCAAGTAAAATCTATAATTTCCTAAACAATGACAAACTACTATTCGTATTTCAAACATCATCAATACATAAGCAATGATGAATTTCTTGTCCACGGGTGTTATTCCAATAATCTCAACAAAATGGATGCGATACTTGTTAAGTTTATAATTATCAAGCATCAATCAAAACAACACGACATCTCAATGGTTTTCGACAAATATTCATACAAATAATTGTCAATCATTTGCAAATATAGCGTTTCTTAAGATAATTCTGTCTTGATAAACATGGTCCCATCTTGAAGCCGTCTCATCCCCATAGCGGTACTCCCAGAATTAATGCCGTATCGGTTATGATGTATACTATATAAAACGGTAATTCACTTATTCATTGTAGCAAACCAAATAACCGGGTACCGATACTTTGTACTTGTATTCTTTCTCAACTCTTTAATCGCATTGCCAATGATAATTTTATTCTTTTCCCTTTACTACATTAAAGATATCTTTGGTCGCTACGATAAACACCTTATATATTAAAAATATATTTGCTTGTGCGACGTATGTCCATACATCCTCAAATATATCCAAATTTTACTTAAGTAGTAAAAAACATAACTCTATTCAACATCATTCTCACTAAATTACAACAAAGGAGCATACACGATTTCACTATATAAAAAAAATACTATTGTATAACTAACCCAGAGAAAAAACAAACATGTGAAAAAGATGTACGATCCAAGGACCGTACATGTAGAACACATGTATGAACATAGGACCTTACATGTAAACACCATGGTCAGTACATGTAGGGTCCTAGGTCTGTACATGTAAAACACATGCAAGGACCTAGGGCCGTACATGTAAAATACATGTACTGACCTAGGACGATACACGTAAATCACATGTACCTTCCTACGTTCGTACAGCTTTTTCGCATATGATTGTCATTTTCTGGATTTTTTTTTATGATGTAAACAACATTTTTAAGAACTAAAATTAATAGGTTTTTATCAAATCGTTAATTTTTTTACCTTGCATATTCATTTAGAGTTTTAGTTTGATAACCATGTGTAAGTTTAGTGAGAGATAGATAGTGATGAGTGAGAGAGTGCAAGGGTAAGAGTGGAAAAAATGACAAAAATGGGGCGACGAGTAGCATTTGTGGGCAGACGTATAGCATGCCCCAAAAACATTTATTCAACAATCCACCAAGGCACCAAATAAGCAGAAGCAAACATTTGCATAGAATTGTAGTTTAATGAATTTAACACGTTGGAGATTGTGGCTGAACAAGTGGTCATCAATATACTATTATTATTGTTTAGGTTGTTATTATTGTTGTGAAATTGACGTAAAATTCACGTCAAGTCTTTTACAGCATCTATTATAAACGGACATGAAAAAACACATGGTGCGAGTCTTCTAACTAGTCGTTACAAAAGTACAATGAGCTAGGACGTATACACGACTACGGTTAAGTCTGTCCGGAGTGGGCCGAGAAGACCATCCATACAAGATTTTCAAATAAAATTTTTAATCTTATTAAGACTATCGTATTTTCAAATCCAACTATTTTTTATGTCCGTGCTACGCACGGGGTGTATATTTATATAGTTCATATTCGTCTTATAAATAAATGTAGGCTTATCTTTATTCTAATATTATTATGAACGGTACTATACAATTTTCTTTCTTTCAACTTTTGTCACCCGTCATATTCTATTATACTCACTCCTCATATTATCATTACCTTATCACTTTTACGTCACCCATTATACTATTTTATTTTCATTAAACTATCTCGTTGACAGCTAGATTGTCGTTAAATCAAGTCAAATTACCACTAGAAACTAACTAAGGAAGTTAGGGTAAGTGGGTATCGAACACAAGGAAGAGGAGAGTCCTAATATGCAATTTTAGTGTGGAAAACTAGAAATAAAAGAAGTAAAACAATTAAATGGAGGGTTTTTGGTTTTAAAGTTGAATGAAAGGTAGATAAACGATATACGAAACTAATTAAGGCGACCCTCGGTGATAATCTAATCTAGCACCCTAATATAGCAAATTTTACCTCTCTCTAATTATACCAATTTATAGATAATCCCAGTTTAAACCAATTAATCCACTTCTATGGGGAATTTTAGCAACCGCTACCAAATTCCCCTCCTTTTAGTTCTAATTTGTTTAATGACCACTCAAACAAATCACAACCAAATGCATGAAAAAGATTAATAAAGGATTATGAACAACCCAAATTAGCTACAAATGCGACACTAATCAAATCTAATCTATTAGTTGGGTAATTAATTCCCCAATCACAAATTAGTCATAACCATACATATATAGTCATGTGAAAGATGCTTCCTTTAGGTCATTAATCAAATACAATCAATCAATAACCAAGCAAATGAAATACTCAATTTAATCTAATTAACCAATTAGAGAAAATAAGAATAAATCATGCATTAAATAACAAGGAATTAATTACTATGATTTCAAAGGCAAATCGAGAGAAGAAAATCTTACTTATACATAGGATGATAGAAGTTGATTACACCAAGGATCTAGAAGGTGATTAACCTTCCATACTAATTATTACAATTATATTTGAGATGGAATTCATAATAAAAATATTAATTTTCTCTAATCTCTTCTTAAGTTTCTCTCTCTAAAACTATAAACTAAATGAAAATAATATGAAATGTAATAATTGCCGGGGGGGTTCATGACCCTTTTATTTATCATAAGTACAAAATACTAGAAGAGAAAAGTCGAAAGAATCTTCAAAAAACCTGTCATAAACGAGGTTAAGGAAATTTCCCGGAGCTACGTCTCGACTCGAGGAAGATAAGTCTCGACTCGAGGGAGCGTGGTCTCCTCGAGTCGAGGCCACATCTCCTCGACTCGAGGAGGCTGTTCTACAAAACAACTGCCCTGTTGGCTCTCCTCGGCTTGAAGGGAAGCTTCCTCGAGTCGAGGCCCTGCTGCGCACACAATCTTCAAACAACCTCAACTCCTTCTTTAGAACTCCATTTTGATCTCATAATATATCATCGGAAACCTGAGATCATGAACTCTCCTCTCCATTCGGAATTTCTATAAATTATCTGCTTGTTGGAGAGTTATGATCCAATGAAGTCGGAGATGATGGTGCATGGTTCTCTAGAATTATCCAAGGCTCACCAAGAAGGGTCTAATGCTACCAAAACTTTTAAAACCAAAGATTAAGCTTCCAAATGATATGCTCTACAAGTTGCGATAAAATCATGCATAAAGAATTCCTAAGGCGCCTAAAATAACCAAATTAACACACCACAATCGCATCATATCACTCGTCCTGTTATACTATTTGATTTCCAATATGCTATTCCGCCTCCCATTATATCACATTATATTTAAAATTATACAAAAAATTAGCCAACAACTATTGTATTATCTCTTATATCTCATGTTGTAAACTAAATTACCATACTTAATATTTTTCATAAATTAGTTAATAATATACTCTATGATAATTTATTACCATATCCTAACCAATAATCGTATCTAATACTATGTATATGTTCTATCCAACTAATGAGTGTCAAATGTCGTCGTAGAAAAGACTTGGTTTCAGGTTTAAATATATAAGTATTAGATGAAAATTACAGTTTTTCTCACTTTTACCTAGCAGAGGTTGCTCTAATCAAGTTTTTATTTATTTATTTTTTTTAATTGGTAAGTGGGGGCCAACTAGACTTGGGCGTCCTACTGCCAGGAGCTAGACTTGGGCGTCCTACTGCCAGGAGCCCAGCTGGGTGCACTAACCAAGTTGCTATCATAGTTTTAATGTGTCTTCTGGTATCAAATATAATTTTTTTTATTGGACTCGAATATAAATATCGACAACTAATTTCTTTTCGATTTTACAAGGGAAAAATTGAAATCATTAATCTCCTCAACTACTACTAGAGTAGAGAACAATTTATATAAAAAGACTGTACTTCCTTAGGGTAATAATCTTAGGAAATTCTAACAGTGTGATCATTTGGCCAAATTTCTAGTCTTTGTGAGTTCTGCAATAATACCTGTATAAACATATATCACTACTTAAAGATCTTTTTGTAAAGAATATGAAGAGAAAAAAACAAAAAAAAAAAAAAAAACAAATGTGCATCATCAACATTTTTGCAACAAAATTCCATTAATACTTTATGGACTTATGGTACCTTTTCAAGCACCCACATTGTGACATTGATAATAAGTACAAAATCATAAGTAGCTAAGACGTGTAAGGGATACTCCCTAAATTCTTCTGTCACAAATAACACTATCAGATGTAACCAAGTTTGTACATGTGTAACTAGGAGTTGCATACTGCTCAAGGTGGTCCCATCTTCTATGGCCTCCACTTCCTGGGTAACCTCTCGACATAGCATAGTGGTGACTTGGATTTTGGTGGCCTGCTAAACCGACTTGGAAATGCTTATTGTATTCAGCCCTATCTGTTACGGGTCCTAAGGGAGGACACACATGATGATCTTGCATATTGTTAGGAGATTGAAAATTATAGTGGTTTGAACTATGATGATTATGTTGTACATTAGGAGACCGACAACCGTGATGAGTATAAATATGGTGATTTTGCACCACACTAGGTGGTGATTGACAACTATTATAATAATGTTGGTATTGTGATGTAGAACTGCGATGGCAGTGAGACGGTTGATGAAAATAATTTTTCGTATATAAAACATTATAGTCAGGGTCACTACCAAGAGTGCAAATAGTAGGAGAGCTCTGGACTTTATGTACGCGGGCGAGTCTGCTTTGAAGATTGTTAATCAAAGAATTTTCTTGGAGCAAAGAGGAGTTATGTGTAACTGTACTACTACGAGGAGAAAGGGATTGAGGAGAACCTTCACTTGGAGAAGGGCTAAAAGACTTTAAACGGCTGGTATTTAATAGAGGCTTTAGACCCAAGTTTGTGGGATGAATAATGCCATTGACAACATGAACAAAACGTTGTTCCATTTCTTGTGGTCCAAGACTCGATAATGTAGAATGACGACATTTAATAACATCTAGTTTGACGGGAAATAAGAAGGTCCGAAGTTTTGAAATTCCTTCTCGTTCAAGACGATCATATTCCTCAATCATATGACGTATATCTTCATTTGACTTTACCGTTATCAAAGAATCAAGATCCTCCAAGCCAATCCGATACTTAAGGACATGTTCCCCATTAAACATATCATTGATCTTATTCCTAAGTTCTGGCCACACATGAAAAGCGGTTAACAACCAAACATATAGGAAATGATAAATGTAAATAAGGTACTAGTTGTCTTATGTTAAAGAATAGGTGACTATGATGACAACAACGACTAAAACGACACAAAAATATAGAAGTAAAGTAACAAACACAATTAGTGAAACCTATATGAGCTTAAAAGACTCCCCAAAGGGGGAATCTGTTAGAACTGTTTATTGAAACAGAATAATTGTAAGGGTTCAATAGAAAACAATAACTTGGTGAATTAAAGTTATAATCTTCTGACCGTTTTACACTTTATTAAAAGTGGTATTTCGTCCTTAGAAGAGTAGCGGGTATCACAAAATCCACTCTTGAGATATAAAGATGATTTCACAATTAATATACTTACTAGCTTTTTTACCCGTGCAATGCACGGAAATTCCAAATGCTTAATTAAGATAGGACAGTACAATATTACTTTAAAGATATTATAGAATTCAACCTTTAGAATTTAAACTATAACATCGACAAATAAGAAATATAAAACTTATTGAGATAATGACACATATGAGAATTGAAAGAAACACAATGATCTTAAATCGAAAATTCAAGACTAAGGTCATGTGCGATTCAACTTATTAAACAATAGTTTCAAATCAGATAAGATTTATTCAAATTGAATCAAATCAGATCAGTTTCATTCAAATCAAATCAAATCAAATCAGACTTATCCAAATAACAATCAATGAATTTAGTCTACTTCTAGTTATTAATTCTTTTGAATACAGTTAATTTATTAATGAATTCATATCAAATCAAAGCAAATCAACTTCATCACATAAAATAAACTCAGATAAGTTCTATTCAGATAAAATCAAATCAGAAAAATGCACTCCAATCGCACAGGGCATAAGTGCTTTGTGTCTTCTATGTGATCTATTGTGTTTAAAAAATAAGTATCAAACCCTTAAATTAACTTTACGTACATGCAGACCTGACCCTGCCTCTACTAACTTATTTGGTCTCATACTCGACCACCCGTCGTCTTTGTACTCGACAACTCTTATCTTCCTCACAACTTTAATTTCTTTCTCAGTCGATAGTCAATCCCCTCCCCGCTCAACATGTCTAGGTGTCCCCACAATTTATTGCTAACTCATATACACCGATCACTAACCTCCAACTCTCACTCACCCACCACCCGACAACATTTTAGCCGACACCCGTCACCCTAAGTACGTCAAATATTTTATCTTACCCGTCCACTTTTTACATGACCTCCTAACTGACTCTCCCACACACCCGTAAAACATTCTAAACGCATCCCCACACTCTAACTTACATAATGTCACGCTTCAGGTGAGCTCTTATACTTGAAAACTCACCCTCCTCCCTTTTATACTGAAACCCCCCTCCTTCCTCTATGAGTTCTTTTACCCCATCCCTTTACCCAAGCCACCTTTTATACTCGATCTCAAATAACAACACTTAAGCTCTCGACTCCTTTACCCGTGACCTCAGCTATGTGACACCATTCTATACTTATTTTTGCTTTAGACTATTTTTTGACCCGTGCACATGCACGACAAATAATAATGCATGGTTCTCTAAATAGTAATATAATATCAATTTTTTTAACATGTCATATGACACATAATAGAAGCCCTATTTCCTTCCTTAATAGTACATTAGATCTTAAATGTCTTTTCAAAAGTTAACCTAATTAATGCGATAGCTACCCTTTATTGGTCATAAACCAAGAAAGTAGAATAATAAAATTTTACAATGATATTATTGATTAATTTAAATTTAATGCCAAAACTAGTAAGTATAATTAAAGTATTCATATGATATAATATCGTTTATATATCGTTAAAATTTCTCTTAGTTAAATGTTATTCAAAATTGTTGATGAAAAGAGGTTAAAAATGTATTTCACTTACCTGTTTTATGACCTTAGCACCATTCTAGATTAACTCAGCCTAACCTACTTGGGTCGACCCGTGTTCGACCTTACCCGTTTTTCATGTACCAAGTGACCCATTTTACCGATCTAACCCATTTTGAAGAATTAAAATGCTAACTATCTTAATGATCCTAATCTTAAATCTTGAAAAAAGTAAATTGAAAATCATTTCGGATTGAGTACCGATAATCTTCATCCCGCCGACAACTTCCTTACTCGATAACCCCACCTGTCGTCATCTTTTGTCGATGACATATTCATCTCCCTTTAATATTTTCAACGAAACCTACTTTAATCCTACTCAAATATCCTAGTTGATTTTTAAACATGAACTCTAAGTCAATCCCTTTACCGCTCGTAAAAGAAAGTCGGTTAACATATGTAAAATAATCCTCGTATATCGACTCGTCGTTTTTGTTGTTCTCAATTAATTGTCAGAGTTTGTTGTTGAGGAAGTTAATGGAAATGTATCATAAACCTGAAACTTTATTATTTTATGACATCAACATTTGTTTTAGAGGTTCTTGATCACCAAGTTAAAACAAAATTCTTAGTGGTGTCATGAGAATAAAATATCATTTTATTTCATCGTAACATAATTGTCTCATATATCTTCAGACATAATATTTCTTTCATTATTTTATTCTTACGCAAATGAATCAATGACGCCCGACTTTGAATGAAAAATTCAAGGAATTAGATTTCAGCACTTGCGTACAATATGAGTCAAGTTGTCATTTTTCATTCATCCTTTTTTTTAAGGTGAAAATATGTGTTTATATTTATCATCATTTATAAATATCTTCGTTGATTTCCTATCGTGGATTCGTTTGTATTGATTGCATTTGATTATTTCTTTCCTTCCTTATCTGTAACATAATATATTGTATTTGATTTTGAATATCTTCTTAAATGCAATTAGAATCTGATATAAATATTCTTGTCCAATCATTTGTATTACTAATGCTGCATGTCGGCTTTTTACAAAAGCTTTGCCACATCAGCTTTTTATGCTCGCAATTATTAAAAGTAATAGATTCTTAGTATAATAATCAAATAGTAACAAATTGTTGTTTTTCTTTTGATACTTTTTGTTTTTTTTCCCGAAGACAAAAGATTGCAAGACTGTTTATTTAAAAACGTGTTCACAATGAAAAGTCTTATTTTCATTTCATCTATAACAAGATTTGCCCCAATTTAATTTATAGAGAAAACTTATCTCTTGGTGAAAAAACATGTCCCTTGATAGGAACATATCACTTGGTAAAATACATGTCTCTAATGAAGATATATGTACCTTGGTAAACTAAAATAATTTCCAAATGAAACAACACCAATGTAAAGACATGATTTATAGAATCACACTTATTTAAAAGAGACACAATACAAATAACTACATTTATTTTATTTTTTCTATTTCTTGTTCTCTAATGTATCAACATATATACACCATGCCTTTATACTGATAAACATGAGGTCATGAACCAAAACTACTTAATTACTCTAAACTTCCAACAGAATCGTCACCTTAGGTTTATCAAGGCCATTCCCAAGGAGCATAATGCAACATTTTAAGAACACTAATATATTTTGAAAGGTTGGTCAAAATAACCAAAGTTGGGCGAAATTGATATTTCTGTAAACAACTATTTTGATAAACATTTTGAAAGTGATGATGCGTCATGGCGATTCTTACCCGAACCTAGAAAGTGATGACATGCACCCCACTTTGACAAACATTTTGAAAGTCGACTCATTTTTATTAACATTTTCTTTACCCCACTGAAAATTCGATCACATGCTACCCATTATTTTGCACTGAGCGTGTAATTTTTTTACTTTTATTTTTATTTTTATTTTTCAACCTTATATGTATGTTGTTGAACACTTGCATGATTATGATAATGACACATAATCATGTGCGAATTTGAAGTTTAAAATAAATCATACTATAGTTTACACACATCAAATATAATCAAGAGTGCCCGTGCAACGGATGGGGCTTCCACCTAGTTAACAAAAATTAACTACCAATTTACTTTTTAGATTAGATTTGAATAATAACCGCTAATATTATGTTAAATATCAGCCTCGCAAAGGTTCAAATTTGAAAGTTAGTATCCTGCATACCAAATTCGCATTCATCGATCACTAAACACCAACCATACAACAAACTTTTATTAGAATAGATGAGATTCTTAATCCTAAAAATCCTTAGGGAATAAACCAACAAAGAGGTGTAGGTCTTATGACAAACAAGAATTACATAGTAGCCTAAGACACATAATAATTTACATAATTGAAATATTTTCACTATAACATGATTCAATCCAATAAAGCCAAAAACATGATACAACGGAATTAAACAACCCATATTTGTTTTGTAAATATTTTATCCTAATTAATCAATTAATTAATAAATGTACTCACCAGGAAAGCTAATCGAGCGAGGAACAACGACAACACGAGTTTCGCCAGCTATGTACTTAAGAGTTCCATCGGGAGGACGAGGCAAAATTTTGCCACCATGGCTGCAATAAAATTTTACTCTTTTGGTTCCTGTGGGTGATAGGGATTCTTCACCTCCCCTGTTTTTCGCTTCCTCCCCCATTATTTCTCCAAGATCATCAAATTATGTTTGATATCTGTCTAAAATTTCATAATTATTCATCATCGAATTGTATCTAACGATCACAATATTTTGATTCCATCCACGCCTAACATATAAGTTATATGGAATGGTGGTGAAAAAAATTCTTTAGAAAAATTGATATATCAAAGAGAGAGGATGGCCAATTTTGTCTCTAACTCAATAAATACTCTATTTTTGAACGGTAGGGTACTTGAGTTTACAAATGAGAAATCCACTAAAAATATGGAGGCAAGACTTTAAAATAATTAGGTGATAATGTACGTGAAGGGACTTGCAAATAATCGATGAAGAATGCCATGTCATAGTACAATGTCTATTTATCTATCATCTACATTTTGACTAAAAACGATATTGGTATAACTCATGAGATAAAACAAACACTCCATGTCAAAGACCAAAACAATTTAGCACATTGTAGAACCATATGAAACCTTGCCACGTGATCCGTCAAGCCGGCTTAGCTAAATTCGAAACAATTATTCAACATATTTCATTTTACATACATTCTCACATGTTTCTTTCTTTATAATATGTGCAACACCCCATGATTATGAAAATTGTTTTCTCACATTGAAAAATTACGGAGCTCATGGGATGTATAATAGACTTTATCCACCACTATCAACCAGACTTTCACCTTTTAAGTCCAAGCTAGGATTTACGTGCTAAGAGGTGACTTCCCACCTTATTGGATTGTGTTGAAACGTATGGTGGGTCGGTTGTTACAAGTGAGGTGAATGTGCGGCGAAATGACCCATGTTGGTATGTGGGACCATTACACACCTCCATAGGTGACGATTCCTATCTAGGTGAGAACCTGAGATTTTACAAATGGTAGCAGAGCAACACACTCACGCGGTACAACCTTACGACCGCGTGTTGCTCTTGTGGTCAACATTACCCAGGTCAACTGTCTAGCAAGGGGAAGGATCATGGAGTTAGAGTGCGGTTAGCTGTGAGGCGCAACGAAGATACTGCTTTCTTAAGAGGTGGTGATTGTGATACAATATATTTAAAGGATATTTATAAGAGGTTTAAGAAAGTCATACTAGTGTTTTGAAGGTAGTATAACAGATGACGTGTCCACTTGGTGGCATGCTTAAATACAGTTTATAATTCGAAGATATGCTAGTCAATTTGTAGTATAACTAAGGGTCGATAATTGGCAGACGTATTTGTTCACTCACACAATAGTCAAGCCTGTATCAATCAATTTAGAAGGTGGTTTGTTGATTCAATCAAACTATCATGCAAATAAAGTAAAATTGACAGGCTCGTGTTTGTAATACTTTTCAACTAGTTTTTAACATGATTTTGTGATCTTCTAGTGGTTCAAATTCATGGTAAAGTTGAAGCATACCATATCTGGGCTCCAACAAATCCATGGCAAAGTTGAACCAATTGAAGAACAGAAATGATCGATACCAAATCTCGGCTCCAAAAATTCATAGCAAACAACCAATTTTTTGCACTAATAAACCCCATATCAAACATAAACCCAGAAAAATTAATCAAAAACCTCACTACTTCATCATTTACAAAAAATATAGGATTCAAAACTTAAATCATGAAGACCCCATTACAATAAGTTTGTAATGGTGATCACACAAACCAACCCTAACTAACACAACTAAGGTTTTTTTTTTTTTTTTTTTTTTTTTTTTTTTTTTTTTTTGTGCAAGAAATTAGTAGATCATTTTATTCATCCATAAAGGAAATATAGGATCAAAGATCTTACAAAAAGTATAACAAAAGCAAACAATATCACTAGCTATTTAAACTCTTGATTAGATTCTCATGTAAGCAGTCATTTGTCCAAGCTATAATTCTTACATTGACCATATACTTAGCTCCGGTAATGATCCACTCTACATCATGCTGAATTCCAACAAACAGCCTGGCATTGTGTTCTTGCTAGATCATATAAACGGTCGCTATCATACTACAAAACCTCCATTTCTCAGTCCAATGATTCCTCTTTACTTTTCTAGTGCTCCACTGAAACTCTCTCTTATAGCTCCATGCTCTTCTTCTAATTTTCTGCCAGTTTAGCATACCCTTCCAAACTAGGCTTGAAAAATCACAAGCAAAGAAGAGATGTGCGTGGGATTTTGAGTCTTTGCAACACAAAAACCATCTGTTCACCAAAATTAGCCCTCTCATGCAAAGGTTATCTATAGTAGGAAGCTTTTTTGGGGCAGCTAGGGAGGCAATGAAAGCATGTTTTGGAAGATTAACGGAGCTCTAGATGGCTTTGTACCCTACAATCCTCCTATATTTTTTTCCTGAAGAACTCTTACGCTTTTGAAACACTAAACTTACCAACATTCTTCCACAATTTGACAGTATTTACACCTTCTTGGATTGAACCAGTCAAACTCAGAATTTCACTTCGGACAACAACAATACTCTTGAGGGTCTCTGAATATTTTTTATTATTCTCAATTTCCCAAATGCTCTCTTTGTTGCAGATGTATCCCTAAATCCAAATAGTCAAAATTTTTACTTTATCTTCCTCCATGCTCCATAACCATTTGGCAATTAAAGCTTTGTTCCAGGCTAGAATTTCTTTGATGTTAAAGTCACCTTCTAATCTAGGTGCACAAGTATCACCCCAAATTTTGAGAAAGAGCTTTCTTTGCCGTTCATGCACATTCCATAGATAATTCCTGCAAAGAGTGTTGATTTTCTTAATGATACCTCTTGGGATTAGGAGAGCTCCACACCAAAAATTTTCAATTCCAAAGACGATGGAATTTATAAGTTGAACTCTTTCAACATAAGAGAGTAGAATTGATGACCAATTCGGGAGCTTGCTCTTGGTTTTATTAATCAGCTGATTAAACATGTGATTTTTTAGCTTGGCTGAATGCAAAGGGACCCCTAAATACCTGAAAGGCAAATTCCCTTCCTGAAACTTAGAGAGTTGCAAAATATGCTATTTTATAGTAATATGAATGCCAGCAAAGTATATCTCAGTTTTGCTTGGAATGGTTTGAAGAACTGAGTTATCAGCAAAATCCCGAAAAGTGTTGATGACAGGTTCAACAGAGGGTAAATCTGCCCTAGTAAATATCATTAGGTCATCAGCAAAAACCAAATGCATTAGACCAATTCTCGACCACTTTGGGTGTAGAGTAAAGTCTTTCACCTCAGTCATGCTCTAAGTTTCCTTGATAACATTTCCATGCTTAGAACAAAGAGGTAAGGGGATATAGGGTCACCATGCCTCACACCTTGTTCACCTTTAAAGAAACCTTTATTTGCACCATTGCTCTTGATAGAATTCCAGGGACTCATTATCATCCAGTCAATGATTTCGACAAATGCCCAACTCAGTGAGTCAACAGCTTTACGAATATCAACCTTCATTAAGCAACATGAGGAGTTCTTCTGGTTCTAGCCCTTCACCAATGCCTGAGAAAGAGCAATGTTATCGAAAATATTACTACCCTTTCTCAAAGCTGCTTGGTCAGCTCCAATGAGATCAGATGTTGCATTTTGAAGTCTATTAGCAAGGATTTTCGTTATTGTTTTGTATATTGTGGAGCAATAACAAGAGATTGGCCTATATTGCAAAACAAAGCTAGTTTTAGGCTTTTTCCGAATGAGGGTGATGAGGGTAGTGTTAACTTCCTTTAACATTTTTTAAGATTTAAAGAAGTTGAGGATAACTTTTCAAGCATCATCTTCAACAACACCCCATGAACTCCTGAAGTAAACCCATCTGGCCCGAGACTTTTGTTTGGATTCATGCTTGATCTCCTCATTAATAATGTCTCAAGCCAGGAAGATGCACCGATCATTAGAAAGTCTACTACCCCTGTATTGTAGGGGGTCAAAGGCTTTCACAGGCTTTCTAGTACCAAGGAAAGACATATAATACTCAATAGAAGCACCAACAATCCCTTCTGGAGTAGAATGAGTCTCCCCTAATGTATCCTGGACACTTCCAATGATATTCATGTGATTTATCATGGCAATTCTGTTGTGAAAGTACCTTGAGCTGCAATCAGCTTCATTTATATGTGTTACTTTAGCTATTTGGCTTAGAATACTCAATTTTGCTTTTTTCATGTTGCAATATCTATCTCTTAGCTCCTGCCCCTTTTGATATAGATGAGCATCCCTTGGATTTGTGAGAATATCTATTGACAATTATCCAAATCTTCCTTACATTCCTTGACTCTCTTAGTAATATTGGAGAAGTAGTTCTTATTTAACTAAGCTTAATCATGCATTAATCAACATTAGTTTGTACGCCATTAATTTGGTTATGGTGTGCAATGTCGTAGATCTTATTCTATTTTTGTTTGACCCCAAAACAATTTTTAATCATTCAAAAGGAAACTTATAAAATCCACGGGGTCAAAGTAAAATTTGGATCGATCAAACCTTGTCAAAAAAACTTGTATGAGAAAGCAAAAGAGTTATGAACTCTAAAAATTATAGGGAATGAAAAATTAAACTGAAAGCTGCCAAAAGTTTAAAAAAAAAAAAAAAGGGGTGGAAGATGATGAAAAAATCAAAGGTGCTCAAAAAAAAATTTTGGATCATCATCGCACCATCTTTCATAAAATTAAGATTAAAATCCTACAAAAAAATTAAACCAAAAAAAAAAAAAAAACCCTTAAAGGATGAAGATGAGAGAGTTGATTGAGGGAGAAGATTATGCTTACTGAGATGATATAGGGAAAAGATTAAAGGATAAAGATTGAGGGATGAGGATTGGGTGAGATGATTGAGGGAAAGTTGGTTTTTTATTTTTTTTATTTTTTAAAAATTTTTTTAATGAATAGATCAAACTTAGGGAAGAAATGAAGAATAAATTGAAAAATCCATCTAACAGTTAACTCCGTTGGATGGAGACCCTATACTCACCCAAAAAATTTAACATACCCTTATTTTAAAAAAATTTGGAAGTTGAGACACAAATTTCACTAATAATTCGGCATTTCTCACGAATTTAGTGCACACTTTCTTTCGCCTCGAAGTAATGAGCTTGCATCTCGGTCCAAGGAACGGGTTTTTTCGTCTCAAATACCCGATAATTACCCCCTGCTCTCATTTATCATTTTCTCTTATTCCCTCTCACTTCCAATCATCCTCACTAGGGATGACAATGGATCCAAAACCCGACCCAGACCCGGCGGACCCGACCCATCTGGGTCGGATCTGGGTCCAATTTTTCGAGACCCAATGGACATGGATCGGGTCCAGACCCGACGATAAATGTGTGGGTCGGATCTGGATCCCTAATTTAAGACTCAGACCCGACCCATAGACCCACAGACCCGTTGAATAAACCAATAAATTTTTTTGTTCATGATCAGCTTTCATGGGCCAATCGTATAATCAATCAATCAAAAGCTAAGTTAGACCCAGTCCAACTAGCCTTTAATGGCCACTCATGATCATGCCTTAAAATATAACAAACCACTCATATTTATAAGTGATACTCTACCCACATCTTCCACACATGGTCGATGTGGGATAGTTCAATTTCTGCTTATCAACATTCTCCGACCAGTCATTTTGACCATCAATTTTTATAAGTTCGGTACATTATTTGCAAAAATGTCCTAAATAACTCTTGTAGATCTTGTTTTCACCTTTCTGTAGACGCTTATTTTGACCCAATTGAATATCGTATGAGAAAATTATGTTTATAACAAGAACTGAAAAAACCATTGATTAAGCATCCTATGTTTGACCTTCAATTTCGACCAGTTACAAGCCTAATTTGCGAATCGTGCCGGAGACAACTTTGGTGGATCTTGTTTACATCTTTTTTGAGGATACTTGTTTGGACCAATGTATATTTCATATGTGAACTTTATAGTAATTATTATACGAATTGAACTTACTATCAACTAAGTTAGGACCCATTGGATAGTTTGTACGAATTGAACTTACTATCAATTTAGTAAGTATAACATGTATATTATATAGCATAGTTAGTAATTATACTTACCATTAACTACTAATGTGTTAAGTATAACAAGTGAACTTATACTAATCATAATTGCTGGTGCTTATAAGAGACACAATTCTATAAACATACAATCTAGTCGAAGGCGAAATATATGTGAATCAATAATCATACCACAACCTTACGTTCGACTTGAATTACATTTTTAAAAAAGGCAAAAAGAAGCAAACTATATTACTACAACGACTTGTACTTGCTCTAGTATCGTTGGGTTTCTTCCCTTTGATACCTAATGGGTAACGTATTCCCTAAACTTTTTGTTTATTTTGTCACAATGACTTGTACATACACAATAAAAATAAAATCAATAACGTATTTTGTATAAGAATAATCTTGTACTATCACAATCTAGCGTCATTCTAGATCATAGGTATATATAGATTATATTATATGGGATTCGCAGGAAATTACTACTATGCTAACGTAATGAATTTAGACTTTGCTTAAAAATGAAAATAGTAAGTACATATTAAAGTTACCATCACAAATTAACAAATTAACAAATTAAAAATTAGTACAAAAGTACAAATTACAATTACAAATACCAAGTAAGAGTAATAGGGTACAACACAAAAAGTAAGAGAACAAATGAAAAAATATAGTAATATTTCTCCCACATTGGAAGTAAGAACTTGATGTGGGGAAACTCTACCTATAAAAAGGTTTGTCTTGCTCTCATAATAGCACATGGCAACATTGTTGCTAGTTCAAACAACAGGCCCAATTCATGGTATGTTGTGGCATTGTACCATGGCTTAGTCCGGCCCATGCCGACACGTGGCAAGTTTTTTTTTATAAAAGACCCACATAGGATCCAGATCCGGTCCAGACCCGCTAGATCCAGCTGGGTTGGGTCTGGATCTGTAAATATTTGACCCGTTGGATCTGGGTCGGATCTGGGTCTGCTTGTGAAGACATGTGTCCGGGTCTGGATCCTATATGACCCGACCCAGACCCGACCAATTGCCATCCCTAATCCTCACACTACAAATCCCTTATTTCTCCACCAAATCACTCCCAAACTTCAAATTTTTCACAAAACTCATTTCACAAACAACAAACCCCAAAATCTCTTATTTCATTAAATTTCACCCAAAAAATCCAAATTTTTTCAAGAACCTCAAAAAATGGGGGTTTTGTTTCTTGATATTTTTGGGTCACTTTTAAGGGTGAAATAGCACGTAGGGGTAGGGATGAGGCTATTGCAAATGATTTAGAGAATTAATTTTGCTCAAAATTTTCATTTTGAACCCATTTTGGTAAGAAGCATCCTCAAATTTGAAAATTTGCCTTGTGGGTGTTTTGGTTGATTCTTGTTGGTTTTGTGGTAATGTTTTGGTCTGTTTGAGCTTTGTAAAGCATTGTTTTAATTTGAAACGAGTTAGGTAGCTAGCCTTGGTTTTTGAAATTGTAGTGTGCATTTGGGTGTGTTAGTGTTTGTGCAAATTGTGGTCGTGGTGCATGAGAAGTTGTAGAAGGGTATTGTGGCCTTGGTTTTTTGCGTGACATTGTTAAGTATGGGTAGAAAAGATGATGAGTCCGGGCCTTCTAAGAAGAGGAAGGGTATCGCTAAAGACAAACTCATTAACTTTTGGAGAGAACAAGGCCTCACAGAGCTCACCGATGAGGAAAATAAAAGATTCAATTATATTTTGCGGCATCGCTGCGAAGTTTTTCGATGCGGCGGTGATTGAGAGGATGAGGCTAGTGGAGCCAATTCTTGTGTTATTGGAACGGGGAGGCATAAAACGCTTCTTTGGTATTAAGGCACCGGCCTACCCTAGATGGAATGCCCAATTTCTTGCCACCCTTGTTCATGACGAGGAAAATGAAAGAATCTCCTTCATGAGTGAAGACCAAAGGTACAATGCAAAGTACATTGACCTCAATCAGATTTTTCGATGTGAGGATGGCACTAGGGGAGAGTTCAAGACTTTTGAGGCGCTTCAAGACTATGTTCTTTGGTACAATTTAACACACCAACCTTGAATTCCTAGAAATGCCCAGAGTTCTTCAATTTCTCATATGGAGGTGAGACTTATGCACATGGCGATGAATTAGTGCTTCTTTGGGCAAAGTGAGCCCAACAACGTAACTCACACCAGTATGTCATATTTGTCATCTTTCATCCCTAAAGAGAATGGAAGGGAGAACTATCATGGAAAAAGAGTAATTAAGAGATCGTTACCTTGTTGTTGACGTTTGCAAATGGTGTTGAAGAACAATGAACAGGGGGAGAATACTGAAAGAAAGAAGGGGGGGAAATACGGAGTAAGTAAAATGCGAAGCAATTACGTGAAAGTATGGAACATAACCACCTTTTAAGACCTGAAGATTGAGTGCTGATAAACCAATCATTGTGATTTGGTGTATAGATCCAATCATAGAGGTAAAAGCGTCCATATTGCAGCAGCACCAAAAAAAAAAAAGGTATGTTGGATACACCAATAAACTTTCATTTAGTAGCTTATTTGTCAGAGTTCAATACTGTAAAATCATGTAATTGTTCAATCAAATTAATTCATTTAAATTAGAATAGAAATACTCTCTCTGTTCGCCTATAAACTTCCTACTTTCGATTTTGGGGTGTTCATATTTAAACTTCCTACTTAGAATCTTTCCTTATTTGTACATATACAGACCAAAACACCTTTACTTGTTTACTAGTTTTTTGACCCGTGCAAATGCACGGAAATTCTAAATACTTATCTAAAATGTTAATATATCATGATCTTTGTAAAGTATTAAAGAGTTCAACCTTTATAAATTTAAACTCTACCATTGATAAACAATTTTTTTTTTTAATTTATTGAGATAGCAACACTCATGTGAATTTAAAAATACACAAATAAAGTACAAATAAAAATTCAGACTAACACTACGCCAAAAAACGTATTAGACACCGGCATATATGACACCGGAAGGTCAAGAACCGGTGTCAGAAATATATACGACACCGGTTTTGTATAACCCGGTGTCATATGAATTTAAAAAAAAAAAAAAACAAATGGCAGTTTAAACATATGAAACCGGTTTTTGCCATAACCGCATACACTACGCTAAAAATAAATAAAAAGAAAACTAGTTTTTATATAAGACACCGGGTATTTACCAACCGGTGTCCTATGTTAAAAACAAAAAAAGTTAAAAAAAACAAAAAAACAAAAAAAGTCCCTTGTCTCTCCGCCTCTCTTAATTATTTCCTATTTTCTAAACCCCCTTGGTCCCTCCGCCTCTCCATTTTCTTTTTTTCACAGAAATTCCTACTCTCTATCTCCACTCTTTACATCAAACTCTATCTCATATCCCTAATTTCTATCTCCACTCTTCCTCAAGTAATTGAACCACAAAAATCATTTCTTTCTCAATTAATTGAACCACAAAAATCCTCTATTTCTATCTCATCATCGACCGATCACCTTGGAAGTGCCGCCGCCAGCCACTGTGGAGAACATATTGAAAGCTAATTGTTGAGTGAACGAGACAAATCTGGACAACTGCGCTGCAAGGAAGCGCCTATCGCAAGCCGGCGAAGAAGTTGCGGTGGTATTTTATTACTAGATTTAGCCATATTTTCTTAACTTCATGTAAGTTCTATTTTTAAAATTTGGGGAGGGGGGGGGGGGGGTTCGTACAAATTTGGTTTCAAGTTTTAGATGTACTCATATAAATTTTAGATATATTCTATTTAAGTTTCAGATTTGGAGAAATGTGATATTTTTCAATGTATGGATGTTTATTTAATCTTTGGAACTTTAATTTGTTTAAGTGTAAATTTATTAATTTGCAGTTGATGTAGCCGGTTTGAATCGAGTTCTCAAATCTTTATGATTTGCTTTTGTCAATTAGTTTCGCTATTGTGGTTTCTCGTAGCTTTCGTGCTTGGATTTATATGTATTTAGCACCAAGTTAGTAAGTTTTGATGGTAACAAATTGTTTCACAACATTCTCAAAAGAGCTAATACAGTTTCATTGAATTAGTTTGTTGGTGGTGGAGGGCAGTTGCATCGTGCGACGGTGTAGGTGAATGTTGGGTGGAATGCAGGCGTCAAAGCGTGTGCTGTTGATTTGGGATTAATTTTTTTTTTTTTTTTTTTTACGAGGGACCTAAGACACCGGTTTTTCTCATAACCGGTGTCGTATGTGTACCAAGATTACTTCACAATAGATACATATAACACCGCATTCTGTCGCAACCGATGTCGTATGTCTTACCTTTTGACACCGGGTATTCGGATTGCAACCGGTGTCTTAGGAAAAGACACCGGCAGTCCAGACACCGGGTTCAACCGGTGTTTATTTGATTTTATACCCGGTGTCAAATCCAATTTCTGGCGTAGTGTAACCACATTTGCTTTGTGTTTTCTATGTGAACCTGTCAAATCCTAACACGACCAGCTTTTTCTGGGCCATGATCCAATCTTACTCAGACCCGGCCCATGTCGCGGATTTCTTGGTCAAACCCCACCAGACCGTTGACCTGTAATTAAGACAAAATTGGGACTAATTTAAAGGGAAATTATGCTTAAAAATGCATATAAAAGAATATAAATTAATATAACAATTCAAAAAATGATTTTATTCTGGGAGTTGATTCAATGGAAAATTAAACGTTAGAAATATAATTATAACATTATTATCAATTGTGGAATAATAACTAAATTATTATTTTAATAATAAAAAAGGCGCGAATTTTTTTGACTCATATTTAAACCCCAAACACGACCCAAACTCATATTTGGCCCGACCCGTATCTGACCAGACTCGTATTTAATTTGACTCAAGCCCACCACCGGTACCCCCTTTCCACCATTTGACTCGCCTTCTTGACCTCGTACCAACTTGTTTGATCTTCTACTCAACCTCTTCACCAAGCGTCGACTTTTGTTCTCGACAAACCTTTTCACGCCCACAACTTTCTTAGTCGACCCCTTCCCCGATCAATTTTCTTAAGGATCCCCAACTCCTCGCAATCTGTTGCTAACCCGTATATACGGACCCTCAACGAACAAACTCTCACCTACACCATGAACTTCCTTAAACTACACCCTCACTTCACCAACTTCCTTAGTAGCTAACACCCTTTTGGCCCGCAACATTTTAGCCGATACTCTCTCAAGCGCAATTAAATGTTTTAGCTAAACTCCAAAATTTGTTGCCTTTTTATATGGCTTCAATTCCTTAATCGGCACTCTGTCACCCGCTACATTTTATGAAAATCAATATCAATGTACGTTTGAACTGTATTCATTTTTTTACTATCCATTTTAATTTATTGTTGCACGACCTTGTGACTAAAGAGTATAGCATTACATTTGCATGCCTCTTTGGCCTAATTCATCTGAATCTGTTTTTATTTTTGATAATCGATTTTACAAAAGTTATTACATTTGTTATTTTAATTATTTGTTTTTACCAAATTATAAATATCACACAGATTGATTATTTTAAACGAAAAAGAAACCCCAATTTGGTGTTTCCGTTTTTTAAGGTCAATATTTAGGTAAGAGCTTTTATTAAATAGGTTTTAACTTCTAAAAAACTATATGTTTGGCCACATTTGTAGTTTCAGGGATTAAAAATACTTGAAAAGTCAAGTCAAACATATACTTATTTTCAAATTTATCATGATAGCTTGGACTTATAGCTAACTCGACTTGTTTATATATTCGTACCAAGTGTGTTGACCATGAATTTTACCTCACTTTCTTAGCCAACACCTATATGATATGACAACATTGTATCTCACACCCACTCACCCTCAATCAAAATGATTTAGCCAACCCCCAATCTCTTCTTACCTGACTTCTTAATCGGCATTCTCACCCCGTCAAATATATAATAATTTTATTAATTTAGAGTAGTATGGGATTTTGGTTGCTTTTGATCCACAGATATGGTCAAATCTTACAAGTAACATAATTTTATATTTGTAAGTAATTTAATTATACTTTTGTGACCACGGTACTCTAAAGTGGTGGTACACTATACTAATTAATTTTAGTAAGTGTTTGATAATAGTTCATAGGAGGGTATATATAACTATATATTTCGCCACTTATAGTTTTTATGTCGTACTCCAATTGATGAAGCAGTAAGCCACTAACGTCAATAAGGAGTATGTAGTTTTTTACAGTATTAGCATGATAAAGAACAACTTGCCCTCCCTCAAAAAAAAAAAAACCAAAATTCACTTCAACGTAGCAATTTGGGAAGTGAACTTTTTGTCACCCAAATTCATGTCACATGATGATTATATTCAATCTTTTTTTTTTTTTAAAGAATACTCAACGATGATTATGCAAATATACTCCGTTTTTCATTTCTTAAGGTGGTTTCACATTTGCACTAATTTTATTGTTTTTGGATAAATACTCTATTATGTATTGCATTAGCAATACTCTATAATTGCCTCGGATGTTATGTCGACTACCATTTATATAATAGCGTGTAATTAGGGTTTGATCATAAAAAAAACCAATCTACATACATAATGTAATGGGCCGTATGAATGTCCTGTATTTTTTTTTCTTAAAATTAAATTCACACCCACATATATTATATGTTCATACTCACATATGGAATATGGAAGGTTCAATATATTGGAATATAATGTATACTGTCATTAATGTCATATTTACTTTCATAATTCGTTAAAATGTTCAAAAATAAAGATTTGCTCATCTACATTCATTTGCACTGGTTCTTTCCTTTTTATAGAATGAGTTGTAAAAATATGCAGGAATTAACAGTTAACACACTAATAATGTAATGAATAAGTAAGTGAGAGGTCAATGGTTCAAATCATAGCTCACACATTTTTGGTTGATTTACCAATGAGCATTCTGACGTGTTAAATGATTGCTGACATGTCAGTTGTATGTTGAAGCTTGCCAACTCAGCTTTTCTTGCACGCAATTATTAAAAGTAATAGATTAAAAATACATGTGGGACATACCCTTATGTGTAATTTTACACCAAGTGGACCCTAAAACTCATTCTTTAGTCTATTTTTCTTAAAATTGTGTTCCGACACTACGCGTTTTATAGGCGAACGGAGGGAGTATATAATCCAATCATTTCATTAAATAATGATGTTCCAAATAACTACTCCGTACTTTACTTGTCAAAATAATACAACCAACTAATAGTACTAATTGCAAAATATATCAATTAATCAATACACAAAAAGATAAAATGACATGCATACCATTCGTGTCCCCTACTAGCGGCCCCATTTGATCGTCCATGGCGTTTCACAATTCGTCAGAAAAGAGAAAGCGAGCAATCTATAAACACTTGATTACTAAAGTCGATTTTGCACAAAGTATACACAATCACACTACTACTTCAAGTTTAAATAGCGTATGAAGTCAAATTATAATTGTTACAAAGTGGAGTAAGCAACGGGGGTTTATTGCCTACCCCCTCCATCCTTACTCACGCACTCTGTGGAATAAGGAATATAATAATAAAAAAAATGTAGTGGTAGTGGAAAAAAGTAGGATGGAGAATGTGAGAGATTAACAAAAAGTAAGAGAAAATATGTGAGGAAGAGAGTGCTACAAAATGGCTATGTGCGTGCGTCGTTTACATTTTCTTTCCCATGACTTCATCTTAGACTTTATTACTTTACGCTTACGCTTATTCTCATTAGGATCAATGAATGGGTCTTTTACAGGAATCTGTTCTAGTCTGTATTGCCGTATGATTCTACTAGGGATGATTTATGTGATTGATTCAATACCCATCACTCGACAACCTCTCGAAAACTTGTATGGACCATCATATTTGATATGTAAAATTTCCAATGAGGCACCACCCACAATGCTACTGTCTACGTCATCATTGTCATCCATTTTTTGGTTGTCTTATCCTCATAGATATCTTCTTTCTCAGCGGAAACTTATATGGAAAGAATTTGGGCGTCGGCGGTTCAACAAGTTGTAATCGTTCCATCAAACACATTTGAAGTAATACACGACTCTCACGAAATTGACCATTTGAGAAACATTGTACATTGTTCAACCCTAATATTGTCTTTTCAACTACCATTTTCATAGAACTTTTCTTTTATCTGGATTTTTCAACAGATTTTCAACGTGTATAACGCATGCATAACTCTTTCCAACGTGGCCTAGTGGGTTTACGAACAACAAATGGTGTAGGAGCCACATACAAAGGGGGTTTTCTTTTATCTTTTGCAATTCATTATCCGTTAGATTACCTACGTCTTTGAAAGTATCAATAATGTTCTTCACATGAAAAAATCTACCACACAACAATTTTCTAGCTTCAGATTATGAAATATCTAGTATCTTTTCAAAGTCTTTGACGTATCCGTCTGCAAACTCGTTGTTCACAAATGTTGGAATAAGGTAATGTTCGTTAGTGACTACGAAGATCTCATCATAACTATATATATATATATATATATATATATATATATATAGTTATATATATATATATATATTTACAGTTTTCATTTATCACTAAATTATCAATTCGATTAAAATAATAGGTTTACGTAAATATGTATTTGGTCTTTCGGATATGAATGGTGGATAAAAGATAAATTAACACGATACAATCGTGCGTGGAATTACAGTTGTAAGTAGCGTAGCTCCTAATGGTAATTTTTGATAAAAATAACACACGGAAAAAAAAAAAAAAGAATTGATAATGTGTTTGGCATGTGAGATTAGTTAAAACTAAAGGTAAGTCGCTAATGGGCGTGAGAGATTGGGTCATGAAAGCAAACGTGTTATATGAGTTTGAAACCATGCATCCTAACGCGCGATATTATAACGTCGACTTTGAGTCAAGAAATCCTCTGTTGATACTGAGTTGGTGAAAAACCAGACCCAAGTAACGAATTAAACTGATCAGATGGTCCAAATTATACTATTTAGGTAGCCGAGAGATTTATTTAAACATTGTTTTTATAGGAGCATATGGGGCGTGTTACACACTTACACACTGTGATCGTAGACGTGAAGGCTAATTAAGAGATAAAGTCTTCAATTTTTGGATTAAATGGGGCGAGCAATGTTCTCAAAGTAGCATTACGACTAACATAAAAGGGTGTAATATAATGTAGTCAGCGAGACCAGATGACTTTTGATAACGGTTGACTGGCTAGAGTTTGACGTCATTGTCGTATGACAGCGGTAATCAACTGATCCCTCTCGGTCACACCGACAAAGATAGTTCAATCCAAAGTAAATTATATTTGTATATGTTATAATATAAAAATCCTAAAATTCAGTTAATGAGTTAACTTATCAAAATGGATAGTGTGTTGTGATGAGTTTAGAACTCGAGTCGAGAAATTGGATTATTATTTTTAATTTAATGATAATTAATTTGACATTCTATTTTGTATAAAAAAATATAGATTTTGTAAATGAATTAATTAGTGATTAATTTAATTTTGATACAAATTTACTAATAATTAATTAGTAATATATTATGTTTTTGATATAAATTGTCAAATGTTGACAATTAGCTAATTAAATAACAAAGAATTATAATTTTAGCTAAAATAAAGTAATTAATAATTATTATAGAATGATATAATAATTAATTAATACTCAAGTGTACAAATTATACCCAAGATATAATATTAGATGTATAAGGGGTATATAAGGGTATAATTAGTAAGGGCAAATTAGTCATCCTAATTACCAACTATATATACTTGTGTTTGATGGTCAAACACCCAACTAACATCATTTTTTCATAAAATACAAGATAATTAGAGAACTGAGTGGAGGTATTTATTGTTACATGCCTCAAGTACCTCAAGTCCCCAGCTTGAGTTATTGCTAATGGGAGGATGATCACCCTCATAGGCCGTGCTTTTAGGATTCAGGAGAGCGAGTCTTTGAAGAGGTTGAAGTTGGAGGGCCCGATTTTGGATGAGACTTTCCTTAGGGATAGATTGTGATGCATGACTCGCGGATCCGACTAAAGAGGAACCGCTTTGTTCGACTTTGGGTTGTGACACCCAAAAGTTTCTCACTCTTCCCGCCACAGATTTATTGATTGTTGGGATGCCGATGATTCGATAGAGCCGTATTTGAGAGGACGACGCGAGATTAGGCGGATTGTAGATGGAGAAGAGCATGTGGAGGTTGAGATTGGGCCGTATCGGCCCTTGCAACTAACACGTGTACCCGACTTTGCCCCACAGATGGGAGGTCCGAGTTCCGTACCTCCGGAGATGGATGCTTGGAGGCAGAGCCTGGAGCAGAGTGTGCAAGGGTTCGACCAACAATTGGGAGGTTATGGCCAGCAGATTGGACATCACTTTGATGATTATTGTCAGAGGCTTGACAGCTACGCCCAACTGATGATCTAGCAATTCACCGGCTATGGCCATCAGCTGGGTCCTTTTGGATGGTCTGATTCTAGAGAGGGTCACTCATACTCGAGACACCGTTGACCAGCAGGTGAACGAGTTTGGGCAGATTCTTCGACGCCACGGTCACAGGTTCGGCAACATCGACTAGAAAATGGCAGCCTAGGGTCAGCAGTTGGCCGAGTACGGCCAGAGACTAGGTAAGCTGGACCACAGGGTAGCAGTACAGGGCACCTAGGTTGAAAGGACCTTGCGCTACATAGACTCCAATCACTAGTTCCTCCAGACCACCTACCCTCAGGACTACATGGCCCTGAATTAGCTGATATTGATGAGCTCTTCCGCCAGCTCAACCTCTACGAGCAGCAGTTCCCACCGCACGACCCACCGTACTGAGGTACGCGCCCCCTTACCTCTTTATGCTTTTTGATTTTCATTCATATGCATGTCTTAAGCATGGAGAGGTAATTGTCCTTGATAGGTATATTTATATAATATTTTCTAACTGATTTCCCAGTATTACTTTCTTTGTTTGTTTTTGATGTGTTTTGTGATTTTTCTTTCGAGTTCGTGACATGTGCCATAGATTGGAGGATATAAGGTATGATATCACTATCCTTACTCTTCCCTCTCATTTCGCTTCTAACCGAGTCACTCCATCACCTCGTTTTATCCCATGTTTTTATACTATCTCTCTTCATTTTGACCTCCAATTTGTTCCACATGCCTGTTTGTCCTTATACCATTGAAATTTGGCCCAAACTCACAAAAGTTATCACAAAATGGCCTATTTTCTTTTGGTTTTTTGACAGCCGTTGTTGATGCAGGTGAAATATGATCATGAATCATTCAAGTTTGAGAGCCAATATTTGAGGACAAATCTTATTGAAGACAAATTCTGAAAGCTAGAAAAATCAGTTTTGCGCAGTCGACTTGTGAGGATTATTGGGAAAGCTTAAAAATGGAACTAAAACATGGTGTTGTAATTAGCATGAAAGAAGCTTCCAATAATTCTCAGTTTATTATTTACTAAGGCTGTCAGCAGAGAAGTGTTCCGAAATACAGTTTTCTGAGCTGGAGTTTGACGAAGCATATATCCTAGCTCTGTGATCTGTTTTGAGCACATCATATGTCCAGATTGAAGTTTTTGAATCAAGCTATCCAATGGTACAACTTAGAGATTCATCAGATTTTTTTTTGCTGTCTCTGAAATCTGTTTCCGCACTGGTGCATTTCTGAAGATACTTTGTTTCCCGCAAGCAAATTCTCTTGTTGTTCTGGGTTCGAATTTAGAGTGTAATTACTAATTTGGGGCACGTATTAACTGTGGGAGGGAAAGTAGAGAATTAATAAGTTAATATCAGTATTCCTACAACTTAATACAAGCAGCTCTACAAAGGGAATGAGGAAACCCTTGATAAAGGGTTTGCTCTTTATCATAAAATGTGATGAGTCATTTGCCCATGTCTAGCTGTCCTCTTTCGTATCCCACGTCCCTTCTGAATGAGTAAGGAATCAAGTAGCTCTTCAACACATCAATGGATAATTAAAATAAGCATCACGTTGAAACAAAGCAGCTCCAAAGTGAAGCAAAATCAGGCGCCCTGTGAAACAAAATCAACTTATTCGGCATTCCTCGTTCACACAGAAGCCCTGTGGCATTCTTCTAATTCAACTAACCTGATTTGATCCCACCTCTCCATCTAATTGTCCATCCTTTTGAAGAATCGATCCCAAATATCGAAAGAAATATGATCCCCGAACAATATTTCCATCCAACCTGATCGTTCCTGTCTCCGTTCGCCTAATGCCGCTGAACTTACACTCCAAATACTCGGTCTTGCTCCGGCTCAACCGAAACCCTCTAAACTCCAAAGTGTGCCTCCATAGTTCCAACCTCCTCTCAAAATCTTCTTTTGTTTATGAGATCAACACTATATCAGTTGCAAACATCACGCACCATGGTATATCATCCTGGATTGACCTCGTCAATTCGTTCAGGACTATAGCAAACAGAAACGAACTAAGTGCGGACCCTTGGTGCACTCCAATTGTAATAGGGAACTCTTATGACTTCCCTACACTAGTTCGTACACTCGTGCTAGCTCCCTCATACATGTCCTTAATGGTGTTGATATATTTTTGTAGAAGTCCTTTCTTAGTTAGAGCCCACCAAAGCACTTCCCTTGGTACATTATCATAGGGCTTCTCCAAATCAATGAACAATTGAACACCATATGTAGGTCCTTCTTTCTATCCCGATACGTCTCCATTGTTTGTCTTATGAGATGAATTGCCTCCATAGTTGACCTCCCCGGCATGAATCCAAATTGGTTCTCCGAAATCTTCACATTTCCTCTTAATCTATGCTCAATCACCTGTTCCCAAAGTTTCATTGTATGACTCATCAATTTGATCCTGCGATAGTTGGGACACTCCTGAACATCCCCTTTGTTCTTATACAAAGGGACCAAAGTGCTCTTCCTCCACTTCACCGACATCTTATTACCTCTCCAAATCATAATGAAAAGCGTCGTCAACCATTCTACACCTTTGTCTCTTAGACACCTCCAAACCTCAGTAGGTATGTCGTCTGGCCCCACTGCTTTCTTCCGTCCCATCTTCTTCAAGGTCATCTTCACCTCTCCCTTCTCAATTCTCCGCATGAACTCCCGGTTAACAATATCTGGATGAATGTTCAAATTTACAATATCATTCACCCGATCACCATTGAATAAGGTATCGAAGTACGATCTCCATTTCTCCATAATCTCTTTATCATCAACAAGGTCTCTTTGATCGACATTTTTGACGCATTTCACCCTACCAATGTCCCGAGTCCTCATTTCCTTGATACGTGCAATTTTGTAGATATCCTTCTCTCTTACTTTGGTATCCAATCTTGTATAGAGGTTTTGGTTCACCTTTCCTCTTGCGTCTCTTACAGCTTTCTTTGCTGCTCTTTTTGCCTCCTTATACTTCTCGTAGTTCTCCTCCCTTCTATCTTTCCCCAAACTCTTGTAACATTTCCGCTTGTTCCTTATCGCTTGTTGCACTTCCTCATTCCACCAAGATGTATCCTTACTCGGTAGAGCTTTCCCCTTAGATTCACCGAGAACCTCCTTTGTCGCCTCTTTACCTTATGCGACATAGTAACCCATACTGAGTCTACATCTCTTTCTACACTAGTTGACCAGACATCCATCCCAGCCATCTTCTCTAAGAAAGCCTCTTTGTGCTCTCCTTCAAGTTTCCACCATTTGATCCTTGGCTCTACTTGTGGACGCCTCTTCCCAAAGCATCCCTTAGCTCTGAAATCCAATACCACCAATCTATGTTGCGTAGCCGCACTCTCCCCATGTATCACCTTGCAATCCGTAAAACTCTTGCGCCAAGCATTCCTTACCAAAAAGAAATCAATCTGACTCGCATTACTTCCGCTCCTATACGTCACCAAGTGAGATTCTCTCTTCTCAATCCAAGTCTTTCTTACAAGTTTGAAAAATGGAGCTTCTTCATATCAGTGAGGCCATGTTTGACATCCCTGAGCTTCTAGAAGAGTGTATGCATAGGAGTACCCCTGTGTGTTGTACTCCCAAGTTGTGGTGACAATGTCCTGATTGTCATCAGTACTTTCCCAACAATTTAGATATTTTAAGGTTTTTGATATCTTTAAGGGTTCCATAACTCTGATAATCACTGGTGAGTGATCAGAGACTCCTGCAGGCAGGAAGTCAGCAAAAGTGTTAGAGAATTTCAATAGCCAAGCTGGGTTAACTAGGGCTCTCTCCAATTTGCATCATGTTTTAGCATCCCCTTTTTTATTTTTAAGTCCAGGTTAGAGAACAACCTTGACTAGTCATGTCGTCAAGACTGTAGTTGCTAATACAATCATTAAAGTCCATCATATGCCTTACTACAGGAGAATTAGCAACCACTTTCTTAGAGTGTGTCATAATGATATTAAAGTCACCCACAACCCACGATGCAGTTCCAGGGTTTATGCTTTCCAAATTTGCCCAAGCCTCCTTTCTATCATCAGCATTGTTGCTACCATAGACCATTGTAATGTATAATTCCTCCTGATTCACCAAGTTCCTCAACTTATAATAAATTAATTGGCTATGTGCTTTGATAATCTGTAGATTAATATGACTTCCCTTCCAAAGAAACCAAATCCTACCAATTCTGTGGTAGTCATAGTTTGTATAATTCATCACGCCCTTAAATTTCCTTTTTAAGATGCCATCAGCTTTTCTCTCTTTTTCCCTTGTCTCCATTATTCCCATGACATCTACTCTATATTTCAGCATGATGTCTTTAATCTCATGCTGTTTGAGGGCCTCATTGAGCCCTTTGACATTCCAAGATGCAATAATCATTGGGACAGAGGAGTGCCTGGTGGCTCCTCATCCCCAAGAAAATCGATTTTGTCCTGCACAAAGAACCCTAGTGGCCTAGTCCTTTTATTGTTGCGTGGTTACTGGCCATTTCCAGTAATTTTGTGAATCTATTGTTTGTCTCAGTGGGTGGTGATCTATCTTGAGACTTTGACTTAGGTTTTCCTGGCTTTTTTACTTGTCTGAATCCCATGTCATCAATCATTAAACTCTTGGGAGTAATGATTCCATCCTGCTTTTCTTTATCGGTTGTATTTTTCGCCTGCTTTTGCACTGGTGGTTCCTCCACAGCCTTACCCACAAGTTCATCCATAGCCTTACCCACAAGTTCATCCACAGATTCCAAAACCTCCATTTCAGCAACTTTCTTAGGTTGAGTTTTGGACTTATAAATCTGTTTTGCCTTCACCTTATCAACATTCCTACCCTAAACAGGCTTATTAAATCTGCAGCTGTTTTCCTGGTGTCCCAATTTCTTAAATAGTGAATGAATAATGGAACCCATTCATACTCAATTTTCTAATAAAAAGGCTCAGAAAATGGTGTGTTCATAATTAAGTGGTCAGTCATGTTCTTAGAAACATCCATCACAACTAGAACTCTGGCAAAAGACAACCTGGTTTTATGGGTAGTAGTGTTATCTGCGCACAATGGTTTCCCTAATTTACTGGCCATTTTGCTTAGTGCATCAACTGACCAGAACCAGGGATCAAGTTCAGGGAAAATGACCCAAACTGGAACAGTGGAAATTTTGTCTGAGTTCCAGAGATAAACAGGATCTCCATTTCTTCAAGATGAGAACATTTCCTCTTATTTTCCATTGCCCACCTCTCATTATCTCCAACATATCCTGTTCTAAGTTGAATCTGATGTAAACCATCCTCTTTTCAAGTATAGGACTTGTGGTTTCTCCACCACTCTCCAATGCTTATCCACAAAATCCTGCATTTCCTTAAGTTAAGGTTTTGCTCCTATGACATTACCCACTAGTTATATCTCCAATATTCTAATTCAGAGCTTATATCCCCTTCTTCAATCACTATTTCATCAGACTTATCACTTGATTCACAGACGTGTAAGCTCATTCCTACTTTTTGATTCTCTCCCACTACAACACTCCACAATTTGCCCATTTTAATCCCGTTTCCTGCATTTGTTGGTCCAGTCTCATTCAATTTTTCCTTAGCTATTTCTGGGTTTACCTCATCAACATTTCCTTGGTTTCCATTTTTCCCACCAACAAGATTTCCAGCAGAACTATCATGTAATTGAGTATTAGACATGTTTTAGCTAAAATACCCTTACCAGATTTGCGGATTGCATTGCCCACAATTTGATTAAGAAGAACTAGGGACCTTGGCTGGTTACCCATCTCCTCCCCGATTCTTCATTATACTTTGATTTTTCAGTATCAGAAGAATCAACACTCTTTTCTCTCACATTCTTTCGAGTTCGTTTTGGGGGTCAGCCTTTAGGTTATGCCATGCGAGCAAACTTGTGTGTGGTCCGTACAAAGTATCTTGTAGAGGAAGCTTTCCTCTAGAGCATGACTTTTATATTATGAGTGAATTTTTAAATTCATTATGAACTTAATTACTTCTTATTATTCTCTTAATTATGTGACAATGGATCAGGTTGCGGTTGAACTCAAAAATGTGTTCATCATAATGTATCTAGGTCAATAAGGTTCATAGATACTAAACAGACGGGTTGGATCATTGAGTTTTCAGGTTGGTGATCAAAATTTTTGATAGGCCTAATCCTAATGTCATGTATCCTATCTTATTTAGACTAGATGAATCGATTAATCTGATTAATTTGTTATTACTATTATCATAGTATAATAAGATTAACATTTATAAATTTTGCACGGGTATTAAACTAGTATGTACTAACTAATTTTTTACCCGTGCAAAATTGCACGGGCGAAAAATTGCACGGGCGGCCCAATTACATTACACTTTTTTCTTCTAAGTCAAAATAAACTATAATTTTATTGGTGTAAGTTAGTATAATATGATTTAGTTTGTTAAAGTTAATATAAGGAATATAAATTACGGTGCAACTTTCATTGAATGGATCAGAAAATGTCAATTGTGTGTATTCGTTATTACTATTAGTAAATCAAATTATATTCACCTCGATCGTATATGTCCTTAGATAACTTTTAAAAGATGAATCAATCATCAAAGCATGATTGCGAACTCTGATATTTACCGAGTAAATTCATGAGCATTCATACCAAAAAAAAAAAAAACAATCAAATTACGAGTGCAAGTAGCAATCAATTAATCTTTCTGTACATAAAATTAGAGCTATTATCTGGTTGGTATTATAAACCAACTTTCTTCCTCACTCTGTATGTAATAATCAAATCTTATATCCCCAAAAAACGATTGCTTAAGATTTTCCCCGAATTAAATCAAAAGCAATCCTGATTCATCCCTATATCCTCACCATCTTCAATAATCAAACATTAGTAAAACGTTTAATCAAACTGGTTATTCAAATTGATTTTTTTAAGCGAACTCTATCAACCAGTACAATTTTTAACCATGAAATTAAAATGCATTTTAACCATAATATTCTTTGATCAAATTCGTTGACCCAATGTTACCCATACTAAGATAAAGTTAAACAACATTAAATGCATTTTGACTAGGCCATGATATTCTTGGATCAAATCCGTTGACCAAATTTCACCTATCCTAAAATGATAGTGAAACAAAATCTAGATGAAGAATATGGAATATAGTTTATTTGGTGAATCAAAAACTAATTTAGTTTTATCTAACACGCTTTTGTGTGTCATAAGCCTAATTTTTAAGACACATTACCCGTATTAATGCGCACCCTTTTCAACTCTCATATGCTTAGTTTTATATATTTGGCTCGCTTTTATGTGTCATGAACCCCCTTTTTATCATAATTGGTACTGACTCGCATCTGTTTTGATGCTAGTAAAAAACCAATTTAGTTGAATCTGACTATCTGACACCCTTTTATGTCATAAACCCGCTTTATATGACGTATGACCCATATTGACTCACACCGGTTTCGACTCCCATATGTTTATGTTTATTTATATGGTGCGCATTATGTGTCATAGAGCTACCGTTTATTATACATGACCGCTATTGACTCTCGTATGTTTAGTTTTAGTTATATCTTCTATGCTTATCAAACTTTACACGACCTGTAAACCCAATTTGACCCTTAATATAAAACAATAAAGATTATTCTCTAATTTTTTGTTGCACAAAAGAAATGATTATTTTCTAATTAGATATAATGGAATATATGCTAACTATATGTTGCAATTTTGGTCATAACTGAAGAAATGATTAAATTTTGTTTCCAAATAACTTATTGTAAGATACATGGTAGTACAATTATTGGCCGAAATCTTTGCTTTTTAATTTGGACGGCATATTAAGGATTCATGTCCCTTATATATAATTTTGTAATTAAAAGTGTCAACAAAATCAATTGCCTTAATGGTTAAAGTGTTACAATTTAACTTCCAGGTCACATGTTCAAGCCTTCATAGCCTTATTTTTCCAAAATAATTACGTGACTGGTGATAAGGTGGCGATGACATTAGCAATGACATCATCGATGATTTGGACGCAAAAATTTACACTAAATGTTTGAAACTCGAAAAACTGATAATTACGTTATTAGTGATCCTTTTAAGGAAAAATAAAGGGTGTTGATTTTGCCAAGACAACAATTACATTTGGCAAGGCAAAATTAAGTAACTCCCTCTTTATCCCTTCAATTAACAATCCTCAAATTTGCAACTAATTTTTTTTTGGTAAAATTTACTGTGCAACTCCCTATCAAAGTGTATTTTGATAATTTTCTCTATCCCCTCCTCCCCCTTTGCCAAGCAAACCAACAACATCAGCCGTGCCCATCTCCGCCCACCTATACTCTCCCTCTTCTAACATCACACATCACCACCAATATCGGGCGACGTCGGTGGTCCTACCCTAGATCGGTCTTAGCACACATCCAATAATTTAACAAATTCAATCGAATTAAATCCTCTTGATTCTTGGTAAAATTCCATGAAATTGATTTTGAAATCCCCAAATTTTGGGTTAATCGATCAATGGATTGAAATTGAGGCAACGAAAATCACAAATTCTGAGTTAATCCGTCAATTGATTTTGAAATCCCCAAAATCTGGGTTATCGATCAATCACAATCTGCTACTCAATCCAAGTTCAACAAACTTGAGGCAAGGACGACGTGCACTTCAACGTAGGTCCATGGAGTTGCCGGTGACGGTTGGAAATTTGGAAGGGAGTGAGAGAAAGCCGAAGGGGGGGGGGGGGAGGGCGCGGAAAGGGTGATCCTGGTTTGACAAAAAAATATGTAATCATTTCTTTTTACTATTATTATTCCTACTAATTTAATTTACTAATAGAAGGCTAAAAGAGGAAGTCATTTAATTTTGTCTTGGCAACTGACAAAATCAACACCCTTTTTTTAATTCATGTGAATTTTGAATTCCCATGATTTTATTTGACAACCAAAGGACCACTAAGTTTTTTTTTTTTTTTTTTTTTCCACTTTTAGTTGTCTATTTACAATAAAAATAAAAATGTCATATGTCATTATTTTGTTTGTGTAGATATAAATGGGTTACACAATGTGTAAGCGATGATTTCTTCCAAAATGAACGAGTACCAAATACAAATCACGAGCGCAACCGCGATTCTAAGCGTGCTTATTGGTAGCTAATTATTTGATAATGAAGTTGGAATCCCTTACATCGGCCAATTCAACGGAGCTGCGCCACACAAAATTGATAAAAATTGAGAATTCAACCCGGAAAGCATTGCTCTATGGACTATGAGTCTACGTTATCTCCCTTTTCATGATTTCATCCTCAAAAACCAAGATTTGAGCCTTTGACTAATCCCATATGATTTTGACTAAAACACCAATTACGCTACTGTGTACTGTGCAGCCTCCTCCTTTCCACTCTCTCCAAAGTTGCCATTTTAGGGTTCTTTCCCCCCTTTCACTCTCTTTTCCATTCTAATTTCTTAAGGATCTGCGCTCCCTCACTCTCACTCTCACTCTCACTCATACTTTCTATTTTTGCACCAACCTTCTTCCCTTCAGCTTAGGGTTTTGATTTTCCCCACAAACTTCTTTATTACAGCTGTGTTTTGTTGGCCTTTCATATTTTACCCCCAATTTAACTACTTATTTTCCCAAATTACATCATACATTCGTACCCATTATTTGTTTTTGCATTGTAGCATTAAAGTTCAAAGCTTTTCTTCAAAAAAATTCATACCCACTATTTAAAATTGCATATTCAGCTTAAAGTTGAAGTCTTTCTGAAATTGGAGCAATTGCATGAAAGTGGAGTGCATTTGAGTGAGTGATGATTGTGTGAAATGGCATTGAAATTACCAGCTGCAAAGGCAGCTCAAGTAGCGATCAGATCGATTGGCCGAGGATATGATATATCGACTGATCTTAGGCTTAAATTCTGTAAAGGAGAGTCCGATGATTCGCATTTGATCGTAATTGATGAGGATCAGTGCCAAGAGATTGCTTTGCCTGGTGGAATTATTGTTCCTAATGTCCCCAATTCCATCAAATGTGATAAGGGTGAACGCACCCGGTTTCGGTCTGATGTCCTGTCTTTTCAGCAGGTACTTTCATACTCTCTTATTGCTGCCATTTTACCTGTTTTTCTTGTTTAGCTGTCTAACTGTGTATGCTCCTTAGTTCATCCACTGCTCTACTTTCTGCTGGAATGTTCGGTTTAGTGTCATTGGTAAACCTGTTGCATATATAGTAAGTTTTCTATGGTTTAGCTCTACTACTGCTGTTAGCGAGTTCTACGAATAACACAGTTGCTTCAGTCTCGAGTATTACTGCTGTTAGCGAGTTCTATGAATCACACAGTTGCTTTAATTCTTAGCTTGAGAGTAATTTAATTAAGTTGGCATACTCATTTTCTTATTCATGTATCAAAGTGCCAGCTGACCTTGTAGCTTGAGAATATTGTAAGTATGGAAGGTGGATTAATGCAATCACCTGTCAATGGGTAAAGCCTACTCCGTATGTCATAGCTGCTTGTTAAATCAGTGCCCGTTTTTCATTTTCACTGATTATGTATTCTCGCTGCTAGTGCTAGCTATTGGCTAATCGCATGTATTAACGTTGAGAAATGCTATGTTTATGTGCTCTCATTTTTCAGATGTCAGAACAGTTTAACCAAGAGATCTCATTGACTGGCAAAATACCTTCAGGCCTCTTTAATACTATGTTTGAATATGCGGGATGTTGGCAAAAGGATGCTGCATATACAAAGACATTGGCCTTTGATGGGGTGTTCATAACCCTATATACAGTTGCCCTTGAGAAAAGTCAGTTGGTACTGCGTGACCATGTGAAACAAGCTGTCCCTGCAACTTGGGAGCCTGCTGCGTTGGCAAGGTGAAATGTTATGCTCCGTTTTTTTTACCTTTCTTCCTTCCTTTCAGCATCCTTGAATAAGTTAATGAACCTAGGATTCATGCGAAACTGCTGAAGACTGTTGCGTTCATTGAGAAGAGAGGTTTCTTGATTCTTCCAATTCCTTAGTGGGTCTGATAAGATTTATCTGTTTTCTGCATTGCATTTAACATTATCGATGGTCAGATAATCTTTATACTCTTGTGTCAGGTCGCATTCTTCATTTTAGTATTCAGTGGCATTCTGAAACTACTTTTGATTGAGATCAGAACTAATGATTAGGAATAGTAACAAATTTCAGAATTTTTATTTAACAATCTGTTACTACTATCTGTATGGACTGTCTCAGTATCATTGATGTGTTATAATGATTTACAACTCTGACCTCAGGTCCTTGTTGGGTTCTTTAATGACACTCAATGCTTTGGCTCCTTAATTGTGGTTGATTTCTTTCCGTTGATTTTGTTGAGGTTATAGATTGTGGAGGATGATATTATCTGTTATGTGGCAATAGCGTGGCAAGGTAAATGTTGGTCCTTCAAATGATGCCTTCCATGGTTGTTTACCCAAGCAGCATGTTGGGGATTTGATCTTGTTGTGGGCTTGTGGCACTAGTAACAACATGCAGTTGTTTGGTAGTGTCGGTGACGGATTTGTTTTTTTGGAAGCATGAGTTTACTACTTCTCCAGTGTGCTTGAAATTTACTGAATTGTTCAGGTGTAACTGAGAACTTATAGAGATCTTTTAATTATTCCAACCACAAAAGTTCATTCATTCCTTTACATGCTTTACCTGTAATTGCTACTTTGCTCTTGAGTGGCATTCATTTCTCGCCTTCTCAAATTAATGCCGCCTCTTTTTTTTAATATATGTGGAAGGAATATCTACAAGATCATCATTAACTCCACCGCACTACCTTTCATAGAGGCTCCTATCTAAGGTTTCTCTTTCTCTCTCACAAAAGGAAAGAGAGGGAGGGGGGGCTATTGTTAGATGTGTGCAGACTTACAGAGGCTGTTTCAACTAGGTGCTTTTATGAAAAATGAAACAACTTAACTATAATTCTGGATATCATGTTGTGTACAGTTTATCTTCACCGTTACCACCTTTTTTTTTTTTTTTTTTTTTTTAAGACAAGGCATCACTTTCTTAAATTACTATATTAAGTTCTTAACCTCCCTAACAATTTGTATCAAGGTCTTCTCCCAAACAACACTGTTTAAGGGTAACAAGTTGAGGGTGGTAGCAGAAACTGTAAATTAAAAATGAGGACGCAAGGCAATTTTGTGTGATATGAAAATATTGAAACCCAATAATGTAGCGTGGTTTAAATATCCTTCATGATTTGGTCCACAGTTTACAACTTCACTGCTTTGGTTATAATTTTATACTTATCGTAATTTTAATACTTACAGATTCATTGAACAATTTGGAACCCACATCATTGTGGGTGTAAAGATGGGAGGGAAGGATGTCATTTATGTAAAGCAGCAACATTCCTCAACACTTCAACATGCTGATGTACAGAAAAAATTGAAGGAAATGGCTGACAAGAGATTCGTAGATGCAAATGGGGAGCATGTCATGAAATCTGACAATGTTTATCGTAATGATAAGGTATTATGTTTTCTCATTGTCTGAAGTTTAAAGAGTCGAACATCTTGGGTTCATTATTCAAATGTAACCTTGGTATGAAGATTCCTTTGTTTCACATATGGGTACAAACATCTTACGGCAGATACTAGTTGTTTGACACGTAATATTGCCTTTGTTTTTGGTGTGTGGCAATTAGCGATCAATAGAGCATTTCCTACTGACTTGTATTCCGAATAGTTTGGGGTGGGATGTCACTTTTCATCCTACCTCATGAAATCTGTACTGATCAAAGGTATCCGTTTTTAACTGTCTTCTTATTGGGTAAAAGATTATGCCGTTGTGCTCCTTTTGCCAGATGCTTCAGTGTTAATCAATCGTTCCACATCAGTTTCTAGGAAGCAGAGTCCATAGGATTGTAGGAATTGGAATATCAATAAGTTCTTTGGTTGTCAAGAGTTTAGTATTAGAAGATCTTGGTAACTTCTGGGTTCTGGCTCCTAATGGATGTAGGAAAGTTATTCACCTAGGCGGGACTAGCCGCTACGTGGGCCACTGTCCTTGTCCCAAACTAGATTTCTGAATGAACATGTTTTCTATAAAGTGAAAATTGATGGGAAGCTTAATGTTCTTTGGGCATTCGAATTAAAACCTAGTTTAGGTGCTCGTTTGGTTCATGCTAGGAAGTTTATGGCCCTCTGAAATTGAAACTTCCATGCATTTGCAATTCTTGAGAAGTAGGCAAAAAGTTCAAGTTGCAATATATGTAAAAGCCTGGCATTAAGACGTGAGTACCAATGGCTCTTTGAACTCGGGACAAACATGAAGTTAATGATAGAAACCTCTGGTAGCATGCCTGCCCATCATGAATCTTAGTTTTTCTGTTATTGCTAGAAAGAACTTTGGTGATATAGCAAGAAAAATCTGTTTCAGTTTGACATTGTATCATCCTCTGTTTCCGTAGCCATTACCCACAAATGCCAGTGGTCGAAGGTAGGTATGTAGTCAGTTAACAGAGCAGGGATTCCTGGGGATGCTAACTCAACTGAAACTGCTGTCTCAAACAATCTGGAATTCCATGTATCTGGAGAAGCTGCTAATGTCTAAAGGGCAGATTGACTAGCAATGAAGGTGCTTCCAATACTTGCCTGCTGAAAATAAAGAGTAAAGGGTCTTTTCCCTACACCTTTGAGTGTGGTGGCAGGAGCTCGCTTTTTTGAAGATTAGAAGCTATTGACCGCATGGCTATTGAAGAGCAGGTAACTCATAGGCACTAGGCATTTGCTTGGTTTAGGGGATCTCTCCGGGCCTTTATTTAACCCTAGGAATGGCATAGAGACATTGGGCCTTATTAAAGATTAACCACTCTGACTTTTAGTTTGTAAGTCAAGCGATTCCTGGAGTTATCTGTACACATACCATCAGGCATCAATGAGAAATAGCTTGCTTTTTGATCTTCAACATACTTGCTTTCTTTTAACATTGTTGATTCTTTTCGTGGTCTATATATTAATCGGCGAACGTTGGTTATCCCTCTTAGGGTAATGACTAATGAACTGTTTGCATGGCGAAGCGGCCTGAGCTCTTTTTGATTTGCATCATTGAGTTTAGTTATTTGTTTCTAATGCTTCTCTGCACCACCACTATGAAGTCTTAATCTCAATAGATTTTCGGGGTTGGCTGACTTGAACCATTACATGGTAGTGAAAGCAGGTACAAGGTATTAAGTAAGTAGATGAGAAAGAAAAGTGAGCAAACACAAGAAAAATGGATCACGGTCACTAACATGAATTTTGTCCCTCTATAACCTTGTATTCAAAGCCATGTTGTCAGTCTTAATCACCTGTACTCATAAAGTTTCTTGGGTCCTTTTTTACTATAACAACTCCATTTCTCCATCCTCCGATTCTCCTTAGGGATGCTTGCTAGAGTAGTAGACTTAAAATAAAGGTGGACTCATGGTAACCATTGGTGATGTATGGAGGAGGGTGAGGGAGAGAGGACAATGATTAACCCATAAAAGGGGTAAGTAGTTACCCACCTCCCCGCTAGGATAATGCATAACCCCGATTCCCCCTCCACCCCTGTGCTCCTCCCTCTACCACCACAACTTCTCCCATTTCCCCCTTGTTTTATTCCCCAGGGCCCTAGTCATGGATAAACCAATGCTCTTGGTCTTAACAGCATGGATAAAGAAGACCTTAACAGTTCAACCCTTGGTCTTCTTTTCTCATGGATAAACCAATGCTCGCTGGGCTCTTGTCTCTCTTCGTTCTTTTTTCTGATGGGATCCTTGTGATATTTTTAATAAGAGCTAATGTCTAGTATACCCACTTATCCAATGTAGCGCAAGCCTCTTCACTACTATCATCTTTGTGTCGGGGTGTGAACGTTAGAAATAATAGCAAGTGTTACTGACGTGCTGTAGTTGTTTGACTAAGGTAGTTGTTTGATGAATCAAATTATGACTCTAACCTTCTGTTTGTTCTACTCTCTGTAGTTTGAAGTCCGTGAACAGCGATTGAGATTTGCTGACATGAGTCCCTCTTGTTCATACTCACACAAGGAGGTACTTCAGTATGCAATTTTCCGTCCTATCTGCTATGTATACATCTAGAAAAGTTCTTTGTTAATTGTTTGCTTTTGCAACTTACTTCTTTTACTGAAGGAGGTCACAACCATTTGCAAAAGGAGAGGTGGAAGTGATAATAGAACTGTTCCTCACCATGAATGGTTGCAAACTGTACAGTTTGAGCCAGATGTTATTTCAATGTCCTTTATCCCAATCACATCCCTGTTGAATGGTGTCCCTGGAAGTGGGTTCTTGAGCCACGCAATAAACTTGTACTTGCGCTGTAAGTTTTTGTAACTGTTAAAATAAGTTTAGTTTAGTTTTTTTATTTTTTTTATTTTTTTATTTTTATTTTTTTTTATGATAGTAGTTGTTTCTAATTATGAACTTTATGTTCCATATGATAGTAGATTGTGGAAGCTATATAATGTTATGGCTAAAGAACCAAATTATATAATGGACTGCATCATTTGTAGTAGTGGCTTTGTTGTGGCTAATTTCTAATGGTGATTTTTTTTCTGACTAAAGCTGCTTGTATGTGCCCTGTTCTCGTGTTTGATTTATCTGTCTTTTATACCTTGGAGATAAAGAAAATAGTTTTATAGCTGTAGTATATGTTGACTGGTTTAATGCATGCATGTTTTTTGCTGGTTTGACAAAGCAAATTCAGTATCATGTTGTCGCTACTCCGATAACAAATATTGGAGCAATTTGTATTGTGGAAACAATGTCAATGCAATGAACAAGTGGATCACTCGAAAATGGTTGTCTTTGAAACAAGTTAAACATCTGATCAGTTTGAGAAACTACGCGTTGTAGAATTAAGTTTAGGACTCTTATTTTGCTCAACATTTTTTTGCTAGGGTGTAACTTCATCCATAATTAGCCAATTAGGTAATTATCCAAACTCAGTCTATAAGCCGGTTAAGCTATCCTAGTAAGAATAGAGAACTCAATTTAAGAATAGAGGTTTGTAATCTATTAGGTTAGTGAACTGAATTTAAAATTCAGAAACAGTGGAGTTCTTCACACAACTTTCATTGATCAGTTTTAATCTTAAAATACTCCATTACTGATTTGATTCAGTGCATTAGTTGATCCAATCAGAATTAAGGTAGTGGCTCAACCTTAATGGCATTCATTTTAAGAGTTATTATCCTTTATTTCTTCATCTGTCGGAGGACTCAGAGCTTATTCGAAAATCCTTTTATCCCGTTGCAACTTGATTATTGTGTAGGAGTTTTGTTCGAAACTTGTGTTAGTTTCAAGTGGTCTCTTTTTTAACATAATTCACAGGGATGCTATATTCTTCTAGACATAAGGAATGTTTGGAGATTATGAGTTTCTTGGTGTTCAAGCTTATTTCAGTCGTTCCAGTTAAGTTTATTATTATATGCTAGTTCTAACATGTTAAGTATCAAGGTGTGTTGTATACTTGTATTGTATTTATGTCACCAAATTGGTAATTGAAAGACCTCCTTTGATTTGCACATGCATCAGTACTTTGATTGAAGTCTTGATCATACGGAAGTATGCTGCAACTTGTCAAAACCACAGTATTGAAATTCTTCATGTTGTTGGCTTATGTTTGCAGACAAGCCTCCTATAGAAGAACTTCAACAGTTTTTAGAATTTCAACTGCCAAGACAGTGGGCCCCTGTGTTCAGTGAACTTCCATTGGGTCCCCAACGCAAGGAACAGAATTATTCTTCACTACAGTTTAGCTTCATGGGTCCAAGGCTCTATGTTAACACTTGTCCGGTAATTTTTCTAAATGTATAAAATTATAAGTGCTTCATCTTGTCTTCATACTGGATTGAGTAAATGCAACTTGTAAGTTTTTATTGCTAACATGTGGTTTGAGATGAAAACTAATGTTAGCCGACCCTAATTCAATCTAAGGCTTGGTTGTTGCTGTTGCCGTTCTATTATCACTTTGTGCTTATTTGAGACATGTAATCGGAGGACAGACAGTTTTCAGATTAAGTATGGCCTTGTAGACGGTGCAATTCCTATGTGAAAAAAAAAAAAAAAAAATCCGTTTGAGAGGCATAAACTAATTATTGTATCAGACGGTATTTATTATATCTATTCATTAATGATTAGGATATACAAAAAATTTGATTGCAAACTGTTTTTCTCTTGCAGACATTGTCCTAATTTGTGTTACTTGTCGACAGGTTGATGTTGGTAGACGGCCAGTGACTGGCCTACGTCTTTATCTTGAAGGCAGACGAAGCAATCGCCTGGCTATCCACCTGCAGCACCTGTCATCTCTTCCGAAAATATTTCAACTAAAAGATGATCCGAGCGGAAATTTTCGGCAGGAATCTTATGATCGTAGGTTTTATGAAAAAGTTGGATGGAAGAACTTTTCTCATGTATGCACCGCACCAGTTGAGCCTGATGACGACCTTTCAATTGTAACTGGAGCACAGCTGCAAGTGGGGGATTATGGATTCAAGAAATTATTGTTTCTTAGACTTCGATTCTCCACTGTTCTAGGAGCCACACTGGTCAAGAATCCAGAATGGGACGGATCACCTGGTTTAGCACGCAAGTCGGGCCTCATATCGACTTTAATTAGCCAGCATTTCACAGCTGTGGCACGACCACCACCACAACCTGCTGATGTGAACATCAACTCTGCCGTATATCCTGGTGGTCCTCCTGTACCTGTCCAAGCACCTAAACTTTTGAAATTTGTTGACACCACGGAGATGACTAGAGGGCCACAGGATACACCTGGTTACTGGGTTGTTTCTGGTGCAAAGCTCGTCGTTGAGAAGGGTAAAGTATCTTTACGGGTAAAATACACTTTACTGACACCTATATTGCCTGATGACGAAGAAGATGAGATGGAATAGGTAGTACATGCGTACAAGTAACTCTGTATTAGCAACTGCGTCGAGCCAGTGTGCGGAGAAAAATCCCTCGAATTCTTTAGAAAGGGAAGACTACTCGTGGGTACATACAGGCTGCGTAGCAAAGTACTGAAGGTGGAGGTGAGTACGAGTTAGTGTCAGCACTCAACGGTGTTGGTAGGCGATTGCTGTTTCATTATTTGCTTCCCCCACCCCGCCCCCAACCCACGAAGACACTGGTGATGTTCAGAAGCAGACTACTTTCGTAATGTAAGTTGCGACTCATTCAGGAAAAGCAATTAGAAAATCCTTGTCAATTGCGAGGCTTCATCACACTCCCATATTCATGTCTACATATTGAAATCTTCTGCGGTCCTGCTTCCCGATAGTTGCCTTTCACTTGCATATCTATGCGTACCTAATGCAAAAATTCTCTTATAGTTGTCAGTATTTGATAATTAGGATAAGGAATAAAATCAAGACTGTTGTGAAACAAGGAATAAGAGTAGAGAGATTAGAGAGATAAAGAGAGGAGTAACCATCTTATTAATGACACAAGGAGTATATATACAAGTACTGTCTTGGAGGACAAAATGTTTACCGTATGGTAAGAAGATATCTGTATATGTGTACGTACTATAACTATAGGACATAATATATCCTATGAGATATGGACATCCACAATAGAATATTTCATAACACTCTCCCTTGGATGTCCATCATTTGAAGATCATGCCTCATTAAAACCATATTAGGAAAAACCCAATGGGACAAAATCGTAATGAAGGAAAAAGAATACATTTTCTTCTAAATACACTTCTGAAGTTGCCTCATTAAAAACCTTATTTGGATAACCCTATGGGACAAAACCATAGCTAAGGGAAAAACAATGCAACACGTATCTACTCCCCTTGATGAATACATCACTTGAAATCTTCCTAGATCTTGATCGACGTAATATGAACCTTCTTGATTGATGAAGCTTGAATTGATTGGCACAACATGAACTTTGTTGATTCGTCTTCTTGAACACTTGCAGTAGTGGAGCTCCTTTGAAATTATTGTTACATTGTTACTTCAATTGGTAGAACTTGCCTTATCATTAAAGTAGAAGTGTGGTACTTCTCAAAATCTCCATGATATCAATAGACAACCAAAAACGGCTTATGGTATCTGTAACACCCCCAAATTTCCTTTCCCTTTTAAAAACATTTTTATCATGAACCAAAATACAAATAAGGAAATTCAGAGGTGTCACTCCGCACTCAAGTCAAAGACCCGAATGCTAGGAGATTCCAAAAGCCAGAATATGATTATCTAATGGTCTAAATTAATCTATTACAATTCGAAATTAAATTACAACAATCCGAAATCGAAAATACGAAATATAAATGGTTTAAGTATTATCAATAGTTTATAGCTTAAAGCCTAAACTTTATTTGATTCAGCTAATATGTAGTGAGTCGTCATCCCCGCAATGCACCATCTACTTCATACCTGTGGTGGATTTAAAACACATAAACCACAGTTTGAAAAGTCAGTAAAATTGAGTAAGCTAACACCTCAACTCGTAGAAAACCAAAACCCTTACCTGGATTTTGAAAACATTTTAGTTTAATTTTTGAAAACGCACTTAGCACATAATCATATCAACCAAATGAATTCAATTCAACGACAAAAGATCAAATTCTACGAAATTCACAATCATCAATCCAAGCTTAGTTGAATATAGAATCCACTCCGAACTTCCAATCCAACCCAACGTATTACTTCACAACTTTGTCAATTTATTGTATCATATCAAACCAAAGACTACTAGACCTTAAGTGTGCACACCCCCCATTAAGTATTTTTAACCTTAATAGAGTAGTATTAGAGCCAAGCCCACTTAAAAACCGATGCGGTGAGGCTGTAATTAGGAATCGATGCGACTCCGTCACAATAATTAGGAGCAACTCCGAGGCTCCGACACATTAGGGGCAACTCCGAGGCCCCGACACAATCATTATACCACCATACTTCGTCAAATCTCCATATCACCATCATAGTTCACGTTCACATTTTGAATCATTCATAAACCAATCACAACCAATATCACACATAAAACCACTTATACCTTCATTGCAACAAACCACACAAGTTCAATATAATAACCATAAAGAAAACTGAATCGTTCTCCACCTAGCATGATACTAAGTTCTCATCCATCACACCAAACACACTTAGCACATAATTTTGAAAGGTTTCTACAAGTTTAAGAAAGGTTGAACATGCTAGCTTACCTTTTCAATGCACACAAGAACACGACAGCACAACGGTCACTAATATTCTTCGTCTACGAACTCGAGATCTACAATTACACAATCAATAAATCCCAAATTAATACTAATCTCACCTAATCATTCATCTAATACTTATATTAATTCTATTCTATATGCAATGCCATGATAATTTAAATCTAACCCAACAATTAACAATTAACCAGCAATTCCAATTCTAATTCAATACTTTGTTTCTAATACTCAAACAACACTCAATTTATTTTAAAAATTCTCAAAGACTTGCAATTACTTTTAAAACAGAATCTAATTCATAAAAACAAACTTTTAATTATTATGATTTATTTAGGATTTATTTATACAATTCATATTATGTGTTAATTATGAAAACATGCTTTAAATTACATAAAATTATAGAAAAACGAATTAAATCATTCTAAATTCGAAAATCAGATTATAATCCCCTAAATTATCATAATTTCGAGTTATTGATCATTAAAATTAATTTAGGTTAATTAACTAATTAAGAAACAATTAACCAAATTTCCCCCAAATTGAAATTTCTACAAACTTGAACAAAACCCCAATTAAATCTCAACTAAATTCAAGAACCCTATTTAACAGATTATAAACATGCTAGAATCATAATTTACGAAACTAATTAAACCCAATTCGAATAATTACACTAATTAAACCCAAATTCGTAATTAGTGAAAATCAACTCAAAACCATCATCAAAAACAAATATTTATGCATAAAACTAACCCTAATCGATTACCCAATACTTATAACATATACTAGGACTGATTAATCGTGATTTAAAGCAAGAAAACGGATTGAAAACGATGGTAATTGAAAGAGACGAAAAACAGGGGAAGAAGGAGGGGCGGTATTGCTCACGCGATTGAACGAGGAAGAGAGAGAACACGGTGGTTGGGAGGTAGGCACGGCGGCGAGCAGCTGGGCAGGAAGAGGGTGGCGGCGATCGACGGGAAGCAGGGGAAGGGAAAGGCGTAAAGAAGAACAAAGAAAAAAAAAAACAGGGGAAGGGGAGGATTCTGTTTCTTTTATGGGGGGGGGGGGTTTCGGGGTTTTTTTTTTTTTTTTCCTTCGTTCGTTTTTTTTTTTTCCTTTTTTTTTTCTTTCCTTTTTCCTTTTTTTTTTCTGATTTCTTTTTTTTTTTTTTTTCTTTTGGGTTGGGTTGGGGTATGATTTGTGTATGGGCCAATAGTGTTGGTTTTGGGTTGGTGTTAGTCCATTTGCTAAAATTGACCCAATTTAGGAATAGATGCCCACATAGAAATTCCGATTTTAGAAACCATTTTCGAACTCATTTTGAAAACGACTCGCAATTAACATTTAAAATCTTTTGCACTTCAATAATCTAGTTAATAAATTTAAACTATTAATATAAAATACTTTTGAAATTTCGGAATATTACATCCTTCCCCCCTTAAGAAAATGCTTCATCCTCGAAGCGCAAAGTAATTAGGTGAACTCGTTAAACAAACACATCACACATACCAAATCATATGATGCAAGTGTATGAATGCAATGCATGCTCAAAGTAAAAGAACGAAGTTAGTATCACATTCTTCCCCCCTTAAAAAGGAGTTACGTCCTCGTAACTCTAGTTATACCTGATCAAAGAGGTGTGGGTATTTTCGTTTCATGTCATCCTCGACTTCCCATGTAGCTTCTTCAGTTTGGTGGTTAGTCCACAACACTTTGACCAACTTGGTGACCTTGGTACGGGTATTCCTAGTTTTGGTGTCTAAGATTTTCACTGGATGTTCCTCATAAGTCAAAGATGGATCTAATTCGACTGTTTCAGGTTCTAAAACATGAGAAGGATGTGAAATGTATTTTTTGAGTTGTTACACATGAAAAACATTATGAACCCTATGGAGGTCTGAAGGAAGATCTAATCTATAGGCCACCTTTCCAATTTTCTCTAGAATATCATAAGGACCAATGAATTTAGGACTTAGTTTCCCTTTCTGACCAAATCGCATAACCCCTTTTGTCGGTGAAACCTTCAAAAATGCTTTCTCTCCTATTTCGAATTCAACTAGACGCCGTTTCTGATCTGCATATGACTTCTGACGATCTTGTGCTGATTTCATTCTCTCCTGTATCAAACGAACTTGGTTCATTGTATATTCGATCAACTCTGGTCCTAGAACCACTGTCTCACTTATGTCGCTCCAACACAAAGGTGTCCTACATTTTCTACCATAAAGTGCTTCATACGGTGCCATTCCTATACTTGCATGGTAGCTATTGTTGTAGGAGAATTCAATCAATGGCAATCTATCAATCCACGACCCTTGGTAGTCCATAGCACAAGCTCTCAACATATCCTCTAAGGCCTGAATCGTGCGCTCAGTCTGACCGTCTGTGGCTGGGTGAAACGCAGTGCTGAAGTTCAATTTAGTACCCAAGGCCTTCTGAAATTCTTTCCAAAAATGAGCTAAGTAATTGGGATCTCTATCAGAAACAATCGTACTAGGTACCCCATGATATCTCACAACATTGTTGATATACGCATGCGCCCTTTGCTCCATGTTCCAAGTGTCCTTCATGGGAATAAATCGAGCAGTCTTAGTCAGTCTATCTACAACCACCCAAATTTGATTCATACCATTCTTTGTAATTGGCAATGCTGTCACGAAATCCATGGATATTGAATCCCATTTCCAAGTAGGTACATCTAATGGTTGCACTAGTCCTCCCATTCTTTTGTGCTCAAACTTTACCTTCTGACAAGTAAGACACCTAGAAACAAATTCTGCAACCTCATTCTTCATCCTTGGCCACCAAAAGAATTTCTTCAAATCCTTGTACAACTTATCACCCCCAGGGTGAACTGAGTATGGAGTATTATGTGCCTCAGTCATCAATCTTTCTTTCACATCACTACACTTCTGAGGTACACACCATCTACCTTTGAATCTAATACTACCATCACCGAAAATCTGAAACTCATTGGTCAAACCACTCTCAATCTTCTTTCTGATTCTTTCCAACTTGACATCACCAGGTTGTCCTTGACGAATCTCATCAAATATGTCCGAAGTGGCAGTCATGCTAAACAAATGATTCTCCAAGGCCCCATGTTCTACCACCTCTAGATTCATTTTCTGAAACTCCACGCACAGTTCATTAGGGACAACCCACATAGAGTTCAAGGTATGACTCGATTTCCTACTCAAAGCATCTGCAACAACATTAGCTTTCCCTTCATGATACTGAATCTCTAAATCATAATCCTTAATGAGTTCTAACCATCTCCTTTGTCTCATGTTCAGTTCTTTTGGTGTGAAGATATACTTAAGGCTTTTATGGTCAGTAAAGATTTTACAAGTCGTGCCATATAAGTAATGTCTCCATATCTTCAATGCAAACACAACAGCAGCTAATTCTAAGTCATGGGTGGGATAATTTTCTTCATGAGGTTTTAGTTGTCTAGACGCATAAGCAATAACTTTCCCTTTCTGCATCAACACACAACCTAAACCCTTTTTCGATGCATCACTATACACCTCAAATCCCTCAGATTCTGACGGTAAGGTTAGAACAGGTGCCGTAGTCAACAATTCCTTCAATTTCTGAAATGCTTCCTCACAACGGTCATCCCACTCATACTTTGTAGTCTTTTTCATTAAATGAGTGAGGGGTCTGGCAATGGTCGAGAAATCCTTCACAAATTTCCTATAGTAGCCAGCCAAACACAAGAAACTCCTGATATCAGTAACTGATTTAGGTGTAGGCCAATCTTTCACAGCTTTAATCTTTCCTGGATCAACAGAAATTCCTTCACTACTAATGAGATGTCCCAAGAAGGCTACCTTATTAATCCAAAACTCACATTTAGACAATTTCGCATACAACTTATGATCTCTCAATGTTTGCAAAACTAGCCTAAGATGCTTTTCATGTTCTTCCTTACCCTTTGAATACACCAAAATATCATCAATGAAAACCACGACAAAACGATCAAGATAAGTTCTGAAGATTCTATTCATCACATCCATGAACACAGCAGGAGCATTAGTCAATCCAAAAGGCATCACAGTGAATTCATAATGACCATAACGTGTCCGAAAAGCAGTTTTAGGGATATCTTGTTCAGCAATCTTAAGTTGATGATACCCAGATCGCAAGTCAATCTTAGAAAAAGTGTCAGCACCTCTTAACTGGTCAAACAAATCATCTATCCTCAGCAATGGGTACTTGTTCTTAATGGTCACATTATTCAGCTCTCGATAGTCAATACACAACCTTAACCCACCATCCTTCTTCTTAACAAACAAAACAGGAGCTCCCCATGGCGATACACTCGGTCTTATGTATCCCTTCTCTATCAACTCTTGTAACTGGTCTTTCAATTCTTTCATCTCAGCTGGTGCCATCCTATATGGTGCTTTGGAAATTGGTGCAGTTCCTGGCACTAAGTCAATGGTAAACTCTACTTCTCTATTAGGAGGCATTCCTGGTATTTCATCTGGAAACACATCTGAAAACTCATTTACCACGACAATTTCATCAAGTCCTTTTTCTTCCACACTCGTGTCCTGGATAAAGCAGAGATAGGCTAGGTGGCCCTTCCTAATTTTGGTGAAGATGGACATGGCAGACACAATTTTGATAGCTGGTTTATGAACTACCCCCCTATAAGAAATTCTTTGCCCCTTGGGTCCCTTCATACTAACTTTTTGTTCAAAACAGTCAATGTTAGCCTTATACCTACCCAACCAGTCCATCCCTAGGATAACATCTATATTTAGAAGGTCGAATTGGATAAGGTCTGTAGGTAGTTTGGTTCCCATTATTTCTACATCTACCCCTTCAAAGATTTTATCACATGTAACGACTTTACCAGATGGAACAGCTATAGGTGTAGAAATTTGAGAACTAGGTTCAAGACACAACTTATGAACAAATGAAGATGAAATGAAAGAATAAGAGGCTCCAGAATCAAATAAGACAAAAGCAGGAGTATTATGGACTAGGAAAGTACCGGTCACCACATTGGTTGCAGTATCAGCCTGAGCTCTATTCATGACAAAGATTTGGCCTGGATTGCGCTGGTTGTTCCCTCCTTGAGCATTAATGTTGGCATTCCCACCAGCTTTCCCATTGGCATTCCTAACAGCAGCTCCATTGTTGTTACCATTACCAGCTTGAGCATTGTTGTTGTTACCTTGGAATCTAGCATTGTTCCCATTATAGTTGCCCCTGAATTGGTTCTGGTTTTGGTTGTTGCCTTGGTAGTTGGGGCGAGTGTTATTGTTGTAGGAATTTTGGTTGTTGTTTTGGTAAGTAGGACGAGGATTGTTATTGTATGAATTTTGGTTGAAGTTTTGGTTTCCCCTATTGTTTCCCACATAACCATTTCCCATTTAATTTTGGGGTTTAGACCTACACTCAAATGCTCTATGCCCCATCTTTCCACAATTAAGACAGTTGATAGTCTTCCCAAAGTAGTCAGTACCAGGATGATCCCCATTGCATCTTCTACAGTAAAAATGGCGCTCAATTTTCCTGTCTCGGCCATGGTTCTGGAAGTTGTTCCCATGAAAGTTCCTGTTGAACCCTTGGTTGCCTCCAAAGTTATTTGGTTTCCCCCTCTTGTCATTTCCATGGTTGTGGTTCTTACCAGTCTCATTTGGGTTGGATGTTTGGGGTTCAAACTTTCTCTTGTTTCGGGTTTCTTCCCTAAGCTCATGCACTCTCCACCCATTAGCAGCTTTTCTATAAGCCTCATGCACATCAGCAAAGGTCATCATGACCATGGTTTCCTGGAGGCTGTAGTCAAGTCCCTCAATGAATCTAGTGATCTTTGAGGCATCATCTGGTAAAATAGTGGTTGCAAAACGAGAGAGTTCAAGGAATTTGGCATAGTAATCACTCACACTTCCCCGGTTTTGTTTCAGTGCTAGGAATTCAGAGAGTTTCCTTTGCCTAACATGCTCGGGGTAGAATCTCTGTCTTAGGGCATCCTTAAGGCTATCCCAATTGAAGTTTGGTTGAGCTTGGAAGGCTGCTCCAGTGGCTGACCACCAAATATCAGCTTCTCCTTTAAAGTAGAAGACAGCTCCATCTACCTTTTGGTTTGCTGGACAGTTAATGGTGCTGAAGATTTTCTCCATATCTCTTATCCAATTCTCAAGTTCAGTAGGATCTTCACGCCCATAATAAAACTCAGGTTTCCTTTGGGATATCTTCTTAGCCCAGTCAATCACAGGTGGTTGGTTATTGTTTTGCAGCAATTGAACCACAGCAGCTGCAAACTGGTGAAATCCATCGTTTTGTTGTTGTTGGTTCATGTTTCTGTTAATTCGTCTTGTGTAGTAGCGATGAATGGGGTGCATATAACCTACACTAACGAGTTATTTATGATTACATTTCTACTTTACTTAATAGTTCAATATATAATGCAATTAGCACAAAATAACATTTCAAGTAATTAATAAAAGAAGTCATATAAATTTCATTAATATTAAAGCTTAAAGCATCCATAAATAATAAAGCATATAAATCATCGACGCAGCGATGTCCAAACAATAATCTAAGATGCTACTATAGAGCATTTTTATTATAGTTATTATGCTAGTCACTAACTCCCATTACTAAGGGTAGGGTGGGAGGGCACTATCCATGTTTTATTATGCTTCTTCTATAGTCGAGTCAACTACTTCTCCATCCTCTAGCCATTCCTTGTGTGCCTCTAGGAGTCTCGTAGCTAGGATCTCTGGTGTGATCAACCATCTACCTTGATGGGTGTACTTCTCTACATTGGGTAATGCTCCTTTCTTAATAAGATCTTTATATTTACCCTTGAAATACGCCCAGGGCGCTCTATTTGGTAGAGTCCTTAGAATAAATCTGGCTTGAGCAAGAGGGTGGAAATAGTAGTCATCCTTATATTTTCGCCCATAATAGTCACATTGATTAGCTACCCTTTGACAATATGCCACGATCTCTTCATCGTCTCCCATCCTAAGCCTCAATGGGTTGTCGGCTTTTATTTCAGCTTTGGTTGGTGTCCTAATTAAACGAACCATCCTATAAAAGGTACACATTAACTTAGCACTTATCCCCAATGAAGCAATTATGAGTGCAATAATCAACATATAAATGAATTAACTTGAAATTCCTAACATTTCAATCTCCACCGGCTCAAATGTGGATTATTCCAATCATCACAAGAGATTATGACATTCACACCTTAGTTACAGTACATTAACCAACCATAGACATTTCATAGCATGCTTGTAAAATTCATAATTTCGTAACGTGATCCATATCATTCCAAGCAATTAAGGTAACTTTTGATCTTCTGGAATTCTATCAATCTCATTCATTGCATTCCAATCATTTAAATTTTCAAATCATCGTATTCATTTATCAGAACTCCACCACCATAATTTGAATTCAATCAAGAGTAATCATACATAACCTCACATGCAGTATTAATACAAGTAGTAAGTAAGGAGGAATTAAGCACACATAAATAAGCAAACCCATCCCCCATACGGCTTGGTTCATTTTAATTTCTATATTATTATTTTGTCTTATTCATTCTTTCATTCTATTTCCTAATCTTATTAAATCATTTTAAGTTTTTGACCTAACCTGGCTCTGATACCAACTGTAACACCTTTGAATTTCCTTATTTGTATTTTGGTTCATGATAAAAATGTTTTTAAAAGGGAAAGGAAATTTGGGGGTGTTACAGTATCATCATACCAAATGTATAACATTTATGTAATTAATTAATTGTGCGCTTATAATGCTGCCTCGTTAAAAACCTTACTAGGAAAAACCCAATGGGACAAAAACCTAGTTTAAGGGAAAAAGAGTACAACAATTGCTTCATATAGTATGCACATAATCTCAATAACAACATCTTCATCTATTCAGCAACGTATATCCACCAACCCTATTCTGGAGGTAGGGCGTCTAAAGTGAAAATGTAGCATTTAGTTAATATTGTTTGATATCGTCTTTATGCATTCATTTTCAACAAATTATTTATAACATAGTGTTGTCTCGTTAAAAAAATTGCTAGGTAAAACCCACTGGGATAAAACCCTAGACGAAGGAAAAAAGAGTACAACAACAGAAATATATTTCTCGACATTATAACCGATCTTTCTTCTCAAGGTAGCCAATATTTATAATTTGACATTATCATACCCTCTCATTCCTTTTACAAGATGTTATGAACTACCGTAATTCTTATAATCTTTAAGAATCGGTGTAATAACTTTTACATTATATTTATGGTTCTTCTTGACCTTAATCATTCATGATCAATTCATATAATCTCAACTTCTGGTTGAGTCGATTTAGATAGAAATAATTTCATATGGAGTAAAATGTCTCATCATCGTCTTTTGTTCAGTATAATTATATCTTACCCATAAAACATATGAGTTCTTCTGGAACATTTTGTCGATCTAATTTATTTTGGAAAACTTCCATATTTGTTGTTCATGAACTTCAATATAATACAAAAATGATAACAATTATATTTCAAAACATTACCAAGGGTCACTTTAGGATATAAAAACAATATATATTAGAAAATACATTTGGCATGAAATAAGATATTTAAGACTAATAAGATGAACTATACTTTAACAACATCACAATAAATTCATGTCAAAACTAATACCTAGAAAGTACACATGCCTACATGCACATAAAGACAAAACTCAACAATAAGACTCTATTGTACAAATTATAAATCAATTGGACTACTGGTCCTTGAGCTCAATTATTATCATGTCGACTTCAATTAGATTTACATGCAATCCTCATTTTCATGTCATGTCCAAATATCTCGCATATGCCTTTTTATTTATCGGTTCCATATATACCGGTATAAGGATTTCATAATTCCTTACATTAACTTCATTGGTCAATACTGATAAATGATATCTGAATAAAAATTTAGGAGGTACCATTTCTTTCCTAATAGGCCATCTACTATAATTCAGATATCAATGTCTCTTTATAGAATTATTAAAGATACTCATAGTATCATATTCCTCTTCATGAGAGCCAACTGCATCATCTTGCCATTTATTCTAATATTGGAACCGAAAATAATGCTTATATTACACTTTAGGTGCAATGTGAACACAAACGTGGCAATAATCTAAATGTTAAATACATGTCAACTCTTTGACTAATCTGCTACTCGCTACTTCATAATGGTATCCGTTTACAGTCAAATCATAAGAGTTTCATGCACAAACATTTATTAATGATTTGAGATGATAAAACAGGTTCATATAATATATCAATACACAAATTCATTTCTATCTTGAAAATATTTTCTTATGTATTTCATATATATTTACAAGAAATATTGTTAACTTGGGGAAACATATATTTTTACCAGCTTTCTCCCATCATTCTCCCCCTAAGGTGGTAAAAACTATTTAACTAATATATTTATAGGGCTACTTATTAATCATGTCCACCTAAGATAAAAATTTAGTTACATACTTAATTAATCGGCCAATTTAGGAGCACAATTCAATGATCATGGGGAGTATGTATATGCCGCATGCAGTTGGTTTCCTTGTGCTGAAAAATAATTGCCCCAAAATTGGAGATCACTTTATCCATATACATATCTATTGATTTCATAACTACCCAAAAAAATGTGGACGTCAAGCCGCTAAGTTCTCCTCATCGGATTTCAGTAGTATATATTCTCATTTATTATTGAGTCTCCAATATTAATATTTGGCTTTATCTTAATGTTACGTCTTGCCATAAAAGAAGAATAAGTTTATTATAACACGAGATAGCCCTTCAGCACATTATCATATTCCATAAAGGAAAATCAAATAATATTATATTTGGATGGCCTTATTTATCACATCAAACTTCATGTTGGCTGTATTTGAATTTTGATAATCTGTCAAATGTCAAACTTATAGCCGGCTAAATTTGTAATGATCATAACTCAATCTTCTGATTGTCTAAATTTCACAGTTCTCTTGTACATTATTACAATTGATGTGATACTTGGACACAATCTAGTGTCTCTTTTAATATTGGCAAGACTTCAATATTTATTACCTACTTTAATGGGGTATGTACTCTTCTAGAGCAGATTTTCTTATGGTAGATAACAATATTATGGAGTAGGTTTAATTTCACATGAATGTTTTATTAACATATTTCGTATAATTTGAACTCTTCTAGAGTAAATATACATTACACTTCACCCCATGCTCTTCAGGAGCATCTGACTATGATACTTTCACCAGATGTCGCTAATAAGTTGTAGGTTAATTTATAATAATTATACTAATATTCATTGAATAACAAATAATATAATAATAAATTACACAAAATTAAAGTGAGAAAATGATATTCAAAATTGATACAAGAAAAAAAAAAACTCAAAGTTTAAACACTATTCATTAAAAACTGTATTGAGACTTCAAGCTCAATCTTTGATCCAATTACTTGTGCAATTTTATTGCTTATCCTAAATCGTAATTAGAATTTCAGGTTCAAGTACTATGTCAGTTGCAGCCTCACTGATTAATTCACTTTATGGATTGGAACTTCAGGTCCAATATTTTATAGTCATCGAGACTAACTTAGTATTCTCAATCAAATTTGTATTAAGTTGCAACATATTATGGTCCAAACCTAGTACAAGATAATAGTCAATACACACGTTGAACTTCAGGTTCAAGTATTGGGTTCGACATATGTAATCTAGTTGTATGATCCTTAAACTTTAGGATCAATATTATTTAATCTCGAATTTATCATTGGACTTTAGGTCTCTAAAATTAAGTTACTTTAGGTCAAGGAGGTACAATGACTAGTGTGACTAGTAATTTCATTCTGTTACGCTCGGCGAAGGAACTGCCTAAGCAATTAATGTTGGACTTATTGAGTATGTCCTCCTTTTCAATGCGTATGGTCAATCGCATAATATCATACCGTATTAACCTTGAATTTTGATCTTCGGGCCAAAATTTTTGTACAGATCTCAATCTTAAATTCCAATATTTTGTTTGTTGTTCGAAACTTCAAGTTCGAAATTATACTGACTTTACTATCATTAGATTAGATAGAAAATAAAATAGAGAATACTCTTACACCGACCACAAGATATTGTCTATTCACTAGATTGATCATTATCATCGTTTGGCCTTTTACTGTATTCAATAGAGCTAATTCACTTTTCCTTGTTTACGACCATGGCTACTGGCATGATCCTTATTATTCTTATCAGATATCGCATTCGCTTCGGGGAATGCACTTGATTCGAATATAATTGCTTGTAATCGGTTAAGGCAAATAATCAATGAAACCAAATAACGCGATTTAACGAATAGTTGCTATCAGACCTCGTTATATAATATCGTAGACAAAAGGGAGGCCAAAACAAGTATTGTAATACGTAATATGAGTAATAGAGAATGCGGACAAATTCTATAGTAATCAATCCTAATAATATAGTAGAAAGGAGACAACGAAAAGCAAAAGATAATTACAGCAATACGAATTGCAATCATGCATGCAAATGAAAAGTAATGGTTGGTCACTTGGTCGTCCTGATCATATTGAATTGATACATGTCGCAAAGAATTGGCCATTTAGGCTTTAATTCTGCAACATACGAATGATTTTAACAGTTGATTAGAGCCCAATTCGTCATAGGATAGTAACCAACTTACCGTGCATCACCGCTCTTTCACAAATCAAGTAATTGCAGGGTTAGAGTTTCGTGCTGATAACGCATTGTGAAACAAGGAATAAGAGTAGAGAGATTAGAGAGATAAAGAGAGGAGTAATCATCTTATTAATGACACAAGGGGTATATATACAAGTACTGTCTTGGAGTACAAGACGTTTATAATATGGTAATAAGATATCTGTATATGTGTAAATATTATAACTATATGACATAATATACCCTATGAGATGTGGACATGCACAATAGAATATTTCATAACAAAAACCATTAAATTAGGATAAGGTAAATCTCATCCATTTGATTTTTCTTAACCTTGGTTAAAATAGTTTCTACTATATACCTTACCACACTGTATCACAAAATATAATGTTTTTTTATGTACTCAAAATGTTTTTTTTCCTCAATTGTATTGATTTTGTCTATCTATTCTATCTTGGAATATTTGTTTTTTTTAAGAAATATTTGTAACAACATAAACACGAATAAAGTGTCAAATAACTAAAGTTAGTTGTGCTCATCCATGGCGTCCAATTTAATTGCAAATCATACCGTCATGATCACCCATATGCAATAGAAATCATGGGGTCATGAACTCATGGTCATCAATAACCGTGATCATTATCAAACATCAGAATTAATTATAACATTTATATGTGGAAGCATAATTATATCATTTATTATCCGAAATTCAACCCGATCCAAAAGCCTCTTCCCTTTCAACATTTTATCTCCGGCACAATCAGGAAATATTTCCGGCGACAACGACCTTACAATCTTTGACGCAATTGCGACTATTTCTCTGTCCTCCCTCATACCACCTTTTCTCTGACTTACTTCTCTGGCTGCCATGTTTCACGCCAACTCTCTCCCTTAACCACCGTAATAGCAGCCGCCTGTTGGCCTCCATACTTCCTATCGCAGTTAAGGTAGCTTCTCGAAGAAGAAGAAGGTGCTTTGCGAATTTGAGGGATGAGGACGAGGTGAGTTTGAGGAGAGTGGAAATCAAAGTAATGGCAAAATAAGGGTTGATGATAACAGTAATGATGATCTGCCAAAACAAATTCCAGACTTGCTCTCTCTCGGAATTCTAGAGCTAGTCAAATTAAAGAATAAAACTACCCGACTTATTTACTTCCCATTTTTCCCCAATCTAATTGAGTTTTTCCCCCCAAACTCCTTCGTTCCCCAGTTCAATCAAGTCCGTAAGTTTTCCAAATTTAATCATTAAGACTCTATTTTTGCCCAAAAAAATAAAAGAACAAAACATAAATTGAAACGCCGTAGTGGAATCGCCTTTTGGTGGGGGGAAAAAGGGGAGAGAATTGGGGGAATAAAGGGGATGAATTGGGGGTTAATTTGAAGAACTTGATTGAGTTTTTGGGGAAAAAAATTGAAATGCATTGGGGAAAATTCAGTGCGGATCATCCGTACCCTTTTTCCTATCCCATTCCATGTCCCACTCTCTCTAGCTCTGCCACGTGTACTTGACAAAACTAAGGGAAAAAAAGATTATTTAGCTGCAACTCCTCAATCAATAATTACGCGATGGAGGCGACGCCCTATAATACTTTCATATTGCTCTTCATATTAACACGACTATGACCTCACAGATTCCCTGCAAATTAGAAATTTTACAGCCCAGATACAAAACTAAGTTGACCGTATTCTACAAAATCAAATCTGCAGTAACATTGCGTCGTTCGTCAAGTTTTACGGTACGTATGATTTAATCTTTGCTCATTCGTATATCCTATTTCAATGAGAAAAATCAAGCAACCACGCCATTCGTTTTGAGATCTGCTTCTATCAGAACTTGGTACTGATGAAATTGACCGGTCTAGCTGAAGAAATGTTGATGGTGGTGAGACAAGTCTGGATCATAACAAAGTTTTAGAAATAATGAATTTGCATTTTGGATTATTGTCGCAGCAGATCAAAGCTGAACGAAAATTTGATGTTGGAGCAAATTGTGCTGAAGATTTTGATACTTTCACCTACCTTTTTTTTTTTTTTTTTTTTTTACAGTACCTACCTTCTCAAAGGTATCAATTAGGGGTGTTCATTTCGGTTAACCGAACCGAACCGAACCGATTTTTTCGGTTAACCGAAAATACTTTTCGGCAAAAAGTCGAACCGTAACCGAACCGAAAAATTCTGTTAACCGAATATCGGTTAACCGAAAATTCGGTTCGGTTTTCGGTTAACCGCGTAACCAAATACAAAACAGAAGCAGAACGTCAAAAAAGTGAAAAAAACAGAGAATGGCATCTCTTCTCCCATTCTCGATGCTTCTTCAATGCCAAAATGTCGATTATCCAATATCCATTATGCAATACAATAATCAAATTGCACCTTAAAATCTTAAAAATGGGGTCTTAAATCAAACAAGAAAAAAATACAACTCAGTACGAGAAAAAAAAAAACAAGCAGATTTCCTCCATTGTTCATCAAGTCGTCAACCTTCAAAACCCAAATGAATATTCGTGAGAAGCCACCATCGATTCATCAATAATGATTTGAGGTTGCTCGTTTATCAATTCCGGCATACCTACAAAAAATCACAATGCGATAAGGTATAGTAATTAGATATTCAATATCAACACAAAGAAATTGTACAACCCATGCATGAAAATAAAGAAGACTTACTTTCTTCCAACTCCTCCAAGTCAAGTATACATTCCTCTATTATAAGAGGGCCATGAGATGTGCGAAGCCAATCTTGAGTGCAAATCAAAGCTTCAACCATTCTTGGGGTCAAAGAAGTGCGAAAAGAATCTAAAACACGACCCCCCGTGCTAAATGCCGACTCGGAAGCAACGGTGGAGACCGGCATAGCAAGCACGTCTTTTGCCAACCTAGCAAGAGTAGGATACCTTCTCTTTGAACAATCTTTCCACCACCCCAAAATATCAAAGTTCTGATCACTAGGTTCAATACTATCACTCAAATATTTGTCCAACTCAGATTTCTTTTCAACAATAAGTGAACTTCCTTTCTCTTTCTTATACTTGTTCATCAGAATTTGTTGGCCATCCATCTTCTTACTCTCACGCCCACTCTTATCATGATCCATAGGAGTAGATCGTATGGAAGAACTACTCCCACTATTCTTTGAGGAAGAAGTATCATAGCTATCATACAAGTTTTTAAGTGTCTTCCTTATGGTTAAATTCAACATCTCAGCACTCGATTCATCAAAACTATCATTCACAGTCCATTGCACAAAATCCCACTTATACCTTGGATCGAGTATGAGAGCAATGAACATTAGAACATTAACATTATCAGCATCAGCCCAATACTTATCATGCTTATCCTTCATCTTAAAAGCCATCTTTCTCAAATTTTCATCCTCATTTTCACAGTAAGAATCAATCAAAGTACCAATTCCAGTAATCTCCGGAAGATAGACATTACTTGTCACATGAAGGCTACCCGACAATTTCAAAGTAGCATTATAAAAGATTTCCAGAAATGGTAAAAAAGTTTTCACAGTAACCCAATCATTTTCATTAGGCACGCCATAAGTCTTGGACAAATGTCTAGTATAAAGACCACCTTTGCTATGCATATTATCAAACGCATCTTTGAATTTCAAAGCTGACTCAAGCATTAAGTAGGTGGAGTTCCACCTTGTCTCAACATCTAAACAAACAAGACTCTTACAATCAATTCCCACTTCCTTTATAGAAGCACGAAATGACTTGGCTCTCGCCGGGGAAGATCTTACAAATCTCACAGCATTGCGAATTTTCAGAATAGAAAGATCAATATCTTTAAGACCATCTCTCACAACCAAGTTTAGAATATGTGCTGCACACCTCATATGCATATATTTTCCATCCAACACACTTCCTTTCCAAAAGTTAACTCTCCTTCTCAAGTATTCAAGAGCCACATCATTTGCACTAGCATTGTCTACTGTACATGTTAGAATTCTTTTCAAGTTCCACTCAACCAAACATTGTTCAATAGACCTACCAATTAATTCACCAGAATGACCAGCAATAGGGCAAAAGTTCAGAATCCTTTTATGCAAATTCCAATTATCATCAATAAAGTGTGCTGTCAAACACATATAAGAAAGATTTTGACCTGATGTCCAAGTATCAGTCGTAAGACATACTCTAGAAGAGAGTTTGCTAAAAAAATCACTCAAAGCCCTCTTCTCATCAATGAACAAACCATAACAATCTCTAGTCATTGTGGAACGTGAAGGAAGTACAAACTGGGGATTCAAAGCCTTGCAAAATTTGCGAAATCCCTCACGTTCAACAAAAGCAAAAGGCAGTTCATCAGTTATCAGCATCTTAGCACACTCTTTTCTACAGAAACTCTGATCAAATTGCCACAAAGTAGGTATACTAACACTTTCAGTGGTACCATCATCTGTCACAACAGTTTGCTCCTCAAAAGCAATGAGTTTTTGTTTCCTATCAAGGTTTGCAGGGAATTTCTTATATCTATCAGTATGATTTTTCAGACCACTTGTTCCATTGACTGGGTGGTAAGTAATCAATCTTTCACAATACTTACATTTCCATTTTGTGGGATCAGGAGTACTTACAAAGTGAATGAAGTTCATCGAACGTATATTTGGCCCACTTTCAGATTGAACATCAGCCTTTGTCCGCGATTTTCGTGGTTTCCGCTTTCTCTTCCTGCTAGAAGTCTCCACATCCGAAACAAATTCCGCAACCGAACCACTATCTTCACTTTGAATAGTTTGAACCTCTTGGACATTATCATTAACAAAACTCTCCATATCAATCTACAATTAACATCAAATTCGTCAAATTAACATCATTATACAAGTAACAACACCTAATTCGTCCAATTAACAACACAAAATTCGTCCAATTAGCAACACCAATTAACAATTTAACATCATTATTCAATTAACAACACCAAATTCATCCAATTACCAACTTTAATTAACATCATTATACAAATATCAATCAAATTCGTCACAATCAAATTTGCCATTAACATCAATCTCGAAACCCCCGAAACCCCCAAAATCAGACCCCCGAAATCAAATTTAATCAAACCCCCAAAGGCCAAAACCCCTAAAATCAAACCCACGAAATCAAATTTGACAATCAAATTAATAATTTTTTTAAGTGAATTACCTGAAATGTAGGGGAGAACGACGGCGAATCGGCGAAAAACGACGGCAAAGTGGCGGATCGGAGAAGAAAGGAAATCGTCTTTTTTTTTTTTTTTGAGACTGAGAGACTGAGATAGTGTGACTACTGCAGTACTGCGTATAGTATAGGGTGATGTTAGGGTTTTGGACTTTTGGGATTTTTTTAAAAATTAATTAATTTGGTTCGGTTTCGGTTAACCGGACACCCCAAAAAGACAAACCGAAACCGAACCGAAAATACACTAAAAAATTCTGTTCGGTTACCAAACCGTTCGGTTCGGTTATTTAACCGAAAAAACAAGCGGTTATTCGGTTTACGGTTCGGTTAACCACGGTTCGGTTTTTTTTTAACACCCCTAGTATCAATGGCCTTCAATTTTGTTTTTGATGGGATAAATTAATGTCCCAGCCAAGCAAAAAGTCTTGATGGTGGGTCATGGTCTCATGAATAAGAAATGTAATTAAAAGTCAAGATATAGTACAGCTAAGTGCGTGAGTCTCACAAAACAATTGAGCACGTAAACTATTTGGGTTGTTTTTTCCCTTAATTTTGTTAAGTACACGTGGCAGAGTTAGAGAGAGTGGGACACGGAGTGGGATATGAAAAAGGGTACGGGTGATCCGGACTGGGGAAAATTGGGGAGCTACGTGAAGGGAAGGTGAGGTATATGTGGATTGATTTTTTTTTCTTTTTTTTTTTTTTTTTTTTTTTTTTTTTACTAAAGGAGACACATTTGTAATTGTTGATATATTTTACAAATCTAAATTAATATTTTCAAGAAATCATGTGATATTTTATATTAGTATTTAAATACTAACTATAGTTAAATCTTATCCTAATTGTCAAAAACTGAAAATCGATTAGGCCAAAAAAAAGCAGAATAATGCAATTGCCAAAAAAAATTAATTAATGGTTAAGGTATGGTTTCGCCAATAATCCAAACGCTCTCGAATTAAGGCTTGGCACATACTCCCTCCTTCTCAGTTCAAACGCCCCATATTCCATTTCGAGACGTCCCCCCTCAAACACCCCATCTATTTTGGGACATATTTCTCTCTCCTACTTTTATTAAATTATTACATCCCCTCTCACATTATATCTCCTACTTTTATTAATCCTCAAATTCTCCCTCCTCCTTTTTCATAATTTTACCCCACTCAACTTACTATATCAATTTTTCTTATTCCACTAAAGAAACGCCTTGGGGCGTTTGAGCTGGGACGGAGGGAGTAAGAAATACTCCCTTCAATCCAAAACGATCTCCCTCTTTCATTTTGTTGTTTTGACTGGCCATGTTGAGGGTTATTTATAAACTAAATGAAAAACCTGATTGCCATAAGAAAATCAGTAGATCTTGTGAGAGACTGTCTATTAAGGAATATGATCATATTATGATCATATGATAATTATGTTTATATTGTATTGTGGGTAATTGATATTGTAAATTAGGATAGTTACAATTACGATTTTTATTTTAGGAATAATTATTAATGTGTAATATATTGTATCCTAGATTAGCTAAATGTATTTAGGGCATACACATCTTGTACTTAGTATTTAAGGTCTTCGTTCTGTTAATAATAAACTCAAGCTATCACAATTAATTCTCTCCTCCCTCTCCCCTCTCTAATTCTCTACATGGTATCAGAGCAGTCGATCCTTTGACGCGCTCAAAGTCTTCCGCCATCTTCAATGTCTTCCACATCCAAAATTATGAAAGCTTCAAAAATGAATTGGTTGTTGATCTTGTGACTACGACCCTCCTTTCCCTCTCTAAATTGTTGTTCTTGTGAGATTTTTCTCATTCTCGTCTAATCATGACTTCTATTATTCCCAAATAATTTCTTCTCAAAATTCTTTCAAATCGTCTACCCTACTTCTATCTTCTCTTCATTCACATTTTTTATTCTCTCTTCTAATTCCCTCTTGCTTTACTTTAATTCTACCTCAGTTTAATCCCTCTCTACATTCTCAAATTTTCTTCTACTACGGCATTGTTCAACTCCTCCAATCCTTTTCCTCCAAATTGTATCGTCTCGATCTTACTCTCCATTTTTCGTTTCCTTCCTTCTCTTATTCTCAGATTTTTCTTCTTTTTACAACTTTATCTTCTCAAATTTGTATTCATCTTCGTTGTTGCCGATTGTCGTCACGGTCATTGGCACGTTTGATTTCGCTGCAGCCCTCATCGAATCGTTGTTCGACAACTCGACCAACTTGTCGTTGTTCTTGTGATCAACGAGCTTTGTCATGGTGACTACTGTTCCCACGAGTGTTCCCTCCTCTGCTCTCTTCTAATCTTCTATATGTTTTCCCCTGTTTTCCTTCTAATTCACCTCTCCAGACATGGTACATGTCCGGATATCTCTTCAATTTCTCTCACAAATTATACACTTTCCTGAAATATTTGCTCTCTTCTTTCAACGTCCAACATCTTCTTCTTCACCTCTTTGCTAATTTCACAGATTTTCTCACTTTTTCTTTCCTCCCCTTTTTCCAATTTTTATTAAAGTTCTCTTTTCTGACATTTTCCCAAATTTCCAATTTCTTTTTCTCTCGTCAAAACTCTCTTCTTCACTCTCTTCTCACACATTGTTACTCCCTGATGGTCCTTTTTATATTTTTGGGTTGATCTTGTGACACACGCAAATATTCTCATTTCTCCCTTTGTTTAACTTTACGGTTTTGGATTGTTCGTATGACAACCGAATGTCCTCCTCTCTCCATGATGTTGCATCGTCGTGCTCTCATGTATCTTCGATGGCTTGCTCCTCTCCACTGATCTCTGCATTGTCTTTCAAGATTGGACTTACCCTCCGGACGTACATCTTGCGGGGGCGTATTAAGGAATATGATCATATTATGATCATATGATAATTATGTTTATATTTTATTGTGGGTAATTGATATTGTAAATTAGGATAGCTACAATTACGATTTGTATTTTAGGAATAATTATTAATGTGTAATATATTGTATCCTAGATTAGTTAAATGTATTTAGAGCATACACATCTTGTGCTTAGTATTTAAGGTCTTCATTCTGTTAATAATAAACTCAAGCTTTCACAATTAATTCTCTCCTCCCTCTCCCCTCTCTAATTCTCTACACTGTTGTAATAACCCACTTTTTAATAATAATAATAAAAAAAAAGTTACGTAGAAGAGGAGCCTAGGCATTTAATGCCTTGACTTGTGATGTCCTTTGCTTTGGGTGAAAACTTTTCACTCTTGGGGAATTGCATTTCCCCGGGAAATACTTCGCCTATAAATAGCTCCACATATCGCTCATTGTTCGACGCAAATTAACACACAAGTGTTGTACTGAGTGAAATAAACTGAAGTGCTTCAGACCATAAGCACACCACATATAAAGTAACTTCCGAGTATTATAAGATTTCGTAAAAGTAATTTACGAAATAAGTAGTTGTTACGTACGTACGAAAAGTGACATCTTCTTAGCGAGGCTCTGTCGAAATAGTAATCGTCACTTAACATAGCCAAGGTATAACTCTTAAACTGTTATGAAATTATTATCGTTAGACAACGCCGTTAATATTTTCGTACACGTTTTCGATAATTGATTAACCTTGCGGCGAATAGTTATTACGGTGCAAGTAACTCGGTGGAATTACCCCAGTTTGTGAACGTCACCGTATTAACAACTAACCCAAGAATAAAATGTGTTGGTGGTAAATAGTAGCTCCATGATTATAAAGTAACCCTGCGGAATTACCCCAGTGGTGAAAATAATTTTAGAGTGAATGATTTCCACTAAAAGACGATAAATAGTAAATTAACAATTTGACTAGTAATCGCCACTTATAGAATTCGGACGTCGTTAGACCCTGGGACAGTTAATTATCAAATAAATGACAACATGATTACTTTGCCAATATAATCTTAAATAAATAACTTACGCGACTTTATTTACTTAGAACGAGAGAACGCACGGAGTAGTATCGCGGTGGTTTGGGAATTCAGGTAAGGGACTCTTTCTGATTTAGCTTATAGTATTATTTTTGTATACTTTAATGCTTATTTTTAAAGAGGATCGAGTACTGAAAACTCTGATTATTTTCTGAACTACTTTGGTTTTGTGGGTTAGTTTTATGTTCTGGCTAACTTTGAAACGAGGATATCCGTCTGGCCCTGCCAAGGGAGTAAACTGGCACTGACTGAGAACTTCTGAACTAACCAGAACTACACTACCCACTATCGGAATTATTTATACTTATACGAATTATTATTGTTTTACTATTTTAGCAACTGCTTGATCCAGTTGAGTCGAAAACTGTCTTTTACTGGGCTGTCGAGCTCACCCTTTCAACACTAAATTCTTTTCAGGAAATCAGTACTAGGTGGAGGTGGGAATCTGAGTGAGCTACCCAAGTCGTCCTATAACATAAATAATGGCCTTAGTAATCGTTTGTACTATAGTATTCGTATGTATAATATTATGTAATATATGTTGTGTACCTTCAACTTTCAAGGAATAAGAATGGCTTAGTCTACTTTTCGTAGGTTGCCATCTGTTATGTTCCATTAGTGATTTTGGGGCGTGACAGATTAAGTGGTATCAGAGCAATAGTTCGACCCTAGGAAAATAATACAGACCAGAGAGTATGGGTAGATTAAGTTTGGTTCACGTAATCTATTACATTTGAAAACTACTAGTATTAGAAACACGTGTTAACTTTTATGATTATTTTACTTAAAGGATTTGATGGCTGCTGAGGAAGAAGCTGTAAACATAGTAGAGGAAAACATAGAAGAAGTCGGTGAGGAACATCATATTGATAATGAAGAAAGTAGTGATGCGGGTAACTTTGAGGACGTTGCCCATGGCCCCAACGACTTCTATCAAGATTTTCTTCAAAGATTGAAGGAACAACAAGATTTGCAGAGGCTGAGTCAGGAGTTGGTGAATCGCTTGCTTAGAAAACCAGGCGAGATGACAGAGGCAAGGAATCCAATGAGGGATTTTAAGGGGCTCAATCCCCCGGTCTTTGCAGGTAACACTAACCCCGCAGAAGCAGAAGGGTGGCTTCTAGCAATGGAGAAAGTGTTCAGGGTATTCAAGTGCTCGGAGGAAGAAAAGGTAAACTATGCGGTGTATCAGTTAGAAGGCAAAGCTTATGATTGGTGGTTGTCAGAGGAAAATCTATTGAAAGCAGGAGAAGTGACCAATTGTGGTCAACAGGCTAAAATCATCACTTGGAAAGTGTTTAAGGATACCTTTAACAAGAAGTACTTTCCTAAAAGTCTTAGAGATAAGGCTATGGAAGATTTCTTGGAATTAAGGCAAAAAGAGAATATGTCTGTAGGAGATTATCAGGATAGGTTTGAGGGGTTGTGCAAGTTCGCTCCTCAATTTGTGTCCACAGAGGCGGACAAGGCTTATAGGTTCGTTTATGGGTTAGAACCAAAAATCAAACAAGGAGTGAGTGTTTTCGAGTTACAGGAGTATGCTGCAGTGGTTGAGAAGGCAAGAATAGTAGAATTGAGCCTTAGGGAGGTAAAGAAGGAAAAGAGTAAGAAGAGGGATTCTGGTGTTATCCAACCTTCGGGGATTAGTTTTAAGAGACAACACACCCAAGCATTTCAACCCAAAATAATTTCTTCCTTTCCCCAAGCAAGTAAAACCGTGTCTAGACTCCAGCCATCTGTGGCAAGTGTAGCTTTCCCGGGGAATAGAGGTAGTCAGATGCCAGTTAAGACATGTCAAAAGTGTTCAAGAATGATGAAAGGAAGCGAGTACAGGTGGTGCTCGGGAACTTGTTTCAGGTGTGGCGAAAAAAGACACATGATAGCTAACTGCCCTAAACCAGAGACGAGCCAAGTACCCTCCAACCACCAGCCCCAGAGGACACAAGTATCAGCAGGGAAGCAGTCAAGTGACCACCGTAGGAGTGGACAAAAGGCAAGCGTTTCTGGAAAAGTATTTGCCATCATGGAGGAAGATGCTCCGTCCTCAAGTGATGTGGTCACAGGTATTATTCCCATTTCAAATACTCTTGGATATGTCCTGTTTGATTCCGGAACCACACATTCCTTTGTTTCACATGAATTTGCCAAAAAGTGTGACTTGCAATTTGCGCCTTTGAATACACAATTAGAAGTCAGTACTCCCTCTGGATACGTGTGTGTGGCTTCTTTGATGTCTAGGAATTGCATTGTTGAAATAGGGGAACGAAAATTACTTGCAAACCTTATCCTTTTGGACATGTCCGGCTTTGATGTGATCTTAGGGATGGATTGGTTATCCTCTCATTTTGCAAGTATTGACTGTCACCGTAAGGTTGTTAACTTCCAGACCCCAGGGAAACCACCGTTTGTGTTTAGGAAGGAACGGAAAGAATTACTAGCTAACTTGGGTGTAGGTCTTGGGATGAGTGAATTAAAGCTAGATGATATTGGGATTGTCAGAGAATTTGAAGATGTTTTCCCAGAAAATTTGGTTGGGTTACCCTCGGATAGAGAAATTGAGTTCACCATCGATTTAATACCAGGTACTGCCCCTATTTCTAAAGCCCCATACCGAATGACACCAACAGAATTAGCAGAATTGAGGAAACAATTACAAGAGTTGGAAACCATGGGGTTTATTAGGAATAGTGTTTCTCCTTGGGGTGCTCCCGTGTTATTTGTAAAGAAGAAAGACGGTAGTATGAGGCTTTGTATTGATTACAGGGAGTTAAACAAAGTAACTATCCGTAATAAATACCCTCTGCCTCGTATTGATGAATTGTTTGACCAGTTACATGGGGCTAGTGTGTTTTCCAAAATAGATCTCCGATCGGGATACCACCAGTTAAAAATTAAACCTGAGGATGTTGCTAAGACTGCATTTAGAACCCGTTATGGTCATTATGAGTTTTTGGTAATGCCATTTGGGTTAACCAATGCACCAGCTGCATTTATGGATTTGATGAATAGGGTGTTTAGACCTTTCCTGGATAAATTTGTCATTGTATTCATTGATGACATTTTGGTGTACTCTAAAAGCGTTAAGGAGCATGAGCAACATTTGAGGATTGTCTTACAAACTTTAAGGGAACAAAAATTATATGCCAAATTTAAGAAATGTGAGTTTTGGCTGGATGAAGTTGCATTCCTTGGGCATATAGTTTCAGCAAAAGGAGTTTCTGTAGACCCTGAAAAGATTAAGGCAATAGTCGAGTGGAGAACACCCAAAACCGTGACAGAAGTTAGGAGTTTCTTAGGCCTTGCTGGATATTACAGAAAATTTGTTAAGGATTTCTCTAAAATTGCCGTACCACTTACAAAGTTGACACACAAGGGTGCCAAATTTGTATGGACTAACGGGTGCGAAGAGAGTTTCCAAGAGTTTAAGCAGAGACTGACGTCTGCTTCTGTACTGACCCTTCCATCAGGAAGTGGAGGGTACACCTTATACTGTGATGCCTCCAAATTGGGATTAGGAGCTGTGCTAATGCAAAATGAGAAGGTTGTGGCTTACGCATCAAGACAATTAAAACCTTATGAACAAAACTATCCTACTCATGATCTGGAACTTGCAGCAGTAATCTTTTCACTAAAAATTTGGAGACATTATCTCTATGGTGAGAAATGTGTGGTATACTCGGATCATAAGAGTTTAAAATACATTTTCACCTAGAGAGATTTGAATATGAGGCAAAGGAGGTGGATGGAGTTACTCAAAGATTATGATTTGACAATAATGTATCATGCTGGGAAGGCTAATGTTGTGGCTGATGCATTGAGTCGGAAGAACTATGACAATTTAGCCGCACTCATCACCGAGCAGAAACCCCTAATGGAAGAAATGAGAAGAATGAATCTTTGGGTGAGAAACAATCTGGGTCGCAATTCAAGAGACGTTATGGCTGCAATGGCGGTAAAGTCATCTTTGATTGAGAGACTCAAAGAAGCTCAAGTGCAAGATGAATTTTTGGTTAAGATCAAGGAACGTATGGTGAGTAGGCCATTTAAGCAAGATTCATTGTACTGGCACATCCATATACACCCAGACGGTTCTATGCGGTTCCAGAACCGAATCTGTGTTCCAGATAATATGGAGCTTAAAAGAGAAATTTTGAGAGAAGCACACAACACTGGTTATACGGTACACCCAGGTGGTACCAAAATGTATAGGGACTTGAAGGAACATTTTTGGTGGAGAAACATGAAGAGAGACATTGCTGAATATGTCTCAAAATGCTTGACTTGTCAACAGATCAAAGCAGATCATCAGAGGTCTGCAGGGAAATTACAATCTCTACCAGTACCGACATGGAAGTGGGAGGAAGTCTCAATGGATTTTGTGGGTGGTCTGCCAAGGACTCAATGTGGGTATGCGTCTATTTGGGTTATTGTAGATCGATTAACAAAATCAGCTCATTTCTTACCACTAAGAGCCGGTTACACTGCAGAATCACTAGCTGAACTATATGTGAAAGAAATCGTGAGGGTTCATGGTGTTCCTGTGTCTATTGTGTCCGACAGAGACTCAAAGTATGTTGCACGATTTTGGCAGAGTCTACATGATGCGATGAGAACAAAATTAAACTTCAGCACCGCTTATCACCCTCAAACTGATGGACAGACAGAAAGGACCATTCAGACATTAGAAGACATGCTCAGGGCATGTGTCTTAGATTTCGGGGGTTCATGGGAGGAATGGTTACATCTTGTGGAGTTTGCATATAACAACAGTTATCATTCCAGTATGGGAGTCACGCCCTTCGAGGCTTTGTATGGACGAAAGTGCAGGTCACCTTTGTGTTGGGATGATGTGGACGAAAGACAACTTTTAGGTCCCGAACTGGTACAACAAACCGTCGACAAGATACAGGTAATAAGGGGGCGTATGAGAGCGGCTCAGAGTCGACAAAAGAGTTACGCCGACAAGAAAAGACGAGACATGGATTTGAAGGAAGGAGAGAAAGTGTATCTCAAGGTTTCGCCAACCCGAGGAGTGTACAGATTTGGAGTTCGCGGAAAACTCAGCCCGAGATTTATTGGTCCATATGAAATTCTTGAGAGGGTTGGGAAGGTATCATATAGGTTGGCCTTACCGCCGATACTATCAGGAGTCCATAATGTGTTCCATGTTTCGATGCTTAAAAGGTTTGTTCAACCGGATGAACAAATCATGGAACTTAAACCTATCCAACTTCAGCCAGATTTGAGTTACGAAGAACAACCACAGAAAATTTTGGGCCAAGAAATCAAGGTGTTAAGAAACAAGACAATTTCATTCGTCAAAGTGCATTGGAAACATCACGATGAAAGAGAAGCCACTTGGGAAAAAGAGGCGGACATGAGGAAAAACTATGCGTACCTGTTCGAATCTTAATATCGGTAAGTTTCGGGACGAAACTTCTTATTAAGAGGGGTGGATGTAATAACCCACTTTTTAATAATAATAATAAAAAAAAAAGTTACGTAGAAGAGGAGCCTAGGCATTTAATGCCTTGACTTGTGATGTCCTTTGCTTTGGGTGAAAACTTTTCACTCTTGGGGAATTGCATTTCCCCGGGAAATACTTCGCCTATAAATAGCTCCACATATCGCTCATTGTTCGACGCAAATCAACACACAAGTGTTGTACTGAGTGAAATAAACTGAAGTGCTTCAGACCATAAGCACACCACATATAAAGTAAGTTCCGAGTATTATAAGATTTCGTAAAAGTAATTTACGAAATAAGTAGTTGTTACGTACGTACGAAAAGTGACATCTTCTTAGCGAGGCTCTGTCGAAATAGTCATCGTCACTTAACATAGCCAAGGTATAACTCTTAAACTGTTATGAAATTATTATCGTTAGACAACGCCGTTAATATTTTCGTACACGTTTTCGATAATTGATTAACCTTGCGGCGAATAGTTATTACGGTGCAAGTAACTCGGTGGAATTACCCCAGTTTGTGAACATCACCGTATTAACAACTAACCCAAGAATAAAATGTGTTGGTGGTAAATAGTAGCTCCATGATTATAAAGTAACCCGGCGGAATTACCCTAGTGGTGAAAATAATTTTAAAGTGAATGATTTCCACTAAAAGACGATAAATAGTAAATTAACAATTTGACTAGTAATCGCCACTTTTAGAATTCGGACGTCGTTAGACTCTGGGACAGTTAATTATCAAATAAATGACAACATGATTACTTTGCCAATATAATCTTAAATAAATAACTTACGCGACTTTATTTACTTAGAACGAGAGAACGCACGGAGTAGTATCGCGGTGGTTTGGGAATTCAGGTAAGGGACTCTTTCTGATTTAGCTTATAGTATTATTTTTGTATACTTTAATGCTTATTTTTAAAGAGGATCGAGTACTGCAAACTCTGATTATTTTTTGAACTACTTTGGTTTTGTGGGTTAGTTTTATGTTCTGGCTAACTTTGAAACGAGGATATCCGTCTGGCCCTGCCAAGGGAGTAAACTGACACTGACTGAGAACTTCTGAACTAACCAGAACTACACTACCCACTATCGGAATTATTTATACTTATACGAATTATTATTGTTTTACTATTTTAGCAACTGCTTGATCCAGTTGAGTCGGAAACTGTCTTTTACTGGGCTGTCGAGCTCACCCTTTCAACACTAAATTCTTTTCAGGAAATCAGTACTAGCTGGAGGTGGGAATCTGAGTGAGCTACCCAAGTCGTCCTGTAACATAAATAATGGCCTTAGTAATCGTTTGTACTATAGTATTCGTATGTATAATATTGTGTAATATATGTTGTGTACCTTCAACTTTCAAGGAATAAGAATGGCTTAGTCTACTTTTCGTAGGTTGCCATCTGTTATGTTCCATTAGTGATTTTGGGGCGTGACAACTGTCTCTCAATAATTTATTGAGAGACCAATCATGTTATTTACATCATGACACTGTTTTTATAATTAGTGACTAGATACTACTTTTAGGTAATCGATTTAGTTAAAAACCTTATCACTTAATCTAAGATTCGCAAAAGGGTTACTTTGCAAATTTTATATGATTTGATCTTCCAAACGTATTATCATGGTTACGAACAATGTAAAAAGAGTTACTTTGTAACATAGTATAATGATATCTCAATAAATTATTGAGAGACCGTCTGAGACTTTGTGGAAATTAAGTGGGTTTGTTAGAATGCAATGCAGAATAAAATATGTGTTAATTTTTACAACAAGTGAACGAGTCATTTTTACAACATGACCCGATAAAACGGCAAAATAGAAGAGGAGATCGATTTTATTTAGGAGGGAGTGGACTCAATATCGAGCCGAAGCCCCTTTTAAAAAAAGAAAAGAAAAAAGTGATCGAGTCGAAGCGGTCAAGGCTCGGATCGTGGTTAAGACGGTCGATCGTAGCTCGGATCATTTGGAAGTTTGTAACCCTGGCAATCTGGCATGACCCGTTCCCAACAAAAAAGTTGAACCTTCCCAAGTATATCAAGCGTTACTTTTCTCTATCTGAGTCCCACCTGCACCGTGTACGACGCCCGGCCGCCGCCAGCCGCCGTCGACGCCATCGATTGCCGCTGTTTTCTGCTGCAGCTCCGCATTTCATATTTGCTTGATAAAATTACCTTTGGAATTGTGCCCAGAACTAAGACATTTCAAAAGGTTAATCATTTCTTTACAACTTTTACTATTTTAATCAAGTTAATGCAAGTTTGTGGATAGTATCTTGGAATGTATTATTTCTGGGTTAATTCTGGGATGTTAATATTTATACTCCGTAGTTGTTCTGGGCAATATTTATTATGGTACATAGGAGCAAGTATTGCTGCGGGGTGTGGGGATAAGAGCATTTACATTTGATTTGCTGAATTTATTATGCCAAACATTTGATTTATATTTGAATTCCACGTTCTCAAATGATGGAATTGAAATGATACAAACTTGGCAGTGTGGGCGCATTTATGTACTTCAGGTTGAGATATATGAGTTGGATGAGACTATGAGAGTTATTGTTCTATGGTTACTTAAGTTTTTTTTTATTTTTTTTATTTTTTTTTTTATTTTTTACTTGAGACCGTTAATACTTGACGCCCTTGTGATTTTCTTATGTTTGGGCTAGGGGATAAGCGATTAGACTCACTAGTGCTTGCTAATATTGGTCTATTTTGAGTTAATTGTAGTGAGTACTTGCTATACTCTAGCTCCACACTGCCAAGTTCGTATTTTTACGAATATGGACAAAAGGTTATGTTGTGAAAGTTTGTGACTTTGTCTTGTGTAAGGTGTATTTGTTAACCCAAAGTCTATTTCACTGTGTTAGGTAGTTGCTTGTAGAATTTGAGTGGTGATCTGGATGAATCGGTATCAATCTTCCTTGTTGCTAGCCAGAGTACTCCGCACCCAATATCTTCATTTACATACCAGTCAGTGTAATGTAGTAACACCTTCTCAAGGAAGACCTAGAGCAAATGCTTTCTTGATGTCTAGTAGTGGGCATTGTAGAAGTTTGTTGAATGTAAGGCATTATTCGAGTGGTTTTCTTGGCGCAGAAAGAATCCCGAGAAGTTCTGATGATGTCCATTCCAGTGGTGGATATGGCATTACCCCTTTACGACATCAACTGAAGTACATAAATGCGCCTTACAATGCCAATATACTTCCTCAACAACAGATGTCTGCTGCTGGTGGAATTTCAGGTCAAAATGATAAAAATGTGGGAAACGATGGTGTTGAGAGCACTTTAGAGGAGTTAGACGCTTTCTGCATTGAATGGGATCTTGAAAGGGCTGTAAGATGCATGCAAAATTTGGGTAGGAGGGGAATTGGTATAGATTTTCCTCGATACTTAGCTCTAATAAAAGCATGTGGAGAGGCAAGAGCTTTAGAAGAAGCAAAAGCCGTTCATGAACATCTGCTTAATTATTTTTTTCCTGTCAGCACAAACATGTTTAATAGGATGCTGGAGATGTATGGGAAATGTGGTTCAATGAATGATGCATATGACATGTTCAACAAATTGCCCGAACGTAATTTGACATCCTGGGATAACATGATTGGCTGGTATGCTAAAAATGGTCTCGGAGAGGAGGCTATTGATATGTTCACGAAACTTAAAGAGGCAGGATTGAAACCAGATGGTCAAATGTTCTTGTGGTGTTGTTGGTGATATCACCGAGGGCATGTTGCATTTTGACTCCATGAGCAAAATTTATGGCATCACTCCGACCATGAGTCACTATGCCAGCATTGTCCGTCTGTTCGGCAGTGCAGGTGATTTGGATGGAGCTTTGGAGTTCATGGAGAAAATGCCAGTGGAGCCAAGCATAGATGTATGGGAGAGCCTGATGAATGTATCTAGAATCCAAGGGGACGTAGACCTTGGAGATCGTTGTGCACAGATTGTAGAGCAGCTGGACCCTTCTCGGTTGACGAAGGTCAAAAACTGGACTTTTACCAATCGCAGTTTCAGATACTCCGAAGAAAAAACTGAGGAAAGCTAGCGTTTTAAATCAGACACAACATGAATACAGAGCAGGGGACCGATCACATCCAGAACATGTTAAGATCTATGCACTTTTGGGTGGGTTGAAAGAATCCTTGAAAGAAGCTGGTTATGTACCAGAGACTAGATTTGTTCTTCATGACATCGTGCAGGAGGAGAAAGAAGCTATTATGGCACATAGCGAGAGACTTGCTTGTGCCTATTCCCTTCTTACTTCTAGTCCACGCGCTCAAATGCGCATAATCAAGAATCTTCGTGTGTGTGGTGATTGCCATAATGTGTTCAAGATAATCTCCAAGCTTGTTGGTAGGGTGATCGTCAATAGAGATATTAAGAGATTTCATCATTTTAAAGATGGAAAATGTTCTTGCAATGACTACTGGTGAATATCTGTACACAAGAGGTATGAGAGTAGATCTTCCATTCACGTTTTGCCTTACACAACTACACAAGAGGTATGAGGTATCAGCTCTCTCTCTCTCTCTGCTTATTTCCCTGTTGGCTAGTAGTAGGTCCTTTTTTTGCACATGCATCAGTGTTTTGATTGAAGTATTGATCCTACGAAAGTAAGCTGCAACTTGTCAAAACCGCAGTATTAAAATTCTGCACTTTGTTGGCTTATGTTTGCAGACAAGCTTCCTATAGAACTTCTTCAGATAGTGTTTGGAAACAAGAATTTAAAAATTTGTAATCATTTCAATTCCATCATTTGAAAATGTAGAATTCAAATATAAATCAAATGTTTGGAGAGGGTGAGATTTCAAATGACACATCTTGAGGTGTCATTTGTTTTTGGCCTAATTGGATATGAAAAAAATTCCAAAGGATTTGACACAAATCCAAATTCTCAATTTCTTGAGTTCCCAAACATGAGATTTGTGTCAAATTTGAATTTGAGAATCAAATCCTTGTTTCCAAACGCTCTCTCAAAAGTTTTTAGACTTTCAAATGCGAAGACATTGGGCACCTGTGTTCAGTGATCTTCCGTTGGGTGCTCAACTCAAGGAACAGAACTTTGCTTCACTACTGTTTAGCTTCATGGGTCCAAGGCACACTAGGCTGATAATTTTTCCATGATGTATAAATGCTTCCTTTCCATTTCCAATGGAGCCAAAGACTACTTATTCTTTGGTTTTTGTTTTTTAATGGAATAAAGCAAAATGACGCATAAAACTGTCTGTGCTTCTTATTTTGTGAAGTAGCAGTCAGTCGGTGCGATTCTCGACGCAATTTTCATTTTGGGTAATTCGTGCGCAGCCTCTCTATGTTTTAATAGGGGTACGGCTTGCGTGCATCCGACCCCCCCTTACCCCGCCTTATGGCGGGTGCCTTTAAGGCAATGGGGTTAAAGATGTTGTAAAGATGTTGTTGATGTATAAATGCTTCGACCTGTTTTCTTCATACGTGCGCCAAATAAATGCATATTGGCGTTCATGGAGAACCGTTTATTATCACTTTTCCGTATTTGGACATTTAAGGGAGGATAGACAGTTTATCAATTTAAAAATATCATTTGAGAGTCCTAAACGGCTAAACTACTCTTTTAGGGCCTGTTTGGCATCGTTATCTGTTTTCAGTTTTCTGTTTTTTTTTAAAACCAAAGTCCCGTTTTTGAAAACCACAGTTTTCAGTTTTCATTTTCTATATGACTATTATACCACCAAACAATTTGAAGTTAATTTTGTAACTTATTTTAACTAAATTTTTTATGCAAAAAAACCAAAAACTGAAAACGGCAGTGATACCGAACGGGCCCTTAGGTGCTTATTTATGTAAAGAAGTATTTTTTAGCCACCAAAGTGATGAGGATGGGATCTTAAAAACACAAAGTTGTATTTGGTATATATAAAACACCAAAGTTGAAAACTTGTTTTAAAAACACACATTGAACTATTTGGGTATTTATTAAACACCAAAACTAATAAAAAAAAAATAAAAGAATTTAATAAAATTATGTTTGCACTTACTAAAATTAAGAAAGACTAGGCTCGCTTCACAATAGGTAAAGATATAAATCAAGTTCATTGATCTAAAAAAAAAAAAATCTACGAACATGATTGTAAGGTACTATAAAGTTCAAAATATAGCATAGAAACTTGTTTAGAAGTGCCAAAATCCTTGCGCTCCCGCTCCATCAGGTCCAAGACGACTCTTTTTAAATATCTCTAATCCTAAGTTCTGATTGTGAAGTTTGTTGGATATGATTTGCGTCATGCCTTCGTAGAGAAAATGGATGACGGATATCGAAGAAGAAGATGAAAAAACAACTACTTAACCCTAGAGGAGGGAAGAACGTCTATCTGTTGATGACTAGTTCGTTTTTTTTTTTCATAATGCAAAAATATAATTTAAGAGATAAAATAAAAGCTAACATTTTTTTTTTTATTTGTTTGGGTGTTTAATAAATACCCAAATAGTTTAAAGTGTGTTATATAAACAAGTTTATCAACTTTGGTGTCTTATAAAACCCAAATACGACTTTGGTGTTTTTTAGATCCCACCCTCCTTACTTTGATGGCTAAAAAATACTTCTTTGCTTATTTATGTGAGGAATATCTCATTTGATAGTCCAAAACTAAACTCTTTTATCAGACAAGATATCTGTTCTATATATTCATTAGGACAACCTCTCTATGTTTTCAACATAGGGGTATGGTTTGCGTAGTTGCGTACATTTGACCCCGCCGTACTTTTCCATAAGGCGGGAGCCTTTGAGGCAGTGTGGTAATTTTCTTTTCTTTTTTCTTTTCCTTTTTTTTTTGGGGGGGGGGGGGGAAGGAGTAATTTCATAGGCTCAAAATCTTGGGCAAACCAAGTATAGTTACATCACTTGAAAATCAGGCCAGTACAAATTTACCGACTCAGACTTTTTAACCCATTTTTTTATCATTAGTTCATTACAACTCATCCGAGAGCATTTGGCTATAGTGTGAGTCTTGACTGCAAAAAGGATTTCCTGAAGTACTCTACTAGGCATGGTTTATCTAGATACAGTAGACCAATCCATATAGACAAGCTGTAAGCACCTGCTTCTGAAATTTTGATTTACTTCTCCTTTGACAGCTGCATCTTATGATTACTTGTTGTGGAATCAAGCACTTAAGCTTTGACATCATGATCTTTCTGTATTTTGCTGTAGGGGCATTGTCGAAGCAGATGGTCATGTGTTTCTGTATGCTGATAGCAGATGCAGCAGAGGTCTCGACTAATATTCTTTTTAAACAATTTTGCCTTCACCTGGAAGTCATTTTATCCTGTAAGCCAGACCATAAACCTGTGTTTTATTACACAGAATCTCTGCCATAATAAGCCAATCCATTTCATTTTTGTTCATGCGGCTTTAACCAAGTATAACCCTCCTTCACAGAGTATTCCTTGCTGCTGTTTAGCCATTTGCCATTCTAGAACAGATCAGCCAGTTTGTTCTTCACCCTCCAAAGTTCTGGACCATAGTTGCAAGTGGAGGATTATGCGTTCAAGAAATTACTCTTTCTTAGACTTCTTTCCTCCACGGTTTTAGGAGTCACATTGATCAAGAATACAGAATCGGACGACTCACCTGGTTTAGCGCACAAGCCGGGCCTCATATATATTGACTTTAATCAGCCAGAATTTCACAGTTGTGGCAAGACCGCCGCCCCAACCAGATGATGACATCAACTCTGCCGTATATCCTGGTGGGTCTCTTGTCCCTGTCCAAGCACCTATAGTTTTGAAGTTCTTGACACCAGAGAGATGACTAGAAGGCCTCAGCCCTCAGGATACGCCTAGTTACTTGGTTATTTCTGGTGCACAGCTTGTCGTTGAGAATGGGAAAGTATCTTTACGGGTAAGATACACTCTGCTAACACCTATTTTGCCTGATGATGAAGAAGATGAGATGGAGTAGGAAGTACGTGCATGCAAGTAAACTCTGTTATTATCAATTTTGTCAAGGTAGTGGGGGGAGATATCCGTTGACTTCTTTAGAAAATTAAGACTTCAGATCTGTTCATCTATTGGGCACTAGCTTCGGTTTTATCTATTCATACTTTTCCATTCTCGATGAACTATTGTCCTTACAAACTCGGATACTATTCTACAGATCAGTGATAAAGCTTCTAGTTTTGCGCGGTGGTGTATCTGTAAGTAACCAGGTGTGGTGTTCAATCATATTTGATCAGTGTAACAGTCGGTCGAGCCAGTTTGGCTAAGTTGGCAAACTACTCATTTGCCTAGCTCAAACGGTGACTCTAGTCCTGTAAGCGAAGGTATGCTAACACAACGAAAGTTTTGAGCTTGATGCAATTCTGAGGTTCGGGTAGAATGCATCAATTGTGAAAAACTCGAATCTTTATGGTACAGACTTAGCAAATATCAACTCATTCTGGGAAAATTGATAATATAGTGTGCGTAAAAGTTTACGAGGTTTCGAGATGAATTTTGAATTTGTAATAAAGGAAATCAATCACGATACTGCGGGCGCGTATTGTCTTGCAAGGAACTATCCAGAAAACTAAGAGAAAGCGAAGGAGTTGTGATGGTGAGGCCAGCGAAATCCTTGTCTTGGACAAGAAAGGAGAGGAGCAGGTTGAGCTAAACAGGTGGGATACTTGTGTCCCGGCATTACTACTGAGAAATCTGTTGCGTATGTTGTCAGTAACTGCTGTCACAAACAAAATGCAAAAAAAGGTGACATCTTTTTGTCAGTTCATACCAATTTGAACATCATAGCAAATATTAAAATTCAACTTCAACATGATTACAGACAAGAAAACCTCTGTATTTATAATTTTGGCCTACCTTTAATATTCTAATCATTACGATTTTTCTACGATGAGGCGCAAATGGTGGTACAGTAAGAGCTTGTGGTATAACATTTGTGACCTTTTTTTTTTTAAATTAAGCAGTCAAAGGTAGTATATATATTTTGGTTTTGTGTACGTTAAGAATCGAAAATTGCATGCATCTATGCTAGCAATTACTTAGTCATACACTCATACCTATCTTGTTAATCATTTGTCACTTGTTCATTCGATACTTGGTCGTATTATTCAAGCTACACTAGTCACGTCTTGGCTTATTAGTTAAGACAAATGAACTAAGCACGCGCTCAAATTTCCATCCCTTCATCCTGACGATGCATGTTTGAGTACATTAGGCAACAAGTTCGTTCAAATTCTCATTGTACATAGATAGTGACTTAGTGTACACAGCATAGAAGGTAATTAATGATCAGAAATGAGAAGGAATATATATAATTACCGTATTATTAGGGGTTGCTTTATCAGCAGAAGACTCTGCTGACTCCAAAGTCCCAATGTTCCCATCTTGAGATGAAGAAAGCGTAGGCCTGAAGAGGTGCTCGAGAATAGCCATTATGAGGAACATGGATACTAGTATGGCCGTGGCTACAAAACCAAACGAGATTGCATTCATCGACGTTGCACCGAAATTCTTCCACGGCCCTTCTTGTTTGTGGTGGTCTTCTGCTTGAGGCGGTCGACTTGGCTCCGATGTCGGATCCGAGCTTGGGAAGAAGTTCCACGGTCTTGGTGGCCTTCCTACGCCAAAATCATTCATGGCGTACGTTTTCTTCTTATATTTTCTGTTATTATGCGACCTGCGTGCATCATTAGTATATTTCTTCAGCAACCATGTTCCTCATAATTATTAGTATATCAGCATCCATGTTCCTCATAATGCAGCAGAAGCATATTATTATTATTATTATTATTATTATTATTATTATTATTATTATTATTATTATTATTATTATTATTATTAATGATTATCTATTATTTTGACAGAGAGCATATATAGCTTGAAGAATAACTAATAAATTTGATGATGTATACACGTTGAAATTTCATAACGCTAGCTACATACTTCTTAGGAGTACTATCACACATTTGACAACAATACCTTTTTGTGTGCACTTGTAATACGCAATAGAGTAGCTAGCTAGTTCGATTGATAAAGTCATTACAAAGGGTCGTGGATTGAGACTAGTTTGCAAGCGTCGATATGGGAAAAATAAATAATATAAACTGACACGTAAATTGCACTATGAAGTCACCTGTATAGTACTTCACATTTTCATTATAGAATTTTCCATTAACATTCATAAAACCATTATCTTAATCAAAATGTTAAATTTCAATAAAATAATTGCCATATAGAAGTGCATTATATTGATACCATGCATATTCAGAAAAAACTGTTATACATCCATTAAACTCGTAAATAGAGTACAAAACACCATATATATGTGCCTCTATATACATACCTAATACATGTGGCCAACCATATTCTTTTTTATGCATAAAAAAACATTATTTTCAGCTAACTAACTCAATTGGTAAAGTTAATATAGGATCAACACCGGTTTGCATCAATCTTGAGGCAAGAAATATAAATAACTATTATTAATATGAACAACTTAAACAAGGAAAACAACTAGGCTAGGAATGAACTACGTACCTGTTGAAGATCGTAAATTTGGTCAACAAGCAAGTGTATTGTTTCTATAGAATTTGAAGAAGAAATAAAGGAATGATCGAGTCTATACTTCACTACAAAGTTTGGAATGTCAGATTGCTTATCAAGCAAATGAAGCAATCAAATTGTATCCTATAGAAAATGCAATAAATTATTAAAGGTGTCTAACTATATATAGTACTCGTAATCATATACTACATACACAGTTGATACTATGTGACAATTCTGATCAGCAGGGTTGTGTTGCAAGCTTGCAATGCAACTTTATGGTCTGCAATCACACCCCTTTCATTAATGCTTAGCTTAATCATCAATACACCTTTAATTTCCCAACCACAAAAGATAATTGAAAAGATAGGAGACAATACAAAAGAAAAAGGGATTATGAGCTCCTTTGTCCCATGCATAGATAAGGTCTTGACAATACGATATCATGTTATTAACAAGTATATATGTATATTTTTTTAAAACAAATTAATTTCAATTTGGATCAAGATCCTCTGGAGTTATTTATCCTAGAGTTCCCTGGAATTTACCTGAAATGGAAAAATAAATTTATGAATGTTTTTTTTTTAAATTAGGGAAAACACTACATGGTAGAGTGATGTTTCCATTTCAAGTAAACTCTAGAGAACTCCAGGAAAAATAACTCCAGAGGATCCGAATCCTTTCAATATATATTCTTTAATTATATTCTAATCAAAGGAAGGAAGATTTTATTATGTTGTACATAAATCGTGCTCCTTTAACATTCTAAGGTAGGTTAATTAAATCAATTCGTAATTCCCATGAGATGTCACTTCCCAGGAAATATAAGTTCACGGGAATTTTTCAGAATTGTTTGGTCACCTGTGGAAAATGAATTCCCACGAGCAAAGGCGAAGCCAGGATTTAAAATCCGGGGTGGCGGATTCAAATCGCATTTTTCGGTTATAATTTTGGTTTGGTCAGGGTCTCAGATAGAATCCGAACGTCGCGGTTATATGTATCGGCCGAATGTTAACATATTAAATATATCAGACGACATGCCAAAATATCGGCTTTTTTTAACAAATCATGTTACTCGAGCCTTTTTTTTTCCTTAAACAAATCATTTTACTCGTGTTCAGAGACACAAATGTAATTATTGAATTTGGGTATATAAATCTATTAACAAATATAAGGGGGTAAACTACCCAATAGATAATTTTAGCGTGAACCAAGAAGGTACAGTTTTTTTTTTTACTATATAAATACATTAAACGCACAAAAGTGATCAAATGATCATTTGTTGTATTGGTGGCCTTATGGATTGGTGTTTAAGGTTTATTTGGTCATGTGTTTGAATCTCAATCCCGTCAATAGTATAAAGACGTTAATTTTTAAGTTTTAAAAAATAAGAGTAAAAAACTAATAAAAAGTTAAATGACACTTGCTATAGCTAGGATTTGAGCTCACAACCTCTAAGATATAACACTTGCATTCTCACCACTACACCATATGCAACATTCTAATGTTAATACTCACTAATAATTATATGTATCAAATATTAGCCTAAAAGAACAGAAAAAAAAAAATCCGACAGGTGCCGGGGTGGCGGCCGCCACCCCTCGCCACCAAGTAGCTTCGCCCATGCCCACGAGAATTTCCAATTATCAAGAGGGGTTAGGTAATGATTTTGAACAACCAAACAACTCCACATTTTGCTTTATTTACTACAAACATAATAAATACACTTTCTCATTTGTCTATATATAAACTCGTATTTTCGTTTTACCTTTCATCACTACGAGCACTATACAATTGGCAATTCTAATATTTATGACTTTTCTGAGCATATTTATAAGGTTCGATGCTACAAGGAACACATAGGAAGAGGGGTGAGACACATAGAAGAGATGTTATTGCCTTATTGGGGAAGAACAGCCGAACAGGTGGGATATTGATTTGGACGCAAAAGGGCATGAACTTCCCACGTGGGAAAAGTATACATGCAAGGCAATAATAAGGCAGGGAATGTGTGGATTGTAAGATATGCCTCTTAACATGGATGGAATGTTTTGTGTCTGTGGGGTTGAACAATAGTACTAACAGTACTTTGCATTTTCTAGATGATGAGTGTCGATAATTGATCTTTATAATTTGAAAAAAAAATTAACGCCAATAATTTGGAAAACATGGTGAATAATAATGGTAGACATGTATTGTTTTTGGTAATTATATACGGAGTATTCTCTATTTTGAACTCATAGTGATGATAATCTTTTCGATCTAGTCTTTTATTGTCAAAAGTTCAATACAAGCAACTAATTATATGATTAGGCACATACATTACCAAAGGGTAATCACATACATATAACATAGAATTAGATAACAAAGTTGAGGTGCAAGCAAGCATCTCACTACCTTAACTTATTTAATTTGAACATTCATCATTTCCTACAGTGGCAAGGGCTTCAATGTGATGGTCTTTGAGGCCGCAATCTATCAAATATCAAGTACTAGTTAGCATGGCTCTGAAAGAACTCACAAAATGATATAGATCCTATAACGAATTAGTTGACTCAATGATAGGTCAGTATATCTGACGTTATGTATGTAAGAAGTTTTGGTTAAAATAATGAACCTGAGGAACCTTAAACAGTCTTTTTATGGTTCATTTTTTTTAGAATTGAAGTTTAATTACTGTTGGCTAGAATAGTTACTACTACATGTTAATTAATTAATTAAGTAGAATTTAAATTGCAAGCTTAAAAATAAAAACATAGTTGCAAGATTTGGTCAGTAACAAACTAACAACTGACAAGTGATGACTGTCCCAATCTGGTAAGTAGTATGGGTAGTCGGGTCGGGTTAGTAGGGCTACTAATTTATTAGGTGCAATAGGATCCGTTTACGAGTGGTTGGAGTGAGATGAGTAAGATGGATATGCCGCAAACACCGGAAACTTTAAAGAAAAGTCTGATTGGGAATGAAAGTGAACAACAAAAGCTGAAGTTGCGTAAACATGGAACACACCAAATTAATGAGTTCGTCAATCATAATTACTCAAACTATTTTGATATGGGTTAAAATGGGTCTAAAAAACACTAGTTTAGTTTGTTTGGTATAGGGAAACTAGTTTTAATTTAAGCCCGTGCGTTGCACAGTTAAAATATTATATCGTATTTAACTTCATTTTTTCCTCGATTAGTAATTATCGTAAAGATGAGAAGTGTTTTTTACATGAAAAAAAAAACTATTTTTGTAATGCATAGCGTAAATTCTTTTACATATGTAGATGTATTCAATCCAAATTTTGCTTTGCATATCAGAAAAATGGCGAAAGTGGTTTATGACCCTCCTTACGTTTGCCTCTACGTAAAATGTAGCCCCACAAGTAGAGCTGGCAGCGGGCCGGGCCGTGTCGGGCTTCGTGCCGGCCCGTCGTGCCCAATCACCCCGGAGGCCCGGCACGGGCACGGACTTCGTGCCTTCGGGCCGGGCTCGTGCCGTGCCGAAATTTTAAAACTCGTCCCGAGCACGGCACGAGGCACGAGGCACGTCGGGCTCGGGCCGGGTCGTGCTCGTGCTCGGGTCGTGCTCGTGCTTCGGGTCGTGCTTCGGGTCGTGCCCATGGTTCGGGTCCGTCGGGCCGGGGTCGTGCTTCGGGTCGGGCCTTTAAAAAAAATTCCAAAATTATTTTTTTCCAAAATTATGGATTTTGCATATTGTTTGTGCAAATTTATTATTTTTCATATTTATTTAATTGATTAAAATAAACTAAAGAAGTGAGACAAAATATAACTGAAATACCTCATATATATTTATTAATAGTCGAAGAGAGTTACAAATATAGATTATTGATACTAATGCTTTATTGATTAAACATAGTTAAATACTACGAAATAGTATACTACTCCAAAATAATGTAAAGTGATAAAATGTCATGAATCATATTTATTCATGAGTTGGTGATTGTTGGGATGTTGTGCTTGATTCGTCGGAGCTAATATCGTTATCAATGTTTTCGACGCCTTGACATTGTGCTTCCGCATCCAACCAATCCTTGTAGCACACACACATTTCAAGGGTGTCTGATCTCAAACTTGTTCTTTTTTCATCCAATACCCTTTTAGAAGCACTAAAGGCACGTTCCGAAGCAACCGAAGAGACTTGAATGCTAAGGAAGTCTTGTGCCATTGCAGACATCACCGGAAGTTGCTTACGTTGATCTTTCCACCAAACCAAAAGATCCAAGTTGCTCGAAGCTTCATCTGAAAAAGGACCCATATGATCATAATTCAAATACATTTGATACTCGGCCAAGTCGGATCTAGTAGATTGTCCCACATTTGCCCCTCTTTGATTAATTTTGGATTTAAGAGTAGCATACTTTGTACTCATGTGATCACCACTACTACCTGCACCGAAATGTGAAGACGATATACGACTTCTTGAACCAAAACGAGACTCGTAATTACTAAAAACATTAAAGAAAGCAGTTCTAATCTCATCACTATATGAATCTATATCGAAATCTAAGTTCATCATCTCCATATAGTATTCAATCAAAGAGACAGTACCATCAAATTTCCACCTAGGGTCTAAAATCATGGTAAAAACATAAACAAGTGGAATTTTTTTCCAATACTTAAGAAATTTTGCCTCCATTTTGGGTAAAAACCCACTATAAGAATCCGAACCACGATTATTAGAAAATAGTTCTGCAATGGAAATAATGTTTGAAAGAAAATGAGGAGAAGTTGGCTTATAAACATGAGAGAAAGATTTAGTTGCATCGGAAAAAGTTTCTAAAAAATCAAAATACATTTGCATATTGTTCCAATGCGTATCAAGTAAAGGGTTATCGGGAAAAATAGCATTCCAAAAGTTAGTCAAAGGCACTCTATATGGAATAATAGCGGACAACATAATATACATAGAATTCCACCGAGTGTTATTTTCGCAAGGAAATTTTCTATATTTCACACCAATTTCTCGGCAATAATTTCTCCATGCTTGACGTCTTACCTTGTTGGTGTGCAAGTGAAGAACTACAGTTCTAAAATAATCATGATATTGTCTAAGTCCTTCAAGACCATCACTTACACATAAGTTTAAAATATGACAAGCACATCGCATATGCAACAAATCGCCGTTCAAAAGAACGTCATCTAGACTACTTTTTAGCATATTAGCCACAGCCGTCATACTTGTGGCGTTATCAAAAGTAAGTGATAAAATTCTAGATTTAATACCATAATCAGAAATGCCATTAAGAATAATGTTATGCATGTTTACGGCATTATGAGGATGCTCTAACTTTGAAAAGCAAATAATACGTTTTTGTATTTTCCAATGAGCATCTATCCAATGAGCAGTAATGCATATATAAGAAATACCAATACCGGAATCCCAAGCATCAGCGGTTAAATTAAACCTACATGTCAAAGAAGCAAATTCAGAAATTAATTGATGCTTCATAGTTAAATATTGTGCCATTGCATTGCTTTTGCATGTTCTCCTTCCCGTTGGCTTGTGCTCGGGGTTGTTTGAAGTGACATAATTATTAAATGACGGATGCTCAACACTTAAAAATGGACTTTCCATTTGAATAACCATTTTAGATAATTGTGCACTACAATGATCATAATCATAAACATATTGCTCTTTTCCTTTGGATTTAGACATGTAATTGTCCATTGATCTTTGACTACTATCGGGCAATTTAGAACACATTTTCATGTGTCGAAGCAAATGGCCGGTTCCGTTTTTTGATTTGCAAGTAAATATAGTACTACAATGCACACACATGGCTTTTAACTTGTCAACGGTTTGGATAAAAGATTGCCATACGGGACTTGCTCTAACTCTATTTCTAATTGGTGCCATTTGTTCTTCGGTCATCCAAACATCCGTGGGATCGGGCGGGATGGTTTGATCCAAATTTGTGGACGTTTGTGTGGAATCTTCTTGTGATTGTTGAAATGTGGGAATTTGAGGTGGAATTTGTGGTGGAATTTGTGGAGGTCGTTGATCAAAAGTGGGATGTTGTGGCATAAAAGGAAAAGTATTAGTAAATGAAGGTGGAATTTGTGAGGGTCGACTATCAAAGCCGGGAGGAGTTGAAAATAAATTTGTCGGAGTTATTCTTAGATTTTGTTGTTGATTAGGATCCAAAGCAAACGGTGTAAAAGATTGCCATTGCATGTTTTGTGGGTGGGAAGGAGTATAATTTGTGAATTGGTTCATGTCCGTTGCTTGGGTGGGTGGTGTTTGAGGGGATGATGTAGATTCATCCCGGAGACGTGATCTTTTGGAAGTGGAAAAAGGGTTTTGGAAATTTTGTTCCATAGCCAACAATTATGTAATGTAAATAATATAATTAATTATATTGTGTGAAGTTGTGAACTAATGCAAAATATAATTATGTGAACTAATGCAAAAATAACATGCAACAATGAATATAATGTTTGAAAATATAAAGTAAAGAAATTTCTCCCCCAAAATCGGTTTCGGAATAAGTGCGTCTAGCTTTTGAGAAGCTTGGTATTTGATCGATTCACGACTTAGAACCTTGGAGGTTGGACTTCGACCCTTCACCTTTTACTCTAATTTCCAAAATTAACAATTGAGTAATTATAATAAAATTTTAGATAGTATATATATTATATATTATTTGAGTAAGTAATTATATATATAAAATATTACAAGCAATTAGAGAGAGAAATATATAAGAGAATATTATACTAATGTTTTTAGTAATTGTAATGACTAATTAATATAAGATATAATTTAGGAATTGTGGAATTAATATATTATTTGAGTAAGTAATTTGTATTTATAATATTGCAATGGAGAGATAAATGTGTATGAGAAAAGTGTAGAAAAGATGAGTAGAAGAGTTGGAATGAATTGTGAAAAATTGAGTTGAAGTGTTGGGTATTTATAGTAATTGTGTATGGAGGGATAAGTGGTGTATAAGTAATTGGAGAAACTTAAAAAAAAAAAAAAAAAAACAAAACACACCAACTCACCAAGTAGCCGTTGAAGTAGCCGTTGCCTTCTTCCAACGGTCTTCTTTTTCGGGCCGGGCCGGGCTTTGGCGGGCCGTACCTAGCGTGCCTAATTTCGGGCCTAGAACGGGCCGGACCATCGTGCCTCGTGCCGGGCCGTGCCAAAGCACGGCTTCTTCCCCCATTTCAAAGCCGTGGCCCGGATCAAGCACGTCGTGCTTCGTGCCGGGCTGGCCCGATACCATTTCGGGCCGTGTTCGTGCCCGGGCCGGGCCGGGCCGGCGGTCGGGCCGCCCGTGGCCCGCGGCCCGTGATGCCAGCTCTACCCACAAGTATTGAAATGAGTAATTGACCCCCACAAGTTTCACAATTGGTGAAATTGAATCTCTTCCCAGTTTATCGCGAGATATTCAATATTTCTTCAATATCTTACCTACAAAATAATATTATCAAAAATATTATCTAGTTAAAATAAAACTCAAAAAATTATATTTTTTACAGCTCAATCTCAATGCTCCTATTACATACTACGAGAAAAAAAAACTTAAAGAAAAAAATTGTATTCACATTAAACGTGATAAACACATCACTGGTCCCTAAATTTAATTTTTTTCCTTCGAGTATTTTTTTCTCCTTTAGATGAATTTTTAGTTTTAAATTTCCATGTGATAATATTTTATTTCGATAATATTAGTTTTTTTTTTAAACTTTATGATATTAGATTTGAAGGTGGTATTTTGGGGAGATATTGAATATCTCATGATAAATTGAGAATATGCTTGATTTCACCAATTGCAAAACTTGTGAGGGTCAATTGCTCCTTTCAATACTTGTAGGGCTACATTTTACGTAGAGGCAAACGTATGGGGGTTATAAACCACTTTCGCCAAAAATAAATAGATCTAAAATTGATATACATTTCGAAACAAATCTTTTTTTTTTTTTTTTTTGGGGGGGGAAAAATGTAAGTAATTTCATTAATCAACAAAATTTATTTACAAACGTGTCTACATCAGTTAGAAATTCATTTCCAACTCAATAGAACAGCAGCAGAGCCGCCCCCAAAAAACCAAACCCAATTCTATTCAAATCAAATTTCTATCAATTAGCCAGTCCCTATCCTTGCCCTTTATATTCTGAATCTTCTGATCTAGCCTGTTTCTTGTTTCCTTTTTTATCAGTTCAACAATTCCTTCAGCCCTGAGCACGGAATTCTCAATCCTACACCTATATATATTCATCATTCTCCATACCTGATAAATCAGGTTACAAATTATGCTCCCTGCTGTTAAGTTCCTGATTTTTTATCCAAGTTTCTGAAAGTTATTTAGCCCCTAATTAGACTAATTTAATTAGTACTTAATTATCCCTAATTAAGTTTAGCTAAGATCTTTAGTTGCATGTAAGATTAAAGCAATAAAAAGTGTATCAAACAAGTTTTTATACCTTTAATCAAAAATGGAATTGACCACACCTTCAAAGAAGGTTCTTGAGCTACTAATTAATGGGGATCCTCCTCCTTAATCTTGAGTTTACAAGTTAGGAAACCTCCTCTCTTGATCCACCAAAGAAGCTCTCCAAAAAACCTCACTAAAAGACTAGTTTTTATGAGATTTTAACCCTAAAACCTTATATATAATTAGCCAACAAAGTAGCTAATGATATATTAGGCTTAGATAAGTGTTTTGATCAAGTTTTCATTGACATGCAATGAAGAAAACTTGATTTAGAAGGTGTTGTAACTTGGCTGATTTTTTAGAGAAAATGAAGGATTTTCTCTCAAATCCTGTCTCTAAAACAAGTTGTATTTGTGAGAAATGATGTAAAATTGTGTGTTTTGACCATAAAACACATTATATATAGTGGTGGTGGCAAAATGACTATTTTGCCCTTACTAAATATGCCCCTCAACATCTTATGTTACAATTTGGGTATAATTTGTACACTTATTTCTTTAAGTGTTAGTTAATTATTATATCTCTATATAATAATTACTAATTACATCATTTTAAGCTAAAATTACAACTCTTTGTAATTTAAATAGTTAATTGTCAATTTTGACAATTTACACAAAAACCATAATTTATTCGATCTGAGTTCCGAACTCATAAAACACTATCCGATATAATCAGTTAACTCTTTAACTGATAAATTAGGGTTTATATTATATTGTATTAAATACAAATATAATATCCTTTGGAAAAACTATCTTTATCGGTGTGACCGAGAGGGATCAGTTGATTACCGCCGTCAAACGACAATAACGTCAAACTCTAGCCAGCCAAGCGTTATCGATTTACGTTAATCAACTGACTTAGTATATATAATATATCCCAGCTTTATTTCTAATTAGATTTAGTTAGTCAACGCATTATTGTCGGAGGACACCTACTCCAACAATCTCCCACTTGTCCGAGTCAAGTCATGCGTTACCGATTCTCTTGTCCGTTATATCTCCCACTCAATGCGAAGTATCTTTCAGGTCGAACTTGCATTGGATCTTTATCAAAAGTGGTTTTCTCGATCTGGATTATGAATGTCTGACCGGAATATTTATCATAGATCTCTTCCGAGCGTGGTCACGCATTTCCAGTCACAATTCCTAGACTGGCCCAAAGATATTATACCCTGACGTGGGTGGACAATCCCTTCTTGACTTATTTTCTTTGTTTCATACAGTCGGTAATAACCCAATAGATGCCCTTTTAGCCTCCTTTTACGGCATGACTTAGGACATAAATCAAAGTCACCGCCTACTGCATAAACTCAGACAAACAATCTCAGGTCGAAAGAATCGACTAATAGGAATAATATAGATTACCTTGTTCCGACCAGGCACAAAGGTTCTATAATTGGTCAAATGTCTGACCGAGTGTCATCTACAGTCTGTCTATGTAATCGGTTATTCATCTCTATAAATCCATGACCATTGAACTAGTCATCAACCGACTTACAATCTAGTCAATTAAGACGTCACCTCATTTTATGACTAGAGACAAAATACACTGTTAATCATGTTCACTTAAAAGGGTTCAAATCGTCTCCACGACCTATTAGGAATCAACAGAGCATATATATAATTCAGAATTTTATTAAAACTGATTTAATAAAAGAGTTTAATAAAACTTAAAACGATTAATTTAATTATCATATATGTAAAAGGTAATACACTTATTAACTATTACAACATATAATCTAACACATGTCAGACATACGCCTCAAATCCATCGAGGTAATATAACCATTGTGTTTAGCCTGTGATAATGGCTTGGTTAAAGGATCAGCGATATTATCGTCTGTCCTAAACTTACAAATCGATATATCTTCTCGTTCCACAAAGTCTCTAATTACATGGAACTTCTTGAGTACATGTCTAGATTTGTCACTAGATTTAGGCTCTTTAGCCTGAACTATTGCTCCACTATTGTCGCAATAGACTGTAATAGGATCCGCTGCTGTAGGGATTACATTTAATCCTTCCAGGAACTGCCGGATCCAAACTGCCTCTTTTGCAACTTCTGACGCTGCAAGATACTCAGCCTCCGTTGTAGAATCCGCAGTCACCGATTGCTTGGTGCTCTTCCAGCATATAGCTCCTCCATTTAGCATGAAAACATATCCCGATTGATATTTTGAATCATCTCGATCTGTTTGGAAACTAGCATCCGCATAACCCTTTACACAAAGCTCAGAATCCCCTCCGAAAACTAAGAACACGTCCTTAGTCCTTCTTAAGTATTTAAGGACGTTCTTAACAGCTATCCAATGGCTCTCGCCTGGATTGGCTTGGTAACGACTTGTCATACTCAAAGCATATGACACGTCTGGACGCGTACACATCATAGCATACATGATCGAACCGATTGCGGAAGCGTAAGGTTTCGATTTCATGCGTTCAATATCCTCAGGTTTAGTTGGACACTGAGATTTACTCAAAATTATCCCACTTCCCATAGGTAAAAAGCCTCTTTTAGAGTCTTTCATATTGAACCTGTCAAGAATCTTATCAATATAAGTTTCTTGACTTAATGCTAGTATTCTTTTTGATCTATCTCTATAGATCCGAATACCTAGGATGCGTTGCGCTTCTCCTAAATTCTTCATCTGAAAATGTTTCCCGAGCCAGTCCTTAATGGAGTTAAGCATGGGGATATCATTCCCAATGAGTAATATGTCATCTACATATAGGATTAGAAGAGTTACTTTACTCCCACTAAATTTCATGTATAAACAAGGTTCCTCGACACTTCGGGTGAAACCATTTTGTTTAATCACATGGTTGAACCGATGGTTCCAACTCCGAGAAGCTTGCTTAAGACCATAAATGGATCTCTTAAGTTTGCAAACTTTCTTAGGATTGTTTGGATCAATAAAACTCTTAGGTTATGCCATATACACTTCCTCTTCCAAAAATCCATTTAGGAAGGCGGTTTTAACGTCCATCTGCCATATCTCATAATCATGAAAAGCAGCAATCGCTAAGATTATCCGAATAGATCTGAGCATTGCAACTGGCGCAAAGGTCTCGTCGTAGTTTAAACCATGAACTTGTGTGAAACCTTTAGCTACCAATTGAGCTTTGAAAATATCTTGATTTCCATCCATGCCGGTCTTGATCTTAAAGATCCATTTGCACTGAAGAACCTTGGTTCCTTTAGGCAAGTTAACCAAGTCCCATACTTGATTCTCGTACATGGAATCTATCTCGAATTTCATTGCCTCTAGCCATTTAGCAGAATTCGGTCCAGTCATGGCTGCTCTGTAGGTTACAGGCTCATTGCTTTCTGGAAGCAAAAAGTGATCACCACCATCCTCGATCACACCTAGGTATCGATCTGGTGGGTGGCTTGATCTGCCTGACCTTCTAGGAGTGGAAAATGGAACCACAGAGTTAGACGATTCAGGAATGTATTCTGGCAAAACATCCTGAGCCTCATTTTGCATTTGTGGCTCCTGAACTTCACTAAGTTCAAATTTTCTCCCACTCTGTCTTTTAGAAATAAATTCATTTTTTTAAAAGACAGCATCTTGAGATACAAAAACTTTGTTCTCTAGACGATTGTAGAAGTAATATCCTCGAGTCTGTACAGGATAACCTACAAAGAGACATTTATCAGATCTTTGTGCAAGCTTATTGTCAGTCTTGTTTTTGACATATGCTTCACAACCCTAGATCTTGATAAATGAGAGGTTAGAAACTTTTCCTCTTCCATAACTCATATGGAGTTTTCGGAGCTGATTTAGTCGGGCATCTATTGAGTGTGAAAATAGCAGTTTGGAGAGCAAAACCCCAGAATGAATCAGGAAGCTCAGTCTGACTCATCATTGATCTTACCATATCCAACAGGGTACGGTTTCTTCTTTCGGCTACACCATTTAATTGTGGTGTACCAGGAGGTGTAAGCTGTGATATGATTCCATAGTCTTTCAGATGAATATCAAAGTCATTACTGAGATATTCACCTCCCCGATCTGATCGTAAGGCCTTGATCTTCTTTCCTAATTGGTTTTCTACTTCCTTTTGAAATTCTATAAATTTCTCAAGTACCTCACTTTTATATTTAATTAGGTAGATGTAGCCATATCTACTAAAATCATCTGTAAAAGTGACAAAGTAGTCATAACCTCCTCTAGCAGTGATTGTCATTGGACCTCAAACATCTGTATGAATGAGGGCCAACAAATCACTAGCTCGTACTCCTTTTCCTGAAAAAGGTGCTCAAGTCATCTTGCCTAAAAGACAAGATTCGCATGTTCCATATGATCCAAAATCAAATGGTTTGAGAACTCCATTGGCTACGAGTCTCTCAATGCGTTTTTCGTTTATATGCCCTAAACGACAATGCCACAGGTAGGATTGATCGGGATCTCCTATTTTGAGCTTTTTATTTGCTACATGATAGACCTCATTTGTCAAATCTAAAACGTAAATACTGTTTATAGATTTGGCCGTTCCGTACACCATATCATTAAACAAGAAGGTACAATTGTTGTTTCGTATTGAAAATTCAAAACCTTCAGCGTCTAAAACAGAAATCGAAATTATATTCTTACTTAGAGTTGGTACAAAATAGCAGTTATTTAGATACAACTCTAGCCCAGAGGCCAGTGACAGAATATACGTTCCTACAGATACGGCGGCTACTTTAGCTCCATTCCCGACACGGAGGTCAACTTCACCTTTTGCCAGCCGACGTGCCTTCGTTAGCCCCTGCAAGTGATTACAAAGGCGAGATCCACATCCAGTGTCTAATACCCAGGACGTGGTACTTGCATAATTAATGACTATCATATATATATAGTTGGTTTCGACTTCTTCTCCTCCAGGTACTGTCGGCAATTTCGCTTCCAATGGCCGAAATTTCCACAATGGAAGCATTTCTGTTCAGGTGTCGCGCCTCTCGTAGCAATAGAATTGTTGCCCGAAGCAACTTTTCCTTTTCCTTTGCCACGCGCGGGTTTCTTACCCTTCCCCGCACCCTTCTTGAACTTCCCCTTTTGTTTTACCGCCATGGATAAAACATCTCTATTCGCGCTCCCACTTGACACCAAATCCCTCTCATGTTGTACAAGCATGGCATGCAATTCATGAATATTTTTCTTTAAATCATTCATGTTGTAATTCGTCCTAAAAGGACCGAATGTTGTAGGCAAAGAATTAAGCAGATGGTATACCGCAAAATCTTCAGAAATTGGGCAACCTAACTTTTCAAGAGTTTCAACATTATCAATAAATTTGAGAACATGAGGACCAACTAGTTGGCCCTCTGAGAGCTTAGTCTCAAAGAAACTCGAAGCTGCTTCGTATTGAAGTTTTCGCGGCTTTTGCGAGAAACTAGTCGTGAGCCGAGCGAATATTTGAGACGTAGTGTAATCAATCATGCGTTTCTGTAAACGCGGGTGCATAGCAAAAATCAATATATTCTTAATCTAGTCAGATTCATGCTTGTACTCTTCATACATTTGTATTATTTCATGGGTGGCGTCGGGACCTGGAGCGGGAATTGGGGGTTCGTATAGAAAACGTTGTTTTCTATCAGATTGAAGGGCTAATCGCAGGTTTAACTCCCAATCAGTAAAATTGCTTCCATCCTCCTTTAGTTCATTCTTTTCCATAAAATTACGAAGCCAGGTGTAATAGCCCGATCCATCATACGTCGCAACACAACCCAATAAGATGGGTAGTCACCCCTTAGGCCCATATATCCTCTCCGAGCTCTAAAAGGTGAAGGCCTTGTTGGTAGTATGATGGTAGGAATCTATTATAAACTGATCATATGAGCCTTAATTTCCCAATGTGGGACAAACCAACTCCATAAACCACTTTCCATATTCCGTAGTGTTACAAACTCCCCCACTTAAAGAACGCAACGTCCCCGTTGCGCCTCGACCAAACCATACCAACATTAACACAGGTCCAAGATCTCCCCCGCTAGACGGCTGGTCTGGGCCTCGCCCCAGCACCCAGCACGCGGTCGCAGGATTGCTCTGATACCATCTGTAACAGTCCGATCCACCATACGTCGCAACACAACCCAATAAGATGGGTAGTCACCCCTTAGGCCCATATATCCTCTCCGAGCTCTAAAAGGTGAAGGCCTTGTTGGTAGTATGATGGTAGGAATCTATTATAAACTGATCATATGAGCCTTAATTTCCCAATGTGGGACAAACCAACTCCATAAACCACTTTCCATATTCCGTAGTGTTACACCAGGAGTCTTTGGATATTACTGAATTGGACGTTTGAGCCATTTTTGAATTTTAAACTACAACGTGGGAAAAACAATCGATCAAATTCATCGTCAAATTCACATTAAAATAATTATTTGTGAATTTAGGCATTTATATAATGATCTCTCTAAATTATATAAATGATTCCGAGATCCGATCTTATATAAATTTAGGCACGCGGACGGCGATACATCCTAAATTTATGTAATTTCGGTGAACCAACTCATGATTGATTCTACAGTTAGAACTCTCGGTTGATCGATTTCAACTAAATCAATCCTTTAGTCCCGGATTGCAAGACTTGTATTGCAAATCACGTCAAGATTAAACCAAAATTCACTCATAATAACTCTTTATTAACCTACTTCCCCAAGGTAAAAAGGAAACACCCCGCGAGGGCGAGCGTGCCCCTAATGAACAAGGGTTGCATGGGTGTGAATTGTGGAAGGACTAAATCTCGATTTTACAACAATTTTTTTGTGAGAGATCTTGTCATATTTTATCTATCGCTTTTAAGTGAACTAATTCTAGCGAGTCGCGGATAATGAATATGACAATGTGGGATTTGCGTTTGGTTATAATTGTGCGAAAATTAAACCAAGCATGCATCAAATAAATCCAAGTCCTAGCATGGCCATAAGACTAGAACCTAATAAAACAATTAAACCTAAACTAGGCTTCAAAAGCTTCAAAGGCACCGTCTTCAATTTGATCTCGACCCGCCAACCATTGGCTCCCGAAAAAGCGCCGGTCTTCAATATAAAGAAATGTACATATGGACTATCCTATTATACATTTTTGAAAAATAAGGAAATTAAATATTATTACAAACCGGCGATACAAGATCGCAATTATTACAAACCAATCGGATACCGTCCTTACATTTCGGTACAGTACCGATACTATAGTACTCTATGGCCATACTATACTTAGAATCATGCAAATAAGACCGAAAATCAGATTTTCAACTTTACAGTACAAGCAACCCGTTAAATTTAGGAATTTCCGATTCTAACTTATTAGAATCAATAATCAACACTTAAAACACCTTTTAAGTTTAAACTAACCACCAAAAAATTAGTTTTTCAATATTTAGTCTCCACTACGATTGAATTAATTAGTTTAATTTGATTATATTTGCTAACTATTTGTTCAAAAATCACATAATAAACCCGAAAGTATTTAAATAAATCATAACTAATTATGAAAAATTTTAGAAATTATTTCAATATGTGATTTAAGCTCACAACTAGTAACTAATTAAGGACAAAAATTTGAAAATTATTTTGGTAATTTTCTCTTAAGAAATCAATTTTCCACCATTTATATCATTACTAACTAATAACAAATGGCCAATAAAATTATGAAATAATTTCTGGAAATTATACTCATTATAATTCTGGAAAAAATTATAAATTTCTTAAATTAACAAAATCAACATGCATGTTAATCTAATTACCAATTAATTAGAAAACAGCATAAATCTTGTAAAAACAACAAAAAATAAGCAAAATTAGCAAATAAATTCCTAAAATACCATAATTTCGGTTGAAGCATCCACATGTCCAAAAAATCACATGCAACTTTATTTTGTATGATAAAACCAATTTTTATCATTAAAAATTAATTAAATTACTAATTAACCTAATAAAAGCTTAAAATTAACATGCAACTTAAACCGATGCTCTGATACCACATGAACGTTATTTAGCCCCTAATTAGACTCCTCTAATTATTACTTAATTACTTCTAATTAAGTTTAGCTAAGATCTTTAGTTGCATGTAAGATTAAAGCAATAAAACGTGTATAAAACAAGTTTTTATACCTTAATCAAAAATGAAATTGACCATACCTTCAAAGAAGGTTCTTGAGCTGCTAATTAATGGGGATCCTCCTCCTTAATCTTGAGTTTACAAGTTAGGAAACCTCCTCTCTTGATCCACCAAAGAAGCTCTCTAAAAATCTCACTAAAAGACTAGTTTTTATGAGATTTTAACCCTAAAACCTTATATATAATTAGCCAACAAATTAGCTAATGATATATTAGGCTTAGATAAGTGTTTTGATCAAATTTTCATTGACATGCAATGAAGAAAACTTGATATAGAAGGTGTTGTAACTTGGCTGATTTTTTAGAGAAAATTGAGGTTTTTCTCTTAAATCCTCTCTCTAAAACAAGTTGTATTTGTGAGAAATGATGTAAAATTGTGTGTTTTGACCATAAAACACATTATATATAGTGGTGGTGGCAAAATGACTATTTTGCCCTTACTAAATATGCCCCTTAACATCTTATGTTACAATTTGTGTATAATTTGTACTCTTATTTCTTTAAGTGTTAGTTAATTATTATATCTTTAAATAATAATTACTAATTACATCATTTTAAGCTAAAATTACAACTCTTTGTAATTTAAATAGCTAATTGTCAATTTTGACAATTTACACAAAAACCATAATTTATTCGACCTGAGTTCCGAACACATAAAACACTATCCGATATAATCAGTTAACTCTTTAACTGATACATTAGGGTTTATATTATATTGTTTTAAATACAAATATAATATCCTTTGGAGAAACTATCTTTATCGGTGTGACCGAGAGGAATCAGTTGATTACCGCCGTCAAACGACAATAACGTCAAACTCTAGCCAGCCAAGCGTTATCGATTTACGTTAGTCAACTGACTTAGTATATATAATATATCCCAAGTTTATTCCTAATTAGATTTAATTAGTCAACGCATTATTGTCGGATGATACTTACTCCAACGGTTTCTTCTTGCAACACCATGTATTAGAGACCGGGATGTCTAGTTTACACCAATTCTTTAGATGCTCTAGGCATTTCTTGATGTACCCACATCTAAAAAACAGATGTTCATGATTCTCGGAACCATCTTGGCACAGAAAGCAGCTATCTTCTCTGCATACTCCAATTCTCATCGGCTGGTTTTTTAAGTTGGAGTCTTTTCAACAGCGATAAGCATATCACAGCAGTCTTAAGTATTGCATACTTATTCCAAATGAAATTACCCCATACCATCTTTTGTTCAGGGCCATTTAGCCATTAAAAACCCTCTGCAACTCTGTATTCACCAGGAGATCCTACCCATAGACCATCCCCGAAGCCTGCTTGCATTTTTTTCTTTGTGCTGCAAATCTTTTTCCTGCTCCAGCTAATATCCATAGGGGGCTTGTATCTCTCCTAGTTACTCCCCTTTATATAGTATTCATTTATCCATTTCACCCACAAGGAGTCTGCCTTATTATAAACCTATACCACATATTTCCCTAGGCAAACCACATTCCAATTGAAAATAGCCCTTATGCCTACCCCTCCACTCACCTGAGGTTTACAAACTTGCTCCCATGCAACAGGAGGAGTCCTGATCTTAATTTATATCACTGCCATCCCACAAAAAATTCCTACAAACAGCAGTAATCTTCTTTAACACTAGTTTTGGTAGAAGAAACACCCTTGCCCAATAGTCATGTAAGTGTGATAACACTGATTTAACCAAGGTGATTCTACCAGCATAGGATAGTTTTCTGGTACTAATTGCCCTTATTCTCGCAACTATCTTCTCTGTAAGGCAATTACATTACATTACTATCTTCTCGGTGCGCTGCTTTGGGTTATGGCTTCCTCCCCTTCTCTTTCTCTTCTTTGGGGGAGTTGGATCCTTCAGTTGTTGCTCTGCTAAAGCGGATCCAGCAGTTCTCCAGGATGCAGGATATCGGGGCGCACGCTGCAGCTTTTATTTTTACTAGGATTGGTTTTTCCATAGCAAAGGGTGTGGGGGCTCAGATCGTATCTCGGCTCCCCACCAATTTCTTGTAAATTATTATAATATTAAGATCATAAGTTCAAAAAAAAAAAAAAAAAAAAAATGGACAATCTACCTGCAGTTATGGGGAATCCTAGGTACTTGGAAGGAAGTTCCCCTTTCTTGAACCCTGAAAAATCAATTATCTCTCGCATCACATTTCCACCCACTCCCGCAAAATATATTTCTAACTTTGTGGGGCTCGAACATAACCCCGATGCCTCTGAGAATGCAGCAAAGCCCCTTAGCAGCAGAGAAACTGATCTAAAGTCACCCTTGCAGAGCAAGAAAAGATCATCAGCAAAACAAAGATGATTCAATTTCAACTTATGGCACATTGGATGATATTTGAACTCTTTTTTCTCAGCCACAACATTGAGGATCCTACTGAGGTACTCCATATATAGAGTGAATAACTAATGATATGAGCGATTGTGTCGTGTTTCAATTAGATAGATTTATGGAAGAGTTTCACGGAAATGAGATTGTTGTGTGAATTGTTAATAATTGACCATGAGAATCTCTCTCTCTCTCTGTTTTTTTTTTTTTTTTTTTTTTTTTTTTTTTTTTTTTTTTTTTTTTTTTTATATTCTTAGTGTTTTCTGTTTTCTAAACTCTCTCTAAACTTTTCAAAAAACCCCCTTTTAAAATTAAGCTTTGCATATAAAAAAATCTATAGAATGGATCTCAAATTAACATACATTTCGAAACAATGCTAATGATATACGTTTGGAAATTTTTTGATACATGGTGTGATAGTATTAGTGGTGTCTAAGGAATATATTTTATCACATTTTGGTGGTCGTTTTAGTGTGATTTATATAGGTTAGCGAGTATTCTCCTATTTGTTGGTTTGTGTTGTAATTAGGAGAATATAAGCTGCTCTTGTATGATGAGATATAATCACTCCATTTGGATTAGTGTTCACATGTTAAAGACAAGAATGACCAAGCTAAGACCATGGAAGATACCACCAAAGACCAATTCTACCTACAAGATGACTCGAGTTAAAGAGTTGAAATTTTGATAGCCAAGGACACAATGTCAACTTCTGAACGCCATAACATTCCTTGTAGATGAGTTTTCACAGAAACTATACTTGGAGAAAGTTAATGTTATGAGCTTTCCAACGATATATTATGAGCTCAAAACTGATTTATGAGGTGAGAGTTATGTGCGTTTGAATATCGGCTCGGGGCCGCCTGTCTCGACTCAGGACAGTTTGTCTTGAGTCGAGAGTTCTCTGTTTCTGGTAATTCTAATGTTTAGCATTCTCGACTTGGGGATGTTTCCTCGAGTCGAGCATAGGTTTTCCGGATATTTTTAGTAGTTTTATTTTATTTTCTCTTTTTATTTTATTTCTTATTTTAGATTTGTATAAATAGGGGAGGAGAGAGAAAACACATTATCCCATTTTGCTTCATTCTCCACCTCTCCTCCTTAGCTTCCCCACAATATTTTCCTCATCTTTTGTAATATGGAGAGCTATTCTCCAAATCTTGGTGAAACACTAATATTTCGATTATTAATGTAAGTTATCGTTTTTCTTTCGTTTACGTACTTGATTGGTTGTTATTCCTTGCGTTTATTTATAATCTTATCTCGTTTTATCTAGGTCGCTACTAGATTTAGCTTGGTTTGATTATTAGCTTGTTTAGATAATTTGGTGGTATTCGATTATCTAGATTTGTGAAGCAACCTTCGTTTATTAATGCGCGGTCGCGGTTTTTAGACTTAGGGGGAATTAACACGGTAATTGAAGGTTAGGATTAGTTAATGCGCGATTGCGGTTAATTAGTTACTAAACTTGTTACTCTTGATCGATATTAGCTCGTTGTTATTGCTACCACTAGGTGGAACCGAAGACGGTCGTTTAGGTTATGTGGAGTGGTTAGGGTGAATTTAGAGTGGTCGCCTAAATTCACTAATGTTAAGAACTAATAGAACTACCTTCACGATTAAGTAATCAAAGTGAAGGAATAATTTAATTTCTTGCGGAAATAACTCGTTAGTGATAGTTGTGGATCCACGACTTGTCCCTAATTAAAAACCACCTTTTATTTACTTGTTTTATGCTTGTTACTTTGTTACCAAATCAAATCAAAACCCCCCTTTGTAACGTTACTTTGCATTTAAACACCGTTAGAATTAATCCTAGTTTCTCGTAGATACGATCCTGACTTTCCTAACTACATTAGTTAGATAGAAGAGTTATTTGGTGGTGGCAGCTAATAAGTTGTTATTATTAGTCAAATTACCGTTCAATACTATTAAGAAGATAGGATAAGCGGGTATCGAACACAATTAAACCACTTTGATAGGTAATTTGAGCAACCGCTACCAAATTCCCCTCCTTTTAGTCCTAATTTGTCTAGTGACCACTCAAACAAATCACAACCAAAGGCATGAAGAGCAAGGATTAATAAAATATTATGAACAACCCAAATTAGAATATAATTAGCCGCAACCGCGACACTAATCAAATCTAATCTATTAGTTGCCTAATTAATTCCCCAATCACAAATTAGTCATAACCATACACTAATCATGTGAAAGTTGCTTCCTTTAGGGTTAATAATCAATGACCATCAACAATTAGCCAAGCATGAGAAATACCCAATTCAATCTAATCAACCAATTAGAGAAAATAAAGGTAACTCCAGCAATTGAAGAACAAGAGATTAATTATAATGAAATTAAAGGCAAATTAGAGAGAAGAAATCTTACTAATACATAGGAGTGAATGGTTTGATTACACCAAGAGTCTAGAAGGGGATTAAGCTTCCATACTAATTATTACAATAATATTTGAAATGGAATTCATAATAAAAATACTCTCTAAAACACTCTCTAGAATGAATTAAGAACAAGTTGAAATAATATAATGAAAAGTGATAAGTATCGTTAAGGGTCCATGCCCCTTTATTTAATCTAAGTACAAAACACTAGAAGACAAAATAGATATTTAGGCAAAAAGAAACCGTCATTAACCTCTAGGAAATTTCCCGGAAGCTACCTTTCTCGACTCGAGAAAAGGGATCCTCTAGTCGAGCGAAGGAATTCTCGACTCGAGGAACATCCTTCTCGAGTCGAGCGAGAGAATCCTCGACTCGAGGCTACCTTCTCTCGAGTCGAGGAACTTGAATTTTCCTCCTCTCTCCGCTTTTTTCCTCGACTCGAATGGTCCTAAACCCGAGTCAAGGGGTGATGATTTGCATGATCTTCAAAGGTTGGTCGGCTGCTTCTCGCCTCGTGGTAGCACGATCCTCGATGATTCGGCCGCTCGATCATCGATTAGTCACCATTGGTCTCCGAATCCTAAAAATCTTCTAAAACCCCGCAATAAAGCTCCAACCAAACCGATACACTGGGACAATAGAATCTCTATAAAACTGCTCCGCAAGACTCCTAAATATCACTAAATCGACTCCCTTAACGCACATCAATCTCACCACATCAAACTCCCCCATGGTTAGACCTTTACTCGTCCTCGAGTTATCCAAACCTCCACACTAAAACACCTAGGTCTCTCTTATAGCACTGGGTGAGTCTCATTCAAACATGATCTGTCAAAAACCCGCAACACAACATGTCTCAAACCTAGTTAGAGTTGGAGCGGGTGCAATGCTCAACACCCCACCTCTAACCATCTTATACTACAAATTAACCCAGACCGAATAAAGCAAATGGGGACTAATGAGTCCTAGGCTCTCTAGTTGCTCTCCTACTCCCTCTTAAGCCAATATCCGGGAAAATGCCACCGGATGTGACTCATCTCTTATAAACCACCGACTCCACTTATATCATCGAAACGCAAGAGAAATTTCTATACTAGAACCACCAATTTTTAAACACCGAACCTCCTTATACTCCATTGATGATCCTAACCCGTATCGCCCCAAACTCCTCTACTTACGCCGCCGGCCGTGGATTACCTCATTTTTTTTCATTTTTTTTTTTGAAAAAGAAAGACACACCTATATTACAAACAAAGTGACACGTGCCAAAAACGATCGAAATACAATGCAAAGTCAAACCTCTCCCCCATTATAAAATTTCGTCATTGCCTACGATGATAAACCAACACCAATTAAAAATGACAAGAACGAACTAGGGGGATTAAAAATACACCATCCATTATCCTATACAACATGAGCAATCAACAAACCGCCTCATCTCATAAACGAAGCACCGGCTCTCGAGTCAAGAGACACCTACTCTAACTCACTCCCCTATTCTCCCTCTTGGAAATGTATCCACCCTCGTCTCACCACTACATCTCCCTCATGAACAATATGAACAACACGTGCTCCTCCAACAACGACCAACCATCCAAAAACAACCCAACCAAAATGAACCAAACAAGGCTATTTTAGTGGTTTAATTGGTAACATGGGGTGGGTAGAACAAGAATAATGGGGGGAGCAAACGTGGTGGGGCACAAAGAGAGATGGTATAGAAACAAACTAGTGAAACCGGTGGGGAGTAGTGGTTAGAATCGTGAGAGAGAGAAAAGTGAAAGAGAAAGAAATACATACCTCGTGGAAGTTCCATTTCCCTCATCACCATCAAAGCAAATGGCTCATGGTCAAAAGACCGGTAGAAGAGCCACTCTCTCATCTCACAACCCCGACTTCCTCTAAATAAGCCGCCTCCTATCACCTTACAAAACTCCTATCTCCCTGCAATAGTTGTCGGAGCATAATGACCCCACTACAATAGTTGTCCAAGAACCAAAACAAAATTGGCCATTTTTGTAATAAATTTGTGAGTTTGGGGCCAAATGTAGATGGTTTGGGACAATTAAGCATGTGGAACAAACGGGGGGTCAAAATGAAAAGAGAAGGTGTACAAACATGGGTTAAACGGGGTGATGGAGTGACTTGGTTAGAATCGAGATGAGAGGAAAGTGTATGGAAGAGTGTATTCATACCTTGGCTTCTCCGAATGATTGGCAAGTGTCACGATCTAAACAAACAATAAAAACACACAAAACAAGAAAAACAAACAATACTAGGAAATCGGTTATACAAATGAAATATATATACAAGCAAGATTAAATCCCCTCCCCCATGCTTAAAACATAAGTCTACACATCGGAACAAAGCATAAAGAGAGAAGGGTGAAAGCATAACTCACTAAGGGGGGCCGGGTGGGCGGAACTGCTGCCCACGAATGGAGAGGAGGCGTAAGCGCTCATCGATCTCCGCGAAGTCAGGGGACTTATAGTACGGAGTTTGAGCCCTCATATGGAGGCTATGGTTAGCCTCCAGAAACATCATCATCCTCTCTGTCTGGGCCTCATGGACCATCATCCTATGGTCCATGTCATCTAGTCCATGGCCAAGATCCGTCCTCCACACCTCAAATTCGGGAGGGAATGCCATCTGGGGCGCAAAGCCAGGTCCTCCCACCTGGACTCGTGGAGGGCCCGGAACCACTTCTAGCAGAACTTGCCCCTAAGCGACATTCAACCGCAGCCCCTCGATGAATAACTCCTCAGCAACCTGGCTATCATCGATCCTCAGGCGATCGACGTTGGGAAGCAACAAATTGTTCTGTACGTCCGTCCCCAACGTCCAGTGATAGCGGCCTGCATACTCCCTCAACCTCAGAACCGAGGTGATCCATCTAATCTTTAGGAGGGCTTGAATGTTTACAGTTGCAAGTCCCTCCAAAGCTACCTCCTCATCCACCCTCGGGACCTCACATCGACGGGTAATGAGGGTAATTATGCCCCCTAATCCGAGAGACCGCGCGGGAAACAACTAGCATGACATGCATGCCTCAACAAAAAGCTCTGTTCACCGTGGTCTACCATTCTCGTTCGGGATGAACGAGGCAAGACAACCATAAATTGAATGTTGTTGGGCTCTCCATGCCCAAAAACACACATGCCAATCACCCGGTAGATGAGCCTCATTGTTGGGTGAGGAACCATAGAAATCTTACCCGAGGAAGAGATCACCGGCTCTTGCGTGAGCTTGGTCCATAAAACCTTAGCCTCGAATCCCCCGTACTAGTTGTACGACTTCCTCTCATCCACTCGTGGTTGCCACCCAAAGCAACGCTCTAAATCCGCATAACTCCACTTCCCTATGCGATTTCCAAGGCGAAAAAGAATCCTGTCATTATCCGGCTCATGCTTGAGCGTGGAGAAGAAATCGTATGTCCACCTCTCATAGGTGGGAGCTGACTTGCCAATGAAGTCGAGCATGCCCCCTCTTGCTAAGTGCAATCGCACAGACTCAAGAAACCCGAGTTGCTCTAATAATGTTGGCGCATCAAAGAATTTGGTGACCACAAGCTGCTTGCGCTCAAAGAAATCATTAAAGCGTGCCTTCTCCGTCTCATCCAACCCCTCTACTCCTAAGATTTCCCAATGCTTGGGATCCCTTACCTTCTTTTGCTTCTTTGAGGGGCCGGCTTCACCATCATTTCTCCCCATTTTCAAGAATTAACAATCGAAATTCAATCACCAACACCACTAAAACAATGCTCAACGACCCTCAAGTAACCACAACCAAAAATATGGCTCACAAACACAAAATATACACTACAAAGCTCATTATCCACACTACCCAATCTTGTTTCAAGGCACAACAATTCTTCACAATGCTCAAGCAAACCAAAATACACCCACAAAGCCAACAAGAAACAACCAAAATACCAACAATGGCAAATTTCGAATTTGGGGAGTGTTCTTACCGAAATGGGCTCAAATTGAAAAATATGAGCGAAATTGATCCTCCAAATTGTTAGCAATAGCCTCACCACCGCCCCTCGGTGCTTTTCCACCCTTAAAATCGACCCAAAGGCTCCAAGAAACAAAACCCTAATTTCTAGGGTTCTTGAGAAAAATTGAAATTTTTGAGTGAAATTTGATGAAATAAGTGTTTTTGGGGTTGATTTGTTGTTTGTGGTATTATTTTTGTGAAGAAATTAGAAGTTTGGGAGTGATTTTGTGTGAAGTGGTGAAGATTTGAGGAATTTGTGTGAGTGGAAGAGGTGGGTCGAAAATGGGGATGAAAAAATTTGGGGAAAATGTAGAAGGAAGAAGTGAGGAGAAAGAGAAGGGGGTCGGGATTAAAAATCTGGAGAAAAACAGAAAATGAAGAATCCTCGAGTCGAGAAGGACTGCCTCGACTCGAGAATCTTCTCGCTCGACTCGAGTCATCCTCCCTCGAGTCGAGGATTCGACCCCGATATAGAACCATCCTGCTGCTGATCCTCGACTCGAGGGGCATTCTCCTCGACTCGAGGATGTGCTCCCTCGACTCGAGCCATCACTCTCTCGAGTCGAGGATTACACCCTTTTTTTCTTCCTTACTGTTCTTACGCCTCGAGTCGGGGGGTGATATCCTCGAGTCTAGGATAGCCTATTTTGCTCGGCTTTCATCATTTCCTCTATATGCAACGTTGAACAAGTGCCTCCTTGAGCTTGATTTTGGTCATTAGAGGGCGGTTTCATTTGATAGATGCCTCTTTGTGAGTTGTTACCTCCCCCATGACCTCCATAGGTCGGATTTTCTCAATTTCTTTGGCCTCCATTAGCTTCATAATTCCCTTGATCTTGAAATTGGTTTTCTATCATATCGATTGCTTTAACCACCTTGATTGTAGCCTCTATTCCCATCTTGAAAACCGTCAAATCTTCTTTGATTGCTTTGGAAGCCATTAATCGCATCAACTTCCTCAAACTCCCTTGGGGGTGAGCTCTTAACTTGATTCTTCAATATTTCTTTCATCATGCTTGCCAATTCCCCAATTTGTGAATCATTTGAAGGGGTTTCTACCACATTCACCCTCTTTACGCATCTCTTTGATTCTCTATCGCGGGAGTGAACGGCCATTTCGTCAAGCAAGTGCCAAGCCTCGGCCGGAGTCATTTTATCTAACCCATCTTGACTCGATGCCACCACGTGTCTATAGTCTTGATCATTGACCCGTGGTAGAAGAACAATATCAAGTCTTGCTCTTTGTAACCGTGGTAAGGGCAGCTAGCAATCAACTCACGAAACCGATCCCAATATGATGCCAATGACTCTCCCTTTGCTCAATCGTCGATATTTCCTTTTTCAAAGTGGAGGCCTTGGTGTTGGGGAAGTATTTGTGGATGAATGCCTTTTTTAACAACTCCCAAGATGTGATGCTATTGTGAGGGAGCGTATAAAGCCAATTCAATGCTCGATCCTTCAAGGAAAATGGGAATACCTTGAGGAAGAATGTATCCAAGTCAACCCCGGCCGACTTCATGTTGCTACACATCAAATGCACCCCCATGATATGTTTGTTATCATTCTCGGTGCTGAGTCCATAGAAGGTAGGTAGATGGTGTAATAAAGCACCTTTGATCTCAATCCTAGCCGTAGCCTCATCCTCGGGGAAGACTATACAAGACGGTTGTTGAGTTAGATCCGGAGCCGTCAACTCCCTAATACTCATGTCTTTTGGTGGAGATTCGAGAAACTCGGAAAAGGCGGAAGTCCACGATCCTTCTTCTCTAAACAACCCAAACTCGGCAAAAATGTTCTTCTCCTCTTCAAACAAATGTTCCTCTTGCTCCAGTGGAATCCTTTTTCGTACCCTAAGAGTTCTTTCAAGTTCCAAATCTAGTTCAAAACCACTCAAATCGGGATTAGTAGCAGGGGTTTGGACCATAGGCTAGTGGCCCAAACACCGAAAGAAACAAGTAAGAACAAGCCTCAAACACACTTAGAAGAATAAGAACATACAAAAATAACAAAAAGAAAAGAACATAACAAATATGTACAAAAACCACACAAAAATAGCAAAAAGACTAAAATACGTCTCTTCCCCGGTAACAGCGCCAAATTTGACAGCTAATAAGTCGTTATTATTAGTCAAATTACCGCTAAATACTATTAAAAAGATAGGATAAGCGGGCATTGAACACAAGGAAGAGGTGATAGCCTAATATGCAAATTCTAGTGCGGAAAAACTAAAATAAAATAAATAAAGCAATTAAAAAGGGGGGTTTTTGGTTTGAGTTTGAGTAAAAGAGAAATAAACGAAATATCCAATTGATTAAAGCGACCCTCGGTGATAATCTAATCTAACCAATTCATCAATAATCCCGGTTTTTAACCAATTAAACCACTTTGATAGGTAATTTGAGCAACCGCTACCAAATTCCCCTCCTTTTAGTCCTAATTTGTCTAGTGACCACTCAAACAAATCACAACCAAAGGCATGAAGAGCAAGGATTAATAAAGGATTATAAACAACCCAAATTTGTATCTAATTAGCCGCAACCGCGACACTAATCAAATCTTATCTATTAGTTGCCTAATTAATTCCCCAATCACAAATTAGTCATAACCATACACTAATCATGTGAAAGTGGCTTCCTTTAGTGTTAATAATCGATGACGATCAACAATTAACCAAGCATGAGAAATACCCAATTCAATATAATCAACCAATTAGAGAAAATAAAGGTAACTTAAGCAATTGAAGAACAAGGAATTAATTACAATGAAATTAAAGGCAAATTAGAGAGAAGAAATCTTACTATTACATAGGAGTGAATGGTTTGATTACACCAAGAGTCTAGAAGGGGATTAGCCTTCCATATTAATTATTACAATAATATTTAAAATGGAATTCATAATAAAAATACTCTCTAAAACTCTCTCTAGAATTAAGAACAAGATGAAAAAATATAATGAAAATTGATAAGTATCATTGAGGGGTTCATGCCCCTTTATTTAATCTAAGTACAAAACACTAGAAGACAAAATAGATTTTTAGGCAAAAAGAAATCGCCATTAGCCTCTAGGAAATTTCCTGGAAGCTACCTTTCTCGACTCGAGAAAAGGGATCCTCGAGTCGAGCGAAAGAACTCTACTCGAGGAACATTCTTCTCGAGTCTAGCGAGAGAATCCTCGACTCGAGGCTAGCTCCTCTCGAGTCGAAGAACTTGAATTTTCCTCCTCTCTCCGCTTCTTTCCTCGACTCGAATGGTCCTACTCCTGAGTCGAGGGGTGATGATTTGCAAGATCTTCAAAGGTTGATCGGCCACTTCTCGCTTCGTGGTAGCACGATCCTCGATGCTTCGGCCGCTCGATCGTTGATTAGTCACCATTGGTCTCCGAATCCTAAAAATCTTCTAAAATCCCGCAATAAAGCTCTAACCAAACCAATACACTGGGACAATAGAATCAATATAAAACTACTCTGCAAGACACCTAAATATGACTAAATCGACTCCCTTAATGCACATCAATCTCACCACATCAGGTGGATATCGCGACAATATCTTCACACCAAATTTGGCGCCGTTGTTGGGGAACTTGCGTATTTTTAATTCTTTTGTGTGCTTGTGTGCGTTTACATTTTTTGTATGGTCTGGGCCATCATGTATGGTCTAGACCGTGTTTCAATCATATATTTGTATGATTTTATTATTATTTGTTTTTATTTTTGTTGAATTATTTTTCTTTTGTTAAATTTTTTCATTTTTTCATTCCTTATGATTTATTATTTTGTGATTCATGGAGTTCTACAAGGTTCCTCAAGGTGATGAACCTTTTCATAAGTATTTTTCTCGACTAGAGGAGATGTGTCACATTTGTCCTTTATTCTTCTATTGGAAAATAAACATGATTTTTCTAGAGGATATGAACTGTGAAACTCGTGAATTGGCTGAGTATATGAGTAATGGGAGACTCTTTGACATGGATCTCTGTAAGATTTGGGATTTTTGACGATTTATGGCATATCAATGTGCGCAGGATGAGGATTTAAAACTGCGAGAACTCTTACAAATAGCCATAGACCAATGCGAGAGTTTCAATAATGCAATGACAAATTTAAACAATGAGCGTCTCACATCTTTTTTAAGACACAAGAGCCCCCTTTTGACATTGACATCAATTATTTGAAAATGAATGAAGAAGAGGAGTCTCAAGAAGTGCTTCTTGGTATTAATGGGCACTCACAACATTATATCGATGCATCTTTTGTTTTAGAGACCGGTGTGAGTGAGCATGATACTCCTTTGATAGAGGATACTATATTTTTTAGTGATGATGTTGATGAAGATGATGATCATGATCATGCTGTTTCAAAAGAGATCTCTTCTTTTTTGATTTCACAAGGTTCTGATACGACCCACTTAGTTGGGGGTAATGTTGGGTTTTAATGCTAAAAAATGAAAGCTTTTGGATCGTTTTATTGGCTAATTCGATTATATGAATATTTGTGCTTTAATCTAAGAATTAGTGGCTTTTTAATGTATTTGTGGCCTCAAGATTGATGTGCAAGTGTGTGGAAAGGACAATGAGGCAATAAAAGATGATCCAAGAAGCGAGATGACAAGATTTGGACAAATTTGGAAGCTAGGTTGAGAAATTTCAGTCCAATTACGGAAGGTCAACTTTGAAACTTCATAACTTTTAAACGGCTTTGAATTTTGCAGTGAGACCAACGGCATATTAATTTTCATGATCTTAGCTTTCCATGAAGTGGTCACACGTCCTCATAGGCCAAGTAACGAAGAAGTTATGACCGTTTGAAAAATGTCGCCAGAACCAGTCCGGCGACAGAAACATAGAGCTTTAGACGACTCGTCTGTATTTGGGACGAGTCGTCTTGACGCTTAAGACAAATCGTCTGGAATCAGGACGAGTCGTCCAGACGCTGCGTCGGTTAAGTACGGGTTTCCATATCCCGTCTTGTAATCTTTTAGTATAAATACTTTAAACTTTTGGTAGTTTTATTCATTCAGTATTCAAGACCTAAAGTTGTATTATTTTCAAGACTATGCAAGGCTAAATACTTTATTCTCGGATTTATTAATCGAAGCTATTATTCACCGACAATTGTGAGTTTGATTTCTAATTCTTAATTTCGTTTGAGTATTGTTTATTCTCTTGCTATCATTGTTGTTATTGATTGATTTGCTGTTAATTAGGTGGCCACTAATTAACCCTAGATTAATCTTTATTGCTAGATTCTCAATTAAAAGGTTAATTGTTTGATTGTTGAATCGATTAGTGGAAACTAGGTCTAATTGCATGTTTATCATCGTGATTAGATTTAGGGGGGAATAAACACATTAATTGAAGATCGAAACCGTGTGTGTCTAGATCTTATTAATCTTAGTTGATATCGTTTAATTGCTTTATGCTTTCGCTGGATTGAATTTAGGCGCGCGTCTTTGTTAACCACCGATTAGGGTTATTAGGTAGGGTTGATCTCTCCTCTTAGCTACAATTAAGAAACGATAAGAAATTATATTTCTACAACTAAGTACTCAATGAATTAGGATTAGTTGATAACTAGGACCAATTAGGTGAATGATAGTGGGTATTAATTGTCCGAAATCTTTAGCTCAATTGATTTACAAATTACTCTTTTAGCTTTTGATTACTTGATCAATTACAAACTCAAAACCCTCCATTTGGTTACCATTACATACTGAGACAATTACCTTTCTCTGTGGATACGAACTTTGCTTGCCTATTACTAAGTTTTAGGTTTGTATTGATTAATTATATTTGTAGGCATATGACTTTAGCCTGTCAGGTTCTTCCATTGATCTTGAAATTACCCCTTTGGAGGTTTTTGATGGTCTCACCTTGACTCGTGGTTTAGTTGATGATGATTCCCTTCGGATTTCTTTGGACGAGAAATTAGGTGAGTGTAGAGGGCTTATATTCTTAGAAGAGAATGACAATAGAGAGACTACGAATGAGCACATTGATCCCTAAGCCCCCTTGGATTGATTATCATCGTTCATTTTTATCTCTTATTCCAGACTTGTTGCATCAAAAGCCTAAAGAGAACAGCATAGGAGACAGTTTTGAACATAGAGGTTCTGGTAATCCTTGTTTTCATGTTTTTGTCTCTATTGTTCATGCATTATTGTTTACTAATGTTTTCGACTGTCATTCTTACGAGGTTTGTGGTAGCTTGTTTTACAAGCTTTTAAGAGCTTGAATTGTTTCGCTCTTAGTTTTTAGTGTGAGGATATGCCTAAAAAAGGAGTCTTTCACACATGTTTGGTCATCTAAGGTGATTCCCTAGCATGAGTCGAGCCAACGACGTTAAACACATGCGCTTCTCGGGAGGCAACCCGAGCATTTTTATTTTTAACTTGTTTGTTATTTGTGTAGTTTAATGAGAGCACTACCACTAGAGATGTTCCAAAGGTATGCATTTTCGTTCCCATTTCTCTCTTCCTTCTCGTTATTCTCACCTATCTTTCCATCACAATTTTTCCTCACCTGTTTTTGTAAACCATCTCTCTTTGTTCCTACCTATGATTCACCATTTTGTTTCATTTTCCAATTACACTTTTACCCTTACAACAAAAGTTTTTCCAATTAAACCATTTATGGTGTACTTGGAGGTTTCACTATGTTTGATATGTTGTTTTGGCGTGTTTGTGGTACTTGATGGTGGTGAGTAAGTCCTTTTTATTTTTATGAGGACATTGTCATTTGAGGGAAAATGGAGGTCTTGTGAGAATAGTGTGATAGATTGGTGACGACTTTTTCTTGAGGGCGTATGGGATACGGTGTGAGTTGAGTGTGGCTTAACACCTTGGTTTTATTTGATTTGAGCCCATTGGCTTGAGGAAAGTGAGAAGGAGATGTTCATTATTGGTTATTTTTAGAGTTCTATGGGACAAGTGCCTATATTGTGAATTCATCGTTTCCTTTTCTTATTTTGATCTGGTTCACATTGAGGATAATGTTCGATTGAACATTGTATTATATAGTTTGTTTTACTTTAAAAAAAAATTGAAAAAAAAAAATGAAAATCCAGATTGGTGAAAACTCACAAGGGTGAGCGCCAAGGCAAAAATGGAAGTGTGATGTGAGATACTAAATAGATAGAGTGGCTAGGATGAAAACCCGATGGGCATCCTAGGCAAGATGAGAAAACCCGATGGGCATTCTAGGCAAGATGAGAGAGCGGAAAAACAAGAGAGTATCACAGTAATTTGTATTGCATTTTTGTTTTGGCGATGATGGCATAAGTGGCGGTTTTGAAGGAAGATCGAGTAGGTTTTCACTTGGTTGTTTGGAGGTCCGCATTAGAAAAGATTAGGCAACTAGAAACCCTCACTACGCTATGAAGATATAAGGGGCGTAGGTGGATTCGTGAGGTAAGTTTGATACCGATGACACTATTACGGGTCATAATTCGTGTGAGGGTGTTATGTGAGCTAGCTTGGGGGAAGAATAGGCTATTGTTAGTTGCCCTTAGCTTTATTTTGCGACTTCTCTATGGAGTAACAAGAAGGCAATTTTGTGTACTTCGTTCTATGGAAGTAGTTTGGTTGTAAACTTGTTCCACGTTTCATTTAATTTTTAGACCTCGGTGTTTTAGGAGAGTACATTACTCGAGGACGAGTAAAATATCTAAGCATGAGGGAGTTTGATGTGATAGTATTAGTGGTGTCTAAGGAATGTATTTTATCTCATTTTGGTGGTCATTTTAGTGTGATTTATATAGGATAGTGAGTATTCTCCTATTTGTTGGTTTGTGTTGTAATTCGGAGAATATAAGCTGCTTTTGTATGACGAGATATAATCATTCCATTTGGATTTAGTGTTCACATGTTGATAAATTATAATTAGGGTTGTGAACGATAGTTGTGTTGTCGTTATTGATGAGAGGTGAACCCCTATTTATATCGTTACAATAGCTTGAACGATAAGGCGGAGATCTACTCCTAATATTCCATAATATTATTCCTACCATAGTCTAGATATTCCCTAATCATATTCCTAATACAATATAGGAATACTTCCATAATCCTCTAACACCCCCCCTCAAACTCATGGTAACTTTGTAAAAGTTTCCATGGGTTTGAAAATTACAAGAATTGTGTAAAAAAAAAAAAAAACAGTATCCATAGTTGCTTGACCAATCCGCAATCCCTCGTTCATTCTTGTTCAGCAGCAGTTTGAGACGGTTTAGTGGACATCAAAAACCAAATTCATACGGTTTAGTGGACACCGAAAAACCAAATTTGCATGATTTGATGGACACCGAAAAACCAAATTCGTACGATTTAGTGGACACCGAAAAACCAAATTTGTAATTCAGTTTTGATGGAACTGAAGAAACCAACCATTAATTCGGTTTGATGGTACCGAAAAACCAAATTTGTTTGTAGTTTGTCAATGGTCGAATTTGGTTTGACCAAGTTTAGTTTGTCACGAAAAAGTCAAAATTGGTTCGACAATATTCATGAGAGGGTCGAAAATCGTACGACCGAATAGTAGTAGTAAAGGCTGAACGTAATACAACAAGGTTCCCATGGGTCGTCAACTCGTCATGTAAGGGGTTTACGGAGATATGAAACTTTTATTTTGTTTAGTTGAGGGAGTAGGCTAGACTTTACATAGGTAGGGAAATAAAAACAATTGAAAGTATATTTTGGTTGTTTTCTAGCTAAATAAAAACGATTGAATCATTTCGAACAAGTCCCGCCGGTGGGCGCCGTATATTATTAGCCTACCGGCAGGTAGCGGAACGATGTGAAGAGTCCTCTAGGAAAGAGGCTCTGTAACCATGATAAATTATAATTAGGGTTGTGAATGATAATTGTGTTGTCCTTATTGATGAGGAGTACCCCTATTTGTATCGTTACAATAGCTTGTACCATAAGGCGGAGATCTACTCCTATTATTCCATAATATTATTCCTACCATAGTCTAGATATTCCCTAAACATGTTCCTAATACAATATAGGAATACTTCCATAATTCTCTAACACATGTTAAAGACAAGAATGGCCAAGCTAACACCATGGAAGATACCACCAAAGACCAATTCTACCTACAAGATGACTCGAGTCGAAGAGTTGAAATTTTGACAGCCAAGGACACAATGTCAACTTATGATCGCCATAACATTCTTTGTAGATGAGTTTTTGCAGATAATCTACTTGTAGAGTAAATTTCATGTTATGAGCTTTCCAACGATATATTATGAGCTCAAAACTGACTTCTGAGGTGAGAGTTATGTGCGTTTGAATATCGGCCTGCGGAGCAATTTCTCGACTCGAGAGAGGTATGTATCGACTCGAGGTTTCTTCTTCTAGAGTCGGGCATCCATTGTCGAGAATTTTTTATTTGACGAGTTAAATCTCGAGTCGAGAAATATCTGTCTCGACGCGGAGCCGCCTGTCTCGACTCGGGACAGTTTGTCTAGAGTCGAGAGTTCTCTGTTTCGGGTAGTTCTAATGTTTAGCATTCTCGACTCGGGGCTGTTTTATCGAGTCGAGAATAGGTTTTCCGAATACTTTTAGTAGTTTTATTTTCTTTTATCTTTTTCTTTTATTTCTTATTTTAGACTTGTATAAATAGGGGAGGAGAGAGAAAACACATTATCCCATTTTTTTTCATTCTCCACCTCTCCTCCTTAGCTTCCCCACAATATTTTCCTCATCTTTTGTAATATGGAGAGCTAATCTCCAAATCTTGGTGAAGCACTAATATTTCGATTATTAATGTAAGTTATCGTTTTTCTTTTCTTTACGTACTTGATTGGTTGTTATTCTTTGCATTTATTTATAATCTTATCTCGTTTTATCTAGGTCACTACTAGATTTAGCTTGGTTTGATTATTAGTTTGTTTAGATAATTTGGTGGTATTAGATTATCTAGATTTGTGAAGCAACCTTCGTTTATTAATGCGCGGTCGCGGTTTTTAGACTTAGGAGGAATTAACACGGTAATTGAAGTTTAGGATTAGTTAATGCGCGGTTGCGGTTAATTAGTTACTATTATTCTTGATCAATATTAGTTCGTTGTTATTTCTACCACTAGGTTGAACCGAAGACGGTCGTTTAGGTTATGTAGAGTGGTTAGGGTGAATTTAGAGCGGTCGCTTAAATTCACTAATCTTAAGAACTAATAGAACTACGTTCACGATTTAGCAATCAAAGTGAAGGAATAATTCGATTTCTTGCGGAAATAACTCGTTAGTGATAGTTGCGGATCCAAGACTTGTCCCTAATAATAAATCACCCTTTATTTACTTGTTTTATGCTTGTTACTTTGTTACCAAATCAAATCAAAACCCCCCTTTGTGACGTTACTTTGCATTTAAACACCGTTAGAACTAATCCTAGTTCCTCGTGGATAAGATCCCGACTTCCCTAACTACATTAGTTAGATAGAAGGGTTATTTGGTGGATGTCGCGACAATATCTTCACAGCAATACACACAACCAATGTTATGCGCTATTATGTCGTGTTTCAATTGAATAAGTTTATGATAGTCTAACAAAAATGGAATTCTTTATGTGAATTGTTAATAATTAATCGTGAGAATTTCTTACTTTTTTCTCTCTCATATTTATCTTACATGTTTAAAGTTTATTATCTTGTTTAGTCTTTTCACTATACACTGGACTCTCTAAGTATTTCTCATATGACGGACTCTATATATGCTCTTCAAAAAACCCTCTTTTATATACATTAGATTGTTCGGAAAGAAAATAAAATAAAGAAAAAGTAGGGAAGAGAAAGGAAGGGAACTCGTTTCTCTTGTTTGGTGTACATATTTTATAGGAAGATTTGTGTGAAACCACCTCCCACTTACATTATTTTTCAAGGAATCACCTCATCAAAAATTTTTATCGTAGAGAGCCACCTAATATAAGCAAAACGTAGGGGGAGAACCACCTCCCTTGAGTCCCTACCCATGCCACTTTTCCAGCACTTGGCCTGTAACCACCACCTTAGCCGCCCTCAACACTACCAACATGGGCACTGAAAGCTAGACACCATGTTCCGCACCACACACTACACTGCCCGTCTCTCCGCCTCCATTTTCTTTTCACTTCTTATTTATCTCACATCATTTTCAATATTGATGGTGTGCGAAGACTATTGTGGAGAGGCAACAAGAGAAGAGGAGTCGCGATGGTCAAAGACGAGCCGGGGAGAAGGTAAATGGTTGTGGAGGAGCTTGTATGTAGTGGCCGAAGATCGAGAAGAATAAGAAGATTGAGGGAGAATGAAAAGGTCGTGGAGGGTGGAGGGCGTGTAGGCGAGGGAAAGTGTTGGTCGACGTTGTAACACTACGGATTATGGAAAGTGGTTTATGGAGTTGGATTGTCCCACATTGGGACACTAAGGCTCATATGATCAGTTTATAATAGATTCCTCCCATCATGCTAACAACAAGGACTTCACCTTTTAGAGCCTACGAGAGGATATTTGGGTCTAAGAGGTGACTTCCCATCTTATTGGGTTGTGTTGCGACGAACGGTGGATCAGACTATTATAGGCGTGGCCTTATCGGTGGTAATTAAGTCGAGGGATGGCGGTGGTCGTGTGAACAGTGGTGGTTACACTGTGCAGGTGGTGTTTGGTGCTTTTGAAAATGTATTATCTTATACTATACTCCGTATATTAAAAGTTGTCTTAGACGCAACGACCATGTTTAACGGTTTCAATTAGGCCATCTACCATGCCACATGGAATGTCCCATTAAATTCCACTTAAAATTATTATTTAAGATGTCTTTTATGGTAGAGACCTATAATGACCCTCCTCAACTCAATTTTTTTGAATTAAGATTAATAACCATTTAGTAGTACTATGGTTAAACCAACAACAAAAGGACAATTTATGGAAGCTATGTTAAGCAAAGGATAAAGAACAAAACTTTGAAAGATAAGGAAACATGAAAGAAATAAAGAACGAAAGGAAGGATGGAGGCAGAGCAAAAGATAACATGCATGGAAGAAACCACGTGAATCCAAAACCTTTGTCCATGATTCATGGGGGAGCCTTTCAAACTGCAGAGATTCTCTGCACAAGTTCTTCTGCTCTATTTTCTGTTGCCTATAAATACTCTGTTCTTTGATCGTTTTTCGACGTACCAAACACTTGAAGTGTGATATTAAAGTGAAGTGTCCAGACCATAAGCGTGCCACAACTAAAGTGAGTTACGAGTGTTGTAAGATTTCGTTCGTAAAGAGAACTTACGAAATAAGTAGTCTTTCCGTAGGTGTGAAAAATGATCTTTTATTAGAGAGGCTCTGTCGAAATAATCATCGTCACTTAATTTAACCAAGGTATAATTTCTTAAACTGTTATAGAATTATTATCGCTAGGCAACGCCATTAATGTTTTTCATACACGTCTTCGATAACTGATTAATCTTGTGGCGAATAGTTATTACGGTCCAAGTAACTCGGCGGAATTACCCCATTTTATGAACTTCACCGTATTAACAACTAACCCGAGACTAATTGTTAATATGTTAGTGGTTAATAGTAACTCCATGATTAAAAAGTAATCCAACGGAATTACCCCAGTGGTGAAAATAATTTAGAGTGAATAATTTCCGCTGAAGGTCGATAAAGAGTAAATTAACAATTTGACTGGAATAACAAAGTAATCTTAAATAAATAATTTACACGATTGTTATTACTTAGAGCGAGCGAACGCACAGAAATAATCTCACTGCAATTCAAGAATCAGGTAAGGGACTTTTTCTGATTTCGCTTATAGTATTATTTTTTAATTCGTATACTCTATAAATGCTTATTTTTGAAAGACGATCAAGTACTGTGAAATATGAATATTTCCTAACTACTTTTGACTTGAGGGTCAGTTATATGTTCTGGCTAACTTTGAACTTAGGATATCCGTATGGCCATGCCAAGGGATTAAACTGGCACTGATTGAGAACTTCTGAACTAACCAAAACTATTACTATCCACTATTAAGAACTACTGTACTTGTATGAAATTGTTATTACTTGTTTTACTGTTTTGACACTTGCTTGATCCGGTTAAATTGGAGATTGTCTTTGACTGAGCTGTTGAGCTCACCCTCTCAATAATAAACTCTTTTCAGATGACCACTACTAGCTTGGAGTGAGGATTTGAGTGAGATACCTGGCCCTATATTAGCCTTATAATTTAAATAAATGCCCTTATTTATCGTTTGTACCGTAATTTTCGTATGTATAACATTATGTATCATCTCCCATGTACCTTTGACATTTGAAGATTAAGAAAAGCTTAGCCTACGTTTGTAGGTTGTCGTCTGTTATGTTCCAATGCTAGTCTTGGGGCGTGACAAGAGTGTAGATGAACATTACATCCATGGTGATACATAAGTGACTTATTCCATATATTTAATGATCAAAATTTTTTTAAAAAAAAAAAAGACAACCAATACTTGTTATCAATTGATTTACTCTTTACCACATTATTGTATACATACTTACCACATTATAGTTATTTATTTATTAATTCAATTTTTATGGTAGAGAGCGTAGGTGGACATTCCATGCATAGTGAAATATAAGTGACTTTTTCAATATATTTAATTCTCAAAATTCAAATTTAATTTAAAAAAATAATACTTGTAATCAATTAATTTACTCTGTACATTATTATTGTATACTTATTCCATTACAGTTATTTACTTAATAGTTCAATTTTGTGAAGATTTAGTACGTTAATATTGTAGATTGATCTATTACATAACCATTCTTTATTTAGTTACAAGACTTAAAAACGATAAAATTTATTTCGGACAAAGCCTGTGTAGTAAACTAGTACTATATATTAAAAGTTGTATTAGAGAGAACGACCACATTCACCGGCTTCAGTTAGGTCATTTTTCCATCCATGATGACATTTTTCATATTCCAAAAGTGAAAAATTTCTTAGATTCCAAAAGTGACAAAATTTCCAAAAAATATTAAAAAAATAATATTTACTATCAATTAATTTCATCTTTACCTTATTATTTTTTTTAAGGATCTTCAGTTCTTCACCTTATCATTATGAGTATTACTTATATGTACTTCCCTTATTATAGTTTTATTATTTAAAAAAAAAAAAATTTGTTTACAAAGAAATAAAATGAAAAACTTTATTTCGGGCATAGCCCGGGTAGTAAAATAGTTACTATTCAAAGCTAACCTACTACAGAAGTAGCATAATGATCTTTCAAAACTAACTTATTTAAGGGGTTTCATCGAATAATACCGTCTCACACAAGAATTTAATTTATGTATATTCTTGACGGTTTTATGACTTAAAAAAATCGGTTTTCTAGTTCATAAGTCATAGAACCGCCGTGGTCCTCGATGGTTTCATGTATGGGTAACGTGCACCCCATTTTGTGGAGTAAGTTTTTTCTTTTTAACCCATGCATTTTGTTTAACATTTTTCAAGCATTTTTTCAAAAAATCGTTCAGGAATTCGAAGGAAAGTGGGTGTTTTTATGTTCTAAGTTGTCTTTCTTTTAAATTTCGCTCGTTTAGGGAGGCGAGGGAAAGGAAATGACAAGTTAATGAAGGATCATTTCCCTCCACTTTGTTTCCATTCCTTCCACTTCCGATTCATTTTTACAAACCTAACGTTGGAAATATGTAAAATCTATTTTTGTTTCTTTCCTTTGCATCTATTCCTCCCTCCAAACAAGCTAGATTGCTGGTAGAAATCATAAAATAGTTTATTAAAATTTAACCTACTTTTCATATTTTAAATGGTCGATGATCTCTCCAAAGTAGTAATCCTTATTGTCAAGGTTGGCTCATTGAACCGGTCCACATTCGACTTTTTTGCCTTGGAAGATATTAAAATGATCGATCTGCCAAAATTATCGCCATTATCTATATTCCTAAGTTTCCATTATCTACTTATAAAATACATTACATAGGACTTGTATCAGTTTGAAGTGCTCTTAATTAGATTAAGAAATCAGTGTGTCCATCGTCGTGATTTGATCAATGTTTAAAAAACCGGACCAGTTCGGCCGGTTGAACTGATTTAACCAGGAACCGACCAGTAGTCCAGTCCGATTAGCTTCCAAATCCGGGGTGGTCAAAATCGGGTTGAACCAAACCACCGGTTTAAGTGCGAGAACTAGTGGTGAACGTTTTTCCATATATATTTTATATTTTTAGTAATATTTTTATTATTTTATATTATTATGACGTCATCTGGTTATTTGATCCGTTTGAACCGGTTGAACCCTTTGACCCATCGAACCCTCGAGACGAGTGGTTTGATGTTTGGTCCGGTTTTTTTAAACATTGGATTTGATTAGGGGTGAGCAAAACAAGTTCGAGAAGGCATAATAATAATTGGATTAAACACCACGAAACAATAAGTAACTTCCTTACAATAAAAACCACAATGAAATACGCCTACAACAAATATAAACAAGTCATACATATTACTTAGAAAGAACGCGATAGCTAATAAAGAGCTCAAATTAACTCTTATATTCCCAAATAAGAAAGAGCCAAGAACAAAGAAATAGTGAAATCATTATTAACCTATCAAGACCAATGCCCTTGGTAATAAGGTCAATTGTCACCATATACATCTCTTTACTTTGAGTTAGTAGTGTAAGGTTTCTTTATATTTTGTTTTTATTTGATTGTAAATCGGGTACCCGCTTGTAGATTTCCGTGATCCGTACCCGACTTAGTTATACATTGAAAAAATCGAACCGGGTACCCAATCCTGTTATTACCCGAATTTTCGGGTTATTTAAACCGTGTACAGGATTAGATACGGATTGTTAAACCGAATCTGGATTTTCTGCTCACCCCTAGATTTGATGGCAGAGATCATACAATTTTTTTTTTTTTTTAGGCAACTCCACCTATGCGTAGCTATGCTATATGCCTGTAGAGGTTAAAAGGGAGAATAGCCAACTTCTGTTCATTTCTTTCATTCTGACTTCATCTCCCTTCTTTTCCTCTCAATTCTATTTCTATCGAGTTTGATCTTCACTCTCGCAAATCAAACAAGGGTTTAACCTTCACAAATATCTACCCCCCCAGAGGATGTGGGGACCCCCTCCGATGGTCATTTTAGTCGATTGTTTGAGGGAGAAGGTAATGAAGTGTATTACTACTAGTTTTAAACCCGTGCGTTGCACGGTTAAAATATTATATCATTCTTAATAATATTTATGTTTATAACCAACTATGCTATCATTTCAATAAAAATAATTCATAGCAATTGTTGTGATGTTGCTTACATGTATTTTAAAATCTTGATCAATTCAAAAAAAAAAAAACAGAGATGTCTAGATTGTTCATGTTTAAATTATACAAACAACATTTCTTATCTATACTATTCAAAAATACCTTTTTCTTAATAGATATAGTATATAAAGTCGATTGTACTCATTAACCATTGCTTATCGGAAAATGTATAAATGGATCTCAAATTGAAATTCATTTCAAATCAAATAAAATGATATATTTTTCAAAATTTTCTGATACACATAACCAATTGTATGATTATTCATACCGTGTTTCTATAATATAGTGTGAATGATTAATAATTAACTGTGTAATTTATCCTCTCATTTTTTGCTCTTTCACCATACACTAAACTCTTCGATTGCTCTCTCATCATACACTAAACTCTCTGAGTAATTCTTAAATGTTGGACTCTTCTTTTTGATCTTTCACCATACACTAAACTCTTTGAGTAGTTCTTAAATGACTGACTCTTCTTTTTTTGCTCTTTCACCATACACTAAACTATTTGAGTATTTCTCAAATAATGGACTCTTAAATTGTTTTGCATTTCGTAAAAATGTGTAAATGGATCTCAAATTGAGATACATTTCGAAACAAATCTAATGATATATGTTTTGAAATTTTCTGATACACGTAACCAATAATGTTATAAGTGATTATGTCGCAAATCTATCAAATACATTTATTAAAGAGTCTCACGAAAATAAGGATTCTATATGTGGATTATTAATAATTGTGTGAGTTGTTGATAATATGTGGATTATTAATAATTGTGTGAGTTGTTAATAATAAAATGTGGGTATTTCTCAATTTTTAAACTCTCTTAGTATTTCTCTTTTGTTGGACTCTCTCTATGCTCTTCAAAAATCTCTCTTTTATATATATATACTAGTTTTAAGCCCGTGCGTTGCACGGTTCAAATATTATATCATTCTTAATAATTTTTTTGTTTATAACAAATTATGCTATCATTTCAATAAAAATAATTCATAACAATTGTTGTGATGCTGCTTACATGTATTTTAAAATCTTGATCAATTAAAAAAAAAATACAAAGTTGTCTAGATTGTTCATGTTTAAATTATACAAACAACATTTTTTATCTATACTCTTGAAAAAAACCTTTTTTTAATAGATATAGTATATAAAGTCGATTGTAATCATTATGCATTGCTTATCGAAAAATGTATAAATGGATCTCAAATTGAAATTCATTTCAAATCAAATAAAATGATATATGTTTCAAAAGTTTCTGATACACTAACCAATTGTATGATCAATCATACCGTATTTCTATAATATAGTGTAAATGATTAATAATTAACTGTGTAATCTATCATCTCATGTTTTGCTCCTTCACCATACACTAAACTCTTTGAGTAATTCTTAAATGATGGACTCTTCATTTTGCTCTTTCACCGTACACTAAACTCTTTGATTAGTTCTTAAATGATTGACTCTTCTTTTGCGCTCTTTCACCATACACTAAACTCTTTGAGTATTTCTCAAATGATGGACTCTCTCTATGCTCTTCAAAAATCCCTCTTTTATACAAAAAAAGAACAGATGTTTAAATTCCATTTTAATCTTTCATGAGTGCGTTGCACGGTACACATATTATATTGTGTATGATAATTCTTATTATACAAAAGTTCCACGTTGAACATGTTTCCTCGATAGTCAGATGTAGTGTTTATATTTTGTTTGTTGAATTTAGTTTAGGAATAGTCATTTTTGCAATTTTCGCTACATGACTGCTGATTAATGTATTTCTATCAAACATATGTATAATGAAACTCATTTTAGATTAAATTTCAAAACAGGTTTAATGAGTTATATGTATTAATTTTTTTTATATATAAAATGAAAGTTACGACTAATTATGTCACGTCACATTTAAATATCTTTCAAATTGCAATTTTATGAAAGTATGGAGTCTGGCTAATAAATGTTGGGAGAATCTTTCATTCTTTGGACACTCTCACCATTTCTCTTATTTTGGACTCTCTTTAAGCTTTTTTATTTTTTTCAAAAAACAAATCTCTACTAAATGTATACGGAGTAACTTAATTGTTTTGCATATCGTAAAAATGTGTAAAAGGATCTCAAATTGAGATACATTTCGAAACAAATCTAATGATATATGTTTTGAAATTTTCTGATACACATAAGTAATGTTATAAGTGATTATGTCGCAATACATTTATTAAAGAGTCTCACGAAAATAAGGATTCTCTATGTGGATTTCCATTTGAGTTGTTAATAATAAAATGGGGGGTGTTTCTCATTTTTTAAACTCTCTCAGTATTTATCTTTTGTTGGACTCTCTCTCGGCTCTTCAAAAATCCCTCTTTTATATATATATATTAGATTAGATTAGATTGGTGAGAATGGCTTACCCATCTAGGTCCCATTGGTAGGTATTTATACTACCTAAAGCAAATGGCCCATGGACTCGTGCAAAACGCTTGTGGGTCTTGCTCTCAGAAACCCTTGTTGGGCCTTTCCTCTATTTCCTCATTTCGGCCCAGCAGTGCAATTGACTTGCACAGCTTTTCGGGCTACCACCAATCATCTTGCTGGTGTTAAGCCCCAAAATTCCTTAATTTAAGTTTCACGATGTAAGCTAGCTATTAATAATTACGATCTCTCCGTGTGAGAGTTTTCTTCCCATCCATTTGTGGGGGTTTCTCTCTCAACATGAGAGGTCGGATTTTTCAGAGAATGTGGAAAATCTTTGATATGATTTCTGACATGGTGTCGTGAGTATTGTCATATATTCGTCTACATGTTGTCTAGTGCGATGAAACCTCTTTTTTCTCAAAATTGATCCACATCTTTAGGCTCCATCGTCGTAGAAGGTTGTTTAATTTCAAAAAACAATGATGCAATATTTATATCATGCTCTCGAGAGCACAAGGAGCATGGTGGTCATTCTCACATATACAATAGAGGGGTAGGGAACACACTTAAAATAATTTAAAATCTATTTGAGTGTGATCCCTTCTCCTCTATTGCGAGAAGAACCCTCATGCTCCTTGTGCTCCCGGAAGTATGGTATAATTTGCCACAATGATGTGATAGAGGGTGTGCAAAAGCGTCATCTATATTTAACAGTAGTAATCTTTATTTAGAGTTATATTAATGCCTGTATAATAACCTTTTAGCAATAATTTATCAAATATAAAAATTGATCTCCCCATAAAACAAAAAAACCGACAATTTTTTTTTTTTTTTTTTTTTTTTAATCTTCACGGGTGCAAAGTTTCGTAATCCAGAATGGTTGTCATCATACTACTAATCATGTTAACTACTCCTTCCGTCCCATCTCAAACGCCCCATGGAAAAAACGATCCCATATTGCGAAGGGTGTACACACTACTCGGTTAATCAAAGTTCCAAAAAATCTAATTCACTATATAATTTTTTTGAAAGTTTGATAAACCGATTAGTGTGTAAATCTTTCTCAATACGGGGGGTATTTTGGGGATAGGGCATTTGAGCTGGGACGGAAGGTGTATATATGTATGTCCAAGACCATCGCTATCAGTTGGTAACTCAGCGATTTGTCAAACATAATATTTTACTTTTTTCCCTGGGATCTTAGTACATTGTATACTTCGTTATTGGTAGTGTTTGTAGTAATGTTCACCATCATTATATTTTAAGGGTATATATAGTAGAAGTGTAGAACGAGCTGGTTTTTACGCGGCGACGTGCTTTTCCTACATCACATTACATATGCTAATGCATCGTATTGCGCCTTCACTCATTTTCCTCCCTCTGTTTTTGTTATTTCTTGTGGGCAACTTGATGATTGTAGTGGAGCATTTACACGTACAATACATATACACTACATTCTAAAGTTAGCAAATAAGTACTCCTTTTATCCCTCTAAATTCTTTTCGTTTCTAGAAACTTGAATATTGATCGAGAAAGTCGAAAGAGATTTTTTTTTGTTTTTTTTTGACAAAGCGGAAGTGGAAAGAGACTATGACACACTAAAATATTGTAAAAGTTTATTAGTTGCCTATGAGAGCTTAACTGCTTAAGGTACAGTTAAAATTTAATTGAAATTATTTATCAATTTACAATAATTAACATCTAAAAGTGGGCGGGACAAATGCATCAGGCCAGGCTAGGATCGATATATATGCCAGTAACAAATTAGTTCTATCTCAAAAGAGTTTGATGACTGGAAATAAGACATCATAAATAACAAATTAAAGTAGTTGACTCATCTTATATATACTCTATGTGTAAAAAGTATATATAATAACTATGACAATATGACATCATTAAGAGAGTTTAACCATACTTCAAGATGAATTCGTGTGCGAGTACATCATTAAGTACTCTATGTTTTTCTACCTAGCTAAACGGCATGGTGGCCTAGACTAGCTCTTATATACATGAGGATGTTATTACGAGGGAAGTTATTACGAGAGTTAAGGTTGGTCTATTGATTGAGAAGATCAATGGGGATCGTCTCGGGTTCGACTTCTCACATCCCCCTCTGCTAGTATTAGCTACTAGCTTACCACCCTGTACTATGTAAAAAAAAAAAAAAAATGGTTGAGCATGTATATACGTCAAAATGTACTAAATTACGATCTTATTGGACATTTCATTATACGTCTATACCTTTGCAGAGATTGTGTATCTTCTATTTGCATATATACTTTTGAGTCTCAATGGCGCTCAATCGCTCATAGTGTATCAACTATCTACTTCAGATTGGTTGACATAATTATTATAATGATTGAGCAACACTAATCATACATGAAATCAAATTATAATAAGATTCCGTGTGATTATGCGCAATGCTTAGGCACGTAATCAAAGGTATGCTTCGTTGTTGTGTAAGCTTTTTAAAGTGTTTGTGTTGGCTAATACTGTGAATTATCGTGCTAGGATTGCCAAACAGCATCTATCACATACGTAATCACATATACAAACAAATCCCTTTTTATTTCTTTAATTATTTTTCAAATGGAATTTAATGTCGCAGCAAATAGCTTGATACCGACGTGGGCCGCAATGCTTGATTCCTTTAACCTCCACGCCCATGACATCTGCTCCTGCTATTACACAACTACTGGTTTAGATTTTGTAAAAGATTCAAAGCAAATTAACAAAACATAATATTGAAAATTAATAAAGCAATCATCAATTAATCATAAACTTATGGTATCTTGTTCTGATCTTTGTCGTACTATTCTACGATTGAACTCACTATTTTTGTATGTCACTGTTAAAGTATACATTCATGTTGTACATTGTATTTATCATATGCATTGTATTTGTATCATAGACTCTTGGTATACTTTTGTATGTATTACTATATATATCATGTATATGATAAATACAATGTAAAACATAAATGAATACTTTAACAGTCACACCTAGCTAGGTCTGACTTTGAATTAGTATGTTGTTAGCTGGTGTGCAAGAGTGAGTGTGACAATCATTTCGGGGTATATATCATTGTATGTGCCTTTGCGGACATTCATTCAATTCGTTATTGGTGTTGAGGGTTTGGGCTGAGCAATGTATCAGAGACCGGACCAGATCGGATACAAGACTCCATGCTCAAATTTTTTTTACTGAAGACAAAGTGAATTGAAATTCAAATAGCCATTTTCGTTTTGTTCATATGTATTAAATAAATAATTATCGACTTTTAAATATTAATTAGTGTGTATTCTCTGAGGTTGTGAGGGATTGAACGATGTAACACTTCAACCATCAAGACAATTGATTTTGTTGATACTTTTATTAACAAAGTTATACATAAAAGATTTGAGATTTTATTAACAAAGTTGAAACAATTTTGGCCGAAATGCATTGACCGAGATATGCATCAGGTGCTTATTTTTCGAAATGAGCCTATATTTTAGGTAAGTAGTTAGCCGAAATTCTTAAAAATATGCATCAAATCTTGTTAGCTCTCTTATATTAGGGAAAAAAAAAATGTAATGAGCAATTAATTTGTTTTTTTTTTTAAATCAGTATTGAGCAATTAATTAGTCACTAAATCAGGAAAACATTATAATCCCGTAATTTTGGGTAACCGTGTTGGAATTAAAAAAAGAAGGGATAAAATCACAGACATATGTAGCTAAATAACGTATATATTCATATATTTTGAAAGTAATAATTTAAAAATATTCCTAAAACATTAAAACACGTGTGGTATGATGTACAAATTTGGAAAGAAAATCAATAATAATTACTCGATTGAGAAAATAAAATTTGGGCATATACGGCTATACGCCATCACTGTTTTTGATGCAAAACGTAATACTTTCTAAAATTTAATTAGAAAAAGTTAATGACTTTATGTCCATTTCAAAAGTTACAAATCATCTTAGCAAATGAAAAGGCTTTCGATGAAATGAAAATGAATTGCAATTTATTATTAGGTCTCAATGCCAATCATTCGGGTTAATATAGATTACTGGTCATAAAAAACGGGACCTAAAAATATATCGGGTCACGGACTCACGAGTCATAAAAAATGAATTCATGACTAAGGTTTATTTACGTCTACTACTTTTGTTTTTGTTTTTATTTTTATTTTTATTTTGATGGACATTTCCTATATCCGAATAAGCTATATATTTGTAAATCGAGTCAAATCAATGTTATAAAATAGCCGTGCAATTTTGCACGGGTCAACAGATAGTGTGAAAATATATCCGAATAGTGCATTCCGTGCAATTTTGCACGGGCTAACGACTAGTTATACTCTATAAGCAAGGCAACTAAATTTAATATCGAGATTTAATTCTACTTACAAATTATGAATTTCAATGAAAATTAATTCTACTACTTCGGTGTGCTTCAATTTTACCACCATATTTTCAATTTTACAAATTATGATTACTCACTTTTTACACCTCTTGAATAAAAAAAGGTAAACATGAACTTAATAGCGTAGTACACGATTGATATTTGTCAATCGTGTATATTTACGTCAGAATTCAAATTTGTTTGTTTGACACTACTTTTTTTTTTTTTTTTTTTTTTTTAATAAAGCAAGCCCACTTCGACATAGATTATGGTAATGGCTCTACAGCAACCCCAGGCCACTTATTGGAAGTTTATGGTAAATTGGTAATGACTAGCTAATACAAAGTTAAAGCCATATTTCGCATAAATATATCCTTGTACCTACCGGCGGGCGTCGAGCAAGATTGATGTTATGACTTAAGATGTACGGAATACCTCGTAAAACATAAATTTTGCTGTTCTTTCCATTCTCTTTGTAGTATGATCCCTTTCAATACAACTTCACTTCGGTCCTTTTGCGGGCGCAAACATAAGCGATCCAGTATGAGTAGACACAATTTCCATTATTTCTCTAGATAGGTTAATGAAAACCAAGAACTATACTTATTCAATTCGTAAGCTCTTGTACTATACATTCATTTATCCAACCTTTATATTTGACTATACATAAACAAATATTAAAAGCGAGGGGAAATAAGTAGATTAGAACTCTAGATGTATTTCATTGGTAGATAAGTTACCAAAATAAGAAATATGAAATTTAGATGTGAATTTCCCATAATATATAGTAACTAGGAAGGTTGAATATGAATGGAGAGAGTTTTGGTCGGGCTTCTCCAAACACTACTAATTTAATCCACTACGGAGTACTTATTAGTCGTCAATTTTAAGCTATTTGTATGTACAACTACCATTTTAACTTCCATCAATAATTTTAGGGTAATGATAACGACGTCACGCTCGCTAGAATCAATTGATCCACACGCTCTTTTGTGCCTGAGAATTTATAAACTTGATGAGGTCTACGACTTGTTAGGCACAAAAAGAGCGTGTGTCAGTTAATTTATGTCATGAATTTATGTCTACCCTAATTATTTTATGTATCTAGTTATTATTTTAACACTATCAACTAGGGATGTGCATGGGTAGGGTTTGGGTCGGGTCCGCTAGGACCCCGACCCAGACCAAGACCCATAACCTCTTAGGTAGACCCAGATTTGACCCATATCCATTGGGTCTCGAATTTTTGGACCCAAACCCGGACCCGTCAGAACCCATGGGTTTGGGAAGGGTCTGGGTCTCATGCACGTCATTCATCCAATACGTACTAAAAACTTTACAAAATGTAATTTAGATAATCCAATGATGCATCCAATTGAATTTGTGCTAAAAAGTCGTGAGTTAAAACTTAAAACTAAAATATAGCTCTCATTGGCCAACAACAAGATGAAGTCTGGAACGACAACGACAACGACGTACAACAAATACGATACGATTGACTGTTGATTGAGGGAGGGAAATTTCGATGAATGGAGTTTAAGTGTATAGACTAAAACTATTGTTGTGTTTTTTAGGTTACTACTGTCTGCTGCATTAGTTTTACGTAGAATTACACTTTACACTCTAGGAAACTAGGTATTTTTTTTTGTTTTTTTTTTTTTTTAAATGAAGTAGGTCTATGGGTCGGGTCTGGGTCTCAATCAAGGGACCCATATCCGACCCAAATTTTTGACAATGGGTTCGGGTCTTACCCAAACCCGCTAGGTCCTAAAAAACAAGGACCCAAACCCGACCCAGATGGGTTGGGTCCGGCGGGTTTGGGTCGGGTCCAGGGCCCATGCACATCCCTACTATCAACTATTTTCCATCAGCTACTAGTTCAACGACCTAGACCAACCATAACCTAATTATATTGATATCCAGGTTTTCTTTTGATACGTTTTGCCATAATCATGGTGAAAACTTTTATTGCATTTTATTTATTGTGAAGAAAAAAAGTCAAATTCAATCATACAATTTCGCTTTGCCTGATCTTTGATAAAAAAAATTTCGGACAACTATTTGATCTGAGCAAAATGTACGTAAATGTTAAATTATATTTTCAAAATAATACATATAAAAGGTTGAAATTAAAGTAGTACCTTCGTAAGTTTCAAGTTTGTAAGACTCCCAAAAAGTTGGATGACAGTTTTTCTCCATTGTTTAATAATGGATGACATAATTATTCGCATACGCATGCACGATTGAATAGTTGGCGCAGTTATTGACAGCTCCAATATAAGTTGGCGTAGTTACGACGAATCTAATGCTATTTTGAGGCTTTCTAATATATAAGATTCCCAAGGCTTTTTTATATAAGATTCTTGATTCAGTATCACAAAAATCAAAGATACTCCATCATCTTTACGAAAAGTACTCTTCTCAACACGTGTTTGGTAGATTTTGAGATGCCAATGAGCTTGGTCTTCCATGCTTCGGGATTTTGGTTTTCCACCAACTACAAAACAAATCTCCATCCCCATTCCTCTTGCTTCCCACCTTAATCTTGCTCCTATTGTTTAGTCAGTACGTTACTTTCAAGTCTGGGTCAATGCTTTCGGACACAGTATTAAGTGAATCACCTTATAAGCTGTTTTTTTGAAAGAGCCACCTTATATCACCAATTTCATTACGTATATACTCCCTCCTATTTAAAGATATTTTCCTGTTTACTTTTACAGTTTTGAGTTGACATGTTAGGGGACTATTTTTAGACCATATCACTACGCCAAAAAAACACATTAGACATCGGGTTGAAAAACAGGCAGACACCCGTTACAACCGCTGTCTGGACTGCCGGTGTCTTTAGATAAGACATCGGTTGTCCGAAAACTACCCGGTGTAAAGAACTGCACATAAGACACCGATTATCCGAAAAATCGGTGTCGTCGTATGTATGTACTCGATAGACTACCTTGGGAGGGCTTATGACACCGGTTATGGGAAAAACCGGTGTCATATGTGTCATTTGACCATGACTTTGACCAAAACTTTGACTTCTTTGGGGAGGGTCTTTGACACGGGTTGTGGGAAAAACCTGTAGTATATATGTCTTTTTCTTTTTAGTACTGCTTGTTCTACCCCGGCCAGGGAATTGGAGATTACAATTAGTCGCTAATTCCCACATTACACACAATACAATTATGCCGAATCGACGAGCCACGAAATATCAATCTCCTAATCCTCAACTATCAAGTATTTTAAACCGATTCTCTACTATACAACAATCCATCCAATCTCAATCACTCCACAACATTCCTCCAACAATGGAGTTCTCTAACTTTTCCAATTTCAAAATTTCCAAACTAAAACATATCAACTACTCCACTCTAGCATTTCTAATTTAAGGAGAGTCTAAGTGTTAAAAGAAATCAAATTAGATTTGAACACTTACAAGCAAAACTAAGGAGCTAGCTTAGCTAGAGATCTTCATCTTCTTCTTCATCTTCATCTTCATCCACAAACACATATGTAGCCCAAAGATCTCTTATTTTATCCACTTGTTCATCCGTAAATTGCTTGCAACCCTTCACAACGAGCATACTAAAACAACAAAACAAATTTAGATTACCAAAACTTGAACATTTATAAATAACAAGATGTATGTTTTGATATTTACCGTAATAGGAATAATTTTGTCTTTCTTTTGTTTTATCTCGAACATGTAACCTCAAACATAAAATCCACAATCTTGACTTCCTAATGGTTGACGGGGACAATGCAAAACAAATTAAAAATAAATAAGCTCAAATTTGAACGTATAAATAGGATATCAAAATTATATTTAATAAAAACAAAAATTCAAACGTACCATTATAGTATGTCATTTTACAAGCGTCGAATTATTATTATACTTGCTTAGATTATCCAAAGTTCCGATTTTCGTCACGGCGCTAGCAAAAGAAAAGCGATATTCCAATATTAAGACATAATAAACTATAATGGAGTTTAAAGAAAATAACTTATGTAATATTGTCGATAAGGAAGGGATTCTACAGTTCACAAACTCCGCTTCTACCATCCTCCCTTTTGGCATCTCTGATCATACACCCATCCTTGTTAAGGTTAATAACACCATTGATATTCATAGACAATTCAGATACTTAAACTGTTGGGCTGATCACCCACAGTTCCTAAGTCTGGTTGAAGATGCCTGGAATAAACCAGTATATGGGGCCCCAATGTACAAGCTCTACAAGAAGCTCAATTTTGTTAGAGATGGATTGAAGAAGCTCAATAAGATACACTACTCCAACTTGAATGAGAGAGTGAACCAATGTAAAGCTGAGCTCGACTCTTGTCAGGCTGATAGCTTATTGGATGTCAGAAATAGGGAGCTACAACAAAAAGAGGAAGATCTCATGGAGAAATTCTGCAATCTAAAGAAAGCAGAGCTGAGTATGCTGAAGCAAAGGGCAAAAATCACACACATAAAAGAGGCAGACTGCAGCTCGAGGTACTTTTACTCTAGAATAGCCCAAAGAAATCACTCTAGCATCATTGAAAGTGTTAAAGACATTGATGGAAATCTTCACACCAGTCAGGAGGGGATAACAAAAGCTTTTCCAGATTATTATAAGGGTTTGCTGGGAACTAGAAAGACTGTGCAGAAGGTGGATAGGTCTCTATTAATAGGGGACAAGATCACAAATGAGCAAGGAATAAATCTAAGTGCATAAATTTCTGATAAAGAGATTAAGAATGCTCTTTTCAGTATTGATCCTAACAAAAGTCCGGGCCCTGATGGTTTTTCCTTAGGTTTCTTCATGAGCACTTGGGAAATTATCAAAAAAGAATTTTGTCATGCTGTTAGGAGCTTTTTTAAAGCTAAGAAATGGCTCAAACGGTGGAGCTCAGCCATCATTACACTCATTCCAAAGAAGAAAACAACTTCCTCTGTGCTAGAGTACATGCCTATTTCCTGCTGTACTACAGTGTACAAAATAGCCAGCAAGATTATAGCAAATAGGATTCAAATGGTGTTGCCCACTCTCATTGGCTTTGAGCAAGCGGCATTCATTAAGGGCATGAGTAATTTCGACAATATAGCACTCTCCCAAACTCTGGTCAAGGGCTATGGGGTCAAAAACATATCTCCAAGATGCCTTATGAAGATTGACATTAAGAAGGCTTTTGACTCTCTCAGTTGGGATTTCATTGAGGAAACCCTTCATATATATGAATTCCCCAAAGTTTTCATAGAGTGGACCATGGCTTGTGTCTGAAGCCCTTGGTACTCTTTGAAAATCAATGGCTCAAGTAGGGGTTTTTTCAAAGGACAATGTGGAGTTAGGCAAGGGGATCCTATATCACCCTACTTGTTTGTTCTCAGCATGGAGATGCAATCTAGAAGATTGAGAGCTATGGTCAAAGTGAAGGGCTACTTTATGAACCCAAAATGTGTAAGAATTGGGTTAACACACCTAGTTTTTGCTGATGATCTCATGATCAATCTTCTCTAGAGGAGACAACCCCTCTGTTCTTTCAATTATTAAGGCTCTTAATAACTTCTCAGATATTTCATGGCTCCAAGCAAATCCTTACAAAACTGAGATCTATTTTGCAGGGATTGCTCAGAGTATAAAAGAGGAAATAATCGCAATCACACATTTCTAGGAGGAGAAATTTCCTTTCAGATATTTAGGCATCCCCCTAAACTCAGCCAGGGTCAAATGCCATATGTATAATCACCTAATAGCCAAACTTCAAGGTCACCTGCAGCATTGGACTTCAAACTTTCTATCTTACGCAGCCAAGATTCAGCTTATGAATTCTGTTCTCTTTGGCATACAAAGCTATTGGTGCAATGTCAATCTTTTCCCGCAAACTATGATAAAAAAAGATGAACAAGCTTTGTAGGAATTTTCTTTGGAATATTCCTGAGGGCCAGAAAAAGATGATCTACAAAAGCTGGGCAAGTTCTTGTGTTCCAAGGGAGGAAGGGGGGTTCAGTATTAAGGAGGTGTTGGCATGGAACAAAGCTTTTATCTCTAAGATGCTATGGATGATTGAGTGCAGCAGAGACAACATTTGGACATGGTGGATTACAAAATAATTTGTGCTAATAATAATATATGGGATGTGCAGATTAGGCAGCAATATGCTGAATCCCTATCGAGTATTTTGAAGGTGAGAGACGAGATTCTCAGGAAAACAGGGTCTGAGGACAATGCTAGAAATTTGATCTTGTCTTGGAGTACAACAAACAAATTTATAGTAAGGAAAGCTTACGACTTTTTTAGGATGAAATTCCCAAAGTTCCATGAAAGAAAGGTAATATGGAATGCTATTAATCTCCCAAAGCACTCCTTCATAGCTACCCTAGCCATTCAGAAGAAGCTACCCACAGTTGATAATATCTGCAGGAGGGGAAGGCAGATTGTCAATAGATGTTGCCTTTGCAAAAACGCAGCGGAGAATGGCAATCATCTTTTCTTTGAATGTGATTATGCTAAAGCCATTTGGAGGGCAATTCTGAATTGGACGGGGCTTGGGAGAAGAGGTTGGAGTCTAAAAAGAGAATTCCGACGGTACACCAGGAAAAATAACAAAATTTGGAGCTGGAAATGGCAAGTCTGCAGCTTGATTACCACTGTTTACATGATTTTGAGGGAAAGAAACAATCGTTTATTCGAGGATAGAGAGTGACATGCTAAAGTCGTATGCCTATAAATATAATTAATCAATACTAACCTAAAACGTAATAATAGGCAAGCAAGGTTCGTATCCACAGAGAACGGTAATTGTCTAAGTATGTAATGGTAACTAATTGGGGGTTTATGAGTGTAAGTGATCAAGTAATCTAAAGCAAAGAGAGTAATTTGTAAAAAATGGAAGGAAAGATCTCGGACAATTAATACCCACTATCGTTCACCTAGTTGGTCCTAGTTATCAACTAATTCTAATTCGTTGAGCACTTAGTTGTAAAAATATAATTTCCTATCGATTCTTAATTGTAGCTAAGAGGAGAGATCAGCCCTACCTGATAGCCCTAATCGGTGGATAACAAAGACGCGCGCCTAAATTCAATCCAGCGAAAGCATAAAGCAATTAAACGATATCAACTAAGATTAACAAGATCTAGACACACGTGGTTTCGATCTACAATTAATATGTTTATTCTCTCTAACCTAATACCGATGTTCAACATAGAAATACTAGGCTAGTTGCTACTAGCGAATCAACAATCTAACAATTAGTCCTTAAATTGTTAATCTAGCAATATGATAGATCTAGGGCTAATTAGTTTGCAACCTAATTGAGCAGTTAATCAATTAATAACAATAAGAACAAGAGAAATAAACAATACTCAAACGAATAAAGGAATTAGAATCAAACTCACAATTGTCGGTGAACTATAACTTCGATTAATCGATCCGAGAATAAAGGTCTTTAGCCTTGCATAGTCGTGAAAATAAGCTCTAAAAGTTCTGAATACCGAATGATTAAAACTACCGAAAGTTTAAAGTATTTATACTAAAAGATTACAAAACGGGATTAGGAAACCCATCTAATATGCCGACGCAGCGGCGAGACGACTCGTCCTGATTCCAGACGACTCGTCTTAAGTGTCAAGACGACTCGTCCCAAATACAGACGAGTCGTCTAAAGCTCTCTGTTTCTGTCGCCGGACTGGTTCTGGCGACGTTTTTCAATCGGTCATAATGTCTTCGTTACTTGGCTTGTGAGGACGTGTGACCACTTCCTGCAAAGCTAAGATCATGAACTTTAATATGCCGTTGGTATCACTGCAAAATTCTAAGCCATTTGAAAGTTATGAACCTTCAAAGTTGATCTTCCGTAAATGGACTGAAATTCCTTCCAAACTTGTCCAAAACTTGGCATCTCGCTCCTGGGATCATCTTTTATCGCCTCATTGTCGTTACACACAATCGCACATTAATCTTAAGGCCATAAATACATTCAAAAATCACTAATTCTTATATTAAAGCACAAATACACGAATGATAGAATTAGCTAACAAATTGATCCAAAGACAACCATTTGAATGCATAAAAACTCATCTTTTACCACTACAAAGTGATGTGTATCAGAGAGATAGACGAGAATCAAATTGTAGAACAAATCAAATTCATAGTCAGTGTTAGAATCCTTGGTTGGGCAAAAAATGATATGCATAATGAGATTGTAGAAAATCTCAACAAATAGTTTAGTGGCTTTATTTTTTGTAAGAGCTTTTGGCCTCTTATTTCCCCGTTGTGGATGAATAAAATGCCCAACTAATTTCTTATGCAAAAAAAAAAAAAAAAAAAAAAAAAAAAAAAAAAAAACTTATGTAATATATTCATACTTGTGTAATAGATTAAGAAGAAATTCGGGTGGTTTCTTCGTCCCTCTTGATGGATCTAACCAATACCCCGTTCCCGACAGTGGATGAATCACAGCTAACATCCAATGTGAACTACACATTATCAAACAAATATAAGTTATGAAATATAAAAAAACAAATTGTAAAAGAATCTGTAAAACTAGTTTCCTTTCATTATAAGGTGCGAAAATTACTTTTTTGCCCGTGTGCACATGTTGTAAGTGAAAGCACTAAAAACATAATTCCCACGATCACCCTCATCATCAACCGGTGTTAGAGGAGACAAAAAATGCCGGGTATAAAAAACCATACAAACCATCTACACGGCTCCTTTCACACAACTTTCTCAAATACCTATTACATAAAAAAAAAAGTGTTACATTTATGAATTTAGCGATATATGAGTATCTAAACTAGAATTATTATTTTTCTTAAACAAAGGTTATTAGTGACTTACAAGATAAATGCCGTAATGTGAGTAGATTGAATTTCTCATTGATAACACCATTGCTCCATCTCTTCCGGTGTCACAAACAAGTCTTGCATATTATGGAGCACATGCTCGAGAACATGCAAAGTTTTTCCCGATTTTCCGGATTTCTACATAGTTCGACCTTCCTTACAAAGCCACTTCATCAACACAGTTCTTTTCATCTTCATTTTATCTTCGAACGTTATGACTTTAGAAAAGGAAGTGGAAGTGGATGTAGGGGTCGAAGTGTTGGTTGGTGGTGTGTTCTTCTTATTTGTTGAATTATCCGTGTCATTCTAAGTGATCAAATTAAACAAAATAGAACACTTGTTAAAATATCAATTTAAATCAAAGAGAATATGATAATTTCAATAATGACTTTAGAACAGGAAGTGGAAGTGGATGTAGGGGTCGAAGTGTTGGTTGGTGGTGTGTTGTTCTTATTTGTAGAATTATCCGTGTCATTCTACGTGATCAAACAAAATAAAACACTTGTTAAAATGTGAATATAAATCAAAGAGAATATGATAATTTCAATAATTAAATATAAAACCGTATGGGGCAATAGAAATATAAAGGGAGATGGCCACAACACATAACCACCAACGGCCGAATAGAGAGAAAACAAGCTTCTAGGGTCGGAAATGGCAATTCGGCATTTGGCACAAAATCTTTAGAGATATTCACTCTATTATAACCAGAAGGTACAATGTTATTGTGTTGAACAAGTACCTCCGTAGCGCCCGACACATATACTTCTCCTAAAGCTGCTATCTCTTGTGCATTACTAGGAACTGACATTTGACACTTACGCCAAGCCTGCATTAATAAAGTAATAACGAAATTTTTTGGGTGTCACTATCACAATTCCCAAATGTACTTCCTTTTTATTAAATTTTTTTTATAACAACTATATTAGATACCTGAACCGGCCCCTCTAACGTATGTTGAATTGATGAGGTTGACGTTTGAGGGATATCACGACATTGTCTCGGAGATAAATGGGTAACAGGAGGGTCACGATCTTCATTTAAACTTGCTGCTTTTCCCTTTCTTACCACATTAGAATTTTTAGACACTCTATCCTCTTCATTGTCTTCCGTTGCTTGTGAATCGGTACTTATGATCATGCTCATGAATGCTTTCATATCTTCTTGACTCGGAGTTTCTCCGGCTACGAAATTGCAAAGTAATTGACTCATCTTGAACATTTGGAATTGCATTGTTCAAACCGTATTCTCTAACTTTACCTTGGACGTCTTTTTCGTAGATCCACCAAACATTAAATATATTGTTCATGTTGGTTACACCACGAACATGACCAGGGTGCTCCTCTTTGCCGATTGCACGAGACAATATATCGTCTCGACCTTTTGGAACAAACGTTTCTTCTTTCACGGTTTCTTCCAACTCACCCTAAGTAACAATAACAATTTAGTTAGTTAACTTAAATTGATATGTAAAATGATTAATTAGAATTGATATGTGAAATGATGTTAAAATACGTACAATTTCTACCCTTAAAAAAAAAATACTTACAATTTCTTTCACCACTTCCTCATCATACTCGGTCATTACACCTTTCTTCAACCAAGTCACATGACGTGGTACGTCTTTGATTTCCACACCTTTGCCGGCATATTCCTGAATCTGGTACATTTTTGTGTTAGTAAAAATATACAATTACTATTTTATTAAGAATAATAGAAAAAGTAGTAAAGAGGTAAATATTTACTTGCAATTTCTTCGTTGATCCCAATGTATCCTTTCCGAGAGCTGAAGTATTTAGTCTTGTTTCTTGCGGCATTAGCTTTCCCATCTTTGCTAAGTAACTAATTAACCCAATAAAAATAAAAACAAATTAGATTATCCATTAAAGAAAGTTTAAATAGAATTATAAAAATTGTATGTAAACTTACAAGAAACTTTTCATCTTTCAAATGATATTCTATAAAAGCATTCCATTGCTCTTGAGTGATTTGTAGATACTTGCCCGACGGCTTCGTTCTAAGTTCCTTTTTCCTTGGTCTGCTTGTCTATTACATACATATGCTTAAGATGAAGTTTGGTCTTCCAATTTTTCCATTTTTCTCCGGCTATCCGTAACACCCAACGTCCGCTACGGTCGGGATGAATATAAAATGCACCTTGCAACACAACAAAACACATCAAAACCACATAAAAGTTGAGATAAATTTTATACAAAACACACATGACATAAATTGAATATTATATCTAACCTGAATAACGTGTAAGACACGTTCCCTTGTGGCTTCATCAACCTTCTTCCACTTCCTCAAAGTGATGGGAACATGTGCACGTGTGGTGGCGCCTATCCAACTACTAAACTTCTGGTGATGTTCGCCAATCGGATTTAATAACCTATACGTACTCCACTGTAGCGGAAAAGGAGTACCATTTTATTTTGTAATGCTTTTGCACATATGCGTAGTAAGGTTTGAACTCTTTCATGATCGGAATCGGAATCATCTTCGCCATTCTTTGGCTTTCTTCTTCTTCTTCGAGTCGACACTATCCAACCTATATTCACAAAATACAAACATGATTATAAGTAGACCTGTAAAACGGGTCAGGCAGGCGGGTTTCGGGTTCAGGTAGAATACGGGTCGGGTGTATTTTGGGTTAGGGTCAATACGGGTCGGGTCAATATGGGTTTGGGTCGGGTTACAGGTTGACCAGCGGGTCGAAAATACATATTCGCTCCTTTTTTCGTCGGTAAATTTTAACAATAAAATATTAATTTATTCTTATTTACCAATTATTTTATATATTATATTATATAATAATAATGATTTTATTATACGTATGCCTCATATGTCTTAAAAGAAAATTTTAATTAATATTTTATTAATATTAATTGTTTTACATTATGTTTTTATTATTATAATAACTTTTTACTAAATATGTTTGACCCAACGGGTTGACCCGCTCGGGTCAGGTCTTGACCCTGACATTTCGGGTCATTTTGGGTTTCGGGTCTTTCGATTTTATTGGTAGACTTTCGGAATGCCTTTAATATGGTGGATCGCACCGCTATGCTTCAGGAGGTTCGTCTTTGCTGCCCCGCTCTCGCTCGTTGGGTGGAGTCCTATTACTCAAACCCTGATTTATTATATTATGGATAACAGACTCTTTTGCCGTGTTAGGGGGTACAGCAGGATGACCCCCTAGGCCCGCTGCTTTTTGCTCTAGTGTTGCACCCTTTGGCGTGTAAGATTAGAGACACTTTTGACTTGTGTTTGCAAGCTTGGTATTTGGATTATGGCACTGTCGTCGGTGATACCTTGGTTGTAGGTCAGGTCTTGGAGCTGATTCAGGCAGAGGGTCCTCGTTTGGGCCTTCACCTTAATGTTGATAAAACAGAGGTTTTTTTGGCCTACGGAGGATCCGCGGAGCCGGCTTGTTGGTGTCTTCCCCCCTAATATTGCTAGACCTCTCCTCGGGGTCAAGTTATTAGGTGGGCCTGTCAGAGTCGATTTTGAGTTTAGTAGTTCTATGGTTATGCAGAGGGTGACTAAGAACATTGAGCTAATGGATGCCGTTGTTAAGCTTGTCTCTAAGTTATATTTCGCCCTGCGTACTTGTGCGCCGAGTATTTTTGAGTCGGCTCGGCTACCTTTTGAGGCGGACCTACGCTCTTCCTTAGAGCGCATCGTCGTTGCTTCTGGTCCGGGTTTTGGTGACTGGCACTGGAGGCTTTCCATTATGCTTTTTTAGCGTCGCGACTTCAGTCTGCTGACCTGTAGTCTAAGCTTCTTTGTCATGCTGGTGTCGTCTCTTTGGGGTCTGCGTTTGCTGATGCTGTTGGTGTTTTTATTCGCACTTTAGAGGTTGATATCTTGGGTAATACTGGTGAGATCACTGCCCACAGACTTATGAAAAGATTGGCAGATTTGTATTTCGCTCTGGTCGCTAGGGATGGCGCTTCTATTTATTCCTTGACAGCGTGTCAGTTGGCTTTGTGGAGTTCTCAACAGGGTGCACACAGTTCTGATTGGCTTATGGTGGTCCCTATTTCGGGGTTGGGTCAGACTATGAATGGTCGCACTTATCGTTGCGTGCTTTGGTACCATTTGGGGTGCCTTTATTCACCATGGACCACCCGTACTCTGCTTGCTCGCGGGTCTTTGTGGGTGATATATTCGGGGATCATGTTGTTTCGTGTACAGGATTAGTTGGCGTCAAGCATCGGCATAATGCTGTTCGTGACACGCTTGTTGACATCTGTTATCGGTATGATTGGTGCCGATGGCCGACCTCTTCGCCCAGCAGACATGCTGCTTTATTCTTGGGATAGAGGGCGCGACGTTTGCGTTGATTTGACTTGGTCGTCACCCTTGACTCAGACCGGATTGAACGATTTCGAACCAGGTAAGGTGGTGAGAAAAGCGGCCGATCGTAAGCGTGCTAAGTATGAGGCTAGGTGCGCTGCTTTGGGTTATGGCTTTCTTCCCTTCTCTTTCTCCTCTTTGGGGGTGTTGGAGCCCGCAGTTGTTGCTTTGCTTAAGCGGATCCAGCAGTTCTTCAGGACGCAAGATATCAGTGCGCAGGCTGCAGCTCATATTTTTAATAAGATTGGTTTTTCCGTAGCAAAGGGTGTGGGGGCTCATATCGTATCTCGGCTCCTCACCAACTTCTTGTAAAGTATTATTGAGTTTTAGTTCTTATTGACTATAATTAATCAAACTTGTGTCTACGTTGCACGGAAAAGACAATTGACCATTTCTTATCCAAAGGTCACTCGCATAAAAACATGTTTTGCTTGAACTGCGAACATGAACGGATCATTTTTATGTGAACCTTATCAAAATTAACCAAAGTGAAATCCAACTCATCTCTTCTAACACCGTTGTTATTGTCAACCCACTTGCATTTAAAAACATGAATCCGAACAGTTTGGTAATGCAAGTCCCAAATCTCTTCAATTTGCCCGTAATAAAGCATTTTTCTTCGATTGGGTTCTTATCTTTAGCACTTGCAAAATTAACTAAAACGGTCTCAACACAAACTCCACTATTTTGCATAGTGCTTTTGAATCTTGATATTTGGTGTAGAATGTATATCCACCAATGGCATATCCATTATAAGAGGAAACTTGTAGAGATGGATCGAAAAAAATAATTCTCACATGATTAGGGAATTTATTAATGGGTTGGGTTAAAACTTGGTTTTTCAACCAAGTGCAAATCTCTTTTTATTCTCATTTTTAATCCACATGTCACTCTTATTTCTATGCACATTTCTCAAAATATTTTTATGCTCGACAATGTAAGATTCGACAGCTTCATCATTGTGAAGAAAATATGAGTTAACTAAATCCATTTATTCAGTATTAAGCTGGATAATCTTGTAACCCCTAACACCCTTGTGTTCCATTTTGTCGGGATAACATGGTTTTGGAAGACCAACACACTCATCATCAGAGAGAAATTCATAACAAAAAGCAAGAGTCTCGTCTATGATATAACGCTCAGCAATACACATTCGGGATGAGATCTATTTGTCACATACTCTTTATAGATTTTCATGCATCTTTCATATGAATATTGATATCTCAAAAAGATTGGTCCGCATTTTTTAATCTCTCTTACCAAATGAACCGGCAAATGGATCATTATATCGAAAAAAGAAACGGGAAAATACATCTCCAAGTGACATAATGTGAAAATAATCCCTTCCTCCACATTGTCCAACTCACTCGGATCAATCTCCTTGCTACGAATGACATTAAAGTGTGTTTTGAAACAAGAATTTGATTCTCAAATCCAAATTCGACACAAAACCCATGTTTGCGAACTCAAGAATTTGAGAATTTGGATTTGTGTCAAATCCTTGGATTTGTGTCACATCCTTTGGAATTTGTTTCAAATCCAATTAGGCCAAAAACAAATGACACCTCAAGAGGTGTCAATTTGAAATTCCACCCTCGCCAAACATTTGATTTATATTTGAATTCCACATTATCAAATGATGGAATTGACATGATTACAAATTTTTAAATTCTTGTTTCCAAACGCTACCTGAAAGAATAAACACAACTTTGTAATAGCATATCGTACCTTTTTTGGTAAAATTGAACGAATAGCTACAGGCAAAAGTTGTTGCATAAGTATAGACAAACATGAGACTTCAATCCCACAAGTTTCAAATCCTTCATTGACACACGATTGCTAATATTAGAAGAATACCCTTCCGGAACCTTTATTCCCTTGAGACACTCACAAAATTGTTTTTTCTTATTTTTAGAGAGCGTGTGAGAGGCGGAAGGTAAACGGGTTCGTGTGCCCACTTGTTGCAGTAACAGCTCTTTTCTAATTTCCAACTTGTCGAACATATCTTTTCTTCCATTCAAAGTGTCATTTGTCTTGCTCAAAATATCCAACAATGTGCTAACAAGAGCATCACAAAAATTCTTCTCTATATGCATATGATCAAGAGAATGTCTAGCTGTCAAGTCTTTCCAATAAGGAAGATTAAAAAATATAGATATTTTCTTGTAACCCTTGAATGGAAGTTCAGAGCCACATTTCTTGCCGTATGTGATTTGCAAATGCTTGACTTTCTCATACACTTGGTCACATGTCAAAACCCTTTGGACGCAAAAACATTTCCGATTTTCCATTAAAAGTCTTTCGTTGTCTAGGATAAGGGTGGTTGTATGGCAAGAATATACGATGATCAAGATAGATATTCTTGTGAGATTCATTAAAATAGATATTACTTGCATCTTCTTCACATATCGGACATGCATTATCCCCTCTTACACTATATCAGGACAAGTTGCTATAGACGGGAAAATCTTGGCTAGTGATGAACAACATAGCATGTAGGTTGAATTTACGACCTACATGAGCATCAAAGACTTGTACTCCTTCGTCCCACAACAATTTTAAATCATCAAAAAGGGGAGCCAAATAAACATCTATGTCGTGACCCGGTTGCCATGGGTCAGAAATCAACAAAGAAAGCATCATGTATTTTCTCTTCATGCATAACTCCGGAGGCAAATTATAAGTAATTAGTATACAAGACCATGTACTATGTGCCCTACTCATATTCCCGAATGGGTTCATTCCATCGGTAGGTAATGCAAGCCGCAAATTTCTCGTTTCCTTGCTAAAATCACGGTTTTCAGCATCAAAAAATCTCCGTTGAGCAGCATCAGTCGGATACCTCAACTTGCCATCATGAACTATGTCTTTACCAGATTTGTGCCATGTCATCAATTTCTTATCCTCTCGATTGACAAACAGTCTTCTCAATCTTGGTATTATGGGAAAGTACCACAAAACCTTAGGTGGAACGCCCTTCTTATTCTCCTCGTATCGAGAGGTATTGCAAATAGGACAAATACCATCATTTTCATAATCTCTGCAATACAATATACAATCATTTGGACAAGCATGAATCTTTTGGTATCCTAGACCCATTGAAACTAGCATCTTTTTGGCTTCATAAGTTCGAATAGGAAGAGTATTACCACTTGGTAACATGTCATTCAACAACTCTAACAACCTAGTAAAACTCTTGTCACTCCAACCATTTGCGGCCTTTAAATTATACAACTTTAGAACGGCAGACAATCTAGTGTATTTTTTGCAATTTTCATATAACTCCTTTTCATTTTCATTCAACAAGTTCTCCATCATATTCGGGTCATCACCATTTACATCTACATCAATTTCATCGTGATTCGGATCATCATTCCCCTCTTCTCCATTACCCTCTCCACTAATCGCATCAATTTTCTTGCCATCATCATCGTCACCAATATAGTCATCACCATCCTCACCAATATAGTCATCACCATCCTCTCCAATATAGTCATCACCATCCTCTCCAATATCTTCTTGGACAAATTCACTATTACTTTTGACTCTCAATGCCCAAGTCATGTGTTGCCTCCCCATGAAAAATCCATTTTGTATAAGTTGAAGCAAAAACACTTTTAGCCAAATGAATTTTTACCGTATCAAGAGAGTGAAATCTCATATTATAACAATTACAACACTGACACCGCGTACACTTTAAGTCTTCACAATTTTTCTCGGCAATATTGATAAACTTTCAAATCCCCTGCTCATAATCATGGTCACCTTGATTTGACATTGTTATCCATTTCCGATCCATGTCTATATAAACCAAAATTAAGTAGCCAATTATCCTAAACTCAACCTTAAAAAAGTAAACACCTAAACATAGCTAATTAAAATTACCAATTCAGTAATCTAAATTTTATTGTTTTAATCAAACTAAACTCACTACTAGAATTAGTAACCAATTATTCTAAATTCAACCTAAAAAAAAATCAAACACCTGAATCTAGCTAATTCAAACTACCAATTGAATAATCTAAAATGCTTTAATTTTGTTTTGATCAAACTAAACCCACTACTACACTACAACTAGACCTGGCAAAAGTGACCCGATACCCGAAACCCGACCCAAAATTTTTGACCCGGACCCGAATTTCGCCCGAAATGATATCACCCGTATTTGACCCGAACCCGGTTACACCCGACCCGAACCCGATTATCACCCGAAGTCAATTAACCCGAAGTTGACCTGAACCCGTAATGACCCGAACTAAACTAGCCCGACCCGATTATCACCCGAACCCGAATAGACCCGTACTAAATTGACTTGAATATTTTGATTCCGCATACTATATGTCTAACCTTTGATTTAGTGATACGAGCATTTCGCGCCTTCAATTTTGTATCATATAAAGTGAGTACATTATATGGCATAATGTTCCTCTTATTCACATGAAACAAGTACCTAAACAACTTAATTTAATGTTTTCCATCTATATTTGGTCAATCAATCGAAAAAAAATGTAAATAGTACAAATCTAATCATTATTTGTCTCGATTTTTCAACTAGAACCGAATTAACCCGACCCGTATGAACCCGACCCGAACTAACCCGAATAATTTGACCCGTACCCGAAATTGACCCGAAGAATGCTAGACCTGAAGTGGCCCGAACCCGTCCCAACCCGACCCAACCCGAAGTGGCCTGAACATTGTAGTGCACCCGAATTGACCCGGCCCGAACCAACCCGACCCGAACCCGACCCGAATGACCCGTTTGCCAGGTCTAATTACAACATTCATACCTAAACAAAACATTACAGATAAGAAAACAGTCAAATGTATAATCGGTGTCTTTGTCCACTACACTCTAAAGCTGTACTCTATTCTACTCCACACGACAACTAATGAAAATTACATACCAATTTCATTCAACTAAGAGCAATCCACTATCACGTAATCTAAACATATTAATCTGAAAACTAAAAACAAAATTGAATTAAAAAAACAGTAAATACAAACCTAATGAAGTGCAAGAGGCACCAAGAGGAAGAAGTGGGTGACAATACTAGATGGGGCGGCGGCGGTAGAAGCGCAGGAACCTGGGGCGGCGGCGGCAGCGCAAAACGATAATACTAGGCGGCGGCAACGCGGAAAGACAACCAACGAAGGAAGGTGGTTACGGAGAGGCGACAGCGAGTGGCGAACACGGAGTGACGACGGAGATAGTGAAGGTGAACGGAGAAAGCGACGCAATTTTTTTATTTTATTTTTCTGGGTTTCGCTCGATCGGGGGGATAGAGAATACATGTGTTTAATTGCCAAATTGACTAAGGGAAGTACACATATCTTTGAGGAAAACCTATGAAACCGGTTATTAGTAACATCGGTGTCGTACGTAGACATATGACACCGATTATTAGCAAAACCGGTGTCATATGTTTTCCTTTTTTTTTCTCGTTTGCTTTAAATTGTGATATACCTTGGATTTTTTTAACACATATGACACCGAAAAATATCAAAACCGGTGTCATATGTTCTCCTTTTCTTTCTCGTTTGCTTTAAATTCTTTTATACCTGTGATTTTTTTTCAACACATATGACACCGGGTAATATAAAACTGGTGTCATATATTAATCTGAAACCGGTTCTTAGCCCTTCGGTGTCATAATGCCGGGTTAAATGACATTTTTGGCGTAGTGAATGAAAACCACGTTTGCCTTAAAGTCAGGTAGACTTGGTAGATTGCAATGCACAATAAAATATTGACTAATTTTTGTATCAAGTGAATGATTCATTTGGTCTAAAAATAGCTCCCAACATGGCACTTCAAAACTGCAAAAAGAAACAGGAAAATCTCTTTGAATCGGACGGAGTATACTTCAACTTACCTTTTTTTTTTCTTTAATTGGAGCTCTGATGGCACTTGATTAGGCCTGGCTTGTATCACAATATTAACTTTGACGAGTATGATATTGAACGCCTTTTTTGGGCAAAACCCTCATATTTGGTTTTTGGGCTCTCAACCAAAAGGTGTTCTTTTTTTCTTGGAAAATGTAAGAACTTTGTATTAATGAAAAAATTGAGTACAAAAAAGTTGGCTTAGGATGAAACAAGCTCACCCCAAGCAAACAAGGACAGTTCCAAAAAAATAAAAAACTGCCCCACCAAACACCTAGCCAATTTCTACAGAAATTTCCTCTGCTGTAACCATTTACTATCTTTGCAGCTAATGTATTTGATTTGGCTCTTGATTCTTCTTTGTATCTCAACCTTCACCTGTGTCCACAATCACTTCAAGCATGCTCACAACATTTTCCAATATGCATTTGTTACTGGCTATCCATATGTAGTACATTTGGCTTACAATAATTGTCCCTATCACCATATTCCTCCATTTGGACCCAAACTTCTTCTTACAGCACCAGAGCATGGTGTTACTATCCGGGATATTGATACCATACCATGCTTTTGTTATCTCCAGGCATTTGATGCTAAAACAACACGAAAAATATGTGTTCATGAGTTTCAGGACTTCTTTGACATAGCAAACACGAATCCTCATCACACACTCCCCATCTCTTTAGCTTATCTCTCAGTTGAAGTCTCTCATGTAATGTCATCCAGCTTATGAATGCTGCTCTAGGGACCATATACCTTGACCAAATGAATTATCCCCATTCTACTTTCGGCCAGCTTCCTTTTAGCCAATTGAAACCTTCCGAGCCTGCGCAATCTCTATTTGTTCCAATCCATTTATAGTCCTTGTAGCCACTTTGCAGTTTGTCTTTTGTGGCGCAGATCTTCTTCCTGCTCCAACTTGCATCCATAGGGGGAGAATACTTCTCCCACTCACACCCTTTCAAGTAGTAACTACTTATCCATTTCACCCAGAAAGTATCAGCTTTATTGTATATCCAGTGCACAAACTTCCCCATACAAGCGAAGTTCCATGTAAAAATGTCCCTAATGCCTAGACCACCACATTCTTTTGGCTTGCATATTTGATCCCATGAGATAAGAGAGTTCCTGATCATATCCCCCGCCCCCATCCCAAAGAAAATTTCTGCAAATGGCAGGCATTTTCTTTGAAACCAGTTTAGGAAGGAGGAACACTCTTGCCCAGTAATCATGAAGATGCAATAACACTACTCTGACCAGGGTCACTCTCCCTACATAAGAAAGTTTTCTGGCTCCTATAACTCTTATTCTCCTTATTATCTTCTCTGTCAAGCAATTACAATCCATAATAAACGGTCTGCCTGCTGTTATTGGTATCCCCAAGTATCTGAATGGTAGATCTCCCCTTTATATTGAGTAATCAAGAATCTCCTTTATAAAATTTGATCCCACGCCTGCAAAGTATATTTATGATTTGGCTGGACTTGAGCATAGTCATGTAGCTTTCAAAAAGGTAGTAAATCCTCTCAATAGCAGAGAAATGGACCTGAAGTCTCCTTTGCAGAAGAGCAGCAGATCATCTGCAAAGCATAGGTGGTTCAGTCTCAGCTTATGGCACATAGGGTGGAATTTGAACTCATTCTTGTCAGCCACCACATTAAGGATTATGCTTAAAAATTCCATATAGAGGGTGAATAACAGAGGAGATAAAGGATCTTCCTGCCTCAGTCCTCTTTTCCCTTTAAAATCCAAATTTATTCCCTTTTAAGCAGATTGAGAATGAAGGAGACTCAACACAGACCATGATTAGGTCAATGAATCTTTGAGGAAATCTTAAAGCCCTTAACATTTATCTAATGAAGCTCCACTCCACTGAGTCATAAGCTTTCCTGAGATCAATCTTAATCATACATCTTGGTGAGACCCCCTTCCTTTTGTATTTTCCGAACAATTCTTGACAAATCATAATATTATCTACTATGTCTCTGTTTTTTTATGAAGGCACCTTGATTTTTGCTAATTATATGTGGCAAAATTTTGCTCAATCTATCACAAATGATTTTTGAAATCCCTTTGTAGATTGTATTGCAACAAGCTATCGATCTAAATTCAAGGACAGACTCAGGTTGTTTTTTCTTTGGAACTAAATTCAAGTTTATGTAGTTGAGCTGGGTTAGGATCTTACCATTGTTGAGGCGGTCTAGGATAGCATCTATAACCTCCTCCCCTGTCACTTCCCAAGTGTCCTTGAAAAGCTTACTGGTGAAACCATCTGGGCCCGGACTTTTGTTATTTGGAATTGAGAAGATGACCTTCCTCACTTCATCTCCGGTTACCTATTGTAGAAGGATGTTGCCCATTTCCTCACTTACCATTGCCCCTTTTTCTGACTGTAGCTACATGAACAGGTTGAACATTTGTAGATTTCCCTAGCAGATTGATGTAAAATTCTTTTGAACTCCCTCGTTATCTACTTGTAGATCCCCATTCATGTCCTTAATTTGATGTACACTATTTCTATCTTTCCTAGCTTTAATAAAGTTGTGAAAAAATGCGGTTTCTCATCTCCTTCACTTAACCAGTTTATCTTGCTCTTCTACTTTAGAAAATTGTGTTGAGCTTTGTTCAGAAACCTGAAATGTGTTGCAGCCTTATGTTCTTTGTCCCTTAGTTCTGAATTTTGAGGACCTTTGTGGAGTTGCTGTTGAATATCCATCAGATCATTTTGAGCCTTACTAGCAACATTTTCAACATTGGTTTTTTTAAGAGCCTTTAATGGTTTTTTAAGAGCTTTCAGCTTCCTTGCAATTTTATACATTGTTGTGCCATAAACCTCCAACTTCCATCCTTTTTCAACAATTGGCCTGAAGTTAGGAGCTTTGCTCCACATGTTTTAGTATTTGAATGTAGCTTTGTGCTTGCCTCTTTCCTTGTATAGTGTTATAACACAAGGGCAGTGGTCAAAAAGACCCTCTGGAAGAAAATATGCCTGGCAATTCTGGAACTTGTTTATCCAGCTAGCATTTGTCAAAACTCTATCAATTTTGCTAAATACTCTCTTCATCCGATGCTGTTTATTATTCCATGTATAATAAATCCCTCCATCCTTAAGGTCCTGCATATCACACTGATGCACACAATTTTGTAGACCTATTATCTCTGCATGGGTGACTCTTAAGCCAATTCTTTCATCTTGGTTGAGGACATTGTTGAAATCACCCATAACAACCCAAGGCTCATTCATGTATGTTCTTACTAATATCCATTAGTCTCTTCCACAACTCCTCCCTTTCAACTTTTTCATTTGATCCATATACAAAAGTTGCATAAAAATCACAATTCTTACCCAATTCCTCTACTTTTGTGTGTATATACTGGTTGTCCATGTGTATAACATTCAGATTGAATCTATTTAGATCCCAAAGTATCAAAATTCTTCCTCAACTATGATGAGCATTATTAGTGGTTTGCCCAATTCCTTCCTAAACCAAGATGAACCTTGTCAGTGGCACCAGGCTTCACCTTGGTTTCTAGGAGACTGAATAGCCCAATTAAATGCATATTCATAAATCTACTAATGTCTCTACCAAAAGGTGTTCTACCAAAGAGAATTCTTAAACTAATTTGATCAGTGGTCTATCATATTATATATTTTATTATATTGTATTATAAAATATCATATGCCATATACGAAGAGTTGTGTTTGGATAAAGCCTGATCTACCGGCTTAAATTGGCCCATATGCCATTTCACATGTCACAAACTCACAATTGTTTAAAATTCAACCAAAAAATCATTCAATTCAAATTATTTTTTAAGGTAAAGAGTGTAAAGTGGAGCATTTCACCCACAATGACATATTACTCCTACCCACTAAGATTCTCTTCTTTGAAAACTATTTTTGAGTGACGTGCATGTTGGGAGTAACGAACTTTAAGACCAAATGACTTGCTCATTTGTTGTAAAATTAGTACATATTTTATTCTGTATTGCATTTTACCAACTCCACTTAATTTTAAGGTAAACAGGTCTTTCATTTGCTCTAGAATTAGCTCACAACATGACTACTCAAAAACAGTTTTTTGAAAATGGGGAATCTTAGTGAGTAGGAGGAGGTATGACTGTATGAGGGATATTTTGCATATCTTAAAAATTGATATATTAAAAAAACGGAAAATTGACGTGGTTGAAAGTTATTTAGCCTCTAATTAGACTCCTCTAATTACTCACTTAATTATACCTAATTAATTTTAGCTAAGGATCTTTAGTTGCATGTAAGATTAAAGCATGAAAAAGTGTATAAAACAAGTTTTTATACCTTAATTAGGAGGAAATATGACCACACCTTCAAAGAAGGTTCTTGAGCTGCTATTAAACGGGGATCCTCCGCCTTAATCTTGAGTTCCAAGATAGGAAAACTCCTCCTTTGATCCACCAAAGAAGCTCTTCAAAATTCACCCAAAATAAGCTAGTGTTATTAGGCGAATCAAACCTTAAAACCCAAATAAAATTAGCTAACACTTTAGTCAATGTTATTCTAGGTTAAGATCAGTGTTTTGATCAAGTTTTCATTAACATGCAATGAAGAAAACTTAATTTTAAAGGTGTTGGAAATGGGCTGATTTTTTTTTTTTAGAGAAAAATGGAAGCTTTCTCTTGTTCTCTTTCTAAAATCAATTTGTGTTTGTGTAAAAATGATGTGTTGTAGTTTTTGACCATCAAATACTAGTACATATATTAGTGGTAATCCAAATGACCATTTTGCCCTTACTAATTATACCTCTAAACATCTTATGTTACAATTTGGTATAATTTGTACACTTATTTCTGTAAGTGTTAGTTAATTATTATATCACTATATAATAATTACTAATTATATCATTTTAGCTAAAACTACAACTCTTTGTAATTTAATCAGCTAATTGTCAATATTGACAATTCACACAAAAACCGTAATTTATACGACCAGAGTTCAAAACTCGTAAAACACTATCCGATATAATTAGTTAACCCTTTAATTGAAACATAAGGGTTTATATTATATTGTATTAAATAAATTATAATATTTTCTAGAGAAACTATCTTTATCAGTGTGACCGAGAGGGATCAGTTGGTTACCGCCGTCAAACGACAATAACGTCAAACTCTAGCCAGCCAACCGTTATCCATTTACGTTAATCAACTGACATAGTATATTGAATATATCCCAGGTTTATTCCTAATTAGATTTAATTAATCAACGCATTATTGTCGGAGGACACCTACTTCAACAGTGGTACCCTTGAACTTTGGGGGTTTGCTCACGATACTCCTGTACTCTACGTTTCCGCACATGGTACCCCTATACTTTCAATTATGTGCACACCATGCCCAAATTAAGAAAATTTCAACTTATCGTCATGACGTATTTTTTTTCAAGACGTAACAATACCTTGAGCAATTAGGTTCCCCAGCTATAAAGGGTGGCACCCAATGAGAGAGTACAACACTATAAAATTGCTACAAGAACTATTATACTATACACTTGCCACATACGAGGGTGCAAAATGAGAAGGCATGACCCAAACTTGGGATTTATTTGAAAAGATTGAAACTTGGGGATATTTTGAACATACAAGTGAAATTTCAGATTATTTAGGCCAAATTTTCCAAATTATAAAGGGCCAGCTAGGCCCAATGTACCTAGATGCTTATAAATGAGGCGAGCGGATCCGGACGAAAGGGTAAGAAACTGGATCCACACAACTTACCACTATGACCCAATTCATAGGGAACAAGGCAGGCTCAACCATAATTACTATTTGGGTACCATGTACACAAAGTAGTAAGTTCAGGGGTATCATTTGCAAAAACTTGCTAAGTTGGGTACCATGTGCAATCAGTGCGGATCACCTATCCCATTTTTTTATCCCACTTCGTGTACCCCACCAATCATATTTTAGCATTCTATTATTTTATTTTTAAAGATTATATTTTTTTGGGAATATTTGTTAAATTATAGCAGATAATTGGTGGGGTACACGGAGTGGGATAGGAATGTGACAGGTTATCCGAACTGATGTGCAATCGGTCAAAGTTCGAGGATACCTCGTGATTTTTCCCGTTAATAAATTAATCAAGAGATTGTATTATTTCAGAACATTATTTGATAAAGATATGATAATTAATAGAAAGCCCTCTTTTTTACTCAGGTCATAAAAAATATATGAAAATCGACCAAACCGTCCCTGGCCTACACTGAGCCGGTCAGATCCGATAAGGGTGGGTTAGTGCGGGGTCAGGGTTGGAAAATCTCTGACTGGTCAAACCCGGCCCGTGGCCAGCTCAATTGTAGGAGAACGTGTATTCATTTATTTGTTTTGGTCAATTATGAGATTCTACTATACTACTTCCTCGATCCTCTAAACAATGTTCAAATTTCCTTTATCATTCATCCAGAAATTGCTACTAATCTCATCGAGAAACAACTATTACGGAGTATATCACTTTATTCAATATTTACCATATTTCACAAGAAATTATCATGTATATATGTTATTTATGGTAATAATTAATAACTAAGGAAATACACAAGTAAATTTTGTAAAAGTTTCCGTTTTTATTTCTTAACAATCCCTAGAGGACGGAAGGTGTACATAACAGGGACTCGAATAGATTCAATGACATGTATACTAAGGCCCGGTTTGATAAGACTGCATCTTTCTGAACTGAACTGATCTGATCTAATCTGATCTGAATGATTCTGATCTAATGTGATTGGGATTTGTGATTTCTGAACTAAATAAAATTTAACTGAACATATCAATTTATAATAATTCTACAATAGCTACCCATCCTTGGTAGCCATTGTAAAAAGGATAACAATAGCCCTCAGATTTCCCCAAATAAATCCTAACCATTGATTACTTTGACCATTTATAATAATTAAAAACTAATAAAAAAATCAAATATTGATATTGATATTACGTCAATTTTTTTATTTATTATTATTATCTCTGCTCTCCGACCCAAGCAACCACCGCCGCCCAATTTAACCACCGAAAAACATTTGCCCGGTACCACCGTTGAGAGTTGCAATCGCCTGCAACCATGTGCCTCACCGACGCCACCGTCCGCTCCACCTCCAATTTACTTTCTCTCCTCAAAATTATCGCCTGCAACCCCATTATTATCCTTGGGTGGCGACTTGGTAGGCTACTAGGGGGTCGGTGGAGGGGTGGGAGTGGGTTTTCGTAGGGTGGGAGCCCTGGAATCAAAGGGTATAGGGCGGGAAAGAGGATTGTTGGGAGGAAAGAGTAATGTGTGTTCACAACCAATGACGTGACAACAGAGGCCGGCGGCGACCCAGACGGGATCTCCGTCGTTTGGGCAGGCGGGTTGGGGCTCTCAAGTTCAATGATGGTGGCGGGTATGCGCTGGAGGTGGCGCTAGGGCGGTGGCAGGGATGGAGGAAGCCGGGAAGGGAAGAGGAAGGGAGAAAGGAGAGATTAAAATATAGGCTGGGGTTTATTTGTTTGAATTACTTATTTTTTTTTATATTAATTTGAATTTAATAAATTGAGTTAAAATTATTATATTAGGTCAAACTTACAATTTAACATATTCTTTAATAGTTTTATAATTATAGTTATAATTATTATTATTATTATTATTATTATTATTATTATTATTATTATTATTATTTATTTATTATTATTATTATTATTATTATTATTATTATTATTATTATTATTATTATTATTATTATTATTATTATATTTTTTTTTTTGGTATATTGGATGAAGATTCAAGAATAATTTACAAGAATTTGGTGAGAAGCCGAGATACTATCTGAGGCCCCACACCTTTCGCTATGGAAAAACCAATCCTACTAAAAATAAAAGGTCCAGCCTGCGCACCGATATCCTACATCCTGGAGAACTGCTGGATCCGCTTGAGCAGAGCAACAACTGCTGGCTCCAACTCCCCCATAGAGGAGAAAGAGAAGGGAAGGAAGGCATAACCAAAGTAGCGCACTTAGCCTCATACTTAGCACGCTTACGATTGACCGCTTTCCACACCACCTTACCTAGTTCAAAGTCAGTCAATCCCGTCTGTGTCAAGGGCAAACTTCCAGTTATATCGACGCAAACGTCACGCCCGTAAGCCCACGAATATAGCAGCATGTCCGCTGAACGAAGAGGTCGACCATCGGTGCCAACGATGCTAATGTCAACCTCCTTTCCTGCCGAGATTCCAGATCGGTAACAGAAGTCAACCAGCGTGTCACGAACAGTGCTATGCCGATGCTTGACGCCCACAACACCCGTACACGAGACTGCATGATCCCCAAATATATCATCAACAAAGACCCGTGAGCAAGCAGAGCACAGGTGTTCTACGGTAAACAAATTTATCCCCAGACAATTGCAAAGAACGCATCGATATGTCCAACCGTTCATAATCTAACCCAACCCCGAAATCGGGACCACCCTAAGCCAATGGGAACTGTGCATACCCAGCTGAGACCTCCATAAAGCTAACTGATGCGGTGTCAAAGAATAAACAGAAGCGGCATCCCTAGCGACCCGTGCGAAATACAAATCTCCCAATCTCTTCATAAGTCTGGGGGCAGCGATCTCACCAGGATTACCTAAAATGTCGACCTCCATAGTCCTATTAAAAACACCAAAGACATCAGTAAATGCAAATCCCGTAAGGCGATACCAGCATGGCGAAGAAGTGTAGTCTGCAAGTTAGCAGACTGAAGCTGCGACGCCAAAAAAGTGTAATGGACAGCATCCTCGGCCGAATAGACACCAAGCCCACCAAAAGAGAAAGGCAAAGTAGCAAGCCTCCACTGCCAATCACCAAATCCCGAACCCGCAGCAACCACGATATGCTCCAAAGAATTGAAGAACGTAAGGCCGCATCAAAAGCTAGCTGAGCCGACTCAAAAATACGCGGCGCATAAGTACGTAAAGCAAAATATAGCTTAGAGACCCCTGTGCAAGCTCGAAGTAGTAACAACTTGTTCTGCGAATCATTAAGCCTAGCGACTGCGCCCATGAGCTCAATGGTATTAGCCACCCTCCTCATTACCAAAGAACTACAAAACCCAAAATCGACACTGACTGGCCCACCTAAAAGTTTGACCCCAAGGAGAGGCCTAGCAATATTCGGGGGAAAGACTCCATCAAGCCAGCTCCGTGGATCCTACGAAGGCCAAAAAAACCTCAGTCTTATCAACATTAAGATGGAGACTCACACGAGGACCATTAGCCTGAATTAACTCCAAAAGCTCACCTACAACCAAGGTATCACCGACAATAGTGTCATCGTCCCAATACCAAGCCTACAAATACAAGTCGAAAGAGAACCTAATCTTACACGCCAAAGTTTGCAACCTAGGGAAAAAAGCAGCGGGCCAAAAAGGTCACCCTGTTGCACCCTCTGACATGACAAAAGTGTGTGCTCCCCATAATATAAGCGAGCAAGGCTAGAATAACAGATGTTGACCCAACGAGCGAGAGCAGGACATCGGAGATGGACCTCCTGAAGCATAGCAGCACGATCCACCATGTTAAAGGCATTACGAAAGTCGACCAATAACATGGAGAGACCCACCTCATCTCCACGGCCGTCAACCAATCGGTTCACGGCATGCAAGAGCACCTCACCCCCCCTCCCCCCTGACACACCAACACCAAACTGAAGGTCAGCGAAATAATCACCCAAGGATGGACCTACCAATAAGGCGCCAACCTTGGAAACCAAACGCCGCCACACCGTACCCATAGTAATAGGGCGAATACCATTGCGTGGTTTAACAAGCGGGGTAAGCGGTGAAGTAGCAACAAAGGGACCTAACACAACAGGACACTTCCCCTCAAGGAAAAGGTTAAGCAGTTCGTCTGAAACTGCCACAGCGGCCCACTCAAACAATCTATAAGATGCTGAGCACGTAGACCGTCACGCCCACAAAACGTACCACGCGGGAAGCTCCTAATCCGATCAAGAACAGCAGGGACAGGAGAGTCAAAGTGAGGCTGATCAGCAGAGTCAGCAGGCAAAGACGGGTAAGGTGCAACGGGATGTTTCGCCCTCAATTCCTCCAAAGTGGCATCTAAGTAAGGGGCGATTACAGAGGAAGACAAAACACGAACCGCCACAGTGAAATGACCATCAGCGACCTTACGCCTACACTGCGTGACATTACGCTCACGCAACTCCAGGGCCTCATCATCAACATCCAACAAAGGAGGCGAATCCTCAGCCAAAGTATCCTGAACAAGCTGCCACTCGCCCCCGGGCTCACCCCAAGTGCGAACGGCACAGACAATAAACTCCTCCTGCAAACGACGTCTAGTAGTAGATCGACGCTTGGGACAACTCCCTGGTGAAAAAGTCCTGAGTGTACGCAGCGGCAACACAAACAACTGAACCCAACATGAGATGATCAGGCCTACTAATAACCTTGTCAAGCGCCCCTTTAAGTACCCGCAAAAAACCCAAGCCGCACTCCGGAGGAATAAACTTAACCATACGTAACCGTTTAGAAAGCAAGCGATCAAGTAGGTTAACATTGAAACTCGAAGGCAGAGCCCGAGCAGTATCTTCCATAGGATGCAGAGGAGCGGCAGCGGCTGGTGGTCTATCCAAATTATAGAGAATAAAATGAACAATTCCGTCACCAGTATCAGCGGGACCCACAAAATTAGACCTGCTACCATGATGACACATAGCACGAAATGCATGAGTTTTGAAACAATCACCACAAAGCCAAAGACCCATACGCCTGAGATTATTATTATTATTATTATTATTATTATTATTATTATTATTATTATTATTATTATTATTATTATTATTATTATTATTATTATTATTATTATATCCTATTATTATTATCACGAAGAATCAATACCAATTTACAAGAAATTTGTGGGAAGCAGAGATACTATCTGAGCCCCCACACATTTCGCTATGGTAAAACCAATCCTAGTAAATATCATCATGTCGATCAAGAAGATGATACTCAACAAGAAGTTGGCGTAGAGCTAAATGATATGAAGATTGATATGGAACATAAGGATGATATGTAATGGGATAATTAACAATATGGCAATTAATCCACTAGATACTTCGATTCGTTTACTTTTCTAATAGTAACTTATGATGATTTTTTTAAATAAAATTTCCTTGTATAGTTTAATTTTTGTAACCTATAATCATTAAAAATGAAAGATTAGTGTTAATAATGATATTAATTTAAAAACATCTTATTTGGTGTGATTTGTGTTTGATACAAGAATTAGTAGTTATTATGACCATTTGGAATGTCAAGAATGCCAACATTTGGTCCGGTTATGCAAGGCCAACTTTGGAGCTTCATTTCTCTCAGAATATTTCGAATTTTGCATTGAAAACAATTGGAGATGAAATTTCATGATCTTACCTTTCTAAAAAGTGGTCACACACCTTCACCGGATAAGTAACGAAGAACTTATGCGAGTTTGAAAACGAGCTCAGAAAGTATGGCGCGGTCCGCGGGTTTGTTTTGAGCGGTCCGCGGTGGGCGACGAGAGCCCGATTTCCGGATTTTGTTATTTTCCATATTTTATATTCCTATACTCTATTAATACCTAGGTTTTACGTCTTTATTTAAAACTTTGCATTCAGAACTTATTTCAAGCTTGTAATCAAGATTTATGGAGAACTAATCTCCCTATTTGGTTTATTACGGATTGAAGGTGCTGTTTATTATTCTATTGTGAGATTGTTCCTATCGATTCAATTGTGAGTAATCTCAATTCTCTTGTTTTCATTTCTATATTTCATGTTTGTTCTTGCTAGGAGTACTACTAGTTAGGCCTTTTGTGATTTAATTGCTTGGAACAAGTAGCAACCTAATCTGTTTAATCGATTGCTGATTCGACGTTAGACAAATTAGGGGAGAATTGATATATTATTTGATTAGAGCCGCGTGTGTTCTCATTAATTATTGATGTTGATATTCTTAGACCTAATTGCTTCTATTGAATAGATCTAGACGCGTGATAGTTAGGGCTATTTAGATACGCTGATTCGTTCTAAATAGCTAAAGAAAGGAGAATAGAAATCTTAATTTTGCAACAACGTGCTCACATTGATAGATAGGTGACCTTCTAGGATCAATTGATAAACTGTAGTGGATTGAAGTATAAAACCAATATCCGTCATTAATTGAATTCATCATCTACTTGCTTTTTTCCCTGTTTGCTAAGTTACTCATACTTAACCAACCCCTCCCCCCCCCCAATTGGTTACCCAATCGACATTACATACATAAACATTAACTAATTCCCTGTGGATACGAACTTGCTTGCCCTACTACATAGTTCTAGGATCAGTATTGAATTAATTTGGTGCAACCCACGACATTTGCCTACCAGAGGGAGTGGATTGTGTTCCTGAATGGGTGTGCGCCCTCGGTATAAAGTAGTGGCAGAGAGGAAATTAATGTGTGAGCGGCTGGATGAACTCTTGATGCAGGAGGAGGTGTACCGGAGACAGAGATCGAGAGTATCCAACTTTATTGACGGGTACAAGAACACGAAGTACTTCCACATGAAAGCAACGTCCCGGAGGAGCATAAACTCAATTACAAAACTAAAAGTTGGGGAGAATGTATGGGTGAAGAAGGAGGATGAGATTAGTGGAGTGGCCGTGAGTTTCTTCCAGGAACTGTTTATGGCGTCTGAGACAGAGGGCATTAGTGAGGCGCTAGAAGGGATTGAGGGGAGGGTGTCAGACAATGTGAATGACTTTCTGACAGAGAGGACACGGAAGGACGAAGTGTGGGAGGCACTGAAACAAATAGGTCCGAGCAAGGCCCCCAGACTTGATGGGATGAACGCGAACTTCTACCAAAAGCATTGGCATATCGTGGGTGGTGACGTTTCCAAATATGTTGCGGCGCTGGTAGAAGGCGAGTGTCGAATGGAGGATGTTAATAAGACACTATTGTGTTAATTCCTAAGGTGAACAAACCTTTTGAGATGAGCGAATTTCGCCCCATCAGCTTGTGTAATGTACTGTATAAGCTGGTATCGAAAGTTCTCGCTAATCGGCTGAAGGTGTGGCTTCCGTCGATTATATCCTCTACCAACAGTGCTTTTACTCCGGGGAGGTTGATAACGGATAATGCGCTCATAGCTTTCGAGATCTTTCACTATATGCGCACTCACAATAGCGGAAATACGGGTTTTCTTGGTTACAAATTAGACATGAGTAAGGCGTATGATATAGTTGAGTAGAGCTTCTTGAGAGCTGTCATGGAGAAGATGGGATTTTCACGAAAGTGGAGATCAATGGTGATGAGGTCCATATCAACAGTCAGCTCATCCGTGATGGTTAATGGGACGTGATGTGGTGTGATTGGTGTGCGTTAAGGGAGCCGATTTAGTCATATTTAGGAGTCTTGTGGAGCATTTTTATAGTGATTCTATTGTCTCCGTGTATCGGTTTGGTTGGAGCTTTATTGCGGGATTTTAGAAGATTTTTAGGATTCGGAGACCTTTGCTGACTAATCGATGATCGAGCGGCCGAACCACCGAGGAGAGTGCTACCACGAGGCGAGAAGTAGCCGATCAACCTTTGAAAATCATGCACATCATCATTCCTTAACTCGAGAGTAGGACCACTCGAGTCGAGGAAGGAAGCAAAGTGGGGAGGAAATTCAAGTTCCTCGACTCGAGAGGAGGAAGCCTCGAGTCGAGTATTCCCTCGCTCGACTCGAGAAGGGTGTTCCTCGAGTCGAGGATTCCTTCGCTCGACTCGAGGATTTCTTCCCTCGAGTCGAGAAATCCAGCTTTCGGGAAGCTTCCTAGAGGCTTTTGATGGTTTCTTTCATCCTATGTATTAGTAAGTATTTTTCTCTCTAATTTGCCTTTAATTTCATTATAATTAATTCCTTGTTCTTCAATTGCTTGATTTACCTTTATTTTCTCTAATTGGTTGATTAGATTGAATTGGGTATTTCTTGTGCTTGGTTGATAATTGGTGGTCATTGATTATTAACCCTAAAGGAAGCAACTTTCACATGATTAGTGTATGGTTATGACTAATTTGTGATTGGGGAATTAATTAGGCAACTAATAGATTAGATTTTATTAGTGTCGCGGTTGCGGCTAATTAGATACTAATTTGCGTTGTTCTTAATCCTTTGTTAATCCTTGCTCTTCATGCCTTTGGTTATTGTTTGAGTGGTCACTAGACAAATTAGGACTAAAAGGAGGGGAATTTGGTAGCGGTTTCTCAAATTTCCCATAAAAGCGGATTAATTGGTTAAAGCCGGGATTATTAATGAATTAGTATAATTAGAGAGAGGTAAAACTTGCTATGTTAGGGTGTTCGATTAGATTATCACCGAGAGTCGCTTTAATCAATTTGATAAATCGTTTATTCTTTTTAATCCAACTTTCAAACCAAAACCCCCCTTTTTAATTGCTTTATTTATTTCGTTTTAGTTTTTCCATAGTATAATTCGCATATTAGGCTATCCCCTCTTCCTTGTGTTCGATACTGTTGAGTCTTTGGCATCAGATTTAGAGTTGCCCACAATGAAAAAGCAGCAAAAGTAAAATAGAGAGACACAAGTTTTTACGTGGAAAACCCCAAAGGAAATCGGGGAAAAAACCACAGCGCACTAGAACTTTACTTTCTCTGATGTGTTTTGTGATGACACACCGTAATAGCTGAGATAAGCTCTTTATATAATAGAGCCTAGGAATATCAAGAGATAAGAACATTAAATCCTAGTTAATAGACTAGGGTTTCCAAAAGACCATAACTGAAAATGCTCATTTAGTGTCCTATTCCATCTTAACTCCTCATAAAGTTTCCTTATCAGGTTCCATAACTCAACAACCTCCCACTTGGAGACTGATGCTGAAGAGTAGCTCAATACCCAGCTTCTTACACCTCCACACATCCTTTGAACACCTAATGCGCTAACACCTCCTTTCACTAATCACGGAGGCCAACTAAGGTTCTGCACAACCCTAGCTTCCCAACATCGACACTCTTAGTGAGCATATCTGCTGGATTTTCAGAACCTGATACCTTCTCCAAACCGAACTTTTTTCCTTCCACCAAGTTTCGAACGAAATGATACCTCCGTCGGATGTGTTTGGTCTTAAAATGACAGATTGGGTTCTTAGCAAGCTGTATTGCACTCTGACTATCACTGAAAAGCAAACTATGGGGTTGTCTCTTGCCTAATTCCTCCAAATAATTCCTCAACCACACCATCTCCTTGCCTGCTTCCGACATAGCCACATACTCAGCCTCTGTGGTTGACATGGAGACTCATTTTTGAAGTTTAGACATCCAACTCACTGTTGTACCACCCATAGTGAAGACGTACCTCGAAATGCTTTTGCCTGTATCAAAATCTCCGCTGAGATCAGCATCCACAAACCCTTCAAGTCTTGCCTCACCTTTTTCAAAGGGAAGACCTACTTTTGAAGTTCCTTTAAGATACCTCAACAGCCACTTCACAGCTTCCCAATGCTCTTTACCTAGTTTTGACATAAAACGGCTCACAACTCCCACTGCATACGTTATATCAGGTATGGTGCAGATCATAGCGTACATTAGACTACCTACAGCAGAAGCGTAAGGTACTTTGGACATGTATTCTTCTTCCTCAACTGTTTTTGGTGACTGCTCCTTGGACAATTTGAGATGACTTGGCAGAGAAGTGCTTTTGGGATTAGCATCTAGTATATATACTAAACTTTCTCAGCACCTTCTTGAAATACTTTTCTTGAGACAACTTCAAGGATCTGGTTGACTTGTCTCTGGTAATTCTCATGCCAAGCATATGTTTTGCCTCTCCCAAGTCCTTCATCTCAAAATTCTTTGACAACTTCTGCTTCAAATCATTTATTTCTTTCAAGTTCAGCCCTGCTATCAACATATCGTCTACATATAGAAGTAAGATAACATAAGACATATCAAACTTCTTATGGTAGCAGCAGTGGTCTGAATTACTTCTCTCAAAGCCATTGCCGGACATGAACTCATCGAACTTTTTGTACCATTGTCTCGGAGCTTGCTTTAAACCGTACAAACTTTTGTTGAGCTTACACATCAACTCCTCCTTACCTGGAACTCTATAGCCATCTGGTTGTTGCATATATATGTCCTCCTCCAGGTCACCATGTAAAAATGCTGTTTTTACATCCATTTGCTCAAGGAACAAATTCTCAGCAGCAACTATACTCAACAAAATGCGAACAGTAGTCAGTTTCACAACCAGAGAGAATATCTCGAAATAATCAATCCCATGCTTCTGTGAATATCCCTTGACTACTAATCTCGCCTTGTAACGTAAACTGCCATCATGTTCTTTCTTGATCCTATAAACCCATTTGTTGAGTAGTGCTCTTTTTCCCATCGGTAATCTAGTTAAAACGCAAGTGTTGTTCTTCTCCAAGGAGCTCATCTCTTCATCCATGGCATGCTCCCACTTAATAGAATCACCCACTTGTATTGCTTCTTCATAGGATTCTGGCTCACCTGCATCCGTCAATAAAAGATAATGCAACGATGCAGATTCTGACTTTATCTTCTGTTTTGGTGTCCGTACGGCAGGAAATGGATCCAACCTGTCTGGTGGGCTAGTCTTTCTGGTTGATTTCCTTAAACAAGGATCAGACTTGGATCTTTGTAGTGTGATACTAATTCCGTTCATTTACTTTAAAGCATGCATAGCATTCATACATTTGCATAATATGAGTTGATATGTGTTGTGTGGTTGTATAAGTTACTTTGCGCTTCGAGGACGAAGCGTTTTCTTAAGGGGGGAAGGATGTAATATCCCGAAATTTTAAAGTATTTTATATTAATATTTTAGATTTATTAATTAGATTATCTAAATGAAAGAGTTTTAAATACTATTCGTGAGTCGTTTTCCAAAATGAGTTAGGAAATGGTTTCTAAAATCGAAATTTCTATTTGGGTTCTATTCCTAAATTGGGTCAATCATAGCTAATGGACCAAAAATCAACCCGAACCAACTCTACATTGGCCCAAACATCAAACACACCCCAACCCAACACAAAAGGAAATCAGAAAATAAAAAGAAAAAGGAAAGAAAAAAAAAACGAAAAAAAAGGGGAAAACCCGACGCATCCCCCCTCCTATAAAACAGAGCTTCCCCTTCCTCTTTCCCCTGTTTTCCACGCACGAACCCAGCCGCTACCCTCGCCGCCCCTGCCTTTCCCTCCTGCCCAGACGTCGCCGTCGTTCCCTCCTTTTGACCACCGCATCACCCTCTTCTTCCTCGTTCAAATTCTGTGAGCAACGATATTTCCCTCTTCCTCCCCTGTTTTCGTTTTCTTTGATAAACGTTAATTTCAATTCGTTTTCTTGCTTTAAATCATGTTTAATCGGTCCTAATAGATGTTATGAGTATTGGGTAATCGATTTGGGTTAGTTTTATGCATAAAGAATTGATTTTGATGATTGTTTTGAGTTGATTTTCACTAATTACGAATTTGGGGTTAATTAGTTTAACTGCTCGAATTAGACTCAATTATTTTCATAAATTATGACTTCATTATGTTTATAATCTGTTAATTAGGGTTCTTGAATTTAGTTTGAGATTTAATTGAGGTTTTGTTCAAGTTTATAGAAATTGCAATTTGGGGGAAAATTTGGTTAATTGTTTCTTAATTAGTTAATTAGCCCAAATTAATTTTAATGATCAATAAGTCGAAATTATGATAATTTAGAGAATTATAAACTGATTTTGAATTTAGATTGATTTAATTCGTTTTTATATAATTTTATGTAATTTAAAGCATGTTTTTCATAATTAAAACATAATGTAAATCGTGTTAATAAATCCTAAATAAATCATAATAATTAAAAGGTTATTTTTATGAATTAGATTCTGTTTTAAAAGTAATTGTAACTCTTTGGGAATTTTTAAAATAAATTTAGTGTTATTTGAGTATTAGAAACTAATTATTGAATTAGAATTATAATTGTTGGTTAATTGTTAATTGTTGGGTTGGATTTAAATTATCATGGGCATTACATATAGAATAGAATTAACATAAGTATTAGAAGAATGATTGGATGAGATTAGTATTGATTTGAGATTTCTGATTGTAATATTGTAGCCCCTGGTTTCGTAGACGAAGAATAATAGTGATCGTTGTGCTGTCATGTTCTTATGTGCATTGAAAAGGTAAGCTAGCATGCTCAACCTTTCTTAAACTTGTAGAACCTTTTAAACTTATGTGCTATATGTGAATGGTGTGATGGATGAGAACTTAGTTTCATGTTAGGTGGAGAACGATTTATTGTTTTGATTCTCATATCTTGATTTGATTGGATTGGATTATTGCATTGATATATGGTTTGGTGTGTCCTCGTTGTGCAGTGGGGATTGAGGATGATCTCCATGCGTTAGTTAATTGCCCGGAGGCGGTACATGTGTGGGAGGATCTGGGCATTGATACCGGGGCGTGGAGCTTGTGTCCGAGAGGGAAGAACCTTGTGGAGGCGTGGTGTAGTGCGGATTCAGAACACGAGACGGAGCTGATCCTAGTAGTGGCATGGTCGATATGGAATGCTCGTAATGATGCCATCCATGGTGGGGAAGAGGTCAACGGGAGTTGCGTTGCTCACAGAGCGACTAGTTTTTTAGGTGCTTATCGTGCTGCAGTTGGGGGGAAGGAGAAAGGTGGAGGGTGTGATGGTGGGGCGGGTCCGGATGTGTGGAAACCCCCTCCCGTGGGGGTTTTCAAGGTCAATTCAGACTGTACTAGGAGACGCGGGTTCAGGGATGGGGGTCGTGGTTCGGGGAGCGGAAGGGGAAGTGACAAGGGTGACAGTGCAGCAGGTGAAGGAGAAGTGGTCGCCGGAGATAGTGGAAGCCAAGGCGGCTTTGCTGGGTCTCGTGATGGCATGGCAGCAAGGGGTTCAACATGTCATCCTGGAGTCCGATTATTTACATTTAGTGAATTCCTTGAATTCGGGGGTTTTTGGTAGTTCTTAATTTGGTTTCGTAGTGTCGGATATTATTGTTTTTTCACGTAGGTTCGATTCTTGTTTGTTTTATCATATTCGTAGGGTACGCAATAAGGCAGCCCATGCGGCGGCCCATTTTGTTCCAATAGAGTATTCGACTCGTGTTTGGGTTGATAGTGGTCCAGGCGATGTACTCGATATCGCGGCTGCGGATTTCGTAGCCGCTATGACGTAATATACAGTTCGTATTTTCCTTTCAAAAAAAATTCAGGCAATTCCGATACATAGACATTAAAATGAAAATATTTTATTAAAAACTCAATAAGAAAGGAAAGAATAATCTATAAAATCAATTAGGCCCTAGAATAATGGAAAATAATCCGTAAATTTGGGTAATCACGATTGAATAAAATAAAACTATATTTGCAAAAGATTTTTCTCCATGTAGGCTAAGCATGTCAAACAAGTTAGACGGGCCTCATGGGTGTCTTACGATTTCGTGAACATGGGTGCAAATAAAAATGTAAGAGACTCAAAAAAGATGTGAGTCAATGGGGTTATGTGGATTACAAATTGGGTTTATGACACACAAAAGCGCAGATAAAAGGAAAACTATATATATGAAGGTCATAACGGGTACGAGTCAATACAAGTCATGTGTCACAAAAAGTGGGTGTAGAACACATATGTAAAAGATTAATTAAAAACTAATGAAACCTGTAATTTGACAATTTCTGTAATTTTCACTAATTTTTTTATTTTATTTTATTTTGGAAATAATCTTTACTTTACTCTATATGACAAAGTTCGTCGCTTCAAAAAAATAAAAATATAACACAGTTTCTGGTCATGTTTTGACCGTTGCTTCATCTCTTAATAGTAATTATCTAACGACAAATACAGTTGAGTTGAATATAATTGGATTTACTAATCGACATAAAGTATTTGTGCGGTAGGCATGCTCTTCCGTTTAATAAATGTTACTCCACTCAATAATAATAATCCTTATAATAGACACTTGAATTTTAAAGAAAATCATGTTATATTAGTTTACAGTTGATTTATTAATCCTAATAAAATGAAACACTATACGGAGTGTATGTGTATTGTAATCGGGGCGCCAGTGCAATTTTGCACGGGTAAAATGCTAGTGATATTTAAAAAGAATTGATTGAATGGAAAGTGGGGAAAATTGAATGACCACCAGAAATATACCTCTGATAGTCTTACATACTCTTGAATAACTCTGGTCTATGTCCAGCGCTACTCTCGGACAACTAGCTACACTGTTTGATAAAATTTAATAAAAGTGGTATTAAGATCAGATCAGATCAGATCAGACCAGAGTCATTCGAATCAGATCAGTTTAGGTCAGATTCTACAAATTAGATCAGAGCACATAAACTTGTTCAAATAACAATCAATGAAGTAGTCTATATCTTGGTATAATTCGTCAAAATACAGTTAAATTTTCAACATATTCGAATCTGATCATATTCATTCCAATCAAACAGATCATATCAGATTCATTCAAATCAAATCAGATCAAATCAGATCAGGATCATTCAAGATCAAATCTGATCATATCAGAAAGATGCAGTCCTATCGAACCTGGACTAAGACTAAGTGATCTATGAATTACAATTGTTTCAAATTCAGCAGAGTTGAAAACTAACTCTACTAGGTTTGAGTTAAAATCGTTCCTTGACTTTACTATGTAAATTTTTCTCTTATTATCAAAAATGTAGGTTTGAGGAGGTTCTGGCTGGGATTGAGAAGCGTGTGTCGGAGAGTATGAATGAAGCCTTGACAGCCCCGGTAACGAGTGAGGAAGTCTGGAGTGCATTGAGAGAGATGGGTCCGAGCAAAGCTCCGGGGCCTGACGGGTTCAATGCCAATTTCTACCAGAAGCATTGGCATATTGTGGGGGACGATATTACTAGGTACGTGGTTGCGCTTATTGAAGGGGATTGTAGTTTCCAGGAGATAAATCTTACCAATATTGTGTTAATTCCAAAAGTTAATAAGCCGGTGAGAATGAGTGAGTTTAGGCCGATTAGTTTATGCAACGTCATTTATAAGTTGGTGTCAAAAGTCTTAGCTAATCGCCTCAAGGTCTATTTACCGATGATTATTTCAAAGGCACAAAGTGCGTTTACCCCGGGGCGACTAATCACGGATAACGCCCTGATTGCGTTTGAAATGTTTCATTTCATGAAGTCGCATCATAGTGGTAATGTGGGTTATATGGGGTACAAACTCGATATGAGTAAAGCATACGATAGGGTGGAGTGGGAATTTTTGAGGGCACTGATGGAGAAGTTAGGTTTCTGTGCTAAATAGAGAGGGGTAATTATGAGATGTCTTGCGTCGGTGCGGTCGGCCGTCCTTATTAATGGGGAACCGACTGAGCTATTTTGTCCGGGGAGGGGCTTGCGTCAGGGGGATCCTATCTCCCCGTATCTCTTTATTTTGTGCACAGAGGCTTTATCGAGTCTAATTGATAAGGCAATTGGGAGGAAGGCGTTGTATGGGATTCGTATTTGTCGGAGAGCCCCAATGATTTCACATTTATTGTTTGCTGACGATAGTATTATTTTCAGCCGAGCTCGGGAGTCTGATGTTGCTGCTATACGGGAGGTCATTTCCCTATACGAGTCTGCGTCAGGGCAGCGGGTCAATTTGCAAAAATCGGACGTGTCCTTTAGTGCGAATGTCGGTAAGGAGCTGAGATTGAGGTTGGCTGGTATGCTGGAGGCGAGGGTGGTTGACAACCACCAAAGGTATTTAGGGCTTCCAGGAGCTGTTGGTCGAAATAAGCGTGTGGCTATTAACACTATCAAGTCGAGAATATGGAAGAAGCTACAGGGTTGGAAGAGGAGTCTGTTGTCCTTTGCAGGTAGAGAGATCCTTATAAAGGCGGTTGCCCAGGCGATCCCTACCTATCATATGGGGCTGTTCAAACTACCGTCTAACCTTTGTCGCGAGATCAATTCCATGATTTCTCATTTTTGGTGGGGTGCCCGGGATGGCGAGAGGAAGATACATTGGGTTGCTTGGGAGAAGTTGTGTAGATCTAAACATGATGGTGGTGTTGGTTTTCGTCATATTGAATAGTTTAACGATGCGATGCTGATGAAACAAGCATGGCGGATTCTACATAACCCGGAGTCATTGGTATGTTCTCTTCTTAAAGCTCGGTATTTTCCAGATGGGTCTTTCCTTGATGCTTCTGTGGGTACTCATCCAAGCTTCGCTTGGAGGAGTATAGTAGGGGTTAAGGAGATGTTGTTGGAGGGGTGTAGATGGTTGATCGGGGATGGGAATTCGGTGCGAGTCTGGCACGATAGGTGGACGTTGAAGGGGCCGGGTTTTCGGCTCATCTCACCGCGTACGGGGGAGGAGGAGGTGAGAGTAGCTGAGTGGATAGATGGGGAGCTTAGGATATGGAGGGAAGATGAGGTGAGGAGTAAGCTGTTGGCTTTCGAGGCCGAGGAGGTTTTGAGTATCCCGTTGGCTTCCGTAGGAGGGCGGGATAGGCTTGTTTTGCATTACAGCAAGAGTGGCGAGTATTCAGTCAAGTCGGGGTACCATTTTGCGAGATACCGATTGAGTGTGGCGCAAGGAGAGATCGGTAGTAGTGAAGATCAGGATGCTGTGTGGAAACGTATTTGGAGATTGGGTGTTCCGCCCAAGGTAAGAGTATTTGGGTGGAGGGTGGGAAGGGAAGCTTTACCAACTCGCCTGAATATTCAGAAAAGGATCAAGGATGCTGATCCTACATGTCCGAGATGCAACTTGGCTGTCGAAGACGTGGTACATGCGCTGATCACATGTCCGGAGGCGAGGATTGTGTGGGAGGAGGCGGGTGTGGACTTGGAGGAGTGGGATGGGTGTAGGGGTGGGGAGGAGCTGATGGCGAAGTGGTGCGATGAGGGTAGCCGAGGGATGGGATGGGTTATGTTAGCTTGGTCGATATGGTTAGCAAGAAATGAATTTGTCCATGTAGGGGCTGCTGTGGAGAGTTTAAGGGTTTTGGAGAGGGCGAGATGTTATTTGGGGGCGTATAAGGAGGTGAGAGGGGGTGTTCAACAGAGGCCTGTGTTGTCGAACAATGGGTGTGGTGGGAGCAAGTGGGAACCACCGGATCAGGGGATGGTGAAAATTAACGTTGACGGTGCGGTTTTGGGTGAAGGGGGGTCGGGGATGGGGGTAGTGATTCGAGGGGAGGACGGAGATGTCCTTCGAGTGGGCTGTAAGCAGGTTAAGGCGAGATGGGAGCCGGCTATTACGGAGGTGAGGGCTGCAGAATTCGGACTTCAAATCGCTTGGCAGATGGGGGCGAACAACGTGGTACTCGAATCCGATTCTTTACAATTAATCTCTGCTCTTAGGAAAAGTAAGTTTGATTCGAATTATTTTGGCCTAACTGTTTCGGATGTTTTCAACTTTTCACGCAAATTTCATAATTGTAAGTTTTCCCATATTAGACGTAGTGGAAATAAGGCGGCACATGAGGCCGCGCATCTAGGCCCTATAGATTATTCAGCTAGAGTTTGGGTGGATAGCGGCCCTTCTATTGTACTTGATGTTGCGGCTGCGGACTTCGTGGCCGCTGTGACATAATACAATTTTCGTGTCTTGACCCTCAAAAAAAAAAAACTCTAAAAAGAAACAAGTCTAGAGGTTTTGAATCCGGTAATAAGTAGAGTAGTACTTATTGTGTTACTACGGATTATGGAAGTAGTATTTATTGTGTAACACTACGGATTATGCAAATTGCTTTATAAAGTTGGTTCGTCCCACATTAGGAAACTAACACTCATATGATCAAATTATAATAAATTCCTAACATCATACTAACAACAAGACATTCACCTTTTAGAGCCCAAATGAGGATTTACGGGCCTAAGGGGTGACTTCCCATTTTATTGGGTTGTGGTGCGACAGACGGTGGTTCGGATTGTTACAGATGGTATCAGAGCAACCCTACGACCGCGTGCTGGGTGCTGGGGCGAGACCCAGACCAGCCGTTTAGCGGGGTACATCGTGAACCTGATGTTGATATGGTTTGGCTGAGGCGTAACGGGGATGTTGCATTCTTTAAGTGGGGGAGTTTGTAACACTACGGATTATAGAAAGTGGTTTATGGAGTTGGTTTGTCCACATTGTGAAACTAAGGCTCATATGATCAATACCATCATACTAACAACAAGGCGTTCAACTTTTAGAGCCCAAGTGAGGATTTACGGGCCTAAGAGGTGACTTCCCATCTTCTTGGGTTGTGTTGTGTAACAGCCCGATCCATCATACGTCGCAATACAACCCATTAAGATGGGTAGTCACCCATTAGGCCCGTAAATCCTCACTTGGGCTCTAAAAGGTGAAGGCCTTGTTGTTAGTATGATGGTAGGAAATTATTATAAACTGATCATATGAGCCTTACTTTCCCAATATGGGACAAACAAACTCCATAAACCACTTTCCATATTCCGTAGTATTACATGTGGCGACGGACGGTGGTTCGGACTATTACGTATTGTGCTCACATCGATACCTATATTTGTGAGTTATCACTTGTCCCTGCATACATCACACTCCCTCCGTCTTAGTTCAAACGCCTCATCTTCCATATTGGAACGTCCCACCTCAAACACCCCATCTATTTTGGGACATATTTCTCTCTCCTACTTTTATTAAATTATTACATCCTCTTTCACATATCTCTCTTACTTTCATTAAACCTCACATTTCCTTTTTTTTTTTTTTTTTTTTTCTCAATATTACCCCACTCAACTTACTATATCAAATTTTCTTATTCCACTACAAAAACTTCTGGGCGTTTGAGTCGGGACAGAGGGAGTAGATATATAATTCGAGCAATGATTTTGCGAAAACAGTAATTACTACCGCCAAGCCAGATTCATTAAATCTTGTCCATATAATGGACATATTTGCCTTAGAAGATGTTGATTTACCTTGGCAAAATCATCACTCTATAATTCAGGTTGATGTGATTTACTACACGCGCTAGACTATGACCGCCGTAGATTGATTATTTGTTGGAATGGTGGCAATATGCCTGCAATAGTTAAGTTATCCATGGAAAACACCATAGTCTACTCTCATAGGAGAGATCCAAACATGGAAACCACCCAAAAAATGACATGTCTATAATTAAAGAATCAAAAACACCAAATCGGTCAGCCTTTAATAAAGAAACTAAAGTAAGATTAGCCAATTTGGTAAATCAAATTTAAAAGAAAAAAAAAAAAACAAAAGAAAAAATGCAATGGGTGACGCCAACAATTTTGGCAACATACAGAAGGAGTCATCTTGTTGATCAAAAAGCGGTGTTTGTGGATCTACCCACACTCACTATCAGACAAACATTTTTTCCTTCTCCTCTCTTCTCTCTCTCCTCTCCTCTAATATCAATCAATCTTCTGTAATACACCTCTTTTTAATTTCCTTAACACAAGAGGCAAAAATATTTGCTCAATCTTCTGGAGTACTAAAATTTTGACTGCAAAAATTTCATAAAATTCAGAAAACCCACGTATGTTTATAATAGCACATGATACCATAGCGTCAGCATAATAATCATCATAAAAAGGGGGTCGTTATGCTTTTAGACCGCCGCCCATTTTTATACCCAAAACATATCCACTCTTTATTCTTCTTCTCCTCCTTCCTCTTCTTCTCACTGTAGCTAAGAGAGTTGTTGTTGTTGTATTAATCTTTGTTTCCTGGTTTTCTGTGCTCAACTTTGGAAAATCTCGATTTTCAATGTCCGCAAATTTTGGTCGGGCTTTCTGAGTCGGTGTTTCCCTCCTCTCTCTCTCTTTCTCTCCTCTGCCTTGCTCGCTAGTTCAGAAATGTTGAAGACGTCAAGTTTACGTTTGTTTTGTTGAGGTGAGGGGTTTGTTGTTTTTGCTGATTCGTTGTGATTTGGGAAGTGTTCACTTCATTATTGCATTGATTTTCATTCCCAGTATAAAGTTCGAATCTTTCCTCTGATTTGTTGAGTTATTTAACTTCAGTTCCATATTATTGCATTTCCATTTCTTTCACCATAAAGTTTGAATCTTTACTCTAATTTCTTCTGTAATTTGTGTTTTCTGAGGTGGGGTTTTCCTCTACTTTGAATTTCCCTCGATTTTTTTGGGGATTTCCTCTTGTTTTGGGGATTAATTTGATGTGGGATTTTGTATTTGCCTCTAATTATTAGCATCATGATTGACTGATTTGGATTGAAACTATTGGAATTACTGTGATTAATTGTAGTTTATGGTAAGTTTGAGTATTATTTGACCAGATGTATTAAGTTTGTTGCTTTCAAACTTTGAATGTTATTTTTCATGATTGTTTTTTTCTTTTTTTTGGTGTAATTTATAGTATTATGTTGTGGCAATTTGTTTGCAAATTTCAGTTCATGGGAATATATTATGAGATTATATATTGGTGGTTGTTTTTAATTGTTTTAAGATAGCAGTTGACTTTTAGTAAATTGGAAGATACTGTACATCATTTCTTTTTTTGGAATACCCAGTTGAAGAATTTTGCTTTTAGTTGGTGGAAGTGTGGAACATGATTAGGGGGGGGGGGGGTAGTAGATGCTGACCTCATGAAAAGATATTTGAGTTTCTTAATTTAGTAGTACTTTTTTATGTGTTTTTTTTTTCTTTCTCACTTTGTTTAGATCAATTTTGACATAGAAATTCCTGTTTTGTCTGACATTTTTTTAATCAGGCCTTGTGATGTTCATTGATGGAATCGCAAGATGGCAAAGCAAACTGTTGCAATATTGCCATAGTTAAAATATTGTCAAACTGATGCAAATGGATGATACTATTGCAGATTTGTGCCGTCAAAGAGCCGACTTTTGAGCCGCGTGTTTGATATATTGCTTCTTCGACTTGGAATTATAGGTCATTTTGTATCGTTTAATGGAATTCTCCTTTTCTCCAAAGGAGAAAGGAATCCATACTTGGGCATCATCTGGTGTTCAGTCTGATGTGAGCTCGGAGGCTGATCGAGAAGCTGGAAATTCAACTGAAGATCAATTTGGTAACATCTCCGAAATGATGAATTTTGAAAATTATGCTGGGTGGTGCAACAGTCCCTCAGCGACTGAACAGCTGTTAGCGTCTTATGGGTTTGCTTCTCTTTCATCAATGCCCTTAAATTATGCTTCTTATGATCAGATGAACTTTTCAGAGCAGCAAAATGCTACATTTCCTATGACTTGTGATAGTGTCAATGGTCTGAATGTCCTTGGAAGTCCTATAAGTTATGTTGATAAAATGATGTATCCTCATTCAGATGCTCAGTTTAGTAGTCCTGCTCTAGTTCCCCCACTCGAACATGACTCTGGTTCCAAACAGGAAAACGATTTCTTGCAATCCCAGAGCAGAGTTCCTAGGCCTGTTAGTCATTCGTTGTCCGATAAAATGCTTCGTGCATTGTCCTTATTTAAAGAATCCTCTGGAGGAGGAATTTTGGCACAAATGTGGGTTCCTATTAGATCTGGAGATCAGAACATTTTGAGCACGTGTGAGCAGCCATACTTGCTCGACCACATGCTTTTAGGCTATCGTGAAGTTTCTAGATCATTCACTTTTTCAGCTGAAGAAAAACCAGGTTCCTTTCCGGGGCTTCCAGGTCGTGTTTTTATATCCAAGATCCCTGAATGGACGTCAAATATTAGCTATTATAGCTCAGCCGAATACTTGCGCGTCAACCATGCTCTTGAAAATGAAGTTCGTGGATCTGTTGCTATTCCTATTTTTAGTCCCTCTGAGGGTTCCTGCTGCGCTGTGTTGGAACTTGTCACTGTGAAGGAAAAACCCAATTTTGATCTGGAAATAGAATCTGTATGCCGTGCTCTTGAGGTGAGTACATCTTTTATTTTAAACTTGTTTATTTTGCCATGAATAATTCTCCCGCACCCCTTCTCTGTGTCGTAGAGTGTGTTGTTGCTTTTGAGGAAGAGGTCTGGCTAGTTGTGGTTGTTTCTTTTTATTGTTTTTTTTTCCCTGATTTGTAGATCTTAGCTGTAGCTATCAAGCCAATTTCTGGCATAAACTGAAGTGAGGTACCCTGTGATTCCAGGGCAGCTCCATCATGCCCGTCTGTAGTGGTGTTGTAATATGTGATTAACTTGCCTGCTTTGTTCCTATTTCCAATGGAGCCAAAGACCACTATTCTTTGACTCACTAAGTTGTCTCCGCTTGTCATATCGTGAACTTGTGAAGTAGCAATCCATTGAGGCAAAACTCGGCTACTCGCAATAACTTCCAGTATTAGTCATCCTGAAGGAAACTCTCTTGAGGTAAAGTTGCGTGCATCTTTCCCCCTAGGACCTCAGCATAGGCGAGCCTTCGAGCCATCATCATGTTTGTTCCTGTCTCTATCCTTTACAGTTCAAAAGTGGAGAGAACTGAATAGCGGGGTTCTTTGTGTTTGATACTTGGCCATGCCAATCTTATCATAAGATAGGTGACTCCCTGATAATCGCTAGGTCACTCTAGATCATGTCTAATCCTCGTCTCCTTGTCTGAAGAAACATCAGTGGCATAAAAAGCATTTGCTTTTATAATGACAGCAACAGGCTTGGTAAAATTTCGCTGCATTTTGTGCTGATCACCATTGGACTCCTTTGAGCATCCAATTAAACTATGTTAAATTACAGACTCTTAATTGACAGGGGGGCCATCTTTTGGTTATTGTTTTTTAGTGACTATCTAGTATCGAAACTTTTAGCTCTACTTTAGAGACCATTACACGTCTGAAACATGTTTGTCAAGTTTCTCTAGGCTTCTCTAAAGTCTATCCTTGCTAAAAAAATTTCAGGCAGTAGACCTGAGAACAACTGCACCTCCTCGGCTGCCCCCTCAGGTATTATTTACTATCCCCCCTCAGTATATCTTTTGATCTCTCCTCTGGTAGAGAACAAATTGAAAAATAGAGAAGGGATTATGTGGCAAGTTGATTTAATGTCATAGGACACATGTCTTAAGTTTACTTTATATTTTGCAGCATCTTTCACTGAACCAGAAAACTGCCTTAGAAGAGATAACTGATGTGTTACGAGCAGTGTGTCATGCACACAGATTACCGTTGGCTCTCACATGGATCCCATGTACTTTGGAGGAGGAAGAAGGGGAAAAGATCATCAGGATTCAAGCTAGAGAGAATAAATTGAATATGAATAAGAAGTCAATATTGTGCATTGAGGAGACTACATGCTATGTGAATGATAAAGAAATGCAAGGATTTGTCCATGCATGCTCAGAACATCCTCTTGAAGAAGGTCAGGGTGTTGCTGGAAAAGCCTTGCAGTCAAATCTCCCCTTTTTCTACTCCGATGTGAAGAATTATCATATTAAGGAATACCCTTTAGTACAGCATGCTCGGAAGTATGGACTGACCGCTGCTGTTGCAATTAGGCTTCGGAGCACTTATACTGCGAATGACGACTACATATTGGAATTCTTTCTACCTCTGAACATGAAAGGGAACAAGGAGCAACAACTTTTGTTGGATAGCCTCTCAGGTACTATGCAAAGAATATGCAAGAGTTTGAGAACTGTTGCTGATGCAGAACTGGTTGGTTCCCTGGATGCTAAGGCCGCACATTATGGGATGACTCAAAGCTTCTTTCCAAGTGATGTACCCATAACCGGTACTCAACAGCTTTTTCTCCAAAGCAAGTCGAATGAACAAATGTCTCAGGATAAAGCCAATGTTAAAGTTGATTCCATTGAAGAAAACTGCTCCTCTGAACAGGTAATATTTCATATCTATCACTCTTCTCATTTTGGCGGTACAAAGAATCCTAATTGCATGCAGTACGTATTTCCAAAGGGATATATTTATAATTTTGAAGATTAGGCTGTTGTATTCGTCGAGTCTATTATGCCCCGAGAAAGTTTTTATTTTTTATTTTTTTTTGCTTAAAAGAAATTAATTTCGGCAAATTCATGTGGTGCCCCTTAATTATGTCAAAATGCGCGTGGTGCCTCCACTTTCCAAACTACTACTCTATGGTGCCCCTAATCCAGTGCACATGGTGCCCATTGACCGATTTTGACCAACGATATTAACTCCAAACCATTACATGGTGACGTGGCATGCAACTAGCAATTAAATTAGTTAATAATTAATAATTTTATAATAAATTAATGATAATAATAATAATATAAAATATAAAATATATATAGTTTAAAAATTCCAAAAAAAAATTTTAAAAAAAAAAATTACTTCCATTTTTTCTCTCTCATCAACCATTCACCCAACCTCCCCAGCCTTCCCAACAACCCACCCAGCTACCAGTGTCGACCATACCGACAACCACCAACCTCCTCCTCGCTGTCACCACCACTAGGCCGCAAGTGGCGGCGCGAGCCCAGTCTAGTGGATGTTGGCCCGCCTAGCGCCTTACGCGGTTCCTCTAGCCCAACATATAAACTCCAAATTACACATCTCCGGCCAAAACTTGCCGGAGACACTAAGATGCAGCGGCACATTAGTGAGATAACACGGGTGGTGGATGTTCAATAGTTGAGGAGAGAGAAAACAAAGAGAAGAGGTTATTGGGTGTAGTGGTTGCACGACGCTGTCCAATTTGTGCGGAACTGGGTTCGCGCCGCCACCTGCTTCCCACTCGTGGTGACGGACGGGATATTGGAGGTAGTGCGTGTAGTTGTCGGTGGTAAGTGGGTTGTGGGGAAGGCTGGTGAGGTTGGAGGTGGTGAGGGGAGAAAAAATGATTGGATTTGATTTGTTTTTATTTTTATTTTTTGGAATTTTTGCGAAACCCTACCTTTAAATTGGGCAGGGAAATCAATTTTTTCTGGGTCGGAGATGAGGTCAATAAACGGTGAAAGAGGGATAAATGTTAAATCTGACGGAAAGGCCAAGAAAGGTAGGATTTTGCAATTTTTTTTTTTTAAGGTAGTTTTTTACAAATTTTATTTTAAAAGGTAGGGTTTCGCAAGTTCCTAACATTTAAAGGTAAGGTTTTGCAAAAAAACCCTTATTATTATTATTATTATTATTATTACTATTATTATAATTATTATTATTATTATTATATTATAAAAATATTAATTAATAACTAATTTAATTGTTAATTTAATGCGACGTCACCACTTAATGGTTTGGAGTTAACACTCTTAGTCAAAATCGGTCAAAGGAGCATCATGTGCATTGGGCGACATAGTTAGAATTTTGAGTTGGGAATTAACTGTCCATTCACCAGTGGGCTCAGCCTCTGCTAGGCTTTGTTAAGCTGGGAGAGGACCGGCACCTAGGGAAATCATTGGGCATCATACCCGTATTAGAATTTCAAAAAGAGGGCAAGAACAATACAATGCCCATCGACCAATCCGTTTTGATTGTAAGGAATCAACCCTTACCATGAAGGTCGATACTTGAAAGGGTATAGAGTTTATCACTAAGCTATCCCTTACTCCTCAGATGTCTTATGTTTGAATCAAAAGGCCTTGAATGCCTAAATGTTTCTTTACGCGTCTGATTACAAGGACATATAGGGATACGGACAATCTTCTAACTTCTTGTAGTGTGTCGTGAACTTTTTTCTGTGGCTGTGTCGCTTATCTATTTTTGTTTTTTGATGGGCTATGAGCCTATGACTAGTACATTCACCATGAATACATATACTTCACTTACTGGATCATAAATCTCATTTGACCAACAATTAATGATTTCTCTGGACCTAATACATTGATTCGGAAAAAAAATATGATAAATTATACTAACTGAATATTTGGTCAAATTTGTGATTTTCCAACATCTGCACATGTTCTTGGTAGAGCCCTGGCTGAGGTTTTCTAATGCTCACTAGCTTTTCCTTCAAAAAAAAGGTTTGATTGTTATTTCGATTCCTATTTGGACTTTAGCCATGTTTTGTGCTCTTAAATAAGATACCACGTACAAATTCCTACTTGTTGATTCATCTGATCTGATTTTTGCTCCATACTCTTATCTCTGAGTTTACATATTTTATAATAATATCTGAGGTCCGCTTTGCATGTAATATTAAAGTGCTCGTGGATACTATGTGGTTTGAGTATACACCTAGGTAGGAACTCTTGAGTCGCTGACTAGTTGATGTTTCTATACTGGTCTCTGTAATTTAGCTTTCTGGTGCTTCGGACAGCTGTATGCTTCCGTTACTTCTAGGCGAACGGTTATGTTCGAACCTTATATAAAAAGCGTTGTGCTTTTTCTTATTCTCTTCTTTATATTTATTAGGACTTTTATTTATTTTTTTTTTTTTTTGGCATTATAAGGTTAAAACTATACTACTCCGTACACAAGTTTAGTGGTTTAACTACCTTCATGACCTCTATATTATACCTTGGGCGCTGCATCCGACCCCGCAGCAACAGTTGAGTCAAGATAGCCTAGCTAGATTGAAGCTTTTCATACATTCCGCCCTTACGGCCCACAGAGAACTAAGGTCTATCTTCCTGCATGATGGAACAACACTTCTTCTTTTTCTCTTTTATTTGTTGCTCTTATTCCTTGTCTGTGTGTATCTGTGTTTATGGTTTACCGAGTGTCTTTTAAATTACATATGCTTCTTGTTGCTACATGTGATGTTTCATAGTAGTAATTATCATTTTTGTCATTGTAGGCAAGCGTTCCAAGACGGCCAACTGAGAAAAAACGAAGTACAGCAGAGAAGACAGTAAGTTTAAGTGTTTTGCAGCAGTATTTTTCTGGGAGCCTCAAGGATGCAGCGAAGAGCATTGGCGGTAAGTCTTTAAATCTGGTTTTTGAGTTGGGTCTGTAGCTGTGCGTTTGGATTTCTACATATAGTGTCTGTTTGGCCAATTTTTTCTAAATTTGTTTCTATTTTTTATAATCGATTTCTCTAAAAACTGTTTTTTGAAAAAATAGTGAGTGTTTGGTTCAACGTACTGCAATATTGTAATCTATTTTTTTATTTTTCCAAATTAAAAATATCTCACAAATAGACTATTTTTAGAGAAACAGAAGCACCAATTTGGTGCTTCTGAATTGGTGCTTCTGTTTTTTAGGGCCAATTTTAAAGGAAGTGCTTTTATTAAAGAGTTTCTAACTTCTAAAAAACTCTTTGTTTGGCCAAGGTTATAATTTTAGAGAATAGGGACTAAAATAACTTTGAAAAGCTTGGCCAAAAACATACTTAATAACCATTTTAGAATGGGCGTGCCTTTTCGTGAATCCTCCCCCTCCCCCCCCCCCCCCACCCACAAAAAAAAATTAGGATAGAGAAAACCTGTATACGGTGTATATTGTTATATACGCACATATAAATATAAATTAATATCCCAAAATATTTTTTGCGACTAATTCACAAATATCTAGAGTCAATCAATAATGCTGACCTCTTAAAAGAACTTCAATCTTCATGATATTGCAACAACACAGTAATCTACGCTACATGATGGCCAAAAAGCATATCGTCGACAATTTTATAACATATTACTTATATGTATTGTTTCAATTTCCAATATAGTCAAAGACCTGACTTAGTGTTCGTTGTCTTTGATATATGAAGCAAAATGACTCACTAATGTGGTTATTATTTTGTATGAATGGTTTATTATAATATTAAGAAGTGCAGAGTCAACAGATGCAGTTCTCACTATTTCAAACCCGTATCTGGAAACAATCGCTCTCAAACACAAAGAAGTAACCTTAGGGTAAAGACCTCAAAGATCATTGTCTTCTAATAAGAAAAGCAATTGAAAAGATATGAAAAAGTATTAATTGATCGAGGAGGGCATGCTATCTGTTTCAGTTGTATGTGGGTGTCTCATATGTGCTATTTAAGAAAGAATTAAATTAACCCTGATGACTATGGTTTTAGTAACTACAAAACATGAGGATCAAGGTTGGCCTAGTGGTCAGGAGCTTAAGCTGCCTAGGGGTTGTCCCAGGTTCGAATCCTCATATCCCCACCCCCGCAGCATTAACTACTCCTTTGTACCTAAAAAACAAAATAGGTACAAAATATTTTTTGGGTGTTATTTATTTCATTTCAGAAATATGACAATCCTTGCTACCTACATTTTACTGACATTTGATACTCATGGTGGTTGATTTGGTCATCTTTATCTCTCAGATTCAGTTGAGTTAACTAAAGCCCGTAAATTGTTTTAAGCTTATCTTTTAAAGCCCTAGGACCCTTTAAAAAGTAACTTGTGGTAGATTATCCTTCAAGAATTTGGAGTTGAGTCTTGGGCTCTTGGCATTCCAAAATCCAACTTGAGACATCTTAATTGATATGGCATATCAATACCATGTCTGAAGTAAGACATAGAAGTCCTATGTCCAGACACCTCTTCATTCCTACAATAATTTTAGCCATATCATAAATAGATGAATCAATGGATAGATTATCAGGACAATAGTTTGCCTTATTTGTTAGCTTTTGAAAACATGAAACCAGACTTTTCTGTTTAGTGAAGATTTTGCTCGACTTGCAAGTAGTCATATTCCATGGTTTAGAGTAGACAAAATTCAGTACTGAGCTTGAATTTCATTGATTTTGCTCATCTGTTGAGGGTGGTTTACTATTTAATTTTGAGTATTATACTCTTGTGTCTTAAACCTTATTTGTTTCAGTGAGATTTAGTGTTTTTACTGTGAAGAGTACGATGATGTCTGAAGTGTAAGGGTGATGATTTTTACACTCCTTCATGTTACAGGACCATTGGGGACTGTGACTCACATGGAGGAATGTAAAAAATTAATTCTGGGAGTCTAAAAATCACTGCCCTGAAGTATGGGGTACTTCGTTTCCTTACAAGCTGGTTTTTGTAGTTACCACCTGATAATCTATCAAGATTGTAAATCATCTTCAGAATGAGTGTGTGTCCGAGTCGGTAATATGTATTTAATGCTTTGCAGTTTGCCCCACGACATTGAAGAGGATATGCAGACAGCATGGCATTTCTAGGTGGCCTTCTAGGAAGATAAACAAAGTTAATCGCTCGCTGAAGAAAATACAGACTGTTCTTGACTCTGTTGAAGGGGTAGAAGGAGGATTGAAATTTGATCCTACGACAGGGGAACTTGTGGCTGCTGGGTCAGTCATCCAAGATTTTGATTCACATAAAAGCATTTTTTTGTCTAGCAAAAACCTGGCTGGGACGACCTCTGATGTAACTAAGAAGGATGAAGTGTCCTCTCCTCCTACCACGATATCGAAGGGTGAATTTCCTGCTGTTAAGCTGGAGAATGATTCCTATGTTATTGGAAAACAACTAGGTTCAGGTATGAGAATGTTTGATTGTGAGGACCGTAGAGAAGAGCAGAAAACGTCTGATTTCTCGAGTGATTCTGTTGAGGAGTTAAGAAAATCTGCTTTTGATGTTGGATCGTCCAATCCCAGCTATTGCAGCAGTTCGCCCTGGAGAGTTAACGAAGAAGCAAAGAAACAAAATAAGTCGAGTCCAAGCAAGGTGGTATCTCCGCTAGGGAACATGTTTCTCCATTTTAGTCCTCAAGCCACTGCATGTAGGGTTGCTCCCGATGACATGGATGTGGGGATGGAAAGCGAGGATGGAGTTTTGGAACACCAACATGCTAGCTCCTCAAACATGACCGAATCATCAAATGGTTCTGGTTCATCAACTTCTCGTAACAGCAATGACAAACGGGTGCACTCCAAGGACAAAACTAGCTTTGAAGATGGCGTCTCAAGAATTACCATAAAAGCTAGTTACAGAGAAGACACAGTTAGGTTCAAGTTCGACCGGTCTTCAGGATGCCTGCATCTATATGAAGAAGTCGCAAGTAGGTTTAAACTCCAGTTGGGGAGCTTTCAGCTAAAGTACCTTGATGATGAAGAAGAATGGGTGATGTTGGTTAGTGACTCAGATTTACAGGAGTGTTTAGAGATCATGGAGTTTGTTGGAAAACAGAGTGTCAAGTTCCTCGTTCGTGATATGCCTTTTGGTATGGGAAGTTCAGGCAGTAGCAATTGCTTTTTATCTGGAGGCTGATGAAATCAAAGCTTGGACATTCCAAATATCTGGTGTCCAGGATAATGTGTTTTGTACGACTGTGGTTTACTTTTGGAAAAACCAAGGATCAGCTGACTACTTTGGACACGCAGCCCTATTTTTGCACCACACTTGGTTTTCAGAAAAACGAGAAAAAGAGGTTTACAGGGAAGGTATCGATCTGGTGGCTGCAACTGTGGACGGTATAATGTCTAGTTCAGTATGTATAAATAGATAGTTATGTACAGCAGAAATAGTAGTGTATGCATGCTTTTGCAGAAAAAGCAATGCCTTTCCCTCAGAAATGGTTAGGGTTTTAGTTATATATGCTTTGTATAGGGAACTTTTATCGCAACAATACAAGTTGAATAGAAAGACCGAGTTTTGTAGCTGTTTAGAACATTCTTTGCTGTCATTGATGAGCTCAACTGAATAACTGATTGTTTCAGTTAAGTCGATTGGCGTTCTTACGCAAAGACCACACTAGGATGGCCATTATCTGAATGTATTCACGGAGAGGACGGAAGTGGTATGAAATGGACGGTGCAGGTGGTGGCTGTTGGCTTGGAGGTGCATGTACTGATCAGGTGGGCTTTACCATTGTGGCCCTTGGAAGAGGAATAGAGTTTAGAGGCAGTTGATTCACTACATAGCAAATCGTAAAGGTAAAGCTTTGGCAAGGCAAGGCTCCCAGTCTCCCACTGTAGAACAGAATCCTTGGAACTTTTCAATTTTCCGTGTGAGTAGTGGAAGTGTGTGACAGCGTGACTGGGGTCGAGAAAAATTACCGGGTACTCAGTAATAATCTGCCTTTTTATGTTCTGATGTTGCAACCGGTCCTTGTAGTGTCCCTAAAATTTATGATTTGTGATCGTTGATTCTTAAATTAGTTGAATCGAAAGATAAAAATCACTACCACGAAAATTGGTAATTTTTTTGTCACTGTATTTAACTAGCCTAAAAAAAGGAAAAGGAAAAGGAAAATGAGGAGAAAATAGCAGAGGCAAATTGAAGATGAACACGCAAGGTGTACAACAGAAAGATGAATAATGCATGCCTTGAGCTGACTGACTGCAAGGAATTGTTTTCAGTGCACGGGAGTCCAAAAAATAAGACAGAGTGAACTCGTTCAAAAAGGATCAAGGACTCCTCAGTACGAGACCTGCACATGCAGGACAGTGGGCCTTCCACTCAGGAGGCCTGCCCTCCAAAAGAAACCATGATAGGGACCCTTCATTTTAGTGGCACACCATCGATCTTGGGATTGCTATACCTGTTACTTGTACGGGACCATGGTTCTTCCTCATCTTGTCTCAATACATTACTTGGGCCTCGTCTAATTTGGATCTAGGATAGATTGTGCTCAGAACTTGAGCTTGAGTTTAGTTTTTGATAGTTTAAGTGCCTGTGACTCTGAGACCGAGAGTTGAGAGTCAGCCATAGTAGTTCACGAGTCTTGCTCCATAGATCCAAGCTACGTCGGGGATAACATGGGTACATGACTCTCAAGAGGTTTTATCGACGTATTCATTTGGCTTAGCTTAGGTTCTTTGGGTCTAAAGTGAGAGTTATGCCTCCTAAATTGGCTATCTTTGATAGTCTGACCCCATATGAGACTATGACCCTTTACCGCCTAGGGCCATGGGGTTATGAGGCAACATTCTACCAGCTTACCAAAGCGCTCATGAAGGCTACTAGCTAGCAGTGAGTTTCGACATTTCTAAAAAAAAATTGAGGTTTCTTCATAATTATTTCTATTTTTGTTGAAATGTAAGTTTTATTAATGAATCAAAATGAGTGTTGCAAAAGCACAAGGGTATACCCTAGTTTTCCAACAAAAACAAACACAAGACAATTCATCGAACTATGCTGTCAACGAGCAACAAATTTCGGACATTTACATAATATTTTTGCTTTCTAACCACATTCTGTCCCTCATCTTTAGATTTTGGATTTTGTTCCTAACTCTATACTGCACTTCCTCAATGGCTCTTAGCCAGCACTTCAGGAAGCCAGATGTTGTGTTCATGCCTACATCTGTTCCTTGAGTACCATATATAGTAAGTACATCAATGTTACAAATCAGCGCACCTATAATCTGCTTCTTCAATCTGGAGTCAAATCTCTTTTTCAAACACCATATGATAGTGTTTGTTGTTGGAATGCTGACTCCAATTTTGGTTTTTTTTTTTTTTTTTTTTTTTTTTTCGTCAGGAACCATTTTTTCAGACTCGAATCCGTTTGTTACCCGTATTTGTTGGTCAAAACCAGAATCGATTCGTTGACTCGTATTTAAAACAAAATTAGGACAAATTTTAGTCTTATCACTTATGGTTGATTTTAAAAGTCCAAACGCGACCCGAACTTGTATTTGATCCGACCTGTAGCGAACTGGCCAATAATCTTTATTCTGATCCAACCCGTTCAATATGTCTACTTATATGTGATTTTATTTATTTTAAAAAAGTAAGTAGAATCTAAAATATAGAAACTCTCATACACCTCCCTAACCTCTTACCTACTTATTTGATCTCCTACTCCACCCCTTCATCACCCATTAATTGTACTCGACAACCCTTATGATGCTGTTAGTTGACTCCCTCCCCGGTCAATTTTCTTAGGCATTCCCAATATCCATTGTTAGCTCGTATACACAGACTTCAACGTAATAACTCTCACCCATGTTACGAACTTTCCTAATTGACAGCCCCACTTCACCCACTTCCTTAGTTAAGCTAACACCCCTATGACTCAACAACATTTTATTCAACACCCAGTTGCCCCCAATCAAATATTTTAGCCAACTCTTAATTTTCACAAACTTCTTACCCGGCTTCCTTAATCAGCACTTCAACACCCGTCACATTTTCTAAATGATATTCAAATTGGGCTCAATTTGTTTGATCAACTTTAAGTTTGAAACAAAGATTACTTATTTATAATGAAACATAAACGATAGAAATAAATAAGAAAAAACCATATTGATTTATATCTTTGATGTAACGAATTTTTGATACATTTTTCAAGTAAGAAAAAAAAACTATTGAGAAAGAGGTTTGACTGTAAATGACGATTTTAAAAGGCAATTTAATGTGTGCAAGATCACACCATCTATTAACAAAAGAAAGAAAAGATATCATACTCCCTCCACTAAAGAATATTAATCGTTCTCTTTGTTCGATAAAGTGGTTTGACTGCCTTATATTTTGGATATACGGGTGAAAATTATAAAAACGTGTTCATGTGATCGGATTTTTCGCTACAAATCTAACAATATATGTTTCATAATTTTTGGCCAAATACTTTTTTCTTTAAATTAATGGTCAAATCGACGTCTCGAAATGTGACAAATGACTTATATATACTTTTATGGAGGGAGTTAGGCCCTGTTTGATATAACTTAATAAAAGTAGTATTCAAATCAGCTCAAAGTCATTCAAATCAGAACAGATCAGATTTGCTCAAACAACATTCAATGAATTTGGTCCATTATTGATACTCATCCGTAGAAATTCAATCAAAATTTCAACAAATTTAGATCAATTCAGAGTTATTCAAATCAGATCAGAGTAGATTAGGAGCAATCAAATCAGATAAAAAATATGCAATTCTAACAAACGGGGCCTTAGGTGTATCATTTTAATCTTGGTTATAAAAAATAATTAGCACATCATTTTATTTTTGTTCATAAAAAATATCATACCATTTATTTTTGGTTACAAAAGATATCATTTAATAAATATTTAATTTCATTAAAATCTGCTCAGATACCATTGTAATATACGAAAAGATTTGCAACCAATTAAATGTTAGTTTTTGTACATGTGTCAGCTTCATTTTATCTGTTGTCAATGTCAACTTTTCATGCACGTAATTATTAAAAGTAATAGATGGAGTTTTTTTTTTTTAAAGTCATTTTAGATGCTGGAGTAGTGTGCTAGTTTTCCCTCTTTTTTTGGTATCATCTTTGAAAGCCTTGCAAAACGAAAGACAAGAGCACGGTTATCTAGTAACCATGACTTTGACCCCACTATTTTCTTTTCATAAGCATCCATCCCTCTCTTTAAACTCTTCTTTTGAAGTGGGACGATGCAAAGGATTCAACAAAAACAATGTAATGTCTTCACTTTTGCTTTTTCAGCCCTCTCTTTAAGACTATCCCATCTTCATTCTAGCTTAACATTAGTATCTCAAATATATATACTATAGTTTCGATATCATTTTTATAAATATAGAGAGAAGAAAGAAAGGAAGGTTTGGAATAAATTAAAGTGGCCCAAAGTATGGCGAACCTAAGCCTTTTTTTTTTTTTGGGTACAGCTTCTGCTGCCTGCTGGCTCTTTATTCCCTAGCAAATAATTATACTTTGATCATTTGATTTCACGAAATAAAGAGATCGAGTTGGTCATGATATTCTAATCATAATAATTCATCTTTCACTGCATTTTGATTGTATATATACACTGTCATTCCTGCAGGTAAATGTTTCTAAGATCGTATTAGACAAAAAGATGGGACTGTTTATGGTGGCGGTATGACACCAAATGTTAGATTATTAGTAGAAGAGAAATAGGTCAGCTCTTCATAATTCATAAATATAGTAATTTATATCTTAAAAGTAAAACTAATTGACAATAATAGTCACTTACTAACTTGATTTGCTTAGTGCTTTTCCCAAGTCTCAATCATTTCATCGTGGGCGATATAACTTGGTTTTGAAATGTGGAGCCAAATATTGTAGTAGGAGCTGAGTAATCAACAACATAGTGTACATGGATGCATCATGGATGACCTTTGATGTACAACTAAACGTCACAAAATCACAAATAGCTTGTTGGACGATTTCCTTTTTCTGTCTAGAAATACAATGCGCAAATCATAGAGTTTACATCAAGGGAAAGGAGATTCGAGCCTGAAATCTACTTCGTATAATACCAAGTATCTTTTTTTAAATGTTTGATCAACATCCTTGATAAGTGACAAAGAAACTTGAGGAATCCGAAAAAAAGAAAAATATATACGTTACTTATGGGTTATTCAATATCTGTCTCGAAGATTAACTTTTGTACCTTACTTATGAGTTGTTCATTAGTATTATGATTCAATTATCTAATAATCTAATCTAATATATATATATATATATATATATATATATATATATATATATATATATATATATATATATATATATATATATATATATATATATAGGGCCTATCCAGTGAGAAGTGATGATTTGGTGAGAAATGAGAAGTAATCTCAGCCATTGATTTCGCGTAACTCCAGTAACTAAACTGCATAACTCCAGTCGTAACTCCACTAACTAAAACTCTTAACTCCAGTCACTTAACTCTACTAACTAAATTGCGTAACTCCAGTAAACTAACTTCATAAAGTAAATTGTCTAATTTGAGTATCATTATTAACTCCACCAAATTCAACGAAAATTCATTAACTCTAACGTAACTCCACTAACCAAAACACGTAACTCCAACACAATTTCCTTTAATAATAAAACACGTAACTTTAATAACTCCAGTACCTAAATCACGTAACTCCGACTTAACTCCATCAACTAAAACACATAACTTCAACTTAATTTCATCAAATAAAACACGTAACTCTAATAACTCCACTACCTAAATCACGTAACTCCGACTTAATTCCATCAACTAAAACACATAACCCCAACTTAATTTAATCAAATAAAACACGTAACTCTAATAACTCCACTACCTAAAACACGTAACTCTAATAACTCCACTACCTAAATCACGTAACTCCGACTTAACTCTATCAACTAAAATACATAACTCCAACTTAATTTCATCAAATAAAACACGTAACTCTAATAACTCCACTACCTAAATCACGTAACTCCGACTTAACTCCATCAACTAAAATACATAACTCCAACTTAATTTCATCAAATAAAACATGTAACTCTAATAACTCCACAACCTAAATCACATAACTCCGAATTAACTCCATCAACTAAAACATGTAACTCTAACAATTATCACGAATAACTCAAAAAAATTTACTAACTAAAAGACGTAACTCCAATAACTCTACTAACTAAAACACGTAACTTCAAGCTAATTCTACCAATTAAATTACGTAACAAAAAAAAATTAAAGAAAACTAAAACAAAATTGACAAAATAAGCCCCGATCTTCACCATTTTCTCTCCTCCCACACCACCAACCTCCACCCTCCCCCGCCACTGCCCCGCCTTTCCCCCGCCGGCCACCACCCCTGCAGTCGCCCCAGAATAGTACAGCTACCACCGCCAAATCAGCGCTACCCCCTCCAACAACTTCCTCCACCATCTCCGCCCTCTTATTTCGCCTCTCTCTCTCTCACCCCACCGCCCTTTCATTTCCGTCCACGGAGGCGAAAACGAGAGGATGCAAAGTCAATCTGTGCGGAAAAGAGAGGCGAGGCCGGTGATATGTTGATCGCCGGTGGTTATCAATGTCGGCGGCCAGATTTGGAAAAAAGAGAGCGAAAAGAAGGAGAGAGAAGGCGTTGCACGTCGCGTGGTGAAGACCGACGTAGGTCGAGGATGGCCGACAAAGAACCGCCATGGTTAGTGCAGTCGGCCGGTGGCATCGAAGCCGGCAATGGCTGTCTCGCGGCGGCCAGATCTGGAAAAACGAGCGCGAAGAGAAGGCGGTTTTCGCAGCCAAATGGTGCTCGACGGAGGAGACTGATGCAGGACGAAGCCTCGCGGTGGTCCGACGAGTATTCCGGTGGTTTCGTAATCGGCAATGGCTGTCGTCGGTGGACACCGACGGCGGCGATGTGGTGGCGCGGGTGTTAGAGCCGAGGAGAGAGTGAGAGGGGGGAGAGGGAGGAGAGAGAAAATGTGAGTGATTTGGGGATTTAGGTGTATTTTTAGTTTTAATTTTCTTTTATTTCTGTTTTTAATGTGGGTCATTAGATTAAGTGAGATGGATGGCTGAGATTACTTCTCACTTCTCACGAAACTAATACTTCTCATTTGATAGATTTCCTATATATATATATATATATATATAGATATATATATATATATATATATATATATATATATATATATATATATATATATATATATATATATATATATATATATATAATCCTGAACCCGCTCAATTCCCACGCTGACACGTGGCATATAATAATATTATTATATTGTAAATAATGTTTATCCAAAATAGGATATGGTAAGTACAAGGTAATATTATTCTAATAAAATAACATTATTACTTAATTTATGGAAAATAGTTATGTAATATATTAATTGATTGATTTATGCCAATTTGATCAAATATCCCACGGGTGTTTCAACATCATGATAATATTATTCTAATAAAATAACATTATTACTTGATTTATGGAAAATAGTTATCTAATATAGTAATTACTTGATTTATGGCAATTTGATCAAATATCTCACGGGTGTTTCAAACTGGGACTTTGGTTTTTGAAATGTGACTTTTCCTCTAATTAAATTACAAATATCACACGGGTGTTCGAAATGAGATTTTAAGTTTTAAAGGTGAGTTTCCATCTAATTACATTACAAATATCCTACGGGTGTTCGAAACATGACTTTCGGTTTTTAAAGGTGAGTTTTCATCGAACTACATAACAAATATCACACGGGTGTTTAAAATGAGATTTTAGGTTTTAGATAAAAAATTCGTTTACATAATTTTAAAATTTAAACTTGAGTAGCCCGGGCGTTGCACGGGCCATCAAACTAGTATATATCAAAACCCGAAACTAACTCTTTCCTAGAAGTTTACTTGACATTCATTTATTTGATAACACTAAGTAATTACATAATATGAAAATTATTAGCTAATTTATTAGAAAATAATATAATTTATGGTGATGATTGTGGTAAGCTAATTTATGGAAAATAATAGTGTTGCTAATAATATTATAACAAAATTAATTGGCAATTTCATAAAATGAGTATAATAATACAGATATACAGCCCGCGCGTGTGACAGACATGCAAACTAGTTACTTGTTACAAAGTGATCCTTCTTGTTTTAATTTTTTCATGATAATTTAATTAGTTTACTATTATATAGTTATTACTAGTTTTTTTTACCTGTGCAAATGCACGGGAATTAATAATTCTTTTCTAAATAATATTCAATGTCATATAAGATAATATCTCTATAAGAATAATTTAAAAAAAAAAAAAAAAAAAACTATTTCAAGTAGCATGTGGAAACAATCATTTGAATTGAGATTGTGGTATTTACTTACAAATTAATTTGCGTGGGAAAGTATAATTTGCAAATGGAGAGGTATGGGGTTGATATTTGGCTTCCACATGAAATTAAAGAATTTGTTTCGGATATTATGAATTTGACACATATCCAAATTCTCAAAAAAATTTAGGATTATTGCCGAACAAGTGATTTATTTTAATTTGGGTAAAATTAACGATTTGAAATTAAACTCTCATCCCCTAAGAATTAAGTTTCATATTCTTCGTATGAAATGAGTCTCTTCCTCAACCCCTATGGCCACCCGCTAGCTCATGTATGTATTCCACAACTCTTATCAGTTTCTTAGACAACCCCTTCCGCGTCAATATTATTTGGCGACATCAACTCCGCAGACATCAAACCGCTATAGACCTCCAATGGACAATAGTCACCTCATCAACTCTAGCCTTCTACCTAACACCCCCACGACCCACCCCATCCCTTTACCTAACCCACACTAGCCACCCAACAACATTTTAGAAGACGTCTTCTCACCCCTAATCAATTGTTTTAGCCGAGCACCCATTCCTCATTGACCTGTTACATAACCTCCCTAACCGATCGACACCCTTGCATCCTTACACCCATCAAATTTTCTAAGCAGCAGTTGCACCCTCCTTTTACTCAGCTTATGTCTCACCTCACGTGATCGAACTGCTCTACATACACGACCTCCCTTACCCTAGCCAATTCCTACTCCAACCCTTCCACACCCGTTGATTCCTAGACTCGAACTCTTTAACATCGCCTATAAACTCCTCTGTGTCACCTCGCATCGAATCCTCTCCGTTACCCATCCTACCATTGAGTTTGAACTTCGACCCCTTATAAATGTATAATTTTCTTTAGATCTATATGTTAACCAAAATGTTTATTTACTGTATATTTTATTCTCTATTTTTGTACCCTGCAAAATATTTTCTTTGTAATAGTAACCTTAAATTGGTATCCGTGCACATGATACGGGGATCCATCCATAACAGTTTTTCTAGATAGTAACACCTACGTCATATAATATAAATCCTTCCAATTAAATCAAAAAATATAATCTAAAGTAACTTAACCTCTAACATTAAGAAATACAAAGAACAATTAAAATTATTATGATAATAACTTGATCCCTCCTCAACTTGCTTGTCTACTCGAACCCTAAGTGACGACCCTCACACCAGGGTCAACCTTTCTAGCCAACCCCGATGACGAACCTTTTTAGCTAACAATAACCGCATTACCCGACGTCGTTTTAACCGGCACCCCTCTTAGGCTCTTACCCCATGTCAAATTTTCTAGGCGAATCCTAACTTCATCGACTTCTCTACTTGATCTTCATAATCAACACTCACTCCCCCATCAAACTTTATAGTCTACCCTCGACCCCAGTCGACTACTACTTTTCAGACATTCATACGATCATACTTGACACTCCCACCCCTGTCAAATTATCAAGCCGATACCCCTCCCTATCAAAATGTAGCTGACAAAAAGCTTTATTAAATCATGTGCTACTTTAGGTTATATTGATATACATGTTTTATACAGATCAAGCAAAGTTACAAAAAACTTAGAAAAGTTTAACACCAATGTATTAGTTTTATCCGGTCATTTGTCAATTGTTGGTCCTAACTTTTAGATCACAAATGACCACATTATAAATAAATAAATAAATAAATAAAAAGTACCTTACAACCAGTGGTCTAAGATTATTGTACTTTTTTTTTAAGGGCAAATTATTGTACTTATTCGTGGGTATATATGTGTTGAAAAACATAACTTCTAAATACAACTATATATATATGATCAATTAAATGTCAAAGTGATTGCCTTAGTAAATAGTTAAGTTAGAGCTCGTACTGCGATTCAAAGCATTTTGTTATTTTGAGTTGGCATATTAGGGAATACTTAATTTGGGATTAAAATAGATCTGCAAGCCTAGAATATTTAATTATTTATTTCCTTCTTTATTTGTAAAATAATATATTGCATTTGATCTCAAAATTCTTTTATCCTACTCCAATAAGAATGTGATCTAATATTTTCATCCAATCAATTCTATTACTAATGCTGACATTTCGTGTTTTTATTAAACTTGTGTCATGTCAGTTTTTTATGCACGCAATTATTAAAAATAATAGAAGATAGATATGTATTAATTTATTTTATTCTAAAGGATCAAATAATATAAAATAAGTTATAATTTACAAAGTAAAAGAATCACAAAATTCTGGATAGATCAAGATCCTCTAGAGTTAATTTTTCTTGAGTTCCCTGAAGTTTACTTGAAATGAAAAATAAAATTATGGATGTCTTTTTAAAAAAAGAAAAAAGAAAAAACATTACATGCATGGTAGATTGATGTTTCCATTTCAGGAACTCCAAAAAACTCCTGGAAAAATAACTCCGGAGGATTTGGACGGATCCAAAAAATATTGTAGTAATCACAATATAACTAAATGACTGTTTTTGTGTCTTCAAAAAAACAAAAGTGATTTTTTTTGTGATAAGTTATTGTGAGAAGTTTTAGAACATCTTTAATAAACTATCTCACACAAAACTTTAATTTGTCTACAAAAATTATGACAATTTTGATATGCTAAATATTAGAACTCAAGTTTAGACACTCAAAGTTCGTTGTTTAATATCACCCTTAATTCTACCTACCAAAACTTTACAAATTTAGTATTATTTTTAATCTTTTTCAATAGAAATTAATTTTACCATTGCTAACTTAATTTATTACCACTAACTGAAATCACAAATTCTCATAAAAGACAATATCAGTATGAGTCGGTACGTATCAAAAGAATATAATAAGTGTGTCTAAAATATTATTACTACCACATTTTCATTTACACAACATAATTGTGTCTAAAATTTTAAACTATAGCATTGTGCCATTGTTTTTAAATTAATTCATTTTATTTATACTAATAAATATGACACATGAAGGCAGGGGGAATAGATCAAGCTAAGAATTTGATTGAAATGAGGAAAAGAGCTACTGATCTGTATGATTTCTTCAGGGAATCAGAGGGCAAGAAGTTCTGGCACAGAATTATAAATGACTCGGCAGTTATTCCCAAGCATGGATTCATAAGCTCACTGGCAATTCAGAAATGCCTTGCCACTTTGGATAATCTCTGTAATAGAGGTTTTCAGCTGGCAAATAGGTGTGTCCTGTGCTGGCAGGCCACTGAGAATACAAATCATCTGTTTTTCTCTTGCAGCTATTCAAGAAAAGTTTGGGGAGAAATGCTAGCAAAATACCACATCCCACATGGTATTACAACTTTGAAACGGGAGGTTAATTGGTTTTCGAGGAATAAGAAAGGGAAGGGATGGAAGCAATGCAGGAACGGATGTGCCTTAGCCTGCACAATCTATGAGCTATGGATGGAGAGAAACAAGAGGATTTTCAGAGAGGAAATTCGAAGTGCTGATTAATTAGTTCATAGAATAAGTTACATTGTTGCTGTTAGAATGTTGTATTTAAACATAGGCCACCCGGAGAATTACCTTGTTACTTTGCTTTGAGAGGTGGTTATGTGCTTCTATTAGCTTAGTCAGGAAGTTTTTGTAATGGTTTTGGGGTTTTTGCCCCGTTTTTTTTTTTTTTTAAATTTGATCATTACAAAAAAAAAAAAAAAAAAAAAAAAAATGACACAAGTAGGACCATTCTTTAATAAACTATTAGTCTGAGTCAGTATCAAAAGAATTTGATCAATCCTTTTCTTTGCTGCCGGGAACTGATCGGGGGGAAATATGAATTGCACTAGTCCAAATTTTATACTTAAAATGTTTTTAATTAAGGGCCTAAAGTATCCAAATATTGTACATGAAATCAATAATGTTGACCATCGTACTCCTTTTTCCTCGAGTAATTGATTCGAGAACCCCATATTTTGGCCGTCAACCTCAGCAACGAGTCACTCTAAAACTTTAAGAATTATAATTTCATACAAAACAACTACTGGTACAGTACATGTATATAGTGACGTTCGATATATGATGACCTTCACATTTCACCATCCTTTAATTTATTAGTATTATTCTGTGATCGATCAGCCACTAGATTATTCAATTAAGTGTGGATCTTCATGATCAAAATCTATCATTAGGCTTCTTTATCAATTTTTCTTCAACTATATGATGAAAAGTGCAATTTCATCATCTCCTTCCACCAAAGCAAATTAGTAAATTATGAAACAAATCAAAAGTATATCCCACCCAAAGCACACGAATTAGCAAAGTGAATCTCTTGTTCTACTTCATATCTGATGCATTTCGTGTATCAATTCATTATTAGCATCTTGACAACTTCTTATTATAAATGTGTCATCCATATCATAATAGCATATATCCTAACAACATACGGTGTATAGGAGTAGAAGGATATCATCCAGTCTGATAATAAGCAAATCTTCAAATTTGTTAAAAATGTTTGGATATGTGAACTCATTTAGTTTGCTAGACTATCTTGTCTGATGTGTTGTGTGTCTACGATTTGATTCCAATACGCATGATTTAATACAAAGATCATGATGGTGACTGTGTGACCATCGTAACTTTTATAGGTCCTCCGTAATAATAATAACAAATTTAATAATAATAATCTGAAGAAGAAAAAATAATTATACTAAAATAATTATAATAATAATAATATTAATAAATAAATAAAATCATTATGCCCAATTTGAATGCAAAATTAACCCAAAAAAAAATAAAAGATCGAAAAGCAAGGAAAATAGCCTTTAATGAAAGCAAAAGGGTGTGTTTTGTCATCTTAGATGATATTCTAGGGAGAGAATCCAAGCTTTATTTTTGTCTCTCTTTTTTTTTTCTTTCTTTTACCACTCTAAATCTTTTACTTTAAAATTTCTGTTATCCAAACGGCTTTATATTTCATACTTTCTCTTTCTCTACAACTTTGTCTACTCAAAGCTCATATACTGTTTTGGTCCCATAAACCTCATATTTAGCATTATTCTTTCTCTTCTTTCTCACCTCACTCTTTAGAGAAAAAGAGAGAAAGGAAAACTAAAAACAAAAAAGGGCCAAATTTTGAGGTCCTTTCCTTGAGTTTGAAGGCTCATATTTCTTCTTTTTTACTCTGAAATTTTTCACTTAGAGAATGTTTTATTTCTTAAACCCTTGCACTCCTATTTACACACCTCAAGAACAAGTTTTCAAAGATTCTTCTCTCCTTTACACTCTTACATCACTACTTCTAAAACAAACTCAACTCAAAAACAACAACAATCTCCTCCACATCCCTTCCCTTATAATGTTCTTGTACATGTAATCTAAAGTGGAATTTTTTCGGGTTTTCGTCGAAAATTACATGTCAAAGATGGTCACTTTCTTACCATATTACTTAAGTTTGACATTCTTCTTGTTCTTCTTGCTTACTACTAACACTAGTGTTTTATCCACTTCCATTTCATCAGATTTTGAGGCATTATTAAGACTTAAGCAAGGTTTTGAGCTTCCTAATCCTGCATTAAGCAACTGGGTTTTGTTAAATTCGAGCTCAGTTTGTTTATGGACAGGAGTTAAGTGTGTTCATGGGAGAGTAATCTCATTAGACTTGACAGATTTAAACCTTGGTGGCTCTGTTTCCCCTGTTATTACCACCTTAGACACCCTCACACACCTCTCCTTAGCCGGAAACAACTTTACGGGGCGGTTCGACTTGGCCGAGTTAATCCACCTTCGTTTCCTCAACATTTCAAACAACCTCTTCAGTGGTGCCTTGGAGCTGAACTACTCAACTAATTTGCCAAACCTGGAAGTTTTCGATGCGTATAACAACAACTTCACTTCATTACTACCAGTTGGTCTAACAAGCTTGACAAAATTAAGGCATTTGGAACTTGGTGGTAACTATTTCTACGGTGAAATTCCGAAAAGTTACGGAAGCTTTACTTCTTTAGAGTACTTATCTCTTGCAGGAAATGACCTCAGTGGTAAAATTCCTGGTGAATTGGGTAATCTTACAAATTTGAGGGAGCTTTACTTAGGTTATTACAATAGTTATGAAGGTAGCTTACCAAAGGAGCTAGGTCGACTCTCAAATCTTGTTCACCTAGATGTCTCCAACTGTGGGCTAGGCGGTCCGATACCGCGAGAGCTAGGGAATTTGGTGATGCTTGACACTCTTTACTTGCACATGAACCATCTTTCTGGTCCAATTCCGAGGGATTTAGGCAACCTTACTAGTTTGGTGAACCTTGATCTTTCTATCAATGTGCTTAGTGGGGAAATACCATCTGAATTTGTGAACTTGAAGAAACTTCAACTGTTCAACTTGTTCATCAATAAGTTACATGGGTCTATACCTGATTATGTTGCTGATTTGCCTGACTTGTACAAGCTTCAGTTGTGGAAGAACAACTTCACTGGGGAGATACCGCGAAAATTAGGCCAAAATGGTAACCTTCAAGAGCTGGATTTGTCCTCCAACAAGCTCACTGGTACTATCCCTCCAAACTTGTGTGTCTCTAACAAGCTTAGCATTTTAATTTTGTTGAATAATTTCCTCTTTGGGCCTATCCCTCAAAGTTTAGGGTCATGTCTTAGCTTAACTAGGGTCAGATTGTTCCAAAATTACCTCAATGGTAGTGTCCCAAATGGGTTGATCTACTTACCTCAACTTAACTTGTTAGAGCTCCAAAACAACTATCTTTCAGGTAACTTGCCTGAAAATTCTGATCCTACTATGTACAATCCTGCCAAATTAGACCAACTTGACCTTTCAAATAATCAGTTGTCTGGACCAATACCAGTTTCGATATCGAATTTCAGTTCAATTCAGTTCCTTTATCTTGAAGGTAACCAATTTTCGGGTTCTATTCCGTCGTCCATAGGCCAACTTCAGCAAGTAATGAAGCTTGATCTTAGTAATAATTTTCTATCAGGTTTAATTCCTGCACATTTTGGGAGTTGTACTCATCTTACATATCTTGATCTTAGTCAAAATAATCTTACTGGTTTCATTCCACCCGAAATTTCTAGTGTTAAGATCATGAGTTACTTGAATTTGTCACATAACAACTTAAATGGTACGTTGCCCTTGTCTTTCGGGTCCATGAAGAGTCTAACAAATGCTGATTTTTCCTTCAATAATCTCTCGGGTAAACTGCCCGATTCCGGACAGTTTTCGGTCCTCAATGCCTCGTCTTTCACGGGTAACCCGTTACTTTGTGGATCAGTCTTGCACAACCCGTGCAATTTCAGCCTAATTGAGGGTCCAAACCGTAAGTCCAGTTGGGACTTCAAGCTAATTTTTGCCCTTGTTCTTCTATTTTGTTCCCTTGTTTTCGCAATTGCTGCGGTAATTAAGGCGAAATCATTCAAACGGAGCTCCGACTCGTGGAAATTGACCACATTTCAAAAGGTGGAATTTACGGTCTCGGACATTATGGAGTTCATGAAAGATGGGAATGTGATAGGCAGGGGAGGTGCAGGGATAGTTTACCACGGTAAAATGCCTTGTGGGTCCGAGATCGCGGTAAAAAAGTTACTCGGTTTTGGACCAAGCAATAGCAAGCATGATCATGGGTTTAAAGCCGAGATTGAGACTCTTGGGAACATTAGGCATCGTAACATAGTGAAATTGTTGGCATTTTGTTCAAATAAGCACACGAATCTTTTGGTGTACGAGTACATGCGTAACGGTAGCTTAGGCGAGGCGCTACATGGTAAAAAATTAGGAGGGTTCTTAGGGTGGAATTTGAGGTACAAGATCGCAATCGAGGCCGCTAAGGGACTGTGTTACCTTCACCATGATTGCTCCCCTTTGATTGTTCACCGCGATGTCAAGTCGAATAACATCTTATTGAACTCGAGTTTCGAAGCCCACGTTGCGGATTTCGGGCTGGCTAAGTTCATGAACGAGGGTGGCGCATCAGAGTGCATGTCAGCAATTGCTGGATCATATGGTTACATTGCTCCAGGTATGAACATTAGTACTACATACTACCTTCAATTGCTGGGTCACATGTTTACTTTTAGCATGTTGTGTTGGTTGGTCTACACAGTTTGCTGTCTAAAATCATGAAGCTCATTAAAATAAACATCAAATATTATTTGCGCACAAGTTTTTTTTAGGGTCTGAGGCTGTAAGGATCTGTCAGTTGCTGTGTGGCTTGATCTACAGTACAAAGGGTCCCAAACATGTTCAATGTGATTATTAGTGCTAATTCTGATTGTCTGCTATTAGAAAACAAGTCTATAGTTCAAGTAGATATATATACATGATTCATTAATTCCAAACTGTGAATGTATAAACTCACCTTAAAACATAACAAAATACAAAGTATCATCACAAATAACAACACACAGAAGTTAGTAAGAGACACTGATAATATTACACAGGTTGTAAACTGCACCTCGCCATATTGTGTCTAACACGTAACATATCATGGCGTGAAAATGTAACATGGTTAAAATTATATTGCATATACTCCGTATAGTGTAAAAAGTGAACACAATTATTAGTATTAGAGCACAGAAAAGGGCAACTGTTGCTGGCACTCCTGTACTCTCAACATTCTCAAAATCCGATGAAGGCGGCCAAACATGCATGATGAAAAACATGATGATTAGAGAGTTGATTAGGTCTAGTCTTAAACCACGTACTCGAATCCCAAGAAAGAAGGTGGTAGATCATGACTAGTACAGTAGTACTGCATGTAGGTTATCATTCTCTCCTCATCATATGTTTAGAGTGACAGGAGAAGTGGGTCTTTCTTTCGAAATGTTGGTGAATGTCTAGTGTCAGATTTCAATTTTTAGGGGAATTTTATGGGGAACAGCCAAAGCCATGCAGTACAGGTAGGCAGCCCAAAATAACATCATAAAAAGCTTTGGCTATAACATCATATATAAAATTCAATTACGTGCGCTGTAAAAACCTGTAATGTGAGACTTAGTGAAATTTAGATACCTTTTAATGAAGTAAATTATATAGGTGTAATACAAAAAAGATAAATAATAAGAATTGTTATCATCTACGTTTTGTTATGTGCCGGATAAAAATTCTTACATTCAGTTGTTGGATGTGTATTATCTTTCTTGCTCAATTGAATGATAGCATATCTCGAAAACAAAAATCATGCATGCATATCAACAGATTTAGTACGCACTACACAGTGAAGATACGCTCTCTGAATCCTCAAAACAAGACTAATAAATAATAATCAAGTGTCAAAATAACATAAAATTTTAAACTAAGATAAAAACTAGGGATGATGAAATTGGATAGTGGCCAGTTGACTGATGAGTGATGACAAAAGATGGGGCAGAGAGACTGTGAATATCTATATTGTTAATATATAATAATATTAATTATTTAGTATGTTGTCCTCATCGTGTGCTGTGAAAGTGAAACCTCATGCACATATTATCGTGCCCACTTCACTAAAGCTCTTCCTTTAAATCTTCTTTTCCTTTTCCTCCTTTCTTTTTGGTTCTTTTATTTTTCTTGTTATTTTTTATTTTTACATTTATAAAAATAGGGGCAAATGGTACTCTTATATTGTCTTACCTCCTCTTTAGTTTGCATTATAAGGTGACAACTTAACGGCGAAAGTTTTTGTAATTTAGAGCAGATTATAGGCATTTTGTCCAAAATTGTACATTACATAATCATGCATGTCTATATATAATAGATATGTAAATATCATTGTTAGCTTAGTTGCGCCGCAAATGATTTAATTGAATTATCTCGATCGGATTTTTAAATGATCTAGACTGATTCGATCTAAATTGAATACATGATATGATATGTACTTATCCGATTTTTATAATGGTATAGTCAAGGAGACTAAAATCTGACATTAATTATTTTTGTATTGTATCGTAGAATATGCTTATACATTAAAGGTGGACGAAAAGAGCGATGTATACAGTTTTGGGGTTGTGTTACTCGAACTCTTAACCGGACGAAGACCGGTAGGAGATCTCGGAGAAGGGGTAGACATAGTGCAATGGACTCGATTACAAACGAATTGTCGCAAGGAAAACGTCCCGGTCGTGCTCGATTCTCGTCTCTCGACCGTGCCCGAAGACGAAGCCATGCACTTGTTTTTCATCGCAATGCTATGCACCCAAGAAAACAGCATCGAACGCCCTAACATGAGAGAAGTCGTTCAAATGCTTTCAGAGTATCCGTACCATGCAATGGGGTATCAGCCTCCTTCATCTTCACTCATCGTTAAGCAACAACAACCAAGCCAAAGTGATGGTAATAAATGTGCTACCAATTAAGCATAGGGATGATAATGATCATGTGGTATAACCGTATAAAATGAGATTATAGGTTGAGTGTAATTTTTTTTTTTTTTTTTTTTTTTTGGGAAATTATATTATAATTGTGTGTAGAATACTAGAATTGTAGTTTGTTTATAGTCTTCTATATTTTCTAATGTGAAAATAAGTTTTGTTCTTCCTAGTGGTTATGATGGGTTAGATTTAGGGGTAGGATTTGGCGCGAAAAATTATATATATATAAGGAATAATTTAATTTTATACCAAGTGGAAGCTCATTGTGGATGGGAAATTTGTGTGTTTCTTTTTGCCATCTCTATTTTTACTAGAGTTTTCAATTTTCTTGTTTACAAAATTAGAGGTGAGGTATAACCATTAATTATAGGTATTAGTGGTCGTTTGGTTCATGTACAAATTTAATTCGTGTAGAAAATTACATGTCCCATGAATTTAGTTAATTAGTATGTAGAATTCATGTGAAATAGTTCCAAGTTGTTTGGTAGATATCAAGGAATTTAGATTTCCCATAAATTAAATTTCAGCATCTTGTTTGATTGCACCCATCCAATTCCCTTATTTTTAATTTATAATTACTATTATATCCCTTAATAATGGACCATTCTAATTATTTGGGGGGCAAATTTGTAATTTTTGAACAAAGTTGATGGGGAAATTCAGAATTACCGAGGGGAAATTGGTCAGCAAATTCCACCATTATGTGGGAATTTCATTTTCCCATGGAATTTCCAATTCCCCCATTTTTTAAAATTATGGGCAACCTAACAACCCGGATAATATATAATTCATGGGAACTTAGAATACCTGTGTTTTAAAAAGGCAACCAAACGACCACTTATTATTTTTGACCTATAGTTAAAGACGACATTGTCAATATGAACACGCGATATATTGGAAACTGTCAAACGTCATATATCTAACCTAATCAACCTTTTTTTGGGTACATATTTAACCTGATCTATCTAGCTATACTACTTAGGCCCCGTTTAATAGAACTACATCTTTCTAAACTAATCTGATCTGATCTGAATAATCTACTCTGATTTGAATGACTCTAAAGTGATTTGATCTGATCTGAATTTGTTGAAAATTTGATCGAATTTCAACGAATTAGTAAAATTATGGACCAAATACACTGATAGTTAGTTATTTGGACATTTCTGATCTGATTTGATTTGAACCTCTGATATGATCTGATCTAATTTGAATGACTATGAACTAATCTAAATACTACTTTTATTAAGTTTTATCAAACAGGGTCTTAGTATCTTTTATAACTACATGTTTAGAGGACTCGATTTTGGCTGGACTTCAAGATATTAGAACAATTTTTATTTTGAGGTCGATATTAGAACAATTCAATGGTGTATTATGACCCTTAACGAAATGCATGGAGCCTACCGTTGTTCGAAATAACAAATCATCTGTGAAATGTTTTACCATATGCGTTAATCATGCTTAAGATTTGTTCAATGATGTTGCAAGCGATCGATCAGATTACGCTTATATTAACTTGTTAACGCAATGCATTATCACTCAGCTCTACCGAACATAAGCTAGAGCTGGGTGCGCTTAGAGGTGATCATGAATTAATCGATGTTAAGTAGCCTAATAAATATTGAGTTGGCTTAGTGTGCATCTCAATGTGTCAAGGACCATGGTCTAGGACTCTACATCTATAATCCCTGGTCGAATGCCCAGATTTACTGTAGATGTTTCTAAAGGAGGCCAAATAAACTTCACAACGGAATCAACCAGTTGTTCGTCCATTCTTTTCGTCCCCGTCTTCGTTGTTTTGTGTGTTTCATTCACACTATAGTAAACTGTTGAAAAAAAAAAAAAAAAAACATGGGAGTAAACAGTAACAACTCAAAAACTGGTCAGAGTAAAAGAGAAAGTATGCAATGCAAAATCAATCTGATAACTGGAAGACATTGTGCTCCATGGCAAATGTAAACATTCTGTATGGGCAAAGTATTATCTCTTCGAAGCAAATCAAACCAACAACCTATAACCTGAGAAATATAAGCAACCGAAAACATTGGAATGAGAACTTGAGAAGGAACAAGGAATCAAAACTACGGTGATCGGCCTATCACCAATCAAAAGAAAAATGATGGCACTAAAGAGTCTGTTAACTTCACTACAACGCTACTTTTGGATCCGAGCTGCTGAGGGATAAGTTCTTGGTGAGGTTGACGAGAGCCGACACCGACCCAGCTTGAGTCCTGCTTACTTCTTCTCCACTTCTTTCTGCATCTAGCTGCTTCTGCAACAACAATGAACCTCAGTCCCAGATTCCCAGCCAACAAGCAATTGATCTTATTCAGAACAAACAAGACTATCTAACACCAAGCAAAACAGTATAACACATAGAACGAGGGCAAACAGAAGTCAGCTTTCAATATCTGCCTCAATTGGGATAAAACATACACCAAAAGGTCCAAGATAACTTCATAGGTCATGAGAATTGCCAAAACATACTGTATTCAGGATTATTTGTACATCATTAATGTCTCCGGAGAAATTGAATGTTCAGAAGTGGGAACCAAAGCAAGGTCAAGCACGGTGCGAAAGTCCATTCCGCATTCAGAAGAAACAACGCAGGAGTTGTACAAGCTACTGTCATATCAAATACTACTAATTAACGTAAGAAACCCCCATTACGTTTCATAAATTGGACACATTTAGAGACATAATGGAAAGTGACAGACGCTCAAACCAATAATTTCACGGATGTGGACAGAAAGGTTATTCCATCCGTTACATCATGTATTTTTCCACGGCTTTTCCCTACTCTGGTAAAAAAGACATTACTCTGCCATCACAAAGCTTGGGAACTGAGATAGTTTTAGAAAGAGATGTTGCAGTTATGTAAATTGTCATTTCATTTGCAGGATCCATAGTTATTCCCTTCTTTTAGGTTAATATACAAACTTCACTACATAACTTGAACTGAGTTTTTAGAGCTTTGTGTGAGGCACCTATCGAATTTACAAGTTCCTGAACAAAGCTGTCAAGTGTCATCTTTAGGGACAATTAACAAGTATGTTCACAATCCTTATCCAGGAAATTGCCAAAATGCCAACTATATTTGAGCTGTAGATGAATGTGGGCTTCTCTTTGGCTCGTTCAAATCATTTTCATCCACCCCCGGTAACCATATGGGTGTTTGAGTAGAATATATGAAGCTCAGTAGGCACAGAAACACAACTGACACAATTTCCACATTTCTATTACCACAATTTAACCCAAATAAATTAGAATATACTGATGGAATCTGAAGAGGATTTCTTTGTTTGTAATGATCTGATAAAAATTTCTTACTATACCAATAACATGAAACATACCATAAGTTGATAACACTTGAAGGCATTGAACGAGATAAAAGGTACACTTACAGGAAGGTCTTTTGTTGCAAAAGCATCAGTCTGATGAGCACCAGATTTGCTACTTCTTCTCATGTGAAGTGCCCTTTCTCTACTCTCATAAAAGTCAAAGTCATCCAGAAGAGATGTTTTCGATATATAACTCTTGAAAATTTTCAGCATCTCAGATCCTTGCTTCAGCCCAACCTACAGGATCATAGGAAAGAAACTTAAGCCACTGATACTAAATCCTTTTCCATACTTATCACTAGGCATAAGTTCACAGGACTCTAGTAGTCGCTTGGAACAAAAGCCGAAGTTCTGTAGTTTACAGCCAATTCGCCATCAGTACAGACATGCCATAAGCTAATAAATAAACTATAGCCCAGAAGTGATTATGATCCTATATTGCTGCCTCACATTATAGACATTGAAACTGTTAGAACTGAGAGGCCATTGCAAAATAAATTTTTTTTTTTTCTTGTTTAAATGGATGACAAAGATATCGATTTACACTGGTCCAGCCATTGCAAGGGAATAACTGAAGTTCTATCATTTCCCCCATCATTCCAGACATGCTTGAAGCACCAAGTATTGAAATTTAAATGAACCTCATCCTACAACTCCCTAGCACTGTCAAAAAAGCCAAAACTGGCGCAGCTGAAATGCTACTGCCAAAGACATCTGTTGAGAAATAAGCATTTTATAGAGATATAGCAATAACAGCTCTGTCAAGATGTAGCAAAGCTTATGCATATACAGCAACATATGAATAAAATATATTTCGCAAAGCTACATAACTTCCTCAAGATAAAATTCAAATCAAGTCGTCATATAAAAGCACATGTTGCCACCCTATGTTTCTCAGGCTCGTCACAAAGGATGCCAAACGGTGCCGGACTATTTTAAGTAAGGCTAACACAGTGACACAATTAATAACAGCCCATTCAAGACACAAGAACAAGTTGGAGTGTAGCCAGAAATTATTTAACTTTCAAATTCCAGCATATATTATTTAGGTAGTAATTAGAAATTATGCGTACACTAGAGAGAAAGCTTCAGCACATGAAGCCATGCTATGCTCAGTTAAAGAGTTGACAATCAACCATGAGTCAGATGGTAGTAATTAGAAGTCCCATCTGCAGGGCCAGCCAAGACTTTAGCTACTAAGCAGTCAAATGATGAACATGGGGAGTCAGCGCCACCATACTAGTCCTTGTCCTTATCGTGCAGAGAATTGTCCAGACTTTGCTTTTATTTCTATCAAGTACTTGTTAGAAGAAAGAATGTCGAGTTGAATGATGTAAAATGCTTAATCTATGACTCTTTTGTCAGTCCTTTCCCAATTGTTGGCCTCTTGGGAACATACACAATTTCTTACAATAGGGTGGTTAAGAGTTACCATACTCAACTTGAATAGCTTTCACACTTCATAATCAAACCAGGGAATTATTAACCTAGTGAAGATTCAACTTCCTTGTAAAATTAATATTCATGGCAACTTCCCAGGACATTGCCTTTGGGTGTCTGATTGCCATTTAGAAATGTAGACCCTAAGAATTAACTTCACATGTGTTGTTGATTAATCTACTCTACTTCCGATGCCAATTACTCGAATGCCTATTTGACCCTCTCTTTATGTTGGTATCTAGCTCAATTTTACAGGGCAAAACATTATTTGTCCAAATTTGTAGCATAGGATTGAGGAGCACGCTATATCGGATCAAGCTTTCAACGAGGTCGCAAGTTAGGGGACTCAACTCAACTTCATTAGAATAGTTGTATAAATCCAGAAATCACTACAAAAATCTATAAATTACATGAGATTTACGGACACACATGTAGCTACAAACTGAGCAATTATATTCCGACAAGATACAAACAAAAGATTTTCAACAGAGAAAAACACATTACATAAACAATACTATACACAAACTAATTAAGCAATCACTTTAGTGTAACTAGAAAAGAAGGGTGTGGCATCTGAAATAGTACGCTAACCGAAGAGAAACTCACCTATTGGAAAGCCACAGGGGATCAGAGGCACACGCTTCCCACAAAAGGGATTGAATCACTTAATGTCAGGTCAACTAGTAGAGCATTTCCACGAATATCCAGGAACTTCTTTTTAACCTTCCTTCGGCAAGAACAATGAACAATGGGAGGTCCGAACACTGAAGCCACCAGTAAATCACACCACAGCAACAGGATGGTGTTTTTCGCCTGCTTGATTTTTTTAAATCAAGCTTATGATACATCTCTTGATACAGCAATGTTCAAGCAAGAGAGATGCACCTGCAGCCACTACTTCCAAATAATCACCATAATTTACCAACTAACAATCATCATCAGTTTCCGTGCCCTCTTCTTCTTCATCATCTTCTTCCACAATTCTCCTCCTGCCTTTTTCGGATCCAGTTACCTGTAGCTGACTCCCAAAACTTACTCTTTTTAAAAACTTCTTCCTCTTCCTAGATTTACTCATGAGGTAAATATAACGATGTCGCATCCCCACCAACAGATGCTTTTCCAACAAAACATCCTTCCTGAAGGCCTCTCTAAGAACCACAGTCTGAGTCCTAATCTTATTAGAAAAATAAAATATCCCCGGGTAATGCACCAACGCCTTCTTAAACCTCATCCCAAAACCCAAATAATCCCCTAACCTCAACACATTGTTCATTTCCGTCTTCTTCGAAACCAGAAGGCTCATAATCTCATGCAACACACTAACAGTCCATTTCTCAGCCTGGTCACTCCTAGGCGCCAAATGGAAAGCATCCTCATACGGCGAAATGTAAGGCAAACACTGCCACTCCTCAACCCAATCCAAAACCCTCTTCTGCAAATCAAACCCAGGCGCAAACGACATCGGAAATTTAATCACCCTACCCCTCCTACATCCATAATCATCCCTCAAAATCGCGGGCGTAGCGAGCTCACCCCTCCACTTAACCAACTCCAACCCAACATATACCATACCACTATACTCAATTGTACAAACTCTAAAGTACTCGGGATAAAAGGGCACCAATTCAAGCAAATAATTATAAGGCAATCCTAAATCAAACATGAAATCATCAATCATAAACAAAGGGAGTTTACAAGATCTAGTAAGCATTAGAAACTTACATAACCTCGCCGCGGCAGCGTGACGCTGAAGCGGGCAAGTGTGGAGGGAGAGCTCCTCGTTATGGAGGGTGAGGAAGTCAGGGGTAAGTTTGGCGGTGAAATGCGGCGGCGCGTGGGAAATGGTGAAAAGGGAAGGGTATTTTTGAAGGAAGGAGAGGGTGGTGGCGGAAGAGGGGAGGTTTAAGAGGGGTTTGTGGCGGGAAATGGAGGAGAGAGAAGGCGGAGACGGCGGTGGAAAAGAGAGGAGGAGGTTTTTTAGAGAGAGACAAGAGTGGAGGTTTTTCTCCCGGGATACGACGGTGTCTAAGTATGGGTCTCGTATCCATTTGATTCTGGCGGCGATGAATGTGCGGTGGTGATGGTGGTGGTAGTCGAGTGCGATGGATGAGTGCTTAAGGCGGTGGCGGTGGCGGGAGGCTATCATCTGGGGTTGAGCGGTGAGAAGGCCTAATTATGATGCTAAGTTGTCAAGCTTACCTTGTGTTATTGATTGATTGATAGGAGAAACTAGTTTATTGGCCCGTGTAAAATTGCACGGGTTATTATATGAAATTGGTTATAATTCTATTTTATTACTCATAATTAACATAAAATATTAGGACTGTAAAAAACTTAACCGACCTGTGACCAGTAATTCAAGGTTAATACCCATTTTTTCCTGATTCAGTTCTGGCCATAGATAACTCGTACCCATTTTGACCAATATTCTTTTGGGTTAAACTTAAGATGGCCCGTTATCTCAGTTTTTCTAAAATTAAGACGAAAAGAAATGTGTTTAATTTGGTATTATCTTAGCGAAGTTAAGTTTGATTCAATGAAAACAATTTAATAAGTATAGAGAATTTATTTCAATACTTTATGTTTATGTACGAATTACAATTTATGACCCGTGACCCTCTATTTTTGGGTCCCGTTTTTGTGAACTATAATTCATATTAACCCCGACTACTTTTTAAAAAACTTTTATTTTTTTAACTCTGACCCCACCCGTTGACCCGTATTTTGAGTTAAAACAAAACAAACCCAAGATGTATTATTTCCTAATATATTGCGCCTATATATATAACTTCCTAAATTACCTCCAAAATAAAATGATTTGATATGATTCAGATTATTTCGTCCAAAGTTGTTTCCAAAATTATCTCCTAAAATCTCAAATCCTTTATATATAACTTTGTTAATAAAAGTATCAATAAAATCACTTGCCTAGGTGGTTGAAAGGTTAAACTTATAACTCTGAGGTTGCAGGTTCAAACCTTCACAAACTCATTTTTTATGTAGTTAAACACACTCAATAATGAGGTGGCGATGACATCAGCAGTGATATCATTAAATGAGTGTTGATGTCATGACATTACTGATGACATGGATAGTCTAATTGAAGGCTAATGGAGTGGCTATTGGTTAAATTAATAATATGAGAGAAGAAGCAAAGTCCTGAGAAAATGGAGAAAAGCGTCTCCCAGAAGAATGGTACTCGTAAGTCGTAACAATCACAGTTCAAAGATTTGGACTTTAGAGTGTAGAGTAGAGACATGGGCTTTGGAGGGTAAGTTGTGCATAGACTGATTGGGGTGCGACCCGAACCGAATCGAAGCGGAAATGGGGATCGGACATCGGATTAATGAATTTCGGTTTAGTTTGCCTACATTAAACTAGGTTGAGACTTGAGACACGATAAGTTTAGACATAGGCCCTTTTTTATTGGATTTAATGAAAGTAGTATTCAGACCGGTGTATTTATGGATTAGTAGGTGATAATTAGGATGTTTGAGTTGGTAAAAACTAGCTGATAAAATGATGAGATTTAAAATACTGACGATAGGAATTAGTTGATGATGATGGATGAGAGGACTGGAGTACAATGGAGTTGTGCGTGGATGGGTCAGGGTTGAGCACATTGAGATTGGTTTTTTTTTTTTTTTTTTTTTTGGCTGAATGCTACGTGTTACTCTCTTATTAAGTGGGATAGAAAATTGGGACAGAGGATCCAAACTGGTTGCAGGGGGATTGGGGATTTTGGGCGTCGGTTGTAGAGAGTTATGTGAGAGAGTAGAGAGAGAATAGGAATTGGGGGGTTTCACATAGATTAGGGATTACATCACAACTCACAACTGTATCGGTCCTCGGGTTTTCACCTATAATTGAACGACATTATGCGTTTACAAAAATGTCAATATGAATATGCGGATATATTGGAAGCTGTCAAACGTTATATATCTCACCTAATCAACCTTTTTTGGGTACAGATTTAACGTGATCTATCTAGCTATACTACTTAGGCCCCGTTTTATAGGACTGTATCTTTCTGAACTAATTTAATCTGATCTGAATAATCTAATCTGATTTGAATGACTCTAATCTGATTTGATCTGATCTGAATTTGTTGAAAATTTGATTGAATTTCAACGAATGAGTACAACTATGGACCAAATACACTGTAGTTATTTAGACTTTTCTGATAAGATATGATTTAAATGACTCTAAACTGATCTAAATATGTTGTAATATTGATTGAATTTCAACGAATTAGTATCAATTATGAACCAAATACATAGATAGAAATTTAAACATTTATGATCTGATCTGATTTGATTTGAATGACTATAATTTGAATGATTCTGAACTGATCTGAATACTACTTTTATTATGTCATATCAAACAGAGATTTACTGTAGATGTTTCTTAAGGTGGCCAAATAAACTTCAGAACGGAATCAACCAGTTGTTCGTTGGCTCGTTGCCAAATAAACTTCACATCTGAATCAACCAATTGTTCGTCCATTCTTTACATCCCCATCTTCGTTGTTTTGTGTGTTTCGTTCACAATATAGTAACCTGTTGAAAAGGGACAAAAAAAAAAAACATGGGAGCAAACAGTAACAACTCTAAAACTGGTCAAAGAGTAAACAGCAAAAGAGAAAGTATGCAATGCAAAATCAATCTGATAACTGGAAGACATTGTGCTCCATGGCCAATGTAAACAACATTCTGTATGGGCAAAGTATTATCTCTTCGAAGAAAATCAACCCAACACCTATAAGCTGAGAAATATAAGGAAGCCAAAACATTGAATGAGAAGGAACAAGGAATCAAAACTACGGTGATCGGCCTATCACCAATCAAAAGAAAAATGATGGCACTAAAGAGTCTGTTAACTTCACTACAACGCTACTTTTGGATCCGAGCTGCTGAGGGATAAGTTCTTGGTGAGGTTGACGAGAGCCGACACCGACCCAGCTTGAGTCCTGCTTACTTCTTCTCCACTTCTTTCTGAATCTAGCTGCTTCTGCAACGACAATGAACCTCAGTCCCAGATTCTCAGCCAACAAGCAATTGATCTTATTAAGAACAAACAAGACTATCTAACACCAAGCAAAACAGTATAACACATAGAACGAGGGCAAACAGAAGTCGCTTTCAATCTTTGCCTCAATTGGGATAAAACATACACCAAAGGGTCCAAGAAAACTTTATAGGTCATGAGAATTGCCAAAACATACTGTATTCAGGATTATTTGTACATCATTAATGTCTCCGGAGAAATTGAATGTTCAGAAGTGGGAACCAAAGCAAGGTGCTAAAGTCCATTCCGCATGCAGAAGAAAAAACACAAGAGTTGTACACCCATTACGTTTCATAAATTGGACACATTTAACATAAGAAACACCCATCACGTTTCATAAATCGGACACATTTAGAGACATCATGGAAAGTGACAGACGCTCAAACCAATAATTTCACGGATGTGGACAGATTATTCCATCCATTACATCATGCATTTTTCCACGGCTTTTCCCTACTCTGGTAAAAAAGACATTACTCTGCCATCACAAAGCTTGGGAACTGAGATAGTTTTAGAAAGAGATGTTGCAGTTATGTAAATTGTCATTTGATTTGCAGGATCCATGGTTATTCCCTTCTTTCAGCTTAATATATACAAACTTCACTACATAACTTGAATTGAGTTTTTCGAGCTTTGTGTGAGGCACCTACCGAATTTACAAGTTTCTGAACAAAGCTGTCAAGTGTCATCTTTAGGGACAATTAACAAGTATGTACACAATCCTTATCCAGGAAAGTGCCAAAATGCCAACTATATTTGGGCTCCTCTTTAATATCATTCTCATCCACCCCCCGGTAACCATATGGGTGTTTGAGTAGAATATATGAAGCTCAGTAGGCAAAGAAACACCACTGACACAATTTCCACATTTCTATTGCCACAATTTAACCCAAATAAATTAGAATATACTGATGCAATCTGAAGAAGATTTTTTTTTTTTGTTTGTAATGATCTGATAAAAATTTCTTACTATACCAATAACATGAAACATATAGTAAGCTCATAACATTTGAAGGCATTGAACGAGATAAAAGGTACACTTACAGGAAGGTCTTTTGTTGCAAAAGCATCAGTCTGCTGAGCACCAGATTTGCTACTTCTTCTCATGTGAAGTGCCCTTTCTCTACTCTCATAAAAGTCAAAGTCATCAAGAAGAGATGTTTTCGATATATAACTCTTGAAAATTTTCATCATCTCTGATCCTTGCTTTAGCCCAACCTACAAGATCATATGAAAGAAGCTTAAGCCACTGATAATACTAAATCCTTTTCCATACTTATCACAAGGCGCTTGGAACAAAAGCCGAAGTTCCGTAGTTTACAGCCAATTCGCCATCAGTACAGACATGCCATAAGCTAATAAATAAACGATAGCCCAGAAGTGATTATTACCCTATATTGCTGCCTCACACTATAGACATTGAAATTGTTAGAAATGAGAGGCTATTGCAAAATAGTTTTTATTTATTTATTTATTTAAGTTGATGACAAAGATATCGATTTACACTGGTCCAGCCATTGCAAGGGAAAAACTCAAGTTCTATCATTTCCCCCATCATTCCAGACATGATTGAAGCACCAAGTATTAAAATTTAAATGAACCTCATCCTACAACTCCCTAGCACTGTCAAAAAAGCCAAAACCAGCGCAGCTGAAATGCTACTGCCAAAGACGTCTGTTGAGAAATAAGCATTATAAAGAGATATAGCAATAACAGCTCTGTCAAGATGTAGCAAAGCTTATGCAAATAAAGCAACATATGAATAAAATATAATTTGCAAAGGTACATAACTCCCTACAGACAAAATTCAAATCAAGACGTCATATAAAGCACATGTTGCCACCCTATGTTCCTCAGGCTCATCACAAAGGATGCCAAACAGTGCCGGACTATTTTAAGTAAGGCTAACACAGTGACACAATTCATAACAGTCCATTCAAGACACAAGAACAACTTGGAGTGTAGCCAGAAATTATTTTAACTTTCAAATTCCAGCATATATGATTTTGGTAGTTCACATCCTACAAATCCATACAATGTAGGCTATAGCAACAAGTTATTTGAGGCAAGAAATTGGTAGAAGTCCGCCAAACTATAAAAATGATATCTCCGAAAAAACCGAAAAAGTGGCCAAAGGTCGAAGAATAGGTTAAAATATTGGTCTGGAGAGATAAAGATGAGTCTTAGAGCATCTCCAATGGAACTCTAGTCAATCAAACTGTGCATTGGGTACAGTGCAAGGGTAATGAAGTTTGTGAAACTATCTAGACAACCCCCCTCCCCCTCTCCCCCAGAAGAAGTAAAGAACTCTGTTCAAAGTTCTCCATCCCGCATATTTCTCATCCATCAAAAGTTTGCAAACCATTGCCACCTTTCTAACACCAATATAGCTCAGTTCAAGGACCTCCCCTCAACCTCACATCTATAAGGCACATCAGTGAACTGAGTCATATCGGCACACCTGTCATGTTAATTGTGTGTCCTCTTAACACATTATGTTTAATAGAAAATACAACTAATAAAGAGCGTTGAGATAGCCAGAGAGGTTCTAATCACCTCTTGAGTATCCCGAGTGTAAGTCACAGGCCTGTTGTCGTTGTTTTCAAGAAGGATGTGCCTCAGTTGAGTATTAGGAACGTCTTTCACTATATGCCACTTCACAGGGAAAAATCCACTCCATTTGTCAAGCTGCCAGAAATCCATGGACTTGTTGAAATCCACTTTGCCTATCATCTCTGCCACTCCAACAAACTGACCACTTCCATTAACCTGGAGTATATACCAGAAGCTCAGTCACTTGCAAGAAGAGAGCACAAACAGAAGAGTGAAGACTACTGAATTTTCTTTTCAACAAAGGGAAGTTTCAGTTCAAGCAACAAGTCATACATAATTGCCTAAATTCAGGAAATTAAACTTACCTAACTAGTAGCAAGTTACATAAAATGGCAATACAAAATTTTGTACGGCTTAGTTAATATCAGCTTACTAATACATGCCTTTACATTAAAAAGCCACCAGAGGACAACTTTATGAAACCACCATTTCTTCTTGAATGTGTGATCATTGTATTTTGGTTAAAAGTAAATGTGAAATCCAGACAACTAAAATGAGATTAAATAAACTCTAAGAGATATTGTCCATGCAAAAAAATCAAAGACACTTCCTCATTATTCAGCCATTTGACATCTTGGTTGTTAAGCAAAATATATCAATATTACTCACCGAGAAGAATAGAAATATTGGACACTTCTTGCCCGTTTCATTGGCCTTCACTTCTGCATCATGGAAAGCTGCATCCAGCTTCTTATTTCCATTGGCAGTACTTGACCACACATCATACTTAATGGATTTGTGAACATCATCTTCACTATATGATTTTATAACATAGCATTTTGCAGCTTCATACTCGGTCTGGAACTCAGGTGTGTTATATTTATCTTTCTTTGCAGCCAGAGCTTGGGCTTCCTTTTCAGATGAGTCAGAAAGGCTCCTGCTGTGGCCCCTAGGACCACATGTAAGTTCAGACGACATTTCAAACTCACTTTTTTTGTTGGGCCTCAGCTTATCATTACCATTCCATGTCCTGACATTTGGTCTGTAGCCATAGCCCGTACCACTATTGTTTCCATATAGACTGTGACTGTGCCTCTGGAAAGATAATGGCTGGTAGTTTCCAGCTGGACGGTAAGCATTTGCATACCCATCTGTCTGATAATATGAGCCAGCCTGAGTAATATCAGAAGAAGCAACTTTAGTTCCAGTATGGTACAGGAGTAAACTATGTATAAAACATATTTTGGACACACATGAAATACAGCCACAATGATTTCTCTACATTTTAGACAACATGTCCTTAACCCAATAAATATGCTTTCTTTGTTTCTCAACCCTGACTGAGGGTGGGCCAAACTTCTGTTTACCAAATATTCATGGTCTTCGAAGTGATTTTGCATCTATCAGCCACCTCAACCGCAATTTCACCATAGCCTTACTATTCAACCATCCAGACACAATGCTACCATATTAATAACCAAAGACAATGAAAAAAACGACCAATTTGAAAGATCCGACGCGTGTCTTGAAAATACTAAGCCGGAATGTATAAACCACATCAATAATAGATGTAAATACTCCAGAGTTGACAAACATTATTTGATATATCTAAAAGAGAGAACCTTAATCATTTCCTTTCAGGATACTCAGCATGTCAAGACAGGAAAAAGAGTTCTCTGTGTCATGGAAGTCCATTTTCAACAATACAGTTTAAAAGGAAGATTCATCCAACATAAAGGCCCAAGAAAAAAAAATTAATAAAAAATGTATATACTGATTTGTCGGGTTGAGTACTACTTTCAACAATGAACAGTGAAAAGGCAAAAGCACAACAACAGAGTCCAATATGCAACAACTGACACAGTCAAAAAGTAATGTCAACGTTTGCTATCAAAAAATATTGAGTTGGGAAAGCGATTTTACGCACCTTATTCAACTTTGGCTGAGAATAGTTTGAAGGAGCAATGGATGGACGTGATTTTGAATTCGAGGATACCACTGAAACTTTGTTATTTACGGAGCCATATGGTTTTGATGGTTTGACGCCGTTTGGCCTGATTGTGTGAGCAGGGGTAGTAGATCTCACAGCGCCATGTGTAATATTGGATCCACTTGAAGGATTTCCAAGAGAATTCATATCCCATGCATAACAAGGAACAGCTTCAGTCCCATAAGTGACAGGAGTTTGGACATATCCTGATGACGTATAATATGGTTGACTAACACAGCCATCAGCACCCACATAGGTACCTGCAGCATAATTATACCCAGGCATGTAATAAGCTATTGAACTGTGATCCGCCTGTGCTCCCTACACAACAAGAGAAGGATAGATTAGAAACTTGCATTGCTGCTCACGCCTAAACTCAAAGCACCAAGCAATGAAATAAAATTCACATATATAACAGCTACACATACCATGGATGAATGATCTCTGCCATCACTAGATTGGTTATATGGCGCATTGTAACCTATAAACATATGGGGTAAGAACTGTCAGCAAAAGTTATTGAATCACCAGAGATACATGCTAGCACAAGACATAAACGTAAAGCACCTGTCAAACACTAGGGAAAAGTCGAGACATAATAGCGGATAGAAGGATATAGAGAAATATTTAGTTCCATATATGCATGAACGAAGTCAAATCCCACTAGGACATCAGATATACGAATTCACCAGATTGTTCATGTGTCTTTTTGAACTGAACCAACCCATTACAAGGCTTGGTTTATTAAGGCATGAGGTGCACCATGGCAATGGTGGGCGTGGCCCACTGGAGACAAGGAGCAAGGTGCGATGGGAAGTCATGTACCTCATGGAAGCGGGGCGCACTCTTTTTTTAAGACAACTTCTATTTTCGAGACAATTTCGCAAAAGATTACCCCTTGTCTGGTTCTTACAGAGAGCAACTATGTGAAAAAAGTAAAGGTTATGTAAAAAAACGAAATTATGTATTCAAAAGCCTCTGATACGCCTCATGATGCCTCGCTGCACAGAGCCTCACCATCAGCGAGGCGCTGCGCCTCATGGAATCTGCTCGCCCAAGGGCAGTTTGGCTAGCACCTCATGTAGAGACCTGGCTTAGGCGTGTTTGAAGCACGTTTTCTTTTAACTAAGTTATAAGGTTAGACCACATAGCTTCAAGCAGCTGCAAAAGGTTCATCCTCGAGTAAACTTTGTAAAAACTGGTATTCACCACTAATGCCGTTGCGTAAGCAGAATAGAGGGAGCAGAAATAATAGAGCAAGTGTATCCAATGATTTATTTCAATAAAGTTAGTGAGGCCTTTTTTCTCATATCCGAGACTGAAGCCCCATTCACAATCCAGGCAAGAGTATGATGTGGCTAGACTTTGTATCATTCCATGTGTTTACTGAGATGATTACGGCCAAATCCAAAAAGCAATCAGCATCCTGAGGACTTATCTTGTTATGGTTGCAAACCTTTATCTAGAACTTAATATCAAAGCTTCTCAATTTTACTCCTCTAAAAGTCAAAGGCATCGTAGATGATCAAGCAACCCGATCGTAAGATAAGCTTACATACCTATGAAATGCCATCAACAGCAGGCATCCCAGGGAGCAGCAGGAGGTGCTTGAAGTTTATTCAAGCTCAATAACCTTGTCTAACAGCACCCCACTAATATTCTAGAATTCCATATCATTTCAAGTTCGACAAGACTAGGAACTTTGCATTGATCGCCACTTTGCAAGCCTAGAGGCTTAATCACGACTGGTACAACACTAACGTGTAGTCACTAAGAGCCATACAAAATGTTCACACAATTACACAATCTAACTCATAAGACCTAACTAAGCTTACATCTAAACTCACTAACCTATCACATGTCAGCTAAAACGAGACAACCATGCAATAGATACGACCCTAGAGCATTGACTGACCCTGGAAATTCAGGCACCATTTAATATTGACAAAAATGCTTGCACACAATGCATTTTGCATGTAAACTTTCAAACTGAAAAGACTAACAATAATAATTTTCAACAGACCTTTTAAGGAAAGAATGAACTTGTGACATCTAAACTGGGTAATAATAATTGTAATAGTTAGCAGCTGGATTATAAACATCTTGCGCTGCAACAGTCTCTTGACCAATCTCTCCTTTGATGCTGGAGGTCACACCCACAGTAGATGGTGTGGAGTTTGGATGATTCCCATTTTCAGGAGCAACCTAGAAAAAAAAAATCCCAGGTTAAACTTTACATTTACACAAGCAGATTGGATTTATCCTGAATTGGGAAGAAGCCATAAAGGTGATACACAAAATTACAGTATCATTCTACCACCTCAACCAGGGAACCCTTTACCATCATACAGTAAATAATAGTAGTGACAAAGTTGTGCCCTTGTGGGGCTCACAAACACAAACATGAAAATTTAGGCAATGAGGCAAAAAGGCAACTATAAAAAAACCGCAAATGTGTTAAAGATGGAACTGGGGTCAATTAAAACAAACTCACTAACATAATGAACCCACTTCTCAATTTCTATTAGTAACTTTCACTGTGTTTATATTATTATGACAGTATACTGCTGGCAGTCACAATAAAAGATAAAAGATGCTGGCACTCCAGTGAACAAAGGAAGTAATAAGCAACTACGCATTTATTCCAGTAAATTACAGAATGCAACAGCATTTTCCTTACACCAATTATTCAACAGTAGTCTATATATGCACAGATTGACACATGCAAAGCAAATTAAGCCTGGTTCAACTCTAGTTGTAGCAGTCCATAGATATGTAGGCCAATGCATCTCGCCCGATACTAGAAGTTGGAAGTAATTCAGGAGGCATCCACAATACAAATTAGCAGTGAACAGAAGTCATTTAGTAATTGGTAAGTTTTTGATGGAATTGAGAGAGAAGACAAAAGTGGATACCATTGACTGTTCTGCTGAATTGGGGAGGACCAAACTGGAATCCACCACCTTTGCTGAATTGGGGTCAAGAAAGACATGCACACAAAATAATATGAACCAACGGCAAGTTTCAAGAAAATGTTATCAATTGTACAGAATTGGTGAAAATCACGGAACCATATTGACATACATTATGATCTCAATTTTTAATCAAATGAAAGCCCTATAGTGCCAACTTGCTTGAGACTAATAAAGCTTGATATCCAATGCAGTATCAGAACATAATTGAGAAATTATATCACAAAAATACATCCACAAGACACTCCCAGATTAAAAAAAAAAGCCGCACGTTAATCACAATTGACATCCAGGCAATCTCGAGTCCATTTCCTAGTTTTCACATTCACAATCTTTCTAACCGAACTCACCACCGCCTACAACCAAAAAAGAGCAGACAATTCTATAATTCTATCCCTCAAATACTAGCTTTTATCTAGAGAAGGGGTGGGCATTCAAAATTGACGCGGCACACATTGTTCCAAACAAGAAATTAACATTGTTCCAAAGGATACATTGCTCAACCGGCTTTTCGCAAACCATGCTTCCTCCAAGCAACACCTAAAACACAAAATTCGCAAATTTAACAATTACAAAACCAACAAGCGACTTATTGTTAATTTCCCGGCCGGAGGTTCGACGGTGTTAAATCCAACGCTCTAACCTCCTCAGCCACCTACTCTCTCTTCCACAAGATATTCAGAGAATGAAAATTCAACATTACAAAAAAACAAATATCTGTCATATAATAAAACTACTATCACTTTCAATAGAACAATTAAAAAATCTATACAAGCTGAAAAGACTAAGCAGAAGTTAGTGGAAAGGCAATAAGAGAGATTGATTCTGCATCACTAACCATAGGAAAGTAAAAGATCCTTTCTTTTGAAAATGATAGGAGATTTTTTAATACATTAAAATAATTGCTCATATAAAATGACAAAATAAAATATCCCAGAAAAAACCAATAAATACAAATCCTTAGCTACCAAGGAATTTGAACATGACAGCACACAGACACACAATCACACATCAGAACCCAGAAAAAAAATAAACTTATCCTATAAGCTAATTTACAACTTTCCAGACTTAAATTAATTCATGGGTTTTGAAAAAGATCAAATCTTGGTCTACATAATCACATAAAGTTTGAATCTTTTGCTGGGAAAATGAAATTCTGGACCAAAAACCCCAAAAAATTGAGGAAAAAAATACTGGGTTTTGACTAAAATCAAACTTAGTCAATAAAGTTCATAAAAAAGGTGGAAACTTTGGTGAGAAAATCAGCAAATTAAGATTGAAATGAAGTGAAAACTGACCTGAGAAATTGGGGGGTGGGGGGGGGATAAAAGTACAGATCAGATGGGTACTCTGATCTGAGGGGGATAAAACTTCCTTCTGAAGTGTTGTGGGAATTCGAGAGAGGGAAGGAAAGAGGAGAGAGAAAGAAGTGGGTTGAGTAGGGAGAGAGAATATATATCAAGCAAGAGGCAGGGGCAGAGGGACTGTTTGTTTGACTCAATAGACAAAAGGAGAGTTTTTAGGAAGTCTAAAACCCTTGAGTTTCTGATCTGACGGTTGATGTGATTAGTTGTGTCCCTTCAGATGTGTTTTCACCCGTCAGATGGTGCGACACATGGAAGACTTCTTGTGGAATGGGTTCAACCACTTCAAGTACTCTCTCACTTGTGTTCTTTCTACTTTGGGTAAATCTGAGATGATGTTTTAGGGTGGACGGATATAGATTGGTTTACCATAGTTTTTTATTTATCATAAAATGGAAATTTATTTAATTTAATATAATTTTCAAGCCGCACTTATTGATGAACATACATTCGAGATGATCTAATTGACGAACCATTTCACTAGTTAAAGTGATGGTTTCATGCACTTCGACTTCTTTGCGTCTTTAACGAGAGAAAAACAAATGGCATATAACCAACAATATTTGAAATCGAATAAGCGAACAAGTTCCGTCTTGAACAACCCAAATCTATGGGTTAATTCATTAAACAATCAAAAGATCAAACCTCTCAATGGAGTTAGTTATATTTCACAACAAAGTAATAACGACTACAAGAAAAGCTCATAATTGCGACAAAGATACGCAAGATATAGTACATGACTTCTGTGGAGTCGTGCACGACCCGTGTGGAGTGCAAAAGTACATCCTCCAGCACGGTCATGAAGTTGCTACATGTATTATTTGCTTTCGTCAGGGCCTTCTAGTATGGACAAGTGTCCTACCCCCAGCCATCCCACATCTAGAGTTACTGTAAAACTACCCTAAAGACTCGAGTGTGCACACCCCTCGCTAGAGGGCCTGTAGGACGAGTTCCCTTCTAGGAGGAAGTCAATTAGGAGGTTGGTAGCTGATCTCCAACCTAGAAAATGTATGATGTAAGACTTACTCTAATTTTTATGTGTTTTTGAGTTTGTAACGCAGCAGAATTAAAACAGAAAATAAAGGATATGAATTAGTCTAGATATCTCGCAAGAATACTCGACTAAGACTAATTTGTACTAAGATCACAAAGAAGCAAAGCACAAACAAAAGGCAAGCACCAAGATCACAAAGAAACAAGGCACAAACCAAAAGAATACCTCGCAAGGCCAAGATTTTGAAGGAAACTCCCTTCGACTCTTCGATATTAATGCTCAAACTTGTATAATCTGAAAAACAATACAATAAGACTCTCTATTTATACTAACTAGACACATCTAGACTCTAAGGATTACGGTAAGAATCGATAATAAAACTTTCCTTAATTCCGACTCACAAGTTAAGAATTTTCCTAATTACTTCGACAACAAATTGGAAACCTTATAGGCTCCTTTATTATTAGGCAACTAAATAATAATAAAATCATCTATCTAGAACTTCCTTGGACGTGCATTGTTTGGAGAATATAGAAGATTCGGTCATTCTCGTGTACCCGCGTAGAAACTGTACAACTCAACTTAAAACATGCATATCTCTTTCGTTACTTAACCATTTAAGGCATATGACCACTTTTCAGAAAGCTTAAATCATGAACTTTACTTTCCAATTGATTTCTCCTCAAAATAATGATTAGGTCAAAAAATATCGAGCCTGGAAGTTGACGTGATGGTCTTCAACTTCCATTATTAGCTTTGACCCATACCTCCCATGCATCAATGTACCTTGATCAAAGGTTGTAAACGAAAGTGTCCATAGGACATGGTGACGGTGCAAAGTCCGTCACTCTAGATGGGGTCACAATAATTATTTCATTCCTTTTATCTTTAAGGTATTTTATTTTCGTGCATGCGCTCTTTCAATTTATAAGCGGTCGTAGCCGGAAGCAATAAACAATAAACTCAATGAAAATGAGCAACAAAGCCATGAAGCAACATGAATTATAACGATTGAATGTGAAACAATAATGGTTAGGACACCAATGAATCATTAAGAGATGGTTAGTGAAAGCTCAAGAGAATGATATTGGGAATCATGCTTAAACATTAGGATGATCAACGTTCTTACCTTGAACGCTAATCCATTTCTCGATCCTTACTACCCTAACATCATATTTCCCATAATAAATCATACCCAATTCCTGAATCCATGAATCATAATCTTATACGCCATCAAACCTAATTATAAACGACACCAATTGAGTAAGAACCCAAATCAAGGCAATAGCAAATAAATAGGCATAACTGGCGATTAAAAAATCGTTTTATTACCAAATTTGTGTATGTCATAAAATATTAAATCAACAATGTCTCCTCCAAATTTCGCCCACAAACTCCAAGCGGATCAACGGGAATCAATCTCACACTGAACCATACACATGAATTAGGGTTTACCCACGAATTATAATATAACTTTTGATACACAAATCTAAGTCGTACTAATTTTGGATATGTTGTCAAAAATATAGTTAGGAACATCTTCATAAAATATCATCCTAAAATACTTTAGGAGTTAACGGTAATCATCAAAATACCGAGGGGCAGAACAGTTCTAGGGTAGATAGACATAGCTCCACTAAAATACCTCTACAGGTAGCATCCAATGGAATTTTGGCACGATCTACATGTCTCGGGATTCGTATCGAAAGCATGGTTCTAACGCCACCAACCACATCCTAATCAGAGATATTATCTGAGAGTTGTGTGTGTTTTAAGTTGACGTAGTAGTGCTGAGAATTTATGCGGAAGAAGGCTACGAAAAGGAGAGATAGGGCGAGGATGAGGCTGAAAAGATTGAGGGGAATGAAGGGAAGGGTTTTCTTTCTTTACATAAATTAGTGTGAGGGTAGACTTGGGTTTGGGCTTAACTAGTTGAGTGATTCACAAACCCGATCCAAATCCAGATAAGTAATAATTGAATACTCTTGAAATGATTGTATGATTAGAAATTCCATAATAATTCATTGAATTCCAATAAAACTTTAACTAAGTCATTCGATATATATATATATATATATATATATATATATATATATATATATATATATATATATATATATATATATATATATATATATATATATATATATATATATATATATATATATATATATATATATATATATAAGTGAGGATCATAAGAGTACCCCTCTTTAGGTGAGTATTGCGCACCAAATAATAGCCGTCCGATCCATGGGTTTCGACGCGCCAGATTAAGCCACGTCTTTCCAATAATAACGAAAAAAATTGCATTTCTTTTGTTTTTCTCTCTTCCATTATCTTACTCCCCGACCTTTTTGTCCTCCTCCCTCACTCTCTCTCTAAATCTCTCCGGCGCCGCTGCCGTCAACGCCTCCATCGCGTCCTCTATTCCTTCCTCGCCGTCGTTTTTATATTAGTGTCTTTTATGATATTCGCTGCCGCGTTCTCTCTCCTCCTCGCCGTCGATCTCCGACGACAACCAAGAAGACGATGATAATCCGCCTGAATCCTCCTCTTTGTCGAAAATAACCGCTGATGGTGCTCCATATTTTAATTTCCGGCGACGACACGGTGGCGAAATTCGACACATCTTCCTCGCCGTTTTGAAGAAGCTTTTCCGGCGAGTCTCGACAACCTGATCGACATTGACGATATCTTAGGTTTAATTCAATTTAATTAGCTTAATTAAAGTTTGAGGTTTGCAGACTCCGTCTTCCAAATCGCCGGCGATGGCGAGGTATGAGATGCTTTGTTTTGTTTAATTTTAATTTTACCTTAATTAAAGTTTGATTTGTTTTGTTTTTGGATCTGTTTGAAAACTGTAGACCTGATTTTGTAGAGTTAATCATACGTTTTATGTTTTAATTGAATCGCATTTTTGTTCATTTTGGTACAGATTTAGTTGTTAATTTTGGTACAGATTTTTTAAATTTTTGTTTGATGTTGAATCGGTAATTTTATTCATCGCAAATTTTCGTGTTGTTATTGGATCTGATTGCATTTTTTAGAATTTTTATTTGTAAATCTTATGATTTGATTGATTTGATTTTTCGGTGGTGGTGGTGGTGGTTGGTTGCGGTTGCGGTGGTGGCGGTGGTTGTGGATGTTCCGATGGGTGTTTGTTATTGTATGGATAATCGGTGTCATTGTATGGATAATTGGTGTCATTGTATCGACACTAGGTGTCGTTGTATGTATAGTCAGTGTCATTGTATGGACACTCTAGTGTCATTGTATGGACACTCTCGTGTCATTGTATGATGGTGTCACTATATGGACAATCTTGTGTCATTGTATGGGTAGTCGGTTTCATTGGATGGACAATCTTGTGTGATTGTGGTTGCCGGTGTAGGTGCTGGTGTCATAGAATGACACGGGTTTGTCAATAGAATGACACGAGTTTGTCAATAGAATGACACTACGGCACTTCGGTGTTATTGGTGGTTTGTCCATAGAATGACACAAGTTTGTCAATAGAATGACACAGGTTTGTCCATAGAGTGACACTATGGACACGCGGTGTTATTGTTCGGTGTCATTGTATGAATTGTGGTTTTGATAGCTCATTTGGTAAAGCATTTGTATACATACACGAATGTCATAAGTTCGATTCCTACATGAGTTCTAAATTTTCATGTCATTGTATAGACCTTTCTCTGTCATTGTATGTAGGTGTCATTCTATAGAGATTTTGTGTCATTGTACGCGAGTGTCACTCTATGTGACACTTAGTGTCACTCTATGGCGGTGCGCAGTTCTCACGCGAGCGGGAGTTCGCACCTGATATATATATATATATATATATATATATATATATATATATATATATATATATAGGGGCTGCATCCGGTCATAACTAACCTTAATGTCAGAACTCAGAAGTGATAATTGCACTACTGAATTAGCTAACTCTATCCATATAACTGCACTAACTAAATTGTGTAACTCTAGTAACTCTACTAACTCCATCACATAACTCAGCTAAATGTGAAGCCACCACCAGACCACCACCGCTGACCACCGTTTACCACTGCTAGACCACCGTTGACCGTCGTCGGACCGCCGTTGACCTCCCCCGGACCACCGTTGACCACTGTCGGATAACCAGCAGCGGTGGTTGGTGCGGTGGTTGGCTTGGGGTGGTGGTGGAGTTAGTTGATATTGTTAGTGGAGTTATAGAGATAGTGGAGTTATGAGAGTTAGTTAGTGCAGTTATGTAGTTTATTAGATAGAGTTATCATTTCTGACTAGAGTGAGGATCGTGAGAGTAACCGTACTTAGGTGACTACTGCACACCAAATCTCTACCGTCGGATCTTCAGCATCCTAAGCTCCGGATTGTGCCACCTGTCCGAGAATAAAAGAGGATAATTAATTATAGCAGTATCTCAACCCACCCCTCTCATTTGTAATCTGTGTCTTTCTCTCTCCTCAAACTCCCTCTCCTGGACATTTTCTCTCTCCTCTTGCCGCTCCGGTCGCTGCCGCCCCAACCACTGCCACAACCACCGCCGGTCTTATCGATTCTCGCCGCTGCCTTTCCGCTTCTTACTCTCTCGTTGTCGCCCCTGCCATCGACGCTTCCGTTGTTTTCTCTCTCCTCTGGTTCTCCCCCGTAAACTGTCACCGAAACCTCCATCACGTCGTCGCTGCCACCACTACCTCCGTCACGTCAGTTGCACGCTTCAATGATAAAGTTTTGAGACGAAATCATCGATTTTCGATGTAAGTTTCTCTTCTTCTCCAGATCCGATTTTTATCCTTTGATTATTCTGTTTGATTTCTGAGTTTTAATTGAATCGGAGATCATGTTTAGCTTTTTTCTCCAATGATTTTTTAAATTAATCAATTTAATTTGATTCAAATGATACAGATTATTCGATTCGATTATATGCAAAAATTGATGTTTTATTTGATTTGTTGTGTAATTTTGTCGATTAATCGATTTGATTATACCAAATTTTTTCTGTTTAGATAAAAAACTAGGGTTTCTAATTTTATTTTGAGGATTTTTATTTGTCGATCTAATGAGTTGATTGAAGATTTTTCGATTTACAGGGATGACGGCGACTGTGCAGCGACGACGACGATCATTTCCGGTTGTGCTGAGCTAGGACGGCGAAATTGTGGTGTCGACGGTCACTGGTTGCGATGGCGATGGTTGTGGTCATTGGTTGTCCATAGGATGACACACGATTGTGCATAGAATGACACATGTTTGTCCATACAATGACACACGGTTGTGCATAGAATGACACAGACACAGGCACTATGGATACTATGTTATTGTACGGTGTCATTGTGGATGTGTCATCCTATGGACACTATTTGTCATGTTATCCTATGGACACTATTTTTCATTATATGCACAAAGTAATGTCATTGTCTGTACAGTGGATGCCATTCTATGGATTGTGTTGGTATTGATAGCTCATTTGGTAAAGCATTTGTGTACGTAACACGAATGTCCTAGGTTCAATTCCTACATGAGCTCTAAATTTTCATGTCATTGTATAGACTTTCTGTGTCATTGTATGTGGGTGTAATTCTATGGATATTTTGTGTCATTGTATGTTGGTGTTATTCTATGGATATTTTGTGTCATTGTATGTCAGTGTCATTCTATGTGACACTGTGTGCCACTGTATGGCAGTGCGCAGTTCTCACGCGAGCAGGAGTTCGCACCTGATCTCGCCTGTATATATATGATCCAGTTCCTCATCTAACGGTCCAAGTTAATGGCCCACACAAATCCCCAAAATCAACGTCCACGATAAAATCATGAAACAAAAGAGCATGATGATGCTACTTCCTCAAACCAATCAAGTCCACGACACTGCACCAAACGGCAGCTCCACCATCATCCACGGTGACTCCGATGAGAAAAAGCTCCGGTGACGAGACATAACCACCATCACACCCACAAATACAAATACCCCCTGCTTTCCCCTTTAAAGTCACCAAACTGCTTGTCCGGCAACCACCGTAACTCCGCGATGGCGGTGAGAAGGGAATTATCTTGGCCGGAGGTGGACGTGGCCGGAGGTATGCTTGGTCGTGCTAGATGAGTGAGAGAATGATATCACAAGTTTGAGGAAAGAGAAAAGTTGATTATAACATTGAGCCATCAGAGCCCTCCATTTCCCTTAAAATCCACGTGGCTTGTGCTAGGCAAACGAACTGGATCTCAGCCGTATGATCTAACAATTTCGACGCCCTAAATTACGCCACCTGTTCAGGATTTAAATGACAAATTACAAGGCTGTTTTTTTCAATTTTCAAAAAATCACATTTCACTTTCCAAAATCAACCGCTCTCATTTTCTCTCTCCTCTTTCACCTGCTCTCTCATTTTCTCTCTCCTCTCTCGCCTGCTCTCATCTTCTCCGATAACTCGCCGCCGCGTCCGCCTCTGCCTCTGACATGTTCTCCTCTTTTTTGTTCTTATTATAAGGTAATACTTCTATTTTCTTTTTAAAGTTACTGCATTTTATGGATTTCGACGTTGAATATCGTTCTACTTTTGTTGAAATCTTTGTGATTATACTCTAAAATGTTATTAATCGGTTCATTTTAGTGTTATACAACTTTTATTTCCGATTTTGAACATTTTCGAAACCCTAGCTTTTTTGCATGTGGTTTTTTTGTTTAATTTTGTGTTTCTGTTCAAATTATATGTGATTCTTCTTTAAAATGTTAATTAATCGGTTGATTTTAGTGTTATACAGGTTTATTTCCGATTTTGAACATTTTCGAAACCCTAGCTTTTCGGCATGTTGATTAATTGGTTGGTTTTTTTTTGTTTAATTTTGTGTTTTTGTTCAAATCATGTTATTCTAATCAATGATGTTGATTAATTATTTGATTTTAGTGTTATACAACTTTTATTTCCGATTTTGAAACCCTAGCTTTTTTGCATGTGGTTCTTTTTTGTTTAATTGTGTGTTTTTTGGTGTGTGTAGCAAAGATGAAGAGGAAGTCGCCTAAAACTAATTCGAAACGGTCGAAAGGAGAGTCTTCTGCCATAATATTGCATCAAGGAGGAAGGAAAAAACGTCGTTTGGAAACAAATGTGTCAGTAGAAGACGCTTTGGTTGAAGTCGATGAATTGGAAACTGGTCAATTACATTTGCCAAAGTAATTCCTTGTCTGTCTATGTTTTTGTCATTGTATTCGGGTTTATGTGTTATTGTATGTGTTTTTGTGACATCTTATGTCTTTTTATGCTAGTGTCATTGTATACGACATGTTTGTCACTGTATTTGATTTTATGTGTCATTGTATGTATGTGTTTGTAATTTTATTCTCCAACGCAGGAGGGTGAAACTAGTTACCAAGTGCCGCCCAATTCTTTGATGAAGGTGTTGAGTGTGATAAACAACAATCATGAGCTTGTAAATGGTGTTAAAGAAATTGGGTTTGGGGGTTGTTAATGTTGAAAGTCGAGGTTGTTCAGACTTCAATAATTCCGTGGTTAGTTGATGCTTTTAATCATGAGAGTTTTATTTTGAAAGCTTCCTCGAGCAAGGAGTTTTTGCTTGGTAAGGATGATGTTCATGACATATTTCTGTTGCCTAGAGGACCGAATGTGGTGGAATTGATTGACACGAGTAACAGGTTAACGGCTGATCAACATCCATTAAAAATGAAATGGAGGCAGAAATTTAATATTAAGGGTACTAGTGATGTGATTGCTATTGGAGAGTTTGTGAGTAGGCTGCAAAAGAAGGAGGTCGCAGATGACGAGTTCAAACAAATGTTTGTACTCTTAGCTATGTCTTCTTTCTTGGCTCCGACATCTAATTGCACGATATATTTTAGTCTTTTATAGGCCGTTGATGATGTGTCGAAGAATAAGGACTTTGATTGGTGTGGGTTTGTGTTTGAACAATAAATTGATGGATTCAGGAAGCACAAGCTAAGGTAAAGAAGTTAACATTCTATGGAGGCTGTGTTCTTGTTTTGATGTTGGCGTACTTCCATAGGCCTGAAGTTCGTGGAGAAGTTCAACCCTGTGACTTGCCACTCATCCAACATTGGGATGACGAGAAGTTCTCAAAAAGGGTAAAGTCACAATTCAATTCTGGTTCTTTGGCTAATGGGTTGATCTCAAAGACTCTGTACCCAATTTCCAAATCAAAGAATGTCCCAGAATCAAAGTATGAAGATATCCCTCATACATCTGTTGGTTCTCGGTCTAATGGATGCAAGTATATTGTGTTTAAGCTTCCTGAAGGCATAGAGACAGATGAGGAGATTAAGGGGAGTGCTAGTAGTGATGAAGTCCAGGAGATTTTTCTTCTTATGTAGCGAAACATTGAGGTTGTACACCTCAATGATTTGAGTTCGCTGAATGAACTAAAAAAGAAGAGGGCTGCCTCGAGGCCTGATGATGATGAAGGAGGTTTGAAATTGTCCCCGACACCCTCATGCTTGTTTGATCCTGATGTCCTCCGTTCTTTCGAGTCTCTTTGTGAGAGAATGTAGGCAGTGAAAGAAATGACAGATTTCTTAGCAACGTATGGGCTGTCATCTCAACCACCTGTCATGACTCCCCCTTCTGGTGATGTTTGTGGTGATGAAGCTGCCCAACAACAAACCGAAAATTTTCTTTCTACAAAAGATTATATCTCTGGCTTTGAAGATTTAGAACGCATTGTGTCAATGGTTATTGATGGTGTCTCAAATGAAACTACAACTGGTGTTGATGCTAGCATGTCTACTGCTACCGAGCCTGTAGAGCTTGATCGTAGCAAGGCTGCTCATAGCAACGATGTTGCTAGTGAGTCTAGTGCCGCAGAGCCTCGTATTTCCGAACTTCGTCATGTCGCAGACCCTGGCGTTACCAAGCCTCTTTCACAGTGTCTGTTGTACCGATCCGCCTTTCGCAGACCTTGGTGTTGTCAAGCCTCTTGTCGTAGATTCCGGTGTTACCGATCCTCCTTTCACAGACCGTGGTGTTCTCAAGCCTCTTGTTGTAGATGCTGGTGTTATAGAGCCTGCTGTTGGCAAGGGTTTTGCTACCGAGTCTGCTGCTAGTGAATGTGGTGCTAGCAAGCCTTCTTCGAATCTTGCAGAGGAAATTATGCCTTCAGAAGGGGTTTGGATTAGTCTTCAGGAGCGCAACCATGATGGTGTGGGCTGCTCTCTTGACTTTGGTGGTGTCTGTGAAGATAATTTGCTCCTGTCCAATTTTATGATCAATCACAGAGAGATCTTTTCATCAATGCTTTCACTACGCAAATTTGTAGCTGACTACGTCTTTTTAGATGATTTTGACCTCCCAAATGAGTAAGTGACAAGCTTTTCTTCATACAGTGACACTCTATTTCGCACACAGTGACAATCGATTGTGCATACAATTACAGGCTTTTTTATACACTTGCTGACTTTTTTTATTTGCTTTTCCTAGTGAGCAGCTGGTGAACTTTGGCTTCTACCATTTTCTTCCAAGGGAAGATATGGTTACATTTCATGATCGTAAAATGATTACAAATACCATTGTTGAGTGTTGGTCAATCCACCTCAACGAGCTTTAGCAAAAGGAGAATCAGCAACCGTCAAGGACCTTTTTTGGCGTTAGTCACATGGTATTTACACTCCCATTTTAGTAAAATTTTGAAATATATTATTACTGTATGTTTTTCACCAATCCGTTTATTCTGTTTATTTGCAGGGGCCATTGTTAGCTCTTAAAAAGAACAGAAAGTCGAAGGGTGCTTGTGAGGAGTTGATGTCTTGTTGGGATAATTGGAGTTTTTGTAATCGCCGGCCAATTGATCTGAATGCTGATATGGTTAGTTTTTAGCAATGCTCTGAAATCTCTGTGTTTTCTTTCTATGTTTTGACAATAGAGTGACACTGTATTTTGCATACAGTGACAGGACATTGTCAATAGAGTGACACTGTATTTTGCATACAGTGACAGGACATTGTCCATGGAGTGATACTCTATTTTGCATACAGTGACACATGTTTGTCAATAGAGTGACACTGTATTTTGCATACAGTGACATGACTTTGACAATTGAGTGACACTGTATTTCTCATACAGTGACATGACTTTTGTCATAGAGTGACACTGTATTTTGCATACAGTGACAGGCTTTTTTTTTTCCTTTATTGGTGTTTTCTAATTCTGTTATATTTAATGTAGTTGTTCATCCCTCTACTACTTGAAGAACACTTCTTCTGTGCCTGTATCAACTTTAAATCTCGTCGAATTGAGTACCTTGACAACGGAGTTTATGCTAATTGGGACAAACATGAGTGCAAGTCTATGGCCTTGCTTGCGGTAATTACTGTAATTCTTATGGTTTTGGGTTTTTTTTGTGTGAACTATGTTTGAGTCCCTTTGACAACATAATGTTGATTTTCTATGTGACTACTGTGTTTTCAGTGTAAATTGCTGGGCTCTTATCTCAAATCCAAATCTATTGCTCGAGGAGCTGATGTGTCGAAGTTTGGGATGGTCAATGTTGAGTTTGAATGGCAATCAACACAACAGAATGTTGATTGCGGTATTTTCATGATGATACACATGCTGTGCTACAAAGGAGATGTGTTCCATTGTCCATTATCATCTTATAAATCCAGAATTTGTTATCACTGCGAGCTTGTTGTTTCCTTGGTTTTGAGCGACATCAACGATTTGAGAATTGATATCCTCAAAACGGTTGCTCAATATGTTGATGAAAAGGCTACTTTTTATCCTAATCTGCTGAAAAAGCGCGAGGAAGAAGCTAAGAAGACACGTAGGAAAAGCAAAGCCACGCCAAAGGAAGGGAAAAAGAGGAAAACAGGCGGTAAAGACAATTCTGATACTATGTCTCCTCAGTCTGGCAGCCGTAGCGCACGCTCAAAAACTCTCATCACACCTGATATTTCTGTTTTGAGAAGGGTGTCACCTGAAAAGAGTGATGGGGCTGGGTGTAGCATAGACTGTGGTCCTCCAGAAACTAAGATTACTTTTCTGTCGAAGTTTATGAGGGCCAATGGTGTGATGTTTAATAAGATGCTTAAGCTTCGAAAGGAGGTTGTGGACTACTGCTTCTTGGATGACTACAGTCAACTAGACCATCGGTATGTGCTTGAATTTGTTAGACAACTTTTATATATAATCCCTTGCAAAAACAGATGGTCACTTTTTTTAGGGGAATCATAATCTTGAAATCTTTTTTTCTCTTTTTTTTTGTTTGTGTTTTAGGGAATTGGTTGTTAAATTTTCAAAGGATATGATGTTGTGTCGAAAAGATCTATTAACTATGCTCCCTAGTACAATGATGAGTACAGAAGTTGCAGATTGTTAGTCGGTTCTGCTAATTGTCATTGAGGCTGAGGAGACCTGTAAACCATCAAGGCTTTTCTTTGGGATTGATCACATGGGCGTTCTGTCCAGTTTGATTGATACAACATGTGACACGGATCAAGCTGACAACCTCTTTCAGATATGGGACAAGTTTTTAGATCAATGCCCAGTCAAATTGAATTTTGATGCTGATTTGGTGTTTATTCCATTCTTCTACAACGATCATTACTTCGCTGTGTGTCTCAATTGGCTTCCACAGAGAATTGAAGATTTGGATAACACCATCCATAAGGACTGGAAGGATTCTGACTTCTACCGACTCTTTAAGGCAACGGTAAGTTTAATTATACTTTTAACATTTTCACACCAATAGACATTACATTGTCCATAGAGTGATACTCTATTTGAGAAACAGTGACAGCCATTGAAGAAGAGTGATACTCTATTGTAAAATAGAGTGACAGTGTTTTGCTGAAAAAGTGACATTATGTTACGCATACAATGACACTATTTATCACTCTATTCCATGGATGATGTATGTGATTTTTTTTAAGACAGTCTGTGTTATTTGAATTAATGAATACTGAGTGTTAGTTTTGTGGTTGTCTATTTTTTGGACATTCTTATGCAGATTGGACCGATGTGTGATTATTTGGATACAAAGGGTCGCAAAGTTGATGAACAATCGGCATTTTTTGACATGCATGGAAAAGTCTGTCTGCATGGATTTCAGTTGGCGAAGTGCCGATAGTCTCAATCATGAGTCGGGGTGTTTTATGATGATGCACCTTTTTTATTATGAGGGAGTCTTGTTTGATAGTAACTTGGGAAGCAAGGTAGAAAGGCGCCTTTTTGCTGCAGAGATGGGTGTTGCATTTGTGTTAAGTGACATCAATGAGGGGAGATAGAGAGTTCTGACTCTCTCAGCTGCATTGAACCCACGGAGAAAAGACTTGTTTGAGCAATTGAAAGAGGAACGTCTAATAAAAGAAATAGAGAAGAAGAAGAAGGCTGAGAAGCCTAAAAAGAAGACGTTATTGCCAGCAGAAAAGGTCAATCCTAAGCCGTTATTGACTGAAGATCCTGTTTTGCGCAATATACATGGTGCGGGTGCAAGGTACGAAAATTATTCTACCCAATTAGCTTTTGGCTCTTATTCCCCCTCGTTTTTTTATATTCCTGGTTTTGACATTTTGTATGGAACTTTTGGTTTCAGAGGAGGATTATCATCAAGAGGAGGACGATCTTCTCCAAGAGCACGAGGGGGATCTCCATCAATAGGCCGAGGCAGAGGTCGTGGGAGAAATACATGATTTTTTTTTTTGATCTATGTAAATCTGTACATAGATTTTTTAGACAAACCTTTTATTTGTGGCTATGATCACAATTTTTATAGTGTGTACTCAAAGTCACTATGTTCAATGGAGTGTCACTTTTTCTGAAATAGAGTGTCACTCTGTAGACAACATACTATCACTGTATGGAGTTTGTTCAATGTAAATGTTACATTTTGGAAGTGTTACTAATTGGTAAAAGCAGTGCATTATATAATGTCACTTTTTCAGCAAAATAGTGTCACTCTATATCACAATAACATAATGTCACTTTCTCAAATAGAGTATCACTCTATGGTAAATGTCATGTCACTGTATGAATAATAGAGTGTCATTTATCAGAAGTACATTCAAAATTAAGTCCATAAAAGCTGTAATAGAGTTTTTGAAGTGTTACTCATGGGAGAATATAGTGTCATTGTATGCGTAACATAATGTCACTTTTAAAACAAAACAGTGTCACTCTATATTACAAATAACTTGCTAAGCCTACATACAATGGCCTGTCACTGTTTCTCAAATAGAGTATCACTCCATGGACAATGTCATGTCAATATATGAATAATAGAGTGTCATTGATCAGAAGTACATTCAAAATTAAGTCATAAAAGCTGTAATAGAGTTTTTGAAGTGTTACTCATGGGAGAAAATAGTGTCATTATATGCGTAACATAATGTCACTTTTTCAGCAAAACACTGTCCCTTTATATTACAAATAACCTTCTAAGCCTACATACAATGGTCTGTCACTGTTTCTCAAATAGAGTATCACTCCATGGACAATGTCATGTCACTGTATGAATAATAATGTATCATTCTATGGATGATCTCTACGAATGAGCTTAACCCTGACTTCGAGTTTGTCTTTTGAAAGGTGTAGTTTCTACAACAACCAGAATTATATAATAAGTATCAGATTTCAATTCATGAAGAAATGTAATTCTATTCACTAATAAAAATCTAGAAAAGCATAGACAAAAGAGAGAAGAGTGACGTGACCTATGGACGTGGTTGATTGTCTACAATTGTGGGAAGAGGACAGTTCCTCTTATCATGAGTTGTCAATTGTTTGCAATTGTTACAAAATATGGGAGCTCTCACGGCATTGACTGGCGGCTGCATCTCAGGAGTATTTTCTTGAGCTAGTCCTCCAGGTAGATAAGGGCAATTCCTTCTGTCATGCTTCGCCATTTGGTTGCAGTTCTTACAAAGGCGCGCTTGCTTGCTGTCTTCAATGCCTTGCTTTCTCTGAGAGATAAGCCTCTTGCCACCACTGCCACTCCCTTTGTTGCTCGATATCTTTGGGGGGTGGATAGTGACTTCAACATTTGACTGACAGTCTAAAAGCATCTCTAATTCTTGTTCTTTGGTCAGAGGGGTTGGGTTTGGGTCTAAATTTTGCCTATACTCTTTCAGCAAAGCACACAACGCATTTATGTCTTCCTCTTCTTTGTTTGGTAGGCAACCGAGAGTAGAATAGAACTCAAACCAAACAACAAAAATGGCTTTCTTACGGTTATCAAGTGCTTCCGACTCCTTGAGAATACTACCATCCAAGTCCGGGACAGGGGTTTTAAGAGCATCCTTAGTCCACCTTGTGAGTATGTACCCATCTGGTAAACATTTTTGCCCTTTCCCGGAGTAAACCCAAAGAACATGCTTACATAGCAGGCCCTTCATCGAAAAAAGCTTGCAAGAGCCAGGTTGCTTCATTGGTAATTACATTGTAGACCACTTCAAATGTTTTCCTCTTTTGTGCATCCATTACCACCGTAGTTTCAATATCATCTGTCTTTGTGAATCCCACCACCCCACAAGCACCTATGGAAGCCAACAACTCTGTTTGGAAGTCATATAATACATTGTGGTTGTACACTTTTGATGCATGAACTTTTATAGGTAAGGGAGTCATTTTTTTAGGAAAGGAAGAGCAATTGGCCTTGTGAGAGTTTTCTGCACGTACTTTTGTTGTTCGATGGCACTCTCATACCTCATCCAAAACTCTACCAAGCTCCCAAACTCACTTTGAAACTTCTTAAAGAAGCTGTTTTCACTCTCTGATCTTTGAGTTGTTCTCAAAATACAACCCATTTGCAAGTCCCTAAAGTAAATTGGTAACCACTGGTGTCGAATCTCAAAGATGTCCATCAACCAAGAAACTTCAAGTTCGAATTCAGCAATCATTTCATCCCATTTCTGCTCGAATTCATTTGGTTCGAGATCTATATCCCAAATAATGGAATTAAATCGAGTCAAGAATTCAGTTTCATTGCATATTTTTACCCCTACCTTGGCCTTCACCTTATCGGTTATATGCCACATACAAAATCTATGTGTGGCATGTTTAAAAACAGAGAGGACTGTCTTCCTTATTGCTGGATCTTGATCCGTAAAAAAACATTGTGGCTCCTTATTACCCATAACCTCCAAAAACTTCTGAAACACCCATGTGAAGGAGTCTTCATCCTTATGTGACAAGAGAGCACAAGCAAATATCACAGACTTTTTGTTATGATCCACTCCAGTGAAATGAGTGAAAGTCATGTAATATTTGTTTGTACCATAAGTGGGGTCATACAAAACTGCATCACCAAAGAGTGCATAGTTCTTCTTACCCCGTGCATCGATCCAAAAGACCTTCGACAAACAGTCATCCTTATCAACCTCATAGGCAAAATAGAAACCCTTCTTTAGCTCAGATTTTCTCTTAAACTTGTCAATCAACATTTATAAGTCCCTATCCCCTATGAATTACTTCATATCGCTATCAAAATCCTTAAAATCCACAAGGTTTGCGCCCACATTTTCATAGTCTTTCGCATATTCCTTGCATATTCTAAAAGATTTCGTTGCACCAATTTTAAGCTTTGTGTGGTCAGTAATGGTTTGCTTATGAAACAAAGTTAGGTTTCTAGCAAGCTTTTGAAACTCCCTATGTTTCAATTTGCAAAGCCTATGATTGTGAATGTGATGGAACTTCGAAACTACATATTTACCAGCTTGGTACCTAAAAGCAATCATCGCCTCACACCCAAATCGAGTAATCTTAGTCCTTCTCTTTGCAACTCATTCGGTATTACACTAGTCTCTAAGGAGTTGTTCACTTCACTACCATCCATTGTAACAGGTTTATTTTCCCTGTTTTCTTTGAAACCTTGTCGGTTACACACAACAGATTTATAGACTATCATGTCACTAATATCTCTTTTAGACGTATACAACCTTGTATCAAACCCAAAAGCAAGTGCATATATCTTGTAAAATTCTACCCCCTCATCCAATGTCTCAAAAAGCATCCCCAACGCAGGTGTAAACTCAACCTCTACATTTCTAACCCACTGCTCAGAACCTCCAGGAGTAAAGGAGACAATAGAAGGAGGTGTTGTAACTAATTCTGAAAATCAAGCATGAACATGAATCAACATATAATGACAGACACACACCCTTGCAATGCCACTGAAACCCCATAAAATGACACAGGCTAATTTGACTCATATATAAACAACAACATCACACAGTGACATACACACAACCATCCAATGACACTGAACGACCATAGAATGACAAAGAATATATATTTACATTAATATTAATTAGTGATGCTGGAAATTAAAGTATTTAACTTTAGTGTCATTGTATTTAACTTTTAGTGTCATTCTATTGTGTAGCAATTGTCATTGTATTCTCCAAGCTAACTTAGTGTCATTGTTTTACCACAGTGACATACAGACAAACATACAATGACACTGAACGACCATAAAATGACAAATAATATATATTTACATTAATATTAATTAGTGATGCTGAAAATTAAAGTATTTAACTTTAGTGTCATTGTATTTAACTTTTTAGTGTCATTCTATTGTGTAGCAATTGTCATTGTATTCTGCTAGCTAACTTAGTGTCATTGTTTTACCACAGTGACATACAGACAAACATACAATGGCACTGAACGATCATAAAATGACAAAAAATATATATTTTCACTAATATAAATCAGTGATGGTGAAAATTAAAGTATTTAACTTAGTGTCATTGTATTTAACTTTTAGTGTCATTCTATTGTGTAGCAAGTGTCATTGTATTTTCCAAGCTAACTTAGTGTCATTGTTTTACCACAGTGACGTACCGACAAACATGCAATGACACTGAACGACCATAGAATGACAAAGAATATATTTTTTCACTAATATAAATCAGTGATGGTGAAAATGAAAGTATTTAACTTAGTGTCATTGTATTTAACTTTTAGTGTCATTCTATTGTGTAGCAAGTGTCATTGTATTTTCCAATCTAACTTAGTGTCATTGTTTTACCACAGTGACGTACTGACAAACATGCAATGACACTGAACGACCATAGAATGACAAAGAATATATTTTTTCACTAATATAAATCAGTGATGCTGAAAATTAATGTATTTAACTTAGTGTCATTGTATTGTGTAGCAAGAATCATTGTATTTTCCAAGTTAAAAAAAACCTAAAACCTAGAAAATTAATTATGAATTAAAATTCTTCAACTAATATTCGAAATAATATCGTCATTGGATTGTTTATTTAGTGTCATTGTATTTTGCACGAAATTCTTCAAATAATATCCGAAATAAAAACTATTAATCAAGTTCAAAATTCATATAATCAACTGTTTATAATTCATACAATCAACGTAGAACATAAATCAAACTGAACGAATCATTCAATATGTAAAACTGAGTAATTTCAATTTTATCCCCCAAATTTGAATCTAAAACATTAAAATTAAATTCAAAAATTGTTAAAAAAAAAAAAAAAAAGAATCGGATTTACATACCTGTTTGCGCCGCCATTGGTGTAGCATGCGTATCCATCGATTGTTGTCAAAGAATCATATCGAAGCGAAGAAGATTAAGATTGCGATTTTAGGGTTTTAGGACAGAGCGAAGTAAAAAATTGAGGAGAGAGAAAGTGAGGAAAGTTTTTTTTTTTTAGTAAAGTGTGTTATGACTGAAGTGGGCTTTGACCCCTCAGCGTTCTTTTTTTTTTTTTTTTCTTTTTTTTTTTTTGCGTCTTCATGCTTTATTCCGTGGTGTCACTCTATGTGACACTGTCTGTAACTCTATGGGAGTGCGCAGTTCTCACGCGAAGGGGAGTTCGCACCTGATTTCGCATATATATATATATATATATATATATATATATATATATATATATATATATATATATATATATATATAGAGAGAGAGAGAGAGAGAGAGAGAGAGAGAGAGAGAGAGAGAGACTTTTGACAAATGCATACGGCGCGTTTATTAATCAAGAAATTCTCACAACACACTAGAAATGAAGAAATGCACAGAGAGAGTCCAATATTTGTAAAACTCTCACATAAAGTTATCTACATGAAACGTATACAATTTATTATAACTTGGACTACATATATCAGATTATTACGATACATGTATCAATAAATTCGTGTCGAAACGTACTTCAATATAAGATCCATTCACACATATTTTTAAAAAGTTAAGTGAAGTATGAATTTTTGGTTTAAATATATCGTCAAGATTGAGACTTTTGTGAAAAATGCGTAAAAAATTAAAATGAATAAATTAGGTAAATATAAAGTAATACTCCGGAAGTGATGCAGTGAGATGAGGAGACATCTTAACTAACAAACATTTAATTAGTTAATATGATTTAAGATTTTTGGTTGAACTACATCTATTAAAAGTAAAATTTAATCATATCACGCCTAATATAATCCTTTTGTCCAACCATTACACCATACACCAGCTTCCGCCCTCATTTGTGCCCCATACCCACCAAATGTTGTCTTTAGCCGTTGTAAACGGAGTGGGTACGGGAGGCAATAAAAATAAGGATAATACTACATACAACTTTTATTTAGAAGACAAGAAAATATTTATTACGTACGTCGTACGATATAATATGTTAATCGTGCAACGCACGGGGTTTAAAACTAGTGTGGTATCCGTTTATAGAGGATGAAAAATTATGACTGTTGGTTTAAAGTCTTTTTTTTAAACTTGTAGGATGAAGAAATCTTCGTTGCAAAGAATACAAAGAAAATAAATTACACACAAAACGAATAGACAAGTGTCAAGCAAAGAGAGGACAAAACAAAAAATAAATAATCCACGCTCTCTCTCTCCTCTCCAACGTGTACTTCTTGCCCCAGGGTAAGCATGAAGGCAAAGTTTGCCCTAAAAGGTGGGTCCTTGAGTTACAATAGAAGAGTAGTAGTGACCACATTCAAAAATGATTTTTTATTTTTTAAATCTATTTAAGTGTGGTCTCTACTCCTCTATTGTGAGAAAGAGTATCATGCTCCTTATGCTCCCGGAAGTATAGTATAGTTTGCGCTATACCCTTGCCCTTGCCCACCATTATGAATAGTCTTACAATGAGATTGAAAAGTATCAAATATTAAGATTTTACTCAATATTCTAATTTGGGTGGTACCCAAACTGACTACTGCCCGATGGCAAACTATCATAGTCCCGAAAAAATTCGCCGTTTTTAGTCCAAAATGACATTGGAACAAAAAAACGTAGGGGGCGTTCGATATTGTGGTGATTTTTGGTTTTTTTTTTTTTTGGTAAAAAAATAAACAAAACCTGTTCGGTTGTAGTTGTTGCCAAAAACAAACTCACCTCGATTGTAGGAATAAACAGCCTGTTTTTTTAAACCACTTTTTGAAAGTTACTTAACCCTTAATTAGACTCCTCTAATTAGTACTTATTTACTCTTAATTAAGTTTGGCTAAGAATCTTTATATGCATGTAAGATGAAAGCATGAATAAGTGTATAAAAACAAGTTTTTATACCTTAATAAGGAAGAAATTTGACCACACTTTCAAAGAAGGTTCTTGAGCTGCTATTAAATGGGGATCCTCCTCCTTAATCTTGAGTTTCCAAGTTAGGAAACCTCCTCCCTTGATCCACCAAAGAAGCTCTCCAAAATTCACCCAAAATAAGCTAGTATAAATAGGTGAATTAAACCTTAAAACCAAAATAAAATTAGCTAACGCTTTAGCTAATATTATTCTAGGTTTAGAAATTTTTTTTGATCAAGTTTTCATTGACATGCAATGAAGAAAACTTGATCTTAATGGTATTGGAAGTGGGCTGATTTTTAGAGAGAAAAATGGGAAATTTCTCTTTTTCTCTCTCTAAAAACAATTTGTTTGTGTAGAAAATGATGTGTTATGAAGGAGATGCATCTCTTATCTCACCACCATCCACTATATATAGTGGTTAGTAAGTTGGTAATAAAGTTACCAAAATGCCTTTACTAACTTGTATCCATTAACTCTTAAAAGTTACAATTAGTAATAATATATCCTTATATAATAATTACTAATTACATCATTTTAGCTAAAATTACAACACTTTGTAATTTAATTAGCTAATTGTCAATATCGACAATTTACACAAATAATCGTAATATTATACGACTTGAGTTCCAAACTCGTAAAATATCATCCGATATAATCAGTTAACTCTTTAACTGAAACATTAAGGTTTATATTATATTGTATCAAGTACAAATATAATATCCTTTGGAGAAACTATCTTTACCGGTGTGACCGAGAGAGATCAGTTGATTACCGCCGTCAAACGACAATAACGTCAAACTCTAGCCAGCCAATCATTACCGATTTACGTTAATCAACTGACTTAGTATATTCAATATATCCCGGGTTTATTCCTACTTAGATTTAATTAGTCAGCGCATTATTATCGGAGGACACCTACTCCAAAGTGGTTTCCAAAAAATACAACACGTTTTTTCTTTATTTCTCTCTATACTGCCTTGATATTTTCTCTCTCCAATTACCCCATAAACCCTATTCCAGTATTGTATCTCCATTCCCAAAGGCTCCCTGCTCCTTGGTGAATCAAAGGTATGACTCCTCTCGTCCTCCATTCATCTATTCTTTTCGAGTTTAAACAGTTATTTTGTGGTGTCGTTGGATTGTTGGCTTATATAATGAATCGAATGATTTGCACTTTTTTTCTCGTAATCGATGATTTTTGTGTCGTCGGTGGTTCTGGGCTTGATCATTTTTGTGTGCTATATGAATGATTTGTGTTACAAGTTCTTAACTTCCGCCATTAATTAGTAGTGTAGCATAAAATGTTGCCACTTGTGGTAAAGGTAGAGTGCATGCATCATCGGTAGTATGCATGTGGTTAGGAAGCATGGTACGTGTCTGATAAGGTGTAAAATATAGTGTGTAATCCGCATGTTTTATGCATTTTAGGGGTTATTTAGGCGTGGTTTTATCGTCATTCGTAGACCATTTTATTCGGAATAATTTTGGAGCTTATTTGATGGTTTTACGGGATTTCGGTGCTCAAGACCCTTTTGGCGGCCCTTGGATGCAAACAAAAGATCGAGCTATGACTTGGAGCAGGTTTCGAGGAGAAGTTAGCTCGTCTATGCATCGGAATTTACACTAGCTCGAGAGAAGAAGAAAAGAGAAGAAGAAAAGAGAAGAGGAATTCAATTTCCTCGATTCGAGGGAGTGTGTCCCCGAGTCGAGGATTTCCTCGCTCGACGCGAGAAGTGTGTTCCTCGAGTCGAGGATTCCGTCTCTCAACTCGAGGATTTCTCTCCTCGCGTCGAGGAAGCTAGCTTCCGGGAAGTTTCCCATGGGCTTCCGACGGTTTATTTTTGCCTAAGAAATATCTAATTCGTCTTTTAGTGCTATGTACTTAGACTTAATAAAGGGGCTTGAACCCCTCAATGATACAAGTCACTTTTTATTATATTTTGCATCTTGTTCTTATTTTCTTGAGAGAGAAACTCAAGGAGAGATTAGTAAGAATTGTATTTTCATTATAATTTCCATCTCAAATCTAGTTGTAATAATTAATATGGGAGGCTAATCCCCTTCCTAGACTATTGGTGTAATCAAATTCTTCATCCTATGTATTATTAAGTATTCTTCTCTCTAATTTGCCTTTAATTTCATTATAATTAATTCCTTGTTCTTTAATTGCTTGATTTACCTTTAATTCCTTGTTCTTTAATTGCTTGATTTACCATTATTTTATCTAATTGGTTGATTGGATTGAATTGGGTATTTCATATGCTTGGTTAATTGTTGATGGTCATTGATTATTAACCCTAAACGAAGCAACTTTCACATGATTAGTGTCGCGGTTGCGGCTAATTAGTGATTGGGGAATTAATTAGGCAACTAATAGATTAGATTTGATTAGTTCGCGGTTGCGGCTAATTAGATACTAATTTGGGTTGTTCTTAATTCTTTATTAATCCTTGCTCTTCATGCCTTTGGTTGTGATTTGTTTGAGTGGTCACTAGACAAATTAGGACTAAAATGAGGGGAATTTGGTAACGGTTGCTCAACTTCCCCATAAAAGAGGATTAATGGGTTAAAACCGGGATTATTAATGAATTGGTAATATTAGAGAGAGGCAAAACTTACTATACTAGGGTGTTAGAAGAGATTACCACCGAGAGTCGCTTTAATCAAATTGATATTTCGTTTATTTCACTTTTACTCAAAACTCAAACCAAAAACCCCCCTTTTTAATTGTTTATTTCTTTTGTTTATTTCATTTCCGCATTAGAATTGCATATTAGGCTATCCCTCTTCCTTGTGGATACGATACCCACTTACCCTTGCTAGTTTAGTAGGAATAGTGGTAATTTGACTAGGAATAACGACTTTCTAGCTTGTCAGTGTCATCACTCAATTTCGATCAAAATATTGCTACAAGATAAGCCTAGAATTTGGGGGATCAAAATAACACAGTAACATACAACAACAAAATTTTATGTAGGAGTTGACTTTGATATGTAAGTAGAATCGAATTTGCGAGTCTTGATTTCTTTGTTGTAAAGGAAATAAAGCAGAGTCGATTCCATAGTTGAAGTCGTATTAATTTTAAACTTTACGCGCATTGTAGATAAGGAACATTAGGTTCAGAGTGAGTACTACTGTGTGATATGCGTGGGTCATTTTTACACATATTACGTTGGAGTAGTTATCTTGTTATATTTCTTTACTTTATAAACATCAAAGATCCTCCTTACATTTTATTATTCTATGTGAATTTGGGCTGTGTGCTTTTTTTTTCTGAATAAACATTTCATTTGCGCGTTGTGTGAAATTGTATTGTGTTTTTGTGCTCTAATATAGATGGCAACTAGTATTCAGAATATTGGTGAAGATGAAGTAGTTGAGGTTAAGCCTGACGTAAAAATGGGGGTATGGACTGAGACTATTGAGGCTCATTTGATATGTCTAATAGAGGAAGAGGTACAAAACGGAAATAGGCCTACTACTACTCTTACGAAAGCAGCTTGGAACTCTGTTAAGGAAAAGTTAAAGGAAAAAACAAAGAGGGACTACACTCATGATCAACTTAAAAACAAGTACAGCTTTTTAAGACAAAGATGGAAGGCTTTTAAAAAGTTGATATCAGAGACAGGGATTGGGTACAATTCTGTAACTCATACAGTTACCGCATAAGATGATAATGCGTGGAAACTTTATTATCAGGTACTTTATCGTCTAAATGAATTTTATATTAACGAATTTACTCATAAACTTTATTATCGGGTACTTTCTTTAAAATCAAGCAAATCTACTATCACTATTATACTCATAAACGATTTTACACCCACTTATTTTGTGCAGAAACACAAGTATGCTAAGACATTTAGAAAGAAAGGATGTAAACACTATGATAAACTCTGTACAATTGATACGAAATATTGAAGCATGCGGAAGCGTATTGAAGTACAGAACAAGAATCTGTACTCTGGTCAGGAAACTGGAACAGAACAGGACTCTGTTCTCTGGTCAGAATGTTGGAACAGAACAGGACGCTATTTTTGTGTTTTTCAGTTTTATGGCTAGGAAATAAAAACAAGGAAAACAATAAAGGATATGGATGAACAAGTTAGACCTATAACTCGTCCAAACTATGATCAATCCTTAGACTACCTCGCCTAGTTTCGATCTTTGATCACTTGCACGTAGCTAGTAAATCAACAATAGCTAAAGTACATCTTAGCTAAATTCACACAAAATTGAAGGGAAACTCTCCTTTCGACTCTTTGATATTAATTCTCAAATAATGTTCGTCTATATTCTATATAACAATACAATAAAACTCCCTATTTATACTAAATAGACACATCTATACTCTATGAAATAAGGTAAATGTAACAGCCCGATCCATCATACGTCGCAACACAATCCAATAAGATGGGAAGTTACCCCTTAAGCCCATATACCCTCTCCGGGCTCTAAAAGGTGAAGGACTTGTTGGTAGTATGATGGTAGGAATCTATTATAAACTGATCATATGAGCCTTATTTTCCCAATGTGGGACAAACCAACTCCATAATCCACTTTCCATATTCCGTAGTGTTACAAACTCCCCCACTTAAAGAACGCGACGTCCCCGGCGCGCCTCAACCATTCCATACCAACATCAACAACACAGGTCCAAGATCTTCCCCGCTAGACGGCTGACCTAGACCTAACCCCAGCACTCAGCATGCTGTCGCAGGGTTGCTCTGATACCATCTGTAACAGCCCGATCCATCATACGTCGCAACACAACCCAATAAGATGGGAAGTCACCCCTTAAGCCCATATATCCTCTCCGGGCTCTAAAAGGTGAAGGCCTTGTTGGTAGTATGATGGTAAGAATCTATTATAAACTGATCATATGAGCCTTATTTTCCCAATGTGGGACAAACCAACTCCATAATCCACTTTCCATATTCCGTAGTGTTACAGTAAGGATCTACAAGATATTTCCTTAAGTTCGACTGAACTGAAATTAGAGAACTTTCTTCAATACTTCTAGAACAAATCGGAAACCTCATAGGCTCCTTTATTATTAGGCAAATAACTAATAAGGTATAGGTAATATCTACTAAGAAGCTTCATTGGACATGCATAACTTGGAGTTTATATCATAAGTGGTCGTCAATGTGTACCCGCGTAGAAACTGGATAGTCCGACTTGAAACGCTCATATCTCCTTCGTTACTTAATCAAATAAGGCATATGACCACTTTTCGAAAAGCTCTGAACATGAAGTTTCGTATCCAACAGGAAACAACACGAAAACCCATGTAGTTTCTGAGATATTGTCCTGTAAAGTCAGCAGAACGAACTTGTAGTTTTGAATTGACTCTTACTTGCACTACTACAAAAACGACATATTCCAACGCATTAAATGTAACGCTTGTATTACAATCGTTACCTTAGATGGTCTATTGCAATGCTATTGATGTAAAGACATTTTAGACATACCAAATGCAACGGTTCTAAGCTGAACCGTTACATTAGCCCCACTGGCGTTACCTTAGTCCTTAGGTATATCAAAGGCGTATACTCCTCTTCCTTCCCATATTCCATTCTTTTTTTTCCTTTCGCTCTCTCTCTCCCTCCTGTTCTTCATTTTATCATCTTCCAATTCTCTCATATTGCATCATTCCACCAATCTGGATCTAGGAATAAAGATGTCATGCTTCCGTCGACCTACCATATGAAATTTGGTAATTCTTCTCTCATTCTAATCTATTAATTTTTACTAATCCGGTTTTTTTTTTTTTTTTTTTTTTTTTTTTTTGTTTTTTTTTTTTTGCTTCTTCCATTTCAATTTGAATTCTGTGATATGATTAGAGGGTTCAAGATGTTTAATAAGCGATGAAGATGGCGACAATCTTTTGTTTCATATATTGAGGTTTTAGCTTTTAGGTACTAATTGAAAAAATTAGGGTTTTAGATTTGGGGAAATCGTCAAATTTGATTATTGCTCGGTTTTTAATACAAACAGCAACCTCCGACCATTTTCTTGGCTACAATACAACGACACATAACCCCCTTTTAACAGGTAAAATTTCAATAATCCTCGTATATCAATTTTGTTTCATGTTCTATCTTATTTTGTATTAAAATTCTGAATTTTCCTAACTTTGTCATTTATTGGTTTTTTGGTGTGTTAGGTAGTTTGGTCTTTTGCAACTCTGGTGTGTTTGTGAAGAATTTTGAAAAATTTGTACTCACTTCGGTCCAGATTAAACTTCCCATCCTCTTTTCAAGGTTTTGACTTTGTTTTTCCCATTTCCAAAATATTACTTTTTTGGTCGAGTGAATAATTATGGAGGCAAGATAAAGATGTTGGTTATAACTAGCTTTTAAATTTATTTGCTAAATGAATTATTAAGAATTATATATTAGCTTTTCTTTGGAGGTGCTTAAAAGGGAGCGGGAAGTTTAATCTGGACTGGAGGGAGTATTTGTTAATATTGGTTTACAAGTTTTTTGGTCAAATTTGAGTGTTCATTATCTGCTATAATATTTAGCCCCTTTTCTTGCTTCAAGGTTGTAGCAATTAGTTGGGTCATTATGGAATTAGCAGTTTTTGAACCAACTCTGCTACATAAGTAACCCCAATTTGTTACGTTTAATTTTCATTTGAAACCTTGAATATTTGTTTTGTGGTTGTATGCTATGATTTTGTTGTAATCATCTCAAAACTTAATATATGTAAAATGGTGCTGATTTCCTTTTGGGTGTATGAATTGATTTTCTTATCAGTAACTCAGGACTGAGGTGTTAGGGTGATGATTTAAACCGAGGTAGAAAAGAAAGCGCTGGTTAGTTTTAGGGAGAGCATTAGTTTAGAAGCTCTAGAAATTCTTAATTGTCAACAACATGATGGTTCAGCGTAAGCAGGTGTAGCATGCCTTTCTCTTTTCTTTTTTCTTTTTTCATAATCATACTTTAACATCTGACTACATCTCCTCAGTTTCCTTTTGTTTCTATGAGTATCAAAGGATATCATATGATGGACAGAAGGAATTTACATGTACATATTTTTCCTCCTTCCGTTTGGAGAATTAAGGTAGATAATGTAAATTACTGAAGCATGAGTAGTAATACCTAGTTCTGAAATCAGAAGGCACATTGGTAGGCGAGGCCACAAGGGACCTGACCTGAGTGTGTCAAAGAGGAAAGTCAGAACTGTGTGGCTTGGACATGATTGGTGGTGGAACAAAAGGGGGCATTTTGTGATACTTTCTGTGAATATATAAGACAAATTTGAGTGTTCTTGTGCTAAGCCTTCTGATGATTGTTAATAGGAGTACAAGTACGAGAATTTTTTTTATTATTTTGCTAAAAGGAAGCTTCTTCAATCAAATTGAAAATGTTGCTTGTGTTTGTTTTGAAGGGGTAGTAACTTTGAGCAAATCATAGAAGCGCCCAATTACCCCTAGTAGGACCATACAAGCATTCATTATAGCTTAAGTACCTATATGAACCCCATATATTGGTATTTGTTTGAACTTGGTAAGACTTTTTGGGGCTTTCAAATGTAGTTATGTGTAGTATGGTTGTGTTCCCTCGTTCTTTGTAGACATATTATGGATGGTGAACTTCTGTTTTAACCATTATCAATGTCACTTTTGTTGTAATTTATCCTATACTCAGACTACTGCGTCCGAGTGCAACCTTTTTGAGCACTTGATCAACGTGTATTCCATGTATGCGTATCTGCCTCTCCGAGTCTCTAGTTTGTGCCTATTATTACTCTTGTCGTTTCTCCTGTCGTTCTATGAATTTTTTTTAAGCTTGTATTGGACATTGTTTTGCTTCTAAATCTGTTCTGATAACTACTTGATACCTACTATTTTTTTTTCTAACGAGATTAATAAAATTTTATTGAAAGGCTATTACCTTAATGGTAGAGCTTTGAGCAACATTGCACAAAGGCGTGAGTTCGAATCTCACATAGCCTAAATATTATTAGTATTATCTAATGTAATTATTATCATTGCAAATTCTGGCCAAATGGCCTGATATAAGATCGTCGCACATGTCGTTGCATTAGCTTGCGAATCATTGCATTTGAAAGCTAGAGCGTTGCCTTAGCATCGTTGCATTTGGGGGCACATATTGCAACAGTGTTAAGAGCTAATGTAACGCCTCTATCATTCAAAGGCATATGCGTTACAATAGGTATGAAAACGCGTTGCCTTAGACCTAAGGCAGCGCGAGTAAATGCAACGGCTCTTAGCGTTACCTTAGGTCTATTGTAACATTGTTTTGGGTCTAATGTAACGACTTTGAGGTGTTACAATATGTCATTAATGTGGTAGTGTTGTTAAATCAACATGAAAGCTCGCTTCTCATGTATCATACTCCCCTTCTTTGAAAAAGAATTGTCCCAATTCTTTTTGAAGAAAGGGAGTATGATGCGAATCCTAAGAGTATCTCTCAAGCTAAACCAAATAAGTTACAAGGTTTACAATACGTCAACTTTGAAGCAGGATATCTTCTCAGATATTACATGTTTCCCAGTAAAACCAATGAGATTTATTCTTCATGGTCTGAACTTTCCGAGGAAATCTTACGGGCTTATTTTGGACAAGTCAAGAAGGAGATACATGTTTCTACAGTTGGGCTGCCAATACTTACCCGGGTTACATGTTTTTGCCGCTAATCCCAATTCTCTTATAATAGAGATATTTAGGAATACTTAGTTTGATTTCTAATATCTAGATTTATTCCTAGATATCTTATTCTATATTTCTTGCTTATTTAGCTAGATACTACACTGATTTGCAGCAAGTATATCAATAAGTTAGGATAGTTTTTATTCTTGCTTAGTTTGGCTATATCTTTAATTTCCTTCTTATTTTGGGTTATTACTATAAACCCATTGCATTTGTATTGTATTAGACATATTTCAGACTTTAAGAATTTGATTAATACAAAAGAGTCGAATGGAGAGTTTCCTTCAATTCTTGTGTGAATTTTAGCTAAGATTTACATTATCTATTGTTGATTTACTAGCTGCGTGCAAGTGATCAAAAGATCAAAACTAGGCGAGGTAGTTTAGGGATTGATTATAGTTTGGACGAGTTATAGGTCTAACTTGTTCATCCATATCCTTTATTGCTTTATTGGTTCTTATTTCCTCCCCATGAAACTGAAAAACACAAATATAGCACTTTCCCAATCGTTCTTCCACTTCCGCAAGATTTCCTTAAATCATGACGGTCTTAAAGGCTGTGTGTCTTCGTCGACAATCTTACATTTCCATATCACTTTTTCTTGGTGAAGAAGATGTTGGTCATAATCTATTTAACCCAAACTTACCTCCAAAGTTTGATGAGGTTAGAGGTGAGATTGATCCAAAGTTTTGTCATCATGAATATCGTTATGAGAGTTCATACAAATCGGCAATTGACTTATATATTGATGATAAACTTCATGGAGTTATCGAAGGTAGAATCAGGTTATTTTTTACTCTCTATAATGGTAGTAATCAACTCAAAGATGAACTCCAAGAAGTAGAGCGTAATGTTAGAAAGATTGGGATTCAAAGAATTATTGGCATAAAGTGGATTGGTATTGAAGATCATGGTGATTCAAAACTAATCAAGTACATTGAAGATGATGATTTGAAAGACTTGAGCATCGCAGGCCTTCCTTGTGTACTTGTGCTAGTTTACTTTCTTTATGTGATACTTGTGTTTGATCCAGGTGGCTTTAAATTACTCTTAAGAATTGGGACAATTCTTTTTCAAAGAAGGGGAGTATGATACATGAGAAGCGAGCTTTCATGTTGATTTGGCAAGTAAGAGTCAATTTACAACTACAAATTCGTACCGCTGACTTTACAGGACAATATCTCAGAAACTACAAGGGTTTAAGTGTTGTTTCTTGTTGGATAAGATACTTCATGTTCTTACCTTTCTAAAAAGTGATCAAGGATCAAAGATAGGCGAGGTAGTCTAGGGATTGATCATAGTTTGGACGAGTTATAGGTCTAACTTGTTCATCCATATCCTTTATTGTTTTCCTAGTTTTTATTTCCTTACAATAAAACTGAAAAACACAAAAACAGCGCAGACCAGAATCCAATTCTGTATCCATGAGTAACCAGAGATCAGAGTCTTGTTCTGTTCCAACGTTCTGACCAGAGAACAGAGTCCTGTTCTGTTCCAGTTTTTTGACTAGAGTACAGATTCAGGTTCCGTACTTCAATACGCTTCCGCAGGCTTCGATATTTCGTATCAACAATCTTTGGTGATACAACAGCAACTGGCGCTGCTTCTCATCCTTCCACTAAAAGCCCTTCTAGTAGTGAAGATGAAGGTGATCAAGGTGAGAAAAATGCTAATTCTGATAAAGAATATGAGGAAGGGCCCATTCCTAAGAAAAGCAAGTCAAACGTTAATCCAAAAAAACTTGGGGAGAGAGTCAATGCAGCTATGGCCGAAGCACTAGTTGCTATGACCGAGAATTCTAAGAAGAAGCTTGAGCTACTGGAAAGAAAGATGAGTGCTGCAACATCCACAACATTGGTAGGTGATAGTGGAGAAGTCACTGGGAAGAACGAGAAGGAGAACCATGATAAACTCATGAAGTGCATAGATATATTAAGTGCTTTAGAGGAAATTGATGGAGAATCGTTTGCTAATGCTACTAAGTTAATCCATGATGATAAAGGGATATCTTTATTCGTTTGCCAGGAGACAAGAGGAAAGATTGGGTGACCAACATCAAGAATTAATTTGCCACAAGATTTTATTCGCATTTTTATTATTTGAACTATGTTTCATCAAAGATTGTGACTAGAACTATTATTTATTTTATGATATATGAATGGATTATTTGTTACTTTCAAGACTGCATTGTGCAACTACGTATTGTGATGATTTTTTTCATATGTGAGATTATACACATGTTTTAATGCTTAGATTTTCTCATAGTTGAGGACATGGATTCCGATCTTGAAGGCATATTATCTGATTCCGACAAAGAGAATTTGCAACAATTATTGACTATTTATGTGAATTCCGAATACAATGGTTTTCTTAAAAAAAAAAAAAACGCCACAAAGGATTTCAAGTTTAAAAGGACATCAATATGTCTTGGAGCTTCTAAACAGTCATCCTATGACATGTTTTGACTTACTCCGAATGAGTCCACCAGTCTTCATTAAATTGTGCAATGGGCTTAAGGAGCCAGGAAAATTACGGGACTCCAAATTTGTATCGGTTTATGAACACGTAGCAATGTTCCTTATTATATTAGCTCATAATTCGAAGCACAGAGCTGTGGCAGATAGATTCCAGCATTCATTAGACACTGTTCATCATCATTTTCGAAGGGTATTACGTGCTATTTCTTCTCTTTCGAAACATTTGATTGTTCCTCCATATTTTGATGAATCTCCTCCTGAAATAAAAAATAATCCAAGATATTACTCATTCTTTAAGGTGATTATACTTTTTGCATTATACTTTGCATTTTTTACAATTTGATTTTTTTTTTTTGCGATGTCTTGTGTATGCTTAGGTCACCAATGCATATTTTTCTCCAGTAACTTTTTTTTTTTTTTGGAAACAGAATTGCGTGAGAGCTATAGATGGAACTCATATCTCAGCACATGTACCAGAAGCAGAACAAATTCCTTATCGTGGGAAGAAGGTTAAGCCAACTATGAATGTCATGTGTGCATGTTCATTCGACATGAAATTTACATTTGTTATGGTAGGGTGGGAAGGAACAGCCAATGATTCGAGAATATTTTGGGAAACTATTGAAAGAGCATAGAACAAGTTTCCTATGCCACCTCTAAGAAAATATTATCTTGTTGACTCTGGGTATACAAATATGCCAGGATTTCTGACTCCGTACCGTGGGGAACGATATCATTTGAGAGATTATAGAGGAACAAGGAATCCACTGTAGAGAGTTAGAGTTTGAGAGAATAATTGTTGTATATTGCAATGAATTACATTAGAGTATTTATACATGTGTACAGACTAAAACCTAGGATACAAAACTAATCTTACAAGCAGGGTAACTAAATAACAGAGGTATGAATGGAATCAATAAAAATAATTTACAACCTAAAATAGCTAAGATTACAATAATTAAAGATGTTGAGAATATTGACAGAAGATAGGATGCTTGGATTAGGAGGATCGTTTCCTTATCACGCCCCCGCAAAATGGACGTCCTTTGGGAAAGTCCAATCTTGGACAGTAATAGACGAATTCTATCTTTGGGAAGTGGCTTGGTGAGAATGTCTGCCAATTGATCAGCGCCACTTATGTGTTGGACACGAAGAGCTCCTTGTTGTACGAGGGCACGAACAAAATGAAAGGCAAGTGCAAGGTGCTTCATGCGAGAATGAAAGACGGGATTAGCAGCATAGTGGGTCGCACCTAGGTTATCACAATACACAACGGGAGTGGTGAGTGAGGTGAGGCAGAGGTCAGAGAGAAGTTGTAACAGCCCGATCCACCGTCTGTCGCAACACAACCCAATAAGATGGGTAGTCACCCCTTAATCCTATAAATCATCTCGTGGGCTGTAAAAGGTGAAGACCTTGTTGGTAATATGATGGTAGGAATCTATTATAAATTGATCATATGAGCTTTATTTTCCCAATGTGGGACAAATCAACTCTATAAACCACTTTCCAAATTCCGTAGTGTTACAGAAGGGACTAAAGCCAAACAAGTTCTGCAGTGGTAGAAGCGACCGCCTGAAATTCTGCTTCCGTGGATGAGCGAGCAAGAGCTCGTTGTTTCTTCGAACTCCAAGAGATAGGGTTGCGACCGAGATATAATATAAATCCAGTGGTAGAGACATAGTCATCCTTATCACCGGCCCAATCCGCATCCGTGTAGGCATGAAGGCGGAGGGGTGTGTTGCGGTGGAGATGGATGCCGCAGTGCAGGGTGCCGTTGAGATAGCGTAGAACACGTTTGAGAGCTGTCCAATGGTCTTCACGTGGGTCTTGCATATACTGCGAGTGTTTGTTGACGGAGTAAGCAATATCCGAGCGAGTGAGAGATAGATATTGTAGACTTCCGACAATGGCCCGATAGTCACTGTGATTCCGAATTGAGCGGCCAGATTGGGCAGTGAGCGTGGGGTGAGTAGCCATAGGCGTGGAGACTGGTTTGGCATCAGACATGTTATGCTAGGTGAGTAAATCTGAGACATACTTGGATTGGTTTAAAAATAATCCCGTAGAAGTTGGAACAACTTCAACTCCGAGGAAGAAGGACAGAGGTCCAAGGTCCTTAAGAGAAAAACATGAAGAGAGAGTGGAAATGAAAGATTGAATAAATTGTGAAGAGGGACCCGTGACAATTATATCATCGACATACACTATGAGATATAAGAGATTGGAGTTTTGTGTATAAAGAAAGAGTGAAGAATCGGAAACAGAGTTTTTGAAACCATAAGAGAGGAGAGAATTTTTCGATTCGGTGTACCAAGCGCAGGGAGCTTGCTTGAGGCCGTAAATAGCTTTGGAAAGTTGGCAAACATAATCCGGGAGAGTTTGATTTTTAAAACCAGTAGGTTGGGTCATGTAAACAGTATCATGGAGAGTACCCTGAAGAAAAGCGTTGTTGATGTCAAGTTGACGGAGGGACCGATTTTGACTTACGGCGAGTGAGAGAATTAGACGAACAGTAGTGGGTTTTATGACAGGGCTGAAGGTCTTGGAATAGTTAAGACTGAGTCGTTGGTGAAATCCTTTTGCACCAAGACGAGCTTTGTAGCATTCAATGGTACCATCGGGTTTGTATTTAATACGAAAGACCCATTTTGTACCATTTACGTTTTGAGATGGATGTGGTGGTACTAGAGTCCAGGTATTGTTGCGACTTAGGGCGTCGAACTCATCGGTCATAGCTTGACGCCACTGAGGATTTTTGAGAGCAGAAACAGTGGAGGTGGGAGTGACATCCTTTGAATGTGGGGAGTGTGGAGTGGGGGTTACTAGGTGAGCAGTCTTGGCGTATTTGGGATTGGGTTTGACAATGTTATTTTGTAGGCGAGTGGTGATGGTACAACGGGGGGGAGTAGGTGGCGGGGGTGGTGATGCGGTGACAGAGGGAGAAGAGGAGTTTGTGGATGGCGATTGGACTTCCGTAGTGGGTCCAGTCGTAAGGGGGTAGATGGATTGGTGGGTGGTGGAGATGAGGGCGGAGTGCGGGTTGGAGATGTATTTGGTAGTGGAGACGATGTAGGTGCGTGTGAGTGCATAACAGGAAGAGCCATTGAGCACCATTGCTCAGGGCTCGATTGTGATGTGGGTGCGGAACGGAAGCTGTGAGCCCGGTGTAGGGAAATTCGGATTCTACCAAATGAACATGGCGGGAGACGTAGAGCCGATGGGTAGTAGGGTCTAGACAGTAATAGGCACTTTGAGTGGAGGAGTAGCCAACAAAGATGCAAGGAATTGAGCGAGGATCAAGTTTATGATGTGCATAGGGGAGGAACCATGGATAGTAGAGACATCCAAAGCTACAAAGTTCACTGTAGTTAGGAGGGTTATTGAATAAGCGTAGATAGGGTGAGTCATTGGAAAAAGTGGGAGTGGGCAACCGATTAATCAAGTAGGTGGCTGTGGTGAAGGCATACGGCTAATAATGGAGAGGCAGGGAGGAGTGGGTGAGGAGGGCAAGGCCCGTCTCAACAATGTAACGATGGCGGCGTTTGGCAAACCCGTTGTGCTCAGGCGTATGAGGAGTGGTAAGATGGCTGATACCATCATTAATAAGGGATGGGGTGAGTGACAAGCTAGAAAGTCGTTATTCCTAGTCAAATTACCACTATTCCTACTAAACTAGCAAGGGTAAGTGGGTATCGTATCCACAAGGAAGAGGGATAGCCTAATATGCAATTCTAATGCGGAAATGAAATAAACAAACGAAATAAACAATTAAAAAGGGAGGTTTTTGGTTTGAGTTTTGAGTAAAAGCGAAATAAACGAACTATCAATTTGATTAAAGCGACTCTCGGTGATAATCTCTTCTAACACCCTAATATAGTAAGTTTTACCTCTCTCTAATATTACCAATTCATTAATAATCCCGGTTTTAACCAATTAATCCTCTTTTATGGGGAATTTGAGCAACCTCTGCCAAATTCCCCTCCTTATAGTCCTAATTTGTCTAGTGACCACTCAAACAAATCACAACCAAAGGCATGAAGAGAAAGGACTAATAAAAGATTAAGAACAACCCAAATTAATATCTAATTAGCCGCAACCGCGACACTAATCAAATCTTGTAACAGCCCGAACCACCGTCCATCGCAACACAACCCAATAAGATGGGTAGTCACCCCTTAGGCCCATATATCCTCTCCGGGATCTAAAAGGTGAAGGCCTTGTTGTTAGTATGATGGTAAGAATCTATTATAAACTGATCATATGAGCCTTATTTTCCCAATGTGGGACAAACCAACTCCATAATCCACTTTCCAAATTCCGTAGTGTTACAAACTCCCCCACTTAAAGAACGCAACGTCCCCGTTGCGCCTAAACCAAACCATACCAACATCAGCACAGGTCCAAGATCTCCCCCGCTAGACGGCTGGTCTGGGCCTCGCCCCAGCACCCAGCACGTGGTCGCAGGGTTGCTCTGATACCATCTTTAACAGCCCGAACCACCGTCCATCGCAACACAACCCAATAAGATGGGTAGTCACCCCTTAGGCCCATATATCCTCTCCGGGATCTAAAAGGTGAAGGCATTGTTGTTAGTATGATGGTAGGAATCTATTATAAACTGATCATATGAGCCTTATTTTCCCAATGTGGGACAAACCAACTCCATAATCCACTTTCCAAATTCCGTAGTGTTACAAATCTAATCTATTAGTTGCCTAATTAATTCCCAAATCACTAATTAGCCGCAACCGCGACACTAATCATGTGAAAGTTGCTTCCTTTAGGGTCAATAATCAATGACCATCAACAATTAACCAAGCATATGAAATACCCAATTCAATCCAATTAACCAATTAGATAAAATAAAGGTAAATCAAGCAATTAAAGAACAAGGAATTAATTATAATGAAATTAAAGGCAAATTAGAGAGAAAAATACCTATTAATACATAGGATGAAGAATTTGATTACACCAAGAGTCTAGGAAAGGGATTAGACCCCATATTAATTATTACAACAATATTTAAGATGAAAATCATAATGAAAATACTAATTCTCACTAATCGCTCCTTGAGTTTCTCTCTCTCAAACTAAGAACAAGATGCAAAAATATAATCAAAAGTGATTAGGATTATTGAGGGGTTCGAGCCCCTTTATTTTGTCTAAGTACATTGCACTAAAAGACGAATTAGATATTTCTTAGGCAAAAAGAAACCGTCGGAAGCCCATGGGAAACTTCCCGGAAGCTAGCTTCCTCGACTCGAGGAGAGGAATCCTCGAGTCGAGCGATGGAATCCTCGACTCGAGGAACACTCTCCTCAAGTCGGGCGAGGAAATCCTCGACTCGAGGACACACTCCCTCGAGTCGGGGAAATTGAATTCCTCTTCTCTTCTCCCCTTCTCTCCAACTAGTGTAAATCCCGATGCATAGACGAGCTAACTTCTCCTTGAAACCCGCTCCAAGTCATAGCTCTATCTTCCATTTAAATCCAAGGGCCGCCAAAGGGTATTGAGCACCGAAATCACGTAAAACCATCAAATAAGCTCCAACATTACTCCGAATAAAATGGTCTACGAATGACGATAAAACCACGCCCAAATAACCCCTAAAATGCCTAAAACATGCGGATTACACACCACATTTTACACCGTATCAGTGAGTTTGATATACTCACCTCCGTTATCGGAATAAAGTTGACGAATGGGTTTGTTAAAGTATTTTTCAACAAGAGCCCGAAAGCGCTTGAATGTGACAAATGTATCGGATTTATTTTTCAGAGGATAAAACCAAATATACTTTGTAAAATGGTCCACAAAAATTACATAGTATTTTTAATTATTGTGAGAATATACCGGCGAAGTCCAGACATCATTGAATATGAGGTATAGAGGAGCAGAGGAAATTAAAGTTGACTGGGAAAAAGAAATTTTGTGGCCTTTATTGATTAAGCAAGAATTACAGTACGAATGTTTGGAAACTAAAACTGGAATTGAAAACATAGCACTAATAGTGCGTAAAATATTGAAGGCAGGATGTCCAAGCCGATGATGCCACTCGAGAAATGTGGACTTGGTAGCTAATGAGACGTGTGGCGAGGGTGGCCGCCACTCATAAGTACCACCACTAGGTGGTCCGTGGTGGAGAATTTGGCCCGTCCAAGGTTCCTTAACACAGAAATGAGAAGGTAATAATGCAATTGAAAGATTATTATCTTTACAAAAAGTGGAAACAGAGAGGATGTTTTGAGAAATTGAAGGAACACAGAGAACATTATTAAAATAAAAGGTATGCGTAGAAGTGGTAAAAGTGAAAGAACCTATGTGAGTGATTGGCAAGGATGAGCCGTCGCCAATAATCAGTTCATCAGAGCCATCATAGGGCGCATGGAGAGAGAGAGAGCAGCAAGATCATTGGTAACGTGGTGGCTTACGCCACTGTCAACAAGCCACGAGGGGGGTGGAGTAGGCGGAGCATAGGTGGCCCGAGCCACATGTGCTCGGGGGGGGGGGGATAATAGCCAGGAGCACGGGGAGAGCGAGTGGGTATGACAAAAGTAGGATGGTGGCGTTTGAACTCTGCACAGGCCGAGAGAACATGCCCACTGATGTTGCAAAACTGGCACTTACCGAGGAAGGGCTTAGGAGGGTTGTTGGTGAGGTTGGGGTTGATAAGCAAGCCTGATGTAGCGAGATGAGGTCTTATAGGCGGCATGAACCGAAGCCTGAAAGCTGGGCTCGGGCTCATCAGGTTTGTAGGTGAGCTCAAAATTGACAAGTTTTTCATGAAGTTCTTCAAACGAGATTGGTTCATCGCGGCTATTAACAGGATCAATAACCGACCTGTATTTGTTGTAGGGGAGGCCTTGAAGAATCTTGGCACTAATGTCCTCCCGGTCCATGGGTTTTCCTAGACCAGCAAGACGATTAGTGCACGATCGGATAGCGTTCATGTAATCGGTAATGGACTAAGCAGGGGTTTTGGAAATATTTTGTAAGGTGTTTTTGATTTGGAGAATGTGACCTCTGGAGAGATTAGTATATTTGAGAGGGCTCCAAACCTCAGCACAGGTTGTCGCATGACTGTAACAGCCCGATCCACCATACGTCGCAACACAACCCAATAAGATGGGTAGTCACCCTTAGGCCCATATATCCTCACGTGAGCTCTAAAAGGTGAAGGCATTGTTGATAGTATGATGGTAGGAATCTATTATAAACTGATCATATGAGCCTTAGTTTCCCAATGTGGGACAAACCAACTACATAATCCACTTTCCATATTCTGTAGTGTTACAAACTCCCCCACTTAGAGAACGCAACGTCCCCGTTCTGCCTCGGCTAAACCATACCAACATCAACACAGGTCCAAGATCTCCCCCGCTAGACGGCTGGTCTGGGCCTCGCCCCAACACCCAGCACGCGGTCGCAGGGTTGCTCTGATACCATCTGTAACAGCCCGATCCACCATACGTCGCAACACAACCCAATAAGATGGGTAGTCACCCTTAGGCCCATATATCCTCACGTGAGCTCTAAAAGGTGAATGTCTTGTTGATAGTATGATGGTAGGAATCTATTATAAACTGATCATATGAGCATTAGTTTCCCAATGTGGGACAAACCAACTTCATAATCCACTTTCCATATTCCGTAGTGTTACAATGACAGACCAAGGCAGAGAAAGAGCCGGATAAAGTACCAAGCAGGGCACCAAAGATGAGTTGGTCTTGCCGAGACCAAGTCACAAAAGCAGGGTTAGGAATGGCGGCACAACCATTACCTGGTATGGTTTTTAGCCGGTGCAGGAGTGGTTCCATTGACGAAATCGAAAAGTTGATAGCCATTGAGGATAGATCTAACCTGAGGTAGCCAAGTGGTGTAGTTGGAGGGTGTAAGTTTGGAGACGTTAGCAAAGTGAATAAGGGTGATGGGACGGTTGGGCCCAACCGGGTTGGGGAGGACGTGGGGAATGACGGCGTCGTTGTTGTTGTTGACATTGTTGTTGTTGTCGGCCATGGTAGGGGGCAAAAATGGATCGAAAATGCTCTATACCATGTAGAGAGTCAAAGTTTGAGAGAATAATTGTTGTATATTGCAATGAGTTACATTAGAGTATTTATACATGTGTACAGACTAAAACCTAGAATACAAAACTAATCTTATAAGCAGGGTAACTAAATAACAGAGGTATGAATGGAATCAATTAAAATAATTTACAACCTAAAATAGCTAAGATTACAATAATTAAAGATGTTGAGAATATTGACAGAAAATAGGATGCTTGGATTAGGAGGAAACTATCGTTTCCTTATCATCCTCAAGGTCCCGAGGAAATCTTCAATTATACTCATTCTTCATTACTTAATGTCATTGAGCAGTGTTTTGATGTTCTTAAAGCAAGATTTGCAATTCTCAAAGATATGCCTTCATATGATCTAAAGCGGCAAAAATATTTCGTTTTATGTTGTTGTGTTCTCCACAATTTCATTCGTGCGTGTAATGTTGGAGATCCTTTGTTCATACACTATGCGGATGAAAATGTAGAGCTTGAAGATGAAGAGAACAATGAAGCTCAAAAACTTGTTACTCCAACGATCAATCCAGACACACTTCGTGGAATGGCATCATTTCGAGATCGTTTGGCAAGAGGTTGTGGGATAGACAAAATAATAATAATGAAGATTGAACTTTGTCTCTTGTTAGTTCTTTTTCGTGCATGAAACTATTTTTGTTGGTTTTATATGGAAGCTAGGATGAATGCTCGTGCATTGCATGGGTCTTTTAATAATGATATCTATTGTTAGCCGATCCCAAATTATTTTGGGAATAAGACTTGATTGTTCTTGTTGTTGTGGTAGATGTAATAAATCCGAATTATACTCCTATCTTTATGTTGGATGAAAATCAACAATATAGATAGACTAAATTGTGCATGAAAAATTCTAGTGTACTCATCCATGAAAAATCCACTTTGTTAAGTCTTGATATTTTCAATATTGTACCATGCAATGTGGATATTTATGGCGTCTTTCTAAAATTCAAAGTCATATTACTTACAATTCAAACTTTTTAATTAACAATGAAAAATAGATTAATGATTATCTCTTGTTACCGTGGTGCCATGATGATTCTACGATATGTAGCGATATAATTATTATGTTCTATGATTTGATTATTATGTGTTTGCAAAATTGCTTAAATACTTAACATCGATGGGTCCTAAGGTTGGTAAAACTGATCAATGGGTCCTAAGATTGGTAAAATTGTAATACAAATTTAATTTAGATAGGACTATAAGAGTTACAAATTTAATTCAAGTAGGATTGTAATAAGGCCATATAATTAGAATAAGTTCATCATATAATTAGAAGAAGTTCATCAGTGAATTATATTAATTTAATTTAAAACCAATATGTAATACTATGATAATAGTGAGTTGACTCCAAAAGAAGGAATACTATGATAATAAAAAGTAGATTACGCTAAAACCAAAGTTGTCACTATTTATTTACTCTTTAGTTACCACAAAAATACCTATATTTAATTAATATTATTTCAATTAATAAGATTTAATTGCTTAAACTCTCTAAAAACACTCTAAAAACAATCGGTGGTTGTGGAAGCTTAAAAAAAAAGTCTCCTTTAATAATATAGAAGGAATGATTGGAGCTTATTAGAGTAATTGATTATTATTTACTTTGTTGCTTGGGCAATTTTGTTATAGTTTTTGCAACAGGTTTTTAAAAACTGAAAATTGAAAAATAAAAACTGAAAATTGAAAACGATACCAGATAGACCCGTTGTAACTTATTTTGGAACAACCTTGTCCAACTTAAACTTGGGTCCGGTGCGGGCCGCATCATAAAACCTTCCTGCGAAGCGAATCCGGAACATTCTTAGTGAGTGCTGAGAGGAGCGATGAGTTCAATAAACCGCAGAGACGAAACGACGTCGTACAGCCCCTCCGATCAAGCGTGGGAATCACCGGAGCACCGGCCCTCGAAACTCGCAAGGACTGAAGAAAAAGTAGAAGAAGAAGAAGAGAGATTAGATAAAAACAGCAGCATGAAGCAGCGATACTTGGTCGCATTCGAGTATATTGGCACTCGTTTCTCTGGGTCCCAGCAACAGCTTAATCAACGAACCGTCGCCGGCGTTCTGCAGGTATTTTTTTTTGCATTGTTTAGTCCCGTTAATTCGCATTTATATGTTTTTTCCTAAACCCCCTTAGTCATCTATAAACCCCCTTGATATTATTCGTGTTAATTTATGTGTTGTGTGCAGGAAGCTTTCCAAAAATTTGTTGGGCAACCTGTTTCTCTCTTTTGCTCAAGTAGAACGGTAATCCTTTTTTGCTTCTTCCCTTTTCTATCTTGCTATGACTGTATAATTGTTCTTTGCGGTTTTATTTTGGTAAAAAGTACCAAACTTTTGTGGGTTTTCTATTCAATGGCTAGTATAAGTCTTTTTTTTTTTTTTTTTTTTTTTAGAGTGATTTTGATTAATTAATGGCTGTGAAAGTGTCCTGAACTGTGATGAAATATGTGAAACTCTACTTTACGCGTAAATATAGTCTTGGGTAGACAGTCCACACACTAAAAGATTTTCTATGAGCAAAACCTGCTTACTAAGGGAGTAGATCATTCAACATTCGTCTTTGCGTGTAGGGTAGGGAAGAGATTGATATCCAATATGATGCACGAGGGGGCCATGGCCACCCCTGCTAGGGTACGAAAGCAGTATTTAGCTGCAGCTATCATATCTCATTTAGGTGCATTCTCTGAGGTGAGTGGGGTTGTTAGGGTTGATGTATCAATGATGAAAATTTACGGTTGTTGGGAGACCGTGTAAAGGTAATGGTGTTCAAAGGATGTCTCCTATTCTTTTCCATTTGCAATGACGAAGTAGGGCAATGTTATGATATGGGGTGAAGCAGTGTCCAGGGTCTCTGCTACTTGACAGTTGATAGTTGCGCAGTACGGAGGGGGGGATTATTGTTGAATCAGGACAAGTGTGTTCAGAATTCAGTTTATCGTCAGGCAACACCTCCAATGTTCTCTATTATGCGGTGGTTGCACGCCCACTTGATGTGTATTTGTTGCTGGTGTTATTAGTTGGGGAGGTTTACAAATGATGCCGTTGTCCCCATCGTGATTTTTGAAGGATAGCACACCCACTTCTCTCAGGAGGTATATGTTGGCAGTCTTTTTATCTCAGGATCGTTTTCAGTTAATGCTATTATCCCCCTTATGCAGGATGCAGGAGTTCATGCCTTGTCAAATGTTTGTCATGTGGATGTGGAGCGGATCAGTAAGAGAAAACCTGGTGTAGTGGTACGCAATCTGTAAGAACTCTTATTTTACCACCTGTTGTTTGTAGCCACCTGATAAGTTGTAGAAAATGAAGTTTCACGTGCTTATCCTATACATGATATTACTCTCCCGTCCTTTGTCACTGTCATCATGTTAGGGGAATGAAATAGTAAATCTGAATACATATTGTGCTCCATGCAAAATTTTCTCTTTTGTTTTCGAGAACTACAATCTTATGTTGACTTATTTACCTTTCATGATTACTTTCAAATCTCTCCTTATCTGGATTATAAATTACCCTAAAAAAACCGTCGATGTTACTCGGATGCCCCTAGGTGGTGTACCAGTGGTGGTTTGGGGTGGCGGTCGATTATACAGTGTTACCTTTGTCATAATAGAAGCTTTATCCGTGCCCCACGGCGCGTATACCATAGTCCCGGTGCCACGTCACCGTCACGTCACCCTTACGTCATCCCCACATCACTGGTTATATTTTAAAAACCAATTTATTTGTAAAAAAAAACCAAAATAAAAAAAAATCTCACAGCATTTCTCTCACCTCTCGCTCCAGCACTACATCGCCCCCCGCTGCCTGCACTGACCACCACAGCCTGTCGCCGGCGACGCCATTAAAGACTTTCACTACCCTAAATCTGGCAGTTTGGGAGTGAGAGAATCGAGGGGGAGAGAATAAAGATGGCGGACGACTAGGCGTCGTTGGTGGAGAAATGTAGCCTGGCCTTCAGCGCCAGATCCGGTCGGTTGGGGGAGGGGGTGGTGCATGCAAGGTGGTGTGATTGCGGGAGTAAGAGGTGGTGGTTGTGTTGGGGTTCTGGGGATGGAGGTGTAGAGGAGAGAGGATTGGGGAGGAAAAAAGGAATGGAAAAAATGGGGAGGAGTGAGAAATGATGGTTGGGAGCCTGGGATTCTTTGTTTTGTTTTTATTTTTATTGTTTTTGGCCAAAATTTCAAAGCATGTATTGTACTAGTATTTGGAAATGTAAGGAACATGGACAATTACTTTGAGACTGAGAGTATATATACTCCCGATTGTTACATTAAAGTACAAAATTTTTTCATTAAAGTACATATTTTTCGTTAAAGTACATAACTTAGACTCTAAACTTTGATGGAATTTAGAAGTGTTTTTTTTTTCCATTGAAATGTTATTTTGGGCTACAGAAGGAAACATAAATTAAAGTATGTGACTAATACTCTAAAAGTACATAATTAATACGCTAAAGTACACAATTGATACGTTAGAGCACATGATGTATATGCTAAAGTACATGACTTAGACGCAAAAGTACATAATTGATATACTAAAATATTACATGAATTAGACGTTAAAGTATAAGTTTTTTACACGAAAGTACATAAATAAATATCCGTTAGAAACATAGTTGTAGTTGATATGCTAAAGTACATGATTTTGTGTTAAAGCATGTGACCATTACTCTAAAGTACATATGTAACACGCTAAGGTACATGAATTAAAACGCTAAAGTACATATATCATATGTTAAAGTACATCACTAATACGTTAAAGTACATAACTGAATTGTTAAAGTACATAATTTAATTCATTAGTGTGTTCAATAAAGTACCAAAGTACATAGTTGATGAACTAGACTGTGTAGTTTACAAACTAAAGTATATAATTTAGACGTTAAAGTACATAATCAATACATTAAAGGACGTAGTTTATGTGCCAAGGTATGTAATTTAGATGTCAAAGTATGTAATCAATAAATAAATTGACGTGAAAGTGCATAATAAGTACGTTAAAGTTCATAATTTTTATGTTAGTGTACGTACATTATTATTATCTAAATATATCTTTTTTACGTTAAAATGTATGATTTATATATTAAAGTACACGATCTTTACGTTAAAGTGCCTAAATTTTTATAATTCCAATTAATTAACACACCAAATACATTAATTTCACGCAAAGGTACATAAATCTTATCTTAGTTTAAGGAGGCGCGAGGCGCACCGAGGCGCTGGGGGGCCGTTGCGATGAGGCGCGAGGCGCAAGGCGAAGGCGCACGCCTCACGCACACGAGGCGCACTCATTTAGCAAATAAAATTATATTTTACGAAACCATATTTTGAAAAAAAAAAACCCTTTTTTTTGGTATTTAAAGAGGGACAATGGGTGAATAAGTATAAACAAGGGATTAAGGGGCAAAGGGAAGCGTATAAATAAGCTTACAAGAGAAAGAAATTGAAAATTGCACACTTGTGCGCCTCGCGTGCGCCTCAGTGCGCCTCAAGGCCTGCGCCTCAGGCGCGCTTTTTTAAACTAAGAATCTTATGCTAAAGTACATAAATTTATATACTAAAGTACATAAATTTATATACTAAAGTACATAAATTTACATTAGAGTAAACACGACGTTATAATGTTTTTTTTTTTTTTTTTTTTTTTTTTTTAGCAAATTAGCAAAATGGAAAAATGAAATGACAAGCGTAAAGTCAATCCGTTCAAATCTCACCCACAAATTTTAGTGCATCGATGTACTTACATTTAAATTGTTGGAGCCTGGGTAAAAGTAAAGTAAACCCAAATAAAAAAAATGTGCCATTCTACCAGTAAACAAAATGAAAACCCCTCCCATCAAAAAGCAATGAAACCCAGCAACTTACCCATTTCACATTTTCTCTTTCCTCTTTCCCACCCAACCACAACAACCACCCACGCGCCCTCCTCGCACCGGATCGTCGGCCTAAATCTCAACCGCGATGCCCACTGGGGATGCAGGAGCAAGGGAGGAAAGCATCAAGAGGAGAGAACCTTGGGCGATGTGAGAGAGGCGATGGCGCGGTGGTTGGTGGTCGGAGTAAGGTTGCCGGCGTGAGGTGTCTCTATTGGAGTCGCAGGAGATGGGTTGGTGGTTGATGGTGGTACAGTGGCCGTGGAGGTGGCTGGGATTGAGGTGGGGAGGAGATAGAATAGCTTTTTTTTTTTTTTTTTATAATCTAACCGTTTTTTTTTTTTTTTTTTTTTGTCTCTGCCACATCACCGGAAGTACATACTCCCGGCATTACACAATATTTTCCCCCCCATAATACCTTATTATAAGTAAAACTCAACAGCACATTAAATTTCCATATTGATTCCATCATGCTTCGAATTTGGAAAAAAAAAGTTAAATTATTTTGCTTTTACTGTCGATAAAAAAAAATGAGTTGACATTTGGAATTATAGCAAAACTCATTGAAAGGTTGGATTTAATCCCTTTTCATGTTCTTGTTCTTTCTTTTCAAATTGAAAAAGTGTATTGGAGGGATAATATACTATATGAGATCTCAGTCTATTCTAAAAAGAATAGGCTTTTGTTTAGCTTTAAAGACTCCTTACATCTACTCCCCTTCATAGACACCGTTACTTTGGTTAATTACCAAGTTTGAGTTACCTGTAACTTCCAGTGGACCCCTTTGTGTTCAATGGATTATCTCGGGCTGTTTCCCTCTCGACTTTGGATCTTAGCACCCAAAAAGTTTGTCTGTACAAACGATCTAGGCCTGTATTCGGATAGAAGTCTTAGGCTTAAATGGAACTTCACTGAACATCCATCATGATGACCAACAAGAGTCCGGGGGGGGGGGGGTACCTCATTATTGTTGGAGCAATGAACTGGCTGCATGACCTGTGGAACATCTCCGTGTTGGTCTAATTAGAAAAGGGTAAAGAACCAGTAGCTGTACATATATGAGATTATAAGATTGTTGTCGAGGAGCTGCTGTGAAAGGGTGAAAATTTTCCGATGTGTAGGTTCAAGTATATGATGATGGTTAGATTTGCGAGGTTCTGATTTCTTTGTGTAAGATTTTAACAAAATAGGGATGTTGGTGATAGCCTAGTGGTAGTGCTATCACCCCCCCCCCCCCGAACCAAGAGGTCGGGGAATTGATCCTTACTTCCCCAACTTTACAAGTTGGGGGTAATTTGTGTGGATGATAGGCTAGGCCCCATTGTGGGGTCTCCTACCGGGTTCATGCCCGTCTGTCCTATCTGGGGTCTTCTTGTGAGCTAGGATCCCCTAAATAACCCCTTACCTCCACAGGGACTGAGCCCTTCGGGGCCAGTAAATTACCGTTAAAAAAAATGATGTAATTGTGAAGTTTCCAAAACTAGCCCTTTCTTCTTAAATCACCACATTGAAATCTTACGACCTCTTCCAGTCTTATAGGAGAATTACTGCATGTATTGTGTCTTTGTGTACTCCGACTACTCCCTTTGCCACAGTAGATTCTGCACATTTTCCAAGTCAGGCTCTCCAATGAGTTCTCTAGACTAATATTCTTGACAAAATAAGACCATGTTATTCTGTGGGCTACTGGACCCCAAAGTTTTTTTCCAAGCTATTATCCTATGAAGCACGGATACGCACTTCAGGGTCACGTATCGGTGTCCGACATGAGACACGTACGGACACGCTGAGGAGACGCGTCAATTACGTGAAAAACGTGTCTTTGAAACTGAAAGTAAAAAACACATTAGACACGCGAATTCTCAGAAGAAGACACGCTTGGGCTATTCTGATTTTATGCTGGGGGTATTTGAGAGTTTATGAATTGTGGGATTTAGTAGTAAAATTGACTGCGAAAATGATTAAATATAGATGTATTTTGTTGGGAGTCTCCTCCTGAGAAGATTTAATGTGTAAGGGAACCGTACTAACCGTGCACTTCTGCAATTGGTGATTTTCTACATGGCAGCAACGCCATGTCTGCTTCTGCTTCAAATATTTCGAATGAACTGTTTGATGTTTGAATGGGGCTAGGATATAACCACTTGAATGAAATAAAGTGGTTTCTTGCTTATTTAGGGAAAGTGCTTAATAGCTGTCACCTTTTTGTCTTATTTAGAATTTAAGAGACTCCTTGCTTAGTTTCATAGTACATAGGCCTCTAACCTTATAAAGGCTGCTGAAAGCCCGCCAAGTTCAGATAAGAGAATGTATTCATGCCTTCACAATCTTTATAATAATGCATAAATTCTTGATGTTTCTTCTTGTAGTTGCAACCGCATGATCCTTCAGTTGTCAGAAAGGCTGTGAACCATTTTCTTCAGGTAATTTCATGATCACTTTAGTAATGCATAGAGGTAATAGTTTGATTGCGAACATGAATGTAGCCCTTTGTTTTCCCTTTTTGGCTTTGGTCTTTTCCTCCATTCTGTCAGGCCTGTCTTCCGCAATTTTCAACTTTAATAATGAGATGTTTATGATTGACCCGTGAGCTATGAAGCTTGTTAGGTAGTTTTTGTCCTATGGTGTCGTTGAAAAATGGCTTGTCATGTGCTGCAAGACAGGCTCTGAGATAAGCATGCTTTATTCAAAACCATTTTTGAGTAAATATTGCCCTTTATTTGTGGTGTCTTGAGTCTTACCAATTGAGATCAGTTGTTTACCACAAGGAGTCTTGCTTGTCTAATGTTAGTCCTGTGTGCCTCTTTTGGCATACCAGGTATTCATGAAGGAGCTCTCTGATTTTCTTTACTTTTTCTCTTCTTTCTTTTTTTTTTTTTTGGGGGGGGGGGTCTTCTATAAAGTGTTTGTTCAAAAATTATGGCCTTAAAACAGCAAGCGGTGACAGTGACTTCCAAGAAAAGAGCAGAACTAGTATCTACTATACTTTGACATGCCATGGGACAGTAATTCATTAACAACTTCAATTACATCTATAAAGAAGAGAAAAATGAGCTAGGTTCTGCAGCTGTGATTAGGTGGATGGGTGAGATTTTTTGGTTGACGATAGTGAGGGTAGAAGATTTGAAATGCTGAAGCATTACTTTATGTTATGGCATGCATACAAATCAGATCCCAGCTCACAAACCGATTTTTGACTTAAATTCTCTCGAGGGAACTGCAGTCTTTTTCCTGGTGGGTTATATTGTCTGCATTTCTGCCCCCGGGGAGAGCATAATTAAGATGTGTAGAGTGATGTTAGTAATGACCACCTGTGGTGGCTAGATCGATCTTAATTCTCGAGAGAATCAGCACACACAGGGGCTTGATGTGGTTTTCGGTTCCCAAGAGGGGGTTTCCATATTGTGGACAGCAGCTAGTCTTTTGGAGGTTTAAGCATAAGGTCAAGTGTTATGACTTATGAGGCACATTGGAACGAAATGTATAGAAAAATGCAACCAGGCTGTGGCCCGTAGCAAGATTAGTAGGGATTATGTAGCGCATAGAAATCCTCATTGGCTCCATTTTTTGGTGCAAGTCTTTCTCACTTTTCGAGGTAGTAGTTTGACTTTCAATCTACCAAAAAGTACTTGAGAAATGGAATGTATGTCATTAGATTTGTAGCGAAACTTACTTTCGCAAGAATATGATTTTATAAAATTTTCACTCGTATTCGAGAGATCGAAGAGTCAAAGAGCCAATTGAAATGAGAGAACGACATATATATAAACAATAGAGGAGTTACAATCAAAGAGATAGTGGGTCTAAATCCTTGATCCAATAAATATTGAAGACACCGCCACCATTATCCGCAATAGAGAGTTATTTGGCCAACCAGAAAGGTACTAAGGTAGTAACCAAGTTAACAAGCTGTTCAAAAAGTTCCTTGGAGAATCAAAAGTGAGTTTCGGCTATCTATCAGAAACGTTGGAGTATTTGTAGACTTTTAAACACTTGAAATCAAACATCTGAAACAGGGAGGGTGTTATGAGAGGATTCCTTAAAAGATACTTCTTGTGTTCTGGTTTGAATTTTCAAATTTTACTTCCTCTCGAGAGTGTTTATTCTATCTATTGAGATCTTTTAATATTGATCAAATTTAGTACTAAATAGGAAATCAAATGAACTATGAAAGCTTTACTGATCCGGTGAGGACATGAGTATGTGAGGTGCTTTCTATGCACCATAAAAAGTCATGTGTCAATGCACCATAGACAATCATGTGTCACTCTATATTGGAAGTTATGGGGAGACTGGAAGATATATTTTAGGGAAGCAATTTAGGATTGAGAATGATATAATTCATTTCTCAGACCTTCCTACCAAGTACCTTGAACTTGATTCGATGATGAAAACAGTGGAGACTTGAATTTTACCTTTCCCAGGGCAAGCATTCTGGCTTTTGATTTTGGTGTTGTAAATTTTATTTTTTTATTTTTCGAAATAGAGATGTTACTTATATTTTCATTTCTGTGTGACAGAAGGAAGGTGATGTAGCAATCATTGATGTTCGTAGCGTTCCCTCTGATTTTCATGCCAGATATAAGGCCCAAGAGCGAACGTAGGTATTTATTTTTGCCTTTATGGTCTGATAAATTTCGACACCTATTTTGTTCATCTTTCATGAATGATGGATGACAGGACGACCAAAGATGACTTAATTTTGATCTCAAAAAAAAAAAAAAAAAAAAGAGAGATGACCTAATTTTTAAATTGAGTCCTTCCTGTTGTGCTTGCTTTTTTTTTTAACTATGACTTGTTTGTGTTTATTAATATGGAGTTTTCTACTATTAGTTAGTCCTTGCGTCCCACCTAATTTTGGCATAGTCTCTTTTTGGTTTGTTCCATGTTTTTTAATCTTCCAAAATGCAATACAAACTCAGCCACTTATCCTTCTCAGCCTTCTCTGTATATATCTCACTTGTTAGTTACATTTCTTAGTATTGTTAAAATTTAGAAGTCAACTATGATACTCCGTATCATGAATGTGGTGGATGGAGTAGTTAAAATTAGATTGTCCATATAATAATTTATTAGATAGTTGTACCAAATGCAGTGTATTCTAGATGATGTAGATTAGATGGCTTTAGCAGTTAATGGGATATTGTTTTAATAGGTTTCGGCCTTGGGAGAACTGGATGACTGTAAAACCTTAAAATATGTCCAAAGTCCACTCATCCATGGCCAGTATGCTTGTGTTTCAGCACTATAAGAGTCAGTTACTCTTTTTTGACATGCTGCATTAGAATAACTGGAAATGTTTATTTATTTATTTTTATTGTTAGGGGCATCATTTTATCAATTTACTGTATTGGGGCTTTGGTTTGAGTTTCCAACTTATTGGCAAGCGCTTTTTCTGTGATGATTATCTCTAAAGTCTGAACCACATTTGTCTTCAAAATGGACAAACCCAATAATCTTTTTGTAGGTATTATTACCGGTTGCTGTCGGGCCCTGATTTCTTATCCACGTTTGAGAGAAACCGAGCATGGCATGTTCCTGAGAAATTGAATCTTGAAGCAATGCAGGTAGATTTTCTTGGAGGCTATCTTGTGATGTAAATGACTTGTAGGTCTCATTATAGTGTGTATTCGTGTAGGAAGCCTGCAAGATTTTTGTTGGAGAGCACGATTTCAGTTCATTCAGAGCTTCTGGTTGTCAGGTTTTTGCTCATTCTTAGTTTCTCAATATTCTTATGATTGATTTAGAACAAATCTCCATATAGTCAGTGAACTAAGGCATGCGTCCAGTTTTTCACATTCGATTACCTGTTCGGCTGTTCCTCATGTTTCACTGCACATGGATATTCTTGAGTCAAGGATATAAAAGTACTTGTAGATTTTGTTCCTTGAACACAATTTCTATCTTCATTTAGTGTCGTTTAGTGATGGTAGATGTCATTCATTTGAGTAGTACTTGTAAATTTATCATGTTTATGAAACTTAATGAATTATGTGCTACTGCTGTACCAAAAGATGAGATTATAATTGATAAATCCAAATCATTGTGGCTCCTGTCAAGGCCTTCCTATGTTGTTGCTGTGATGACCAAAAGCTTTTGTTCTCTTCCTATAGTTCCATCCATTTCTCAACATAGCTTTTGAGCCACTTCAGCGAGGTTCCTCGCGCATGGTACTGCAAACGGAGATTAGTTAAATAATTAAGTGGAAAAAAAAAAAAAAACTGAGGAGCTTACCGCTTTTGACAGCCATCAAATGGACAACATTGTACTTATGCAGTTCTTATAATTGTTACCTTCTCTAATACTTGTTACATTTTACTAATGTTTAACAGGCTAATTCACCCATTAGGACACTAGAAGAGCTTCACGTTTGTGAGTCTACATCTCCATTTTCTCCATCTTTCCCATTGCCAGAAGCTAGCAATGGAGGCGCACAAGATTCCTTCACATGTTTGGATCATCTGGAGATTGACTCAACCTGTACTGATTCCAATGATATTGAGAAAAGTCTCAGCAGTTCCTCTCAAGAGTTTGGGGTTAGGAGAGGACATCGTTCTTTGATAGTGAAAGCACGTGCACGCTCTTTTCTGTACCACCAGGTTCTTATTCTCCTTTTGGAAGCAGTCCCTTCTTTTAGTATGCCTATTAAACTTTGTGTTAATGATTAAACTTTGTGTTAATGATGTTTAGTATTTTTTCTTTTCTTTTCTTTCTTTTATATTTTCTTAGCCAATTAAATGCAACGTAATTCCCATGGAATTTAGTGATACTATGTTCATCTACTTGCTGGTTCATTTTCTTCACTAATGATTATTCCCTCCCCATCAAAATCCCCTTTTTCCAAATTGGGGTGTCTCTCATTAAACACCCCAATATAATTGGGGCAAGTTTGTAACTCTCTCTTTTACTTTTAACACACTCTCTCCTATTTTTAACACACTCTCTCCTATTTTTAACATTCTCCCTCCTACTTTTAACACCCACTATCTCCATAAACAATAAACGAAACATCCCCACCTTATTCATTGTGCAATATCATACGGGGAGTGGTTGAAAAAATGGAAGTGTATGATGAAATTGAATTTTCTGTCTATGGACAACGCCGTTGGTTCTCAAATGTCAACGAATCAGCTTATATCTTATTTCTAATCTCATTTCAGCAACCTTTCCTTTTTTTTTTTTTTCTAAAAAGGAGCCAACTTCGCTGAAGGTTTTAGATAAAAAGATTCCATCTTTTTTCACAGAAGTATGTCATTGTTTGTTTGTGATAGAATGTTGTCTAAGTTTTTCTGGTTTTATGCATCGATTGTCCTCTTTTCAGAAGTTGTTGCTAGTCACCTGATAGCTTGCCAGTGAATGTTCAAACTGGGGATGTGTCTGTTTAGCTGGGGACCACTGTTGTCCCCTAGCCCCTGCATTAATGTCTGCGGATGGCCCTACTCGGAGAGTCATTTTGCCACCCCTAGTATTTTGGGATGTGGTTACTGGCTAGTGGGTTAGTGTTGAGGAGTTGGGACTTCATGATTGTTGGTTGTGTTGTCAGAACTTGGCCTTACTCATAAATTTTAAATTCTATGATGAGACAGTTTCATTGTATTATACTAACCCTTAATTAAAAATTAACTGACCACGACCTTCTATCATCGCTCACACACAACCCCTATAACTGTGTGTAAACTTCTTTTTTTCTTTTTTTGTAAGTCACATGTCTTTCGGTAGTGCTTGGTTGTTTAGTCACATTTCTCTTGATGAAGAATTGTGTAACTTTTGTTGTGGTCTCATGATCGTATAATAAAATTACCCCTCGCATTTTACATAGCTGGAGAAATAATCTTAAGTTTTCTTATCTCTGAGTGGAAGGATATGAAGACTTGCACGGTTTGTATTTGTATGGGGTACTTTAGTTTTTGATATTAGGTTTAAAGTTCTAAATTTTTTTCATATGAGAAATATTGGCTACAAAATTTCATTGTTCAGGCATCTGCTAGAATGTGTCGTCTCACTGATAGTTTTATTCTACAATAACTAACTATCTACGCTTGACCATTTTGACAATGATGTTATTTTAGACTTTATGAAAGTAAGCTAAACTATACTCCCTACGTCCAAGTTTAGAGTTCGTAGGACAAGATCACAGTTATTAAGAAAGTGGAATAAAGAATGAGTCTTACGGTCCACTTCAAAATTTCAATAGAGGGGTACTGTCCATGTTCACAATCAATTGTCACAGCACTAGAGTAGGCATAATCGTCAAAGCATTAGAGTAGGCGTAATTGTCTTACACTTTGCAAGTAAAGAATGATTCCACATAGGAAATTTAAAGATGGACGTCTCATAAAGGAAAGTCGAAAGTTTATAGATGGACGGAGAGAGTATCCCATTTCATTTCATTTTGGGAAAGCAGTGAGGACTTGTGTTTCTGTTTTGCCCTCTCAGTGCTATTGTTGTCCTTGTCCTCTTGGGGTAGAATTTGGTGCTCAAGTTTTACTCATTTTATTTGGTAGCTTGGTTTCATGTAACAGGTAGGAGTGGGAAATACTATATTGGCATATAATAATAAATATTGATCCTCCTTTAATTTGTCATATGAACATAATTTAGACTGATGGTAACAATTTGGAGCTCTTTAGTAGATTGCATCTTCTCATGCCTATGATGGTAACAACTTGGAGGACATCCTGATAATTAATAATGTACTAAAATATTTGAGCATGGAAGACATTGCATGAATAGGGAAAAGTAGCGATTATTCAAGGCACAACAGTCAAGTGGGTGTAATTTTTGCTTTAATGTTGAGGGTCAATACTTCAGTATGTCCTGAATTGCTGTAATTTGGGGTCTGCCCTTTGCTCACTTTCTAGTTTTCTTGCCTTCTGATACCATACCTTTCATTTAAATTATAATCGGAAATGTTTTGCTCAACCATTCAGGTGTTGTGACGTATTTTCATTGTAAAGATTCATCCTGGAAATGTTGAATTTGCAGTTTGAACTCCCCCGCCCCCAACTTGCCCACAAAAAAAAAAAAAAAGAAAAAAAAAAAGAAAATTGATAATCATGCCCCCCCCCCCCCGAATCGCTTATCTGCATCCTTATGTATTGTGGTGACCTTGTCTCAGGTGAGGTTGCTTGTCGGTGTGCTCAAGTGTGTTGGCACGGGACATCTAACGGTTGATGATGGTGTGTTTCCCTATATCTGATTCTGAACTCATCAGTCATCTATTTCTTTTTCTTTTTTTCTTCTCTAGCTTTTGTTCTTGATGGTCTTGTTTAAGTGGACTGATAAAATAAATTGTTTCTAGTTCAAAGAATCCTGGATGCAAAGAGTGTAACGGCTGCAAGTCCAATGGCTCCTGCCTGTGGCTTATACTTGGCACGTGTGAAGTATGATCTGAATTGAGATAGTTCCAACGCTTCTAGGCCGGAACGAAATTATCAAGTTATGGTTGAATTTTGTTTTCTTCCTCCAAGGTTTATTCTGCTGTTCTCTTCTGTACTGGTCACCTTCAACCTAAAATTCTACAGACTTCAAGATCAAGATTTGTGACGGAACATTTTTTTTTTAGTTCCTGCGGATGATTTTGAAGCCTCAGTCAATCTTTAGCTGATCCGCAGGATTAGGAAGCAGGTGTAATTGCCCTTGTGAGATGATAGTCCTGAACTTCTAGTCTTTAGTTCGAGAGTCCAAGTTACTGCTTCCGGACTTAAATTAAAAGTACTCTGTATTCACACGGCGAAAGTGGTGATTTGCCTCCTACACTTTCACTAATTGTGCATTTGAACACCATAACTTCTAATCGAGCAATTTGTCACCCTAACTTTTCATTTCGTGCAATTCACACTAGAGCTGATTAAATGGCCCAGGCCTGAAAGCCCGACCTTTTCCCTGGGTTGGGCCGACTAACTAGGCCCGAAAAAAGCCTGCAATAATATGGGTCGGGCTTGGGCTGAGGTCGTGGCCCGAAAATTGGGCCGACAAGGCCCGCTTTCAAAAATAGACGCAAATTTTTTTAATTTTATAAGTTATGAAAACTAGTGTAAATAATGTCTGATTATAACTAATTTGGTAATTAAAGTACTTAATGTAGCAAAATTAGGCTAAATGTAGTGAATAAAGCATATTAAAATAATAAAAATATTACTATTAATAAAATAAAATATTGTAAATTATGAAAAATAACATCAAAAATCTCTTTAAATATGTATAATAATTTATTATTAAACTAAATATGCCCGCTTTGGACCGAATGGGCCGGGCCTACTTTTTACCCTAAGCCCAGCTCGGCCCTGTCCGGCCCATGATCACCTCTAATTCACACCTACCTCTATTTTTCAACTAATCAATATATATTATTAAAGCAGGTTTTTTTTTTAGCTACCACAACGATTGCAACATTTTAGAATGTCCATAATCTTACATATGGTAAGTCACCAAATACTTTAAGAGAATGTTTGGAAACAAGAATTTGATTCTCAAATCTAAATTTGACACAAATCCCATGTTTGGGAACTCAAGAATTTGAGAATTTGGATTTGTGTCAAATCCTTTAATATTTGTATCAAATCCAATTGGGCCAAAAACAAATGACACCTCAAGAGCTGTCATTTTGAAATCCCACCCTCCCCAAACATTTGATTTATATTTGAATTCCACATTCTCAAATTATGGAATTGAAATGATTACGAATTCTCAAATTCTTGTTTCCAAACGCTACCTAATGTAAATTGTATATGATATGGTAAGTAAATAATAATTAAATAAAAATGGAACATTCTGCAAACTCAAGTTAAGTAATATGTATTTTTTATGATATGGTAAGTAAAAAATAAATAAGCAAGAATGAAACATTCTAGAAACTCATTTTAATATGAATTGTACATGATATGGTAAGTAAAAAATAATTAAATAAGAATGAAACATTCTAGAAACTCCATATCAATCAATAAAAGAGGGATTTATCGGGCAAGGTTTTTGGTATATTTTCCTAATCCTAGATCAGCATTCATAATCATAATGTCTGGTCATATATATTCGGTTGGCTATAATAAGCTGCTAAAGGTATTGATTGGCAAGTTTAAACATTGTTCTTTGTTTTATTAGAATTTTGGATGCAAATTAAACATAATAAGTTTTTGTAGTAACCTCATAATTTCAGTAAAAATAAATATATATTATAAGACGTTTTATTTAATAAATTAACACACATTATTATATTTTAGTTTAAAAACCGTCTTTTTGAATTAAAATGTTTTATCAATCCCCTTGATGATGTGTATAACATATGAGTAGTAAAAGTGGTATAAGTAATAATAAATCATAATATAGTAGCAGAGTATAGGAGTATTATATAGTACTCTATATTATATCATACATTTAGTTTTTTTTTTTTGTTTTTTTTTTCTCTCTTTACATTTGCTGAAATTAAATTATTGAAAAACTGGACTATAGATCGAAGAATAATACCTTTAAAATGGACTAAATGCTAACCTTAATTCAGCATAATACGCCACTATTTTGAATGTGATTGGCTAATCGGTCAATTAGGCATGTTATACCATTATAATAATCATATTGATAACACTTTTACATGCGTCGTACTGATGATGTAGGAAAAAATTAAAAGAACCTAACCTATATTGTGCCAAAATACGATAACCTTATTTCTTGGACGATGTGGACAATCTCTAATAGCAAAAAAAAAAATAAAAAAAAAATAAATAAAGAGCTAATAAAAAATAGTCCCACATTATTGAAAAATGACGAAGTGAAATATGAAATTCTTCTACTTAAAAATCGTACATTAGGATATTTATTAGAAAAGTGGATAAATAGGTGAAAGGAGATGCATTTTCCAATATTATATGTTCCTAATTTTCTTAGTTCAATTCGGTTTTTTTTTTAGTTCCCACAATGATTGAAAGATTCTATGTTTGTATGTATATTAATTTTCTATTTCCTATGTCTTAACTCTTCTTATAACTCACGTTTCATAATTAAATACTCATATGGTATTCGTATTATAAAATGTCAATTTAGAATAACATTTATCTATTTGTAATATTTTATTTTAGGAAAATGTGGAGAGGGGAAGGGATGACAAAAACATAAAATAAAGGTTAGGGTAGTCAATGTTCGAATAATTGAAACCAAAATAATACGACAATATTAGTAATAAAAACAAGGTCAAAGATGGTGTTTTATTGGAAAAAACATATAAAGGTAGTATATTGTAAGAAAATTCTATTCAAATAATAGTATATTTATTCACGAGAATGATATTTACTCTCTCTTTGACCCATTTTAAAAGGTATTTGTATTCACATGTTTGTGTACATGGTACCCACAATGTTTGATTTTTGTGATCATAATGCTCATTTGCTAAATTCTTATAAGAACTATTAGCATTAGGAGTTAATTATAAACTTAGTATCATGGTTCACAAAAATTAAACCTCAAAGATATCGAAACGAAAACGTAGAACTCCTGAGAAAATTAAAACCACAAGGGTACCGTGTGAATGTTCCTAATTATTAATTTAAGATAGTGTTTTTGAATAAAACTTTAATTTGGTTCTAATTTGTTATTGGAGGGTGCCAATTTAAAGTTGTACAATAAAAGACAAATATTTTATTTTGGATTATAGTATTTGTTTTTTTTTTTTTTCAATTATGTATCCGAAAGGGCAAAAATTATGGCACATATTATACATGAACTGGAAATGTGAAACTCTAGGGAAAGATAGAAACACAAGGATATCATGTGAATATTTTCAATAAATAAGTAATGATATCTTTTATTTAAAGAGGTTAAGTAATACAACAATATTTAAGATAGTGTTTTTGAATAAAATTTGAATTATAGTGACATTAAAACGTACTCGTTTGAGAGTGTAAGTTTTTTTTGTTTTTTTTTTTTTTGGTAAAATGAGGATCATAAAATGAAAATAATTACCTACATATGTTAAATAAAATATAAGTAATAGTTCCTATATGATAATGGTCAAATATTTATCGGTTCAACTTTTCACCATAATTGTATATCATCATTAAGAGACCCGTGCAACGCACGGGCTTACATCTAGTTTTGTAATATAATTCTTTTTTCCTAAAATCCCTATATTATATTGTTTAGAAAAAACTTTCAAGTATATTATAAAATAGCTTTAGCCGTAAAAATACATTACATATTGTAAGTATAAAATTCGTAAATTTTGTACATAAAAATCATAAAAATCGTGTAAGTTGCTGTATAATATAAACTTCGTATTTTTGATAAAAAAAAAAACATTTAAGTATAAAAATCGTAAATTTTACATAAAAATCTATTTTTTACTGTATAACCTGCTGTATAATATGCTTAAATGATTACTAGTATTTTTTTATATATATTTTGTGAATTTAGAATAAATATTTAAATTACAAAATTAGTTGAAAATTAGAAGTAGATGTGAATATTGAAGTGGTGAATTGCTCAACTTAGAAGTTAGGGTGTTCAATTACACAATTAGTGAAAATGTAAAGGACAAATCACCACTTTCACCGAATTCACACTATGTATCTTTGTATCTGAAGTCTAGGATGAGACTCTTTTAGTACCATTTTTCGACAAAGTGCACGAAGTGCAGTATACTGTATGCCACAATCCTCATTTCAGCATCTAAGGTTCAACAGATGGTTCTATTTCTGTTGCGCAAACAAAAACGATTCGTTTCAAAATACAAACAAAGGCAGTATGAAAACCCTGTCTTAACTTGTATGTACATATTATAATTACTGTCTTCTATGTATAACAACTTTTTCGACAAACTTTTCAAGAAGGTTGAACAATGAGACATTGACCATATAACGCATAAAATCTAACTACTTTCAACCGTCTCCAATTTTGAAGTAACTTAGCCGCCGATCACAAGTTACAGTTTTATAGCTCCATCCAATCTTAAATAAAGTATTAGCAAACCTAGCGATTACACCTCAATCATGATGATTGCACACCCCTGAACCAGGAACCATTGAGCACATTTGTCAAGAGATCACTTCAGAGAAGACGCAGATTTATAGGAGGGGTCAACGAACGAAGCAATAGCTTCATGAATGTCAGTTTTCTGACGAGAGGATCTTTGGCGCTGCAACAGAGAGTTGGCTCCAGTCCACACACTATGCGCATTGTTTGGAAACAGGGTACCACATAATTCAGAGAGCATAGGGTTTTCGAGATCACGGAAAGTTTCTAGCAACCGTAACCTTTGACTCTTCTTCTCTAATTCCAACATCTGCAATAATGCAAATTTGTTCAAATCGAACACCCAGTATGCACGCAATCCTTCCATTTAAATGACTTGCATAATATATGATTTTTATCATGATTTTATTAAACTGAATAATAATGTTGAGAAGTTGGACTACCAAAGATGAATATAACAAGAAATATAAAGGGAGAGTAATATGAAAGCAACAAAAAACTACATGCTTAACTAATACGGAGTAGATGAAGATCTATCTAAAAAAATATAGACAAAAATTTATAATGGCCTGTCAGCATATTTTGAGACTAGATTGGGTAAATATTTAATACAGATATCATTCTTTTAAGATCTTATGTGTGTTTGTTCCAGCAGTGGATAAGGAATACTAGTATGTGTCAGGCTATTACAACCAACACTGATTCCCAAAGCTTGCAAACTTTGGATCAGTTGTATTTAACTCAGATCATTTTAAGTTCCTTGTCAGGTTTGCAAACTTTGGTGAAGTCTAGGTTCCCATACAGTTGCATTGGGAGTCGGGTAAAAAGTTGGGTACTTAGTCAAACACTCGAATCCAGATCCCTTTTGCAGCCAAAAAGAGCTGCTAGAGATATCAAAATCACAATTGATGTAACATTTCCAATTAGCAATGCAGCCATTATTTTGGAAATCCTAGGCAAGCTACTCAGTCATGTTTACGATTTCCCTAATCTATAGATCCGTGATGATTAGTCACATGAATCAGTAGGCAATAATGAATAGTGACTCATATAACTGCTGAATACCTCATGTCTCTGTTGCAAATATCCAGGAGATGGTCCTTGTGGATGAATTGATGGCTGCTCCTGAGCATCAATCATCATTCTACTACCTGTATCATCCTGAAGGTTGGGCTCAACATGAGAATATAGCTCAATGTCACCTTTATCAATTTGCTGTGACTTCTCTGAAATGTCTCCAGATCTATCATAGAACTCAACTTCGTCATCCCTTGCCTTTTGTTGATCATCATACTGAGATGCATCCCTAATCTCCCCATCTTCCATTTCACCGTCAGCATCTCCGTTTGGAGAAGTTTCCATATAAGATGAAGTATAATCACCGGGACTCTCAGCATGTGATTTCTCCTTCCAAAAGAAACATCAAAGGCAATAAGACAACAGGATAACAGCAAAAAAACAGTAAAAGGAGAGATGAAACAATTTGAAGCACTCCAATGCTAAGTTTTTTCTTGTAATTTGGCTTTGCAAGCCGATGATGTCATTTGCCTCCCCCATTGTTTTACATTTTTAACTTGTAGCCTAGCAAGCCATGTAGCTCCACCAAGCAACATTGCTTGAGAATTAAAAATAAAAAATAAAAAATCATTTCATACACATGAAAATAGTATAAAAACAAAATTAACAAAAATAAATTGGGTCTCACTCAAAACTACACTAGTTGTGTTTCCCATTGTACAAAAACTATTGTAGTTTCATTTTGTCACCTCTCTCCTACATGGCTCCTACATGGCAAATGCAAATTACAAGGATTGTAGTTTGCCATTGGAGATGCTCTTACAAGTTGACCATATGGACCTGTCAAACAATTTGCTTGATAAACTTTTTGCATACCTAGCATCCACTACTCCCTACACTTCTTTTGATTCTTTACGTTTGGTTTGAGTTCCTCTCATAGATTCAAACCAAACGTAAAGGACCAAAAGAAAAGGAGGGAATACAAAAGTTCTCTTACAGATATTTCATTTTCTAACTATGGCAATCCTAATGTTCTATATCCATTGAACTCCAATCTAGAAATCGTGCAACACGTCTAACCCCAATGGTACAGCTCTTTTGTCTTAGACTACAGCAGGCACCAATGCAAGTTGACATATGCACCAGTGGGTCTGTCTCCCACAAGTCCCACAAACCCACAAGCCACAGCAATGAATAAATGGGGCACTGATAAACAAAAGCTGCCAGACAAATTCATAGTTCACTCGAGACACACAACAGTTATGACTATCTCAACCAAAATGTCCAAAAATAAGAGCAGTTTTTTGTTACAGTCCACCTAATAAATTTCTTGTTTTTTTGCTTAGACTACCTAATAAAACAAAATTTGTCAAACAACACCTAATAACTTAATATATAATGTTCGACTGAACCAAAAGTCGAATTGTGGCCCTCTTTTGCCAAACATGGTGGTTTGACCACCTGTTGCCACCCCTTAGCCCCCCTTGGCCACCCAAACTGGGTTTCCTCCATTTTTTAATTAAACCCCAAACTTCATTTCCCCCCACATATGATCCTTCAATTTTCTCCCTCCATCATAGCCAAGGCGTGCGCGCAGTGGTGGCAATGGGTGACAAATAGGTGTAGTCTAACAAAATTAATGAGTATCCCACCACCTTGTTTGACAAAAGGGTCAGAATATGAATTTAGGTGTAGTCTAACAAAATTAATGGTTAATAGGTGTAGTTTGGCAAAATCTATTTTATTAGATGTAGTCCCACAGAAAGAATTATTTTAAGGTGTAGTCTCACACACACACACAAAAACAAACAAACAAAAAAAACCTGTTTCTTACTATTCTGCTCAATAGAACATTGTAAATCCATTCTATAATCCCCCGTTTGGGTGTGGTGAATCACCACATATAGACCCATGAAATTTTGAAATATGACAAGAAAAAGAGAATGAGTGTCCTCTTTTTTTATTTACTCTCCCCCTCCAGATAAATCCTAACTCACTAGTTTCCTAATTTCTACTATCTATGTTTGACCTCCTTGAGAACCTTCTCCCATCTGTTTGTGAAACTCATCGCTCCCTGTGAGAGTTTTGAGATCCCTAAGTCAGAAACATATACATCATCCAGCACAACAGTCAAACTTGTCAAGATATATCATCATCATGACAACATATGAGACTTAGCCATGAAGGAAGGACAAAAGGTTCACTATTACAATCCGAGTATATCAATTTTATGCACTTAGGCGATTTCTAGTCTGTCGTGGAAAGTTTGGGTTCTGTCACCCTTGGCGAGAGAAGTCTGCCCATTTCCAAGATTTAGGTTTGCAATCCAAGGTTTTCTTGTTGTCATGGTTCCATAGCACAAACCCACAAATATTGTTTAGAGTTAGGTCTCTTGTATCCGATTCTTTATCACAAATAGGAAAACTATATTGTCAACATGCATATTGACATTATAATAAGTACCTCATTCTTGTATTCTTCAGCCATACTAGGTTGCGGAACCCTTATTTGAGGAGAAGCAGCTATAACTCCAGATTCACGTGCTTCCTGTGCTTCACGTGCTTCACGTGCCTCACGCTCCTGTCGGCGACGCTTCATGATGCATACAGCACATAAACAATCATCTTTGTGACGTTTAAACCTGCAGTCAGTTTGACAAGAAGTGTCCGAAATGAGTGTGAAATAAGACTGCAGCTAAAAGCCATATCCAAATTAGTACATGTCCAATAGCGTGCTTTATGATTTCCTTATAATTATGATAAGTTGTGGTATGGCTTGTAAGCGTCACCAGTTTGTTATCCTATGAAAAGTATCGGTTTACTTTTATCCCCAAAAAAAAAAAAATAGAACTTGATGTTGTCGTTTTCAATTGAGTAAAGGAAATGCATAGTTGAATTGTACGAGCTGTATAATTCATGAGATGTACATATTGTACAATCTGGAAATTATTTTGAGACAAATGAATTTATTGCGACAAAATGATGCGTTCAAAGAGGTAATGTTCGACATTGTAATGGAATTAAAGGGTCAGAAAACAAAAATTGTGTGAATCTAATTTATAATTTGCACTACTATCATGAGATGATGAATTCATCGCAAGATCATTACATAAGATGAAAATTTATTGCATGATTATAAAATCTTCAAATTTAAGTTAATATGTGTCACTCTACACCCTTATGTACATATGGTAGTGAGAGATGGGATTAACTAGCTGGATCTGCACATTATGTTAATTTCATATCATTGATCCCCCATTTTTCCCACTTTGGATGTTCTCCTTCTGTACCCCCACCCCCTCTTTTTTTTTGATAAGTTCTGTACCCCCGCCCTAGGTTCCAGAAACTTATGATTTCCCCACCCCACTATTGTACTTTCAGTTTAAGTCTATCTCCTGAAGATGTAACATGAATAAACATCCTAGACCTTTTCCTTTCCCCACTTTTAACACCCCCCTACTGCACACCTACCCTTCAATTAAAAAACTTTATATTTCTTTGTCCCCAGTGTGCCTCTTTCAGCCTGTCACCAAATCTATGCAGATGCAACAAAGCAAAAACATACCCTTTCCCTTTCTTAAGCTTCCTGCCTGGACCTGAAGTTGTTGGCTCATCCGCAGCAGGGCTTTCACCGTCTAAGCAAGAAAATGAATAACACAATTATTACTAATTTTCTGTAATAAGAAGCAATCAATTATGACAGCGAAAAATAATTGCAACATAAACACATATACAATCTTGCTTGACCGCCTCATTGATAATGCTGGATAAACGAGAAACCACATTCCACAAGACTTGTAGAAGTAAACATTCCGCCTCATACTTTCCAGCGTAAAGAATGCTCAGATGGTCTTTACATCCAAGATCCCCTAGCAGTTTATGATCAGAATAATATAGCTACGTAAAACTAAATTTACACGTGATGGCCGCCTTGACACTTCTAATTCCGGAAGTACCGTCGGAACATCCTCAATATAGCTCTACAGAATGCAAATCCAAAAGCAATATGTACAGTGAGATGGCATCAGATACAACGAATCAGATATAGGGCAAGATAGAGGTAGATAGAAAGCCTAATTGCTATCTTGACCTGAGGGTTATGTAACTTGTGAATGATTCACATTACTTGACACTTAATATTTTCGATTGAAAGATAGCTACGTAAAACTAAATGTATGATGGCTGCCTTGACACTTCTAATTCCGGAACATTCTCAAAATAGCTCTATAGAATGCGAATCCAAAAGCAACATGTACACATTGTACAGTGAGATGGCATCAGATACGACGAATCAGAAATATGGCAAGTGATAAATAGGAAGCCTGCTGATGTATAGCTTCTACATAAAACCAGCCACACGACATGTCAGATTTCCCCAAGTTAATGGCTGTTAAATTACGACCTAAAGGTAGACATTTCTAGCACGAATTACTCCAAGTCCCGGAAGATAAGAGAGAGAACATAACATATGCTTACCAATCATCTTCTTCGTCTGCTCAGAGTACAGCCCAGCTGCCACCCAATACTTCATAAAGTTCTTTTTGACCCGCTTCATAAGATCAACGATGTAGTCACCCTTATTGTTATACTTAAAGCAGTTATCCCATATGTACTGCACGTCCTTGTATACGTCCTCGGAATCCAAGTATTTGGCTCCTCTTTCAAGATTGCTGCAGATGGTACCAAAATCCATTGGTGTATCGATGACATCAAAATAATCCTGATCAAAGTTTCAACAAAAAGCAATTAACTAAGTACATACTACATAGCAGATGGCACCAATGAAACTGCAGGAATATCATTTCCCAAAACCCTTCCCCTCACTCATACAAACCTAGCCATGACAAAGTTATCAAAGCCAAAAGTGGTACGCCACTACCTGAGATGATTTTGATGCAGGGTAGAAATATGTCATACTCTTAGACACCAAATTTAGACTCAGATTGAAAAATAAAGACTAATATATAAAGAGACAAAGGAATTACAGGTATTGAAGATGCTATATTTCTCACACGGTCAACTTCTTGGGGCAATTTGAAAATTTTGCGTAAGTTGGTGAATGAACATAAAATGACCACATTATAGCAGTTTAGTGTTCACATACTTCAAAAATACAGCACACAAGGGAAGACACCTCAGTCCTGATTTTCCCAAGAGTAAAAATCAACAGCACAAGAAATTTCAACTCGCCACACCCCAAAACAATAATGTTTCATCTTACAAGATCGGAGATTAATTCATATTAGTCCAAAACTAAATGGCACAACACCAACATTAAAAATCAAAACATACAGGTATTCCCAGCGCTATAGGATCCACTGGCTTATTAAATGGTTCAGCCGCATCCATTTTCATCACCTTCTTTATCACCTAGTAAAAAAACAACATCAAACCTTGTTAACAAAAACATAAAAAAGAGAGAGAGAGAGAGAGAGAGAATCCGTTCATTTCATACCTCTAGAGACGCCTCCAACTCTTGTTTGTTAAGCGACTTAGGTTTTCTTTTCTCCACCTCTTCCCCGTCCTCTTCATCTGCTCCAGGTGACATCCTACTCCCACCACTCTCCTTGGCATTCCCACCAGGAGAGCTCAAACTCGAACTCTTTGCCGACACAATCTCCTTGGCATTCCCACCAGGAGGACTTACACTTAAACTCTTTGCCGACACAATCTTAATCCCTGTCCCCCCAGACTTCTTACTCTCCGGCAGAGATCCTGAATTCCCACTCTCCTCCACTACCTTCTCATCACTATCTTTACCACTACCACTAACACCATCACCACGTTCTTCAATCTCCTCCACAACCTTCTCACCACTACCACTACCTCCCTTCTCCTTGCTGTTCCCACCAGGAGAGCTTAAACTCGAACTCTTTGCTGACACAATCTTAATCCCTGTCCCCCTCAACTTCGAACTATCCAGCAAAGATCCCGAATGCCCACTCTCCTCCACAACCATCTCATCACTACCATTTTCACTGCCACTACCACTACCACCATCAGCACGGTCATCACTCTCCCCCACAACCTTGTCACCATTATCATCTCTCTCCTTGATATTCCAACCAGTGGGGCTTAAACTCGGATTCTTTGCCGACACAATCTTAATTCCTGTTCCCCTTGACTGCTTACTATCTAGCAAAGATCCCGAATTCCCACTCTCCTCCACTACCATCTCATCACTACCTTTACCACAGCCACTGCCACTGCCACTACCAGTACCACCATCGCCACGTTCGTCACTCCCCTCCACAACCTTCTCACCACTACCACTACCACTACCACTACTCTCCTTGGCAATCCCACCAGGAGGGCTTAAACTCGAACTTTTTGCCGATACAATTTTAATCCCTGTCCCCCTCAACTTCTTACTATCCAGTAAAGATCCCGAATTCCCACTCTCCTCCACTACCATCTGATCACTACCACCATCACCATGTTTGTCACTCTCCTCCACAACCTTCTCACCACTACCACTACCAGCCCTCTCCTTGGCAATCCCACCAGGAGTGCTTAAACTCGTACTTTTTGCCGATACAATTTTAATCCCTGTCCCCCTCGACTTCTTGCTATCCAGTAAAGATCCCAAATTCCCACTCTCCTTCACTACCATCTCATCACTACTACCATCACCATGTTTGTCACTCTCCTCCACAACCCTCTCACCCATACCACTACCACTATCATCGCTCTCCTTCTCATTCCCACCAGGTGGGCTTAAACTCGAATTCTTTGCCGACACAATCTTAATCCCTGCCCCCCTCGACTTCATACTCTTCAGCAAAGATACTGAATTCCCACTCTCCTCCACTACCTTCTCACCACTACCACTACAACCACCACCATCACCACGTTCGTCACTCTCCTCCACAGCCTTCTCACCACTACCACCACTCTCCTTGGCATTTCCACTAGGAGGGCTCAAACTCGACTTATTTGACAACGTAATCTTAATCCCCTTCCCTGTCGACTTCTTACTCTCGTCCACTACCTTCTCACGACTACCACCACTACTATCACCATCACCGCGTTCTTCACTCTCCTCCACAGCCTTCTCACCACTCTCCTTGGCATTTCGACTAGAAGGGCTCAAACTCGAATTTTTGGTCAACACAATCTTAATCCCTTTCCCCGTCGAATTCTTACTCTCCTCCACCACCTTCTCACCAATAGCACTACCACTACCAGCATCACCACTTTCTTCCTTCTTCTCCACACTGACTTCCTGCCTACTGCCCTCACTCCCATTGCTCACCTCCTCCTCATCCGCAACCTTAGCCTCCACCAATTTCGGCTCAGGTTGGGGTTTCAACTCCGGTTCAGGTAGGGGTTGCAGTTGCAGCTTATGTTCAGGAATGGGTTGCACCTGCGGCTCAGGTTCCGGTTTAGGTACAGGCTGCGATTGGGGTTGGGGTATGGGTTGTGGGGTTGGCGGTTTCGCAGCTGTCTTCAACTTAACCCTCACCCTCCCATAAACCGCAGTTGGTGGGGGCCTATGAATAACTCCGTCCGGCCTAATAGTCACCAATCTCTCCGGCTCCTTCCGCGGTGGCGGAGGAGTCTCCGCCCTAACAGCCACCGGCGGAGCCACCACAACAGGCTTTTCATCATCATCACCACCATTACTATAATCAATTTCCTCATCAGAAGTACTACCACCTCCATTATCATCCCCATTATTATCATTATTAGGGGATTCCACCACTAATTCGGCAGAATCAACAGCATTTGTAGCTTCAATACGAAGCTTCTTTACTTTCTTCTTCTTATGCCCACGCTTTCGTTTCATCTTGTCTGGATTATAATTACAAATCTAAAAGAATAAATGAAAAAAATCGGGGGAACTGCAAACCCTAGAATTGGGGGATAAATTGAAAAGCAAGGAGTCAGATTGACGATGAAACTTACAGGATGAGGTGCGTAAAGTTGAAGATATGATATGCCGGGAAAACACACTATGTTTGAATTTTTGATTTTGATCTCGCTCTTCTAAAATTACAAATTTTTCATCAAGTTTGCGCGATTTTTTTTTTTTTTTTTTCTTTGGTTCTGTGTGTGTCTCTATCTCTTTCTCTCTTCGTGCGAGGTTGGAGGACTTTGGGTTGCGTAGGAAAGTTGTTGGTTCTTCAAATGGTCGAGCCTCGAGTGGTTGAGTCATGACTCATGACTCATGAGTGGAGAACATCCTTGTGGCCCATACCCAAGCCCAGTTCGTCCCTTTCTTTAAATCCGTTTATCATCTTTGGGAGCTCGTTTGACATCATTGACATTTTCAACTTTTGGTTTTCACGTTACAAAATTTAGTTGCAAAATGAAGATCAAACTGAGTGTTTCAATAAAAGACATGTAAAAAATGAAAATCGAACTAATAAGTGGAAACCATATATTCTGGTTTTCAAAATATGGAATTTTTTTTTAAAAATATATCCAAAATACCAAAAAGGATACTAAGGTGTCATTTTAAAGTACGGGTTTAGCTTTATTAGAATGGTACATAATTTTTCATAATTTGGTGAAAAAGACTATTGCTTGTAAATATGTTTTGCAAATTTTGTACAGAGTATTCTCTATCATAGTTCAATCCACATCTTAAAAAAAACTGATAAGAAAATTCATTTCGAATGAAGGTTGTCCATATGAAGTTTTGAATTAAGCATAAATAATACAATAGAACATACGGAGTAGGCGGTAACTCGTCTTTATTCTTTAGAACTGTCTCATTTGCTTTGGCTCCATTGTAAGACAAGTGATCCTACATTTAACCAAATGAACACTATTATTATTATTATTTTTTTTTTTTTTTTTTTTTTTTTGCTAACTCATGCATATAGGTTATATACTTATATGTAAGATACTAGATTAGAGCTGACTCGAACCCGAAAACTCAATCCAATAGGTTCCGAGACTGTGATTAACTGAACCCGACTCGATCAAATCATAAAATGGTGCCCTTACAAATTGCAACCCGATAATTTACAACATGAACCCGAGCGACTCCGAAACAACCCGAACTGGACTTGTCCATCGGGCAGCTTTGTTAAATACAAACTCGAGTTTGGTTAGAGCTAAAAATACTGTTAAAATTATTCTCTGTCACTCCAATTTCCTAGCTAATTTTAAGACTAGAATAATCTTATTATGAATTTTAAATGAAACCTATCAAGAACAAAAATGAGTTTTTGAAATATTATATTCATTTCATATTCTTCTAATATGGGCATAATTATGCTTTAATTATGGGTCATCCAAAATAGATTTCGACCACCACGGGTCATGGGTGGAATGAAAAACGATGGAAACCGGTGAACTTATAACAAGTCTAGGTCGCCACCCTTTTGATGACCCGGTAATGTATAACCAACCGAGATTGTTTATGCCTCTTTTTTTTTTTTGTGTTTTAGTAGTGATGTGAAGGAACGTTTTGACATTTAAAGGACCATATAACCACCCTTTTGAAAGCCCCAAGTCCCCTGTTACTCCCCTGTCCCCGGATTTTTCTGTTTCTTCTGATGATGAGCTTCTTGACCCCACCCACCATTATGATAAGTCACTTTTCCACTCTTTGAACTCCTCATTTTCGACCTTTTTGGTTAGTTCTGCTGATTCTACTAACCACGATCCAGCTGGGGTCATGATGTCTCCTGGCCGTGAGGATCTTCGGACCTTTGCGGAGCTGGGGCCTTCTGATCTAGGTTTAATCATTAGACCTCCGAAGAAACGCAAAAGGCCTGAGGGTGATTCGCCGCTGGGCCACTTGTGCAAGAAACTTAGACTTGTTCCCACTCTTGATGCCTCTTTGATCTGTCTCAGGACGCTGAGGGTTAGTGATTCAGGTACTCAATCTGTTGTTGGCAATGCTTTCAATGGTCACAAGAGGAAGTTCAATGGAAGCATGGATTCCACATCTCCGGGTGATAAGTAGAACGCAGGGAATCCGGTTCTCGATCAGGATGATGGTTCTCTGTTTGCGCTGGTTGCTGAATCTGGAAGAATCAAGCGCCGCCGCATTTTGTTGGGAAATGATGATGCTACTTCCTGTGCTTCTAACTCTCTTCCTGCTGAAGATGTCGTGACTCCATCGGCTGAGTCACTCTCGGATCAATGAGGATCGTTTCTTGGAATTGTAGGGGTCTGGCGACGGTGGACGCCCCTAAAATTCCTTACACCAAGTGGCTAGTCCAGAAGTTCCAGCCGTCTTTTTTGTTCCTCATGGAGACTAAGTGCCCCGTACAGGAAGCTACCACTCGGCTTAATCTCTCGGATGTAGAATTTTGTTTTGGTTCAGATGCAGATGGCCTTAGTGGTGGTCTGCTCCTTTTGTGTTTCGGTTTGCCAAAGGTGGATGTTTTGTTCCTATCATCCCACCTTATCCTCTGTAAAATTTCAATCTTGAATAAGGAATGTATAGTGAGGTTTGTGTACGGGGCTCCAGATCTTTCTGATCGTCAAGGTGTTTGGGACGCTATCTCCACCTTCCTGTTGCTGTACCCTACTTGTCTTCTAGTTGGGAATTTTAACCAAGTAGAATACTACAGCGACAAGCTGGGAGGCGCCTCAACTATTTCAGGTTGGGGTTCTTTCGTTCATTGGCGGATATCCTCGAGTCTGATCGAAATTCCTTTTCATGGACCACGTTTCACGTGGTCAAATAACCGTGAGGGGGACCAGCTGATTATGGAAAGATTGGTTTACGACAGCCTTTGGTTCTCCCATGTTTCAAGTCTCTCGTAAACTCGGCCGTATCCTGTCTTCCTTGTTTCACTGGTGTATTTCGCATAGAATGGCTTGGGGTATCAATTGGACTTCTCTGGTCAACGCGTTGGAGGAGTCTGCCTCAACAATCAATGATTCTAGAACAGGAGGTTTGTTCCTTGATGTTAGACGTAGATGGATTTCCAAAACTGAGATTGCCCTGTCCTATTGGCAACAACGTTCGAAACTTCGATCTCTTGTCATAAACGACAACTGCACCAAAGTGTTTTTTGCCCGAGCCAAATCGAATCGCAAGAAAACAAACATCTCTGCTCTAAAAGGACGAGAACGGAGAATGGGTCTATGAACAGAAGGAGGTTGACTCCTTAATTCTTGATCATTTCCAAAGTTTATACACTTGCAACTAACAATCGGGATCCACCTTTGACAGGTTTCTTGGTCTAGACAACTTTGTCAAGAAGCGACTCTCGCTCCAAGATGTCTAGCTACTCGAAGCTCCGTTCTCGGCGAATGATGTCCGTTTGGCCTTGTTCAGCATCGCCAAATCGAAATCGCCGGGACCCGATGAAATAATGGCATACTTTCTTCAACAGTTCTGGGATGTAGTCGGTGATCTCATCTCGGAAGTAGTCCTCCATTTCTTCAGGAACGGGTTCCTTCTTCGAGGATGGAACCAAACCTTCATTGCTCTTATCCCTAAAATTGACTGTCCTGAATTGGTCTCTCATCTAAGGCCAATTAGTCTCTACAACGTCCTCTATAAGTGCATCTCCAAATGCATGACGTCCCGGCTACAGGTTCTAATGCTCCGACTAGCTGGTGATTTCCAGAACGCCTTTATTCATGGACGACTCCTCAGGGATAACTGTCTGATTGCAAACGAACTCCTCACTTCCATCAACAAGAAGAGAGGTGGGAAAACCAGCCTTGGAGTTCTCAAACTTGATATGAATAAAGCTTATGACCGGGTCGATTGGTCTTTCCTTTTTCAGATTCTTCACTTAATGGGTTTCCCTGAATTTTGGATTCATTGGATCAAGCAATGTGTCACCACAGTCACGTATAAGGTTTTGATAAATGGGGTTCCTTCTGTGTCATTTATGCCGTCGTGTGGGCTTCGCCAGGGCGATCCTCTGTCACCATACCTTTTTATCTTCTATACGGAAATTCTTTCAGGAATGCTCCTTACGGCGGAGGGGAGTAAGCTTATCCAGGGGATCAAAGTCTCGCGGAATGCTCCCTCTGTTTCGCACCTGTTCTTTGCGGACGATGCACTTATCTTTTTCAATGCCAATGAGACCAATTGCAAGAATCTGGCGACAATCGTACATCGGTTTTGCTTCATGTCAAGTCTGATGATTAACTTTCAGAAATCCTTTGTCAAATTCTCCCCGAATATTGACCTGCAAAACAAGACCAGGTTGTTAGAAACGCTCCACATTCCATGTGTTGCTCAGCTGGACCATTACCTAGGGATGCCTGTGGATATTATGGGCTCCAAAGCTGGCCATTTCAGTTTCATCCTCGACAAGATTATGCGGAAAGTGAACTCGTGGTCTCACTTGTTCTTCTCTCCAGCGGCCAAACTAATCCTCATTAATTCAGTCTTGTCGGCCACCCTTGCCCACATTAGCTCAGTTTTCAAACTCCCACATTCTATATGCTCAAAAATTGATGGTCTGTTGGTTGCTTTCTGGTGGCAACGTACACACTCAAAAGGTATTCACTGGGTTGCGAGAGATGTACTTTAATTACCAAAGGGCATGGGAGGTCTTGGTATCCGCGCTACAAAGATCACAAACTCAACCCATATGATGAAGGCTGCATTCCGTATGCAGCACCCTCAACTTTTAGTCTCCAAAATCTTTGCGGCGAAATATGGTCCTCTAAAGTTCACGCCTGATCATCCCTCAAGATACTTAAGAAGACAAGCCTCCTGGGCTATGCGTGGACTTCAGCAAGGGCTAGCCGATCTTCATGGAGGACTATGTTGGAAAGTGGGTGATGGTTCTAACATTCCAGTTCTATCCCCAACTTGGTTACCCTTTCACCAAATTCAAATCAAAGATACAGCTCCCCTTGGAGGTTTCCTCCAAATGCGTGTGAGCGAGCTTATGGATTCGAACTACCGGTGGTGTGTTCCCAAAATCCGCTCCCTCTTTGAGGAAAAGTCGGTCAGAGCTATTTGCTTTCTAGATCTCCCGGTGACAAAACAAGACGACTTCTGCTATTGGAAGTTTACTGCTTCAGGGAAATTCTCCTTAAAATCAGCGTATGCTTTCCTGTGGAGGTCTGACCCTGAACTTTCGATTATCCCGGAGAATGAACAGCGCTTCTAGAAGCGCTTCTGGGCTTTCGATCTGCTTCCGAAGTGGAAGATATTTATCTGGAAACTAGCTCACAATGCGATTGCCGTCACCTCCAACCTTATAAGACGTGGTATTATGATCCCGGACCTCTGTTGCTTCTGCAACTTAGAAGAAGAATAAGTGGACCATTTATTCCACAAGTGTTCCTTCTCTCAACATATTTGGCAAGCGGCTCAGGTGGGGCTGCGAATTACAGCCAATGTTCCCATACCTTTTTCAAATTGGCTTATGGACACTATGATTTTGCTTGCGAAGCTCCAATCGAATGAAATGTTGGTAGGCTTCTCTGCTATCCTTTGGGCAATCTGGAATCACCAAAATCAAGTCATCTTTGAAGGCATCGTATGTAACCCGGGGCTGGTCTTACAACTTAGTCAGACTTTGTCGCAAGAGGTGCTCGATTCACGAAACATGCGGCCAGGTTTTTCAGTGGTAAACCCCTCTGTCATGCAGGAACTTTCTCCTCCGGGCTTTCTAGCGGCGTATATTGGTAAAGAGAGGCTTCACAACTCCTATGACATCATTATTCTCGTTGATGGGGCCTGGAAAGCTCCGGACAAAGGGGCTTCAGCTTGGGTAGGGTTGCACCCTATCTCGGGATCTCTTCTGGGAGGCGGCTATATCTCTGCTCCCATGAGTTGCAGCCTCCAGGCGGAGACCCATGCTTGCTGTAAGGGCGTGGAATGGGCTGCCGGAAAGAACTTCTCCTCGGTCAAGGTTCTTACTGACTGTGTTAATTTAGTTCTCACACTCCGTGGTGAGAGGGATGCAGATATCTCCATCAGTTGGCTTATCAGTCACATTAAAACAGTTGCATCCCAATTTCACTTATGCAACATCTTCAAAGTGGAGAGGGATGCCATTCAAAAGGCTCATACACTAGCAACAAGATGTAGGAAAGGGAGAATAGCTCCCTTTCACTCGTAGATAGTCTTTCTTTTTGGTTGTTTGTTTTATTTGTTTGGTTAAACCATTGCCAAAAAAAAAAAAAAAAAAAAAAAACAAATAAAACAAAACCAAACGAGTAACGTACTAACGTTTTGCACATGTTACGACATTGATAATTGGCTTTAAAAAAGCTTGACTCATTATCCACCCGCTAGCACGTCAAGATGGAGTACGTATGTCTTGGCATCACGCCAAAAACTTGCTGCTGGCTCAAGGTACCTTCCTCAATCCTCAACCTCCTACAAACAACATATTCTGAACCTCAATTCGTATCCAAACCTTTTGATTTCATTACGAAAAACTATATCAATAACTTCCTCCAAACTGGTAGAAATTTATTCCAATAATTACTTCGATCACAATTAATTTATTGTATGATTGATTTCTTTCAATACATTTTCTTTTGCCTGATTTTATTCGATTGTACTGAAATAATAATGTTAGAGGTCTACAGTGTAGACATTTAGCTGTCTACAATGCAACAATAATTTTACTATACTATCAAAATTCTACTACTCACATGATTAATTTCACTACTGTTGAACCATGTAGTGTGTTTTTATGATGATAAGATGATATGATTCATATGTTGATTATTCTCTTGTTTATGAGTTAACATCTATGTTTAGTATTGGTGAGCTAACCTTTCAGAGAATGATGAAGATTTGATTGTCTTATGGCTACACCGATGGAGCTACGAGTGTTTACTAGATGTTCTTGTTGAAGACTAGCTAAGGTTTGCTTTAGTTCATAGTCTTATTGTAAGGTGAGTGTGTGTGTGTGTGATTGATGTGTATGGACGTGCTAAATGCTGCAAGAGACAGATCGGCAATCTGTCTCATTTATGTACTAAACTGTTTTTACAGAGAACAGTACCTAGTACTGTACTCTGTATTGCTGAAACTCTTGATTTCGAAAGTGGTTTTACAAGAAACGTGATTAGTAATTTTGGAAATAATTTGTTATGATTTCTAAAGTATCTCAAGAATTTTATATGTTTGATTCACATATTTGTAATATATTGTTTCTTTTACAAGAATATATATTTAGATGTGAATATAAGAATTTTAGGAAAATGAGAAAAGATTTTATTGCAAATATATCTTTTAATTATCCTAAATATTTGTGGAGATAGCTTGACTTCTTAATTCAGAAATAATCATGTTTTATTTTGGATCAAATCTAGAGTTGTTTGAAAGATATATTCTAGGAGTTTCATTTGAGGTAAAATTGCATATTCTATCCTCATTTGATATTATCCTTTGATATTACTTGGAAAGGAAATATTCTTGATTGTTTCCCAAGTAATAAGAACTCTTTTCACTGCATAAAAAGAGCCATTTGGTTTTCTAAGAACTCAGGCGTTTTTCTACAATAAAGTTTTGAGCTTAATTTTCAAAAGAAAGCGTCCAGATAGTACAGTATCACGTACTGTTCCATGCACTGAAATCCTACACTATACTCATCATAGGACCGAATTGTTACCTCTATCCGCTTGTCTAATAAGCTTTATTACGAGGTGATTGCTTTGTACTTTTCTCTTCTAGAGTGAGGTATTTGGGGTATTGGTTGTACTCGAGTTTCCTATTGTCTTGGGTTGAGAGAGTAGGAATAGTTTCATAGTTGAAACTAGCACAACTAGAGTTAGTTGTGGAGGTTCCTCTACTTGCCTTGGGTTGAGCTAGTAGGGAAGAAAATTCTAGTGGATTTTGTGGACGTAGACCTTGGGTTGAGGCCGAATCACGTAAATCTTGTGTGTACTTTATTCCTTGTTTCGTGCTTTATTTCATAGTACAGATCTGTGCACTGTACCATCACAAACTACAATCTCTAGTTTGTGGTACAGTACACTAGTCTGTCTCTTCCGGTGCTATACACACAATAACTCAAGCATAAATGAAAAAGTTTCAATCAAAGTTCATACTCAATTCACCCCCCTCTTGAGTATATCTCGCGACACGACTCTTCAACTACCTGTGTTTTTCGTTACAAATAAATTTTACTACTCCAATCTCAACTTTACTATTACTAACTCAATTTTACCACAACATATATTGTAGACCAATTAATGTATGGACAATATAGACCTTTAACAACTTGCATTATAGAGTACTCTCCATTAGAATTAATCAAATAATTTTCTCTAAGCATTACAATTAGTTTTTCTATCATGTCACTTTTTGTATATTAATATTTTCAATTTGGTCATTGTAAGATACCTTACACTCTTTTGGGTATGATTTTGACGCAATATTTATAAGCATTTGGTTGAGATGATCACTTCACATATAGTATTAGAGTCTCATCAATCGCGAGATCTCGAGTTCGCATCATTGTTTGGGTCATCCATCGCAATAAAATCATTGTCTAAGTCAACCATCATTGTCTAAGTCAACCATCAGCTTAATAAGGTTTTTAGTCGAGTTTGCGTTTTTACAAATAGAACAGACAATTCAAAGAAACTTTGAGCCTTTGATATAAAAAAATTGACGATGTTTTGAGTAAGTACTCCCTTCTTCCCATTTCAAATAACTCATACCCAAAATACTCCGTATTGAGGAGGGTATACACACTAATCGGTTAATTATAGTTCCAAAAAGTTACATACTTAGTCAGATATGAATTTTCTCCATGCAACTTTTTGGAACTTTGATTGATCGATTAGTATGTACACCATCCTCTATAAGGGCCCGTTACTTTATGTAGGGTGTTTAAATTGGGGTGGATGAAGTAGTAACAACTCTTCTTTGTATATAAATTTGCCATCAGTTAAACTGTTGAAGTTTACCATCCACTAAATTTATTTCTAAAATTTTAAATCTATCCTAATGAAATTGAATTTAATGTGTTCTTATTAGATACTCGGTATATCAAGAAACATATACTCCAGTATATGATATCCCTGTTTCCAATATTTTCGTGTCTTTTAGTACAGTATATGATACGGCTCAATTAATCAAATAATTCCAACCCCAATCAATGGGTGGTTCTTTCACGGCAACAAGATGAGTGGTACCTTATAACTCTACACATTGACATCTCATCATCATATAGCATCATTATGCAGTGTTGCACACTTGGTGCAACAAGTCGCACATTTTCCTCACCAAATTATGTCTCAACTAAAGCAAAGACTACCTTCAACCAAAATTCAACCTCTCTCTACCTCCGACTCCGACACCGATCATCCAACCACCGCAGTCCCGACCATCAACCCTAACGATCAAACACCACTACCAGCCTTACCACAACCATCAAAGGCGCAACGAGTCGTATCACAAACCTTAGCAAGCACGGCATACTTAGCAACCCTCCTTCCCACGGGCACCCTCCTAGCCTTCCAGCTACTTACCCCGGTCTTCACCAACAACGGTCAGTGCGATGCAGCCACACGCGCCCTGACCATAATCCTCCTCGCGGTCCTAGCCTCCTTCACGGACAGTTTTCAGGCGTCAGACGGGCAAGTCTACTACGGGTTCGCCACTCCTAAGGGCATGTGGCTATTCGACTACCCAATATCGAACTCAGGTCATGAGTATCACCTCGACCTCGCAAAGTATAGGTTGAGGTTCATCGATTGGGTGCATGCCGTGTTGTCTGTGTTGGTTTTTGGAGTTTTTACAAAAATGTGGTGAATTGTTATTATCCGAAACCAAGCCATGAAATTCAAGAATTCTTGATATTGTTCCTATTGGTGTTGGGCTGATTTGTAGCTTGTTGTTTGTTGTTTTTCCTACTAGAAGACATGGTATTGGCTACCCCATTTCATCTGGAAATAGTGGCAAAATGAATTAATCTATCTGTTTTTTTTTTTTTTTTTTTTTTTTTTTTTTTTTTTTTTTTTTTACATATTATTCCTTTTGACCTTTTTAGATGCTTAACTAGTACGAGTATCTTGTTTATGTATAGTTTCTAGCAATTTCTTGTCATGTTTATGATAGCCTGATCATTCGTTATTGATTGATTGATTCATTATATTATTACTTGTGATTTGTTTTTTTTTGTTTTCTAATGCGGTTTTAATGATCAGCTTCCTAAAAAATTCTAAAATAACCGACGGTCACCGTCGGTCATACTAAAATATTAGATCATGTTCGTTGATTTCGTAATAAGTAATTTACACCATTAAATTATATTAACCATAGTTAAATAGTTTTGATATGGTAATCTTCGCTATATGTGATTACACCCCTAATAAATTATTGAAATATGATTTCCACCATGCTCTCCGCCCTTCCCCGCCCGCTGCTCTCCTCTGCCGCCCTCCTCATCGGCGCTCAATCTCGATCAACCCTCCACTCAACCGTTTTCAGCCCTGATCAGCTCTCCACGCAACCGCTCGTCTCGACCCCAGCCACTATGCTCCGCCGTGCTCCCCACCCTTTTCTACCGATGCACGCTACTCCTCACCGGGTTTATCATTGTCGCCATCCTTCTCATTTTGTCCTTCTTCCTGCCGACCGTCCACCGATGCCCCACCTATAATCACCCATTTTCGCCAATTTCAATTCCAATGTCGATTTGCTAATTAATGGTAGTCTATTAGTTGAATAATGGCGGTAGGCCAGTAGCGCGTGAGAAGGAGGCTGCCGGACTGTATCGATAGGCAAACGAAGATGGTGTTCTTTTTTTTAAAATGTGTGGTGTAATAGGATATAAATTTTCAGCTGTCATACTTAATATCATAAAGAAAAGCATAGAGCAGGTGGACATAAAGGAACCAGGTATATGCATAGGTCAGGTGTTCAACTCCCAATAGTGACTTTTTTTTTGAAGTAGGGCTTTTTATTTATTTTGCTGCCCAATAATTCACACTTTTCATGTATTTTGACTTCTTTTCTTTATTTATTTTTACTTATTACTTGTGATAAAATATAGTCATCAAAGCTAATGTATGTAGTCATATGTTACATGGGGGCACGCCCAACCTAAGGAGTCCATTCTCTACAATGTCCACTTGAATCGGGGCTTATATACCTCTTGGTGTAATCTACCTTACCATCAGACTCAAGATTAATATGAAGTTGTCTGCTCTAAATCAAACCCGCACAATTAAACAATTGGTCTTTTATGTACCTTTTTAATTGGTTCGGTCTTTATAAATCAAATTGTTTAGAGGGGTGGTTGATTTTGCTTTTGTATTTCAAAAGAAGTTTTGTTTTCAATCGTATACTTCGTATTATCCTATTCGTACTTGTTTAAAAACGAAACTTGAAGCCTTACTTTGGATATTCTTTGAAAAGATTAGTAGCTTATGAATGGAATTTAATAAGAAATTTTAGTTTCATATAATTTTTTTTTTTATCATATTTGCAATATTATGAAAGCAACTTTAAACTAGTTTTTGAATCGAACCATTACTAGCTTCTAGTTGAACTAAAGTAGCTTGTTCTATGTAAGTCTTTAATGAGATTCAAATAAATTGATGTGAACGAGAGATATAACATTGTACTATTGACCGTTTCTTATTTATCAAGTGCACAATTGCAATTCTTTTAATTATGAAATCTAGTTTAGATAATTAGATCAGTCGTTGTATCTAACAATGAATTCTTGAAACTTTCAAATTAGTTCTTAAAGAGATTCAATGGTTTTTTGTGATAAAATACGACTTATGATGATTGATGATTCAATTTTTGGATGATATGTACGATTATAAAATTAGTAATACGTTATTTTAACTTGTTTAAGATAAAAACACTCAACCTCGACCTAAAAAAAAATAAACACACTCGACCTCATTTTTTAATGAAAATAATAAAAAATCATACTCACAAAAAGTAAAAAGTAAATATTGAAACAAAAGGCGAGAAAACACAAACATAAATATTAAAATGTAAAAAGTAAAAATTACCATAAAAGGCGGGAAAACAAGAAGCTAGCTTAGCGCCTAAGCCCAAGCTCGAGCTAATTAATGTCTAAAAAAAGAAAAGAGATGAAATTCGGAAAAAAGGCAGATAGTAAGACTTGAACCTTGGTTGACGTGTATAAAGTGTAGAGTTCTACCCAATTGTGCTAAAATTATTTGTTGATAATTATTGTGTTTTATTTATACTTGTATGCATTATAAAGTTTAACCGTGGTTAAATTTATTGTGACTGGCTGTAACAACCCTAAATTTTGACCAACTATAATAGAAATAAATTTAGAATTGTCACGCCGCAATTGACTATCAAGTCAATTGCTAGGCTAGAAATTCAACTACAATTAACCAACGGAAAATAAAACAGCGGAAGTCTTTAAATGTCGAGCTATAGTTCTCAAAACGAAATCCAAATTACAAAATCAGAACGAAATGAAGTCTGAGACAAAAACAAAGTCTTTCGAAAATTCCCAATCGAAAATTCCCAACATGATCAACTTCGTAAGCATGCAGTCATATCATCAAGACCTGTCAACTATGCCATCGAAGATTGACATAGGCCCCAGAACACGGTAGGGCCGAACCAGAAAACAGAACGTCAGCACAGGCTGAGTAAGAAATAACAAGCATAAAGAACAAATAAGATACACGCCTTGAGGCGCGTAGCTAACAAGAATGAATTGACGCTATAACATAGGATTAACAATAGCAACAGAGTGCATTATCAAAAGAGCATCGTCGCTCAATATATATATATATTGTTTAATTATTTGGCCAGGGTCCTACCCCATAGCCCCACTTAACGAACTTTGTTCGAGCTAGAGTTGTAATTATCGCCCTAATAATCCCGAGTGTGCACACCCCTCACAAGACAGGCCGGTAGGACGAGCTCCCATCTAGGAGGAAGACTATTAGGAAGTCGGTAGCTAATCCGACCCTACGTACCTTGATCAGAGGTATATCAAACGATGATCGGCCGAGCCGAATCCATCGTACTCTAGGTGGAGTCATTTATTTTCTTTCATCCGTTTTATATACGTTATTCAAAGATGCATTATTTGACGGTACAAGTTATAATGATCATAATCGATAGCTATTTGAAGCGAAACAAAACACAAGCAACAAGCAAACACACCACTCGACCGAGTGGTGGTCTCGGCTAGAGGCCGAAGGGCCGAGGAAGGCGAGAGGGCCAAAGGCCGTGGGGAGTATGGTGGTCGAAAGACCGCAAACGAATATTGATAATACGGAAGGAAAAATACGCTCAATGATATAGCTAGGTACAAGCGAAACAGATAATGAGAATGAACGTATAAAACAAGAATATATGATGATCAAGCAAGCGTATCAAACAAGATAATGGTTAGTGAGAGATTTGTGATCAACGTTCTTACCTTACTAGCGAAGTCACAAGATCAACTCAAGGCTTTAGAACGGTACTTCCTCGAACACACAACCTAAAATCAACCAACAATACACCAATTACTAACCATCACCCTACTAGTGCATCCAAGGCACTCTAACTTTGGATTTCAACATTCAAACGACCTCTAAACAACACCAAATTCGCACAACACCCTCCCAAGTATACTAACAACATTAATCCATCTATAAATCACCATAATAACAACTTAAACATCCAAATTAGGCAAAATTCAGAAATGGGCAGAAAACAGTCTCATCAATTAAAACCTCATGAAACATTCCCAAATCAAAACCATGGTTTACCCATCTCATAACAAGCATCCCCTCCAAATTTCACATAATTCCACCCATGAAATCACCCCCAAACAACCATGAACCCTAATTTCAAAAGCCCTAATATAGAAACCAATATTTCATGCACCAAAACCACAATCAAGCATGGATAGGATTAATTAAAGTCATTCCCACAATTAAAATCATGATCATACTACAAAAGGCATAAGATTAAGGAAGCCCTAATCTGAAAATTATGAGAGAGAGAGGTTAAACTTACAACTCTTGGTGTAAAAACCAAGAGAGAGGGCAAAAGGGGGGGTCGGCGGTGGTGCGCAGGTGGCGGCGACGGGCGGTCGGCGGCTAGGGCAGCGGCGCTCTCCTTCTTCTCTTCTCCTTCTTCTCTTCTTCTCTTCACGTCGCTCTTTTTTTTTTTTCTTCTCTTTCTTGCTGCAGCCGTGAGTGAGTGAGGGGAGGGTTTTGGGTTTTTATTTTATTTTTTGTAGAAAATAGGAAGGGTTTAGTAAGGGTATTTCGGTAATTTCGTCCAACAGTTGCCCAATTAGGAAAGCGTCTCTAAACGGAAGGTATACCCTAATTTCCAAAATAGATTTTCACGCCCTTAAAACGAGATTCTCCCAATACTTTGCACAATTCAAGTAACCCAAAAATATGGGGTGTTACAATCTTCTCTCCTTAAAACAAAGATTCGTCCCGAATCTTTAAACCCATTCCTCAAAAGTTTCGCTCTTCATTGGTAACGTTGATCACAAGATAGAATGTATATTTTGAAACGGTAGTACAAGAGCATGCCCATGGCATAAGCAAAAAGGGTATTCGAATGAATATTGGAGTAGGTTGTGACAAAGCACACAAAGCACCTTACAATAGTGCACATAAGAGTAAGTTAAAATCACATCAATCACATAACACAAGAGTTCAAGCGAAGGTAAACAAGGCGTGCAGGGTTCTCGTCCCCCTTAAAATAAAGGTTCGTCCCGAACCGAAAATATCTTAATCCAACAGGTGAGGGTACTTTTCACGCATAACTGACTCCACTTCCCAAGTTGCTTGTTCAACATTGTTATTACACGACAAAACCTTTACCATACGTGTTTCAGTTCGTCTAGTTTTCCGTACCTTGGTGTCCAGAATTTTCAATGTCGCTTCCTCATATGTCATAGTTTCATCCAACTCGATAGTTTCCGGGTTTAACACATGAGATGGATCACTAACGTAATGCCTAAGTTAAGAATGCCTGAGTTGAGAAACGTGGAATACGTTGTGTACCTTATCGTGGTTCGCAAACAAGTTTAACTCATAAACGACTTCTCCAATCCTTTTAGTCACTTTGTAGGGTCCAATGAATTTTGGGTTTAGTTTTCTTTTCTTTCCACCCCACCACACCTCTGGTAGGTGACACCCACCTGAGCACCATGTGTCTTTCATTGATGTGCGCACTTTGTCAGACTATCTACGATAACCCAAATTATTCTTCTCCTTGGGCGTCCTACGTAATCCTGCAATGAAATCCATGGGTATGGATCTCCATTTCCATTCCGATACAGTAGTGGTTATATTTTGCCTTGAGATCTCTTGTGTTCACTCTTAACCTTTCGACAAACTAAACTCCTAGACACAAAGTTACCAACATCCTTCTTCATTCCAGACCACCATAACACCTTACTCAAATCTTGATACATCTTATCTTCTCCTGGGTGTACCAAATATTTGTTGGCGAGAGCTTCGGTTAGAATTTTGTCCCTCAATGTAGCGTTATCAGGTATGCAGATCCGAACCTGAAATCGAATGATACCATTTCGCACTTTCGAACACTTTGGGCTCCATTGACAGTTTGTACAACGTTGTTTTATCAGTCGACTGCAACTCCTTTAATTCACCCCAAGACATCATCCTCAATTTATGTTGTTCCTGAAGTCACTTCTGGTTCAGTCAATTGGACTCCAAAATTAAGGAATTCGTCTCTTAGTTTCTCCCTATGATCGACTAATGACACCGAATGTATAGACTTTCTGCTTAGAGCATCAGCTACAATATTGGCTTTTTCTTCATGATACTGTATTTCCATGTCGTAGTCTTTGGTCAACTCTAACTATCTCCTCTTGCGCATATATAGCTCCTTTTGTGTGAATATTATACTTTAGATTCTCATAATCAGAAAAGATTTCGAACGCAACCTCAATAAATAGTATCTTCTTGCCTTTTAATTTAACTAGTATGATCTTAATCCCAGTTCCACTTATCTACACGTTCTGTGTTTTATTGTCCAACATTGTCGAATTCCTTCACAACAGCTTCGACTTACGGTTCTGCACCTTTAAACAAAATTTGGCCTCAATCATTTCATACACCTTTAAGCGGGATCGTTACAAGAACCATATCTTAAATTGGTGGTAAAATCAAATTCTCCAACTATTAAAACTTCAAGATACGACACTACAAGTGTTGGAGTCTCAAAATGGCACTACAGAGCTACTACATACCATGATGCGTTTACATTCGACCATCTTGCTCAAGAAATAAACTTTATCAATCCAAGCCAACTCTCCAGTGCGTTCAAATGAAGCCACTTACCAAATGACCAAACCTCTATAATTTAAGATTCTTAACAACTTTAACCCAAAAGTATTTGCTACCAAAAGATCCGCCACTACAGTCGAGAGGGCATTAGCAACTTGTTTAGAAGACTTAGTCTTTCATTCTCCATGAATACACCCTTATGCTTTGTTCATTGCACAACTATTGTACAAGCGATGATTGCTAATGTCACCCTATTTCCACATTAGCTTCATCCATAATGAACTATGATTAACAATTACCTTAGGGGGGGTGTCACTTGCGCATAATATATAAGCTCTAATAACGATTTGTAGCATCTTATAATCACGTGAGGCATCCTCCAACTATCCATAAGTTATCCCACTTTATCCACTAGATCACAATAGACACGTCAAAATGTCAAATCCAAAATTCTTCTCGCTACCTTAACTTGCAAAGTTTAAACTTCAAAATCTTATAGATTACCTCAAGATCAAGTCGTTCTCCATAACCAAATTTCATAGCCATACACCACGGGATGTAGCTCAACTTCCGATTCGCAATAATTTCCTTTTGCACACATACTACTTACTTCATCTCTAATGTGTTTACAACTTTATTATCTGATGACACCTCACTTGATCCCATACCTTGATATGTAACGATTTTCCTTTACTCGAACTTATAACCTACTAATTCAACTCACGATATCAAGTCCAAAGATAGCAGAAGATCGTTTACACATAACTCACTTGTCCAACAGTTTATCCATAAATGGTATAGTAGTCTCTCAAACTCAAAATTTCATTGTTGCAGCATAGTGGATGGTTATTTTCTTCTTATCCATGATTGAGTAAGTTTCCTTGGCAACGTATATGACCGAGAAACCCTTAAATATATTTTCCTTTTAGCTTCCTCACACTACAACCAGGCCAAGTACTTACGAGAAAATGCATATCATCTCTTGGAGCTGGATCTTCCTTTAGTCAGTCCACCGTTTCCATTGGGGTTAAATCCTCCATACCTATAATTATTCAAGATGTATTCAAGCATCGCTCCTCCTCGTATATCAAACGTCCCACACTTGGATCATGTGACCCTCAAAACAAGATTATGTAGCAAGGTTCAAAAGCCTATCATTTTCTCCATTACCAACATTATTATTTTCCGAGCCATTGTTGTTTCCATTACCCCCATTATTATCAGCGTTGTTCTGCGCTGCGTTGGCCATGTGGGTCACAGCCTGAACCATTACTTCCTGATGCTGTGCCATTTGAGCCAGGATAGCTGTCAAATCAGGACCGTTGTTTCGCACCATTGTCTATAAAGCAATAACATTTGAATCGGTTGTAACCAATTCAATTAGATTCCGTACTAGATCTTGACATATGTAAGCATAAATTGATATATTTCAATCCATAAATGAACAATAAATCGCATAGTCAGCGAATCATGATGATAATTCAGCTCAGAAGTGTAAGTATATCGAAATCAACATTCGTCTATTCGTCTCGCCCGAGTTTAACTTTTCGGAGCTTTCCGGTTTTTTTTTTTTTTTTTTTCGGTAAACACGACTCGTGTTCACTGTAGCACGAGTCGCGCCAGGACCAGTAGCAACGGACGAACGAAAATTCGAGCATAACAACAATCAACACACATTAGAACTTCAAATAGCACTTAAATCACATCAATCTTAATGAATAGTCATAAATAGCATTGGGGTATTGTCCCCATCACTTAGACGTATACATTAACAAGACACCAACTAAAATTATAAGTTGATAAAACATACAATCTTCAAATTTGACTTATCGGTGCCATAAAGTTCAAACAATTAAAAGGATAATAAACTCATCATACTCTCAATAATCCTCCACCAGAAGAGTGATCCTCAATATTTCAACAAACGAAACTATGATCAAAGATATATAGAGCCTCATAAGCTATCGACCCCATCGTCCATTCTAATACTTCATTGACACTTTAATATATCGGTTCGTCTTATTCATTCCCAAATTTCAATACTCAAAGTAGGGTACTAGCATGCATATGGTTCTTTTCATCTAACCCAAATAATAAATTGAACAATATACACGAAGCCCTTAAATTTTTCATGCTTAACTCTCTTATAGACTCACCCTTACTAGTCATTTCTTCGACTTTTCACATTTCACCTCAAGTAGTCAAGATTTCTCACCTATTGGCATGTAATCAAGTTAGATGGAGTCTCACGGGGTATTCTAAAAGGGATAAACATAAGTTTTAATTTGTCAATTGTTTTCTCTCAATTTTCTCATTAACATGAATAGGGTATCGTGGACAGAAAAGAAGAACCAAATGGGTGTTTTGAAATTTGTGGTTTAACATTATCTCACTCAAACCAATCCAACATCATGATCCAAATCGTAACTCATCTTCAAGGACCAAAAGAATTTAACAACAGTGGCATTAAGTAAGCAAGGCCTAAACCATCACCACACTCATCCTCAATATATCCCAAATACCTTTCACGTCATTATATAACTTAAAATAGCTTCGAGTCCTTCTAACATAACCTCTAGTCGCCCTTACTACTTATCACACTCCTCGTAATAAATAAGCGCAATATGCTGAACTAATTACCCTTGGAGTTATAACTCAAAGAATCATACTTTCTATCAATATCAATGAAAAACTACAATGAGATGCTTCCCAATAGTGACATTCGGTCTCAAATCAAGTCTCGAAGTCGGCTCTAAAACTCTGTAGTAAATGTAGGGAAACACATAGCACTTAGCAATCAGCATGCGTATGAATGCACCCGTCCCGTTCCCAGTTTGTAAATTTCTTAAAACAAGTTTTGAAAACTTTTGTAGACTCGACGAATCAGAACCTATGGCTCTGATATCAACTGTAACAACCCTAAATTTTGACCAACTATAATAGAAATAAATTTAGAATTGTCACGCCGCAATTGACTATCAAGTCAATTGCTAGGCTAGAAATTCAACTACAATTAACCAACGGAAAATAAAACAGCGGAAGTCTTTAAATGTCGAGCTATAGTTCTCAAAACGAAATCCAAATTACAAAATCAGAACGAAATGAAGTCTGAGACAAAAACAAAGTCTTTCGAAAATTCCCAATCGAAAATTCCCAACATGATCAACTTCGTAAGCATGCAGTCATATCATCAAGACCTGTCAACTATGCCATCGAAGATTGACATAGGCCCCAGAACACGGTAGGGACGAACCAGAAAACAGAACGTCAGCACAGGCTGAGTAAGAAATAACAAGCATAAAGAACAAATAAGATACGCGCCTTGAGGAGCGTAGCTAACAAGAATGAATTGACGCTATAACATAGGATTAACAATAGCAACAGAGTGCATTATCAAAAGAGCATCGTCGCTCAATATATATATATATTGTTTAATTATTTGGCCAGGGTCCTACCCCATAGCCCCACTTAACGAACTTTGTTCGAGCTAGAGTTGTAATTATCGCCCTAATAATCCCGAGTGTGCACACCCCTCACAAGACAGGCCGGTAGGACGAGCTCCCATCTAGGAGGAAGACTATTAGGAAGTCGGTAGCTAATCCGACCCTACGTACCTTGATCAGAGGTATATCAAACGATGATCGGCCGAGCCGAATCCATCGTACTCTAGGTGGAGTCATTTATTTTCTTTCATCCGTTTTATATACGTTATTCAAAGATGCATTATTTGACGGTACAAGTTATAATGATCATAATCGATAGCTATTTGAAGCGAAACAAAACACAAGCAACAAGCAAACACACCACTCGACCGAGTGGCCGAGTGGTGGTCTCGGCTAGAGGCCGAAGGGCCGAGGAAGGCGAGAGGGCCAAAGGCCGTGGGGAGTATGGTGGTCGAAAGACCGCAAACGAATATTGATAATACGGAAGGAAAAATACGCTCAATGATATAGCTAGGTACAAGCGAAACGGATAATGAGAATGAACGTATAAAACAAGAATATATGATGATCAAGCAAGCGTATCAAACAAGATAATGGTTAGTGAGAGATTTGTGATCAACGTTCTTACCTTACTAGCGAAGTCACAAGATCAACTCAAGGCTTTAGAACGGTACTTCCTCGAACACACAACGTAAAATCAACCAACAATACACCAATTACTAACCATCACCCTACTAGTGCATCCAAGGCACTCTAACTTGGGATTTCAACATTCAAACGACCTCTAAACAACACCAAATTCGCACAACACCCTCCCAAGTATACTAACAACATTAATCCATCTATAAATCACCATAATAACAACTTAAACATCCAAATTAGGCAAAATTCAGAAATGGGCAGAAAACAGTCTCATCAATTAAAACCTCATGAAACATTCCCAAATCAAAACCATGGTTTACCCATCTCATAACAAGCATCCCCTCCAAATTTCACATAATTCCACCCATGAAATCACCCCCAAACAACCATGAACCCTAATTTCAAAAGCCCTAATATAGAAACCAATATTTCATGCACCAAAACCACAATCAAGCATGGATAGGATTAATCAAAGTCATTCCCACAATTAAAATCATGATCATACTACAAAAGGCATAAGATTAAGAAAGCCCTAATCTGAAAATTATGAGAGAGAGAGGTTAAACTTACAACTCTTGGTGTAAAAACCAAGAGAGAGGGCAAAAGGGGGGGTCGGCGGTGGTGCGCAGGTGGCGGCGACGGGCGGTCGGCGGCTAGGGCAGCGGCGCTCTCCTTCTTCTCTTCTCCTTCTTCTCTTCTTCTCTTCACGTCGCTCTCTTTTTTTTTTTTTTTTTTCTTCTCTTTCTTGCTGCAGCCGTGAGTGAGTGAGGGGAGGGTTTTGGGTTTTTATTTTATTTTTTGTAGAAAATAGGAAGGGTTTAGTAAGGGTATTTCGGTAATTTCGTCCAACAGTTGCCCAATTAGGAAAGCGTCTCTAAACGAAAGGTATACCCTAATTTCCAAAATAGATTTTCACGCCCTTAAAACGAGATTCTCCCAATACTTTGCACAATTCAAGTAACCCAAAAATATGGGGTGTTACACTGGCGGTGACCGGCGGTTGTTCATATCATCATATGTACATCAACATCAGTTGGAGCAAAGAACATATTTCTAAGTGCCAAAACAAATTATAGATAAACTCTAGCTAGTTTATACGGAGTATATGTTTTTTTCGTCTTGTAACAAAAAAAAAAAAAAATTTAAAGATTGCATAAACAAATGTAGTCGGCAAATGATCATATATTATATTCATAATCGTCGTAAACAAAACTAAAATGCATCAATAGTGGCTCTTGAAAAACTCAAAAATTACAACAATAAAATGAAAGATAAAAGTGTACTTGAGTACTAAACATGATTTAGAGGGAGAAATGAGGAAAAAGAAACAAAACTAACTAAACTTAATCTAGAGAAGAAAAATGAGTGTTGAAAATTTTAGGATTAATTAACTGTTATTGCGTTAATTAAGTAAGTAATAATTATGTAAAGTTTCCTTAATTGCGTTAAATAAGTAACTAATAATTATGTAAAATTTCCTAATTGCGTAATTGTTATACCAGTATTATAGGATTATAAATAAAAAATCATCGCTGTTGATTGCAATTGAGATTACACAAAGTTGACAGCGAGGAGAGGAGGCGAAATAATGGGTAGCAGGCGGCGAATATGTTGGTCACTATTACCATCGGAGCTTCTGTTGTCGATCGCAGAACGCTTGGAAACGCGATCAGAAATCTTGAACTTCAAGCTAGTCTGCAAAACATGGGGAAACATAACGCTTGAGGTCTCGAAAAACATGTTAGGTCCAATATTCCCGCATAGATTCTACGCCAAAATGCCTAACCACTTTGATGTAGGGTGGAACCCCAAATATTATATCAACTATGGTTCAGCCTTGGTTACAAGCTGCGTTTTTCGAGTGACTTCGCTTGTAGACCTAGAGCTGTCTCCATGGATGGTTCTCGTCGAGTAGTTCAACCCTGGCAAGCTGTCCCTATTCCGCGCCTTTTCACGGGTTAATCGTGTCAACTCTTCGGATCTACTGAGTGTTCTTGATTGGTCTCGATGTAGTTTTGCTGAGCTACATCGGTTTCATACGCTTTATCAACTTGATGTCTATATCTTGAAGAAAAAAAAGGGAACATGCCGCCCAATGGAAGGCCTATGGTGATTTTTGTAGACGGAGTACTTATTAGTAATAATAATAATAATAAGTACAATTATAATGCGTTGCTGTTGTACGATGGTGGCAATTTGGGTAAAGTAATGGTGCGAGATGGTAAAGTGGTTAGGATTCATAATGTTAGTGGCTTTGATTGGGTGGTTAACAAGGCGGTTGACATCTTCGACGATTTTATCATGATTAAGGATGTAGTTTACGCAATCGATAGGAAAGGATGATTGTATTGTACACGGAGACAAAAAGATTCTGATGAGGTATCAACAACTTTGAGAAATATCGTCAAAGAGGGAGTTGGGATGGGTACCGAGTTTGATGGGAGGAAACGACTTGTTGAATCATGTGGCGAATTGTACCTACTTCATAGATCGCTTAAAGAGAGGGTTAAGGTTTATGGTTTGAATAAGAGGGAGATGAAATGGGAATAATTGGTTAAGGGTATTGGTGATGATAGAATATTCTTTGTTACTCTTGGTTCTAGTTTCGTTTTACCAACAAAATATTTGCCTGGATGGCGCGGCAATTGCCTTGTCTTTTCTAGTGCTTGTTTCCCTACCTATAATGATCTATATGGTCATAATTCCGGGATTTTTGGGTGTAACTTTTCACTAGGTGATCAACTTCTGCTTGCTGTTTACGACTTTGGGAGTGGCCAGGGTCAGTTATAGAATCTTACCCTGGCTATTCTAAAGTGTTCTGGCCGCCCCCTGCTTGGTTGTCATCGCCTCCACCTTTGAACTGAATCTTTAAGGGTGGCATCAAATCAGGCTGCGAAAATATCTCAAATGCATTGTGCATAACCCATATGACAGTGTCAAGTTGCGGTTTAACCTCGGAGAGCTTGGTGAACTGGTGTGTCTAATCTGGTGGCTTGTGGACTACATCATGCTCTTCCTTAGATAATTGATATGATGTCGTGTCAAGCAGGTTTTCCGAGTGTTTTTGACAAGTACTTACATCACCAACTCTGTCTTAAGTCAGCTGGTAGACTGACTGACTGATCATTGATGACAGAAAATTGTTAGTTTGTCTCTGTACTAGTGTCTTCAGTCAATCAAACATTGAGGTTCGAAACCTCGTTACTGAATTCTGTTCACTACTTCGTTGCAGAAGAATAGTTCAACTTCAGTCTCAAATTATATTTGTTAGGCGTATCTCAGGTTACACATGGCAAACAAATTTAAAATGTTCATGGCAAGCTGCTTACTTCTTCCTCCCCTAGCTGCCCTAACTTAATTTAACAGAAATACAGTGAAAATGTAACACTGTGCAACCTTTCATGATAATGCTACTAGGTTTGCAGAATTCTGCACTCACGTTCAGTTTTAAACTTGCAATTCTAGTTCTATAAATTTAGACATTTACATGGTTGTACGAAATAAAAACCGATACTGAATTCTGCCAGAGTAAAATGAAGAGAATTTTAAGTTATGTATTTAACATTAGAATTTGCCTTGACATTAGATTCCGTACTTGATTAGATTTGATTGCGGACTTTTCCTTCTTCGAAACAATTGCTGTTTTGTTGGTCAGAAATGCCTTAAGACAGGTTATGTTAATAACAATTTGGTACAGAAATGAGGGTTGGTTGATCAATCGGATTTTTAAATTGTCATTTCTCCGGTTGGCCTATGAATCCCCTGATTCTTCAGTGTTTGAACAGAATGTGTGACCAGATAAATTTGAAGATTAAAATCTTCTTGCTAGTTGATAGTTTTGTGGAAAAAGCTGTTAGAATCTGTTACTGGCTTAATGGGTTCCTACAGTAGTCAAGAAGTCCGAAAATAAAAAACTGGTACATTACACAATTTGGCGTGAAAACCTGTTAGAATTTGTTAGTGGGTTGTTATAAAGCCATTTTACAAGCCTGCCTTTTAATTTGGGCTTTCCTTGCTGCTCTTGTTTGTTCAAACATTAATTTGTCCATTTTCCTAATGAGATGCTAAATTGCTCGCAAGTGTTTCCAAAACAAACGTTATTACATGTCAATTATTAGGTTTGTAGGCATATCAGACGGAGAAACTACCCTTAATATATAGTGATGCTCGGATTTGGGTACAAGCTAGCACGAATACAAATTTAAGTATCATCCGAGCCAGGGAAATGGGGTAGCCAATATATATATATATATATATATATATATATATATATAGTGAGGATCATAAGAGTACCCCTCTTTAGGTGAGTACTGCGCACCCAATCTTGACCGTTAGATGACATAGATCCTACGGTCAGCTGAACACACACGTCATAGAGGGCAATTGAGTAATTTGCGATAATAAACAAAACCCTCCCTCCCACGCTCAGTTTCTCTCTCCTCTCATTTCTAATTCCCAAATTTTCGAGCTCACCATTTTATCTCTTCATTTTCTCTCTCCTCAGTTCCTCCCTAATCATTCGCCGCCACCGTCGCCTCCATCGCAGTCGCCTTCATCTCTCTTTGAATCTCGCGGCTTCTCACTCTTTCGCCATCGCACCTGCCATCGGCGCCTCCGTTATTCTCTCTCGTCGCCGCTACACACTAGGTTTTCCGGCAAGAATCCGTCACGCCTGGTTCTTCCTCGCGGCCACTCTCTACTCACTTTGATTTCATTCATTGATTTTTACGAGGTTCGTCTTATTTTCATCTGTAGTTTAATTTTTCTAATGGTTCTTTACTTGCTCAAACCCTAATTAATTCGATAGATGCAATTGTAGGTCGAATCGAGGTGGAATTCGCTAGGTTTTTCATTTTTTCACAATTGTTCGACATTTTTTGGAGCTTCGATCGACCTTTTTTTGGAGCTTCGATCGACATCGACGATGATTGCAGGTTAGTTATTCATCCTTTTTCTCGAATGAATTCGATATATACACGATTTGATCTGTTTTTTTTTTTTCCGTTAATTATTACATCCGATTTATGATTGAGATTTTTTATTTCGAAATTGCGTGAAATAGGATTTATTTTTTATTTGAATCGTCAGTCGCTCCGACTTGAGATGAAGGTAATTGCGATTGATTTCGATTTTCGGCTACCGATCGCCAGAGTTGCTTAGTTTTGTGACAAGTTTTTGGTTTTATGCTTATAGTTGAACAATTTTGGAGGTACATGTTTCAATTTTGAGTTTGATAACGTAGTTTTAATTTTTCAGTTGAATATGTGTCGTTTTATGGGAAACTGTGTGGCATTGTGTGAAGAGTTGGAAATTCGGTGGTGTCCTTGTATGGATATTCAGTGTCTATATGGACACACTTTTGTGTCATTGTATTGATATTCGGTGTAATTGTATGGACACTCTTGTATCATTGGTTGGAGGTGTCATTGTATGGACATTGAGTGTCATTGGACGGAGGTGTCATCGTGTGTACGCTCTTCTGTCATTGTATAGACAGTAGGTGTCATTGGATGGAGGTGTCATCGTATGGACACTCCTGTGTCATTGTATGGTGTTTGGAGCGCACTTTTTTTTGCGTGATCTTGCTCTCTTTCCAATTTTCCATTTTTGCTGCTTGTGGTGGATTGTGTTTGGCAGTTGGCTCTGATGTCAAGCCTATCCTAGTATTAGTATCTTTAGGAACCTTTTGTCTTGTCATAGTGATTGCGAATTTGTGATTCGGGCTCTCTACGTTTAGTTATTGGACTAGAACAACTTTCCTATGCTTCTTCTGTAGTTGCTTGTAGTGTATATGTAGTTACTAGTTGTGCTGGAATTGGAATTGCATTGTTGCTAGCTTGTAAACATGGGTAAGATCAAATTTTGGTGACGGTTTGTCATGATGGATTATCCCAGAAGTTAATTGTTGAAAACTGTAATTTGGTGTTGCTTGAATTACTCTCATTTGTGTTGGATATATCTAAAGCATTTCTTAGGATGTCTTTGGCTGCTGCTGATAATAGCATTTTTGTTTTATTAGTTTCTTTCGAAATCTGCTATAGCTTATGTGGTGGAGTGCTCGTTATCAATTTGTCATGCTTGTTATCGTTTTTTTTTAAGGATTCTATTTTCTTTCATTGTGGAAAGACCTGATTCTGAGTATGTGATCTCGGATTAAAAAGAGATAGGCTTGGAGTTTTTTTAACCTGTCAGAGAACTCTGTGGACTTTCAGTGTCGGTTTATGCTTCTATTTCCTCTTAAAAGCTGGCTAGCTCAAGTGGAAGAGCATCGTGTAATGCACGAGGTGTGGGTTCGACTCCCACGTCGGCTTCAAATTTCTAGAAACTTTCAATCTGGTTATTATTGTTCTAATGTAATTGAACCCACAAAGTTGTGAAAGTTTGCAGAAGTGAGAAGGAAGAGGCATGTCGTGTGTCTCTTTTACTAATCGTTGCATGCATTAAGGGCAAATAAGGATGAATAATATGTTTTAATAGTGAATGGATGTCCTTATCTATTTTGGAAGATAATTGAAGTCATCTTAAGTAAACAAAGCATCTGCCACATTCGTTTCAAAAAGATTTTCAGAAATTGTGCCTATAATTCAGGTTTGTGCAGCTTACTAGTGATAATTCTTTTACCAATTTGCAGTTCAAGTTTAAAATGGACTGCCCAACATGCTTTGTTCAGTATTGGCAATTTACATTACTCTATTTGGAGAGGTGATTTCTCCTAGCATTAGAATCTGTTTTGGGCAAAATTTTGGTGGAAATTGAAGTCCTTCAAGATAGAATTCAAATAATACTAGTTAAGGCATTAGATGATCGTATTTGCTATGATCTATGCTTAAGATATCAGATGCCAGATACAGGTAGCACCTCAGTGTCACCAGTTAGTTAAATATAGGCCTGGTGCAATTTTGCTCTTAATTTCGTGACTTTAGAGAAGTTGACTTCAGCTGAAGACGGTGGAAGCCGCAACATCATTGGAATTGCACAACCTCACAAAATTTAAGAGTAACGTACTAAGCGCAAATTGTGACATCAGATTTTATTCAAAATCCAAAAACAAAAAGTTCGGCTTTGACCAGTTTGTGAAATCGTAGTGCCGAAAAGCCTCCTTGTCATATTATAGCCGACATGGGAGTTGAACCCACACCTTGTACATTGCACACGCTCTACCAGTTTGAGCTAATCGGCTTTGAGAAGAAATAAGACATTACATAATCTGTAGCCCTCTATTTCTCATCCTCATTTCTCACTGCTCAAAAGAATATTTCCACTTTGGAATTGCTCAAAAGCATCACATAGTGATAGACACCCTACAATCCGGTGACACTAAACTACCATAGAATGACACAAACCCAAAATGTATGTATCACTATGAACCAAGCATAGGGGCTGCATTCACGTTCTAGGGAAAGGCATATATACAGTATACAACTGTTCCTATGTACCTTCTGAGATTTAAAGCTTCAATTTCCAGCAGAAGTGAAGTTGGAGCTTACATAGTATAAGTCCAGTACACGACATAAGCATATGCAAAACTTATCGACCTGCCATACTCAATCCCACACTGAAGAGCCTTATTTTTCAATCACCTGCAGCCCTATAAAAGTAGCCATATCACATAGAAAGATGTACAGAACAGACAAACATTTGATTCCCCTTTGTTGTCGAGCACCCAACTTCAAGTCCATGGCTAGAAAAAAAATATACAAACCTCACCTGCTTTTCGTTCAATCCCCACATCCCTTGAGAAAAAACACGCAACCTTGAAGAATCCACGGACTCAAGGCTATAGCTCTAATGTGTGTTCTAGGTCATACAAGCAAGATACTAAAAAAACCCCACTTGAAACCAGGGATTATGAATGATGCATGAGTCCAATGACAAACTTCAGTTTATGTGATTTTCTAACTTACTAGACTTGAGCAGCCGGTATCAACGTAGACACCTCAGATGAACAGAAAGAATCATTCCAAACAAGCCATCAAAATAATGCAAGTATTGTATCATGTCCATAACAGAACAGAACTACAGAAGACTAACACTCCTCATAATTAAATTTGCTATATCTTCCAAATGTAATGAAACGAGTATAACCTAGACCATCCAGTCAAAATGTGTTCATTCACTTCCAAATGACACACATTTGTTCATAGAGTGACACAAGTTTGTCGATAGAGTGACACAATTAGTTTCCTCCACATAATGACACACGTTTCACACAAGATTGTTCATAGAATTACACAGCCATAGAATGACACACGTTTGTACATAGAGTAGGGTTGTCCATAGAGTGACAGAGGTTTGTTCATAGAACGACACGACTTTGTCTATAGAACGACACGAGTTTGTCAATAGAATGACACAACCATAGAATGACACACGCTTGTTCATAGAATGACACGGGTTTGTCCATACAATGACACACCATCCAATAAAACAGGTTGTCCATACAATTACAAAGAGTTGTCCATACAGTGACACGAGTTTTTCTACAAAATGACACGGGTTTGTCCATACAATTACACTGCGTTGTCCATACAATGACATATCATCCAATGACATAGGTTTTCCATGGAATCACACCACCACCAATTTGGCAAACAATGACACGAGTTTATCAATAGAATGACACGGGTTTGTCCATACAATTACACTGAGTTGTCCATACAATGACACACCATCCAATGACACAAATTGTCCATAGAATGGCACATGTTTGTCTATACAATGACACGAGTTTGTCCATACAAATCATGTGACTCCAAAAGTCCAAACAATGTGATTGCGGTTCTAAACATCAAGAAGTGTGAACCAGAAAAGTCATAAGGAAGATATATTAAATAAGGCATACAACCATGAGATCAATTCAAAGCTAATATATACGTACCAAAAAAAGATGTATCAAAGCTGAAATTTGAATTTGATGAGCTTAATTATGACATCTTAATCCGATTAAAGTTGATTAATACTAATTGAAAATTCAAAATCATACTATAACAATTAGATTCAATTTGATTTAAGTTACGAAATCAATTAATCATAACAAATCTAAACATTACGAAGTAGAACTACTGTGATTTCGATCTAAACATACAAATTTGATTAAGAACATCAAACCTAATATTTGACGTCGACGAGGAAGGTGACGCGGTAGAGCTGCGACGATGAGATTGAGGGAGATCGAAATTTAATCGATTATACAGATTAAAAGTCTAACCCTAGATTTCGACCAAACAAAAAAATATTAAAAATGAGGATCAAACCTGGATTTCAACGTCGACAGGGATGAGAACTGCAACGGCGAGGTGAGGAAGACGCCGGAGATGGAGTTTCTTAGGAGAGAGAAAATAGGAGAGAGAGAGTGCAGGAGGAAAGCTTGGGAGGAGAGAGGAAACGAGGAGCGCGCGATTTTTAGATTGTGACTCAGGAGCTGCTGACCCCCTTTTTTTTTTAATTATTTGTTTTTGCGTCTTTATGCTCGGTTGTCATTCTATGTGACACTCTGTGTCACTCTATGGGAGTGCGCAGTTCTCACGCGAGCATGAGTTCGCACCTGATCTCGCCTGTATATATATATATATATATATATATATATATATATATATATATATATATATATATATATATATATATATATATATATATATATATATATATTGCGCACTCCCATAGAGTGACACAGAATGACACATACACTACTACAAAAGGTAGATTCTACAGCGGTTATTTTCTAAATATATAGCGCTTTAAAACCGCTGTCTATTGGGAGCGCTGTGTATAATATAGGTATATACGACAGCGTTTTAAAACCGCCGTCTAAGTACACCATACTACAACGGGGCAAAACCGCTGTATAAAGTGCTCAAAACTACTGTATAAAGTGCCCAGAACCGCTGTGTAAAGTTTTTTTTTTTTTTTTTGGTACCGGTGCTATTGGTAGGGCTGTAGGGGCATTCGACTTATATATATGCATATAAAGAAAAAACATGCAACTCGAACAACACCATTCCTTTACGAATCCCACAAACAACCTTTACAAAATAAAAGCACCTTCCTACCATTCAAGCCAAAATATATCATCCATCGAAATATTCAACATTCACCAATCCCACAAACCTTTACAATCTGAAACTATGCACATACTCTAAATAAGCCAAACTACTACTATACTAGAATATCAAAAGTTGTGGACGATATAACCCGATCATTTGCTCCTCACAGCATCAATTCGGCATATCGCACACGTTGGGAACTACTGCAATAATCAATAAATTGGGGTTATTAAAGAAGTGAAAATAAAACAACCACGTCACACATACCATAGTGCCAACTGTCATGTAAATTCATCATAGCTACACACCATGAGTTGAGTATCTATGCTCATAAGAAACTAAGCCAGCTTTGAAAGACTTATAAATAGAAACAAAGCAAAACTTGCACAAATCAAAACATTAGGCTGAGCAAATTATAAGATTGCAAGGAGTGCGAGCATTCCCTGATAAACTAAGTACATAACTCATGTCAATATATAGAATAATCATTTCCACACAATCATGTCCCCACCCAGCCCAAAGGAAAATACGAAAACTATAAGCAGCACAATTTGCACAAGCCATAAGAGACTTACTACTTAAAGAGAACGGATAAGTAAGACATAAGTAAGATGTACCTTATCAATTTTTTAGCTTACGCACAGATTGAGCGTTCTTACATTGCTATAGGCTACCATCAATAAGCTATATGAAATAATTCCTGGATTCATCCGATGACTTCTTGCATCACGCAAAACCTTGAACACACGCAACATCTAAATTACCAGTAATCCAACATGTATCAACGCACTCAAAAACATCTACATACAAATTATACAACCATCCCACCCTTTTCATTCCCACTATGATCTTTATAAGATGATGGCAGTTATAAAAATCATTCAGTATCATTCTATAAACAAAACTCTACAACCATTTCACCCTTTCAACCTCCTTAACCAGTGACATATGTATATATTACCTGTAAAAAGCGCAAAGGTCAAAATAGAAAATGCGAAAGTACACAGTATCATGTGGTGTCAGCAAAACTAATGTCAATCAAACTAGTGCAGCATCACACTTCCTAGGCATGTAACCAGCAACTCCAAAAGAAAAGATGTTTTCTTCTATATTACTCCCTATCACTCTCTTCTGTAATCTTCCCACTATAGCAAATTAAGTGAGATGTTCTATTCACGTGACAGTACTTGTACAAGCTATTATTAGTGTACAAATTGTAATGTCATCAGGGTCAATATGCAGCACCCAACATCTTCCTTACCTAGAATTTTTACAGATCATCCCAGAAACAAACTCAATCATGAGCTCAACACTACAAATCTAGTTTAAAGTTCAATAATTTCACAACTAAACTAGAATTAATCAATTAAAAAGATCCCAATAAAAAGAACGTAATTTTATAACCTCTAACTTATCTACGTGCTCAACAATGTCGACTTTTGTAATCCAATTAGCTTTTACCTTCTTCAAATAGCCCACAATCTAAATAATTTCGTACTCGATCTGAAATATGCCCACCAAATCAAGCAATAAAAAAGTCCAAACAACAAACAAGACCCATCAAATTTCGCACAAAAATAACAACTAATGTTGACAATTCGAAAATAAAATCCAACTTCACAAACCCTAATTGAAAAACCCCAAATTAGAAAATTTAAATGACAAAGACGGTAAGATCGAATCACAAATTAAAACAAGAACTACCAATTAACAATTATAATTACATCTAATACATAAAATTGTAATCGAAATCTTAATTCAATAGAGATTTAGTTACTTAAAAACAAGAGGAGAGAGAGATCATACCTTCAGTAGGAGGTCGTCGTGGTCAGTCGGAAAATGCAACCCGTGGTTGGCCGGAAAACGCAGATCAGGATTTAGGAAGAGGAGCAAACAAAAATTGGGTGTAAAATAAAAAACACAACTCGAGTTGTGTTACAGAGAGGCGAGGCGGAAAGTTCGAAGGGAGACCACATGTTTTATTTTTAATTTGTCCATTTTTTTAAAATCCGCTGTCTAATGGAGTAAAAAGCGCTGTGTAATGTAAACAAATGATAGCCGTTCAAAATCGCTGTCTAAGGCTCAAAAACCGCTGTATAAGAGGGTAATTATAGATAGCGGTTCAAAACCGTTGTGTAATGAGTGCTGTATAATGCTTAAATTGGCATAGTGATACAATGACATGCGCATATTATACGCAAAAATTAAAAAAAAAAAAGATAAGCATCCTTCCCTCTTCCCGTCATTCTCTTCACTCACTTTCTCTCTCCTCTTCCTCCCATCTCCTCCTCTTTCTCTCTCATCCAAAGTCCCGAAAAACTTTACAAAAATTCATCAAATTTCTCAAGTCTGGGTTTCGAATTTACATAGAATCACTGCGAATTTAGATCAATGATGAAGAACGCCTAAAATCAGGTTCTTGAAACGAGAAGATGATGGTAAAATCAAGCGAAATCGCGATCTCCATTTGTTCGATTCGATCGGATTTAGTAACGGCTATTGTGTAAAGATTGAGACGAGATTATGCATCATGAAATCATCAAAGAAGTGGATCGCGGCGAACATTACATTTGATTGCATGCTAATGAGGTCAAAATTCTAGGTTAGATTTCTTTACATTTCAAATCTTACTTTTTTCAATTTTATGTAATCTTTGCGGAATTTTGATTTTGTTCATCTATATGTGTGACGCATTTTGATTTATAATTTGTTATTGTTTGTTCATTCATTTGTTCTAGTTTTTGGATTTATAATTTAGTGGAAAATACAATGACACCAACTAAACAAGATAATGACACTATGTTTTGAATATGAGTTGAACGATCTAATTTTAAAATTAAATTTGTAGGTTTGAGATTTTTAGATTTCGTGGAAAATACAATGACACTTACTGAACAATAAAATGACACTAGGTTTGAGATTAATTTTTAGAGTGAAAACATCATGTGTCATTCTATGCTAGTTCAGTGTCACTGGATGTTGGATCTCTTGTCAGTATGTGATGCTTGAGTAATTTTAGAGTGAAAATCGTTTGTGTCATTCTATGGTAGTTAAGTGTCACTGGATGTTAGGTGTCTTGTCACTGTATGATGCTTGAGTAATTCTAGAGTGAAAATCGCCTGTGCCATTCTATGGTAGTTCAGTGTCACTGGATGTACAAACGTGTGTCACAGTATGTACAAATGTGTGTCATTCTATGGTTGTGCAATTCGATGAACAATCTTGTGTCACTCTATGGACAAACTTGTGTCACTGTATGTACAAACGTGTGTCATTCTATGGTTGTGCAATTCGATGAACAATCTTGTGTCACTCTATGGACAAACTTGTGTCACTGTATGTACAAACGTGTGTCATTCTATGGCTAGCTGTGTAATTCTATGAACAATCTTGTGTCACTGTATGGACAACGTGTGTCATTGTATGTACAAGCGTGTGTCATTCTATGGTAGTTAAGTGTCACTGCATGTTAGGTGTCTTGTCACTGTATGATGCTTGAGTAATTCTAGAGTGAAAATCGCCTGTGTCATTCTATGGTAGTTCAGTGTCACTGGATGTACAAACGTGTGTCACAGTATGTACAAACGTGTGTCATTCTATGGTTGTGCAATTCGATGAACAATCTTGTGTCACTCTATGGACAAACCTGTGTCACTGTATGTACAAACGTGTGTCATTCTATGGCTAGCTGTGTAATTCTATGAACAATCTTTTGTCACTGTATGGACAACGTGTGTCATTGTATGTAAAAACGTGTGTCATTCTATGGCTGTTTAAATCCATGAACAATATTGTGTCATTCTGTGGACACACTTGTGTCATTCTATGAAGTAACATGTGTCGCCTGTTTGGATTATAGGTATTAGGTAATGTTTTGTTTCTTGCCAAAGCGGATTAGCTTAATTGTAAGAGCCCTGTGCGATGCACAAGAGTGTAGGTTCAACTCCCACATCGGTTGTAATATAACAATGATTTTTTTGGGGGAGTTTACGATTCAACAAACCAATCAATTCCCAATTTTTTTTCTGACTTTGGGTTTTGAATGTATTCCGATGTGTGTCATGAGAGGTTAGATTCTTGTTGTTGTTTAAATGTTGTTGTCATTTTGATTATCGTCTACTAAGAGCAGCTTGTCCAAGAGTAACAATAGGCCAAAGAAGAAGGAAAAATGAGTCATTGGTACTGGTTTCTATTTTTGATTTTTGAAACAGTTGCTCAGCTCACAAATACATTCGTCTATGTGGGAATCGAACCCACACCTTGTGCAATAACAATAGCACAATGCTCTAACATTTTGAGCTAATAGACGCGATAGGAGGATAAGACATTCAGAGTATATTAACATGATTACGTTGACTAGATGACTTGTTAAGAAGAATTTAACGATCATCAAGTACTAGAACTATTTCTTAAAGAAAGCAAGCCTAATGTGCTCCTTTCCTATCAGTTCCTTTATGCTAAGGTGCAACTGAATAGTTTGTGGAGTTGATTAACACTCCAAACCTGCAATATTGTGTGATCAAAGATTCTTCTAGTCAAATCTAACTCAATATCTCAGCAACTAGCTCAAAACAATAGTAATTTGCACAGCTCAAAACTAGACTTCTATTCATGTAAGCAGAGATCTTTAAAGTCCAAACACAGAGTGACAGTCATAAAAAGAAGGCATCATCAGAAAACAGTAGACACTATGCATCGTCTAAAGACCAAGGATTCTTACACCAGTAAGTAAATATCCTACTTATTTGTAAGCCTCACACACGCACCAGCTATTAGGTTGCATTGAAGACCACAAACTAAGAATGCTCACCACAGTCAAAAACTATACTTATATCGGCAACATGCTTCCCGGTGATTTCTGAAACATGGCCTGAAATGAACCTCCGTCATTGCCGTCATCAGACATTCACGCATCAATTACCGGAAGGAATTAAACAAAGGCAACATTTTTGCAATTAAGGGCAGCCCCTCAGCAACGCGACTGTCATAGAAAAACAATAAAAAGACACACATGTGCCATTTTCTATATCTCCCAACCCAATTTGCTATATATACAACAACGACCACACCACAACAACCACAACCACAATCAAAACAACCACCACCACCACCACTACCACAACAACCACATGACACAAAGTGTCCATAGAACGTCACCTCTTTACAATGACACCCAATGTCCATACAATTACACAAGACTGTCCATAGAATGATACCTCTGTGCAATGACACCCACAGTCCATGCAATGACAGTAGAGTGTCGATACAACGACACAAGAGAGTCCATACAATTCGCCAAATTAATCACTACTCAAACAGTGCTACTGTAAATTTCAAAATTCAAACATCAACAAATATAAACATTGCCGTAGCCAAGTCGCCAACGACGATTTGAAAGACGGAGAGTGAAGACAATAACCAAAGAATTAACTGCAAACCTCAAAATTTAATTAAGCAAAATGTATATTGAATCACACGTTTTTGCCGTCGTCGCTTGCCACAGCCGGAGCCGGAGAAAATTACAGCCGCGGTCGCCGCTGCCGTCACGTCATCACTGTAGTTCGATAAACATTCAAATCAAAAGGTGGAGAGAGAAAAGAGCTGAATCTAACCAAAATTGATAAAAGAAAACGATGAATCATGAAGAAAATCACAAATAATAGCCGACGAGGTTAAAAACGCAGCAGCGTTCACCAGACGCGACGAAGGTGGCGGAGAAGGCGACGACACGACGGAATTGGAGGTGGCGTAGGGCGAGGAGAGAGAAATTGCGAAGAGAGAGAAACAGAAAATGCAAATGACGGGAGTTGGTGGAAGTCAGTAGGATGTTTTTTTTTTATTATTATTAAAAGGCCACATGTCTTAATCTGGACTGGAGCGTCAAAAATCCTTGATCGGATGGCTATTATGAGGTGCGCAGTACTCACCTAAGGATGGGTACTCTTATGATCCTCACTCTCTCTCTCTCTCTCTCTCTCTCTATATATATATATATATATATATATATATATATATATATATATATATAGGAAATCTATCAAATGAGAACTAACAATTTCGTGAGAAGTTAGAAGTAATCTCACCCCTCCATCTCATATTAATTCAATGGTCTAGATAAAAACAAACAAAACTTAAATAAAATAAAAAAAAAAGAAAAAGAAATTAAAAAAATACCCCTACTCCCGATCCTTCCCATTTTCTCTCTCCTCCCCTTCCCTCTTTTCACCACCCTACGCCCCCCACCCCTGTCCCGCCACACAGTCGCCGGCGGCGTGCATGGGAAGCCACCAACGCCACCTCCGACGCCACCGAAAGACTCCCCAGGCTTCGGCGAGCCTTCGGCGAGGACACCGGCTTCATCGCCCTTTAAACCACCGCAGTCAACGCCTTCTCCCTCCCTCGTTTCGCGCTCAGTTACGTTTTTTATTTAATGAAACTAAGTTGGAGTTATGTGTTTCCACTAGAGTTAGACAATTTAGTTAGTAGAGTTAAAGGATTGGAGTTAAGAGTTTTAGTTAGTGGAGTTACGACTGGAGTTATGCAATTTAGTTACTGCAGTTACGCAAAATCAATGGCTCCAAATTAATTTCATTAAATAAAACACGTAACTCTAAGAACTCCACTACCTAAATCACATAACTCCCACTTAACTCCATTAACTAAATCACGTAACTCCAACTTAACTCCACTACCTAAATCACGTAACTCCTATAACTCTGACATAACTCCACTAACTAATACACGTAACTCCTATAACTAAAACTCGTAACTCCAATGACTAAAACCCTTAACTCCACTAACTAAACCCCGTAACTCCAATAACTCTAACTTAACTCCATTAAATAAAACACGTAACTCCAATAACTAAAATTCGTAACTCTAATAACTCGACATCAACTCTAATCGACAAAACACGTAAATTAAAAAAAAAAAAAAACAGAAATTTACCTTTCCCCATCTTCTCTCTCCTCCCACCCCACCCAAACCCGTCCAGCCTCCACCACCACATCAACTGCTCCGACTCCACCTCGCCTAGCCCACGATCGTCGGAAAACTTCCCGCAAACGGCCGGCGAACCAAGACCTGTCCTCCAACCACCAACTCCACCATCTCCGACCTCTCATTTCCCTTATTTCCTCACTTCTCACTTCTTTATTTTCATCAACCGTGGCGAAATGGAGTGGCGGTGCCGGCAATCGACGGTGACTAAATTTGAGAAAAAACGATAACAAGAAGAGGGAAGAAGAAGACGTTATTCGAGGTGTAACTGTGCTCGACGGAGGAGAGGAGTGGCCGACGATGACTCGCGGTAGTCGGTTGAGTCGGCCGGTGGTTCCTTCGCCGGCTCATGTTGTCGACGGTGTACGCCGGCGACGGTGGTGGGCGGCGGGCAGGTGCGCGGGGAGAGAGAAAGGGAGGAAAGGGGAGGAGAGAGAAAATGCGAGGGATTGGGGAATTTGGGTGTATTTTTAATTTTATTTTTCTTTTATCATAATCCTTAATATGGGTCATTAGATGAAGTGAAATGGATGACTTAAATTACTTCTCACTTCTCATGAAACTAATACTTCTCATTTGATAGATTTCCAATATATATAGAGTGGGGATCATAAGAGTACCCCTCCACAGGTGAGTACTGCGCACCAAATCTCAGTCGTCCGATCTACCAGTTTTGACGTCTCTAGTTAAGCCACGTGTTCCTTGTTTAAATAACAAGTTCCCGGTTGTTTTTCCACGTTCCAAATCATTTGCAATTTTTCACTTTCTCTCTCCTGAAACTCTCTTTGCTCCTCCAAAATTTCTCTCTCCTCTCTCTGGCACTCCCTGTCGTCGCCGCCTCCGGCACGGCTTTCACCGGCGGTTCCGTTACTGCTCCAACGCTGATTCTATCACGTCTCAAGTCGATACATGTAATTTTAGGTCGAATTCGCTAGGTTTTCATTTTTTGGAGCTTCGATTGACATTTTCTCAAATCTCTGATCCACGCCGCCGCGTCGTTGTCTCCTCTCGATCTAGGTCTCCTTCGTTGTCGTTGGCGCTACGAAGAATCTTTTCCGGCGATATTTGATCGACATCGAAGATCTGATTTAGTAGAGTTAATCGTACATTTTAATTGAGTCGTATTTTTGTTAGTATTGAATCTAGCTTAGTTTTTATGATTTAGTTGCAATTTTAATTTGATTCAGTTTAATTTTAGCTTAATTTAATTTAATTTTTGCAAAATTAATTCCAGTCTTCACTCTGCGTCTTTCAAATCGCCGGCGATGGCGACCCGAGGCTCCGGCGACGGCGATGTTTCTGTTCGCACATATCATGGACCTCCATTTCAGGTGTAGCATTGTTTTTAATTTTTTTGCCTTTTCTGAATCTTTTTATGAAGTAGGTTTTAATATTTGGACGTGTGAAGTTTTGATCCTGAGATTAGATGCTGCATTTGATTATTGTGTTCATTTTCATCGTTTTGATTATCCAATTTTTTCTCTTTAGATCAAAATCTAGGGTTTCTAATTGATTTTTGAGTATTTTTGTGTAGATATGATGATTTGATTGAATGGTTTTTCGAATTACGGGGAAGACGGTGACCTGCGGTGATCATTTTCTCCGGTTGTGGTGAGCAAGGACGGCGAAATCGTGTGGCATTTGCAAACCTCGACGACGCTCATACTCCGGCGGCTGTTCCAAAAGGTGTTTGTCATTCTGTGAATAATCGTTGTAATTGTATGGATAATCGGTGTCATTGGATGGACACTCTTATGTCGTTGTATGGACACTTTGGTGTCGTTGTATGGATAGTCGGTGTCAGTGGGTGGACACTCTTGAGTCATTGTATGGACACTTTGGTATCATTGTATGAAGGTGTCACTGTATGGACACTTTTGTGTCGTTGTGTGGGTAGTCGGTGTTGTTGGATGGACACTCTTGTGGTTGTGGTTGTGGTTGTGGTGGTGGTGGTGGTGGTAGTTTTGCTTGAGAGAGAGAGAGTTTGTGGTACAGTTATAAGCTTAAGGTGACATTGTCACATAATGATGTCGTTGGTTGGTTTTGCTTGAGAGAGGGTTTAACTTCTGCGTGAGAAATGTTGATGTCGAGTTAAAACTGGTGAGTTTCTTCACCTGAAATTGACTTATATCGAAAGAAATTATTGGAAAATATCGCTTGAACTGGTTTGTTTGTATGTTTTTGTTGAACTGATTTGGTGTAACCTGAATTTGAGCATGAATAAAAAAAAAAAAACAGAGATGCTTGTTTGATTATAGAGGAAATGAGGTGTTGTACTCTAATCATGTATCATATGGTGTCATTCTATGACGATTTGTGTGATTTTATGATGCTTTTGTGTAATCACGATTTGTGTCATTTGCACTAGAATCGTGTTGCCTTTGTTTAATTCATGTCGGTAATTGATGCGTGAATGTCTGATGACAGCGACGACAAAGGTTCATTTCTGGCCATGTTTCAGCAATCAGCGGCAAGCATGTGGCCTATATAAGTATTGTTTTCGACTGTGGTGAGCATTCTAAGTTTGTGGTCTTCAATGCAACCTAATAGCTGCGTGATAGTGTGAGTCTTGCTAATTAGTAGGATATTTCACATGGTATACTTATTGGTGTTCGAATCTTGAAATGGTCTTGGTATACTGCTCTTTAAACAATGCATAGTGTCTACTGTATTCTAATGACGCCTTTTTTTTATGACTGTCGTTCCGTGTTTGGACTTTAAAGATCTCTGCCTACATGACTAGAAGCCTAGTTTTCGGTTGTGCAAATTACTATTGTTTTGAGCTAGCTGCTGAGACATCGAGTTAGATTTGACTAGAAGAAGTTTTGATCACACAATATTGCACTTTTGGAGTTCTAATCAACTTCACAAACTATGCAGTTTCACCTTAGCATAAAGGAACTGATATAAGAGGAACACATTAGGCTTGGTTTCTCTGGAAAATAGTTGTAGGGTTTGCTCGTTAAATTCTCCTCAACTAGTCATCTGGTCAAGGGAATCATGTCAATATAATCTGAATGTCCTATCCTCCTATCGCGTCTATTAGCTCAAAATGGTAGAGCATTGTGCTATCGCATAAGGTGTGGGTTCAATTCCCACATAGACGAATGTATTTGTGAGATCCTCCAATCACTGGAAGTGTGAGCAACTGGTTTCAAAATCAGATCCAGTACCAATGCCTCTTTTCTTCTTCTTTGCCTATTGTAACTCTTGGAGAAGTTGTTAGCAGACGATAGTCAAGACGACATTAGTCAAAACGACATCCACATTTAAACTGCACCAACACTCGCCAAAAATATGATCAAGTTACTAAGCACAAAAATTGTCTAACCTCTCATGACACACATCAGAATACATTTAAAACCCAAAGGCAGAAAAGACAATTGGGCATTGACTAGTTTGTTGAATCGCAAACCCCAAACAGAATTGTTATATTACAACCGATGTGGGGGTTGAACCCACACTCTTGTGCATCGCACAACGCTCTTACAATTGAGCTAATCGGCTTTGATAAGAAACAAAACATTACCTAGTACTTATAGCCCAAACAGGTGACAAATTATTATAAAAAGAATTCTAGCATTTAATGGTCAAAAAGCCAAAAAAAATGCATTGTGCACATAATTCCTTAGCTCAATGGCTTTTGTAAATTGACTCTAAACACAGCTGGAAATTGACTTCAAACATATCGACTCCACAGAATGACATGAGTTTGTCCATAGAATGACACACGTTTGTTCATAGAATGACATAAAATTGTTCATAGAATTACACAGCCATAAAATGACACACGTTTGTCCATAAAGTGACACAAGGTTTGTACATAGAATGACACAAGATTGTTCATAGAATTTTTTTTGAACTAAGATTGTTCATAGAATTACACAGCCATAAAATGACACACGTTTGTCCATAGAGTAACACATGTTTGTACATAAAGTGACACAGATTGTTCATAGAATTACACAGCCATAAAATGGCACATGTTTGCCGATAGAGTGACACAAGTTTGTACATAAATTGAAACACAATTGTTCATAGAATTATATAACCATACAAATATTCAATGACACACACGTTTGTACACAGAGTGACACGGGGTTGTACATCAAGTGACACACATTTGTCCATAAAGTGACACGAGCTGTTTTTACTCAAAAATTAATCTCAAACCTAGTGTCATTTTATTGTTCAGCAAGTGTCATTGTATTTTCCATAAAAATCTAAAAATCTCAAACCCATAAATTTAACTCTAAGATTAGATCGTTCAACTAATATTCGAAAAATAGTGTCATTATATTGTTTAGTTGGTGTCATTGCATTTTCCACGAAATTATAAATCCAAAAACCTAGAATCACACGATTGAAACAACAACAACTAAAATGAAACAAATCAAATTCAGCTACATTTATGGACAAACAACAATGAATTGAAACAAATTAAGCATTTCTTCAGAAATCGAGAAAAAAGATGTCGTAAAGAAATTACAATACAAAGCAAATAGAAATCTAACCGAATGTGCGATTCATACATTGATTTTAGACGTTCTTCATCATTGATGTAGATTCGCAGTAATTCTATGTATATTCCAAGCTCAGATTTGAGAAATTTGATGAATTTTTGTGAAATTTTTAGGGATTTAGAAGAGAGAGAAATAGCAGGGAGATAGGAGGAAGAGGAGAGAGAAAGTGATTAAAGATAATGACGGGTTGAGGGAAAACTACCTATTTTTTTTTTTTTTTTTTTTTATTTCTTTGCGTATAATACGCGGGTGTCACTCTGTGTTATACTCAGTGTCACTCTATGTGAGTGCGCAGTTCTCACGCGAGCATGAGTTCGCACCTGATCTTATATATATATATATATATATATATATATATATATATATATATATATATATATATATATATATAATATCCAACTATCCATAATATATCATTGAAGTGACTAAAAGTATAACAATTTCCAATCACTGTAAAATTGATAGCATAATTTGACCAACATTTTGTCAGTTGTAGAATTGGCGGGAGAAACTGTTGGAATCCGTTAGTGGTGGTTACAAGTTAGTTACTACTTTAACAACTACTAGTATACTAGTCCTCTCCAAGTAAATTTTTCCCCAGTAACTAATATTTGTCTGTTATTCATCTGCTTCTTCACCATTGGCGAAACTTCAAAGCAACACCCATTAACCCCGATTTCCGAAACACCGAAACAAAACCCAACATCCATTATTCCTGAAACTCCAAAGGAAAATCCGATAGCCATGGCTGAAACTTCGAAAGAAACCCCAACAAACATTGCTGAAACTTCTGAAACTCTGCAAAAAAACCCGACATCCATTGCTGAAACCTCGAAAGCAGGCCCGGGCACCATTGATGAACGTCCAAGACACAACCAAGCCCGTTTGTTCAGCTTCGGAATGAAACCAGCCAAGACACTGAAGATGGCCATAGAAGCTCTTTCTGATTCTGACTTTAATCCACAAGGGTTAGCAAGAATCGATGTTGATCGCATATGTTTCCAGATTACAGTTCAGAACACTGTCAGCCATGTTACAGGACATCTCGAGCTTCACCGCACTGGTTTGATTGACCTGAAGTGTGCCGAGCCGGTCTATGGCAAGATGGTTAACTTGGTTCAATTCTCAGTGGATCTGGTTGATGTTGATGATGAAGATACCATCGCCATTCATCTTCTTGATGGTTCGACTGAGCTGGTTCTAATATTTGGTAATATATATTATGAGTTCACGCTTCTTTCTTTAATTTTTTATCTGTTTCTTTCTGTTTTTGTTGTTGATTATGTAGTTGGCTGTTTCAATATTTGCTGTTGAACTTGAATCTGTGGGTTTTTGCAATCGAATTTGTGAAAAACATGATCTTTTTTGTTGATGCCGAGTCACTGATCATATAGCAGTAGATTAGAAACCTGATTTTTTTTATTGGAAACAATTTCTTTAGTTTCTTCACTGTCATGCTTCGATTGCTTCCCTCGGTCTTCCTTTTCGATTGGTTGTGTTGATTGAAGTCGAGATCTTTGTACCTTAATGTTCACTGTATGTACCTAAAGATAAGTCTGACTGCTGATGTTCATGATCTGAGTTTTGTTGTGCAATTTCAAAACCATATGATTTGTTGAATTGTATGAGGCAATTCTGCCAGCAGATTGATGTTGAACGTTTGGTTATGTCGTTGTTGAGCAGGAAGTCCGCCTTCTCAAGCTTTTACAGTCAGATTACTCGAAACAGGTCCACAGTATGACAGGTTTCCCACCATCATCTACTTTTGTGAGTCTGAAGTTCTATCCATGTACTTGAGGCTGATAATTCAATGTTGTCAACAAGAAGAGCAACCTCAACAAGGTTTTAGTTTCTTTTATTCTCAGAAGAAATAAAACATTATAATACACTGTTGTTATTAAATTTTGTGTTTTGCTTTGCACTCTGATAATCAGTTTACTGACAACTTTCCCTTGCTTTGTATTTGACATGTATCAGTTGGAATGTACCTGACAAATCGAGATGCATGTTTCACGATTCGTGGAAAGGATGAGTCATTATTGAAGATTAAGGTGGGGGTACTAACTAATAGCAAAACTAGTTAAATTGAATTAGATTGCTCAAAGACAGGAAATGCATTGGACTTGTAATGAAATTGATTGTGAGGGCGATATCTTGTGCAGGCTGGTCGAACTACAGGGTTGAAAGATAAGCAATTGCATGTTGCATACTTCAAGTGCTGTCATGGGGTCTCTCTGGTACAAGCATCTTTACTCGTTCCTGTATTCAGTGTGCTCTTTCTGAGTTATCCTCGAAACCACATGATGCTGCGCTTCAAGCTACCTGAACTTGGGGATCTGGTTTACATAATGGAAACCACAATGATGTTTAAAAATGTCCCAAATTAAGAGGCATTGCTACTCTGCCATCTAGTTGGAGGACAGCTCTTATGACTGTGCTACTAGTCTTTGCAGAATTCTGCACTTACATTCTGATGTAGATTTGCAGTTCTTCTTTAAGAACTTTAACAAATAAGGTCTTCAGGTACTGTAATCTGCTGCATTAATGTACTTGAATCAGATGCCCCAGAATTTTCATTTAGGACTATTTCCTACTGCTAAACGTTGGTTGTTTGGTTGCAATAATTTCTTCTATGTATTCATGTGGCTTTTGGCACATCCGAATCTGTGGCTTACAAACATTAGACTAAATATATCGGCAGACTGCTGAATGATGGTACGAAATGTCCGCTTAACAATGTTTGTTACTTGATAATCAGGCAGGAAAAGCTGTTAGAATCTGTAACTGAGTGTGCCGCAACTGTTGATGTAATAGAAAACATCTTACAGGAACACAAATTCGAGTATAAGACTCTGTAGAATTTCAAGACAAGGATACCGAGGACACCATTAACGTGTCAGTACGTTGAATTGTGAACACGGTTAAGATGTCCATTTTGTCAGAAACAAAATTTTAGCTGGTGGAGTGGTGAGACTGTGGGAGTGACTGACTAGCTTTTGTCACAGAGTTCAATAGTACATATATGTTACAGTTCAGGTGACTAAGTTTAAGAGTATAAGAAAGCTAGAGTACTACTGTATAGTTTTGACCAATTTTCCGTTTTCAGACGAAGAAAGATTGCATAAACAAATGTAGTCGAGAACATTATCGATCATCACAATCATAAGCAAAACGAAGCTGCATCAGTATCATCAATAATGTGAGGAGATTGTTAGGTGGGTCCAACCTTCTTTTAGTTAGCTGAAAATTGATGACAGACAGGTTGTTATTTTGTCTTGAGTCATACGTTCAGAAGCTAATGTTCTCGGTCAATCAAATATTGAGGTTCGAAACCTCGTGTCTGAACACTGTTGCAGAAGAATAGTCCAATTATCAATCTCAGGTTATATTATCAAGTCTAGCTAACCTATACTGGGGATGAATGACATGACAGTAAGATTCAGGGCTACCAGCACTAAGTAGTAAGAGATGCTTTAGTGTAGAAACTTCACACTGTATAGCCTCTGAATCTCAACACTTATGTACGCCTTTCCTCGAGTTTATATCGTACTTTCTTGTGAATATAATGAAGGTGTCTCTTAATGTTTTTCAGAAATCATTAGAAATTGCAGAAAATTGGTATGTTAACATGTAGCATCACTGCATCAAATAAATGGTACTATAGATGTTTTCTAGTCCTAGACACGACCTTCTATTTTGTTTTCTATGATTAAAGCTCAACTGCTCACTAGTGCTTTTCCATGATAACATTTTTTTGTTTATTTCATCATAGTTATGAACTACCTGAAAAATGCATATGGATGTGAGGAGAAGGCAGCAAGGCTTAGAGAAAAAAAGGTGATTAGTGTCCCACATCGGATAGATAGGGAAGAAGTCATCAGCGTGCTTTATAACAACAATTCTTGCATGCGAGAAAAGTATGATCCTTCAGGCAGTATAATGGGATATGAGGAGTGGTCATTTCTCGCTTGATTGTGAGTTGGGTGCCCGCCCCGCCTGTTACGACAATTGGGCACCCTCATTTCTACCATCTGATCCCTATTTTTTGTAAAAAAAAATAAAAAAAAAAAAAAAAAAATTGTCATTTTTTTTTTTTTTGTTTTTTGAAGAATTTTTGTGAACTATTAAAGAATTTTTTGTAATCGTGAAGTAAAAAACAAAAAGTTTTTAAAAAGTTTTTATTTTAACCATATTTTGTTTAATTTTATGGAATGTTGTAGTAATGCATTTTTTAGGGTTCAGTAATGCATTTGCTTGTTTGTAAAAAGGAAAAGTCTACCCCCGTCTCAATTCAAACGCCCCATATTCCATTTTGCACAAACACCCCATCTATTTTGAAACATATTTCTCTCTCTTACTTTTGAATTATCACATTTTCTCTCACATTATCTCTCCTACTTTTATTAATCATCACATTCTCTCCTCTTTTTCCTAATATTACCCACTCAACTTAATATACTACAAATAAGGCCGGGGGCGTTTGAGATGGGACGGAGGGAGCAACAATTAAAAGTAAATATCTTGACAAAATCGATTGTTAATTTGTGATGCAACTTAGAAAAGAAAAATGTACATTCACAGTAGTCCACTACTTAACATTGCTTTCTTATCGTTTTGTTTAATTATTCGGCCAACCGCAAACAATTACAGTAAATGAAATGGAGGGTGTACGTAATTTGTACAAGTTCCATTGAAAAAAACAAAGACGGATGGGATAACAGATCGCCCCATCAAAATTGATATTTTCTCACTCCTATTGTGTCTGTCTTCCCTGTCCTTAATTTTCCTGAAGACTGAAAATAAACCACAAAAAACACAGAGCAAATCATTGAACAGAAATAATAATGTCTGTCTCAGTGTCATGGTGCATAACCTCCACAAAACATCTCTCTCCTCCACGTCATCACCATGATTTCCTCAAACTCACCGGCCTCTTTAAACCCACAAACTTACCATTTCTTGCACGGTCAAAATCAGTAAGGTTTACCACCAACTTGAGCAGTAATAATAATAATCACAGTAGTAGTAGTAGTAATAATGAGGAAAAACTTACCGAGGAAACAACACCTGATGATGATGATGATGATGATGGTGATGTTCCCATCAGATGGCACAGCATGTTATCAGATGCAGCTAGCTTTTACCCGTTATATGTGACCGTTGGGGGAGCCGTTGCTTGCTTCAATCCTACGGCGTTTTCATGGTTTGTCAGCAGAGCACCTTTCTCGTACAGTCTCTCTCTTGGTTTGATCATGTTGTCTATGGGTGTTACTCTTGAGTTTAGAGATTTGGCCTTTTTGATTCAGCAACGCCCTATTTCTGTGAGTTCTCTTTAATTAATTCATTTTTTTCCTTCTTTTTCGAATTTTTTGTAATCCGCACATTCGAGCTGGGTAGGATCACATAATGCTTAGTGTCGAGTTGGAGTCTGTTTGTATTACCATGACGACTGATCCAAGTGGCATGGGTTTGGTGTGGAACACAAAATGGGATAGAGAATCTGCTCTCGTGTTTGGAGGATTCTAATTGCACCATTGGCAAAAGAGTGGCCTTGAAAGGATAGGATTATACCAGTTCATCAATTACTATGTGAGTTTAAATTAATTAGTTATTTTTCTTATTGTAGTGTGACGTTGTATATAAAATCTTCTCTTGAACTTCCGATGTGGGACAGTTCTCATCTCCCATTGTGCCAACAGGAGATGTTGTTGATTGAAAATACAAGTTGAATCTTAGAATATGATGATAGGATTGAGTCATTTTCAGGTAGGATACAAACTTCCACATTAAGCATTACGTACATTTGACGACGATCTACTGCAATGCACATCATCAGTATTCAGTAACACTGAAATTGGAAGAAGATTAAAAACTTGCACAGTTGTCTCAATTGGTAATTTGGTAGTGAGTAGGAATTGTAGCTCATTATACACTTATACGCTCCATTAAACCAATGTGGGATACCTACCTTACACATGAACTAGTTCTAGGGCCTTGTAGGAGTACATGTACATTGTAATAGAACCTTCCATTCATGCTATTAGAAGATGCATTTACACAATTCAATGCACGCCTGTTCATACTCGAATAATTTAATTTAATAAGGAATTGAAAGAGTATTCGACAAACTCTACCGTCTTTTTTCTGATAACTATTTGAAAATGTTCAAATTTATAATTGTTAATGCCTCTATATGGTTTATTACCTACTAAAAATATCAGCAGGTGCATATTTGTGGTAATTTCTTGGCTTCTTTATAACTTGTTCTTATTTGTATTCAGATACTTTTCGGGTGTATAGCTCAGTATACCATTATGCCATTACTGGGAATGCTCATTGCCAAATTCATGGGGCTTCCGCCAGCATTATCAGTGGGCTTGGTATTGCTTTCATGTTGTCCTGGAGGAACCGCATCCAATGTGGTAAGAGTACACTTGTCTTCATGGACACTAAAATTGTTTCGTTATCTGAGTGTTGGTTAGAAGTACTTATAACATCGAATAAGTTAAGTATCTAAAGTTGAAATTATACACATTATATCAGGATCCTGGTCAAATTATTCTGAAGTGGAACCCCTTACATTCTTCTGATTCTAGTTGCTAGTAACGAGCTCCTGACATTTAAGACCAAAAGTGGCCCTTGCAGTACCCACTGATAGATTATTCTCGGATCAAATGAGTTTGTAGTAGACAACTCATGTTGTTACAGTGATATATGTTTACTAATTCTTGATTTCATAACTTGTGATATTGTGATCAACTGAAAAGCAAAGTTCTATATGTCAACAGACTCCAGTGCAATTCACTATTACGCGATTTGTATTGCAGGACTTATTATGGACGTTTTGCCAACGAGCTAGTCATATAGCTTCGATTTCTTTGTCTCTGCAAACTAGTAAAGCGCACCTATATAATGCTGATGGTTCAGCACAACTGACATAAATAGAAATGACATCTGAGCAACTAGGAGTTAGTCCAGCTAGATGATAGATTGAAATAATTGGACCTGATACCAAGCAATTGTTTACTCACTGCTATCTTATGAAATAGTGTTGCAGGTGACTTTAATTGCTCGGGGAGATGTTGCTTTATCAATTGTTATGACTATGTGCACCACCCTCGCTGCAGTAATTGTTACGCCTCTTTTGACGAAATATCTAGCAGGAACTTATGTTCCTGTTGATGCTGTTCAGCTTTCCATAAGCACAATGCAGGTCAGCTACATGTATACTAATCCTCTTGAGACTTCTTTTCTGTTGCTTGTTTTTGCCAGAATTTATATGAAAATTTCACCCCAGTTTCTGCTGTTTAAAGGTGATAATGTCTTTTACCAGGTGGTTGTTGCTCCTATTCTGCTTGGCCTGTGTTTCCAGAGTACGGTTCCTGCTGCTGTACGAGTGGTCACTCCTTTTGCTCCACTTTTCGCTGTATTAACTTCATCGTTGCTGGCATGCAGGTTTGAGTGTTTGACTATTGTTGGTAGTTACTTGAAGTGCTTTGATACACTTGTATTTCTCATTTCAGCTCCGTTTTTTCTGGCCAGTGTATTTTCTGAAAATGTTATTCGCTTGAGAACTTCAGCGCTGAGTGTGCCATTGACGTCTAGTGTAGCTCTATATGACCAGCTTCTAGCAATTTTAACCTCAGAACTTGGAGTTACGATCTTGTCTGTACTGCTGTTGCACTTCGCAGGTTTTTTTGTAGGGTAATATTTCTCAACTCATTCTACTCCGTATGATTTTTATATCAGTTTAATGAAATAGAATTTTGGACTTACCGTTGATGAGCAATGCTGGTATATATGATTAGATTGTCTAGCAAGGCATTGTAGAAGATAAAACCTTGCTGATCACCGATACTGATATTGCATGCTGCTTTTGCTCATCTTTCTTTGACGCGTTGTCCCCTCTTAGCCCTTGATCTTTGCTAATGAACCCATGTTGCCAAGAGGGACATCCTGTTGTCAAAGTGGCGCCTCTACATCGCAGTGCCATAGCTTTTTTGGTACCAACCTTAGTAGATGAGCTTAATGGAGAAGCGGGAGCCATTATAAAGGAACAGTAAATTGCCCCCCTACCGCTTGTGTGCATAGTGAAAACAACACATTTGTTTGAGGACAGATGAATTAATGAAGTAAACTGTATAGCAGTTTCCTGAATAACTGTACTGGTGCTAAATTGCTAACTAGCATGTATTGCAGGTACGCGTCCTCAGCTATTTGTGGATTCCGAGAATCTCAGAGACGAGCCGTATCTATTGAGGTTTCCACAACATAACTATTTGTAGAAGAATAATTCTTGCATTAAAACCTGCTGCATCCTGATTTTTCTAACTCTTCCTAGCAGGTTGGTATGCAGAATTCATCGCTAGGAGTGGTATTGGCAGCGTCTCACTTCAGCTCGCCACTGGTCGCATTACCAGCAGCTCTTTCTGCTGTCCTAATGAACATCATGGGTAGCAGCCTGGGATTTATATGGAGGAATATGGACCCCAACAACAATCGGAAGGTATAGTGTCTCCGATCAAGTAGGTTACCAAGCTGTGTGATGTAGGCGGAGTTTTGTTAATAGAGGACAGTATGCTTCTCAGTAATGGCTTACTCTTCATTATTTCGCAAAATAATACGAGAGCACTGTTGAGTTGGGAGATCCTGGCTATGTTAGCTCTTGCATGACAGTATTCTTGGCAGATGAACAGAACAAATATATTGATCATGTAACTATGTAAACCAAAACTGTGCACATTATTGTTCATTAAAGAGCGTCACTGATCACTGATGTACTTGCACACGCATCAAGCTAAGCAACTACGCAAGGAGATAGTAAAAGCTCCTGTGGAAAAGAATTTTATAGGCTACAGAAAGTGGGAGGCCGTACATCGAAAACAAAAAGGCTTTTACAACGTACAAGGATCAATAACAACAGATGCATACAATGGAAGAATAACATAGTAGAAGTAACAGAGCAATGAACCCCTGCACAAATTTGTCAAAATTCCAACTGCGCAGGCATAAATATTCAAGTACCAGGTTTAGAAATTGATAGGCTGCTCTCAAGCATGAAGGATAAATCATGCATGTCCGAGATTAAATTTTCGACAACAGGCGACTTCTGCTCAATATTTTCCTTGACGGCTATTTCACTCCCGTTGAGGTTATCAAAGACACCAGCTTCCTCAACCCCATGTTCCTTCCTGCATCACACAAGGGCATGTTTATTAACTCAAGATCTTTCTAATTATTAAATTCATCATATAGATTCAAATGAATACTAAACATCTAAGAGAAACTATAAGAACATGATTTTGGGGAAGAGCCCTCAATCGAGACTCGATATTATTTACAAAGGGTACAACGGTACTTAGCGAATGAGTTCTTACAAGCGTCCATATATTTCACCGGGTTTCTTCATGGTTGTAATGGGAATTGGGAACCGTCTCAGACATTGTCAACAATATACAGGAAGTAGACAAGCATAGTGTGGCATGTCCCACATACGATCACCAGAGCAGCTGACAAGCCAGAAGATTTTAAACCAAATTCATAGTAAATTCGATGGAATTTCAGCCCACACTACGTCTTTGGCATACGTCGAATTCACTCCTGAGCTTGCTCTGGGTTCCCCATACACATTCATCATCCTTATGGCCTAGACCACCTGGTCAACCCAGCACAATGTGAGACCCAACTTGCGGTTCCCCGTGCACATTCACCATCCTTAATCAGGCCTGGACCACCTAGTAAACCCTGCTCAATTTGAGACCTGATTCACTGTGACTCTCCTAAAGGATACAACAATCTCTCCGGGGAAGCAAAGTTAACTGGTGAACTTTGCAGGATCTAAGGCCAAGCTATATCATCACTACCACCATCAGAAGAGTCTGGATGTTTCAAGGGTGTTCATTCCTCCCATGTCTTGTTTGGTAGACTTAGTTACCATTAAAATGTACTCCTAATTTGTCTTATCTATTGTAGATATGAAGAAAAAAATCAGGGTGAGGGGAGTTCTGTAAGAAAACAGGTGTAATTGATTGAGTGCAATCAATTACACTTCCTCCTTATTCTTCTCTTGTCTCACCTTTTCCCAGCTTATTATACTACAAGTTACTAAATGATACCTAAGTAGCCTTAAAGTTCTAAGATCTTACAGATCTTCTGCCCTCCCACTATGTCAGTCCAAGTCCAATCTGTCTGTCACTGATTGATGCTTCGGAATTACCAAGCTTCAGTATAAGAATGATAATGTTTGGAGCAAGTGGACAGTTGGATACAATCTGAAGCAGAGTAATTTCTGGGATGCTAATGCTAAAGCTGACTGCTCCACTGTTTGGAGAAGTCTGATTCAACTCTGTTCAGAAGACGAGAAGCTTAGATGAAGCTAAAACCCTGGTTTCCAACTGGCATGAGAAACAGGCTCAATGCAGCAAGCTGATATATGAATTCTTCAGAAACAGAAGCCAAATGTGACATGATACAAAACTGTTTAGGGCTATTAATGTGTCCGAAAAAGCTCCATCATTACAGTCCTTGCAATTCAAAATGCACTCTCTACGGTGGATAATTTGAAGAGGAGGGGAATGAAAATGTCGAACAGATGCATATTGTGTGAAAGGCATGAAGAAGAGGTTGGTCATCTATACTTCAAATGCAATTTCACTACGAATACCTGATACAATGTTTTCTGTCGGCTAGAATTCAGGCGTACTATTAGTTTAGCCTCTGAGCTCAATTGGTTTAAGCCTAAGATTGAGGTAAAAAGAAGAGCCATCACGTACTGAGATGTACTTTGGCTTACACTATATATTTGAGATCTGGCTAAAAAGGAACACAAGGCTCTTCAAATCAGTCCCTAGAAATCAGGATCAAATAGCTCTGCACATAAAGTATCATGTTTGTGTAAGAGCAATTGACAGGTTTAGTAGCTGTATTCCCTGTATTTAGCTACTAGTAGTGGTTAGCTTAGGAGTAGTGCCATGCTATCCTTTTTGGGAAGTTTTGTATGTTTTTGTTCTTCTTTGCCCTACATGGAAGAATAAAAAAAAAAGTCGGGTACCTCAATAACAGAACAGTTGGTGAAGACGATAATCTCAACTCAGGTCAAGATAGGAAATTAGATATATCTCAAAAATGATGGCAACCACACAACTAAACCTAACACCTGCCCGGAATATAGACCATAGGGCACTAGACATAAGTAGAATTCTGTATTCTACACCAAAACATGGCCTCCAATATGCATTTCCCAAGATATTTTCTCTCCTGCCCATGAATTTGACTCCAACACCCCCTCACTGTCGGCTTGGGATAATCAGTACAAAAAATCCCCTGTACTTGTTCTCAAACCCAAAGGTTATTTATGCTAAAAATTCAATGGAGATTGCCAAATTGCACAAACCTATTGCTCATAGGCCAATAACTTCTGCTGTAATGAGAAAAGCCGATTCACAGTACAAAGAGATGAAACACAGATTCACTACGCTCAACAAATCAGACAAACACCAAGTAGCCAGAGTGGATCAAAACTTCGAGAGGAGCTCTAATCTCTAAGTGATGTAATTAGCTCCTCTGAGAATAACTTGCATGTAAAAATTCCCATAGAATCAGGCTTCTAGCCAAAAGTAGCTTTATAAAACATTTCCAAAATAAATAACGATCTACTCCAACTCCCACTCGTAAAGCAGTCTATGCAAGATGATGTTTGAAGAGCTGTCCGCATGAGTTTTAGACGCAGAAGAGATCTCTACAAACAAACACTCAGTGTCATGCCCCTCTCACTCAGCCACAACTCATGTGTCCAAATGAAAGGCTCTTTTCCTGAGTCCTCTCATCATGAAACTATGGAATAATATCAGGCTCAAACTGATGACTTCCACCACATCAAGGCGACACAGAGAATTTCGACCATAAATACCGAACCAATGAAGATAGCTTTTCTTTTTTCATTTTCAAGTAAGTACCTATCTTACCCAAAATAATCTATTTGGCATTATTCTTTCCATCTGAGCTATGAAAGCCTCTTTAGCTTAAGGTTTTACCAAATGAAAGAATTAAGGTTTTTTTTTGCCTCTTTTTATTTTATTTTTTGGTTACAACCACCTAATGTATCTTTGATCTCAGTTACATCAAATTATGTTACATATAAAGTATTTGGAACCTAATCAAAGGCTGACTGTCAACTGAGACTATTAAAATTGAATACAATCATGGCGGACTTCAATCAATGAACAATCAGACTTTCTTAAGCTCAAAACAGATAACGGAACATTGTCTGAGCAACCTTTATTGTGACAATAATACAATGACTATGATCATCCTTACGAGCAGTCTAAAGTCCTGACGTTAGTAATGCTAAAACCAAACAAGGACATAGACTATAATAGTACCCGACTAAATAGTAACCGATTTTTCTAATGAGAAGCCTAGCATAATCTTGGTAACACAATTATCAAGAACAACAACAACCACCGCCGCCACCACCCTCACAACCACAACAACGACAACAACAACAACAACAACAATAACAACCACCATCCATATGGAGCCATTAAAATCAGAAGGAAAACTAGGAAGAAGGGAATACAAGATTATAGAACAAAGAAAGAAAGTGCAGGTCCTACTGTCAATAGGAATGCTTTTAGACCAGGTTCTAGTACAAAATATAATATATATATATAAAGAACGAAAGAAAGACGACTAACATCTGACAATAAGAGAAAAGCACCAGTAGAACATCACTGAAAGTAAGATGTGGATCTCAATGCACTCACCTGAACGAATTAGGCCCTTTGGGTTGAGAACTTGGTTCATCTGCAGTACCATTTTGATCATTTTCCATTTCCAGAAATAAATCTTGGTGCAAGGAACTCTTAGATCCTACAAGTTGTGAGTCCGCATCAGCGTTGAATACATTTAAATGTGGAGAACTCTGATTTCCCACTGCAGCATTATTGCCAGCTTCAATATTAGGAGCGCTGCCAATTACATCCCATTCCCCAAAGGGATCATACTTAACAGGTTCCTGAAAAGCAGCTGCATTTACATTGCTGCTGTTCCAAGTGTTTGCTTGATTGTTACTTGAGCTAGTAAAATCACCCCATGCATCAATTAGTTCATCCTTTTCGCTAGTCGACTTGCCATCCTGTACTGCTGATCCATTACTCTTGATTTGATTGTCAGCTAAACCAGTTGAAAGCTTCTCACTAACACAAAATCCAGGAAATAAATCATCTTCCAGTTTTTCAGAAGGTTTTGCTCCAACATGCGACTGTTGTTCTAAAGTGGATGTTGACCAATCAAAATCATTCCATGAATTGTGAGGATAATTGTCCGTGGCTGTTGATTGCTTCTCAGGTTCAGGAATAGTTTGATCTTGACTTGACCGGTAAACCTTTAATTCAGGAAAATTATTATCTGGTCGTTTCAAGGAGCTACTGAAATCACTCCAAGAACCAAAATCATCATCTTCTTGCATAGCTGTTTGATTTCCCGCAGTTTTGGTTGCACTGCTTTGAGGGGGATTTGAATCGTTGACCGTTAAACTCGAAAAGTCACTTAATACGCCCGATGAAGTCTCATTGCTAACAGGCTTGTTCTCGAGTATACCAGTTGACATTGCAAAATCACTCCATACATCAAGCGAGTTATCATTCCCCAGGGTTAAAGAGTCACCAACTGCTTCAGATCTGCCAACATCATGTTCCAGATAGCTGAGGCCTGCAGTACTATTTTGAACCTTAACTGTGCCACCTGCAGCAGACACTTTACCACCAGCTGCTTCTTCATTATTAGATTGTTGTTGATTGTTATCTCCAACACCAGAGCTCTTGAAGTCATTCCATAAGTCGAAAGAATCATCAACTTCATTGGAGGCGCCACCCCATAGCCCAAGTGTTCCACCTTGATCATTTGCCTTATTTGGCGAGCTTTCTACATGGATATCATTCTGCTTTACATCAGCATGACCCCATAAAGCATACTCATCAGCTTCACCATGCACTGGTTTATCCACGCCCAAACTCTCTTGACTTTGGTTTTGTCCTGATCTCACTGACCCGGCAAACTCATTCCATGGATCAGATATATCAAATCCCCTGCTACTCTCAGTGTCACGCAAACTAGTGCTAGTTGTTTCGTTTTGATTATTTTCTGCACCTGAAAACGTACTAAATTCATCCCAGCTATCAAAAGAACCACCATCACCATCTAACTTCTGACCATTGGGTGAAATTACATCGTCGCTTATTTTCTGCTTATCGGTAGCAGGCAACCAATCAAATGAGGTATCAACCATTCCCAGGCCCTTCTCACCATCTTTGACCAATATGTTCCTTTCAGATTGCTGAAAATCAAATTGTGGCTCAGACTTCAATTCAATAGCACTTGTGGAAAGAGCTTGAGAAGTTGCAAATTTTGCTGATTCCTCCTCAGCAAGAGGCCTATGTATGGAGTCCATATGAAATCCAGAATCAACTTTAGCATCTTCATTAGCAGACTGAAACTCAGCTGCCCAATCAGACTCATCATTTGCACCCTCGCCGGATCCTGTCTGTGTGTTCTCAAACAAACTAAGACTGCTCTGTCCTGAGAATGAAGTATCTTCTTTACTTTGAAATGTTTTGCTCACTACCACCGGCTCATATGAACTGCTAGGAGGGCCCTCTTTGCTTTCTTCAGTTTGAAAAAGCTCATCAAAATCCAAACCAACCAATTTTGCAGATTGCTTGCCAGGTTCAATTTCCACGCCGAATCTATTTGACTCATCAGGCCATTTTAGCTGCATGTCAAGCAACATAGACAACGGAATTTCATTGGTAACTATAATCCGAGCTCTACCTGACTCATTATCTCCTTCAATGGGTCGCTCTATACTCTCCTACAAAACCAATCACAATCTAATTACAAAACGTTGCTTACTTTTTTCAAGTGTGTAAAATACAAATTAACGTAAACACACAAAACTATCAAAATAACTACAACTATTAGTGCAATAAATAAACTACCCAGCCCGAATTAGCAAATAGCATACCAAATGATTTGCCAATTCCACAATAATTTCTAGTTCCTACAAGCTACATAATGCATCAATTTCTTTTTGGTCAGCCCAAGAATAATAGTATCTGTTCCCAAAAAAAAAAAAAATATACCAGGCCCATAGAAGTCGAGGTTCCATCCTAAAACCAATTGGCGATAGAAAGAGTAGTCCGCAAGCTTTATAAACTAATCTCAACACACCACGACCCCTCCACACCATGACTACTCAACTGAGGCTCACTCCTACAACATGACTAGTCAGCAAAGGCTCTAGAGTACAACTATCACACTTCCACTTGGACTAGGGCTCCTCAGCACCATGACAGGTCTATCAAAGCTAGCACATCACCACATCGGTGTTGTGTTGCCTCCAAGCTCAACCATACTGATACCATTCGCGGCCATCCTAAAACCGATTCCCTACCAACCGTTGGCCATCCTAAAACCGTTTTCCTACCAATAGTTGGCCATCCTAAAACTAATTGGGAATAGGAGGAGTGGTCCACTAGCTTATAAACTAGTCTACTCGCGCTACTTCTAACGATGTGGGACAATACTTTTTGCTCACATTTTGAAAATTCTCAACACTAACAATTGCCCTATGCAGGGGTTAGGGTAGGTCCAGATGTACCCAACCTCGATTCCGGAAACTATTCTTACAAGACTAGTACACTAATCATATCCTGAATATAACACATTGCTACAATAATATACACGCAATTAAATTAAATTATAATTATAATTAAGATCAAACTCACTGATCCATCGAGAGCGAGAGAGCGGAGAAACCACTGAGAGCCGAAAGTAGAGGCGAACGAAATGGGCGGCCGAGGAGAAGGGCAGTCTGGTAAATTCCGCGGAAAACGGCCGCAAAAGACGCAAATGATGGAATCAGACCCCCGGAGAAGCTCGCCAGTACAGCCGTCGCAGCGAAGAGCATCGCCGGAGTTTGATCCGACGGCGGAGATTGCGTCTTGAAGGATGGAGTGCGGCGGCGGAGAGTGATCGGAGGGATTGAAGGAAGGGAGGCCGGATTCTTTGCGGAGTAAGATCTGGACTTGGTTTATTAGGTCGCCTGATACCTCGTACTTTGCCATTGAAACGACCCCTAATTGATGATTCAGTTGCTAGCGACACTCATGCACGGTGGTTTTTGCGGTGGTGAGATTAATTGGTGGTGGCAACTAACGGTGATAACGGTCGCGCGGTTGAACTCTGAAGTGGGAGTCTTGTCTTGCGCAATCAATTTTTTTTTTTACATTTTTCCAACAACGGCAGTGGCACAGGCACCTATGCTAATTGCTAATCAGTGGGGATCCTCTGATCCTCTCTAGCGAGGGACGAAGGCAGGATTCAGTTTTTGGGGTGTTGGATTTTTATAACAACATACATGGTATTTTAAATGGACAAGTTAGAACTTATATTAATTAAGGGTGTTACTCTTTGTTATATATTAAAGGATTTAATCAAGTTTTGTTGGAATTCGATCGAATATGGGTTGCTAATTATAGGATTACACAAGAGTATTCATTACTTATTCGATTTTGGATCGCTTTTGTGGATCACTCATCTCACCCAACTAATCTATCTATGTTATATAGGAGTATAAAAGGAAGTCCCCCTTATTGGTGAGACATTTTGATTTGCCAATTCTACCCTTCTACTCATACAAAAAAAAAAGTAAAATAAAAACTTCCACCCATACAAACATAAAAAAAAGTAAAAAATAAAAAATAAAAAATCCACTCATCTGAAAAAAAAATCCTCTCTCTATCATAATACTCCATCTAATAATAATAATAATAATAATAATAATAAAAAAAAACTTCTCCTATCCCAATTAACATTTCCAAATTAGTTGGCAGTTTTACAAGAAGTAAAATTCTCATAACTCGGTTATCCTTGATAATTTCTACATTATTTTCACAAATAATGTCGTCATTGGTCGTTTTCAATTCATGTTGCACAGGCTCATTCCTGACATTTTGAGGGCCCTAGGGCGAAGTAAAAACAACATAATTGCTAAATGCAACTTTTTATTTACTAACGTAACTTGATAAAATACCCATTATGTCTCAACTTTTACCAAAATAACGCAAACACCCTAAATCTCATTTTATTATGCCCCAAAACAACATATGATTAGCAATAAATTAACATGTAACATTTTCATAATATAATTTAAAAATCAAAATTAACAATTTTTTTTAAAAAAAAAAAAAAAACTTTCTCTCTCCTCAACCTTCCCCACCAGGCCACCAGACGCACTTCCATATCAGACACCACCACTTTCAGCTACCCCCAACTACCATCACAACCACATCTGACACCACCACAAGGTGCGCCTCACCGCTGAGACCACCGAACCCACCACCATCTACGACCCCTCTCCCTTCTCCTCCTCTCTTTTCTCTTTTCTTCCTTCGCCTTCTCTCCTCGGAAATCTTTCTCCCCCTTCTAGATCTGATCTTCTCGCGCATCCTCACCTCTCTGCCCCCATCTTCTGCCGCTTATCCCCCTCACCTCGACCAACCACCGCGACGGCAACCACGTCAGGGAGGCATAGGAGCTTCTATATTGTCGGAAATGAGAGGAAACATAAGATGGATGGAGAAAGAGAAAAGCTCGTCGACCTTAAGAACGTATGGGGGGTGGGGGATAGGGTGGGCGGCGTGGCTATATAGGCAATAGGCGAATGTGTTGGCGGCGAAAGCGGCTGATAAGGTGGTCTTTGATACAAACGACGGTGGTGGAGGGGTTGATGCGTGGTGGTGGAGGAGGGGGGATGAGAGAAAATAGAAGGGTTATTGATTTTCTATAAATGCAGTCACATTAATTTTTTTTAATTTTTTTTTAGTACGGTCAAATTATGAAAGATTGAGATTATTTTATTTAAATTGAACGGACGGATTTGCTCTCCTTACAATGGCTACCGACTCTTAGTAGTCATTACAGAATCGCTCGTAATTTATATGACAGGTCAACATGGCTTAATCATCTCCTCAAGTTTCCTTTACTGCTTTTCGTTATTCATCTTGGGGGTGTTTGAAAAAAAATTGACATTTATCTAGTTCATCTTTCACCATCAAGAAATACTCTCTTCGATTTTTTAGGTTTTTTACGTTTCGTTTGAATATGTGAAAATAATTCAAATGAAACGTAAAAAATAGGTTACGCTAGTATTTTTTAGGGAGGGGGAGGGGATATCATTAAGGGTAATATTGGAAGGAAAATGGGAAAAATAGGTTACGCTAGTATTTTTTAGGTTACGTTTAGCAGTCCCCAAAAACAATGGGCTGCTTACATCTATTGAACAAAAAAATTGAGTTTTTTGTTTTGTTTTACATCAGTTGTAGTATTTTTATCGCGTTTGTGCATATGTACGTATCAAATAAAAATTGGGTTCAAGTCGTGTGAAAAAACCAATTTCAACATATTTATGGAGAAGTAAAAAAAAAAACGGCTAAAATAAGTGAAACTAGTCAGAAATAAGAAGAATAAAAAAGGTGATGAACTATTGGTTAATGAATGAGACACATAAAAATTGGGTTCAAGTCGTGTCAAAAACCAATTTAGCTAGCTAAGGTAGAAAAACCATATACTATGATATAAAAGATCCAATTATTTGATGATACAAAAAAAAATTACAAAAAATAAGTAACAAAATTAAAGAAGCAAAAATAAAGGAGAAGAGTAAGTTTCGATATTTTTTTATGGAGAGATTAATAAAAAAAACGACTAAAATAAGTGAAACTAGTCAGAAATAAGAAGGAAAAAAAAAAAAAGGTGATAAACTATTGGTTAATAAAATGAAACACTTTTGTTTGTAAAAATGTTTGAACCTCCAACCTCCAAGTCAAACATAACACCAAAGAACCACTAGGCTAATATTACTTTCATGCTTTCTCTTAGCTCATTTTTATTTATAAATTAAACTTGTCGAGTCTCTACAAATTGGGCCTCTTCTAAGGATGTGCCCAGGGCGACCGCCACCCCTCAGGCACGACCCTGATGTTGCATCATCGCCCTCGCTCAGAACAACCTATTCAGTTCCTTCGGCTTTTTCTTAGTTCGGAAAATGATAAAATATCGCACCATCTGTACTTTGAGCAATCAATTTAGTTTGTTGATTTTAAATTCGATCGAATGTTCCATTTTCAATTTAGTTTCATAAAATTTAATTGGCTTGATGTCAATATATAATTAGTAGTTGGACGAAGAAGTTAAGCGTAATTGCGTATGTTGTTTGATCGGTAAGTCGTTTCTTTTGGAATTTCATCAAGTTCAAATATTTGCTTAAATGCTGAATCCAGGCTACAAGCATTTTTTTTTTGGTGATATGATTGTTTGTTACACTTAGGTGGCATATTATCAGATTGGTTTGTATAAGAGTTCTTTTAATTTCTCTTTTTCTTTGGATGGCTTCATTTTCGTAATTTTTGTGATCAATTGAACCATATGTTGAGATTAATGAGTTTACGTTGTTATTGTGGTTTAAAGTAGTTTGATGAATTTTCATCATCCTATTGTTGCATTACATTTTGCAAGAAAATTCGCTTGATTGTTCAAGTTATATTGTCCTTGGAAGAGTTACTTCTGATGTTGAATTCTTGATGAGCATGTAGTATCTTTTCTCAGTTACCCTAGCCTTTGTTGGTGTGAACCGTGAATGTATTTCATGAACACTACAAGTTTTGTTGTTTATTTATCTCTTGCTAAATTCACTGCAACATTCAAATTTTTTGTCCTGAAAAAAAAAAAAAGAAGTTGAATACAAGTAAAAATGTCACACTCCAATACAGACAAGAATGTCACAAAATAGTTGAATGTACAGGCAACATTCAAGTTTTACATATATGCTTTTACTTATATAGAGTAATGTCACACTTGATATGAGACTCAATCCCCCGCTGATTGCAAATTTTTTAGTTTGTAACCTAAAATTTGTTGTACTCTGCACTTTTTTAAAGGATTGAATGAAATTGCAATACGCATTAAAACTTTTTGGTTTATCATTTTGTTTCATTATTGTATACAACTTCGTCAGTGGCAGATTTAGAGGGGTCGAAAATTTACATTGGCAAGTCTTGAACCCATGACCTTGGGCGTAAAATTCAACATATAAATTATTGATAATATCTAATATTCAAAGTAATTATAAATTTCCAAGTGGGGTCAACTGACACCAAAATAGTGTATGTGGGTTCGCCTATGAACTTCGTTTTTGAGCTTTGTAGGTCCAATTTACTACGAGTACATCGTAAACATGACTTATTGACTACGTAGTACTATTTTTGTGAAAGGATTTGTGGACAATAATGAAGATTGTTTTTTTATATTAGTGATGTTGTTAGAACCGCTTCATGTTCGCATGCTCGATCATGTATAGGAGTAATTGGTTTCCGCATTCCCTTGCTCACCTTACGTCCTTTAACTTTTTTTTTTTTTTTTTTTTTTTGAGATTTAGGTTAGTGTATGTAGAATCAGAGTGTTAGATATATTGTTTTTTTAGGGTCCCTGATATACTGTTTCTGCTCAAAACTTTACGTTAATTCTGAGAAATAATATTCTGATAGATTTTTTATATGGCTTAAAAAGCAAACAACCATTTTTAATATTCTGCGCATCACCATAAGTTTACATACAAGTTGCTTTCCCCATATGTTGTGTGTATGGTGAGAGATTTAGGTAACTCATTTGCTACATCCACCTCCACCAGGATTCTAGCAAAAGCCAGTTTTTCCTTCATGGTAGTTGTCACGGGGTGATTTCTCCAACCGTGAGGGCACTAAGCCAAGCGGCCTAGTCAGCCAACCCTAGGATCGATACTTAGATGTTTTAGGGACTTAGAATATATTTTGGTAGGAAAGTGGCTGCGCCCTGGACAGGATGCCTATGTATCCCGCTCTCGAGAATCAAGCCTTCGTAGTTCACCAAACAATGGATAACACGGACAAGGAAATGGCACACGATTGGATGTCTTAGGCACGAACGCCTAAGAACACAAGTCTGATAGAATGCACGACAGAGGGGGACGAAGATCGATTGAATCCCTTGGATGATTGTCCCATGACCTCTATTTATAGAGGATCAGGAATAATCCCCTAGAGACACAAGCCTTGCCAGATTCGATGCATGTGTGCCATGTCATAGGTAGTTATCCGATGTGAGACACCAAGAAAACTACCCATCCTTATCCATTCCCACAAACACTCTCCATGCGCCACATCAATGCCTTGGTGTCACATATACATGACCCTTAACATGCAGCAACCACCCAGCACACATGGACTAGGACAATATCATGAGCTAACGTGGACTGAGTACTAGCTACGTGGACTGCCTCACTACCCGATCACTCCCCGAGTTTTGACCAAGCTGAGTGAGCTGACCACCAAGCTGCAAGAGCTAAGCTACTAGCTATGTGAACTCATCACTAGCTAGCGAGTTTCCCGTGAGCTGGCTGAATACTCGTACGCACGCTAGGAGCCCACCGTTCGCACGGGAGAGCTCCCTACCGAGCATCCCGTACTAGGCCAACACGCCAAGGACGACATGTGCACCGATCGTGATGCTACTAGTGCTTAGCCATGCGTCCCAACCACATGAGCTAGACACCGGCACCCTTGGTCTATCTAAGGACCATGACGCTACCCTTAGACACATTGACACCACCACACCATGTCAAGACACGCCAAGCCATAGTCATGGTATCTCCAAGGCAGTCCGTCGCCAAGAGATGTCCATGACACACCCATGACCGTGCCAAGACAAGTTTGACATGTCGCTTGATATAGGCGACCGTGTGCGGGTCTTACAAACCTCCCCCACTTGAAAAGCTTGACGTCCTCGTCAAGGTTACCCCTCTCAAGCGTAGGTTTGCTTAACCTCTTTTTCGAAAACCCACAAAATTCCAACAACAGAGACCCAACCCTCTTCAACTAGTAACCCGGTACTAGAAGAACAACATTTCCACAGTGCCTAACCCGGTACAACTTTTGTGTGATCAACGGTAGCGACCCGCGTCTTTCACTATATTAAATTTTGCGTGTGTCCCAGACACGACTTGCCCCATGCCGCACCGCATCCCCTGGATCGGCGACATGGATGCAAGAAATCGCATAACCCGGTATACGAATACTTGCATGGTTATCCCATGTTGTATCGCAGTGGCTTTAGGCGAATAATCTCGTATCATTCTCTTAGGCACACCTACGACCACATGGATGGCCGTATGACATATCCTGGTATGCACACACGGACATGACTCCTCCCATGCCGCATTGTGTCCGATTCGCGGGATATGAACCGGTCACACCCGTTTGTCAAAACAACCACATGGATGGTAGTACGCCATAACCCGGTTATGCGCGTAACTGACATGGCTTAGGTATGCAAGGCTACGACCGAGCATCCCTGATGTGCGCTATTTCATTGTGGTTAAAGTCGAGTTTTTGAGGTGTTTAACATTGGTTTTTGGATCATTTGACTGCTAATTATATTATTTGGGGTGATTTGTGTTTGATACAAGAATTAGTTGTTATTATGACCATTTGGAATCTCAAGAATGCCAACATTTGGTCCGGTTATACAAGGTCAATTTTGGAGCTTCATATCTCTCATAATATTTTGAATTTTGCAATGAAACCGAGGGGAGATGAAAGTTCATGGTCTTACCTTTCTAAAAAGTGGTTACCCGCCTTCACCGGATAAGTAACGAAGAAGTTATGCGAGTTTGAAAACGAGGTCAGAAACTGTGGCGCGGACCGCGCCAATCTTTCGGCGGTCCGCGGCCGGCGACGAGAGCCCGGTTTTCGTATTTGGTTATTTTCCATATTTTATATTTCTATACTCTATTAATACCTAGGTTTTACGTCTTTATTCATAACTTTGCAACTTGAGACTATTATTGAGGCTTGTATTGAAGATTAATGGAGAACTAATTTCCCAACTTGGTATTTGTGGATTGAAGCCGTCAATTATCGTCAGATTGTGAGATTTTCATCTGTTCAATTCCTTTGTGAGTAATTTCAATTCTCTTGCCCTAAAATTGCATGATTTATACTTGTTCTTGCTAGGAGCGCTACTAGTATAGTACTTGTATGTTTCTATCGCTAAATTCGTAGCAACTGCATCTTTCTAATTGATTGCTGATTCAACGTTAGATTGTTGTAGGGAGAATTGATTTACATTCGATTTAAGCGCGTGTGTTTGAATTGATTATCTTCGTTGACATTCTTCTACATCTTATTGCTTCTATTGAAATATATCTAAACGCGTGTTCTAGGTTGCTTAATAGTTAGGATTAACTTTGATATGCTGATTCATTCGAGTTAATTACTCAAGGAAGAATAGGAATTTCGGTTTCGCAACTATTTGCTCATAGGATTGAATTAGGTGAATATCGATGATCAATTGATAATTGTTGGTGGATTGAAACATAAACCAAGACTTCTCTTTAATTGAATTCAACTCGTTCATTGTTTTGTTAGTTGCTTAGTTAATCAACTTTTAATCAAAACCCCCCTAATACGGTTACTTAATCAACGTTACATACTTAGACGATACCTAGTTTCCTGTGGATACGAACTCTACTTACCCTACTACATAGTTTTAGGTTGAGTATTGAACTAATTTGGTGCAACCCACGACAATTGCCTACCAAATTTTGGCGCTGTTGCCGGGGAATTGGCGTTTTATTGTTTTTGTGTGTTTGGCGTTGATTTTTGTCTCTCTTTTCGTGTAGTTCGTGTATGGGTCATACCCGTTCTACTAACCATGAAATCTTGGAATATAATCTAGAGATAGAGAGATTTCTTTTCAGGTTGTGCAAGGATATTCGTGATTCGTTTCTACAACTTCCGTTTCCACTAGAAATTCAAGAGGAAGAGATCACCATACGTCCTACACCTGACAATTGTACACTGAAGGAGCTCACTGCTCCTAATGTTGATCATCAACCATTGTGTATTACTTTTTCGGCTACCGCTGATGATCATAAGATAGAGATCAAGTCGGGACTGATTCATTAGTTGCCCAACTTTTATGGCGAGCCCAGCGAGGATCCGCTTCGGCATTTGAGCGAATTCCATATTGTTTGCATGGGTATGAAGCCGCCAGGTGTGCCAGCAGATCAGTTGCTATTGAGAGCCTTTCCTTTTTCTCTGAAGGGAAAGGCTAAGGATTGGTTGTACTACCTTCCGACAGGTAGCATAACCACGTTTGTTGAGCTGAAAATGCGCTTTCTTGCTAAGTATTTTCCGGCCTCTAAATCATCACAGATGAAAAAGGAGATCAGCAATGTGGAGCAGAATTATGATGAGTCTTTATATGATTATTGGGAGCGATTTGAGAAGTTATGTGCTAGCTGCACCTACCATGGCTATACAAAGCAAGACCTCATACTGTTCTTCTACAACGGTCTTTCTGCAGATGATCGTAAACATGTAAATGCCACTAGTGGTGGTGGTATAGTAAACAAGACCCCAAGTGAAACTAGAGCACTTATTGCTGATTTGGCCGAGAATTCGAGACCCACAAGTGTGAGAGAGGTTCCAATGAGGAAATGAGTTAATGTTGTTAACTCTAGTTCCACTGATGAGTTGAAAGATACGGTGCAGCAGCTGGCTTCGTTGATGAAAGATTTTGTTATATCTGCTAGACCTCAACAGCTGAAAGCTTGTGGTATTTGTTATGAAGTTGGGCATCCCACTGATACATGCCCTACTTCGCAAGAACATGTTGTGGAGGAAGCAAAAGCAGTTGGTTTTACTGGTCATCAACAACTTAAGTATGATCCTTATTCCCAAACCTACAATGCGGGATGGAGGGATCACCCAAATTTCAAGTATGGGAACCAACAACAAGACAACATTCCTTCCAGAAATCAAAATTTTCAAGGTAGTAGGTTCCCACCGAAGCAACAGTTCCTATCCGAGCCAACTCCACCTTCAGGTTCATCTATGTCTACAGAAGACATGCTTAGGTCTCTCACTCAAAACGTGGTTCAGATGCAGAGCAATATTGTTCAATGCCAACAAGAGACCAAAGCTAGTTTCCACAACATTGAGAGTCAAATTGGACAAATGGCTACCTCTATAAGCCATTTGGAAGCAAAGGATGCAAGGGTAATACCATCTCAAGTGGAGCCACCTCCCAAGCATCAAGTCTTTGCTATTACATTGCATAGTGGTAAAGAATTAGAAGGAGGCTCATCAAAAAGGCAATTGGGGAGGGAACGTGTGGAGTTAGACGGAGAAGAAGACGAAACCCGAGATCAGGAGGATCTCGGCGGTCCGCGCGAAAAAGACGGCGGTCCGCGCCACGAGAACGGCGGTTCGCGGAGGGAAGAAGGCGGTTTGCAGGTACCTGACCAAGGCGAGCTTGATTCGTCCTCTGGTTTCGAGCAAATAATTGATGATAGATCTTCCAAGGGCCCTCCATTGGTCTCATATGAGCCTACCCCACCCTTTCCGGAGGCATTGAAGGATACTCGGAAATTTGAACATGACAAGGACATCTATGAGACTTTTCAGCAATGTCAGGTAAACGTACCTCTCTTTGATTTTCTTAAAAGCATTCCTAAATCTGTTAAGGTGTTTAAAGAGATTTTGAATATGAAAAAGAAGCAAAAATCAAAGAAAGTTAAAAGGGTACAAGTTAGTGAATATGTGTCAGCTATGTTTCAGAAGAAATTACCCCCAAAATGTAGCGACCCTGGCATGTTTACTATACCCTGTGTTTTAGGAGATACTGTGTTTCGTGAGGCTATGCTAGATTTAGGTGCGTCCATCAGTGTGATACCTTTATCTTTGTTTGATAGTTTAAAAAGTGGCCCTCTACATGAAACTAGTATTGTAATTTATTTGGTTGATAAATCTCATGTAAAACCTAAAGGTGTGGTTAAGGATGTGCTTGTCCGAGTTGATAAATTGACTTTTCTTGTTGATTTCTATGTCTTGGATATGGATTGTGACCAATTTGCACCCCCTATTCGGTTAGGGAGACCCTTCTTGAAAACTGCTAAAACTAAGATTGATGTGTATTCTGGTTCACTTACAATGGAAGTTGATGGAGAAATTGTGAATTTTAATATTCACAATCTTAAGGAGGATCTTGTTGATGATAATTCTGCTTGTGCTATTGATGTGTTTGATTCCATAGTGCAGGAGCCACCCAATTCTCGTGATCTAGCCAAGATGGAAGTGGGTATTGGTAGTAATCACGAAGGCTGTGACTTGAATGACAATGTAATAGGCGTTATGAGCTGTGAACTAACCCCTTCTCACTTATCGAGTGGAAGGTTTTTGCCTTCTGTTTCGCAGGACTCATGCAAACGGAAGAAACCCCCTTGTGTTCCAATTCATAAATTGAGGGGTTTTTGTGAGATTCGGTGGTAAGAGTCTTTTATGTTGGAGAGTGAATGATAAAGGGACTCCAAAAGACTTGTTGATTGATATTGATTGATTCGCAATGCGTCGAGCCAACGACGTTAAACAATAGCGCTTCTTGGGAGGCAACCCAAGTAGTTTTATTTCATTTTTCTTTTGTGTGTTGTATTTTTATTCTTTTACTTTTTAATGTTTGTTTGTGTATGTAGGATTAAAAAAAAAAAAAAAAAAGAAGAAGAAGAAGAAAGAAAAAACAAAAAAAAAAAAAAAAAACAAGGATGCCCGATGCTAGAACGCAAGGTATGCAATTTCTTTTCCCTTATCTCTTTTCTTCTCTTTATTCTCACCTTTCTTATCCACCACAATTTTCTTCACCATATTTCTAGGACCATCTCTCTTTGTTTCCTACCCACAATTACCACTTTTACTTGTTATTTCTACCCAAGTTTTAACCCTTTCCCTCAATTTTGGACCACATGATAACTTTTTGTGTGTTTGGAGGGTGGATTTGTGCTATTTGATAGTGGTAAGGAGGTGGGTGTGCTCTTATGTGCACTATTCTGAGAGGGAGATGGAGGATTTGTGAGGAAGATGTGGTTGATTGGTGGCGACTTTTTCTTGAGGGTGTTTGGGATACGGTGTGAGTTGAGAGTGGCTTTACACCCTATTTTCTTTTTCTATGAGCCCATTGCTTTCAAGAGGTTACGGAGATGATGCTGGTTTATCATTGTTAGAGAGTATGTTTTAATTCCTGTGAGAGGAATGCATCCTTTTGGTTTGTCATTGCATTCATACAAGAGTTTACCTTCCCCTATTTTATTGTTGTCCTATTTGATTGTTGTGTTTCACATTGAGGACAATATTCAGTTCAAGCATGGGGAAGTGGATTCTCATTGTATTTTGTATCTACTTTGTAATTTTATTGCTTTTCAAAAAAAAAATGAAAAAATGAAAAAAAAAAAAGAAAAAAAAAGAGAAGAAAGTCAGAAAAGAGAGAGGAGCAGAGAAGAAAGTCAGGAAAAGACACGAGAGAAGGAAGTGAGCCGGTGAGTATGGAAAATTTAACGAGAGGCTAGGTGAAAACCCGAAAGGCCGCCTAGGCAAAATGAGTGGAGTGTGCTACTGTACCGGTGTTGCAATAAGAAGGGTGTATTGAAGGTCGTGTCTGGGTAGGTTTCTCTCTTTGATGATATAAGGAGGTTCGGTTGGATTAAATAGTATAGGTGATAGGATAGAAAAACCTCGATTCCCTTGGTTGTTTTGGGGCTGTTGGTGGCTATTCGAGGTAGTCTTTGATCCGACGGTGTTATTCCGTACCTAGGCTCACGAGGGAGTTGTGTGTGAGCGGCTTAGGGACATTTAGGACATTATAGGTCCCTTTGCCATTTGGTTTTGATTGTGTTTCGGTTGGATGATATAAGATGGCCGTTGCGTGAGATTACATCTGTGGCGGACCTAGCTAGCAAGAAAAAGACTCACCACCCTCAATTGGAGTAGAGGAGATAGGATTTGATCATTTTCCACCCGTGCTAACTGTTATAAAGACCTTGGAGAAATTATAGAGGGGAAGTTAGGATACACTCGAGGACGAGTAAAGGTCTAAGCATGGGGGAATTTGATGTGCGCTATTTCATTGTGGTTAAAGTCGAGTTTTTGAGGTGTTTAACATTCGTTTTTGGATCATTTGACTGCTAATTATATTATTTGGGGTGATTTGTGTTTGATACAAGAATTAGTGGTTATTATGACCATTTGGAATCTCAAGAATGCCAACATTTGGTCCGGTTTTGCAAGGTCAACTTTGGAGCTTCATATCTCTCAAAATATTTGGAATTTTGCATTGAAACAAAGGGGAGATGAAAGTTCATGGTCTTAACTTTCTAAAAAGTAGTTACCCACCTTCACCGGATAAGTAACAAAGAAGTTATGAGAGTTTGAAAACGAGGTCAGAAACTGTGGCGCGGACCGCGCCTGTTTGGCGGCGGACCGCGGGGTTGTGTGGCGCGGACCGCGCCAATCTTTCGGCGGTCCGCGGCGGGCGACGAGAGCTCGGTTTTTCGTATTTTGTTATTTTCCATATTTTATATTCCTATACTCTATTAATACCTAGGTTTTACGTCTTTGTTCATAACTTTGCAACTTGAGACTATTATTGAGGCTTGTATTGAAGATTAATGGAGAACTAATTTTCCAACTTGGTATTTGTGGATTGAAGCCGTCAATTATCGTCAGATTGTGAGATTTTCATTTGTTCAATTCATTTGTGAGTAATTTCAATTCTCTTGCCCTAAAATTGCATGATTTATACTTGTTCTTGCTAGGAGCGCTACTAGTATAGTACTTGTATGTTTCGATCGCTAAATTCGTAGCAACTGCATCTTTCTAATTGATTGCTGATTCAACGTTAGATTGTTGTAGGAAGAATTGATTTATATTCGATTTAAGCCTCGTGTGTTTGAATTGATTATCTTCGTTGACATTCTTCTAGATCTTATTGCTTCTATTGAAATATATCTAGACGGGTGTTCTAGGTTGCTTAATAGCTAGGATTAACTTTGACATGCTAATTCATTCGAGTTAATTTACTCAAGGAAGAATAGGAATTTCGATTTCACAACGATTTGCTTATAGGATTGAATTAGGTGAATATCGATGATCAATTGATAATTGTTGGTGGATTGAAACATAAACCAAGACTTCATTTTAATTGAATTCAACTCATTCATTGTTTTGTTAGTTGCTTAGTTAATCAACTTTTAATCAAAACCCTCCTAATTTGGTTACTTAATCAACGTTACATACTTAGACGATACCTAGTTCCCTGTGGATACGAACTCTACTTACCCTACTACATAGTTTTAGGTTGAGTATTGAACTAATTTGGTGCAACCCACGACAATACCTTACTAATTTGGTTGAGTATACGACGTTCGTGTGAAGCGATTTAACAAACAATATCGCATAAGGGAGAGACGTAAAAAGAACACTGATGTGGTACATCAAGTGGATCGTTAGAAAACAGATCAATTGAGAGCACACCAATATCTTTATTACAAACACACAGCCCTTAAGCAATACATGTTCATAAATCATAACACACTACAAATCCGAATCCCACAATATTACATCAAATAATATTTACAATTGATAGCAACCTGGTGCCAACAAATCACACCATAATGATAACACACACAATAATAAACCGATCAACCAAGCCACACGTGATTCGGGAACCCGGTGCCCAACGAATACACATCTGCGCAAGACTGATATCTGAAACTTAACCCATCATAATGATTCTGGTGGAGTGCTCGCGTCCCATAACCGAACCCATACAAGCCATCTCCTTAGATTCGTCGGAAAACACAAGTCAGATCAGAATCACATACCAAGGAACTGAGTTTCTACTTCTTTGGACATTCCCTTGCAAAGTGCGCACCACCACAGATGAAGCAACCTGATCCGTTTCTCTTGGACAGATTGTTCTTCGACGAAGGAGCAACAACATCAGAATCACCCTTTGTGTTGTCCTTGTCGTTGTAGCGACCACGTTTCTTGTTGAGGGACTTGTCTTCGGATCCGCCCATCCCTTTGTATGACTTCAGATCCACTAGCGCCTCCGCAGCAGCAATTGCGGTGTGCAGATCATCGACGCCCTTGTGTTGCAATTCCAATTGCGCCCAAGGTTTCAAACCTGCAATCAAATTAAACAACTTTTCTCCCTCCGACATATTCTTCACATTCTTCAAACACAAGGATGTAAAGGATATCACATAATCCCGAACAGAATCGACTTGTTTGAGATCACGCAACTTGTCTCTACCGACAAAGGACGTGTTGGTGGGCAGAAATTGACTACGCAATTACTCCTTCAATGCATCCCACGTCTTGATCGAATCGCGGACAACATTCTCATCACCAACGACGGTCATTTCGCTGTTAGTGCGAGAGCGCCACCACAATTTCTCATCTCCCTTGAGATACATTGACGCAATGTCCACCATCGCATCCTCCTTGGTTTTCGTTGTCTTAAAGAAATGATCCACGTCCCATATGAAGTTTTCTAGAGTCACTCAGTCTCTAGTCCCATCATACGACGCAGGTTCAGGAACCTTTGGATGAAAATGACCACCAGCGCTACCGGATCCAAGGGCATCTTTAAGAATCGAGGCCAATTTGCCTAGATCAGAATCTGGGTCTTCACGGACATTGTTGTTGGCCGAATTAGCGGAGTCATCGTCACCAACAACAACTTTCTTCTTCTTAATCAAATCGCCAAGATTAACGACTATTCGACGCATTTCCTCCATTTGGTTGCCCATATTTAGAAGAGAATCGCGGACAGAAACGTAGGGACTTCTTCATCATCATCACTGCCAAGAAAGTGTTCCAACCTCACTATACGTTGTTCCTTCTTTGTAGGGCCCATCTTGAAATAGTGACGAATATGTAGATACTTGGGTGTGACACGATATTGTCTTCTTATTTTCGAATTGAACGCAGTAGAGGGATCATGTGATCTCGCCGTCGTTCCAATCCGAAATCGTGAGTCGTGGATCTGATACCAAACTGTCATGGGGTGATTTCTCCAACCGTGATGGCACTAAGCCAAACGGCCTAGTCAGCCAACCCTAGGATCGATACTTAGATGTTTTAGGGACTTAGAATATATTTTGGTAGGAAAGTGGTTGCGCCCTGGACAGGCTGCCTACGTATCCCGCTCACGAGAATCAAGCCTTCGTAGTTCACCAAATCAATTTTTTTTTTAGAAAACTCAAATAATCATAATAATCAAATTAGTTATTTTCGAAAATAAAACTGAAAGAAAGCTAATTCCTTATTTTCGAAAATAAAACTCAAATAAACCTAATTCCTTATTTTAAACATTAAATTAAAAATAAATATCAAGAAAATCAAAATAGAAATTCATTCACCTGTATTACAAGTCGACCTTGGCTGAGACTGCCCAGGAGTGGTTCGACTTCGGCTTTGCTTTGAGGAAGAGTTGCGATTTGGGAGACGAGACACATGTTCAAACCAAGACGGGTCAGCCTTCGTGCTCTTTTTACGAGGCCTACCCCTTGGGTTGTCTTTCCTTTGCGGCTCCTTCATACCTTCCTATTCGGGATGATGTATACTATTAATTCAAATGTTTAGAGCTCGTACGATGGCAGGTTGTGCGTTGCGGCCCTGGTTGATCAGCATCTCGAACTCATCCAACTCTGTTGTACAAGCGTCATGTAGATGATCGGTCATCATCGAAGGTTGCTGATAGATAAGTCTTGACCAAAATGCAGATACATGGTACAGGTAGAACTCGTAACCCTCCTCGATTGCATTGTTAATCATACAAGCACACGGAAGGCTGTGAGTCCGAGACAATACACACCCACAGTTCTCCACAACAGTCGACCCGAGACTTTCATACCGCTGCTTCTCCTTTTCAAACAAACTAATGGAATATAGAGATATATGACAACTCAATAACCTAAAAGGACGACCAAGCCCAGTTGAGCGAACCTTGTTACGAGAATCTTCAAGCAACCTTTTAATCTGTCCAATTTGGGAACAATGGTGACTTTGGATTTTCCGAAACATGGTATCGGCAGATCCCGTACATGTGGATAACCATACCTTCAAAGCCGCATGAGCACTTTCGACACGGCTCGTACAAACGTTCCCGTAATGGCGTACATTGTTAGTATGTGCAAACGCAAACTTCTCAATATGTGGAATCCACTCTTGATTGATATAATCACAAAACACAACAGTCCTACCCCATGTTGATTCCAGGTTCTGTATTGTTGTTTGTAGACTATCGACCGTCGTAGCCTCGACAACCTTCTTCTAGGTGCCGTCCACAATTGCTTCAGCTAATTCATCGGTGCCAAATATCAACTTCGCCTTTGCCCAAACATTGTTATCGACATGCCACCTACACAACAAATGTCTCGATTGAGGAAATATTGTAACGCCCTGCAAAACAGGGAAATACATATGAATACCTTTATTATACTATATTTTACAGGACATTACCGCCGTATTTCCATTTCTGGAAATACAAGGCTAGGGTACAAATATTTCTGGAAAGATAACAGTAAATTATAAGTTTATTCATTACTAAGTAATTATCTAGTACTAATTTTATCATGTATCCTCGCCAGCAAATCTCACACTTGCCCTTCCCCGTCATTTCCACCTGAAAAAGTGTAGGTAATAAAAAGGGTCAGTAAGCAACCCACTAGCTGAGTATGTCTCTTAAATCTTTAACATTTAGTTATTATAGGAGTAAGTTATACTTATGAACAGACTTATAATAGCACATTTTGTACAAAACCCTCCAGAGAATTGTGCAACAAGAAATAATCACAACCAGAGGTTCCCTCCGTGTACACGATATGTAATCCGGGCCTACGGCCCCCTGCTAGGGCTATCACCCTAACCACATTTCTTTTATCCGGAACCTAAGGTTCCCCTTGGGTTTACACCCACTTCTGTGTACACCTTGATTTAGCTGTTGGCTCCCTTCTTGCACAAGTCCCCGATACACATTTTAATCAAAACATCACATTTTAAAAAAATAACCACTCACATTTAAGGTATGTATGTTAAGCCACAAATGCTAACATTGTCTTAATTAGGCTAAACACTAACGTAAATTGCCGCGATTTAAAGGGGCATGGTTTCGGTTAGTTTACAACTGAATACTACAAGTCTTAATAACTAAAGTTATATGTATCCAATAACTAACAAAACTAAACTAAAATAAATGACTAAGAGAAAGTCAAAGACCAAGAAACATACCTTACATACGTGTTTTTATATTAGCTACTTGGTTATGTGAAGGCTACTTTAATCCCCTGAACATGCTCTACCAAAGCTCCCCCCTCCCTTTTATAGCCTTACTAAGTCGGTTACTTTGAAGATTGTATCATCCATTTTACATGCATCTTTCCTACATTTAGGTTCAAGTTAATTTCTTGGAGCTCAATCCTCTTAGAGCATTTTTGACAAAAAATTTTTAACCATGTGACCAAAAGTGGAGTTAAATATTATTTTTACCACTTAATATCTAGATATTTTACCTTACATCTTTCAGGTAGTAATCGTAGGACTATCGATCCAATCCTTTTCGGTTTTGTTTCAGGGCTCTTTTGCTAAGTGTATGTTGAACCCAGATTTGTTACTATAAGTGATAGGATTGTTAGTTTTATTTTATTTACCCTAGTATCCGTTTTCGTCTAAAGTCAAAGATTTCTTTTACCAAAATACTCCCTTTAAACTGTAACCGTTCCTCGGGGTATTACATTCTACCCTCCTTAAAATACGTTTCGTCCCGAAACGTTTGCTCCGTTTCCCAAGTTGCTTCTGTCTCGTCATGATGTGACCACAAAACTTTAACTAGTGGAATAACTTTTTTACGAAGGACCTTTTCCTTATGATCTAATATCTGAATGGGTTGTTCCTCGTAAGTCAAATATTCCCTTACTTGCATTGGAGCAATGGTAATGACGTGTCCCGAGTCAGGGATGTATCGGTTCAAAAGTGATACATGAAACACATCGTGGATCCTGGAAAGTTCTTCCGGAAGTGATAGTCTGTATGCTACATTTCCGATTCGCTCAATGATCTCAAAGGGTCCTATATACTGGACTCAACTTTATTTGTTTCCCAAACCTTATCACACCTTTAGTAGGAGATACTTTGAGAAATACAAAGTCACCAACTTGAAAATCCACCAGCCGCCTTTTCAGGTCAGCATAGCTTTTTTGACGACTTTGTGCGACTCTCATTTTCTCCTGTATGACTCTTATCTTATCCGTCGTTTCTTGTATTAAATCTGGGCCTATCACTCCGGATTCATCAATGTCACTCTAGCATAAACGTGTTCTACACTTACGTCCATATAATGCTTCATAGGGAGCCATTCCAATACTAGCATGGTAGCTGTTGTTATATGAGAACTCTATCAAAGGGGGGTGTTGCTCCCACGAACCTTGGAATTCCAGGACACATGCCCTCAACAAATCTTCTAATGTTTGGATTGTCCTTTCTGTTTGACCATCCGTTTGTGGGTGGAAAGCAGTACTAAAATTTAACTGAGTCCCCAGGGCTGTTTGGAAACTTCTCCAAAATTTAGCTAAGAAGTTCGTATCTCGGTCAGATACAATCGTTTTGGGGACCCCGTGTAATCGAACAATTTCCTTCACCTACTTCTTTGCTAATTGTTCAGAGTTCCACGTTGTTTTAGTTGCTAGAAAGTGTGCACTCTTAGTTAACGGGTCTACAGTCACCCATATCTCATTCATTCCTTGATTTGACACAGGCAGCCCTGTCACAAAATCCATAGCAATCGACTCCCATTTCCAAGTGGGGACATCCAATGGTTGCAATAGTCCTCCCGACCTTTGGTGTTCTATCTTGACCCTTTGACAAGTCAAACACTTTGCAACGAATTCAGCCACCTCTTGTTTTATATTGCTCCACCAAAATGTCTTTCGGAGGTCTTTATACATTTTATTTCCTCCTGGATGGATTGAGTAACGTGTGTTATGAGCTTCGTCTAAGATTCTCCTTTCATCTCTTCGTTTTTAGGTACACATAATCGTCCTTGGAACCAAAGTGACCCGTCTTCTTGTACTACAAACCCCGGTGATTTGCCAACTTCAACTTTCTCTCGTATCTTTTCTAATTCCAAGTCATTCCTTTGTGCCTCCTTTATTTCCTCACCTAAGGTCGGGAATACCTCCAGTGTGGCTATAAAACCTCTGACATCTCCTTTAACCACATTTATATCCATCTTCTCCATGTCTTTGCGAATCACAGGTTGATTAATAGTTAAGGGGGTAAGGGTTGCAGATCGTTTACGACTCAGTGCATCGGCCACCACATTAGCTTTTTTAGGGTGATATTGAATATTCAAGTCGTAATCCTTGAGAAATTCCAACCATCTACGTTGTATCATGTTAATTTCTTTCTGGGTAAAGATATATTTAAAACTTTTATGGTCGGTGTATATTCGGCAGGGAACACCATAAAGGTAATGTCTCCATATTTTTAGTGCAAATACTACAGCAGCCAATTCCAGGTCATGTGTTGGATAGTTTTGCTCATATGGTTTTAATTGCCTAGAAGCATAAGCAATAACTTTCTTATTCTGCATCAATACACACCCTAACCCTTGTTTAGATGCATCACTATATACCTCCAAATCATGCATTCCGTTCGGAAGAGTAAGTACAGGGGCAGAAGTGAGGTGATTCTTAAGTTCGCAGAATGAATTTTCACACTTATCGCACCATTCAAACTTTGTGTTTTTCTTGATAAGGTTGGTAAGTGGTTGGGCAATTTTGGAGAAACCCTCTATGAATCGTCGATAGTATCCTGCTAACCCTAAGAAACTACGTACCTCGGTTACATTCCTGGGTTTAGGCCACTTAGAAATTACTTCGATCTTTTGGGGATCCACCTGTATTCCTTTCCTTGACACTACATGTCCCAAAAATGCCACCTCTTCCAACCAAAAAGCACACTTTTTCAATTTGGCGAACAATTGATTATCCCACAATATTCCCAACGCTGTTCTTAAATGCTCACTATGCTCTTCCTTAGTTCTAGAGTATATCAATATGTCATCGATGAAAACAACGACGAATTTGTCCAAATAAGGCCTAAAGGTTCTATTCATAAGGTCCATAAATACTGCAAGAGCATTTGTGAGCCCAAAAGGCATAACTGTGAACTCATAATGCCCGTATCGTGTCTTGAAAGCTGTTTTAGGAATATCCTCCGGTTTTATTCTGAGTTGGTGGTATCCTGAACGAAATCAATCTTGGAGAAGATTGCAGCACCTTGCAGCTGATCAAACAAATCATCGATACGGGGCAAAGGATATTTGTTCTTTATATTAACCTTGTTGAGTTCTCGATAGTCTATACAAAGCCGCAGGCTGCCATCCTTCTTTTTCACAAAGAGAACCGGCGCTCCCCATGGTGAAGAACTAGGTCTTATATACCCTTTTTCCAACAAGTCATCAAGTTGTTCTTTTAGCTCTTTCAACTCCGCGGGAGCCATTCTATAGGGTGTCTTAGACATAGGGGAGATGCCTGGCACCAACTCAATGGTGAAGTCTATCTCTCTCTGCGGGGGTAACTCCTTGATTTCTTCTGGAAATACTTCAGGAAATTCATTTACTATGGGTATGTCAGAGAGGGTTGATCCTTGCTCTCCAGATTCATGGACCTCACACAGATAACCTTCACACCCTTGTCGTAAGAGTCTCAGGGCTTGTATTGGAGATATGATCCGTTTAGTTTAATTGTCCTTATTGGCTTGAAGTATTACCTTATCCCCATCTGGTTTCCTGATAACTACGGTTTGCCCTAGACAATCTATTGTTACATGATTTTTCTTGAGCCAATCCATCCCGAGTATAATATCGAATTGTCGTAAATCGAATTGGACTAGGTTAACATGAAACGGGTTTCCTTCTATATTCAAGATACAATCTTGGTATACCACGGGGCACTGGATAATCTTCCCCGTAGGTAGCTCTATTGAAAACCCTTGATTTTGGCCACTGGGTTCTAATTTTAACTTGCTACTTAAGGAACTGGAAATAAATGAATGTGATGCTCCAGTATCAAACAAGACATTGACAGGATTAGAGTTGAAAAGAATATTACTAGTTATTATGTCACTTGGGGGCTCTTCCTCTTGAGGATTCATAACGTAGACAAGACCAGTTGTCGATCGTCCTTGGAGGGGTGGATTCCCTTGAGGTTTGGAGGTATCGCTGGATATGTTCGAATGGGTAGTTCCTCTAGAGATCATTGTTCCACCTTTTGCCACCATAGGACAGTTTATCTTCTTATGGCCAGGGCTTCCACATAGAAAACATCGTGGATTTTGGAATTTGCATATCTCCGTAGGATGATTCTTGTAACCACATTTGCTACAAGGGGGTCCCTGGTATCTCCATTGGGATTGGTTAGTAAAAGTTTTCCCGCCACCCATGTTTTGTTGTTTTTGAAAGCTTCGTCCCTTCACCTGTTCTCCTTCAAATTTTCTTTTATTCTTGGTTTGCTCATCATTCCTTTCTTTCATTATTCTTTCTGCATTTGTGGCTTTATCGTATAATTCTTGGTAACTCAGGCAAGTGTGGGTAGATAACCTATCACGCAGACTCCAATTGAGTCCCCTTTCAAACTTGTTCATCTTCAGTTCTTCAGTTGCTACCAAATGTGGTGCAAACCGTGACAGTTCCATAAATTTTGCAGCATACTCCATAACTGACATCGATCCTTGCTCCATTCAGTTAAACTCTTCTTCCATCTGTCTTCTAAGAGAAGGGGGATAAAACTTTGACCTCATAAGTTCTTTAAATTGCTTCCACCCAAATCCTTCCTCATTTTTCTTTTCCTTAACCGTTTCCCACCATAAATCGGCTTGTCCCACCCGGTAGAACATCGCAAATCCTACTCTCCATTTTTCCGGGCAATTGATGGCATCAAAAAGCTTATCCATACCTCTGACCCAATCTTCAAATTCAACAGGATGGGGCTTTCCATCATAGGTCCTTGGATTATAACCCGCCATTTTTCTAAAATACTTCATGTTTTCCTCTTCGTCACTAGTTTTGTTGCTCCTTAGTGCTTCAGCTATGACAGTAGCTAGACCCCTTACATCCAATGGTTCGGACGACATTGGTTGATTAACCTCAGAACTATTTTGGTTTGACATCCTTACCACACAAAAAGCACGAGTTAGCTTTTTTTTTTTTTTTCTAAGTAACATAATTCTAGGACTTTACATAATTTTATTCATTAGTCTTTCCTATTATACATTGCGTCATTACGTTACATGTTACATTCGATGGGTGATAAATTCTACAAGTTAGTGACTAACTATTAGGGTAGGGTGATTCTTATTCTAAATGCCGACATATTTTACAAAGTCATGTCACCCTACAAAAGTTATCCATGAGAAAAATTGATAGCCACCTACTATATACATACTAAATTCACCCATCATTTAAGATAAGCTGCCTAATCGTCATCAGTACTGAGGTCAGACTCTGTCGTATCTCCATCCCAGTTGGCTGCATCCCCATTGAGTTCACCATTATCATCATCAAAATTAACATTGTTGTTGATGTAGTCATTATTAACGGACTCATCTGAATAGACATAGACCACATTTTGTGCTTCAAAAGTGATCAACTCTAGTGCCAAATCTTCAAAGGTTGGTGTCCATATGATGTTGCGGGTACCTATGTATAGGTACTGGTCATGATTAGGAAGACCATTGACGATGAGGTCAGAGTATCTTCGTTTAAAATCAGCCCACAGAGCGACATTGGGCAATGTCTCAATTAAACAGTGGGCCTGGAAAGCGGTCGTCAATGCACAGATGGGGAACATAAGGATGAAGTTGTATATGACTTGTCGGACACGATCGATGTGGTCAGACACCCTTTCATTCGGACGCATGGAAGTTTCATATGGGCTTGGCATAGGAAGTGCCATACTATACACCAAGAACATACAAAACGCCACAATAAACGTTAGTTCTAGATTATGTTAGAGCGAGGTTAGAATCGGATAATCCCCATCCTAGAAATTCTACCCCACTCTCAGTGGTTTACATTTTATTTTACCTTTTTTTTTTTCAAACCTGGCTCTGATACCACTTTGTAACGCCCCGTAAAATAGGGAAATACAAAGTAGTACCTTTATTATACGATATTCTACAGGGCGTTACCGCCATATTTCCATTTCTGGAAATACAAGGCTAGGGTACAAGTATTTCTGGAAACATAACAGTAAATTATAAGTTTATTCATTACTAAGTTATTATCTGGTACTAATTTTATCATGTATCCTCGCCAACAAATCTCACACTTGCCCTTTCCCGTCATTTCCACCTGAAAAAGCGTAGGTAATAAAAAGGGTCGGCAACCCACTAGCTGAGTATGTCTCTTAAATCTTTAACATTTAGTTATTATAGGAGTAATTAAGTTATACTTATGAACAGACTTATAATAGCACATTTTGTACAAAACCCTCCAGAGAATTGTGCAAAAAGAAATAACAACAACCAGAGGTTCCCTCCGTATACACGATATGTAATCTGGGCCTACGGCTCCCTGCTAGGGCTATCACCCTAACCACATTTCTTTTATCCGGAACCTAAGGTTCCCCTTGGGTTTACACCCACTTCTGTGTACACCTTGATTTAGTTGTTGGCTCCCTTCTTGAACAAGTCCCCGATACACATTTTAATAAAAACATCAAATTTAAAAAAATAATCACTCACAATTTAGGTATGTATGGTAAGGCACAAACGCTAACATTGTCTTAATTAGGCTAAACACTAACGTAAATTACCGCGATTTAAAGGGGCATGGTTTCGGTTAGTGTACAACTGAATACTACAAGTCTTAATAACTAAAGTTATATGTATCCAATAACTAACAAAACTAAATTAAAATAAAGGACTAAGAGAAAGTCAAAGACCTAGAAACATACCTTACATACGTGTTTTTATATTAGCAACTTGGTTATGTGAAGGCTACTTTAATCCCAGAACATGCTCTACCAAAGCTCCCCCCCTCCCTTTTATAATAGCCTTACTAGGTCGGTTAATTTGAAGATTGCATCATCCATTTTACATGCATCTTTCCTAGATTTAGGTTCAAGTTAATTTCTTGGAGCTCAATCCTCTTAGAGCATTTTTTACCACATTTTTTTAACCATGTGACCAAAAGTGGAGTTAAATATTATTTTTACCACTTAATATCTAGATATTTTACCTTACATCTTTCAGGTAGTAATCGTAGGACTATCGATCCAATCCTTTTCGGTTTTGTTTCAGGGCTCTTTTGCTAAGTGTATGTTGAACCCATATTTGTTATTATAAGTGATAGGATTGTTGTAACAGCCCGATCCATCATACGTCGCAACACAACCCAATAAGATGGGTAGTTACCTATTAGGCCCATATATCCTCTTCGGGCTCTAAAAGGTGAAGGCCTTGTTGGTAGTATGATGGTAGAAATCTATTATAAACTAATCATATGAGCCTTAATTTTCCAATGTGGGACAAACCAACTCCATAATCCACTTTCCATATTCCGTAGTGTTACAAACTCCCCCAGTTAAAGAACGCAACGTCCCTCGGCCAAACCATACCAACATCAACACAGGTCCAAGATCTCCCCCGCTAGATGGCTAGTCTGGGCCTCGCCCCAGCACCCAGCACGCGGTCGCAGGATTGCTCTAATACCATCTGTAACAGCCCGAACCACCGTCCGTCGCAACACAACCCAATAAGATGGGTAGTCACCTATTAGGCCCATATATCCTCTCCGGGCTCTAAAAGGTGAAGGACTTGTTGGTAGTATGATGGTAGGAATCTATTATAAACTGATCATATGAGCCTTAATTTTTCAATGTGGGACAAACCAACTCCATAATCCACTTTCCATATTCCGTAGTGTTACAATTGTTACTTTTATTTTATTTACCCTAGTATCCCTTTTCGTCTAAAGTCAAAGATTTCTTTTACCAAAATATTGTCTTTAAACTGTAAGCGCTCATCGGGTTATTACAAATATAGTCGCTATAGGCTTAATGAGTGACGCTTCCTTGTCGGTACAGATACATGTTGGCACCCGTGATTCTGACAACAAACTCTTCAAATTATCTAACACCCACGAGTATGATTCAGATGTTTCGTCAATCATCATCCATTACGCTATCGTGAAATTCGAGTTGACGGGGGTTAAACCAACAAGCTCGACCAGAGGAAAGATGTACTTGTTGGTGTTATACGTAGCATCGATTAATATCACTTCATTGTACACTTCTAACATCAGAATATGCTCCGGATGTGCCATGACGCAATGCGTCATCCGGTCGGTTTCGACATCGCTCTTAGAAAAGGTAATGTAGTTGTGTTTTTCACCAAGATGGAATAGATATTGGATGACATTCATATCTCGCATAGCTTCACGTCTAATCTTCTGCTTCTCATTGTGAAACTATTTCGAGTTATGGCAACCATGCTCTTTAGAATCATTGATTACCTGTTTCATATGCATCACCCGAACGTTTGCACTGTCCAATTTCCAGATCATTGCTCTATCATCATCGGTGAACACAACTCTCTGCCTATGACCCTCTCTGTAGAATTCTTAACCATGGTTATGATAACCCCTATTGCCATCCATAAGACATAATCGCCAAGTCGAGTCCTCAATCTCTACGACTTTTAGTGCAAACGGACAACCTAACTTATGGGTACTAGTCTTTCTCTGATTTCTAAGGGATGCCTTATAATACCGTTTTCTAACGCCATTCTCACAATGTAAGTATTGCCTCCATAGACCATCAGTGTGTTTGTTCCTTTTATACGAAGCTTTTACCAAGAAAAAAACTTTGCTCTTTGTGATTTCATTCGCCCAAACAAAAGCTTCGTCAAAAGACAGATTTACTTGGATCGTCACAAACAAATGACTATAATCGACTTTGACTCCACCATAATCTCGTGTACTCACCTACGTTACATACACATAAAATCATTTTTATTGTAATTCTAATTAAAATCCAACCATTAAACCAAGTGAATTATAAGATATTACAAAAACTAACCTTTTACACAAACTCAATATGTTATTGATTCAAAAGTTCAATTATCCATTCACAGTGTCAATGTCGAGATCAACAGAAAACTATGACTTAAATTACATATTTTATTTTATATGATGATTCAATAATAAAATCATTGATTCAGAAAACTATGACTTACATTACATATTTTGTTTTATATGATCATTCAATAATAAAATCATTGATTCAGACGCTCAAATCCATCGACACTTCATTTTCATTCGTAATCCTATTTGTTCATTCAGTATCAATATTATTCATCCACATTATGTTTATATAACAAGTATTACTACGAACTTTTGGGCACGATATTAAATTATTACTTTAGCAGAATGTGGGTCACGACCTTGCACGGCTGTGTGAAAAAGACGGCCTCACCATGGTCGAGCCGTGTAACAAACACGGCTCCACCATGGTCTGGCCGTGTAACAAACACGGCTCCACCATGTTCTGGTCGTGTAACAAACACGGCTCCACCATGGTCAGACCGTGTTTCGTACACGGCTCCATCATGGTCAAGCCGTCTTTTCTACACGGCCATGGTCACGCCGTGTGCTCAATCGTGGATTTTTTCATGGCAAATTTATGGAAATATAACAATGAATTACAACATTGTAAAATGGACTTACATCATTCTCATTTGAAGTCATCTTTGCATTCTTCGAATTTTCTCCAACACGTCTACTCAAGGCTTCCACATTTCGAGATGATGGGAGTGTTGAGGAAAGAAGGAATTTGCAGAGACAAGGAAAGAGACAACGAATTTCCAGAGACAATAGAAAGAGGAATGATGGAGTGATGAGTGATGAGGAAGGTCGAAGAATGTTGAAGGGGAAAAATGGAGGGAAATAAGGGGGGTGGAGATTATGGAGGGAAATAAAGAGTAGCATAATTAAATATATGAATTTGAAAATACTTAATTTTAACAGGGGTATTATAGTAATATGGTGGGTGATATTAGTAAAATAGCGGGCGACATATAACACCAAAAACGGACAATCAGCCAAAACTAGCTTTTGTTCCCGTGAACTCACGGGTGTTTTTTCTGCTTCTTTTTAAACGAAAACTGTAGACATTATCTTTAGGACTAAAACTTAGTAAAGCGTTGAGAAACATCACGGTGGTGGATATATTAACCAATATAGGTAGTAACACTCTATAACATATTTCTAAGTAAAACATTTGTATTTATAATTAACCTATATATTCCTTCTCCCACAATGCCTAGCTAAAGTGCTCAAGTGAACACCTCTAAATTTTTGTGCAAAGTGTTTTTTTTCTTTTCTTTTAGAAAATCAAATAAAAAATAAAGTAAATACTATTTTGAAACAACATGCTTGTAGCTCAAGTTTTTGACAAACCAAAGGTTAAGAGAAACAATTTAATTTTTTTGGTAAAAAAAAAACCTTTAAACTTACCTTAGAATTTAATGTATAAAAGTCTCATGCTATAAGAAAATTAAAAGTCTTTGTATGAATATGAAAATTAATGTATTTCCATTCAATAAATGTTCGTCTATCCTAAAGATGACCCTCACACATATAACTTGAAAATTTCTACTCGATAACAATAACAACGCGACACATAACTCTTGTTTCATCAACGTCTTAAGCGGATTTTGATATGACCATATTCGATTCAAAGAGATGTGTCAAATCAAATTTGAGTATTAAGATTCTTGTTGGATGAATTTGTAATAATTGATGTGTTTGGTGCCCTTACAATATTGAAAGCTGAAAACTAAAAATATATAAAGTAAAATATACTCGTCAATTACAAAATCAAAAATATACACAACCAAGATGATCTTATTGCATGATAGTAGTTCAGATACTATATAGATATATCAATTATAACAAATTGGGATCAATTTATAATCACACAGTAAAACATAGATATTCGAATATATTACTACGATAGACACATATAACAAATACTCATTCTAAGACCTCTATAAATCTTTGTATGACTAAATCACTAAATAACATTTCTATATTCCTCTCGCAAACAAAATTTCTCTCTTGTGACCAACTTATTTTATATGTATGAAATGAAATGAAATTTTATTCACACCAATATCTATCAAATTACGAAGATATATATAGTACCTTAATATTAATATTGAATGAAAGGCTTTCCGAGTACCCACAAATTTTAATGCAAATAACTCATGTCATGAGGAAGACGAAAGGTCATAAGACAGGTTTTAATTGTTGAGCCCACACATTAAAGGGATTGATTACGTGGAGAAGAGAGAATGAAATTGCATAACGGGACGACACGTAAGATATGACGTGGAATTTTTTGGATGTGGATACTTTCAAAGGCTGGCACGTAGGCGTGGAAAGTAGTCTATTAAAAGTATAGTACTAGTTTACTGACCCGTGCAAAATTGCACGGGCTGTTATATGTTATAGATATAAAAAGTCTTTTTATACTTCAATCTTAGATCATAAATGTATTTTATTGGTCAGATTAATAGATGGGTAGAAAAGATTTTTAAAAATAGAAAGTTACGATGTTAGACTTGTCAAAAGCTTAAGTCATATGGTAACTGTCGGGATCCAACCCATTTTGGGATCATAATCATATTTACTTTAATCTGTATCCCATATTGACTTGAACCCGTTTCGACTCGCATATTTTTGGTTAAACCTGACTTGAGTTGGATATACCATTTATCTTATGATTTTTTTTTTTTATCTATTTAAGCTTTAAAAATTAAAAATACGATGGAAACTTTGTTACGGCAAATAAAATGGCGCAAGATTTATTTTTTAACCATATTTTGACCGAACTCGATACGACCACATATGTTTTTACCTATTTTAGAACCAACCTGTATCTTATCAGACCCACCCATTTGACAGGTCTATACGACACATGTATAGTTGTTCACCCGTGCAATACTAAATGTATCTGTTCACCCGTATAATACCAATTTCCAACTATAGTTGTTCACCCGTGTAAAACTACACTGATAACTTTGTTTTATGCTGCAACTCCATATGTCACACTTCAATCACCCAGTGCTAAATTACACGACAAATTTTACGATCCAATGACCCAATTTAACCCGTAACTCAGACAAAACGAAGTCTAAAGATTGATTTTGAGGAATACATAATTCATGTTCAATTTCGTACTATACCCCTACATATGATATTGCTGATTTATATTGATATTGAAATTATATTATATCAAGCATTTTTTTTTCTTCAAGATTTTGACACCTTTTTTGACTTTAGTAACTAAATGAGGAAAATTGTGATTTTGTTGCCTATAATATTGTAGTCAACGAACTTTATGAGATTGCCTTCAAATATATTTTGGTTTTTAAAATGTTTATTCCTATCAGAAGCTATATATTTTCCCCAAAAACTTTATTATAAGACGCGAAATTATTAGGAAAAGATGCTGCTCATTAATACAAAGTATATACATTTTAATTAAGCTAATTAACACTTTAAAATCATTCAATTTTCAGCTAATTATTGGGAAAAGATGTTGCTGATTAATACGGAGTCCGTGATATTTGACCCATTATTGAACCGATTTGTATCATATGGAGTAAAAAAATGATCTCCTTGATTGGACATTTAGGCATAAAAGATTTTGTTAAAGATCATAGGGTTACTAAATATTGTGGATTTGGTCAAAGCCAAGATCATTTATTTATAATAATGAACTTTTGATTATATAGGTAAATTGTTATCTTGCTAAAGGAATAAAGTATGTGTCATACTCTTTTTAAAAAAAAAAAAAATGTGTCATACTCATGATATATGGTACGTACATTGAAATCATGATTCATGTGTTATGACCCGGTCCTCCGAAATTACATACATGTCCTTGTTTAGAGCTTTGAGCATAACGGGTACGGCGTCAATGCGTGGCTCTATTTCTCATTTCCGTTGTTACTGTCATCTTTCTCCTGGGTGTCTATAGTCTGATCTTTATCAAATAAAAAAAGTGAAAATAGATTGCAATTTGAATTTGCATATAGTTGAGGTTAGATATATAGTAATAGTAAGTTAGGAACAAAGACTGTGATTCAAACCAATTCATGGAGTATAATTTATAATTAGTTGTATACGTCCTTGTGTAGTTGTGTACAATGACACCACTCTCATAGAATCTCTATTATCATACTCATCATGAATCAGAAACGGAGTATCACATTAACTTGTTAATCAAGAACAAACGAATAAATGATGGGATTTGATGAATCAAAATACAACAATAAAATTTATCCTCGTAAAAGAATGGATTAGACTAATGGAAGAATAGATTTAATGACGTTCTACCATTTGAACATAAAGTTGATAAAAGGTTAAGTAGCTCAATGATCAAGACCTTTAATGAAGACAATCAGATTTAAGTAACTTACCATACCTTTTCAAGGGCCACCAGAGCAAGGTCATCAATGGCGACTTAGAGCAACAACACCACCAGTGAGACTGAACAATGCAATCGACACCACTTTTCGGCCAAAAAATTTACCGTTGAAATCCAATTTATTGATTTGATGCAAAGATGAATACACCTAACCTGATATTCAAACTGATTTGAATCCCTGAGCGACAAAATTGATGTTCCGACCAAATATATAAACAAATAAGATATGAAATTATCAGAGAAAATAAGTAGAAACATAGATCATTGGCAAATTATATTAACAAATCAAATACGATCAAAAATCGACAATCGACCTCACTCAAATCTAATACGGACTAGTTAGAATTAGAAAGGTCCACACCAGAAGCACAGTTAAAACCAAAGAAAAACTCAATTGGCCGGGAAAATTAAAACAAATTGAAAATTGTACCTGAATTATACACTGAAATCACGAATGAGAAGAAAGTAGTAATATCATATCGATCTACCTGAAACAAAAGTTGGAAGAGGCGATCAAAAATCAATTTGAAATTATCAAATTAGTAGGGAAGAGAGAGAAAGAAAATCAAAGTGATTAAAGAAGAGGGTCGGACAACGAAGAGGACGGTCAGATTGAGGGGGAGGCGTGGATTACTGTTTCACATGAGCAATTGATTTAAGAATTTGATTAGATAGCAAGGTAAATAAATTTCAGTATATGGCAGTTTGATTTTTGTCCAAATTAGCATCACTAATTGATTTATCTAATGTTTATTATAAGTGTTAAATACAAATTAAGAGATTGTTTTCCGTTAAAACAAAAACGGAATATGTCGTTAGTGTTACAAATTTTATTGCCAAAATAGTATCTTTTACTAAAATTTCCAATTAGTTGCTATCTTTCCGATGGGAAATAACCGATTAGCGCGATTATGGGGGTTAATTAAGGAAACAAAACAGATTTTTAAAAATATTTTCCTATATGGAATTTAAAGCAGGATTAATATATTTTATGGATTAATTTGTAGGTATTAGATACAATCTAAGAGATTTCAATATTTTTTTCAGTTTATACCTAGATTTAATAGAATTATCATAAATCCGGTAGAATTTTTCCAATTATTCGTTTTTTAATAAAATGGAAATTAAATAGATCATTTCCGATAATCTTTAATATGTAGAATATACGAAGTGCTATTCTTACCAAGTATGAGAATATAAAGATTTGATTTCTTTCATTAAAAAAAATTACGGTTAATATTTGAATTATTGCATATTACGCGTTTTTAAATTATAATGTCTTCTTATTTTGCCAGTTTCCTTTTAAAGCTAGGAACATAATTTTTTCATGATTATTGTTTATCTTATTTTAATTTAATAATGCGAAAATTGAAAATGTGATTTGATTTAATTAGATTTGTTTCCTCTTTTTTAGTGATTTCAGTTTATACTATTGTTATTAATTGGGATAATATTATATCCGTCAAGATTTTTTTGGCTCTGATTGATTTTATTTAAAGGTATTTACACTAAAATATATGATTCATTCTGTTTTTAAAAATCCGAGTAAATATCATGACAGCATTTTCGGTAATATTATATATTTTCGAAATATATTTGATTGTTTGCTATTTTATGAAAGATTTTACATCATAAATTTGAGTGATTTATGAAAACATATTCGGAATATAATATTTAATTAAGGTAATTAGCATTATTTCGAGTGATTTTTTTTTTCGAAAATAGTGCATGATGACATCAGCTATGACGTGTCGCTGATGTCACCGCTGGTGTGGATGGCCTAATAAACCTTGAAATGTACCGGTAATTATATAATATATATATGATATAATATATGATTTGAGTTTTTTTTTATATGATATGATATAATATATGATTTGAGTTTTTTTTTTTACCAAAATTGGCCGCTGATGACGTGGCGCTGATGTCAATGCTGAGATGGACACTCTAATATGCTGCGAATTGTACCAGTAATTATATAATATATGATATGATTGATTGATATTGATATTGATATTAGTCCGAGGGAGACACATACGATATGGCGATGTGGGGAGGCGAAGGCGGAGAATGGAGATCCATGAAATGAGACCTAAAATATAGGGAGGAGGTGGTAAAAAAAGAATGAAAAGATTCATGCGATTCCGTCTTTACTCTGTACACACTGACTCACTTGCTCCCTCCCTCTTTACTCACTCACACTACCGAATCCATCACACTAGTATAGTACTTACTAACTATAACTATGTGACGACTCAGATTCATTCATTTCCCCCCAAAAAAAAGAAAAAAGAAAAAAGAAATGCCATCTTCATCGTCGTCTTCTTCTTCTTCTTCTCCTTCTTCTTCTTTCACCGGCAGTTGCAATCAATGGCTCAGAACTCCTCTCCTTCGAAGATGCTGCTGGTCCACCTTCAACTTCCCTACTCCTCTCCACACTCTATCTTCTCCGTCCTTCCTTACTCCTTCTATCTCGTCTCCTTCCGATCCCGACGACGTCGTTTCCACGTCCTGCGCCTCCTCCCGCCTCTTCTTCTTATTCTTCTTGGTAAAACTAACCTCTTCTTACTTTCTGTTTTTCTATTTTTACTTATTATTACTAATTTAACTTAAAGCTCAAGTTTGGGTAAGGTGGTCTTACGATTGAGCGAGCTAATTTAAGTAATTTACGATGTTTAAGTTATGACGTGAGGCCGTCTCACCTAAGACTTGCTATCGTGTTTAAGTTTCAGTGTTGCTTAATTTGGATTGAAATTATTGTGATGTGATGTGATTTTGATTTTTGTGTTTTGCCAGCTTGTTTTCACTTGTGTTTCTTGTTTGACTTATACGACGTCGTTGCGCTGGAAAATTTATGCACTTGAGGTATTTCTTCTGTTTGATCGCTTTTACTTTTCTTCTTGTTTTTCGCGCTTCTTTTGTGATTATTATTAATCCCCCCGTCTGTATTGATTTTTTTTTTTTTCTGTGGGTATGTTTTGAATATGCGAGAGGAATACAAATTGAAACGTATGCGTTTTGTTGTACACGAATTGGGTGGAGTAATTTTGCGGCATTGTTGATTAGTTCCTCTTAATTCTAATCGCTCAATATTAATATAATTGATGAGCTAGAACAAATATCCAAATTAAGAAATTTGATGGAATGGTTGGATATCTTTGTTTTATACTTCTGTTGCACATAATCTATAGCTTTGTGCTTCAATTTCGATGAGTTTTAGTGTTGGATGAAAGAAAATTTCGTTTTTGTGTCGTTTGGATTGACCTAGCTGAGTAGTGGCATTTGAAGTATAGAATGCTTCAGATATTCATCAGATCATCTCACTATGTAACTTGAGATGTTTGCAAAGTTCTCGCGGTTACAATTTTCATCTTGCTCAAATCATCTCTGTTCAAGTTTTAACTTCTAACCCAAGGTTAATTATTTTACAATGCCAGTCACATATTCTTGTTAAACCACCTTACTGTTTAACTTAAAACTATCGCAAAACCAGCACAAAGATTATTAAGTGGTATCGTGTTTAGTTATAACTTCTCAAGATTTGAGATATGTTTGAGTAAAGATGACCAATATTTCTATGCTGTTGTATCGTCTATGGTGTCGTCAATTTTGTGTACTTGCTTCAGTAACATAATACGGAAGCTGTTTGATTTCCTTATATGTCCAATGATGTTGATTACCTTTTATGCAGGTTGAAGCAATTGAACTTCGCAAATTATGTAAAGAGAATGATCTCATTCATGATGATGGGATTACAACATTGCAATCTAGTATTGATAAGTCATTGTCTTTTTTTGGTGACATTGACAGTAAAAATGTTGCTCTGTGTGTCGTGTTCTTCACCATTTTGATGCCCTTTTTGGTTTACAAATACCTCGATTATCTTCCTCAGCTGAAAACTTTTTCAAATAGGACTGAGAACTACAATGAAGAGGTTCCACCAAAGAAGAAAATTGCATATATGGTTGACGTATGTTTCTCTGTTTATCCTTCTGCGAAGCTGCTAGCTCTGCTCTTTGCAACTATGTTTCTGATAGGATTTGGTGGCTTGGCATTGTACGCCGTTAGTGAAAATAGCTTCACCGAGGCTCTTTGGCTATCCTGGACGTTTATTGCAGACTCTGGGACTCATGCTGACCGCGTGGGGACTGGTCAGAGAATAGTATCTGTGTCTGTAAGTGCTGGAGGCATGCTGATATTTGCCATGATGTTGGGGCTTGTTTCTGATGCTATCTCGGAGAAGGTGGATTCACTGCGAAAGGGGAAAAGTGAAGTTATTGAAAGCGATCATGTACTTATCCTTGGATGGAGCGATAAATTTGTGAGTCCACTCCAAACCATCAATCTCTGGCAATGCATGTTAGACTTTGCGTTAAATACTTAACACTGGTGAGAAGGGCATCTGTGCTACTGGCACAGATTGTTAGTTAAGGTGCATTACTGAGAGAGACTAAAGGCTCAAAAAGTAAAGTTCATTCTTTCAGTTGGTCTCCTGTAGCACCCCGCCTCCTCAAACCGGAGAATGCTTCATGAATAAAATTTTACAACCTTAGTTTTAAAAAGTGTGCCTGAGACGCAGCTGGATTTGCCTCAAAAGCCTGAGGTGCACCTGAGGGTTACTGAGGCGCACGACTGCAATTTCCTCTTTTCTTTCTCTTCTAACCTTATTTCTACCCTTCCCTTTGCCCCTTAATCCCTTGTTTGTACTTCTCTACCAATTGGCCCTCTTTAAATACCAAAATAGGGGTAAGTTTTTTTTTGCAAATTATGATTTTGAAAAATAGAATTTTGTTCGCTAAATGAGTGCGCCTCGTATGCGTGAGGCGTGCGCCTTCGCCTCGCGCCTCATCGCAACGGCCCCCTAGCGCCTTGCGCCTCCTTAAACTAAGTTTACAACCATGAATTCCGAGTGACCTCCAATTGGTGGATAGGCACATGAATATGTCGAGGCTGTAAATTGCATATATAATTATATCCCCTCCAATCCCTAAAAGTTCACCCTTGTGTCCTTGACTTTGAGTGATTTCTCTCTTGGGGTCACTTTTAGGAGTTACTTTTACATTGACGGTTTCCTCTTCTTTTACGAGACTTCTTAATGTTACTAAATAGTTCAGGATGTTCTCTTATGCATACTTCTGTCGTGACTTTTCATCTCAGGGCTCACTTTTGAAGCAATTAGTAATAGCAAATAAAAGCCTTGGAGGTGGTGTGATTGTTGTTCTTGCAGAAAGAGACAAGGAGGAGATGGAGATGGATATTGCCAAACTAGAATTTGATTTCATGGGAACATCCGTTATATGCAGAAGTGGCAGTCCTCTTATACTTGCTGACTTGAAAAAGGTGTGTGTTTGATTGTTGTCATGTTCAGTGAAATGATATTAGATTTTAGCTTTTACTATATAAAAGGTCTATCAGGACTTCGGAACACTGCCTTTTCCTCTTGCTTTTGTTCTCTCAAGCCTCAGTTACCTAGCATCTTACTGCTTTAATTCGTAAAGAGTACATGTTCGCTAAATATTTCTATTATCTTTTCAGGTTTCTGTGTCAAAGGCACGTGCTATTATAGTGTTAGCAGCTGATGAAAATTCTGATCAGGTTTTCGGAATATTGTTTCTAAAGCATTAGTATTTTCTGCTAGTAATTTTTCCTTCACTATGTTGTCAATATCCTGACTGTCATCAGCTTGCGCAGAGTGATGCAAGAGCTTTGAGGGTTGTTCTGAGCCTGACTGGAGTTAAGGAAGGACTTCGGGGTCACGTTGTTGTGGAGTTGAGTGATCTCGACAATGAGCCATTGGTCAAGCTTGTTGGTGGTGACTTAGTTGAAATAGTTGTAGCTCATGATGTGATTGGACGTTTGATGATACAATGTGCACTGCAACCTGGGCTTGCGCAGGTTACTTCGATATTTGTGGGCTTGATCTCTTCAATAACATTCGTGTTCTATTTTTATTTATTTTTTCTGATCCTTATCTTAACTGAAAGAGAACACCTACTATCTAGGTATATCAAAGAATGTTTCAATTAAGTTACCATGGAGGAACAGAACAATAAAATGACTGAAAAAGGTTATTTGGAGCAACTTTAAAAGGCACATTATGAAGTTGTCTTTTGCGCTATGCTGTTTTTCCTCTTTGGTCAATGCTGATTCAAGTGGTAGCCTTGTGACATCTGCTACCCTAATTCTTCTTAGAAGTGCAAAGAGTGGCTTCGTGAGAATAAATTAATTCTCCTGTGGGACATAACCAAAAAAAGAAAAAGCAAAAAGAAAGTTGAAGATGGAGGGCGGTCCTGTAGCTTACATTGGGCCTTGCTTCTAGGGCATCTTTAAAGCTCCAATCAGTTATAAAATTAAAATTGTCCCACATAGGAAAGTTTAGAAGCTTATAATATGGTTGTAAGAGATTGTATTCATTACCTTAGTAAAAAGATCTCGCCCTTTAAGTGTTGCATATTAAAAAACATTATGTTCGCACTTAGGTGAAACTCTACAGATTTTATTTGTTTGTTTAAACATTTATTTAGTTGCTTATGTCTCTTGAATGGACAGATATGGGAGAACATATTGGGGTTTGAAAATGCTGAATTTTATGTCAAAAGATGGCCTCAGTTAGATGGTGTGTGTTTTGAAGATGTATTACAATCATTTCCTGATGCTGTTCCATGTGGCATCAAAGTAGCTTCTGAGAACGGGAAGATAATAATAAATCCGGATGATGATTATATTGTGAAAGAGGGTGATGAGATTCTAGTAATAGCAGAAGATGATGACACGTATAGTCCTGGACCCTTACCAGAGGTATGCTGTACTGTACTCTTGTCATACACTATAGTCTCGCACTCTCGCCCACTTAGACCTCTTTTTCATTAGTGATGACATACAACAGAGCGAAAGATAAATGAAAGAAAATTAGGGCAGAAGTAAAAGCAATAGTGCAAACACCACAAAGTAAGAATCATAGAACAGTATAAAATGTTTATATTTTCCTTGTTTTCTGTCTCTCCCTTTTTTTTTTTTTTTTTTTTTTTTTTTTTTTTCTTGCTTCCCCCCCCCCCCCTTAAAGCTGTCTGTACTCTGTAGCATGATCAGCCATGAAATGCAGTGAGTTATAGCCTTACAGTTCCAGGCATTCGCTCTTAAAAAAAGAGAAGCTGCAGTAGAGAGGTTGTCTTGTTCGCCCTTTGGCATGGGATGTGTGAAAATGTGCATATTTCATTTTCTCTGGAGTCTTATACTCACTTACCCAGGGATTAACAACGTGCTTCAGGAGCCAATGTGGTACCTAGGCAAAACTGCAAAACACTTGACCAGTTAAATTCCAAGATGACTTTAACTGGAAGAAACATAATTGGAGGTGGAAATGTTTTTTTCTCTTATATCTTTTTTATTGGTGATTATCTCGCTTAAGCAAGAAGACATATGATTGCTACGAAATCACATCAATTACAAGTCATGCGCAAATGCCAAATCAATTGAAGGAGAGGGAAAATTGTAAGGACGACCTAAGCTGCTTGATTGCGATGTTGTCTCCTAATCCCCTTCTATCAGCATAAATGAAATTGGAACTGATAAATAATGGCAGTTACAAAAGAAAAGATATCTAAGAGTTCCGAGAAGCCCATAAATATCTCCATCGATATTCTGCAATGGAGGAACAAATGCAAACTGCTCTACCCAATTTCCGTAGCCCAATCTGTATTATTATACAAGCGTGAAGAAGCTTGAGCTGCATCGTATCACTCTTCAATCTTCTCCATGCTATCTCTTGTTCACCATCTGAGCCCTTTTAACAGAATTCGTTCTTGATCTCTTGACAAAAGATCTGCTTATACTCATGTTTGTAGTGCTATTAGGAGCATTTGGTGCTTCTAGAAGCCTATTTTGACTCCATGGATAATGCATTAGTTTACTCAAGTTCCCTTACGTTAGTCAATCAAATCCCATATTCAGTGAGCATGACAAAAAGCAGACTTTGAGTCCACCTAGTCAAAGACACATAGGATGACCTATTTGCAGTAATAGAACCGGAGCATGAGGACCGGGGGACATTTGTGGTATTGGTTTGGTCGTGTCTGAGTCAATGTGAGTCGCTATCCTTCACAATGTCTTAACCACAATTAAATTTTACTATGCTACTCAACGTAACTCCAGTCAGTGATGAGATATTATTACTAAGTTTGCTTGACGAGCTGTGTTTGGAGGCCCTCTTGTCTCTTATAGTTTGCTACTCAGGTTAATGGCAATGGAGACAACAGGTATTGCTTATCTTCTTGAAACATAAGGATCCCTTTTGTAACCCATAGAACCTGGTGCCTGATTCTGGTGGGATGCCACATTGTATTTGTTGAAGTTTAACTTCATAATCAATCCTCGTTTTATCTACTATAATGAGTGCTGCATTTTTCTTCTTCCTCTATAGGACTACTATTATTCCTCTAGGCCCTAATTTGCTTTATGTCAAAAATTTATCACATGATTGCAGGTTAATAAAGTTCTCTTTCCAAAAAAAATTGAGCCGCCTAAATATCCAGAGAAGATATTGTTTTGTGGCTGGCGTCGAGATATCGAGGACATGATTATGGTATTACCATGTTTCTCTCTTGCTCGAAATGTATACTATATTATTATGTCAACTGAGTTCAAACCTTCAATTTCCTACCCGAGGACATGTCACATGATTATGGTATTACCATGTTTCTCTCATGCTCGAAAAGTATACTACATTATTATGTCAACTGAGTTCAAACCTTCAATTTCCTACCCGGCTACCCCTCTGCATTGCGTAATATAAAGGAAGTTAGCCTGAATTATATCATCTGATTATTGTTGTATGCCTATGCTTATACTTCAGGTCTAGTGTTCTTATTTTTTTTTTTTTTTGGGATAAGTTCAGGTCTAGATTTCTTGATAATTCCTTAAAGCATCTATATCATCAACAAGTTAAGCCGTTCTGAATAACAGATACTTTATGACATTACTTTGCTTAAGCACATAATATGTTGGCAATGAAGGATTGAAGGTTTTAATTGATTCGTAATTCTTCTAAACAAATTGTCTCATTTATTTTTCCAGTTAAATTTCCCGTATCTCACATAGAAAAAGTTCACATTTCCCAGTATTCATTTTGCACAAATATTACAAATTTTGCTCTACTTTGTTAACTAGTGACAAATAATCCGGAGAGTTATACCCTAAAATCTAAGTGATTCTTGATACTTATTATTTTTCCTCCTTTTCTTGAACATTGATGCATACTTAAAGTCGCCCTTGTTAATCGATGTACAAAGGTACTGGAAGCACTTTTGGCTCAAGGTTCAGAACTGTGGATGCTTAATGAGGTTCCTGAGAAAGAAAGAAAGAGGAAGCTAACTGATGGTGGGCTTGATATATCAAACTTAAGGAACATTAAACTGGTACATCGGGTAGGAAATGCTGTCATAAGGCGACACTTACAAGGCCTGCCGTTGGAGGCATTTGATTCAGTAAGTTTGGAACAACTATTCGCTTCCATCCCCTTCACTCTTGCTTGATCATCTATATGTCTCTATCCTGATGTCTTTATTTTTTTAGTTCAAGTGATCTCATTATAACCATTTCTGATTGATGAAGTTGGCTAGGAAAGGATCTGAAGGGTTGAATGATTTGGTGTGGCTTGTGTGAGATGAATAACCTAGTAGCATGTCCTATCATATCTGTTTTATTTTCGTAAAAGAAGACACTACCACTGTCCTCCAGTAAAGCTTGACTGCTTTTTTAGTAAAGAATTATATAGATTTTTCTTCCCTTGGTGAAGGAACTGCAAAAGAAACTTGGTTTTCTAGTTTGAATCATAGCTGTGTGAAGTATGTGAGATTCATGTATCCTGAGTAGTACCAATAGAATACCAGATATGAAGGCAAAGGGTGAATTAAGTTTTGCATTGATATTTTGAAATTATGTTCTGGATAAAATATTTCGCTATCCCCTTGTACTACATCATGATCAATCAGGGATTAAGTTGATGATACCTGAACCCATTTTGACACAAATGACCTGATATCATCATATGGACACTATTTGAGGAAGTTGTCATATTTATATATTTTCTACTTTTTGATGTAAAATTATCCATCTTTTAAGCAAATCTGAAATCTACAAGTAATTAAACTACAACACAAGAGCAAATCTGAAATCTACAAGTAATTAAACTACAACACAAGTATAACCCCTTAACCCAAATTGTCAAGTGATTGCATGTACTCTCTTTTAGTTTGGTTGTAACATGTCAGCATATCTCGTTCCACTTCCATGCTCATTGAAATGTTCCGCTAAGATGTTCAGTGATAGAAGATCCACTGTGCAGAATATCTTGGTGCTTAAAGCTTCTAAACTATTGATGCCTTTGCTGGTTGTGATGTCTAGTCTTTTCATTCTTTTGATCAGTAGTGTAAAGCATTGACTAGTCCTAACCTTACTGCTGGGTTGTATTTGTATGCGATTTCTATTCTTATTGCTTACTGCTTCCTCGTATTTGTATGTGATTTTATTTTTATTGCTTACTAACTCTAAGACAACAGATTTTGATTCTTGCAGATGAATCTATGGAGGATTCAGTTGTGCATTCAGATTCTAGATGTCTAGCAACTTTACTACTTATTCGAGATATTCAGGTTAATTTATTAATTATTTTACTCCTAAACTCACGAGTACTAAATTACCTTTTTATGAAATTTCTCCCCTTGTCATTTCACCCTACATGCGGGTGTTGGCAAATATTGTGTCTATGATGAGCGCAGATTGCCCTGAACATGGTTTCAGATACCTAAAAGTTACTGTGCATGAGTTTTATATTGAGACTAGAGATTTTTCAATCTTAAGAGATGACCTACTTATTTTGAAATAACCAACTCAGCCAAAAGCCTAAGCTGATGGTTAAGTCCCGACAATGATTTTATACCTTAACACACACCCTCACGCGAATGCTCTTTGGGCTTGAAGCGTGGAGATAATGCACATGCCTGCCCATACCATGTGCTTGAAGGTCCACCTGAAAGAGGAGGGGACTACCAGGATGTGAACTCGAGACCTCAGGATACCATGTGAAATAACCAACTCAGCCAAAAGCCTAAGCTAATGGTCCAGGCCCACCTATGTAGGGTATCTAATTGGCATGCACTAGAGATTCTAGTGCTTAAGTTGGACATATGATACACAAGGTCTGCTTAAACTATTGCTTTGAGAATCGCACCGTGTGACTGCTACTTCACAAAATAAGAAGCACAAAACAGTTTTATGAGCCATTTTGCTTTATTCCATTTCCAATGGAGCCAAAGACAAAATAATTAGTCTTTGGCTCCATTGGAAATGGAAAGAAGGTTGGGTTTACACCTAAGAAAAAAATTATTAAATCCTAGTGAAAACATCACGTTATGGTTTGTTTTTTTTACGGTAATCTCTGTTAGCCCTTACATGCAGCAGGCTATGGCTTCTTATCACCCTCTTGTTCCTACATTTGTTATGTGTTTTCTCTTGCTTAAATTTCTTCATTTACATGCTTTGTATTTACCTGGCCGTTAGAAACGTTGGTGATCCTTTTGTCTGAAGTATATGAAAATGTAAACTTTTTTATTTACCTGTTAGATAATCTGACATTAAATAAATGTGATGGTTTATATTGCAGTCAAAGCGTCTGCCAAATAAAGACACAAAGTCATCCAACTTACGGCATCTAGGGTTTTGTCACAGCTCATGGATTCGAGAAATGCAGAAAGCTTCTGACAGATCAATTATTATTAGCGAAGTCCTGGATTCAAGGACCAGGAACCTGGTGTCTGTTTCACGAATAAGTGATTATGTACTTTCAAATGAGTTGGTGAGCATGGCACTAGCGATGGTGGCTGAAGACAAACAAATTAATCGCGTTCTTGAAGAGCTCTTTGCAGAGAAGGTATGATTTTCACGTTTCTTCTCTATTGATATGTATAGTGCTGTAACCTGTATGTATTATTCATGAAAGTTGACATCCTCATCCTTCCTTTTGCTTCTACTTAAAATTTGGAGACGATCATGGGTTTAATAACATAAGTTACATAACCATACTTTTACCCGCCATTTCCAAGGGGAAAGAAGAATTACGAACAACATGAAGTAACTTTAACGAGATAAAAGTATTTCCATGACCCTAAACTAGCATTCTTATGTTCTTGGGGAGCCAAGAAATTAGTAAATGTCTCATTTGAGATCTCTCAAGATTAGACAGTCCCTCAGCACAAGCATTGGCTAATTGGCTATGTTACGCCTGTAATACCCGTTAATGATAGGATCATATGAAAGTTCTTTATTGCATTGTAAGAGTGATTTATGTTTTGATGGTATCAGAGGACGATTCATTATAGCCCATCCCAAATCATTTTGGAACCTGTTGTTCTTTTGGATCTTGTCTGCATTGATCACTCTGAGCACTCTATCATGGTATCCTCTAAAAGGTTTTTAATTACATGGTCTGTATCCCCAACAACTTGGTCTAGTGGTAGGACCTGCAACATGTTCAACTCCTACTACCACTAGGAGTTAGGACTCATGGAAGGGATAACCTCCCCTTTCTTCCCCATTTGGTTTTGCCTCTACGGCCAAACGTGAATAGTAGGAGGTCGAGATCCAGTCACCAAGGGGGTGGGTCATACTTAACTAAAACAAATACCAGTGTTTCTGGCAGATATGTCTTGCCTGGAAGAATCTCAGAAGGCGGAACACAAACAAAGTGTATCCTAATAAGGGCCCCGTCTTGCACATCAATGGTCTATATAGTTGAACAGGATTAGGAGGTCTGTAGTTTATTCCATCCAATCCTGGTTTCCTCGTCAGCATCTGTCATGTAGCTTTGTCAAACACTACGTCGCTCAACAAAGGTTTTTTTTTTTTTTTTTTTTTTTTTTTTTTTTTTTTTTTTTTTTAAAGAACCAAGGCCAATTTTGATGGTAACAGGTTTTCAACCCATGCTACGTGGATGACTTTAATAACAAAGTTAGGTGCCATCTACAAGTAATGTAAGTATAACTTAATAATATAATTCGACTTAATGTTGGCCCATACCTAAAATTCCCCCCTTAACTCGTTATGAACTGACCCTATTTTAAACTCCAATGGTACATAAAAAGCAAATTAACCAGAAAATAACCCATCTTTACTTGAATGGTGATGTTGACTAGCTAAGTATTGAATCTGATTTGACCTGATCCAAAATTGTCCCTAATCACGAATTTTTTTCCGAAATAAGGCTCAAAAAATAAATATTAAACAAAATGGGTTGGATTGAAAAATGTTCAATCTTATGGGGTGCACGTCACCCCATTTCAGGTCCGGGACAAAACCGCCAGTGCCCCTGGCGGTTTTAAGTGAAGAGAAATCGCCACCCTCCATGGCGGTTTTTTCACAAAAATGAGTATACAAATTGAGTGGGTGATATTTTGGCCGAGGGTGAAACCGCCACCCCCCATGGAGGTTTCACCCATATTTTGGCCAAGCGTGAAACCTCCATGGGGGTAAGTGAAACCGCCACCCCCCATGGAGGTTTCACCCTTGCCCAAAATATCACCCCGATATAACGTCAATCCAAAAAAAAAAAAAAAAAAAAAAATTGAAACCGCCACCCCCCATGGCGGTTTTACCCTAGCCAACCCATTTTGTTCAATATTTATTTTTTGAGCCCTATTTCGAAAAAAAATTCCCTAATCACCCCATAGAAAGTCGGCTCAGATAATGATGAAGCTCTTGCTCATCTCTTTCCAAGCTCAGGCTAGATACATTTCAATTTGGTCCCTAGCCTAGCAGGGTAACGGGCTAGCCCATGAGGGGAGGTAAAGGGATTGATTGTCAATTGCCCTTTGGTGGAGTTTTTGCTTGTGAGCAAAATGTCATAAAGCTCTCCCTGCACCGTTCACCCTAATTTTAATCTTTTGTGGTGTAGTTTGATTGTCGACTCGTGAGCCTCTCCCACAAACAAACAACAAACAACACCTTTACCCCAGCGCCTTCAAGGCTCCCGCCATAAGGCGGGGTAGGGGGGGGTCGGATGCACGCAAGCCTCACCTTGATTGAAACATAGAGAGGCTGCGCACGGATGACCCGAAATGAAAATTGCTTCGAGAATCGCACCGACTGACTGCTACTTCACAAAATAAGAAGCACAGACAGTTTTATAAGCCATTTTGCTTCATTCCATTATATCCCAAAGCCAAAGAATAATCAATCTTTGGTTCCATTGGAAATGGAAAAAGAGCCTCTCCCACAAATCATTATTTTATCCGTTCTTTCTTTTATCCCCAACCTCATCACCTCCATTGATCGAGTGAGTTGGCTAGGGTCGCCTCCGTCTTGTTCAAAAATTTTGTTACAGCAGCATATTAGGGGGTCTCATGGCTTCATAATATGCTTGCTTAGTTTCTTAAAAGTTTCCTGCTTGTTTCTGTAGTTTGGGGTTCCTACCGACATCTCATCACACACACATACACACACACACACAAAGAGGGGAAGAAACCCTCCATCCCTTAAGCTTTGGTTGTAGTTGAAATATATTACATTTACAACATAAGGGATGACCATAAACAAGATATGTGAGAGTTTACACTCGAAAATCAATTGACTATAGAGACAGAATGCTAGAGAGTCTACAGTCATGGTCATCTTAATTTTAAGCTGAGATTATACACAAGTGTCATCCCATACAAAACCAATCTTGCTATGACTGATCTAATTTCATAGCTGAACACTCACATTTCGAAATTTTATAATCACCAGGCCAGTTCCTGTAATAACCAATTCAATCACACATAATAGTATTAGAGTGTGAATAGTGTGATCGTTTTCTGGACAAAACAAGAAAAAAAATAAAAATACAAAAGTTCATTTTCTCTCAGAAACCAAGTGATCAGTTTGATGCGTGACAATTGCTCGTTGTTTGGATGAAATATGACATAAAGTTATGCAGAAATTTCTCAAAAATTGTTTTGACAATTATCTCAGATTCCATAATGAACTCCATGATTTGTCTAAATTCCTATGTCAAATATTAGCCTATTGTTTTTTGTGCGGGAGTACTCATGTGTGTTTGCATTATATATGTATAGGATTAGTTCATATTTAGTGGTGAATTTTCTCAAGGGGATTAACCAAAGTAGTAAGACAAGAGACAAGAGACAAGTAAGACGTTGCAGATATATTACAAGCTGTATGATTGTCCTTGCCGTATAATTCTTACAATTTATCGCAGGGCAATGACATGTGTATCAAGTCCGCAGAGTTTTATTTATATGATCAGGAAGAGCTTAGTTTCTACGATATAATGATCAGAGGCCGTCAAAGGCAAGAGATTGTCATAGGCTATCGCCTTGCTGATTCTGATACTGCAGAGATTAATCCTCCAAACAAAGCTGAACCAAGAAACTGGTCCCTTGATGACGTATTTGTTGTTATCTGTCATAGCTGATGTAGAAATGGTTGTGGCACAGCTGTATGCTGAGAACATTATGCTCACGAAGCATTCTTCAACCTCTAAGCGCCAAACCAAGATCGCTCTCTTCTGTAAACGTAACCAAACACTGCAGAGTAGTCTTTTAAGTTGCCATCCAGTCATTTTATTTAGGCTTCAGCAGGAACAAGCAGAGTAGCAAGACCCAAAGACAGATGCAGAGTCAGTTTTGTTTAGGTGGGGTGAGATTTATAGATTTTGCAACGAGTTTTGAAGCGTAATGGTCTGACCGAAAGCTTTTGAGGCTTCCTAACATACACCTGCATTTTACTTTTCCGGGTGGGGGGTGATCAGGAGGTGCTGAGTGCACTAACATTAGTTTAGATTTATAGTTGATTTTGTAAGGGGTTCTAACTGTAAATTGTAAATTCACTCCCAAGGACCCCATTTTCTTACTTAAGTCTTCCAACAGATGTAGTTGACCTAATCACGGAGGACCGCTGTTTTGACTCTACTGGATCCTAATCCATCCGTTCTAATATATACAAAGGATAATGCTCGGCAGCATATGTGGCTATATAGAGGCAATGCTCGTGTAAGATTTCATTTTTTTTATAAATCTAATAAAATCTTAGGCCAATTTATTGAGCTTCGGAGTTTACTCAGCTTATTCTTTTAGAACTCTATTTTCAACAATGATAGTTTTCTCCCTATTGTTTCCTATTACATTTGAGATGTAACCATCTCATGTTGCATATTTCAGCCATCTCATAGAAAAATAATTAAGGAACATTAATGCCTCTTTTCTTTACCATTCTACTTGTAAATGTCTTTATGTTTCTCAAGTGCATCAAAATTGCTATGCTTTCCTCATATCTTTTTTCCGAGTTGAGTAAGACTGGATAACCACAGAAGACCGTGAAACCCATCTTACAAGTTCTATCATAGTTTCATAGTTGAACTCAAGATTTCTACTCAAAACACCTACTAAACTGATGGACTGGTCTGATGCCAACTGAAGAAAATGATCTCTCATGAGTCATGCGCAAGCTCTAGGAAGGTACTTCAACATCTAATTTTGCCCATAAATAATAGCATTGACATTTACATGTATAATGAATTGTTACACATCCTAACTCACCAATTCTGTTTATGAATAAATGTAATGTGAATATGTGATCCTATTCTTGCCCTCACCCAAAAAAAATAAAATAAAAATAAAATAAAATAAAAACACTTACTCACACTCAAAATGCTTAAATTTCTCAAAATTAACATGCAAAGTTCATCATGTCCACCATCAAGTTTTCCATCATTTCTGCCTCAACTACTTCACTTGAACAATAAAGCTCTGAACAATGGCTGCCATACAAGTTTGTTGGGGGCAATTTAGTCAGAGTATTAGTAGTATCTTTTGTGGATCTTTTGAGCGGGCAAGAAGAAGAGAGGGGTAGAATAGGAATATTGTCACAGTTGCATATTTCAACCATGTAACCATCTGGGTCATGGAAGAACAACTGATCAACCTTTATACCACCTTCTTCAACTAATGCACTCACGTATTCAATCCCCATCAACTCCAACTTCTTCATCACGAGCCTCATATCCGAGCACTGGAACGAAATATGGTTGTCTTTCGGGTTTATCTTGCTTGCCTTTCGCTCATGGTTGTCTACCTCCAACAAATGAATTCCAATTCCGTAGTTGAACAACCTAAGGAAACGTCAATCAAACACAAATCCCATTTAGGTAACTATATATACGAGAAAATAATATAATGAAACACGTAAATTCATATAAAATTGTGTGAAACGTGTCACGTCTTAGTTAAAAAACAGAGTTTAGATAAACGTACCATGCTCCTTCGAACTTGAACGAAGAGGGACGTTTGATAAGAACAAAGCCCAAAACGTCGACGTAGAATCTAACGGAATCAGCTACAGATTTACACACGTACGATACGTGATTTAATGACAAAAGAGGCAATGCTGATGATCGCAATGACATGCAATCATCAGTAACACTCGACCAGTTCATTGTTTGCTCTTCTACAATTTCTCCATATCCTAGACTTCCCATGATTAAATCTTTCACGTATTTCTCCAAACGATAAGTTTGTTAATGAAGTAGCTAGAGAGACGATATTTGCAATAACGATCGAATATTGCTTCAAAGTATGTAGTTAATTAATTGAGTTTAATTTCTAAGAAAATGGTGTAGATTGTAGAATAAATATCTTACACTTGAATACTTTTTTGGCTCACAACTTAGTAAATGATCAACTTATATAGAGGTGTGATGAGGAAGAGACAGAGAATGATGACAACGTCGTACGCGGGTGACAAGGCCATGACTAGGAGCGTATGAGGACGGTGGGGTCGTCTTTTCTAACGCGCCTTATCTTGTTCGTTCGTCTTCGTCCTGCCTCCTACATGGTACTACAAATGAAGGTACATGCCCCCGAAAGATCAACCACATTTTTGACCTTCTACTAAAAATGTCACATGGTCAAATGTACATTTTTCTAGTCAAAACACCACTTTTGGTTCGTTTGAACGTATAGATGGATTTGGGACTCTTTTTTTTTTTTTTTTTTTTGGTTTGGCTTTCTTCCTCCGTCCAAATATAGATTTCAGAAATTGAATTATAAAGGAGAATATGTTGTTTACTAGCTTAATTAATAAAGTTCAAGAGCGAATGCTATATGCAGACGAGAAATGTGAAAACTCGCTGTACATGCATGTAATACAGTGTGATAGTAACGTATTTTCATTACTGTATCTGTTTGTGCATCTAATTTTTGGTAAGTTAGACATCGATTTGTAAGTATTAATTAAGTTACGAAATTCTTCTTTGGACTTTAACCAATAGTCTAACTTTTTTGTTCATAATTTTTTCACATGGTATAGCTTAATTATTATATCCTAGGAATCACCCTCCCCCTCTTAAATGCCATACTTTAGGAATAGTTCATCAACTATTAGATTTTCAGCTGATATGATAGAAACAACTAATGTTGCGAAGGTAAGAATATTATAATTATCGATATGGGATAACCTCATGCAGATTAATATCACAACCACTATGTCAATTTTAATACTCATTTGGTAGTTGTTTGTGATACTTCATATCCAATTAAACCTCTAAAAGATGATACTAGCATAATAAATGATGACGATAATAACAATGTCCAGTAAACTTTCAAATTATTGAATGTGAGAACATGTATAGGACATTTCAATTATAATGCTACCTAATCCTCGATCTTATCAAAAACTTAATTTAGCTTGCCATCCATATTGCGACGAGTCTCTGACGTTTTGACTAATTGACCATCAAATAGTATGTGTGTAAGTCCGTATGAGAGTTTGACAAAAGTGTTCGTCGCGTAAACGTTAATAACGTGCAGATCAATGAGATATTTATTCTTTGTAAATGAAGAACACGGATCGGAGAATCGGAAATTATAGTAAGAAGGCCGGCTCAAGATCAGATTAATTTTGTACAAGTCATTAGGTCGAATTGAGTCGTTGACTACCACTTTACATAGCGAGCGAGCTAGAGTTGATATGATCGACAAATATATGTAGCTGATTCTTTAATTTGATAAATATATACGTAATTCCCTTTTAGGCCAAATCAAAACAAACTAATCATGTCTGTCTGGCTAGCCACCATGATATCCATGCATGGTTGCACACTTGCACACCACATGTGAATGATGAATACATATAGATTTGGTGAAATATTTCAGTTAGTCCACATGCCAGCATTCCATGTCAAACACATACAGGTTGGTGAATAGTAAACATCCATATAGGAATATCAAGCAAATTGCCAAAATAGGAAAGTCAAAGGATATTATTAATTCATATTTTACACTCTTTTTCGTCGTATCTAGGCCAGGGCTGGCAATATTAAGGTGGTGGTCAAATCAAGGTGAGTCGAGTTAGGTCGGGCTCCCTAGCTCTAGGTCTCTATACTTAGTTCATGTGCTTGCTCAAAAACGAAACTTGTTCTCGTGTGTGTTTAACTTTAATTTCGGAGTTGTCCATTATTGTTTTCATTTGATTTTTAACATTTATTTTGAATTTATCTCATAATCCAAACCTAAGCTAATAATGTTTACGAGAAATGAAAGAATGGGGGAGTAAGTCAATTACTCCGTATTAAACAGAATTATTGTAGTAACAGTATAAGAAGACGCATCACCTCTCTATTAGCGTAAGTGCAAAGCTTAATTTTCCAGAGTAGCAATCACCAATAATCGGACAAAGAAGCCAAGGGTATGCAGAAAGATCAAAGTCAACGTACTAATCCATTCCAACAAGGATACCCTATATGATTGCGTGTTGATCTGAAATGATGTACAAGTTGAATATTCTGCTCGCAAATGAGAAGTACACATAATTATATTATATAATAATTACATCAACCGGCGGCCAATGATGTATATGAGCCACTGCCAGATTGTTGATTCTGGTAGTAATAACAGATATTTATCAATCAATAATATTTCGTGCTAAATGCAGCTACACTACAACATTTCGTTCCCCATTCCTTAATCAATGAGATTCCCAAATTAGATTCATCCCACTATTTTTCAAAACTACGCTGCGCCATGTATGCATCCATCACCTATATATATATATATATATATATATATATATAGGCGGGTTCAGATGAGTCCGCCTATTTAGATGAGTCCATGAGTTCTCATCTGGACCGTAGGATGTAAAGGAAACGAAGGGATGAGATTGAGCCAAATAGGCGTGCCAGATCAAAGGAAGGTGTCTTCAACCCAACTTCTCATTCTCTCTTCGTCCCTTCTCTCTCTCTTCGTCCATTCTCTCACCTGAGAAAAAAATTTCCCCCAAAATCAAACCCTAAAAAAAAAATTACTTCGATTACACGGGAAAATTTCGCAGCAAGTGGTATGGATCATCAATACAACGAAGAACAAGGTAATTTCGAACAATCTTGTAGTGGATTCGATCAGTTTTTTCCAAATTTGCAGCTAGTTTTTGGTTGTTTTTTTGTTGATTGAGTATGAAAATTAAGTTTTGACTATTGAATCGCACAAAATTCCGATTTCGATTTCGATTTTGCAATTGAATTTTCAATCACACTAGTTTGATTATTGAATCGCACAAATTCCGCTTTCGAATTCGATTTTACAATGGAATTTGCAATCAGGCTAGTTTGACTATCGAATCGCACAAACTGTTATTCCGATTTCGATATCGATTTTAAAATGAAATTTGCAATCACACTACTTTGAGTATTGAATCACACACTCTTCTCCCCCCGATTTTGATTTTGATTTTACAATGGAATTTTAGTTATTGGTGAGGGCTGATTTTATATCATAGAGTGTGTAATTCTACTGTATAGTTCGTGCGATTTTATTTCTTAGTTTGAGTTATTCTACTAGTGAGGGTGTGATTCTATTTGACAATATATATGATTCTACTTGTTTATCATCAACAGATGCAATGTTATTTGATGATAATGCTGCAACATGTGATGATAATGCTGCAAAAGAGGTGAGTACGCCTTGCTCGCCTTCGTCTCGGGTCCATCCAGATACCCCTCAATCTATTTTAATCAATACCCTTGGTGGTTCGGAACAGTGGATAAGGAATGTAGAAGCTGAATTTTTGCCTACTGTAGGTATGATATTTTCGGATTTGGATATGGGTATAAAATTCTACGAGACATATGCTCTAGCTTGTGGGTTTGAAACTAGAAAATCCACTACCAAGAGAGACCGAGACAAGGTTATAACCTCCAAGCTTGTTGTTTGTAACCGTCAGGGGTTTAAAGAAATCAAACCCTTAAAACCCCCTCCCTCCCCTAAGGCAGATGAAACTGAAGCAACGCCAGAGACCCACCGTAAACGAATGTCTCCTAGGAAACACAGGATTGTAAGATTCGGGTGTAAGGCCATGATCAGATTCTCATTCGAGTACTCTGATAAGACTTATAAAGTCTCCCATTTTCATCAATTCCATAATCACAGGCTTTGCTCTGTGAAAAATCGAGAGTTCTTGAAACTAGCTAGGAATATGACCCTATATCACAAGCAGATAATAGTAAATCATTCAAGGGTTAATATTGGACTAACTAAGAGCTTTAGGATTTGCAAGGAATATGCAAATGGGTATGAAAACGTTGGGGCTACTTTAACTGATTTTAAGAACTATGGGAAGGACATCAAGTGTTTTATTGGGGAGAAAGATGCGCAAATGTTTGTGAATAATTTAGAGACCCAAAGTGAGATCAATCCTGGCTTTTATCATGCATATGAAGTTGATAAAGAGGACTGTTTGTGTAGATTGTTTTGGACGGATGCAACGTCTAGAAAGAATTATGCTTTGTTTGGTGATACGATCTCTTTTGATCCCACATATGGTACGAACAAGTACAATATGATCTTCACCCCGTTTACAGGGGTTGATCACCATAAGAAGTCTGTAACTTTTGGGGCAGCTTTGGTCTCCAAAGAGGATGAAAACACCTTTGTATGGGTTTTTAAGAAGTTTCTGGATGCTATGGGGAATAAGGAACCTCAATGCTTCATTACTGACCAATGTCCAACCATGAAAAATGCTGTTCCTCGAGTTTTCAAAACCGCGCGACATAGATATTGCATGTGGCACATAACGGAAAAATTCAAAGAAAAAGCTGGAAGTACCACTTATAACAATACTGATTTCCACCTCATTCACGCCTTTCCCCCACGCCTTCCCCGTCCACGAACTCTTGGTGAGCATCCACCTCTGATATGTGACAGAAGAATAGACAAACATTCAGAAAAAACACAACTCATAATTAAGACAAATCAGTGAGTATTACTATATTTTCAGAAAATCGAAAACTTCATATTAATATAAGAGCATTTACCTGGTACGAACACCACCCCTGTTACGAACGACATGAATTTATGTGGTAATTGGCAGGACTTCTCTGGCAATTGGTTGGACCTCAAGGACTTTTTTGGGCAGATTTGATCGACGTTTAACAACCGGTTTCTTCTCGGGACACTTAGCTGCCTTTTTCTGCTCGAGCTCTTCGATCTTGCGTTTCATTTTTAGCAAAGGGAAGACTTCATCCTTGGACTCATTGAACTCTCTAATCTTTGACAGTATCGCGGTCCTATAGTCATTTATATCAGCCAGCATAAGAGAAGCCACAATTTCCGAACAAAATATCCTCCTAGAGATCTTTCTACCGAGGTCATACGTGAACACCTCCCCCTCGTAGAACAGCAAATGCATCATCATGAAACACCCAGACTCCTCATTCAATAAATCGCTAGACTGCCAGCTAAATGGGACATTCACAATGTTAGTGATGTCAAAAAAGCTCTGAGTTTGATCAAGACGGCGTCCATTCATCTCCAAGAAATCTTCAACGACACCAACCTGCAAAAAAAAAAAAAAATTACACAGAAGTAAGCACAAAAAAACAATTCTCGATATAATCTAGATAGAATTAGAGCATGCAAAATCATCTCTTTTTTACTAGGGGACCTAAAAACATACCACTTTTTCAACCAGTTTGTAGAAAACGGTGTTCTTCCAATCCTTATGCACCGTGTTGTCAAGAACTTCGACCTTTCGTGCCATGTAATTTAAGCACACTGCAAAAAAGTGTTTTTCATACACTAACGGCACAAATTCAAGGTCAGCATTGAAGTCCACGTCAGTGCAATTGTCATGGAAGAAAGCATTCCAGAAATCCATTAGCCTAGCCGTCTACACATCAACGTCGTCTGTGTCGCAGTCCCTTTGCACCATGTTCAGTAACGGATCCTGAAAATATGTTCAAGATTTAGAGCATCCATCAGTAAAAAAAAAAGGGGGGGGATACCTCCCAAATGAGAGAAAAAATTTAAATGGTACTCAATACGAACCATGTGTCGTAACCCAAAGAATACCCTCGAGGGCTTAGCCTTTTCCTTAGACTCAATTGAGTTCAACAAAACAGACCAACATTCTGCTACTCTTGTGTCCATTTGTTCAGTGGGGAGCATGGTTTGCAAATCCTCCCTCAGGCACCAAATATTTTCCGAATAGTTCACAAGAAACTCACTGTGGGAAATCAAAAAACCGACACCGTTAAAATCCCATCTTCAGAGATTTGGGAATACGAACACACACAGGCTATCACACATTATATCAAATAAAAATCACACATCATATCAAATAGATCACACGACATATGAGATAAAATCACACATTATATCAAATAAAAATCACACATCATATCAAAATAAATCACACATCATATCATATAAAATCACACGACATATGAGATAAAATCACACATTATATCAATATTAAAATCACACATCATATCAAAATAAAATCACACATCATATCATATAAAATCACACGACATATGAGATAAAATAACACATTATCATCAAATAAAAATCACACATCATATCAAAATAAAATCACACATCATATCAAATAGAATCACACGACATATGAGATAAAATCACACGACATATGAGATAAAATCACACATTATCATCAAATAAAAATCACACATCATATCAAAATAAAATCACACATCATATCAAATAGAATCACACGACATATGAGATAAAATCACACATTATATCAAATAAAATCACACATCATATCAAAATAAAATCACACATCATATCATATAAAATCACACGACATATGAGATAAAATCACACGACATATGAGATAAAATCACACATTATCATCAAATAAAAATCACACATCATATCAAAATAAAATCACACATCATATCAAATAGAATCACACGACATATGAGATAAAATCACACATTATATCAAATAAAATCACACATCATATCAAAATAAAATCACACATCATATCCATATAAAATCACACGACATATGAGATAAAATCACACGACATATGAGATAAAATCACACATCATATCATATAAAATCACACGACATATGAGATAAAATCATACATCATATCATATAAAATCACACGACAAATGAGATAAAATCACACGACATATGAGATAAAATGACACATTATATCAAAGATAAATCGGACACCATCAAAGATAAATCGGACACCATCAAAAAAGATAATAGAACACAAATCCGGTGTCAAAAGTATGATCATTCAAAAAACAGTAGTCAAGGACCTCCCTTCGAAGAGGCAGCATATTTGCAAACAAGGTTTGGTTTGCCCTCATGAATCGAGACAAAAGCTCATCATTATCACCTGCAACACTACAGTCAAGCGTACAACCAAGACCATCTGACTCCCCAAGTTTCCCACTTTTCAGAGAAGACACTGATGAAATCAGAGACAATCTAGACCTACGCCCAGCAGAGGTAGGACTCGGCATTGTAGCACCCAAACTTTCAACATCATTCGTTTGCTTCTTCAAAGAACTATTCTTATTTTTGTCAGCCTCCTCCCTCTTTTTCTGCAAAGCCGGCCAACAAGTGGGTTTCTCCGCTACAAATTTCTCAACACTAGCCAAAACATCAGCCCTCACCTCATTCATATCGCTGAGAACTAATGAAGCACAAAGCTCGGCACGATACAAAATCCTATTTTCCGGGCATGACAAACCACATTCAAAAACCTCTCCTATATAAAAGAACATGTGCAGCATCATAAAAATGCCACAGTCCAAGTTGTCTTCAAATGACTGCCACCCAAATTCGACATTGACAATCTCAAACTCACTAATACTAATCGCCCTTGGACCAACTGATTGCTTCTCCAAATAATCACCCATACACACACACTGACAAAAAACAGAGCAAGTAAAAAAAAAGGCTTGTTAAACAATGAAATAACCTGGATTGACAGTCAACGAAACACACAGTTGCTAAATTTGAAAATGTCGAGGAACTAAAGCATATCACAAGAATCAATTACTTACCACATCTTTGGCCAGCAATGTATTTTGGTGGTTAGCCCAGTCTTCGTACTTGGAATTGTCAAGGAGCTCAAGCCTCCGGGAATTGAAATTTATGCACACACAGAAGAAGTGGTCCTCCACCAACAGCGGTATAAAAATCTGCATTATCAATAACACACGTTAAAGGATTAAAAATATGCATTATCACATGATGAATACTTGGGGAAACGACATGCAAAGAAGGTGAGGCGAGAAATTACCAAATCAGCATTAAGGTTTACAGGTTGGTGATTCATAGAACACCACAAATCCCACGTTGCAATCAGCTCAAGACAGGGAGTAAAACCCTGGCTAACCTCCTTTAGACGCAATAAAGGAGCCTACAAAAAGAAAGAACAAATGGTGTGATTTCTTTTCTTATATTATGTGATTTCTTCCCTTATAATGTGTGATTTCAGATTGTATGAGAATGCAATCTGATTATTATGAGTAATAACAACAAATGCAGAATAAAATCATACCATATGACTTATGCCAAAGAACAATCTCGAAGGTCGCTTTTTCTCTCGGTGCTCAAGGCTATTCAACAAAAGCGACCAGCACTCAATCATTCTTGTAGTAATCATTTTATTGGGCCGTAGCAGTAGAACATCCTCCCGAGGAAGAAAATGCAAATACCCGAATGACACAAGCCTCTCACTGCAAAAGAGCAAAAAAGGGAAATTGGAAAATTTAGAAACAACTCAAAAAGGATAAAAGCTACAGCAGCAGTAAATTTGTTAAAACAGAATTTGGCAAGAACTTACTCAGTGGTCGGGAAAAAATCGTCAACAAGGCAATAATCAGCAACATTCTTCCTTAAGCTTGACATTGATGAGAATAGCTTTCTGTTACTCATCATAAAAGCTGACATAAGTAAGTCATCAGCACCGACAATAGTTCCACAGTCCAACGAACATCCAAACCCATCATGGCTGCATCCTTGCAAACTAAACCACGAGCCGCCAGGTGGGGCTATAATAGATGCAAGTTGCTTTCGTAAAATGACATTTTCATCTCCATCAGCCTCCTTTGATTTTTCAAACAAGGCCGCATCAACTACTTTCTCTCCTGACACCACGGCACTTAGGTCATCACAATCCATGGGAGCAGCACAAGCACTCTCCTTTAAACTATTAGTACAGGTGCTAACAACCGAGTCCAATTGATCTAACCCAGTCACATTCTCATTAGTACCATCTTCTTGTTCACCTCCCACAAATACACCGACATCACATTGATCTTTGTCAAAAACTGCCAAGTCATCTGCAGCCGTTTTGACAGCTTTCATTTTCTCTATCAAGTCATCCACGCCTGCAAGCCATACAGGATCATAGAAACAAGGTTGGGTGGGGGACAACACAACCTTTCCTGCAGAGAAGGAAGGGGCAGGGGCAGATGCGGCCCGTGCGGCCTGTGCTCTTAAGGTACGAAGGCGCTCCATATACTTTAAGCTAATGACGTCAGTATCCCTCTTCATCAGGAGAAAAATCTCCTGAATCTCGTCAATAGCTCTATCGTGAATCTCTTCATCAGATTCAACCCCTTCTGGCAGTTCCACTTTGATAAATCTCTTACCTAGTTGTGGATCAGTCCATGATCCAGCACCTTCATTTTCTGGTGGCCCACAATCAGCTACTGGAGGATCCACAGATGTACTACCACGCCATAGAGCCGTATTCTTACAAATAGGGTACACCTTCTCTACCAAAATACCATTCCCCAATCCCCCTGTCTTATATTCACTTGCCACTCTTTTAGCAAGCTTCTTATCGGTCCAATGTTGAATTAAGGGTAATTCATACGACAACTTGTCGCCCCTAAATTCTATCCTATGAAAATAGGCAAGCATCAAAAACATCAAACATCCACCACAATTTTCCTGCCCCGTCAAATGAGATGCAATACCATCGCTCAACTGATGAAACACAAAACTACACCAATCCAATGTAGCTATCCTAGAAACATCATCCACAGCTTGTAATAACTTTAAGTCTACTTGATAATTGGAAGTGGGAGTAAGGAAAGACGACATGGCATACAAAACAAACAACTGCTTAAACTCATCATCTGCCACTTTTTTAGACCTCAACTTCTCCAAAACCCTACCAAGAGGGATCCCTTTCGTTGTCCCACTAATCCCAAACACTTGCCTCCATTTTACCTTTAGAGGGTGTTGAGAGGACTCCAGCTTATTGCCAGTAGGCAAAAGCTCAACCACACCAGGCCCCCTCGGCAAACAAAAGAAATCAAAGACATCATCAGGACCCAACATAAATTCTTTAGTAATTGACGCCTTAAACATATAACTCTCAACCCCAAATCCCTTAACCAACCAAGGTATCAAAGTTTGAGGGGTGTTAGTCACACACAATGACAACAAGCCACCAAAGCCTATTTCTTCCACAGCCTTAATAAATTGATGTCCGACATCTTTAGGGAGTTCCTTAATATGTGTAACAAGAGCAGCTAACCCAGATGGACGACACATCACTTTGATTGTAGAAGGCTTACGTACATTTTGTTTACGTCCGGCTACACCCTCATTAGACTATCAGTTGTTCCTTCATAGAGAATGATACCACTACGACGCCTAGAACACCTAGAAAAATCAATCGAAATATCCTCATTATCCTCATCTTCAACTTCCCGAGCCCTTTTAGTCAACGTCTTCGTCATTATAACTAAAAACACACAAAATCAACAATGAAAAAACATCAGATATCAATAAAAATGTGAAAAAAAAAAGAGGAACATATTGAATCAGAAACAATAGCTTACACAAAATCATACTCTATACCAAAATAGAATTACACAGTAGCAGATTAAATCACAGACAATACCACACACTAACGAATACAATTACACACCAAATCAAACCTCAATCGCTCTAGAACCGTTGGCGGAATATCCACAAACCGTCGCCAGAATATTCTCGTCAACAACACCGTCAGATTCGCCACCTCCCTAAAATGAATTCATCAAATCCAAATTATAAATTGATTTCATCAAAATCAAATTTTTACCTAAATAATATTCATCAAATGAAACCCTAAAATCGAGAAATTTGTTCAGAAATTCATCGAATCATACCTCGATTATAGATAGTACGCCGGTTGTATGCCGGAGACGAGGAGAGAGCGGTGGCCAGAGGCGGCGAAGTGGTGGTTTGCGGCGGGAAAGTGAAGGAAAGCAGATGCGAAGCAGAGGAGAGAGAAAGAATTTGGGGGAATTGAACTTGAGGAGAGAGAAAATAAAACTGAAAAAATGAGGGGAAAGAGTTGGATATGTGTTTTTATATTTAAATCAATTGACTAATTTACCCCTGAAGCCCGGGAAAATCTGGAGCGTAGGATCTACAACAATGAATGGCTGAGATGAGGACTCATGGACTCATCTAAGCCTAAAGGACTCATTTGATCCTATATATATATATATATATATATATATATTTATTTATTTATCGACAGCTCGAGAACTTATTATTATATATATAACCACCGGAATTAGGGCCGTAAATGATCTGAGCTTGTTTATAATTGGTTTGGTCAAAACTCGACTCGATTTGGGTAAAATTGGCGCCGACCCTGAGACTAGATCAGACCCGACTAATTCAAGCATCAAATTCCTTATATCGGCATTTTAATTTTTTTATGGGAGAAACTCGAGCCAAAATTACTCGAACTAAACTTAAACTTAAGCTAGCCTAATTCAAACTAGCAAGTGCTCAAGGTAAAATTGTTGAGCCGATCACAAGAATTAGTCCACCGTGCTCTTGCTCAAATCGACTCGTTTACAACTTTACACCGGGCACCATAAATACATTTACATCATATTCGATCTCCCGTCACATCAATAATTAGACAAATGAACACTAGCAGGCACCTTAATATCTGATCTCTCTGTCTCTCTCAATAATCTTCATTGTCAAAGCTCAAAACAAGTGCCATCCACGTTCATGTCCCTTTCTTCTCCAGGATTTCTGTCCATGTTGTGTCCTAATTATTCCTAAACTTCAGTTCCTAGCTAGCTGGATCGATACTTCATATTATTCTGATCTACTTAAGATTTTGGACTTTTCTCATTTTTTGCGTATCTTTTGCTGCTAATTAAGATACCCTAAACACTTTGTTAAAATATACTAGTACTACATTGTCTTTAACTCAAGCACAAATATTCTGCCTGTAATCCACGATTTATGTAAAATTTGACGATAATTTGGATAAGTTAAGGTCGGGAAACTTGAAGTTTTAGGTAAAGAAAGTTTCTTGTAAGCGTACATGTATATATATAATAGCACCATTTTTATTAATCAATTTCTCGTAATAATTCCGATAATGTATACATATATATGCTTGAGCTGATTGTGCGTGGCCATGAATCGAAATATAGATCGACGTCTAATCATATATATCATCCTAAAACTAATTAGCAACAAATGGAACTTAAACAACCAAAGCCATTATAGTTTAAATCGGCTTTCGCTCAGCACTTAATTAGCACTAGTGATTGACGAGAAATCAGGCACATTTTATTTAATATCACAATTCAACAAAATACTTCGGAAATATCTTAAAATAATTGTGTGAGGATGGATGATGATGAACGTCTTCATGTAAGAATCTGGTTTGTCATTCCATTACAAGCTAGTAATGACGTACAATTAGTCTATTACAACTGAGGATCAAGGTTGATCAAGTAGTTAGGAACTCAATCTGCCTGGGGGTTGTAAAAAAAAAAAAAAAAAACCAATTTAGTCAATTGCATCACTTAGCTTCTACAAAAAGACACACGAACGTACAAAAAGTTGCTTTGAATTTACAATTTTATTGAAGCTCTTATACACTTGATCATATAATCCCTACATGCTATACCCAAACATGCATCATCAAGCTGCCCATCTGGTTTGGCTCGACTTATGCTTCGCCACCATACACTGTCGTTAAGGAGTATGCCCTTCGATCAAGTGTCTAATTTCATCATTTTGGTGCCCTTTTAAGAAGGCAAGAGGAAAGTGGCATAATAGGTATATTGTCACAGTTACATATCTCGACCATGTAACCATCTGGGTCATGGAAAAACAGCTGATCAACCTTTATGCCATCTTCTTCGACTTGTGCGGTCGCATATTCGATTCTCATTTCCTCCAACTTTGTGATCACAAGTTTCATGTCCGAGCTCTGAAATGAGATGTGGTTGTCCCTGGGATTGATCCGGCTCGTCGTCTTTCGTTGATGCTTATCCGATGATTCCAACAAATGAATTCCCATTCCATAATTGTATAGCCTGAGAAACCGCCATCATTGCAATTAGAAACATTATAACAATGGAGCATTTGAAACAAAGAATGAAGGAAACACTATAACATGCACTGAAAACGGTAGTGGAGAAATGCTACACGTACATTATTTGACTATAAAAGTCGTATGCATCTGTTTAACCATAAAGGTTAAATGTCGTCATTCTTATTACTATTATTTTCCTATCAGAAACAAGTTTTTTGCATTATACGGAGTAGTTGCGTACTAAGTACATATATAATTAACGACTTAAATAATACAAGAAGAATATATACTACAATAGAATGATCAAGAACGACATACCAAGCTCCCTCGCATTTGAGAGAAGAAGGGCGTTTAACAAGAACAAAGCCTAAGACGTCGACGTAGAACTTGACGGAATCAGCCACGGATTTACAGACGAAGGAGATATGGTTTAGAGAAATCAAAGGCAATGTCATCTTTGATGATGTTATTATTGTAGGAGAAATAATATGATGAGAATTACTTGAAAATATCGTTGTCGTCGTCTCCTCCCTTTCCTCGTATCCTAAGCTCCCCATTATTCTCCCTCTCTAGAAATATACGTGTTGATGAAGCTTAATTATGTTTTTGTTGTTATGGTTTGCATGTCACTTGCTTGTAGTAGTGCATCTTATATATAGTGGTATCAAGCATGTACCAAGACGAGGGATCGTATTTTTTTTTTAAAGTCTACTCGGTGACCAGGTAAGGACAAAACTCACAACCGGCCTTTATTAACTACGTGCCATATATTGTTTGTTTGTATACAAATATCATTTTATTATGAGATGGTTTTATAGAGTAATAATTCTCATCAATGTTTAGTGTTTTAGGTCAACTCGTTCGGTGATTATTACGATTCACACAAGCATTGTCGTCGATCTCGTTTGGTCTCGTCATTGACAACTAATAACGTGCGTGAGTCCCGATCCCTTGTATAGTTGAAGCAACTGAGTAACAAGAGTCCATTAATTTCAAGCAAGTCCATTAATTTCAAGCAAGAGTTAAAGAATATAATCAAGAAGCGCGTGCAGAGTTTTGTAATTTATTGGGTCATTATTCATACTCTTTCAATCTCATTTAATTGTTTACGTCGTTAGACCTACGAAGGGTGTAGGTAGATTATTGTTAGTCAAACCTGACGGGCTGGCCTCATGTTATTCACGTTTGGACCAATATTGATACAATGTGCTACAATTTTTTATCTTATGTGTTGTCTTATTATGCATTTCTTAGCTTGTTCATCTAAATTACCGACTAGTTCCACATATATACGTTGACATGATCTGGTTTCTAAATGTGAAGTGAGTGAGCTTATATTTTTCTTTTGTTACACTTTTGAACATAATACTATATATGTTGACATCAGACATGTGTTATTCATGTATAAAGATCTATCGGATTTCATCCACTCGTAAAATTCTACTTCACATGACTACAACTTAACCTAAATACTCCCTCCGTCACAGCTCAATCGCCCCGTTCGATATTTGTAGTTGAGTGAGTTAATATTAGGAAAAATGATGAGAGATAATGTGAGGATTGATAAAAGTAGAAGACATAATGTGAGAAATAATGTGATAATTTAATAAAAGTGGGAGAGAAAAATGTGTCCCAAAATAGATGGGGTGTTTGAGGTAAAACGTCCCAAAATAAAATATAGGGCGTTTGAACTGGGACGAAGAGAGTAACAAATAAGAAAGAGAATCCTCACTGACTACCTTTAAAACATACAACACTTAAAAGTTCTTTGAAGCATGCAATTTTTGTTTATTTTCAAAACTCACATTTTTTACCTTCAACTTTACCCTTCGGTTCACTCTTTTATATATGTCTTACAAACACTACTTTTCAATTATTTAACATTCACTAAATTATATTTTTATTATCTTTTAATTTTTTATTCAATGAGTTAACTCAGGGGGTACAATAGGGGGAAATATCAAAATACCCCCGGAGGTTTTATATAAATTTCCGCTATTTTAATAGACCACTCATCACTTCCTCAGAGCCTACTCTCTAACAAATTCTAAAACTCAAATACACCAAAGCCCCCGATATGCAGTCTGACAGAGGCGGAGGGAGAGACGAATGGAGATGTATAGTATGATCGGGCGAATCCCATCTGGCAGCGGATTAGGCGGAGGGAGAGGTTTGGTGCCGCTTGGGCGAATCCCATCTGGCTGCCGATCAATTAACAACCAAGAATCAACGCTATATTCGGCTCCGATGGGGTTGAATACGGCGGCGCCGGATCCGTGAGGTGGTGGCGGTGGTGGTGGTGGTGGGAGAGGTGATGTTGATCAAGTTGTGACGCCGGCTCCAGCAGCCGTCGTCGTGGGTTCAGGCGGTGGCGCCGCCGCTGCGAGGTGGTTGTGCCGGGAGGGGTGAAGATGTACTATTAGTAAGCTATGTTTAGTTTATGTCATGAGATTCAAGTCCTCTTCAACTTTTGGCATACAATTATTCATCGCATACAATAGCGAGACAGTCCTACAACTTTTGGCATCTTTAACATCCAATTTATATGCCGTGATATTCCATTTGAATCAAATGGCATACACTATCCACACTCTACTCAAATGACTCCATTTGTTAATTACACTCTACTGAAAAGTGTCTAATTCAACTTCACTTGGTTCGTCCGGAAAGATTGCAGAAATTCTTTCACAAATTGGATAAAAATGAGAACTTTGAGAAAATTACAGGTAGAGATGAATTGAGTGTTAGAGATGGAAAAACTTATAGAGCTTGTCTTGCTATAGTATGTGACCCATAATTAGCAGCCACGAAGGTAGTGAAGGATGTCCGCGCTTTGGTAGCAGCTGATCACACAAAGCGGCTGAAACGTGAAGATGATGCGGCTGATCCTGTTCGGATTTGGTATTTTTAGGTGGTACAACTTATTCGTTCTGTAAATATTTCCTTTGTTTTGATGGATTGACTTCTATTCAGCGGGTTGCTAGTATAAGTTGGTGATGTGTGGCAGATTACTCTTCTTCTTGTTGTTAGATCTTTATTATATAAACCCCCTTCGCCTCATCACTCCTCAGTCCACTTCCACCCACTCACAAACATTCAAACAATCATTTATTTCCCATTCAGTGCCGCCGAGAGCTTGCTCTTTTCTGTCAATGTAAAAATTTCACCTCTTTTTTCTAATATTAGGATTGTAATACTAGCTCCAACCAATTATAGAGATCCGCTTGTTTTATTTATTTTTGCGGGGTAAAAGTGTTCCCACTTTAAATAACTAAATTAGAATTAACGTGAAGAGTTGCGCAATATAAAATCTTATGTTGAAACAGTATCAATTATCAAAACTAGATACGGAGTATACAGTAAGAATGAAAAAATAAACCATGTCTTCATCTGTCGCTTACCACCAAAGTCTCCTGAGATCTTAACTAGTAGTATTTTCATCATGTATGCCTGTATGGAGTATATGAGAAAATGGCGGAGGATTATTTTCAGCATTTCACACCAAACACGACCCAGGTATGACCTGTCAACATGTAGCATGTGAGGCTAGCCGAATTCATATGAACACTTCGACAGGCACATCCCTTATGGTTTTCACATTCCTCTCCGATGTTCAAGTACAATTCTCAATAAGAAACTCTACGCATACACTTAATGTATGTGCAATATTCATACATTAATGGGTGACAACTTAATATTGGTCTCCACTACAAAAGTATATTCCCCTTTCAATTTTTACCAATTCTGCAATAGCTACCAACGTTCGGTAGCCATTATAAGTAGAATGAATAACGACCGTTGATTTTCACAAGCTAATCACAGCCTTTAAATAGTTTGACCATATAAATTTAATTTTCACTCTCCTCCTCCTCTCCCTCTCCCCACCCAGCCCCACCTCAGTAACCACCGCAGGCCCAACCAAACCTCCTCTTAACCATATCCCAACACCACCCCTAAGGCCGCAGTTCGTCGGTCACCACTCCCTCCACCTCTTGAGACACTGACGTCCTCCCGTCTACCCTTAATTTCTCCATATTCTATGCGCAAATTGAAGGTGGTGAGGGGCGACCATACTAGGTGGTCAAGGAGAGGCAATAGGTGGTTTTCGTTGGACATGACATCGAGAATAAGTGGGTGGGAAATGGGAGATCCTAAAGGAGAGATAAGGTATCGTGGGAGGGTAGGGAGGCAATGGCCGGTCTACTAGTGGTAGTCTCCGGTGTAATGACTGCAAGGAGTGTGGGCCGGTGGACGGTGGTGGTGATAGGATGGTGGCTGGTTAAGGGAGAGGAGAAGGAGAGAAGAGGGAAAAGAACAAATTGTTTAATAGGGCTCAAAAAATAAATATTAAACAAAATGGCTTAGATGAAAACATATTCAATCTTATGGGATGCACATCACCCCATTTCAGGTTCGGGACAAACCCTGGCAGTTTTAAGTGTCTTAAATAGTAGCTGTGAAGTATTAGGGGGAGACATGGGCCATAGAGCGATTTCACTTAAACAAAAATGCCAAACCTCTCGGTGGTTCTAAATCACGCATGTGTTATAAGAATACCCAATACTTGAGCAAAGATGAAACCGCCATGGAACATGGCGTTTTCGGTCAAAGCAAAACCGCCACCCTCCTTGACGACTTCAGCATAGAGACGAGTACAATATTTGGGTGCATTATTTTGGTTAAGTGTGAAACCGCCATGAGCCTTGGCGTTTTCATTTGAAATAAAACCGCCGAGGCTCATGGCGGTTTCACACTTAGCCAAAATAATGCACCTAAATATGTATTGTAATCGTCTCTGTCATGAATCCGCTAAGCAGGGTGGCGGTTTTGCCTTGAATGAAACCGCCATGCTCCATGGCGGTTCTAACATTTTTTTTTCTTTTTAGTTTTGTTTTTCCTTCTTTCCCTTTTACCTGCAACTCAAACAATAAACCAAAATTTTCAACCACAATCCTTCAATAACTCCAAGTTAACAACCCAAGATGAGGACTCAAATGGCATGGCATGTTATTTTATAACTTAAATTGTCTTTTACATAGTTAAAAAAGTCGAATACAACATAAATTTGACAAATTGTTCCCATACATTACAAACTACTATATTAATAGCTAGTCTTCCGTTAGGCGACAACGACGTGTAGCTCAACGTACATTTGAGGAAGCGGGTTGGCTTGAGAAAGAACCCAGAGTGCTGCCTTCCATAATTGGTGTCATAGGAGAACCAACTCTACGTCGAGCATATATTGTATTAGAGAAGAATGATCCTCCAAACTTGCACTTGGTTGCTCTTGGGATTGTTGAGATTGTTGGATAAGATGTGAAAATCCCACCTTCTCGAGACTTTCGGAGCAATGTTTCCGAATGGCGGTTAAGGTTTGGACAAAATTGACACTAGATGCGTCATTTAATGCAGCTTGAAGGTCATGGTCACACCTCATGTGTAGAGTTTCAAAACCTTGGGTCTACAATCACAAAAATCAAAAATTTGCACTAATTATTTCCTAAACATGCTTACTATTGAATAAAAGTGAAATAATGATCATACCAAACTTACAAGCAATCGAATTGAGGGAGAAGAAGGATGGTAGGAAACCAGGCCACCATGAGATTGATTAAAAACTCCAATGATACGATGAGTGTGGTTTCGATATCAAACCATGTACGGATCATTGTAATGCATCATGCCATCATCTACATCGATAGTAGACACCACCCTCTCTCTCCGCCTACGCCATAAGTCAATATACACATTGTGGATTGACAGGCTAAAGTCGTATGCCTACAAATATAATTAATCAATACTAACCTAAAACGTAGTATGTAATAGGTAAGCAAGGTTCGTATCCCTAGAGAACGATAACCGTCTAAGTATGTAATGGTAACCTAATGGGGGGTTTATGAGTGTAAATGATCAAGTATTCGGAAGCAATTAAAGCAATTTGTAAACAATCAGAGGAAAAGATCTCGGATAATTAATACCCACTATCGTTCACCAAATTAGTCCTAGTTATCAACTAATCCTAATTCGTTGAGTACTTAGTTGCAGAAATATTATCTCTTATTGTTTCTTATTTGTAGCTAAGAGGAGAGATCAGCCCTACCTAATAGCCCTAATCGGTACATAACAAAGACGCGCGCCTAAATTCAATCCAGTGAAAGCATAAAGCAATTAAACGATATCAACTAATATTAACAAGATCTAGACACACGGTTTTGATCTTCAATTAATATGTTTATTTCTCCCTAAATATAACAACGATGTTCAGCATGCAATTAGATCCAGTTTCTACTGGCGGATTCGACAATTAAACAATTAATCCTTTAATTGACGAATCTAGCAATATGAATCAATCTAGGGTTAATTAGAGGCCTACTAGTTAATAATAAATCAACACAATGATAATAAGATTTAGAGAAATAAACAATACTCAAACGAAATTGGGAATTAGAATCAAACTCACAATTGACTGTGGACAATAGTTTCGATTAATAAATCCGAGAAATAAGGTCTTTAGCCTTTCATAGTCTTGAAAATATTCTCTAAAAGTTCTGAATACTGAATGATTAAAACTACCGAAAGTTTAAAGTATTTATACTAAAAGATTACAAAACGGGATTAGGAAACTCTACTGAACCGACGCAGCGGTAAGACGACTCGTCTGCCAGGAGACGACTCGTCCAGATGACTCGTCTGGAATCCGACAAGTCGTCTATGTATCTCTGAAGTCTCGGGTGAAGTCGTCTAGAGTAGGACGACTCGTCTGGACGACTCATACTATATCCGACGAGTCGTCTGTCTGTTCAACTCTGTACCTGCATGCTCTTCACCTCTCCGGATCCTCATTGCTCTCGGGATTCCTTGTAACTAGCATCATTTCATTCCCGAACTTGCAAAAGTCCTCAAACTCGCATATATTCTTCAAATAAGCTCATAGACATAGTAAATAGAATAATGCCACAAATGATCCGAAAACGCTATGAAAAATCAATATAAAAGCCGCTAAACCTACTCTAAAGTGGGTCGTATCAAACTCACTCATGAGCTGTGGAGGAAGAGAGGCCGCCCGACTCCCTAGATGTTCCTCCACGTTCGGCTGCACGACGCTGCTCACGCGCCAGCCTCCTAGGTGCAGCCTCATCAAACACCTGAGGCGGGACCGGTACGTACGCTCGAGGCTCGAGCTGACAGAAAAAGGTGGCAAGACTCTGGTGAAAAGCAAAGCTAAGATCTAACTGATCCGTGATGTCCTCTAATTGGTCATCTACATCACCCCTCCATAGCCTCAGCTCACCCATCTGAGCCTCCATCGAAGCTCGCCACTCAGCACCATCATCAACGACTCGTGGAATACGTGCTGCAGGCTCGCCCTCCTCCATCTCCATAGGGACAATGGCCAAATATTCCGCCCTAAGACCGGAAGGAAGCAGATGATCCTCAGCAGGTGGTAAAATATGATGGTGGGTAGTGCCATAACCCTAATGATAACCACCACCCCTCGCCACTTTCAAGCGATCATACTGAAACAACCACGAGAGACTACAAAACTGAGCATCCTGTACCATACACTCCGGTGTCTCCGGGTGCTCATACCCCTCACCCTTAACAGACTCCACAATCCTCGTGAGAAGGCCACCAAAACTGTAGTTCCCCTTTGTCGCGTCCCTAAGTGACTCACACCGACCGAGGAATATGTGAATCCAATCCGGGGTTGAAGCATACCCGAAAGAAGAGCCATGAGGTAGAGGGGTGGGAGAGCTTGGTCGACCCACCCTTACACAAGAAAGTGACCGTCAACAAACGAGACACCAAACGCCATGCGGGATGATGAATTTGGATAACCCGCGGATCATTACAGGGGTGACAAGTGAGACGGTACCAAAAAGCATTTTCCTCTTCGTCACTAGGAACTCTCCAAGCGTCCGCGGGTTCCCGTACTCCTAGAATCTCCCTAAGCTCCGGATATGTCAACTCATGCTCCTCATCATTTATCCGGAACTCAATAGAAGGGTCCAACACCCCAGCCTCACCCTCATCCACTACAAGGGTAGCATGAAACTCCTTTGTATAGCGGTTACAAAGCCCCCGAGGGTAGTCCCACAAACCGTCTAAACTACCACTTCTAATTAACTGAAGAACAAGATCCTCAATACAAAGGGTGCGCAAGGTGTTAGACACCAAATAACGGGTGAGTTGTACAGTACGCGTAGGAATGTCATACGCGCCCACGCTCGAGAACCCACTACACCTTCTAAGCCAAGATAATCCACGGGGTCCTCTCGCCCATTTCCCCCTTGAGCACCACTTCCTCTACCACCACGGTTGTAACACTACGGAATATGGAAAGTGGATTATGGAGTTGGTTTGTCCCATATTGGGAAAATAAGGCTCATATGATCAGTTTATAATAGATTTCTACCATCATACTAATAACAAGACCTTCACCTTTTAGAACCCACGTGAGGATATATGGGCCTAAGGGTGACTACCCATCTTATTGGGTTGTGTTGCGACGGACGGTGGTTCGAGTTGTTACAACGGCCCCCACGACCCCTAGCTCCGGGCGTGCTCGTGCCGGCTCCATCATCCCCACGGTTTAACCTCTTCCTAGGTGGCATCTTTTCTCCCTCGTAGCTCACTAGGTGGCTCTAACACTCCACTCACCACATCCCTGCTACAATTAAGCAACAAAGAATACTACGCAACAACGAGCCAAAAAAAGCTTTCACTCCAAACAACAAATGGTGTCAAGCAACCACCAACAAAACCCAAATTCCTAGCACATTATGCATCTAAGAACACACCACTACAAGCAACAACAATGGCTATCCAATCAATCCAAGCACATTAGACCAACAACAAGTCTCCCAATAAAACTACTTCTACCAATCAATCCAAGCACCTAATTTACAAGACTAAAATCAACCATGAGAGAAAGGTATAAAATTTCCTCTTAGGTGTATCAAGGTTGTGCTAGGATGACGAAAACCCCTTAATTAAGCCTTACACGTACTCCCCCGAGCTTCAAATGCGTCCAATTGATTAAGGTATGAAAAACCCCAAAAGTTAGGGTTGTGGGTGCAAGTGATGAATTTTGGGATGAATGGGTAATTTTGTGGCTTGATTTGGGATGTAAGTAGAAGAAGAATGAGGAAAAGATGGTTATTTGGTGTTGTTGTGAAGTGGGCAAGAGTAATGGAGAATAATAATGGTGGAAAGGGGGAAGAACAATGGAGTTTTGAAGTGGGGAAGAAAGAAGAAAGGGGCGAGAAGTGAGAGTGAGAAAGGAGGGACTCCGGTTTAAGAAACTCGACTTACCAAAATTCTGCCCAGAGACGGCTCGTCTGGGTCGGGATGACTCGTCTCCATATAGACGAGTCGTCTTCATTCTTCTGTCGTCTCTGTTGATGTCGTCGCGTCCTGGACGACTCGTCTAAAAACCGACGAATCGTCTCATGCTCAAGCGCCAGTCGTCATTTTTTTTTCTCCATGAGTCACCTAAAAAAACCAAAAAAACGTACACAATACACAAAAAAACAATTAAAATCAAAAGAAAAAGAAGATTAACTTGAAATAAGAAAAAGAGAAATGCTCGGGTTACCTCCCGATAAGCGCACTTGTTTAACGTCGTTGGCTCGACGCAAGAGGTGGATCACGATCAATCCTCAATCACCGGATCGCTTAACTCGACGTCCTCCATCTTGGTTTGAGTGAATCCCTCATAATATGGCTTGAGCCTTTGGCCATTGACCTTGAACACCGAACTCGAGGTAGGCCCTCGGATTTCCACATCTCCATGAGGAAACACCTTCACTACAATGAACGGTCCAATCCACCTAGACCGTAGCTTTCCCGGAAAGAGTTTAAGGCGCGATTGATAGACAAGGACTTTATCACCAATCTTGAACTCTTTTCTCGATATCATCTTATCGTGAAACGCCTTAGTCTTCTGCTTGTAAATAGCAGCATTATCATATGAATCCAGTCGGATTTCATCCAACTCTTGCAATTGCAGCTTCCGGTGTACACCCGCCTCATCGATATTCATATTAAGGTTCTTGACCGTTCAATAAGCCTTGTGTTCCAATTTTACTGGAAGATGACAAGTTTTGCCGAACACAAGCCTATAGGGTGACATACCGACAAGGGTCTTGTACGTAGTGCAGTACGCCTACAGCGAATCATCCAATCTCAAGCTCCAATCCTTCCTACTTGGATTCACCGTCTTCTCCAAAATGGATTTCACCTCTCTATTGGACACCTCAACTTGTCCATTGGTCTGCGGATGATAGGCTGTGGATACCTTGTGGGTGATCGAGTACTTTTTCAGTAAAACACTCACGGTCCTATTGCAGAAAGGCGTCCCTTGACCCCTAATGAGTAGGGGTGTGCAAAAAAACCGTGAAACCGAAACCCGAACCGAAAACCGATTTACCCGAACCGAAAAAGCGGGTAACCGAACCGATAAAATGCGGGTTAGGGTCGCAACTTTGTGTGTATGTGGTTAACCGAACCCGAACCGAAAGTGGACATAATGCTTATTTTCAATAAATTAGGTTATATGTCAACTAATTCACAAGTCTAAAATAAGATAATTAATCCAATATGTTGTTAAAATTCACTTGTTTGAGGGAAATAATACATAAATTAATTGAAGTATCGACGTATAGTGAAATCTTAATATTTTATCCATCAATTTTACTTAATTTGTTAAGTCAAATAGTGTCCCCGTACTAAAACATTACCCGATTAAACCGAACCGACAAATCCGGTTAACCGATGTGCGGTTAACCGAACTAACGGTTACGATTTAGGGTCGACCAAAAAGTGACAAACGGTTAACCGAACCCGCATTTGCACACCCCTACTAATGAGGGCACGGAAAATCCCAAATCTGGTGAAAATGCTATTCTTAAGGAACGCTGAAACCACGGGAGCATCATTAGTCCTGGTGGCTTTTGCCTTTACCCACTTAGAGACATAGTCCACCGCAAGAAAAATATACAAATTACCATGGGACATGAGAAATGGTCCCATGAAATCAATCCCCCACATATCAAATATTTCACAATAAATGAGGGACTGTTGTGGCATCTCATTCCGCCGGGAAATCGAGCCTACTCTTTGACATCTATCACAGTTTTGACAGAATTTATAAGAGTCTTTAAATAAGCTAAGCTAATAAATTCACAATCTAAGACTTTTCTGACCGTTCTCCTAACACCAAAATGACCACCACAAGCACCAGAATGACAGAATTCAAGGATAGACGGTACCTCAATCTCGGAGACACATCGGCGAATGACTTGATCCACACAATGTTTCCATAGGTAGGGGTCATCCCACACATAGTGTTTGGCGACACTTCCCAGCTTATCCATTTGACCTTTCGTCATTTGTGGAGAAAATTCCCCGAAAACAAGATAATTAACAATGTTGGCATACCATGGCCGTATGACACGTATCGCACACATGGTCTCATCTGGAAATAGTCGGTAGAACGGGAACTTGAGTGTGAGGCTTGTCTTCTTCTCGAACCAACCTACTCAAGTGATTAGCAACCAAGTTCTCAGCTCCTTTCTTGTCTCTTACCTCCACATCAAATTCACTGAGAAGTAGTACCCATCGAATCAACCTTGGCTTAGCATCCTTCTTCGTCATCAAATAACGAATAACCGCATGATCGGAGTATACAATCACCTTGGTGCCAAGCAAGTAAGAACGAAACTTTTCCAAGGCGAACACCACAGCTAGCATCTCCTTCTTAGTGATAGTGTAATTCCGTTGGGCCTCATACAACGTCATAGAAGCGTAGTGGATCACATGGGATGCTTTCCCTACCTTTTGGCCCATCACAGCCCCCACTGCATAGTAATAACATCGCATATAATCTCAAATAGGAGAGACCAATCCAGGGCTTGGATGACGGGAGCACTAGTGAGCATTCCTTTTAAATCATCAAAAGCTATCTCGCACTCTCCATCGAACTCAAACGTTATCTCTTTCTACAACAGCTTGCACAATGGCGAGGAAATTTTTGAGAAATCCTTGATAAACTTACGATAAAATCCTGCATGACCAGGAAAAGATCGCATTTCTGGCACATTAGTGGGGTAGGGGAGTGATTCAATCACATCAATTTTGGCTTTATCAACTTCAATACCCCTAAGAGAAACTTCATGACCTTGTACAATTCCTTGCTTAACCATAAAATTAAATGACATTTTTAAGAATTTAACACCGCTGAAAGATGGCGGGTGCATTGCAGAGTCCAAAGGGCATGCGCATGTACGCAAAAGTGCCAAAAAGACAGGTGAATGTGGTCTTCTCACGATCCTCAGGTGCAATCTCGATCTGAAAATAATCTGTGTATCCATCCAAGAAACAGTAATAAGCGCGACCTGCAAATCGCTCAAGCATCTGGTCAATAAAGGGGAGGGGGAAATGGTCTTTCTTTGTTACCGCATTCAATCTACGATAATCAATACATCCCTCCAACCCGTTTGTGTACGAGTTGAGACCAATTCACCACTCTGATTAGGCACAACAATAATGCCTCCCTTTTTCGATACTACCTGTGTAGGACTTACCCACTTTCTGTGGGTACTGAGTAGATGATCCCCATCTGAAATAGCTTGATCACCTCCTTTTTTACAACCTCCATCATATGCGGATTCAAACGCCTCTAGGGTTGCCTTACCGATTTGGCTTCGCCCTCTAGTAGTATCTCATGTATGCATGTCGATGAAGGGATACCATGGATGTCGGCAATCGTCCATCTAATAGCTAAAGTCCTCTCTTTCAACACATCAATCAGCTGGCCCTCTTGTTCCATGGTCAACTCACTAGAGACAATTACTGGCAATGTATCGTCCTCTCCAAGGAACACATACTTGAGATGATCCGGCAATGGTTTCAATTCAATCTTAGGTACCTGCACAACAGAAGGAACCAACTTTTCTTTGGGCACATCCAAAGGGATGACCCTTGAGTTAGAAGGGCTCATAGGGAGGCTATCATATGCATTTAAACTGGAAATCATCTCCTGTAGGCAAGTAGACAACTCAAAATCTAGTGTATCATGTACTATATTACCATTCAAAGCATTAATCATGTCATCTTTAGCAGCATGAGCATCAAAAACATCTTGCACAACATCATTTAGAACATTCAAAGCACACAAAGATTGATGGTTAGAAGGGTAGTTCAGAATATCATTCAAATTGCATTTGACTATATGACCATCAAATTCCATAGTTAGCGACCCACTAAACACATCAATCTTCGTCCTAGCAATCTTAAAAAATGGTATACCTAGTAAAATCGATGCATTGTCCTTATCATGATTCATTTCCAAAACATAAAAATTAGTTAGGAAAAATCAAACTAAATCTAACATGGCACCATCAAATCTAGACTCACCTAGAGTAATAGGGATATAGTAAACATACCTGGATCACCATACTTGATAGGCATCTTGCGTTGGAAAACATCGGAAACTTGTTCACTTACTTGAACTCGTTGCTTACCCTTCAACTTGTAGCTCTTTTGGACTTGGGTCAAGTCCTTGTAAACCTTTCCCCACTTGGGAAACAATGAGCGGTTTCCCACGTATTGGGAGAGATTCAAATAGTTATGCTCGGGTTGCCCATATCATGGATTTAAAGATGAGGATCTCATCCTCTATTTCTTCAATGGCCTTAAGGTTGATGATCAACATCATGTGGTAGCTGCAAGTCAAGGGGGTATTGATAAATTAATTGACTCAATCTGAGGCGTTGAGTTTAGTGAATGAATTGTCGGATCAGGACCAATCTCGTGTTAGTGGTCCGCGGTCTACAAGGAAAGTGAGTGCTATTGGTGCCGAAACATCTTTGGAGAAGAAGGTGGATGAGCTAGCATCCATGATGAAAGCTTTCATTCGTGGAGGAGCCTCAACACCAATGAAGACTTGTGGATTATGCTATACCGAAGGGCATCCGACTGATGCTTGCCCTTCCATTGTTGTTGAAGATGAGAAGGTTGAAGAGTTGAGTGTTGTAGGCTATCAAGGTGGATTTCAAAGGAAGTATGACCCTTATTCCAACACTTTCAATGAAAGATGGAAACATAATCCTAAGTTCAAGTGGTCAACTCCCACCAACAACTTTCAAGGAAGGTTTAACTTTGGTCCTCAAGGAGGTTCTAACTTTGGTCCCCAAGGAGGGCGAACATTCCAACCTAGACCACAAGGGACACCACTAGGGCTGAGCAAAATATCCGATTATCCGAATATTTGATTCGATATCCGATCCAAAAACTCGGATATCCGATCCGAAAAAGAGTTCGGATCGGATATCCGTATCCGAAATTTTCGGATATCGGATCGGATACGGATAGCTGTAATCCCAAAATCGGATATCCAATATTCGAAAAAAAATTCGGAGAACGGATATCCGATCCGAATACCCGAAACACTTAAGAAATTAAACTTCATACGTCAAATTAGATGATAAAGTGGGTTAATGATTTTTTACTAGCAAATCCATAATGGACTTTGACCAAATACATGGGCCAATTAGCCATATCAAACAATTCAAGTCTAAGGGCACAAAGGGCAAGCTGAATGATGAAAGCCCAAGGAGGGTGCTCCACCCACTTAAATAGATACTAGTTTTTTAGCCCGTGCAAAATTGCACGGGGCGATATATTCTTATGTTACAAGACTACAATTTTAAATTTATTTTTTATTATTCACCAATCGCCTGCAACCCAACTATTAGAATCTGAAACTTAAGATATTCAAGTGGTAATCAACATCCAAACAAAATAATTTGGTTGGACAAAAATTACACAATAAATCATTTCAACAAAAAAAAAATTACACAAATGGTAACTAATAAGCGTGTGGCTTAAGTGTGAGTTGAGGGTCTAACGTTTCCAAAAAAAAATCAGTTGAGGACCTAACGTTTTTATTTGTTAGTTCAAGACCTGGGGTTAAGACCCTGTTTGATAGGACTGTATCTTTTTAAACTGATTTGAATTATTCTGATTTGATCTGATCTGATCTGATTTGAATGACTCTGAACTAATCTGATCTGATCTGAATGTGTTGAAATTTTGATTGAATTTCAACGAATTGGTATCAATAATAGACCAAATACATTGATAGAAATTTAACTTTTTCTGATCTGATCGATCTGATTTGAATGAATTTGATCTGATTTGAATGATTCTGAACTGATCTGAATTTATTTGAGAATAAGTCCTATCAAATAGAGCCCAAGTGGACATTAGTTTGAGGCTGATGTAGCACCGACAACTTACCTTCATCTGATCTATTTCTCTCTCCTCATGGCTCATCCACTTCCTCTGCAAATTTGTTCTTGTTCTTCGCCATTGCTAAGCTCTCCGTCAACATCTTTATACCTCAGTTTCTTTTTTCTTTCATTATTCCAACTTCTTATTCAATCAAACAAATCCATATCAATACCACAACATCCTAATTTTTTTCGAAATTCATCATCTTTCTACAAAAAACCCCAAATCAATTAACTTTTCCTCAATTCACAATAATCGGCTAAATTTGTTACTACCTAATAAACCCAGAAAAACTCATCAAACCCATAATATGTTCCCGTATTGCTCGCAAAAAATCCAGAGAATCGTCCTAGTTTTCCCCTAATAAACCCAGAAAATCGACCCAAATTTCCCCCAAATTTTGTTAAAATATCATTAATCATCAAATTCCAACACCAAATTCAACCATAGATTTGAATATTGCTGCTGTATCTCGATGAACGCATGCATAAAATTGGGTGTTGCTGTTGATCTGAATCCCCACCCCTTTTTTCTCAAAAGCACTTACCCAGACTTCGATGTGTGCTTCGATTCGTCTATTTGATTTTTGATTGAAGGAACTATTTTAGGCGTTCTGGCTTGGTAAGTTTTAATCTTAGATTTCATTTATTGAATCGCCAGAAGTAAGCTTGTCCACTTTCAATTTCAATTTTAAAAGCAATTTCAATTCCAAGCCTACTTCTAATTCCTATTCCATCTTATTCGGGTTAACTAATACGCCATTATAATCACCTCTATGATTAACACGATCAGGTAGTGAGTACATGGATATTGGTCCTCTGATTACACGATTAAACTGAAGAATTATGTGAAGTAATATGTTAATTACATCTTTGTTGTAATCTTTGAATTTTATCATTGGTTGGCTGTTTGTCGTGTACTTGTCTATGATTGGAGTACTTAGCTTGACATCAGTAGTAATACTTAGCTTGGAGTATCTCCGATTGTCTGTTCCATTACAAAACGCAAATTATACCATGTTTCCAGGTTTACAAAGAGTATGGTGGTCCTTCTCACGATAAAGTGTAGGGACCACACTTAAATAGATTTTATATTATTTAAAGTGTGGTCCCTACTCCTCTATTGTGAGAAGGACTTCCATGCTCCTTGTGCTCCCGGGAGCATGATATAAGCATTGATTTCAAAATTAGCCATTGTCATATGTATAAATAACACAAACAATAATGATCATAATTTAGCGTATATAACGAAACTAAATATAGAGAAACTCACTGTTTAAGAAATGAAATATACTTAATAGAAAAGGAAAAGTTTAGTACAAAATAACTGACGAAATTATTAGTCAACCTATCGTAATCTTTGAAATACTTCGAACGATTTTTTTAAATAATGCTCTAAATTAAAATAATTCAAGTTTTGGGTGCGGAACGAAAATATTTACGTAGAATGGGTCCACGTAGGATCGGATACCCCCGAACCAAATTTGTACCAAAACCGCTATGGCGCGTGACGGTTATGACCATAACCGCTCAATTTTGCAGTGGTTTTGGTCCATAATCGCCCCAATTTGCAGCGGTTTTGGTCCATAACCGCCCCAATTTGCAGCGGTTTTGGTCCATAACCGCCCCAATTCTCAGCGGTTATGGTAAAACCGTCACGCGCCGTGACGGTTTTGGTTTGTTTCGCCAAAAAAAAAAAAACCGAAGCTAGTTTGGAGAAGGCCAATCCTACGTGGACCGATACTACATAAATACTTTCATTTCACACCCAAAAATCGAATTATTTTAATTTAGAGCATTATTTAAAAAAAACGTTCAAATACTTCCTTGTAAAACCACATTAGTTGTACTATTGTATGCCTGGCCCTCCCTATCACATATTAGGATCTTCAACCCTTTTTTCGTTGTGACCCGAGAAACGGCCACATATGGTTGTCCATGGCTGAAGACCGGCTTAGGTAGAAACAACCCCACGTAAGAGAGTGATTGGCCTTGACTTTTGTTGATAGTCATCACAAAGCAAACCACCAATGGGAACTGCCTTCTTGTTTAGGTTATGCTTGCTTTTATAGTAGAAGGATATTAGGATTACCAAGTTCGTAAGTGTATATTTATGTATCATCAATATTTGCATATTCATTAATTCACTGTGTATTAGGCCAAATTTTTATCAATATTTAGATATGGTTTCTTTTCATAAAAAATTCTGAGATATAGTAATTGCTAATATAATACTCCCTCCTACCCAAAGACATTTTCCTGTATTCCTTTTTGGGTCGATTCACTAACATTTTCCTCTTTCAAAACTTTCCATATTTGGCAAATTTTGTGGACAATTTTACCCTTAATGAAAAACTGATCAGGGACTAATCCACCCACTAACAACTCCCCCCATTTTATAATCCAACCCAAATTAAAAACAAAACTCCACCCAAATAAATTCTACCCCCAAATTATTTCACACTATCTTCTCCTCATTGAACCCCCGTTCTCACCGCCTCCACACCCAAACCCAGAAAAATGATCCCTACCCACTTTCTCTCTCCTCACTAACCCAAGATCTCGATCTATGGCAACTCGATCAACATGCCTTTCTCACACTTTTTCTTTAGATTTTGTAATTTTGAGGTAGAATTTGCTGTTGAAATTGCGGAAAGTAGCACGAGTTTTCTGGGTTTATGGGGGAAATTTGAGGATGATTTTTATTTCTGTTTTATTTGGTAAATTTGAGGATGATTTTATAGGGTAAAATTTAAAACTGTTTTCTGGGTAATTTGGGGAAAATTTTGTACGATTTTTTGGGTTAATCGGAAAAGTTTTGGACATTTTTTTTTTAATCTGGGTTTAGTGGCTGCACTTCGACTCTTCGAAGAATTGATTTGCTTGAAATTTTTCTACACATCAATTGATACGAGAAGAGGGTAGAGGATGGATGATTAATTGGCTCAAAATTGATTTGGAAAGGAGAAGGCTTTAATTAAAGAAGACAACCCAGAAGAACTTTTTTTTTGTTTTTTTTTTTTTTGAGGTAGCAGAAGAACAAAAATGGATTTGGGAAGAAGGGAGTTTAATCACATTCTCTAATAATTATTGGAGCTTAGGGGTGGAAATGTGGAACTGAATTGGTTTAGAATTGAGTTAATTACTCTCTAAACCCCACTATCCCACTTGCAATTCCACTACCATATTTGATTATTAGTAAAAATTGGTTCATGTGCCCAACCCAAAGAGGAAAATCTCTTTGGGTAGGAGGGAGTAAAGATTTTCGATTCCGCATGATACTCTTCAAAGGTTTTAGAAATGTTGTTGCTTTAATTATCAGACATTGTGTTAATGCACTTTCCACAAATAACTATAATGTTGTGTCCATATACATAAATGGTGTCTGATATCATGACATCATGCTGAATCAAATCAAAAGGTAAGTTGATTTTTTCCGTTACAAAATTGTCTATGAGTCTAAGAAAAAGTGCCCCCTTTTTCGTAAACTTATTGTGTGTGTTGAAATGTTATATAATTCTCAAATATTATAGTTCATGGAATGTTTTGAAGCTCAGTACTATGATTTGGCGTGGGATTCTTTGAAAAATTGAAATATGTAATATTTTGACTCCCAACAATTAGATTAAATTGAACACACTTAGATTTTATCATTTACAGTCAAGGCTAAAAAAGATTGTGAAAGTACATATTTTTTTATAAAATACATGGTCGGGCCACAATATTGAATAACTAATACAGTAATACGATATAGTTGACATAAATTTATAAGATATTGTGAGCACAAATTGTTCTTGTTTGTGTGAATTCATCTTTGAGCATAAGACTTCAAGCTTATCAGGAGTCTTGTACTGGCTAGCTTCATGTTTGTATACTATTTACTTTTTTTTCTAATTGGGAAACGTAATACGCCTAACCATACTAATTGTATGGGAAGCGTATAAGAATTTATTAATACTGGTAAATGGGGCACTCAATTAATACTGATTGATTACTAGGCTGTATCCTCATAATCTTTTAGAATATTAGATTAAGTGTAAGAATTCATAATTTATGAGCATATATGAAAAAGTACAATAAACATAAACTAATCTCCTTCGCCAATCACTCGGTCTGAAGCATGACCACTTTCGTGCTGCAGATCTACGGACATATGTTTAAGGTTGGATACGTGCTTTTGGTGAAAAAAATACGTCCACGAAGAGCAATTGCTCTCGTCTTGAGACATCCAATTATATACTTTGTGAGCAGCTATATGATCGGTGCGATCTTGATTCCACGGTCTATGAATAAGTTCGTCTGATTTAGGTAAAGTGAATTCTTGACTCGTGTTTTTAATCACACCATAGATTTCATGAGCCTCGGCAGATCGTGTAGGTAACGGGGATTCAACATTATTTGATGATAAGAGAATTGTTGAAGGTGAAGTTGGTACGGATGATTCAAGATTTGGTTGTTCCCCAGCCATGGTATACTTTCGAAATAAAGTGTTGGTAGGTGTTTGGTTTGCTATGTCGGCTCATTAAGTGGGATTTTTGATCCTTTTATATTATGTGAGTACTGGGTTATGGGGTATCGCTGCCGAATTATTAAACTGCCTTGTCTAAATTGCGAAATATTTATAATAAGCAAAATGATACGGCAAATATATGTATCTATATTTTATCCGAACTATCCTTTATTACCCATGATCTTTTCCATAATTAATAGCAAATCGTGTGTTATTTTTATGTATGAGATAATCCTCATTATCAATTTTGAGCAAGAAATCTTTTTTACTTAAGTAGATTATTTAGGACGTGATTTATTTCCTTTACATAAAAGAAGTATCTAGGGATAGTATATTTTTTACAATATATAATATCAAGTGAGAATCTGCACTGAGGCATGTGGTAGGCACACTTTTGCGTTTTGTTATTAGTGGTATTTAGGGAAGTATTCGTTTGACATCATCGCTGACATGTCATACTACGTGGACGTCCTTAGGTGGTCTTAAATCCACCGCTATTAATAAATATATTATATTATATTATATTATTATTTTGCCCACATCTTCCTTCCTTGGTCGATGTGGGACAAACTTGTACATTTTTTTTTTTGTTATAGTTCATTATACATTATATTATACATTACTAGTATACAATATATTGTGACTTGGGAAAGACTAATACATGACTTTCGATAAAGAGTTTCGTAGTTAATGTATGACTCAATTGCTCTCGTAATACTTATCTCTAGAAATTGCTTTTGGAAATATTGAATGTAATCCGCAAAGAATCGCTAATCATACAAACTCCATTGTGTTGATGGTCAAGTATATATGAGTTTAATTGCAATAGCTTGGAGATTGACTAACTACTAGCATAATTACTTGCTAACGATAAAAACAATGGAATGTAATAGCTCAAGCCCAAATCATTAAAAAATGTCCCAAGTGCAATGGATTTGATATCGAAATTATGGTGTAACAAGTTGGTAAATGTGAATTCAAGCAACTTCAAATAGGAAAATGATTGAAGTTTATAGGAGAGAGCACTAGTATATATGATAACCTTTTGGTTTCGAACCATAGACGTACAAGTATCGAACCTTCATAAAAGATGAAAGTGGTGAGTGTCCCATTTATTTACACCAGGAAAACAAAACGAGAGGAATTGATGAAAATTATTATCAACGACTTACAATCTAAACTCAGAGTTTCATTGATAGTTAGCTTAAATACATTAAGATAACATAATATCGTCTTTCTCGAATAGGTTTTGAGCTACAAAATTATATGTCGCCAACTCTCCATCAATACATGCATCATCCTACTGAGCCTTATGATGCAACTTTTTCATCGTACTCATATTGCATTCGTTAGTAATAAGTTGGGGAATAGGATAAATTTACCTACTATTTAGGTAGTATAACAATTGCCTCGTCTTTATTATTTTATTAACTTTGATCATATGTAGTTGATTGATTAGTAAAAAAAGTTACTAACATTTTTTTTTTCGTTTTATTGTGTAAGACTTGTTTGTTTGATCATAATTTTCACATATAAAGTCCAAACGGGTTGAAATAAATGTCGATAGCATGCTAGAAACGATATCTACAAGAGTCATTTTAGGGATGTGTCCAAATTAAGTACCCAACTTATCGATATCCATGGCCGAACTTAGCATATTACTAGAAAATTATCACGAGTGTTTTTATGTGCAAATGTTGTTTTTATTCTTATCACAACTTTCACATACGTTGTCCAATGAGGTCAAAATAAGTGTGAACGGAAAGTTAGAAGTGAGATCTACAAGATTTATTAGAGGCATTTTCTCCAAATTAAGCACCAAATGGACCGAAATATATGGTCGAAGTGTTGAGGTTGGGTAAGGTTATAAGAACTTGGAAAGCTCTCAAATTTTTTCTTTTGTCCCATATCGGCTGTGTAAGCATTGCTGTGGGTAGATCTTTCTATAAAATACCATGGAGAATGATGAAATGAAGGGTTTGGCTACTCTAGCTATGGGTTGTCATAGTTGGGCCTTGCTTATGCTTGGCCCGGCTTAAGTTGTAGCTGGCTCTTTGCCCACGGCCCCATCTTTAGTTGGGCTGTTAAGATTATTTTGGTTACTTGATATCCGCCATATCCGATCCGATATCCGTTGGATATTATTTTCGGATCAGGTATCGGATATTAGGAACTTAGGATTTCGGATACGGATATCCGATCCGAACACCAAATTCGGATCGGATATCCGAAAATGCTCAGCCCTAGACACCACAAGATCCATCTAATAAACCTATGTCTACGGAGGAGATGATTCGTGCTGTGGCAACTAACATGACCCAATTTCAACAACAAACCCAATCGAGCATCTACAATTTGGAGAATCAATTTGGGCAACTATCTACCGCATTTGCAAGATTGGAAGCTAAAGATTCAAATCGTCTACTTTCAAACACGGAAGTGCCGAAAAAAATGTGAATGTTGTAACACTCAGGAGTGATAAGGTATTGGGTGAAAAGGAGAAAGTGGAAATAGCTAAAGAGGAGGACGAGGTAGAACACAGTGAGTTTTAGACGACTCGTCCCCTGACAGACGAGTCGTCTGGAACGAGACGGGTCGTCTCCTGCGCCGTCTCCACCTGCTTCTTCCAAGGTTTTGGTTGAGGCGGAGCGCACCCCTAATTCTTCCGGAGGGGAGACATGTACACATGTGGCACCTGATCTTCCTACACACAAGCCAATTTCTCCATTTCCCGATGCATTGAAGGATACACGCAAGTATGAGAGTAACAAGGAGATGTATAAGACATTCAGCCGTTGTATGGTGAAAAATCCATTGCTTAACTTTGTCAAGGCGCCAAAATTTGGTAGGCAAATGTCGTGGGTTGCACCAAATTACTTCAATACTTATCCTACAACTATGTAGTTGGGCAAGCAAGTTTGTATCCACAAGGAATTAGTTAATGTTTATGTATGTAACGTTGATTGGGTAACCAATTGAGAGGGGAGGGGTTTGGTTGAAGGTTGATTAACTTAGCAAATCGGAAAAAAAAAAGCAAGCAAGTAAATGATGAATTCAATTAATGACAAATATTGGCTTTTTACTTCAATCCACTACAGCTTATCAATTGATCCTAGAAGGTCACCTATCTATCAATGTGAGCACGCTGTTGTGAAATTAAGATTTCTATTCTTCTTTTTTTAGCTATTTAGAACGAATCAGCGTATCTAAATAGCCCTAACTATCAAACAATCTAAATCACGCGTCTAGATCTATTCAATAGAAGCAATTAGGTCTAGAATATCAACAACAATAATCAATAAGAACACACGCGATTCAAATCAAATAATAAATCAATTCTCCCCTAATCTATTTAAAGTTGAATCAGCAATTGATCAAACAGATTAGGTTGCTACTTGTTCCAAGCAATTAAATCACAAAAGGTTTAACTAGTAGTACTCCTAGCAAGAATTGAAATTACTCACAATTGAATCGATAAGAACAATCTCACAACAAGATAATAAACTGCAGCTTCAATCCGTAATAAACCAACTTGGGAGATTAGTTCTTCATAAATCTTAATTACAAGCTTGAAAATAAGTTCTGAATGTAAAGTTGTGAAAATAGACGTAAAACTAGGTACTTATATAGTCTGACAAATAAAATAAGGAAAATATAACGTAATACAGAAAACCGGGCTTCCGTCGCCCACCGCGGTCCACCATAGCAATCGCGCGGTCCGCGTCACACTGTCCCACGGTCCACGCCACCAAATTCCCGCGGTCCGCACCAACCTTTCTGATCTCCTCTTCGAATTTCTCCACGAATCAATCCGCGGAGGGCCTTCGTTCTCCCGCGGTGCGCGCCAGACATGCTGAACTCCTAGGTACGAGTCTTCAAACTTCACTCACTCTTTACTTCAAACGGCTTCCATAACTCGGGATCTCATACTCTAACAAACCGACTCTAAAAAGCCATTTTCTCACCATAAATTACATATATCAATACTGTGAGAATTCAACTTAAAAACCAATAAACTATCCCAAAATGGCATTAAATACAAGCCAAAAAAAGCAACAATAACGAGCACATCAATAACATTGCTAATACTCTTCTTCAATGAGGATGATTTGGTGGCCGGAAAGTATTTTTGGATGAAACCCTTCTTCATATCATCCCACGAAGTGATGCTGTCTTCAGGAAGAGTACACAACCAATCCCTCGCTCTCTCCTTTAGTGTGAAAGGGAATGCCTTCAACCGATAGTCAACAATCTTGACCGAAGCGGGCTTCATCCCATTACACTAAAATAATACATCCGACACATGCCGATTAGGATCCTCAAATTGAACCCCATGAAAGTGTAGGAGTTGGTGTAACAGTGCCCCCTTGATCTCTACCGATTTACCCGCTTCTTCCTCTGGGTATTGGATGCATGATGGTTGGCTCGCGAGATTCAGCGCTTTGAGTGTTCTGATAGTCATATCTGCAACTTTACTAGTTTCGGAATTAGACTTTGGATGCGGCAATGGTAATTCCTTAAATGCTTTTCTCGCAACTCGCAAAGTTCTTTCTATTTCTGAATTAAAAGGAACAAGAAGCTTATTAGTAGCACGGGTGTAACCGTCTAAGTATGTAATGGTAACCAAATGGGGGGTTTATGAGTGTAAATGATCAAGTATTCGGAAGCAATTAAAGTAATTTGTAAACAATCGAAGGAAAAGATCTCGGATAATTAATACCCACTATCGTTCACCTAATTGGCCCTAGTTATCAACTAATTCTAATTCGTTGAGTACTTAGTTGTAGAAATATAATTCCTATCGTTTCTTAATTGTAGCTAAGAGGAGAGATCAGTCCTACCTAATTGCCCTAAATTCAATCGAGCGAAAGCATAAAACAATTAAACAATATCAACTAAGATTAATAAGATCTAGTCACACGCGGTTTTGATCTTCAACTGAGATGTTTATTTCTCCCTAAATCTAACAACGATGTTCAGCATGCAATTAGATCTAGTTTCTACTGACGGATTCGACAATCAAACAATTAATCCTTTAATTGATGAATCTAGCAATATGAATCAATTTAGGGTTAATTAGTGGCCTACTAATTAACAATAAATCAACACAATGATGATAAGATTTAGAGAAATAAACAATACTCAAACGGAATTGGGAATTAGAATCAAACTCACAATTGAAGGTGGACAATAGTTTCGATCAATAAATCCGAAAAATAGGGTCTTTAGCCTTGCATAGTATTGAAAATAATCTCTAAAAGTTTTGAATACTGAATGATTAAAACTACCGAAACTTCAAAGTATTTATACTAAAAGATTACAAAACAGGATTAGGAAACCCGTACTTAACCGACGCAGCGGTAAGACGACTCGTCTGCCAGGAGACGACTCGTACAGACGAATCGTCTGCCAGGAGACGATACGAGTCGTCTATGTATCTCTGAAATCTCGGGTGAAGTCGTCTAGACTGGGACGACTCGTCCTATATCTGACGAATAGTTTGTCTGTTCAGCTATGTATCTCCATGTTCATCACCTCTCCGGATCCTTATTGCTCTCGGGATTCTTTGTAACTTGCATCATTTCATTCCCAAACTTGCAAAAGTCATCAACCTCGCATATATTCTTCAAATAAGCTTAGAGACATAATAATAGAATAATGCCACAAATGATCCGAAAACGCTATGAAAAATCAATATAAAAGCCGCTAAACCCACTCTAAAGTGGGTCGTATCATGGATTTCACTCCAACTTATCTTACGATTTCCTCTCCTATCAATTTTGTGAAGAGCCTCCGAAGTTTCACAATCTACTGGGATTGTTTGCTTCAAACTAAATTGGCGTACTACCCTATCCGGACAATGCCACTCTACAATATTGAAGCAGATCATAGGAGCCAAAACACACCAATCTTTTTCATCCTTAGAACAAGTTGGAGAGAGAGCTGAGATGACATCTGCTGTATAAGGCTGCCAAATGAACTGAAATAAAACAAACATATAAGTGAACTTTTAAATTATTTTCATGCTTAAAAAGTCACAAACAATGGATTGGATAAATGAACTTACTTGATCATGAGTCATACAATCGAATGCATCTCTATACGCGGTAAGAGAGAAAATCTCATCGGCTCTTCGTCGATCGATCATAAGCCACTTATGTCCTAATGCATCTCTCCATTAGATATGTTGTAAGCCAAATGGGCTAGGTATAATCTCATCCTCATCCTCATCCTCATTGGGATCTAATGGTCCCATGTTCATAGGGTATCCTATAGCAATACGTTCCCAAGACCACAACTGGAGAAGAATAAGAGGTCCAGCTATCTCTAATGAACCCCTACAACACCCTCGACACAAGTTACGATACAACGTTACAAGTACCACACTTCCCCATGAATAATCATCCAATCTACTAACATCACTCAACAATGGCAAATATATAACTTGAATGACATCCTCACTCTTATCAGGAAATAGAACGGTACCAAACAAAATGAGCAAATACACTCGAATATAGCAATGAAATGTGGCATCGTCCACATCGTTGGGCAAATAATTAAAATTTGTCATCAACCAAGAAATTTTCATAGAAGTTCCCTTCAAATGTTCCCCCCGTTGCTTTTCCTAACAATTTAGTCACCATTCCCTTCCAATCTTGATTAGTATCACCTGTCATGATACCATACCTGAACCCACCGTCATGATAATTTGACCACTTCTCCAACTCCAAGCCACGTTTCGTCAAATATCGTCGTGTATCAATATTTATTTCACCCATTCGATTGAAACCACGATTGAATTTCTTCTTCTGATGTTGTGTGGCAGTCCAACCAAACAAGTTTTTCAAATCCCTACTTTTAAACTTTGTGTTGATGTTAGATGCCACATGACGCATACGAAATTTATGATAGGCATGAGGCTCAGTCATTTCGATGTGTTCATCATTCATAGCAGCTTTGATGCCATCATGTCTCTCTGATATAACACAAAGACGTTTTCTATCTGTCACGAACCTTCTTATACATGCCATAAACAAAGGCCAACTATTAGTATTTTCAGTCTCAACAATACCGAAAGCAAGTGGGTAAAGTTGGTCGTTAGCATCAACTACTATTGCAATAAGTAGCAATAAGTAAAGTACCCTTATATTTCCCATATAAATGAGTGCCATAAATAGTTATAAGAGGGCGACAATGATTGAAACCTTGAATTGATGGTCCAAATGCCCAAAACACTCGAAAGAAAGTTTCCACATTAGGCTTGCCCGTTGACGTATTCACAAAATGCACAACTGTTCCTGGGTTGGATTCTTTCATTGCTTGCATGATGTGAGGAAGCAATGTGTAGGGTTCATTCCAACCACCATATAAATTTGCAACTACGGTTTGTTTAGCATTCCACCCATTCATATATGAGATAGTATAATTGAATTTATCTTTGCTAAATTCAATAAGAACTGAGACTTTAATGGACCAATCCTTGGCAACAAGGTTTTTAATAGCTTCACTAATGAAACCTCGTTTCAAATTCATATGGTCACGTGGAATAACGTCACCAACACAAGTAGCTTCGTGAGGCCCAAGATAAGTGACAATGGTGAAGGCTTCTGAAAACTGTTCTTGTTTTTGTGATGCCCTGAGCCTCCAATTGCATGGGTTAGGCATTCTACTACACTTGAAAGTGACAGTGTGGGGTTTGGATTCAAGCACTTTGAAAGTTTGGTTACGTTGTACAGTGTACAAAGTTACATTTTCTGTCAAAGGAGCCTTGTTTGGAAAATTTTGACCAACTAGAAACTCGTTACCAACCTTAACTTCAACTTAATTGACCCATGTTTTCCAAGAATTCACATGTTGTTGATCAATTTCATGAATCGTATTGAATACGACTTGTGGAGCACTCTTCCCAACCAAATCATCATCCTCATTTTCATCATCAATCATACGTTCAACAACATTCAACTCCTCTTCAGTCTCATCTCCTTCGAAATCCCCGTCCAAGGTTCCCTTATTGCGCAACATCCCCAAATATCGTTGATGTGAGAGAAGTATTGGGCGTTATTGAAATTGTTGTTGGCAATACAGTTCTAATAGAGGAGTCTAGCCTTCCCACTTCAACAAAAATGTCAATAGAAGGAAACTTTTAGTATCGAACAATTGCCCACATAGCAAGTAAAGAACGTTCATTGATAAGGGGTCCAACCTTATAACACCCCGCACTCGAATACTTCATCTTTATTGTCAATGAAACACTCTTTCTATTGATTTTCATTGCATCACAAATCTCCCCAATGAAGTCATTATAAGTCATACTAGTACTAGCAAATACAAAACTCTCATTTCCACCCTTATAACAAACATTTCCACAAGCTTCAACAACCTCTCCATCCCAATAACATATCAAAGGATATCCAGTAATTTCCATTCTATAATGAGAAAAATAAACTAATTTGATTAATAAATTCAACTAACATAAATGTTCAATTAAGCAAAAATCCTAAAAATCGACTTATGAATTTCAATAACTAAACTCAAGCATCAATACTAACTAAATTGGATTGAAAATATTAGTAATCTAACGTAAAAAAACAACTCAATGAACTCAAATTAACCTAAATTAGGGTGGTTTAATTACAACATTAAACAAAACCCCTAAAAAATCAACTTCTACTATATACCCATGAAAATGCAAATCATTATCAATACTAACAAAATAAATTATTGAATAAATTAGTAATCTGACTAAAAAACAAACAGTTAAACTAATGAATTGAAATTAACCTAAATTAGAATGAATTGAATTAACCTAAATTAAGGAGAGGAAGAGACACATTACCTAAAATCAATAGGTAGAATTACGAGTGCGCAGCACCGGCGGCGGCGAGAGGCGGAGCAGCGGGACGCGTTGGCAGGGGCGGCAAAAGCTAGAGAGAGAGAGAGAAAAAGTCGAGTGGGTTGGGGTTGTCTTGTGGAGAGTCGGAGTGGGTTTATGATTTTTGTGACCCAAAACATGATATAACGTAATTTCAAAAAAAAAAAAAAAAAAAAAAAAAAAAAAACTGAAACCACCAAGGAGCTTGGCGGTTTCACAATGCATAGTTTAGCCGAGGTCCATGGCGTTTTCACCCTTAGCCAAAAATTTTGGCTCGAAAATAGCAATCTCTTCTGTGTTGAAATCGTCGAGGAGTTCGGTGGATTTGTTTAAGTGAAACCGCCAAGACACTTGGCGGTTATAAGGGATCAATGGCTTCTTCCAGGGCCTTATTCGCACTGTTTGATACCCTTAAAACCGCCAGGGTCCCTGGCGGTTTTGTCCCGAAGGTGAGAGGGGGTGACGTGCACCCCATAAGGTTGAATAAGTTTTTATTCGACCTATTTTATTTAACATTTATTTTTTGATCCCTATTTCGAAAAAAATTTCGAAAAGAACGGGGTGGGGGAGTTGTATGGGTTTTATTTTTTTTTTTTTAATTTTTAATTAACTTGTTTTTTCTCCTGGTCAAATATTCGATGGTTGAGATTATTTTATAGAAATGAACGGTATGATTTGCTCAATTTATAATGGCTACTAAGACTTGGTAGCCATTATAGAACCAGTCTTCTATTTTTCTAACTAGTTTTTTTACCCGTGCAAATGCACGGGAATTCTAAATGCTCATGTAAAAATTACTATATTATGTTACAATATTAAAAAAATTCAAACATTGCAAATTTAAACCTAAGTATTGACAAACATAAATTTAAGGTTTATTGGGATAGTAACATCGATGAGAATTTTAAACAACACAAAAAATTACAAATAAGGATTTATAACCAACAATATTGGGTTTTTGTTCTCTCTTTACACCCGCCAAAACATATGATGCAGGAGCACATGAGGAAGTCGTTCTAAGCCCGGTTGAGAGTGCAAGTCCAAGTACATTGTTCATTGGGCTCAATTCAGCTCCAAGGGACGTGACTATGATCTCATGGGCTAAGGAGTAGTCCAATTTCGTGCATAGTCCTTAGCACAACCGTGTGATGTGTCTAAGAGACTTTAGGAGAGTTTTAAGTTGTTATTTTCCTAATTAGAGTTTTCAGATTTCAGCAATAAGTTTCCTTAACTCAATAGAATCATATAAGGAAAGTAGTGGAATTTAGGTAAGTTTTAGAGAGTTTTCGTATGGTAAAAGTTTCCATAGAGTTTTCTATATAAAGGAAATCGACATAGATTGTAATAGAGGATCAGATTTTATGCAAGTAATAAACACACGGTTGAGAACCAAGTTTATTGTGAGTTTTCACAAACAATTCGTTCTACATTCAAGTTGGTAACTTAGGTGTTGAACAACCAATAAATAGGCGAGATTCATACAAGTTGGTAACTTAGAATCAAGCTTTGATATTGTATTTCAATTCTAGAGTTGGTAACTTTAGAAGTTGATCATATCTTTCTTATTGTTTTCTTATTCGTTCTAAGGCTTAAATTGTGTTGAGTTGTTGTTGTAATTGAGCCAAATTTCGAGTATAGTTAACATAGTAGGAGAGATTTGTGATCTTAGTTTGTTTTAGATTAATTTCCGCAGCAAAACTCGCTGTTTGTTTGTTTCACTACTAATAAACGCATCAAGTGGTATCAGAGCTAGGTTTTACAAGCTTCTTAGTTTGTTAATCCTAGGGTTGCAAGTATGTCTAAAGACAAGAGAAGACGGAATTGGAAGAGATGCGTGAGGGTATGCTCGACATGCAGAAGATGATGCAAGAACTCATGTACCTCAATTTGGAGGAGAAGAAAGCTAGAGCTTCCAACACATCAGACTAAATCAAATTGCACAATCTGATGATGAAGAGGCTGAACCACGTCCAAGACCAACCAAGGATGATGATCGTGGATTAAAGTTGGATTTTCCAGAATTCAATGGCAAGCATGATCCGGAGGAGTTCCTAGATTGGGTAAGGGCTGCCGAGAGAGTCTTTGATTATAAAGACTATGATGATGCTAAAAGATTCAAGGTTGCTATTCTCAAACTTACTAAGCATGCGAGCTTATGGTATGAGAATTTGAAGAAGCAAAGGGAAAGAAAAGACAAAGCCAAGATCAAGTCTTGGGAGAAGCTGAAAAAACACATGACCAAGCGTTTTGTGCCTAAGGATTACAAGCAAGATAAGTATAAACGACTCACCTCTCTTAAACAAGATAATTTGACTGTCGAAGATTATATTGTTGAGTTTGAGAAGTTATTGATGCTATGTAATATAGAAGAGGATGAAGAACAGAAAATTGCTAGGTTTATGGGTGGTCTTGATCCTGAAATTCATGATAGGTTAGAGCTACAAACTGTTATTGATTTTGATGAGGCTTGCAAGATAGCTATCAAGATTGAAAAACAAATACAAAGGAAGAAAGGGACAGCAAAGCCTAAGTCTTTCACTCCCAAGTTCACGCCTTTCAAGTCGGATCAGTCTAAAGAAGCTAGCAAAGTTGGGACATCTAAGAGTGACAACAACAAGTTTACTACTTTTGACAAAAATATGGAGGCTGCTCCTTATGATTCCAAGCTCAAGAAGCAATGTCATAAGTGCAAGGGTTATGGTCACTTCCAAGCTGAATGCCCTACAAGCCGTGTTCTTACAATCCAAGAAGTGATTGAATTTGCGCAAACCGAGGATGATGGTGATGAGGAGGACGGTGGAGAAGATTCTAGCAACGACATGGAGATACTTGATGTGAAGGCAAGTGAGGAGAGTGTCAATCTTGTGTGTACTCGTGCCTTACATACTCAGATTGCTCCGAAGAAAGATGAACTACAAAGAGAGCTGATCTTTAACACCAAATGCAAGGTTAAAGACAAAATCTGTAGACTGATTGTTGATGGAGGGTCGTGTGCTAATGTGGCTGCTACTGCCTTAGTGGAGAAGCTCAAGATCCCTACAACAAAGCACCCTAAGCCTTATAACCTTCGATGGCTCAAGGAAGGCAATATGGTTAAGGTAACAAAACAGGCTCTTGTTTCATTCTCTATTGGTGATCTCTATAAAGATAAGATCTTGTGTGATGTAATTCCCATGGATGTGTGTCATATATTGTTGGGAAGACCATGGCAATTTGATAGGGATGTCGATCATAAGGGGAGAAAGAATGTCTATGTGGTAACCAAAGGTTCTAGGAAGTATGCTTTACAACCATTACCACCTAGTGAGATTGATTGTGAAAAGATGGATGAACTTAGAGGATCTACATTCTTTGTTAATGAAGCGTCTATGGTTCGAGAGATTGAGCAAGGTGAGATGGTGTATATGTTAATGGCTAAGGAGGTTGGTACAACTGAAGAGATTGTTAGTCCTCTTGTCAAGCAATTACTTAGCAACTATATGGATGTTTTTCCTGAAGAGCTACCTCGTGGGCTGCCCCCATTACGTGGTATTGAACATCAAATAGACTTGATTCTGAGAGCACCATTGCCTAATAAGCCAGCTTATAGGAGCAATCCCGAAGAGTCTAAAGAGATGGAGCGTCAAATTGAGGAGCTTATGCAACGAGGATATGTGCGTGAGTCTATGAGCCCGTGTGCAATTCCGGTTCTATTGGTGCCAAAGAAAGAAGGTACGTGGCGTATGTGCATTGATAGTAGGGCTGTTAATAACATTACTATCAAGTATAGATTTCCTATGCCCCGATTAGATGATATGCTAGATGAGTTACATGGTTCTCAAGTCTTTTCTAAGATCGATTTGAGGAGTGGTTATCATCAAGTACGCATTAGGAAAGGAGATGAATGGAAAACAGCATTCAAAACTAAACATGGTCTCTATGAGTGGTTAGTAATGCCGTTTGGACTTTGCAACGCCCCAAGCACGTTCATGAGATTGATGAATGAAGTGCTCAAGCCTTTTCTTGGTAAATTTGTGGTGGTTTACCTAGATGATATACTTGTGTATAGTCGTACCAATGAGGAGCATCTACGACATCTACAACAAGTATTTGAGACGTTACGCAAGCAGAAGTTATATGGTAAGTTAGAAAAGTGTTATTTCATGCTACCATCGATTACTTTTCTTGGTTATGTGGTGTCTAACAAGGGAATAAGCATGGATGAGTCTAAGGTGGAAGCTATTCGCTCTTGGCCTATTCCAAAGAGTTTGACTGAAGTCTGGAGTTTCCATGGCTTAGCTTCTTTTTATAGGAGGTTTATTAAGAACTTTAGTGCTATTTTGGCTCCTATTACTGAATGTATGAAAAAAGGATCGTTTGAGTGGAGTGAAGCTGCCCAAGAAGCGTTTGAGTTGATTAAGAAGCGAATGTGTGAAGCACCTATACTCGCATTGCCAGATTTTGATCAAGTCTTTGAGGTTGAATGTGATGCATGTGGTACGGGTATTGGAGCTGTTCTTATTCAAGGTAAGCGCCCCATAGCTTACTTTAGTGAGAAGTTGGGTGGAGCTAGATTGAATTACTCAACTTATGACAAAGAATTTTATGTTATGGTTCGAGCATTGGACCATTGGAGTCATTATTTGAGACCTACGCCGTTTGTGTTACATTCAGATCATGAAGCTCTCAAGTACATAAATGGACAACACAAGCTTAATTCAAGGCATGCTAAGTGGGTTGAGTTCTTACAATCTTTTACGTTCTCGTCCAAGTACAAGGATGGTAAAAGCAATGTGGTCGCCGATGCCTTATCTCGACGGTGGTCTTTGTTGTCTACACTTGGTTCACGAGTTTTAGGGTTTGAAATACTCAAGTCTTATTACTCTAATGATGATGATTTTAGCCAAGTACTCGCAGATTGCAAGGGACGAGCTAATGGATTATACGTGGTACAAGATGGGTTTCTTTTTAAAGGAAACAAATTGTGTATGCCTAAGTGCTCAACTAGAGAGCTGCTGGTTAGAGAAGCTCATGGTGGTGGGCTTGCTGGACACTTTGGCATCAACAAAACATTGGAGGTCTTACAAGAACATTTCTTTTGGCCTAAGATGGTGAGTGATGTGCAAACTGTTATAAGTAGGTGTGCAACTTGTCATAAAGCTAAGTGTACCTTTCATCAAGGCTTGTACACACCCCTACCTGTTCCTACACAGCCTTAGGATGATGTAAGTATGGATTTCATTGTGGGTTTACCTCGTACTCAAAGGGGGAAGGATTCAATCATGGTTGTGGTGGATCGATTCTCGAAGATGGCGCATTTCATAGCATGTCACAAGACTGATGATGCTTCTAATGTGGCTAGTTTGTACTTCAAAGATGTGGTTAGGTTACATGGAGTGCCAAAGATGATTGTGAGTGATCGAGATACAAAGTTTTTGAGCTACTTTTGGAAGACATTGTGGAGACTACTTGGTACTAAACTCTTATTTAGTACTTCACACCATCCACAAACTGATGGGCAAACGGAGGTTACTAATAGAACTCTTGGTACATTACTAAGGGGTTTGGTTAGTAAGACTACTAAAGATTGGGATGTGAAATTAGCTCATGCGGAGTTTGCTTATAATCGATCTCCAACCTATGCTACCGGCCATTCACCATTCGAGACAGTTTATGGTACAAATCCTTACTTGCCTATGGATCTTGTATCTATTCCTAAACAAGAGTTTATTAGCTATGATGCCAAGGAGAGGGTAATTCAAATGAAAAAAAACTACATGATCAGGTGCGTGCTCGGATTGAGAAAGCTAATGAACTATACAAAGCTCGTGCAAACAAGCATCGAAAGCAACATGAATTCAAGGAGGGTGATCTTGTATGGTTGCATCTGAGGAAGGCAAGGTTCCCACACAAAAGGAAGAATAAGATCATGCCACGTTCTGAAGGTCCATTCCGAGTGGTTGAACGCATTGGAGAGAGTGCTTAAAAGCTTGATCTTCCAGGAGATTATAGTCTCTCGGCTACTTTCAACATTGGTGATCTTTCTCCATATCTTGATGATGAGGAAGTTGAGGAATTGAGGGCAATTCCTTTTCAAGAGGAGGGGATTGATGCAGAAGCACATGAGGAAGTCGTTCTAAGCCCGGTTGAGAGTGCAAGTCCAAGTACATTGTTCATTGGGCTCAATTCAGCTCCAAGGGACGTGACTATGATCTCATGGGCTAAGGAGTAGTCCAATTTCGTGCATAGTCCTTAGCACAGCCGTGTGATGTGTCTAAGAGACTTTAGGAGAGTTTTAAGTTGTTATTTTCCTAATTAGAGTTTTCAGATTTCAGCAATAAGTTTCCTTAACTCAATAGAATCATATAAGGAAAGTAGTGGAATTTAGGTAAGTTTTAGAGAGTTTTCGTATGGTAAAAGTTTCCATAGAGTTTCCTATATAAAGGAGATCGACATAGATTGTAATAGAGGATCAGATTTTATGCAAGTAATAAACACACGGTTGAGAACCAAGTTTATTGTGAGTTTTCACAAACAATTCGTTCTATATTCAAGTTGGTAACTTAGGTGATGAACAACCAATAGATAGGCGAGATTCATACAAGTTGGTAACTTAGAATCAAGTTTTGTATTGTATTTCAATTCTAGAGTTGGTAACTTTAGAAGTTGATCATATCTTTCTTATTGTTTTCTTATTCGTTCTAAGGCTTAAATTGTGTTGAGTTGTTGTTGTAATTGAGCCAAATTTCGAGTATAGTTAACATAGTAGGAGAGATTTGTGATCTTAGTTTGTTTTAGATTAATTTCCGCTGCAAAACTCGCTGTTTGTTTGTTTCACTACTAACAAACGCATCAACATATTCCGGCCGGTTGTTTCAGGGCCGTGATCCATTTTTTCTAACCTGGGCCCGCTTGTTACTCGTTTTACTTGATTAAACCCAAATCGACCGTTCACCGGTATTTAAAATAAATTAGGCATTCGAAGGGAAATAATGGTTAAAGAATATTAAAAATATATAAATTAAGATAATGATCGAAAATTAATTTTAGTGTAGACATAATGTGAAGAGTAGTTTTAATAAAAAAAATTTAAAAAAAAAGATCTAATTATAATACTAATATTATTCTTCATTCAAAAGATGCGGGATAATAACTATAATATTACTTTAATTATAAAGACGACGTGGAAATGTATTACCCGTATTCAAAACCCAAACGTGACCTGAACTTGTATTTGATCCGACTTGTAGCGACATGGGCAATGTGTAACAGCCCGAACCACCATCCATCGCAACACAACCCAATAAGATGGGTAGTCACCCCTTAGGCCCATATATCCTCTCCGGGCTCTAAAAGGTGAAGGCCTTGTTGGTAGTATGATGGTAGGAATCTATTATAAACTGATCATATGAGCCTTATTTTCCCAATGTGGGACAAACCAACTCCATAATCCACTTTCCAAATTTCGTAGTGTTACACAATGTTTAAACTAATCCCACCCGTTTAACAGGTCAACTTGTGTATGATCGTCTAATTTGGTTTAAAAAATTAAGTAGAATCTAAAATCTAGAAACCCTCTTTCACCATTTGACTCACCTCCCCAACCCCTTGCCAACTTATTTGATCTCTAACTTGACCCTTTCACCACCCGTTGACTTTTGTACCCGAGAACCCTTATAATGCTGACAACTTTTGTAGTTGGCCTCCTCTCTGGTAAATTTTCTTAGTCATTCCTACGACCCGTTGTTAGCTCGTATATATACATGGGCCTCTACGTAACAACTCTCTGTAACACCCCGTATTTTTGGGAAATTAAATAATTAAGGGTGTTACGTTTTATAATGTAATTGAGAGTTTTATTAAGGTTTATTTGGAATTCGATTGAATTATTATGGGATTTCTGATTATAGAATTACACAAGAGAATTCGTTAGTCATTCGGATTTGGATCGGGTTTGTGGATCACGCAACCCATCAAATTAGCTAGCTCCAAACCCGAGTCTACCCTAATACCCATTTATGAAAAATTAAGAAAACCCTAGCTCCCCTTTGACAGTCATTCGGCCCCCCCCCTCATCTCCATCTCTCTCATTCTCTTAGCCTCCACCCGCATAAGATTTCAGCACAATTGTGTCAACTTCAAATACACACAATTCTCACATACGAACTTTGATTAAGACGTGGTTTGTGGCGTTAGAACCTTGTTTTCGATACGAATCCATCAACATGTATATTGTTCAAATATTCCACCGGATGCTCTCTGTAGAGGTGTTTTAGTGGAGATGTATCTATCTACCGAGAACTGTTCCGCCCTCTAGGTATTTTGATGATTCCCGTTGACTCATAAGGTATTTTGGGACAAGATTTTGTGGAGATGTTCTGAACTCTAGTTGTGACAACATGTACAAATTTGGTAAGGCCTAGACTTGTGTATCAAAATTTATATCAGAATTCGTGGGTAAACCCTAATTCATGTTTATGGTTCAGTGTGAGATTGATTCCCGTTGATCTGCTTGGAGTTTGTGGATGAAATTTGGAGGGGACGTTCCTGACATAACCTTTTATGACATACTCAAATTTGGTGGTCATCCGATGCCGGAGGTAGACGTTATTCATGTTTATTTACTACTGTTTCCTTTTGGATTCATTATAGATTAGTGTTAATTGTGAAAATTATGACTTATGGATACACCTTGTGAATTAGGAGATTATCGTGTGAGTTTGTGATTGATTGGGTACCTAAGTTGTGGATTCAAGGAGGTGTAGTTCGTAATCTTGTCTGATAGCGTTGAAAGGTAAGAACGTTGATCACAATCCTCTTGACTAATCACTATCTTGTTTGATACACTAATTCGCTTGAACATCATAAATTCTTGCTTTATACGTTCATTCTCATCATCCGTTTCGCTTGTGCCTAAATTATATCATTGAGCGTATTTCTTTTCCGTCATATCGATATTCGTTGCGGTCTTTCGACCACCATACTCCCACACGGCCTCTCGGTCGATCCTTGCCTTCCTCGGCCCTTCGGCCTCTAGCCGAGACCACCACTTGGCCACTCGGTCGAGTGGTGTGTATGTTTGTCGCTTGAGTTTTTGTTTCTCTTCAAGTATCTCTCGATTATGATCATTATAATTTGTATCGTCAAATAATGCATCTTTGAATAACGTATATAAAATGGATGAAAGAAAATAAATGACTCCACCTAGAGTACGATGCATTCGGCTCGACCGATCATCGTTTGATATACCTCTGATCAAGGTACGCAGGGTCGGGTTAGCTACTGACTTCCTAATAGTCTTCCTCCTAGATGGGAACTCGTCCTACCGGCCTGTCTGGTTCGTCCCTACCGTGTTCTGGGGCTGTGTCATTATTATAATGACGCAGTTGACAGGTCTTGAAGGTGATTGATTGTCTGCTTGAACGTCGTTGCATGGCATGGGATAGTAGAATAAATTTGTCAGACATTTGGTTTTTATGAACGATTGTAATTTGTTTCATTTGGTTTGATTTCGAATTGTAATCTTGGCTACAAGTCTTCCGCTGACACTTGTTATTTATCTTCAGAAGTCTGTTTTAATAAGCCTTGTCGTTGACTCGATAGTCAATGATGGCATAACAATCCTTTGTATTCGCATTTTAAGTCGTCAAAATTTAGGGTTGTTACACTCTCACCCACCATGAACTTTATTTCCTAGTTGACAGTCGGACTTTACCAAATTTCTTTCCTAACACCCTTAGTCCCCTACAACATGTTATTAGACACCCACTCACCCCTGATCAGATGTTTTCGCCAACCCTCAGTATTCACGGACTTCTTACATAGCTTCCTTAATCCGCTAATCGACACTCCCACACCCGTCACGTTTTCTAAACGATATTCTAATTGGGGTTCAAACTGGATTTATCAACTTTAAGTTTGAAACAAATCGATATCCTCCTTAATCGGCGCTCTCAAATCCGTCACAACTTTAATTTATATATTAACAGATCATCACTTTAAAAATTTCACCGCAAAACAAATTATTGTATGTACATCATGACATGCTTAAAAAGAAAATTAATGTGTGCGAGATCAAACAACTTATTAACAAAAAAAAATATTGCTTATTTTATTTTTGTTGTCAAAATATTTACCAAAAAATAGCACCATTTTATTTTTGTTCATAGAATAATTTATATTATTTATTTTTGGTTACAAAAGATATCATTTCATATCATAACTAATTACTTTCAATGAAATCTTCTAAGATATCATTGGAATATACAGAATTTCAGTGAAATCTTCTAAGATATCATCATTGGAATACATAGAAAGATTTGGGCCAATCAAATGTTTTTTTCGTACACATGTCAGTTTTATTTTAACTACTGTCCACGTCAGCCTTTTATGCACGCAATTATTAACATTAATATATTTTTAAACTCATTTTTATTCAAAATTCATTTTTTTTAAAAATTTAGTTCTAAACTTCTAATTTCTCTTAACTGCCATTTTTTTGTTGCTATCCCGGTACCGCCCAACTATCTTCATCCTTTTCTCTCTTTCTTCACCATTTATGCCTACTTCATGTTCATATACTACCTTATGCTACATAAATCTTAGTTACTCCAATAGAAAAAGGTTATTTTTAGGCACTTCTTTGCACTGAATTTTCATTTGCTTATAAAATTTCTTTAATGACATGGAGTATATTCTAATACATAGTATGTATAACATCACAAATTTCATTTAATGAAAATTAACAAAATATATACACAAGGGTACTCATTTTAAAGTGCTCGACGCCACCATTACAATGCTATGCCATATTCATTTTATAGATTTACTGGTCAAAAGTTATAAGGAAAAGAAAATTGATTAAAAATGGATTAAACTCCCTCAATTGATTTAGAAATCAACTCCCATTCTGACGTAATAACTTTAATTTTCCCTCCACTATTTTTTTTTTCACTTTGCTAGGTGGCAAGCTTTAATTGGCTATGTATAATTATTCCTCATACACCAAATGTATGTGTATCATATCTCATTTTCAATGCACACTCTTGATCGAGAAGTGTAGAATGACACTTGTGAATGTTGTCGTTCACTGCCATTGTGCTAATTGATTTTGAGGACAGAATACATGAATTTGGTGAGAGAAGGCCCGAAGAAGCTAGTGGAGAAAAGGAGAAAAATGATTTCCCCGGACCAAGAAGCACTCGTCTCAGCCCGAGGAGGAGTTGTCACGGTCTGAGGAGAATCCTTCTCGGTACGAGACGAGTTGTTCTCGGCCCGAGACCAAGTTTCCTTGGAGCTTTTTGACGTTGTTTGGATCCTTTTGCCTTTATCTTCTAGCTAGTGTTTTTGTACTTAGTCTTAATAAAGGGGCCTGAAACTTTTAAAAAGAATTATCACTCGTCATTTTATTTTCATCTTGTTTTTCATTCTAGAGAGAGAAACATAAGGCTAGATTAGTGAAAATTATTATTTTTATTATGAATTTCATTCCAAAAATTAGTTTAATAATTATTATGGAAGACTAATCCCTTTCTAGATTTTTGGTGTATCTTTCATCTTATGTATCAGTAAGATTTCTCCTCTCTAATTTGTCTTTAATTTCATTGTAGTTTTTTCTTGTTCTTCAACGCATGATTATGAGATCCTAAACTTAAAGTGGCTAAGAACCTGGGAGGCTCAATTGAGAGCTCACCTCTGATGTTTGGATGATCAACCTCCCAGCAACCACATCGGCAAAAGGTTTTCTTTACATCTTAAACTAATTTCAAGAGAATGATTTTTTCCATTTCTTGGGGATGTTTATATGTAATTTTAGGTATTTGATGGCTATATACCCAAGAAAACATCTAGTGGAACTTCGGTCACCTCACCTACCAAAGTAAAGGAACATACTTCATCGCATTTGCAATGAGTGCGCTCACCTCAAAGGCTTACAGAAATCGTTCAGGTAGTTACACCAACTAAGCCTTCTGAAAATGTTCAGTTGTAAGTGCAAGGCCACAATAGTTCACTATAGTGAACTTGACTTATACCATGCTAACCTTGACGTCCTCATAAGCCTCAAGGATTAACCCACACTACAGGGCTTATATGACCTAAAAGTAGCTCATGTATCTGATCCATTTGACTTAAGGCCTTGTACTAGTAGTGACGTTTATCAAGAGTTTTAAAAATCCATCAAAAGAAAAGGAACGCAAATAGCAAAAGAAATGTATGAACGTCTTCACAAATATTAAGAAGAAATGATTTATGAAAGAGGAAATAGGAGAATAATTAGAAATCCATTTGCAAACCAAACAAAGAAATCATTAAAAAAAAAAAAAAAATAAATAAATAATTACAGAATAGTTGTCAATAGAGGGATCACTCGTAACAACTTCAGTCCCACTACACCAGTGATCTCGGCTACAGAGGAAGATAGAAAGGGGAGAATATGGGTACACTAGAGAGAAGGCTTCAGCTGGGCCACAAATTAAATAAATAAATAGCTAAAATTCATGCACCATAAAAACAGTGACATGAGTTGGACTTACTCTTATTTTAAAGATTCGTGCACAAACTAAATGTACATGTGTGACCATATGCATAATGCAATGTGAATGATATAACCTAAAATTGAAGTATACGATGTCCCTACTTTTAATAAAAAAAAAATTGACAAATGCCTCTACCACACTTTTGTAACCCTATTTATATGGAGAGATATATATAGGATTGAAAATTAAACTTATTATCCATGACAACTTCACAACACATTGCCTTTGGGTGTTTTTTTTTTTTTTTTTTGTTTTTGTTTTGGGAAGTAGATTGTCTTTGGGTGTTTGACTGCCATTTAGGAATATATGTACACCCATAGAATTCACTTCACATGTATTGTTGATTAATTTACTCTACTTCCGATGCCAATTACTCGAATGCCTATTTGACCCTCTCTTTATGTTGGTAGCTAGCTAAGTTTTTCAGGGCAAAACATTATTTGTCCAAATTTGTAGCATAGGATTGAGGACTATAATGGGATCAAACTTTCAACGAGGTTGCAAGTTAGGAACTCAACCCCGAGATTTCACAGCAACTTCATTAAAATAGTTGTAAAAATGCAGAAATCACTACAAAAATCTATAAATTACATGAGATTTACTAATACACATGTAGCTACAAACTGAGCAATTATATTCCGACAAGATACAAACAAAAGATAATTCGACAGAGAAAAACACATTACATAAACAATACTATACACAAACTAATTAAGCAATCACTTTAGTGTAACTAGAAAAGATAAGAGTGTGTCATTTGAAATAGTACGCAAACTAAAGAGAAACTCACCTATTGGACAAGCACAGAGGATCAAAGGCACACGCTTGCCACAAAAGGGATTGAATCACTTAATGTCAGGTCAACTAGTAAAGCATTTCCACGAATATCGAGGAGCTTCTTTTTCGCCTTCCTTCAGCAAGAACAATGAACAATGGGAGGTCCGAAGACTAAAGCCACCCGTACATCAAACCACAACAACTAGATGGTAACAATAGAAAGTTTTTTGCCTGCTCGATTTTTTAAAAACAAGCTTATGGTACATCTCTTGATATATCAATGTTCAACCAAGAGATGCACCCGCAACCACTACTTCCAAATAATCACCATAATTTACCAACTAACACTCATCATCAGTTTCTGTGCCTTCTTCTTCTTCTTCTTCTTCTTCTTCATCTTCTTCCACAATTCTCCCCCTGCCTTTTTCGGATCCGGTTACCTATAGCTGACTCCCAAAACTTACTGTTTTCAAACCAAGCTATATCTTTTTGCAGCATATGTGAGAGGAGGCACCACACAGGAGGATGGAAATGGTAGTGGAAGTCATGTTCAGGTTGACCATGGCTAACTTAGGTTTTTGGAATGTGAGGGCTTGAATAGCGCTACCAAACAAATGGAGGTCAAGAGATTCATGATAGGGCAAAATGCTAGGTTATTTGGGCTCCTAGAAACGAGAGTGAAAACTAGCAATAGGATTCATTGAAGTTTTTGTGAAGGATGGAGTATAGTTACTAATAAGAATAAGCATCCTAAAGGTAGAATATGGGTAATGTGGGAACCAAACTCAATAAATGTGCAGATAAATAAGGTAACAAGCCAGCTTATTCATAGGGTGGCTTTCTAAGTGGGACTGAACACTGAGTTTAACTTCACTTTTGTCTATGGGATGAATGATGCAAGTGAGAGACAGGAATTATGACAGGATCTTGAGCAAATTAGTAAGAATATTCAAGGAGCTTGGATAATAGGAGGGGATTTCAATAATGTGCTGAATACACATGAAAGAATTGGTGCTCCTGTTACAAATGCTGAGATTAGGGAGTTTCAGAATTGTGTTCACAATTGTGGCTTGAATGAACTGCAAAGTCAAGGTTGCTTCTATACATGGAACAACAAACAAGAGGGGGATAAGAGGGTGTTTAGCAAAATTGATAGAGCTCTGTGTAATGATGAATGGATCCTAATGTTCCCTGATAGCAAAGCCTATTTTCATCCTGAAGGGCTTTATGATCATAGCCCTTGCATAATCAGCCTCAAAGGAGATAGAATAATGGGGAAAAGGAGCTTTAAATACTTCAGTATGTGGAGTAAGAGTCAGGAGTTTGACAAAATTATTGAGGAGGTTTGGAATCAGCAAGTTAGTGGCACTCCCATGTATAAACTGATTCAAAAACAGGAAAAACTGAAAGGGCTACTTAAGACACTACACAGAGACAAGTTCTCGAATGTGGAAAAGGAGGAGGCAAAGGTTTATTTTGAGCTTTTGGAAATTCAAGAGAAGATGCAAGAAGATTCATACAATGATGAATGCAGAGAGAAAGAAAAGCAGAAAATTGAGCAATACAAGTTCCTGTATAAAGCAAAGGAAAGCTTCTTGAGACAAAAAAGTAAAGCTGCATGGATAAAAGAAGGAGATGAAAACTCCTCTTATTTTTATTGTGCCATTAAAGCTAGAAGAATGAAGAACTCAGTGAGCTTGATTAAAGACATCCATGGAAAAGAAGTGAATGATGACAAGGGAATTCAGACAGCTTTTTTGGAATTCTATACCCAGCTGCTAGGACAGGATAATGGGTGCACTATGGTTCATGTTCCTACTGTAAGGAAAGGGAAAACAGTTACTGAAGAGATGGAAAGGAGAATGCTGAGAGCTATTACTAAAGAGGAAATTAGAGAGACTATTTTTGAGATCCCAGGGAACAAAAGCCCTGGGCCTGATGGTTTCACTAGCCAATTTTACAAAGATGTCTGGCATATCATCATTTGGGGATGAAGTATGTAGTGCAATCATGGATTTCTTTGAAAAAGGTAAAATGCTGAAGCAACTGAATAACACAATACTCACCCTGATTCCAAAGACAGCTCACCCCACTTCAGCTATGGAGTTTAGGCTTATTGCCTGCTGTAATAGAATCTACAAATGTGTTGCAAAGCTACTCTGCAACAGAGTAGGGGAATGCTTGCCTGAACTGATAAGTGACAATCAAGGTGATTTTATAAAAGGAAGGGATATAGTTGAGAATATCTTGATCTGTTAAGACTTGGTGAGGATGTATAATAGGAAAACAATAACCTTTGCAAGATACATGCTCAAGATAGACCTTAGGAAAGCCTATGATACTGTGGAGTGGTCTTTTGTTAGAGGAATGTTGGAAGCTCTGAAATTTCCTCAAAAGATTACAAAAATGATCATGGAATGTCTATCTACACCCTCTTATACACTAGCCTTGAATGGTACTCAATTTGGATTCTTTAAGGGTAGGAGAGGGCTCAGGCAAGGTGACCCTATTTCTCCACTACTTTTCACAATATGCATGGAATATTTGACAAGAATTTTGAATGTAGTGTGGGAAAAGAGAGAATTCAGGTTCCATCCTCAATGCAGTAAAGTGAAGCTTAATCATCTATGCTTTGCAGATTATCTCCTCATGTTCTACAAAGGTGAGGAAAAGTTTGTCATGCTTATACTAAGGGCTCTATCAACATTCTCAAAGGCTTCAGGACTGTGTATGAACCCCTCAAAGTCTGACATGTACTTTGGAGGGGTAAATTGTCATACTAGAAGAGAGATTTTGAGATTTTCAGGCTGTAAGGAAGGATAGCTCCCCTTTAGATACTTGGGGATCATAATTACAACTGGGAGATTGTCAATAATGGATTGCAATACACTTACAGAGAAAATTGTCAAGAGGATTAGGGATATTGGTGCAAGGAAACTCTCATATGCAGGGAGACTTGCTCTGGTGAAGTCATTGTTGCAGAACTTACATTCTTACTGGGCCAGAGTCTTCTTGTTACCAAAATTAGTGCTGAAGAAGATTAATGCATGTTGCAGAAACTTCCTCTGGGATGGGTCTGACCAAATGGTAAGGGTTCCTCTTGTTGCCTGGGAGGATGTTTGTAAATCAAAGGAGACAGGAGGATTGGGTTTAACTGATACCTACAGATGGAACATTGCCAGCATAGTAAAGTATGTCTATTGGATCTACATACATTAAAGCAGACTCATTATGGATTAAATGGATCCATAGTATATACTTAAAAGGTGATGCTTGGGATAATTATATCCCATCTGAAGACTCTAGCCGGTACTGGAAGAAAGTATGCAAAGTCAAAGAGATGATCAAGCCTTACAGTAATGACTGGGAAAATGTAAGCTACACAATAGCTAATGGTTATAAGTGGATGACACAGGAAGAACCTAAAGTAGGGTGGGATAAAGTAGTGTGGAGCAGGCACTCTGTTCCAAGATCAAGCTTCATTTCCTGGCTTGCAATTAAAAAGAGGCTACAGGTAATGGAGAGATTGAGGAGACTGGGCATCTGTGAGAAGGATGAGTGTGGTTTGTGTCAAGATGGAGATGAGACACATGATCACTTATTCCTCACATGTGTAAACAACAAGAGATGTATTGAAGAGCTGAAAAGAAAGGTCGACATTGATATTCCTGCTAATAATCCCATCCAATGGTGCTCAGCAAAAAGATTTGGAACAAGATTGGAGAAACAGGTGACACGAGCTCTGATATGCAACTTAATCTACTACATTTGGTTCATGCGAAACAAATGTAGTTTTGAGCAATGTATATGGATGCCTGAAGTCCTGATCAAGAGGGTGACTGATGAAGTTCGCATAAGACTAAGACACATTCTGAAGAACTTAAAAGAGAAGGACAAGGCTTGGCTTGTTAAATGTAATCTAATGTAATGTCCAAAAATGCTTTTAGCTGTTGATGGCTTAGGGTAGTAATTGTCATGTATTGTTGAAATCAGAGGATTTGCCTCTATATGTTCTTGTATCTCTTAGTTATATCAATAAAGCTTACCCGAAAAAAAAAAAAAAAAAAAAAAAAAAAACTTCTTCCTCCTCCTAGATATACTCATGAGATAAGTATAACGATGTCGTATCCCCACCGACGGATGCTTCTCCAACAAAACATCCTTCCCCAAGGCCTCTCTATGAACCACAGTCTGAGTCCTAATCTTATTAGAAAAATAAAATATCCCCGGGTAATGCACCAGCGCCTTCTTAAACCTCATCCCGAAACCCAAATAATCCCCTAACCTTAACACATTGTTCATTTCCGTCTTCTTCGAAATCAAAAGGCTCATAATCTCATGCAACACACTAACAGTCCATTTCTCAGCCTGATCACTCCTAGGCGCCAAATGGAAAGCATCCTCATATGGTGAAATGTAAGGCAAACACTGCCACTCCTAGACCCAATCCAAAACCCTCTTCTGCAAATCAAACCCAGGCGCAAACGACCTTGAAAATTTAACCACCCTACCCCTCCTACATCCATAATTATCCCTCAAAATCGCGGGCGTAGCAAGCTCACCCCTCCACTTAACCAACTCCAACCCAACATATACCATACCACTATACTCAATTGTACAAACCCTAGAGTACTCAGGATAAAAGGGCACCAATTCAAGCAAATAATTATCAGACAATCCTAAATCAAACATGAAATCATCACTACTACATTAATGACATATTGCAACACCCTAAAATCGTTACATTAGACCCAAAAAACTGTTACATTAGACCTATGGTGACGCAAAGAGGCGCTGCAATTACCCGCGCTGCGTTAGGTCTAAGGTAACGCAATTTTGGGTCTAATGTAACGCTTATGGATTTGAAACATAAAAGCGTTGCCTTAGCTCATAGTAATGTTACAATAGGTATAATGTAAAGCTAACGAAACTAAGGCAACGCACTTGCTTTCAATTGCATTGAAAGGCACACTAATGCAACGCCCAACTATATATGCAGTGGCATTATTATTATTATTATTATTATTATTATTATTATTATTATTATTATTATTATTATTATTATTATTATTATTATTATTATTATTATTATTATTATTATTATTATTATTAATGATATTTACCGTACGTATATAATAAGAAAAGTAAGAATAATATTAAACTAATTAATTTCATAGCTTATAAGTTAATTAATAAATAGCGCTTTGATTACAAAATCCAATCAAACTATCTAAAATGTACGTGCCGAGTTGTATAATAACCACCTACAGTTCATAAGCCAAAATAAATTGCTAGCACATGTGATAATCGTTTCTTATCCAAAAAATTAGATTTACAAAATTTCATTGGCTAGCTAGCTTGAGCTTTGCTTAAAGTCTTTCCGCACTACTCCAATAAAGCACCATCTTCGTTGCGATCCTCAACCATCTACAAACATTGAGAAGCAAAATAGCAACAATAATATCAAATTTTGCAAAACAAATAATATTACTTTTGTGAATGACATAATGACGAGGCAATTGATACATACACTATCAACCCTAAAATTGCAAACTAAGGGACATAATCAACCTATATATGTTGCGTTTCTACAGAAAATTCGCCATGACCTCCCCGTAAAATACACATCTATATAAATCATACCACCATATCATAAAAACCTACATAGCAATCTCTACAACCACCACTACTCCCACCATGTTGTACACTTCACCAACCATATCCATGCCAACACTACTTCACAAAACTTACATAAAACGAACAAGTTTCAAGTTCAAAGAGTAGCCAGGATCATCACTTGTTTTTCAAGTGTCAATGCAACAATAAACGCATGTTGATGGTAAACAAACAACAAGATTGGCCCTCTATAAAAGATCCTCTGATGACAAAGAGGAACAAAGAGAGCAACCAAGTCATAATGTCTTTGATAACCAGGCTACTAATCTAGTTCAACCAAGTCATATTCTCTAACTCCATTCATTCTCTTCTGGTAGTAAATTTAGTTTTCATACCATAGAAGCGTCATAAAGTCAGCCGATTGATACCAAGAGAGAGAGATAGAGTGAGAGAGTGGGATATAGAGAAAGAGCAAAAGAGTTTAAAAGATAGAGAGAAAAGTATTGAACATGATTAGCTGTGCTTGTGCTCCCTCTCTTAAACCAAAGCCCATACAAATCAGATGCTCTTTGACCACATTTCTACAAAACCAATAACGCTTATCACATTGTTTACAAGGGCATGCAATTTGATCTCCGTGAGCTTCAGTTATAAATTTCTTCTCAAGGTATACATCTAATCCGTTTTCATATTCATAAGACCATTTAGGAAAATGAAACCACTCATTACTTGAGTTTCCCATTGCCTAAAGTAGTTGAAAAAAAAATAAAAAAATTTACATATTGTATAAGACTTATAAATCAAAGTGACGAAACAACCGATTCATAATTTCAATGTAACCAACATATATAAAGGACACGAGAACATCACATATAAAGCACAATACCAACAAAATTAAAGTACAAATTCAAAGTATTATTAACCATAAACATGAACTAACAACAATGATGTTTTGATACTCAAATGTCTAGAAACATTAAGACGGGGCCCTTGAGTTGTCATCTAGAACCACCAGCAAAAGAGAGTAGTCTTAGAAACACCAATTGAAGAGCCGCGAGAGAAGTCAAAAACACCAGCAAGCACTAGCCAAAACAAAAATATAACCAGTAGCTCACGGTGGTAGAATTATGGCGAAAAGAGTATGCTATGAAATCAGAAACTCAGACGAGAGTAAACTTTTTGCATTTACTTTTGTCATTCTTGCCATATTGCCATAAGAAGCCTATTGCATTCTGAAAGATCATTACTAATTGCTGGTGTTTTTGGCCTATTGCCATAACAACATCTACAATTCAAACATTGCACTACAATTTCTGTTTTGAGGTTTCACGTTTTTTTGGACAGCAATGTTTCTGACCCAATGCGGAAAACGACTTTTAGACTTAGCAAATGTCGTCTGATGACGTCCTAATTGCTACCATTAGAAAGTTGTCATCATAAAATTCACTTTGAACACAAATTTCACCCAATTCCATTATTTATAGAAGGAAACATAAGCCCTCAAAGTCATGGCATGTAATCTGCAGATTCTGATAAACTATCGTTGTTGTTAGTTCGATTTCAATATTAAATTGTGAGCAATCGACAAATCTTTTGCAATTGATTCGAAAACCATTACTTACTAATTTCTTAGGTTTCAGAAATGGTATCCCATATACGAAATGAACTTCGTTTGAACCTGTTAAGAGGCTCTTGTATCTGAATGCGCAAACTTTGGTCTCTAATGTTCTTGTACCTGCGCATCAATCTTTACTTGTTGTACATTCTCCAACTGAAGTCTGGTAGTGAAAGTGGTTCACTAATACATTATTGAAACCATTATCGGATGCTAACAAAATTCTGCTCAAAATGGAGTAGAAAATTCCATTTTCATTGAGACCATTGGTGATGCATTATTTCTGCAAAACAGTGACATTAAATTTATGCAACTTTAACGCTTCATATCTTTTGGGGTAGAAGATTTATAGCTATGTTTTATATATTTGTGGAAAGTTCATTGTTCAAGCTTTCCAATGACACCTTTAGGGACTCCATTGAATCTGTGAGGAAGATTTGATAAAGGCTCAAACTCGGTGCTGCAGAATAGAGGAGTGGACTGACCTGATGTCACTCAGAGGTCTGTATCTCTCAAAGCATAATGAATTTTGGATTGATTCTTTTTTCAGATTGAAGCTAAGATCTGTAGCTTTAATTTGACATATCATGGGCTGCATGAGTCAGCTTGAGCTGAAAGTTATGATGACTGCAAGAAAGAAGTTGTGCACTTGATAATGCAGATTTTCGAATGAGAGATAATCTTGTTCTAGTTGCTTGAGTATGGGCCAGTGGCCATCTAAATGGTGAGAATTGAATCCTAGATGATGTTTGATCTAGCTCTTGCTCCAAACTGCTTATATTCTTCGTTAATTATGAATGTTAACAGAGTTTTGTAACCTCTCTATTGTTACCACAAAAATCATAGTTTAGATTTTCAACTCATCCTGTTTCTCAGGACTAATTATACTGTCATCTGTATACAAACAGGTACTCATTCGTGGAAGACCCAAAAATCATGCAAAAGAACACAATACCCACGAATTCATACAATAACATAAACCATCCAAATAAAATGTATAATCAACAAAATCACAAACCTGGAAACATAAACAAGATATTAATTAAAAAAAAATGAAGTATAAAAATGAAAAGGGGATGAAATATGTAGGAAAAAATTACCTGATACAGGGGAAGTTATTAAACCTTTAATGATAGGGAGAAGCACAAAGACATGATGAAGACGATAAAGCAGCGAGATGAAGATGTTGAATCTATGACCACCACCTGCCACCAGTGCGAAAGACCAAAGGAGACATATTTTCAAGATTATCAACCGCCAGTCAAACAAAAATTGAAATTTGACAGTTCATAATTTAGCAACATTTTGGGTTTTTTTATAAGCCAAAGGTCAGTTCTATGTCAGCTAAAAAGTGAGACATCCATAACCCATTTTTACTAATTTAGTGTGAAGTGTCTAAAAGAGAGAACGTGTAGACAATATGGACCAAAATATGGTCAGATGCCAGACTCAAACACAGATGGAAATGTAGCGGTTGCCAGGGTCGAATAATTGGAGGAGCAGAACGATGTGGAATATAGTGTTTTGGGGCTTTAATTAGTTTCACCTGAGCTCTATAAATCCCTATATCCCCTCACTGCAATGAACTCTCTATTACTCTTTGAGCCTTCATCATATAATTCCTCTCATCATCTACCTTCTATCATTAAGTACATCAATTCATGTGAACTAACCAAAAATCCATTGCAGGTAAAATACGTGTTTGGTTTACAAAACCAATATCTCGAATTTCTTAAAATCATTACAAGTCCTCCAAACCTTCAAACTGAGTTGCTATGTCATACAAAACACATACTTCTAGGGGTACCCAACTCATATTGAATTAAATTATGAGTACCCAATTCGGAAATAGGACAAATTATGAGTACCCAATTCATATTGAATTAAATTGGTGCTAAAAATTTCATAAAAACTGGGCAAAACATCAAAAACATGAACCCAGAATGACTAAGAAAACTATAAATACTTACTCAAAAGACTCAAATCAATTTTGCCCAAATATTTCAATTTCTTACCCAAATCAATTTGACCAAAATCGTTCAAACTCAAAACTTGATGCGTGGGAGTAGTGCAGTTGAGATCAAATAAGGACGATAAGGAATTGAGAAATTTGAGAGTATGGCATGATTTTTGTTGATTTTTGTCGAGTTTTGAGCTGAGAGTATGCGTGGGAGTAATGAAGTTTGAGTTAGGGTTTGTGTTAGTGTAATTTTGGGGGGAAATTATCTGTTGTCGCGCCTAATTTTTTTTTTTTTATATTAAAGTAGCGTTGCATTAGCTTAGTTAAGGTAACGGAAAATGTCAAATGCAACGCCTATTTATAGACCGTTACATTAGACGTTGCAATAGACACTTCCTTAGAGCTATAGATAGGAAACTGTTGCAATAGGTAAGCAAATGTAACACCTATCTATACACCGTTACATTAGAAGTGTTGCATTTGATCATTTTTGTAGTAGTGCATCAATTATAAACAAAGGGAGTTTACAAGATCTAGTAAGCATTAGAAACTTACACAACCTCTTCGCGGCAGCATGACGCTGAAGCCGGCAAGTGTGGAGGGAGAGCTCCTCGTTATGGAGGGTGAGGAAGCCAGGGGTAAGTTAGGCGGTGAAATGCGATGGCGCGTGGGAAATGGTGAAAAGGGAAGGGTATTTATGAAGGAAGGAGAGGGTGGTGGTGGAAGAAGGGAGGTTTAAGAGGGTTTTGTGGCGGAAAATGGAGGATATAAGAAGGCGCAGACAGCGGTGGAAAAGAGAGAAGGAGGTTTTTTAGAGAGAGACAAGAGTGGAGGTTTTTCTCCCGGGATACGACGTGTCTAAGTCTGGGTCTTAATCCATTTGATTCTGGCGGTGATGAATGTGCGGTGGTGGTGGTAGTTGAGTGAGGTGGATGAGTGCTTAAGGCGGTGGCGGGAGGCTAACATTTAAGGTTGAGCGGTGAAAAGGCCTAAGAGAGTGTTTGGGAACAAGGATTTGATTCTCAATTCCAAATTTGACACAAATCACATGTTTGGGAACTCAAGAATTTGAGAATTTGGATTTGTGTCAAATCCTTTGGAATTTGTATCAAATCCAATTAGGCCAAAAATAAATGACACCTCAAGAGGTGTCATTTTGAAATCTCACCCTCCCCAAACATTGAATTTATATTTGAATTCCACATTCTCAAATGATGGATTTGAAATGATTACAAATTTCCAAATTCATGTTTCCAAACGCTACCTAATAGTGATGCTAAGTTATTAACCTCACCGATCGCTCCTCCAACTACCTCAAGCTTTCCGGGATCAATAAAGTGAATTCAAAATCGAAAAAAAGTTGCTCCTTTAGATGGGCAGCGCTAGGTAATCATACAATATGGTAACTACGGAGTTTTAGCTAATTTATGAAAAATAATATAATTTATGGTGATTATTGCGGTAAGCTAAGTTATAGTAAAAAAATTTAAATATATTGTGATATATATAAAAGGTTATGGGATTGTGAAATGAAGATGAGATGGTAAAACGGGTGATGTAAAAGTGGAAATGAAATGATAATAAGATACGAGTTAAGTGAGTAGAAACACATAATATAATACTATCGTAATCAATACATATATAATATATATAGGAAATCTATCAAATGAGAAGTATTAATTTCGTGAGAAGTGAGAAGTGATCTCAGCCATCTATTCCACTTGATCTAATGGCCCATATTAAAGATTACAATAAAAGAAAAATAAAACTAAAAATACACCAAATCTCCTCAATCCCTCACATTTTCTCTCTCCTCCCCCTTCCCTCCTTTCTCTCTCCCCACGCACCTACCCCGTGCCGCCCACCACCGTCGACAACCTTTGACGGCGAAGGAACCACCGGACGAATCGACTGACTACCGCGAGTCTTCGTCCGACATCAGTATCCTCCGTCGAGAACCATTTGGCCGCGAAAACCGTCTTCTCCCTCCCTCTTTTTCACGCACATTTCTCCAGATTCGGCCGCTGCCTCTGAACGCCGCCGCATATCGTCACCACGAATGGCTTCCTCCGGTGACTAGGCTTCTATTGACGCCGCATATAGTCACCGCCTCTCAGTTTTGCGGCGCTAGAGAAAAATCAAAGATGTTTATTTCGCGATGACGGTGGATGTAGAGATTGTGGATGCGTTGGTTGGAGGACGGTGTGTGTTTTAATTAGTCAAATGATGGCTGTGTCTGAGGTGGTTCTGGTGGAGGTGAGGGCGGTGCTAGAGCGACCGAAAGAGGGGAATTCGGGGAGAGAGAAATGAGCGTGAGAGGGGAAATGATGGATGAAGAGGTGGTGGAGATGCCGCGGAGGAGGGGGTTCTGGTCGCCGTAGGACGTTGAACACGGTGGTGGAGGTGGCGCCGGATAACATGGTCGGCGGTTGTGCGGTCACCGATTGTTGCATGGGTGGCCGTCAGGTTGAGGAATGGGAAGGGGAAGGGGAAGGGGAAGGGGAAGGGGAGGGGGAGGAGAGAGAAAGTGGTGGCTGTGTGTTGGGAGTTTCGTTTGGATTTTTTTTTTTTTTTTTTTTTTTTTGGAGTTATGTATTTTAGTTAGAGTAGTTATGGAGTTACGTGTTTAATTAGTGAAGTTAAATTGGAGTTACGTGTTTAATTTGTGAAGTTTAGTTGGAGTTACGTGTTTTTGTTAGTGGAGTTAAATTGGAGTTACGGGTTTTAGTTAATTGAGTTAAGTTGGAGTTATTGGAGTTACGGGTAATTATGGAGTTAAGTTGGAGTTACGTGTTTTGGTTAGTGGAGTTAAGTTGGAGTTACGTGTTTTAGTTAGTGGAGTTAAGTTAGAGTTACGTGTTTTAGTTAGTGGAGTTAAGTTGGATTTATGCGATTTAGTTAATGGAGTTACGTAATTTAGGTAGTAGAGTTATTTGAGTTACGTTTTTTATTTAATGAAATTAAGTTGGAGTTATGTGTTTCCACTAAAGTTAGACAATTTAGTTAGTAGAGTTAAAGGATTGGAGTTAAGAGTTTTAGTTAGTGGAGTTACGACTGGAGTTATGCAGTTTAGTTACTGCAGTTATACGAAATCAATGGCTGAGATTACTTCTCACTTCTCACCAAATTATCACTTCTCACTGGATAGGCCTCATATATATATACTTTCCCATATATATATACTTTCCCATATATAGCCATATACTCCCTCCGTTCGGCTTTAAACTTCATAGGGCAAATGGACACGCATTTTAAGGTGGATGTACACGCTTTTTGGCTAATCTAAGTTCCAAAAAAATTGCATAGCGGGTTAGATCAATATTTTATCTAACCCGTCATGCAATTTTTTTAGAACTTCGATTAGCCGATTAACGTGTACACCCACCTTAAGAAGCGTGTCCGTTGGCCCTACGAAGTTTAAAGCCGAACGGAGGGACTATATGGCTATATATGGGAAAGTATATAAGATTGGCAAACATTCAGAACGTTTAAAAATGATGAAGAAATATTTTATACTTGATCAAATGCTTTCAAAAGAAAACAACCTGATGTATTGAAGTGTAAGTATTTATTTTTATTATTTGCTTAATCTTTAGCACATACCTCAATATATCAAATCAAATTGCATAAAACCCATGAAAAATCAATGCTTAACCATGCTCCGAGCAAAAGAAGTGTGTGGTTTTTCTCGCGATAGAGGTGTATGGACCACACTAAAAATGAGGTGTATCGGACATAATCTATTTATTAGTAAAAACAATTGTTTATACTAAAATCTGATCTCATACGAGTCTTTTGACAGTATATAAGCTATATATTTCTACCTTATATAAAATGAATAAAAAATATAAATGTTTTTAACGTGGGCATGGATTAGTTTAGAGTCATTCAAATCAGATCAGACCAAATTAATTCAGATCAGATCAGAAATGCACAAATAACGTTCAATGAATTTGGTCCATTATTGATACTAATTTGTTGAAAATTCAATCAAATTTTAAACCAATCCAGATCAAATCAGCTCAAAGTCATTCAAATCAGTTCAAATCAGATCAAGAGCAATCGAATCAAATCAGAATGATCTAGTCTTATCAAACAGGGCCTAAGTCCTATTAAATAGGGCCAAACACATTAGCTGAACGAGTTAATAAGTGAAAAATCTCTAACTAGAAATATGTCAGTCAAACTCTTTAAACTTATTATGAATCCTATTATAATATCAATCTAATAACTTTATTTTGCCCCTATAAATCCAATTCGTTTATTTTGTTGTTCCATAAAAAATAAAACCCACCTCAAAACACAGAAAATGTAACATATTCCGAGAATGATGGAACATTATTAGAACTACTTCATATAAACATTTATTAACCTCGCGCATGGCACGGGACCATAAACTAGTTTAATCCTAGATCAATGGTCAAGATTAAATCAAATAAACAAAAACAAAAAAGAAAAAACCCACTCCCCTTCCATTTTCTCTCTCCTCCCCCAATCCACCCCCCCGGACCACCCAAGCCCCACCGGAGGCCGTCGCCAACCACCACCATAGACGGCGGCGATACTGCCACCGTGATCGCGAGGCTTCGGCGACAGCCACTCCGCCCACACGCGACGCCCCGGCCCCTCCTTCTCCCTTGTCATCCTTATTTGCGGCGATTATGGTGGTGAATGTGGTCGGCGGCGTAGGGCTAGGGTTGGGGGACGGTGTTTGAGATGCGATGATTGACGATAGGGGCTGGGGAAGGGAGTGAAATAGGAGAGAGAATGAGAAAATGAGGCGTGGAGAACGATGGAGGAGGTGGCGCGGGGAGATTGATGCCGACGTCGGGTCGCCTGACCGGCGCGAGTCGGCTGGTGGTGGTGTCGTCACCTTAGGTGGTGGTCGGTGAAGTGGCCGACGGTGGTTAGGTGGTTCGTGGTGGTGGTGATGGGTGGGAATGGGAGGAGAGAGAAAAAAATGTTCATTTTTCTGATATTTTTTAATTTTATTTTCTGTTTTTTTTTTTATTATTAAAGTTATTTGAGTTATTAAAGTTATCGGAGTTAAGTCGGGGTTACGTGTTTATAGTTATTGGAGTTATTAAAGTTATTGGAGTTATCAAAGTTATTGGAGTTAAGTCGGGGTTACGTATTTTATAATTATTGGAGTTATATTAAAAAAACGTGTTTTAGTTGTTGAAGTTATTGGAGTTAAGTTGAAATTACGTATTTTAGTTAAATATTGTTAAGTTAGAGTTGTAAAGTTATTGGAGTTATGCGCTATAGTTACTGGAGTTACGGAGCAACTAAAGTTATTAGAGTTAGTGGATTATCAAAATGTGTGGCTGAGATTACTTCTGACCTTCTGACATAACTTTACTTCTGACCTGATACAATTCCTATATATATATATATATATATATATATATATATATATATATATATATATATATATATATATATATATATATATATATATATATATAAGAGGATTTTAATAAATGCATACGGCGCATTTATAAATCAAGAAATTCCCACAACGCACTAGAAATGAAGAAATGCACCGAGAGAGTCCAATATTTGTAAAACTCTCACATAAAGTTATCAACAGGAAACATATATAATTTGTTATAACTTGGGCTACATATATATATATGTATATAAAAGAGGATTTTAACAAATGCATACGGCGCATTTATAAATCAAGAAATTCCCACAACGCACTAGAAATGAAAAAATGCACAGAGAGAGTCCAATATTTGTAAAACTCTCACATAAAGTTATTAATAGGAAACGTATATAATTTGTTATAACTTGGGCTACATATCTCAGAATATTGTGATACATGTTTCAATAAATTCGTGTCGAAATGTAGTTCAATATAAGATCCATTCACGCATATTTTGAAAAGTTAAGTGAAGTATGAATTTGGTTGAAATATATCGTCAAGATTGAGACTTTAGTGAAAAATGCGTAAAAAAATAAATATAAATAAATTATGTAAAGATAAAGTAATACTTCGTAAGTGTTAGTGAGATGAGGAGACATTTTAACTAACAAATATTTAATTAGTTAATATAATTTAGGATTTGTGGTTGCACTACACCTATTTAAAGTAAAATTTGATCATACCACACCTAATACAATCATTTTGTCCAACCATTACACCATATACCACCTTCCGCCCTCATTTGTGCCTCATACCCACCCAATGCTGTCTTTAGCAGCTATAAACTGAGTGGCTACGGGAGGCAATAAAAATAAGGAATTAGACTACAACTTTTATTTAAACGAAAAGAAAATAATTATTACGTACGTTGTACGATATAATATTTTAACTGTGCGCACATATTTAAAACTAGTAATATTATAAAAAGATAAACCGACATTTTTATCAAACGAGTATAATAATATGAATATGCAGCCCAGACGCGAGTCGGGCATGCAAACTACTCCCTCCGGTCCAGATTAAACTTCCCATCCTCTTTTTTAAGGTTTTGACTTTGTTTTTCCATTCCAAAATATTACGTTTTTTTGTCGAGTGAATAATTATGAAGGCAAGATAAAGATGTTGGTTATAATAACTAGCTCTTAAATTTATTTGCTAAATGAATTATTAAGAATTATTTATTAGCTTTCTTTTGGAGGTGCGCAAAAGGGAGCGGGAAGTTTAATCTAGATCGGAGGGAGTAGTAATAATAATAATAAAAAAAACCCACACCACCTTAATCCTTGTGCAAAACACAACACAATGGGGGTGTTTAAAGGAAGACACGGAGGGAGTAGTACGAGTAGACCTGGCAAAACTGACTCAGACCTGAATATCCGACCCGAATTACTTGACCCAAACATCCGAATTTGACTCGAATTTATAAGCTGAATTCAACCCGAAACCCGAAATGACCCGACCAAAACCCGAAATTGACCCGGCTACTATTTGACCCAATATCCCGACCCAACTCGAAATAACCCCACCCAAACCCGAAATTGACCTCAATACTATTTGACCTGATATCCCGACCCTAAACCCGAAACTACCCGACCCGAATTAAAATGAACCAGACTCAAATAATCAAGCATTTAAATGAGTCGGTTAAACAAAAGTGAGTTGGATTAGCTATATCACATCTTTAAACTCTACAATTACCAATAAGATTTCAATTTAAGATAATATGAGACAAAAATTTAACAGATTTGACATTAATATGATTAGATTTGAACATTTTGAAATGGCCCGATCCGAATTCGACCCACCCCAAATTTGACCCTTAGTTAATACACCTAAACTAGACCCGACCAAAACTGAACCAATACAGACCCGAAATATATAACTCAAAAAGTGACCCGACCCAGATGACCCGTTTGCCAAGTCTAGGGGTCTGTTCGGTTAAAATATCTATAGGTGTAGCTGTTAGCGTTTTTAGTAGCTGTAGCATTTCTAATAGCTGGTAGCTATTAGGTGACAGCTGTTGAAGATTAGCGGGTCAAACAGTTAAAAGCTCTCCAGAACGCTATTAAAAAGTTGCGCCGAACAGGGCCAGTCGAGTACTCTGTATAACTACTTTCCAAAAAAAAAAAAAAAAAAAAAAAGGGGGAGTTAGCACTTTTCACGCAGAAAACAAACCCAACAAGGCAACAAGAAAAACAAGCATCACCAGATTCACCACATAAAACAAAAGCTTACCACCACACACTGCCTCCGTCTTAGCTGTCACCGCCCATCACCAATCGTTGTCGCCGCTGCCTCCGCTCCGGCAGCCGGCCACACCAAAGGTGACTCCGTTTCCCCTAATCTCCCTTATGTAACGAAGAAGAAAGAGAAAAAAAAAAAACAATATAAATATTTTCAATTTTTGCGTGTTCAAATTCACAGAAAAATTATAATGTTTTGATGTTCATAATCATGTTATTATAGTTAGTTTGTAATGGGTAAGATATTGTATTTTGTTTTGGCCTAAATTTGGTTCAGAAACATTGATGTAGTAATGGGGTTTTGGTTTGTTTGTTATATTCTGTTGAAAATGAAGGATTGGTAATTGAAGGACGAGTTGTTGCTATGCATACGAGGTTTAAGCGAATTTTATGGAAGTGGGTTACTCTTTGAAGCTTAATATGATTTTTATTGCACGTTCCTGGTGGCATTGATTTGAATTTCTCTAAAATTTGGATTATGTTTTGTTCTGTCCCAAGGATGGGCTGCTGACTTTAACTCAATGTTATGTTGTTTTCCTCTAGTTCTGCTGACAATTGTGGATTTTAAAGGAAGAGTTGTAGGTGCTGGGAACTTGTTTCTTAGCCCTGAACGAGAATTAAAGCTTAATGAGCATGTTGAGCAGCTATTTTCGCAAGGGTCGGGATTTGTACACTTACTACGGTGCTCTCTACGCCTTCTGTTAAAATGAGAAGCTTTTTTCGCAGGTGGCATAATTAATCTAAAGCTTTAGATCTTGCTTGAATAAGTATCTGGGTTTCTATGTTATTTATGTTAAAGTCATGGTATAGTCCATTAAGCTTCCTTCTGTTAACGGATAATTTCCTTGCCCTGGATGCAGTGGACACGTGAGAAAACCAAACGAAATGATGAGGCTTATTTTGACTACCTTTGTTGGCATAGTGTTTGGGTTCTTTTTGGGTGTGTCATTTCCTACCCTATCTATGACACAGGTACATGATTATTCAACTTGAAAGGATTGAAATTAACTTCTTTACACTTTGTGATATCCTTGATATAGTTATGATATCTTCTCAATTTCGGCAGATGAACTTTCCATCTCCTCTACTCCCGCAAATTGATCTCACTTATATTGAGGACAAGTATTCTGGCCTTTCAACCCAAGCCCTGCTGAATGTTTGGTCCACCTTGAAGGGCAGAAGAGCTGGCCCCTCACAGGGTCAGACATTAAATGACACGAAGGTATACATGCGCTATGTTGTAGTCGTACCTATGCTTATATTGCTGAAGTATTTCACCTTCAGGCCATCTTAGAAACATCTTCAAAGTTTAGGATAACTTTTCCTACCCCTGAGTGGTAGAAGCCAATATCATGAGCTCACTGGATACAGCTTTCTGATCTTGAACCTTGAGCTTGTGCTTTGCCTCCTAAAAACCATTGTGGTGGGACCCTTCCCCAGACCCTCGCCTCGTGGGGACGCCAATGTGCACCGTGCTGCCCATTAGATTAAAACACTGTTCATGTGGAAGTTCAGTTTTTGTGTGATATTAATTGATTTTCTATTTCTTATCATGTATCGTTATCATCATTTGCTGCTTAGCATGACCATTTTTCCCTGGTTTGCCTGTTCCATTGTTTGTGTTGCGGTAACCTGCTCAAGCCATCATGTTTTGCTAGTTGGTTTCAGTAAGCTTAGTCATTCGACTAACTTATGTAACTAGTCACTACTTTGTTTTGATTTTAACTTCTGTCATATTTAGTGCCATATTATCTACCTTTGGACTATTGGTTACTGTTTCAGGGTTCAGGTACTTATGTCATAATATAATATTTAATGTTTGCTTGCTTCATTTTTTTAATTTTGTGGTGATATGCAGGTTTGGGTACGAACGAATCCCCGGGGCGCTGAAAGATTGCCTCCAGAAATTGTTGTGCCTGAGACAGATTTCTATCTCCGTAGGCTCTGGGGTCTGCCAGAAGAGGTCTACCTTCTATTCTGAGTTCAAATTGTTTTTTGCATTCTGAGAGCTGTCTGACTGACATGTTTTTCTGTGGATGATTTTCTTTTCGAGAAAGTAAGATGCATGTTATCCTACTTTTTCAAAGATAATTTGGGTTATACAGATAAGAATGGCTCAGATTGACAGTCTGTGAACATATAATAGCTGTTGATTGGCCTATACACCAGGATATTTTTGCTGGTGGTCTTTTGAAGTCATTAAAAGCCTTGCTGAAGTTCTTATCAGTTTATCCTGTATATGTTACGTTTCCTATGCGTTATAAAACTAGTAGTTTCTCCTACATTTTTAAGCGCTGCTAGTACTTTCATATCTGGATGTGCTCATAGATAAATTAAGTCCACGATGGCAATGCTAGTACCTTATGACTGCAGAGATCAAAGACGCAAATTATATTTTGTTTGGTTGTAATCAAAAACATTGTATTGGCTCTTATTTGATAGAGGCAAGGTGAGAAATGATGAGGGAGAAATAATGGGGAGTTTAGTTGATAATATTATATCCAATGGAGCCAAAGACTAATTATTCTTTGGCTTTGGGATATAATGGAATAAAGCAAAATGGCTCATATAACTGTCTGTGCTTCTTATTTTGTGAAGTAGCAGTCAGTCGGTAGGATTCTCCAAGCAATTTTCATTTTGGGTCATCCTGCGCAGCCTCTCTATGTGTCAATAGGGGTAAGGCTTGCGTGCATCTGAGCCCCCCCTTACCCCGCCTTATGGCGGGCCTTTAAGGCACTGGGGTAAAGATGTTGTTGTTGTTGTTGCATTTTTAGATATGAGTCACACCGATCAATGGGTTTGACCTAGCAAAAATTATCTGATGCATGTATGACAATGATTTGGATGCAAGGGATCTCATCATTAGCAATAAGAATCGAACTGTTCTAGAGATTTTTGTTTTAAATTGGAACTGTCAAGATTTATGCTATTAGAAAATCTATGCATGGGTTTAAGCAAGGGCATTTCTAATTTTGTCGGAACAACAGTTGACATCCTGTAATATTTTTTATTTGTTAAATTATTTGTAATGTGTACTTACCTTGGCAAATATCGATGTAATGATTATATGCAGGACTTGACGAGCAAACCTAAATATCTTGTTACCTTCACTGTTGGTTATGATCAGAGAGCCAATATTGATGCATGCGTCAAGAAGGTTAGAGTGTTTCCACAGCGTGATTCGCACTCTTTATATCTGTCTTATTCTGAATTTTGTGTGACAGTTTTCAGAGAACTTTACTATTGTCCTCTTTCATTATGATGGTCGCACAACTGAGTGGGATGAATTTGAATGGTCAAAGCGAGCTATCCATGTTAGTGCTCGTAAACAAACTAAGTGGTGAGTAATTTATCTCTAATAGGGACAGTTTCAAATTTTTATTTATCAAAGAGTTTTTATCAACTATGAGTCATTAACTCTCTGTAGGGTAATGGTCATAAGGTGTCACAATTCAGACGGTGTAAAGTAGGACGAAAATATAACAGTCTGCGGGGGTATGATGACAGGAAACATGCGCACCCAGGGTATGTAAGATTAGTACGATGACACTAGGAACACAACATACTCCTCTGAGAAAGCGTTAGTCCAAAATGATTAAGGGTCGCATGAATCTTCATATGAAACCATCATTGTGCGAGACAATGAAAATGTGAAAAGTAGGAAAAGCACATGTTGGGCACAGCGCATGTAAACATTAAAATTCGTTCTAATTAGAGATTGTATGGCTATCATGGGTGAACTGAATCCTTAAAACTGCTTCTGTTCATGCTTTAGGAGTAAGAAGCAAAGTCGTTGGACTTCTGATGAGGTCCAAACTGAAGCCTGAAAACTTAACCATATAGCTGCCTCTAATGATGAATGTTTTGAACTGATGTTCCTTTGTGTAGAAGTCCCTTTCTGCTTCAAAATAAATTTCTGGACTATATCTTAAATCAAATAGTGCATTTTATTTCAACACATGAAATGGTGCAGTCTTTAGTTTGTTGCTTACTCTCCTGGTATGGTTCTTTTTAGGTGGTATGCTAAAAGATTTTTGCATCCTGATGTTGTGGCTGCTTATGATTACATATTTATATGGGATGAAGACCTTGGTGTTGAAAACTTCAATGCAGAAGAGTGAGCTTTCTCAACTCCACATTTTTCTGGATTTGATTTGATGTGAGTATCCTATTTGATTCACTGTTGACATTGATGTAGATATGTTAAATTGGTCAAAAAGCATGGATTAGAGATTTCACAGCCCGGATTGGAGCCTGACAAAGGCCTTACATGGCAAATGACGAAGAGACGAGGTGATAGTGAGGTCCACAAGTAAGATCAACTTCTTTTCTTGGTCTTCTGCTAAGTTTCAAGTACACTAGGCTGAATTTTTGCTTATTTGTTGTTACTCCTGCCTGTTTCTTCAGAATAACAGAAGAAAAGCCTGGATGGTGCCCTGATCCAGTGTTGCCACCCTGTGCTGCGTATGTATAATCCTATACCGTAGAGTCCCTTTGTTTTCAGTGAGACGGGTTATGCCTAGGTTCTGAAGGAAGCTTTTTTGTTGTCGCATACAGATTCATTGAAATTATGGCACCTGTATTTTCAAAAAGTGCATGGCGTTGTGTTTGGCATATGCTTCAGGTATTTGTCAGCTACGCAGTGGTGTAGGTTTTGTTGTCATGTTCGGAACTAATGTATTGGGTCGTATTCTTCAGAATGACTTGGTGCATGGATGGGGTCTTGACTTTGCGTTGCGGAAGTGTGTTGAGGTTGTGTGATATTCATTTGTTTTTCTTGATGCAGCATTTTTTATCTTGCTTTCGACTTGCACAGGTTACTTACAACTGTTTTTCCACATTTGATACAGCCTGCACACGAGAAAATCGGAGTTATAGATTCTCAGTGGATAGTTCATCAATCTGTTCCATCACTTGGGAATCAGGTATTGATTAATTCTGTCATTGTGCTTTCAAATTTCTATCAGTGTTACTATTGATCATTGCTTGAAATGTGTATTTGGACAGGGTGACTCGGAAAATGGCAAGGCGCCATGGCAAGGGGTGCGTTTTCGATTCCTCTCTTACCGTGTGACGTTTTCAAAGCTTGTGATTTATAAATGCACTTGCAATGACTTCAAATTTTTGCGTTATCAATCTAAAAAGCAAACTAATGAAACTTTTCGTGTCCCACTTGTCAGGTAAGGGAAAGGTGTAGAAGAGAATGGACTACATTTCAGGATCGCATGGCAAATGCTGAGCAAGCTTATTTTGAGTCACTAGGATTTTCTATCAATAACACAGCTCGGTATCCTACACAAATGTAGATCAAATTTCAGCAGAAACGATCTGGTGACCTCAGTTCCTTTCGAACGGAATGGCAGTTGGAGTAGAAAGATGTATTAATAATCGTAAGAGTTGTCTTTCCAAGTAGGCTTTTAGCAAGGTTAAATTAAAGATTTGAAGGGTAGGTGTATATGTGAAGTTGTATGTGAACCTTAGACCAAGTTTATGGGTAAACATTTTGGAGTGTTGCGGCTTCCCATATGGCTAAAATCAAATTTAAACAAATGGAGTAGTTCTTTTGATTATTTCAAATCACTCGGAAGATACGTGTCGTAGTTTTCACTTTTCCATCAATAAGATGACATGACCCAATTTCAGCGAAACATTGGACATCCCTATCTCTATATATTCATCTCTCTCCCACGATGCAAGGCAACTTTAAAGGGGCCGCAAACCAAGGGGAGGGCAACTATCAAGCGGAGGGTTAGGTGTCAAACTTGGAGAAGGGGGAGAGACTTGTGGAAGAGAGAGGCATTTTGTAAGGGAGTTCGGCCATTTGGGGACCCGGGGTACTGGCGGGGGACGGGGAAGAGAGAGCAGAGAGAAAGCCATGTAATATTGACAATTGCAAGAATGATATTTCACTGAAGTCAATATATGAAAAAGAAGCATTATAAACAATATCTTCTATAAGCATATATTCATAGTAAATAAATAATTAAGGGATATTATTCAAGGTATTCCTAAGGTTTCCGACTTTATTCGTGGTACCCCTGAGGTTTTCGAAATTGCATGGTACCCCCAAGGTTTGCGTTTTGCCAAATATTGTAACTGAAACTTAACACCGTTAGTTAAGGTTATATTTAGTTATTCATTAGAACAAATAACTATTTAAACTAATAACAAAATAAAAAATAAAAACAAATTCCCTAAAAATCTCAAATTTCACACTTTTCTCTGTCATTCTTCCCTCACCCGAGCCACCTGACCACCACCCAGCCACCACCATAGCCGTCCCTCACCACCAACAACACTACCAAAATGACCTCACGACCGTCGGCTTCAACGTCCCTGCCACCATTACACATCCCTCCTCCTCATGTCTTCCATTTTAAGGTAGATTTGACCCAAGAAAAGGGCACCAATTGGTCAAAAAAACACAATGAAATCGAATACACACCAATTGTTTGAGAAAGGTGTGGAATGGCGGAGACGGTCGGGGCAAAGGGGGTTGGCAGAGTCAAAATCGAACGGCATAAAATCAACGGCAAATCTGCTCAAAACTGCTTCCAATGGCCACATTTTCTATCAAAACATTAAAAAACCATAATATATGAAATATGAATTACTATCAACATAATAACATCCTAATCTTCTTATAAATTGTATAAAATAGCACTCGAAATCCTAACCCATCATATACCCCCAAATTGGTCAAATGATTGATCTTAAGAATCGATTTCATCAACTTGCAGACTTTAGAAGGGTATTAGGAGTCATAGTAAAGCTTGATTTCTGGAAATTGATCTTCTACCCAGATATTCTGCAATATGTATCTGAAGTATTCTTCAAGATATGAGCCGATTGGAAGGTGGCTCTCATGAAGAACACTGAATCGTCTGCAAATAGCAGGTGCGAGACTCTTGGGGCTCCTCTTGCTACAGACACCCCTACAATCCCTCCCTCCCTTTTCGATTTTTGAAGCATTCTAGAAAGTGCTTCAGTACACAAGATGAATAGGTAAGGGGATAAGGGGTCCCCTGTCTCAATCCGCAAGTTGGTTGGAAATCCTCCATTAGTACCCCATTAAGCTAAGTGATACCGAGTACTGAACCGTGGTAACACAGTTCATTATCAGTTTCACCCAGTGTTCCGGGAAACCAACCTTGATTAGTACCGCTTCCAAAAACTTCCAATTTACCCTATCATAGGCCTTGCTCATATCAGCTTTCAAAGTGAACAAAAATTTGTCACTCTTTTTCAAGTGGCTAATGTGATGGAGAGTTTCATGGGCAATTAGAATGTTATCTGAAATAAGTCTTCTAGGAGTAAACGCATTTTGGTTCTCCTCGGTCACGTTACCAATAACTCTCCCTAGTCTATTGGTAATGCATTTAGCTACAATGCGATAGATTTCATTACTCAGACTAATTGGCCTAAACTCACGAATCTCTTCCGGGTTAACACATTTCGGGATGAGAACAATAACTGTTCTATTCGTCTCTCATAGCATGTGACATGTTCTAAGTATAGACAGAACCGCTTTAGTGACAGCCTCCTTCACAATGAACCAACATTTCTGAAAGAAAATACCCGGAACCCCGTCTGGTCCTGGAGCCTTCAGTGCCCCTAATTGAAAAACTGGGTTCCAAACCTCCTATCTAGTAAATTATTTTTGGAGGATGTTCACATCCTTTGTATTTAAGTTCCTAGACAAGCAGGACAGATGCTACTCCTAACCGTTGATCACATGTTCAATTTGCCCCACTCTTTTTTTTTTTCTTGTGAAACATGGAAGATAATTTTTTTCTCTCTACATTAATAATCACGATGATATCTTAGTAACGATAAAAACAGAGGCATCTTTAGCCTAGGCGTCCTAAATTTTTGGACCAAGTTCATATTCCACGTAGCGTATTGTTATGTTGCATATCATGACACATTTCTATATACCGCTACGAGTTAACAAAAGGTATATAAATTGACTGTACAAAAGTTATGTTTCGTTGCAAACTTTCTCACCTTGATAATGTGTTTGAATTCCACGGTAACCTAAAGTTTATTGTATCAGATATAGAAAAAATCTTGCTCAGCAAGTTTTGGCAAGAATTATTCAAACTGCAACAAGTGATTTTACTGGGCAATGATTTTCTTTATCCCAAAATGATGATTAAAAAAATCAATGCAATTTGTAGAAATTTCTATGGGAGGGAAATTAGAATATGATTAGAAGCTCACTTGTTGCTTGGGAATCGGTGTGTCTCCCAAAAGAAGCAGAACCTCCTCTTTGTTTAAGAGGTGCTCTAAGTTGGAATAAAGCATGCATCAGTAAGTATACTTTCTGCATTTACAAGAAAGCTGACAATCTTTGGATTAAATGGATTAATAGTATTTACCTGAAGAACTATGATTAGAACGAGTATGTTCCTCCTAGTGACACTAGTTGGTTTTGGAAGAAAATTTGTGCAGTGAAGGATCAAATGGAGGAGACAATTAGAGGAGTGAATACTAAATTTGTTGGGGGAAATTTATTTGGAACACACACATGATTCATATTTCTTCCTCAATTGTTACAAACCATCGACCCATTTCTTCCCCAATGTGAAACCTTGATTTGATTTAATTTAATTCATATCAAATTTATCAAACCATACAAAAAAAAAATCAACGTTTTGAATGTAATTAACTTGCACACGATTTCCATTAGAAAAGACGATTTGGGGGAAACATTAGGACACTTTTCTGGGTTTTTTGGACGATTTTCAAGATATATATGTGGTTGAATTTACTGCTAGAATTTGAGGAAATCTAAGATATCAAAAAAATTGGGGGAAACTTTAGGACGAATTTCTGGGTTTATGAGGGGAAAATTATGGACGAATTCTGGGTTTATTGGGGAAGTTTTTGGATGAATTTGGGACAGGGGCGCTGCAGGGTAAAGGCGAGGTTACGACGGCTGTTGGAGTTGAGATTGGAGAGGGGATGAGGGTGTGGTGTAATTAATTGGTTGGGGTGGTAGGGGATTCATTTTAATCTTCTATGCCAAAGCTTCATCTAACTAGCCAAAAACAACCTAAAAACGGAAAGGTAAGGAAATGATAGAAATGGCTATAAGTAAGAGTAAGGAATTGACCGGGACGGAGGGAGTATATCCCAAAGGAATATGCCAATGTAACAACATAATGGAAGTTCAGATAAATAAGAAAGTCGAACCAACATCAAATCAGCATTCCCCCCATGCCTTCTAACATTCATGTGTTAGTGCACGCAATAAAAATGTGCACGCATAAAGTGGTGTGAGACTGCGAGGATATGAGATAGGATTGCAAATAGTTCACTGCTACAACAAAGTTGACTCTTGAAGTTCAAAAATGCTACTTCTGATCATATGGTATAACCATCATTTTAGTCCTGACTACACCGGACACCACTATGTAGTGTAAATCTGACTACATTGAAAAGTCAAAAACCACGAAAGGCGTGGTAATCTCAACTGTTTCTCAAACAATATCAAATATATTGTGACCGGGAAAGGGAGCTTATTCCATCTGGAAACAGGGATTGAAGCAACAACCCACAACGCATGGTGGTATATGGAGTCAAAGGGCCACAAACTGGATAGATTGTCATACTTACGCTCTGGTCATCTTCATCTTTGGCATACCTTTTTTCATCTGACGAGCACGTTCCTTGGCTTCTCTTTTGCGAATGGCCTCAGCGCTCAACTTTGCCTCAGCCTCCTCCATCATCTTCTTCCTATCTGCCTTCTTCCTTTGCAGAGCCTCTTGCCTAGCATTCTGCATTTCCTTGTATACCTCTTGGGCAATCTTCACTCGGGCTGCATCAGTTTTGGTGCGAGCCTGCAGTTTCAGAAATTTAAAGATGACGAATGGACACAAAAAGAAAATCAGAGAAGCATATAGTCAATTGTGAAGAGTTTACCTGTGAACTCAATTTGTATCGTCCAACAAAATCAATGTAATAAGGCACCAGAGTGACAAGACGAGTCATGTCAGCCATATTTTTAATATCTGGAAGAGCAAACTTAAACATCAATTTCTTTTTATGGGGACCAGATTGTTGATCCGAGAAATGCATCGAAATGAAGTACTTTCCAAGCTTCTCAAAAGCCTTCTCACCAAAGACCTGAAAGAGTAGACATAACCAAAGATGTTTAATAATATAATATTAAAAAAAAAAAAAAACATGGGTCCGAAAATTATTGGGCACTGCAATACAATTCTACAACATTACACCAGTACTACGAAGCATCCTGCCAATGGCAAGATAAGAGGGGAGGAGGGGGTGGTCGGATGAAAACAACCTAGCCTCCATGCCTCCATGTTGACAGGCTGTCTAAAATCAATATGCTTGCATCAAGATTCAAGAACTCCAATTGACCGACTGCTACTTACAGTATAATGCGAGAAACGCATACAGTCACTGAGCCATTTGCTCTATATCATCATAAACAAAAGCCAGAGAATAGTGAGATTTAGAATACGACGCTTAAGAAAAGCCGTCTTCCACTCTAACCCTCATGCTTTCAAATTCCTTTTACATTATACAGGATGTCTATATGAACACCAAGTAGGTGACTCCCTACAAAGACGCAAAGGGGCGACGCCCACAAACAAAAGGAGACCTAGAAGGGTGAGCTTTCAAACTTTTATGAGAGAACATATTTCCAAAAAAAGAAAAGTCAAGTGAAATGAGATTGGAGTACTTGACTCCAACAATTTCAAAAAGCCTACGTTGAAGTGTTGTTCATTTCGTTCTAAACCTGTTTGTGAACCTATAGGAGGAAAATATTTAACCTTAATGCTTTCATGTTTCATGGCAAAATCAATTTCGTCTTGTTCATTTTTAATGACCTCAAATGAAGTTAACGACCCAAACACTTTTTCTTGTGGATACAGGGAGTGAAAGTAGGAAGTTCAAGGCACATAGAAGGATTTCCTGTTAATACCCTGTCCCACATTAATAATATTCACTTAACCTGAGGGAAAATTAGGAAACACCACATTTACGGTTGGCATATAATTCCATTGAAGCAATGCTAAGGTTAGCCTAGTGGTTAGGAACTCAACCTACCTGGGGGATGTCTCGGGTTCAAATCCTCATACCCCCACCCCCGCAACATTAGTTGCTCCTTTGAGCTCCAACCTTGAAGATCTCAAAATGTTGGAAAAGAAACGGACCAACTTTATCATACGCAAATTGACTTATGATAAAAAAAATATAAGCAAATAATTTGAAGTACTAGATAGTTGTTTCATGACTAGAGCTGTACAATGGGTAGGGCAGCACACGGGACCCTTTAGCCCGCCCTTTTAAAATGGGGCTCAGCCCATTTATTACATATTTGGATAGGGCTTATTTGGGCTGCTTAAAAAAGGGTTGGGTTCTGGGCTGCCCATAAAACCCATACGGCCCATAATACCCATTTAAAAAAAAAAAAAAAAAAATGGTAAATTGATGGATGAAAATCTTGACAATTCATAATTCGCGACATTTTCTTCCATTAGTTCATTTCTCTCTCCTCTGCTACCACCACCGACCCGCGACCGCACCTGCCACCGCGGCATCACCGCCACCGTCGCACGACTTCCGCGGCATCACCCTTCTTTGTTTACATCCCTCCCAATCTATGTCTATGTCCTTCGCCGCTGCCTCCGCCGATGAAGCCAAAGCCGCCGTCCGATTCGATCCGACCGACGTCGCCAACCACATCGTCCGCGCCCTTGCGCTCGATTTCCAAGGGTTTAAACCTTCCCCGCTCGATTCGAACGACACTGCGCTGTCGCCGCTCGTGGCGGGGTCGCGTTCCGAAGAGGAGAAGGCGGATGTGGTGATGAAGCGGACGGAGCTGAGGATAGAGGTGAGTCGGATCGGGGGAGTTGGGGAGGAGGTGGATGAGTCGGTGTGGAGTGCGGTGGAGAGAGAGCTGAGGGAGGCGGTGAAGCTTAATAAAGACAGTGCCAAGGCCCGGTGTTCGCTTGGTGAGTGTTGCTAGGGGTTGGAGAAGAAAGAGGTGGCTATTTTAGATGGTAGCCCATGTGTAGCCCTACCCAACCCATTATGATATGGGTTAGGCCCTACCCTACCCATTTCAAATTTTTGTACAGCCCATTCAAAGTTCAGCCCTTTTAAAACCAGCCCCAACCCGCCCTAACCCGTCCATTGTACAGGTCTATTCATGACTACATAACCAGTGCATGAAGTGAACAAGAACTACAAAACTAGACGTCTGAGAAAAGAGCACATGCTAATAAAACCAATATTCACGACCTTGAACTCTTAGACAGACATGCATGATCTAAATATCACGTAGCTTTGTACCTATACAATAATCAAAAGATTGCTGTATTTTCAGGATGGAGGGAGGACACCACAAAACACTAAATTCAATTTAGGGGGACATGTGAATAGTGTGACTTCCTCCAATTTGGAACCGTATAACTTTCAAAGTCGTCTACTTTGAAGACAACCACTGTGAATATCCTACTTCCTAAATGTTAACTACTGTGTATGTATATGTCTATCAAACAACCATTCAAGTATCCAAGTCCCCACTCCCTATTGTACTTCATAAAAAGCAGAATTTATCAGCAACATACACAAGTACGTTCTACCAACATAGAGCAATTTTGAGCTAAGCATTCTCTAGTTATTATCTTTATATCTAGTCTCCAAATAACCCTTACATAATAAGATGTATCCTAACCACAAATTAAAAACTTATGGGCTTGAATAAAGCAGTTAACATAGACAATCTGGTTTCTACATTTAACGGTCTTATGTTACTGCATGACAGCGTATCTTTATGAAACACATGCGTCTCGTTTACAAGACAATGTTGAAGCTGATGAAATCCTCTACAGTCCAGCAAATGACTTTGGGTCTTCCACCTCAAAGTACTAAAAGTTTGATATGCCTGACAACCTAACTAAGCTATCATCAGCACTAAGAGAGATTTGATTCAGCTTGAGATTGATGTACAAGTGTACGACTGTAAACCAAGTAGGCATCATACGAGCAAGGAATATTAGAACTTTCATTAGATAAAAACTCTAAATGAAAGTTCCCCTCCAAAAAAAAAAAAAAAAACTATCATTTTTTTTTCTCTTGTACATAGGACTATAGGAGAACCTAATGCAAGTTAATATCATAACCACTAGGCTAACCTTAATTCTGACAGAAAGTTATACTCTATGATAAACTGATTCCCGCCAATCAAATAAAACTAGAAGAAGAACTCGTAAGTTCCGTGTTATTAGTAAGAAGACTTGTCTCAATCATTAGAATTTAGATCAGTAGGTTTCTCTATAACAGGAAAACAACATGGCATGAAAGTAACCATGGCTACATATTTCTGTTGGAAACCACTATTGAATTGAGTAAAGCTATCATCGTAAGTCACGGTCAAACCCGGTACACTAACAATCACTCTAATCAAATTACACCAATCATTCCGAAATTCATACTCATATTGAATTATCATAAGTCATAGTCAAACCCCGTATAGTAACAATCACTCAAATCAAATTACACCAATCATTCCAAAATTCATACTGATATTGAATTAAGCAAACCACTTAGCTAACACTATCATATGCACAAATGGGCATAAAAATCGAAAAGGAGTAAAAGAGGGATATACCTGATCAAGCACAGCCTCAGAGATCAAATCCCCAGCAACCTCCTTACTCTCAGAAACAACACTCAACTCCTCAGCAATCCACTTCCTCCCACTAGGCGTAGGCATTACGCTAGCAAACCTCTGCAAGTCAGGCAACTCCTTAGACATAGTTTTGGCGGCCTTCTTTCGAGCAATGGCGAAAACGAGCTGATCCATCGATTCATCGTTCATGTAAACCTCGAAACTAATCTCGTCTTTGCAGGGAACCACCGCATTGTAAGCCCTAGATATCAAAACATGCCTACTCTTGAGCTCCATTGTCGCCAGCAAACCCTGGCAGTACCTCCGCCCGCTCGCGTAGAACTTGAACACATTCTGCCCTTCTTTCAACAACAGCGGCGAATCTTCGCCTTCTCCGACACCGAGTAAGCTGAAGTTTTTCTCGAAGATGGAGTCTTTGGTTGCGAATTTCGCCGCCCAAGCTAGGGCGAGGTTCACGTTCTCTTTCTTCCCGGTGAAGTAATTGATCAGGAAGATCAACAGAAAGCTCACGCAGATTATCTCGATCGTGAACTTGGCAACGACGCCGTTGAAGGTCAGCGGCTCCGCAGGGGGTGGAGATTCGGTGGCGTCGACGGAGGCGTTGTCTTCGACGGCCTTGGCGGTTGTTTCCTGAGGTTCGGAGGGTAAATCGGTAATTTCAGACGGGAGGCCTTCGAACTCGTCTTCATCCCAGTATTCGAACTGTGAGGCGGGTTTGGAAATGGACGGCTGAGATGAGGTGGAGGTGAAGGGGAGAGAATCGGAGGGGGGAGAAGTGGAAGAGAGAGGATCGGACTGAGTTAAAGTGGGTGGATCGGTGAGACGGATCGGAGGGGAGTCGAGTTCGTCGGCGTCGAGGTCAAGTTCGTCGTCGCCGAAGCCTTCAAAGTGTTGGGAAGTGACGGAGGTGTGGAGGAGGAGGAGGAGGAGAGAGAGAAGGGTGAGTGTGAGTGGTGAGATCCACTTCTTCGTGAGCTTCGCCATTGTTGGATTGTTGGTGGTGGTGAGATGTGATTAAATAATTGGGAGAGAGTTAGATTGGAAGAAGAAGGAGAGAGGGACAACAGAGAACTAATGGTGTGTTTGGCCAAGATTCTGAAGTGTTTCTGAACTGTTTTTGGGTGTTAGAAACTGAAAACTGGTCAAACACCTAAAACTCAGAAACACTTCTAGTGTAAATTTGTTCTTTAGAAGTAGATGCTCCAACTCCATAAACTGTTTCTGAGAAGTAGTTTTGTAAAAGTTGGAGGTTGGCCAAACAGGCCCTAAGACTTGAGTTAGGAATTTGAGTTCGAGACAACTCTTGATATCATGATATGTTTGGCCAAGTTATTGAAGTGTTTTTGGATTGTTTTTCGGTTTTAGAAATTGAGAATTGGTCAGACATTCAAAATTGAGAAACTATTTTTTTTTTTAAATAGTGACCATTACTTATAGTATAAAATTTGTGCATCATAAGTAGAACCTTCGATTTGGAGCTTCTCCTCTAAAAGTTGTTTCTCACAAACTGCTTCTGAGAAGTAATTCTGAAAAAGTTGGAGTTTGGCCAAACAGGCCCTAAGACCCAAAGACACCCTTGTGGTAAGACGAGAGGCCTGCCACGACCAATGACGTCGAGTTATGGTGATTAAACATGTCCCGACCAACCGAGACGAGAGGGAGTCTCATGTTCGTGTCTTGCTTTGCCTTACGAGGATGGCCTAGCGGGAATAAGCGCGGGATCATGAGTGATGCATAGCATCATTTGTACCACTATGACTGGTTAAGGATTGGTCATGGCGCATCACTTGTAAAGCTATGACCGGTTACAGACTCGTTGTGACCAATAAAAGATTAGTCGTGGCGCATCAACACGAAGCATGTACCTAGTGGGAAGTTACTCGAGTGTGTAACTCCCCCACAACGTCTCAAGCTACGGTACTCCGACTCTTCTAGTAGTGTCGGATCCGACGCGGTTTCGAAGTATCTGACGCTGTAACAACCCTAATTTTTCACTAACAATAAAATTATTTATTTAGGATTGTTATGTAGCAATTGACTATCAAGTCAATTGCAAGCTAGTTATATCCATGACTACAACAAAAATTAAATAACTCGATCAACGAAATAAACAGCGAAGACTTGTAGCTAAATTTACAAAATTGAAATCCAAAACAAACAACAATAGTGTTTAAGAGCGTTTCAAAGTAACGTTTGATGCTTTATTAAATAGCTCCCACAATGCAACGACATTCCAATCAGACAATGCGCTTCAATCAACTAACCTGTCAACTGCGGCATCAAAAGAATGACACAGGCCCAAAATAGGGTAAGGACACAACCCAAAACAAAGAACGTCATCACCAAGTGAGTAAGAAATCAAATAGTACAAGAGAAATTAATATACGCGCTTTTAAGGCGCGTAGCTAATAATAATCGAATTAGCAACCCAAAAACAAGCGAAAGATTGAAAAGTAGTGCATGAGTCGTGCCTAGATCAGAGAGCTAAACGGGAGTACAAAACAAAGGACACGAGTCGTACCAACTTGGGCACAAGTCGTGTTGTGCGCGGTCGTGGATCTTAACTCCACAATCAATTCATTAGCTTCATTTTACACTTAATTATTATGCAAGGGTCCTACCCCAAACTAGAATAATACTAAAGCATAAAGGAAAACAACCCTAAAGACCCGATTGTGCACACCTCTCGCTAGGGGGACGGTAGGACGCACTGTTGTAGACACCAAAATTCTATTATTTTAGGTGTTTTAGATAGGTAGGAAATCTTTGTATTTTGAGATATTATCTTAATATCTCATAGATCTAGGGTTTTATCTGTCTTCCCCACCAATTCGTTTTACAACTATTAATGAGACCGTCTTCCTAGGTTAAAAGGGGAGCCAAGATGAAATAAGCCACAAGGCATCATCTCCTCCATACCAAAGGGGATGAGATGAAATAAGCCACAAAGGCCTCGTCTCTTCCCCACAAAACTAGGTCAGATGGATCTAACCCATAAAACGGCCTCGTCACCTAATCAACCCAAAACAGTTCGAGAATAAGTTGATAGGACCCTCAAACTAAAAATCCTAAAATCCTTGGAGATGGCATCATGAGAGTAACGGAAGTTGTAGCACGCAATCTTTCGATAATAAAATTCTTGTATTCCATATTTATTTTCGTATTTAAATTTTTATGGTTTACAACTGTCCCTAGGAGGAAGTCAATTAGGAGACAGGTAGCTGAACTCCGGGCTAGACAAATACCTTGATGAGAGGTTTACATTGCTCTAGGTGGTTTATCGTCGTATACATACACATCTTTAATCCGTCTTAAGTATATTATTCGCGCATAACAACTTTGATTTATAAACGGCCGAAGCCGGAGCAAGATAACAATAGATAATTCACTAGATAATCAAAGTAGAGAATTGACATAGATAACCAATAGATATTCAAAATAGAGGATTGATATATATAGATGATCAATGGATAATCAAAATAGAGGATATGAGTAATGAATCGAAACAAGGATGAACGAATCGGATTATCATGATACGAATAGGAAACTCAAGCTTAAAATCAGGGTCAACATTCTTACGTATCTTCGATCAATTGGCAAGGTTTACCCTACTTATCCTTCTCAAAGTCCACAAATGTCATTTCTTTGAACCCACAACCTAAATTATACAACGACCACAAGGAATTACTATCATGTCGTACCAATTTGACAACAACACTTCCCAAATCATTCCTACAACTCAATTTACCATTCAGCCAACAACATGATCCAATAATCCTTGACCAATTTGGTAATCTCATGCAATTACACTCATAACTTAAACATATGACATCCAAATGAACTCTACTTCGCACCAAATTGGCACAACATACTAACAACCAATCTGACATCAATCTCTCATAATTTAATTAATCAGCATATTAACATGATTTATGTACTAAAACTTAAACCATCAGAACTAGAACTTAACTTAAACTCATAATCCCTAAACTGAACAACAGTCAACACCCCATCAAACATAGCACATACCATCAAAATTCTAGGTAATTCTCAACAACATAACCACCACAAATAATCATAAACCCTAATTATGCCCTAACTTCCATCACTCATCAAAATAGATCACGATAAATTTCAACCCATCACACAACATAGTCAAAACTATAATCCCATGACAATTAAGATCAACAATCTCATAATAGAATCAATTATAAAATCTAGGGCATACTACGCAAGATGAAAAAGAGAAAGGGACAACTTACAACACTCGATAAATCGAGTGAGGAGAAAGTGGAAAAAAGGGGGCGGCGGATGGCGGTGGTGGGAGGCCGCTACTCTTCTCTCTCTTCTTCTCTCTTTAAGGGTACTTTGGTAAGTTTGTCAAAGAGTTACCTAATTAGGAAACTCTTGGGTAACTCGACCCAAAGTAGTAATTTCCCAAATAACTCTTAAAACCCTCATTGTTTCTCCCAAAATGATTAATAAGCGTTATACCCTAATTAAATAAAACTCCAAAAATTGTGGGGGTATTACAAACGCTATCCTACGTGAGCCGTGGTACAGTCATACAAATCTTTTTACCAGTTTCATAGATACGACACGACTCGTAACCTAGATTTTATGGGAGTAGTTATATCTTACAAAAAAAGGTTTATGGTTTTTTTTCTAATTACTCCCCCAAGTTCATTTTTATCTTTTTGTTTCCTTTTTACGCCAATTCTAAATGATCTTCTACTTTCCTTATTTGTGATGTTATTTGTGGTTTTAATGGTTTGTGACCGACCTACATTCATTTTGCACCACATCTTACTACCTGCCACTTACATTGTTGAAGATCAAAGTGAATTGGAGGTAGTATTTATTTTAACTTTTTGTGCCTTTGGGAAGTTATGAAATGGTTGATTGGTACTGAAATACTTATACTCGAAACAATTGTTTGATTAAATTACCTTACAAAATGTGTAAAGGTAATATCAAAAGATTCTCATGTACTAAAAACTATCTTAGCCTTCATTTTATTTAAAACTCTATCGCCCACATCTTTTTACTCTTCTCTCATGTTTTTTCTTGCCACATTATATTTCACTCTCCTCTGTAAATTCATGGCGCATGTTTTTTTTTTTTTTTTTTCAGTGGCAATGACCATTAAACTTCAACAAGAACAGTGACTCAGGTAAGACTTACGATACTTTATACACGACGTTCGTCAATTACCAGCGTATCGGGTGGGTGTCACGAGTCGTGTCAGCGTCTAAGTCACTTCGACACGCGACTCACCGGAAAAGTAACGTGTCCGGAGTAACATAGGTGTCAAGCAAGGAAACAAGTACACCCTCCGTCCCAACTCAAACACCCCACATAAAAAACGACTCGTATTCGAGGAGGGTATACACACTAATCAGTTTATCAAAGTTAAAAAAGAAATTACATGGCGAATTTGATGCATGGGGGCAATGGGTTTATGCTAAGAACAAGAAGTAGAAGACATTCAATACGTTCATAATTCGTACGTTCAACTTCCAGCTGCAATATTTACTAAGTTATTCATTTTTTTGAACTGAAATCAAATGGATAATAAATTTCATGATCTAACCTTTTCGAAAAGTGGTCATATGCTTTAATCGGTTAAGTAACGAAGAAGATATGCCTGTTTTAAGTGGAGTTGTTCAGTTTCTACGCGGGTACACGAGGATGACCGAATTTGCTATAATTCCCAAGCTATGCACGTCCAAGCAAGTTCTTAGTAGATATAGTTCTTACTATTATTTAGTTTCCAAATAAAAAAGGAGCCTATGATGTTGCCGAGTTGTTCTAGTTTAAGAATGTCGGAATTAAGGAAAGTTCTATTAGAACCTTACCTTATTCTCTAAGATCTAGATGTGTCTATTTAGTATATATAGAGAGTCTTATTGTATTGTTTTACAGCTTACACACACATTGAGAATTAATATCGAAGAGTCGAAGGGTGTTTTCTTCAATCTTGTGTCCTTGCGAGGATTTGAGTGGATGCGTTCACAAACACGTTTATCACTAGTCTAAAGATTGACTAGGGGATTAGACAACCAATTGATAGGCGAGATTCATACAAGTTCGTAACTTAGAATCAAGCTTTGATATTGTAGTTTGGGTTCTGAGTTGGTAACTAGGGACGTCATTCATATCTTTAGTTTATTTTCCTTCCATATAAACACAAAACACAAAAACAAGTTCTTTTAGTTTTAATTCTGCTGCTAAAACTCTTAATTTGTTAAGTATAGATTAGCATACGCGACAAGTGGATCGACGTACGTATCAGAATTAGTTAAGATTTGGAACTAACTTGCTATGTAAAGAGTTTTGTTAACCAAAAATCCTAGTTCCTCCAATGGTGAACTACAATCAATGTTTGTACCAGTCAAAATAAAATTAACGTTTTTACATTAATTTTGAACACATTAATTTATTTTTGCTTTTTATTTAATACCCAAAGTACATAGCTTGGGGAGGCTATGTTGCCCACGAAACTGGTGATGTAAGCATCTTGCAAATTCTCTCCAATGGTATGAGCTGATGACATCAGTGGTCTACCAAGCTAAACTACAAAGTTTTTGTTACCATTGAAGATGCTCTAATAGTACGCAACCTTGATTCTTTTTCTATAAATTAAAACTACTCTGACTTTGTTATTGCCTAATCTAGTAGTAATTGTAACATAATTTTTTTATTAAATTTTTTTTTTTACAGAAATTGTTAAACTTTGTAAGCGGGTAAGTGAATGGAAAAAAAAAAAAAGTTTTATATTATCTCCAAATTAACCCATTTCTCATCTTAGACCCATTGATTAAAGAGAGATTCTACAATGGCTACCAAGCCATGATAGCCATTGTAAAACAAGAAAATCAACCGTCCATTCCTATTGAAACAATCCTAACCGTCTAATATTTGATCGAAAATAAATGTAAAAAAACAAAATAAAACCCATTCCCACTGCCCACCCATATATTTTTCACTCTCCTCTCCCCTGCCTCATCCCCCAACCAACCACCGCCCTAGCCCCGCCGCTCGCCCCACACCCCAATCCACTTGTACACCGGCTAGCACCATCATTCGTACCTCCTCCATCCTCAAATTCGCAGCCCCTCGAAATTGTTGCAGCCAAGGAAGTAAATTAGAAAATGGAGGTAGGGAGCGTGGTGACCAGCGATCGATGGTCTCAAAGTTGGTGTTGGGAGGTGGTCAGGTTCCGCCGGTGGTGGTTCGGTCCGGCCATCGGTAGTTGCTGGGGTGGGGAGAGGGAGGGGAAAGAGGAGAGAGATAATTAATTTATTGTTAATAAATTTAATATATTAAACATTAATTAATTATGATCAAACCCTCTTTAATGACTATCATGCCTTGGTAGCTATTGTAAACTTAGTATTAATTAAATGTATGTAGGATCATGACGTACTCCCCCCATTCTTTTTTTTTTATTACAAAGAGAAAGTGGGGGAGTACCAAGTTAGGTAGAGAGAGAAAGTCATTAGACAATACTCCTTCCCTTCCAATGAGATTTTGGACTTTGCTTTTGGACCACAAACCGATATATGGTGGGGCAAAGGTGATGGAGAGGAGAGAGAAATAGAAAATCCTCACAAAACCAATAAAAGGTAAATAGTAGTGAGACCACTTGGGGGCACTATAGTAACTTTACAACACCAAACCCCCCTACATAAGGAAAGTCCAAGAATTCACTAAAACACGCCCAATATGCAATAGTCCAAGATCTCACTGGAACAGAGGAAGTACAAGGGTAGATGTTAGAGGGGTAATTAGTTGTTAATCTTTCTTGGAAACTCATTACATAAACCAAATCAACAATAACCAGTGTCACGCTCTGAAACCATCGCAACACCGCCGCCTAGCACCACCATCACTCAAATTTTAAGCACAAATCCTGAGAAAAATTAAACGGCTCTCTATGCTTCAATCTAAATCTAAAATTTTGATTAATTCAAACTGTAAAGATCAATAAAAATTTATGGGCGCCCAAAAAATACTAAAATTATCAAATTGAAGCGGAAGTTTAGCAAAATTTCTAAGTAGAATAAAAACTACTAAATTTTTTTAGTCTTTTCTAAAAAGAGATGATAGGAAAAGAAAGAAAATGCTCTCTCAAAAGTCCAATTCCATCGATTTTCTCTCTCCTCAACAATCGTGATCATCTATTTTCTTGGTTCGTTGGGTATATATTGATCCCTTTCCGATGACAATGATAAGGAGGTAGTGCGTTTGTTATAGATTTTGGAGGAGAAATAGTTCCAGATCGAGAATGAGAAAAGAAGAAATCTGGGTTTATTTGTGAGTTTTAGATGAGAGAGAATATATTTCAAAATGGAGAGAAGATAAATTGGGGTTGATTGAATGAAATGGTGGTAAAACGCTAACGGTGGAAAATGAAGTAAAAAAGATGATGATGATGATGACGATGATGAAGATGAAGATTGAAGAGAGAAGATGATGATGGGTTGTTGAAATGTTCAATGGATGAGATAAGGTGGGGTTGATGGGATGAGATGAGAAGTTTGATCGGAATCGGGTTGGGCGGGTTAATAAGAATGGATAGATTAATGGTCAATTGGGTTGGGGGTTTTGGGTTAATTAGTATAAGTTTGGGTAATTATAAAAGCCATTACTAAAATTAGTAAGAACATAGTCGGAACGTCATGACACAATATAACACGAAATAGAAACGTAAATAATCAAAAGAAATTGCCAAATAAGGGAAACATAAAGAATCAAAAGAAATGAATCGGAGGGAGTATAAAATTTATAATACACAAGTTTAACTTAGGGAGAATTTCCAAGAACCCCTAGGGTATCCGAGATTTTAGGTATACAACTCAGATTTGCGAATTTCCAAAAATGCCCTGAGGTTTGCAAAATGGTTTTTTTTTCTGTGTTTTTCACTAGCGAACTCAAACACCGTTGCTTGATTTGATTTGGTTTGGTTTTGAAATACACAATCCTTAACCAAATAATTTGAAAAAATGAAAAGATAAAAGAAAAAAAGAAAAAAAAAACTAACCCCAAAATTCGTCCTATTTTCTCTCTCCTCTCCCCACATCCCCCAATGCACCACTGCACTGCCGCGTCGACCGCCCTAACCACCAACCCTCGGGACACTCTTTTTGGAAATATGACCAATCTACCCACGCGCCGCGGAAGCAAACCAATCGACAATAACAAACAAAAGTAGAAAATACGCAAACTAACAAGATAAGACATAGATTTTAGGGACTAAACCCAGGGTAAAACCCTTCAACTCCAAAGGTAAAACCCACCAGCAAAATCGCTGAATTCCACTATATAAAATTGCACCAGTACAACTACCGTCTCGAATTACAACACCGAATTCGAAACACGCTACAAATCAGGAACAAAGATAAACTACCCCTAGCTTACGAGTATAATTAATAATCACCAGTGAATAATACTCCTAGAGATAAACCACACCTAAATAGATGTACTAACCGTTCCTCCACTTTAGACGAACCCTATACTGCATGTACGTTGCTGCCCAAATCAATCACCAGATTTTTTAATCCCGCGAACGTTACACGATACAATATCTGATCATCTATTCGCACCAGTGCGTACATCACGACGTAAAAAATTCAAGCCCTTAATATTTTCGCTCAAACTTTGTCGTACGTACCAATTGTCTCGCAAATTCCAACGAAACTATTACAGAACCAAAGGGATTTGGTATCCCTTAAATACACGTAGCATAAAGCTACATTAACCGACTAAGAAAAAATTTCCATAACATATAAGTGTTATTGGAGACAAAGAGAGTCCAATCGCAAAAAGGATTACGCGCCTTACCAAACCTTGGGTTGGACAACAGGTCGTCAACCCAACTATTCTCCCCCTCCAATCCAAGGGGTAACATCGAAGAATCTACCATTGGCCTACCGTAATTGTCAGCTGCACACCCGAGTTCGGTCCTCGCCCTGACTCACTACCACGGCCAATGCACCTTGTACAGCCGAACAAGTCAAATGCGTCATTTGACTCCGGAGAGGAACCTCCACCCCTCCACTCTACCACCAGCAGGAATTTTTCTACCCTTGCCCCCGTCTGCAATCGGGAAACAATTAACCTTCTCCATCGCAAAAGAAACACATCAACATCTTTTCCGTTCCCAGTCGTGTAAGGTCTTGATGGTAAAACCATCCAGACGGTACAAACCATCCAGACAGTACAAACCACGATGCAACTCCCCCTTTATGAGGACCACTGAACCCTTAGTCACCTAAAACACTCCCCCATGAGCTTTGTACTCATAACCTTGGGAGTCAAACTGACTAAGTGAGATTTGATTCTTCCGCAACTTTAGAACATATGCTACCTTGTCCAAAGTATGCACCACTCCATTACCATTTTTGATTTTCACCACCCCAACACCCATGACATCAACCGTCGAGTCATTCGCCAAACTCAACTTCCTAGTCATACTTTCTTGAAGCTCATCAAAATACTGTTTCCTGGAGCAAACGTGACTGACACTAGCAAAATCTAACACCCATTCTTCCTTGGAAGAAGCATCGCACTCATCCGTAACCGTAAGTAAGTCACCACAAGGCGTGAAAGAGGAGTCACCATTCTCTTCAATCCTAACCAAGTTGGTGTCACCCTTACCATTACCCTTATTAGGACAATACCGCCTAATATGCCCAAGGTTACCACACTTGTAACACTGCACCTCATTGCTAGAGGTGTTCCTAAACCGAGACCTGTCATGATTCGACCTAGCATCCCTATTCGACGATCGACCTCTCCAACCCCGAGCAACTGCTACCGTATCCGAGTCGTTGCTATGTATCCCAGCTTTGTCCTTCTTCCTACCATTAAATGACAATAAAGCTGCCTGCGCCGGATCCATCGTAATGGTATCCTTTCCGCATAAAATAGTATCCACATAATTATCATATGCATCCGGGAGAGAATTGAGAAGTAACAACGCCTTATCTTCCTCCTCAAGTTTTACCTCTATCTTTTTCAACTCATCTAACAGTCCATTGAACACATTCATGTGACCAATCAGATTTTCATCCTCGTCCATCCGTAACCGATATAACCATCGCTTCAACAATAACTTGTTGGTCAAACACTTCGATTTGTAGAGTTTCTCCAACTTATCCCATATCTCTGATGGAGAGTCCTCATCAACTACACAATTGATGACTGTATCCAAGATGCACCACCTAATGGTGCTAGCACATTTATCGCAAATATCTTGCCAGTCGGCATCACTCATCGTTGTTGGCTTGCCCGTATCTCCTTTCAATACTTTTGATAAGCCAAGGTGTACCACGAGATCCTTCATCCTTCTTTGCCAAAGGGTGAAACTACTTTTACCGTCAAACTTTGTCACGGCAATTTGAGACCCCATATTTGACATCCTTGCCGGTTAAACCACATGTACCTAAATTAACACAAAACCTAGCTCTGGTGCCACTTGTTGGGAAATATGAACAATCTCCCGCGCGCCGCGGAAGCAAACCAATCGACAATAACAAACAAAAGTAGAAAATACGCAAGCTAACAAGATAAGACACAAATTTTAGGGACTAAACCCAGGGCAAAACCCTCCAACTCCGAAGGTAAAACCAACCAGCAAAACCGGTGAATTCCACCATATAAAATAGCACCAGTACAACCACCTTCTCGAATTACAACACCGAATTTGAAACACGCTACAAATCAGGAACAAAGATAAACTACCCCTAGCTTCCGAGTATAATTAATAATCACCAATTAATAATACTCCTTGAGATAAACCACACCCAAATAGATGTACTAATCGTTCCTCCACTATAGACGAACCTTGTACTGCCTGTACGGTGTTGCCTAAATCAATCACTAGATTTGTTAATCCCGTGAACATTACACGATACAATATCTGATTGTCTATTCGCACTAGCGCGTACACCACGACGTACAAAATTCAAGCCCTTAATATCTTCACTTAAACTTTACCGTACATACCAATTGTCTCACAAATTCCCACGAAACTATTACAGAACCAAAGGGATTTGGTATCCCTTAAATACACGTAGCATAAAGCTACATTAACCGACTAAGACAAACTTTCCATAACATATAAGTGTTATTGGAGACAAAGAGAGTCCAATAGAAAAAAGGACTACGTGGCTTACCAAACCTTGGACTGGACAACAGATCGTCAACCTAACACACTCCAACCACCACCTGGGGCGGGCTATGCAGCGACTTTAGAACGATAGGTTTCTTCTCGCGCCACCGCCTCACGAGGCCTCTTTCTCTAATTTTCTCTCTCCTCCCTGAATCCATTCCCCTGTCGTCATCCACTCTCACCACCGTCAACACAATCACCACCACCCCAGCCCGAGAGGCGTTCTCCGGTTACTAGTATATCAAAATTTGTATTATACTTATCAGTATTTGACAATTAGGATAAGTAATGAAACTAGGACCCCTATATTAGGATAAGATAAATTTCAGCCATTTGATTTTTCTTAACCATGGTTAAACAAAGTTCCTATAATACACATTACCACTCAAGATTACAAAATATTATACTTTTTTATATACTCAAAATAGTTTTTCCTTACTTAATTTGATTTAGTCAATCAATTCTAACTTATCCAAAATATTTCATTTTTTAAGGAAAGAGAACTTAATTAATTTCCAATTTCAGGAAAACAAAAAATGAGTCCGGTCTTTGCAAAAATAAAGTAGACATACTAAATGTGCACTGTCCATTGGACCCCTTGTATAAACCCCAATTCCTCGCTCGAATTTTCTGCCATTCTTACTCTCATTTTCTCTCTCCTTTGCAAATTGTTGAATGTAGACAACCTCATAACCTCGCTCTCACGTTTCACCTTCATTGGTTAGCAACTTCTCCTCACCTCAAACAAATCTCATATCCATTATACATCACCGACAGCCCCCCACATCTTCGCCGCCTAGCCCCTAATTCACCGGCCACCATTATTTTTTCGACAACTTTTAAACTTCTATCTCCGGCTATCGCTCAAATCGAGTGTGTAGATTTAGAGTAGATATTTGATTTTTTTTTTTCTAATTTGAAGTTTTAATAACATAAAATACATCATGGGCGACATAATTAAGAAAGAAAAGCCATCCATGATTTTTAGATGCAGTTGTTTTGACAAACAATTCCTTGAATGGTAGTACAAAAAAAAAAAAAAAAAAAATTAAAACGAAAACAAATATATTTGCATAAAAAACCAAATCAACAGCTTCTGCTGCTCCCTTCGTTTCTTTCGGCCATCATCATTATTATAAATTACAATCTCAATTCAATGATCAACATTAACCATCATCGCCATTTTCATCATCTCGTCACTTTCCAACCCGCCGCCATCATTGATTTATGACGATTCCGTATAAGCGGTCACCCCATGTGACAATCCGATGGCTATCCCGAGGATAGTAGAGCTTGCGGTGGTTATGTGGGTGCGATGGTGGCGGTGGTACGAGGTGGTGATGCTATCGCCGGTGTAACACCCCGTATTTTTGGGTAATTATTTAATAAAGGTGTTACTTTTTAAATCGATTATTGGAAGATAAAATGAGTTCCTATAATTGAGTTTGGGTCGGGTTTATGGATCACTTATCTCACCCAACGAATAAAGCCCAAACCCGAGTCTACCCTCATACCTATATATACATATAATAAAGAAAACCCTTGCTTTATTTCATAACCATTCGGCCTCCTTCTCTCCCTCTCTCTTCTTTTCGTAGCCTCTACCCGCATAAAATTCACAGCATCACTGTGTCAACTTAAAACACACATAATTCTCTCATATGATCTCTAATTGGAGCGTGGTTGGTGGCGTTAGAACCGTGCTTTCGATACAAATTCGGGAAGATGTAGATCGTGCCAAGATTCTATAGGATGCTACTTGTGGAGCTGTTTTAGTGGAGATGTGTCTATCTACCCGAGAATCTGTTCCGCCCCTCGGTATTTTAAGGATTCCCGTCGACTCCTAAGGAATTTGAGAACGAGATTTTGTGGAGATGTTCCTTACTCTAGCATTGACAATATATCAAAAATTGGTAAGATCTAGATCCAAAAAGTTATATTATATTTCGTGGGTAACCCTAATTCGTGTTTATGGTTCAGTGTGAGATCGATTCCCGTTGATCCACTTGGAGTTTGTGGACAAAATTTGGAGGAAACATTCCTGACATTACCCTTTATGTCATACTAAATTTTGGTGGTCATACGATGTTGGAGGTAGGAGTTATATATGTTTCAATACCACTGTCTTCTTTTAGATTCATGATATATTAGTTAATTTGTGAGATTATGGCTTATGGTTATACTTTGTGAATCAGGGGATCATCTATTGAGTTTGTGATTGATTGAGCGTCTAGATTGTGGATTCAAGGAGGTGTAGATCATTGACTTGGTTATAAGAGTTTAATTTAAGAATTAGCGTTGAAAGGTAAGAACGTTTGATCATTCATCTTTGGACTATTCTATTCTCTCACTTGATTCACATGTTCACTTGCTCATTATTCCTACATTTGATTCATAACCATACACTTATTCAATTTTTCTACGCTTGTTTCAATATATATGTATATATTCGTTCATAACCCGTTTGAGTTTGCTCGACCTCGGCCTCTCGGCTTCCTTACTTGGCCTCGGTCTTTTGTGATCCGAGCCTCTCGGCCAATCGGCTAATCGGCCAGTCGGCTTCTCGGCCGAGTGGTATGCTTTTGTTGATCTTGGCTTGTGTTTTTCGATTGTGTTGAATTATTGAATCCGGCTGTGGCCATTTATAAATTGTATTATCGAATAACGTACCATCAAATAATGAACATAAAACGGATGAAAGAAAATGACGATATGATTACCACCTAGAGTGAATGTGATGCGGCACGGACCGATCACTGTTTATACCTCTGATCAAGGTACTGTTTCGGTCGGAGTAGCTACCGACTGCCTATTAGGCTTTCCTCCTAGAGGTACGCATCCTACTGGATCTCTAGCGAGGGGTGTGCACATTTTAAGTCTTTAGGAATCGTTTATATGTACTCTAGCTCGCGCCGGAACGAGATTGTGGTGGCTGCGGGGTAGGAGCCCAGCCGTGTATGATTGACAAGACCGTTTGTCTCGTCAGCGATACGTGACTATCGCACTGCCGTGTCCCGATGGTACTCTATATTCATTGTTACATCCAGTGCTTATTATTTGTTAGCTACGCGCCTTGAGGCTCGTATCTTTGTTTCTCTGCTTTATGTTTCTTACTCAGCCTGTGCTGACGTTCTGTTTTCTGGTTTGTTCCCTACCTTATTTTGGGGCCTACGTCATTCTCGATGGCGTAGTTGACAGGTCTTGATGCTTTGGATGCTTGCTTGAGGAGTCGATTTGCATGTTGGGGATTCACAAACATTTATTGAAACTTTATTTCTTTTGGATTATGTAATTTGAGTTTGGTTTTGAGAATTGTAGTTCGACAGTTTTAAGACTTCCGCTGTATCTTTCTTGTTTAGTTTGTTGTGTCTGAATTTCTAGCCTAGCAATTGACTTGGTAGTCAATTGCGGCGTGACAATTCTAAATTTATTTCTATTTATAGTTGGTCAAAATTTAGGGTTGTTACAGTTGGTATCAGAGCGTTAGGTTCTGATTCGTCGAGTCTACAAAAGTTTTCAAAACAAATTTTGAAAGTTTTAAAATGGGGGCGAGTCGGGTGCATTCATTCGCATGCTAGTTGCTACGTGCTACTTGTTTCTTGTACTACACCATGGAGTTCTTGGATTGATTTTTGGGTGTTCTAAAAGTGAATATTTTACACCGACCCACTTTGGAGATTATCTTTGGTGCTAACAGTAATTGATGATCTATTGATTTATGAGTTTCGAAATTTAGTTTATTGTTTCGAATGTGATATTGAAATGCTTAAGGCGACTAGGGTATTGGAATAGATTGACAGTATTGCAAGTTAAATAGAGGCATTAAGCACCTTTTGGGTTTATATTAGGGATGAGTTGAAGATGATGATAGTATGATTGTATTTGAGCACTGAATGTTTATAGTTATCGAGGATTTGGCCATTTTAGGTGAGATATGAGACAGAACATACCCTTGGGTTTGTGTATGTGAGATGGTGGTAAACCACAAATTTGGAAGCAATCGTCTACTTCCTCTTTTCCTAACCATAAAACTCTATTCATGGTATTGAATCAAATAAGATCGTTGGGAAAAATGAATCGAGACGAACCTATGCTTATTCCTGTAGAAACAGCCGACACTACTCAATCTAACTTTGCTCCACCAATTGAAACTAGTACAACGATTATTTTAAGAGAAAGTGAAAAGTCGAAGAAGGGACTAGTAATGGTGAGTCTATGAAGGAGCTAAGCTTATGCGTGGTAGGTTCTTGTATACTCGACCTTACGTCATTCAAATGCCATCGACGCGGATTTTAAGTAACGTTAAGAGAACTGAGAAATTGGGAATGCCAAGTAACGTTAAGAGAACTGAGAAATTTTATTGAGGATATCAGGCATATGATTGTTTTCGACATTTTGGGGTTAGATGACAAGGATTTGTTATGCAATTTACGGTACTGGAAGCACCTAAATTTTGAAGGAACTCTCGAAATGAATCAAATTCTGTTGGGACAAATTGAAGGTCAATATATAATTCTGCAAGAGTTGTGAGGTTTTAAAGTAGTGCAAGTTAGAAGTGACACGATTTTGGGTTCGATACTTTAAAATTGAGGATTTCTGTGATTTCCCTTGCTTTGTTTTCTTTGCATTTAGACTATGTGTCTTGTAATCATTTTAGAAAAAGGAGACAATGCCCCTATAAATATGTTCAGGTCAATGTTATTTGATTGAGATCACGTGCTATCTGAAAACTTATATGTCTGTGTGTTTTGTGTCCTCGACTCACCCGTTCTAAATGGCCGGACTCGGTTTGACCGATGGCTCACGTTGGCACCAAGGAGAGTGTCCACCGGTCTTGGCCAAGGCGCAGCCTGCACTACTTTCCGTCTTTCTCCTTACAGAATTTGAATCGAATCAGTAATTGATAAATCATATGGGCGAGTTAAACAGGAAAGCACTACTCTAATTTCGTATGATCAAATAAAACACTCGAATAATACGGTTGGTTGATTATTAGTATTACATGGGATTTCATACTTGGTTCATTTGAAAGTCGTACCATAAAGGTAAATTATTTACCTCGGGACCCATAACAAGATTCTTCAAGTTAGGGCCGTTTGGGTAAAGGTTGGTGCTTATGGGTTTTAAGCGAGTAATCAAATTTGATTTGGGACTATATTGTATGAATTACGGCTAGCGTTGGTAATTACTGCCTATGCATGATTGTAGTATTATGGAATATAAATGAGCAAAAGGACACATTCATGAGTTCTCGAATCATCGATATATCTGTATGAGTTTTCTTTCGGTAAATCATATGATAGAAGTGTTGGGCGCCTAATATATAATGGGAAGTGAAATTTTGAGGTTATCATGAGGATTGATCAATTAAAATTGGGTATTAAAATTTTAGAGGTACAATTAGATGGTTTGGGGACAAAGATTCAACGTTCAAGGTCAGTTACATCTATTGGTACGTGATTGGTATAATTAATAAAATGGAAGAGATAACATGGTTATGACTTCAACAATTGTTCGAAAACCGAAGTGGTGAAGGAGATTCAACTAGTCGCGTACATGCAAGACTCGAAGGAAATGAGACACATTTGTTTGTTACAAGGTTTGAACCTCCAACCTACAAGTCAAACATAACACAACAGAACCACTAGGACAATATTTGTTTCATAAGTTGCTTCTGGACTTTCAACAAGGGAGTGTAGACGTAAGTAGAAAAGGAACGTCGCTGTGCTACAACAATATCGAGGACATAAGTTAGTAGGACTGATGTACCATATAATGTGTAGGGCAAAGTCGACATAAAGATATTGTTTGAATCCAAGGTTAATTTTGAGACTTCATATGCATGGAATGCTATTATTCACGAGTGGTGTTTGTACACTATGCCCTTGGCATCGGTCTTTCTGAAGGCATTGTAGATCATGTTTTGGTGGATAAATTAAGATTGAGATGGGGCGTGCTTAGTGATTGACACCCAAGTCTAATGGAAAAGATAACGTATGGGGCGCTATATCTAATTTGGTTAAATTTACATTCTTGACGTTGTGGCTTGCGACAAATGAACTTAGTCGATATGGATTGATAGTGTTTACCCTGACAAACAAGTTAATGGAATGTGAAGTAATTTCGAGGTGGTAGCGTTGTTGCGCCCTATGAGTTCAAGGCACTTTGAGCATCATATCTCGAGATTTGAAGTCGTTGGAGGCTTTGATTTTAATTTCAAGTTAAAGGATGACTCCTAGTACATTTTGGTTTAAATAACTAGGAAAGGAATGAGAACTTCGAAGATGTAGAGTTATGGGATTGGAATTGTCGTGGAAGAAATTTAAAAGTGTTAGATAATCGAAAAGGACTTTGTATAGAGGATCTAGCGATTGTTATTATGATCAGAGTTGATACTACCTACATAACGCCTATGGTATTGAGTTACTGAAAATAAAATTAAACCCCTTTTTGAGAAGTTACAGTTGTATTGCATTAGTTCAGGCGGCTTTGGTGTTATGAAACAGATGAGAAGACAACAAAAGAGAACTAAGGATAATCATATCAGTTTTAGCTTGACAAGTTTGAGACTTGAGGCTACATGTTTACAAGGACGAAGTTTCTTCAAGTCAATTTAGGATGATGGTCTTAATGACTAAGGCTAAAAAGTGCGTCAACACTTGGGAACTTTGGATACGAATATGTGTTTGATCAAGTCCCGAAAGGGTTTCCTTGCAGTTACATAAAGCTTGTGTATTGCTTTAAAGTCTACACCTGTGAGACATGGATTCAAGAAGACTCCAATGTGCAAGAAACAGAGAAAAGTGACTCCGAGGCCTGTACAATATGTTTTGAGGATCAAATGAGAATTGGATATGGAAGGAAAACTCCTAGCTAACGGGTGATACTCTTAACACATTAAGGTCATATGATTATATGATTAAACTCGTTCGCACAACCAAAGAAGTTGACTCTAAGTATTACCTAAGGGTTGATGTGAGTCATGAACGGATAAAATTTGGAGAACTACAGCGGGCGTGTTTAGGAAACCCAATGAGTATGAGGAGAATGACCTACTTGAATTGAGGTTAAAGTTGTGATTATAGTCTTAAAGTTTAGAGACATTCGAGTTTAGGCCATCACGAAAAGGGTGAAATAGGTGTATAATTCAAGGATCTAACATCAGACATTCAGCGAGATTACTGAAACTTAATGAGTAGTATGAGACGACAAGTTAACGATGAGGTGGAAACTCAAAAGTTGTGGTCAACAACTTAAGGATTTATGGAACCATCGTGAATGGCATAGAGAATATAAAAATCCCGGACACACCAAGCAAGCATAAAGGTCTATGTAAAGTCATTAGCAAAAAAAAATGAGTCTACTCAGTGCGATAAAACAGTTATTAGATGACGACAATATCTTGCCGGGGTAAAACGACACTAGATGACAACAATTATGGAGATGAAAGTTTAGCTTAAAAGGTTACAACGTCTTTTATGAGCTCACAACAATATAACGAGGATGACGACTTGAGTGGCTCACAATAGAGGGACGATCGATGTCAATTCACTTTGTCGAACAAGAATGTGAAGGATACATGGAATGTTAAGATATTATTTAGCCAGCTGCCTATATGCATTAAGAAATATGACTGTGGAAGTTCAACTTACATGTGAGTTGAGATTTTAGATACAAGTTCTACGACGGTGGTCTTGATACTAAATAGTACTCTGAGGTTTAAATGACAATACCTTGTGTAGATGCGAACACTCCAATAAAGGTTTGACATGGAAGTGGCAACGATGAGATTCAAATGGACATAAATATTTCAGTAAAACTTCTAAGGATCGAGATATGGTACAAGTTTGAGTTGCCGGCCGGCTTCAGGAAAGGTTCTATTATAGTAATGTGTTCCATGTCTATCAACGACAATCACGAGGAAATACGACAAAGCATGGTCGACCTGGGGATGAGAAAGAGACAATGAAATATTAATTTGGGAAACACAAGTGAAAAGTGGCATTTATCGATGGTCAGATAATTTCCCCGCATGATACATAAAGTACATTGGTTCGAGGACGAACCTTTTCTTTAAGGGGGATGAGAACGTCGCATGTTCGTCCTTGGCTCTGAATTATGTGAATTACGTGATTTCACTTGTTATTATATGAATCGTGTTGCATCTTATCGAATTATTCTGATAAATTGACATACTTACTACATGCACTGACGATGCATGTATACCTATTCTGTGCACTAGTGATGCACACGTACTCGTTTTGTGCACTGACGATGCACACGTATTGACATACCATTTCTCACTCCTTTCCTTTCATACATGCAATTATGTTGTTGAGTCACTACTTATTCTCATCGTATATGGTGTCCTAGTACCATGTATATTATCAAATACATATAAGCCTATTTACTTTCATCTCCCTCTCTTTGCTCGAATGCTCAAGCGGTTGTAAATGGAGTTGTGTGACTGAACAAGTGTTTGGAGAACTATAAACTTGGAAGGACGGTAATTGAGGACACTTTGGAGAATGAATTTAAGATTCGGGACGAATCTTTGTTTTAAGGGGGGAAGACTGTAACACCCCGTATTTTTGGGTAATTATTTAATAAAGGTGTTACTTTTTAAATCGATTATTGGAAGATAAAATGAGTTCCTATAATTGAGTTTGGGTCGGGTTTATGGATCACTTATCTCACCCAACGAATAAAGCCCAAACCCGAGTCTACCCTCATACCTATATATACATATAATAAAGAAAACCCTTGCTTTATTTCATAACCATTCGGCCTCCTTCTCTCCCTCTCTCTTCTTTTCGTAGCCTCTACCCGCATAAAATTCACAGCATCACTGTGTCAACTTAAAACACACATAATTCTCTCATATGATCTCTAATTGGAGCGTGGTTGGTGGCGTTAGAACCGTGCTTTCGATACAAATTCGGGAAGATGTAGATCGTGCCAAGATTCTATAGGATGCTACTTGTGGAGCTGTTTTAGTGGAGATGTGTCTATCTACCCGAGAATCTGTTCCGCCCCTCGGTATTTTAAGGATTCCCGTCGACTCCTAAGGAATTTGAGAACGAGATTTTGTGGAGATGTTCCTTACTCTAGCATTGACAATATATCAAAAATTGGTAAGATCTAGATCCAAAAAGTTATATTATATTTCGTGGGTAACCCTAATTCGTGTTTATGGTTCAGTGTGAGATCGATTCCCGTTGATCCACTTGGAGTTTGTGGACAAAATTTGGAGGAAACATTCCTGACATTACCCTTTATGTCATACTAAATTTTGGTGGTCATACGATGTTGGAGGTAGGAGTTATATATGTTTCAATACCACTGTCTTCTTTTAGATTCATGATATATTAGTTAATTTGTGAGATTATGGCTTATGGTTATACTTTGTGAATCAGGGGATCATCTATTGAGTTTGTGATTGATTGAGCGTCTAGATTGTGGATTCAAGGAGGTGTAGATCATTGACTTGGTTATAAGAGTTTAATTTAAGAATTAGCGTTGAAAGGTAAGAACGTTTGATCATTCATCTTTGGACTATTCTATTCTCTCACTTGATTCACATGTTCACTTGCTCATTATTCCTACATTTGATTCATAACCATACACTTATTCAATTTTTCTACGCTTGTTTCAATATATATGTATATATTCGTTCATAACCCGTTTGAGTTTGCTCGACCTCGGCCTCTCGGCTTCCTTACTTGGCCTCGGTCTTTTGTGATCCGAGCCTCTCGGCCAATCGGCTAATCGGCCAGTCGGCTTCTCGGCCGAGTGGTATGCTTTTGTTGATCTTGGCTTGTGTTTTTCGATTGTGTTGAATTATTGAATCCGGCTGTGGCCATTTATAAATTGTATTATCGAATAACGTACCATCAAATAATGAACATAAAACGGATGAAAGAAAATGACGATATGATTACCACCTAGAGTGAATGTGATGCGGCACGGACCGATCACTGTTTATACCTCTGATCAAGGTACTGTTTCGGTCGGAGTAGCTACCGACTGCCTATTAGGCTTTCCTCCTAGAGGTACGCATCCTACTGGATCTCTAGCGAGGGGTGTGCACATTTTAAGTCTTTAGGAATCGTTTATATGTACTCTAGCTCGCGCCGGAACGAGATTGTGGTGGCTGCGGGGTAGGAGCCCAGCCGTGTATGATTGACAAGACCGTTTGTCTCGTCAGCGATACGTGACTATCGCACTGCCGTGTCCCGATGGTACTCTATATTCATTGTTACATCCAGTGCTTATTATTTGTTAGCTACGCGCCTTGAGGCTCGTATCTTTGTTTCTCTGCTTTATGTTTCTTACTCAGCCTGTGCTGACGTTCTGTTTTCTGGTTTGTTCCCTACCTTATTTTGGGGCCTACGTCATTCTCGATGGCGTAGTTGACAGGTCTTGATGCTTTGGATGCTTGCTTGAGGAGTCGATTTGCATGTTGGGGATTCACAAACATTTATTGAAACTTTATTTCTTTTGGATTATGTAATTTGAGTTTGGTTTTGAGAATTGTAGTTCGACAGTTTTAAGACTTCCGCTGTATCTTTCTTGTTTAGTTTGTTGTGTCTGAATTTCTAGCCTAGCAATTGACTTGGTAGTCAATTGCGGCGTGACAATTCTAAATTTATTTCTATTTATAGTTGGTCAAAATTTAGGGTTGTTACAGCCGGAGTCTTTATCACCATCGGAAACAATGGCCCAATAGAATAAATTACATAATTTTTGGTAAAGTAAAAGCTGTTTTCTGTAGGGGTACACGTATGCCGTTAGTTGTATCACCCAAGCTAATATGAGCCCTCGATAGTAACTGAACCGTTTAGTTCCTTTTGGGACTGGAGAGATCAAAATACACTGGCTAAAGATGAAATATGTGAGAAATTAATTCCATATGATTGTTTGCGTACCAGTCAAGAACGGGAATAGAGAATTTATGAAAAAAAAGGAGGAAGGAGAATCCATAGAAATAAGTGAGCATACGTGAAGGTGAGATGAGACAGTTGTGGATTTTATTTTATTTTTTGAAAGGAGAGACATTCGTAATTATTATTTAATTACTAAACATAGTTAAATCTTATCCTAATAGTCAAAAATTGACAATCACCATACAATCATCGCTAGTATCCTATCCTATCCTATATCTGTATATGAATTTGGGTTGCAAAAGTGTGGTAGAGTCATTTGTCCAATTTTAATAGGTTAAAAGTAGGGACATTGGTTACTTCAAGTTTTAGGTCATACCATTCACATTGCAATATGCATACGGTCACGCATGTACATTTAGTTTGTGCATGAATCTTTAAAACAAGAGTAAGTACAACTCATGTCACTGCTTTAGTGGTGCATGAATTTTAGTGTTTTTATTTATTATTATTTATTATTATTACTTATTCAAAGGAGATGTACAAGGTAAATAGAGAGGTTAAATGTCTTAAATATAATGTCAATCTTTCATCCAACTCCCAATTCCCAAGGTTAACATCACCTAAAAAACAAAAATTAAAAAACAAAAACAAAAAATTGTGTTACACACTTCTTTATAAGCAACAACCACTTACTAAAGAAAATTAATTACAATATCAAAATGTTGTTCGTGACACGTTGTATCATGTACAGGAGTTGTTGGCATCAAACATCGACATAATGTTGTTCGTGACACGCTGGTTGACATCTGTTATCGGTCAGGGATCTCAACTAGAAAGGAGGTTGACATTAGTATGATTGGTGCTGATGGCCGACCTCTTCGCCCAGCAGACATGCTGCTTTATTCTTGGGATAGAGGGCGTGACGTTTGCGTCGATTTGACCGGGTCGTCGCCCTTGACTCAGACGGCATTGATTGATTTTGAACCAGGTAAGGTGGTGCGGGAAGCGGCCGGTCGTAAGCGTGCTAAGCATGAGGCTAGGTGCGCTGCTTTGGGTTATGTGTTCCTACCCTTCTCTTTCTCCTCTTTGGAGGAGTTGGAGCCCACAGTTGTTTCTCTGCTTAAGCGGATCTAGCAGTTCTCCCGGACGCAAGATTTCGGTGCGCAGGCTGCAGCTCATATTTCTACTAGGATTGGTTTTTCCATAGCAAAGGGTGTGGGGGTTCAGATTGTATCTCGGCTCCCCACCAGCTTCTTGTAAATTATTATTGATTTTTAGTGATATGATAATATAATATAAATATCAAAATTACAATTAAAATAGGAGAGCAAGCAATTCAAAAGAACATCGAAACCAAAAAAACGGTCAAGAATGAAATCAATTGAGAAACTAATAATCAGAAAAACCAAGATAATCTACAGTATACATAACGTATACAGTGGTACCAATTTCATTGACGGGAAAATAGCACCCACGCAACCACCATATCACACGGATCTAAACTGGATTATAGAAGTTAAAGTAGCTCGGATTTACGTGATGATTGTGGTCGAATGATTTAAGGTAAAAGTGACTTAGAACTACATGATTATAAGGGCAAAATGGTACCGAGATATGGGATACAGGAATAAAATGAAAATAGTGAAAATAATTCATTTTAGAACAAAACCACAAATCATTTTAGAACAAAAGTAGCTAAGTTTAGAACGAAAATCGGTCATTACAAAACTAAAGTAAATCATTACAGAACCTAACGGGCCATTTGAAAACAAATACAAACCGTTACAAAAAAAAAACATCTTTACAAAAACAGTTCATTAAAAAACATAACTAAATCATTGCGCAACATGAACAAATACGAGTAATTACATAACATAATTAGATACACACCACAAACTCTACCTAGTGCTATAAAGTATAAACAATCGATAAAATGGCCGATATGTATCTTTGTTATAAATGCTATAAACATGAATTGTTTTTATCCTGAAATGAATCATTTTTTGTTTTGGAATGAATGGTTTTTGTCCTGAAATGGATGGTTTTTATTCTGGAATGAACGGTTTTTGTTCTGAAACGAATGATTACTGTTCTAAAATGAATGGTTTACTATTCTAGAATGAATGGTTACTGTTCTAGAATGTATTATTTTTGTTTTGGAATTGATGATTTTTTGTACCAAAGTGAATGATTTTTGTTTTGGAATGATGTTTTTTTTTTTTTCTCGTGAAATGAATGGTTTTTGTTTTGGAATGAACTGTTTTTGTCTTGAAATGAATGATTTTTGTATCCAATGAATTGTTTGTCCTGAAATGAATGATTTTAGTTCTGGAATGAAAGGTTTTTGTTCTAAAATGAATGGGATTTTTTTTTTTTTCAAGCAAATATCAGTAGCATTTTGTTCATCTATATTAAGGGAATAAAAGCAAAGAGCTTACAAGAAAACTTTAAAACCTTAAATCTCAAGCATTTAGAAGATCTACAACATCTTCATTTACAACTCCTTTAAGGTAGCTATCTATTCTAACACACACATAGAACTTATTTTACCTAATCAACCACTCCACATCATGCTCTTCATCTCTAAAAATTCTACAATTTCTTTCATACCAAATCATAGAGATAGTGGCAATCAAACTACACCTCGACCATTTACTCTTCCAATGCCTCTTCTTCACATGAGTGCTATACCAAATCATAATACTCCTCAGGCTGCTTCTACCAGTGCTCATTCCAATCCAAGCCTGAATTTGATGCCATACTTCTGCAGAGTAAGTACAGCTGAAGAAAAGATGCTGATGGCTTTTCATATCCCTCTTACACAGGCTGCACCTGTTAACTAAAACCATGTCTCTCCTTACTATGTTATCAGTAGTGGCCAGTCGATTTTGGACAACCAAATTTGTTGTAAAACTATGCTAAAAGAACATTCACAGCATCCCAAACCACCCTCATCTCCTTTCTTCTTCTCTGCTTTGTTCTGAAGAAATCATAAGCTTTGGAGATGCAGAATTTACCTTCAGGTGCCCTAGACAAAAGTGTACCCTTAGCCTGATCAACAGAGCCAGATTTTGTTAGAATTGCATTTCTCACTAATATAATGCCCTTCAACAACTCAACATCCTTACTCTTTGCACTGATTTCCCATATTGAATTTGATTTCAGCACATAGTAGTTGATCCACTCACACCACATGCTCTTCTTGTTTTCCTGGAGAAACCAGATCCATTTTGCTATCAATGCCATATTCCAGCTCAAGACCTCTTTTATATGAAATCCTCCTTCATTTCTAGGAGCACAGGAGCTTGTCCAGCTCTTGTACAACATTTTCTTCTGCCCCTCCTTAATACCCCAAACAAAATCTTTGCACATTCTATTTATCCTCCTTATGACTCCCTTTGGTAGTAAGAAACTCGAGCACCAGAAGTTTTCCAAGCCAAAAATCACTGAATTGATCAAAAGACATTTCCCAGCAGAAGAAAGTAGCTGACTTGACCTATGCGTGATTTTTGCCTTAATTTTGAGGATAAGGCTATTGTACATGTTCACCATCAGTCTTGAGTTATTCAAAGGGACACCAAGATATCTGAAGGGGAAAGCTCCTTCTATGACCCCTGAGATTTCCGGGATTTGTTGCTTAAGATCCTGTTGTACCCCTCCAAAGTACATCTCAGTTTTAGCTGGGTTTACTTTTAAACCTGAAATATCTGCGAATCTTCCCAAACAAACAACCACAACTTTGACTGAAGGAGTATCCCCCCTAGTAAAGATCATGAGATCATCTGTAAATGTAAGATGGGTGAGCCTTAATTTTGCACACTTAGGGTGAAAAGAAAACCCAGGGTAATTGGCCAGCTTTCTCATCAACCTCGACAGGATTTCCATGCTCATTACAAAAATATAAGGAGAGATTGGATCCCCCTGTCTCACTGCACTTCTACCAGGAAAAAAAACCCTTAGATTCTCCATTAATTTTCAAAGTAAACCATGTTGATGTAATGCAAGACATGACCCAGCTAGAAAACTTTGGAGGGAACCTGTAAATTTGAATCATTTTCTCTATGAATCTCCAATTAAGAGTGTCAAAAGCCTTTCTAGTATCCACCTTGATGAGACATCTTTTGGAGATATTATTTTGAGCATAGCCTTCACTAGAGCTTGAGACAATGCCACATATTGGAACAAATTTCTCCCTTGAGTAAAAGCTGCATGTTCCTCTCCAATTATGGAGGGAAGAATATCTTTCAGTCTCTCAGATAGAAGCTTGCTTATGGTCTTGTAAACAGTGGTACAACAAGATATTGGTCTGTAATCCAAAACTGAAGAAGCATTTAGCTTCTTAGGAATGAGGGCTACTAAAATAACATTCACCTTCTTTAGCATTTTCCCTGTTTTAAGGAAATTCTTGATAGCTTTGAAGAAATCAACTTCAATGATGTTCCAGGTAGCTTTGAAGAATCCTGTAGAAAAGCCATCAATCCGTGGACTTTTGTTAGAATCAATACTAAGCAGAGCTCTGTTGATGTATTCATTTGAAAAAGGAGCATCTAAGAGATTTCTCTGCTCCTCATTGAGAATACTTCCTTTTAAATCCAAATCATCCATATCCTGAACTTCCTTCTCAACACCTAGTAAATTCTTGTAAAAGATATGAATGCATCCTCAATTTCCTTTTCCTCTATATGCTCCTTACCAAACTTATCTTTTATTTTGCCAATGCTACTATAGTGAACCCTCTCTGCAATCTTTGAGTAATAGTATCTCGAGATGCAATCTGATTCCTTCAGATGAGTTAGTTTAGCCCTTTGTCGCAGCATACACAGCTCAGCTCGCTATTTTGCAGTATTTGTCTCTTAAACCAATTTCCTCCTCACTCAGATCCATATTTTGAGGTTGTTTTTGCAACTTCTCCTAACATTTCATTAGATCCTCTTTACAATCCTGAGCTTTCTTTGTAAGACTTGAGTAATGTCTCTTATTCAGATCCTGACACTGGAGCTTCACATTTTTAAGCTTTTCAAATAACTTAAACATGGGAGTACCTGACACTGGTGTTTCCCAAGCATTTTGAACAATGGCAAGAAAATCTTCATGTTGTTCCCAGCAGTTCAGGTATTTGAAACTCCTAAAGATCTTTCTTGGCTTCACTACATTGACATAGATAAGGCTATGGTCAGATCTGCAAGGATTCAAGACCTCACCATAGGAAGTAGGAAAAGTTTCAAGCCAATCTGGATTGATGGTAGGCAATTGTCGTGGGTTGCACCAAATTAATTCAATACTCAACCTAAAACTATGTAGTAGGGTAAGTAGAGTTCGTATCCACAGGGAACTAGGCATTGTCTAGGTATGTAACGTTGATTAAGTAACCAAATTAGGGGGGGTTTTGAAAGTTAATTAACTAAGCAACTAATAAAATAATGATCGAGTTGAATTCAATTAAAGAGAAATCTTGGTTTATGTTTCAATCCACCACACAATTATCAATTGATCATCGATATTCACCTAATTCAATCCTATGAGCAAATTATTGCGAAACCGAAATTCCTATTCTTCCTTGAGTAATTAACTCGAATGAATCAGCATATCAAAGTTAATCCTAACTATTAAGCAACCTAGAACACGCGTCTAGATATATTTCAATAGAACCAATAAGATCTAGAAGAATGTCAACGAAGATAATCAATTCAAACACACGCGGCTTAAATCGAATATAAATCAATTCTCCCTACAACAATCTAACATTGAATCAGCAATCAATTAGAAAGATGAAGTTGCTACGAATTTAGCGATAGAAACATACAAGTACTATACTAGTAGCGCTCCTAACAAGAACAAGTATAAATCATGCAATTTTAGGGCAAGAGAATTGAAATTACTCACAAAGGAATTGAATAGATGAAAATCTCACAATCTAACGATAATTGACGGCTTCAATCCACAAATACCAAGTTGGGAGATTAGTTCTCCATTAATCTTCAATACGAGTCTCAATAATAGTCTTAAGTTGCAAAGTTATGAATAAAACGTAAAACCTAAATATATATAGTGTCTAAGAATGAAATATGGAAAATATAAGAATTACGGAAAACCGGGTCTCGTCGCTCACCGCGGACCACCGGCCATAAGCCGCGGACCGCGCGCAATAACCCCGCGGACTGCCGGTGCCTTCCCGCGGACCGCGCAATGCTTTCTGACCTCGTTTTCAAACTCGCATAACTTCTTCGTTACTTATCCGGTGAAGGCGTGTGACCACTTTTTAGAAAGGTAAGATCATGAACTTTCATCTCCAACTAGTTTCAGTGCAAAACTCCAAATATTCTAAGAGGTATGAATCTCCAAAGTTGGCCTTGCATAACCGGACCAGATGTTGGCATTCTTGAGATTCCAAATGGTCATAATAACCACTAATTCTTGTATCAAATACAAATCACACTAAACAATATAATTAGCGGTCAAATGATCCAAAAACCAACGTTAAACACCTCAAAAACTCGACTTTAACCACATCGAAATAGCGCACATCAATTGACAAAGGCTTTGTCTAATTTAGACCACACTCTGGCTTCAACATCTTGATGGTTTGTCCAAGTATAGTCTCCTCCATAGCTCCTGATATCCTCCAGATTGCAGGCATTCATGCAGGCATTGAACTCTTCCATTTCACCCATATTAGCATCATGATTGCTAATTCTTTCTTCTGAAGATTTAATTACATTAAAATCTCCTGAAATCACCCAAGACTCAGACAGGCCTGCAGAGATGTTCACCAAATGCTGCCATAAATCCAGCCTTTCATTTCTAGAATTACTACCATAAATGAAAGTAAGATAGAAATGAAAATGATTCTGAAGATGCGCAACTCTACAATGAATAAATTGTAAGTGCACCTCCTTTATTTCAACCTTGACAGATCCTGGCTTCCAAAGGATCCAGATTCTACCATTGTAATGATGGGCATAATTATTCTCCTCTCTAAAGTTTCTGAAATTTCTTTTGACAGTATTCCCAAAATTCTTCTCTTTCACCCTTATCTCTAAAATATCCAATATATTTATATTACTTAACAATATGAAATTCTTAGCTTCATGTTGCTTTAGGCCTTCATTCAGGCCTCTAATGTTCCAACTAGCTATCTTCATTTTTAGAGCTGGTCAGGGGGCCAGTCCACATTTCCCATTCCCTCCTTAGCCAGTTCAACAAAAGCATTTTCTTGGATAGTATTACCAGAATTATGCCTTTGTGAATGCAGTACATCTGCATTTGCAGCCCTTAACATTCTCTCAGAGCTCCTTCATTTTGATCTACTTATCACCATTTTGAATCCAATATCATCTGCAACCTCTGGTGGTGGAGGGGGGGTTGTTGGGTTTTTTCCTGGAGAATCAAGGTCAACCAGGGAAACCACCTTTTGCTCATTCAGAACTGTAATTCATACTCTTCCATCTCCTTTTCAGTTTGAGTGTTCTGGACAACCTTTGGTCTGTAAATTTTTGTTACTACAGGAGCCTTAGTAGGAACTTGCTCTCCGGTAGGAACTTGCTCATTGACAGATTTCTTCCTTATCTTGCAACTTCTCTCAAGATGTCCTAATTTTCCACATCCATGGCAATAATACGAGACCCATTCGTATTCAACTCTCTGCGTAATTTGACCACAGAATGGGGAATTTATTGTCAAGTAGGCTTTTAGATACATCAACTTCTATCATAACCCGAGCAAATCCTAACTTATCCTGAGTTGTCGTTGTATGATCAGCATACATTGGAGTCCCAATTTTACTCGCCATCTTACTGAGAGCTTCCTTAGACCAGTAGCAAGGGTCAAGTTCAGGGAACAAGACCTAAACCGGGATGCAGGTTACTCTATCAATATCCTGGGAAAAATGCGGTGTCCATTGCTTCGAAACCAGAGAATTCCCCTCAATTTTCCACTGTCCACCTTTCAATATTTCATCCATGTCTTCCTGTGAATCAAACCTAAACATAAACCACCCTTTTCTGTAATACTGCACCTTAGGTTTCTCAACGTGATTCCAGGTTTTGTCAACAAAGCTCTGAACCTCCTGCAATTTAGGCCTACCCCCAATTGTATTCCCTACTAACGTGTGTTCCCAAACCTTACACGTGTAGAGCAACATCATCCTTAGTAATTACTACTTCCTCACTATCAGCAGTTGATTCATCAAAGAACAATTTTATACCCAATTTGGACTTATTTCCTGCAATTTCATTCCATTTTCTGGGTTCTTTTGATGGAACATGGATTGCAAAATCATGGTGAACAGAATTACCTTTGTCCTCTTGAGCTGAGCAAATGACATCCGCTTTTTTCTGTGATGGTGTTTTGATTCCCTTCAGGCGAAAAGCGGACTCCAAGTGATCTCCAAACAAGTTCCCCAATGGCTTTTCGCTCTCGGCCTCGGATGGGTTGTTATCTGGGTTTTCCTGGTTTCTTACGAAATTGGTACCATTAGATATTCTTCTCCTGATTCTGATTCTATAATTTTTTTAGGTCTTCCTCTCTTCTTTTGCTTAGCCATGATCAAACAAACAAAGAAATTTTTGTTAGCTTGAGGGTGAAGTCTCACTCTTATTTTTCATGACTTTCAGTTTTTTTTTTTTCGATAAGAGATTTCTTTTGGGTTTTGTTCTAGAATAAATGGTTTTTGTTTTGGAGTGAATGCTTATTATTCTGAAATGAATGCTTATCGTTCTGAAATGAATGATTACTAGTTTGATGACTCGTGCAACGGTCGGGCTACTTATGTTTAAATTATAAAATTATGTAAACGAATTTTTTGTCTAAAACCTAAAATCTCATTTCAAACACCCGTGTGATATTTGTAATGTAGTTAGATGGAAACTCACATTTAAAAACCTAAAGTCATGTTTCGAACACCCGTGGGATATTTGTAATGTAATTAGATGGAAACTCACTTTTAAAAACCTAAAATCTCATTTCAAACACCCGTGTGATGTTTGTAATTTAATTAGAGGAAAAGTCACATTTCAAAAGCCAAAGTCCCATTTTGAAACACCCGTGGGATATTTGATCAAATTGCCATAACTCAAGTAATTACTATATTACATAACTATTTTCCATAAATCAAGTAATAATGTTATTTTATTAGAATAATATTACCATGTATTTACCATATCCTATTTTGGATAAACATTATTTACAATATAATAATATTATTATATGCCACGTGTCAGCGTGGGAATTGAGCGGGTTCAGGATTACATATATATATTAGATTGTTCTGAAATGAATGATTTTTTTTTAATGAAATGTTTTTCTTTTGGAATGAATGATTTTTGTCCTGAAATGAATGGTTTTTGTCCTGAAATAAATGATTTTTGTTCTCTAATGAATCATTTTTGTTTTTGAATGAATGCTTGTTCAAATCTTCTTCTTTTTTTTGTGCAAGTTTTTGGGTTTCCTTCTTATTCATCCACAAACGGGGAAAAATTAGGAGGAAAAAACTTACAAAGTATCACCTTTAACAAGCTAAGACAACTAGTTTAAGAGACTTTCCACTACATCTTCGGAAAAGTTTGTTCCTAACCAAGCGTATAAACGAACACTAACAATGTACTTAATCCTATAAATGAGCCACTTGCTGCTATGTTCCATTTCTCCGAAAATTCGAGCATTCCTTTCGATCCATATGCAATAGATTGCGGCAGTGATGCTACATTTAATCCATCTCGATTTCAAGTTTCTTCCTCTTCTTCTTCGGCCATAGAACTCAACTAAGTTCTTCAATGAATCTCCCTTATAGCAGCACCCTGTCCACTTTCTCAACTCATTCCAAACTTTGCTTGAGTAATTGCATTTGAAAAACAGGTGCGAATGACTTTTCCAACCCTTTTTGCACAAGCTGCATCTATTCACCATCACTATTCCTCGAATTCTTAGCTTGTCAATTGTAGCTAGTTTATCCTGCACAGCCATATTTGAGATAAAACTGTGTTTAGGCATGCTAACCGTATCCCAGATTGCTCCCGCCCAATTAACTTTGGCTCGCTTCATCCTGAAGATTTCATATGCCTTCCTTACTGCAAAATACCCATTGACTTCACATTCATGAAGTTTGCTTTTTGCATAAGCAGTCCCCCCCTTTTTCATTTTCAACTCATCTCTAATTCTGATCACACTTCTCCAGCTTTCGGGGTCCGAGGATTTGCAAGTCACATCCCAATGTGAAGGTCTATGAGTTTTGCAAGTTTTGATCCACTTTATCCAGATGCCATTACTTCTTTTATCTAGCTTCCATAGCCATCTAAGGAGGAGGGCTTTGTTCCAGGACAGAGCTTCCTTAACATTCATGCCTCCTTCTTTTCTTGGAGAGCAGACTTGTTTTCATCGTAGGAAAGTCATTTTCCTCTTGCCATCTTCAATATTCCACAGGAAATTTTTGCAGAGTTTATTTATCTGCTTTAGGATGCTCTTTGGAAGAAAAATGCTTGTGCACCAGAAATTATCAAGCCCGAAAATAATTGAGTTTAAGAGCTGGATTTTTCCTGCATAGGACAGGAGTTGCCCTGACCAGTGATGCACTGCCTTTTTAATTTTATGAAGCAGCTGCCCATACATATCAGAGCTTAATCTTGTTGAGTTTAGTGGTATGCCTAGATATCTAAAGGGGAAAGAGCCTTCAGTGAACCCTGATGCCTCCAAAATTTGCTTTTTTGACCACCGGATGGATGCCACCAAAGTAAAAATCTGTCTTTGTTGCATTTGCATACAATCCCAAGTGTTTAGCGAATTCTTTCAAGCACTTGACAGCAGCATTCACTGAAAGAACATCTCCTCTCGTGAAAATCATCAAGTCGTTAGCAAAAATCAGGTGAGTTAGTCTGATTCTCGAGCATTTTGGATGATAGTTGAAATCCTTCACTCTTGGCATTTCTCTAAGAGACCTTGATAAAATCTCCATGCTTAGCACAAAAATGTAAGGAGATAATGGGTCCCCTTGCCTCAAACAGGCCACATTTTCCTTCAAAGAATCCTTCCACATTGCCATTGATCTTGATTGAAACCCAAGTTGAAGTGATGCAATTCAAAATCCAGTTTCTGAATTTGTCAGGAAATTTAGATCTTTGAGAATGCTAGCTATAAAATCCCAACTGACTAAATCAAAAGCTTTCTTTATATCCACCTTATCAAGCACCTAGGTGAGACATTCTGTTGTCCATATCCCTTCACCAAAGTTTGAGTGACCATGGTGTTGTCAAAGAGACTTCTTCCTTTCACAAAAGCAGCCTGCTCCTCTCCTATTATATCCGGCAGAATCTGCTGTAGTCTATTAGCCAATATTTTGCTAATCACTTTGTAGACCGTAGTGCAACAAGAGATTGGTCTAAAATCCATGACTGTACTTGCATTCTGCTTTTTTGGAATGAGTGTAATGACTGTGCTATTAGCCTGTCTTATCATATTTCCAGTGTTAAAGAAATATCCCATTGCTTTAAACACATCCTTTTTGACAATATCCCATGCATCCCTGAAGAATCTTGTGGTAAATCCGTCCTGACCAAGGCTCTTGTTCATGTCTATGCTCCACAAGGCGTTTTCAATCTCCTCTTCCCTTATATCAGCATTCAGCATAGAGTAATTACTCTCCTCCACAACTGCTCCTATTTTGATGTTGTAAGGATCAGTATGACTTGATTTCCCCAAAAGCTTTCTATAATAGCTTATGAATGCCTCTGCTATCTCTTCTTGTCCTGTGCATTCCTTCCCCTTATGATCCATAATTTTCCCAACTACACTCTGATTCCTTCTCTCAGTTATTTTTGCAAAGAAATATCTTGATGAGCAATCAGCCTGCTTTATATGCTGCTCTTTTGCTCTTTGAGTCAGCATACTCAATTCAACTTCTTTCAATTTGCAATATCTCTCATTCAGACTTTTCTCCTTTTCCTGCAGGTCTTTATCCCTCAACTTTTGCTGCATATTCTTTTGACAATCTTCAAGTTTTTCTTTTGCTTCCTTTACTCTGCCTTGTAGATCAGAGAAATGCTCCTTGTGCATCTGTTTTAAGCCATGCTTTACATGCTTCAGCTTTTGAAACAGCTTGTACAGTGAGTTCCCCTTGCAAGACGTGACCCAAGCTTCAGTCACTATGCCTTAAAATCCTTGTGCTTCCCCCAGCAATTGAGATATTTGAATTGCTTCTTGACCTTAATTATTCTCTTGAAATAACTTGATTATTAAAGTAGAATGGTCTGAGACCCCTGCTGTGGGAATATCTGTAAAGGCATTTGGATAATTAATGATCCCAGAAGCATTTATCAAGGCCCTATCAAGCTTAGACCAATTTCTGTGGTCTCCATCTTGCTTGTTTGTCCATGTATATTCACATCCTTGATACTTCAAATCATCGAGACAACATTTGCTTAGACAATTATTGAAATCATCCATATCTGAAGTATTTGCTTGAGATGAACTTTGCTTCTCACTTGGATTTCTGACTACATTAAAATCACCTAACACTATCCAACTATTTACTCCACTTGACAGATTTACTAGCTCCTGCCAAAGTTCTTTCCTATCCTTTGCATCATTACTCCCATATGCAAATGTGACAAAGCACTCCTCATTTGTTCTAAGATGGAGAACTTTACAGCGAATATACTAAGCATGAGTGCCTAATATATCCACCTTAACTTGGTGCTGATTCCATAATATCCAAATCCTCCCATTTGCATGATTTGCATAGTTATTTGCCACTGCAAATCTAGCAAATCTACCCTTTATAATCCTCTCTGCTCTTTTCTCCTTTACTCTTGTTTCCAGAATACCTATTACATCCACCTTATATTTCAGATGAGGTCCCTCACCTCAATCTGTTTGAGGGCTTCATTTAGCCCCACTAGTAGAGAATTAGCTTTTTGGAGCGCTTTTTTTCACCATTCGGCAGTGCTAAATAGCGCTTCAAGGACTTTTGGCAGCGCATTTAAAAGTGCTCCCTTTGGTCCCGCCCCTAGGCCCTATTGCAGCGCTTTTAGAAAACGTTTGTATAGACTAAAGAAAAGCGGCGGAGGTAATGGAGCGCTTTCTTTGATGTTACAGGAGCGTTTTTTCATGCGTCGTAAACATTTGGTTGGAGCGATTTATTTCGTGTTTCTGGAACGTTTTTTTTTTTTTTTTTTTTTGCGTCGGAATATTGGAGCGCATACAAAAATGCTCTAGAATTCGCCATGCTATATCCGTAGTAGTCTTCTTGAAGCACAAATTATGAGCCTATTGTGACACATTTAAAAGTGTACAAGCGCTTCTGCTGTTGTTTCTTGTTGTAACAGATTTTTCACGCCTACAAATGCGCTTCTAGTGTTAATGTTGCAACTTCCTACTAAATATGGCTTCATAAACGACTCAAATCATACATATATAAATAATGATCATTCAATTGGTCATATCATATAAAATTTCATGTGCGTTATTCATACAAAATGACCTTTTAATAACCAAAATGACCAAAATATTCACGTTCATACCGCCAATTGAGTATTCTAAATACAAAAGTGAAATGACTTTCAAAGTTGTACTGTAACAATATTAATCCTAATACGAAATATGTAAATATGAATCCTCCATAATCACTTTGTCCAATGTGCTTAATTAACTCCTTGCTATGTGCCAATGGCGGCTTCTTCTTCAAAAAGTTATTTACTCAAAAAATCTGCATTCCTGGAAAATTTTCAGAAATATAAGATGTTATAAAGAGGGACAGAAAAGCGCTCAAGGTTTGAAAAGGGCATGCCATAAATTGCATCTTCAGATCACTTTTGTGCACTTTAAGTAAAGACTGCTAATAGACTCAACTAAATGCTTTTGGAATCAGTTAAAAATGATGTGTATCTTAGTACACAGTTTCCATTTTAGTGAAAGACTAATGCAGGGGATTGGTCAGAAGATCACTTTTGTGTCAAGAAGTTCTTAGTATGCCTGGATGATGCTCAAAAGTATCGTGACATACCATTTCAAAAAGCTAATAGGCTCAAGTAAATAATGGTTTCGGAATCAATGAGAAATAAGGTGCGTCTAAGTACCAGTTTCAATTTTTGTAAAGGACTAACTCGTCTGACTTCTATAGAATTGAGCTCATTTAGAATGAGCCACATCCGATGACATCTTCATGAACTTTATAACTTTGTAGCAAGCAATAGTCACATCACATACACCAACGTTCAACTCCCCGATACAAGCTTTAAGGATACAAGAATAAAAATGATGCATAGAAAGTTTAGCTCAATGAAAGTGAGCTTTTATGACAACGATCAATTTAGAAACCTTGATAGGTACTCCAAATATCAGGGCTGCCAGGATCCTACAAATTAAATCAAATCAAGAACCTATATAAAAAAAAAAAAAAAAAAAAAAAAAAAAAAACACGCACACTACAGTACAAAGAAAATTGAAAGCCACTAAACCATGGTAAAATTTGATACCTGATCGAGTGGGCTCTCCAAATTATTATCACCATCTTTCCATTCTGATTTATCACTATCTTCAGTAGACCTACCTTTATTGCTACTGTTGTCGGGAATCCATGATTCCTCTTTCTCACTAAAGTACCCATCAACACCATCAGAATCATCCAATGCCAAAACTACAGCATGCTAAGACAAAGTAGTGACAAAGATGAGACTAGACCTTCACATTGACAATCTAAGATACAAGACTTAAAGTAGTGATTCAACATCAAATATTCCTTCCCTAGCCTATTAAGGAGTAAGTTAAACACGTGAGATAGATAAACCTCAACGTTAAAGCCGATTTAACAAAGCATGTCAGATATTGCATCTTGAGATCAGCTTTGCACAGTTTAATTCAAAATGTTCTTAGTATGCCCCAGTGAAGCTCGAAATTTTCGTGTCATATCATTTTAGGAAGCCAATAAACTCAACTAAATAATGGTTTTAGAATCAATGAAAAATAAGGTGTCGAAGTACCATTTTCAATTTTAATGAACGGCTAACGCATGGGGCTGGTCAGAATATCACTTTTGCGCAGTTTGATTCAAGAGGTTATTAGTATGCCCGAATGAAGCTCAAAAATTTCGTGCCTTACCAAATCAGGAAGCTAATAGACTCAACTAAATAATGGTTTTGGAAGCAATGAAAAATAAGGTGTATCTAAGTACCAGTTTCAATTTTAGTGAAGAACTAACGCAGGGGTCTGGTCAGAAGATCACTTTTGCGCAGTTTGATTCAAAAGGTTATTAGTATGCCCGAATGAAGCTCAAAAATTTCGTGCCATACCATTTCAGAAAGCTAATAGACTCAACTAAATAATGGTTTTGGAATCCATGAAAAATAACATGTCTCTTAGTACCAGTTTTGATTTTACTGAATGACTAATGTAGGGGACTGGTCAGACTCCATTACTGTCATCCAACTTTAAAGGGTGATATCTTCATCTTCGAAAATCTATTTTGGATATTTTTTGTGTTTAAATTGGAGTCCTTGAAGTCTTGTTTCATGTGGCATTAGTTTCGATAAGAGTAAAAATGTGCTTTGGTTGCAACTTACCATTTGGTCCAGGCTGTCCAACAGGGTTTGCAGTAAAATTTCAGATTACATGTTTTACTTCTACACCTGTTATGTTATTGTACATAAATCTATTCTTGATTATTCTTTATTCCAGATTCAAGTTTTTGAAGCTAGCTTTCTAATGGGACTACTTTGAGTTCATTCAAATTGGTGGTTAAGTTTTTGAGGCCGTCTTGGTACGGGGGGTTGAAGGATTCTACTCTACAATAGTCTAACTCTTTATTACAAGCATCAAGCTGCCAAATTCAGAATGATTCAAAATCCAGCACACTAATGATCTCTTCTAATTCTAAAGCATTCTCATTTACAGATTGACAAACAAACTAATAATTATATAGTTAGAATATTATATATAGTAAGATTATTAAATCAAGATAATACCTGCACTAAAAGGAGCAATCCAAAGAAGAACAACTAGCCCTGCAGCAATTAGAATTCCGGAATAAGCACACCCACCAGCTTCACTTGTTCCCATCATACAAAAAAAAAAAAAAAAAAAAAAAAAAACATATGCATAAGCCAATTAGTGTCACTGAACCAAAAATTCACAATACCTTAAAGTCAATTACTACACTTTAAGTAGTCAACTCAATAATCAAACGATCTTATATATTTGAAACTTCATTCAAAAAATTAAATCATCAATCTAAGATGTGTTGACTATGTAATGGAGTATAAAATGTATAATGCTATTTTTTAAATATGAACATCTCTGCCCACTACTATCATTCAGAGGGTAGAGCAATACAGGATAACAAGTTTCAACACGTTGCTATTTCTTAAATATGAACATCTCAACAATTTATCTTAACTTGCTATGATCATACTGCACGACGACAACAACAACAACAACAACAACAACAAAAAAAAAAAAAAAAAAAAAAACCAACCCTTCCTTGTTCAAAGGCCAAATCCGAATAGGACTTGCAACAATCCCACTTAACCCTTTCTCACTTAAAAGTCTCATAATTGAAAACTCCCTAGCATAAACTCACAACTTTTAATTGTTATTTGACCATAGTGAACGAACCAACCCCATGATATCAATCTTACAACAACTACATCATTGTAAACCATAAGCCAATTAACTATAATTAATCCAACAAAATTGATAAGTCATCAATCAGATAACATCATAATACCATAATCATCATACCGGAACGATGTACTACAACAAAGAGATGTTAATGTTGAACTCGAGTTTCCAGAGCGATTCACATAAATTACAACTCGATGTTCCATGTTGCTATGATCATGGGGTATGTGGGGTGCCCGGAGGCTCCTCTTCCCCTGAAATATCCACCTTATCTGGAAAGATTTCCTCATTATCCCCTGCTATATCTATTTCCTTCAGTCCTCTTGTTTTGAGAGTGTAGAACTTGTTCTGTGTCATTGGTGTATCCATTTTCCCTTCCTCTTTCTCAGTTCTGTCTCGTACTTTGCTTTTCCTCCTGACTGTTATAAAACTCAAATCATCCACTTCTTTTCCTATTTATGTTGTCTGCTGAGCAGCATGTGGCTCCTTTTTAGTCTCTTTTGCTTTAGGAAACACTTTCTCCATTTCATCCTCTCTTGCCCCAGGATTGCTTACCTGTTCATTTTCTTTTGCCTTAACAGGTTGGTACACTTGCTTTTTCTTCCCCTTATACTTCTTATTCAGCTTGCAGGTTCTTATTTCATGCCCCAGCTTTTTCCAACCAGAAGAATAGTAGGGCACCCACTCATATTTGACTTTTTGCCAGATTTCTCCAAATGGGGTATTGACCATTACATGATTTGGTAGTTATTTTGAAACATCAACTTCAATCATAACTCTCACAAACGAGAGTCGCTCTTTGACAGTTGTATGGTCTGCGAAAAGAGAGGTTCCTATCTTACTTGCTATCTTGCTCAGTGCTATAGGTGACATAGCCAAGGCTCAAGATCAGGGAGAAGAACCCAGACAGAAATTATAGAAATCTGATCAAGCTCCTGAGAGAATTTGGGGGTTAATTGTTTCAAAATTAACGCATTCCCACTTATCTTATATTGCCCTCCTTTCAGAACTTCATTCATGTCCTCCCCCTTCTTAAATCTGAAACTAAACCATCCCCTTTTGTAGTATAGCACCTCTGGTACAGCTATATCCTTCCAATTAACCTCCACATACTCCCTCATATCTTTGAGCTTCGGTTTAGCACCAAGCACATTTCCTACCAAGGTGTATTTCCAATACCCCAATTCCTGAGTTATATCCATCTCCTCAATGGTAATCTCATCTGATTTTGCACTGTTTTCATCATAGAATAGACACATTTGGTTTTTTCCCCACTATATTGCTCCAGCTTTTGGTACTTGGATTAGCCGGCGCTTCCTTTGTTTTCAGTCCACTATCAGTTTCCCCAGAAACAGGGTTTTGTATTAAATGAAACTCCAACTAGAAAAATCAGACAATGGCCCACCAAAAGCCCCCATTAACCCATTGTAGCTTATCACTTGATTCACTTCTAACATTCTACCCAAAAACGCAAACATTTTCCAATTGTTCTTCCTCCTGTATCTCCATTCTCCTCTCTCCTCATTTTCTCTTCAAACTTCACCAATTATTTTTTTATATTGTTTTTAAGTTCTAAATTTCAATTAATTTTTTATTTGTCTGGTTGGTGGGTTTTTTTAAGATCGCTAACCTCGTCTTTCGAAAATGCAATTTGTAGGGGGATCGGGAAGACTTGGGTTTGGTGATTTACCGGATTCAGCTTCCAGATTGTTGTTATGGAGTCAATTTATGAAGGTATGCATATCTCATCTCATACTTAATTAATATGGATGATTTTGTTTAGTAGGAACTGGGAAGTGAATTGTCTTACTTAATCAATATCAATAATCCAGTGGCTTTGATTAAATGATTTTCTCATTGGTCTTTGATGGTTGTTTTTAAGAATTCCCCTCTGAAATACACTAATTCATGCAAGTAGTATTCATTTTATAGTTTATGTTAATCACCATGCAAAGATGTGAAGTTTTCCAACAAATAACCACTTCATTCTTAGCCTATTAGCTCAATCAGGGAAGAGCGGTGTGTACATCACAATTGTGTAGGTTCAACTCCTACATAGGCGAAATCCCAATCTCAAAATCATGTTAATTTGACGCTGCAAAATTTTCTACTGGACCTTCAACTTGGAACAAGCTTTAGAACATACCAAAATTTCAGCCTTTCGTATCATCCTACCGACACACCTCTAAGAGGAATTAAAGACCTACAATAATGAAACAAGAGTAATCACCACTTAGAATATGTCAGTTAAGATGAATATATGTATTGTACCCAAATTTTTTTATGTGTACCATACCAAACCAGTTAGTGTTTGTAACACCCCCAAATTTCCTTTCCTTTTTAAAAACATTTTATCGAGAATCAAACACAAATAAGGAAATTCAGAGGTGTCACTCCGCACTCGAGTCAAAGACCCGAATGCAAGGAGATTTCAGAAGCCGAACTACAAATGTCTAATGATTTAAAATAATCTATTACAATCCATTAATTAAATTACAACAATCCAAAATCCGAATATGAAATACGAAATAGTATAAGTATATAAATGGTCTAATAACTTAGAGTCCACTTAATATCTAATGAGTTGTCGTTCCCGCATGCATCAATCACTCCAACCTGTGGTGGATTTAAAACACAAAAACCACAGTTGAAAAAGTCAGTGAAATTGAGTAAGCTAACACCTCAACGTGTAGAAAACCAAAACCCTTACCTGGATTTTGAAAACATTTTAATTTTATTTTTGAAAACCACACTTAGCACATTATCACATAAACCAATCGTAAGACAAATCAAATCACCAAAATAGAAGTATCACAATCACTACAACAAATGTATAACAATTCATAATATAAACCAAGTAATTCTTTATGATCTTTAATGAGGAATTCATAGCGAAATTTATAAGTGGGACGAGTCGAGTCTTTGTCAACTCATCCAAACCATACCATTCATATTTTGATAAGTGGGTGAGCCAGATTTTTACCGAGTCACCAAACCATACTATCATATACGTGGGTGAGCCGAATCTTTGCCGACTCACCAAACCATTATATACGTGGGTGAGTCGGTTCTTTGCCGACCCACCAAACCATACCATACAAGACTACTAGACCTTAAGTGTGCACACCCCCTATTAAGTATTGCTAACCCAATAGAGTAGTACTAGAGCCAAGCCCACTTAAAGACCGATGCGGTGGGGCAATAAAGTGGAGTCGATGAGACTCAAACCAAATAAAGTGGAGTCGATGCGACTCAAACCAATAATCATCGTGTATCCTCATACTTTATTTATTTATTTTGTTTACAATATCGATTCTTTAACAAATTTGTATTCAAACAACCATACAATCATTCACAATTCCACCACAACGATATCAAATATCCAGCAAACCATAATTCCAAAAATACATTCTTTGAATCATAACCCAAACAATATATCAATTCAATAATCCAAACCAATCCAATCAAAAAATGATAATCAAAACGATAAATCGTTCTCCACCTAGCATGATACTAAGTTTTCATCCAACACACCAATCACTTAGCATATAGTTTTGAAAAGTTTCTACAAGTTTAGGAAAGGTTGAGCATGCTAGCTTATCTTTTCAATGCACACAAGGACACGACAGCACAACGGTCACTAGTATTCTTCGTCTACGAACTCAGGTTCTACAATTACACAAACGACATCCCAAATCAACACTCGATCTTTCTCAACCAACCTACCTATATATTAGTATGATCCTATATACAATGTATGGACAAGACAATACCAAATTCAAACCAACAATTACCAATTATCCGATAAGTATAATTCTATTTCAATAATTATCCAATAAAACTCAAATAACACCCAATTTAATTATAAAAATTCCCAAAAGGCCTAAAATTAGTTTTAAAACAGAATCTAACTTATAAAAATTAACCCTTAATTATTCTAATTTAATTATAAATTATTTTAACCACTTAAACTATGTTTTATTAATCAAAATTAATGTTTTATTCCATAAAATACAATAAATACGAAAATAATAAAATAAATTAGTAAAATCAGAAAAATAAGTTCATAAACAACCAGATTTCAAAACCTAATTAGTGATATAATTGAGCTAATAAAATAAAACCTTAATTTCAATCTTAAGACTAATAACAATTTATACAAAAGATGAACAATTATAGCTTTAATTCTTTAATTAAAATTAAAAACCTAATTAACAAATTATAATCATCCTCACAACTATAATTTTCGAAGTTCATTGATACAAAACGAATAATTAAGCTAATTAACCTAAATTTCGTAATTAGTGAAGATTAATCCAAAACCAACATCAAACTCAAATCTTTGTGACTTAAATCAATTACCCACTAAGTATAACACCTATTAGTATTGATTGACAACAATTTAAAGCATAAAAATTGACTCATCGAATGATGGTTTAAAGAGGGACGAAAACAGGGGAAAACAGAGGAAGGGGGTGATACCCGCGACAAGGAGAGAAGAAAAGAGAGTTAACGAGGTGGTCGGGCGTCGAGGACTGGCGGGAGAAGCGGTAGAAGACGATCGGCAGGGAAGGCTTCCGTGCGTCGCGTGTGGGCGTGAAGAACGACGAACGAAGAGGAAGGGAGGAGCAGTGGCTCTGTTTTTATAGCAGGGGAAGGGGGGTGTGTCGGTTTTGTTTTTTTTTTTTTCCTTTTCTTTTTATTTTGTTTTTCCTATTTAAAATCTGATTTCCTTTTCTCCTTTGGGTTTGACTTTGGGTTTAGGTCAATTGGTGTGGGCTAGTGTAGTTTGGGTTTAGGTCAATTGAAAATAGAACGACCCAAATTGAAATCCGATTCTAAAACTCATTCTCGAACTCATTTAGGAAAAACGACTCACAACCCAACAATTAAATTCATTTTTCCACTAGAATAAATTAATTAATAATACTAATATATTATTATAATATATACCAAATTTTCGGGATATTACAGTATGGGTGACCAAACACTGTTTCGGAAATAAGGTCTTGAAGAGCTTGTGAATTCAAGTCCTACAACAATATCAAAACAGTTGGAAGTTAAACACCTAAATTCCAATCAGACATACATACTCGATTTAGGATTTACCTCGGATTGGAAGGTGTTTGCCTCTGAAAAAGTGGAACAATATTCCAAATTGTTGTTACACTCTTCACGATTTCCAAGTTGTTGGAGATTTACAGTTTGCTAAACCAAATAAACAAAATTATTCAAGAGGGGAATTGGACAATTGGCAAATATGTTAGTTCAGATTTAAGATCAAACATGATTATAATGGTACCTCTACCAAGACATGATGTTGATTTGGTTCTTCATTTTCCTTGTGTTGGTGATTTTGTTTCCGCTTCTTATTCCTGCATTTTGTTTGAGTTTGTTGGTTTTCTACATTTGGAGTCACATGTAGTCTACACTCCTTTCGAAACTTTTCTGTCCAACTTTTTCTTCTCCTACCTCCCTTCCCTCTGACCTTTTTCTTCAAAGTGATCTTGTTTAGATCGTACTTTTGTATAGTGCTTTGTTCAACCACACTATTTAGATTTGGCAATGTTGAAGTAGGTTCACTCATATCATTCAATCTTGACAATTTCTTATCAACTTCAAGAATCGCACTATCGAGTCTACTTTCCAACACCAAGGTCACCTCTTCAAAATTAGCAGCTCGAGAAGCTACTTTGATGAACTTTCGACATAAGTTTCTATATCTTTGTGTAGCATCAAGTTTAGTATCTTCTAAAATAGCCCTCCCACTCTTATCTTGTATAGTTCCACTTCGTGCTTCTCTTGTCCATCGTTTCAGAATATACTTCTCTGGGATCACTTTAATGTTCATGGTATCGAGAACTTTAAGTGCATGAGCACATAATATACCCAATCTTTCAAACATCTTACAGCTACATGAAACTATTTGAGTAGCTGAATCACCAAACACTTGGTATTCAATATCCACATCAGAATGATTCTCGGGGTTGGAAATTGCAACTCTATATTGATTTGTCAGTTGGCCCTCAAGAGGAGGTTTAATATAAGCTGCAGTTGACCATTCATACTCATCTTGGAAAGCTTCAAATACTTTTGGGGTATAAATTTGACCAGCTTGCCTAAGTAATGGATTCCTCTTCAACTTAATTCTTGGCAGCTTTTCACGTGATTCGAATTCTGAGCTCACCTCATTTCGACGCTTTTGCTTGATGACCCTCTCAAAATGGTGGAAAAATCGTGTGATGTCCATGTTGTATTGTAGATAATCTTTTAAGTCCTTGTTAAAACTCTCACTTAATTGAGTGCTACGCATACCTAGTGAAAATACATTCGTCATGTAACATTCCGCCCACTTTTTCTTTAATGCGTAGATACTATCGAGCCAACTACTCTTTTTCACTTTCCCACGTAATGCAGTAAAAGCTTCTTCAAAGTCGGCCTCTTTGTCGTAGTTGTACATGCAAGCTTTAAAATCTCCAAGAACATTTGACCCATCATGTAGTAAGCGTTTTGTTGCATTTTGCATGATGTGCCAAGTGCACAGCCCATGCCAAGTATCGGGGAGCACATTTGCTATAGCCTTTCCCATGGCTATGTCTTGATCCGTGAAGATAGTTTTCGGGTGCTTTTTGTCATGTGTTGCTAAAAATGTTTCAAATAACCAATTGAAAGATTCAACTGTTTCATCATATAAAAGTGCAACACCAAAAACAACCAATTCTCTAAAATGGTTAAAGCCGACAAATACCGCAAGAGGTCGATTTTCTTTGTTTGTACCAAACGTAGTATCAAGAGCTACAACATCTCCAAATGTAGCATAGTCTATCAACATTTTTGCATCTGCCCAAAAGATATTCGTTATCTGTTCTTCGTTATCTAACTGGATTGAATATTGAAATGACGGATTCTCAACTGTTTGTGAATGAAAGTATCTTAACAAACAGCCAGCTTCTCCATACATTAAACTCTTCTGGCGCTTGGTACGTAGATAATTCTTGTGATCCCGATATGTGTACCCAAGACTAGATGAACCTCCCGCATGTGAAGCATTTAGTTCATGGGCTTCTCGAAGTCTTACTCCAGCCGCATCCGCAAGTTCAATCTCAGCAGCTTGGACATCAGATATAGCTCTTTGTGTGGACATTAAGTGAGTAGTTCCCGGCAAATGCATAATATGATTGTGTTCGGATACAAAATCCTGCACTACATATTTTCCCTTTACTTTGTCCAAAGAAAATCCCATACGTGCTAAACAACCTGTTCTTGTCTCGGCTCGAGGATTTGTTACCAAGTGTTCCTGCTTGTTTGCCTTACGAAATCCTTCTTTGGAACAAACAAATCTTCTTGACGTCACTACACCATTTTTATCCTTATTCTCGTATTGTTTGCGGACATTAAAACCCATTCTTCCTCCATATGTTTTCCAAAAGTTCCATGCGTCCAAAACCGTATCGAATTCCATATTTATTCGAGGAATCCAATCGCATGATGTTTCGCCACTAGTATTAATCACACTTAAATCGTTCATAACTCTATCAACACAATTCACAGATATTTCATTTAGCAATGTCAATAAAAATCATGAATTACGGATGTCAATAAAATTCACAAGTATGGATAAAACAAACAAATAGTTGATAAACTAACATTGATTTAAAAAAATAGCAATAGCACAAACTAAGTAAAATAAAAACAATACAATATACCTACAATGGAATGGTAAATGGCTGGTATCCCTTTAAGATTTGTAATCTGCTACGAAAATCATAGTGAGATAATTTGCTTTTCAATTGTTTCTCTTGGCCCCCTTTTTTGTTTAATTTTTGTTGGTTGATGATAGAAGAGTGTTCTGGAAGATTGTTTTGGGAGGGAAAATGCTAAAATTTTTGGAGGGAAACGTAGAATGGGTTGTGGCCTTGTGGGGGCCTTTAGTGGGCCATCTTTTTTGTTTATTTAGCTGGAAGATTTTATTTGTTTTATATTTTCATTACTTTGGTGAGGTGGATGTTTTGTAGCCCTAGATAGAAAAGGAAGGGTTGAGATTAGAGCAACTCCATGCCATGGAGTTTGGTAACAACTTCATGGGAGCCGGACGCTTCTAATAAATAGACTAGACTTTGCATAATAAGAATTCGATGTTATCAAACGGAGAACCAGGGTACCATTTTTTAAGGATAAGGATACACATGCATTGAGTGTATAAGAAATCTCATACACTGGACATTTATCAATTTGTGTGATTGGCTTAAGTATTAATAATGATAAAATTAAAATTAAAAAAAAAAAAAAAAAAAAACTGCTCCATCATCCAAAACCACCATCATACCGCCACAACCACCCACCTATCACCACCACTCCATTCCTAACTGAGACCACTGGTCCCCCCATCCATACCGTCACCACAACTGGGCCGGTCTCAGCAACCTTTCAACTTCGGTGGTCCAACCGGCTACCACCTTGCACCGTACCGCGATCGAATCTCATCTCCAATCACAACCAACGTATCCACCCGAGCACATATGACCGCCCAGATCACAACTAAATCGGGCGGCCGCACGCCTACTGCCAAACCCTATTGCCTAGGTGAGTTTCCCCCAAATCAATTGGTTTATTTTCCAATTAGGGGCGGTATCTATGGAGAAAAGGCGTCGAGAAGGGTCAGAGGAAGCCCCATCGATGATCAGTGGTGGCTTGGATTGGTTCGTCGGCCATGGACAGTCTTGGTGGTGAAGTCCGAATGGTGGTCGGTGGTGGTTGATGCTGACGGCGTGGTGGTCGGGTTTAATTGCTAAGGGAGGAGAGAGAGGGATTAAAGGTGATGGAAGAGAGTGAGATTTATTTTGCTAAATAAATCACAATTATTAATAAAGTGCTAAATGTCTTTGTGCTGAGTTGTCGTATTATTAGTGGTGGTGTATGAGATTTCTCATACACGCATTATATGTGTACCGCCTTCCATTCTAAGGCAAATCAGCAATATACCTATTACTTTTAATAATTGCGTGTAAGAAAAGCTGACTTGGCAAGCTTCAATGTACAACTAACATGTCAGCAACCATTTAACACGTCATTATGCCCATTGGCGAAACTTGGCAAATAATGTCTGAGCCAAGATTTGAACCATTGACCTCTCAATTACTTATTCCTTATTCATCACATTACCAATGTGTTGTCTACTACTTCATGCACATTATTACAATTCATTCTATAAAAAGGAAAGATCCAGTACAAATCTGATGTTGATTCAGTGTGAACAGAATTACAAAATCTTAAAAATAATATGAAAAAAAAATTTCTACTCACTCCCAAATATGGAAACAAAATAATTACATCATACTCCAACTATCAACATAAAATGGACCATTATACTGATTAATGCAAGAAATTCTTATCCAACTTTAGAAAAAGAAAAATGTCGTAATTTATTACCAAATTAACATTGACCGATTAATGTTTCCAATACATTAACACTAAGCATTCAAATTTTCGAGCCCCAACATCTCAATTCATGAATGATTTGTATGATTGACTATAGTTAAAAAAAAAATTAACATTTTTAGAATGGGAGTAAATTCTAATGGAATCGACCGTTGTGTTTCACAATTTTAGATGAAAAAATCAATTATGATGACTTAGTGACTGATGATGACATGATTGAAAATTTGTATTACAAGATTCATTTTTTCTTGGTATCCTAGATTCCTAGGCCTCCGTGGTTAATGGTCACGAACTCTTGGGTAAGCGATAATAGGAGGGAAGATGTTTTGGATTAGGGAATTCAATAACGTTTTTAAAACATTTAAAAAAAAGAAAAAAAAATCATTTTCAATAAGGATAATAACGCAACGAAAGGAATTTATAGTTTTATACCTTACCTATCTATTCTTATATGCTAATGGTCGTAAGGTACTTATTGTTTTTATATATTATCATTTCTAATATAAAAGTGACGACCCATAATTATATTAACAAATGATGTGGTAAAAGTAATACGTTGGTGTTAATTAGGCTCATCTAAGTTTCAATGATTTTACTTAATCTATTTATGACATGTATCAATCTTACGTCAAAGTAGGACATGTTTTAGTAAAGCTACGCGTCGACTAAATTTTGACAGGGTTGGGGTACGGGCTAAATAATTTGACGGGTGGGAGTGTCAGGTATGATCGTATGGATGTTAGGAAGGCGAGTAGTTGATAGGGGTTGAGAGTCAGCAAGATATTTTGACGAGGGTATGAGTTTTAATTATGGATCGGGTAGAGAAATCGACAGGGTTAGGAGTTGGCTAGATATTTTGACATGGGTAAGAGGGGTGCAGACTATCTAAAAGAAATGTTATTAATCCTCATACATGTGCACGAGTACCAATTACATATAAATTAGCTTGAAGGGTACAAAAATAAAGATAAAGATATAAACAATTTGATTAGCATATACATATAAAGGAAAATATTCATCTAGGGAGTCGAGTTTCAAATTTAGTGGTGGGAGGGTCGCGCGAAGGAGTCGATGTGCGTGTCATGAGTTGATAGGAGATGTTAATATAAATGACTCGATTTTAGGAATCAGCGGGTGTGAACAGGTTACAGTAGGAATTGACCTGGTAAGGGAGTTCATGTAAAGTAGAGCGTGAGGTGGGGAATAAAATGAGTAGAAGACGGGTGCGACTACCGGTTAGATAACATGATGGGTGTAAAAGTGTCGGTTAGGGAGGTCATGTAAGAAATCGACAAGGAATGGGTCAACTAAAAAATTTAACCAGAGGTGAGAAGATTCTTCTAAAATTTTGTTGGATGTTGGGTGTTGATGATTAGGAATGATAATGGAAGTGGTGGGTGTTAGATAGGGAAGTGGGTAGGGTGATGATTGTCGATTGGTGGTTTGCGTAGATGATTTAATGCATGGGAAATTGAGGTCGCCTAGAAAATTTGATAAAAGTTGTCGAATACATACAAGTCGACGGGTGATTATTGAGGGGTGGAGTACTCATTAGGTGGTTCGTTGGTGTGAGGTCGAACTTCTTATACGGGTCCTAAATTCTTATATTTGAACATGATTTTTAAGTTAAAATTCTTTCAAAAGGTGTTTTGGCAATGTTATTTTCAAATAAAAATTTAACACAAATTATATGATTGACAATCCTAAAAATTATTCGAGAATTTGGATTCCTTAATTTGAAACAAAATTTCCATGTGTACACCAAATACAACCCCCGAACCGCAATCTACTTTACCAAACGATAAAATTGGTTCCCCGACATTTCAAGTTACAGTTTCCAAACGCTATATAAAATGGTTTTGTTTTAAATATTTTCGTAACAATTTTATATTACATGACATAGATAATTATATTTAGAAAAATATTTATGAATTTGCACGGGTCAAAAAACTAGTACTAAGTATTTGCGGTTCCCCATCTTGCCCTTTCATCAAATGAGGCGATCTCACGTAGAATTTGCAACGACATTTCGAGCTTGACAACTCCTTAGCCCGTCGCCCTGTCCGCATGACCGAGCTTCTCTAGTTCTTTCTGATTTCGTGTGGTTCTGCTTCTCCATAACTTGAAAACAGAAGAAAAAAGAAAACCAATTAAAAGGAGAGAGAAACCAAAACAAACAAGGAATCGGGAGAGTGCAATCTGATGATGATGAGCGCGTGTTGTTCTTCTTCTTCTTCCTATTACTGCTGTGTTGGGACCCACCAAACCACCATCTTTGAACGTCCTTCTTCTTCACTTCCTTCTCCATCACTTGTTTCTAAGGTACTCTTTTTATGTGATGATTATTATTGTTTTGCTTGTTATTTCAGCTTAAAGTACAAGTTATTGATGTTTGAGATTGTGGGTTGTTTGTATTTTTGCAGAATTCCTTGTTATTTGGTGGTTCTCAACGCTGTCTTCTTCGTGGGCGAAATCTATCGTGTCGGGTTTCGCCTCGTCCGTCTAAGTTTACTTCTCTTTCGGCTCCTAGAAGGCGAGGTGGGTCTCTTTCAACTGCTTCTATGAAGTTATTGATAAATTTAGCTTAGTTTGAGCAAAATACTTTTATAAGCTGTTCTTTGGTTATGATTCTGAACCATGGTAGGTTTTTGCGAATACTGTGAATTGGGTCAGTAATTGAAAGCGTAGTGATGTTGGAATTGATTAATTAGTGAAGTTATTGTTATATCTGCCGGGTGTTTGGGGGCGTGAATTGGTGGAGTCGTTCAGAGCTGCACACTGGTGTATGAATTGTGTCTCATTAGTATATTGTTGATAAACTACTACCCCTAGAAGTATGTGTTTTGTATGACATAGGAACTCAGTTTGAAGGTTTGGAGGACTTGTAATAGTTTTAAGAAATTCGGGATATTGGTTTTGTAAACCAAACACGAATTTTAGCTGCCGAAGGATTTTTGGTTAGTTCACATGAATTGATATCCATAATGATAGAAGGTAGATGATGAGAGGAATAATATGATGAAGGGTCAGAGACTAATAGAGAGTTCATTACAGTGAGGGGAATATAGGGATTTATAGAGCTCAGGTGAAACTAATTAAAGCCCCAAAACACTATTCTTCACATCGTTTCTGCTCCTCCAATTATTCGACCTCGGCAATCGCTACACTTCCATCAGTGTTTGAGTCTGGCATCTGACCATATTTTAGTGCACATTGTCTGAACGCCCTCTCTTTTAGACACTTCACACTAAATTAGTAAAAATGGTTTATGGATGTGTCACTTATTAGCTCACATAGAACTGACATTTAGCTTATAAAAACCCAAATTTTTTCTGAATTATGAACTGTCAAATTTCAATTTTTGTTTGACTGGCGGTTGATAATCTTGAAAATATGTCTTCTGCTCATACCCATATGTAGGATGGGCAAGGTCAAACTTGTGGATTGATACTAGTGCCATTGATCTGGGAAGAAGGCAGTTAGGGGGGATAACATCTCTTGGTTGAATTGAGGAAAAAAAAGGGCAGCCCAGTCGCACATTGGCGTCCCCGCAAAGCGAAAAAACCCCTAAAAAAAACCTAATTCCTCATAAAAAAAAATTAGACTATATTTCTATCTTTGTGAGAGCAACATACCATGTCCTAGTTGATTAGGAACAAGAGTTCCCTGTAGTGTAGGCTGCTTTCTTTACTCAGTACCTATTGCTCAGTTTAGGTAAAGTTGATGTCATATGTTCCTTAAGCACCTTTTGATCATAAAGCTACTTGGTATATAAATCAGTCGATGATTCGTCTTTGAGTACAATGGATGAAACTCCCTTCTGTTGCGGAGTTGGAGAATGTAGACGACTATGTCTAAGTTGTCTTAAATTTTGAAGAGGCGAGTTTTCTACAGGTTTAAACCTAAGCACAGTAATGCCGCTCTACAATGTATAAAACACAATTAAAAGGAAGTTACAAGAGCATTTGATATATATTCCAGTATATACTAAGCTGCAGTTGTCAGTATGATACTCTTAAACACAATAGGCGTCAGATGATTGTTAATTTACTTTAAAGATATTTACTCAGAAGACTAAGATATTCATATCAAGTGGTTAACTAATGTGTAGTAGAGATGCTGCAGAATATCATATTCTCATTTCGAATGTGAGGGGGTGACCATATCTGTAATTTTGACATTTGCTAGACATTGTGATTTTATGCTGTTTGATAACTATTGAAAATATTTTTACTTGTTTAATGAAAAAAAAATATTGATATGACATGTTTCTTTACTTCAAGTTCACTTTTTATCATGATGGTTTTAAATTTACCCTTCGATACATCTCCTCTCTGCAGTGATTAAAGCTGTTGCCACTCCAAATTCAGCTTTAGAGCTACCTCTAACTGCAGAAAATATTGAAACTGTGCTGGATGAAGTCCGACCATATCTGATTGCAGATGGGGGTAATGTGGCTCTGCATGAAATAGATGGTAATGTTGTTCGTTTGAAGTTACAAGGAGCATGTGGATCCTGTCCGAGTTCTGTGACGACCATGAAACTAGGGATTGAACGTCGCCTTATGGAAAAGATTCCAGAGATAGTTGCAGTGGAAGCAGTGCCTGATGAAGAAACTGGTCTCGAGCTAAATGAAGAAAACATAGAGAAGGTAAGTTATGAAGTTTTTTTTTTTTTTTTGTTTTTTGTTTGTTTTAAGATAATGCGTCATTGAATTCCATGTTGCTGTGATTCATTATCCTCATTCAACACAAGTACTAGGGCTACCCTCTGTCTTTGTTCTCTCACATGCTGTTCTCCTTTCGAGATTTTGTCAAATCCCTTTACATGGGTTAGGGTGGCAAAGATACCATGTAATAGGAGAGTACTGAGTAGAAAAGGAATACTTATGGGTGAATAGTATTTCCGGGAATCTGAGTGTGGATATTGTCACATTGCTGAGAAATGTTGATAGAAGAAAACTGTTAGTGTGTTGTGTAGTATAAGGATGAGTACACATACCAACTAATTGTACGTAATTCAAAATTTGGTCGTAAATCTAATTGGTTAAAGCCTAAATTTCATCCTTTGTTAAACTTCCACTATATACATACTAGGGCATGATTGGTAGAGTGTGTAATGTAATCATCATTGCATCCTAAACTCAAAAAAAGTATCAGTACCGGGGGGGGGGGGGGAGGGGGAGGTTGTGATCGCCATTACAATATGAGGGCACCCATTACATGAACTCATATAATGGTGTGTGTATGTAAAACCTATGTAAATACCATTACATAGGCAAGGTTGTAACTTCTCTCCACAATAAACTTGTAGTGTTAATGTTAACTATCACCCACTTACTAATGCAGGAAAGTGAAAGCATTTAAATAAGTGGACTATGTCCTTTGTCGGACTATCACCGGTAAAAATGTTACGAGCAGACTGTCACTTCATCCATTAAATAATGGAATAAGATGAAAGCACTTTAAAAGTGGCCGAAACTAGAAGACTTGTTGGTCTATCTTCACTCCATCACAAGATATCACTCCACGTATAGTCGTATATGCACCACTTGCGTCACCTATAGTCTTAATCACAGATAAGGGCTTGTCATTTCTTACAAATGAAATGAGTTGGACAACAATTTGTCGTCCTTGAATAGATTATTCTCGGCCTCTGCAACTTATATCTGCTCTGGCCTTTGGGGAAGTTAGCTGTTCGGTTTTTACAAAAAAAAAAAAACACACAAGAATAGAAAAGGAAAAAGAAAAACATTGCTCTGTCAAGCTTCTGAGACATACACAGTCCTTTCACTTGCGCCAGAGACAGGGAGAAATGTTTCAAGCTTTAGTTGTTTGTGGTATTTTTCATCCATTTCTGGCATTTTGTTTTTCCTTCTTTTCTTTCCTGGATGTTCGTGTATGTTGTAAGGAGCCTCTGAGGTCTATCGTGCTTTGTGGTATAATTCAACATGCCCTTGTTGACATATAAAACTGAAAGGTAAAGCTGTCGCCTGTTGGATAGGAAAGTACTGTAACTGGTTGGAGAGAAGCAGTTGATTTGAATGTTCTTAGGCTGCAAAACTGGCACATGCTATCATGATACATTTCTTTTTCCTTTACACCAAAACATAATGAATTTTTTGTAATTTATCCTCACACATGTTCTCTTGATTATTGGGGGTTGGGGGTGGGCGCTGTAGTTTTGTTGTATGCAAAGGGGATCAAATGAATATGAATTTGAAGCTTAGGCAGCTTCCTCTTGTCAAAACAAAGGTTTTAGGGGAAAAAAAAAAAACAAAACAAAAAAAAAAGTAAAGAAAGGAGCCCTATATTTTGATGGCTTAATTATAGAGTTTGTGGTGCTCAAAAAAGAACTACACATTCAGTGTGCACTGGTGTGTTAGTGTGTTGCTGTAGAATACCTTATGGACAGTATTGGGTGGTGAAATGTCATTCATAAGAACGTAGCTGGGAGGCGTTTGTTACCTTTGTGTGCGGCCATATAAGGATTAGGATAATTGAATAGAATGCAGGAGTTGCATCTAGTGAAGCTAACGTGCAAGGGCCTCCTCCGGTAGTTTTACCATGTAAAAATCGAGTCCGATTGACATGTGATCAGGAGGATGGAAGGGTGACGAGCGATGGGATCATGAGGGGGAGTGGAAGATCCTAGAAGATTTGGGAGAAGAATAATTGGGAGAGACATTGGTCAACTTCAGATTGAAGAGAGTCTGCCTTAGGCCCAGAGTGGGGGAAGCGAATATCGTGGTTTGAGTTGTATTTGTTTTCCTCCTAATTTTTTTTCCAGGGAAAAACCTCACTTTTTGGGAATAAGGCTTGGTTGTTGTTGTTGTTGAAAAACCTCACTTTTTCCTTATCCAAGAACGGACCATAATTACATGGTCTGGAGGACAGGGGTCAGGGGGTTTTCTGATGATTGTAAATATCATCTTACTTTTCTGTTAAACATTGAAATGGGAAAATAAATTCCCTCACTATGTCTGCCTTAGAGTTAGAGTTTTCTGGTCCACTTCGTCCACTTTTACATTTCTATCTTGGTATAGATCCTTTCATTATGTGTTCCTCTTTTGTTGCAAGACATGAGTTAACTGCTAGTTGACATATTGGCCTGGCCTATGTTCTATCACTGCTGCGGTATTGCTTCTAGACATATTTCAAAGTCCTGTAGCTTATTTGTAGAAGTCTTGCCTTCAAAATGGTGTCCTTATGTCTTTGTTTGCGGCCGGAAATGAGTCGCAGATCTGTCACCACGTATTACTGCAACTTTGATCAGGCTGAATGCCCTGCCACTCCACTCCGTTTCAGCTATTTTGTCAACAGAGACCATATTCCTTCTTTCCTTTTTCGGAAGAAAAGGTGGATTCGGACAAATTTGATGAAGCACAAAAAGATCCGAGTGAATGGAAATGACAAAACAAAGGATAAATTCGACTTGCACTAAAAAGAAGCATACTAATAGCCCAACTTTTTATTCTGGCAATCAAGATATTTTGAAGTCAGAAATATTAAAAAAAAAAAAAAAAAAAACCCTCTCCGGGTTTGAATAATCCCTTCTTTCTCTTCTTTTCGACTATAAACGTTGGAATCCTCAAACGCGATATATATAAAAAAAACAATCGATTTGAAAATACGGTAAGAAATGACATGTCACAATATTGCTTTGATAGCCCGATTTCAGGATGATTGTAGCTTCCTTTACTTTAGTGTCTAAACAAAAATACTAGACATGTGTTACAATTTAGGATTGGGGCTTTTGTATTAGCACAATTAGCCTGGCTACTGTTGCATTGCATATGTAACTTGTATCACAATTGTCTTCCATCCAAGTGAATGTGCCGGTGGATGTTTGTCCTTAGCCATTTCTTCAGGTGAACTTATATTGAATTCTTTTGAAATTTTTGGTCTGATCTGAATTAGTGCTTAAGAGTGAATTCTTTTGAAATTTTTGGCCCGATCTGAATTAGTGCTTAAGAGTGGCTGAGATAGGCGTCGGTGAGCTAGAAAGAGGGTAAATTGTTCCTGCCACAATGACACAATGTGCTCTAGTCAGCAAGCTACCAAGCTAATATGACCTGCAGCTTCTTTACAAGATTTTAATGTAAAAAGTATGGTGAACTAATGAGTTTTGAGTCATTGATTGTTTTGTTCTCTTCCTTCTTTTGTATATTGGCCACACTCCCATGGCGTCCCTAAGTTAGTCATGTTTTGTTCTGCATAGAAAGTTCATTTCATACTCTGTGTCGATAATCATGGAGAGATTAACTGAGATCTTTTCTATATTGTTAGTGACAATAGTTGCTGAAAGTATTTGTTTTTAACAAAAGCTGCCATTATGAGTGTATCGAACTCTTACTGTCTAATCTTTCCTCATCCATTGCTTTTACTTGTCAGAGGAAATGCACGCAACCTTGTAAATAAGTGGTTTTTAGATTTGTACGTATTGGTTAAGCCTTGCAAGATGATGTCTCTTTATAGCTAAACTTCTAGTTGGTTTGTCAGAATCTCTTGTTTCTAGTCACTCCATGCCTGACGAATAGTAATACTTATGTAGGTCCTTGAAGAAATAAGGCCATACCTTATAGGAGCCGCTGGTGGAGGTCTGGAGCTTGTTGCGATTGAAGAGCCAATTGTGAAGGTCCGTATCATGGGCCCAGCTGCAGCAGTGATGACTGTTCGGGTGGCTGTCACCCAGAAACTACGCGAAAAAATACCAAGCATTGCTGCAGTCCAACTTTTATCATAAACATACTTGTACCCGTGTACTTCGAAATAGTTTGTAGCCATGAAAGATGTGCACTTTGTATAGCTTTGAGTCTTGGCATTTGCCTGTGGTAATGTACACCATGATCGACCTTGGCCAATAAAATCTTTACTGTACAGGCTCAGTTTTAACTCCATCTTTGCCTTTGGGAGAAGCTATTTAAGTTTCTTTAGCATTTTTTTTTTTTTTTCCCTGTTTTGAAATAAGTATGCAAAAAAATTAATTCTAATGACCATTCAGATTGAGGATTTCAGTGTGCTCAAATTACTGCTATGAGTACTCCTTCGCCCTAAAAATTCCAACAGCCCTTACTGTTCATTCAATTGAGCAGGTATCGGTCACTAAGATCATGTAGTCAACAGCTTTCAGTGTACTTATCTGATGCCGGCTGCACGTCTCCCTGTTCATTCGTCAGTTACTCGTATATGGCAATAGAAAAATGGTTCATATGAGAGAAAACTAACTGTATTTCATTGTTCAATTTTTTTTCTTTATGAATCTTAATGGTGCTTGCCAAATAGTACACTGTTGATAGGAATCACATCTATTCAATGAAATACACTATTTGTTACAATAACAAAAGTTGATATTGTTGAAACCAAGCCTCCTCATGCCACAGCTCCAAAAAACCAGCTAATTTCCGTACTGAACAAGAGTATCGCTAGCAGCAGAAACGTCGTGTACACTCAAGCAAAGCTGCTGGTCATTAGAGGCCAAGTTTGGCAAGCAGCTGGCGCCATCTTGGAGTTTCTTCATCGAATATATAGGTCAGTGGGGAAACAAGGACTCCGCTGCCACCAATCTGCAGCAAACAATAGTCACCTCAATCAGTTTTAATAATAAACTACAAGCAAATACTACAGGTTGCAAACTGAACAGAATAGTGGCAGGCTTCAGGAGCAAGAGAACACTGATACAATGATACTCCCTTAAACCAAAAAAGTTTTTATCACACTTAAATTATTAAGCATAACAACATTGCTGTAGTCCAACATGAACGACCTTGGCCCTTAAGGAACCATTCCTAGAAGGTAAACAAATAAATTAAAAGAAAGAAAAGGAAGAAACAAGGGCAAAAAGATAATATTCAGTCTTTGACAGCAGCCTCTCCAGCATCCCACTACCATCCCCGCAACCTCCATCACTTGTGTAGACCTTGCTACCACCGCACTTCTCCGACATTAAAATTTCCCCTTGCTCACCAATTGTTGGATGATGGTTGTTCGGTTCAACCCTGGTGAGAGAAGGTGGGGCGATCTTGTTGGTGGTGGAGGTTAGGAGGGAGGAGAATTGGCTGAGGTGAAGGTGTGGGGAATGGGGGAGGGGAAGGATAGTAAAAGAATTCAATATAATGAGTATGGATTTGAAATCCAGTTACATCACTTCAAACTGAACTTCATGTTCCAAAACACTACACAAGGGGATTCCAAAAATGATTCCTTTCATTTCTACCAGAGGAAATTTTCGTGTCAAGAAGTAAATAGACCAAAAGTTGTCTGATTAAAGTCTAGCAAATTGTCCTAAGCAGAATCGCAAATTGCTTTCTTCTGTAGATAAAATTATGTATGACACAGCGACAAGTGAATGACAAAAGCGAGAAGTAGGATCCTTCATCTACAACCCATATCCGATGCCTAAACAGCCTAAATCTGCTTTTGACCAAAATTTTAAGTTGAAGAGACATCTAAAACCACTTTAACAATGGGTCATTCACAGGTTTTGTCACAACAGCAAGTAGAGCAGCATTTTCTTTTTACCTAAATGACCTACCACTAAATAAAGCATCGTTGAACGGCTCAATGATGTTGTACATATAGAGTTAAACAAATAAACAAAAAAGGATAGCCAAGCATATATTTTAACTGCCAAGACCATTTGTATAACTGCCCTAGGAAACCTCAGACGCTGACCATTTTCTTGGATGAAGTTAACAGTAGTATACCAACCAAATTTAAAGCACAGGCCAAACGCAGCTATGCTTTCACTTCCCATGCCCAGAGATCCCAACATCCTTTTTATTGGGAAATAAAGATAACTGTAAATCTATGCAAATCTAATGTAGACTACTGAACAGGAAAGAAAGGAGCATGCATCATGAAGGGTAAAGAAAGAGAGTCTTACCGCACGTAGTTGCTGAACGGACTTATAAAGAGCCTTTTTCGGAACACAGATAACAATAGCAAAATAATCTGTTGCTACCTTTCCATCTTTTTTGCAAAAGACAGGACTCACCGTGGGACCCTGCACAAACCACAGATAGGGATAAGCAGGTTGTTGGCTTGTCGCTCAAAGGTACTTTTAAAGCGGCTGAACTTGAAATATCGACTGAATTATATTACACCAGCCTAGTCTAGAGCTATTTTCATGACATTGTGATGGCAGTGGCAGATGGTTAAGTTATACAATCATCTGAAGATCACCTTTAGGAAATTTAAGAACTAAGACTCAATCCAAGGTAAAGCAAACATCACCTGAAGTCCAGATAAAGATGACTGACTAAGTATTCTCTCCGCGACTTCCTCGGCACTACTGCCTCTCATATTTGCAGTTACCTGGCATGACAGAAGAAGCTAAAAGAAACGACGAGGATAACTAACTATAATCAGTGTGAAAGGGTAAGTTGCACACCGTAAACTGCCCACTTGCCCTCAGGTGTGCCTCTAATCTTTCTAATATCTCATGGGTAGTGTCCAGAACACCTTTCCGAGTGATCAATGATTTCCTGCTTGCAACGAGTACAGCCTGAAACATTGTTCAGGATTTAAAACAAGATCAGATTTTTTTATCCCGAATTTCTAAAGAGGAGAGTACAGGGAACATGGATGTAACAGACACATTAAAAGGTTAAAACAGCTCAAACCAAATCTTCATACTAGGTCTACCATGGGCACATAATCCTACCTGGCTCTGCAGCACAATACCACCTTCAATTTCTTTCAGGTTGTTCTCCCTCAGGGTTGTACCACTACTGACAAGGTCCAATATAGCATCTGCTATTCCCATCTGATAGCCAGAAAAGTATGTTAACATTAAGGAAACGCCACAAATACATGTCAAACACCAAAGAAGAATTTACTATTTGAGATTTTTCTTTCAACATCTATACTCCAAGCATAGTCTCTTAAGACTTATCCTCTATTCCCAACAATTGCAAGAGGTGTACGAATAGCAAGCTAGAAACGATAATGACAGACACATGAACGATAAAAGAGCCCATGCAATGGCCACAACACGTCGACAAGTCAGTATATACATAACTATGTTAGACCACTTGAAAGTAGACAGATTAGTATATGCATTCATAACTTCAAACCCAAGCCATTTCTCAAAACACAAAATCGAAGGACCAGAAAGATGAGATTCTTAAATAAATTAATCTTACCGCGGGTGCTGCTTCTAGAGCTCCATCAGCAGTGGAAAACGCAACGTGCTTCAGCCCGTTGTCTTTCATGAATTTGGGACCCAGCTGATAGGAGCACAAAATCAAATACACTTTTAGGACATGAAGCTATTGAATACACTCACATGCAACAGAGACTGACTTCAAAAAAAAAAAAAATAAAAAAATAAAAAATATGTTTGTATGTGCATCAGTAGTCTTGAATTAATTGTTACAATTTACCGAGTCTTTAGGCTTCTTTAATGTCATTTACTAGTTAGTGGGTAGAGTTTAGGGTAGTTGCTAATATATAGCAACTGCAACCAACCCAGAGACTTGGCATAGGAGGCTGGTCAATTTATCATGCAGCAATATTGAATATGAAAAAGAAAGAGTTGGTTCGTGGTTTGCCTCATATTGAGTCCGATTTACCAAGCTGCAAAGCATGTCAATATGGTAAAACAAGCAAGACTTCCTTTCTGAAAAGGAGCCTGGAGAGCTACCAAGAAGCTGCAACTCATTCATACGGACGTGGCTGGACCATAAAAAACTCCTGAACTCATTGGGAGTAAATTTTACATTGCTTCTATTGATAATTTCACAAGCATGTGTTGGATTTATCTTCTTAGGTTTAAGTCTGAGGTAGCAGGTGTGTTCTTCAAATTCAAGAACTAGATTGAGAACCAAGTGACTGTAAAATTCAAGTCTTGAGGTCAAATAACGGCGAGTACAAATCCGACAAATTCAATAATTTTTGTGAGGCTGGAATTGAGCACCAACTTACAGCTCCATACACTCCACAACAGAATGGAGTGAGTGAGCCAAAAGACATAAATATAATGGAGATGGCCAGATACATGCTTCATGAGAAGGATCTTCTGAAGAAATATTGGGTGGAAGCAGCAAATACTGCAGTATTTTTGCTAAACAGGCACCCACAAAAGCAGTAGATGAAAAAAATCCTTTTGAGGCTTGGTACGGTTACAAGCCAAATAACTATTGGAATTGGATTAACCGCCTCAACAGGAAAGAGGCTATTGCCTTGCGAAGAGAAAGAGGCTGAAAGACTTCAATTCTCTAAGCAAAGCCACTTGCCGGGCTGAAGGAATTCATTCATGAGCAGCTTTCCCGACAGCTAAAAGCCGAAAGCGAGAGTATGAGAGAAAGCTGAGATGGACGATACCACTACTAGAGAACAGCAACTTGGCCAGCTGGCTCTCAAAAAAAAAAAACCCTGAAAGTAATTGGCTGTTTGTATTTTACTCTTGTGCGCAGGTCAAACGAGACAAGCTGGACAAAATCGATGAACCTGGTATATTCATTGGCTATATCTTAACATCTAATCCTTAAGAGTTTTTCAACCTGACACAAGAAAAATTCTATTAAGTAGGGATGTAAGCTTCACGGAGAATGATAAAGTGGAGCAGGAACAATGAAGGATATCAGCAACATGATGATCTCAATCAAGAGTTTAAGACGAGTTAGTAGATCATCCGGCTGTTCGTGGTACCAAATCACTTGCTGCTATTTATCAGAGATGCAATATTCCCGTGCTTGAACCAGCAGGATATCAAGAAGCCGAAAAAGATCCTAAATGGAGGGTTGCAATGCAGGAGGAGCTTGCTATGATCGGAAAAAATCAGAATGCTGATGGTTCACTCAACAATATTAAGCAAGATTAGTGGTAAAAGGGTATGCTCAAGTTTTTGGGGTAAATTACTTTGACATTTTTGCTCCAGTTGCGAGGCTAGACAGAATTAGAATGCTACTAGCTATTGCAGCCCAAAAGCAATGGAAATCTACCAACTTGATGTCAAGTCAGCCTTCTTAAATGGCTTTCTGGAAGGAAAAATCTATGTTGAGCAACCTGAAGATTTTACTGCAAAAGGACACGAAGACAAAGTGTACTTGTTGAAGAAGGTGTTGTACGGCTTAAAGCAGGCTTCAAGGACGTGGTCAGTAGGATTGATGAAAACCTGCTGAAATTAGACTCCGCCAATAGCGTAAGTGAAAAGGCGACGGAAATAATTTTCTGGTAGTATCGTTATATGTGGACGATATTTTAGTCACTGGCAGCAACAATGAGTTTACTCAACAGTTCAAAGAGAATATGATGCGAGTCTTTGAGATGAATGATCTTGGAGAGAAATCTTATTTTCTTGGGATGGAAATTAAGCAGAAACAAGGTGAAATATTTATCAATCAGCAAAAGTATGCAAGGGAGATTCTGAAGAAATTCCACATGGAAAATTGTAAGAGCATAAGTACTCTTATGTGCCTGTTGGAATTTTGGGGGCTACATTTTTGTTGGTGATTGATATGAAACTTGATTATTATTATTCTTCTTGCATTACATATGAGAATAGGAGAAATCTATTTATACACTCTCATGTTATCTAATGAATATTCTAGAATGCTAGTTACTAGAATGTTCTATAACATTTCTAGACATTCCAAACATTCAATGATGTTCTAGAGTTTTCTAGATTACTCAGTGCCACAAAGAGAAGCTATGCAGGGAAGGTGGAATGCGAAGGTGGATGAGTCTATATATAAAAGTCTGATTGGATGCCTGATGTACCTTACGGCGACAAGGCCAGACACCATGTATGTTGTAAGTGTTTTGTCAAGATTTATGAACTGTACTAATGAGACTTGTCTCAAAGCTGCAAAAAGAGTGCTCCGGTATGTCAAAGGAACTTTAAGTTTTTAATGCCAAGACCAAACATTTCAGCATAAAGCTATTCTCCATCATATAGGTTCAAACGATGGTGCAATTCGTTTGAAATATTGCAAGACTGAAGATCAGCTGGCAGACTTGTTTACAAAGTCTCTTGGAAAAGGCACGTACTGATGCAAGTAATGTTTGAATGTGCATCAGTAGTCTTTGATCAAATTTGTTAAAGTTTACCAAGTATTTAGGCATCTTTACTGTGGCTAGAGTTTAGGATAGTTGCTAAAATATAGCTAGCTAGTTAGCAATTTCTCTGTTTTCCGTTGAACTCTTGTTATTTAAGCAGCTTTCTCAGTAAATAAAGTTATACTCTTCTCTGAATTTCCAACATAAACTCCTTAATGCATCCCAATATAAGAAATCCTTGATCATCCTTGGCCTTTTCAACCAAATAAACGAAGACATATCAGACATAGTTTGAGAAAGTACATACATAGGTAAAACCAGTGGCTACTCTGAGAGGTTTATCAGCTGTCCATTGTGGCATTTCAGCAAGCTCCTTTAGAGAATTTATATTCTCAAAAATGCCGTATTTAGGAATCTGAAAAGAAGATGGAAAAACTTTTACGTAAGACTCATACCAAGCAATCCCTTGTTTGTTCAGGGGGAATAGATACTTACAGCAATAGACAAGTGACAGTCTCCATAATCCAAAGCATCGTGAACAATAATGAGGTCTTCACTTCCCTACATCAAATAACATATAAGCTTACACTTTGTTTTCCTCACTCTCCCTACAATAGAAAATAAAGGAATCCTAAAAGAATTGAAAAGTGACAATATCAAGATATTCAAACGTGGACACTGATGGGGCGAAGGCCAATAACAAAAGCCATTTGAGATTGAAGAGAAACAAAAGCAAAGTTCAACATGTTATCTAATGGTTGTTCTGTGGAGAGAGAAAAGTGTGATCGAAGTGTCTCCAAGGAAAATCAGATCGGGAAAAAAGAGAAAAAAGAAGTGCATTGTCGAAAATCATGGCAATAGTGGAGAGGGGAGCAAACTATACTGAGGAGAAGGAAAGGTGAAGCATCTTTTTTCCGAAACACATTTCACAATTAAAGCTCGATCTCTACAGAAGAAATAAATTCAAGCTCAGTAATTCTTCTCATGACACTTTTTTCTTTAACCAACAGCAGTTGTATGATAGAAAGGTATAAAACTCCTGTGCCAATAGATATGCAAAACTCCAATTACATAGTAACGGTTGTCAAAGTATAGAGAATTACCTGACCAAACTCACTAACGGTATCAAATCCCATGATACCTAGGTCTAAATCTCCAGACAACAACTTCCTCACAATATCTTTAGGCCGTTGAAACCACACTTCCAAGTTTGAGAGCTGCAGAGGAGGAAAATAGTTTGAAAGCAGCACTAAGAGATAATCCCCACAGTAAGACCACAGACATTCATCACAGTCGAACAATATTTATAAAAGGGAACAATGTGACAATAAAAACTCATTGTCTACGTCTCAGAAGGCTAGTCAAGAGAACAATGCAGGTAGATGATACTGTTGAAACGGCAAAGTTTTTCTGTCTCCTTTCCAAATCCACTGAAACACGGAGTAAGTACTTTGAGAAAGTGTACTTTAGGAGCAACCTGTACCAAGCTACTGCAAATTATCTCTTCCAAGTATCAAGCCACTCTGTCAAAAGGCCATGGTGAGTGCTCATAACCCAATTTCTTAAGAAGAGGACATGTGCACAAAGAAGTCAAGTATTCTTGATGTTGTTAAAAAAGTATCTTTAATGATTTGGATTTTAACAGTGAATTTCCCAATAACTACAACCATGTCACTTAACTAATGTGTTGACTGTTGCCCCGTGAAGTCCGTGTTCTTGTGAAGAGCGCAGTACAAAGTACCTATTGCCTGAGATTTAAGAACAATGTGAAGATGCAACTGTAGACAATTGCTGAGTTCTTGTGTTCCCATTTACAACCTATATTCAAGCTCACAAGTTACATTTTGAGTGTAAACCTGACTTGATCCAACAACAACCACAAGGAACATGTGCATCAAGCGATCAGGTTTGAGCTAATGTGCTCACCCTTTTCCTTCACGTAAAGGCTAAATCCCTACTCATTTAAGCATCAGAAGGTAAACCCAAGTTTTTTTAAGCTCCTCAAAGTCACAATTTCACATTTACATACAGTATTTGCAATTAAAAGAACCCAAAGCGTAAAGTCACCTACATAATTCCGAAAAACCACAATAAAAAGCAGTTCACATGACTGATGCGACGACGCTAACCTGAGGAATTTGAGCAACGTACTGCCGCGGATTAGTTTGCCTCACAGACAGCTGGCAATCCTGAGCACATAAAATCACCTCATTGTTAAATTAAGACTTCAAAAGAAGAAGAAAAAAAAGCAAATCCAAATCCAATAAATAAAGTTTTAGTAAAACCTTGAGAAGCTCCAGGGTATCAGAGGCCATGCGGCCTTTACTGGGCAACCCGAAGCGGATTTCAGAGCGGTCAGGGGCCCGTAAATCGGCGTTGCCATTGACAACGCTCATGGGAGACGGAGAGGAGAGGCAACAAGCATAGAGTGTGGGCTTGACGGAGAGGCGAGAGGAGAGTGAAGGAGAGGAGATGATTAGGGAGGTGGAGTAAGAGTTGGAAGGTGAGAATTGGGCAAGTGCCGAGGAGACAGAAGGACATTGTTGAATCAAGGTTTGAGTTATCGCCATTTCTTTGGGGTATGCAACCTGCGATTTTATAAATCATAATTCATCATATTTTACACTGAATTCTCACCAATTAAAAACAAATATTGCAATACAAGGCTAAATTATCAACTAAGAATCGATCAAACAACAAGAATCACAAGAATTAAACTCAAAATGAAATTAAAGACTTTATCAAAGTAATCGATTGCGAATTTGTGAAATATTGACCCTATTCAATCTCAACGTTATATTCACCATATCAACTCTCAAAAATTCATAGCTCGATTAACAGCAATTGGAAATTAACACAGGTATAAACATTTTTACACATATAGTTGTAATAAAAGCTAATGAGTAAATTGCCTTGGTGGGGTGGTAGCTGAGGTGGTGCCGGTGGGTGGTAGATGCGGTGGTGAAGGTTGCCCCGGTGTGCCGAAGAGACAGAGTGAGGCAGACACTCCAGAGAGTATGGAGAGATAGTGGAGAGTGCAGAGTGGAGTGAGTGTTTGGCGAGAAGATTTGTGTAAAGCCAAGAGGCAACTCTTATACGTACCCTTGGGGTAGGGCTTGCAAACCCAACCCGACCCGATTTGTTGACCCGAGAATCTGACCCGATAAGACCCGAAATTGTGATCAACTAAACCCGACAAGACCCGACCCGATGATGACCTGAACCGAGCCGATGATGACCCGCCCGTAACCGACCCGACCTCCTGTTACCCGACAATGACCCGACTGGTTATGCCAAAAACTGAAATAACATCCATAAATGACCATTAGTAACTAAAACCGATTGTGACCCGACTCGAAACCGACCCGATCCAGTACAAAATTTCCTCGATAGAACCGACCCAAAACCGACCCGACCCAACCCAAAACCGACCCGAAAGATCATCTGAACCAGTATGACCCGACCTGGTACGAACCGACCCGCCATAACCCGACCCGGAACCGACCCGACGACCCATTTGCCACCCCTACCTTGGGGTATGTAGACCTGCCAAACCGTCGGGCGGGCCGGTTTCGGATATGGGTACTGTCAAATACGGGTTGATTACATGTGGGTAGACCTGTAAAACGGGTCGGGCGGGCGGGTTTCGGTTTCAGGTTCGGGTAGAATAGGGGTCGGGTGTATTTCGGGTTAGGGTCAATACGGGTCGGGTCAATACGGGTTTGGGTCGGGTTACGGGTTGACCAGCGGGTTGAAAATACATATTCGCGTCTTTTTTCATCGGTAAATTTTAACACTAAAATATTAATTTATTCTTATTTACCAATTAATTTATATATTATATTATATAATAATAATGATTTCATTATATGTATGCATTATACTTCGTATGTCTTAAAAGAAAAAATTTTAATCAATAATTTATTAATATTAATTGTTTTATATTTTTTTTTTATTATTATAATATTTTTTTTTACTAAATCTGTTTGACCTAAGTCCCAACGGGTTGACCCGCTCAGGTCGGGTCTTGACCCTGACATTTCGGGTCATTTCGTGTTTTAGGTGCTTTTCAAGTTTGGGTTGAAAAAAGTCCGGGTTTTCCAGGTTATTTTCGGGTTGGGTCTCGGGCGGTTTTTCGGGTCGGGTCAGTTTCTTACAGGTCTACACGTGGGTTAATACGGGTTTGGGTCGGGTTATAGGTAATTATTATCACTATTAAAAGTGAAATTTGTGCAAAATAATCTCAACTTTTACTTTCTTTCACAAAATAACCCCAACTTTAGAGGATGTCTTCCCAAAACGATCCCATTACTTCTCTCAAAAAAAAAAAAAAAAAAAAAGGATCTCATTACCTTTTAAACCAGTTGTCAAAAATTTAAGCTCCAAAAGAGAATACAAAATAAAAATAAAAATAAAAACATCATCTCCCTCTCCTCCACTTCGACCAACCACCTCAAACTTGGCAGCAACCACCGCCTCTATTTCCAGGCACCACTAACCCCAACTTCAAAACCACCTCTATAACCGCATATCGTCATCACCTGCTCCGACCACCATATGCGACTTCTAGAGAAGGAAATGTGGTGGTGAAGGGTGAAAAAAATTGGTGAAAGGAGAAATGAAGAAGAAAAACTGGCTCAGTTGAGGGGCGGGGAGGGATCAACGTGTGGTGTCGATGGTCTCATCTCGTCTTTTCCCCAAAATATATATAAAAATTAAAACCAACCCAAAACTACTTCTCTCCTCTCGTCTTTTCCCCTTAAAATTGACCACCACCCAGCCAACCGTCGTCTACCTTCATGCATCACCAGATTCACCACCTTCGCCCAATCTAACGCCACAACCAATCTCGACACCACACGTTGACTCCTACCCGCCCTTCAACCGAGGCATTTTTCCTTCTTCGCTTCTCCTTTCACCCATTTTTTTCACCCTTCACCACCACATTTCTTCCTCTAGAAGTCGCATGTGGTGGTCAGAGCGTGTATTGATGGCGATATGCGGCTGTAGAGGTGGTTTTGGAGCTGGGGTTAGTGGTGGCTGGAAATAGAGGCGGTGGTTGCTGCCAAGTTTGAGGTGGTTGGTCGGAGTGGAGGAGAGGGAGATGATGATTTTTTTTTTTTTTTTTTTTTTACGCTCCTTTGAAGCTTTAATTTTTTACCTTTAATCACTTTTTTTGTGGTTCTTTCAATTTGACTCTATTGCATTTTTTTTTTTTTTTTTGCCAAGTAACCTGCTACAACTAGCTTAAAAGGTAAAGGGATCATTTTGGGAAGACATCATCTAAAGTTGGGATAATCCAAATTTAAGATTATTTTGCAAAGGAAAGTGAAAGTTGGAATTATTTTGGGTAAATTTTCCTTTCGATTTGGGGTTGCATTTTCTTGCATAATTTTCTATATATGTTCGCTGATTATATTTAAAAGTTTTGCATATTTCTAGTTGCACGCACAAGCTTAACCTGTAGTTTAATATTTTCATTTAGCTTAATGTTTTTCCTGCATCTATACTATACCTTTAATAGGCTAACTATAACGCCTACCAGTGGCGGTCCTAGGTAGTAAGGTTTGGGAGCAGCTGACCCCACTTGGATTGGGAATTTTTTTTGTATGTATAGGATAAGTAATTGCAAAAAAAAAAAAAAAAAAAAAAAAAAAAAAAAAAAAAAAAGTGGGCTTGATGCATCATGGATTCATGGGTGTAATCACTATCTTATTATTATATAAAAAAATTGTTAAACTTTTCCAATCCCACCCCCACGTGACTCTACAAAACCTTCCATTGTCTTGTTTTTTTTTTTTTTTTTTTTTTTTTTTTTTTTTAATTTATTTCTACTTTTCCTTATAATTTGTTATTCTTTAGACAAAGTCAAAGTAAACTATCCTACTCCTTTTTTTGACGGGTAAAGTTTTCTATTTGTGATATCATTAATTTCCACATACAATTAAGAATTTAGGGTATTAAAAGTTACGGTTCAAGAGTTCCATGGTCTACGACATATTTTCGATTTCGCTACTTCGCTAGTCTGATCTCCTTCGAGGTAAGAATTCTACTCGCGAATTTAAAAATTATACTATTAATTTTTGTGCTCTATACTTTGTTATCCCAATTTTGTTTTTAATTGTTACTGCTTATTTGCTTATGTTATGATTGATATAATTATGTAGATTTGCTAATCTGATTAATTACTATTAGAACTTAGACGAACAATTGACATATTTTAACTCATTAGATTCCTAACAGTACTGCAAATTGCTTATGTAGATGTCAAAAAGGCAGAAAAATACGTTGTTTAGATACTATGAATCAAATAATCCAATATCAGAGGAAGAACAAGAAACAAATCATAATGTCGAGAACTCGGATATTAATGTTCCTGAGAACTCACAACATCCAGAGCAAGTAGTTCGAAACCATGATATTGATTTAGAATCATATCCGATTGATCCAGGATTGAGAAAACAAATTTCTGACTATCATCCGAACGATCAAGCTCAAGTTAGAAATTATTATATTGAGAATGCACCAGTTCAACCTCGCAATTATGATTTTCCTCAAAAAATGATTGGTGGTGCGAATCGTCATTTCAACGAGGAATGGTTTGATGAATATAAATCTTGGTTAGAGTATAGCAAAGCAAAGGATGAAGTGTATTGCTTATGTTGTTACTTGTTTAAGTCGGATGTTACAAACAAGGGTGGAGGTTGTGCTGTTGTTAATAATGGGTGGTCATCATTGAACAAAAAAGATAGATTAGATGTGCATGTCGGTGGCCCGGATAGTGCTCACAATAAAGCATATGTCATGTATATTACTCTGAAAAATCAAGAGGAAACCATTGTGGATGTCTTTAGTGGGTACACTGAACAAGAAAAAAATAGACTACAAAAATCGCTTAACTACAACAATAAGGTGCGTACGATGGCTTTTGAAAATGGGTTTGGCTTTTCGAGGACATGATGAATCTCAAGGATCAACAAATAAGGGAAATTCTCTTGAGGTTCGAAAATTTCTCACAGAAAATAATGCCGAATTTGCTAAAGTTATTGTCGAAAAGGTTCCTAAAAATCTACAAGTGATGTCTCATAAGATTCAAAAGGATATTGCAGATACTTGTGCAAAGTTGACTAGTATGGCAATCCTTAAAAATCTTGGTGACGACTTTTTTGGAATTTTAGTTGATGAGACTCGAGATATATCTGTCAAGGAACAAATGATTATTTTCCTTCGATATGTTGATAAAGAAGGCAGAGTTCAAGGGAGGTTCTTAGGAATTCTTCATGTCCCAGATACCATTGCTTTGACTTTGAAAGCAGCTATTGATCAGTTATTATTAGAGAATGGTTTGACAGTGAAAAGAATTCGGGGGCAGGGTTATGATGGAGCTAGTAACATGCAAGGTGAATTCAACGAACTCAAGACTTTGATTCTAAGAGAAAATCAATCCGCTTTTTCCATTCATTGTTTTGCTCATCAACTTCAACTAACTCTTGTAGCTGTGGCATCTAAACAAGGTGATATTGCATCATTTTTTTGTCTGATGTCTCGGTTATTGAATATTGTGGGAGCTTCTTGTAGGCGTCGTGATATCCTTCGTGCAAAAAGAGCTGATGAAATTGCAGAGCATCTACGTATTGGGGTTGTTCATAGTGGTTAGTGGTAAAGGTTTAAATCAAGAGATTAATCTTAAAAGACCTACAGTTACTCGCTGGAGTTCTCATTATAAATCACTTTCAAACTTATTAGTTATGTTCTCTTCAGTAGTGGAGACCCTTGAGTTTATTGATGAGGAAGGCATGGAATTTGATCAGAAAGGGGAGACACGCATTATGGGAAAATTGATGGAATGTTTTGATTTTGTTTTCCCTTTAGACTCCATGGTGTCTTTGTTAGGAATAACAAATGACTTATCACAGGCTTTGCAAAGGAGGGATCAAGATATTATAAATGTCATGGAGCTTGTTCAAGTCACCAAGCAACGACTACAAGATATGAGAAACGAAGGGTGGGAAACTCTATTGAACGTTGTATCTTCATTTTGCACTACTCATGACATTTATGTTCCCAATATGGAAGAACCATTTGTTCTCGAAGGAAAATCAAGACGAAAAGCTCCAAAAATCACAAATTTGCATCGTTATCGTGTGTAGATATTCTATGCAACTATTGATTTTCTCCTCCAAAAGCTCAACAACCGTTTCAATGAGGTGACTACTGAGTTTCTTCTTTGTATGGCTTGCTTTAATCCAATAAATTCATTTCGTGCTTTTGATAAGCAAAAATTGCTTAAGCTTGCTGAGTTCTATCCTAAAAAATTTTCGAATGCTGATATTGTGAGACTTGGACATCAACTCGAGAATTATATTGTGGTTATGCGCACAAAGAAGGAATTTGATGCCGTCAAGGGTTTATCTGAACTATCGTGTAAATTGGTGGAGACCGAAAAACATATCGTTGATCCATCCGTGTATTTGCTCTTGAAATTGGTGTTGATCTTGCCAGTTGCTACAATAAGTGTTGAGAGAGCTATTTCTTCAATGAATTATATCAAGAACAAATTGCGGAATAGAATGGGTGATAAATGGTTGAATGATTGCCTAATGTCATACATAGAGCGTGAGATCTCCGACAACATCAAAGAGGAGGAGATTATTCAACATTTCTAGAGGATGAAAACACGACGATTGCAATTATAGATTTTTATTTGTTTTCTTTTTCATTATATTTTAGTATCAACATACACATGTAGTTTTGGTCGATTTGTTTTCGTTAACGTATTTTAATTTATCAAATGTGGAATGGATTGCAACTTTCTTAAAAACTTGACCCCACTCAAGAATAATCCTTGATCCGCCACTGGCGCCTACGTGTCATTGTTTGGAATCAATCTTAGCAAGAAAAAGCCAGGTCAAATCTGATGTGTCGGTCCCTTAGGCCACTGCTTAACCTTTCTCTCTCTTCCATCTAAAACGCGCGACCTCCGGCATTCTTCATTTCCATTTGCTCCTCGCCTCCTCTTCGAGCGTTACCGTGGGCGTTTGTCATTTCGTTTTCCTTCCCACATGTATAAAAGTGATAAACTCATAACCTGATTAATGATAAATTTAACCAAAGAACAAATCTTTGAACTGTTTAGTGAAGAACTAATAAGCCCAAATAGCACAATTCTGTGGTGAGTACTAAGTCACCTAGGAATTATGAAATGGAAGAGTAGAGAAGTGAATTTGCAGAAAAGTGAATTCTCAGGAATGAGATTTTGATTAATAATGGCATAATCAGTAAATTACATCTACTTCTCCTTGTATACAGGAGTATTTCCCAATGATTTGCCGTCAATACCACTATCTGGTATTTCGAGGTACATAGGATTTAAGATGGCTTGCTATTCAAGCTGATGAAAGTACAACAATGGATACATCAGACTAACACTCCTGAATGATGCGCGGTCCTCGAAGATTCTTCTAGAACTTCTGACATTCCTTGCACCTGGGTAATGATTGGCTGGCCCATGGTCCTCCTCTCAACTTCTGCCATCTGTTCAGTCCCGCTGTCATAGTCCAGCTCAGCTCCTTCATTTAGGTTGTGCGCGCCAAGAAGTGTATCAAAATGATGTATGTTTCTTCCCCAGAAATTGGATTAGTGGGCTCTTTCGAAGAGGTAAGTTATGGCTATCATCTTTGATTTCAAGTGTAGTTTATTGTTCCCCTATACAACAACTACAATTACGATTTGTGAGTATGCAATTATGGACTGCAACATGGTTTATAATTATTCTTTAGAACCTTTGATCTATTATGTTGATGATGATTTAGTTAACTTTTTTCTTTTATGTGGTAATTCCAAAATCGGCCAGGACCACATTAGTACTCGATTGATGTTAAAAATTGGTGAGGATTATGGAGCTCCGCCGTAATAGATTAAGCTCCGAAATTCGACACTTGCCGTTATATAAGGCTTGCCATGTCTGCCCACCTTCTTGGCACCGTCCATATTGTAGACACCAAATTTTGTCTCACCCTTTTTATTTCATTTTTATTAATCTATTTCTACTTTCTAATTTCATTTCACTTTATTCATTTCTATTCACCCATTTCTATTCGTTTATTTGTGAATAAAACGATTTCTCAACAATTTCAATTTCATCATTTTTTCTATTATTTATTATATAAATTTCGAAAATTGTGTGAATAATGTTAATAATATTGATTTTCATTGTTTTTAATTCCAAATTCATTTATTCATCGATTCATTTCACCCGGTTTTCATTTTTGCGCAAACTGGACAAAATTACTCAAAACGAGTCTAACCCGACTTTATTTCTACTAACTACTAAACCACACAAGCCATGATCTCACCCCTATGCCACCCATATTTACACTAACTATATACTAAAAAGATGCTAACTATTTCATTTTTGTTTTATTTTTCAAGTAATGACTCACTATTCTTTCCTAACACATACAATAGCAAAATGACAAAAAAAAAAAAAAAAGTGATGTGTGAGGCTAGGAAGGGCCGGCCAAGAGGAGAGAAGAGCAAAGAGATTTTGTTCAGTTTTTTAGTCAAATTGATGAGATATTTATCTCACCCATTCACTCTCCTTCACTCATTTTTCCTCTCTTAATACTTAAGCGCGCGCGCGCGCACACACACACACACACACACACACACACTTAATACTCATCAACACAAAGAAAAGAAAAAAAAAATGAGGAGAGAGGGTGAGAGAGGAGCCGGCCAAAGAAAGAAAAAAAGCGAGGAGTTACTCTCTTGCATTCATTCCCACATTCACTCTCATTCTTTCATTTATTTCTCCACCATCAATACTAGTCTAATTCAATCTAATAAATTAGTAGTATTAGGGTCACTATAGATCATAGAAATAATAAAATAAACCAACCTCACTTAGATTAAATTGGTTTAGATGACTTAATACCCTAACATTGGAGGATCTACATATACAACCATTGATCATCAAAGGTAGTTTTCTCTCCTCCTTTCTTCTTTTATTCTTACTAGTCTTTACACCGTGCTACGCACGGTTTTCGTTGATTAATGAGTTTGATCTTATACGTAAATTAGTGAAATAGAGATATTACAATATTAGTCAGCGACTTCTTTAATCTTTGCCAAACCGCTTAATGCTAATTCTTGTATTTCTCTCTCCACATTTTTTGTTATTCCAATATCTATGAACAATATCATATACCACGATTTATATCAATCACCCTTAAATTACAAAAATAGATAGATTAGTATATTAGTGATCAATATCATTGTCCCCTTTCCGTTTTCATTCATTGAGTAGTGTGAATAAAAGTACCACCTAAAACAATTAGTGTTTGATTTTATACGTAAATCAGTGAAATAGAGAGATTACAATATTACTCATCCTTGTCTTCGTTTTTCTCAAAACCGCATAATACCAATTTTCGTTTTCCTCTCCATTTTTTTGTTATTTTAATATTTATTCTCATCACGATTATGAATAATATCATATACGATGATTTATATCAATTCCCTTATCAATTACTTTGACATTCACTTCATGTATATATACTTATGATCTCAACATTAAAGGCCTTTATATATAATTAGGTTAATAAAAGAATCAACCAACATCAATTGGCTTAGTGGTTAAAGTGTTAAAATGCAACATTGAGGTCGTAGGTTCAAGCCTTCATAATCTCATTTTTGCATATTTAACTGTGCGCTAGGCGATAAGGTGGAATTGCTTGTGTGACATGCACGTTTGCCTGTCACCTGTGTAGCACGTGAGGTGGAGGATGACGTGTCGTGCCCACACGGTTTCCATCCAACTTTCTATATATATAAACTAGTTTACTGACCCGTGCAAAATTGCACGGGCTATTGTATTCAATCAGCACAATAACACCAATATAGGAGTTAAGACATTAGACCCGTTAAAAGTTTGGGTAGCTTAATGAACCCGATTTTTGTAACCTTTGACCGCCTTTTGAGTCAAGTCTACGATTTTTTTTTGGAACACGAAGTCGTTATTTATTGGATTATCAACCCGTCATTTCTGGTCATGACTAAAATTTGTTTGATACAAATTTTTTGGGCATACCTGACTTGATCAATTGACCCAATTTGTGTCGTACTGAAGATCGACTAAAATGAAATCCAAACAAATGATTTAGAAGAAAATGAGATTAGTATAATAATTCATGATGGTATGTAACATCACGAAGATACTTAATTGATCATTTTAGTTTTTCACTGATTTGACAATCACATTATTATGGTTAATTTTTATCAAAAATTAAAAAGAGGCAAACTCGTATTTTTTATTGGGTTTCTGTTTTATTTTAAATAAAAAAACTTATACATGATATACTAATTTAAATGTGGAATAGTTATTAAAATATTGTTTAAATTTTTTATACAATGGTGAATGAAAATGGCACAATGACTTAATTTTTCACGCATGTAATATAGTAGCAATGTTGACCCGTGAAAATTACACAGATTATTATATAAGATTTACAATAATTTGTTTTATACAATATGTGTTTAATTATTTGGTATTTTTTTTCCTTCTCGCATTATAATAGATTATTTTGGTTATGAATCCGCTTTTATGACCCGTGATCTGTATTGAGCAAAATGTTCTGACCAATATATATTTGAATTAATAATCTAATTGAATTATTCATCGAGTTAACCCATAGTTGAAACAAAACTGAGCCAAAAAAATACAATTAGAAAAATATAAAATCAATTAATAAGTTAAAAAAAAACTATAATTAGTCTTGTGATTGTATAAATTTAAAATATATAAGTTATAAACCCGTATGACAATAGAAATTAGAAATAGTTTCATAAACCCGTATGACATCATTAATACAATATTGAATTGGACAAATAGTACATTTACTAACATGTGATGAATTTACTTCTGGATACAATTTCAAGCACTCATGCCGAAGTTGACTGCAATCCCCACTTATGACATATTTCACTTGTTAGACACTGATTTAGATTATAGCGACAATGCTACTTAAACTGACTGTATAATGATAATAAATTTGGTGTATTTTTTTTACATTGTTTTTATTTATTTTATTTTCCCATGTTAAACTTCGTGCTATACTCATGCTATGTTTTTCCTTTTTAATTTCACATAAAATTTTACTCTTTTATGATGAAGCAAGTTTATGCACATTTTACCCACAACAAAGTTTACTATCAATTATTCCATCAAAAAGATTTTAAGGATTTCTTTCTGCAAAGGGTGGTAAAATCAAAAAATCATTATATTTATATATAAGTAGACTTTATGCTTATAATACAATGACTTAAGGTACGTTTTGAAAGTACACTTGGTAGGCACCAAGCAAAAAGTACTCATGCTTTGATACAGGTTCCTTATCTTATTAACGACAATCTAGTAGAAACTGTATTGTGGCTTAAATGAAAATGATCCACCTAAATAAGATAAAAATAAAAAACCTCTATTTGTCTGATAGCTAATGTATGATGCCCGGCATGCATGAATTAAGGGTTTAATGACCCGTGCATGCTAATGTACTTTAATGGGTGCATTATGATGAAACATGCACAAAAAATGAAGTGAAATCAAATGGAGATCGACATAATATGGTTGAATAAAACGACTCACCGTACGTCATCTCGATACAATAATCAGCTAACCACTATCAAATAAATTCTAATAAAATTCTTGGTTCACCATCTTCGTTCAATTGGAGTACGAACTAAAAGACCGTGTATCCTGCCCATTTTGTATATTTTCTCTTAATGAAGAGAACCATGAACCTTACAATCTCGCGCTTAGAATGCTGATAAATCTACCAGTATTGTATTAATATATGATACGTGAGACAATAGTTAAATAATCTGTGTATATTTAATTAAACATGACCGAGCCTTTTTACTTGTTTGATAAGCTGACAAATAATATATTGAAATATGATTATGTGGAATTGTTGCTCTTTGTTTTTTTAATAAAACAAAGTAGGTTGAAAAGATATAGACATATCTTAATTATAGAAGGAAAGGATAGATTTCATGAGATCATAATAAGACTGATCATGGTAATAATATACGAAGCAACCCTTTTCCTTAGTTTAAAAAGAGTTCTCCTCGTGTGTTATTGCATTTGGAGCAATACTTATTCGCCTGATTTGTCAATAAGAGCACCCAGCATAATGATTACCGATTATTCAATGCTAATCCCTTTATACTCTTTTTTACAATAACAATGGTTACGATGCTCATGGGTAGAAATTATATATAACACCAGATTGATCAAATTTCATACCGAATTGTAGAAATGATACAATAAATCACATGATACGAAATTGACAAACAAAACCAATTCTTTAGCTAGGACGTTGATGATGATATCCAAGAGTCCGTGGAAGGCAATGAACCGATGACCGAGCGATTTAATGTTTGAAATCCTTCAGAAGTGATATGCAGAATCAACAATAAAAATGGGGTGGAATAGGCACACAATACATCTGTAAAGTAGAGAAAATGGAGAAATCTCGCACAAAATCCTGATGATGAATAGGAGTAGCTGATCAATAAGGTTTGTTGGGCCAAATCTGATCAAAGTAGAGCAAAGATCCAGAGCTAGAGAAACATGGCATGCTACTCACCCTTGTGGCATGAACTCAAATTGATCAGCAACTAGAAAAAGCGAACATCAGTCTGCAAAAGAAAAGTGAAATTAGGAGATGCGAGCTCATATCAAATTAACAGCTGCAATTGCAAACGATTACAACCTACTCAAATTGATACATGCACAATATAATACTAATAGTTTACGAAAAATCGAAAAGAATATATATGGAGATGAGAATGTAAAATGGCCCTTCGAATGCTTTGTACTGGTAGGGCTCGGATGCTATAGGACTACACGTCTACGTGATCATGTCTCTATATAGTAAAATTGTTAAAACCCTAGACAATAAAATCACGTAGAATAATGCATAAATTTCTTTGTAAGAAATCTGACCAAAGATCATGACCAAATTTATGTTCCCCTTCTAAAAATTCACGTAGCTTTGATTTATGCTCCCTTTTTAAAGATTTGATGCCATTTTAAATGGATAAAACTTCTGATTAATATATGAGATATTTAACCGAGGAAATTAGCATTTGTTATTCACCGAAAATATGTTTTTTGATTAATACTGCAAAGTTGGGGGTTTAAATTAATGGTGATAATTTCCATTTTCGAATATATTTCCATATATGTCCGTCAAATATCTTTCAATATATTCGATGCGTTTTGTTATATTTCGCACATCTTTTCGGAGGAGGCAAATAATATTTCTGATTGACCGCATCCTCACAAAAATTTTGGTGTAATATTAGGAGGGAAATATTTTTGGGATATGTCGCAGCTTTAAATTCGGCCATTTTACAAATCAAGTGCAAAATTTCGACAGTATTTGATGCGTAATTACAATTTCGTTTAAGATTTTATACCATAAATATACCATGTATAATTACAATTTAAGATTTTATACCATTTCGTTTAAGATTTTATACCGTTAATATCACATGTATAATTACAATTTTATACCATGAATATTCTAATCGATTTTGGAATATTCTGCAGCTAATATCTTCTTCGGCCAGATTTTTTTTTATTTTTTAATTGTTATTTTTATGGAATGTAGTATTCCTATTCGAGATTTTGTTACCAAAAAGAGCGAATGTTGACGTCATCGATGACGTGTTGCTGATGCCATTTTTGAGGTGGACGCTCTTAGAGGCTGCGAATTGTACCGATAATTATATTTTATTATATATATATATATATATATATATATATATATATGATGATGATTCCCCTATCAATTACTTTGACATTCATTTCATGTATATATTTATGATATCAACATTAAAGGCCTTTACATATAATTACGTTAATAAAAGAATCAACAAACATCAATTGGCTTAGTGGTTGCAGTGTTAAAATGCAATGTTGAGGTCGCAGGTTCAAGCCTTAATAGTCTCATTTTTGCGGATTTGACTGTGCGCCAGGTGAATGAGGTGGAATTGCTTGTGTGACATGCACGTTTGCCTGTCACCTATGTGGCACGTGAGGTGGAGGATGACGTGTCGCGCCCACATGGTTTCCATCCAACTTTATATGATTTCAATTTATTATTTCTCTCCAATAAATTACTAACCGTTTTATTGTCAAGCCTTGGTCGGTAACGATGAAGTATCGGTTTATTGAGCCATACGAAGGGCCTTTTGTGGTCGTTCCCTTTACTGAGTGGAACACTAGTTACGAGAGTATAAGGAGCGGAGCATTTTTTTTGTGTTGTTTTGATGTGTTACTGTTTTTCTACCTCTATGAGTGACATTCCTATTTTTACAAGTTTTTATCACATTTTTTCCATGTACAAAATGATCCAAAACCCTAACCCGGATTTCAACCATTTGCAACTGTTTTTTCAATCCGACTTGTAAAATATGTCTAAAACCATTCCCTCTATTAAAAATCTTGCTCTTAAAACAAAAAATTATTTGGAGTCTTAAAAGAATCCCTGCAAAATTTTAGATCCAAACTCGTAGCACAACATTTATGACAATTTTTGTGGTAAAACTGCTCAACTCTGATCCTCGGTCCGACCAACTGACTTCAACGAGTTTTTTAGCATTACAAATGACCTTTTATGGGTATGTCTCATTCATTAAAGTTGAAGAGCTGATTCCCAGGTTTCCATAAAGCTAAGGGGGTCAAAAATTAGTCATGTCCTATCAATAGCTATGAGTTTTTGAAAACAGACTCTGTTTTGCTCAGAAATCCGGTTTTCAACCTTAAATTTGTTTTGTGAGTAAATGAACTCTTGGGATCATGAAAAAATTCATGAGTGATCCTAAGATATTCATAAACTCACCCTCAACCCAGAAAAAACTTTGAGATTTCATTTGATCTTCCAAACCATTCAATTTCCACCAACTTTCTGTTTTTTGGGGTCATAAATGACAAGTTTCTCCCTCAAATTAATTGATTTAATTAACTAAATAATTAGACTTAGTAGAGAGTCTAATTAATCCACCTCTCTGAAATGTCAAAATGTTAAAAACAATTTAGACTTGATCAAGAGTCTATTTAAGCCATTTTATAAAAAAATTAGACTTAATAGGAAGTCTAAAATCAACCTCTTGTATGATGACTTTAATCACTTAGAATGGAATCTAAGTAAGTCTAAGTCAAGTCAACCGAAGTCAAGTCAACCTAAGTCAAGTCAATGAAAGTCAACCATGGTCTAAAACCAATCAAAATGCAACCAAGTCTACCAAAGCCTACTAAAATACGACAAATAACTCGAGTCAATCAAGGTCAACCGAAGTCAAACAAGTCTACCCAAGTCTACCAATGTCAACCAACATCTACCCAAGTCTACTAATGTCAACCCAAGTCAACCCGACTCTACCCAAAATCAAGTAAAGTCAAATTTGCAAATAGGTGCAAGTCAACCGAAGTCAACCTGAGTCGATTAAAGTCAACGATATATATTCTTTATATTGCTGTAGGGCCTACACGGGTAGCTCTAGCGATACGGCCATTTCCACCAAGCCCAAACACACAACCCAATCCATTTTATTAAATCTCCCCGCGAGAGTCAATTCAACCCTAGTCAAACTACTGAGAGGTCTAATCTTTAAACTCGTATTAGAGACGTCGAGTCATCCACATTAAGAACTCGTTCAGGAGGCATGCCTGGTTCAGGAGGCATGGTGATCAATGGCGATCGCCGTCTCGATGAAGAGACACATAGATGCAAGCGGAATATACCTTGCTGTATTCTACCGTGGATCGACTTGACTCTAATGTGAGTCATCTATAAAGTCTCTCAATAGCACGACTTTGAGTGAAACGACTTTCTACCCCTTCCAAGTGAAGTAAAACTCATCTCTACCCCCACATTGGTGATATCCCCAGTGGAATCAACCCGATCATTTCCCCAGTGGAATGATATCTACCCTGTGGATCCATCCACCTACCCTCGCGGATATTAGCCGCTACCCCCAAGTGGAAAAGGCCGTTGTCGTGGGGCTGCCCGTCAGAACTACGTAGGGTTTTGATCCTCGAGTGGATTCCAATCCCATAATGAAAGGTACATAGGGCAACTTTGGTGCTCAAACCCCCCCAAGTCCATACTCAAAAGACTCGGGAAATCTTTTGTAAATTCTTCTTCTAAACTCTTGCATGTGAATGACAATGTGAATATATGTGCTTTTCTATTTCTACTTAATTATATGGATCTTAACGTAACCAAAATACCGAGACTCTATAGAAGGAAATGACGTATTAGTAAAGGCCCGTCCTTATGACGGAAGGGGAGACGAGTTCCAAATGTTCGCACCCCTTAACTAAGGCCCCGAACCCTTTTTCTCTAATTCGCAGCCCAGTTTTCCTAAATTTGTAAATAAGCAATAAAGCGGAATTTTGCCTTTAGGGCGCACGGAGTCATTTTTGGTTTTCGAAAGGTTTTCCTTAAAATTCTTTCATTTGTTTTCGAACTTCTGCTTTTTAAACTTGTTTCGATACCCTTCCTTGTCGGGGTTAAGACAGGGTGGTGACTCTGCGTTTTCAACGATCAAACGTAGGTTAGTTCAATAACTTGCAAACCCAAACAAATCTTTTTGCGAGCCCCGCAGTCTGGCGACTCCGCTGGGGAACATCGATTTTTATTTATTTTTTTTTACACAAAAAAAATAAACTAAATTCTTTTCGAGGCCTTGACCCAAAAGTACATCATTTTCTTCTTTAGAATTAAGGACGTGTATTGGTTAGTAGATCCATCGCTTTTGTATATTCTTGCTCTAGCATGTCTATATGTGAAATTACGTGTGTTTGGGAATGCCTGTTTGAATCCGGTCCGCACACACTGCACTGTGATGTTGTTCTCTAGAAAAGCCAAATTTAGGCCTGACACCTATCCTTATTGAGGACGGGTCAGGAATAGAAGAAAAGATTATTAAAATACTTAAGAGCGTAAACTTGTATCCGCGACTTATCGAGTACCGGCTATGCAAGAGCGTTCAACCCTTGGAGGGCACAATGGAGTGCGCCGAGGTCACATAAAGAAGAATAATACCTTAATCAACCACTTTGAGTTCGTCTCTCGAGTCTTGTCTAATATAAGAGTCGAAACTTTTCCAACCGTTTTCAAAATTCAATTTTGTGTAAGTCCACACATTTTCTTAATTTGTAGAATGATTTTTGTCTCTCAAAGAATATTTGAAATGACATTTTCTTCAAGTCAAAATCAAACGTTTTCAAACCACACTAACTACTAACTCCATAATGTTTTTGAAAATTGTAAATAAAACTCTCAAGAATTTTTTAAGATATAAATGAGGTTTTTTTCTTGTACATATATACCATCAAATTCAATTTTTTTTTGTAAATAAACCATCTTCCACAATTAAATCCAACCTCATCGGTTTCTTTTGTTAAAGATCAGAGAAAATTCTTTTCCAACTCACAATAACAACCTCCCCCGATTTCAAACCGAGTTTCAAAAATCCAACGAAAATCCAAAAGAGAAAAAAAAATAACTTCAAAGGATAAATTTTTCGAAATTCAAACGAGATAATAGCGTCTCACTCAAACCATCAACGATCTAATAACCCCCACTTCTACCAATTAAACGAGATAATTGGGTCTCCGTTATTCAAAAGATAAAAGGGTCTTTTCGAAATCTACCTTTCCGTAGTTCATTTCCGAACTACGTCGCCCTGATTCCCGAAAGGGATACGTAGGCAATCCTCACGGATGCGGGCATCACCCCTCAAACCTTGTCGATATACACAACCACTCAAATTTTGTCTATATACGCGAACTTTCAAACTTTTATTGATACACAACCTTTTAATTTTGTAAATATACTCAACCTTGTACAAAGTTTTGTAAATGTACACAAACTTTCTTTCTCTACTTTTGTAAATATCACAACTTTTTCAAATACCAAATTTTTCGAATTTGTAAAATCCAAAAATTGAAAAAAGGAACTATCAATCCAAAGATGAATAAGAGAATTCTCCCGAAACATACTTGTGAATAAGTTGTCATTTCATCTCCCACGATCAAGGAAACTAATTTTCTTTTACGACCATTACTAAACTGTCTCCCTTTTTCAATTTGTAGGCCAACCCTTTGGCTCCGATCCGGGTCTAGTTTAGTCCGAAAATCGCCTGTTTGTGAGTCACCCGAACAACCGTCTGATATGGCTGATGCTCAAGGGAGCAACGACAATGACAACCGGATTAACCCCCACTCTGACGCTATGAGCGAGTTGAAAGTGATGATGCAAACCATACTGGACCTTCAGGACACGGTCGAACAAACCATTCTCAACATGCAACGTGATCCCATATTGAGACCACCCGTCCCTTCCGAAATCGAAGTACCCTTCAACCTAGGACCTCCTTCTGAACACCAAGAGGTGCCGAGTAGATTGGAAGATGAGATAAATAAGCTGAAAGACGTCTTGAAGGGTATGACCCAAGCTGAACCATGGTTAGATATCCACGGAGTGACCTTGTTCCCCAAAGCCCACCTACCTGAGGGTTTCCGAAGCCCGAGTATCTCAAAATTCAATGGAACCGGTAGCCCTACCAACTTCCTCAAACTCTATGCCGGAACCATGAGCCTATTGAAGTTAGATGAGCCGCTGATGGCCCAATGTTTCAACAATACCTCGAGGGTGCAGCTTTGAATTGGGTCTTGGGTTTAAAAAATAGCAAGAAGTCCACCTGGTCCGACATTGTACGAGAGTTCACTAACCAATACAAGTACAACGTGGAGATCGACATCACTCGGAGAGATTTGGAAACTACTTCCCAGAACTTCAATGAGACTTTCTCCGCCTTCATCACTAGGTGGAGATCCAAGGCCGCTCAAATGGTTAATAGGCCCAGGGAAGAAGAACAAATTCAAATGGTGATCAAGAACCTCTTGCCTGCTTATAGGGAACATATGGGCTTTCAATATTTCCCATCATTTAAGGCTTTGATAGCGACGGGGTCGTTAGTGGAGGATGCCATCAAGAAAGGTGAAGTCAAGAAAGCCGGTTCAAGCTCAAACGTCAATCAAACCCCTTATAGGTTTGGTGCCAAGAAGCCTGTAACAAATGAAGGTGGGACCTCGAAGCAGTATACAGGGGTGAATGCCGTGACATCTGAAAAAAATTTCCAAACGAGGCAACGAAGGGAATTCGTACCGATCCAAATGAGCTACACTCAAGCCTTCTCCAAACTCACAAAAGCCAACCTGATCAAACCTTTAACTCCGCGACCACCTCCAAAGAACCCTTACCCTGGTTACAACCCCAATGAACATTGCAATTTCCATCAAGGTCCTGGTCACGATACTGAGAACTGTGGAGCATTGAAACACACAATTCAAGACCTCATCGACCAGGGCAAGCTTGTGGTTAACCGCAACGACAACCCTAACATCACAAAGAACGCACTTCCAAACCACAAAGAAGTGCCCTCAATCAATATGATCTCCCTATCTCCAGGGGTCGACGCCTCAAGGGGCATACGACCAATCGAACCAAGGATAGCCGAAGTGATAACAAACTCTGGAATGAAGTGCCTCGTGTATGACTTTTCCACAAAGGACAAAGTGGTTTTTAAAATGGTGAAGGACTTGAAATATGTCGCAAACAAAGACCGCTTCTCCGAAATGCATGGCATGATAGAATACGATGGTGCCTTTTATATGTTCGACGAGGATGAGGAAGAGACCACCATCATGAACATTAGTAGCAGAAGCGTGAAAAGCTCGAATGAAATTTTCAGTTCCACAATTGTAGGCCCAGTCTGTTTGGAGGACCTCGGTGATGAAGAAGACTTTGTGGTTGCCCACATCACACGAACTGGAAGACACTTCAAACCATCACACCTCGAGGAGGAAAATCCCTTAGAATCATTGAAAAGAAAAGCAAAGGGAAAAGAGCTTCTTGCAGATGAAAATGAAGCCATGGACGCCATCAAAAGAATGAAAGAGGTGAACTCAAATGTCTCCTTGTGGCAACTACTGATGCATTCGCAACCTCATAGGGCCGCGGTCTTAAAATTGCTAAATGAAGTAGCCGTCTCACCTTCCATATCCCCGGATGAGGTGGTCGCTCTTGTTCATCCCGTGTCCACCGCCATTGTATTTAGCGATGACGATCTACCTGATGATGTTCCTCACAATAACGCCTTGCACCTCACGGTCGAATGCAACAGCAAAGTGGTGCCCATGGTACTTGTTGATAATGGTTCAGGCGCTAATGTGTGTCCCTTGAAAGTCCTCCATAAACTTGGGTACTCAAATGATCACCTAAAGCCATCCAAAGAAGGGGTGAGAGGGTTCGACAATGCTAAGAGAGAAGTTTTGAGGATTGTGTCCCTAAATTTGGAGTTCGGACCCGTAGCTCGAAAAGTGAACTTCATGGTAATCGACATTCCGGCATGTTTCAACTTGTTATTAGCAAGGCCGTGGATCCACGCTATGAAAGTCGTTCCATCTACTCTACATCGAAAAGTCAAGTTCATGACCGAAGCTGGAGTTGTCACTCTAGAGGGGGGCACGGGATTTATGGACGCCGCTGTTGTAACACTACGAAATTTGGAAAGTGGATTATGGAGTTGGTTTGTCCCACATTGGGAAATTAAGGCTCATATGATCAGTTTATAATAGATTCCTACCATCATACTACCAACAAGGCCTTCACCTTTTAGAGCCCGGAGAGGATATATGGGCCTAATAGGTGACTACCCATCTTATTGGGTTGTGTTACGACGTATAATGGATCGGGCTGTTACAGATGGTATCAGAGCAACCCTGCGACCGCGTGCTGAGTGCTGGGGTTAGGCCCAGGTCAGCCGTCTAGCGGGGGAGATCTTGGACCTGTGTTGTTGATGTTGGTATGGAATGGTTGAGGCGCGCTGGGGACGTCGCGTTCTCTAAGTGGGGGAGTTTGTAACACTACGAAATTTGGAAAGTGGATTATGGAGTTGGTTTGTCCCACATTGGGAAATTAAGGCTCATATGATCAGTTTATAATAGATTCCTACCATCATACTACCAACAAGGCCTTCACCTTTTAGAGCCCGGAGAGGATATATGGGCCTATTAGGTGACTACCCATCTTATTGGGTTGTGTTGCGACGTATAATGGATCGGGCTGTTACAGCTGTGGCAAGTAAGACTATTCTCAATCTGAATGAGCAATTGGCTCATTGTTTGGATGGGTTTTTAATTAATGTACTCAGTGTCGACTCAAGTGAAAGTGAACTAATGGAAGACGACGAGTATCCTGAGAGTGAGGAACCAAGTGAAAATCCATCTAACTCATGGTCAGCAAACTCTGGTGAAGGATCACAAGTTTCAGTAGCACCGCCACAAGCCGTCCCAGATAATCAAGTCGATTGGGATGTCATGGTGCCGAGAGGACCTCCTCCAGCTATGGACCTAAACCCGTTTCCTCACTTCCGTATGATTGTTGGTTACATCATTCCAATTTTCAACAAATTTGCCGGTGAAGGTGATCCGCATATTCACCTCATCAAATTCTCTCAAAAAATGAGGATCCAGAGAATCCATGAAGACAACTATGCTCCTTTGTTCGACCAAAGCCTAGAAGGTGCCGCACTGAAGTGGTTTTATGAGTTACCTATCGACCTTAAGAGCACCTGGCCTGTACTTCTCAACTCTTTCATAAAGTGGGCTGAATTACACCAACATATAGATCCAGCAAGATTGCAATTATGGGGGATCCAACAGGAAATCGATGAACCATTTTCCAGCTACTGTGCTCGTTGGCGAGCTCAATACCGGAAGACAGTGCCATCGCTAAGGGAATGCATGTTGATGATGGCTTCCGGATTGAACCAAGCTTATTTCGATGAGATGGGCAATGAGACCTTCAAGACGTGGGAAGATATGGAATATTGTGGCTACTGCTTAGATGTAGCGAAACTTGAGAGGGCACCTGACTTGTCAAAAGTCGGGAAACATGTGATGATCTCCTGTGGTATCCCTCGTCCCAAGCGTTGGTTTTCAGTTCTTTGCCATCCTCTGGGACATCTATTCAACCAACTAGTCAGAGCTGACCTATTGACTCCTCAGTTACCACATGTTGTTCCTTACTGTGGGGAGTTGAGCTGCACCACCTTCTGCCGCCACTGCCGGGCTTGCGGCCACGACACTGATGGTTGGGAAGAACTCCACCACAAGATCCAAGACATGATTGACTCTAAGGTCATCAACCCTTGAAGTTTCGTCAACATCCAACCTAGCATCACCTAGCTAATTAAGAATAACGTAGATTGAGGAAGAACTGCGTGAGGCCTGAATCCCCAAGTCAATGTTCCTACAACATTTGACGCATTTTGCACTCTTTGTAATATAGTTTGGGGTTACGTAGACGTCCTATTAGTGGATGTGGAAGCTGATAAAATCTTGTAAAATAAATTAAAAAAAAGTCTCTCGTACTCACAAGAACTACATTGGGCCTGATTCTCCAAATCACATGCACTTCAACACCACAAACACGAACGAACTTCCAAAAGTTCATTCACACATGGAGATTTATAGGCAACCCACCTTAGGGTTCGGCCCAAACTAAGTCTAATAAAAATATTATCCAGTTTGCAGGAACTTACCCGACTTTCGTCTCAACAGGGAGATAATTCTATCATTTTCTCTTGTACATTTTTGTATATATAATCAAATTTCGATTGGGAAATGAAATGACAAAATCTCGAATGGGAGAATTCAAAATTACACATACAAACAACAACCAACCAAACCAAACGATACGAGAAAATTGTTTTTGAAAATAAAAAAATAAACCGCGCAAAATGAAAAAAAAAACGAGTTTGGAGTCTTGTTCATTCAACCTTTTTGTGTAAATATTGATTTCATTCTTTATTCTTTATTTTTAGGGGCAATCTCCTGAAAGAGCTCCCTTGATTTGTGGTTGAAAGTAGTCAATCCTAATCCACCTCGACACTCACAAAATGACCAACACCACCAAAAGAAACAAGAAATCCCAAACCCGCCATGAGCGCGAGAATCCACCACCGATCCCTACCTTCCAACCTCAAACTCTTCACATGATGGATAAGATGGGATACACCTCTGGAAGTGGCCTCGGGAGACAAGGCGAGGGAATCAAATGTCCAATTGAGGTCACCAACAAACAGAACAAACACGGCCTTGGATACAACCCAAATGATGAAACCTCAATAACAACAAAAGTCAAAAAGCCATCTCTAACCCTCAATGGCCAATTCGTGCTGCAAGGAGAGAGCGAACCCTACTTTGAATTCCTGGAACCCTGGTTTGATGAGAAAAGGCGAGAAAGACTTCCGGGACTTGAGATATTCTTTGCTGAGGCGTCCAATGAGGATTTGATTAGAAGTTGGTTTGTGAAAGACCAACAAGTCATAGAAGGCCAAAATTGGGTGGACACCATGTGTGGCAGAACGATGAGGCGCTTATTCGAGTCTGAGTTGAACTATGAGATAGATAACGACCCCACTACCTTAATCAAAGTGGCAGGAGACCATGTGCAACGTGAGTAGAGTTTGGAGCACCAATCCAAGAGCGGAGCTACCGAGCTAGGCTATCCCTTAGGAAACCTCACCATCCAACCGAACCCCGACTCCCCTGCCAACTCTGACGGTTACGAAACTGATAATTTCTCATCCGACCATTCGTCCTTTTCTACTCAATCTAACATTTCTAATGATGAAAATATTGTGTATAAATCAATGTCTGGGTATGTTTTCATAAATGACATTGCATCTGATCATGACGCATCTTCTGACACCATAAATGTTCCCAAATTATGCATGACTCCCATAAGGAAGCCCATCATTGTAAATATAGGGTCACATGATGACGTTAGAGAAGTCAAAATAGGCCCATCCCTTTCCCCACAAGAGAGTCTTGCATTCATTGCATTGTTAAAAGAGTACATAGATGTGTTTGCATGGTCCTACGTTGATATGCCAGGAGTCGATCAACAAATCGCTGTGCACCGTACTCCGCTACTGCCAGAATGCAAGCCGAAGCAGCAACGACTTCACCAGATGAAACCAGAAGTAAGCCTCAAAGTTAAGGAAGAGATTGAGAAGCAGCTCAAAGCGAATTTCATCAAGGCCATCAAACATCCAGATTGGCTCGCCAACATAGTGGTTGTGCCAAACAAAGGAGGAAAGGTTTGAGTGTGTATCGACTACAGAGATCTCAATGCAACATCGCCAAAAGATTGCTTTCTACTACCTCATATCGATGTTTTGGTTGACAACAGTGCCGGCCACGCTATGTTCTCATTCATGGACGGATTCTCCGGGTACAACCAAATTCTCATGGCAGAAGAAGATATGAACAAAACCTCATTCATCACCCCATGGGGTACCTACTGCTATCGAGTCATGCCGTTTGGGCTGAAGAACGCCGACGCCACCTATCAAAGGGCTGCGATGACTATCCTACACGATCTGATCCACGACATCGTCAAAGTCTACGTTGATGACATGATTGTTAAGAGTGGAGAACGCCAGGGGCATCTCCCAGCATTGAGAACTTTCTTTAATAGGATAAGAAAATACAACTTGAGGCTGAACCCGCAGAAGTGTGTGTTTGGGGTAACCTCAGAAAAGCTACTTGGTTTTGTCGTGAGCCAGGATGGGATCAAAGTGGATTCCGAGAAAACGAAAGCAATCATCGAACTACCACCACCAAGGACAGAAAAAGAAATCAGAGGTTTTCTGGGCCGAATCCAGTACATGAGCCGATTCATATCCCAACTCACGACCAAATGTGAGCCTATCTTTAAATTGCTGAGAAAAGGAGTCTCCAAAGAATGGAACGACGAGTGCCAAAAAGTGTTCGACTCAATGAAGGAGTATCTCACCAATCGACCAGTTCTATTGCCGCCTAGGCCATACGAGCCGTTGATTTTGTACCTCATAGTGACGCAAACTGCCATGGGGGCATTGTTGGCACAATACCAAGAAGGGTCCAAGAAAGAGGTGGCCATCTACTATTTGGGTAAGAAACTCCTTGAGTATGAATGAGATACTCACCCTTGGAAAAAACTTGCACCTCCCTGGTGTATGCTATAAAGAAATTGAGGCATCACCTCCAAACTCACACGACATACTTAGTCTCTAAGCTCAATCCGATCAAGCATCTCTTCGATAAACCAATACTAAGTGAAAGGTTTGCGAGGTGGAATGTCATTCCTGTCTGATTTCGACATCCAATGCATGAGCCAGAAATCCGTAAAAGGAGGGGCAATCTCAGAAGCCCTGGCAGAAGGGCCAATTTCGGGGAATGAGTAAGATGACTCCTTCAAAGACGAACGCATGCATGCCATCAAAGTATTTTGGAAAATGTATTTCGATGGGGCTTCCAACAAATGACCACAAATCTACCAGAATTTTGGGCTAACAGGAGCGCGAACTACCCATGACCTGATTTCCAATGACATGATACGTAGGCAACCCGTCAGTGGGTCCGGTCAAATGTTCGCGAGAAGTTTTTGAATCTCGTGAACATCTATCTACCAATAAAGTTCTCTAGAGCCAAAAAGGTCTATAGAGACCTAGCTAAACGACCCGATAAGCAAAAAAAAAGAGTGATGGCTTATGCAAAAGTTAGGGTCCAAAAAACAGAGAGACCCAAAAAAAAAAAAAAAAAAAAAAAAAAAAAAAACGGTTCGGGTGAAAACGGGTCTAACTCGCAGTCGAACCACGTCAACTCGGGCCTCAAACCCGATCACCTTGCATATATGGGCCATGCTTGTACATCGCCCCCACACTTGGGTCATTTTATGTGCATGTTCATTTGCATATGGGCCAATCTTTACAATGGGTCATCGTGCATCATTTAGGGTCGAAAATTGGACTTTAGGTGCAGAAGATGTTGAGATCAAATCAATGAACATTCATAAAAACATACTTGGATTGAAATTTATGCACTAACATCTCATTGCAACCCCTTTCATTTGTAAGTAATAAAGCTTACTTGACCAATAAGCCACACTAATTCCTCCTTTTCAACCTAACAACCCTTTGCTACCCCAAACTTCAAACCGTGAACATTCTAACCATCGTCTCCACCTCCATGTAATCGATCCCCGACCTCGACCCATAGACATACCTATCTTAATCTTCGACCTTTTCCAACTCTACCTTTTCCGACCTCCACCTTTTCTAACTCCACCCTTCGACCTCCAACTTTTCTAACTCCACCATTTCAAACTCTACCCTGTTCAACCTCCACCTCTTCTAACTTCAAGCCTCATCTTATCAAACCCCATCCTTTACAACCCTTGTCGAAAACCAACCCCCGACACATACAACCCTGTTAGCTTTGTAGCTCAGCTGTAACGTGAACGCTCCGTAAGACGAAGATCGAACAAGGAAAATCCTTATGCAAAAACTCGAGACAAGACAAGGTTATCTCGATCAAACGGCACTCAAGCCCTCCACCGACCTGAGAAGTCAGACCCGAAGAAGCAACAAAAAAAAAAAAAAAAAAAAAAAAAAAAAAAAAAAAAAAAAACAGAAAAAAAGGGAGAAAAGGAGGAGCTAGGTTGAAAACCCGAAAGGGCGACCTATGCTAGAAAAGGGAAGTTACTCCCATCTGCAGCGAATCCGACCCTATCTACACCGACGTCAACCCATCAATCAAATCAGAAATCCTTCATCAAATGAGCAACCTGTTCGACACTACCAACATCAACCCCGAGGATTACTACTTGATCACCATGATTATTAGAGTCAAAGGAATTGGCTCTGATCTAACTCTCAAACTCGATTTGCTTTTTCAAAATGATAAAGGTCTTTCCAAAATTCAAACCACGACAACAAGGTCAAAAATCTACCCCAACCATAATTTCAACTCAAAAGTCAAACTACGACAATAAAGTCACAAATCAACAATCAACATCAATCTCGACTCAAAAGTCAAACTACGACAATAAGGTCGTAAATCTACCTCAACCACAACTTCAACTCAACGACAATAAAGTTATGATTCGACATCAACCTCGACCTCGACCTCAAACCTCAACCTCAACCAAAGATCAAACGGCGATGAGCCGCATTTTTGAAAACTAAAAACTGTTTTCACCTCAAAAGACGACAACTCAGTCGCATCCAACCAATCTACCTCAACCAAACAAATGGCGACTAGCCGCGTTTTGAAAATTAAAAGGGATTTTAAAAGTTAGACGATAGGGTCTTTCCTGCCGAGCAACGACGAAGTTGTGAGTCGGGATCCAAAATTTTGCGTCTTTTCATGGCGTTGCTCTTCATTTTTGCAAAACTCGACCAACGAGGGGCTGTAGACACCAAATTTTGTCTCACCCTCTTTATTTCATTTTTATTAATCTATTTCTACTTTCTAATTTCATTTCACTTTATTCATTTCTATTCACCCATTTCTATTCGTTTATTTGTGAATAAAACGATTTCTCAACAATTTCAATTTCACCATTTTTTCTATTATTTTTATAAATTTCGAAAATTGTGTGAATAATGTTAATAATATTGATTTTCATTGTTTTTAATTCCAAATTCATTTATCCATCGATTCATTTCACCCGGTTTTCATTTTTGCGCAAACCGAGGCAAAATTACTCGAAACGAGTCTAACCCGACTTTATTTCTACTAACTACTAAACCACACAAGCCATGATCTCACCCCTATGTCAACCATATTTACACTAACTATATATATATATATATATATATATATATATATATATATATATATAAAAAGTTGAATGGAAACCGTTTGGGCACGACACGTCATCCTCCACCTCACGTGCCACATAAGTGACAGACAAACGTGCATGCCACACAAGCAATTTTCCATCGCGATTTGTTGATATTTTTCTTGGCTTTGATCATTGTTGAATCTGAATCAATATTGCAAATTTGATAAATCATGATCTGCTATAATTTTATGTGTACCGATTGGAATTTTTTTTTGGGTACAATACTAATTGGATTAGATCGAACAAGTAGACAAGTGAGTTTCATTGTTGTAGTTGCAGATGAACTGGAAGTATCAAATCATTGCTCAGGTATTATGAATTTATGATCACTTTTTTTTTTTGGATAATTTGATGATGGTATTTCGTGTTTTGGTTTCACAGTTGATGAATAATTACCAGGTATGTTTGAGCAGAGACATCTAATTGCAAATACTTGCTTAAACTTCATGTAACAAAATGCAATTCCAAGGCATATTCACGACAAATTGAAAACTCCACTGACTTAAGATTTGAATTGAAGATATGATCTCTTTGACGACACGAAGGAAAGAGATATATGTGTGGATATATAGTTCTTTGACCTCTTGAGATCTCTTAACCATTTCACTTTTTGACCAAAATTGGAAATTTCATCAGCTTGCAGAATTGCGAAGAGTAGAAGAGAACACTTTTAAATGTATGTCATTTACACATTATGTGGGTAGATATTACGGCATTTTTTTTTTTTTTTTTACTGATTATCTATGACATTTAAAATCTTGATCTCAAGCTAAATCTCAGTAAAGTGGTCACCGTATGCTGCCATGCTGGCGAATGAACTACATCGAGATGGTGATAGTCAGTCGCAAATCTAAGTCAGTTTGTAGTAGAGAATAGAGAATGATACGCCAATACAGAAGGTGTTTCGGAATCAAGAATGGGGTGATGATGCTGGTAAGGAAAAGATTTGTGATGATCGCTTATTTCGGTGTCAATAGATGATAATGGGGCAGAGAGGAACTTTACTTCGTTTGAGAATAATTCATGTAATAGTTTAGTAACAATTTTGTTCACTATTATGCAATATTTCTATACTCTATAGGAGTACCTTTTCTAGGCTAAGCAAATTCTGACAATGAACTCGACGGGTTATAGTACAAAATAGTTCAGAATCTTTTAACGAGTGGGTGTTTTGGGGTTAAAACATATGGTGCGTATATATTCACGTATTGTAGATGTCTCTCTTTGTAGAAATTTAATCAAAGATTGGTGATATGATGCGTGATTATGATTTTCACAAGAATTAATTTATACATTTTCAATTCAATGTGCACGTATATGATACAACTCTATTATTGTACCTTAATTGATTTCGACTCGGTTTCATAGGAGCATAACACATTGGGCTTGGAACTAAATAATCCGTACGTAATTTCTTTACATTTCATACTTAGTAAATTTTAAGCCTTCTTTAAAGAACAATTGATTTGTTCTTGATGACTTGGGAAAGTTACATCTCATAACGTCAAAACTCGAATAAAAAAAAATGTCAACTAGCATTCTAACCCAAAATAAGGCAATATCGTCTAAGATTTCACAAATAGATTATATAATAATGTAAAATAAGAAATATACAAAATTTATTATTGAAGGAGTAGTATTGAAATAGAGCTATTGCCAAGACTATGTAACAGCCTATGCATTTTTGTACGGGTGGGGTTCATTTTGTCTTGAATACGAGTCAAAATTTTGTCAACAAGTCAGGTAGGATTCGTCCCAAAAATATGGTGGTTTGGTTAAATAAGGGTACAAGTCATCAAACGGGTCCGTGATCAATGGATAACGAATGGGTTGAACGTGGTTGAGTTATCAGAACAATTAAGCTTTTGATAAGTTGAACAACATGTCTCCTTTTTTTTTTTTAGACACTAATATGGCCAGGAAATGATCATACTCATAATCAGTATTTGAATAATTACACAGTATTTGATAAAATTAATTTAATACCAATCAAATACTTCAATTCGACATAAATACTTGCCCTTACAATAGGCTTTCGCCAAAAAACTTCATCGTTCATAAGATCAGGGTTGTTCTTCAGAAAATAGGTGTGATACAGTCGAGCATGACAGCCCGTGCATTTTTTACACGGCATAATACTTATGAGATTTATTTTGGGGAAGAGGACAAATATTTTTTGTGGAAAAGGGTGATGACTTGAACATTATTGCACATACAATTGTCTTTTTTTTTTTTTCTTTTTTAAAGGGATGCTATCTGTAATTATTGATTTAAATTTTTAGATTGCATTTCTGTATTTTTGGATTAGCCAATTTACAAATTACTACACTAATAATATTTGTTACAACTCACTACCCACAAAATATTAGAAATAAAATAATCTGTGTTTATACTAATTTCTAAAAGCCATCTATAAAACTGTCTACTATAATAGCCCGTGCAATTTTGCACGGGTCAATAAACTAGTATATATATAAAGTTGAATGGAAACCGTGTGGACGCGACACGTCATCCTCCACCTCACGTGCCACATAGGTAGGGGTGAGCATTCACGGATATCCGATCCGAAATTGACTTTCGGATCGGATATCCGAATCCAAAAATTGAACAATTCACTATCCGATATCCGATCCGAAACACTTCGGATATCCGACTTTTACATCCGAATGGATACGGATCGGATATGTCGGATACCCAATATCCGATACAGCCCATCATGTAGACGGACCAAGTTTTAGATTCAATCCAAGCCCATAGTAAACCTTAAAATTCAGGCCCAGGCCATCTCTCAGACTGGCAAACCACTCATATTTATAGAAGGGGATTTGCCCACATCTTCCATACATGGTCGATGTGGGACAAACGAGTTTCTCAGCTTCCAAACACTGTTTGACCAGCACACTTCGACCATGGATTTCGCTACTTTCGGCACGTAATTTGTTAAAATGTCCTTAATAACTCTTGTAGATCTCGTTTTCACCTTTCCGTGGACGCTTGTTTCGACCCCATTGAATATCGTATGTGAAAGTTATGATCGTAACAAAAACTGAAAAAACCATTCACTAAGTTAGCGACCTCCTGTGTTCAACCCTCAATTTCGTCTAGTTAAATGCCTCATTTGCGAATTGTACCAGAGACAACTCTTGTAGATTTTGTGTCCACCTTTTTAGAGATGTTTGTTTTAACCAATTTCGATTTCGTAAGTGAAAGTTATAGTTATTATACGGATTGAACTTACTAACAACTAAGTTAGGACTTAAGACCCATTAGCTAGCTAGTGTGTGTGTCTTTTGTTTGTAGAAGTTAATTATGTAGCTACTCATTTGGAATGTATCATTTTTTGTGACATATAAATTACCATTATTATTTTGTAAGTAAGACATGAATAATATGTAGTATAGTTTGTAATAATATGTGTTGTAGTATTAGTAACTTCAATTGCTACACTTAATTGTTAATTGTATGTAATTAAAAGTACAATACAATTTTCATGTTATACTTGGAAAATAGTTAATGTTAGTTTATTCATATGGCATAATAATACATGTAAAATACATCGGAAATGAGTAGCTACGTGATTACTTGTACAAACAAAATACACTGTATATAGGAGTAAGGTTCTTAGTAAGTTCCATTCGTATAATGACGATAACTTTCCCATAAGAAAACCAAATTGGTCCAACAAATTATCTATGGAAAGGTGGAAACAAAATCTACAAGATTGATCTCTAGTGTTTTTCGCAAAGTATGTCTCGAACTAGTCGAAATTTCCGGTCGAACATAGAAGATTGGATACCTTGGTTAATGGTAACTTCAATTCTTGTTATAACCATAACTTTCACATACGATACTTAAATGGGTTGAAACAAGCGTCCATGGAAAGCTGGGAATGATATCTACAAAAGTTATGTTATGATTTTTTACAAATTAGTCGCCGAAGTTGTCGTAATCGGAGGTCGAAGTTAGCCGGTTGCACTATGGTGGGAAGCATGAAATGGATTGTCCCACATCGAAAGAAAATGAGAAGTGTGGGAAAAGCATTTCCTATAAATAAGCAGGTTCACTGTATAGATTATGTCATTTGGGCCTTGCCATGGTTGTGGGCTTGAAATGAATTGAGAATTTTCTCGGTTCAACTGTTCAAGAACCCGACTAATGGCCATATTTCATTATTTTGTATTGGGCCTATCGGTTTCTCTAGGCTGAACTTAGTATTTAGTTTGGCAATTCGTATTTTGTAATTAAAAAAAAATCAAGTATTCGGATCGGATATCGGATATTTACTGATATTCGGATCGAATATCCGATATCCGTTATCCGTATCTGAAAGTGTTTCGGATATTCGGATTTCCGCAACTTTTGTGATAGCTATCCGAAACGTATCCGATATCCGAAATTTTCGGATACGGATATCCGATCCGAACGTTTTATCGGATCAGTTATCCAAATTTTCGGATCAAATATCGGATCAAATATTCGGATAATCGGATAATTGGATATTTTGCTCAGCCCTACACATAGGTGAATCCGCAAAAATGAGATTATGAAGGCTTGAACCTGCGACCTCAACATTGCATTTTAACACTGCAACCACTAAGCCAATTGATGTTTGTTGATTCTTTTATTAACCTAATTATATATAAAGGCCTTTAATGTTGAGATCATAAATATATACATGAAATGAATGTCAAAGAAATTGATAGGAAAATTGATATAAATCGTCGTATATGATATTATTCATAATTGTGATGAGAATAAATATTAAAATAAGAAAAAAATGGAGAGGAAAACGATAATTGGTATTATGCGGTTTTGAGAAAAACGAAGACAAGGATGAGTAATATTGTAATCTCTCTATTTCACTGATTTACGTATAAAATCAAACACTAATTGTTTTAGGTGGTACTTCTATCCACACTACTCAATGAAAGACGGAAAGGGGACAATGATATTGTTCACTAATATACTAAACTATCTATTTTTGTAATTTAAGGGTGATTGATATAAATCATGGTATATGATATTGTTCATAGATATTGGAATAACAAAAATGTAGAGAGAGAAATACAAGAATTAGTATTAAGCGGTTTGACAAAGATTAAAGAAGTCGCTGACTAATATTGTAATATCTCTATTTCATTAATTTACGTATAAGATCAAACTCACTAATCAACGAAAACCGTGCGTAGCACGGTGTAAAGACTAGTATACTAAAAAAATGCTAACTATTTCATTTTTGTTTTATTTTTCAAGTAACGACTCACTATTCTATCCTAATAACATACAATAGCAAAATAACAAAAAAAAAAAAAAAAAAAAAAAAAAGAGTGATGTGTGAGGCTAGGAAGGGCCGGCCAAGAGGAGAGAAGAGCAAAGAGATTTTGTTCATTTTTTTAGTCAAATTGATGAGATATTTATCTCACCCATTCACTCTCCTTCACTCATTTTTCCTCTCTTAATACTTAAGCAAACGCACACAGACACACACACACACACACACACTTAATACTCATCAACACAAAGAAAAGAAAAGAAAAAAAAAAAAGAGGAGAGAAGGTGAGAGAGGAGCCGGCCAAAGAAAGAAAAAAAGAGCGGAGTTACTCTCTTGCATTCATTCCCACATTCACTCTCATTCTTTCATTTATTTCTCCACCATAAATACTAGTCTAATTCAATCTAATAAATTAGTAGTATTATGGTCACTCTAGATCATAGAAATAATAAAATCAACCAACCTCACTTAGATTAAAATTGGTTTAGATGACTTAATACCCTAACATTGGAGGATCTACAACCATTGATCATCAAAGGTAGTTTTCTCTCCTCCTTTCTTCTTTTATTGTTATTTCAATTCATTTTTTCTCTCCAATAAATTACTAACCGTTTTATTGTCAAGCCTTGGTCGGGAACGATGAAGTATCGGTTTATTGAGCCATACGAATTCGTAAGCCTGCCTCTAAGGCCTTTTGTGGTCGTTCCCTTTACTGAGGGGAACACTAGTTGCGAGAGTATAAGGAGCGGAGCATTTTTTTTGTGTTGTTTTGATGTGTTACTGTTTTTATACCTCTATGAGTTACATTCATATTTTTACAAGTTCTTATCACATTTTTTCCATGTACAAAATGATCCAAAACCCTAACCCGGATTTCAACCATTTGCAACTGTTTTTTCAATCCGACTTGTAAAATCTGTCTAAAACCATTCCCTCGATTAAAAATCTTGCTCTTATAAAAAAAACTTATTTGGAGTCTTAAAAGCATGCCTGAAAAATTTTAGATCCAAAATCGTAGCACAACATTTATGAAAATTTTGTGGTAAAACCGCTCAACTCTGATCCTCGGTCCGACCAACTGACTTCAACGCGTTTTTAAGCATTACAAATGACCTTTTATGGGTATGTCGTATTCATGAAAGTTCAAGACCTGATTCCCAGGTTTCCATAAAGCTAAGGGTCAAAAATTAGTCATGTCCTTATCAATAACTATGAGTTTTTGAAAACAGACTCTGTTTTGCTCAGAAATCCGGTTTTCAACCTTAAATTTGTTTTGTGAGTAAATGAACTCTTGGGATCATGAAAAAATTCATGAGTGATCCTAAGATATTCATAAACTCACCCTCAACCCTAGAAAAAACTTTAAGATTTCATTTGATCTTCCAAACCATTCAATTTCCACCAACTTTCTGTTTTTTGGGGTCATAAATGACAAGTTTCTCCCTCAAATTAATTGATTTAATTAACTAAATAATTAGACTTAGTATGGGGTCTAATTAATCCACCTCTTTGAAATGTCAAAATGTTAAAAATAATTTAGACTTGATTAGGAGTCTGTTTAAGCCATTTTATAAAAAAATTAGACTTAATAGGGAGTCTAAAATAAACCTCTTGTTTGATGACTTTAATCACTTAGAATGGAATCTAAGTAAGTCTAAGTCAAGTCAATCAAAGTCAAGTCAACCTAAGTCAAGTCAATCAAGGTCAAGTCAATGAAAGTCAACCATGGTCTAAAACCAATCAAAATGCACCCAAGTCTACCAAAGTCTACTAAAATACGACAAATAACTCGAGTCAACCAAGGTCAACCGAAGTCCAACAAGTCTACCCAAGTCTACCAATGTCAACCAACATCTACCCAAGTCTACTAATGTCAACCCAAGTCAACCCGACTCTACCCAAAATCGATTAAAGTCAAATTTGCAAATAGGTGCAAGTCAACCGAAGTCAACCCGAGTCGATTAAAGTCAATAAGGACTAAAATTGACCCTCCTTTGTAAATAATGTAATTAATAAAACCAAAAACCCCTAAAAATGTTTTCTTGTTCATTTCTAAACGTCTTTTTATTAGTTTTTTTTTAATTAAAGTCGTTTTCTCCGTTTTCCCCAACGTTTTAAGGATTTCAATTCATTTTCAAAACCTTTTGTACATGGAAGTAAATAAACTATTCTTGATGTGTTTTGGATGTAAAGTTTTCTTTTCCCGTTCTTTGTATGGACTTTGGACGGGCCCTACCCCAACACTAGGCAAGGATTGCCAATTCGCTTATGCGCGATCTCGAGGTCGATCTACATTCACCTCTATCAACTATTCCACCAACGGCCCAGTGGAACACTTCTTGATCGAACATAACTAAATCGACGATTTATTTTCCTTATATTGGTGTAGGGCCTACACGGGCAGCTCTAGCGATACGGCCATTTCCACCGAGCCCAAACACACAACCCAATCCATTTCATTAAATTTCCCCGCGAGAGTCAATTCAACCCTAGTCAAACTATTGAGAGGTCTAATCTTTAAACTCGTATTAGAGAGGTCGACAGATCCACATTAAGACCTCGTTCAGGAGGCATGCCTGGTTCAGGAGGCATGCCTGGTTCTGGAGGCATGGTGATCAATGGCGATCGCCGTCTCGATGAAGAGACACATAGATGCAAGCGGAATATACCTTGCACTATTCTACCGTGGATCGACTTGACTCTAATGTGAGTCATCTATAAAGTCTCCCAATAGCACGACTTTGAGTGAAACGACTTTCTACCCCTTCCAAGTGAAGTAAAACTCATCTCTACCCCCACATTGGTGATATCCCCAGTGGAATCAACCCGATCATTTCCCCAGTGGAATGATATCTACCCTGTGGATCCATCCACCTACCCTCGCGGATATTAGCCGCTACCCCCAAGTGGAAAAGGCCGTTGTCGTGGGGCTGCCCGTCAGAACTACGTAGGGTTTTGATCCTCGAGTGGATTCCAATCCCACAATGAAAGGTACGTAGGGCAAATTTGGTGCTCAAACCCCGCTCAAGTCCGTACCCAAAAGACTCGGAAAATCTTTTGTAAATTCTTCTTCTAAACTCTTGCATGTGAATGACAATGTGAATATATGTGCTTTTCTATTTCTACTTAATTATATGGATCTTAACGTAACCAATATACCGAGACTCTATAGAAGGAAATGATGTATTAGTAAGTGCCCGTCCTTATGACGGAAGGGGAGACGAGTTCCAAATGTTCGCACCCCTTAACTAAGGCCCCGAACCTTTTTTCTCTGATTCGCAGACCAGTTTTCCTAAATTTGTAAATAAGTAATAAAGCGGATTTTTGCCTTTAGGGCGCATGGAGTCATTTTTGGTTTTCGAAAGATTTTCCTTAAAAATTTTTCATTTGTTTTCGAACTTGTGCTTTTTAAACTTGTTTCGAAACCCTTCCTTGTCGGGGTTAAGACAGGGTGGCGACTCTGAGTTTTCAACGATCAAACCTAGGTTAGTTCAATAACTTACAAACCCAAACAAATTTTTTTGCGAGCCCCGCACATCTTCGGCGTTTCATATCCGTTCGTCCTTTCCCCTTCCTTCCCCCACTTATATAAGGAGGTTGCATCTGTGTAAATATGTAATCTCCTTAATTGGCAGAAAATTAAAGGCAAGTTCTTTTACTCTTCTTATTGAATGCAATAGTGATTAATTTGACATTTTTTTAAACTTATTTCACTAGTGTTGATTCATGAACATGGGAACTCTAATTTTGTGTTTTTGTGGTCTCTGAAATAGCAGGATCACTTGGGATTCAAGTTGATGTCTTATTAGTGCAGATAAAGAGACCGTTGATTTCAACCTGTATCATGAGTTATGACTACTACTTCCCTTGGTAAGTCATTTTCTAATCTTTAGTGTCGTTTCATCAATTGGATTTATTAATTAGTGGTAATTTTTCAGACGCACCAGATTCTATGAACTACATTTTACTTTGATATGATTTTGAACATTTGGCTTATGAATTTGCGGATGTGCTCAATATTTTAGGTTGTTATATATTCTAATGGCTAATTGTGGCTTTTGCATTGCCACTCGAATGATGGATTCTTTTTGCTTGGTGTTTGAGTATGATTTGATTATTGAAAATCTGTATCCTTGAAGTTATTGTTAGTGCTTAGATAAGTAATAATGGATCAGTTTGGCTGATATTTAAGAGAGGGGGTGTTTGATGAGCTGCCAAAACAAACAATGTGACATTAATTTGCTATATCATGGTTCCCCGCAAATTACTTACCCAAATGCTATCTCAAATCTACTTAATTTTTCTTTAAACAAATACTTAATTTGGTTTATCTAACATAACCAAGTGTAAAGATTGATGATTGTTTATTAGAAGGAAGTGAATGTAGTGATCATTAATTTGAAGATCAAGCTTTAATGCATCTATCTTCTTCGATCAAAATCAGACAATGCTTTCATTACATAGTCTAAGGGGCTATTTTCCCTTTCCTTAATGGTTGAAGGGACAGCTGGAAGTCATACCATATAACTAAGCATAACGCAGGAGTCAGGTGACAGCCTCTCGGGTACTTTACCTTTATCACCTAGAATTTTTGATGACCTACGTGATGAGTTTTTGAATCATATGCGTTGACCTCATTATCTTTCGAATTTGTATAATTTTCATTTCAGGCTCGAAAAAATTCAGGAAAATTGGAAACGAATTCGATCTAATTAAAATGAGTCTCCAAATCCAGCCAATATTAACATTCCCGCAGAGATGTATCACCAAGTTTGACCATCCACACTTCAAAATTTTATACTTTAGTGTAATGTGATTATCATACTCCGTTCTGTTTCTCGGGCCGGGGCTTTGATAGACACCACTATAAGAGCTTCCTCTCGGGCAAAGGTCTGCTTTACTCGGACCAACATCTGTTTCTAGAATTCTCTCAAAAAAAAATATATGTTTCTAGAAAACAGGAACTGTAGGAAATAGTCAATGTGTTCCAAGATTGATTTCAGCATCCATGTCAGTGAAGTTTTTGGTGAAAAAAATTGTGGTATTTTTGTACCAATGTCGTAATTTGTATTGTATGGAATGAAGGTTTCCAATATTCGTTATTGTGGTCTGTCTATCTTTGATTTGTTCTACAATTTTGATTGCTTGATGTTCTATGAGTTATGTTTGTTTCTACAGATTCCATTATGCTCAAGGCATGGTTGAGTCTATTTGTTTTGGTGACATGACTTTACTAAAAGAGTAAATTTGTTCTATTAGTCTAAGCGGCACTGAATAATGAATACTTTAAAGCTTAAAATTTATGAAATATAGAACATAAAAAGACATGGGAAAGTCAACAAATTATAGTTTGTAGCCAAAAAATTGAACAAATGTATTGATATTTTCGAAATTGTTAAGATATAGAATAATTATTTGTAGTTCAAATGTCCATTAGACCAACTTTAGCCATAATTGTAGAATTCCAGTTTGAAGAGAGTTATTCTAGAACAATTACGAGGTTTTGGTTTAGATAATTGGATGTGTTCTAAACAAGTGCAATGGTTTTATTGTTTACTTTTTTTTGTTGTTTTCATATTTGAATCCTTTTCCTGAGCTAGACTTTTGTTCATCAGATATCTATTAGTGTAAAACCATGAATGCTATTAATGAATCAAAGACGTTACTATATTAAGACTGTCAAACATTTTCCTATGTTGAGCCATCCTGCCTCTTTGATTATTCCAACATAAAAAAATCTTGATACTTTGCATCAACTTCCTATATAGTACTGAACACAAACCAATCATCATTTTGGTAAACAATCACTCACTTAAACAATTAGAAATATTTTATTTTACGAAGCTTATTGCTGAAATGTGATTCATAAACCTTCGTTTTTGTCTGTATGGTAAACGCGTTGAATTTCTCCAGTTTTCATTTTGCCAGGGCCCTTTATTTATGTGTGCTGCTATACTACGCACGATTTCTAGGAACATGAAGTTGCAGTTATACGTTCTAATTCAAATTCGTGAACACAAGATTCAGTTTGTTTGAATTTAATTCCCACTCAACATTAAGGTTACATTTGGTCGACCTGATTTATTTTTGGGTGTTCATTATTTCTAATTTTTGAACATTGAGAAGTAGGGAAGGTATGTAAATTAAACAAATATGTTTCTTTGTCATAGGCCATTGGATGTTTTTTCCCCTATCCTTCTTTATATTCTATTATAGAAGCCTAATTGCCCCTTCCATGAGCTGTAAGATAATGACCATTGGTACGGTTTGTTTCACAAGGTTGTTTATCGACATTGTAGGAATATGATACTCTAATAATCGACTTATCATTATTGAATAGGCAAGGCCCCATCATATAATACAATAGGACTCCGAAAACGTAGATCTAGAATATTTTGATAAATAATTTTCTAATCTATCCTCCTTGGCTCCTTCAGACATATGGAAGTGGCCTGCGGTGGTTTTGTTGAGGTAGTCTTGGTTGGTATCATATTAGGATTCATGTTGAATTGTGGCAGTACTTAATTCTCTATTGTTTCGAGTACAATTTGAAAAATATAACAGTGTGATCAGATTAATAAGCTAGCGAGAGTGATCGCTGGTGATAGAAATTATATTGTGTTGAGATTTCTTTTCATTTAATGTCTTGAGAGTATACTATTTTCATAAGAAACCATTGAAGCTTGTGTGTATTTCCAGTTTGCTTAAATTGAGATTCTTATGTTCTGTTAAGTTAATCCTATTGATTCTGCAATAGCTCATAGCTCTATTTGATAATTTTCTTTCGAATTTGCTGTAGTTTGCTGCTCTTCTGTGCTGATGTCGTCTGCACTCTGGAGTACTGAAGTTTGGTTTCCCCGCCCTACAAAACAGAACTAAAGTCAAACCTTTGATAAGTCCTATATGCTAGACATATTATAAAGTTAATAGGAGTAGAAAAATCAGACAGTTAATTTATAGACTTCAACACTTAAAATGTAGATTCATCTCAGATATATATCTACATGTGATATATATCTTATAAGTTCTAGATTCTATCTATAGTGTGATTAGAGCACATTTTGATTCATTTGATTCATAGATATCGAGACTTTTTCTATGAGTGTTCTGCCATCTAATTCCTAAAATTGGTAGGTTGGCTTTTTTCGTTCAATGGAGAGTTCAATGATTTAGAGAGCATCATTTGTCTCATTGTTTGTTTGTTGTCTGTTCTACGATTATCTCGAAAGAGAAGCAAAGGTTTGTTCTTACCTTTTGTCTCTTTTTATAGTACTTCGTAGATTTTAATTTTTTCTAGGGTTTTTTTTGTCATACCACATCTAATAAATTTTTTTTTTTTGGCAGACAACACCTAATATAACAAATTTTGTCAAACCACACCTAATAAAGTCTTTTTATTTGTCAGACTACACCTATGTCGACTTTCGCCCCTTAACCACCTATCCCCGCCCCTTACCCATCCACAACCACCCATGGCCACCCATCCCGCCCCCATAGCCACCCATCCCCGCCCCATAGCCACCCATAACCGCCCCCTTACCCACCCATAGCCACCCTACATCCACCAAAATTGGTTTTTTTTCCTCCCTTTTCAATTCCTCACACTTAATTTCCTCCCCAAATTTGATTTTTAGCCAAGATAAATTTGAGTACCTCTCTTTGAATGAATTTGTGATGAAATAGAATGAAGAAAAAAGGGAAAATTTGAAGAAATAGAGGGAGAAAACATTAGGGATAGAGGGAGAATGTGTTAGAAATAGGGGGAATTTGTCATGTGTTAAGAATAATGTGGATTAGGGGAGGCAATGGGGTGGCTATAGGGGAGGCAATAAGGTGGTTAAGGCCGGCAATAGGTGGGTAAAAGGCGGCAATGGGTGGATGAAGGTTGGAAGTTAACATTAGGTATTTAGGTGTGGTATAACAAAAAAAAAGGATTTTATTAGGTGTGGTTTGACAAAATATGTTTTATTAGGTGTAGTCTGACAAAAAAACTTGTTTTATTATGTGTGGTCTGACAAAAAACATTTTTTTCTATGTAACAGTTAATCTTTTGCCAATAAAATGTGTTGTTTCCACACAGGTGACTTGCTCATTTGCATATCCATGCATGCATGTGTTGAAGTTCTTGCTTCCTTTTCTTTTTCATTCCCTTAAAAAAAAAAACTCTCAAGTCTCATATTATTATTACAAATATTAAATGTACATATATCAATCATCAAATACCATGTTCTTCATGATATTCTTAAATATAAGGTTGCTTCCAACATCTATGTGTGCTTGAAAAGTACTCTTTGGTGAGTTCACGAGTTCTACACCTCAAAACCATGAGCCTCTCTTTTATGAGAATTACTACCTTTGTTGTGACATTTTAATTCCCTACGTTTTATATGGAATGCTAATGGTAGATTTGAAAATGGCCTTTCCCACCCATATGCAGGAGACCATATTAGAGCAAATTGGGGATTAAGGCGAAATATAAGGCACAAAGTGGAAAACCGATGGCTAAACAATCCAAAACATGTTCATAATGTAACAAAAGTTACAAAACCATGGCGTTCCATTATTATTTCAATAGTTTAGATCTTCCAAACACTCAAATTTGTTAGGTCGCAAGATTCAAATTCCTCCAGTTTTCTTTAACTTTTTTGTATTATATTTTGGATTAGTTGATTTTTGCTTGGAACGAATTTGAACTGAGTTTCTTGGTAATTTCATTTGCAAAGCATGGAAAAAAACCAACCACAAACAAAAACAAACACAGACCCGTGAGTTCACGGGGACAAAAACTAGTTTGATCATAACCGACCAAGAAAATAGTAATAAGATATAGTAAGTACATGGTAATATTATTCTAATAAAATAACATTTACTTGATTTATGGAAAATAGTTATGTAATATAGTAATTACTTGATTTGTGGCAATTTGATCAAATATCCCACGGGTGTTTCAAAATGGGACTTTGGCTTTTGAAATATGACTTTTCCTCTAATTAAAGTACAGATATCATACGGGTGTTCGAAATGAGATTTTAGATTTTTAAATGTGAGTTTCCATCTAATTACATTACAAATATCTCACGGGTGTTCGAAACATGACTTTAGGTTTTTAAAGGTGAGTTTCCATCTAACTACATTACAAATATCACACGGGTGTTTGAAATAAAATTTTAGGTTTTAGATAAAAAATTCGTTTACATAATTTTAAAATTTAAACATAAGTAGCCTGAGCGTTGCACGGGCCATCAAACTAGTTGGTTACTAAAACTCATAAAGCTACTCCTATGCCCTGTTATCTTGGCACACAATCTTGCTACTTCTCCTACTCCTACTCCTACTCCTGTGATAATCCAATAATGAGACTCCTAATCCTACTACAACTCCTACTCCTACTCCCTATAGGGCCGTTTTGAAGATTTCGGAGGCCCTAGTCCAAACTTCGATAGGGGCCCTATGTCCTATAAATGTCTATTGGTATTCATTAAAAAGTTGCGATTTTTGTTTGAATCGCTTAGTCAAATGTTCATTTCAATTGGAAATAAACAATATATACGTGAGAAACAAATAAAATATGGAGGTTGTTCACCAACAAAAATAAAAAATATTAGAAAGAAGGAAGTCTGGTGTCGCTAAAAAATTAAGAGAGAACAGGCCGTTGGAATACCTCACATTTCAGAGCAGGCTTATAAGGGATTAAGGGCTCACATGAGGTGCTTAAAAAATGATTGATAGTGCTACTCATACCAATAAAGTCGACTTTCTTTTTAGGAAGCCCATTTGATAAGAATTTCATAGTTAAGCGTGATTGATTGAGAATAGTTGTAGGATGGATGACCTTCTGGGAAACTGCACAATAAAAGCAGTTTTTTCCGAGACCACACATTTTATGTTATATTTTGCGAAACTGCACCTTTTAAGTTCTATTATTTGTAAATCTGCACTTCTTTTCATTTCCGGTCAACTCTGACCAATCTTCGGCGTTGAACCGACCTTACTTTCTACTCATTCGATTTCCCCTTCCCTATTTCCCCAAAATTTCAACTTTTCCGCTGGGTTAGGTCAACGTCGGAGATTGGTCAAAATTGAAATTTTTGGGGAAAAAAGAGGGGAAAATTGAAGGAGAGGAATGTAAGGTCGGGTCAACGCCGGAGATTGGTCAAATTGGCCGAAAATGAAAAGAGATGCAGTTTCGCAAACGAATATGATTTAAAAGGTGCAGTTTCGCAAAATTAATAATAAAGCTTCGGTCTCACAAATTTCCAAAACTTGGTGATGTTTCAACGGAAGGATCGGAAACTAGTAAGAGAAGTGGACAAAGTAGTTCCAATCAACCAAGTAAGAAGAGGTTGCATAAGAACAAGAAGATTCTGAATATTCAGAAGAGTTTTGAAGCAATGATGGGAACTATGATCGAGAATAGCAATGCTAAAAAAAAACTCAACTGCCTGCTATGCTCAAGGGGCCAAAGAATTACAAGGTCAGTTTGCGTAAAGAACTATGAAGGTTCAAGGTATTTTAAGGTCGAACAGTCTTACTTTGTGTATGGAAATGAAAGAGAATGATGTTGCTATCTTTCGAGACTTAACCGATACATATGAGATGTTCGACTTTTTGCCTATGGTCATGAGTAGAAAATAGGTATTATACTTGGATTAAGGTGAGGGAAAGAGGGAGCATCCTGGTTTGTATCATACTTTTGGGCTTTTGGCTTTTGAACTCAAATGTTGAGAAAATGTGTAATGTCTGCTCTTGTTGGGCACTTTCGAGAATGTTGTATGTGTGCAGCTACTCTTTCAAATATATGCATTAGACTCAAGTTCAGTTTTGCTCATTCTACTTTGACTTTTTTTTTTCCCAAAAAAATGATTTTTATGTTTTTGATGAATGTCAAGTTCAGCTTTTTGTTTGGTAAAGATTACCCCCGAACCAAACCTAGGTAAAAATTACCCCCTAATCATTACCCAATACACCAAACTTACAAATCAAGAAATTATTACCCCCCTAATCAATGCCCATGAATTTATTCCCCCTTAAATCAGTCCTTGCATACCAGGTAAGGCCAAATGGTGAAGAAAGAGCTCCCCGAGAAATAGTTTTGAGGAGCCCCAATTTGGTGCTTCTCTTCTCAAAGAACAATTTAAATTGAGAAGTGCATTTATGAAAGTAGAAACTGTATCTAAAAAATACATGTTTGGCCAAGTTTCACCTCTTAAACCATAGAAATTACTCTAGAAGATTGACCAAACAGACACTAGTCCTCCACACCTAATCTTCAATTTCCCTTGGCTAATTACTTACCCAAACCTTTACTAGTCCTAAGCAAATTGATTTTACTAATATTAGCCGGATGTACTACACACAATGACATGGCTAATCGATATAGAGTCCTAGGAGCGTCTTATAAAATGTAAATAATTTGATTGATTCACAAACTATCACGTGCGATCATATGAAAGACTTAGATTTGACTTTTGAATGCAAAGATGGTAAGAGCATCTCCAGTGATTGGCAGATTTTTAATCTGCCTGAAAGTGCTACGTAAACAAACTTGGTCAAGCAAAGCAGAACCCCAATTCTTTCCAATATTAGGCAAATTGCTAGTGGGCCCCATTATGTAGATTCACTTATTGAAAAATATAAAATATGAAACTCATACTCAGAAATAAAGTATCAAGGTAGAAAATTGGGGCCACACGCCACTTGTCGACATATGAAAGCTCTATAATACTTTTGCTATGCAGTTTTCGAACCCAAGCAGCCTGCTCACTTGAGCAAGTTTTTCAAGCTGGGCAATTTTTATTTTTTTGCTCCAATGGATAAGCAGTTTCTCTCTCATGCCACATAACTCAAACAGGGTCAATTTTTCACCCGTTGGAGATGCTCTAAGACCAAACAATAACTTGGTGCGATCTGATCCGAATTGGAACAATCCACGAATAACTCGAAATAATCAAATTCTGACATAAACCGAGTGAACTTGGCTCAAGTTTGAAAAAGGGAATTGACCGGATATAAACCCAATGCGGAACTGACCCAATTGACCCGATTACCACCTCTAAGTAATGACTACTCCCTCCGTCCCAGTTCAAATGCCCCATATTCCATTTTGGGACGTCCCACTTCAAACACATCATCTATTTTGGGACATATTTCTCTTTCCTACTTTTATTAAATTATCACATCCTCACTCACATTATCTGTAACAGCCCGATCCATCATACGTCGCAACACAACCCAATAAGATGGGAAGTCACCAATAAGCCCATAAATCCTCGCTTGGGCTCTAAAAGGTGAAAGTCTTGTTGGTAGTATGATGGTAGGAATCTATTATAAACTGATCATATGAGCCTTATTTTCCCAATGTGGGACAAACCAACTTCATAATCCACTTTCCAAATTTCGTAGTGTTACATTAGCTCTCCCACTTTTATTAATCTTCACATTCTCTCTCCTCTCTTTTTTACTATTATCCCACTCAACTTATTATATCAATTTTTCTTATTGCACTACAAATATCACTCGGGGCGTTTGATTTGGGACGGAGGGAGTAATGACTAATCAGGGAGTGGGAGGGTATTTTGGACCAATCAAGTGAAAATTTGGGCATAATTTAGCCATCCACAATCTTAAAAAAGAAGGATCATTGTCTGTCGTAACAGGCAGCAAAAATGCAGGCAATGATGCTTGCCACTCTCACTAAACCTCTTGTTTCTCCTCTGCATCCTTCCATTTCATCACATCTTAGATTCAGGGTAAGCTCTAACATGGTACTAGTAATCTTGTTTCTAATTATAGTAAGTTGGTTTCCTAATTTAGTAAGTATGAGTTTCATATGGCATGATGTAACAGAGCAATGGTAGAGGAAAATGGTGTGTGCTGAATCCACCAAAGTGCACTCCTGGCGAAACCCAAGACACTGAAAGGTCCCAGGATGTGGAGAAGGAGCCCATTTTGTCGGCGCCTCGCTCGTCGCCGAAGTTGGACGTTACGGCATACAATTGGTGTGCCGGAATTGGAGGATTGGGGTTTGTTGAAACTGGTTACTTGACTTATCTTAAGCTCTCTGGTTCTCAACCTTTTTGCCCTATTTCTGCTGGGTCTTGCTCTGATGTGCTCACTAGTGATTATGCTGTTGTTTTAGGTAAATTCTTGTTCACTTCTCTTTTTCAGCATTTGTTATTGTTTTTGGGTGTAATTTGTGAACCATTATATCCATTGTCCATTCTACTATGAAGCCTTTGGATGGGAGGCTTTTCTTTTCTTTTTTTTTTTTTTTTTTGGAGGGTGGGTTGGGGGCGCTGTGTTATATGTGTAATCTATTTGATATGAGGTATGAGACTGTCTCATACTAGAATATGTAATGACAATATGTCTAATCTTAGTTTACGATGTTTTAAGAAGAAGCTATCGAGTTAATTAGGGACTACAAATGTGTAATTCTTGATTGCTACTTTCAATTTGCAGCCAGAGTTTGCCTATATTACAATGGTTAGGCAGCCAAGGAAAGGAAATGCAATGGAAATGAAATGAGTTTTGGAATTGGTTTACATGGGTTGGCAATTTTGTGATGATGTTTAATCACATTACGAAATGACCATGTGAGTTTGGGGGGAGGGGTTGTTCATACAGATATAGCTCTTGCGTTGCACTTTCCAATTGTTCGCGTTACATTATTTAGTTCTCTTCACACGTAAAGTTATACTATTATGTGTTTTAGTATGACCCAGTTTCGTTTAAACCTTAGAGCTCAAACTACTCGAGCCTACAATGTTGATGAGTCCCGCTTTAACTTTCTTTCAAAAGATTGCCAGATATTTCCTTGCTCTGAGACGCTAGTACTTTGAATGAGTTTTAAGGTTACAGCTTATAGACTCAACCCTAATAAAATAGATCAGTTTATGTTAGTTTGCTTTAAACCAGTGCAGTTCACTTCTCTAATTTAAGCTTAAAAAAAGGTATTTAACGCGCTTACTGAAGTAAAATCTTGCTCACAGATAGGTTCTTGCCTACCGAATAAACAAAAATCGAATGACTTGAATTTGATGAATACACGTGAAATCATATACGCTATATCCATACATAATAGTGATAATGCTACATTTGAAGGCCTCTAGCAACAGAAAAAAATTAGGTCAGCTATCAATGAGCTTGCTCTAACTTATGTTATTCTTACTCTTCTAAGGTTTCTAGTATTGCTTTATGTGTCACTGGCACACTTCAACTATGCAGTTACTTACTAGTCCATTCCATAGAGTAGAAGTTTTGTTTTTGTTAGTTTCCCTGGTAAATTAAATTTTCAAGCTCTTAGAGATGCCTCTGAGTGAAGAGGGTTCTTTGAGATGTTCTGCTCTTCTTGTTCGCCAACTTCATGAAAGTGTTCAGGTGTTCTTGCTCTTCCATGCCCAAGATGCCTGTGTATTCTGCTCTAGTGAATCATTTTGTTATGATTTCTGCCGAGAATCATTGTTCAAGAAATTCATTTAATATTAACTATTTGAAAGAAGATGCGATGATCACCATTTTGCATCTGTCAGGTGTCCCTCTTCCATTGATTGGCATGGCTGCATATGGGCTTGTCTTCCTTCTTGGTTTGAATTTAGGAGGATGGAAATTTCCTCTCACTCTTAATCAAACTGACGGCCGTCTACTTCTGCTTTCTCTCACTGGCTCCATGGCAGTTGCCAGTGCTTACTTTCTGTACATCCTTAGTGTTAGATTTGGCGGAGCTTCATCCTGTCTATATTGCTTGGGTTCTGCTATTTTGTCACTCAGCTTGTTCTTCATTATTGTGAAGGTTCTCTTTCCTATATACTTTTGTCAAAGTTTAAACTACTACTGTGATTGCATTTCATCTTCTTCCTGTCTGACTCAAGACCTTCTGAGTTTTTGGGTCTGCACTACAGGAATTTGAACTCCAGGAGTTAAAAAAAGCTGTGGCTCTACCATTATTTACAGCAGCCATTGTGCTTAGCGTATTAAGCAGCGAATATGGTGCTTTGACCCCAAACTCTCCTAGGTAAGTTGGCGAAAACTCAAAATCGTTTTTCTAACCTCTTTTGTTTTGTCATTCATTGACTTGATATATGTCATGTTTTTTCAATTTAAATGACATCAGGGGGCTGTGATTCAGTATGTCTTTCTATCTCTTTAGTCGTTGTGATTGTGAATTTTACTAGAAAATGAAGGAAAGAAAAAGTGATAGACTATGAGATAAGAGAGGAATTGTAATTTGCATTTGCAAATTGCAACTGAATGAATGTAATCATACTACAGAAGGGTAAATGTACAGAGGTTTGTTTCTTCTACAGGTTGTTCTTTCTTATGACAAGTTTCTCTATCTGTGTGCTAACCACTTCCATGTAACACTGGTGCCAATCTCTCCTTCCTATCCCATATTTTCCGCCATTAAAATTGACTAGTCCTCAAGTAAAGCAGTAACATTAGGGATGCAATGGTTAGGTATTGAGCTTCTAATTTAATAGCTGGTGCTTAAGTTGCTTTGAGGTCTTCATTCCTTCCCACTAAACCAAATACTGGACCTGTACAACATTTTGACATCTGGCAGTTCTTTTATCCAAGATCACTGCAGGTTTATCCACCATATAGGACCTAAGACACTCTTCCAAATACCTGTGAACTACTTCTGTATCAGTTTGGGAATGGTAGGCCATATTGAATTCTATTTCATGCAAAGAGAAGATAGCCTTCGTCAAGAATATCGAGTCCCTATCACTTAGAACTTTGTATATATTCCAATCTGCCATTGATGAGTTCTGAGGTTACTTACTTATACTACTTGAGGTCAGGAATTCTTGAGTATTAGCTGATCAAGTCGGGAACAGTCTACTTGCTGAAATTGAAGTTTATACTGATTGCTGGCTTAAACTACATTTTTGTTTCAGAGGAGGAATGCTGTATATTTCTCTTAGTGGTGAGCAGCTTAACTAATATACAACTATACATTAGGCAGCTAACATCAAGGTCGAAAACGTATACAAAAGGGTGCTGAACGCCAACTTGAATAACTGGAATTCTGGAAATATAAAACCAGTAACTAAGCAACCAATTTAATGGCTCCGTAGCTACTGTTAACGAGCTTGTAGGGCTGAATTTACTCCTACTTCAGATTTGGCTTCCTTGATTAACGAAGCAGCCAATTTATTTACTCCTTGATCAGACCTGAGCTCCAGTATGTATGCCTGCATCATGGTCAATGTGATTATGAGGTCATCTCGAAACAGTTTCTCTCAATTTTCACCCTAGGGTTAAGGCTGTGTACATTCCTCACTTTAAAAATGTTGTTATAGAGCCTTCAATTTTTTTTTTTTTTTTTTTTGGTTACATATAGAGCCTTAATTGACATCTTGTTGCATCCTGATTGATTTTGATGTTACTCAGTGTTTCTTGAGATAGATTTTCTATACAGATCCTCAGCATATGGATGTAGTTTTAAACAATCTCCGTGGTGGTTCAGCATTTTGTTGGATTATGATCTAAAAATATTAGTCAGAGTTAGTTTTATGAATTTTCTAATATTTTGTTAGTGATTCCTGTTAATTAAATCATTGTGTGAGTGGGTATTTACTCTCCTCCCCTCTAAAATTCTACACATTTTCCATGTCTTGAACTTGCTAAACCAAGTCTGTGACCATACTTAGTCATTCTAGGATCACCGACTGGATCATAGGATTAGAGATCTTGTAATATTATGTTAATCGTGAGAAACTTGGTCATAGAAAAGGTGCCTTCCTGTATAGAAGGTAATGATTTTCTTCTATGTAAATGTTTTGTGTGAAATTACGCGGGCCTGGGCTACACCCGTAAGGAGAAGAGAGAGTCCACTTGAAGCCAAGGAAAATTCATCCTAAAACCAATTGGCAATAGGAGGAGTAACTCCTTGGTTTATAAGGTAGACAAATCTCTTCTCTTTTTCCAATGTGGGACACTCATATGTGGAGTATTTTGGGTGTCACTTCAACATTCTGCGTAGACTTTTTCTCTCTCCCTGTAGGGCTGTAACTCTATCCCTCGATGACAATTTCCTTATCAAATATAAGCACGTGGATAATGGCTGTGTTCGAATTCTTGTAATATGTGTGTTCTTTTGTTTGCTAGATTTGAACCCTGTTTTCTAATTCTTGTGACGTGTTCGCTTAAAAATAGATCTGGAGCCTTGGAATTTCCATATTATACAACGGATATTACTACAGAGTCAACTCCGTTTACAATATCTCTTGCTAAACATCTCCGATCAACTGGGGCAAAAATGTATGGTGCATTTTGGTGTACGCACTGCCATGAACAAAAAGAGGTAACTACTTAAACTTAATGAAAGAAAGGTAGCGGAAAAATGTAGAATGTGAGTGTTTAGCATTTGTAATTGATGAAACTCTACAATCTATCACAATAGGAAATCCAAACTCTCATTTTAAAATAATGGATTCTCTTCCGAAATACTATTTTCGACATGCAAATTGGCAATATGGTGATGCTTAAGTGTGCTAATACTGCATACTGCACAGTGAGTCAAAAAGCTACCGGAAATAATCATAAACCAATCTATACTTATTCTGTTTTGAAATGTCTTCAACATTAGCCGTTGGGCATACCAAAAAAGAAAAAGAAAAAAGCTTTGCATACACTCCCAAGATTGGCTACCTGCATGTTATCCTCAGTAGGGGTGGCTGGCATTCTTCAGTTTCTAAATCTGTGTTGTATTCCCTCTGTACATTAGAGTAATCTTTTTTCTTTTTTTAATCTCAGGGTACTTTAGGTGGTCTATTACAGAATTGTGTCTTACCTTAAATAGTGCTTAGTACTATATAGATATTATAAATGGCCACCGTTCTTCTGGGTTTGGATCCTCTCCAGGCTGATTCACCTTAGAACTCATGTCTTCCACGCATAGAATTGCGTCTTACCTTAAATAGTAAACTCAAGTGCCTTGTGTAGTCGTCCTATGATAATGTTGTAAGATGGAGAGAAAAATAGTAATTTAGAGACAAAGGAGTACTTTTTGAAGTTAAGCTTTTGCGGGATTCTCTCTCTGATGAGCATTGGTCCAATTCTGGACTGCACCGAATCTAAAAACCTTGTGGACCAAGAACCGGATTGGTTCGAAGGGTGAAATCCCATTCGATGGACCAAGGATTGGACCGAAAAATATTCGGTACATATTGGATGTTCTGGTTAGGTCTATTTTCTGGCCCGGACCAAATTTTTCTCACCCTAGCTAGGGCGGCGTCACAAAGCTGTACAATCTCTAAACCTCAGAACATGTTCTGCATTTTTTCTTGATGTCTTTTCGTCCCTAATCTTCTGCAGCTTCTATAAAACCATTGTAAATAGCCACGGTGGATACTTTCTTTTTTTGGTTTACTTGGATACTTTTCTTTTCATTATACATAATCATAATTTCCTTTTCCTATTCGCTTTTAGATGTTTGGTCGTGAGGCTGCCCAATTATTAGATTATGTGGAATGCTTCCCGGATGGAGTTAAAAAGGGAACTTTGATGATCCCTTCATGCGCTAACATTGGAATTGAAGGATTTCCAACATGGGTTATTAACGACGAGGTGAGTCCAATATGCCTGAATGCTTTACCTCTATGCTTGGCCTATATTGGGATTTTGGTTCCCTTCTCTTACCGAGGATTTCCTTAGATTGTCATTTTGGCTATTTGTTCTAACTTGCTGTTGCCAACAACTGATGTCACATATGCTGCAATCTGTACAATTGAGGAGCATATGGATGTTTCCATCTTTTATCAGACATTTGAAATTTTGAACACAGCTGAGGCACCATTTTGCAGGTTTTGAGTGGTGAAAAAACGCTTGAAGAGCTTGCAATAATATCGGACTTCCCAGGAGATGTAGTGGTTCAACCTAATTAGGTGGACACTGTTCAAAAGATTCTAGACTGGCTGTTAGGACTTAGAAGTCTTCATTTTTCTGTTATACAACCACACCTGCAAAATTATACGGTTAACATTGTACATCTTAGTTTTACATACGTATCAGTGGATTGGGGTAGTACTATGCTCATGTAATAGTTTTTCTTGTACAAAAATGTACGCTCAAATATTGTACAAAACTGTAGGATTAACATGTGTATCATTTATGAAGTATAATGGACTTAGGTATCTTGTACGAAACTGTAGGATTAACATGCACACCCGTTCAATACCTTCTAAACATTCAAGCATATTCGAAATTTGTACTGAGATAGTGATATGAGGGCACAGGAGCTTCAAGGTGGATTGACAAGTGATTTCAATTGGTGGTGCAACTTCAGGATTTGACCAGTGTTGTGTTCCTGAATCCTGACATATCATACTACCAGAGAATGTACATTTATGTCCTCATTTTCGATGCCACATACCTCCATCAATACGATTCTTTCACTGAAAATAACTGTGAACCAGAAAACTTTTGTTTTGTTTTACAGTTATTAGAGGAATCAGTAACCAAAAACCTGTGCTCAGTCCCGCAAAGCTGCAGGCTGTCTGTCCGTTGGATACACCCGTCGGCCGTCGCAGAGATTTCTTGGAAGCGGATCCAGGTGCAACAACAAGCACAATGTTTAACTTTGGGGGCTGATCCGTTTCAGTGAATGCAGCGTCTGAATTCCAGTGAAACCAATGTGATAAGGGACTACTAATCACAATGACATTTTAAACTGCTGTTCTCTATGTTTTTAGTTTTTTTACCATCACGGGTTAAGAGGGCTTAAAATCAAAAGTATAAGCAAACTAATCACAAAAGATTAAGAGGAAATCTGAATTTAGCAATGTGGACTAGTAGTCTACCTAAATGTGTATCATAGAGCCACCCCTTTGATAAGGCATTATAAGACGTCGACTGGGAAGCAACTGCTCTTTACAAAGATTTGCCCGATAGACATGCCTGAACCATTTCGAGCATTGTGTAGTGTTTGCCACGACTTACACTCCTCTTCTAGCTGTTACTTCTAAAATTATCTTCGGAAGTTCTAATGGTCTACTAGCAAATTCTGTTCCAGAATCATATGCCCAGTGTTTTGGTAAAAACTTCATTTGTCGGACAAACTTGGTATGGGAGTTAACTAACCAATTTGTTACCACTAGTTCTAGACAGGTTCTCTATGTGAGAGATAAGTGGATAGACACTATGAGTTAGACGGGCATACTTTATCAGGTAGACGGGTTACTATGTCGGGTTCACGGGTTGACCTTGTAGGCTAGGCAGGTAGACTCTATTGGGTAGACGTACAGATTCTGTCTGATAGACGGACAGACTCTATCGGCAGACAACAGGCTATGATGGATACAAGCAGACTTCATAGGACAAACGGGTAGGCCTCATCGGACAGACAGTATATCTTGTACGATAAACGGGTAGACCTGTCGGACAGACAAGTCTACTCCGTCGGGTTGACTATGCCGAACTAACAAGTAGATTATCTGAAGGGTAGACTTTACTGGACTGACTTTAATTGAACTAAACACGAATAGAAAATATATCAATGAAAATAAGTGAGAGAAAATAAAATAAAGAGAGATAAAAGATCTTTTGTACGTGAAAACCCCTATGAATAAGGGGAAAAACCACGAGGAGAGCTTGTTATCACGCCAAGTATTTTTAGTAGTTCTTGTAGTAGTATTCCGCCTTGTAGGTTACACTTGATAAATGTAAATATAATAATTGATAATTTAAGAAAATGGTAATGCAGTAATTATGAGATAATAAGATGAAGAAATGTAGGAGTATCAGGTTTCAAGGAATTAGTAAGGGCTTGATGGTGGAGATGGAGTGGTTGTAGTGGTGGTAGATGAATTGTGGTGGTGGTTATGATGTTTCGGTGGAGTTAGCTGAACGAGAATATGTGCTATGATTAAAGAGAAATAGTTTGAGAGGTTTTGCAGTATTGTGTAGATGGATCTCTAGGGGAATAATGGTAAAGGAATGTTTATAGTTGTGTGGTAAAATTAGGGTTCAATGTAGAGGAAATGGGTGAAGTGTTTAGGTCAAGTGTTATGGGAATGGGCTAAGTGTTTTGGCATGGGATAATGCACGACATGACTTTAATCTATAGTCTTAGAGTGGTTATATAATTTTGTTGGACAGTTCCTTAAGTCTCCCCATTTCCCACATTCTTAGGAGCATCTTCACCCACGTTCTCCTAAAATGTAACAATTGACCAACTGACTATTGACTGCTGACTGGGTCACATAGAGAGATATTTGTAGAAGTGGGTGTTGACTTGACCTCGTCTTCTTGGAGATAGTGCTTCTTATGTAGGGGTGTTCATCGGTCCAGACCCGGACCGGACCGGACCGAAAACCGAATTCACTGAAAAACTCAAGACCGAAGACCGGACCGAATTAGAGAAGACCGGACCAATACCGGACCAGAATTTCTGGTCCAAACCCGGACCGGACCGGTGATATAAAAAAGTCCATTTTTATGTTTTTCTTTATTATTTTTTTCCCGTCTTCTCCATTAAAACTCATTTCTATTTTCTCTCTCATTTTTTTTTTGATACCTACTTCTTCCAATAACCCCGATGCACTGCATGCCTAAATCAATTTTTACTTGTTAGAATCGGATTTCAATCTTTAACTACTTATCTAGTCCAAATAAAGACTAAAGAGGAAGGAGATGTATGGGTTTGGGTCTTCTAATGATAGTCACGAAACATGGGAACGAAATAAAAAGGGTCTTAACAAATTTTTTTTATATAGAATTATCTATGTTCCGATCCTCGGTCCAAGACCGAGAACCTCGGGTTTTGGACCGGACCAGAATGGACCTGGATAGCTTCGAAATCAAAGACTGAGTCCGGAGGGGCGGCGAGATTCAGGGGAGGGCGGAATTCGTGGTGGTTAGAGAGGGGTTTGAGGAGAGAATATGGGCAGATTAGGGTTGTGGAGTGGTCGACGGAGGGAGTAAACATCACCGGTGGTTTGGCGGAAGGACGCCAATCACGATGGTGGTGGTTGGCTGGATCGGGGTGGTGGTTGGTGCTGGTGGCTGGTTGTGGGAGGGAGGTGTGTGGTGGTGGTGGATGGAAATGGGAGGACAGAGAAAAAAAATGTGGATCATTTTTTAGTTTGTTTTTTATTAAAGTAATGAATTTTAGTGTGTGGAGTTATTAAAGTTACATGTTTTAGTGTGTGGAGTTATTATAGTTACGTGTTTTAGTTAGTGGAGTTATTATAATTACTTGTTTTAGTTAGTAAAGTTATATTAAAATACGTCTTTTAGTTGTTGTAGTTATTGGAGTTAAGTTGGAGTTACGTATTTTAATGTGTGGAGAGTAACGTGTTTTAGTGTGTGGAGGTATAATATATTATAGTTACGTGTTTTAGTTAGTGGAGTTACTATAATTACGTGTTTTAGTTAGTAAAGTTATATCAAAATATGTCTTTTAGTTGTTGATGTTATTGGAGTTAAGTTGGAGTTCCTTATTTTAGTCAACATTGTAAGTTAGAATTGTAAAGTTATTGCAGTTATGTGTTATAGTTACTGGAGTTACATAGCAACTGAAGTTATGAGAGTTAGTGGAGTAACAAGATGTGTGGCTCAGATTACTTCTGACTTTCTGACATAAGGCTACTTCTAACCTGATACAATTCTTATATATATAGAAATCACCTATAATATGGGTTATGCGTCATAAAAAGCGGGTTCATGACATAAAAGGGTGTTAGATACAACTAAATTAGTTTTTTACTAGCATTTTTGCCCCTCAAAGTTATATTGTAACATTTCAACCACAAAGGCAATTGATTTTGTTGATTCTTTTATTAACAAAATTATATATAAAGGACATTAATCCCTAATTTTTCGTCTAAATTAAAAAGCAAAGATTTTGGGCAATAATAGTACTACCATATATTCTACAGCAAGTTATTTGGAAACAAAATTTGATCATTTCTTCAATTTTGACTGAAATTGCAACATATAGTTAGCATATATTCCATTATATTAAATTAGAAAATAATCATTTCTTTTGTGCAACAAAAAAATTAGAGAATGCTCTTTATTATCTTATATTAAGGGTCAAATTGGGTCTATGGGTCGTGTAAAATTTGGCAAGCGTAGAAGATATAGCTAAAGCTAAACATACGAGAGTCAATAGCGGTCATATGTAATAAAAGGTAGCTTTATGACACATAAAGCGAGCCAAATAACTAAACATAAACATATGGGAGTCGAAACGGGTGTGAGTCAATATGGGTCATGCGTCATAAAAAGCGAGTTCATGACATAAAAAAGTGTCAGATAGTCAAATACAACTAAATTAGTTTTTTACTAACATTTATACAGATGCGAGTCAATACCAATCATGATAAAAAAAAGGGGATCATGACACATAAAAACGAGCCAAATATATAAAACTAAACATATGAGAGTTGAAACGAGCGCGAGTTTATACGAGTAATGTATCATAAAAAATAGTCTTATGTCACACAAAAGCGCGGTAGATAAAACTAAATTAGTTTTTGATTCCTCAAATAATCAATTTGAATAACCAGTTTGATTAAACTTTTGACTAACATATGATTATTGAAGATGATGAGGATATAAGGATGATTCAGGATTGATTTTGATTTAATTCGGAGAAAATCTTAACCAATCATTTTTTTTTTTTTTTTGGATGAAAGATTTTATTATTACATACAAAGTGAGTAAAAAAGTTGGTTTATGTTACCAACAAGATAATAGCTCTAATTTTATGTACGGAAAGATTAATTGATTGCTACTTGCACACGTAATTTGATTGTTTTCTTTTTGTGTGAATGCTCATGAATTTACTCGGTAAATATCAGAGTTCGTAATCATGTTTTGGCAATTAAATCATCTTTTAAAACTAATCTAAGGGCATATACGGTCTAGTTGAATATAATATGATTTACTAATAGTCATAACGAATACACACAATTGACATAATCTGTTCCATTCAATGAAAGTTGCACCGTAAGTTATATTTATTATATTAAAGTTAAACGAAGTAAATCATATTATTAACCTACACCAATTAAATTTTAGTTTATCTTGACTTAGAAGAAAGAAGTGTAATGTAATCGGACGCCTGTGCAATTTTGCACGGGTAAAAAATTAATATATAGTATAAGATATATATCAGATAGATTATATTAGGAACGATATATACATGTTACATCTATACATATACAATCTATTACTTTTAATAATTGCGTGCATGAAAAGCTGACGTGGCGAGCTTCTGCGTACGACTGACATGTCAGCAATACGTCAGCAATGCTCATTGGTAAATCAACCAAAAATGTGTGAGTTAGGATTTGAACCACTGACCTCTCAATTATATATTCATTACATTATTAGTGTGCTAACTGTTATTTCATGCATATTTTTACAACTCATTCTATAAAAAGAAAAGAACCAGTCCAAATAAAAGTAGATGAGCAAATCTTTTATTTTAAATCTTCCGTTTACACTCATTATATTAAAACTACAAGTTCATCAAAAAAACTAATGTTCTTCAATTTTAAATTCAATGTTCATCAAATTTTTAATGTTCATCAAATTTTCAATGTACAACGATAAAGTTCAATATTTATTTAATTAAATTACACGTTCATCAATATTAGTCAATGTTGTCAATTGTAAAGTACATGTTCATCAATTTTTGATGTTCATCAAAAGATTGTTAATGTTTCAAAAAAATAAAGGAAAAAAAATAAAACAAAAAACAGAAAATATATTTTCTCTCTCATCTCCCTTCAACCCTAACCACCCACGTCCACTACCACCTCACCTCCACACACTAGCACCAACCACCACCAACCAACGATCGGCCCACACCACCAGATATGGCCACCTCCCGCGACCACCACCAACAATAGGCCCACAACACCGCCATTTATGCCACCTCTATTCAACACGAAGAAAAACGAAAAACTCATTATAGACGGCATTTTTGGTTGTTTCTGGCGACGACGCTTTAGGAAGGGGCCGAGAACGTGGCGAGAGAGGCGAGGAGACAAGTGGGGAGGGTAATCGTTGTGAGAAATGGGGAGAAAGGGAGAACAAAAGTGAGGGGCATTGGCGTATAGGAGGTGGAGACGGGGAGGTCGTGAACCAACTTAGATCCGCCGGTGTTCTACGCACCTAGTGGTGGCAGAAGTGATGTCTCAAGTGGTGGATGGTGGAGGCGGCGGCAACATCTCAGGCAGGTGTCGAAGGGTAGTGCATGGTGGTGGTGGGTAAGGGAGGAGAGAGAAAATAAAAGGGAGTATTTTTTTTTTAGCCATTAGATCTAGGAATTTTTTTTCGAAATAGGGCTCAAAAAATAAATATTAAACAAAATGGGTTGGATTGAAAAATGTTCAATCTTATGGGGTGCACGTCACCCCATTTAGGTTCGGGACAAAACCGCCGGTGCCATTGGTGGTTTTAAGCGTCTTGAACAGTAGCTTTGAGGCTGGGAAGAATGGCTAAGGTGAAACAGCCATGGGAGGTGGCGGTTTCACTTGAAGTGAAACCGCCACCCTCCATGGCGGTTTATTCACAGAACTGAGGTACGAGGAAATTTTGGCTAGGGTGAAACCGCCACCCCCCATGGCGGTTTCACCTTAGCCAAAATTTCTTCTAAAAATTTTATACTCTCATTTCTGTGAAGAAACCGCCATGGAGACTGACGGTTTCTGTCATATTGAAACCGCTAGTCTCCATGGCGGTTTTACCTTTTTTTTTTTTTTTTTTTTTTGAGGTTGTTTTCCCTTCTTTTCCCCTTCTTTTCCATTTACCTACAACTCAAACAACCCAAACCAAAATGGCACGACCACAATCGTTCAATAACCTCAATAACAACCCAAGATGAGAACTCGAATGACATGTCATCTTATTTCATAACTTAAATCGTCTTTTACATACTTAAAAGAGTCGAATACAACATAAACTTGACAAATTGTTCCCATACATTACAAACTACTATATTAATAGCTAATCTTCTGTTAGGCGGCGACGGCGTGTAGCTCGACGTTGGCTTGAGGAAGCGGGTTGGCTTGAGGAAGAACTCGGAGTGTTGCCTTCCATAATTAAAGTCAAAGGAGAACCACCTCTACGTCGACGCATATATTGTATGAGAGGAGAATGATCCTCTAAACTTGCACTTGGTTGTTCTTGGGATTGTTGGATAAGCTGTGAAAATCCCACCTTCTCGAGACATTCGGAGCAATGTTTGCGAATGTCGCTTAACGTTTGGACAAATTGACACTAGATGCGTCATTTAGTGCAGCTTGAAGGTCATGCTCACACCTCATGTGTAGAGTTGCAAAACCTTGGGTGTACAACCACAAAAATCAAAAAGCTGCACTAATTATTTCCTAAACATGCTTAATATTCAATAAAAGTGAAATAATGATAAACGATATTTACAAGGAGTTGAATTGAGGAAGAAGAAGGATGGTAGGAAACCAGGCTACCATGAGATTGTTTAACAGCTCCAATGATACGACGAGTATGATTTCGATACCAAACCATGTACAAATAATTGTAATGCATCGTGCCATCATCTAAATCGGTAGTAGCCACCACCCTCTCTCGACGCCTACACCATAAATCGATATAGACATTGTGGATTTCACTCCAACTTATCTTACGATTTCCTCTCCTATCCAATTTATGAAGACTCTCCGAAGTATCACAATCCACCGAGATTGTTTGCTTCAAACCAAATTGGCGTACTAGCTACCCGATCCGGACAATGCCACTCTACAATATCGAAGCAGACCATAGGAGCCAAAACACACCAATCTTGTTCATCCTTAGAGCAAGTCGGAGAGAGAGCTGAGATGACATCCGCTGTATAAGGCTGCCAAATGAACTAAAATAAAACAAATAAATAAGTGAATTACCAAATTATTTTCATGCTTAAAAAGTCACAAAACAATGTGGATAAGTAAATTTACTTGATCATGAGTCATACAATCGAATGCATCTCTATAAGCGGTAAGAGAGAAAATCCCATCGGCTCTTCGTCGATCGATCATAAGCCACTTACGTCCTAATGCATCTCTCCCATAAATATGTTGTGACCCAACTGGACTAGTTATAATCTCATCCTCATCCTCATCCTCATCGGAATCCTCATCATATTCTAATGGTCCCATGTTCATAGGACGTCCTATAGCAATACGTTCCCAAGACCATAACTGGAGTAGAATAAGAGGTCCGGCTATCTCTAATGCACCCTTACAACATGCTCGACACAAGTTAAGATACAGTGTTGCAAGTACTGCACTGCCCCACGAGTAATCATCCAATTTACTGACATCACTTAACAATGGCAAATAGATTACTTGAACTACATCCCCACTTTTATCAGGAAATAGAACGGTACCAAACAAAATGAGCAGATACACTCGGATATAGCAATGAAATGTGGCATCGTCCACACCGTTGGGCAAATAATTAAAATGAGTCATCAACCAAGAAATTTTCAAAGAAGTTCCCTTCAAATTTTTCCCCGGTGCTCTTCCCAAAAATTCAGTCACCAATCCTTTCCAATCTTGATTGGTATAACCCGTCACAGCTTTTCCATCTATTCTCAAACCTAACATAACTTGCACATCTTGCAAGGTGATAATGGCTTCCCCAACGGTTAAGTGAAAAGTGTGGGTTTCTTGCCTCCATCGTTCTACCAACGCACTTATTAAATCCGCATCTAACTTAACACTAGCTACTCTATGCGCCCCATAAAACTGGGTTTTCCTAATAAATTTAACTACTCGTTTACAAGGACTATATTCGCCATGCCATTTTATGTGAGTTCTACATCTAAGCGGACTCACCTCCTCTCCGTCCCAAATTGCTTGACTCCTGTGTTTGTCTTGCAGTTTGAGAAGATAGGGGTCACGAACCTCTTTATACATGCCATAAACCAAGGCCAACTATTAGTATTTTCACTCTCAACAATACCGAAAGCAAGGGGGTAAAGTTGGTCGTTAGCATCAACTGCCATTGCAATAAGTAAAGTACCCTTATATTTCTCATATGAATGAGTGTCATCAATAGTTATAAGAGGGCGACAATGGCTGAATTGATGGTCCAAATGCCCAAAACACTCGAAAGAAAGTTTCCTCATTAGGTTTGCATGTTGGCGTATTCACAAAATGCACAACAATTCCCGGGTTGGATTCTTTCATTGCTTGCATGAAGTGAGGATGCAAAGTGTAGGATTCATCCCAATCACCATATAAATTTGCAATTGCCCTTTGTTTAGCATTCCACCCCTTCATATATGAGATAGTATAATTGAATTTATCTTTGATAAATTCAATAAGAACTGGGACTTTAATGGACCAATCCTCGGCAACAAGGTTTTTAATGGCTTCACTAATGAAACCTCGTTTCAAATCATATGATCGCGTGGAATAACGTCACCAACACAGGTAGTTTCGTGAGACCCAAGATAAGTGACAATGGTGAAGGCTTCTGAAAACTGTTCTTGTTTTTGTGATGCCCTAAGCCTCCAATTGCATGGGTTTGGTGTTCTACCACACTTGAAAGTGACAGTGTGGGGTTTGGATTCAGGCACTTTTAAAGTTTGGTTACGTTGTACAGAGTACAAAGTTACATTTTCTATCAAAGCAACCTTATTTGGAAATCTTTGACCAACTATAAACTCTCTACCAACCTTAACTTCAACTTCATTAACCCACGTTTTCCAAGCATTCACATGTTGTTGATCAATTTCATGAATCGTATTGAATTCTACGTGTGGAGCACTCTTTCCAACCAAATCATCATCCTCATCTTCATCATCAATCATACGTTCAACAACATTCAACTCCTCCTCAGCCTCATCTACTTCTAAATCCCCGTCCAAGGTTCCCTTATATATGTTATTGGTTCAATAGAAACATATTGCGCAACATCCCCAAATCTCATTAATGTGAGAGAAGTATTGGGCGTTGTTGAAAACGCTGTTGCCAATACATTTCTAGAGTCTAGCCTTCCCACTTCAACATAAATGTCCACAGAAGGAACCATTGAGTGTCGAACAATTGCCCACATAGCAAGTAAAGAACGATCATTATTAAGGGGTACAACCTTATAACACCCCGCACTCGGATACTTCATCTTCACCGTCAATGAAACACTAGTTCTATTGATTTTCATTGCGTCACAAATCTCCCCAATGAAGTCATTATAAGTCATACTAGTACTAGAAAATACAAAACTCTCATTTCCACCCTTATAACAAACATTTCCACTAGCTTCAACAATTTCTCCATCCCAATAGCATACCAAAGGATATCCAGTAATTTCCATTCTGAGAAAAATAAACTAATTTCATTAAGAAATTCAACTAACATAAATCTTCGATTAACCAAAACCCTAAAAATCGACTTATAAATTTTAATAACTAAACTCAAGCATCAATACTAACTAAATTGGATTAAAAATATTAGTAATCTGACCTAAAAAACAACTCAATGAACTCAAATTAACCTAAATTAGGGTGATTTAATTACAATATTAAACAAAACCCCTAAAAATTCTTAAAAATTCCTAAAAATTCAACTTCTACTATATACTCAAGAAAATGCAAATCATTATCAACAATAACAAAACAAATTATTGAATAAATTAGTAAGCTAACTAAAAAAACAAACAATTAAACTAATGAATTGAAATTAAACTGTAACACCCCATATTTTTGGGTTACTTGAATTGTACAAAGTAATGGGAGAATCTCGTTTAAAGGGTATGAAAATCTATTTTGGGAAATTAAGGTATATCTTCCGTTTAGAGACGCTTTCCTAATTGGGCAACTGTTTGGCGAAATTACCAAAATACCCTTACTAAACCCTTCCTATTTTCTACAAAAGAATAAAATAAACACTCAAACCCTCCCTCACTCACTCACGTCGCACGAGAGAAGCAGGAGAAGAAAGAGAGAAAGAAAGGAGAAGAGAAGAAGAGGAGGAAGTGCCGCGCATCACCACCACCTTCGCCGTCGCCCACCGCCGCTGCCACCGGCCGCCGCCGTCAACCCTAACCGACCCTCTCTCTTGGTTTTACATCAAGAGTAGTATGTTTCTACACCCTCTTTCATAGTTTCTAATTAGGGCTTTCTTAATTTCATGATTATTATGGTTTAAACATGATTGTGGTTGTGGGAATTGTTTTATTAGATTATAATCATGCTTAATTGTGGTTCTGATGCATGAATGATGCAATGCTAATTTAGGGCTTTTGAAATTAGGGTTCTTATGAATTTAGGGGTGATTTTATGAGTGGATTGATGTGAAATTTGGTGGAGATGTTTATTATGAGATGGGTAAACCTTAGTTTCAATTTGGGAACGTTTCGTGGTGTTTTGATCATGAATATTCATTCTGCCCATTTCTGAATTTTGCCTAATTTGGATGTTTAAGTTGTTATTATGGTGATTTATCGATGGATTAATGTTGTTAGTATACTTGGGAGGGTGTTGTGCAAATTTGGTGTTGTTTAGAGGTCGTTTGAATGTTGAAATCCAAAGTTAGAGTGCCTTGGATGCACTAGTAGGGTGATGGTTAGTGATTAGTGTATTGTTGATTGGTTTTAGGTTGTGTGTTCGAGGAAGTACCGTTCTAAAGTCTTGAGTTGATCTTGTGATTTCGCTAGTAAGGTAAGAACGTTGATCACAAACCTCTCACTAGCCATTATCTTGTTTGATACACTTTGCTTGATCATCGTATGTTCTTGCTTTACACATTCATTCTTGTTACCCGTTTCGCTTGTGCCTAATTATATCATTGAGCATATTTTCCTTTCGTCTTATCAATGTTCGTTTGCTGTCTTTCGACCACCATACTCCCCACGGCCCTTCGGCCCTCTTGATCTTCTCGGCCCTTCGGCCTCTTAGCCGAGATCACGACCCGGCCACTCGGTCGAGTGGTGTGTTTGTTTGTCGTTTGTGTTTGTTTCGCTTCTAGTATTTCTCGATTATGATCATTATAATTTGTATCGTCAAATAATGCATCTTTGATTAACGTATATAAAATGGATGAAAGAAAATAAAGGACTCCACCTAGAGTACGATGGATTCGGCTCGACCGATCATCGTTTGATATACCTCTGATCAAGGTACGTAGGGTCGGGTTAGCTACCGACTTCCTAATAGTCTTCCTCCTAGATGGGAACTCGTCCTACCGGCCTGTCTTGCGAGGGGTGTGCACACTCGGGATTATTAGGGCGATAATTACAACACTAGCTTGCACAAAGTTCGTTAAGTGGGGGCTATGGGGTAGGACCCTGGCCGAAAATATGATTAAGTAATGTATATATTGAGCGACGATGCTCTTTTGATAATGCACTCTGTTGTTATTGATATTCCTATGTTATAACGTCAATTCGTTCTTGTTAGCTACGCGCCTCAAGGTGCGTATCTTATTTGTTCTTTATGCTTGTTAATTCTTACTCAGCCTGTGCTGACGTTCTGTTTTCTGGTTCGTCTCTACCGTGTTCTGGGGCCTATGTCAATCTTCGATGGCATAGTTGACAGGTCTTGATGATATGGCTGCATGCTTACGAAGCTGATCATGTTGGGGTTTTCAAAAGACTTTGTTTTATCTCAGACTTCATTTCGTTTTGAATATGTAATTTGGGTTTCGTTTTGAAAACTATAGCTCGACATTTAAAGACTTCCGCTGTTTTATTTCCCGTTGGTTTATTGTAGTTGAATTTCTAGCCTAGCAATTGACTTGGTAGTCAATTGCGGCGTGACAATTCTAAATTTATTTCTATTTATAGTTGGTCAAAAATTTAGGGTTGTTACAGTTGGTATCAGAGCCATAGGTTCTAATTCGTCGAGTCTATAAATGTTTTCAAAACTTGTTTTAAATGATTTAGAAACTGGGAGTGGGATGGGTGCATACATTCGCATGTTATGTGCTAACTGCTATGTGATACTAGAGAAGGAGTTTACACCAATGGTTTTGACCTGCGAATTATGTGGTGTGCGTATACAATTTGGGTACTAATGCATTTGGAGTTCTCTCTGGTATACTGACAGAATGGCAGGCCCAAGACCATATGTTTGGGAGTTCGGACCATCTGGTGTAAGGTCAATTGCTGGGCCGTGGACGATACCGGATCATATAGCTTTTTCATCTGAGACCTTTCAGGACCGTATGAGAATTGGTGAGTCTGTGGAGGAGTTTGTCACCAGAATGAGAGCAAAACTGACTGAGGCTGCCGAAAGATTTCCATGGGCAATTAGACCTGAGGTCCAAGTCTTTGTGACTTTGGTTAATCTGAGGATACATCCCCGTTGGGAGGAGGTTCGAGCGAGACTAGAAAGGAATGCCTATTATGCATGTCTCACAGGGAGTTCACAATACTTGAGGGACAGATCAGGCAGAGTGATAAATCTTGACAGGTTGGAGGTAATTCTGGAGTGGGAATATGAGATATCCCTTAGCCCTGTGCAAATACGTGAGGATTACCCAATCTACATACCTCCTGTACCCTCGGACACTGATAATGGTAACCCTACCCCGGAGTCACATGAAGCCTATATGAAGAAAGGAAAGAAGGTTCAGCTACAAGGACATGAGATACCTAGTCAGTTGAATCGGAAGAAAGTTAAAGTTGAGGAATATCACCATTCTCCTAAACCCCCGTCCTCGCCTATTGGAGAGGATGCACCAGTGGACACGGAGGAGGAGCCTGAGGAAGCCCCCACGATGAAGAGGAGGATGATACTATCGAAGCTAGTGACACGGAGGTAATTGTGATTAGTTCGGATGAGGAGTTGAGCGACTCGGATCAAAATGATGGAGGGGAAGTTCCTAATGATGAGGATTATGACCCGAGTGGTGATGCTTAAAGGATTAATATGGAGACTTATAAATAAAGGCATAAGGCCTAGTTATTAGTTAGGCGTCGATTGTGTTTTCTTATTAAACTTTAGCATTAAATGTTATGTTATACTTTTGTCAAGTTTTCATTGTTTAAGCACTTTAGATTGGGGACAATACCCCAATACTATTATGATATTTCGATTATTTCATAAGATGGTTTCAAATTAAATGCTACTTGACATTCTACCGCGTGTTGATGTTGTTGTGCTCGAAAATTCGTACGTCTGATGTTTCTGATCCTGGCACGACTCGTGCTACAGTAACACGAGTCGTGTTTCCGGACGGAAAAAAAAAAAAAAAACTCCGAAAAGTTAAACTCGGGCGAGACGAATAGAAGGATGTTGATTTCGATATATTTATACTTCTGAGCTGAATTATTATCATGATTCGCTGACTATGCGATTTATTGTTTATGTTTGGATTGAAATATATTGATTTATGCTTGTTAATATCTGAATGAGTATGTTTTTGAATTGGTTACATCGGAATCCCGTTATTACCTTATAGAAAATGGTGTGAAACAACAGTCCAGATTTGACAGCTATTCTAGCACAAATGGCACAGCAGCAACAGGTGATGGTTGAGGCTATGCAGCAGATAGCACAGAATAATGCTGCTAATAATGCTGCCAATAATGCTGCAAATAATGTTGCAAACGACGGCAATGGGATTAATGCCTGTAATGGAGGTGGAGATGATGAAATGCTGTTAGCTAAGATGTCGGATGCCGTACAGAAGAAACGGCCTGACAATTTCACTGGGAGAGGAGAACCGAGCATCCTACTTGACTGGATAGAGGATATGGAGAGAATCTTCTCTGTTGTTGGTGTTCCTGACAATCTGAAGGTAAAAGTTGCTGCATTTTATCTTAAGGAGGTAGCTGGAAGATGGTGGATGAAAATTCAGGAGGAGTTTTACAAACCAGTGCTGGAGGAGAAAGCTGATGGGTCTGTTATTCAGAGGTTTAGAGATTGGAAAGTTTTCAAATACCTCTTAGAGAAAGAGTTCTTCCCGGAGCACTTGAAGGAACAAAAGGTGGCTGAATTTGAGGCATTTCAGCAAACTGAGGGCATGTCTGTGAAGGAATTCCATGATAAGTTTGAGGACTTGAACAGGTTTGCTGAGAGTGTGACGCCAACTGAGTCTTCTAGAGCCGCCAGCTTTAGAAAGAAGCTACTTTGGAGTATTAAGGGATGGTTTGTCTCTAAGCGATTCCATACTGTAAAGGATGTTTATGAGAGAGCCACAACAACAGAGCAGAACATGGAAACAATGAGCATGGAACTCGGGGGGAAGAGAAATGAGACGCCCTTCGATTTGGTGAACATACCCAATAAGAAAGGAAATTTTGGGGATTTCAAAGGAAAGATGCAGTCTGCTGGGACTGGGAAGTCGAGCTACAAGAATGTTTTCCACAACAGAGCTCATAGCCAGGGCTTTGAAATCGAGAGGTCTTGCATCAAGTGTGGCAATAAACATTCCGGCAGAATGTGCAATGGTGATAGGGTCACATGTTTCCATTGTGGTAAGCTTGGGCATAAGGCTAATGTGTGCTACTCCAAGATAGCTGGAAAACCACCTGTAGCGTCTGGGAGCAACTCGGTGGCGCCCAATCGATTCCAGAATTTCAAGACCCAAAGTGGCTATGCGGGTTCGAATAACACTTACAAGAATCCGGCACCAACTAGGGGAACAACCTATACAGCACCAGCTAAGCAAGCAGGATCGGCCAGTGTGGCCACTCCAGCTAAGAACGCCACTGGACAGTTGTATGTCATGAATCCAGAAGAGAATGAAAACGCCGATGTCGTATCGGGTAAATTTCCTGTTAACTAAGTAATTGCAAATGTTCTATTTGATAGTGGTACATCCCACTCATTTATTGCTGATAAGATTGTTGAGAAATGTGGACTTAGTGATAGTTCAACGGTAAACTTTGAGTTTTCAATGCCTGATGGGTCTAGTATTGCATGTAAGAGTCAGTTTAAAGATGTGCCTGTAGTGATTTGTGGACATGAGTTCAAATATGATTTGATAGTTTTTCCCTTAACCCATTTTGATGTAATATTGGGAATGGATTGGATGGGTAGATATAAAGCGAGAATAGATTGTTGGATAGGAAAGATTTCACTTTGGGGACAGAAAAATACCCATGTGACTTATCGCATACTTCCAAAAAGACCAAGAATAAAGTTTGTGTCTGCCATGAATCTGAAGAAGCAGATAGCTAAGGGAGAACCTCTATTCTTATGTCATGTGCGAGACACTAGGGTAGAATACCCAGAGTTGAGCGATGTCCTTATTGTGAGTGACTATCCTGATGTTTTCCCTGAGGAGATCCCGGGGATGCCTGGAGTTTAAAATTGAGTTAGTACCTGGAACGGGTCTGATTGCTAAGTCACCTTACCGGATGGCACCGGTGGAAATGCAAGAGCTGAAGAAACAACTGGATGAATTGGTGGAAAAAGGATATGTTAGACCAAGTGAGTCACCTTGGGGAGCACCGGTCTTATTTGTAAGGAAGAAGGATGGAACAATGAGGCTATGTATCGACTATCGAGAACTGAATAATGTCACCATCAAAAACAGATATCCCTTACCCAGGATCGATGACCTGTTTGACCAGCTTAAGGGAGCAAGTGTGTTCTCAAAGATCGACTTGAGGTCTGGGTATTATCAATTGAAAGTAGCTGAAAAAGATGTACCAAAGACTGCATTTTCAACTAGATATGGACACTATGAGTTCACAGTAATGCCATTTGGGTTGACAAACGCGCCTGCAGTGTTCATGGATATCATGAATCGCACCTTCAGACCTTACTTGGATAAATTTGTGGTAGTGTTTATTGATGATATTCTAATTTACTCCAAGACTGAGGAGGAGCATAAAAACCAATTGAGAATCGTATTGGAGATTCTGAGAGAAAAGCAATTATACGGTAAATTCTCGAAGTGTGAGTTCTGGTTTAATAAGGTAGCCTTTTTGGGACACGTAATATCCAAGGACGGAGTTGCAGTAGACCCAGCTAAGGTCAAGGCGGTGAAGGATTGGCCGACCCCAAAGAATGTAACAGAGATTAGAAGCAGGTTACTACAGGAGATTTGTGAAGGATTTCTCTAAGATTGCTAAACCAATGACGACAAAGTATAAATGGGATGAGACTTGTGAGAAAGCCTTTCAGACTCTAAAGGAACGGTTAACCACGGCGCCAGTTTTAGCACTACCTGATGAGAACATACCTTACGAGGTGTACACCGATGCTTCAAAGAATGGTTTAGGATGTGTCCTAATGCAGAACAGGAGAGTGATCGCCTATGCGTCTAGGCAACTCAAAAGTTATGAGGAAAACTATCCGACCCATGATTTGGAGCTAGCAGCCATGATTTTTGCACTAAAACTGTGGAGACACTTTCTGTTTGGGGTTACATTCAAGATTTTCTCTGACCATAAGAGTTTAAAGTACATTTTCACCCAGAAAGAGTTAAACATGCATCAGAGGAGGTGGTTAGAGTTGATCAAAGACTACGACATGGAGATACAATATCATGAAGGGAAAACAAATGTTGTAGCAGATGCATTGAGTAGGAAGTCTCTACATTCGGTCCAATTGGTTGTTCAAAGACAAAGACTAAGGAATGAGTTTCTCAATTTCGGAGTTCAATTGACAGAACCAAGAGTAACCACGGGGACAACCGCGATTGAGAATGATGTCTTTGAGGAGATCAAGGAATTATAAGAGACTGACAAGCTGTTGATGGGTAAAGTAGCAAAAGAACCTGCATTGTTCAAAAGAGGTGAAGATGGGATAATTCGATTTCAGGATCGGGTCTGCTTACCTAACAACGCCACATTGAGGGATAGAATCTTAACTGAGGCTCATGCAAGCAAATACTCGGTACATCCAGGTGGAGACAAGATGTACCAGGATTTGAGGAAAGTGTTCTGGTGGTCAGGAATGAAAAAGGATGTGGCTGATTTTGTGTCTAGGTGTTTAGTTTGCCAAAAGGTTAAAAGCGAACACAGGAGACCTCAAGGTAAATTACAACCCTTACCAGTACCAGAGTGGAAATGGAGTTCCATATCCATGGATTTCATTGCTGGATTACCTAGGTCACCTAAGGGCAACAACATGATTTGGGTGATAGTGGACAGATTGACGAAATGTGCACATTTTATACCAATGAAGGACACGTGGAAAAAGAAACAGTTAGCTGATGCCTATATACATCATGTGTTGAGACTTCATGGTACTCCAAAGGAGATCGTCTCCGACAGCGATGCACGTTTTGTCTCTCGTTTCTGGAAAAAGTTACAAGAAGCCTTGGGAACAAAACTCTTAATGAGTACCGCATTCCACCCCGCAACTGATGGTCAGACAGAGAGGACAAATCAGACCTTGGAAGATATGTTAAGAGCCTGTGCTTTACAGTACCAAGGTGGCTGGGAGGACAAGCTGGATTTGATAGAATTCTCCTACAACAACAGCTACCAAGCCTCAATCAAGATGGCTCCATACGAGGCACTATATGGTAGGAAGTGCAGGAGTCTAATATGTTGGAATGACATTAGTGAAACGATGGTTTTGGGTCTAGATTACATCCAAGAGATGACCGACCAAGTCAAACTAATTCAGGAGAGACTAAAGGCTGCGTAGGACAGACAAAAGAGCTATGCAGATAAGACTCGCAGTCAAATTGAGTTTAATGAGGGCGACATGGTACTACTCCGAGTGTCACCTACCAGGGGTGTAATGAGGTTCGGGAAGAAAGGGAAACTGAGTCCTAAGTTCATTGGACCCTACAAGGTGACCAAGTGAGTTGGTGAAGTCGCTTATGAGTTAGATTTGCCAGCAAATCTCGAAAAGGTTCACAACGTGTTTCACGTTTCCCAACTCAGACGATACGTTAGTGATCCGTCACATGTACTCAATCCAGAAACCATTGAGTTAGATGAAACCATGACTTATGAAGAGGCACCATTGAAAATTTTGGACACTAAGGTGCGCAAAATTCGACGAGCTGAGACACAAATGGTGAAAGTTCTGTGGTGTAATAACAACGTTGAGGAAGCAACCTGGGAAGTGGAGTCGGTTATGCGTGAGAAGTACCCTCATCTGTTTACTTGAGGTATATTCGGTTCGGGTCGAACCTTTATTTTAAGGGGGATGAGAACCTCGCGCATTTTGTTTCTAAATGCTTGTTTGATGTGATCTATGTGTCACTACTACATTAATGACATATTGTAACACCTCAAAATCGTTACATTAGACCCAAAAAGGTGTTACAATAGACCTAAGGTAACGCGGAGGGGCGTTGCAAATGCCCGCGCTGCCTTAGGTCTAAGGTAACGCTTTTTTGGGTCTAATGTAACGCCTATGCATTTGAGTGGTGTATGCGTTACCTTAGTTCATAGCAGTGTTGCAATACGTACCCCCAAATGTAACGAAGCTAAGGCAACGCTCTTGCTTCCAAATGTAATGAATTGTTAAGCTAATGCAACGCCATGTACGACGATTTTATATCGGGGCATTTGGCTGGAATTTTCAATAGTAATGACAGTAACAAATATAGTTATATAAGCTATGTGAGATTTGAACTCACATCTTTGTGTCATGGTGCACAAAGCTTTACCATTAAGCTAATAGCCTTTTAATAAAAATATATTTCACTCGTTGGCAAAGAAACCATAATAAAAATAGCACAACAAATATGATAGTTTCTATTTCGTTGAATTTCTCTCTAACTTTAAAGAAAAGGGGTCTAATTGATGTGTAAGCAACATAGTATGAATTAAAGGTCAACCATAACCAAAAGGTTTATTATACATTATAAGTACAAAAGTCTATCCCTTTTTGAAATAATTAAGGCGTAGTTTTTTCGTACTCTTTCCACAAAAGGTATCACGTAGTTAACAAAACAGTATTTAGAAGCAAAACAATGTCCAGCACAAGCTTTCGAAATTTGCATAGAAAGACAGGAGAAACTTACGAGTGTTGTGATGCATTTCCGAGATTATCTATGGCAGCAGAATCTAAATATATCTTGCTACCTTCTATATAGAATCCATATAAGGTAAAGTAGCCTCTTCTCTTGGGGCTAAGATCACAGCTAGAGCCGTCTGTCAGCAACCAAAAACAGGAAAAAAAAAAAAAAAAAAAAAAAAAAAAAACAAGGCCATAGACATTGATAAAGAAATTCTAATTGAGAGCTTACGAAATTTTAGACTAAGAACAGGTAAATACAAATTTATTAGCAAACTTGGACAGTGATTTGTCTAATAGAAAGCTCACTACGTAAATCAATGTGATCACTAATTGATTAAGTGCAAACAACTCTATGTATTTTTCAATGGTTTTTCAAAGCTACAATCTGAACCTGCAACAAAACTAAGTATTTTGTGTATAAAACATTAGTGGAAAAATTCCTCCACTTTGAAACAAAACTGAACCTACAAGCATCCCACCACTCTGAACTCACTTAATATGTTTCTACACATATATCACTTTGCCAATTATGGAAGGAGAACCTACAAGCATTTTTTTTCTAGAGTTAAATAACAGGTTCAGAAAGTTTATGGTTCATCAACTTCCGTGACATCAAAAATCTTCAGAGCATCCCAAACATGTTTACAGACCAAAAAACTTCTATCAGATTCATATAGAAGTACACGACTTATTACAAATATGCACACAAGAGCAGCTCTTTAGTTATGACATTGGTTCTTGCACCCTTTGTGCCCAAAATCAAACATTTACTAAAACCCTAAAATTAAACTATGTATAGATCGGAGTTAGGAATACCAAGCTTAGGAGAGTGTAGAAATACTGCAATTAAATCTATAAAAAAAACAACCAATTACTTTACGAATTAAACTACCAAACACTAGAAAGAACAAAGCAAGAGAAAACTAAAGAGGAAGAATCAGAGAGGAAGTTAGGTCGAGAGGAAGACATGACGTATTAGTAATCAGGAAATCGAATCAGAATTGTGACATCTAAACCCCCTTTCAAAACCCTATAAATTCCAATTAATTACAATATCAAATTAAACCAAAAAACTGATTACTATAGTTGCTATAAGATTACAACGCCCAAAAATTAAGTAATTCAAAAATTTAAACAGAGAAAGTGTATGAATGTGATGGAAAAATTGAGCCCCATGTTTAAACAAGTAAAAATTTGAGATTACAATCACTTACCTTAATAAACCGTGTTTGAGCTCCGATTTTGCAAAGAGAACACTCTACTATTGCAATCCGACAAGTCAAAAATCACCGGAATGTATTAGCGTATAGTCTAAAGTCGTGACAAGTGTAAATTTCATGACACCCCACCAAGCACCTGTAACAAACACTTCAAAACCAAACCCAATGAAACTTCAAATCTAAATCTTTTGCATATAAACAACCACGGCAGTCCAATGCAGCTCAAAAAAGGGACAAATCAATCCCAAAGACCCCAAGTTTGAAACTTCAACATCACACAACAATCTACCGCATCAACAATTAACACAAACACACGAAGAACAAATCAATGCGGTGCGAAACGAATGCGAAAATTTAAAGCACAAACATAAATAATTAACATACAAACATAAAGTTTCAATCTTTAAATATACAGAACAACGGACAATCAAATGTAACCAAAAAAAGGGGGAAAATTAAACACCCAAAAAAAAACATCAATAAATCAGAAAAAAAAAAACAGCAAACATTCACCCAAGACACGTAATAAAAAACCTCCCAACTAGAAGAGCACAAAATTAAAAGATCCCCAAATTAGAGGGCAAAAAATTAAAAAGAATTAGGGTTTCTTTGTCAATTGTAATTGAAGATTCAAATCGTGATGAAAATCATACAAGATTGAAATTAAAAATCGAGAAGATGAAGGTTTAATTAGGGATTTGATAACGTACCAGAGATTGAATTTGAAAGCTTAAAGTAGAAGGAAGAGAGAGATTGAGAGAAAGTGTAGCTGAAGCTTGTAAAAGGGGACACTGATTTCCAAACACACGAGAGAGAGAGGGAGAGAGAGTGAAGCTGTTAATTAGGAATTTAGGATTTTTTTTCTTTGTTTTTTTTTTTTCCCAAAAGGCAACAACAAATCACCTAAGGCAACGGATGTTCTAAGTACCGTTACATTAGGTCAACTTATAATGTACTTTTGGTTAAGCCATTACGATAGCCTATCAAAGGCAACGGTTGTTCCGGGTAGTGTTGCATTAGGTCAACTTATAGTGTTATATTTGCTCATTTTTGTGGTAGTGTGTGTTTTGATTCATATGTTTGCCGATTCTTCTTTTATGTGAATTGTTGCTTCGTACCTCGAGTACAATATTTCCAACTCATTTTAATTCTTGTTCAAATACCCTTTTATTTTTTTTCCTCGAACATGTTCTTATGATCTTATACTACCTTTCCAAGCACTCATTTTACCCTGTGATCGTGTCTTTTGGAGGATGGGTTTAAAGATTCGGGACGAATCTTTGTTTAAGGGGGGAAGATTGTAACACCCCATATTTTTGGGTTACTTGAATTGTACACAGTATTGGGAGAATCTTGTTTTAAGGGTATGAAAATCTATTTTGGGAAATTAGGGTATATCTTGCGTTTAGAGACGCTTTCCTAATTGGGCAACTATTTGGCGAAATTACCAAAATACCCTTACTAAACCCTTCCTATATTCTACAAAAGAATAAAATAAACACACAAACCCTCCCTCACTCACTCACATCGTACGAGAGAAGCAGGAGAAGAAAGAGAGAAAGAAAGGAGAAGAGAAGAAGAGGAGGAAGTGCCGCGCATCACCACCACCTTCGCCGTCGCCCACCGCCGCTGCCACCGGCCGCCGCCGTCAACCCTAGCCGACCCTCTCTCTTGGTTTTACATCAAGAGTAGTATGTTTCTACACCCTCTTTCATAGTTTCTAATTAGGGCTTTCTTAATTTCATGATTATTATGGTTTAAACATGATTGTGGTTGTGGGAATTGTTTTATTAGATTATAATCATGCTTAATTGTGGTTTTGATGCATGAATGATTCAATGCTAATTTAGGACTTTTGAAATTAGGGTTCTTATGAATTTAGGGGTGATATTATGGGTGGATTGATGTGAAATTTGGTGGAGATGTTTATTATGAGATGGGTAAACCTTAGTTTCAATTTGGGAACGTTTCGTGGTGTTTTGATCATGAATATACATTCTGCCCATTTATGAATTTTGCCTAATTTGGATGTTTAAGTTGTTATTATGGTGATTTATCGATGGATTAATGTTGTTAGTATACTTGGGAGGGTGTTGTGCAAATTTGGTGTTGTTTAGAGGTCGTTTGAATGTTGAAATCCAAAGTTAGAGTGCCTTGGATGCACTAGTAGGGTGATGGTTAGTGATTAGTGTATTGTTGATTGATTTTAGGTTGTGTGTTCGAGGAAGTACCGTTCTAAAGTCTTGAGTTGATCTTGTGATTTCGCTAGTAAGGTAAGAACGTTGATCACAAACCTCTCACTAGCCATTATCTTGTTTGATACACTTTGCTTGATCATCGTATGTTCTTGCTTTACACATTCATTCTTGTTACCCGTTTCGCTTGTGCCTAATTATATCATTGAGCATATTTTCCTTTCGTCTTATCAATGTTCGTTTGCTGTCTGTCGACCACCATACTCCCCACGGCCCTTCGGCCCTCTTGATCTTCTCGGCCCTTCGGCCTCTTAGCCGAGATCACCACTCGGCCACTCGGCCACTCGGTCGAGTGGTGTGTTTGTTTGTCGTTTGTGTTTGTTTCGCTTCTAGTATTTCTCGATTATGATCATTATAATTTGTATAGTCAAATAATGCTTCTTTGAATAACGTACATAAAATGGATGAAAGAAAATAAATGACTCCACCTAGAGTACGATGGATTCGGCTCGACCGATCATCGTTTGATATACCTCTGATCAAGGTACGTAGGGTCGGGTTAGCTACCGACTTCCTAATAGTCTTCCTTCTAGATGGGAACTCGTCCTACCGGCCTGTCTTGCGAGGGGTGTGCACACTCGGGATTATTAGGGCGATAATTACAACTCTAGCTCGAACAAAGTTCGTTAAGTGGGGGCTATGGGGTAGGACCCTGGCCGAAAATATGATTAAGTAATGTATATATTGAGCGACGATGCTCTTTTGATAATGCACTCTGTTGTTATTGATATTCCTATGTTATAACGTCAATTCGTTCTTGTTAGCTACGCGCCTCAAGGCGCGTATCTTATTTGTTCTTTATGCTTGTTAATTCTTACTCAGCATGTGCTGACGTTCTGTTTTCTGGTTCGTCCCTACCGTGTTCTGGGGCCTATGTCAATCTTCGATGGCATAGTTGACAGGTCTTGATGATATGGCTGCATGCTTACGAAGCTGATCATGTTGGGGTTTTCGAAAGACTTTGTTTTATCTCAGACTTCATTTCGTTTTGACTATGTAATTTGGGTTTCGTTTTGAGAACTATAGTTCGACATTTAAAGACTTCCGCTGTTTTGTTTTCCGTTGGTTTATTGTAGTTGAATTTCTAGCCTAGCAATTGACTTGGTAGTCAATTGCGGCGTGACAATTCTAAATTTATTTCTATTTATAGTTGGTCAAAAATTTAGGGTTGTTACATTAATTAAATTAGAATGAATGAAATTACCTAAAAGAAATTGGTAAAATTAGAGGCAAAGCAGCGGCGGCCGGCGGCGGCGGGAGACGGAGGAGCAGCGGCGGCGTGGGGCGGACCGGTGACGAGGCGAGGCGGCGAGGTGGGCTGGAGAGAGAGGATTTGCGGGGTGTTTGTGTAGAGGGTCGGGTGTGTTGTATGAGAGTTGGGGTGAATTGAGTTTTTTTTCCCCAACCCCTGATATAACAACAGAAAAAAAAAAAAAAAAAATATGAAACCGCCATGGGGGGTGGCGGTTTCACCCTAGCCAAATTTTCCTCGTACCTCAGTTCTGTGAATAAACCGCCATGGAGGGGGGGCGAGCTGGGCTTGTGCCTAGGGCCCCATATATATGTAATAAAAACTGCCTAAATATCATTACAAATGCTTTAGCCTAGTGGTAAAACATATTCCTTATGGCAATGATATGGGCTTTTTGCTAGGGTTCGAATCCTACCCAGCCCATTTATTTTGTTATTTTCATAAATTTTAGATTTTTTGCTATTGGAATACGATGTACAGCGACTAATATCTTTCCTTTCCTCTTTTCAATCGGTCAGCTTTATTTTTTCGCTAATATTTTGTAGGATTATAATGATTTATAATTCGATAATTTTATTATTTGATACACACATGTTATCGGGTTTTAGGGGCCCCATACTTGAAGTTCGCCCAGGGCCCCCAACTTTTCCCACACGACCCTGCATAAGGGGAGAGGGTGTTTGTAACACTCCACGATTATGGAAAGTGGTTTATGAAATTGGTTTGTCCTAAGTTGGGACACTAAGGTTTTTATTATGATATGTTTATAATAGGTTTCTACTATACATTACCAACAAGCATTTCACCTTTTAAAACCCAAGCGAGGATTTACGAACTTAAGGGGTGACATTTAATCTTATTGGGTTTTGTTGCGACGTATGATAGATCAGACTGTTACAGTGTCGGGTAGCATGTTGACGGGTGATTGGGTGTTGGTAAGGAAAGTGGGTGGGATACTAGCATGGAGGTGTATGTGGGCAATAGAAATTGATGGGTGGGGGTGAAATTGTCGGTTGAGGATCTTTGTATAAGAGTTAAAACGAATTGTGGGGACGCTTAGGGAATTTAAGGGGGAGAGGGGATGAACTAAGAAAGTTTCAGGATGATAACTATTGTCAAGTTTAAAAGTCGATTTTTGGTTTATGCGTTCAATAGGAGATTCAAAACGAAATAAGTTGGTAGGGAGGATATCTTATATGATGCTTGTTTTTTAAACATATTTGACCACACGGAAAACACAAAATCATTATCATTGGTCTTAAATTTTTATATCTATAAATTTTGGTGTTATTTTCTATCAACATCTATAAATTCTCTTTACAAATTTTAAATTTATGTTTGCCAATGCTATGTTTTCCTTTATATTTGTCAATATTATGATATTTTTATTTAATATTTTTAAAGTAATATGTCACAAAACTATTTTATATAAGCATTTATAATTCCCGCGCATTTACACGGGTATAAAAACTAGTATGCTGGTGAAATGCTGTGCTATCAAACTAATCCAGCCATCCGTCCATCAAAATAAAAATAAAAAATAAAAAGAGTCCTAAGCAAAGTTTCATAACCGAATTCGTATTTGACCCATAAGTGGGACACGACAGTCCGACAGGAGATCCAATTCGCAAAGATTATTTTGGTTCGGTGTTGAATTCACAGAAATTTAGAACTAAAAAAAAAAAAAAACGTAGCAAAAATTCTGTGCTTTGTGAAAATGGCGATCAGTATCCCCGAAATTGGAGCAAAACTCAAGCAAGGATCATGTTTATGGCTCTACGGTCTCAAGGAAGCTTGTTCTTTACACAAACCCATCATCTTGTTCTCCAGGTTTCGCAACCCCCTCCCCTCTTCTCTCTCTCTCTGCATAATATTTAGTTCATCTATGATTTGTCATTATTTTTGTTTTTTCCTTTTTGGTGAATTTACAGGTCCAGGAGCCTTTTGATTCGAACTGGTCAATGCTTCTTATTCAATGGGTTAATTTTTCTGGGCAGGTAATTTTGCTTCCTTTTCTGGGTTTTTCCACTGCAGTCAATTTGCCATAAGAAAATAAAATAGCAATGAATTTTGGTTGATTTTTGGGTAATTTGAAGTGGGTGTCATTTGCAGCAACAACTGTGGATTTTGTGTGTGATTTGCCTGTTTCGGGTTTGATTTTGAATCACACTTATGTACTGTTTGGCTTAATTTATGTCTTAAATTGTGCCGTTTTGGTTTCGCTTTGAGCGCATGTGTTGTTTCCCTTGTTCCAAGTTTGCGTGGCGGTGTCTAATCTGACTGAAAGGATGGTGGGAGAATTTTGGTGGTCAGGTACGGGTGATAAGAGAGATCATGTTATGAGATGGGATGTTGTTGGTAAGCTGAAATCGAAAGGTGGGATTTTGTGGGTAGGCTGAATTGTAGTCGGATTTTTTTCCCGCTTGATGGAAATAGAAGGAGAGAAAAGCTGAGGACTTCTAAATTTTGGTGAAGAGAGTAATAGCTAATACCCATGGCTCCCTTTTGTTCCCATGTAACTTTGTATGCTATGCTGTGAACTTGTGAAGTGTAACTTTTACGAACAATGGCAGTTTTCAAATCTGGTGATTTGCATTTTGAGCTACTACAAACCTTCTTAGAGACCCTTTGCACTTACTGTGGGTGATCTTCTCAACCAGTGAGAATCTAGAGATGCTTCTTTTGTAAATGTTGACAGATCTCTTTGTCGGTTAGCAGGGTGTGTGATACGAGTTTTTGTTAGCTAGTAGCCTGCTAACTATGAGTTTTCAGATTCTTTTAGTTTGGGGTTTTCAAATTGGTTCATGTACAATGAGTCAATGCCAAATACTTCTTGTTCATCCTCTACTTTCTCATCTAGGTTATTGTTCTTTGGGTGGTAGCTAACAAGGAAATAGGTCATTTGTGGTTTGATTAACCCCAAGAAAGGAGGGTTGTATGAGGATTTGTGGTCTTTGTGATGTTTTGAGTACATTTGGTTCGAGCGAAATTCTCTCCGCCGTTCTGTGTGTGTATTTCTTCTTTCTTTTTTTTTTTTTGGGGGGGGGGGGGGGTGGGGAGGGGAGGCACACTTTTGATTATCTATGGGGAAGGCTTTACGGTATTCTAGTATCTAGTTACGTTCATTCAACATATCTGGACGGATTGGGACTTATTTGTAACTGTTTGTATCTACCCCTTGTAATTTTGCTTTGTTTTTGCTATAATAAGAGACTTATTTTTGTATCAACAAAGAAAAAGGTCATATAAGTTGGTGTATGGTAGAAATAAGCATAAAAGGTGCTAGCTGACAAAAGTTGACAAACAAGCCACATAAGAAAAAAATAGCAGCAGAAAAGTGTCCCTGAAATGAAATCCTTGTAGAATTGTATATGGTGTCTATCCATGCCTTAGCATTGTATCTGGTGTGTAGTCAAGCCTTGGAATCGTATTCGTTGTCTATTCATGCAAGTGTTGTACTAAAGAACCCCCTCCTAATGTGGTATTCAAAGGAATTATCCACGCAGGCTATTTCTTTTGCGGAAAGGTCTCATTGTTGATGCTTACCTTCATTCATTAATTCTTCTGGATTTCCCTTGCATGTGGGGATGAAAACAACATTTCCTTACCATCTTGAATGACAAAATGGCGTTGCATTTCAAGAACATCACGAGAGAAAAAGAGCTAGGGTAGAAGGGCATTAGGCTGAGACAATTGAGTCTTTAGTTCCACAATTGCCCTCAAATTGCACCAAATATTTTAGTTCTCTGTTGTTCCAAGACATTTAAGAGAGAGGAGCAACAGCTAAAATGTTTCCTTCTTGCTAATTTCTAGTTTCATTCATCTTGTCTCCTTATTTCCTTTGTACAGCATAGTACTATTGATAGATCAAATAAGGTAAGTTATGCTGTGCAACTTTTTTAAATATTATTATTTTAAAGCTGGAAGCTTAAGTATTTATAAAATAGTGTAGTAATTCTGAACAAAGTACATTAACACTGATAACAAAAGAGCTATTAAGGCACTAGTCCTAAAAGGATTTTAAAGACATACATGCTTATCTTTTCTCTAAAAGATGCAGTGTCTTGATTTCTTTCGCGAAGTTCTCTGATACACTAGCTGCTACTTGTTTGGCTAATGCTGTGAGCCTGTTAAGTAGTATATTTCAGGAGATGTATTTGTGATTGTTGGTTAGCTTTGAAATTCTGTCCAATTGTCAGGTCTTATCCTTGCTTTAGAAGCCTTTGTAATTCAATAGGTTTTGCTTAGGCGTTTATCATCAGATCTTGTGCTGTGGTTTTTGTAAAAAATATTGTCACTTCTCAGCTTTTTTGCATGTAGGAATTGTCTTTTGTTTTGGCACATCTTACACTTATAGTGAAGAATCTTCTAACTTCTATTGCAGTGTGTCTATACTGAAATCGTTTCTCATTCCGATGTTGAAATCAATATTGCCAGATGAGTGCCCGCACATGATCGGTGCAGAAGTATGGCAGTGCCGAGCACTTCGCAAATACTATTCAGCAGAGCGTCATTCTCTTGAAAAACTAATCTCTGTGAGTGGTGTTCTTTATTTATTAGAGTCTAATTTTTAGTGTCAATTTATTGAAATTATCCAAAACATGACGGGCTATGAATGGGCTTTCTGATAAGAATAAGAGTGAGATTACTAGTTTAAGTTTAGACCTGTTGACGCTGGAAATAGAATTCTTGGAAATCTTATATATAGTGGGCGAAATCTATGTTTGTAAGTATGATGCTATTGCTATTTTTATTTGGGTCATATGATGCTTTTCTTTTCATATTTCATATGCTTCCGGAAGCTACTGAGCTTAGATCTGCCGCCCTTTATTGCAGTTATGCTGGTTCATTCCGATGTACGCATTCAGCTTTGTACTTAGCACTATGTGGTGAGTATTTTGCTCTCTGTTTTGCATTCTGTAAATGTATGGCAGGACATGTCGAGAGTATACTATTAATATTTTGGAAAAGAAGTCACATAATCTATATTCCCTCGAATTCTATGTGCTGTTCCCAATTGCTTTAGCATAGTGTTCAAGAATGTTACGGATGACTTTGAAAGTTTGGAAAATATTTGGGGTCACGAACCACTAAAAAAGGAAATGGTAACATCACTGGAAACCTTATCAAAAAGGAAAGGGGTAGATCGTTTAAAAATGGAGGGAGTGTCATTTTACTGTCAATTTTTTGCCCATTGTGATGCAAATGTTATGAGTTGTTCCTTCGTTATTTGTTCCTTTTTCTTTTTTTTTGTCAATGGTTTCAGACTACAATTGTGATGAATTGCTTATTTGTCTTCAGTGGTTTGGTATTGATTGAGATCAACTATCTGCCTATGGGTCATCTCTGGGTAAAATAACCTTGAAATGTGTTTAGTCAAAAGAATGAGGAATATGTATCTGATGTCGTATCTTGGTTTTCTGGGAGAAGGCTTTACTATACTGCAAGTCTGTAGCAATAGAAGGTACAATAACTTGAATATTTGGTAATTAATTTTTTTTAAAACTTGAACTATTTTAGGTTATTGTTGACGGGTAATGACCTGTAGTGAATGACGTAGCACTAGATGAGTTTATGTAAGTTACAAGGCACTATTCATATTTTGTTGGGTTAGATTTGTGGTGTTGAACCAGGTGCAGTACTATCGGACTTTTGTTGTAACCCTCATTTGATACACGCTGATAATATATCGTTCTTTTAGCTTTGGAATATAATGGACTAAATAAAAGTCACTCTTAGAACCTCAACTTTTCTTTTTTAACATATAATTACATCGTTGCCCCATTTGCACTTGAAGGTCAACTCTTGACTATTGACCCCCATTGCCCATATTAAATCAAGAGCCTCTTCAGAGGTACTTAGGGGATGATGATAAAATACTTATTGCTTCCATATTGAATCTTTAAATGATTTTTCTTCTCATCAATGAGAATTTTTTATACCTTGAAAAGGTGGGAAACAATATCATAATAGTGTTGTACTTTAACATCGCAATCCTTCTTCTAACTAGTACTCTGCCATTGTACGTTTTACGCTCCCCCCGCCTATCTCTGTCGGTGTTGTTGGAAGGATCCACGACTCCATGTCACTAATTCATAGTGAACTCACTGGATTAATTATTTTCTTTTATGTCTTTAAGTGACTTTTCAGACCTAGACTTTCTTAATAATATGATGTTTTACAATAGGCATAAATGAACAGAGTTGCTGTTATTTTAATATAAAAGATAAAAGATCATAACCCTGTAGAGGAATCTTTTTGTTTTATAACTGTCAGAAGTACAATTGGTTTCTTTCCAAGATGTAGATTGTTTAGCTTTGTTTGTTCCATAATTGAATGCTTGACTCTCTCATCTGCTTGTTCTGCGAGTTCATCATATTTCCGTTGTACTTTAACATATCACAATCCTTCTTCTAATTAATAGCCATTGTACGTTCTACGCTCTCCCCCTCTCTGTCGGTCTTGTCCGAAGCATCTGTGTCTCCATGTCATTAATCCATAGTGAACTTACGGGATTAATTATTTTTTTATGCTGTTATGACTTTTCAGACCTACAAATCCTTAATACTTCGATGATATAGAGTAGGCATAAGTGAAGAGATGAGCTTGTTTTGCTTTATTTCTTATACGAAAGATAAAAATATCAGAACCCTGTAAAGGATCTATTTGTTCCATAACTGTCAGAAGTACAAACGGATTCTTTCCAAGATGTGGATTGCTTATTGTTTGTTCATTATAGGTACAATGACATAGCTCGACATGGGTTTGTTGCTATGGGAAAATATTCAGAAGCAAAAGTCACCAGTGAAAAAGACGCATCAAATACACAAACTTCTGCGTCAGATAAACCTGGTGGCTTGGGAGGGTAAGTTTCATGATTTCTTATAATCAAATAAATATTGGTCCCTTTATCAAAAAAAAAACAAAAAAAAAATTGGTTATTCACCCATTGGTTCTTTAGACTTATGTTTATGTATTTTTAAGTTACAAAAGATACAAATTGAGAGGATAAATTCTTGGGCAAGTAGGCAACTACTGGACATTTCAAAAACAATTAAAAACCTAACTCCATTTCTTCATGACCAGAAGGTTTTTTTGACCTACACTGGTGAAAATGTTTCTGCTTACTTATTAAAGTTCAGTGCTCCTCTAATGATACAAAATTCTAATTTGAGTAATAAGTATCTTATGAGTACAGGATTCAATGTCAATGGGGAAGATAACATTTTTCATATCATTTTTTATGTTTGAGTGGCACATCTTTTTATATTAGACCGTTAATATCTGTTGTGTCACGTCAATCCCAAGCGATGAGAAATCGACAGCAGCAACAACAACACCATTACTCTAGTGCCTCAAAGGCTTCTGCTATAAGGCGGGGTAGAGGGGAGTCGGATGTACGCAAGCCTTACCCCTACGATGCAAACATAGAGAGGTCGCTTACCAATGACCCATAACGAAAATTACTTTGACAACTGCACCAACTGACTGCTACTTCACATTAAAAGAAGCGCAGACAGTTTTGTGAGCCATTTTGCTTTATTCCATACGTGTGAAATTCTACCTCCATTGTCATGAAGGTGGGGTCTTGAAATAATGTCCTATTAAATATATAAATGTGGCGGAGATCTGTGTGTGGTGTCAATGTATGTTGGATATGTCAGGATGCAAGGAAAATTTGGAGTTTTTTCAATGGTGGTTTGGGTATATGTAACTAGGCATTAGCTTTGAAAATGTGTTGAAAAGTGATTTGGTTAAGGCAAATGATTGCGAGCCTACACCTTGGAATTTAGAGATTTAGACTTGTAGAAGATACCGTCATGCATAGGAGCGATTAAGACTTTTGCTAATTTTTATTATCTTATCAAAGTGCTCTCTAAACTGTTTTGCTTACGAATTAGTAGTTGGTCCATGCTATTGTTGACGCAATTTTCATTTTGGGTGATACAAAAGCAGGCCTTTCTTGTCTTCAACATTAGGGTAGGATATGTGTGTCCAAACCTACCTTTTTACACCATAGGCGAGACCCTTAAGGCACAACGTGGTAATGTTGCTGTTCATCTCGTGGTGAACATAAAGGTTGCTTTGATATTAAGTGGCAGTGTCATTGTTAATTAATTAGAACTTGACGTTGACTAGTCGAGTACAATTGAGGGATGGAGTAGGTTTCTTTCATAGGTTTTATGTATTATGTAAAACAGCATAAAATTGCCATGCTTCCGTGTTTTGCACTTTCTTGCTACCTTATATTGTAGTGGTGAGAGGACACCTTTTGCTATCTTAGATTGCCATATTTTTGTTATAGATAGAGTAGGTTACTTGTTTGTGCAGTATTCTACTTAATGGTAGGGGCATCTGTGTTTTGCAACTTCTTGCTGACTCGTCTCTCTATATGTATCTACAGTGTCATGATTGGAATCGGGGAGCAGAGTTACTCATTCCTCCTCCTGCTCTTCTTTCTCCTGCAGGTAAGAGTCTATTACTAACTGACTGACTTATCATCTTATTTCACATGGTTGGTCTGCTGCATTTTTTCTATGTCCAATTTCTAGCTTTTGATGCAATCCTCTTTACCTAACAAGTCACTGGCCTCTACAGAAAATATTTTAGAATAATCTTAGCTGATTGAGGTTTACACTTGCTGTTTTTTGTATATCTGCAGGCTTCTGCCTCTGGTTTCATACCGTACGCTGGCAAAATTCTGCAGTTCTTGCTTTTTAGTTGGATGTACGGATATTACAGTTTCGAGTATGTTTTCACTCCTCTGCTAATTTAAGTATGGGGCTTGTATTAATTCTTGATTCTCACTGCTGTAGTGATTCACTGTGTAGATATAAGTGGAATTTTTCTGAGGTGACTCTCGACAGGAGGTTGGATTATTTTGAATCCAATTGGGCATTTTTTGCTGGCTTTGGTATGTTAACTTTTAAACTTAGTGAAATTTTGGCTTTCTTTTGCATCTCTTTATCTTGGTCGACCATATGCTTTTCTGTTATATTAGAAGTTGCTTCCTGGAGACCTGAGCAAAAAGTGAAATCAACGAATTAAAAATGGCTTTCCACAAGTTGTAAAAACAAGCTCCATACACCCGGTTGTTATAGTGTTGTAGATTATGACTGGAATAATATTGCCTTCTGGAAAATACCCTCTTACGCATAGAGATCCTAGATTTAATTGAACAAAAGTGTGGTTTAGTAGGGTGTTATATATGGATTTCACTGCAGGGATCAAAGGGTCAAAATAGAGGAGTGACTGCCTTTGTTTTGTATTTTTTGGATTGGGCTCTATGAAAAAGGATGTTAAGATGTAAATAGCGGGAAGAGGTAGGAGGGGAAGGGAGGGGGAGGGGAGCATAGCAATGAAGAAAGAATAAAACAACTGTACTGGGCCTTAAGTTTGTTGTGTGCTCTCTTTTTTTTTTTTTTTTTTTTTTGGTTACTAATTGATGTGTGTTATTAACTTATTATTTTCACTGCTCCTGGGTTTGCCTGCATGCCTACTGCATCTTTGAAGCTTGCTTTAAGTTCGAGATATCTCCCATTCAATGACTAGTGTCCCCCCGCTCTTCATCTGCTCATCATTAGTTCTTCAAGTTAAACCTACTTTCTCTCTCCACATCAATTCTTTCTTCCCCTTCATCTCTCCACTACTCTCTTCCCATCCAGCACTTCCTCCTTGACCTCCTCTCCTTAAGAACCTGCCATCTTCAATGCCTCCACACTCGCACGACCTTTGACGATCCTTCACCTTCCCTTTACTTTGATAACAACCCTCCCGTACCCCTAAAAGTTGCCTCCACCCCATTCCTCACATCCTTCAAAAACACTCCCATGGCCCCACTCCTTCCCTGAGCTTCCACCCCTACCTTGTCTCTCCTTCTGTGTTCCTTCCACCCCTCATAATCTTCACTCTTCCTCTAAAGCTGTTGCCACTGACTAGTTTCAGTAAATCCTACTTGGACTTGATATAAGGTGGATATTTGAATGGCAAGTCTACTGTAGAACCTGCTTTGGTGGACCGTTTCTATGCTCAGTGCAACTAAACTGTCTATGCCGCAACTATCTCTGTCGCTGAAGGGGAACAGAGTCTGGCAACAGGGGTTGAGAAGGGAGGAGGGGGGAGGGGGGCAGAAGGTGTGGTTGTCAGATGGGGACGCCCTTAAGGTCGACCTCAGGATGCTCATCTTTTGGGGGGTGGGGTGGCAGGGGCTATGATAGGCTCTAACCATTGGCCGATTATGTGTAATACGAAATACTGAGGTTAATAGGTCCCAACCATTCGTTGATGAAGCGTATCGAGGAAAAAAACTCAGATTTTTCTTCTCTATCTTTCCCTAAAATATTACTCCGTATGTTCTTATACATTTGACCCTTCCAACATAATAGTTTTTTTATGTTAAATATTTAGCTTCTGTATATACAACCCCCGTCCCCCATTCTTGACTTTCTAGATATGTCACTAACATCTAACAAAGTAGTTAAAAAAAGTAGGAAAGAGAATGTGGGGATTAACAAAAAGTAGGAGCGAATGTGAGAGAGGATAAAGTAAGAGAGAGAAGATGTCCCAAAATAAATGGGTATTTAAATTGGAACGTCCAAATAACAAAAGCTGGGTGTTTAAATCAGGACGGAGGGAGTATTGATTTGCACTTGAAAGAATTCATAATTCTGTTTTCGAACAAGAGTGATCACTTATGCAAGTGCATGTCAACTTTTGGGTTTTATGATTATCAACAAGTGAAAAGCATATGAACTTTACCTCATAGTAAGAAAATTTTTGGGAGAAGATGAAATGGTCGGAAAAAACAAATCAGATTAAGTCCTCCGCATGGATAAAGTCTCTCCACACCGCCCTATCCAACATCATACTCTCTTCAAGCCCTAGTACACTCATATCACTTCTAATCACCCTCATCTAAGTCATCTTGGGTCTTCCCCGACCCCTAATAATATTATCATTTCCCCACCCTTCTACTCTTCTAACCGGCGCGTCACTAGGTCTCCTTCTCACATGGCCATACCACCTCAGTCGGTTCTCCATCATCTTGTCCTCAATGGGTGCAATTCCTACTTTCTCCCTATTAACTTCATTTCTTAACCGGTCACGTCTTGTATGTCCACGCATCCACTGTAGCATGCGCATCTCCGCCACACTCATCTTATGAATGTGACACTATTTCACGGTCCAACATTCTGTGCCATACAACAATGTCGGCCTAATTGTTGTTCGATAAAACTTACCTTTCAACTTATTGGGCATTCCTCGGTTACACAGAAGACCCTGTGGCATTCTTCCACTTCAACCAACCTGATTTGATCCTATGGGCCACATCTTCATCCAATTCTCCATTCTTTTGAAGAAACGATCCCAATTATCGAAAGAAATTTGATCCGTGAACAACCTTTCCGTCCAACATGATCGTCCCTGTCTCCGGGCGCCTAATCCCGCTGAACTTACACTCCAAATATCCGTCTTGCTTCGGCTCAACCGAAACCCTCTAGACTCCAAAGCGTGCCTCCCTAGTTCCAACCTCCTCTACAGATATACTTTCGTTTCTAAGATCTATCATCTGCAAACATCATGCACCATGGTATATCATCCTGGATTGATCTCGTCAATTCGTCCATAACTATAGCAAGGAGAAACGGACTAAGTGCGGACCCTTGGTGCACTCCAATCGTAATAGGGAACTCTTCTGGCTTCCCTACACTAGGCCGTACAATCGTAAAGCTATTTTCCATGGGTGGATATTCTTTTCCTTCATAGTCAGAACACGCAAATGAAGGTTCTGCTTTATTACGTGTGGTCGGCCACATTAAGATGACTTTGTTTCCCTGTCACAATTCTGTGTCAAACTAATGTCTTTAAGAATTCGAGATAAACCAGAGATGGGACTTCTCAGTCTTTTCAGCTGCTGGCTTTAAAAAAAAAACTCTTCTGCAGTTAAACAAAAAGATTATGATGTAGCCATATGTTGTTGAACAAATTTGTTCCAGTTCTTGAGAAGTAGAGGTATTAGTGCCACATTTTTATTACTTTGTTTGGCTGATAACTTGATCCTCACCCCTTGACCACAATTGACATGTTTGGAATTTGGATGCTCCAGTGACTCGTGCCCTTAGACTATCATTCTTAATTTGATGCACAAAAGAGCGAGGATAAGCTGCTAGACTTCAATTATTCAACAACAACAACAACAACAACAACAACAACAACCCCACGCCTTATTCCCAAGACTTCAATTATACAACAATCTCAAAAATGAATATGAACTTTCGTGGATAGTAGACCTTGAATCTTATGTCTCTTTTGCTTCATTAGTGAACTTGAAATCCTTGGAGAATCTGGGATGAAAGTTGTTTACAATTTGTTCTAGTGTTTTCTTTTTATTCATTTCAAGTAGAAGTTCTGAGAGCATTTACATTTTATGCCATTCCTTGACCACCTATCATGCTCTGCCTCTTCTGATTCTTTTTCCTCCTGATGTAAAACTTACTCTAATTTTTATGTGTTTTTGAGTTTGTAACGCACCGGAATTAAAACAGAAAATAAAGGATATGAATTAGTCTAGAATCCTCGCAAGAATACTCGACTAAGACTAATTTGTACTAAGATCACAAAGAAACAAGCACAAACAAACGGCAAGCACCAAGATCACATAGAAACAAGGTACAAACCAAAAGAATACCTCGCAAGGCCAAGATTTTGAAGGAAACTCCCTTCGACTCTTTGATATTAATGCTCAAACTTGTATGAAAAACAATACAATAAGACTCTCTATTTATACTACTCTTAAGACTCCTAAACTTACCTAAAGTCAAGTTAAGAACCAGATTTGGATCTTCCCTTAAACAGACTTCATGCTTATTACTGAAACTTTCCTAAACTCTCCTATAACAACTTGGAAACCTTCTAAGGCTCCTTTATTCCACAAAATACTGTAAATAAGACACTTTCCTAAACTTAAACAAAGACACAAATAAGAATAAGTATTATATCTACTAAGAACTTCCTTGGACGTGCATGGCTTGGGGAATATAGCAGTTTCGGCCATTCTCGTGTACCCGCGTAGAAACTGGACAGCTCAACTTAAAACAAGCATATCTCCTTCGTTACTTAACCATTTAAGGCATATGACCACTTTTCGGAAAGCTTAGATCATGAACTTTCCTATACAATTGATTGTTCTTCGAAATATTGAGTACTTCAGAAGATATTGAGACAGGAAGGTGACGTGATAGTCTTGAACTTCCACTAGAAGCTTTGACCCATAGCTCCCATGTATCATTCTCCCCTTCTTTGAAAAGATTCGTGAAACACATTCTCACAACCACCCGGATCATATACAAGGATCAAAAAGAGAAGTACAAACACCAAACATATGCACAAGTCCTTTAACTCATCATCTTCAATGTACTTGATGAGTTTTTCGACACCATGATCTTCAATCTCTGTTCTCTTTTCTTTAAGCTTCTCATGGTCCATCATGTTTTGGACATCAAGTTTAGAGCTGTATTTTTCATCTTTCACTTCGATGCCATTGTTATAAAGAAAGAAAGACAAACAAGATTTACCTTTGACATCTTCTTCAAGTCTCTCATCAATATAGCGATCAATTAATGATTTGTATGGAATCTTGGTCTCAAATTTGTGGTAAACAAATTTGTCATCTATCTCATCTTCAATTAGAACCTCATGTTCAATCGCACTCTTTATTTCGTTTTCCCCAAAAGACTTTAGTGAAGAATCAATGCTTTCCTCTTTAGAAGTATCATGAAGATCCAATGTTTTGTCTTGATCACTAATCTCAATCTCTTCATGCTCTTGGATTTGTATGAATTCATGTACTTGCGATTGTTCCTCCAAGATCACTTCTTTGATTTTTTCTTTGTCTTCACAAGAATCATGCTTTTCAAGATGTGCACTCCTAACTTTCTTCAAGTCATCTTGCATACGGTCAAGTTTCTTCATCATGTCCAACAAAATCAGATCATTATTTGCTTGTTCATGCTCATAAGACGACTTTTTGAACGACACATCTTCAATAAAGTTCCTTGGCATATATCGTTTACGTAGCTTGCACTTGAGTACTTCCCACGAATGAATCTTGCACTTACCTTCATGTTTGCGTCGCTTCTTCAAAATTTCAAACCAATGGAATGCGTCTCTTACCAAAATAAGTTTCACATGATCGAATCTTTCACGATCATCAAAACCAATTCGATTGAAGTTACGCTCGATCTTTCTTTCCCAATTTAAATAATCTTCAGAATCACCACTCCCATCAAACTTAGGAAATTTATAATTCATTGATAAACCACAATCAACCACACCAAGACTAACAAAGCATAGAAGTTTGTTACAACCAAGCTCTGATACCAATTTGATGTAAAACTTACTCTAATTTTTATGTGTTTTTGAGTTTGTAACGCACCGGAATTAAAACAGAAAATAAAGGATATGAATTAGTCTAGAATCCTCGCAAGAATACTCGACTAAGACTAATTTGTACTAAGATCACAAAGAAACAAGCACAAACAAACGGCAAGCACCAAGATCACATAGAAACAAGGTACAAACCAAAAGAATACCTCGCAAGGCCAAGATTTTGAAGGAAACTCCCTTCGACTCTTTGATATTAATGCTCAAACTTGTATGAAAAACAATACAATAAGACTCTCTATTTATACTACTCTTAAGACTCCTAAACTTACCTAAAGTCAAGTTAAGAACCAGATTTGGATCTTCCCTTAAACAGACTTCATGCTTATTACTAAAACTTTCCTAAACTCTCCTATAACAACTTGGAAACCTTCTAAGGCTCCTTTATTCCACAAAATACTGTAAATAAGACACTTTCCTAAACTTAAACAAAGACACAAATAAGAATAAGTATTATATCTACTAAGAACTTCCTTGGACGTGCATGGCTTGGGGAATATAGCAGTTTCGGCCATTCTCGTGTACCCGCGTAGAAACTGGACAGCTCAACTTAAAACAAGCATATCTCCTTCGTTACTTAACCATTTAAGGCATATGACCACTTTTCGGAAAGCTTAGATCATGAACTTTCCTATACAATTGATTGTTCTTCGAAATATTGAGTACTTCAGAAGATATTGAGACTGGAAGGTGACGTGATAGTCTTGAACTTCCACTATAAGCTTTGACCCATAGCTCCCATGTATCACCTCCGAGCATCATTACTCCTTTGGTATACCTACGGTCCGGTCATAATACGTTTATGCTTTAGTTGTGGCAGAACTTTTTCTTTCACTTGTAGCATTGAACGTTTCGGGTTCTGTTCAGGTTACGATGTGATGTACAATACTCCCTCCGTCCGAGTTTAAACACCTCATACCCAAAATGCCCCTGTCTTGAGGAGAGTATACACACAAATCGGTTAAACAAAGTTCCAAAAAAATTACATAGAAAGTTAGATAAGAGGCTTAACAAAAATCCCATGTAATTTTTTCGGAACTATGATTAACCGTTTAGTGTGCACACCCTTTTTCGTGAGGGTGCGTTTTCATTATGAGGTGTTTAAACTCGGACGGAGGGGTGTAATGTAATCATTATTCCTCAACAAAACCTATGTAATAGTGATTACCATACGCTCAATGGAGTATTCATTACATTATAATGAGCATTGCAATCAATCCCCACACTCTCCTCTATTTTTGGGCTAAATAAGTGGTGATCGTGATTCCATTAGACCCCCTCCACCAAACGTAACCTCTCCAACCGCCCACGTAATCACTGCACTTTTCTATCAAACTGATTTCCTGAGGTGCAAACGAACGGTTTTGAGAATCATTCTAGCTAACAAATGACGTGAATTAATGTCCTTGAGCACTGAAGAGGTTGAATGTTGAGACCAGATTTACAAAGATCAAAAGAACGGAGGATTTGCAGTGACGAATTTGTTCAGAGTAGAAACAGTTCTGATGCTTTGCAATAACTAAATTTTTAGTTTAATATTACTTTTTGAATTATACTGATTTAAGTTGTTGGGAATAGCACTACAAGCTCAGTATTAGTAGGAAAGTAAAGCCTGAAGTGTTTTGTGAACTTTGTGGTTAAATATTGGATTAGAAGGAAACAGAATAGAAATGAAGCAAAGTAAAGATATTATCACGGTTCGATCTGATACCAGAGCACCATAGGCTGGACTTGAAATGGGTTGCAAGGCAAGGGATACAGGCACATTTTCCCTACCCAATATTCACTAAATAAAATTATGCATATCTTAGATACTGGCACACCACTAAGGCATGGCGTCGGTGTCTGATCAAACTACACTTGACTCCCTACTCGAATGCCAAAGTCTAAATCATTTGAGATATTCTCAGGTTTCTGTATCATCAAAGTCTGACACTTGCATTAGCAATAAGATTCGTTTAATAGGGCATGAGTCGCTGCTAAGACTAAGACAGTGATCGGTTAAGCATTACACCAGGTTGGAACAAGAGAAAAAACAAGATAATGAGTTATAACTGAAATCGCTTTAGTATGTCAATGCCTTCCTTGTGAACTTATGAGCAATCTTGTCTTTCTCAGCTGTTCTCTTACGACTTGTACTCTTGTAGTGTTTATCTTGAAAAACGCTTTTCCAATCTGAAGGGGAGGATGTTAATATGTTACTGCTTTTTTGGAGGGATAATAAAATGAGCTGTTGTTTTATCTGGCTATTAAGAACCTTCCATTCCCTTGAAAAGTATTTGCACTCGCTTGTTTAGCTTGTGAAAGTGTCTCCTACTTGCTTGATTCGTATAGAACACTCCTTTGTCCAGGAGATGCTTAGGCCCTAGGTTAATACTTATCATTTGAATCGTTAACAATTATTCAGCTTGAGTCCCATGATTAGTACCATAAGACCAAGGTTGTTAAACATACAAATTCATAGGCTTTCTATATAAATATTTTTTTTTTTGCTGGCAACTGTCCGTGGGATTATACACCGGCATTCGAAAGCAAATGAACTCCCTTCAAATGTACTGGTTATTATCCAGAAGCCGGTTTTAGATACATCTTCCTTGGGTGTGTTTGGCCAAGCTTCTGAAGTGTTTCTGAACTGTTTCTGGGTCCTAGAAACTGAAAACTGGCCAAACACCTAAAACTGAGAAACTGTTTCTGGTTTCTCAGAAACACTTCTAGTGTAAATTTGCTCTTCAGAAGTAGAAGCTTCAATTTGGAGCTTCTCCTCCAGAAACTGTTTCTGAGAAGTAGTTCTGTAGAAGTTGGAGCTTGGCCAAACAGGCCCTAGTCTCTTGTACATCTTCAGTTTTTGCTTTTTAGTGACTTGGAGATGTGTTTTTTTTTTTTTTTTTTTTTTTTTTTTTTTTTTTTTAATTTCAGGAAGCCCATGTGCGTTGGCCGTGATTTATTTTCCCTGGCTGGAGAGTTCTGCAGTCGTGGCAGTAATTTTCCCCTTGGTAGGTGTTCATTTTCTATATAATCCTTTTTTTATATCAGTTCATTCTTTTCCTATGTTTTCCATTCCTGGTAGATATCGTGTCTGGAATTATGAGCGTCGTAGCTGTGCTCTGCCTAGGTTCAGCATTATGGATCGAGGGCTAAAATTTTGTTAAATGGACTTTTATCACTATTTTATATTTAGTCAACTTTCCCTTACTATACGTCTATACATATTTATCTCAATGTGCTATATCTGGTAATTCTTTCTCTATTTGAATACTGATTTAAAATATGGAAAGTAATCCTCTATATATCTCACATATATTTTCTATTTGTAGTTTGTCTTGACAGCAACGGGATCCAATGCCGATGATCTCATAAGGTCTCCGAGGAAGCAGTGGCGTGGTGCAGGATTGGGAAGAGTTCCTATATTTTGTCTTGCTGATACTCTGTCGTAAGCTCCACTGTCCACACTGTTATATTGTTGAATTCTTTTGACATGCATTTCAGCTATAGTATTTTCACTGCATGTGGTTTGCTTGGAGCTAAAGTTTTTCAAAAATAAAATAAAATATAAGAACACTACTCACTTGTAGAAATAAGTGGTTTTTTTAAAGGGGTCTCTTCATAGACGTCTGTTAGCCTGTTACCTTATGACAAAAAGAAGTGAAAAAAACAACCCTCCCCCAACCTTAGTAAAGAGAATAAGTTTGTCTTGGAAGTATCCGGGGATTTCTCTCTTTCCAAATGTACCAGAAAATAGCAAGCCTTACAATTTCCAAGCTACTTCTTGCTGTCTTCTCATTGTTCGACCCTGACCCTGACATAAGGTAGTAGGAGGCCTACTCCGACGTTTTTCTCCACAAGTATGTACCCTTTCCAACAGCCTAAGACCACACACTACCTATTACAGACGTCAAAGGAGAGCAACTGCATTAATTAGTATCAAAGAGAAAGATCTGCACAAACTCCCAGAAGAGTCTCCTTCCCAAACTCGCTTGTCGTATGTCAAAGCAATGTACAGTTTCTAAAATAGAGATCAGGCCAGTGTGTTCTTGTAGCTCCCTCACATAGGGAGGTCTTCTCAAAGGAAGATACCCTGAATATTCCTGATGAGAGTAGAAACCCTTTGGCAAAAATGAGATGATTACCTGCTACTTCATGAGAAAATAGGCGTAGAGGGTTGTAAAACCGTTTCTGATTTAGTGTGTTGTCCTCAATGCCTGATAAAGTATTAATCTTTTGGTTATTCAGAAATCCTAGGCCATGGATATCTGGAGTCCCATAAAAGTTTCAGATGTAAAGGTCATTTGTTGAGAGTGCAAGGTTTTTTTTTTTTTTTTTTTTTTTTTTTTTTTTTTTTTTTTTTTTTTTTAAATATATCTCTTGTCTGTCATTCTTAGCCTTCCTATTCTTTTTTAAGATTGGAAGGTACACCAAAACGTCCATAAGAGAGAATGAAGTTTTGGCCTTGTTCCAATTGATTGTGGGTTTTATAGGAAAGCTTTAATAGCAACCTTACACTGCCTGAATACCTCAAAGCCTCTCCTGAAGGTAAGAGGGGTTGGATATACGCATGCTTACCCATATTTTGAAACTATAGAAGTTGTTTCCGGATTGCAAAATGATCATTGCATCGAACATTTCTACAAACAAGTACTACAGAAGTGCAGATAGCTTAATGAGTCGTTTGTTTTACTCCGTCATAACCCAAAGCCAAAGAATAAACGGAAGCTCTAATGATATGGCAAACATAATGAAAACGTGACCTATATGTTTGGAATGTAGGGAGTTATATATTTGAAGATATTTACAATGTTATAAGCAAGTGTAAGCAGCTCATCTCTGATGGACATAATTCCACCTAATCATGCAATTGCACAAGCAATCGTTTTTGTAATCACGTCAAATGTTTGAACTGTTAGTTTTTGCTAGAAATGAACTTCTTTCTTAGAATAGGAGTTGGCTAACTCGTTGGTTTATTGTATAGGATGAAGGTTATGTCGATGGTGCTTCCGTTCTTGGGAGCAGCAACAAGCAAATAAGGCACTCTAAGAAGTTCTCAGATCATTTTAACCTGTTTATAATGTAAGTCTTATGTGAGTTAGCTTTGTGAATTTGTGGCTCTAGACTCTAGTGCTGCATATTGGCGTAGATGCCCCCCCATAAACGATTATGAGTTCCTTTATTTGTCTCCATGCCATCTGAGTTTCTCCTCTCCCGGCCCTTTTCTCTTGGAAGGTCTTTTGCTGTGGATTTAATTAACAGTTGTGTCACTACTGGGCAGGTCGACAAGGCGGGAGCCGAATGCGTGCAGTGTTTCCAGAATTCAATATTTAGGCTTGTATACAATTTAGAAGTACGTCATAACGAATTGCTCGAAGCTAGGTGAGTCCCTTGTATATGAAGTTTGAGTGGCTAAGAAATTGTATGCAGGGATGGTGGAGAAATAATAGCAAACCATCGTCGTTGATTTATGCCGTCAATTTCCCTAGTGAAAAGACCTGATAAGCAAATTATCCTGTGTAAAAACGTATGCTTTCATTACTTTTATGGAGTTAGTGTCAAATTTGAAATACCCGCCGATACTGTTCCATATGACGATTAATGATACTAGGCTACTAGCCAACATTTTTTTAAAAGTTGGGTGCAATGAAAGTTTGGGTTAGTTTTCTCAAACTCAATGAAATAGAGTTAATTTGTGAAGAAGATTCTTCTCACTTTTAAAATACCTGATAGCTGCTCACCTAGGGTAGATGAAAATCTGCAGGAAGCTACCTGGAGTATTTGTCATTAAGTAAATCACCATACAAAAATAACAATTTGATGGACACATAATGAAGCATTCATTTTAGTAACCTTTTTTCTTCATTTTTGCCATTTCTTCAATGATTTTGAAGTGGTGGGTGTCCATTTGGACCACACTAAACAAATCACACTCTTCACAAAAGCTGCTAAAACAAATACTCCCACCCTAAGGCAATATCACTTATGAAGAACACACAAATAAACACACAAAACAATAGTACAATTCTTCCAAGTTCCCAATTCTAACCGAATCTACTGATTCATGTACAAGCTGCAACTGCACAATCAACCCGACCTTCTCATTGCGCGCTACTTGGATCGTCATCTTCTTCTTCACTATCGTCGTTGGCCGATGTTTGCCTTTGGTTATGGTGGTGTTGTTGCTCCAGTAGTGTAGCAAAACCACCATTCCTATCACTTTGATTACTATTATTATTATTATTATTATTATTATTATTATTATTATTCGAGTTGTTAATAGTGTTATTCAAGAAATCCAACATTCCCAAATTAGACTCAGACATGCCAATCCCAAGATGTTGAGATACCATTGACCCCAATTGAAGAGATCCACCTCGCCCACCTTCGAAATCTACCATAGTGCCACCACTTGGAGTAGTAGTCATATTAAACCTTGGCACAAACTGCAATGCTTCTGGTGGTGTTGCGGTAGCGGTAGCAGTGGTAGGAGTAGTAGGAGTAGCCGTGCTAGTGTTAGTAATACTCCCAAACGGCCACATCTGGGGCGCGGCCTGTTGAACTCCAGCTCCCGCCCCAGATGCGGTTGGCCCGACAGAGCCAACAGGCAACATCCACAGAGTGTTGGTGCCACTGGCACCATCAGTAGTCGGGCCAATTGGGGCAGCCACCGTCCACATTGGCAGGGAAGTGGCTGCCACAGGACCCGTCCTCGCCTTTTTACTCGAGGACGGAGACTCAGCAGGCACAGCCTCAGACTCATGACGGCCGAACATCCCTTGATATTGATGGAACCCGGACTCCCCCACGCCAGGGTGGGGATAGTGAGCAAAGGAATGAAACGAGTGGGGAATTGACTGCGAAGGCGGGGCGGAAAATGTGGAACCAGAGCTTCGAAGCGAGACATTGAGAGTAGAGTAATTGGCGGGAATGGTTCCACTACCGGTGGCGGCAACAATAGCCGGCTCCGCCTGGTGCAAAAGCCACTCAATTGTTTCACCGTCGGACTTATGCCCGAGTTCCCTGGTCAACTGAAACACCCTAGCAGCGCACGCGGCCGGCATCCTGATCCGCCGCCCTCTGCCGTCTACCTTGGTGTGGCGGTCCTTGGTGGACCGCTTCGGCTTGTCATCAGTTTGGGCTGGATCAGGGCGGGTGGAGATGGCGAGGGAGGTGTTGGTGAGAGGAATTGGCGGCGGCGGATGAGATCTGCTGGCGGCGACGGCGGGGTCGAAAGAGAGGAGTTGATGAGGTTGTTGAGAAGGATTTCGGAGCTCCATATGAGGTGTGCTGGTGGTGGTCCAGGGGTGGGGGGTCCTGGAAGCTTGTGTCGGACGAATAATTTGGGGGGGGGGGGGGGGGGTTGAGAATATTTGGAAATGGTAAAGTAAGAAAATATGGACCCTTTGTGTTTGTGTCGAGTGGTATTAGTTGAATATTTTTGCATTATCTGATCCTCACCACAATGACAGATAGATAAGGGGTAGCAGCAATATCAAAAGTGTACTATCTAGCTGGACTTAGACCTAACTATTTGACCTCAATCACCCCCAACATTATTTGGTCCTTCCTTCTCTTGCCCTCTGCTTTTCCCCTACTTCTTTTATGTGTTTTTTTTTCTTGGAAATCAGAAGCATTGCATAGATAAGAAAAACCAAGAGTTTCTCAAGTTATTACAACATACTCAAGTACTACTAAAGCCGCCCGGGTCAATGTCTTCCCCCGGGTTGAAACGAGGGGTGAAAGCACTATTGCCGGGAAAATACATATGAGCGATCAGGGGAGGGGTTACAAAGTGCTTGGATTGGATACTCGTCATGGTTCTTCGAGCCTCGCGGGCTAGGATATCAGCAGCTTGAGCTCACGTCCTCGGAATGTACTGGACCGTCTTCACAATGCTCTCCCTTATGAATACCCTGCACATTTCATAAAGGTTGATGAATCGATCTTTGACTCTCTCCGGACCTTGAATGCCTAGAGTCACAAGCTTGCAATCATTGAGAATGGCAACCGACTGCCTATCGTGGTCTTTGCACCACTGAGCCGCGAAGAGGATGCCTAGCACCTCCGCATGAGTAGCATCCAAGGCATGGATAGTAGCCATGAAGCCGGCTGCCCATGTGCCATCCTGGTGGAGAAGAATGCCGCCAATACCTGCAAAATCCGAGGTGGGAGCAACGGATGCATCTACGATAAGGGTGAGGTGCGACCAAGGGAAGGTAAGGGAATCCGGGGTGAGCTCGGGGATGCGGGTGAGGGGTTCCTGGTTAGGACCAGGGGCGAGGGAACTGTAGTTTGAAATTTGTTGCTGGACAATGTTGACAAGGGCAGGTATTGTGGTGGTTTTGGTTTCAAAGAGCCAAAGGTTTCGATGTTTCCAAATGGCCCAAGTAACAAAGGAGAAGGTGGTACTCCAAGCACTGTCTCTAGTAAGATTAGAAAGAAACCAATCCTGGGGCTTAGAACAACAAAATGGGGTGGAGCATTAAAGGTCAACCAGACCTCACGGGCACGGGGACAGTCTTGAAGGACATGGATGACATCCTCAGTAGCGGTAGGACAGAAGGGGCAAAAGGGTCTGAAACTCATTCCTCTCCTCAAAAGAGTGGCTCTAGTAGGGAGACGGTCCCATGTGGCGAGCCAAAGGAAGAAACGGATCCTAGGGAGAGTGGAGAGGGACCAAAGGTGAGACCAAATGTCCTTCCTGCTACTAAGGGGAAACAGAGAACTCCAATGGTCATTATAAACAAGAGTGGTATTGAAAAAATTATGAATGGAGGAGGTGCAGCAAAAAGTATCCTCTCCAAAATTCGGCAAAACCATATGGGTTAGTCTATGAACAATGGTTGCCGGCGAAAAGTCCCTAAAGCTATCGAGGTGAGATAAACCCTCAGCAACGCTCAGGGTGGAGTCAGAGTAGGATAATGGTCCGGTAAGGTGGTGGCGGTGCGGCCCATCCGGGGCCCAGGTATCTAACCAAAAAAGAGTTGTGTCGCCTTTGCCAAGGGCCCAACCACTATGGCGACAGTTGAGGTCCCAACCTTTTTTGAGACCATTCCAAATGTGGGATCCCTTGCCAAAAGGGGTCGGGTAGGCTTTGTTAGCACATTATTTCTGATGGAGGAAACGAGTAGCTAGGTTTGACTTGGCATCAAGTTGCCAGCAAAGTTTCATCATGTAGATAGTGCTCATAAGCTTAATGGACCTAAACCCCGGACCCCCCATGTTTCTCAGACCACAGAACTTCTTTAATGTTCAATATCTCAAATATAATTTTCTTTGTCCAAAAGAAAAGGAAAAAAAAAACTAAGGGGTCGTTCGGTATTGTTGTAGTTTCTGGTTTTCTGTTTTTTTTTTCTAAAAAAAAATCAAAACATGTTCGGTAATTCTTGTTGCCAAAAACAAAGTTGCCTTAGTTTTACAAATAAACTCTCCGTTTTTCCAAATTAATTTTAATGGTTTCTAAAAACAAGTTTTAGTTGTGAAATTAATAACCATCCTTCTTCAATTCGATACCTCTGAGTTACAGACCTCAGGCAGCCCACTATCCACAACGACCACCGTCCATTCTTTACCGCCGATCTCCGATGACGGACCACTGTTCACCGCCGATCTTCGACAACGGTTGTTTTTTCGATCTATTGATGCTATACAGGCGATTTAAAGAATGAATCTCGACCCCCGATGAATCGATGATCCCTTTTCCGATCAAAAGTTCTGCGCTTTTCAACTGATTATCTCTGAGTTAAGATCATTGACAAACTTATAGTGGGAGTGGTGGAAATGGTCGGACTACAGTCTTTTAAGGTGGAGAATTGGGAGTAGTTGAGATCGGTGATGCTATGGAGGGTGGTGGTTTGAAAACAAAGATGGCCATGGAGGTTGGTGTTGTGTGCCCGTGTGGGACTGTGGGTGGGCTAAGACTTGAGATATGCAGGGAGTGTGGTCGTGAGGAGGGAGGGGAAGAGATAATAATAAAGAATGTTGGATGTAAATTTTAAATCAGTTTATAAAATTGTAAGATTCCAAAACAAAAAACAGTTTTCGGTTTTTGAAAAACAAAAAACAAAAAATCATAAATGATACCGAACAGACCCTAAATTTTATATTTTAAGAGATTGTCTTAATATAACGTTAGGGAAAGGGATATCAGGGCTCGACTACATTTTGGGCTCGTTTTTACATGAGGTTTGTTTTAACTTGATGTATAGTAGGGGGATTGACAAAACTCTATTTGTAACACGGGTAAAACTATTTGATAGATGTTCATTCATATGTGCTTTTTTATAAAGTAAATCGAGTTCTATTCTTGAATGATCCACATCACTTGTGTTATTTTAATAAACTTTTTTTTTTTTTGGCAAAAAGTCATACCAATGATTGATTGATTTCAACTATGTAATTCGGGATTACCGATCATATTGTGAGTCACATTGCATATGAAACCAATGAATTTATTGAAATCCTAAGGACTCTCGTCTTGATTACATTGGAGTTTTGATCATCACAAAAGAATTGGTATCCCTTCCTACTTTATGAAATTTACAGAATACAGTATAGCATTTAGTATCATCACTATTTGAGATATTCGTATATGATATATACCACCATTAACAAAAGAAAAGAAAAAAAGCTAACTAATGTAAGCTAATCTAGAAAAAGAAATAAAAATACAACACTCTTCATCATTTTACCACCAATTTACACTTATGTTTGACTAAATAATCTCAAAAATTGCTTAATGTTGTAATAATCAGCTGCTGTTTTGCTTTCTAAATAGGCCCTTCAAATTGGTTGGTGTAACAAGTTTGGGTGGGCCGCTCCAAAATTCTTGCGCAAACTGTCTGTCAGCTTCCTGTGTAGGATGTGCTGGATCAAAAAATAAGTGGGATGGTATATCGTCGCAAAGTGTAAAATTCACTTTTTCCATGCAGGTGAACTTCGAATGAAACCTTCCACTTCCGCAACATGCTGTTTGGGTTTCCTTGAAACCTATAAGAAAAAATAAAATTAATTCACTAACAATAGACAATCATAGAATTATGTAGAGCGATGGATTTAACTTGACTCAGAAAAATTTGATTTGAATAATTTGATATCCAATTGAATCATTCAAAATTAAAACAATCTAAACAACGTGATTGTGAAATCATAAAGCTCTTTCATGGGCCGTCTAGAAGGTGACTTAGGAGACATAGTAATATTCAAGTGAACACCGTGAAATCAATGCTCGTCCACATGAAATCAAACTCGTCAATCGTCATTACTAGTAACTCAACTACAAGCTAAGAAATTTAAACGCTCACCTCTTGTAAATGTGAAGTAGCGAAACAGTCGTCTCAACTCTTAAATACGAAAAAACTTCTATTAATCTTATTAGACTCGGTCGCTAATGTCTCAAACTAAACTATAGTCAGTCGTACACAAATAGCAATTAATCTAAAATGATTTAAGAATCGCATGGATTACCAAAGCTAAACTCAATCCAACCTGAATGGCTAAATAAGTAAATATCCATGTATATTTGTAGGGATCGGAATAAGACGTCCACTTAACAGGTTAAGAGAAGATGGGATTCCCATTTCCTATGATTGAAATTCAGAAAATTCCTTTTTTTTTTTTTTCTGTCAAATCACTCGACAATTCTAAGACAAGCAACACCTTGTCTAAATGAGTAATGTGCGCTCTGAATGCCAAGCATAAGAGTTTGAACATGGGACCTCCCTTATGGTGGGGAGGATTATTTTATGAACAATAGGGCGCCCGAAAGCTTAATTTTTAATATAATTCCGCGGAATAATATTTTAGTGTTAAAAGTTATCAAGGTAAAAGAGCGTCGGAAATTTATTTCTGACCTGTTGGCCAACCCATGATCTGATCAAAACCAGTTTACAATTGGCTCGTGTTTCCCTCAACTAGTAATACACCTAGCCGGCTACCCCTTACTCTATCCAAACCCAAATTCGATGATTCTATGGTCATTACCGCTAGCGGTATTCACCATAATAATATATTATTTTATTGGAAATAGATATTTCAATACAATATTTTAATTGCATAGATTTTTTTTTTTTAGAATGAAATTGATATTTTCTTATTCATTTTTTTAGGCTTGGTTTGGTATTAACTAGGGGGTCATAATGTCTACTAAGTCTTTAATAGGGTTTGACCTAAATAATTAAAATTAATATATTGATAAAATTAAATCAATAGTAATTACGGAACTCATTTTTGTCCTCCACCCAAACCCCCTCCCCGACCACCCCACAACCACCGCCAACCCAACTTTTCCACCACTAAACCGTCACCCAACACCATCACTGGGACGACTTGCTGCCCTTTACAACCCCTGCCGCCCCATGCGACATCGAGCGCTCCCCTCCACCTTTATTTTCTCATTCTTTTCTCTATTTATTTGGTTGCAGCGGTTGGAGGCGACGGCGGCATCGAAGGGTCCAAGGGGGTTAGGGGAGGTGCAAATGGGGTAGTTTTGGAGGGGCAGGGAAGCAATGTGGGCTCGTTGGTGTGTCGTCGACCCAGTATTGTTGCTCGACGGAGGATTTGCTGGTTTGTGTGTGGGGTGGCCGTGATGTTGCGGCGTTGGAAAGGTGGGGACTGGGGAGGGAGGAGGTGGATTGGCGTTGGGGGTCTGGGATATATTTCAACTAGTATATTTCTTTCTATTTAGTTATTTTTAATGTTTTTTCTATAGTCAAATTATATACGGTGGAGATCGATTCGCAAAATGGATGATCGAATTTACTCTACTTATCATGGCTCCCCGCACCTTTGTCCTTTTTAAAATGCAATGAACAAGGGTTGTTTGGTCCACATCACAACAAATCAAGTGGATAAGGGTACCTCACTCGTGGTATTATGGCCTTTCTTAATTAGGGTTACTACTTTCCTTCAAAAATACCAATTAATATAAGAAGATACCAAACCAAACATGTATTAGGATTTACAATTTTTAATAATATACAAGTAAAATGTTTTATTTTTAAATTAATATAAGAAGATACAAAACTTTAATAAAATACTATACTCTACATTTATGTTAATATTAAAAGATATCAAATCTTAATAAAATAATATATTTTTATGGTAATTACCACTAGCGGTAATGATCATAGAATTTTCGACACCCACTGTCATCATATAAGCAAGTGTGAATGAATGTGAATCCCCACCTAATAACACGTAGATGAGTGTAACGTGTTTTTGTAGAAGATCTAGAGGGAGTATAATAAAACTAGTTGTCTCCTAACTTTACGTTCATCATTATAAATTCGTAGAGGAAGATGCATGTTTGCTCGATTCGTGGGATTGCCCAAAACCGTCACCAGACAAACAAACTTGTAGGTACAACATCAATTTAGCTGTTGTTTTGTCAGTATCATTCATATCCAAACATAGTCCAGCTACTTGATCGTTTTATACTTCAATACTTCATTTCTCCCCTTCATTCGCTATGGTGTAACTATAATAAACTAATTACCCTGTATTCAATATATAAAGGATCTTCCTCGAAATTATACTGGAGTAATATATATATAGGAATTGAATCAGGTCATAAGTAGTTCTAAAGTCAGAAGTCAGAAGTAGTCTGAACCACACATCTTGATACTCCACTAACTCTCATAACTTCAATTTTTCTATAACTTCAGTAACTATACCATATAACTACGATAACTTTACAACTCTAACTTAACAATATTAACTAAAATACGTAACTACAACTTAACTCCGATAACTTTAATAACTTCAATAACTAAAACACGTGTTTTAATATAACTCCATTAACTACAACACGTAACTATAATAACTTCAATAACTATAAAACACGTAACCCCGATAACTTTAATAATTTCAATAACTTCAATAACTAAAACACGTGTCTTAAGATAACTTTTTTATTTTTTTTGTTTTTGTTTATTTGGTTTAATCTCATCCATTGATCTAAGATAAATATGTGGTTCAGATTACGTCTGACTTTTGACTTTAAGACTACTTCTGACCGGATGCAGCCTATATCAATTTGAAAAGTTAGCTCTTTAGGTTAGATTATTTATTCACCAGCTTTATATCAAAAATCAAACTCCAACAGACTAATTAAAAGTTGAACATAATTGCCCATAATAACTAACTTTAATTTGGTAGATGTTACCTCTCCCACTCTACCACGCTTCTCTCTCGTTCTCCACTCTTCTCATTCCGGATGCTTCATTGTCACGTTAATCAATTTCACTTGTCAATCTTTGTCACATTGACTTGTACTTCATTCATTTTAATTACTTCAGAGTTCCCATTTGATAATAGGTCAGATATTTGCTTAAACTATTTGCTGATTAGTCCCACCGTGATGTGTTTCTAAACTTGATACACACTATAAACTCATTGAAAATTAAACGATTTTCTTTGTTCTCTCCGTTTATTAAAATTTTCAAGTGAGGTATTTTGAAAACTTATCATAACAATTTCATAGTTTACAAATTAAAGGTGATTTTTTGTTTCACAAAACTGAAAAAAATAAGGCTACTAAAATTCGTACAAGAAGTTGAAACACATACATAAACTAGTTAATTACCAAACAAGATATTAGATTGATCAACCATAATTTCACGATAAAATAACTTATAGATCACAGATTGGTAAGAAGACGTGAGATCAAATTCGGAGACGTACCATATTTTGCGCCATTAGAAAGGCGGGCGGCTAGGGACGTATAAAAGTCATAAATCACGAAGGTGGCACCAGGCATTTGACGAGCCCAGGACTTGGCCAGTGCAGCAAATCTGGCATTGTGCTTGATGGCTAGCTCATTTAGGTCCTCTGCACATTTGCCGTCGTCGTGAAGAAACAACGGCATGCACCCTATTGGCCCATAATTTTGGAATGCAAATTTCCTTGCTCCTTGATAATACATCGTCTAAGCACATCCCGAAAAGAAAAAACATAAACAATAATATACATTAGACCATGAACAACTTAAACATTCGTAAAAATATTGCTAAATGATCGTGTTCTGGATATTAGATCTGGGTTTTCAGTATGTAAGCATGTTACAAACTTACAATACACATGTTTTGTCACATTTAATGACATGCATATTAAGGTTCACACTTAATTACATTAGATGAGTTGACCTAAAAATCTTCCATATTTTTAATATTGTTCCCATGTGCTTAGAAATTGAAAAATAATAACGTATTTGAATAACTAATTAAACATGATATCTTTTCTTTGCTACGAGGAGATAGATAATAATCTTAATATGACGTTTTTTACGTGTGTGTGTGAGGGAGTGTAATTACTCGTATGCAAGCAAGTGCCTTACATAATAATGCGTCTAAATAGAAATAATGATTATTTTTCATAATGAAATTATATTGGACGCACCAACAACTTAACTTAGAATCACAATCTTTTAATCAAATAATCAGATTTTATTATTACAACTATATATATTGATATCAAGAAAAATCATTAATAAATGATTACTATACTCTGTTTAATATAATGTTAGGGATACGTTATTCTTTAGGTGCTAAGTTACCAAAGTTATGCGACTCGGTGTCACTCTATAAATTAGTACGATAATGATGTTAAAAGATTAAAAGACTAGTACTTACAGTGACGGAAACGGTGAAGTTGCCAAGGACTTTGTTGATGAAAGAATTAACACGCGAGGAATTGAGGGGTTTAGGACCCTTTATCCACAAGTCAACATAATCATTCGACCCAATATTGAATACGTGCACCGCATTTGACACCAGCTTCTTCGTCCTTTCCTCCCCATATTTCTTCTCCATTTTTTCGACCATTTCCACATAATAATCTGTTTGCAACTTCAAATTTAACTACAAACCAAAAATCATATACACACAAATAAATTATTAACATCGAAAAAGATAAAGAAAAAAGCATGACAGCATGATTAAAAGCGTATTATTCACTAGTTGTCACTGTTTTTTCTTCAATTATCACCTAGCCATTAAATTATTACATATTTTACAGAAAAGTTCGTCTATCATGTACGAGTATTTTTTTTTTTATTTTTATTTATTTATTTATTAATATGCAACTAGCTAGCTAGCCCTTTTTAATATAATTATTACAAAAACAACCCATGATAATTCTTGAGCAATGCACAGGGATAAAAATGGTGGACCTAAGAGGTCTTATTTTAATTAATATATATTACATAAAACTCACCGAATAGTTACGGCCGTCGACAAGAATACCGGCAGCCGCACCAGCAAAGTTGACGGATTTTGTGTAGTCGGTAAGTTTGGGACTTTTATACGGTTCCGGAAATGGCAAGTTGGCGAATTGTGCTGCAACAATACAAATACATGTTTTGTTAAGTTACATACTAAAGGTCGAAACCAATAATTTCACATCAACCATTAAATTAAATATAAGCTTTTGGTAGAGACTCAGGACAATTCTGTAATCATTTTTTATTCTTACATGTTATATATCTTCATGATCATCAATCAAAATTCAATCCGAATTTGAACCTAGGATATCCCCAGGTTCGAATTCAAATACATACTTAGCATTAGCTGCTTGTCGATGTACCAAAGAATAAAATGTATAGGCATGTGAATTTGGTACGTACCTATGAAATCGGGGATAAGACGGCCATCGGAGAATCGGCCGGAAGGTTTCTTGAAGTAGGTTATACCATAAGGGTAGGAGTCAGCAGCAGGACCTTTGTCAATGAAGAAATTTATACCGGTGTCGTAAAGTGAATCGCCGATGATATAAAGCGGGTAATTGCCGAGGTTCTGACGACGATCTACGGCCTCGTTGATTTTCGCGTTACTATTGGAGTTCAAAGGAAAGTAAAATATCAAAGTCGTACACATTACCATGACCAATATAAGCATAGCATTTCTTGTTTTCGCCATCTGAAGGTAGACCAAGATCTTGTTGTCTATGAAGTTATTCATGTCTGAATCAATGTCTATGTACGTGCGATGAGATATCCTTGATTCGATTGCGTCCCCGTAGATTTTAGGACGGAACTTCACTGGACTCCGTACCCCTGTTTATATTTATGTCTTCGTTAGCATATTATTTCCATTTTATGCTCGTGTTTGGTAGTGTTTGATTTGTGAAATGAAGTTTATGGAAAAAAGGGATTTGGGTTGGTATAGAGGACACTTTCCTCTGAAGGACACTAGATGGAGAAATGGGGATTTCTTTGCGTGTTGTATTTAAAGGCGGCTTATAACAAAGACGACGACGACGACTTGTTAGCTAGCTTTAGCTATATATTTATTTATTCTTTTTGACAAAAAGACCGGTTGCTAAGTTGTCTGATCTACATATATGTTTGAACATTTCTTCCACGCTTTTGTTGTCCATCACGGTGACTTTTCATATAATATACTCGGATGCTGCCATAGGTCTAATATTTTGGCGAAAATGATTTTTGTGCTAACGGAATAGTAAGATTCAAGCAAATGGTAATATATTAAAGTGGATAGTGATATTAAATCAAGTTGATGATAAAATTAATTAATTATGTTGCTAGTAAAATTATATTACAGTATGTAATAAAATTTATAACAACATTAGACCAATTTATTTGCACATACCTTAGACCTCTAATATTTGACTCTTTTCAATCTTACAAATTGTTTTCGTGTATTAAATGAATGTTGGACTTTGGTGTTAAGAAAATTTAGTAAATGTCTTGAAAAATCTATTAAAAAGGAAAGAGACGTAAAAATAGTTGTTAGGGTGATGTAGACAATTGAAATTTGTTTTGCAAAATTACAAAAATACAAATATAATAATCCGACAAGACGTCTAATAGGTCATTCATATCAAATACATAACCGATCATTTTGAATCATCAATTTGATTTCTGATCACTAGCTAGTATGTATTTTCAATAAAGTTGGGTCGAATCTGATCGTTCGGAAGTGTAATTTGGGTTTGCTTGGCCCTGAGTTAGTTCTTTTTTGTTTCAGTCCCTTTGAATTAGAGTTAAACACTTGGGACAATTCAGATGAGATCCATTTTATTTGAATATTTCGATAATTATCATATTAATATCAATTGTAGTTCAATTTGCTAGTAATCTGAGTACTCAAATGTCATATACTACCTCCAAAATATTTTTTTAAGTTTACGTTTAATCTAAATTAATATCATATATTCAAATTAACCATTAGCAAGTGAAAAATGGAGGGAGTGGTTTGGTTTCAAATTATCTCATTTCGGGTCGGGTCAAGCAAATTTTGGATTCTTCGGATCGGATGGAGGAAATTTCAAGTCAAGCAAAGCAAATAATACAAACCACATGGGCCTACAATAGATAGTCACTCGATAACGATAATTAAACTACTAAGTGAGAATTAAGGGAGAGTACTATACTATTATTATGTTTTTTAGCTGTAACTTTAAGGTCAACAAATTTAGTTTAGAATGAAGTATTAAATGGAAATTGGTGTATTTTTCTTCACATGGCAAATGGAATCAAAATCAGAAAAGTGAATGAATTATATATGGGTAGTGTGTTATGATGATCGTGACAGGAAGTTCGTCAAGTGATCTTCAAGGAGAGACGTAGTTCCAAAGCCATGAACTTGCTGGCAAGCTATACTCCAAAGTTAGGTCCCCAATTCTTGTTCAAAAATCTATATCTCAAACTGTATTTTATTTATTGTCCATATTATTACATAATAATTGCCACATCAATCACTTGCAAAGTATATTAAATTTCTTTAATTTACTCATGTGGTGTTCGATTATGACACAATGGTATAACCATACTTTTCTCAAAAAAAGAAATGGTATACCTGTACTACAAAATTAAAATAAGACATGATATCTGCTAGTTTAACTGATCATAACATCATTTACGACAATATTGTATTCATGTGAACATTTCGTTAAGAAATGTCTATCATGGTACATTTTCAACTAACTTAAAACATGGTAGTTTGATGGTCCTTTCTTTCAAAAGTCACACGGCTACTAGCTTAATTTTGTTCATTTAAGAAAAATTGTAACAGCCAAGATCACTACACAATTTGGTATTAAAATACTATTTAGTTCGTAATTTCTCGTTTAATAATTTGGCCAAATTAACAAGGGATATATAAGAGCTCCAATAATAACATTTTCCCTCGTATTATGCACAAATCATGATTGAAGTGTACCAATTGTTGTCAATGGAGTAATGTCAAGGGTAGTGCCTGATTTTAATGAAGTTTTTTTCGGAATAGGGCTCAAAAAATGAATGTTAAATAAAATGGGTCGAATTTGAACTTATTCAACTTTATGGGGTGCACGTCGACAAAACCGCCAGTGGTAATGGCGGTTTTAAGTGTGTCAAACAGTACCAATCAGGCTTGGGAGAAAAGCCATTGACCATCTAAAACCGACATAGGGACTGACGGTTGTAAGTTTTTTTTTTTTTTTTTTTTTTTTTTTAAGCCTTTTACTTTGTTTTTTCCCCCAAAAAAAACACAACCCCCCACCCCGACACAGTCTCTCTTCACACGACCCACCCCCAAACCCAAACCCAAACCCAAACTCACCCAACTTCTCTCTCTTCACTTCCGGCCGTCGTCCGGTCGTCGCCGACCGCCTCCAGCCGCCGCCGCCTCCAACCGTCGCTCTATTTAAGGTAAATCTTGTTCTCTCACTCTTTAATTTGGGTTAATTTGTCATTTCTAATTTAGGTTAATTTCAATTAATTAGATGAATTGTTTGTTAGACTAATTGTTTGTTAGAATGATTATTTTGTTAGTATTGGTAATGATTGCATTTTAATGGGTAATTGTTAGTAGAAATTGAGGATTTAGGGGTTTTGTTTAATGTGGTAAAAAAAAAAATTAACTTAAAACCGCCAGTCCCTATGGCGGTTTTAGGTGGTCAATGGCTTCTCCCTCGAGCCATATGGTTTTATCTCGAATTTGAAATGGGGTGACGTGCACCCCATAAGGTTGAATAAGTTCAAATTCGACCCATTTTGTTTAACATTTATTTTTTGAGCCCTATTTCGAAAAAAAATTCGATTTTAATCGGGCCAGTTTAACCATACGTAGCAAATGATAGGTTTTATTGACAAATGAAAATCAAAATCATTGTCATCCGTGGTATAATAATATGCATATCGTAATAAGTTTAAATTTTCCCTATATGATCGAGTCTCAAATTCACTCAAATAAAATGAAGGAAGCTGTTTATTACTAGCATTTACTTCCCTTCTAATTAGTGGAAAGTTTCGTGAGAATGGACCAGCTATACTGTATGTAATTATCAAGAATCTGAATATATAAAATCTTCATTTCCATGAAAAAAAAGGGAAGTTTAATGTAGAGAAAACAACCCACCCAAAGCGTCGGTGTAATAAACGGAAAATTTCTGGTTCGATTTTTGTGTGTGTGTGTGTTTTTTGATTGGATCTCTCTTGTAGTCTCCAGTCTCTAACACGGTGTATGTGCCAAGCGAAACAAGTGAATAAGTCAAATTAACTAATGATGTTGTATACTTACTCCTATCCACAAAGATCCCCCTTTTGAAAACAGTTTCGAGTAGGCTATGTTTGGAGCTACTTTTAAATCAAATGAATCGTTCACTTGTTGTAAAAATTAGTATATATTTTATTCTGCATTACATTTTACCAACTCTCCTTGATTATAAGGTAAACGGTTCTTTCATTTGGTTTAGAGGTAGTTCCGAACATAGCTATTCAAAACAGAAAACGAAATTGGAAAATCTTAGTAGATATGGGGGTGTATGTACACAAAAGAACAGAATAGTCTACTTCAGATCCAAGCTTTAGTTACCAACATTATGTGCTTTATTTTTTATTGAGATTAATATTTAATTAAGGTAGTTTAGATCAAGTTAAATGAGTTGTGGGCCATCGTCTCTATATATAATGATTAAGGGCTGCTGTTTGCTTCGGCCTTGGGGTGGTGGCTTGGTGTTTAATTTGACCACTGAATATAGTACTTGGGTATTATTATGGGAAATATTTCAATATGTCACTGAGCTTTCCGAAATTTTCAGGTATATCTCTCACGTTTTTGAGCTATCCAGCGTACCCCTGAGGTTTGCAAAATGAGGTTTTTTTTTGTGTTATTCACTAATGGACTCTAACACCGTTAACCATTTTGATTTTTTTTTAACAAATTGACTAATAATAACATAATCTAAAAAAAAAAAAAAACAATTTTCTCTCACCTCCCTCCCCAACCCCGCCACCCACCCAACACAGGCCCTGTCCCACTGCCTCACTACCGCACCCCATCATCGACAACCACCTGGGACCCCTCCACCACCACCATCCCTCCCGCGACCACACCACCACCGCCATCTGGGTCGCCAATCGGCGGAGTCGTCGGAAAACGGCGCTGCTTCTCCACCACTCGAGCTGAGTCATCGTCGTCGGAAAACGGCCCGCCTTAGCTTCGTACAATTTCGACCTCTTTACCATCGGCGCCGGCAGCGGTGGCGTTAGGGCGTCACGGTTCGCCGCCAATTTCGGCGCTAATGTCGCCGTCTGTGAGCTTCCTTTTGCTACTATCTCCTTCGACTCCGCCGGTTGGCGACCCAAATGGCGGTGGTGGTGTGCTCGTGGGAGGGACTCGAGTTTGCTGGTGGTGGTGGAGGTGTCCCAGGTGGTTGTCGATGATGGGGTGCGATGGTGAGGCGGTGGGGCAGGGCCTGTGTTGGGTGGGTGGCGAGGTTGGGGAGGGAGGTGAGAGAAGATTGTTTTTTTTTTAGATTATGTTATTGGGTAGTTAATAGGGTGTTTAATTGAATTATAAGGTAAAAATAAAGAAATAGTTAACGGTGTTGGATGGACGTTTGCCAAAACTGTCAAAAAAAGCAAAACGCAAAGCTCAGGGGTACGCTGGATAGCTCGGAAACCTGAGGGGTATACCTGAAAATTTCGGAAACCTCAGGGGTATATTGGAAAATTTCCCTATTATTATCGGGTCAAATTAATTACATCATAATTTACACTAAATATGTAGAGGTATATAAAGAATATGGCTAGTTTATAACTTTATAGTGACCCTAGCTAAAAGTGGTTTAATTTTTTGATGTACAACATGTTTATATGATGTTAGACTGTAAAAGATAATTTCTCCGAATATGAATAGTACATGTGAAATCTTACAAAATGAAAAAAACATAAAGAATAAATGCAAAGAGAAAACCTAACTTACGAAAAGATCAAGGACATTATACTCTATCATAGATCAGATGGATAGCAAAATCTTAATTTCATCTTGTATTACATTCTACTATGATGTTCATTCTTAAGAACTTCCGTGATTTGTAGTTACAAACTTACAATAATACTCCTATTTTATTTGTTAAGGGAAATAATAATCCTTAGCTAGTATGGAGTATTTTATTTTGTTTATGATTTTTTTTTTTTTTTTTTTTTTTTTTTTTTGGCGAAGGCAAACTCTGAAAGGAAGAAAACTAAACCGAAGTGGGAACTAGGTTCCCAACCCCATTTCCAAGCTTCCGACGCTTCTTTGCGAGCCAATGAGTTCATTGAACTGAATTCGATCCGGCCACCTTCCGAACTTGGCAATTAAGAATCAAGCGTCGCCGCCCTAGTATATATACTCCTCACCCGCCAACGAACCTCATAGGACAGGCCCCTGGGTTTTGAAACGCTCTAACCAGCTCCAGGCAGTCCGTCAGAATCTCAACATCACGATACCCATTCCTTAGCTAGTAGTAGAACACAAGATGAACTAAATGGATGATGACCGATAAAACTATGAGAAATGCTATTTAGCCGCAGTTGCTTATGAGTCTGCAAATTAGTACTCTATTTTCTATCACTTGTTTACTTATTCTATTTAACCATAATTTGTAGTCTCCTGTAACTGCGGCTAGTATTTCTCATGATTGGGCTATTCATAGATGATATTGCTTGAATATTGACGATATATATAAAATAGGCCATTGTTTTTTTTTTTTTTTTTTTTTATAAATTGATAGTTTGAACTGGAAAAAAGTTCACATCTAACACCCCAACCACTGGCACGGGAGCTACCAGACCTCCAAGGACATATAGGGACATTCTTAATTCAACTAGCAAATCACATTAGACCAGGGATCATGTGAAGACTAAGACGATGCATGCTAGAATATTGACTATTAATAAACGTGGTTCGTATATTGTCAAATATATTAGGTACTACTATATGTTAATTTACGGTTTTTATAGATAATTAGCCTTTTCTAGAACATTGGCGAAAGTGGTTTATTAGCTCGTACGTTTGCATTCATGTTAACCACATAAGTTTTTGTAGGAATAATAGAACTCCATACATTTTCATTGATGTGAAATCAACTTCTTACCGAATATTCTCATATGAGATCGAATTCAATATTCCACAAAACAATTAACAACCATTAAAAAAAATACGGAGTGTATAGATTTGAATGGATAATAATATAATAGGTTGTAACTTTAGGATTTTCAGGAAATATTGATGACTTAAGAAAGAAGTTTAGGGCTATGTTTGATATGTACGATAAGCTAGCTTATTTAGTCAAAGTACCTTATTTGACTAGTTTTTTAAACTATTTGACCAAATAAGTTGGTTTGGTAACTCAACTAGCTTAAATAATAAGCTAGCTTATTTAATAAATTACCCCATGTAACTTATTTAAAATAAGCTAACTTATTATAATTTTATTCCTAATTTACCCTCAATTATTTACTAAAATAAAATAAAATTAAAAATAAATAATGCATTTTTATGTAATTTTATATATATCAGCTCCTATATCAGCTAAGTTGCCAAACGGTCCTAATATTTTAGCTAAAAACTTTCAGCTATTATTTCAGCTATTATTTCAGTTTTCAGCTATTATTTCAGCATTCATCTACTATTTCAGTGTTTAGCTACTATTTCAGCTAACTTTACCAAACATAGCTTAGGATTGCTAGAATTGAGAAAACAATCGAAAGTCTTGTACTACCTCCTCCGTCCCAATCATTTCCTTACCTTTGTGTTTTGCACAAATACCAAGGTATAAACTAGATTACAATATTGCCCTTCACTCCCCTTTCCCCAACTTTGTCCCTTTCTTTTCCATTCCCTCAATTAACTTCAATTCTCACGCACCCCTCAGTTTCTCTCTCCTCAAAATTCCCTTATCAAATATGTCCCTCATTTCATCAATCCCCTTTATCAATTTTTGTACCCCCGTCGTCTACCCAAACAAGTTCATCATCTCGTGAAGTCGTGAAGTTGACTTTTCCTATCGAATTGAGGCAGCGACTCTCAAGTTGACTCGGACAAGTCGGACTCCAAAGGCCGCCGGCATGCTCAGCTCGTCGGAAACAATGGAGGCGGCTAACTGGTTTGTTAGAGAGTCGATGATCGCTCCTGACCTTACACCTCAAGGAATAAAATCTCTTTCCTTATATCAGATTTGATCTAAGAAAGGGTGTCGGAGGTCATGGGTGGCTGGGGTTGCATCGTGAGAGGTGGGTAATGTGCATGGGGGTTTAAAGTTGTGCTTGTGGTGGTCAAGGCCTCAAGGGTGACCACATGGTGGTTGGAAAACATAGTGGTTATGTTGGAGTGGATGAGGGTTAGCTGTTGAGTTGGATAATAAAGGGGAGGGATAAGATTGACATTTGCAAACTAACAAATTCATTTAACAAGCAAATAACATGACAAAAACGGAAAGGTAAGAAAATGACTGAAACGGACGTAAAAGGAAAGGGTAAGCAAATGATCGGGACGGAGGGAGTATAAAATGATTACAAGATAAGAGTGAAGCGTAAGAGTTACAATGAAATTGATAAGACAATTTAAATGACAGATTCAGAGAAACGCTAGACCAATCATGGTGATTGGCATTCCCACGCTAATCACCAATTTTGGCAGATCTTGACCGTCCATCTAAATGGTCCAAATAAATCCCACCAACCCAGACAAAACCCATCATTTCTCTTGGGTGTTACTAAATGTAATCTACAAAATGCTAGCATAACCTATTTTTTCCATTTTTCTTCCAATATTACCCTTAATGATATCCCCCTCTCTACAACTTCAAATCAAATGAATCAAAACATTTAATGAGAATATAATTTTTTTTAAAGCGAGATTATCAATTTCGTCAAATTCACGCGGTGCCCCCCGAACTATGTCAAAATGCACATTGTGCCCCTATGTTGAAAACTTGTACACTCTGGTGCCCCTGAACTTAGCACCCATAGGCACATGGTGGCCCTATCCACTAACACCCATTAACACCGTTAACTTTTGAATGAAAACTGATGATGTGGCAAATAATTAGTGATATTTAATCAAACTTATTTAATAAATAATTAATAAATAAAATAAAAAACACAATTAAAAAACCCAATTTTTTTCTTTCTCCACAACATTCCAGCAACCCAACCCCACCCTACCACCATCAACCAGCCCAACCACATGCCCTCTCCCCTGATTCACCACCGATGGGCCGCATAAAGCGGCGCGAACCTAGTGAGATCTCTATCGGAGGCGGCGCGAGTCCAAACCACCCCAAAAAGCCCCTTAATTTTATCTCTCCTCAATTATTAAACATCCAGCACCATTTTCCTTGACCCAACCACCGCGTCGAACTTCTACATATCAGGGACCCTCTCTGGTGGCGGTGGTCGATGTCGGGGAGGCGGACGTTTGAATGGGTGAGGAGAGAGAAAATTAAGAGAAGGGCGTTTTGGGGTGCACGCCGCCTAGGGGTGGAAAATGTGTCGTCGGGTCGGTTCCGGGTCGGGTTATAGCGGGTCGGTTTGTATCAGATCGGGTTATACCGGGTCAGATGATCTTTCGGGTCGGTTTCGGGTTGGTTTTGGGTCAGTTCTATCGAGAAAATTTTGTGCCGGATCAGATCGGTTTCGAGTCGGGTCAGAATCGATTTTAATTAATAATGGTCATTTATGGACATTATTTCAATTTTTGGCATTACCAGTCGGGTCATTGTCGGGTAACAGGAGGTCAGGTCGATTACGGGTCGGGTCATCATCTGGTTGTGTCGGTTCGGGTCTTGTCAAGTTTGGTTGATCACAATTTCGGGTCTTATCAGGTTAGATTCTCGAGTCAACGAATCGGGTTGGGTTGGGTTTGCCAGCCCTAGTCGCTGCCCCCGACGACGGATCTCACTGCACTTGCGCCACTGTATGCGGCCCACTCGTGGTGAAGTTGAGGATAAGGGAGGTGAGTGGGGTCATCGGCGAAGGGAGGCAGGGGCGGTGGGGATGGTGGGCACGGGGTTGCTAGGATGTTGAGGAGAGAGAATTTTTTTGTTTGGTTTTTTTAATGTATCTTATTTTATTTAAGGCTTAGGGCATTTGTGTTATTTTGGGAAAAGTGGGGAAAAAATGAGTATTTCACCAGGTTACGTTAGTAAAAAAAAATTGCGTTTAGCAACCATGTTTCTTTTCCTCGTTTCCCAGCAACACCCAAGTACCCAACCACACCTTTCCTCTTTCTACCTGCTCACCACCTCTACCACTCCCCTTCCTCCTCACACGTCACTTTCCCAGCCTAAATCACCACGCAATAAATCAAGACCTAGAAAACGGGTCACTCGGGTCGGGTCACTTTTCGGGTCATATATTTCGGGTCAATTTTAGATTGGGTCGGGTCTAGTTCGGGTATATCAGATACGGGTAGACCTGGCAAACGAGTTATTCGGGTCGGATCTATTTGGGTCGGGTCATCTTTCGAGTCATGTATTTCGGGTCTATTTCGGATCGGGTCGGGTTCAGTTTGGGTCAGGTCTAATTCGGGTGTGCCAATTACGGGTCAAATTCGGGTCGGGTCAAATCTGGATCGAGTCATATCAAATTGTTCAAATCTGATCATATTAATGATAGATTTCTTAATATTTTGTCTAATATTATCTTAATTTGAAGTTTTACTGATAATTTGAGTGATTGAAGGGGCTGCATCCGGTCAGAAATAGTCTTAAAGTCAGAAGTAATCTGAGCCACACATCTTGATATTCCACTAACTCTCATAACTTTAGTGCTCCGTAACTCCAATAACTACAGCACATAACTCCAATAACTTTACAACTCTAAATTAACAATATTTGACTAAAATACGTAACTACGACTTAACTCCGATAACGGAAACACGTAACCCCGACTTAACTCCGATAACTTTAATAACTCCAATAACTTTAAAACACGTAGCCCCGACTTAACTCCAATAACTTTGATAACTCCACTAACTTTAATAACTCCATTAACTAAAATGCATAACTTTAATAACTTTAACGCAACTCAAAAAAAAAAAAAAAACACATTTTTTTCTCTCTCCTCCCATACCCTCCCACCACCACCACCCCGCACCTCCGTCCAACCGCCAGCCAACCGCACCGATCACCACTACGATCCAGCCAGCCACCATCACCGTGACCGACTTCCTGACGCCAGCGCACTGGTGGTTGTACCGGCCCCCGTCGACAACTCAGGAGCCTAAATCGACCCATTCTCTCTCCTCAAACTCTTCCCTAACCACCCGCGTTCCGCCTTCCCCGATGATCCGATGCCCCTCCCCGATGATCCTCCGCGCCTCCCCAACATTCGCCTCCCCTCCCACAAGTTTCGAAGTGGAAAAAGGAGGAAATGGGGGAGAAGGAAGGGGCGGGGGCTTGTGGGAACGACGGAGGTTAGGTCGGGGTGGCCGGCCGACCATGGTGGAGGGGTCGGGGCCCGTGTTGGTGGTGATCGGCGACGGCCACCGGCGGGCTGGGGTGGTCTCGGGTTGTGGGGGGGGGGGGTTGGGGGAGGAGAGAGAAAAAGGAAGAGGAGTGGGTTTTTGTTTTTTGTTTTTGTTTATTTGATTTAATTTTGACCATTGATTTAGGATTAAATGAGTCCTTGTTGATTAGATGAGTCCATGAGTCCTCATCTCAGCCATTCATCGCTCTAGATCCTACGCTCCAAATTTCGCCGCGCCTATAGGGGTAAAAAGGTCAATTAATTCAGAAATATAAAAGCACGAATCAAACTCTTCCTCCTCATTTTTTACAGTTTCAATTTCTCTCTCCTCAACCTTCGTTTCCCCCAAATTCTCTGCATTTCACGATTCTTCTTTCTCTCGCCTCCGCTTCGCCGCCGCGCGGCGCCACTGTCCACCGCTTCGTCGCCTCTATCCACCGCTCTCTACTCGTCTCCGGCCAATAATGTTTTCATCATCTCTGTCGCATCTATAATCGAGGTATGAATTGATGAATTTAACAACAAATCCTTCGATTTTAGGGTTTGGTTTATACGCGATTAGATGAATTCATTTTTAATTTTGCATTTTTCGATCTGATTATGTGCGTTTGTATACTATTGATGTTTCATTTTGATTGATTTTATCGTTGCTTTTCGATCTCATCTACATTTTTGGCTATTTATTACTTTTTAGGCGAATCCTGACATCAGCGACGGCGAGGCGGCCAATCTGACGGCGTCGGTGATGAGAATCTGCTGACGGCGGTTTCTGGCGACGTCGCGTACTCTAGATAATCCGGCGACTGTTCAAATCGATTTAGGTTTGATTTCTAATTCGTTTTTCTGTGTAAAAATTATAATTTAGGTTTTTGTGTAGTGATTTTTGGTTGTATGTTGAAGATTTGTTCGGAAATGTCACCGGTCTCGATTCTCGCCGCCGACGTGATTCTAATATTGCAATTTTCGTTTGATTTAGTTTGATTCAATATGTTCGTGCGTGATTTTATTTGATATTGTGTGATTATATTTGGTATGGTGTGTCATTTAATCTTCTAGTGTTTGATTCAATCTGTTAGTGTGTGATTGTATTAGTTATCGTCGGTGATTCAATCTGCTAGTATGTGATTATATTTGGCATCGTGTGAGATTGTATTTGATTGATTTTGTTTTCAAAAAATTTGAATGACTATGGCACTGGGTATGATTGTATTGTTTTCGAAAAATTTGAATGACTATGGCACTGGGTGTGATTGTATTGGAATAATTTTGAATGACTATGACACTTCTGAGTTCGTGAGCATTGAGTGCATGGACATTACATTTGCTAAGTGGCCTTGGCTTGTCAACTATAGGTTTATTCCTGCATTGTACACTTTTTAGTGCTGCTTCAGTAACTAAGTTGGTCCTAAATATTTTTTTTATGGCAGCAAATGAGATTGTAGCTCATAATTATGCATGTCAATTTATTCATCTTCTCAGGCTTACTTAGAATTGAGGGCTTTTTAATAGGAATTGGGAAAGCAAACTGTCACTTTTATGCACGATCAACTTTGGAATTGTACGAATTTGTCTGTCGAATCACATTCAGCTTCGAATTTGTTACAATTTGCTTCTTAAGCATAGACTAATCCCTCTTGTGTGTCGTTGTATGGACATCGGGTGTCACACTAGTCATGTTATGGGAATGTCTACCCCCGATGTTTATTACCTGAAATAATATGTCCTATTGAGGTGGATTTGGTTAAGGCGCAGATGGTGGTAGCGCCTTAGTCGAAGGTTTTACTTGATTTCAAAGGATATGGTAGAAACTGACATACGAGTTCATGGTTCCTGCAGATACAACTCTTTATTTGCTGCACATGTTGTTTGGATGACTTTGTCTACTAGTTTAAAGGAGCTCGTTGCTAGTGACTTTGCGGCTTGTATAATGCATCCACATCTTCCTTGTGGTTATGGTTCTTCTTTGTTACAAGTAGCTATTTTTTACCAAGAACGTGACTTATTGCCTTGCACATCTTCGTACGAGAATCGAAGTTATTGGTAATTCATTTCACTTGGTGTGGCTTTGCTTGTGAATTCTGATGGGTTGTTCAGGTTTATGGTGACATTTGCATATAGTCGTAATCATTTGGTGGGTTGCTGGGAAGTTGAGAGTTATCTTTTTTTCCCCGGTACAGAGCCTTGTCATTTGGCTTGTGTTTTTGTTCAGCCTTGAGCAGTCCAACAGTTCAGGAAATTGATGTTGGCAAATACCACTACTGTGTTACCCTTATGGCTATTAGCTAAACGGTAGAGCGGTGTGCAAGATGCACAAATGTGTGGGTTCGATTCCCACATAGCCAAGATAATGGTTTTCTGGCTCACAAAATTTGTTGGGAAATAAAGAAAAGTATATAAATATATCATACTGTATACTCATACAACATATATATTGCCCTTCATGCCTAATTTCATAGGATTATCTCCTACATGATGTTTTTAGCTTAAAATATGGAGTAGGATTTATACAGTGAATGCTTATACTGTGTGTAGGGCACAGTGAATGCTTATTGGTGAGGAAGAGTGTTTTACAGCCATGGAAGGAAGGGGGCATCAGATATTCTTAGTCATGCAAGAAATAGAACATAGATATTGCTTGTATCGTGTTGATGAATCACAACTTGCTTCCTGTCATAATGGTGACCTCCAAGTAACTCTTACTCAGTTACCACGGCCGGTGCTGAAGTTGGATAACTCAAACTTTCCGTAGCTCCAACTTCTCCAGGACTGTAGGCAAATGATTATAAGATGGAATTACCTAGATTTAAGCCTAGACCAACAAAGCATGTAGTCTACGTAGGAATCGAACCTACACTACCGTCCATAAAACGGCGCTCTACCAATTGAGCTAGTAGACTATACAATTGCATTATCATGCATAAAATTATGATTCGCACTTCAAAATACAATCAAATCCAAACGTAACGACACCATAAACAAATAGATTTAAAGGTAAAGGAGAGTAGTTTCTTGACAACTAAATAAATGATGTACACAGTGTTTTCAAGCTCAGGTAGCTATCCTAAAGCAATGCATTGGGATATCTAATGTATGAGAAGCAGGAAAAGGAACAAAAATGTCACGTACAGAGCTCTGTGCAAAGCTGTTTATCTTGAGAAGCGTTGTCGTCAACCAAGGGGTAGAGGTTGCTTCTTCCTGTGTTGAGGCATGTAAGGTTTAAATTGTCTCCAACATGAGTTGACTGCAATCAGAATGCACAAGTTCATTTGCACAGCTAATAATAGGCGCAACTTACAACTGCTCTATTACACAGTACCAATATCTGAGTTCTAAGATTTGATTTCGACAGGCCAAGAAGTTAGATTGTTAGGCAAACAAATTACCTCAGAGAACACTTGCTTTGCCTTGCAGCTCCATATAGACGTAGGAAAACAGCTCAAATAATGGCACCATGAACAATGGTCATTTCCACTTACTCCTTTTAAAATCACCACATTATCGAATTCAATCACACACACCATCCAATAGAATTACATACTAACTAATCGAATCACTCTCACTGACAAATAAAATCACACACACTAACCAACAGAATCACTCTTACTAACAAATTGAATCACACAAACTATTGAATGAAATCACACACAAACGAATTGAATCACACATACTTACAAATAGAACCACACTAAAAAAAAATAGAGTCACACACTAACACATTGAATCATAGTAACTAGCACAAAGAATCACACACACACACACACTATCAAATAAAGTCACACACGCTAACAAATTGAATCACACACCCTAACTAATAGAATCACACACACTAACGAATTAAATCATACACACTTCGAATGAAATCACACACCAACGGATAAAATCACACACACTAACCGATGTGATTCCATAGACTAACCAATGTGATTCTATATGATAACGAGTATGACTCCATCATCATCCAACAAAACTTCAAAACTGTGAGAATTACATGAATCAATTAAACATAAGAACAACATATTAGCTAAAAACGAATCACACACACTAAACACACTTACTAATCAATAAAATCATACACACTCGAGAAATACAATCACACGCCCTAAAAGAAAGAATCACACACACTTCAAATAAAATCACACACACTAACCTATAAAATCATACACACGAACTAATAGAATCACACACACTAACCTAAAGAATCATACACACAAACTAATAGAATCACACAGTGACAAAATTGAATCACACGATAACCAATTGAATCACACACACGAACACACTAAATCACACACAATAATAAATTGAATCACACACACTTTCACTATGAGAATTGAATCACACACGTTAACAAATTGGATCACACTAGTGTGTGATTCAATATTCAATTGAGTGTGATTGCAAATTCCACTATAAAATCGAAATCGAAAAAAAAAGAGTGGTGTGATTCAATATACAATACAATGTGATTGTAAATTCCATTACAAAATCGAAATCATACAGAAATTGAAAAACAAACGAATTTGGGAATTCGGAAAAAAATGATGCTATAAACACAAATCAATTGAGTATAATTGAAGCTAATACGATTTAGAATTAGAATTTTCGACTGAATCATCATTAAAACTAGGGTTATTAGGCTAAATTGACGAAAAAATTCAATTAAAGCTTCGAAAAAATACTGATTGAAATAGAAAATTATGAACTCACCTGTTCCAGAAAATTAGACGAATTTGGGGATTCGATTATCCTAAATTAGATCGAATAACTAGTAAAAACGAAAATTAAACTAGAGAAATTACATAAAATAACACGAGATTACCTGATTTTTATGAGGAATCCGTCAAATGCATAGTCGCGACGAACATACTAAATGAATCGATGATTTCATCCATTTTCAGTGTAGAATCGTGAATTGAGATCAGGAGGAGGAGTTGGAAGAGTGAGGATGAAGATTGAAGAAAAGGAAAGAGCAGGAGGGGAGATGGGCTGAAGTGAGAGAAAATAGAGAGTGAGAGAGAGGAAGTGACGAGTGCAGTTTTGCAGAAATGAGGACGAGGTTTACGAACCCCTGGATCAATGTGGCCGCGTGTTTCTTCGCTAAATCGTGGCTTTTCATTTTTCTGCATCTAACGGTTCAGATGAGGACTCATGGACTCATCTAAGCATGCGGACTCATCTGAACCCACTTGTATATCTAATCTCAACTCCTTTTCTTTTTCTCCACACACGCACACACCCTTCTGCTCCCCTCTGTTTCGCCGCACGACATCCCACATCCGACCACTGTCGCCGCCTTCCACCGTCACCGTTTTGCCGCCCCGTCACTCCTTCCGCTCTTCCTCTCACTTTTCCGGCCAAGAGGGTAACATAAAACCCCTTTATCCCTCTTTTCTCGTTCCTCTGTTTTCCATTATTCCTTAAACCCAATTCGATTCTTACTTGTTTTGGTTCATTCTTGTATTATAGATGCTTAATTAGTTGTTATATGATTTGGGTAATTGAGTAGGATTGATTTTAATTGCAAAGATTAGTTCTTATGCAAGTGTTGAATTTGTTGAGGGATAATAACGAGTTTATGAAATTGGGGTTACTATAATTCTTTTTTGATGATTATTCTTGTTATTGATTTGATATTGTTGATAGATTGATATGAATTATGATATAGGGTTTTCGAATTTTGGTTAGGAGTAGTATGTTGGGTTTGATCGTATTTTTGTTTAATTGAAATTGATAATATAAATAAGTTTTGTAATTAAAATGTATTTTGAAAACTCAAAATTAGTATGTTATGCTTATTCGAAATTTTCATAAATTATGGAATTAGTTTTTGATTTTTTGGAATTTAATTACTAATTTTCGGATTTAAGGTTAATTAGGCCAAAAACATGGGTTTTTGATGGTTTTTACATGATGTATTTAGTTGGTTTAGTTTGGGATTAATATGGGTAAATGAAAATATGATTTTTAAAGGTTTAATTTCTGTTTTAACAAAAATAACCGAGACTTTTCGAATTTTCATATTATTATTAGTGTCTTAGTTGTAGTTGTGAAATAGTTAGAGTAATAGATTTACTTTTGTGGTACTCAAAGTTCGTTTATGTGTTGGGGAAGGTACATTGCTTGGTATACATATCTTAAGACATCCATGCATGTCATATAGGATTGCATACTTAGTTAGGAAGCTAGTTGGGTGGAAATGAATTAGTAAATTATTTAGATTCGTGTTTGTATTATTGTAGACGAGGAGTTCGTGAACGAGGATTATTGTTGTGAGCAGTGTTGTTTGTGCTTCAGTTGTGAAGGGAAGTTAGCATGCTCAACCCTTCTATGACTTATATAAAATCTTTCAATGTTTGGTGCTAAGTGTGATTTGGTTGTTGGTTGATAACATAGCTGCTTGCTAGGTGGAGAACTGTTGATTATCATGTTGGTTATTGTTATTGGATGACTGTATTTGGAAGAGTTATAATGATCGCATATTACTTATAGAATGGTTGATGGTTTGATTGAATGAAAACTACTTTGGTTTATGATTGATGATTTATGATTTATGATCGTAAGTTATTTAAGACAATGAGTTGTGAATATTGATAGCATATATTAATGACCGCAAATTATTGATCGTATATATTATTGACTGCAAAATATTGATCGCACATATTATTGACCGCAAATTATTGATCGCATATATTACTTTTGCTCGCACATATATTTGCCCCACCGCATAGGTCTTCAAGAGGGCTTGTAGGCATCTAGTACGACTATATTGGGTTGGGAATACTTGATAGGGGGTGTGCACACTAAGGTCTAGATTGTGTTGGTTGGATTATGTAGGGCTGGTTACACCGCCTTAAATGATTGAATGATTGAATATTATGCAGGGCTGGTTACACCGCCTTAAATGATTCAGAATTCCCACTCATTGATCTTACCTGAATGTTACAATGGGAATGATGTTAGTATATTTGTTTGTGTTGTTAAAACATTGTTGGATTGTTTGTATGTGAATATGTGCTAAATGTCGTTTTCAAATGAGAAGTAAAATGTTTTCGAAAATCAAGGTAAGTGTTTTTGGTTTTTACAAGTTGAGGTGTTAACTTACTCAATTTTATGACTTTTTCAACTGTGGTTTTTGTGTTTTAAATCTACCACAGGTGGGATGTGATGCTTGACTGCTGGGGCGCGATTCACCTTCGCATTCTAGGGCTTGATTATTGAATAAAGCGAGACAATTTAGTTTGCTAGACAATTCGTTAAACTTAGTTATTTCATATTTCATTTGGAGATTGGATTATTGTAATTTTTAAAGTTCTTGGATGTAATTGGCCACTTTAAACCATATAGATTGTTGGAACTGGTATTCAAATTCTCTTTGCATTTGAGTTTCGATATAAATGCGGAGTGACACCTTCAAATTTCCTGAGTACTGTTTTGGATTGAGATTAATCAGTATTAGGAACAAGGGCAGTTACTTGAGCACGTCCATGGTGAATTTTCAGTTGGGAAATGTGGAAATATGATGAATTTTCAAAAGTAGAGGTAGCTGCAACGTTTTGGCAACCTCTCGTGCTCTTTCTAATACTCCCTCCATTTTATTAGGTTCTTTGCATTTGGTTTGAATATGTGAGAGGAATTCAAACCAAATGCAAAGAACCTAATGAAATGGAGGAAGTAGTAAAGGATCTGAAATACCATCGACTTCTGTCTATAGGGTTGCAATTTGACATACACCAAATCGTCAAAATTAAACTGTCAGTCCTATTTTTATCTACTTGGCTTTTCATTTTGCCTTGTGCCCTTTTAAGGTGAAAAGTCAGCATTTTGATGCACTCTTCCCTGGCTGCCATGCTCCTATCCACAGCTTCCAGAGCCGTCACATATTACGTAGGGTATGTGTAGGGTGGGTAGGTCTTTGTTTTGAGTTTTGCTTTGCAGGTTTAAGTCAGGAGTACTGTAACAGCCCGATCCATCATACGTCGCAACACAACCCAATAAGATGGGAAGTCACCCCTTAAGCCCGAATATCCTCTCGTGGGCTCTAAAAGGTGAAGACCTTGTTGGTAGTATGATGGTAGAATCTATTATAAACTGATCATATGAATCTTAATTTCCCAATGTGGGACAAACCAACTCCATAAACCACTTTCCATATTCCGTAGTGTTACAAGTACAGCTGAGGAGTCAAGAGTAGTTTTTATCGCTTCCGCTTTTGTAATTTATTTTAGGGTTTTTTGCGAAATCCTACCTTTAAAAGTTCCGATTTTATAAAACCCTACCTTTTATAATAATTCTTGCAAAAGACAACCTTAAAATAAATAAAATTTGCAAAACCTTACCTAATTGTCTATTTCCATCAATTGTAACAGTAATTGATGCTTGACTGTTTGTTGACCTAATTTTTTCACTTTCTTCTCCTCTAATCCCAGATTTCCCCAATTGCTTCGCTATGCTCTTACCCAGATTCCCCCATCTTCAATTAAACCGGCCCAAACCCAGATTTCTCAATCTCATATTACCCTCGATATTCCCCAAAACTCCATGACCACACTAAATTCAATTCATACGCTCTATCTATCATCATTTATTCATTACCCACAACAATCGGAAATACCATCTTTGACCAACTATCAACTAATTTCACAATCAATTAAATATCTAAAAGGTTCTAACATATCAAACACATTCAAATTATGAGATTGAAGGTGGTGACTGAATGCAGCATTGCCATGGCCATTTTTGGTGGAAGGAGGAAAGATAAAGAAGATCTATATACATTTGGGGGTGCGTATTTGCCGCAACGAAGGCCAATAGCCGGTTAATGTTAGACTTCCGCCGTCAATTGGCAAATTGAGAGATGTTTGCGGCGGTTAATGTCGAACCATGTCTGATCTCCTCCCTTTTTTCTATTTACTTTAATTTGTTTTTCCAACGAGTGAATAAAGTAATTTGCGATTTCCTTTTACTGGTGAAATAATTGTAAACAAGAGGTTGAATGTGGTGGTGTGGCGTAGGAGAGAGAGGAAGCTGAGTGAAAGGAAGGAAGATATGAAAAGGTATGGTAATGGATATTGGGGGTGGATAACTGGATATGTGATAATTGAGGTAAATGGGAGATGGGAAGGAGTCAATATAACAGTCAAAGGGGATGTGCCGTTAAATCAAACGGAAAACACAAAGTAGGTCGTGTTTCGTAAACTTTTTTTGTCTTAAAGGTAGTGTTTCGTAAGAATTATTATAAAAGGTAGGATTTTGCAAACTAAGACTTTTGAAGGTAGGGTTTCGCAAAAAACCCTTTATTTTGTAACAGATTTTTGTATAGCTGTATCTCCGGCTTTGTATATGGGTTTGTAATATCTCCGAATTTTGGCGAGTTTTGTATGATAAAATGAGTTTTAAATTAGCCGAAATTTGGGAGTGTTATACTCTCGACTCGAGACTTCCATTCTCGACTCCAGACCGGCTCTTTCCGGGAATATTCTTAAGTTTATATCCGAATTTTTATTTTATTTTTGTTTTGGTCTTTTAGTGTTTACTCTTGAGTATAAATAAGGGGTCGTAGAAGCCCTCATTTATCATGCAATGTTCATTCCTAATTACTTTTCATTAGAGAACATAGAGAAATACTAAGCTTTTATTATCCAAAAAGTAGTACTTTTATTATGAATTATATTCAATAATTAGTTTAATAATTAGTATGGAAGGCTAATCTCTTTCCCAGACTTTTGGTGTTATCAAAATCTTGCATTTTATTAAGATAGTGTTTGTAAACTCAAATTTGAGAATTTGGAATCATTTTAAATCCATCATTTGAGAGTAAGGAAAAAGCCCAAATCAGAGAGACAAAAATGTTAGAGAGAGAAGCGACTGAAGCTAGGTTTACGGCTCACATTCGAGATAATCAATCATACAAATTGGCTGATTCTTCCCAGAGCTCTAGATCGCAGCAATGGCTAGAGCTAAATCTCATAGGAAAAACAATAGTTCAAAGAAGAATGGTAAGAAGAAATCACAAAAACATAATCAATAAAGCAAGAAAGAGGCTCCGTCGTCATCAGATGCTGTCAGGTTCAAACCAATTGGGGAAATCCAAGGCATCCCAACTCTGGAGCTTTCCGATAATGAATCTGAAGAAGAGAATATACAAGAGGAAGTAGCTGATGGGATACAGAATGAAGAGGAAATGGAAGCAAATCAGGAGGACAGGGAATGGCAGACTGTGCGGAGAGGTAAAGCTTCAAACTTTAAGCTAATTCTCATGATAATGGAACTGCTAAACCTATGCTATCTCTTAGTGATAAGGATGTAGAGGAGGGTGTGAATTATTGAATTGTGTTGTAGTCAGCTTTGTATTAGGAGCGAATCCGCCACTAGAAACGATGCAAGGTTATTTTCAATAGAATCTGGGGGAAAAAGGGCTTGACAAGGTCTCATCTGTCCCTAATGGAGTGTTTGTTGTTAGATTTAAGAGTATTGAAGAAAGAGATGCAATATTGAAAGCTGGTCAATTCTTGTTTGACAACAAACCTCTAATTGTTAAGCCTTGGACTGATAAGATAGAATTGAACAGGGGGGATGTGAAAAGAGTTTCTATCTGGATCAAACTATTGAGATTAGAGCTTAAATTCTGGTCGTCTTTGACATGCATTCAAAAGATATATGGATTGATTGGAGAGTATGTCAAGAGTGATGCGGCCACCGTAGACAAGACTAGACTAGGATATGCTAGGGTTAGGGTGGAGGTGGAAGTAGGGCAGGGTTTTCCCACTTTGGTCAAATTTTTGGATGAAAAGGGTATTGAGAAGGAGCAGGTTGTTGAATATGAATGGAAGCCATCTATTTGCTCAAAATGTAAAAGAGTTGGCCATGGGATGAATGAGTGTAAGAGGGGTAGCAATAGGAATGTCCAGAGGAATACACAGAAGAACCATCAAGCACAAAAACAGGTCTGGAGGCCTAAACCTAACCAACCTGCTAGGAATGACACAACACAATCTGTGAGGAATGAGGAGAGTAACTTTACTACTCCAGTGAACCAAGGGACAATTGTGCATATGGTTAGTACTACTAGATTAGCACAGAGGCAACTTGTGTTGGGTTAGGAAAGTAATAAGGATTCTCAGATGGCAGGGAATCAAATAACTTATGCTAATATGGTAAGATGGCAGGGAATCAAATAACTTATGCTAATATGGTAAGATTTGGCAGTGGTAATCAGGATGGGGATGGAAGGAATGGTAATGCTTCACATGGTCAAGTTGACCATGGCTAGCATTGCCTTCTGGAATATAAGGGGACTAAACAGCCCAGCTAAACCGAAAGATATTAAAAGATTTATGGAGATTCATAAGGTTGGGTTGTTCAGTCTCTTAGAAACCAAGGTGAAATCCGGAGCAATTAACAGGGTTCACCTTGGTCTGGGGGATAGATGGGCCATTACCACAAATAATTAGTGGCATAAAGGTGGGAGAATATGGGTACTTTGGGATCCAAACTGCTACACTGTTAATGTGATTCAAGTGGATAGTCAATTCATTCACACTAAGGTGGAGGAGAAGATTACAAAAACCAATTTCTATGGTACTTTTGTGTATGGATCTAATGACCATCAGGAAAGGGAGAAATTATGGAAAAGGTTGGAGACATTAGTCAGGGGATTAATGAACCATGGGCTGTAATAGGAGATTTTAATAATGTATTGAATCCTGAGGAAAGAATTGGTTCCAAGTTCTTGCTTTCTGAGGTAAGAGGCTTTCAAGAATGTGTGCAGAGATGTGATATTCATGATATGAAGGCCGGAGGAAGCTTCTACACATGGAACAATAAGCAAAGTGGGGATAAGAGAGTTTTTAGTAAAATTGATAGGATTTTGATCAATGCAGATTGGGTGAACAATTTCCAGAATTGTCAGGCATATTTTCACCCTGAAGGTCTCTTTGACCACTGCCCTTGTGTTATTTCATTTAAAGAAAGGGCATATCAGAAAACTTCATTCAAATATTATAACATGTGGAGCAAAGCTCCAAGGTTTTGTGATATTGTCAGCAAGGGTTGGGAAAGGAGATTTGTTGGGACTGTCATGTATAGAGTGGTGAAGAAAATGAAGCAGCTAAAGAATGATCTGAAGATGTTAAATAGAGATGTGTTCTCTAATGTGGAAAAAGCTGCATGTAAAGCTGAAAATGAGCTTCAAAATATTCAAGAGCAGCTACATAAAGACCTTAATAATGAAAACCTGAAGGAAAGGGAGAGAGAAGCTACTACACAGTTCAAATTTTTACACAAAGCTCAATTTAGCCTTTTGAAGCAGAGAAGTAAAGTAGAGTGGGTTGGTGAAGGAGATGAAAATACTAGTTTCTTTCATAGCTCTATCAGAGCTAAAAGAGGTAGGAATGTTGTTGACTAGATAAAAGACATTAATGGTACTTTGGAAACTGAAGAGGAAGGGATTCAGAGAGCTTTTCTGGAATTCTATACAGGCCTACTGGGGAAATCAACTACTTGTTCACCTGTTCACATCAGAACTGCCCAAAATGGAGGGATGGTTAGTGATGAAATGACGAAGGAGCTTTTGAGAAAAGTGGAGAGAGGGGAAGTCAGAAAAGCCATATTTTCAATTCCAAATAACAAAAGTCCAGACCCAGATGGATATTCGAGTAAATTTTTCAAAGATACTTGAGAAATAACTGGAAAAGAGGTGGCTGATGCTGTAATAGAAGTGTTTGAGAAGGGGAAAATGCTGAAGCAAATCAATTGTACCAACATTACCCTGGTACCTAAAGTAAGTCAGCCTCAATCAGTCTTAGAATTTAGACCAATAGCTTGTTGCAACACCATATACAAGTGCATTTCCAAGATTCTACATGACATGTTAAGTAGGGCATTGCCTCAGATAGTGAGTAAGAATTAGGGGGCATTCATCAAAGGCCGGGACATTGTTGACAACATTATGATATGTCAAGAACTTGTCATGAAATACAAAAGGAATGGTGTATCCCCTAGATACATGTTAAAGATTGACCTACGAAAAGCCTATGACTCAGTTGAATGGAGCTTTGTAAGGGAAATGCTGATAGCTCTTAAGTTTCCACAGAAGTTCACTGATTTAATCATGGCCTGTGTTGAAACCCCATCTTACACAATCAGCTTGAATGGCAGTGTTTTTGGTTTCTTCCAGGGTAAAAGAGGGCTTAGACAAGGAGACCCCCTATCACCACTTATTTTTACCCTATGTATGGAATATTTGAGCAGAATTTTGAAGGTGGTGGCAGAGAAAAGGGAGTTTAAATTTCATCCTTTGTGTCATAACATGAAATTAAATCACCTTTGTTTTGCAGACGACCTACTTTTGTTTTGCAAAGGAGATGTTAGGTCTGTAACTCTCCTCTTAAGAGGTTTTACAACTTTTTCCAAGGCATCTGGCTTGCACTCTAGCCCTGCAAAGTCTGAAATTTACTTTGCAAAGGTTGCTGGAAATGTGATGAAGGAGCTGACAGAGTATTCTGCGTTTAAGAGAGGAGAGCTTCCCTTCAAGTATTTGGGCGTGGCCATCACTGCTGGAAGATTATCAGTCATGGATTGTAACTGTCTCACAGAGAAGATAGTTGAGAGAATCAGAGCAATTGGAGTGAGAAAACTCTCCTATATATGCAGGTCGAGTCACTCTTGTGAAGGCTATGTTGCTGCATCTGCATGAGTATTGGGCTTGAATATTCCTGTTGCCTAAACTAGTCCTAAAGAACATTTCTGCTATATGCAGAAATTTCTTATGGGATGATACAAATATCATGATTAGATCCCCTCTTATTTCATAGGAGCAGATTTGCAGACCTCAAGATTGTGGAGGATTAGGGATTAGGGACATTTTTACTTGGAATATTGCATGTCTGGGCAAGTATGTGGATTGGATATACACGAAAGCAGACTCTTTATGGGTCAAATGGGTTAATGAATACTACTTGAAAGGATGTGATTGGAAGGATTATCATCCTCCAACTGATGCTAGTTGGAGTTGGAAGAAGATCTGTAACACAAGAAACAAATTGAAGGATGGGTTCAAGGATGGGAAATGGATAGGAACTGCCAAAGAATACAGGGTTGCAGAGGGATTTAAATGGCTGAGCAATAGTTATCCAAAGATCAATTGGGGGAAATTCATATGGTCAAGACACATAATCCCCAAAGCAGCTTTTATAAGCTGGCTAGCAATGCATAGCAGACTTCAGTTGAGAGATAAGCTGGTGAAAGTTGGAGTATGCTCGGAGGATACTTGTCTTCTCTGTCAGGTGGAATCTGAAACTCATAATCACCTTTTCTTCAGATGTGAATATAGTAAGAAATGTTTGGAAATGGTGAGCAAAAGGTGTAATTTGCTATTCCCTGAAAATGATACACTGATATGGTGCTGTAAGAAGAAGATGGGATCAAGATTGAGGAATCAGGTAACAGGAGCTGTCATTTGTAACTTGATCTATCATATTTGGCGTATGAGAAATCATTGCAGGATTGAAACCTGTTTAACAAGGCCTGAGAACCTAGTTGAACAGGTTATGAAGGAGGTCAAAGCAAGGATCAAGCAAAAAATTCAAAGGCCAAAAACAAAGGACCTGGATTGGATATGTAATAGAGGATTAGTGTAGAATTAGGTATGTTTTTTGGGGGCTGTTTATTTGTAACAGCTTTTGAGTTTGCTTTGGAGCAATCTTAGTTGAAACCTCATTATTTTGAGTAATGATAACTTACATTTTTCCAAAAAAAAAAAAAAAAAAAAAAAAAATCCATCATTTGAGAATTTGGAATTTAAATACAAATCCAGTGTTTGGGAAAACTCAAAATTTTGAAATCTAGAATTTGAAATCCAAATTCCTTTGGAAACACAAAATCAAATTTGTATTTTCAATTAAGTCTAATTTAATAATTAATTTTAACATTAAAATTCCTATTAAAAAAATTGAAAACTCAAAATAAAAAACCCCTTTTTTTCTCTCTCCACCATCCACCACCGTCCACCACCCAGCCACGTCGGGCTTTCACCTCCGTGGCCACCCACTTCACTTCCTACACCACCATATTGATCGTCGTCGGCCCGCCAGATAAGCCCCGCCCTCTACGACAAGTTCTGTCCTAAAATCCTCTCACTTTCTCTCTCTCTTCTTAGCCTCATAATTTGGCTCTCGTTTCTCTCTCCTCGACGCTGGGCGGAGGCTTTCATTTCATGGGGGGTGAGCGGGAGCGGGGGCATCAGTTTCGAGGGATGGTGGCGGCAACGAAGGCAGTGGGGAATAGGATGAGAAAGAAGAGTTCAAGAGAGAACTTGGCGTGGAGGATGGCGGTGGCAATGGAGGATTCAGTGGGTGGCGGGGATACGAGCGCCGCTATCTTGCGCCTCTTATGGTGTCGCCAGAAAGTTGTTTTGCAGTGGTCTATGCATCCGTGGTGGCAGCTTGGGTGGGGAGAGAAAGGGAGGAGAGAGAAAATGAGTGGAAGAGATGAAAGAAAGAGTGGTCTGGATTTCCAAATCCGGGCTTTTGAGGTGTCATTTTATTTTGGCTTGGGATCATTTGATATAGATTCTGGAGGATTTGGGCCAAATTCGAATTTGTAAATTCTTGGATTTCCAAACATGTGAATTCGGCCAAATCTGAATTTCCCAAACATTGTCGAAGGAATTTCTCTTTTTAATTTGCCTTTAATTTCATAGTAATCATGTGCATAGCACGAGAAGACAAGATGAACATGGAAATACAAATAACGAACATGATTGAAGGTAAAAACAAGGCAACAAGGAATAACAAGTGTATGAACAACAATAAATGAATAAATAAATGAGTTTGAGAGATTACCCAAGCGAAATGAAGGTTGGAACAATAATAAATAAAGAAACTTGCTTGAAACTTGAATATAAATATTCAATAAATAAACTTGAATAATAAAGAGCTTGAATAAACTTGAATGTATGATGAACCATTGTAAAAAAATAACTCTATTCTATTCTACCTAATGATGTACGTGGCTCCCTACCGTAGGGATTATTACAAGTGGGTATATACAGATGAGACATATTAGGTTAACTAGGGACCAAAATGGGCTTAATTGTCCTAAAAAACAAGTCAAAACCGAGCAAATTCGGTTCGAACAAGCAAAAACCCATCGAGTGGCGTTCGGGGCTCAAACTCGCGCCTGGGTGCATAGGCATGGGCACATTCGTCGTAGGCGTTCACCAGTCGCGGTTGATCTGCGCAATCAACTTTGAAAGGTCGTAAATTTCTTGTCTCTTAGCCAGAGTGAACTTGTAATATATCACTACAAGAAAAACGTTCATTTGCGAATAAAATTACGACCGGGCGGGATTCTTGTCGCAAAAAATACATCGTTTACGACGAGATTTTTGATATCGTCATAAAAAATAGTATCATTTACGAAGGTTAAATTTCTCGTCGCAAAAAGTAATATATTACGACGGAAATCGGTTTCTCGTTGTAGATAATAGATCAGCTACGACGAGTTTCAGTTCTCGTCGTTGATAAAAGATCAGTTACGACGAGAATCTAATTTTCGTCGAAGATAATAGATTAGCTACGATGAGATTTATTTAGCTAAAAGAAAGAGTGATTCTACATTGGCCATCAAGCTTTGTTAGCCATTTTAAATTTGACCCAATTTAATATTTTTAGGTTAATAATAACCCAACTGAAATAAAAAATTATTAACAACCCCCATATTTTTCTCTCTCCTCCCCCTCATCCCCTTCCCTTCCCCCAACCGTGCAATGGCTGCCACCACCCTAGCGCCACCTTGATACACATCACTTTGTAGTAGTGGTAAAAGATGGGTTTTTATGCATCTAAATAGTAGCTTTTGGATCGGTTTATTGGCTAATTCGATTATTTCATTACTTGTGCTTTAATATAAGAATTAGTGGTTTTTGAATGTATTTATGGCCTCAAGATTGTTATTCAAGTGTGTGAACCTACGATGAGGCGATGAAAGATGATCTAAGAAGCAATATGACAAGATTTGGACAAATTTGGAAGTTAGGTTGAGGAATTTCAGTCCATTTACGAAAGGTCAATTTTGAACCTTCATAACTTTCAAATGGCTTTGATTTTTGACAGGCTAAAGTCGTATGCCTACAAATATAAAATAACACACAAACCTATAATGTAGTAATTGGTAAGTGAGATTGTATCCACAGAGAACGGTAACTATCAATGTATGTAATGTAACCAAATGGGGGTTTATTATTGTAATTGATCAAGTAATCAAAGGCAAAGAGAGTAATTTGTAAACAAATTGAGGAAAAGAATCTCGGTCAATTAATGTCCACTATCGTTCACCTACTTGGTTCTAGTTATCAACTAATCCTAATTCGTTGAGTACTTAGTTGTAGAAATATAATTCCTATCGTTTCTTAATTGTAGTTAAGAGGAGAGATCAACCCTACCTAATAGCCCTAATCGGTGGATAACAAAGACGCGCGCCTAAAATTCAATCCAGCGAAAGCAGAAAGCAATTAATCGATATCAACTAAGATTAACAAGATCTAGACACACGCGGTTTCGATATTCAATTAATTTGTTTATTCTCTCTAACCTAATACTGATGTTCGGCATAGAAATACTAGGCTAGTTGCTCCTTGTGACTCAACAATCTAACAATTAGTCCTTAAATTGTTAATCTAGCAATATGATAGATTTAGGTCTAATTAGTTTGCAACCTAATTGAGCAATAAATCAATCAATAACAATAAGCATGAGAGAATAAACAATACTCAAATGAATGAAAGAATTAGAATCAAACTCACAATTGTCCGTAAACTATAGCTTCGATTAATCGATCCGAGAAATAAAAGGTCTTTCCCCACGCATAATTCTTCAAAATACAACTTTATGTCTTGAGAAAACTGAATGCATAATAATAAACGAAACTTAGGTATTTATACTAAAAGATTACAAAACGGATTAAGAAAATCCGAAAATACGCCGACACAGCAGCGGGACGACTCGTCGGATAACACGGGACGAGTCGGCTGGCTTCGAGACGAGTCGTCTAGGCGGCGATTTTCAAATGGTCATAACTTCTTCGTTACTTGGCTTGTGAGAACGTGTGTCCACTTCTTGGAAAGCTAAGATTATGAACTTTAATATGCCTTTGGTCTTACTACAAAATTCAAAGCTGTTTGAAAGTTATAAAGCTTCAAAGTTGACCTTCCGTAATTGTACTGAAATTCCTCAACCAAACTTCCAAATTTGTCAAAATCTTGTCATCTTGCTTCTTGGATCATCTTTCCTCGCCTCATTGTCTTTCCACACACTTGCACATTAATCTTTAGGCCATAAATACATTCAAAAACCACTAATTCTTATATTAAAGCACAGATAATCAAATAATCGAATTAGTCAATAAATCGATCCAAAAGCTACCATTTAAATGCATAAAAACCCATCTTTTACCACAACTAAGTGGTGTGTATCACACATCTGGTTCACACCCAACACCACCAATAATGCATTTCATAGTACCATCCTCGGCCGTAGAATGACGACGATCCCGCCTTAGCCATCTCCGGAGACCGTTGTTGCGTCATTTGTTATCAACATACGATTCACTCCACTCATGTAGGCACTAAAAATTTGTTAATGTGCCGTAAATTAATTATATTGAGTAACTATCAAATTTTAACTCAATTTAATAATCTTGCCCCGTTTAATGAAATCCACGTTGATTCGATTACTAATTTGGGTTAAATGGATCATGATTCGGATAAAAGAGGCAATTGGACCCGATGCAAAAGCTTTAAGAAAAGGATTAGGGAGAGTTGCTTCCTCTCCAAGCTACCATGAACAAATAATCACCATTAACACAAAAAGCTTGATCCTATGGCAAATACGCGACTAAAACAAAATCTAAACACATCACGACCTTCCTCTCAACAATCCCAATCTAATGTTACTGTTTGGGCAGTAAAATTCTACTTGATGTAGGACTCTTGGATGCAGTCTGATACCCGATGCTCGATAGCTTGAAGATTGGTGTCCGACACTCGATGCGTATCGGATAGCCCTAGTACTCGACAGCCGCAAGACAAGGTCAAATAAAGAAGTTGTTTGACTGCCTAACAACAAGTATTATGGCGTGAAATGTGAAATTGGTTGAGAATAATCTGGATAGGCTGTTAGTGGACTATAACAACTTTGAAAGACGTTGGAGGATTGGACGAGCGGAAAATGGGGTGGACTTGGTGAAGAGAAGATATAGGAGCGGTTGGGTACATGGAGAGAAATAAGGAAGTGGCCGTTGGAACCCTACAACAAAATAGACATTAGGTAACACGCCAAAATATGTTGCCTATTAGTGAAAAACTGTTGCCCAGTTGTTTTGGCAACAAATATAAACTGTTGCAAATGCCGCTGTTGCCTTTTCCTAAGGCAACAGTTTTAACACAAAGGCAACAACCAGGCTATAGCAACAGTTTTCATTTGGCAACAGTTTATACTTGTTGCTACTTTGGGCAACACTTTAAAAATCGTTGCCTTTGTTTGGAAAAGGCAACAATCTAATTCTATGGCATTTGGTGCTAACAATCTAGAGACTGTTGCCTTTAACATAAAATAAGAACAGTTGCTATCGGCCATATTATCAATTCTATATTGCTATATATAAAGAATTTATTCAGATAATAAACAAAGAAGACAATAATAATTTAAAATATCCATAAAATTAAAATTCAAAGTCAATAATACACAAAATGTCACTAGACTACCATGTTCTATTTTACAAAAAACACGAGCATTTGTAGATGTTCCTGCCTAATTAGCTCAAAGTGTTGGAACACTCGATAACATAAAATTTCTAACAAGTCAAATCTTCATCTTCGTCTTCGATATTGTCCTCCTCCGCAAAATGTGTTTCCTACATATAGTCATAAATAGAAATGAGTAAAGTTAGTAGAATTCAATATCAAAGAAGACTAATTAATCATTATGACATATTGCGTTTTGTGTAAATTAAACAAGCTGACAAAATTTTGGCAGCACCTCCCCTAAAAGTGGACATATACCATTTTTTTTTTCTTTCACCTGTTAATCACAAAAACAAACACTTCTCCAAATAAATCTCCATTTACAAACCCACACAATCATGTGACTTCGTCCAATAATCGATATATCATATCCAAATCCCACTGGTCCACACATAAGCATTTAACTGCAAAACGCACCCATTACACAACAACACTATCTAAATATACATTCCACATACGATAACTCATTTGCATGGGATGCATATAAAAGATAAGCTATACAAGCTGGGAATAAGTGACAACAATATATGCTGTATTTGCCATAAGACAACAAAGACCTGTGACCATCAATATTTTGGTTGTGAATTTAGTTACAATACAGAGAAATTGGTGTCAAAAAATTAGGCTATCATATTCCTCAGGTGCTGTAACAAATGGACAAGGGTTTACCCGGTCGTCTGGACGGCGAGTTGAAGAGGAAGATTGAGACTGAGTCAATCTTAATGTACCTGATCCACTCGCAACATTGTTTTTTGGAGCTTGGTATGCATTCAACAATGGTCCAAACATGCTCAAATCAACACTCATTCTACTCATAGCTGGATGTTGCTGAAACTGAGAAAAGAATGAACGTAATCCATTAGCAAAAAATTCTCGATCTTTTTGTCTCTCCAGCTCATATTGACGTGCTACGGTCTGTACTTCTTCTTCTCTCTTCTTCGCAGCTGCCTCTTCTATGGCCTTTTGCTTCAACCGAGAAGGAGTCACACCTCTGCCATACAAACCTAATCGACGACGTTTTTCATTTTTAGAATCAAATAGAGAGGCAATAACATCCTCTACATCTTCACTTTCTGTAAAACTCGAATCCTTAAGTTCACCCTACATCAATAACAACCATAATTTCTACAATATTGAGCTAATGTAATATATATTTTAAACACCAAAACTTACAATAATTCTGTCTCGAGGGTCCCCTGCCTTGCGTTTTGTCTTTTTCTCCTTTCGAGTTTCCATAAATATTTGAGCTGGAGTCGGATCCTTAGTCGTATTATTTTTCTTTTTCTGCATTTAGAAGTTAAAATCATAAGAACAAGAATACAAATGAACAAAAGGCAATATAACACGAATAATCCTACTATAAAAAGTCAACAAGCAGTTCTACTTATGTCATTTGAGGGTTGTGAAAATTATAAGATCATAATTTGCATTAAGATTCTCATGCTACTTATGTCATTTGAGGGCTGTGAAAATTATAAGATCATAAATTGCATTAAGATTTTCATACACATTAGGAGAACTAAATGTAATGAAAAAGTAAACCATAGCAGCATGCATATATGCTCTCAGGTGCAGGTGAGGGTGATAATGTCATTCCTATAAGAATGCTAGGTACTCCTGTAGGAATGTTAGGACTTTCTCCAACTCAAGAATCCTAACTCAATAATGAAAGAAATACCCAATCTTCCTTGACTCTAGCAAAGCTCCTCGGTCCTGCGGTGTGTTGAATATTTTTGTTCTTTGCTGAAACCCTATTTTTAGTGTATTGTTTACTGATATCCTGCAAACATGGCCAAAGAAACTATAAAAGCTTTCAAGAAATAATTTTACAATACCAAAACATGAGCAAAGACTATTAAAACAAGAATTCAATACGTAAATTAAAGCACATTACATCTTGATCTTTGGTGTTCCAAAGCTTTAGAAGAGCCTTGAACATTTTTAGTGGAATCCTCTTAGGACGATTTTTCAGCCTCAACTGATCATTTTCGTATTTTTTGAAGTGAGCCTTCTTAACACGACACTTATAACCTCTCCAAGCATCACCGATAGCTTTCAAAACCCATTTCTTTCCTCCAACAGGTACAATGTAATGCTTCTATAAACGAATTAAAATTGTTGGGTTAAAGTAGGGTATCTTGTAAATTTGTAAAAGTCCAAATAGAAATAAAAAGAAACTCACCAAAACATATTCCCAAAGTTCTTCTTTCTTTTCCTTGTTAAATTTCAGCCAACTACTAACTGTTAATGGTAAAATGTTTACTTTACGAGCAATAGTTCCAAGAAAACTGATGAACTCATTTAACGTGTCATCATCAGGACCAATAGGCTGACAATCATCATTTAAGATGATCTCCAAACGCTCCTCTTCACTCCTTCCATGGACTTTGTTACACATAGTAGGTCCCCGTCTTGGCTTGTCAGCGACATCTAAACCAAAAGTGTTACAAGTTCGAAAAACAAACATAAATAACAGACTTAAGAATAAAATAGCATACATAAAGTAGCACTTACCTGTATTTGTTTTGTTTGCATCTACAGGGGAGCTCCCATTAGATAGAGTAATGACAAGCGCCGACTCTAAGGAATTACCTTCTGATGTAGGATAAACATGAACATTAACTTTTTTGCATTTTCATCAGGGCCTATACGAACTTGTTCTCTAGGCAAATGTTCATCATCATTGCCTACACACTCTTCTGCCACGGTTCTATACACATCATGTATCATCCCTAATCTATCATCAAATGTGGCCAACTTAGCATGTCGTGTGTCTTGCTGCTTTGACCCGCCAGCTGTGAGTCCCTCACCATGGAAATTCCACAACCTATATTGCTTATTAAATTTATGAATAATCAAGTGATCATAGACAATATCTCTAGTGAACCAATAACGATTAACACATTTCACACAAGGGCACAAAATTTCTGGCTCATCCTCCCCTTCATCCTCCAAAGTAGTATTATCAAACACAAAATCAAGAAAACTCTGAACTCCTTTTTTGTATTCTTCAAGATTTTGGGGTGCATCTATCCAATCTTTATTTACAGGTTCCATGTATTACAATTCTGTTCTAGTAATTAACAAAAGCAAGAAGTGAAAAACAGGGTAAAATACAAAATCATGATAATTCGTTGCACTAGAAACCAATAAACTAAGTCAAATGTATATTGAACTAACCACGTCAATGCACATAAACGCCATTTAATGCGAGTGAAACACATCATGTATGACAAATTATTATGATTCAAGAATGAATACACACAAAGCATATACGAAAATGGAAGCATGTATATAAAAAAAAGGATAAGAATTAACTACCTTCCTAGGATGAGAATTTGATCTTTTTGAGGTCTTCTCCCTGACTAACTCTTCCTCATTGAATTCTAAGTCCACATCCATATTCTCAATTATTTCATCAGGCCTATACTCCTCGTCAACTTCCTTGTTAGCTGATTTGTTTTGTTTCTTGCCAATTTTCACTCCTTTACTTTCTACCCGAGCCATAAGTAGCCTGGCATTTTCATTCAAACCTAAGGAATTCATTTTGGACACATTTTCCTTAATCCTATTCATTCTTTGCTTCTCATATTCTGGTGTTTCTGTTTTCGTTTCTGTTTCTGAGGTTTGAAGTCGCTCAGAACTCGAACTTCCTTTTGCTCTTTGCATACTCGGTTTTCTTGTTGCCATTTTGATAACTAACAAAATGTTATACAAACTACGTTCATCGAGATTGATAGAGAACACTAGGGTAAATAGGATGAAACTAAAATGATAAATAAGTTATGTATTGGCAATTTAGATACAATGTGAGATAGTCTCTCCAAAAGATGTTTTCCAAATAGATTGGCATTTAGATAGTAATACATTACACAAAACAAGCACACCAAAAACATGTTGTACAGCCAGTTAAGATCCATTATGACCACATATAAGCGTTAAATATCAAGCTGATGCAGGCGCAAGAAGCTGCAAAATCCAAATGAAGTGTTCATGTAAGTTGAAGGATTCAGGTTTGCGCAGTCGGGTTTGAGAGGCTTTTAGAAGGTCCAAACGAAGCTCATTTAAGGTGTGTCATACCTTTATGGAAAGCTAAGAGACCAATCTAGGACATGGAACTTGAATTAAGGAAAAAATATTTGTGGATCAGTCGCAGTTTAATATTTACTACAGACGGGCAGTAGGGGTTCTCAGAAAAATACAATTTACATGGTTAAACTTTGAGAGGTTATATCTCATAGCTCAGAGATCTGATTTGAGAAAAATTTATATGCATATTGATGTTTGGAAAGATAGCTATCCAATGAAACCTGTTAGAGCTTCATCAGATGAGTTTTGATATGTCTGAAAATCAGTTCCACACTGGCACATATTCTGAAATGCTCTGTTTCAGTGAAGAACTGTCAGCTGACTTCAAAGACTTATATCGCATAGCTCCAATGTCATTTTTTACTATAATTTATGTTCATTTTGAAATTTGAAAAGTCAGTTTTGCTATGGAACAAGTTTCATCCTCATATCATAAGTGGTTTTGATTCTGCAGCAAAAACCGTACTGTGTGTCAGATTCACACATACTATGGTCTCTGAAAACAGTGCACAAATTGACGAGGAAGAGGAGGGTTATAGAAAACAGTGCACAAATTGTGCTCAGACTGCTCTCCAACACATCTATAAAAGACTGGTAACTCTTTCGATCTTTCTCTCCCTATGGTTTCTGACTTCTTTAAACAAAACAAAAGACTCTTCACTCACTATAACCTAGAGGCATAAACGAATCCAGCCATAAATTAAAACTAGCATATGAAACCCCAGCATAAAAAATGAAAATAAAAAATAAACCCTAATACTTTCACCATGTATATAAATTCCATCAAAATTGCAATTACAAGTTAACAATAATAAGCATTAACAGTCACAATCACATGATAATATGATATGTATTGATAATAATAGCATGAATAGGGCAAACGCACGATCAAAAGAAGGGAACTTGAGTGACGAACCTCAGTGAAATCAACCGCACAGTGTTTCATTCGCCGCGAAAACAGAAGGGTGGAGCGGCGCGAAGGACCCGGAGCGGCGTGATGGAGAAGTAGCCACAAGAGACAGTTAATGAAGTATTGGCTACTGGGTATGAGGGGATGGGGAAGATGAAGAAGCGTTGATTAATGACGTGATATCCTCTCTTTTCTTTTTTAATTTAAATTTTCCTTTTCTATGTTTTCTTTTTGTTGCCCACTTGCCCGCCCAAATTATTCACTTGCCCGCCCAAATTTAGTGAGTTTTTCGTCTTTTTTTTTTTTTTTTTTTTTTTTTTTTGGGTAAGATTGTAATCGAATCTAGGAAAACTAGGTATACGACTTAAATGGTATCTAATTTTCAAGTAAATATAAATGGTATATGATTGGAAACAAATCACTACTGGAACAAAATCGGTTTTTATTGATATTATAAAAGTTGAAATTTTTTGATAAAAGTGAGAAACCTTATACCGTATATATTTTCCTTTGTTTCCATTTTATCGAATTTTGGCAATAGTTTTATATTGTTGTGTACTACAACTACATATATATCCACATTTGACTCATCATATATAGAAATTGAAACTAACAACTATCAGAATTGGATCAACACCCCAATGATTCTGTCTCGATCCAATTCAATCTGAGTTTTACATGAACTATTGTTAATTAACTTGGCCTATTCTATTTCACCACACTCTACATAACCTAAGAACTAGAACTTAGGCGGAGCGAGTTAGTGGTTTCCCAGTAGTGGTTGTACGGATATTTAGGGATATTTAGAAATATTATTCTTAATTTTCATAAAGTGGTTGATGTTGAACCATACTTTTATCCCTACCAGAGCCCACAGGAACAAGAAAGAACATTCCATACATTTTGTGAGATATTGATGTTGATTCTGAACAAATGAACTTTGTTCAAGAAAGCACCAAACTCATGACAGAGTCGGGTCTTTTATCTTACACGCTTCTTTATCCTGGAAGATATATATATATATATATATATATATATATATATATATATATATATATATATATATATATATATATATATATATATATATAAATGACATGAATCCTTGCATCGTAACCCAATTGAACTAAATATTTATCAACCCCAAAAAAATTTCAATTAATTTTTGGTACATGATATTATGATGTCAAAATTACAATAATATTCAATACTGATTTGAACTAACCAAATTCAAATTGACTATTACATGATATTGTGAAATGACTTAATCGATTTGAATGAGCCAACATCATATATATTACTCTCATCCAATTTTAATCGACAATTATCTGAGAAAAAAAATATATCCACACACTTACATTGTTCGGAATATCGATCAATTTGACTCGAAATAGAATTATACTAAAAATAATATATAGTGATCTGAAATTGACCCAATTCTAATGAACCAATCAGTCCGGATGACCAGGCCCGGCCCATTTCATAAGCTAGAAGCAATAATTATATTAGTGTTACCTTTTATGGCAACAATTTTTCTTAAACTGTTACCTATTATGGCAACAGTTTAAAATTGTTGCCATAGTGATAACTTAGGCAACAATATTCATATTTGTTGCCTTTCAAGACTTAAGGCAACAGTTTTGTGATTGTTGAATTAGGAATGATTTTTGGAAATCATAGTTCAATGTAACACTACCAAATCTGTTGCCATAGCCCACAATGAGTAAAAGTTTTTTTATTGTTGTTAAAATTCTGTTGCCTAAACCCTGTTTTGTTGCTAGCGGCAGAGCAAAGTACAAATAGGAGAAGGGAGTGGATGCCAGAGGACAGACATACGAAAGCAAAAAAGCTAGAATACTCATACTCCATTTTTTAACAGTTGATTCTCAATTGTATTAGTCAAAAACCGTTGATAATGCGATCCTTGGTGGGACACAGGCTTCCCCCTGTGGTTTTTCCTTCACATCGGAGGTTTTCCACGTACAAAAATTCTTTGAGTCTTTTTCAGCAAATCTTCATTTATACTTTATCGATTTATCATTATTTCAACTCCAATTCATTCGATAGTTTATAGGATTACAACGCGATCAAGTAGATAAATCCACCAAACAATCCGATTGACCCAGTCAAGAAGTTTTTTACCAAAACAATTTGGCACCCACCGTGGGGCTATCTATTTGAAAAATCCTTTAAAACAATTATCATTATGTCAGCTGCTGGAAGCGAATCACCTCGCACCCCGGAAACCAGAGCTATCATGTTTGAGGACGGCAATACGTCGAATGCGCCACAAGGGTCACTTACCGAAGTTCTTTCACATTTGAAGAAGTCAAGAGCCCAATATTCCGAGCAGAGGAGGAGGACGGAAGAACTGGAAAGAGAGTTAGCCAAGGCCAATGCTATACTAGAATCAGGTCGATCAACGGCAGGAGGATCAAAGAGATCTGGCCAGAAGAACATCTCGGACATACCAGTCATGGAGAGCATTGATCCTGATCCTCCCCTTCAAGATGAAGCCCAGGCTCAATTCGTAAGATATAGGGGGCATCAGATCCGCACAGACGGAGCAAGATCAAACCAAGATGCATCCCAGGGGATCACCATCCTCTAATATGCTCCGAGAAATGAGCAATTGCAGCTCAATCAAGAACAGTCGGATACAGGTAGGTCTCTGATTTCGAATATCATGGCAAAAATTAACCCGGTACTTGTTGCTTTACGACAGGAAATACAGGGAGTACGACAGCAGGTTGTCAGGGTGCCAGGAGTGGCCCCCCCAATCGAGCCGGCTGCTCCTGACTCACATCGGGACTCACCATTCGCCCGGCATATCGCCGTCAGGATTATTCCAAAGATCCCACGATGCCCTGACAACTCGATCTATGAAGGAACTTCAGATCCGGAAGAGCATATCCGATGGTACAAGACCTTCATGAAGACTCAACCCATCAGAGAGGAAGATGAGGATGCAGCCATGTGTCGAGGTCTAAGCCAGACTTTGAGAGGTCCGGCTCTCACATGGTTCAGTAACCTTCCCAATGGTTGCATCTTCTCCTGGGCCGAGTTAGAAACTGCATTCAACCAGCAGTTTGCCAGCAGCAGGAAGCCGATCAAAAGGACCAGTGATCTGTATCGAGTTGTTCAAAGGCAAAATGAGACCCTCAGGGATTTCCTTTATCGCTTTAACAACGAAAAGATATCGATCCCTCGATATGACATTCCCACGGTTATCGAAGCATTCAGGCAAGGTTTGGTCATAGATTCTGAACTTTATAATGAACTAACAAAATACCCTTGTTCTACCTTCGAAGATGTGCAGGCCAAAACACTAGCTCAAATCAGGCTAGAAGAAGACAAGATGAACAGACCAAGCTATCAAGAGCAATCGTCAAGAAAGCAGCACGCGAGTCGATCGAGCTACAAGACCTCCCCGTACTCACGACCCGATGTTATCGCGGTCAGAGGACAATCAGACTGGCGGAATGAGCAGACAATCCAAGAGCAGGGATTCAATATCTCTTGTTCGCGATTGGTCGAGTACCTCGAATCGTTGGGTGACTCAGTCAGATGGCCCAAAAAGAACTCTCCAAATCCCAAAAGGGATCAGAGTAAGTGGTGTGATTTTCATTCTGAAACAGGTCATACCAACGAAGAATGCATCGCACTAATGAAAGAGGCAGCGCGACTCCGCAAAGCAGGACTTTGCAAAGACATCCTAAAAAAGGGAGTCAACACCGGATCGGTCATCGTGGACGCATATCCCAATGACCTTTTTTCTGGTGCAAAGGTAATTAATTGCATTTCTGGTGGATCAGAAATATGTGGACTAACATACTCTACAGCCAAAAGGAATGCCAAGGTAAACAGCCTACGCCCCAATACAAGCAGGTAGAGAGTCGAGGACATCCCCACCATCAGCTTCGATGAATCGGATGCAGACGGACTTGACGAGGAACATCATGATTCCTTGGTCATCTCCATAAATGTCGGACCTTGCCTTGTCAAACGAGCCCTGATCGATAACGGAAGCTCCGTCAACATAGTTTTTCTGGAAGCATTGAAAGAAATGGGCATCCAGGAAAAACACATTACGAAGAAATCGACTCCACTACTCGGATTCAGCGGCGAAACTAAGTTGTCAATTGGAGAAATCTGATTGCCAACTCAGGTAGAAGGTGTAAACTCTTTTGAAACTTTTACTGTAGTCGATTGTCTATCTCCCTATAACTTGTTGTTAGGTAGACCATGGATACACAACCTCAAGGCGGTACCATCCACCTACCATCAATGCATCAAGATACAATCAAGATGGGGTGTGGTGCTCGTCCGAGGGGATCTCAGAGCTGCTCGCGAATACTACACGACCTCGCTCAAGATCAGAAACGTGGAAAAATCTTCGCAATAGCAATCAAAGAGACTCTATGTGACTAATCAAATAATTGAAGAAAATAGATTGGACTTCCAAGAAGTCCGGATCAGAGAGGATCAACTTGACAGGAAAATTCAAGTGGGGACAGACATTCCCCATGAAATTTATCCTAGTCTAATAGAATTCCTGAGATCTAAGGAAAACTGCTTTGCATGGTCACATAGAGACATGACAGGTATAAGCCCAGAGGTAATCACTCATAAGCTCAATATAGACCAATCATATAAACCTGTCAAACAGAAACGAAGAAAATTTGCACCCGAACGCAATCAGGTCGTGGACGAAGAAGTTCAGAAGCTCCTTGACATGGGGATGATCAGAGAGGTAATGTACCCTAATTGGTTGGCTAACGTGGTTGTCGTACAGAAAAAGAATGGAAAATGGAGAATGTGCGTCGATTATACGGATTTAAATAAAGCATGTCCAAAAGACCCTTTTCCGTTACCTCATATTGACGCCATGGTCGACGCCACTGCTGGGCACGAAATGCTGACCTTCATGGATGCATCGAGTGGATTCCATCAAATCAAGATGGATCCGAAAGATCAAGAAAAAACTGCCTTTATGACAAATCGAGGTATTTATTGCTATACATCTATGCCGTTTGGTCTAAAAAATGCAGGTGCAACCTGCCAAAGACTCGTAAACATGATGTTCAAAGACCAGATTGGAGACATCATGGAAGTTTACATTGATGACATGGTAGTAAAGTCTAAAAAAGCAACAGATCATGTAGAACACTTGAAAATAGCCTTCGATATCTTGGAAAAGTATAACATGAAGCTGAACCCGGCTAAATGTAACTTTGGGATGTCGGCGGGTAAATTCCTTGATTACATGGTCACAAAGTGAGGAATTGAGGCGAGTCCAGAGCAAATCAAAGCAATCATCGACCTTCAACCACCGAAGTGCATCAAAGACGTACAAAAACTGACGAGGAGGGTCGCAGCGCTCAACAGATTCATCTCAAGGTCATCCGACAAGTGCAGATTGTTCTATGACACATGGAGAAAGAATAAGCAATTTACATGGACAGAACAGCATTATCAGGCCTTTTAGGCCATGAAAAAATACTTGACAACAGCCCCGCTGCTTACCAAACCAAACCCAGGTGATATCTTATACCTTTATTTGTCAGTCACAAAAACCCCCGTGAGCGGAGTATTAGTCAAGGAAGAAGACGAACAGCAGTGTCCTATTTACTATGTGAGCAAATCCCTCCTAAATGCAGAATCCAGGTATTCCTATTTAGAAAAATTAGTTCTTGCATTGGTAATGTCATTAATTAAACTACGACCTTACTTCCAAGCTCATAAAATTATTGTCAAAACTAACTATCCGATAAGATCCGTGATGTTAAAACCAGAACTATCGGGCAGGATGGCAAAATGGTCTGTACAACTAAGTACTTATGACATCACATATGAACCAAGAACGGCGAACAAGTCACAGCCATTAGCTGATTTCGTGGTTGATTTCAGCCCGAACATCCAACCAAAAGCAGAAGTCGAGGTCCAACAGTTGGAGCAAGATGATGACCAGGGGACATGGACTTTGTTCACCGATGGCGCAGCAAATGTGCGGGGGACAGGTTTAGGAATTGTGCTGAAATCACCACGAGGAGACATAACACCTAGAGCTATCAGCTGTGAGTTCAGGACAACGAACAATGAAGCAGAATACGAGGCACTCCTCATTGGTCTGACAGTTGCAATCGATCTGAAGATCAAAATCATCGAGGTAAACAGTGATTCACTCCTAATTGTTAATCAGATTAATGGATCATATGCAGCCAAAGACTCTAAAATGTTAGCCTACCTCGATAAGACCAAGGAGCTAATAGCCCAATTCCAAAAGTTCAAAATTCAGCAAGTTCCACGTGACCAAAATGTCCAAGCAGATGCCTTAGCCGCCCTCGGATCAAGTTTCAAACCCACAAATCTAAATCATATCCCCATAGTCCACATTCTGAAATCGAGCCTAGAATCATACCCTACACAGACAGATTCACCCGAGAGAATCCTAGAGATACAACAATCAGATACCGGTTGGACAAAACCGTACATCGAATGGTTAAAAAATAATATTATCCCAAAAGGACTTGATAAAACAGAAGCTCGATCATTTAGAATTAGGCATCAAGATTTACATTAAGGGAGGGGGTATTGTTTAGAAAATCACTTTCAGGTTCTTTGCTTCGATGCCTCGAGCACAATCAAGCACAAGTAATCCTCAAGTCAACACATGAAGGTGAATGTGGGAATCATGCAGCTGGAAAGAGTCTCTCAAGAAAAGTACTACTGTCAGGGTATTACTGGCCAACCATGAGAAGAGACTCGATCGAGTTCGCCAAGAAGTGCGATGCTTGTCAACGGCATGCTCCGATGATACATCAACCTGCAGAACTCCTTCATCCGATATCATCCCCTTGGCCCTTCATGAGATGGGGGATGGATATTGTAGGTCCGTTACCAAAAGCACCAGGAGGACGACTTTATTTCCTTGCCATGACAGACTACTTTTCGAAATGGATCGAGGCAGAGGCGTTCACTTGCATCAAAGAATCACAGGTAATATCTTTTATTAAAAGAAACATAATATGCAGATTCGGCATAGCCTCATCGATCATATGCGACAATGGAAAGCAATTCATCGGAGGTAAGACGTCAAAATTTTGTGCTAAGTGGAACATCGATCTCTTAAAATCTGCGCCAAGATACCCACAATCAAATGGTCAAGCAGAATCAAGTAACAAGATCATCCTGGAAAACTTGAAAAAGAATCTGACTGACAAGGGGACAGATTGGGTAGAGCAGCTGCCATACGTACTTTGGGCATATCGGACTACTCCAAGAAACGCAACGGGTCAAACACCCTATTCATTAGTATTCGGAGCCGAAGCAGTACTCCCAGCTGAAGTCATAATCCCTACCTTCCGATACGGGACAATGACAGAGGAAGAGAATCGGGATCACATGACAGCTAGCTTAGATACAATCGACGAGCCTCAAGTAGATGCCAAGATCCGAATGGCATCACATCAACAAGCCGTAGCAAGAAGCTTCAACAAGATTGTTAGGGTCAGAGTCTTCCAGGAAGGGGACTTGGTACTCAAAAAGGTCTATTACAAGAAAAAAGACGAGCCAGATAACAACCTGAACCCCGATGGGAGGGACCATATCTGATAGATTCCCTTGTCCGACAAGGAGCATACAGGTTGTCAACGCTCGATGGTACTATGATGGAGCGACCGTGGAACGTCTCCAGCCTCAAACGGTATTACTGTTAAAAGAAAAAGAAAAAAGGGTAATATACGGTATACATACACTTAGCACCTTCCCGCACTTAAGTATTTTTCTGAATATTCTGAAAAATACTACATTTTTATCATCTATGCACACCATTCTAACTTGAGCGTCGGAGGACCGTTGGCGTTACCAACCCTAGCGATGTTGCTCGATTTTGCAGGAACACGATAAGGACAGTCCTACACACACATTCAAGTCGACTTCAAAACATTTACATGATACGCATCACAGTACCTGATGACTACAACACAATACACTACGGATACATCATCCTAACCGGTGGACACACACTACCCACTCATATTCCAGGTACGGAAACACAAGCTAGCTACTACAACTAATGCATGACGTCAATCACAACAATAAACACAACAATTTATATCAAACATAGAGATAATTAACCTAGACGTTCATCCAGGATTAAAAGCATACTGTTCCAAAACGACAGAAAAGACAACAAAAACTGTCTGACAACTTAAAAAACAAGCTAAAAACTAAGCTTGATCAACATTGTCAGGGACGATCTCCTTATCAGTCGGACAACCGACGACCACATGTGGAGGTCCGATTTCATCTACAGAGATTGAGCTATTATCTACCTTGGAAGTCTCTTCCATCGGACTGACACGCTCCTTGACAAGATCTGTGGCCCCATCAATTTGATCAGTTTCTTCTGCAACAGGATGATCAGCAGCAGCAGAATTGACCTCTTTTTCTTCTGAGTCGGGATCACCTTCTACATCGTGAAGCATCCTCTTTAAGAGAGCACGGTCCCAATTCTGCCCAGAAGTGTCACCAGCTTCGAAGTCAGACAACATTTGAAGTTTGGCCCTAACCGTGTACATGACAGCATTCAATTTCTCTTGCCTATCGTGTTCTTCTATCATAGCGGCCTGAGAATGGTTTGCAGCTTCTAGCTCCTTGAACTTTTTCTTCAATAGTTGGAGATCCATCTCCAAACCTCTGACTTTAGAATCTGACTGAGTTTTCTCCCTGATGGCTGTACCATACTCCAACTTCGCTTTGTCACGATCAGCGTTGGCCTCTCTGATTTGATCCTTGAGATGGGCCACCTCACTCATCATGACTGACAGCTTCTTGTAAACAGTCGTGGAAGACAGCAGGGCCTACGAGATAAGAAAAATAAAAGATCAGATTGGTGGAAACAAGTATGAATAATTAATCAGATTTAAGGTGATGCACTTACATGGTAACATGCACCGATACTCTGCTGGGATAACTCTAGGGCATTTTCTTTTACGAAGTCAGCAGGGAGCTTAATTCCAGCTGCCTGAGCGATTTGGTCCCCGGCCTTTCTCAAGTCCTCGACTCCGATCATCTCAAGAGAAACAGGAGTCACCTCGATTTTCCTTTTCTTCTCTGTCGGATGGGACGGCTTAGGAACCTGTTTTAACTCAACAGGGGCCTTCCTCACCATTTTGATCTCAGGTTTGGGCTTTTTATCTTTCATCAGATCAGCATACGCCTGCATTGGGTCGATGACACCCAACCCACTGGAACGAGTCCTTTGGCTGACAGAAGTGCCTACAAGACATCAGGGAATGTTACTCGACACACATATTTATCAAAAGAATTAACAACTTAGAAAAAACTGGAGATCGGACTTACTTGTAGACATCTTTGGAGAATTAAGGGGGGCGGCGATTGAATCAGGATCGACTTGTTGTTCCCCTGTGATCACAATGTCCTCTGAGTCGCTGACCTCTGGTGTCTCACTTACACCCCTCTTTTTCTTCGCTGTGGTCAGAGCAAAGTGACCAATGGTACCAGGAAAAGTCCTCTCGGATACAGGAATTCTGAAGATCGCCTTGATGGCCTCAGTGTTGACGCCAACTTCAGAATTGAAGTATTCACCAGCTGCACAAACAAGGAAGTAAGAACAAGATTAAGAAAGTGGGAAAACAAACCACACTCATCTGAGAAGTCAATTACCTTTGGGATTCCATTCTGATCGAAGCTCAGAGCCGAATTTGCCCAAAGAACTCTTCTTGACAAAGAAGAAGAAATGTGCCCATTTCCTATCTTCTGATGAACCAGGTATGCTGACTATGTCAATCCCCTTAGTCCTAACACCCAATCGACCATTGGCATATTTCCTAAAGTCGTACGCAGTACTCAACACATCCCACCCCCACTCAAGCGTATGTGTGAGGCAAATATGCTCCATTAACACCAGTAACCTCCAAAAACCGGGGAGATATTGGTCCAAGGGGGTATCTAAAGCCCCGACTATGCTCATCATAGACTCAGTATAGGGGATGGGGAGTTTCAATCTAAATGGGTACTCATACATACAGACGAACTCGTCGTTGACCCAGTCAGCGCGAATCGGGGAATCGGGGGAAGGGATTAGCAATACAGCATTATCAGGAATTAGACCTTGATTTTTCATCAAAGTTTCAAATTCAGGATCTAAAAGACACTCAAAAGCAGCTAAGTTCCTATGTTCAGAACGGGTAAAGGTAACCCTATTGATTTCAGCGGAAGAAATTTCTGATTTTGAAGAACTAGGTTTTGATGCGATGGATTTCTTTCCCATTACTAATCAAGTATAACAAGGAATATTACCTGGATGAAGGCAAAGAAGGTGATTCAGGGATCGCACAACCCACGAGAATGGATTACGATGAATGACGATTTGGGAGGAGAAGTGTGGAAATTGAATTGGGGGCGATTTCAAATTAGGGTACTGATGGTAGAAGAGGGGAGCTATATTTATACTGGTGGGTGAGAGACGTTGGAGAAATCATAGCAGTTGTGGACTTTTAGAAGCTAACGGACACTTATGGGAAGATGTGTTGCCTAGGGAGTTGATTCCTAAAGATAAAGTTTTATCTTTAGAAATCAGGGGACAATTGTTTGGGCAGTAAAATTCTACTCGATGTAGGACTCTTGGATGCAGTCTGATACCCAATGCTCGATAGCTAGAATATTGGTGTCCGACACTCGATGCGTATCGGATAGCCCTAGTACTCGACAGCAGCAAGACAAGGTCAAATAAAGAAGTTGTTTGACTGCCTAACAACAAGTATTATGGCGTGAAATGTGGAATTGGTTGAAAATAATCTGGATGAGCTGTTAGTGGACTATAACAACTTTGAAAGACGTTGGAGGATTGGACGAGCGGAAAATGGGGTGGACTTGGTGAAGAGAAGATATAGGAGCGGTTGGGTACATGGAGAGAAATAAGGAAGTGGCCATTGGAACCCTAGCGGCAGAGCAAAGTACAAATAGGAGAAGGGAGTGGATGCCAGAGGACAGACATACGAAAGCAAAGAAGCTAGAATACTCATACTCCATTTTTTAACAGTTGATTCTCAATTGTATTAGTCGAAAACCGTTGATAGTGCGATACTTGGTGGGACAAAGACTTCCCCCCGTGGTTTTTCCTTCACATTGGGAGGTTTTCCACGTACAAAAATTCTTTGAGTCTTTTTCAGCAAATCTTCATTTATACTTTATCGATTTATCATTATTTCAACTCCAATTCATTCGATAGTTTATAGGCTTACAACGCGATCAAGTACATAAATCCACCAAACAATCCGATTGACCCAGTCAAGAAGTTTTTTACCAAAACAGTTACCAATATTACTAATAATGAACCGATAATAAGGGAGAAAACTAAAACCAAGATAGAAAATGTTGATGATGCGGACGTCAATGCAATTCCAGCGCCGATCACGCTTTCGAATTATCTGGTTGCTGCGAAATCTCAAAGGCCAAATGCTAGAAATGTGGTAAGCTGTAAAACTGATACAATTTCTGTCTCGGATAATTCCTCTGTCCTAGTGGCTGGAAAATTGGATATGAATGTGGGTGATAATTATGGAATAACTGATGAGCCACCTATTGACATGAATTTTATTTCATGCCGCTGTAACTGGGAATACTGAGAATAATGTAACTGTTGAGGAGGGAAATAAATCTAAGGAAACTCAATTTAAACTCAAAGGAATGCAGCTTGAATTTGTTGAACTTGATGGAGAAATTAAGATTGACCTGGAGGATTTTGAAGAGGAATTGAAGTATTGGGAGAATACTCTAGTTTCTCTTGTCATTGGAGCAAAGCCCACTGAAATTAACCTGGCTGAGTATGCTCGGAAGCACTGGAATTTTGTGAAAATGCCATCAATTCAATACATCAAGAGGGGGTGGTTTTTCATAAAATTTGATACAAAGGAGGACATGGAGTGTGTCATGAGGAAAGGGCCATGGTATTATGGTGAATGTGTCATCATCTTGAAAGCTTAGTCTCCAACCTTCAGTCAAGAAATGGAAAACATATCCAAAGTCCCTATTTGGGTGCTCTTTCCAGATCTTGACCCTCATTACTGGACCCCAAAAGCTCTAAGCAAGATCGCGAGCTCGCTAGGGAGACCATTCTTTGCTGATGTTAAAACCACCCTAAAGGAAAGCCTATCCTTTGCTAGAGTCCTTGTGGAGATTGATGTCTCAAAGGAGATGCTGGACTCTGTCACTATCAGCACTCCTTATGGAATCAGTGTTCAGCACATAAAATATGAATGGGTGCCATACCACTGTTCCTGCTGTAATAAGCTTGGACATGAGAGTAAGAGATGCAAAATGGCTAAAAAGGGCATGGAAAAGCCTGTCAAGATAAGATAAATCTATAAGCCAAAAGCTATTGAGACTGTGACATTAGTGCAGGAGGGTGAACCTGTAATAGAGAAGGATGTGGACGAGAAGAATGGAGAAGAGCAGACACCCTCAGTTAGCATTACAAAACGAAATGCTAATCATATGGGATCAAAGCCAGTTGACAAAGAGGGGTTCACTCCTGTGATGGGGAAAAAAGCTAGGCTCTCACTGTCAAAGAGACTATCTTCTATTGAGAATAGATATCAGATATTGCAGGATCTTGAGCAGGAAACTGAAACAAAGGAGCAAAAGATAGAATTAGTGGAGCAATGTATATTATGGATGATGACACAGACCCTAGAGGGGGTCATGTGTTGCGATGATTCTATCAACTTGGAACATTAGGGGCTGCAACAAGCCCCTAAAGCAGCAGGAAGTCCTATACCACATTAACCATAATAGAATTGAGTTCCTGGGCCTACTTGAGACTCGAGTAAAGGAAACCAGAGGGAAACAAATACTCAATAGGAAACTTCAGAGATTCAACACCTGTGACAATTATTCTCATCATGGGAATGGTAGGATCTGGTTGATATGGAATAGAAGAAATGTCACAGCTGACATCCTTACAAAGGGAGCGCAATTTATCCATTGTAAGATAACATGTCTCAAATCCCATTTTGAATGTTATACTACAGTGGTGTATGGTTGTAATAAAGGAGTGGAACGAGTTGAGCTATGGAATTTATTTCAAATGCAGCAAAGAGCATTAATATATCTTCGACCATCATGGGGGATTTCAATGTTGTTTTGCATAGTAATGAGAAACTGAGTAAGGCGGCACTGAACAACAAAGATGTGGATGACTTCTATAATTGTATTTGCACAGCTGGTCTTATTGATCTTCCTGGCACGGGATGCCAATACACATGGACAAACCTGCAGGAAGGTGAGGATGCAGTTTGGGCTAAACTAGATAGAGCTTTAGCTAAAGGTGCTTGGACAAATAGCCAAGTCAACACAACAGTGTTCTTTCCACAACCCGGCTTATTTGATCACTCCCCTGTCATTGTTGATGTAAATATGGGTATAAAGGAGGGCATAAGAGGATTCAAATTTCTGACCCATTGGTGTGAAGATGCTGGATTTGTAGAGATAGTGGAGCAGGCCTGGAATCAAAACTTCATCGGAACAAAAATGTACAAATTAGTCTCGAAGCAGAAAGCTGTGAAGGATGCTCTAAGGGCTCTGCATAAGGAGAAATACTCAAATATCAGTGATAGAGTCTGCAAATGCAGAGATGAACTTCACAATTCTCAAAAGGCTCTTCAGGACAACCCAAGTAATGCAGACTTACTCCAAATAGTCAAAGAGCTAAAGATTCAGCTAGGAAAATTGGAAAAAGCTGAAATTAGCTTTTATTATCAGAGGCAAAAATTAGGGATATCAAAATGAATGATGCTGGAACCAGCTACTTTCATGCTAAAGTTAAAGAAAAGAGGGCTCGCTCCTACATTGGAAGAATTCGAGATATGAATAATAATCTCCACTCTGATCCTGAGAATGTCAACAAAGCCTTCTTGAACTATTATCAGCACCTGTTAGGGACATCACTAGCTGTGGCAGGTTTTGATGGAAGCCTTTTTATGGGTAACTCTATAAATGAGGAAGATCAAAGCTTATTAACCAAAGAATTCTCTGAAGTGGATGTTAAAAATGCACTCTTCTCTATTGATGATGACTTAAATAGTCCAGGGCCTGATGGGTATACATCAAAATTCTACAAAAGCACATGGCATATAATTGGAAAAGATCTTAGTGCTGCCATCCTAAGTTTTTTCTAGACAGGGAAGCTCCTCAAGCATGTCAATTCCACCCTCATTGCCTGGTCCCTAAAAAGAGCACCCCTGAAACAGTGATGGATTTCAGGCCAATATCTTGCTGCAACACCATTTATAAGATTATAAGCAAGATGTTGGTTAGCAAACTGCAGCTTGTGCTAGCAAAAATAGTTGGAGAGGAGCAATCAACATTTATCACGGGGAGGAGCATCTTTGAGAACATTCTCCTCTCGCAAGAACTGATCAGGAAATATGACAGGAAGCACATTTCTCCAAGAAGCACAATCAAAGTGGATATTAGAAAAGCTTTCGACTCTGTATCTTGGTCTTTTATGGAAAACTTCATGGCTTGCTACCAAATTTCCGAAAAGTTTATCAACTGGATAAGAGTTTGCTTAAGTACCACTCAAATCACCCTGAGTATAAATGGTAATCAGACAAGCTACTTTGCAGCAAAAGAAGGACTAAGACAGGGGGATCCACTGTCCCCCTATCTTTTTGTATTGTGTATGGAGGGCTTGTCGAGGTGCCTGAGGAAGCTCATTCATGCCCCTGGATTCAATCAGCATCCAAAGTGCAACAAGATTAAACTGGATCACCTGCTATTTGTTGATGATCTGCTGGCTTTTGCTAGAGGAGATGCAAAGTCAGTCAGTATAGTTGCAAAAGCTCTTAAAACCTTTGAGGATCAGTTTGGCCTTACAGCTAATCCTCAAAAAATTAGCGTCTATTTGGGAGGGGTTAAGACTGAGGAAATCAGAAGAATTGCTGGAAAAACTGGATACACTATAGGGAAATTTCCTTTCAAATATCTTGGTGTCCCCCTTCACTCCACTCGCTTAACAGCTTCAATGTACCACCCCCTAATGGAGAAAATAAAGGTTAAGCTGATGCATTGGTCGAATAGCTTCCTCTCTTATGCAGAAAAATTGCAACTTATAAACTCTGTCATCTTGGGATTGCAAACATTCTGGGATTCGGTGTTGCTTCTCCCTTTGGTAGTTTTGAAGAAAATTAGCAGGCTCTGCAGAAAAAATTTTGGAGCATCACTGAAAACCATGATCAAATGGCTAAGGTTGTGTTCTCCAAAAAAGGAAGGTGGTTTAGGCACAAAAGAGGTACTAAGCTGGAACAAAGCATTATTCACAAAGTGGATTATAAAGTTGCAGCATGGAAATGACTCTATCTGGTGCAAATTGGTTGCTGCATACTGATGTGGTGTGATGATGGTGCGTTAATCCGTATGTTTTAGGCGTCTTGGGGTGTGTTTGAGCATTGTTTTATCGTGATTCGTGCACCACACCATTAGTAGTAGTTTTGGAGCTTATACGTGGGTTTTACGAGGATTTTATTGCTCCGAACTTTTTGGTAGGCCGTGGACGGAATTGGAGTACCGAGCCTTGATTCGGATCGTGATTCATGGAGAAGACGGCTCGGTTGCGTAGTGGATTCACGCGGAAGCTCGAGATTAGGAGCGGAGAAGAAGAAGAAGAATTCGAATTCCTCGACTCGAGAGGTGCTTCCTCGAGTCGAGGATTCACACGCTCGACTCGAGGAACACTTCTCTCGAATCGAGAATTATCTCGCTCGATTCAAGAATCCCTTTCACGAGTCGAAAATTCCGTCGCTCGATTCGAGGATTTCTCTCCTCGAGTCGAGAATATTAGCTTCCGGGAAATTTCCGAGGAGCTAATGACGGTTTCTTTTTGCTTAAGAAATATCTATTTCGTCTTGTAGTATCTTTTGGACTTATATTTAATAAAAGGGGCATGAAACCCCTCCCTAGTGATTATCACCATTTCATATTATTTTTCATCTAGTTTTCAATTTAGAGAAAGAAACTCAAGGAGAATTAGTATTTTTATTATGATTTCAATTTCAAATATTTATTATGATTTCAATTTCAAATATTATTGTAATAATTAGTATGGGAGGCTAATCCCCTTCCTAGACTCTTGGTGTAATCAATTCTTCATCCTATGTATTAGTAAGTATTTTTCTCTCTATTTTGCCTTTAACTTCATTATAATTAATTCCTTGTTCTTTAATGCATGATTTATCCTTGTTTTATCTAATTAGCTAATAGATTAGACTTGGGTATTTCATATGCTTGGTTGATAATTGGTGGTCATTGATTATTAGCCTAAAAGAAAGCAACTTTCACATGATTAGTGTCGCGGTTGCGGCTGATTAGTGATTTGGGAATTAATTAGGCAACTAATAGATTAGATTTGATTAGTGTCGCTGTTGCGGCTAATTCGATACTAATTTATGTCGTTCTCAATTCCTTGCTCTCCATGCCTTTGGTTGTGATTTGTTTGAGTGGTCACTAGATAAATTATGACTAAAAGGAGGGGAATTTGGTAGCGGTTGCTCAAATTCCCCATAAAAGAGGATTAATTGGTTAAAACCGGGATTGTTAATGAATTGGTTATATCAGAGAGAGGTAAAACTTACTATACTAGGGTGTTGGAAGAAATTATCACCGAGGGTCGCTTTAATCAACTTGATATCTCGTTTATTTTGCTTTAATCCAACTTTCAAACCAAAAACCCCCTATTTAATTGCTTTATTTATTTTGTTTATTTGTTTTCCGCATAGAATTTGCATATTAGGCTATCCCTCTTCCTTGTGGATACGATACCCACTTACCCTTGCTAGTTAGCTTGATTTAGTGGTAATTTGACTAGCTGAATAACAACTTTCTAGCTTGTCACATACTACCTGAAAGACAAAGATCTTTGGAATGTGGGAAAGAATGGAGATTGCTCATCAGCTTGGAGAGGAATTATGAGTATTAGAGATGAGATTATGGCTGCTACAGGAGATATAAATGCAGCAAAGAAGCAGGTTTCTGAATGGAGCAGCTGTCAAAATAAAAGTATACAGATATACGATTTCTTCAGGGAAAAGTATGGCAATGTAAAATGGTATAAAGCTATGTGGGACGCTTATGGAGCTCCAAAATGGGCTGTCATTGCTACCGTGGCTGCCCATAATGCTTTGCCTACTACTGACAATCTTCGGAAAAGGAGGATTTGCCCTCCAAACTGGTGCACCCTCTGCAAATGCAATGAAGAATCGGGTAAGCACCTGTACTTTGTCTGCGAGTTCTCAAGCAAGGTATAGACTACAATCCTTGGCTGGCTAGGTTATAAGGGAAGAAGCTGGACCATTGATCATGAACATAGATGGTTCAAACGAAACAAGCATGCTAAACACCACATACTCAGGACAGCTCTAATGTGTACGATATACGAGATTTGAATGGAGAGAAATAGTCGTATCTTTTCGGACACTAGTCGTAGTATAGAGCAAATTTTATTTAATATTAAGTACCATGTTTGCATAAGACTAGTCGATAAACTTAGTAACTATATTCCTAATTTTTAGGAATTTTTGCGTCTTCTCTGGGTAGTACTCTGCAATCCTTGGTGAGAGTCTGTAATGGTTTTAATTCAAAATTTGAAATAAAACTAAGCTAATTCTTACCAAAAAATAAAAGAGGCAATTGGGCCAAGTCATACATATAGCCCAAAGATAGGCCCGTGGCTATAGGCCCACCAGGAATTAGGGTTTCCACTCTATACATATGGAGTCATCCTCATTCGTTTTCAGGTTGGAAAAATCAGAGAGAAGAAAATCCCTATAAGAATTATCTACAAACTCCCAGCCACACGCAATCAACAAGCATATATGTGCCGCCTGCAAATCAATGAACGCGAGTTCAAACAATCAAATACAAGGAGAGATTCAAGTCCCCTGCAAATCTTTCAAGAACAACGACAACGCACGCGAACGACGCGTGCACCCCCTGCTGCTGTAGTAGAATTCAGAGGAAACATAGACTACCTTCACTGACGTGTCGTATCTATGTTGTTACAAATAATCACGTATCCCCGTATCCGTATTGTGTCGTGTTCGTGTCTTTGTTTCCTAGGCTACCAAGATTTGGTAGCTATTGGAGAATTGTTAAAAAGAATACGTAGATAAAGTCCGGAATAAAAAAAAATAATAATAAAATAAAGACATCTCCTTTATCTTTATTTGACGAATCCTTTCTTTTGCTCCCGTATCCTTTTGCTTTCTACACCACTTTAATTTTCCCACCATTTTTTTGCATGATACTCTTTAGTCTTTGTCCCCCAAACTCTGCTTATTACTCTCTTCTCATCACACATCAGGTCCTCTCTTTTTACGTCTTCGTACTCAAACTCTACTATTCCCAATCCTTGATCAATCTAGCTACTTTCCTTTCCTTCTCTACCCATTGTTTACTTATCGTGTTAAAAAAACACGACAAGTTTTGTGACACTTTATTATTTAGGGATCAAATTACAACGTTAGCTACTCATTAAGTACAACAAGTATCCGAACTAGATCTATTCATCTATATATATAGTATAGTTTATTGGAGAGGCAGATAGACGTGAGCAGGTTTTGTATATCTACTTCTTGTACGCAGGCCTTGATGATCATTTTTTTCTAAACTTATTCGTTTTCTTCATTCCTTAACTTCTCTAAATATATTTACCAATACGTGAGGGTGATTCAAGTCCTCTACATTATTTTGTGTTCCTTAAGGACTGTAACATAATTTTTGTATTTTATCTTGTTAAATTTTCGAAACCAAATTTTTTCATTTCAGTTTTCGTATTCCAGACTACATACCTTGTTAATCCAGTAGATTAATTACATGAGGAAGTTTGAGTATGAGGAGCTCCGTAAAGCAACCAAAAATTTCTCTATTTCACAAATCATTGGCAAAGGAAGCCATGGATGCATCTACAAAGGTTCGCTCGACGACCGCAAAGTTGTAGCTATAAAGAGATCCTCAACTGGGCTTCAAAATCTCCAAGACAACTCCAAACTCGACAACGAAGCACGGATACTTTGTTCATTACCCAACAAGGCTCACAACGTCGTGAATTTACTCGGAACGAGTCACGACTCGTCCGAGACTAATCAAGAAAACAAGGTCAGCAGTCTAGTGATGGAGTTCATGCCAAATGGTTCGTTACACGACTTGCTACATGCAGCCAACAACGTCACACAAGCTTCAATGTTGTTGACTTGTGAAAGACGTGCACAAATTGCGCTTGAGATTGCTAAAGCCTTACGATTTATACATAGCCTTAAACCAAAGGTTATTCACAGGGACATCAAATCAACCAATATCTTGTTCGACAAGGATTGGAAGCCCAAATTAATCGACTTTGGTTTAGCTATAAGGCTAGATGATGATGAAAATGATCTACTACTCTGCCGAGCTGTCTCAGTGAGTCAACCCGCTGGTACGATTGGGTACTTGGACCCTAATTATACGACCCCATGCATGCTAAGTACAAAGAATGATGTGTTTAGCTTCGGTGTTGTGTTACTAGAGATTATAACTGGTAAGAAGGTAATTGATGCTTCAAGGTCTAACACTTCATTAACCGAGTGGGCGATACCGCTGATCAAACAGCGAAAATACGAGCAACTTTTCGATCAAAAAATGATGATTTCAGGGTTTACGAATGAGGTTATGTCGCAGCTCCTAGGCTTAGCTGCTCGTTGCGTATCGTCAAATGTGGATGATGATCGTCCAACAAGTGATGAAATTGTTAGTGAGATGGAGAATAGTTATTATTGTCTACAACGTGTAAGAATTCCGACTTGGGTGAAGATTTTACGAGGATTTGTCTTTAAAAGAAGACGAAGTAACATTATGACACCCAAGAAACGTGCAAATATTACCACCATCAAATGTGTAGCATGTCAAAGAGATGTACATCAACACAACACCGAATTTTCATCAAGAAAATTATTGTTAAGGGATATTTTAGCTGATGCTACCGATTGATATGTGATCATATTTGGGATTCGAGTCAGAGTTGTTCTGGATAAGCTCAACAAAGCCCTCCTTCAGTTATACGCATGTATGTTGTATATACCACCGCATTGGCCACGTACCAGTTGATCCAAGTGCATCAGGATGATCTACCGAATCGGCCGAGTTACGTTAGGTAACTCGAGGCGAGTTGTAGAGGGGAGGAGGTTAGCTCATATTCGCTCGGTCTTCCAGGAGAGCATGCATGCAGTGCCCTCCAAACGCAAGATTCCTAGAGTTGGTGGGAGAAGTTATGGAATGTGTAGAGTTATATTATGATAAAGCATTTTCTTTCTTGATTGTCCAATATCTTGTATTGGTGGCGTCATTCGATGCCTTTTTTTTTCTTTTTTTTGGGTTGATTCCATGCTTTTTTTGAAAGCTGGATTATTGTTCTCTTGCTTTTGTGTCATCTTGTGGCCTTTGAATGACTGTCCTCTCATCTTTGGTAGTAGGTAAAAAAGCCTATTACTGGTTCTCTCTCTCTCAAAAAAAACCAAAAAAATATCTAGTGCCTTGTTTTTTTTTTTTTTTTTTTTTTTTTAGTGCCATGTTATAATTCTTATAAATCTTTTGGCTCTTCTATGCAATTGACCTAATGTCTCGTTATGGACCAAAAATGACAGATTTCGTACAACGGAACAGAACAGTGAAGGGGTCAGGGTTCATAATACTCGTCTAATGATTACGATGGAGATACCATATACTCCCTCCATTTCATTCATTTGTTTACGTTGGAGTTGGGTTCCCCTCACAAAACTCGACCCAACGTAAATAAATAAATGAAATAGAGGGAGTACTTTGAAATCACCCAAAAGTAATATTCATCTCATCATGTCCAAATTTAGAGTATAATATTACAATGACGACACTAACACAGCCTGTTTAGAAAAGAAGGGAACAATTCACTTCTCTGATAGAGGCCAGGCAACAGCATAATCAGCGTCCTCATGCATGGCGTCGCCTTTTTGCACTATCATCAGAATATGATTCCGAATGACGGTGATCAAGGACACTAATATCGTCAAGTTCGGCTATGGAAAGTAGATATCGGGTGAGCCTCACAAGTTCCCGGTCACTATCCCGGTTAGCATGAGCCTTCCTGAAGGGCCTGATAGTCAAGCCATTCTGTGGATTCATCACGAAGTTCCTTTTCAAATCATCAAACATTATAGTGTTCTTCTCACTGTAATACTGCAACACGCGAAAACAAAAACTTTCAGCATGCCTCACTAAATAAAACTCATTGTGGAAAGCTAACGACTAGGCAAACATTACACAGCACATCTCTTTCCAAATAAGAGATTGCCAAACTATAGCCATCAAGACCCACGAATATCAAGAACGATAAGAGTGAAACGCCATGAATAGTGAAAAACAAACGAATACTTTGTGTCCTATATTAATCATCTTAAACCTCTTAATATTTATTGTGTTTTATGTTTCGCTGAGTACGTAAATATGAACCTTTTAAGCAATGAAAAAGACAAAAAGCAAGTACGAAACATTTGTGCACTGAAACATGTGAACAATGAGAAATACAAAGAGAAGGGGGTTAGCACGGATTTGATAAGCAGGCAATCAGGCATCAGTGAAATTGAAAGACAAACATTAGGTCATTTCAAACCTCCGGAAATAGGCCCCAGATCAATCCTAGAGGCTTGCAGTCAAACACACCACGAGAGTCGGACTGAACTGTGATCATAGCTAAATGGTCTAACATAGCCGTAATTTTGTAGTTGGGATTGCTAAGGACTCCAAGCTGCCCCATCTTCAGTTCCACCCACTTCATGCTACAATGAACAAGACAGCATATATCAAACGAAAAAACTAAAGGGCCAAATCATGACAAATATTCAAACACAAGTAGCTAGTAATACATTCTGAGTTTTGGCCCGTAGAGCCATGGCCCAAAGGAAAAATTTGAATACTATGAAGTCCAAATTCCAGTTTTCAACAGGAGCGACATCCTACCTTGTTGCAGACCATATCATAATATCATACTCAGCATAAGCAGCTGTCAGGAACTCGTGTAGATCTGCATGTTGTCAATATAAGCAACAATATTCAGAATATGTACTAAATGTACGAATATGTCAAGCTACTCACAAGGCCGCATTAGCTCCAAAGGATTCTCTGCTGTGGAACGGTGATCAAACAGAGTATAGTCAATGTCTAAAACAAGTAGCTTTTTTCCACTCCGGCAAGGATTGCGTACATTAATCTACATCAAATGTAAATCGCCCAAGGGATATATCAGAGTAAGATTAAGACATATGAAATGTGACAATAATGTTAAAATGAAAAAGATTAACATGATATGAGATATGTCTACAAGTATAAGTAGTGGTAGGAAACAAATGGGTATAAAAATATATTGAAACATCAAGACCTTCCAAATAGGTCAAGAACGGATGTCTATAGGGAAAGCCACTAGACTCAACTCCAAAACAACTTCCAAGAAGAAGACTTGAGATATTGCCAAGAAGACGTTTTTCCCTCAGCTAACAAGTGGTTACTTTAAAAATTAGAGAAGAACATCTCAATCAATCAGTTCTAAGCACAAGCACTCCTTTCAAGTGTGGGAGGCTGGACAAAAAGACATTACACAGAGACAATAAAACCCAGAACAAACGATGACGATGTAATCAAAGGACTCTTCATCGCCTTTACACAAGCAGCAATGACTACTAAAGACAATTCAATGTTTCTCAAACATGTCATCATTATAAACAATGTCCAAGAGAGCTGCCCACGAGAGAAAATAAAAATAAAAGAATAATTCTGCCAGCTTTCCATCCTACTAAGTAGTAAGCACTTTCCAAATAGCCTTAGAAGAGCAATCACAAGAGCTAACCTTCCCCCAACTTTTACAAACACGTGTGACGTTGAAAGAATAATTCTTCACATGAAGCCAGGTTAAAGATTCAGTGCTGACATGCTTAATTTATGCCTTCTCCAAAGTCAGAACAAGGAAATAATTTATATTTTTAATCATTAAGGAAGCTACGGAAACTGACATTCATACCCTTCGGCACTTCACGACTAATGATCCATAATGGAATCTTCCTTAAGCTAAGACAAGCCAACTAAAAAGATTAGTGAATCAAACATTCAAGGAAACATCAAATGCCAAATATTGTACCAAAAGAGAACTTTCCAAAGATTACTTTCATTAAAAAAGTGACTTGGCCGTCCATGGATTTCATAACTTCGACTACATTCATAGACTATGATTCTAAATGGCCTGTGTTCTTGGGATGCCGAGTAGAAAAAAACGTTTCCCTCACACACATGCTACCAACTCCATGCCCCATCGTTAGATTTCATGGTTAATGGTAAGGGCAAAAATTTGGAGAATAACAATGATCATGCTCACAACGCTAAATACTCTGCATGTGACACTTGTGGCATGAGAAATCATAGGGAGCAAGATTGTTGGTTTAAGGGGAAGCCAAAATGCAAATTTTGTTAAAGGTTTGGTCATATTGAGGACAATTGCAGGAGCAAGGCTAGACAACCACATCAAATTCAGGAAGCGAATGTGCGGAGGATCATCTTATTTATGCTAGCCACAATGAAGGTTCAAATTCCAAGCAGAAACGGCTCATTGATAGCGTATGTACCAGTTACATGACTCATGATTCAAGACTTTTTACGCATATGGACACCTCACAAAAGACCACTGTTCATGTGGGAAATGGTGCAGTCTTGAAGGTGCAAGGAAAAGGCACAATTGCTATCCAAACAAGGAAGGTACTAAATACATAGATGATGTTTTTCTAGTACCGGAGCTTAGTGAGAATTTGTTGAGCATTCCTCAAATGATGCAACACGGTTATGTTGTTGCCTTCGAAGATGAGCATTGTATTATCTATGATCCTAAGAAGAAGGAATCGCCAAAACTAAAATGCAAACCAAGGCATTTTCTATATTCTAGGATGGTAATCATGAGAGAGCTAATACGGCAAGAGAAGTGGGAGTTGAAGAGAAATGGGATACGCAAAAAGATAAGAAAAAAAGCAGCATCCAAGACAGGTGCGTTGATCGTTTTCCCTCTGCACAAGTCCACAAACCATCTTCATCTTCCTCAAGGTAAGGAAATATTGTCCAATGATGGTCAATTAAATCAAAAGTTCGGAGAATCATGTTGGTTTGCAACCACGGAGCCCAATGATTATGGGTAAACCTCAACGCAGAAATTTTGGGTGGTTAAAAAGCAACCAGTGTCCACGTCAAAAGCAAAGGGATGTGCAACAGAGGTTCTGGTGGATAGCAAGTCAGCCATCGCTATAGCTAAAAATACATTCTCATTTCTCCCACAGCAAAACGAAGCATATCAAAGTGAAATTTTATGTCACTCGACATGCCGACCCAGATAAGGAGGCCAAACTTATTGTCTACTGCCCTACACACTATCAGCATTCAAATGTCCTCACTAAACCTCTAAAGAAGCAGGCTCGAGATCTTGAAACTCAAGCTCGGAGTCATGGCGAAAAATCTCAAGGAGTGTTGAGATCATGAGACTTCCAGAATTTTCCATATTAAGTACTCGTAGTGTTTTTATTAGGCTAATGTTACTTATGAGTTCCTAGGTAGAATAATCTAGAACATGCAATTTCATATGAGCCTAGATGCATCCTAGGAAACTAGAAGAGTGCAAATAATCTATAAAAGCTATGTACTACTGCCAGATTGAATAACACAATAACTCACAAACTTTTCCTCCTCTCAAACACATTCTCTCCACTTTATCGCCACATAAACTATCCTAAATTCCAACACCCAATTGTTTTCTGCCACTTGTGTGATTGCTTTTATTTTGTCTTGTCCAAGGCTCCAGAAGCATGCCATCTTCTCCAATTTATCTTTGAAACTGTTTGCTTCCCACGTAAGGCCCTTCCCCAGAGTAACAGTAAACATAGTCTTCAATGTGATGCATACATCCTAAATCCCAATATGCAGACAATGCAAATCTCTAGGGATACAGCATTGATTTTCTAAGAAGACATATGATCCATTGTCCTCCAACACTACCCCTCCCACTTCCTCGCCCATCCTCCCTCTTTCATGTCCTCGTCAACAACCCCCTGACAACTGCAACTGGGAACCCTGCCAATAGTGGCATGCAAGCGCCCATGCAACTCTCCTCTTCTTTCTCTCTCACACTCAACTGCCTCATCCATTGTTGCACAGGCCACATGAAATATCCATTTCAATGGATTCACATCGGCAGTGCTACTGGTTGGTGGCAAAAGATCACTCCATTCAAAGAATTCATGGGAGAGAAGAAGGTGAGACATAGTTGGAGGGTTGGCCGGTGTTAACATTTGGTATCGAGAGACAAGACGCAATGGGAAATGCTAGGGTTGGGTTAGTCTCATCGCCGTCTGGCCGGATTCAGTGCTATTGATGGGACGGGTGTTTTGGCAGCACTCGGTAGCACAAGAGGGGGAATGGCAAGAAGGGGTAATTGAACTTGGTCCCCAGTAAGAGCTACTTCTTATAGTCATGTACAAAGTAGATCATGGCGATGGTGGCAATGGGGGACGTGGTAGTGGCAATGGGTGACAACTAAAGTAAGGTAGTGGGAGTGGAGGTGGAAGAGAGTGCAAATAAGGAAAAATTATACGCGATATCTGTTACTCAAATCTGGCTACAACCTGAATTTTTTTTTTTTTTTTTTCCTTCCATTTGTAGCCTAAATAAAGCATCCAAGAGTTTAGTCAAGTTTAACTGTCAGTTGCGCAAAAACACGAGGGTAATAGAAGGTCAGGTAACAAAGGTCAGAAGCTTATAGTGATAATGATATTGTCTGTTAGTCACAAGAAGAGAAAGTGAACATAAACAGAAAAGATTTAACATTCATATCTAGCAAGAGCTACCAAACCTTGTACTGATTGATTCGTCTCCTTAGTTTCTGCTTGTTGACATCCTTATCCTTTATATCAATAGCTTCATCTTGTCCAAGTTCAAAGTCATCAACTATCTCTGGAGAGTCAACTGTATCAACAATTATATCATCTTCAACTGTCCTGCGTAATACACAAAATTTTACAGACATATTTTAATACTCAATATCACTATTACCAGTGGCCTCAAGCAAAAGAAACAAAATTTCCTGCTCCAGATTGCAAGATTCACAAAACTACATCTCCACAAGTGGGGCAGACAGGCAAGAATGCAAGAATAACAGTTACTCGTATAAATAGACATCGTGTGAGAATCCACTACTAATGTCACTCCTTTATACTATAATAAAACCAGGGTTACATCTCAAAAAAAAAAAATCATGATTAGGCCACTTAAAACTACATGAGGGTAAGTCTAAAGGATATGAAAACATCTGTTAAGAGTTCATAACGAAAATCTAGACCATGTAAAAACACTATAGTCACACTTCATCTTGAAGTAACACGATTATAGAAATTAGAGAAGCATCTTTGAAGGAATAAAATCGTGAGTGTATTCCCTGTGTCTATTGCTGTATTGGAAATATTGAGCTTATACAGTTATACCTAAATTCAAATACCTCTAAGATTATGCATGTATGTTTTGGTTATTCACCAAGATCATAAACATTTAACACAAGAAGAGTATCCTGCTTAGAGATTCATCACGACGCAGGGTAAGTATACAAAGGGAATTTATAAAACAAGTTGCTTGAGCTTTCGTAAAATAAAATAGCAGACAGCTTGAGGCTTGCTTAATTAGACCTAGCTGGCTTTCACCCATGTATTTAGATTAACTCATGAATCTGGACCTATTTTCTAGAAACCTAGAAGTTACTCTGACATTTCAGTTCATACTATCTAATTCTGCAATAAGGTAGTGATCTGTTTCAGTTGTGACAAAATTAAACTCAGAGAGTTTTTCCTTTCTGTTTTTTTATCTTTTTTTATTCTGAATGAAGAGAAAGGGGAGATTGGAAGTGAAAAAATAAGGGTGGTAACAAATGAAAAAAGCTTACTGATTCAGTTGTTTCAATGACACTTGACTTAATAATTGGCCTTAATCGTAAAATTATGGGTAGTTCACTATGTGTGCTCTTCGCCGCACCTGACTCACAATTAATGGAATTGAGATTTCAAATGTGCTCCAGGATTCTCCTTTGACCTCTTATTTGGAGCATGGCACATTTGATTTTCGGATATACAACCTAAGGTTACTAGCAGGAAATGTTGTAGGTATAAGAGTGGGTATGAATCAATCAACAAGTGTATAAGCTGAATAAAGTGAACATATAATAATGAAGGCTCTTGACTCTTCTCTTTCCTTCTAGTAGATGTATTATTACCTGCTTATCTTTCTCACCTTATTCGCCTTAGTTTAAAAAAGCGCGCCTGAGGCGCGCCTAGGCGCCATGAGGTGCAGAGGCTGTCGCTTCATTCACCCCAGGCGCAGGTAGTGTGCTAAAGGCGCAGTGAGGCGCGCGCCTCAAATTGAGGCTCGAGGCGCAGTGAGGCGCGCCTTTTGTATTCAAGTAACAAAACATGAATCTGCTCATTAAAACTCACGTGCTTCTTATTTAAAAAAAAAAAAAACTCACGTGCTTCACAAATAACTGCCCCCACTAGTTTTATAACCCTAATAAATACTCTTCAGCCGCCATTCACATCATTTTTTTTTTCTCTCTCTTCGACACTTCACTTGCTGCTCTCTGCTCTTCTCTCCTTCACTTCCTGGTAAGTTCTTTCTTCTCTCTTGCACTTCCTGCTTTTCTCTAATCATCCTCTCCTTTTCTCTAATCATCCTCTCCTCTTCTCCTTTCATGCTCGACAAAGGGAAGGGGGTTGCGGGTAGTTCAAGGCAAAGTGAAATGGTTGGTGAATTTGAGGAAGAGGAGGAAGAAGATATTGGAATTACCTCAGAAGAAGGAGGAGATGACTTTGAGTTAGACATTATAGATGATGAGGATGACGAGTGAGCGTATCTGAACTCTAAAGCAGCCCCTAGGCCTCTAATCCTTTATGTGTTTATGTGCCTTCTTTTCTAGTATTATTAGCTACCTTTAAGGTCTTTTTTGAGTTCTTTCGGTCTTTCTTATGTACTATCTAAACTATTTATGATGTTCGGTGTTTATTTAAGACTTATTTGCAATATTATGAATAATGTTTTCCTTTTTTTGGCACTTGAGGTGTGAAATAATGTTTAACTAGTATTAGATAAGGTCTAGAATTAGATTATAGGGGTTTTTTTCAGAAAAGTGCGCCTCGCGTGCATGAGGCGTGCGCCTTCGCCTCACGCCTTGCGCCTCGTCGCATCGGGCCCTCATTGCCTCGGTGCGCCTCGCGCCTCCTTAAACTAAGTTATTCGCCTACACGATACTCAATCGACTACGAGACATCTGACCAGGTTTAGCAGCATTGTACATGCCAATACAGGCCATTGAGCTATGTTCATCACACTCTTTAGGTTTCCTAAATTACCTACTACAGATACTAGACACTCTGACATGGGTAGGGATACATACACCTCATATTAGACAAAACACATTAGAACATTTCAGCAAACTCCGACACCTAGACAGTGTGAGGAAACAATGCTGTTGAGTAGGAAAACTTTGTCAAACAATAATGGTGTCTTCAAGCACATGATACATTTCAGAAATCCTCAACCTAATCCCTAATAAAAATTATAACATTTGGTTTTTAAGGAGAATTCCAGCCAAGAAACCTCCTAAATAGAAGAGATGTCACATGGAATGCATAGCAATGAGTAGATAATTATTAACATCAAGAATCCTACTATTGAAGAAAATGAGGGGCAAACAAACATTTGTACAAAGAAAAGTTGGTTAACAATAATTATTTGTTTTCACATGCTAAGATCGGTATGGGGGATAACTACCCCAATCTTGTGTGGATTAATTTCGCATAGAGGCAAACGTGTGGGACCAATAAACCACTTCCGCAACGGAAAAACTTCCATCTTCATATCCTAGCTAATACTATCTCCTAATTTCAAAAAAAAAAAAAAAAAAAAAAAAAAAAAAAAAAAAAAAGAAAAAAACCACAAAGAGTTGTCATGATGCACACAGTCTCTCCATTGCTCAAGTTCTATGTACAACTCTCTCTTTCGACTATGTTAATTCTTACAAGTACTTAAACACCTTTCTCCTTTACCAGAGTAATGATTTCTGACCTGCCAAACTTACAATTCAAGGAATCCTTACCCCCATAATTGATTTTTCTACTAACTATCTCTCCTTTATTATTTCACCCTTAATTACTCCCTCCATACCAAGCAAACCCTAAGTTTATAGTGTCTAGTCCAAATTTTCTCTAGAGTCATCAATTTCGCTTGAAGGGGAGTCTTGGCGCACCGGTAAAGGTGTTTCCCTGTGATCAATAGGTCATGGGTTCAAGTCCTGGGAGCAGCCTCTTGTCAAATAAATTGACAATGGAAGGCTTGCCCTCATTACACCCTTGTGGTGGGATCCTTCCCTGGACCCTCACCTAGCGGGGACGCCAATGTGCACCGGGCTGCCCTTTAGTCATCAATTTCGCTTCCATTCCAGAAGAAATCAGCTGGCACGCAACTTCCAATTCGACCAAAAACATTTTTTTTTACCAATTCACATAACAAATTTCAATTTTGTCTCTGCAAAGTCGTCAACGAAAAAAAAAAAAAAAAAAACAGATTTTATCACGCCACAGGTTTCGACTCCGATCAGTTAATCTTACAAGGCATAATCAAAATGCTACCAAATTAAAATTAAACTCTAGTGTCATCAAAACTCGGCAATTTGTCACACAAATTTATGATTTTATGATGTTCTGTGCCCTAACATTTCACACATAGCATCGAATTAATAATCAAAATTCCAAAGAAGAACAAAAAATAAGAAAAATATGCAGCAATAGGGATGAGAGAGAGAGAGAGAGGGATACCCGATCATGGTCATCTTGAGGGAGGATTTGAGAGTTAGAGTAGAGAGAAGGGTAGAGTCATCGGAAAGTTTAGGGCCGACGATTTTGGGGTAGAGAAGCTTCTGACGCTTTGGAAGCACCGTTGTGGCTTCGCAAATACGGCGTTTGAGCTCGCCGACAGTGTCGTCGCCGCAGACGCGAACGGTGTACTCTTTTCCGCTCCATTTTACTGTCAGCGTTATCTCCTCCGTCGTCACCGCCGAAGATGAAGATGATGATCCTGATACTTCTGCCATCTCGCTCTCCCTCCAGAGAATGTAATTCGAATTACACTTCCCAAATTCTCAGCATTCACTCACTAACCACGCCCGGTTTAATCAACTAATTTTTGTTTCGGGTACTCATTGGCCAAATTTTAGTTTGGTAGGTTTGAGCAAGTCTCACATTGGAGGCAAATTCTATTCCAGTATCGTACCTCTTGTCGAGCTTTTCAGAATAGGTTTGGAGTTTGCCCAAAATATTTGTTTAACTCAGCCCAAAGCCCAAAACTAAATTGCAAAAAGAAAAAAGAAAAAAAAGAAATACGACTTTCTGCTCCCACCTAATATATTTTCTCTCTTCTCCTCCTTACCCACTCCCCGACTCTGAAAAGCCCACACCACCGACGCGGCACACCCACCGGTGCCGACTCTGTCACAACTTTCCAATTTGCGCGGCGCATGCACCTCCTCTCACCGCGCAACCTTAACAGCGATCACAACCCCCACCAACCCCTCCTCCCTAACGGACCTCCTTCTCCCACACTCGATAAGAGTGTGTTTGGAAACAAGAATTTGATTATCAAATCCAAATTTAACACAAATTCCATGTTTGGGAACTCAAGGTTTTGAGAATTTGAATTTGTGTCAAATCATTTGGAATTTGTTTCAAATCCAATTAGGCCAAAAACAAATGAGTCATTTTGAAATCCCACCCTCCCCAAACATTTGATTTATATTTGAATTCCACATTTTCAAATGATAAAATTGAAATGATTACAAATTTTTAAATTCTTGTTTCCAAACACTATCTAAGTCGATTTCCCTTCTGTCTGCTCCACCGCTCTCCCGCCGGCTCTTCAATCACATCCCCCACCAGAACAGCTGTCTTTACAGTCGATTTTTGGTCGTGGGAGATCGCCGTCGTTAGGGATTGGGGGGCCGGGTGTGGAGAAACAAAAGTTTATTTTTTTCTCTCTTTTTTATTTTATAGTGCTTTGACCAGTATCCCATTATCGTAATTTACATACATCTGATCATTCTTTAGACATAATTGGTTATTATCATTGTTTACAAACAATTAATCATTATTTAGATACAAGTCTCCATTTTTTTCACTTAGAATTAACCATTATTTAGCACAATCGTTATTTATCATTGAAAAACTATTGATAAGTTTTGTGTTAAAATGATTAATTTTTTGCATATAATACGTATAGTAATAATGATCAATTTTTCTATTATAATGAGCAATTTTATGTATATAATGATCATAGTACAATGATAAATTTGTCTCTTATAATGACCAAATTACGTATATAGTAATTGACAAGCTAAAGTTGTATGCCTACAAATATAAATTACCACACAAACCTATAAATGTAGTAAATGCACAAGTGGGATCATATCCACAGAGAACTTTAATAACCAATGTATGTCGAGAATCAAATGGGGGGTTATTGAGTGTAAGTGATCAAGTAATCAAAATGCAAAAGAAGAATTTGTAAACAAATGAAGGAAAGAATCTCAGACAATTAATACCCACTATTGTTCGCCTAATCGTTCCTAGTTATCTACTAATCCTAAATCGTTGAGTACTTAGTTGTAGAAATACAACTTCCTATCGTTTCTTGATTGTAGATAAGAGCAGAGATCTGCACTACCTAATAGCTCTAATCGGTAGATAACAAAGACGTGCGCGTAAATTCAATCCAGCGAATTGTCGGAGTCAGTGTAGGTGGTGGCCGGCTTTGGTGAGATGGTCGTTTGGGAGAAGGAGGGGGAGGAGAGAGAAAATGGGTTGGGAGGGTTTGTTTTATTTTATTGACTAGGATCAGCTTCAGAGTTCAACTTACTAGCAGAGCCATACACAGAAGAAGGGGGCAATTTCAGGGGACATGTGATCCGCACTAGTAGTATTCTGTAGATACTTGTGTTTTTTAATGAAATCCGATCGAATCATATCGGAATTTGAGGTTTATTAATTAATTAAGTTGAATTAAACAGGGTCTAAGTTATGGATATAAATTGGTTTTGCTAATAGGATTTTTCTAACGTGTGCCCATAGGGCACATGATAAAACTTCATTTTTTTCCTTAATTAATGATATTCTTCTAAATTAATCAAAAATATTACACAACTAGTTTTAAGCACGTGCGTTGCACGGTTCAAATATTATATTATTCTTAATGATTTTTATGTTTATAACCAACTATGATATTATTTCAATTAAAATAATCCATATCAATTGTTATGATGTCGCTTACATGTATTCTAAAATTTTGATCAATTAAAAAAAAATACAAAGTTGTCTACACTGTCCATTTTTAAATATACAATAACATTTCTTTTATACACTTCAAAAAAACCATTCTTTTAACAAAAACCGTGTTTTTATAATATAGCTTTATGTAAAAGTTTCACGAAAATGACAATCTATGTGTGAATTGTTAATAATATTTTTTGTTCTTTCAACTCTTTAAATATTTCTCAAATGATGGACTCTCTATATATTCTTCAAAAATTCTTGTGTAAATTGTTAATAATTAACTGTGAAATTTATCCTCTCATCTTTTGTTCTTTTATCGTACACTGAACTCTTTAAGTATTTCCCAAATGATGGACTCTCTCTATTGCTTTTTCAACATACACTAAACTCTCTCAGTATTTCTCAAATGATGGACTCTCTCCATTGACTTTTCAACATACACTAAACTCTCTCAGTATTTCTCAAATGATGGACTCTCTCTATGCTCTTCAAAAATCTCTCTTTTAAAATGTGTAAATGGATCTCAATTTGAGATACATTTCGAAACAAATCTAATGATATATGTTCTAAAGTTTTCTGTTACACATAACCAATGTTATAATTTATTATGTGGAAAATCTATTAGATAAGTTTATGAAAGACTCTCACGTAAATAAAGATTCTATATACGACTACTAATTGAATTGTTAATAATAAACTACGGTATTTCCCATTTTTTGGACTCTCACAGTATTTCTCTTTTGTTGGACACTTTGTATGCTCTTCAAAAATCTCTCTTTTATATATATACTAGTTTGATGGCCCGTGCAACGCCCGGGCTACTTATGTTTAAATTTTAAAATTATGTAAACGAATTTTTTATCTAAAACCTAAAATCTCATTTCAAACACCCGTGAGATATTTGTAATGTAGTTAGATGGAAACTCACATTTAAAAACTTAAAGTCATGTTTTGAACACCCGTGTGATATTTGTAATGTAATTAGATGAAAACTCACCTTTAAAAACCTAAAATCTCATTTCGAACACCCGTGTGATATTTGTAATTTAATTAGAGGAAAAGTCACATTTCAAAAGCCAAAGTCTCATTTTGAAACACCCATAGGATATTTGATCAAATTGCTATAAATCATGTAATTACTATATTACATAACTATTTTCCATAAATCAAGTAATAATGTTATTTTATTAGAATGATATTACCATGTACTTACCATATCCTATTTTGGATAAACATTATTTACAATTTAATAATATTATTCTATGACACGTGTCAGCGTGGGAATTGAGCGGGTTCAGGATTACATATATATATATTAGATTTGGCTTGAGACTGCTTTGACCCATATTCTTTTGTTTGGGTTTTGTATTAAAAGTAGTGAACTGTACTTAATAGGAACCAAAATTTACCATGAGGATGGTACCATGGGGGCACCATTGACATATATTTTACTTTGGGTACCTCATATATAACTAGACTAGCGTAACACCCGTGCCATGCACGGAAATATATAGTTCAAGTATAATTACATCATAATTTAGTTATATCTAGAAAAGTACCAGATATGGGGCAATAAACATCATCATCTCAAACCTCAAATTCCAATGCCAACTTTCTTCTTATAAGCTTCCCAGCTGTAGTTGTACCGTAGCTATGATCATCAAGTAGAAGAGATTGTCACTGTATTCATAAATATTTTATCAAGAACAACAATAATAAAGCTTCGTTCAGATTATATTAGCGCCGGCTAATATATACAGTTATAGTCATTTATAAAATCATACTCCGTATTTAACAAACAAAAACTAAATTACCCATCAAATTGATCACTTGCTTTTATATTTAAGCAAAACCAAACACAACTACTTGCTCAAACCGAATGTACTCTCAGTAATACAATAAGGCAGCGCATATGATATACCATTCATAAAGTGTTCATGTTTCTAATAATATATCATCAGTTTCTTCCATCCTCACTTGATCATTGTCCTATAAACTCTAGAAATATCCTTCATATAACAAAGCAACGTAAATGTTAATTAGTATACGGTCTGTTACACACTTACACATACAATGATACAAATAAGCTTATGATCATATAAAAAAAAAAAAAAAAAAAAAAAAAAAAAAAAACACGAAAACTTGAGTAAAATGAAACTTGAAAAGCACAAGTGGTTGATTTTTTATTCAATAACCAACCTGCATAATTCATTGGGAGAAGATTTTAATTTATTTGAGAATTGACCAATATGATTTATAGTAGCTCAAGGAGAGAATTTGAGGGAAGATTGTGATAAGTACGTCGTTCCAAATAAGCAAAAGAAAAGGAGCGAATTTAGGAATTTAGTTTGGCATAATGTTAGTTGACTTAATTAGATTTGTACTCCCCCTCCCCGTTTGACCCTCAAAAAAATTAGATTTTTACTCATGTAAATTTAATAATAATTAATTATATGTTAACTTGACTTAGTGAAGTGATCGGATTGGTTTACTTGAACTTAAAAATAGCAATTCTATATCCTAAAATTATGCTTCGTTTTTTTTTTTTAAATATATCATTTCTAGAATATAGGCAACGTGAGATTGAGAATGCATCTGAAGCAAACTGAAAAATCCTTGAAATTTTGAGCGGGAAAATATTTAGCCATTGGATGCCACGTGTCCTAGTGGCTTTTGTTTTAGAAGAACTAGATAGATTAAAATTTTATTAGATATTTCTTTTATAGAGAAAAAAAAAAAAAACTTTATTGTATCTTGATAATTGTGTTGATAAAATAAACTTAGACTAATCTAAGACTCTAGCCTCCGGGAAATTCCTTAATTTTTTTATTGAACAAACATCGTTATAAGAATCAAAATCACAATATATAGAAATTATATAACATTTAAGCGGTTTATTCATTTAGAAGTACTAGTTGTTGGACAACATAATTTACGCTGGTAATTGATCGTTAGTCGGAGTGTTATGCATGCATCGATTATAATGCTATGATCATGAAAGAGAGTTTGTTTTGATGAACTTTAGCATATATCCACACAACATCAAGCGAGCAAAGCCGAGTTTTTCGATGAAATTAGTGTGATTCCCTAAAATTGCATTGTACGCCATACCCCTAAAAAAATAATAATTAGAGTGTACTACGAAACATTTGGCTATAAGTACGACTTGGGTCAATGTTGGTGCCTAAATTTTACATTATGATTTATGAAATCGGTCAATTATTGATAACGTGGAATATATCACTAACCGGAAGTTTTGAGTCAATAATAACCACCTTCATAAATTTTGGGTTAGTTATTAGTAAAGCTTATGACACTCCAGATGAGGGCATGACCTTGGTGCGAGAGTTCACGAACAATGTAAGCCTAAGTTCATGGTTTTCGTCTCAAATGATAACAATTTTAGTTATTCCGGTACGAGGTACAAAATTAAGGAAATGAGGATACTATCGACTTGTCAAGATGAGTTTTTATTGAAGGATAGAATCACTTGAAAGAACGAAATCATTTCCGAGTAACTTAACTATCTCTCTGAAAGAACCTCGGACAATGCCGGGATCTCCCGAATCTCCACTCTCAACGCCTAATTGCGAAAAAAACACTCGTCAATAAACAAAAGAAGTACGGTAAATGCAAATCTACATGCATAACTCATCATTCAAAATATAACGACAAGAAAATGCCCGGCATCCAAACCCATTTACATCAATGAGATGATCATTCTTAAATTTGTTAGTGAAAAGTTATGATCGACATTTGCCGGCCATGACTCTGGAGAAAGACTAAGGTGCCATGTTCTCTCAATCCATAGTTTTACAACACCAATACAGGTCCTTGTGGATAATAGCTAGTTGAGTGGTTGGCAAGTTGCCGAACGACTATTAACCAATTTCCGCCACTGCATATCTCACCCCCAAAAGTTTTCATAGACTCTTGGATTGTGATGATCAAGGGCAGAAAATCACAAAATGGTTAGCGTGCAACTATTACAAGTTGCAACCCCAAAGAAAGCCTCTATCGGAGTAGAGGTTGGTAGATATGTGAAATTAAGAACTTCACCAGTAAAGCTTATGTAGCTGTACACAATTTCTTCAAATTTCTGTCATGGTTAAACATTGTACTTGTACTGCCAACCACCATGATAATCTGTGACAAAGGATGCACATGATGAAGCTCCCAAACATAGAAGTACCATTCGATCAAGAGACGACAGATGACACATAGAGTCACAGACAATGACTTTACCAAAAAAAAAAAAAAAAAAAAAAAAAATCACAGACAATGAAAGAATTCAATGTAGTAGTATTAAACAAGATAAGCAACAGAACAAAGGGTACATATACAAGGCGCTGAGAACTTGCGGAATATTAGGATTAAATATTTAAGTGATAACATGAGATTTTTTTTTATTGCACGTTCTTATCTTATAAGAATTTTGCAGGCACACCTATCAAACAATTTATTTCACATACTACACAACATCTGAAATCATTAAAACATAGATAACAGAGAGTGAGAGAGCTTAAATAAGAACTCTTAACAAACAATGCAAATGTGATATGATACGACAATAGAATTTTAAGAACAAACAGAGATTAAAAAGCAACACAAAGCAAGGGAACGAGTTGTTCAACATTCATAGAACTTGAAAGGAGTGCCACTAAAGAAGCACCAGATTCAACTTAGAAACCATAAGTTTCCTTATTCTGAAAAACAAACTTGGAGGCCCGCATAAGCTATGGCAGTCACAAAGTAAAAGTTCGCATTCCTCCCCCGGGCCCACTACAACAAAATAGGCATTATGCAACAAGCCAAAATGTGTTGCCTATTAGCGAAAAACTGTTGCCTAGTAGTTTTGGCAACAAATATAAACTATTGCAAATGCCTCTGTTGCCTTTTCCTAAGGCAACAGTTTTCGCACAAAGGCAACAACATGGCTATGAGAACAGTTTTCTTTTGGCAACAGTTTTTAGTTGTTGCTACTTTTGGCAACACTTTAAAATCGTTGCCGTTTTTGGCAACACTTTAAAATCGTTGCCGTTGTTAGGAAAATGTAACAACATATTTTCTGTTGTATTTGTTGCTAACAAAATAGAGACTCACAATTGCACATTGTCGTGTGCCATACGATAGCCAATGTGGGATTTGAACCCACGTCTCTCGCACAATAGTGCGATGCTCTACCATTGAGCTAATAGGCTTCTATCATACGATTTAACTCTTATGATGATTATATATCCCCATAAACAAAGAAACAAAGAAACAAACAAATAAACAATATTTTACTCTAAACTATGAAACAATTTTTGTGAAATATCTGCATATACGCCATTAATCATAAGACCATTACCTAGTGCCTCCAGTGTCCTAAACAAGAAAGGTTGTATTTAGCACGAAATCAAATATTTATACTGTCACGACATTTTAGATTTCACCAGTTCGATGACGTGGTAAGTATAGCGACACTAGGAAAAGATCGAATTCACCATCAAATGACAATTATTTATATCTGGACATATAGAGGTTGAATCACTATGCATATAAAATTGCAACTAATTGATGAGGTTTTACCTAGTGAACTTTCCGTCATTCATGTTGTTCAAGGAACTTGATTACTATCCATGTGTTTCTAACAACAATAACAGAAATAAGCTAATCTGTCTTTAAACCTATAAATAGTTCCCCAACTTTACCTGCAATGGCTGTCAGTGAAGTTTCATCTAGTAAAAGGCTTAATCTATCCTCACGACTACATGGTTTCAAGCTCGGATAATCATTCTCATCCTTAATCCTGAACAACCAAATTGTACACAAACTTAACAGGCTTATATTCTGTTAAATTTCACAAAATTCTCCAGTTTGAGTGAGGAGCAGAAATACCTTGGCTTGCTCCCATATATATATATATATAAGTAGTAACAAAACGGAACCTGGTACAATTTCAAAACATTTGGAAAAGTAGCGTCATTTAGAAACATTGATCCATCTTTGAAAGTATACAAAAACCACATGGATAAATCATTAAGAACGAATTTAGGATAGATATTACAAGAAACCAGGGATTAAGAACAGAAGAAGAACAATGGAGGGAACAGGGAAGGGAGCAATGGAGGGAACAGGGAAGGGAGCAATGGAGGGAACAGAGAAAGGAACAATGGAGGGGACAGAGAAGGGAACAGTGGAAGGAACATAAGTACGAACTTGCTCATTACTTCTTATGGAACAAGGACAGGAGCAGGGTAAGGAACATGGTAGAGAACAATGACCAAAACACAGATACAAACTTCCTAAATAACTGATTCACTCAACTGTTAAACAAGAACTAAGATTAATTAAAACCGAGATAAACTCACTCAAACTCAAACACTACCTCAAATCTTCAATGACTTTGATCCTGCCTCTCCGAGATGGGACACACTCATAAAGACAAGACACTAATGTTTCATTCACTTAGGTGTTCGCATTATCCGGAACAAGAATCATCATCACTCTATGTCTTTTCTTACAAAAGAGAGGCTGGTATATAGCCTTTTAACTCGGGCTTATATAGTCTTATCCTAAATAGCGATAACACAACTATATACAATTGATAAGTGATTAATGCCACACACATTTATACAAGAAAAAGAGACCAGCTTTTTAATATCACGAATTGATCATACCCTTACCATCTGGGCAATGAATTTGTTACAAAGTAGTCAAAGTATCCATTCATCTAAAGCTCATCACTCCAACTCTTTCCCAACACCTGTTGCTGCAATGCTCAACCCAAATCGACAACATAAGACTACAACCGAAAACAAAGCTATATTCATATATAATAACAATTTTGTTTACTATTTGTAACTCCAATCAATCAATGCGCCCGGCAACAACACTAGTCCAGGAAAGATTTAATCCCTAAAAAAGCATAATATCCAGAATAATAAATTCAATGAATTAATTCTACCACTTATATCACTCAATATACAAAATACATTATAATCACCCATCAATACTAACTAATTGCACCAATTTGCACGAAAATTAGGGTTTATCAAGTGCAATTGTAGTAGGAAATGCGAAAAAAAAACAGACCTCGACTGCTGAGGGGAAAACCACGGCCATCCAAACAATACTAGATTGCTGATTTGGAGATTCGTAAGGGTGAGCAAGCAGCTTAACTTATATTTTGCTAAGCGAAAATCATACAAAATTTAATCAAAGTCTCCATTTTGAGCGAGTAATTCAATCAAAATCTAACCTAAATTTCCTCGACAACAAATTATAATTAGATAGCAGACGAAAAGATCAAGGGATTGAGGAGTGAGACAGACCTTGGCTTGCTCCAATTATGTTTTGCATTTGCTCCAACAACAATAAGGAGGTGGATGGTGCGGTGTTGCTCGAGCATCGCGCGACGTGGTTGGCGTCCTCATGTCGTCGTCCCGTGGACGGCCAAAATAGATCTGGCTGCGAACGAACGAAGCCTGCGAGCTTGATTGGACGGACGAACGAACGAACGGCGTGATCGGTCCCTTTCCTCTTTCTGCTCTTTCTCTCTCTCCCTCCCTCTTGGATTCGTGATTAACTGGTTGAGAATGAGAATGAGAATGGGGAAAGTCAGTTGATTTGTTTTGTCTGCTTTTTTAATGTGTATTTTTTTTTTGTGGGGGAGTACCAAGGTGGGTAGAATGAGAAGCTAATTAGGAAAGAAGAGGGTAGTTGTTAAGGAGTAATTAGATACTAATCTTAACTGCAAACCTCATCCCCACCACCACCGTACCACCCTTATCATGCCCACCACCACCTCCGCCACTGCCCACGCTGTTACTCTCCATCGACCACTGCTATTTTCTCTTAAAAAAAAAAAGAGTGACCCTTTAATTGAAATTAATCCCCACTTTGATCTTGGCAACTAATTTTCTGGGTAGGAAAAAAAAAAATAAGAGTGACCCTTTAATTGAAATTTAACCCCAATTTGATTTTGACATCTAACTTTTCAGGGTATGAAAAAATAAGAGCGACTCTTTAATTCAGATTGTGATTTTGACTATTTTTTGTAGGAAAAAAATAAGAGTGACCCTTCTGTTGAAATTAATCCCCAATTTAATTTTGACAAATGATTTTTCTGGGTAGGAAGTGTGTACCAGCACAGTACAAAAAACAACCAAATTATCCAAAACATCATTCACCGTCTACTTCAATCTCTCTCCTCAATTGTCATTTGTCTCTCCTAAAAATCCTAGAAATTTATATAAAAATAAACCAATTTGATTTTTTTATTGAACATGAAAAAAAAAAAGATCCGACATGAACTTTCGGTTCTTTATGTGATGCATTGGAGCTATGGGTCTATACTAATTATGGAAGTTCGAGACTAGCAAAAGATTTCAGTTTACATCACGTCACCTTCCAGCTGAAATATCTTTCTAATTATTCAATATTTCGAAGTGAAATCAATTGGATAATAAAGTTCATGATCTAAGCTTTCCAAAAAGTGGTCATATGCCTTAATCGGTTAAGTAACAAAGGAGATATGCCTGTTTTAAGTTGAGCTGTTCAGTTTCTACGCGGGTACACGAGGATGACCGAATATGCTATAATTCCCAAGCTATGCACGTCCAAGCTAAGGAAGTTCTTAGTAGATATAATCTTTATTATTATTGAGTTTCCAAATAATAAAGGAGCCTATGAGGTTTCCGAGTTGTTCTAATTCAAGTAAGTCTGAATTAAGGAAAGTTCTATTAGAACCTTACCTTATTCTTTAAGGTCTAGATGAGTCTATTTAGTATAAATAGAGAGTCTTATTGTATTGTTTTACAGAATATACAAGTTTGAGCATTAATATCAAAGAGTCGAAGGGAGTTTCCTTCAAAATCTTGGCCTTGCGAGGTATTCTTTTGGTTTGTGCCTTGTTTCTTTGTGATCTTGGTGCTTGCCTTTTGTTTGTGCTTTGTTTCTTTGTGATCTTAGTACAAATTAGTCTTAGTCGAGTATTCTTGTGAGGATTCTAGACTAATTCATATCCTTTATTTTATGTTTTCATTCCGCTGCATTACAAATTCAAAAACACATAAAAATTAGAGTAAGTTTTACATCATTATGGATCCAAAGCTAAGCGACGGAAGAGAAGTGTTTCAGGGAGGAGAGAGAAATTTCCGGAGGAGAGAGAGATGAAGATGGGACGAAAGAATGTGAAAGATGAGATTTTGCAGATGAAAATGAGAATGATATGAAGATGAAGATGAGTGAGAAGATGAATAATGAATGAGTGATGAATAGATGATGAAGATGAGGGAGGACGTTGGTATTGGGGATGTGGGGTTGAATATTGTGGTTGTTGGATAAAATAGAGTTGGGAAGGATTAAGAGTAATTGGGTTGGGTTTTCAATTAATTAGAGTAAATGATTGAATTAGAAAATTTGTTAGTAGAGTTAGTAAGGGTAGTTGTGGAAGGTCATGCCACAAATATTGGCCCGGAATAGAAACGTAAAGAATCAAAAGAAATTATCCAAAATGGAATACGTAAAGAACCAAAACAAATGGAGGGAGTAATTGATTTAATAATGTGTATATTTCTGTAGCCCGCTATTTTTTTTCAGATTCGTGCTAAATTTTTGTCAAAAAGGAAATTACTTGTACTTTTAGGTAATTTTATAATTATATTCTCATAAAAGATTATAATTATTGCACTAAAAAAAAATAAAAGATTATAATTATTATGTTACCGAGAAAGAAAGAAAGAAAGCAAAATCGGGGGCCTAGTTAATATTTGAAATTTGCGGTTGGCAAATTGAATCGAATACGACACCTTAACTGAATGGTTGATTTTTTGTTCTTGTAATTTATTATTTATTATTAATATATCAATAATAATCATATTGAATTGAGATCGACTAAATGGGGAAATACGTAGTTAAAAGATAGTATGTGTTTTTTCTTTGTTTCCGTTCCACTCGATCATTTTCACCTATAGCAGAAGGAAATGACAATCCAAATTAGACCCGATACCCAAATTGTTCTAGTTTGCTTCCTATGCCCAGAATTGAATTTGACCCGATACTAATCCAATCCAAAATGGACCAGAACCGAAATAACAAACATATATAAATGACTCAGCTGAATCACGATTACAATGTTACATGAATCATCGCGGTAAATATTACTTTCTAATTAAACTTTATGTAAGGTATTAGAATGACCAAACTACAAAAACATCCAATATCGATTTGATCCAAATAACCAACTTTAAAATGATCGGGATTGACTCAATATTATATAACGTTTCAATTTAGATTGTAACAAAAATTTACCTAAATATTGATTTAGCCCAAACTTGAAATTGATCCGAAATAATGATCAGTATGTATTGGTCCAATAAGAATCTAATGACCCGACTTATTTAGGCAACAACTTACTATATGTTGTCATAGTAATGTTTTAAGCAACAATTTTCACATTTGTTGCCTTAGATAACTTTAGGCAACAGTTTCGTTATTGTTGTACTGCCATTTAATTAGAAATTGATAAGCTAAGGTAACACCAAAAACTGTTGCCATAGCCTATCAACGACAACAGTTTTATTATTGTTGTAATTTTTCTGTTGCCTATTCCCTACCAACGGCCGCTATCTCCAAATCCCATTGTTATTTTGCATTTCCTACCCAAAAACGCTCTCCCTGGCCTTCATTTCTTCCCTTTTACCCTCTCCCTCTCCATCCTCTTTTCATTCCCCTTCTTTAATTCTCTTCCCTAGTTCAGCCCTCTTTCGTAGCTTCCACTCCCCTGTTCTTACCTTTCCTCTACCAAAATACTCTCACAGTCCTACCTTCTCTTTCTTCCCTAACTTTGTTCAGTCTCTCCCTTCCATCTGTGAGAGGATTAGGCCTCATTATGAGTTAGTACCGGCCTGGGGGTGGACGGATTAGGCCTCATTATTTTTTAAATGGAATAGGAGTCGCCGATATGATTTTTCTATAGGATCCTACGAACCTAGAATGAGTCCACCCAAATCGTCCGTCCTAAGACGGCTCCTCTACTAATTGATCCAAAATAAATATAAAATTTATAACCGACTACGAAATCATATAGCAAATAGCATACAACGTACAATATAAATTAAGGACACGAATGCATCTGCAAAGTAAATACGTGACAAAACATGCAATGATGAATTTACAACATAATATGTAAAAGATGCGACTGACGATTACCTATGTGAATTGACTAGCAAAGCATGGTCATAGAAACAATTAATTATTAGCCTAATTCATGCTAACTTTCAGAAAATCACCGAACACAGTCAAACCATTCGACACGCAATATGCTAATGGGATTACATATGCATATGCATGAGCAGACAAGCATTGACATACGAAAAAAGCAATCGGATTAAGACCAAACTTTCGAAAATACTTTAGGAAAAATGAAAGGGCCCTTAAGTGGACATACTTGTGTTGTCGTGCGGATCTTGATTTCGTATACCAACGCGTCCAATCCTAATCTTTGAGCCTCTTACACCATTTAACCCAACGATCTAGGTTCAACCTTCGTCGCGGTGATCTCAGTACCGAGAATGTCTCTACAAATATGTGATGTACGTGTTTTGTATATAGGAAGGTTTTTATGCTATTGCTCTCAAGATTGTGAGAACAGGACAAGTAAAGGGTAAGCTAATAAGTTCTTTTGTAGCTAGTATTGTCTAAGGATCATTTTCAAGAAAATAAGACCCCTTTATATATAAATTAAAATGGTGATGGGTTTGGAGAGGATACTGATAGTCGACTAAACCTTGGAGGAGAAGGCAAATGAAGATCCTGATAACTCAAAATATCGTAGGCAAAGTTATCCAATCTTTGCCAACGGAGAGTCCTTAGAAACGCAAATCAGCTTTCTAGTTGCCAATGAGTTGCCAACTTCACTCTATCTTATCTTTTGTTTCTCGTATTATCTTTCAATTATCAAAATGCATTAGCTATTTGTTTAATGATAAAGATAATGATAAAAAAAGGGTGAGAATAAACCGAAATTAAGAGCTCCAAAAGATAATAATTGGAGTTGTCGAAAACGGGCTTAGCAACGGTTAAATGGACATTACGTAAAGCATGGGTTATTGTAACTATTTGGCTAAATGGGCTGGAATTAATAACCAGTGGGCTGAAGTGATGAACAATAGGTCATCAAAGCCAACAAACTACATATTAGGCCCCTCTCTTTGTACTTGGGTCGAAACTATGGAGTCGAATTCTTTGGTAACGGAAACCTTTCACCGGTGTCCACTATCCATCTCATCAACGGGCGTTAAAAAAAGGGAAGCCCCCAAGTCGGGTGTCAACACATCCGAAGAACACCAAAACATTTCAGAGGAAAACCCAGAATATCAATAATTAAATCAGAAGCCTACGGAATATCTCCACCACATAATGCCATATCATATATGATGTCACTGATGATATCGTCTCTGACGTTTACACACAATATATTAATTTAATCAATAGCCACCCCATGTGTTTGACTACATAAAAAATGAGATTGTGAATGTTTGAACCTGTAACCTCATGATGTCGACTACGTCAGGTGAGATGGTTTCAACAATTTTAGACAGTCAATCAGAAGAATTATGAATCAAAACAATGCTGTCTTTGAGGATATGGAAGTGTTTGATGATTTTGATTGTTAATTTAGAAACTAAAAATCGAAGACACAGGGATATGATCTGCCTCTCCCTCGATTATGGAAATAATCGAAACAAAGTCAGAAATCAAAATACTCTCTGAATTAGCCAAGCCAATAAGACAATATGTTCTTGCAAGGAGGTAGCTTCACACCCCAATCAAATAATCAAGGATATTAGCACTGAGAGTCTCGCAAACTAAGGCTCCTAAACACTCATAATGATACACTCAGATTTTGTCTGGTTTTTAAGAAAACTTGCTTAAAGGGTTTTCTTATCAAAATGTTCTGCCTCTCCGAATGGTCTAGCTGGGCTTATATAAGCCTATTTACAAGATATTATAGCAACTGGAGAAAGAAACTAATAAAGAAAAGAAAGTCTAATAATTCCACAAAATAATAGAAAAGAGGAAGAAAAATTTGCTGCTCCTGCTGCTCTTTGCACGCCTGCTACTTGCTGCTCCTTTTTTGATTTCTTATTGCATAAGAAATAATCTTGGATGAGGTGGAGAGCTGCTTGAGTGCTGAGTTGTTGATCGAGTTTCCTTAAGGCTGAGGAAACCTCACTATTAAGCTAATTACACTGAGTTTCTTTATACTCCAAAATACACCACAAAATATTACTAATTTAGAATTAGTAATTAAATTGTACCAAGGCTAGTAGTCCCGGGTTACTTGACTTAGAAGGTAGAAAATTCTCCATGACTAATTTTGACTCCGTTGGCTGCTTGCTTGAGTCGACATCATTCTCCCCTTCGAAATTTGGACTTGTCCACAAGTCCAACTCTTCTTCTTCCTTATACCTACTTAGATTAGCAATATTGAATGTCGAGGACACTCCATACTCACCAGGTAGTTCCACTTTATAAGCATTCTCGCCCACTTGACCTAGAATTTTGAAAGGTCCATCAGCACGACGAGCAAGCTTACTCTTTCTTTTTCCAGGAAATCGTTCCTTCCTTAAGTGAACCCAAACATGATCTCCTTTCTGAAAAGCTGCTGGTTTCTTCTTTTTATTAAATTGTTGCCTGTACTTTTCATTGGATTTTTGTATTTGATTCATCACTTGTTCATGTAATTTCTGAACGGCCTTGACTCTGTTGCTCGTCTCCATACTTACCACCTTATCCCCATCAGGAATAGCTGCCAAATCCAAGGGAGTAAGAGGGTTAATGCCATATACTGTTTCGAAAAGAGTTTTCCCAGTTGTTTTCGACTGTGATCTGTTGTAAGCAAACTCAGCTTAAGGCAATAGTGATTCCCACTCTCTAGGATTCTTCTTGATAAGCACTCGTAAGATAGTGCCTAAGCTTCGATTCACCACCTCAGTTTGCCCATCAGTTTGAGGGTGACAAGTGGTACTGAACAGGAGTTTGGTACCTAGCTTCCTCCATAAGGTTTTCCAGAAATGTGACAGGAATTTGACATCCCTATCAGACACCATGAATCTAGGTACACCGTACGTGTAACCTCACAATTTCCCTGAAATATAGCTCAGCTACCTGCACATCATCATTAGTTTTATTGCAGGCGATAAAATGAGCCATTTTCGAGAACCTATCTACCACCACCATGATTGAATCTCTCTTTCTCTGTGTTACTGGTAAACGTAGGACAAAATCCAAGCTTACATCCTCCCATAGCTTCTCTGGGACAGGTAGTGGAGTTTATAGACCTTGTGAAGGTTTTTGAGAACTTTTAGCAACAACACAAGTATTAAAACCCCCGACAATCAGTTGAACATGTTTCTTCATCCTGGGCCAGTAAAAGTGTTCCTGTAGTGTAGCCAGGGTCTTATCCACCCCAAAATGTCCTACAATCTCCCCAACATGAGCTTCTCGAATTAACAATTCTCGAATTGAGCTGCTAGGGACACATAACAGATTTCCTTTGAACAAGAACCCCTGCTATTGTAAGAATTCTCCATGTGGTTGTTGGACTGTTAATTTGAACAACTCATCGAAGTCTTTATCTCCAAGGTATTGTTCTTTGATAATTTCTAGCCCAAGCAACCTGGTTTCCAACAAGCTCACCAATGAATGTCTTCTTGATAGAGCATCATCTACTTTGTTCATCTTACCAGATTTGTGTTGGATGACAAAGGTGAATGGCTGCATAGATTCGACCCATTTTGCATGTCTTGAGTTCAATTTATTCTGACTATTAATAAACTTGAGAGCTTCATGATCAGAGTGCAGGATAAACTCCCTCCGAAGTAGGTAATGTCTCCAGTACTCTAATGCCCTGATTATTGCATAAAACTCCTTGTCGTATGTCGAAAACTTCTTCTTGGCTTCATTCAATTTCTCACTGAAAAACGCTATGGGTTTCTGCTCCTGTAATAACACAACTCCAATCCCTACTCCCAAAGCATCACATTCCACTTCAAAACCTTTCTCAAAATTAGGCAAGGATAGGACTGGGGTCGAGGTGAGTTTCTCTTTGATCAAATTGAAACTGTCTTCAGCTGCAGAGTTCCACTGAAATTGGTCCCCTTTCAAGCACTCAGTCATGGGTGCTATTATAGTACTAAATTTTCTGATGAACCTCCGTTAGAAAGAGGCTAGCCCATGAAAACTCCTTACCTCAGTTATGCTGCCAGGTGTTGGCCAGCTCCGAATTGCTTCAATCTTACTTTCATCCACCTTAATGCCATCTTCTGAAATAATATAGCCTAAAAAGGTAAGGCTATTTGTCGAGAAATGACATTTCTTCAGATTACCATACAATTGCTACTCCTGCAACAACTTGAGCACTTCCTTGAGATGCAACAGGTGTTGTTGCTCAGTCTTACTGTAGATTAGAATGTCATCAAAGTATACTACTACACACTTCCCAATCAATGGCCTGAAAACATGGTTCATCAGCCTCATGAAGGTGCTAGGGGCATTTGTCAACACGAATGGCATCACCAGCCATTCATATAATCCACCCTTAGTCTTGAATGCAATTTTCCACTCATCTCCCTCTCTAGTAATATCTACTTCTCAGGTCGATCTTCTTGGGAATCACAATTTTAGGGAGAGCGGTGGAGACTGAGTTGACAAAATGTCTCATGTTGGTTTTCCGACCTCGATGGCTCGGTCCTCCACTCGCAAGGCCTCCCGAGATGGTGGCGATCACTCCCGGGCTTCGAGCTCTTTCACCATTTCTTGCTTGGCCGCCGCCTCGAGGACCTCTCTGGGCATTGTTTTGTCTGTACCGGTCCCTTTGTCCTTTCAGACGGTTCAAGTATCTATTTAGCATTCCATTATCAGCCAACCTTTCGAGCACCTCTTCGAGATCCTTGCAGCTTGCCGTCCCGTGGCCGTTTTCCATGTGATATTCGAAAAATAGGTTCATATTTCGTCGATCGTCCTGTGTTATGGGTCGGGGAGGCCTTACCAGGTCTGACTCCTTGATCACCATGAACACAGTCCTGAGAGAAGTATTGAACCGGTATGGCTTTTTGTTGTGCATCACGGGAGGGCCGAGGCGCTGTTGTGGCTTGATTCGAGGGGCGGAGGCCTCCTTTGACACGTGCCCTGCCCTATTCACCAGCGAAGCGTTGATATGGGCAGCGGCTCGCTTATACGCTTGCTCAAGCGTTTTGGGCTCGCGCTTTGCGAGGTCATACTTACACTTTCCCTCGGCCATTCCATTAACTAGCGCAGTCACCCCGATCTCATCAGATAAGTTGGCAACGTGAGTTGCAGTCGAGCGGAACCTTTGGATGTATTCGTCCAGGGATTCACGTTCTTCCAGGTTTCACCGCAGTCAGGTGGATCGAAGTCTTTTTCCTCGTTTTACTTGTAACGAAATGTCCGGTGAACCTCTTCTTCAACCCTGATCGCGAACGGATGCTTCCTGGCGGCAATTTGTCGAACCAACGTTGAGCGATCCTGGTCAGCGTGGTTGGGAAGAAACGGCACACAGTCACTTCATCTTTTGTCATATACCCAATGTTGTGTGTGTAGGATGATAAGTGATCGAAGGGGTCATCGACTCCATCGTACTCGATCATTTTTGGTTTCTTTACCCCCGGAATCCTTTCAGCTTCGAGAATCCACCTGGCGAAGGGTGATTCCGACGCGAAAGTCCTCCTACGGCGATGTGGATGATGCCTCGAACTGGCCTCGCTTTCCGAAGCGGACTCTGAATCACCACTCGTGGAGTCCGAGCTGATCTCACAAGTCGCACTTCTGGACGGCTTGGACGCTTGAGGCGAGATTTTTGAATGTTTGGACGTTCTTCGCGGAGAGTGGGATCTCTTCCGGCGTCGAGGGTCGCTGGTGTGAGGCCTGGATCGTCCTCGGGTAGGATTCTCCTCTATCAGGACACCTTTTCCCTTGTCCTTCGCCTCATTTGTCGTATGCTTCTTCTGCGAGGCTTGTGTCGCCTCCTTTTCCTCTCTCTTTCTTCTTAGGGTGTTGATGGTCTCCCTCAGCTCAGTGGGCCAGTTCTTGTCGTATATCTCCTTTATCCTGCGGACGGCCGCCGCGGTTCGTTTAGAGGGGGTCTTTCGGGGGCCTCGCTTGTGATTGCTCTTGGGGGGAGCTGCTTCGGCCATTGGGGCCTTCGTCTGTGAGGCGACCCGCTTCTCCAACTCCGCCATCCGCTCATTCATTTGTTGCTGCAAGTCGGCCTGGACTTCGAGCCTCGCGCGGGCTTCAGCTAGCTCCTTCATCAGGGCAACGTCCCTCGGGCGTGGTTCGCTCTCTGTCTACTCGTCGTCCGTCTGCTCGTATTCCTCCTCCAGATCTACCTACTCCTCCATGTTCTCCCCTGGAGTGTGCTGGGCTCCCTCCACGGGGGCTGACCGTTCCCCCTCGAGCGCTCTCGACGTTCCCTCACCGGCGTTATCGAGGCGCGAGGGATCCGGGTCAGCTCGACCGAGGATGGGGTTATCGTCTGCCCCAGCTCCCTTGAGTCGCGTGGCCTTTCCTCTCGGAGCCATTCTTCGCAGCGTATGGTATTCTTGACCGACTTTGTAACACTACAAAATTTGGAAAGTGGATTATGGAGTTGGTTTGTCCCACATTGGGAAAATAAGGCTCATATGATCAGTTTATAATAGATTCCTACCATCATACTATCAATAAGGCCTTCACCTTTTAGAGCTCAAGCGAGGATTTATGGGCTTATTGGTGACTTCCCATCTTATTGGGTTGTGTTGCGACGTATGATGGATCGGGCTGTTACAGATGGTATCAGAGCACTTTATGTGTATAAGAGGCATGCCTAAAAGTAGCTCAGTCGGTGTGCGCATGGTTGTATTCCAATTGCAACTTTCTTCTAATCCATGTTCAATTTGGTTATGTGTTATGTACATATCATGTTATCTCGCATAATTATATTGTCGCATGATTTAATTCTCGCTCGCATGCTAATTGTACGTGCTTTCGTCAGTAGAGACCATCAAATACGATGGGCGAGTTGGGTTCCTAGCACCTTCCTAACTCGTAACCTTGCAAACAACCCCCAATCTAGGTTCGTGGGGTACCTATAAAAAATCCCGCTGCCGACTAAGTGTAATTCACACCTCTTTTCGGGAGAGCGGATCGGCAACCCGACGGTACGACATCTCACACCTACCTCTCGTGACCTTCTTTTTATGACCTATCCTACCTTTTCTATTAGAAGCGAATGAATCAAAGTCTATTATCATACAATAGAAATTTGGCATAATCTGATAAATCGGAGACTGCTGCTCAGGTAGGACCAAACATACTCCAGTTAAATTAGAAGAATACACAGAACCATCCTACAATTTGGGATTATCATTAAATCAACAATAAAAGTAAGGAAAATATCATTCAATACAACCTAAAATAACACAATCTTGACTTCGAAGTTTTATGTATATATTATCAAATTAACCAAAAGCAATGCAAGTCGAAGTCACTAAACCACAAACAAAACGAAATTCAAGTAATTACCGTATCTTTTTTCAATCCGCATTTCCCTCCCTCGCTCATCATATTCTCCCATGTTTTTCTCTATCTTTGCATTTCCATTATCTTTGTTCAATCTTCATTTCCATTAACTTGACCTAACTTCTCCCCTCCTTCCCTCCCCTATATGCCTCTATCCTTCCCCTGCCTTCCTATATTTTCCCGTCTTTCAGTTCTTAAAATAGTCTTTATCCCATCTCATCTATATTGTCACCTTTAACTACGCCACCTACCCATCTCTCACTCTTTTCATGGATGTAAAGCCACTAAGTAACCATATAGCATCAAAGTATTTCTCCCACCTTGCTTCTTTTCTCCTTCGCTTTCATCCATTGTCACCTTCATTCTACCTTTTGTTTCTCGCACTTCTTTCCAGATCATCGTCCATGTTTTGCTCTTCCTTCTCTCCTTGTAGGACCCTCTCTACTCAAATCGTGCCTATTTTGCGATCAAATTTTTATTACTCGCTCAAGTGCTTTGAATTTCAAGCCAAGGTAGTTATTTGATTTAATTTCAATTATGAAATTAGTTGAAAATTTTGTGCTTTCAATTGATTTGCGTTGTTCAAACTATTTTTTTGTGTGCTTGCTGGGTTACGGTTCTACCTCCTCCCCCCCAACTTATTATAACCGAAGCGTGCAACAAATTTTTTTTTTTTTTTTTCTATCCCTTCCTGTCTCACCCCTCATGTATTCCTTAGCAAGGACATTTCCCCCCCCCCCCCTCTGAAATGCCCACCCTTCATCTATACCATAACTATCAGCAACAAAATCAGAAGGGAAAAGCAATTGAGTCTTTTCATATCAACCATGCACTAGACCTTTTTACAACCACTCTACAGTTCCCCACATGCAAGTCTACCATAAAAAGAAGTGAATGAGAAGATGTCCTTTGAGTATATTCCCTAAAAATAACCTAGTAGTAGAAGAAGTCGTACCTACCATTAGTTACCACTCTACTCGTGGACAGTCAGGAAAGAACATCATCCCAACTCCAAAGAACCCCTGGACGTGGACGCCCTCGTAACAGCCAAACCTACCTCTTGAACCCAATGCTTCCCAATATGTTTGTACATGCAAATGAACATGAATCAGAAATGAAACATAAGAACAAAGAAAATCAATAAAGAGTATTATTTGATGCTCGCAGGACTGCAAAGAATGCTCGTCGGATTATGCAAACATAGATTCAGGGCTTTATCAATGTTTTAATGTCTTCGCTAAGCATTTCGACCACATGATGTATTTTAAAAAGTGAAAAAAAGCTAAGAAAAAGGTATTATTAGACTATTAGATTTAGGCAAGAAGCCACCCAAAACGAATCAAAACACTCACTAATAGATTAACAAGCCAACCTCTTCAGTTCGCTGATGAAGCTCCTCATAAGATTTTACAGAATTAGTTGTAAACCTCTCTAGGGCCTCAAATATGTGCCACAACCCTGCCATCTTAGTCCAATATATAACTTTAGCTGCATCAGCGCTGCAATAATAACAGAGAAGTCAGCATCATAAATGCTTGAATAAAGAACTTTTAGCATGTGATGTGTTTAATTATAAAGGACATCATGTATCTTACATAACAATGTTGGTAGCAAGGACACCCACTCCACTTGAGCTAGTTAATGACACATTAATGTCAATCGATTTGAGGGACCGGACATAGAATACTACCTTATAGCTCTTACCACCTTCAATGTTCTGCAATCTCAATCAAAATCCACAAACGATTTAGAGATGTGAGAGCACAAGCTAGATGAAAGTGCACTCTAATAGATCACTAACACATTAGCATAGAGTGAACTGTCTGACCAAATATCTTCACCACCCTAACAAATAAGCATTTGATAATCAAATCATGAACCTATATGGTCAATAATTCTTTATTATCAATGAACTAATCCAGACCCAAATAGAGCAAGTATGTTAGTCAGTGAACAAGAGAGAGGTGGAGTGAGGCACTCCAAGTTGATGAGTTCAACTTGATAAGCTCTTATAAGATATCAAATGACACTTTTTTGATAATCAAATCAGGAACTTCTATGGTCAATAATTCCCTATTATTTGCGATAAAACACAAAGTTCCGATAATATATTCTAGGTTCAGATTTGGGTTCAGAGTAGTACATAACACAAGCTGGATAGAATTAGTTATCCAAAACAACATAGAGGCCACCATATTACACCTATAAAATTAGGTTGTTTAAAACATTGACTTGACTTACAAACCAACAAATTATTTCCCCCTTTCATTCTCCAAACCTAAATTAAAAAATAAAACCCCTAAACAAATCCAATATTAACGAAATCAAATTGTAGTCCAAAGAATAAAATAAATGAAATACCAATCACAAACCTGAAATTAAACTCGAGCTTAAGTGGTGTCGATTAGTATTTCCTTTGGTGAGATCTGAGCAGGTGAATTCCAAGAAGGCAAATCCTACAAAAATGAACACCAAAAATAGAAACAATGTTAAACCCTGGTAAAATTGAAAAGGGGGCTAATCTTGCAAGAATCAAAACTGATGGCGAGATTTATAAAAAGATTTGGTGATATATTTTTCAATCAAAGAATTGAAAAGGGGGTTGCACACCACTTTTTTCTTACAGCAAAATGGGCGTGAGGAGCCTTTCTCTTGACCTCTATTGCAATTATTCCGAACATGATTGCCTGTCAACAATTATGCATAGAGATAATTAGGTAAAGACGTAAAGGAAACCTACGATTTAGGCCACTTTTTTTTATAACATACCTGAATTACAGCTCCACTGGCATACCATAAAGGACCACTGACACCATATTCCCATGCTACATTTGAACTTTGCAACATGGTAGTTGCCCATGTCCACTACAGAAATAGAAATATGACATCAAGAATGTCATTCTATTTACATTTGTTCGACTTGACAAAAATTAACACCAGTGACAAAAGTTGTGGCATATAATATGATGATTTACCTGAGACACAATAACACTGGCAATACCAGCAGTGTTAAACCACTCAAACGTGTGGTTTGACTCGACATAACGCTTCTCTAGTCTTACCTTTGAAGGAAACCATGGTCATTACTCATCAGTATTTCAGTAGACTTATGTATGTGAATTCATACCAACGTAAATATGAGCATGCATGTACCAAATTTATCAATTTTGGACAATTAAAGCCCAAATTCAGAGGTAATCACCAGCAATATGGAGATTTTCCAATTATTAACCCTGACTTTTCATGTATCTTGCTTTTTCGTCTCAGATTGAATTGCAATCAACAATATGCAAAAACATGTTTAAGAACAAAACTTTCTAATTAAGAGATTAATCGACTTACAATCAAAATCGGTGCGAAAACTACTAAGATCGGAGTTGTAATATATCCTGTAATAATCATGTTATCAACATACACCAAGACAACTGTGGTTGTCCCATTCACTTGTCTTTTGAAGAGGGAGTGATCTGAAGATGATTATTTGTACCCACAGTCAAGGAGTGCTGATGAGAGCTTGAAGAACCACTGTCTTGGAGCCTGCTTCAAGCCATAGAGAGATTTCTTCAGTTTGCAAACTTTTCCAGATGCATATCATGGATTCTCCCCCTTTCTCCAAGCTTGAATGTCCCCCGAGGGGTTGTACCCTAGAGGAATTTCCATATAGACATCCTCCTCCAAATCCCTATGCAGGAATGCATATGAGACATCCATTTGTGTGGTGTACCAATCATTCACTGCTGTGCAAGCACTGTTCTAACTGTGGCCATTTTAGCTACATAAGCAAATGTTTCCTCATAATCTACTCCATATCTTTGTCAAAACCCTTGAATCACCAATCTTGCCTTATGTTTGTCTACTGACCCATCCGAGTTGTACTTGGTCTTATAGACCCATTTGCAGCCTATGGCTTTCATGTGCTTTGGCAAGTCTGTAACTTCCCAGGTATCATTATCTTTCAGAGCTTGCAATTCTTGATTCATTGCAGTTATCCACTTGGGATGTTGAATAGCTTCAGATTAGTGTTTGGGGTCCTCCTGAAGTGTGACATCTTGAACCAATTCTGCAAACTTGTTGGTTGAATCAAAAACACCAAGATTTGCAATTTGCTGAGCCATAACTGGGTTGTTTACTTCGAAATCCTTAGTCCAAAAGGGGGCTCTCCTCTCTCTTATGGGTTGAGGAGATGGTTGAGTGCCTTCAAGTACATATGTTGGCTCAACTTGAATATCAGCAGCCCCAGCCTCATCTTCTCCGACTTCAAAAATTGGAAATTCCCTAACTATAGCGTTGTCTCCACAAAATTGCTGAGTTGGAGATTTTTCTAGAGGTGTCTTCGATGACCATGTCTTATAAGGAAATATGTGTTCATGAAACACAACATCTCTGGACACAAAACTCTGCTGAGAGGATATATCACATCAGGGTTGAGCATCGGTCCAAGACCGGACCGGACCGAGGACCGAGACTCAGAAAATGTGGACCGAGGACTGGACCGAATCTCCTTCAGTCCGGTCAGGTTCGGTCCTGTCCGGTCCCTTGGACCGAGGAGATTTTTCCCTAAAAACTTGGACCGAGTGAAATTCGGTCGGTCCGGTCCGATTTTCGGTCTTGACCGAGATTCTGCTTTCCCCTGGATCATATAACTTGTATCTAGACCTGGCAAAAGTGACCCGATACCCGAAACCCGACCCGAAAATTTTGACCCGAACCCGAATTTCACCCGAAATGATATCACCCGTATTTGACCCGAACCCGGTTACACCCGACCCGAACCCGATTATCACCCGAAGTCAATTAACCCGAAGTTGACCCGAACCCGTAATGACCCGAACTAAACTAGCCCGACCCGATTATCACCCGAACCCGAATAGACCCGTACTAAATTGGCTTGAATATTTTGATTTCGCCTACTATATGTCTAACCTTTGATTTAGTGATACGAGCATTTCGCGCCTTCAATTTTGTATCATATAAAGTGAGTACATTATATGGCATAATGTTCCTCTTTTTCACTTAAAACAAGTACCTAACCAACTTAATTTAATGTTTTCCATCTATATTTGGTCAATCAATCGAAAAAAAATGTAAATATTACAAATCTAATCATTATTTGTCTCGATTTTTCAACTAGACCCGAATTAACCCGAATAATTTGACCCGTACCCGAAATTGACCTGAAGTGGCCCGAACCCGTCCGAACCCGACCCAACCCGAAGTGGCCCGAATATTGTAGTGCACCCGAATTGACCCGGCCCGAACCAACCCGACCCGAACCCGAACCCGACCCGAATGACCCGTTTGCCAGGTCTACTTGTATCCTTTCTGATTGGCAGGGTAACCAATTAATACTCATGGTATGCCTCTGGGTTCAAACTTATCCTTGACTCTGTTGGGATTGTATGCCATAGCTAAACATCCAAACACCCTCAATCTTGAGTAACCAGGTTCTTTATGAAACAGCATAGAGTAGGGAGTTTTGTTTTAAAGCACACTTGAAGGGAGTCTGTTGATTATATGGGCTGCAGTTAGAACACAATCTCCCCAAAAAATTTTGGCAAGCCAGATTGAAACATGATGGCACGACTAACTTCTAATAAGTGCGGGTATTTTCTCTCCACAGTGCCATTTTACTGAGGAGTGTAATTACAGCTTGTTTGATGAACAATTCCCTGACTTTGGAACAAATCTTCCACAGTCTCCTTCCACTATCTCATAAGCATTATCTGTTCTGATTACTTTGATGGAGGAGTCGAATTGTGTTTGAACTAGCTTGCAAAATTGAGGAAACAACTCACCAATCTCACTTTTGTGTCTCATGAGATAAATCCATGTACCTCGACTGTAGTCATCAACTATGGTAAGAAAATACATGTATCTGAGTCTAGTTCCTCTCTTATATGGCCCCCATGTGTCCATGTGTATGAGTTCAAAGGGTCTGTTAGCATTATGGATACTAGTGGGGAATGGTTGCTTGGTTAATTTTGCCATGGGGCAGGTAATGCACACCAAACCTTTATCTACTATAGCAAAATCAGGGATGCAAGAATTGTGCCTTAACTTTTCACTAGAACATGACTAAACAATGACCAAGTCTGTAATGCCATCGACCAAAAGTATCATGTTTATCATTCAATAACAACTTGTTAGTACAAAGTGAAGATAGAAACAATCAAATTATAAATCCCAATCTCAAAAAAGGAAAGTTCAAACACAAATTCAATTGGAAAGAATCTCATTGTGTTCATCAATGGCACCATTCGAAATCTTTCGACGGCCCAGAAGTTGATGGGTTTCAGCTGAGACTATCAGCAGTACAAATAGATGGTATAAGTAGATACTTGATAGGCTGTGCAGAAAATCTCGTTAATCACTTACCACAAAAATCCCTAATTTCTGTCCTGATAATTATACTGAGAGGCGAGGGAGTAGGAGCTGTTTATGGGTTATTCCTTATTTCTCGGAGAGCACGAATTGTTGGAGCTTGGTCGAATTTTATCGGCCACTACTGCTACTTCAAGTCTGGGTACCAAAGTTGTGTGAGAATTTTTCATATTAATTTGTTCTTGTGCCCCCTTTTTAGTTCCCCCCATCTTTCATTCAATTCTAATTAGTCTATTTTTCTTTCCTTTGCCCATGTTTACAAGTGCCTTCTCTAAGTGTATATGTAAGACATTAAATCTATTTGGTTTATTGTTGTTCGTTGGTTTGCCCAACTTTTGTAAAAAAGTTTAGTTAAGTTTTGAATTCTTCATCTTATGTTCCCCCCTTCACAGATTATTGTTTGGTTTGTTTTTTTGTGAGTTTGTTGTTCCAATAGATACAAATCTTTCTATGACTTTGTTCTTAAGCTTATACTGGGTTTTGATTGCAAGTATTGGAAAGTTTTACTCCATTTCAAGTCATTTGTGCAATTTAATTTTTGGAGCTGTTTCCCTTATCTTTTCTTTTGATTTGGATTATTGCCTTTCATTCTCGGAAGTTTATGTGTTTAAGATCAAGTTTCCTGATCATTATTTTAGGCCCGATTTGTATAATCCACTGCCTAGTAGATGCTTTCCTTTGTCTCCTCTTATTAGCATCAGAGGTACCTCCGACTCGTACTTGAATTGGTGGTTTGACACTAATTCTCAAAGCCCAGGTACAGTTTATCGATACGTGTACTGTTGGTTTGTTTATTCTCACACACTTCATTGTGTAGATGATAATCCATTTGGTAAGAACTATATTTATATACAAATCTTCATTGCTTATCTGAAACCTCGTGTCAAGAAAAAGTGTGACAGAATACTTTTTTGGAGCCAATGGTTTTGGTCTTCTGAATCATTTCCTAAGAAATTTCTTTCATTCAATCTAGGCCCCAGAAGCTATTTGATTGAATGTAGGTTTTTTCTTTGTTATAGTAATCAAAGTTTATTTTCTAAAAACTCATTCCAGGTCCAAGAAACTTTAAGAATGGTGTTTCTCGTTTATTTGTGTCCGCCAAGAGAACGCTTATTATGATCAATGGCCTCGAACGTACCATGTTTCCAAGTGGTTTTGTTTCGAGAGTCTATGCAGTGACTTCGACTTCTTCTTAGTTTGCCCTCTCGAGGAGCTTAGAGCTTTTATTAATACAGTTTGTTATTAAATGAATACAAGTTTCTGGAATGTCCGTGGTGCCGGCAGGAAAAATCTTACAGAAGAACTCACGTTTTTCTGTAAAAATAACAAAACTAATATACTAGCATTATGTGAAACAAAGACTCAAACTCCCCCAAGAGCTAACTTACTTATTAGATTTGGTTTCAATTGTTGCGACTTTATCCCAACTCAAGGTTTGCCCGGTGGTATTTGGCTATTCTGGAAACAAAGCCCCTCTATAACTTTCTCGTTGACTGTTGCGTTTAAGTTAGAACGATTTCTAGGTTGTGAAGCTCATGATTTTACTTTAAATAGCAAATTTATAATCATTTTCGCATACGCTCCTCCAAGAGAAGCTCAAAAACGAGAGTTTTGGGAAAAATTAACTGCTTACATCCAATCTCTTAGTGTGCCCTTTCTAATTATGGGAGATTTAAATGAACTAAAACAAGCTAGTGACAAGAAAGGGGGTCTACAACCCTGTAATGCCAGATTTGCTAGACTAGTCGAGTTCATGTATAATACAAATGCGATTGACCTCCCATTTGTGGGTAATCAATTTACTTGGAGGAAAAAACGCAAAGGTCCCTGTAATACTTTTGAAATTTTAGATAGAGCGTTAGCCTCTACGAGTTGGTTGCAGCTATTTCCCGACTCTAAATTCAGCCATCATCCATTTACTAGCTCTGATCATTGCATCATTTCTCTTTGTTTCGCTTCTAACATAAGGGGCAAATCCTCTCCGTTTCGATTCGAAATGATGTGGACGATGCGAAAAGATTTTGAATTAGTTGTTCGTAAAGCTTGGAATGAGAGATTTCATGGCTCTCACATGTATAGGCTCGTGAAAAAAGGTAAAAGCTTAAAGAAAAATGCAAAGGAATGGAACAAAACAAAGTTTGGCAACATTTTCAAACAACTTTCTTGTGTAGAGTTAAAAATAGAAAATATCCAAAAGGCACTACTCGTAAATAGCAATAACATGGAATTAGAAGTAGCCCAAGAAAAATGGTTAAAAAAGAGAAATTGCCTACTTAGTTATCATAAATATTATTGGAGCCAAAAAGCCCGTATCAGTAAAGCAAATTTCGGTGATAGCAATACAAAATATTTTCAAGTTTAAGCAACTATTAGAAGAAATAGGAATGCTATTCACAGATTTACTTTTTCTGATGGCATCCAATATACAGTTTCCACGCAAATTGGCTCGGCAATAACAAAAGAATTCAAACTGCGATTTACAAGAAGTAATAATTGTCATTTCAGCGATTTAGATTTTTCTTTAATTAAAGATCAAATTTCAGGACATGACAATGAATTTCTCATTCAAGAGGTTACTTGTGAGGAAATTAAAACGGCAATGTTTCAACTGGCGGCAGATAAAAGCCCCAGGTCCAATGGGTACCCTCCTGCCTTTTTTCAAAAATATTGGCATATTGTTGGCAATTCGGTAGTCCGAGCTGTCTCTACATTTTTCCATTCAGGTAAGTTATTAAAAGAAATCAACCATACTTTTATAGCTCTCATTCCTAAAATAGATAATCCCGAAACAGCTAATCATTTTCGACCAATTAGTCTTTGTTCTACAATTTACAAGACTATTTCGAAAGTTTTAGCAAACCGTCTTAAAATTATTCTAGAGAAACTAATTCATCCATATCAGGGGGTTTTTACTCCAAACAGAATAATTCAAGATACTATACTTTTGGCACACGAAATTTTTAACTCTTTTAAAAAAAAAAGGGAGGAAAAGGTGGATGGTTAGCTATCAAATTAGATATGGAAAAAGCATATGATCGGTTAGAATGGGGTTATATTGAAGAGACTTTGCGACAGTTTGGATTTCACTCCAAGTGGATTAGTTGGATTATGAGTTGCATAAATTCAGTTTCTTTTTCTGTGCTAGTAAATGGTTCAGCGACAGAAATTTTTAAGCCAACGGGAGGAATTAGGCTAGGAGACCCTCTATCACCTTATTTATTTATTCTATGTGCAGAACTCCTTGCAAGAATTTTACAAAAAGTTAGTGATGAAAAAACTCATCTTGTTGGTGTTAAGATTAGCCAAACCTTAGAAAGAATACCCTTCTTAACATTTGCTGATGATGCTATGATATTTAGTAAAGCTTCTAGGGCAAGCTGTCAAGTAATTAGGAATATTCTAGATAAATTTTGTCATATATCCAGCCAACAGGTAAACTATACCAAATCAGGTTTTCAATGCACAAAAAATGTGTCGAGAGCTGATAAAGAAGCTTTACATGGTATTTTAGGAATGCCAGAAGCCACTTCATTAGAAAAATACTTAGGTTGCCCCATAATAGATAGTAGAGTAACTAAAGACACCTTTGCTGATGTCCTCTTAACATCCAGAAAACAACTAACTAAATGGAAAGCTAATTCTATTTCACAAGCCGGGAGATCGGTTCTTATCCAAGCTAATCTAGCTTCTAAGGCTACTTTTCAAATGCAGAGTTTTTTGATTCCAAGCTCAATCCATAAAGAGTTAGATAAGATCAACAGAGATTTCCTATGGAAAAAAAACAATAGCAATAAATCTCCTAATCTTATCGGTTGGGATAAAATTTGTGCTCCAAAAAGCATGGGCAGTTTGGGTCTACGAAAAGCGGAGGCGTCCAACCAAGCCATGCAGCTAAAGCTGATTTGGAAAATTTTGGCTGAACCGGAAAACATTTGGTTAAAATTTGTTAAAAAAAAGTATATTAAGTCCTCAAACTTATTTGATCATACCCCTCCTACTAGCGGTTCGTGGCAGTGGAAGAGACTCATGTCACTAAGAAATGTTTTCAAAAAAGGCCTCCGTTGGCAAGTAGGTAATGGCAAAGACATTAATTTTTGGCATGACAACTGGGTTGGTTCGCAACCACTATCTGAAGTTGCTTTAAACATCATTGACATCCAAGCTTTTGTTAATGTCAGCCAATTTATCACTGATGCAAATCAATGGGATACACATCGACTAAGCCAAATTCTCCCATTGAATATTATAGATAGTATTAGAAACATTTATAATCCTTCTCATAATATGAGTGACCAAGTATTTTGGGGATTATCAACCGATGGATCATTCTTGACCAAATCCGCGACCTGGTTAGTACAAGGTCTCTTAGACCAGAATCAAACAAAATGTAGTTTTCATTGGATTTGGAAATTTGATGTCTCGAATAAGATTAAAATTTTCATTTGGAAAGCTTGTTTGGACGGTCTCTCCACTCGAGAAAGACTAATGCGTAGTCATGTGTCTGTCCCAGCTCATTGTGCTTTTTGTGACCACCATTTGGAAGACTCTTACCATTTATTTTTTTCTTGCCCTTTTATAACAGACGTTGCAAATAAATATGACATTAACTTACTGCAGTTTCAGAGTGATAATAATAATAATAATAATAATAATAATAATAATAATAATAATAATAATAATAATAATAATAATAATAATAATAATAATAATACCATAAATCGTTCGTTTACCTACAATCTAGATCTTCTTAAGCAGTCAATGCATCATAAGTCTATCCAAATTCTTCTTTTTATTTGGTGGAATGTCTGGTTTGTCAGAAATAGTTTGATTTTTAAAAATGAAACATATTCAGTTGATAAAGTTACCCGATTGACAAACTCATCGTTACAAGACTGGTTATTTCTTAGAAAAATGGATATAGATAATCCGGAGCATTGTGCCCAAAGCCAAGGCTCCCATGCCAATAGTCCTTATAGGGAGACTATCTTTTGGCATAAACCACCCTTAGAACACTTCAAATTAAATTTTGATGGATCTAAACTCACTAATGGAAAGTCTTCTTTAGGTTATGTTATTAGAGATTCGAATGGAATCCCGATAATTTTTGGGGCTAAATCTTGTAATTCTACGAGCATCATCTCTGCTGAAGCTCTAGCTTTAAAAGAAGGAATCAAAACAGCAATTTTCTTAGATATCAAAAATATTGTAATTGAAGGAGACAACATTTGTGTAATCAATTCTATTCGTCGTAACTGGAAGGTGCCTTGGGAAATTTCCAACCTTATTACAGATATTTTGGTGGACCTTGATACTTTTCACAAAGTGGAGATTATTCACTGCTTTCGTGAGGCCAATAAAGTCGCAGACTTTATGGCCGATTTGGGGCACTCTTGTCCCTCTCTTACACGGTGGTTTGAGAGTCCTTTTAACTCTCTTACTTCTCTTATCCGAAAGGATGAGTTAGGTTGGTCCTACACTGGCGGCTCAACCTAGGATTTCTTCCCTCTACCAAAAAAAAAAAAAAAAAAAAAAAAAAAAAAAACTTGTTAGTACATGTTTCACCTGCTGTTACACAGTTATCAGGCTCTACACTAACTCGATCATCATCAAACATGATGTGTCATGACATTAAGCTACTAGTCTTGATTGCTTGACACTTATTCAAATTCTGCAACTTATCAACAACTAACATATTTCCCAAGTTGCACATGCTTATTTACTAGATAATAAACTCCCTTGTGCTCCAATCCCACACCTCTAATTGTCTTCCTCAATGAGTCTTGTATAAGACAGATACCCTTATAAAAAGACACAACACAGCCCTCAGAGGTGATAAGTTTTTGCACAGACAACAAAATATTCCTGAAATCAGGCACATATAACACTTTTCTCAATGTCAAACCATTTTTGAGCCTACAGTTTCCTGTATGAGTCACATAAGCTAGCTGACCTGTGGAGAGTGTTATTTTCGGTTTATGCACAAGTTCTTTCACACTGTCTAAGCAGCTTAAATCATAAGTCATGTGATCACTAGCACAAGAGTCCACAATCCAACCATTTAATTTACTGTTAATGAAAACAGAACTACAAAGAGCATTACCTACAAAGTGGGTTGCCATTTCACACTCTGCACTCTGATTTGAGTTGGAGGAGTTCCCAGAGCTTGAGACCTTGTTCAGGATCTGCATAAGCTGATTCTAAGACAGCGTGATCATGGGTCCTGTCTGTTGTTCAGTTTCATTGTTGAGCATTGCATTGCCAGCTGATTTTCCTTTCTAGGAATTCCCTTTTCCTTTGTTGTAGTTATTGTAACCCTTCTTGTTACCTTGGTTGTTGAAGAAATCCTTTCCCTTTCCTTGATTTTTCTTTTCATTGTCAGAAGGAACCCCTATAACAAACCAGCACTCTTCATACTTATGCCCTGGCTCTTGCATTTGGGGCACACCTTAGGTTTCTCTTGCTGACTATAAAAGGCAGTGTTTCCACTATCAATGTCCATTTTGGTCACACATTCAACACCTGATTTTGAATCTCCTCTTGTTGAAGTGTAGGGATTATTTCATCAACTATGGGAAGTCTCTTTATCATGAGAAAGTTGCTTCTCATTGTTGTATAGTGACGATCCAGGCCATTGAGAAACTGGAACAGCTTTCTCTCCTCTCTACCTCTATTGATAGCATCAAGAAAGACATTCATTATTTCTTCACTTCCCTCAGTGATTGGTGGTAATTCTTCCTTATTTTCCAGAGTCTGCCAGAGAGTTTGCAGTTGAGTGTAGTACCCAGCAATGCTCTTGTTTCCCTGGGTGAGTTACCTGATTTCCTGCTCAATCTGAAACTTCCTGGCACCATTTCTTACCCCATAAGTTCTTCCCAGATAGTCCCATATATCCTTTGCTGAGGTTACAAACCTCACTGCAAGTTTGACCTCTGATTTCACGTTGAACAACAGCTAGCTCACAACCAAATTATTGCAAATATCCCACATTTCTGTCCTTTCAGGCTCTGTTTTCGATCTTTTAACCCTGCATGTAACGAAACCTAACTTTCTTCTGTAGCTAGGCTTAGTTCCATCTCCATTTTCCACTCATAGTAGTGGCTCATTCCAGCTAGTTTGGGTTCAATGGAGAGTGGATCTCTCATATCCACTTTTTGGTCTTGATGTTGATCTGGTATTTGGGTTTCTGATCCTACCATGTCGAACCAAAATCAGTGATAATTTGTTTGTGTTTGGAATTTGAATCTTGCTTGATTAGATGAGAAAACTTAAAAATTTGTGATGTGTGATGAGCTAATCAACCTCCTAAGGTCTTCATGGCTCTGATACCATGAAAACTTTGAAGATTAAATCCATGAAGATTAGAAGAAAGTTAGCTAAAGTGATTGACATAATGTAAATGAAGAGGATTGATAGAAATTTTTATTTTTGATTGTATTCACTTATATTTGCCAGTGTACAGCAAGTCACAATATATATCAAACACAATCGCACATACTTCTAGTTTAATGTTGATGCTTCCTAAATTTGGCTAAACCTTAACTTAATTTGGAAACCTTCTACAATCTTCTTCTATCATATGCTTTTTCATTCCTTGGTTTTCTACAGCTTGACTTATCAGCCCTCACATGTTCTGCTTTGGTCTTAGTTGTCTGAAAACGACATTGCTTGTTCCCTTGATCTTTGTCCAGCTCATGGTCCTTACTTTTTGATCTTCCTGCTTCAATCCCGACGTTGGACAGAAACCACACTCAAAATTCATTCTCTTCCCGTTGTAGCAAATGCGCTTGATAATTTCCTATTACATACTCTATGGAAATAGAGTGAAAGGTCATTACCTAATGACTCTCTATCTATTTCACTCCAAATTTAGCTAATTATCACTAATTCATCTTCTAGTTTCCATCTTGCTCATTGAATCATTGAGGCAGAGAAAATTCCAATCGTGATGTTTGTTCGACAATAATGAAATACTGTATTTAACAACCTTTTAACCTCTTTAGAAGACCAGTTAGTCATTTACCAGCTAACCCTAACCACCATAGGAAGACTTCCTCATTCCGCGAAAGGTACTAGATGGAGCGCTTTAGAAACGTATTCCCCCATTTAACTCAAACCTCCTTCACCAACAATAGAAGGTTTTGGCTCAGTTCAAAGAACCGGGTCGCGGAATAACATTATTTTCCCAAAATAGACAGCTATCTCGAGCATTCTAATTATTGGCTTTATCCTGAAATAAGGATGATGTAATGCTTGCTAGGTGCTTTAGAATGAAAATTGGTAGCTTACCACTTCTTTCTTCAAAAAAATTGAATACAAGTGAAAAGTAATGTTCGCTAAATAAGGTGCGTTAACTCTAGAACGAGAAAATCATCATAACACAAGCCGCGTAGGGTATATGAACATGTCACAAACAAGGGTCGCAACTTAGTTGTCAGATAGCAAGCTCCCTCCTTCGCAATACTGCTAGGAGCGCACTCGGATGCGCATTAGGCCATAAAGATGCCAAAGTAGCCTGATGACAAGTTTAGTGGGCGAAAATGCGCAATGAAAGCCGTCGTCGACAATTTCAGGATTTTTTTTTTTTTTTTTTTTTTTTTTGGCGAGGACAAAAACTACCAATTTCAGGATTACATAGCAAAAAAAAAAAACCTTAATGATGCTAATTACACTTTCAAAAAAAAAAAAAAAAAAAGCTACTAGTTACAAATATCATTTCTGGATTGCACCTTGTTGATCAGCAATGGATTTTACTGACCTTTGAAATTTCGACTCGTATGTATTCGCCACCACCGTCCACCGGCTCTCAGCTCCAACAATGCAGTACATAGAAGCTTGAAATTAGAAACAAGCATTTAGAATCTCCCGATACTCGGACAGCAATTTTGCAATGTCATTCATGCGAAGCTGGAAATTTAACAATACACAAATCATCATACAAGTTTTGTAATCTACAGGACATGATATATCAGCAATGTCGACTGTGTTTAGCTCAATGAGAAGGGAGACATAAGATGTGTAGCTTCCAGCATTACTTACAGAAGACGACCAATAAAGTACTTCATTAGCAAATAGACCCTAAGACCCTTGGCATGTGTTTTTCAGAGGCCTCTCTAATTCTGCTAAAACTTCCCTTAATTTCCGTATGTTAAACTCACCACATAGATAATTAGCCAAAGCACATTCAAGTTGTGATCTTTGTGATTGAAAACTATTGATGTGCTTCCAATCTACTGACAACAGTTACAAGAGAGATTATAAACTAAATCAACAAATATGTTACAGATTTCTTATGGAAATGGGGAATTAGGATAAGGGATAATGCTTTATAAAAGCTGCTTAGGATCTTGTGCCTTAAGAGGGAAGAGGGGGGGGGGGCTTTACAGTTAACATTAGAGAGGTTCTACCTTGGAGTAAAGCATTTCTCCCAACGGGTAAGTCATCCACCACATTGATCTCTGCACTGTTAAGGCCAAGCCACATGACTCTTGAGTGTAGGAGAGCTATAATGACTGTCAGGAATGACATCCTTCCCTATGCAACCAACACTCAAGCAGCCCGGGAATATTATATAAAATGCTTCCAGGAAGCACTATTACAAAGTTTAGCGCATTAAGTTTCACTAGTTATCTGAGCTACCCTATTGTGGCTTGTCTTTGTGAGGTTTTCATTCTGTTTTCCCCCTTGTGGATGTGCATCAGAAAGATGCTAAAATCTTACCAAACACACACACACACACACACACACACACACACACACACACACACACACACACACACACACACAAATATGCCCCCCAAATATTTAAAATGAGAGACCGTTCCTTGAAAATCATACAAGACGAGGAGATCCATAGGTGTGAAAATGAAAGTGAAAAGAGATTGAAACCCTGTTAAAACCATCACTCTGATTAAAAACCTACAAAAGTACAAAACCTACAAAATTTAGTCAAGGCTAGTCATAGGTTTGTGCTGGCCTTTGAGCGTTTGCTGGACAGCTGGAGAAGGGGTTAATGGTAGGATGGCCTTCGTCGGTTTGGATGGAAGGTGGTGTAGATGATGTCGTGGTGATGTTGAATGTGTCAATCGGGAGACAATAGGTGCTAGAGACGACGATGGTCAGAAAAGAAGATCCGGAACAGACATGAAGATTGAAAAGCAATGAACAAAAAACCAAAGAACCAAAAAAAAATTCGGGGAGTTTAATTTGTTTTCGTTCTGTTTTCCCCACAAAAAACCAGATTAGGGAAAGTGACATAATCTTAGGTTCTTAACAAATTGATCTAAATCTCCCTCACAGATTGAAACCATTACCACAGAATTCCAGTTACCAAGGGATGATACTTTAGGGTCCCCATTTTATTATTTACTCGACCAAACTAGCATGGAAAGGTAATTAAACAACATTTTCATCTCATAGAATTCAGTCCTAAGTTGAACTTCACTAGATTATCATACCTGAGACGCATCTTTGACATGATAGTATTGGTAAGCACAATTTTCGAATATAATGGATGCCGAAGAGGTATCAAATCCAACATGAACTTCGTCCCTGTGCAGAAACAAAAAGACATTTACCACCACATGTATATAACCAAATTGGGATGACTAGCATGAGGAGAATGCCATTATTAACAAGATTCTATAAAACAGCGAGAGATCAAAGAAAATCCAGACCCCCTTGAAGCCAAATGATCACCTACATCTTTCTCATTTCCCGGTCATACCTAGCCAAAATCCAGGGAACCTAGGAGTCTAATTGAGCTTAGTTTCCGCTCTTAAACTCTGACAGCCATCATATTACTTTGGTGGACTGTCATTGGTAGGGTCTCATTTCCTATCAGCAATCACAGAACGGCTGATCAAGTTTGTGATTAGTTTCTGAGGTCAATCTGTCACATAACAGCCCCAAAGCTGTCTTCACAGCCACAAAGTTTAATCTTGTTGGACTGGGCAAGAAATATTAATATGAAAACGACGAGATAACATAACTGATATCGCCTATTAGTGTTCTGGCAAGAAGGTTGAGGTTGATTGCACAATGAAATTAGTGCGATCTTGAGAATGCTGGTTGCCATACTTCCAATAAATTATAACAAACTTTAAGACATTTTTTCAAATTCTCAAGAGTAACACTGCATTTGTAGTTTCTTATAAAATAAAAATGCACTTGGTTTTATCTAGAACCAAAAATGCATGAACTTCCGATGCGCCAATATGACGATTGCAAAGCATATAGTGAAATTTGGAGATATTACAGAGAAAATATAGAGAAGAAAGGAGAGAAGTTTTCACAAGTACACAAAATAAAAGGGAGGCACTTCGAGTGGCCGACACTCCATACAACTCTCGAAAAGGGATTTGTGAATGACTGCTACTTGCTGATGCCTTAGTACTCGTATAGTTCAGCTGAAGAACAATTACTTTCCTAGTACCACACTCTCACGCACTACTGCTCAGTGCTCACTGCCAGAAATACAGGATATGTGACTTATTTGCCCTTGTGCCTTTTCCTGACATATGTGACATGTATTGGTGGCTTGGCAGGGCGCAGTAGCATAGGTGTTTCCACTACAACTAAGCTATAAATAAAGGCCCTACACGTGCTTAATATATGATCCAAAGTCAGGACATGAAAGGTTAATGCATGAAGTCTCAATGTACTATTGACTAATACACATCATTAATTTGCCTCAAGTCCAAGTAACATAACATTACCCCCCTACTTCAATTTGCTTTACAACGACCATTGACCAATACACATCATTATTTTGCCTGAAGCTTTTGGGTGCATAATAATCTAAAATATTGCGCGACTGCTTACTCCTGAAGTCAGCTAAGCTAAGCAACAGCTAAGCTAAGCAATGTGGTCTATATAAATCTTAATACAAGATTTGAGTTCAAGTGATCAACGCCGACTCAGTTGTGGCCTCTTTGATAATGCTAATGGTAAACGAAGATATATGAGTTTTTATATAGTGATTTATGGAAAAAGATTATGTTGTGTAAAGTACAGGTCCTTAGAAAGAGAGAGCAGCAATGAGTGGCGGTGAAAGCAGAAAGCAACAATCAAAATCAGACGTTTTCTAATGGAGCTTATCTATAGGAGCACCCTGTGTTAATTACTCACCAACTAAGTCATTACTCCCTGAATATAATATATATATAGTACTAAATGGGCCCCTCAATGTAACGCTGCAAAATGATTTTTTTATTTTAACTTATATACAAAATAAAACTGTGATGAAACAAGTAATGTTAAAGCACACGACCAAAAAGGAAGGTTGAACATACAGATGACGCTGCTTTATCAGGCGCTGATAGTCCCGAAGCAAAGGTCCAAGCTCCTTCAACTTGATCGAACAAGTTTCAACTTTTCTCCAGTAACCACGCAGCATCTCAAGTATCTCGTCCTGCAAAAAGACTTTGTAAGATCCACCAAAAGAAAATAATAGGCAGCCCGCTATTGCTTCTCTATCCTTTGTGGGGAACCAGACATAAAAATTATACCTGACTCTCCAGACCTGATGGACCTCTAGATACTCTTTCTGTCAAACAATTCAAAGCTAACTCCTGTAGCTCTTTGTCTTCTAAAACATCCAAGATGTGATGCTCTGATCTAGAAAGCATAGCAAAAGCTTTAAATCGTCTTTGGAGTTCTGAGATTGCAGACTCTTGACGTTGGCTTTTCTGCAAAGGTGATCAGAAATCATATGAATGAATACATCACAAAGCATGAAATGGTGGATCACTGATGGAATCCTCACTTCCTTTAGCAAGGGTCCTAAGAATCACAGCCCCCTTACATTAGCAAGGGTCTGTGACTCTTATATACACCGAAGGTTGTTCCTAAGCCCATGGCCCAGAACCATGCATTCCTATTCATAAAATTAAAGAACCCAATAAGTACCAAAAAATTAGAGAACCCGATACAGAAAGTATCATATCTCTTATTTTTTAACACAAAAGGGAAGAAAGAATAGTTGTGAAGGTGCATCGTCCATCGGAGCTCACCCTACAAATTCATGTGTTATCCATCCACAAGTCGTGGGCGATTCATACTTGCTATGCTCTCACTATGCACCAACTTAATAAACACTCTTATGTACGGAATACACAATCAGTGTGCTCAAAGAGATCAATTTACATGGCATGGCAGGATTTCCATCATTTATTTATCTGTACTTACCGACCTGCACTTTCATACCGTAGATCCCAGGGAACTAGGCGCACCTCAAATTCATCTCACCTGGTCTGTAAGTAAGAGAGGCTGTGGCATACCTTTAGGAAAGACTGGGATGTCACATCTGATTCTTTCTTCTCTTCAGGAAGATGTTTTGAAAAGGATGGAGCAGATCTCTTTAAAATTGGATCCTCTACACATGTAGCAGATATGACAAAGTATTGAGTAGACTAGAAAATTGAAACTCAAAAGACTATTTACTGGAGTAATTTGAAGAAGTTAAAATTCTTACATTTTACCAGAAAAAAAAATAATTGTAGAAATCATCAGCACAACAATACGAGGCAAGCAAACATTTCAAAATCATGAAAAAAGGTAAACAAACTTAAAACAACGCTACTTGAAGAAACAAGCTACCTTCTGGGACCAACCACCAAAAGTCGCCAAAGGTTGATTTACCATCAAAGCCGCCGAATAAAAGATAGCGTGAACCTAGCACAGTCAATGAATGGTATGCTCGTACTGGCGGGCCCTCATTGCTAGTAGGTAACTGTTTCCACTGCACTGACACTATAACCATGCACAAAGACAGGAAAATATGTGAGAACAAATTATAACAACAAAGACTTATGATGAGAAATTAATACACCTGCAATAGTACCGTTCCAACAAGCACTAAGAGTGGTAAATTGTTTCGCTACAGCTGGCAAAAGAAGGATGCCTTTGAAACAAAAGAAAAAAAAGGAACTGCCTACAGGGAGGGGTAGGGGGGATGAAGGTAGTAGGACTAGCAACAAGTGAGACACAGAATTTTATAGAAGTAAACAAACTAGGGAACTATGATACTCTGACACTGATTTACGGATAAAAAGATGAGTCACCACTGAAGTTCTTTACAGCCCGTAAACACATTATGTAAGAATGGAGCAACTATTATAGCATGGCACTGTAATCCAATATCAAGAAGCTACATTTTATTATTAATCTGATATGAAATACTAAAATTAATGAGGACAAGGCATCACCATAAGAGGAATCAGGTTGGTATCGGGTTGGGATTTATAACTTTGGATTGTGGGGCCCGCTGGTACAGGGTTTACGAACCCATTAGAATTGTAGCAATGATGGACAAATGCAATGAAGAGTGTTAAAATGATGAGAGTTATGCCAGTAGAGGAGGAAGAGTTTGTCTGAAATATTATTTTTTTCTTTTAACTCGGAATAGAGGAGATGTGAAAATTGTAAACAAACTATCTTAAGAGGAATCGGGTTTTGGAAATCAATAAATTCATACCAGTAGGTCTCATTTTGAAACCCAATCCTGATTCCAAAGCTGAACCAAACAGGCTGTAAGAGAGTTAATCAGCTAATTACAAAAATAAAGTATGGTGCTATAAAGGAAAAACCATGAGCTAATCAGCTAATTCTCGTGTGTTTAAAGATAAAGGCACGAGCTTTAAAATAAACTGTGGTGCTATAAAGATAACACAATTAAGAATTTTAGAAACTCATGCTTATTTTATTAAAAGAACTTACATATTGATAGGTCTCACCATGACCTTGTGGTGAGACAGTCTTGTAAGAGAGTTTTTCTTTGATATATACGTGATACCGAGTAAGGTTGGTTGCTTATTAGCAATGCAAACATCACAAGATGGATTTCTATCAACAACACGAATAAAGACTCATTTCTATGGGTGCAAAAATTAGAATACTACTATGAGTCGGATCATATAATCATCCAAATGTGTAGTTACAGCATCTTTTGACGGGGTAACAACAATATGAATTCTTCTTAAATAAAGACAAACTGATGGACTTGGTGAGTTTGTGTAATGGTTTTGAAACAGTTCTACGAGCATATGCAATATGGCCAGTAAAACTCAGATATGCAGATATTGATATCTTTATGGAAGAAATACTGTGGCCCATGATGGCAAGTTGCTTGTACCAGCAGAAAAGGTGGCATTAGTGTCTGAGGCTGGTGTGAATACGATATCCAAGAAATCTAACGGTGCAGAGCAATAATAGGCTAGCTGGTAATGTGCTCGGGTTTGACGAGAGAACACATTGGTATTTTGATCTAGATGTGGCCTATGAGTGGTAATGTCAACTTGACAAGGTCAATGTCAGCTTAATAAGGTCATTCAAATTATTATCCAGCCAAGAAAATGTCTTTCTTTGAAATAGACAAAGACTGAATGACATATAGACACTCACCTCTATCTAGGATGATGCAGTCATTGTAGTAGATGTCGTAACGACTAAGCCAACCACCTGTTCCATGTCCTCCAAATAATAACAACTGAAACATAAGACATAAGAGCATTCCAATCAAACCATTAGAGAAAACGACAAGGACATGTTGATATAGAGAGAGCTGGATAATGAATTGTAATGGAGGAGATAAACAAGTTTTCGTAAATGCCAAGCATTTATAAAGTGTGTTAGATCTTGAGGCCACATATTAAGCCTCAAAATTAGAGAGCATTAAAATCAATGTCAAAAGTTGTTCGCAAGACACTCTAATCAATAAGCTATTATTTACATCCCATATAGATCATATGTCAATGATGTAGAGATGGAAATAAACTCATGGAAATTTAAAGCACAAATGAATAAAAAAATCTATTCGTTACACGGTTTCTTTTCAAACAGAAAATGTTTTATTGTTAAAAAACCACAAAACGAGTAAAAAAAGCCAAGGAGTCTTTATTTGCAAACACTGATAAACGAATCCAATTCTGTACATAAAGAAGTTTGATTCTGTTGAACAACTGTAACTCAAATGCTCCTAAAAGCACTCATAGCCTCAGCTCAAAAGTAAGTAAGAAACCACTTGCTCCCCAAAACATTAAATAGGACCTCAGGTCCAACATGCACCAAAAAACATCTAGCAACCTTGGGCCTTCATAATAACTTCCAATCCTAGTCTTACCACTAAAAGATCGAGCTTCACTGAAGCATGAACTCTGCTCCAACAAGATGCTTTAAAAAATAGCACCAGGCACCTCATTAATAAATTTCCTTCTTCAATCTTACCCAAAACTGCCAAATTAATGTTATAGGATTTGACCACAGGGAAAATTCATTGCTCTCAAGAAAACTGGCCTGAGCCAGAGAGCATGAGCAACAACGGAACGAAGTTTTACCCCTGCCTCACGACTTTATATAATACATAACACATAGTATTCATTTGTTAGCTCATCTTTCTTGTCTTTCCTAAAGTTTCCGTCTTATTTCATATGATTCTTCTTTCTTCCCTTTACATCTCCTCTTAGCTCTCTTTCACAAGGTATAATCAGAAATTAGTTGTCTTCACTCTTATGTTTCAGCTTTTTAATTCACCTCTTATTCCCTCTTTTTTACTTTTCATTTCTCACATGCCTTTGATTGCTCTCTTGAACACCCTAAGATGTTTCATATGATGATTCATAGCCGATCCAAAAGCATGCCAGGACTAAGGTGGTGATGGTAACCGTTGTTCTTGTGCTTGTCATATAATACAACAAGAAGAGCACTATCAAGCCAGCAAATCTGAAGACTGGCGAAATGTGCAATTCTATCTAATATCATTGTCCAAAAAGCTTTAAACTTCGTGAAATCGAAACAACTTTTTGACTTTCTAAGGAGCTTTGGATATCCAAATGTCTGCATGCTGAGCTCAATGTAGAAGAATTTATATAGACACATCCTCAAAAGAATTGCAACTATTGCTTGAAGAATTAGCCTCCGGAACATTAACATATAAAATCCAGTCAATCGAACAATATCCAAATCATAAAGTAACACGACTCCAGGAGACCTTTGGAAAAAAAGACCAAGGATGCCCCATGAAATTGTAGAAAAGACAGATCGCGCAGTTACGTAACATTGAAACTTTGTACATGCATGGGAAAAACTAGGATGAAGAAACAGACATAACGTTGTCAGACATCTTCCCAGAATTCAGCATGTATGTATTATCAAGGCAAGTATTGTTTTAAAATCTTGCAAATGAAATTCCAAAGGGTAAGCACATGTAACACAGCCAAAGCCAAGGAATTCCTTCTTTCTATAGATAGTGAATGACTCCTAATTATCCCGCCCCAGATATGGATTCAAATGCAAGGACGGCACCTTTTTTCCCGAAAGCTACATTTTTATGTACTATTTGCCCAAACCCAACCCACCTTTATCCTTGGCCAAAACACAGCATCACAACAAGCCACATGAGATCCCATATCACCCGTTGTCAAACACAAAAGATCTCGCATGCATTTGCACTCCAATTAACAACCTCTCTACCCGTAAAGGAGAGAAAGTACAGAGGCAAGGAAGATGGACAAGAACTAATCAAATAATCTCTAACTTAGAACCCAAAACAACCTACACTAACTCCACTGCACTCATCTCCCCTCCTAGAGAATTTCCTTCTGGAAGAGAATAATTTGAGATCATTCTTCTTTACACAGTTCTTATCCTTCACCTTGAGAAAAGGTCAAGATTTTCAGAAACTTTAACGTTAAAAGATTTGATAAGATCCTAAAGTCCATACAACAACAAAAAAGAACGAAGTAAAAATAAAAAGTTTATGAATTTGAGGAACAAAAATTTACAAAATCGAGCAAAAACTTATCAAAGATTTTTGGAATTCCAAACAAAAAATACTTCGTCTTGTCATCTTTCGCTATTCTAATTCAAAAATCAAAAAACTGTCATTAGAATCAATGACAGGAGACGTAAATAACATTGACCAGATAATTTTTATCAGAAAACCATCATGGACGAATTTTAATGAAGGGGAGGAGACGTATATAACAAGTGACCAGAAAAAGTGTAAATGGAACTAAAGGTAGCAGTCAAACTGATACTGAAATATAGGGTTTAGGGGTTACTAAAGAAAGGAAGTTGCTTTGGAATTGTGTTGTCTTCACTATTTTCTGGTGCATTAAGATTGAGCAGAATCTACGGATATTTTCAGGCCAACGTCATTCTCTTGACTATGTTTGGGGAAGGGTTGTTTTTCTTGCTCGTTTTTCGGCTAAGGTAGCAGGTGCTTCCAAAGCAGCCCCTTTGATTCTTTTGCAAACGAATTGAGGAGATCTGTAACTTTTTTTGAGCAACGAGGACACCTTTCCCTCATTATCATTTGCTTCGTGATCTAAATAAAAGAAAACTTCCTCAGACTTCTGGAAAAAAAAAAAATACGAGAAACAGATCGAAACCTTAAAAGAAGTAAAACATATTCATCTGTGCTTTCCACAAATTTTGGCACTTGAAACCTTATTTAGAAGTAAGTTATAGGTGTTCAAATGAAAACTACACAGCCCGATCAAAAGGAAAGAGTTTCTTCAAGGACTTACATAGTGACCCCTAGATGTAATCGTATGACCACATCGGGAGGAAGGCGCCTGACCAGGAAGCTTCAGTTGGGTCCACCCAGGTGGTTCATTCTCTTCCTTACACAATAAAGATAGAAAACAAGATTATTCAGCACAATCAGATATATATTCAGTTTCAACCTGAAGTAGACATGTTTAGAATCCAACAACAAGCTTTTGGGTTTCTTATTTTAAGATTACAATCCACTGAAATTACTCAACAAGCAAATGTCTAGGGTATTCCACACCTACATGTTTTAAGAAGACTTTTTTATAGACATGAAGTAAGGAACCTCTTTCAGTCTAGGCCCATTTTGTAGGAGCAAAGTGTTATTCGAACTATAAAAGCGCAAATTAAATGAACATGCGCATTGGAATATCAGTGGAATGTTGAATATGGCAAATGATCAGGGAGCGTAAAGGTGGAAATATGATGCTTAGAAAAGTTAAACTAATATTGTCTTGGCCTTGGCATAAACAATAACAACTCACTGAACTCAATAGCCAATACAAGGACCATCATGCAGTATCTTACTGAAACTACATCTTGGTAGACCACACGGAATCGATAAAGAAAATCCACAAACATGCATAGAAACTTAGTTTAAGGAGGTGCGAGGCGCTGGAAGGCTGTTGCGAAGAGGCGCGAGGCGAAGGCGCGTGCCTCATGCACATGAGGCGCACTCATTTAGCGAACAAAATTCTATTTTTCAAAACCATATTTTACAAAAAATAACCCCTTTTTTGGTATTTAAAGAAGGCCAATGGGTAAAGAAGTATAAGCAAGGGATTAAGGGGCAAAGGGAAGGGTAGAAATAAGGTTACAAGCGAAAGAAAAATCGAAAATGTACAGTTGTGCGCCTCGGGTGCGCCTCAAGCTTCTGAGGCGATCCCAGCTGCGCCTAGGCACGCTTTTTCTTAAACTAAGCATAGAAAACACAAGGCCAATTAAATTTAGTTTCATAACCAATCATTGTTCCATGTTGGCATTGACAAGAAATACGGTCTTACTAAAAGCTTAAAGAAAACTCCGGCAATAGCACAAGTAACTCGCAAAATAAGTTACCTTCGGCAATGAGCCCTTTTAAAGCCCATAGATCACCCATGATTCCACTACTCCCTACAAAAATCAATTAAAATGTAAGGTATGGGATGCTGACCTAGGTGCAATAGCCATATGAGGAAGAAAGCAAATACACGAAATATAAAGATAGATCATAAGTTCATATTAGTAGACACAATGTTTTTTTTTTTTACTTATTCACTTGCAAAAAAAAGGACATTACCAGTTACACCATTACTTATTATCTAATAATTGCACCCACTAGTAATGCATCAAACTTTCCGAAACAAACTTGCTCTCTCTATTCCAGAAGCACCCATGGTTTTATACTATATTCTTATGAACCACCCATGGTACTATACTACATTCTTATCACACAACTGTTGGCTGCACTTAGTCGACTTAGTATTACAGTTGATTATTACTTCTCCTACGAGAATATGTGCATGTTTAGTAACTGCTTGTTAGAAATGGGGCAAGGAAATGGAGCCCGAAGCGTATACAGAAATTCAGTACCACTAATAACAGCATAACATTGTCCTTAGACTTCTCCAAAATATGAACATCTTCTACAGTTGAAACCTCTACTGGAATGTAGCCCAAAAAAGAACAGACCACATATGCAGTGTTAGAAGGGGTTTGACTAGTCAACTTGAGGTAGCCAAAACATTTGCCTAGTTACAGATCATACGCAAATTATGGTGGCTAGTACAGATCATAATTAGATGAATAAATAATCTCACCTCTTCCACCATAGAGTAGCAGTCGTTTCTCAACCATTGTAGCTGTATGACCACATCTAGCCGGAGGCACATTCCCGGATATTGACAACTCTGTCCACTCTAGAGATACTGTATATGAAGAGAAGGGACATTAGTGTCAATATAAGTAAAGCGTAAAATAAAAATGAAAGAACTAGACAACGGAGTAATTTTTTGTGCGACTATGGAAGCAGTTCATGTGACAAAGAAAATGCTTTGAAAAGAAAGTAAAATGTACAGATCAGTCTGGCAACTAAATAAACAATAAGAACAACAACAACCAACAAAAAGAAACAAAAAAACATTGATGGCTGAGGTTATTCTTGTCAACGAACAGATGCTTACTTGTGTCCAAAATGTACACATCCGATAACCACTTCTTACCATCCCAGCCACCACACCTACAGTGAAGTAAAGGACTAAATATCATCCAAGTAAAGCAATAAATAGGATTATGTGAATACTGCAAATACGCACATTACAATCTTTTGATTTCCGATAGGTGCAGCAGCCGCAAAATCTCTAGGCGGAGGCAAGTCCCCAAAACCTGTCAACTCTGACCATTGCCATATATCTGATGACACCAAGTAATCCCTCAGTGATTGATTCGGCAGCACAAAACTTATGAGGTAAAAAAAGACAGCTAATACCATGTACAAGTATTAATGCAGGAAAAGTACAAACCAACTTCTGGTGGTGGGTAAGGGGGAAACTCATTTATTTAATAACATTAAAGAATGCTGTTATTAGTAATGCAAATCAAAAAAGGTCTTACCAGTGTCTAATACCCAAAAATCACCAAGCCTGAAATGAACAGAAACCACAAGTTCAGCATTAACAATTTTTATTTTGTTCATAAGACAATAATAGATTGCAATAAAGCAGAATGGCTGACAAAACCAGTGTGATTGCGACGCAAATTTCATTATGGCTCATCTATACGCAGACACTCTATGATTTCAGGATAGGTATAACTTATAAGGCTTCCGTACATCTGACCTCCCCTTACCTTGCCATAGGCGAGGGGCTTTTTAGGCACTAGGGTAAATTTTTGTTCCCACATGAGAATAAATTACCATCTCATTTTCATCATCATTACCCTAGGGCCTCCAAAGAAGCACCAGCACCGAACATGGTATCAAGAATCAGCCATAAACCACCTTTTCAAGAGGTTTATTACAATTGGCCTTTAAGTGAAACCATCTCCTACTTCTTCGAAAGCGGTGCCAAAAGAACCATAAGCTTTGGTCCGTCATATTTAAAGCCAAAAGATGAAGAAAAAAAAAAAAAAAACGCGACCAACAAACAAAACTGGTGAACAAGGGAAAAAAAGAAAACAGACAAGATGTCTAGACCTTTTGGAACCTGAACGCCCACCAAATATAAACATATGGCAGTCAATAGCAATGGCAACATGAAAGGCTCTGGGACTGGGACCCACTTCACGATCAGTATCACTCCCAGTGCACTCAGGTTGAAACCACAGCCTATTTTCTGCCTCATTGTAGAGCAAATGTTAGCAGTAAGCAGAAGGAGAAAAGCAATACGATCAAATATATAGAAGCACACCTCTCAGGAATCAGTATGCCTACCATCAGCGGGAAAAAAGCGATCGAATGAAGACAATATTACAGATTGGGCATGTACAGTTGACGCGACTTTCATCATGGGTCGTCTAGAAACAGCTTATCTTTGTCTACGACATAAGTGTAAGGTTGCATACATTCAACCCCTCATTACCTAGCCATAACCCAAAGAGTAGCCTTTGCTGAAATGGGTAATGTGATTACTGACTAAATAAGAATTCTCAAATACACTTTGTTTACTCGCAATTCACATCAAGTTTTTAGTTTTAACCAAATGACCCAAACGCGAAAATATCATAATTCTAACGAGCCGAAATCTCAATCGAACACATGCGTGGAATCAATCATAGGTTACACCCATCATGCGAAACTTGGAACCCAATTACAAGCAGACACAAATACAGCAAGAAACGTATTCTACAAGTAGAGAAAAATACCAGTATCATAGACGATGACATCATTGAGGAAGCGTTTATCAACCAGGCCTCCAAAGATAACGATCTTTGACTTTCCAATATTAACAGCACTGTGCCCACTTCTCATTTTCACACCAAAAAAAGAAACATAAAGAGACATCAATTATTAATTTCTACGAGTAGTAATTTGTAAAAGTTGCGTAAAGTTATGGAAGAATAGGAAGGAATGGGGTTAGGTACCTACGAGGATGAGGGAGGGTGCCCCCGAAATCAGCTGAAGAAGCTCGAACCCAGTAATGCATCCTCTCTTGATTCATTCCCGACTCAACTGGACTTCCTCTATGGCTCTATGGCTCTATGTATGCTGCTACGCTGATCAAAGTCAAGGTTTGGGGATGAAGGGAGATGAAGAATTAAAGAGGAAGAAAGTGTGATGAAGAGGAGTCGAAAGGCAGGAAGCACCAACCAAAAAAAATGTGAGACCAGGAAGGTCAACTTTTATAGGATTTAATAAAAATATTATTTAGATCCGTTTAGAATCATTCAAATCAAATTATAATTGCTCAAATAATAATTAATGAATTTGGTTCATTATTGATACTAATATATTGAAATTTAATCAAATTTTCAACAAATTCAGATCAGTTCATAATCAGTTCAGGAAGATGTAGTCCTATCAAACGGGAACTAAATGTAACACGGACTACACGGTTAAAAATTCATGACTTCTCAAAATGCAACAAAAAAAGAGGCAACAATTAATTAATTTTTATCCTTGATACACGAGGGGTGAAATCACAAAAGGTGGGTTTCTCGGACAATGGGTTTGGCAAGGAATCGTCTACCGCAGATAACGAAGCGAACATCTGAAGGGGGAGGCAGGCGAGGTGCTGGCCGAGGTGATAGTTGTAATCCAAACTGATTGAAAAAATGGACAAAGTGCAATAATAATGAAAGAATCATTGTTTGTTCTTGAAGCCAGATTTTGTTCAAACATATTCGAAAACACAAACAAAGGAAATGAAATGAGGGGTAAAGGTAGATGAAAAGGAGGAAGAACATAAGATAAAGAAGAGAAGGAAGGGATAAAGAGCTTGTTTGGTATGGAGAAAATCGATAAAAATAAAGGATATGAAAGCCACATCTTAGAGGTTTTTGAGTTTCTAAGTTTACATTGTTAAGTGAGAGAATGAGGTTAAAGTGCAACAAGAAAAGAGAAAAATAGCTAAGTAACTTCTATCCTTACACGAGGGATGGATATGACACGACGTGGGTTTCTAGGTCAACGAGGGTTGGGCAAGGAATCGACTACTGAAGACAATGAGGGAAGGTGTCCATGTAAAAAATTGTAGGTGGAGTGCGTGGGATGGGGGTTGTAATTTAATCCCACTAAGAAAATGACCAAAGTGTAAAAGGAATAAGGAGTCGTTGTTTGTTCTTGAGACTAGGGTTTTAATTTGTTCAAACATATTCGAAAATACAAGGAATCGATCATTATGAATTTGAAGTTGTTAGGTCTGGGAAGGAACCCGAAGTAGATTTGAGTTATTGACTGAAGAAAGATAAAGGGAGGGTGCGTGGTGGAACGTAGAAAGCAAAACATATGTTAAGGGTATTGTTATCAAACCGAGGTTTTTCTTTCTTAGATTTGATCATTTTTGTTGTTGGATCTAGGATTTTAGACCTCCGTTTTGAGAGGAATTGAACAGATATATAATTTCGAAAAAGAATTAGAAGTTGTTTGATCTCCTAGAGCTTTTAAACGTTTAAATTCATTTTAGTTATCAATCAATCCCAAACATTATTTCTCCTAAATACATACTTGTATCCGTAATTTGAGTAATCTCAGTGGAACTATTTCCACTGGAACTATTTCCACTTTCTTTTGGTGATGAGATTGACTTATATGCTATAATACATGTACGCTTGGGCGGTTAAAACAAAGTTGTTACCCTATGAAGCACGAACACTCGTCCCAAGTTGCATGTTCGTGCCAGTACAATATTGGATATGGACACGGGGAGACATGTGGCCAATATGGTCGGTCCGGTGTTCAATTTATCTTTTTAACTCGAACACAAAGCCCAATTTTTTACTTGATGAGCAGCGGTTGGACAGATCTAGGACACAAAAATATTTCAACAAAATTAACATCCTTAATCTCATATTTATTATCCTTCCCCTTCATCTTCAATAATTGCGGGTGCCATATTTTCATTTTGAACTTGTTAATTTTAGAGTTAGCAATTTTTAAATATCAATACTCCGTATATAATTTCTTTTTATATATTTCTATTAAAATAGCGGTTTTCATGTCTAAAATTTTGAGATTACGGTGTCCACGTGTAGGTACTTATGCAACATAGCTTTCACCATATATATTCAAACCAAACATATATGAATAAAAAGACAATTATAACAAAAATTATAAAAGACAATAACTTTAAAATTTATATTTCTTATGTTAGGGTTGAAACTCCTTGAGCCTTGATATTTTGATATATAATTAATATGTAACATATTTTAGGACTTCGATATTACTTTCTAGAAAAGCAAATTAATCCCGGAAGATGAAAGATGAAAGTTGAAATGTTAGATCAATGCTGAAACTTGGAATAATATCCGAAAGTGTTTGGATAATAAAAATAGGAGTGTTTTACAAAATTAGCTGATATCGTAGTAGATGTTTGTAAGATTTCATAAAGGGCATTGTTTTATGTTTCATCTTGTTTTATCATTATGAAATAAATGAAGATAAATTAGAAATGTAATTACGATGAATATGCTATGTGCACAATGAACTACCTTATTTGGCCAAAGTAGCTTATTTGACTAGTTGTTTAACTCCCTGACCAAATAAATTGGTTTGATAACACCACTAGCTTAAAATAATAACTATCTTATTTAATAAGTTACCACATGTAACTTATTAAAATTTAAGTTATTTGTCATAATTTTAGTCCTAATTTACCCTCATTTATTTCATAAAATGAAATAAGATTAAAAATAAATAATGCATTTTATATACTTCAGCTTCTGTATTAGTTAATTTTGCCAAAACACTCATATTTCTATTGGCTGAGAACTTTAAGCTACTATTGCATGCTTGTAGCTTTTATTCAGCCTTCAACTACCATTTCGACATTCAGCTACTAAATCATTCAGCTAGTTTTACCAAACATAGTCATAGTCTAAATTTTAATAGTTTACATAGGAAAATTATTATTTAAGCTAGCTTATATAATAAGCTACATGCCTTACCAAACAAGCCTATATTTGATAAAACCTCCTCTAAAAGTTAGTCACACGAGCTATTTTGAATATGCTACGCTTGACAAACAAACCAAGATTAAACTAGTTTAGAGTTTGCTAAAGGAAAAACAGACAAAAATTTAAGGTTGGCTTATGGTTAGGAATTGAACCTACCTAGTAGGGTTATCTCGAGTTTAAATCTCTATATCCCCACCCCGCACATTAGCCGTTCTTACTCTCTCCTATTCAAAGAATTGCCCCTTTGTTTTGTTGTTTTAATTGGTCAGGTTGGAATGTTAAGCCACTTCTAGGAGTTAATATTGTCAAAAAAAAAAAAAAAAAAATCAGCCCTTTTGTTGATGTTAGAGAGTGTTTGGGAACAAGAATCTCATTCCCAAATCCGAATTCAACTCAAATTCCATGTTTGAAAACTCAAGAATTGGTATCAAATCCTTAACAACCTCTTTGGTACGAAGGAATTGAAAGGATAAGAAAGGAAAGGAAATTACTTTTATGGTTTTCCGTTGATTGGTACCATGGGAAGCGGAAGGAAAAGACAGGAAATGAAAGAAAAAACTTATTTGTTTTTTTGGGTAAAAAAAAATAAAATAAAATACAAAAAACTTTAAAAATGCAAATTACCCACTTTACTCCGAAATTTCATTTCCGCCAATAATAAAAAGGGGTAACATCGTATTTTATTCAAATTAAGATGCAATTTCCATCATTTCCTTCCATCAAACCAAACATTGGAAAGGAAGGGAGAGGAAAAGAAGGGAAAAAAAATGAAGAAAATAAGCAATTCCAATGTTTGGTTTGATAGGAAGGAAGTGATGAGAATTGGGTATTAAATAACTTAATAAAATACAATCTTACCCATTTGTTTATATCGGAGGGAAATAAAATTTACGAGGTAAAACGGTAATTTTTATTTTTTACAGTTTTTTATATTATATTTAAGTTTTTTAACCTAAAAAAACAGATAAGTCCTTCCATTCCCTTCCAATTCCCAGCTACTAAACATCGGAAAACAAATGATTCCCCAATAGTCCTCATCTTCAAATCCCACCCTCTCCAAACACATTTATAGTTGAATTCTACATTCTCAAATAATAAATATAAATGATTACAAATTTCCACACTCGGTAATTCGCAACTGCGGACGTCCAAGTTGAGATATACACAACTTTGTCTCCCTCTTTCTTGACTCCTCTTTTGCTAAGTAAGTAAAACCAGTTTTATCCTTTTCCACGGAATTCATTGTGGACAAGATAATCCAAAATTTGGCAAAACAGTGAAAGCGATATCCATTACAGTACACTAGTAGTAATTACAAGACACATTATTTTGATGGCTAATCCTCGTACTCAGTTTCCTCGTCGTCCTCATCATTATTATTTGCATATCTCCATCCATCTTCACCATTATCGCGATCCTCCTCTGTTTCCTCACTATCCTCTTCCTGATAAATTTCCTCTTTTACCGGCCACGGTTTCTTAACGAAATTCAAATTAGCAGGAGAAACACTAGAGCCTTTACGCTGTGAGGTCTTTGCAAGAGGTAGTTTCAGATCAGCCTTCCGTTTACTCTGCTTTGTAGACTTCTGATTTGCACGCATTGCAGCATAAGCATCTTGGTCACTGCCATCATCCATTTCGTTATCAACATTGTCAGGCTGTGAAGTGTTCGCATTTTCTTCTGCATGGTGTTCCGGATGAGTTGTTTTCAAATGAATTCTCAGCTTATACTCATGAATGTAGGCCTTGTTGCATGTATCATACGGGCAAGCATAAGGCCGATCTGAGGATGCAGAGCCATAAGCCGCAGGAGTAGACCTAGGAGTTTTTACAGGTTTCTCTACTGGAGGGGTGTATTTCACTGGTTCAGCTGAATTCTGAAATGACAAGGCATTCCAACGCTAGTTAGAAACTTCTGATTAGGGAACTTTTTTTTCGTAACTGCAGAAAGCATTTAACAAGCTTTTAACCACACACTAGTATATCTTCTGAGATAAGCATTCCTCAATTCCTTAGAACAATTAGAAGAAATATAATAAGAATGGAATATCTCTGTACACTAACAAACAAACAAACAAACAAACTAAATACGAGTAATTAGCATAAAAGTTCTAGACAGCTAATGGGCAGATAGATTTATAAGGACAAGTCCAAAAGGCATGAACGACAAACCTGAGATAGCCCCAAGAGACGCCTCCCAGGCAACAACTTAAAAAAACAAAAGGAAAGAATTTTTTTTTTTTTTTTATCTTGAATCAATCAATCTGAGGACCATCAATCAAGATAACCTTGAAAACCATTAACAGAAAAAATTAAAATGTCAATACAAAGGATTTTTTATCCCATCTATTTGCACGACGTATTGATCTAGCCAATGGCCCAACCTCAGAATTCAGGAACAAGTTTTCGATTTGTTGCCTCAAAATATCAGCAATATTACAATTCTCCATATACAGAATAAGTATTTGACCAAGATAAAGTGTTTAGGGCATTATGCTACCGTCGTTGTTGATCTATTGATCACACAAAATACAAGGAGGCACAATCATTATTAGGTTTAAAAACAATGAAAAACGAAAAGAAGATGGTAAACTGTTGGAAGATACTGAAAAAAAATTATATTTTGAAGAGAAGAAGTGAAGAAAAAATTGAAAATAAAACACAAATGAGAATTGCTTTTGAGTGCCAGCCAAGAGAGAATTAAATGAAAGAGATAAGTTTAACAATAAATCAATTCCACAAGTATAGGTAGAACAAAACATTCGAAAAAAATACCAAAAAGGTTAAAATGAAAGGGAGAAGGTTTGAAAAATAAAAACAAGAGTAAAATGAAACAAATAAGAAAACAAAAATGCCAAACCCATCTTGGGGTCAGCTAACATGAATCACTGTAAGAAATTGTTTATGAGAAAGGTCCATCAACCACATGGGGCCAAGAAACTCAAACAATCGAAAAAGGTCAAAAAACCAAATCAAACAAATAGATAGAAGAACCAGTGATGCAGAAAAAATACAAGACATTTGTGGTCTTAGAGCGACTAAAAGAAGGAAATAACCCAACACTCCAGAAGCCCTGAAATAAATTAAGCAATTTCCAATATCTGAACAACATAATTTTCTATCAAGTCAGCTGCATGTAAATACAAGACATTTGTGGTCTTAGATAGAAGAACCAGTGATGCAGAAAAAATACAAGACATTTGTGGTCTTAGAGCGACTAAAAGAAGGAAATAACCCAACACTCCAGAAGCCCTGAAATAAATTAAGCAATTTCCAATATCTGAACAACATAATTTTCTATCAAGTCAGCTGCATGTAAAATGCACAACGGTAAGGAAATTAGTCAATAATAACACGAGATAAGGCTCAAGAGTTAAGACCTCAGACATGGGTCCACAACATTTGGTCGGATGACTATCAATGACTAAACCTTTTCGTGATGAAGACAAAGGGGATTAGAAAGGACAGGGTATTGAGGATACAAACCTTTTCGTGATGAGCTGCTATATGATTCTTGAGCTTATATTCGTGAGCATATCTTTTCACACAGTCCTTATATGGGCAGATATGATAATTTTCCTGGGAATGCGTTTTCATATGGGATCTTAAATTAAAATCCAACGAGAATGCCTGCATTATTATACCACACAATAAGTAAAAGATTGCGCAAAATCATGTAACAGGAAGAGTGTGAAATGAGAAAAATAATGTCTGAAGAGAGAAGATGAAACTCATGTAACATAAATATCCTGCACTAAGAAAGCATAAACATCCACATGTCGACGTCCCATAAAATCCTGGGATTTATAAATGTATACTCATTGATACAGACATAAAAGATCGTAGAATGGATAGATCCACAACCTTACCACATCCTTCAATAGGGCATATGAAGTCTCTCTCACCAGTATGGATAAGATAGTGCCTCTTTAACTTTGAGCTATCCAGAAATTTCTGAAAGTATAAGTTATACACCAAAAAGAAGGAAAATTTAGAATATGCCCAGGTAGCACTAGTAAAGAACTGGAGCAAACAGCAAACTAGAAAATATTAATAAGATATTCAAAAGTAAGGTTTAGAAACACTCAGAAAACATATTTCATTACTTTAGATACGTATCCAACCCCCTCCCCCCCCCCTCTTCCCAATTGTACCCTAAGATAATTTTTGCTCAGAAAACTCTCAATCGAACAGGACAGCAAGGCAGAACTCTTGGTTGTTTATGAACATAGTTTATACTTTATATTCACCTTCCCAACACTTGTTGTTTTATAGCCATACGAATGACAATCATAGTTAGACATCAAGAGATAGTAGTGGGATTAGGAGTACTGCCTAACTGCTCTGGGCTGTAGCCATGTACAGGTACAGCCACCTCCTTTTGAAAATACGATAATGGGTTTGCATGCCAGCTTCTCACTACTGCCACAATCACCAGGTAAATTCTAACATCAAACATTGAAGTTTAAACCCTCGTAATTGCAAGTTGTAGTGAGCACGATTTGAAATTAGAGAACTCTCTTCATCTTTTTCAACTCATATCTCCTTTATCACTAAATTATATGACTTTGCAGGGTGAACTATTAATGATACAATATGGAAAGAAGAAAGGAATCTAAAATTACAACAAAAATATATTCAATAAGACCCCTTTAATAAATAAATTCAGCTGCATTGCATTTTAACTGTATGATTAGGGTCAATGGATGAGTCCCTTTCTAATAGAGCACTAAAGTTTCCTTGGCTTTTGTCTGCTCTTATTTTATTGTGAAGTAGCAGTCATTTGTCAACAGTCTCTTTATATTTTTGAACATATTGGGTAAGGTTGTGTACATAAGAACCCCTACATATTCGCTTCAGCAACGTGTTGTGCTGCCTTTGACAGTCAGAAGGCTTGAATGCTCAGTGTCTTCAAGTTAGCATCATACGAGCTATGAAGTTGATGTCCTTCGTTTTGTGTCATGCAACACTGGGTATGCTAGTCATCCAGTATAATGTATAGAACGATAGCATGCTACTTGTCATATTAATATCTTAAAAGGGACTCCAAGTCCTCTACAAAGATTCATTGTTGTGTGTATATAAAATGAAGTCTGGTACTACCATTTAGCAATAACACTCATTAACAAAAGAATAGTATCCAAGCTTTTGTCCATGACAATGGACTCTGTTAAGACTAAACCCTTCATCTCAGTGAAATCATAGATAAAAGGTAAGCACACATCTACTGATGCTCTTAATCAAATAACCACATGCAACAGCAACACCAGAACAAAAGTTGCATTACCTTTCCACACCCAACCCACTCACACGTATGTTGTCTCTCTCCATGGATGTTAGAATGTTTCCTCAAATGCCCAGCATCAATAAAAGTCTTTCCACAACCTTCATAGCTGCAGAGGAAAAGAACCTCTGTTGTTGGTTCTGGTTCCGCTGGCTCGTTATTACTCTTCTCCTTCAAAACCTTTAAAGCATCCTCTGGAAAATAGAAATTGATGGACATTAAGAATACTAACATTAAATTTGGGCATCTGGAATATTAACATTAGAACAAGAAAGTATACAGTGACTAACTTCCATATAGTGACTAATCTCTAGAGCTAGGAAGGGATGGATAATGCCTCAAGCAAATATCATTCGAAGAGTGTAAGTGAAGATGCATGTTCTGGCTTAAGTGAAAAGAAATATTAGGCAGAATTAACAAAGAATGAGTTATTAGAAGGGAAGTATGTATTGCAATTATTAAATATGAGTTGCAGGAAACTCGTGTTCGCTGGTTTTACCATGTAAAAGGAATCCCGAAGAATGTAGAAGTTCAGCAATATGCAAGAATGGGTAACTGAAAAAGATGTGAGGGGTAGGGGGAGTTGGGAAGTGCTCAGAGAGACGAAAGAAAAAACCTAAAACATGTTCCACTTTAGAATTAATGATTAATAAGAGTCTATTCTGATATGCCCAACAGAGCTCTAGAGGGGTAATATTCAAGTCGACAATTATGCTTGAGGAGTCTGTCTATCTTCTCTCAATCTTTTTCTTCTCTTTCCCCACCAATTGTTGTTATACTTTCTTCCTACAATCCACATGAGGATACAAAATGCCTTATTCTACAGTCTTTAGACTTTAGCAACTACTGATCTAAGCCCTAAAACTTCAAAACTCAAGAAAGTTCAGAAAGAGTGAGAAGTTCTAGATTTTTTGCAAAAGTTCAGGAACATGAAACTTGACAATATGTTTGGTATGTTTCATAGATTGTAACAGCGGAGCCCCTTTCCTATTATGTTTCAAAATGCTTTGTTTGAAACTTCAATTGATTACCGGTACATTGAAGTATCAGAGTCCCCAGTTCGTTACCCACCAACCCCCCTCACGTAATAGATCCCTTGGGGTAACCACTCTCACTCTAGGTCACCGCAATCTCATGAAATTACCACCAAATCAACCATTACCACCACCAAGGTCAACCACTCTCACTCTAGGTCTTAGTTTAAGGAGGCGCGAGGCGCACCGAGGCGCTGGGGGGCCGTTGCGATGAGGCGCAAGGCGCAAGGCGAAGGCGCACGCCTCACGCACACGAGGCGCACTCATTTAGCAAATAAAATTATATTTTACGAAACCATATTTTGAAAAAAAAAACCTTTTTTTTGGTATTTAAAGAGGGACAATGGGTGAATAAGTATAAACAAGGGATTAAGGGGCAAAGGGAAGCGTATAAATAAGGTTACAAGAGAAAGAAATTGAAAATTGCACACTTGTGCGCCTCGCGTGCGCCTCAGTGCGCCTCAAGGCCTGCGCCTCAGTGCGCCTCGGTGCGCCTCAGTGCGCCTCAGGTGCGCCTCATGCACACCAGTGCGCCTCAAGCTTCTGAGGCGATTGCAGCTGCGCCTCAGTGCGCCTTGCGCCTAGGCGCGCCACAGGCGCGCTTTTTTAAACTAAGCTCTAGGTCACCACAATCTCATAAGATCACCACACACACACACACACACACTCACACACATGGGTGGAGCTATTTTAGGGAGGAGAAATGGGGATTTACAATAAACCCGGGTGGGGCAAAGGAGATAGAGTAGAAGAAAGAGTGATCATCAGTGGAGGTACTGGTAGTCAGCTGGTAAAATGCAGCTAAGAAATGGGGAATATGAGGGGTGCATAGGTTGAATTTGGGGAGGCTGGCAAGGAGTTTTGAAAATAATGTTAAAAAGGTGACAAATCAATGACCCAAACAAGTATGGAGAGAAATCGAGTATGTTATGCTACCTTCCTTTAGTTGATGCCACTCCTTTTCTAAACAGAAGATTGAAACACGGCCTGATTATTTTAGAAATGACCAGAAATTTTTTCAAACAAAGACAAGACGGAGAGACCCAACCCAGTTTGGAGTGTCAAGATAATCAACTCCACTGAAACGTAGTAGGTATCAAGTAAAGGAGCATGATAAAAAAAAAATTCAACTCAATCAAGGATGTCAAGTGTCAAGCTCCACTCTGCACTCCAAGAATTTCACTTTATCGCATAGAAGAGGAGAATAAATAAATTATTTTCAGGAGTGTCAGAGCAATTTGTTCTTGAACAGTTTCACGTTGATGGAAATATATCTGGGGAAATACCTTCCACCTTTTAGATTAATCTCGAGTTATGTCTATACGTTAAGCCCTCACTCCTAAACCACATAATACCAACAAGAACAAAGGTACACAGCTTTCACCCGAGTAGAAAACCCGCAAACTACATCAAGTTTAACACAAGCCCAAGTGAACTCTTTCCAGTCTCCTCGGTATCCTAATCCGAAAGCACATAGGCACACACTACAACGTATGCAATCAGCTCTACGGAAACCAACATCACGCACACATTACACCAAACTCGTAAACTCAGCATTACCTGTAATCCATTTCATGAGATGGCACTTCCCTCCAGCAACGACAGTGTCTTGAGGAACCCTGAAAAACGCCATCGACAGAAACCGCAACCAATTACACCGTGAATTTTAAAGAGTACGTATTCACAAAAATCCCAAAACACAATTTTTCAGTATCCCATTCACCTCACTGATCAAATACATGTGAGTGACACTATGATACCCCTCATTCACAGCAAAATCACCCAAAATTCCCAATTACCAACACGAAAAACTACAGAAATTACTGAATAATCAATCACAAAGAAACACCATCAATACAAAACCTTCTACACTACTAATTAACAAATTAATCAAGCGTAATAGTACCACAAATTCCCACTGCAAAAAGAAAAAAAGAAAAAAAGAGAGGGAATGTACCATTCTTTGACCCACTTAACAGCGGGGGCTTTGGATTTGATGATAGGGCGTCGATCGAACAAGCTATAAGACATTTGATGATCCATCTTCTGATTATTGAATTGAATTAATTTGGGGGAAATTGGGAGAGATGGAGTTAGGGTTAGGGTTTGAGAAGAGAGAAAATAAGAAGTGGTGAGGCAAGTTTGGTTTTGGAGAGGAGCTTCATTCACAAGTTATATTAATCCATGGCTAACAAGGAAAGATGAGCAAAATTAGAGTAAGGCCAAATTTTCAAATAAATTTAAGAGAAAAAAGCGACCACAGTGGGAGTCGAACCCACGACCTTCTGATCCGAAGTCAGACGCGCTAATCCACTGCGCTATGCGGTCAATTCTTGTTATATTATTGAACTTTTAGGCAATAGTAGTTAACTATTAGAGCCATTGGAGTGAAGTTATAAGGGGGGGCGAAAAAAGGAAAATTTTTCAATCTACCCCTGAGATTTCCGAGTTTTTCTGCTATACCACTCAGGTTTTCGAGCTGTCCAACCTTCTTCTGAAGTTTACAAATTGAGGTTTTTTTTGTATTTTTCACTAACGGACTCCAACACCGTTAACCATTTTGATGAAATTTGACTCTTTTTTTAACAAATTGACCAATAATAACATAATCTAAAAAAAAAAAACAATCTTCTCTCACCTCCCTCCCCAACCCCGCCACCCACCCAACATAGCTCATACCCCACCCCCTCACTACCGCACCCCATTACCGACAACCACTTGGGACACCTCCACCACCACCATCAAACGTGGGTCTCTCCCGCGACCACACCACCACCGCCATCTGGGTCGCTTCCCTTGCTGCACGTATTGCGCTATCAGTTCCGGCTCGCTCTTCACCACCTCATCCGCCTTCTTCTCCGCTTCCAACACCACCTTGTTGATCGACTCTCCAACCTCGCCCTCCGCCTTCTTCTTCTTCCTCTTCTTGCTCCTCCTCCTCTCGCCCTCGCTTTCGTTGCGGTTCGAGTCACTCTCCTTCACTCTTCTCCTACTACTCCTCTTCCTCTATTTCGACCCAGATGGCGGTGGTGGTGTGGTAGCGTGAGGGACCCGCGTTTTCTGGTGGTGGTGGAGGTGCCCCAGGTGGTTGTCGGTGATGGGGTGCGGTGGTGAGGCGATGGGGCATGGGCTGTGTTGGGTGGGTGGGTTTGTGAGGGAGGTGAGAGAGGATTGTTTTTATTTATTTATTTATTTATTTATATGATGTTATTATTGGTCAATTTGTTAAAAAAAATGTCCAAATTTCATCAAAATAGTTAACGGTGTTAGAGTCCGTTAGTGAAAAACACAAAAAAAACCCCATTTTGCAAACCTTAGGGGCACGCTGGATAGCTCGGAAACCAGAGGGGTATACCAGAAAAACTTGGAAACCTCAAGGGTATATTGGAAATTTTCCCAAATTAATATACGTTGCACTCCTTTTCCCTTGATCATGGTTTTGTGACTTTTGCCCCCACCGAGTTTTTCGGATAAGGCTTTTAGGTAGCTCCAAATGTTTTTTTTTTTTAAGGAAATGTACTCTTCAACTTCATCTTCATTAGGATTTTGTTCCTAGTAGAGATTTCTCACTGCTTTCGTGATGCCAATGAAGTCGCAGACTTTGTGGCCAATTTGGGGCACTCATCCCCGCCTCTTACACGTTGGTTTGAGAGTGCGTCTGATTCTCTTACTTCCTCATCCGAAAGGATGATTTAGGTTGGTATTACACTCGTGGATAAACCTAGGCTTTCTTACCTTAAAAACTAGGATTTTGTTCCAAAGTTATTTTCCTAATAAGATTTTAAGGAGACGTAATTTTCAATGATGGACATCCAACTATCTAAAAGGGAGTGTTATGAAATATTCTATTTTGGATGTTCATTTATTTTATAGTACTATACAGAGTACACCGTATATATCATGCCTCGATGTTATAGTATATGTTCACGCATGCTAATATCTCGTTTTCATGTTATAAATGTCTTCGTCTCACTCATAAGATGATACTTTCCCTGAGCCTGTCTTCCCTCTTAAACTATCTATTTCGCAACAATTTCAAGACAGAGATAGGACAGATAAGGAATAAGCATGTATACAATTATACAAACCAAATACAAAAGCGTGGTTACAAGGCAAAACTTGGTTCAGGTCAAATTTTGACAGTTCAGAACATCAGTTTCCAATGAGAGTCAACAAGGATGAAACAATATATGGACACACAACACCCAACATGGGAAGTGCACCAGCATTACGTACAAGTATGTCGCACTGTTCCATAGCCATAACGACTCAACCCAATTCCAAAAGTCGCCGAAGTTAGCACCACTCGTACCTTGCAACAACCCTTTCATCAATAAGAAAGAAAAAGGCGGAAACACAAACAATCCTAAGACCATATTGCAAGCAAGTCTTGTTAAGGATCTCGCAGTACGCATTTGGAAATCTAATCTTAAAGGTTGTGCCATCAAGCATAAAGGCACTATTAACAATGCGCCAATCTCCGCTGCTGCAAAGTTGACCACGGACATCAGAGACAAACCTGTAAATGCAGCTGAAATGGTCATGGATTTCAAGATTGCCCATTCTTTTTTCTGAAGGAGAGCAGCCGTGGAGCTGGAGAATGGAGAGCCTAAGACCAAGTATACGACGCGAAGGCTGATTATTGACAGCAAAATCCAGGAAAGAATGCCAGTTGTTGATGTCCGACCAGGGATTTGACAAATGAAGTAGGGAAATAGTGCTACCATAACTGCCCATATGTGAATGATAAATACAGTTTTTGCAGCGTGAAGCCATCTCCAGGAATTAGTAGAGGTGACTAGCTCAGAAGAAGAGCTGGAGTTTGATGTAGATTTAGCAGCGTCTGGCTCAGGATCAGATTTTACAGCATCAGAATAAAGAGAAGCTGCCACAACCGGTAAGGGTGCAATAAGGAGAGCAAACGCAATCATGTAGACACCAACAGAAACAAACTTGCTGGGGCCAGTTAGGAGGTAGAGAAAGAAGGACTGATGAAATTTCTCCAGCAAGTTGTTTACTGATCTAACTACGCCTTCAACCAACCTACATTTAAAGAAACGTACACAGAAAACTTGCATCAACATGAAGTCATGCCCCCACCATGTTTTAGAAGTAATCATTAAATCCATTCAGTGGTGCTATCATACAGTTATGCAGGGCCAGGGGAGGGGAGAGGGAAGAGGAGATCTCAGTTTAAACTGAACACTAGCAAGACTCAAGTTTTTAAGAAGGTCCGCAGAAGATATGTCCAAACTCCAAAATGCATCATCAAAGATTTCAATTTCCTACCACCAAAGGCACAAACAATTTTCTTTTTGGAAAAACAAAAAGGTTCTCATACAAGCCCTAGTGAAGCCCAATTTCAGCTCAATGGCCTAGCATAACACCCCAGCAGCAAATATTCATTCAACTTTGTGTAATAGAATAGCCCACCCTTGGAAGGGGCAAATTAGTCATTATATAGTTGTATGGGGCTTACTCCAAAAGTAGTATAAATAGGGGAGTCACTTAGGAGAAATGATCATCAATCACATTATCATCATATCAGTTTATTGTTAGTTTTACATTTAGGAGTGCGAGGCCACTCGAATTACTATCCTTACTATGGCGTTTCCGCCACTATCGACTATCCTATGGCGTCGTCTCCTCTATCTACCTATCTGAGTTCATCACAATTTGCTTTCTGTAAAGAGCAACCTAGAGTTGTTCACAAAGCCCATCTTAATGTAGGTAAGGCCAGGATGAAAAACATAGAATAGAGATAATTGAAGTCGGACGCCAAAAAACTAAACATTAGAATAAAGTTAGATAGATCTTAAAGACTACGAAACTAAACATTAGGAGAAAGCTAAATAGATCTCGAGGACTATGTAAAACTTCATTTCATGAGAGATATTCAACCCTATAGACAGAGTTATATGTAGAAGTTAATACAAAGAGTTCTAAAGAAAATTTACCGCCCACTCCGTTGTAGAAATTCACTCCTTTTGACATAGTTAAACGGTGAACCTTTTATAGATATAACCAGTGTCACAGCATCAATTTGGTAATCACGAAAAGCACCATGAGAACCAGTTGGAACGCCTAAAGCCTGTTATAAGAAAGAAAAACAAACCTCTGTCACCTAAAAAAAAAGGGAAGACAACTGTAACAGGTTTTTCGGAGAAAAAAATAATTTGCATGGACTCAGAGGAGGCGATCAACGCAAGGAAGAGGATTGACCTGAGCGTACAAGGAACTAGCAAGGGTAGCTGCACCTTCAACATATTCGCCAACAGATACACCAAAGCCCCACTGAGGATTTAACTTTCCAGCAAAGTTACTGAGAAATTCAATTGCTTCCCCAACTGTTTTCAGACATCTTGAATACAGCAATGGCCACAGTCTCCCCACCTTAACATGAAAACCCTGATGGTGCACTGCCAAATAGTTCACAATATTTATTAGATCAAGATTTGGCATTTGACCATTGGATGCCTCAGCAAAGATACTAACACTATCCGCAGACTTCTCATCCCCATTAACTTTGACAACCAGCGCAGCAGCCATAGTACCAGCCCGTCTGAATCTCCCAAATGGTTCCTCACCTAGAACCTGATCCTCCTTGAGTACATCAGGATGATCGTTCGTAGAGCAAAAACTACTCTGCCCCGATCCAGAACTGTCAAACCTAGGGGCATAGTATTCTCTCAACCAAACAGCAACAGATTCATGTTCTCCATACCGAGAATCTGCAGCAAGCCAGATAATATCCTTTGCCAGCCAGGTGACTTGTGAGAGCAAAGAGAAAACTGAATATGCCACACCCAAAGATAAAGCTTCTCCAGCATCAGGCTTCACAGGATTATAAGGAGTAACCAGGACAATAGATTCCTTTCCATCACCACGTGGAGCCCTGATTATCCCAACAGTACTAACAGCTGGCCAGGAAGAACTAGTATTTTCTTGTGTTAGATCATGGCCTGGGCCAGAAAAGAAATGGAGAGGATGAAAGTTGTTTTGTTGGGGATGGAACTGAAAGTGACTAGCTTCAGCACCCAAGTCCACAACACACTTTGCAAGTATCCTTGGGATTTCCCTGCATTCAATTAAGCAAATAAAGGGAAGGGGAACAAAGTTAATTTTTTTTTTTATGAGATAGGAAAAAAGATTTAAGCAATGAAACAAGAAAAATACAAGGAATGAGTGAGTATAAGGCATTCACGATGGGAAACCTAATTACAAAATGTTCACATTTTCTAAAATTAATACAAAGGAAGGGGAGCCTTGTGATCCGGGTTCAAGTCCTAGGACCTGCCTCTTGTCCCAAAAATGACAAGGCTTGCTCCCTATACACCCTTGTGGTGGGACCCTTCCCGGACCCTTGCTTTGTGGGGACACCACTGTTCACCGGGCTGCCCTTCTTTTTTCTTCTTCTTGATTTTCTTTTTTTTTGGCATACAAAGACCAAGTAAATGATCCCCCCCGCCTTCCCCTCGGAGGAAATCTAAATCACTGACCTAGACTTAATATCATAGCAGCGTTGATTTAAGATTTGCAAAATCAATTACTTCTATGCACATGCAAGGTAACAGTATAACAAAGGCTAATAAATCCAAGATATGTTACTTGGGCTTCATTAAATGTATTCGACATGACTGCATGTCTAGGGGCCAGATCCTGCTATTTTCTCATAATTGTCATGTGTTTGGATTAAGAAGACTTAAGATGAAGTGTCATATCAAATCCACATATGAGTGTTGGAAGTGATGCAGGTGAAGTAGAAGAAAGGCATAAATGAGTACCAAAGGAGCGCAACGAAAAGCAGGCTCTTGAAACACTGATATTATCTCGTACTTATGGGCAACCTTCCCTTCAGAATTTTAAGAAGTGTACAATCAAAGTCAGCTTGTTTTTGTACTTATCAGCTTCTAATGTTATAATATTATAACAGTTACAGCGTTCATAGATTAGTACAAAAACAAAGTCAGCAGTTTCCTGTGAAAAAATTCAACTTCTCTTCCAAACACAATGCATAAAATACTAAAATGCAGAGCATTTTGTTATAAGAAGGACGATTTGGCTCCACTGAAAATGGAATTTAATACTTTGAAGTTCGCCAAAACTATAATGGCAAAGCCTTAGACCTTAAAGTATTCAAAATCTGGCTAATAGGACAAAATGAATCATGAGAAAGTAAAAATTAGCAAAGGAAAAATAAGGAAAGAAAAAAAAAAATCAAACAAGATGAAAGCAGAATAGACAGAAAAACAAATTTAGAACGGGACGCCCACCAACATGCATCAAATCCTAACTATGGAGTAGATGTAAGAGAAATAACTTGAACAAAGGTGCATCAACTTCGGCCTACATAATACATAGGTTGGTCGACTGAAAAGGATTTGGACTTGTGACTTGGAGGTCACAACAAGGGCACTTGGGAGAGAGACATATTCCCCTTATTTCCGGACCTACCACCCCCACCCCATCCCTTAGGACCTGATCTTTTGATGTTAGGCTAGGCTCATAGAGATAAGTCTTGTAAGCAGGATCCTTATTACCTTTGAAGAAGAATCTCCAAAGAAATCAAACGCAAGCATCTTTGTCAAACAGAATTTGGCAGCAACGATTATGTAAGTAAACAGTATGCATCACAACTTCACAAGAAAGGAAGTGACAAATTGACCATAGAAGACATAAAAATTGAAGTCTAAAGTATGATCCAATATTATCAAAAATCGGTTTTCTATAGAAAGTGAACATACATGCCTGCAGCATTGTGTTCAAATTTCAAGCTCATTATCCCGGCAGCAAGTTTGTTAGCATCTGCAACATCTCGACCAGACAGCATTGGACTGGCGGAACCTGATAGACAAAGTTCCAGCCACATGAACATCGAGTCAGAGAATCGGTAACTCTACTCGAAGCAACACATCATATTTATTTAGGATCTTTTCAAAACGATTAATACAAATATTTAATCAGACATGAACACTAATGTATTACTCCACCTTCCAGAAAATTCAAACATACATTGGCTAACTAAAGAGTTGAAGTGAAAAAGAGCAAAGCTGACCTGGCATGAGCGCGTTTTCAGAAATATAAGTGTTTTTGGCGAGAATAGGCAAGATCAAAAGAGCAACAACTCCAGCAATACAGCACAGGAAACTGACATACAAAAATGAAAAAACAATCACAAACTAATCCAAGAAACCAATCACAAATTGGCTCTGAAAGGGAAAGGATACCTGACAAGGACACGATGAGACATTAGAAGAAGCACAATGCGCACAAGCGGCCGAGGCGGCTTCTTCACGCCCACAGATTTCTCCACTTCACCCATTTACTCAACCAATTATTGCCTGTTTGGATGCCAATTTCAGAGGGAAATGAGAAAGAGGACCGGGATCCCTTGTTTGGATACCTTAGTAGGAGGGAAGGGGAAGGGACACGCATCTGCTCTGCATCTGTTCCATCGTTCAGATGCACTAATTCTTTAGTAGATTAGTAGTATTAATTCTTTAGCCCGTGCAAAATTGCAGAAATAGTATAGGTAAGAAAACCGATTTTTCAACTATTAAGATAATTATAGTTTATAAAAAGTTTAACTTACCGAAGTATACGTGTGGTAATGAACCTCCAAACAAAATATTTTGGTCTGCCCAATATTAGAACAACTTATCAACCATATTGGGCTGACGAAAAATAAACAATTTCGACAACCAAAACTAATTATTTCTTCATATTAATTACTCCCTTCGTTCCAGTAAGATGTTGGATTGTTCCATTTTGGAGTGTTTCAGTGAAATGTTGGTCTTATCTCATATGGGGGGTTTTGTGTTTGTGATATTACTATACTAGTTTTAAGTCCGTGCGTTGCACGGTTCAAATATTATATTATTTTTAATGATTTTTATGTTTATAACCAAATATGCTATCATTTCAATTAAAATAATTCATAACAATTGTTGTGATGTTGTTTACATGTATTTTAAAATCTTGATCAATTAAAAAAAAAGGTTGTCTAGATTGTTCATGTTGGAATTATAGAACAACATTTATTATCTATACTCTTCAAAAAAACCTTTTTTTTTTTTTGTAATAAATATACTATCTAAAGTTGATTGTAATAATTAAGCATTGTATATCCAAAAACTGTATAAATGGATCTCAAATTGAAATACATTTCGAATCAAATAAAATGATATATGTTTCAAATTTTTTTGATACACATAACCAATGGTATGATCAATCGTACTGTGCTTTTATAATATAATGTTAAATGTTAATATTTTTTTTAAATTGTTAATAATTAACTGTGTAATTTATCCTCTCCTGTTTTGCTCCTTCACCATACACTAAATTCTTTTTTTTTTTGTTCTCTCACCATACACTAAACTCTTCTTTTTGCTCTCTCACCATACATTAAACCCTTTGAGTAGTTGTCAAATGATGGACTCTTTTTTTTTCTCTTTCACCATGCACTAAACTCTTTGAGTATTTCTCAAATGATGGACTATTTCTATGCTCTTCGAAAATCCCTCTTGGTACACATATTATATCGTGTTTTATGATTCCTATACAAAAAGTTCCACGTTGAACATGTTTCTTAGTTAGTCAGATGTAGTGTTTATATTTTGTTTGTTCAGTTTAGTTTAGGAATAGACACAATATCATTTATGCAATTTTCATTCGATGACTGCTAATTAATGCATTTCTATCAAACATATGTATAAATGGAACTTATTTTATATTAAATTTCAAAATAAATTTAATGAGTTATATGTATTAATTTTCTAATATACAAAATGAAAGTTATGACTAATTATGTCGTGTCACATCTAAATAACTTTCAAATTACAATTTTATGAAAGCATGGAATCTGACTAATAAATGTTGTGAGTATTTTCATTCTTTGGACTCTCTCGCCATTTCTCTTATTTTGGACTCTCCCTAAACTTTTTAAGAGGAAAAAAAAAATCTCTACAAAATGTTACACGGAGTAACCGAATTGTTTCATGTCGGAAAAATGTGTAAATGGATCTGAAATTGAGATACATTTCGAAACAAATCTAATGATATATGTTTTTAAATTTTCTTATACACGTAACCAATGTTATTGGGGATTATGTCGCAAATCTATTACATACATTTATGAAAGAGTCTCACGAAAATAAGGATTCTATATGTGGATTATTAATTATTGTCCATGTGAGTTGTTAACAATAAAATGTGGGTATTTCTCATGTTTTAAACTCTCTCAGTATTTCTCAAATGATGGACTCTCTCTATGCTCTTCAAAAATCTCTCTTATATATATATATATATATATATATATATATATATATATATATATATATATATATATATATATATATATATATATAACATAATATAATATTGCCCTCACTTCTAGTCTTCTACCCCAACTTTTATTGGTTTTGTGGGGATTTTTTTTTTTTTTTTTTTCTCTTTCCTCTCCTCTAACTCTACTCGACATTTTATTGTTTTTTGGTCCAAAAGCAAAATCCAACATCCCAATGGAACGGAGGGAGTAAACTGCTGAAAAGATTAGAAAATATATTTAACTAGTTTATGTACCCGTGTAAAATTGCACGGGTAGTTATTAAATGTAGGGTGATGACTCGTTTTTATATTACATCTTTTTTATTCGAGTAAAGCATTAAAATTAAAAAAAATAGAAATTAATGGTTGTACCCTTAAAAAAACAACGGGAGACATTCAAAATCTGTTTTTTTGAGTCACAACCTCGCTTATAAAGACTCGAGACCCGCTATATTTTGGCCAGGAACACGCAATGACCAGTGAGGCAGTGACCCATATTATTCCTAATCCGTTTTGACCCACATATCTTTGGGTTGAATCTGACTCGACCTGTAGACCCGCAATTTTTGGAGGATGACCCGCTTTTTTAAGCTATTTACCCGAAATAATGAGTAAAAATTGTAAAATAATGAGTGAAAGTATATAATTAGTGAAATTGAGAAATAATGAGTGAAAATTGTAAAATAATGAGTGAAAGTATGTAATGACTATAATGTGGTATATATTGTTCATATTTTACAACCTTAAAAAAAGTATTTAATTGCCGTAGAAAATTGTATCTTTTTCCCAAATTTTCGATTTTATAGTATTTATTTTGGAAACTTTTTTATTTATCCCGTATAACAGGTTGGAATATTGGAAAAGCAAAAATGGATATCTTTTAGGATAATTTTAAGGAATATTTTCTATGGTGACCTTGTACTTTCCAACTTTTTTTATGGTGACCCCGTAGTTTCTGACCTTTCCATGATGCCCCTGAGGTTTGTATTTTCGCGAAATCTGTAACTGCTGGGCTAAGGTCGTTTTTGGCCGTTTGCCTCCATTTCCTTTTATCCCCCTTCCACTCTAATTGCAATACTAACACCCTACCTAATTATATATTATGTTTATAAGCAAAAAAATAAAGAAAATTAACAAAAAAAAAATTAAAAAAGAACCCCATTTTCTCTCTTCCCCCTTCACTCACCCTCCACCTTGCTCACCACCTCTTCCCCACCGCCCCTCCACCCCCGCCTATCGACACTGGCTACAACACCACCATTCCGCCCGGTGTTGGCCGGCCAACTAACCCATACCCCACCGTGGTAACCTCTCATTTTCTTCATCTCCTTTCATTTCCCACATCTCCCTTCGTTTCCTATCTCTCTTCTCCCCTCTTTCACCCTCCAAATCGAATCTTTCTCCTTTACTCCTTCATACAATTAAGGAGAAACATCCTTAGGTGATGGTAGAATAGGTTGTCATGGTGGTTTCATGGAAGAGGGGAGAGAGAAAATGGATATGAAGGGTTATAGGGGGAGAAGAGATGGGGGAAATGAAGGAGAAGGAGGAATGGAAAGTTGCGGGGGCAGTGGGAAAAAGGATGGCGGGTCAAAGCTGACCGAAATGGTGGTGAAGGCATGGCGTTGGATGGCAGGGGTGGGGGATCGACGGGGAATGCGTGGTTGACAAGGTGGAAGGTGGGGGGGGAGGAAAGAGAAAAGAGAAAAGGGGGTTTATTTTTTAATTTTAGTATTGTAATTAGAGTGGAAGGGGAATAGAAGAAAAAATGGAGGCAAACGGCCAAAAACGGCGTTAGCTCATCAGCTACGAATTTCGCGAAAATGCAAACCTCAGGGGCACCATGGAAAGGTCGGAAACTACGGGGTCACCATAGAAAATGTCGGAAAGTACAGGGTCACCATAGAAAATATCCCTTAAAATTATCCTAAAAGATATCCATTTTTGCTTTTGCATTATTCCAACCTGTTATACGGGATAAATAAAAAAGTTCCCAAAATAAATACTATAAAATCGAAAATTTGGGAAAAAGATACAATTTTCTACGGCAATTAAATATTTTTTTTAAGGTTGTAAAATATGAACAATATATACCACATTATAGTCATTACATACTTTCATTCATTATTTTACAATTTTCACTCATTATTTCTCAATTTCACTCATTATATACTTTCACTCATTATTTTACAATTTTTACTCATTATTTCTCAATTTTCACTCATTATCTTCCAATTTTCACTCATTATATATAACATTATAGTCATTATTTATTTTCAGTCATTATTTCTAAATTTCCAATCATTATATACAACTTTATTGTCATTATTTATTTTCCAATCATTATTTTCCAAATTTCACTCATTATTTCCCGAATTCTACTCATTAGTTTTCAATTTTCCCTCATTATTTCCCGAATTCCACTCATTAGTTTTCAATTTTCACTCATTATATACCACTTTATAGTCAACTTATACCTACACTCATATTTCCCAATTTTCACTCATTATTTTCCGATTTTCACTCATTATATACCACATTATAGTCATTATATACTTTCACTCATTATTTTACAATTTCCACTCATTATTTCTCAATTTCACTCATTACATACTTTCACTCATTATTTTATAATTTTTACTCATTATTTCTCAATTTTCACTCATTATCTTTCGATTTTCACTCATTTTATATAAGATTATAAGCATTATTTATTTTCATTCATTATTTCTGAATTTCCAATCGTTATATACAACTTTATTGTCATTACTTATTTTCCAATCATTATTTCCCAAATTTCACTCATTATTTCCCGAATTCCACTCAGATAGTGTTTGGAAACAAGAATTTGAAAATTTGGAATTATTTCAATTCCATCATTTGAAAATGTGGAATTCATATATAAATCAAATGTTTGGGGAGGGTGGGATTTCAAAATGACACATCTTGAGGTGTCATTTGTTTTTGGCCTAATTAGATTTGAAACAAATTCCAAAGGATTTGACACAAATCCAAATTCTCAAATTATTGAGTTCCCAAACATAGGATTTGTGTCAAATTTGGATTTGAGAATCAAATCCTTGTTTCCAAACACACTCTCATTAGTTTTCAATTTTCACTCATTATTTTTCAATTTCACTCATTATATACCACTTTTATAGTCATTATATACTTTCACTCATTATTTCCTATTTTTTGCAACTTATTTAATTAAATTTTTTACGCAAAAAAACCAAAAACTGAAAACGGTAGTGATACCGAACGAACCCTTACTAACGGAAAAACAATAATGAAAAGACCCACCATTTCCCTTTTCTCTCTCCTCGCCCACCCCCACCCCCTTACCCCACCCGACACCACCCTAGCCCCGGCGCGATAATTGACGGCCCCCGACCAGCCTCCGTGATCGCCTCCCTACCGCGACCCTCCCTCTGCCAATTCACGACGCCCCTGGCCCCTTCCTTCTCCCCTATTCTCTCATCCCTTCTTTTTGATCTCCTTTGACATCCCTTATTTGCTGCGATGATGGTGGTGCGTGTGGTCGGTGGCGTAGGGCGAGGGGTGGGGGACGTTTTTTGTGCGGCGACGGTTGACGATAGGGGCTGGGGAAGGGAGTGAGAGAGGAGAGAGAAAATGAGAAAAAAGGGTTTTGGAGGACGATGGAGGTGGTGGCGCGGGCTCAGGGATGCCGCCGTGGGGTCGCCGGAGCGGCGCGCCTCAAATGGTGGTGGTGCCGTCGCGTGAGGTGGTGGTCGGCGCAAAGGGGCGGCGGTGGTCAGGTGGTGGGTGGTAGTGGATGTGGGTGGGTGGAGAAGGAGAGAGAAAAAAATGTGGTTTGGGCTTTGTGTTTGATATTGTGGTCTAATAGTATGTGCCCAAATTGTGTTCCTTTTAGACTGACCTAACATAAATCCATAGACTCTTAATAGATAAGAAGGGGGGTACGTAGAGCTACGTACCCCAAGTGTACCATATACCAATTGGGTTTGTTGGGGGGGGGGGTCTTCTTTGTTTGGTAGTTGCCATTTTTGGCTGGGCTCCTTTTGTTTTAGGCTTTTCTGTTGGTTTTGTTATTTTTATTTATTCTTTTGTTTTGTCGTTTTGGGTTCGTATGTCTGAACCTGTGAGGTTCCGCTGTCCCTTTTTTGGCCTTAACGGGTGTCATAATAATGGAGGGCGGGGTCTTACTAAGAGTTCGTTGGTGGGTCATTTGCATAATCATCATTTTACTGGTGCTGCCCTTGATGTCACTAAACAGGCTCTTTCGACTTTTTTGCCTCTTTTTGATGAGACCGAGTCAACTTTCAGGCGTATGAGTCGTTGGCTTTGTGGTGATTGTTTCAAGACCCACACTTTTCGCTCTAAGTGTCGTCATGGTAGAAGGTCTAATTTCGTGGGACCCGCGGATACTGGCGATGGGGTTGTTCGTTTTGTTCTCTATAATTTGAACAGACCGTCTGTCCCTGCCTCACAGCCTATAGATGTTACTGCAGGGGTTTTGTCTTCAGGTTTTGATGTTGCTCTCCTCGATCGTATGCTTTCTAAACGGTTGCGCACGGTCAAGTCTATCCCTCCAAAGTGTCGTTTGAGTTTCTCTCGGGTACTCAAGGGCGCGCTTGATAGGGTTGTTAGTAGGTTTGAGGACATCTCTGGTTGGGTTCAGTTGTTTGTGTTGCTGCTGTGTACACTCAGAACTTTTACACCGCGGAGTTGTCGTGAACGTCAGTCTGCTACTAGGCGCCGTTTGCAGGAGGTGTTTCACGTTGTTCGTACTTGGGCTGAGCCTGGGGCTGCGCGGCAGCTTATTCAGGATAATTTGGCTGAGGATTCGCCTCCTTTGTTGGATGTTGATGATAAGGCCCTGGAGATGTGTGAGCGTAATGTCATGCAGTGTAGGCGTAAGGTTGCTGATGGTCATTTTACTGCGGTGGTTTGTGTTCTTTCTTCCTCGGGCATTGCACCTTACTCTGAGACCACTTTGGAGGATTTGCAGGCTAAACACCCCGTTGCTCTTGGACCATCTTTGCCTGCCTTACCTGTTGACCAACCTCATTTTGATGCTCTGGTTGCTGTTGTTCTAGATTGGATTAGGATTTTTCCACGTGGTACTTCTTGTGGGCTTGACGGTTTGCTTGCTCAGCATCTTATGGATTGTTTGAGTGGTGCCGCTGTGGCAGTTTCTGGTGAGCTGCTTGCCTCGATTACTCGTGTGGTTAACCTCTTTCTAGATGGGCAGTGTCCTACTGTTTTGGGTTTGTTTGTAGCTAGCGCGCCACTCACTGCTCTAGTTAAGTAGGGTGGTGGTATTCGCTGTATTGCTGTGGGCATGGTGTGGCGGCGTCTAGTTTCCAAGGTGGGGGCCTCTTTATTGGGTCCTTCTTTGGAGATTATTTCGCGGACCTTCAGTTTGGTGTGAGAGTGTCTAGGAGTGGTGAGGTGATCTTACATGCTGTTAACCGGTTGGTTGAGGGTCGTGGAGAGGAGGTGGGTCTTTCGATGTTATTGGTAGACTTTCGAAATGCCTTTAACATTGTGGATCGCGCCGTTATGCTTCAGGAGGTTCGTTTTCGCTGCCCCGCTCTCGCTCGTTGGGTGGAGTTCTGTAACTCCAACTCTGCTCGATTATATTATGAAGAGCACACTCTTTTGTCGTGTCAGGGGGTGCAGCAGGGTGACCCCCTAGGCCCGCTGCTTTTTGCTCTGGTGTTGCACCCTTTGGCGTGTAAGATTAGAGACGCTTTGGACTTGTGTTTGCAGGCATGGTATTTGGATGATGGCACGATTGTCGGTGATACCTTGGTTGTAGGTCAGGTCTTGGAGTTGATTCAGGCAGAGGGTCCTCGTTTGGGTCTGCACCTTAATGTTGATAAAACTGAGGTTTTTTCGCCTACGGAGGATCCGCGGAGCCGGCTTGTTGGTGTCTTCCTCCCTAATATTGCTAGTTGGGCATGTCAGTTGATTTTGAGTTTTGTAGTTCTATGGTTTTGCAGAGGGTGGCTAAGACCATTGAACTCATGAATAACACGGTTGCTCAGCTTAACGATCCTCAAAACGAGTTGTTACTTCTTCGGGCTTGCACTGGGGTCTCTAAGCTATATTTCGCCCTGCGTACTTGTGCGTCGCGTATTTTTGAGTCGGCCCATCTAGCTTTTGATGCGGCCCTACGCTCTTCCTTAGAGCGTATCGTTGTTGATCCTGGTCTGAGATTCAGTGACTGGCAGTGGAGGTTCGCTACTTTGCCTTTTTCGTTCGGAGGGCTTGGTGTCGATTCGGCTAGGGATGCTATCCACTATGCTTTTTCAGCGTCGCGACTTCAGTCTGCTGGCCTGCAGTCTAAGCTTCTTCATCATGCTGGTGTTGTCTCTTTGGGGTCTGTGTTTGCTGACGCTGTTGGTGTTTTTAATCGGACTTTAGAGGTTGATATCTTTGGTAATCCTGGCGTGATCACTGCCCCCAGACTTATGAAAAGATTGGAAGACATGTATTTCGCTCGGGTAGCTAGGGATGCCGATTCTATTTATTCCTTGACTCCGCGTCAGTTGGCTTTGTGGAGTTCTTAGCAGGGTGCGCACAGTTCTGATTGGCTTTGGGTGGTGACAAGCTAGAAAGTCGTTTTTCCTAGTCAAATTACCACTAATCCTACTAAACTAGCAAGAGTAAGTGGGTATCGTATCCACAAGGAAGAGGGATACCCTAATATGCAATTCTAATGCGGAAATGAAATAAACAAAAGAAATAAACAATTAAAAAGGGGTTTTTTTTTTGTTTGGAAGTTGATTAAAAGTGAAATAAACGAAATATCAATTTGATTAAAGCGACTCTCGGTGATAATCTTATCTAACACCCTAATATAGTAAGTTTTACCTCTCTCTAATATTACCAATTCATTAATAATCCCGGTTTTAACCAATTAATCCTCTTTTATGGGGAATTTGAGCAACCCCAACCAAATTTCCCTCATTTTAGTCCTAATTGGTTTAGTGACCAATCAAACAAATCACAACCAAATGCATAAAGAGCAAGGACTTATAAAAGATTAAGAACAACCCAAATTAGTATCTAATTAGCCGCAACCGCGACACTAATCAAATCTAATCTATTAGTAGCCTAATTAATTCCCCAATCACAAGTTAGTCATAACCATACACTAATCATGTGATAGTTGCTTCCTTTAGGGTTAATAATCAATGACCACCAATTATCAACCAAACATATGAAATACCCAATTCAATCCAATCAACCAATTAGATAAAATAAAGGTAAATCAAGCAATTAAAGAACAAGGAATTAATTATAATGAAATTAAAGGCAAATTAGAGAGAACAATACTTACTAATACATAGGATAAAAAATTTGATTACACCAAGAGTCTAGGAAGGGGATTAGCCTTCCATATTAATTATTACAACAAGATTTGAGATGGAAATCATTATGAAAATGTTAATTTTCACTAATCTCTCTAAGTTTCTCTCTCTAAAATGAAAAATAGATGAAAAAAATATGAAAGGTGATAAAAACTAGGGAGGGGTTCATGCCCCTTTATTCTACAAAGTACAAAAGATACTACAAGACAAAAGCAAAAGAGTCCAAGACAAAAGAAACCGTCAAAAGGCTACCCGAAAGCTTCGTGGAAAGTGCCTTTCTCGGACCGAGGAAGAATAGTCTCGGCCCGAGAGCGTCTCTTCTAGGACCGAGAAAGTTATTCCTCGGACCGAGAACCCTCCTCCTCGGACCGAGACAGGTATTTCTCCGCCCGAGGGGGTCTGTTTTCTCCTTCTCCTCGTGCTAACTCCATGGGTCTTCTCGGGGGTTCTCTCGGGATTCGTGCTAGGGATAAAGCGGGGGTTTGAGCCAAAAACAAGTCGTAACACCATCATTTAACCTCCAATCATCTTGCAAACATATGGCTTACGAATCATGCTAATAAGAAGCTCAAACACCCCTAAAATCACCTAAATTCCCCTCATTAGCACACGCTCTTCACCACACATCAGGTGGTCCCTATTTTGGGGTTGGGTCAGACTATGAATGGTCGCACTTACCGTTGCATGCTTTGCTACCGTCTGGGGGTGCCTTTATTCACCATTGATCACTCGTGCTCTACTTGCTCGCGGGTCTTTGTGGGTGATACATTTGGGGATCATGCTGTATCGTGTACGGGGTTGGTTGGCGTCAAACACCGGCATAATGTTGCTCGTGACACGCTAGTTGACATCTGTTATCGATCAGGGATCTCAGCTGGAAAGGAAGTTGACATTGGTATGATTGGTGCTGATAGCCGACCTCTTCGCCCAGCAGACATGCTGCTTTATTCTTGGGATAGAGGGTGCGACGTTTGCGTTGATTTGACTGGGTCGTCGCCCATGACTCAGACGGGATTGATAGATTTTGAACCAGGTAAAGTGGTGCGGGAAGCGGCCTATCGTAAGCATGCTAAGTATGAGGCTCGGTGCGCTGATTTGGGTTATGGCTTCCTTCCCTTCTCTTTCTCCTCTTTGGGGGAGTTGGAGCCATCAGTTGTTGCTCTGCTAAAGCGGATCCAGCAGTTCTCCAGGACGCAAGATATCGGGGCGCAGGCTGCAGCTTTTATATTCCGGAAAATTCACGTGCTACCCTCGAAGTTTGGCTGATTGCACATGGTACCCAATTTGCCAACTTTTCGCCCATGGTACCCTTAAAGTATGAATTTGTGAACATGGTACCCTTGTTTTTAACGGTAAACTAACACCGTCAACTTGAAAAGCAAATAATAGCAAAAAAAGTAAAGATAATATCCCACCTGCCTATTCTTTCTCATGTTCTCTCGAGTCTCGCCAACCCTCATCCTCTCAACAGTGTTACCGCCTCCCAACCACCAGTGAGCGACAAACACCCTCAACCACAGTGAGCCACAAACACCATATCCATGACTGAGCCCACAGTTGACCACCCACCATCACCCAAAACTTGGAAATTTCTATTCTCCTCCTCATTGAACCAAGCATTTGCTTATACCCATTGCACCAATTTACTCAAAGTGAAATCAAAATTCACATAAAAATCAACACCAACTTTCGCCGAATAGCATCTGAAACTTCCCCAAAGTATAACCCTAAATTCCCTCAATTTTAACCTTTAAAATCGCCCAAATGAACCCTGAAATTCATACACATTTGAACCCAAATTTCCTAAAATTAACCCATAAAATTCACAAAAAAAAACAAATATAAAAACACTTACCAAATTCACCCAAATAAACCCGGATCTGAACAAAATTTGATGATGAAAAAATGACGAGTTCATGGATAAGAATATAAGATGATGATTGCAAATGATATGTAGACCTAGTTATGGTGACCCTGGATAAGATGATGATATGATGGGGACTAGGAGTGTATGAGATGATGATATATGACGAAAATGGTTGTGGATGAAGATGATGATACGATGGATATTGTTGTGTAAGGAGGGGGGACCTAAACAATAGGGGAATCAAAGTAAGTTTTTTTTTTTTTTTCAGTTTTTTGATTTAATCACTACCGTTGATTTTATGTTACAGATGGCCCACATTTGAAATAGAAATCACGTTAAACGTGACATTAACGGTGTCAAGAGGTTTTTGATATTTAAGGGTACAGCGTCCACAAATTCAAACTTTAGGGGTACCATGGGCGGAAAGTTAGCAAGTTAGGTACCATGTGCAATCAGCCAAATTTCGAGGGTACCATGTGAATTTTCCGTTTATTTTTACTAGGATTGGCTTTTCCATAGCAAAGGGTATGGGGGCTTAGATCGTATCTCGACTCCCCACCAACTTCTTGTAAATTATTATTGATTTTAAAAAAAAAAATGTCATACAAAATCAAGAAAATTACAAAGATTTAACCTAAAAAGGAAAGAACTAAATAAAAAAACAGAGGGGATGTTACAAAGACTGGATGGGGGGTTTATCATGTATAAACCCAAAACATATAATACTCTCTCCAGTTCTGAATAAACTTGTTGTTTCCTTTTTGGGTAAGTTCTAAATGATCTTCCACTTTCATTATTTGTAATATTTTTTGTGGTCCTAATAGTTTGTGACCCACCAACTTTGATTTTCCACCACATCTTACTTCATACAAAAAAATCCGTGCTATTTCATTGTGGAACATCAAATAGAACAGGAGGGAGTACTACATTTTCTTTTATCGGAACGATGGCTCCGGAACACCTCTAGAAGGATGGGCTTTCCGGACATATTCTTGAGATTGTACTTGTGCTCCGTCATCTTGTTTTATCAATTTAGAAATCAGGATTTAGGGGTAAAATCAATTATCGAAAAAAATACGGGGTGTTTTTGTATAGATTTTCTTTGAGTAATTTTCTGGGCATGTATGAATGTTCTTAATTTTTGCAGCATGTTTCTTGATTGTGGGATTGAAGATAATATAGGTAAATTCATGGTGACCGGAGCTTGAGATTAATGGGAAGAACACAAAGTGAGTGGAGAGAGGAAGAAAGGAAAGGAGAAGGATGGGTGACGGGTGACAGCTAAGCAAATCACACGGACGTTAAGGATTAGGTCCTTAACAAACCAAGAAAACGTTAAAGTTCCTTCTTTCAAAACTATTGAACACGTTGGACCCTCAATTGATAGTTAACTCATCAGAATGGTCCTAATAATCCTACATTTGCGCTTCACAATTTCTAAAATGCTAAGGCCCATCATTAATTAGAAAATCGTACGTTATAGTAATAACTAGTTTTAAGGCTGTGCGTTGCACGGTATACATATTATATCATGATTAATGCTTCTTATACAAAAGTCCACGTTGAACATTTTCTTAGATAGTCAGATGTAGTGTTTATAATTTATTTGTTGAAGTTCAGTTTAGGCATAAACATATGCATTTCTATCAAACATATGTATAAATGAAACTCGGGAATAAACATATGCATTTCTATCAAACATATGTATAGATGGAACTCGGGAATAAACATATGCATTTCTATCAAACACATGTATAAATGGAACTCATTTTATATTAAATTTAAAACAGGTTTAATGAGATATATGTTGTAATTTTCTGATATTGTAGACACCTGCATTTGTCCCTACCCAAATGGCCGATGATGAAAGAACACTGTACTGTGAACTGCGTCTACTTGCTCAACTAAGTGAACCACTATTATCGTTAATCCTAGCAAATGCGTCTTTTTCCTAAAACAAGGCCATAAACCATGCAAAGCGAAGAGTTTGACCCACTTCAACTCCTCAAAACACACCCTCCACTTCAAATAGACATAAATTATAAACCACAAGGAATTTTCCTGTAATTCAACCGTCATAAGAAACTTCATTGTCTTAGCTTTTCAACTATAGGTCATACTTCTTATTTGACTCACGGACGAGTGAGATATGACCGATTTAAGACAGTTGTGCAAGCCAGTCCACGCGCCCAGGTGCGCCATACGCACGTCTCCGTGCGCCAGACGTACGACACCTTGTGCCAAACGCACGCCAAGGTGCGCACGATGCACCACCCCGTGCGCCTTGCGTACACAACCTTAGGGGGCCAAAACCCTAGCTTCTCCACCACTATAAATACACCTCTCTTCCACCCCATTTCACACACCTATACACATCATTTTCACCCCAAAACTCTGCTCATCTCTCACCACAATTCTCTCACAAAAAACCCTAAACACATAAAAAAAACCCTAGGGCCTTACACTCTAGGACACCCCTAAACACAACACATAACATACAACACAAACAAAGCCCCTCTAAAACACCTATGTTCGAAGAGCAACGCATCACTCCAAGAACACATCTAGCCCCTACGACGCATACTAAGGATCAAAGCAACGATCTCGAAGCATAACAGAGCAAGTAGTGGTATCGCGGACACACGTAAGTCCTGAGGGCACCCCCTCTTTTCTAAACTCTTCGTTTGCTTTATTCTCATCTTCTACCCCTTATTTACTTACACAATTTATTACTTTCAGCCTAGATTTACATTTTGCCTAACCAAGATTTAGATTTAAAACGAATTACGTGAATCACGCCTAACACACATATCGCAAAGCGATTGGACAAATTGGTAGCTAGGGACCTTAAATCAACCTTTATATTTTGTGATCTAAGATCTAGTTTTATGTACTAAAACTACCGACTTAGCTAAATTTTATTAGGTTGTATTTAACTTGTAAATGATTGTAAACTTGCATGGCTAACTTCTCAACGACTTTTAAACGATAATTCAACTAGTAGAGGCTGCTATACGTGGGCGGGGTTGCACCCCCGAACCCAGTCTTGCGGTCCGTAGACTGCATATTGGGGTAGGGCACAATGCGTATTTTGTTCATTACGTCCCTCGGTTTTGTCCCTTTCGGTAAACGACTCGCGAAAGTGATTTGTACTTGGCATGACTCGTTTCCCCAAGCGTTTATGCTCAATGGGTACAGACTCACCTAGCGTTTACGTAGTCCCTCGGTAACAAGGAACAAGATCGCGCTGCATGGTTTCCAAACGCCCCATAATTGTTTGGTGGCGACTCCTATCCTAGTGCAATCATCGCACGACTCGCGCGTCCGCCGCGATAGAGATCATCCGTTGATCTACAGTGGCGACTCCGCTGGGGACTTAAAGTGGGTGAGACTTGAAGATTAGTTATCAAGTTACATTTGTTGAGAAGTTTACCACCTTCTTTTGCATGGACGCAACCCACGTTCCATAGGAACCTTTGTCCCTTCGGTAAAACCATGTCTTTCTAACTCGTGTAGGGCTGAATAATGGTTGTACCACCTACGTTCGAATCATCGACACTTCGTGTCCAATGAAACATTGGTTTGGTGCAAGGATGTTGTACTCTCGAGCATGGGCTGCCACAAATCGAGATATAGATACCTGTAACGTGGCACCCTAAGCCTAAACCTCAAACCATAACCATAAAACATTTGCATGGTACTTGTTTTTTTTCCAGTGTGCCTTTGTTGCTATGTTTTGGTGTTTTTTGTGCCTTATTCATGTCATTTTATACCCCCCAAAACTATGTCAAATCAAGTTTTAATTGCACCAATGTCTTTCCTATGCACCACTTCACTATTCGTGAATTTTTGTCGCGTGCGTCCATGACCTTGTGCGCACGTTGCCGTGCGTCCGAGCGCCAGTGCGCACCATCCCCGTGCGCCCGCCCACTCGTACGCATCATGCATGTGCCTTTGAATGGTGCAATTCCCATTTTAAGCCAATCCCCACTGCATGTCTCCCTTTGTTTGAGTCTTTTTCAACACTTGCATACACAAACATGCACCTATACACCTCGCACACACATGTTGCACCCACAAAATCGAGTCAACCTCATTGCACTACGTGACACACTCTTGAATACCGCATTGTCGTGTCACGCATACACAACAATAACATGCTGCATTGATCATGCATACATACATACACACACACACACATACATACATACATACATACATACATACATACATACATACATACATACATACATATGTTATGTCCATAGAGTCGCGTCTTGCATCATACATTTGCATATCATCTAGGTCCACCCATAGTCATCTAAATCTTGCAGCATCCTAGTCCATACCATCCTAGAACGAACCGTCTCATGTAGGGTCAAGTTTGTACCTAACTATGAACTCATGCACCCTAGACCCCTTACCATTACACACATTTTGCACTACAACTTATATGATCACATGCATCACAACCCATGCATCGAACCTAAAAAAACCAAGTTACATCATGCATCAAGTCTATCTCATATGTCAATCCGTATCCTCGAATCTATCCACCTAGGATCTTTGAGGCCCACTCCTCGCTCTTTATTGCACACAAAAATTGCACATTTTTTATATGTCAATCCGTATCATCGACCCTAGCCACCTAGGATTTTCGAGGCCAACTCCTGGATCTTATTCTGCCCAAAATTTTGTACCTTATCAATACGTCATTTCGTTTTATCAACCCTAGCCACCTAGGATCTCCGTGGCCCACTCCTAACTCATTTTTTTTAACAAAATCATTACGCCATATAGGCAATTGTACCATGTCATTGGTCTTAGCCACCTAGGATCATCGAGGCCCACTCCTTGGTCAATTCACCATATAATTTTTGCATCTCGTCCATACGCCTATCCGTATGCATACACATCACACAAATTGCACATTTTTGTCTGGATCTTAGTGACCTAGGATCATCGAGGCCCACTCCTCACCTTCTTACTTTCCGTCGTTGAAGCCCACTCTTCACGACCGTTCGATCTCTACATACATAAGATCGTCCACACCTTGTCCAACTCGACAACCCTACGTTTTCAAGTAACTCAATTCAAGCGCCAATGGTTTGAGGGACGACTACTACTTCTCTATGGACCCACAATCCACACAAGATTGGTCGCACGTTCCTCCCGTCAATGCTAAGCTTTCTAACAAGTTCTCGACATTAGCATCCCAAAAGTCAAGGGATAACAAACTCCATGCACTATGTCGTGAAATCTAAAACTTACATTGCACGAAAGTCCAAGACGATGAGAACAAGCACAACTACAATGATACAACCTTCAACAAAATTGACAATGAACGTTATTTTCGAACTACGTCTGGTTTGATTCCATGCGCTAGTGGATACGTAAGGCAGTCTTTTGAGACACAACCACACGACAAAAGGTTTCATGCTTTTTTTCTTACCTCCTTTCCATGTCTAGCATAGATATCTCCAACCGATTGAAATTTCTCTTTTTCGTTGATGGAATAAATGAGCTTTTGGTTTACCATATTTTTCATGAGCATCCAACAACGAATCCAAGTTTGTCTTACGCCGCATGATTAATGACTGGTGGTAAAAATTTGGAACTACATAAATGACTTTGATCCCTAACGACTGAATCCACTTTCGTTGATAGCCCGCAGAGCCTCCATACCGATAGCCTTTTTCATTTCCATCCTACATCTTCATAGCCCGGGTAGGGGTGCTGATTAGACAAAACGGCAAAACTTAAAAAAGTGGAGCCACTAACTACAAATTTAACTAACAAATGACAATACTTAAAAAGGTGGAGCCACTAACTGCAAATTGACTAACAAATGGCATGACTTAAAGTATTGGAGCCGAAATGAAATCTGACTGACAAAAAATTGGGCAAGTTCTGAAACTAGAGCCAATATCAAACAAAAGCAAGTAACAAGTGCGACGAACAAGTGAAAACATCCCTCAATAGGGATAAATTGGAAACAACAAAAAACATGGCATGCGCCTTTCTAAATACTAACATAGTCAAGTCAACACAATTCGGGGGTAAATGGGTCAGAGCCATCAAGTACATCCGTCATTTGTCACCCAGGCCAGCTACAAAAACACCGAAAAAGTCCTCCTTGAGATCGTGCAAATCATTTGATCAACTACATCGAAATTTGTCTTGTTCCTCCTACAAATACTTGACAATGGACAATTCACCGCGAGAGTTCTTCTGCAAAACGGATAATGATCGCTCATCAAGCTCGCCATGCATGCGTTTTCTGATTCTTTTCCATTAGTGGTAAATGACATGAAAATATGAACCCACGTTATCAACCTACCATTTTTGCAAATTTAGGCCGACGCATTGGTCTGAATTCTCCACTTTCCAACCACATTACAAGCCATAACCCTTGGTCAACCTCATTATCAAACATGCCTTCAGAGTTTATATCCCACTTGGTCTTAAGGATCAAGACCCCATTGAGCTAGCCACAATTAGCAAGCTCCACATTCCAAATACTTGAACTCTTCTTTTCCCTTGCCCACGCATGGAATCTTTTGTCGAGACAAGACAAGAACGATCATCATCATGAGCAGCACGGCTCATCCATTGTAGAGCATCAAACCTTGCGCCACCACAAAGTACTAAGCTTTGAGCCACCTCAAGCATTAAATCATGTGTCACCACATGCATAAACCCTTGTGCCACCACAAGTACAAAGCCTTGTTTCGCAGCAGGCACGAAGATCTTCCTCGAGCAGTAGGAATGTCACAATGCGCCGTCACCATAAGTTGGACAATCACAACTTTTTTCTCACCTTTTTAATCTTTTTTTTTTTCCCTTTTGGGGGTAACCTCAAAATTTCATCCATAAACGTTAACTCATTACCTATCACTCATTCTCTTTGGGGAAACCTCAAGTTTTCTTCCACTCAATATCACCACATTTTTTTCATTCTTTTTCTTTTGGGGGAAACCTCAAACTCACTCCTACACATTTCTGTTTTCCTCACCATTTTCCCTTTGACACTCTTAGTTGTATTCCACGAAACCTTACCACCTCATTCATTCTTTCTTCCTTTTGGGGGAAGTAGGGGTACCCCCTTGCATTTTTTCGCATTTCACATCTGCATGTACCTCGAGTCTAGGTTGCATAACTCTAAAGCTGCATAACATCATCGTATTGCATTCATAACATTGTATTACATTGCAATAGTTAGACTTGCACACCACATGCACAACCCTTTACACGAGCACTTGGCATCATTTTTTTTAATCACATCACATACATTTGCACACTACTTGCATAAACCTTGCATGAGAACTAGGCAACACTCGCCCACCCTCACGACAAGATTCAATCCACCACAACTACTCTCCAAGCATTGGAATTGCGAGGTCAAAAGCACACAGCCATGCGCCATGATCTCCTCCTTGCTCGCACAAGAGTGAGATAATGTTCAACTAATATTGTAACATATATAATCAGCTTGGCAAACAATAGGCCCAAGCCGCATACAATGGCTCCATGGTTTATTCGTGCAAAAGTGGGGGCTCCTCTCAAAGATGTCAATCCATCAGAGATCGAGCAAGATCACTCATTTTTAATCATGCAACAGTTGCCTCGACTTTAACCTCGAGCATCATACCATAAAAATTTCCATATTCAACACCAACAGACCTAACTCCATTAAGATCAAGCAACGTCGAAGGCACTTTCGGCATCTCAAGCAAAATACCATCAACAGTAGTGGACCTAACTCCACCATGATCAAGCATCATCGGACCAACCTCCGATAAAAGTAAAAACAAGCACAAGAAGCAATCAACGGTCGCACTGACCTTAAACATTGACATAACCACCAAATAACATCGGACCCACTTCCGACATTCAGAAACTCCTACAAGTACAACCAGCAATTTCCACAATGCTATCGGTCGCACGACCTTAAACAAAGCCGCAGTCGCACCGACTATAAAAACCAGGTATGTCTTCTAATTGGTTGGCGAACCTCTAAAATAGCACCGACGGTCTAATGGACCTTAAACGACACTCCACGTGCCTTCACATCCCGTTTTCACGGTTTACTTACTTTGAATTTCGCCTTAGCTTGTTCAAGCCTCAGTCAAAGTGGGGGCTTCTGTAGACACCTGCATTTGTCCCTACCCAAATGCCCGATGATGAAAGGACGCTGTACTGTGAACTGCGTCTACTTGCTCTACTAAGTGAACCACTGTTATCGTTAATCCTATAAAATGGGTCTTTTTCCCTAAACAAGGCCATAAACCAAGCAAAGCAAAGAGTTTGACCCACTTCAACTCCTCAAAACATAGCCTCAACTTTAAACAGACATAAATTATAAACCACATGGAATTTTCCTGTAATTCAACCGTCATAAGAAACTTCATTGTCTTAGCTTTCCAACGATAGGTCATACTCCTTATTTGACTCACAGACGAGTGAGATATAACCGTTTTACAACAGTTGCGCAAGCCAGTCCGCGCGCTCAGGTGCGCCATACGCACGTCTCCGCGCGCCAGACGTATGACACCTTGCGCCAAATGCACGCCTAGGTGCGCACGATGCACCACCCTGTGCGCCTTGCGCACACAACCCTAGGGGGCGAAACCCTAGCTTCTCCACCACTATAAATACACCTTTCTTCCACCCCATTTTACACACCTACACACATCATTTTCACCCCGAAACTCTGCTCCTCTCTCACCACAATTCTCCCACCAAAACCTTTAAATACATACAAAAACCCTAGGGCCTTACACTCTAGGACACCCCTAAACATAACACATAAGATACAACACAAACAAAGCCCCTCTCAAATACCTACGATCTAAGAGCAACGCATCGCTCCAAGAACACATCTAGCTCCTACGACGCATACTCAGGATCAACGCAACAATCTCGGAGCATAATAGAGCAAGTAGTGGTATCGCGGACACATGTAAGTCCTGAGGGCACCCCCTCTATTCTAAACTCTTCTTTTAATTTATTCTCATCTTCTACCCCTTCTTTACGTACGCAATTGATTACTTTCAACCTAGATTTACATTTTGCCTAACCTAGATTTAGATCTAAAGCGAATTACGTGAATCACGCCTTACAAACATATCGCAAAGCGATTGGACAAATTGGTAGCTAGGGACCTTAAATCAACCTTAATAATTTTGTGACCTAAGATCTAGTTTTATGTGCTAAAACTACCAACTTAGGTAAATTTTACTAGGTTGTATTTAACTTGTAAATGATTGTAAACTTGCATGGCTAACTTCTCAACGACTTGTAAACGATAATTCAACTAGTAGAGGCCGCTATACGTGGGCGGGGTTGGGTATCTTATGACTTCCCTACACATACCAACACCCCCGAACCCAGTCTTGCGGTTCGTAGACTGTATATTGGCGTAGGGCACAATGCGCATTTTGTTCCTTACGTCCCTCGGTTTTGTCCCTTTCGGTAAACGACTTGCGAAACTGTTTTGTACTTGGCATGACTCGCTTCCCCAAGTGTTTATGCTCAATGGGTACAGACTCAACTAGCGTTTACGTTGTCCCTCGGTAACAAGGAACAAGATCGCGTTGCATGGTTTCCAAACACCCCACAATTGTTTGGTGGCGATTCCTATCCTAGTGCAATCATCGCACGACTCACGCGTCTGCCGCGATAGAGACCATCCGTGTAATCTACGATATACAAAATTAATGTTAGGACTAATTATGTCGCGTCATATTTAAGTAACTTTCTAATTACATTTTTATGAAAGTATGGAATCTGCCTAATAATTCTTTTGAGAATCTTTCATTTTTTGGACTCTCTCACCATTTCTCTCATTTTGGACTCTCTCACCATTTCTCTTATTTTGGACTCTCTTCAAATTTTCAGAAAGAAAGAAAAACAAAACTCTATTAAATGTATACGGAGTAACTATGTGGTTTTGCATATCGAAAAAATGTGTAGTTGGATCTTAAATTAAGAAATATTTCGAAACAAATCTAATGATATATGTTTTGAAGTTTTCTTATACACGTAATCAATGTTACGAGTGATTATGTCGTAAATCTATTAAATGTCTTTATGAAAGAGTCATACGAAAATGAGGATTCTATAAGTGGATTATTAATAATTGTCCGTGTGAGTTGTTAACAATAAACTGTGGGTGTTTCTCAATTTTTGGACTCTCTCTGTATTTCTCCTTTGTTGAACTAGTTGAATGCTCGTGCGTTGCACGAACTCTAGGTTTAAACTCTAATTTAATATTTTGATTTAACCTTTAAAAAAATTATTTACTATTTGATCTCGTTGACAAAAAAACTTATGGTATATTTATACTTGTTAAAGTCAAATACAATTTGTAACGATGAATATTATAAAATTTTTATATCATATTACTTATGTGGTTTGTTTAACTCTTAATTTATTGAAGAACAATTTGCATTACATATTTGATTGTAATCGAACAAATAATAATTTATTGGAACCGTGAGACTTATGAATTGGCTTATTTGTAACACTCACCTTTTTATAAAGCTCAAACTTTTTAATGATGATATGATCTACTAACAAAATTAATGTTGTAGTATTAATTTTGTTTATGCTTGAGAAAGTTTTGTAAGACATTCTCTTGTGTGATTATCTTATTTATACTCCTATTCTATTTACATATTAAGTATAAGATTTTTATTTAACTGATCACATGCGAACTTTCTCAAGTCAAAGGAATTTGTATTTTTGTACCTAATTAAGAAATAAAAGGAGATATGCAATTTTGAAGTTGCATTGTCAGTCATACACTAATGTGACCTAACATCATAAGATATCACCTTAATTAGCTTAAGTGATAACTTTTGCAAGTTCGTAATGAAGGTAGGATTTCGTAATAAATGAAAGATATATAGTTTTGGAGATATCACTAAATCTGAAATTTATGATAAGTCGTATAATAGTTGTAACCTTATCATGTTTAATTTTGATTGCTCTGTTAATTCATGAGAGTGCTTCTAAAGTTTACATATCAGATTTAAAAAAAAAAGTATATACTTCCCCAAAGAAATCCTAAGTACGTACAAAAGAATTAGTAGGGGTCTTAAATTTTATGATTATGATCTCTCTTAGTAGCATATGTTTTATTTATTGTTCACGTTTGAGCCGTAGATGGGTTTTGTATATACCTCTAGTCTTCTAGAGTTAAAGGATTAGAGCATTACTGAACTCCTAAGGGGCTACTTTTCATGTATCCGAATCACTAGTTTACTATTGTCCTGTTGTTTGATTTTTGTCGTACAACTTTGTCTACTATTTTCCACCCATAATCAACCTCATGAACTGTATGTAGTACTCCCTCCATTTCTCTTATAGTTCTTTACGTTGGGCCTAATTTTGTAAGGGGAACCCAATTAAAAAAATAGAGGGAGTACAAAGCTTCTCCTCGTATGTTCTAAAAAGTTGTTTATATTCTTAGGTGGGAGCTTTTTGTCTAAAATCTCAATTATCTCCATGAGTATATAACTATGTTGGGACAATGACTATGACTAAAGTATTACCAAACATGAAATACATAGAGCAACCCTAATGCTAAAATCCATCTCCTAATCTAAATCTACTCTTGCTGTAGGACTTGTTTGTATCTTGATATAATAAAGTTTAGGATATTAGTCATTAGATCTACTAATAGAAGTAGTAGTATACGTGCATAAACTAATCTTAGGATAGGATTTTTCATTTTTTCTTTTAATTATAGGAACACTAATTGAAATAGTTAATGTTGACCATAAATCGAGAAAAGAGTTCGATTACTATAGATAGACCTAGCTTAGTTCTTGTGAGCTGCTAATTAATTAGCTAGTGCACGCTAGCTCCAATTTCCTTTTTTTTTTTTTTTTAATAGCAACATCATAGCTATAAATTAGTTATCCTAGACCAATGTTTTGCAAATTATTTTTAGTTCCCTAATACTATCATACATTGAAATATACAAGCAAAGTTGGCTTGTGCATGTAAGAGTTGTGGGATCACAACTTAATACACGACAAAGCTAATGTATACCATATCTAATATAGATTAGGTAACTCGGGAAAATAACCAAAATAATGATGATAAAAAAAAGGAAACTTTTTTACTCTGCTAAGCAACAAATAAAATCATTAAGTTTATTTTAGACACATACGTAGAAAGTTTGGGAGCAAACACATAAAATACCATAGAGAAATAGGTTAGAATATTATCCTACTACAAAAAAATCACAACAACTACTACATGAGTACTATTGATACTACTCCAACTACAAATCTTATTCTTACTATAACGGGTGATCGACTAACTATGATTCAAGTTCATACATAAATTTTTTATTAAAATGCTATGCCCTTTTACTATTGATGCGAGTGACGATATTGATATTGATGCTAGTGACGATATCGATCGTGACCTTGATACGCAGCTGAAGTTGCTAACTATGATGAATGCGCTAACTATGAATATGATGCCGAAAATTGACCATTAGCTAAATACTAGTACTACTATTACTATTATGATCTCCAATTATCCAATGTAAATAATTTTTTTGTTTTGGGCACTACTATTAATTGTACTCCTACTTCTACTCTTACTCCTCCTCCTCCTCCTACCACTACTACTACGACTACTACTACTGCTACTACTGATATACTACTACTACTACTACTACTACTACTACTACTACTACTACTACTACTACTACTACCTATGTTGCACGAGTACGGACACCGACACGGACACCGGGACACCTCAATCTCAAAATTTAGGACACCGACACCGCTATTATTTTTTAATATAAATATATTAAAATAAATTAAATATTATATTTTTAATAAAAACAATAAGAATTTATAACTTTAAAACTTAAAACAATTTCAAAATGAAGATATTACACACATGATCATTGAATATGTTAAGGGAAACGCTAAGGAATTCGAGATTAAGAACGTTTATTTCACCCAAATGCTTGCTTAATGTTTGTTTTTTGTGTCCTATAGGTGTCCGAGAGGTGTCCAACCGGTGTCCTGTGTGTAAAAAACCGGATTTTGTGTACGAGTTAAAAAGAATAAACTGGACACCAGACCGACCGTGTCCGACACGTGTCCTCCCGGTATCCTCCTGGTGTCCGTGTCCGACACCGTATTGGACACAAACACGTCACTTGGGAGAGGTGTTCGTGCTTCATAGACCACCACTACTACTACTACTACTACTACTACTACTGATATACTACTCCTACTCCGACTCCTACTATACTACTCCTACTCCGACTCCTACTATACTACTACTACTACTACTACTACTATTCCTACTCCTACTCCTACTCCTACTACTACTACTACTACTCCTACTCCTACCCCTACTCCTACTATTATACTCTACTCCTACACTCAATTAAGCTAGATTGCTCTTTATCTGCAAACATTTGTCATCGTACACATCGCTCAATCGACCATGCATGTATGTTCTATGCATACTTCCTGCAAATTTTAAACATGATCCAGTTTAAAAAATAATAATACTAAATTGAATATGATGACGAAAATTGACCATTAGTTAAATACTACTATTACTACTATTACTATTCTCCAATTATCCAATGCAAAGAATTTTTTGTTTTTGGACGACTAATACTAATTATACTCCTACTCCTACTACTAATACTTCTACTACTACTACTACTACTACTACTACTACTACTATACTACCAATGCTACTACTATTACGACTACTACTACTACTACTACACTACCAATGCTACTACTATTACGACTACTACTATTGCTACTACTACAGATATACTCCTACTCCTACTCCTACTCCTACTCCTACTACTATACTACTCCTACTATACTACTACTCCTACACCTACTATTATACTCTGCTCGCTCCTACACTCAATTAAGCTAGATTGCTCTTATTTGCAAACATTCGTCATCGTACACATTGCTCATTCGACCATGCATGTATATTCTATGTATACTTCCTGCAAATTTTAAACATGATCTAGTTTAGTGAATAATAATACTAAATTTCTGCAAAAACACAAGCCTTTGAACATTAGTAATAACTTAAAACTACAACAAACAAACAAACAAATAAACCAATAATAGTAAAGCACAAAAAACTAACATAAAAAAAATACAAAACAAAACAATAATGCATGTTTCACGTGCAACATTTTAGTATGTTACTAGTTTATGTACCCGTGCAATTTTAGTATGTTATATAATGTAGATAATGATTTGTTTGTATACAACATTTTTTTAATTATTCGAATAGTTAATGGGTGCACATTAAAGAATAAAAATTAGGAGAACAACGTGAGACTTGTCAAAATCTGTTTGTTAGTAATAAGTTCGCTTTTTAAGACCCGTAACCCGCTAATTTTGGGTTTAGAACATGCTATTTTGGAGTCATTGACCATGTTTTATAAGTAGTGTAAGTCGAAGATAACGTGAGAGAAAGAATTTAGGTAGTAAAAGAAAGTTATATAATATTAGTAATGACTCATTCTTGTATTATAATTTGTTGTGTTTTATACTCAGGCAATATGACCTAAAAAAAGTAAAAAAAAAAAAAAAAAATAGTTTTTTGTACATGAATAAAAAATGAATATGTAAAGTTTGTCAAAGTCATTTCTTTTTTAGTTGTGAACTCAATTTTATGACTCTTGCCCACTATTTTTGGGTCATCAACCCGTTTATATGACCTTTACGGCAATGAGTCATATAAACCTAAATTTGTTTTAACACATATATTTAGGTCAAATTTGATTCAACCCATTGATTTGTAATTGAGATAAGATGAAAATAATCCAAAACAGGTTAGAAGAATATACACAATTAGTATAAAAATTCAAAAACTATATCTACGTTTAGTCTTCGTTTAAAGGACACTTGTTGGATGAACGCCTCCCTTTTGTTCCCTCTGATCAATACGCGATAATAAGAAAACCAATTGACTGCCCTTTAGCTTTGGTGTAATGGTAAGTAAGTGTTCCAATATCAATTCTAATTTCATTCAGTTTAAAATCCGTTGTACTATTCTTAATATTCTAAATGCATCTCTTTCTTTTCCCGTTTTTTATTGGAATTGTTCACAAACTGCTTTTGTAGGCCATGAACACGCTTCTTGTATGCTATGATCTCGCTTTTCAAGACCCATGGTCCTTTCGACTTGAACCCGCGGCCGATTTTCGTACTAATTATACTGCTACCTAGTTTATTGGCCCGTGCAAAATTGCACGGGTTGTTATATGAACTTGGTTATAATTCTATCCTATTACTCATAATTAACATAAAATATTAGGACTGTAAAAAACTTAACCGACCAGATGTGACCCGTTGTTCAAGGTTAATACCCATTTTTTTCCTGATCAAGTTCTGGCCATAGATAACTCGAACCCTTTTTGACCAGTATTCTTTTGGGTTAAACATGAGATGACCCGTTGTCCCAGTTTTTCTAAAATTAAGACGAAAAAAACGTGTTTAATTTGGTATCATCTTAGAGAAGTTATGTTTGATTCAATGAAAATAATTTAATAAGTATAGCGAATTTATTTCAATACTTTATATACATATATATATATATATATATATATATATATATATATATATATATATATATATATATATATATATATATATATATATATATATATATATATATGTACGGATTACAATTTATAACCCGTGACCCGCTATTTTCGGGTCCCGCTTTTGTGAAATGTAATTCATATTAACCCGACTACTTTTTAACACACTTTTTTTAACTCTGACCCCACCCGTTGACCCGTATTTTAAGTCAAAAACGAAACAAACCCAAGATGTGTTATTTCCTAATATATTGCGCCTATATATATTACTTCCTAAATTATTTCCAAAAATAAAATGATTTGATATGTTTCAGATTATCTCGTCCAAACTTGTTTCCGAAATTATCTCCTAAAATCTCAAATCCCTTATATACAACTTTGTTAATAAAAGTATCAAAAAACCAGTTCCCTTGGTGGTTGAAGTGTTAAAATTGTAACTTTGAGGTTACAGGTTCTAACCTTCACAAACTCATTTTTTATGTAGTCAAACATATGTGGTGGCTATTGGTTAATTAATATATTGTGTGTACACGTCAACGATGATATCATCAGTGACATCATCTATGACGTGGCTTTATGTGGTGGAGGTATTCCGTTTATTGACCCGTGCAAAATTGCACGGGCTGTTGTGGTGGAAAGTTATATAGAAGATGCTTAGAAATTAGTATAAATCAATATCATCTTTATTGCTAATATAATTAATAAACTGATTTGTAAAAGGAAGTCCTAATCCAAAAATACAGAAATGTAATCTAAAAATTAAAATTGACAAATGCAGGTGCGTGCTACCCCTTTAAAAAAAAGGATAGTTGACCGTGCAATAATGTTTTCTTGTTTTATCAACTAAACCGACACTTCAAATCATCACCCTTTCCCCCAAAACTGATATGTCCTCTTAAATAAAGATTAATCTTGTAAGTATTAGACCTGTGTCATATTAAACAACTTTAGGGGAAGGTGATACATAACAACGTATTGAGATGACGCTTAATTAACATAAATCACCCTAAATTTAAAGCAAGCACTTATTAAAATGACGCTTAATTGACCTGACTTTGTATTTGATGTGACTTGTTTACCCTCGAGTGTGGAACATTAATTCATTTAAAATGATTATTTTAATAATTAAAAACTACGCAATGATGTGTTTTATAACATTAAAAAAGATTTGGACGAATGAGGCAATTCTATATTTTTTTTTACCTAGATATAATGACATAACCCGACTGAAACCGTATTTTGACATGCTATGTGAACAAACCTGTGTACTTAATCGGTTATTTAACCAATTTGTATCTTACTAGACCCACCCATTTGAGAGGTCACCGTAAGAATGATGATTTATTAATGTTGTTGAAAATCCAAATAATCAAACCTAATATCATTTGGTTATATTAGTTTAATATTACAAAAAAATGTGAATGAATGACACAATTTTGGATTTTTTTAACCCACATATCTTGACTTAACCTGACCGATTTGTATCTTACACTGTCCAAGACAGGGATAGACGGCAAAATTGCACGGGCTATTATATAACACTATTGATAAGTTTACTTCCTCAAGCACCCCTTATAAAAAACAAACCGTTTTCAAGGAGGGAGTAATGACTAATGAGTATACACTAAGTATTTAGGCATGGTGTGTTTGAGTATAGAATAAAAATTTAGGCAGATTAATAGTTGCGTCTTAAAATTGGTTACTCGAATTGCATTTTTGTGCCTTTTCTTAGCGTGAACTCATCCGAGCCCAATTTTGACCAGAAATTCTTGGATCAAACTCGTTCACCCAACTTTACCCATATCTAAGATAAAAGTACGACGAAATTAACATGCATTTTGAACATGATATTTCTTGATCAAACCCGTTGACGCAATTTTACCCATACCTAAGATGAAAGTAAAACGAAATTAAGATGGAAAATATATGGTTTATTTGACTACTAATAAAAAATAAATTTAGTTTTATCTGACACGATTTTATTTGTCATGAACCAACTTTTTATGACACAAGACCCGCATATACTCATACCCGTTTTGATTCTCATATGTTTACTTTTATCTATCTGGCACACGTTTAAGTGTCATGAACCCACTTTTTAGTTTTTATAATACATGAATGATATTGACTCGCACCCATTTTGAGTGCCGTAAAAAAACCCGTGCAATATAGATTTTGTTATGAAATCTGTCGTAATTATATTCTGATGATAATAATAGTTTATCCTTATTGATCAATGGGTCTTAAAATAAATCAGATAAGACGCGCAACATTAGAGATATATCAAAGGTTTCAATAATCTGGTTAACTTGATTCAACATGTTCTCTCTAACCACATGAACCAGACTTTATTATATAATACATATGACCTATATCGACTTGGACCCATTATGATCAACACATTTTTTGGTCAAAAGCGACTTGCCCCGCTCACACATAATTCAAGATGAATATAAAACAAAATTAAGTCCAGAGATGACTTAAGGAAATAATAATTGATCATTAGGGCTCATAATTACTCAAGTTCTTATTTTTAGTCTTATGATTGTTTAAATTCAAATGTTTAACGTCATAAATATGATTAAAATAATATTATTATGCTGTATACTCCCTTAGTTCATTATATTCTTCACATTTTATTTTGGACGTTTTTATTGTAATTAATAACATGCGATGTAACATGGAAGGTAAGAGTAGGCAAATAACATTTATATTCTAATGGCTAGATGGCTGTGGAGGATTGTCACTAATCAGAAAGGTTTATGGACTGATTGGATCTCAGCTTATTACATTCAGAAATGCAGCATTTGGAATGTGGTGCAAGCAGATAAAGATGCTGAAAGCTGGAGAGGCATTCTCAAGGTAAGATCAGAATTGCTTGAAAAGGCAGGGAGCATAAATCAGGCTGTTGAAGTGGTAAATTCATGGTGCAAAGGTGGCAAGTTCAGAGTGAAGCTAGCATATGAGTTCTTCAGAGACAAGAGGAGTAAGAATAGATGGAGCAAGATAGTTTGGCATACTGCTAATCTCCCTAAGCACAGGTTTCTATCTAATCTGGCAGCCCAAAAATGTCTTCCAACAATTGACAATCTCTGTAAAAGGGGGCTGGTTCTTGTCAACAGATGCATCTTGTGCAAATGCAACTTAGAAAGTGGAGATCATCTGTTCTTTGGGTGTCACTACTCGAAGACTGTTTGGCAAGCTATTTTGGACTGGATTGGCATTAATAGAAATGGATGGAGTCTTAATAGAGAACTAAGATGGAGTGCAAGTAGGAGAGGAAAGAAGCACTGGCATTTCACATGGTATTGTGCCAGCATCACAGCCACCATCTACATGATCTGGAATGAAAGGAATGCTCGGATTTTTGAGGAGAAAGCTCAGTCAGAAGCTCAGACTGTTAGTAGAATTAAGGATATAGTAAGCATTCGATTACTAGCTAGGCTTAAAGATGATCTTCATAGTGAGATTATGGAAAGCCTTAATATTAGCTAGTTTGTGTTACTTCTTCTAGAGGGCACCTTTTTTTTTTGTAAAATCCGTCTTTTTATTTCCCGAAAATGGATGAATAAAAAGATTACCATTTTTACAAAAAAAAAAAATAACATTTATATTCACTATAGTTTCAATCAAAAATTCTATTATAATTGTCAGTATTTGACAATTAGGATAAAAAATAAAATCGAGACCATTGAATTAGGATAAGATGAATTTCAACCATTTGATCTTTTTTAACCATGGTTAAAAAAGTTCTTATCATACACCTTACCACACAGGATCACAACATATAATAATTTTTTATGTACTCAAAATATTTGTTTCCTCACTTAATTGGTCTTGTCTATCTATTCTAATATTAAATATTTGATTTTTTGTGGGTTAATAACAAACTCCAATATCAGGAGTGAAAACGAAAAGTGAATGGAACCAAAAACTCAAACAAAAATTTATCTTTCGTTCCCATATTGCCTTTATAAGAAATGAACAGAATCCAACTGAATTCTGGAAAACATCAATGGCTCCATTGATACTCCTTTATCTTTTTCCTTGGTCAACTAATAATGCTGATGATGATGCATTTCGTTATAGTGTCAACCCTTAAATTTGACACCTAAACCCACCTTGTCGACCATGAAAATCTTACCGACCCTAACCCTATCAACCCAAAAATTCGACACCTTCGCCCCGTCGACTCAGAAAATCGACACCCCCCCCCCACCACGACACCACCACCCACCTCACTGAAATTCGGGAAATCTGGAATAGTGAAATCCGAACCCAGAATTAGAATTGGCCAATTAGAACCGGTGATAAGACCATGATTTTGCCACTTAGAATTCGCAAACCGGAACCGGTGATAAGACCATGATTCTGGGGCAGTTTTTCGTTCAAGGTTTTGTTCTAGGAGGTGGTGGTGGAGACGAGCTTAAGAGGGTGGTCGAGTTTCGAGGCAGCGAGTTATTGCTCCGACGAGATATGATGGTTGCACCGACCATGGGATTGTTAGTCTTGTTACGCCATTTTTACTGCCTTCCATTATTTTTCTACTGATTTTCCCCAAATCAATTTAATACCTAGTGAACTCTAGAATACGTGAAGGTGAGATACATTTGTGTATTGTTTTTTTTTTTTTTTTTTTTTTTTTTTTGGAGGGAGAGACATTTATAATTATTTATGTATATATATTTCAGCAAATCTAAATAATATTTTTACAAGATTATGTGATAATTTATATTATTATTTAAGTATTAATCATAGTTAAATTTTATCCTAATTGTCAAAAATTGACAATCATCATAGAATCATCGTAGTTTCAATATTAGTTAGTCGATGATTCTATGGTGATTTGTTTGAAAACAATATTTCGTACATCCTTTTCTAAAATTTCTTTGGCAGATTTACAATCAATGCGTAGAAATTTTTTTTGTTGAAAAGGTCATCTTGAAACTTTGAAATACATAAAACAATGGATAAAATTTCCTTTTTAATAGTAGAATAGTTTTTCTGGGGACCCAACCAGACTCCAGAATGAAATCTAACTAACTGTTCTGTTTTATCAACCCGTAATAGTAGATGATATGTTAAAAATCTATCAGCAAAATAATTACACTAATCAAATCTTGCATACTATAGCAACCCAAGTAGACCATGTATCTACCAGAATGGATTCAACAAAAGACCAAACTGCTATAGTCCCTTCTTCAAAACTTTTGACTTCGTTAAAATTTCCAAATGAAATTTCTCAACCTCATTTTAAACCTTAAAGTCTTCCTTATTCAATAACAACTAAATTAAATAATCTATCAGACGGATCTTCATCTTCTAATGAAAAATATAAAAACATAGTTCAAAACATGTCTAGTAAGCAACTAAATGTTATTAGTCGATGATTCTATGGTGATTGTCAATTTTTGACCATTTGGATAAGATTTAACTATAGTTAATAATTAAATAATAATGTTAAATATCCCATATCTTTTAAAAATATTAATTTAGATTGATTTACATAAATTAAAACAAATTACAAATATATACGCCCCTTAATTTCCTCCAACCCCTAGCACGCACCAACCAGCGTGGGACATGGGTGGGGCGGTATACCGAATTAACGGGTACATCTATTCATAAAAAGAGTAAGATTAAGGCTTATTTCTGAACCATGCCCATCAATGCGACAAACAATTGCCACTACAAATATACAAGAGGACTACATTAAGAAATTGCCACCATTGCATTATCCCAGATTAGGACTTTAGCTCCCAAGGATAAAACTTCAGAAGGGGATGCAAGAAACATGTACAATTTAAGAGGGGAAGAATAATATGAGAGTAAACCTTGGAGTAATTTTATACGGTGAAAACTAACTCAATTAAATTCTTGATAATGAAGCCCCTTATATAGGCAATACAACAATAACAAATCCTATAAATTAGGAACTAATCCGTGACTATGCCAAATCCCACGTATCCCACCAAACCACAACACTAACATGTATCCTAATTAGCAGAAACAACTAATAACTAATAATTAGGAACCACTTTGCTAATATTTTTTGGATCAATAATCCAACAAAACACGCCTTTTTACTAGATGGGCATCAACTCTAAAACTGTCATCTTTATGTAGCTCTTCAATCAACTGGCACACAGAGGAATAGAGAGAAACGTGGGAAATAGCAAAATTGGGGAGGAGGAGACAGTGGTGCGGTACGGTCGTGGGGGCGGGTGAAAAGGGCGATGTTTAAGGTGGCTGGGGAGGTGCCGGTTATGAGGTCGATCAGGCTAGCCGGCAGTGGGACATGGGTGGGGCAGGTGCCGGCGGGTGGATATTTCATTTGTGGTAGCCTAGTAGAATTTTCTAAATATTGGAATTTATTGTTGATTGAGTTAATCAAGTTATACTAGTTTGCATGCCCGTGCCACGCTCGGGCTATATATTTATATTGTTTATACTTACTCTATAACAAAAATGTTAGTTATACTATACTAAGGCTTATCTTTGTTCAAATAAATTACCTTAATAATTATTTTCCATAAATTAGCTATATTATACTACTCTATGATAATTTATTACCATATCTTAACCGATAATTATATTTAATGTTATTTTTATGTTCTATCCAATTAATAAATGTCAAGTGTCGTTCTAGGGTAGACTTGGTTTCAGGTTTTAATATATAGTATAGTATTAGATTTCCATAAAAAGTCAAATATTTAAAATAATAATAGATAGTCAAAATTAAATTAATTAAGGATGAAATATTTTGAAAATATATAAAATTATTATATGTTGTAATCCTGTGTGATAACGTGTATTATAAGAACACTTTTGACCATAGTTAAAAAGAATCAAATGGTTGAAATTTATCTTATCCTAATTTAATGGCTACGATTTTATTACTTATCCTAATTGTCAAATACTGACAATTATAATAGAATTTTTGTTAGTTAAAGCACAATGGCTTGCTTTTCACCCGTATTGTGGCCTAACCTGACATGATCATTTGTTAACTTGACCGGTTTTCAGTGGAGAATAACATCAGGGGACAGAGAGATGATAGGCTCAAAACTACCACTACAAACAGTAGAAAACTTGCAAGATTGGCATTCTCATTTATCAATTCGAATCACAGGCGAGGTCATTTACAAAATTGTTACTCTTATGGCAAGAAGTGCACTACATCCACCGTCATCAGACTGAAAACGAAAAATTGAGGCGTCGTAAATTCACAATGGAAATTTGATGCTTAAAGGGAGAGTGCCTTAAATTTTCTTAACTTATATGATAAGTGCATACAGCTTATCAAGCTCAAGAATCAAGATGAGTAGCCAAGCCACAGTACTCTTATAACAGACACAGATCACTAAAGAAAAAAGGTTACAATTCCAAATTAGTAAGTCACTAATCTTAGTGCTCCTGCACTCACAAAACACCCCCACTTCGTCGAAAATCATTGTAACAACCCTAAATTTTCGACCAAATAAAATAAACAAAAACCTAGGATTTTTATCCCATAACTAACTATTCGAGTTAATTGCAAGGCAAAAATCAAAATAATATATCAAATTTTAAATAATTAAGAAGTACTACAGCGGAAGACTTGATCAAAATTTACAAAACCCAAATTCGAAATCCAAATGTAAAGATTAAATTTTAACCAAGAATATATAAATAAATCGATCCCCATGAATGCAGACGTCCACAAGCTAACACACCAACTTCAAGGACACCTGTCAACTGCGCCATCGGAAAATGATACAGGCCCTAGAATAGGGTAAGGACAAACCCAAACAAAAGAACGTCAGCATACAGGCTGAGTAATATAAGAACTCAAAGCAAAGAATGGAAAGTAGATACGCGCCTCAGAGGTGCGTAGCTCAACGGACAAAGCTTAGGGGAGACAATAATGTAACTACCAAATAATCAACAGTGAACAATGAAAACCATTCCATTACCGACTACCAACGGTTGGGTCCTACTCCTAACCAAACCACAACTAGAGCATCCACCATATCCCATAACCATCCTATAAGACTCAAGTATGCGCACTCTACGAGGGCCAGTAGGATGAACCAAACTCATAGGAGACGTCTATAGGCAACTAGGAGCTACCTAGTTGAACACCACTTAGAAATTATTGGCGATATAAATAGAAACGCAATGTGGACAACGTCGCTCTAGTGGGTATATAAATGCATCCAGTAGCCAAATTCCAATCTCAGAGTAGTGTATTATTTGATTACGATCCAACAACGAAACCAGGCCAGGCTACAATAAAAAGCTATGAAAAGCAAGTTTAGGCCTCCTGGCCGGATTATAACATGGATAAAGCAAGGCCTTTTGGCCGATTGTATGTAACAAGACAAAAGGTGAAGGACTCTGAACATACATGTATATAATGGATATATGTACGAAAGTTATTATCATAATACTCATACGAACAAGAAGTCAAATGATTACGTATGAAACAAAACACAAGCTCAAGCTCAAGAGGGTTGACGTTCTTACCATGCTAAACTTCTTTTGAATTCTTTTCCTTAAAATCGAAAAATCGTACTTCCTTAAACTCGTCGGAAGCTATATAACACCAAATGGTATCTAAGATTAATGAGACGTTCTATTAAACATTACCCGAACTAAGAACAAAATAGTCGCAAATGATCCATAACGTAAACTCAAATGATTGACTCTTAATTTAACATATAACCAATAATAATAAATCGTGTTCAAGCCAAGACATAAACCCTCATGCATGCCTACCTACCTATACCCAAAATCATGTAAAACAACCCCTAAGCACACGTAAAACCCTTAAACAACACCCAATCAAATTACCCAAATCAAAAACACATTAAAAGGATTCATAAACTTGTAAAAACAATGTCGAACGACCATGTAAGAAACACGAGTATAAAATCCTCAAAAATCAAGGTAATAATATGATATGAAACAACGATAACGGTAAGGCCTTAATAAGATGTATATAAACTTATACCGTTATGTAGAGGAGAGAGATAGGAGTCCAATAGTATGATTTTTGTCAAAGATGGAGCCAAGACAAGGAGGAAACATGAGCTTGAACGAGGCAACCATGGTGGAAGGTGTTGAGGCGGAGAAATGACATTTGATGATGATGAAGATGACACGTGAAGAAAATGGGTTAAAAGGGGGCTTTAAATGGAGGGTAAAATCGTAATTTATGTAATTAAAATAGAATCTATTTTTGTTAGTTTAGTATGTGGATAAATCAAATAAACACTTTCAAAAATGCGAAAATCATTTTAATAACCCGAAAATAACCCAAAATAAATACAATTAGTAACACTCGAATATATAATTTCTCAAAAAGTACGGGGTGTTACAGTCATAGCGTTGGACTCAACAGTGGTACAACTCGGTAAAGCAAATCAAGAATTTGTTTGTCGCAGAACTCGATTGGTGGTTGGGTCTGGTGAGTGTGGTGACCAATTGATCTTGCTTAACCGGATAACCCGAATTTGCCTGGTTAATTATACATGTCACCAATTTCGGTGCATTTGATCATGAGAATCTCAACCTCAAAATCGATATCGTCAATCTATTGAGTTACCATGATCTACAACTTTAATTCCGATAAAGAGCGTACAAGGAATATTAAATCCCCTCCCCCATGCTTAAAACATATGTCTACCCATCGAAATAAAGCATAAAGAGAGAGGGGTGAAAGTATAACTCTCTGAGGAGGGCCAGGTGCGCGGAACCGCTGCCCACGAATGGAGAGGAGGCGTAAACGCTCATCGATCTGTGTGAAGTCAGGGGACTCGTAGTACGGAGTCTGGGCCCTCATGTGGAGGCTATGGTTAGCCTCCAGAAACATCATTATCCGCTCCGTCTGGGCCTCCTGGACTATCATACTATGGTCCATGCCATCTAGCCTATGGCCAAGATCCGTCCTCCACGCCTCGAACTCGAAAGGGAATGCCATGTGAGGCGCAAAGCCGAGTCCTCCCACATGGGCTCGTGAAGGGCCCAAAACCACTTCTAGCACATCTTGCCCCTGAGCGACATTCAACTGTTGCCCCTCGATGAATAACTCCTCAGCATCCTGGCTATCATCGATCCTCAGGCGATCGGCGTTGGGGAGCAACAAATAGTTCTGTGCATCAGTCCCCCACATCCAATGATAGCAGCCCGCATACCCCCTCAACCTCAGAACCGGGGTGATCCATCTAATCTTGCAGAGAGCTTGAATGTTCAAAGTTGCAAGCCCCTCTAAAGCTACCTCCTCATCCACCCTCGGGGTCCTCACATCGACGGGCAATGACGATGATCATGCCCCCTAATCAGATAGACCACACGGGAAACAATTGGCATGACATGCATGCCTCAACAAAAAGCTCGACCCATCGTGGTCTACAATTCTCGTCCGGGATGAACGAGGGAAGACAACCCATCTCCATCAATTGAATGTTGTTGCGCTCTCCATGCCCAAAAACACATATCCCAATCACCCGGTAGATGAGCCTCATAGCCGGGTGAGGGACCATAGAAATCTGGCCCGAGGGAGGGATCACCGACTCTCGAGTGAGTTTGGTCCATAACACTTTAGCTTCGAATCCCCCGTACATGTTGTACGGCTTCTTCTCATCCTCTCGTGGTTGCCACCCAAAGCAATGTTCCAAATCCGCATAACTCTACTTCCCTATGCGATTCCCAAGCCGGAAGAGGATCCTCTCATTATTTGGCTCATGTTTGAGCGTGGACAAGAACTCGTATGTCCACCTCTCATAGGCGGGAGCCGAGTTGCCAATGAAGTCGAGCATGCCTCCTCTCGCCAAATGATAGCGCACGGATTCAGAAAATTTGAGTTGCTCCAAAGTTGGTACATCAAAGAATTTGGTGACCACGATCTTCTTGCGCTCAAATAAATCATTAAAGCGCGCCTTCTCCGTCTCATCCAACCCCTCTACGCCTAAGGTTTCCCAATGCTTGGGATCCCTTACCTTCTTTTGCTTCTTTGAGGGGCCGGCTTCATTATCATTTCTCCTCATTATCTCACAATACAATGCAACCACACTCAAATTATCTTTAATCAAACACCGACAATTACCAAACACCCAAGGAACCGCAATGTAACACTATACCAAAACCAAATGCACAGTACGAAATCCAAAACCCACACTAGCGAACTTGTTTCAAGCCACAACAATTTTTCACAAAGCTTAATCAAACCAATAAACTCACACAAAGCCAACAAGAAACAACCAAAACACCCACAATGGCAAATTTCGAATTAGAGGAGTTTCCTTACCGAAATAGGCAAAATTTTGAGCTAAACCGATCCTCCAAATTGCTAGCACACCACCGTCCTTAGGTGCTTTTCCACCTTAAAATCGACCCAAAAGCTCCAATAAACAAAACCCCTAATTGCTAGGGTTCTTAAGAAAAATTGAAATTTTTGAGTGAAATTTGATGAAATAAGTGTTTTTGGGGTTGATTTGTTGTTTGTGGAATGATTTTTGTGAAGAAATTAGAAGTTTGGGAGTGATTTTGTGTGATTTAGTGAAGATAAACACACGACACACTACGGCTTGGGTTGCCTCCCAAGTAGCGCCTTTGTTTAACGTGGTTGGCTTGACTCATGAACTCTAAAATCTCAATTCTCGATAATCGGCTCAAAGATAGCCTCTTCCTCCACGGTTTCCACTTTGAATCCTTCGTAATACGGCTTCAACCTATGACCATTCACCTTAAAGGATTTCTCCTCCTCTTTTTCAAAAATTTAAATCGCCCCTGGAGGGTATACCTTAGAGACGGTGAATGATCCAATTCATCTAGACCTAAGCTTGTCCGGGAAGAGTTTCAACCTTGATTGATAAGGCAACACTTTGTCTCCCACCTCGAAACTCTTTCTTACAATCAATTTGTCATGCCATGCTTTGGTCTTTTCCTTGTAGATTGCCGCATTATCGTAGAACTCCAACCGGATTTCCTCCATCTCATGCAGTTGAAGTTTTCGGTGCTCTCGCACTTCACTCATTCCCATATGAAGATTCTTGATGGCCCAATACGCTCGATGTTCTATCTCAACAGGTAGATAGCATGCCTTACAAAACACCAATCTGCATCATCCAATCTCAAGCTCCAATCTTTGCGATTCGGATTAACCGTTTTTTTAAAGAATAGACTTTATCTCCCGGTTTGACACCTCGGATTGCCCGTTAGTTTGGGGATGATATGGAGTGGAGACCTTGTGAACTACATAGAACTTCCTCAAAAGAGCACTCATTGTCCGGTTACAAAAATATGTCCCCTTATCACTTATTAACGCCTTTGGAACACCAAAACGGGAGAAGATACGGGATCGGAGGAAATCTGAAACAACTTTGGAGTCATCAGTTTTAGTGGCTTTCGCCTCCACCCACTTGGACACGTAATCCACCGCAAGTAAAATATAGAAATGGCCGTGGAAATTTGGAAAAGGGCCCATGAAATCAATGCCCCAAGCGTCAAAAATTTCGCAAAAGATAATGAGAGTTTGAGGCATTTCATTTTTTTGCGAATTATTTCCTACCCTTTGACACTTGTGAACGTTTTTAAAGAGTGAAGGCCAATAGAATCCGCACTCGAGCAATTTCAACGCGGTTCTCTTTGAACCAAAATGGCCACCACACGCAGAGGAATGACAAAAGGTTAGGATAGAGCATACCTCATCGTCGGGAATGCATCGACGTATAATTCCGTCAGATCCTTGTTTCCATAGGTGCGGGTCCTCCCAAATGTAGAACCGTGCAACACTCCGAAACTTCTCCCTTTGACCCTATTGAAACTGGGAGGAAATTTGCTAGATGCTAGAAAATTAACGATGTTTGCAAACCACGGTCGCGCGATCTTTTTGATGCTTAAAGAATACAACGCCTCGTCCGGAAACCTCTCTTGGATTCTATCCTTGGCATAAGAGGTGTCCTTATCATGCTCGATCCGGATTAAATGATCTGCTACGAGGTTTTCCATACCCTTCTTGTCCCGTATTTCAACATCGAATTCACTCAAAAGCAACATGCATCGGATGAGTCGTGGCTTAGCCTCCTTCTTTGACATTAAGTGACAGATGGCGACATGGTCACTATATACAATGGCTTTTGTCCCCAAGAGATATGGCCGAAATTTCTCTAGAGCAAATACAACCGCCAACATATCTTTCTCCGTGGTTGTATAGTGACGTTGCGCCTCATTCAACATCAAGGAGGCATAATGAATTATATGGCGTGCCCTCCCCTCCTTTTGGCGTAACATGGCTCTGACCGCGTAGTCATTCGCATCGCACATAATTTCAAACGAAAGTGACCAACACGGTGCCCTAAGGACATGTAAACGTAGTTTTTTCTTGCTACTCCGGGGCTACGGCTATTTGAAAGTACTCAGAGTAACCGTCCAAGAAATTATAAAGCTTGTGCCAGGCTAGCCGTTCCAACATTTGATCAATGAACGGCAAGGGAAAATGATCCTTCCTAGTCACGGCATTGAGACGACGGTAGTCGATACATACTCTCCAACCCGTTTGAAGCCTTGTGGGAACCATTTCTCCCTCCTTATTTGCAACCACGGTGAACCCGCCCTTCTTCGGGACGACTTGGGTGGGGCTCACCCATTGGCTATCCGATATGGGGAAAATCATCCCCATTTGCCAAAGCTTCAATATCTCTTTCTTGACTACCTCCATCATCGGTGGATTAAGCCGTCTTTGAGTTTGTCTTAGGGGTTTCGCCCCCTCCTCCAACATGATTCGATGCATACACGTGGAAGGGGAAATACCCCGTCGGCTATCGTCCACCCAATGGCTTCCTTGTGACTTGTCAAAACCCCAATCAACCGTTCCTCTTAACTTTCACTCAATTGACTCGAAATTATGACGGGGAGAGTTTCCTTGTCTTCCAAGAATACGTACTTGAACTTGTCTGGGAGGGCCTTTAGTTCAACTTTTGGGGCCTCAACGGTAGACGACTTGGGTCGTTCAAGCGGCTTCTCAATATTACCGGTTTAGCATTGTAGTTCATCCGAAAGGATTTACCGATCTAATGAGCTATTTCCTGCGAGTTAGTGGACAAAGAAACAAACGAAGAATTCTCTGTCCTACTAGACTCAATTGGACCAAGCACGTCATCAAGAACATTGGCATGTGAATCAAACACGTCTTGCACAATAGGATCAATGATATCAACAGAAGAGATTGCATGCACATCCGAGGGATATTTCATGGAATCAAACACGTTAAACTTGACAATTTCACCCTCAAATTCCATTGTTAATGACCCACTCGCAACATCAATTTTTGTTTGAGCCATTTTAAGAAAGGGGCGCCCTAAAAGAATAGGGGCCTGTAGACACCAAATTTTGTCTCACCTTTTTTTATTTCGTTTTTATTAATCCATTTCTATTCTCTAATTCAGTTTCACTTTATTCATTTTTATTTACCCATTTCTATTCGGTTATTTGTGAATAAAACGATTTCTTAACAATTTCAATTTCACCATTTTTTCTATTATTTATATAAATTTCGAAAATTGTGTAAATAATATGAATAATATTAATTTTCATTGTTTTTAATTCTAAATTCATTTATTTATCTACTCATTTCACCCGGTTTTCATTTTTGCGTAAACCGAGGCAAAATTGCTCGAAACGAGTCTAACCCGACTTTATTTTCCTAACTACTAAACCACATAAGCAATGACCTCACCCTATGATCTCACCCTTATGTCACTCATATTTACACTAACAATATGCTAAAAAGATGCTAACTATTTGACTTTTGATTTAATTTTGATTTAATGAGTAATTTATTCTCTCCTCTCCAATACAATAGCTAAAGACAAAATTGAATATGTGTTGGAGGCCTCCTATAGCCTTGCCTTGGCCGGCTCTTTCAAGGTGATGCGGGTTTTTCCATGTACAAAACGGTTTAAAAGTCCAATCCGGATTTCTTCCTAGTTTTAACTGTTTTTGAGTTCGAATTGTAAATTATGTATAAAAATGAGTTTTTCGCTTAAAAATCTTGATCTTTTTAGAAACCCTTCTTTGGGGTCTTATAAACCTCTCTACAAAATTTCAGGTCTAGATTCATGATAAAACATTTATGACGATTGTTGTGGTAAAACTGCTCAATCTTGTTTTAGATCCGACCAATTAATTTCAACGCATTTTTAAGCACTGAAAACGACCGTTTTTGGGAAAGTCTCCTTCATGAAAGTTTAAGATAAGATTCCCATGTTTCCATAATGATAAAGCATTATTCATGTCTCTATCAATTGATATGATTTTTTGAAAACAGACTCTGTTTTGCTCAGAAATCCAATCTTTAACCTTAAATCTGTAAATGAACTCTTGGGATCATGAAAAAATTCATGAGTGATTCCAAGATGTTCATAAACCCACCCTCAACCCTGAAAAATTTGAAGATTTCATTTGATCTTCTAAACCATTCAATTTACACCAACTTTCTGTTTTTTGGGGTCAAAAATGACAAGTTTATTCCCCAAATTAATTGATTGATTAACTAAATGATTAGACTTAATAGGGAGCCTAGGTAATCCACCTCTTTGAAATGTCAAAATGCTTAAAAAAATTTAGACTTAATTAGGAGTCTATTTAAGCTAATTTATAAAAAATTAGACGTAATAGGTAGTCTAAAATCAACCACTTGTTTGTTGACCTTAAACAATTAGAATGGAATCTAAGTCGACCTAAGTCAAGTCAATCGAAATTAAGTCAACCTAAGTCAAGTCCACCCAAGTCAAGTCAACCGAGATCAAGTCAATGAAAGTCAACCATGGTCTAAAACCAATCAAAATGCAACCAAGTCTACCAAAGCCAACTAAAATCCGACAAATAACCCAAATCTAGTCGAGTCAACCAAAGTCAAACAAATCTAACTAAATCTACCCAAGTCTACTAATGTCTACCCAAGTCAACCCGACCCTACCTAATATCGATTAAAGTCAACTTTGCAAATAGATGCAAGTCAACAAAAGTCAACCCGAGTCGATTAGAGTCAATAATGACTAAAATTGACCTCCTTTGTAAATAATGTAATTACTAAAACCAAAAACCCCCAAAAATGTTTTCTTATTTTTTTTTAAACGTCTTTTTCTTAGCTTTTCTAATTAAAGTCGTTTTCCTCCATTTTTCCCCAACGTTTTAAGAATTTCATTTCTTTTTCAAAACCTTTTGTACATGGAAGTCAATAAACTTTTCTTGATGTATTTTGCATGAAAAGTTTTCTTTTCCTGTTCTTTGTATGGACTTTGGACGGGGCCCTACCCCAACACTAGGCATGTAACAACCCTCAATTTTCGCTAAAATAAAATTAGGATAATAAAGAGTCGTTACGCCGCAATTGACTACTGCGTCAATTGCTAGGCTTAAAATCAATAAACTAACATAAATAAATAGCTAATTAACTAAACAACAGCGGAAGACTTAAATTGCAGAACTACAGTTCTCAAAACTTAAATCCAAAATACAACTTGTTCGAAATGAAAAGTCCCCAGCATGCATGACATCCTCACTAGCAAGCAACCACTTCATGACCTCTCAACTACGCCATCGAGGATGACGTAGGCACCAGAAATAAGGCAGGGAACAAACCAGAGAAAGAACGTCAGCATACAGGCTGAGTAAGATATCACAAATCACAAGATAAATAGAAGATACGTGCCTTGAGGCGCGTAGCTAACAAATAACAAACGAAAGTTACATCAGTAAAGACAGAAAGTCATACGATCAGTGTGACAACCATCAGATCGCTAACGAAAACGCAGGGTCCCGTTACATACGTTAATACAAGGCTGGGCTCCTACTCCACAGCCACCACAATCTCGAACCGACGCGAGCTAGAGTACATATAAACGATTCCTAAAGACTTAAAATGTGCACACCCCTCGCTAGAGATCCAGTAGGATGCGTACCTCTACTAGGAAAGCCTAATAGGCAGTCGGTAGCTACTCTGACCGAAACAGTACCTTGATCAGAGGTATAAACTGTGATCGGTTTGTGCCACATCACATTCACTCTAAATGGTAATTGTAATACCCCGGATTTCAGAGGAGATCCCTGAAAGATTAAGGGCACATATGAGGTGCTTAAAAGGAATGATAGTGCTACTCATACCAACAAAGTCGACTTTCCTTTTAGGAAGCCCATGTGATAAGAACTTCAAAGTTAAGCGTGCTTGACTGGGAGCAATTTCAGGATGGGTGACCTCTTGGAAAGTTTTCTAGGGTGCGCATGAGTGAAGTCAAAATGCGCCGAGAGGACCCGTGTTGGTCTGTGAGGTCAGCCCACAGCCTGACAAGCTACCATAGGTGACTACTCTTAGCTCATGCGATGAGTCGGGGTGTTACAAATGGTATCAGAGCAACCCTGCGACCGCGTGTTGATCCTGTGGTTAGGAGAGCCCAGGTCAGCAGCCTAGCGGGGGAAAGATTCTGGAGCTAGACTATGGTTGGCTGCCAGTCGCAACGAGGACGTTGCTTTCTTAAGAAGGGGTGAATGTAATACCCCGGATTTCAGAGGAGATCCCTGAAAGATTAAGGGCTCATAGGAGGTACTTAAAAGGAATGATAGTGCTACTCATACCAACAAAGTTGTCTTTCCTTTTAGGAAGCCCATGTGATAAGAACTCCAAAGTTAAGCGTGCTTGACTGGGAGCAATTTCAGGATGGGTGACCTCCTGGGAAGTTTTCTAGGAAGCGCATGAGTGAGGTCAAAATGCGCCGCGAGGACCCGTGTTGGTCTGTGAGGTCAGCCCACAGCCTGACAAGCTGCCATAGGTGACTACTCTTAACTCATGCGATGAGTCGGGGTGTTACAGTAATCATATCGTCATTTTCTTTCATCCGTTTTATGTTCATTATTTGATGGTACGTTATTCGATAATACAATTTATAAACGGCCACAGCCGGATTCAATAATTCAACACAATCGAAAACACAAGCCAAGATCAACAAAAGCATACCACTCGGCCGAGAAGCCGACTGGCCGAAAGGCCGAGAGGCTCGGGTCACAAAAGACCGAGGCCGAGTAAGGAAGCTGAGAGGCCGAGGTCGAGCAAACTCAAACGGGTTATGAACGAATATATATACATTGAAACAAGCGTAGCAAATTGAATTAAGTGTATGGTTATGAATCAAACGTAGGAACAATGAGCAAGTGAACATGTGAATCAAGTGAGAGGATAGAATAGTCCAAAGATGAATGTTCAAACGTTCTTACCTTTTAACGCTAATTCTTAAATTAAACTCTTATAACCAAGTCAATGAACTACACCTCCTCGAATCCACAATCTAGACGCCCAATCAATCACAAACTCAATCGATGATCCCCTATTTCACAAGGTATAACCATAAGCCATAATCTCACAAATTAACTAATATATCATGAATCTAAAAGAAGACAGTGGTATTGAAACATAGATAAATCCTACCTCCGACATCTCATGACTACCAAAATTTAGTATGACATAAAGGGTAATGTCAGGAACGTTTCATCCAAATTTCATCCACAAAATCCAAGTGGATCAACAGGAATCGATCTCACCCTGAACCATAAACACGAATTAGGGTTTACCCACGAAATATAATATAACTTTTTATCCATAGATCTAGGTCTTACCAATTTTTGATATATTGTCAATGCTAGAGTAAGTAACATATCCACCAAATAGAATTCCTTAGGAGTCGACGGAAATCCATAAAATACTGAGGGGTGGAACAGATTCTTGGGTAGATAGACCCAGCTCCACTAAAACACCTCTAAAAGTATTATCCGATGGAATCTTGGCACGATCCACATATTCTTGGATTTGTATCGAAAGCATGGTTCTAACTTCACCAACCACGCTCTAATCAGAGATCGTATAAGAGAATTGTGTGTGTTTGAAGTTGATATTGTCCTGCTGAGATGTTCTACGGGTGGAGGAAATACGAAAGAGACATGTAGAGGAGATGGAGGGAGGCTGAATAAATTGAGGAGAAGGTAGGGTTTCTTATTTTGTGTTGTACGTATAAGGTATAAAAAGGAATCGGGTTTGGGTTTTACTAAAGGACTGTGAATAATGGTCCAACCCGAACCAAGTCCAATAAACCAATTATAGAACTTCCCAAAATAGAATTATCCAATTGGTGAAATAGTCCCAATCCACCAAATTCCCAAAATAACTCTTATTAATTCCCTCAAAATGATTAATAAACGTAACACCCTAATTAATTAAAATCCCAAAAATTGTGGGGTGTTATAGTCTTTCCACCTTAAAACAAAGATTCTTCCCGAATCTTTAAACCCATTCCTCAAAAGTTTCGCTCTTCACTAGTAACGTTGATCACAAGATAGAACAAAGATTTTTAAAATGATAGTACAAAGCATGCCCGTGGCATAAGTAAAAGGGTGTTTGAATGAGAATTGGAGTAAGTAGGACAAAGCACACAAAGTCTCATGCAACAGTTCACATAAAAGCAATAAGGAAACACATCAAACAAGAGTCTGAGTGAGGGAACGCAAGGCGTGTGAGGCTCTTGTCCCCCTTAAAACAAAGGTTCGTCCCGAACCGAAAATACCTTAATCAAACAGGTGAGGGTACTTCTCATGCATAACTAACTCTACTTCCCATGTTGCTTCCTCAATTTGTTATTATACCACAAAACATTGACCATATATGTCTTAGCTCGTCTAGTTTTGCGCACCGTGGTGCCCAAGATTTTCAACGGTGCTCCCTCATATGTCATGGTTTCATCTAATTCGATAGTTTTCGGATTCAACACATAGGACGGATCACTGATGTATCGTCTGAGTTGTGAAACATGGAACACATTGTGTACCTTATCGTGGTTTGTAGGCAAGTCTAACTTATGAGCGACTTCTCCAATCCTTTTTGTCACTTTGTAGGGTCCGATGAATTTTGGGTTTAGTTTTCTTTTCTTTCCAAACCTCACCACGCCTCTGGTAGGTGACACTCACATGAGCACCATGTGTTTTTCATGGATGTGCGCACTTCGTCAGTCTATCTACAATAACCCAAATTATAATGTTCTCCTTCGGTGTCCTAGGTAATACTGCAATGAAATCCATGGGTATGGATCTCCATTTCATTCCGGTACAATAGTGATTATATTTTGCCTTGAGGTCTATTCTATTCACTCTTAACCTTTCGACAAACCAAACACATAGACACAAAGTCACAAACATCCTTCTTCATTCCAGGCCACCAGAACAATCTTCCCCAATCTTGGTACGTCTTAACGCCTCCTGGGTGTACCGAATATTCGCTGGCGTAGGCTTCGGTTATAGTTTTGTTCCTTAGCAAAGTGTCATCAGGTATGCAGATCCGGTCCTGAAATCGAATGATTCCATCTTCACTCGTTTTGAACAATTCAGGCTCCTTTACCATCTTGTCCGTTATTATCTTATCAGTCACCTGTAACTCCTTAATTTCCCCCAAGATATCATTCTCAATTTAGGTCGTTCCTGAAGTCACTCCTGGTTCAGTCAATTGGACTCCGAAATTAAGGAATTCGTCTCTTAGTTTCTCCCTTTGATCAACTAATTAAACCGAATGTAGAGACTTTCTGCTCCGTGCGTCAGCTGCGGCGTTGGATTTTCCCTTCATGATACCGTCTCTCCATGTCATAGTCTTTGATCGACTCCAAATATCTCCTCTGGCGCATTTATAGCTCCCTTTGTGTGAATATTATACTTTAGATTCTCACAGTCGAAAAAGATTTCGAACGCAACCTCAAATAAGTAGTGTCCCCTTGCCTTTTAATTTAACTAGTATGATCTTAATCCCAGTTCCACTTATCTACACGTTATGTGTTTGATTATCCAACATTGTCGAATTCCTTCACGATAGCTTCGACCTACGATTCTGCACCTTTAAACAAATTTGGCCTCATCCACTTCATACACATTTAAGCGAGATCGTTACAAGAACCATATCTTAAATTGATGGTAAAATCAAATTCTCCAACTATTAAAACTTCAAGATACGACACGTACTACCAGTATTGGAGTCTCAAAAGGGGCACTATAGAGCTACTACATACCATGATGTGTTTACATTCGATCATCTTGCTCACAAAATAAACTTTCCAGTGCGTTCGTATGAAGCCACTTACCAAATGACCAGGCCTCTATAATTTAAGATTCTTAACAAATTTAACCCATAAGTATTTGCTACCGGAATAGATGTTACTTAAGGTTTCCTCATAAAGATCCGCCACTACAGTCGAGAGGGCATAAATAACTTGTTTAGAAGACTAAGTCTTTCATTCTCCATGAATACACTCCTTCCACTTTGTTCATTACACATGTTTTGTCGTTATCAACCCAATAATATACAAAACGATGATTGATAGTGTCACCCTATTTCCACATTAGCTCATTCATTAACTATAATCAACAATTACCATAGGAGGGTTGTCGCCTGGGCATAATATATACGCATCACTAACAAATTGTAGCATCTCATAATCATGTAAGGCATCAAAATTACATCCAACTGGTTGAATTCAGAAATAGGGCCCATGTCCTTCAATTATCCCACTTTATTCGCTGGATCACAGTAGACACATCACAATGCCAAATCCATAATTGCAGAGTTAAGATTCAAAATCTTATAGATTACCTCAAGATCAAGTCGTTCTCTATAACCTAATTTCATAGCCATACACCACAAATTGTAGTTAGCGAACCGAATTGCATTTGTTTATGTGCACCTACCACTTACTACAACGCTAATGTGTTTACAATCTTATTATCTCATGACACCTCACTTGATCCCATACCTTAATATGTATCGAATTTCCTTTACTCGAGCTTATAACCTATTAGATCAACTCAGGATATCAAGCCCAAAGATGGTAGAAGGTATTCTTTCATTTTGAGTATAACTCACATGTCCAATAGTTGATCCATAAATGGTATAATAGTCTTTCAAACTTGAAATTTCATTGTTGTAGCATAGTAGATAGTTATTTTCTTCTTACTCTTACACCTTTGTGCTATGAGTCCCAAAACAATTCTTATTTCACTCCTCAATTATTCGATTTGTACCAAAATTTCATCATATGGACACCCAACTAGTGTAGAAACAATCGGCGTATCGATCTAGCCCTATAGTTGATGCCAAAGTTATAACCATTTATTATATTATATACCGAGTCATATCCATGAGTGCGTAAGTTTCCTTAACAATTTATATGGCCGAGAAATCCTTAATCCATTTTTCTTTCATCTTCTTCACACTACAAACCAGGTCAAGTACTTACGAGAAGAGTTATCTCTTAGAGCTAGATCTTCCTCTAGTCAATCTGCCATTCCCTTGGGATTAAATTCTCCATACATATAATTACTCAAGATGTATTCAAGCATCGCTCCTCCTCGTCTATCAGACGTCCAACACTTTGATCGTGTGACCCCCAAACCAAGATCATGTAGCAAGGTTCAAAAGCCCGTCATTTTCTCATTTCATTGGTTATCAGGGTCATTCCCGCGCACCATTTTTAATTGATAGTGACGAACTAAATTAGTACTTAGTAGCATAACACAACATTTAGGGTACCTCGCACCTTCATTGAAAGTTAATAGAGATCAATAGAATAATACGCAACAAATAAGTGCAATAAGAGTCATCCGACTACTCGTCTTGCTTGAAACTGATTGTTTTTTTTTTTTTTTTTTTTTTAGGGAGCATGACTCGTGTCTACTGTATCACGAGTCGTGTCCAGATCAGAAGCAAATGATGGCGTACGGAAATACGGGCACAAGTCGTGTTCTTTTAGGCACGAGTCGTGCTTATCTCGTTTGAGCTTAACGTCACATTACAATCAATAATTACAATACTCAATCAATAATAGCACTCAAATAGCAATTAATCAAATCAATATTAGTAGATAATCATAATATCGTAATAGTATTGGGGTATTGTCCCCACTTAGACGTATGCATTGACAAGACTCCAACTAAAAATATAAATTGATAAAACATACAATCTTCAAATCCGACTTATCGGTACCATATGTTCACACAATTATAAGGATAATAAACCAATCACACCCTCAATAATCTCCACTAGAAGAGCGATCCTCAATGTTTCAACAAACGATACTATGATCAAGGACATATAGAGTTTCATTTGCTACCAACCCCATCATTCATACAAATACTTCATTGACGCTTTAATATATCGATCCCTCTTACTCATTCCTAAATTTCAAAATTCAAAGTAGTGTACTTGCATGCACATAGTCCTTTTCATCTAACCCAAATAATAAATTGAACAATATACACGAAACTCTCAAATTCCTCATGCCCAACTCCCTTATAGACTCACCCTTACTAGTCCCTTCTTCAACTTTCCACATTTTACCTAAAGTAATCAAGGTTCCTCACCTATGGGCGTGTGATCAAGTTAGATGGAGTAGCGCGGGGTATTCTAAAAGGGATAAGCATAAGTTTTGTCAATTGATTTCTCCCAATTTTCTCATTAACATGAATAGGGTATCGTGGTTAGAAAAGAAGAACCAAATGGGTATTTTGAAATTTGTGGTTTAACACCATCTTACTTAAACCAATCCAACATCATGTTCCAAATCGTAACTCATCTTCAAGGACAAAAGAATTTGACAACGGCGACATTAAGTAAGCAAGGCCTAAACCATCCTCACACTCATTCTCAATATATCCCAAATACCTTTCACGCCCTTATATAACTTAAAATAGTTTCAAGTCCTTCTAACATAACCTCTATTCGCCCTTAGTACTTTCACATCATACTCCACGTAATAAATAACCGCAATATGTTGAACTAATTACCCTTGGAGTTATGACTCAAAGAATCATAATTTCTATTAGTATCAAAGAAAACCTACAATGAGATGTTTCCCAATAATGACATTCGGTCTCAAATCAAAAGTCTCAAAAGTCGGCTCTAAAACTCCGTAGTAAATGAAGGGGAAACACATAGCACTTAGCAAACATCATGCGTATGAATGCACCCATCTCGTTCCCAGTTTGCAAATTTCTTAAAACAAGTTTTGAAAACTTTTGTAGACTCAACGAATCAGAACCTATAGCTCTGATACCAACTGTAACAACCCTAAATTTTCGCTAAAATAAAATTCGGAAAATAAAGAGTTGTTACGCCGCAATTGACTACTGCGTCAATTGCTACGCTTAAAATCAGTAAACTAACATAAATAAATAGCTAATTAACTAAACAACAGCGGAAGACTTAAATTACCGAACTACGGTTCTCAAAACTTAAATCCAAAATACAACTTGTTCGAAATGAAAAGTCCCCAGCGTGCATGACATCCTCACTAGCAAGCAACCACTTCAAGACCTGTCAACTACGCCATCGAGGATGACGTAGGCCCCAGAATATAAGGTAGGGAACAAACCAGAGAAAGAACGTCAACATACAGGCTGAGTAAGATATCACAAATCACAAGATAAATAGAAGATACGCGCCCTGAGGAGCGTAGCTAAAAAATAACAAACGAAAGTTACATCAGTAAAGACAGAGAGTCATAAGTTCAGTGCGACAACCATCATATCGCTAACGAAAACGCAGGGTCCCGTTACATACGTTAATACAAGGCTGGGCTCCTACCCCACAGCCACCACAATATCGAACCGACGCGAGCTAGAGTACATATAAACGATTCCTAAAGACTTAAAATATCACACCCCTCGCTAGAGATCCAGTACGATGCGTACCTCTAGGAGGAAAGCCTAATAGGCAGTCGGTAGCTACTTCGACCCAAACAGTACCTTGATCAGAGGTATAAATAGTGCTCGGTCTGTGCCGCATCACATTCACTTTAGGTGGTAATCATATCGTCATTTTCTTTCATCCGTTTTATGTTCATTATTTGATGGTACGTTATTCGTTAATACAATTTATAAACAGCCACAACCGGATTCAATAATTCAACACAATCGAAAAACACAAGCCAAGATCAACAAAAGCATACCATCGGCCGAGAAGCCGACTGGCCGAATGGCCGAGAGGTTCAGATCACAAAAGACCGAGGCCGAGTAAGGAAGCCGAGAGGCCGAGGTCGAGCAAACTCAAACGGGTTATGAACGAATATATATACATTGAAACAAGCGTAGGCAAATTGAATTAAGTGTATGGTTACGAATCGTAGGAACAATGAGCAAGTGAACATGTGAATCAAGTGAGATGAGAGAATAGTCCAAAGATGAATGATCAAACGTTCTTACCTTTCAACGCTAATTCTTAAATTAAACTCTTATAACCAAGTCAATGAACTACACCTCCTCGAATCCACAATCTAGACGCCCAATCAATCACAAACTCAATCAATGATCCCCTAATTCACAAGGTATAACCATAAGCCATAATCTCGCAAATTAACTAATATATCATGAATCTAAAAGAAGACAGTGGTATTGAAACATAGATAAATCCTACCTCCGACATTGTATGACCACCAAAATTTAGTATCACAAAAAGGGTAATGTCAGGAACGTTTCGTCCAAATTTCGTCCACAAAATCCAAGTGGATCAACAGGAATCGATCTCACACTGAACCATAAACATGAATTAGGAATTACCCAAGAAATATGATGTAACTTTTTATCCATAGATCTAGGTCTTACCAATTTTTTATATATTGTCAATGCTAGAGTAAGGAACATATCCACAAAATCTCGTCCTCGAATTCCTTAGGAGTCGACGGAAATCCTTAAAATACTAAGGGGCGGAACAGATTCTCGGGTAGATAGACACAGCTCCACTAAAACACCTCTAAAAGTATTATCCGATGGAATCTTGGCACGATCCACATATTCCTGGATTCGTATCGAAAGCAAGGTTCTAACTCCACCAACCACGCTCTAATCAGAGATTGTATGAGAGAATTGTGTGTGTTTGAAGTTGATGTTGTCTTGTTGAGATGTTCTGCGGGTAGAGGAAAAACGAAAGAGACATGTAGAGGAGATGGAGGGAGGCCGAATAAATTGAGAAGAAGGTAGGGTTTCTTATTTTGTGTTGTACGTATAAGATATAAAAAGGAATCGGATTTGGGTTTTACTAGAGGACTGTGAATAATGATCCAACCCGAACCAAGTCCAATAAACCAATTATAGAACTTCCCAAAATAGAATTACCCAATTGGTAAAATAGTCCCAATTCACCAAATTCCCAAAATAACTCTTATTAATTCCCTCAAAATGATTAATAACCGTAACACCCTAATTAATTAAAGTCCCAAAAATTGTGGGGTGTTACAAGGCAAGGATTGCGAATTCGCTTATGCGCGATCATGAGGTCGATCTACATTCACCTCTACCAACTATTCCACCAACGCCCCAGTGGAACACTTCTTGATCGAACATAATCGAATAGGCGATTTATTTTCCTTATATTGTTGTAGGGCCTACAAGGACAGCTCTAACGATACGGCCAATTCCACCGAGCCCAAACACACAACCCAATCCATTTCAATTAAATGTCCCCCTGTGAGTCAATTCAACCATAGTCAACCTATTGAGAGGTCTAATCTTTAAACTCGCATTAGAGAGGTCGAGTCATCCACATTAAGACCTCGTTCAGGAGGCATGCCTGGTTCAGGAGGCATGGTGATCAATGGCGATCGTCGTCTCGATGAGACACAAAGATGCAAGCGGAATATACCTTGCTCTATTCTACCGTGGATCAAATTGACTCTAATGTGAGTCATCTATAAAGTCTCTCAATAACACGACTTTGATTGAAACGACTTTTCACCCCTTCCAAGCGAAGTAAAACCCATCTCTTACCCCACATGGGTGATATCCGCAGTGGAATCAAGCCGATCATTTCCCCAGTGGAATGATATCTACCCTGTGGATCCATCCACCAACCCTTGCGGATATTAGCCGCAACCCCCCCAGTGGAAAAGGCCGTTGTCGTGGGGCTGCCCGTCAGAACTACGTAGGGTTTTGATCCTCGAGTGGATTCCAATCCCACAATGACAGGTACGTAGGGAAACTTTGTAAATTCTTTTTCTAAACTTCTGCATGTGAATGACAACGTGAATATATGTGCTTTTCTATTTCTACTTGTTTATATGGATCTTAACGTAACCAATACACCGAGGCTCTTTAGAAGGAAATGATGTATTAGTAAGTGCCCGTCCTTATGACGGAAGGGGAGACGAGTTCCAAATGTTCGCACACCTTAACTAAGGCCCCGAACCCTTTTTCTCTGTTTCGCAGACCAGTTTTCCAAATTTGTAAATAACCAACAAAACGGAATCTTGCCTTTAGGGCGCATGGAGTCATTTTTGGTTTTCGAAAGGTTTTCCTTAAAATTCTTTAATTTGTTTTCGAACTTGTGCTTTTTAAACTTGTTTCGAAACCCTTCCTTGTCGGGGTAAAGATAAGGTGGCGACTCTGAGTTTTCAACGATCAAACCTAGGTTACTTCAATAACTTGCAAACCCAAACCAAAATTTTTTGCATGCCCCGCAGGGCCGCATGCAAGTCGTGTTCCATTTCAATAATATAGAAATCAGCCGGCAAGACAAGTTTATCCACTTTAACAAAAACATCCTCAATTATGCCCTTAGGATACACATTCGATCTATCGGCTAGTTGAACTATGATATCCGTGTCATGCAATTCCCCAAGTTTTAAAGATTCAAAAACGGAATATGGCAAAACATTTATACTAGCACCGAGATCTAACATGGCTTTGTTAAAATTAGCACCCCCTAAAGTACAAGGGATAGAAAAAATTCCGGGGTCCCTACATTTCTTAGGCAATCGACGTTGGAATACCGCCGACACATGCTCGCTCATTTTGACTTTTTGTTTCCCTTTTTGCTTAGGTGATCGTCTAAGAGTGACTATGTCTTTAAAAAATTTTGCCACCTTAGGGAAACTCTTAACAAAATTGAGAAACGGAATGTTTACCTGACAATCTTGAAAGAGAGCGTACATGTCGGAGTTGTTGGCGTACTTCCGGTCATCCTTTCGTGCATCGGGAAACGAAAAATCAACCTCCTTATCCCCATCTTGTACTATAGAAGAAGACCCAAGCAAACCCACCTCGGGAGAAGAATCCTCAACTCGAGAATTATGTGCCTTGAGTCGAGGGATAAGATCAGTGAAGTTATTTTCGGGGGCCAATCCTCGACTCGAGAAGCTCCCTCCTCTACTCGAGGATCACAATCCTCGACTCGAGAAATTATTATTAGTCAAATTACCGCTAAATACTATTAAGAAGATAGGATAAGCGGGTATCGAACACAAGGAAGAGGGGATAGCCTAATATGCGAATTCTATGCGGAAAAACTAAAAACAAATAAATAAAGCAAAGGGTCCGTTCGGTATCACCGCCGTTTTCAGTTTTTGCTTTTTTTGCGTAAAAAAATTAGTTAAATAAGTTGCAAAAATTAATTTAAACTGTACGTTTCTATAATAGTCATACAGAAAATGAAAACTGACAACTGAAAACTGAAAATCACTTTTTCTGGTTTTCAAAAACAGGACTTTGGTTTTTAAAAAAAAAAAAACATAAAACTGGAAACAGAATACGATAACAAACAAGCCCTAAATGGGGGGTTTTTAGTTTGAGTTTGAGTAAAAGAGAAATAAACGAAATATCCAATTGATTAAAGCGACCCTCGGTGATAATCTAATCTAACACCCAAATATAGCAAGTTTTACCTCTCTCTAATTATACTAATTCATCAATAATCCCGGTTTTTAACCAATTAATCCACTTTGATGGGAATTTGAGCAACCGCTACCAAATTCTCCTCCTTTTAGTCCTAATTTGTCTAGTGACCACTCAAACAAATCACAACCAAAGGCATGAAGAGCAAGGATTAATAAAGGATTATGAACAACCCAAATTAGTATCTAATTAGCCACAACCGTGACACTAATCAAATTTAATCTATTAGTTGCCTAATTAATTCCCCAGTCACAAATTAGTCATAACGATACACTAATCATGTGAAAGTTGCTTCCTTTAGGGTTAATAATCAAGGACCGTCAACAATTAACCAAGCATGAGAAATACCCAATTCAATATAATCAACCAATTAAAGGTAAATCAAGCAATTGAAATAAATTCCTTTTCTAAAAAGACAGCATCACGAGACACAAAAACTTTGTTCTCTAGACGATTGTAGAAGTAATATCCTCGAGTCGGTAGAGGATAACCTACAATAAGACATTTATCAGATCTTTGTGCAAGCTTATTGTCAGTCTTGTTTTTGACATATACTTCACAACCCCAAATCTTGATAAATGAGAAGTTATGAACTTTTCCCTTCCATAACTCGTATGGAGTTTTCGGAGCTGATTTAGTTGGGCATCTATTGAGTGTGAAAATGGCAGTTTGGAGAGCAAAACCCCAGAATGAATCAGGAAGCTCAGCCTATCTCATCATTGATCTAACCATATCCAACAAGGTACGGTTTCTTCTTTCGGCTACACCATTTAATTGTGGTGTATCAGGAGGTGTAAGTTGTGATATGATTCCACATTCTTTCAGATGAATATCAAAGTCATTACTAAGATATTCACTTCTCCGATCTGATCATAAGGCCTTGATCTTCTTTCCTAATTGATTTTCTACTTCCTTTTGAAATTCGATAAATTTCTCAAGTATCTCACTTTTATATTTGATTAGGTAGATGTAGCCATATCTACTAAAATCATCTGTAAATGTGACAAAGTAGTCATAACCACCTCTGCCTGTGATTGTCATTGGACTGCAAACATCTGTATGGATGAGGGTCAATATATCACTAGTTGGTACTCCTTTTCCTGAAAAAGGGGTACGAGTCATCTTGCCTAGAAGACAAGATTCACATGTACCATAAGATCCAAAATCAAATGGTTTGAGAACTCGATTGGCTACAAGTCTCTCAATGCGTTTCCCGTTTATATGCCCTAAACAACAATGTCAAAGGTAGGATTGATCGGGATCTCCTATTTTGAGCCTTTTATTCATTATATGATAGACCTCATTTGTCAAATCTAAAACGTAGATACCGTTTATAGATTTGGCTGTTTCGTACACTATATCATTAAACAAAAAGGTACAACTGTTGTTTCATATTAAAAATTCAAAATCCTTAGCTGTAAAACAGAAATGGAAATTATATTCTTACTTAGAGTTGGTACAAAATAGCAATTATTTAGATACAACTCTAGCAGTGAGGCAAGTGCGGTGGCTACTTTAGCTCCATTCCTGATACAGAGGTCAACTTCAACTTTTGCCAGCTTACGTGCCTTCGTCAGTCCCTGCAAGTGATTACAAAGGTGAGATCCACATCCAGTGTCTATTACCCAGGACATGACACTTGCATAATTAATGTCTTATCATATATATACTTGGTTTCGACTTCAGGGAGTTGGCTTGCCCCACATTTGGGAAACTAAGGCTCATATGATCAGTTTATAATAGATTCCTACCATCATACTACCAACAAGGCCTTCACCTTTTAGAGCCCGGAGAGGATATATGGACCTAAGGGGTGACTACCCGTCTTATTGGGTTGTGTTGCGACGTATGATGGATCGATCTCTTACAGATGGTATCAGAGCAACCCTGCGATCGCGTGCTCGGTGCTGGGGTGAGGCCCAGACCAGCCGTCTAGCGGGGGAGATCTTGGACCTGTGTTGATGTTGGTATTGTTTGGCCGAGGCGCAACGGGGACGTTGAGTTCTCTAAGTGGGGGAGTTTGTAACACTACGGAATATGGAAAATAGATTATTGAGTTGGTTTGTCCCACATTGGGAAATTAAGACTCATATTATCAGTTTATAATAGATTCCAACCATCATACTACCAATAAGGCCTTCACCTTTTAGAGTTCGGAGAGGGTATATGGGTGTAAGGGGTGACTACACAACTTATTGGGTTGTGTTGTGACGGACGGTGGATCGGGCTGTTACATTTCTGCTCGGGAGTCGCGCCTTTCTTGGCAATAGAATTGTTGCCCAAAGCAACTTTTCCTTTGCCACGCGCGGGTTTCTTACCCTTCCCCGCACCCTTCTTAAACTTCCCCTTTTGTTTTACCGCCATGGATAAAACATCTCTATTCGCACTCCCAATAGACGACACTATATCCCTCTCATGTTGTACAAGCATAGCATGCAATTCATGAAGATTTTTCTTTAAATCATTCATGTTGTAATTCGTCCTAAAAGGACCGAATGTTGCAGGCAAAGAATTAAGCAGACGGTATACCGCAAAATTTTCAAAAATTGGGCAACCTAACTTTTCAAGAGTTTCAACATTTTTAATAAATTTGAGAACATGAGGACCAACTGGTTGGCCCTTTGAGAACTTAGTCTCAAAGATACTCGAAGCTGCTTTGTATTAAAGTATTAGCGGCTTTTGCGAGAAACTAGTCGTTAGCGCAACGAATATTTGATATGCACTGAGATTAATCATGTGTTTCTTTAAACGCGGGTGCATAGCAAAAATCAATAAATTCTTAATATGAGCAGATTCATGCTCGTACTCTTGATACAATTGTATCATTTCAGGGTTGGCATCGGGATCCGAAGCAGGAATCGGGGGGTCGTATAGAAAACGTTGTTTCCTATTAGATTGAAGGGCTAATCGTAGGGTTTAACTCCCAATCAGTTAAATTGCTTCTGTCCTCCTTTAATTCATTCTTTCCCATAAAATTACGAAGCCATGAGTCTTTGAAAAAACTGAGTTGGACGTTTGAGCCATTTTCGAATTTAAACTACAACGTGGGAAAAAACAGTCTATTAAATTCATCGTCAAATTCACATTAAATCAATAATTTGGGAATTTAGTCATTTATAGAATGATCTCTATAAATTATATAAATGATTCTGAGATCCGATCTTATATAAATTTCGGCACGCGGAGGGCGATACATCCTAGATTTACGTAATTTCGGTGAACCAACTGTTGACTGATTCTACACTTAGAATTCTCGGTTGATCGACTTCAACTAAGTCAATCATTTAGTCCCGGATTGTAAGACTTGTATTGCAAGTTATGTCGAGATTGAACCAAAATTCGCTCATAATAACAATTTATTAACCTACTTCCCCAGTTAAAAAGAAACACTCCGCTAGGGCGAGCGTGCCCCTAATGAACAAGGGTTGCATAGGCGTGAACTGTGGAAGGACTAAATCTCGATTTTACATTTTAGTGAGATATCTTGTCATATGTTATCTATCGCTTTTAAGTGAACTAATTCTAGCGAGTCACGGATAATGGATATGACAATGTTTAAATTCGCGTGTGGTTTAAAATTGAGCAAAAATTAAACCAAACATAGCAAGTTTTACATCTCTCTAATTATACCAATTCATCAATAATCCTGGTTTTTAACCAATTAATCCACTTTTATAGTGAATTTGAGCAACCGCTACCAAATTCGCCTTCTTTAATCCTAATTTGTCTAGTGACCACTCAAACAAATCACAATCTAAGGTATGAAGAGCAAAAATTAATAAAAGACTATGAACAACCCAAATTAGTATCTAATTATCCGCAACCTCGACACTAAATAAATCTAATATATTAGTTGTCTAATTAATTCCCCAATCACAAATTAGTCATAACCATACACTAATCATGTGAAATTTGTTTCCTATTAAGCTAATAATCAAATACCATCAATTATTAACCAAGCATATGAAATACCCAAGTCTAATCTAGTAGCTAATTAGAGAAAACAAGAATAAATCATGCATTGAAGTACAAGGATTTAATTACAATGAAATTAAAGGCAAATTAGAGAGAAGAAATCTTACTAATATATAGGATGAAAGATGTTGATTACACCAAGAGTCTAGGAAGGGGATTAGCCTCCAATACTAACTATTACACTAATTCTGGGATTAAAACCCATAATAAAATTACTAGTTTTTGAACAAATCTCTCTTTAAAACTCTCTCTAAATGATAAGTAGATGAAAATAATATGAAAGGTGATAAATTGAGGGGTTCATGCCCCTTTATTTAACATACATAAGTACAAAACACTAGAAGACAAAAGTCAAAAGAATCCAAGGAAAAATCGTCAAAAACGAGGTTATGGAAATTTCCCCGGAAGACGTTCCCCTCGACACTCCTCGAGTCACGGATCTTGTTCTTAAAAATACCTGTCCGTTCGACTCCCCTTGACTCGAGGAGAACCACCCTGGAGTCGAGATTATCTTACTCGAGTCGAGGGTAAAAATCCCCGAGTTGAGGGATTGTACGCAGGGCAATTTTCGAACGGGCATAACTCTCATCTCCGAACTTTATTTTGAGCTTATAATATATCGTTGGAAAGCTAAGACGATGAACATTCCTCTTCACTTGTAATTTCTGCAAAATATCTTCTGGTTAGAGAGTTATGATCCAATGAAATTGGAGGTGATGGTGTGTGGTTCTCTGAGTATGGTCAAACTAGCTTCTCCTTGAATCTCGCTACAACTCGTAGCTTGATCTTCTAATCCCATCCAACTCTCACCAAAAGGTTCTTGAGCCACCAAAATCCCATAAAACCCTCAATTAAACTTAAACTATACTCCTAATGATTTGGTTTACGAGTCACGATAATACCACGCCCAAATAACCCCTCAAGCACCTAAATCATGCGGATTAACACACTACATTTACACCGTATCACCTCACCACTGCCCCTAAATGCTTTTTCACCCTTGAAATTGACCCATAAACTCCAAGAAACAAAACCCCCAATTTCTCGGGTTCTTGAGAAAAATTGGAATTTTTGAGTGAAATTTGATGAAATAAGTGTTTTTGGGGTTGATTTGTTGTTTGTGGAATGATTTATGTGAATTAATTTGAAGTTTGGGAGTGATTTTGTGTCAAATGGTGAAGATTTGAGGGATTTGTGTGTTTGGGAGTGATTGGGTCGAAAATCGCAAGAGAAGAGGATGATGTCATATTTCTTGCCGATTTGTTAACGAAACCATCTACAGTATCGGTATTAAGAATAACCAAACAAATTTTAAAATGGATAATACGATAATATTAAAGGTCCTGGCACATAGGCATGCATAACATTGACATGAATTTGTAACATAAGATTATTACTGTAAGCCCAAACGCATATAAGAGGTCGTCAAGTCAAAAATACATACTTAACCATTATAAGATTACTGAAACTTGTTTCTCATAATCTTACAATGATAGGGAAAACTACCTCATGTTTCTATATACTTCGTATATTTAATATCATAAACTTTGAACTCCCAGTCAAAGATTTTTATTAGTTTAATTTCTCGTTTTGAATATAAATTGAATATTGGAACTTCTGGCCCAAAAGATGTAATTCATTGTATATATGACTTTATCAAAGACAAAAATTGATTACCACAACAATGTAGTATGCGAGACTATTTTGTACCAATTTCATTCTTGGGTCATTTTTTCTTACTTAAATGATCTATTGGGCTACTACATTATATCCATTATATAATCTCAAAAATTTCATGGTCAATTGCTTAATATCGCAAACATACAGTCAACCTTGAACTTTGAACTTCAGGCCAAGTTTTGGTATTAATTATGTACTTGCGTGCAAGTTTTTATTCAATTTGCTTAATCTCTTTGTTAATCATAACTTCAGGTTCAAGTTATCTTAATTATTTACATTTCCCTATATAAAATAATATCAATTATACTACAAGCGAGTTATTAGCTAAATTAGGGTCTGAACTTACCATTTTTTTTTTTTATTTCAGGGTTCGGCAACTTTCTTCTTTGATATTAGTGTCTACGGTTAACGACGTTACATTTGCTGTCATTTTTCTTATACTTGTCTCTCTCCTAATTCCCACTGCCTAGTGCCCAACTACCCTCTAGCTAGTACACAGACAACTCTTTTTGTCCCATCACCATCTTCATCCGGTTCATCATCTACATCTCTCTCTCTCTCTCTCTCTCTCCCCTCTCCTAAATTTCCCACCTTTCTTATTGTAAATTTAAAAAAATCTATCTCTCTCCCTCCCCTAAAATTTCCACCTTTCTAATTGTAAATTAAAAAAATAAAATAATACCCAAGAATCTTCTTTTTTTATTTAACAATTCAATACTAATAATTTTTGTGTGTTTTTAAATTGTTTAATTTTGGGGTAGAATTTTGGGGGAAATGGTGAGATATTGAGGTGGCCTGTGCTCCTTTGATAGAGTTTTGATTTGAGGTGGGATTAAGTTGTACCAAGAAAAAAGTTTGATCTTAAATAAGATATTCAATGTGGGTGGATGATGAATCAAGTGATTCCCCATCAACTTTAAACCCTTTGATGCGTGTTCCTCAAGCAAGTCTTCCTGCAAAACCAGGTGGGTTTTTGTTTGATTTCTTGGATTTTGATTTTTTTTTGTTGAATTTTGTGTTTGGGCGGCGGCGTTATAGATGGGGATGAGGGTGGCGGTTGCAGTGATTGAGTGCGAATATGGTGGCGTTATTCTGGGGATTTCTTCAACCTCATCGAAGAATTTCAATCGTTAATCGATTAAACCCTAGAATTTGGGGATTTCTGGAATTCGATTTAACTCTTTTTCGAAATTTACCGACAATTAAGAAATTCAAATGATTTGAGAAAATTGTAGGTCTGGATCTGAGAATTAATTTGAATATGTCTAATTAATCCAAAGTTTTATTTGGATCTATATTCATGTTTTTTTCTTTTCTGGGTTTATATGTTCATGAATCATGAGTTCTTCAACCAAGGTTATTATGGGTTTTTTTATTGTTGAGTGTATTCGTGGCTTAGAGTGAGAGTTCAGACCCTTTGCTTGTACATGTCACCACTTAACTGATATTGTTGGACGGAGTTGGATGGAGACACCAAAATCAAAAGAAAAGTTGACAGGCCCTAATATAAAAAAAAATGGAGAGTTTAGACCCCAATTTGGCTATTCACTCTACTACAAATATACATTTGAATTTAATAGTAGTTCATCATAAAATCAAATAAACGCGTACTTGAAGGATATTAAATCCCATAATCAAACATAGTGATCAAGTAGAAAGGAAGTCAAAAGTTACATATTGTGCATGTAAATTATTATTCGAGATAGTGTATCAAACGTACATGGTCCAACTTTACACTATGTTAAATAATTAGGAAAATTTGCCACATAGCACCTATTATGTTTACGAATTTAACAGGTAGCGCCATTTATGTTCAATTCTTCCAAATGACACCTTTAATTTCCTCTTTTTTAATACATCACACAAAATTGGTCATTTCCGCCCAAAATGGTATTGACCCCGGCGTTAACCTCGTGTGTCGGTCACGTGACACCTCTCTCCCCATTTTCTTTTCATATCCGCCCAAATCAGACCTGATACCCCTTCATTTCGCCATTTCTTCAACTTTTTCCTAATTTTGCAATTGAAATGGAACAAGGATCAATTTGTTTCAAATCTTCTCAGTTTTTTAGGTCCAACCGGCGTCATATGTACACCAGTTGACTTTCTGGGTACATATTTGACACCGGTTTGACCTACAACCGGTGTCATATGTTGTTTTTTTTTCACTTGGTGGACATTTGACACCGGTTTTTCAAAAAACCGGTGTCATATGTTGTTTTTTTTTCGCTTGATGGACATTTGACACCGGTTGTTTAAAAAACCGGTGTCATAGGGTTGATTTTTTTTTTTTTTTAGTTTGCTTGCTTCTGCTTCTGCCAGGGAATTGGCGACTACAACAATTAGTCGCCAATTCCCACATTACAAACATACATTACGATTATGCCGTTTCAACGATACCAATTCCCAAAACCTCGACTACAAGAAATCAAGTCGATTCTTTGCTATACAACAATGGAGCTTCAAATTCACTCTATATATAATAAGTATTTAGTCTTATTTTTTGCAGCATTATCTTTACCATCTTTGCTAAGCGACTAGTTACCGTGAAAAAAACAAACAAAAATTAGAATATTCATTAAACCTAACATTTCAATAAAATTATAAAATTATATGTAAACTTACAAGAAACTTTTGATTTTTCAAATGATATTCAATGAAATCATCCCATTGCTCTTGTGTGATTTGTGGATACTTTTCCGGCGGCTTCGTTACAAGTTCCCTTTACTTGGTCTTCTTGTCAATTACATACATATACTTAAGATGAAGTTTGGTCTTCCAATTTCTCCATCTTTCACCGGCTATCTTCAACACCCAACGTTCTCTACGTTCGGGATGAACATAAAATGCACCCTTGCAAAACACACACAAAAAAAAAAACACATGAAAAAAAAAAGAATTTAGATAACTTTTATAGACAAGACATATGAAATAAATTGAATATTATATCTAACCTCAATATCGTGTAAGACACATTCTCTTGTGGCTTCGTCAAGCTTCTTCCACTCTCTCAAAGTAATAGGCACATGTGCACGTGCGATTGCGCCTATCCAACTACTAAACTTTTGGCGATGTTCGCCAATCGGATTTAACAACCCGTCTGTACTCCATCGTAGCTGAAAAGGAGAACCATCTTGTAATGCTTTTGCACAAGCGCGTAGTAAAGTTTGACCTCTTTCATGATCGGAATCGGAATCGGAATTATCACTAGGCTTTCTTCTTCTTCTTCGAGTCGACATTATCCAACCTATAATCACAAAATATAAACATGATTATAAGTATCAAAAGACATAAGAGAAAGTTAAATAAAATAAAATAACTATAATAAGTGTAAGTAAATAATAAACATAAGTAATACAAATAAGATGAAGAGGAGTTTGTGCAATTAATGAAAATTATAATTATGTAAATGTAAAAACAAAAGTTCCCAACTAGTTAGAGAACTTACGTTAGTCCTAGAACGTTTTTTTGTTACATTTGCATCATCTTGCACCCAAACTCCCTCATCATGATCATCTCTAACATATGATAAACAGTTATCATCATTCTCTATCACTTGGACACATGTATTCGGAGCACCCAAACCTTCTAAAATCTCATCTTCAACATAATAATCAAACTCATCATGTCTAGGTCGAGCGAATAAAACAATAGACCATTTCTTATCCAAAGGGTCATTCACATAAAAAACTTGTTTTGCTTGGCTTGCAAACATGAACGGATCATCTTTATGCCCAACTTTATCAAAGTTCACCAAAGTGAGATCCAACTCATCTCTTCTAACACCGTTGTTGTTGTCAACCCACTTGCATTTAAAAACGGGAATTCGAACAGTTTGGTAATATAATTCCCAAATCTCTTCAATTTGCCCATAATAAATCATTTTTTCTTCCCTTGGGTTCTTATCTTTACCACTTGCAAACTGAATAGAAGTGGCCTCAACAGAAACTCCACTATTTTGCATATGCTTCTTGAATCTTGTTCTTTGGTGTAGAACGTATATCCACCGATGGCATATCCACTATAAGAGGAAATTTGTAAAGATGGACCAAAAGACATAATTCTCACATAATCAGGGAACTTATTAATGGGTTGACTTACAACTTGGTTCTTCAACCAAGTGTCAAATCTCTTCGTGTTCTCATTCTCAATCCACATGTCGCTCTTATTTCTATGAAGATTTCTCAAATGATTTTTATGCTCATCAATGTAAGAATCGACAACTTTATCATTGTGAAGAACATATGAGTGAACTGAATTCATTTCTTCGGCATTGAGTTGGATAATCTTGTGGTCCCTAACTCCTTTGCCTTCTATTTTGTCGACATGACGTGGTTTTGGAAGACCAACACGCTCATCATCAGAGAGAAATTCATAACAAAAAGCAAGAGCCTCTTCTATGATATAACGCTTGGCAATACAACCTTCTGGATAAGATCTATTAGTCACATAGTCTTTAGATATTTTCATGCATCTTTCATATGCATATTGATATCTCAAAAAGATTGGTTCGCATTCTTTAATCTCTCTTACCAAATGGACCGGCAAATGGATCATGATATCGAAAAAAGAAACAGGAAAAATGTGAAAATAATCCCTTCCTCCAAATTGTCCAACTCAGTCGGATCAATCTCTTTGGTACAAATGACATTAAAGAATAAACACACCTTTGTAAGTGCAAATCGTACTTTTTTTGGTAAAATGGAACGAATAGCCACGGGCAAAAGTTGTTGCTTGAGTATATGAGAATCATGAGATTTCAATCCAACAAGTTTCAAATCCTTAATCGACATATGATTGCTAATATTTGAAGAATAACCTTCCGGGACCTTTATCCCCTTGAGACACTCACAAATTGTTTTTTCTCATTTTTAGAGAGAGTGTGAGCAGCGGGAGGTAAACGAGTTCGTGAACCCACTTTTTGCGGTAACAACTCTTTTCTGACTTTACACTTTTCGAACATATCTTCTCTTCCTTTCAAAGTGTTCTTTGTCTTGCTCGGAATATCCAACAATGTGTTAACAATAGAATCACAAAAATTCTTCTCTATATGCATGAGATCAAGAGAATGTCTAACGGTCAAATCTTTCTAATAAGGAAGATAAAAAAATATAGATCGTTTCTTATAACCCTTGGATGGAAGTTTCGACCCATTTTTCCCGTATGTGATTTTCAAATGCTTGACTTTCTCAAACACTTGGGCACCAGTCAAAACAATTGGACGCTCACGTATTTCCACTTGTCCATTGAAAGCTTTTCGTTGTCTACGATAAGGGTGATTGTATGGCAAAAATCTACGATGATCAAGAAAAACATTTTTGTGAGATCTATTAAGATAGAAATTAGTTGCATTTTCTTCACATATCGGACATGCATTGTCCCCTTTTACACTATATCCGGACAAGTTGCCATAAACGGGAAAATCTTGGCTAGTGTTGAACAACATAGCACGTAAGTTGAATTTATGATCCACATGAGCATCAAAGACTTGTACTCCTTCATCCCATAATAATTTTAAATCATCAAGAAGGGGAGCCAAATAAACATCTATGTCGTTACCCGGTTGCTTTGGGCCAGAAATCAACAAAGAAAGCATCATGTACTTTCTCTTCATGCATAACTTCGGAGGCAAATTATAAGTAATCAGTATAACGGGCCATGTACTATGCGCACTACTCATATTCCCGAATGGGTTCATTCCACCAGTAGATAATGCAAGTCGCAAATTTCTCGGATCCTTGCTAAAATCACGGTATTTTGCATCAAAAAATTTCCATTGAGCAGCATCAGCCGGATGTCTCAACTTACCATCATGAACTCTGTCGACACCAGATTTGTGCCATGTCATCAATTTCGCATCCTCTGGATTGGCAAAGAGTCTCCTCAATCTTGGTATAATGGGAAAATACCACAAAACCTTAGCCGGAACACCATTCTTATTCTCCTTATATCGAGAGGCATTGCAAGTAGAACAAACAACATCATCTTCATAATCTTTGCGATACAATATACAATCATTTGGACATGCATGAATCTTTTGGTAGCCTAGACCCATTGAAGCTAACATTTTTTTGGCTTCATAAGTCCGAGTAGGGAGAGAATTACCACTTGGTAACATGTCATTCAACAACTCTAACAAACTTGTAAAACTCTTGTCACTCCACCTATTTGCCGCCTTTAAATTATACAACTTAAGAACGACGGACAATCTAGTATACTTTTTGCAATTTTCATACAACTCATCTTCACTTTCATTCAACAAGTTCTCCATCATATTCGGGTCATCACCACTTACATCTACATCAATTTCATCGTCATTCGGATCATTATTCCCCTCTTCTCCACCAGCCTCTCCACTAGTGGCATCGATATTCTCGACATCATCATCCTCACCAATATATTCTTCACCATCCTCTCCAATATAGTCATCATCATCCTCTCCAATATCTTCTTGGACAAATTCTCTATTACTTTGACTCTCCATACTCAAGTCATGTGTTGCCTCCCCATGAAAAATCCATTTTGTATAAGTTGAAGCAAAAGCGCTCTTAGCCAAATGAATTTTTACCGTATTAAGAGAGGGAAATCTCATATTATAACAATTACAACACGGACACCGCATACACTTTAAGTCTTCACAATTTTTCTCGGCAAAATTTATAAACCTTTGAATCCCCTCCTCATAATCACGGTCTCCTTGATTTGACATTGTTATCCATTTTCAATCCATGTCTATATAAACAAAATTAGTAACCAATTATCCTAAGCTCAACCTAAAGAAAGTAAACACCTAAACATAACTAATTAAAACTACCAATTCAATAATCTAAATTTTATTGTTTTAATCAAACTAAACTCACTATTCGAATTATTATCCAATTATTCTAAATTCAACCTAAAAAAAAAAAAAATCAAACATCTAATTAATCTAGCTAATTGAATAATCTATAATGCTTTAATTTTGTTTTGATACCACTAAACCCACTACTATCATACATTATTCATATTACCTAAACAAAACATTATTATAGATAAGAAAACGGTCAAATGCATAACCGGTGTCTTTGTCCACTACAATCTAAAGTTGTACTCTATTCTACTCAACTAACGTACGGCAATTCACTAACACACACATAATTCCATTCAACTAACGGCAATTCACTAACTAACACATCAAAATACATAGCGGCAACTATTTTGGCAATTAAACCTTCAATTTTGGCGAACAATAATTGAACGAAAAAACAAAAAACAAAAATACAAAATTGAATGAAAAAACAGTAATTGGCGACAAACCTAATTGAATGAAAGAGACACCAAAACACGAGCGGCGAATCACAGAGGGGCGGCACAGAACGACGACGAACAATAGCGGCGACACGAGCGGCGAGCGGCGACAACGGAGCAAGAACGGCGACGGTGAATTAGAATTTTATTTTTCTGGGTTTTGGGTTTTCGAGGGTTATATTTTTTTTTTTAAAATAATATATGACAAAAGAAAAATACCGTTTTCTGGGGTAACATATGACACCGGTTTTATTCAAACTGGTGTCGTAAGTCCAATTTTTTTTTTTCTGTAATAAGATAAATTTTTTAATGTTTTTTTCGCTGGGGTAACATATGACACCGGTTTTTTTCCAAACCGGTGTCGTAAGTCTAAATTTTTTTTTTTTCTGTAATAAGATAAATTTTTTAATGTTTTTTTCGCTAAGTGGATTAATGCTCTATTCTGGGGTAACATATGACACCGGTGTTACTCAAAACCGGTGTCGTAAGTCCATTTTTTTTTTCCTGGTAACTTATGACACCGGTTTTCTTATTTTTTGCTAAGTGAGGAATTGCGCGCAAATCGACTGGGGAAGCTGTAACACTACGGAATTTGGAAAGTGGATTATGGAGTTGGTTTGTCCCACATTGGGAAAATAAGGCTCATATGATCAGTTTATAATAGATTCCTACCATCATACTAACAACAAGGCCTTCACCTTTTAGAGCTCACGTGAGGATATATGGGCCTAAAGGGTGACTACCCATCTTATTGGGTTGTGTTACGACGTATGGTGGATAGGGCTGTTACAGAAGCATTTCACACCGGTTGTTTGAAAACCGGTGTCTTATGTTTTTCAGACACCGGTTCTAAGCCTACCGGCGTCATATTTACCGGTGTTAAATGCCGTTTTTGGCGTAGTGAAATTAGAGTAGGTTTTACATCAAATTGGTATATATCGGAGCTTGGGTTGTAACAAATTTATATGCTTTGTTAGTCTTGTTGATACCAGTATCGCGGAAGCTTGAATTCTTGAAAGGATTTGACTTAGTCAACTTGAATTGGTGTGTTTTATATTTATGTGTTTCGCGAATAAAAGAAAACAAGATATGAATGAGAAAGTTAGCCACTAACTTGCTCAAACTCGACCAATCCCTAGACTACCTCGCCTAGTTTTGATCTTTGATTTCAAATCCACAATCGGCAAATCAACGATAGTTTAACTACATTTATAGCCCTTAACCAAGATTGCTCCGCTAGAACTCTCAAAGTTTAACAAGTTTGTTTATGACCAAACAAAGCTCAATTTTCAGATTAAAATTCAATGTTTTATAAAATGAAGATACAACCCCTTTATATAGGAGTGACTCTAGACATTAGACTCCTAGGACTTGGAAAGCCAACACTTGCATTCAACCCCTTGAAAAATGAAAACTTGACTAAATGAACTTGGAAATTCAACATAATGAATCTCAGTATTCCATATGCTTGACTAGAACAGAAAAACAAAGAAGAATGAACCTAATTCCGAGGTCATGACTCATGTTCAATGAATCTCGCGCAATACACTATTTCTGGACAATCTTGAGAGTTTTTATCACAACTTCTTGGAAACACGTCGTCTTGGAGTCCATAAGTAGTCATTGGAAAGCTCAGAAAGAATTCTATCACCTCCATGTTGAATGACTATCATAGGATAAGTATGGAAAAAGTTATGATGCCAACAATCCCACTCTACATAGTTCTATCGCGGGAAAATAGTCCTATCGCTGGAACTTGAAAAACCAGCGATAGACCCAACCATAACTTGTCTCTTTAAGCCAATTGATCCCCAAATGATGTAACCACAAGAGCAGTCACATACCTTTGACTTAGAGCATTTCCCCACAAGTGAACGTCATGATTCGTACTCAATAGGACTTCCTTATCGATAAGTGTAGGCTTAGCGATATCATCTATAGCTCTCGTATCATCCCCTCCTCCTTCAAAAGGAATTGTCCTTAATTCTGCTAGACCATCATCATCAATGTAAGGAGATAAGTCACCAACATTGAAGGTAGCATGAACACCATAGTCTCTGGGCAACTCTATCTTGTAGGAGTTATCATTCACTCGTTTAACAACCTTATAAGGACCTTCAGCTCTAAGCATCAATTTGTTCTTCCTCTTTCTTGGAAACCTTTCTTTGCGAAGATGTAACCAAACCAAATCACCATCATTGAACACTTTTTCCTTACGATGCTTATTAAACTTACGTTTGTAAGATTCATTGACATTTTCAATCCTCTTGCGAACCTCCTCATGTAACTTCATCATCGACTTCAGTTTGGCATCGGCATCCTTATGCAACAATTCATCTTTAGGCAATGGGATTAAATCAAGTGGCAAATAAGGATTAATGGCATAGACAATTTCGAACGGAGAGTGTTTAGTAGCATAGGTAGGCGATCTATTGTAAGTAAACTTGGCATGAGCTAGCTTTAAATCCCAATCGTCTTACTCACCAATCCACGAAGTAAAGTACCCAAAATTCGATTAGTAACTTCAGTTTGCCCATCGCTTTGAGGGTGATGAGAAGTACTAAAGAGCAATTTGGTACCCAATTTCCTCCAAAGAGTATTCCAAAAGTAACTCAAGAACTTTGAGTCTCGATCCGAAACAATAGTCTTTGGCACACCATGTAAATGAACGATTTCATGAAAGTATAAATCAGCAACATTAGAAGCATCATCCGTCTTATGGCAAGCAATGAAGTGAGCCATCTTGGAGAACCTATCGACCACCAACATAATTGCGTCTTTGCCTCTTTCGGTTCTTGGAAGGGCAACAATAAAATCCATATAAATATCTTCCCAAGGGCAATGGGGTATCGGTAGAGGCAAGTATTCTCCATTGTTGAACTTACTCTTGGACATTTGACAAGTAACACATTTGGCCACCAGATTTTGCACATCCCCTAACATCTTTGGCCAATAGAAATGTTCATGTAAGATCTCTAATGTTTTGGCAACACCAAAATGACCAGCGATGCCTCCTCCATGAGCTTCTCTAATCAACAACTCACGAGTTGGACATTTGGGAACACATAGGCGATTGCCCTTGAATAAGAACCCATCTATTAGGAACTCCTTGAATGGACCAACTTTGCACTCATCAATCACATCTTTGAAGTCAAGATCATATTCATAGTAACCTTTGAGCATTTCAAATCCCAACAATCTTTCTTCAAGTGTAGATAACAAAGTGTACCTTCTTGACAAAGCATCAGCCACCACGTTGCTTTTGTCATCCTTATACTTGGAGTAAAAGTGAAAGGATTGTAAGAACTTCACCTATTTGGCATGTCTAGGATTGAGCCTTTGTTGTCCATTTATGTATTTTAGTGACTCATGATCCGAATGCAAGAAGAAATGACTCGGCCTCAAGTAATGACTCCAATGTTCAAGAGCCCTCACTATAGCATAGAATTCTTTGTCATAGGTCGAATAATTGCATCTAGCTCCACTCAATTTCTCCGAAAAGAAAGCGATAGGGCGCTTTCCTTGAATAAGGACAGCTCCTATACCAACTCCACTAGCATCACACTCCACTTCAAATGGTTGAGAGAAATCCGGCTATGCAAGGACTGGGGCGTTACACAATTTCTCTTTGATCATTTCAAAAGCACCTTGAGCATGATCACTCCAAACAAATGTTCTCTTCTTCAAACACTCAACAATAGGACTCACAATAGTGCTGAAGTTACGAATAAATCGGCGATAGAAAGAAGCTAACCCATGAAAAGATCTGACCTCCGTCACATTAGTTGGTGTAGGCCACGAACGAATAGCCTCAATCTTTGAATTATCCACAGCAACACCATCTTTAGAAACAACATAGCCAAGAAATACAACACTAGGAACCAAGAAGCTACACTTCTCTAGCTTCCCATAGAGTTTTTGAGCCCTCAATATCTCAAACAATTGTCGTAGATGATCCAAGTGGTCATCCATACTCTTGCTATACACCAATATATCATCAAGGTAAACAACAATAAATTTACCAAGAAAGGGTCTCAATACCTTGTTCATAAGTCGCATGAAAGTGCTGGGTGCATTAGTAAGACCAAAAGGCATCACTAACCACTCATATAAACCAGGTTTCTTTTTGAAGGCGGTCTTCCATTCATCCCCTTCACGCATTCTGATTTGATGATACCCACTACGTAAATCAATCTTCGAAAATGTAATATAACCATGGAGTTCATCTAACATATCATCAAGTCGAGGAATAGCAAAGCGGTACTTGATGGTGATATTGTTTACCGCTCTACTATCGATGCACATACGCCATGAACCATCTTTCTTAGGGACTAGAAGAGCTGGTACTGCACATGGACTCATGCTTTCTCGAACATAACCACGTTCAATCAACTCCTCGATTTGTCGCTGCAATTCCTTTGTCTCCTTCGAATTGCTACGATAGGCTGCCTTGTTGGGTAACGGTGCACCAGGTACAAGATCAATTTGGTTCTCTATGCCTCGAACTGGGGGTAATCCATGAGGTAAATCATCCGGAAACACATCTGCAAATTCATTCATCAAAGGCTTCAGTCGACCATCAATTTGGATCTTATCCTCATCGCGGGGCTGACTAGTAGCAACAAGCGCATAAACTTGCCCTCACTCTTCAAGAACTTGCTCCACTTCCTTTTCATTTGCAAACATGCTCAAGGTGGGCTTCTTTTCTCGACTCATATGCATAGCACGGACAGCCTTCGGTGACATGGGCCTCAAAACAATTGCCTTCCCATCGAACGTAAGTAGATGCTCATTGGAGCGTCCCTTGTGAGTAACATCTCGATCAAATTAATATGACATGCATGATGCATCCATAGGTACTACATCGCATAATGCCTCATCTTTGTACGGTCCCATCACAAAATTAACTCTTGCTTGCTTAGACACCTTCACCTTGCTCCCATCATCAAGCCAATGTAGAGTATATGGTTTAGGATGTGGAATAGTCGTCAAAGAAAGCTTACTTACCAAATCAGTAGAGGCGACATTGGTGCAAATCCCTCCATCGATAATCACATTACACCATCGATCCTTTACTTGACATTTGGTGTGAAATATTTGGTCCCTTTGCTCAGTCACAACAGGTTCGGTGTTTGCATGGAGTGTGCGGCGCAACACCAAAGTAGTGTCAAAAGTCGGGGCCTCATACACCTCAGCATACTCCTCTTCTTCCACCTTTTGGTTTGTGGTGAACAAACCCTCTTCCTCAATGGCCTCATCATACAAATCATCTCTTATATTGATTGCTTCCCTCAAGGTAACAATGCGCTTGTTTGGACAGTCCTTTTGAAAGTGTCCAAAACCTTGACATTTGAAACAACGTACCTTTCCCAATTCTTTCTCCTTGCTACTATTCTCGGGTTTTGTGCCACTGCTTCCGGCCTTGGTTTGAGTTCGAAACTTGATTGAGTTCGTGGAACTTGAACCCATATTCGCCTTAGAACCACCAGCCTTGTTCCCCTCCGTTTGGTTCCATGGAAGAGCCTTTGGTGTGTAACTAGTGCTAGAACGACTTGTCTTCAATTGACTCTCCACTTTAAAACACAAGTTGCATAGCATATCAAATGAAACATTGGGCTGCAAATCAACAATATTGGCAATGTTTCTATTCAACCCTCGACAAAACCTAGCCTTTTTTTGTTCCTCAAGTTCATCCATCTCACTCATAAGAGTAAGCTTCTCAAATTCAGCAATATAAGTAGCGACATTTGAACTTCATTGTGAAAGTTCAGCAACCTTCCGATACAAATCTTGCTTATGACATTTGGGTACATACCTCTTACGAAGTTTTCTCTTAAGATCCTCCCATGAACTCACCTTTTCCTTGCCCTCCCTTGCTCGCTGAGCCTTCATGTTCTCATACCATAGAGAAGCATTTTTAACAAGCTTTAGGGCTGCATACTTACAACACTTTTCGTCAGGGACATCTTTGAAATCAAACATGTGTTCAATTTTTCTCTCCCACTCCAAATAATCTTCGGGATCAGTTCCACCATCAAACTCGGGTAACTCCGTGGCGTTGAAATCATCATTAGATCTCTGAAAATCAAGGTTACGTCGTGCACCCATATGTGGTCTTTCGTTGGGCAAAGCGTCAAGTGCTGCTCTCAATTGATGAAGGAAATCAGTGAAATTTTCGTCCCCCATAATCGCTTGATGGAAAATGAAGAGCCGAAGCTCTGATACCACTTATGATACGAGTATCGCGGAAGCTTGAATTCATGAAAGGCTTTGACTTAGTTAACTTGAATTGGTGCGACGGAAAATGTGACTCTTTTGTGTGTTTTATCTTTATGTGTTTCACAAATAAAAGAAAACAAGATATGAATGAGCAAGTTAGCCACTAAGTTGCTCAAACTCGACCAATCCCTAGAATAACTCGCCTAGTTTTGATCTTTGATTTCCAATCCACGATCGGCAAATCAACGATAGCTAAACTACCTTTATAGCCCTTAACCAAGATTTTTCCGCTAGAACTCTCAATGTTTAACAAGTTTGTTTATGACCAAACAAAGCTCAATTTTCAGATTAAAATTCAATGTTTTATAAAATGAAGATACAACCCCTTTATATAGGAGTGACTCTAGACATTAGCCTCCTAGGACTTGGAAAGCCAATACTTGCTTTCAACTCTTGGACAACTTGATTAAAATAACTTGGAAATTCAACATAATGAATTCCACTATTCCCTATGCTTGACTAGAACAGAAAAACAAAGAAGAATGAACCTAATTTCGAGGTCAAGACTCATGTTCAATGAATCTCGCGCAATACACTGTTTCTGGACAGTCTTGAGAGTTTTTATCACAACTTCTTGGAAATACGTCGTCTTGGAGTACATAAGTAGTCATTGGAAAGCTCAGAAAGAATTCTATCACCTCCATGTTAAAAGACTATCATGGGATAAGTACCGAAAAAGTTATGATGCCAACAATCAGACCTCTGCACAGTTCTATCGCGGGAAAATAGTCTTATTGCTGGAGCTTGAAAAACCAGCAATAGACCCAACCATAACTTGTCTCTTTAAGCCAATTGATCCCCAAATGATGTAACCACAAGAGCAGTCACATACCTTGGACTTAGAGCATTTCCCCACAAGTGAACGTCATGATTCGTACTCAATAGGACTTCCTTATCGATAAGTGTAGGCTTAGCGATATCATCTATAGCTCCCGTATCACTTGTTGTGGTTGATTTTTGTTCATCAATGCATGGATTACAAATTTCCTAAGTTTGATGGGAGTGGTGATTCTGATGATTATATAGATTGGGAAAGAAAGATAGAGCGTAAATTCAATCGAATTGGTTTTGATGATCGTGAAAGATTCAATCATGTGAAACTTATTATGGTAAGAGACGCGTTCCATTGGTTTGAAATTTTGAAGAAGCGACGCAAACATGAACGTAAGTGCAAGATTTGTTTGTGGGGAGTACTCAAGTGCAAGCTACGTAAACGATATATGTCAAGGAACTTTATAGAAGATGTGTCGTACAAGAAGCCATCAAGTGAGCATGAAAAATCAAGTAGAGATCTTGTATTGTTGGACATGATGAGGGAACTTGACCGTATGCAAGATATATAACTTGAAAAAAGTTAGGAGTGCATATTTTGACAAACATGATTTTTGTGAAGACATAGAAGAAATCAAAGAAGTGATCTTGGAAGAACAATCGCAAGTACATGAATTCGTATAAATCCAAGAGCATGAAGAGATTAAGATTAGCGATCAAACCAAAACATTGGATTTTTATGATAACTCTAAGGAGGAAAGCAATGATTTTTCACAAAAGTCTTTTGCGGAAGAGAAAATAACGAGTTCCATTGAACATGGGGATATATAATTGAAGATGAGATAGATCACATGTTTGTTTACCACAAAACTGTCGATGGAAGTTCATACAAATATTATGTTGATCTTTATATTGATAGGGGATTTCATGAAGATGTTAAAGGTAAATCAAGATTGTTGTTGTGTCTCTACAAAGAAAGCATCGCATTCAAAGATGAACAATATGAATACAGACACGATGATCAAAAATTGTGTGACATCGTTATTATTAGTCAAATTACCGCTAAATACTATTAAGAAGATAGGATAAGCGGTATCGAACACAAGAAAGAGGGGATAGCCTAATATGCAACTTCTAGTGCAGAAAAACTAAAACAAAATAAATAAACCAATTAAAAAGGGGGGTTTTTGGTTTGAAAGTTGGATTAAAAAAAAATAAACGATATATCAAATTGATTAAAGCGACCCTCGGTGGTAATCTAATCGAACACCCTAATATAGCAAGTTTTACCTCTCTTTAATTATACCAATCCATCAATAATCTTGATTTTTAACCAATTAATCTGCTTTTGTGGGAAATTTGAGCAACCGCTACCAAATTCCCCTACTTTTAGTCCTAATTTGTCTAGTGACTACTCAAACATATCACAACCAAATGCATGAAAAGCAAGGATTAATAAAGGATTATGAACAACCCAAATTAGTATCTAATTAGCCGCAACCGCGACACTAATCAAATCTAATCTATTAGTTGTCTAATTAATTCCCCAATCTCAAGTTAGTCATAACCATACATTAATCATGTGGAAGTTTCTTCTTTTAGGGTTAATAATCAATGACCATCAACAATTAACCAAGCATGAGAAAAACCCAATTCAATCTAATCAACCAATTAGAGAAAATAAAGGTAAATCAAGCAATTGAATAACAAGGAATTAATTATAATGAAATTTAAGGCAAATTAGAGAGAAGAAATCTTACTAATACATAGGGTGAAAGATGTTGATTACACCAAGAGTCTAGAGGGGATTAGCCTTCCATACTAATTATTACAATAATATTTGAGATGGAATTCATAATAAAAATACTAATTTTCACTAATCTCTCCTTAAATTTCTCTCTCTAGAACTAAGAATAAGATGAAAATATGACAATAAGTGACAAGTCCTATTGAGGGGTTAATGCCCCTTTATTTCATCTAAGTACAAAACACTAGAAGACAAAATAGATATTTAGGCAAAACAAACCGTCATTAGCCTCTAGGAAGCTTCCCGGAAGCTGACTTTCTCGACTCGAGGAAGGAAATCCTCGAGTCCAGGAATTCTCAACTCGAGGAACATCCTTCTCGAGTCGAGCGAGGGAATCGTCGACTCGAGGCTACCTCCTCTCGAGTCGAGTAACTTGAATTTCCTCCTCTCCCCACTCCTTGGCTCGAGCTAGTGTATGAATCCTGATGTATTGACGAGCTAACTTCTCCTCGAAACTCGCTCCAACTCATAGCTCGATCTTCTATTTCCGTCCAAGGGTCGCCAAAGGGTCTTGAGCAACCGAAATCCCATAAAACCATCTAATAAGCTCCAAAAATACTCCGAATGATGTGGTCTATACTACGAATCACGATAAAACCACGCCTAAATAACCCTAAAGCGCCTAAATCATGCGGATTTACACAGTACATTTACAACATATCATTGTGCATCAAGGAATGATTGGTATGTGGATTGATATTGAAGATCATGGCGTTTCAAAACTCATCAAGCACATTGAATATGATGAGTTAAAGGACTTGTGCATATGTTTGGCGTTTGTGTTAGTTCTACTTCTCTTTGTGATCCTTATATATATATGATCCACACGGTTGCGAGAACGCGTTTCTCTACTTTAGGACTTCAGATTCGAGGGCGAATCTTTTCAAAGAGGGGAGAATGATACATGGGAGCTATGGGTCAAAGCTAATAATGGATGGCTCAAGAATGTCACGACAACTTCCAACCTCAATATATTCTGAACTACTCAGTATTTCGAAGAGAAATCAATTGAAAAGTAAATTTCATGATTTAAGCTTTCCGAAAAGTGGTCATACGCCTTGATTGGTTAAGTGACAAAGTAGATATGCGCGTTTTAAGTTGGACTGTCCAGTTTCTACACGAGTACATAAGAATGACCGAATCTACTATATTCCCCAAGCAATGCACATCTAAGGAATTTCTTGGTAGATGGTTATTATTATTATTTAGTTGCCTAATAATAAAGGAGCCTATTAGGTTTCCAAGTTGTTGTCGAAGTAATTAGGAAAGTTCCTAATTGGTGAGTCGGAATTAAGGAAAGATTCATCATCGATACTTACCTTAATTCTTGTAGTCTAGATGTGTCTACTTAGTATAAATAGAGGTCTTATTGTATTCTTTTAGATCACACATTCAGCTTTTGAGAATTAATATCAAAGAGTCGAAGGGAGTATCCTTCAAATCTTGGCCTTGCAAGTCATTCCTTTGGTTTGTGCCTTGTTTATTTGTGATCTTGGTGCTTGTCTTTTGTTTGTGCTTTGTTTCCTTGTGATCTTAGTAAAAATTAGTCTTATCGAGTATTCTTGCGAGGATTCTAGGCTAATTCATATCATTTTTTTCAGTTTTAATTCCGTTGCCTTATAAACTCAAAACACATAAAAATTAGACTGGGGGTTTTACATCAACAATCATTTCCATCAAGTGTGAATAATTCAAGCAGACCTCTACAACTTATTCATATGGATGGATGAGAGCCCTATAAGAAAGAAACCAAACTCAAGCATAGATTCTTCTTCACAATAGTAGATGATAACAGTAGAGCTACCAGGATTTATTTGATCAAAAACAAGAGTGAAATTGGGCATTTATTTCCTCAGTTCTACAATTTAGCTCAAACTCAGTTTGATTGTTCAGTAAATATGGTCAGAACATATAATGCTTTGGAAATTGTCGAGGGAGAGTGTGGGAAGTTTGTTGTTAGTAAGTGAATTGTTCATCAAACAAGTTGTGTTGATACTCCTCAGCAAAATGGGACAGTCCATAGAAAACACAGACATTTGCTTGAAGTCAGCAGAGCTTTGATGTTTCAATTAGGGTTATCTAAAAGATTTTAAGGAGACTGTGTTCTTACCATTGCCTTTATTGTAATAGCCCGATCCATCGTTCGTCGCAACACAACCCAATTAGATTAGAAGTCACCTCTTAGGCCCGAATATCCTCTCGTGGGCTCTAAAAGGTGAAGGCCTTGTTGTTAGTACGATGGTAGGAATCTATTATAAACTGATCATGTGAGCCTTAGTTTCCCAATGTGAGACAAACCAACTCCATAATCCACTTTCCATATTCCATAGTGTTACAAACTCCCCCACTTAAAGAACGCAACGTCCCCGTTGCGCCTCGGCCAAACCATACCAACATCAACACAGGTCCAAGATCCCCCTGCTAGACGGCTGGTCTGGGCCTCGCCCCAGCACCCAGCACGCGATCGCAGGGTTGCTCTGATACCATCTGTAATAGCCCGATCCATCGTCCGTCGCAACACAACCCAATAAGATTGGAAGTCACCCCTTAGGCCCGAATATCCTCTCGTGGGCTCTAAAAGGTGAAGACCTTGTTGTTAGTATGATGGTAGGAATCTATTATAAACTGATCATGTGAGCCTTAGTTTCCCAATGTGGGACAAACCAACTCCATAATCCACTTTTCATATTCCGTAGTGTTACATTTATAATCAACAGGCTTCCCTCCAGTGTTCTGCAACATAAAACACCCTACTCTCAGCTTTTTGGAAAGGATTCAGATCAGGGTACTGTAGACTTAGGGTTTTTGGATGTCTAGCCATGACATACAATCCGAGCAGAATCAAAAATAAATTTGAACCCAGAGGTGTACCTGTGTTTTCATTGGCTATCTAGCACATCAAAAAGGTTACAAGTTATATGATTTAGCTACTCAGCAATGTTTTGTGTCCAAGGATATAGTGTTCCATGAGCACATCTTCCCATACAAAGACTGGCCCTCTAGAAAGGCACCTGAGAATACTCAAACCCACCATTCTTTTGATAACTCATTGGTTGATGATATATTTCCTCAAAAGAACATCGCAAAAAACACTACTACTCCTCCAGAGAGTCAAGCACAAACAAAGGAGGAAACAATAACTACACCACCCTCACCCATGCCACAAAGAATCAGAAGAGCACCTGTGTGGACACATTGATGTAAAACTTGCTCTAATTTTTATGTGTTTTTGAATTTGTAACGCAGCGGAATTAAAACAGAAAATAAAGGATATGAATTAGTCTAGAATCCTCGCAAGAATACGCGACTAAGACTAATTTGTACTAAGATCACAAAGAAACAAGCACAAACAAACGGCAAGCACCAAGATCACATAGAAACAAGGTACAAACCAAAAGAATACCTCGCAAGGCCAAGATTTTGAAGGAAACTCCCTTCGACTCTTTGATATTAATGCTCAAACTTGTATGAAAAACAATACAATAAGACTCTCTATTTATACTACTCTTAAGACTCCTAAACTTACCTAAAGTCAAGTTAAGAACCAGATTTGGATCTTCCCTTAAACAGACTTCATGCTTATTACTGAAACTTTCCTAAACTCTCCTATAACAACTTGGAAACCTTCTAAGGCTCCTTTATTCCACAAAATACTGTAAATAAGACACTTTCCTAAACTTAAACAAAGACACAAATAAGAATAAGTATTATATCTACTAAGAACTTCCTTGGACGTGCATGGCTTGGGGAATATAGCAGATTCGGCCATTCTCGTGTACCCGCGTAGAAACTGGACAGCTCAACTTAAAACAAGCATATCTCCTTCGTTACTTAACCATTTAAGGCATATGACCACTTTTCGGAAAGCTTAGATCAAGAACTTTACTTTCCAATTTATGGATCCTCTAAATACTGAGTAGTTTAAAAGATATCTAGCCTGGAAGTTGACATGATGGTCTTTAACTTCTATTATTAGCTTTGACCCATAGCTCCCATGCATCACACATGCTTTCGAAGTATCTAATCCTGTCATGGCTCAACAGATAACAAATCTTACTTTAATTTGGTTGACTCTTTTATCAAATTTACTAATCTTGTTCATTTAGACCATTACTCAGAAACCTGATCTCACTCTCTGAGGCAGCTCGAGAACCTAAGTGGATTACAGCCATGAATTTGGAACTTAAATCTCTGAAAGACAATGATACTTGGGAGATTACAGAGCTACCAAGAAATAGAAAAGTTATAGGCTCCAAATGGGTGTATACAAACCAAATACAATTCTGATGGAACTATTGATAAGTACAAAGGAAGCTGGTGATGCTGGACCAGAGCCGTCCAGTCCCAACAATGCTTGTTCGACAGGTGCGAGAAGATGAACAACGTGATATTAAACAATACACAACAATATAAACGTAAAGAAAAAACAACAAATTTAACGTGAATCACAAACAATTTGCTAGCTACGTCCACCAAACAGAGGAGAAACCAATTTCACTATATGGAGAACTAATACAAAGTTGTGAGTTCAACCTGAAAAGAACTCACCAAATACGAACGAGATCTAGGGAGCCAAACGTTCTTGCGATCAAATAAGAAACTAACAAACGCTCTATAATCTCACTAACCAATGAAGTCACAGAAAACGCATATCATGACTCGGTGTACCCACAATAGGTGGAGAATAACTCCATCCTGTGTCTTCGGTCTTCGGGCCTTTTTCAATAGGGAGGCTATGAGGGGGTTGGGGTGTTTATATAGTCCTCTCATAGGTGTAATTGGGTAACCTAATGGTATTAGGAAAATCTACTTACTAAAACAAATGGACGAAAAAAGACTCGTAGTGTACTACGCGATTCCGTACCGTAGCATAGCGTAGTCATCCGTACAGTGTCGTACCGTAGTCCGCGGACCGCCACGTAGTTTTTGCCCGGCTTCTTCGTCTTCCACAATTTCGTTCTACGAACATCAAATCGCGGGTCTATCTCCAACTACCCATATAGTAAAGATCACCCATGACCCAAAAACCCATATCATCGTAGTCTATTATGCCCGGAGCTCCCTCCTCGGACACGACTACAATCAAAGCCAAATATTATAAGAGTACAAGTCACAACTTCCCAACAGGTTATTTAGGGGTTTCGACAAAGACATCGGATAGGTTATGAGGAAACTTTTGCACCATTAGCTAAAATGGCTACTGATAGAACTATTTTAGCTGTAGTTGTTGTGAAGGTCTGGCATGCTACTCAGTTGGATGTGTCTCTAATGACTTTCTCCATGAAGATTTAGAGGAGGGATGTTTACATGGAAATTCCTCAAGGTTATCCCACCCTGATGAGATTCAAGCTTGGAGGAAGGGGGAGAATAAAAAACTGTGTAAGCTGAAAAAGTCTTTGTATGGATTGCAACAGCACCTAGATAGTGGTTCTCCAAGTTTTCTGGTGCATTGGCATCATCTGACCACTCTTTTGTCGAAAGACAGGAAAATGAATCAACTACTGTGGTGATGGTATATGTTGTTGACATGATCATCACAGGAGATGATTGTATAGAGATACAAGCACTGAACACAAGCTAAGTATAGTGTTTCACATGAAAGACTTGGGTGAACTCAGATATTTTCTTAGATTAATAGTGGATAGATTAGACAACGAAATTTTCATGTCACAAAAGAAGTACTCCCTCCGTCCCAGCTCAAACGCCTCATATTCCGTTTTGGGACGTCCCACCTCAAACACCCCATCTATTTTGGGACATATTTCTCTCTCCTACTTTTATTAAATTATTACATCATCTCTCACATATCTCTCCTACTTTTATTAATCCTCACATTCTCTCTCTTCCTTTTTCCTAATATTACCCCACTTAACTTACTATATCAATTTTTCTTATTCCACTACAAAAACGCCATGGGGCGTTTGAGCTGGGACGGAGGGAGTATGTGCTAGACTTGTTGAAAGAATTCGGCTAGAACTAGGTCAAAAAAGCAACAACAAGCAATTTCATTGTCGGGTTGCTGAAGCCAATGCAAGACATGTAAAGCTTAGCAAGTGAGAGGCTTGTGAGTCCAAAACTTGCTAAATTAGTGAAAGAAGACGATTCAAGGTGTGAAATAGAGCTGTTGCAATTGGTTAAGGAAAGATCAATATCACTTGTCTCAATCAAGTAGTAGGACAAAATGCAGAATTGTATTACTCCCCCCGTTCCACATGGTTCTTTACACTTTTTTTGGGCACAAGAACCAAGGAAGAGAGGTAATGGTGTATTAGAGGAAAGTGTGTGTATTTAATTAATAAATTAACCCACTAATCCCTCCACCATATCCCCTCCTCTCTCCACCTACCTTAGCCTCCTCCTCCCTTACCGCACCACCACACCGTCACCTCACAAGCGACAGTACTGCGCTGCGACGCCGCTCCTCCCGAGTCGATCATCTCTCTCTCTAGCCCCTGACCTCTCCCGCACCGTCGATCCCAAAACTTCTCAAATCAACTCGGGCCCGCCTGATGAATGGATCTCAAAATTTCTCTCTGCCATCCACCACCGCGCCGATCTTCTCTCTCGCTCAACACTCACCACATGTGGTGGCCTCCTTCACCACATGTCGTATCCCATCATTCTCGCCGCCGGTGACAATCTCTCTCATATCTTTGACCCTCTTCCCTACCACCGACCAACATGGGGACGGTGAAAGTTGAGAGGAAAGAGTCGAATGGGTGAGAAGCAAGTGCGCACGGGGAAAATAGGTTGTCAGGGGGAGGTCGCAGGTGTCAAGAGCCTCAGATGAGGCGATCTTCTCTCTCGCTCAACACTCACCACATGTGGTGGCCTCCTTCACCACCTGTCCTATCCCATCATTCGCGCCGCCGGTGACAATCTCTCTCATATCTTTGACCCTCTTCCCTACCACTGACCAACATGGGGACGGTGAAAGTTGAGAGGAAAGAGTCGAATGGGTGAGAAGCAAGTGCGCACGGGAAAAATAGGTTGTCAGGGGGAGGTCGCAGGTGTCAAGAGCCTCAGATGGGGTCGCGGGAGATGGTATAGGTGGTGGCGCGACACGTCGGAGGTGGCAGGGGTGGGGTGCTCCAGTAGGGGTTGGGGAGGTTAGGGAAGAGGTTTGTTTTTTGATTTAGTAAAATGGTTAGATTAGTATGTAAGTTAGTGGTTAGATGGGCTAAATATTGGGTTAGGATAAAAGTAAGGGTAAATTTGTCAATATTTTGGCCTAAAACACACAAAAAATGAAAGTGTAAAGAATCAAATCAAAGAAGCAAAATAAAGCTAAGTGTAAAGAATAATAAGGAACGGAGGGAGTATATAAGATGTAGATTGTACATTGTTTATAATTGTCATAAATACAGCCAGAAAACTCAAAACCATTACGATTCTCTCATTTACATTTACATTTGCATAATCTACTTGCTAAATATCCTTCTTTGTCTTCATGGATTCAATCTTCATAGTGTTCATAAATTCAAATAATCGATTTAAACTAACTCCGCATACTATTTAGAAAGTTACTTGTCTAAACGTTTTTTTTTTGGGTTCGAATTCTCATTCTCCCACGGAAATAAGAACGTGCCTAAAACCTATCAAAATAATCCGTTTGTGGTGTGTCGGTACGTGGGGGAGAGCAAAACACATGGGGGGAAGGGAGGCATTCTTTAACTTTATAGACACAGAGGAAGGTTCATTTAGCAGCAGTGGCAAGAAACAAAACAGCCTAAACAAAGAACAGATATTCTCATCATCCTCCTTTTACGACACTACCGTCTCTTTTACTCTACCTTTACCCCCTTTATTTAATCATTGCCCATATTACTTTGTTCTTCTCATTCTCATTAAACATCAAATTAAAGAATCTCTTTCTCTCTCTCTCCACCTCTTCATCCCTTTTCTCTTTGTACACACTCTCTGTCAGCTCTTATATTCACTCAAATTTCATCAATTTCTTCTTTCCATCATGAAATTCACCCTTCAAATTTAATTACCCATAATTTATTAAACTAAAAAAAAAAAAAACAATCCACCGAGCGTTATTTTTTGTGTTTTTTATTTTTTTATTTATTTTCTGGGTTGTAGAAAAAAGGGGAAATGGAGAAATACGAGTTGATGAAGGATATAGGATCTGGGAATTTCGGGGTTGCTCGTCTTATGAGAAATAAAGAAACCAAAGAACTTGTTGCCATGAAATACATCGAGCGCGGTCCAAAGGTTTCGTTTTTATTTTTTTATTTCGTTTTTGTTTTAATGAGCTTGTTATTTTGTTATGATTTCATTTATTTTTGTTTTTTTAATTTTATGATAAATTAGATTGATGAGAACGTTGCTAGAGAAATCATCAATCACAGATCGCTTCGTCATCCTAACATTATTCGATTCAAGGAGGTCAGCTTCATTCATCATATCTTAAGAATTTTGTCAAAGTTTATTTCGAATGTTTGTTTTAACTTAAGGTTAGCTCGAATGGGTGTCTTTTTTTTTTTTTTTTTTTTTAATTGGTTGTGTTTTTGGGACACAATGTTGATAGGTAGTGTTGACGCCAACCCATCTTGCAATTGTGATGGAATATGCGGCAGGTGGTGAGCTTTTCGAACGAATTTGTAATGCTGGAAGGTTTAGTGAGGATGAGGTACTCTCGACTGCTAATCGTATCTCTTATATGCGCTTTTTTTCGACTAGGATTGTTATATTGTCATTCATTCGAAGTGTTAAACTTAGTAGTGTTGAGTTAATTTGGACAAATTTGCATCTGTATAGAATTTTGGGTGTTGGGTATTTGAAAATGTCGTAATTTTGTCTAAATTGTGGCAATTGCAGGCTAGATATTTCTTCCAGCAACTTATATCTGGTGTCAGCTATTGTCATACAATGGTAATGTTCGTCTTGCTTGTGGGTATAGTGCTTCTGTTTTCAGGATGATTTTCTTTTTTTCTTCCTCGTTGCTTTGTTTATTGAAATGTCAATGTTTGTTTTCTCTTCAGCAAATATGTCATAGAGATTTGAAATTGGAAAATACTCTTTTGGATGGTAGCCCAGCACCTCGTTTGAAAATATGTGATTTTGGCTACTCAAAGGTGAGTATAGTTAATCAGAGCTAATGCGTGAGCCTATTTAGCTTGACTTAGAGTAGTCTTAAAAAATTATTTGTAGGACTGACTGAATTAGGATTGTGGTTGATGACAGTCCTCTCTTTTGCATTCAAGACCTAAATCGACTGTGGGAACTCCTGCATACATTGCTCCAGAGGTTCTCTCTCGTAGAGAATATGATGGCAAGGTGAGTATGAGTTGAAGTATGTAAATTGTACAATGAGTAACAGTAAGCTATCATGGATTGCGGACTTTTGCTATCAATTGAATTGGTTAACCTTGTATTGTAATATGTTTGGTATCAGTTACTGTTTGTATTATAACCTATCTGTGATTTGGATTGCTAAATATCTCAAGCAGAAATTTACATGTTCTGTGTTTGTCTGATTAGCATTACATGTAAATACATCCCAAACATTGGTTTGAGTTTTAAAATGATTCGCCAAATACTGTTTGGTTCTTTGTATGCGCCCCTACAATCTGAAACTAGTTGTCAAGCTGATACGCGAATGTGTTCTCAGCAACAGACGTACACTTTCTAGCACACCCTAGCAGCTATTACGAGGAGAGAAAATAAGAGAAGTAGATGCTCTCTGTCTGAGATGTGCAGTCTTGTGGCAGCGATGTTCTGAGCAGGTTTTTCTAATTATGTAGAAGCTTAATTTTAAAGCCTTATGCCCTTGCCCCTTATCTTCACGGCTTCTCTTACTTTTTTTTTCTTTTGTTTTAGTGTTCCACACACCTCACATGAAAAGAAGTGACAGCCTGCGTGCCATTACTTGGCTTTTGGCAAGAATCTATAGAAGCCACCAGTGACTTGATTCCTGCATATCCCATGTATAATGAAAAAATAGTCTGCCCAAAGAGAAGTAATAATATACCAAGCAAAGATTGAGCCAGAGACGAAATTTGTTTTTTTTTTTTTTAGGTTAGATACGAACTAGCATTTACCAAGGGAATCGATTCCCTAGGGGATAGTGCATTCCGAACTCGAATCCGTTTTACGTATCATAAACGTACCACAAATCTAAACACACTGTCTAGGTATGGAGTCCAAGCTAATTTGCTGTAAAACTTACTAAACTTACTCCAATTTTTATGTGTTTTTGAGTTTGTAACGCAGCGGAATTAAAACAGAAAATAAAGGATATGAATTAGTCTAGAATCCTCGCAAGAATACTCGACTAAGACTAATTTGAACTAAGATCACAAAGAAACAAAGCACAAACAAAAGGCAAACACCAAGATCACAAAGAAACAAGGCACAAACCAAAAGAATACCTCGCAAGGCCAAGATTTTGAAGGAAACTCCCTTCGACTCTTTGATATTAATGCTTAAACTTGTATATTCTGAAAAACACTACAATAAGACTCACTTTTTATACTAACTAGACACTTCTAGACTCGAAGGAATAAGGTAAGGTTCTAGACTTTCCTTATTACTTATTGAACAACTCGGAAACCTTATAGGCTCCTTTATTCCACAAAATTACTGTAAATTAGACACTTTCCTAAACTTAATCAAGGACACAAGTAATAATAAGTATTATATCTACTAAGAACTTCCTTGGACGTGCATGGCTTGGGGAATATAGCAGATTCGGCCATCCTTGTGTACCCGCGTAGAAACTGGATAGCTCAACCTAAAACAGGCATATCTGCTTCGTTACTTAACCAATTAAGGCATATGACCACTTTTCGGAAAGCTTAGATCATAAACTTTACTTTCCAATTGATTTATCTTCGAAATACTGAGTATTTCAGATGATATTGAGGCTGGAAGTTGACGTGATAGTCTTTGACTTCCATTATTAGCTTTGACTCATATCTCCCATGTATCATTCTCCCCTTCTTTGAAAAGATTCGTCCTCGAATCTGAAGTCCTAAAGTAGAGAAACACATTTTCACAACCACGCGGATCATATACAAGGATCACAAAGAGAAGTAGAACTAACACAAAGACCAAACATATGCACAAGTATTTGTCCTTTAACTCATTATCTTTAATGTACTTGATGAGTTTTGAAACACCATGATCTTCAATATCAATCCACTTCATACCAATCATTCCTTGATGCACAATCTTTCGATTATAATGTTCGTCTTCATGTTGTTCATCTTTGAATTCAATACTATCTTTGTAGAGACAACAACAATCTTGATTTACCTTTGACATTTTCATGAAATCCCTTATCAATATAGAGATCAACATAAGATTTGTATGAACTAACATCATCAATTTTCTAGTAAACCAACTTGTTATCTATCTCATCTTCAATTATAACCCCATGTTCATTGGAAGTCGTTACTTTCTCTTCCCCAGAAGACCTTCGTGAAGAATCAATGCTTTCCTCCTTAGAAGTATAACAAAGATCCAATGTTTTGGCTTGATCACTAATCTCACTATCTTCATGCTCTTGGATTTGTATGAATTCATGTACTGGCGATTGTTCCTCCAAGATCTCTTCTTTGATTTCTTCTTTGTCTTCACAAGAATCATGCTTTTCAAGATGTGCACTCCTAACTTTCTTCAAGTCATCTTGCATACGGTCAAGTTTCTTCATCATGTCCAACAAAATCAGATCATTATTTGCTTGTTCATGCTCATAAGACGGCTTTTTGAACGACACGTCTTTAATAAAGTTCCTTGGCATATATTGTCTACGTAGCTTGCACTTGAGTACTTCCCACGAATGAATCTTGCACTTACCTTCATTTTTTCGTCGCTTCTTCAAATTTTCAAACCAATGGAATGCGTCTCTTGCCAAAATAGGTTTCACATGATCGAATTTTTTCACGATCAACAAAACCAATTCGATTGAATTTACACTCGATCTTTCTTTCCCAATTTAAGTAATCTTCAGAATCACCACTCCCATCAAACTTAGAAAATTTATAATTCATTGATAAGCCACAATCAACCACAACCAAGACTAACAAAGCATAGAAGTTTGTTATAACCAAGCTCTGATACCAATTTGATGTAAAATTTACTAAACTTACTCTAATTTTTATGTGTTAACGCAGCGGAATTAAAACATAAAATAAAGGATATGAATTAGTCTAGAATCCTCGCAAGAATACTCGACTAAGACTAATTTGAACTAAGATCACAAAGAAACAAAGCACAAACAAAAGGCAAGCACCAAAATCACAAAGAAACAAGGCACAAACCAAAAGAATACCTCGCAAGGCCAAGATTTTGAAGGAAACTCCTTTCGACTCTTCGATATTAATGCTCAAACTTGTATATTTTGAAAAACATTACAATAAGACTCACTTTTTATACTAACTAGACACTTCTTGACTCTAAGGAATAAGGTAAGGTTCTAGACTTTCCTTATTACTTATTGAACAACTCGGAAACCTTATAGGCTCCTTTACTCCACAAAATTACTGTAAATTAGACACTTTCCTAAACTTAAACAAGGACACAAATAATAAGAAGTATTATATCTACTAAGAACTTCCTTGGACGTGCATGGCTTGGGGAATATAGCAGATTTGGCCATCCTTGTGTACTCGCGTAGAAACTGGATAGCTCAACTTAAAACAGGCATATCTGCTTCGTTACTTAACCAATTAAGGCATATGACCACTTTTCGGAAAGCTTAGATCATGAACTTTACTTTCCAATTGATTTTCTTCGAAATACTGAGTATTTCAGATGATATTGAGGCTGGAAGTTGACGTGATAGTCTTTGACTTCCATTATTAGCTTTGACTCATATCTCCCATGTATCATAATTTCTTATCTCTATGTGTCTGCCTGCTTGAGTACTACTATTTGTCTCTTATGGCCTCATCTATTGATGCCATATTAACTGTTACAGTGACACAACGTCATAAAACCAAATGAACAGCTTATACTCAGTCAACGAATATATGAGAATGCTCTTTAATGACATAGGAACTGTTGGCCTTTGCAGATGGCTGATGTGTGGTCTTGTGGAGTTACACTATATGTCATGCTCGTTGGAGCTTATCCATTTGAAGACCAAGAAGATCCAAAGAACTTCAGGAAGACTATCAATGTATTCACTGAAATTCTTTATATGTTTTGGTGTGAGAGGTGTGTATATATTTCCTCATGATTTTCTTCTTTGTTCTTGTGTTTGTGCAGAGGATAATGGCTGTTCAATATAAGATTCCAGATTATGTTCATGTATCTCAGGACTGTAGACAGCTTCTGGCTCGTATTTTTGTTGCAAATCCATCAAGGGTAGGTTGTATCATACTGATTGAAATGTTTAGGATTAAGTAGTATATTATTTCCATGATTTTGTCATTGTCAGAGCTGAAATATGTGAAAAGCTTATGCAAACTTGCGTGTTCAACTAAGTGTATATGACCTATTGTGCCATATGTTCTGTGACTTTTGTGGAGGCTCGACTGGCTGATGCTGTATTTCAGTATGAGATGATACTTTCTTGTGACTCCCTGTTTAGTGTCGTCTGTACCCACTTTTTGGCCTCTTTTATTGAGATAGGTCTTGTTGAGGATTTGCGCAGGGAATATCATTTTATGGTACTTAACACATCAATTGACAACAATGTATTTCATTGTTCTGTTTGTGTGGAAGCCTCTGCTGACTGCTGGTGCACCATTGTTGATTATCAAAGAAATTTTAAGGACTTGAATAATCAGGAGTAAAAGTAAGACTTCGTATGTCTTTAACACTCAAATGTGTTATGTTGAAGTCATTCTGCAGACAACGCAGACTCATGTTTTCATGGCTTAGATGTAAGGGGTTGGTTGATGGCAGAATGACCCCCTTCCCTTGGGGGGATTGGAGGGAGGGGGAAGGGAACGAGGGGGTGGCAGGTTGAATTCAAAGTAATTTGATATGCAGATACTATGTGACTACTGTTGCTGATTAAAGTGTCAAGGAATTGCTTCTTTTTCAATGACAGGAACCAGCAGTAGGACTATGATGCTTGCCATATGTACAAATTGTCTCTTCTGTTAGTTATGTTGCCAACGGCGCAAGGATCAAAGGGTTCTGCTAATAGGGGTAGTTTAGGTTCAGGCTTCAGTAATCTGTAATCCAATGTAAGGGCCTAAGGACACTTTGACTACTGAATCACCCACCACTCAAACCAGTGGAATTCCCATCTTCTAGATTTCATGCAAAGCCGAAAATTAAGTATAAAACTTAAGATATTTGGGTCAATCATTAAGAACAGACTCAGGCTTTTACTGACCTTTTTGTGGCTGAGATAAATTGGTGCGTAGAGCTTTGGTGCTGGTATCCAAAACATTATTTGCCATATCACTTTTTGGTGGCACACACTAGAATAACTTCTAACATACTTGTTTATTTGGTCGTTCACCAAGAAATAATGTAATCTATTAGTTGCCTGTTTCTGGCTTTACATTGGTTGTTTAATTAAGAGTCCATGATCTGACCTTCTCATGAAATTAGATGTCGCACATGCTCAAGTTGAATTGTTTTCATATCTTAGTCCATTGTGGCTTCGCCTGAGTATATTTGTTATGTGTGTGTTCTGCAGAGAGTATCCATCAGAGAGATCAAAAGCCATCCGTGGTTTTTAAAGAACTTGCCTAGGGAGCTTACGGAAGCACATCAAGCTACATACTATCGGAGGGAAAATCCAACATTTTCCCTTCAAAGTGTGGAGGAGATTATGAAGATTGTTGAAGAGGCCAAGAAGCCACCTCCAGTGTCGCGGTCACTTGGGGCCTTTGGTTGGGGTGTAGAAGAGGATGCTGAGGAAAAGGAAGAAGCTAGTTATGAGGAAGAAGAAGAGGAAGAGGAGGAAGATGAGTATGAAAAAACAGTGAAGGAGGTGCACGCCAGTGGAGAGTTTAACATCACCGTGAAAGAGTGAAAACTTCCAAGTCAAGTGTCAGTGTAATTGCTCGTGCTGTTTGGTAATGTGGAGGCTCTTGGATTTCATGTAAGTTGCGTCTTATACTCGGATTTCGCTATGAACAGTGCTTTGTAAATAATGTGTAATTGAGGGGATATGTGAGTTCACTTGAGACAGCCTCAAGGGTTTTGGGATGCTGTTTGTAAATTAGGATATCTTTTTTTGTGAGGGTCTTCTTGGTGATGGTGTGTTCTGCTTAGTAAATAATAGGGGTTTACAATTGCCAGCAATCGCGTCGGATATGTAAAACATTGTAACGTAAAAGTCTGGTTGCTAGCAAAGGGGTTTTGAATCTATGATAACTTTTCTCAGCAATTGGATGCAACGGGTACGGGTTATTTAGTCTGGTTCTGTTGGATTTGATAGTGTGGTGTGGTGGCCTTTTTTTTTCCTTCTTCTGAGATCAGTGGTTTAGATATAAACTAGTTATAAGCCCGTGCAAAATTGCACGGGATGCTCTATTTTATTGTAGATTGAATAGGTTTAATTTAATGTAATTTCAAAAATTAGGTCTGATTAGTCAAAATCATAACTACTTCATATATAGAATTAGTTACACTTATACAAAGTTTTAGTTTAATGTAAAAGTGACTTTTGAAGTCATGACCCATTTTTAGTGACCCGTGGGTTGTGGTTTGTATTTCACCAAGCTTGTTTTGAGCGGCATGATTTTGGGTTAAATAATACTTGACCTATTGTAAATTCATCATTTTTAATTTAATATAATTTTAGAGGAGTTATGTCAGATTCGCTAAAATTAAAACAAATTAAAAAGTATCAAATTAACCATACTCCCTCCGGTCCAGATTAAACTTCTCATCTTCTTTTTTATGGTTTCGACTTTGTTTTACTCATTCCCAGAATATTACGTTTTTTTGTCGACTGAATAATTAAGGAGGCAAGATAAAGATGTTGGTTATGATTAACTTTTAAATTTGCTAAATGAATCATTAAGAATTATTTATTAGTTTTATTATGAAGTGCGCAAAAGGGAGCATGAAGTTTAATATGGAGCGGATGGAGTATATTCTAGTTAGCTAGTTTTAGGTTCAATTTTATGAATTATTATATACTCCGTATTCGGATGGACCAAAACATGTCAATTGGTCCCATTGGGTGAATTTGCTATATAATGCACATAATAGACAATAATTATTACATTCCGTATTCTTACTTTACTGGTTTTGTACGTGCAGTTATACAGTATAATCCGTTTTATTTTAAAAGTTGCTAACATATAATGGTCATAGCTAACTCACCCGCGGAACATTTTTGTTGCTATCACCCGCGGAGCTCATTGTCAGCGTCTTACCTTTTGGCTTAGCTACCCGCCCATATTCTTTGTTTAATGCACATATATATTAGTTTGATTACACCCACCGCTTTGCATAATAATCACCAGCATAAACGTAACATAATCTCTAATTCCTTGTTCCACATAAGAAATGATTATTCTGTAATTTGACATTAATGGAATATATGCTTACTATATATACTGAAACTGCTGTCAAAATTGAAGAAATGATCAAATGTTGTTTCCAACTAACTTACTATAGAATATATAGTAGTATAATTATTGGGTGAAATCTTTGTTTTTAAATTTGAACGAAAAATTAGGAATTAATGTCCTTCATATATAATTGGCTAATAAAAGAATCAACAAAATATCAATTGCCTCGGTGGTGAAATGTTATATGATAACCCTGAAGTCATAGGTTCAAGCCTTCATATCATCATTTTTTCAGAATTGTTATGTGGCAGGTGATAAGGTGACGCTGACATCAGCGGTGACATAAGCTGTGATGTGGATGGCCTAAGAATTGTCTAAATGTTTGCCTATTAGTATATATAATATAATATAATAATAACTAGTTTATTGGCCCGTGCAAAATTGCACGGGTTGTTATATGAACTTGGTTATAACTCTATTTTATTACTCATAATTAACATAAATATTAGGACTTTAAAAAACTTAACCGACTTGTGACCAGTTGTTCAAGGTTAATACCCATTTTTTTCTTGATCTAGTTCTGGCCATAGATAACTCGAACCCGTTATCACCAGTATTCTTTTGGGTTAAACTTGAGATGACCCGTTGTCCCAGTTTTTCTAAAATTAAGACGAAAAGAAATGTGTTTAATTTGGTATTATCTTAGAGAGGTTAAGTTTGATTCGAAGAAAACAATTTAATAAGTATAGCGATTTTATTTCAATACTTTATGTTTATGTACAAATTACAATTTATGACCCGTGACTCCTATTTTCGGGTCCCGTTTTTGTGAACCGTAATTCATATTAACCCCGACTACTTTTTAACACAGTTGTTTTTTTTTAACTCTGACCCCACCCATTGACCCGTATTTTGAGTTAAAACGAAACAAACCCAAGATGTGTTATTTCATAATATACCCCTATATATATAACTTCCTAAATTAACTCCAAAATAAAATGATTTGATATGATTCAGATTATCTTGTCCAAAGTTGTTTTCGAAATTATCTCCTAAAATCACAGATCCTTTATATATAACTTTGTTAATAAAAGTATAAAAAAAAAAATCACTTGCCTTGGTGATTGAAATGTTAAATTTGTAACTCTGAGGTTACAGGTTCAAACCTTCACAAACTCATTTTTGATGTAATAATGAGGTGGCGATGACATCAACAGTGATATCATTAAATGAGTGTTGATGTCATCGATGACATCACTGATGACGTGGATAGTCTAATTAAAGGCTACTGGATTGGCTATTGGTTAAATTAATATATGCAACAATCATCCAATTAGTCGAAACCTGCATTTTTATACTGTATTTGGTAACATGAATGCGACAACCTTTGACCTACGAAAGTCGGTTGTATTCGAGCTCTTCTTATGTGTAATTGCAACTTAATAAGGGTGCTCCTTTCAAAAAAAAAAAAAAAAAAATTAATAAGGGTACATTACTTAGTTGTCATTATGTTATCGCAAATACATTTGACTTATAATCCTATGTCTCTATATAAAAGTGGGTTGGGTAAGTGTGGATATCTAGTTTCAACAAGAAGTAATATCATATTCATTGAATCATACTTTTTCCAAAACAAGACCAAGAAGGAGGGTACTCATCCTGCTGGTTAAGGATGGAGTGACCCAAATTTGAAATGCTAGTCATGGTGTATAATAAGAGTTATGCATATATGGTTGTGACTTGTGACTTGTGAGGAATTATGCACATTGTATTTCGTACGAGTATAAAATACAAAATCAAATATACACGAATTCCGTTTATCAAATGTTGACCTAATTGTGCGAACCACGAGATGTTTTCTAGTAATTCTAAAAACTTGGATAATTTAAAGGAGTTTCGTTCTCTGGAGTGTTTGAAAACGCTCATGAATGATGTGATGAATTCCAACTTTTTAGTCTACAGAAACATTCCTATGTAATGCACATATACTTAAATTAGAGCTAATAAATTAGAATCTAGTACAAAGAACCAATATTCGTGAGATTAAATTAAAGTAAACAACAGTTATGAGATGCAAAACGTACAAATTCAATGATCTTGAATCACTTCAGAACGGTAAATTTATATCTTCCCTTGTGTTTTCTATATAAACATATTGGATATATTAAGCATTTTCGGTAACAATCACGCAATATTACTAGGTATAACAAAAAATCTCAAGTAAAAGTAGGACAACCTCGGTAGAAAGTGAAACAAAGACAATGAAGACATTTATCATTTTGGCTATCTTTGCTCTGGTACTTCACTCTGCAACAGGTGCCTTGCCTTTTCTTTCTCTTTATCTCACTTCATCTTCGCGATTTTGGTAAGAAACCAAACGTAACAATCCGTTTTTGGTAAGAAACCAAATGTATAGGATTAATTCATATTGCACCCTCTGTTCTACGAGATTGTTAATATTTCGTTTGGATATGCTAGAAGAGTTTAAACCAAACGTAACAATACGATAGAACGTATGAGCAACAGGCTACGCAAACATCATTGTCGAGTATGTTGAGTGTCCTCGTTTTTTTTTTTTTTCTTTTAACCAAGATGTGGTGATATTGTGCAGTGTCTGAAGCATTAACAAAGACATGCGGGCAGTCTTTCGGGTATCAAAACTGTGAGGATCCAAATTGCTTGGCAGAATGCAAGAAGAGATATCTGTCCAAAGCCTCAGACCCCCGCTACATCAATGGCATCTGCGACCATACCAACAACATTTGCCTTTGTATCTACGTCTGTTGTGACTCTAAGAAAATACCTGAAGAATGCTGATACGGAGTACCATTCTTCGATCTGTCCTTTGCTTTGAAATTGTTCCATCATAGTAATCGAAATATACGATTGTTGCTTTATTTTGAAGAAGTTGTGTGTTCAAATGTTAAAAATTCGTCTAGGCACCATTAAGTAACAAAGTATGAATGTATGACTAAAATAGTAATATGGATGTTCTAAAGATGTCAAAAAAAAAAAAAAAAAGATCAGAGGTTCTGAATACCAGGGAATACACAGAAAATGAACACAGTCAGAGGATAACTTATGCTGGAAGTATACTACAGAGTGAATTTACAGTGCTTGGCCAAATTACCTAGTTATAGCGCATTGTTTCTGCTCGAACATCATTTGGCTCTTCCAGTGGAACCAGACTCCGTGTACGGATCAGAGCCAGTATTAATAACGATTAATTCAAATAATGCTAAAAAAAATAAAATTTATCAAAATGGGGTTGTAAAAAACTTATTTATCGAAATGGGGTGCACGTAGGCTCGGATACCTGGGAGCCTAAAACTCGCCATGGCGCGTGGAGAGTTTGACCTGGGAGCCTGAAACTCGGCATGGCGCGTGACGAGTTTGTCATCACCATCTTCCCCCGAATTAATCAGTCAACAGAGCAAAAACGGTCAAACTCGCCACGCGCCATGGCGAGTTTCAGGCTCCTAGGTCAAACTCGCCACGCGCCATGGCGAGTTTCAGGTTCCCAGGTATCCGAACCTACGTGCACCCCATTTCGATAAATAAGTTTTTTACAACCCCATTTTGATAAATTTTATTTTTTTGACCATTATTTGAATTAATCGTTCCAGTATTTAACCATGACTTTGCTACACCGCTAAACATGTGAATATCTATGGCAACACCAGCAAAACTGCAGGTCTATTGAGACAAACTGAGCTCCTCTGTCAAACAACAGCATTAAAATAAGCTATGCTACCATCGGTGATGAGAGACCCTGGAGAGAGAGAAGGCAATACCACTACTGAAGCAACACTAGCAGCGGCGAAGCCAGCTAGTGGCGAGGGGTGGCGGCCGCCACCCCGGCGGGGAAATTGTTTTTGAAGTTTTTTAGGCGGAATCCCTTTATATATATTTTAGAGCACCAATCATGCATAAGATGTTAGTACAGTGGTTGGAGTGTTATCCTGGTAATCTAAAGGTTGTGGGTTCAAATCTTCTTAATAGCAAGCAGAACTTTAGCTAGTTGTCGATAAGAGGATTCGAAATCTTGACTTTAGGACAAAGTAGTTGTTCATACTAACCAGCAGGCTACAAACATTTCATGCTGTCTAATGCATGTCTTTAATATATATTCTCATTTAGATTATTTTTTTCTCCTTTGCCACGATCTTTATGTTTTGTTAGCATTTTCATACTCCGTATATTTTTTCTTTCTTGTTCCATAATTTGTTGAGCATGTACGCTTCATTCAAGATCGTGGGGTGCACCCACTACAAATTCGCCGAAAACACCTAACTATTGCCTAAAAAATTCCAAAAAAATTAATAAAAAAAAAAGGAAAAAAAAAATTGTACTTAAATGGTTACCCCAAGTTTCTGGGATTAGATTCGCCCCTGCTTCGTTATGTTTCTTATTAAATAGGATCGTATAGTATCAGTTTTTATTAGAAACAATTAACCAAATTGTCCGTTAGAGATACCGCATATATAGTTATATTCCGCCACCCCAAGTTTTCAATCCTGGCTTTGCCCCTAAGCAACAGTATAACTTAACAGGTGAAGATGCCAGTATAATGAGCATGCAAAGACATAAATTTTTCATACGAAGTATGTCACTGAAAAGCCATCAAACAATCTAACAGAAACCTGGCATCTTCTGAAGGACACCAGAGAAGTAACAAACTAACTGGTGTCATGTACCACTCAAATATCGTGACTTGGGTAACTAGAACATGATGGACAAACGAGTTACAAAACGGAATACAACTTCTACCATAAAATGCTCCCAAGAAAAGGTTAAGATTCTAGAAAACAAGATTTCTGACACTTTGAAGTCAAATCAGATCTACTCTTTCCAACAATCAGAATCAAATATTACTACATCTAAAGCCCTCTGGTCTGGAGACAGAGGACCTATGCTCAAGGATCCTACCTATGTCAACTATGACCAAGCAGTCCACTAAGAGAACCAGCAACTCCACGGCGTCGTCCCTGTCCCGCAAAAGAGAGAACAAACCAAAGGGAAAAAAGAACAGTCGTTACACCAGTGTGTTAGACAAGATAATTTCACATAGAGAGTCTAACGCACCTTTTCAGTGTTAAACAAGTCCTCTGCCATAGCTTCCATCTGTTTCCTCCTTTTCTCTTCCTTAACGTAATCACTTACTTCCTTATTGTAGTCGGAATCACTGACACAGAGTTGCAAAATCAAAGCCAACATACCAGTAAGAAAAAGTGGGCAAAGGGAGGGTAGACTGACAAATGGTTATATGGTAACCCAGGTGTACAACAATTTCTTGTACTCCCTCTCTGTTGTTTCCCAACTACCTGCACTACTTTTCCAGTTATTTAAACATAATGTTCTTCGTTTTTTTAATTTTGTAGCATGGGCTCCACAACAACAGAAGGGGGGGGGTGAAGATCCCCTAGAGTAATTTCTTGGTAGAGTTAGTAGAGGTTGCTAAAATTAGTAATAAGACAAAAAGAAGAGGATCTTGGAATGCACAAAAAAAAATGCAAAACAATTAATTCTTACCTTATTAAGTAAACCCTACATGGTAGAGTTTATTTTCAACTCTAAGGGATCCAATTCCCAGAAGGGGGTATGAAGAGCAGAAATACCCCCGGGCGTATGTTATAATTTTCGGGGACTGACACAATACTGACGTAACTGGATCGAACAAAAATATAAGATCGATTGAAGGAATCGTACAAATGGAAATGTGATGACAAACTTACGAGTACGGGTGCTTAGAAAACGGGACAAGATTACTAAAGCTATTGCCAGATTGGGTAGTAACCTGCACGCTCACATGTAAGCAAATGGTTAGATAGACAGAAATGAAGAGCAACATGGTTTGCAGGCTCTCAGTGATAGGCTTATGGCACATTACAACCAAAGGCTTATAAATGATGGGATATCATATCATACTAACATATAGGATAGGCAGATAAAACATAGCCCAACAACCTGCAACTTTGTGATCACACATAAGAAGGTAACTGAAGAAGAAAAGCACATCATGCACACCAATTATAATGCTATAGTGCATACAAAACATTAAGAAAATAATACTTGAGAACCATGTTGTGGCGGGGGTAAAGAAAATGGGCTAGCTCCACAAATAAACAAAAATGATTTAGAAAAACAAATCTGTAGCACATACTATACTATAACCACAATATCGAATTGGCCAAATGTAAGAGAAGTCCCTCAACTGTCTTCATCCCCTCTTCTTTACTATGTAATATCTTGCAATCCAACTCCTCAGACGAGATTGGACTTAAATAAATCAAACAGCTAATACGCAATCGGCCGTGGGCACTTTACGGGCAAGCTCCATGAACAGCGCCCTGTAGCTAACGCAGCCAGATAAAGTTCAGATAATCTTTGTTGTAACCTTTGGCTGTGAGTGCAGACAACACATTAACAGCTGGTCCATTCCTGAATCCACATGCCTTATTGTATCGAGCCTAAAGGGCCAGCACAGTAGTTCAGTGCAACTATAGTCGTTTAAGTTGCTTTATACAGAATGGGTGGACTAGATTCATCCTCTCTTATTAAGGTATAAGTACTACTCTAGTGAATTGCGGAAAAAGATCAATTAATGCATATAAATGAAATTGTACAGGTTTTTGCATCTTCTCGCTCATGCAGGCACAGCTCCATTTCTTCCTGCCTCCTTAAATTTGGGTGTACTGAATTAAGGTATTCTGTCAGGCCTTATTAACCCCACCCCCCTCCTCTCCCGCCCTGCTCTCCTGCCTCCCTCCAAATTAAAAAAAAAAAAAAGAAAAAAGAAAAATGTTTTCTTCAATAAGGGAAACATTAAAGAATTACAGCTACTTCAGAGGATAAATTCATGTCTCAAGACCTGATAATTATACTAAAACGCACAGTGAACATAGGGAGAGGCGAGAGCAAGATTAAAACACGAAAGTACTTGAGTTCCACTGGAACAATGGACAAGACAGAAGTTGTCCGTCCATGGCCGAAGCTAGTGACTTTCAGGCTGTCTGCCTTCTTTTATTTCTTGGGTAAGTCTCGGTTATAATGCCAGAGAATATATTGGAAGGATAGCAGGAATAAAACAAATTCATAATTCAATAATTTCAACAGGAAATTGGAAGGCCCTCAAACTATATGCGACTTACATACCTTTCTGAAACGCTTGAAATTAATAACTCCACCCTGTGAATTTCCATCAGTTGAGACTGGTTTAGTATCTCGGACAATTAAACTTTGGCTGTACAGAATATCCAGGTTCACACTTTCCGGATTTTCATCCTTTGCAGCAATAAGTGCTCTATTCCGCTCCACGAAATGGGTAACTTTGTCAACTCCCTGAGCAGAAGCATAACTTTTATTATCATTCCTCCCTTTCTGGTCATATTGAGAAACCTCTTTATCACATGTAGAACTTCTGCTATTCTGGGGAATATGAACAAATTTCTGATCAGCTTCGCCTTGGCGAACCATATGATCATTCTTGTGGAACATTTTACTCTCATCACTTGCTTTTACAGCTACTAAATCGGTGGTAATTAGATGCTCAGAGGTAGCTGTTTCTGTTTCTGTCTCTGCATCAGAGTCTGCTACCACAGTCTCACCCGTTGAGCATGAGGATGAAATCAGAACTGCAGCAAGAGTACAAAAATGTCAATGATAACTGATCACTGATCGTCTGATTAGAACATATAACGAATATTTGAATACAACCGAAAAAAAAAAAATACTCCTCCCATTCATTTCCACTCTTCCTAGTTTCCGTCTTGGGAGATCCACTCTTCCTGTTCCGCTTTTGATAAGCCTTAATCTTAACTAAATAATTAAACCCCACCCCCATCATTCTCTCCTTCTCTCTCCCAACCAGCCTCAACCTTCCCAGCTCCCTCCATTCACCTACCTAACCACTGCAAAAGCCTTAGGCAGGCTCTGTGCCCACCGCTGCAGTCCAAGAATCGACGCCAACCATGCAACTACGGCTGCAGGTCAACGCTGACCCCTGACCTCCTCTCCTTTCTCCCTTGCTTTCCGCCCTTCTCCCCCAATCTCCTCCTATCTCCCACAATCTCCTCCCGTCCAGCAATCTCCTCCAATCTCCCTGGGTCTCCTCCCCTCCTGCCTCTCTCGATTTACCCATCATTTCTCCTCGCCCAATTTACTGCCTTTAAATCAATGAAGCACCACTAATGCTGGCGGTTGATGTGGGTCCATTTGGTGAGTGGGAAACCATGTGGGTGATCGGCTGGCCGCCATAGTAATTGGAGTGGTGGTGGATGTGGGGAAATGTGGTGGTCCAATGATGAACTGTCATGAAGCTAATTAAGTTAACAACTATGGAGTTACCCTTAAGTTGTGTCATTTAGTTGGCAAGAGACTTCGTAAAAGTCTGTGCAAAAGTCAACCGGAACAGTGAAAATAATTGGATGTAGGGAGCATACAAAAATTCTATCATGACCATCCATTCCCATGGACACAGACGTCCCTGCTGCCTGCTAGTCAATTTCTTGAATGTTAAAGGCATAAACGAATCCGCAATACATTTGGCAAGAAAATAAGGCTTCATGAAATTTAGAAACTAAGCCACTTACTTGATGGCGATATGATGATTGATGGATCCAGATACCCTGATATAATAGCGGAAACCAAATCCATCTCATTTAGCTTAGAAAGAGAGCTCCTTCGGTAGAAGTTATCAATGGACGCAGAAGGATTTACAAGCACCAACCGATTACTTTCAGTTTCTTGTAGCTCCTGTATTAAAATTTTGTATCAATACACCAAATTCAGCCAAGTGATGAAAGCTGTACACATGAACTCCATCTCATTCAGAAATAAGAAAGCCATAAATTATTAGTAAATTATATAAATCATTACAAATTAGGCCATCAAACATTTCAAACAACTATGTTAGCAAGATGCCGACAATAGTTTCAATTAGACTTGTAAAAACTGACCCGACCCGAAAAACCACCTGAGACCCAACACGAAAATAACTGTTTCAGCTTGTAACCCGAAACCCGAAAAGCACCCGAAACCCGAAATGTCAGGGTCAACCCCGTTGGGTCAAACATATATAGTAATAAAAAATTAATATTAAGACATACTCCGTATACGACATAAACATAATGACCCCGTCAAAAAGACATAAATATAATGAAATCATTATTATTACATAATATAATATATAAAATAATTGGAAAATAGGAATAAAATAATATTTTGGTGTTAAAAATTTACCGACGAAAAAAGGCGCGAATATGTATTTTCGACCTGCTGGTCAACCCGTAACCTGACCCGAACCCGTATTTACCCGAACCCGAAATACACCCGACCCATATTCTACCCGAACCTGAAACCCACCCGCCCGACCCGTTTTACAGGTCTAGTTTCAACTATTACATCAACAGCAAGGCTACACAATCAGGTCGAAAGCTCAGACCCAAGAGGTCTTGGTCCTTGACTAGCTAACGATTCGGCTCTATTCTACTTCATGGACTATAACGATGACTCAGTTGCTTTGCACAAATAACTTTCGAAAGAAATGACAATATAGTGAAGTACCTCATTTACTAATCAATACTTCAAACCAAAATGTTGGCAAGAAATACTAACCTGAGTACCCGATAACGAAGATTATGTTAGTACGCTACTATGGCCTGAACCCCTAACTTGATTGCTTAAACTGCTTAGAGCTATGCCATCCAACCAAGAAGAGGGAAGAACAGCACGACAAGGGAGGACAAAGTAAACCAAGATCCAATTGTACTTCGGGAGATTACTGGCCATCAAGTCCTATAACTTGGATCTTACACCATCATTTGGGGTAGGACCATTGGGTAATAAGTCCAAGGGCCCTAGTACAGCCGTACAGGACAGACAGTCCCGTATACTACACTTGAACTGCCTGTACAACTAGGCGACAAAGAAATGATCTCAAGAAGCGTACAATACGACTTTGACTTTGAGAAAGCTCTTTGTCTCTAAGAAACTTAGACTACTATATTAGCTATAAATTAAATATCTATGGAAGATTCCAGATTACAACATCACTCTACTGCATCAAAGACTCCCACCAATGGCAAGGTTAGGGGAGGTCAGAACTCGGATGTACGCATCCTTAACCCTATGTTGAAAACAAGAGGCTGATTCTAGAACCTAGATGGCCCATAATGAAAACTGCATGGACCATTGCACTGACCCACTGCTACTTCCATTACAAGAAGAATCCAGAATCCAGATTATGTTAAGTTGGACATCTTAAAGATAATCATCTATAGCTGTCAGATCCTTTTTCGTTAACTAGGTTTCTCTGAAAACCCTTAATTCTTTCAGAATACTTGCTCTATTTATCTTAGCATGTTAATCTGAGTTCAAAGCGGTGGTTGTCTTACTAGTCTATAATCCATTGATTATACATCACTAATGCTCACACATAAATACTCATACTCCGTATGTTACCATAAAATACACATAATGGGCTAAACTTATAATGCACTCCTGCACAGAATATTTATGGCTCAATATATTTTTATGAACAGCCAAACACACGTACATGACATTTAACCCTCTCAATTGGTGATACCAAAAAAAACACAAGGGTCACACTTAACTAGTTTAGCTCATGAGACATATCAGCTTTTATAACACAAGGGAAATTGTACTAGCACCGTGAATGTACCATATGTTAGATTATTGTTCTGCTCCTTCAAATCTATACAAAAAAGTCGAAAATGAAGTTTGGAGAGCTTATGTGGGCAGTTTAACTTGCATTGAAAGTGCCTTTCAAGGACATAATCTACGAACTTCTAGCTAGCCTGCTTATGGCAATATCAGAGAGCACTAGAGACTAAAACGACATGGGATTTACTGCCTCGGAAGAATAAAATACTATTAACCATCCCATATCGAATATGTTGCACTTAACCTGGCTGTTAGAATCGAAGTCCTCAATGGAAATAACTTTTGCCCCAGCAATCTCCAGCAAGGACTGCATTCTCTCTTGAAATCTATACTGCAAAATCAGAAAAATCAAATGATGAGGGAAGTACAAAGAAAGAGCAGAGTAGTAGTGAGGGGGGAGGAGGAACAGCCATAAGTCAGTTTTCTGACAACGTAGTACTGACAATCTCTTCATATGTACTTGCATGTTGCGAATGAGGTTGATTTTAATTTTTGCTTGCCATTCATCAATCTGTCTTCATGCAGCATCAGAGATGAATAGAAAGGTCTATTATAAGTCTTGATTGGTTGAGCAAAGCTTTCTAGAGTTTGTAAATTGAAGCCTACCAGAGACCCAAATGGATAAGATTTTAAGTAAATCTAGTTCAAGCCCCAAATCTCAGTTTAATTTTCTTGATTTCTCCTCAAAACACAATAGTTATTCTCTAAAACTTATCTCTCACCCCAGCTACCTGCTACCCTACTACCCGCTACCCCCCAAAAAAAAAGAAATAGGAATTCTTGAACCCAAGCTCAACCTTTTTGAGTTCACAATAATAAGATCTTGTGTTTCTTGAATGTGTATATGATAACCTAACATAAAATGAGTTGACTAGGGATTCTTTTTCTTTCTCATGTTGGTGGACTATTTGTGGTAAAATTCAAGAATGATGGGATAGTAAACACTGATCTTGAGAGAGAACTTGAAAAATGAGAGAGGGAAAAGGAAAATTTGATGGGAAAGTGACTCAAGGAAAAATACGAATCTATGATTGGCTAGAATCAGACAGTGGCAGAGACTTCCAAAAGACTGGCCTCAGGAGGCAGTAGAGCAACAAATCCCAGAATGGTTCGGGGTGGCCTTAAGAGGTAGTGTCTCATCCAGAAAGACCGGTAAAAAAAAAAAAAAAGGAATCTTCTAACAGGTAGTATTTTCTGATCCCCCAAATGAGAAAAAATCACATGATAAAAAAATAAAAATAAAAATAAAAAATGGGAACTATAAAGTCAAGCCCTACCATGCACACAACTTCACCCCTCCAATCGACCAATCCAATGCCAAATTTCCTCAGAACTATTCATTAGGTAAGTTATATAATAAAGACGTTAAGGTCTACATATTATAGCTGAGAGGTAAGTGAAAAATTGTCACTGATTTTAGCTGTCGCTAGTCACACACAAACCAGGGTTATCCTCAGCTATAATGCCTCAATCTTAATGAGGCATGTATATAGTCACGCACCCATGGCATTGAAAATTACCTTATCCGCTGAAGCTAACAAAATATTGTATCCTCTTAAACAGTTTTCACGAGTCCTGTAATCAGCTACTGTCACAGATGCACCATCCAGTGTCAAAGTTGGAACATATCTGACACCATTAGGCCAATGCACAATATAGATTTCAATATTAGATAAATGAATGCATCAGAAAACTACCAACGCATCATATACAATGAACTGGAAAAAATGTAAGACTTACGAACTATAGCTTGGAATTTCATTGTGAATCCTGTTTGTTGCTACAAACTGCACAGCATACAGTGTGTCATCAACAACTGGAAAGATAGCATTACTAAAACAACTATAGCAACAAGAGCACAGTCCCAAATGATTTGGAGCTGGTTAACATGAATTGTTACTGGAATCATGGACATGAGAAGACAATGAGAAAAAAAGGTACATCGGCAAATTGAATTTACAAGAAAAGAGGATAAGCAAGTAAAATAAAATGGGCACAGAATAAACCAAAATGACAATACGTCATACAACTTAAACACCAGAACCTTTTATGACAACTATGAAGAAAATTAAAAGAGTGAATAAATTGAATGAAAAATCAGGGGGACAAAGTAGTTCAAAAGGGCCAACTGAGCATCAAGATTGAAAAGAAAGGAAGAAGAAATAAACAAATAGGAAGAAAGTAAAGTAATGAATCCACATGAATTGTTCTCCTCCAGCGCCTAAAACGACATAATTCTATTCGACGTAGACTAATATCCCTTTCACTCCCCGATTTCCATGTCTTCTTCGTTCTTCTCCCTTCCCTTACAATCTTATCACTCTTCCGCTTTTCCACACCGCATAAGAATCGGACCACATGGTCATCATCTCACATTGTCACCCTTAAACGATTCTCACTCACCTTATCTTCAATGGTACATCTCCCACTTTCTCCATAATAACCTCATTCCTCAACCTATCCTTTCTTGTATGCTCACAACAGCATATGAATCTCCCTATTCGGAAGTTCATGACTAAGTAATTAAATATAAACATCGAAATATGTGCAAAGTTGTCACTTTCAAGCTTACAAAACAATAAAAAGTTCAAATATAAATATGCTTACATATACACATTCAACAACAGGAGCAAATAATAAATGAAATTTACCTCTAACCAAGTGCTTAGAACTAAGGGTTTTTTAGACAAAATCGCATCAATTATGCCCTCGGTGACAGGCATGAAAGGATCAACAATTACATGCGTGCAATCAGTAGTCCATTCATGAGTAACACAGGCACCTATAAGAGTATGTGAGTCAGTCAAGACGAGTATGAACTCAAGGATAAATGATCATCTATGTCTGCTCACAAATAAAACATCACAACACATATGAAATGAAAATAATAACTTCTGTCACTTAAAAGTATTGTCAAGCTTTCTGAAAAGAAAAAAAAGCTTAAAATAATATGCATAAATAAGACAATCAAGATGACAAAGGATAAGTTGTGATAGAAATTTGTTCAGCTCACAGGCGGCAAACATCGAACGTACAAAGCTAAACATCGTTAAACAACTATTTAGCCCAAGCATAAGCATCAAATAACTTGGCTTGCCATGAACTGGAGAATAACAAACTATAACAAGTACAATATATTGCATAAATACCCCATAACTACTTGAGGAACATTCGACACTAGAATGGAAGGAATAAGCAATATCACCATTACATGTGACCTAGTAGTAGGTCTGGCTGGACATAGGAAGATATCTTATACTCTGTGCAAAAAGTGACATTACATTTGGTCTAACAAAAAGAACATAAAAAAAATATTCACGTAATTATTTCCTACAACATTTACTTAAAGAAATAATATCTGCGGGAAAGTAATTTTGCTTTCATGTGGTGCTGAATAATTTAAATTTTCCAATCAATTTGATACATAAAAGCATAAGTCAACTCTTCTGATACAAAATTAAACAGAACCAAGAATAATGATTATGATCCATTACGGCAAAGTAAGAAGAACTAGACAAAAACTGTCTGTGGCGCCAGAAGACTCAGTACCAACTACATGGTTTCAGTCCTAATTTAGAAAAATAAAAGCAACCAGACCTGGCTGTAATCGGCAAGTTCCTCAAACACGACGGCCCCAAAAGGCAGAAAGGTAACAACTACCAAGTGACTAGGAGAAGTGCCTGTGGGGATGTGCAATGCAAGATTGCAAACTATTTTCCAGTGTCTTTGGTTTGAGAGGAAATCTTGTATTCTTCAATGTTTTCTCCTTTTCTCTCCTCTTGCCTCACTCTTTCTCCGCAGACCCTCTGCATTCTCAAATCTCTTTTGACTCTCAGATCTAAAATGGTTCTCCACTAACTTTTGCCTGCAACTAGACCTGCAGTTCCTGTCTCCACTCATACTTCGCTGGCTGATCTAATGTCGCTAGAGTCTTATCCAGTCACCGCAATTATAGCACGGGAATTTTTTCTTGGACTATTCTCTCCAAAAAGGCAGTTCTATGAGTAAGATTTCTTTTTACCTGAACAAATTATTCAAAAATGATTCCGACTATTCATAATCTGTCATTTCAAATGAAAAGAGTGCCTGCGTTCGGTTTCACAAAAGTGTAGGGTGCAGAAGTCGATGGAAGGTTGTCTCTTTGTCCATGGCTTGATACCGACCCTTTAAGTCTCTTTGAAACCTCACAAAGTCACAATAATGCAAAAAAAGAAAAAAGAAAAATAAAATAAAATAAAAAAGAGTTCTGAGTTTAAGTTATTATTCATTGGTGTTTTGGGGATTATTTGATTGGTTAGTAAAAAGTATAAATTTGTAAGATAGTTGCAAAAATTAAACTACCTTAGCACAAGTCAATCTGGATGAGTCGGGATTGACCCAATGTTATCTGACCTTATACAACAACAACATCAACATCCAAGCCTTATTCCCAAAATGATTTGGGGTCGGCTAACATGAATCGTCATCCAGTAACCGTCTTATGCGCGCCATAAAATTCCAAAAACGTGGTGAACCATTTAGAAATGTTGAAACACTTTCGAAAGGAGTTATCTGACCTTATAGGTTAGGATAATTTTAGGTTGCTTTTCATATGCATTTATTACCAACCAGTTCAATTAGGTTGGTCCTGGTGACAAAGAGGACAAGTCAATAACTACTGCCTACATCAAACAGGGGGCGCTGTAGAGGCTATTTGAGAAAGGTTGCTCAGATGAACAGCAAGAAAAAAAAGGTGGTCACCAAAAGAAATTGGTGTAAGTGATAACCATTTCAGGTAAGTTAACAGCAACGTAGCGCACTCAAGGGCACATGCAGTGGCACCTAATTGGTTTGCTTTAACAGCACGAAATGAAGAGAAGAATGCATATCCACAAACCTATATAATGCACATCCACAAACCTACAATGACATGTCTACTAGACTATAACTGATCAAGTCCGGTTGGTGTTACAGCGCATTTTGAAACTGGATTCACAAGAACTTATAAACCAACACACAAGACCTAGAAATTATTTGCGGGCAAAATTGGAGACCTAACAGAAGATTACCAACCTATAGACGACACTCTATCTTGTGTGGAAGGAGTCGCTTGTGAGCTGGTGAAATTGCAAAGGTAGAACTTGAGCGGAATATAACTGAACCTGTCAGAATTATTTCAACGACAGTAAGTGCAACCAGTGTGCTAAGAACATTTGTTTTATGATGAGAAACTAAAATTGCAGTAGAATTACGCGGTCAGGGAAATAAAATCATCAGGATGTCAGTGTACAGAACCCCTAAGTTGGCAATCAACTTTCAGAACCATAGTATAAGCAAGGCAAGACAAGTAATCTATTCTTTCAGAAAAACAAAACAAAAAAAATTGAAATTCATAGGATAAGTTGGAACAAATTTGGATTATATTGAATTTCTGAGCTAAAATGAGAAACATCCTCTTACACAGTGGGGGATCTTAGTTGAGGTGGGCCGGGCCTCCCATGCTTGTTTGCTATCCCCTTGGTCTTGAGTTAGAGACCTCCTCTCCCCCACCCCCACCCCCACCCCCCCTCTCGATTTTTTGATATTTATGTTATTGATTTTTTTTAGGAGAAACTAGGTGAAAAGTAAAGAAAAGAAACCGATAGAATTAATAGACAGAACTTCAACTTCCGAACACAATGCTCCTAGAGTTGCTTCCAAGATGCTTTTAAATCGCAAAGAGATCAAATGACATCCAGATATGAAATGATCATTGATACCAAATACTTTTCCATGCTAACTATACTCGTAGAAAGTAGAAACCAAGCCTCTGGTGACCGACCTAAAGTAGGATAAGGGAGGGTCAAATAAATTACCTAATCTGCCCAAACCAATACCTCTCTAAGCATCAGCCCTATAACTGGAAGGAGGTTACTGTAGTCATAGAATTTCCATACCTCAAATAGAGGTTGGTTCCCTGAGACTGAAAATCTAGCAGAATCTTGATTATTAGACTTACTAATTATGTCGAGAGAAAAGCAGAATGAACATACAAGTTATGTAATTAATCCAAGAGGACATGAATCATAGTGAAACCTTGTCAAGGGCACATACTCAGCACCAACTAAATTGTATGATGATACTTGGCACAAATACAGGCTAAACTTCTTAGAATATTTAAAAAACGGAGCACTAACATCTTCAGAGTACAAAAATTCCTCAAAAATGCAACGACGAACAATCATAGACTTATTATAACAGAAATAAATAATGAAACTAAAGCTATTACCTGTATGTCACATTACCAGTGCCATACGAAATCAGGTCCCCATCTTTCAAGTACATTTCTCTACCAGGGCACTCGTGCACTCTTACTTTTGCATTAGAGTTTCGATCAACACATGTTCCGTACTTTGAGCAATCTCTAATCCGGACTTTGGAGGAAATAACAGATGACAAAGGTTCAAAGGATTTCATTGTATCTACAATTATCTCGGCATGTATTCGTGAGACCCCCTTATCAGTACCAATAGTCACATCACAGCCTAAAGGAGAAAAGCAAACACATAAGAATACTCTGCCAGCTTCCAATCGTCACATCACAGCCAAAAGGGAAAAAGCAAACAGATAAGAATACTCTGCCAGCTTTTGCCAGCTTTTGCCATTTTTGGTATTTGAGAAGTATAAAAATAGAAAACTTTCGGTACATGAAACGCAAACAGATAAGAGCAGAAAAGCAAAGTTTTATGCTCCCACTAGTTAAGATTTGAGCTTCTACGGTTCTACCACAACATAAACAGCTTCAACTGATGTATCAAATAAACCACAGCCCTTATGATAAGAAAAGGTATGGTAACTACCAAACTCTAATTGGAAAATACCATGTTACTCAAAGCACTAGCCTAAATCAATCGTTCCCTCTAAACGTTAGACACTAGCACTGAACACAGGCCAAAAACATGAAGATGGTAGGGATACAATATAGCATACTAGCATAGTATTACATATAAAAGAGAAGTATAGGGTGAAAACATTTTCTAACTTAATATCCGTGTCTATTCAATAGTATTTAAGGCGACATCATGCTGGAGGAGGGACAGAAGAGCACCAAAAGTGTAGAGAAGCTTCAAACGACAATAAAACCTTATCCGAAAATGATCCATGAATCAGCATATAGAAGCATGATAGTTTGAGGGAAAAAAAGATGTGGAAAGTAGGGCCAACATAAATTATGATAGAACTTTGGCGAAAATAAAAGGAAAAAGCAGCAGAACACGTTAGAGGAGAAAGGACAAATAGGATCAGAAGCACGGAAAAAAGTTTGGAAATCGAACAAAACAAAATGAAACACATTCTTTCACCAGTCCTTTCTTCTATGTCCACGCATCCAACATAGCATACACATCTCTGCCAAATATCTTTCATGAACGTGACACTTTTCATGGCCCAATGTCATATTAGTGCCATAGGATTGTCCAGGCGTAATTTTCATGCGTTAAGAAACTTCATAACATGTGAAAAACATAGAGGGGGATGAAGAGGCAGAAAAGGTAGAAATGAACAAGTAGTGAGACTGAGACAAATGTACATGGAGGACAATGATATAGGGAGGGGGCATCATCTGGAACTCGTTAGTGCAAACAAAGTTGCATTACAAGTCAATTCCAAATGCCCCAGAACTAGGGTTGAAGTTCACAAAGTTCTGCTTTCACTATTAAGCATCTCCAGCTTTTGAAAACGCACACATACTGGAAAAATTTAGCAACACCACTCTAATCATATTGCGTACAGACTGGGATGTGGGATGTGGATATGAAGCAAAAGGTAAATCACATGAGCGATGAGTTGAAAAAAGGACTCCCTTTTGCTGTGATTAGCACAGACCACAAAGACACCCTAATCATTCAATAGAAGCGTAACTGACTGAAAACATTCAGTCACTCACTAATATCTGAACAGCTGAAACATTTTCAGCACACTGGTATAAAAGCATGACAAGCCATCACATAAACAATCAAAAGCAAAGAGTAAGCGTACAACTTAGTTTACAAAAGCGCGCCATGAGGCGCAGCTGGCATCGCCTCAAAAGTGTGCATGAAGCTTACCTGAGGCACACCGAAGCGCAGTAACTGAAGCGCACGCGAGGCGTGTGACTGTGCAATTTCCAATTTCTTTCTCTTGTATCCTTACTTCTACCCTTCCCTTTGCCCCTTAATCCCGAGTTCACATTTTTTTACCCAATGGGCCTCTTTAAATACCAAAAATGGGGTAAATGTTTGCAAAATATGGTTTTGAAAAATAGAAGTTTTTTTCGCCAAATGAATGCACCTTGTGCGCATGAGGCAAGCGCCTTCGCCTCGTGTGCATGAGGCGCGCACCTTCGCCTCGCGCCTCATCGCAACGTCCCACCAGTGCCTCGGAGCGCCTCACGCTTCCTTACCCTAAGGCTACAATTGATAGCCCATTGATTAAAGGTTCAGACAAAGAGTGAATAAAATTAAGGTCTACTGCAAACACTAATCATACAACTTACAGAACTGATGAAATGAGATACGCTAAAATAAGAAAGTCAAAAGATTTTTTTCATGCGAAAAAATAGTAGTACATCAGAGCATTGCAATACTCCGAAATCTCTTTAACCAATTAAGCAACCATTTTAAATAATTGAGCAATACATTGAATCAAAGGAACCCTTATAGATGTCTCAAAGTACCTTTTCTGCCAACTTTGTACGTTCCCTTTGCAAAGATGTAGTACTTATCTGCCCCTATCACAGAAGTTCAAAGAAGTTATGTCAGTAAACAAAACATCGGTCTGAAGAGTCCAATCTGTCCTCATGTCAACTAAAACCATAAAACAAATAAAGAAATCTACATAACAGAAATTATAGCATTAGTGGTAGGATGCGATAGCTACAGAAGCATACTTCAAGTTTTCAACTTTAATCCTAATTTCTAGCAAGTAATCATTCCATTTATATATTTACGAAAGATTACGGACCAGTCACAGGCACCCAGCGTATTCCCCTTTTTTTTTGTATCATTTTCACTTTTAATCGGTAGTTAGTACTTAGTAAACATAGGATTTCACTTCTTTGGTTGTCTGTCCATAAATAAAAACACCATCCTCTAGAAACCCATACTAGGTGATCATTACTGGGATTGGACCTCCTATAAAGGTATTAGACAGATTTCTAATTAAGTAAAAACTGGAAGATGAGAGTAAGTTCTATTTGTTTCTTTCAAATTAAAAGAATCATTGGTTCACATTTTGCAGTTGTGTCACGCTATTTTTATTAAATTCAGTAACACAGTCTAATATAATAGGTGCCGCAATATACTTGATAACTCCACTGTTTACACAGGCAACCCTAGACTTCTTGCCCTCTTCATAACTGCTTCTCAAATGAACCTGTCATTTAGGAAGTTGTTTTACACGATGACAATCGCCGTCTGGTGGGATGATATCGTTTTAGATTTCCTAATGATTAAGAAGAGCCTTCTATTCTGAGACTTTTTGAGTCACTGTCTACTCCAAAGTTGCTCCTCACGGAAATGGTGGGATAATGTGCTTGCATGATAATTGCTACACGATATGCTACCTGAGTAACAAAAACTGCACCACTCACTTTTCGTCTCTCTAATAATTCCCTACATTTAGTGCACCCATTCATCAATTTATGTGGTTGGATTTGTTGTCGATGTGTTGATTTCCTGAATCATCAACAACAAAAATGATTTTGGGGTCGACTGACATGATTTGTCATACAAAACAGTTACAGTGAGAGAGCAATATCACCCGGTGGCACTAAGATAACAAAAGCGTTCCACTGCTTAGGTGCCTTTCCAAAGCGTAACAACGGTCATGGATAATGTCGTGGTTGACATGGAATGTGCAGAACCCTTGCTAGCCAATTCACATGATCATTGATAATGGCACATGCCTCTTGACACAGATGAACCGACAAAGAAAGCTTCTACAAAGATAAGATAAGAGGAGAAAGGGGGCGTGAAGTAATGGGTTGAGGCCTAAGTTAAGATATGAAGGAAAGACCACTGAGGAACAGTCTGCTTTTGTATTAAGTTCTCCACATGGATAGAGTCTCTCCACGCCGCCCTATCGGACACCTTTACTCTCTTCAAGCCCTGAAATGCACATATCACTTCTAATCACCCTCATCCAAATCATATTGGGTCTTCCCCAACCCCTCAACGATGTCATCACTTCCCCACTCTTCTAACCTGACCGTCTCTAGCCTTCTTCTCACATGGCCATACCATATGAGTCTGTTCTCCATCATCTTGTCCCCAATGGGTGAAACTCCTACTTTCTCCCAAATGAGTATATTTTAATGGACAAGATTTAACAATTGGCTGGCAACATTGCGGCTTTTAAAAATGGATCTTGACACATGAATTTACAAATCGGAATGATACTACCTAAGCGCAAAAACACTACACAACACTCGAAAACCATTGCCCATAACCAAGCACTTGCTTAAAAGGTACATTATTTGGACATCTCAGTCTCTTGAAATCCCTACGTATCGGCCGCGAAGAATTCCTAAAGAATCAAAAGTCTCCATTCAGAATACCCGGTTGGCATTTGATAATTTGACCCTCCAAAACACACGAGAGAAACAAACAAAAATTCACAAAAATCAAGAATTCAAAAAGCAAACCTGAAAGAGGGTCAGAAGGAAAAAGCCCCCACACCATGATGTTATCTGATGAATAAACTCTTCAGCTGCTCGTCTCGTCTCGTCTCGTATACTGCTAAAGACGCCCCTGCGAAATGATAAAATTTTCAACTTTTAATTACTTTAAAAAATGCTAATCTTCTTTTTCAACTGTGTGATCAAGTAGGGGGAAGAACGGGGATTACACATTTACCTGTGCAGTTGATTTGGGCGGGAATTGCGATTAATTTGGCGTGAATTTGCTCAAAAATTCTGAGGACTAGGTGGGTGGTCTTTTGAGTAACCACGAAAGAGTAAGACTCAAGGCTTTGGTGGAACGGGTGGGACGACGAATGGAACGTATAGCGAGAACGCCGACGCGGGGTTAAATTATCGGAACCAGAGGGCCCGTCTCGTCTTTATACAGTTTATACAGCCGTAGCTGGTATTGTGGTAGCGGTTTTGGTAGTTGTTATACGTACAAGCTGTACGGTTGGGTGGTTTCACACTTTAACCCGGTCTAAATGCTATGAGGACGTTCAATGTAGCTTTCATGCTACTAGTTTTTAGTTGTTTGATACTATTCAAAACACTACTCTAATAAAATTGGCGTGTTGGGTATGATCACTCTCTAGGTAGCTTTTGGATGTTCAAAGGAGTTTTTCTAAAACGTTACCAGATAGTGTAACATTTCGTCATAAAACTCAGCTTTAAACTCTCTTTTTTCAATTTTGCCCTGTGCAAGGTGATGGTGATTAGGACAAGGAGTAGTGTTGTACACTTGTCATTTCACCTATGAACAAAAGAAACATAAGTAAGAAAAACTTCAATTTGCTTACTTAACATAAAGAAGCAAAAGAGTCCTGAAATGAGGAGAGCTTCCCACCAACGGTACGGACAATTAGAAAAACATGAAAACCCGTGATCATACCTTAAAAAAGACAAAAACACTCGCACAGCCACTTACATCACTAGGTTTCAGACTCTTCAAAATCAAGTCACAACTCTTTCCTCTAAAGCTTCTTTTCTTGCAAAAAAAACTCATCGACCGATTCTCCTAGCACGTGAAAGCGCTAAGAAAACATCCCCCGACAACAGTTCCGCTGAGCGATTTGGATAACAAAGATTGAAAATCTTTGGTACACGGAGGACCAGCCACTTCTGCCACAAAATGAAAAAAATTCGAAAATGGCATATCAACAAAAAACATTACGAAAAATTAAAGACGGGCATAAGGGAAGAAATGTAAAAGCAAGTCTATACAATCACTGCTACAAATTAGGTGAAAAGAGATTAACTGTTGAGCAAACATGCACCTAATGTACCCCTTCTTCGACGACAAACCGATGTGTAAGTTTGTCCATGCAGTAGCTCCCCAAGCGTACTTAGGGATGTCCTCGACATTGCGGACAAGGTTCAGCCATGAGCGATCGATCATCCTCGTCCCTTTGTGTTGGTGAATTGAGGCTCCTATTACTAGGAGAGCTACCGCACGACATAAATGGTTGACGTTCTCCTCATTGTTCAATTCCTTTTTTACATGTTCATACAATGTACTCCATGATATATTATTATGTTCTAACTCTACGCCTATCAATTCTTTACATAATTCATTATTAACTATAATAGCATCTGGAGGCAAGGTGACTGACTTAACATCAATTGGTAAGCCAATCATATACAAGACATCCTCCAATTCAAAAAAGTTTTATATTTGGAAATGTGAAAGCTCTGGACTCACTATTATAGTATGATGGCAGTTGGTCTATGAGTTTTGTGTTTAGAGTGAACTAGTTTGCATGCCCGGCCCACGGTCGGGCTGTATATCTATATTGTTATACTCATTTTAGGAAATTGTCAATTTATCTTTGTTATAATATTATTAACAACACTATTACTTTCCATAAATTAGCTTACCACCATAATCACCATAAATTATATTATTTTTCATAAATTAGCTAATAATTTCCATATTATATAATTACTTAGTGTTATCCAATTAATGTATGTCATGTGTCCTTCTAGGAAAGACTTGGTTTCAGATTTTAATATATACTAGTTTCATGGCCCGTGCAACGCCCGAACTACTTCTGTTTAAATTTTAAAATTATGTAAACGAATTTTTTATCTAAAACCTAAAATCTCATTTCAGACACCCGTGTGATATTTGTAATGTAGTTAGATGGAAACTCACCTTTAAAAACCTAAAGTCATGTTTCGAACACCCGTGGGATATTTGTAATGTAATTAGATAGAAACCTACCTTTAAAAATCTAAAATCTCATTTCGAACACCCGTGTGATATTTGTAATTTAATTAGAGGAAAAGTCACATTTCAAAAGCCAAAGTCCCATTTTGAAACACCCGTGGGATATTTGATCAAATTGTCATAAATCAAGTAATTACTATATGACATAACTATTTTCCATAAATCAAGTAATAATGTTATTTTATTAGAATAAATTTACCATGTACTTACCATATCCTATTATGGATAAACATTATTTACAATAAAATAATATTTATTATATGTCACGTGTCAGCGTGTGAATTGAGCGGGTTCACGATTACATATATATATTAGATAGTATTAGATTTCTCACAACCGAATTGTAAGTCCATACCCGACCCACAAAGTCGTTGTTTAACTGTTTCAGATAACTCAAGTTCATCGATTTTGGGTTTCTCTCTCATATTAAGTTTTATAGGAGTAGTCATAGTTGAGCAAGTTTTGTCGATTGCTGCAAATTTAGCAAATCAGACAAACAATCACACAAGGCCAAAATCAAAATAAAAAACAAGACCATTCATGTTAAGCGTCAAATTCACTGACATTTTTACTACGCTAAAAAATCAAATTCCAATCCCAAAATCCGAACTTCGACACTAAACAAATCCTAGAACGAACAGGCAAAATCAATCCTAGTTCTGATTAAACAGAAGTAAAACCCCAAATTAAACAACAATAACTAACAAAACAAACAAATACGAAGCAATCCTAATTCTAAACTGGGAAGCAGAGGTGATAATCATTTATACAGAAATTGTAATACCCTGTGTTTTGAGGTCCTAAGTTCATACTATTTCCGTTAATAAAAATTTTGCACACAAAAAGGATTTCAAGAATTTACATCGAAACAAAAGATTTAATAATTCTTTAAAAAAAAACTATTTACTACTATTAAACTACTCTTATGTATTTTCCCTATACCTAATTAGTGATGAAACATTACAAACCCTCGCGCAAAACATTAACACCAGCATCATCTTCATCATTATTCCTCGTACAAGCGCCAGCACCTTCGTTTGCTCACATGTTTGGACTTTCCAACTCGATTTTTATCGAAATTATACCATTGAACCTATTTTTCCCTTCTCTACAAAACGGTATGGGTTTCAACCTATATTGTTCAAGTTTTACAATTGACGATAATTCTTACCTTTCGATAAAATTTGATTTATAAAAATACAATTTTCTAGGTTTTTATTATCATGTTGCAAATTCCATATTTCCTCTTCTTATGTGTTAAAATTGGGGCGTTTTGAGATTTGTCGTGAATACGGTTTAATTGTTTTTGTGAGAATTGTTATGAGTTCGGTATATAAGGAGGTATTTGAGGTGATATTAGTAGTGAACTAGAGAATTATTGTGGGTTCTAGGATTAGGGAATCGACACGGATTAGAGGGATTGAGACTTGCACAAAATATATTTTAACTTTGTTCGGCTTATGTGTATATATACGTGCAAATTTGGTAGTGTTGGGAGTTTGTTCCAAGAAGTAGATAAGTGGAAGGTTATGGCCGAGGACTGATAGAGGGAGCACTGTGCTCCGCTCTATTCTCGCGCAGCACGCTAAAGACAAAGGAAGGGAGGGGCAGAGGAGCAAAATCAAGCCAAAATAGAAAATCGAGTGGGGAAGGGCATCTAATAAAAAAACTTGTAAAGCTTTGCCCCCAAACCCCCTCCCTTTTTTCCTTCCCCGCTCATCTTTCACTCTAATTTTCTCTCTCCTCTTGCTCGTCACCCTCCTCCTATTCGACACCCAAACATTCTACTCACTCCATCGATTTTTCTTATCGCTTCATTGATACACACCCAAATATATCCCTCCTCTCTATCAGTTATCATGTTATGAAATTCACACCCAAACTCCCTCCCTTCTATTAGTTACCCATTTATAATATCTGATATTTCTTCGATGTCATCGTTCTCTTCATCCCACTTGTAAATCCGAGTCCCTCCTTCTATCAGTACGAAATTTGGATGCCTATAGTTAGTGTTGTACATAATATAAAGGTATTTTGCTTTCTTATCTTTGTAGACCTATTAGATTACTTGTTTCAATTTTAAAAATTAGGGTTTTAACATAATTTGGGTATTTTGTGTATTTTATTGTAAAATAATTCTTTTAATCGTGTAATTGATGTTTATGTTGTTATGTATTGAATTGTTTGTTATTTTAGTTAATTTTAATAGAGGATATATTAGGAATATTGTATTAAGAATATAGTAGGAATATTCTAGGTATAGAATATTCCGGATCTAAGGTAATTGGAGTATTCTCCAAGACATGTGTACTATAAATACACATGATTTATATCAATAATACACACATGAATTATTCCGCAATATTCATAGTACTCATAATTCTATATGGTTTCATGCAGAGGTTTAGGTTTTCAAAAATAAAACCCTAAACTAAACTTCCTAGTGTTGTGCTTCCGTGCTCCCGGCCGGAGATGAATCACTCCAATCTCCGGCCAGGCTCCTATTGATATACTTATTAGGTAGATTATTCCCTTAGTTTATTTACCCAATAAAAAAATCCCACCACTTTTTAGCCATAGGCTTGATACGTTGGGATTCTTATAATCCTTGCTTTATTTTCTATATCAATTTCCAACTTCCTCCACGCTCTACGGTGCCAGATCTGTCATTGATTTTTTGTCCGGTCTCAACGTCGCCCTCGCAAAAAGCCAGTTGTTATACCGACAACCACCACAACTCTAGCCCTGTCAACCCCGCCGAGTCTTGCGCCCACTGATCACAACTGACCGCCTTGCACAGCCCAGGGCATGCCGCCTTGCCAGTTTCACCGCTCCAGACGCATGTCGAGTAGTCCACGATGACACTCACGCCTCTCAGTCGCCACTGGTGCTGCTGCCTTTATCGCTGCTGCGCGTGTTGTCGATTCGGGGGTAGTCTATTGCCTCGCACAAGGGTCCGTCTACAGTGGTCCATGTTGTTTATTTGTGGTTGTATTTATTTATCATCAAGTCTCTGTTTCTGGATCCAGCCGAAGCGTCCGTTACCCTACCGTTTCGACTGCGGGGGAGTAATAAAGGATATATTTGGAATATTGTAATAAGAATATAGTAGAAATATTCTAGGTATAGAATATTTCAGACCTAAGGTAATTGGAGTATTCTCCAAGACATGTGTACTATAAACACACATGATTTATATCAATAATACACACATGAATTATTCCGTAATATTCATAGTACTCATAATTCTATAAATTTGAGGGCGTTAAGTTTTCAGGGAATGCTTATAGTATTGTTATTTTAACCAGAAAGCTCATAATTTCAGGGCGTTAATTATGTGATTCAAATTTGGAGTCCTTTTTTGTGTTGTATACTACATTTGACAACTAGATCTTCATTTGACTGCACTATTAGTCATAGTTTTTTTTTCCGAATGCTATTGTAACACCCCATATTTTTGGGTTACTTGAATTGTACAAGTATTGGGAGACTCTCGTTTTAAGGGTATGAAAATCTATTTTGGGAAATTAGGGTATATCTTCCGTTTAGAGACGCTTTCCTAATTGGGCAACTATTTGGCAAAATTACCAAAATACCCTTACTAAAACCTTTCTATTTTCTACAAAAGAATAAAATAAACACTCAAACCCTCCTTCACTCACCTCACGTCGACACAGAAGAAAAAAAAAAGAGAAGAAGAGGAGTTACGTGAAAGAGGAGAGAAGAGGAGAAGAGAAGAGGAGAGGAGAAGAAAAGAGCCGCGCATCACCACCAGCCGCCGCCGTCGACACTAGCCGACCCTCTCTCTTGGTTTTACATCAAGAGTAGTATGTTTCTACACCCTCTTTCATAGTTTCGAATTAGGGCTTTCTTAATTTCATGTTAATTATGGTTTAAACATGATTGTGGTTGTGGGAATTGCTTTATTAGATTATAATCATGCTTAATTGTGGTTTTGATGCATGAATAATTGAATGCTACTTTAGGGCTTTTGAAATTAGGGTTCTTATGAATTTAGGGGTGATTTTATGGGTGGATTGATGTGAAATTTGGTGGAGATGTTTATTATGAAATGGGTAAACCTTAGTTTCAATTTGGGAACGTTTCATGGTGTTTTGATTATGAATATACATTCTGCCCATTTCTGAATTTTGCCTAATTTGGATGTTTAAGTTGTTATTATGGTGATTTATTGATGGATTAATGTTGTTAGTATACTTGGGAGGGTGTTGTGCAAATTTGGTGTTGTTTAGAGGTCGTTTGAATGTTGCAATCCAAAGTTAGAGTGCCTTGGATGCACTAGTAGGGTGATGGTTAGTGATTAGTGTATTGTTGATTGATTTTAGGTTGTGTGTTCGAGGAAGTACCGTTTTAAAGTCTTGAGTTGATCTTGTGATTTCGCTAGTAAGGTAAGAACATTGATCACAAACCTCTCAGTAGCCATTATCTTGTTTGATACACTTTGCTTGATCATCGTATGTTCTTGCTTTACACATTCATTCTTATTACCCGTTTCGCTTGTGCCTAATTATATCATTGAGCATATTTTCCTTCCGTCTTATCAATGTTCGTTTGCGGTCTTTCGACCACCATACTCCCCACGGCCCCACGGCCCTTCGGCCGTCTTGATCTTCTCGGCCCTTCGGCCTCTTAGCCGAGATCACCACTCGGCCACTCGGTCGAGTGGTGTGTTTGTTTGTCGTTTGTGTTTATTTCGCTTCTAGTATCTCTCGATTATGATCATTATAATTTGTATCATCAAATAATGCATCTTTGAATAATGTATATAAAATGGATGAAAGAAAATAAATGACTCCACCTAGAGACTTCACCTAGAGTACGATGGATTCGGCTCGACCGATCATCGTTTGATATACCTTTGATCAAGGTACGTAGGGTCGGGTTAGCTACTGACTTCCTAATAGTCTTCCTCCTAGATGGGAACTCGTCCTACCGGCCTGTCTTGCGAGGGGTGTGCACACTCGGGATTATTAGGGTGATAATTACAACTCTAGCTCGAACAAAGTTCGTTAAGTGGGGGCTATGGGGTAGGACCCTGGCCGAAAATATGATTAAGTAATGTATATATTGAGCGACGATGCTCTTTTGATATTGCACTCTGTTGTTATTGATATTCCTATGTTATAACGTCAAGTCCTTCTTGTTAGCTACGCGCCTCAAGGCGCGTATCTTATTTGTTCTTTATGCTTGTTAATTCTTACTCAGCCTGTGCTGACGTTCTATTTTCTGGTTCGTTCCTACCGTGTTCTGGGGCCTATGTCAATCTTCGATGGCATAGTTGACAGATCTTGATGATATGGCTGCATGCTTACGAAGCCGATCATGTTGGGGTTTTCGAAAGACTTTGTTTTATTTCAGACTTCTTTTCGTTTTGATTATGTAATTTGGGTTTCGTTTTGAGAACTATAGTTCGACATTTAATGACTTCCGCTGTTTTATTTTCCGCTGGTTTATTGTAGTTGAATTTCTAGCCTAGCAATTGACTTGGTAGTCAATTGCGGCGTGACAATTCTAAATTTATTTCTATTTATAGTTGGTCAAAATTTAGGGTTGTTACAGTTGGTATCAGAGCCATAGGTTCTGATTCGTCGAGTCTATAAATGTTTTCAAAACTTATTTTAAATGATTTACAAACTGGGAATGGGATGAGTGCATTCATTCGCATGCTATGTGCTAACTGCTATGTGATACTAGAGAAGGAGTTTACACCAATGGTTTTGACCTGCGAATTATGTGGTGTGCGTATACGATTTGGGTACTAATGCACTTGGAGTTCTCTCTAGTATACTGACATAATGGCAGGCCCAAGAACATATGTTTGGGAGTTCGAACCATCTGGTGTAAGGTCAATTGCTGGTCCATGGACGATACCGGCTCATATAGCTTTTTCATCTGAGACCTTCCAGGACCGTATGAGAATTGGTGAGTCTGTAGAGGAGTTCGTCACCAAAATGAGGGCAAAACTGACTGAGGCAGTCGAAAGATTTCCATGGGCAATTAGACCTGAGGTCCAAGTCTTTGTGACTTTGGTTAATCTGAGGATACATCCCCGTTGGGAGGAGGTTCGAGCGAGACTAGAAAGGAATGCCTATTATTCATGTCTCACAAGGAGTTCACAATATTTGAGGGACAAATCAGGTAGAGAGATAGATCTTAACAGGTTGGAGGTAATTCTGGAGTAGGAATATGAGATATCCTTTAGCCCTGTGCAAATACCTGAGGATTACCCAATCTACATACCTCCTGTACCCTCGGACACTGATAATGGTAACCCTACCCCGGAGTCTCATGAAGCTTATATAATGAAAGGAAAGAAGGTTCAGCTACAAGAACATGAGATACCTAGTCAGTTGAAGCAGAAGAAAGTTAAAGTTGAGGAATATCACCATTCTCCTAACCCCCCGTCCTCGCCTATTGGAGAGGATGCACCAGTGGACACGGAGGAGGAGCCTGAGGAAGCCCCCACGAGTGAAGAGGAGGATGATACTATTGGAGCTAGTGACATGGAGGTAATTGTGATTACTTCGGATGAGGAGTTGAGCGACTCAGATCAAAATGATGGAGGGGAAGTTCCTAATGATGAGGATTATGACCCGAGTGGTGATGCTTAAAGGATTAATATAGAGACTTATAAATAAAGGCATAAGGCCTAGTTATTAGTTAGGCGTCGATTGTGTTTTCTTATTAAACTTTAGCATTAAATGTTATGTTATACTTTTGTCAAGTTTTCATTGTTTAAGCACTTTAGATTGGGGACAATACCCCAATACTATTATGTTATTTCGATTATTTCATAAGATCGTTGCAAATTAAATGCTATTTGACATTCTACCGCGTGTTGATGTTGCTGTTCTCGAAAATTCGTACGTCTGATGTTTCTGATCCTGGCACGACTCGTGCTACAGTAACACGAGTCGTGTTTCCGAAAAAAAAAAACAACCAAAAAGCTCCGAAAAGTTAAACTCGGGCAAGACGAATAGACGGATGTTGATTTCGATATATTTATACTTCTGAGCTGAATTATTATCATGATTCACTGACTATGCGATTTATTGTTTATGTTTGGATTGAAATATATTGATTTATGCTTGTTAATATCTGAATGAGTATGTTATTGAATTGGTTACATCTGATTCAACCGTTATTACCTTATAGAAAATTGTAATATCCCGAATTTTCGTGATATTTTATGATCATATTTAATGAAATAACTTACGATATGGTATCGGGTTTGTTTTATTCGAAAAATAAATTGAGTTTTGGATGCAATTTTAAATTTGGATTAGTTAGTTGGACACCTTATTTAAGTCTGATGTTATAGTTTCTTTTAGCCCACATATTAGTCCAAACTCTACCCAAAACCTCAACCTAAAAATACAAAAAAAAAAAAGAAAAACCCTCAGCTTATTCTCTCTCTTTACTCACGCACACATCAATCCCGCACGCCTCCCCTGCTCTCCTCTGTTCTGCCGCGAGGACGAAAGCCGCCCACAACGCCCGACGAGCCACCAAACGCCGCCGTGATCCGCTACCCTTCTTGCCCCTTACCTTCTACGACAACACTTGGGTAACGCGGCTTCTCTTTCCCTTCTTTTCCCTCTTCTCTGTTTTCGGTTTCTCCTTAAACCCAATTCGAATCTTGGTCCTTTTGATTAGTTTTTGTGTTGTTTATGCTTAATTAGTTCATATATAAGATGGGTAATTGATTGAGGTTGATTTTATATACAAAGATTAAGTTTTTAGGCATATTCTTTAATTATTGGGGTAAATTGTGAATTAGTGAAATTGGGGCTATGGTAATTCGATTTGATGATTGTTTTGTTATTGATTTGATATTGTTGATAGATCGATAAGAATTATGATACTAGAATTTTCGAGTCTTGGTTAGGAGTAGTAGGTTGGGTTTGTTCCTAATTTTGTTTAATTGAAATTGATAATAGAAATTAGTTTTGTAATTTAAATTTTTTTTTGGAAACTCAAAATTAGTATGTTGTAATAATTTTTGACATTATCATAATTTGTAGAATTAGTTTCTGAATTTTCGGAATTTAATTGCTAATTTTCGGATTTAGGGTTAATTAGGTCAAAAATATGGGTTTTTGATGGTTTTTACATAAAGTATTTAGTAGAATTAATTTGGGATTAATATGGGTAAATAAAGTATAATTTTTGAAGGTTTAATTTCTGTTTTAACAAGATTATTTGAGTCTTTTGGAATTTTCATGTTATTAGTGTTTTAATTGTGTTTATGAGCTAATTAGAGTGATAGAATTACATTTGTGTTATGCAAAGTTCGTTTATGTGTTGGGGGAGGCCTATTCCTTAATATGTATATCATAAGACATTCATACATGGCATATAAAATTGCATATCTAGTTAAGAAGCTAGTTTGGTGGTTAGGCGAATTAGTGGCTTATCTAGATTCATATTTGTATTATTGTAGACGAGGAGTTCGTGAACGAGGATTAATTCTGTGAGTAGTGCTGTTTGTGCTTGAGTTTGTGCAGGTAAGCTAGCATGCTCAACCCTTCTATGACATATATAAAACCTTTTAAAATTTGGTGCTAATTGTGAATTGGTTGTTGGTTGAGAACATAGTTGCACGCTAGGTGGAGAACTGTTGAATATCATGTTGGTTATTGTTATTGGATGACTGTACTTGGAAAAGTTATAATGATCGTATATTGCTTATGAAAGGGTTGATGGTTTGATTGAATGAAAGCTACTTTGGCTTATGATTGATGATTTATGCTTTATGATCAAAAGTTATTTAAGACAATGAGTTGGGAATATTGATCGCATATATTACTGACAGCAAATATTGATCGCATATATTATTGACCGCACATTATTGATCGCACATATTATTGACCGCAAATTATTGATCGCATATATTATTTTTGCTCGCTTATATAATTGCCCCACCGCATAGGTCTTCAAGAGGGCTTGTAGGCGTCTAGTACTACTGTATTGGGTTGGCAATACTTGATAGGGGGTGTGCACACTTAAGGTCTAGATTGTCTTGGTTGGATTATGTAGGGCTGGTTATATCGCCTTAAATGATTGAATGATCGCACATTATGCAAGGCTGGCTATACTGCCTTAAATGATTCAGAACTCCCACTCATTGATCTTACCTGAATGCCACAATTGGGATGATGATAATATATTCGTTTGTGTTGAAATATCATTGGATTGTTTGTATGTGAATATGTGCTAAGTGTTGTTTTCAAATGAAAAGTAAAAACGTTTTCGAAAAGCAAGGTAAGTGTTTTTGTTTTTTACAAGTTGAGGTGTTAGCTTACTCAATTTCCTGACTTTTTCAACTGTGGTTTTTGTGCTTTAAATCCACTACAGGTGATTGTGATGGATACGTCTTTTAGTTTTGCTTCTACCTGAAGAACTGTAAAGCTTCCGCTGTGCGTTATTGTATTGGAGTTTTGTTTAGACTTTGTATCGCCTTGTTCAATTGATAAACTGTGTAGAATGTATTTTGTCAGCTTTGTATATCGATTGTAATATTATCGGATTTTGGCGCTTTTTTGTAGTAAAATAATGTTTTAAAATAGGCCGAAATTCGGGGGTGTTACATTTGGTATCAGAGCGACCCTGCGACCACGTGTTGGGTGTTTCGACACCTAACCGTATAGCGGGGGTGGTCCTGAGCCTGTAAGTGTTGTGAGTTTATAATTTCTAAGTGAAGAGCATATACTTGGTAATAGGGTCGAGTGACAATTGTTCTTTGTTGAAAAGTTCGCAATTTGAAAGTTTGGTGTCTGATGATCGCTAGGGTTGGAATTTGGTGTTGAATTTGACATAATTAGTTTATTGACTTGACTATTTTAAGCTATATGACTTGATTGTTGATGGATGTGGGTTGTTGTATTACAATCGTCAGGGAAGGTTATAACTATTTTGGATATATGAACTTTATATTTTCCGTGTATGGGTTTATCTTAAGAAATAGTGTGACGTGTTAATTGAAGAGTTTTGGTGTCGTTATAATATGTAAAGAGATTGTGATTTGGTAGGAGTTAAGAACAATTTGGAGATTTACCTGGTTTGAATTTTTGAGTTTTGAGGTTCCAATGTATTATTTTCGATGACATTACTTTGTGATACAAGAGCTAAGTTTATGTGACAAAATGTACTTGGTGGATACGATAACTTCTATTATAATTTTGGGTTTGTCTAACGATTGAGATGAAATTCTTGGAGGTGATTATGACGAGTTTTGTGAATAATGGGAATACTGACTTTATTAAATGATTGGAGGCAAAAAGATCTTGGATGAGGTATGATCGTTTAGTATGGTTTTGATATATAGGATTTTGGGTGCTCGAGAATATCGAATTTCTAGAGGTGATAATTGGGGCGTAGATATCTCTTGAGGTTTTGTTGTGTACTTTGATCTACTAATGTCGAGGAATCATTGTGGTGGGTTGAGGTGTGATAATAATGGCTACTTAATCATTTGAGGGGGTGTTTAAATTTTGGGATATGTTTTGAGCTCTCATAAGTTGAGTAAGTATTGTTTGATCTACAGATTTTAGTTTAGTTGATTTAAATGATGGGCTTGATCGATACAATTTCTTATGCATAGTATGGGAATTCATTAATGTCACAGGATGGGAGAAATATTGTTGAATGTTATTGTTTTAAGGTGGGTTTATATTATTAGTGGATTATTTATGTACATCTGATGTTATTGAGGAGATGGGTTGATTTTTGTATGCTGTTTGGACCGAATATGAGAGGAGTTACATGCGTTGGTTGTCTTTACTTTTGAGGTTCTGAAACTTGTATCATGGGTCATATAAGATACTGAAGTCTAGCGTTAGAGTTAAATTTATTCGACAAAGTGTGCTCGATTATAATTTGAGTATATATTATAAATGAGTTATATTTCTAAGAGGAGAGGGTGTAGTTGATATCATATGATTGGGTATACACGTGTGGATTGGTTCTAATTGATTTGATTTATCTTATAATGTGTTCTAGGTATGGGGTCTTAATGATACAAAGAGATTATTCTATGGAGATGCAATTTGAGGGATATTCGGTTAGTTTCTTCGATTATGTGGTTTTGTATTTGTAAAAGGGGGTCAACTTGTTGCATTGCCATTTGAGAATTTTGGTACTTAGCAAAGTGGTCGTTATTATTGGAGCAGTGTTTGAAAGTTGAGAAGGATTTGGAGAATATGGTGCGTAACAAATAGAAAGAGGGGTTAGGATATATGTTTTGGAGTGATGTTACAATAGCAAAAAAAAAAAAAAAAAGAATTTGAGGATCTAAATGTTTGGGTATCTCATTGAGAAATATGTTGTGGTGTCCTCTAGGGTGAAGCATGTAAGTTATTGCAAGCTAATTCTATGATTGAGATATAAGGTGAGTGAATAATTTCGAGAGTTTGATGAATAAGATGAGCATGACCCTTATTACATTTATACGAGATGGATATGAGATTTAGTGATGTGTCTGGAAGTTAGTTGGGATTGGATGATATAACATTGCTGTAGATTGGTGCATTGAGAGAAGAAAGCAGATTTCAGATTTAGTTAGTGCTCGGGTTATGTGGTGGGTGATACGAAATAAGTTTTTAGTTGCATAGTAGGTTAATAAACCTTTTAAGTTTGGTGGAATTATCTGATATTATAGGGGCCTTGATTATTGAGGATATGAGGATATCTAATGATTTTACGAATACTATAAATACTTGAGGTACTATATGATATAGATTTTGGAATATCTACTTAACTGTATTGTTTTAGCAGTCAAAATTTGATAAGAGTTTCTCTAAATTATAATGGCGTCTCTTGATGTGTGAGTCATATAACAAGGTAGCAAGACTGTTTACTTACTTAATGATTAGATTGTTTGACTTGAGAGTTCGAGGTCGAACTCTTCTTTTAAGCTGGGTGGGTCGTAATACTAACTTTATACTCACTCTAGATTCATGCATTGTATACATACATTCTTAGCCTTGCGTTTACTGATTGATATGTTTTCAATTTGTGCTGATTGAGTTGAATTCTTGTACTTTTAAGCTTCGGGGACGAAGCTTAGCCTTAAGGGGGGAAGGATGTAATATCCCGAATTTTCGTGATATTTTATGATCATATTTAATGAAATAACTTACGATATGGTATCGGGTTTGTTTTATTCGAAAAATAAATTGAGTTTTGGATGCAATTTTAAATTTGGATTAGTTAGTTGGACACCTTATTTAAGTCTGATGTTATAGTTTCTATTAGCCCACATATTAGTCCAAACTCTACCCAAAACCTCAACCTAAAAATACAAAAAAAAAAAGAAAAACCCTCAGCTTATTCTCTCTCTTTACTCACGCACACATCAATCCCGCACGCCTCCCCTGCTCTCCTCTGTTCTGCCGCGAGGACGAAAGCCGCCCACAACGCCCGACGAGCCACCAAACGCCGCCGTGATCCGCTACCCTTCTTGCCCCTTACCTTCTACGACAACACTTGGGTAACGCGGCTTCTCTTTCCCTTCTTTTCCCTCTTCTCTGTTTTCGGTTTCTCCTTAAACCCAATTCGAATCTTGGTCCTTTTGATTAGTTTTTGTGTTGTTTATGCTTAATTAGTTCATATATAAGATGGGTAATTGATTGAGGTTGATTTTATATACAAAGATTAAGTTTTTAGGCATATTCTTTAATTATTGGGGTAAATTGTGAATTAGTGAAATTGGGGCTATGGTAATTCGATTTGATGATTGTTTTGTTATTGATTTGATATTGTTGATAGATCGATAAGAATTATGATACTAGAATTTTCGAGTCTTGGTTAGGAGTAGTAGGCTGGGTTTGTTCCTAATTTTGTTTAATTGAAATTGATAATAGAAATTAGTTTTGTAATTTAAATTTCTTTTGGAAACTCAAAATTAGTATGTTGTAATAATTTTTGACATTATCATAATTTGTAGAATTAGTTTCTAAATTTTCGGAATTTAATTGCTAATTTTCGGATTTAGGGTTAATTAGGTCAAAAATATGGGTTTTTGATGGTTTTTACATAAAGTATTTAGTAGAATTAATTTGGGATTAATATGGGTAAATAAAGTATAATTTTTGAAGGTTTAATTTCTGTTTTAACAAGATTATTTGAGTCTTTTGGAATTTTCATGTTATTAGTGTTTTAATTGTGTTTATGAGCTAATTAGAGTGATAGAATTACATTTGTGTTATGCAAAGTTCGTTTATGTGTTGGGGGGGGGGGGGGGGCTATTCCTTAATATGTATATCATAAGACATTCATACATGGCATATAAAATTGCATATCTAGTTAAGAAGCTAGTTTGGTGGTTAGGCGAATTAGTGGCTTATCTAGATTCATATTTATATTATTGTAGACGAAGAGTTCGTGAACGAGGATTAATTCTGTGAGTAGTGTTGTTTGTGCTTGAGTTTGTGCAGGTAAGCTAGCATGCTCAACCCTTCTATGACATATATAAAACCTTTTAAAATTTGGTTCTAATTGTGAATTGGTTGTTGGTTGAGAACATAGTTGCACGCTAGGTGGAGAACTGTTGAATATCATGTTGGTTATTGTTATTGGATGACTGTACTTGGAAAAGTTATAATGATCGTATATTGCTTATGAAAGGGTTGATGGTTTGATTGAATGAAAGCTACTTTGGCTTATGATTGATGATTTATGCTTTATGATCAAAAGTTATTTAAGACAATGAGTTGGGAATATTGATCGCATATATTACTGACAGCAAATATTGATCGCATATATTATTGACCGCACATTATTGACCGCATATGTAGGGCTGGTTATATCGCCTTAAATGATTGAATGATCGCACATTATGCAGGGCTGGCTATACCGCCTTAAATGATTCAGAACTCCCACTCATTGATCTTACCTGAATGCCACAATTGGGATGATGATAATATATTCGTTTGTGTTGAAATATCATTGGATTGTTTGTATGTGAATATGTGCTAAGTGTTGTTTTCAAATGAAAAGTAAAAATGTTTTTGAAAAGCAAGGTAAGTGTTTTTGTTTTTTACAAGTTGAGGTGTTAGCTTACTCAATTTCCTGACTTTTTCAACTGTGGTTTTTGTGCTGTAAATCCACCACAGGTGATTGTGATGGATACGTCTTTTAGTGTGGCTTCTACCTGAAGAACTGTAAAGCTTCTGCTGTGCGTTATTGTATTGGAGTTTTGTTTAGACTTTGTATCGCCTTGTTCAATTGATAAACTGTGTAGAATGTATTTTGTCAGCTTTGTATATCGATTGTAATATTATCGGATTTTGGCGCATTTTTGTAGTAAAATAATGTTTTAAAATAGGCCGAAATTCGGGGGTGTTACAAAAATGGTGCGAAACCACAGTCCAGATTTGACAGCTATTCTAGCACAAATGGCACAGCAGCAACAGGTGATGGTTGAGGCTATGCAGCAGATAGCACAGAATAATGTTGCTAATAATGCTGCCAATAATGCTGCAAATAATGTTGCAAACGACGGCAATGGGATTAATGCCGGTAATGGAGGTGGAGATGATGAAATGCTGTTAGCTAAAATCTCAGATGCCGTACAGAAGAAACGGCCTGACAATTTCACTGGGAGAGGAGAACCGAGTATCCTACTTGACTGGATAGAGGATATGGAGAGAATCTTCTCTGTTGTTGGTGTTCCTGACAATCTGAAGGTAAAAGTTGTTGTATTTTACTTTAAGGAGGTAGCTGGAAGATGGTGGATGAAAATTCAGGAGGAGTTTTACAAACCAGTGCTGGAGGAGAAAGCTGATGGGTCTGTTATTGAGAGGTTTAGAGATTGGAAAGTTTTCAAATACCTCTTAGAGAAAGAGTTCTTCCCGGAGCACTTGAAGGAACAAAAGGTGGCTGAATTTGAGGCATTTCAGGAAACTGAGGGCATGTCTGTGAAGGAATTCCATGATAAGTTTGAGGACTTGAACAGGTTTGCTGAGAGTGTGACGCCAACTGAGTCTTCTAGAGCCGCCAGCTTTAGAAAGAAGCTACTTTGGAGTATTAAGGGATGGTTTGCCTCTGAGCGATTCCATGCTGTAAAGGATGTTTATGAGAGAGCCACAACAGCAGAGCAGAACATGGAAACAATGAGCATGGAACTCGGGGGGAAGAGAAAGGAGACGCCCTTCAATTTGGTGAATATACCCAATAAGAAAGGAAATTTTGGGTATTTCAAAGGAAAGACGCAGTCTGCTGGGACTGGGAAGTCGAGCTACAAGAATGTTTTCCACAACAGAGCTCATAGCCAGGGCTTTGAAATCGAGAGGCCTTGCATCAAGTGTGACAATAAACATTCCGGGAGAATGTGCAATGGTGATAGGGTCACATGTTTCCATTGTGGTAAGCTTGGGCATAAGGCTAATGTGTGCTACTCCAAGATAGCTGGAAAACCACCTGTAGCGTCTAGGAGCAACTCGGTGGCGCCCAATCGACTCCAGAATTTCAAGGCCCAAAGTGGCTATGCGGGTTCGAATAACACTTACAAGAATCCGGCACCAACTAGGGGAACAACCTATACAGCACCAGCTAAGCAAGCGGGATCGGCCAGTGTGGCCACTCCAGCTAAGAAAGCCACTAGATAGTTGTATGTCATGAATCCAGAAGAGAATGAAAACGCCGATGTCGTATCGGGTAAATTTCCTGTTAACTCAGTAATTGCAAATGTTAAATTTTATAGTGGTGCATCCCACTCGTTTATTGCTGATAAGATTGTTGAGAAATGTGGACTTAGTGATAGTTCAGCGGTAAACTTTGAGTTTTCAATGCCTGATGGGTCTAGTATTGCATGTAAGAGTCAGTTTAAAGATGTGCCTGTGGTGATTTGTGGACATGAGTTCAAATCTGATTTGATAGTTTTTCCCTTAACCCATTTTGATGTAATATTGGGAATGGATTGGATGGGTAGATATAAAGCGAGAATAGATTGTTGGATAGGAAAGATTTCACTTCGGGGACAGAAAAATACCCATGTGACTTATCGCATACTTCCAAAAAGACCAAGAATAAAGTTTGTGTCTGCCATGAATCTGAAGAAATAGATAGCTAAGGGAGAACCTCTATTCTTATGTCATGTGCGAGACACTAGGGTAGAATACCCAGAGTTGAGCGATGTCCCTATTGTGAGTGACTATCCTGATGTTTTCCCTGAGGAGATCCCGGGGATGCCACCCAAAAGAGAAGTGGAGTTCAAAATTGAGTTAGTACCTGGAACGGGTCCGATTGCTAAGTCACCTTACCGGATGGCACTGGTGGAAATGCAAGAGCTAAATAAACAACTGGATGAATTGGTGGAAAAGGGATATGTTAGACCAAGTGTGTCACCTTGGGGAGCACTGGTCTTATTTGTAAGGAAGAAGGATGGAACAACGAGGCTATGTATCGACTATCGAGAGCTGAATAATGTCACCATCAAAAACAGATATCCCTTACCCAGGATCAATGACCTGTTTGACCAGCTTAAGGGCGCAAGTGTGTTCTCAAAGATCGACTTGAGGTCTGGGTATTATCAATTGAAAGTAGCTGAAGAAGATGTACCAAAGACCGCATTTTCAACTAGATATGAACACTATGAGTTCACAGTAATGCCATTTGGGTTAACAAACGCGCCTGCAGTGTTCATGGATCTCATGAATCGCACCTTCAGACCTTACTTAGATAAATTTGTGGTAGTGTTTATTGATGATATTCTAATTTACTCCAAGACTGAAGAGGAGCATAAGAACCACTTGAGGATCGTATTGGAGATTCTGAGAGAAAAGCAATTATACGGTAAATTCTCGAAGTGTGAGTTCTGGTTGAATAAGGTAGCCTTTTTGGGACACGTAATATCCAAGGACGGAGTTGCAGTAGACCCAGCTAGGCGGTAAAGGATTGGCCGACCCCAAAGAATGTAACAGAGATTAGAAGCTTTTTAGGACTAGCAGGTTACTACAGGAGATTTGTGAATGATTTCTCTAAGATTGCTAAACCAATGACGACTTTGATGAAGAAGACTACAAAGTATAAATGGGATGAGACTTGTGAGAAATCCTTTCAGACTCTAAAGGAACGGTTAACCACGGCGCCAGATTTAGCACTACCTGATGAGAACATACCTTACGAGGTGTACACCGATGCTTCAAAGAATGGTTTAGGATGTGTCCTAATGCAGAACAGGAGAGTGATCGCCTATGCGTCTAGGCAACTCAAAAGTTATGAGGAAAACTATCCGACCCATGATTTGGAGCTAGCAGCCGTGATTTTTGCACTAAAACTGTGGAGACACTATCTGTTTGGGGTTACATTCAAGATTTTCTCTGACCATAAGAGTTTAAAGTACATTTTCACCCAGAAAGAGTTAAACATGCGTCAAAGGAGGTGGTTAGAGTTAATCAAAGACTACGACATGGAGATACAGTATCATGAGGGGAAAGCAAATGTTGTAGCAATGCATTGAGCAGGAAGTCTCTACATTCGGTCCAATTGGTTGTTCAAAGACAAAGACTAAGGAATGAGTTTCTCAATTTCGGAGTTCAGTTGACAGAACCAGGAGTAACCACGGGGACAACCGCGATTGAGAATGATGTCTTTGAGGAGATCAAAGAATTACAGGAGATTGACAAGCTGCTGATGGATAAAGTAGCAAAAGAACTTGCATTGTTCAAAAGAAGTGAAGATGGGATAATTCGATTTCAGGATCGGGTCTGCTTACCTAACAACGCCACATTGAGGGATAGAATCTTAACTGAGGTTCATGCAAGCAAATACTCGATACATCCAGGTGGAGACAAGATGTACCAGGATTTGAGGAACGTGTTCTGGTGGTCAGGAATGAAAAAGGATGTGGCTGATTTTGTGTCTAGGTGTTTAGTTTGCCAAAAGGTTAAAAGCGAAGACAAGAGACCTCAAGGTAAATTACAACCCTTACCAGTACCCGAGTGGAAATGGAGTTCCATATCCATGGATTTCATTGCTGGATTACCTAGGACACCTAAGGGCAACAACATGATTTGGGTGATAGTGGACAGATTGACGAAATGTGCACATTTTATACCAATGAAGGACACGTGGAAAAAGAAACAGTTAGCCGATGCCTATATACATCATGTGTTGAGACTTCATGGTACTCCAAAGGAGATCGTCTCCGACCGCGATGCACGTTTTGTCTCTCGTTTCTGGAAAAAGTTACAAGAAGCCTTGGGAACAAAACTCTTAATGAGTACCACATTCCACCCCGCAACTGATGGTCAGACAGAGAGGACAAATCAGACCTTGGAAGATATGCTAAGAGCCTGTGCTTTACAGTACCAAGGTGGCTGGGAGGACAAGTTGGATTTGATAGAATTCTCCTACAACAACAGCTACCAAGCCTCAATCAAGATGGCTCCATACGAGGCACTATATGGTAGGAAGTGCAGGAGTCCAATATGTTGGAATGACATTAGTGAAACGATGGTTTTGGGTCTAGATTACATCCAAGAGATGACCGACCAAGTCAAACTAATTCAGGAAAGACTAAAGGCTGCGCAGGACAGACAAAAGAGCTATGCAGATAAGACTCGCAGTCAAATTGAGTTTAATGAGGGCGACATGGTACTACTCCGAGTGTCACCTACCAGGGGTGTAATGAGGTTCGGGAAGAAAGGAAAACTGAGTCCTAAGTTCATTGGACCCTACAAGGTGACCAAGCGAGTTGGTGAAGTCGCTTATGAGTTAGATTTGCCTGCAAATCTCGAAAAGGTTCACAATGTGTTTCACGTTTTCCAACTCAGACGATACGTTAGTGATCCGTCACATGTACTCAATCCAGAAACCATTGAGTTAGATGAAACCATAACTTATGAAGAGACACCATTGAAAATTTTGGACACTAAGGTGCGCAAAACTCGACGAGCTGAGACACAAATGGTGAAAGTTCTGTTGTGTAATAACAACGTTGAGGAAGCAACCTGGGAAGTGGAGTCGGTTATGCGTGAGAAATACCCTCATCTGTTTACTTGAGGTATATTCGGTTCGGGTCGAACCTTTATTTTAAGGGGGATGAGAGCCTCGCGCGCTTTGTTTCTAAATGCTTGTTTGATGTGATCTATGTGTGTTTTGATTCATATGTTTGCCGATTCTTCTTTTATGTGAATTGTTGCTTCGTACCTCGAGTACAATATTTCCAACTCATTTTAATTCTCATTCAAATACCCTTTTATTGTTTTTCCCTCGAGCATGTTCTTATGATCTTATACTACCTTTCCAAGTACTCATTTTACCCTGTGATCAATGTTACTAGTTAAGAGCGTGTCTTTTGAAGGATGGGTTTAAAGATTCGGGACGAATCTTTGTTTAAGGGGGGAAGATTGTAACACCCCATATTTTTGGGTTACTTGAATTGTACAAGTATTGGGAGAATCTCGTTTTAAGGGTATGAAAATCTATTATGGGAAATTAGGGTATATCATCCGTTTAGAGACGCTTTCCTAATTGGGCAACTGTTTGGCAAAATTACCAAAATACCCTTACTAAACCCTTTCTGTCTTCTACAAAAGAATAAAATAAACACTCAAACCCTCCTTCACTCACCTCACGTCGACACAGAAGAAAAAAAAAAAGAGAAGAAGAGGAGTTACATGAAAGAGGAGAGAAGAGGAGAAGAGAAGAGGAGAGGAGAAGAAAAGAGCCGCGCATCACCACCACCTTCGCCGTCGCCCACCGCCGCTGCCACCAGCCACCGCCGTCGACCCTAGCCGACCCTCTCTCTTGGTTTTACATCAAGAGTAGTATGTTTCTACACCCTCTTTCATAGTTTCTAATTAGGGCTTTCTTAATTTCATGTTAATTATGGTTTAAACATGATTGTGGTTGTGGGAATTGCTTTATTAGATTATAATCATGCTTAATTGTGGTTTTGATGCATGAATAATTGAATGCTAATTTAGGGCTTTTGAAATTAGGGTTCTTATGAATTTAGGGGTGATTTTATGGGTGGATTGATGTGAAATTTGGTGGAGATGTTTATTATGAAATGGGTAAACCTTAGTTTCAATTTGGGAACGTTTCATGGTGTTTTGATTATGAATATACATTCTGCCCATTTCTGAATTTTGACTAATTTGGATGTTTAAGTTGTTATTATGGTGATTTATTGATAGATTAATGTTGTTAGTATACTTGGGAGGGTGTTGTGCAAATTTGGTGTTGTTTAGAGGTCGTTTGAATGTTGAAATTCAAAGTTAGAGTGCCTTGGATGCACTAGTAGGGTGATGGTTAGTGATTAGTGTATTGTTGATTGATTTTAGGTTGTGTGTTCGAGGAAGTACCGTTCTAAAGTCTTGAGTTGATCTTGTGATTTCGCTAGTAAGGTAAGAACGTTGATCACAAACCTCTCAGTAGCCATTATCTTGTTTGATACACATTGCTTGATCATCGTATGTTCTTGCTTTACACATTCATTCTTGTTATCCGTTTCGCTTGTGCCTAATTATATCATTGAGCATATTTTCCTTCCGTCTTATCAATGTTCGTTTGCGGTCTTTCGACCACCATACTTCCCACGGCCCTTCGGCCCTCTTGATCTTCTCGGCCCTTCGGCCTCTTAGCCGAGATCACCACTCGGCCACTCGGTCGAGTGGTGTGTTTGTTTGTCGTTTGTGTTGGTTTCGCTTCTAGTATCTCTCGATTATGATCATTATTATTTGTATCGTCAAATAATGCATCTTTGAATAACGTATATAAAATGGATGAAAGAAAATAAATGACTCCACCTAGAGTACGATGGATTCGGCTCGACCTATCATCGTTTGATATACCTCTGATCAAGGTACGTAGGGTCGGGTTAGCTACCGACTTCCTAATAGTCTTCCTCCTAGATGGGAACTCGTCCTACCGGCCTGTCTTGCGAGGGGTGTGCACACTTGGGATTATTAGGGTGATAATTACAACTCTAGCTCGAACAAAGTTCGTTAAGTGGGGGCTATGGGGTGGGACCCTGGTCGAAAATATGATTAAGTAATGTATATATTGAGCAACGATGCTCTTTTGATAATGCACTCTGTTGTTATTGATATTCCTATGTTATAACGTCAATTCGTTCTTATTAGCTACGCGCCTCAAGGCGTGTATCTTATTTGTTCTTTATGCTTGTTAATTCTTACTCAGCTTGTGCTGACGTTCTGTTTTCTGGTTCGTCCCTACCGTGTTCTGGGGCCTATGTCAATCTTCGATGGCATAGTTGACAGGTCTTGATGATATGGCTGCATGCTTATGAAGCCGATCATGTTGGGGTTTTCGAAAGACTTTGTTTTATTTCAGACTTCATTTCGTTTTGATTATGTAATTTGGGTTTCGTGTTGAGAACTATAGTTCGACATTTAAAGACTTCCGTTGTTTTATTTTCCGTTGGTTTATTGTAGTTGAATTTCTAGCCTACCAATTGACTTGGTAGTCAATTACGGCGTGACAATTCTAAATTTATTTCTATTTATAGTTGGTCAAAATTTAGGGTTGTTACAGCTATAGGTGAGACAACACTACAATAGAGATTACCAGATCTTGCAGGACTGACTGTAGTGACATACAATGTTTCTTTATCTGCATTTCCATTCTCTTTATCATTGAGTTTCGACCCTTGTGTTTCCCGTTCAGACTGTAATTTAGGTGATAGGGATTGTATAGTTGAATTTGCATGTCTTCTACTCTCTCCGTCCCGGTGAATTCTTTACCCTTTCCATTTTGAGCCGTCTCAATGAATACCTTACCTTTCTATTCTTGGGTTATTTTTGGCTTGCAAAATGACCATTTTATTCTCACTTAATCACCCCCATGTGTTTTTTAACTTACAAATTGACCATTTTATCCCCACTTTACCCACTTTACATGTGTTTTTTAATTGTTTATTTGTTTGTCTCTCCTCTCCTTAGCCTTTGTGCAAAACACAAAGGTAAGGAAATGATCGAGACGGAGGGAGTATGTTTTTATTAATAGAAAGCAAACTCCTGCAATCAAACACCTAATTAAGTTAAAAGCTTCGTTCCACTTTGACAGCTAATAAGTCGTTATTATTAGTCAAATTACCACAAAACACTAACTAAAAAGTTAGGGTAAGTGGGTATCGTATCCACAAGGAAGAGGGAAAGTCTAATATGCGAATTCTATGCGGAAAAGAAATAAACAAAAGAAATAAAGCAAATAAAAGGGGGGTTTTTGGTTTGAGTTTGAGTAAAAGGGAAATAAACGATATATCAATTTGATTAAAGCGACTCTAGGTGATAATCTATTCTAACACCCTAAATATAACAAGTTTTACCACTCTCTAATATTACCAATTTATTAATAATCCCGATTTTAACCAATTAATCCTCTTTTATGGGGAAGTTGAGCAACCGCTACCAAATTCCCTTCCTTTTAGTCCTAATTTGTCTAGTGACCATTCAAACAAATCACAACCAAAGGCATGAAAAGCAAGGATTAATAAAGGATTAAGAATAACCCAAATTAGTATCTAATTAGCCGCAACCGCGACACTAATCAAATCTAATCTATTAGTTGCCTAATTAATTCCCCAGTCACAAGTTAGTCATAACCATACACTAAACATGTGAAAGTTGCTTCCTTTAGGGTTAATAATCAATGACCACCAATAATCAACCAAGCATAAAAAATACTCAATTCAATCTAATCAACCAATTAGAGAAAATAAAGGTAAATCAAGCAATTGAAGAACAAGGACTTAATTATAATGAAATTAAAGGCAAATTAGAGAGAAAAATACTGACTAATACATAGGATGAAAAATTTGATTACACCAAGAGTGTAGGAGGGGGATTAGTCTCGCATACTAATTATTACAACAATATTTGAGATGGAAATAATAAAAATACTAATTTTCCTTGAGTTTCTCTCTCTAAAATTAAGAACAAGATGCAAAAACATAATGAAAAGTGATTAGCACTAGGGAGGGGTTCATGCCCCTTTATTTAATCTAAGTACAAAAATACTAGAAAACAAAATAGCTATTTAGGCAAAGAAACCGTCATTAGCCTCGAGGAAACTTCCCGGAAGCTAACTTTCTCGACTTGAGGAAACAGATCCTCGAGTCGAGCGAGAGAAGTCTCGACTCGAGGAAATGGTATCTCGAGTCGAGAAATTCAAAACTCTCGACTCGAGATGCACATCTCTCGACTCGAGACGTACCCGTCTTGACTCGAGACAGGGTGTTCTCGAGTCGAAAAGTGTCTGATTCTTCAGCTTTTCTCTCATCTCCTCGGCTCGAGAGAGTGTGTGAATCCCGACGCATTGATGAGCTAACTTCTCCTCGAAACTCGCTCCAACTCATAGCTCGATGTTGTATTTCCGCCCAAGGGTCGCCAAAGGGTCTTAGCAACCAAAATCCCGTAAAACCATCGAATAAGCTCCAAAAAAACTGCGAATGATGTGGTCCACGAATCACGATAAAACCATGCTCAAATAGACCCTAAGACGTCTAAATCACGCAGATTAATACACTACATTTACACCATATCACACTTAATTTGTGATTTAGTTTAAAGCTTCCACATTGTAGAAATATCTTTTTCCATAGTTTACTTTACTGACTGTGTCGATAAAAAATTGAAGTAGTTTACTTTTGTTTGAATGCTGATCTTGTCTCAACTCCTACTATGTTATTGTGTTTATAGTAGCAGTTCCATAATGCAACCCAACAGCTTCTTGTTTTCACTATTATTGCATTAATGAATATCTCAGTTTCTAAGTAAAAAAAAAAATGTAATTTGTGTCTTCTGTGTCATAAAACATATGACTAATGGTGATATGAAACTAAGCTCATGTTAGCTTAGAAGTGGGTATGTTTCCATATCAATATGTAGAATTCCTACTGGTGGATCGCTTAGCTTCTACCTTCTTGGTTATTCAGTTATTTCTCATCTATTTTTGTCCTTCCTGCAAATACAATCCTTATATTTTGATTTATGATGTTATCTATAGTGACAATGGCAAAGAAGAATGAGTAACGTAAGGGTAAGGAAATTGCGAGTAGGAAGAAGGCTGATAAGAAAAAGAGTGGTACAAAGAAGGTTGCTGGCAAACTTTGAATTGGAAACATCTTCAGAGGAGGAATCTGATTTTGACTATTGTTACAATAGTGATTATGATTCCGGAAATGACAATTATCTAATGAGGTAAATCACCAAATACTCTGAAAGTTCCATTGTTATGTATATTATTCACTTATATGCTATGATGATATATGTAAATGCAATGTATATGTAGAAATCGGCTAAGCGTAAACGCGTGAAGAGGGGATCCAAAGTTGTTAAACATCTGAAGCCTCTAGATATGAGTTCCGTAAGTAATAAGCCATATCTGTGTTGTGCGATATTGTTACATACTCTGGAAAGATTCTTGTATGTCATTGATAGGTTTTTATTTTAAAATTGTTATTTGTAGGGTGTTGGAGCTGAAGTTATACGCGATTGTAGGGTATTACAAGCCTTTGAGGATAGATTTGGGAAATCTAAGATCAGTTCATCAATGATTTAGTGTGTGTTTTGTTTTGTCAGAGTTTTGTCCATGTTATGTGAGCACTTATGATGTGCACTCTCAATGGTCTAAGAACTAAAAGTTCAAGTTTAGAGTGTGAAGGGTAAGGCATCTGTCTTGGCGTGCAGTGTGTGAAGGGCAGGGCATCTACCTTTCTGCGCTGCCTCTATCACTGCCATAATAAGTTAAGCCATCAAGCCTCATTAGCTGATTTTGATTGGTGTATTTGTTGATCATGTGAACACTTACGATTTTCACTTTTACAACATGACATGAATTTTAAGGCTAAATTTTGTGGAGCATGGACATTAAGGAGAGATATCTAGAGTACACTTGTTGGCAGACTTAGCCAACCATTCTTAATGAGGAATTTACGGCCTTAATACTATAAGAAAAATCACATTGGTAAAATCAAAACATACGATCCAATAAAGTCACAAGCATCATTCATGATACATGCATTTGACCCCATCTGTAGCTTTAGATAACAGATGTCATAAGTCATAACTCACTGTCAGTCTCAAATTAATGTACATAGATTCCATCAACATTCTTGCCTACTACCTACCAGGGGTGAGCAAAAAAAACTCGATCCGGTTTTGCGATCCGTACCCGATATGGTACCCGGTTTCAATTACCCGAAAATGCGGGTTGTAACCGGGTCGGGTACGGGTCACTAAAAATACAAGCGGGTACCCAATTTTTGACCCGGTTTAGAATTTAATAAAAAAAATAAATAAATATAAACTAACTTTAACCTAGTACAATACTACACGTCCAAAAAAAACTATATGCTATCACGCATTAAGCCATTCACGCCTATCACTCTATCAGGCTATCTGTATCACTCTTAATTCGTTTATCAATTCTTTAGGTTGCACTTTGTTGTCCTTCGCAATCGCAATTATTCGCCATCATCTCCAATCAGTCCACAATATTATTCAATTTGCGATCAATCACAAGTTCGCAATTGCGCTTCGGTGCCCTTCGTTCAGATATTGGTAACACATGTACATTTGTTTTTAATTCCTGTAAATAAATTGTTAAACAGTCGATTTTGTTATGAATGTGTGTCATATGATTGTAAGCGAAAAGTAAACATTGTCATATGTCGTTGCTTTTAAGATTGCTAACTTATATGATCACTAAATCTTAGCCTAGGTGTGTAAGTACGTATATTATATTGGTTTCATGATTCTTTGTCATAATTAATGGAGTATATTAACTTATTAAGTTTATTAGGGGATTAGGTTTGAGATTTTGTCTCATTATGAAGGTTGTGTTTGCTGGTCAAGTAATGTTGCGATATTCACATGCACATGCACTTAATAAAGCCTCTTGAAAGTGTAAACTATAGTGGAGCAACTGGTCAATTACTACTTATAAAGGTATGGTGTTTCATATTTGCGAAACAAAATCGTGTTTGTTATGTATTTGTTTTATCATGTGTGCAGAAAAGAATGACATCAAGTTTCGATGAGAATGCATTTACTCCAATGACGAGAGTGTGGCTGACGTACTAGATCACATTAGTGAAGCTGCCGATGCTAATTGAATGGAGACGACATGGATCTTCCCAATGTTACCTAAAACAATGATCCAAGACGCTCAACAAGTCAAAAGAGGGGAAAAGGAAAACCACCAAGAGTACCAAAATCTCGCAATAATGTAAGTGATGATCTTAGTGTAGGTAAAAGAAAAAATGAATTTCCATTCTGGGAACATTATATCAAGGCCCCTAATCGTGACTTTGCTGACTGTATGTATTGTGATAGACAGATATCTTGTAAGGTTTCTAATGAGACTACAAGTTTAGGTAATCATCTTAAGAGATGCCCAAAGATGCCTGCTAATGTGGATACGAAACAAAAGTTTCTTAATTTTGAACCTACCACCGTCGTTAATGATGATGGTTCGATTCAAACTTTAAATGTTCCATCTTTGTGGTGTTTTGATGCCGTGGCTACTAGAAAATCACTTGCTAGAATGGTTATAGTGGATGAATTGCCTTTTACATTTGTGGAGCGAGAAGGATTTAGACAATTTTTCAGGGACATAAACTCTCAATTTGAAGTTCCTTCACGATTCACTGCTGCTCGTGATTGTTACGCTATTTTCATTGACGAGAGTAGAGCTGGCAGCGGGCCGGGCCGTGTCGGGCTTCGTGCCGGCCCGTCGTGCCCAATCACCCCGGAGGCCCGGCACGGGCACGGACTTCGTGCCTTCGGGCCGGGCTCGTGCCGTGCCGAAATTTTAAAACTCGTCCCGAGCACGGCACGAGGCACGTCGGGCTCGGGCCGGGTCGTGCTCGTGCTCGGGTCGTGCTCGTGCTTCGGGTCGTGCTTCGGGTCGTGCCCATGGTTCGGGTCCGTCGGGCCGGGGTCGTGCTTCGGGTCGGGCCTTTAAAAAAAATTCCAAAATTATTTTTTTCCAAAATTATGGATTTTGCATATTGTTTGTGCAAATTTATTATTTTTCATATTTATTTAATTGATTAAAATAAACTAAAGAAGTGAGACAAAATATAACTGAAATACCTCATATATATTTATTAATAGTCGAAGAGAGTTACAAATATAGATTATTGATACTAATGCTTTATTGATTAAACATAGTTAAATACTACGAAATAGTATACTACTCCAAAATAATGTAAAGTGATAAAATGTCATGAATCATATTTATTCATGAGTTGGTGATTGTTGGGATGTTGTGCTTGATTCGTCGGAGCTAATATCGTTATCAATGTTTTCGACGCCTTGACATTGTGCTTCCGCATCCAACCAATCCTTGTAGCACACACACATTTCAAGGGTGTCTGATCTCAAACTTGTTCTTTTTTCATCCAATACCCTTTTAGAAGCACTAAAGGCACGTTCCGAAGCAACCGAAGAGACTTGAATGCTAAGGAAGTCTTGTGCCATTGCAGACATCACCGGAAGTTGCTTACGTTGATCTTTCCACCAAACCAAAAGATCCAAGTTGCTCGAAGCTTCATCTGAAAAAGGACCCATATGATCATAATTCAAATACATTTGATACTCGGCCAAGTCGGATCTAGTAGATTGTCCCACATTTGCCCCTCTTTGATTAATTTTGGATTTAAGAGTAGCATACTTTGTACTCATGTGATCACCACTACTACCTGCACCGGAATGTGAAGACGATATACGACTTCTTGAACCAAAACGAGACTCGTAATTACTAAAAACATTAAAGAAAGCAGTTCTAATCTCATCACTATATGAATCTATATCGAAATCTAAGTTCATCATCTCCATATAGTATTCAATCAAAGAGACAGTACCATCAAATTTCCACCTAGGGTCTAAAATCATGGTAAAAACATAAACAAGTGGAATTTTTTTCCAATACTTAAGAAATTTTGCCTCCATTTTGGGTAAAAACCCACTATAAGAATCCGAACCACGATTATTAGAAAATAGTTCTGCAATGGAAATAATGTTTGAAAGAAAATGAGGAGAAGTTGGCTTATAAACATGAGAGAAAGATTTAGTTGCATCGGAAAAAGTTTCTAAAAAATCAAAATACATTTGCATATTGTTCCAATGCGTATCAAGTAAAGGGTTATCGGGAAAAATAGCATTCCAAAAGTTAGTCAAAGGCACTCTATATGGAATAATAGCGGACAACATAATATACATAGAATTCCACCGAGTGTTATTTTCGCAAGGAAATTTTCTATATTTCACACCAATTTCTCGGCAATAATTTCTCCATGCTTGACGTCTTACCTTGTTGGTGTGCAAGTGAAGAACTACAGTTCTAAAATAATCATGATATTGTCTAAGTCCTTCAAGACCATCACTTACACATAAGTTTAAAATATGACAAGCACATCGCATATGCAACAAATCGCCGTTCAAAAGAACGTCATCTAGACTACTTTTTAGCATATTAGCCACAGCCGTCATACTTGTGGCGTTATCAAAAGTAAGTGATAAAATTCTAGATTTAATACCATAATCAGAAATGCCATTAAGAATAATGTTATGCATGTTTACGGCATTATGAGGATGCTCTAACTTTGAAAAGCAAATAATACGTTTTTGTATTTTCCAATGAGCATCTATCCAATGAGCAGTAATGCATATATAAGAAATACCAATACCGGAATCCCAAGCATCAGCGGTTAAATTAAACCTACATGTCAAAGAAGCAAATTCAGAAATTAATTGATGCTTCATAGTTAAATATTGTGCCATTGCATTGCTTTTGCATGTTCTCCTTCCCGTTGGCTTGTGCTCGGGGTTGTTTGAAGTGACATAATTATTAAATGACGGATGCTCAACACTTAAAAATGGACTTTCCATTTGAATAACCATTTTAGATAATTGTGCACTACAATGATCATAATCATAAACATATTGCTCTTTTCCTTTGGATTTAGACATGTAATTGTCCATTGATCTTTGACTACTATCGGGCAATTTAGAACACATTTTCATGTGTCGAAGCAAATGGCCGGTTCCGTTTTTTGATTTGCAAGTAAATATAGTACTACAATGCACACACATGGCTTTTAACTTGTCAACGGTTTGGATAAAAGATTGCCATACGGGACTTGCTCTAACTCTATTTCTAATTGGTGCCATTTGTTCTTCGGTCATCCAAACATCCGTGGGATCGGGCGGGATGGTTTGATCCAAATTTGTGGACGTTTGTGTGGAATCTTCTTGTGATTGTTGAAATGTGGGAATTTGAGGTGGAATTTGTGGTGGAATTTGTGGAGGTCGTTGATCAAAAGTGGGATGTTGTGGCATAAAAGGAAAAGTATTAGTAAATGAAGGTGGAATTTGTGAGGGTCGACTATCAAAGCCGGGAGGAGTTGAAAATAAATTTGTCGGAGTTATTCTTAGATTTTGTTGTTGATTAGGATCCAAAGCAAACGGTGTAAAAGATTGCCATTGCATGTTTTGTGGGTGGGAAGGAGTATAATTTGTGAATTGGTTCATGTCCGTTGCTTGGGTGGGTGGTGTTTGAGGGGATGATGTAGATTCATCCCGGAGACGTGATCTTTTGGAAGTGGAAAAAGGGTTTTGGAAATTTTGTTCCATAGCCAACAATTATGTAATGTAAATAATATAATTAATTATATTGTGTGAAGTTGTGAACTAATGCAAAATATAATTATGTGAACTAATGCAAAAATAACATGCAACAATGAATATAATGTTTGAAAATATAAAGTAAAGAAATTTCTCCCCCAAAATCGGTTTCGGAATAAGTGCGTCTAGCTTTTGAGAAGCTTGGTATTTGATCGATTCACGACTTAGAACCTTGGAGGTTGGACTTCGACCCTTCACCTTTTACTCTAATTTCCAAAATTAACAATTGAGTAATTATAATAAAATTTTAGATAGTATATATATTATATATTATTTGAGTAAGTAATTATATATATAAAATATTACAAGCAATTAGAGAGAGAAATATATAAGAGAATATTATACTAATGTTTTTAGTAATTGTAATGACTAATTAATATAAGATATAATTTAGGAATTGTGGAATTAATATATTATTTGAGTAAGTAATTTGTATTTATAATATTGCAATGGAGAGATAAATGTGTATGAGAAAAGTGTAAAAAAGATGAGTAGAAGAGTTGGAATGAATTGTGAAAAATTGAGTTGAAGTGTTGGGTATTTATAGTAATTGTGTATGGAGGGATAAGTGGTGTATAAGTAATTGGAGAAACTTAAAAAAAAAAAAAAAAACAAAACACACCAACTCACCAAGTAGCCGTTGAAGTAGCCGTTGCCTTCTTCCAACGGTCTTCTTTTTCGGGCCGGGCCGGGCCGGGCTTTGGCGGGCCGTACCTAGCGTGCCTAATTTCGGGCCTAGAACGGGCCGGACCATCGTGCCTCGTGCCGGGCCGTGCCAAAGCACGGCTTCTTCCCCCATTTCAAAGCCGTGGCCCGGATCAAGCACGTCGTGCTTCGTGCCGGGCTGGCCCGATACCATTTCGGGCCGTGTTCGTGCCCGGGCCGGGCCGGGCCGGCGGTCGGGCCGCCCGTGGCCCGCGGCCCGTGATGCCAGCTCTAGACGAGAGGAGAAAGTTGTCTTATAGGATTTGTCTTACCATAGATTGTTGGACTTCAGGTCAAAATCTAGGTTATATGTGTTTGACTGCTCATTTTATTGATGATGATTTAAATTTGCATAAAAGAATCCTTAATTTTTGTCAAATTCTTGAGAAGTGTTTGTCTGCATGGAACTTGAAATACATCTTGACTGTTATCGTAGACAATGCTAGCTCTACTGATGTTGCTGTTGATTATCTTAGGAATATGTTTAATAATTCGGAATCTGATGTTATGGAGGGAAAATATTTGCATATGAGATGTGCTGCTCATATTTTGAATTTGGTTTTTAGAGATGGCTGGCAAGATATTGCCAAATCCGTTATGAAAATTCGCACTTTCGTAAAGTATGTGAGGTCTTTACCTTCTAGAAGGAAAAGTTTAAGGCAACTATTGAGGAAATGAAATTAGAGAGTAAGAGTCTAGTTTGTTTGGATGTTGAAACTAGATGGAATTCTACCTATTTGATGTTTAAAAGTGTTGTGAAGTTTAAGAAGGCTTTTGGCTGTATGTTGATGAAAGATTCTACCCTTAAGAAAGAAATGGGGAAGATTGGTGATAACCTTACAAATGAAGAGTGGAAACAAGTGCCTCATATATTGCCCTATCTGAAAATTTTCTATGATGCCACATTGAAGATGTCTGCTTCTCGTTGTGTCACTAGTAATTCTTATGTGGAAGTGATATTTGGTGTTGGTCAAGTTCTTAGTGAACATTTTCAACATGAAGATGAAGGCATTAGAAAAATGGCATCTCAAATGAAGAGCAAGTATGATAAGTATTGGGGTAAGATTGAGAAATTGAATTTGCTTATCTTTGTGTCTGTTATCCTTGATCCAAGATGGAAAATGGTGTATGTTGAATGGATGGTCAAAACTGCATATGGTGCGGATAGAGGTGGTCGTTTGGGTTTGAACATCAGGTACTTCTTCCAGAGATTATTTGATTTTTATGCTTCTACGGTGGAATTCAAAGATAGTGAATATTCTTCTTGTTCTTCTTCTATAATTTCGACTACTTTGTCTTAAAAGGAAAAAAAATAAGGATGAGACTTTTAACTTTGGTGCTCTTTTGAGTGATAAGTTTGAAATTAAAGTTGGTGGTGGACAAGTTGAAAAGAAGACAGAATTTGAGAAGTACTTGGAAGATGCTCGTGAAAGTAGGGAATTATCTTTTAATATCTTACAATGGTGGAAAGATAGCCAGAAAAGATATCCCATACTTTCTAGAATGGCTTGAGATGTGCTTGCCATTCCGGTTTCTACTGTGGTTTTAGAGTCCGCCTTTAGCACCGGTGGTCGGGTTGTTGATTCTTTTCGTACCTCGTAACTCCAAGAATGGTGAAGGCTCTTATATGTGCGCAAGACTGGCTTAGAAAAACTCATAGCCCACTCATTATAGAAGAGAGCTAACTTGAGTTAGAGAAAATGGAAGAAGGTAAGTTTCATTTTCGTTTTTCCATCATCTACAATGTATTTAAATTTTTTATCAACTATGTATGTTCGTTTCTTATAAAATTGCATGTCTATAATAGTAGTTTTCTTTGCTTGTTTAACTCTAGGGCAGAGTTGGTCTTGGAGCAACCGGTTATTACTATTTAAGAAATAGATGATTGATATTTGATAGATGATGCACTGGTGCTTGCGAATTGCGGCCAATTGTTATTTATTTTTAGGTGTACTTTATCAAAGATTTTCAAGATTGAAAAATTTGTACTGGACATATTAAATTTGTTAGGTGTTGTCTTTTTAAGAACAATGTAAGGATATTTTTTTCAGTTTTGTTTTATGCGGATTGGAATAACTTATGCATTATTAAAATTTGAAAATAGCAAAACTGAAAATTACGGGTACGGGTACCCTGTTTTCGGGTACCCTGTTTTTCGGGTACCCGAAAACCGGGTCCCGGTTAAACAGGGTCGGGTATGGGTCAAGATTTTTTACAAATTTAACGCGTCGAAACCGGGTTGGGTATCCGGTTTTGCTCACCCCTACTACCTACTATGGCTACTGATTTGTGAACGTCCTGTTTAACCAATTCAGTGTGTTGTGGTTTGTCATAGGTCTACCCTTATTTATCTTGTTATTCTATAATTGCAGCAACCAAATGTGAATTGTCGAGTTGAGGCATTTGGAATTGATGTGTCGGAGTTAAGTCCTCGGAATAAGGGTTTGGAAGAGATGGGATTTGGTCATTTGATTCATTTTGCTGGTAAATCCTTCCCACCCCTTATGTGCTATTGGTTGATGTCATCCATATCGAATGGTTCTGATTGTTGATGATAAGACAGAGTTTAAATTATCAAAAATCCAAGTTAATTTGTGTAATATCCCGAAAATTTGGTATATTTTATAATAATATTTTAGTATTAATAACTAATTTACTCTAGCGAAAAACGATTGTAGTTGTAGTTTTGTGAGTCGTTTCAAAAACGGGTTTCGAAATGAGTTTTAAATTTAGTTTTCTCTTTGGGTCATTCTATTTTGATTTGGACCCATTTCTAACTACTACAAATTATATCAACGCAATACCTTGGCCAAAACCCCAAAGTCAAACCCAAACCAAATAAAAATAAAGGAGAAAGAAAATTAGAAAAAAAAAAAAAGAAAACAAAATAAATAAAAACAAAACCCTCTTCTCTCTCTCTCTCTCTCTCATTACACGACATAAACCCCCTATATAAAATGGAGCTTACCCTGTTTTCTTCCTTTCTTTTCGTCATTCTTCTTCACGCAAACCCGCCGCCACCGCTCAAACACAGGCCAACCGCCCTTGCTCCGACCCTACGTGATTTATGACCACCGCACCACCTCCTCTTCCTCCTTTAACTTCCGTGGGTAACGCCTCCGTCACATCTTCCCCTGTTTTCGGCTTCCTCTTTAAAACGTGATTAACAAGTGTGTGCTTAAGATTTAATTTGTGTTTCATTGGTACTAATAGATGTTATGATTAGTGGGAAATCGATTTGAGTTAGTTTTATGCACAACGAAGTAGTTTTGAGGATTGTTTTGAGTTGGTTTTCACTAATTTCGAATTTGGGATTAATTAGTTTAATTATTTGAATTCGCTCAATTAATTACGGAAGTTATGATTTTAGTATGCTTATAATCTGTTAATTAGGTTTCTTGAATTTTAGTTTGAGATTTAAACTGGGTTTTGTTCAAAATCTACTGGTACGTTTGCAAAATACTTCTTCAAGTCATTTCAATGTTAGGAATTTCAAGGAGAAGAATTTAATAGACTTGAAACTCGGCATAGTCAGGAGCTTTCCAAGGTTCAAGAAGAGATCCTTAATTGAAAAGTCGAAGCCGAGTCGCTTGAATTGAAATGTAAAATGCTTGGAGAAAAGTTTAATTTTGCTATTTCAGAAATCAAGGTCCTCAGAGATCAACTCTTCGAGGGTCAGGTGAACCAATACGTTCAAGGAATAAATGACTACCGGGTGATTGCTCGTCAGGTTTATCAACAGCTTCACCCGGAAGGTGACTTGAGCTTGTTTGAAGCTGTTCTTTCGAGAGCGGAAGTATCCTTCCAAGATCAATTGGACAGTGAGCATAACCCACAAGTATTGGGACAAGCTTGTGAACGGAGAGTTACCCTCGACTTGAACGCTCCTCCAAATAGTGATCCTGACCAGCATGAGGTCCTCTTTGAGTAGCGTCATGCTTTGGAGACTGTACAGCTGTAACCACTCTACCTGACTATCAGGTGTAGGGACTGAGTTCCCTTTATTTTCATAAGCATCCGTTTTCCTTCCTTGTATCAAAAAGTTGCATGAATAAAACGAGCGTTCTTGACATGAGGGTCGACTATTCTTGTTACCACCCTTTCCTTCCCCCTACAGCTTGTGACTCATCTACTATTGATAAGGGACATGATGTAGGAAATGTTCCTTTAATAGGGGACGTGATGAAAGCGAGCATTAGTATCCTCACCATGCTTGCAACGCGATATTCTATCTTCCACTAGTATATGGGTTGTTGAGTAAACACAACTCCACAATAAAGTTTGAGCCCCCACTATTATTTGAATTTTGGAGGAAAATGAAAATAATATTTATTGTGGAATAAATATAAATTCAAAATTGAAGTTGAGCTCCCCAATATTATATGAAATTTGGAGGAAAATGAAAATAATTTTTATTGTGGAATAAATATAAACTCAAAAATGAAATTTGAGCCCCCCAATATTATTTAAAATTTTGGAGGAATATGAAAATAATATTTATTTTGGAATAAATATAAACTCGAAACTGAAATTTGGGCCCCCCAATATTATATGAAATTTGGAGGAAAATGAAAAATAATATTTATTTTGGAATAAATATAAACTCAAAACTGAAATTTGAACCCCCCAATATTATGTGAAATTTGGAGAAAAATGAAAATAATATTTATTTTCAAGTGTAAATCAGTTTTAAAGCGTCCAAATATTGGAGCATCAATTTAGAGCATCCAAGTAGTAGAGCGTCAATTTTAGAGTGCCCGCTACCCCTCCCTAGAGCTTCCGCTACCGCTCTCTAGAGCATCTCCCACTAATTCAACTCTTTTAGAGCTTCCTCTACTACAACTCTTTCCTCCTACTTTAGAGCTTCCTCTTCTCTCCTTCCTCCTATTTTAGAGCTTCCTCTTTCCTCCTTCTATTTTAGAGCTTCCCCTTTCCTCCTACTTTAGAGCTTCCTCTTCCACTCCTTCTATTTTAGAGTTTCCTCTTCCCTCCTTCTATTTTAGAGCTTCGTGTTCCACTCCTTCTATTTTAGAGTTTCCTAGTAGTGGAGCGTCGTTTAAAGCGTCCAAATATTGGAGCGTCAATTTCAGAGCGTCCACTACCGCTCCCTAGAGCTTCCACTACCGCTCTCTAGAGCTTCCGCTGCTACTCCAACTTTTTTAGAGCTTCCAAGTAGTGGAGCGTCTTTTAGAGCGTCCAAATATTGGAGCGTCAGTTTTAGAGCATCCGCTACCGCTCCCTAGTGCTTCCGCTATCGCTCTTCCGCTACTACTCCAACTCTTTTAGAGCTTCCAAGTAGTGGAGCGTCATTTAGAGCGTCCAAATATTGGAGCGTCAATTTTAGAGCGTCCGCTACCGCTTCCTAGAGCTTCCGCTACCGCTCTCTAGAGCTTCCGCTACTACTCCAACAATACTCCTACTCTCACCTTCCACTCTCCCTCTCGTCTTTTATTTTTTCTTCTACTACCTTCTACTGCATTTTCTACCCCTGCTACTGCTCAAACCATCACCTCTCTCATCCTCCAATTTTCCGACTTCATCCTCACTCGCCCAACACTCCTCCAATTTCGACCATAATAAAAAAATCATCATCTCAGCCCCTTTCCAACCTTCATCATTTCGCCTCCTCCTCGCCACTTCTCTCCTCACTCCTCGCCTTCGTTCATCTTCACGCCATCATCACAATCCTCTTCCCCTGCTGCTATGTGATAGCCCAAGACGAGGTGTTTCCCCTGCTGTTCCGACCAAGCTCGGGTACTTTGGTCCTACAACTCGCATTGGCAGTGGCAACGGAGTGTGAGTTCCAGAGGCAGAGGGGTTGAGGATTTGGTCTATGTGACTAAGGCTGCTCGACTTTGGGTCGACTTGCAAGCGTGGTCGACAATCCAGCTATAGGCATGGTGGAGGATGGTCAAGCGGTGTTACTACCACTTTCGAGGTATTGAGTAAGCCTCAATTTCTTTACTCCATGATTTTGATGCTTGAAAATTGTTATATACAATTACTGAATAAAGAAATTGGGTTGTTTGGGTAATTTTGAGTGAAATTGTTTGATAATTTGAGTAGTAATGGAGAAGATTTTGATGTTGTGTTTGAATACTAATTGGGTATGCACACTAGGTGTTTGATGAAATGCCCCATTGAAAAACATTCAAATTTTGGCTAAGTAGTGATGCACACCAAGTGTTTGTAGAAATGCCCATGTGAAATTTGTTCAAAATTTTGGTAAGTATGAGTGCCCACCAAGTGTTTGTAGAAATAACCATGTGAAATTTTCACCATAGGTGATTCTTGTAGGCAACACAACTTTGCTTCGTTTTGTGATGGACTACTCTTGATGTCACCAAGTAGTAGCATCACCCAAGGATCATAATGAACCTCTATAAAGTTGCGCCTTAGTGGCTTAGGGTAGTACGGGACTACCCACGGGCCTAAGATTTTGAGAGAATGTTCTAGAATATTTTCGACTTTCTCAAATTTGTCCTCCACTTTGGATACGAAAAGGGCAATTTTGTGACGGTCTGATATTGTGAAACTGGCAAAACGGTGGTCCATCTGTTTATCAGTTGGTTTGTTTGTCCACTGATCAGAGTTGGAAAGTTGCTTCAATATAAGACTTCATTTTTCCATTCATTTCTCATCACTTTGCTATTACTCTTTTTCTCGGGTTTATTTTGTGGGGAGAGAGCGCCATATTCTCCCTACTGATGGTAGCTACTTGGTGTAGAGCGTCCTCTCTAGAGAGTCGCTCAACTGCTCTGGAGTGTTTGTTCAGAGGAGCGGTGGTCGACAAGCTTCCGTTCCGAGTCTTTCTCTTCTTCCTTTGGTATGTATACCTTCTTTCACTTCTCTTTTACTTTACCTTTAAACTTACAATGCAAGTAGTAGCATGACTTTAGGATGCTTCTCCTTAGAGTGACTCTTGGTGTAATATCCCGAAAATTTTAAAAGTATTTTATATTATTATTTATGAATTATTAATTAGATTATTGTAGTGGAAAATAATTTTTAAATGTTATTTGTGAGTCGATTTCAAAAATGGGTTCGAAAATGGGTTCTAAATTCGGATCTGCTAATTGGGTCATTCCAAGCTACTACAAACATATCAACCCAATACCATAGTGGCCCAACCACAAGACTCAATGCCCAACCCAAAGTAAAAGAAAAATAAGAAATTAGAAATTTGGAAAGGAAAAAGAAAAGAAAAAGAAAAAAAAAAAAAAAACAAGCAAACTCCCTTCTCTCTCCTGTCACACGACACAACCCCCATCCCCTTCTTTTATAAAACAGAGTCCCCTCCCCTGCTTTCCCCTGTCTTCTCTCTCACGCCGCACGCACGCCGCACACCGCCAGCTCGCCACCACCTTTTCTTTCTCCTGCCCAGACCGCCGTCGCCGGCCGACCACCGCCCTACCCCTTTCTTCCTCTTTTGCGCCGTGGGTAACGCCCCTCTTCTCCTCTGTTTTCGGTCCTTCAATCAAACGTGATTATCAAGTCGTTTTAATGCTTTAATTTGTGTTTAATTGATACTAATAGATGCTATGATTAGTGGGTAATCAATTAGAGTTAGTTTTATGCATAAAGGATTGATCTTGATGGTTGTTTTGAGTTGATTTTCATTAATTTCGAATTTGGGGAAATATTAGATTAATTGTCGAATTTGTTCAATTCATTTCGAAAGTTTTGATTTGGGTATGCTTATGATCTAATAGTTAGTGTTCTTGAATTTGGTTTGAAAATTAAATTGGGTTTTGTTCAAAGTTTGTAGAAATTGTAAATTGGGGGATTTTGATTAATTGTTTCTTAATTAGTTTAATTAGTCCAAATTAATTATGATAATCGATATTTCGAAATTTTGATAATTTAAGTAATTATAAACTGATTTTCGTATTTTGGTTAATTTAATTTGTTTTATGTAATTTTATGTAAGTTTATGTAATTTAAACATGTTTTTGATAATTAAAACATAATATAAATTGTATTAATAAATCCTAAATATATTATAATAATTAAGAATTGAATTTTATGAGTTATATTCTGTTTTTTAAACTAATTTTAGGCCTTTATGAATTTTTATAATAGATTGAGTGTTATTTGGGTTTTATTGGATAATTATTGAAATAGAATTATAATTATTGAATAATTGGTAATTGTTTGTTTGAATTTGGTATTGTCATAATCATACATTGCATATAGGATCATATATACTAACATATAGGGATATAGTTGGTTGGTTGGTTGAGAAAGATTGAGTGTTAATTTGAGAATGTTGTTTGTATAATTGTAGAGCCTGAGTTCGTAGACGAAGAGTACTAGTGATTGTTGTGCTATTGAGTTTCCGTTTGCTTGATAAGGGAAGCTAGCATGCTCAACCTTTCTTAAACTTGTAGAAATCTTTTAAAATTATGTGCTATATGTGTTTGGTGTGATGGATGAGAACTTAGTATTATGCTAGGTGGAGAACGATTCAGTTTTCTTTATGATTATTACATTGTACTTGTGTGGTTATTTGCAATGAAAATATAAGTGGTTTTATGTGTGATATTGGTTGTGATTGGTTTATGAATGATTCAAATGGTGAATGTGAACTATGATGGTGATATGGAGATTTGAAGGAGTATGGTGATATGGAGATTTGAAGGAGTATGGTGGTATAATTAATGTGTCGGAGCCTCGGAGTTGCTCCTAATGATTGTGTCGGGGCCTCGGAGTTGCCCCTAATGTGTCGGAGCCTCGGAGTTGCTCCTAATTATTGTGACGGAGTCGCATCGATTCCTAATTACAGCCTCACCGCATCGGTTTATAAGTGGGCTTGGCTCTAGTACTACTCTATTAAGGTTAAAAATACTTAATGGGGGGTGTGCACACTTAAGGTCTAGTAGTCTTTGGTTTGGTATGATATAATAAATTGACAAAGTTGTGAAGTAATACGTTGGATTGGATTGGATTGGAAGTTCGGAGTGGATTCTTTATTTAACTAAGCTTGGATTGATGATTGTGAATTTTGTAAAATTTGATCTTTTGTCGTCGAATTGAATTCCTTTGGTTGATATGATTATGTGCTAAGTGCGTTTTCGAAAATAAAACCTAAAACGTTTTCAAAATCCAGGTAAGGGTTTTGGTTTTCTACGAGTTGAGGTGTTAGCTTACTCAATTTCACTGACTTTTCCAACCGTGGTTTTTCTGTTTTAAATCCACCACAGGTTTGCAGTGATTATTGCATGCGGGAACGACAACTCATTAGATATTAGGTGGACTCTAAGTTATTAGACAATTTATTATACTTAGACTACTTCATATTTCATATTTCAGATTGTTGTAATTTAATTAGGGGATTGTAATACACTATTTTAGACTATTAGACATTTGTAGTTTGGCTTCTGAAATCTCCTTGCATTTGGGTCTTTGACTCGAGTGCGGAGTGACACCTCTTAATTTCCTTATTTGTGTTGTTTTTGAAAAGGAAAGGAAATTTGGGGGTGTTACACTTGGTCTTGTCCTTGATTCCCTACTTGACCTTCTGCTCCTACTTTTATGTGCAGGATTATGTCTTTTGGGAATCGTGGCGCGGACCAAGCAGACCATTAGGAGGCACCCTCTCAGCATAGAAGCTAGAAGAAAAATGGCCCGAGAGCATGTGTCTAGCTCCGATTCTTCTGGAATAGAGCATAATACCTTTTCTTCCCACCGGTCGCAGTCTGAGTCATCCACTCTTGAGGGTATTTCCACACTTGAGGGTACTTCTGAACTGGAGATAGAGGGTCTAGAGGGAGTAGAGAGGGAAGGAAGCGGTAAGAGTGACATTCCTTCGACCAATTCACATGACCCTCGTAAGGCAGTATGTTGTTTGAAATGGTTGAACACCCTCCGTCAAGGTGAGGAGAAGGGTGGTAAGCTTGCACATAAATTCTCTCTTCCCTATGGTATGAAATTTGTATTTTATTCACCGGGTAGTACTATACTAGATCTTTCTAAAAATTGTCTAGGAGTGTATTACCGTGCTTTCGACTTCGGTTTGAGATTCCCCCTCCACAGTGTTATTGTTGAGGTATTGAACCTCTTAGACATTGTCCCAGGCCAGCTTATCCCGAGTTCTTGGATTGATCTTTGCTTTTTCATTGCTGCTTGTTCTGTGATGAACTTACATTGCTCAGCAAATATGTTTTTTGGAGGTGGTTCGTTGTCAGAATGCTTCAATGCGAAAATACTTCTATTGTAAGGCAGAATTTATGACCGCCTTGAAGAAGCCTAAGCTTGGTGTATGGCATTCTAGGTTCTTATGGGTGTATAGTAAGAATTGTTTTGGAACCATTCGTACTGAGTGGAACCACGATCCTCCGCTTATCTCATCTCTGAGATACCATATGTCTCCCCGCTTAACCGAGGATGAGGAGTTTACGCGCAAGTACCTTAAGTCAATCACTATTCCTTTGCCTCCGGGTGACCCTTTGTCATTCCCATCTTATTGGCTTCCAAGTCTCAAGCTTCTCTCAAATGAAGCATTTCTTTCTCTTACTGGTTTGAGTAAGGGTTTGACCATGGGTATCTACCCATTCCTTATGTTTTCGTATGCATTGTTGCAGTTCTAAATATAACCATTGTTTAAACTTTTCTTGTATCAGGTGAAGCTCGCCAGTTCATGAAACCATCAGACATCCTCCTTGAAGATCCAAAGGACTATCGAAAGAGAGCATGGGCTTTAACTCTTGGTAGTCGGAAGGTAATGCTTGAACCTTCTTGTACGTAAACTTTTGGGTCATAAATGCTCTACTGAGTTCTAATTCTCCGCTCTTTTGTGTGCAGCTTCCAGACGCACCCCTTCCTAGTAAGTTGGCAAATGGTCCGGGTGATGCGACCTCTATCGCTGGAGCTTCTTCGAGCCAGGGCCGTGCTACCCTTTCAGTCGCTACTCCTCCTATAGGGTCTGACCCTATAGGAGGGGTAACTACTACTTGTGTTGTAGCCTCGTCCAGTTGCTATCCTACTACTACTTCCATGATTGATCCTCCGACCAAGCCCAAGGTTTCTAAAGGAAGTAGTTCAGGCAAGACGCACTCAAAGAGAAGAGGGGAGTAGGAGCGGAAGAAGGAGAAGAAGAAGAAACGTCCACATGCTTCCAGGGACGCTCCCACTCCGGCTCCTAAGCTTCCTCACTCGGGAGCTTCCCCTCTTACTCGGGAGCAACTCAAAGTGCCTACTACTTGGAGTATATATTTCTCATCAGTTTTTTTTATAGTTTGTCCTTGACATAGATTTTTCTTTGTCAACTTCTCTTGTCGCTTCAAGCTCAGTCGACACCGAAGGTGCCAAAGAGTACCCAGCTCTTACTGTTGCAATGCCTTCCACTCTCGGCCTTAGCTTGCGGTCAAAGGGTCAAGACCCTCTATCCTTTGCAGTTGCCATTAGAGAGGAGCAGGTTAGCTAACCGAGCAGGTGTTTGAGCAAGTTCCATCTTTTGACCTCTCTCGCCTCTCGAAGCGGAATGTGAAGCAGACCCATGGCCTCAAGGTCTCATTGACTAATGTAAGAGTTTACTACTTAATGTCTCAGAAGAACATGTACTAGTGGTGCCTTGACAAGCTAATAAGTCGTTATTATTAGTCAAATTACCACTATTCCTACTAAATTAGCAAGGGTAAGTGGGTATCGTATCCACAAGGAAGAGGAAAAGTCTAATATGCGAATTCTATGCGGAAAAACTAAAAACAAATGAAATAAAGCAAATAAATGGGGGGTTTTTGGTTTGAAAGTTTGATTAAAGCGAAATAAACGAAATATCAAGTTAATTAAAGCGACTCACGGTGATAATCTCTTCTAACACCCTAATTTAGTAAGTTTTACCTCTCTCTAATATTACCAATTCATTAACAATCCAGGTTTTAACCAATTAATCCTCTTTTATGGGAAATTTGAGCAACCGCTACCAAATTCCCCTCCTTTTAATCCTAATTTGTCTAGTGACCACTCAAACAAATCCTAATTTGTCTAGTGACCACTCAAACAAATCACAACCAAACGCATGAATAGCAAGGACTAATAAAAGATTGAGAACAACCCAAATTAGTATCTAATTAGCTGCAACCGCGACACTAATCAAATCTAATCTATTAGTTGCCTAATTAATTCCCCAATCACAAGTTAGTCATAATAATACACTAAACATGTGAAAGTTGCTTCCTTTTAGGCTAATAATCAATGACCACCAATTATCAACCAAGCATATGAAATACCCAATTCTAATCTAGTAGCTAATTAGATAAAACAAGGATGAATCATGCATTAAAGAACAAGGAATTAATTATAGTGAAATTAAAGGCAAAATAGAGAGAAAAAATACTTACTAATACATAGGATGAAGAATTGATTACACCAATAATCTAGGAGGGGGATTAGCCTCCCATACTAAGTATTACAATAATATTTGAGATGGAAACCATAATGAAAATGCTAATTCTCCTTGAGTTTCTCTCTCTAAAACTAAGAACAAGATGCAAAAATATAATGAAAGGGTGAGTAGTCACTAGGGAGGCGTTTCATGCCCCTATTATTCAATATAAGTCCAAAAGATACTACAAGACGAAATAGATATTTTTTAGGCAAAAAGAAACCGGGGAAAGCCCATGAGAAACTTCGCGGAAGCTAGCTTCCTCGACTCGAGTAAAGCAATCCTCAAGTCGAGCGACAGAACCCTCGACTCGAGGAACACCCTCCTCGAGTCGAGCGAGAAAACTCTCGACTCGAGGATACCCTCTCTCGAGTCGAGAATCTTGTTCTTCTAAATACCCGTCCTGTAAACTCTGCTCGACTCGAGGGAAGTAATCCTCGAGTCGAGATTACTGCCCTCGAGTCGAGGTAACGTCTCCTCGAGTCGAGGGACTGTGCGCAGGGCAATCTTCGAACGGGCATAACTCTAACCTCCGAACTTCATTTTGAGCTCATAATATATCGTTGGAAAGTTAAGACAATGAATTTTCCTCTCCAATTGGAATTTCTGTAAAATATCTTTCGGTTAGAGAGTTATGATCCAATGAAGGTGGAGGTGATGGTGTGTGGTTCTCGGAGTGTGGTCAAGCGATCTTCTCCTCGAATCTTGCTGCAACTTGTAGCTTGATCCCCTAGTGTTGTCCGAGACTCACTAAAAGGGTCTAAGGCCACCAAAAACTCGTAAAACCAATGAATAATCTCCAAAAATACTTCGAGTGGTGTGGTCTATGAATCACGATAAAACCATGCCCAAATAGATACTAAGGCGCCTAAATCAACCGAATTAACACACCACATTTACGTCACATCAAACTCCCCCATGCTTACACCATTACTCATTCTCGAGTTATCTAATTCTCCGCGCTTAACACCTAGGTCTCTCTTATAGCACGGGGTGAGTCACAACCTTCAAACTCCTCCAAAACAAAGAATCGCAAGCCATCAAAACACTCAAAAGGTGCTAGTTAGAATTGAAGTGGATGAAATGCTCAACACCCCAACTCTAACCATCTTATCCTCCCTCTCACACACTCTAAGTTCGGGGAAACTAACACACACCACGTTTCCCCCATGCTTGGCTCATCGACTCCCTCAAAGTCATGCTTGAAATGAAGCTATCGAGCACAACTCACCTCTTATCAATCCACCGGCGCCCCTATCATCACAATGCAAGATGATTTCTAACCTAGAACCACCAATTCCTATCACCGAACCTCCTTATAACTCCCGTAGTGATCCTAACCTGTTACGCCCCAACTCCTCTTCTTATGTTGCCCGCCATGGATTACATTTTTTTTTTTTTTTTTTTTTTTTTTTTTGCAAACGGAAAAGAACATCACACCTATATTACAAACAAAGTGACAAATGCCAAACCGAATTACAATATCATGCCAAGCGTCTCCCCCATACTTGAACCTCGTCATTGCCCACAATGACAACCAACACCAACCAAAAGATTGGCAACAACGAGTTAGGTAGGGGGAGTATCATCAACTCATCCACTCACCATCCCATACAACTAGGAACAAAGAACAAATGGTCTCATCTCATCAAATAAGGAAATGACAGGCTCTCGGGCCAAGAGACACTCACTCTACCTCACTCCCCTATCTTCCTCGAAAATAAATCCATCCCTCGTCTCACTATTTCATCTCCCTTATGAACGATATCAACAACGCGTCATCCTCCAATAACAACAAACCATCCAAAAACAACCTAACCAAAATAAACCAAACAAGGCTATTTTATTGGTTTAAGGGGTAAAATGGGGTGGGTAGAATAAGAATAACGGGGGAAGCAAACGCGGCGAGGCACAAAGAGAGATGGTATAGAAACAAGTTAGTGAAACGGGTGGGGAGTGGTGGTTAGAATCATGAGAAAGAGACAAGTTAAGGGGAAAGAAAACATACCTCGTGTGAGCTCCATTTCCCTCGATTACCGTAAAAACAAGTGGCTCATGGTCAAAAGACCGGTAGAAGAGCCACGCTCTCATCTCACAACCCCCGTCTTCCTCAAAATATGTCGCCTCCTATCACCTTACGAAACTTCCATCTCCCTCTTGTGTTTGTTGGAGCATAATGACCCCACTACAATAGTTGTCCAAATAACCAAAATAAAATAGACCATTTTGTAATACCTTTGTGAGTTTGGGGCCAAAATGTAGATGGTTTGGGACAAACAAGCATGTGGAACAAACGGGTGGGGAAATATGAAGAGAGATGGTATAAAACATGGGACAAAAAGGGGTGAAGGAGCGACTTGGTTAGAAATTAGATGGGGAAAAAGTGTAAGGAAGAGAGGTATTCATACCTTGGCATTCATCATGGATGGCAAGTGTCACAAGCTAAGAAAATGAAGAAAACAAACGCCAAAAACGAATAAAATCAAATAAAATAATAAGTTTGGGTTGCCTCCCAAATAGCGCCATTGTTTAATGTCGTTGGCTCGACCCATGCTAGAGAATCACCCTAGAATTACCCACACCAAAAATTAAGAGTGGAACAATTCAACGCTCTTAGAAGCTTGTCGAATGATATGGAATACATCTCAAAAGAGTGACAATAGAAAACATTAGCAAACAACAATGCATAAACAATAAAGGCAAAATCATGAAGACAAGGATTTTTCGGACCTCTATGCTCATAATTGTCTTCTAAGTCATCATCTTTAGACCTATGATTAGACAAGTTTGGAACATGAAGTAAAGAAGAATGATGGTAATTAATCCAAGGGAGTTTGGGGTTTAAGCATATGGATTTGGTCATTATCTCTCTACTCCCAATCTTCTTTAAAAGTACAAGACTCTCCGACTACTCTAATGTGTTGTTCAAAGAAATATTAAAAGATATATCAACATTTAACTCATGAGTCAATGTGAGATCATCAAAAATTTCCAATGGTACAATCTCAAGATCAATGGACAAAGTCGATACAATCAAAGAAGAAGAAGACTCATTGCAATCCACATAATTATCATCATCTTCACAAAAGACAAGCTCCTCTCTCCATTGAATAGCATCATGCTCACTTTTAAAAGAAGGAATGTGCAGGTCAAACACTTTTTTAGACTCAAAATTGACAAAAATATTTTCCTCCGCCTCTTTAAACTCATGATTGCTCATCAAATAAGAGGGTGGTGGAGCATTTACATCCACCTCAGAACATTGAAAGGCCATGAATTTAAAGAATTCAAAACACTCATCAATTGGCATTTGTGAAAGTCTTTCATTACTCATATACAGTGCCAAATTCCAAGTTTCATGATTCATACCCTTTTTGACAATATCACATAGTTCAAAATCAGAATAAAATTGACCACGACAACCAAGATAATCAAGAAAAGTTTCTAATCTCGAAAAATACTCATGAAAGGGTTCATCATTAAATTGAGACCAATTGAAATCTTGGGTATCATGTAGAGAACTTTGTACTTGCTCTCGGATTTCTAAATCCGCAACTTGTGAACATTGATAAGCCATGAAGTGCCAAAAATCCCAAATCTCACAAGAATTCATGTCACAAAGTTTTCCATAACTCATATAATCAGCCAAATCTCAGGTTTCAAAATTTATACCATTCAAAATAATTCAATTTAAGTCCAACCCACAGAAAACATTAGAAGTTTTATCAAGTTCCTCAAGTCAAGAAAGATAGATATAAAAAGGTTCATCATTCAATTGAGGAAAATAGTAATTATCCATAAATCACAAATCAATAAATAAATAAATATTTACAAAAACACAAGAACAAAAAAAAATCACATGGGACTAGAGCATTGATGATGGTCTATACAAACAGAGACTATAACGACACAAAAACATACAAGAATTACAAAAACAAAAACAAATAAGTACAAAAACCACACAAAATATAGCAAAAAGACTAAAAACGCCTCTTCCCCGGCAACGGCGCCAAATTTGACAAGCTAATAACTCGTTATAATTAGTCAAATTACCACTATTCCTACTAAATTAGCAAGGGTAAGTAGGTATCGTATCCACAAGGAAGAGGAAAAGTCTAATATCCGAATTCTATGCGGAAAAACTAAAAAGAAATGAAATAAAGCAAATAAATGGGGGGTTTTTGGTTTGAAAGTTTGATTAAAGCGAAATAAACGAGATATCAAGTTAATTAAAACGACCCTCGGTGATAATCTCTTCTAACACCCTAATTTAGTAAGTTTTACCTCTCTCTAATATTACCAATTCATTAACAATCCCGATTTTAACCAATTAATCCTCTTTTATGGGGAATTTGAGCAACCGCTACCAAATTCCCCTCCTTTTAGTCCTAATTTGTCTAGTGACCACTCAAACAAATCACAACCAAACGCATGAAGAGCAAGGACTAATAAAAGATTGAGAACAACCCAAATTAGTATCTAATTAGCCGCAACCGCGACACTAATCAAATCTAATCTATTAGTTGTCTAATTAATTCCCCAATCACAAGTTAGTCATAACCATACACTACACATGTGAAAGTTGCTTCCTTTTAGGCTAATAATCAATGACCACCAATTATCAACCAAGCATATGAAATACCCAAGTCTAATCTAGTAGCTAATTAGATAAAACAAGAATGAATCATGCATTAAATAATAAGGAATTAATTATAATAAAATTAAAGGCAAAATAGAGAGAAAAAATACTTACTAATACATAGGATGAAGAATTGATTACACCAAGAATCTAGGAGGGGGATTAGCCTCCCATACTAATTATTACAATAATATTTGAGATAGAAACCATAATGAAAATGCTAATTCTCCTTGAGTTTCTCTATCTAAAACTAAGAACAAGATGCAAAAATATAATGAAAAGGTGAGTAGTCACTAGCTAGGGAGGGGTTTCATGCCGCTATTATTCAATATAAGTCCAAAAGATACTACAAGACGAAATAGATATTTTTTAGGCAAAAAGAAACCGTGGAAAGCCCATGGGAAACTTCTCGGAAGCTAGCTTCCTCGACTCAAGGAAAGCAATCCTCGAGTCGAGCGACGGAACCTTCGACTCGAGGAACACCCTCCTCGAGTCGAGCGAGAAAACTGTCGACTCGAGGATACCCTTTCTCGAGTCGAGAATCTTGTTCTTCAAAATACCCGTCCTGTCAAATCTCCTCGACTCGAGGGAAGTAATCCTTGAGTCGAGATTACTGCCCTCGAGTCGAGGTAACGTCTCCTCGAGTCGAGGGACTGTGCGCAGGGCAATCTTCGAACGGGCAAAACTCTTACCTCTGAACTTCATTTTAAGCTCAAAATATATCATTGGAATGCTAAGACAATGAACTTTCCTCTCCAATTGAAATTTCTGAAAAATATCTTTCGGTTAGAGAGTTATGATCCAATGAAGTTGGAGGTGATGGTGTGTGGTTCTCGGAGTGTGGTCAAGCGATCTTCTCCTCGAATCTTGCTCCAACTTGTAGATTGATCCCCTAGTGTTGTCCGAGACTCACTAAAAGGGTCTAAGGCCACCAAAAACTCGTAAAACCAACGAATAATCTCCAAAAATACTTCGAGTGGTGTGGTCTACGAATCACGATAAAACCATGCCCAATTAGACACTAAGGCGCCTAAATCAACCGAATTAACACAGCACATTTACGCCACATCATGCCTTTTTATCTCTACTAACTTGAGATATCTTTTCTAGGTGATCCTTGATTTTGACGCTTTGGACTTTGTCGTTGCGAAGCAAGAGAAGGAACTACACGATGCACGAGTTGAGATAGCTCGCCTGGGTGGTTGCGGAGTTCAGCTTGATGCCGCAAGTGCCAAGATTGTTTAGCTTCATGCATCATGTGAGCAGCTTACCGGTGCCAATGCGGAAATTGACAGGCTCAAGGCTTTACTTGGGCAAGCTCACGGAGAGGTGGAGAAAGGGAAGTCGGCCTTGCAACAGCTAGAGGCTTCTTGATTGGAGACTGACACTCTAATTGAGCTGTTTTCACAGCTTCAACAGAAGCCCGACCATGAGGTTTTCGTAGTTCCACGAGAGTATGGAGCGCCGAGAGGAGTGAGTTAGAGACTTGGAGTCTGAGAAGGTGAGCGTCGAAGATCTATCTTTCGCCAGGGGTATCAAGGAGTTTGTAGATACAGGTCGGAACATTTATAGTCAGGTTCATCCTGTTTATGATTGGGATGAACTTGTCGATCAGTTCCAAGACTCTGCATCTGGGATTCCTCCTAGTTCCAGTTTTGGTACCGACCCTCTCCAGACTTCCGAGGTGCCTGATAGTCGCGACGCTCGTTCTCCAGAGCCAGATGTTCCCCAGCATTCTCCGCCTAGAGATAATGTAGAGGGTACTGTCCCTTCTGATTCTGATTCTGATAGTTCGGTTGACGTTCGTATTGACTCCTCCGACTCGGTGGGAAGAAGAGGAGAGCATCTGAAAGCTGCACACAAAAGAGCGGAGAAGTAGAACTCAGTAAATCATTTATGACCCAAAAGTTTACGCACAAGAAAGTTCAAGTATTACCTTCTGACTACCAAGAGCTAGAGCCCATGCTCTCTTTCGATAGTCCTTTGGATCTTCAGGGAGGATGTCGGATGGTTCCATGAGCCGGCGCGCTTCACCTGATACAAGAAAAGTTTAAACAATGGTTATATTTAGAACTGCAACAATGCATACGAAAACATAAGGAAGGAGTAAATACCCATGGTCAAACCCTTACTCAAACCAGTTACTCAAACCAGTAAGAGAAAGAAATGCTTCATTTGAGAGAAGCTCGAGACTTGGAAGCCAATAAGATGGGAATGACAAAGGGTCACTTCGAGGCAAAGGAATAGTGATCGAATTAAAGTACTTGCGCGTAAACTCCTCATCCTCGGTTAAGCGGGGAGATTTGTGGTATTTCAGATATGACATAAGCGGAGGATCGTGGTTCCACTCAGTACGAATGGTTCCAAAGCCATTCTTACTATACACCCATAAGAATCTAGAATGCCATACACCAAGCGTAGGCTTCTTCAAGGCGGTGATAAATAATTCTGCCTTACAATAGAAGTATTTCCGCATTAAAGCATTCTGACAACGAACCACCTCCAAAAAAGTCTTAGCTGAGCAATGTAAGTTCATCACCGAACAAGCAGCAATGAAAGAGCAAAGATCAATCCAAAAACTTGGGATAAGCTGGGCTGGGACAATGTCTAAGAGGTTCAATACCTCAACAATAACACTGTGGAGGGGGAATCTCAAACCGAAGTCGAAAGCACGGTAATACACTCCTAGAAAATTCTTAGGAGGATTTAGTATAGTACTACCTAGTGAAGGAAAGACAAATGTCATACCATAGGGAAGAGAGAATTGATGTGCAAGCTTACCACCCTTCTCCTCACCTTGACTATAATACCCCGGATTTCAGAGAAGATCCCTGAGAGATTAAAGGCTCATATGAGGTGCTTAAGAGGATTGATAGTGCTACTCATACCAACAAAGTCGACTTTCCTTTTAGGAAGCCCATGTGATAAGAACTCCAAAGTTAAGCGTACTTGACTGGGAGTAATTTCAGGATGGGTGACCTCCTGGCAAGTTTCCCAGGGTGTGCACGAGTGAGGTCAAAGTGCGTCGGAAGGACCCGTGTTGGTCTGTGAGGTCAGCCCACACCCTGGCAAGCTGTCATAGATGACTACTCTCGGCTCAGGCGATGAGATGGGGTGTTACAAATGGTATCAGAGCAACCCTGCGACCGCGTGTTGATCCTGTGGTCAGAAGAGCCCAGGTCAGCAGCCTAGCGGGGGAAAGATCCTGGAGCAAGACTATGGTTGGCTGCCAGTCGCAACGAGGACGTTGCTTTCTTAAGAGGGGGTGAATGTAATACACCGGATTTCAGAGGAGATCCCTGAGAGATTAAAGGCTCATATGAGGTGCTTAAGAGGATTGATAGTGCTACTCATACCAACAAAGTCGACTTTCCTTTTAGGAAGCCCATGTGATAAGAACTCCAAAGTTAAGCGTGCTTGACTGGGAGTAATTTCAGGATGGGTGACCTCCTGGCAAGTTTCCCAGGGTGAGCACGAGTGGGGTCAAAGTGCGCCGGAAGGACCCGTGTTGGTCTGTGAGGTCAGCCCACAGCCTGGCAAGCTGCCATAGGTGACTACTCTCGGCTCAGGCGATGAGCCGGGGTGTTACATTGACGGAGGGAGTTCAACCATTTCGGACAACATATTACCTTACTAGGGTCATGTGAATTGGTCGAAGGAATGTCACTCTTACCGCTTCCTTCCCTATCTACTCCCTCTAGACCCTCTATCTCCAGTTCAGAAGTACCATCAAGTGTGGAAATACCCTCAAAAGTGGATGACTCAGACTGAGACCAGTGGGAAGAAGAGGTATCATTCTGTATTCCAGAAGAATCGGAGCTAGACACATGGTCCCGGGCCATCCTTCTTCTAGCTTCTATGCTGAGAGGGTGCCTCCTAACGGTCTGCTTGGTCCGTGCCAGGATTCTCAAAAGACATAACCCTACACATAAAAGGAGGAGCAGAAGGTCAAGTAGGGAATCAAGGGCAAGACCAAGAGTCACTCTAAGGAGAAGCATCCTAAAGTCATGCATGCTACTACTTGTAAGTTTAAAGGTAAAGAAAAAGAGAAGAGAAATAAGGTATACATACCAAGGAAGAGGAGAAGGACTCGAAACAGAAGCTTGTCAACCACCGCTCCTCTGAACAAACACGCTCCAGAGCAGTTGAGCGACTCTCTGGAGAGGACGCCCTACACCAAGTAGCTACCTTCAGTAGGGAGAATATGACGCTCTCTCCCCACAAAATAAACCTGAGAAAAGAGTAATGGCAAAGTGATGAGAAATGAATGGCAAAATGAAGTCTTATATAGAAGCAACTTTCCAACTCTGATCAGTGGACAAACAAACCAACTTATAAAGAGAGGGACCACCTTTTTGCCAGTTTCACAATATTAGACCGTCACAAAATTGCCCTTTTCGTATCCAAAGTGGGGGACAAATTTGAGAAAGTCGAAAATATTCTAGAACCTTCTCTCAAAATCTTTGGCACAAAGTCGAAAATATTCTAGAACCTTCTCTCAAAATCTTAGTCACGTGGGTAGTCCCGTACTACCCTAAGCCACTAAGGCCCAACTCTATAGAAGTTCATCATGATCCTTGGGTGATGCTACTACTTGGTGACATCAAGAGTAGTCCATCACAAAATCAAGCAAAGTTGTGTTGCCTACAAGAATCACCTTTAGTGAAAATTTCACATGGGCAATTCTACAAACACTTGGTGGGCACTCATACTTAGCCAAAATTTGAGTCTTTTTCACTGGGACATTTCATCAAACACCTAGTGTGCATACCCAATTAGTGTTCAAACACAACAAATCCATCAATATCTTCTCCATTACTACTCAAATTATCAAATAATTTCACTCAAAATTACCCAAACAACCCAATTTCTTCATTTAGTAATTGTATATTACAATTTTCAAGCATCAAAATCATAGAGTAAAGAAATTGAGACTTACTCAATAGCTCAAAAATGGCAGCAAGGACCCTTACCCACTGTCACTATGTGCTGATTGTAACTCGGGCTCGACCAAGATGGCGACTAGCGGGTCATGCTCGAGTATGGACATTGGTTGAGGCCGAATTCGTGATTCGTGGGGTACGGTTGTGATGCTACTGCTGAGTAGAGCGGCCTATCCCATGACATTCAAAGTGAAGAAGCAGAAGGGGAAGGTCGAAATTTGGAGTTTGCGGGGAAGGTGTGGTAAGATGAAGAAGAGTGTGAGGATGGAGTAAAGATGGTCGAAAATGGAGGAGATGGGTAATGGTCGAAACGGAGAAGGACAAGTGCGTTGATGAGGGTCGAAATGGAGGTTGTAGGAGAGAGTGGGAGTGGATGAGGGTCGAAAAAGAGGTTGTAGGAGAGAGGAGAGCACCGTAGATCTACGTGCTCTCACATAGGAGCCGAGACAGAGCAGGAGATGATCGAAAAGAGCAATAGAAGACGTAGAAATTAGAGTAGTAGAAGAATAATAAAAGACGAGAGGGAGAGAGTGGAAGGTGAGGGTAGGAGTAGAGCTGAAGTAGTAGCGGAAGCTTTAGAGAGCGGTAGCGGAAGCTCTAGAGAGCGGTAGCGGACGCTCTAAATGACGCTCCCCTACTTGGAAGCTCTAAAAGAGTTGGAGTAGTAGCGGAAGCTCTAGAGAGCGGTAGAGGAAGCTCTAAGGAGCGGTAGCGGACGCTCTAAAATTGATGCTCCAATATTTGGACGCTCTAAATGATGCTCCACTACTTGGAAGCTCTAAAAGAGTTGGAGTAGTAGCGGAAGCTCTAATAGTAGAAGGAGTGGAAGAGGAAGCTCTAAAGTAGAAGGAGGAAAGAGGAAGCTCTAAAGTAGAAGGAGGAAAGAGGAAGCTCTAAAAGTGTTGTAGTAGAGGAAGCTCTAAAAGAGTTGAAGTAGTGAGAGATGCTCTAGAGAGTGGTAGCGGAAGTTATAGGGAGCAGTAGCGAACGATCTAAAATTAACGCTCCAATACTTGGACGCTCTAAAATTGACGATCCAATACTTCGGCGCTCTAAAATTGACGCTCTACTACTTGGACGGTCTAAAATTGACGCTCTACTACTTGGACGCTCTAAATTGACGTTCTACTACTTGGACGCTCTAAATTAACGCTTTACTACTTGGATGCTCTAAATTGACGCTCCAATATTTGGACGCTCAAAAAATGACGCTCTACTACTTTGAAGCTCTAAAAATGGTAAGCTAAAATTTCATTTTTGAGTTTATATTTATTCCAAAATAAATATTATTTTTATTTTCCTCAAAATTTCATATAATATTGGGGGGCTCAAATTTCAGTTTTGAGTTTATATTTATTCCAAAATAAATATTATTTGCAGTTTCCTCCAAAATTCACATAATATTGGGGGGCTCAAATTTTAGTTTTGAGTTTACATTTATTCCAAAATAAATATTATTTGCATTTTCCTCCAAAATTCACATAATATTAGGGGGCCCAAATTTTAGTTTTGAGTTTATATTTATTCCAAAATAAATATTATTTTCATTTTCCTCAAAATTTCATATAATATTGGGGGCTCAAATTTCAGTTTTCACTTTATATTTATTCCAAAATAAATATTATTTGCATTTTCCTCCAAAATTCACATAATATTGGGGGGTTCAAATTTTAGTTTTGAGTTTAGATTTATTCCACAAGAAATATTATTTTCATTTTCCTCCAAAATTCAAATAATAGTGGGCACTCAAACTTTATTGTGGAGTTGTGTTTACTTAGCAACCCATATGCCAGCAGAAGTTAGAATATCGCGTTGCAAGCATGGTGAGGATGCTAATGCTCGCTTTCACCACGTCCCCTATTAAAGGAACCTTTCCTACATCATGTTCCTTATCAATAGTAGATGAGTCACAAGCTGTAGGGGGAAGGAAAGGGTGGTAAGAAGAATAGTCGACCCTCATGTGAAGAACACTCATTTATTCATGCAACTTTTTGATACAAGGAAGGAAAACAGATGCTTATTAAAATAAAGGGAACTCAGTCCCTACACCTGATAGTCAGGTAGAGTGGTTACAAGTGTACAGTCCCCAAAGCATGATGCTACTCAAAGAGGACCTCATGCTAGTCAGGATCACTATCTAGAGGAGCGTTCAAGTCGAGGGTAACTCTCTGTTCACAAGCTTGTCCCAATACTTGTGGGTTGTGCTCACTGCCCAGTTGATCTTGGAAGGATACTTCCGCTCTCAAAAGAGCAGCTTCAAACAAGCTCAAGTCACCTTCTGGGTGAAGCTGTTGATAAACCTGACGAGCAATCACCCTGTAGTCGTTTATTCCTTGAACGTATTGGTTCACCTGACCCTCGAAGAGTTGATCTCTGAGCATCTTGATTTCTGAAAGAGCAAAATTAAACTTTTCTCCAAGCATTTTACATTTCAATTCAAGCGACTCAGCTTTGACTTTCCAATTAAGGATCTCTTCTTGAACCTTGGAAAGCTCCTGACTATGACGGGTTTCGAGTCTATTCAACTCTTCCCCTTGAAATTCAGCATGCTTCAAAGATGCTTGTAATTGGCGACGCCACCTAAGGGAACGTTGGTGGAGACGTTCCCCCCAAGCAGTAACACTCTAAACTCGAATCAACACTTCCATCATACTCTCCCATTGTTTATGATGTAGTTGATGGTAGCTATTGGAGTCAATGTCATTGACTATCGGAGGAAGAGCAGTCCTTACTCCATTCACTATGGAAAGCCGCATACTTTCATCTCCCCCAAAGAACGTAGTGGGATTGTAATCTATTTCCACTTCATAAGGGCCCAGATACTGGGCACCATGATACCCCTCAGTGACAGGGGCTTTGAGCTTCCGGGGACGAGTGTCTAAGGAAGAAACCTCGAAGGTTTTTTTAGGAGATCGACCCAACCATTCCGACAACCTTATGACCTTGGTCTTGGGAGGAGAGCGGTAGACCTCCTCTGCAGAGGCGACAATTCTACGAGAGGAAGCTTTAGACGCTCCGGCTTAAGACATACTGTGACCTCCGACAAGATGAGTCTCTTTAGACACTCTAACTGCGTGAAACTCGTGTAACTCACGCATGTAAGCCTCCTCTTCCTCTTTAGAGGAGGCCTCACTTGGATTAATGAAAAGAGCTCTCATTCCTGCTGAAGCTCCGCTATTACCCTCCATTGTGGCTAAGGAAGCATATCCTCTTTCTCTCTAGAGTTTCTCACTCTACTTTGATGAAACAAGACAAGAGATACATGAATGAGGGAGTCTAAAAGAGGTTGTGGGGTCAAGACTGTTACATCATTCAAGGTAGTTAGTATCATTTTGCAAGACGCTGGTCACTAAGTCGTCGGCACACCGTATGGGCGACACCGACAAGTCGACCACCCTCTTGCAAGGGGCTAAATGTATGGGTATAAAATACCCCCACCACGTGTCACCCTGCCAGTGGAGTCGTGTGACGCCTAGTAAACAAAGTCAACGGTCAATGACGTAAATATGGCGCAACACACGCCAGTACCTAATTCGTCCATGTGTGGCACCTAGTCAGCAGGTGGAGTCCAGTCTGGTAAGTCAAGTGTTAGTCCATTAGTTTGGGGCTTAGATGTAAGGCCCAAACCATAGGTGATCATTGGTGGCCCAAACCCACCAGAACACCTAGGGTTTATCAAAGCATCAATCTCCAAAACCCCAACCTATAAATACCCCAAATCGTCATTTGATGGGACTATACATTCATTTTACAATCATTACACACACACACACACTCTCTCCCAAAAACCAGACACTATTACTAAAAAGGCAAGACTTACTACTCTATTTACTTAAACACCTCTTACTCTACCTAGTAGCTGACTTGAGCGTCGGAGGGGATTCCCTGCAACCCCCAGGGGCAGTCACCTGTGTTTTGTAGGTCAGAGCCGACGAGGAGCAAGAGGAAGCGTCGACCGTTGTAGCATCGAGTACAAGAGGCTCCCACTCTCTCTAGTTTAGCAATGAGCATCCCACCTCAACACTCTCACTTCCGTGACCGGAACATTTTGGAACAACGATCGACGCTTCCTCTTGCTCCTCGTCGGCTCTGACCTACAAAACACAGGTGACTGCCCCTGGGGATTGCAGGGAATCCCCTCCGACGCTCAAGTCAGCTACTAGGTAGAGTAAGAGGTGTTTAAGTAAATAGAGTAGTAAGTCTTGCCTTTTTAGTAATAGTGTCTGGTTTTTGGGAGAGAGTGTGTGTGTGTGTGTGTGTAATGATTGTAAAATGAATGTATAGTCCCATCAAATGACGATTTGGGGTATTTATAGGTTGGGGTTTTGGAGATTGATGCTTTGATAAACCCTAGGTGTTCTGGTGGGTTTGGGCCACCAATGATCACCTATGGTTTAGGCCTTACATCTAAGCCCCAAACTAATGGACTAACACTTGACTTACCAGACTGGACTCCACCTGCTGACTAGGTGCCACACATGGACGAATTAGGTACTGGCGTGTGTTGCGCCATATTTACGTCATTGACCGTTGACTTTGTTTACTAGGCGTCACACGACTCCACTGGCAGGGTGACACGTGGTGGGGGTATTTTATACCCATACAAATATGCAACACAAATTATTGAATATGTGGTGTAGATGGATTAATGCATACTATCTTAAGGGTAGTAGCTTTTGGAGATGTGGAAGTAACAAGACACCTCTGTAACCTGGAAAGCTCTTCTCAAGCTGAGAGATGAAAAAGAAGATGGGGGGATGCACAAGTTGCAGAAAGGCCAAAACTGTATGGGACAAGTGTTGTGTTTCAAAAATCTCTTTCTTATAGTAGATAATCTTCAAAGAAGAGGCAATTGCACACCTAACATATGCATACTGTGCTACTGCAATGAGGAAAATGCAAAAAAAATCTGTTTTTTTAAGTCTTCTTTCTCTGAGGAAACTTGGGGAGAAGTTTTGAGCTGGCTGGGACAAAGAAGAAGGGACTCGAATCTCAATCATGAGATGCACTGGTTTTAACATCATGTAAAAGGCAATCAAGGAGAAAAAACATCTGCTTAGAAGTGCACTCTCATACACATTCTATGAGATTTGGAGAGAAGGGAATATGAGAATCTTCAAAGGTGTTAGTAGAACTAGTGAGCAATTAGCTTATTGCATCAAATTCAATATTTGTATAAGAGCAATGGACAAATTTAGTAGTGAAATTCACTACTACATTAATGGCATATTGTAACACCCCAAAATCGTTACATTAGACCCAAAAAACTGTTACATTAGACCTATGGTGACGCGCAGAGCTGCTGCAAATACTCGCGCTGGATTAGGTCTAAGGTAACGCCAATTTGGGTCTAATGTAACGCTTATTGATTTGAATCATGTAAGCGTTACCTTAGCTCATAGTGCTGTTACAATAGGTATAATGTAAAGCTAACGAAACTAAGGCAACGCTCTTGCTTTCAATTGCAATGAAATGCACACTAATTGCAGCTAATGCAACGCTAACTAGCTAGGGTGTGGCCGGCATTAATATTATTTTGGCGGAAATAATAATAATAATAATAATAATAATAATAATAATAATAATAATAATAATAATAATAATAATAATATAATATTATTATTATTATTATTATTATTATTATTATTATTTACCGTAAGCATATAATAAGAAAAGTACGAATACTATTAAACCAATAAATTTAATAGCTGATAATTAATTAATAAATAGCGTTTTGATAAAATCCAATCAAGCTATCTAAAATGTACGTGCCAAGACGTATAATAACCACCTACAGCTCATAAGCCAAAACAAATTGTTAGCACATGAGATAATCGTTTCTTATCCAAAAAATTAGATTTACAAAATTTCATTGGCTAGCTAGTAGCTTGAGCTTTGCTTAAAGTCTTTCCGCACTACTCCAATAAAGCACCATCTTCGTTGCGATCCTCAATCATCTACAAACATTGAGAAGCAAAATATTTATGTAATTTGTATGGGAATTATAAACCAAAGTGAAGAAACAATTGATTCATGATTTCAATGTAACCAACATGTGTGAAGCAGATGAGAACATCACATATAATGCACAATACCAACAAAAAGAAACATATAGGATAACCTATTAACCACAGACATGAACTGACAACACTGATGTTTTGATACTCACATTTCTAGAAACATTGTGAGGGGGCTGCCCTTGACTTGCCATCTAGAATCACCAGCAAAAGAGAGTAGTCCCAGAAACACCAATTGAAGAGCCGCGATAGAAGGCAACAACTGGAGAGAGAGAGGAAAAAAAAAAAAAAAAAAAAAAAAAAAACTCAATTGAAATAACTCAAAAGCACATCAGGAGTCATATTACTTCAACATTAAAGAGGAGCCTATAATGCAGATTCTAGAGCACATAAAAGTCCACGGATTGCACCTTCACCAGAAATCGGAAATGAACTCACCTGCTTCTGACTCTCCCAAATAATTTGACTAGGTAACAGAGATGCCACTACAAGGAGCAACAGCTCTCCCAGTTCACACAGGCCAAGGAGGAACGCAGAAGAAACACATATCATTGAAGCTAGATTTCTATTTCTAACTTTGTTTTAAGACGCAAGAGTTGTTAAAAAGAAATTCAAATCAGAAAAAAGACAGTGTTATGACAAAACTCAATGTTAGAAGCCAATGTGCAAATTTCATGCGTTCCTCCTACATTAGTCGGCAGTAAGGTCGGTCAATTGGCCTGCCAATTTAAGTAATCTTAAAATAACGAGTCAATGAAGAACAACACAAAATAAAACTTGACATTTCATCTAATGTTGAAACAGCAGCACAATAAGCCTATTTTTAATTTTGTTTTCCATCATAATTTCTCTCAATAGAACAGTTCCGATCATCTGCACAGAATCCGAAAGCAGGTTACGACTTACGACAACAGAAGGCAGTAAATTGGGAGCTTTTCCATCTCCAATTTCAGGTAAGGCTTCCACAATGTGAATGGTCAGTCATATAGCTAGCGTGTTATACACAATCTATCCCTTTGTGTTTTGGTTTGGAATTTCATATCCTTTCATTTGCTTGCTTTGTTTTGATTTTTCACTAAACCAACTCACAAAATTCATTCCTACTTCTTAAACTGGAGAATAAGAAGGGGCAGTACATAACTAAAGATCTTTACAACACAAAAACCATATTAAAAAAAAAAAAAAAAAAAAACTCAAATCCTGCAAAATAACCAACACCCACAAATTCATACAACATAAACCATCCAAATCATCAACAAAAACACAACTCCAGAATAATAAAAAAGAAGTTAATTAAAAACAATGAAGTATAAAAATGAAAAGGGGATGAAAAATGCAGTAAACATTAACCTGATGCACGGAAAGTTACACCTTTAATGACAAGGAGCAGCATAAAGAAGCGAGATGACGATGCTGAATCTGTCACCACCACCTGCCACCAGTGTGAACGACCAAGGAGAAGAGTGTCGGAAAAAAGGGAAAATTATGAGTACCCAATTCAGATTGAATTAAATTAGTGCTAAAATTTTTATAAAAATTGGGCATAACATCAAAAACATGAACCTTGAAAGACTAAGAAAACTTATAAATACTTACTCAAAAGATTAAGATCGATTTGACCCAAATTCTTCAAATTCTTGCCCAAATCAATTTGACCAAAATCTTCTACCCCTTTGTTCAAGCTCAAAACTTGATGCGTGGGAGCTGAGTAGTGGTGTTGAGATTAATTAAGGACGAGAAGGGATTGAGAAATTTGCGAGCAGGGCATGATTTTTGTTGGATATTGAGCTGAGAGAATGAAGTTGGGAGGTTAATTAGGGTTCGGGGAATAATAGTCCAGTACAGATATTTTGGGGGGGAATATTTTCGTTGTCGCGCCTAAATTTTTAGTATGGCGTGATTATTTTTTTTTTTTTTTTTTTTTTTTTTAATTAGCGTTGCCTTAGCTTAGCTAATGTAACGGAAAATTCCAATTGTAACGCCTATTTATAGACCGTTACATTAGATGTTGCAATAGACACTTTCCAAAACGTATAAAAAGCAAAGTGTTGCAATAGGTAAGCAAATATAACGTCTATCTACATACCGTTACATTAAACATGTTGCATTAGGTCATTTTTGTAGTAGTGATTCCTAGCTAGTTTGTAGGAATTAGTGGTTTGTTGTTGGGGCAGTGTCGTGCTACCCTTTTGGATAAATTGTATGACTTATTTTTTTCCCATAATGGAAGAATAAAAATGCTAATCTTTCCCAAAAAAAAAAAAAAAAAAAAAAAAGGCATTGAGTATGACAGAATATATGATGAACATGCATGATTTTCAATTAGATGAACATGAACGATATCCCCAACTAACGCCGAGATGTATATCAACAACAGCATGATGAATATCAGGATCAAGATAGTGAAACTATTGTCGCCTTATTTTTCTACCCATTTCCAATAATACCTCTACTCCTATAAGTAAGAATTATCATAATTTCCTCCCAAATCACATTTCCTAAGATTCATATCAATTGGCACCTTGGGAGCCATTATCCATCAGTAATCTCAACCACCCCCACCACCACCACCACCAGAATTCACAACGTTAGCTAGTGACCATCGTGGTCGATGGAGGAACTCCTTCAAATCCTCAGCAAATATATTTTTTTTTCTAATGGAGAAGATCAAAATAATTAATTAAAAGGTCATACAGCATCTACAATATTATCGATATAAATCGAATACAAAAGTATCAAAATCAGACAAAATCCTCCATCAAAATAAAGATCACTAATGTTAGAATATGACGCTTCTGCATACCCTCTATCGTATCGTTGTTTGATACAACCTTCCAAGAGGGGACATACGGATCTGGAGTAATTTTGAGGAAAAGAGATTTCATCTAACCTAGTAACATGTAGACGAGTATATGATCGCAATACCGTACCGTACGAAATTATTGCCCAGATCTTCCACATGCTCTGAAATATCTGATGCATTCATAGTGAGAGAGAAAACCTACATATAGTCATATAGTTGGGAAAAACGCTCTCAGATGGAGATAATGGAGTTATTTTAATCATTGTCAAAACTTAAATTGAAGAAATTTTGAGAATTTTAAATTTTGGGGCTTACCACCACCTCATTGATGGATGGTAGCCCCTTTATTGAGGTTTGGAGGCTAGGGTTTTTGAGACAAAGGAGAAGAAGTGCTCGGACGGAGGAGTTTAATGCCTGTAGAAACAACTTCCGATCAACTATGACGGGTCAACATAGAAATGAGTAATTGGAGTTTACACTTAAGAAGGGAAAAATGGCGATGAGAGAATCAGGGAATAAAATTTGATGATGATACCCTTTGATCGACCCTCAGATCGTTAGGCAATGAATTGATGAGTTAACTTTAGCGGTTTAGTCTACTTCCTCAAATAACCTCCCAACCTGTTATATGGAGACTTTATCATGGTGATGTTACCTTTTCAACAACAACACAAAAAAAAAAAAAAAAAAAAAAAAAAAAAAAAAGCGGTGATGTTCAATGCACTGTTCTGTGTAACGATACACATATATAGTAGCACGCTTCACCCACAATAGGGATCCCGTAAATAACTAAATAACTAGGTTTTTTGCCCCGTGAAATCACGGGATCTTTTTAATTTATTTGTAGAATTTTTATAACATGTTAGCTAGCTATACCAAAAATCAAAATAAAATTGTCTACCATGTTACCGAAAATAAACATACTAAGATGATCAAATTTGGAACTAAAATAATAATAATAGGAGTTCAAGTACAATAAGCATAAACGTGACAGATAAGAGGAAAGCGTTTTATCGTTTTCAATTCATTTGTAGAGTTGTGGGAACATGTTAGCTATAACTTAAATGAAAATGAAATTGTCAATCACAATATCGGAAATAAACACGATCAATTCAAGATGATATCCCGAACAAAAAAAAAAAAAAAAAAAAAAAAATTCTCATCTCATTGTAGAGTACAATATAACTATTTGGAAGTACAATATCGATTTGCAACATACCATCATATTTTGATGGTAAAACTTAAACTTTAGAGAGTCGAACTACAATGAATACATATAACTAAAATTCTGTCTTTGATACACTCAATGTATATGTAGGAAATTATATGATTTTTCACACCAAAATCAAATGATAGCCAAGCGTATATATACTAATTCGAAATAGATGTAACTGCCACAATTAGCAAACGAAAGGCCAAGAGTCATCATGTTTAATGTCGTTATTAAGAAAAATAATTGTGTGATTAATATTGATTAATTTAAGGAATTTTAATAAGATTAATGTATAAGAAGCTGAAGTGACTCATCACGTCAAAGTGGGTAATTCAGAAGATTAAATTTGTACCGCATTAATAAGTCCCCTGATGAAGCTGTGACACATGACTAGTGCAATATAGACCTGACACGTAAGCGATGAGGTGAATTTAATTTCTTGCAAATGCTCTAATGTTACGCCACGTCATCTGTGATGTTAGGCTATTAAAGGTATAGTATAGATTCGTTTGAGGAGTGGGACGTTACCAATTGCATGCTGGGAGCAGAGTCAGAAATGCAACTAAAAAGACCGGTAGAGTGGTATCTGCCTAGTTAGATATTGCTGCTACTTTTACACAATGGTGGCCAGTCATGTACTGCACAGTTCCAATATGCAGAAGCGGAAGCTTCATAGATGACAAAGATGACAAGTAGAATTACATAGGATTTTTCAAAACCTACTTTTAACTTGATCACCACGAATCACTGTTACGAAACAAATCAGCGAGGCTTACAGTCTTTTCTTCTTCTTCTTCAATGCCAGTGATTTCCTGATCAGAATTGTCCTGAAAAGTAACTTGAGCTGACTGGGAAATATACTCTTCTATACGGAAGGAAGTAAAATCATCAGGAGCTGCAATGGAACGACTAGCTACTCCAGATTCTTCAATTTGCTCAGGATTCGCTACTTTGATCTCATTTAAGGAAGCAACAGAAGAGCTGGGTGATAAAGTAAGGGAGCAAACTGTGTTTGTTTCATCTATCTCGTCAAGGGAGCAAACTGACCTAGCTGTATGTGAGACTTTTGATTTATGCTTTACTCTCTTGCACCAGCTGTGTAATGAGTCTCTGACACTCTCCGCTACCAGGGCTTTCTTGCACTTCGATCCCATCTAGCACCATTTAAGTTCAAAGGAAACATCAGACTGCAAATCCAAGTTCAATTGAATGCTCAAATGTCAAGCTCGAACAATGTGATTTTGTTGAGAACTCTTTAGTGAAAAAAAAAAAAAAAATCATAAATGTCCAATACAAGCAACCTATGACAGTAGAAAAAATTGAGGTGTCTTAAGTAATCAGCCTCGTCTCTAGAAAACTGATATATAGTTCCTCCCGAAAGAAAGATCAGAGCACAACCTTTGCGCAAAATAAATAGTAGAAGAAAAAAACTCTGCAGGAAAAATAGCAGCAAGCATTCTCCAAGAGCAATAATGACACACACCAGGCAACTCATTTTCACAGGTTGATATGACAATAATGACACATATCAGGTAACTCAAAAGATGACATAACAATCCATGGAACAAAGGAAGTTAAGACATAAGAGCAGAACTTTTGAAAGTAATCTGTGTTTGTGCTACATGAACATTCAGAACTCCATGTTAGTAGGAGTACTATATATCAGATAAAAGAAGCGCATAGTAACAAGATTGAAATTAAAGTGGCACATTTGGCAACAGCTACAGCTGATATCTGTGTTTCATGTAACTAATCTCTCTATTTTCTTTAACAAAAGTCCATTAATCCATCTTGCGGCACACTATTTACTTTCATTAAACTTCATTTCGCCATCTTATTAATTTTTTTTAACGCACTTTATTGGCTATTTCTACTATCTGATCTACTTAGTGCTATGAGGTTGAATAGATCTGTTATTAGTAATGCTGATTTGACTCGTACGAGTACTATTTATTTTTGTAGCTGGTTGGGTAGAAATTTGTGCTATGAACCCATACAATGCAGTAAATACACGAGGTAAAGGAACAACTGCATGGTGAAATGTCTCAAAGCCAAAATTCATTAATTTTAAAATCACTAGTGAAGAAAAGGTCAGATATCAAGGTGGGCAATCCATTGTAGACGAAAACAAATGAGAATTAGGTCAGATCTCAAAACCACAATGATCAAATCTAAACCACTGCTACTGAATCCAACATGTTTACCTGAGTAATGATAACGCTAAGAGGTACCGTGCTGTAGCTGCACCAGAACTGCACCAGAACTCTGCATTGAGGAATGTGAAAGCCTTGTCCATCAAGAACAATAAGAATGTAAAGAGCTGCGATACGATCATACAACTACCTACTAATGATAATGAGGCTAACATAGGCGGCTGAGATTTTTCATGCAAATTAAGACATTTTTCTCCATCTCAAAAAAAAAAAAAAAAAAAAAAAAAAAAAAGAGAAAAGTCTATTTTCTGTAATGTAAGCATGGTAACCTCTTACGCCATAGTCCATAATACATGAAACTACAATTTACTTGTAAATTGATACACACAGTCAGTAGTATTAATCATCAATCTACAAATCTGTTCTAGAGGCAGAATTAGTTTCTTAAATTTCAATATGCACAGCTTGCCTTCCAGAAGTTCTTTTGCTTGGGAGTAGGTTGCATTTTTGTTGTCATCTATCATTAGCTGCCCAATATTCTGGTCAAAACAACTAGAAATATTGATGCATGACCACGTAAAGCTCAAATGTAGTTATGATTTGTGCCACTGTGCTTTAGTTTTATCTAGGGAGTCCAGAGCTAAACAGCACAGGCAAACCATTATCAGGCCTATAACCACAAATCTAAGTCCAAAAACATGGAATGCTTATAAGAACGTGTACTGTATTAGGATACACACAATGGAACCTTGAAATTGGAGAAACTTCATTGAGAGTATGATTATATGAATTTAATCATCCATTGTGTCTGCCATCTGGAAAAGAGATTAATCGAAGCTTTGAAACAGGATGTACAGTCTAAGAGTGAGTGAGTGACACATACCCAGAAACCAGACGTACGACAACCATGGCGTGGTTCTTTATAAAACAAGAATGGTCCTTGAATCCCCACTACACAAAATGTAAATTGCAGTTGTTATTTTTCGCCGAAGAAGGCACATACTCAGAAACTTGCTTCTAGAATATGATGACAATATGTTTGCTGGGTTCTTTCACAATAAACAAACAAAACAGGCATACAGGGTGATATCTACTAAGAGAGGGTATAAGATGGCACACTTGGTGGAGTGACACTAAGGAGAAGAAGAAAAAATGATGAACGGATTCAACTGATCGCAGTTTCACGCACACAACAATAAAAAAAGTAATAGAAACAAATAAAGGAGACACAACTTTACTTGGAAATCCCAAAAGAAAACAGGGGAAGGCACACTACAGCTTTTCTCTTTGATGTGATTACATATACAATCTAGCTGAATAACACTATCTGTCGATAGAGCCAGAAAATGAGTAAAATATTGGCAGATAGATGAAGTTTTATGCCAAAAATGTAGACAATGTGTTACAGTCTAGAATACTACTCCTAAATCAGGCTTCACGTTTACACCAAATAAAAGTATAAAACTTAGCTGGACCTAAGACATTCAAGAAAAGATAAATATGCTGACAGCGTAACTCATCAATCCAAGCACATAAGCATAAATGTAAACACAATGAGCATACGCATGGGAAATAATTAGTATATCAAGTATATGTTGGGAAAGGAGGGTACGGGTTTCGGACTCACCATGGACCAAATAAATGTTGCCATTTCAAAAGCATTCTGCGGATTCCCAAGAATATAGGTCATAAGAATGGTTACGCTACTCGTCAAAATAATCCATAGACTTCAGATCAGTGATAAACTCACCTGGAATGAAATAAACTGTATCAACCTCAGCATCATCTCTGGCTTCCCAAACCAGAACAACTCATCGCGTGGCTTCACTTGAGTTCCACCGGATGGTCCTGATTGCTGTGCAATCTCTACTGCTAAAAGGGAGACAACATGTTCAAGTTTTGTCCCGACCAGCATGACGAGCTTTGGACAAGAAATAATGTAATCCCAATCAATACATTATCATATCAGGAGAAAGATAAGAGAGAGGAAAGTTTTCTCAAAAAAAAAAAAAAAAAAAAAAAAATAGTACAGTAGACAAGCAACTTACAATGACAGGAATGAAAGAAAGCCAAAAGTAAATGTTCAGTCCTGCATATTAAGAAATTGATGGAGATTTTGTTATTCGACGGCAATCTTAGCACCAAGAATATATCAGAGAATAGCTTAAGTTTCACTGCTAAAGTTACCATGGACATTAAGCAAAATGCATAATATAGCATAGCCCCATAGCGCCCAGCTGCAAATCAAGGAGAACTTGCTTAAGAAGTTAAAATCTTGTTACAATAAGATAAAGAGATGAGATATATTTGCTAAGATCAAAAGGCCCTTCATGCAATATTCATTCATCCAACTACATTGATTACTATATTCCCTTTGGTAGTTAGAATATGTTGATACCTGATCCCCACTATGGCATGAAATTCATCTTCCATGCTCCTCACCATGTATTTATGGAAGTTATAGGAAAGCGGTAATTTATGATTCTGCAAGGAAGAAGTAGAAGAAAAAAAAAAATTAACAGCAAACGTGTAACTTCAAATCAGTGACTGTGACTGGAAGTACCGCAGGCAAGATCTTTTGTAGACTGGTAAATTAACACAATCGCAGACTCACAGATTTTACAAAGAAAATTTATAATCAAAAACATAACAGACTGGATGTACATCACAAACAACTAAAACATCCTACAGACAAAAAGATCCAAATTTACCAGTAGTGAGATAAATCTTCTCTAAAACTGCTTGCTAACTAGCCAGAATCTATAGCATTATCTACCAAGAGTTCCACTAGAAGGAATTTCTTGTCTCCAGATGTTCACTATAGTGTAACAAAGTGAAGTTAAATCTCTTTTGTGGGATAGTAACATGCAATTCAGCAGTAACTCAGTAAGTCATTATGAAGGAAGATCGGAAATGTCAAATTACATCTCTTTAGTGGGAAAATAGCACGCAATTTAGTGGGAAAATAGCACGCAATTACATTGATCAGTAATGCAGTATCGAGGCAACTTGTCAATGTGACACTCACCGTAATAAAACCCAAACGAAGGGCCAAATAGTCGGATTTTTGTATGGAACTCTTAAATTGTCGAAGAAAACATAGCTGCATGATTGACAAGAGTTCGCATCAAGTTGAGAAAACAGTACCCCAATGAAATGGGAACTTAATATTTTTGGCACGAATCTTAACAAAGAAGCGGATCCTGTGGGTCAATGATGAGTCTATTGGTATATACAGATAAAATCATGAAACAGAAAACGATTACACAATAATCTAGGGAAGGTAGTAAGAAGAACATTGTGCTTATTACTCACTATTCCCTCCCCTACTTCCACCTCTCCGAATCTCGACCCCCTCATTTTCACAATTAGATCATTTTCCCTTCACCTTTATTCTACTACCCTAGCTAACTCTAACCGGGCTATACGACTCTAACCTTACCTGAAAAAAGAAAATAAAAGAGTAATGAAGTAAAGGACAAAGAAATAATTCAAGTTCCCTTGACTAATTTTCTCGTATCTTCTTTTTGCTCTAAGACTCCAAGAAGCAATCATATTTATCAACAATTCCAATTCGATTAACAATTAACAACGAAGTGATAACTTACAATATGCGAACAAGATATTGACTTCAGGGATACCAATTCAAACAATAACTTCTTCATACTAGTCCTAGTCATCTTCTTTACAAATAATTAAAACTGACAGAGAATTATTTTCATTTTTTCTCCAGGTTAACAAAATGTGCTAACTGCTTAGAGATTATGCGATAGATATCAGGAAACAGCTGCTCAGATCCATCAATCGTCAGATAAGGAAATTGACAAAATACCATCCAGATTAGCACTCGGTTCCTGCTCCACGGATGCGAGGCATGATGGAATGCAAAAGTTGTTTGGCGTCTCATCACTTTATTCTTCTTTGCTGCAAGCGGCAATGTTAATTAGAAAGATACAGGCATACAGCATCTAATTCAAATACTTCCATATGTGGTTCTCTATTATTCATTTTAGCTGGAGAAGCAACGTTATGTAATTATACCCATAATAACATGGATATGGACACTTGCACTTCATTTTGGTCATAGATAAGCGAAAATTTCCATAAATGGCATAGCTAGAGGCCTGTACAAATGACACAACTATGCAAGAGCTTAAGTCGGAAAGCTCATGTCACAACCTCAGATGTCTAAGACTCTAAGTAAAATGTTCACCTCAAAAATATTATTACCACACCAACAAGAGAGCAGAAATCTCAAGTTGGTGGTATAAGTAGCTTAGATTCAGTACATATGCGTTCTGTGTTGTTCAATGTAGATAACAGGTTTAATGAAAAGCAAGGAAAACTTCTAAAAGTATACTAGAAAGGTGGAATCAGTTTTAACACAAGCAGATCAAAGAAATCACAATTTCTTTACAGTTATTACCTAGCAAACTTCCGTCTCCAGCTTGATCGATTGCTTGGTACTCCCACTTTCTCCAACTGTATATCTACGAGATGTGAAATCAGCAGCACAGAAATCATACAAAAAACTAGTGCTACGAACAAGTAGCTGACTTGTGGTCAATATGAATTACAAATGGACTGTCTTCTTTGCCTATTTAACTTGCTTTGTCTCACTACATTTCACCTCACAGGAAGCAACATGGATTGGGGTATTGTTGTTGTTTTACACTTCATTTCACAGTCACACAGTTAATTTGCTTACACTACCATATAAATGGTCCATTATTCTTCTTCTATATAGATTCCTATTAACCCATGGTAAGGTCACAATATCAAAGTTTCAATATGGACGTCGCAATGGAATGTTTCCATTCTTGAATATGCACCAACACTGATGAGCATCCAACATAGCCACCAAAAGACTCGATAAGAACTTCAAGTATTAAAAAAGAAGCTGGTAGATTATTATCAAAGCTTCACCTTTGTCATGGCCAATCCAACTGCAACAAAGCTGTACAAAACATGAGTGATGCCTAGTACAAACAAGAATCGGTGAAGCTGTTCCAGACCTTCATATGATACAAATGGTTCGCGCCCCTGTAGTGATTAAAGGATTAGACTTATAACCCCATGTCTAGGAAGTTCAGATGCAAAGCTGAACCAACTTACCTCAGCACATATATGAGAGACAGAAGTATACAATCCTCTTGGAGGAATATCAGTCTCATTTAAAGAATGGAGAGAATCTCTAACTACAAATTTCTCATGATGAGAAAAGTCTTGCTCTGTACAAATGTAGAATCTACTGTTAAATAAAGATGAATCCACACATATTTCTGAAATCCATCTCGCCCATTGCCCCAACATCAACGATATCAGACCCAATAGCATAAGCTCTGCATAAAACATAACAAAACAAGCAGTGAGGACACATCCGTAGTGCATTCACAAACTAGAGGGGTGACAAACAGTAGATAAGCAAAGCCCTTATAAAAATTTAAGGCGTCAATGCACTCATTCATGGACAAAAGGAAGAAAGGTTCGAAACAATCTATTATGTCCAATATAGTACACTTGAGGCAAATTTTGGGAAAATCCTACTATTCCACACGTTGCCATTTACCATCAAGCAAGAACTTACTTAACAAAGGTTTTGCGAAATCAAAGCCCACTATGATGCACACCCAAACACCATTGATACATATAGGACTGTTTTTATGTGTTTTTGTATTTATTGAAATCGAAAATGCAAGAAAACTGAAATGGGATATGATACTGAAAACCAAAGCTCAATAGGATGAACTTTAGCTAGCAATAAATGATCTAAATGAATATGAACTACAGGGACACCATTCATAAACTTAAAGACACTACAAGGAAGATTGGAACACCACAAATGCTCTTAGATACATTTGCTACTGTTTTTGCATCCAAAGAAACAAGATTAAACTCTCACCATTTTCATATATCAAAGTCTGTCATTTACAGTGCTAATAAGATCCTATTTATAAAAATACTAAGCTTACTACTAGGTACAATAATGTAAATAAACTAATACAATAAGTGCTAAGAAAATGCAGAAGATATACAATGTAATAAAGCTATTCTAGTTGATAGGCCTGCTCTTCTTCTGATTTTGTGAGCTGCAAAGTGCTCTCACTTTCCCTCTCTTTTCAGTCCCTTTTATTCAATTATTGGAGCTTCTTTCTTGCATTAGAAGGCTGATAATGGTCGTGGTTTTAGGGGTCAAAAGGGTTGCTGCAGATGGGTTTATAATACTCCAAGTTGATGCTTTAAAGTAATCCTTTTCTTTGCCCCTTACTTATTACGTGATCAGCTACTACCATAACTTATATGAACAATTCTCTGCCTTTCTCTATGCCTATTAACTTATCTATTTAATTAATAAATTCCCAATTCAGTAGTACTTCAAATTCGAGCACAAAAACAAGAACACAAATTTCTGCCGAAACAGGGTTCCCTATGCAACGCACCAGTGCAGCAACGGCTATAACTTTCGAACCATTTCTGATCTAAAGCTGAAACTTGTTGCATTGGAAAGCTAGGTTCTGGAACTGAAAAATGCACATAAATTTTGTCCAAAACAGACATCTGTAGAAGGAGATATAAGCCCTCGAACTTCAGACCTGAAAACTGAAGTTCCTGATAACTTCGTCTCTGATAGCCTGCATTAAACTTAAACTGCTACTTCATGAGATATCTTTTTGTCTTGATTCAAAAACCATGATTAAGGTTTATCTCTTAGCTTTCTAAACAGTTATGGCACATATTAATTGAAATCCATTTGAACCTTCTAAGAGGCTCTCAAAACCAAACCTGAAATTCCCGAAGGTGCATAATTGTTCAATTTCATAATTGACGTATTTTTCGGCTTTGATTCTGCATCACACTGAAATTCTAGCAAACCTACCTTTTGATTGGTTTGGTATTAAGGTCAACCTGAATTGTTCGTCCTACTAGGTTCCCAATAAAAGGCAGGACTTTATCACTCACGTGCTGGATCCCGGTATACCTAAACCAAACCACCGCACTGGTTACACTCGATTTGTTGCACGAAATTGGGGCATACAAGATTTAACCATTATAGAGCTCTTTTAAGTACTGCCAACCAGAAAAGGAGACAATTTGCACCCAAAGTCTCCATGGATTCATATCTTTGAATAATCCAATGCCCAAAAGTAATGCAAAACCACCTCCATCATCACAACACAGTCCAATTGGTAAAACACCCCACGGTAAAAATGCGATGTTAAGATTTTAGAGGCGACATTTTTAAGATTTCCAGTTTGAAGAATTACCACAATTCCACAACTATACACGACCATCTTGCCACGAAACTTGTGTAAGAAGCAGAAATAACCAAAGCAACGAAATTAAACATTGTTAAAAAAACAAGGGGATATCTAGCAGGATGAAATACCTTCTTTAATCTTCTCGAGTGAAGCAAACAGAGCTTTCCTTTTTTTCTTCTTCAACCACTGCATTAATTAACACACAAAAGAAGAAGAATCGCAGATGCTGCTCATTAACAATAACAAATCCTAAGTCGCAAAATGATTTCGGGTTGGCTAACATGAACCGGTCGTTATATAGCTAATATAATTTCCTGGAGTAGTGTTCTCACCTTACCAAACCAGTAAATGGATCTCTCAACAAGAAAGCAAACAAAGACCATGATAGTAGTAACGGTAGCAACAGACCATGTTGGTGTCTCAGCTAAAGACCTTCCTTCTCTTAACCCACTCTCCATTTCTTGCTTATTTACTAACTACTTACTTAGTGAGCCTTCCTTAATTTGAATAATTTCTCAGTTGATGGGAATTTCTGACCAGTTTAACATCAGCATACTCAGTGAATAAGATCCAGAAAATGAGGAAGTGAAGTGGGTTTTGAGTCAGTGAATTATTAATGAGCATTGCAAACATAGGTGGTGAAGGGAACATGGAAGCTTCAAGTCAGAAGAAATATTAATTCAAAATGGGTCAACAAGTTAGTTCAGACAAAACAACAAACAGAACACGTGCATTGCTTCACTTCATGCTGCCGGGCAGGTCAGCGCAAAACCACAAGAAAAATAATGACGTACGCTTGATCGTATTTGGTTAGTTAAAGTTTATTTGCAAAAACATGGCACTTGTAATGCATTGCGCCCTTTACATTTTCCCCCTTTTTTTCTTTATTTCTGTGTGTGTCTTCTTTCATACTCTTTATTTATTCATTCCTCCCCCGTTTACTCAGCATGAACCTCACGGTAAGCTTCTTCTCCACTATCTACATTTCTCTCCTCCCGCGCCAGCACTACATCCCCCCAGCCGCCGGCACTAGCCAGAGTAGCCACCACAACCTCTGTCTCAGGCGAAGCCAATAAAGCCATCCGGCCGTTTTGGAGTGAGAGAATCGAGGGGAGAGAGTAAAGATGGCGGGACGGCTAGGCGCGCGTCCTGGGTGGCGCGTCCTGGGTGGAGAAATGTCGCCTTGAACGCCAGACCCGGCCGGTTGGGGAGAGGGGTGGTGCATGCGTATAGGCGGGAGCAAGGGGCGGTGCCGCGGTGGTTGTGTTGGGAATCTGGGGATGGAGGTATAGAGGGGAGAGAATTGGGGGGTGACGGGGTGGGAAATGTGATACATTGATGGCCGTGATTCTGGGAAGGGTGTTTGAGTAAAAAAACTACACGTATTGGATACACTTAGATTGAGGGTCAACTAGTCAACTTGCTACTACTCGTCCCAGATAAATTTTCTGTATGATGGATATGCGGATAGACTTTATCAAGTAAGTGGACAAATTTTATCAAGTAAACGTACGAACTTTACAAGGTTGATCCCGTCCGATAAACAAGTAGACTATATCAGATAGATACTGTCGGCCAGACAGATATAATCAATCAAACAGGTTCTATCGAGCATCAAAGATTGAGGTCAAGGGGAATCGAGGGCGAGGATCAAGGATCGAGGTCGACGATCAAGGATCGAGCTGACCAACACTGTTCAGGTAGAATCTAAATGTACTAAACACAAATATAAAATATTAAAATACTAGTAAATGCAAGAAGATAAAAGATAGAGAGACGAAGAATTTTTTGGACGTGGAAAACCCTGTGAACAAGGAAAAAAACCACAGGGGGATCTTGTTAGCCCGCCAAGTGCTTTTAGTAGATCTTCTAGTAGTGTTTGTCCGTGTTGAATGACACAATTGATGAGTACATTTACAATGATTTAAAATCTAACAAGAGATAATGCAATATCAATGAGATAATGGGTTGATAAATGTATTTGGATTCAAGAATGGCTAAGGGCTTAATGGTGGAGATCGTGTTTTCTGTGCAGAGAAGGACATATTTCCAGAGGCATCCGAGGAAGCGCACAAAACTTCCGCGAAGGGTTGCTTTTCGCATCGGTCGCAAGCTCGGAGGTTCCAGCAGAGCATCTTCCTCAGTTCCAGCCGGCTCCGTTGATCCGGTTCCTCCCGAGCACAGTACCGGATCCAGTGACTCTTCGCTCAAGATCACCCACACCGTCCATAATCCTCAAGCAGCGTCTCCCAGAATGTCTACCAGTAAGGCTCTCTTTACTTGCTTCCCTTGTCCATGCCTTTTTTGGTTTCTAACTTGTTCCGGCTTCTAATCAACCTCCGTTGTAGGCACATCCCTCACCGGCCGTCGTACTAGATCCAACTTCAGCCCAGTCTCGCTGGACGACCCTCTTTTGGACAAAATTGCTGAAAGGCGACAAGGCAAGGGATCCAACATCCCCTCTGTCCCTAAGAAGGATGAGGAGAAGATGTCCCAACCCAAGCCGCCATCCGAGAAAAAAGAGGAAGACGACCAATACTGCCACCATCCTGCTTCCCTATGACGGTAATGCCAAGGCCGAAGATCTTGGGAGGGCCCTTGGTTCCGATGTTTACAGTACTTCCGTGGCCTCCCTAGATTCCCTTGTTGATGCCAATGTGATCAACAGACTCGTCTGCTACAGTTATCACGTAAGTCCTTGCCTTCATTTAGTTTGCAGGGATCTTGTAACCCCAACTTCCACTAACCGGTACCTTTTTGTCTAGTCCCTCCAAGCTGCCCTTGCTCTGCAACGCCTGGAGAAGTCTAGGGTGAACCAAGTCCAGGTCCTTCAGTATGAGAAAATGGGACTTGAGCGTACCAACCGGGACCTTCAGAACACCATTCTTGCGGAGGCCAAAGCTCGTAAGGCGAAGGACAAGCAGATCGCCGATCTAACTGCATCCAATCAGGAACTGCTCCAGAAGTTAGCCAATGCGGAACTTGCTGAGAAGAGCTCGGGAGATATATACATGGTGGCACATGACGAGGAGTTGGCAATCTGGCACGGCCTATTGACCAAGATAAACATGATCGAGGAGTTCAAGGCTGGAAAGGCTACTTCCTGGGACCTGACTAAGACGATCCAGCGCTTCAACCAAGTCTTTCCAGATGAGGCCATGATCTTGGAGGAGGGAGAAGTATCTTCTGCTGCTGGGAACTCGTCGGTTCCGGAAGTTGGTTCCACCGCTGTTCCGGAAGAGGGACAGAAGGAAGATGCTGAAATGAAGGAACAAGCGTTAGAGTAGTTTAGCTGTATGTTGCTTGTTTTCTTATTTGCGTTTGTTTAGTTTTTACTACTGTTCTGAACTTCGGAAAGTGTAACTATGGGATCCCATTTTAATGCTTTTAGTAATGCATGTACCTTTTCGGATATTGTGTTTGGCGTTTGTTTGTGTGTTCCGCCGTTTGTGTACATGGATCATCGTCCAGGAAATGTGCTCCGTGATTATGGCAACATGTTCCGGGAGTGCCTAAAAGCCATACTTTAAGTGTGTATAGCGTTTCCAACAATCCGTGTCTCCGGGAATAGGAATATAAATCATACCTAAAAAATCAACAATGGTAGAGTTTCAGATTGTGGGCGTTCCAAGCCCTCGGGACCTGTGCACCGTCTAGGGTCACCAATCGGTAGGCTCCACTACCGGAGATCGAGTCAATTAGATAAGGTCCTTCCCAGGTCGGGGCTAACTTCCCTGCGTTCTTTTCACGAGTGTTGTCCTGGACCTTCCGAAGGACCAGATCTCCTACCTGGAAGGAACGAATCCGGACACTCTTGTTATAGCTCCGAGCTACTTCCTGTTGGTAGCCTGGAAGTCGTACCTTTGCTGAGTCGCGGAGTTCATCCACTGTATCCAAGTCATGAACTAACTCCACATGGTCCGTATCCAACGGTGTCAGCCTGTATCGATACGTCGGTACCGCCACTTCTGCTGGCAAAATCACTTCACAACCGTAAACCAGGGAAAAGGGGGAGTGGTCCAGTTGAGGTTTTGGGAGTCGTCATGTCTGCCCAGAGTACCTATGTTCTAATCTTTACAGAACTTCTTGAACTTCCCCCCAATAAATTGTGGCCCATTATCAAGAATTATCTGAGAGGGAATACCATAACGACAGAAGATGTAGTGTTTTATGAAAGATATAACCTGGGACTCCTTTATAGTGACGTAAGCTTCTGCTTCTATACATTTGGAAAAATAATCAGTCATAGCAAGCAGATACTCATGTCAACCGGATGCTGTTGGAAGTGTGCCAACGATGTCCACTCCCCACTTCATGAAGGGCCAAGGAGTAAAAGACGAGTGAAGTGGTTCCGCCGATTGATGCAGAATCGGTGCATGTCGCTGGCATTTATCACATTTCCGAGCATGTTCCATTGCGTCCTTACGTATCGTGGGCCAATAATATCCCATCCTAAGGGCTTTATCGGACAGAATTCTCCCACCGGCGTGATTTCCACAGTCACCAGAATGTAACTCCTCCAAAACCTTATCATCATCGGATCTCTCCAAACACCGTAGCAAGGGCCTTGCCAGGGAACTCCGGAATACGACATCATCAATGAGGACAAACCGAGAAGCCTTCATCCTAAAGGCTCTTGCGTCTGCCTTCCCTTCTGGTAGGACATCATCCCGAATATATCGGATATAGGGTGTTGTCCATCCATTGGTTAGTGAAACGGGAGTTACTTCAGAAGGATCTTCCTTCTGAATGGATGGTTGTAGAAGATGAAGCAAAGGGACAGACTCAATGCCGGTGTTATCAAAGCTAGATCCCAAGGAGGCCAGAGCGTCCGCTTGTACATTCTGGTCCCTAGCAACCTGCTAAATCCGGAACTCCTCAAATTGTGAAGTCAGAACCTTTACTGCCTCGAGGTACGAGTGCATCTTAGAGTCCTTCGTTGCATAAGAACCGTTGATCTGGTTTACGATTAACATGGAGTCAGTACCTACCATAATACGCTTTACCTTTAAATACAGTGCCGTTTGCAACCTGAAGATTAAAGCCACGTACTCAGCTTCGTTGTTGGTAGTACGGAACTCACACCTCATGGCCCTAGGTATTATGTCCCCTTGTGGCGACTTCATTAACACTCCGTGGCCTGTCCCCCGGACGTTGGCGGCTCCGTCTGTAAACAAAGTCCAAAATCCTTGTTCCGGAGTTACCTCCAAACTTTGTACCTCCCGCTAGGCTAATTCCATCATTTGTGGACTGAAGTCAGCCACAAAATCAGCCAAAGGTTGTGACTGTAATGAGGTCCTTGGCTCATATCATATATCATACGTACTAAGTTAGACCGACTACTTAGCCATTCTACCTGAGAGTTCAGGATTTCGCATGACAGTTTTTATGGGGAAGTTGGTTCTTACTATGATGGTATGTTCCTGGAAGTAAGGTCGTAACTTTATTGATGACATGATTAATGCTAAAACTAGTTTTTCAAGAGAAGAATACCTGCGCGGAAAGTAACGTCTTACTGACATAGTAGATGAGAAGTTGTTTCCCTTCTTCTTCCCCAACAAGAACCGCACTCACTGAATGCTCAGTCATGGATAAGTATAAGAACAGGTGTTCTCCCTCCATTGGTTTTTATAATAAGGGAGGTGAGCTGAGGTATGTCTTCAATTCCTGGAAGGCATCATCATGTTGCTGCGTCCACTCGAAGGTCTTGTTCTTCCTCAGAACATCGTAAAAGAGCCTGCACCTGTCTGAAGACTAGGAGATAAATCTATTCAAAGCCGCTACTCTTCCAGTCAGCTTATGTACCTCCTTAACGTTTCGGGGAGGTTCTAATTCGAGTATAGCCCTGATCTGTTCCAGACTTGCCTCGATTCCTCGCTTGGTTACCATATACCCTAAGACCTTTCAGCTGAGGCACCAAATGTACACTTGGACGGGTTTAGCTTCATCTTGAAGCGTTCTAATATGTCAAACGCCTCCTGGAGGTCCCGGATGTGATATTCCGCACGTCGGGATTTTACTACCATGTCATCAATATAAACTTCCATTGTTTTTCCGATTTGTTCTTTAAACATGAAATTTACTAACCTATAGTATGTTGCTCCAGCGTTTTTCAACCCGAAGGGCATGGACGTGTAACAATATATGCCCCGTTCCGTCATGAACACCGTTTTCTCCTGATCCTCCGGATCCATTCTTATCTGGTGGAACCCACTTGAGGTGTCCATAAAGGTGAGCATTTCATGCCCGGAAGTTGTATCAACCATTGCATCGATGTGTGGTAACGGAAATGGATCCTTCGGACAAGCTTTGTTCAGATCCGTATAATCCACACACACTCTCCATTTGCCATTCTTCTTCTGCACCACCACTACATTTGCAAGCCACGTAGGGTACATCACTTCCTTGATCATCCCCATCTCCAAAAATCGATCTACATCCTCGTTTACGATCTGGTTCCGCTCCGGAGCGAACTTTCTTCTTTTTTGCTGAATGGGTTTGAATGACCTATCAATATTCAGCTTATGAGTTATTACTTCCGCTGATATCCCATCATATCTCGGTGACTCCATGCAAAACAGTGCTCCTTTTCTCGAAGAAACTCTTTCAACCCGGGAAGCACATGTTCCGGTACATCAGCACCTAACACGACTTCTCTCTTGGGAGTACTCGTGTTGATCTGAATCTCAATAGTGTCTTGTGACTCCGAGTCGACGATGCTGATGTGCTTCTGTAATTGCTATTGTGTTCCCATCCTAGTCGGTTTGAGGGAAATGGCATAACATTCACGAGATAACTTCTGGTCACCGTGAACTACCATAACTCCCCAAGGGGAAGGGATCTTAAGGCACTGATGATAGGGCGAGGGAACCGCTTTTACGTTGTGTGTCCATGATCGTCCCAGGATCAAGTTGTAAGGCGAAAGGCAGTCCATCACGATGAATCTCTCGAATGATGCAACGGACCCGACCGGCTTTAGGTAAACTGATCTCTCCAAGTGCAGTTTTGGTTTCTCCGCTGAAGCCTACGAACGTTGTCGAGCTTCTGATTATTTTAGTCTCATCTATCCCCATATCCTTCAAGGCTCCTATCATGATAATGTTCACTGCTGATCCGTTATCTACGAGTGCCCTCTTGACTAGACAACACCCGAGGTAGATAGAGATCACGAGACTGTCATGGTGGAGTTGTCGAGATCCTACCACATCTGTTTCGTCAAAAGTGATGGCCGGAACAATGGTAACTAAGTTTGAAAATACTTCTGGGGGAGGTTCTACAGCTCGTTCCCTTGTAATCCTTTTGGCTGCTGAGTATGTTAAACCACATAAGTCATATCCTCCTGAAATAAAGTTGATTACCTTGGGATTCTGTGGAGGAGGGGGGGTCGAGCTTCCTTGCTCCCTGAACCAGATGGTTTAGCGCTGCGGGAAGGAAGCAAGTGTTGGAGATGTCCCTCACTGAGGAGCCTAGCCACCTCTCGACGTTGGGCGACACATTCTTTAGTTGTGTGACGCACATTCTCGTGGAACTGACACCGTCTAGAAGTGTCTTTACTCTTCTTCCCTGACTTCTCATGGGGCTAATTTGCCTGAATTTCCAGCATATCTAGCCTTTGGATAAGTCCTGCAATACCGACATAGAAGTTATACTGGTAAATTGGAGGAGGGATATTGGGGTCGTCCTTCCAGTCCCGTCGGTCATAAAATGGGTTAACATTATAAGGTTTGGCCCCTGTTGGCTCCATCTGGCTTTTTGGATAGGGTGTGGGCCTAGCAGTATACTTGTTAGTAGAACTCTTTCTGTTTGTCGAGGTGTATCCAGTTCCGCTCCTACTGCTAATGTCCTCTTCTAGCCGGATGTGGGCCAGAGTTTTAGCTTGCACATCCTCAAACGTACCACAAGGATATTTTGTTAGCTCGTTATAGAGGTACAAATCTCTTACCAGCCCTTGGCGAAAAGCTTCTATCGCGGTCGGGATGTGACATGTAGGTATAGAGACTTTCTCCTTGTTAAAGCGATGAAGGAAGGACCTCAAAGATTCGTCTTGCGGTTGCACTACCCTGTAGATATCACTAGTCTGCTTCTCCAAGACACGAGTGCTCGCAAATTGGTAATTAAACCTATTTGTCAACTCGGCAAAGGAGGGTATACTCTTGTTCGGGAGGTTGATGAACCACTGGAGAGCGGGTCCGCGCAGTGTACTCCCAAAATCTTTGCACATGGCCCCCTCTCGGAACTGAGGTTGAATCGGTAGAACTGACATCTTCTGTTTATACTGGGCAATGTGTTCCATCAGATTTGTGGTCCCGTCATATAGTGTCATGCTGATCTCCAATTTCTTGGGGATTTCCAAAAGTGCAATGTCATCACTAAACGGAGAATCGGCATAACTGGTAGTTGCTGCTTCTTTAATAGGAGTGGGGACTCCTAGAATATTAGGTAATCCTCTCATTCATCTTTTGCATCTCCTACATAAAGAAATTGAACATAGCATTGGGATCAGTGTTGAGTTCCAGGTAGCTTATATTACCTGAGAAAGCCGGAACTGGCATTTGAGACGGGGGGACACTTCCGATCTGAAAGGTGTTGTAAGGCAATGATCCAGATCCAAAGTTGGACAAGAAGACTGGCGTCCCCTGGCTCCTTATGGGGATCATTGGTGTGGAGAATGACGGCTGGGGAAGATGTTCGGGCCCCGCCAGCATTATTGGTCTGGTCTGAACGATCGGTGGAACCGGTGATCGGACTACCCCCATTGTTGATACAATGGGTGGAGGTAGTGTGACTCCTCCTCCGGATGCCGGAAGTCTCGGTGATATGAATCCTTCATCATCACTATTCTGGGCCGGATTTCCATCCTGATTCAACGGAATATCTTCAATAGTTACCATACTAGGAACTCCACTGTCATCCCGCCTCGTAACAGTCTTGGAAGTTGAAGCTCCGGACCTTAGCGCTTCTAGTTCCTTCGAAGTGTTGCGGCCTCCCTTGCTAACTGGGCGTTCTACTCCTCCAACTGGCCAGCTCGGGTAGCCAATTGTGAAAGAGCTGTCTTGAGACCATTGACAACTGCTTGGGTGGGAGCCTCAAAACCAGGGGGAGGTAATGAGGGAGTTGATCTGGGACTTGATACTCTGATTGGAATTTCAATTGGGATTGAGCCTCTCGGGATCGATACAGTCGTAATCGACTCTGAAACTCCAGAAACCGCTGGTTGAGTTCCACTGGCCATCGAATTGAGTTGCTTGTAGTAGTTTGATTCTTAAAAAGTGAATAGCCCCACGGTGGGCGCCAAATTGTTTTGGTAAAAAATAACGGGACTACTCACTATTGAACGGAGCCTACTGTTCTACGATTTACTATGTTAAGAATATAAATTTTGAGCGAGAAATTAAAGAACACCAAGAATTTTTAGGTGGAAAACCCTATGAATAAGGGAAAACCCACCGGGGCGTAGGCCCCCTCGAATTTGCACTAATCTCTTTATGACTCCGGAATAAAAGTACAATTTTGAGCTAGGTTGGATGTTCGTATATATAATGTGTGTCTCTTCAAGCAGCTCCTCCTTATTTATAATAGGGGACGTATTCCCTCGTAACGGTTCCAGCTATAACTCCCTTCCCCGATTATCTCCCTTTGTTATCGCCCCCATGTCTTTTGTCTCATCAATTACCATTCATTCCTTGATCTTCTCCATAATTAGCCGTGATTAGCTACGAGCATGATCAAAAACCCTTCTTAACGCACTCTGGGCCTTCACTTCCGAATTCCTTTGGTAGCTGGGCCCAACATCCGTCGTAGCTTCCAAGCCCAAAGAACAATTGTCCCGACCCAGAAATTAACCCCCAACAATTAGCTCCAACTTGATGGTCGTCCTTGTCAAGTTGACAATTTAGGTTCGGTCTTATTCAAGTTGTAACTTCAAGATGTCGAGGGATTATTCTAGCTTCTTCTTCTCTGCCATTTGTTCTTCAAGTTGATGATTGACCAATGCAAGTTCTTCAAGTAGCATAATTTTATCAAGTTGATAGATCTCGGATGGTCCTTGATTTCCAAAAATGCCTGACATCTTAGAAATGAAATTTTGTTGAGATATATAAGAGAGAACGTTTAGTAAGCTCAACTGACTAATTGCCCCACGGTGGGCGCCAAATTGTTTTGGTAAAAAACTACACGTATCGGATACACTTAGATTGAGGGTCAACTAGTCAATTTGCTACTACTCGTGCTAGATAAATTTTCTGTATGATGGATATGCGGATAGACTCTATCAAGTAAGTCGACAAACTTTATCAAGTAGACGGGAGAACTTTACAAGGTTGATCCCATCCGATAGACAAGTAAACTATAGGGGATAGTTACTGTCGGACAGGCCAGGTAGAATCAATCAGACATGTTCTAACGAGCATCAAGGATCGAGGTCAAGGGGAATCGAGGTCAAGGACCAAGGATCAAGGTCGAGGATCAAGGATCGAGGTCAAGAATCAAGGAGATCGAGGTCCAGGATTAAGGATCGGACTGACCAGCACTGTCTTTTGGGTAGTATCTAAATGTACTAAACACAAATATAAAATATTAAAACACTAGTAAATGCAAGAAGATAAAAGATAGAGAGACAGGATTTTTTGTATGTGGAAAACCCTGTGAATAAGGGAAAAAACCACGGGGGGGATCTTGTTAGCCCGCCAAGTGCTTTTAGTAGATCTTCAAGTAGTGTTTCTCCGTGTTGAATGATACAATTGATGAGTACATTTACAATAATTTATAATCTAACAAGAGATAATGCAATATCAATGAGATAATGGGTTGATAAATGTATTTAGGTTCAATAATGGCTAAGGGCTTAATGGTGGAGATTAGGTTGATGTAACGATGATAAATAAATTATGGTAGTGGCTATGGTGTTGAGAGTAGGGATGGGCATAAACCCAGGACCCGACCCAGCCCCGTTGGATTCAACCCGCCCGGGTCGGGTTTGGGTCTTAAAATTTGGACCCGACGGGTCCGGACCTGACCCAGACCCGCACGCATTAATTACAGGTCGGGTCTGGGTCCAAGATTTGAGACCCAGACCCGACCTAGACCCGCCTAATTTTAAAAAAAAAATGAAAAATTATAAAAGTTCTATCTAAGATTTGCGACTCTTCCTAGCCTAGCATGTCACGCTTGAATTTTACATGTATTCCTACTCCCCGAGTCCTTATTTCATCTACAAAGATCTAAGTTCATCACCTCTCTTGTCTTGATCCAATTGTCTTTCATATACTTTAGATGTGAACATATGCTAATTTCTTCTTGCTTATTGTATGTGGCGGAATATCGAGCAAATAAAATTCTTAACTAGAAAATATTATTCGTTGGAAGCGTTATACCATTTGTTTCAGGGACCCGCACGAGACTCGGACCCGACCCAAACCCGACGGGTCCGGGTCCGGGTCTAGAAAATTAGGACCTCACGGGTCCGGGTGGGGTCCGGCTTTACACAAATGTCTACGGGTCCGGGTCTTAGCGGACCCGACCCATGCCCATCCCTAGTTGAGAGGAATGAGAAGATATGTATTTAGGTTTAGAGAAATGATATTAGTGATTATGTTGTAGAGTGGTGATGGATATGGAAGTGGTCATGTGTAGGATTAATGATGAGGGTTTATATATGGTGAAGTTGTGATGAGAATGAAGGGTTTTATGTGTAGAAAGTGTCAAAGAAATGGTGGAAGTGTCTAGGGTTTATATGAGTACGTATTGATCTTCTTTTAGGGCTTTGGAGTGCATAAATACTGTTGTGGAAGGTCTCCTCAAGTTGCTCCAACTTCCCATGTTGCTAGGTCCAACCTTAACCACTATCCCCTATAAAATAGCAGCTATCGAGGAGAAGGTTGACTGAATCACACTGAACAGTCCCTATAATCAAGGAAGTTGTTCTTGACTTTGACGTCGTCTTCCTTGGAGATAATTTCCTTGCTGAATAAGTCCACAACTAACTCTTGGCAGCTCAATACGTGGTCTTGGTTGTTGGAGACAAAATAGGATGTTGTTGGAGAGAAAATAGGAGGTTGTTGTTGACTTCTTCTATTCATTATCATAGACCTGGTCAAAGAGTCAACCCCTTGCTAATTTCATAGAGATCATGCAGCCTCACTAACACTTGTAACTGAAATTGCTGAGCATATTTAGGAGAACATAGTTCATACTTTGACTTATTTCGCATTTGTAGTTGCCATCGATGTGACGATCTTCCTGAAAGGATACTCGACACGTTGATGGTTGACCTCGACAGGTCGATGGTTGATATGTATGGCTCCTCGATGGGCTGACTAGCTCCTTGATGGATTGTATGGCTCTTCGATGGACTGTCTGGCTCCTTGATGGACTGTCAAATTGAATGTTTGCTCGAATATTATGTGAGACTGACTGTTTGTCTAATCACTTTGTATGATTAAATCCATGTGGGCGTCCAAGATGTGTATCTACTCGATGACTTTACTTGATCGTTAGTTGATATGACTATGTATCTGTCAATTTGTCCTTGTCGGACTAAACCCGAAATTTAGGCCCAAACAAAGGGCATTTTATTCCTGGTCAAAACACTTCTAGTACTCCGTATTTGGAAAGCTAAGGATTCTGTGCATGAAGCCATCATCATTCATTTTGTTAATAACTATTCGTGGTAAAGCTTGTAATGGAAATGACATTGATGTGTACTTGCAACCGTTGTTGCATGAATTGAAAGTGTTATGGGAAGGAGTTGAAGCTTTTGATGCTTATAGTGGAGAGAAGTATAAAATGCCAGGAGCTTTGAATTGCACTATCAATGTTTTTCCTGCATATGCTATGTTGTCTTGTTGGAGTACAAAAGGCTACAAGACATGCCCTTCGTGTACCAGCTCAACGCCTTCTTATAGATTTTGGGGGAAGATATGTTATGTTGGTCATCGAAAATGACTACTTGCTGATCATCCTTATAGGTTTGAAGCTGTCAAGTTTGATGGTACAGAAGAGCATGGAGATGCTCGGAGAGAGAACTTGGAAGTGATGTTTTGAGACAACAAGAAAAATTAAGTTATGTTTATGGGAAGACCAAAAAGCCAAGAAAGTTGTCTCGAAAGAAAAGCCAAGAAAGATGTAACTAATAAAGCTCAAGTCGAAGGATCAGTAGCTATATTTTAGAAGAGACGTTTACATCTTGTTCGAGATTCCTCGAAGGGGTTAAGACCTTTTTTAACAAGGAGAAAAAGATTAATGATGATTCTTTATAGTTGGATAATTATTTGTATAATTCTGGTGGTCAAGCGAGTGGGAAAGAGGAAAATTTACGGCTCGATGGGAAAACTTTAAAGCACGCACATCGTTATGTGTTGCGTCATTGTGATGAGGTGAAGGAGCTTCGTGAGTAAGTAGAAGATACAATTGTTTTTATTAAGTTTTAATTTGAACACTTGTCGCTCTAGGTAAAACTTCTTTTTTTTTTTCTTTTTCCTTTTAAATACTTGAAGTGAATTTTTGAGTCAAAAGCGACAAGAGAACCTCATAATTGAAGTTGACGAAAATGTTGAAAGTGAATGGATCATCAACGAATACGCAGAATTGTGGTTGCAAAATCAGGTTCCTTTTGTTTTCAAAGCTTGGGCTTCACATGTTTAAATAAACATTAGTTTTTGATAAGTAATGTTTTTTTTGAAATTTAGGTACATCACATAGATGCAACTGCTGAAAAAGGAAGATTGTGAAGGGCTTTAGCTGGTGGTCCTAATTGTTTTGGTAAAAGAATGATCAAAGGCTATAAGTTCAATACAATAGACCGTGATCGCTATAGAGTTACACAAAACTGTGGAATTTTGGTGGAAGGAAAAGATGGAGAAGCGTATTACGGAAAGCTTAAAGATATTTTTGAGATGGACTATTTTGAAGAGTACAAAGTTGTTCTATTTCATTGTCACTAGGTGACATATATAGGGCCGTTAAATCATACCCAAATGGTGGTGCATGTGTATATTTCTCCAAGCTGATTCACACTGGCAGGAACTTGAAAAGATGTCCTTATGTGTTTTGTTATCAAGTGATACAAGTCTTCTATGTTGAAGATGAGACACAAAAGGGCTGGTTTCATGCCATCAAAACTAAGCCGAGAGATTTATTTGATCTAGGAGAAGATATACCTTAGTTTGGTCACTACTTTCAAGCACACGATACTTATAAAGGTGTTTGAATGTCTTGTTATTTGATATGTATTCCTACTGTTGATAATTCATTTACAACTTGTTTTACTCTTTGTTTTAATTAACGCTCCGATTTGATATCATAATGATTCTTGGATTGGGTTGAGCAATATTTTTTTATTTAACTAGTGAAAATTTGTGGGTGATACGCTCTTTGATATTTGTGCTTGTTCCTTTTACCGTACGAGGAAATTGCCGTAGTTGATTGTTGTGCTTATGAGCTAATGTATCTGCTTATTCTTTTCATGATGGAGTTTGTAGAAGACTACATATTGAAATTAAGTTTGGACCAATTCTTTGGCTTATATTGGCAAGTCTCATATGTTTTACAGGGAGTTATGTAACCCTTCCTCGACTGCTTTTTGACCTAGATTCAACCTTGGATCTGCTTACTCTGATTGATTTATGTTATTTGACAAACCTCGGCACAGACTTGCTATTGTTTATGAATTCGCTGCTCTGCAATTATATTTCCATCTTATGATGTTTTTATGTTAAAGGGTCAGGCAACTCATTCCTCATGTTAGAGTTTGATCGACACTTCAGTTGTGTTACGCACTGAAGTTCTTCTTTTTCGAGGACATGCTTCTTATAATGACTGTTTTGCCATGTAAATTAAAGAACGTTAGCTAACTTCATACTAAAATTTATCAAATTAGTCAAAGAATATAAATATGTTTTATATGAGATGACGCCTGTGGTATTTGCAAAGTTCAGTCGTCATTAAAAATAAAGTACTACCAGGTTGCTTGTTTCTAGATGCTAAGTTACCCGAAAATATTTCCTGTTCGATCTCTTTTGTGCCCGTGTTTGACAACACTTCATTTTGAGCCAGAATACGAAGAGTTCTCGTAAAAATAGCCAAGCCCGACATTTGAACGGAATGAACACGCAGCTGTATCAGATGTTTTTTAGTGATAATTAGGTCATATTACTTTCTTGTTGATACCTATGAGAGTTTGTTGAGGAGAATGCTTCATGGACCTTTGTTTTCATACTGTGACTACTCATGGTTGTTTGACAAACCCCCTGGTAAATGATTCTAAATCGCCTGCTCATGAGGCATGTGATAGTCCTTCCATCTAATATATAATATACACCATCTAAAGCATGGCTCTTTGTTAAAATTCTGATTTGAGTTGAAGTCCATAATTGACTAACGTAACTGATTATTCATTGTGTATTGTGTAAATATGTAGAAATGTGCATCTCGAGTATGGTTAGTGACTAATATTTACCATTGATCTGATGTAGGATTTTGAGAAATAAGTTTTCGAAGCAAAAGAATATTGCCAAAAGCCGAGGAAAATGTGTCGCAACCGCTGAAAAATAAAAAAGTGTTCAATCATGCTAGGCACATCATCCTCTATGACATCTATCGTGCCAGGCACATCATCCTCTATGCCATCTATCGTGCTAGGCACATCATACCCTATGCCATCTATCGTGCTAGGCACATCATCCTCTATGACACCTATCGTGACAGACACATCATCCTCTATGCCATCAATCGTGCCAGGCACATCATCCTCTATGTCATCTGTCAAGTTGCCAGTGACTTCATCCTTCACACCAACGCTAAAGGAGTCACTAGCACCATCCTATTTTACAACCACCAAAAGAGAAAGTTTCACCATCTTTTCACAAGTAGTGAAACGACAAGCCTTACCTTTATCTACACAAACTCTGAAACAATGGGGCTCACCATCTACTTCACAAACTCCAAAATAGCAAACCGCATTACATTACTCACAAACTCCGAAGCAACAAACCCCAACACCATCTATACAAACTCTGAAACAGCAAGCCCCGCCATCATCCACTCAAATTCCAAAGCAGCAAGCCCCATCATCGTCTACACAAATACTGAAAAAGCGAGCCCCACCATCAACTACCCAAACATTAAAACAAGCCTCACCATCATCTACCCTTTTGCCAAAAACAATTGGGACCTCATCCTCGGTTACTTCAATGAAGCACTCTGCCACCAAACATTCATCTAGTATGCCTTTCAATCCATCACCCAAACAATCTTTGAATGAGCTTTCTTCAATGCCAAACTGGGGACCATTTAGTCCTCAAACTGTTGGTGCATCAAAAACCAACATAAACTTATCTCATCCTACTTCTCGATTGCCAACTACTAATATAAGGAGATGCCTAAACCTTTTAGAGCATTTACGCTGTCCTTTTCTGAATCGCCATCAGCCTTGCATTAACCTCCAATGGGGGTCTCATAACCTCGAAACATGGCTTTACGAGATCCTTTTATTCTATCACAACCACCTAAAGCAGCAGAAGGTTCAGATGGGTATATTCTGGGGCACCACAAAATTGATCCAACAGCAGCATCAAAATCTTCTCGCTCCCCAGCCATGTCATCACAACAAAAATCATCCTTTATCTGGTCCATCTGAGCAAGGTTCACCTAGATCAACCTTTGAAACAACAGTGACTTACAAGAAATCTCATCCTAAGTCTACAACAATTGAGCCAGGTTTAGATGGTAATAAGCTAGTCTCTGCATTCAAGTGAACCTACAACTAAGGGCCAGAGGGGCCATCCTCCACAACGAAACACTCACATTTCAACAAATAGGAGTGGTGAGAAATCTGTTGTAGCCGAGGTCAGTGAGTCACTTGAAGAAGTTGATGATTGCTGCCAACTACATGAAAGCAACGATAAACGCTCTAGAGTGAAATCTGTTGTAGCCGAGGTCAGTGAGTCACTTGAAGAAATTCTCATAGCCAACAATTATGTGCTTAATGTATTTTAGTGGAATCCCCTTTGACTTATTGGTGGTTCTCGGCAGTGGCTTAGTGGTCTGTTTTGCTCACAGACTAATAGACTATTGCATATATATATGGGCCTGAATTTATTGATGAAGTTTATGTGTGTCTTTGTAATTTTCCTCTTAATATCTGCGTTTCTCCAATGAGTGTTCAACATTGAAAGCTTCTTTCTTATAATGTTTTACACCACAATTTGATTTGTATATTTATAAACAGTGAGAAAAAGTATCACTTGGTGAGTGGATCTATCCAACCGCGAGATATTTGGAACGATAAAGGAGTGAGGTATCATGTTCATTTCAACAAGTTTAACCAACCAATCAGGAAAGGTGGTACCATCCTTGTTAGATTTATTGGGGACATAGTAAAGAAGGAGAGATTTTGTCCAGTTGGAACGAACAATTGGCATCACATTCACCAGAAAAACTTAGCTGAACTTGTCAAAGTACTTCGGGTGCGTCCTCTTATTATTAGGTCCCCATTGGTATGTGGTTTATTTACTGTTTCTGGCTTGAAGACGCGAGTGTTGTTTGCTGAGCAATGTCGTCTACTATTTATCTTATTGTTGGTTCCATCATCGAGCTGCATGTTTTGTATATTTATTCTTATATGTCAGATGTGGTTTCCTATTTTAATTTTAATGATCTTTTTACGTCTTACTTAAGGATCACTTTCTTATACATGATGGTGAAGTCTTCGAGAAAGGAATTCTGAAGCGTGCTTTTAAATCTTGGAGGCAATACAAATATATGCTAAAGGCTAGTTATTTTAAAATCAAAGAGAAGACAATAGACCAAATTTATAGAACTGTTTCCGATGGTATTACACATGATAATTGGCTATAGTTAGTCAACTATTTGAATTCATTAGAAGGGGAGGTATATATATATATATTGCTTCCCATGGCTATTAAAACTATGTTCCAAATTTTTTTTCTTATCTTTTTCTTCAATATATAATTCTGGCATTTGTTAGCTAATTTAGTTATTCATGCCAACATTTGTCGGAAAAAGGGAAAAAGGCTCCCGAGGCACAAGGTCATGTTCACACTCATGGTGCCAAGAGTTTTGCAAATATGAGAGCTGATTTTGTGAGATTTCTTTACTGGCTTTTTGGTACGTTGTTGTCTTCAAATACTTTAAGATACCTTTTGTTGGTGCACAATTTTTTTTATTCTTGGGTGTTCTTGTGAGACTCATGCCAAAGGTCATAGCTAGGACCTCTTTCTGTTTTGGGGCTAACCATAGGTGAGTTTAAAGTTGATTGCATATGAAATGTAATTATGATAGCAATAATTTAATGGAATTAAAGTTCTAACCTCATGGAAATTGTACGTATCACATCTTTTAAGTTATATGAAAACACTTATATGTTAATGATTTTGTCTTCTTGTACTCTGTTTTATGTGGTTATTTAAAGACAATAATATTGTTATATACTTGTAAGTGTTAAGCTTTCACAGATTCGTAAGAACATAGTCTCCTTAACTGAAAATATATAAAAGGAGATAGTCTTATGGAGCTGGTTTTATGAACACAATGAGATACAGAAAGCCTCTGGTCCATCTTGAGCTTGATAATCTCTAGGCTCTAGCCGAACTCAAAGGCTTAAGTGTAATGTCTACAGCCTGACATATCAGAGCCTGAGGAGGATAAAGCAAATGAGGTGACAGTTCTGCAAATTACCCCAACAATGGACAAAATAAGCCCAAGAGTCACTGCTGGGAAATGTAAGCACACGGATGGGTTTATTCAGGTCACAGGTAGAAAGACAAAATCTGTTTTAGCCAAGAAACTGGCATTTGTGGAGAACATATATGATGCACTTCAGAACTCTGAGGTTGATCAAATGCACATTTACTCTAAGGATGAAAAGAAAGGACTTCTGCAGATTGCTAGTGAGGAGTATGACCCTAGGGGAGGTCCCTCCTCAGAATGGTAATATCATCTTTGAATATTAGGGGCTGTAACAAGCCTCATAAGCAGCAGGAAGCTTATCATTATTTCCTGCAGAATAATGTAGATGTTTATGGTATTTTGGAAACTAGGGTGAAGGAAAATAAAGGGATTAAAATCCTCAATAAAAGGTTCAAAGGTTGTGGGATGGCTCACAATTATGCTGATCATAATAATGGAAGGATTTGGTTGATTTGGAGAAAGGCCACAATCAGCATTCAAATCCTTAGTACTGATTCACAGTTCATCTACTGTCTGGTAACTTGTCTAAAATCTCACACCTCATACAAGGTTACCATGGTGTATGGGCTGAATACTGGTAATGAGAGAAGAACACTGAGGGATTTCATTACTAATGAAGCCACACATTGTAAGGATCCTTGGATTCTGCTTGGAGACTTTAATGTGGTGCTGAATTGTAATGAAAAGCTCAGTAAGGCAGCACTTAATCAAAAGGACATTGATGATTTCTATAGGTGCACTTTTAACTCCAAGCTTAGTGACCTGCCTAGCACTGGATGCTGTTTGGGCAAAGCTAGATAGGGCTCTGGTTAATCATCATTGGATTACACAAGGCATATCTTCCACAGCCTATTACCATCAACCTGGAATCTCAGATCATTCTCCAGTTACGGTGGAGATAAACCTGGGAGTGGAAAATCAGAGAAAACACTTCAAATTTCTCAACCACAAGTGCACTGATGCAGACTACCAAGATCTAGTTTCTAATACTTGGATGAAACCTGCATCTGGTACAAAAATGTACAGAGTTATCAGCAAAATGAAGTATATAAAGCAAGCTCTGAAGGAATTACATCACCAAAAATACTCTCACATTTCAAAGAGGGTTGAATATTGTAGAAACCAGCTATTGAAGGCACATGAGCAATTGCAGGGTAATCTTCATAGTCCTGCTATGCTGAAAAAGGTCAAAGATCTAAAGGTTACTCTTACCAAGATTGAAAATGCTGAGCTTAGCTTCTACCACAAAAGAGCCAAAATCAGAGATATTAAAATGAATGATGCTGGCACAACCTATTTTCATGCAAAAGTGAAGGAAAGGAATGCTCAGGCATACATAGGCAAAATAAAAGACAAGCATGGTACTCTGCACGAAGACCAGAAGGGAGTGCAAGAGGCTTTTCTTAGTTACTACAAAGATCTTCTAGGTACAGAACACCAGGTTGCTCCATTTGATCAATATGATTATGCTGGAGACACCCTCTCTGAAGCTCAAGGACAGGAGCTCACTTAGAAATTCACAAGCCAAGATGTTAAGAAAGCTATTTTTGATATTAATGAAATGAAAAGCCCAGGGCCTGATGGATTTACAGCTGCCTTCTTCAAAAACTCATGGGATATAGTTGGAGATGAAGTTTGCAAGGCAATACTAGATTTCTTTGAGTCTGGTAAGTTGCTTAATCAAGTAAATGTCACTCTAATCACCCTCATTCCAAAGAAGGCTACACCTAAGTCATTCACTGACTTTCGACCAATTTCCTGCTGCAATGTCATCTACAAAGCCATAAGCAAAATGATTGTTGGGAGAATGCAGTCTATGCTTGCCAGCATTATAGGAGAAGAACAATCAGCTTTCATCCCAGGCAGAAACATCTTTGATAATATCCTCATTTCCCAGGAGTTAGTAAGAAAATATGATAGGAAGAAAATCACTCCTAGAGCAACAATTAAGGTTGACATTCAGAAAGCTTTTGACTCAATGTCCTGGAAATATTTGGAAAATCTTATGCTCTGTCTTAAGTTTCCAAATAAATTTGTGCACTGGGTTATGAGATGCCTGCACTCAGCCCATTTTACCCTAAACATCAATGGAGATCATATTGGTTATTTTCCAGCAAAGAAAGGGCTGAGACAAGGAGACCCACTCTCCCCTTATCTCTTTGTGCTGTGTATGGAAGGCCTATCCAGGATGCTTAGAAGGCTAATCCATTCTTCTAATTACAAGCAGCACCCAAAATGCAACAAGATCAAGATAAATCACCTTTTGTTTGCTGATGATCTTCTGGTATTTGCTAGAGGAGACCTCAAGTCAGTAAAGGCAGTGGCTCAAACCCTGGATAACTTTGCAAATCAGTCAGGCCTGATTGCAAACCCACTTAAAACAAACATCTATATGGGTGGTGTCAAAGCTCCTGTCATGCAGAGAATTGTTGAGAAAACTGGATATATAATAGGTATCTTCCCTTTCAGATACCTGGGCATTCTTTTACACTCATCTAGATTGACTTCTGCAATGTAACTCCCTCTCATTGATAAGATCAAAAAGCACTTGATGCACTGGACCAACTCCTTTATCTCTTATGCTGGTAAGGCTCAACTCATCAACTCAGTGATCCTAGGGCTGCAAACATACTGGGGCTCAATGTTACTCCTCCCAATGGTAGTACTTAAAAAGATCAGCAGATTATGCAGAGAATTTTTTTGGGGTGTCAATGACAGCCATGGGAAAATTACATTCATAAGTTGGAAAAATCTCTACTCTCCTAAGAAAGAAGGTGGACTTGGTATCAAGGAAGTTCTGGGATGGAATAAAGCCCTATTTACTAAATGGATAGTGAAACTACTAGGCCATCCTGATAACATTTGGACAAGCTGGATCTCTGCATACTACATTAAAACTACAGACTACATTAAAACTGCAGACTTTTGGACTCTTAACATCAAGGCTGACTGCTCTGCAACCTGGAGAGCACTACTACACATCAGAGACAATATCACAGCCAATACAGGTGATGTTCAATCAGCAAAAGCTCTGGTTAATTCATGGGTCAGCTCAAATCAAAGAAGCAAAGTCTACTATGATTTCTTCAGACTACAAAGAAATCAAGTGAATTAGTTTAAAACTATTTGGGACAGCTGTAATGTTCCAAAAGCCTCAGTAATCACTGCCCTAGCTATGCAAAATGCTCTGCCCACTGTGGATAATTTGCAGAAAAGAGGTATGATGATCCCTAATAGATGCATTCTCTGTAAAGTCCAAGCTGAAACCTACAAGCATCTCTACTTTCAGTGTAATTTTTCATATATAGTTTGGACTGAGCTGATTGGGCTTTAGGAGCAGAAAATGGAGCATTGAACATGAACTAAACTGGTTCAAGCATAGACTGAGAGGTAACCAAGGGAGGAAACATGTACTCAGATGTGCATTGACCTGTACCATATATGAGCTTTGGCGAGAGAGGAACAACAGAGTCTTTGGTAATGCTGAAAGAGAAGCACATGTAATAGCTAATAGTATAAAGTTGTATGTTTGCATCAGGGGTATAAGTAGATATTCTACTGATATACCTGATAACTAGTTGTGTTGGTCTTGTTGGCTATCAAGGGTAGTATTCTACTCCCCTTGGAATAGTTTGTACTTGTTTTTCTTCTTCCCCCTTATATGGATGAATAAAAACAGCTTTGTACAAGTTCTCAGTGCAGTTCGTGACGGAGTCGTCTCTCCTGAACTTATAATTAGTGCGGAATCGGCCTTACATGCTATTAACTCACAGGTAATTATTATTTTTCCTACATTTGCTTTGGTTTATTAAGTCATGCATGGCAAAATGTAGTAGGTTGCAAAGGGGATAAGGTTGGAATTCTGATTGTTGTTAAATGATTACTAGTGGAATGTGATCAGAAATTGAAGTAAGTTATTAGTGACTTACATTAGTCTCTTCTAAGCTATGTGGGTGACATAAGTGTCGATTAGATTTCAATTTTCATGCCTTTACATACTCATATGAGAAGGTGATATCATTCTTAGAGAATGGATATGGTTTTTATAAACTAATTATAGCTGGCGTTTTGGTTAAAATAGAGCTGCTACCTTTGGTTATCATACTTAGATAAAATAGCAACTTGTCTTGAAATTTGTATGTAGGCTGCCAGTTGATGATTTCATCTAGCCTTTTGTTTACATTTGGGGGGCACGCACCCTATAACACCATCACACTTAGTATACAAGATGAATACTAAAAATAGTGGAGCATGACAGTTACTATACGAGTTAACACAAAAGTAGCAGAGTAATGGTAGGAATAGGAGTAGTAGAGCATAAAATTAAGTAAAGCTATAGCACACCATTTAAGCTATTCCTAAAGCTAGAACTACTGATACTAGAGGGCTTTTTTAATATATCACAATCTGATTTTTACAATGCTAAAGGGGTTGTACATATAGAGCAAAAATGAAACAAAAACTAGGCTAAATTAATACTACAATAAGAAATCAAAATGCAGCAAGTTGCTAAAGAGATACAAAGGAAAATAAGTTAAACGTAATGGTCTAGGAAGATGCATTATTTTCTGAATGTCGTGTATGTGAGCTGCAATTTACTTCCTTTTCAGGCCTGCTCTTATGAAATTAAGGGCTGCATATGATGCTTTATGGCTGTTACTTGCTCATTATCTTCATTTTTACGTCTGTTGACACTTTCTGGAATCACACACCCAAATTTATACGCTATCAAATTAAAACCAAATTAATGGAAGGATGGGGATTATAGATTACATCAAGAGGGCAATTCATTAGATTATGGACAGACAAGTGAATAAATCTCCCCTGCCTCTCTAGAGACTGATAAACCAAAAATTCATCATAAAGATGTATAATTTACTCTTCATGTTTAATTGTGTTTTGCAGGTTTTGAATACTTCAAGTGATGATGGTGGAAGTAAATCGGCCGGAAAGAATCCTTAGTCATCCTTATCTCTACTGTGATTACAAATTCGAGCCACATTTTAATTAAATGATGAAGTTATTTGTATATTTGTGAAGTTACTATATATAGCTTCTCTATATATGCTTTGAACGATTAGTAGTACTTGCTTAAAATAGTTTGATGAGACTAGTGTTTTTGATTTTGCTATATAATTAGCTATTTGTGTAATTATATTTTATAGTTATGTTTTGGACTATTCGATGTATGAATGAATGAAATAATATTTTATTATATTTGGTGTACGTTCAGATTTTGAATTCAATTTGACCTACTACAGGTCTACAACTACCTTGTACAATCGATTTTGATGAGCATTTAATATATTGATTATAACATACTGTATATATTATACTCCCTCCATGCCAAATTATATGACGTTTGGAGGGGTTGCACAACTATTAAGTAGTAATTAATCCATGTTTAGTTTTCAGCCCAATTGCAATCAAGTTGCACGTAACTTCATTTTCTCTCCTCATGATCATCATTAAACAAGTTAAAGTAAGACTTTGCCTCCTGACCAACATTAACAACATGAAAGCATAGTGTAAGAAACCAATTGCAGAATCATCAACATTAAGAATAATTTAAAAAAAAAATCACAATCATCGAAATTATAACTTGAGCTCTTTTGATCGGATAAATCGACTTTCAAACCAAAACCCCCCTTTGAAATTGTTTATTTCTTTTGTTTATTTTGTTTCCGCATTAGAATAGCATATTAGAGTTCCCCCTCTTCCTTGTGTTTGATACCCACTTACCCTTGCTAGTTTAGTAGGAATAGTGGTAATTTAACTAATAATAACGACTAATTAGCTACCAAATTTGGCGCCGTTGCCGGGGAAGAAGCGTTTTTAGTCTTTTTGCTATTTTTGTTTGGTTTTTGCATTTAGTTATTTTTCTTTCATTTTTGTATTTCATTTACTCTACATGTGTTTGAGGCTTGTTCTTATTTCTCCTTTGCGGTGTTTGGGCCACTAGCCTATGGTACAAACCCGTGCTACTAATCCGGACTTTAGTTATTTTGAGTTAGATTGAAGCTTGAGAGAACTTTGAGACAAAGAAAGAAGTCACCACTGGAGCAAGGTAATCAAGTGGTTGTTGAGGAGGAAGGGAACATTTTTGCGGAATTTGACTTGTTTAGAGAAGACGGGTCTAACACCTCGGCATCCTCCGAATTTGGTGATACTAGAGGCATCATGAGTATTAGAGAATTGACGGCCCCGGATCTAACTCAACAACCGTCTTGTATAGTCTTCTCGGAAGATGAGGCCACAACTAGGATTGAGATTAAAGGTGCTCTATTACACCATTTACCCACCTTCTACGGACTTAGCACCGAGGATGCTACCAAACATATCATGGGGGAGCATTTGATGTGTAGCAATATGAAACCGGCCGGGGTAGACTTGGATACCTTCTTTCTCAAGATTTTCCATTTTCATTGAAAGATCGTGCTTTAAATTGGCTCTATACTCTCCCCCACAATAGTATCACTTCTTGGGAGTCGTTAAAAACGGCATTCATCCACAAGTACTTCCCAAATACCAAGGCCTCCGCTTTGAAGAAGGAAATATCGACGATTGAGCAAAGGGGAGAGTCATTGGCATCATATTGGGATCGGTTTCGTGAGTAGATTGCTAGTTGTCCCTACAATGGCTATAAAGAGCAAGACCTGATATTGTTCTTCTACCACGGGCTTGACGATCAAGACTATAGGCATGTGGTAGCATCAAGTCAAGGAGGATTGCAAAAGATGACCCTGAGTGAGGCTTGGGATTTGCTTAAGGAGTTAACAACTAATTCCCGAGATCGAGAATCCAAGAGATGTGTGCGGAAGGTGAATATGGTAGAAACTCCCTCTAATGATTTCCAAGTTGGCGAGTTGACAAAGATGGTGAAAGAGCTCTTAAGGAATCAAGGTAGAAACTCGCCGCCTAGAGAATATGAAGAAGTTGATGCAATGAACGGTTTCCAAGGCAATCAAAGAAGATTTGACGGTTTCCAAGATGCGAATAGAGGCTACAATCAAGGTGGTCAAGGCAACCGATTTGAGGGGAACAGGTTTCAAGGTCAAGGGAATTCCAACGCTAATGGGAGCCAAGGAATTCGAGGATGTGGAGGTCATGGAGGAGGCAACAACTCACAAGAAGGCATGTATCAAATGAAGCCTCCCTCTAATGACCAAAATCAAGCTCAAGTAGGCAATTACTCACCGTTGCAACTAGAGAACATGTTGAAGGCTCTAACTCAAAATGTGACGACAATAGCTCAAAACATGACAAGTATGCAAGCCACCATGGTGCAAAATCAACAAGAGACTAAGGCTAGCATACAAAATCTCGAAAGCCAAGTGAGCCAATTGCCGGTTGCGGTGAATCGGCTAGAATCAAGAGGCTCCAACAAATTTCCATCTCAAACGGAGGTCAATCCTACCAAAAATGCGAGTTTCATTGGCCTACGAAGTGGTAGGAAACCTCACATCGAGTTTGAAGAAGGAAACTAAGGTATGGAAATGATTGCAGAAGAGCTTAGGCAATGGGAAGACCAAGGAGAAGATTTAGCACAAGATTTGGCTAAGTATGGAGGAGCTGGCTTGAGAAAGGTTCAGCCCGAGCCGAGGAGGACTTCACTCGGACCGAGGAACACTTACCTCAGCCCGAGGAGCATACACAGGAAAAACATGGTCCTGCTACATTTTCTCGGCCCGAGGAAGAGACGTCTCGGACCGAGAAGGCCCTTTCTCGGCCCGAGGCAGACACTTCTCGGACCAAGGCCTCTGTTTCTCGTGGGATTTTGCTTGGTTCTTCTCCACAACATGCTAATGATGAGGAGGTTGATGTACCATTTCCCGAGGCTCTTAAGGACACTCTGAAGTGCAAGTGCAACAACACCGAGATGTACGCTCTGTTTCAAGAGTGCAAGGTGAACATGCCATTTCTAGAGATGCATTCTACACTAACCAAGTCACCCCTAATGTTTGGAAAGTCCTTGTTGTCGGTTTTGCAGGAATCAAGGCCCAAGAAGACTATTACAAGGGGTTCAAAAAAGAAAAAGGAAAAAATTGGGAAATTTGGGGTCAAAAGCGGCCATAAATGGAGGATCAAGGCTGAAAAGGCCAATTGTGGGTTGGATGTGTGGAATTTGGTTATGGTTCATCGGGTGGAGCATTAATGAGTCAAGCCAACGACGTTAAACAAAGGCGCTTGTTGGGAGGCAACCCAAATCATTTGTATAAATGTGTGGAGTGGAGTGTAGATGTGGTTTTTAGTAGTGGAAATCGGATTTTGAATATAGCAAGGATGAGCAAGTAATAGCATTGAGTAGAGTTGAGGTTAGACAAGGGAAGGCGTGCAAAAGAGGATTCTCGGGCCGAGGGGCATGATATCTCGGCCCGAGAAACAAAGGCAGGAGGCCGTTTTTGAAGAAGAGATGAATCGCCCGAGAAACACAAGCCTCGGACCGAGAAATAGTTTCTCGGACCGAGGCGTAGTGCATCTCGGGCCGAGAAATCGCGACAGGGTGGCGTTTTTCAAGTATAGTCGACTCGAACCGAGGAAATGTAGCCTCGGACCGAGGAAATGTTACTCGGGCCGAATTGTGTTCGTCTCGGACCGAGAATCTGGGTCCTAAAACAGTACAAAATTGGAGGTCCGCTCGGACTGAGAAGCACCGAGTAAGTGCTTCTCGGTCCGAGGAAGGGTCGAATTCTGCGTTTTTCGGTGTTCTTATGCTCGACTTTTCACCCCCTCTCCTCACTTCTTCATTTTATTTTCTCTCACCCACTCTCATTCCCACTGACTCTCACACTACAAACCCCTCAATTCTCCACCAAATCACACCAAATCACTCCCAAACTTCAAACTTTCTCACAAAAATCATTCCACAAACAACAAATCAACCCAAAATTCACAAATTTCATCATTTTTCACCCGAAATTCGATTTTTGCTCAAGAACCCTAAAAATTGGGGGTTTTTATTCTTGGAGCTTTTGGAACTAATTGAAGGGTGTAATAACTTATTGGAAGGTTATGGAGGCTTCTACAAACACTTTGGAGGATCAATCTCGCTTAAATTTGACTGTTTGAGTCCTTTTTTTTGTAAGGGGTACCCTCAAATTCGAAATTTGTTCATTTGAGTGTTTTGCTTGCTTCTTGTTGATGCTTTGATGATTTTGTGAGTTGAGGAATGTTTGTGAAGTATTGTGTTGACTTGGTTTAAGTTGGGTAGTGCTGATTTTGCAAATTGTAGTGTGTATTTGGGTGTGTAGTGTGTGTGCATATTGTTGAATTGTGGTGTGTGGGAAGTTGTTGAAGGTTGGTTTAGCATTGTTGGAAGCTTGTTGTGTGGTTTAATTAAACATGGGTAGGAATGACGATGATGCCGGGCCTTCCAAAAAGAGGAAGGGTGCCACAAAAGAAAATGTCATAAATTATTTGAAAGAATTTGGTCTCACGGGGCTCACTGATGTCGAGAAAAAAGCATTCAATGATGTTTGATGTTCTCGTGATTCAGAGGATGGGTCTTGTGGAGCCGATTCTCATGCTTTTGGAACGGGGAGGCATGAAACGCTTCCTTGGCGTTCACGCACCCACCTACACTAGGGGCACATTTAAGACTTTTGAGGTGCTTCAAGCCGATGTTTTATGGAACAATTTGACGCATCAACCAAAGGTCCTAATAAGCCCAAGTAAACTTCAATTCCTCATTCGGCGGTGAGACTTGTATATAGAGCGATGAATCAATGTTTTCTTAGGGAAAGTGAGCCCAACAACATCTCGCAAACCGGTTTGTCATACTTGGCATCTTTCATACCCAGCGAAAATGGAAGAGAGAATTGGGCAAAGGTATTCATTGATACATGCCTCAAGTATATCAAGTTCCTGAGTTGAGTTATTGTTAATGGGGGGATGATCACTCTCATAGGCCGTGCCTTTAAAATCCATGAAAGCGATGCTTTGAAGGGGGGAAGAGGGCGCGGTTATGGACGAGGCTTTCCTTAGGGATAGGTTGTGATGGCTTGCGGATCCGATATATGAGAAACTAATTTGTTGGACAGTGGGTGCCGATACCCAAAAGTTCCTCACCCTCCTCGCTCCAGATTTAGTGGTGATTCAACCTGCCCTAGATTCGAGAGATCTTTATTTGAGGGGACGCCGTCAGTTAAGACGAATAGTCGATGGAGAGGAACAGATTGAGGAGGAGTTGGGTCCGGAGACCTCTACAGCCTACTAGTGTTTCAGGCTTTGCCCCACAGATGGGAGGGCCGAGTTCTGCTCCTCCAGAGATGGATGTTTGGAGGCAGAGTTTGGAGCAGAGTTTTCATTGGTACGGCCAGCAGTTGGAGGGTTATGGCCAGCAGATGGGGCAGCGTTATGATGAGTATGGTTAGAGGCTTGACACCTATGGCCATCAGATGGCCCAGCAGTTCACCGGCTACGGCCACGACATGGGGGGCTTTGGACAGATCTTGGACAGGGTTAGTAGCACCCTAGACACCATGGGCCAGCAGGTGAATGAGTTTGGGCAGATTCTCAGGGTTACAGCCAGAGTTTCGATAGCATTGACCAGCAGTTGATGGGTCAGGGTCAGCAGTTGGCCGACTACGGCCAGAGACTAGGTAGGCTGGAGCATCGGGTGGCGGTTCAGGGCACTCAGTTTGAGAGGGGCTTGCGCTACTTAGATGCGAGTCACCAATTCCTCCAGACCATCAACCCCCAGAGCTACACGGCCCCCGACTTTGCGGATATCGATGAGTGCTTCCGCCAGCTCGACATCAACGGCCGTCAGTATTTCCCTCTACAGGACCCACCGCCGTACTGAGGTACGCGTCCCCTTCTCTCTTTCTGCTTTTTGTATTTCACTCATATGCATGTGTTAAGCATGGGGAGGGGTGTTGTCCTAGCTTGTATATTTGTATATTTTCTAACCGATTTCTTAGGATTATTTGTTTTTCTTGTTTTGGTGTGTTTCTTTTCATTTTCTTAGCTCGTGACAATGGCCATCCATGACGAATGCCAAGGTATGAACACCACTTTCCCTATATTTTCTTCTTGTCTCGATTCTAACCGAGTCACTCCATCACCTCGTTTTATCCCATGTTTTTATACCATTTCTCTTCTTATTGACCCCTCTCGTTTGTTCCACATGCTTGTTTGTCCCTAAACCATTGACATTTGGCCCTAAACTCACAAAACAATCACAAAATGGCCTATTTTGTTTTGGTTTTGCACACATGTTGTAGTGGGGTCATTATGCTCCAACAAACACACGAGGGCGATGGGAGTTTGTAAGGTGATAGGAGGCAACGTATTTTGAGGAAGATGGGGTTGTGAGGTGAGAAAGTGGCTCTTCTACCGGTCTTTTGACCATGAACCACTTGCTTTGACGGTAACTGAGGGAAATGGAGCTCACACGAGGTGTGTTTTCTTTTCCATTTACTTGTCTCTCTCTCTCTCTCTCTCTCACGATTCTAACCACTACTCCCCACCAGTTTCACTAGCTTGTTTTTATACCATCTCTCTTTGTGCCCCACCGCGTTTGCTCCCCCCCATTTTTTTCGTTCGACCCAACTCATTTCACCCCTTTAACCACTAAAACAGTCTTGTTTGATTCATTTTGGTCGGGTTGTTTTGGATTGTTGGTGGTTGTTGGAGGAGTATTCGTTGTTGATATTGTTAATGAGGGAGATGGAGTAGTGAGACGAGGGGTGGTTTCATTTTGGAGGAACAATAGGGGAGTGAGATAGAGTGGGTGTCTCCTGGCCCGAGAGCCCGTTATTTCCTTATTTGATGAGATGAGACGGTTTGGTTCATAGGTTTGTGGGTTAATGGATACATTAATGGTATTCCCCCTCCCTAACTCGTTGTTGCCCAATCTTTTGGTTGGTGTTGGTTGTCATTATGGGCAATGACGAGTTCTAAGCATGGGGGAGACGGTTGGCATTATGTTGTATTCCAATTCTTGCCATTTGTCACGTAGGTTGTAATATAGGTATGCTTTTCTTTTTTCAAAAAAAAAAAAAAAAAAAAAAAAAAGATTCATGGATACCACGGTGGGCGACATAAGAAGAGGAGTTTGGGGCAATACGGGTTAGAATCATCAAGGGAGCTATAAGGAGGTTCGGTGTTTAGAAATTGGTGGTCTTAGGTTAGAAATTCCTCTTGCATTTTGTTGATACAAGTGGCGTCGGTGGTTTAAGAAGAGGTGAGTCATATTCGATGGCTATCCCGGATATTGGCTTCAGAGGGAGGTGGAGAGCAGTTGGGGAGCTTAGGACTCATTAGTCCCAATTTGCTTCATTTGTTCCGGGTTGGTAGCATAAGATGGTTAGAGGTGAGGTGTTGAGCATTGCACCCACCGCAACTCTAACTCGGTTTTTGTGTGTTTTGGCTTGCGACTCTTATTTGGAGGAGTTGAGTTTTATGTGGTAGATCATCCCGTGCTTCGAGAGAGACCTAGGTTTTGAGTGAGGAGATTTGGATTACTCGAGGACGAGCAATGGTCTAAGCATGGGGGAGTTTGATGTGTGGCAAAGAGTGTGTGCTAATGAGGGGAATTTAGATGCTTTTAGGGGTGTTTGAGCTTGTTATTAGCGTGATTCATGAGCCATATGTTTCCGAGATGATTGGAGGTTAAATTATGGTGTTACAACTTGTTTTTGGCTCAAACCCCCGCTTTACATCCTAGCACGAATCTCGAGAGAAGACCCGAGAAGACCCATGGAGTTAGCAAGAGGAAAAGGAGAAAACAGAGCTCCTCGAGCCGAGAAACACCTGTCTCGGTCCGAAGAGGAGGGTTCTCGGTCCGAGGAGTCACTTTCTCGGTCCGAGAATTTCAGCTCTCGGGCCAAGAGGATTCTTCCTCGGCCCGAGAAAGGCACCTTCCGCGAAGCTTCCGGATGGCTTTTTGACGGTTCCTTTTGTCTTGGATTCTTTTGCTTTTGTCTTGTAGTATCTTTTGTACATATCTAGAATAAATGGGCATGAACCCCTCCCTAGTTTTTATTACCTACCTAATTTTGATAATAGAGTTTTTCAAGGAGTTTTCATTTTCTAGAGAGAGAATTAAAGAGAGATTAGTATTTTTATTATGAATTTCATCTCAAAATTTATTGTAATTATTTTTATGGAAGGCTAATCCCTTCCTAGATCCTTAGATCCTTGGTGTAATCAAAATCTCTCTTCCTATGTATTAGTAAGATTTTCTTCTCTCTAATTTGCCTTTAATTTCATTGTAATTAATTCCTTGTTCTTTGATGCATGATATTTCTTGTTTTCTCTAATTGGTTGATTGGATTGATTTGGGTATTTTATATGCTTGGTTGATAATTGATGGTCATTGATTTTTAGCCCAAAAGGAAGCAACTTTCACATGTTTAGTGTATGGTTATGACTAAGTTGTGACTGGGGAATTAATTAGGCAACTAATAGATTTGATTTGATTAATGTCGCGGTTGCGGCTAATTAGATAATAATTTGGGTTGTTCATAATCCTTTATTAATCCTTGCTTTTCATGCCTTTGGTTGTGCCTTTGGTTGTGATTTGCTTGAGTGGTCACTAGACAAATTAGGACTAAAATGAGGGGAATTTGGTAGCAGTTGCTCAAATTCCCTATAAAAGTGGATTAATTAGTGAAAACCGGGATTATCTATGAATTGGTATAATTAGATAGAGGTAAAAACTGTTGGAGTAGGTGTCCTCCGACAATAATGCGTTGACTAATTAAATCTAATTAGGAATAAACCTGGGATATATTATATATACTAAGTCAGTTGATTAACGTAAATCGATAACGCTTGGCTGGCTAGAGTTTGACGTTATTGTCGTTTTGACGGCGGTAATCAACTGATCCCTCCCGGTCACACTGATAAAGATAGTTTCTCCAGAAGATATTATATTTGTATTTAATACAATATAATATAAACCCTAATGTATCAGTTATAGAGTTAACTGATTATGTTGGATAGTGTTTTACGAGTTCGGAACTCGAGTCGGATAAATTATGGTTTTTGTGTAAATAGTCAAAATTGACGATTAGCTATTTAAATTACAAAGAGTTGTAGTTTTAGCTTAAAATGATGTAATTAGTAATTATTATATAGAGATATAATAAGTAACTAACACTTAAAGAAATAAGTGTACAAATTATACCCAAATTGTAACATAAGATGTTAAGGGGTATAATTAGTAAGGGCAAAATGGTCATTTGCCACAACCATTATATATAGTGTGTTTTATGTCAAATAAACACAACAAATCATTTCTACATACACAAAAACTTGATTTTAGAGAGAGAATAGAGAGAAAACCCTCTAATTTCTCTAAAAATTCAGCCTACTTCCAACTCTTTTAAGATCAAGTTTTCTTCATTGCATGTCAATAAAAACTTGATCAAAACACTTTACTAAACCTAGAATAACATTAGCTAAAGTGTTAGCTAATTTTATTTTGGTTTTAGGGTTAAAAAAAAATCTCTTAAAACTAGTCCATTTTGTGAGATTTTTGGAGAGCTTCTTTGGTGGATCAAGAGAGGAGGTTTCCTAACTTGGAAACTCAAAACTAAGGAGGAGGATCCCCATTAATTAGCAGCTCAAGATCCTTCTTTTGAAGGAAGGTCAAAATTCCTCTTGATTAAGGTATAAAAATATGTTTTATTACCTTATTTATGCTTTAATCTTACATGCAACAAAAGATCCTAGCTAAACTTAATTAGGGGTAATTAAGTACTAATTAGAGGAGTCTAATTAGGGGCTAAATAACTTTCATGTGGTATCAGAGCATCGGTTTAAGTTGCATGTTAATTTTAAGCTTTAATTAGGTTAATTGGTAACTTAATTAATTTTTAATGATAAAAATTGGTTTTATCATATAAACTAAAGTTGCATGTGATGTTTTGGGCATGTGGATGCTCCAACCGAAATTATGGTATTTTAGGAATTTATTTGCTATTTTCTTGCTTAATTTTGGTTGTTTTTACAAGATTTATGCTATTTTCTAATTAATTGGTAATTAGATTAACATGCATGATGATTTTTGTAATTTAAGAAATTTATAATTTTTCCAGAATTATAATGAGTATAATTTCCAGAAATTATTTCATAATTTTAATTGGCCATTTGTTATTAATTAGTAATAATATAAATGGTGGAAAATTGATTTCTTAAGAGAAAATGACCAAAATAATTTTGCATATTTTTGTCCTTAATTAGCTACTGGTTGTGATCTTAAATCACATAATGAAATAATTTCTAAATGTTTTTTCATAATTAGTTATGATTTATTTAGATATTTTCGGGTTTATTATGTGATTTTTGGACAAATAGTTAGCAAATATAATCAAATTAAACTAATTAATTCAATTTTAGTGGAGACTAAATATTGAAAAAAAAAAAAAACTAATTTGTTGGTGGTTAGTTTAAACTTAAAAGGTGTTTTAAGTGTTGATTATTGATTTTTAAAGTTAGAATCGGAAATTCCTAAATTTACCGGGTTGCTTGTACTGTAAAGTTGAAAATCTGATTTTCGGTCTAATTTGCATGATTCTAAGTATAGTATGGCCATAGAGTACTATAGTATCGGTACTGTACCGAAATGTAAGGACGGTATCCGATTGGTTTGTAATAATTGCGATCTCGTATCGCCGGTTTGTAATAATATTTAATTTTTTTTTTTTTTTTTCAAAAAATGTATAATAGGATAGTCCATATGTACATTTGTTTATATTGTAGACCGGCGCTTTTCACGGAGCCAAAAGTTGGTGACTCGAGATCGAATTGAAGACGGAGCCTTTGAAGCTTTTGAAGCCTAATTTAGGTTTAATAGCTTTTATTAGGTTCTAGTCTTATGGCCATACTAGGACTTGGATTTATTTGATGCATGCTTGGTTTAATTTCCGCACAATTATAACCAAACTCAAATCCCACATTGTCATATCCATTATCCGCGACTCGCTAGAATTAGTTCACTTAAAAGCGATAGATATAATATGACAAGATCTCTCACAAAAAAATTTTAAAATCGAGATTTAGTCCTTCCACAATTCACACCTATGCAACCCTTGTTCATTAGGGGCACGCTCGCCCTAGCGGGGTGTTTCCTTTTTACCTTGGGGGAGTAGGTTAATAAAGAGTTATTACGAGTGAATTTTGGTTTAATCTTGACGTGATTTGCAATACAAGTCTTGCAATACGGGACTAAAGGATTGATTTAGTTGAAATCGATCAACCGAGAGTTCTAAGTGTAGAATCAATCATGAGTTGGTTTACCGAAATTACATAAATTTAGGATGTATCGCCATCCGCGTGCCTAGATTTATATAAGATCGGATCTCGGAATCATTTATATAATTTAGAGAGATCATTATATAAATGCCTAAATTCACAAATAATTATTTTAATGTGAATTTGACGATGAATTTAATCGATTGTTTTTTTTTCCCACGTTGTAGTTTAAAGTCAAAAATGGCTCAAATGTCCAATTCAGTAATATCCAAAGACTCCTGGCTTCGTAATTTTATGGAAAAGAATAAACTAAAGGAGGATGGAAGCAATTTTACTGATTGGGAGTTAAACCTGCGATTAGCCCTTCAATCTGATAGAAAACAACGTTTTCTATACGAACCCCCGATTCCCGCTCCAGGTCCCGACGCCACCCCTGATATGATACAAATGTATGAAGAGTACAAGCATGAATCTGACCAGATTAAGAATGTATTGATTTTTGCTATGCACCCGCGTTTAAAGAAACGCATGATTGATTTCAGTGCGTATCAAATATTCGCTCGGCTTACGACTAGTTTCTCGCAAAAGCCGCGAATACTTCAATACGAAGCAGCTTCGAGTTTCTTTGAGACTAAGCTCTCAAAGGGCCAACCAGTTGGTCCTCAAATTCTCAAATTTATTGAGAATGTTGAAACTCTTGAGAAGTTAGGATGCCCAATTTCTGAAGATTTTGCGGTATACCGTCTGCTTAATTCTTTGCCTGCAACATTCGATCCTTTTAGGACGAATTACAACATGAATGATTTAAAGAAAAATCTTCATGAATTGCATGCCATGCTTGTACAACATGAGAGGGATTTGGTGTCAAGTGGGAGCGCGAATAAAGATGTTTTATCCATGGCGGTAAAACAAAAGGGGAAGTTCAAGAAGGGTGCGGGCAAGGGTAAGAAACCCGCGCGTGGCAAAGGAAAAGGAAAAGTTGCTTCGGGCAACAATTCTATTGCTAAGAGAGGCGCGACTCCTGAACAAAAATGCTTCCATTGTGGAAATTTCGGTCATTGGAAGCGAAATTGCCCACAGTACCTGGAGGAGAAGAAGTCGAAACCAGGTATATATATGATAGACATTAATTATGCAAGTACCACGTCCTGGGTATTGGACACTGGATGTGGATCTCACCTTTGTAATCACTTGCAGGGGCTGACGAAGGCACGTCGGCTGGCAAAAGGTGAAGTTGACCTCCGTGTCGGGAATGGAGCTAAAGTAGCCGTCGTATCAGTAGGAACGTATATTCTGTCACTGGCCTCAGGGCTAGAGTTGTATCTAAATAACTGCTATTTTGTACCAACTCTAAGTAAGAATATAATTTCGGTTTCTGTTTTAGACGCTGAAGGTTTTGAATTTTCAATACGAAACAACAGTTGTACCTTCTCGTTTAATGATATGGTGTACGGAACAGCCAAATCTATAAACGGTATTTACGTTTTAGATTTGACAAATGAGGTCTATCATGTAGCAAATAAAAAGCTCAAAATAGGAGATCCCGATCAATCCGACCTTTGGCATTGTCGTTTAGGGCATATAAACGAAAAACGCATTGAGAGACTCGTAGCCAATGGAGTTCTCAAACCATTTGATTTTGGATCATATGGAACATGCGAATCTTGTCTTTTAGGCAAGATGACTCGGGCACCTTTTTCAGGAAAAGGAGTACGAGCCAGTGATTTATTGGCCCTCATTCATACAGATGTCTGCGGTCCAATGACAATCACTGCTAGAGGAGGTTATGACTACTTTGTCACTTTTACAGATGATTTTAGTAGATATGGCTACATCTACCTAATTAAATATAAAAGTGAGGTACTTGAGAAATTTATAGAATTTCAAAAGGAAGTAGAAAACCAATTAGGAAAGAAGATCAAGGCCTTACGATCAGATCGGGGAGGTGAATATCTCAGTAATGCCTTTGATATTCATCTGAAAGACTGTGGAATCATATCACAGCTTACACCTCCTGGTACACCACAATTAAATGGTGTAGCCGAAAGAAGAAACCGTACCCTGTTGGATATGGTCAGATCAATGATGAGTCAGACTGAGCTTCCTGATTCATTCTGGGGTTTTGCTCTCCAAACTGCTATTTTCACCCTCAATAGATGCCCGACTAAATCAGGTCCGAAAACTCCATATGAGTTATGGAGAGGAAAAGTTCCGAACCTCTCATTTATCAAGATCTGGGGTTGTGAAGCATATGTCAAAAATAAGACTGACAATAAGCTTACACAAAGATCTGATAAATGTCTCTTTGTAGGTTATCCTGTACATACTCGAGGATATTACTTCTACAATCGTGTAGAGAACAAAGTTTTTGTGTCTCGAGATGCTGTCTTTTTAGAAAAGGAATTAATTTCTAAAAGACAGAGTGGGAGAAAATTTGAACTTAGTGAAGTTCAGGAGCCACAAATGCATAATGAGGCTCAGGATGTTTTGCCAGAAGACATTCCTGAATCGTCTAACTCTGTGGTTCCATTTTCCACTCCTAGAAGGTCAGGCAGATCAAGCCATCCACCAGATCGATACCTAGGTGTGATTGAGGATGGTGGTGATCATTTTTTGCTTCTAGAAAGCAATGAGCCTACAACCTACAGAGCAGCCATGACTGGACCGAATTCTGCTAAATGGCTTGAGGCAATGAAATCCGAGATAGATTCCATGTACGAGAATCAAGTATGGGACTTGGTTAACTTGCCTGAAGGAACCAAGGTTCTTCAGTGCAAATGGATCTTTAAGATCAAGACCGGCATGGATGGAAATCAAGATATTTTCAAAGCTCGATTGGTAGCTAAAGGTTTCACACAAGTTCATGGTTTAAACTATGACGAGACCTTTGCGCCAGTTGCAATGCTTAGATCTATTCGGATAATCTTAGCGATTGCTGCTTTTCATGATTATGAGATATGGCAGATGGACGTTAAAACCGCCTTCCTAAATGGGTTTCTGGAAGAGGAAGTGTATATGACACAACCTGAGGGTTTTATTGATCCAAACAATCCTAAGAAAGTTTGCAAACTTAAGAGATCCATTTATGGTCTTAATCAAGCATCTCGGAGTTGGAACCATCGGTTCAACCATGTGATTAAACAAAATGGTTTCACTCGAAGTGTCGAGGAACCTTGTTTATACATGAAATTTAGTGGGAGTAAAGTAACTCTCCTAATCCTATATGTAGATGACATATTACTCATTGGAAATGATATCCCCATGCTTAACTCCGTTAAGGACTGGCTCGGGAAACATTTCCAAATGAAGGATTTAGGAGAAGCGCAACGCATCCTAGGTATTCGAATCTATAGAGATAGATCAAAAAGAATACTAGCGTTAAGTCAAGAAACTTATATTGATAAGATTCTTGACATGTTCAATATGAAAGACTCTAAACGAGGCTTTTTACCTATGGGAAGTGGGATAATTTTGAGTAAATCTCAATGTCCAACTAAACCTGAGGATATTGAACACATGAAATCGAAACCTTACGCTTCCGCAATCGGTTCGATCATGTATGCTATGATGTGTACGCGCCCAGACGTGTCATATGCTTTGAGTATGACAAGTCGTTACCAAGCCAATCCAGGCGAGAGCCATTGGATAGCCGTTAAGAACATCCTTAAATACTTAAGAAGGACTAAGGACACGTTCTTAGTTTTTGGAGGGGATTCTGAGCTTCGTATAAAGGGTTATGCGGATGCTAGTTTCCAAACAGATCGAGATGATTCAAAATCTCAATCAGGATATGTTTTCATACTGAATGGTGGAGCCATATGCTGGAAGAGCACCAAGCAATCGGTGACTGCGGATTCTACAACGGAGGCTGAGTATCTTGCAGCGTCAGAAGCTGCAAAAGAGGCAGTTTGGATCCGGCAGTTCCTGGAAGGATTAAATGTAGTCCCTACAGCAGCGGATCCTATTCCAGTCTATTGCGACAATAGTGGAGTAATAGTTCAGGCTAAAGAGCCTAAATCTAGTAACAAATCTAGACATGTACTCAGGAAGTTCCATGTAATTAGAGACTTTGTGGAACGAGAAGATATATCGATTTGTAAGGTTAGGACAGACGATAATATCGCTGATCCTTTAACCAAGCCATTATCACAGGCTAAACACAATGGTCATATTGCCTCGATGGGTTTGAGGCGTATGCCTGACATGTGTTAGATTATATGTTGTAATAGTCAATAAGTGTATTACCTTTTACATATATGATAATTAAATTCATCGTTTTAAGTTTTATTGAACTCGTTTATTAATTCATTTTTAATAAAATGCTGATTTATATATATGCTCTGTTGATTCCTAATAGGTCGTGGAGACGATTTGAACCCTATTAAGTGAACAAGATTAACAGTGTATTCTGTCTCTAGTCATAAAATGAGGTGACGTCTCAATTGACTAGATTGTAAGTCGGTTGATGACTAGTTCAATAATCATGGATTCATAGAGATGAATAACCGATTACATAGACAGACTGTAGATGACACTCTGTCAGACATTTGACCAATTATAGAACCTTTGTGTCTGGTCGTGACAAGGTAATCTATATTATTCCTATTAGTCGATTCTTTCGACCTGAGATTGTTTGTCTGAGTTTATGCAGCAGGCAGTGACTTTGATTTATGTTCTAAGTCGTGCCGTAAAAGGAGGCTAAAAGGGCTTCTATTGGGTCATTACCTACTGTATGAAACAAAGAAAATATGTCAAGAAGGGATTGTCCACCCACGTCAGGGTATAATATCTTTGGGCCACTCGAGGAATTGTGACTGGAAATGCGTGGCCACGCTCGGAAGAGATCTATGATAGATATTCCGGTCAGACAGTCATAATCCAGATCGAGAAAACCACTTTTGATAAAGATCCAATGCAAGTTCGACCTGAAAGATACTTCGCATTGAGTGGGAGATATAACGGACAAGAGAATCGGTAACGCATGACTTGTCTCGGACAAGTGGGAGATTGTTGGAGTAGGTGTCCTCCGACAATAATGCGTTGACTAATTAAATCTAATTAGGAATAAACCTGGGATATATTATATATACTAAGTCAGTTGATTAACGTAAATCGATAACGCTTGGCTGGCTAGAGTTTGACGTTATTGTCGTTTTGACGGCGGTAATCAACTGATCCCTCCCGGTCACACTGATAAAGATAGTTTCTCCAGAAGATATTATATTTGTATTTAATACAATATAATATAAACCCTAATGTATCAGTTATAGAGTTAACTGATTATGTTGGATAGTGTTTTACGAGTTCGGAACTCGAGTCGGATAAATTATGGTTTTTGTGTAAATAGTCAAAATTGACGATTAGCTATTTAAATTACAAAGAGTTGTAGTTTTAGCTTAAAATGATGTAATTAGTAATTATTATATAGAGATATAATAAGTAACTAACACTTAAAGAAATAAGTGTACAAATTATACCCAAATTGTAACATAAGATGTTAAGGGGTATAATTAGTAAGGGCAAAATGGTCATTTGCCACAACCATTATATATAGTGTGTTTTATGTCAAATAAACACAACAAATCATTTCTACATACACAAAAACTTGATTTTAGAGAGAGAATAGAGAGAAAACCCTCTAATTTCTCTAAAAATTCAGCCTACTTCCAACTCTTTTAAGATCAAGTTTTCTTCATTGCATGTCAATAAAAACTTGATCAAAACACTTTACTAAACCTAGAATAACATTAGCTAAAGTGTTAGCTAATTTTATTTTGGTTTTAGGGTTAAAAAAAAATCTCTTAAAACTAGTCCATTTTGTGAGATTTTTGGAGAGCTTCTTTGGTGGATCAAGAGAGGAGGTTTCCTAACTTGGAAACTCAAAACTAAGGAGGAGGATCCCCATTAATTAGCAGCTCAAGATCCTTCTTTTGAAGGAAGGTCAAAATTCCTCTTGATTAAGGTATAAAAATATGTTTTATTACCTTATTTATGCTTTAATCTTACATGCAACAAAAGATCCTAGCTAAACTTAATTAGGGGTAATTAAGTACTAATTAGAGGAGTCTAATTAGGGGCTAAATAACTTTCAAAAACTTGCTAGGGGTGTTAGATTAGATTATCACCGAGGGTCGCTTTAGTTAATTTGATAAATCATTTATTTCTCGTTTAATCGACTTTCAAACCAAAAACCCCCCTTTGTAATTGTTTATTTCTTTTGTTTATTTTGTTTCCGCATTAGAATAGCATATTAGACTTCCTCCTCTTCCTTGTGTTCGATACCCACTTACCCTTACTAGTTTAGTAGGAATTGTGGTAATTTGAGTAATAATAACGACTTATTAGTTATCAGCCTCAAAATGTCTTTTGGAATCATAAACACCTTCTCCTCTCAAATTCTATTCATCTTCTCTCCGATGTGTGTGCGTTGCTCTTCGACATCTCGCCTTCCCCATCCCATTAAACTGCTTAATATGAAGGGACGACTGTTACGGCTTTACTGCGTGACCTTTTGTCTTCACCTTCGAGGGTCTTTTTAAATTATACCTTATGTCTTCTTATTCATATCCGTTTAGATGCGTTTGGTGTTCAGGTTTCTATGTGCGGGGTCGTACAGATTGGAAGATGAAGTTGGGAAGATTAAAAGGTAAGTGCGAATCAAACTAATTTCTGCGAGAAGTAACAAAGTTTTGTGCTTTATTTGCTTTTAATTGATTTGGGATTTTTAGATTGCGGAATCTCATCAATGGGTGTGCGAATAACAACGGGAGGTTTAGGTCATTTGATAAAACTCCTTTATTTTTAATCATCTACTAAAATCCCCTAAGAAGAAAAGTAAGTTCATTTTGTTTGTTTTGATGGTTGATTGATGAACTGTGTGTTGCTTATGATTGGTTTAACAATCTGTTGAACTGGTGATTGTGTTTAGATTTTGAGAACTTTTATCCAAAGGGGAAGAAGGAGATTCCGAAAGCGAATAATGGTAAGGAGCAAAAATCCGATTCCAAAAGTAAATTTAGTGTGTGTTTCATCTGGCGCTGAGTGTGTGTTTATTTTTGGCCGCTTAACAATGAAATTTTAAGTTCATTTGTAGTTACTAAAATATAGTTAAAACTTCAGCTTTATGCAAGGAACTCCCTTCATCGAGTTGTTCTATGTCAAGTGAAACATCTATCCGATCAAAGGTGCTCAAGTTATAATTTCATCGCCGAGTGAAACATTTATCCGATCAAAAGAGCTCAAGTTATAATTTCGATGATTGTGATTTTTTTTTTAAATTATTCTTAATGTTGATTATTCTGCAATTGGTTTCTTACACTTTGCTTTCATGTTGTTAATGTTGGTCACTAGTCTTAATTGATAGGTTTGATATGCACAATTGGTTTTGGCTTTTGTTTTGCTACTTGCCGGTGGAGATCAACACTAGCAACGTGTTTCATTTTGATAGTTTGTTGATTTTTGCAATAACTACTTTATAATATCTTTGTTTGTATTGTGTGTTACATTGCCAATATTCCGAGACAGTGTTAGTAGGATAATTTGATAGTTTGTTGATTTTGCTACTTTGGTATGATTCTACTAATATTTCCTTTATGTCAAACAATTAGGGACAACCGATGTTCAAACTGGCCAACAATTGAATTAAGCAAAGTGAGGACCTTGCTGATCTTTTAGGACAGCTGTGTTGGACACTTGAGTTATCCTACGCTTAATGATGATTCTTCTATCTCCTGAACTTTTGAGTAGGTCACTCCTTCATTCTCAATTTTTGTTTGCTCACGGCTCAATGACCAACGAGTTGTCCTATATCTCTCTCTCAAAATGGACAACAATTTTTAGTTTCGTACTCTAATTTTCTATTCCATCTCGCTACGTACTGGAAATTAGTTTCGATTGCCCTCTTGATTTTCGGTTAGTAATTGAAAAATCTATTCGGGTGGTAATGCTTAAGGGTGCTGATTTTGCCAAGGCAACAATAACTGTTATCAAGGCAAAATAAATAAAGTAACTCTCAATTTTGCCCTTGAGTGTAAAATTAATTAATTAAAAAAAATCAAAACCCTAATCGTATCCTTTCCTCATTCACCAATCACCATCATCTTCAACCCACGACACTCCACACTCACTCCTCGCCATTACACAAATTTAGCCCAATTTTGTTATTTGTAGATGGCGATATTAGCCCTCAAAGTTCAGTCCTAAAAACTGATGTTCTTGATTCCCTTCACCCTGATAGCCTGATTAAAACTAAAATTGTATTGAGAAATATTTTAATCATAATTCTAATACCATGACTTATATTGATCTCTTAGCTTTCCAAAAAGGTATGACACATATAAAATGAGTTTCATTTGAATCTCCTAAGAGGCTCTCAAACCCGAGTGCGCAAACCTGGAATTTCCCTAACCTGCAGAATTGTTCTTTTTCCGGACTTGGCTTTTGTTTTGGCCTTGATTATGCATCAATAATTTTTAATCCTCTCAACGGTATCAGACAATTCCTTAATGCCTTAACTCAATACAAACTTTAGTTATGTACACCAATTGGGTTCTAATTAATTTTGCGAAACAACAAGTTTGAGATCAGAGTGATTTGATGAGTCTGTCACTCTGTCCTTACATGCATGTTCGATGAAAAGAAGGAACTATTCTTGGTAGTAGAGGTTTTACAGGGAGAAGTCCCCTAGGTTGTGATGAATTTAGGTGTAAGTCTCTTTTGCTTATGTATAATAAGATTATTAGGAGGTGTATTGTATATCTATGATGCATCATCAACTTTTCAATTAAGCTTTTCATTTAAGCTTCTACTATATGAATATGTAGCTTTCAAATTTATATAGCAAGGGTTCTATCGTTTCCCTGTGCAAAGTGCACACAAATTATCAAGGAAGAAAAACATTATACAGTCTACATCTAGAGGTTGTGAGTAAATAGGTCAAGAACAATAACAGAAAGTGGACATCCCTACATGAAACACCAATTACCAAAGTAATTTACGGTATGAGTAATAATTTCACTAAACAGTGATTAGCGGTATTCTTTCTTAATTTCGTGGTCTTCCTAAGGTTTTGCAGTGTGTTAGTATTAAACTCCAATGAAGGGGGGGGGGGGGGGGGGGAGGGATACAACAGCTTAGCATCAATACAATATTGAACATGTCATGCAACTCATTCACCATTTAGCCTCAAGAACAAAACTTGATGTTTCTGCTAAGTCCTTAACTGATACAGACCAATGCCCAAAGCATCAGCCATCAGGTGTAATCTGTGAATGATATGATGATCCTAGACATTCATAGCTCATTAGCAATTTACTCAATTTTGTAATTTTTTTATTCACTTCTCTATTTTTCACTATCTATGTGTAGGTACCACCTGGTTCATCTAAGCGTTTGAACATGTTATAAGTCTACGAAGCATTGACATGATTAAATCTTACATCGTATCAATTCAGACATGCTTTTCTGAATTTAATCGGTTTAGCAATTCCGTAGGGGAAAGTAAATGTGCATGTTTGATTGTTTAATTCTATATGAACTGCCTAAACTCATTACACCCAGAATAAGATTCGAGTACAAGTTCAAGTGAGCAATATAGTTTATTGATGGGAATACGATGGGAATTTGAGCAGATTAAGTTGTTATATAATGAGAGATTTCAAGAAGTGCTTATATATTTCACCTTACCCTGTTTTTTTGGTGACTTTGTTCTATACAGAAATTGGGAGCTAAAATTATTCGAGTAAGCGAAGACATTACAAGTACTCCATGTCTGTAATACCCCAGATTTCAGAGGAGATCCCTGAAAGATTAAGGGCTCATATGAGGTGCTTAAAAGGAATGATAGTGCTACTCATACCAACAAAGTCGACTTTCCTTTTAGGAAGCCCATGTGATAAGAACTCCAAAGTTAAGCGTGCTTGACTGGGAGCAATTTCAGGATGGGTGACCTCCTGGGAAGTGTCCCAGGGTGCGCACGAGTGAGGTCAAAGTGCGTCGGAAGGACCCGTGTTGGTCTGTGAGGTCAGCCCACAGCCTAACGAGCTGCCATAGGTGACTACTTCCGGCTCAGGCGATGACCCGGGGTGTTACAAATGGTATCAGAGCAACCCTGCGACCGCGTGTTGATCATGTGGTCAGGAGAGCCCAGGTCAACAGCCTAGCGGGGGAAAGATCCTGGAGCTAGACTATGATTGGCTGTCAGTCGCAACGAGGACGTTGCTTTCTTAAGAAGGGGTGAATGTAATACCCCAGATTTCAGAGGAGATCCCTGAAAGATTAAGGGCTCATATGAGGTGCTTAAAAGGAATGATAGTGCTACTCATACCAACAAAGTCGACTTTCCTTTTAGGAAGCCCATGTGATAAGAACTCCAAAGTTAAGCGTGCTTGACTGGGAGCAATTTCAGGATGGGTGACCTCCTGGGAAGTGTCCCAGGGTGCGCACGAGTGAGGTCAAAGTGCGTCGGAAGGACCCGTGTTGGTCTGTGAGGTCAGCCCACAGCCTGACGAGCTGCCATAGGTGACTACTTCCGGCTCAGGCGATGAGCCGGGGTGTTACAATGTCAGAGAACCAAAGCCACTTACCTCAATAACATATACATTCACTGCCTATCAGTGGCTAGTTGCTACCATGCTACTGTTACACATCCAAAAGCAAAAAATCCACATAGAAACATCAAGCACTAAAATCGACACATGAAATTAACGTGTTTCGACAAAATCCTAAAAACGCACGAAATGTTTTGCAGAGATAGCTGAATCAACCTACAACATAATCACTCTAGTCGAACATTTCGCAAATTCTAAAGAGAAAAATTGCAAAACAAATCACATGCATGAGAACGCTAAACAAATGCGAAATTAACATGAAAATCGATTGAATAAAAGCAAATTAGAATCAGAATTCGCAGCCTCGCCGCTGGCGCCGTCAAGATTCGCCTTAAAAATCAGAAATTGCCAAAAAAAATGTCGATGAAATCGAAAACGAACGATAAAATCACATAACATATTCTAAAAAATCACATAAGAGGATCGTACACATGTTCCGACATCTTCTTGCTCACAAAATAATACAAATATCCAACGTATCACAGAGAATGTCCAAGAAAAATCATACAAAATTTACCAACAGAATCATACAAATTATCCAACAAAGTCATAGAATCACAATGAAAACAGAATCACACAAACATCCACACAAAATCATACAACATATTCTAAAAAACCACATAAGAGAATTTAAAAAATTCAAACATCAACAATAATAATCATCGCCATTGTCTGAGCCTCACGTCACCATCGCTGGCGATTAGAAAGACTGAGAGCGAAGACCTCAAAATTTAATTAAGCAAAAATTATATTGAATTAAACAGAATTAAGCTAAAATTAAACTGAATCAAACTAAAATTACCGATTGACAAAGAGGTCGACTATGGCGAGGAGAAGACAGCGGCGCGGCGGCGGCGAAGAGAAGAGTATCGCTGGAAAATGACATCGAGAAGAGATTGTGGCGACGGTGGCGGTTGGAGGAAGTGGCGACGGCGGCGGTTGGAGGAAGCGACGATGACAGCGGTTGGAGGAGAGAGAAAAAGACGGTGAGGAGGGATAAATGAGGAGTAAAAATGGAGAGAGAGAGAAATACCAGCGGCTATGGCTGGTCAATTAATCAATTCTATTAATTTTTATTTATTTATTTGTGAGACCTGGTCTAATCTGGCTTATCCAATATGTAAGATTTAATGGCTCAGATAGGACCTCACGTCTCACCTGAGGAGGGAACCTCATGAGATCCTAATTCTATATACATATATATATATATATATATATATATATATATATAGGGGTCTGTTTCGGTAGGAAGTTATATATGGTAGGAAGGTAAGAAGTACTTATATACTACTATGAATATCTGAGATTGAAACTTACAAAACCAATAACACATCTAAACAAAAGGCATTATTCTTATAAAATGTGCTTTTAATTCAACAAAACTCACTTATATTATTATAAAAGACAATTTTAATTCAAAAAAACTCACTTCTACTTTAACAAAATGCACTTCTAATTTTACAAGATGCACTTAATCTTGTTGAATGCACTTCTAAATTAACAAAATGCACTTTTTCATTTTGGTTTTATAAAATGCACTTCTAATTAAACAAAATGCACTTTGTCGTTTTATTCTTATAAAATGCACTTAAATTTAACAAAATGCACTTCTAATTTAACAAAATGCACTTTTTCGTTTTGGTTTTATAAAATGCACTTTTTATTTACACAAAATGCACTTATAATTAAACAAAATGCACTTTGTCGTTTTATTCTTATAAAATGCACTTCTAATTTAACAAAATGCACTTTTTCGTTTTGGTTTTTTTAAAATGCATGCACTTTAATTTACACAAAATGCACTTATAATTAAACAAAATGCACTTTGTCGTTTTATTAAATAAAATGCACTTATAATTAAACAAAATGCACCATTCGTTTAATAAAGATAATAAACTACCAAGCCATCGATTGTGATAAAGTCCAAATATTATTATTGAAAAAAAAGTGTGTATAATTACATGATAAGTACTTTCTAAAATTCTATGTAGCATCTGAGGAGGCTGAAGAGGAGTCTGATGAGGAAGCTATGAAGGAACCAGAACAGGAACCAAGCGAAGAAGGTGGTAGCTGGTAGAATGTACAGAAACAGAGGAGAGGTAAAGATTCAAACTTTATTGAAAATTCTACTCCTATGTTAACTTTGACTACTGAGGATGTCCAAGAAGGTCTGGATTATTGGAAAAATGCTGCTGTGTGCTATGTTTTGGGGGCAAATCCTCCTCTAGATGTTATGCAAGGTTTTTTCAATCGAATATGGGGTGGGAAAGGACTAGATAAGGTGTCTATTCTCCCAAATGGTGTTTATGTTGTGAGGTTTAAAAAGCTGGAGGATAGGGAGAATATTCTGAAATCTGGCCATCATCTTTTTGATAATAAACCTCTTATAGTCCAGCCATGGTCAGAGGATTTGGAGTTAAGTAAGGGTATGATTAAAAAAGTACCAATCTGGATCAAACTCTTGGGTCTTGAACTCAAATTTTGGTCTGGTTCATGTATCCAAAAGATCTCTGGACTGATAGGTAAGTATATCCATAGTGATGCTGCTACTGTTGCTAGGAGTAGACTTGGATATGCTAGAGTTTTAGTGGAGGTTGAGGTTGGGCAGAAATTTCCTACTATGCCTAAATTTCTTGATGAGAAAGGAAAAACTGTAGAGCAGATGGTTGAATATGAGTGGAAGCCTGTCATATGTTCAAAATGTAAGGGATTTGGCCATGAAATGGAGCAGTGCAAGAAAAAGAAGACTATGGCCAAAACAAAGATGGTGTGGAGACCCAAACAAGTGCCACCTAAACCAACAAACCCTACTCTGAAGGAGAAAAATGTGGAGACTGACTATGCTACACCAGAGACTACTATACCACCTGTTGTTAGCACTATCAGACCAATTGCTAGACCTGCACAGAGGCAACTGATATTACTCAATCCAGGTTCTGCAACATGCACAAATGATGGAATTGGAACTAGCATCTCTTATGCTAATATGGTGAAGAATGGAGGAGTAGGACTGAGTATAGTGGATGAAATTGGTAGTGTAAACCATGGTCAAGTTGACCATGGCTAGCATTGGTTTTTGGAACACCAGGGGCTTGAACAGTCCTACTAAGCAAGCTGATGTAAAGAGATTTATGGAAGCTCATCAAGTAGGATTATTTGGGCTTCTGGAAACAAAGGTGAAACCTGGGGCCCTTACCAGGATTCATCTTAAGGTTTGTGAAGGGTGGAGTATTTGTACAAATAATAGCAGTCACCCAGGAGGAAGGATATGGTTATGCTGGAATCCAAATAAGTATAGTATCCAGATAATCAAGGCGAGTGCTCAAATGATTCATAGCAAGATTAATGATATAGGTAGCAACACTGCTTTTTTCACTACTCTTGTCTATGGATTTAATGATGGGAAAGAGAGAATTAGCTTATGGAAGGATATTGAAGACATAAGTGGAGGAATAAAAGAACCCTGGATTTGCATGGGAGATTTCAACAATGTTCTAAACAGAGATGAAAGGGTTGGGAGTATGATCACTTTGGCTGAGATTAGAGACTTTCAAAATTGTGTTCAACACTGTGGTCTTCATGACATAGCAGCTGATGGGTGTTTCTACACATGGAATAACAAGCAGGATGAAAATAAGAGGGTCTTCTCTAAAATAGATAGAGCTCTGATTAATGATGAATGGGTTGTGAAGTATCCTGACAGCAGAGCTATGTTTCATCCAGAGGGATTATTTGATCATTCCCCCTGCATAATAACTCTCACAAAAGCTAGAAACAGTGGCAAAAGAAGCTTCAGATACTTTAATATGTGGAGTCTGGCTACAGGGTACAAGGAAATCATAGAAGAAGGATGGAATAAGAGAATAAATGGGTCGGCTATGTATCAGGTAGTCAAGAAGCAGAAATTTCTGAAAAAACCCCTTAAGGAGTTAAACCGGATGAAGTTCTCAGCTATTGAAGCAGCTGCTTGTAAAGCTAAGCAAGATCTATATGATATACAAGTTCAACTCAATAATGATCCAAAAAATGAGGAGTTGAGGAAGAAAGAAAGAGATGAATCTGACAACTTTGTATACCTGCAGAAAGCAAGTCAGAGTTTCCTTAGACAGAAATGCAAGGCTCAGTGGATTGCAGAGGGTATGAAAATTCAGCCTACTTTCACTGCTCCATCAAGGTTAGAAGGATTTAAAACAGTATATATCAAATTGATGACCAAAATGGAGTCACTCATACTGAAGAAAGTGGAATCCAAAATGTTTTCCTTTCTTTCTACCAAGATTTATTGGGGAAATCAAATGAAACAGTTCCAGTTCACAAGTCAACAGTTAGAAAAGGAGAGGTGATCAATGAAGATATGGCTAAAGGCATGATAAGACCTGTTTCTAGAGAAGAGATTCAAAAAGCAATGTTTTCAATTCCAGGCAACAAGAGCCAGGACCTGATGGGTATTCAAGCAAGTTTTACATAGATAATTGGAGTCTGGTAGGAGATCAGGTTTGTGAGGCTGTGATGGAATTCTTCAATTCAGGTAGACTTTTGAAGCAAGTAAACAACACTATTCTCACCCTAATCCCCAAAGTCACTCATCCTAGGAGTGTTACTGAATATAGGCCTATTGCTTATTGCAACACAATATATAAGTGCATCTCTAAGATTTTGTGTGAAAGGATTGGGGAGCATCTTCCTCATATTATCAGCCAAAACCAAGGAGCTTTTATTAAAGGGAGAGATATAGTGGAGAATATAATGGTTTGTCAAGATTTGGTGAGGAAGTACAATAGAAGAACAATTTCTCCAAGATGCTTGATGAAAATTGATTTGAGGAAAGCCTACGATACAGTGGAGCGGAGATTTGTTGCTGAGATGCTGAGAACTATGAAGTTTCCAAAAAGAATGATTGATTGGATTATGGAGTGTATTTCTACCCCTGCATACACTTTATCTATCAATGGATCTCAATTTGGGTATTTTCAGGGTAAAAGAGGCTTGAGGCAGGGAGACCCTCTTTCTCCCTTGCTCTTTACTTTATGTATGGAATATTTATCAAGAGTTTTGGGAGTGGTTTCCAGTAAATTGGAGTATAGATTTCACCCTATGTGCAAGAAGACAAAGCTCACTCATCTCTGTTTTGCTGATGACCTATTGTTGTTTAGCAAAGGTGAGATTAAGTCAGTTTTACTGTTGCTAAGGGGTTTTGCCACCTTCTCTCAATCCACAGGCTTGTGCTCAAATACAATGAAATCGGAGATTTATTTTGCTAGGGTGAGCACCAATGTCAGGAAACAAATTCTCCAGCTTTCAGGATTTAGGGAAGGGAAACTCCCATTCAGATACCTGGGAGTGCCTATCACAGCAGACAAGATCTCAGTATTAGACTGCAATATATTGACTGAGAAGATAGTAAAGAGAATTAGGGCACTTGGAGCAAGGAAAATCTCATATGCAGGGAGGCTTACATTGGTTCAGTCAGTTTTGAGTAACCTTCACTCATACTGGGCTAGAATTTTCATACTTCCCAATGTTGTACTAAGGGAAATCAGTTCAATTTGCAGGAACTTCCTTTGGGATGGCATGGAGCATTTGAATAGAAGTCCTCTAGTGTCTTGGGATGATATTTGTATCCCAAAGGTAGCAGGAGGACTTGGGATAAGAGATGTGTTTGATTGGAACATGGCTTGTATAGGAAAATATGTTGCCTGGATTTTTGAGAAGGCTAATACCCTTTGGATTAGATGGGTTCATTCAATCTACATAAAGGGTGAAAATTGGGAGAAGTATCAACCTGCAACTGATACCAGTTGGCATTGGAAGAAAATCTGTAAACTTAAGGAGAAAATGAGACAGCAGTTTACAAGTAATGCTTGGAAGAATGGGAGATACTCAGTAGCAGCAGGTTATGAGTGGCTAAGAGGAGATTTCCTAAGGTTTGCTGGGGGAAGATCCTATGGTGCAGACATAATATCCCCAAGACAGTCTTTATCACTTGGCTTGCTTATAGGCATAAGTTGCAAGTAAAAGAAAGGCTCAAAAGAATTGGAGTCTGCAGTGAAGACATTTGCATCCTATGTCAGCAAGAATCGGAATCGCATGAGCATCTATTCTTTAAGTGTGAATATAGCAAAAGATGTTTGAGGGAGGTAAGCAGGAAATGTGATATCAATTATCCAGAGTGATCTGGTGTGCTAAGAAAAGATTCAGTTCGAAACTCAAGAAGCAGGTGGCAGCTGCTGTTCTGTTTTGCTTGACCTACCAGATTTGGCAAGTTAGAAATAAATGCAGGATGGAAAATGTAGTGTTGTCTCCTAGATATGTTTGTGATGTAGTCACTGAGAACATTAGAATTAGACTTAGGAGTACAATTAAGAATTTGGATATCACTAAGTGTAACTGGCTTTGCTAGTTAGATTAGTGGGACTCCTAGGTGATGAAAATGTTTGATTCTCTGTCTGAGAACAGAGAGTTGGCGTGTTTTTGCAGGGGTATGCCCCGATGTTCTTGTACTTCTTTTTGATTCAATACAATTACATTTTAGCAAAAAAAAAAAAAAAAAAAAAAAAAAAAAAAAAAAAAGGTACTTTCTAAAATTCAAAAGGAACCGTTCAAAAAAAATATACAAAAGGAAAATTATTCCGAACACATGCTAAACTTTTAGGCAATACGTACAAGAAAACAACTCATGATGCCAAAGCACAATTTCAAGTCATTTAAATAAACATCGATGTGCTTCAAACTCGCGGCTCGGCAATAGCTACTCTGTCCAGATAATTCACCTACAAAGAGACAATAACAATGATCATTTGGAAAGGAAACGAAAGACATATTAAATAAATACTATCCCTAGCAAACCAACCCGGCCACTCTAATACAACAAGAGTAACTAACGACAATACATGGTAGACCAAACATAGAAACACCATTATAAGAGGTGGAAGCATTCTAGTCATTCCCTATCCCTGACACTAAGACCATCAACAATTCTTTAAATCAAAACTTCAGATCCAGCAAAAATCTGGCATCACTTCTACTAAAAATGGATTATACCAAAATTTCACATAACCTGTAAATAGCAAAACTGCCTGCTAGAAAGCAAATTCAACAATGTCCCAGCATGTAATTTAACACCAAAACATCATTATCCATATGCTCAAGTTCATTGTCACTGAAGATGCTTGACATGCTCTAATTATTTGAAAGAAAAATGACACAGTTAGTACTATGAAATTAGTAAAGTTACTAAAAAGGCCATACTTATGAAAGATCAGAACAGTTATAAGGCTTAAGTAATGTGTGAACTCTAAAATACCTGTCTTTCATTAGGATCTGCCTGTTTCTCGTTTTCAGTTTTCTAAAAGGGTGATTAATTGGATTAAACATGTAGAACACTAAAATCTGACAGTTCAGCAATATTCAGGTTTGCGCAGTCGGGTTTGAGAGCCTCTTAGGAGGTCCAAATGAAGTTTATTTTTGGCGTGCCATACCAATTTGGAAATCTAAGACATAAAACTAAATGATGGAATTGGATTTACATTGAAATAACTTCTAGTTTAACGCCAGTTTAATATTTACCACGGGTCACAGCAAAGAGAAGTTCAGAAAACCAAGTTTTTATGGCTTGGATTTGAGGGGGCATATCTCATATCTCAGAGAGCCTTTTAGAACAAAATTCGGCCCGAGGTGTGGATTCCTCAAAATCGGCCCCCTGACGGCTTTTCTCGGTCAGAGAAACCATTTTCTCGGTCCGAGACGACTGTCCTCGACCCGAGATGGGTATTCTCGGTCCGAGAAACTGGTACGCAGCGCTATCTTCAAACACGCATAACTCTCACCTCCGGACTTTACTTTGAGCTCATAATATATCATCGGAAAGCTAAGATCACGAACTTTCTTCTCCAATTGGAATTTCTACAAAATATTATCTGGATAAAAATTTATGATCAAATGAAGTCGGAGGTGATGGTGTGAGGTTCCCTAAAATCATCCGACGCTCACCAAAAAGGGCCTTGAGCCAAAAAATTCCCATAAAACCATCAATTAAACTCCAAATATACTCCTTATGATGTGGTTTACGAGTCACGATAAAACCACGCCCAATTGATCCTTAAAACATCTAAATCATGTCGATTAACGCACCATCATCACACCACATCAAACTCCCCCATGCTTAGACCATTACTCGTCCTCGAGTCATCTAAATCTCCACACTTGACACCTTGGTCTCTCTTGTAGTACGGGGTGAGTTGCAACAAACAAATCCTCCAAAAAAGAACCGCAAGCCACAACACACAAAAAACCTAGTTAGAGTTGGGGTGGGTGCAATGCTCAACACCCCACCTCTAACCATCCTATGCTACCAACCCGGAACAAATGAAGCAAATGGGGACTAATGATTCTTAAGGTCCCCAATTGCTCTCCAACTCCCTCTTAAGCCAATATCCGGGATAGTGTCATTGAATATGACTCACCTCTTTTTTTAAACCACCGACGCCACTTATATCAACAAAATGCAAGAGGAGTTTCTAACCTAAGACCACCAATTTCTAAACACCAAACCTCCTTATAGCTCCCTTGATGATCCTAACTCGTATCGCCCCAAACTCCTCTTCTTATGTTGCCCAAAGTGGTAACCATGAATCTCTCTTTCTCTCTTTTTTTTTTTTTTTTTTTTTTAAAACGGAAAATAAAAGCACACATATATTACAAACTAAGTGACAAATACCAAAATCGAAGTACAATATCACGCCAAGCGTCTCCCCCATGTTAGAACCTCGTCATTGCCCACAATGACATATCCACACCAACGAAAAGATCGGGCAACAACGAATTATGTAGGGAGAGTACCATCAAATCCACCACTAACTATCCCATACAACTATGAACAAAGGACAAATAGTCTCATCTCATCACATAAGGAAATGACAGGCTCTCGGGCCAAGAGACACCCACTCTACCTCACTCCCCTATTCTTCCTCGAAAATGAATTTATTCCTCGTCTCACTACTCCATCTCCCTCATGAACGATATCAACAACGTGTAATCCTCCAATAACAACCAACCATCCAAAAATAACCCAACCAAAATAAAACATACAAGGCTATTTTATTGGTTTAAGGGGTAAAATGGGGTGGGTAGAACAACAATAACGGGGGGAGCAAATGCCGCGGGGCACAAAGAGAGATGGTATAGAAACAAGATAGTGAAATGGGTGGGGAGTGATGGTTAGAATCGTAAGAGAGAGAGAAAAGTTAAGGGAAAAGAAAAAAACATACCTCGTGTGAGCTCCATTTCCCTCAATTACCGTCAAAGCAAGTGGCTCATGGTCAAAAGACCGGTAGAAGAGCCACTATATCACCTCACAACCCCGTCTTCCTCAAAATATGTCGCCTCCTATAACCTTACAAACTCCCATCTCCCTCGTGTGTTTGTTGGAGCATAATGACCCCACGCCAAAAGTTGTCCAAAAACCAAAACAAAATAGGTCATTTTGTGAATATTCTGTGATTTTAGGGCCAAATGTCAACGGTTTATGGACAGACAAGCATGTGGAACAAACGAGAGGGGTCAATACGAAGAGAGATCGCATAAAACAAGGTACAAAACAGGGTGAAGGAGTGACTTGGTTAGAAATTAGATGGGGAAAAAGTGTAAGGAAGAGTTGTATTCATACCTTGGCATTCATCATGGATGGCAAGCGTCACAAGCTAAGAAAATGAAGAAAACAAACACACCAAAGACAAAGAAAACGAAATAAAATAATAAGCTTGGGTTGCCTCCCAAGTAGCGTCTTTGTTTAACATCGTTAGCTCGACTCATGTTAGGGAATCACCCTAGATGACAAGACATGTGTGAAAGACTCCTTTTTTGTTAGGCAAATCCTCACACCAAAAATTAAGAGCGGAACAATTCAAGGCTCTTAAAAATTTGTCGAACATGCTCGAACAGGTCTCATATGCATGACAATAGAAAGCGTTAGTAAACAATAATGCATAAGTAATAGAGGCAAAATCATGAAAACAAGGATTTCCCGGACCTCTATGCTCATAATTGTATCCTATGTCATCATTTTTAGACTTATGATTTGACAAGTTCGGAACAAGAGATAACGAAGAATGATGGTAATTAATCCAAGGGGGTTTGGGGTCTAAGCATATGGATTTGGTCATTGTCTATCTACTCCCATTCTTCTTGAAAAGTACAAGACTCTCCGACTCATATATTGTGTTGTTCAAAGAAGTATTAAAAGATGAATCAACATTTAAATCATGAGTCAATGTGAGACCGCCAAAAACATCCAAAGGTAAAATCTCAAAATCAATGGACAAAGTCGGTATAATCAAAGAAGAAGAAGAGTCATTGCAATCCACATAATTATCATCAACCTCACAAAAGACAAGTTCCTCTCTCAATTGAATATCATCATGCTCACTCTCTAAAGAAGGAATGTGCGGCTCAAAAAGTCCTTCAGACTCAAAATTGACAAAAATAGTTTCCTCCGCCACCTTAAACTCATCATTGCTCATCAAATAAGAGGGTGGTGGAGCATTCAACTCCACCTCTGAACATTGAGAAGACATGAACTTAAAGAACGCAAAACACTCATCAGTTGACATTTTTAAAACTCTTTCATTACTCATATACTGTGCCAAATTTCAGGTTTCATTGTTCATACCCTTTGTGACAATATCACATAGTTCAAAATCAGAATCAAATTGACCACGACAACCAAGATAATCAACAAAAGTTTCAAATCTCGAAAAATACTCATGAAAGGGTTCATCATTAAATTGAGACCAATTGAAATTTTGGGTATCATGTAGAGAACTTTGCAACGGCTCCCGGATGTCTAAATCCGCAACTTGTGAACATTGAGAAGCCATGAAGTGCCAAAAATCCCAAATCTCACAAGGTTCCATGTCATAAAGTCTTCCATTACTCATATAATCGGCCAAATCTCGGGTTTCAAAGTTTATACCATTCAAAATAATCCAATTTAAGTCCAACCCGGAGAAAACATTAGAAATTTTATCAAGTTCCTCAATTCGAGAAAGATAGAAATGAAAAGGTTCATCATTCAATTGAGGAAAACAATAATTATCCATAAATAAAAAATAAATAAATAAATAAAAGAAAAAAAAATATGTACAAAAAACACAAGAACAAAAAAAATCACATGGGTCTAGACCATAGGTGATGGTCAATACAAACATAGAATTAACGACACAAAAACACACAAAAATTACAACAACAAAAACAAATATGTACAAAAACCACACAAAAATAGCAAAAAGACTAAAAACGCTTCTTCCCCGGCAAACAGCGCCAAATTTGATCGACAAGCAAGATTGTCGTTAAATCCTAGTCAAATTACCACTGAATCAAGCTAACTAGCTAGGGTAAGTGGGTATCGTATCCATGAGGAAGAGGGGGAAGTCTAACATGCAATTAAAGTGTGAAAAAAGCAAAACAAATGAAATAAAGCAATTAAAAAGGGGGTTTTTGGTTTGAAAGTTGGATTAAAAAGAAATAAATGATTTATCAAATTGATTAAAAGCGACCCTCGGTGATAATCTCTTCTAACACCCTAGTAAAGTAAGTTTAACCTCTCTCTAATATTACCAATTCATTATCAATCCCAGTTTTAACCAATTAATCCTCTTTTATGAGGAATTTGAGCAACCGCTACCAAATTCCCCTCTTTTTAGTCCTAATTTGTCTAGTGACCACTCAAACAAATCAAAACCAAAGGCATGAAGAGTAAGGACTAATAAAAGGCAATGAACAACCCAAATTAGTATCTAATTAGCCGCAACCGCGACACTAATTAAATCTAATCTATTAGTTGCCTAATTAATTCCCCAATCAGAAGTTAGTCATAACCATACCCTTAACATGTGAAAGTTGCTTCCTTTTAGACTAATAATCAATGACCACCAATTATCAACCAAGCATATGAAATACCCAAGTCTAATCTAGTAGCTAATTAGATAAAACAAGGATAAATCATGCATTAAAGAACAATGAATGAATTATAATGAAATTAAAGGCAAAATAGAGAGAAAAATACTTACTACTACATAACATGAAGAATTGATTACACCAAGAGTCTAGGAGGGGGATTAGCCTCCCATACTAATTATTACAATAATTTTTGAGATAAATTTCATAATAAAAATATTAATTCTCCTTGAGTTTCTCTCTCTAAAATGAAAACTAGATGAAAAATAATATGAAAGGTGATGATCACTAGGGAGGGGTTTCATGCCCATTTTATTCAAGATAAGTACAAAAGATACTACAAGACAAAAGTAAAAGAATCCAAGAAAAAAGAACCCGTCAAAAAGCCAAACGAAACTTCCCGGAAGGTGTCTTCCTCGGACTGAGAATCAAATTCCTCGGGCCGAGACGAAGCTCTCCTCGGACCGAGACAAAATCTCCTCGGCCCGAGGCGTGGATTCCTCAAAATCGGCCTCCTGATGGCTTTTCTCGGTCTGAGAAACCATTTTCTCGGTCCGAGACGACTGTCCTCGACCCGAGACGGGTATTCTCGGTCCGAGAAACTGGTACGCAGTGCGATCTTCAAACACGCATAACTCTCACCTCCGCACTTCATTTTCAGCTCATAATATATCATCAGAAAGCTAAGATCACGAACTTTCTTCTCGAATTGGAATTTCTACAAAATATTATCTGGATAAAAAGTTATGATCAAATAAAGTCGGAGGTGATGGTGTGTGGTTCTCTAAAATCATCCGACGCTCACCAAAAAGGGTCTTAAGCCACAAAATTCCCATAAAACCATCAATTAAACTCCAAATATACTCCTTATGATGTGGTTTACGAGTCACGATAAAACCACGCCCAATTGATCCTTAAAGCATCTAAATCATGCCGATTAACGCACCATCATCACACCACATCATCTACACTACAGTACGCTTCCGCATGCTTAAGAATTCGTATCATTAGTGGCACTAGAGCTTAGGTTCATCCATGGAGCAGGGCAATTTACTTCATCAATTGCGTGAGTTACTTAATCAACTTCCAGAAGGCGATCATGGCTTTTGACCAAGGCGTGTTCTTGAGGAACGTAAACCTCAAGATGAGTTTAAGGTTAATGAGTTACCGGATTTGCTGGTGGTTCTTATCTGGAGGATTATTTTGTGTGGGAACGCAAGATGGAGCGTATGTTCGTGTTCAAGGATGTTTCGGATGAAAGACGTTGCAAGTATGCCATATTCAAGCTCATGAAAAACGCATCTTTGTGGTATAAAACATGAAGGCACAACGAGTTAGAGGAGGCAAGGAGAAGGTGACATTTTGGGAGGACTTGAAACGTAAGCTACTTGAGAGGTATGTTCCCAAAAACCATAAGCAATTTCCATACAAGAAAGTGACCAATTTAACACAAGGTTCCTTAAGTGTTTCTCAATATATTGCTGAGTTTAAGAAATTGGCATTGGTGTGTGATTTTGATGATCTTGAAGAGCAAAAGATTCCTTCAGTGTTTATCAACAGAGGTGACTAATTAGATCTTAGGTACTATATTGTGTGGTTTAGTGAGCAAGACTGAAAAGGATTGGGATTTGAAGTTGCCACATCCTGAGTTTGCTTACAATCGATCACCTACTTTTGCTATCAAGCATTCTCCATTTGAGATTGTGTATGACGTCAATCCATTCCTGCCATTGGATTTGATTCCATTACCTTCTGATGAGTTAGTCCATAAAGATGCAGAAGCAAAGCTGAAATCTATGATCAAGCTACATGAACAAGTCAAGAAGAGAATTGGAGTGGTTAATGAAGCTTAAAAGAGGCGTTCTAACAAACACCTACCGCAAACCTAGAATTTTCAATGTTGATGATTTGGTTAGGATACACCTACGTAAGGAGAGATTTCCAAGTAAGAGAAAGAATAAGCTCATGTCTCGAGATGAGGGTCCTTACAAGGTAAATGAACATGTGAATGACAATGCTTAAAAGGTAGAGTTTCCGGGTGATTATGGTGTACATGCTACATTTAATGTTGGAGATTTATCCCCTTATGTTGATGATGATGGCCTAGCTGAATAGAGGTCAATTCCTTTTCAAGAGGGGGAGGACGATGCAAGTACACTTGATCATGTTGTTGACAATGCTATTGGTAAGTTGGACGAGTTGGAGATTAACACTGGCACATAATAGATGGCTAGTCTGTACCGCACTGGCATATTACAGATGTCTAGTCTGTACCAAGATACTCGTTTTAACCTAGGCATTGGAGTACTTCTCATATTCGAACCTGAGTGATGCATTGGATCTGCTTTTTATTTTCCTTATTACTAGTTCAATAGAGTTTCCTAAATGTTTAGGAAAGTGTCATTTTAGCTAAAGGCCTGTTTAGCATCGTTTTCTGTTTAGAGTTTTCTGTTTTTTTTAAAACCTAAGTCTTGTTTTTGAAGTGGGTTTCAATTTTCAATTGTCAGTTTTCATTTTCCATATGACTATAATAGAAACAAACAATTTAAAGTTAATTTTTTAATTTATTTAACTAAACTTTTTGAACAAAAAAACCAAAAACTGAAAACGACAGTGATGCCGAACGAGCCCTAAGTTTCCATAAGTCGTTTTAGGTAAGTTTTCCTAGTAACGTTCTTTCCTTATTTGTTTAGGAAGTTTTCTTCTTTCCGATTGTGTGTTTCTAGGTAGTATAAATAGTATATGTCTATGTAATTTTCAGATAATCTTTGCTTGAAATAAAAAAAAAAAAAACTAGAAAACGATCAATTGATCACCAATCAGTGAGTTGAGACGTACTTCAATTCAGCTTTGTCAAGTTTGTAATTTGCATAATTAGGCTTGATAAGATTATTACTTAGGCAAGGTAGTCTAGGTATAATCACCTCCATTAATCTTAAGTTATAGGTCTAACTTGATATTAAATATCTTTGTTCTTTATTTGTTCTACATACACGAGTTTACCAAAACAGCACAAAGAACTGAACCCTGGTCTGTACCCACTAATTTCTAGAGATCAGACTCCAATTCTGTTCCAACTCCCTGATCAAGGTACAAATTCGTATTCTGTACTATAGTACACTTACACAGGCTTAAGAATTCGTATCAGGTAAACCTGTAAGAAACTGACCCGACCCGAAAAACCGCCCGAGACCAGACCCGAAAAACCCGGACTTTTTCTTGTATAAATTTTAGCACAACATAATAAGAGCGCAGATTTAATTTGGTTTGTTGTTGTTCAATTCGTTTTGAGTGCATTGGTGTTGATATTGTTTATATCGTCAATTATTCGTTTCGAGTGTACTGAGAATCGTGGGTTAGGGATGGGAAAATAGAAAATTTCAAATTTTTTTTTTTTTTAAAAAAAAAAGTGGGTACATACGAGAACGGTCTTGAGAAAAATCGTTCTAAATGTTTTTTAGAACGGTTTTCCAAATAACCGTTCTTAAAGACCTTTCAGAACGGTTTTCAATAGACCCGTTCTTAAAGGCTATAAGAACGGTTCAAATCGTTCTTTTAGCCTTGAAGTACAGTCGTCTAGAGATCGATTCTGGAACCATCCTGCTTAGCTTTATAGGACCCGTTCTCTTAGCCCATTTTTTACGTAGTGGTCTGGAAAGACCCAAGATGACTTGGATGAGGGTGATTAGAAATTATATGTGCTTCCTAGGGCTTGAAGAGAGTATGGTGTTGAATAGGGCGGTGTAGAGAGACTCTGTCCATGTGGAGGATTTAATTTGACTCGTTTTTGTTTTTTTGTTTGATTTTCCACTTTTTCACCTAAACTTTTCCTTACTATGTGTTCAAAGTTCATATATTTTTCGCGATTTTTCAAACTTTTATTTATTTTGATGACTTTTTTAAACACTCCTTTTGAAACTGTTATTTCTAATGGTTCACAACGTTTTTGAATTTTTTTCGCTTACACAAGACGGTTAATGGATGACGATTCATGTTAGCCGATCCGAAATCATTTTGGGACTAAGGCTTGGATGTTGTTGTTCTAAAATTTTATGCAAAAGTAAACAGTACGCTTGGAAATGAATGGAGGGAGCAATGCTTATACAATGCTCCCGGGAGCACAAGGAGTATGGTGATCCTACTCACAATAGAGAAGTAGGGACCACACTTAAATAGATTTTAAATTATTTTAAGTGTGGTCGCCACTCCTCTATTGTGAGAAGGACCACCATGCTCATTGTGCTCCCGGGAGCATGGTATAATTTGCGTTGAGGTAGCAACTGGTCTCTAAATAAATTATTGAGACTTACTGTTTTGATGACATATGTTTTGATGACCATGTATGTCAAGATGACTTGGTTAAGAGATAAGAGCCAGCAGCACCACCGAAAACACCAATAGAAAACCACATGGTATAGAAAAACGCACCACCAAAAACATCAATAGAAAACCACATGGTATAGAAAAACCAAGAGTTAACTTTGTGTTTGGGGTCTAACGTTTTCGTTTTATTTCCGTTCATAACCCCACCGTTTTTTTTTTTTGCTGTGTGTTAAGGACCTCCCGCGAGTATTTCTATTGGATTTAGAACACCTTGTTCCCTATCCTTTCTGTCTCTTCCTCTCCCAAGTACAACAACCCTAATACTCCAATTGCTTCCCCAATTAAACCCAAATACTCCATTTCTTCCCCACTCAAAACTTTGGTTAGAGTTTATTTAATTCATATCATATTCATCATCAACACCACAAAAACACAATCAATGAGTTTAATGCATCAACCGACCCAAAAGGGGTCCCTCAATCACGAAGAAGTGACCAAGCAGAGAGAGAGAGAGAGAGAGGAATGGAAACCCACAAAAGAAGAAATTCATCCAAGCCTGGATAAGTGATTATGGGCCAAAATAAAGGAGAAATTAGATTAAAAAAAATACGAAAACGTTAGACTACAAACACTTAACTCGAAAAACCAAACGGTATAAACGTTTGAAGACAAAGTGATACTACGTATGTTTCAGACAACTCAAAGGCATGTCCCAAGGAAAACGAGAAAAAAGTAAACAGAAAACTCAAGAGAGAGTACTACAGCAAGAGAAAGTCCAAAAGACTGCAACACCAGCATATAACTTACAAATTAGCACCATCCCCATCCTATTAACCAATGAACAGCTGGGAGCAGGGAAGTGGCACTACTGCAAAAGACTTCTGAGCCAAGTACACCTTGTTGTGGACATATTTAGCAGCAAGGGCATGGCCGAAAGTAGGATGATCATCAGCAGGACCAGGGCACTCAGTAATATCAAAAGTAGCGACCCGGACAAAGAGTGGTATACGGTCATCGTTGCCGCTAACGAGATAGAAGGAAAGGGTACAGAACCTTGGGCCGCCAACATGAATAGCTTGCCAAAAGACAAGCTCATAAGAGGGAATACAATGCAAAGTCCAAAGTGACTCAAAATGCCTACTAGTGAATTGGCGAACGCTTGGTTTCGCACAACAGGCCTTCATTTTTTCTTTCTTGTCGATATCAACCTAAGGAGCTGCGTATGTGAGTAAGCCCCTCTCATTCTCAAAAGCCACGCGCTCCATTTCCGCAATTGAGCGATTCAACCCTGTCACAACCCGGAGATCCCCACCATATGCCTTACCAGGGGGGAAAGGCGCAAAACCCATTCCGGACTACAGGTGCAAAGCCCATGGATAACAATTCTTTTCGAACTTACTTGCATATAGGGTATCTGCCACCCCACAATCCATTGTGAATTTACCCCAGTTCTCTGTGTTGACATCATATACAAATAGATAGGCCCTGAAGAAGAAGTTGGTAGCTTGAATGTAAATTCGAGACCCGTGATTTTGATCACTCTTAGAGCTCCAAGATCCCGTACCAGAGCAGGTACTGAAGGGATAAGGGGGGTTGGGTAACTCACATCAGCACGAGTTAGAAGTACGAGTGTCAAGTACCTCAAACTGCCGTCCACTAGCATCGTTAACATAGTGAGTATCTTACCCTCGAGCGAAAAGGAGACAGGGTGAAGCTTTTCGAGAAGGAGGCAATCTTGGGCCTCGGACCACTTGAGCTCCTGCTCACCAATCCCAATAATATCCATGTACCAGACTCGAGTTTGACAGCCCCCGCCAAATAGGAATATTTTAGAGCCTGCAGCACCACAGGCTATTTCTGGTGTGGGAGCCATAAAAGGTGTTGTCTTGTAGACTGAGCAATCTTCTTGGACCACGATAAAGATCTTGATTTCAAACCCCTGTTCCTCCATAGGACAAAACAATGAGTAAGGTCTAGTCGCAAAGCAGTAAAATGGTTTCTGAGTGTGTTCTCGCCCTTCCAATTCCTCTATGTTTTTCATCTGCCAGAATATGGGCTCTCTATTCTCAAAATTAAGCTCTTCTGACATTCTCACTTCTTGGGCGACGGCTTGGGGGCTGATTCAATATAAAAGAAGCTTGATTAAAGCACCAAGGAATTTGGGCTGTCATATATTAATAGCTACTCAACACAACCTAAGACAGCAAACAGATTTGCACTCCAGGAAATTTGACAGACAAATAATCAATCCAAATGACCATAAACAAGAAAATATACACCCTAAATTCATTATTAACAGGAAATTTAGGCTATGGAGTGGTATTGACCCCCGCATTTATAACTTGTAACCTCGAGAAATTCTAGCTAGTGCACGCTAGCATTTGTCTAAAGCAAAATGGTAGGAGTGTATATGTAGACAAAACACCATGATATGACTCCAAGCATTGATTCGATCAACGGAATCAGCTATTGAGTTCATAAAGTAGGACTATTGTCACCAAAGAAACAATCTTTTCCTTTGAAAGTACGAAATTTCTACTTAATTAAATGTATAGATTCAAAAGAAAGTTGCATGAACTCTGTCATGAACTCGAATAAACAGTGTCGCAGATCGCAGCTCAACAAGTACCAGGTAGATCAACACCAAACGAATTCAATCAACACCAAATAACAATATAGACTTTTTTTTTTTCCCTTTCAAAAAAAATAAAAATAAACAATATATACAATTTCCTCCAATCGAACCCTGATACAATCCAAGAACCCTAAATTTTGTTCGAAATCAACTAAACAAACGACGATAAAATAAATCCAACTTACTTGATGAGATCTTAAATTTGTTCGATGGCTTGACTCAGATGATAGATATTTCTGATAAGAGAGAAATTAGAACTTAGAACTCAAGTACCAGGTAGATCAACACCAAACAAATTCAATCAACACCAAATAACAGTATATACTTTTTTTCCCTTTCAAAAAAATAAAATAAATAACAATATATATAATTTTCTCCAATCGAACCCTGATACAATCCAAGAACCCTAAATTTTTCTAGAAATCAACTAAACAAACGACGATCTAATAAATCCAACTTACTTGATGAGATCTTAAATTTCTTCGATGGCTTGACTCAGATGATAGATATTTCTGATGAGAGAGAAATTAGAAATTAGAACTTAGAACTCGAATGGTGCGGAGGGCGGAGGTTCGTTGCCCAAGTTCTTATCCCCGTATTTTTTGTCATAATAGTCCGCAGTTTGTTTTAAAGCCCAACAATTATGTAATATATTCGGCCCAACACCAATGAACCCATGAATATCTAATTCTTTATATTCTATTACTTATGAATGTTAGCAATACGTCATCAATGCTGATTGGTAAATCAACCAAAAATGTGTGAGGTAGGATTTGAACCATTGATCTCTCACTTACATATTCATTACATTACCAGTGTGCTAACTGTTACTTCATGCATATTTTTCCAACTCATTCTATAAAAAGAAAAGAACCAGTCCAAATAAATGTAGATGAGCAAATCTTTTATTTTTGAACATTTTGACGAATTATGGAAATAAATATGACATTAATGACATAATATACATTACCTTCCAAAATATTAGTCAGGTAATATGGAAACTGCATGGGTATCTTTAGCTATTATTAAGGAAAAAATTAAACTTTAAAGTAGAAAAAAATTATTAGAATTGAAGAAAAATTATTTTAAATGAGATGTCCCAAAAACCACACTATATAAAAAGAGGCCTAACCCTAATAGACTCATTATGCTAACTACTTTGTTGTATTGTACACACGTGAACAAAAACAAAAACTCTTCAAATACATTTGAAAAACTTTTGCGTATTGCAAAATTTACTTTTCAGATTGATTGATTAGTAACGATAGTATTGTTTGTTCACCTTTTTTCATTTAATTTGTCGATTATTTTATACATCTTCATTAGAGTCATATTATTGCGGTCGGTCATATAAACTTTTTTGTTTACGACTTTTGTGCCATAATGAAATTCTATGCTTTCACCGACAACAATAGCAATTTGGGTTATTCCTTAACTTTCAAAATTATGATATATCTTATCCGAGTATATTGTGGGAGGTGAGATTATGAGAGCGAAAATTGGTTAGTACACCTATGCATGTTTCCTATTGCATTGTCACTACTTTTAGGTTCTGCACATTCGTTAAATTTTCAACTTCTTCTAATTTTTTGTTTCATTACTATATTTGTTTAACAGTGTTATTCTATTCTGATGGCCTAACACGATAACATTATAATGAGTTCGAGATCTACAACTAATATAATCAACAAAACAGCGTGCCATTCCGTGCGTTACACTATTAGCTGAAATAGGTTTAAAGTTCAATCTATATTTTTGTACGGGTATACGTTCGTTGCTCTACGATATCAAAGAATAGAGCAAGATGAAGGGTTGGTGTTCTGACATATCATATATGTATGTGCATTTCCACACTATGTGTCAAAGTTCGTAATTATTATTAGTTTTCTAATTGATTTGCTCATATTAGTTATTATTATAAATTTTGTGCTTAAGGTTTTAGATAGTATTCTTCCTTCAACTTTAAATATATATCATTGACTGTTTTGATCTTTGTCACGGGTCAAGAATAACAATTTGATCATATAATCTTACTCTTTTAATAATCTTCAAGTTTGATTAACTACTTACGTTTTGATTGTTAACAATGACAACTATAAGGTTCATTTTATACCTACTCTTTTACAGCGTTACTCAAGTAAGTAGTGGGCTTATTACTTATCTCTGGTCTTTTTTTTCACTATACTTTTCGAGAAGTTATTAACTAATCTAAACTCTACGTGCATGAATTAGTTACCGAAATGTTCATTTCAAAAAGTAAAGTGCGTGAAAGGTTGAGAGATGCAGAAATAATACAATGTAAAAAATGGACAAGGAACATGTTACTACTGGTATGCATAGCTTTTGGCTCGACTAAAATACAAGACGTGTGTGTTTCTAGAATGTGAATGATGGTTATTATTACACGTGTAATGGGTAAAACAAAGATAAATATCATAAATATGGTTTGGGTCTGATTACACCAAAAAAATACGCATATCAATAAGAATTTGGATACAAACAGTTTATGGGTCATAAAGAGCGCGTTCGTGACCCAATAATAACGTGTTGATAATTCAGATTATATTAATAAAAAAAAACGTTTTTCAACAATATATATTACGTTCTAATAAATCAAAATAAATAATGTAATGATTATAAATTGGATAATATTTCATGTTTACTAATATATTATTTTTAATAATTGCGTGCATGAAAAGCTGACATAGACAAAAGATAAAATGAAGCTGACAAATGTTCAAAAACTCACATTTGATTGGTTAAAAATCTTTCCGTATATTCCAATGATATCTTAGAAAATTTCAGTGAAATTAAATATTTATTAAATGATATCTTTTGTAACAAAAAATAAATAATAAGATATCTTGTATGAAAAAAAATGAAATGATGTGCTAAATATATATTTTATAACCAAGAATAAAATGATACACCTAAGGCCCCGTTTTATAGGATTGAATCTTTTTGATCTGATCTGGTCTGATTTGATTGCTCCTAATATAATCTTATTTGATTTGAATGACTCTGAACTGATCTGACCTGATCTAAATTTGTTGAAAATTTGTTTGAATTTCAACGGATTAGTATCAATAATAGACCAAATTCATTGAAAATTATTTGAGCAATTCGATCTGATTTGTATGACTCTAAACTAATTTGAATACTACTTTTATTATGTAATATCAAACAGGGCCTAACTGTCTTCATAAACGTATATGTAAGTCGTTCTCACATTTCGAGACAACGATTTGACCATTAATTTAAAAAAAAAGTATTTGGCCAAAAATTATGATTATATTGTTAGATTTGTAGCGAAAAATCCTATCACATAAATATGTTTTTTATAATTTTCGCCCGTATAGACTTCAAAATATAAGGTAGTAAAACCACTTTCTCTAATAAAGAAAACGAATAATAAAAATCTTTCTATGGAGGGAGTATGATATCTTTTCTTTTTTTTTTGTTAATAGGTGGTGTTATCTTGCACACATTAAATCGCCTTTTAAAATTGTCATGATACAGTCAAGCCATTTTCTCAATAGTTTTTTTTTTCTTACTTGAAAAATGTGTCAAAAATTTGTTACATCAGAGATATAATTCAATATGACTTTTCCTTATTCAATTCTACGGTTTATGTTTCATTTAAGTAATCTTTGTTTCAAACTTACACTTGACCAAACAAAATTGAACCTCGATTTGAATACCATTTAGAAAATGTAACGGGTGTTGAAGTGCAGATTAACAAGTCAAGTAAGATGTTTGTGAAAATTAAGAGTTGGCTAAAACATTTGATTGGGCAATTGGGTGTCGAATAAAATGTTTTCGAGTCATAGGGGTGTTAGCTTAGCTAAGGAAGTAGGTGAAACGAGGCTGTCAATTAGGAAAGTTCATAACATGGGTAAGAGTTGTTACGTTGAGGTCTATGTATATGAGCTAACAACGAATTGTAGGAATACATAAGAAAATTGACCGGGGAGGGAGTGAACTAACCAGCATCATAAGGGTAGTCGAGTACAATAGTCAACGGGTGGTGAAGGGGTGGAGTAGGAGATCAAATAAGTTGGTAAGAGGTTAGAGAGGTGAATGAGAGTTTCTAAATTTTAGATTCTATTTACTTTTTAAAACAAATAAGTTCACATACAACTAAACCTATTTAACGGGTCACATTAGGTAGAATATTATTGGCCAGTTCGCTACATGTTGGATCAAATACAAGTTTGGGTCGCGATTGGACTTCTAGAATCAACTATAAGACTAATTTTTTTCCTAATTTTGTTTTAAATACGGGTCAACGAGTCCATTCGGGTTTGACCAACACATTCGGGTAACAAATGGATTCGAGTCAGAAAAAATAGTTCTAGACGAAAAAAAACGGATCGGAATAGGTGTTGGCGGGTGTACAAAAATTACACAAACCCTATACTCCATCTTTCTTTAAACACCCTATATGCAATACGCAACTTAATTGAGGAGGGTGTACACACTAATTGGTTAATCTAAATTCCAAAAAATTGCATGGAAATTTTGCTAAGATTCCTATCTAACTCGCTATGTAATTTTTTTTGAAACATTGATTAACAGATCATTGTGTACTCTCTCCTTAGTAAAGGGGCATTTTGAGTATGAGGTGCTTAAAGAAAGTCAGATGTATTGTTTTTGGTGTTGTTCTGAATTCTTATCGGTGTTATTATTATTTCTAGATAGTTTTAAATTTGTATTTATAAATAATTAGATTTAAATTTGCAAAGGTCGACTTTTAAGTATTTCAAAAATAACATGACATAGTAGTATTTTTAAATAAGCATTTAGAATTCCCGTGCATTTTCACGGGTAAAAAAACTAGTTTTTCACTAGTTTGCGTGCTAGTGCCACGCCCAGACTCCCTATTTGTAACAATGATACTCGTTTCACAAAAAAAAAAAAAAGAAGATTATATATAATTGTACTATACACATAAACGTCACATATTGAGCATTATTTAACGTACGAAAAAATTATATTTATTTGTGAATTCATAATTAAGCGTCAACTATCACTTAATTAAAGAGTATTAGGTATCCCTTATAAAAATGTTGATTACAACTACTTCTATAAAAGTATATATTACGTATTGATCGAGTAAAGAGTTTGACATACAAATATAAGAATAAAATACTCATCAGAAATTATGAAATGCACGTCGTTGGATTCATATCGAAAAATACTTCTACGTATATATCTTTTCATAAAAAATTATGAAATGCACGTCATTGAATTCATATCGAAAAATCCCAACACCAATGAACCCATAAATATCGAACTCTTTATATAGGTCTATTATATTTTTCATTTTATTTATAGAGGGCCGGGAAGTCAAACGTTGTGTTTGATGAAAAAGTGTCAAACGCAAGGTTAAAAGTGACTTTTTATGTCCAATTTTAGGGACAATTTGTGTACTCGAGTCAAAATAAAACCTCAACCAGTCAACACAATCCCAAAACCGCCCACAACCAGTCAACATTGCTCACCACAAGTAAAACCACCAATAGTTGTCGAAAAATATGTTTGGACCACCTAAACGACCCTAAACATAGCCCAATTTTTCCGACGACTACGTCGTCGGACTCATTAGACACCCTGTATGGGCGGGGTGAACCCCCAAAAAAAAGAGGGAATGAAACATCCTATAGTGTCCGAATAAAGGGTTTATGGTTCGGTTTCCCACTACCGCTAACGCATCGCCGGAAAATGGAACCCTAAACCCTTTCTCCGGTGAGATCTAAGTCAAAACCTCACATACCGGCGACGAATATCCGACGACAGCGTCAAACTTCAATCCTATAGAGAGTGCTTTGCCGCAGTTGGGGAGGGATATCACCGACTTACCATGACGAAGAGGATGACCATGGTTAACATAAACAGCGGCGGTGGTGGTGAGAAGAAAGTGTTTTGAGAACAGGAAAGAACATGCATGTCTTTTAAATTGAGGGTTGAAGTGGAGTTCATGATTGTATATGGTGGCGGCGGTGGTTGATAGAGATGGTGGTTAATTGAGGAGAGAGAAGCGTAGGAGCCTAGAGGGACGAGAGAAATTTATCACTGAGTATTGAGAGGAGAGAGAATGCAAGAGGAAAAGATGAGAGAGAAAGGGTGTTGAAACTGGGAACTTGTTAGGCCAAAGTCAGAAGGTCAAATACTTTAGTCGTTTTGCTTGTTTGCTTTTGTAGAATCAAACATTGCGTTTGATTTTGCTGCCCCTCTTATCTATACTAATGCTTTAATAGGTTAGCTTCAGAGCCTACGTCTTCATGGAGGTGCTCTCAAAAAAATAAAAAACAAATTCCAGGTCATAGCTTATTTGTCAGTCTCTGATGTGTGGTAAAGAGTGTGTGCTAATGAGGGGAATTTAGATGCTTTTAGGGGTGTTTGAGCTTGTTATTAGCGTGATTCGTGAGCCATATGTTTGTAAGATGATTGGAGATTAAATGATGGTGTAACGACTTGTTTTTGGCTCAAACCCCCACTTTCCATCCCTAGCACGAATCCCGAGAGAAGTCCCAGGAAGACCCATGGAGTTAGCAAGAGGAAAAGGAGAAAACAGAGCTCCTCGGGCCGAGAAACACCTGTCTCGGTCCGAGGAGGAGGGTTCTCGGTCCGAGGAGTCACTTTCTCGGTCTGAGAATTTCAGCTCTCGGGCCGAGAGGATTCTTCCTCGGTCCGAGAATGGCACCTTCCGCGAAGCTTCCGGGTGGCTTTTTGACGGTTGCTTTTGTCTTGGATTCTTTTGCTTTTGTCTTGTAGTATCTTTTGAACTTATCTAGAATAAATGGGTATGAACCCCTCCCTAGTTTTTATTACCTACCTAATTTTGATAATAGAGTTTTTCAAGGACTTTTCATTTTTCTAAAGAGAGAATTAAAGAGAGATTATTATTTTTATTATGAATTTCATCTCAAAAATTATTGTAATTATTTTTATGGAAGGCTAATCCCTTCCTAGATCCTTGGTGTAATCAAAATCTCTCTTCCTATGTATTAGTAAGATTTTATTCTCTCTAATTTGCCTTTAATTTCATTGTAATTAATTCCTTGTTCTTTAATGCATGATTTATCCTTATTTTCTCTAATTGGTTGACTGGATTGAATTGAGTATTTCATATGCTTGGTTGATAATTGATGGTCATTGATTATTAGCCCAAAAGGAAGCAACTTTCACATGTTTAATTTAGTGTATGGTTATGACTAACTTGTGATTGGGAATTAATTAGGCAACTAATAGATTAGATTTGATTAGTGTCGCGGTTTAATTAGATACTAATTTGGGTTGTTCATAACCGTTTATTAATCCTTGTTTTTCATGCCTTTGGTTGTGATTTGTTTGAGTGGTCACTAGACAAATTAGGACTAAAAGGAGGGGAGTTGGTAGCGGTTGCTCAAATTCCCCATAAAAATGGATTAATTGGTGAAAACCGGGATTTTCTAAATTGGTATAATTAGAGAGAGGTAAAAACTTGCTATATTAGGGTGTTAGATTATATTATCATCGAGGATCGCTTTAGTTAATTTGATAAATCGTTTAATTCTCGTTTAATTGACTTTCAAACCAAAACCCCCCATTGTAATTGTTTATTTATTTTGTTTATTTTGTTTCCGCATTAGAATAGCATATTAGACTTCCCCCTCTTCCTTGTGTTCGATACACACTTACCCTTGCTAGTTTAGTAGGAATAGTGGTAATTTGACTAATAACAACGACTTATTAGCTATCAAATTTGGCGCCGTTGCCGGGGAAGGGGCGTTTTTAGTCTTTTTGCTATTTTCGTGTGTTTTTGCATTTAGTTATTTTTCTTTCCTTTTTGTATTTCATTTACTCTACATGTGTTTGAGGCTTGTTCTTATTTCTGCTTTGCGGTGTTTGGGCCACTAGCCTATGGTACAAACCCGTGCTACAAATCCCGACTTGAGTTATTTTGAGTTAGATTGGGAGCGTGAGAGAACTTTGAGACAAAGAAAGAAGTCATCACTGGAGCAAGGCAATCAAGTGGTTGTTTAGAGAAGACGGGTCTTACACCTCGGCATCCTCCGAATTTGGTGATACTAGAGGCATCATGAGTATTAGAGAATTGACGGCCCCGTATCTAACTCCGTTTACCCACCTTCAATGGACTTAGCACCGAGGATGCTAACAAACATATCATGGGGGAGCATTTGGTGTGTAGCAATATGAAACCGGCCGGGGTAGACTTGGATACCTTTTTTCTCAAGGTTTTTCCATTTTCATTGAAAGATCGTGCTTTAAATTGGCTCTATACTCTCCCCCACAATAGTATCACTTCTTGGGAGTCGTTAAAAACGGCATTCATCCACAAGTTCTTCCCAAATACCAAGGCCTCCGCTTTGAAGAAGAAAATATCGACGATTCAGCAAAGGGGAGAGTCATTGGCATCATATTGGGATCGGTTTCGTGAGTAGATTGCTAGTTGTCCCTACCATGGCTATAAAGAGCAAACCTTGATATTGTTCTTCTACCACGGGCTTGACGATCAAGACTATAGGCATGTGGTAGCATCAAGTCAAGGAGGATTGGATAAGATGACCCCGAGTGAGGCTTGGGATTTGCTTAAGCAGTTAACAACTAATTCCCGAGATTGAGAATCCAAGAGATGTGTGCGGAAGGTGAATATGGTAGAAACTCCCTCTAATGATTCCCAAGTTGGCGAGTTGACAAAGATGGTGAAAGAGCTCTTAAGGAATCAAGGTAGAAACTCGCCGCCTAGAGAATATGAACAAGTTGATGCAATCAACTGTTTCCAAGGCAATCAAAGAAGATTTGACGGTTTCCAAGATGCGAATAGAGGCTACAATCAAGGTGGTCAAGGCAACCGATTTGAGGGGAACAGGTTTCAAGGTCAAGGGAATTCCAACGCTAATGGGAGCCAAGGAAATCGAGGATGTGGAGGTCATAAAGGAGGCAACAACTCACAAGGAGGCATGTATTAAATGAAGCCTCCCTCTAATGACCAAAATCAAGCTCAAGTACGGAATTACTCACCGTTGCAACTTGAGAACATGTTGAAGGCTCTAACACAAAATGTGACGACAATAGCTCAAAACATGACAAGTATGCAAGCCACCATGGTGCAAAATCAACAAGAGACTAAGGCTAGCATACAAAATCTCGAAAGCCAAGTGAGCCAATTGCCGGTTGCGGTGAATCGGCTAGAATCAAGAGGCTCCAACAAATTTCCATCTCAAACGGAGGTCAATCCTACCAAAAATGTGAGTTTCATTGGCCTACAAAGTGGTAGGAAACCTCACATCGAGTTTGAAGAAGGGAACCGAGGTATGGAAATGATTGGAGAAGAGCTTAGGCAATGGGAAGACCAAGGAGAAGATTTAGCACAAGATTTGCCTAAGTATGGAGGAGCTGGCTCGAGAAAGGTTCAGCCCGAGTCGAGGAGGACTTCACGCGGACCGAGGAACACTTACCTCGGCCCGAGGAGCATACACAGGAAAAATATGGTCTTGCTACGTTTTCTCGGCCCGAGGAAGAGAGGTCTCGGACCGAGAAGGCCCTTTCTCGGCCCGAGGCAGACACTTCTCGGACCGAGGCCTCTGTTTCTCGTGGGATTTTGCTTGGTTATTCTCCACAACATGCTAATGATGAGGAGGTTGATGTACCATTTCCCAAGGCTCTGAAGGACACTCGGAGGTGCAAGTGCAACAACACCGAGATGTACGCTCTTTTTCAAGAGTGCAAGGTGAATATGCCATTTCTAGACTTTATGAGGAGTGTTCCGAAGGCGGCTAAATTTTTGAAGGACATGTGCACGGTCAAGAGAAAGCCGAAAGCTAAGGACAAGAAGAAAATAGTGATGAGTAAACAAGTTTTGGCCGTTTTTCAACAATGGCTACCTATAAAGTGTGGTGATCCCGGTATGTTTACCGTTCCTGCAACCATAGGTAACACTACTTTTCCTAAGTCCATGCTAGATTTAGGTGCATCCACCAATGTTTTGCTATCCTCATGCTATGATTCAATGAAATTCAAATCAATGCATGAAACCGATATTGTGATTGAACTAGCGGATCGCTTGAGAGTGTATCCTAGAGGAGTTGTGAAAGACGTGCATGTTAAAATAGAAAATCTTGTGTTTCCCGCGTATTTCTACGTTCTTGATATGAACCATAACAAGCATGATCCCCCTCTCCTTTTAGGACGTCCATTCATGAAAACCGCTATGGTAAATATTGATATGCATAACGGTGTCATTGCATTGTAGGCTAATGGTCGTAGGATAAAGCGACATGTTTAAAAGTCCAATCATGATGTTGATGATGATCATTCGGTTCACTCCTATTGCTACATATGTTGTGAAAATTCCCAATCATGATCCTCCCGACCCCAAAATTGAAAATGTGAAATGTATCTCCTTGAATTGCGTGAAAAATGTGAAATCTCATGTGAAAGAGATGCATTCTACACTAACCAAGTCACCCCTAGTGTTTAGAAAGTCCTTGTTGTTGGTTTGCAGGAATTAAGACCCAATAAGACTACTACAAGGGATTCAAAGAAGAAAAAAGAAAAAATTGGGAAATTTGGGGTCAAAAGCGGCCATAAATGGAGGATCAAGGGTGAAAAGGCCAATTGTGGGTTGGATGTGTTGGAATTTGGTTATGGTTGATTGGGTGGAGCCCTAATGAGTCAAGCCAACGATGTTAAACAAAGGCGCTTGTTGGGAGGCAACCCAAATCATTTGTATATAAATGTGTGGTGTGGAGTGTAGATGTGGTTTTTAGTAGTGGAAATCGGATTTTGAATATAGCAAGGATGGGCAAGTAATAGCATTGAGTTGAGTTGAGGTTAGACAAGGGAAGGCGTGCGAAAGAGGATTCTCTGGCCGAGGGGCATGATATATCGGCCCAAGAAACAAAGGCAGGAGGCCGTTTTTGAAGAAGAGACGAATCGGCCCGAGAAACACAAGCCTCGGACCGATAAATAGTGTCTCGGACCGAGGCGTAGTGCATCTCATGCCGAGAAATAGCGACAGGGTGGCGTTTTTCAAGTATAGTCGACTCGGACCGAGGAAATAGAGCCTCGGACCGAGGAAAAGTTACTATGGCCGAATTGTGTTCGTCTCGGACCGAGAATCTGGGTCCTAAACTAGTTCAAAATTGGAGGTCGGCTTGGACCGAGAAGAACCGAGTAAGTGCTTCTCGGTTCGAGAAAGGGTCGAATTCTGCGTTTTTCGGTGTTCTTATGCTCGACTTTTCACCCCCTCTCCTCACTTCTTCATTTTATTTTCTCTCACCCACTCTCATTCCCACTCACCCTCACACTACAAACCCCTCAATTCTCCACCAAATCACACCAAATCACTCCCAAACTTCAAACTTTCTCACAAAAATCATTCCACAAACAACAAATCAACCCAAAATTCACAAATTTCATCATTTTTCACCCGAAATTAGATTTTTGCTCAAGAACCCTAAAAATTGGGGGGTTTTATTCGTGGAGCTTTTGGAACTAATTGAAGGGTGTAATAACTTATTGGAAGGTTATGGAGGCTTCTACAAACAATTTGGAGGATCAATCTTGCTTAATTTTGACGATTTGAGTCCGTTTTTTTTGTAAGGGGTACCCTCAAATTTGAAATTTGTTCATTTAAGTGTTTTGTTGCTTCTTGTTGATGCTTTGGTGATTTTGTGAGTTGAGGAATGTTTGTGAAGTATTGTGTTGACTTGGTTTAAGTTGGGTAGTGGTAATTTTGCAAATTGTAGTGTATATTTGGGTGTGTAGTGTGTGTGCATATTGTTGAATTGTGGTGTGTGGGAAGTTATTGAAGGTTGGTTTAGCATTGTTGGAAGCTTGTTGTGTGGTTTAATTAAACATGGGTAGGAATGACGATGATGTCGGGCCTTCCAAAAAGAGGAAGGGTGCCACAAAAGAAAAGGTCATAAATTATTGGAAAGAATTTGGTCTCACGGGGCTCACTGATGTTGAGAAAAAGGCATTCAATGATATCGTGAGGAATCAAAAGATATGTGCTACCAAGTTCTTTGATGTTCACGTGATTGAGAGGATGGGTCTTGTGGAGCCGATTCTCGTGCTTTTGGAACGGGGAGGCATTAGATACTAATTTGGGTTGTTCATAATCCTTTATTAATCCTTGCTTTTCATGCCTTTGGTTGTGATTTGTTTGAGTGGTCACTAGACAAATTCGGACTAAAAGGAGGGGAATTTGGTAGCGGTTGCTCAAATTCCCTATAAAAGTAGATTAATTGGTGAAAACCGGGATTATCTATGAATTGGTATGATTAGAGAGAGGTAAAAACTTGCTATATTAGGGTGTTAGATTAGATTATCACCGAGGGTCGCTTTAGTTAATTTGATAAATCGTTTATTTCTCGTTTAATCGACTTTCAAACCAAAAATCCCCCTTTGTAATTGTTTATTTCTTTTGTTTATTTTGTTTCCGCATTAGAATAGCATATTAGACTTCCCTATCTTCCTTGTGTTCGATACCCACTTACCCTTGCTAGTTTAGTAGGAATAGTGGTAATTTGAGTAATAATAACGACTTAATAGCTATCAGCCTCAAAATGTCTTTTGGAATCATAAACACCTTCTCCTCTCAAATTGCATTCATCTTCTCTCCGATGTGTGTGCGTTGCTCTTCGACATCTCGCCTTCTCCATCCCATTAAACTGCTTAATATGAAGGGACGACTGTTACGGCTTGATCGTCTGACCTTTTGTCTTCACCTTCGAGGGTCTTTTTAAATTATTCCTTATGTCTTCTTATTCATATCCGTTCAGATGCGTTTGGTGTTCGGGTTTCTATGTGCGGGGTCGTACTGATTGGAAGATGAAGTTGGGAAGATTAAAAGGTAAGTGCGAATCTAACTAATTTCTGCGAGAAGTAACAAAGTTTTGTGCTTTATTTGCTTTTAATTGATTTGGGAATTTTAGATTGCAGAATCTCATCAATGGGTGTGTGAATAACAATGGGAGGTCTAAGATTTTCGAGCACATACTTAACATCTGATAAAACTCCTTTATTTTTATTCATCTACTAAAAACCCCTAAGAAGAAAAGTAAGTTCATTTTGTTTGTTTTGATGGTAAATTGATGAACTGTGTGTTGCTTATGATTGGTTTAACAATCTGTTGAACTGGTGATTGTGTTTAGATTATGAGAAATTTTATCCAAATGGGAAGAAGGAGATTCCGAAAGCGAATAATGGTGGGGAGCAAAAATCCGATTCCAAAGGTAAATTTAGTGTGTGCTTCATCTGGTGCTGAGTGTGTGTTTATTTTTGGCCGCTTAAAAATGAAATTTTAAGTTCATTTGTAGTTACTAAAATATAGTAAAAACTTCAGCTTTATGCAAGGAACTCCCTTCATCGAGTTGTTCTATGTCGAGTGAAACATCTATCCGATCAAAGGTGCTCAAGTTATAATTTCATCGCCAAGTGAAACATTTATCCGATCAAAACAGCTCAAGTTATAATTTCGAAGATTGTGATTTTTTTTTTAAAATTATTCTTAATGTTGATGATTCTGCAATTGGTTTCTTACACTTTGCTTTCATGTTGTTAATGTTGGTCATTAGTCTTAATTGATAGGTTTGATATACACAATTGGTTTTGGCTTTTATTTTGCTACTTGCTGGTGGAGATCAGCACTAGCAGCGTGTTTCATTTTGATAGTTTGTTGATTTTCGCAATAACTACTTTATAATATCTTTGTTTGTATTGTGTGTTACATTGCCAATATTCCGAGACAATGTTAGTAGGACAATTTGATATTTTGTTGATTTTGCTACTTTGGTATGATTCTACTAATATTTCCTTTATGTCAAACAATTAGGGACAACCAATGTTCAAACTGGCCAACAATTGAATTAAGCAAAGTGAGGACCTTGCTGATCTTTTAGGACAGTTGTGTTGGACAATTGAGTTATCCTGCGCTTAATGATGATTCTTCTATCTCCTGAACTTTTGAGTAGGTCAACTCCTTCATTCCCAATTTTTGTTTGCTAAATATGTGTCACAGCTCAATGACCAAGGAGTTGCCCTATATCTCTCTCCAAATGGACAGCGATTTTTAGTTTCGTACTCTAATTTTCTATTCTATCTCGCTACATACTGGAAATTAGTTTCGATTGCCCTCTTGATTTTCGGTTAGTAATTGAAAAATCTATTCAGGTGGTAATGTTTAAGGGTGCTGATTTTGCCAAGCCAACAATTACTGTTGCCAAGGCAAAATAAATAAACTCACTCTCAATTTTGCCCTTAAGTGTAAAATAAATTAATAAAAAAAAATTCAAAACCTTAATCGTATCCTATCCCCATTCACCAATCACAATCATCTTCAACCCACGACACTCCACACTCACTCCTCGCCATTACAACCTCCACCCCTCCCACCCCTTCCCTGATCCTGCCATAACCGTCGCCCATACGGCAGTGGTGATTGTTGCGGTAGAAGAGAGAGAAATGTGAGTAAGACTAGTAAAATAGTGGAAGGGAACTAGGGAAACGGGAGGGTGACGTCAGTGTTGGCGGTGTCGAAGGGGGTGTTGGTGGAGGCAGGGGTGGAGATGCGGCGGAGATGGGCGGCGGATGTTTGGCGTGGGAAAGAGAGAATATTACCATATTGGAGAGTGAAAATAATGGTTATGAAAAAAATTTCTTTTTCAATTATGAAAAGCAAAGATTACCTATGGGTGTGGATTTTACACTCAAGGGCAAACTTGAGAGTTACTTTATTTTGCCTTGGCAATGGTAATTGTTGACTTGGCCAAATCAGCACCCCATGTTTACACCTAGAAATCAATATATTGCAAGTACTATGTATGGACCTGTTCGTTTTCTTTCTTTGTGCTCAAATTCTAAGGACTTCGAAGTTTTAGGTAGTAATTTTGTTGATGGGGGATAGCTAGACATGCATGTTGGAGCTTTTGTGAGGACTGGAACCACCTGCCCAAGAAGTAGACCTGGCAAACGGGTCATTTGGGTCGGGTATGGGCTGGGTCTATTCGGGTCGGGTCACATTTCGGGTCATATATCTTCTCAATACCTAATGGTGCTTATAGATTTCAAGTTGTGCTTATATATTTCACCTTACACCTGACATTCGATATGTTTCCAACAGAGATTACGAGAGTTTTTTGTATATTCGGATTGGAAAATATGGCATAATTGGAATGATTTTGCAATCTGTACACCCCGACTTTATATAATGATGAATTAAGTCATAAGCACAGAACTTCAAGGTAATGTCAAGTAGATTTCATGGTGCTACACTCGAAGTATTTTCTATGCAGGTCGGAGAGCCATTCCGTTGTGTCGTCCTATTTATAAGGGTCTTCCTCTTCTTAGACGTAGGTGGTTAGTGTTGTTTTGGTATTTGATTGTGTAATAAGAGAAAGTCGTTGTTTGAATTGTTTTTGTGAAGACCTGTGATTACTCCATATGTTAATCTTGTTATCAAATTGTTGGTTTATGAAGTTGTAGGTTATATTTCTGATTATGCCAATTAAGCGGTCATGTTCTACGTAGGTAGTGTCATCGATTTGAGATTTGATTATGGTCATGGTTTGATATTTAGAGATTCGGGAAAGGGTCATGCTCACACACATGAGGCAGAGGCCCATACTGCCATACATATGGAAAGTGCAACAAAGTATTAGTTTATGCATGATTTGTTTTATAGGAAGGTAAAAATGAGGGAGAGGAAAGGTCAGAGAAGCGGAAGGAAATGAAGATGAAAACATGGGAGTTAGACTAGGGAATTTGTTAGGGCTTTGTTTAATAATAATAATTTATTCCAGTAAGTTTATTATTTCACGAGTTTAAGCTTTGAAGCCTTCTGTTCCAATGAAACTTGGCTTTGCTTTAGCTGGACTGCTTGCTATATCAATCTGCCAACTCTGTACTTTGAGATTTCAAGAAGGTACGTCATGCTGGCAATCGTCAAAATATCCTTGAAGTTACTTTAGTTGTATATACCTGTTGGGTTCTAATATTTTTAAGTTTGAGATTGGAACTAATGCACACCCAAACATCATTCATACACATATGACTGATTTTTATATGTTTTGTTTATAGAATGGCCCTATCAAAGCTAAAAACAAAGCTTACTACCTGGTACAATGTTCTATAGAAACTAATTATTATAACAGCTAATGTAATGCAAAATAAATGTAAAGTAATAATGGTGAACTAGGTTATAAGCCTGCTGTTTTGCTTCTCATTTCACTACGTCAAAAATGGGCTTCGATGTAACAGCCCGATCCACCGTCCGTCACAACACAACCCAATAAGATGGGTAGTCACCTCTTAGGCCCATATATCCTCTCCGGGCTCTAAAAGGTGAAGGCCTTATGGGTAATATGATGGTAGGAATCTATTATAAACCGATCATATGAGCCTTATTTTCCCAATGTGGGGACAAACCAACTCCATAAACCACTTTCCATATTCCGTAGTGTTACAAACTCCCCCACTTAGAGAACGCAACGTCCCCGTTGCGCCTCGACCAAACCATACCAACATCAACACAGGTCCAAGATCCCCCTCGCTAAACGGCTAGTCTGGGCCTCGCCCCAGCACCCAGCACGCGGTCGCAGGGTTGCTATGATACCATCTGTAACAGCCCGATCCATCATACGACGCAACACAACCCAATAAGATGGGTAGTCACCTCTTAGGCCCATATATCCTCTCCGGGCTCTAAAAGGTGAAGGACTTGTTGGTAGTATGATGGTAGGAATCTATTATAAACCGATCATATGAGCCTTATTTTCCCAATGTGGGGACAAACCAACTCCATAAACCACTTTCCATATTCCGTAGTGTTACATTCGAGAACCCCCCATACGAGAAGGTATTTATGTGGAACCGTTCTCTTAAAGCATAATAGAACGGTTTCCGCTAATAACCGATCTTAAATGTGTTTTTCAGAAAAAGATAAAAAGAAAATTTAAATCGAAGAGTACGGTCCGTGAGAAAACCGTTCTCTTATGTGCTGTAAAAGAAAAACCCAAATTTAAGAGAACGGTTATTCCTAAAACCGTTCTCTAAAATCCTAATAACTGTTCTTAAAGACAAAAAATAAAAATAAAAAATAAAAAATAAAAAAATAAAACCCACTTACATACCCCCTCGTTACCTCCGCCCTTCCCATTTTATTTCCTCTTCGTTCTCATCACAGTTCCTCTCTCCTTACTCCTATGTCCTCTCTCCTCTTAATTTCTTCATCTCTTCATCATCATCATCCATCGGTAAATTCTTTTTGATCGCTTTTAATGTTGGTCTCCCTGTCGCCTTTCACATACCGTCTCCTCATACTTCTCCTTTGCTCGTTCGACGACCGATCTCCAGGTACTTTGATGGTTATTTTTTTTAATTCTCGAAAGTCATATTTTGTGATTCATATTGTTGAATTAATGTTGGAAGGGTTTATATGATTTGGGACTTTTTTTGGGGTTGTCAGATCTTTTTTTTCTTTTCGTTTTATCGAGTTTCAAATTTTATTTTCAAATCTGCTTTTTATCTAATTTCAGATTTTTTTTTCGGATTTACTTTCCAAATCCTCAAAGTACCAAATTCAAGTGCTGGTGATTTTGTTTCGGCGAATGGAGGATAGGCGACGACCATTCTGGTGTCTTATCGATCGATAGGCGACGACCACGAGATCAAGGATGGCCACGAGATCAGAGAAGCAGTATGAAGTTATAAATATGAGTATTGTTGAGATTTTTTTTCAATCCATTCTTTATTTTGGTAGATACTTGGTCATTTTTTGATGATCCACTTAAATTGTAAATTTTGAGATGTAAATATACATTCTTTATATCGAATCTAATCTCTTATTTTACTTTGTGTTGTTGTTGCTGCTTTCTGATTTATTGGATTTTTTTTTTTTTTTAGTTCACTGATTCATTTTGTAGTTGTGATTTCATTGTACCATATTGATTTATTTAATTTGTTTTTTTATTTATTAAAATTTTGCCTTTTAGAACGGTTTTAATAGAAACTGTTCTCTTATATTATAATGATACCAAAACGGTTTCCTAGGGAACCGTTCTTATATGTCTTTAAGAATGGTTTTTATAATAACCGTTCTGAAAGGCTATAAGAACGATTTCAACCGTTCTCTTACCCTTTAAGTACCGTCGTCTAGAGAACGGTTCCACAACCGTTCTGCTTAGCTTTGGAGGAATCGTTCTTATAGCCTGTTTTTAACGTAGTGTTTTGTGGCTGCAGCTTGATTCTTTTCTCTTTAGCCTTTCCGTAATAATTGAAAGCCGCTTCCTTCATTTGGAATGCTGAGAATGGTCCTGCCCTTTAGTCAACAATAGCTGCTGCAAGTCTAAATTTAATATACATTTCCACAAAACAAAACACTTGAGCATGAAAGTGCGGAAATGGCTTCCAGACATAGAAAATGTTACCTGATCATAGTCTAATTGGTACCATTAGATAGCTTGCTTTCCGAAATTGAATCTGAACACAAATTTAGCCTAATTTTGTTATTTGTAGATGGAGATATTAGCCCTCAAAGTTCAGTTATGAAAACTGATGTTCTTGATTCCTTCCACCCTGATAGCCTGATTAAAACTAAAATTGCGGTTTATTGAGTAATATTTTAATCATAATTCTAATACCATGACTTATATTGATCTCTTAGTTTTCCAAAAAGCTATGACACATAAAAAATGAGTTTCGTTTGAATCTCCTAAGAGGCTCTCAAACCCGAGTGCGCAAACCTGGAATTTCCCGAACCTGCAGAATTGCTCTTTTTCCGGACTTGGCTTTTGTTTTGGCCTTGATTATGCATCAATAATTTTTAATCCTCTCAACGGTATCAGACACTCCCTTAATGCGTTAACTCAATACAAACTTTAGTTGTTAACACCAATTGGGTTCTAATTAATTTTGCGAAACAATAAGTTTGAGATCGGAGTGATTTGATGAGTCTGTCACTCTGTCCTTTCATGCATGTTCGATGAAAAGAAGGAACTATTCTTGGTAGTAGAGGTTTTACGGGGAGAAGTCCCCTAGGTTGTGATGAATTTAGGTGTAAGTCTCTTTTGCTTATGTATAACGAGATTATTAGGAGGTGTATTGTATATCTATGATGCATCATCAGCTTTTCAATTAAGCTTTTCATTTAAGCTTCTACTATATGAATATGTAGCTTTCAAATTTATATAGCAAGGGTTCTATCGTTTCCCTGTGCAAAATGCACACAAATTATCAAGGAACAAAAACAGTATACAGTCTACATCTAGAGGTTGTGAGTAAATAGGTCAAGAACAATAACAGAAAGTAAACATCCCTACATGAAACACCAATTACCCAAGTAATTCACGGTATGAGTAATAATTTCACTAAACAGTGATTAGCAGTATTCTTTCTTAATTTCGTGCTCTTCCCGAGGTTTTGCAGTGTGTTAGTATTAAACTCCAATGAAGGGGGGAGGGATACAACAGCTTAGCATCAATACAATATTCAACATGTCATGCAACTCATTCACCATTTAGCCTCAAGAACAAAACTTAATGTTTCTGCTAAGCCCTTAACTGATACAGAGCAATGCCCAAAGCATCCGCCATCAGGTGTAATCTGTGAATGATATGATGATCCTAGACATTCATAGCTCATTAGCAATTTACTCAATTTTGTTTTTATACACTTCTCTATTTTTCACTATCTATGTGTATGTACCACCTGGTTCATCTAAGCATTTGAACATGTTATAAGTCTACGAAGCATTGACATGATTAAATCTTACATCGTATCAATTCAGACATGCTTTTCTGAATTTAATCGATTTAGCAATTCCGTAGGGGAAAGTAAATGTGCATGTTTGATTGTTTAATTCTATATGAACTGCCTAAACTCATTACACCATAATAAGATTCGAGTACAAGTTCAAGTGAGCAATATAGTTTATTGATGGGAATACGATGGGAATTTGAGCAGATTAAGTTGTTATACAATGAGAGATTTCAAGAAGTGCTTATATATTTCACCTTACCCTGTTTTTTTGGTGACTTTTTTCTATACAGAAATTGGGAGATAAATTATTCGAGTAAGCGAAGACATTCGAGGAGGAAAAGCATGGAGCTCTAAACAAATGTATCCGGTCGTATGATGGCATTAGTTGGGAATTTTACCTCTACAGCATCTGTTAAGTACCCGAGAACTACTGATATTAGCTGACATCTTGAGCGCTTATTGAAGACTAATCAAAGCAGAAGTTTCTGTTATTCTGGAGTCTCAAAGGGATGTCCACTCATATAGGGGCGCTTACAACTTTTCATATATGTAGTTAAAGTGTCAAACAGACCTACTCTCTATTAATATGCTTCGTTGTGTATCAGCATATACGGTAAATGCACCTGCATATTTCTCGGATGGGGAATGACAAATTATCTCTACTGTCATTTAAATCAGTGATGCAGATGCACGATGCTCATAAACCAATCCGATTTAAAACATTTCAGGACGAATCCAATTGAAGGCGAATCCGCACTCAGGTTTGCGCACTTGAAATTGAGAGGGTCTTAGAAGGGTCAAATGAGGTCAAGTATTTTTGTGAAATACCTTTTTGGATACCTGGAAGATTAATCTAAGTCGTAGTTTTGGAATTAACAGCAAAAGGCTTACATATTAGTCGCAGTTTATTTTTCAATTCGGACTAACAGCAGGGGTTCATCTGAGAGATCAGAATATAGGTCTGTTTTTGAAGGCTTATATCTCCAACTACAGATATCAGAATTAGGATAAATTTATGTTCAAATTGAATTTCAAGATTTAATCTTTCTAATGACATAAATTACATATTCATCAGATTTTTGCTCTAAAAGCTATGGCCAATGTCGTGCTGTCACGATTTCTGAACCACTCTGTTTTATCACTGAAGTTGGGTGTTATTTTGGGGGCTCGAATTTAAGATATCGTTGAGTGGAGCATTCAGTAATTAATTATATAAGTTATGAGGGTTCAAGAAAGCAGATGAAGATATTGATAAGTAGGGGAAATGAGGAAACCCTCAAGGGAGGGTTTGCTTAATCCAGCTCCTTGAAGTCCTACAAGCTAACTTGCATCAGCTACTATTTTATATTCATAGGCAGCCTTCTTGGACTTTTGTACTCATCTTTTCTAAAGCTCCCATAAAGAATCAATATCAGCTGCAATTTGTATAGAAAGGAGAAGAAAGCTGCAACCAAGTAGCATCAATAAATCACAAGTTGGCCTAAAATTCTGACGTGGGAAGCTCACAACAGACCTAGAATTAGGATGGTATTATTATCTTAGTTTTATTTTGTATTATCCTTAGTTTATTAGAGTAGGTTATTTGTATTATTGTAACAACTTGTAAGCTTAGATAGCTTTATAAATAGAGCTGGAAAACCTTTGAAAAGGACATACTTTAAGAATGAAAAAAACCATTGCAAAGAATTGTCTTTGTATTTCCAAATCTGAATTTATCTATCTAAGATTCTAGAGAGCTTAGATTAGTGAGACTTTCAGTGTTGGGTGTGTTAGTGTGCTCTATCATTCAAATCATTTCTTGTACGGGTTTGTTGTCTAGCCTGGTAAAAGCCAGACCATGGAGGAAACTCATTTCTATTTCTGCATCAGAAATAGATCATATCCCTTGTCATTCAATTCTTTCGTGAGTGTTTAGGTCTTCAAGTTATTGTCTAACTCAGTAAAAGCCTAGTTAGGGAGTAACTTACCACCTTATAGGAGTAATTTGCATTTTCAAATTATTCTTATAAGGCTCATATCATGTCTGAATTTGTATGGTTGTTCCCGTTTGCATCAAGTGGTATCAGAGTTTCGGCTTGGGTGTCCTACTGATAAAAACCCATTCCATAATCCAAACACAAGCTATGAAAATGTGGGAGCATTCTGATGATGAAAGAGAAAGGATAAAACAAAAAAAAGCGGTTTATGGATGAAATTGACTAGAAAATTAATGGAGATTGCTCTTCAAGTTAAAATAGATAGAATTGAAAAGAGTATCAGAGAGAATGAGCAAAGGATACTACAGCTAGCAGAAGAAAAGCAGAAGAAAGTTGAAGCTGGTGTTTTGAAGCCCACATATTCGGAAATTCCAAATTCAGATTCCGTTTTGGATGAAGAACAAGAAGCTGAAGGAAAACAAGAAGAACAAGAAACAGAAACAGAGGATGAAGATGAAAAGGAAGGCAAAGTTAGAGGTGGTGTTTTGCAGTCCACAATTTCAGATATTCCACAAGTGTCTTCTGAAAACTTGGTGGAGGTAAGATCTCTGGATTTATTTTTCTGCGTCACCAGCAAGGAACCTTCTCTATCAGTTTGCAACGAGATTTTCAATCTCAAACTCTATTACTTTCAAGCAAAGAATATATTTTACTAAAGACGTCCCCGTTGACACATGTCGCGATTCTAAGCCTTATCGCCACGTGTCGAAGCGGATTTCCACATGGCGAGCTCACAGGAAACGTCGCCACATAAGCGTGCCACGATCTCACAAGTAATGTTACCACGTAAGCTTGCCATGTCATCAAAGTGTGACACGTGACTTTATTAGTTAGTGTGATTTTATTAGTTAGTGTGTATGATTATGTAGGTTAGTGAGTGCGATTCGATTGAGTGTGAATATTCTAAAATGTAGTGTGTGAACAAATGATGGTTCAGTGGGTATGAAGGAGGAAATCTGAAAAGCTTTGGAGACATTCTTTACTTTCTGATCCAAGCTATGCATTGTTGAAAGCTACTGATAAGTGCATATTTCTACATATATTTATTTTGTAATATAATATCATTCATGTATATTTTATACTTGTATTACCATTTTATTATCATTAGCGTATTTTATGTATTTTTACGTGTAGTTAGATTTTATGTGTAATATTATTGTTTACGTGTTTTTAATACTTGTGATTTTGTCGACATAGGTGTGTAGGTCAAAATAAAAGCAAAAAGAAGAGAAAAGGAGCCAAGAAGAATCGAACTCGCGACCTTGGAGTTATCATATGGGCTTCAAACAACCGAGCTAGCTTATTATGATTCTTATTATCCACATAGAATATTATATGAGCTTCCCCTGCTAGGAAAGAAAATAAAAGACAGAAATGCAGTTCCCAGGGATTGAACACTTGACCTCAAGGAAGGAATACAGACTCTCTACCGCCAGGCTGCTAGGTTTTACTAATACTCTATGGAATGAAATTCTATTTGAAGCTTCACAGCTCCTGTTGCTGAAACAAAATAAAAAAAGGCGAAGGTAGTTCGTCTTCTCCAATTCGCACGTTCTTCATCTGTTGCGACTGTTCTTCCTCCTCTTCGTCAAGACTACTGACCTATACTCGTAGCTCCATTTTTATGACAAAAACTCTCCAAAAATCCATCTCATTCACACACCCAAGTCCTCATTCATCCCCCAAAATTAATTGTTCTGACATCCAAGACTATGAACACCACAAAATCCAACGGAAATCACAAAAATCCCAAATTTTATGGTGTCCATTGTTATCTTGATTGAGGGAGATGAATTCACACTCAACTACTCCACATTCTACAATTCCCAAAATGCCCCAAATTTGCACTATAAAAGGAGAACGAATTGAAGGTAATCATCACATTCAAATACACATCAAATCCTCAATTCTTCATAAACACTTAGTGGGCTTAATTAGTAGCAATGCCGAGAGTTAGTTCGGGGCGGCGTGGAAGGCTAATTGAAGAAGTCACATTCAATTTTAGCACGGCTGTCCGGGCTCCGAGTGCCGAAATCGCTGCTGTCAGCTTTCCAGGCGTGAGACTTGTCTTCTTTAATTTTAATTTCCATTGGTTAGCTTTGAATTACCGCTTGTTATTGTTAATACTTTGTTTAATTTCTGTTGTGTAATTTTAATTATAGGTGAAATTTGCTGTCAAATTTCGCTTGAACTATTTTCTATCAAGTTAATTTAGTTACACTTGCGTTTGTTTCGAATAAATTCTGTTTTACGATTGAGATTATGCGCATATTTTCTTGAGTATAAGATGGGTTAATGATTATTAAAGTTGGTTAATTCCTACTTGAACAATAGAAAACGACTTGTTAAAATGAGTTTGGCTGTCCTAATTTGGTTTAATTAAGTGGGTAATTAGTCTAATGGTAAAAAACTATTAGGGTCGAAACTACCATTTAAGTGGGTATTTGCTGCTGTCAGCCGGTGATCGATCTTAGCTTGTTATGAAGTGTTCTTTTAATTATAATTATTCACAGAATTAGCTGAGACGTAAGTTAGAAATTGAGTATGGTTGTTTGATTGTCTATTATAAATACTATACTAGTTAGTTTGCATTTTCGCTTTGATGGTTATTTCACCCAATTCATAAAATACCCCCCAAACAACTTGTATAGTATATATAACTTATATAATTAGAATAATACAATATATTAAATAAAAGTTACATATGATAGTTAAACTAAGAATTCTCTAATTTAGACATTTCCTCGTGGGATCGACTCCTTTGTGTGCGCTAACGACACGCACCAAATTTTGTGTGCCGTTGCCGGGGAAATTGTTTTTATTTTATGGATTTCAAAGTTTAAATTGTTTTATTATTATATATACTTTTTGATATGATAAATTGTATTATATAGTTTTATGTCATTTTACTCTTTAATATTGTAATTAGCACGTTTTTAGTAGTGTCTCTACTTACTTATTTGTCTTACTTTTATTTTTAACTTATCTTTTTCATTTACTTGTTTAACATGTCCAAAATTTATTTGTAGTAATTATTTTTATAATATGATTTACTTAGTAGTTTAGACATTAGATAGACACTTAATGCATTAAAACTTAGAAATTCGATTTTCATTAATTAAAGTTCTACCATTAAGATAGACGATTACAACTTGCTAATTTGTAGGCTATATTATTTCGAAATCTAACCTCTAATGTTAATGGAAATTCATAACTCATTTCCATCTACATTAATTAGTCTTAACTCTAGTTAAGAGCACCACCACCCATGCCAACACGGCCATTAGTATCCCAAACAATAAAAACAACAATCTTGAGATAGCTTCAAGATCTTCTTCAAAAGTGAACTTATGTTCTTCCTTCTTCTTGGTGTTGTTTCCGTCTTTGTTGATGTTGGTGTTGTTGGAGTTGTTGTTGTTGGATGAATCCATAGTATTGAGAGGAGAAGTTGCTAATAATTTTTTTTTAAGAGAGATGAAACAAAGATTTTTGGATTGGAAAGAAAGTGAAATGAATGGGTTTGGATCGAGAGATTGCCCTTTTTAAAGAATCCAAATTTACTATTGGTGATCTTATCCTCATTGTACTCGAAACACATTTGATTTAAAAAAAAAAAAAAATTGTGTTTTCCTTTTCTCTTTTTGAATGATCAATTAATGTTTCTCCAAATTGTCAAAAATCGTATCAATTTGCTTCTATTCTAATAGTATGAACATCTATGATAGATGCAATGAAATGTCCAAGTAATATACATGATGTTAATTTCCTTGAAGTTACTGACTCCGTTGATGAGATTGTTCAGGAAATGTTCTTAAATGATTCTGATCCTACCTTTCCAGAGGAAGAAGAAGACCAAGCCTTTGTCATGTCTGATGTGGCTAATGCTAATGAACTTGCAGAGAACTGTAATGTGTCTTCTTCCCATCTTTCTTTACCTCTTAATGTTTTGAAACTAACCCCGCCCATAATCCAAGCACCAGAATTAGAGTTCAAACCATTGCTTGCTAATCTGAAATATATTTTCTTAGGAGAAAATGACACTTTACCAGTTATAATATCTAGTGTTCTATCTCAATCACAAGAGGAAAGTGTAGTGAATGTCCTTAAAGACCATAAACAAGCAATAGGTTGGACTATAGCTGATATCAAAGGTATAAGTCCTACTTTATGCATGCATCGAATTTTTCTTGAGGATGCCACTAAACCCACTAGAGAAGCTCAACGTAGATTGAACCCCTCTATGATGGAGGTGGTTAAGAAAGAAATCTTGAAATGGCTTATTGCAGGTGTCATTTATCCAATTTCAGATTCAAAATGGGTAACTCCAACTCATGTAGTACCTAAGAAAAACGAAATTACTGTTGTTGAAAATGCCAAAGGTGAACTAATTCCGACTCGAATATCAAATGGATGGAGAGTTTGTATTGATTATAGGAAGCTTAATAAAGCGACTAGAAAAGACCATTTCCCATTACCGTTTGTTGACCAAATGCTAGAAAAGTTAGCCGGTCAATCGTACTTTTGTTTCATAGATGGTTATTCTGGTTATATTCCAATTGCTATAGCTCCGGAAGATCAAGATAAAACTACTTTTACCTGTCCTTTTGGTACTTTTTCTTTTAGAAGAATGCCTTTTGTATTGTGTAATGCACCAGGTACGTTTCAGCGTTGCATGATGAGTATATTTTCAGATTTGATAGAGCATAATATGGAGGTGTTTATGGATGACTTTACTGTTTTTGGTAACTCATTTGATAAGTGCTTGCATAATTTATCTCTTATTCTCAAAAGATGCATTGATACTAATCTTGTGTTAAATTATGAAAAATGTCATTTCATGGTAGAACAAGGTGTAGTCTTAGGTCATATTGTCAGTCCTAAAGGTTTAGAAGTTGATAAAGCCAAAGTGGAAGTAATTTCTACATTGCCATATCCTACATGCATTCGTCAAATACGATCATTTTTAGGACATGCAGGATTTTATAGACGGTCCATAAAAGACTTTTCAAAAGTTGCTTCCTCTTTATGTGATTTACTTGCTAAAGATGCTTCTTTTGAACGTACTGATGCATGTAAAAAGGCTTTTGATACTTTGAAAGAGAAACTAACTACTGCTCCTGTCATGAGACCACCTAATTGGTCTTTGCCTTTTGAAATAATTGTGTGATTCCAGTGATACGGCTGTTGGAGCAGTATTGGGTCAAAAAGAAAACAAAGAGACCTATGTCATTTATTATGCATTTAAATCACTTGATTCTGTGCAATGCAATTATACTGTCACTGAAAAAGAGATACATGCTGTTGTTTTTGCACTTGAGAAGTTTAGATCTTATTTGCTAGGAACTAAGGTGATAGTTTATTCTGATCACTCTGCTCTTAAGTATTTACTAAAGAAAAAATAATCAAAATCCAGACTCTTAAGATGGATGTTACTTTTGCAAGAATTTGATTTAGAGATCAGGGATAAAAAAGGTGCAGAGAATCTTGTAGCAGATCATTTGAGTAGGATTGTCCCAAGGGATGATTGGCCCTCAGTTTCCGAATTCTTTCCTGATGAGCAATTATATTCTTTGATTGTTGAACCTCCTTGGTATGCTGACATTGTTAACTATATTGTGACAAGGAGTTTTCCAGATGATTTGACTAGAGCTCAAAAGATTAAGATTAAATTGGATGCTAAGTATTATATTTGGGATGACCCTTATCTTTGGAAATGTTGTTCTGACCTGGTTGTTAGGAGATGTGTGAATAAAAGTGAGTACTCCTCGATTTTACAATTTTGTCATAGCTTTGAAAGTGGTGGCCACTTTTGATACACACCACTTAGTAGTGGCAAAAGTTGGGTTTTCATGCATTCAAATGGTTGTTTTTGCATCAATTTGTTAGCTAATTCTATCATTCATGTATTTGTGGTTTAACATAAGAATTAGCGGTTTTGTGTGTATTTATGGTCTTAATATTGATGTGCAATTGTGTGGAACGACAATGAGGCGATAGAAGATGATCCAAGGAGCGATACGACAAGATTTGGACAAGTTTGAAGGAATTTCATTCCAGTCACAGAAGGTCAACTTTAAACCTTCATAACCTTCAAACCACTTCGAATTTCGCAGTGAAACCAACGGCATTTTAAAGATCATGATCTCAGCTTTCCAGGAAATGGTCACACGTCCTCACAGGCCAAATAACGAAGAAGTCATGACCGTTTGAAAAACGTCGCCAGAACCATTCCGGAGTTCAGGACCCAGACGACTCATCGGACTATAGACGATTCGTCTAGACGACTCGTCCTTTTCTGGACGACTTCAGCAGGGACCTCAGAGATATTTGGACGACTCGTCCCCTGGAAGACGAGTCGTCCCGTTTTGGACGAGTCGTCCCGCTGTGTCGGCGTATTAGACGGGTTTCCTAATCCCGTTTTGTAATCTTTTAGTATTTATACTTTAAACTTTCGGTAGTTTTAAGGATTCAGTTTTCTCAAGACCTAAGTATTATTTTGAAGAATTATGCAAGGCTAAGGACCTTTTTATTCTCGGATTATTAATCGAAGCTATTATTCACCGACAATTGTGAGTTTGATTTCTAATTCTTAATTTCGTTTGAGTATTGTTTATTCTCTTGCTTGCTTATTGTTATTGATTGATTTATTGCTCAATTAGGTTCCAAACTAATTAAACTTAAATCTATCATATTGCTAGATTCACAATTTAAGGACTATAATTGTTAGATTGTTGATACACTAGTAGCAACTAACCTAATATTTCTATGCTGAACATCGGTATTAGGTTAGAGAGAATAAACATATTAATTGAAGATCGAAACCGCGTGTGTCTAGATCTTATTAATCTTAGATGATACCGTTTAATTGCTTTATGCTTTCGCTGGATTGAATTTAGGCGCGTGTCTTTGTTATCCACCGATTAGGGCTATTAGGTAGGGCTGATCTCTCCTCCTAGCTACAGTTAAGAAATGATAAGAAATTATATTTCTACAACTAAGTTCTCAACGGATTAGGATTAGTTGATAACTAGGACCAATTAGGTGAATGATAGTGGGCATTAATTGTCCGAGATCTTTTCCTCAATTGATTTACAAATTACTCTCTTGCATTTTGAATACTTGATCATTTACACTCACAAAACCCCCCATTTGGTTACTTTACATACTTAGACGATTACCGTTCTCTGTGGATACGAACTTTGTTTCCCTTTTACTAAGTTTTAGGTTAGCATTGATAATCTATATTTGTAGGCATACGACTTTAGCCTGTCAAATTTTGGCACCGTTGCCGGGGAACGATTTTAATTTGTCTTTGTGTGTTTGTGGTGGATCCTGTACGGTCCACACCCATGCTACTAATAAATTTCTAGTTTCCGTTGAGATAGCAAAGTTGCAGATTTGAGTATCAGGTTACTCACAGCCCCGAATCTCTCGAAGCAACCATCATGCATCAAATACCCATAGGAAGAAGTGGGTAAAGCGGTAGAGATTAAGGGGGCGCTATTACATCAACTCCCACACTTTCTTGGGGGTGAATTTGAGGATCCAAATCGGCATGTTTCGGATGTGTTCTTTTATTGTAACGGCATGAAGCCAGCTGCGGTCAAGATTGAAGACTACTTTTTGAAAGCATTTCCTTTTACACTAAAGGAGAAGGCGAGAGATTGGCTCTACACTCTTCCTGAGAACAGTATCACTTCTTGGTATGATATGGAAAAAGCTTTCATTCAGAAGTACTTCCCGGCCACTAAATCCTCATCTTTGAAGAAGAGTATTAGTAATGTTATGCAAGAAGATGATGAACGATTTTCCACGTATTGGGAGCGATTCAAACAGTTATGCTCTAGTTGCCCATATCATGGATTCACTGATCAAGATCTTATACTCTACTTCTACAATGGTCTCAAGCATGATGATCAACGCTATGTGGTAGCTGCAAGTCAGGGTGGTATTGATAAATTGACTCCAGCTGAGGCATTGATATTGCTCAATAAGTTGTCAGATCAAGACCAATCTCGTGCTTGTGATCGACGTTCTACAAGGAATGTGAATGCCATTGGTACCGAAACTTCATTGGAAAAGAAGGTAGATAAGTTGGCATCTATGGTGGAAGCATTCATGAGAGGAGGCAACCCACCAACAGTGAAGACCTGCGGACTATGCTATGCCGAGGGGCACCCAACTGATGCTTGCTCCTCCATTCAAGAGGATAGGGGTGTAGAAGAGGTGAATACTGTGGGGTTTCATGGTGGTCGATTCTCTCAATCTAGGTCACAAGGACCCATGCAAGATCAATCCAACAAAACTATGTCTATGGAGGATATGATCCGTTCTTTGGCAGCCAATATCATCACTATGCAAGGTAGTATGCAGCAGTTGCAAAGTGGTACGCAGCAGTTTCAACACCAAACCCAGTCAAGTATGAAAAATTTGGAGAATTAAGCTGGGCAATTATCAACTACAGTTGCACGATTAGAGGCACGAGATTCTAAGAAGATCTTATCTCATACGGAAGTCCCCTATGCTAATGTAAGTGCCATTATGGTTAAGAGTGAGGATCCACTTGGAAGCAACATCGTGGAGGAGGTGGATGAAGAAAAGGCGTATGTTCCTCCACCATTCATTCCATATAAACCCGTGCCACCTTTTCCGGACGCATTGACTGACACTCGTCCTTACACCAACTATAAGGAGATGTATGAGACATTTCGTGGTTGGGAAGATGATGAACAATTCAAAACTCTCGAGAAAGGTAATTCTAGTATTGCCTAGTTCTTTAGAGGTTTGTACTCCTCTAGAACAGAGGAAAAGAAGAAGATGTAAAAGGTGGTAGCACGTGAGCATGTATCAGCGATATTTCAGAATAAGTTGCCCAAGAAATGTATAGACCCAGGCATGTTTTCTGTTCCGTGCACTATTGTTGAGACTAGTTTCCCCCAAGCTTTGATCTATTTGGGTGCCTTAATCAATGTGATTCCGCATTCTTTGTTGGAGAATTTGAATCTTGGTACGTTGCAAAGACTCATGTGATGATCCAACTTGCTGATCAGTCAATTGTGAAACCTAGGGGAGTGATCCAAGATGTGGATGTGAGGGTAGGGGATTTGATATTTCCGGCGGACTTTTATGTGCTAGATATGGGGGATGATAGGTATGCACCTCCTATTTTGTTAGGGAGACCATTTTTAAAGACTGCTAATACCAAAATTGATGTGAAGATGGGCTCTTTGACTATGGAGTTTGAGGGTAAGGTGGTGCGTTTCGACAATCATCAATGTCCGGAGGAGTCCTCTAACAATAATAAACTTGTCACGAAGCAAAAGAAGGACGGTATAGGAACCGTTGGAAGTAATCATAATCTTGATCCAGGTTTTGCTTTGCATGACCAAACACGAGTAGTGGGTTCGACTTCGTTTCAGTCATCCACTCCCATTAGAATGGTGTTCTCCATGGCTAAGGTGGAGTTTTCCACTTTTCTAAAGGATAGAGGAGGTAAGAAGTTATATTGGAGGATTAGGAAGCCGAAGTCTCCGCTTGGTTACCATGATTGTGTGTTTGGTATTGGTTGATTGCGGTGTTACCTCTTGCGTCGAGCCAACGATGTTAAACAAATGCGCTTCTCGGGAGGCAACCCAAGCATTTCTCCATTTCCTATGCTTATTTTTCTTTAGACTTATGCACAACGCGGACGTTGTTTGGTTTAAGCATGGGGGAGGATTGTATATCATAATGTATATTGTTTTGCTTTTTCGCAAAAAAAAAAAAAAAAAAAAAAAAAAAAAAAAAAAATCGAAAAATGAAAAAAAGAAGAGAGAAGATAGTGAGAAAAGAGAGCAGAGCGGAAAAGACACGAGAGAAGAAAGTGAAACGGTGAGCATGAAAAATTTAACGAGAGGCTAGGTGAAAACCCAAAAGGGCGCCTAGGCAAAATGAGTGGAGCGTGCTACCGTACCTGATGCAATAAGAAGGGTGTGTTGAAGGTCGTGTCTGGGTAGGTCTCTCTTGGCTGATATAAGGAGGTTGGGTTGGATTGTATAGTATCGGTGATAGGAAAGAAAATCCTCGATTTCCTTAGTTGTTTGGGGCGGTTGGAGTTTATATCGAGGTAGTCTTGGATCCGATGGTGTTATTCCGGACCTAGGTTCACGAGGGAGTTGTGTGTGAGCGGCTTAGGGACACTTAGGACATTGTAGGTCCCTTGGCCATTTGGTATGTTTGTGGTTGTGTTTTGTGATGTATAAGATGGTTGGGGACCGTTGCGTCGAGGTTACATCCGTGACGGCCCCTAACTAGGTAAATTAGGACCATAAACGAAGTAGAGGAGATAGATAGATGTCATTCCCGCCCGTGTTGCTTGTTAAAAGACCTTGGGGAGAATTTAGAGATGTTGGTATACTCGAGGACGAGTAAAGGTCTAAACATGGGGGAATTTGATACACACCACTTAGCAGTGGTAAAAGGTGGGTTTTCATGCATTCAAATGGTTGTTTTTGGATCAATTTGTTAGCTAATTCTATCATTCATGTATTTGTGGTTTAACATAAGAATTAGCAGTTTTGTGTGTATTTATGATCTCAATATTGATGTGCAATTGTGTGGAATGACAATGAGGCGATAGAATATGATCCAACGAGCGATACGACAAGATTTGGACAAGTTTGAAGGAATTTCATTCCATTCACAGAAGGTCAACTTTGAACCTTTATAACTTTCAAACCACTTGGAATTTGGTAGTGAAACCAACGGCATTTTAAAGATCATGATCTCAGCTTTAGAGGAAGTGGTCACACGTCCTCACAGGCCAAATACCGAAGAAGTTATGACCGTTTGAAAAACGTTGCCAGAACCAGTTCGGAGTTCAGGACCCAGACGACTCGTTTGACTATAGACGATTTGTCTGGACGACTCGTCCTTTTCTGGACGACTTCAGCAGTGACCTCAGAGATATTTGGACGACTCGTCCCCTGGAAGACGAGTCGTCCCGCTGTGTCGGCGTATTAGACGGGTTTCCTAATCCCGTTTTGTAATCTTTTAGTATTTATACTTTAAACTTTCGGTAGTTTTAAGGATTCAGTTTTCTCAAGACCTAAGTATTATTTTGGAGAATTGATGGTATCAGGCAGACACTCTAGAGGGGGGTGAATAGAGTGTTTGAGGGAATTTGAGTAAATGACCCGAATTCTACAACTTTTTCGCACTTAATGGACGATAAGGATGGGTGAGAACAGTGTATGGAACAGTGTATGTGGGACTGTTCTCTACACAATGAAACGTGAGAGGAATGCTACACGGAACAGTGTATGTGGAACTGTTCCCTGTAATATGGAAATAATGCAGTACGCAGATAACACAGAGATTTACCGTGGTTCGACCTTACCTCAAGGTGTACGTCCACCCTAACCTAATCTTCAATAATCCACTATTATCAAAAGAGTAATACAACCACCAATTCACGTTCTTACCACAAGAACTAATTGACGTTCTTACCACAAGAACCTCTACCCAAATATCTACCACAGATATTTAAACTATACCCGCAACACTCTTAAGAAAATTAAGATTACAAAAGAATTGCTATCTCGATAAGCTTCTCGAAAGCCAGGAGAGATACTATAAGCCCTAATGATTTGTGTTCTTCTTATAACAGTGGTTATGTCTCAAAAACTGATTAAGAAAAGATATTACAAAAGATAGAGTTTCCAAACTTAATGAAAGTATTTTGGAAAATATCTATAAAACCAATATGAAAATCTCTTTAAAAGATAATACCCGAACATAGTAAGATATGAGATAATCGTTTTTACCAAAATCATTTTGAGACAAAATCATAATCTTTATAAAAGATTTTTTTCTTGCAAAATCACGTACGAATAAAGATTTTTAAAACTTGAAATGCATTGGAACAGTGTATGGAACAGAGATTATGAGCTAGTCTGTGACTCTGTTCCATGCTCTGTTCCCACCTTTGTTTTCTTAAGGCAAAGTTAGTTCCGTGCATCAACCAAGATTAATACAAGAGATCTATACTCGACAACTAGATAATCTTGACGTCTCTTGTAGTTGCACCATACTTGTAGTTGTTCCATTGAAACTCAACTCACCATCAAACAACTCGACAAGTATTAGATCATAAGGTTAGTTCAATAAGCACATCAATCAAACTACTAACCTTAATCGTGCAACAATATTTGTTATCATCAAAACCGGAAACCCAACAAATTCCCCATTTTTGATGATGACAAATATGTGAACTTTCACAAAAGTCATTCTAGTGAGCAAGGCATAAAGACATAACTGTAGACAATGGTCATTAGCAAACATGAAGCTCAAAGATCAGTAGCAAACATGAAACTCAACAATTTGGTACTGAACTAAACTGCCGAAAACTCGAGAAGAACTCTAGTCATCATAAGTTAGATAGAAAGTTTGCACAAATTTTCCCCATTTTGACACCATCAAAAAGGTCATGACTGCACATGAGAGTAAGCCAAAACCACCACACAAATGCGAATTGAACCAAGTTTAATGCGCAAGAGAAACCAAATAGCTCGAATGAAATGTAATCAAGCTATAGCAATCAAAAATCAGGTCACTAAATCCTAGGAAACATAACAGCAAAAAGCATTTTAGTGTTTCAAACAACCATTAGAAAGAGAACAGTGAGACTATGCAAAAAAATGGCTTTAGGCTTAGATGTGGTGTCATGGGGACTAGTGATGGACCAGTGCTGGGAACAAGCTTTATAGTGAGGTTTATTAACAATGGCGTGAGTAGAATGGTTGGAGCAAATGTGTTGGGAAGGACACTAGGAACACGTTCATGTTCAATATTCTCAACAACAACTTGTCACATCAATTCATCGTGAGTACGTAGCAGTAGAGAGGCAACCATCAACAGTATTCATCTGCCAAGCTTTCAATACTTCCATGACCAACTTGCCTCAATGAGAAGCAGGGAGAAGATGTTCCCCCTCAAAAGAATCAGTGATGAATCCAAATTTATGCATCATTGAGCAACCACCTTCTTTGTGAAATTTACCAACCACATTCCCCCTCATGATTGTGGAATTCATTCCCCCTCAGAATCATCCTTAAATTCTCTTCACTTTTCAATGATCGTCTATCATAATCATTCACAACTAGGGAACAGTGATGGGACCAGGACCAGGAACAGATGCTGGAACAGTGTTAGGAACAGATGATAGAACAGTGGGCTTATCAACAATGCCATAACTTTTGTCCGTCGTCGGTAGCAGCATCCAAACTTGCTTTCAAATGATGTTCCCCTCGAGAAGTATTCTCGGATTAATTCAACACTCTTCCCTTTAAAAGGTAAGGACGTTGCCCCTGAGAACGATCTTCCTCTAACAACCTCAACAACATGGGAACATGAATTATAAAGATGAAAGGGCGCAATCTTCTTCTGATTGTTATAATACCTCTTGGAAGTCTTCTTTGGTCAGGAGTTTGTATTCATATTTTCTTTCTTTCTTTTCTGTTTTTTTATAATTTCTCATTTTCGTTTTTTTTTTTTTTTTTTTTTTTTTTGGAAAACAAACCCTGAAACTTTCCAAACGTGTGCAAATGGAATTTTCACCGTACTCCAAATTTCAAAAGTATCTTCAACAAATTTGCTTCTTGTAACCCAACCAAAATCCTTTGAATATTTAATTTCCAAATCTTCACTCACAAGATGTCGTATCAACAAATCTCCTTCTCTTCTTTCATACCTTCCATATCTTCTAATTATCTTCAGAACCATGATATCAATATAATGAGAAAATTTTCCAAACTCATCACATATCATGAATATCTTCTAAGAATCTCCCTTGCAAATATTATGTAACTGAGATCTTTGTCGATATCTTGTACAATCGCTTCATGAATTTTCCAATCAAATTATAGCAAAAATCTTTTCATGAAATTCACTGATTATCTTTCAATTTCCAGCTTCTTCAAATTGGAATGCAAGAAAAACATCCACCGCGATATCTCGGGAATTAGCAACTTGCCAAACAATGAATATTCCCTTATTTCCCATGTTGTATGTATCTTTCCAACCTCATGTGTTTGATTCGACGTATCACAAAACAACTTAGGAACAAGCGAGGGAACAATGCATATACGTGTAGTCACGTGAACTGTTAGGAACATGGATGGGAAAACGTGTAGGACCAAGGGATGAAAAATGGACAAGGCGTAACTGGGAGCAATTTTGGAACAAGTTTAGGATCAAAAGCACAAATTGCCGTAGTCACAGTATGAAAAAAAAAAGATACATAAAGCATTCTCCTCAACTGACACTCACAGGTTTTTCCCTTTTCATTGAAAGATCGTGCTTTAAATTGGCTCTATACTCTCCCCCACAATAGTATCACTTCTTAGGAGTCGTTAAAAAGGGCATTCATCCACAAGTACTTCCCAAACACCAAGGCCTCCGCTTTGAAGAAGGAAACATCGACGATTGAGCAAAGGGGAGAGTCATTGGCATCATATTGGGATCGGTTTCGTGAGTAGATTTCTAGTTGTCCCTACCATGGCTATAAAGAGCAAGACCTGATATTGTTCTTCTACCACGGGCTTGACGATCAAGACTATAGGCATGTGGTAGCATCAAGTCAAGGAGGATTAGATAAGATGACCCCGAGTGAGGCTTGGGATTTGCTTAAGGAGTTAACAACTAATTCCCGAGATCGAGAATCCAAGAGATGTGTGCAGAAGGTGAATATGGTAGAAACTCCCTCTAATGATACCCAAGTTGGAGAGTTGACAAAGATGGTGAAAGAGCTCTTAAGGAATCAAGGTAGAAATTCGCCGCCTAGAGAATATGAAGAAGTTGATGCAATCAACGGTTTCCAAGGCAATCAAAGAAGATTTGACGGTTTCCAAGATGCGAATAGAGGCTTTAATCAAGGTGGTCAAGGCAACCGAATTGAGGGGAACAGGTTTCAAGGTCAAGGGAATTCCAACGCTAATGGGAGCCAAGGAATTCGAGGATGTGGAGGTCATGGAGGAGGGAACAACTCATAAGGAGGCATGTATCAAATGAAGCCTCCCTCTAATGACCAAAATCAAGATCAAGTAGGCAATTACTCACCGTTGCAACTAGAGAACATGTTGAAGGCTCTAACTCAAAATGTGACGACAATAGCTCAAAACATGACAAGTATGCAGGCCACCATGGTGCAAAATCAACAAGAGACTAAGGCTAGCATACAAAATCTCGAAAGCCAAGTGAGCCAATTGCCAGTTGCGGTGAATCGGCTAGAATCAAGAGGCTCCAACAAATTTCCATCTCAAACGGAGGTCAATCCTACCAAAAATGTGAGTTTCATTGGCTTACGAAGTGGTATGAAACCTCAAATCGAGTTTGAAGAAGGAAACCGAGGTATGGAAATGATTGGAGAAGAGCTTAGGCAATGGGAAGACCAAGGAGAAGATTTAGCACAAGATTTGGCTAAGTATGGAGGAGCTGGCTCGAGAAAGGTTCAGCCCGAGCCGAGGAGGACTTCACTCGGACCGAGGAACACTTACCTCGGCTCGAGGAGCATACACGGGAAAAACATGGTCCTGCTACGTTTTCTCGGCCCGAGGAAGAGATGTCTCGGACCGAGAAGGCCCCATCTCGGCCCGACGCAGACACTTCTCTGACCGAGGCCTCTGATTCTCGTGGGATTTTGCTTGGTTCTTCTCCACAACATGCTAATGATGAGGAGGTTGATGTACCATTTCCCGAGGCTCTTAAGGACACTCGGAAGTGCAAGTGCAACAACACCGAGATGTACGCTCTTTTTCAAGAGTGCAAGGTGAACATGCTATTTCTAGACTTTATGAGGAGTGTTCCGAAGGCGGCTAAATTTTTGAAGGACGTGTGCACGGTCAAGAGAAAGCCGAAAGCTAAGGACAAGAAGAAAGTAGTGATGAGTGAACAAGTTTTGGCTGTTTTTCAACAACGGCTACCTATAAAGTGTGGTGATCCCGGTATGTTTACCGTTCCGGCAACCATAGGTAACACTACTTTTCCTAAGTCCATGCTAGATTTAGGTGCATCCATCAATGTTTTGCCATCCTCATGCTATGATTCAATGAAATTCAAATCAATGCATAAAATCGATATTGTGATTGAACTAGCGGATCACTCGAGAGTGTATTCTAGAGGAGTTGTGAAACACGTGCATGTTAAAATAGAAAATATTGTGTTTCCCGCGGATTTCTACGTTCTTAATATGAACCATAACAAGCATGATCCCCCTCTCCTTTTAGGACGTCCATTCATGAAAACCGCTAGGGTAAATATTGATATGCATAACGGTGTCATTGCATTGTAGGCTAATGGTCGTAGGATAGAGCGACATGTTTATGAGTCCCATCATGATGTTGATGATGATCATTCGGTTCACTCCTATTGCTACACGTATTGTGAAAATTCCCAATCATGATCCTCCCGACCCCAAAATTGAAAATTTGAAATGTATCTCCTTGAATTGCGTGAAAAATGTGAAATCTCATGTGAAAGAGATGCATTCTACACTAACCAAGTCACCCCTAGTGTTTGGAAAGTCCTTGTTGTCGGTTTTGCAGGAATCAAGGCCCAAGAAGACTATTACAAGGGGTTCAAAGAAGAAAAGGGAAAAATTTGAGAAATTTGGGGTCAAAAGCGGCCATAAATGGAGGATCAAGGGTGAAAAGGCCAATTGTGGGTTGGATGTGCGGAATTTGGTTATGGTTGATCGGGTGGAGCATTAATGAGTCAAGCCAACGACATTAAACAAAGGCGCTTGTTGGGAGGCAACCCAATTCATTTGTATAAATGTGTGGAGTGGAGTGTAGATGTGGTTTTTAGTAGTGAAAATCTGATTTTGAATATAGCAAGGATGGGCAAGTAATAGCATTGAGTTGAGTTAAGGTTAGACAAGGATTCTCGGGCCGAGGGGCATGAAATCTCGGCCCGAGAAACAGAGGCAGGAGGTCGTTTTTGAAGAAGAGACGAATCGGCCCGAGAAACAGAAGCCTCGGATCGAGAAATAGTGTCTCGGACCGAGGCGTAGTGCATCTCGGGCCGAGAAATCGCGACAGGGTGGCGTTTTTCAAGTATAGTCGACTCGGACCGAGGAAAAGTTACTCCGGCCGAATTGTGTTCGTCTCGGACTGAGAATATGGGTCCTAAAACAATTCAAAATTGGAGGTCGGCTCGGACCGAGAAGCGCCGAGTAAGTGCTTCTCGGTTCGAGGAAGGGTCGAATTCTGCGTTTTTCGGTGTTCTTACGCTCGACTTTTCACCCCCTCTCCTCACTTCTTCATTTTATTTTCTCTCACCCACTCTCATTCCCACTCACCCTCACACTACAAACCCCTCAATTCTCCACCAAATCACACCAAATCACTCCCAAACTTCAAACTGTCTCACAAAAATCATTCCACAAACAACAAATCAACCCAAAATTCACAAATTTCATCATTTTTCACCCAAAATTCAATTTTTGCTCAAGAACCCTAATTATTGGGGGTTTTTATTCTTGGAGCTTTTGGAACTAATTGAAGGGTGGAATAACTTATGGGAAGGTTATGGAGGCTTCTACAAACACTTTGGAGGATCAATCTCGCTCAAATTTGACAATTTGAGTCCTTTTTTTTTTTGTAAGGGGTACCCTCAAATTCCAAATTTGTTCATTTGAGTGTTTTGCTTGCTTCTTGTTGATGCTTTGGTGATTTTGTGAGTTGAGGAATGTTTGTGAAGTATTGTGTTGACTTGGTTTAAGTTGGGTAGTGCTAATTTTGCAAATTGTAGTGTGTATTTGGGTGTGTAGTGTGTGTGCATATTGTTGAATTGTGGTGTGTGGGAAGTTGTTGAAGGTTGGTTTAGCATTGTTGGAAGCTTGTTGTGTGGTTTAATTAAACATAGGTAGGAATGACGATGATGCCGGGCCTTCCAAAAAGAGCAAGGGTGCCACAAAAGAAAAAGTCATAAATTATTGGAAAGAATTTGGTCTCACGGGGCTCACTGATGTTGAGAAAAAGGCATTCAATGATATCATGAGGAATCAAAATATATGTGCTACCAAGTTCTTTGATGTTCTCGTGATTGAGAGGATGGGTCTTGTGGAGCCGATTCTCGTGCTTATGGAACGGGGAGGCATGAAACACTTCCTTGGCGTTCACGCACCCACCTACACTAGGTGGACTGCCCAATTCCTTGCTACCCTTACTCACGAAGAGGAAAATGAGAGAATCGCCTTCATGCTTGAGGACAAGAGGTATAAGGCTAAGTACGATGACCTCAATCATATTTTTAGATGTGAGAATGGCACTAGGGGCACATTTAAGACTTTTGAGGCGCTTCAAGCCGATGTTTTATGGAACAATTTGACGCATCAACCAAAGGTCCTAATAAGCCCAAGTGTACTTCAATTCCTCATTCGGCGGTGAGACTTGTATATAGAGCGATGAATCAATGCTTTCTTGGGAAAAGTGAGCCCAACAACATCTCGCAAACCGGTTTGTCATACCTGGGATCTTTCATACCCAGCGAAAATGGAAGAGAGAATTGGGCAATGGTATTCATTGATACATGCCTCAAGTATATCAAGTTCCCGAGTCGAGTTATTGCTAATGGGGCCTCATAGGACGTGCCTTTAAAATCCATGAAAGCGATGCTTTGAAGGGGACGGTGAAAGAGGGCGCGGTTATGGACGAGGCTTTCCTTAGGGATAGGTTGTGATGGCTTGCGGATCCGACAGATGAGGAACTACTTTGCTGGACAGTGGGTGCCGATACCCAAAAGTTCCTCATCCTCCCCGCTCCAGATTTAGTGGTGATTCAACCTGCCCTAGATTCGAGAGATCTTTATATGAGGGGACGCCGTCAGTTAAGACGGATATTCAATGGAGAGGAACAGATTGAGGAGGAGTTAGGTCCGGAGACCTCTACAGCCTACTAGTGTTTCAGGCTTTGCCCCACAAATGGGAGGGCCGAGTTCTGCTCCTCCAGAGATGGATGTTTGGAGGCAGAGTTTGGAGGCAGAGTTTGGCGCAGAGTTTTCATGGGTACGGCCAGCTGTTGGAGGGTTATGGGCAGCTGATGAGGCAGCGTTTTTATGAGTATGGTCAGAGGCTTGACACCTATGGCCATCATATGGCCCAGCAGTTCACCGGCTATGGCCAGGACATGGGGGGCTTTGGACATATCTTGGACAGGGTTAGTAGCACCCTAGACACCATGGGCCAGCAGGTGAATGAGTTTGGGCAGATTCTCAGGGTCACAACCAGAGGTTCAATAGCATTGACCAGCTGTTGATGGGTCAGGGTCAGCAGTTGGCCGACTACGGCCAGAGACTAGGTAGGCTGGAGCATCGGGTGGCAGTTCAGGGCACCCATTTTGAGAGGGGCTTGCGCTACTTAGATGCGAGTCACCAATTCCTCCAGGCCACCCACCCCTAGAGCTACACGGCCCCCGACTTTTCGGATACCGACGAGTGCTTCCGCCAGCTCGACATCCACGGCCGTCAGTATTTCCCTCGACAGGACCCACCACCGTACTGAGGTACGCGTCCCCTTCTCTCTTTCTGCTTTTTGTATTTCACTCATATGCATGTGTTAAGCATGGGGGAGGGGTGTTGTCCTTGCTTGTATATTGACAACAAGATTGTCATTAAATCCTATCAAATTGCCACAAAATACTAATTAAGAAGTTAGGGTAAGTGGGTATCGTATCCACAAGGAAGAGGAAAAGTCTAACATGCAATTAAAGTGCGGAAAAACTAAAACGAAATAAATAAAGCAATTAAATGGGGGTTTTTGGTTTGAAAGTTGATTAAACGAGAAATAAATGATTTATCAAACTAACTAAGGCGACCGTCGGTGATAATCTATTCAAACACCCTAATATAGTAAGTTTGACCTCTCTCTAATTACACCAATTCATAGATAATCCCGGTTTTCACCAATTAATCCTCTTTTAAGGGGAATTTGAGCAACCGCTACCAAATTCCCCTCCTTTAAGCCTAATTTGTTTAGTGACCACTCAAACAAATCAAAACCAAAGGCATGAAAACCAAGGATTAACAAAAGATTATGAACAACCCAAATTAGTATCTAATTAGCCGCAACCGCGACACTAATCAAATCTAATCTATTAGTTGTCTAACTATTTCCCCAATCACAAGTTAGTCATAACCATACACTAAACATGTAAAAGTTGCTTCCTTTTAGGCTAATAATCAATGACCATCAATTATCAACCAAGCATATGAAGTACCCAATTCACTCCAATCAATCAATTAGAGAAAACAAGGATAAATCATGCATTAAAGAACAAGGAATTAATTACAATGAAATTAAAGGCAAATTAGAGAGAAGAAAATCTTACTAATACATAGGATGAGAGAATTTGATTACACCAAGGATCTAGAAGGTGATTAGCCTTCCATGAAAATAATTACAATAATTTTTGTGATGAAATATATAATAAAACTCTTAATCTCTCCTTAATTCTCTCTCTAGAATGACAACTAGATGAAAAATAATATAAAAGGTGATGATAACTATGGAGGGGTTCATGCCTCTTTATTCAAGATAAGTACAAAAGATATTACAAGACAAAAGCAAAAGAATCCAAGACAAAAGCAACCGCCAAAAGCCAAACGAAACTTTCCGGAAGGTGTCTTCCTCAGACCGAGACTCAAATTCCTCGGGCCGAGACGAAGCACTCCTCGGACCGAGACAAAATCTCCTCGGCCCGAGGCGTGTATTCCTCAAATTCGGCCCCCTGATGACTTTTCTCGGTCCGAGAAAACTGTGCTCGACCCGAGACGGGTATTCTCGGTCCGAGAAACTGGTACGCAGCGCGATCCTCAAACGCGCATAACTCTCACCTCCGGACTTCATTTTGAGCTCATAATATATCATCGAAAAAATAAGATCACAAACTTTCTTCTCCAATTGGAATTTCTACAAAATATTATCTGGATAAAAAGTTATGATCAAATGTAGTCGGATGTGATGGTGTGTAGTCCTCTAAAATCATCCGACGCTCACCAAAAAGGGTATTGAGTCACAAAATTCCCATAAAACCATCAATTAAACTCCAAATATACTCCTTATGATGTGGTTTACAAGTCACGATAAAACCACGCCCAATTGATCCTTAAAGCGTCTAAATCATGCCGATTAACGCACCATCTTCACACCACATTAAGCTCCACCATGCTTAGACCTTTAATCGTCCTCGAGTCATCTAAATCTCCACTCTTGACACCTTGGTATCTCTTGTAGTGTGGGGCGAGCTACCACACAAAATTCAACTCTTCCAAATGAAGGAATCGCACAAAAACACTCAAATGGTGCTAGTTAGAGTTGAAGTGGAAGAAATGCTCAACACCTCAACTCTAACCATCTTATTCTCCCTTCTCACACACTCTAAGTTAGGAGAAATTGACACAAACCACGGTTCCCCCTACTTGGCTCACCGACTCCCTCAAAACCATGCTCAAAATGAAGCTATCGAGCACGACTCACCTCTTAAAATCTACCGACACCCCTATCATCATAATGTAAGAGGATTTCTAACATAGGCCCACCAATTGCTATCACCGAACCTCCTTATAACTCCCGTAGTGATCCTAACCCGTTACGCCCCAAACTCCTCTTCTTATGTCGCCCGCCATGGATTACATCGTGAATCATTTTTTTTTTTCTTTTTTTTTTAACAAAAACATAAATATATTACAAACTAAGTGACAAATGCCAACAACAATCGAAATACAATGCTAAGAACCTCCCCCATGCTTAATTCTCGTCATTGCCCCCAATGACAAACCAACACCAATCCAAAAGATTCGGGCAACGACAAAGTGGAAGGGGGAGTAATACACAATCAACTATCCCATACAAGAATAACCATGGAATAACTCATCTCATTTTATCAAATAAGAAATTAACGGGCTCTCGGGTTAAGAGACACCCACTCTACCTCACTCCCCTATTCTCCCTCTTGGAATTGTATCCACCCTCGTCTCACCACTTCATCTCCCTCATTAACAATATGTGCAACACCTCCTCCAACAACGGCCACATTTCAAAGTACCCAACCAAGATGAACCAATAAGAAGGCTATTTTAGTGGTTTAAGGGCGGGATGGGGTGGTCAAATCAATCACAATATTGGGGGAGCAAACGTGGCGGGGCAAAAAGAGAGATGGTATAGAAACAAGCTAGTGAAACGGGTGGGGAGTAGTGGTTAGAATTGTGAGAGAAAGAGGAAAGTTAAAGAAAAAGAGACATACCTCGTGTGACCTCCATTTCCCTCCATTATCGTTAAAGCAAGTGGCTCATGATCAAAAGACCGGTAAAAGAGCCACTCACTCGCCTCACAACCCTGTCTTCCTCAAAATACGTAACCTCCTATCACCTTACAAACTCCTATCTCCCTCTTGTGTTTGTTGAAGCATATGACCCCACGACAAAAGTTGTCCAAAAACCAATACAAAATAGGTCATTCTGTGATTATTTGTGAGTTACGGGCCAATATCAATGGTTTAGGGGCAAACAAGCATGTGGAACAAACGAGAGGGGTCAATATGAAGAGAGATGGTTAAAAATACGGGACAAAACGGGGTGGTGGAGTGACTTGGTTAGAAATGAGATGAAAAGAAGGTGTAGGGAAGAGTAATATCATACCTTGACTTCTCCGTTGTATGGCAAGTGTCACAAGATAAAAACACACCAAAAACAAACAAAACAAAACAAACTAATAAGCTTGGGTTGCCTCCCAAGTAGCGCCTTTTTTTAATGTCGTTGGCTCGACTCAAGTCATAGCATTTCCATTAACCAAATCCAAACCCCAAGTCAAGCAAATCGCACTTTACCCCTTCTCCTTTCACCCTCCACCTCAGGGTATTCTTGACTCCGACTTTGGTGGCATTTTTCCTTTTCTTGTTTCGAGTATGAGGAATGGTCTTTTTAGCCTTTGAAATCTGCAAAACCTATGGCAAAGACTTTCCACATTCTAGGGTGACTTGGTTAGCGTGAAATACATGCTTTTCACAATAGATTTCATGTTTTGCACACAATTTAAAGACATGCATTTGATACTTGCGCTTTTGGGATTGGGGGGATCATGCTTTGGAGATTTCACAACACATGTAGCAATGGAGTGAACCGAATGATCATTATCAACATCATGATTTGAATCATAAACATGCCTCTCTATTCGACAACCATTAGCTTCTAGTGCAAGAATACCGGTGTGCATATCAATGTTCATTCTTGCGGTTTTCATGAAAGGTCGTCCAAGAAGGAGAGGGGGGTCATGCTCACTATGATTTGTATCAAGGACATAGAAATCCGCGGGAAACACAAGATTATCTATCCTAACATGCACGTCCCTTACAATTCCTTCGGGATAAACCTTAGAACGATCCGCTAGTTCTATCACAATATCGGTTTCATGCATTGGTTTGAGTTTCATCGAATTATAGCATGAGAGTGGCAAAACATTAATTGATGCACCTAGATCTAGCATGGACATAGGAAAATTAGTGTTACCTATGGTTGCCGGAACGGTAAACATACCGGGATCACCACACTTTATATGTAGCCGTTGTTGAAAAACGGCCGAAACTTGCTCACTCATCACCACTTTCCTCTTGTCTTTAGCTTTCGGCTTCCTCTTGAGCGTGCACATTTCTTTCACAAATTTAGCCACCCTTGGAACACTCTTCAAAAGGCTAGAAAGGGTATATTCACTTTGCAATCTTGAAAAAGAGCGTACATTTCGGTGTTGTTGGTCTTGAGCTTCCGAGTGTCCTTAAGAGCCTCGGGAAATGGAACACTATCATCTCCATCATCATCTTGGGGAATAGAAGAATCAACAACCAAAGGGGACCGAGAAGCAGGGGTCTCGGCTCGAGAAGGGTCAGTCTCGACTAGAGACGTCCCTGTCTCGACTAGAGACACTTCTCTCACGACTCGAGACCTGTTGCTCTCGACTCGAGAGTTTACTTTCTCGGTCCAAGACAGTTTCTTCTCGGGCCGAGAAAAATGGTTAGAATGCCATTTTTTAGGTATAGCCTCCTCGGTCCGAGGCAATCCTCCCTCGGCCCGAGGTTGGTCCTCCTCGACCCAATCTTGTTCTAAACCTTCTCCTTTATCTTCCCATTGTCCAAACTCTTCCCCTACTATCCTCATACCTCGATTTCCCTTCTCAAACTCGATGTGAGGTTTCCTACCACTCCGTAGGCCAATGAAACACACATTTTTGGTGGGATTTGGCTCAGTTTGAGAGGGAGACTTGTTGGAACCTCTAGACTCGAGTCGATTGACCACCGTTGCTAACTTGCTCATTTGTCCCTCAAGATTTAGAATGCTTGCCTTGGTTTCTTGTTGATTACTCACCATTGCGGATTGCATTGTCATGACATTTTGTGTGAGGGCCTTCATTATTTCCTCTATATGCGACGGTGGACAAGTGCCTCCTTGAGCTTGATTTTGGTCATTGGAGGGTGGTTTCATTTGATAAATTCCTCTTTGTGAGTTGTTACCTCCCCCATGACCTGCATAGGTCGGATTTTCTCGATTTCTTTGGCCTCCATTAGTTTCATAATTCCTTTGATCTTGAAATTGGTTTCCATCATATCGATTGCTTTGACTACCTTGATTGTAGCCTCTATTCCCATCTTGGAAACCGTCAAATCTTCTTTGATTACTTTGGAAGCCACTAATCGCATCAACTTCCTCAAATTCTCTAGGGGTGAGTTTCTACCTTGATTCCTCAATATTTCCTTCATCATGCTAGCCAACTCCCCGATTTGTGAATCATTTGAAGGGGTTTCTACCACATTCACCCTCTTCACGCACCTCTTGGATTCTCGATCCCTTGAGTTCGTTGGTAGCTCCTCAAGCAAATCCCAAGCCTCGGCCCGGGTCATTTTGTCCAATCCCCCATTGCTTGAAGCTACCACGTGCCTATAATCTTGATCATCGAGGCCGTGGTAAAAGAATAGGATCAAATCTTGCTCCTTGTAGCCATGGTAGGGGCAACTAGCTACCAACTCTTGAAACCGGTCCCAATAAAAAGCAAGTGACTCTCCCTGTTGCTCAATCGTAGATATCACCTTCTTTAAAGCCGAAGTCTTAGTATTGGGGAAATACTTAAGAATGAAGGCTTTTTTCAATAATTCCCAAGAAGTGATACTATTGTGGGGGAGAGTATAGAGCCAATTCAAAGCACGATCCTTCAACGAAAATGGAAAGACCTTTAGAAAAAAAGTATCCAAGTCAACCCCCGAAGGTTTCATGTTGCTACACACAAAATGAACCCCCATTATGTGCTTGTTGGCATCTTCGGTGCTTAGGCTATAGAATGTGGGTAGGTGGTGAAACAATGCTCCCTTGATCTCGATTCTCGAGGTGGCTTCATCCTTGAAAAATACAATACATGAGGGTTGTTAGGAAAGATCCGGCGCGGTCAACTGCCTTATGCTCATGATGCCTCTAGTATCACCAAATTCGGAGGATGCCGACGTCCAAGAACTCTCTTCACTAAATTCCTCAAAACCTCTACTTGACCCTCCAAACCAAGGGTTCTCCTCCTCCTCGATCAAACGGTCCACTTGCCCCAGTGATGACTTCTTTCTTTGCCTCAACGTTCTCTCAAGTTCCCAATCTATCTCAAAATAACTCGAATCCTGATTAGTAGCTCGGGTTTGGACCACAGGCTAGTGGCCCAAACACCGTAGGAAACAAATGAAAACAAGCCTCAAACACACTTAAAGGAAAATGAAAATAGAAAACATAACAAAAATGAAAAGAAAAACTAATATTTACAAATACCACACAAAAATAGCAAAAAGACTAAAAACGCCTCTTCTCCGGCAGCGGCACGAAATTTGACAACAAGATTGTCGTTAAATCCTATCAAATTACCACAAAATACTAACTAAGAAGTTAGGGTAAGTGGGTATCGTATCCACAAGGAAGAGGAAAAGTCTAACATGCAATTAAAGTGCGGAAAAACTAAAACGAAATAAATAAAGCAATTAAATGGGGGGATTTTGGTTTGAAAGTTGATTAAATGAGAAATAAACGATTTATCAAATTAACTAAGGCGTCCCTCGGTGATAATCTATTCAAACACCCTAATATAGTAAGTTTTACCTCTCTCTAATTACACCAACTCATATATAATCTCGATTTTCACCAATTAATCCTCTTTTATGGGGAATTTGAGCAACCGCTACCAAATTCCCTTCCTTTAAGCCTAATTTGTCTAGTGACCACTCAAAGAAATCAAAACCAAAGGCATGAAGAGAAAGGATTAACAAAAGATTATGAACAACCCAAATTAGTATCTAATTAGCCGCAACCGCGACACTAATCAAATCTAATCTATTAGTTGTCTAATTAATTCCCCAATCACAAGTTAGTCATAACCATACACTAAACATGTAAAAGTTGCTTCCTTTTAGGCTAATAATCAATGACCATCAATTATCAACCAAGCATATGAAATACCCAATTCAATCCATTCAACCAATTCGAGAAAACAAGGATAAATCATGCACATTAAAGAACAAGGAATTAATTACAATGAAATTAAAGGCAAATTAGAGAGAATAAAATCTTACTAATACATAGGATAAGATAATTTGATTACACCAAGTATCTAGAAGGTGATTAGCCTTCCATGAAAATAATTACAATAATTTTTGTGATGAAATTCATAATAAAACTCTTAATCTCTCCTTAATTATCTCTCTATAATGAAAACTAGATGAAAAATAATATGAAAGGTGATGATAACTATGGAGGGGTTCATGCCCCTTTATTCAAGATAAATACAAAAGATATTAGAAGATAAAAGCAAAAGAATCCAAGACAAAAGCAACCGCCAAAAGCCAAACGAAACTTCCCGGAAGGTGTCTTCCTCGGATCGAGACTCAAATTCCTCGGGCTGAGACGACGCTCTCCTCGGACCGAGACAAAATCTCCTCGGCCCGAGGCGTGTATTCCTCAAATTCGGCCCCCTGACCGCTTTTCTCGGTCCGAGAAGACTGTCCTCAACTCGAGATGGGTATTCTCGGTCCGAGAAACTAGTACGCAGCGCGATCTTCAAACGCGCATAACTCTCACGTCCGCACTTCATTTTGAGCTCATAATATATCATCGGTAAGCTAAGATCACAAAATTTCTTCTTCAATTGGAATTTCTACAAAATATTATCTGGATAAAAAGTTATGATCAAATGAAATCTGTGGTGATGGTGTGTAGTCCTCTAAAATCATCTGACGCTCACCAAAAAGGGTCTTGAGTCACAAAATTCCCATAAAACCATTAATTAAACTCCAAATATACTCCTTATGATGTGGTTTACGAGTCACGATAAACCCACACCCAATTGTTCCTTAAAGCGTCTAAATCATGCCGGTTAACGCACCATCATCACACCACATCATATATTTGTATATTTTCTAACCGATTTCTTAGGATTATTTGTTTTTCTTGATTTGGTGTGTTTCTTTTCATTTTCTTAGCTCGTGACAATGGTCATCCATGACGAATGCCAAGGTATGAACACCACTTTCCCTATACTTTCTTCTTGTCTCGATTCTAACCGAGTCACTCCATCACCCCGTTTTATCCCATGTTTTTATACCATCTCTCTTCTTATTGACCCCTCCCATTTGTTCCACATGCTTGTTTGTCCCTAAACCATTGACATTTGGCCCTAAACTCACAAAATAATCACAAAATGGCCTATTTTGTTTTAGTTTTGGACACATGTTGTAGTGGGGTCATTATGCTCCAACAAACACACGAGGAGGATGGGAGTTTTTAAGGTGATAGGAGGCAACGTATTTTGAGGAAGATGGGGTTTTGAGGTGAGAGAGTGGCTCTTCTACCGATCTTTTGACCATGAGCCACTTGCTTTGACGGTAACCGAGGGAAATGGAGCTCACACGAGGTATGTTTTCTTTTCCTTTAACTTGTCTCTCTCTCTCTCTCTCTCTCTCTCTCTCTCTCTCTCTCTCTCTCACAATTCGAGCCACTACTCCCGACCAGTTTCACTAGCTTGTTTCTATACCATCTCTCTTAGTGCCCCGCCGCGTTTGCTCCCCCCCCCCCCCCCATTTTTTTGGTTCTACCCAACCCATTTCACCCCTTTAACCACTAAAATAGTCTTGCTTGGTTCATTTTGGTCGGGTTGTTTTTGATTGTTGGTGGTTGTTGGAGGAGTATTCGTTGTTGATATTGTTGATGAGGGAGATGGAGTAGTGAGACGAGGGGTGGTTTCATTTTCGAGGAACAATAGGGGAGTGAGATAGAATGGGTGTCTCCTGGCCCGAGAGCCCGTTATTTCCTTATTTGATGAGATGAGACGGTTTGGTTCATAGGTTTGTGGGTTAATGGATACTTTAATGGTACTTCCCCTCCCTAACTCGTTGTTGCCCAATCTTTTGGTTGGTGTTGGTTGTCATTGTGGGCAATGACGAGTTCTAAGCATAGGGGAGACGGTTGGCATTATGTTGTATTCCAATTCTTGCCATTTGTCACGTAGTTTGTAATATAGGTATGCTTTTCTTTTTTCAAAAAAAAAAAAAAAAAAAAAAAAAAAAAAAAAAAGACATGGATGCCACGGCGGGCGACATTAGAAGAGGAGTTTGGGGCGATACGGGTTAGGATCATCAAGGGAGCTATAAGGAGGTTCGGTGTTTAGAAATTAGTGGTCTTAGGTTAGAAATTCCTCTTGCATTTTGTTGTTATAAGTGGCGTCGGTGGTTTAAGAAGAGGTGAGTCATATTCAATGGCTATCCCGGATATTGGCTTAAGAGGGAGTTGGAGAGCAGTTGGGGAGCTTAGGACTCATTAGTTCCAATTTGCTTCATTTGTTCCGGGTTGGTAGCATAAGATGGTTAGAGGTGGGGTGTTTAGCATTGCGCCCACCCCAACTCTAACTCGGTTTTTGTGTGTTTTGGCTTGCGACTCTTATTTGGAGGAGTTGAGTTTTGTGTGGTAGATCATCCCGTGCTTCGCGAGAGACCTAGGTTTTGAGTGAGGAGATTTGGATTACTCGAGGAGGAGCAATGGTCTAAGCATGGGGGAGTTTGATGTGTGGCAAAGAGTGTGTGCTAATTAGGGGAATTTAGATGCTTTTTCGGGTGTTTGAGCTTGTTATTAGCGTGATTCGTGAGCCATATGTTTGCAAGATGATTGGAGGTTAAATGATGGTGTTACGACTTGTTTTTGGCTCAAACCCCCGCTTTACATCCCTAGCACGAATCTCGAGAGAAGTCCCGAGATGACCCATGGAGTTAGCAAGAGGAAAAGGAGAAAACAGAACTCCTCGAGCCTCGATACACCTGTCTCGGTCCGAAGAGGAGGGTTCTCGGTCCGAGGAGTCACTTTCTCGGTCCGAGAATTTCAGCTCTCGGGCCGAGAGGATTCTTCCGCGGTCCGAGAAAGGCACCTTCCGCGAAGCTTCCGGGTGGCCTTTTGTCTTGGATTCTTTTGCTTTTGTCTTGTAGTATCTTTTGTACTTATCTAGAATAAAGAGGCATGAACCCCTCCCTAGTTTTCATTACCTACCTACTTTTGATAATAGAGTTTTTCAAGGATTTTTCATTTTCTAGAGAGAGAATTAAAGAGCGATTAGTATTTTTATTATGAATTTCATCTCAAAATTTATTGTAAATATTTTTATGGAAGGCTAATCCCTTCCTAGATCCTTGGTGTAATAAAAATCTCTCTTCGTATGTATTAGTAAGATTTTCTTCTCGCTAATTTGCCTTTAATTTCATTGTAATTAATTCGTTGTTCTTTAATGCATGATTTATCCTTGTTTTCTGTAATTGGTTGATTGGATTGAATTGGGTATTTCATATGCTTGGTTGATAATTGGATGGTCATTGAATATTAGCCCAAAAGGAAGCAACTTTCACATGTTTAGTGTATGGTTATGACTAAATTGTGATTGGGGAATTAATTAGGCAACTAATAGATTAGATTTGATTAATGTCGCGGTTACGGCTAATTAGATACTAATTTGGGTTGTTCAGAATCCTTTATTAATCCTTGCTTTTCATGCCTTTGGTTGTGATTTGCTTGAGTGGTCACTAGACAAATTTGGACTAAAAGGAGAGGAATTTGGTAGCGGTTGCTCAAATTCCCTATAAAAGTGGATTAATTGGTTAAAACCGGGATTATCTATGAATTGGTATAATTAGATAGAGGTAAAAAGTTGCTATATTAGGGTGTTAGATTAGATTATCACCGAGGGTCGCTTTAGTTAATTTGATAAATCGTTTATTTCTCGTCTAATCAACTTTCAAACCAAAAACCCCCCTTTGTAATTGTTTATTTCTTTTGTTTATTTTGTTTCCGCATTAGAATAGCATATTAGACGTCCTCCTCTTCCTTGTGTTCGATACCCACTTACCCTTGCTAGTTTAGTAGGAATAGTGGTAATTTGACTAATAATAACGACTTATTAGCTATCAGCCTCAAAATGTCTTTTGGAATCATAAACACCTTCTCCTCTCAAATTCCATTCATCTTCTCTCCAATGTGTGTGCGTTGCTCTTCGACATCTCGCCTTCCATATCCCATTAAACTGCTTAATATGAAGGGACGACTGTTACGGCTTGACCGCGTGACCTTCTGTTTTCACCTTCGAGGGTCGTTTTAAATTATACCTTATGTCTTCTTATTCATATCCGTTCAGATGCTTTTGGTGTTCAGGTTTCTATGTGCGGGGTCGTACAGATTGGAAGATGAAGTTGGCAAGATTAAAACCTAAGTGAGAATCAAACTAATTTCTGCGAGAAGTAACAAAGTTTTGTACTTTATTTGCTTTTAATTGATTTGGGAATTTTAGATTGCAGAATCTCGTCAATGGGTGTGTGAATAACAACAAGAGGTTTAGGATTTTCGAGCACATACTTAACATCTGATAAAACTCCTTTATTTTTATACATCTACTAAAAACCCCTAAGAAGAAAAGTAAGTTCATTTTGTTTGTTTTGATGGTTGATTGATGAATTGTGTGTTGCTTATGATTGGTTTAACAATCTGTTGAACTGGTGATTGTGTTTAAATTATGAGAACTTTTATCCAAATGGGAAGAAGGAGATTCCGAAAGCGAATAATGGTGAGGAGCAAAAATCCGATTCCAAAGGTAAATTTAGTGTGTGCATCATCTGGTGCCGAGTGTGTGTTTATTTTTGGCCGCTTAGCAATGAAATTTTAAGTTCATTTGTAGTTACTAAAATATAGTTAAAACTCCAGCTTTATGCAAGGAACTCCCTTCATCGAGTTGTTCTATGTCAAGTGAAACATCTATCCGATCAAAGGTTCTCAAGTTATAATTTCATCGTCGAGTTGTTGGTACACATTTTATAAATGGGCCACAGCCCTTAGGAAAGTGTTCCTTGGAAAAGGCCCATGTGATACTCTCAAGGCCCAAAGGATACTAGCCATCAGATCTTGGTTGAATGAAGGGTCAGGATTGATTAGGGGTACCTTGGTTATTCCTTGGACTCCCTATAAATACCCCCTCATTTGCCATAATCAAGAGGACTTTTGAACTTTTACACACATACAATACATACTCTCTCTACTCTACATACTATCTTATTTTTGTGACTACCCCATCCTGACTTGAGCGTCGGAGGGGCGTCGCCTGGCGAAAGCCGGGCGCCCCCCTTGACCGTTTGTTTGTGCGCGCAGGAAACCAAGGTTGATCCCGGTCTATCCCAAAATCGAACTCACCCCAACATTTGGCGCCGTCTGTGGGGATAGACTGCGAGGATCGACTTAGGTTGGCTGCGTAGTACGAACTTTTGAGTGCGCTGTGCGCTTGAGTATGGATTATGAAAAGTACTTTAATTTTTTATCAATTAGTAGGCCACATGTCAAAAGTTAAGATACTATTTAATTATTACATTGGGGGCATCAATTATTACTTTGAGCGGAGATACCAATATTGGGCTTTCGAGTGCGCGAGTGCGGGCTCTGGCCCAACCCATGAGCGAGGTGGCGCGGTCTCGGGCTCACCTGAGACCCGACCTTGATTCGGGGTAGTGGTTCGGAACGTCTGACTCGACCGCCGCAACCGAGAGCTGGGTAGAAGCAACTCAGATTCGAAGTAGTGGTGCGATGTGCGCAGTGATATTTGAGTGCGATGCGCTCGTGCACGAAGAGGTATCTCGGAATTGTATCATAGGCGGCAACTCGACACCAATTTCTTCGGAATGCACACTTGGAGTGGTCACAGAAGACTTAATGTGCGCATTATCACAGTGCAAGCGCGAAATGCTGTGTACGAGCTCGGACTCAGCATATGTGGTTGGATGCGTTATAGTTGGACACGGAGGCTCGGACCCGTTGTCGTATGGAGGTTGCGCAGTCGTATGGTGGTTGCGCAGCTCGGTGGTTGCTCGAACCCAACATTTGATTGAGGCAGAGGTTCAGAGCAAACTTTTGACCGAGGTAATAGTCGGACTCGTCTTTGATCGAAGAAGTTGCCGTTCGGTCCTGGCTTCCGCAGCCGAGAGCTAGTTCTCATTCGAGTGCGAGGTCCGCGGTCGCTGACTCACTCCGACCCGACCTCGGTTTGGCTGTCCGGAGTAGATGTCGGCCTGACCTTGACCCGAATCGGCTTGGGAGCTGGAGTCGACTAGAATTTGAGAAGAGGTCAGACCCGACTTCAATTGAGGCGGCATCTTTGACCTCGCTCGTCGCGGCGGAGCGGACTCGTCCTGACGCGTTGGTCAACGCACGCTGGTGGCGAGGCTAGGGGCTGTTCCCGGAGCAACCACATATGAAGTGGGGACTGTGGGTTGCTCGAATTTGACCCACGATTGGAGCGGCAACTCGGATTCGCGACTTTCACTAGCCCGACTCAGATTCCGATGACTTGACTTGGTCGGCTTTCGGCTTGGTCAGACCCGGTGAGGGGTAGTCGGACCTGATAAGACAGCCCTATCGCAACCGCACTCGACCCGGGTGCGAAGAGGCTGGACTTGATCCGACCTCGTAGCTGGATTCTGGGTAGCGGCGCATGCGAAGTACGCCTGAGTGCCGAGAGAGACGCGCGATGCGCGAGTGTCGAGCCCAACCTCTGCCACTGAGAGCCAGACTCAGTTCGAGTGAGAGTTCGGACTTGACCCACGTTCGAAGTGGCAGCTTGGACCTGATCGAGGTGGGAGCAGCTCGGACTCGGTGTCCCGTCGGAGAAGTGACCGAGTCTGGCCGCGCTAGAGCGAGATCGTGCGAGTGATGTGCGACCTGCGCAACTAAGCGACCGGGATGAATATTTAGGGATGAATAATTGTATATGAAGGAAGATTATTACAGTAGTGTGTCACTTGCTCTTTATTTGAGCATTTGAGCCGGGTGTGGATAAGGTGCTCTTTATTTGAGCCGAGGACGAACTGAGACCAAGTCAAATAAGATAAATTATATGTGGCGAAGCCTCCTTTTTATTTGAGCATAAAATGAAGATAGTCCACTGCTCCTCTCAAGATAAGTATTTCTCTGACAATTCATGCAACTTTCTAGGTGATAAAAAATCTTCTGAATGTCAAATTGTCGCTGCTTTTCAAGAAGTCATGCATTGGGTAAATAATTGTGTTGTCCATTATGACAACTCTAAAAGAAACGTGGCATAGTATTGTCCCGTGGTGAAAAATTAAATTGTTAATTGATTATTAGCCTAGGAAAATAATGTTATATGTGGCTAAGTGGCCTTTTCCATGTGAATATGTTGCATCCACTACGCCAAATAATACATAAGATATCTGTGCATATTAACTCTCGTATGTCGTATGTGTGCGGCTCCTTTCCAAGAGTTTGCATGGAAAATGATGATTGTTGACTGACTTTGATGTTACTCACATACACCTATGATAATTTGACACTAATTTACTTTATACAATTCACATATCGTTTAAATTAAGCGGGCTCACGTAGCCATGTTTTGTTAAAAACACAATCAAAAAGCTACCTTGTGATGGAATCATATGAAATTGCTACGTTTTGTTGGTTGATTTGCCCGAACTTATTCAATTTACACACTAAAACATATTACATGGTTATCCAAAATTATATTAACGTTCCCAACACATATTACTCCGTATTATGATTGATAATGTGAGAAAAATATTTCTCAAAGTATTTATGCGTCCGCGTAAGGACTTGATTTGTATTACTCTCAATCCGAACCCCGATAAACTTAAAGCTTAATTTATGGGCGAACTAGCAAGCATGTTAATTCTTCGCATGACGAGATTATTTTTGGCATGTCTTAATCAAGTTGTTAACCGATAGGCTTATTGAATGCAAAGCATGAAATATGTGTATGTCAATTATTGAATTTTGTGAAATCGCATGCGTTCGTACTCTCGAGCTCGGTTGATTTACTCCAACTCAAACTCGAGGGTGGCGGCAAGGTGGTGTGATGCATGATTGACTAATGCTGAAAAATCCTATATTCTATGCCCAAATTGTCATGGGTGAAACCCATATTGGTGGCGAAATTACGTCATTTGCAGATGTTTGGAAAGACAAGCTCGACTTATTTCTCTATGAAGCGGCAAATAATTATTTCTTATCAAATCACAAGCTCTTTATTTGAGCCAATATTATTATTATTATTATCATTCTATTCAACAAAAGGTATAACCAAAGTTATATCTCCGGGTCTCGAAGAATGACCAACCAAAGTTGGTCGAATCGGCAAGCTTCACTCTATATATGTGCATGTCTTATTGCACCTATTCCCCTTTATTTGGGCAACGGTCGTCGGCTCAGCAAATTTCTCCTTGCCGAAGACAATCAAAAAGTTGTGAGATAATATCATCCTCGACTCGAAAAGGGTTTCTTGACCTCGCCTCCGAATATCAATCCCTTGGCCTCCGAGCTAAGGAATTCGGCCATCTACCTCGCTTGGGAGCATAGCTCGGCTCGAGGAGAAGCTCATCATCGACCTCACCTCGGAGCATAGCTCGGCTTGAGGATGAGCTTCAGACTATTGCATCGGCCTCGATGCGGTGAAATTTCTCGACCTCGGTCTTCAGAACTTTACCATCGGCCTTGATGCAGAGGAGGTCCTCAACCTTGGTTGCGAGGACCTCACCATCTACCTCGCCTGGGAGCAGAGCTCGGCTTTAGGAGAAGCTCATCATCGACCTCGCCTTGGATCATAGCTCGGCTTGAGGATGAGTTTCAGACTATTGCATCGGCCTCGATGCGGTGAAATTTCTCGACCTCGGTCTTCAGAACTTTACCATCGGCCTTGATGCAGAGGAGGTCCTCAACCTTGGTTGCGAGGACCTCACCATCTACCTCGCCTGGGAGCAGAGCTCGGCTTTAGGAGAAGCTCATCATCGACCTCGCCTTGGATCATAGCTCGGCTTGAGGATGAGTTTCAGACTATTGCATCGGCCTCGATGCGGTGAAATTTCTCGACCATGGTCTTGAGAACTTTACCATCGGCCTTGATGCGTAGGAGGTCCTCAATCTTGGTTGCGAGGAACTCGCCATCTACCTCGCCTGGGAGCAGAGCTCGGCTTGAGGAGAAGCTCATCATCGACCTCGCCTCGGAGCATAGCTCGGCTTGAGGATGAGCTTCAGACTATTGCATCGGGCTCGATGCGGTGAAATTTCTCGACCTCGGTCTTGAGAACTTTACCATCGGCCTTGATGCGGAGGAGGTCCTCAACCTTGGTTGCGAGGACCTCACCATCTACCTCGCCTGGGAGCAGAGCTCGACTTGAGGAGAAGCTCATCATCGACCTCGCCTCGGAGCATAGCTCGGCTTGAGGATGAGCTTCAGACTATTGCATCGGGCTCGATGCGGTGAAATTTCTCGACCTCGGTCTTGAGAACTTTACCATCGGCCTTGATGCGGAGGAGGTCCTCAACCTTGGTTGCGAGGACCTCACCATCTACCTCGCCTGGGAGCAGAGCTCGGCTTTAGGAGAAGCTCATCATCGACCTCGCCTTGGAGCATAGCTCGGCTTGAGGATGAGTTTCAGACTATTGCATCGGCCTCGATGCGGTGAAATTTCTCGACCATGGTCTTGAGAACTTTACCATCGGCCTTGATGCGTAGGAGGTCCTCAATCTTGGTTGCGAGGAACTCACCATCTACCTCGCCTGGGAGCAGAGCTCGGCTTGAGGAGAAGCTCATCATCGACCTCGCCTCGGAGCATAGCTCGGCTTGAGGATGAGCTTCAGACTATTTCATCGGCCTCGATGCGGTGAAATTTCTCGACCTCGGTCTTGAGAACTTTACCATCGGCCTTGATGCGGAGGAGGTCCTCAACCTTGGTTGCGAGGACCTCACTACCTACCTCGCCTGGGAGCAGAGCTCGACTCGAGGAAAAGCTCATCATCGACCTCTCCTCGGAGCATAGCTCGGCTTGAGGATGAGCTTCAGACTATTCCATCGGCCTCGATGCGGTGAAATTTCTCGACCTCGGTCTTGAGAACTTTACCATCGGCCTTGATGCGGAGGAGGTCCTCAACCTCGGTTGCGAGGACCTCACTACCTACCTCGCCTGGGAGCAGAGCTCGGCTCGAGGAGAAGCTTATCATCGACCTCGCCTCGGAGCATAGCTCAGCTTGAGGATGAACTTCAGACTATTGCATCGGCCTCAATGCGGTGAAATTTTTCGACCTCGGTCTTGAGAACTTCACCATCGGCCTTGATGCGGAGGAGGTCCGCAACCTTGGTTGCGAGGACCTCACTATCTACCTCGCCTGGGAGCAGAGCTCGGCTTGAGGAGAAGTTCAACATCGACCTCGCCTCGAAGCATAGCTCGGCTTGAGGATGAGCTTCAAATTATTATATTGGCCTCGATGCGGTGGAAGTACTGAACCTCGGTTTCGAGAACTTCACCATCGACCTCGACTTGGAAGGGTTTCTTGACCTCGATTTTGAAGACCCTTCCCTCGGTCTTCACGCTCTGAAGTGCATGATTATTGACCTCTCCTTGAGCATAGCTTGGCTTGAGATGCTTCACTCTTACATCGGCCTCGACTGGGAATAAGTCCATTTAAAAATTCGACTATGGAAGCTGAGTCGAGCCCGGAACTTCACCGGTCTCGATGAATTATTTTCGATATCCGTTCCAGTGGCGAATGAAGTTTGACCGTGCCGGCTGCGTCTTGAACGCGCCGAGATCGCACCCAACCCTAGGGGCGAGTCTCGGCTGCGTCTACTTTCCTTACCTGTGAGGGGCAAAGTTTGACCGCGCCGGCTGCGTCTTAACCAACCAAAGTTGGTCGAGTCGGCATAATTCACTCTACATTCATGCAAACTTTATTGGCCCATTTGGGCAAGGATTATTCAAATTCGGTGAAAGAAGCTTAACCGAGCCCGGAACTTCACCGGTCTCGATGAATCATTTTCGATCAAGCCAGTGGCTAAAGCCAAGCCGAGTCGGTTGTGTCACCAGACTCGGACGGTGAATACCCACTGCGGGGTGAGACCTCACCACCTCGGATGACCAGCTGTGGATCACCAATAGTATCAATTGGCACCTGGGTATCACTAATACTCGGGCGTGGCTGGGAAGAAGTCCAATTCCAAAATATACCTGGTTCGGGTTAAGACACTATATTCATTCCCGATGATTCGGGTGCGTGTTGAATAGGGTTCCATGAGATCGCCCGGCCCGCAACCAGAGGCAGGGCCGAAGTAATGGCCCTCGGCGAACATGTCTCCAGCTCGGATTCGTTCGCATACGCTCTTGCACTCAGTAATCAGGGGACACCCTAGTTCAAGGGTGTTGAACTGCGATGCTGTGTTTAAGTGGGACGTAGACCCCCAGATCTCCGGGCCCGGACAGTCGAGCCAAATTTTCATTGGTTAAATTCGATGTCTCGGGCTCGACCCTCGTTGATATCCGAGTTCAATTCGAACGAAGGATGGGCTGTAATAACCCACAAAAAACGAGCTGAGCCATAATATTCCACCCTTGGGCTAATACCCCGAGGGGCGCACCTAGATAACGAGTTAGTGTTTGTTATTGTTTTGCAGGTACAAGATATTATCATTATAAGGAAATTATTACAAGTAAGCCGACGTGAAATTCGGCTGCTATTATTATTATTATTCGCACCCAATTCCAGGGGCGATGCTATTTTCGCCTCCATTTCAGGGGCGACGTTATTTGATCGAATCGAAATCGCGCCCGATTCCGGGGGCGATGTTCGGCTGCGAGTTTCACCACCGTTCCAGGGGCGAATGTTTTTGACGAGTCGGAATCGCACCCAAGTTCAGGGGCGATGGTCGGCTGTGAGTTTCGCCTCCATTCCAGGGGCGAAGTTATTGGATCGAATCGAAATCGCGCCCAAGTTTAGGGGCGATGGTCGGCTGCGATTTTCGCCTCCATTTCAAGGGCGAAGTTATTTGATCGAGTCGAGATCGCGCCCGATTCTAGGGGCGAAGTTTGGCTGCGACATTTGCCTCCTTTCCAGGGGCGGAGGTTTTTGTTTGACACGAAATCGCACCCAAGTATAGGGGCGAATTTTGGCTACGATTCTCCCTCCATTCAAGGGGCGAAGGTTTTTGGTCGGCACGAAATCGCACCCAACTCCAGGGGCGATATTCCGATTGCGACTTCGGTATCCATTCCAGGGGCGGATACTTTGGTTGACTCGAAATCGCACCCGACTCTAGGGGCGAATTTTAAGTGCGACTTCGGTATATGAAGAGAAAGAGAAACGAGAAAGGCGCACACGACCATGAAGCTCGCAAGGGGCGAAGTTTCGATTAAAATCGAAAATACGAGCCCCACGGCCTACGAAGGTGAAGACGATGCGACACATTTATTGAGCACCACATGGCTTTACCAAGGTCCACTATATGAACCATGGCAAAGGGCGGCCGAGGGATGCGCAGTCCGATCACCCTCTAGGAGCAGCGAGGTGCAGTGATTGACGAGTGCGATCCGACTCCGAGGGGCTCTGTTGGTACACATTTTATAAATGGGCCACAGCCCTTAGGAAAGTGTTCCTTGGAAATGGCCCATGTGATACTCTCAAGGCCCAAAGGGTACTAGCCATCAGATCTTGGTTGAATGAAGGGTCAGGATTGATTAGGGGTACCTTGGTTATTCCTTGGACTCCCTATAAATACCCCCTCATTTGCCATAATCAAGAGGACTTTTGAACTTTTACACACATACAATACATACTCTCTCTACTCTACATACTATCTTATTTTTGTGACTACCCCATCCTGACTTGAGCGTCGGAGGGGCGTCGCCTGGCGAAAGCTGGGCGCCCCCCTTGACCGTTTGTTTGTGCGCGTAGGAAACCAAGGTTGATCCCGGTCTATCCCAAAATCGAACTCACCCCAACACGAGTGAAACATTTATCCGTTCAAAAGAGCTCAATTTATAATTTTGATGATTGTAATTTTTTTTCTTAAATTATTCTTAATGTTGATGATTCTGCAATTGGCTTCTTACACTTTGCTTTCATGTTGTTAATGTTGGTCATTAGTCTTAATTGATAGGTTTGATATGCACATTTGGTTTTGGCTTTTGTTTTGCTACTTGCTGGTGGAGATCAGCACTAGCAGCGTGTTTCATTTTGATAGTTTGTTGATTTTTGCAATAACTACTTTATAATATCCTTGTTTGTATTGTGTGTTACATTGCCAATATTCCGACACAATGTTAGTAGGACAATTTGATAGTTTGTTGATTTTGCTTCTTTGGTATGATTCTACTAATATTTCCTTTATGTCAAACAATCAGGGACAACCGATGTTCAAACTGTCCACCAATTGAATTAAGCAAAGTGAGGACCTTGCTGATCTTTTAGGACAGTTGTGTTGGACAATTGAGTTATCCTGCGCTTAATGATGATTCTTCTATCTCCTGAACTTTTGAGTAGGTCAACTCCTTCATTCTCAATTTTTGTTTGCTAAATATGTGTCACGGCTCAATGACCAACGAGTTGCCCTATATCTCTCTCCAAATGGACAACGATTTTTAGTTTCGTACTCTAATTTTCTATTCCATCTCGCTACGTACTGGAAATTAGTTTTGATTGCCCTCTTGATTTTAGGTTAGTAATTGAAAAATCTATTCAGGTGGTAATGTTTAAGGATGCTGATTTTGCCAAGGCAACAATTACTGTTGCCAAGGCAAAATAAATAAAGTAACTCTCAATTTTGCCCTTAAGTGTAAAATAAATTAATAAAAAAAATCAAAACCTTAATCGTATCCTATCCCCATTCACCAATCACCATCATCTTCAACCCACGACACTCCACACTCACTCCTCGCCATTACAACCTCCACCCCTCCCACCCCTTCCCTGATCCCGCCACCTTATATGAACGCTCGGACCCGTACGCCCCTCTACCCTTAAAATCGCCTATTTCAATTGTTGTTGCCGCATAACCTTCCCAACCTCCCCCTCTTCAAAACCCTCTCGTCAGCCACAAGCTTGCCGTCACGCCACAGTTGTTCATGGTGAGATGGGTGATTATTGTTGCCGCCCATAACCGTCGCCCATACGGCAGTGGTGATTGTTGCGGTAGAAGAGAGAGAAATGTGAGTAAGACTAGTAAAATAGTGGAAGGGAACTAGGGAAACGGGAGGGTGACGTCAGTGTTGGCGGTGTCGAAAGGGGTGTTGGAGGAGGCGGGGGTGGAGATGCGGCGGAGATGGGCGGCGGATGTTTGGCTTGGGAAAGAGAGAATATTGCCATATTGGAGAGAGAAAACAATGGTTATGAAAAAATTTTCTTTTTCAATTATGAAAAGCAAAGATTACGTATGGGTGTGGATTTTACACTCAAGGGCAAACTTGAGAGTTACTTTATTTTGCCTTGGCAACGGTAATTGTTGACTTGCCAAAATCAGCACCCCATGTTTATACCTAGAAATCAATATATTGCAAGTACTATGTATGGACCTGTTCGTTTTCTTTCTTTGTGCTCAAATTCTAAGGACTTCGAAGTTTTAGGTCGTAATTTTGTTGATGGGGGATAGCTAGACATGCTCGTTGGAGCTTTTGTGAGGACTGGAACCAGCTGCCCAATAAGTAGACCTGGCAAACGGGTCATTTGGGTCGGGTCTGGGCTGGGTCTATTTTGGTCGGGTCACATTTCGGGTCATATATCTTCTCAATACCTAATGGTGCTTATATATTTAAAGTTGTGCTTATATATTTCACCTTACACCTGACATTCGATATGTTTTCAATAGAGATTACGAGAGTTCTTTGTATATTCGGATTGGAAAATATGGCATAATTGGAATGATTTTGCAATCTGTACACCTCGACTTTATATACTGATGAATTAAGTCATAAGCACAGAACTTCAAGGTAATGTCAAGTAGATTTCATGGTGCTACACTCGAAGTATTTTTCTATGCAGGTCGGAGAGCCATTCCGTTGTGCGTTGTCGTCCTATTTATAAGGGTCTTCCTCTTCTTAGACGGAGGTGGTTAGTGTTGTTTTGGTATTTGATTGTGCAATAAGAGAAAGTCGTTGCTTGAATTGTTTTTGTGAAGACCTCTGATTCATTTTGCGATATATTACTCCCTATGTTAATTTTGTTATCAAATTGTTGGTTTATGAAGTTGTAGGTTATATTTTTGATTGTGCAAATTAAGCGGTCATGTTCTACGTAGGTAGTGTCATCGATTTGAGATTTGATTATGGTCATGGTTTGATATTTAGAGATTCGGGAAAGGGTCATGATCACACACATGAGGCAGAGGCCCATACTGCCATACATATGGAAAGTGCAACAAAGTTTTAGTTTATACATGATTTGTTTTATAGGAAGGTAAAAATGAGGGAGAGGAAAGGTCAGAGAAGCGAAAGGGAATGAAGATGAAAACATGGGAGTTAGACTGGGGAATTTGTTAGGGCTTTGTTTAATAATAATAATTTATTCCAGTAAGTTTATTATTTCACTAGTTTAAGCTTTGAAGCCTTCTGTTCCCATGAAACTTGGCTTTGCTTCTGCTGGACTGCTTGCTAGATCAATCTGCCAACTCTGTACTCTGAGATTTCAAGAAGGTACGTCATGCTGGCAATCGTCAAAATATCCTTGAAATTACTTTAGTTGTATATACCAGTTGGGTTCTAATATTTTTAAGTTTGAGATTGGAACTAATGCACACCCAAACATCATTGATACACATATGACTTATTTTTATGTGTTTTGTTTATAGAATGGCCCTATCAAAGCTAAAAACAAAGCTTACTACCTGGTACGATGTTCTATGGAAACTAATTATTATAACAGCTAATGTAATTGTAGACACCAAATTTTGTCTCATCTTTTTATTTTATTTTTACTAATTTATTTCTATTTTCTAATTCAATTTCACTTTGTACATTTCCGTTCACCTATTTCTATTTGTTTATTTGTGAATAAAACGATTTCTCAATAATTTTAATTTCACCATTTTTTCTATTATTTATATAAATTTCGAAAATTGTGTAAATAATATTAATAATTTTGATTTTTATCATTTTAGTTCTAATTTCATTAATTCTGTGATTTAGTTCGCTCGGTTTTCATTTTTGCGCAAACCGAGGCAAATTTGCTCGAAACGGGCCAAACTCGATTTCGTTTCTTTACTACAAAACCACATAAGCAATGACAAAATTTTACATATGTCATGCTCATGTCACCCATAGTTACACTAACAATATGCTAACAAGGATGCTAACTATTTCTATTTTCCTATAATTTTGACTTGATGAGTCATTGATTCTCCCCCTTCACTACAAGAGCAAAATGACAAAAAAAAAAAAAAAAAAAGAGGAGATGGGAGGCTAGGTAGGGCCGGCCAAGAGGAGAGAAGAGCAAAGAGATTTTGTTCATTTTTTTAGTCAAATTGATTAGATATTTATCTCACCCATTCACTCTCCTTCACTCATTTTTCCTCTCTTAATACTTAAGCAAACACACACACACACACACACTTAATACTCATCAACACAAAGAAAAGAAAAAAAGAGGAGAGAGGGTGAGAGAGGAGCTGGCCAAAGAAAGAAAAAAAGAGAGGAGTTACTCTCTTGCATTCATTCCCACATTCACTCTCATTCTTTCATTTATTTCTCCACCAAAATACTAGTCTAATTCAATCTAATAAATTAGTAGTATTAGGGTCACTATAGATCATAGAAATAATAAAATCAACCAACCTCACTTAGATTAAAATTGATTTAGATGACATAATACCCTAACACTGGAGGATCTACAACCAGTGATCATCAAAGGTAGTTTTCTCTCCTCCTTTCTTCTTTTATTGTTATTTCAATTCATTTTTTCTCTCCAATACATACTAACCATTTTATTGTCAAGCCTTGGTCGGTAACGATGAAGTATCGGTTTATTGAGCCATACGAATTCGTAATTCTGCCTCTAGGGCCTTTTGTGGTCGTTCCCTTTACTGAGGGGAACACTAGTTGCGAGAGTATAAGGAGCGGAGCGTTTTTTTTGTGTTGTTTTGATGTGTTAATGTTTTTATACCTCTATGAGTGACATTCATATTTTTACAAGTTTTTATCACATTTTTTCCATGTACAAAATGATCCAAAACCCTTACCAGGATTTCAACCATTTGCAACAGTTCTTTCAGTCCGACTTGTAAAACCTGTCTAAAAACATTCCCTCAATAAAAAATCTTGCTCTTATAAAAAAAACTTATTTGGAGTCTTAAAAGCATGCCTGCAAAATTTTAGATCCAAAATCGTAGCAGAACATTTATGAATATGTTTGTGGTAAAACTGCTCAACTCCGATCCTCGGTCCGACCAACTGACTTCAACGCATTTTTTAGCATTAAAAATGACCTTTTATGGGTATGTCTCCTTCATGAAAGTTGAATATCTGATTCCCAGGTTTCTAGAAAGATAAGGGTCAAAAATTAGTCATGTCCCTATTAATAGCTATGAGTTTTTAAAACTAAACTCTGTTTTGCTCAGAAATCCGGTTTTCAACCTTAAATTTGTTTTGTGAGTAAATGAACTCTTGGGATCATGAAAAAATTCATGAGTGATCCTAAAATATTAATAAAATCACCCTCAACCCATAAAAACTTTGAGATTTCATTTGATCTTCCAAATCATTCAATTTCCACCAACTTTCTGTTTTTTGGGGTCATAAATGACAAGTTTCTCCCTCAAATTAATTGATTTAATTAACTAAATAATTAGACTTAATAGGGAGTCTAATTAATCCACCTCTTTGAAATGTCAAAATATTAAAAACAATTTAGACTTGATTATGAGTCTATTTAAGCCATTTTATAAAAAAATTAAACTTAATAGGGAGTCTAAAATCAACCTCTTGTTTGATGACTTTAATCACTTAGAATGGAATCTAAGTAAGTCTAAGTCAAGTCAATCGAAGTCAAGTCAACCTAAGTCAAGTCAATCGAGGTCAAGTCAATGAAAGTCAACCATTGTCTAAAACCAATCAAAATGCAACCAAGTCTACCAAAGCCTACTAAAATACGACAAATAACTCGAGTCAACCAAGGTCAACCGAAGTCAACCAAAGTCAAACAAGTCTACCCAAGTCTACCAATGTCAACCAACATCTACCCAAGTCTACTAATGTCAACCCTAGTCAACCCGACTCTACCCAAAATCGACTAAAGTTAAATTTGCAAATAGGTGGAAGTCAACCGAAGTCAACCCGAGTCGATTAAAGTCAATACGAACTAAAATTGAGCCCCCTTTGTAAATAATGTAATTAATAAAACCATAAACCCCTAAAAATGTTTTCTTGTTAATTTCTAAACGCCTTTTTCTTAGTTTTTTTTAATTAAAGTCGTTTTCTCCGTTTTCCCGAACGTTTTAAGGATTTCAATTCCTTTTCAAAACCTTTTGTACATGGAAGTAAATAAACTTTTCTTGATGTGTTTTGCATGTAAAGTTTTCTTTTCCCGTTCTCCGTATGGACTTTGGATGGGGCCCTACCCCAACACTAGGCAAGGATTGCCAATTCGCTTATGCGCGATCATGAGGTCGATCTACATTCACTTCTACCAACTATTCCACCAACGCCCCAGTGGAAAACTTCTTGATCGAACATAACCGAATTGACGATTTATTTTCCTTATATTGTTGTAGGGCCTACACGGGCAGCTCTAACGATACCGCCAATTCCACCGAGCCCAAACACACAACCCAACCCATTTCATTAAATCTCCCCGCGAGAGTCAATTCAACCATAGTCAACCTATTGAGAGGTCTAATCTTTAAACTTGCATTAGAGAGGTCGAGTCATCCACATTAAGACCTCATTCAGGAGGCATGCCTGGTTCAGGAGGCATGGTGATCAATGGCGATCGCCGTCTCGATGAAGAGACACATAGATGCAAGCGGAATATACCTTGCTCTATTCTACCGTGGATCGACTTGACTCTAATGTGAGTCATCTATAAAGTCTCTCAATAGCACGACTTTGACTGAAACGACTTTCTACCCCTTCCAAGCGAAGTAAAACCCACCTCTACCCCCACATGGGTGATATCCCCAGTGGAATCAACTCGATCATTTCCCCATTGGAATGATATCTACCCTGTGGATCCATCCACCTACCCTTGCGGATATTAGCCGCTACCCCCAAGTGGAAAAGGCCGTTATCATGGGGCTACCCTTCAGAACTACGTAGGGTTTTGATCCTCGAGAGGATTCCAATCCCACAATGAAAGGTACGCAGGGCAACTTTGGTGCTCAAACCCCCCAAGTCCGTACAAAAAGACTCGGGAACTTTTGTAAATTCTTTTTTTTAAACTTCTGCATGTGAATGACAATGTGAATATATGTGCTTTTCTATTTCTACTTATTTATTTGGATCTTAACGTAACCAATATCCTGAAACTCTTGAGAAGGAAATGATGTATTAGTAAGTGCCCGTCCTTATGACTGAAGGGGAGACGAGTTCCAAATGTTCGCACCCCTTAACTAAGGCCCCGAACCCTTTTTCTCTATTTCGCAGACCAGTTTTCCTAATTTTATAAACAAACAATAAAACGGAACTTTGCCTTTGGGCGCATGGAATAATGTTTGGTTTTCGAAAGGTTTTCCCGAAAATTCTTTCATTTGTTTTCGAACTTCTGCTTTTTAAACTTGTTTCGAAACCCTTCATTGTCGAGGTAAAGACAGGATGGCGACTCTGAGTTTCTACCATCAAACCTTAGGTTAACTCAATAACCGTGCAAACCCAACTCTAAATTTTTTGCGAGCCCCGCAGTAATGCAAAATAAATGTAAAGTAATAATGGTGAACTAGGTTATAGGCCTGCTGTTTTGCAACTCATTTTGTGGCTGCAGCTTGATTCTTTTATCTTTAGCCTTTCCGTAATAATTGAAAACCTCTTCCTTCATTTGGAATGCTGAGAATGGTCCTGCCCTTTAGTCAGCAATAGCTGCTGCAAGTCTAAATTTAATATACATTTCCACAAAACAGAACACTTGAGCATGACAGTGCGAAAATGGCTTCCAGACATAGAAAATGTTACCTGATCATAGGCTAATTGGTACCATTGGATAGCTTGCTTTCCGAAATTGAATCTGAAAACAAATTTAGCCCAATTTTGTTATTTGTAGATGGAGATATTAGCCCTCAAAGTTCAGTTCTGAAAATTGATGTTCTTGATTCCTTCCACCCTAATAGCGTGATTAAAACTAAAATTGCGGTTTATTGAGAAATATTTTAATCATAATTCTAATACCATGACTTATATTGATCTCTTAGCTTTCCAAAAAGGTATGACACATAAAAAATGAGTTTCGAGTGAATCTCCTAAGAGGCTCTTAAACCCGAGTGCGCAAACCTGGAATTTCCCGAACCTGCAGAATTGCTCTTTTTCCGGACTTGGCTTTTGTTTTGGCCTTGATTATGCATCAATAATTTTTAATCCTCTCAACGGTATCAGACACTCCCTTAATGCCTTAACTCAATACAAACTTTAGTTGTGTACACCAATTGGGTTCTAATTAATTTTGCAAAACAATAAGTTTGAGATCGGAGTGATTTGATGAGTCTGTCACTCTGTCCTTACATGCATGTTCGATGAAAAGAAGGAACTATTCTTAGTAGTAGAGGTTTTACGGGGAGAAGTCCCCTAGGTTGTGATGAATTTAGGTGTAAGTCTCTTCTGCTTATGTATAACGAGATTATTAGGAGGTGTATTGTATATCTATGATGCATCATCAGCTTTTCAATTAAGCTTTTCATTTAAGCTTCTACTATATGAATATGTAGCTTTCAAATTTATATAGCAAGGGTTCTATCGTTTCCCTGTGCAAAGTGCACACAAATTCTCAAGGAACAAAAACAATATACAGTCTACATCTAGAGGTTGTGAGTAAATAGGTCAAGAACAATAACAGGAAAGTAAACATCCCTACATGAAACACCAATTACCCAAGTAATTCACGGTATGAATAATAATTTCATTAAACATTGATTATCAATATTCTTTCTTAATTTCGTGCTCTTCCTAAGGTTTTGCAGTGTGTTAGTATTAAACTCCAATGAAGGGGGGGAGGGATACAACAACTTAGCATTAATACAATATTCAACATGTCATGCAACTCATTCACCATTTAGCCTCAAGAACAAAACTTGATGTTTCTGCTTAGCCCTTAACTGATACAGAGCATTGCCCAAAGCATCAGCCATCAGGTGTAATCTGTGAATGATATGATCATCCTAGACATTCATTGCTCATTAGCAATTTACTCAATTTTGTAATTTTTTTATTCTCTTCTTTATTTTTCACTATCTATGTGTAGGTAACATCTGGTTCATCTAAGCGTTTGAACATGTGATAAGTCTTAGAAGCATTGATATGATTAAATCTTACATCGTATCAATTCAGACATGCTTTTCTGAATTTAATCGGTTTAGCAATTCCGTAGGGGAAAGTAAATGTGCATGTTTGATTGTTTAATTCTATATGAACTGCCTAAACTCATTACACCAGAATAAGATTCGAGTACAAGTTCAAGTGAGCAATATAGTTTATTGATGGGAATACGATGGGAATTTGAGCAGATTAAGTTGTTATATAACGAGAGATTTCAAGAAGTGCTTATATATTTCACCTTACCCTGTTTTCTTGGTGACTTTTTTCTATACATAAATTGGGAGCTAAAATTATTCGAATAAGCGAAGACATTCGAGGAGGAAAAGCATGGAGCTCTAAACAAATGTATCCGGTCGTATGATGGCATTAGTTGGGAATTCTACCTCTACATCATCTGTTAGGTACCCAAGAACTACTGATATTAGCTGACCTCTTGAGGGCTTATTGAAGACTAATCAAAGCAGAAGTTTCTGTTATTATGGAGTCTCAAAGGGATGTCCACTCATATAGAGCCACTTACAACTTTTCATATATGTAGTTAAAGTGTCAAACAGACCTACTCTCTATTAATATGCTTCGTTGTGTATCAGCATATACGGTATATGCACCTGCATATTTCTCGGATGGGGAATGACAAATTATCTCTACTGTCATTTAAATCAGTTATGCAGATGCACAATGCTCATAAACCAATCCGATTTAAAACATTTGAGGACGAATCCAATTGAAGGCGAATCCGCACTCAGGTTTGCGCACTTGAATTTGAGAGGGTCTTAGAAGGGTCAAATGAGGTCAAGTATTTTTGTGAAATACCTTTTTGGAAACCTGGAAGATTAATCTAAGTCGTAGTTTTGGAATTAACAACAAAAGGCTTACATACTAGTCGCAGTTTTATTTTTCAATTTGGACTAACAGCAGGGGTTCATCTGAGAGATCAGAATACAGGTCTGTTTTTGAAGGCTTATATCTCTACCTACAGATATCAAAATTAGGATAAATTTATGTTCAAATTGAATTTCAAGATTTAATCTTTCTAATGACATAAATTACATATTCATCAGATTTTTGCTCTAAAAGCTATGGCCAATGTCGTGCTGTCACGATTTCTGAACCACTCTGTTTTATCACTGAAGTTGGGTGTTATTTTGGGGGCTCGAATTTAAGTTTTCTTTGAGTGGAGCATTTAGTAATTAATTATATAAGTTATGAGGGTTCAAGAAAGCAGATGAAGATATTGATAAGTAGGGGAAATGAGGAATCCGTCAAGGGAGGGTTTGCTTAATCCAGCTCCTTGAAGTCCTACAAGCCAACTTGCATCAGCTACTATTTTATATTCATAGGCAGCCTTCTTGGACTTTTGTACTCATCTTTTCTAAAGCTCCCATAAAGAATCAATATCAGCTGCAATTTGTATAGAAAGGAGAAGAAAGCTGCAGCCAAGTAGCATCAATAAATCACAAGTGCAGCCTAAAATCTGACGTGAGAACCTCACAACAGACCTAGAATTAGGATGGTATTATCATCTTAGTTTTATTTTGTATTATCCTTAGTTTATTAGAGTAGGTTATTTATATTATTGTAACAACTTGTAAGCTTAGATAGCTTTATAAATAGAGATGGAAAACCTTTGTAAAGGACAGACTTTAAGAATGAAAAAAACCTTTGCAAAGAATTGTCTTTGTATTTCCAAATCTGAATTTATCTATCTAAGATTGTAGAGAGCTTAGATTAGTGAGACTTTCAGTGCTGAGTGTGTGAGTGTGCTCTATCATTCAGTTCATCTCTTATACGGGTTTGTTGTCTAGCCTGGTAAAAGCCCGACTAGGGAGGAAACTCATTTCTATTTCTGCATCAGAAATAGATCATATCCCTTGTCATTCAATTCTTTCGTGAGTGTTTAGGTCTTCAAGTTATTGTCTAACTCTAGTAAAAGCCTAGTTAGGGAGTAACTTACCACCTTATAGGAGTAATTTGCATTTTCAGATTATTGTTATAAGGCTCATATCATGTCTGAATGTGTATGGCTGTTCCCGTTTGCATCAAGTGGTATCAGAGCTTCGGCTTGGGTGTCCTACTGATAAAAACCCATTCCATAATAGAAACACAAGTTGTGAGAATGTGGGAGCATTCTGAAGATGAAAGAGAAAGGAGAAAACAAAAAAAAAGAGGTTTATGGATGAAATTGACAGAAAATTAATGGAGATTGCTTTTCAAGTTAAAATAGATAGAATTGAAAAGAGTATCAGAGAGAATGAGCAAAGGATACTACAGCTAGCAGAAGAAAAGCAGAAGAAAGTTGAAGCTGGTGTTTTGAAGCCCACATATTCGGAAATTCCAAATTCAGATTCTATTTTAGATGAAAAACAAGAAGCTGAAGGAAAACAAGAAAAACAAGAAACAGAAACAGAGGATGAAGATGAAACGGCAGGCAAAGTTAGAGGTGCTGTTTTGCAGTCCACAATTTCGGATATTCCTCAAGTGTCTTCTGAAAACTTGGTGGAGGTAAGATCTCTGGATTTATCTTTCTGCGCCACCAGCAAGGAACCTTCTCTGTCAGTTTGCAACGAGATTTTCAATCTCAAACTCTATTACTTTCAAGCAAAGAATATATTTTACTAAAGACGTCCCCGTTGACACATGTCGCGATTCTAAGCCTTATCGCCACGTGTCGAAGCGGATTTCCACATGGCGAGCTCACAGGAAACGTCGTCACATAAGCGTTCCACGATCTCACAAGTAATGTTACCACATAAGCTTGCCATGTCATCAAAGTGTGTCACGTAACTTTATTAGTTAGTGTGATTTTATTAGTTAGTGTGTATGATTATGTAGGTTAGTGTGTGTTATTCTATTTGTGAATGTGTTTTAGTTAGTGAGTGCGATTCGATTGAGTGTGAATATTCTAAAATGTAGTGTGTGAACAAATGATGGTTCAGTGGGTATGAAGGAGGAAATCTGAAAAGCTTTGGAGACATTCTTTACTTTCTGATCAAAGCTATGCATTGTTGAAAGCTACTTATAAGTGCATATTTGTACATATATTTATTTTGTAATTTAATATTATTCATGTATCTTTTATACTTGTATTACCTTTTTATTATCATTTGTGTATTTTATGTATTTTTACGTGTAGTTAGATTTTATGTGTAATATTATTGTTTACGTTTTTTTAATACTTGTGATTTTGTCGACATAGGTTTGTAGGTCAAAATAAAAGCAAAAAGAAGAGAAAAGGAGCCAAGAGGAATTGAACTCGCGACCTTGGAGTTAGCTCATGCGCTTCAAACCAACCAAGCTGGCTTATTATGATGCTTAATATCCACATAGAATATTATATGAGCTGCCCCTGCTAGGAAAGAAAATAAAAGACAGAAATGCAGTAGCCAGGGATTGAACACTTGACCTCAAGGCAGGAATACATACTCTCTAACGCCAGGCTGCTAGGTTTTACTAATACTCTATGGAATGAAATTCTATTTGTAGCTTCACAGCTCCTATTGCCGAAACAAAATAAAAAAAGGCGAAGGCAGTTCGTCTTCTCCAATTCGCACGTTCTTCATCTGCTGCGACTGTTGGTGAGACTAAAGTCGCGATTATCTACCAAAAATAATCCTAAATCCTAACAACAGTAGTAGGGAAGTAGGGATCGTATCCACAGGGAAATGGGTTGTCAAATGTAATGAATTAAGTGCCTAGGTAACAAATAATGGGGGATTGAGAGTTGTGTTTATCAAACTAACTAGAGTGAACAAAAGCAATTCGTGAAATGTATTCAATAGTAAAACGGATCTTGATCAATTAATTCCCACAACGCACAAACTAATCGGTCCTAGTTATCACTATTCCTTTATCAATTTCAATTACTCTAACGTGGAAACAGAATTCCCAAATCTCTCCTTAATTATAGCTAAAAGGCGTGATCGGCACTACCTAAAAGTCCTAATTATCAAATAACCTAAGCACACGATTAGATTCAATTCGATAATAGCAATAAGTTTTAGAGAAATATCGATAGAGACATGTAATACTAACGCACGTTTCGTATTTAACATGTAAGTCAAATCTTTGCCCTAATCCACTAACTATGATTACATACAAATCAATGAATTCGGGTTGCTACAGTGTAAAGATCAATCAAACAATGGATTCCTTTGACTAATCTAAACTAGCAATCGATCAATCCTAAGGAATTAACTAGTTGTACACCTAGCAATCACAAGAGATAATTGAATGAATTGAATACCAAAGATGAGACAATAATTGATAACGAATAATAGGAATAGATCAAACTCACGATATTGTCGATGCGACGCTTCGATTAATAGATCAAGAAATAATAAAATTAGCTCCTCATACAATCCATAAAACCCTTGTGTTCTTCTAAAAAAAATCTGAATGTAAAACCTAGGCTCGGGGTTCTTATTTATAAAGTTCTATAAAAACGTAAAATAGAAATATACGGAAAATAGGAAAACCCGGCCTTCGCGGCCCGCCACGGTCCCCTCGCGGACCGCCAAAAGTTACTGGCGCAAATTGCCAAAATGTGTGTCGCGGTCCGCCATATACCGGCCGCGGGCCGCGGTAAGTTTCTGCCTCGGTTTTTCAAAAGGCTGTAGATTCTTCGTTACTTATCCGATGAAGGCGTGTAACCACTTCCTGGAAAGCTAATAACATGAAGAATCATCTCCAAGTGGTTTCACTGCAAAATTCCAAACAGTTTGAGAGATATGAAGCTCCAAAGTTGATCTTTTGTAAATCAGCTCCAAATCTCTTGCAAATGAATGTCCGCTTCCAAAAGATTGCCAAAATAGCCAAAAACATATAGAAATGTTGTCCATGATACCCTAACGCAAATTAGAGGTATATTACATCATTTTGACCGTAAAAGCAATATAAAAACCATCAAATCGACACGTACAAAATGGGCAGATCAACTGTCCTTCCTCCTCTTCATCAAGACTACCGACCTATACTCGTAGCTCCATCTTTATGACCAAAACTCTCCGAAAATCCCTCTCATTCACACACCCAAGTCCTCATTCATCCCCCAAAATTAATTGTTCTGACATCCAAGACTATGAACACCACAAAATCCAACGAAAATCACAAAAATCCCAGATTTTATGGTGTCCATTGTTATCTTGATTGAGGGAGATGAATTCACATTCAACTACTCCACATTCTACAATTCCCAAAATGCCCCAAATTTGCACTATAATAGGAGAACGAACTAAAGGTAATCATCACATTCAAATACACGTCAAACCCTCAATTCTTCATAAACACTTAGTGGGCTTAATTTGTAGCAATTCCGAGAGTTAGTTCGGGGAGGCGTGGAAGGCTAATTGAAGAAGTCATATTCAATTTTAGCACGGCTGTCCGGGCTCCGAGTGCCGAAATCGCTGCTATCAGCTTTCCAGGCGTGAGACTTACCTTCTTTAATTTTAATTTCCATTGTTTAACTTTGAATTATCGCTTGTTATTGTTAATAATTGGTTTAATTTCCGTTGTGTAATTTTAATTATAGGTGAAATTTGCTGTCAAATTTCGCTTGAACTATTTTCTATCAAGTTAATTTAGTTACACTTGCGTTTGTTTCGAATAAATTCAGTTTTACGATTGAGATTATGCGCATATTTTCTTGAGTATAAGCTGGGTTAACGATTGTTAAAGTTGGTTAATTCCTACTTGAACAATAGAAAACGACTTATTAAATTGAGTTTGGCTATCCTAATTTGATTTAATTAAGTGTGTAATTAGTCTAATGGTAAAAAACTATTAGGGTCGAAACTACCATTAAAGTGGGTATGCATTTGCTGCTGTCAGCTGGTGATCGATCTTAGCTTGTTATGAAGTGTTCTTTTAGTTATAATTATTCACAGAATTAGCCGAGACGTAAGTTAGAAATTGAGTATGGTTGTTTGATTGTCTATTATAAATACTATACTAGTTAGTTTGCATTTTCGCTTTGATGTTTATTTCACCCAATTCATAAAATACCCCCCAAACAACTTGTATAGTGTATATAACTTATATAATTTGAATAATACGATATATTAAATAAAAGTTACATATGATAGTTAAACTAAGAATTCTCTAATTTAGACATTTCCTCGTGGGATCGACTCCTTTCTTACAATGTACTACGTCATATAAATTCACTAAGGTTAAGAATAGGATACTAATTTGTGTGCGCTAACGACACGCACCAGCTACAGTGATCCGTGTTTTACAACATCATTAATTTGCTGCCCTAATGTATTTCTGATAGGAAGGTGTGGGTTGACTAGAAGTTAGAACCATTATGCAGGGCATTACAGTAAGATCAGAGGGATGAAAGGCGAAGTGGTGAACAATAGAAGCTATTACTGAATGCATTGCTGATTAGAGGAAAATTCCGATTTGAGAATTATTTCAGCTAATTTATACTCTTAACATTCAACCATCAATGGGGCTCAAACATGAGAGTTATTGTCCTTATTGATATCTAAGTGTTCAGACTCATGAGATAACTTCACTATTCTCTAGATGCTGGCAGACGAGGGATTAGGATGACTTCAAGTGGAGTAAGTGAGAAATTCATTATCAGATGACTTCACATACTTGTTAATGTGTGTGTTTGTGTTAAAAGGGTTGCTTTTCCAGACCCGGATTTTATTATCAGATGAGCCAGTGTAGAGATACTCTACACTCCATAGATTCTTGCTCTACACTCCATAGATTATTGCTCTGCTTATTTGATGGATGCGTTCTACACTTTTATTTCTCACTGAAATCTGGCTAGCTCAATAGGAAGAGCATCGTGCCTTGCACGAGATGTGGGTTCGAGTCCCACGTCGGCTACCAAATTCTTGAAAACTTTAAATTAGTACAGATCCTCGGACGAGGCTGACAACTTGGACTAGGATTGATCCACCGTAGACACCCCCTTCCCCACAGCCTCTAAACGCATCTCTGTTCTTGAAAATTGAGCTGCTCACTGGTGTATCATTGTGTACATAGATAATGTATTGTAACTTTCTTTTTTAGCAAGTTATACTTATTACTACTCAGAGACATTGAGTTGACGGCAGTGACATTGAGTTTTGCTTTTGTATGTGCAACATGCACTGAACATCAGGGTCCAATTCTAACAAGTATACACATTCAAGCCTCAACTAAACATCTAGTCTACATAGGACTCGAACCAACACCCTCGTCTATTAGACGGGCGCTCTACCAGTTGAGCTAGTAGACTACAGAATAGCAAGATAATAGACAAAGCAGACTAAGAGTCAAAAAATAACACCAATGTTCACAGCAAAAAATGAATCAGTATAAGCAACTAAAAACGAGCATAATCAGTATAGGTGACTTGGAAAATAATATGTGACTCCATATGACAGTGACTCAACAAATAAAACATCATACCAAAATCGAAACTGGGCGACGAAAATCAGCTCGAAATTCGGCGTAAATCAGAAATGTTCAAGCTGCTCCACAACCGCATTCACAAGTACTCCATGTCAGAGAACCAAAGCCACTTACCTCAATAACATATACATTCACTGCCTATCTGTGGCTAGTTGCTACCAAGCTACTGTTACATATCCAAAAGCAAAAAATCCACATAGAAACATCAAGCACTAAAATCGACACATGAAGTTAACGTGTTCCGACAAAATCCTGAAAACGCACGAAATGTTTTGCAGAGATAGTTGAATCAAACCTACAACATAATCACTCTAATCGATCATTTTCGCAAATTCTAAAGCGAAAAATTGCAAAACAAATCACATGAGAACACTAAACAAATGCGAAATTAACATGAAAATCGATTGAATAAAAGCAAATTAGAATCACAATTCGCAGCCTCGCCGCCGGCACCGTCAGGATTCGCCTTAAAAATCAGAAATCGCCAAAAAAAATGTCGATGAAATCGAAACCGAACAATAAAATCACACAACATAATCTAAAAAATCACATAAGAGGATCATAGACATCTTCTTGCTCACAAAATAATACAAATATCCAGCGTATCACAGAGAATGTCCAAGAAAAATCATACAAAATTTACCAACAGAATCATACAAATTATCCAACAAAGTCATAGAATCACAATGAAAACAGAATCACACAAACATCCACACAAAATCACACAACATATTCTAAAAAATCACATAACAGAATCTAAAAAATTCAAACATCAACAATAATAAACATCGCCATTGTCGGAGCCTTAGGTCACCATCGCCGACGATTAGAAAGACGGAGAGTGAAGACCTCAAAATCTAATTAAGCAAAAATTATATTGAATTAAACCGAATTAAGCTAAAATTAAACTGAATCAAACTAAAATTACCGATTGACAAAGAGGTCGACTATGGCGAGGAGAAGACAGCGGCACGGCGGCGGCGAAGAGAAGAGAGTCGCCGGAAAATGACATCGAGAAGAGATTGTGGCGACGGTGGCGGTTGGAGGAAGTGGCAATGGCGGCGGTTGGAGGAAGCGGCGACGACAGCGGTTGGAGGAGAGAGAAAAAGATGGTGAGGAGAGAAAAATGAGGAGAGAGAAAATGAGGAGTAAAAATGGAGGGAGAGAGAAATACCAGCGGCTATGGCTGGTCAATTACTCAATTCAAATAATTTTTATTTATTTATTTGTGAGAGCTGGTCTAATCTAGATCGTCCAATATGTAAGATTTAATGGCTCAGATAGGACCTCATGCCTCACCTGAGGAGAGAACCTCACGAGATCCTAATTCTATATACATATATATAGGGGCCTGTTTCGGTTGGAAGTTATATATGGTAGGAATGTAAGAAGTACTTATATACTACTATCAATATCTGAGATTGAAACTTACAAAACCAATAACACATCTAAACAAAAGGCATTATTCTTATAAAATGTGCTTTTAATTCAACAAAACTCACTTATATTATTATAAAAGACAATTTTAATTAAAAAAAAAATTATTGTTATAAAATGCACTTCTACTTTAACAAAATGCACATTTAATTTTACAAGATGCATTTAATCTTGTTAAATGCACTTCTAATTTAACAAAATGCACTTTTTCGTTTTGGTTTTATAAAATGCGCTTTTAATTAAACAAAATGCATTTTGTCGTTTTATTCTTATAAAATGCACTTAAATTTAACAAAATGCACTTCTAATTTAACAAAAATGCACTTTTTCGTTTTGGTTTTATAAAATGCACTTATAATTAAACAAAATGCACTTGGTGTTATAAAATGCACTTATAATTTACACAAAATACACTTATAATTAAATAAGTGTTCTTGCCACGAAGTATAGCCACATGAAAAATCGTGGCAAGAAAGTAGTCCCATGGCTATCACGTTCTCTAGCCACAAGAAAAATTGTGGCGTATACGTGGTTATTATCTTCACAACCCGGAAGAAATGTCCGTGGCAATGGGCATATTCCCATGGCTATACATTTTAGAAGCCACAAGTAAAAATGTCGTGGCTAATAGACAATTTTTCTTGGAATTAGTGGAAACAAATTTTATTGTACAAATATAATTTGCACCATTCGTTTAATAAAGATAATAAACTACCAAGCCATCGATTGTGATAAAGTCCAAATATTATTATTGAAAAAAAAGTGTGTATAATTACATGATAAGTACTTTCTAAAATTCAAAAGGAACCGTTCAAACAAAATATACAAAAGGAAAATTATTCCGAAGACATGCTAAACTTTTAGGCAATACGTACAAGAAAACAACTCATGATGCCCAAGCACAATTTCAAGTCATTTAAATAATCATCGATGTGCTTCAAACTCGCGGCTCGGCAATACCTACTTTGTCCAGATAATTCACCTACAAAGAGACAATAACAATGATCATTTGGAAAGGAAACGAAAGATAGTATTAAATAAATACTATCCCTAGCAAACCAACCCGGCCACTCTGATACAACAAGAGTAACTAACGACAATACATGGTAGACCAAACATAGAAACAACATTACAAGAGGTGGAAGCATTCTAGCCATTCCCTATCCCTAACACTAAGACCATCAACAATTCTTTAAATCAAAACTTTAGATCTAGCAAAAATCTGGCAGCACTTCTACTAAAAATGGATTATACCAAAATTTCACATAACCTGTAAATACCAAAACTACCTGCTAGAAAGCAAATTCAACAATGTCCCAGCATGTAATTTAACACCAAAACATCATTCTCCATATGCTCAAGTTCATTGTCACTGAAGATGCTTGACATGCTCTGATTATTTGAAAGAAAAATGACACAGTTAGTAGTATGAAATAAGTAAAGTTACTAAAAAGGCCATACTTATGAAAGATCAGAACAGTTATAAGGCTTAAGTAATGTGTGAACACTAAAACACCTGTCTTTCATTAGGGTCTGCATGTTCCTCGTTTTCTGTTTTCTTAAAGGGTGATTAATTGGATTAAACATGTAGAACACTAAAATCTGACAGTTCAGCAACATTCAGGTTTGCGCAGTCGAGTTTGAGAGCCTCTTAGGAGGTCCAAATGAAGTTTAATTTTGGCGTGCCATACCAATTTGGAAAGCTAAGACATAAAACTAAATGATGGAATTGGATTTACATCGAAATAACTTCTAGTTTAGCGTCAGTCTATTATTTACCACAGGTCACAGCAAAGAGAAGTTCAGAAAACCAAGTTTTTATGGCTTGGATTTTAGGGGGCATATCTCATATCTCAGAGAGCCTTTTAGAACAAAATTTTTGTTCTGATTGAAGTTCCTAAAGCTAGCTATCCAATCCTATAAGTTAGAGCTTCAATAGATAAGTTTTACCATGTGTACGATCCATTTTCGCACTGGCACATTTCTGAAATGCTCTGTTTCAGTAATTGTTGATGTCTGAAATTTATGTTTGAGCTTTCATAGAGCTTAGGTATGCATCAATTACAAACATGGACGATATATTGGCATAAACGTCACAGTCTAAGCTTTCCAATAAGATATTTTAATACTCCGTTGAATCTATGAGGTAGATTATATGATGGTTCCAAGTCAGTGCTGCAGAAAGAATGACCTGAGCTGACCTGATATCATTCAATTATCAATTTCTCCTTAACCATATTGAATTTTGGACTTGTTTTTTTTTTAAATCAAATCTAAGATCTCTAGCTTTGATTTGATATATCATGAGTCGCCTAAGTCATCTTGAACATAGAGTTATGATGTCTGCAATCAAGAAGTTGTGCACGAGAATTACAGTGAAGTTCAGATTCTGATCAAGCACTATGTTCTCATTTTAGATGCTCGTGTTTTGGACCAATTCCTACCTGATTGAGAAGAAAGTAATCCTAGAATGATGTTTAATGTAGGAACAAAACAAAAAAAAAGACGTTGCATCAGATTTGGACTAAATTACACACTTGCAAAATGATAAGAGCCCTCAATAGTGTGCAAGGATTTCAGAATTAGTTTTTCCGCCATAGAATGATCAAATGCGGTCCGTTTTCTATCCACCACATATCAACTAAATCCCTTGAAAAATTCCAATCAGAAATAAGTCAATTTGAATCTCTCTTGGTTTATTTCTTTGGCAGCAGTCATGTTGTCGTATCAAGCAACAAATTACAAAAACTTGGTACATACAAAAACAACATCACGTAGCAATTTTTTTTTTCCTTTTCTCATAGCAATTAATTCTAAATACAGAGCAATGATATTTGACCAATATCCGAAGAGAGCAAATACAAACTTAAATTTAGGGCATGACGATGTAATTGTTTTCCCCCAAATCACTTGAAACACAAATTGAAAAGCAAACACAAACTTATTGAATCAGAAACAAAAACTAGAAATATATTTTACCCATGTGAAAAATCAATCAGATCATACACAATTAAACTCCACAAGTGCATTTTGTTAAATTAGACAAAGGATTTTTTGTATGTGGAAAACCCTGTGAATAAGGGAAAATACCACGGGGGGATCTTGTTAGCCCGCCAAGTGCTTTTAGTAGATCTTCTAGTAGTGTTTCTTCTTGTTGAATGATACAATTGATGAATACATTTACAATGATTTATAATCTAACAAGAGATAATGCAATATCAATGAGATAGTGGGTTGATAAATGTATTTGGGTTCAAGAATGGCTAAGGTCTTAATGGTGGAGATTAGGTTGATGTAACGGTGATAGATGAATTATGGTAGTGGCTATGGTGTTGAGAAATGAGAAGATATGTATTTAGGTTTAGAGAAATGATATTAATGATTATGTTGTAGAGTGGTGATGGATATGGAAGTGGTCATGTGTAGGATTAATGATGAGGGTTTATATATGGTGAAGTTGTGATGAGAATGAAGGGTTTTATGTGTAGAAAATGTCAAAGAAATGGTGGAAGTGTCTAGGGTTTATATGAGTACTTATTGATCTTCTTTTAGGGCTTTGGAGTGCATAAATACTGTTGTGAAGGTCTCCTCAAGTTGCTCTAACTTCCCACGTTGCTAGGTCCAACCTTAACCACTATCCCCTATAAAATAGCAGTTATCAAGGAGAAGGTTGACTGAATCACACTGAACAGTCCCTATGATCAAGGAAGTTGTTCTTGACTTTGACTTCGTCTTCCTTGGAGATACTTTCCTTGCTGAATAAGTCCACAACTAACTCTTGGCAGCTCAATACGTGGTCTTGGTTGTTGGAGAGAAAATAGGATGTTGTTGGAGAGAAAATAGGAGGTTGTTGTTGACTTCTTCTATTCATTGTCATAGACCTGGTTAAAGAGTCAACCCCTTGCTAATTTCATAGAGATCATGGAGCCTCACTAACACTTGTAACTGAATTTGCTGAGCATATTTAGGAGAACATAGTTCATACTTTGACTTATTCCACATTTGTAGTTGCCATCGATGTGTGACGATCTTCCTGACAGGATACTCGACAGGTTGATGGTTGACCTCGACAGGTTGATGGTTGACCTCGACAGGTCGATGGTTGATATGTATGGCTCCTCGATAGGCTGACTAGCTCCTTGATGGATTGTATGGCTCTTCGATGGACTGTCTGGTTCCTCGATGGACTGTCAAATTGAATGTTTGCTCGAATCTTATGTGAGACTGACTGTTTGTCTCATCACTTTGTATGATTAAATCCATGTAGGCGTCCAAGATGTATATCTACTCAATGACTTTACTTGATCGTTAGTCGATATGACTATGTATCTGTCAATTTGTCGTTGTCGGACTAAACCCGAAATTTAGGCCCAAACAAAGGGCATTTTTTTCCCGGTCAAAACACTTCTAGTACTCCGTATTTGGAAAGGTAAGGATTCTGTGCATGAAGCCATAATCATTCATTTTGTCAATAACTATTCGTGGTAAAGCTTGTATTGGAAATGACATTGATGTGTACTTGCAACCGTTGTTGAATGAATTGAAAGTGTTATGGGAAGGAGTTGAAGCTTTTGATGCTTATAGTGGAGAGAAGTATAAAATGGCAGGAGCTTTGGATTGCACTATCAATGTTTTTCCTGCATATGCTATGTTGTCTTGTTGGAGTACAAAAGGCTACAAGACATGCCCTTCGTGTACTAGCTCAACGCCTTCTTATAGATTTTGGGGGAAGATATGTTATGTTGGTCATCGAAAATGACTACCTGCTGATCATCCTTATAGGTTTGAAGCTGTCAAGTTTGATGGTACAGAAGAGCATGGAGATGCTCCGGAGAGAGACCTTGGAAGTGATGTTTTGAGACAACAAGAAAAATTAAGTTATGTTTATGGGAAGACCAAAAGCCAAGAAAGTTGTCTAGAAAGAAAAGCCAAGAAAGATGTAACTAATAAAGCTCAAGTCGAAGGATCAGTAGCCGAAGGCTATATTTTAGAAGAGACGTTTACATCTTGTTCGAAATTCCTCGAAGGGATTAAGACCATTTTTAACAAGGCGAAAAAGATTAATGATGATTCTTTATAGTTGGATAATTATTTGTATAATTCTGGTGGTCAAGCGATTGGGAAAGAGGAAATTTTACGGCTCGATGGGAAAAATTTAAAGCACGCACATCGTTATGTGTTGCTTCATTGTGATGAGATGGAGGAGCTTCGTGACTAAGTCGAAGATACAATTGTTTTTATTAAGTTTTAATTTGAACACTTGTCGCTCTAAGTAAAACTTCTTCTTTTTTTTCTTTAAAATACTTGATGTGAATTTTTGAGTCAAAAGCGACAAGAGAATCGCATAATTGAAGTTGACGAAAATGTTGAAAGTGAATGGATCATCAACGAATACGCAGAATTGTGGTTGCAAAATCAGGTTACTTTTGTTTTCAAAGCTTGGGCTTCACGTGTTTAAATAAACATTAGTTTTTGATAAGTAATAATTTTTTTGAAATTTAGGATCATCACATAGATGCAACTGCTGAAAAAGGAAGATTGTGAAGGGATTTAGCTGGTGGTCCTAATTGTTTTGGTAAAAGAATGATCAAAGGCTATAAGTTTAATACAATGGACCGTGATCGCTATAGAGTACAGTTACACAAAACTGTGGAATTTTGGTGGAAGGAAAAGATGGAGAAGCGTATTAGATGGACTATTTTGGAGAGTACAAAGTTGTTCTATTTCATTGTCACTGGGTTGACATATATAGGACCGTTAAATCATACCCAAATGGTGGTGCATGTGTAAATTTCTCCAATCTGATTCACACTGGCCGGAACTTGCAAGATGTCCTTATGTGTTTTGTTATCAAGTGATACAAGTATTCTATGTTGAAGATGAGACACAAAAGGGCTGGTTTCATGCCATCAAAACTAAGCCTAGAGATTTATTTGATCTAGGAGGAGATATACCTTAGTTTGGTCACTACTTTCAAGCACACGATGCTTATAAAGGTGTTTGAATGTCTTGTTATTTGATATGTATTCCTAATGTTGATACTTCATTTACAACTCGTTTTACTCTTTGTTTTAATTAACGCTCCGATTTGATATCATAATGATTCTTGGATTGGGTTGAGCAATATTTTTTTATTTAACAAGTGAAAATTTGTGGGTGATACGCTCTTTGATATTTGTGCTTGTTCCTTTTATTGTACAAGGAAATTGCCGTAGTTGATTGTTGTGCTTATGAGCTAATGTATCTGCATATTCTTTTCATGATGGAGTTTGTAGAAGACAACATATTGAAATAAAGTTAGGACCAATTCTTTGGCTTGTATTTACAAGTCTCATATGTTTTACAGGGAGTTATGTAACCCTTCCTCGACTGCTTTTTGACCTAGATTCAACCTTGGATCTGCTTACTCTGATTGATTTATGTTATTTGACAAACCTCGACACAGACTTGCTATTGTTTATGAATTCGCTGCTCTGCAATTATATTTCCATCTGATGATGTTTTTAGGTTAAAGGGTCAGGCAACTCATTCCTCATGTTAGAGTTTGATCGACACTTCAGTTGTGTTACGCACTAAAGTTCTTCTTTCTCGAGGACATGATTCTTATAATGATTGTTTTACCATGTAAATTAAAGAACATTAGCTAACTTCGTACTACAATTTATCAAATTAGTCAAAGAATATAAATATGTTTTGTATGAGATGACGCCTGTGGTATTTGAAAAGTTCAGTCGTCATTAAAATTAAAGTACTACCAGGTTGCTTGTTTCTAGATGCTAAGTTACCCGAAAATATTTCCTGTTCGATCTCTTTTGTGCCCGTGTTTGACAACACTTCATTTTGAGCCAAAACACGAAGAGTTCTCATAAAAATAGCCAAGCCCGACATTTGAACGGAATGAACACGCAGCTATATCAGAATTTTTTAGTAATAATTAGGTCGTGTTACTTTCTTGCTGATACCTATGAGAGTCTGTTGAGGAGAATGCTTCATGTATCTTTTTTTTCATACTGTGACTACTCATGGTTGTTTGACAAACCCCCTGGTAAATGATTCTAAATCCCCTGCTCATGAGGCATGTGATAGTCCTTCCATCTAATATATAATATACACCATCTAAAGCATGGCTTTTTGTCAAAATTCTGATTTGAGTTGAAGTCCACAATTGACTAACGTAACTGATTATTCATTGTGTATTGTGTAAATATGTAGAAATGTGCATCTCGGGTATGGTTAGTGACTAATATTTACCATTGATCTGATGTAGGATATTGAGAAATGAGTTTTCGAAGCAAAAGAATATTGGCAAAAGCCGAGGAAAATGTGTCGCAACCGCTGAAAAATGAAAAAGTGTTCAGTCATGCTAGGCACATCATCCTCTATGACATCTATCGTGCCGAGCACATCATCCTCTATGACATCTATCGTGTCAGGCACATCATCCTCTATGCCATCTATCGTGCCAGGCACATCATCGTCTATGCCATCTATCGTGCCAGGCACATCATCCTCTATGACATCTATCGTGCCATACACATCATCCTCTATGCCATCAATCGTGCCAGGCACATCATCCTGCCAGTGACTCCATCCTTCACACCAACGCTAAAGGAGTCACTAGCACCATCCTATTCACAACCACCAAAAGAGAAAGTTTCACCATCTTTTCACAAGTAGTGAAACGACAAGCCTTACCTTTATCTACACAAACTCTGAAACAATAGGGCCCACCATCTACTTCACAAACTCCAAAATAGCAAACCGCAATACATTACTCACAAACTCCGAAGCAACAAACCCCAACACCATCTATACAAACTCTGAAACAGCAAGCCCTGCCATCATCCACTCAAATTCCAAAGCAGCAAGCCGCATGCCCACATCATCATCTACACAAATACTGAAAAAGCGAGCTCCACCATCAACTACCCAAACATTAAAACAAGCCTCACCATCATCTACCCTTTCGCCAAAAAAAATTGGGACCTCATCCTCGGTTACTTCAATGAAGCACTCTACCACCAAACATTCATCCAGTATGCCTTTCAATCCATCACCCAAAGAATCTTTGAATGAGCTTCCTTCAATGCCAAACTGGGGACCATTTGGTCCTCAAACTGTTGGTGCATCAGAAACCAACATAAACTTATCTCATCCTACTTCTCGATTGCCAACTACTAATATAAGGAGATGCCTAAACCTTTGAGAGCATTTACGCCGACATCAGTCTTGCATTAACCTCCAATGGGGGTCTCAGAACCTCGAAACATGGCTTCACGAGATCCTTTTATTCTATCACAACCACCTAAAGCGGCAGAAGGTTCAGATGGGTATATTCTGGGGCACCACAAAATTGATCAAACAGCAGCATCAAAATCTTCTCGCTCCCCAGCCATGTCATCACAACAAAAATTATCCTCTATCTGGTCCATCTGAGCAAGGTTCACCTAGATCAACCTTTGGAACAAAAGTGACTTACAAGAAATCTCATCCTAAGTCTACAACAATTGAGCCAGGTTTAGATGGTAATAAGCTAGAGTCTCTGCATTCAAGTGAACCTACAACTAAGGGCCAGAGGGGCCATCTTCCACAACGAAACACTCACATTTCAACAAATAGGAGTGGTGAGAAATCTGTTGTAGCCGAGGTCAATGAGTCACTTGAAGAAGTTGATGATTGTTGTCAACTACATGAAAGCAACGATAAACGCTCTAGAGTGAAAAAACCAAGAGCACCAAAAACCTAAGTTGTGATCCCTGATTGGTCTAATAACATAGAGTATGATGAGAAAGAACAAGTTATGACAACAGGTAATTTTATTCTCATAGCCAACAATTATGTGCTTAATGTATTTTAGTGAAATCCCCTTTGACTTATTGGTGGTTCTCGGCAGTGGCTTAGTGGTCTGTTTTGCTCACAGACTAATAGACTATTGCATATATACATGGGCCTGAATTTATTGATGAAGTTTATGTATGTCTTGGGAATTTTCCTCTTAATATCTGAGTTTCTCCAATGAGTGTTCAACATTGAAAGCTTCTTTCTTATAATGTTTTACACCACAATTTGATTTGTATATTTACAAATAGTGAGGAAAAGTATCACTTGGTGAGTGGATCTATCCAACCGCGAGATATTTGGAACGATAAAGTAGTGAGGTATCATGTTCATTTCAACAAGTTTAACCAACCAATCAGGAAAGGTGGTGCCATCCTTGTTAGATTTATTGGGGACATAGTAAAGAAGGAGAGATTTTGTCCAGTTGGAACGGACAATTGGCATCACATTCACTAGAAAAACTTAGCTAAACTTGTCAAAGTAGTTCGGGTACGTCCTCGGATTCTTAGGTCCCCATTGGTATGTGGTTTATTTACTGTTTCTGGCTTGAAGATGCGAGTGTTGTTTGCTGAGCAATGTCATCTAACTATTTATCTTATTGTTGGTTCCATCATCGAGCTGCATGTTTTGTATATTTATTCGTATATGTCAGATGTGGTTTCCTATTTTTAATGATCTTTTTACGTCTTAATTACTTAAGGATCACTTTCTTATACATGATGGTGAAGTCTTCGAGAAAGGAATTCTGAAGTGTGCTTCTAAGTCTTGGAGGCGATACAAATATATGCTAAAGGCTAGTTATTTTAAAATCAAAGAGAAGACAATAGACCGATGGTATTACACATGATAATTGTCTACAATTAGTCAACTATTTGAATTCATTAGAAGGGGAGGTATATATATTGCTTCCCATGGCTATTAAAACTATGTTCCAAATTTTTTTCTTATCTTTTTCTTCAATATATAATCCTGCATTTGTTAGCTAATTTAGTTACTTATGCCAACATTTGTCGGAAAAGGGGAAAAAGGCTCCCAAGGCACAAGGTCATGTTCACACTCATGGTGCCAAGAGTTTTGCAAATATGAGAACTGATTTTGTGAGATTTCTTTACTGGCTTTTTGGTACGTTGTTGTTAATGCTTTGATTGATACTTTAAGATACCTTTTGTTGGTGCGCAATTTTTTTTATTCTTGGGTGTTCTTGTGAGACTCATGCCAAAGGTCGTAGCTAGGACCTCTTTCTGTTTTGGGGCTAACCATATGTGAGTTTAAAGTTGATTGCATATGAAATGTAATTATAATAGGAATAATTTAATGCAATTAAAGTTCTAATCTCCAGGAAATTGTACTTATCAGATCTTTTAAGTTATATGAAAACACTTATATGTTAATGATTTTGTCTTCTTGTACTCTGTTTTATGTGGTTATTTAAAGACAATAATATTGTTATATACTTGTAAGTGTTAAGCTTTCACAGATTCATAAGAACATAGTCTCCTTAACCGAAAATAAATAAAAGGAGATAGTCTTATGGAGTTGGTTTTAAGAACGCAATGAGATGCAGAAAGCCTCTCCATCTTGAGCTTGATAATCTCTAGGCTCTAGCCGAACTCAAAGGCTTAAGCGTAATGTCTTTTAATTCTAGTATATTCTCATACATAATTCTGTTCATAGGTGTTGTGCAAACATAGTAGGAAAAAAATTTTTGAAGTTGGTTTGAGTTATGAAGTTGAAGGTTGTTTGTTTTCTTTGATTAACATTATGTTTCTCTTATATTCATGCTTACACTTTCTTTAAACATAGGAGGAGCAATATAATAGGGACCCTAGCGAGATGGAGTTATTTATTGGAACCCGTACTAGAGAGGAAGGGGGCTTTGTTGAAGGCACAATAACAGACCAATTCATGGTAAAAGGAATTTGTATTTGATTTAAATCGTATATTTTAGTATGCTACAAAGTATCTGTGTCCAAAACATTTCTTCGTATGTCACGGGAAAAAGCGAATTCTAAAATAGAAGAGACTATTGCTAGTTCTTCCTCCCCCAAGTCTCGAGTAGAAATTGAAAATGAAGTTTTTAATGACCTCATGTACGAACGAGAAACTCCTAAGCGGCCATTGAATTATGGTTTTGGTGTAAGGCAAAGTGATGTCATTGGTGTACAAGGCCTCTTGAGGAAAGGACTTAAAAAGGGTAGTAACACTCCTCTAGATGTGGAGAACTTGAAGGTAGAAGTATCAACAATGAAAAAGAAAAATACAACAAATACCCAAATGTTGAAGACAATTGTAAATCAAATGTGACAAGTTCTCGGTGCAGTTCGTGACGGAGTCGTCTCTGGTGAACTTATAATTAGTGCGGAATCGACCTTACATGCTATTAACTCACAGGTAATTATTATTCTTCCTACATTTGCTTTGCTTTATTAAGTCATGCATGGCAAAATGTAGTAGGTTGCAAAGGGGATAAGGTTGGAATTCTGATTGTTGTTAAATGATTTCTAGTGGAATGTGATCAGAAATTGAAGTAAGTTATTAGTGACTTACATTAGTCTCCTCTAAGCTATGTGGGTGACATAAGTGTCGATTAGATTTCTATTTTCATGCCTTTACATACTCATATGAGAGGGTGATATCATTCTTAGAGAATGGATATGGTTTTTATAAACTAATTATAGTTGGTGTTTTGGTTAAAATAGAGCTGCTACCTTTGGTTATCATACTTAGATAATATAGCAACTTGTCTTGAAATTTGTATGTAGGCTGCCAGTTGATGATTTCATCTAGCCTTTTGTTTACATTTGGGGAGCACACACCCTATAACACCATCACACTTAGTATACAAGATGAATACTAAAAATAGTGGAGCATGACAGTTACTATACGAGTTAACACAAAAGTAGCAGAGTAATAGTAGGAATAGGAGTAGCAGAGCATACAATTAAGTTAAGCTATAGCACACTGATGTGGCGTAAATGTGGTGTGTTAATTCGGTTGATTTAGGCGCCTTAGTGTCTATTTGGGCATGGTTTTATCGTGATTCGTAGACCACACCACTCGAAGTATTTTTGGAGATTATTCGTTGGTTTTACGAGTTTTTGGTGGCCTTAGACCCTTTTTTAGTGAGTCTCGGACAACACTAGGGGATCTAGCTACAAGTTGGAGCAAGATTCGAGGAGAAGATCGCTTGACCACACTCCGAGAACCACACACCATCACCTCCAACTTCATTGGATCATAACTCTCTAACCAAAAGATATTTTGCATAAATTCCAATTGGAGAGGAAAGTTTATTGTCTTAGCTTTCCAACGATATATTATGAGCTCAAAATGAAGTTTCGAGGTGAGAGTTATGCCCGTTCGAATATTGCCCTGCACACAGTCCCTCGACTCGAGGAGCAGTTACCTCGACTCGAGGGAAGTAATCTCGACTTGAGGATTACTTCCCTCGAGTCGAGGAGAGTTGACAGGACGGATATTTTGAAGAACAAGATTCTCGACTCGAGAGAGGGTATCCTCGAGTCGAGAATTTTCTCGCTCGACTCGAGGAGGGTGTTCCTCGAGTCGAGGGTTTCGTCTCTCGACTCGAGGATCCCTTTCCTCGAGTCGAGGAAGCTAGCTTCCGGGAAGTTTCCCATGGGCTTTCCACGGTTTCTTTTTGCCTAATAAATATCTATTTCGTCTTGTATTATCTTTTGGACTTATCTTGAATAAAAGGGGCATGAAACCCCTCCCTAGTTATTATCACCGTTTCATATTATTTTTCATCTAGTTTTCAATTTAGAGAGAGAAACTCAAGGAGAATTAGTATTTTTATTATGATTTCAATTTCAAATATTATTTTAATAATTAGTATGGGAGGCTAATCCCCTTCCTAGACTCTTGGTATAATCAATTCTTCATCCTATGTATTAGTAAGTATTTTTCTCTCTATTTTGCCTTTAATTTCATTATAATTAATTCATTGTTCTTTAATGCATGATTTATCCTTGTTTTATCTAATTAGCTACTAGATTAGACTTGGGTGTTTCATATGCTTGGTTGATAATTGGTGGTCATTGATTATTAGCCTAAAAGGAAGCAACTTTCACATGATTAGTGTCGCGGTTGCGGCTAATTAGTGATTTGGGAATTAATTAGGCAACTAATAGATTATATTTGATTAGTGTCGCGGTTGCGGCTAATTAGATATTAATTTGGGTTGTTCTCAATCTTTTATTAGTCCTTGCTCTTCATGCCTTTGGTTGTGATTTATTTGAGTGGTTACTAGACAAATTAGGACTAAAAGGAGGGGAATTTGGTAGCGGTTGCTCAAATTCCCCATAAAAGAGGATTAATTGGTTAAAACCGGGATTGTTAATGAATTGGTAATATTAGAGAGAGGTAAAACTTACTACATTAGGGTGTTAGAAGAGATTATCACCGAGGGTCGCTTTAATTAACTTGATATCTCGTTTATTTCGCTTTAATCAAACTTTCAAACCAAAAACCCCCCATTTATTTGCTTTATTTCATTTCTTTTTAGTTTTTCCGCATAGAATTCGCATATTAGACTTTTCCTCTTCCTTGTGGATACAATACCCACTTACCCTTGCTAATTTAGTAGGAATAGTGGTAATTTGACTAATAATAACGACTTATTAGCTTGTCACACACCATTCAAGCTATTCCTAAAGGTAGAACTACTGATACTAGAAGGCTTTTTTAATATATCACAATCTGATTTTTACAATGCTAAAGGGGTTGTACATATAGAGCAAAAATGAAACTAAAACTAGGCTAAATTAATACTACAATAAGAAATAAAAATGCAGCAAGTTGCTAAAGAGATACAAAGGAAAATAAGTTAAACGTAATAGTCTAGGAAGATGCATTATTTTTTGAATGTCGTGTGATGTGAGCTGCAATTTACTTCCTTTTCAGGCCTGCTCTTATCAAATTAAGGGCTGCATATGATGCTTTATGGCTGTTACTTGCTCTTTATCTTGATCTTTACGTCTGTTGACACTTTCTAGAATCACACACCCAAATTTATACGCTATTAAATTAAAAGCAAATTAATGGAAGGATGAGGATTATAGATTACATCAAAAGGGCAATTCATTAGATTATGGACAGACAAGTGAATAAATCTCCCCTGCCTCTCTAGAGACTGATAAACCAAAAATTCATCATAAAGATGTATAATTTACTCTTCATGTTTAATTGTGTTTTGCAGGTTTTGAATACTTCAAGTGATGATGGTGGAAGTAAATCGGCCGGAAAGAATCCTTAGTCATCCTTATCTCTACTGTGATTACAAATTCGAGCCACATTTTAATTGAATGATGAAGTTATTCGTATATTTGTGAAGTTACTATATATAGCTTCTCTATTTATGCTTTGAACGATTAGTAGTACTTGCTTAAAATAGTTTGATGAGACTAGTGTTTTTGATTTTGCTATATAATTAGCAATTTGTGTAATTATATTTTATGGTTGTGTTTTGGACTAGTCGATGTATGAATGAATGAAATAATATTTTATTATATTTGGTGTTCAGATTTTGAATTCAATTTGACCTACTACAGGTCTACAGCTACCTTGTACAATGAGCATTTAATATATTGATTATAACATACTGTATATATTATACTCCCTCCATGCCAAATTATATGACGTTTGGAGGGGTTGCACAACTATTAAGGAGTAATTAATCCATGTTTAGTTTTCAGCCCATTTGCAATCAAGTTGCACGTAACTTCATTTTTCACTCCTCTTGATCATCATTAAACAAGTTAAAGTAAGACTTTGCCTCTTCATCTTCATCTTAGCTTACTTTAATTTACTAGCTAAAATTTGGAGCCTAATATAAATTTTCCCTCTTATCCACAATTACTTCACTGCTGAAAAATTTTGAAGCCAAAAATTTGAACGGAAATTTTAAGATAGAGCCATTGCTTGATTTTCTGTAAAAGAAGTTCAATCATCATTACTCATCTATAAGTACCAAAGTTTTTAAATCGTCTTCCATCTCTAATTTTGCATCCACCACTCTCCCCTGGAACGATTTTTTTAAATAATGCTCTAAATTAAAATAATTCAAGTTTTGGGTGCGGAACGAAAATATTTACGTAGAATGGGTCCACGTAGGATCGGATAACCCCGAACCAAATTTGTACCAAAACCGCTATGGCGCGTGACGGTTATGATCATAACCGCTCAATTTTCAGACGGTTTTGGTGGGTTCTTTTTCCGTCAAAATTGCAAGATTGACCAAAACCGCCCTAAAAAAAGACGGTTTTGGTCCATAACCGCCCCAATTTGCAGCGGTTTTGGTCCATAACCGCCCCAATTCTCAGCGGTTATGGGTAAAACCGTCACGCGCCGTGACGGTTTTGGTTTGTTTCGCCAAAAAAAAAAAACCGAAGCTAGTTTGGAGAATGCCAATCCTACGTGGACCCATACTACATAAATACTTTCATTCCACACCCAAAACTCGAATTATTTTAATTTAGAGCATTATTTAAAAAAAACGTTCCCCCTTTTCTATTTCATCATCTCAAACCACGAATTTTCGCGAATCTTCGGCCTTCAAATTTCCATCCACCGATTCTTCCTTTTCGCTTTCGGATTCTAGCTCAATTGTTCGTGATTTGTAATCATGATCTGGAGTACTAGGAATAATAGGCATAGGGTCTTGGAAAGGTCCAGCCATACTTGAGCAAAATCAACGTAACAATTATTTCATATGGAATGAAAGGAAATTTATATGCGACCATGGCCATTCTCTTGAAATTAATGTAGGAGATGAGAATTTTGGGAGAATGATACTCGTAGCTAAGGAAAATATAGGGAGTTGAATTAATTTAATGGGAATTGTAATGGTGTGTTAATAGCAGGATTAGAAGTTGGGAATACAAAAAGAGAGGGAGAGAAAACATTGGTAATGTGTTCAAGAGAAAAATAAAAAAAGGCTAAACCGTCATATAATTTGGCATGGAGGGAGTATTATATATGATTTCTCAAAATATGGACACTTCTTGTTGCTGAGAAATCATTAGGGCTAAAATTTTCAATAGCTATTTATTGACGCTGAAAAGCGTCCAAAAAAACAAGGGTGCTTTTTAGTGACTAAAGTTTCCGGAAAAAGGGGCGTGCAAAAGCGTCCATATGTTGTCAAAATGTGACGCAAAAAAGCGTCCCAAAATAGTGACACTGAGATTCTGGGCGCTTTTTGGTGTCGAGATTTAACTAAAAAAGCGTCCTAAAATCACTGTTTTTGTTGTAACAACTGAGTAAACTAGTACTATATATTAAAAGTTGTGTTAGAGAAAATGACCACGTTCTCCGGCTTCAAGTTGACTATCTACCATGCCACGTGGCATGTCCCTTTAAATTTCCCTTAGAAAAATCATTTAATAAATGTCTTCTAAGATAAAGTGTGTAGATGAATATTTCATCCATGGTGTATATAAGTGATATTTTCCATATTTTTAGTTGTCAAAATCCAAAATTCAAAATTTAAAAGGGAAAAAAAAAATACTGGCTATCAATTGATTTACACTTTAATCTTTACCCTATTATTGTATATTTACCTCATTATAGTTATTTACTTTCTTTTTTTTCTCTTTTGTGAAGATTTAGTACGTTACAGTACATCTATTACAATATTACATAATTATTTTTTATGCATTTACAAGAAATAAATGATAAATTATTAAAATTTGTATTAACTTTCTTATAGAGCAAGTTTATTTGTGAATTGGTATCTGAAATTTAGTGGGCATTTTGAATCCAAAATCAGTAAAAGACATGGAACTACTTCCTTACATGCAGAGTATAATGTTTATATCAAGGTTGATTTATCGTCTTATGACCAAAAGTGAACTTTATCAGTTTGTTGTTAATGTAGACCAAATTCATGTACTCTAGTATTTCATTTGAATTTTGATTTTTGTGAATAGTTGTATGTATTTCGGGGACGCCTAAAATCATACAACTAGTAAGTTTTATATTTAAGTAGTTTCTTGCGACGCCTTGAAAATTTAAATAAATCTTACATTATTTGGAAAAATCGGTCATAAACGATATTTCACATAAAATTGTGAAAATTAATACTTGTGTAACGGTAAGAGTACTAGATACCCCCATCATAGTACATCACCATTATTGTGTATCTCTCCCGTGTTGTCTCGTAAATTATGCGGAATTATGTGAAAACATGTCGGATCCGTTAACAAAAGTTTTGTAGAAAGATAATTAAATTAGGGAATGGATTTTAGCCCGGTCAAAAATTCAGCATAGCGGTAACTCTACCTTGTTGATTGGAGATCCCATGATCTAGGTAACTAAGTTATGATTGACAAGTGACACACTGTCAAATTTCAAATTTATCCATTCCTGATTAGACAGTTTCCAATTCAGGTTAAGCTTTGAAATGCTTTTACGAAATTTCTAAAAAATCTGATGAGTTCGGATGGGGAGATGTTTAATCCTCGTAGAAATTACCTATATGAGTGTGAAGTGTGGGCCGCTTCAAAGAGAATCTCGGATGCCTAATTCTTTAAACACTATGAGCCTAGGTGGTGTCCACTGCCAAAATGGACACAACAGTGAAAACCAAGCAACTATGCTCAAGAGGAAAATTATGTGACTTCTATTGTCTTGGTTTACATTAAAGGTCGACGGTTCAAGGCTCACTTGTGCACGGATTGACCGATTAAATCCGATAGATTTCACTAGGGAAAGTTCAAAGGTAAAATCTACTTATCTCGATGCAATTTTTCTTCAGTTGTACTCAGTGTACTGTTGTAGTGTTCTATCGTTGTGTTTTGAAGTGAAAAGTAAAATTCGCTAAATCCTCATTCATGTGCGGGAAATAAGTGAATTTTAATCTTTGGAAAATCTTGTGGTGAATAAGGAATTTCTCATTTAGGTGGGGGATTGTAGGAAATTTTATAAAATATAAAATAAAATAAATTTATGAACGAGAAATTCACGATACATTTTACCTTAACATTTGTCCAAATTCACTTAATTTTTCAAAAGACGTGTCCATTCATCATGAAAAGATACATTGTTTCGTACCTTTTCACTTCGTGTTCCTCCATTGCCTATATAAAGGTGTTTATGTGGGTCTTTTAGGTGATGGAATCAATTGGGAAAATGTTGTTTAAGCATCCACTTAAAACCAGCATTCTTAAGACCAGAGAGTCGGCTTGTCTCGCCCAGAAGGTGAGAAGAGATAATCATGTATATGTGTCATTTTGTCTCCCTTGTCCATGTCGCCAGTATTGAGTATAAGCACATGTTGAGTTCGCCGAAACCTTACTACTTTAGAGTACAATTTATAGTAAGGATGCAATACGTTCTATCTTGCGAGACGTATGCCCATGAACCTTGAGTAACGTAGAGGGGATAATAACGTCTTAAGGAATCTTCCAAGATCGGCGAATGTAATTAATCACACACATATTATAACGTCAGTTATGATATTTTTATGTCTAAAGATATAGACGCTTTTATCCTTTCTCTGAGGGCTAAGGTTTCTGATAAAAGGATACTTGTTGTGCCGCATGCTTTGGCCCCAAAAAGAGTTGGCGAACCAGTAGAGTCTCTGATCACGTAGCCTAAAGCAAACTTGTCATTCGACATCTTGGACCTGTCAAAATTTAGTTTATAAAAGCCTGGAGGTGGTTTAAGCCAAAAAAATGTTACATTTACTATACATGTAGTTAGGATCAGTAGGGGTTAATTGAGTATTAGATTTATTCGAGTTGTCTAAATCCATCTTTCTAAAAACTAGCCAATCTTGTAAGGCGGCATTGTAACCCAAGAATTTTCTCAATGGAAACAATCTCATTATATGTTTTGTAAGTTTTTTCATGTTATTTATTATTGATATATTAATTATAAATAATAAATTACAAAAAGTTGGTTGGGAGCCGTGAAACAATCTGGGCCCCCACACCCTTGGTTATAGAAAAACCAATACGAGTGAAAATATGTGCTGCTATTTCTAACAAGCTAAAGATTCCACAACATAAAGATTAAATTATGAAGCATAGTTTTGTCCATGTTTTGTTTTAGCAAACTTAGATTGTGAGTAAAAGAATGATTTATATTACTACTATTATTTTGGATGATGTGTATGAATTTCCCATCAAGTTTCGAAGCCACATGTACTACCACTGGGCACCAAAGAATAAATGATATGAATCTTCAAAGTGATGATTACAAAGTGTATAATGGGCCAGAACTGAGAGATGGTTTTGTATTAGCCTATCCCTTGTAGTTGTAGAAAGACCATTCATACAAGCTTACCACAAAAAAAAAAAAAAGATTTAATCTTGTTTGGAATATCGAAATGCAAAATCCAATAAAAATTGCATTCTGGTTCTATGCTATGTAACATACCTAGTGCTAGCCAAGTTGTTGATTTAGTAGAGATCAGAATGACCAATCTGTTGATAGGCCCCAAAAGGCTTTATCGTTCAAGTCGTGAGAAGGAATATGAATATATATTAGAAATACTTCCTACAATATTGCTTTGAAGGATCTCATAAAGTTTGGCTAAATCCCATTGTTTAGTATTTGTAATAAAACAACTCACATTAACAGAAGAGTGCGTATTACCACTGTACGGGGCTATATCACTTAACGATTATTGAAATGCCCAATTATTTGTTCAAAAATTATTATCTTTGCAGTTACCAACTTGCCAACGAAGATCTTTCTTGAAAATATCTCTCAATGACATAAGCTTCTTCCATTGCCAAGAGCTACTAGAAGGGGGTTGATGCAATTACACTTGATCATGTTGTTGACAATGCTATTGGTAAGTTGGACGACTTCGAGATTGACACTAGCACAAAACAGATGGCTAGTCTGTACCGCACTGGCACAGAACAGATGGCTAGTCTGTACCACACCGACACAGTACAGATGTCTAGTCTGTAACAAGATACTCGTTTTAACCTAGGCATTGCAGTACTTCGCATATTCGGTCCTCAGTGATGCATTGGAGCTACTTTTTATTTTCCTTACTACTAGTTCAATAAAGTTTCCTAAATGTTTAGGAAAGTGTCATTTTAGCTAAGTTTCCATAAGTCGTTTAAGGTAAGTTTTCCTAGTATCATTCTTTCCTTATTTGTTTAGGTAGTTTTATACTTTCTGATGTGTGTTGCTAGATAGTATAAATAGTCTATGTCTATGTAATTTTCAGATAACCTTTGCTTGAAAAAAAAAAAAAAAAAAAAAAAAAAAAAAAAAAAAAAAAAAAAAAACCAGAAAACTATCAATTGATCACCAATCAGTGAGTTAAGACGTACTTCAATTCATCTTTGTCGAGTTTGTAATTTGCGTAATTAGGCTTGATAAGATTATTAGTTAGGCCAGGTAGTCTAGGTATAATCACCCCCGTTAATCCCAGGTTATAGGTGTAACACTACGGAATATGGAAAGTGGTTTATGGAGTTGGTTTGTCCCACATTGGGAAACTAAGGCTCACATGATCAGTTTATAATAGATTCCTACCATCTTGCTAACAACAAGGCCTTCACCTTTTAGAGCCCACGAGAGGATATTCGGGTCTAAGGGGTGACTTCCCATCTTATTGGGTTGTGTTGCGACGGACGGTGGATCGATCTATTACAGATGGCTCTGATACCAACTGTAACACCTCCAAATTTCGGCTAATTTAAAACTCTTTTTATTATACAAAACTTTGCCAAAATTCGGAGATATTACAAGTTAATATACAAAGCCGGAGATACAGCTGTACAAAACATCTCTTATACAATAAAATACAAATGCGGAAGCGTTAAAACTAAACTTGACTCTCCAGCTGTACTCCTGACTCAAACCTGCAAACAAAACTCGAAACAAGGACCTGCCCCATGACGAGTAGCCCGAAGGAAAAACACGTCAGCATTTCGCTGAGCAACACTACTCTACCGAATAATAGCAGCTGAATAACAATAATAGTCATGGTTTTATAATATGTGGATAATACGGGGGCACATAAAAAACACATAAAAAGTGTAAAACACTCCTCCAGGACTAACCTGCTAAATCTCATAACCTACTCCACTCTAATCTCCTCGATATATATATCACAACCTTATAATACAAGTTCCCTTATTCTCGTAATCCGATCGAACTCCTCCTCAAACTCAAATCAATCTCTGCTCAGTACCACACTTTCATCGTCGATCCTAGGTCTCGGTAATGGGGCAAGTGAACTGGCGGTTAAACCGCAAGACAATACTTCTATCTCAATTCTCAGTATCAAACTTAATCTCTTTCTTTCTTTCCTCTTTGCCACTCTGGGCTCTTTCTTAGTAACTCAGCTCTAACTGATATCTCAATATAATACTGTCAAAGGTTCAGTGAACCCTATCTCAATATAATACTGTCAAAGGTTCAGTGAACCCTGCTCGACACGTAGAGTATAACTCTAAGCTACTCGGCCCCATACCAAGTACAAAGAACGACAATTCAAGTAAAGTACAAACCATAATCTTAAACTTGTTCTCAATCTCGATAACAATATTCTCATGGCTGAATGCGAAACCAAATCACAAATCTTAACAGTACACTAACTCAATTTAAGCAAACTCTCCATCATACTATGCTCAAAGCCAAAACAAATCACCGATTGTAGTCAAAGCCCGATGTACAAAATCAATCTAACATAAGCGTAGAAACTGACCTCCCTTATAATTCTTTGCCTAACAATTGTCCGAAGAGTCATCCGACGCAACATATAGCTAGCACACTTATTTACCCTTTCGAATTACTAAACGTAATACCCACCTCCTTACTAATTAGAACTTGTAATAATAATACCTATATATTTCTAATGCAACATATTATACACCTTATCATATCAACACATAAACCTCGCACATAATCACATTAAAACAATCAAACCAATCGCAACAATCTTAGTAGTAGTAGAAATAGTGTTACCTTATAACTATACGAAACCGCTCAAAGATTGCTCTCAAATCAGACCATAAACAAATTCGGGTTTTAAATCTGAAAGCTGACATTAATCAGTATAGATGCTAGATGATCGATGATGATGATGATGGTGATGACGAGTTGCCAAACGATGGTGATCAGACGATGATCAAAATGGTGGTATGTGATGGTGTGTACTTGTTTATAATGATGCGGTGGCTAGTGAAACAAAAGGGGAGGCAGGGTATATACGGGTAGCATTAGGGATTTCTTTTCTCTTTTTTTTTTTTTTTTTTTTTTTTTTTTTTTGTTCTAGTAGATTAATAAGGAATTGGGTGAGATTTTGGGCCTATATTGAACCCGATTATAAAGCTCGACTTGAAAATAGCACAACTATAAGTCTACTCAAATTTTTTTATTATGAAAATCATAATTATAAATAGCGAAATATTATTATAAAATTATCTAAAATTTCGGGATGTTACATCATCCCCCCCTTAAAAGAATTTTCGTCCTCGAAAATTGAAGCCCGTAAAACGAAACAATTTTCAAAAACTCTAGTACTGTTACACTCCACCCTCCTTAAAATAAAAGTTCGACCTCGAACTGAAAACTTTGAACTCAAAAACAACTTGAACACTCAAAGGCAAATAGAACCCATAAGACACCTTACTTAGTCACATAAGACTCTACTCAAGTCGACATTGGCATATGACGATACCAATATCTAACCAAGACCGACACTGCTCTGATACCATCTGTAATAGACCGATCCACCGTCCGTCGCAACACAACCCAATAAGATGGGAAGTCACCCCTTAGACCCGAATATCCTCTCGTGGGCTCTAAAAGGTGAAGGTCTTGTTGTTAGCAAGATGGTAGGAATCTATTATAAACTGATCATGTGAGCCCTAGTTTCCCAATGTGGGACAAACCAACTCCATAAACCACTTTCCATATTCCGTAGTGTTACAAACTCCCCACTTAAAGAACGCAACGTCCCCGTTGCGCCTCGATCAAACCATACCAACATCAACACAGGTCCAAGATCCCCCCCGCTAGACGGCTGGTCTGGGCCTCGCCCCAGCACCCAGCACGCGGTCGCAGGGTTGCTCTGATACCATCTGTAATAGACCGATCCACCGTCCGTCGCAACACAACCCAATAAGATGGAAAGTCACCCCTTAGACCCGAATATCCTCTCGTGGGCTCTAAAAGGTGAAGGCCTTGTTGTTAGCAAGATGGTAGGAATCTATTATAAACTGATCATGTGAGCCTTAGTTTCCCAATGTGGGACAAACCAACTCCATAAACCACTTTCCATATTCCGTAGTGTTACAATAGGTCTAACTTGAGATGAAATATCCTTGTTCTTTATTTGTTTTACATACACGAATTTACCAAAATAGCACAGAGAACAGAACCCTTGTCTGTACCCACAAATTTCTAGACATCAGACTCCAGTTCTGTACCAACTCCTTGATCAAAGTACAGATTCGTATTCTGCATTACAGTACGCTTCTGCATGCTTAAGAATTTGTATCATTAGTGGCACTAGAGCTTAGGTTCATCCATGGAGGAGGGCAATTTACTTCATCAATTACGTGAGTTACTTAATCAACTTCCAGAAGGCGATCATGGCTTTCGACGAAGGCGTGTTCTTGAGGAACGCAAACCTCAAGATGAGTTCAAGGTTAATGAGTTACCGGATTTGCTGGTGGTTCTAATCCGGAGGATTATTTTGAGTGGGAACGCAAGATGGAGCGTATGTTCGTGTTCAAGGATGTTTCGGATGAAAGACGTTGCAAATATGCCATACTCAAGATCATGAAAAATGTATCTTTGTGGTATGAAAACATGAAGACACAACGAGTTAGAGGAGGCAAGGAGAAGGTGACATTTTGGGAGGACTTGAAACGTAAGCTACGTAAGAGGTATGTTCCCAAAAACCATAAGCAATTTCCATACAAGAAAGTGGTAGATTTGACACGAGGTTCCTTAAGTGTTTCTCAATATATTGCTGAGTTTGAGAAATTGGCATTGATGTGTGATTTTGATGATCTTGAAGAGCAAAAGATTCCTTAAGTGTTTCTCAACAGAGGTGACTAATCGGATCTTAGGTACTATATTGCATGGTTTAGTGAGCAAGACTGAAAAGGATTGGGATTTGAAGTTGCCACATCCTGAGTTTGCTTACAATAATCGATCACTTACTTTTGCTATCAAGCATTCTCCATTTGAGATTGTGTATGACGTCAGTCCATTCCTGCCATTGGATTTGATTCCATTTCCTTCTGATGAGTTAGTCCATAAAGATGCAGAAGCAAAGCTGAAATCTATGATCAAGCTACATGAACAAGTCAAGAAGAGAATTGAAGTGGTTAATAAAGCTTAAAAGAGGCGTTCTAACAAGCACCTACCGCAAACCTAGAATTTTCAATGTTGATGATTTGGTTTGGATACACCTACGTAAGGAGAGATTTCCAAGTAAGAGAAAGAATAAGCTCATGCCCCGAGATGAGGGACCTTACAAGGTAAATGAACATGTGAATGACAATGCTTAAAAGGTAGAGTTTCCGGGTGATTATGGTGTACATGCTACATTTAATGTTGGAGATTTATCCCCTTATGTTGATGACGATGGCCTAGCTGAATTGAGGTCAATTCCTTTTCAAGAGGGGGAGGATGATGCAAGTACACTTGATCATGTTGTTGACAATGCTATTGGTAAGTTGGACGAGTTGGAGATTGACACTGGCACATAACAGATGGCTAGTCTGTACCGCACTGGCATATTACAGATGTCTAGTCTGTATCAAGATACTCGTTTTAACCTAGGCATTGGAGTACTTCTCATATTCGAACCTGAGTGATGCATTGGAGCTGCTTTTTATTTTCCTTAATACTAGTTCAATAGAGTTTCCTAAATGTTTAGGAAAGTGTCATTTTAGCTAAGGGCCTGTTTAGCATCGATTTCTGTTTATAGTTTTTTTTTTTTTAAAAAAAAAACCAAAGTCTCGTTTTTGAAAACCACAAAAAGTGGTTTTCAATTTTCAATTGTCAGTTTTCATTTTCCATATGATTATAATAGAAAAAAACAATTTAAAGTTAATTTTTTAATTTATTTAACTAAATTTTTTGAACAAAAAAACCAAAAACTGAAAACGACAGTGATACCGAATGAGCCCTAAGTTTCCATAAGTCGTTTTAGGTAAGTTTTCCTAGTATCGTTCTTTCCTTATTTGTTTAGGAAGTTTTCTTCTTTCCGATTGTGTGTTGCTAGGTAGTATAAATAGTCTATGTCTATGTAGTTTTCAGATAATCTTTGCTTGAAACAAAAAAAAAAAAAAAAACTAGAAAACGATCAATTGATCACCAATCAGTGAGTTGAGACGTACTTCAATTCATCTTTGTCGAGTTTGTAATTTGCATAATTAGGCTTGATAAGATTATTACTTAGGCAAGGTAGTCTAGGTATTATCACCTCCATTAATCTTAAGTTATAGGTCTAACTTGAGATTAAATTTCTTTGTTCTTTATTTGTTCTACATACACGAGTTTACCAAAACAGCACAAAGAACAGAACCCTGGTCTGTACCCACTAATTTCTAGAGATCAGACTCCAATTCTGTTCCAACTCCCTGATCAAGGTACAAATTCGTATTCTGTACTACATTACACTTCCGCAGGCTTAAGAATTCGTATCCGGTAGACCTGTAAGAAACTGACCCGACCCGAAAAACCGCCCGAGACCCGACCCGAAAATAACCCGAAAAACCCGGACTTTTTCAACCCAAACCCGAAAAGCACCCGAAACCCGAAATGACCCGAAATGTCAGGATCAAGATCCGATCCGAGCGGGTCAACCCGTTGGGTCAAACATATTTAGTAAAAAAATATTATAATAATAAAAAAAATACAAAACAGTAAATATTGATTAAAATTTTCTTTTAAGACATAGAAGGCATACATATGATGAATTCATTATTATTATATAATATAATATCTAAAATAATTGGTAAATAAGAATAAATTAATATTTTAGTGTTAAACTTTACCAACGAAAAAAGGCGCGAATATGTATTTTTGACCCGCTGGTCAACCCATAACCCGCCCCGAACCCATATTGACCCGACCCGTATCGACCCAACCCGAAATACACCCGACCCGTATTCTACCAGAACCCGAATCTACCCGAAACCCGCCCGCCTGACCCGTTTTACAGGTTTAGTATCAGGGGTCTATGGTCAAAGAGATTGGAGTTCTTTAAACACTTTTTTTTCTAAGTATTTTAACCCAAATATTTTCGTGCTCGGTTAAAATTTTCCAAAAAAGTTTCAACGCATAGCTTTGTTGGCCACCTCCGCTTTGCAGAGACGAAGGCCTCCCATGCTTTTCGAAGCACAAACTTTGTCCCTTCCTATTAAAATGGGAGACATATTAGAAGGGTTTTTATCCCATAAAAAGTCTCTGTTAATTTTATTAATATCTTTATGAATCAAAAACTTTTAGGGGCCATTTGGTTAGAGAAATGGAAAGGGAAAGGAATCAAGAAAGGGAAAAGAGGGGAAATGAATCAAAACCCCCTAATTACCCCCGTGTGTTTGGTTGACAAAATTAATCAAACCCTCTATAGTTCTCCTTCTCTCTCTTCGAGCATACAGGAAGCCATAAAAGTACACCACACCACCATGACTTCAGCCCCATCTCATTCTTTGTTGCCATCATCAAACAGCACCACTGTCATCTAACCCATTTGTCGTTGTAGCCGCAGTCATCCAACCTTCATTCCCGCCATCGCCACTGTTGACGCAAATTTTGTACTAAGACAAAATAAGGAAACAAATTAATATTTTATTAATATCAGAAAAGTTGTGTGTTTACAATCTCTAATGTAATCCTCTGAATTCTACTACGCAGTAAGGGGTATGCCGTACGATACACTACACTGGTAGCGTACGTGCTGTAGGGGGTGCACGCGTCGTCCGCGTGCGTTGTTGTTGTTCTTGATAGGGTCGCAGGGGACTTGAATCTCTCCTTAAACTTGGTTATTTGAACTTGTGTTTGATTTGATTTGCAAGTGGCACAGATGTGCTTGTTGACTGCGTGTGGCTGGGAGTTTGAGAATTCCTCTGGGTTTTCTTCTCTCTAATTTTTCCAACCTCTAAATGAATGAGGGAGACTCTATATACATAGAGTGGAAACCTAATTTCTGGCGGACTTGTAGTCTTGGGCCTATCTCCAGGCTTTATGCGGACTTGACCCAATTGCCTGTTTTATCCGAATCACGATCCAATTAACCCAAATTAGTAATCGAATCAACCCGGATTTCATTTAACGGGGTAAAATTAATTAAATTGAGTTAAAATTTGATATTAACTCATAAGTAATTAATTTATCTAATTTACGGTACATTAACAAATTTTCAGTGCCTACAAATTGCCCCCTCGGTACTTTGTCGCGTACACTATGCAAAGTGTTTTAACGCGGTGAAGTACCGACTCATTCGATTTTGACTTGGAAGTCAATGAACACCGAATTTGTTGTAAGAGTGTTCACACATTTTTTAACGTCACCCTGTCATTTGTCGACTTGGCGGATGACAACTTTGCCCCCAGTACTGCTGACGGTGTCGTCTTGGTCATCTTCACAACGTTATCGGATGATATTGGGACATTTTACGTTATCCCGGTAATTTTGTAACCTTGACGGATAACGTAAAGGGAATTTGATCAACGTCATTTTGGTACCTTAGTGGGTTGACGTCATATCATTTTGAAAATCTAACATCTCTTATACCCTGTCTAATTGACTTAACGGGTACAAAGAATTTTATTACCGTCACTTCTGAGGTAAATATGTGTATAACAAATACGGAAAGTTACCTTCCCTTGTTATTGTTTTTTTTTTTTTTTTTTTTTTTTTGAAATCCTTGAATTTTTTATGGCAAAACCAAGACCTTTTGGGTTTGGTATGTTTCCTTTAGTGAGCCATTGACCAGTGTATATATATATATATATATATAATATATATATATATATATATATATATATATATATATATATATATATATATATATATATATATATATATGGGCCCCCAATTTTGACCTTCAATTGTATGCGTATCACGCCGCAGGGAGTGGAGTCTTCATTAATCATAAGGTAACTTGAACCCCATCCCTTTTCTTTGCGTAATCTCGTTTTTTGTACTAGCCAATTGTCTTTTTGATTACTTGTCTATGGTTTGGCCGACATGTTGCTACTCTTTTCTCTCTTTTTTTTTTTTTTTTTGGTTTTCGGCGTGCTTGCATGCTTAATGTGATCCTTGTTGTTTTGAAAAGATCAGTATGCTGTATTTCTTGCATTGAAAATCAGACATGATCACGCCAACCTTCAATTTGCTTTGATTTTTTTTTTTTTTCAACATACATGTATTAGCTGCCAACACTTCTTCTTTTATGCGTTACTGATCCTTTGTTTGTTTGACAGAGAGCTCAAATAGCATGCGATTTCGTAAATTTGATCGAAATTTTTGCATGCTCTGTTGTAAACAAACGTCTTCACAGTCCCCCCCCCCTTTTTTTATTTGTCTTCTCACTTGACTTGTCGTGTTAGTTGACATAGTGCTGAAATTATGGGGTACTGCCCTCTCATGTATGTCTTCTATTTTTTGTGTATGATCGTGTAAATACTCATACATAGCTTGTCTTAATTTGCTGCACCCTTTCGACGAAAGATTAATGGTAATAGCCTGAATCAAATTCTAACTCCTAATTTCGTGCGGCTGTAAATTGCTTTGTGACAATGATTTTTTTTTTTTTTTTTTTACAGCAATGATAGTTTCAATCTTGATTTTCTTGCTTTGACAGATCGAATCAAAGGTTACATCAGAGCTTCATGGCTGACTCATTAGGTGTTGTACACTTTTTTTTTTTTTTTTTACATGTATTTCTTTGTTGTACCATACAAACACTTGCAGGTCAGTCGAGCTGTAGTCGACGTGTGGGGGCTCATCATCGACATGAGGCGAGGGTCGCACCTGGATACGCTAGGAACCTTGCTGCTTTCGAGCTGCGGAATCCCAGCGCGATGGTGCCGACACTCAGACCGAAATCGTTTGACGGGATCTCACACGTTCGGTACGCAAGCAGGATGGATGTGTATAGTTACTGCTGCGACAGATGTCGTTGGGAGCCTTGCTGCTTTCGAGTAGCGGAGCCCCAGCGCCGTGGCGTAGCTGGTGTCTGTCACTTACCAGCGGCGAGGGCTATACTTGGATACGTCGGGAATCTCGTAGCTTTCGAGCAGCGGAACCCTGACGCGATGGTATGGCAGTCAGACCAAAGTCAATGCGGCGACGCCACATGCTAACTGAACATCTTTCATCCTCGTCGCGGTACAGCGCCCATCGCGTAGTTTCTGCTGTTCTCTTGCCATGCTTGCTTAGATACTTACTCGCTTCTTTCTCTTTTTATTTTCTAGGTAACATGGTAGTGTACTTCAAAGACTACCATGAAAGCGGACGACCATATCTTTCAGTAATGAGGCATCCAGGCGCCAAAGCTAACACTGCCAAATACAGGTTTCCCATAAATCGTTCCATGTTGCGTCCGGATACTTCAGTAGACCCTACTGAAATGAAAAAGCTTTTTCCTACAACAATGACCAAGCCTGTGGGGTCTGGAGTGTCGGATGGGTCTTCACATATCCTTCTCGGCATTGAGAAAGAGACGGCGTGGAAGGAAGCTCAATTTCCCATGCTTGGCCGCCGAATCATTAGCGGGTCGGTAAGGTGGGGTAATAACGGACTCCGCGTTTCAGGTGAGTTTTCCCACATCGAATGCTACTGGGAGTGGACAGAGGATATTCTCGGTCGTTATTCAGCGATGCTGCATGAGAGTAAGATTTATGATGCAGTATATGCTTCGCGGTACACGTATGACCGTAATTCGAACGTCATGCGCGCTTTTTGTGAGAGTTGGTGCCCAATAACCAACACTCTTCATACTGAGGCAGGAGAGTGGTCCATCTCTCTGTGGGATCTTTTCCAACTTGGTGGCCTATCGATATCTGGTTCTATATATGATGAAGCTATTCCGAGTTTTGCTGCTATGGAGGCTCGCGACCGAGATGGCAACAGATTAGTCTCTCGTGCCTGTCAATATTTGTTTGCTGCGTACTATTCCCTTACGGATGACCCGGATTTCAAAAATGGAGTTCGTGCCTCACAGTGGATAAATTTTTGGTGTAAGAGAGAAAAGGTTTATGGTAAGCCTCCTCAAAAGCGCACTCGAGAGTCAGACTCTCGTCCAAAGAATACTCATAACCCTAGAGGTACAGTTGGTGATAAATTGGACGATTGGACTGAAGCAGAAGTGGAGACCTTTTCTGATATCGGAGTTGAGTCCGACCAAGATAGAAGAACGACCCATCTAGCAGCTTTCCTGTCATGTTGGTTGTGCGTGTTTGTAATGCCCGAGCATGAGGAAAGGATAATCAGACCCTCCACCTTTGAGGTGGCGACACAAATGGCGAGTGGAGTAAAATTTAACCTGGCAGCGCCGGTACTTGCTCATATTTACCACGGTCTAAGGAAGATAACTTATGCTTCCAAGCCTTCATATTCTTGCTCAGTCTTTTCGGCTCATTATTTGTATGGGTGGCTCGCTCACTATTTCGGCACGCATTATAAAGCAGACAACCCTCCTCCTGGCCCTCAAATGGTTGCGTATTCAGGGCATCAATGTGCTAGGCAACACACTGACGCTGTAGCCCATGAACTGATTCATTCCGGCTCCTCCTTCAAAGCTTCTCGTCATATCCTATCGAAGAACAGGATGGAGTCGCTGCTTGACAATAATGCGTTGGATAGACTGAGACTTAGTTACCTAATCTCTCTGCGCACAGCGTACTTACCGTTGAGGTCGGTGCTTGTAACACCCCGCAATTTTTGGGATCTTTATTTAATTAGGGTGTTACATTTAATTTGAGAATTAGGAACCAATTACTAAATTTGGGAGTTTTCCTACTTTGGATCGGTTTCCTAATTGGGTTGGTTTTATGGAAAATCCTATAATACTCTTACTTACTCCTTCACCTTACACTATACAAAAGAAAAAAAAAAGAGAGGAGCAAACCCCCTCAAACGCACGTACGCGGAAGTAGAGAAAAGAAAGAGAGAAGAGGAGAAAGAAAGAGGAAGAGAAGAGAGGAAGGAAGCCGCCACCACCACCGCGCGTCACCCTTGAGGCTGCCGCACGCCACCACCGTAGCCACCCTTCACCCACCGTCGTCCTCTCTCTTGATTTTACGTCAAGAGTTGTAAGAATCCTTGCTCTCCCTCATGTTTTATAATTAGGGCTTTTTGAATTCATGTATAATTGATGATTTAAAGCATGAATAGGATTGTGGTATTGTAATTGGTGTTATATTCATCGTTGTTTGAGGATTTAAGCATGATTTTATGAAGTTCTAGTTGGAGTTTACAATTTAGGGTTTATGTATGTTTTGATGATGATTTTATGGTCAGAATCGCATGAAATTTGAAAGGGTGACTATTTACAATATGGGTAACGTGTAGTATAAATTTGGGAAGGTTTTATAATGGTTTGATTTAATTAAAAAACTTCTGTCCAGATCTGATTTTGCCCTATTTTTGGGTGTTATTGTGGGTAATTTAAGTATTTAAATGATTGAAAACGTTGTTAGTATGTTTGTGGAGTTGTGGTGGAAGTTTGGTGCGAATTGAAGTTCGTTTGATTAAACTTATGATCATATTTATATGGGGATTATCTTGTGTGTGAATTGTGGGATGTCTGGAGTATGGGTTGTAAGTATGACGTAGTCGTTAGAGGATAACTACCTTGTGATTTGTAGTAATTCCATTGTTTCGACATTGTTTAGGTGGTGACCTTGAGGAAGTACCTTTCGTGGACTTTTGATACTCTCCTAGAATTTGTGAGTGTGGAAGGTAAGAACATTGATCTTATAAGACTTGAGCATGTTTTGTACCTTTTGTTCTCATAAGCCTAATCGTTCGCTTCGACCGTCGTTGTATTCATTTCATCTTATGTCTTTCACTCTTGGATCTCTTTTCATGCAAGTCTTGTTTCATGGCAATGCCATTGTTCGTTTGTTGATTCATATGTTGTTGTTTCCGGCTACGGCCGTTTATAAATCGAAAAGCGCAAGCACAAATAATGTACCTTAATGATAAATTAAAAGTGTATCGTAAGAACGTGAAGATAAGTAAAACCCATCTAGAGGGGCGGACGTAGGAGCCGTCACCACACCATGCGGTTGTGCCCTTTGTTTGTACCTCTAAACAAGGTAGTGTTGTGGGTCGGAGATCAGCTACCGAACCCCCTAATAGACTTCCTCCTAGAGGTGGTTTCATCCTACCGGCCCTCTAGTGAGGGGTGTGCACACTCGAGTCATTAGGTTGCGTTACTTGTAACTCTAGATGTGGTAGTCTTGGGGTAGGACCCTTGGCTTGTCTTTAGGGACCTCTCGGAGGCCCTCGATGATCGTATGTTGTTGTCCAGAGAATTGAGGAGTAAGAATATCAGTTTTTCGTCGTTTGGCACTCTTCTGCCGATTCTTACATTGTACACGAGTCGTGCACGACTAGTGCACGAGTCGTGCCCAGTTCTTCGTTGTCTTGTTTTCTGGGCGTACTTTGTTCAGTTATATTTAGCTACGCGCGATTTTGAGGCGCGTATCTTATTTCCTTTTTTGTTGCTCTTTTCTCTTACTCAGCCTGTGCTGACGTTCTTTATGTTTGGGTTTGTTCCCTACCCTATTCTGGGGCCTACGTCATTCTCGATGGCGTAGTTGACAGGTCTTGAAGGTGATTGTTTGTCTGCTTGGGTTTCGATTGCATGGCATGGGATTTTCCACAATAAATTCGTCGAACATTTGGATTTTATGAACGATTGTAATTTATTTCTTCTGGTTTGATTTTGGATTGTAAACTTAATCTTCCGCTGACCATCGTTGTTTCTTTTCAGAAGTTTGTTTTAATAAGCCTTGTCGTTGACTTGGTGCTCAACGGCGACATAACAGTCCTTTATTTTCGTGTTTTAATTTGTCGAGAATTTAGGGTTGTTACAGTGCTTCTTTTGTTCTTGAGCCGTATAATCCAACTCGATTTAGCAGACAGTTCGGCTTTTGCCAAGTCATCCCCGGTGTACTTCCCCGTGGTAGAGATGAGGATGATGTATCCTATGATGATGCACTAAATCGGATAAGGATGCTTTCATTCAGTGGTAGCTACGCCACTGCGACACTTCCAAGCTATTCATTGGATTGGGGCGAACTGGTCAGCAAGAACTTTAAGGATTGGTGGCCTAAGATGTCGGTGCATGACCTCCGAAAGAACGTCAATACCCTCCTTTCCAGCACCGAGCCACAAACCAAAGTGGTTGAACGAGGTAAGAAGGCTGAGCACTCGCATCTTGAGGGTACCGACGAGACTCCAACAACAAATGCGACTCCGTCAAAGGAAGTTTGTAGCGATGGGTTACGCAAGCGGCTTAGCGATAGCCACAGTAGCGACGAAGAGTCAGAGGCAAACTTCAAGCATAGTCGTAGAGGAAAAAAGAAGAGAGTAAAGGAACATTCAATCTCTCTTGGTGACAACTTTTTCCGTGGGTTGCCCGAGTGCAGTGGTTCTCTCTCGAAGCTGGATTCGGTAATTTTCTTTCTTTTTTTTTTCTCTTTTTTTTTTTTAATTCCCCATTTTCTCTAGCCCTTCAGGTCAAAGAGCTTAACTTGGATGAGGAAGTCTTGAATCCAATCGTGGAGACAACACCTGAATTGCCACGTCCGAGACTTGGTGTTGGTAGGGGAAAACCCCCACTTGCACAAAATATAGTTGTCCTATCGACTTCTAATAGCCACCCATCTGCAGTAAACCAAGATGATGAGAGCGTCTCTACCCCTCACAAGGAGTCTCTCTCTCCACAAAATAAGGGGGTGACGGGTTCACAACCCGCTTCCTCCTTCTGCACGGTTCAGCCTGAGAAGTTTACATGTGACATTGTGAAGGATGCGATAGTATTGATAAAGAAACGTGTGCTCAAGGTGTTGAAGCAAACTTCATATGCTGAAGTGGAGAAAACAAAGCAAATTGTTGGTGACATGTATGACAAGATCAAACAATTGGGCGATGACTACTCCGATCTTAAGGCCATCGTTGATGAGTATGTGCAACAAGTTGATGCATTCCTTATGGTGGCATCTGATGCTATAGCAGACAAGAGTGATGATCAGATTGTTCATGATATCTCCCAGGCTGAGGCAGACTTACAGTCGGCGAAGTCAACTCTTCTGGTCGTCTCTCGTGTTAGTGAGGAACGGCTGGGAGATTTAGATGCCGTGAGGAAGAAGAAAGTAGCCTTGGAGGAGTCGCTACGAGAGGTTTGCGAGGCCGAGGCGCGTTTAGCTGAGCAACACCAGCAGGGACTTGATGAAATTTCGGCCGCACAAGCAAGTGTCGACTCTTCTCAGCAGGAGCTAGATAGGCTGACAACTATTCAGACCAATTCTCAACAGGAGAAAGAGACTTTGGCGCGGATGAAGGCTGCGCTTGATCAGAGGAGAGGACTGCTTTCTTCGTACTGGGGTTAAAACCATAGTCTTGTCGGACTTCCTTGTAGTAGTCGACTATTTACCATTCGTTTCTGTTTTTTGCATTAAACTTATACAAAGATCAGTTTATTTATCCATATGATTGAATTTTCGAATAAGGACTTATAACTTGTCTGCAAAGTTCTGGTCAACATGTATTCGAATGGATAATGTCTGGACGAGATAATGATTTTGCCGTTCACAATTTAGGCTCATGCGGGCCAGGAGCGCCATTTTTTTTTTTTTTTTTTTTTTTGTGAAGGGGTGGAGGTTATTTTGTTGTTGGTGTGGCTGCACCCATGTAAAGTGTTTACTTAAGCTGCCTACGTACCCGCAAATTCAATTTGCAAGATCAAGCCAACGTAGTTCATTTGGGGTATGCAGTTTTAGCTCGTGCTTAGGAGCAGCTTTGTTTGTGGTGTTCAGGGATAGTATCGCTTTAGAAACTTCCCATTGATTGGGCCAACATGTAAGCCATCATGATCAACAATTTTGTATGCACCGTTAGTGTAGACTTCTTGCACCACGTAAGGTCCATCCCATTTGGGTTGGAATTTACCTCCAGTTTTGCGAGGAATGATGATTGGTCTTCTGACAGCTAACACCAAGTCTCCCACTTGAAAGGAACGCGGTCGCACCTTTTTGTTGAATGCGCGAGCCATTCGTGCTTGATAGCACTGAAGTTTTTGTTGCGCTTGCAGTCTCTTCTCGTCGAGCGCTTCTAACTCGGCGAGGCGCAACTTGTCATTCTCATCAGTTGTGAGTCCTTCTTGGATGGCGTTCCGCAGGGATGGGATTTGAAGCTCCAATGGGACCACTGCTTCTACTCCATATACCAGTGCGTATGGGGTTGATTGAGTCGCTGTTTTGTATGTAGTACGGTATGCCCACAATGCTTCGCCTATCTTTTCATGCCAATCGCGCTTTGACTTAGCAACTACTTTTCGCAACAAGTTGCAGAGTGTTTTGTTGAATGCCTCAGCTAGGCCATTCGCGGGGGCATTGTACATCGACGACTTACATTGTTGGAACTTGAATTTTTCGCATAAGGCCGTCATCATACGATTGTCGAAGGGTTTACCATTGTCACTTATGATCCGTCGCGGTATGCCGTGTCGATAAATGATGGGGTTTTTGATGAAGTCGACGACATTTTGCTTCTTGACTTCTCGCAATGTGACGGCTTCTGCCCACTTAGAGAAATAGTCAGTCGCTGCTAGGATAAGCATGCTGGTTCGATGCCTTTGGAGTGATAGGCCCTACAACGTCAAGTCCCCAAGCTTCGAAGGGCGATGAAGAAACGGTAGGATGTAGTTGCTCTGGTTGTTGATGAATAAAATTTGCGTGAAATTGACATGGTTGACAACGTTTAGCAAATTCCATGCAATCTCGTACCATGGTCGGCCAATAGTAGCCCGGGTGCTTGATTCGGTCATAGAGCGTGAGACCGGACTGATGGGCGCCGCACACACCAGCATGAGCCTCTTACATTGCATCACTTGCTTCTTCATTGCTAAGACATCGCAACCATTGTCCTTCGAAACTCCGTCTATATAGCGTTCCCTTGTAGTGGAAGAATTTTGGAGCTCGTCGACGTATCTCAACTTTATGCCTTAGATCATCCGGCAACCTTTGGTGGTCCAAGTAGTCAATGATGGGTTGACACCAGTCCTCCTTGTCAACTTGGTGTACACAAATCATGTTTGAAGACTGTACCACCTCTATCGCTTCTTCTTGTGGTACTACCCAACGATTGCATACAGGGACCGTTACTGATTCTTCTGCCCCCAGTGCCAAGTTGGCTGCAAGATTGGCAAGCGCGTCAACCAGTTTATTGGCACTCCTTGGAACATGTCCCACTGTTATGGAATCGAATTTATTAAGCAATTGGATCGCTTGTTGGTGGTAGGGGACGAGGTCATCCTTCCTAACTTCATAATCGTCGAGGACTTGGTTTATAACGAGTTGTGAATCACCGTAAATGTCCATGTCCTTAACACCAATTTCAAGTGCCATTTGTAGACCAAGTATGAGGGCTTGGTACTCGGCGACATTGTTTGAGCATAATTCAGTCAAGACGAACGAGTATGGAAGAATGTGGCTTTGTGGAGAAGCGAACACTACTCCAACTCCACCTCCGTCACGTCGTGCAGCTCCATCGAAGTACATCTGCCATGGTGGGAGCACGTCGACATAGAAGATCTCTTCTCCTAGGAGGTTCACGCATAGCTCCCAATCGGCAGGGACGGGGTGGTCAGCAAAGAAATCAGCTATCGCTTGGCCTTTAACTGCTTTTTGAGCCACGTACACATTTGGCTAACCTACCAGATAGAACTGGTCTTGAGAGTATGTCCTTGATAGGGTCGGCCTTGGAGACCACGTGTACAGTATGTGCTTGCATGTAGTGCCTCAACTTTTGAACCCGAACACCAACGCAAGGCATATTTTTTCGATAGGGGAGTAATTCAACTCAGCCCCTACCAAAGTTCTACTCAAGTAGTAGAGAGCCGTTTCCTTACGTTCGTCATTTTCTTGGGTGCACATTGCCCCCAGCGAACTTTCTTGTGCTGCAATAAGATGAGGGGCTTCCCTGGAATTGGTGCCCCCAGCACAGGTGGTGATGACAAGTATTTCTTCAAGTCATCGAATGCTTTGCGGCAATTATCATCCCATTCGAATGGCGCGCCTTTCTTCATGAGATGGCTGAATGGTCGACAACGACCAGCAAGGTTGGATATGAATCGACGGATGTAGGCTAGACGACCTTGCAGTCCGCGCAGTTGTTTGAGGTTCTTGGGTTCAGGCATTTCTTAGATGGCCTTGATTTTGTTTTGATAGATCTCAATGCCTCGATGAGTGACCACGAACCCAAGGAATTTTCCTGACGTGACGCCGAATGCACATTTGAGAGGATTCATTTCGAGTTGACATTTGCGAAGCCTCTCGAAGACAGAGCGTAGATCACTGATGTAGTGTTCCCTTTTCTTGGATTTGACGACCACATCATCAACGTAGCACTCTATCGTCTTATGCACCATGTCGTCGAAGATTTTCTGCATAGCTCGTTGATATGTCGCACCTGCGTTCTTCAGACCAAAGGGCATAACCTTGTAACAAAATATCCCTTTTGGAGTGCAGAAGGCCGTAGCTTCTTGATCTTCAGGCGCCATTAGAATTTGGTTGTACCCTGCAGTACAATCCATGAAGGAGAGGGCTTCGTGTCTAGTCGTTGCATCAATCATTAGTTCAGTGACTGGCAAGGGGAAGTCATCCTTAGGACATGCTTCGTTAAGATCACGAAAGTCGGCGCAGACGCGCAGTTGTCCATTCTTCTTCCTTACAGGGACGATGTTCGCTATCCATGTAGGATATTTCACTTCCCTAATGAAGTCGGCTTCAATGAGTTTGTTGACTTCCTTTTCAATTTCAGGGACTAATTCCGGCCTGAAACGTCGTTGGGATTGTTTTTTGGGATTAACCCCATTTTTGATCGCGAGGCGATGAACTGTAATTTTGGGACTAAGCCCAGGCATCTCTTTATAATTCCAAGCGAAGACATCTTTGTATTCGGAGAGAAGTGTGTAGTACTCTTTTTCTTCATTTTCAGCTAGTAGAGCACTCACATAGATAGGGCGTGGATCTTCTAGAGTGTCGAGGTTTAGTTCTTTCAACTCATCCACTGTTGATGTAACCCCATCCTCAAGTGTTGTTGGAGCTTCGTAAGCTTCCACCTCCGTGTTAGGGTCAGGTAGTTCCTCCACGGTGATGTGATAGGATGTTATTACTTCGTCGTCCTTTGAGGGTTCTTCATTTGGTGGGACTTCCTCCTTTCTCACTTGACATTTGCAACGAGAACATGTAACAACTTCTTTTTTGTTGACCTTATCGTCATGACTTGGGGATTTTGATTGGTTGGTCAAAACTACAACACGACTCTTTGCTACTAGAGGTTCGTTATTGATGATGTCTACCTCTCGTGAGCTTTTCATGCGTGAAGGCACGCTACTCTTGAGATCAGCGGTGATCGGAGTCTCGTCATCACCTTGAGTCGCTGTGATAGGTTGGGAAGCCATGTCGCCAGTTGTATCGTTAAGAGTTCCCAAACGATCGAAGATTGTAGGAGGAGCTATACGGTCAAACACCGATCGTCTCTGTACTTGAGTGTGAGATGATTCAGCCTCATTGTAAACTAGCAGCTCACCTAATCTGCCGAATACAGAAGAACGATCTCTCGTGGGAAGTTGACGTTCTGCATATGTTTGTCCCAGCCTTCGAAACACAGGGGGCATCCTCCTTATTGGTGGATTCATCCTATCGAAGACGGATGAAGTGCATTGTGAGCTCTGTTCCACCTTTTTCTCTTCGTCGACTTCTTCGACAGTGATGTGTTGACAGGAAAAGGCATCCTTGCGTCGAACGGAGATCTTTATGGGCGCAGGAGGCTCATAACCCAAACCGGCTTTGGTGACTGCAAAATCACCCCCTTCCTTGAATAGTTTCTTTTGGGTTGCATTTAGACCGTACGGTTCCACCTCCACAACGTCGCCTAGTGAAGTCAGATTTTGAAAGTCGCATCCGGCCTTCTCCATCAACTTGTATGCATTGGAGTCGAATCTCCCTACGTTCTTCTCACTTGAGGCGTCTGCTTCGTTCGCCATTGTTCCTTTGGTTGAGGGAGTAAATCCTGCAACTGGAGGTTTCACGATTGGCGTTTGGTTGCTGTTGGGTAGAGGTGTGACAACTTTCTTCACCCATTCTTGTTTGATGGACTTCTTAGTCTTATACACCTCTATAGTCTTTGGTTTCAAGCTCTGACATGCCTCAAAAGGGTTTTGTCCTTCCTTGCGACGTGATTGTGGAATGTATCGCAGGACGACGGTCGTAGTCTTTGGTATTGGTTGCTGAACTTTGACATTTGGAACTGTTGCAGGCTCGGTAACAACCTCTGCTTGATTCCGTTGGTCGTCTTCTAATAAAGTTTGATTGACTGGAACCTTAGCTTGAACCACAATTTTATCCCTTCTTGTCCCTTTGCCAGTTGAGGAGATGGAAGACGGCAGCAACTCAGATGAGCAAAGGTCTTCGTCGAAAAACTTGGCGTCAGCGAAGTATGAATCTGCTTTGTCGAACGGCTTCGCATCCCCATTGATTTTTCTTTCACCTCCACGATAATATTTCATACCAAGTGAAGGGTTGACGGTACCACTCCATTTTGATGTTGCCATGGTCGACCTAGTAACAACTTGTATGAGGCCTTGGCATCTATCACGTGAAACAGTGTATCCGAAGAGAGATCTCCTATCGTGAGGTTCACGCAAATAAGTCCGATAACACGTTCAGCATTTGAGTTGAAGCCGTGAACAGTCATACGACTGTTAGCGAGTTCGTCCATCGTGATCCCTAACTCTGTCATGGTTGTTTTTGGCATGAGACTAACGCCAGAGCCTCCATCGACAAGGATTCGGCGAACTTTATGCCCCCTTATGTAACCTGACACATAGAGCGGCCTATTGTGGGGTTTAGACCCCAGTAGGAGATCCTCATCAGAAAACGTCACAGCCGTGCTGCATGAAGCGCACTTGGATGATTCTTCTTCAAAGTCTGTAGCATCTTTGGTCTCTTCTACATACAGCTTTGGGTTTTGGAGAGCTTGGATTATGTGTTGTCGCGTCTCCTCTGATAGACCAAAGATTTGTTTCCACCCCATACGCGCAGGGAGAGCGCGTAAAGTGGCTGACACCCTCTCGTCCTTTTCAGGGTTGGGTGGTTGGACTACCAAAACTTTATTAGTTGGGACTTCCTCATCTTCATCCTCGCTTACCGAAGTTGACGTTGCGCATGCAGTGACTTTGTCGAGGTAATCTGCTGGGAAGAACTCCTTTAGGGTGACAGGCGCCGATGGATTTTGTTCCAAGAGGTCGATTGGCAGCACATATGGCTTTACGACCTTCTTTGGCTTCTTCTTTCCTTTAGGTCGACGGGGACCCTTCTTCTTTGGTTGTGTCCTTTTGTGTGACACAAGTTGTGGTTGAGGCTTCGCTTGCCTCCTTGACTTTCTTCTCGTCACCAACGTCCACCCCTCATCGTCATCGACATCTAAGGAGCCTGGTGATATGTTTGATTTCTCTTGCGCCTCTACCTCTGATGACACAAGATGTGGGGTCGGTCTTGGACGCCATACTAGCATAGGTTCAAGACTACCAAACCGAATGGAGTGGGCATACCACTCAGCTTTCCTATCACATGGACAAGATGGGAGTGAATCCTCCATTACTGTAGTACAGTTTGTTCCCACGACGTCGTCGTAGTCCCAAGCTACCACACCCCTTTTCTCGAGGTCCATCATTTTCTCTTTTCGTCAACGCACTTTCCCGTGGGATGGCTGATCATCTTGTGGTACGCACAGTACCTAGGATGATCGGTTTTGCCTACCTCCTCAGGACGCTTTGCTTCAGGTAGTTCGATGAGCTTATTCTTTAGCAGCTGCTCCAACATCTCTGGCACGTCAGAGTCGGGAAAAGGATACTTTTTGGCCATCAGCTCTTTCAAAGAAGGCCTGTCGCGGTTGTACTCCCTTGTTAACGTATCCTTTTTCTTTTCGTACTTTGGTTTTGCAGAGATCTTGATTGGACCGTTGCTGGTGGTGACGGCCATAGCCTCCTTTGTCGTGCCCTTGGAGGTCTTGTCACTTTTCTTATACTCCTTCTTTTCAAATAGAGTTTTCACAAAAGAGGAGGTACGTTCCTTCTTACGCGCCTTTAATGTGAGCTCCATGTCATAGGCGCGTGTCGCAAGGTCTTGGAAGTCCTTAGGGTTATTTGTCTTTAAACTGTACATCACATCCGTGTGCATACCATTAATGCACATCTCTACAGCTGAACTCTGGGTTAGCCTATCTTTGCATTCAAGACACAGTGCACGCCAACGGCTGATGTAGTTAAGAACGGGTTCCTCATCCCATTAGACGGTATTTGTGAGCTCGCTCATACTGACAATGCGCCTAGCGTTGTAGAACCTGTTCAAGAACTCATCTTGCATTTGATCCCAGCTGTCGATAGACTCGGGATCCAAGTCGGTATACCAGTCGAAGGCGATACCTTTGAGGGATCTGACGAACTACTTGACCAGTCGATCGCCTCCCATTCCAGCATTATTGCATGTTTCCACGAAGTGCGCAATGTGCTGTCTTGGGTTGCCCTTCCCGTCGAACTGCTGGAACTTCGGCGGTTGATAGCGTGAAGGCATCTTCAGTTTGTCAATCCTCTTGGTATAAGGCTTGACGTAGCGAAAGCTATTCGCAGAGCTTTCACCAAACTGATTCTTAACTGCATCTGCTATCAGCATCTGCAGCTGCTTTTGGGAGTAGGAGCTCCCCTTGGTTTTGATGATATCATCATGCTCAGACTCCTCCTCGGCGTCTTCTTCTTCCTCTTCATCGCTGCTACCCTCATTTTTGGAGTTAAGTGGCTTCCCAGCCTTGCGCAGCTCAGCTACCTCCTTCTGAAGGTCCTCAATCTTCTTGCTCTTTTCTTCGTTCTCGAGCCTGAGCTTCTCGAAGTGGGCCTGCATTTCTGCCAACTGTTCTTCGACAGTCTTTGGTGTTATCGTCATGACAGATGCGACGATCGGCTTATACTTCTTCTCAGGGCTACAGGTCTTCACATCCTTAATCTTCTTGCGATGAGGGGAAGCAGACGCAATTATAGCAGTAGCTGCTGTAGCGGCAGCAGAAAATCTGCGAGACCGCTTAGGAACCTCGGCAGCACGAAGGCGAGCAGCAGCAGCATTGACGACAGCCTTCTTTGCCATCCCTCTGGTGCGGACGCCGATGGGTTGCGCTGTAATAGTGTCTGGAGAACTCTGTGTCACAAATTTTGTACTAAGACAAAATAAGGAAACAAATTAATATTTTATTAATATAAAAAAAGTTGTGTGTTTACAATCTCTAATGTAATCCTCTGAATTCTACTACGCAGTAAGGGGTATGCCGTACGATACACTACACTGGTAGCGTACGTGTTGTAGGGGGGTGCGCGCGTCGTCCGCGTGCGTTGTTGTTGTTCTTGATAGGGTCGCAGGGGACTTGAATCTCTCCTTAAACTTGGTTGTTTGAACTTGTGTTTGATTTGATTTGCAGGCGGCACAGATGTGCTTGTTGACTGCGTGTGGCTGGGAGTTTGAGAATTCCTCTGGGGTTTTCTTCTCTCTGATTTTTCCAACCTCTAAATGAATGAGGGAGACTCTATATATATAGAGTGGAAACCTAATTTCTGGCGGACTTGTAGTCGCGGGCCTATCTTTAGGCTTTATGTGGACTTGGGCCAATTGCCTGTTTTATCCGAATCACGATCCAATTAACCCAAATTAGTAATCGAATCAACCTGGATTTCATTGAACGGGGTAAAATTAATTAAATTGAGTTAAAATTTGATATTAACTCATAAGTAATTAATTTATCTAATTTACGGCACATTAACAAATTTTCAGTGCCTACATCCACCGTCCAATCATCCGTTGCCGCCGTCGTTTCGTGCTTCCTTATCCCCTTTTTATAGTTTCCTAATCAGTATCCCATTTTTATCTTTCAATTTCTAGGTGGTAGTAGTTAATTGGCGATCGATTTCGTGGTGAATAATGGTGTTGGGTTGCATGTGTGAGCTATGCGGTGGTGCCTTGGGTTATTAGCGATGTATTTTCTGGTGGATGGTGGTGATGGGGTGTAGATGGAGGTGGTGATGGACTAATAGGGTGTAGATGGTGGTGGTGCGTGGTGGTGTCCTTGTTGTTAGTGGTGATGGTCCGGGTCGAGGGTTGTTTTGTGGGTGAGAGGTGAAACCCCAATATATATGGGGTAATCCTCAAAACCCTTGGGGGGTGAAGGAATGAGAGTTGAGGGATTTGGGGTAATGGAAACAAGGAAAGTGGGGAAAGGGAATGACAAAAATTAGCAACCAAACACCCACAAAGAGAATGAAGGGATTAGATTCCCTTTCCCTTTCTTAAAAGCCCCCAACCAAACGGCCCTGACATTTGTAAGGTAGCTTTGGAGGCAAGGTTTGCTTGAATAAGAGTTGTTCTGCCTGCTTGAGAAATAGAGTTAGCTTTCCACTTGGACAATTGGTTTCTGGACGTAACAAGGACACTCACGAAAATTTCTCTCATGACTATACTCGACTATCAATTACTGGACAGGCTAAGTATTTGCCTAAAGAAGCAGCTTCAGCCATCCCTAATATACCACGAAAGGCTTCTCTATCTCCTCTTGATACATTTTTTGTACATTGGAAAGTAGACTTATTGTAATTGACTTGTTGTCCCGACATTTGGCAAAATCTATCAAGAATAGTTCTAATGGTTTGACAGGTAGCTCTGGTGGCCTTACTAAAAATCATGGTGTCAACGACAAAGGTTAAAAACGGGATTCTTTCAAAATTTCGACTAATCTTAACACCTACAAGATGAGTTTTATCATCACTAGTTTTTTGTAAATTTCTTGCCAAGAGTTCCGCACAGAGAATAAAAATCAACGCCGAAAGGGGGTCTCCTTGTCTAATACCTCGAGTTGGACAAAAGATCTCTTCGGAACACCCGTTAACTAGTACAGAGAACGAAACTGTTGTTATACAACTCATTATCCAACTAATCCACGTTGAATGAAAACCAAACTGTATTAATGTTTCTTCAATATAACACCATTTTAAACGGTCGTAAGCTTTTTCCAAATCTGATTTAATAGCTAACCAACCATTTTCCCCCCTTTCTTTTCGAAAGAGCTTAGGAGGAATCATTTTATTAGGAATAAAAGCTCCTTGGTAAGGATGAATGACTTTTGCTAAAATGATTTTAAGTCGATTTGCTAGTACCTTTGATATTACTTTGTATATGGTGGAGCAAAGACTTATAGGACGTAATAGAACTTTGGTTGCAACATAATTAAGACTAATTCAAGTTTGCTAAGCACTTTGCACTATGCGTGTTAAGCGTAGTTCACAAAATACAAATTTGAGTCGAACGCAATAAATCGAGTAGAAATGAGTAAAAACGGAATATGGATCAGAAATTCAGAACCCTGAAAAAGTTGATCAACAACGGTGAACAAAACCCGGTTCTGGACACTGAAATTGCGAAATGCAGTGCACAAACTAGAGTTCCACCACCCCAACTCCAAGTAATGAAGTAATGATCCCGCCATAGCCATTTCTCACTCCTTCCCCGGCAAGTCAAGTACAACAAATGGACATCCTCTTCGCGCAGATCCAAGCGGACCTCCGCTCAAACGACGCCCTCCGCCAATCCGGCGCCCTTCTCCAATCCCTTCAACAATCAGCCGCCGGCCGCGACACCTCCGTCCTCGCCAAAACCGCCGTCGAAGAGATCGTCGCCGCCCCCGCCTCCGCCGTCTGCAAGAAGCTCGCCTTCGACCTAATTCGATCCTCCCCTCGCCTGACACCTGACCTCTGGGACTCCGTCGTCTCCGGCATCAAATCAGACCTCGACTTCCCTGACCCCGACGTCACCGCCGCCGCCGTGTCATTCCTCTCCGCCACCCCCTCCCACCTCCTCTCCTCCCTCATCACCTCCTCCCACGCCAAGATCACTTCCTGCTTCGAATCGCCGTCGCACAACCTCCGCTTCTCCATCACGGAAACCCTAGGCTGCATCCTCGCCCGCGACGACCTCGTCATTTTGTGCGAGAACAATGTGAATCTGTTGGATAGAGTTTCCAGCTGGTGGACCAAGATTGGGATCAACATGTTGGATCAATCCGACGTCGTCTCCAAGGTCGCCTTCGAGTCCGTCGGTAGGCTCTTCAAGGAGTTCGAGAGTAAGAAGATGAGTCGTTTGGCCGGTGATAAGCTTGTCGATAGCGAAAATTCAGTCGCAATTCGGTCCAATTGGGTTGCCTCCATGGTTGATTTTGTGTGGAAGAAGCGGAATTCTTTGATGTCCAGGTCATTGGTGCTTCCTGTTGAGAATTTTAGGGCCATTGTCTTCCCTCTCGTTTACGCTGTCAAGGCGATCGCATCTGGGTCCGTGGAGTCGATCCGGAAGCTGTCATCCTCGAAATCTAGTGGTGTTTCGGAGTTGGTGTCCGGGAGTGCTGAGAAGTTTGTTGGGGTTTCGGATGTGGTGATGCATCTGTCGCCGTTTTTGGAGAGTTTGGATCCGGCATTGATATTCGAGGTGGCCATTAATATGTTGTACCTGGCTGATGTCCCTGGAGGGAAGCCTGAGTGGGCTTCCGGGTCCATTATCGCCATTCTTACGCTTTGGGATAGGCAGGAGTTTTCGTCTGCTAGGGAGAGCATTGTTAGGGCTGTTGTTACTAATCTTCACCTCCTTGATCTCAATATGCAGGTCTGACTGTCTGCCTCATTTCTTTCGTACTTGGCATTGTTGTGTTCATTGTCTGATTAGCATCTACTTGTAAACTAGTCTAGATTACTGATTTTATTGTGCGGAGACTCGAATTCAGACTGATGTATTTCATGCTAGCGTCTCTTAGTTTTGTGCATTTTTAAGAAAACTTCCTAGAATGCATTAAGGATTGCGTACATTTAGAAAAAAAAATTGATAGGTAGTGTGAATTTACGGTTAATGTGAACTCGAATCTTTGAGTAACTAGAGCGATAGGAAAAAGTAGAAGGTGCTGAGGAAAGCGTTCCGAATGTTGTTTACTAGCAAAAAGAGAGGCCTCATATATATACATTCTCTGCTGCAGGTGTCGTTGTTCAAGAGGTTGCTTCTTATGGTAAGAAACTTGAGAGCTGAGTCAGATCGAATGCATGCTTTGGCTTGTATTTGCCGTACAGCTCTCTGTGTTGATCTCTTTGCTAAAGAGAGCGTCCGCAGAGGCCAGAAGCCTCTACCTGGGACCGACATTGCTTCTCTTTTTGAAGATTTAAGGATAAAAGAGGACCTTAATAGTGTAACGAGCAAAAACTTGTTTAGGGAAGAATTAGTGGCTTCACTGGTAGAAAGTTGCTTCCAGTTGTCTTTACCTCTCCCAGAGCAAAAGAATTCTGGAATGGAGAGTAGGGTAATTGGCGCCCTTGCTTATGGTACAGGGTATGGGGCCTTAAACTGGACAGAGCCGGCATTGGAAGTCGTGGAAGTATGTAGGCCCTGTGTGAAGTGGGACTGTGAGGGTAGAACTTATGCAGTTGATTGCTATCTGAAGTTGCTCGTCAGACTCTGCCATATATTTGATACAAGAGGAGGAGTAAAAAAAGTTAAGGATGGTGCTTCCCAAGATCAAATTTTGAACGAGACCCGGTTGCAAAACCTTCAGCGTGAGCTTGTAAAAGATCTACGTGAGGTTGGTGATTGTTTCTTGATGCTTTCTTAGATTTCCAAAGATGCTAGTGTGGCAAGTCATTGGATTCTGCCTACCTTAATATATTCTATGAATTCGATATGTCTTGTGTCAATGAATTATGTTTTTGTTCCTGGTGTTTCATGACTCGTAAGTTGTAATCCCCCATTCACTCGAAACTGATCCGCTTCTATTTCGATTTTCCTTAAGCGAGCCCTGGCTTTCATGAATTTTCCATGAATTACTGAAAAAAAAGTGTTAGGTAAGCTTGGATGTCAGTTGGTAAGTTGTTCTTGCTCAAGGATACATCAGATATCTAGTTAAATATTCAACAGATTGAGCAAGTTATTGTTTCAAGCTGTGAGTTATGTAATCTGTAATCTTTATGGCAGTCGTTAGGGGATCCTTCTGCGCGTTCATTTTGAAAACTGATTCGATTTGTTTTTCTGATATATGTGTGGGCAATTTTCAGGAACCTTATTTGTTCTCTAGCCTGTGCTTGTATAATTTTTGTTGTAGTGCATAAGACATTAGGGTCATCTTGGGTTGTGTCATTGCCGTTGTGATAGAGCGTATAATTATGCTAGAAAAATTGAACACTGTTCGCTAGATGTCATTTTCAGGAAGCCCTCCATCTTCAGTCACTTGATACTTGAGTAACTCTGAAACTGATAATTTTCAGGTGAATACACCTAGAATTTCTGCCCGGCTTATTTGGGCTCTAGCCGAGCATATTGACCTTGAAGGTTTAGACCCCCTTCTGTCCGATGATCCTGAAGATCCCCTGAATATCATTGTAGCCAATGTCCACAAGGTTTTGTTCAGCATTGATTCATCTGCGTTGACAACAAATAGGCTGCAAGATGTGCAGGCAATTCTATTAAGTGCTCAACGACTAGGATCACGGAATGCTAGGGCTGGTCAGTTACTGAGTAAGGAACTTGAAGAATTCAGAACCAATGGCTTGGCAGATTCTGTCAATAAGCATCAGTGCCGTTTGATACTGCAGAGAATCAAATATGCTACCCAGCATCCTGAAAACAGGTTATCTCTCTATTCTCGTCTTTCCTTCTATCATGAGCCCCATCCATACAGCATTTACTTCCCATTCTTTGAGTTTATTATTTCAGTAGATGAGGTACTTGCTTTTCTTTTTCTCCAATTGTCTTCCTTTCTTTTTTCTAGCCATTTAGTTAAGCTTCTTGTACTGTATCTATTGGGATCCATTACCTGCATAGGCATACAAATTGTGTACTGCTAGTACTTTGGAATTCTGATTCCAAGCATGAACCTTAATTCATAATTTGTGGTAACATAAGCCATCAGGATCATGCGGTGTCTGTTCCGACTGTATAAAGTATTCTCTGTTCGAAATTGGTGCTTGTTGTGTCTTTGCTCTGTAGGATTTGTGATGCCATTTTTTTTTCTTTTCTTTTTGGGAGGGGGAGGAATCTGTCATGGTATTGTTCTGTGTCTTTCCAGGGGAGAGATTGAATTTTTCATGCTGCATCATTAGGATCCAGGATAAAACTTTATACAGTTAAGCTAATGTTTTTTTTTTAATATAAATGCAATTTACTTACCAGCGTTTTTGACTCTCCAGATGGGCTGGAGTTAGTGAAGCCAGAGGAGACTATCCATTTAGTCACCACAAGTTGACTGTTCAGTTTTACGAAGTAGCTGCGGCTCAGGATAGAAAGTTGGAAGGGTTGGTTCATAAGGCTATTCTGGAGCTTTGGAGGCCTGATCCTAGTGAGTTGACTCTGTTGCTTTCAAATAAGATAGATTCAACTCTACTGAAGATTGCACCAAGAGCATACACTTTATCGGGTAGTAGCGATCCTTGCTATGTTGAAGCATATCATTTGGCAGATCCAAGTGATGGAAGAATCACTCTGCATTTGAAGGTTTGTTTCAACTTCCTCAATATCTGGACTTTCTGAGTTGGTTTGTGTTGAGCTGAGCAAATGAATATTTTTCAGGTTATAAATTTGACTGATATTGAACTTAATAGAGTTGATATTCGAGTTGGTCTGACCGGGGCATTGTACTTCATGGATGGTTCGCCACAAGCAGTGCGGCAGTTGCGTAATCTTGTTTCACAGGTGCAATTTCAAATCTCTAGTATTTGATCAAGTTTGTTACATGCATCTTGCCTTTCCAGTGTAATAATATCTAGAGGTACATGGCAAGAGCCTTTTTTAGGTGCCATATTTACCTGTTTTTGTGAAATTATCCAGCACATTTTTCGTTCAAGGCTATATCAGCATTGTGATTCTGGTTTAATAATTTCTTTCTGGAGCCCTAGTTGTGGTAGAGTTGAAGTTTTTACTAGTATTCATAAATCTGAAATAGCAAACAAAAAAAGTAGTATATGTCCTTTACAAAAGGTGGTAAAGACTCGCTATTCTTTGGCTTCAAGCCCAACTGGGTGGGCCTTTGCGTGAGGGGGCGTGTTGAAGGTATAAAACCATTGTATGTGCCCTTACAATCAGTCTAGATTTTTGGTTAGTTGGTTATCCAATAAAAGTAATAGTATATTCAAATAAAACTGAACTGAACAAATAGGCCCACCAACATGGCTAATGTAAGTATATAATGGACGAGATGAAAAACACTAAAGCAAGAGTAAGTTACCTCATCAACAGGAGCCCTATCCTGGTTTTTAAGCTGCTTCTGAAGTGTTTGTTCCCAGTGTCAAATATGTTTCAAAAGGGATTTTGCTGCCGAGCAGGGTGATAGCTAAAGCCTTAAAGGCATGCCTGTGTAGACTACGAGCTGTATAACTAAGTATTTATCACCCTTTTTATTTTGTTTTAATCATGGTGTTTTATGGCATACACAAGACGGTTACCAGATGACTATTCGTGTTAGCCGATCCCAATCATTTTGGGAATAAGGCTTGGTTGTTGTTGTTGTTGTTGTTGTTGTTGTTGTTTAATCAAGGTGTTTGTGTCCTTACAAAATTTAGATTCATCCACATGTAGGATCCAGTGCCTTGCAGCATAACTGTGGGGGCTTCACATTTTGAGAGATGTGCCTTCTGGCTTCAAGTTTTATATTATCCATTCTATGGCACTGGAGCTATTGCTTATGAAGGTGATTATGCTGAAGAAGATCCCCAGATCTTACGGCAGAAAGTGAGTGCCAAGCCAGAACTAGGGGAACCTGTGATCCTCAGGTGCCAACCATACAAGATCCCACTGACAGAGCTGCTTCTACCTCATAAAATTTCCCCTGTTGAGTACTTTCGGTTATGGCCAAGCTTACCTGCTATTGTGGAGTATACTGGCACTTATACTTATGAGGGAAGTGGCTTTATGGCGACTGCTGCAAAGCAATATGATGCTTCACCCTTCCTCAGTGGATTAAAGTCTCTGGATTCCAAGCCTTTCCATAAAGTTTGTTCCCATATCATCCGCACAGTTGCTGGATTTCAGGTATTCTTTTACCTATATTGCCTCATATGCTTAATCTTCTGGGACCTAAAGCTAGAGCACTTCTCTGCCTGTGCTCTTTGGTATGTTAAATACTTCATTGTGCTTGTTTGTTTTTTTAATCAAGTTTCTTTTGATGATTATGATTTTTTTTCCATTCCCTATCTGGTGGTGTATTTGGATCTAAGTTTAAGGAGGTGTGAGGCGCACGAAGGTGCATGCCTCATGCACACAAGGCACACTCATTTAGCAAACACACTTCTATTTTTTAAAACCATATTTTGCAAAAAATTATTCCTTTTTTGGTATTTAAAGAGGGCCAATGGGTAAAGAATTAAAAAAGAAACTAGAAATTAGGAATTGAGGGGCAAAGGGAAGGGTAGAAGTAAGGATACGATAGAAAGAAATTTGAAGTTGCAGTCGTGCGCCTCAGTGCGCCTCTTTGCTTGCGCCTCAAGCTTCTGAGGCAATGCCAGCTGGCGCCTGAGGCGTGCTTTTTTAAACTAAGATATGGATAGAAAGATATCATCGCATTTTCAATTTTTTATGATATTGCCTTGACACAGGATCAGTTTAAATTTCTCTTTTGGAGGTTGTATAATTGGAGTCATGTTTTACATTCTCACCAACACTTGATATTTCCCTCTTTTGTAAATAAAATTTATCATGATAGTTTAAGAGCTTAGTTAGCTCTCTTTTGTATATGGGTGTCACCTTTAAGGTCTCTTTTTGTAATTGGGCGTCACCCCCTTGGTGTCCTTTTTTGCATATATATATTGACTAGTTTGATGGCCCGTGCAACGCCCGGGCTATTAATATTTAAATTTTAAAATTATGTAAACGAATTTTTTTATCTAATCCCTAAAATCTCATTTCAAACACCGGTGTGATATTTGTAATGTAGTTAGATAGAAACTCACCTTTAAAAATCTAAAGTCATGTTTCGAACACCCGTGTGATATTTAATGTAATTAGATGAAAACTCACCTTTAAAAACCTAAAATCTCATTTCAAACACCCGTGTGATATTTGTAATTTAATTAAAGGAAAAATCACATTTCAAAAACCAAAGTCCCATTTTGAAACACCCGTAGGATATTTGATCAAATTGCCATAAATCAAGTAATTACTATATTACATAACTATTTTCCATAAATCAAGTAATAATATTATTTTATTAAAATAATATTACCATGTATTTCCATATCCTATTTTGGATAAACATTATTTACAATATAATAATATTATTATATGTCACGTGTCAGCGTGGGAATTGAGCGGGTTCAGGATTACATATATATATTAGATATCCTCACTTATTAAAAAAAATTGATTATTGATTCCGAAGCCACTTTGATATTTTTTAAGCAGAATGAATGCTTTATTTTCAACAAGCTCTAGGCTCAATATCCTCGTTCTTAATTTTAAGCCACTAGCCTATATGGAGTACTTCTTAGGGTGTCGCATATACTCGACCATAATCAGTTGTTTTGGGGGAAATTGGTGCACAATTTTGATTTTCCGGACTAAGAATCTCAATTTTGACAACTTCCCAGAATTTGAAATCCTCTCACATATTCAAATTCCATGGGAAGTTTAATTTGGGACGGAGTGGTCCGCTGTACTTTTGTCTATTGTTCCCTAAAGTTTCTGTTGTTTTCTGCTTCTCCACTCATAATTTGCTCCATTCACGTTCATTTTTTTATTCTTTCTTGCCAAGTTGTCCTCCTTCGTCAACTTTTTCCTTACTCAACTACTGTCTTTGCCCTTTGGCTAAACTTTTAATTCTCGTCCATCTTCAGTTTTTGACTTGTTCAACTACTGTAAGTATGAGTCAAAACAATTACCATTCATGTGTGCCACTTTGCCATGATATCCACGTTTTCAACTTTGTGCACATGGTACTGTCAAGGTTTACATTTTTGCCATGATCTCTCCTTTATCTAGTGTCTACTAGGCTTGGCTATTAAGTTGCTGAAATATTAATAAAACTTCATGAAGTTCAATATTTGTATATGGTATCCCCTGTCCAGTTGTACACTATCCTACAGCTGCACAACCTTGGGGATACTATATGGGCAGGTTTAACTTGATCATCAAATTTATTATGAGACATTTCGGCAAGACGTAAGAAGTCTTAGAACTAAGCATATCATGTGCCAAGAATGTAAGTCTCCAGGGTACCGATCACACAATACTGAAAATGTGGGTAACACAACATTTGTAAGGTTGCCAGGCTCTGGATACCACATGAATTTTCGGTTATTCTTGAGCATTGTTTGGAGATGTGCTATTTTGTACTCAAATTTCTTCTTCCCATACTTCTATTGGAGAGATCATTTACCCCATTTAGTTCAAGACTAAAGTTTAGCTGCTTTGCGTAACTAATGCAGTTCCTCTTTCCATTAATCTTTCATTTGATATTGATGATATTAGAGATTTCAGTATTTCACTAATTAACATCTGTCTGCTGGAACAGCTTTGCTTTGCTGCTAAAACATGGCATGGGGGCTTCCTTTGGATGATGATATTTGGTGCCAGTGAAGTCAGCAGAAATGTGGATTTGGGTGATGAAACAACTACGATGATGTGCAAATTTGTAGTCAGAGCATCCGATGCTTCAATCACAAAAGAAATTGAGTCAGATCTGCAAGGGTGGTTAGATGACCTTACTGATGGGGGCTGTGAATACATGCCTGAGGACGAGGTGAAAACAGCAGCTGCTGAACGGCTTAGAATATCAATGGAACGGATAGCGTTGCTGAAGGCTGCTAAGCCACGTCCAAAAATTGGCGACTCTGACAGTGAGTTGGAAGACGAAGTGGAAGGAAGTAGCGATGACGAATCAGAGGAGGAGAAGAAAAGGAAGAAGGAGAAGAAGAGGAAGGAGAAGGAGAGGAAGAGGAAAGAGAAGGAAGATAAGAGAAAAGAAGAAGAAGAAGAAAGAGAGAAAGGCCCATCCACTTTGTCCAAGTTGACTGCAGAGGAGGTTGAACACCTTGCTCTTCAAGCTGCCGTGATCCAGGAGTGGCATATGTTGTGCAAGGACAGAGATGTCAAAGTCTATTAACATTTCAAGAGAAAAGAGGGTTGTGTATATCATTGTTTTTCGATCTATACAAATTTAGTGTGTAATACCTGTGTTCGAGTTGCATTATTCAAATTACAGTTGTATCATTTCCGCCATCCTTTCAATTGGTATGGCTTGTAATTTAGTTAGCATTTTTCTTTATTTCCTTCTTTTTGCGTTATGTTTGTAATTTTTTTTGTAATTATGAATTGGCTGATCAGTTTTGTGCTGGTAGGAAATTTTTATTATTTAGTTTGGGTTCTACTTTTTAGTGTCTAAGAGTGCAGATCCCCTCCAGTTCTCTGAGAATAAGATCCATTTCCTTCCTTTAGAAGCTGCCACGTTCACATCGGGAGAAATCAACAGCCTAGATTTAATCAAGCCATTTTATCTTCCGTCTCTCCTCTCACCGACGACCTCAAGTCTAACCCAGACCAGCTGCCAATCACTGCTCATGGTCATGGACGACGCAGGCCATCGCCGAGAGACGCCCACCGAGCATTGGCAAAGTAGGAATTGCAATAATGCCGGACAAGATGTCTGGTGACTTTACCGAGACTCTTGTGGGTGGGAGGAAGAGGGGGGGGGGGGGAGTTGACGTTATTGTTGGGGTGGCGGCATGCATGCCTACCGGCTACCGCCAAAGTTCATAAATAAACGTCATATTATTTTTCTTTTCCTTTTTCTCTGGTAAGTTGATGAAGTAGTGGTTATTGATCTTGCTAGGCCAACAAATATACAAATATGTCTCTTATTGGAACTGGATCTTCTAGTTATTTTTTTCAATCAAAAGGATCCTGATGCCCCGTCAAGCCGTCAGCCGTTAGAGCCTAACTTCTTAAAGGTAGTACATTATCATTACGAGAGTGCTAATCAAGAGATATGAACAAGCTAACTAATTCAATTTATCTAAACCTTACAAAAAAAAAAGAAAAAATAGGATTTTGTTATACTCAGCCTTAAGTACAAGCCTTAATTATGTTGTAAATTTATGAGAGTTCCAAGAACTTACAATTTAATATATACTAGTTTACTATTTGGGCTACGCCCGAAAGAAATTTTATCATTTTTGTTCTTTGTAAACAAATTTTTTTATCATTTATAAAACTTTCACTTTCAATATAGATGAGTGATTGCAGTTCAAATAAGTAATAAGGAAAGTAAATTATAATAAAGTAAAAATGAAATCAACTAATAGTAAATATTGAATTTTTATAATAAAAAAATATTGTGAATTTTTCAATTGTTTGATATGGAAAACGTCACTATATATCACCATGGATGAAATTTTCATCTACACCCTTTACCAAAAAAGATATTTTAAATGATTTTTTAAGTGAAAATTAAAGAGACATGCCGTGTGGCATGGCAGATGAGCTAATTGAAGTCGGTGAACGTGCTCGTTGCCTCTAACACAACTTTTAATATATAGTACTAGTTTACTACCCGGGCTACGCCCGAAATAAATTTTATCATTTTATTTCTTTGTAAACAAATAATTTTATCAATAATTTTTATCATTTATAAAACTTTCATTTTCAATATAGATGATGTGATTCTAGTTTAAATAAGTAATAAGGTACAATATAATAAGGTAAAGATGAAATCAATTAATACTAAATATTGTGAATTTTTTGATATGGAAAGCGTCCATCTATATTCTTTACCATAAAAGACATTTTAAATGAATTTTTTAAAGTGAAAATTAAACAGACATGCCACGTGGCATGATAGATGGCCTTATTGAAGCCGGTGAACGTGGTCGTTGCCTCTAACACAGCATTTAATATATAGTATAAGATAAAATATAAAATTGTAAGAAAATGAAATATAAATAAATTCAACTACACTATTTTCTCGTTCCTCCCCTTCCCTACACCAAACCCCATTTCAATACCGGCACAATTTTACCCACCTCAAATACAACCGGAAAAAGGGGTTTACGGTCCCACTTTTCGAAAGTGGACCCTAAACACTTTTCCCGGCCACTTTAGGATAACATTTTCCGATTTGGGTACACCACACCCTAATTGAATAATTTTGTGAAATAATGTTTAAAAAAAATGTTAAACAAAATGGGTCAAAAAAAAACTTGTTCAACAAAATTGGGTGCATGTCACCTATATATAAAACCGGCAAGAATCATGGCGGTTCAATGACTTGTGAACAGTAACCAATTTTTTTTCCTTGTGAACTGTAATATATATATATATATATATATATATATATATATATTGTTTAACAATTTTGTTTCGAGCCTATTTCGTTAAATCGTTCACCCTAATTAGGGTTTCATTTTATTCCGTCGGAGACCGGGGTGATGGTCAGTGGGGAATGAGTTGGGTCGAGAGGGAGAAGAGATATATTGATATAGTTGTATTTTTTTTTTTTATATTTCTTTTTTTCCTACTTTACATTTACTAACTAGTTGAAAATCACATAAATTGATGTATATTTAATTCTTATATTTAGCCCTAAGGGCTAAGGGTAACAAAACCATAAAAAATATATCGAACCTAGCTCGCTCTAAAATGGTCTTACCTCATCTGAACAAACTTCACTTACAAGTGGCAATTAAATTTAAATTCTAAATTTGTGTTTAAAAACACTTGAAACATGACCCGCTCAAAACAATGTTGTAACTTGTAAGAGTTGAAAACGCATTGTAGGAGGCTAATCAGTCAATTAAAATGTGTCACATAAGAGTTGAAAAGTCAGAGTTGAATATTTGATTGACCAATCATAACGAGCTCACGTCATTTACAAGTGGCCAATCCAATAACGCCGCGTGTCTCCTGTGACTCATCGTTGGAGACGGACAACTTGGTGGTGATTCTCAATTACGGGGATTAATTAATGATTATCTTTTATTTAGATAATTATTAAATGGTAATTATCTTTTAAAGAGGTGGCATTCTCTCGGTGAAACTCTAAGAGATAGAGTCCCTGAACCACCGCACCTCCAAGAGATGTACTCCAGCTGACCCTCTCACCTCTCCACTATAAATAGAGGAGATCAGGAAGTCCACAGATGATCACAAAAATACACAGAAGATCATCAGAAAACCTTGAAGTCCACCCAAAACCTCTACCAAGAGAAATCAAGTTTTCAGAGTCATCTGAAGATCACAAGTGGAGATCTACGAAGACCTTCAAGTCCAGATCTCAAAAAGTCAAGTAAAATTCTATATTCGAGGCCAAGCTACAACCAGCCCTCGAAGTCAAATCACGTGGAGAATTAATCAAAGGAGTCAATTCTATTTCTTAGAATTACCACAGAGACTGTACAAGATTAAATTCCTTAAACTAATAAAATTTTACTTTGTTTTCCTATTTTGTTGCAAGTACAAAATTTGTGTTTACACTCATATTATTCATGATAGGAGTAACTCGGTCCTCAAAAAACACAAAAATATTATGCGGTTAATTTCTAAAACTCACCCAAAACAATCCAAAGAGTTGATTGATAATTTGAATACTTTCACTGAATGTCGGTTTTTTAGCGATGATAATTAAGGTTGGTCGAGTGGTGAACAAATTACCATAATTAGTTGTGTCGAGTTCGAATCTTCAAAATTCTAGACCTCGCAACATTAGCCCTATATTATGACAAATTTTGATTGAGATAAGAAACTGATTCCAAGATTCCTACTCTTTTAAGACTATCTTTAGTGCACGTCTCAAGCAGTGAGTTTGATGATAAGACTTTCCCGCCTTTAGTTCATACCCTTGATAATGTGGCCATGTGGGAGCTCTCTTCATATGACTTATCAACCGTATTAGAATACCAAGACCAAGTCTCAGACGCCAAATCACCAATTTTGTAGGGCCCAAGTGTTATATTTTATGTTTGGATAACAAAAGCATACTCCACTATACGAAGAATGCATACATTATTCAATAAAAATATACACTATAAAAATAAATTGATAAGATAATTCCTACCTCATCTAAAAGAGAATTGGGGATATGAGTTTGACTTTCTTCTTTTACTCCTCATTCTGCTTCTTGAGTATTTGATAATTACAAATATGTCATTCATTTTTCTCTCCTTAAATTAATCATTTTACAAGTGGGCCCACGAACATGGATTTTGTTCCCCAGTTATGTCAGACAATGAAAGATCCAAAAAAATGTAAATAAATACTTCACACCACGGTTTATTCTTATAAATATACTCAAATTAATCTTCTCATTAATTCCTTCTTCTTCTTCTTCTTCTATCAGACCCTTTCTCTCATCTATATCCATTGCCAACAAAAACGAGAAACCTGAGAGCAGAGACTTAAAAAGTTTGTTAATTTATTTATTTTAAAATAAAATTTTTTATTTTTATTTTTCTTATAGAAGTGCTTGTATGTGTCCTAAGGTTATTGTAAGGAGAAAATCAGGATTGCATCTTGATGGACATTTTTTTTCCATTTATTATTTCATTGATAAAGTTAATTTGAAAGAGCATAGATGAAGTTTAGCAAGACGTATCAGGAATATATGTAAAGTTTGGGAAGAGAGCTACCGGGTTTTGAATTAAAAAATTTGAAAAAATACAATTCTGAAAAATTGTCGCAAAACATCATCGCCAGACGTAAACAATGTTGTGAGGCTTTCATGAATTCACCACTTCTGGCCCATATTATTATCTTTTTATTTTTGAGCAAATTCTGATATATAAGTTGTTACTGTCCCTTCACATGTTTTTCAGAATTATCACCTCCACCTGTTTGGTTTCTGGCTTCTTCCTACCATTCTTATCACTCTGACTTACTTATCTCCGAGATAGCTGTGATTTGGGGCTATCATTTGGGCTTTCTGTTCATGCGTGTTGAGAAGTGTGCATGCATGCACACACTTGTTACGGTTTGCGGGCTTGCATACAATTGTCGACGACGTATTAGCTGGATAGGTATTTGTTTACAAAGTACATCATGACTGCAGCTCTTATCGTGTCTTATGAAAAGCATATCTATTTGACCTTCGATGCGTCCTACCTTTTTCGAAAAGGCACATAAAGTTGTTTCCGATCCCCAATGTTCTATCATTCATACATGTTACCACTGCCTTCCAATTTCATTTTATCATTTCTCTAAGCCTTTTTATCTTACTCTTAAATTTCTTTATTGAATGATGAACTCTCATTTGTTTTAGCAATTAGTAATTCAATTTAAATATGTTATGTTAGCAAATTATTACAGGGTCCTTGAGAAACATTGGCCATTTAAAATTACTTTTATATACCAAAGAGTGGTGTTGGATCGTCACCATAGACGTCTATGAATCTGCCGCGTCCCCCAACATAAGTCTTGTCCACAGATTCAGAATAGTAGTAGAGGTAAGAAATGGTTATATTCCATTATTGCGTCACATTTTCGGGAGCTTCAATTGGAAAAAGGTTAAATTAGCACGATCACAGTAACTAATTCATACTCTGTATATGTTTATTGAACTATTGAAGTAGTACGCAAAGGCGACTCAATTATCCGACCATCTAAAAAAGTTACTTGAAACAAATATTAAGTGTTACATCGAATGTTGCTTTAACTTTCCTTGTTATTCAATTTTTGACTTAACTCAAATATAAAAAGCGAAAAAATATATTCATAGATAAAAGTAAAAATATTTTACGCTATTTATAGAAGCATTATCATCTTGATTTATCTCAAACACGCAAAAGTAAATTTAATAAGTAAATCTTCCCACAATCCCACTTTCCTATAAAGTAAATGAGTAAGTCTTGTGTGAGACGGTCTCACACTAATTTATTGTGAGACCATTTTTCTATATATAAATAGTGACCTCTTTTACATTTTTAGTAACCATTATACTTCTTTTAGTGACTGTTCTAATTTAATGTAAGATTGGAATACCTTATATTAAACGAGTAAATGAGTTATTCTATAAATTATGCCTAATTTTATATTTTGTGACCCTTTTATATCACAACTTATGTGGTTAAATCGTAACTGACAAGATCACTAAAAACAATATAATGGTCACAATGAATGTTAAATGGTTCACGTTTTAAACAACTAAGTTTGTCTCATGATAATAAATTATCGTGAGACCGTTTCATATGAGACTTTGCCAAAGTAAATTATGATGATATACTACAGTTGTTGTTTGGTGCAAGATAACTGAAGTAAAAATGCTAGTCACTACAACTTGACATGCATTAGAAACTTCGAGTTACTCCAGTGCAATTCCAAGGTATAATATCATAGGAAGACCCAAGACTCAATATTTAATTAGGATTAAAGAACTACCTAAGCATGCAAGATAAAGGCTTTAATGGAGGTTCTCCATAAAAATAGAACGATTATTAATTGCTTTACATGTTTTAATTTGTTCCTGATTAGGGTCTTTGTTCTTCCTTGATTAGCTTTAGTTAATTAGTAGTGAGGCTGTTATAACTTTATTAGTGAATCTTAGCTCAAGTAATCCAGTTTGTATGAGGTTCATCAAATTAAATAAGGAATGAGAAACACGTTTGATTTATCTCAATGATTTGTCCGTGATATTTTGCCTTTATTTACGGCCCGTCTTTCATTTTGCGATTATGAATAGAACATATAGAAAGAATAAGGTGATCAACCCCTCCTTACAAATTTTTTACAAGACAAACAAGCCCTTTAAAGACCACGCAAGGTCCCAATTCTTCATCGGTGTTTTAACAAAGGTCGCTTTCAAGTTTTCAAGTTCAAGCAACATGTTAAAGAGAATCTCAATGCAAGCACTTCTAATATTATCATATTATAGAAGTCGTGTATAGCCCTTCATTGATGGACACTTGGCACAATGTTATTGAATATAATTAAATAACTGTTATTGATATTAGGATATGAAAATACATATAAAATATTAAAATAGCGATAAGGAAAATTAATAAAAAAATATATACATATTATAATTGGTTGAAATTTTAAATAATTTTAACTTACATAGAGAAAAAGGAAAGTTTTAAAATCTATTAGGAGTGAAAAATATTAAATGGTTGAACAACTTAATAAAAATGATTTTCAATCTATGTAAAGTATATGATTATCTTCCAATTTGTAATTTAAATCATAATTATTGTGACATATTTTTCATTTCGCAATACATCATAATATCTTAAAAAAAACAGGGGTCCAAAATGAATGTGCAAAATCTGAAATTAAAATGATTTCCAATTTATGCAAAGTATATGATTATCTTCCAATTTAATCATGATAACATGATATTTGTGACACATTTTCATTTTGCAATACATCTTAGTATATTTCAGAAAAAGAGGTCCACGATGATTGTGCAAATTAAACCATTGAAAATTGGAGAAAGTAAGGTGAATTTATATTAGTTTAAAAAGTGATTTAAACGTTATCCGTTTACTAATTTTGCCAATTTGACTCTTTGTATAAGTGTCGAAAAAGTTTTGTTTCAAAAATAATCAACTAGATTAAGCAATTTGTTTAGAATATACTACTCATTAGTAAAACAACTATGTCATACAAAGAGTTAATAATTGGTTTATGAATAGGCTTGGACATTTTTTTTGTAACTTGTTTGGTATAGAAGACGGAATTAGACCGAAAGAATTGGAAGGAAGAGAAAGGAACGGAAAGGAAAAGAAGAGAAAGGAACGGAAAGGAAAAGAAGAGAAAGGAAGGGAACTAACTTTTTTTCGTTTGGTTTTCATATTGAAAATTTGAAGGAATTGGAAGGAAATTGGGTGGTTTTATGCTTTAAATAAATTGTCTTTCCTTCCAATTTCGTTCGTTTTGGGAGGAAAAGGAAATGGCAGTTTAATGAAGGATGATTTCCTTCCATTTCCTTTCCTTTCTTTCCACTTCCCATGTTTTTCTACGAATCAAATGTTGGAGAGTAGTAAAATCCATTCCCCTTCCTTTCATTTTCATTTACTTCCTTTCCACCAAACAAGCTGTAATAGTATTGGTTCATAAATTTGTCTACACAATTTGTTTTTTTTTTCTCTCTCTCTCTCCCCCTCTCTCTCTCCCTCGCTCTCTCTCTGTTTTGGCTTTTGACTCCTATTGTTCCATATGTTTCAAAAGTTTCATTCTCTTATAAGAACCGAAATCAAGTTCGAGTTGGACATTATTGTGTTATGTAGTATTGGTTCATGAATAGGGTTGTGTTGAGTTAGGTTCTACTATGTCGAGTTTTTGGAGCTCTCGGATCATATATCACCTTTGATGCAAACAATTAGACTAAATAATACTTTGAAATGACCATATAATAGGCCCTGAAAAATATTTATATTAATTTATAACATTACAACTAAAGTGTAATATTTCCATACATTAGATAAGGTTCAATACCTGACATTTACGTGTAAATTAAAGTCTAATTTTCTAACAATGATAATCAACCTCTTTGGTGAATAGGATTGAAATAAATTCCCAAATTTGGACCCTTGTCTTCGATCTAGCCTAGCTATAGGCAAGATAGCTAGTCATGTTGGTACCCCCATATGTGCAAATGAATACACCACCAACAAACACAAAAATCTCATTTGCTATAGTCCTAATTGAGGTGAATATCACAAACGATCTACCAGAGAGCATGCTTATTAATACACCCTTTGGAAAACAAATTCAGTAGCAAATTACTTATGAGTGGGTTCCTTTTTACTGCTTCTCCTATAAGAAGATGGCACATACACATGGGAGTTGCAGAAAGGGGAAGAAACCAACAGCTGGATCAAAGAAAGTGTATGTGCCTGCCAAAGAGAAGCCTGCAATGGAGGAAAAGCAGACAGAAACTGAGATACAAGCAACAACACCAGCCCAGCAGCCTGAAACAATCTTTACAACATCATCATTCTCCTACATTGAAGCTGATGGCTTCACTCTGGTTGCAAAAAGGAAGAGTGTCTCTCAGATTATAGATGAAAAATATGCTAACCTAGCAAATCAAGGGTTTCGGTCTCTCCTTGTGGAACCTATAGAGCTATTTCCGGATCACCAAGGGAATGTGGGAGAAATAGATGACAACAACAACAACAAGTCCATAATAATGGGAGAATTTGGATCTTATGGAGACAACAACAAGTCCAGTTTGATGTTATAACGAAACCTTCTCAAATGATTCACTATATTATTAAACACCTTAACTCCCAAAGAAGGTTTCAGGTCACCTTTCTTTATGCTGCAAACAGGGGTGATCTTAGGAGGAATTTATGGAAGGATATCTGAGGGTTGGATAAAAACTCAGACGCATGGATTTTATTGGGGGATTTCAATGTTGTTCTAAATGTGGAGGAAAGGATCAGTGTGGCAGACCCTGTTATGAGGGATATAGAATATTTTGCTAAATGTGTTGCTCACAATAAGCTTGTTGATTTGCCAATACAAGGTCATCACTTCACATGGACAAACGAATGAGGCCCACCAGATAAAGGATGGTGCAAACTGGATTGAGAAATGGTAAATAGTGTTGGGATAAATCAATATCCTACAACAATTACTCTGTCTCAGGGTCCAGGATTCAGTGATCATTCACCAGTTCTGGTGAATATACCGTTCAACAGCAACCCAGCCAGTCATAAGACCATTCAAATACTTGAATTATTGGAGTCTCTCTCATAAATTCAAGGATGTAGTAAAAGAAGCTTTGGGAGATGATAGGAGGGGATGTAACATGTTCAGATTAATGCATAAACTGAAGCAAGTGAAGAACAAGCTGAAAATGCTTAACAAAGTGGAATTATCTGGTTTGCTTGGTAGGGTGAGGAATAAAGAAGATCAGCTCCTCTCCTGTAAGCAGAAATGCATAATGACCGAGTGAACATGGCTAAGATTTTGGAAGAGAAGGAGCTCAATGCCAAATACATTAAGCTAAAGGGTAGAGTTTAGTATGATGACTTAAAGGCCAAGGCACAAGATGTCAAACAAGCTGATTCCAACTATAGATATTTCTATGCCAAGATAGCTGAGAAGAAAATCAGGAGTGCCATTTCGACAACTGCTGGTATACAAGTGAATGTGCATAGGGAAGTAGCTGATGCTTTCATAGACTACTATACCTCATTGCTAGGTACTGAATCAAGCACTTAAACCTACCCTTGAACACTCATCACTTTAGGAGAAATGCTCACAGACCAGCACAGAGCTAGTTTGACAACTCCCATAACCAACCATGTGATTAAAGCAGCTCTGAAGACCATTGACCTTAACAAAAGTCCAGGTCCAGACGGTTTCTCCTTTGAATTTTTCGTTGAAGCTTGGGATATAGTAGAAGATTTATATTGTGATGTTGTAAAGGAGATTTTCCTCACAGGAAAAATGCTGAAACAAACAAACTCCACTCTGATCTCACTTATTCCAAAGGGTAAAACTCCTCAAACTGTTGCTGATTTCAGACCTCTCTCATGTTGTAGTACCATATACAAAACCATTAGCAAGATATTAGCTCTTAGAATGAAGGAGGTACTACCTGAGATTGTAGGAATGGAGCAAGTTGTTTTTGTTAGACACAGACAACTCTTTGATAACACAATGCTAGCCCATGAATTAGAAAGGAAATATGGAAGGAGGGGTATTTCACCGAGATGCATTATAAAAGTTGATAGCATAACTATTTTCATGGGATTTTGACAACAGTACCCTTAACTATTTTTGATTCCCTGCTCAATTTACTCACTGGGTAATCTCATGCATCACTTCTTTTCACATCCTAGGTTCGTAGGATCCTATAAAAAAATCTTGCTGGCGACCCCAATTCCAATAAAAATAGGGAGACCTAATCGGTCCACCCCCAGGCCGGAACGGTATCTCACACCCGCTGCGTGGGCCGTGCATGCAAACTAGTTACCTTGATTCCTAAAAAAACAAATGCTTCTACAGTCATGGAATATCGACCTATCTCCTGCTGCAAATGTTACACTACGGAATCTGGAAAGTGGTTTATAGAGTTGGTGTAACACTACGGAATATGGAAAGTGGTTTATGGAGTTGGTTTGTCCCACATTGGTAAATTAAGACTCATATGATCAGTTTATAATAGATTCCTACCATCATACTACCAACAAGGCCTTCATCTTTTAAAGCCCACGTGAGGATATTCGGGCTTAAGGGGTGACTTCCCAGCTTATTGGGTTGTGTTGCGACGTATGATGGATCGGGCTATTACAGTTGGTTTGTCCCACAGTGGGAAATTAAGGCTCATATGATCAGTTTATAATACATTCCTACCATCATACTACCAACAAGGCCTTCACCTTTAAGAGCCCCGAGAGGATATATGGGTCGAAGAGGTGACTACCCATCTTATTGGGCTGTGTTGCGACGGACGGTGGATCGGACTATTACAGATGATATCAAAGCAACCATGCGACAACGTGCTGGCTGATGGGGCGAGGCCCAGACCAGCCGTCTAGCGGGGGAGATCCTGGACCTGTGTTGATGTTGGTATGGTTTGGCCGAGGCGCAACGGGGACGTTGCGTTCTCTAAGTGGGAGAGTATGTAACACTACGGAATTTCGAAAGTGGTTTATAGAGTTGGTTTGTCCCACATTGGGAAATTAAGGCTCATATGATCAGTTTATAATAGATACCTACCATCATACTACCAACAAGACCTTCACCTTTTAGAGTTCGGAGAGGATATATGGGCCTAAGAGGTGACTACCCATCTTATTGGGCTGTGTTGCGACGGACAGTGGATCGTGCTATTAAAGCAAAACTGTTTATAAGACCATTAGTAAAATACTGGCAGAGAGGTTAAAATTGGTGTTGCCTAACATTGTGGGAGAAGAGCAAGCTGCCTTCACTAATGGCAAGAACTTATTTCAAAATGTGATTCTTTCCCAAGCCTTTATCAAGAGATAGTCTCAAAAGAATGTTTCCAAGAGGTGTATGATAAAGGTAGATATCAAAAAAGTCTTTGACTCTCTTAATTGGAATTTCATCAGTTAGATGCTGCATACGTTTAAATTTCCTCCGAAATTCTCAAACTGGATGATGGCATTTATCACCACAACCTGGTTTTCTTTGAAGATCAATGGTGTTGCTAAAGGGTTCTTTCCAGGGAGGAGTGGGGTTAGGCAGGGAGACCCAATCTCCCCTTACATCTTTGTTATAAGTATGGAGATTTTAGCTCGGATGCTCAGGAAACTCCATAGCTACCCAAACATCACCTATCATCCAAAATGTGGAAAATTGATGCTCACTCATCTCACATTTGCCGATGATTTGATGATTTTCACTAGGGGTGATGTACCCTCTACAAAGGTAGTGGTACAAAGTCTAGATATCTTTGCTAAGATCTCAGGTGTAATTGCTACTTCAGTAAAAACTAAAATCTACTTTGGAGGGGTGAATGATGATCTGAAGGACCAAATTTTGGAAGTTTTCGATTTCTCTGAAGGGAAAGTCCCCTCTAGATACCTGGGGGTTCCACTAAATAACTCAAGATTGGTCTATGAGATATACAATTCCCTGCTTCTCAAGATCAAAGCAAAAGTTATGCTTTGGACAAGCCAATTCCTCACCTATGCTGGGAAAAGACTCCTTATTAACTCTATTGTTTTGGGATGGAGAACTTTTGGTGTTCAAGTATTCTTCTCCCAAAAGGTGTTGTGAAGAGTTTTAAAAAAATCTACAGATATTTTATGTGGGGAATATAAGAATATCAGAGACAAATGGTGTTTAAGAGCTGGTCTAGTTCTTGTTCACCAAGATAGGAAGGTGGTTTTCACATTAAGGAGGTACTGAGTTGGAACAAGGCATTGATTTTGACAAGCTAGAAAGTCGTTATTCCTAGTCAAATTACCACTATTCCTACTAAACTAGCAAGGGTAAGTGGGTATTGTATCCACAAGGAAGAGGGATAGCCTAATATGCAATTCTAATGCGGAAATGAAATAAACAAAAGAAATAAACAATTAAAAAGGGGGGTTTTGGTTTGAGTTTTGAGTAAAAGCGAAATAAATGAAATATCAATTTGATTAAAGCGACTCTCGGTGATAGTTTCTTCTAACATCCTAGTATAGTAAGTTTTACCTCTCTCTAATATTACTAATTCATTAATAATCCCGATTTTAACCAATTAATCCTCTTTTATGGGGAAGTTGAGCAACCGCTACCAAATTCCCCTCCTTTTAGTTCTAAATTGTCTAGTGACCACTCAAACAAATCACAACCAAAGGCATGAAAAGCAAGGATTAATAAAGGATTAAGAACAACCCAAATTAGTATCTAATTAGCCGCAACCGCGACACTAATCAAATCTAATATATTAGTTGCCTAATTAATTCCTCAATCACTAATTAGCCGCAACCGCGACACTAATCATGTGAAAGTTGCTTCCTTTAGGGTTAATAATCAATGACCATCAACAATTAACCAAGCATATGAAATACCCAAATCAATCCAATCAACCAGTTAGATAAAATAAAGGTAAATCAAGCAATTAAAGAACAAGGAATTAATTATAATAAAATTAAAGGCAAATTAGAGAGAAAAATACTTAGTAATACTCCCTCCATTTCATTCATTTGTTTACGTCGGGCCGGGTTTTGTGAGGGGAACCCAAGCCCAACGTAAACAAATGAATGAAATGGAGGGAGTACATAGGATGAAGAATTTGATTACACCAAGAGTCTAGGAAGGGGATTAGCCTCCCATATTAATTATCACAACAAGATTTAAGATGGAAATCATAATGAAAATACTATTTCTCACTAATCTCTCCTTAAGTTTCTCTCTCTAGAAAATAAGAACAAGATACAAAATATAATGAAAAGTGATTAGTATCATTGAGGGGTTCAAGCCCCTTTATTAAGTCTAAGGACAAAGCACTAAAAGACGAATTAGATATTTTTTAGGCAAAAAAGAAACCGTCGGAAGCCCATGGGAAACTTCCCAGAAGCTAGCTTCCTCGACTCGAGGAAAGAAATCCTCGAGTCGAGCGACGGAATCCTCGACTCGAGGAACACTCTCCTCGAGTCGAGCGAGGAAATCCTCGACTCGAGGACACACTCCCTCGAGTCGAGGAAATTGATTCCTCTTTTCTTTTCTTCTTCTCTCGAGCTAATGTAAATCCCGATGCATAGACGAGCTAACTTCTCCTCGAAACCCGCTCCAAGTCATAGCTCGATCTTCTATTTACATCCAAGAGCCGCCAAAGGGTCTTGAGCACCGAAATCCCGTAAAACCATCAAATAAGCTCCAAAATTACTCCGAATTAAATGATCTACGAATGACGATAAAACCACGCCCAAATAACCCTAAAATGCCTAAAACATGCGGATTACACACTACATTTTACACCGTATCAAACTCCCCCATGCTTAGACCATTACTCGTCCTCCAGTTATCCAATTCTCCAGACTTAACACCTAGGTCTCCCCTATAGCACAAGGCGATTTACAATTATCGAACTCCTCCAAAACAAAGAACCGCAAGCCAACCAAAACAATCAAACGGTGCTAGCTAGAGTTGGAGTGGATGAAATACTCAACACCCCAACTCTAACCATCTTATCCTCCCTTCTCACACACTCTAAGTTAGGGGAACTAACCCCCACTTGGCTCACTACTCCCTCAAAATCATGCTCGAAATGAAGTTATCGAACACGACTCACCTCTTATCAATCCACCGGCGCCCCGATCATCACAACGGAAGAGGATTTCTAACCTAGGGTCACCAATTACTATCTCTGAACCTCCTTATAACTCCCGTAGTGATCCTAACCCATTACGCCCCAACTCCTCTTCTTATGTCGCCCGCCATGGATTACCTTTTTTTTCTTCTTTTTTTTCATTTTTTTTTTTTTTACGGAAAAGAAAAACACACCTATATTACAAACAACGTGACAAATGCCAAAATCGAATTACATTACAATGCCAAGCATTTCCCCCATGCTTAAACCCCGTCATTGCCCACAATGACAAACCAACAACGATAAAAATAGGCAACAACGAACTAATGGGAGTACAAACCGCCTCATCTCATCAAAGAAGCACGGGCACTCGGGTCAAGAGACACCCACTCTAACTCACTCCCCTATTCCCCCTCTTGGAAATGTATCCACCCTCGTCTCACTACTACATCGCCCTCATGAACAATAAGCACAACACGTCCTCCTCCCAAAACTACCAACCATCCAAAAACAACCCAAACCAAAATGAACCAACAAGCCTATTTAGTGGTTTAAGGGGTAAAATGGGGTGGGTAGAACAAGAATTACGCGGGGGAGCAAACGCGAAGGGGCACAAAGAGAGATGGTATAGAAACAAGCTAGTGAAACGGGTGGGGAGTAGTGGTTAGAATCGTGAAAGAGAGAAAATTTAAAGGGAAAGAAATACATACCTCGTGAGAGCTCCATTCCCTCAATTACCGTCAAAGCAAGTGGCTCATGGTCAAAAAACCGGTAGAAGAGCCACTCTCTCACCTCACAACCCCGTCTTCCTCAAAATACGTCGCCTCCTATCACCTTACAAACTCCCATCTCCCTCGTGTGTTTGTTGGAGCATAATGACCCCACACCAAAAGTTGTCCAAAAACCGGTAGAAGGCCATTTTGTGAATATTTTGTGAGTTTAGGGTCAAATCTTTTGACTCCTCCGAAAGATTGGCAAATGTCGTGATCCAAAAAAACAATAAAATAAAATAAAAAATAAAAATAAAAACACACACACACAAAACAAACTAGGAAATCGGTTATGCAAACAAAATATAAACAAGCAAGATATCCCCTCCCCCATGCTTAAAACATGTGAATACTCATCGAAACAAAGCATAAAGAGAGGGGGAAGGTGTAACTCACTGAGGGGGGCCGCGTGGGCGGAATTGCTGCCCACTGATGGAGAGGAGGCAAAGGTGCTCATTGATCTCCGCGAAGTTGGGGGCTTCGTAGTACGGCGTCTGAGCCCTCACTTGGAGGCTATGGTTAGCCTCCAAAAACATCATCATGCGCTCTGTCTGGGCCTCCTGGACCATCAACCTGTGGTCCATGCCGTCTAGCCGATGGCCAATATCCGTCCTCCACGTCTCGAACTCAGGAGGGAACACCATCTGGGGCGCAAAGCCGGGTCCTCCCACCTGGACTCGAGGAGGGCCCGGAACAACCTCTAATACAGCCTGCCCCTGAGCGACATTTAGCCGCTGCCCCTCCATAAATAGCTCCCCCGCATCTTGACTCTCATCAATCCTCAAATGATCGGCGTTGGGGAGCAACAAGTAATTCTGCGCATCAGTCCCCAATGTCCAATGGTATCGCCTCGCATACTCCCTCATGCTCAGGACCGGGGTGATCCATCTAATCTTGCGGAGGGCTTGGATGCTGAGAGTCGCAAGCCCCTCTAGAGCTACCTCCTCATCCACCCTCTCTACCCTACATTGACGGGCAATGAGGGTGATCATGCCCCTCAACCCGATAGACCGCGCGGGAAACATCTGGCATGCCACGCACGCCTCAGCAAAGAGCTCCGCCCATCGCGGTCGACCATTCTCATTCGAGATGAATGAGGCGAGGCAACCCATCTCCATAAAATGTATGTTATTGGGCTCTCCATACCCAAAAACACACATGCCAATCACCCGGTAAATGAGCCTCGTGGCCGGGTGAGGGACCATCGAATCTTCCCCGAGGGAGGGATCACCGGCTCCCTCGTGAGCTTGGTCCATAAGACCTTCGCCTCAAACCCCCCGTACAAATTGTACGCCTTTCACTCATCCACTCGTGGTTGCCACCCAAAGCAACAATCCAAATCCGCGTAGCTCCACTTCCCTAAGCGGTTACCAAGGCGGAAAAGGATCCTCTCGTTATCCGGCTCATGCTTGAGCATGGACAAGAACTCGTAAGTCCACCTCTCATAGGTGGGGCCCGACTTGCCCAAGAAGTCGAGCATGCCCCCTATTGCCAAGTGAAACCGCACGGACTCAAGAAAACCCAATTGCTCTAAAGTGGGTGCATCGAAAAATTTAGTGACCACGAGCTTCTTGCGCTCGAAGAAATCGTTGAAGCGCTCCTTCTCCGTATCATCCAACCCCTCTACGCCCATGGTTTCCCAATGCTTAGTATCCCTCACCTTCTTCTGCTTCTTAGAGGGGCCGGTCTCACCATCATTTCTCCCCATTCTCAAGATGGTGCAATTACACTCTAATTCTCCTCAATCAAACACCAACAACTTCCACACACACCCAATTACCACAATGCACAAAAAATCCAATCACCTAATTCACACCACAAAATCCAAACGTGACACTACCCAACTTGATTCAATCCACAACAACTCTTCACTAAGTTTAAGTAGCCTAAATACACCCACAAAATCAACAACAAGCAACCAAAACACCACAATGGCAAATTTTTCGAATTTGGGGGTTTTCCTTACCGAATTGGACTCAAATTAAAAAATTCGAGCCAATTTGATCATCCAAATCGTTAGCCAAAGCCTCACCAATGTCTCTAGGTGCTACTCCACCCTTGAAATCGACCTAAAAGCTTCAAAAAACAAAACCCCTAATTTCTAGGGTTCTTGACAAAAAAATTGAGATTTTTGAGTGATTTTTTATGAAATAAGAGTTTTTGGGGTTGATTTGTTGTTTGTGGAGTGATTTTTGTGAAGAAATTAGAAGATTGGGAGTGATTATGTGTGATTTTGTGGAGATTTGAGGGTTTTTGTGAGGGTTGGGGTGAGGGGGTCGAAAATGGGGAAGAGAAAATGAAGAAGGAGAAGTGAGGAGAGAGAGAGGAGAGTCGGGTAAAAAAAATATGAAAAAACCGGAACTGCAGGATCCTCGAGTCGAGAAAGGACGCCTCGACTCGAGGATAAGTTCGCTCGACTCGAATATATATACCTCGAGTCAAGGATTTACCCCCGATATAATACCTCACTGTTGAAATTCCTCTAGTCGAGGGGCTTTCTTCTCTACTCGAGGTGGTCCTCCACCGACTCGAGCCAACACTCGCTCGACTCGAGAATTGTACCTCTTTTTTGCACTTAACTGTCTTTCTGCCTCGACTCGAGGGACTTCCTTCTCGAGTCGAGGATGCTCTTATTTTCTCCTCCTTCTTTTCTTGCTTGAGACTCAAATCAAAATCGATTTCCAACGCACGAAAAAACACCACACCTCTAATATATACAAATGGCTCAGGTTGCTTCCCGAGTAGCGCCTTTGTTTAACGTCGTTGACTCGACTCATCGATGTTCTCCCCGATCAACCATAACCAAATCCCAACACATCCAACCCACACTTTGCCGTCTCACGCTTGATCCTCCATGTACGAATGTCTTTGCCCCCAAATTTCCCGATTTTTTTCTTTGTCTTCTTTGAACCATTCGGAATCGTTGTATTGGGTCTCGATTCCTGCAAAACCGACAACAAAGACTTTCCAAACACTAGGGGTGACTTGGTTAGTGTAGAATGTATCTCTTTCACATGAGATTTCATATTTTTCACACAATTCAAAGAGATACACTTAGCATTCTCATCTTTGGGGTTAGGGGGATCATGGTCGGGAATTTTCACAACACATGTAGTAATAGAACGGACCGAATGATCATCATCAACATCATGATTAGACTCATACACATGTTGCTCTATCTTACGACCATTGGCCTCTAATGCAATGATACCGTTGTGCATATCAATATTCACCCTAGCGGTTTTCATGAATGGACGTCCTAAAAGGAGAGGGGGATCGTGCTTATTATAATTCATATCAAGAATGTAAAAATCCGCGGGAAACACAAGATTTTCTATTTTAACATGCACGTCTTTCACAACTCCTCTAGGGTACACCCTCGAACGATCCGCTAGCTCAATCACAATATCGGTTTCATGCATTGTTTTAAATTTCATTGAATCATAGCACGAGGATGGAAACACATTAATGGATGAACCTAAATCTAGCATGGACTTAAGAAAGACGGTGCTATGGTTTCAGGAACACTAAACATACCAGGATCACCACATTTCATTGGTAGCCGTTGTTGAAAAACGGCCGAAACTTGCTCACTCATCACCACTTTCTTCTTATCCTTAGCCTTCGGTTTCCTCTTGACCGTGCATATATCCTTGACAAACTTTGCCAACTTTGGAACGCTCTTCACGTAGTTAAAGAATGGTATATTCACTTTGCAATCTTGAAAGAGAGCGTACATGTCGGAGTCGCGGGCGTACTTTCGAGTTTCCATTAGTGCCTCGGGAAACGGTACATCATCATCATTATCCTCGTCTTGTACCATAGAAGAAGAACCCAATAAACCGGCCCCCAAAGAGAAATCCTCGACTCGAGGTCTGTCTTTCTCGAGTCGAGAAGAACTATCCTCGACTCGAGGACTATCCTTCTCGAGTCAAGGATTGTTAACAGTCAAATTATTTTTCGAGGCCGATTCCTCGACTCGGGGCTGATACTCCTCGACTCGAGGAGCTTCCTCCTCGACTCGGGGAACTATCTTGTCGAGTCAGGGATGTTTTTCCTCGGCCCAATCTTGCTCTAAACCTTCTCTATGGTCTTCCCCTTGCCCACACTCTTTTTCAACCATTCTCATATCTCGATTTCCACCCTCAAACTCGATGTGAGGTTTCCTACCACTTCGTAGACCAATGAAACTCACATTTTTTGGTAGGATTTGGCTCGGTTTGGGATGGAAATTTGTTGGAGCCCCTAGACTCGAGTCGATTGACCACCGTTGCTAACTTGCTCATTTGACCCTCAAGATTTAGAATGCTCGCCTTTGTTTCTTGTTGATGACTCACCATTAAGGATTGCATTGTCATAACATTTTGTGTGAGGGCCTTCATCATTTCCTCTATATGCGACAGTGGGCAAGTTCCTCCTTGAGCTTGATTTTGGTCATTAGAGGGTGGTTTCATTTGATACATTCCTCTTTGGGAGTTGTTACCCCCCCCCCTATGACCTACATAGGTCGGATTTTCTCGATTTCTTTGGCCTCCATTAGCTTCATAATTCCTTTGATCTTGAAATATGTTTCCATCATATCGATTGCTTTGACTACTTTGATTGTACCCTCTATTCCCATCTTGGAAATCGTCAAACCTTCTTTGATTGCTTTGGAAACCACTAATCGCATCAACTTCCTCAAATTCTCTAGGGGGTGAGTTTCTACCTTGATTTCTCAATATTTCCTTCATCATGCTAGCCAACTCCCTGATTTGTGAATCATTTGAAGGGGTTTCTACTACATTCACCCTCTTCACGCACCTCTTGGATTCTCGGTCCCTTGAGTTCGTTGCTAGCTCCTCAAGCAAATTCCAAGCCTCGGCGGGGTCATTTTGTCCAACCCCCCCATTGCTTGAAGCTACCACGTGCCTATAGTCTTGATCATCGAGGCCGTGGTAGAAGAATAGGATTAAATCTTACTCCTTGTAACCATGGTAAGGGCAACTAGCTACTAACTCTCGGAAGAGATCCCAATAGGAGGCGAGCGACTCTCCCCTTTGCTCAATCGTGGATATCTACTTCTTCAACGCGGAGGCTTTCATGTTGAGGAAGTATTTGAGGATAAAAGTCTTCTTCAACAACTCCCAAGATGTGATACTATTGTGGGGGAGAGTGTAGAGCCAATTCAAGGCACGATCCTTCAAGGAAAACGGAAATACCTTGAGGAAGAAAGTGTCTAAATCCACCCTGGGCGGCTTCATATTGTTGCAAACCATGTGAACCCTCATAATATGTTTGCTAGCATCCTCCGTACTAAAACCGTAGAAGGTGGGTAGATGGTGTAGTAGAGCTCCTTTGATCTCGATTCTTGCCGTAGCCTCATCCTCGGGGAAGACAATGCATGAGGGTTGTTGCGAGAGATCCGGGCGGTGAGTTCCCGAATACTCATGGTGTTAAGATCAACAAAGCCGGAGGTTGCGGATGTGTAAGAACCGTCCTCCCTAAACAAATCAAACTCGGCGAACACGTTCCCGTCTTCCTCAACAACCACTTGACTCACTTGCTCCAATGATAACTTCTTTCTTTGCCTCAACGTTCTCAAGTTCTCAATCTATCTCAAAATAACTCGAATCGTGATTAGTAGCGCGGGTTTGGACCATAGGCTAGTAGCCAAAACACCGTAGGAAACAATAAGAGCAAGACTCAAACACACTTAGAAGAAAAAGAAAATAACAAAAATAACAAAAAGAAAAGCACACAACAAAGATATATATAAAAGCCACACAAATATAGCAAAAAGACTAAAAACGTCTCCTCCCCGGCAACGGCGCCAAATTTGACAAGCTAGAAAGTCGTTATTCCTAGTCAAATTACCACTATTCCTACTAAACTAGCAAGGGTAAGTGGGTATCGTATCCACAAGGAAGAGGGATAGCCTAATATGCAATTCTAATGCGGAAATGAAATAAACAAAAGAGATAAAAAATTAAAAAGGGGGGGTTTTGGCTTGAGTTTTGAGTAAAAGCGAAATAAGCGAAATATCAATTTGATTAAAGCGACTCTCGGTGGTAATCTATTCTAACATCCTAGTATAGTAAGTTTTACCTCTCTCTAATATTACCAATTCATTAATAATCCCGGTTTTGACCAATTAATCCTCTTTTATGGGGAAGTTGAGCAACCGCTACCAAATTCCCCTCCTTTTAGTCCTAATTTGTCTGGTGACCACTCAAACAAATCACAACTAAAGGCATGAAAAGCAAGGATTAATAAAGGATTAAGAACAACTCAAATTAGTATCTAATTAGCCGCAACCGCGACACTAATCAAATTTAATCTATTAATTGCCTAATTAATTCCCCAATCACTAATTAGTCGCAACCGCGACACTAATCATGTGAAAGTTGCTTCCTTTAGGGTTAATAATCAATGACCATCAACAATTAACCAAGCATATGAAATACCCAAATCAATCCAATCAACCAATTAGATAAAATAAAGGTAAATCAAGCAATTAAAGAACAAGGAATTAATTATAATAAAATTAAAGGCAAATTAGAGCGAAAAATACTTACTAATACATAGGATGAAGAATTTGATTACACCAAGAGTATAGGAAGGGGATTAGTCTCCCATATTAATTATTACAACAAGATTTGAGAAGGAAATCATAATGAAAATGCTATTTCTCACTAATCTCTCCTTAAGTTTCTCTCTCTAGAAAATAAGAACAAGATGCAAAATATAATGAAAAGTGATTAGTATCATGAGGGGTTCAAGCCCCTTTATTAAGTCTAAGTACAAAGCACTAAAAGACGAATTAGATATTTCTTAGGCAAAAAGAAACCGTCGGAAGCCCATGGTAAACTTCCCGGAAGCTAGCTTCCTCGCTCGAGGAAAGAAATCCTCGAGTCGAACGACGGAATCCTCAACTCGAGGAACACTCTCCTCGAGTCGAGTTGAGCGAGGAAATCCTCGACTTGAGGACACACTCCCTCGAGTCGAGGAAATTGAATTCCTCTTCTCTTTTCTTCTTCTCTCGAGCTAGTGTAAATCCCGATGCATAGACGAGCTAACTTCTCCTCGAAACCCGCTCCAAGTCATAGCTCGATCTTCTATTTACATCCAAGGGCCGCCAAAGGGTCTTGAGCACTGAAATCCCGTAAAACCATCAAATAATCTCCAAAATTACTCCGAATAAAATGGTCTACGAATGACGATAAAACCACGCCCAAATAACCCCTAAAATGCCTAAAACATGCGGATTACACACTACATTTTACACCGTATCAGATTTCTAAATGTCTATGGCAAATTGAGACAAATAAGAAGAGTATTTGGAATGATTGGATAAACAAATATATGCTGAAAGGGAAATCATTATGGGTAGTCAAGGCCATAGCTCAAGATTCATAATTGTGGAAGAGCATGATATGTATCAGAGATAAGCTAATAGATCAAACAGGCTCAGCTGATGCTGCAAGCAGGCTGCTCTTATCTTGGTGCTTAAGGGGTATTTTCAGGGTTAGAAGTGCTTATGACTATTATAGCGTGAAACAAAACAGAATGTTGGGGCATAGCATAATCTGGGATGTTGTGAATTCTCTAGAACACAGCATTTCGAACCTGGCTATGCAGGTTGTGTTCGCAACAACTGATAATATAAACAAAAGAGGCATGATGAGTGTTAACAGATGTTATTTGTGTAAGAAAAGGTTGAAGACAATAAACATCTATTTTTTCCATTATAAGTTTGCAGAGGAGGTCTGGAGAAAGATCAAATGTTGCCTGCAACTCCATAGCAACCCCACTAGTTTGAGAGGAAACATCAAATGGTTGAAAATGCATGGTAGAAGACATAGGAAAACAAAATGGGTGAGATGTAGTCTAACCACCACCATCTATAAGATTTGGTTGGAGAGAAATGGTCGTATTTTCAAAGATATCGAGCATAATGTAGAGTGGATGGTGATGAGAATTAAATTTCATGTGTGTTAAGGTGATAAATTGTATGACAGGACTTGTTAGTGAGGAGGTGTTAGATCTCCTAAATGCATAGGAATAGCGTCTTTAGTTTTTTGTAAGCTCTAGGTTTCTATTCTCATTTTGGATGAATAAAAATAAATTTTTCTTGCAAAAAAAAAAAAAAATACATTTGAGGAGTATGCTATTAATTTCATTCAAAATAAAAAATTACGTAAGTAGCCTATTAAATTTCTTCTCCCAGGTGAAATAAAACAGTTTCAATTACTTTCAAAGAGAAACTATATGATCAAAACCTATACTCTCAATAATACGCAATTATACAGAAATGAATTTCAACCACGAAAAAAGAAGATGAAGTCTGGGCATGAAGTATAGATTCAATTGCGTAAATAAACAAATTCGATTATTTATAAGTACTTCTCGTATTGACACCCCTAGCGGCATATATTTAGCAACGCAAGTCTTGCCAATTTATTTTCAAAGTATTCAAAATACATTTTAGAATATCGACATTGTTACCACAAAAAAACACATGTAATTTTGTTAAAATACACAAATTCTACATGTATGTTGTACATGGTATTACCCTTTATGCGCCACCAAAACAAACTCTTATTCACATCCATAATATAAATATTATGAATAAAAAAACGAAAAAAAAAAAAGTCACGGATGTTTCCCTCCAGAGGTGCAACACATGGTACTATTACAAGACGCGACCTTGACACGTATATCGTACATACCGCCATTTACATCACTAAGACTATCTGTTATTCACATACATAAATAGCATTGCATACAACTTAACATATTCATGTCTTGAGCCGCATAAAAAGTTTACATCTTCAGATATACTATTGTGTTATTTCTTTAATTATTATCAGTCATATATATGATAACATAAAAAATTTAATAGTTTGCTTTTAATTTTCCATTCAAGGGTTAGAATCCGATGGATCGTTCACGCAGAGCATTAGAAGTTAACCTAAAAATAACGTTAACGATATACCAAAGTAGCTTATGTTGCCCTTATTAGAGTTCGGCATACACGTGGTGACTAATGATGAGCTCAAGGCATACATTGAAATAAATGGGATTGGAAGCCCTCTTAAATCGGCGAAGTTCATTGGAACATCTTCAAAGTTTATTGGACCTTCACAGCAAAACTGTGCTCACAAAGCAATTAATTTATAACTGAAATCTACTACTTCGATGTGATGTACTACAACTTTCATGATATGCAACTACTACAAAAAACAATCATACTTTGGAGAAGGAATACGATGTGTTCATGCAACAACACTGAAAGCACTGTCAGTTGAAAATAGGGACTAAAAGCTTGCAAAATGAGACAACCATCTTCTACGTCGCACATAAATAAATGTTACTGTACATAAATGAACGGTATAGGTGTATGTAAATTCTAAGTAGTTAATGTTGTAAGAACGAGTTCTACCGCATGATATTAAAAAGTTGGATGTCGCGTGTCCAACTAGTAGCTTACGAAAAAAAGTCCAAAAAATTAATTGCCCTTTTTTTTAATGCATTATGTCAAAAGGTCTACATATGATTTGCCATTCATAAAACCATTCACATAAGTGATCACATTTCCAATTGATATATGTTTTACACGAACAAATAAACAAGTCAGACGTATAAGAAGTACATTAGCAGTCTTCCAATTGAAGAAAAATTAAATATTATTTATCTTAAAATAATTTGTATCCGAATAATATAGATAGTGAAAATATACTCTGTAAAATATAAAACATACAAAAAAATTAGAGATAATGAAAAAAATGTTTGTTTAAGTTTGAAATAAATCTTGGGATAAATTAGATAGTCTAAAAGTATTTGAATTTCTGAAATTTGATGTGAGTATGAGGGATAAAGATAGCCTATGGTAGTGATTTTTACACTACTCATATTGATAGATACACTCTTCTTTGTGAGATGGATAAAGGTACACAGACATCCAATGTATGAAGAACCTTCATACATTGGGTTTTTACCAATAAACATGATTGACTTGGAATGTTAATTATGAATACAAAAATATGAAAATTTTATTAAAGCCACCATCACACAACTACCAAAGGCCAAAGCCACCCACCAATCACCACTACTCAATCCCCTAACGCCACCACCATCCACCCCATGCATATCTCCACGAGGCCCACTATCACTGGGCCGCTCATGGCAACACTTGCACCTCCCCACCCACCCATGGCGGTACTCTACTACTCTGCCAACAACCATCTTGCACAATCACTTTATATCCCCTCACACGCCGTTAAGCTGCCATGCCCCTCCTATGTACCAACCCCAAGGTCCCATCGGCTATTCCTCCCACTTTCTAGCCCCTTGCCTAGGTCAAATTTAATTTCCCCCAAGTCAATTTATTTAATTTTATGGAGATAGAAGTGTTGACATGGGTGGAGAAGGCCCCGACAATGGTCGGTGGTGGCTTGGTTGGGTTCACAGTTAGCGGTTCTGGTGTTGTCGCCGAAATAGTGTCCTATGGTGATTGGAGATGACGACATGGTGGGCTAGTGGTGGACGTTAGGTGAGAGAGGTGATGGGTAAGGGTAGGGATGGCAATGGACCCAGGACCCGACCCAGACCCGGCGGACCCAACCCACTTGGGTTGGATCTGGGTCCACTTTTTGGAGACCCAATGGATCTGGGTCGGGTCCAGACCCGGTGATAAATGTGTGGGTCGGATATGGGTATTTGATCTGAGACCCAGACCCGACCCATGGACCCGCGGACCCGGCCAAAAATATAGAAACAAAAAAAAACAAAACCTAATTTATCACGATCTTAGCCTTCCGCTTTCATTTTCATTTCTTAGTCTTCTCATGAGTCACGCACTCATGCCCAATCTTTCTCCACGGCCTCAAAAGCCTTCGCCACTGCCTCAAAATCCTTCAATGCCGCTCTCCCTTAGTATTCGCATTAACGATCGTAAACCACATCGAGACAGAAATATCATAAGTTCCGCAAGTTCAAAACATGAAAAACTTGATTTTATAAAAGACCCATCTTGGACCCAGACCCGGTCCAGACCCACTGGATCCTGGCGGGTCTGGGTCTGGATCTGTAAATTTTGGACCCGATGGATCCGGGTCGGATCTGGGTCTGCTTGTAAAGACACGGATCCGGGTCTGGATCCTATCGGACCCGACCGAGACCCGACCCATTGCCATCCCTGGGTAAGGGTGAGCAAAAATACCCGATCCGATTTAGCTACCGGTCTCGACCCGCTACCCGAATTTTAATACCCGGTTTTTTCGGGTATTAATCGGGTCGGGTACGCGACCCGCATTATTTTATATTAATTAGGGTCGGGTACAGGTATTCAAAATAGCAATTCGGGTACCCGGTTTATACCCAAATCTCTAGTTTTGTCAATAAATTCCTTTCAAAACTCAATGTCAGAAACTAGATTAACTCACACACTCGTGCATTTAGAAGATATCTATCCTCCGATCTACAATTGCATAAGCATTCTACTCCTTTTTTATAACCATCGAGTTACACGCCTTAAATGTTGACAATTTAAAACTACAAACTCTGAAATTCCGGGTACCGGCACCCGAAATTAGGGTACCCTATTTATTGGGTATCCGGTTTATTTCGGGTCAGGTACGGGTATTAATTTTTAGCAGTTTTGAAACCGGGTACCCGAAAAACAGATGGGGTGAGGGAAGAGAGGGTGCTATTGCTTTTGTTGGGCCAATCACTATTATTAGTCTATCACTAATTGTTCTAATATTGAGTTGTTGTAGTGTGATCGGTGATGTATGAGATTCCTCGTACACTTGATGTATGTGTACCAGACTATCAGCTTCCTTGTGAGAAAAGTATGGACCCAACATTGGGAATAGTGATGTAAATATCAATAGAGGGAGTATAAAAATCATCAATAGAGGGAGTATAAAAATCACCATTAATTTTCCATTTTTCTTTGTAAATGGAGCAATGAAGTATGACCCCACCATTGGAAAATGTGACTCACTATTGGAAGCGTAAAAATCAATCCTAGCGTAAAAATCGGGTAAGTATCTCTTAGAGTTTGTTTTTTTGTGAGATTTGTAGAGTTTACTAAAACTAGCATTAGTCAAATGAAAGAATTTTGAAATGCACAAATAAAATGTTAAATAATTTATTTTTATCTTTTTAGTTAAACTATAACAAATGGAGTTCATTTAGAGTACCTATAGTTAAAAATCACAGTCCCGATTCTTGTCCCCACATAAATCTGGCAAGTCATCAATGTCAGAGTGTGAGTCAGGTACTGTTTGGCTTTGGGACAAGCCTTGTCTTTTATCTCACTCTCTCGATGACATTTTACCTCTGTACAGAAAAAAGAAAAAAAAAAAAAAAAAAAAAAGGTTCGGAGTAGAAGTAGCAAAGAGTGAGAAGATGACGATGGAGAAGCCTCCAGACGACGACGTTTGCCCTGTCTGCTTCGGCGACTTCACTCTTCCTTGTCGTACAAGCTGCGGCCACTGGTTTTGCGGTGCGCTTCCCCCCCCCCCCTTTTTTTTTGTCCTCTCTCCTCTTCTACTGTTGTACACTTCTTACTTTCATGTCTGTTTGTTTTGTTGCTAGTTTATCCTTGTTGTGATTCCTTGTTCTTGCACGTATTTGAGCTGTGTTCTTCTTTTGTTTAACTTCTTCTGAATTTCCCCTCACATTTTATATTTTTTTTTATTCTGATTAGACTGAATCATGGTAGAATGTATTGTTGGTTTAGCATTATCCGGTTTCGTATAGTCAATTTTCGATCTCGAACTAGAACGGAGTAATCGTGGCGTGATTCTGAGCAATTATTGTCATTATTGATCTAATCTGAAGGAGGGAGCTGACCCTAGGGTCTTTGAGGTGGATATAACTATTCTTCAAATGCTGGGGTTTGGGGTGGGGTTTGATCGTCGGTATTATGTTCTAGCTCGCGAGTAGTTATGGATAAGGTTGCGGACAAATTTGAGCTCCGAAGGCAACTAATCTATGTGATCAGTGATCAGTATTGGATTGTTCTTGTTGCTGCTGGTGGTTCTAGTCCTTGAATTCAGAGGAAAGCCATATTTGCTGCTGGTGGTTCTAGTCCTTGAATTCAGAGGAAAGCCATATAAATAGGCTTTCTAGAGATCTGACCATTGTTCAATACTTCAATGTGTAATCTGCTGCCTTTTGCTTTCAATTGCAGTCCCTGATCAGTTTAGCTGTATGTTTCGGAATTTCAAACTTGCATCAATGTCCTAATAATCCCTCTTGTTTCTCAGTTCTATGTTTTTCTTCACGTGTCTTATATATTTGTCGGGAGTTCCACCATATCAAAGAGATATCTCTTAAAAGGTTTCTTATCTAGTAATATCACCATTTGATGCTCCAAAACTGGATAATATGGTGAAGAGGTTATCGTTCTATGGTAAAAGCGTGTGCAGTTTATCTAGAAGAGTAGAAGTTATGTGTAACACAGTTGTTTTCATGAAGTATATGTTTTATTTCTGCATGCAGGGTCCTGTATCTTGCAGGTGTGGAACCATGGCTCAGCATTTCAGCCTTGCAAATGTCCAATGTGTTGCTCCCACATTAAAAGTCTTACTCCACTGGCGCCCTTAAACCAATACAATGGGGTGGAAGCTGAAACAATTTTAAAAACTGTGGGGAAATACAACCGTCTTTTTGTGGGAGGTTTCCATGGCCTTGTACTAGTATGTTTCTATTTCATTTATTTGTTCACTCTGAAATCTTAATCGTGTTATTTTATCAGCATGCACAGGGTTGGCTTTGGAAATTTTAAGGGAGGATGATAAAAACACCTCATAAAATTTAAAATTCTAAGTTTAGTAGAACACGCAGCCCATAAGAAGAACTTCTAGCTCTTAAGAAGTCGTATTGACCGCTAGGCCCCTGCGTAATCTTTACTTTCATTCACTTGCTCCTTCTGGCTTCTTCTCTATTCTGCAAATACCTCTCTTTTATGGTTTGGCTTGCCTCTTCTCAGGGCCTTCCTTATCTGTCTATGACGTCTCATTTCCTCTCTCCATAGCTTGTTATAGTACTAATTGAAGGTCTAATTAATCATTCTTAAGAATGCTTTGCCGCTGCCTTGATTTGACATGTTTATAGTTTTGCACTTTTGGTAGTTGTTTTCACCGTTAGTTGTATTTTGAACTTTTTATTTGCTATTGTGGTCCTCATCATCCTATAGTAGTGCTTTGTATCTATTGCTTTCAAGATAACATTTCTGCTTTAGAGTATGGCTCTTAACAGTTTGACTTCTTCTAAATTCTTTTCCTCAACAATGCTTGTCCTAGATGATTTAATGTTGTTGTAGCCTTCTAATCTACCTGGTTTGCTTCTACACGAAGAAGGTGCTGAACTGCCACTGTACCACGTACTAGAACACAACAGTGGGGGGTCTTTTAAAAATTGCATTTCGACTTTAGTGCTTCAATGGTGTGGAAGAGCTTTTGACCTTCTGTCGTGTTTCAAATTGAGGCCTTAGTACTGCCACTTTTATGGTTTGGCTACATCTTTGAGTGTCTCATGCTACAAAATCAACGTCAACAACTTAACGAGAATTCTCTCAACATGGATGGATTGAGTGCTACTTAACAATAGAAGAGGCAGACACAGTTGAGCCATTTTTCTTTATTTGTTTTACTCCAAAGCAAAAAATAGTTATCTTTGGCTTTAAACGGAATCAAGAGTGTGCCTCAAATGTAGCAGCAGGTGTAGGTTTTGAATCATTAAGGACACCAGCAATTGTTTATCCAGTTACTATGAATATGCACATATTTCATATTTATGAATATTAGAGGATATCGATTGAAGAACACCAAAGGACAATTATTCAGATAGATTTACTTTTCAATTCCTGTTTATTTTTTTCTTGTTTTGACTTCAGATAGATATAGGTTTGGTGTGGGAATTTGAAGCTTGTATTGAACTTTTACCTATTTACAATAGCTTTGAAAAAAGACTATGTGTGGTCCTTTATGTCTTGAAGGAACCTTTGAGGATTATGCATATGTTGTATACCAGGTACCTTATTTGATTGCCAAAGTTGTGGCATTGCACTCTGCTTATTGTTCAGGACTTCTATTCCATTGCTGTTGTAGAATTTATTAACTTCTTTCGTTTCCCTTATCTTTTACTTGTCTACCAAACTCATTCTTCTCTTCATTTAGACCTTTTGTCCTACTTTTTTCTTTATAACTGTTCATCAAAAAACTTTCCTCTTCGTAACTTCCATTTAAAATGGTGTAGCATTTTTTATTTTTATGCTAGTTTTTGTCTTTTTTCACTTGTTCTCTCTATACTTTGTTTTTTGCCTGTCCTCCTTTGTTGTCATCTTGATTTGACAAATTGTGGAGAGAATGCACTTTTGTATATAATTATTCTGCTCATGTTTGACAGAAACTTCGTGAGACTCCACTTCTTGGTAAAAGAATGCTCCGTGAAATGACAGATCCTGATCAAGTTGACTCACAGTTTCTCAAATGGCGCCTTTTTTCAGTTGAGTCATACATTCGATTTGCTTGGTTCTTTTCTTATTTTAGTATTTTTTTTTTCCTTTTTCCTCTCCTCAATCTCTTTTGTGTTGGTTCTGGATGTCTGTCACTAGTCTAAACTTGAATAACCCGAAACTCTCTGCTTCTTGTTAATTACCGACGAAGTTCACCTTATCTGTCTTAACATGTAATTTGCAAATTGTCTTCTATTTCATTTTATTCTGGGTCTTCTCCCTCCTTCCGGTTGTTCTTTGTCATAAGTCTCTTTGATCATCTTAAGCAGTTGTGGTACTTGCAACATAACCATGTAGTAGTTATTTGATCTCGTGATAATGTCAGGGTATTCCCTTTTGAAACCCACTATGTGGATTTTTAACATATCATACGGTGAGCGAAGCTTTTATGTTGAGAAACTTTTCCAATTGTGTCTAAACTATATGTTCAATTCAAAATAAATGTAATAGCGCCCATCACCATCAGAACACAACCCAATAAGATGGAGTCCCCTTTCTAGACGCATAAATCCTCACTCTGTCTTCAGGGAAACCCTTGTTGGTAAGGTGATTGGTGAAATTATATTAAGATCCTTAATTTGTCGAGATGGCCAAGTATCTTATCAAACTTTCATTGTTTCCTTGGGTACTGTCAGTCCTGCATACTCCTCCAGTCCTATTTTAAACTTCCCACGCCCTTTGTGCGCAATTCTTAAGGAATAATATTAAATACTTCTAAATGACTTATTTAACAAATAAGTTAAAAGTTACTTCTCACCCACAACTTTGTCTCTCCTCCCTAATTTCTTGTGTGACCGAACACGTACCATTATGAGAATGGGAAGAATTATGGAGGACACCCCAAAATAGTAGATGGAAAGAATTAAAAAAAAAGGAACACTGGACCAGAGCAGTACACTTCTTCAAAAATTCATAAATTATAAAGAGTGGAGGGGGGGGGGGGGGGGGGGCGGGAGTGTCATTTTGTCCATGAGCCTATGATCAGGAATTAAGCTTGCTAATTTCTACATGTGGAGCTATCCGTTCTTACAAGGAAAGTTTCTACGTCCTACTTGCAAGAGTATATAACGAAGTAGGCTTTCCTCCTTTAAGTATGCTCCTAAGAGGAATTTGAAGAAAGATGCAACTTTCAGGAGTAAGAAGATACTTCCTTCAGTTCGGGATGATCCTCCAGTTTGCTTTGTTTTTTAGTTTATTTTTTATTAACCCTATTGGGAGCCACATCTAAATCAAATGATATGTTGACCTGGTGTAAAAATTAGCACATACAGAGTACTTCAATTTGCAGTGTAGTTTACCAATTGCACTTGATTTTAAGGCAAGTTGGTCTTTCATATGGCCTAGATATCGCTCCCAATATGGCCAGTTGAAAAATCGAAGGGAGTATTAAACAAACTTTTCCTCTGATGAGGTAAGCTCCCTCATACCAATGATGAGAGTAGCACAATATGCATTTGAGGAGAGCTACTAGCTTACAATAGTCTATACTTGTTGAAACTAAGCTAGGCTAATAAATCAAAATTCGCTACTAACAGCCTAACTTAATGTTACATATGAAATTAGGAACCTAAGGCTTGTCTCTTGACTTCAAGAGCTTCTTTGATATTCAGAAACTGCAGGACAGAGGAGCGCAGCTTCTAGGAGCCGCACAAGAACTGTTATTTAACTGGTTCATTGTCCCTGATGGACTGTCATCTGACATTGGATTTAAACTCACCTGAACACTAACACATCTTCAGAAGCCACACCCAAAATGAACTATCATTTAAATGCTCTGAGTTTTTCTTCAATCAAACTCCGCATCCTGTGCTTTTGCTTAGTTTTTTACACCCTTTCTGAAATCATCAAACTTTTAGATCATATGTGGGTTTACTATACTTGCAATGCTTGTATGGGGAACTAGACCATGCTTTGTGGTACTGTATCTTTTATCCATGTTAATCGACTGTATGTTACTTGCAGATGGTTTTCGGATTTCTGTACATGATTAGCCCTTTCAACATCATCCCTCCAGGTATGCTCCAGAAGTTAATTATACAATGAATGACCAAGTTGTAGCCAACAAAAAATAATGAATGAGCGAGTAAACTTGCAAATGAATTGTGTCTTGTGCAGTCGTGTCTTTTAACTGCTGTCGGATAGCGAAATTTGGTAATGTTTCACAAAAAGAAAAGGGTCAGGTGAAGTAGTGCTCCACAAAACAAAAGATCCAATTTATGTTCACCAGGCTGTGTAGTTAAAGCATACACCGTATTGAACAACGATGGCAATTTATGTTCCTTGCTAAAGCATAGCTAAACTGTTTGATAGGCTGTTATAGCTAAAGCTCATTTCTGCCTCACGCATCACTAGTTATTTTCCTAATGGTGTTCAACAATGCTAGTGACTGAGTGTGGTGCTTAGGTGCTATGCATGATTCTTTCTTCCTTCACGTTGTGTGCTTCCGATGCTTATTTTAGGCTCCACTAGAGACATGGGTGTAAGTTTTCCTTGCAAGAAGAATTATGGTTATGTTTGGGTCTTTGATCAGAACTTTCACCATTAACCTAATGGTATCATGCATACAGGTGTTGACATCGTTCACGTTTGTAACTGCTCTGCACTGCTTATAGTTGGCGTTTTGAAATTGGTTGGCTTTTATACCAGAAGAAGATCTGCCCAGCGTGCAAGGGAGATGGCTGCTAGACCTATAGCGTAAATAGCACTATGAAAACGGTTAAGGCAGGTCCAATTTTCTTGTTCTTGTGAGAGGTGGGTTGTTGGTAAAGAAATTATAGTAATTGTAGATAGCTATGTATCTTCGGAACTTGGAAGGTAACAATAGGTATGTGGAGTTCGAGTTCACTTCCATGGAAACAAATCACTTGGGGCACCTTTTGTACAGGGCAGATTGGTTCCCAGTAAAATATAATGTAGATAATTTGAATTCAGATGTATGTGTGATATGGGCAATGCTATATATGACCATACAAAATACTGGCTATGGTAGTATGCCATATTGCCATGATTTAAGTTTTACTAAGGTCTACTCCCTCCGTCCCCCTTTAAACACCCCGCTTTCCTTTTCGGGGTGTCTTTCTTTAAACACCCCATTTCGAAACTTTTGAAATGTGGTAAGTTTTCACCACACATCAACCATCCACTATCTCCAAAAATAATAAACAAATCACCTATTATCTCCAAAAATAATAAACAAATCACTCATCATCTCCAACAATAATAAACAAACCATCCACTATCTTCAACAATAATAAATAAACCACCCACTATCTCCAACAATAATAAACAAACCACATCACCTTAATCCACGTAAAATGGGGAGCGGGGTGTTTAAAGGGGGACGGAGGGAGTATAAGTTTTAGTAGTGACACTTGTGAAGTGTGCGAAAGTGTTGGTTTCCGTTTTTGTAGTGTTCTCTTTGTTTTCTTTCTTTTATTTGTTGAAACGCTGCTTCTGGTTTGTTCCAAACAGATTGCATTCAGGCGTTGGGGGTGAGTAGGGTGAGTTATTTTGGGATTGATTAGGCTACAGTCGGGTTGGTCACTGAATGTTCTAAAGAGAATAGAGGGTCATGTTGGGGTCACTGACTTGTTCTATCAGGGATGGTGGATCAAAACGAGCTACTGGTTTGGTTTCATGTTATCTTTTAGTATTCCCGAATCTTGTTTGATTCGCAAATCTTGTATGTGCATATCATTGCTCGGTTCAACCAACCTGTCCGCAATCATTCTGGCCTTTTGGGCATTCATATGTTACTGCAATTATCTTACAACCCGAAAAGGGTGACTTGGAGGCCAATGAGCACAGAAAGCTGAACACTGTTAGAATACTGCAGTATAACCGGCTGGCATCGTTTGCCTTTGTGCGTTAGGCTGTCGATTAGACACAATACAACATACAAGCGCCACAGCAGGGATCTATCTACGGGGGCCAGTCTTCATTTTACCCCCTTTACAATACTCAATCAGCAGGATTCGAATGAAATGTGCTGCAAGACCTCCATGTTCCATATCCCAGAAGGAGAGCGGAGCTTCTATGTTGTCGTGCCTGCAATCCTCTAGAAAAATCAAAGCGACTCCAGAAAACGAGAGCATCATAATCTGTTCCAGCAAGGTCAATAACCCCAAACTGTGAGAGTATTGATGCAAAAGAGAATCCTCTGTTTTCCTCATTTATCGCTGAGATAGAACCACAAAAAAATTCACCCAGAGGGCCTGGAAATCTTAATGACCTAAATCAAAAATAAACTTCAGAAGAAAATACACTTGGACCCTCAATAATTAAAATTGAAAAGAGAAAAAGAAAATAGACACTTCCGTTGCTGTACCGAATATAAGTGTAGCTACTCTCTTTCTGTACAAAAATAAGTTTTAAGTTTTGGTCAAGTAACAATTTTAAGGATATTCGAAGAGGAGAGTCGCCCTCATAGGCCCTCCTCGTCATTCAGAGACCAGAGACCATAGGATTTAGAAACCATGGCATCATGAAGTCCAAAGCAGAAAACTTCACTCATGTACCCCTGAAGAACAACACCTTGGCCCTGACGAAGAAACCACAAAGGTCACACACACTCCTGGAACTGTCAACAAACTGCGCCTTGGTACAGGAGAAGCCAGTGGGAGATGAATAAAGGTAACAAGGCCAAAAGAGTAAGGATATCTATACAAATAATGGCATCAATCTGTCGTGGATCGCAGATCAAAGACGATGCAAGACCCTTCATCAGAAACAACTATGCATCGAATCCTGGCAAAGCAAATTGAGAACCGAAAGCTTCCACACGTGTTCGCAACTCAGCAATCTCCTTGTTGTTTTGCAAACCCTTCAGGAAGCATTTCTGTAACTTCCCATGCTCTCGCTGGATGAGACATGTGATCTGAGCAGCTCTGATGAGAAAATCTGCAATGATCTCGAAATCTGCTTCAACACAGCCCCTAGACGTCATTGCAGGTGTACCTGAGATAAAAGATGGATTTTAAGCAATTAGCCTCATTGTTTCTTTCATTTTTATCACTGTGTGGGATAATAATACCTAAGTTCAGGAGCTTACCTATCCTTACACCACCAGGAGTTATGGTGCCATTGTCGCCAAACAAAGCAACTTTATTCAAAGTCAGATGACACGATTCACAAACCTTCTCAAAATTCTTACCTGGGACACATGAAAGAACAATTTCAAGATCTCGTGATAATATGCCAATGCAAGTGCATAGGGAGAGATACAGGGTGAAGATAGGGGTACTAATGCGGTGCTCACAAATCACCGAACTTGAAAAAAAGGGTGAAGTTGACATTCTGAATTTGGATAAAAAAAGCAAAGCATTTGATGCACCGACAATTCAAAGAAAAGGAACCTGGTAACATGAAGATATTGCTTGCCCTCCCATCGACTACGGGTTGACCATGCATATAACCCATATTGTATACTAGTATATTATTAAGACATTAAGAATGTAACATACTTTTATGTTTCAAAGTGGTGGTCTGGTGGATACAACAACAACAACAACAACAACAACAACAACAACAAGGTGTCTCAATTGTTCTAGTCAATGGCAGGGTGGGAGGGGGGAGAGGAGGGGCAATGTACACAAGCCTTGTCCCTATGTTAAAAACATAGAGAGGTTGCCTACGGATAACCGATAATGAAAACAGTATCGACAATCACGTTTTAATTCAGGCCTCTTTACAGATCTAAAGTTTAGTACTGAACTGGAATAGATATCGCAGATTACTTAACTCATGCTATTTTCCTCCACACTGGGGGTAGGTGGTGGCTACCCATAGTGTAAAAACTATAGACACATTACAAACGATATTGCTTGCTTTATATTTCTATGTACTTCAAAGCTCTAAAAACAAACAAAATTTTACCTGTCAAACCAAGGGGCCTCAGATCCCAAAGTAGCAAGTGATTGTCTGTGCCCCCTGTTACAAGCTTACATTTTCTTCGCAATAAAGCAGACGCCAAGGCATGAGCATTCCTCTTAACTTGTTGCATGTATGCCTTGTACTCAGGAGTGGCCACTTGTTTCAAGGCTATAGCAAGAGCAGCGATGTGGTTGTTATGCGGACCACCTTGTAAAGCTGGAAATACAGCAAAGTTTATCTTCTCCTCAAAGTCATAAACCTCAGTCTCATCAGATGGATTTAACAACAATCCTCTCTTCCTTGGTTTCTTGCCCTTCTTGTAAAATATGATACCTCCTCTAGGACCTCTCAGACTTTTATGAGTTGTGGAGGTAACTATGTCACAATACTCGAAAGGGCTGGCACATTCCTGTGAAAAATAAACAAGCTAATAAGGCAAACATATCTTCAGAGTACATCAAATGCAGTATTGCACCCAACAAAACAGAAGATGCATGTCGACATGGCTGCATAAAATGCCCGCACAAAGGAGGTATTAGACATCAAACACATCTTGCATTCGCCATCAACACACATAAAAAGCAGGCATAACTTATCAAACCAATGCTCTCATCTCTCACTCAATAGTCAAAAGAGATGACACTGATGATAACCGTATAAAATAAAGTAGACAACATGCGTGACAGTGAAGGTATACGTGTTGATCACCTCCAAACCAAGTAGGAGATCAGTTTAAAGATAAAAGGCATCCACATCTCAAGTTATACCATTATGCGATGAATGTGCAGCATTTCACAGTTGACCCACAAGGAGTGACCCTACCGATATGCCGGACAGAGATTGGCCAGATTCATTCTACCAGGAAAAAAGGGGAAAGAAAAGAAATACACAAAACAGAAAACAAAATATTGCTAATTGACAAAACTGGTTGAACATTCTGCAGCAGCAAGTGTAGTACAAGGGAAAAGTGCTTGCAAAATCTTCCTTAGTCTGAGGGTGCAGGCTTGAACTTACTTATAAGGAAAACACAATCACTAAGTTCCCACAAGCTCATATGAAATGGTCAAGTAGATTACCTCCACTAGTTTTTGGAATCTCATACTCCCTCCTTACATGAATATAAGTGGCAATGGTTTGACTTCAGATTTAAGGAAAAAAGTATTTAAAAATATGAAATGTATACAAGTCACTCCACGAAAGTATACTTTTTCAATATAGGGTATCTGGAAATGACGGGACTTTCTCTAAAAAGGAAATCTTTACAAAGACCATAGTATGTCGGTACACTGTTCTACAGCTGCCAACACCCTTCTTTTTTTTGTTCTTTTTTTTTTTTTTTTTCTCACAGCGCCAACATAGCAACTCCATTTTCCAATTGCTTACATGTCCAAGTTATGTGAGGGGAATTTAAACAACGTAAACAATCAAAATAATTGGCACAAAAAGCATAAAAAACTAAGATACCCAATCATCTTTTAGCAACCAAAAGGCACAATTTCGGTCATTCTACTTTCCAACTCAACATTTCCAAGCAAATACATTACTGAATCAAAACAATCGGGCTAACCAAGACAAACAAGTATAATACACACACATCAAACAGACGTAAATAGCGAAATGAAAGAGAAAACAATGAAAAAGAAATGGTGGGAAGCCTGACCTTCGCAGCAATGAGTCCACTAATTTGAGCCATATCGCACATCAAAATCGCGCCACACCTATCAGCAATCTGCCTCAACCTCACATACTCCCACTCACGAGGATAAGAACTCCCACCACATATCAATATCTTGGGACGAAAATCGAGTGCCTTCTCCTCCAACTTATCATAATCCACATACCCAGTTTGGGGATTCACCTTATAAGGCAAACTCTCAAAGAAAATCGAAGCACCCGAAACCTTCCTACCATTGGGAGTATAACATCCGTGGCTAGTATTCCCTCCAGAAAGAGTATCCAACCCCATAATCCGATCCCCTGGCAACAAAAGCCCAGTATATACAGCGAAATTCGCCGTAGTACACGAGTAAGGTTGAACATTGACACCCCAATTCTCGGAGCTCAAGTCAAACGCCACCAACGCCCGTTCACAGCACAATGTTTCGATCTCGTCTATGTACTGATTACCCCCGTAGTACCTCTGCCCGGGCATTCCCTCGGAATACTTATTGGTCAAGTGACTCCCTAACGCTTCCATTACCGCCTTGCACACGAAATTCTCCGACGCGATCAGCTCTATCCCTTTGTGCTGCCTCTGCTTCTCCTTCTCAATAATATCAAAAATCTCCGGGTCAGCCACCCGCAACGACTGGTTCCCCCAGGCCTTGACAGCGCACTTACGCGATTCGACACTTGAGTCGACCATCACCCGCTTAACCGCAGCAGTAGACGATGACGAAACCGAATCCTCCCTATCACCACGACGCCGTTTCAAGCACATGGAGTGCCCCAAGATCCGAAACTCAACCCCCTCCTCATCATCCTCCCCATTATTATTATTATTATTATTACTACTACCATTAACATTATTCGTTTCGTCACCGGTAATATCGTCCCTACGATCGGTCTGATCGACGGTGAGAGTGTCGGTGAGGCGAGAATTCTGCTCGAGCAATTGGAGTGGGAGGGAGGACATTGGGGGGTTGTTGGTGGAGGAATCACGGGACCTGGAATCGATCTGGAAGGAGATGGAATCATCGGAAATTAGGGTTCGATTATTATTATTATTATTATTGTTAGGGTTTGGTAAATTACGAGGGATGTGGGAAGAATGGGATATGAACCCTAACGATAGATTAGATTGCGCGTGTGACATATCCATATTAATCAATCAAATCAAACCCAGAAAAATAAAAATCAAATGATAAATCAACAACAACAAGAACAACAACAAAAGCAAGAGGAATAAGAGGATTGGGAAAATGTTTTTGGGGAAGAAATTGGGGGAATTTCCATAAATGTGAAGAAATGGAAGTAAAACCTAGGAGAGAGAAAGAGTGGGGGTGAAGAGAGAGAATTGGGAGGAGGGAGTGAGTAAAGAAGGGGAAGAGATGTGGAGGAGAGAGAAATTTAAAGGAGAGAGGAAGAAAAGGACGGTAAGATTCAGGAGGGAGGGGATGTACCTGGACGTGGTTAAAAAGACAGAGAGATGTTTTTGCATTTTGTGGACGTGTTCTTCACCTTGATTAAAGTTTTGGAGGATTGCTTGCTTGTGGTATCTTTTATTTTTTTGTTTTTTTGTTTTTTTTTTAGGTGATGATTTCAGCAGGCAAATTATTATCTTTTAAGGCAAATATGTCCATTATATGGACTAGATTCAATGAATCTGCCTTGACAATAGTAATTACTAGTTTTAAGCCCGTGCGTTGCACGGTTCAAATATTATATTATTTTTAATGATTTTTATCATTATTACCAACTATGCTATCATTTCAGTTAAAATAATTCATACCAATTGTTGTGATGTCGCTTACATGTATTTTTAAAATTTGATCAATTCAAAAAAAAATATATAAATTTTTTTACACTGTCCATTTTTAAATTATACAACATTTATTGTATACTCTTCAAAAAAACCCTTTTTTTAATAAAAACCATGTTTCCATAATATAGTTTTATGTAAAAGTTTAACGAAAATGAGAATCTCTTTGTGAATTGTTAATAATTTTTTTGTTCTTTCACCGTACACTAAAATCTCTATATTGTTCAAAAATTCTTTGTGTGAATTGTTAATAATTAAATTTATCCTCTCATTTTTTGCTCTTTTACCACCCACTAAATTCTTTAAGTATTTCTCAAATAATGGACTCTCTCTATTGCTCCTTCAACATACACTAAATTCTCAAACGATGGACTCTCTCTATTGCTCTTTCACCGTACACTAAACTCTTTGATTATTTTTCAAATGGACTATCTCTATACTCTTCAAAAATCTCTCTTTTATATCGGAAAAATGTGTAAATAAATGTCAAATTGAGATACATTTAGAAACAAATCTCATGATATATGTTTTTAAATTTTCTGCGCAACCAATGTTATGAGTGATTATGTCTCAAATCTATTACAAACATTTATGAAATAGTCTCGCAAAAATAAGGATTCTATATGTGCATTATTAATTATTATTCGTGTGAGTTAATAATAAAATGTAGGTATTTCTCATATTTTAAACTCTCTCATTATTTCCCTTTTGTTGAATTCTCTCTTTTGTTTGTTGAGTTTAGCTTAGGAATAGACACAATATATCATTTTTCCAATTTTCGCTCGATGACTGGTGTTTAATACAAAACATATGTATAAATGGAACTCATTTTAGATTAAATTTCAAAATAAGTTTGATGAGTTATATGTATAAATGAAAGTTAGGACTAATTATGTCATTTCACATTTAAATAACTTTCGAATTACAATTTTATGAAAGTATAAATTCTAGTTAATAAATGTTGTGAGAATTTTCTATTCTTTGGACTCTCTCACCATTTCTGAGTTAAGTGCACAAATGGGGAACAATGTTTTTGGGTTTTTATCAAATAGGCATTGGAGGTTTTTTCTTTATCAAATGGGGAATGGGGAGGAATCCGTCAGTTAAATGCTGACGTGGCAAACGGAATTAAAAATTAAATTAAAAAAAAAAAAATATTACTTGCCTTGCTTTCTCTCTCCTCCCTCCATCAACAGAAACAAAACTCAAACAAAGGCCATTGCCGCCACCGCACCACCACCGTGAAAACCCATATAGGGATCAATTTCTAATGGGCTAATTGAATTTCCTCAAAAATTATATTAAATGTTACCACCTTTTTCCCATTGAATCAGTCGTTGCATGGCCAAAATCATAAGAAATTAAAAACCCAAAAATCTTGATGACAAAATCTTGGTATATAGAGTTTGTAACATTTGGTGCCGAATGATACATTGATAGACCAAGCAAATATGTGATTTGATCTTTAGCCTAGCTATTCTAGCCCCATATCAAATTCATTTCTCAAATCAAAACAAAAAAACCCAGAAATTTCCAGCAATGGCGAGAAGAACAACCCACAAGAAGAATCAAGCGCGGAATCGAGGTCGAAAATTAACAATGGAGTGATCAATCAACAGGAAAAAGAAGGGGCAAATTTCGACTGAAACCCTAGACTATGAGTGAGATTAAATTTGGGGATTTTGATTTTTTTTTTTTTTTTTTTTATAGTTCCAACTTCCAAGCTATTTGAGAAAGGATTTTCCGATGGGGGAATTGTAACAGTAAGAGATAAGATTGGATTGGGAAAAAACATAGGAATATTTTGAGAATTGGGATGTGAGATTGTATACCGCCATTTTCTAGGGGATGAAGTACGCACGTCATGGGTGGTGCTTGGGCCGTAGGAGTAGCGGTGGGAGTGGGACTATCAGCTGAGGGAGGAGAGAGAAAGCAAGGTGGATAAATTTTGTTTAATTTCAGTTTTATTCCGTTTGCCACGTCACCATTTAACTGACGGACCCCTTTCCATTCCCCATTTGATAAAGAAAAAACTTCCAATGCCCATTTGATAAAAATCCAAAAACATTGTTCCCCACTTGTGCACTTAACTCCACCATTTCTCTTATTTTGGATTCTCCCTAAACTTTTTAAGAAAAAAACAAATCTCTACTAAATGTACACGCGGTAATTTAATTGTTTCACATCGGAAAAATGTGTAAATGGATCTCAAATTGAGATGCATTTCGAAACAAATCTAATGATATATGTTTTTAAATCTAGTATATTTATAAACGAAGCTTTTTTCATGGGCATTGAAGAGGTCTATAGCCCTTCGAATTTTCTTAGAGCTTCTGGCGAATAAGGAATTAATTTATGTTATGCAATTTGGTGAATAAGGAATTAATTTATGTTATGGAAATGTTGTTATACCATCTGTGAGTTTATGGTAATCATGTACAGAATTTATATATTAGTTATGGAAATGTAGTATACCATAAATAAGCTTATGGTAATCATGAAAATAAGCTTATGGTAACCATGAAAATATGACATTTTCATAATTATGAAATTATTTTATATGTTATGGTAAGATAATATTTTATAAGTCAAAAGTTTAATATGACATTTTCTACATTTTGGTACATATAAGCAACAATTGATGATCTTCAAATTCGAGACACTATTATGAATAACTATAAGTTACTCTATATAAATGGGTACCCTTTTAACTTATTCAAATGAATTTCTTAACACTAACAATTATAAGTCAACTCTATTGAATAGGTTAAAAGCCGTACGAATTTTCTTAGAGCTTTAGGTGAATATATAAAGAATTAATTAAGTGTTATGAAAATGTAATTAACATATATAAGTTTATGGTAATCATATAAGGAATTCATTTATTACTTATGAATATGTAGTTACCATATGTAAGTTTATGGTAATTTTAAAAAGATGAATCAATCTAAAAGTCTTCTTGTTATTATATTATATAGATTTATAAACGGAGCTTTTTTTCGTGGGCATTGAAGAGGTCTAGAGGCTTTCGAATTTTGTTAGAGTTTCTGGTGAATAAGAAATTAATTTATGTTATGGAATTGTTGTTATACCATATGTGAGTTTATGGTAACCATGTTTAAAATTCATATAATTTACTTATGGAAATGTAGTATACCATATGTAGGTTTATGGTAATTTTGAAAAAATCCATCAGTATATATAAAAGTTTGTTTTTTAAGTTATGGTAAGATAATAAGTCAAACCTACATATTAATATAAGAGAAAACTATACGGCATTTTCTACATTTTGGTAAAATATAAGAACCAAATATTTGTTTTTTAAATGCGTCTACAATGAATGAAATGTTAATACAGTTTTAAGTGAATAAAAAGTCCGTTTAAATTCATTTAGTGTAGAAGTGGCCCCAACATGGATAGTCAAAAGCAACAAACAAAACATAAAATTATAAAAATATCGAAGGGAGTATATATGACAATTAATCACGAAATGATAAGATAATACAAAAGAACTTTCAACTTATTCATGTGAACTCCCCAATAATAATAACTACGAGTAAATGTAATTATTTACTCGCTTTAATATATGTGCTATTCTATAATACTATTTTTTTCTTTTTTTTGTAATATATGTTTTAGTATATATATAAAAGATTGACCACAAACTACGAATAAATGTAGTGTTTATATTTTTTTAATGAATCTGATATTTTCTGCATATAACCATAAGTTTTTAATACATCTAGAGACATTGAAATTTTATTTCATTTTCAAGGTGAAGAAAAATGCGATTGGTTTATAAAAAAAATCCATTTATAAGTTATGGAAAATAATATTTCTAAGCAAGTATATTGTAGTCGTCAAATGGTAAGATAATACAAAGAATTTTAAAATGAGTAATGGAAAGATTACATTATATTCCAAATTTTATATATTCCAAATTTCCTGTAATCATAAAAAGATAGGATACCCCCTCTTTTCAATAATGTAAGACGATTTCATTTTGCGAGCTAGGGCATTGACTATTGATTTCGCAAAAAACTATCAGATTTACACACTTAAAGTAAGTAATGGAAGTAAATCGTTTTGTGAAAAAAGTTAATTAATTAGCTAAAATATTAAGTATACAGTGTGAGAACTTAAAAAAAGGAATTAATCAATAGTTCCAGATAAATGGTAACTTTATTATTTCGTTATTATGTTGAAATTTTTTTATTTAACTACAATAATTATAAATTTATAATGATTTCGGTAATGAAAAGTGCCTAAATAATATAAAATAATGTTAATGTCACCGTGCAACGCACGGGCTTTAAACTAGTTTTCTAATACACGTGACTAATATTATGAATGATTATGTCGCAAATATATTTGATACATTTATGAAAGAATTTCACGAAAATAAGGATTGTACATGTGGATTATTAATAAGTGTCCGTGTGAGTTGTTAATAATAAAATGTGGGTATTTCTCATTTTTTAAAGTCTGAGTATTTCTCTTTTTGTTGGACTGCGTTGCACGGTTCAAATATTATATTATTTTTAATGATTTTTATGTTTATAACCAATTATGCTATCATTTCAATAAAAATAATTCATAGCAATTGTTGTGATATTGCTTACATGTATTTTAAAATCTTGATCAGTTAAAAAAAAATACAAAATTGTCTAGATTGTTCATGTTTAAATTGTACAAATAACATTTCTTACCTATACTCTTCAAAACACCTTTTTTTTTAAAATAAATATAGTATATAAAGTCGATTGTAATTATTAAGCATTGCTTATCGGAAAATGTATAAATGGATCTCAAATTGAAATTCATTTTAAATCACATAAAATAATATATGTTTCAAAAGTTTCTGATACACATAACCAATTGTATAATCAATCATACCGTGTTTCTATAATATAGTGTGAATGGTTAATAATTAAATGAGTAAGATACATTTATTAAAGAGTCTTGCGAAAATAAGGATTCTTTATGTGGATTATTAATAATTGTCCATTTGATTTGTTAATAATAAAATGTGGGTATTTCTCATTTTTTAAACTCTCTCAGTATTTATCTTTTGTTGGACTCTCTCTCGGCTCTTCAAAAATACTGAGAAGTGATAAATAAAGGGGCTCTATCCAGTGAGAAGTGATAATTTGGTGAGAAGTGAGAAGTAATCTCAACCATTGATTTCGCATAACTGCGCTAATTAAACTACATAACTCCAGTCACTTAACTGTACTAATTAAATTGCCTAACTCCAGTGAGTTAACTCCATAAATTAAATTGTTTAACGCCGGTATTATTAGTAACTCCACCAAATTGAACGAAAATCATTAACTCTAACGTAACTCCACTAACTAAAACACGTAACTCCAACTCAATTTCCTTTAATAAAACACGTAACTCTAATAACTCCATTTTAATTCCACAACCTTAACCATATAACTCCAACTTAACTCCATGGCCTAAAACACATAACTCCAAAATAATTTCATTAAATAAAACACGTAACTCTAATAATTCTACTACCTAAATCACGTAACTCCGACTTAACTCCACTAACTAAATCGCATAACTCCAACTTAACTCCACTAACTAAAGCATTTAACTCCACTAACCAAAACACGTAACTCCAACTTAACTCCACTAACCAAAACACGTAACTCTACAAACCAAAATACGTAACCTCCAACTTTAACTCCACCAACTAAAACACGTAACTCCAACTTAACTCCACTAACTAAAACACGTAATTTCAACTTAACTCCACTAACCAAAACACGTAACTCTAACGTAACTCCACTAACTAAAACACGTAACTCTAACGTAACTCCACTAACTAAAACACGTAACTCCAACTTAACTTCACAAACTAAAACACGTAACTCCAACTTAACTCCACTAACCCAAACACGTAACTCTAACGTAACTCCACTACCTCCAACTTAACTCCACCAATTAAAATACGCAACTCCACTAACTCCAACTTAACTCCACCAATTAAAACACGTAACTCCAACTTAACTCCATCAATTAAACACACGTAACTTCAACTTAACTCCACTAACCAAAACACGTGACTTCAACTTTAATAAAAAAAAAAATTGGAAAAACATTTAAAAAGAAACAGAAACTAAACCTACATTTTTTTCTCTCTCCTCCCCTTTCCACCCATCACCACCACTCACCTCCTTCCCACCACCGGCCACCTTCACCAACCACCACCCCGATCTAGCCGGCCAGCACCACCATACTCACCGTCCTGCCGCTAGCCCAGCGGTGGTGGTCTCTCCCTCCTCCGACCACTTCACATCCTCAATCGACCAATTCTCTTGCCTCGAACTCCTCTCTAACCACCACGAATTCCGCCCTTCCCGATGATCCGCCGCCCAACCCTACGTTCGCCGCCCCTCCCCCGACGTTCGCCTCCCCTCCCCCGACGTTCGCCTACCCTCCCCCGACGGCGAAAATGAGAGGACGTTTTGAGCGAAAAGAAGGAGAAAGAAGACGTTTTTCGCGGTGAAATGGTGTTCGACGGCGAGCCCTGGCGGCGGTAATCAGTGCGAAAGCGTGATAAAAAAGGCGAAGGTCGGCGACGGCCAGCCCTAGCGGCATCCAAATGTCGAAAAAATTGGAAAAAATTGAGAGAAAATCCATCGTGTACGGCGAGGTGGTGGAAGATGAAGATCGGGGATGGTCGTCGAAGCCTCGCGGTCGTCGGTGGAGTCGGCTGGTGGTCTCCGATCCGGCGATCGATGTTGTCGGCGTACGGTTGCGGTGGCAGGCGGTGGCCGACTGGCGACACAGGAGGGAGGAGAGAGAAGAGAGAAGGAGGGGAGAGAGAAACTGTGAGTGATTTGGGGTTTGGGTTTGTTTTTATTTTTCCTTTTATTTAAGTTTTATTCTACACCCTTGATTATATATATATATATATATATATATATATATATATATATATTAGATTGTCTTGGCAAAATCATCGCCTTATTTTTAAAAGGGGGGCGAGTGGTAGATCGGGTCGTTTTGAGTCGGGTTATATCGAGTCGGTTTTGAGTCGGGTTATATCAAGTCGGTTTTGAGTCAGGTTATATCGGGTCAATTTCGGGTATATAAGCTTTGGGTTCAAGGTCAGCTTCGGGCGGGTCGTCGATAAAATTTAGTCGGATCATAATCGGGTTGGGTCAATTCATTTGTGAATGTGGGTCAAACCAAATTCGTGTCGAGATTAGTGACTGTATATTTCGGGTTGAGATTATTTATCGAATCAAGCGATTCAAATCAGATTGAGTTAGGGTCGTGTATCGTTTGTGGAATGTTTGTTAATACCAAACCATAATTATATTTTCTTGCTAAATAATGCACACCATATTAACATTTTAGCATATACTAATGCACAATTATACTTCCTCAAAGACCCTCAAAAAAAAAAAAAAAATTATACTTCCTCAAAATTAAACACCAGCTTAGCAATAAGGGGTGAGCAAAAAAAAACCCGATCCGGTTTTGCGATCCGTAACCAATCCGGTACTCGGTTTCAATTACCAGAAAATGCGGGTAGTAAACGGGTCAGGTACTCGATCCGGTTTTTTACTCGTACAACAAGGGGTACGGGTCACTAAAAATACAAGCGGGTATCCGGCTTTTTACCCGATTTACAATTTAATAATAAATATATATAATAAATGTAAACTAACTTTAACCTAGTACAGTAACACACATTAAAAAAAACCTACTCATATATGCTATCACGCATTAGTTCGTTTATCAATTCTTTAGGCTGCACTTTGTACTTGGACATATTAAATTTTTTAGGTGTTGTCGGTTTAAGAACAATGTAAGGATATTTTTTTTCTGTTTTGTTTTATGCAGATTGGACCAACTTATGCATTATTAAATTTTGAAAATAGCAAAATTGAGAAAAACGGATACGGGTACCTTGTTTTCGGGTACCCGAAAATTAGGTACCCGATTAAATAGGGTCGGGTACGGGTCAAGATTTTTCACAAATTTAAAACCTGGTACCCAGTTTTCGGGTCAAAACCGGGTCGGGTACCCTACCCGGTTTTGCTCACCCCTTGAGATTACAAAAAATCTGAATTACCTTAGAACAAAGAAATATGTTGCCAACATTGTCTTTATTCATCCTACGTGATTTTGTGTCCTAATCAACTTGCATTGAACGTCTTCTAAACTTGAGCGATTGCTGATAAACCAATCATAGGGGTACAATCGTCCATTCCACGGCCAAACCTTAAACAACACAAATCTGCCACCGCGTCGCAGCCCCGATCCACACGCAAGACCACCAGAATCCCATCCAACCCAGCGTCCAATGCCGGCGACCACCTTCCCTCCGTCGGCGCATCACCGGCTTCGCTGGCAAGGCTAAAAAGACACCCGAGGGTGGGGTGATTGAATAGGTGTGGTCAACCCCTTCGGGGTGAGATTCTCTACAGGTGGCCGCAAAATGGGCTTAAGGTCCCACTATGGTACTGTATGATACTCTTGCTGGCCACGAGCTTGAGTCACTTGATTGTTGAGGTTCTTGGGTCTGAATTCACTCCGAAATGTCTGAGCCAAACGAAGTTAAAAGCCATTCAAAAGTCAGGCACAAGTAAAAGAGTGAACTAATCAGTTCAAGGACTAATTATAAGTAACTAAGAGATGATCAAGGTGATTAAAACTTAATTAAAATTAATAAGATAATGAAACTGATTAATCATCCTCTCCAATAATTTTGATTCTCCAAAGCTCCGTTTGATTGAGGAAAAAGCTGCACAAAGTAGCCACAAACCACAGAGTCAGTACTACTCACTATTACAGAGCACAATAGCCGGATAGAATCATATACACGACTTTGAAACATTTTGTGAATAGTTAGGCTGCTTTTAAGTAATGAAAATAGTTTTTAAAGTTAGAGTTCGCCATCCGCTTCCCTACTCTAGTTAGTCATATAAACACAAGTGGTTATCACTTATCACGCAAAAAAGAACAATCCTACGGAAATTTTGACAGTATTTTGACTAAAAGTGGACAAAACCAAAAATTTTATGAACCTGAATAACAGAAAAGCTGACAACCAGCAACAATTCCAGCGCAAAAGACTCCTTATTTGGTGTGTTCAGCAACACCATTGTGCAAAAATTTCAAAATTCAATCAATTTACCAATAAGAACCCTTCATAAACCTGTGGTACTTCTCCCCCACACTTAAAATTAACATTGTCCTCAATGTGAAGTGAAAACAGTAGCATGTATAAGATCAAAATAAAATAAAGGGGTCCGGGGTGGGGGGGGGGGTCAGGGACTTAGCTGGTTTAAGGCGTAGGAATTTAGAGTAGGAGCAGATCAAAACTGCAGCATATCTGCTTGTTCAGTGGACTCACTAGTAGGAGAATATCTACTACAGGTGTGCCTTAGCGCTCCTCTGGTATACTCCGTGTCAGTAGCCTGTGTACGGCATCTTCTTCGTCGACCAATCTCCCATATTGTAGTCATGCAAAAGTAAGACCCGAGGCCAAGAGTCCAAGACAAGTAAAGTGAAGGGAAAATAAATAAAAACCAGGGAAACAGAGAACATTTTTTGTGATTTTCTGAAATATTTTTTATTTTTTTGGTGACCGACACGGCGACACTATGGACATCCCCCTACAAAGGTCGAAACTCGGGGAGTACCTTAAACCAACTCAAAACGTAATCACTAAATAAAACAAAACAAATAATTGTACAAAACACTTAGGGATAAACAATCACTTAGTCATACTGAAAACATACCCCAATAGAATATCTCACATGCGAACCATGGGTAGTTTAGATCAGATAGACCCAAGATATGATTGATTTCTTCAGCCAAAAGCTCACAAGGCAATAGGTAACAATCAGTAGCCCCTCCCCCGCACTTAAGTTCAGTCCCTATGTGCAAAGAATTGGAACAAAATGAAAAAGGTATTAGCTAAATCAGCTGCACCAGCAAAACAGAAGTCAAGAAATAATCTCCAAATTGTAACATTGTTAAAGGCCATCAGAAATTTTCAGCACTGATTTATAGCGAGATATGAATCCCAGGTAGTTTAGAACACAAAAATTAGACCTAGGAACACCCTAAACGGTAAAGGAAATATATAGCCAGACTTTTAACCCCAAGAGTAAGTGGCAAACTTTGAAGTAAGAAAACTCAAATACACTCTGAGATCCAAAATAATGATTCTATTTAACCTCAAAAATTTCGAAGGCGATATATTTTGATGAACGTCATAATAGTCCCTGCATAATTATAACAATAACCTATGCTTCGTCAAACATATTGTACACAGTTTGTTCCAATAAAGGGCCTTTTAAAGAGATAATGTGCACGTCCATATCAAACACTCAATTAACAATTAGAATTTGGCCAATAGAGCAACCTTAAGCCCAGTCTGTATGCTAAAGAATTAAAAAGCAACAGTCTTCAATGTACAACAAATCTGTGATAAGTACTCTTATTACCTTATAAGTTTGATGGTACAAACTAACGACCAAAAACAACTCTTAACAGATTCCCAACACTGAACCTAAGTTAAACTAAGACAGACTAGGGAGCAAAACATTAGAGCATGGCACAGACAGAGAGAAACATACAAGTCATACATGAATGAAGAGAAAGAAAAAAAAGGCACACAAAAAGGGGCACTAAAACATGTCAAGCTAAACGAAAGTCTACTGAAACTGGATCAAAAACAAATAGGGACAAAGCAAGTAGATAACATGCAAAAACTGGTTAAGAAACATGTCATATGCTATATGCCTCTGGTGACAACAAATATCCAGCCAAACCAACAAAGAAGTTAAGACAAATAAAAAATCACACGTAGGTTAGTAATAGAATTACAGAAACAAAAAGAAATATAGAAAATTAATTTTAATCAACAATTTCCCCGGCAACGGCGCCCAAACTAGTGCCATTAGATAAGCTATCCTCAAAAACTTCAATGTCCACAATCCACACAGATTTTGCGGGAAACAGATTTCTGTACAAGGAGACATAAGACTTCAAAATGAGCTAACAGTAGCATATGTTTCAGACCAGTCACCTGCAGAACTGCTGTAGTGATTAAAACTGATACTAAAATGTAAACTATCTTCCATTAATTCGAGCACCATAATTTAAATGAGTCCTCTAGATTTCCAAATTGGTATGACACGTAGCAAATCCGACCTTCTAAGAGCCTCTCCAATCCCACTGCGCAAAACTGAACTTATGATGCATCTTTGGACAGGCTCTCTGAGAGTTACTAATCTTGATGTTTACCCTGCCTAATTTCCTAGAATGAATCTTAATAGGTTAGGAATGGACTGTTTGGCGTTGCATCACCACTGTAAGCTCATTTTCACGGTGATACCAAAACAAAAGATAAGCGCCCTGCAGGATTATTTCAGTTTCTCTTATTCTTTGAACTCGAGGACCAGCACCTAGATCTTGGCATCATAAGGCTTATCAAATCTGTATCAGTTAGGGTCTCCGTCCCTCCTCTCACAACAGCAGCTATCTTCACAAGGTTCCAGAACACGTACAATAATAAGCAATGATATCAAAACAAAACCACACACTAATGATTTCTGAAATATGTAGACTATAGTCCTTTTGCACTCCATAAACCAAAGCGGAGAAAAATGCAACATGACAACGAGTCGGTAACTCTTATATTCAGCTTAAAACATTGGCATATCGAAGTCACAGTAGCCTGATCTTTCATATGACAAGAAAAAGACCGATGAGTCTTTTGTATTAGAGTGCAATTAAACTAGAAACATATTGTTATACTCCATAAAAAGAGGCCTAGACAACATACACAAGGAGAGGAACACCAGTTTTTAAGCCGAAATATTTCACCCTTACACCGATTGGAACGGGAGGAGGAACACCATATCTATTTGGGCTGTAGGACAAACACAATTCTCTCCTTTCATACATCGTCGCAGGACACTGAAAAGAATTGGACCTCTTCAGCTCTTCCCACGCATACAGACAAGTTCAATTCACGAACCTAGAATACTTACCCTAGCACAGTCACACTAAACACTTATCAGCCTAATTGGACTTGTAACTAGACAGCAAAGAGAAGAGATCAAGATAAATGTTTCCTAATGATGGTTATCTTATATTTTCACAAGTTAAGTCTTTATTTATTTATTTTATTTCCAAGCAATATTTTAGCTCCATTCACATAATGTCAAACGTTCTATGCTTTGATTTTCAGTTTCGTATCCTTTCTCTACTGTCATAAACACATAACTAATATTCAAATACTCACAAAATACATATCTGAAGGGACTTGTATGCTATAACTATTTGCTTCAATCCTGTGCAGCAACTGATAGTTCAAGACCTCATTTCTCAACTACTAAGCAGAGGACTTGTCCTTTTTTTCTTTATGTTAATGATGCACTCCTAAACACCATCTCAAATCCTAATGCTATACTACAATATCTTTTTTTGATTTTCTGATTTTTGACCAACAAACAAAGATATGACCTTGAAGGATTATTGGTTCTCTCTAGTCCTCCCCAAAAACTAAGGCATAGCATCTCAAAAAAAAAAAAAAAAAGGTACTTAGGCTTACAAGTTATAATGCTTAGGCTGAACACCCTAAGCAAACTGAACCATGATTAAGACTGAAACTCGAAGAGATACAACCCACTTTAAGAACATATGACTTAGGATATGAAGTTCAAAAACTCAAGATATTACTCATCTTTAGTTTGGAAGAACTACGTGAAACTCTCACTAGATATGACTCACTAATGACAAAGTTGCAATGACTTAAGGCTCTAAGAGATCAAACCCATAGAATTTAAGACAAATAGCAGATTTCTCATCAGCTCAGTTTTCATTTCATTTTCATCATGTCTGATTTTATGAGGTACATATGAGCTTATTTAATACTAACAGAAAGTTCAGTTATTACTAAAGAAAGCTACTAAAAGTAGTACAAAAGCAGAAAAGAAATAGAAAGCAGTGATACTATAACTTCAACTAGCCAAAGAGAGGTTTTCCTAAGGGTGAAGTATTCTCAGAAGTCTTCCACTTAATCTGAAGCTTGCTAGCTTTCCAGCTTTGAGAGTTTCCTCTGATTCATAGTTTCCCCCTCCAAAAGTCGAGCCCTAGTTTTACCCTCAAATGTGCAAACTAAAACCCCAGTTCATTCACTGAAAACAGAACACACAAGCATGACAAAGTGCGGAAACGGCTTTCAGATGCAGCAAATGCATCTGATGATGTCCGAATTTGTACCATTGGAAAGCTTACTTCTTGAGCTTCAATCTGAACACAAGTTTCACTCAATTCCATTATCTCTAAATAGGAGATGTAAGCCCCCAAAGTTCACATCAAATATATATATATATATATATATATATATATATATATATATTATTTTTTTATTTTTTTATTTTTTGTTAAGGTCAGTAATCTGAAGAGTCTGATGAAGTCTTACAGTTAGTCTGGTTTCAAAATTAAACTGCAAGTAGCCTACAAATCTTTTACAGTTGATTCAAAAACTATGACTTACTTTACCCTCTTAGGTTTTCAAAATGGTATATGGCACACAGAAAATCACCTTCTAGAGGGCATCAAATCAGACTGCACATACAGTAAAGCCTTCCTAATCTCCTAAATTCTATTTGGTTTTCTGGGTTCCTTTTTTAATGATATACTCCTTAGTTAATGTCGTACCATCTTGTTATATATCTAAAAGTTCTAGGCCTCCTAAAATGATTCTGATCAGCCCTCTTTCTTGCTTCCAAATGTGCTAAAATCCTACAGTTTAACTTGCTATTCCACGCCAAGCACCACCAAGATCAATAATTCATTCTTTTCAAACTTTTTTATAATTCTGAACTCGGATACTCAAAAACACTACTATAAGTCCAGGCAACCAAAAGTTATTCACATATACGGCATACAACTTAATATTACACTTGAATAAAACATGATGTCCCTAATAAGAAAAGCAAAACAAAATCACCTCATATGCCATTAATCCTCTCAATAACGCTAATAAGAGCTTGTGTCCCAAGCTGTCCATCACCATTAGCAACCATCCCAGAGAAGAGCTGCTTAGTCAAGGCCGCACCGGGCAAGACGACAACCCCATCATCTTTCCCACCCTCAACAAAATTAACCCCCATACCCATATCCTTAACCATATACTCAGCAAACCCGCCAGGCGCGAAATCCCTCTCAATCATCCTCTTACCAAACAGCTCCATAACCATAGAACCAGCAGCGCCACCTCGAATCGCCTCCATCCATTTCCCCTTATCCAACCCTGCTCTCCCAGCAAAAACCAATCCTTCACTCAAACCAAGCAAATTCGCACCCACCATAATCTGATTAGCAATCTTACAACTCTGCCCGCTCCCTGCTCCGCCCATATAACTCACTTTACTACCCATAATCACAAACAACGGCGTCAACCACTTCACCACATTGCTGTCCCCACCAGCAAATATAGCCAAATTGCCATTCTTAGCACCAACATCTCCACCAGACACAGGAGCATCCACTGACCAGCAGCTCTTTCCGCGGGCGGCCGCGAAAATCTCCTTGGCCAAATCCGGGTGGCTGCTGGTATGATCAACCATCACCCCAGCCGAGTTCAACCCAGATAAAACACCGCTGTCTTTATCTAAGACAATTTGTCGAACATCTTGTGGGTGTCCCAGCATGGTGAAGACAACATCCGAGGATCGCGCAACCTCGGCAGGTGAGCTGGCGAGCTTGGCGCCAAGAGATTGAAGATGGGCGGCTTTGGAAGGGTTTCGAGCGAAGATAGTGAGAGAGTAGCCAGCTGAAATGAGGCCAGACGCCATCGCTTCACCCATCACGCCTATGCCAATCCATCCGATTTGGGTGTCGGATGGCGATATTGGGGTGGGATATGGAGTTCTGGGTTCTGCTGCCATTTTTGGTTTGATCGAGTTCTTTTGGGTTTGGTAGTAAATCAAATGTACTCCCTCCATTTTATTAGGTTCTTTGCATTTGTTTTGAATATGTGATAGAAATTCAAACTAAATGCAAAGAACCTAATGAAATGGAGTGAGTATCTATGAAGCACTCCTAAACACCATCTAAGATCAAACTTGTAAACTACAATTTGTTTTTGGTATTTTCTGATTTTTGGACTGAAAATAAAGATATGAACTTAAGTATTGTTGATTCTCTCAACTCCTCTCCAAAAACTAGGCTTAGAATGCTTAGGTTAATCACCCCTGAGAATACTTGGCCCAAGTTATGCTTAATTTCTAAGAGATGAACTCACTATAAGAAGTTAAACAAGATTAGAATTCACATCCGAAAGTTTTTTTTTTTCATTTCATCAAGTCTGCCTTTTTCCATTGAAAGGGTGCTCTATTTACAGAGTTTTAACTAGTACAAGCTCTAACAATAATATAATTTAAGCAAATTTAACGTAAATAACCCAATCCTTGCCTTATATTATTAAAATAATCGAACCTTTCCACTTTGACAAAAATAACCCGTTTATTTTTGTGTTACAAATACTCCCTCAATTTCTTTTGTTTCTTTACAAAGAGAAAGTGGGGGAGTACCAAGGTGGAAGAGAGAGAAGTGGATTTAGAGAATAATAAGGGCATGTATTAGTGGATGGTAGGGTCAGATGAAAATGAAATCAGAGTTTATTCCCTCTTAATCTGGCGTCAAACATTCCCCACTAAAAATTTCAGTTTGGAGCCAAACTGAAAATTCAAACTTTTCATTCAAAATGGGGACTTATTTCCCTCCCATTTTCTGCCTTTTATATATAAAGGCACCCCTTTTACAGATTAACCTGTTTTATTTTTACATAAGGAGAGAGAAAATGTGGGAGTTTAACCCTTAATACAACACCAAATTTAATTCAAAATCTACAAATACAACTCTAAATTATTGTCATCTACCACTGATACACTACAAATCTACGATCAAAATGCCTCCTAGTGAGGGTGGTGGTGTTCCATACTCGTTTTCTGCTGCTGCAGCGGCATTGGAAGCAAGATCAGCACCATCAATCTCTTTCGACTCCGAATCAACAGTTTCGGCAGCAACTCTATCCACAACAACAACATCACAAACTGCAACGGTGAAAGAGAAGCGATTCACCAACAAAGAAAAACGTGAGATTGTTTTTGCATTTGCAAGGAACTTGACCATAGAGAAGAAGTTACGAAGGGGTCTCATCGGCGAGCTTGCGGCAAAGTACAAGGTTAGTAGAGTAACCATCAGTAACAATTGGAGGACAACAAAAGAAGATGTCATTGCCGGCAGACTTCCAGATGTAGACAGAAAGTACAAGGGTCAGAAACAAAGACTATTCATTGATCTAGAAGTACTCAGAACAGTCCCAAAGATGGAGAGGGCCAACATAAATGATCTAGCCATTGCGCTGAAGACGTCAGCATCAACCGCATACAGGCTAGTTGTGAGAGGTAAAATCAGATCACACTCTTCAACTTTAAAACCATATTGGACTGATGAGAATAAAGTTGCTAGGATGCAATGGGTATTAGATCACATAAACCCTAGAAGTATCACTAGATCAAGGCCAATATTCAAATCAGGATATGGGAGAGTGCACATTGATGAAAAATGGTTTTACTTGACACGAGCTAATCAAAAGATTTACCTTCTTCCTGATGAAATAGACCCACATAGATCATGTAAGTCAAAGAGATTCATCACCAAGATAATGTTTATGGCCGCAGTTGCTAGGCCTATATATGATGATTTTGGCAATGTTGTTTTCGATGGTAAACTTGGCATATGGCCATTTACAGTGAAAATACCAGCCGTGAAATCATCAATTAATAGGCCTAAAGGAACCTTAGAGGAGAAGCCAGTTGAGAGCATCAACATGGAAGTGACCAAAAGATGCATGATAGACAAGATACTTCCCGCAATCAAAGAAAAATGGCCACAAGGTTATGGTAAAATTATAACAATCCAACAAGACAATGCAAGGCCACTCATAGAAGATAGTGATCCAGATTTCAGAAAGGCAGCAGAGGAGGGGGGATGGCAAATCACACTAGAAAATCAGCCACCAAATAGTCCAGACATGAACTGTCTAGACTTGGGTTTCTTTAGAGTTATTCAAGGCATCCAGCATAAGAAAAAAGCAAAAACAATGTCATAACTTGTAGATGCTATCACAACAGCGTATGATGAAACAAAGGTGAAGACTTTTAAGTATGTTTTCCTAAGTTTAATGAATTGCATGAAAGAAGTTCTCAAAGCAAAGGGAAACAACAATTACAAGCTGCCTCATATGAACAAGAAAAAGCTAGACAGACTTGGCATACTACCAGAGAACGTCAAAATAGATATGGCATTGTACAGAGACAGTCTTGAGGAGGTTGAGCATCAAATAGCAGTAAACAAGAGTAAAGTAGAGGCTAAGCAAGCAGCAAAAGAAGTTGCAGCAACTGCAGCAAAAGCAGCAGCTTCAGCAATTAAGGCAGCAGCCCGACAAGAAGCAGCAAAAGTGAGAGCAACAGCTAGAGACGAGGCAACATTAGCAAAACAAAGAGCAAGAAAAGAGGCAGCATTAGCAAAACAAACAACTAGAGAAGCCACATCCAAAGAAAAAGCACAAGCAAGAGAGGAAGCAACAATAGCAAGATCAAAAGCCAGAGAGGATGGTAGAAAACAAGCAGCAATAGCAAGAGAGAAAGGTAAACAAGACGCATCAAATGCAAGAGCTATTGCTAGAGAACAATCAGCAGAAGCAAGGGCATCAACAAGACTCACCACAACAATCAACCACAAGAGTAAAGTGTAACATGATGGTCAAGGTCCAAGGTAAGTTTGAACGATGATCAAGTTTTGGAGTAACATGCATGACCATGATTCAAACATTGCTTGGCCTAACATTTTGTAAGTTTTTGTGTGCACACTAAGAATATTACATCGATGCATTGCACACTAATTGGTAACTTTTTGTATTGTATTGAAACTTGAAATGTAACATCGATGCATTGCACACCATTATGTTGTACCCATTGCACATTATGCATTTCAGTTTATAATGGAAATTTAATTAGCATTGCACAACCAAAACAAGCACCTAATGTTACAAAACATGAAAAGGCAGCTCTCAGACCAGGTGTGAGTTTGCCTATCATCATTGAGCTGCCTAGGGTTAAGTACAATGGGCACGCATTGGCCAGGGCCTCCGACTAACGTTCGATACCTTAGGGTGACAAACATATGATGACCTCCAACTAAGGTTCAATACATTAGGGTGACACTCTGGCCAAAGGTACTAACACACTACATAATAACCCTATAACTTGAGGCACAAAAAATCATCATGTCACCCTACAAACTCAAGCCTGCAAGCCAACCTGATTCGATCCCAAATGAAGCCAACCTGATGCGACCCAAAATGAAGCCAATTTAAACCAATTACTCCCAAATCAAGCCAATTAAAACCAAATCGACCCCAAATCGTCCCAATTTTAAACAATTCGACCAAATCAGGCCAATTTAAACCAATCCGACCAAATCAAGCGAATTTAAACCAATGCGACAGAATCAAGCGAATTTAAACTAAATCGACCCCAAATAGTCCCAATTTTAAACAACTCGACCAAATCAGGCCAATTTATACCAATTCGACCAATCAAGCGAATTTAAACGAATGCGACAGAATCAAGCGAAATTAAACCAAATCGACCCTAAATCGTCCCAATTTAAACCAAATCGACCCCAAATCGTCCCAAATCAAGCCAATAAAAATCAATTACTCCCAAATCAAGCCAATAAAAATCAATTACTCCCAAATCAAGCCAATTTATACACAAGCATCCCCAAATTCAGTGAATTTTTGCCAATTAATTCAAATTAATCAATTTGATTAAGTCAAATCAAACCACAACCACCCAATTAAACCCAATCATAAACAAACATGCAAATAAACACAAATAATTGCATAATAAATAGAAGGCTCTAGAAATCACCAGATTTAGGAGGGACAATCGGGCGTTAAAATGCGCAAAATCGACTTCGCACTCTCCCAAATTAACCGCTCCTTTTGTTCAAGCCCTCGTAACTCCTCCAACAATTGCATCTCATATTCGTTCATTTTCGGGTACATTTTCGCAATCATAGAAGAAGACAAGCACCTCCTTTTCGGAGATGGGATCTCATCCTCTGGCTCAGAATCGGGTACAACGGGTGCTAGGATGCGATCGAAGTAGACATCATCGACCAAACTCGTCAGATCAGGACCGCCACTGTAAAGAATGCCCGGAGGAAGCGACATGCAAACTTGAGGCTCAATAATCGCACGAGGGGGCGATTTAACACCACAATACGGTGGTGTTTCCATGTGAGAAAGTGGTGTCGCGTCAATAGCTTCCGAATCGGAAGTTGAATAAATAATAACCTCCGACGGCTCCTGTGTTGCATCGTCAGAGGACCAGAAATCAGAGGGTAGTTGAGATAAAGGCAAAGACATAGATGAATAGATCTGGGTTCGCAGAAGATGAGAGATCAAGAAAGCAGATGAGTTTCGGCTAGGGTTTTTGGCAACTGCAGAGGAGAGAGAGAGAGAGGGAGATGGATGAAAAAAATGATCTGGTGAATGATAAGGAGGGGGGGGGGGAGTAATTATTTTGGGTGAATAAATTTTGGGTGGGTGAAGATATGGAGTAGTAGTTGGGTAATTGGGTTGGTGGATTATAATGGAGGGAAAGGTTAGTGGATTAATGATGTTTATTGACCCAATTAGTAGTTGGGTTAGTGGATCAAGTAAGGGTATAATAGGTAAATTAAATGGGTTAAGTTGTCCCAAAATAGAAACGTAAAGAATTGAGTGAATTTGCTGAAAACGGAATACGTAAAGAAACAAAAGAAACGGAGGGAGTATATCCCTTGGATCAACAAATTTACTAGACCATTAAAGGTAACAAACGAAACATCTCCAATCAAGATAATTATTTGCCTTTTTTACGAAGAAAAAAGAAAGGAAGAAATGGAATTTACTTTCTCTTCCTTCATCTAATCTTCCACAACGAATATGGTCCAATTGAGACCAAGTCTGCACCAGTCAATCTCCTTTCTCCTCCCTTTCTCTACCAAACTTTGAGCAAACAACCCATGGCCAATAGGTTTCGACCAACGTATACCACACATTGGATAAGTGAGCTTAGTGATCGTTTTAGAAGTGAAGACAACTTTTTACATCTTAATCATGAACGATTAATTCGAAAACCTTTGGCAATCCTTCGGGTTTCATATATTGTCATAATTAAAAGAGTTTTCCTGCTCAATTTAATTGTTGTCTAGTATGGATTCATGAATTCGTTGTGGCTACAAGACCATTGCAGTAGTGAATCAGTCATGTGTACTATGTAAAATAACAACTTGATTGATCAATGCCAATTCAAATCAATTAGGTTTTGCAAGAAATATGTTTTTTCTCAACATATCATAAGAAAATATTTTCTAAGAGTTTTAGTTGGGAAAGAATCCCCAACTTTTGCGGCATATTTTTTATAACGGCCACATCATCACCGGAGATTCTCATTCCAATGACGTTTGGGATACAATTGTAACACATATGTAAAAGTCGGATTATTTTCATTAACGTTGAAAGGTGGATTATTTTTAGAAGATCCAGCAAACGTTGGGTTATTTTTGTTAAATTTACATATAATTTAACTAATACATTAATATAGGGAAATACAAAAGAAAACAATTTAGAAAAGACTACTAAACTACTCTGTCTTCCAAGGCCTGCTGCACCTTAGTTTTGTGTTCCATTTGCAGCCACTTGATTCATCTTTTCTGCTCCTTTTCTGCCAAATAATAGAGCTGCTTGCTTGCTTTGATGCTAAGTATTGATATGTTATTTTAGTCAAAATATCTACTTTTTCATTATGAGGGAGGGTACATATATATTGGTCTATACAATATAGGAAATACACTCTAGAATATTCTAGTATATGTACATCCATCTATATTATTGCATAACACTCCCCCTTGGATGTACATAATTTAAAAACATGTCTCATTGGAACTAGTGAAGAAAAGAATACATATATTCTTCAAAATACGCTTTTGAGGTTGCCTCATTAAAAACCTTGCCTGGAAAACCCAGTGGGACAAAACCATGGCTAAGGAAAAAAGAGTGCAACGCGTATTTACTCCCCCTGATGATTACATCACTTGAAAACTTCATTGATTTAATTGCCTTGACAATGAACTTCTTGATTGGTAAATTAGACATTTTTGGATACGCCTTATTGAGATCTTGAAACTTGTACTTTGTTGAAATTCTCGTGGCAATACTGCTTCAACTTGGATAACTCGCCAAATTAGGATTTCGCATTCTCGTTCCAACTTGGAAGATAAATAGACCAGCAGCATCGTCATCTTATATTACGGGAGTGGTAATATGTGCGCGTATAATGCTGCCTCGTTAAAAACCTTGGTAGGAAAAAACCCAGTGGGATAAAAACCTAACCGAAGGGAAAAAGAGTACAGCAATCGAATCTTACCATGCGTATATCCAAATGATATTACTATCGTCTAGTCGACATGATATATCTGCAAACCTTCTCCAGGAGGTAAAGCTTTCAAATAACAAATGTCAAATTCATTAGCAATTTGTTTAATATCTTACCCGTTTTACTTGTACTTCTTCTTAACTCACCTTTCATTAATTGACACCTTTTATATCATAACAAATTATTATGGTGCTTCTGGACCATATAAGTCGTAACGATAGTAATAATAGTCATTCGTATTAGGATACGTGACACATAAATTAAATTCCATTTTCATTCAGTTCACTTTATTAGAAAAACTAGAGATAATTTGTTCTTCGGGAACTTTTCATTAAATCACATACTTAAGTGAAATTTAGTTCTTCTGGAACCAATTGGTGCCTATGAGTAATTGTCTCATCAAAGATTATCGCATTCAAAGAGGTTCTCAAATCACAAATCAAACTAGTCGTTTCAGTGACTATTCATATATTTCACACTTATAATTCGAAAGTAGCATTTAACGCAATGATTGGTATATGCACATGCACTATGAAAACTAAAGGCTAATAAACTAATGATGCAAATGATATAAAACTAAATATATTATGCCTAAATATACATGAACATGATATTAGACTCGATAATGCAATTGTACGTATAGATTTTGAATATATAAATTCATTGGACTGCAGGTCCATGAGCTCATCTTATTAATAATTTGTCGACAATGAATGGACTTGACATGTAAGATCCCCAATTACATATCAAAGTTTACATGTCCATTTACGTTCTAATAAATTTACACTTTTATCGGTTCCATATATATACCGGTATAATTATTCATAAAACTCTTTATATAATCTTTTGTAGTCAGGATCCATCTATGATTTCTGAATATTTATTCTTGAGGTACCTTTTTCTTTCATATAGGCCATCCTTTATTATTCAGATATTTATGCGTATAATTCTTACTTTCATACTTATCATAATCTTATAACTCTTCAGGAGTATCAAACCAACTGCACTATCTTGTCATATAATTTTACCTATAAACTTGGAACCGAATTATATATAACTTTTCTACCACACTACAGTAATAGTAATTATCACGATTGGCAAGATTTCAATGCTTTTATATTTGAATATATCTTGATTGCATAGAAAATAAAGCTGGAAATGATTTTGTGAACCTCTAATTCAAATCTCTTATTCACAATTCATTTCAATTGAACTTCTGGTTCGATATGAGGATCAAATAAATTTTTACCAGCTTCATCCAATTATTCTCCCCCTAAGGTGGTAAAAATTATCTCGAATTAATAGATTTCTGGGGCCAGTAATCATCAATAAATCCACCTTAAATAAATATATACCTCATAGGCTTATATAATATAAATGGGGGGTATATGCAATAGCAGTTGGATTCTTGTGTGGTGCAAATTTTGCCCCTAATTGGAGATCATTTGATTTATACCAATTTAGTCGTAGTTTGTAACTATCCACGTCAAAATTTCCATGTGGACTTCTGGCCACTAATTACTATCATCAACTTTGATTAGTAACCTCACTTATTATTAAGATCTCCAAAATGAGCTCTATCTCTGTTGTGTCTTGCTATAAAAAATTAAATAACAACACGAGAGAGCATTCAGCACATTATTATCTTTCATACAAGATAAATATTAATTCCTTATTTAGATGGCCTTTATCACGTTAAATAAACTCACATTAGATACATATGTCAAACTTCAAGTTGACTGTTTTTCAGTGTGATTTTAACTCATATGTCACAACCTAGCCGACTAAATGCGTAGAGATCATTTCTCATAAATAAATCTTCTGGTTGACAAAGCTTTATATTTTTCTTTGTGCACAATAAATTTACATTTTGATTTCGGCTAAACGAATAATGTGATATTTGGACACGAATATTGCTAGTGGCTCAATTCATATTGGCAAGACTAAAATATTTATAACCTCCTTCAGGGAGTATAAATAAGTTTTACTCTACTGAAGCACATTTTCGTTGATGTTAAATACTATATAATCTGCATGGACAAATTCAAATTCACTAATGAAACTTATTGACATCTATAGTATAATTTGAACACTTCATGAGTATATAAAAATTCAATTTATGCATAGTATCAAACTATATTTTCATCATATGTTGCTATTAATTCATAGGGTAATTCATATTAATTATACCCAACTATATTATGTCAAAAATGTATCAATCAACAACCATACTTTCGACAAAAGGAATTAATGAGCAACTAATAATCAATTGTTAATCTATAACTCATACTCTTCCGGAGTAATCAAATGATGATAAAATTTCAATGTAAAGTAGAATATAAGAATCAAACCATTATATATAATATAATTCATCATAAAATAAATTTAAATGGATCGTACTAGAAACATAATATAAGAACTAACCATATTTGATAAGACAAAAGGATTAAACATATTTGGCTTAACAGGATAATCCAGTGATAACATATTTTACACTTCGAAATTCTATACAACTGTAACTCTGAGTTCACATACATACAATTCGCAAGGTCGTGGTTATCATTTTATCATACGCACCATCGACAATATTCTTGTTCTAAATCATTGATCAAATACTAATACTATAATATATAACCTTGAACTTTGGACTTCAGGTCCTATATGAAATAACTTAAGAAGATAAATTTGAAATTGGTGTCAAATGTTTGCTTATAATTTACTTATTTGTTTAGAATAAACAAAATATTGGAACTGTTGGCCCATAGCTGTTGATCGTATTATTCTCAAACTATTAAATGACTTTATGAATTATTTTGGCCATGACTATATCCTTGTCCGCGATCATGACTACTGGCATGATCTTTAGTTTCTCATCTTTCTCTTGCTTAGGTGAATGGATCTCTAGCTTGGGACTCCCACTTCTGGTGGTGGTTAAAAATATCTTGTAGAGCAAATATACAAGAATGAAGCAAGAAAATGACTAAAGTTATTCTTGCATGCAAAACACTGAAACGTGAAGTTCTTCAAGATCAGAACTAGAAGGATAAGGTTGTGGTCTTGTGGATTTAAAATGTGAGATTGAACAAAGATCATGCATGTTATACGATAACTAATCGTAATAGCCAACACATATCCTTGGTCATTGACTCCAAAAACATTTTTGTGAACTTAGGTCATTATATATAATAAATATTTGGAATTTGAGGGCTTAAAACTTTGTAGTCTACAGGACCAACTTCTTGTTTTTCTTGTAATCAAACATGTATAATGCCACAATAAGTTATTCTTCGAGTTTGTATAAGGTTATATCCAATTTCGCAAAAATTATATTTTTGAACTTCAAGTCAAAGTTTAGGTTTGGAAATACTTAATCCAATAATGATATCCAAACTCTACGTTCAGCATAAAGTACCTCAAATTTGTCCAAATGACTTCAGGTCATATTTACGCAAATATGTTGGTTTCTTATGAACTTAAATTTTTTTTTCTTTTCATTTACGGGCTTTAGGTCAAAAGAAATTTTTAAAGATATATATGTAAAACCGCATTCTATGTGAAAATATATACATCAAGGTAAAAGTATTGATACAGGCGCAATATATCTACCAACAAGCTAAGTAAAAGTGTTTTTAATAATTAGACTACACACCAATATCACACAAGTTACTGTACCAACAAGCTAAGTAAAAGTTTGACATTCGGTACAGTTAAATCCGCGATCCATTAAACCATAGCCAAAGATCAAAGAGTAATTAAGTATATAAGAAAAAAGTGAACATACCTCTATATTGTTGATCAACGTCGGATAGATTGCTACTGATAGTTTAAAGGGATCTACTAGGATTAGACAACTAGACATGCTTACAGATTAATCAGAGACTTTCGTTAATATGAACTGATAGGTCATTTGTAAGGTTACAAGACTCATTCCATTTAAACCCAGTAGCCGCCTTACGAGGGAGCCCAAATTAGCGTATTCGAGTATCATATGCTCAATGTAATCGGAACTTGCGGTCGATTTCTGTAAGATAATTTGACTATCGTATATATAATTGGAAATCTTATCATGTTGAAATTGACTACGAGCTAGACATAACTTTGATGGTTGGTTAGTTTATATATAGGAGACATGCATGTAAGTTCGAGATCGAAAAATGGAACATCAATATCAATCACAACAAAACGATTAAGCATAGTTCAACTAGGGTTGAACATTCAAATACTGTGCATGTAGAATTTCTTGTGAAGCAAAGTTCCTCTAACGTATCTTAATCAAAATTATATAACGTACATACTTGGCCGATTAAATTGATAGTGAAGCCATGTGCTTAAGCATACCAATCATCAAGATCAACAAAGGAGTGAATTTCCATACACAAATAAACATAAGACAAAACACACCGCTTGATTTTCAGGCATGCCTTAACTTGGATCAAAAGTTATTAACACAAAAACTAATCAATCGTAGAATAATGTACTCTTTTACTTGTATCCGAATTGTACGTAATCAATCTAATTATGCAACGGAAAAGCCCCCATAAGAAACATACTTATTTTATCATCACAGTTGTGACACATAATTATTCCCATGTCGTTGTACCGCATCAAATTAACCATATAAGCCACGATTGGCAAATCAAAACAATAATAGCTCATACGCTTTGCAGGGATTAAGCATTACTCGCAATAAGCATGCATAACAGCACACAACAAACGATTAACAAAAACATCTCACCGACTAGATCACAAAACTACATGCAACCTATTTATTTATTGCATAAAATTTATTCATTACAAATAACAATTAAGCTAGCTAATGACTAAAAACATTAGATCATATTCAAATAATCAACAAGTCAATAGACTAGTCATGGAAAAACTATCAAAACTTGATAATCATGAATGTAGTAATAAAGTGATTGATTCTATGATATTGTGTGTTAACATGCATTCAAAAGGTTATAATAATCAAGTAAAAAGAACAACATCAATCATTAGAAAACAAAAGCAAACCGCCATGCATGCCGAAGGATTGAAAACAATATGATCAACTAATGTGAAGACAAACACAGCCGCTTGAATATTAGGCATTCATTAGATCAAAATAATTATTAATACCGCCGAATAGCAGTAGAACATACTGAAATAACAATTCGACAAAAAACCTAATCATCATAATCAAACTGATAACATCTCGCACTAATTAAATACGTACAACTTTCGATAAAGTGAATAATTAAATAAATTGTTATATTAAGCAATCGAAATTTATAAGCCAAGAATTGATGCGTACCTAATTGGGGTTAGGGTTCGAGCGTCGTGCTGATAACGTGTTAATGAATAAATAGAATTGAGAGAGGAGAAAACCCTACTTTTTCATTATGAGGGAGGGTATATATATATAGGTCTATACAATATAGGAAATACACTCTAGAATATTCTAGTATATGTACATCCATCTATATTATTCCATAACAACTAATACATTAATATAGGGAAATACAAAAGAAAACAATTTAGAAAAGACTAATAAACTACTTTGTCTTCCTAGGCCTGCTGCACCTTAGTTTTGTGTTCCATTTGCAGCCACTTGATTTATCTTTTCTGCTCCTTTTCTGCCAAATAATAGAGCTGCTTGCTTGCTTTGATGCTAAGTATTGATATGTTATTTTAGTCAAAATATCTACTGCAGAAATGCTTTATTTAAAAGCAAACCCTTACCTAAGGGTTTTCTCATTCCCTTGCTTCATCATTTGATTGAATTAACTTGTTGGAACACATATATTGACTTATTAATATCTCAAATTGTCCTCCCAAATTAATACGTGCCCCAACTCATTAATACTCCAAATTCGAGCCCAAAGACAACAACAGAAATTGCTGCTGAAACAGAGTCACTTCATAAATGCACCAGTGGGGAAGTAATTTTTGACATAGCAAAAATTATCGGATGGAAGTATAATTTGTTCCATTGGAAAGATTAATTCTTGAACTTCAATTTAGACACAAATTTCACCCAATTTCATGATCTGTAGAAGGAGATATGCTGCCTCAAAGTCGAGGAAAGAACACTGCAGTTTCTGAACACTTCTCTGCCGACAGCCTTAGTGAAAGGTAAACTGCAAATGATTGAAAGCTTAGTTCATGCTAATTCTAACTCCATGTTTTATTTCCATGCTTAAGCTTTCCAAAAAGGTATTGATCTCCTGAAATGATTCGCATTTGCTTGCCCAATGAATCCTTACAACTCGACTGCACAAAACTGAATGTTCTTATTTTCAGAATTTGTCTTCAATACGATTTCTCCTCAAATCTTGGCTCTCAAAATTTGAATGGTTTGAGCTTCTTGGACCTACATCAATCTAAATTTTGGAAATAAAAGGGGCGAGTAGTGTTGCCGTTAGCCCGTTAGTGGGTCGATGTCATAGGGGTGCAAATGAATAGGGTAAACTTGTGAGCAACTTATGCTCTACTCGGTCAAAACTCGACTCATGTGGGCTCGATATGAATTCAAGGTTGACTCGATGCCTTAACGAGTCGAGTTGAGCAAATAACGAGTCGAGTCGACTCATGTGAGCTCAAATTTTTCGAGATCGCGAGTCGATTCTAGCACAGTGAATTTTCTCACGAGCTCGAGTCGAGCATGGCCTTGCTCGTGATCGGCTCGACTCATTAACACCCCAAGTCAATGACGTAGCCTATGCAAGAGACTTTAGCTCTTGCTTTCAACAACAACAAAATAGTTTTTTCATACGCTCTTCGTCAATGCTTTCGAGAAGCACAAGTAGAAGAAGCCATACCCCAACACCATCAATGCGTAGAAATAGTAGTCGATCTGGGAGTATGATAAATTCCTTGAAAAGAAGCATGAGTAGAAGAGCGGCATCTACACCATCCGTGGATCTTTCTAATGTCACATTGGCCAAATTGATGAGTCAAAATAATAATATTACACCAAAGGGCATTGGTGGGTTATCAAGAAGTACTAGTCGGAGAAGCACAACTCCTATTGTTTTTTCTCAAACCACTACACGAAAAAAACCGCAACCGATTGAGAAAAAGCTTGAATGTTCATTAGAGGAGCTATGTTTTGTCGCTATTAAGAAAATCGTTATAACTAGGGATGCTATCTCTGAAGCGGGGTAAGATTGTTCGTCACATCAATTAATTTTGTTACATCACAAGATACCGCTTTAATAAAAAAACAGATAATAGAGCATGCATATAACCCAATTATAAAATTTTACTAACACAATTTTTTTTTTATTAATTTCAAAGAATTGTTTTCAAAATAGAATTAATTATATATTAGGCCACATTTACAATATATGTTGTTCTAGCCATAAAGATTAATCACTTGCAGCATTGTTTATTATTATAAACAATAATAGTAGGAACAAACAGTTAGAATATTATTTATCTATGATACCTTATCCATACATCATAATAAGTCATTTTTTTTTTAGAGAGAAAATATAATTTTTTTGGCACAGTCTCATATGAGACAATTATATTTCGTTAAAAAGTGAACAGTTTAACATTCATTGTGATCATTATATTGCTTTCCGTAATTGTGTTTTTACGATTTAACCACATTAGTTGTGATTTAAAGAGGCCACGATTTATAAAAAATAGGCATAATGTATAGGGCAACATATTTACTCATTTAATATGGAGCATAATAATCTTACATTCATTAAAGTGATTACTAAAAGGAGTATAATGGCTACTAAAAATGTAAAAGACGTCACTATTTATATAAAAAAAGATGGTCTTACAGTTAGTTAGTGTAAGGCCGTCTCACACAAGACTTACTCAATTTTTTTTACTAACCACCGTGTTTTATCTCTTATGTATATAATTTTCAACATGGACAAATAATTTAATATTCTTACGATTAGTTAGTTACGAGTTAGATGTATAGTCAATATTTTTGGGATACATTGTAATTATAATAAAATTTAAATTATTTTTTTTTTTGTAAGAAAGGTGATTGTATTCTTCGAAAATGGGAATAAAAAGTTCTTACAAAAATAAAACCCACTAAAGGCCCATCCTCGATCGATCTAAGCTATCAACAACCTCTAGATGGATTTCATTTCCGATCCAACCTAAGAGCCTAGCACAAACTAAAAATTGAATATGATTTACAATGCTTTCAGTACTATGAGACTTGTCTCTAAAGATTCTCGAGTTCCTTTCGATCCAGATTTGGTAAACAGTGGCGTTAAGACTTGCTCTTCCCCACTTTGCTTTCCAGTGCCTGCTTTTGGATCCTTTACTAAACCAGATTAGTTCTCTTTTTAAGTCCCAATTCCTGTTTTTGATGCCAATCCAAGTTTGCATTTCACGCCAAATTGCCTTTGAGACCTCACATTTGAAGTAAAGATGCTTGTGACTCTCTTCTTCCTTTTTGCAGAGGACGCATCTATTCACAATGGGGATCCCTCTTTTCTTCATGTTATCAACTGTAGCCAGACAGGTTTGCACTGCTAAAGACACAACAAAGCTGTGCTTAGGCATGCTGACCCTGTCCCAGGCTGCCTTATGCCTTGTAAATTGTTGATGTGCTTGTAAATGTGTAACGTAGGATTATTATTCAAGAAGAAGAAACATTGCAAATAAACGTTAAGCCGGGATGGAAGAAAGGAACAACAGTTATATTTGAAGGAAAAGGTGATGAGAAACCTGGCCATTTATCCGCTGACATTGATTTTTGATAGAGGAGAAACAACATCCTATTTTTAAAAGAGTAGGTGATGACTTAGAGTTGGGTATTGAGGTTCCGCTGCTTAAAACACTAATTGGTTGTAAGATATCACTACCATTGTTAGGGGGTGACAAAATGTCTTTATCAATCAATGAAGTGATTTATCCAGGATATGAAAAGATAGTTCAAGAACAAGGTATGCCTAAATCCAAAGATCAAGGTCATCGAGGTGATTTACGATTAAAATTTATTGTTGAATTCCCTAAAGAACTCAATGATGAAAAACGTCATGAAATATGTAATATTCTAGAAAATTGTTCTTAAGACAATACTTATTACAAATTCAAGGAAATATGGAACGTGTATATATTCCTTGTCTGACTTTTTTGATTGCTAATTACAATTCCACATCAGATGTTCTAGGTTTTTCCATCAAGTAAGGAGTTCGTGTTCATCAACCAGGCAAATTCTAGTAAACTCAGGTTTGCAGTGAGTTGGGGTCCGTTTCAAAGCCCAAGAACTAATCCATGTCTTAAAGGGTCCTGAACCAGTCCTTTCGTGAACAGTCCGGATCATAACGTACTAAACCTTATAAAATAATTAACATGTTGGAGAAACTCCAAAGACTATCACTAACAAATTGCATCCTGTTAAAGAATAGAGAGAGTTGAGAGAAGAGAAAACCCTCCTTTATCATTATGAGGAAGGGTACATATATATAGGTCTATACAATATAGGAAATACACTCTAGAATATCCTAGTATATGTACATCCATCTATATTATTCCATAACACTCCCCCTTGGATGTACATAATTTAAAAACATGTCTCATTGGAACTAATGAAGAAAAGAATACATCTATTCTTCAAAATACGCTTTTGAGGTTGCCTCATTAAAAACCTTGCCTGGAAAACCCAGTGGGACAAAACCATGGCTAAGGGAAAAAGAGTGCAACGCGTATCGACTCCCCCTGATGAATGCATTACTTGAAAAACTTCATTGATGTCATTGTCATGGCATTGAACTTCTTGATTGGTATATCGGACACTTTTGAATACGCCTTATTGAACTCTTGAATCTTAAACAATCTTTCAAAATCTCGCTGTACTTTTGCTTCAACTTGGAGAACTCGCCAAATTAGACTTTTGCTTCAACTTCTCGTTGCAACATGGACGATAATTAAACCAGTAGCATCATCATCTTATATCACGGGAGTGGTAACATGTGCGTGTATAATGCTGCCTCGTTAAAAAGCTTGGTAGGAAAAACCCAATGGGATAAAAACCTAACCGAAGGGAAAAAAAGTACATCAATCTAATCGTACCATACGCATTATCGAAATAATATTACTATCATCTACTCGACATCATATATCTACTAACCTTCTTCGGGAGGTAAAACATGTAACAACAAAAGTCAAAATTCACTAGAACATTGTTTAATATCTTACCCTTTCGTTATAGTTCTTCTTAACTCACATTTCATAGATTGACAATGTTCTTTTACACTAAACGAGTGCGTGGTTATGGTACTCCTGGATAATATAAATCTTAATGATAGTAATAATAATCATTATATCCATATTTTCACATTTGCTCAAACTTCAGGTCAAGCTAATGATAACCATATTCTAAAAGGATTTTAAAAATCTTATTCATATTAGTATCCTCGAGACATAAATTTAATTCCGTTTTCATTCAGTTCACTTTAGTAGAATACTAGAGATAATTTGTTCTTCGGGAACTTTTAACTCAAATAACATAGTTAAGTGAACTTTAGTTCTTCTGGAACCAATTGTTGCCTATGAGTAATTGTCTTATCCAAATATGATCTCATTCAAAGAGGTTCTCGAATTACAAATCAAACTAGTAATTTCAGTGACTATTCATATCTTTTCAAATAAAGTTCACACTTATAATTCAAAAATAACATTTAACGCAATGATTGGCACATGCACATGCACTATGAAAACTAAAAACTAATAAACTAATGATGCAAATGATATAAAACTAGATCTATTATGCATAATATCTTACTGATAGTAAATATACATGCACATGATATTAGACTCTATAATGCAACTGTACGTACAGATTTTGTAATCATAGATTCATTGGACTGCAGGTTCATGAGCTCATCTCATATATAATTTGTCGACAATGAATGGACTTAACATGTAAGATCCCCAATTACATGTCCAGATTTACATGTCCATATCTACGTTCTAATAAATTTACACTTTTATCGGTTCCATATATATACCAGTATAACTATTCATAAAACTCTTTATATAATCTTTTGTAGTCAGGATCCATCTATGATATCTGAATATTTATTCTTGAGGTACCTTTTTCTTTCATACACTATATAGGCCATATATTATTATTCATATATTTATGCCTCTCCATGGCTTCTTACTTTAATACTCATTAGTATCATATTACTCTTGAACCGTATCAACAACTGCAATATCTTGCCATTTCTTTAATGAATATAATTGGAACCGAATAATAACTTTTCTACCATACTTCAAGGTTATCATTCATCATTAATTGGCAAGATCTTTCAATGCTCTATATGTACTTGAGCATATCTTAATCTCATAGGAGATAAAGCTGGATTCTTTCTTGAACCTCAATTTCACATAATTATTACTTGCAACAAATTTGAACTTCTGGTTCGGCATGGGGATCACATGCATACTCCATGTATGTTTTTACCAGCTTTCTCCCATGATTCTTCCCCTAAGGTGGTAAAATCTATCTTGAATTGATAGATATATGGGGCCAATAATGATAAACAAATCCATCTTAAATAATATTACGTACTCATAGGCTTAATATATCATATATATGGGAGTATATGCAATATCAGTTGGATTCTCGTGTGCTGCAAATTTTGCCCCTAATCGGATTTCACTTGATAAATACCAATTTAGTCGTACTTCGTAACTATCGATGTCAAACTTTCATGTGGACTTCTGGCCACTAAGTTACCATCATCAATTTCGATTAGTGTATAAGCTCACTTCTTATTATCAAGATCTCCAAATGAGCTCTATCTCTGTTGTGTCTTGCCATGAGAAATTAAATAACAACACAAAAGAGCGTTCAACACATTCTTATATTTCATGAAAAAGTAACATTTTGATGGCCTATTTTCACTTTAAATAAAATCACATCACATAAACCTTTAAATAACTTTGTGTTGATCGTATTTCATTGTCAAAACACATAGCCAAATAAATGCATATTTATATTTCTCAAAAGTCAATATTCTGGTTGACTAAACTTTACAAGTCTCTTGTGCACAAGAATATCAAATTTGCATTTCGGCTAAACATGTAATGTGACATTTAGACACAATCTAGTGTCTAATTTCATATTGGCAAGACTAAAATAATTATTACCTTCTTCAGGGAGTATAGATAATTTGTACTCTTCTAGAGCACATTTTTCTTGGATGTAGAATCTATATAACCTTCAAGAATAGATTTTAATCCACAAAGGAAACTTATTGACATCTATTGAAATATTTTTTTTGGAAAGCTTTAGCGATTTTATTCATCCACAAACGGGGAATGGAGAACAAAACGTACAACCTTCCAAAGGGTGATAATACATCATCCTGAAGACATCCACTAAAGACTAGTTCCTAGGAAAAGAACTAGAAAAGCTGTCAATAGCTCTTACACATACACAAAACTTAATGAATTTGCTGATCTGACCGACATTTCTCACTACTCTAGAGAAAATTCTAGCATTTCTCTCCCTCCATAGCTCATAGAGAGTACAAGAGAAAGCGCTTCTTAGCAGGTGATGCTTGGCTTGCTTCCCTCTAATCTTCTCCTTGAACCATATGATCTCCTGATTTAAGCTTTTTGCTCTTCTTCTATACCCCAGCCAGTAGAGTATGCTGCACCAAACTTTATTTGAGTACTGACAGTTGAAAAAAAAGGTGATGACTGTTCTCTTCTTCTATCTCACAAAGTGTGCATCTGTTAGCCCTGGAAAGACCTTTTCTCTTGAGGTTGTCAATAGTAGGTAAAGCATTGTGGATAGCTAGTACTGTGATGATGCAGCTTTTAGAAATGCAGCAGCTATTCCATACCAGTTTATAACAGCTGACTTTATCTGATCTCCCCCTGCAGAAGTGATACATGCCTTTTCCCTTCCCATTAGCCATGTTATGCCAGGCCTGAACTTTATTGATGGTTGCATTATCTGTTCCAGCTATTTCTCGGATTTCCTCTTTAATCTGCAAAAGGGCTCTCTAAGCATTTGAGCAGTCTGCCCTTCCACAGTTGTCCCATATACTTTTCCCTTTCAAATAATAGGCCTGAATCCATTTGCACCAGACATTGTCCTGATTATAAGAGAGCTTTATAATCCACTTTGCAAATATAGTTTTGTTCCAACTGAGCACCACTTTGATCCCCAAACCACCCTCTCTTTTTGGTTTACAAACATTCTTCCATCCAATGAAAATGATCCTCCCTTTCTGCTCATTTATATTCCAAAAGAATTCCCTGCAGAGTCTTCTTATTTTCTTCAAAACCAGAATAGGAAGAAGAAGTACAAAGTAAGTTTGCAGGCCCAAAATGACTGAATTAATCAGTTGAAGCTTGCCAGCATAGGAGATGTAGCTATTAGCCTAGTGATTAAGCTTGGTTTTGATTATATCAATCAAAGGGTAGTACATAGAAGCTTTAAGTCTTGTAGAGCGCAAAGGAATGCCAAGATATTTGAAAGGAAAAGTGCCAATGACATACCCTGTCAATTTTGTGATTTGCTCAGTTTTCTTCTTTGAAACTCCACCCAAATAGATATTTGTTTTCATGGTATTTGCAGCAAGCCTGATTGCTTCTTAAAAGTCCTAAGTGTATCAGCTACTGTCTTTATGGAAAGGATATCACCTCTAGCAAAAACAAGGAGATCATCAGCAAACAGTAGATGATTTAGCTTGATCTTATTGCATTTTGGATGCTGATAGAAAGTCCTAGAGTGAATGATCCTTCTAAGCATTCGAGATAATCCTTCCATACAGATTACAAAGAGGTAGGGTGACAAAGGGTCACCTTGCCTCGGACCCTTCCTTTGCTGAATAAACCCCACCTGGGCTCCATTAATGCTCAAAGAGAAATGAGCAGAGCTGAGACAAGCCTGGGTCCACCTGACAAATTTCTCTGGAAAACCTAAGCATCTTAGCAAATTCTCCAAATAGCTCCAAGAGACAGAATCAAAAGCCTTTTTAATGTCGACTTAATCAAAAGCATCTATTGAAATATTTGAACGCTTTATGAGTTATACAATTTTCGTTCACTTATATATGTTCCTTTGGAGTAACTGACTATGATTCTTTCATCATTGATTCTGTTAGTTTGTAGGGTAATACATTACCACAAATGGTATAGATGAACAATAAAAAATTAGGCAAAAACAACAAGTGACAACTTGATAAATCACAACAATTACATATGAGTATTCCCGTAATCATCATTGCCATTGGGGGTGAATTTAGTTCTATCAAAGCCCTTCTGTATTAGTTTCATAAATAATCAAGCCCATAATTGAGTCCACAACGGGTGATTTAAATGTTATATTGTACTTAATAATTATTCTTCTTTTTTGAATGACGGTCTAGTGATTAAGGTGAACGAACAATTGTGGATTCTCTCTATGCTCCCCAAAATCTTTTTGCTGGAAAACTCGTGCGCTCGGGACACTTTGTCATATTTTATTTATTAATTATTTTATTTCCAAGTAAATGAATTATGATAATTACTTAACTTATCATGTCTCCTCATCTCCCTACATCACTTATGTCAGTTTATGTTTAGATAATTCTCCATTTTCCCCCAAAAGACTTACGCATATGGATCGATATATCTCAATCAAAATCATGTGTAGTTTTTCATAAATTTGTAAATGAATCTTACATTGAAGTACGTTTCGACACAAATCTAATGATACATGTATTGTAATTTTCTGATATACGTTGCCCAAATTAAAACACAATAATTTGTGTTTCATGTAGATCGATTTATGTGAGAATTTTGTAAAGATTGGACTCTATCAGTACAGATTACTTTAAACAAATTGACAATTATCTGAACATTATCTTTACCAAAATTATGAAAAAATTTCATTTCTCTATGTTAAATTGTGGTAATTTCTACATTTCTAGACCTGCCAGTATGCATTTGTCAAAAGTCTCTTTTATGTGTAAATGGATCTTATATTGAAGTACATTTAAATACGATCATAATGATACATGTATCGTAATATTCTGATATACGTAGCCCAAGTTATAACAAATTATATATGTTTGATGTAGATAATTTTATCTGAGAGGTTTACAAATATTGGACTCTCTCCGTGCATTTCTCTATTTCTAGTGCGTTGTGTGAATTTCTTGATTTATAGACGCGCCATATACATTTGTCAAATGCGTCTTTTATATATATATATATATATATAGTATGATTAAAACTCAAGTCAAATGACACCAAAATCTTTGCAAATAATCACCTTACATTATAGCCAAAAAAAAAAAAACCACACCAAATCAATCTAAACCAAGAATTATCTTAGAAGTTTTTACTATCAATTTTGAGGGAAGGATGTTGATCATCGAATACCCATAGATAATTCAAGGTTGAATTGGAGAGAAATGAAAACGAAGATAGCGTGGGGATATTTTTGATAATTTGAATCATCATCATCATCAATGATTAATTTTTAATTTTTCAATTTTCAAGGTAGTGCTGGGCTCGCAAAAAAATTGGGTTTGATTTGCACGGTTATTGAATTAACCGACGTTTGATTGTTGAAAACTCAGAGTCGCCACCCTGTCTTTACCCCGACAAGGAAGGGTTTCGAAACAAGTTTAAAAAACACAAGTAGTTCGAAAACAAATGAAAGAATTTAAAGGAAAACTTTCTAAAACCAAAAATGACTCCATGCGCCCTAAGGCAAAAATCCGTTTCATTGTTTATTCACATTTGGAAAACTGGTTTGCGAAATAGAGAAAAAAGGTTCGGGGCCTTAGTTAAGGGGTGCGAACATTTGGAACTCGTCTCCCCTTCCGTCCTAAGGACGGGCACTTACTAATACATCATTTCCTTCTAAAGATTCTCATTATATTGGTTACGTTAAGATCCACATAAACAAGTAGAAATAGAAAAGCATATATGTTCACGTTGTCATTCACATGCAAAAGTTTAGAAAAGAGTTTACAAAAGATTTCCCGAGTCTTTTGGGTACGGACTTGGGGGGTTTGCTACGTACCTTTCATTGTGGGATTGGAATCCACTCGAGGATCAAAACTCAATGTAGTTCTGACAGGCAGCCCCACGACAACGGCCTTTTCCACTGGGGGGTAGCGGCTAATATCCGCTAGGGTAGGTGGATGGATCCACAGGGTAGATATCATTCCACTGGGGAAATGATCGGGTTGATTCCACTGGGATATCACCCATGTGGGGGTAGAGATGGGTTTTACTTCGCTTGGAAGGGGTAGAAAGTCATTTCACTCAAAGTCGTGCTATTGAGAGACTTTATAGATGACTCACATTAGAGTCAAGTCGATCCACGTAGAATAGAGCATGCCTCCTGAACGAGGTCTTAATGTGGATGACTCGACCTCTCTAATGCGAGTTTAAAGATTAGACCTCTCAATAGTTTGACTAGGTTTGAATTGACTCTCGCGGGGAGATTTAATGAAAATGGATTGGGTTGTGTGTTTGGGCTCGGTGGAATTGGCCATATCGTTAGAGCTGCCCGTGTAGGCCCTACAACAATATAAGGAACATAAATCGTCGATTCGGTTATGTTCGATCAAGAAGTGTTCCACTGGGGCGTTGGTGGAATAGTTGGTAGAGGTGAATGTAGATTGACCTCATGATCGCGCATAAGCGAATTGGCAATCCTTGCCTAGTGTTGGGGTAGGGTCCCGTCCAAAGTCCATACTTCTTAAAACGTTGAGAAAAAAGGAGAAAACGACTTTAATTAGAAAAACTAAGAAAAGGACGTTTATAAATGAATAAAAAAACATTTTAGGGGTTTTTGGTTTTATTAATTACATTATTTACAAAGGAGGTCAATTTTAGTCCTTATTGACTCTAATCGACTCGGGTTGACTTCGGTTGACTTGTACCTATTTGCAAAATTGACTTTAGTCGATTTTTGGGTAGAGTCGGGTTGACTTGGATAGACTTTGATTAACGTTGGTAGACTTGGGTAGACTTGGGTAGATTTGTTTGACTTTAGTTGACTTTGGTTGACTCGAGTGGACTTTGGGTTATTTGTTGGATTTTAGTAGACTTTGGTAGAATTGGTTGTATTTGGATTGGTTTTAGACCATGGTTAACTTTCATTGACTTGACCTCGATTGACTTGACTTAAGTTGACTTGACTTAGATTAACTTGACTTAGGTTGACTTGACTTAGATTTACTTAGATTCCACTCTAAGTGATTAAAGTCATCAAACAAGAGGTTGATTTTAGACTCCCTATTAAGTCTAATTATTTATAAAATGGCTTAAATAGACTCCTAATTAAGTATAAATTATTTTTAACTTTTTGACATCTCAATGAGGTGGATTAATTAGACTCCCTATTAAGCCTAATTATTTAGTTAATTAAATCAATTAATTTGGGGAAGAAGCTTGTCATTTATGACCCCAAAAAACAGAAAGTTGGTGGAAATTGAAAGGTTTAGGAGATCAAATGAAAACTTAAGGTTTTTCTGGGTTGAGGGTGAGTTCATGAACATCTTAGGATCACTCATGAATTTTTTCATGATCCCAAGAGTTCATTTACTCACAAAACAAATTTAAGGTTGAAAACTGGATTTTTGAGCAAAACAGAGTCTGTTTTCAAAAAAACATATCTATTGATAGCGACATGATAATTTTTGACTCTTAGCTTTCTGGAAACCGGGGAATCTTATGTTCAACTTTCATGAAGGAGACATACCCAGAAAAGGTCAGTTTTAAGTCTAAAAAACGCATTGAAGTCAATTAGTCCGAGTTAGGACCAGTTTTGAACAGTTGCATGACACAAAATGTCATAAATGTTCTGCTTTGATTTTGGATCTAAAAATTTGCAGAGATGCTTTTAAGACTTCAAAGAATCCGTCTTTATAAGATCAAGGCTTGAAACCAAAAGAATGTTTTTATACACATTTTACAATTTGGACTGAAAAAACAGTTTGAAGTGAACAAAAACCCGGTTGGAATTTTAGATCGTTTTGTACATGGAAAATATGGTAAAAAAATTCGTAAAAAATACTAAATCATCTCAAGAGGCTAATAAAACAGTAGAACACAAGAAAAACACACAAGAGGTGCTCCACTCCTAAAACTCTCACAACTAATGTTCCCCTCAGTAAAGGGAACGGCCACAAAGGGCCCTAAAGGCAAGCTTACGAATTCGTATGGCTCAATAAACCGATACTTCATCGTTACCGACCAAGGCTCAACAATAAAATGGTTAGTAATGTATTTGAGAGAAAAGAAATGAATTGAAATTACAATAAAAGGAGAAAGGAAGAGAGAAAACTACCTTTGAAGATCAATGATTGTAGATCCTCCAATGCTAGGGTATTAAGTCCTCTAAATCGATTTTAATCTAAGTGAGGTTATTGATTTTAATATTCCTATGATCTAGAGTGATCCTAATACTACTAGTTTATTAGATTGAATTAGATTTAAGGTGGACTTTTGATGTGGAAATAAATGAGAGAATATGAGTGAATGTAGAAGTAAATGCAAGAGAGTAATCTCTCTTTTCTTCTCTTCTTTGGCCGGTACTCTCTCTCTCTCTCTCTCTCCTCTTTTTTTTCTTTGTTTTGTGAGTTGATGAGTATTTAGTGTGGTAATAGCAAATGAATAGTCTTTGCTTAAGTATGAAGAGAAGAGAAATGAGTGAATGAGAATGAGTTAGGGAGATATTGTTTCATCAATTGGACAATAATAAAAAAAAAAAATCTCTTGCTTTCCAAGCCTCACTTGGCCGGCCCTCTCTCAAGCCACACACCTCATCAAATTTTTTGGCTTTTACTCTTGTAGTGAAGGGAGAGAATCAATGAGTCACTATGTTAAAAATTAAAGGAAAAATGGAATTAGTTAGCATATTGTTAGCATATTGTTTGTGTAACCATGAATGACATGAGCATGACATATATAAAATGATGTCATTGCTTATGTGGTTTAGTAGTAGAAAAACGAAATCGAGTTTAGCTCGTCTCGAGCAAATTTACCTCGGTTTGCGTAAAAATAAAAACCGGGTGAATTAAATCAATGAATTAATGAAATTAGAACTAAAAAAGATAAAAAAAACCAATATTATTAATATTATTTACACAATTTCGAAATTTATATAAATAATAGAAAAAAATGGTGAAATTGAAATTGTTGAGAAATCGTTTCATTTACAAATAAACAAATAGAAATGGGTAAATAGAAATGAATAGAATGAAATTTAATTAGGAAATAGAAATAGAATTACAAAATAGAAATAGATTGATAGAATTAAAAATGAAAAGAGTGAGACAAAATTTGGTGTCTACAGTTTGCCCCTCGTTGGTCGAGTTTTGCAAAAAGGAAGACCAACGTCATGAAAAGACACAAAATTTTGGGTCCCGATTCGCAAGCTTTTGTTGTTCGGGAGAGAAAAAGACTTTGTCGTCCAAATTTGAAAATCCTTTTTGATTCTCAAGACGAGGCTCGTCGCCGTTTGATCTTTGGTTGAGGTCGAGGTTGATGTTGAATCCCAACTTTATTGTCATTGTATGACTTTCGAGTTGAAATTGTGGTCGAGGTAGATTTGAAACCTTATCGTCGTGATTTGATTTTTGAGTTGAGATCGAGGTTGAGGTTTGATGGTTGATTGTTGATTCATGAATCCATTGTCGTTGTCGAATCATTTAGATTGATTTTGATCCAAAACGTGGTTTCATCGAAACAGTTTTTTTCTTTGATCAATTTTCTATCGATAATTTGAAAACGAGTTCGAGTCAATTCCGGAATCCCTTGAGCATGGAGATAGTAGCATCTTTTCATTGGATTTGATGTTTGGTAGTGTGGTTGGGCTTCTCAAAGAGGAAAACTTTCAAATTTTGGGGTTGGGTAGATAGGTGTATATTGGTGTAAGTTCTTACATACACCAAAGTAGCCATTGTAGGCATTGATTGCAAGAGGAAAGAGGGAGAGTCACCCCCCTCTTTGGCCTTCATGGGGGCCGGCCAAGAGGCCTTAAAATAGGGCCTTTGGCTCTCTTTTTTTTGCACACTTCTTCTCACTTGTGTTCTAGTGCTCTCTTGTGCACACCTCTTTTGCTTCTAAAGTGCCTTCTTTTGCACATCATAGTTGAGTCAAAAAGTCTTTCAAAAGTGAGCTTTCTTCTAAGAATGAACTGTCAAAAGATGACAAGATCTTCCTCACAAAATTTTCTTCTTCTTTGAAAGAGAGGTCTAGTAAGGCTTCTTCCTCCATCACAAAATCGTTGTCTCATCTCATGAAGCGTCCCGTTTATTGGGAGTTACTTCACTCGGCTCTCCAATTTTGGGACAAAGATAAACACATGTTTCGTTTTGGAGAGGTGGAGATGACACCTTTCGTAGAGTAGATTGAGGGACTATTTGAGCTTCCAAGGAGCACCACCCTCGTTGTTCCGCATGGGTTCACCTCATATCGCAAGTTGCTTGGCGATATACTAGGTATCCCCCCACACCTTGAGGGTGCCTACTTGCTCGGCCCTAGTCTTGATCTTTCCAACATGAGGCTAGGGTTTGAAGGTAACGGTACCAACTTCTCATGCTCGCTTTCTCCCCACGTAGCTAGGGAAAATGCATGCATGGCTATGCTTTTTGGGGTCATGCTTTTCTGCGAGACCCTTGGTTGTTGGAGTGTAAGGTGTTTGAGTTTGATCCCTTCCATTGTCCAAGGGGGAAGACTAGGCCCTCTAGTCCTAGGTGAGCTTCTCGTCTCACTTGACTCTTTCGGGGAGCAATCCTCTCCCTTTTTTAAGGGGTGCCCCGTTGCTCTAAGCTTGTGGTTAGTGGAGAAATTCAAGTTAAGCGGCCCTTTGAAGGGTCCTTCTTACAAGATTGCATCATTGATCGAGAGAGGTGCCACCCCCAAGTGTAAGGAGGCAAGGGCGAATGGCTCATGGAAGGACGTCCTCATGAAGGGTGATATTCAGTGGGTGACTCCTCATCTCCACATTGAGAGTTTTGTCATTTCCACTTATGGGAAGAAAGGTGTGCAACTTCCAAGTTTGCACCAAGTGACCTTCTCCCTTCCTTGGAGGTGTTTGAGGCAAGGTGGGCATCGACAAGGTTTTGTTGATGGGTTGCTGGAAACATCATGCGAGACTTTCGCCATCACCACCTATAATGCTCAAAGGGTGAAGGATCTTTGGAGGAACGTGGTTTCCCTTCCTTTCATTCCCTTCCTTGGGGAGCCATTCTTGGAGCCTTCCTACCGAGCATGACTTTGGGAGGACATCGGGCTAGGGCAAGCGCCTAAGAGGGTGAAGTTGGAGAAAGCGAAGGTGAAGGTTGAAGAAGACTCTACTAGCTAGAGTTTGAGCTTGGTAGATTGAAGAGAGGGTCGATGGTCGACTTAGCACCCTAGTAGTACTAGTTTAGGTCCGGATGTGTTCAATAGCATCGTTGTTTGAGATAGATTAGTGGTCAAGGTAGAGTAACTTAGTGAACAAGTAAGCTTATGTATTTTTAGGTTTATGTGTTGAAAATGAAGTGGGTTGTTATGAAATGTTAGTGCATGAATTTCAATCCAAGCATGTTTTTATGAATGTCCATTGATTTGATCCTAGCATCCTTCACACTTAAAGTCCAATTTTTGACCCTAAATGATGCATGATGACCCATTACAAAAATTGGCCCATATGAAAATGAACATGCACACAAAATGACCCAACTATGAGGGAGATATATGAGCATGGCCCATAGACACGAAATGTTTGGGTTTGAAGCTCGGGTTGACGTGGCTCGACTCCGGGTTAGACCCGTTTTCACCCGAACCGGACGTTTTTTTTTTAGTCTCTCTGTTTTTTTAGGACCCTAACTTTTGCATAAGCCATCACTCCTTTTTTTTTTTTTGGCTTATCGAGTCGTTTAGCAGGGTCTCTATAGACCTTTTCGGCTCTGGGAGAACTTTATTGGTTGATATGTGTTCACGAGATTCAAAAATTTCTCGCGAACACTTGACCGGACCCTTTGAAGGGTTGCCTACGTATTCCGCCATTGGAAATCAGGTCATGCGTAGTTCGGGCTCCTGTTAGCCCAAAATTCTGGTAGATTTTGTGGTCGTCCATTTGACCCATTACAAACTTATTTATCATACATGAGTTGGATTATTACATCAAGGATCTATTTCCTAAACATAATATTTTTTCAATTGATCGAGGTTGGTGTAGTGGACGAATTCATTCCCATCCAAGTCCATGAGCCTCACTGCTCCTTCAGGTGTGATCGTCTTCACTAAGAACGGACCGGACCAGTTTGGTCTGAATTTTCCTCTTATGTCGTGCATTGGCGCACGATTCTCTTTCAAGACCAAATCCCCCTCTTGGATGTTTCGATCCCGAATCCTTTTGTTGAATGCTCGACCAATGCGTCTTTGGTACGCATGTATGTGGTTGAGTGCTCGGAGACGTTTTTCATCATCAAATGCTAACTCGTCACATCAAGTTTGCAACCACAAGTCTGCGGGGAGTTCGCTTTCAGCCATGATTCTCAGTGACTGAATCTTGGTTTCGATTGGTAAGACTGGGTCCATACCATATACTAAAGAATAAGGCGTTGTGCCTGTTGGAGTGCGAATGGATGTCCTATATCCCCAGAGTGCGTAAGGTAGTTTCTCATGCCAATCTCGGGCTTTTTCAGTCGTCTTAGAAATGATGGTCTTGATCGTCTTATTTGCTGTTTCCACAGCACCGTTCGTTTGGGGACGGTATGGAGAAGATTGATGATGCTTGATCTTGTACTTGGCCAAAGTTTCTTTCATGTGGCCCTCGAACTGCGAGCCATTATCAGAAATGATCTCGTACGGCAACCCATATCGGCAGACGATATTGTGCATTACAAACTTGGAAACTTCTCTTGCCCCCAGTTTTAAGAAAGAAGCTGCCTCAATCCATTTTGAGAAATAGTCGATCGCAACCAAAATGTATTGGTGGCCATTTGATGCCTGTGGATGGATCTGACCGATGATGTCGATTCCCCACGTTGAGAAGGGCCATGGTGACGTCATATTGTGCAAAGACAGTGGGGGCATGTGGTTGAGATTTGAGAAAATCTGACACTTCTTACAAGTGCGAACAAATTGGTAGCAATCACTTTGCATTGTTGTCCAATAGTAGCCGACGCGGACGATATTCTTTGCAAGCATTTCCCCATTCATATGAGGGCCACATTCCCCACCGTGGACTCGCTCCATAATCCTTTTCGTTTCTGACCTACTTACGCAAAGCTGAGGGACTCCATCCAATCCCTTGTGGTACAATTTTCCTCCCATGACAGCGAATTGAGAGGCGAGCCTTCTAATAGCTAATTGATCCTTTCTTGAGCTTTCGGGCGGATAAGTTTTATTTTTGACGTATCTTTGGATATCCGCGTACCAAGGCTCATTCTCTTCTTCTTCAGTTATAGCGGCGATGAAGTCGTCAAACCCAACTGCAGGACTCTGCCTTTCTTCGAGCACTATCGACTGAACTTTGATTCCGGCCTCCCAAGTGAGGTTCATGGCTAGATTCGCCAGAGCATCGGTGAAACAATTTTGTTCACGTGGGAGATGTTTGAAATCGATGTCCTCGAAGAGAGGAATTAATCGTTGGAGGCACTCAGTGTACAGTTGGAGTCTTTCTTCTCTGACTTTCCAAGCTCCAATTGTTTGAGATATGATCAAGTTAGACTCACCATAGACTGTCAAGTGTTTTGCCCCTGCTGCGAGGGCAGCTTTGACACCGTACACACACGCCTCATATTCTGCAGTGCTGTTTGTGGTAGGAAAGTCAAGTTTGACTACAAAGGGTATGTGAAGGCCATCCGGGTCTACCAATAAGACTCCTGCCCCATTGCCCCTTCTGTTGGAAGCCCCGTCGAAGTACATTTTCCATTTCGGCACTTCAATGGTATGAATATGTTCGTCTGGGAAAGAATCATCATACTCATCTCCTGAAATTGGCCCTTCTGCTAGAGCTTCTGGGATTGCCCCTCCTTTCACAGATTTCTGGCTCATGCATTGGATGTCAAATTCGGACAGGATGGCATGCCATCTAGCAAGCCTCTCACCGAGTATCGGTTTGTCAAAGAGATGTTTGATCGGATTGAGTCTCGAGACCAAATATGTCGTGTGAGCTTGCAGGTGGTGCCTCAAATTCTTCGTGGCGTATACCAGGGAGATGCAAGTTCTTTCCAAAGGAGAGTATCTGGTTTCATACTCCAGGAATTTCTTACTCAGGTAGTAGATGGCTACCTCTTTCTTGGACCCTTCTTGGTATTGTGCCAACAATGCCCCTATGGCAGTTTCGGTTACTGTTAGATACAAAATTAGTGGTTCGTCTGGTCTAGGCGGCATTAGAACTGGTGGATTAGCAAGATACTCCTTCATTGAGTCGAACGCTTTTTGGCATTCGTCATTCCATTCTTTGGAGATTCCTTTTCTCAGTAATTTGAAGATAGGCTCACATTTGGTCGTGAGTTGGGATATGAATCGGCTGATGTACTGGATTCGACCTAGAAAACCTCTGATTTCTTTTTTTGTCCTCGGTGGTGGAAGTTCGATGATTGCTTTTGTTTTCTCGGAATCCACTTTGATCCCATCCTGGCTCACGACAAAACCAAGCAGCTTTTCTGAGGTTACTCCAAACACACACTTCTGCGGGTTCAGTCTCAAGTTGTACTTTCTTATCCTATCAAAGAAAGTTCTCAATGCTGGGAGATGCCCCTGGCGGTCTCCACTCTTAACGATCATGTCATCAACGTAGACTTCGACGATGTCGTGGATCAGATCGTGCAAAATAGTCGTCGCAGCCCTTTGGTAGGTGGCGCCGGCGTTCTTCAGCCCAAACGGCATGACTCGATAGCAATAGGTACCCCACGGAGTGATGAATGAGGTTTTGTTCATATCCTCTTCTGCCATGAGAATTTGGTTGTATCCGGAGAATCCGTCCATGAATGAGAACATAGCGTGGTCGGCAGTGTTGTCAACCAAAACATCAATATGAGGTAGTGGAAAGCAATCTTTTGGCGATGCTGCATTGAGATCTCTGTAGTTGATACATACCCGAACTTTTCCTCCTTTCTTTGGCACAACCACTATGTTGGCGAGCCAATCAGGATGTTTGATGGCTTTGATGAAATTCGCCTTGAGCTGCTTCTCAATCTCTTCCTTGACTTTGAGGCTTACCTCTGGCTTCATTCGGCGAAGTCGTTGCTGCTTCGGTTTGCATTCTGGCAGCAACGGAATTCGTTGCACATCGATTTGTTGATCGACCCCTGGCATATCGGCGTAGGACCATGCAAAGACATCTATGTACTCTTTTAACAATGCGATGAATGCAAGACTCTCTTATGGGGACAGGGATGAGCCTATTTTGACTTCTCTAACGTCATCATGTGACCCTATATTTACAACGATGGGCTCCTCTATGGGAGTCATGCATGATTCGGGAAAATCTATGGACTCGGTGTTAGAAGATGCGTCATGATCAGATGCAATGTCATTTATGCAAACATACTCGGATATTGATTTATACACAATTTTTTCATCATTAGAAATGTCAGATTGGGTAGAAAGGGACGAATGGTCGGATGAGGAATTGTCAGTTTCTTAACCATCGGAGTTGGCAGGGGAGTCAAGGCTTGGTTGGACGGTAGGTTTGGGGACGAAGTTTCCTATGGGATTGCCTAGCTCGGTAGCTCCGCTCTTGGATTGGTGCTCCAAACTTCTCTCCTTTTGCACGTGGTCTCCTGCCACTTTGATTAAGGTGGTGGGGTCGTTATCTACCTCATCGTTCAGCTCAGACTCGAATAAGTGCCTTATTGATTTGCCACACATGGTTTCCACCCAATCTTGGCTTTCTTCGGCTTGTTGGTCTTTCACAAACCAACTCCTAATCAAATCCTCATTGGAAGCCTTAACAAAGAATATTTCAAGTCCCGGAAGCCTTTCTCGCTTTTTCACATCAAACCAGGGTTTTGGAAATTCAAAGTAGGGTTCGCTCTCTCCTTGCAGTACGAATTGGCCATTGAGGGTTAGGGGTGGCTTTTTGGCTTTTGTGGTGGTTGAGGTTTCATCACTTAGGTTGTATCCAAGGCCGTGTTTGTTTTGTTTGTTGGTGACCTTAATTGGACATTTGATTACCTCGCCTTGTCTCCCGAGGCCACTTCCAGAGGTGTAGCCCATTTTATCCATCATGTGAAGAGTTTGGGGTTGGAAGGTAAGGATCGGGGGTGGATTCTCGCGCTCATGGAGGGTTTGGGATTTCTTGTTTCTTTTGGTGGTGTTGGTCATTTTGTGGGGGTCGAGGTGGAGTAGGATCGGCTACTATCAACCACAAGTCAAAGGAGTTTTTTCGGGAAATTGCCCCTAGAAATAAAGAATAAAGAAGGACATCAATATTTACACAAAAATGTTGAATGAACAAGACTCAAAACTCGTCTGTTTCACTCTGAGCGTCATTTTTTTGAAACAATTTTGTCATATTGTTTGGTTTGATTGATTAGTGTTTGTTATGTACAAGTTTGAATTCTCACATTCGAGATTTTGTCATTTCATTTCCCAATCGGAATTTGATTGTATACAAAAATGTACAAGAGAAAAGGATAGAATTATCTCCCTGTCGAGGCGAAAGTCAGGTACATTCCTGCAAAATAGATAATCATTTCAAGAGGCTTAGTTTGGGCCGAACCCTTAGTTGGGTTGCCTACATATCTCCATGTGTGAATGAACTTTGGAAGCTCGTTCTTGTTTGTGGGGTTGAAGTGCATGTGATTTGGAGAATCAGGCCCAATGTAGTTCTTGTGAGTACAAGAGAATTATTTATTTATTTATTTTACAAGATTTTATCCGCGGCCACATCCTTAGTAAGACGTCTACGTAACCCCAAACTATATTACAAAGAGTGCAAAATGCGCCAAATGTTGTAGGAACATCGACTTGGGGATTCAGGCCTCGCGTAGTTCTTTCTCGATCTACGTTATTCCTAATTAACTAGGTGGTGCTAAGCTGGATGTTGATGAAGCTTCAAGGGACGATGACCTTAGAGTCGATCAGGTCTTGGATCTTGTGGCGGAGTTCTTCGCAACCATCAGTGTCGTGGCCACAAGCCTAGCAGTAACGGCAGAAGGTGGTGCAACTCATCTCTCCACAATAAAGAAGTGCAGGTGGTAACTGAGGAGTTAGGAGGTCGGCTCGGACCAATTGGCTGAACAGGTGCCCCAGGGAGTGGCGAAGGACTGAAAACCAACGCTTGGGACGAGGAGTGGCACAGGAGATCATCACATGTTTCCCGACTTTCGACAAGTCAGGTGCCCTCTCAAGTTTGGCCACATCTAAACAATAGCCTCGATATTCCATATCTTCCAATGTCTTGAAAGTCTCACTACCCATCTCATCGAAATAAGCTTGGTTCAATCCGAAAGCTATCATCAACATGCATTCTCTCAGCGATGGCACACTATAAGTCTTCCGGTATTGAGCTCGCCAACGAGCGCAATGGCTAGTGAATTGTTCATCGATTCCCTGCCGGATCCCCCTCAATTGCAATCTTGCCGGATCTATGTTTTGTTGGAATTCGCCCCACTTTATGAACGAGTTGCGAAGTACAGGCCATGTGCTTTTAAGGACGATATGCAGCTCATAAAACCATTTCAGTGCGGCACCTTCTAGGCTTTGGTCAAACAAAGGAGCATAGTTGTCTTAATGGATCCTCTGGATCCTCATCTTTTGAGCGAATCTGATGAGGTGAAGATGTGGATCACCCTCACCGGCAAATTTGTTGAAAACTGGAATGATATAACCAACAGGCATACGGAAGTGGGGAAACGGGTTCAGATCCATAGTTGGAGGAGGTCCTCTTGGCACCATGTCATCCCAATTGATTTGGTTATCTGGGATAGCTTGTGGCGGTGCCACTGAAACTTGTGATCCTTCACCAGAGTTTGCTGACCCCGAATTGGATGGATTTTCACTCGGCTCCTCGCTCTCAGGATACTCATCATCTTCCATCGGTTCACTTTCACTTGAGTCGACATTGAGTACATTGATTAAAAATCCATCTAAACAATGAGCCAATTCCTCATAGAGATGGAGAACAATCTTACTTGCCACAACGGCGTCCATGAATCTCGTGCCTCCCTCTAGGGTGACAACTCCAGCTTCAGTCATGAACTTGACCTTTCGATGTAGAGTAGACGGAACGGCTTTCATAGCGTGGATCCATGGCCTTCCTAATAACAAGTTGAAACATGCCGGAATGTCGATCACCATGAAGTTCACTTTTCGAGCTACGGGTCCGAACTCTAAATCTAGGGACACAATCCCTAAAACTTCTCTTTTAGCAGTATCCTCTAACTCCTTCTTTGGACGGCTTTAGGTGATCATTTGAGTACCCAAGTTTTTGGAGGACTTGCGCCTAAACCATTATCGACAAGAACCATAGGCACCACTTTGCTGTTGCATTCGACCGTGAGGTGCAAGGCGTTATTATGAGGGACATCATCAGGTAGATACTCGTCACTAAACACAATGGCGGTAGACACAGGGTGAACAAGGGCGACCACCTCATCTGGGGATATGGAAGGTGAGACGGCTACTTCATTCAATAATTTCAAGACCGCGGCCCTATGAGGTTGTGAATGCATTAGTAATTGCCATAAGGAGACATTCGAATTCACTTCTTTCATTCTTTTGACGGCGTCCATGGCTTCACTTTCATCTATTGGAAGCTCTTTTCCCTTTTCTTTCCTTTTCAAAGCTTCTAAGGGATTTTCCTCCTCGAGGTGCGATGGTTTGAAGTGTCTTCCGGTTCGTGTGAAGTGGGCAACCACAGAGTCTTCTTCATCACTGAGGTCCTCCAAACATACTGCGCCTACAATTGTGGAATTAAAACCTTCAGTTGAGCTCTTTACGGTTCTACTACTAATTTTCATGATGGTGGCTTCCTCCTCATCCTCGTCGAACATATAAAAAGCACCATCGTGTTCTATCGTACCACACATTTCAGAGAAGCGATCTTTGTTCATGGTGTACTTCAAATCTTTCGCCATTTTTAGGACCACTTCGTCCTTTGTGGAAAAGTCATACACGAGGCACCTCATCCCAGAGTTTGTCACCACTTCGGCTGTCTTTGGTGTGATCGTTCGTATGCCCCTTGAGGCCTCGACCCCTGGAGATAGGGAGATCATATTGATTGAGGGTACTTCTTTTGTGGTTTGGAAGTGGGTTCTTTGTGATGTTAGGGTTGTCGTTGCGGTTAACCACAAGCTTGCCTTGGTCAATAAGGTCTTGGATCGTGTATTTCAATGCTCCACAATTTTCTGTATCGTGACCAGGACCTTGATGGAAATTGCAATGTTCATTTGGGTTGTAGCCAGGGTAAGGTTTTTTTGGAGGTGGCTTAGGAGTCAGAGGTTTGATCAGATTGGCTTTTGTCAGTTTTGAAAAAGCTTGGGTGTAGCTCATGTGGATTGGGACAAACTCTCTTCTTTGTCTTGTTTGCAAGAAATTGCCGGACGTCACGGCATTCACTCCCGTGTACTGTTTCGAGGTCCCTCCCTCATTTGCTACGGGCTTTTTTACACCGAACCTGTAAGGAGATTGATTAGCATTGGAGCTGGATCCAGTCTTCTTAATTTCACCCTTCTTAATGGCATCCTCTACCAATGACCCAGTCGCTATCAAAGCTTTAAAGGATGGAAAGTATTGAAAACCCATATGCTCCCTATAAGCCGGCAAGAGGTTCTTGATTACTATCTGGATTTGTTCTTCTTCCCCAGGCCTGTTAACCATTTGAGCGGCCTTAGATCTCCACCTAGTGATGAAGGCAGAGAAGGTCTCATTGAAGTTTTGGGAAGTGGTTTCTAGACCGTGTCTTGGCGATCCAATATTGTTTGCATCATCACTTTCAACTCACTCATTGCATCAGAGTGGGGGTTAATTCGGTTGTCATTATCGTTGCTCCCTTGAGCGTCTGCCATTTCAGATGGTTGTTCGGGTGACTCACAAACAGGCGGTTGTCGGATTAATCTAGACCCGGATCGGAGCCAAAGGGTTGACCTACAAGTTGAGAAAGGGAGATGGTTTAGTCATGGTCGTAACAGAAAATTAGTTTCAATTATTGTGGGAGATGAAACGACAAAACTTATTCACAAGTATGTTTCGGGAGAATTCTTTTATTCATCTTTGGATTGATAGTTTTTTTTTCCGACTTTCTGGATTCACAAACTCGAAAACTTTGACATTTGAAAAAGTTGTGATATTTACAAAAGTAGAGAACGAAAGTTTGTGTATATTTACAAAACTTTGTACAAGGTTGAGTATATTGACAAAATTAAAAGATTGTGTATCTACAAAAGTTTGAAAGTTTGCATATATAGACAAAATTTGAGTGGTCGTGTATATTGACAAGGTTTGAGGGGTGATGCCCGCATCCGTGAGGATTGCCTACGTATCCCTTTCGGGAATCAGGGCGACGTACTTCAAAAATGAACTACGAAAAGGTAGATTTCGAAAAGACCCTTTTATCTTTTGAAAAACGAAGACCCAATTATCTCGTTTGATTGGTTGAAGTTGATTGAGTTAGATCGTTGGTGGTTTGAGTGAGACGCTATTATCTCTTTTGAACTTCAAAAAAATTTCTTTTTGAGTTTGGTTTTTCTTTTTTTGGATTTTCGTTGATTTTTGAACTTCTCGGTTTGAAAACGGGAGAGGTCGTTATCATGAGTTGAAAAAGAATTTTCTCTTTACAGAAGGAAATCGATGAGGTTGGATTTGATTGTGGAAAATGGTTTATTTACAAAAAGAAATTGAATTTGATTGTATGTACAAGGGAAAAATCTCATTTTTATTTTGAAAAATTCTTGAGAGTTCTATTTACAATTTTCAAAAAGAATATAGAGTAAGTATTTAGTTTGGTTTGAAAACATTTGATTTTGAGTTGAAGAAAATGTCATTTGAAATATTCTTTGAGAGAAAAAAAAAATCTTTTTACAAATGAAGAAAATGTGTGTATTTACACAAAATTGAATTTTAAAAACGGTTGGGAAAACTGTGACACTTATGTTAGACAAGACTCGTGTGACTCGGACTCGATGAAATCAAAAGAATGACTATGTATGTAGACGTAGTAACAACGCTATTCAAGCATGCGTTGGTCCGTGTGTCCTACACTCAGACTCAAGGTGGTTGATTAAGGTATTATTTTTCTTTAAGTGACCTCGGCGCACTCCACTGTGTCCTCCGAGGGTTGAACGCTCTTGCATAACCGGTCCTCGATAAGTCGCGGATACAAGTTTACGCTCTTAAGTATTTTAATAATCTTTTCTTCTATTCCTGACCCGTCCTCAATAAGGATAGGTGTCAAGCCTAAATTTGGTTTTTCAAGAGAACAACATCACAGTGCAGTGTGTGCTGATCGGATTCAAACAGGCATTCCCAAACACACGTAATTTTACACATATACATGCTAGAGCAAGAATATACAAAAGCGATGGATCTACGCAACCAATACACGTCCTCAATTCTAAAGAAGGAAATGATGTACTTTCGGGTCAAGGCCTCGGAAAGAATTTCATTTATTTTTTTGTATAAAAAACAAAAAAAAAATTTAAATTTCCCCAGTGGAGTCGCCAGACTGCGGGGCTCGGAAAAGAAATTGGGTTTGATTTGCATGGTTATTGAATTAACCGATGTTTGATCGTTGAAAACTCAGAGTCGCCACCCTGTCTTTACCCCGACAAGGAAGGATTTCGAAACAAGTTTAAAAAACACAAGTAGTTTGAAAACAAATGAAAGAATTTTAAGGAAAACTTTCTAAAACCAAAAATGACTCCATGCGCCCTAAGGCAAAATTCCGTTTTATTGTTTATTCACATTTGGAAAACTGGTCTGCGAAATAGAGAAAAAGGGTTCGGGGCCTTAGTTAAGGGGTGCGAACATTTGGAACTCGTCTCCCCTTCCGTCCTAAGGACGGGCACTTACTAATACATCATTTCCTTCTAAAGATTCTCGTTATATTGGTTACGTTAAGATCCATATAAACAAGTAGAAATAGAAAAGCATATATATTCACGTTGTCATTCACATGCAAAAGTTTAGAAAAAGAATTTACAAAAGATTTTCCGAGTCTTTTGGGTACGGACTTGGGGGGTTTGAGCACCAAAGTTGCCCTACGTACCTTTCATTGTGGGATTGGAATCCACTCGAGGATCAAAACCCAACGTAGTTCTAACGGGCACGGCAACGACCTTTTCCACTGGGGGGTAGCGGCTAATATCCGCTAGGGTAGGTGGATGGATCCACAGGGTAGATATCATTCACTACAACAAAAAAGGGAATAGGCAACAGAAAAATGACAACAATAATAAAACTGTTGCAGTTGGTAGGCTATGGCAACAGATTTTATAGTGTTACCTTGGCTTATCAATTCCTAGGAAAACCTGAATGCAACAATAACAAAACTGTTGCCTAAAGTTATCTAAGGTAACAAATGTAAAAATTGTTGCCTAAATCATTACTAAGCCAACAAATAGTAAGTTGTTGGCTAAAGAAGTTGGGTCATTTGATTCTTAATGGGCCAATTTATACTTACCATTATTTCGGTGAGTATAGGCTAAATCAATACGAGTGTATCGTAGGTGTAGTTTGGATTTGCTAAAAAAAATGTGAAATTGAAATTTAGGTTGATATTTGTTTCAATCCAAATTGAATCATTTCATAATATTTGGTCACATATTGAACCTCCTTAATTAATATTGGGTCAATCCCGTTCCTTTGAAGTCTGGTTATTTAGATCAAATCAATATCAAATGTTTTTGTAATTTGGCATTATAACATCAAACATTAATGTTTAATAAAAAAGATTAGTATCTTAATTGACACGATGATTCATATAATATGTGATTCAATTGGGTCATTTATACGTACAACTCCGCATCGAGACAAGTTCGAATCGGGTTATTTCATATGAATCGAATTGGAGCAATTTGGGTTGCCAATTCCCTCTGCTATAGCTTAAAATCATATATATGTCATTGTCTAGTCTACTTGAAACACTACTAAAAAGTGGGAAAAAACCGCACCGACACTATAATATTCTTGATATTAAGAAAAGGTTCATGTTACAACTGCTTTATACGGAGCATCATTAATTGGGAAGAATAAAATTGGCTAGGTGGATTAGGAACAAAAGAAAAAGAGAAAAAAAAGGTACACCATGTACCATTTTTTTTTTCCTTTTAGTCGATCTAAATTAGATATGATTAGAGTGAACAATATTTAACTTATTGGGTTAAATGATCCGTATTTGTTTCAATTTCAATTACCAAAAACATCAAATTATAACCAGGTAAGATACTCGATTGTACTCATAAACTCGTAAGTCCCAAGTACAATTTTTTTCCTTTTTGGTAAGATAATTATAATTTTTTTTACGGGAATATAATTCTGAAGTTATCTAAAAACACAATATTTCTAAAGATTTTGATCAACATACACAGAAATTTAGCGGGAAATCTAGAAACAATTTAGCGGGCTTTCGTTTTTTTGAAAGTGAATTTTTAGCGGACTACAAAAATGAGTCTCGGGCTTGGAGGTAAAAAAGGCTGAAAGAAAAACGAAAAAAAAAAAACAGTAAAAAAAAAAAACAAAAGAAAAAAGAAAAGAAAAAAGACACCAAATTGGAGAATGGACTTTCCCAGTTCTCATTCTCTCTCAATCAAACGTGCAGCAGCAACCAGGAGAGAAAGGAAAGAGTAGAGAGAGAAGGCGAGGGTAGCGCGTTTCACAGCCGGCCGATGACTCCGATCAAGAGCTCTGGCCCACTTATTCTATTCGCACGCCGGCTTCGCTTGAGCCAGATCTGATCTGCTCGCAACCCCCTAGTCGATTTCCGTCCAGGCTGTGCTCGCAAATTGAAGTCGACCTTTTGCTCGCGCCACATCGTATCACCCACCTCATCCCATCGCCGCAGTCACCGTCACCGCGTCATCTCGTAATCACAATCGTTCCCGGCTTCTCTCATACCGCATCTGTATGTCTCTTTCTATCTTCTCTTTTTTGCCCTCTTTTTTGTTGATTCGCTGTTACGTATTGATTGATTCGTTGTTGCATTGTAATTGATTAATCATATACTCAAAGTAAAATACAATCAATCAATTACAATGCAAAACTAATTGATTAATTCGTTGTTGCGTATTGATTGATTGTATCTTACTTTGAGTATATGATTAAATCACAGATGAACCCATTTCTATTCACTACTTTTTATCATATAATTAGTTTTTGATATTTTTTTTTTCCAGTTACTTCTGGGTATCTGCTAATTTTTGCTTGAAATTGATTAACTGAATGTTTGACCGTTATTAATTCAGCTTATATGGGCTGCTTTTTATGATAGTGACTTTGATACATAGTTTTTAAATCTATGTTGGATTGGTCATATAATTGATGGAAAGCTGCTAACTTGTAATTTCTGTGAGTTTGTCCCCCTCAATTGAATTGTTATTTTGGTACAATGGTCTATTGTATTCTGAATATCAGTACAATGTTGGATTGGTCTGCTTTTTATGATAGTGCTAAATCTATGTTGGATTGGCCATTATGAATATCAGTACAATGGTCTATTGTATTCTGTAGTGGTGGTGTTCCGATGTGTTAGAGAAGGCTGGTTCTCGGGGGAATTATTATTAGAATAAGGTGGTTAGTAGTATTAAAGTGCTGGACTTGTAGTTTTGATAGTACGATTGAGACTCGATTACTAAGGATATTCTAGAAGTAAAACGGCAATTCATAGTGTGCATATATGTGTCCTAATATGATTGCATTTCAATGCCAGTTTTAATAATCCTAAGTGAAGAAGATGGCCAAGTTTATCAACATATGAGTTATAGTAAGGTGTAATATGCAATGGAGATGGGTTTGGCACGTGTCCAGTTATTTATGATTGATAAGGCTGCCATATTGATTGAAGATGCGAGGGCAGTCTTGGAGCAATAATGTGGCCCTTGTCACCAAGACACTCTTGGAGTATATAGTAATCTTGCAACGACTGTAATGCCATGGCCTGGGCAGGTTAGCGTTGTTTTTATAGAATGCCTTTTAGAAATTTTGTATTTAAGCACGCTTATATCGGTGTGTTTGTTATGTCCAGATTTGAAGCTTTTGGTACTAATTACAGTTATAAATTGATCATAGAGGTAGTGCTAAGTGACTACTAATTAGTAAGCTAGGTGGTTGATTATCTATTTGTTCGTATTCTTACATTTTTACTCTCATGATGTTCCGTAATGACTACTTTTCTACCTTTACTAGACTTTTTAATCATGATTATTGTGAGTTTAATATCCATTTTCTTAATTATGAGGCTATTAGCTTAATGGTAGAGCTATGTGCAACTTCGCACAATATGTGTGGGTTCGAATCCCACATAGCCTAAATTCTGTTGATGATGATATTATTATTATTATTATTATTATTATTATTATTATAAATTCGTTTTGCTTGTAACAAGTGCAACAAAGGTAATACTGTTGCCTATTGAAACATAGGCAACAATTTAAAAGTGTTGCCAAAAGTGGCAACAGTTTGTTGTTGTTGCCAAATGAAGACTGTTGCCATAGCTATGTTGTTGCCTTTGAGCAAAAACTGTTGCCAAAGGAATAGGCAACAGAGGCATTTGCAACAGCTCAAAACTGTTGCCAAAAACACTAGGCAACAGTTTTTAGCTCTAAGGCAACAACTTTTGGGTGTTGCATAATGCCTATTTTGTTGTAGTGATTCCACTGGGGAAATGATCGGTTTGATTCCACTGGGATATCACCCATGTGGAGGTAGAGATGGGTTTTACTTCGTTTGGAAGGGATAGAAAGTCATTTCACTCAAAGTCGTGCTATTGACAGACTTTATAGATGACTCACATTAGAGTCAACTCGATCCACGTAGAATAGAGCAAGGTATATTCCGCTTGCATCTATCTGTCTCACATCGAGACGGTGATCGCCATTGATCACCATGCCTCCTTAACCAGGCATGCCTCCTGAACGAGGTCTTAATGTGGATGACTCGACCTCTCTAATGCGAGTTTAAAAATTAGACCTCTCAATAGTTTGACTAGGTTTGAATTGACTCTCGCGGGGAGATTTAATGAAAATGGATTGGGTTGTGTGTTTGGGCTCGGTGGAATTGGCCGTATCGTTAGAGCTGCCCGTGTAAGCCCTACAACAATATAAGGAAAATAAATCGTCGATTCGGTTATGTTCGATCAAGAAGTGTTCCACTGGGGCGTTGGTGGAATAGTTGGTAGAGGTGAATGTAGATTGACCTCATGATCGCGCATAAGCGAATTGGCAATCCTTGCCTAGTGTTGGGGTAGGGCCCCGTCCAAAGTCCATACAAGAAATGGAAAAGAAAACTTTACATGCAAAATACATCAAGAAAAGTTTATTTACTTCCATGTACAAAAGGTTTTGGAAAAAGAAATGAATTTTTTAAAAAGTTGAGAAAAAAGGAGAAAACGACTTTAATTAGAAAAACTAAGAAAAGGACGTTTAAAAATGAATAAGAAAACATTTTAGGGGGTTTTGGTTTTATTAATTACATTATTTACAAAGGAGGTTAATTTTAGTCCTTATTGACTCTAATCGACACGGGTTGACTTCGGTTGACTTGCACCTATTTGCAAAATTGACTTTAATCGGTTTTTGGGTAGAGTCGATTGACTTGGGTAGACTTTGATTAACGTTGGTAGACTTGGGTAGACTTGTTTGACTTTTGTTGACTTTTGTTGACTTTGGTTGACTTTAGTTGACTCGAGTGGACTTTGGGTTATTTGTTGGATTTTAGTAGACTTTGGTAGACTTAGTTGTATTTGGATTGGTTTTAGACCATGGTTAACTTTCATTGACTTGACCTCGATTGACTTGACTTAAGTTGACTTGACTTAGATTAACTTGACTTAGGTTGACTTGACTTAGATTTACTTAGATTCCACTCTAAGTGATTAAAGTCATCAAACAAGAGGTTGATTTTAGACTCCCTATTAAGTCTAATTATTCATAAAATGGGTTCAATAGACTCCTAATTAAGTCTAAATTATTTTTAACATTTTGACATCTCAATGAGGTGGATTAATTAGACTCCCTATTAAGCCTAATTATTTAGTTAATTAAATCAATTAATTTGGGGGAGAAACTTGTCATTTATGACCCCAAAAAACAGAAAGTTGGTGGAAATTGAAAGGTTTGGGAGATCAAATCAAAACTTAAGGTTTTTCTGGGTTGAGGGTGAGTTCATGAACATCTTAGGATCACTCATGATTTTTTTCATGATCCCAAGAGTTCATTTACTCGCAACAAATTTAAGGTTGAAAACTGGATTTCTGAGCAAAACAGAGTCTGTTTTGAAAAAATCCTAACTATTGATAGCGACATGACTAATTTTTGACTCTTAGCTTTCTGGAAACCTGGGAATATGCTCGTCAACTTTCATGCAGGAGACATACCCATAAAAGGTCATTTTTAAGTCTAAAAAATGCGTTGAAGTCAGTTGGTCGGAGTTGGGACCAGTTTTGAGCAGTTGCATTACAAACAATGTCATAAATGTTCTGCTTTGATTTTGGATCTAAAAATTTGCAGAGATGCTTTTATGACTTCAAAGAATCCGTCTTTATAAGATCAAGGCTTGAAACCAAAATTATGTTTTTATACATATTTTACAAATTGGACTGAAAAAACAGTTTGAAGTGAACAAAAACCGGGTTGGAATTTTAGATCGTTTTGTACATGGAAAATATGGTAAAAAAATTCGTAAAAAATTCTAAATCATCTCAAGAGGCTAATAAAACAGTAGAACACAAGAAAAACACACAAGAGGCACTCCACTCCTAAAACTCTTGCAACTAATGTTTCCCTCAGTAAAGGGAACGGCCACAAAAGGCCCTAGAGGCAAGCTTACGAATTCGTATGGCTCAATAAACTGATACTTCATCGTTACCGACCAAGGCTCAACAATAAAACGGTTAGTAATGTATTTGAGAGAAAAGAAATTAATTGAAATTACAATAAAAGGAGAAAGGAAGAGAGAAAAACTACCTTTGATGATCAATGATTGTAGATCCTCCAATGCCAGGGTATTAAGTCCTCTAAATCGATTTTAATCTAAGTAAGGTTGATTGATTTTAATATTCCTATGATCTAGAGTGATCCTAATACTAATAGTTTATTAGATTGAATTAGATTTAAGGTGGAGTTTTGATGTGGAAATGAATGAGAGAATATGAGTGAATGTAGAAGTAAATGCAAGAGAGTAATCTCTCTTTTCTTCTCTTCTTTGGCCGGCCCTCTCTCTCTCTCTTTCCTCTTTTTTTTTCTTTGTTTTGTGAGTTGATGAGTATTAAGTGTGGTAGTAGCAAATGAATAGTCTCTGCTTAAGTATGAAGAGAAGAGAATTGAGTGAATCAGAATGAGTGAGGGAGATATTGTTTCATCAATTGGACAATAAACAAAAAAAAAAAAAACTCTCTTGCTCTCCAAACCTCACTTGGCCGGCCCTCTCTCAAGCCACACACCCTATCAAAATTTTTGTCTTTTGCTCTTGTAGTGAAGGGAGAGAATCAATGAGTCACTATGTTAAAAATTAAAGGAAAAATGGAATTAGTTAGCATATTGTTAGTGTAACCATGAATGACATGAGCATGACATATATAAAATGATGTCATTGCTTATGTGGTTTAGTAGTACAAAAACGAAATCGAGTTTAGCTCGTCTCGAGCAAATTTACCTCGATTTGCGCAAAAATGAAAATCGGGTGAATTAAATCAATGAATTAATGAAATTAGAACTAAAAAAGATAAAAAAAAAAAACCAATATTATTATTATTATTTACACAATTTTGAAATTTATATAAATAATAGAAAAAAATGGTGAAATTGAAATTGTTGAGAAATCGTTTCATTTACAAATAAACAAATAGAAATGGGTAAATAGAAATGAATAGAATGAAATTGAATTAGGAAATAGAAATAGAATTAGAAAATAGGAATAGATTGATAGAATTAAAAATGAAAAGAGTGAGACAAAATTTGGTGTCTACAGGTAGGTCTCTTTTCTCTCTCCTACTTACCACTTTTTTGGGTATTTATCACTTGAGGATCAACATCAAGAAGAGCTTCATGAGATGTCATCGCAATTAATTTTTATTTGTTTGATCTTTTGGGTTGATTAACACATGGTTGCGTAAAACATTGATGTGGGTTGATTAACTGAATTTGCATATCTGTGTATGTGGCTTGTGCATGCGAATTTTTTTGAATTTGGGGTTCAATTGTATGACTGGGTTTGTTGGTTTTGCATAAAAATTGAATTGGGGTTTCAATTGCAACTCTGGATTTGTGATGCACACACAAAAATTGGGGGTTCAATTAAAAGTAAAATGGCTTAGTTTAATTAAAGAGTGATTCTACAATGGCTACCAAGGTATGATAGTCATTGCAAAAATTTGACCACTATAATTAATTTTAAATTAATAAATCAAAACTACCTTTTGGCCCCGTGAATTCACGGGGTCATTTTTAATTTATTTGTAGAGTTGTACAAACATGTTAATTATATGGAAAATAGAAATAAAATTTGCAATCACAATATCGAAAATAAATATGACCAAGATCATCATGACTTGAAAACAAGATGTACAATATAAACTATTTGCAATTATAATATTGATTTGAAACTTGGCATTATACTTTAATAGTAAAATGTAAACATTAGAAAGTCTTACTACGAAAAAATACATAAAAATAGGCTATCTAAATATATACTCGTATATCTTCCCTTGGCTAAAAATCTCTCTTTGTTGAACTAATTATACATGAAATGTTATTTTTCTTACCAAAATCAAACAATATCATAACATATATATATTGATTCGAATTCAGATGTAACCTACACAATTGGCAAACGAAAAACCAAGAGACACCATATTTAATGTCGTTATAATGATGAATAATGGCGATGAATAATGAGTAATTTATGCAACTTTAAAGAGATGTAAAAAGTTGAAGTGGCTCATAACGTCTATATGGGCAGCCCAAAAGAATAATAATAACAGTGTTGTGAAAGTATCTTCTAGTGACATGTGGCTTTTCCACGCGGTCAAACCCCCCAAACTCGTACGTGAACGTTAATGCTAGACAATTAAAAGTATAGTATATAGATAGATTGTAAATTGTTCTGGAATTTGCACTATTATGTAAGCAAAATTTAAAAGTCATTTGGTTGCTTCATGAATGATTAACGTCTTGAGTACGATGTTAATATGATATGTTCCCCTAGGATATTATCTATTACTTTCACTCCAAACCTAAAGTAATTCTTTACCGTCGTGATAAACGCAATCGCGGCGGTACGGTCGACTACATTATATTAGTGATAACCATCGTATTCAGTATCATTAATATCTTTAAGGGATTAACCATAACTAACATGCCCCTTTAAACTAATGAAATCCTTAGCTTTCTCATAACGTATATATAGGGATGCATTATACAATGTTTAGAGTACAATATAAGCATTTGGTAAATTTTGCGATATAATTTGGAGGTAACAATAATTTGGGAGTACAAACACTACAAACACATACACGATATAAAATTTATCTACGATTAATACATAAAACTAATAAGAGATGCTAACATTCCCTTTAAATTGTTATATGAAAGACAATCTATATACACCACAATTTTAACATCTAATTATTTTCTAACCCAACTTCTCTCTTTCAACATGTAGTATGTATGTATCATGCATATTTTCTAACTAAAATTAAACAAATAACCAAGGTATATATAGTCTCCTAAACTAACATGTAACTGACAAATTGGTAAACGAACAACCAAGAGACACAAAGTTTAATATCATTATTAGGATGAATAATGATGATGAATTATGATTTGAATAATGAAATTTAATTTAAAAGAAGTTGAAATGTTTTCAAACGTTCGAGAAGGCAATTTAAAGGTCAAAATTAATCTAGAGTGACACATAGGTTGATGACGTGGAATTAAATTCATAGGAATCGCCTCGACATGCCACATGGATTTTTATGGCTATAGATGCTTTCAAAGGCTGCCACGTTGGTATGGAAATTAACCTATTAAAGGTATAGTATTAATTGATTTTAATTTTAAAAACTAATAAAATAAAATCACATACTCCCTCTATTCCTCCTCGACCACCCCCAACAAGCAGCAACCACCGCCCCACTAATAATTGACCGTCACCCAACACCGACCCTAAGATCGCCAATCACCGACCACCACCGCTCTCATCCCTTACGACACCGACGCCCTCCTCTCCTCCATTTTCTCATTCTTTTCTCCATTTCCTTGGCGGCAACGATTGAGAGGGGCCCGAGGGGGTGACGGAACTTGAGGCTAATAAGGGGTCGGGAGGTGGTTTTCGTGGGCTGGGGGGCGAAAATTAGAGGCGGAGCGTGCAAAAAATGGGAGATTAGCGAAGAGAGAAGGGTTGTAGAGATGGAAGGGCACCGCAATGGTGGTCCGTGTTCGCCAGTTTTGATCGCCGGTGAAACGCCAGCCGGATGGTGCGTCTCGCCGGTGTAGGGTTGAATTAGGTGTTGGGAACGGTGGTGGTGTTATGGTGGTGGAAGGGTTGAAGGGTGGGTGAGAGGGAAGGGGAGAAAAGAGATGAGAGAAAATGATGTGGTAGGGGATAAATGTACTTTAATTAATTTAATTGTTTTTAATTTTTCTCTCATAGTCAACATTTTAACGGGCCAAATTTTATTTGTATAATGAATGGTCAGATTGAGTCTATTTATAATGGCTACCATGACTTGGTTGCTATTGTGAGAATTGTAATTAATTAAATATGGGTTAATTAATTTCATGTTTGATCTGCAATTTTTTTTTTTTTTTTTATTTTGGTAGTTGGAAAGTAAAAAAGGGCATTCTAGCACCTAACATTAACTCCCGGCGCCATGTTATTGCTCACTTAACGGAAATGCTAACGGAAGGCAACTGAGGTCTTAATTTTTATGAGAAAAGTTATGGGTGCCTGATTTCGCCAATTTCGCAAAGTTCAGGAGCCAAAAAAGTAGTTAACTGCTAGTTATTTTCTGGTGTTTCTCTTGGGTTTATAGGATTTTTTTGCATAGTTTTTAGTCAAAAATCCGTGTTTCCACAAAATTTTCCGGTGTATAGGGACTCCCTATTCACTACTCCCTCCGACCCAACTCAAACGCCCCATGAAAAAGACGATTCTATATTGGGAACGGTGTACACACTACTCGTTTAATCAAAGTTCCAAAAAAATTGCATGGCAAGTTAGAGAAAACTCTAATCTAATTCGCTATATAATTTTTTTGAAACTTTGATAAACCGATTAATGTATACCCTGTCTCGATCAACACGAGTTTTTAGGGATGGGGCGTTTGAGTTGGGACAGATGGGTACATGCATCCATGCTCTATGGTCAGATTGGCTGTTCTCCAAAGGGTGGCAAAGTGGTGAGAACTGCAAAGTCAACAATGATCTTAGATAATGGACTACTTTTGAAGAATGGTTGATATGGCACACGTATTTTTGATTGAGTGTCACTTTGGTAGGGGTCAGATGCGTGTTGGAGAGTTAAGAATTCTTTTCCTCATGCTCGTTTCTCTCTCTACTCCTAAATTCTCTCCACTCCTTTCAACAAAAAAAAAAAAAACCTAAGATTCGGAATTTCAAATGGGTTAATTTGGCCGAAAATAAATACATAGAGGATTAACTGAAAGTGGCGAAAAAGAAATACATTTAAAAATGAAAGAAATAGAGTAATGATAATGATGATGATGAGGAGGAGGAAGAGGGGGATGATAATGATAATAACAAGTGATGTTTTTTCCAGAGATTGTTATTACAATAAAAAGACTAATAATTATAATAATATTACTCTAGAAATAGTTATAAAAATAAAAATGTTATTTGAAGTTTAATTTTTATTTTCTACGCATGCCAAAAAGATTAAGTTTAATTTTTTTTATTTTAGCGCGCTTTAGAGAGGTGTTTTTCCTTCTAGTTATTTTTGTTTAGTTGTGTCATGCATTTTTACTTTAGCTCAACACTTTAAGTCTTGTACTTTTAGTCATATTCGTAGGTTAGGTAATAAAGCCGTTCACACGACGGCTCATATTGGACCCATAGACTTCTTGACTCGTGTTTGGGTTGATAGTGGACCGCTGGATGTACTTGATTCAGCACATGCTGATTTCATAGGTGAAATTACTTAATATATGGTTACTCGTTTTCCCTAAAAAAAGGACGCTTAAGTAAGTTTTTATTCGTGGGAAAATTACGTATTAGTTACGATCCCGTCTTTATTCATTACGCATAGGTAAGTTTTAGCCACGAATGCATCATACTTCGTGCCAATCGTAACTCCTTGTCACATACCACTCCGTCCCAAATTAAACTTTCCATGGAATTTGAAATCTTCTCACATAATACTATTCCATGGGAAGTTTAATTTGGGACGGAGTGGTATTCTTTAACACTCGTGGCATAACTTTTTTTGACAATTCATGAAAACAATAATCTTACTGGTATGAATAAAAGTTATCATGAAAATAACATGGTTTCTTGGGTTTACAATGAACTTGTATAACACTCTTTTAAAGTTACATATTCTTAGTAAGACAAGATAAAGCCATGCCTATCGATAACATTGAAATTCTAGCGAAATGATTAAATCTAGCGCGATAGAGTTTATCAACGTCGAGTTGTTTGCATCCTATCTTTTTTTATACTTATTTTTTGATAGTCATTCAACATGAAGGTGATAAAATTGTTTCTTATCTATCCAATTATTACTCTTGGGCTCTAAGACGACGTGTTTCCAAGAAGTTGTGATAAAAATTATTAAGATTGTCCAGAAATAATGTATTCTGCGAGTAATATGGGTCTTCACCTTAAAAGAACGTTCCTTCTTCTTTGTTTTTCTGTAGGAGTTAAGCCTAGAAAACAATGGGATTCATTTTATTGAATTTCCAAGTTGTTTTAATCAAGTTTTTATTTACAAGAATGGAAAGCAAGTGTTAGCTTTCAAAATAATAAGTGTTGTTTCTTTTAGAGTTCTCCTATATAAATGTAGGTTGTATTTCTTTATAAATAAGAATGATTGCTTATGAAACTAGATTTTTGTCCCGTGAAATCACGAGATCGTTTGTAGAGTTGTCAGAACATGTTAGATATAACTTAATGAAAATGAAGTTGTCAATCATGCATGATATTGAAAATAAAAATGACCAATTCAAAAAAAAAAAAAATCATTTCTCATCTCATTGTAGGGTACAATGTAACTATTTGGAATTACAATATTACAATATCAATTTTCAACATACCATTATATTTTGATGGTAAAACTTAAACTTTAAAGAGTCGAACTACAATAAATACATATAATTATACTTTATACATATCTTTCTTTAGCTAAAATTCTCTCTTTGATAAACTTAATGTATATGTAGGAAATGATATTATTTTCTACACCAAAATCAAACAATAACCTAGCTTATATATACTAATTCCAAGTAGATGTAACTGACACAATTAAAAAACGAAAAGCCAAGAGACATCATGTTTAATGTCGTTATTAAAATGAATAATAATGGTGTGATCAAATGATTAATTTAAGGAACTTTAATAAAATTATGTATAGGAAGCTAAACTGATTCATAACGTCAAGATTTAATTTTCACTGCCTTATTAAACCCCCTGATGAAACTATGACACGTGGCTCCCCCCCCCCCCCCAAACTACAATATAATTTTGCCACGTGGGCGGGATAGTTAGACAATTAAAGGTATAGTATAGATAGATTAGAGATTGAACATTGTTTTTAGATAATAAAACTTTGAGAGTTCTAGTGGAACAATCTTTATTTAAAGGCTAAGAATGTACTTTTAGCTATGGTTGATTTGTCAATCGCGTACTAGAGATCAAAGATCAAAACCAGGCGAGGTAGCCTAGAAATTGATCAAGTTTGAAGTTATAGGTCTAACTTGTTCATCCATATATTTGTTTTACTGTTTTCTTTATTATCAAACACATAAAGTCAAGAAAATCACAAAAAGAGTACATATTTCCGCTGCACAAACTATATTCCTTTGAATAGAATCATATCAACAACTTAAGCTTCCACGTACTCGTATCATTCACTAGTGGAAAGCATTAAATACGACATGAATTATGCATTTTGTTGGCATAGTTCGTGGCGCTAATTCTCAATTGTTGTAGCGAGCGGTTGCTGATTTGGTATGGTTTATAAGTAATTTAGTAGAACTTAGAGGAGATAGGATTTAGTAAGGAACGAGCATGGAGCAAATCACGAGAAACGCAAGAATATATAAGATTAAGAAGCGAGACAAAAGTGAGTTCATCAACAAGCGTACGAGGTAGAGATATCATAATGTTCAAATCAATCTATATTTATCAAAGAGGCTTTATTCAAGAGCATACAATCGTTCTATAAGTTCCAAAGTTACCACAAAATTTCATTTTAAAATAGAATTTTCTCATAATTTTGAAAAAGATAATGTTTATGATAATTTTATGTCCTCTTCATGTGGAGAGTCCACTAAATAAGAAATTGTGGGAGTATATAAGAATTTTATTTATTTATTTAGCCAACTGTTTTATTAGAAGTAGATAACTCCTTAAGCATATACCACATGGGACCATGAGCAATATCATAGTGCACCTCACAAAAATGGCGTGAGTGTGAGGAGAACCATGATGCTCCTTGTGCTCCCGGACAATGGGATAAACATTGATGGATCATCACCACATCCTACCGTCTTGGAGATCAAACTATGAGATTAAAAAATAAAATAAAAAAGAACAGATGTTTTGCCTCCACAAGTGAAAACAACATAAAAATAAATGTTGAGGGAGTATCCCAACTAGGGATGGGCATGGGTCGGGTCTGCTTGAACCCGGACCCAGACCCGTGAAACTTTGTTTAGACCCGACCCAGACCCATCGGGTCCTGATTTTTCAGACCCAGACCCGGACCCGTCGGGTCTGGGTCGGGTCCGAGTCTCGTACGGGTCCTGTACAGAAATACGTATAACGCTTAAATAAATTATGTTTTCGGTCATAATGTGACTTGCTTAAACATATTCTGTCCGCCCTCCTGTGGTTCCCATGATTCATCTTCTCCATAACCTCAATTGGAATCTTATCAACATCCTAATAAGAAAAAAATAGAAATGAGAAAACATTACAAAACCAATAATAAAAATAAAATCGTATACAATTAACGAATTCGATGAACAATTAGCACAATAATCGTGGAATGATCCCAATTCCTCCTAAGATTCGTTTGGTCAAGTTACAATTATTATTCAATAAAATAGCACAAAACGGCCCTTTAATCTTTTCAATAATTTCAATTCACGTCAACAACAACAACTTGCACAAAAAATACTGAATATCAACAACAAAACAATAATTGGAATTGCCAAAAATAAAAATAAACAATGCTAAGAAAATCCTAGGACAGAGAGAGATATAGTACCTCAAAAGGTTGAAGTCGGACAAATCTTAGGCGAGGAGGATCAGCGGCGGCGTAGAGACTTGTCAGCGATGAGGATTGGTGGCGGCGTTGAGGAGTTGAAAGGATGGCAAAATGAAGAGAAGAACTCGTGAGAGAAGAGGAGAGGAGATGAGTGGAGGAAATTATACGTGTTTGAGGGGCAACTAGGCAAAAGGGCAGTCGAAAATACAGTTTTTTTTTTAAAAAATAAAAAAATTAGATGGGTCTGGGCCGGGTCTGGGTCTTAATTGCTGGACCCAGACCCACCCCGTTATCGATATACATGGGTTTGGGTCGGGTCCAAAATTTTAAGACCCAAACCCGACCCGAGCGGGTCGGGTCCGACGGGTCTGGGTCGGGTCCCGGGTCCATGCCCATCCCTAATCCGAACGTAACTGATCTCAAAATTTATGGACTTTAAAAGGTGTAATGTCAAAAAAATTGTAAGTATTCAGCATATACCCTGGAAAAAGGCTCAAAAGAACATTTAAAATACTGAAGGAAGCAAAATCATAAAAACAAGTATCGAAAATTTGTACAAGTAATGACAACTTTACTTCAAATAAATGGGTAAAACTTAGCACAAAGTATGAGACGATGTGCGAGAGCTAAAGCCTAAAGACATGGTGTAAAACATTATAAACTTATTTTCTCGGAAGTCAGCCTACGGAAAGGCTCATGTATGTCATACGTGTGTAATTATTATTTTAGATGTACCATTAATAACGAATAATAAGAGACTTATAAACATGCAATTTGCAAGCAATAATATAACTATTGGGTCTTAAATTTTTTAAAAATAAATGGTACAATAAATAATTTTTGTAAATCATAAAAATGGTACAGAGTATATTATTCTGATCCGTACAACGCAAGAGCTTAAATCTAGTAATTAAAAAAAAAAAAGAGATATATTATGGAATAATATAAATGGATGTACATATACTAGAATATTCTAGAGTGTATTTTCTATATTGTATAGACCTATATATATGTACCCTTCCTCATGATGATAAAGGAGGGTTTTCTCTTCTCTCAACTCTCTCTATTCTTTAACACGTTATCAGCACGACGCTCAAACCCTAACTCATCCCCTATCACTAAACACTTTTACGAGCCCCTAGCTCTTATTATCAATCAATTTCACGAGCCCCTAGTTCTTGCTATCAATCAAAAGAACGAGAAACATGCATATGTAGAATTGTAGATGTTTATGCAATCATGTTTAATCTCACCTACGTACGCCAATGGATCAAGGATACGCATAACCGAGTCCCTGAATTTACACGAGGTACTTCTAACTCTAATTTTTCCTAGATGATCAATCTCTTCAATCAGGTACGCGATAACACTCAAACCTTCGGTTTATTGGCCTTGTTTTTCGATTGCCACCAATCACTTATTAAATTATAAAGTACGTAGCATGTGATCTGATGTTCTTTGTGACTTAATTATGATGTTTGATGTTCAATGTTCACAATATTGTACTAACGTCGTCTAGTATTATGATTCCCGTGTTTTTCGTATAAGGTTATACATGTTTTTAATTATTTTTACACAACTTTGAGTATGAGGCATATAACATGTTTTGTTTGACTACCTTGTTCTTGGGTACGACTTGTGATTTATTTCGATAGTATTTTCCTGTCTAATACCTTGGCTGGAACTTACGTAATAACACGCTTACACTTAGTTGTGTTTAATTTGTAGCGCTTAAAGATGTTTAAGATATGATCATCAATTCTCTAAGTTGATACTTTTATTTTCCGTATAATTCTCTTAATTTACGTTGTTCACTACGTGTCAGCATCAATGTGTGATTACCTTTTGTTCATTATCTTTTAACATGTTGGTTGTGCGTAATATCTAGTTTATGTTGGTGTTTGGTTTTTACGTAATCAGGACGTGTTTTTGTTTGGTCTCTGATTAAATTGAATTTCATGTCCTTAGCTTGCTAAATTGAATTTCATGTCGTTAGCCTGCACATTATGTAAAATTAGTTAAGTATGTAAATTTAATGAATTTAGATCTGATACTTGATACTTTATATGAACAAGGTATAGCCTTAATTATTATCATACGCGTTGTGGAACTATTATGTTGGCGTGATCTTAACCATGAAGCTTGTAATCATGTATTGATTGATAAGTCTCGACTTTTTCTGTATCCTCTAATTTTGTTCACGAGACACGTCGCATGTAGTAACTAATCGAGCTTTAAGGGTGCCGATTTGCTTGCTTTTGATCAAAGAATTGTCTTCTTGTTTTTACCTATTTCTCCTTGTCGTGGTTTCTGACGGGAAGATGTAGTAATAGTGCATGCTAGCTCGCAACGAATATATCATATATGTCGTAGCCTATATGCACGTATCAGTGATATTGTTGTACGTTGTCGATTATTGTCCCCATTACTCAAATTGACTTGGTTATTACTTGCTTAACTACTTTGTTTATGTAACTTTTCTACCATTTGCCCTTATAATACGAGGTAATGTGTACTATTAATACTTACATTCTATTATTTCTCGATTTGGTTTTGTCCGTATGAAGCAAAGGATATTTTATATTCTTTGGTCCATCTTAATCTCTTGGTCCACTTTTTGTATGGGTAAGTATTGTAGAACTACTTGACCATATATTAGAATAATATGATCAGTTAATGGCACGAGGTATATCATCTATCCTTGTAGATATAAGATTTGTAGTATGTCGTGAATCAATGTTATAAAACGTTACATGATAAAAATATTTTATTATTGAGATATGCCTGTAACAGATTAATATCATAATCAACTTCATCTCAAATTATCGATATTAATGAATAACAATGCTTGTTATGACTTATGGTTTGTATGTGATCGTGTTGAGTTTTGTTGTGTATGTTCTTGGAATACATGCTTACTTGACCAGATCTGATCAACTGCATGGCCACTTCATCCTTTGACTATATATTTTTTGCATGCGTTTGGACTTAATTATTTTTGGAATATTGTTAGTTTTAAATTCGAAAAGAGTTGATAATATAAGAGTTGGCTTACGTGTTTTTAGGTGGTGTGACCTTCTTCTTTGTCAATAGTTGTCTCGTATATGGGGCTAAGGCTATTATATATGACACTAGTCTTAAATAGGAATGTGTGAGCTAATATATATTCAAACCTAAAGTTTCGAATAACGAGTAAATTTTTTGAATTACTTTGGCTCGAAGTCTAAAGTTTAAGGTTGGAAGAGTATGTTTGCGATAATAAGCGATTGACCATGGAATTTTTGCGATAATGGATGTAATACAGTGGTCCAATACATCATTTAAGGGAGGAAAAATGACCCAAGAATGAAATTGGTTCAGAATAGTCTCGCATACTACATTGTTGTGGTCTTCGGATTTTGTCTTTGATAAGTTCCATACTATGAACTTTTGGGCCATAAGTTTCAAGATTAAAGTTATAGTCAAAATGAGCAAGGAAGAAAGACTTTTGACCGGGAGTTCAAAGTTTATGATTTACAATTTATATATAAAAAAACGAGGTATTTTTCCTTATCGTTGTAAGATTGTGAGAAAGAAGTTTTAATTATCTTATAATGGCTTAGTATGTGAATTAATGGAACATGAGAAATAGTTATAGTTACCTCATTCCCTGAAGTGAATCTAAAGCATGGAGTGGTATGATGTAAAATGGTTAACAGAAAGGGAATGAATCACCCGCTGTGGACTCAATTATGGACTTGATTATTTATGAAACTAATACAGAAGGGCTTTGATAGAACTAAATTCACCCCTAATGGCAATGATGATTACGGGAATACTCGTATGTAATTGTTGTGATTTTTCAAGTTGTCGTCACTTGTTGTTTTTGCCTAATTTATGATTGTTCATCTATACCATTTGTGAAATAATGTATTACCCTACAAACTAACAGTATCAATGATGAAAGAATCATAGTCAGTTACTCCAAAGGAACATATATAAGTGAACGAAAATTGTATAACTCATAAAGCGTTCAAATATTTCAATAGATGCTTTTGATTAAGTCGACATTAAAAAAGGCTTTTGATTCTGTCTCTTGGAGCTCTTTGGAGAATTTGCTAAGATGCTTAGGTTTTCCAGAGAAATTTGTCAGGTGGACCCAGGCTTGTCTCAACTCTGCTCATTTCTCTTTGAGCATTAATGGAGCCCAGGTGGGGTTTATTCAGCAAAGGAAGGGTCTGAGGCAAGGTGACCCTTTGTCACCCTACTTCTTTATAATCTGTATGAAAGGATTATCTCGAATGCTTAGAAGGATCATTCACTCTGGGACTTTCTATCAGCATCCAAAATGCAATAAGATCAAGCTGAATCATCTACTGTTTGCTGATGATCTCATGGTTTTTGCTAGAGGTGATATCCTTTCCATAAAGACAGTAGCTGATACACTTAGGACTTTTGAGAATCAATCAGGGCTTGCTGCAAATACCATGAAAACAAATATCTATTTGGGTGGAGTTTCAAAGAAGAAAACTGAGCAAATCACAAAATTGACAGGGTATGTCATCGACACTTTTCCTTTCAAATATCTTGGCATTCCTCTGCACTCTACAAGACTTAAAGCTTCTATGTACTACCCTTTGATTGATAAAATCAAAGCCAAGCTTAATCACTGGGCTAATAGCTACATCTCCTATGCTGGCAAGCTTCAACTGATTAATTCAGTCATTTTGGGCCTGCAAACTTACTCTGTACTTCTTCTTCCTGTTCTGGTTTTGAAGAAAATAAGAAGACTCTGCAGGGAATTCTTTCGGAATATAATTGAGCAAAACGGGAGGATCATTTTCATTGGATGGAAGAATGTTTGTAAACCAAAAAGAGAGGGTGGTTTGGGGATCAAAGTGGTGCTTAGTTGGAACAAAACTATATTTGCAAAGTGGATTATAAAGCTCTCTTATAATCAGGACAATGTCTGGTGCAAATGGATTCAGGCCTATTGTTTGAAAGGGAAAAGTATATGGGACAACTGTGGAAGGGCAGACTGCTCAAATGCTTGGAGAGCCCTTTTGCAGATTAAAGAGGAAATCTGAGAAATAGCTGGAACAGATAATGCAGCCATCAGCAAAGTTCAGGCATGGCATAACGTGGCTAATGGGAAGGGAAAAGACATGTATGACTTCTTTAGGGGGAGATCAGATAAAGTCAGCTGGTATAAACTGGTATGGGATAGTTGCTGCATTCCTAAAAAATGCATCATCAAGCTCTTTCGTGTTGTTATTTAATTCCTCATGGCAAGACACAACAGAGATAGAGCTCATTTGGAGATCTTGATAATAAGAAGTGAGCTAATACACTAATCGAAATTGATGATAGTAACTTAGTGGCCAGAAGTCCACATGAAAGTTTGACGTCGATAGTTACGAAGTACGACTAAATTGCTATTTATCAAGTGATCTCCGATTAGGGGCAAAATTTGCAGCACACGAGAATCCAACTGCTATTGCATATACTCCCATATATATGATATATTAAGCGTATGAGTACGTAATATTATTTAAGGTGGATTTGTTTATCATTATTGGCCCCATAAATCTATCAATTCAAGATAGTTTTTACCACCTTGGGGGGAGAATCATGGGAGAAAGATGGTAAAAACATACATAGAGTATGCATGTGATCCCCATGCTGAACCAGAAGTTCAAATTTGTTGCAAGTAATAATTATGTGGAATTGAGGTTCAAGAAAGAATCCAGCTTTATCAACTATGAGATTAAGATATGCTCAAGTACATATAGAGCATTGAAAGATCTTGCCAATTGGTGATGAATGATACCCTTGAAGTATGGTAGAAAAATTATTATTCGGTTCCAATTATATTTATTAAAGAAATGGCATGATATTGCAGTTGTTGATACGGTTCAAGAGTAATATGATACTAATGAGTATTAAAGTAAGAAGCCATGGAGAGGCATAAATATATGAATAATAATAATATATGGCCTATATAGTATTTGAAAGAAAAAGGTACCTCAAGAATAAATATTCAGATATCATAGATGGATCCTGACTACAAAAGATTAGATAAAGAGTTTTATGAATAGTTATACTGGTATATATACGGAACCGATAAAAGTGTAAATTTATTAGAGCATAGATATGGACATGTAAGTCTGGACATGTAATTTGGGATCTTACATGTTAAGTCCATTCATTGTCGACAAATTATAAATGAGATGAGCTCATGGAAGGTCTAGTATGGATTCTTGGATTTGTTTAATTTGAGACTTGAGTTGATTTATTTCAGTTTGAAGTTCTTTTGTTGTAATTGGTGCAATTGGACTTTTAGATGTTAGTTTCAAAATTTGACTAAGAGGTTCTTCCTTTTCAATACATTTGGATGATATTGGTTTTTTAAGAACTATGTCTCTTAATCTTTTGAGATATTGTTCTTTGATAATTGGATCATTGATTTTATTCATAACATCTAAAATCAATTCCTTTTCTTTATCTCATTGGAAAGAACACAGATATTTTGCGTACAAAATTGGACAGAGGAGTTAGAGGAAATAGAGTCGTCACTGTCGGTATACAGTTCATTAATTCTATTTTCTTCTGACTCTGATTCTGAGAATTCTTGGTTTAATTGGAAGAGATTCAGAAGTTTATTTTGGAGATCAGGATTATCAGAAAATATTTCATTTTGTCTTCTTATTGAAATTACATTTATTGGCCTTATGACCAGGTTTACCACATTTGTAACAGATAATGAGGGTATTATCTGTAGGTTTCTTTGATCTTTCTTTTTTATTCTTCTTGTAATATGTTTCTTTGAAATACCTTGGATTGGACATATTAACTAATTTTGATCTTTTCATTTTTTCTTGTCGTTTTCTTGTAGAGGGAGCTTGGATTCGTTCAAGACAAAAAGCTTCACAAAAAGATCCTAGTTCCTTTCGTTTTAAAGCTTTTTCATTCCCATATTTAGTTTGAATTTTTAATTCATTACATAAGGACAATCCTTCATGTTTAATGAAAGCAAATAACTGTCCGTATGTGAACTCATTATAAGGAATATCATTTTGACCAGTGGCTTCTCAAAGTTTATTAAATATGCGTTGAGCAAAAAGAGTTGGAAGTCTAGAGATAAACCTCTCCTTCCAGAATGGAAGAGCGCAATCTTCTCTGGTTAAGACATTTGAATGGAAGACATCTTTATACCATCGATAGTCACTTAAGGACGGACATCGAAGGTTGCTGAGAATTATTTGGCCAGTTTTGAGATGATCGGAGGCATTACCAATAAAGTGAATTACTATGGCAGTTAGTAATTGGTGTAATCCCCTTTCAGTTCTTTTGACTTCACGCTTTACCTCTTCTGTATTTGGATCAATTTTTTCTTCAACTGTTTCTTCAATAGCATTTAACAGGTTAATTCTACTTTGGAGTGGGATGGCATTTTCCCACCAACCTTTTAAATTTCCTGTGAAACCTTTTGTTATTATCGTGGCTGCTTCGTTTGGAGAAACATTTTCGGAATGGCTATATACTTCTGCAGCCATTATCATTTCTTGCAATACCCTGACTATCTCATGTTCAGAACGACCATCTATATTCTATTCATAAAGATGATCTGCAGAGAAATGTTTGTGAGGACCAAATTGATTTCGTTCTTCATATTGAAGATCTGGAGGTGTTGGACGAGGGTAATAGTTTCTGGTAGGATTATTTTTCCATGAGGAAGGAATTTTAGATTTAATCTTGTTAATGGAAAATTGATCCTCTATCTCGTCGTTAAAGTATTCTTCTTTTGGACAATCTTCATCACTGAAGTCACAGTCTTGATCTATGCAGTTGATGTTTTTATCTAGTCTTTTAGAAATTTCTTTTAACAAGTTTGAAGATGGTTTTGAAGAGAATACTAATGAGCTGGAATTTGGCTCAAAGTCTGGGACTTTGACTAAAAAGGGTTTTGCTATTTCATTTGGATAAGAAATAGATGTGGAGGTAGACGGTTTATCAGAAATAGATAATTTTGTAAATTCGTTAGACAATTGATCTTCGTCTTTGAATCGTAAAACTTGTTCTGATATATTATCTAGTTGTTTGGAAATAGTGTGTAATATTTTATTTGAGAAATTGTTTTGTTCGTAAACGTTTTTGATATCATCTAAATTGGAATTCTCGTGACCAGATCCCTCTCTCACGGTTTTGAAAGGAGCAGCACAACAGGTTTGACCCTGCTGCGTTATCATAAAACCTTCAAGTGGAGGGCTTGTGGCGTGAACGATTTTACCATTTTTTAGAGTCCATTTTTGACTTAAAGACTCGTGAGTTTGAATACTATCAAAAGGATATGTTAGATCATTTTGAGAAAAGTAAATTGGTAACCAAGTGAAGAATAATACGTTTGCGAAAAGTTTATTCATAAAAGGATATCATTCTTCTCGTAAGAATTCTCTTGCTTCTTTATCAAAAAATTTATAAAACCAGAATCTCTTTTCATAATTTTCTTTGGAAGAAAAGTCCTCTTGGAAATAACTCTTGTCGATTTTAAAATCTCTGAAAAGAACTTTAATGGAAAAAAATAGTGGAGGTTTCATTTCAGAATGAGTTGGAGATACACTCTCATTAATTATTTCAGGAATTGGATTTTTTTGGAATATTTTATAAGAAGATGTCGAAGGTAGGTTATCTTCTTTATAGCTTGGACAGGAACATGAAGACCTAGCAGATTGGAATTCATAGGTAGACGCAGAAGGGAAATCTCTACTGGAATTAAACCTCATTAAAACTCTGCCATCTAGTTCTTCAATAATTTGTTCAACTTCTTTTTCTTCGATTGATTTAAGTACTGGTAGAGAATCAACAACCCATTCACCAGGAATGGTGACTTCATCCCATTTTAAAGATTTTGGAACGTGAGTTGTAGCTTGTCCTAGTTCTACTTTAAACATTAAAGTTTGACCAGGTGCAAATCTTATTTTACATTTTGGATTAAGCTGAGAATTTAACAATTTATAATAAATTCGATAAACAATTGAGAAATTTCTTGCTCCTTCAAATTGAATATTATAAGCCATATTCACATCTAAAATCAGAGATTGAAGAATAAATGGATCTTCTAAATCTTTAGACAGGTTTGGAAAACAATTGAAATAAATTGGACCTTGACAAATATTTGTATTAGCTAAAGCAAGCAAAGAATCTTTAAAAGTTTTTAAAGACTTATCACGCAAAGCTAACATAACTGGACAATCTAAACCTAATTTGACCATAGGTTTAATAGCAATTTGAACACAACCAAAATGGATATAACGATGACCTTGGCTGACATAATTTTGAATAGACTTTGAATCTAATAACTGGAGACTCATGTTTTTGGATGCAACACTGGTGGTGAATTCTTCTATTCTAATTTCATGTGAATACATGAAATTCCAAGGATTCTTATCGTAAATTTGATTTTCGGAAATTTTTGGAAGTTGCCAATTTTTGGAAATCTGGGGAACTGACTTCATGGATTTGGACAGGGTGCTTGATGCCTACAAGCCTCTTAACCTTACTTAGAGACATTGGAATGCATATAAATTTGACACAAACAGTCACTGTGGGACTCACGGGAACAACTGCAACCACGGGGACCACCTTACAACGGCTGACCAACCTAATGCAGTCTTACCAACGTTTGACAAACACACGTATATGAAGTGCTACACTTATATGGATTCGAATGATGATAAGTAAAATGCAGACTCTTATATGGCTCTGATACCAAGTGGAAACCCAGGAAGCTAGAATGCTAAATACAGGATATGAAACGGAAAAACAATAAATAAATTAATTAAAGATAGCAATTGGAAAAAATTTCTTACTGTATTAATTTGGAGAAGAGTACAGAGAATCTTGACAATGGAGATGGAGATTACAATCGTTGAAGAAGACGAGAGGGGAAAGAAGAAAGAATATTTTACAGAGATTTTGTGCCTAAAGTAGGAAGAATTCTATCGTATGAGGAGTTCTGCCTTAGACTGATGGAAGCTGGCTTAATTTATAACAACACTGGACCAATTAAAATCTAACATGTAAAAGTAAAATATCTGGAGTAATTATTGCTTTTGGACAGATGGACGATGCAGAATACTTGGACGGCAAAGCAAGGACATCTTGAAGAACTTCACTGATTGCCTTCTGGATGATCGACATGAGCGGTACACCTGTAAAGCAGTTGAGTGCTTACTTTTGACAATCGTGTATCTGCTTTTGACAAAATTGCACCATCTTTGATAATGGTTGCTTTTGACAAACATGCACCACCTTTTGACAATTGAAGCAAACTTTTGACAATGGATACTGCCTTTTGATAATTGACAACTTTTTCAACTTTCCAAAAGTTTGAAAAAGTTGAAAAAGTTGTCAATTATCAAAAGGCAGTATCCATTGTCAAAAGTTTGCTTCAATTGTCGAAAGGTGGTGCATGTTTGTCAAAAGCAACCATTATCAAAAGATGGTGCAATTTTGTCAAAAGCAGATACACGATTGTCAAAAGTAAGCACTCAGCTGCTTTACAGGTATACCGCTCAAGTCGATCATCCAGAAAGCAATCAGTGAAGTTCTTCCAGATGTCCTTGCTTTGCCGTCCAAGTATTCTACATCGTCCATCTGTCCAAAAGCAATAATTACTCCAGATATTTTACTTTTACATGTTAGATTTTAATTGGTCCAGTGTTGTTATAAATAAAGCCAGCTTCCATCAGTCTAAGGCAGAACTCATCATACGATAGAATTCTTCCTACTTTAGGCACAAAATCTCTGTAAACTATTCTTTCTTTTTTCCCCTCTCATCTTCTTCAACGATTGTAATCTCCATCTCCATTGTCAAGATTCTCTGTACTCTTCTCCAGATTAATACAGTAAGAAAATTTTTCCATTTACTATCTTTAATTAATTTATTTATTGTTTTTCCGTTTCATATCCTGTATTTAGCATTTTAGCGTCCTGGGTTTCCACTTGGTATAAAAAAAAAAAAAAAAAAAGGTTGAAAAAGTTGTCAATTATCAAAATTTTTATAAAACCAGAATCTCTTTTCATAATTTTCTTTGGAAGAAAAGTCGTCTTGGAGATAACTCTTGTCGATTGTAAAATCTTTGAAAAGAACATTAATGGAAGAAAATACTGGAGGTTTTATTTCAGAATGAGTTGGAGATACAGTCTCAGTAATTATTTCAGGAATTGGATTTTTTTGGAATATTTTATAAGAAGATGTCGAAGGTAGGTTATCTTCTTTATAGGTTGGACAGGAACATGAAGACCTAGCAGATTGGAATTCATAGGTAGATGCAGAAGGGAAATCTCTACTGGAATTAAACCTAATTAAAACACTGCCATCTGGTTCTTCAATAATTTGTTCAACTTCTTTTTCTTCGATTGATTTAAGTACTGGTTGAGAATCAACAACCCATTCATCAGGAATGGTGACTTCATCCCATTTTAAAGATTTTGGAACGTGAGTTGTAGCTTGTCCTAGTTCTACTTTAAACATTAAAGTTTGACCAGGTGCAAATCTTATTTTACATTTTGGATTAAGCTGAGAATTTAACAATTTATAATAAATTCGATAAACAATTGAGAAATTTCTTGCTCCTTCAAATTGAATATTATAAGCCATATTCACATCTAAAATCAGAGATTGAAGAATAAATGGATCTTCTAAATCTTTAGACAGGTTTGAAAAACAATTTAAATAAATTGGACCTTGACAAATATTTGTATTAGCTAAAGTAAGCAAAGAATGTTTAAAAGTTTTTAAAGACTTATCACGCAAAGCCAACATAACTGGACAATCTAAACCTAATCTGACCATAGATTTAATAGCAATTTGAACACAACCAAAATGGATATAACAATGACCTTGGCTGACATAATTTTGAATAGACTTTGAATCTAATAACTGGAGACTCATGTTTTTGGATGAAACACTGGTGGTGAATTCTTCTATTCTAATTCCATGTGAAGACATGAAATTCCATGGATATTTATCGTAAATTTGATTTTCGGAAATTTTTGGAAGTTGCCAATTTTGGAAATCTGGGGAACTGACTTCATGGCTTTGGACCGGGTGCTTGATGCCTACAAGCATCTTATCCTTACTTAGAGACATTGGAATGCATATAAATTTGACACAAACAGACACTGTGGGAATCCCGGGAACAACTGCAACCACGGGGACCACCTTACAACGGCTGACCAACCTAATGCAGTCTTACCAACGTCTGACCAACACACGTATATGAAGTGCTACACTTATATGGATTCGAATGGCGATAAGTAAAATGCAGACTCTTATATGGCTCTGATACCAAGTGGAAACCAAGGAAGCTAGAATGCTAAATACAGGATATGAAACGGAAAAACAATAAATAAATTAATTAAAGATAGCAATTGGAAAAAATTTCTTACTGTATTAATCTGGAGAAGAGTACAGAGAATCTTGACAATGGAGATGGAGATTACAATCGTTGAAGAAGATGAGAGGGGAAAGAAGAAAGAATAGTTTACAGAGATTTTGTGCCTAAAGTAGGAAGAATTCTATCGTATGATGAGTTCTGCCTTAGACTGATGGAAGCTGGCTTAATTTATAACAACACTGGACCAATTAAAATCTAACATGTAAAAGTAAAATATCTGGAGTAATTATTGCTTTTGGACAGATGGACGATGCAGAATACTTGGACGGCAAAGCAAGGACATCTGGAAGAACTTCACTGATTGCCTTCTGGATGATCGACTTGAGCGGTACACCTATAAAGCAGGTGAGTGCTTACTTTTGACAATCGTGTATCTGCTTTTGACAAAATTGCACCATCGTTTGATAATGGTTGCTTTTGACAAACATGCACCACATTTTGACAATTGAAGCAAACTTTTGACAATAGATACTGCCTTTTGATAATTGACAACTTTTTCAACTTTCCAAAAGGTTGAAAAAGTTGAAAATTATCAAAAGGTAGTATCCATTGTCAAAAGTTTGCTTCAATTGTCAAAAGGAGGTGCATGTTTGTCAAAATCAACCATTATCAAAAGATGGTGCAATTTTGTCAAAAGCAGATACACGATTGTCAAAAGTAAGCACTCACCTGCTTTACAGGTGTACCCCTCAAGTCGATCATCCAGAAGGCAATCAGTGAAGTTCTTCTAGATGTCCTTGCTTTGCCGTCCAAGTATTCTGCATCGTCCATCTGTCCAAAAGCAATAATTACTCCAGATATTTTACTTTTACATGTTAGATTTTAATTGGTCCAGTGTTGTTATAAATTAAGCCAGCTTCCATCAGTCTAAGGCAGAACTCATCATACGATAGAATTCTTCCTACTTTAGGCACAAAATCTCTGTAAACTATTCTTTCTTTTTTCCCCTCTCATCTTCTTCAACGATTGTAATCTCCATCTCCATTGTCAAGATTCTATGTTTCTCCAGATTAATACAGTAAGAAAATTTTTTCAATTGCTATCTTTAATTAATTTATTTATTGTTTTTCCGTTTCATATCCTGTATTTAGCATTTTAGCTTCCAGGGTTTCCACTAGGTAAAAAAAAAAAAAAAAAAAAAAAGTCCAAAAGGTTGAAAAAGTTGTCAATTATCAAAATTTTTATAAAACCAGAATCTCTTTTCATAATTTTCTTTGGAAGAAAAGTCGTCTTGGAGATAACTCTTGTCAATTGTAAAATCTTTGAAAAGAACATTAATGGAAGAAAATACTTGAGGTTTCATTTCAGAATGAGTTGGAGATACACTCTCAGTAATTATTTCAGGAATTGGATTTTTTTGGAATATTTTATAAGAAGATGTCGAAGGTAGGTTATCTTCTTTATAGCTTGGACAGGAACATGAAGACCTAGCAGATTGGACTTCATAGGTAGACGCAGAAGGGAAATATCTAATGGTATTAAACCTAATTAAACTCTGCCATCTGGTTCTTCAATAATTTGATCAACTTCTTTTTCTTCGATTGATTTAAGTACTGGTTGAGAATCAACAACCCATTCATCAGGAATGGTGACTTCATCCCATTTTAAAGATTTTGGAACGTGAGTTGTAGCTTGTCCTAGTTCTACTTTAAACATTGAAGTTTGACCAGGTGCAAATCTTATTTTACATTTTGGATTAAGCTGAGAATTTAACAATTTATAATAAATTCGATAAACAATTGAGAAATTTCTTGCTCCTTCAAATTGAATATTATAAGCCATATTCACATCTAAAATCAGAGATTGAAGAATAAATGGATCTTCTAAATCTTTTGACAGGTTTGGAAAACAATTGAAATAAAATGGACCTTAACAAATATTTGTATTAGCTAAAGCAAGCAAAGAATCTTTAAAAGTTTTTAAAGACTTATCGCGCAAAGCTAACATAACTGGACAATCTAAACCTAATCTGACCATAGGTTTAATAGCAATTTGAAAACAACCAAAATGGATATAACGATGACCTTGGCTGACATAATTTTGAATAGACTTTGAATCTAATAACTGGAGACTCATGTTTTTGGATACAACACTGGTGGTGAATTCTTCTATTCTAATTCCATGTGAAGACATGAAATTCCATGGATTCTTATCGTAAATTTGATTTTCGGAAATTTTTGGAAGTTGCCAATTTTGGAAATCTGGGGAACTGACTTCATGGCTTTGGACCGGGGGCTTGATGCCTACAAGCCTCTTAACCTTACTTAGAGACATTGGAATGCATATAAATTTGACACAAACAGACATTGTGGGACTCACGGGAACAACTGCAACCACGGGGACCACCTTACAACGGCTGACCAACCTAATGCAGTCTTACCAACGTTTGACCAACACACGTATATGAATTGCTACACTTATATGGATTCGAATGGCGATAAGTAAAATGCAGACTCTTATATGGCTCTGATACCAAGTGGAAACCCAGGAAGCTAAAATGCTAAATACAGTATATGAAACGGAAAAACAATAAATAAATTAATTAAAGATAGCAATTGGAAAAAATTTCTTATTGTATTAATCTCGAGAAGAGTACAGAGAATCTTGACAATGGAGATGGAGATTACAATCGTTGAAGAAGATGAGAGGGGAAAAAAGAAAGAATAGGTTACAGAGATTTTGTGCCTAAAGTAGGAAGAATTCTATCGTATGATGAGTTCTGCCTTAGACTGATGGAAGCTGGCTTAATTTATAACAACATTGGACCAATTAAAATATAACATGTAAAAGTAAAATATCTGGAGTAATTATTGCTTTTGGACAGATGGACGATGCAGAATACTTGGACGGCAAAGCAAGGACATCTGGAAGAACTTCACTGATTGCCTTCTGGATGATCGACTTGAGCGGTACACCTGTAAAGCAGCTGAGTGCTTACTTTTGACAATCGTGTATCTGCTTTTGACAAAATTGCACCATCTTTTGATAATGGTTGCTTTTGACAAACATGCACCACCTTTTGACAATTGAAGCAAACTTTTGACAATGGATACTGCCTTTTGATAATTGACAACTTTTTCAACTTTTTCAACCTTTTGGACTTTTTTTTGTCCATATATCATACGGATCTTGAGAAAATGGGCCGAGGAAGGAAGAGCCCGTGGAACTGGAATCTGGATTGGATTTAGAAGTGGATTCAGCAGAGGACCTGGTTTTTACAAACCGTTTGAATTCTAAGAATTCTTCGAAAAGGGCCTCATCTGGAGCAGGAGCACTGGACTTGGTTGCTGATTGTTTACCTTTACCCTTGGAAGGAGTAGAAGGGCCAGCAATATTGAAACTTGGATTAGGCATTTGAGGATAGACTGGAGCTTGAATTGGTGTTACATGTGAAATATCTTCTTTTTGTGTAGCCAATGTGGATATAAATTTCGAGTTTGCTTGACATTACTTATAATATTGATTTATATAGTTAGGTCAATGTGGATATAAATTTCGAGTTTGCTTGACATTACTTATAATATTGATTTATATAGTTAGGTCTAGACAAATCTGTTTAACATGATTAAAGATGATAAAATACTATAAGTGAATTAAGATTGAAAAAACATTATGATCAAGAGTACAATGTAAAAGAACTTATGTTGATCAATTAAAATGTTTTAGTGGATATGGTAAGAGAACCTAATTTGCTTGATTTTAATTATGTGTATTTTAAAAAAAAGAAATTACATAGATAAAAATGTGAAGGATATAACATAACATTGTCAAACGTATAAACTATAAACTTCTGATAGATAAATAAGTCTTCTAAAAATGACATATATTAAGGCTGTCACTTTTCCCCTTTAACTAATTGTTTCTAAATAAAGCTTTTATGTCCTTGCTAATCGATTGCAGTTTGGTTTAACTCATAATTGTGAAATTAGTATGCCTCTTTTTCAATTTTGTCCAAAAAAAATTCTTGTTTCATTTTTGAAGTACTTTTGTTGTCATCAAAATTTTGCATTGAATCACCATAAGTGGTAAAACTTTCTTTTCTCTCTATCTTCTTCATATTCATTATAACCTCAAACTTCCAAAACGGCATCCATAAAAGATATAGGCAAGGCTTACAAGAACCTTGTCATGAGATGGCATCCTGATAAAACTAGCTCAAGAAAACATGATGGTGGAGCCAATTTTCAAGATATTAACAAATCATACAAGGTAATATATGTCATTAAAATATTTGATCAATAATTAATCAACAAGATTTATTAAATAAATTCTAATACCAATACATACTTATGATGAATATGTAGACTTGTACTAATGGCGTTCAACATGATGATAAATGGGATGATCCAAACAATCCACCCGAGGCAGAAAGTTTCTACCACAAACGTAGTCTTGATGATAGTTTTTTCATACGCTCTTCGTCAATGCTTTCGAGAAGCACAAGTAGAAGAAGCCATACCCCAACACCATCAATGCGTAGAAATAGTAGTCGATCTGGGAGTATGATAAATTCCTTGAAAAGAAGCATGAGTAGAAGAGCAGCATCTACACCATCCGTGGATCTTTCTAATGTCACATTGGCCAAATTGATGAGTCAAAATAATGATATTACACCAAAGGGCATTGGTGGGTTATCAAGAAGTACTAGTCGGAGAAGCACAACTCCTATTGTTTTTTCTCAAACCACTACAGGAAAAAAACCGCAACCGATTGAGAAAAAGCTTGAATGTTCATTAGAGGAGCTATGTTTTGGCGCTATTAAGAAAATCGTTATAACTAGGGATACTATCTCTGAAGCGGGGTAAGATTGTTCGTCACATCAATTAACTTTTTTACATCACAAGATACCTCTTTAATAAAAAAAACAGATAATAGAGCATGCATATAACCCAATTATAAAATTTTACTAACACAATTGTTTTTTTATTAATTTCAAATAATTTTTTTCAAAATAGAATTAATTATATATTAGGCCACATTTACAATATATGTTGTTCTAGCCATAGAGATTAATCACTTGCAGCATTGTTTATTATTATAAACACTAATAGTAGGAACAAACAATTAGAATATTATTTATCTATGATTCCTTATCCATACATCATAATAAGTCATTTTCTTTTTTTGAGAGAGAAAATATAATTTTTTTGGCAAAGTCTCATATGAGACAATTATATTTTGGTAAAAAGTGAACAGTTTAACATTCATTGTGATCATTATATTGCTTTCCGTAATTGTGTTTTTACGATTTAACCACATTAGTTGTGATTTAAAGAGGACACGATCTATAAAACATAGGCATAATGTATAGAGCAACATATTTACTCATTTAATATGGAGCATAATAATCTTACATTCATTAAAGTGATTACTAAAAGGAGTATAATGGCTACTAAAAATGTAAAAGACGTCACTATTTATATAAAAAAGATGGTCTCACAGTTAGTTAGTGTAAGACCGTCTCACACAAGACTTACTCAATTTTTTTTTACTAACCACCGTGTTTTATCTATTATGTATATAATTTTCAACATGGACAAATGATTTAATATTCTTACGATTAGTTAGTTACGAGTTAGATGTATGGTCAATATTTTTGGGATACATTGTAATTATAATAAAATTTAAATTATTGATGTCCTTGTAAATGTGTAACGTAGGATTATTATTCAAGAAGAAGAAACATTGCAAATAAACATTAAACCGGGATGGAAGAAAGGAACAACAGTTATATTTGAAGGAAAAGGTGATGAGAAACCTGGCCATTTATCCGCTGACATTGCTTTTTTGATAGAGGAGAAACAACATCCTATTTTTAAAAGAGTAGGTGATGACTTAGAGTTGGGTATTGAGGTTCCGCTGCTTAAAGCACTAATTGGTTGTAAGATATCACTACCATTGTTAGGAGGTGACAAAATGTCTTTATCAATCAATGAAGTGATTTATCCAGGATATGAAAAGATAGTTCAAGAACAAGGTATGCCTAAATCCAAAGATCAAGGTCGTCGAGGTGATTTACGGTTAAAATTTATTGTTGAATTCCCTAAAGAACTCAATGATGAAAAACGTCATGAAATATGTAATATTCTAGAACATTGTTCTTAAGACAATACTTATTACAAATTCAAGGAAATATGGAACGTGTATATATTCCTTGTCTGACTTTATTGATTGCTAATTACAATTCCACATCAGATGTTCTAGGTTTTTCCATCAAGTAAGGAATTCGTGTTCATCAACCAGGCAAATTCTAGTAAACTCAGGTTTGCAGTGAGTTGGGGTCCGTTTCAAAGCCCAAGAACTAATCCATGTCTTAAAAGGTCCTGAACCAGTCCTATCGTGAACGGTCCGGATCAAAATGTACTAAACCTTATAAAATAATAAACATGTTGGAGAAACTCCAAAGACTATCACTAACAAATTGCATCCTGTTAAAGAATAGAGAGAGTTGAGAGAAGAGAAAACCCTAGTAGCTTGTACGAGTCTGGTGCATTTTCCCTTGTTGGACCAGATTACTAATAATCTCTAGTTGTAAGCCTATACACCCTCCGTCCCCCTTTAAACACCCCATACCCAAAACGCACCCTTATTGAGGAGCGTATACACGCTAATCGGTTAATCAAAGTTGCAAAAAAATTCCATGTAATTTTTGCTAAGATTCTTGTCTAACTCACTATACAATTTTTTTTGGAACTTGGATTAACCGATTAGCGTGTACACCCTCCTCAACACGGGGGTATTTTGGGTATGTGGTGTTTAAAGGGAGACGGAGGGAGTATATAAAGGCTAAGTCAATTCTAATCAAACATGACATCTTTGAAATTAACACACACCTTTGAAGTTCAAGGTTGGAATTGATATGTTTTCAATTGTTTCGTTGAATAACTAACTGCAGTTAGTTATCGACAGTTTATTACTTAAGGCGGGAAGTTTTGGGTATAAACAACCCAGTTTGTCAAGTTTAGGTCATTCTTGTGCATCCATATCACTCATTTTCTGTTCTAATCACACAAATAAAACTAAACTCAAAACCAGCCCTTATAATCTTATTTGTGAAGTTTTTAAATTACTTAACGCTTACAGGTTCCGCATCAGGAGGCGTTTTCTTTTGTTGAGAACTCGACTATAAATCCTTGTCTATGTACTAAGAGCTACCCTCGCTTATGTTCACTAGAAAAGAGCAGTTGTCTGTCCATAATTTCATTTTTCTCGTCACTCAAATTTGGCATGTATATAAAGTATAAAGGACAACCATGTTTTTTTTTTTTTATTCTAAATTGCTTAATTCTATTTTCCGCAAAATAAATTTACGACATAAGACGATGCTTGGGGTGGTCAATGGGGGGACGGGCGCATAATCACAGACTGTCATTTTCGGAACATTGAAAATGACAGGGGTACTTCGGTCATTTCATGCCAAAAAATCTCGATTTGGTCAATTCAACCCAATTTTTCCCCCCAACCAGTCATCCCATCCATCACCAGTTCAACCACAAGCCAACCACCACGACTCGCCGGGAAACCAAAAGACCCAGATTTTCCGACGGCCAAACGACACCCTAGGATGGGCAAGATGAACCCCTAGAACAAAAAAAAAATAGAAAAAATAGAATTATGAAGGGAGGCTGAAAAAGGGTTTAGGATCCCACTTCTCGGCGCCGCGCCCTTTTTCGGTGTAACCTTACCGTGGTGGACGAGCCTTTCAATTACTCTTTACCGTCAGTCGGAATCAACCCATAGCCGGACAAGAGGTCCGGTGACTTTACTGGGGATCTCGGGTAGAGGTGAGCAAATGTAACGGGTACTCGGAACCGTACCCGTACCCGGTTAGATCCCGGCGGGTCCGTTAGCGGACTCGTTGTTAACTGGCGCGGGTCCGGTTCCAAAATTTTGGGACCCGTTGACAATATTTCCGGGTCCGGGTCCTGGAAATTTGGACGTGTTACCCGTCGGGTACCCGTTAAACAACGGGTTCAAACGGGTACCGGTTTTTCAACGGGTCTTATCGGGTACCCGGAACCGGATAAGTCCTGCATTAAATAAAAAACTAGTTTTACGCCCGTGACAATCACGGGACTGTTATACTTGTCTTCTATACCTCTTTTCCTTGGTTAAATTAAAAGGATATATGTGAGATACCTTAATTTCAATGGATCGTCAATGTTTATTACCAGTTTTTTTCACTAGAAGTTTATTTTGACAAAACTAATTTGTGTATTACAAAAACTTTCCTTTTAATGACCCGAACTTAACCTGATAGAATATAGACCTTAACTGAACCTGATCCAATCATTATTGACCACGCCAAATAATCGACCCCTAAATCAACCACAATAATTATATAACAATTTTAAATCTTAAAGGGATATTTTCAGAATACTCATGTAGTTTCCGACTTATTCTTATATACCGCCAATGTTTCCGCATTCTAAAAAATGCTCCAGAGGTTTGCGTTTCAGATTATTTTTAGGGTTTAGCCTAACGGCCATTATCACTGTCAATTTTTTTAAAACCTTCCATCATCATGTAATCATATCATTTGGAGTACCCCTGACCTAACCTAATCAAATTCAAATTGTTATTCACATTAGTTAATGTGTGATTTACGTATTGATGACAATAGTACTGCCTATAAGTATTCCCAACACTCCATCTCTACCAGTTTAGTAATTTAGCATGTGGATGAAGATACTATTGATCTCTTTTGAACTCATTCCAACAATCTCTCCTTTGCCAATATTTTTGACCCATTTACACCTAAATTCACATCAAAAGTTGAGTATAAAGTATTTAGTGTATTAATTATTGCATTTTCAAATTTTGAGGAATTAAGAAAATGCTTATATCACAAAAAATAAACAGAAAATAACATAGGAGGTAAATTGCCCATGATAAAAACATATGGTGTTAAATTGCACATTTAGAAGTTAGGCTGTTAGATTGCACCATTGATTATAAGTGTATGGGGTAAATTGTCACTTTCGCCCTTCGATAATCCCATAGTTGATGCATGCAACAATGTTACAATATTGAAATCTTAATACTAAACACTTGCAAATCGTAAAAATAAATGACCAAATCGATCAATTCCGATCCATTATAACAGTTATAGTGCGACATGATAAAATTATTTGGAATCTAATAATATGGGATTACAAACAATGATAATGGGTACATAAAATTAATATGAACAAACACATTAACACCCTCTATACTGTTGCATATGAGAATCCCTTTTATGCACCACTTTTCGTCCCGACCAAAGTTATCTTTATTTTGACAACTTAATTAAAAAAACGATGAAACACATATTTTTTGTATGATAAGCCAAGCAAAAGACCAAAATATATATAGTGTGTCGAAATAGTATGTTACAAAAATCTTGGAAAACCAACGGCCAAAAGTCACTACATTGATTATCATCAATAAAAAAAACTTTCAAACTAACCACAAAATTCAATTAAAAAAATTTCGATGTATTGTGGAAGATGAAAAATTCTTTATTATTTAATTCAATAAATAAGTTGATTAATGTATTGAATTTATTATATTTATAATAAAAATATTTTCATAATTTTAATATATTTAATTCATATATTTATATATAGTGCGACACGTAGCTCTATGACATGGCATTTGCAGATGACAACTATACGAAATCAACTATGTCATGTCACGTGCATTAGTAATGTTAGCCTATTAATATTATTATACAGATAGGCTTATTTGCAGTTTAAAAAAAATCTGTAAACTTCAAGCAACGGTCTAAAAGACCGAAGCTGCCACCAAACCAGTGAGTTTGAATGGTTAAAGGCCCATAAGTTATGGCCAGAGGCCGGCCTCCAACCCCAAAAAAACCTTTCTCTCTCTAACCCGGCCCCTCTCTCACTAAAAGCCATAGAAACAGAACTACTCGGCTGCCATTGTTTCATCAGGCTGGGAGTGGCTTCTCGTGTCATTCTCACCTTGTTTTATTTATCGTCTTCTCTAGATCCTTAGTTTTCGCATCTTTTATGTTTTCTTTTAATAATTTTCCTCCCTCTAGGAGGTTCTCCTCTTGTTGGGGTTGGCTATTTCTCCTTGTCGGAGTTGTGCTTGTAGATGGATAATCTTGAAAGTTACAGTTTAGGATCTCCATTTCAAAGGTTGTCAGATCTACAAGCGCGTGATGTGAATATCGGTTCTTTTGAAGGTAAGGGAAAGGTGAGTTGGAAATCCAGAGATCCTTTGTACAAGGAATCATAGCACAACACGATGTGTGTTTGCCCCACCCTTAAAGATGTTTCGTCATCAAAAAGTTTTCGTGGAACATATGCGTCCATGAGCAACGAGCTGTGCTCGACCTACTATTTCCTTGATATCTTCGGGTATAAGATTGTTGGTTGTACTTTAGATCGTTTTTTTGTAAGTTTAACCCTTCTTGTAAGTGTCGTTTGGCGTTTTATCAATGATATGAGTTACTTTCCCATAAAAAAATTATGGCCAGATTCCATCATCAAATCAAGATTTCATTTTATAAGAAAATCCCACCCCATAACATTCTCTTGGTCCGATGTGCGACTTGTTATGCTAAGTTATTTTTTTACTTTTGTGTGTAGTTTGTTGCTTGTACTAGATTTGTGGTGATAATTTATAAGTACAGTAGTTAGTAATTAGTAATGTTATTATTAGTTTCTTAGAGGTTTATTATATTAAATATATATTCAAGTATTTCATTATGTTAGCTTAGGAGCAAGTACAAGTCATCGTGTAATTAGTGATTAAGTCACTAATTAGGTAAGGAATGAAGAAAGTGAAAGATACGATACTTGAAGTGTTTGAGTACATACAAGTATTGTAGTAGTAATGTAGTTTACTAATGTTTAGTGATTGGATTCTCGAATTTTTTAGCTTCACTCGTAGTAATGCTTACACGCAGAAGCTCAATTACTTTAACATACAAATAAACATTAATGAAGCTATTGTGTGGTCTCTATATCGTTCAAAACACATTTCATAAAAGCACCAATCAAAAGGGAACAAGTCTAGCTAGAAACATTACAGGTCAAATTTTATAATCAAGATTTCATATTTTCACTTCTATTCTTTCATAAATGTATAAATATAACTACTACATATTTTATTACTTTAGATTGTTAACGTCTCACCTAGATTCGGAGGAAGAAAAACGAGTTAGAACAACATTTGAAGCAAGTAACTCAAAAAGGATCTCCAATTCTTTGCGATCAATGTCATATGGAAGACTTACACCATTCTTTCACTATCAAACCTTTTATTTAGTGAAAATCCACTTGTAATTTGGCTTATCTCAACGGTTTTAAAAATGAATTAACACAAAGTGTAACCTTGTTGAGTTGTTGATTTCATTTATCAAGGAATAATGTAGGTATTACAACTTATTTTTTTTACAACGTCTAAAAAAAGAGTAATAAAACATACACAATTACAGCTAATCGAACAGAGTCTTCCTAGAAACTATAGATGTAACAGCCGGTTCCTTAATAACCTTGCTTAGCCTAATCACTCTCCTAATCTTCCATAAGTGTTATCCATTATGAAAATAGCTAATGGCATTAAGTTTATTGAGGAGCTTTATTGAAAGAATATCGGTTACATTCTCAATCTACTGCGTTTTGCTACTTTTCTTAGCCGTGAAGAAACGTTTTCTTAGTCGCTAAGTATTCTCTATACCCAAACCCGGAACCAAATAGTGATGTTCCATTATGGCATTTGAGGAGCTTTTCTAATAAATATGAGGTTGAATAGCACAAGTTATAATTCATTCTCAACTACGTACTACACAATCTCAGTCTACACAACCGTAGAAGTTAGCTTGTATTAGCGTGACAAGAAATTGATTTTATTTCAAATACACAAGGTGTCGAGACACAAAGAAAACTGGAGGTAAGCCTAAGACAAGCCTTGCTCTCATTGGACCGAGTACTTGAGCAAGTTACTTGCTTGCTTGCCGCCTAAATAGGACAGCCAGATCCTTCATTTTCCATCTCCTTTTTCTCCTTCGTTAAGAAATCAATTGGAGTGAAATAAAAGCCAAACTTCAACATATTTTTGTCCTCTACAAGTTTGTAGGAGGAATCAAGCTCATATATTATCATTTACTTCACCAAATTCCTAGTTGAATCAAAGGTGTCCTACTGGGTTCTGTTTTGGACCAGTTTTGGTATATTGGTCATATTGCCTTCATTTGGTAAGCTCAATCCTTATTTCTTGTTTCTATTTTCTCCTAAGATATATGGGAAAAAATATATGTTGGTTAATTGTATCTTCATTAAAACTTAGTTTCCCAAATAAGCTGTTAAAGTGAACCCTTGTTTCGTTGTTCTTCTGTGAGTATCATGAACATAGGGTCTTCGTAATTTGATCAGAAAAGCCTAGTTTCTTCGTGAATGGGATTTAAAAAGTTAAAATTCATTGAAATATCTTGATGATAGGCTTTTGAAACACTTTCAATCATGTAGTTATGATGATCATATAGTCTCTAGAAGTTGGATGCGCATATGGTACTTTGTTTTGGAGCAGTTTTCGTATTTGGCCTACAAGTTCTTGAATAGTTAATGAAACTTGACGTTTAATGTGTTGAAATACCTCTAAGAGGAAGTGTTAAAATTTCCAGTTGGTTTTGTGTCTAAAGGATAAGTGATTCAAGCCCAAATGAGCATCTAAACAGCAGTCATGTATTCTGAAAAATGAAGAGAGTGCAGCCTATTGTTATATTTGGATTCTTTGGGAGATTTTTTGTGAGTAGAATGCTAATGTGCAGTAATTTTGATGTCCCATGATTATATGGTTCGTTGGGGGATGATACGTGGAGGTTTTGGATGTCTAGTTCTCGATATGGAGCGTTAGGGGTAGCTAAGAACAATCGGAGACTCGTAGAATGACTTGTCTAAGAGACTTGTTTAGCCAGTTGAGGAGATGTGTTTGTTCCAGGTAAGAAATGATTTTATTTCTTTCTAAAGATTTTTGCTACAAGTATGTGTACGTGTATACCAAGTGTTTGAATGGTTTTTGTGAAACATAAACTTATTCAAATTGACGTGTTAAAGTGAACTATTTGAGAATGATGTATTTTGTGAATCTTGTTGTTTTCAAAGTATGTGAAAAGTGTTGTTTCACGTTCTATATATGACCATGTTTTGCGAAAGAAGGGAAACACTCTGAAAAGAAAGAAAGTGATCAGAAAGTGAGAAAGTGTATTTAAAGTATCTAAAGAGGGGTCGATTCCGGCTAAGCGGATCGACTCGGGTTTTGGGCGACCGTAATGGTCTTATTACTCTACCGTACGTACTTAACGGGGGTGGATTGATCACCACCTCACACCCTTATATCCTCCCCTTGTGGAACAGAACCCTTGGGGGATGCATGCATTCGGGAATTTTGGTGCTAAGCGATTTATGCCCACTACCCTAAGCGAAGTGAAAGAAAAGAAAGAGAAACGATTCCAAAGTTTGTGATATTCACTAGTGCAAAGTGTATTCCGAATAAAAGTTCTTTCATTTCATTTTATGCTTTTCGGTTTTGTTTGTGTGATTTGTGAGAAGTTATTCACCTTTAAGTGGCTTGCTAGATAGATCTTTTTTTACTCAACCCGTTTGGTTGACAGAGGCTTTGTTGTGTTTTTGTCCTACTATTTTCTTTTAGTGGGCCTGTGATGATCCGTTGTGGAATATGTCTCCAACGGGGAGCAGTTTTTTTTTTTTAAACAGAAGATCGTTGCTTTGGATACAAGGGGTTGCTAGAAGGGATTGTATGAGAAACGAGTAACTATCAGGCTATGAATGTAATTAGTTTGATCCGTACTTTGCTTCCGCACTATAGCCTGTTTGTATAAGTCCTGGTTTATTAAAAGTTGTAATTTTAATTAGAGTTCGAATAGATCCCTAGTTGATTTCTTTAGCCTTAACAGTTGATTGAAGGAGTCAATTGTGGCGGTAACACTCCCGGGATTCATCTGTTTAAATTAGAAAGTTGTTTTAAAAAGAAAAAAAATACCCTGAATTTGGGGGTGTTACAATAGAGGTATTACAACTTAATTTAGCTATGTTTGATTGATGTCGTATGGAGTAGTATAAGGGGTTATTGTCTTTGTTGGCACATTTTTTGTCCCACATCGGTGTGGGAGAGAGATGTGGGCATTTTTTTATACCAGCAACTCCCAAAGATATTTAAGAGAAAAAAAATATGTGAAACATTGGTCAAAAGAAAAAAAATAAATAAATTAAGGAGAGAGGGAGCGCATAACACGCATGCACCTCCAACAACCTCTTCATCAAATCCCATAAATTGTTTTTTATTTTATTTTTTAATTTAGTTTTCCAATTTTTCATGTCAACCGCATACAGGTATAACAATTCCACCTTTTTCCTTATTAAAGCCTTCTTAAGTGAAAACACCTAAATTTATAGTTTAGTTTGAGGACTTCCAAGTTTTACATTGAAAAGTACCTTTTTTATTCTAATGATGAGAAGTAGAAGTGATCATTAACATGTTTTTGTTGTTAGGAGTAACTGAGTAAGTATCATTTTATAGCCAATATTGAACTCGAACCCATATCTTGTGTTGTACACATGCTCTCCCAGTTGAGCTAATTCGTTAAATTGTGGGACACAATATCATAATCAAACAAAATAAAAATACGAGTTTTTAACTTTAATAGGTTAATTAGGTAGCATAACGCATACGATGAAAACGCAAGGCTAGCTTAAAACTTTGAGTTTCCAACCTAGAAACACAAGTTTAAAATGTACAAGTTATAAAACCATCATATATAGGGGCATGTTCCGATAGGAATTTATATATGGTAGCAAAGGTAAGAAGTACATATATAATACATCAATATCTGCGATTGAAGCTTACAAAACCAATAACACATCTAAACAAAAAGGCATTTATTTTTATAAAATGTGATTTTAATTCAACAAATTCACTTATATTCTTATAAAATGCAATTTTAATTTAACAAAATATTTATAGTTATAAAATGCATTTCTAATTTAACAAAATGCACTTTTCTTATCAAATGCACTTCAAAATTTAACAAAATACACTTTTCAAATAAAATGCACTTCATATTTAATAAAATGCATCTATTCTTATAAAATGCCCTTCTAATTTAATAAATGCACTTATTCCTATAAAATGCATTTCTAATTTAACAAAATGCACTTTGTCGTTTTGGTTTTGTAAAATGCACTTCTAATTTAACAAGATGCACTTCTAATTTAACAAAATGCACTTTTTCGTTTTATATTATTATAAAATACACTTCTAATTTAACAAGATGCACTTCTAATTTAACAAAATGCACTTTTTCGTTTTATATTATTATAAAATACACTTCCAATTTAACAAAATGCACTTATATTTTAACAAGATGCACTTATTCTTATTGTAACACCCCACAATTTTGGGACTTTAATTAATTAGGGTGTTACGTTTATTAATCATTTTGAGGGAATTAATAAGAGTTATTTTGGGAATTGGGTGAATTATAGACTATGTTACTAATTGGGTAATTCTATTTTGGGAAATTCTATAATTGGATTATTGGACTTGGATCGGGTTTATGGATCACTCATCTCACCTGACTAATAAAGCCGAACCCGAGTCTAACCCCTTACCCATTGACATAAATAAAAGGAAACTCTAACTTCTTTCATAAATAGTCGGCCTCTCCTCTCCTTTTCGTAGCCTCCACCCGCATAAAATTCCCAACATCACTGTGTCAACTTAAAACACACATAATTCTCTCATACGATCTCTAATTGGAGCGTGGTTGGTGGCGTTAGAACCGTTCTTTCGATACGAATTCGGGAAGATGTAGATCGTGCTAAGATTCCATAGGATGCTACTTGTGGAGCTGTTTTAGTGGAGATGTGTCTATCTACCCGAGAATCTGTTCCGCCCCTCGGTATTTTAAGGATTCCCGTCGACTCCTAAGGAATTTGAGAACGAGATTTTGTGGAGATGTTCCTTACTCTATAATTGACAATATATCAAAAATTGGTAAGATCTAGATCTGTGGATAAAACGTTATATTATATTTCGTGGGTAACCCTAATTCGTGTTTATGGTTCAGTGTGAGATCGATTCCCGTTGATCCACTTGGATTTTGTGGACAAAATTTGGGGGAAACGTTCCTGACATTACCCTTTATGTCATAATAAATTTTGGTGGTTATATGATGTCGGAGGTAGGAGTTATCTATGTTTCAATACCACTGTCTTCTTTTAGATTCATGATATATTAGTTAATTTGTGAGATTATGGCTTATGGTTATACTTTGTGAATTAGGGGATCATCGATTGAGTTTGTGATTGATTGAGCGTCTAGATTGTGGATTCGAGGAGGTGTAGTTCATTGACTTGGTTATAAGAGTTTAATTTAAGAATTAGCGTTGAAAGGTAAGGACGTTTGATCATTCATCTTTGGACTATTCTATTCTCTCACTTGATTCACATGTTCACTTGCTCATTATTCCTACATTTGATTCATAATCATACCTTATTCAATTTGCCTATGCTTGTTTCAATATATATGTATATATTCGTTCATAACCCGTTTGAGTTTGCTCGACCTCGGCCTCTCGGCTTCCTTACTCGGCCTCGGTCTTTTGTGATCCGAGCCTCTCGGCCAGTCGGCTTCTCGGCCGAGTGGTATGCTTTTGTTGATCTTGGCTTGTGTTTTCGATTGTGTTGAATTATTGAATTCGGCTGTGGCCGTTTATAAATTGTATTATCGAATAACGTACCATCGAATAATGAATGTAAAACGGATAAAAGAAAAGAACGACAAATGTTTACCACCTAGAGTGATTGTGATGCGGCCCTGACCGATCACCGTTTATACCTCTGATCAATGTACTGTTTCGGTCGGAGTAGCTACCGACTGCCTATTAGGCTTTCCTCCTAGAGGTACGCATCCTACTGGATCTCTAGCGAGGGGTGTGCACATTTTAAGTCTTGAGGAATCGTTTATATGTACTCTAGCTCGCGTCGGAACGAGATTGTGGTGGATGCGGGGTAGGAGCCCAGCCGTGTATGTTAGACAAGACCGTTTGTCTCGTCAGCGATACGTGACTATCGCACTGCCGTGTCCCGATGGTACTCTGTATTCATTATTACATCCAGTGCTTATTATTTGTTTGCTACGCGCCGCAAGGCGCGTATCTTTGTTTCTCTGCTTTATGTTTCTTACTCAGCCTGTGCTGACGTTCTGTTTTCTGGTTTGTTCCCTACCGTGTTCTGGGGCCTATGTCATTCTTCGATGGCATAGTTGACAGGTCTTCATGTTGTGGATGCTTGCTAGAGGAATTCATTTGCATGCCGGGAACTTTTCATAAACATTATTTAGACGTGGATTATATTTGTTTTTGTAATTTAATTTCAGTTTTGAGAACTGTAGCTCGACATTCTAAGTCTTCCGCTGTCGTCTTTTCGTTTGTTCGAATTTATTAAGTTCTAATTGAATTTCAAGCCTAGCAGTTGACTCGATAGTCAACTGCGGCGTAACAATTTTATAATATTTCCTCATTTATCATTGCGAAAATTTAGGGTTGTTACACTTATTAAATGCACTTCTAATTTAATAAAATGCAATTTGTCGTTTTAGTTTTATAAAATGCACTTCTAATTTAACAAAATGCACTTTATCGTTTTATTCTTATAAATACACTTATTCTTATAAAATGCACTTCCAATTTAACAAAATGCACTTCTAATTTAACAAGATGCACTTATTCTTATTAAATGCACTTCTAATTTAACAACATGCACTTTGACGTTTTAGTTTTATAAAATGCACTTCTAATTTAATAAAATGCACTTCTAATTCAATAAAATGCACTTTGTCATTTTATTCTTATAAAATACACTTATTTTTATAAAAAGCACTTCAATTTAACAAAATGCACTCGAATTTAACAAGATGCACGTATTCTTATAAAATGCACTTCGAATTTAACAAGATGCACTATTCTTATAAAATGCACTTTAATGCGCTTTAAATTTAATAAAATGCACTTTATTGTTTTAGTCTTGTAAAATGCATTTCTAATTTAACAAAATGCACTTTGCCATTATATTCTCATTAAATTAAATGCACTTGCAATCTAACAAAATCAACAAAATACATTTCCAATTTAAGAAGATGCACTTGTTATTATAAAATGCATTTCAAATTTAACAAAATCCACTTGGTCGTTTTTTTTTTTCCAATAATGCACTTATAATCTTACAAAATGCATTTGGTCGGTTTTCAATAATAATAAAATGCACTTTAGTTGGAATAAATTTTATTTTGAATAAATTTCACTTGAAATTATAAGAAAATGCATTTTGAATTAAATGCACTTGGAATTAAAATAAAAAAACATTTTGAATAAAATGCACATGAAGTAAAATAAAAAGCATTTTGAAAATAAATGACCTTATTTTCTCTCTCCTCCTCCCATCCCCCTCCCATCGTTTTCTTAAATTAGAAGTGCATTTTATAAGAATAGATGCATTTTATTAAATATAAAGTATAATTTATAAGAAAAGTGTATTTTGTTAAATTTTAAAGTGCATTTGATAAGAAAAGTGCATTTTTGTTAAATTAGAAGTGCATTTTATAACTATAAATATTTTGTTAAATTAAAATTCCATTTTATAAGAATATAAGTGAATTTGTTGAATTAAAATCACATTTTATAAGAATAAATGCCTTTTTGTTTAGATGTGTTATTTGTTTTGTAAGTTTCAATCGCAGATATTGATGTACTATATATGTACTTCTACCGTTCCTACCATATATAACTTCCTACCGAAATTGGCCCCATATATATAGAAAATGGATTAAATGAGAAGTAACAGTTTCGTGAGAAATGAGAAGTAATCCCATAATCTAAGCCAGATTTAATGGTCTAGATTAAAAACAAAATAAAAAAGAAAAGAAAATCAAAACCAAAAATACTCCCAATCCCCAAACCCTCACATTTTCTCTCTCCCATCTTCTCTCTCTCCTCCCTCCTGTGCCGCCAGACGACCACCGCCTGCCACCACAGGCGTACGCCGGCAACGCTGATCTCCGGATCGGAGACCACCAGCCGACTCCACCGACGACCGCCAAGCTTCAACGACCATCGCCGATCTCCATCTTCCACCACCTCGCCGTGCACGACACCTTCTCTCTCCCTCTTTTCGCTCAAAACTTTCCAGATCTTGCCGCCTCTGGTGCTCTCCGGTGTTGATCTCCTCCCGAGGTCGTCGAGGTTCGCCTTCATCAACCTCCTCCCGGCGCCGCCTCTCAATTGCGCCACCGTGGAGCAACATTGAATGTGCGAGAGGTGAGGAGAGAGGGGAAACGGGGGTCGCGGCTGGTGCCGTCGGGTTTGGGGGGCGGGGCTGGCTCGGCGACAGTAGCCGATGGTGATAGAGGAGGGAGGGGCGAGGGAGGGGCGGTGCAGGGGCTGGGAGAAAGGGCGGGGTGTGGTGGCTTGGGAGGAGAGAGAAAATGAAGGAGGGTTTCAGTTTTTTTTTTTTTTTTTTTTGGAGTTATGTATTTTAGTTTTTAGAGTTATAAAAAGTTACGATTTTTCGTTGTCAAAGTTATGGGTTTTAGTTATTGGATTTAAATTAAAGTTATAGGAGTTATGTGTGTTAGTTAGTGAAGTTAAGTCGGAGTTATGTGTTTTAGTTAATAAAGTTAAGTTCGAATTATTGGAGTTACGTGTTTTAGTTAGTGGAGTTAAGTCGGAGTTACATGTTTAGTTAATGGAGCTAAGTTCGAGTTATTGGAGTTACGTGTTTTAGTTAGAGGGGTTAAGATGGAGTTATGTGATTTATTTAGTTGAGTTAAGTCGAAGTTACATGATTTAGGTAGTGGAGTTAGTAGAGTTACGTATTTTATTAAAGGAAATTGAGTTGGAGTTACGTGTTTTAGTTAATAGAGTTACCTAAGAGTTAATGAATTTTCGTTGAATTTGGTGGAGTTACTATTAATACTGGAGTTAGACGATTTAATTTATGGAGTTAACTCACTGGAGTTAGGCAATTCAATTAGTACAGTTAAGGGATTAGAGTTAAGAGTTTTAGTTAGTGGAGTTACGACTGGAGTTATGCAGTTTAGTTACTGTAGTTATGCGAAATCAATGGCTGAGATTACTTCTCACTTCTCACCAAATTACCACTTCTCACTGGATGTGCACCTTGTTAGTCGAAAATAAAATATGACTAGATACTCGACTAAGCAGAGAATATACCGAAACAGATAAATGAAAGGAACAAATAATTCTAGGGGGGACTCCTTGCCTTCTTGGTCTTCGGCACACGACAAGTAAAGTATGCGTAAAATGCCTTGTCGTGTGTCAAAATACTAATGAATCGTGATTCATTTAGTCAAAGACTTAGGCAGAATTTTTCTTTTTTTAGTTAGGGGCCTGTTTCGTTAGGAAGTTATATGTGGTAGGAAGGGTAAGAAGTACTTATATAGTACTATCAATATCTGAGATTGAAATTTACAAAATGAATAACACATCTAAACAAAAATTCATTTATTCTTATAAAATGTGATTTTAATTGAACAAATTCACTTATATTCTTATAAAATGCAATTTTAATTTAAAAAAAATATTTATAGTTATAAAATGCACTTCTAATTTAACAAAATGCACTTTTCTTATCAAATGCCCTTCAAAATTTAACAAAATACATTTTTCTTATAGAATGCACTTCATATTTAATAAAATGCATCTATTCTTATAAATGCACTTCTAATTTAATAAATGCACTTATTCCTATAAAATGCATTTCTAATTTAACAAAATGCACTTTGTCGTTTTGGTTTTGTAAGATGCACTTCTAATTTAACAAAATGCACTTTTTCGTTTTATATTCTTATAAAATACACTTCCAATAAAATGCACTTCTAATTTAACAAGATGCACTTATTCTTATTAAATGCACTTCTAATTTAACAAAATGCTCTTTGTCGTTTTAGTTTTATAAAATGCACTTCTAATTTAACAAAGTGCACTTTTTCGTTTTATATTCTTATAAAATACACTAATTCTTATAAAATACACTTCCAATTTAACAAAATGCACTTCTAATTTAACAAGATGCACTTATTCTTATTAAATGCACTTCTAATTTAACAAAATGCACTTTGTCATTTTAGTTTTATAAAATGCACTTTCAATTTAACAAAATGCACTTCTAATTAAATAAAATGGACTTTGTCGTTTTATTCTTATAAAATACACTTATTTTTATAAAATGCACTTCAATTCAACAAAATGCACTCGAATTTAACAAGATGCACGTATTCTTATAAAATGCACTTCGAATTTAACACATCTTGATACTTTACTAACTCTCATAACTTTAGTTACCCCGTAACTCCAGTAACTATAGCGCATAATTCCAATAACTTTAACACTCTAACTTAATAATATTTGACTAAAATACGTAACTTCAATAACTAAAACACGTCTTTTAATTGAACTCCATTAACTACAACACATAACTATAATAACTCCAATAACTATAAACACGTAACCCCGACTTAACTCATATAACTTTATAACTCAAATAACTCTAATAACTTTAATAAAGAAAAACACATAAAAAAAAATTAGAAAAAGAAAAATTAACAACAATTTTTTCTCTCTCCTCCCATACCCACCCACCAACACAACCACGAACCACCTAACCACCACCGGCCACCTGTACCGACCACCACCTCACGCGACGGTGACCCCACCATTCGACGGGCTCCACTTCGGCGACCCCAAGGCGGCATCCTTATCCCCGCGCCACCACCTTAATCATCCTCTTTTCCTCATTTTCTCTTTCCTCTTTCACTCCATTCCCCAGCCCCTTTTCTCGACCGCCGCCGCCCATAAACCCTTTCCCGGCCCTCGCCCTACGCCGCCAACCCCAAGCACCACCATCATCGTCGCAAATGAGGGGTATCAAGGGAGATCGAAAAGAAGGGAGGGGATATTAGGGGAGAAGGAAGGGGTGGTGGCATCGTGGATTGGCGGGGGGAGGGTCGCGGTAGGATCAAGGTGGGGATATCAGGGTCAGCTAGGGTGGTGGTCGGAGCCGGCAGTCGGCGGAGCAGGGGTGGTCAGGAGAGGTGGGGGGTTGGGGGAGGAGAGAGAAAAAGGAAGGGCAGTGGGTCTTTTTTTTTTTTTGGTTTATTTGCTTTAATCTTTAAAGTTGACCGGATGCAGCCCCTATATATATAAAGTTGGATGGAAACTGTGTGGGTACGACACGTAATCCTCCACCTCACGTGCCACATAGGTGACATGCAAACGTGCATGCCACACGAGCAATTCCACCTCATCACTTAGCAACAACCAAATTCGCAAAAATGAGACTATCAAGGCTTGAACCCATGACCACAAAGTTGCATTTCAACACTTCAACCACTATGCTAATTGAATTTTGTTGATTCTTTTATTTACATAATCATATATAAAGGTCATTAATGTTGAGGTTATAAATATATACATCAAATGAAACATCAAAATTTTTTATGGAGGGGTTGACATAAATCCTCGTATATGATAATTCACAATGCCGATGACGATAAATATTAAAATAACAAAAAAGTGGAGAGAAAAACACGAGAATTGGTATTTTACAGTTCCGAGAAAAACGGAGACATGGATGAGTAAAATTATAATCTCTCTATTTCATCAATTTAAGTATAAAATAAAACACACTAATTGTTTTTTGTGACATTTTTATCCACACTACTCTATGAAGGCAACAAGGGGGCTATAATAATGATCACTATATAGTATATACTAATCTATCTATTTTTATAATTTAGGGGTGATTGATATAAATCATGGTATATGATATAGTTTATAATCGTGGTGAGAATAAATATTAGAATAACTAAAAACTGGAGAGAGAAATACAAGAATTAGTATTACGGGGTTCGGCGAATATTGAAGAAGCCGACAACCAATATTGTAATATCTATATTTCACTAATTTACGCTTAAGATGAAACACTGTAATCAACGAAGACCGTGCGTAGCACGGTGTAAAGACTAGTATCAATGGAAGATTGGAAGACTACCAACTCAAAACCTACACTTTCCACATTAAAACCCAAACTTGTTAATTTCAAAAGTTGAGTCCAATTCCGACGGAAATTTAATTTCCATTAAAACAAAACCACATACTAAGGGCCTGTTTGGTATCGTTTTCTGTTTTCAGTTTTCTGTTTTTTTGAGAACTAAGTCCTGTTTTTGAAAACTAGAAAAAATGATTTTCAGTTTTCAGTTGTCAGTTTTCATTTTTTGTATGACTATAATAGAAACATACAGTTTAATTTAATTTTTGCAACTTATTTAACTAAATTTTTTACTCAAAAAAAAAAAAACCAAAAACTGAAAAAGGCAGTGATACCGGACGGGCCCTAAACTGTTGACTTTTCACACTAAAATAATTAGTTATCAACCTAAAAGTAAGTGCTATTACAAATTTACAATTCAACATGATAGTTGAACCACAATAACAAAAGACAATCAATGCAATAGCAGGATTAATAGCATCATGTTTCAATTCAAAAACACGAGTAATCAACTTAAAACACATAGATTTAATCGACTACGGAATTCGAATAACATCAACATAAGACTATATCAATTTTAATCTCACGCGTTTACAACTTATAACACCAAGTATTCAAGGTATGTATAACATTAATAATCCACGATTGAAAGCTTAACAAAATCACCCAAATGAAACGACAACAATCAACCGTGGGTTAACAAATTTACCGAAAACAAACCTAATCCCAAGATGTATGAATTAAACACGATTAAAAACGTACAAAATTAAAAAAAAACTTACGAAGGTGACTTGCACAACGTGATAACAACATTAGATGATCATGAAAAGTAAAAACTGGGTTGCTGTTGGGATTGGGGAGATCAGAAGAAGATGAAGATAAGTAGATAACAAAGAACCATTTTTTGGTTGTGGCCTTGTAGGTATGAAGAGCAGAAGGACGTGGGAACTGGAGAGTTTTTTCTGGTAGGAAACTACTGAATAATAGGAATTGACTTTATTTTATTTTACTTATTATTCTGTTTTTTTATTAAACATTATCTAATATAAATATAATTTGTTGGGCTTGAGTATTAATAGGCTCGTGGGGAGGAGAGAGAAAAATAAATGTGGTTTTTTTTTTGTTTTTTTTTTTCTAATTAAAGTTATGAATTTTAGTGAGTGGAGTTATAACAGTTACGTGTTATAGTTATTGAAGTTATTATAGTTACGTGTTATAGTTATTAGAGTTATTATAGTTACGTGTTGTAGTTAATGGAGTTATGTTAAAATACGTCTTTTTGATGTCGAAATTAAGTTAAAGTTATTGGAGTTAAGCTAAAGTTACTAAAGTTAAGTTGAAGTTACGATGATGTTAAGGTAAAGTTACGAAGTTATTAGAGTTAGGTGTCAGAGTTACTGAAGTTGTAAAGAAACTGAAGTTATGAGAGTTAGTGGAGTATCAAGATGTATGGTCCAGATTGTTTCTTATTTCTGACTTTAAGAGCACATCTTACTTGATGTAATTTCTATATCTATCCAGTCAGAAGTGACAATTTTGTCAGAAATCAGAAGTAATCTGATCCCTTCATCTCACATCAATCAATGGTCTAGATTAAAAGTTAAAATCAAGAAAAAAAAAGACCTAAACCTAATAATCACTCACATTTTCTCTCTCTTCCCCTTCCCTCTTCTCTCTCCCCATTCCCGCCCCATTCCCGTCTCCCCTGCCGCTCTGACCACCGCACTCCAACAACCACCATCGGCGTCGCTGACAGCTACGCCACTTACGACAGCGACTCCATTCCCGCAACCATCAGACTTCGTCGAGCACCCTTCCACCGCTAACGACGCCTTCTCCTTCGCGCTTTCCGCGCTCTCTTTCGTCAGATCTGGCCGCCGCCTTGAACTGCCGTCGTCGATTAAAACTCTCGCCGACATCCTCTCTCATTTGCGCACCTATTGCGCTCCGATCCTCGTACTTTCGCCGCCATTGAAGGATTCGATAGAAAGGTGAGAAAATGAGAGAGGATGTCGGCGTCGGAGATTTGAGAGATGTCCTTGTTGCCGGCGGCCAATATTGATGGCTGCGACTGAGGTGGTTATGGCGGAGGTAAGGACGGTGGTAGGGTGACGGATAGAGAGTAATTCGAGGAGAGAGAAACGGGCGTCGTAGATGAAAATGATGGATGAAGAGGTGGGGGAGATACGGCGGGGGAGGGGGCTTTTTCTCGCCGGAGCACGGAGTTCGTGGTGGTGGAGGTGGAGCCGGACAAGGTGATGGACGGTGCGGTTGGTGGTGGCTGCATGGGTGGTAGGGTAGTGGCGGGGAGGGGACTGGGTGGTGTGCGTGGGAGGAGAGAGAAACTGATACATTTTAATTTTTTTTAATTTTTTTTTATTCGAGTTACGTGTTTATTAATAGTTACGTATTTTAGTTATGGGAGTTATGTGTTTTAGTTAGAGGAGTTTATTGGAGTTACGTGTTTAATTAGTTGAGTTAAGTTGGAGTTACGTGTTTTAGTTAGTGGAGTTACATGTTTTAGTTAGTGGAGTTAAGTTGAAGTTCCGTGTTTTAATGGTGGAGTTAAGTTGAAGTTACGTGTTTTGGTTGTTGGAGTTAAGTTGGAGTTACGTGTTTTGGTTAGTGGAGTTAAGTGGGAGTTACGTGTTTTAGTTAGTGGAGTTAAGTCGGAGTTACGTGTTTTAGTTAGTGGACTTAAGTTGGAGTTACGTTTTTTAGTTAGTGGAGTTAGTTGGAGTTACCTCTTTTAGATGATGGAGTTAAGTTGGAGTTACGTGTTTTAGTTAGTGGAGTTAAGTTGGAGTTACGTGTTTTAGATGATGAAGTTAAGTTGGAGTTATTGGAGTTACGAGTTTTGTTGGTAGAGTTATGTTGAAGTTACGTGTTTTAGTTTGTGGAGTTATGTTAGAGTTATGAGAGTTAAATTGAATTGGTGGAGTTTTTGATATTATTAGAGTTATACATTTAATTAATGGAGTTAGATCACTGGAGTTACGGATTTTAGTTTGTGGATTTAAGCGCCTGGAGTTACTGATTTTAGTTGGTGGAGTTAGCGGCTGGAGTTATGCTATTTAGGGTATGGAGTTTACTTCTGATTTCTGACAGAAATTATATTTCTAATATATATATATATATATATTAGATAGATTGTATCATGTTAGAAGTAAACTAATGTCCAAAGGTCAAAAATAATCTGGAGTGTCCATCTTAATCATCCAACGATTGAGATAACGCGTAAAATCCCTTCCCCCAGCTAACTCCACTACCTGTAGATGCTAACTCTAGAGTTTTAGGGCATTTTTGTTTGCCAAGTAAATTATGGAGGGGGAATACTCAAATTTTCATTTCATTCATTCATTTTTGTTTCTCTCTCCTCTCCTTCTTTTTCTCTCTCCTCTCCGCTTCTCCGTTTTTCTCTCCTCATTATCCACGACGCTGGTAACTCAACTGCGTTTCCTTCTCCAAATCGACGATGCACTCTTACCCCATTCTCACAGGTTGGCATTTTCGAAACCCTAGATTTCATTTTTTTTTTGTGACATTTGTTGATTTAATTCCGAAATCTTGGATTTTTTCGTGTTTCGTCGATTAAATTTCGCTAATCGAAGGTCTCAACGTTTGTTTTTTTGCTTTAATTCATATTTTGTTCATTTTTCTGCGCATATGATGCAAACCTAAAGAGTCACGGGAGAATAGAGAACAAGAGATATGATTCTAGCTCCATAATTAGCCTAGGCTAACTTAGAACATAGGAAATGGATGAACTCCCTAGTTGGATTTCGACCTAAATAGACAACTAATCACTACAAGAGATGAACTAAGCTATAGCACACATTCACAAGCTTAGCACGGAAAGTCTCACTACCTTAAGCACTCTAGAAACTTAAGTAGATAAATTCAGATTTTGGAATACAAAGGAAATTCTTTGCAAAGGGGTTTTTTCATTCTTAAAGTCTGATTTTTACAATGGATTTATGCTCCTATTTATATGCACGAAATGCCCTTACAACTAAGAGATAATTACTACTTCCTCCATTCATATCCAAATACCCCATTGACTTTTCAGTTTTTGACTTGGCATATTGTGAGCCACATATCAACCAAATGAATGACTAATTTGCTTTAAAAATAAGGGGGGATTGGGATAGTGCATTGCAGAATAGAGAATGTGCTTATTTTTACATTAAGTGAGCCTTTGATTTGATCTAGAGGTGTGTCCAAATATGGTCCGTCAGAAACTGCAAAAAAAAATGGGGCATTTGGATATGAATGGAGGGAGTACAAAATAAGCTATTACAATATCAAAGGAAAGCTGATAAGAAAGCATAAAGAACTGTAAAAGAAAAACTAGCCTAAAGTACAACCAATTAGAAGCTTTCCTTAGATCTAAGTTTTCTACTCTTCTATCCACTTGAGTGAGTTGTCTGCTTGGAATACTGCCCTTGAGGGTTTTATATACTTTAAGCTGATTTACCCTCCAAATAATCGAGCCATCACAACCATAGAAGATTAGGAACATCCTTTCTTCAAAACAAGTGAGCTAATGGTAATATTAGTGACTAATCAAAGGTAACTCAGGCCTTATCAAAGAGATTGATACTTAATTAACTCTAATTAGTTAATTAAACTATAATACCATATTATCAGAGAATTATAATTCTCCACAAACTCCACAAGGTCGAACACCATGTTACTATACGAGCTAGATTCTAGGAGTTTAATCGAAGAATCTAAAAGCAAAAGCTAGAATTACCATGAAAATGGAAGATAATCGAAGTCTTATTGCTGATGGTTAACTATGGAAAGATAACAGAGGGTTGAGAGAAATTCTCAGAATTACAATTGATCAAGATTGCCTCTAAATGAACAACAACTATGCTATTTATACTAATGAGATGCTAACAATTTATATTAATCTGACTTATCTTATCGGATCGTAGTAACGAAATTGTTGTGCCGAGATCACAAAGTATCCCTGTACTTAAAGACGATTTCACCGAGCCACGGTGCAAACTCTTCATGGCAGTCGCCCTCCAGGTTACACAACACCGAACCTCTTCTGCACCGAAGAACCCCGGTTGATATAACCGATCCCGAACGCCTCTCCTATGCTCAAACCACACTATCGAACCCTTGGGACTTTATGAGAATTAATGAGATGATTATTGTGTGTCTTAGAGTCTAGGACGCCTTGTATTTATAGTTGTGAAAATAGCCAAAGACGAATTTGGGTAAATAAGGAAACGCGTAAAACCCGCCGACCTCGGCCCGCTGTCCGCCGTCCTCGACCCGCGGTCCGCCGAGTTTAGCTCCGCGGTCTGCCGCAATGCTTATGTCTTTCTCGCGTTTTCCTCTTTCCCGTCACATGCTATTTTGCCATACTTCCTTATCAGAACCATATATACTTAGCTTGGAGATTACTCCAACAATGCCCCACTAATCGACAAGCATCCTGAGAATAATGAGCATAGTTGAGACATTCGAAGGACTTCAGGTAAATGTGCTGATGTCTCGCGACTTGAATGAACACACCGTTGAATTAAAGCTCGCAGTCATGCCTCAATTGGTAACTTAAGTTTTGAACCAAAGAGAGGTGATATGAAAGCACCACCCAAATTCACAACCATCCATCCTACAAAGGATTTGTTATATCGTTGGCATCGTGACTATCTCACGAGTGTAATCTAACTCATTTTTGATGAGGCCTAGCGTAATACTTGGATTTCGTTGAACGCTCTAGGGAGATATCACTATCACTCCCATAGGATCGGCCATGCAAGAGAGACTCGGTCTTAAATGCCATATGCAAGAGGAAATCATCCTTTCACTACATATGTTCCACATTCAACTAGGTGGATCTCATAAAGTGTGCTACCCACACACCACCAATCAAGTGAGGAAGAATTCGTCCTCCACCACTATGGATATGAGTCCATTAAGAGCTCAACTCTCACCCTAAACACTAGGTAGTATGCACGTCATTACAATGATATACTCAATATATCAAAGTAAATAAAGTAATGGAGAACTTTATTTTTCACTAGTGCCATGAACTGTAGTAATGTATCCTTTGAACTCTACAATGTATAGTAGGGTTCGAAAACTACAAATTCAACTAAGTGATCCACGCTCCATTTTCCATCAGTTTCCCTCTGCTTGTTACAATCAGGCCTTTCTTATTTATTTTAACGTTAACGCGTATACATTCTTTTACAACTTCACTGAGTCTAAAGAATTACGACAGTGGTGACCAAACCTGTCACTACACTTAAGCTCATTCTTGGCTAGCTAAGCTGTTAGCTGCCTAAAAATTGCAAATATAGTAGTTTATGTACCCTCACATTGGGTACCTACCACTCAGATTGCACAGTTATTCAAACTTACAATCTTTAAAATAGAATGTCCAGTCCTTTGGACTTACAATCTATACAACACGATGCACATTCATTCAGACTTACAACCTGTTTCTTGTAAAAGCCACCATTAGCTCTACAGACATATCCGTATCACGGTGAATCTATCAAGTCCTTTAACCAGAACCACCCACCAATTAGGGATATAGATTCATTAAGAGATTTTATCTCATCCTTAATATACTTATGTCATGTCTAGAACTCACAAATGAGCCCTCTCAGACTTTAGGTCACTTTTCTTTAGGAATTTAGGAGTGTTACACATATACTCTATATAAGACTATTTAGTTCACATGGTTTAGATTAACACAAAGATTTCATCTTTACCAAGGACTCACCCAAAAGTAAGGTTAATCTTTAAATACTATCACTTTAGTTTCCATTAGAGTTATCTCCCAAACTAGGAGAACCTACTCCAAACAAACCTCAAGTATGAGTACCTTCATCTAAACATACCACTCAAGCATTATTTCGCATCAATGCTTTAGGAAACATGTGTACTTTATTAGTCTACATAGGACATACTAAGTTAAGATGTGTAAAGTTTCTTAAGAAATTCATTTCTCAATTCTCACAAAGAAAAGATCCACAAAACATTCTACACAGGAGAAACTATACATGATCTAAGTCTTCTAAACATCTATACACCAAGGAGATTGACTCTATTATCAACAACATATTTGTAAGGCAACGTGATCTTGACCCAAGGCCTCAAATCACCATTTCAACACAAGTCATCTCAAGATAGATTTTAGAAACTATTTCATTCAACTCAATTGACATACAGTTAGATACAAAAATCAACTTATCAATCACACAATGATCCATTCATCAATGATTTTCTCATACAAGCACACTCACAACCATAGCACATAACTTATCAATCTTAGTAAGTGTGTAATTGAAACTCTAGTACTCCAAATTGGACAAAGTTACTATGGTTTAAGTTTTATTCAAATCATTGTTTGTTCGAATTACAGGGACTCTTAAGTTTGCTCACCATGGCTTGCACTAGGCTCAACAGGTCTCAACATCCAACAATGTATGAACAAACTTGATAGCTAATAGCTACTATAGTCATAAAAGGTTGCAAACTTATTCACAGAGTAAAGGCAAAACTTATTTTACCACCCTTATCAAATAACATGCGAATCATCCAAACACACACCACGATTAAGATCCATCACAACCTCAAGGTTTACAGCCTCTAGTTTAGTTTGTTCAAACAAGTACAACTCTCAAAAGAATCTATTGAATTAAGAACAAACAAATCAATATAATTGACTCAACAACTTACAAAGCTTATTCAAATAAACCGATCTTAATTTAATATGCATTTCACACAACGAGTCCAGCACACATACATCTTAGGACAAAACAAGTCACAAAGCTGACTTATTCCTACAGACTGAATAAATCACTAGCTGAATTAATTTACGACTTAACCACAAATTAGGTTTATCTTAAAATCATGACTTCTTAGGAGTTCACTACTAGTTTCACTAATAGTATCTACCATTGGTCAAAGAGAACACTTGGTTTCATCATAACAAGGGGTTAACACTGAATCAGAAAATCCTTATAACAGCACACATGTAACTATAACACGTTTCAGGGTTTCTCTTACCACTGAGCAAGTAACCCAACAATTCAATAATCGGTATAATACACAGTCGACATAAATCAACTAATACTAACCGACAACCCCGCCAGTTTCCAAGTTTATCAAATAGGTAAAAACAAACCTCAAATTACATAAGGTTTTACTGACCACATGACATCATAGGGCACTCTAACCACTCATAAGGGCACTCTAACCACTCATAAGGCTACAAGTATTACCCCCACAATCGAACTCGTAAGAAATCAATCAAGCACATAGACTTTCCACATCATAAGATTAGAACTATGTTATCTTGTATTCAGTTTATCTCAATAGACTTTCCACATCATAAGATTAGAACTATGTTATCTTGTATTCAGTTTATCTCAACAGAGCATAGAAAGAGTGAATTTAATCACTCAAACATATAAATGTGAATATCGTTTTAACTAGATTATAAAAACAATCCTAGTAATCAAACAACAACACTTAAGAGTTTACACCTTTGTGTCCAACTCTCTAAACTCATTCACATGTAATTGTATCATTCAAAATCACGAGATTCACACTGAACACAACAAACAACTCTAAGAGTAATCAGAACATCAAAACAAATCATCCAACCCAGTCACTACAAGTTCGTCACAAAACAGGACAACTTTAGACTAGCTACTCACATCACCCTGACCATTACAGGTTCACACCTTAGGTTTATTTACGGTAAACATGTTTTAAACAACATCAACAACGGGTAATTAAGTAGTTGGAAAAACAAGTTTTTATTCTTACTCTTACTTACTTGGAATTATATGTAAATCAACAACACCAACAAACATGCAAGTTATTCGAACATGCATTAGAACCAACCACATGCTTTTAAAACTAAACTTGCATTAATCGTCCAAAGAGATACAAGTGTACTTATCTGTTAACCAATCGAGATCAATTCCTTTTACTCTTCCGATAACCAGGAATCACTCTCACAATCTAGCTTTATCTCGGAATTTCCAACATCACCCGAAGCTCCGATTTAAGAATTTACCTCGATCAACAATAAGATACAAATCATTAGACAATCCACTTTCCTCATTATAAATCTTGTACGACAATCGGCACAATTTTTAATTTGCCTTGACAATAAATCCGTGACTTAGCATTAAACTCACAGTCATCAGGGGTCGTACAGCAACGTTGGATTAAGTTCAACAACAAGGCATACGATTATAAGGGGTCGTACATGATCAAATAACCCAATCAGTAGCAGCCTTCATGCTTTACTTATTGCCTCATCATTCGAAATAATTGAAGTGCATTAACCAATTAAACTACGTACAACATCCAACCAACTCTGCTTGGATTCGAAACGGCAGCCGCATACAAAGACAAAACAACAAGGTTGACAAACCCACGTAACTTTAATCATCAGAAGATAACACATCCACCAAATTAAAGCTGAAGTCAAACATGAATTTATAACAATAAATTCTATCCCAGCTACGATGAACCACAAGGCAAACACATAGCTTAATTTGCATACGATCTAACGTGCATACTATATCAGCAATAGCATAAACAACACAAATCGACTTGATCACACAACCACATACAGCCTATTTATCGCACAACATTAAATTATTGCAAGTAATAATTAACTTATCTATGCGACTCAACATGATTAGGGTTTAACTCAATTCAGTCAAATTAACTACAATAAATCGTCTTTAAGATTGTTGGAAATAATGGTATTAATCTGACTTATCTGATCGGATCGTAGTAATGAAATTGTTGTGCCGAGATCACAAAGTATCTCTGTACTTAAAGATGATTTTGCCGAGCCACGATGCAAGCTCCTCATGGCGGTCGCCCTCCAGGTTACACAACACCGAACCTCTTCTGCACTGAAGAACCCTGGTTGATATAACCGATCCCAAACGCCTCTCCTATGCTCAAACCACACTATCGAACCCTGGGACTTTATGAGAATTTATGAGATGATTATTGTGTGTCTTAGAGGCTAGGACGTGTCTTGTATTTATAGTTGTGAAAATAGCCAAAGACGAATTTGGGTAAATAAGGAAACGCGTAAAACCCGCCGACCTCGGCCCGCGGTCCGCCGTGCTCGACCCGCGGACCGCCGAGTTTAGCTCCGCGGTCCGCTGTAATGCTTCTGTCTTTCTCGCGTTTTCCTCTTTCCCGTTACATGCTATTTTGCCATACTTCCTCATCACAACCATATATACTTAGCTTGGAGATTACTCCAACATAACCTTGTTGATTTATGTGTGGATTATCGACATAGTTGAACTGAAGTACACCTTGAATCCCCACTTTACCCCTCTCTAGATTCTTGGTGATCCTTGTATTCTCCATTATTAATGTCGAAGCGGAAAACAGAATAATCTTGCAGAAATGGCCAAGAATTTACGGAGTTTGGTAAAAGTTTTAGTATTTGTGGAAGAAAAAGAAGAATCTTATGATAGAAACTTGAGGAAATTTGCGGAAGTTGTAGGACTGATAGTGATCAAATGATGATCAAGAGCTTCCCGACGAAGGATGCTCTGATACCATTGTTACTATACGAGCTAGATTCTAGGAGTTTAATCGAAGAATCTAAAAGCAAAAGCTAGGATTACCATGAAAATAGAAGATAATTGAAGTCTTATTGCTGATGGTTAACTATGGAAAGATAACATAGGGTTTGAGAGAAATTCTCAGAATTACAATTGATCAAGATTGCCTCCAAATGAACAACAACTATGTTATTTATACTAATGAGCTGCTAACAATTTCCTATACAGATAGGTACCAATATTACTTAAGGAATACCACTCCGTCCCAAATTAAACTTCCCATGTAATTTGAAATCCTCTCACACAATACTATGTCATGGGAAGTTTAATTTGGGACGGAGTGGTATTACTTAAGGAATATTAGTTATGGAATAAAGTGTAAGCCAAAACCTACGAGGTTTCCAATAGTGGTAGGAATCCGATTCAGTTAAGACTTTAGGATCCCTCTATGGCTGTATGCATATAAATACGCATTCAGATTTAGTTTTACCACACATGTAAATGCGCATACTGTCCACAGAGAAGACTCCTAAAAACCCTGCACTGGTTTTTCTTCCGAAGGACGGTAATTCATCTTTTGCTATGGGATCAGGTTAGTTGTTCTATTCTTTGGTGCTAATGTATAACATTAAATGACACATAACGTAGATCAGTTTAACATGTAATTGCGCATACTGTCCACAGAGAAAACTCCTAAAAACCCTGCACTGGTTTTTCTTCCGAAGGACGGTAATTCATCTTTTGCTATGGGATCAGGTTAGTTGTTCTATTCTTTGGTGCTAATGTATAACATTAAGTGACATATAGCGTAGATCAGTTTAACATTAGGTTTTGATAAATCTAATTGCGGAAAAACTATCAAAACAGTCTAAGATCTCTCACATGTATTAACATGAATCTGCACATATTGACATACCTCTTGTAGCGTGAATTCCCCATATAAGTTCTAATTAATTAGGAGATCAGGACCTCAAGTGTTGCCCCTCTACCAGTTTCCACACAGCTGGATCAGATCCTTAGGAGCCTGTCGGCTACAACAATGGAACGAACTATTCTTCCATGCTCATCAGTCTACATCGACCCTCCTAGGGTTCACTTCACTTTAGGTTTCTCTCCAAATCATTAATTATCTCTGGGATAATCCGATAGTTAAGAGTTTTGCACAAGGTAAATATATATACTAATATATTTCCTAAACTGCGTACATAATTAGGAAACCTCTAAGATACTTTCTCTAATCTAATTAGGAAAGTCCAATATGCAAAATACTATTCTCAGTATTTCCATAAACCGAGAAAGAATGATTAACCTGATCCACACTTGGTGTGTGTGACCCATTAGGTCCAATTACATTTAGCAGCTGATCACCGATCAACAAATCATAAGTGGTTTTTAGCGTAAACATTATGATTACATAAAGATAATTGAATTAATTCACTCCGTAATTAATTACCAAACCATTTGACAACTTGATCGAAGGACACTCCAAGTTGAGCAAAACAAGAGAAAACAATTCTCTCCTGTAACAGAGCATTTCAGAAAACGTGACAGTGCGGAACTGAGCTGCAAACATAAAAAAACTAATCTGATGAAGCTCTAACTTATACCATTGGATAGATAGCTTTTTGATATTCAATCTGAACACAAAAGTTTCCTAAAACCGATCTCTGAGCTAGGAGATATGGCTCTTCAAACACAAGCTCTAAACACTGCATTCTCTGAACTTGTCTTTGCTGTGACCTGTGGTAATTAATAAACTGCAGCTAAACCACAAGCTATTTCATTGTAAGTATAATTCCATTGTTTAGTTCTATGTCTTGGCTTTCCAAATTGATATGGCACGCCACCAATAAGCTTCATTTGGACCTCCTAAAGGCCCTCAAACCCGACTGCGCAAACCTAAAGTTTATACACTTGTATAAACACTCCATTTGGATTTCTAAGCTATTTGCGCCTGCATCAGCATAGATGTGATAGAATTCAGAAATCTAGGGTTTTTTTCGTGTTTCGCCGATTAAATTTCACCAATCGAATGTTTTAGGGTTTATTTTTTGTTTGTATTGTTCATATTTGATTGATTTCGTTTCTCATTTTAAAATTGATCTGAATTCAGTTTCGTTTGAAATTGTAATTGAGTTTTTTGATCTCGAAATTTCGTGAATCCTAATTTATTTTCGTTGTTCGTATGATTCTTTTGTGTTCTTTTCGAATTATGTCGCCGCCGGTGAGTTGTTCGACGGCACCGATCTCACAACCATGGCGGCCGCTAATGCACTGGTTTTATGAAATAAGTGTGCACGGTTAGTTTCTTGTACTTTTGACCTAGTTTATCTCCCGATCATTGATTTGTTAATTGTAAATTCATTTTGATTTGGTAATTTCGGAAATTAAGTGGTTACGATGTTTGTACCCTGTAGATTGAGCGAATTAGCTAAATCTGGATAAATTGTGGTGTGAAATGTGAATTTGTGGACTGTAGGTTATGAGATTGAGCTGGAGAATTAATGAATTGAGTATTGATTCCAGTTATGACGAGACACTAGGGATGTCGAAGAAGCCTAAAATAGGCCTCCTGAGATGAGATGAACAAAGCAATGCTAGAAAAAGTGCGGGGTACGCTGCAAGTGATGTTTATGTTCACTCTATTTGAGCTTATTTATTTTGGAGTCTGATTGTGTTAGCGTTCTAGCAACTAGAGCTATTTAGTGTATAGATTGGTATTGTGCTAAAAATGGATATTTTAGTGGTAATTTAAGAGTTAGCTGATCATATGATGTGCTTATTAGTTTAGTGTCACTAGAGTTAGGTACTTTGTTTAAAAGAGCTAAGTCATTCGGCATTTAGAAATTTATTATTAGAGTTAGCTATTAAACTTCATAAAGTCGAGTGAGTTGAGATTGTCCTATTGTGGCAACGTGTCTGGCTATCAGCGACCAAATGGTCTCTAGTTTTATTCCTGGCTTTGACAACTTGTCTATATACAAAATGATGTGATCGCCTAACACTTTACCTTTTCGAGTGGATAGATTGTTACTCTTTGATTAATTGTGATTGTTGTTATTGGGTTGTGCTTGTGGACATAATGAATGAAGATTATACAGTCTTACTGCTGAAATTGTTTGGCGTTGTGATTTGTCTGTCACGGGATTCTGGCCTGCGTGCTCTCACACACTTCTTTTGTCATTTTTCGTCAAAATTTTGCGTCTAATTGCAGTCAAGGTTATTACTTTAAATGTAAGATGAGATGATGGTAGTATGAGCCATGTACTTCGTGCGCGTCAAGATTAGTAGTTACATAATTGATCTTTTGGTCATTTAGATGGTGTTTTGGTCATAAAGATTTACTGAATATGAGGGTGATGTTAGGATGGTACCTTTGCCGAGGCCACTTGTAATTGAGAGTTTGGGATGGAGCCTCTTTCTTATTGGCTTTAATCATGTTGATCATATCTCTTGTTCTGATTGTTCACTGTTATTAGGTACCCCGGGGGTACCTAGCGCTACGTACCCCCGAGCAAATAATAAGTGAAAATTGGGAAATAATGAGTGCAAATTGAGAAATAATGAGTGAAATTTGGGAAATAATGACTGAAATTGGGAAATAATGAGTGAAAATATATAATGACTATAAAGTGGTATAGAATGAGTGAAAATTGGAAAATAATGAGTGAAAATTGAGAAATAATGAGCGTAAATTGGTTAACAATGACTGAAAATAAATAATGACTCTAAAGTGGTATATAATAATGAGTGAAAATTGAGATATAATGAATGAAAATTAAACAATAATAATGGAAATAAATAATGACTATATAGTGGTACATAATGAGTGAAAATTGGAAATAATTAGTGAAAATAAATAATGACTATAAAGTGTTATATAATGAGTGAAATTATGAAAATTAATGAGTGAAAATTGGGAAATAATGAGTGAAAATATATAATGACTACAAAATGGTATATAATGAGTGAAAATTGAACCGGGGGGTACGTAGATTTACGTACCCCCGGGGTACCATATACCGATTTGTAGCTAATGGAGGAGAATATAATGTTTCCTTCTTTTCTTATTACCGACTTGTCGCATTCAATGCTTGAATCTGTTGCTATATTGCCTGGTTATTGTGACACGTTTGGCGCAATACCTATAAGTATTCTTGTTTGTCTTCTGACCTCTATGCAGCTTTAGAATACACATAAAATTCGGAAACATCTGACTCTTTTTTAGCCAATATTTGCGTCTTTTTTGGACAAACATATGTTTGATGTAATTGGGTCAATTCCCGAGAGAAGATTGGGAGAGGCCATTAGACCTAAGTTGCGAGAATATGGTCAAGAGCCCAGCGCACCAGAAATTTTCTACTTCAAAAGCTACTAAATTTATCAGTTGAATTTTGCCTGTGTAAGAAAGGCATTTTGCAGACCAGTGATTGATAGATTGCTGAATCGTCCCCACCAAGTGAGCAAAATTAAGAGGTACTCCCAAGTATCTAAAGAGAAATGAACCCTCATTGAATCCTGTCAGGTGGATTATTATCAGGAACTCCTGCAAATGTCAGTTTTAGCATAATTTGCTTGCAAACCTTGAAATCTTGGCAAAGTTATTAAGGCATTCACTACAACAAATGCGTACTTGGGCCACGAATTATGCCACGAAAATGCAAAATTCGTGGCGTAATTAATGATGGCCATGGAAAATTGAATTTCAATTATTCACACTAAAAATTGTGCCACAAATGATAAAAATATTTGTGGCAAATGAACACTTGCGCCACGAATAAGACAAATTTGTGGCCAAGAATTACTTAGGCCACGAGAATCCGGAAATTCGTGGCCAATATTATAGGAAAATAACCCCTCAAAAAGATAATAATATAGGAAAACAAAAATAGAACACACTGGTGACTGGACAACAGATAAATCCCAGGGAAAAAAAAACACCAAACCCACTGTCAAAACTAAATCGAGCCTTCTCTCTCCTCTTTCCTTCTCAAACCTCGGTCGCCCATTCGGTCTCCATTCGCTCGCCGACGCCGACGCCGATGCTGACACCAACGCCGCTGCCAGCGACACGCAAGCACCTACTTCTCCACCGCGTCTGTCGCACCCCATAAGATGTATGAAATATTTTTAACCCTAAATCCCCAATTTCTTGTATATTTGACATTTCAATCATTCTTGATGCTAATTTAGTTTATTAGCTGTGAAATTGCAATTAATTTGTGTGAACATAAATTTAATTCATGCTTGATTGCGTTTTTTAAACTAGTTAATTAGATTATGCATTGAGGATGCATGCTTGATTGCGTTTTTTGAACTAGGTTGTGTAGATTATGCAGAGGGGGGTTGTAAGACTTCCTATTTCAATCTTGATTAGGTGAAAGTACTTTATTGTTACTCCATAAGTTCAGAAGTTATGGTGGCAATAACTTGAATGAAATTGTTGATAGTGAGTTGTGTGGACTACGTGACTGGTAGTCAGAGAAAACTCTGGATATAGACACTTGCGTAAGTAGATACTGAGAAATGACATACTTTGTATAATGCTAGGGATGAAGAGAATTAAACTCTTACGACCTGGGTACGTCGGAACAAACTAGTAAAGATATGAAACAGATTAGTATAGATATGAACTAATGCGCGGATTAGACAAGAGTTTTTGAATATGAACAGGAACAGTAGAGGGAACAAGGTAGGGAACAGGATAGGGAACATAGAAGGGAACAATGAACAGAAGACATATGTAAACTTGAAGTATTGCTAGAAGTAAGGCCGAAGGTATGCTTAAATTCTCAGAGAAATTTTAAGAGAATACGCCTGCTCCTTTATTGACAATAAGGGGGCTGCAATCTAAGTATTGCTGCTATTTAATTTGTTCTCCTTTTACAATCCTCTTGTTTTAATTATGAGGGAGCTGCAATCTTAGTTTGCAAAGTAGATTATATGCTTGCTCTACTAGTTAATGAAGTGTGCAAGAGAAATTCAATTTAGTACTCAAATTTAATTTAATTATGAGGGAGCTGCAATCTTGGTTTGCAAAGTAGAACATATGCTTGCTCTACTAGTTAATGAAGCTGCTGGAGAAAAGCACGTAGATCACCAACTAGAAATTGAACGCATATCCTTTATATTGCTTTGGGTTTTCTCATGTCCATATATAATTGATGCACACTGTTCCATGGACTGGTCCCTTCTTCGTATTTACGTTGTTCCCTCGACTGGTCCATCAATTATTACTTATATAAAACACGCTATGAGTAGCATATGTAATATGGTCTCTCTTTGAAGTCATCACTATTGTAATATTGTATGAGTTGACGCACTTCATGGCAAGGGTTTCATAACAACCCTACTTGTAGCAACTATTCCATTGTAGCTTTCTTTTGTAAATCAGATTCTAAAAAATGGTCAGTTCACACCGAACAAGACAACAACAGTGCATCAGAAGCAACAGTTCTTCTAGTTAAGGTTAGTACAACTGTACTCTTGTCCTTGTACTTGTGCTGGCCACTGGATGGTTTCCTTTCTGAAGTCCTTTGATCACTTGAAGACATTTGTTGAGGAACACTCCTTCTATCTTCTAACGTTACAAACTTCCAAGTGAGTTTTTAACAATCTGTAAGCTAGTTCGGTAGTTTGGCGCCGCAAGTATGCATGTCCAAGTCTTTCATTAGTGGAATTTTATGATTTTGGTGCTCATAATTGTTGTTAGGGACACGTAATTAGTCGTATGATCCTCGCAACATTTTAATATGTTATGCTCTGAATCCATTGGTTTCCCTTTAGTGAAATGTTTTTTCTTGTAATAGCATAATATTTTTGCGTACTCGAATAACTTGCCTGTGAGATTGTCTGAGAATTATGTCTCATTGGATAGTTAGCCTTTGGCTTGTTAGAAATTTGCGAGCTTGATAATTTGCCTTTAATACTAATTAAGTTACGGATGCAATCGCACTTATGTTGGTGGTGCTTAGAGGGTTTGTTCTGATTTGGATGAAATTTTCGTTTAGTTTATCTGAATTTTACTACTGAAATTGTGATTAACATTGGATTCTCTTTCATGTAATTCGAATCAGCTAGCGCAACGAGAAGGATCAACAATGAACTTGGAGTTAGGGATATATCGTGGCTTTGCTTGCATTAAGTACTTTATATCAAACAAAAATTGAACAAGAGGTGATTGGCTACTGGATCCTACTTTGGCAGAATAGCACACCATTTGAAGCTAGTGGTTTCCTCTTGGTATGAAAGCAAAAAGACACCATGTGAAGCTATTAGTTATTAGATAGGTTTCGTTTTTTTTTTTTAATTAGTACATACATATGCATCGACCTCTTTAATTGAATTATCAAACCTTTGTAAAGAAATATTGTTTGTAACGTACATTTCCTAGCATTTTTCTATAATAAATCAAACATTCTTTCATTTGCGTGATTATTTTTAGTTTCTGCAAATAAAGAGCCAAGCATGTATGTTTACAAAGAATGGCCACAAGAAAACAACTTTTGCCACGTTATTGTCTACTAGGTGGAAAATCAATAGCCACAAAAATTGTCATGTGGCTAGTCAAGATGTTTGCCACGAGAATACCATCTTGCCATGATTGATCTCGTGGCCAATATTCGTGGCAAGAAATATATTTTTTGCCACGTTTTCAATTTTTCCGTGGCCGTTTCCTCGCCACGGCCACTTGCGCCACAGAAGCAATTTCCGTGGCCATATAGTTTTGCCACGGGAATCCAGCACTTGGGCCACGAATTTAGCCGTGACGCAAGTGCTTAATTGTTGTAGTGATTCCATAGCAGCCTTGACACAGGGGGTGTCACCTCTAGTGAAGATCATAAGATCATCTGCAAACACTAGATAATGAGCTTGATCTTAGCACATTGAGGATGGTAGGAGAAGTTTGGATAGCATTCCATGCTCCCGAGATGTCTAGAGAGGTTTTTCATACTCAGTAGAAAAAAGTATGGAGAGAGGGGATCACTTTGTCTTATACTACTATTTCCCTTGAAGAAACCTTCATAAATTCCATCTATCTTTAGTGAAAGCCATGTTGAGGTGATTCACTTGCGTGACCCAATTAATAAACAGAGGAGGGAAGTTGAAGGCTGACAGGATGTCCCTGATGAAGTCCCAGTTAAGGGTGTCAAAATCCTTCCTGAGTAGACATCGTGGAGAAATATGTTGGTGAGAGTATCCTTTGACTAAAGCTTGGGATATGACAATGTTGTCAAAAATACTTCTGCCTATAATTTGTTCGTTTCAAATTATGCCTTCTAGGGTTGGTTTTAGCCTGTTAGCTAGAATCTTGCTAATGACCATGTATGTGGTTGAGCAACAAGCTATGGGTCTAAAATCAGAAACTGCTGTTGTATCTGTCTTCTTGGTCCAAGGTGATCATGGTAGCATTCAACTTTTTGGGCATGTGCTGCTTTTCGAAGAACTCTAGGACAACTTTAATTAGGTCTTTCTCTAGAATCTCCCAAGTTTTCTGATAAAACCCAACATTGAAGCCATCTTAACTAGGGCTTTTATCAGGACTAATACTGAAGAGAGCCTCCTTGATTTCTTCTTTTGTCACTGGTTTGGTGAGCTCAGATTATATTCCATCAGGGAGACAGTTTTCTGTCTTTATATGATCGGCATTCAATTGTTCCACATTGTTAGTTGTTCCTACTAAACTTTTGTAGAAATCATTAAAATCTCTTGCAATCTCTTTCTGATTCGAACATGTTTTGCCCTCCATCTTTTGTTATTTACGATACTACTCTAATGCTTCCTCTGAGCAATTTTCGAATAAAAATAGTTAGTATTAATGTCAGATAGCTGGATGTGAGTGATTTTTGACCTTTTTCTGAGCATGCTGATCTCTGCTTTCTTTAATGCACAAACTGGTGTGAGCATCATTCACTTCCTTCTGAATGATAGAGTTTCTAGGATCCCTTTCCTCAAACCTTTGCAAATCCTCTAGATTTTTTTTTGCACTTTTCCACTCTCTTAGTCATATTTGAGAAGGCCAGCTTATTAAGAGTATTCTGAGCATGTTTAGTGGCTTTTAGCTTGTTGTAAAGCCTATCAACAGCATTTCCCGAGCATTATTTCCTCCAAGTTGAGCTAACTATCTCCTTGTAGTTGGGATGGTCAGTCCAGCAATTTAAGATCTGTATGTTAAGATATAACCAATTATTGGGCATCAACCATAAGGCTAGACTTTTGATTGAGATGGTTCATTAAGATGGTATCGGAGCCTTGGTGACCCTAAGGTCTCAAGTTCAAATCCTGGGAGCCCCCTCCTTTCAAGTGGAATTTCAGCACAATGTTTATGCCATTATCATCCACATTTCAAGTGGTTTCAGTCCACGTTTCAAACCCAAAGGGCTTTCACGTGAGGGGGAGTGTTAAGATATTACCAATTATTGGGCATCAACCATAAGTCTAGACTTTTGATTGAGATGGTTCCTTAAGACTGAAGACTTTTGGAATGCTCTTGTTTTCTGCTATTGTGACTAATATTGGACTATGATATGAAACTCCATTTGGAAGGAAATTTGCCCGGGAATTTGGGTACTGAGCTACCCAAACTGAGTTGATTATAGCCCTATCTAGCTTGTCCCAAGTTCTGTTGTATCCTTCCTGATTATTATTCCATGTGAGTTCACATCCAATTTGCTTCAAATCTTCTAAGCCACAGATAACAAAGCAAGTATTAAAGTCGTACACGTCTGCTTAGATTGGATGAGCCCTACCCAAGAAGGCCATCTGACCACATTAAAATCCCCAAAGCTATCCAAGGACTGTGGTTTTGACTGCATACAATAAGATCAGCCAAAAGTTGCTTCCTCTCACAAGCATCATTACTACTCCGTACCATAAACCAGGGTACAGTAGATTTCAATCCGAGAAGCCTTATTCTTCACTTTGTAATGAATAAGTTGGAGTGGATTTAAGAATGTCTACTTTTGCATAACTAGGATTCCAGAGTGCCAATATACGACCATTGTAATGATAGTTGTAGTTTGTGGCACTAGAGAATTGCTCAAAACTCCTCTTCATGATCATTTCAGCTTTCCTTTTCTTGTTTCCAAAATACCCACTATACTTAGCTTACTTTTCAATATTAGGCTCTTAACCTCCTGCTATTTGAGGACTTCATTAAGTCCTCTTATATTCCATGCTCCGACTAACATGATGGTGGAGGGTTTGGTCCTCCATCCTCTCCTAAAAAATGTTGCACAACATTTAATCTTCTAATTTCATCTCTGATTGTTTCAGAGTCTCCAGCTGTCAAGAAGGTTTTAAATCTATTACTTAGAGTAGTAGGCTGCTCTGTGTTTCTTGCTAGGCTTTGATCCTCCCCCACTTTTCTGCTTTCTGAATCCCATATATATCCCCCACACTGTACTTCCCAATATCATCTGCAGGTGTGGAGGTGGTGTAATGTGGCTGGAGTCATCAACAACTACTTGAGCATGCACTACAAGAATGTCCTCCTTCACCACTTTCTGCTCAATAACTACTTTTTTTGCCTGATAAATCTGAGTCTGTTTCACTGTTGGTTTCCTGTTGAATTTGCAGCTTTGAGCTAGATGTCCCAATTTTTTACAGCATTTGCAATAAAAGGGCACCCACTCATAATCAATCCTCTGTACAATTTGACCACTATGTGGTGCGTTAGTGATCACTCCTACAATGTTGTTGTATGATCAGCATACATATAGGTTTCCCCACCCTGCTTCCAATCTCACTCAAAGCATTCTCACTCCAAAACCATAGGTTAAGGTCATGTAGCAAAATCCAAACAGGAATGCAAGTAACATTGCCCAATTCCTATGAAATTGCTGGATTCCATGGCCTGAGGATGAGTGGATTCCCTCCAACTTTCCAAGGCCCTGCTTTCATGACCTCATTCAATTCGTCCTCACTCTCAAACTTGAAAGTAAAACATCCCCTTAGATATTTCACCATAGGTTTGCACAAATTTCCCCAATTTTTAGCGGCATAATCAGTTAATTCTTTGACAGAGGGCTCGGATCCAATATTATTTCCTCTAGGAGTATTAGGATCCTTACCAGCTTTTGAAAGAGTCGATGAATTGAGGATATCAGCGAATAGCAGAGGACTAGCATTTTCGCCAAGCTGGGTTTGTGTTTTTGGCTTCGATTCTTCCCCGTTTACCTCGATTTCAATACCAATCCCTTCCTCATGATTTGGGTTATCTGCTGATGGTGCTTATTTCTTTGGCCGCCCCGGTCGCCGGTCGTTAGCCATGAACCTAAATTTTGTTTTAGTTGTCCGTACGGTCTAGAGGAGTAGCTCTCCTAATATCATAGCTTTTTTTTACCTCTTTTTTTTTTTCCTTTATGCATATTTCCCTTTGCTAAATTTCTCTCTTTATACACCACTTAAAATTAAGACGTTATCTATACTATACCTTTAATAGCCTAACATCACGGATAATATGGCGTAATATCAGAGCATTTGCGAAAAATTAAATCCATATCATCGCCTACGTGTGTCACTTCTATATTGCACCCCATTAAAACTATTCTCAAAACACCTTCCTCTTATCTATCACGTTTATGCCGACGTTTATGCCGATAGTAATGATGAGGCATCGATCATAAACTCTCTATTATCCACTATAATTAAATGAAGAAACCAACCACATATTCTTTCGACTCTATTTCTTTACAATTCTCGATCCTTCACCTTCCTTCATTTGTTGTAAGTTCGCCGTTTTTCTTTCCGTCCTTCCTTTCCGGTTCCTCCCCTGGTTATAAAATGAGTTTTATTCCTCATAGGATATTGATATGTGTAGTCTCCTTTTTTCCGATGTAAGACAAGTTCTTATATATCTATACATCTATACATATAATTTAATTGTCTAACAACACGGATAACGTGGTGAAACATTAGAAGGTGTAGAAAAAAATCACCTCATCCCTTAGGTGTCGGTTCCAAATTGCATTCTACTTTATACTTATCCACATCTGGTATGACTGTCATAAATTTTAAACAAATCTTTCGTCTTCCCCCTAATATCAGTTATATGCATTAAAATTTATGTTTAGTTGGAAGGTCTATTATTCAATAAGGGCATTAAACATTGTGTCTCTTGCCTATTGGGTTGTCAATTATGTCAGTTACATCGTAGTTCAAGATACTATATATATAGCGTGGTTTTTTGCTAGGTTTTGGTAAAAAATACAATTATCATCTCATGCACATACAATGAATAGATCAAAGAGTGAAAATACGTAAATACTACCGTACCCCCGGGGTACCAAGAGAATGGTACCCCCCGTCCAAATAACGAAATGTGTTAAGAAAACGCGCGGCCCATAAATAACGAAAACAACATAAACTTATAGAGGCCCAACATAAACAACCAATAACGCGGCCCATAATCAAAACTTGTTAGACACGTTTTTTTTCTCTCTCCTTTGTGCGAATATTTCGAAACTTATTGCGTAAGTTTCACGGCTGAGAAATTTGATCGATGACGATGGCGAACGAAGAAGATATCTTTGCCAATATGGAAGAAGAGATTGCAGATATCGACGAGGAACTTGTGGATATGGCGGACGAACTTGCGGATATGGCGGACGAGGAATTTTGTCAAAAATGGAGGTCAAAGTTTCAGAATTGCCAGTAGGTTCCACATTCATATTTTCGTATATTTGATCATGAGGATTTTACCAATTAGGATGATTTTTATTTGTCTTAAGATGATTTGATTTGGTTTTAGGATGATTTTGTTCTGAGCTAATTTTTGTGTTTATTTTGTCATGAAATGGATGGGTTTTGCTCTAGGATAAATGATTTCTGTTCTGGAATTGTTACTTTTTGTTCTGGGATGGCTGTTCTGTTTTAGGATGATTTTGTTCTAGGATGAATGATTTTGTTCTGGGTTTTGTTTCGGGATTGGTAGGGTTTGTTCGGTGATGGATGACTTGTGTCCTAGGATGGTTTGGTTTTGTTCTATGATCGATGATTTTTGTCCTAGGATGGTTAGGTTTTGTTCTATGATGGTTACTCTTTGTCCTGGGATGGTTGATTAATGTTCTTAAATGAATGTCTTTACCATTTTTAAGGGATCCGAAAGTTGTACCAGAAGCATCAGAATCTGTGTTGTTAGGGAAGAGTGCCCCCTCTATGGACAAAGCTCATAAGTTATATAATGACTATGCTTATACTAAGGGTTTTGGGACTAGGTTGCATAATATCAGATATAGGTATTAACAGTTCTGAAGTAAAGGGGAGAGAAATTATTTGTTCAAAACAAGGATTAAAAAGGCAACCCGGGGCTGTTGGTAAGCAGTTCACAAAACTGAACTTGAGGACTGGATACAAGGCTATGGTGTTCTTTGAAAAGAAGGGAGATGATTTACAGGAAGTGACTAAACATAATATGGTCCATAATCATGTGCTTGTCCTCGTGATAAGGTCCATCAACTGAAATCACATAGAAAATTTAGTGCAAATATTCTTAAGATTTTACGAGATTTAGTAGATTCGGGAATTGATGTAGCAGATGCATTTAGGTTTTTGAAGGCTCAAGCAGGGGGAACACCCTTGGATTTAGTAAAAAGGATGCATATAATAAACTTGGTGCAGAAAAGTTGAAGTTTATTGATGGATGTGATGCACGAACATTGATGAATATTTTTGCGAAAAGGCGTGAGAGTGAGGATGATTTTTACTTTGCTTTTGAGCTAGATGAAGAAGCTCGTTTTGTGAGTTTCTTTTGGAGGGACAAACGCATGAAACAAGATCATAGGCTCTTTAGCAAACTTTTCATTCACGATACTACTTATAGAACAAATCAGTACAAGATGATTTGTGCTCCTTTTGTGGGAATAAACCAACATGGTAAGAATTGCGTGTTTGCTTGTGGGTTCATTTTAAATGAATGGATCGAGTCCTTTGTTTGGCTGTTCAATCAGTTTCTGGAGTCGATGGATAGGTTGCAACCTGAAACTATTATGACCGATCAAGCTTTTTCTATGGTTGCTGCTATAAGGGAAGTTTTTCCTAACGCCAAACACAAGCTTTGCACTTGGCATATTTTGAAGAATTCCAAGATGAACATTCCACATCTAACAGGCCTGCCTGGGTTTGAGGTTTTGTTTAATCAAGTCCTCCTGTATTGTGACACCATCGATGAGTTTAATCACTTCTGGACTAGGTAAGTATTGTAAAACAGTTTTTGGAATGAATACCTTATTGTTTTATGATGACTGGAATGTGTTCTGGAATGAATACTTTTTGTTCTAGAATGGATACTTTTTGTTTTGAAATAAATGGTTTATGTCCTAAAATGAACTGTACTTGTTGTAGAATGAATTGTTATTGTTTTAGAATGACTGAAAAGTGTTCTGGAATGAAACACTGCTTTAGTCATTGTGAAATACTTCTGAGTCATTCTGTAACAATACTTAATCATTCTTAAACACTTCTGAGTCATCCTTTAACATTATCTGACCATTCTGAAACATTCTTTAATCATTTTTATTGTTTATACACAAATTGGTGAATGAGTACCAGTGTGAAGAACATTCCTGGATTGTGAGGCTTTGGAATTCAAGGGAAAAATGGTGTGCGGCTTATACAAAAGACTGTTTCTCCGGTGGTATTTTGTCGTCACAAAGGAGTGAAAGTACAAACAATAGTGTGTCGAGAAGGCTTCATGCAACAGCTTCTTTGCATGATTTCTACAAATGCTTCTGTGGAGTTATAGCTAAATGGAGAAGTAATTAAATGGAAGAGGATGGGCGCTGTGACAATGGCTATCCAGAAGTTGCAATACCAAATGTGTCCATCTTGGTACAAGTTTAAATTTACACAATTAAAGCATATGTGATGTTCCAAGAGAACCAGTTGAGTTCATTGTCATGTCGGCACAATCGTGAAGTTGATGATGGTAATTGGAGTTGTTTCGTTGTGTGGAAACCAAACAGTAAACTCTTTGCTCATGTTGTGCGGATAAATTTGCAAACCAACGAGGTTAATTGTACTTGTAAACAGTTCGAGGAGGTTGGTATACTTTGTTGTCATGCCTTAAAAGTTTATGTTATAATAGGCGTTGACAGTGTTTCATATATGTATATTGTGCACCGATGGACTAGAACAACAATTAAACCTTCTGAAGAAGGTGAGTCGAGTAGTTCAAGGCCAAATGTTTCGGAATCATCTACTATTTGGATGATGACAATGCAACGGAATTGGAATGGGTTATTGCATGCTAGTTCCGGGAATTTGGATGCAAGACGTGTCTGCCAAGAAGCTTTTGATCAAGCAAAAAATACCATCGAAGATCAGTTGGGCCCTATTGGTGGAGACGATGCTGAAGTCGTTGGGACTCCTCAACTAGAAGGCATTCAGATTCGTAATCATGAAGGGGCTCGTACACCTGGTGCAAGAAATGTTAGGCGAAAGAGTACAACGGAGATTATTTGTAACCGTTTGAGAACAAGGAAGAAGATTATCAAGCAGTACCCAGAATCTGCATCAGGCCCGTCGTATGTTAATACTGTTCAGCCAGCAACAGTTAGAAACACGAGGAAAAATCCTACAAAGACGAGGATGAATGTTGCCGAGGATAGTACATCACTAGTTACACCTACACTTAGTAACATCACATGCGATTCTATTTTGTAAAAACAATTCCTTTTTTTATCTAAAATGGACGGATTTTGTTCTGGATTCAATGGTTTTTGTTTTAGAATGATTACTCTTTGTTCTGGAATGATTACTCTATGTTCTGGAATGATTACTCTTTTTGTTCTGGAATGGTTTGTTGTTGTCATAGGATGATTACCTTATGTTCTGCTTTGTTTTTTTTTATTGTCGTGGGATGATTAATTTTTGTTGTAGGATGATTAACTCCGGAAACTTGAAATGCTAAAATTAAAAAAGCGAATTTGTTATGCAATATGTTATCAAAATTGTCGAATTTGTTTATATAATTCAATGAGATCACATGTTTATAACATACTATGTTACAAAGCGAATTTGTAAGCGAGTCATATTATTTACTTAATAACTATGAAAAGGAATAAACTGTCATTTTTCCAACTTTCTTCTGCTGCTGCTGCCGTTGCTGCTTTGGCTTTCCTCAACTGTTGGTTGGTCACTAATTCTTTGGCCTTAATTATATCTTCAAGCTCCGTTTCAGCTTTCTTAAGCTTTTTCTTTTCATCTTGTTGTTCCTTCTTTGACAGTTGTCTTCCTGATGCAGTCAAGTAAGTATCTCTCATAATATCTCTCTTTATCTTGTTGTTGCCATCCAATATTATTTCAGCACAGAGTTTTGCTCGGTAAAACCGCCTTTTTGTTGCCTTCAAAATAAAAACGAAATAGGACATGTTATAGCAGTTACACGTTTTTTCGCGAACAAAAACATATAAATTCCAAGACTTAATTGAATGCTTACCAAATTTAAATCGGATCTCCAGTTTTCTCCATGGAAGCGTTCCATGTGCATCATCAGAAACAAACCACAGTCCCACAAGTTTCTATCATTTTTCCAGGGAAGGTCAACTATTTCGCAGTTTTTGTATTCACTGGACTTTGCAATACACTCCGGAATATAACGATACTTTTTTGCCACCGAAAACAATCTTAATTCTTCAACCTATAATTTAGAATACAATATTAGAGTTTAAAAACGAACCATTCCAGAACAAAAGCTAACCATCGTATGACGGAAACAAACCATTCTGAAACAAAAACGATTCATCCCATGACAAAAACCAACCATCCTATTACGGAAACAAACCATCGCAGAACAAAAACCAACCATCCTATGACGGAAACTAATGCAGGAGCCAAGCAGGAATCGAGTTGTGGAGTTTTCCTAAACTCATTCTAGCGTAGAGTTTTCCTTATTTTCTTAGGTAGTCTTATAATTAGTTTCCGATAATTAGTATTCCTAATTCATTTGGTAAATTTGATTATTTAGTAAGTTTTAAGTTAGTTTTCTAATTCTATTATAACTAGAATTAAGGCAATAAGCTGTCTCTACCCTATATAAGGTGAGATAGTCTCGAGTATTAATATCGAAGAGTCGAAGGGAGTTTCCTTCAAATTCTTTTGTGGTTGCTTGCGGGCGACAAGCTCATGCGTGAGTTCTAAATCCTCTGCGGAGGATCGAATTAAGGGTTGCGGCTCTCTGAATTCTACACATTCAATTACTTGCGGGTATTGGATCATATCTTTACTTTGTATTTCCTTAGTTTCTTGAATTTTTTTTCGAAATAGGGCTCAAAAAATAAATATTAAACAAAATGGGTCGGATTCAAAAACGTTTAATGTTATGGGGTGCACGTCACCCCAATTCAGGTTCGGGACAAAACCGCCATTACCACTGGCGGTTTTACATGTATTGAACAGTGAATATGAGTTTCAGGGGGTGATTTTGGGCAATTGTAAAACCGCCATGGGGGGTAGCGGTTTCACTTCAAGTGAAACCGCCACCCTCAATGGCGGTTTCACACCCGAACTGAGTATGAAAATTGGTGGCTTAATTTTTGTATGAAGAGTGAAACCGCCATGAAGGGTGGCGGTTTCACTTGAAGTGAAACCGCTACCCCCCATGGCGGTTATAGATTTTTTTTTTTTTTTTTTTTCAAATACCGGGTTCTCCACCCCCAAATCACAAAAAAAAAATACCCCCCGACTCTCAACCTCAACTTCTCTCTCCAGCCCACGTCCCCATCCTCTCCGGCCGCTGCTTCGCCCCTCTCCCGCCGCTGCTCCGCCCCTCTCCCGCCGCTGCTCCGCCACTCTCCCGCCGCTCCGTCCTCTCTCGCTGCGCCGCTGCTCCGCCCTCTTTTGTACCAATTTCTTTAAGGTAATTTCATTTCTTCTAATTGTACCAATTTGTTTTAGGTAATTTCAATTCATTAGTTTAATTGTTTGATTTTTTAGTTAGATTACTAATTTATTGAATAATTTGTTTTGTTAGTATTGATAATAATTTGCATATTCATGGTATATGATAGAAGTTGAATTTTTAGGGTTTTGTTTAATATTGTAATTAAACCACACTAATTTAGGTTAATTTAAGTTCATTGAGTTGTTTTTTTTTTTTTTTTTTATGTTAGTATTATGCTTGAGTTTAGTTAGTATTATGCTTGAGTTTAGTTATATATTTAATCCAATTTAGTTAGTATTATGCTTGAGTTTAGTTATTAAAATTCATAAGTCGATTTTTAGGGTTTTGGTTAATTGAAGATTTATGTTAGTTGAATTTCTTAATTAAATTAGTTTATTTTTCTCATTATAGAATGGAAATTACGGGATATCCTTTGGTATGTTATTGGGATGGAGAAATTGTTGAAGCTAGTGGAAATGTTTGTTATAAGGGTGGAAATGAGAGTTTTGTATTTGCTAGTACTAGTATGACTTATAATGACTTCATTGGGGAGATTTGTGAGGCAATGAAAATCAATAGAAAGAGTGTTTCATTGACGGTGAAGATGAAGTATCCGAGTGCCGGGTGTTATAAGGTTGTACCCCTTAATAATGATCGTTCTTTACTTGCTATGTGGGCAATTGTTCGACACTCAAAGGTTCCTTCTATGGACATTTATGTTGAAGTGGGAATGCTAGACTCTAGAAATGTATTGGCAACAACGATTTCAACAACGCCCAATACTTCTCTCACATCAATGAGATTTGGGGATGTTGTGCAATATGTTTCCATTGAAACCAATAACATAAATAAGGGGACCTTGAACGAGGATTTAGAAGGAGATGAGGCGGAGGAGGAGTTGAATGTTGTTGAACGTATGATTGCTGATGAAGATGAGAATGATGATTTGGTTGGGAAGAGTGCCCCACATTTAGAATTCAATACGATTCATGAAATTGATCAACAACATGTGAATGCTTGGAAAACATGGGTCAATGAAGTTGAAGTTGAGGTTGGTAGGGAGTTTATAGTTGGTCAAAGATTTCCAAATAAAGCTGCTTTGATAGAAAATGTAACTTTGTACTCTGTACAACGTAACCAAACTTTCAAAGTGCCTGAATCCAAACCCCACACTGTCACTTTCAAGTGCAGTAGAACACCAAACCCATGCAATTGGAGGCTTAGGGCATCACAAAAACAAGAACAGTTTTCAGAAGCCTTCACCATTGTCACTTATCTTGGGCCTCACGAAGCTACCTGTGTTGGTGACATTATTCCACGCGACCATATGAATTTGAAACGTGGATTCATTAGTGAAGCTATTAAAAACCTTGTTGCCAAGGATTGGTCCATTAAAGTCCCAGTTCTTATTGAATTTATCAAAGATAAATTCAATTATACTATCTCATATATGAAGGGGTGGAATGCTAAACAAAGGGCAATTGCAAATTTATATGGTGATTGGGATGAATCCTACACTTTGCTTCCTCACTTCATGCAAGCAATGAAAGAATCCAACCCGGGAACTGTTGTGCATTTTGTGAATACGCCAACATGCAAACCTAATGAGGAAACTTTCTTTCGAGTGTTTTGGGCATTTGGACCATCAATTCAAGGTTTCAGCCATTGTCGCCCTCTTATAACTATTGATGGCACTCATTTATATGGGAAATATAAGGGTACTTTACTTATTGCAATGGCAGTTGATGCTAACGACCAACTTTACCCACTTGCTTTCGGTATTGTTGAGAGTGAAAATACCAATAGTTGGCCTTGGTTTATGGCATGTATAAGGAGATTCGTGACAGATAGAAAAGGTCTTTGTGTTATATCAGATAGACATGATGGCATCAAAGCTGCTATGAATGATGAACACATCGAAATGACTGAGCCGCATGCCTACCATAGATTTTGCATGCGTCATGTGGCATCCAACATCAACACAAAGTTTAAAAGTAGGGATTTGAAAAACTTGTTTGGTTGGACTGCCACACAACATCAGAAGAAGAAGTTCAATCGTGGTTTCAATCGAATGGGTGAAATAAATATTGATACACGACGATATTTGACCAAACATGGTTTGGAGATGGAGAAGTGGTCAAATTATCATGACGGTGGGTTCAGGTATGGTATAATGACTACCAATATGGTGGAGTGTTTCAATGGAGTTTTGAAAGGAGGCAGATTCTTACCCATCGTCGCACTTGTGAAATTGACATTTTATCGAGTCAATGCGTACTTTGTGGAGCGGCGTGAGAAGGCAAAACAAAGGCTTGAAGAGAGACATGCATATTGTAAGAAAGTAATGGATGCCATTGCTGTCAATTCTGAGAAAGCCGCACACCATACCGTTGTGGCATTTGATAGAGGACTGTTTCAAGTGACCACTGGGTCGGGCCATAGAGGTAGTGGAAAAGGGAAACATAAGCATACTGTGAATGTTGTGACTAAAACATGCACTTGTAAAAAACTTGAAATTTACAAGTACCCTTGTTCACATGTACTTGCCGTTTGTAGTTCAATGGGTTTAAGTACAAATGCATTTGTGGATGTGTTTTACATTAGTGGTGAGTATTTGGGGTCATACGCACCCAAATTTCGACCCATTCCGGATGAAGCTTATTGGACACCTCTTGATGGTCCTAAAATCCTTGCTAATAAGGATATGAAACGTGAACCGAAGAAGAAGGGTACGAAGGATAAGTCACATTCAAAGCGATTGCGTAATGAGATGGATGAAAAACCACCATCAAAATCATTATGTGGCATATGTCGTCAACCCGGTCATAACAAAAAGACATGTTCTTTAAGAGGGTAACATTTTTTGTTGATCTTTATATTATTGTGAACTTACTTTTGCCTAATCTTTTTGTGTAATATTTTAACTCTCTTGTTTTTCTTTTTGTAGCTCTCATGGAGGCGGATCTTCATCCGGGACCGATCGAACCGTCTCTTCTCAAACTGCAAGACAAACACAGGAGTCAAGCAATTTGGGACGGAGAGGAGGTGAGTTCGCTTAGATGTAGAACTCACATAAAATGGCATGGCGGTTATCGTCCTAGTAAGCGGGTAGTTAAATTTATTAGGAAAACCCAGTTTTATGGGGCGCATAGAGTAGCTAGTGTTAAATTAGATCAGGATTTAATAAGTGCGTTAGTAGAAAGATGGAGGCAAGAAACCCACACTTTTCACTTAATCGTTGGGGAGGCCACTATCACCTTGCAAGATGTGCAAGTTATGTTAGGTTTGAGGATAGATGGAAGAGCTGTGACGGATGAGATCCATCAAGATTGGCAAGGATTAGTGACTAAATTGTTGGGAATAGCACCGGGGGGAAGTTTGAAGGGAACTTCTTTGAAAATTTCTTGGTTGATGACCCATTTTAGTTATTTGCCCAACGGTATGGACGATGCCATATTTCATTGCTATATTCGAGCGTATCTTCTCATTTTGTTTGGTACCGTTCTGTTTCCCGATAAGAGTGGGGATGTGGTTCAAGTAATCTATTTGCCATTGTTAAGTGATGTCAGTAGATTGGATGATTACTCGTGGGGAAGTGCAGTACTAGCAACATTGTATCGTAACTTGTGTCGTGGGTGTTGTAAGGATGCATTAGAGATATCCGGCTCTCTTATTCTTCTTCAGTTGTGGTCTTGGGAACGTATTGCTATAGGACGTCCTATGAACATGGGACCATTAGAATATGAGGATGAGGATGAGGATGAAGATGAGGATGAGGATGGGGATGAAGATGAGGATGAGGATGAGGATGAGGATGAGGATGAGGATGAGACTATAGCTAGTCCATTTGGGTCACAACATATCTATGGGAGAGATGCATTAGGACGTAAGTGGCTTATGATCGATCGGCGAAGAGCTGATGGGATTTTCTCTCTTACCGCTTACAGAGATGCATTTGATTGTATGACTCATGATCAAGTAAGTTTACTTATCCAATCCAATTTTTTGTGACTTTATAAGCATGAAAATAATTTGGTAATTTAATTATTTATTTGTTTTATTTTAGTTTATTTGGCAGCCTTATACAGCGGATGTCATCTCAGCTCTCTCTCCGATTTGTTCAAAGGATGAACAAGATTGGTGTGTTTTGGCTCCTATGATCTGCTTTGACATTGTAGAGTGGCATTGTCCAGATCGGGTAGTACGCCAATTTGGTTTGAAGCAAACAATCCCGGTGGACTGTGATACTTCGGTGGCTCTTCATAAATTGGATAGGAGAGGAAATCGGAAGGTAAGCTGGAGTGAAATCCACAATGTCTATATCGATTTATGGCGTAGGCGTCGAGAGAGGGTGGTGGCTAATATCGATGTAGATGATGGCTTGATGGATTACAATGATCCGTATATGGTTTGGTATCGAAACCATACTCGTCGTATCAATGGAGCTGTTAAACAATCTCATGGTGGCCCGGTTTCCTACCATCCTTCTTCTCCCTCAATTCAATTGCTTGTAAGTATGATTTATCGTTATTTCAGTTTTATTGAATAGTAAACATGTTTAGGAAATAATTAGTGCAATATTTTGATTTTTGTGATTATAGACTCAAGGTTTTGCAACTCTACACATGAGGTGTGAGCATGACCTTCAAGCTGCACTCAATGACGCATCTAGTGTTAATTTTGTCCAAACTTTAACCGACATCCGCAAACATTGCTCCGAATGTCTCGAGAAGGTGGGATTTTCACATCTTATCCAACAATCTCAAGAACAACCAAGTGCAAGTTTGGATGATCATTCTCCTCTTATCCAATATATGCGTCGACGTAGAGTTGGTTCTCCTACGACACCAATTATGGAAGGCGACACTCCGGGTTCTTCCTCAAGCCAACCCGCTTCCTCAAGCCAGCGTCGAGCTACACGCCGCCGCCGCCTAGCGGATGATTAGCTATTAATATAGTAGTTTGTAATGTATGGAAACAATTTTATGTTGTATTCGACTCTTTCAAGTTTGTAAAAGACGTTTTAAGTTATAAAATAAGATACCATGCCATTTGAGTTCTCATCTTGGGTTGTTATTGGTGTTATTGAACGATTGTGGTCGTGGCATTTTGGTTTGGGTTTGTTTGAGTTGCAGGTGAAACGGAAAAGAGGGAAAACACCTTCAAAAAAAAAAAACAAAAATATAAAAACGCCACGGAGCACAGCGGTTTTATAACCACAGAAACCGCTGCTCTCAGTGGCGTTTTCATCACAGATTCAAGTAGTATGAAAATGGGTGGCTAAATTTTTGTAAAGGGTGAAACCGCCATGGGGGGTGGCGGTTTCACTAGAGGTGAAACCGCCACCCCCCATGGCGGTTTCACCCTTTTACAAAAATTAAGCCACCGATTCCCATACTCATTTCGGGTGTAAAACCGCCATTGAGGGTGGCGGTTTCACTTAAAGTGAAACCGCCACTTCCCATGGCGTTTTCATCACCGAACTGACCTATGAGGAATTTTGGCTAAGGTGAAACCGCCATGGGAGGTGGCGGTTTTACTTGAGTGAAACCGCCGCCTCCCATGGCGTTTTCACCTTAGCCAAAATTTCTTCCCAGTCTCAAAGTTACTGTTCAATACATGTAAAACCGCCAGTGCCACTGGCGGTTTTGTCCCGAACCTAAATGGGGTGACGTGCACCCCATAACATTAAACGTTTTTGAATCCGACCCATTTTGTTTAATATTTATTTTTTGAGCCCTAATTCGAAAAAAAATTCTAGTTTCTTTCCATAATATAAACATAAAAACACAAAAATAAGTTCTTTTAGTTTTTAATTCCACTGCAAATATTCTTAGTTTTTTAATTCTAGATTAGCATAAGCATCAGAAACAAACCATCACAGAACAAAAACCAACCATCCTATGACGAAAACAAACCATCACAGAACAAAAACAAATCATCCTAGAACAAAAGCAAACCATACCAGAAGAAAAACCATTTATCCTAGAACAAAAAATAAACATTTTAGAACAAAAGGCATCCCTTTGAGAACACAAGCCAACCATTCCGGAACAAATTTAAAATGATAGTACAAAGTTGTGTCAGAAACTAACCAGAAGTAAGAGAATGTCTTCATATTCTTGTATGGAATTTCTATTGTCAAGCAACTGACAGCGTCTGTCGATAAGGTTTAGACATAGCAACATAAAGTGACTCTCGTATATAATAGGGAAAAATATCTGCAAATGACGAAGCAGTTATATTATTATACGAAGATGTAATTGTAATCAAAGATATAAGTCACAAGTGTATTAATAAATGGCATACCAATGAATATTCAGATAAGTGAGAAATGTTGCATGTTTCCATCCAAGTTTTCATAGTGCCACGCACAACGTCCATCTTTGTCTTAAGACGTCTTTCATCCTCTCTCAGAACTACTCCATTTGCAAGTCTTTCATCTTGGTCTTTTCTATCTTTCAACATTTTTGCATACACATGCAATACAGGAAGCCATTTTAGAATACAATATTAGAGGTTAAAAACGAATCATTCCACAACAAAAACCTAACCATTCTATGAGGAAAAACAAACCATACTGAAACAAAAACCATTCATCCCATGACAAAAATCATCCATTCCAGAACAAAAGCTAAACACACTGAAACAAAAACCATTCATCCCATGACAAAAGATAATCATCCTATGACGGAAACAAACCATACTGAAAAAAAAACCATTCATCCCATGACAAAAATCATCCACTTCGGAACAAAAGCTAAACATACTGAAACAAAAACCATTCATCCCATGACAAAAGATAATCATCCTATGACGGAAACAAACCATACTAAAACAAAAACCATTCATCTCATGACAAAAATCATCCATTCCAGAACAAAAGCTAAACGTACTGAAACATAAACCATTCATCCCATGACAAAAGATAATCATCCTATGACGGAAAAAAACCATACTGAAACAAAAACCATTCATCTCATGACAAAAATCATCCATTCCAGAACAAAAGCTAAACATACTGAAACAGAAACCATTCATCCTATGACAAAAGATAATCATTCTTTGACGGAAACAAACCATACTGAAACAAAAAACTTATGAAGACTGCAGTGTTGAAGAAGAATCTTTTCTTGTCTCTCCAATAGTCTCTAACGTCCAAATTCTTCTCACCTCTTAGCTCTCTTTTGTTGAGGATGTATGCCCAAGCATCAATTACACCAACAGTCATCTAGTTTTGTTCTTGCATAGAGTATGCATCACCCCTCGTAAACTCAAGACGAGGGGTAAATGATGCCAATACAAAATCCTTTTCTAATCTCACCAATCTTTCAAGTGCTCTTTTTTCAGCAATAACCGCCTTTGTCTCAGGTTTATTCAATAGCTTCCTAATTTCTGAATTCACCCTCATCATCTCTTGGCTAAATTCGAACTCTGAATAAAAGGCGTTGTCAGCCACTGCCCTCTCCAATGGTGATAAATCATCGAAATCTTTCGATCTCCTCTGAAGAAATGTCGAAACCATAAATAAATTGTCTTCCAAAGGCACAAGCTTGGCTGGACTATCTTCATGTGAGCTGTTTAGCCTTTTCCTTTCGTCAAGCTTGTCCTCGTACTTTTGAACGATCTCCTCTGACAGTTCTTCAGTTATATCTTCAACATCAATAATCTCTTTTCTAAAAAAAAAAACATTTGGAATAGGACTTGGCAGCGTGACAGGTGGTGGAGAAGGTGTCGATGTAAGTAACTGGAAGCTTGGTACAAAATCTGCTGGCACATTTGAGAAATACTTCTTCAAATCATCCATGAATTTGTGTGTTTTTTTCCCCTTCTTCTTGCGTGGAGGGTCACTCTTGATGTTCTTCGATATGCCAACTTCGGGGGTGTCGAGAAGAATATAAGCCTATTGAAAAGGGGAAAAAACATATGAAAATTATTTTATCATAGAACTTGGAGTAATCATATTATAACAATAACTAATCATCCTAGAACAAAACATAACCACCCTAGGACAAAACATAACCATCCCAGAACAAAACCTAACTGTCCTAGGACAAAAAGCATCCATCATAGAACAAAATCTAACCATCCTAGGACAAAAATCATCACAGAAACAATTCATCCCAAAACACTATCGAACCATTTCACAGAAAAGGTACTTTTGAAAACACTTGCAAACCATTCTGTAACAAAAAAGTGGTCATTTTAGGAACACAATAAACAAATTTCATTTCAGAAAACATAATTGTATCGTACATGTGATGGTTTCATAAACAAAATCAATATTACAACGTTGTTCAAATCTGTTCTAAATCTTTTTGAAGCCAAAGTCGATTGTTACAACAGTCTTCGAATTCTGTTTTAAGAAGGTATTATCAAACCTTGTCTTCATTTGAAATCTGTTGCTCTGTGTCAGGAATTGAATCCTCTGGGGCAGTCAAATCCATTTTGGAATCATCTGTTGATGGAATGAAGGTTTGAGCATCTGTTGATCGAAACATCATCTGTTTCGGTGGAGAATCTGGTGCAGTAGCAGTTGGACCTACGATTGGTGTCTCGATGCAAAAATCCATGCTTTCACCTTCTCTCATTTTGGCAGTAAGTTCATCTTCTTTAGGTTGTAATCAAATTACCATTAAAGCAAATGTGAGTTATATGCAAAAATCAGTCATTTTATATCATAGTGAAAGTTAAGTGTAAACCCTCTGGAGGAACATCGTCTTTCTTTTCCGATTCATGAACATCATCATTCTTTTCCGGCTCCGTTTGCATTGGTTCTGATTCAGGAGCATGATCGTCCTTTTCTGGTTCCGAATCAGGAACATCATTGTTCTTTTCCGGCTCAGTCTCCATTGGTTCTGATTCAGGAACATGATCGTCCTTTTCCGGTTCCGAATCAGGAACATCATCAACCTTCGGTTCCGATTCATGAACATCATCGGCCTTTTCCGGCTCCATTTCCACTGGTTTTATTTCTGCTTGTTTAGGCATTTTTGGGCTGTCAATGTAAGAAACCAATGCCTTCTCAAAATTCTCCATGGCTTTTGCATTCAGCTTCAATCAAAAACAAAAGTGTGTAAGTCGTGAAACAAAAACATATCATCCTATGACAAAATTGAACCATTCCAAGACAAAAACCATCCATTCCAAAACAAAAACTAATCATCCTAGGACAAACATAAACCATCCTATGACACAAACAAATTATCCCAGAACAAATACAAATCATTCTAGAACACAATCAAATCCTCCATCCATTCCAGGATAAAAGATATCCACACTGAAACAAAAACCAAACATCCCAATACAAAAACAATCCATCCGGAACAAAAAGCTGAACATACTGAAACAAAAACCATTCATCCCATGACAAAAAAAAAACAATCATCCTATGACAAAAACTAACCATCTAAGAACAAAAACTAATCATCCTAGAACAAAATCAAATCATCCTAAGTCTAAAATTCACCATGTTTTTTAATTAATGCTTTTAAAAACATGAAAAGTTATGTGTCTAACCTCTTTTTCCAGAGTTTCACTCTTTTGCCTGTCTTTTTCGTTTTGTTCCGACTCTTCAATAGTTTCAGGGACTCTCTTCTCCATCTCCTGCTGGTGCATTTCGTTATTTGGTCCCTCTTTTTCGTCATGGCCTGACTCTTTGATAATTTCAGGCCCTGCCTTCTCCGTCTCGTGCTGCTGCATTTCCTCTTCGGTAGGGATTTGCAAAAACACAGTTTTTTGCAATAGGTCTTGAATTACAGCTGTTGGGGACTTTTCTACTAATAATTCATTCTGTGAACCGGGAAATGGAGTTTTGAGGCGTTTGAGCCGTTTATAAACATGCAATGGAGATTCAAGTTTGTTGGTCCCCAGAGATGATTGAGTATTCAGTGTATCAAACTTGAACGTTGGGAATGATTCCGGAGTTGTAGATTGGCCCTTTATGGGGGCAGCTTGAGCAGTTGTAGAATGTGGAGGGGAAGCTCGAGGATTTTCAGTTGTTTGCTGCTGTGGATATTGCAGTTTTTGCAAAATCATCTCCGTGGCAGGATTATTTTTCGGAGCATCATTCTTCTTCTTAGATGCCACGTGCTTCCTTCGCCTGTTGCTTTTCTGAGAGTTAGTTTCCTGGGAAGGTTGACTCGATGGGTCTTAAGATGATTGGCTTTGTTTGTTTAGAAAATCTTCCTGAGATGACGATGGTGGATTTGCCCACCAGCTTGGGGATAAGATCTTTACAAGCTCACTAATTTTCCCACCCACTGAATTCATTAAGTCTTCGGCAGCATCAAACGTCTCCATCACTCCTGGCTGATTGTAAAAACGCCCTTCCTCTGAAGAAACTTCTTGAATCTCAATCTCTTGTGAAGTTTGTGACAGCTTTTCTTCGCGGAGTTCTTGCATAGTGTGTCTATGAGCTGCGTCCAAGTTTCAGAAGCCTTTGAAGGGGTCTCTGAAAGGCATAAGATAGGAAAATTTGCATCATAGATCAGAAATCATCCATTCTAGGACAAAAACTAACCATTCTGAAACATTAGATGTTCATTCCAGAACAAAAGTTAACCATAGCTGAACAAAAACCAACCATCCCATAACAAAAACTAGTCATCCTAGGACAAATACTAATCATCCTAGTACAAAAATTAACCATCCTAGGACGAAAATCAACCATACTTGATAAAAATAATTCATGTTAGAACAAAAACCGACCATCCTAAGACAAACACTACCCATCCCATAACAAAACACTAAACATTCCTTGACAAAACTCACTCATTTTGAAACAGAATTATACTTACAGTTAATTGGAGTTCTTGGATTGCTTGATCTGTTGGTAGATCCGTTGGCATTGGGAAATTAATAAATCGTCCCGCCTGTGTAGCGGCATCAACAATGTCAACATGTATACCCATTCCAAAGCCTTTCACACTCTTCTCCTTTGCAATTCTGCTCCACATTTTCTGGTTATTCCAGTGTTGGATCAAAGGAAGAGTGCATTTCTCCCGTTCTCCATGGAAAGCCAGGCTGTGGAAGTAGAAGAGTTGTAGAAGTAACGTGCAGCCAGTTAGATTGGTACTGCGTTTGTCGGACTCCTTGAAAGTCTTGATTGATTTGCAGAGGTAAGTTAACACGAATTCACACCAATTGTATCGACCAATCATCTCTGCGTCATCGATTGCTTTGCTTATATTAAGCTGCACAAAGGAATTTGATATAGCCCCAAGGAAGCACGAGACAACAAAAAAGACAAATATTTGCTTGAACATCGGGCCCCCATCAGATTCAGCAAGCATCTTGTCCTCGAATTTATTCCACGCGACGTAACAATATTTTTCATCCTCCCTGCCCAATATGTTCCTCCATTTTTCCTTCATGAAAGAATCCGGGTTATCTTTCCTCTCCGTACTCCTGTGAGGGAATGGCACATCTCCGTGCGGTATTCCTAGGATGTAATGAACACCGATAGGTGTGAATACCTTTATCTGCTCGTTACAAAAGGTCATAAGCCTTGTCCCCTCATCGAAGTTTTGAAGCAACCACATCATCATGTCTTTTGGCACGTCTTCAGCCTCAAGATAAAACAACCCATGAAATCCTATTTCTCTAATTGCTCTCATTTGGTTCAGGTTTGCTTTGATTTTTTCCATTAGCCCGTTGACAGCAGCAGGGCTACACCGTAGTTGTATAGATTCTGTATGGATTTTTCTCCTGAAAAAAACACAAACCAATCATCTTAAGACAAAAACCATTCATCCTAGAACAAAACATAACCACCCTAGGACAAAACATAACCATCCTAAAACAAAACCTAACCATCCTAGGACAAAAAGCATCCATCATAGAACAAAACCTAACCATCCTAGGACAAAAATCATCAATCATAGAACAAAACCTAACCATCCTAGGACACAAGTCATCCATCACAGAACAGAACCATCCTAGGACACAAGCCATCCATCACAGAACAAAACCTACCCATCCCGAAACAAAAGCCGTTCATCGCGAAACAAAACCTAAATACGTGGCATAAAATTTAACCTAATCATCCCTAAACAAAACCCGATCATCCCAAAACACATTCTAACCATTGGAAACAAACCCTGGCCATCCCGGAACAAAAGCCGACCATCCCGAAACAAACCTAACCATCGCGACATAAAACTTAACCTAATCATCGCAAAACATAATCCGTTCATCTCAGAACAAACACTAACCATTGCAATTGGAAAACCACTTAAATTTTCGATCATTAATTTTCAAAAACCTCAAATTAAATTTGCAGTTACTGTTTCATGCATCAAAAATAAAAAATCTGAAATAAAATTACTGTGTACCTGTTTTCTTCAATTTTTTGCTGCCTTTGGCCTCGAACTGTTAATTTTGTGCTGCAAGTTCAAATTTGTGTTACTACATTTCAATAAAAAGCAAATTTTGAAACACAAAAAAACGGAATTTGATTTTACCTTTGTTCTTCAAGTTGATTATCTTCATCTGAAGTTGTAATCATATCTCCGATTTTTCTTTTCTGCTTCAATTGAGGCATTTTCGTTAATTTTTTCGACATTTTTGAACAGTTATGGTTGAGGGCGGGAGGAAGCTTGTTGAAGAAGAAGAGCAGTTTTTTTGGGGAAGAAGAAGAATTAATGTTGACTGTTGGAAGAGAGAGAAAATGTTCATTTTAGAAGGAAAAAGGGGAAACGGATTTTTGTTTTGTTTTTGGGCTCCATTTTGTTATTTGGGCCGCGTTTTCTTATTTGGGCCGCGCTGGTTTATAAGGCCTGTGATTCATTTAGGCCGGGGGGTACGAAATGGATGGTACCCCCGGTGTACAATAGACGCGTTGGTGAAAATAGGCTAGGTGAATATATATATATAGGAAGAGTAGTTCGTAATTTTCCCATAGAATAGTTTAGATATGCATTATTGTAGTAAAACTTTCTTATCTCTGCGTTTTACTTCGTTATTATAAGTTGGTACCAATTGTAGTTATAATTTGATATAAATGTATTGTATTTGAACTACTACAGTTAAATAATCATATTGGTTATGTGTACTTTTTATTTGTATTGACGAGCCAAGTTTACTTTTAACTTTTATGGTTTTCAATGTTTGTTCAATATTGCAAATATATTAGACGCATCAATTGCATATTCATTCATAATGTTCTCAAAATGATTTGACACACGTGTTCAAAAATATGCATATAACGTTAAGCAAAAGTTCGGTTAAAACGTGTTTCTTAATGGAAATAGGATTATGTTTTCCCTTTTCTTGTTCGGTTCATATTGATGTGCATGAATTATAAATATTTGTTATTTTAAAAATAATGGGTGGTTAAATTTACATTGATTTTAGTTTCGAAAAGAATATCAAATATATAATGATTATATTATTGACCCAATATGAAAAAAGAAATTTTATGTATCGTTCCCATGAAATCAAACTTCTGGTGAAGGTGACACGATGATAAATCATAAAAGTTTGGTTATAGAGACATCGTTTATTACAATTTTCGTTTAAAAAGAGCCAAAAAGTAGACCCCGTGATTCACGGGTACAAAAAGTAGTTGATACAATTGGCAAACCAAGAGGCAAGAGACACAATGTTTAATATTGTTATTAAAAAAAGACCTTCTAATTCCCCATACTTTAATACGATCAATTAATATTTTTATTGATTAGAAGACCTTATAATTGCCCACAATTTAATTAAAAAAAAAACATATGGTAGTAGAAATAAGAAAAGGAAATTGAAATGGGCTCGTTGTAGCTTTACTTCAACAATAGACATGCTTTGGTTTGAGAGAAACTCAAGGATTTCCAAAGATGTCACTCAATAAATTGATTGACAGTGAACCATATTAAGTTTTGTGTACGCTCTAAAGCTCTTAGGAGTTGTTTGATAGGACTTAATAAAAGTAGTTCTCAGATCAGTTCAAACTCATTCAAATCAGATCAGAGTCATTCAAATTAGATCAGATCAAATCAAAATTGCTCAAATACAGATCAATAAATTTGGTCCATTATTGATACAAATTCATTGAAATTCAATCAAATTTTCAAATTATTCGGGTTAGATCAGATCAGGAGCAATCAAACTAGATCAATCAGATCAAATGAGAAAGATTCATTCCTATCAAACAGAGCCTTAGTTGGCTGAAGGGGTAGATCACGAGGAAATAGTTGAGTCGCTACATGCTTGATGTAACACCCCCAATTTCTTGAAATTTTTGAAAATAATTAATAATTGAAAACACGGATAATTGGGAGTGTTACCGCCACGATTGACTCCTAAAATCAATCGTTAAGGCAAAAGGGAAACACTAGTGATCTAAATATCCCGAATACAAATTCAAATCTTATTACATATATAATTATATAAACCAAAATACTTCTCAAAGGACTTAATAGAGTGCGGAAGCGAAACCAAAAGGAGAATAACCCGAAAAATGACTTATAACTAAATGGTGGTCGTCTCTCTTGCCCTTGGAAAACCCGGAAGGAAATCAACTACCAACCTGCAAGACTAAAAAGTAGAAAACGTCAACCAAACGGGTTGAGTAAGAAGTCTCTTATCTAGAAAAAGTTGTTCGAAAGTTTTACTCAATTATATAAGACATTGAAACTTTACTCTTTGAAAACAAATAACATGCCTTCAAAACAAACAAAAGAAAGAGAAAGCAAACTTTCCAAAATAGAAATTCAACACTTCTTTACTTACTGTTCAAACTGTTTTCCTTCAGTACAGGGCCGTCTCCTCAAACGAGTATTCCCGAATGCATCCATCCCCCTCAGAACCTATTCCCGACGGGAGGAGATAAAGGTTCAGGGTGGAGGATGAATCCACCCCATCTATATATACATTGTGCACAAATAATCAAATAGACCATTACGGTCACCCTGTACTCCTGTTAACTCCCTTAGCAGAGTTAACGCCCATTCTAAAATAAAACTCTTATATAACCATCACAATCATTTCGCAAATAGTTTGGCAAGGATACAAACACAAGCTATAATTATATTCAACGATAAACCTTTGGCTCTAAAGTTCTTTTCTTAGCAAACATTCTTTAAAACGCTTTCATTGCCAAACGATCATAAATCACTTTAAATTAACACTTTGTAAATAGGTACTTTTTAAGGAAATAAGAAATCTTCTTACCTTGATTAGCAAAATAGTCTCACGGTAGCCCAGCAAGTCCTAAAATTGCTCCTCTACGAACTCGGACTCTACATGAATATATGATATGCATTCCAATTAGTTATGCTCCTAGCTTGTGTTTATGAATATGCTTATGATATGCATGACATCTACTATGCACCGTAACCAAAAGGACAAGCACAAACGTCGGAAGAATGCTATAACTTCGCATTCTAACCAACAAACATCCTTACATCTCAACTATCCTGGCCTTTAAGAACCTTCTAACTCTCATACTCTTCATTTTAGTATGAATATCATTAATCGAGTAATAATCTATACACATGCTTCAAAACATAACCAAACGACCTATAAACAATACCAAATTCACCCAACTTCAACTATACACTAAGACTACCCACAATGGGTAGGGCAAGGAGGGGTGAGACAAAGAAAAAAGTGAGAAGAAAAAGGAAAAGAAATGTAACTGGGGCAAAGGGAGGAAAGATGGGGCAAAGTTTGCCTTCAAGCTTGCCCTGGGGCAAGGAAAAGAAGGGGAGAGAGAAATAAAAAAAAAAAACATGTTTTCTTTTATTTGCAACAATTATTTTTGTATGATAAAATTTTTGAAAAATAAAAATAATTACACCAATAGTTATAACTTTTCATTCTCTTTAAATTGAGACCACATTTGACATATTTTGGTGCAAGTTTTATTTTCGCTATTTCTCTCTAATGAGATAAAAAAAAAACATATATATAGTGTAGATGCCCTAAGGCACCAATGTGGCTTACCAAGGCATAGAGGTAAGGCAAAGTAATTAAAAATTATTTTTGGTAGTTTGCCCTAAGGCAAAGGAGGGCACCAATGTGGGTAGTCTAATAGGAACATATATATACTATAATCTCACATTAATCACTTCATAATCACCCATTTCATAGCATGACCAAACCTTAATACACCCTAAATTCCACCTTTAACTAACCATTTTATTACTCCTAAACATTCTCAATTTAGCCAACAATTCACATACATACAACCTAATTTAAAACCCACCATAAAAGTCTTAACAACCAAGTATATATAAACCTTAACAATGTAATAACAAATTTGTCCAAGAACTAAATCAATCCAATCTTCACTCAAAATCATCAACAAAAGCCACAAGAATAACAACCAACACTACTATATCCTCCATAAACACAACACACTAGTTCATAATTCAATTATTCACAAAAACACTCAATCAAACCCCAAATGCAATACCCAACTTATATACATCTCAAACAACAACTTATATTCATCATACAACCTATACCACAAAGAAATTCATTAAAAACATAACCATTTTTTTCCATTTTTGGATTTAGGGATTTGTCATACAAAACTCCTTCTAAAAACGTTGTAAATCCTTCAAATAATCCCCAAACGATTTACCCAACTCATATAAATCATAAAACATGATTTTCAACATAAATTAACGATTATATAACATTTGATTGCATTAAAATATGATAATTTTCCAGAAATTCGAATTAGAATTCACTTTATAATCGAAAATCAAACTTGAGATTGAGTGAAAGAAAGTGTACCAAATAGAGGCTAGGTGACAAGGGAATGAAGTAGGAGATTGGGGTGAAGTTTATAGCCGGAGTATCGCCAGAATATGGCCGGAAAACGAGCAGAAAACGGGCAGAAAAACAAGGGAGAACAGAGTGTCTTCGGGGGGTGAAAACGCGGCCGGGAATAGCTACGGCGGTAACGACGGGGGTCGTGAGGGAAGTGAGGTGGTGTCGGCGAGGGTGAGGACTCGCCGGGGGGTGGTCGGAGTTGCGGTAGAAGGGGAGGCCGATGCTCTGTCTTCCTCTCTCTCTTTTTTTTGTTTGTTTTTGTTTTGTTGTGTGTAACGTGCGTGGAGTGAATTTGGGAAGTGAAAAGGAGTAAGTTGTTCCCAATTATACTGGGCAAATTATTAGGTACCCCGGGGGTACCTAGAGCTACGTACCCCCCGGTTTACTGTTCACGCATGAACAGTAATGAGCGAAAATAATGAGTGAAAATTGGGAAATAATGAGTGCAAATGGAGAAATAATGAGTGAAAATTGTGAAATAATGAGTGAAAATTGAAAAATAATGAGCGAAAATTGGTTAACAATGACTGAGAATAAATAATGACTCTAATGTGGTATATAATAATGAGTGAAAATTGAGATATAATGAGTGAAAATTAAACAATAATAATGACTGAAAATAAATAATGACTATAAAGTGGTACATAATGAGTGAAAATTGGAAATAATGAGTGAAAATTGGAAATAATGACTATAAAGTGTTATATAATGATTGAAAATTGAAAATTAATGAGTGAAAATTGGGAAATAATGAGTGAAAATATATAATGGCTACAAAATGATATAAAATGAGTGAAAATTGAACCGGGGGGTACGTAGATCTACGTACCCTAGGGGTACCATATACCGATTGATTATACTAAGTAGTTGGGAGTAGGATTAGGTTCATATGAGAACCATTACACCCATGAGAACCATGAGAACTCTTATTCACGATTGGATCTGAAAATAGATGGTCAAGATCTTCTTTTTTTCTTATTTCCTTCTCTTATTCCCTCTCTTTTCCAGTTTTCCCCACCTACTCCCTTTCTCTCTCCACTTATTTGCTACCAGCCTACCGCCACTCACGACCACCGCGCAATGATCCGACCTTCTCCTTCCACCCTGACGCCACCACCAATCGACCGCCTATGATTACGCTTAGGGGAGAGCAAAATTCGGTCCAGACCGAAAACCGGACCGGACCGAGCGGTTCGGTCCGGTCTCGGTTCGGACCGAATCAAATTCGGTCCGGTCCTCAGCCCAGCTATTTTAAGGAAATTCGGTTTGGTCCACTATATCTAAGGGACTGGACCGGACCGAGGAGGACCGAATGAGATTCGGTCTGGTCCTCGGTCCAACTTTTTTAGAGTTTCGGTCCTCGGTCCGGTTCGGTCCGGTCCGGTCTTGGACCGATGTTTAGCCCTAGTTACGCTAACCCGCGCCAGTCTTGCAAAATCACCGCCTCCGCCCCTATGCACCACAACAACCCTTTCTCTCACCCCTTCTTTCCAACATTCGCACGCTATACACCACGGCCGCTCCCTCTCGCGCCATTCTATACACCACGGCACCCCCCCACGCGCCACCCTGAACACCAGGCTACTCCCCCTCGCGCCACCTTATCCGCATAGTCTCGGCTTTTTTATAATTGCATTTTTTCAAAAACCATTGTAAATATTGAGGTGTTCATTGTGAATCCCTCAAATGTGCATTTTATCTGTAAATCTAATTGTACAATCTGAGTCTTTAAATATGAAATGTGCAATTTGAATCATGTAAAGGTACATTTCATAATTTCTAAATGTGCATTCTCAATCAAGTGTATGTACATTCATATATGATATACCTCCTACTTGATGGTGAAATCAGAGGTGATGTGGCCGACGTTAGGTGAGCGGTGGCCGGGAACCATTGTCGTCGGATTATGAACAAATTGGAGGAAATAGAAAAGAGGGAGAAATAGAAAATTGAGGGAAAACGTCAACTCGTGGGTGGAGGAGTGGCGTCATCGGCCGACGACAGGTGGGACGGTGATTTCTGGGCGGCGGTGGTGACGCCGGTGGTGGTGGCGGTTGGGGAGTTCGCTGAGTTTTGGGAGGTGGACTGGGAAGAGAGATGATGTGAGTGATTTGTTTTTTTGTGGGTTTGTTTATTTATTTATTTTTTTTTTTATATATTTGATTTTATCCATAAAGGGTGTTCTCATGAGAACCGAACCCGTTGGGAGTAGGGGGTGTGTAAAGTTTAATGATATTATTTGGGTAATTGTAATTAGACTTCTAGGAAATTTCATTCAACTCTTGAAAATAATGTTAGTCAATTCATTTGAATCTCAATTAAATTGATTTATAAAACTTCTGAAAAGTTAACATTAAGTCAACATAAAAAACGATAACAATAATGATAAAAGTAAGCTTTTCTCTCCATGAAGCGAAGTGAAACTTCACCTCCAAGCTTCTTTTCTTTTGATTTGCAGGCTTGATTTCAATGGGAAGAAAGGTCGGACGTCCGAGGAAAAATACACGGGAAGACTCAGAAGAACAAGAGCTATCGAATGAGGGTACTCAAAAGGGAATCAGAGAAAACCCAGATGACGTCATGGTTGAGAATCCAGCTCCGGCGCCCAATTTGCTGGAAAATCATATCAATTCTGCTTTCAAAAAGCAAGAAAACTCTGCAAAAACTTCTGAAAAACCAAAATGGAGTAATATTGCTGCTAAGTCGAAATTGGGAATGAAATTGGATTTTATTGATAGTGGGAGTGAGGATGAAGTAGAGATAACTGAGGAGGATATTGCCACGCAATTATTAGTGTTGAAATATACCCTGGTTGGAAATGTTTTTGGAGCTAGACCTACTCTAGCAGAGATGCGGAACTTTGTGGATAAAAATTGGAACATGTCAGCTAAGCCTAAAGTGCAGTATTACAAGAGGGGTTGGTTTAGGTTTAGGTTTGATGATCAGGAAAGCATGGATGAAGTTTTGAAGGGTGGTCCTTGGAAACTGGGGGGTAATATAATGATTCTGAAACAATGGACTCCTCAATTCTCACAGGAAATCGACAGAGTGTCATGTATCCCAATTTGGATTTTGCTTCCAGATTTAGACCCATACCTTTGGTCGAAATCTGCGCTAAGTAAAATTGCAAGCAAGTTGGGGAAACCTCTGTATGCAGATCATACTACTACTGTGCAAGACAAGCTCTCATTTGCTAGAGTATTGGTTGAAGTTGATGTCAAAAAATATATATCAAACCACTGAGCTTCCAGAATATATCAACATCAACACTCCATTTACTGGGCAAATAACTCAAAAAATTGACTATGAATGGGTCCCTTTTTACTGCACTTGCTGTCATAAACTGGGTCATCTCATGAGGCAGTGTAAGTATCATAAGAAAGCAAGGCAAGAAGAGAAGACTATCCCTGTTAAGCAGATATATAGACCAGTAGAACAGCTTTCAAAAGTTGTTCCACCAGAGACTGTAGAGACTGTAAAACCTGCTAGCAAGGGAGATGACCAATCTGATCATCAGGATAAGTCTCTAATGGAGCCTGACTCCCCTAGAAAGGAGGCTCAAACCCCTCCTCCCCCACCAGAGAATGCTGAAGATGTGGGTTTTCAGACTGTTCTAAGCAAATCCAAGAGAAGAGCTTTAAGGAATTCAGGAAATTTGGTTACACAAAGAGGGAAAACCTCTAAAGGAATTGGCCTAGCAATCCCATCTGCTATTCTTGAAGGAAGTTTTGATGAATAGGCAAAAAAGGTTTTGTTAGGGGCAAATGATCCTCCTGACATCTCCCTCCCATGATAGTTGCAAGTTGGAATATTAGGGGTTTAAATGAGCCCCTAAAACAGCAGGAGGTGAAGGATCTTCTGTTGTCTAAAAGGTTGGATATGGTGGGTCTCTTAGAGACAAGGGTTAAGCAAAATATAGCCCCTAAGATTATTAGCTCTAAGTTTGCAGCTTACAAAGTAGCTCACAACTACAACAACCATTACAATGGTAGAATTTTGCTTATTTGGAGGCCACAAAACCTAATTGTCGACATTCTGAAGACTCATATGCAGTTCATACACTGTAAAATTAAGCATATCCTCTCAAATACCACATTCATGCTTACCATGATTTATGGCAGTAACTCAAGGCAAACCAGAATGGATCTATGGGACCATCTTAGGGACCTGGGTAGCAGCATCAACTTGCCTTGGGTGATAATGGGAGATTTTAATATTATCAGGAATGCAGAAGAAAGGATTAGTGTTCATCCCCCGAACTTGATGGAAATGGAAGAATTTAATGACTGTCTTTTGGATTGTGGTTTGGAGGATTTAAACACAAGTGGAGGCAGCTTTACTTGGACTAATAGTCAAGATGGCAGCCACAGAGTATGGTCTAAATTAGATAAAGCTTTGTGCAATGCTCATTGGATTCATGCCTTTCCTGATTCAGCAGCTGAAGTGTTAAACCCTGGTATCTCAGACCATTCCCCTATTGCTGTTCAAATCTTCCATGATAGAGTCTTAAAAAAGAGTTTTAAGTTCTTGAATTGTTGGATGGAGAACAGAGAGTTTGAGATGATAGTTAAGGATGACTGGAGCAAGCCTGTGACGGGTACCCCAATGTATAAAGTTTTTGCTAAGCTCAGAAATGTCAATTATGCTCTTAACAAGCTTCATAAAGCTCACTTCTCTTCCCTCCCAAGCAGAGTTCATAGCAAAAGGGAGGAGCTACAACATTGCCAGCAACTTCTCCAAAATGACCCCATGAATGCTGAGCTCCAAAGCAGGGTAAAAGGCATTAAGGATAGTTATTGTGATTTGAAGAGAGCTGAATTGAGTGCTCTTAGTCAAAGGGCTAAGCTTACTCATCTCAATGAGTCAGATTGCAGCTCCAATTATTTCTATTCCAAAATTGCTGAAAGACAACACCACAGCTATATTGGAGCTATTTCTGATATTAAAGGAGATATGCAAACTACTCAGGAAGGGATAGTGAAAGCTTTTACTGATTACTATATGACCTTGCTGGGCAATGACAATGATGTTGATCCAATTCCTTCTGATATGGAAGGGCCCAATATTACACAAGATCAGCACACTTCTCTTATGGAACAAGTTACAAATGAGGAAATTATGGCTGCTCTTTTTAGCATTGGCTCAAACAAGAGTCCTGGCCCTGATGGGTTCTCCTCTGGATTTTTCAAGGGTTGTTGGCATATTGTTGGTGAGGATGTTTGCAGAGCCACTCATAACTTCTTCAGAACCAGTAAACTCCTTAAGCAAGCAAACACTACCATTATTACTTTGATCCCAAAGAAGCAAAATGCATCCTCTGTCACTGATTATCGACCCATTGCCTGCTGTTCCACCTTATACAAGGTCATTACAAAGATACTTGCAAATAGAATCAAAAGTATCCTCCCTGATATCATTGGTATGGAGCAAGCTGCGTTCATCACTAGTCGAAGTATCTTTGACAATATCTCAATGTGCCAGAATTTGGTTAAGGGGTATAACCAACAGCATACATCTCAAAGATGTTTGATTAAAGTTGACATCAAAAAAGCCTTTGACTCTGTAAACTGGATATTCCTCAGGCAAGCCCTCATAGCTCTTAACTTCCGTCCTAAATTTATTGACTGGATTTGGGCTTGTGTTACTACCCTTTGGTATTGTCTGAAAATTAATGGGGGGAATCATGGTTTCTTCAAAGAGAAAAGGGGTATCAGGAAAGGGGATCCTATATCTCCTTACCTCTTTGTCATCAGTATGGAGTTCTTATCAAGACTGCTTCGGAAGATGCCAAATACTCCTGGTTTCTCTTACCACCCTAAATGCAGCAGATTAAGGCTTACTCATCTAATCTTTGCTAATGATCTAATGGTTTTCACTAGAGGGGATCTTCCGTCTCTTAGTACTGCTCAGGGCTGCTTAAATGAGTTTGCAAGCTTTTCTGGTTTGCAGGCAAATCCAGTGAAAACTGATATCTACATGGGAGGTTTATCTGATGATCTCAAGCAGCTCATTCTGAAGGATACGGGTTTTAAGGAAGGTGCCTTTCCCTTTAGGTACCTAGGAATGCCTTTGAATTTAGCCAAACTCTATGCTGATATGTATGGCCCTCTTCTAAGCAAAATCAAACACAAAGTGCATCACTGGTCTACGAGAATGCTGTCTTTTGCTGGAAAAGTGCAGCTCATCAATGCAGTGGTGTTTGGAATTGAGAATTTTTGGTGCAATTGTGTCCTTTTGCCTGTGGGGATAGTGAAGATGATCAATAAAATCTGCAAAAATTTTGTCTGGGCTGTTGAGCCAAACCACAGGAAAATGGTCTTTAAAGCTTGGAAAAGCTGTTGTGCTCCAAGGAGAGAAGGAGGCTTTCAAATTAAAGATCTTGCAGCGTGGAACTATGCTCTTGTTACTAAATGGATTTGGAAAATCCACACTAAGGAGAAGGGCTTATGAACTGATTGGGTTAGCTCTTACCTGATTAATAAGGGGCATTTCTGGAGTGTTAGCAGCAGAAGCCAAGACTCAGAAAATTGGAAAGCTATCATTAAAGTCAGGGATGAGCTCGTTGGTAAAGCTGGCTCTTGCCAAGCTGCTGGAACAGCCCTGTTGTCCTGGTCTGCCGGAGGTAAGTTCAAAATCAGCAAAGCTTACGAATTCTTTCGACAAAAATTTCCAAGAATGCACGGGTATAAGATTATCTGGCATACAGTAAATATGCCTAAGCATTGCATCACAGTTAGTATGGCTTTGCAAGGTTTTCTTCCTACTGTTGATAACCTGTGTCGAAGAGGTATGATCATCATCAACAGATGCAGTCTCTGTTGCAAAGCTGCCGAAGATCATAAGCATATTTTCTTCAATTGCAGCTACTCTAAGGAAGTTTGGAATCATATCCAAAACTGGTTGGGGATTGCTCATAATACCACAACTCTGTCTGCGGAAGTTAAATGGTTTGCAAAGCACATTACTAGAAGACATTGGAAAACTGCCATGTCAATTTGCAGCCTCACCTCAACTGTGTATATGCTTTGGATGAAGAGGAATAATAGGATTTTCAGGGGAGATAGTCGGAGTTCTGAGCAACTTGTTGGGCAAATCAAATTTCTTGTTAGTGTTAGACTTTTAGCTAAATCAAATGTCTATGATCATGAGGAGATCATAGAGTGCCTTGATGGTTAACTAGTGGTTCTATATTTTTTGTAAGATTTTGCTTTTCCCCTTTTAGGGATGAATAAAGCTCTAATTTTCTTGCAAAAAAAAAAAATCTGAAAAGTTTAACTAAAAGTTTCTTTTGCAAGAATAATTTTGTAAAATAAATTAATCCCAACTAATTTTAGTTTATATAAAGGAAATATGAAAACTTTAATTAAATTGTTTGTGAAATGCGCATTTTTGATAAAATAACTTCTAACTAGTTTTAAGCTCGTGCGTTGCACGGTTCAAATATTATATTATTCTTAATAATTTTTATGTTTATAACAAACTATGTTATCATTTCAATAAAAGTAATTCATAGCAATTGTTGTGATGTTGCTTACATGTATTTTAAAATGTTGATCAATTAAACAATAAAAAAAATTACAAAGTTGTCTAGATTTTTCATGTTTAAATTATACGAACAACATTTCTTATCTATACACCTTTTTTTTACTAAATATAGTATATATAGTCGATTGTAATCATTAAGCATGCTTATCGGAAAATGTATAAATGGATCTCAAATTGAAATTCATATCAAATCAAATCAAATGATATATGTTTCAAAAGTTTCTGATACACTAACCAATTGTATGATCAATCATGCCGTGTTTCTATAATATAGTGTGAATGGTTAATAATTAACTGTGAAATTTATCCTCTCATTTTTTGCTCTTTCACCATACACTAAACTCTTTGTTCTTTCACTATACATTAAACTCTTTGAGTAGTTCTTAAATGATTGACTCTTCTTTTTTGCTCTTTCACCATACACTAAACTTTTTGAGTATTTCTCAAATGATGGACTCTTTATGCTCTTCAAAAATCCCTCTTTTATATAAAAAAAATGAACAGATATTTAAATTTCATTTCAAATCTTTCATGAGTGCGTTGCACGGTACTTAATATACAAAAGTTCCACATTGAACATGTTTCTTCGATAGTCAGATGTAGTGTTTATATTTTGTTTGTTGAGTTTAGTTTAGGAATAGCCACTATCATTTTTGCAATTTTCGCTAGATGACTGCTGATTAATGCATTTCTATCAAACAAATGTATAATGAAACTCATTTTAGATTAAATTTCAAAATAGGTTTAATGAGCTATATGTATTAATTTTCTGATATATAAAAAGAAAGTTAGAACTAATTATGTCGTGTCACATTTAAATAACTTTCAAATTGCAATTTTATGAAAGTATGGAGTGTGTCTGATAAATGTTGTGAGAATATTTCATTATTTGGACTCTTTCACCATTTCTCTTATTTTAAACTCTCTTTAAGTTTTTTTTTTTTTTAAAAAACAAATCTCTACTAAATGTATACGGAGTAATTGAATTTTTTTGCATATCGTAAAAATGTGTATATGTTAATGATATATGTTTTCGATGACTACTGATTAATGCATTTATATCAAACATATGTATAATGGAACTCATTTTAGATTAAAATTTCAAAATAGGTATAATGAGTTATATGTATTAATCTTCTGATATACAAACTGAAAGTTCGGACTAATTATATCGTGTCACATTTAAATAACTTTCAAATTGCAATTTTATGGAAGTATGGACTCTGGCTAATAAATGTTGTGAGAATCTTTCATTTTTTGGACTCTCTCACCATTTCTCTTATTATGGACTCTCTTTAAGTTAAAAAAAAAAAAAAAACAAAAAAAACAAAAAAACAAAAAAAAAAAACTCTACTAAATGTATACGAAGTAACTGAATTGTTTTGCATATCGTAAAAATGTGTAAATGGATCTCAAATTGAGATACATTTCGAAACAAATGTAATGATATATGTTTTAAAATTTTATGATACACGTAACTAATGTTATAAGTGATTATGCCGCAAATCTATTAGATACATTTATTAAAGAGTCTCACGAAAATAAGGTTTCTCTATGTGGATTATTAATAATTGTCTATTTGAGTTGTTAATAATAAAATGTGAGTATTTCTCATTTTTTAAACTCTGTCAGTATTTATCTTTTGTTGGACTCTCTCTTGGCTTTTCAAAAATCTCTCTTTTATATATATATATATATACACTAGATGTAAGCCCGTACGTTGCACGGGTCTCTTAATTACGATATATAATTATGGTGAAAAGTTGAACCGATAAATATTTGACCATTATCTTATAGGAACTATTACTTGTATTTTATTTAACCTATGTAGGTAATTATTTTCATTTTATGATCCTCATTTTACTAAAAAAAAAAAAAACTTACACTCTTAAACCAGCATGTTTTAATGTCACTACAATTCAAATTTTATTCAAAAACACTACCTTAAATATTGTTGTATTACTTAACCTCTTTAAATAAAAGATATCATTACTTCTTTATTGAAAATATTCACATGATATCCTTGTGTTTCTATCTTCCCTAGAGTTCCACATTTCCAGTTCATGTATAATATGCACGATAATTTTTGCCCTTTCGGATACATAATTGAAAAAAAAAAAATACTATAATCCAAAATAAAATATTTGTCTTTTATTGTACAACTTTAAATTGGCACCCTCCAATAATAAATTAGAACCAAATTAAAGTTTTATTCAAAAACACTATCTTAAATTAATAATTAGAAAAATTCATACGGTACCCTTGTGGTTTTAATTTTCTAAGGAGTTTTACGTTTTTGTTTCGAAATCTTTGAGGTTTTATTTTTGTGAAACATGATACTAAGTTTATAATTAACTCTTAATGCTAATAGTTCTTATAAGAATTTAGCAAATGAGCATTATTGATCACAAAAATAAAAAATTATGGGTACCATGTACACAAACATGTGAATACAAATACCTTTTAAAATGGGTCAAATAGATAGTAAATTTCATTCTCGTGAATAAAAAGACTATTTTTTTAATAGAATTTTCTTACAATATACTCCCAACAAAACACCATCTTTGACCTTGTTTTTATTACTAATATTGTCGTATTATTTTGGTTTCAATTATTCGAACATTCACTACCCTAACCTTTCTTTCATGTTTTTGTCTTCCCTTCCCCTCTCCACACTTTCCTAAAATAATATATTAAAAATTGATAAATGTTATTCTAAATTGACATTTTATGATACGAATACCATATGAGTATTTAGTTATGAAACCTGAGTTATAAGAAGAGTTAAGACATAGAAAATAGAAAATTAATATACGTACAAACATAGAATCTTTCAATAGTTGTGGAAACTAAAAAGAAAAATCCGGATTGAAATTAAGAAGATTAGAAACATATAATATTAGGAAAATGCATCTTCTTTCACCTATTTATCCATTTCTCTAATAAATATCCTAATGTCCGATTTTTTAGTAGAAGAATTATATATTCCACTTCGTCATGTTTCAATAATGTGGGACTATTTTTTAGTACTCTTTTTTTTTTTTTGCTATTAGAGATTGTCCCACATTGTCCAAGAAGTAAGGTTATTGTATTTTGGCACAATATAGGTAAGGTTCTTTTAATTTTTCCCACATCATCGGTACGACGCATGTAAAAGTGTTATCAGTATGATTATTATAATGGTATTACATGCCTGATTGACCGATTAGCCAATCACCATTCAGAATAGTGGCGTATTATGCTGAATTAAGGTTAGCATTCAGTAGAATGGAGAGGTAAATGAAATGTTAAAGTTTGAAAAATGTAGATTAAGAGGGGGCGGTCAATAGTGGTATTTTCATTGTAGTGAACTTAATAGGAGACAACTTATATATCTCGTTAATTCTAGGTTTGCTAGTATTTAGTTAGGTCCGTTTAAAAAAATAAACCTAGCTAGTTTAATTAGATATGTGATTATGAGATGTTGTATATAGTTTTATAATCGTTGCACGGGGTCTCTTAATAATGATGTCTAATCATGATGATAAAATTGAACAGATGAATATCTAAACTTTTATATTACTTGCATTTTACTTAACCTGTGTAGACGATTATTTTCAATATAAACTTCTTTTTACAAAATAGAGAACTTATACTCTCTTACTTAGCCCCAATAATTTGATATGCATGTGATTATGAGATGTCGTATATGTTAGTATTTCTCTAAAGGTAAAAAAAATCTCTGTGATTGCGATAAACATGTGCTTAACAAAAATGTAGGTGAAAATTTGACATGTGCTTGCTTTTGATCAAGGTAGAACCAATCGTTGACATTAATTAGTGTGGAGGCAGGTCACTATAGGAAATTGGAAAGTTTAAGTAACTTAGCCAATTTTTAATCGAAATATTTAGTACTTGCTTGGAGTAAGTATGTAATTCTAATAGCGTATATATACAATGTGAATTTCGTTTGCAGACCACGGTTATGCGCTCTAAAATTTCGTCCTAGGGTTTGGGTTGTTGTATGGGTATACATGTAATATTGTTCCACATCGTTTTGTTACATGGAGATGAACTAAAATAGGAGCAAGATCATAAAGGTGTTATGCTTCTATAGTCCAATTTTTCAATAGCTTAATTCCATCAAATGAAAAGAGAGAAAGAAAAAAAAAAAAAAAACCAAAGAAACAAACTAAATGTATGATATAATATAGAGTACTATATGATACTTCTATACTCTCCTACTACATTATGATTTATTATTACTTATACCACTTTTACTTCAAAAAGACGTTTTTTTAAACTAAAATATAATAATGTGTGTTAATTTAAAAAAACGTCTTGTAATATATATTTTTTTTTACTGAAATTATGAGGTTACTACAAAAACTTATTATGTTTAATTTGCATCCAAAATTTTAATAAAACAAAGAACAATTTTTAAACTTGCCAATCAACGATGATCAGACATTATGATTGTGAATGCTGGTCTAGGATTTCAACTATTTATAGCTACCTGATTGTTTAAATTTGATTAGGATTAGGAATATGATTGATCAGGATTAGAAAAATATACCAAAAACCTTGCCCGATAAATCCCTCATTTATTGATTGATAAGGAGTTTCTAGAATGTTCCACTCTTATTTAATTATTTTTTACTTACCATATCATGTACAATTTATATTAAATTGAGTTTCTAGAATGTTCTATTCTTATTTATTTATTTATTTTTAATTACCATATCATAAACATTTCATATTAATTTAATTGAGTTTGCAGAATATTCCATTCTTATTTAATTATTATTGATTTACCATATCATATACAATTTACATTAAAGTATTTAGTGACTTACCATATCTAAGATTATGGACATTCTACAATGTTCCAATCGTTGTGGGAGCTCAAAAAAAGTCTGTTTTAATAATATATATTGATTAGATAGATTAGATTATACTCCAAAATAATATTAAAATTTAAAAAAAAAAATCCACGAAAATACGGGTTATTACACTTGCATCCTAATGGATCTTGTTTTAAAGCTTCAGTCACTTCACTTCCCCTTGTAAATGAATAAAATCAAGGCCGGCTATTAGCACATGCAGGCTAGACGGCTGCCTAGGGCCCCCAATTTTTAAGGCACAATTGCTAATAAATCAATAGTCAAACATGCTACTCCTTTCATGTTATTAGAATTCAAATTAAATGTAAAGAACCTAATGAAATGAATGGAGCATTAGACCGTCTCCGCTATGACTCGGCCTCAAAGTTTCAAACCAAACCTCGGATTTTTTTTTTTTTTTTGAATGCACCAAACCCCGGATCTTGACTCTTGAAGTCTCAAGTTTTGACTTTTGAGTACTTCGAGTTCGCACCTTTGAGTGACACAAGCAGCCAGAACACGCACTCAAAAACCCCCCATACATACAAGTCTTTCATTCCCCTCCCTCTCCGATTCCCAACTCCCAACCTAAACTCCTTGTTCTTTTAAAACATAATTGCTTTTTACACCCAAAAAGCATACACCATTTTCAGCTTTTCCACAACTACCGTCTAACAAAACCCCCACCAACCCTTTTACTTTTCACCATAATCACTCTCCTAACTTTCCTCCAGCCCGTCTCCTCTCCCTCTCCCTCTCTACTTCATTCCTCAAAAAAATTTCAACAATCCGGCGACCATAAATTGAAGTGAATCCGGCGACAGATCAAGGTATTTTCAACAATCCGGCGAACAGATCGGGATCCGGCGACCATAAATTGGAGTGATTTTAATCAAATTTTTTTCTAGGTTTTGAATTTTTCATCAAACCCAGAAACTAGAATTTCATTTTTATTGAATATTGATTTTGATTCATAATATGATTTTTGTATAAGATTGAATAACTTATGGGTTTTGGCCGGAAGTAGTATTGATTCTATGTAGTTTGATTGTATTAAAATTGGGTTTTTGTACAAAGTTGGATTTCTTACTATAAATCTGGGTTGATAGAGAAGTTACTATTCAATCTATGATTTGTTCTCAATAATCTGAAATTAATTTTTAATTTGTGATTTTCAACTATTTAGTGTTTCATTTTTCTTCATATTTTCAATCTAGTGTAGTCTCAATGAACTAAATTTGGTATGGTAGAAACTTGATTGGATTTGGCTTGAAGAAGTGAGATTGTCTTTTTTTTCCCCGAAAGATTTGCGCACTTCGACCATGTTACTCAAACTTTATCAAGGTTAGGTGTAAAGTACCCATAAAATCCATCAGCCACCGATGTAATTTGCGCAATAATACAACAAAGGCCGATGTGATAAGGTATCGAATATGATTTCGAACGGTGCAGTATTACACAATGTACAACGGACATGGGTGTTCCACTAGTTACATCGATTTATTCTAAAGGAAATTGAGATATTGTCTCAAATGTTGAGATATTGTCTTAGTGTTAAAATTCGAATGTTGTCGCTATTTTTGATAGTAATATTGATTCCATCGATGTCATTGAAACTTTCCATGACACTTAATGCTTGTTTGAAGTTTATGAAAAAGAGAGAAAAGGTAAGTGTAAAGAAAATATACTCGACTGCTATTCTCCGCCCCAACTTGGTGTGCTTATTTACCGCCCTAGATATGGGTTTCCTAATTTGCCCCTATTTTGGCTTTTCTCAATTTTCCTACCTTGCCTTTTTTACCCTTTTTCATTCTTTCTTCCTTCTTCCACCAATCTTCCTTTCATCACCAATACAGCAATACTCCATAATCAAATCATTAAATTTCCAGACAAATTTTTTCTCTCTCCTCCACTTTATCTTCTTTCTTCAAGTGTTTTTCCTTCCATCAACTTTCACCATATTTCATTATTCTCTCCCTTCCCCAGTTTATATTGTTATTAATTCCCAAATCGATTTTCTCCAAGTTCATCGTTCTCCCTCTTCCCTAGTTTCAGCCTCTTTTCCCCAAATTTCATTTCATCCTTCAAATAGTACTATCTTATTTTTCTTTTAAGATTTGTGAAAAGTGTATTCTATTTATTTTAAAATTGATAAAAAAAATATACATGTGTAGATTATAACAAATTTTCAAATAGGATAATGAAGATGTGCTAGTTGAGAAGTAGTTCTGCTCAATAAGTGAGAAATTAAAATCTAGTTTGAACAACATCTCAATGAATAATTTATGTAAATTACTTAATCAAATATGTGAAAAACTTTACCCAAAAACTATGTAGATTCATTTCTTCTTTTGTGAATCATGGGAAAAATTAAGTAAACCCAGAAAAGTGGGTGAACAATATTGAAAACAAAGCTTAATCTAAATGAGGTCGTGTTCTAAATATGGTTAAACATTGATGAAGACACGACTCAATGAGAGCCCTTCAAAATTTTGAACACGAGCGAACATATTGAGATTACCATATAACATATTCAGATTACTATACAACATATTCAGATTACCATATTTCAAAATTTTCAACCTGCACACACACATATTCAGAATACAGTAAACACATACTCACCAATAAAATACGAAAAACTAGATATTTGTCTTTTAAGTTGAATCTTTTGAGTCCGCAAGTAACATTTAGAGGGTAAATAAATTTGTACTCAAATTTTAGTTTCATTTGTTGCATATTGAGATTGAAACAATAACAAAGTTTTGTGAGAGACTGTTAACCACCCTTATTATTTATATCATAACTTGTTTCATATATATTTAGTGACTAACATACTACTTTTAGGAATCATCTTAGTTAATGACTATGACACTTAATGTAAGAATTGTAAAGAGTTTACACTATTAATTAACTATACATAATATATGGCCAAACTACCAAATTGGTAAAAAAAAGTAGGGGGCAAATGACAGATTGGCAAAAAAGAAAACTACGGCGACAGATTGGTAAAAAAATAACACTAACTACCAAATTAGCCAAAAAAAACCACTTTTGACTGCGTTTACCTCACTTACTATATACTTCCTTTAATAAAATTATTTAGCTCCATTTTTAAATAAATTCTATGAAAAAAATTTACTTCGATAGCAAAACAATAAAAAAAAAATATGGAAGAAACAATTGAAATTATATAGTGAGTAAAGCAAAATAAGCACACCAAGTTGGGGCGGGAAAGATTACATATAACATATTCAGATTACATATAACATATCCAGATTACCATATAGCATATTCAGATTACCATATAACATATTCGATTTACCATACTTCAAAAACTATAACTCGCAAACATATTCAGATTATAGTAAATCATACTTTGATCACCAATAAAATGCAAAAACTAGTTGTAAATACTAAATTATGGGTGAAAGTTGGAATAACGATTAAATAATGTCTCATGAAAATTCTACTCGTATAACAAAATGAATTTTCATCTAAACGTCATATAGTAATATGAATATGTTATATGGTATTCTAAATATTTTTATCGTGTTCAAAATACGGCGCAATCCTCGTTGGGTCATGTCAAGAATAAGGAGTCATCACTCTCAAACCATGGTAATATGAATATATTATATGAAAATTTGAACATACACGATGATAATTATCATAATACATAAGCGTAATTTAAGCACGTATGGTGCGAAGCTGAATTATGCATTTTCAATTAAACAATTGATTAAAACTATATAGTTGACTATGAATATGATACACTAGTTTACTAGCCAATGAATATTTCACCACACTTTGATTAAAATTTGACATTTTCACTACGTCAAAAATGGCCTTCAAGAACGGTTCCCCTAAAGCTAAGCAGAACGGTTGTAGAACCGTTCTCTAGACGACGGTACTTAAAGCCTAAGAGAACGGTTGCAACCGTTCTAAAAGGATATAAGAACGGTTATGGACATAACCGTTCTAAAAGACCTTTAAGAACGGTTTTTAGAAAAACCGTTCTCATATGTCCTTACCTTTAAGAACTGTTTTTAGCAAAACCGTTCTTAAAGGCTCTTGCTCAAATTTTGAATTGATCTGCTGGCGCGCGTTTTTGGTGGGAATCTTTGAGAACGGTTTTTCTACTCATCAAATGGCACTCAGTTTATATCTTTAAGTTCGATCATTGACAAGGTTCAAAGAAAGGGTGGGCCGTTGATAAAGAATCGATTCCAAACCACAATGCTAGCAGATGGTGGACCTCGGCTTTTCTTTACATTAAAGAAAGATCCATTCGATTAGTTAGCTCGTAGTCAGTCTTTACTTTACTTCAAAAGCAAGAAAACGGATGCGCGTTAGTCCTGCTAGAGGCTTTCGCGCAGTTCAATCAATCCCTTGCTTGTTACCAAAATTACCATGTCTTTTTGGATAGGTAAACCCAACCAGCGATTTACAACAAACAAGTCTTTCCCCTTGTTGAGGTGGGGGGGGGGGGGGGCGGAGCAGTTCAAAAATGAACCCCAAGAAATGAGCTTAGGTGTGTTTTTTTTTTTTGGGATGAATATACAGGCCCCTATCCAGAAAGATTTGGCGGTCCGTCATCAAAACAACGCGGACCGCGCCTACAACCTGTTAAGAAACGAGAAAAAACCATACCCATTCTTCTACTCCACAAATCATACCCATTCTTCTACTCCATTCTCACACTCCAAAGTACAATAGCAATGTCCAACACCATTTTCATCTAACAACTACTATATATTCAACAAACCATCACCATTGCAATCTTACAAAATCCAAGGTGTCCAACCTACAAAATCCAAAAGTTGTCCAACCTACAAATCCAAGTTCCCCAGCCATCCTACAAAATCTAAGTTCTCTATCAACTACCACAAGCATGCAAGCTAAGGTAGTTAACTATCCGATACTATATATGACTAAATTACCTTATATACGCATGCTAAATGATGTCATCATCGTTTTGACCAACCCGAAGAACTATGTCGGCCAATATGTCTCGCACTTCATCAATTTCTTTATCGGAGTAGTATTGCGGACGGTCTTTGATAACATACTACAAAAGAACAAAAAACTATAGTCAACCTATTGTGAGAAGATTCCAAATTCATTGTTGAGAAAAATCTAAATTTATGAAAGTTAGTAGTTTTTCATAATTACCGATTTAGGAATGAAATTTTTGCCCGTTTCAATTACTTCTTTCATATAGCGACACACATAGTAGCCACAATCCATTGATCCTAAAGGTTGTCGAGGGACCTACATTAAATCACGAAATAAAGTTAATTACTCCATATAAACATGTTTTAGATAAAAAATTAATTGAAAAACAAAAGAAAACAAGTTATTATGATTGATTTACCATCACCACCGTCCATCTTAACTTTGAGGATTTTTCAAGACTCGCAAGAGGATTAGCTCTCTGGAATCTATTGTTGCTCCTACGTACACATTATAAGTTTATATACAAGTTCTTATCATATAACATAGTAGTAATAAATTCGAAATTAAAATAATAGATAAAATAAAACTTACTCGGCTAGTAGATTAAATAAGAATTGTGGGGGTTCCTCTCTTGTATTGGCGGAATCTAACCAATAAACAATTCGTGCTCCGGGATTCACCACCGCAAGCATCCAATGGGAATTATAATTATGAAACAATAATATCACATTCATGGCCGGAAATAGACAAATAATCAAAACGTGTTATAATTATGCAAAAGATACCTTTCATTATAAGGAGCAAAGAACAATTTACCACCACTTAGACATGATGTACATTGAAATGCTTTTACAAAGCAAGCCACACGTGTTTCATTGCTTGCAACACTAATTGGGGACAACATACTTGGATCCAAAAACCCATAGCAATGAATTGTCCCATTTTGGGTGGCCATATTATGCAAGTACCTATATCATACAAATTGGGAAATTATGCATGTATAAAATGTGATGAATTTAGAAAATTTTAAAATGAAAAGATAAGAACTATTGTATGCAAATTCTTACCTCATGAATATGATCATATGAGTAGATTGAATTTTATCTTGAAGACACCATTCTTGCATCTCTTCCCAACCAACATATGTTGTTTGCTCATTGTGGGTCACATGTTCAGGAATAAGAATCTCCTTCATTTCATTCTCCGCCTTCATTTTCAAAGACTATCTCCAAAGGTTTTTTATCAAAACTGTTCTCAAGACCTTCTTTTTCTGCTCAACAGTCAACTTCTGGATTTGATCACTAGTAAGTTTGGAGCTGGAGGACGGACGAGTTTTCTTGGATGGTTCTTCCGTCGCCTATAACAAATAATGAAACAAAAAATCCATAATAATAAATGACTTTAACCTATCGGACTACTTTGTAAAAATTATAATCAAGACAAACATATAGAAAAAAGAATATAAAATTACCTTATAATAGTCTTTGGGATAAATATATGCAATAGGCCATATAGTTCGGATGTTTACGGCTTGACTAACAAAAGCTAACTCTGAGTTGGGATATGGCAATGGTTCATGTGGCACGATATCTTTGAGTATGATCACTTCCTTACAGTTATCGGGTAGAGGCATGCAATGTACACGGATGGAAACCGTGCTTCTTGGATCATGATTCCTAGCCTTCCCCTCCGCCACTATGTCCCCCGTTTTCGGAGATAAAAATAGACACTCCGTCCATTCCTAGAACACAATTAACATATACATCTCAAATCAATATTATAAAACAAAACATACTTTTCATACGATAATATATGAATAGATAAACAAAAATTTTACCTCTTGCCCGGCATCTACAAAATTATGAGATGTCTTTGGAATAACAATCGGACTACTTTGTTGAAATTGCATATGAGGTGGAGTATGATAATCAGCTTCATCCTCTTGATTTTGAGGAGTTTTCGAGTTAATACCGGTTACTTCTTCCTCCATATCATCACGATTTCCAGAAAATTGAGAACTAACCGGAAAAACTTTAGATAACAACTCCATTTGCACTTGACTAAGCACGCCATCACCCATAGACATAACAATTTGCTCTAACATATCGACCTTATTTAGAGTTGAATTAAGTTTATCTTGGGTAACATGAAGTTGTTCTTCCAACTTAAGTTCTGAACTCCGTTTTTGTTGTTTACCAAAGACATCGGAAATGGTGAGACTTGTAGGCATCCCTAGAACACTTCCCGGATGGTCACGCTTCTTAACCGCACTTGCCAAAATATCATTTCGGCCTTGAGGAATAAATTTTCCTTCCTTAGCCTCTTTTTCCAACCTTGCCTAATTACATGAAAAAAAAAATATTATTATTATTATTACTGTGAAAAAATTTTAAGCTACAAAAAATTGGTTTAATTAATTGATCGAAAAATAAATGTTCGTTCTTACAATTTCTTTGGCAATTTCTTTGTCATAATCGGTCATTTCGCCTTTTTTTCTCGAATGTCCTTTTAGCCAAGTGAGATATCTAGGTTCATCTTGTATCTCGATCCCTTGTTTTGCACAGTCTTCGACCTTAATGAAATTGAAAAGAAAGGATAGTTATAATTAACAATATATATATATATGAAGCGGTATAGTGACTTACAATCTTCTCATTGATTCCGATATACCCTTTTCGAGACCCATAATATAATGATTTCTTCTCTTTAATATTGACAACTCCGCTCTTGCTTTTTTTCTTGTAAAAAACAAAACAAAACGTAATAAGTAAATATGAGCAAATAATATAAATAAAAATGATCTAAATTATCAAAAATAGGATGATTCAATTTTGCAAATTTACTAGAAATACATCGGAGGTATGATACTCAACAAAGTCGTCCCATTGTTCTTGAGTGATTTGCCCATAACAATCAGGTTTCACCTTATTTATTCCTAACCTCTTTGTGTGTTTCTTGTCTTCCTTGTCATATATATATATATATATATATATATATATATATATATATATATATATATATATATATATATATATATATATATATATATATATATATATATACATATGATGGATGTGAAGGGTACATCTCCATCTTTTGAAATGTTTAGCGGCCTCACATAGAATCCAATGACCTTTACGTTTGTCAGGAACAAAGAAAGCACCCTACATAATGCAAATACAATTACATATCGATCATTAAAAGTTAATGATAAGTGCCTATTTAATAGCTACTATATATTAGGTAAAAAGATGTTTCTAACTTAGTTCAATGTCTTCACATATTCGCCTCGCGGTTGCTTTGTTTAGGTCTTTCCATTTTCTCAAATTGCAAGGCACGTGTCTACGAGTAATTATACGAGTAATTGATTTTAAACTATACTCGTGTTGACTGTTAATTATGATACATATCCATGATCTTAATAATCGTGTGTCTTACAATTTCAATAAAATTTTATTGAAATTGTAAGACACACGATTATTAAAATCATGGATATGTATCATAATTAACAGTCAACACGAGTATAGTTTAAAATCAATTGTTTAAATGAAAATGCATCATGGTGAAAATGTTATTGATCTTTTTGTTTAGTTGTATATTTAGATTAGAATGTGTTCAGATGTAAACATGTTATTGAAGTATTCAAATTTGTACCATACATACTCAAATGATGCATATGTATTATAATTATCTATTCGAATTTGTAAGTTTCATGTTGAATATATTGAATTATGATAATCTGAACATGCACCAAGGTAATCCGAATATGTACGAATGAATTTTTGAAGTGCTATGGTATTCTGAGTATGTCATATGTGCATGTCAATATGTCTATGATCACATTGATATAAGCGTGGTCATCTTGGATATTTACTTGACGTTATTGTGCAAAGTTTAATGATAACTTGTTAGGTCTCGTTTTTCATGTGAATAGTTGTTGGACAAAAAATAAGACTAACTCAAATTCATAAGTATGATAACCCCTATCTGTGGTCTTATATATAATCCGGAACATTAGCACCCTTTAATCCTAATTGAGGGACGCGGGTATTTTGAACACATCAAACATATTCAGATTACCATATAACATATTTAGATCACCATACCTCAAAATTTTCAACCTAAAACACACACACTCACACACATATTCAAAATATAATAAAACATACTCACCAATAAGATACGAAAACTAGTTGTAAATAATAAATTACGGATAAAAGTTGGTAAATAACGGTTACATAATGTCTCGTGAAAATTTTAATCGAGAAATAAATGAATTTTCATCAATACTTTTCGTGATGGTAAGTGACATTTGACGTGAAACTCATCGTATTATTAGATTCATGGTTCAACGGTATCGAATAGTAAAGTCCAACTCAACAAGGGTAGCAGCAATGATCTCTACCAAAAGATCTTGTACTTATTTGTATTTAAGTTGAATTGATGTTAATTTTTATACGTCATATGCTCATGTCAATATGTTTTATGGTATTTTAATTGACGTTATCAAACAAAGTTTTATGATGATCTGTTAAATCTAATTTGAATTCTTTACGTGCCTTGTATGTAGAAGTTGAAAATGATATATTGTAGTAGGATCAACAAAACATTCATATTCAGAGATTTTTATTCTCGAGTTGTATGCAGTTAAATGATTTTTTAAATTTATGACATTGATAATGTGCTATAAATTACTTTAATTTTAGGTTCTGAACTTTTACGTATATCTTTTTACATCTCGTTAAATAAATTGAGTTTGTATTGTAAGTAGTCAAAACTCGAATATATTTATAAATGATTAATTTAAACTTGATTTGCGAGTTAATAATTTTAATCCTTTTTGTCCTTCCCCATACAACTCAAAGTCATAGTTATGAAAAACATATTCTTATACCATGGAAATGCCAAATCGAGTCCTCAATAGAACTCATGTTGAGAAAGAAACACTCTCCACTTGAAATACCAAAATTACTTTGTTTTGTGAAAGAAAACTACTCTTATAAACTATGATAATCTGAGTATGCACCATGATAATCTAAATATGTGCGACGTTAAAATCTATTGCATTCTGAGTATGCCATATGCTCATGTCAATATGTCTATGACCACATTATTATTTGGTTATCACGGATATTTAGTTTACGATATAGAGCAAAGTTTTATGATATTTATTTTGTATTGTAAGTAGTCAAAACTCTAATAAATTTATAAAAGATTGATTTAAACTTGAGTTGTGAGTTAATAATTTTAATCCTTATGTCCTTCCCCATACAACTCAAAGTTATAGTTATGAAAAAAATATTCTTACACCATGGAAACGCCAAATCGAGTTGTCTATAGAACCCATGTTTAGAAAGAAACACTCTCCACTTGAAATACCCAAATTACCTTGTTTTGTGAAAGAAAACTACTCTTATATACATTGAGTGTTTATATCTTATAAATGAACATGTTCCATAATAATTTCAATTTGTAAGGTTGAGGTTGAAGATATTGAACTATGATAATCTGAGTATGCATCATGATAATCTAAATATGCACGACCTTAAAATCTATTATATTTTGATATGTCATATGCTCATGTCAATATATCTATGACCACTTTATTACTTGGCCATCTCGAATATTTAGTTTACGATATCGAGCAAAGTTTTATGATATTTATTTTGTATTGTAAGTAGTCAAAACTCCAATAAATTAATAAAAGATTAATTTAAACTTAATTTGCGAGTTAATAATTTTAATCCTTATGTCCTTCCCCATACAACTCAAAGTCATAGTTATGAAAAACATATTCTTACACCATGGAAACGCCAAATCGAGTCCTCTATAGAACCCATGTTGAGAAAAAAACACTCTCCACTTGAAATACCCATATTATTTTATTTTGTGACAGAAAACTACTCTTATATACATTGAGTGTCAATATTTTATTAGTGAACATGTTCTATAATAATTTCAATTTATAAGATTGAGGTTGAAGATATTGAACTATGATAATCTGAGTATGCACCATGATAATCTAAATATGTGCGACGATAAAATCTATTGTATATGAGTATGTCATATGCTCATGTCAATATGTCTATGACCGCATTATTACTTGGTCATCTCGGATATTTAGTTTACGGTATAAAGCAAAGTTTTATGATATTTATTTTGTATTGTAAGTAGTCAAAACTCCAATAAATTTATAAAAGATTAATTTAAACTTCAGTTGCGAGTTAATAATTTTAATCCTTATATCTTTCCCCATACAACTCAAAGTCATAGTTATGAAAAATATATTTTTACACCATGGAAACGCCAAATCGAGTCCTCTATAGAACCCGTGTTGAGAAATAAACACTCTCCACTTAAAATACCCAAATTACCTTGTTTTGTGAAAGAAAACTACTCTTATATACATTGAGTGTCTATATTTCATTAGTGAACATGTTTTGTAATAATTTGAATTTGTAAGTTGAGGTTGAAGATATTGAACTATGATAATAATCTGAGTATGCACAATGATAATCTGGATATGTGCGACATTAAAATCTATTGTATTCTAAGTATGTCGTATGCTCGTGTCAATATGTCTATGACCACATTATTACTTGGTCATATCGGATATTTAGTTTACGATATCGAGCAAAGTTTTAAATTTATTTTGAATTATTTATGAAAATGCGTATGCAGACTTTGACATTACACATTCAGTTTTGCGGATTTTCAAAAGAAAATAAAAGCATACAAAACACTAATACAATCATTTCCTCTCATACCACGTACTTAGAACTATTTGGTACAACCATACTAAAAAGACTCACACATGCAATAAGCATACTTAGAGTAAACAACGACCGTCTTGGCAGGACGGCTCAACCTAGGTCCTGCCGTATTGACAGGACGACTTGACCTAAGTCTGGCTGTCTTGACCATATATTTTGACCTCGGGCCCACCATATTTTCAATCTGACCCAAATTTTTTTTGGGTTTAATTCTTCTCAAAATTCATGAAAATGAAAAAGTTGACACCATAAATTTCGATCCTCTTATGTTCATTCTCAAATCTTCGATCCATCATCTCATCTACGGAGTACTCATCTAATTTGCGAAGTAAATAGTTCATCGAATAAGTAAGTAAATTATAAACCAACAACAAAAGTGGAAGAACATCAAAATTTTCAAGATACACAGGAAATAATTATAAAGATCGAAAAAAAAAAAAAATTTAAGATCCCCAAGTCAATTGAACACAGAAAAACAATTACTAGGATTCCCCCTAATTAATTGAACCCAGAAAAAACGATTACTAGGATTCCCCCAAATTAATTGAACCCAGAAAAAACGATTACTAGGATTCCCCCAAGTAAATTGAACCCAGAAAAAACGATTACTAGGATCCCCCAAATTAATTGAAACCCAGAAAAACAACAACTAGCATTCATAAATAAAATTTGATAATTATATTGGAAAAAACAAAAATTGGTATCATATTAGAAAAAGGCAACAAATTTTTAGCCATAATCAAATCTCAAGCCCAAAATTCAAATTTTTATTTCAACAAAACAAACCTATTTGCTTGATAAGAACAATAAACAAGCTTTTTTCTTCAACTTTGTCTTCGTCTTCATGATTTCGAGCTGAGTCAACGTTTGAGAGAAGAGTGAGGGAAGATGAGAGAGAGGACAGAGAGTAAGAGAGTAAAAGAGAGGAGAGAGAGAGAGAGAGCCGTGAAGAGTGATGAACAGTGTGGGATTTTTTTTAGAGGGGTACAAATGGAAATAATTAAAAATGGTGCAGAAAGGTACTTGCTTTTTGGGTGTAAAAAGCTTTACTCTTTTAAAAATGTGTCGCAAATTGTTGAACTGAAGTGTTAATTACTACATGAAAACGGATCCAAGGATTAAAAAACAAAAAACCCAAAAAAATCAATCTCAGAATTGAAGTATGATGGGAAGCCATCAGAGATCAAAGCTTGGGATTTTAATGGTAGTTTTTGCGTTGATTGCCATATCTGGGGTTTTAGCTTCTGCCCAATCACATAGACCCAAGAATGTGCAGGCTGCTCTTCGTTCTAAATGGCAGGGTACTCCTCTTCTCCTCGAAGCCGGGTAAAACGTTCTACTCTGATTTTATAGAATGCATTTCTGGGTAATTTACAGCTTTTTGAAGTTATCTATATTCTTGTTTTTGATATTTGTGTTGGTGAATTGGAGTGATATTAGATGTGTTAATTTTTGTTATGCGGCATTGTATGCATAAAATCTGTAATGGGTATTTTTCGCAGACGGGAAATTCGGAGTAATTCTTAGTGCGAGGCCGTCTCATCGTATCGTATGAGACCCACTTAAATCAAATCCTGTTTGGTTTTTACTATTGGGTTTTTTACTGCACTAGTGAAACTTTTTTCGTAGGGTTGATGGTTGATTGAGTTTGACTTGTTTTGACAGAGAATTGCTGTCCAGGGAGTGGAAAGATTTGTTCTGGGATTTTGTTGATGGTTGGCTTCAACAAGAGAGTGATCGTGTCGACTCAAATTCGGCTAAAGAGTGCTTGCTCAGTATTGTTAAGTTTGGGCGTTCTTTCCTGAGTGAACATCTAGGATCAATATTCGAGTTTTCACTAACACTTCGATCAGCCTCACCTAGATTAGTGCTTTATCGACAATTAGCTCAGGATTCTCTTTCTTCTTTTCCTTTGGCCGATGAAACTGCTACAAACGGTGATGATGGCTTGGCATCGGAGTCAGATGTTATAATCAACAACAGAAAAGCCGACTCTCTTCTCGTGGGATTGAACCCAAAAAGTATTGGAGGAAAATGCTGTTGGGTTGATACTGGATCATCGCTTTTCTTTGATGTCGCTGAAATGCTTGGGTGGATTCAGACGATGAATGATTTGTAAGTAACCTATCAGAATCAATCGAGGCTTATACAATTGCTTAAAAGTGTCTGTTCCGATTGCTCACCTTGTTACATTGTTGTTTGGCTTGTTGCCAGAGGTGGAGATTTATACCAGCAGCCAGAACTTTTTGAATTTGATCACGTCTATATGATTTCTAATACTTCAAGACCAGTTGCTATTTTGTATGGAGCTCTTGGGACCAGTTGTTTTAAGGCTTTTCACTTGGCACTCGCTAAAGCAGCCAAAGAGGTAATTTCAATCATTCAGTATGATTTGTTCGATTATCGTAGTAGTGATCAATTTTCTTTTCATAGTGTATGCATAACAAATACTCCTACTCTGTTGATGTCATGTCTTACAATGGTAAATGACCATCCACTTTCTGAAATTTGATTTGTGTTTGAAAGTCATAAGATAACTGAGAAGCACTTACAACAATGATCGCGTACTTTGTAATAGAGTCAAGGATATTAAAATTATATGATTCTCCATAAGTTGATGAAATTTCCACGGCACAACTCCAAAAAATGGTCTGATCACCATTCAAATTGACGTCCTTGCAATTTTCATCATCGGAGACCAATCCTATAATTTATGAAGACGATCCTTTCGGGGGGGGGGGGCGGAGAGGGATGTGGGAACGCCTGACAGGTTATATGCCATGTAAGCAGTATTGTGACAAAGTTTCATTGTGCCTTCCCAGAATGTAGATTCTGTGGGCGTTTTTCTGCTTGGACATCTATTTTAGAGATTTTGAGCACTGTATTGTGAGCCATCAGTGAATTGTCTTGTTCTGTCGCAAAATTCATTTTATAGGACAATGATACCATCTGCAAGGGGGAAAAGTGTGTTTCTTGACATCCCTGTAGTAGCTGTTTAGACGTTTAGTTCTTGATGTCATCTTTCTGCGTTGAACCTTGCAGCTCATCGTTATATCATTGTCATCCTTGAGTTCTAGGATTGTTAAAGCACTAGTCACGAGATAATTAATCTGACTTTGCCGTGTACATAAGACTAGTTCTTTGAGCGGGCATGGATGTAATAGGGTCATTTCGCTTACATTTTTTTTGATAAGTAAGATAGGATATCAGTATATTCAAAAGGACACCAAGGGGGTGACTCCCATATACAAAAAGGCACCTAAAGGGGTGACGCCCGTAAGCAAAAGAGAGCTAATAACGCTCTAGGACTATCATGAGAAATTTTATCCACAAAAGAATGAAAGTAAAGTGTCGGTGTGAAAGTAACACTTGACTCCAACTATACAACGTCCTCAAGAACCTAAATTTGAAATCTCGGTGTGTCAACATAATATCATAAAAAATGCGACGATTTCTTTCTTTCCAAGTACACCACCAAATCGCTATTGGAACCATCTTCCATACTTCGGCTAGCCACCCTTTCTTCATTCTCCTTTTTCAAGCGGAGAGGACATCTTTGGCTCTCCGCGGATGAACCCAGCTCAAACCGAACAACGACAAAGCAGTGTGCCACAAAGACAACACCCAAGGACAAGAGAGCAAAAGGTGATCCACGGTTTCTTCCGCCTCACAGCACAAAGAGCAACGACTAGCCAAAGTAAACCCTCTTCGTTTAAGGTAGTCCAAAGCTGGGATTTTCTCTTTAGTGGCTGCCCACGCGAAAAAACAAGCTTTTGGAGGAGCTTTACATCTCCAAATAGCACTAACAGGAAAATCAATCTCGGAAACAGAATTTTGAACAACATTACAAAAACTTCGAACACTGAAACTTCCCAAACTTTCAGGCAGCCAGGTTATCTCATCCTCATCTTCTGGAACAAGTTTACCCAAGGAAAGGAGCTCCAAGAGATTCAAGACTGAAGGTTCCTCCAAATCATCAAGAGACCTCGAAAACAATATGTCACAATGATGATTGTCGCCTTCTCATAGAACGACATTACCTACTGTAGCATCCTAATTAGAAGCAATTTTGAAGAGATCCGAAAAAAGGGATTTTAAAGGAAGCTCTCCACATCATCTATCATGCCAAAATAAAACTCTTGCTCCATTGTTCACCTTAAAACCCACACAAGATTTAAAAAGCTTGAATGGTATAGCAAGTAAAATATGAGAACGTTTGCCATGTTAGTATCCATCCTTTTCACTAGTGTCTCTCAGGAATGCCTTTGTTTTGCATAGTCTCCAGATGCATGATTTTGTATATGACTTCTGCGCCTTATATGTGCTCCTTTGTGCTGGTTATTTCAAACACTTCAGGGAAAGGTTCGATACGTTGTCAGACCTGTACTGCCTGTTGGTTGTGAAACAAAGTCTAGCAGCTGTGGTGCACTTGGTACCAGGGATCCTGTTAACTTGGGAGGTTATGGTGTGGAGCTTGCCTTGAAGAATATGGAATACAAAGCTATGGATGATAGCTTGATAAAAAAAAGTGAGTATCTTTACTCTCTTACACTTGCCTTCTAAAAAATAACGATGAATGGACAGCGTATCTCTGAAAAGTTCCAAATTTTATACTGCCTGGCTGTTATATGGTCTTATCGAGTATTGTTAAAATTTCGATCTTCTAAATTTATATGTTTATTGATGCGAGACCTTTTGTTTCTCTGCTTTTTCTTTGGGCATTGGTATTCGCATCTTCCCTTAAGTACTGCAAGTTTATGGATGGAAATTTTTGTTACAAACAAATATCATCTGTTATCTTCAAACTTTCGGATGTGTCTGCTCTTGGATTGTACCATTTTTTTCCTCCTTTACTGTCTTGTGAGTACATTTTTGAGGATATTCTTGCTCCTATATTTTCTCTTACTACTCTCTTGTTTGACCTATTTTAGAGAAGACATGCTTTTATTTTAGTTGCTCCAAGGTCCCTCTTACTTATGTGTATTATGTGGCAGAATGTCCTCAATTGACTTTGATATGGTTTCTATTGCCTATCATATTGCTGGGATTGTCTGAAGTGGAAACGTTAGACTGAATGTAGTACAAACTCTATATATCTGCTTAAAGACTGATTTATACTAGTAGCTTTTGCTCTTAATTTGTGTGTGTTAATGAATTACTGATTTTGGCTTCAATATTTATCCTGTTAATGAATTACTGATTTTGGCTTCAATATTTATTATTTTCCTGCAGGTATTACTCTAGAGGATCCTCATACAGAAGATTTTAGCCAAGAGCTCAGGGGCTTCATTTTCTCCAAATTACTGGTTGGTGGATTCTTCTTCTTTTTTGTTTTCTTTATTTTCAAGTGGCCTATATTCTTGATGAAAAAATTGGGTGTTCCTAGTCTTGGTCTGACCAGATCCCATGTTGGAATTTAGATTTCTTTGTCATCATTTTTTGAGATGCTGATCGTTCTATTTGTATTGATACTTGGGGTACTTGGGGGGGGGGGGGTAGGGTCTGGGTTTGGAAAGAGACTCAGGGGGTGAAAGAAAGGAGAGGATGCAGTTAAGGTGTTGAGGTGCATAATGGACAAGGCCAAAGGGGGATGAGACGTGGTCTGCGTCTGAGGGCATCAGGGCACCCAGGAGGAGGCGGTGGTTAATGGGGAAACAATGGGTCTCACTTTAATGTTACACTTACAATTAATTTTTCTGAAAATTTTCAGAGCTTCGTGCAGTGTATATATCTAGTAGATACTTTGTAACTTGGGCCTTGGTGATAACTTTTTATGATACTTCACGTTGCAATTTTTTTTTTTAATAAGTAAGATATTACTAAGGATTTTTTTTCTTATGTTCCTGATATGAGGATAATAAATCCTCGTCCCTTTCCTCTCTTTGGAAATTTTCTTGTGTGTAAGTCATTGGATAAGAGATAGTCTCCTTTATCATCATGCAGGAACGTAAACCAGAGGTGACCACTGAGATCATGGCTTTCAGGGATTATCTTTTGTCATCCAGTGTATCAGATACTCTTGAAGTTTGGGAATTGAAAGGTAACCATAAGTTAGCAGCTACCTCCTCTGTTTACAATGGCTATTGATCTTATCAGAGAAATGAAGATTAAAAACAATGCAGATTTGGGACATCAAACTGCACAGAAGATTGTTCATGCCTCAAATCCTTTGCAGGCGATGCAAGAAATTAATCAAAATTTTCCCAGTGTTGTTGCATCACTGTCGAGGATGAAGGTGTATTTCATCTTCCTTAATATTTTAGAATTTCCGTTCTTATCTAGTTGTTTATGAAGGGGAGCCTTGGCGCACCGGTTAAGGTGACGGTTTCAAGTCCTGGGAGCAGCCTTTGTCCAATATTCACAAGGGAAGGCTTGCTCCCTATAGACCCAAGTGGTGGGACCCTTTCCCGGGCCCTCGCCTTGCGGGGACGCCAATGTGCACCGGGCTGCCCTTTTTTTATCTAATGGTTTATAAATGTCAATTGTTTAATCAAAATGCATCCGAAGTATCCTCTTGGACTAGTTAGAAGGCACAATGTGTACATATATGCACCTAGATAGAGTCCACTAGTGGTGGGATTTATTCTAGGTGGCTGTTGTATATTCTAAGGATTCCTTCAGCTATGTATTTAATATGTATATTGTGGTGCAGTTGAATGATTCGGTGAAGGATGAAATACTTGAAAACCAGAGGATGGTACCTCCAGGGAAATCTCTACTGGCTTTAAATGGTGGATTAATCAATATTGAAGATATTGACCTTTACCTGTAATACTTCTGTTTATTGGCTAAATTGTTGTAATCTGCTTCTCTTTTTTATTTAGAAATTGTAGAACTTCATTATACCGAGTACATGTTTGGAAGAGCATCTACATGTTTTTTTTCCCCCCCCGAAAATATTAGCGCTTGTGAATTTCAAAACTCTCGGCTGTAACTCCATGTTCGTGTCAGGGGTTGGTTCTTTAGTGCTTTTCTCTTATTCGTTTAGCTTGATGTTATTTTCTTACTGGAAGATGTGAATAGTTCCTCAATATTCTATTAGTCCTCTTTGTTATATACTACCTTAGATTGAGGAAATGCTATTATGGTTAAGGATGAGGAGGATAGGAGAGAATACTGCTATCTTGTTTCTCCCATCTCTTTGATGCTAAGAGTTAAAAATGTTGAGACACAGGAAACAACCAACTTGAGTATTTATTTTTGGATTTGGTATATAAATGAAAAAAAGTAACTTCGTGGAACATGAATGTGTCCATTGGCACCTAGGATCTCCTTCGGGAGATGGGAAATAATATCACTATCTTTTCTTCACCCCATTATCCTAAATGTTAGCTTACTTTAAACACTCTAGAAACATAGAAATTTCAACTTTGATATTCTGTTTTGGTTTTTATTTAGATAATGTATATAGTATTTGGTAGCATAATCTTGCTGATGCCTTAAATCTTTCATCTTTGCATATAAAATGATTACCTGGAGAATGTTTCTGATGGGATGATGTATTGTTTATTTGTTTACTTCATCCTTTGTTTTTGTGGTTGTAGCTATTGTGCAACCCTTACTACTCCTCGAGAGAAGTTTTATTTTTATTCCGTTGGGTTTATCGTCTCTTGTAATTGGTAACTATGTTTGTTAATTTTATTTTTTTCGTTCTTCTTCAGGTTAATCGATTTAGTCCACCAGGAGGTTTCACTGGCTCATCAATTTTCTAAACTGCAGGTATAGAACTTTAAGCTTTTTCTGGTTCTCTTATGTAGGTCTCGGGCTGTGTTCATTTTCAAATGGGTCGTGACGTCTGCTATAGTCAAATTTTATCAATCTGTTCTTCCCGTTTTCATCTCTAAATTTTTAATTGACACCAATAATGTGCTTGCTCCTTTTTACCCAATATCAGCTATTGAGAATGAAGAAGAGGACGTTCTTGTTGCCATGAGTAACTTTTGTCTTTCCTCCAATGCATGAGCTCTCTTCTACTGCCATTTGTAGTAGCCTAGTAGCCATGGTAGGGTTTGGAGGATTCCCCCTAAATCGTCTTCATCTCCCACCCATAGAACCACTACGAATGACCAACACGAACCTGCCTACCACTAGTTCCACCCTTCCTTCACTACCATTAGTCATCCTAAAACACCATGCCGATTGCAAATTCCACGACACAGAAACAATCAGTGAGCGCCAACTATGGTAGAATAGGGGCTGAGCTGATTGAATCAAGCCATGGAGGTTGTAGGTCTAAAGCTTCCATCGTACGAAGGGGCTGGAGATGGTCGAATAGGCCATCTACGTTGTAGATCTAGACCTTTCATTGCTTAAAGGTGGTTGATATATGTTGAATTAGGCCATGGGGGTATGTAGATCTAAACTTCTATCGCTCAAGTGTCCCACTTTCGAATGCTGGGGTTGTACCCTTCGTACAACAGCGATGGACAGCAACAAGCTTCGCATTGAACCTGTTCGAGATCGGGGTGAGGATAAGGTGTCGATGTGTATGCACTTGGATTTGTATGTGGTGGTGGCTGTAGGAGCTATTGGGAAGATGTGGCACTGTTAGGAGTTGTCAGAGGCAAGGATGGGGAGAATCATTCGTTGCGTAATTCTAACTATCTTATTAAGTTCCCTTTCTTAATTCTCTTCTACATATTTGCTTTTCTTAATTCCTCTCCCTTTCCCTTTCCCCTACCTGAACCAACCCCTTTTATGAAAATTAAATAATGGCTCTCACTTATTCCATTATAAAAAAAAAAGGATCAAGTCTAAGTTATGTGAATAAATGAGGGTACCTTGACACTGACTATATTTGGTAAGCTTAATGAACTGATCAGTTTCCCAACTCAATATGTCTTAACTTCCGTGCATTTCTAATAAATTATAGATTCCTGAACCTACTATACGGAAGCTTCTATCGACTTTGCCACCTTCAGAATCAAGTACGTTTCGTCTTGACTTCCGCTCTAGTCATGTTCATTATCTCAATAACTTGGAAGAGGATTCTACATATATAAGATGGCGAAGCAACATAAATGAGGTACCCTTGATTCACATATGTTTACATCTTATTAATAACTGTTTCTTGAGAGACTGAGTTATCTGAAGCTTTGACGCTGTATTATCTCTAGATCTTGATGCCTACGTTCCCTGGACAACTGCGATACATCCGTAAAAATATTTTTCATGCAGTCTACGTCATTGATCCTGCCACTTTGTGCGGGTTTGAGGCAAGTATTTTGTATTTTGCACCGCAGATGTCCAATTATTATGCTATAGGTGCCACTTGCTGATGCTTCCATGCGATTCCTTTGTCATTTTTCAGGTGATTGACATAATTGTTAACCTCTATGAAAACCAATTTCCTATGAGATTTGGAGTTATTTTGTACTCCACAACATACCTTGAGAAACTTGATAGAAACAATAGGAAGATTATGGGAGAATCCGATCCCTACTCTACAGATGAAGATATCTCTAGCTTGGTATGCAGCCTTGGTCTCACAACTTCTCAGACTGTGCCTCAAGTCTTATTTTTATTTTTTTATTTTTTTTATTTTTGCAAGGGCTCAAGTTTGTTATCTTGAATAGTGTTGGTCAGTAATTTAGGAGTCTATGAGGATACCATATTAACTTAGCATGCCAAAAGTTCACTGATGGGTTACAAGTAGTGACGAATCAAGAAGGAAATGTAGAAGCTTATATTGGTTTTGGCACTAAGGAGTATAACATTCTATCGAAAGACAAGAGAATATATGTTAACTTAGCATGCCAAAAGTCTCGTAATGTTGAAAGTTAGCCAATGAGTTTTACGTTGTGATGGATCCAGAAAGAAAATTAGAAGCTTATACTCCGTATTGGTTTTTGCACTAGGAGAATATAGTTTTCTTATCAAGCAAAAGTGAGTATAAGTTTCATGAGTATATCCTTGATACACTTCTAATAACTTTTTCTGTTGTAATATTATATGCTCATTGAATGAACCCGTACAGTATGTGTTTGATTTCGTTGGTTTCTTTCCTTCCACAGATTATTCGTCTGTTTATTTATATCAAGGAGCATCAAGGAATACAGACAGCTTTTAAGTTTTTAAGCAATGTAAGTACATGGAGTCTTTGCTGCACACTTTTAATATAATAATTACGTTGGGAACACGCAGCCCCTACCTGGCGAACGCCCCATGGGATAATTCCACGCTCTGTAATAAACAGATTATTCGCAGAAGCGATAAACTCCAAGAACCTAATGGTTGAATTTCAGACTAGGGAGTTTCACGACTGCTTCAACCTGAGTCAACCCTTGCAGGCTTCTTCCACACATTTGCCATTGTGTATAACTATAAGGAAGCATAATGAAATGGATCTTGTTGTTGCTCCCAAAAAGTTACTTAATAGCATTGGGATTCGTAACACTCGTGCCCTTAGATCAAATGATCTCTTAACACTCTTAGAATAAATGTTTTTTTTTTTTTTTGTGTTCCCATGTCTGTATTGCTAAGATGGTTAGATGGGTGAAAGGGACATTTGTTTGGGGTAAATTTTGGTGACAGTTACCCTATTTATTTATTTATTTTTATCTTGATATTTAACTAAGACGTTTTTCATGTTTAGAGCATATATTTGTGTGCTTATTAATTTGTGATCCTTAACTCATCCTTGACTATGCTTTCTCTTATCTATTATGCTCAATTACACTCTGCCCCTTCATTTGTTTTCGTGTCAAATTCCTTTTTACAGATTCATTCAGAGTCCGGTGATTCTGGAGAAGATACTCCTGAGAGGCATCAAGTGGAAGCAGCATTTGTAGATGCAGTACTGTAAGCTTTTTGAGATTTGAATATAGTCTGCTTATTTTTGTTGATGCTGTAATGTTTTTGCTAGAGAATCAAAGATCCACAAATTGTAACAACCCTCTCAAAAGCTGATATTTGCATTTCATTTTAACAACTTGGAACACACCTGTTAAATGCAGGCCTAAGTCAAGCTCTCATCCACAAGATGCATTACTGAAGTTGGACAAGGAGCAAACTTTTCTAGATGTAGCTCAAAAGAGTTCTATGTCTGTTTTCCAGCTGGGTTTGTCTAAGCGCAAGTGTTGCCTCTTACTCAATGGACTTGTCTATGATTCAAATGAGGTTGTTTTCTATGTATCGTAAGCAAATTGCATGGCAATAACTGTTATTCTTAGTTTTGGGTTTCCTACTTTCGTCTCCATCTTTGTTTTATTATGCCCTTGTTGACTAAAGGAATACAAACGAAAGAGAAATATCTGAATGACCGAGGACTTCTTTTGGTTTGAGCCGTCCAGCTAGTTTGATTGTTTGTTTGCCAGACATAAATTAAAGGTAAACCACAACAAGTAGTGGTGGATTTGGGGCAGTACTATTAAGTGTATTGTTCAGTTTCATGGATGTTCTCAGTACTTTTTGCTATGTTTGTGAATATTGTAGCTGTTTGGGGCATTGATCATCCAGATAATCACCCAAAAAGATCATAAAATGAGATCTGCATGCTTAATTTTGTAGATTACAATGAGGTGCTATTGCTCGTTAAATTCTTTTTGGCACTGTTTATTCATGACAACTCTGAACACTTCTTAACCAGGAAGCTCTAATGAGCGGTATGAATGATGAGCTACCTAGGATACAGGAGCAAGTCTATTATGGCAACATAGATTCTCATACCATTTTGTAGATTACAATGAGGTGCTATTGCTCGTTAAATTCTTTTTGGCACTGTTTATTCATGACAACTCTGAACACTTCTTAACCAGGAAGCTCTAATGAGCGGTATGAATGATGAGCTACCTAGGATACAGGAGCAAGTCTATTATGGCAACATAGATTCTCATACCGATGTGTTGGATAAACTTCTGTCTGAGGGTAGTGTGCGCCGGTACAATCCCCAGGTAACTTATTATTGAATTTCTATGCATGCATTACAAGGATTTAAAGGCACATGAGGTGTGCCTGCATATTCGAACATATATATTCATCCCTCTTCCTGAAATGAGATTGTCAATTTGTAATCAGTAGAATTGATTATGTACAGATTATTACTGATGGAAAAGTCAAACCGAAGTTTGTGTCACTTGCAAATGCAATTCTAGACAATGAATCTGTTCTTCATGAGATAAGCTATCTTCATTCTCCAGAAAGTAAGCTTTTGAATTGCATTGGCCGAAGTTTGATCTTTGTTTGTATTATTAGTGCTGCATCTAACTTCTATCCATTAAATATTGTAGCTACTGACGACTTGAAACCAGTGACACATCTACTTTCTATTGATGTCACGTCAGCAAAGGGGCTGAAGTTACTCCGAGAAGGAATACAGTATCTCGTAAGTCTTCTCTTGTGAGGCTATGTTATATTTCTCACAAGTAATACTACTCAGCTGGCATTTGACTATGATATGCAGAGAGATGGTTCCACAAGAGCTCGGATAGGTTTACTCTTTCACCCTACATTGACGGCTGCTTCACCTGCCCTTCTCTTTATTAAGATTGTTCAGATCACCACTTCCTCATATAGGTAATGACGTCAGTGCGTTTTATCAATAAGTATACTTGTAGGTGTTGCATTTTATTTGTTGATTTCGTATTTCTTTATGTTTGTCTAATTAGCAGTTTGTTTTCATTTTCATATCCACGTTTGATGATATCGTTACTAAATCTCGTACATCTCGTTCATATGCAGCCACAAGAAAGAAGTGTTGACGTTCTTGGATCACTTGTGCTTCGTTTATGAGCAAGATCTGATTCAAATATCATCTCTACAAATAGAAAGCAGGAAAGCATTTATAAAAAAGGTTATTGATCTAGCCGATGAGGCTTTAGTACCATCCAAGGACTATCAATATCTGCTTGCAGAATATTCTGTTGATGATCTGCAACGTCACTTGAATAAGGTAAACTTCTTTCCAGCTTTGTTGCATTGTGCAAGATGTAAACTGTATTTCTTTTATCTTTATCTTATGGCGTAAATAAAACCAACATTGAGTAATCTGCTCTCTAATTAAAGTCGTTGAGAGCTTTGAAATGTTGTTCAGTAGCTAAAAGTTATGCTTTTGTGCAGGTGGCTATGTTCCTGCAAAAGAACCTTGGCCATGAATCTGCTATGAATGCTGTCATCACCAACGGAAGGGTGGGTTTTCATCCAATATCTATAGCTAATTCTTTTCTACTTTTCCACTTGATAGATTTAATTGTTGTTTCTGTTAGCCAATTTTTTAATTTACTGTGTGGAACTATTCTGCTACCTCAAATTTCGTAATGAAGGTCATCCCCTTTCTCTATGTAAAATGTGGGAATGGAATGTTAGCAGTGTTTGTTCATATGGAAATCGAATGTTTTTTTCTGTTCATACACTTGCCTTGGCCAGAATTTTTATATGGGTTCCAAATTCTAGGTGACTGCCCTTGTCGAAGAAAATGCTTTCTTGTCTCATGATCTGCATTTACTAGAGTCATTGGAGTTCAAGCAGAGAATAAAACATATTTCAGAAATTATTGAAGATTTGAAGTGGGACGAAGTTGACCCTGATACTTTGACAAGGTTATTTTTACTTCTGCTGTCTGTTGTTTTTTGTTATGCTTAGTTTCCAACCAAATGATTCAGGGAAGTTTCAGTGATCTTAAACTTACTGCTGTCTTTTGTCATTTTCTGGTCTCTTCTGTAAGTTTATAGAGACATCTTTGGATGGCAAATTGTGATTGCCCATTTACTTATTTCTTTCAGTGGAATTCTTATATTTTCTCTCCACCCTTTGTTTTTCTTCATCAGCAGACATGACATCTTCTTGTCCTCGGACTCCTCGCCATTTTCAACCCTTCACCTTTTGTTTTGGAATATATTTAATAATTTTAAATTAAAAGACAAAAGGCCAGGCATGCCCAGACTAGACGGCAGCGCCACAAGATACACTCAATACCAGGCCCTGTATGACATTAAGAAATGAAATCCACAATCCAAAATCCTTTCTCACCTTTTTTAAACATCATCTTCTGTTGCCTAGCTTTGCACGTCTTCACGAAAAAAGCAAACAAAAACTTCTAGATGACTAGATAATAATCGCTCCTAGCTACCACTTTCATATGTATTAGGCCTTTAATATATCAGTTGTAGAACATATGTCAAATCAGTCCATGAGTATGGAGGGACTGGAAATATATATTATGTTTCTGTTCTCTTCTGTCAGATGTGGACTGCAGAAGCCAATATTTCCATATGGTACCCCTTCTTTTTGGTAGACTGTAGATAACCTTTATTTATGTCTCCTTTACACGTACAACCATGCCTGTTCTATTAGGTACAGATGAAAATCATTCTTGAATCTCGGATGAAAGACTACTGAGGGCAGAGCTAAGGTAGCTTGCTTCTACTCGATGTTGATGAGACACTGGATCCTTTTTAAGCTGCCCGTTTACCTTAGAACCAAGGTCAAATTAGGGAGTATCTTAGGATATCATCTTAAGTGTCCAAATTCAAAAGCAATGTACTTTGAAATCTACTACCAACTAAGTAAGCTGAACTAGTCCCTCCCTCCACGTGCTGTCGATCTTCGGGACATATGAACATAAGCATTAATTGTCAGAGAACTATAGACATTTTCTCTAGCCAAACTTCCATCAATTAGCTTAGAACAGCACCTCACCTTGGAAACATAGAAGTATCAACCTGTGGGACTAATGTTGAAGGGAGCTTTTGATTCGGGGGCAGTGGGACTCTGGGAGTATACCACTAGACTGAAACACATTCTTTTTAAGTTAGATTTCATCAATTTGTTCAGTGAGTTGATCACTTTGGAAACATGGACAAAACAATCTTTGAGAAGCAGTTCATTAATTTAGTTTATAAATCCCCAGCACACCTTGTGAACTTTGTTACCTTAAACTTTTAACTCAAATTCCAGATAAATGCTCAGATCTGTATAAACTCGAAATTCTTGTTAAGTTCTTCATGTGATTTGCAAGGTGAAAGTACTGTTTTTTACCTGTACTCTGAATCTGCATCACACCAGTAACAGTTGTATTTAATCTTTTGTCACACTTTCTGTACACATAATTGGTACTACCTAGATGATAGATTGTGGACATTTTCTTTCAATAGTTTAATCCTAAGTGTTCTTAGTGATGCATTCAGTTTGTGCTGCTAACTGTCATTTTGGTTCAACTTGCAGCAAATTCATCAGTGACGTCATCATGCTTGTTTCTTCCTCAATGGCTACTCGAGAAAGAAGTACTGAAGGTGCTCGGTTCGAGATTTTGCAGTCATCGTACAGGTTAGGGGCTGTGATGAAAGATCTATGGACATGTTTTGTTATGTACCTAGAAGATTCAGCTCAACAGTGCACCTAGCTTGAAGTGTAAATGAGCTGCAAATATGTTGGGTTCTCGCGTGTACAACACGCTGAAAATCCATGACAATGAGCTGACACATTTTAAAATTTGTGTCAATTGTGTTAATTAATTTAATTGTCATGTCGATCTCAACACTAACCCACTCTTTTTGTATGTCCTGTAATAAGAAAAAACCACAGGTTTATGGAGAAATTGTATTAAAATTTGTGTGAACTTTGTGCTGGATAGCTTGACACCAACTCTAACCCAATTAAGTAACTATATTAGTCGTGTCGGGATCTTGTGTGTTCATGCTGTGGCCACTTTTCTCAGCTAGACTGAGGTTTAACTGCTTCCTAGTAGTCTAAATGTTTTTTTTTTTTTTTCTAACAATTGAATAGTTTCTTAGCTTGGGGGGTTGTCCAAGAGACTTTTCGGGTGATATGCAAAACAATGTCTATCCTAGTGACTTCCGTAAGATGAGCACCGGAGAAGCTACTTTAGTCTTGCACATAACTCACTGCTTTTACTTTAATATCTATCTTACTTCCAATGTCTCATAGTTCGCTCTTTAAAATTCTTGCTTTGCTGGTCTCTTCTTTGAGTTTTGTTGGTTTATTGACTGTCTCCTCTATTTATTTATCCCTTGTTCACAGTGCTGTTGTGTTGAACCACGGAAATTCCAGCATCCATATTGATGCAGTGATCGATCCATTGAGTCCATCAGGTCAAAAGCTCACATCTCTTCTTCACATTTTGTGGAAGTATGTTCAGCCCAGCATGAGGATTGTGCTTAACCCGTTGGTGAGTGATATACTTAGTTGTGATTGAAGCAAAATGGCTCATAAAACTGTCTGTGCTTCTGATTTTTAAAGTAGCAGTCAGTCCGTGCGATTCTTGAAGCAATTTTCATTTTGGGTCATCCATGCGCAGCCTCTCTATGTTTCAATAGGGGTAAGACTTGCGTGCATCCGACCCCCCCTACCCCGCCTCATGGCGGGAGCCTTTAAGGCATTGCGGTAAAGATGTTGTTGTTGTTGTTGGAAGATCACCAGGTTCTTTTCGAGAAGCAATCGAAGAATAACATGGCTGCATAAAAGGCATCTTTGAGTACATTAATTGGAATGATATGATACAACTAAGCCTAGCTTTGCTTGGTGCTAATTTGGAGCGAAAGAATGTGCTCGTATGGCATGGCACACTATATAGCAAGTTCAAGAAGGTGTCTAAACTTTAAAGCATCAAAACCATTTGATCTGACCTCTTATGTAAAAGAGAAGTGACAAGAGATTAGATGGGCTTGGAAGAGAGCTAAAAGAACATTTACTTTGACCTAGTTGTTACTAAATATTAGAAGAATAACTAATCCAATGCTGAGGAGGACTAATTTATACCACCTCTACTACGCTATCTGCTGGTTAGTGGTAAAGGTAAAGGTGTTGTGACTGGTGAGATGGTGAGGAAAGAGTAGTGAGGCTTGAGGGGTTTGTCAAAAAAGACGAAATTTGGGAACTCAATTGATTTGCCAAAAATGGGAAATGGGATGAAAAAGATGGGTCGGTGGGAGTACTTTGTTATGTCCTACCTCCTATATGGAGAGTAATACACAATAGGTTTACTATAATCTACAGGATACAATCAAGTATAGAATAGATATATTAACTCTTTTTTAGATAGTTTCTCTCTGTCTATCTCTGACATTTTTTTCTTTTCATGGCAGAGTTCTCTTGTTGATCTCCCATTGAAGAATTATTACAGATATGTTGTACCATCCATGGTATTGAATTAATAATTTTGGTCTATGAAAAACTGCACTGCACTGTATAAGTATTTCTATTATTAATTGTTTTATTTGGCACAGGATGATTTCAGCAGTTCTGAGTACACTGTGAATGGACCTAAAGCCTTCTTTGCTAACATGCCACTATCCAAAACATTGACGATGAACCTTGATGTCCCTGAAACTTGGCTTGTGGAGCCTGTTATTGCTGTGTAGGTTTTTGTGTTTCTAATTAATTTTCATCCCTTGATCTTTAGACTGCTCAATGAGTTGGGTGTCCGGAAGAGCTTGTCTGGAAATATCTGTTTGTTTTGACTAATATTTTTCCACCTTTAATTATTTTCTCCTGTACCTTCTGACATGTTCTGTGTGTCTAATCTACAGCCATGACTTGGATAATATTTTGCTTGAGAACTTAGGTGAAACAAGGACACTGCAAGCTGTGTTCGAACTTGAAGCCCTTGTTCTTACAGGTAATGTGGCTTTCAGCACAAATTTTCGTTTTGCATTATGAGCCTTTGGTCATATGAGTGTTGCTGATGAAGTCGAAGTGTGTTTTAATAATCTGCTTGTTTTTGCTGTGTTTGTTGATGTGGTCATCAGGTCATTGTTTTGAGAAAGGCCATGAACCCCCAAGAGGTCTTCAGATGATTCTTGGGACTAAGAATGCTCCACATCTGGTGGATACTCTCGTGATGGCAAATCTTGGGTATTGGCAAATGAAAGTTTCTCCTGGTATATGGTACTTGCAGCTTGCCCCAGGAAGAAGCTCTGAATTCTACCTTTTGAATGAAAATGATGGTGGAAGTCAAAGGACCACCTTGTCAAAGCGTATAACCATTGATGATTTACGTGGTAAAGTTGTTCATTTGGAAGTGGTTAAAAAGAAGGGTAAGGAACAGGATAAATTGTTGCTTGATGCAGCTGATGACGACCGATCTCCTGAAGGAAAAAAGGTGAGTTTCAAAACACTCAACGCTTTGTTGAATACTTGCATCCATAAACTGAAAGGGTGTTAGTACTATATCGTTACTTTTGATTGAGCTATTCTGTTACCAGTTTAGGGAGAACCTTTATGGAAATAAGTCTACATGCAAGTGACAGAGACTCTTTAGTCAATACTGGGTACAGGTGTACACTGAGCATTAGTCTTGGATGTTTGTTCGAAATTGATGTGTTTTGTCCGACTGACTTGAAATGAAGGGTCCATATAGCCCTTTGTCTGGGTCGACTAACCGACACGAATATGTGAAATGAAATGTATTGTGCGTGTAACTTAGGTGTTCATGGTGGCTTTCTTTTTATATTCTGTTGCAGGACGGTCAAAGCGGTTGGAACAAAAACCTCCTTAAGTGGGCATCCGGACTCATTGGTGGAACTCAACATGCAAAAAGGACTGACACCCCTGTGCCGGTAGTCCACCTAGCTTCCTTTTTTCCAATTTGGAGCATGAACCCATATGACACTGATTGATGTTCTTTATATAATATTTATCTGTTTTTATATGCTGACAGACATTTAAGTTTAGGTAAACAATAATCATCAAGGACAATTATCTTTAAAAATAATTACTGGAACACAGATACGTGTCTAAAATATGAAGAATCAAACTCTGGTGCTCTTGCCAGATATTAGTCATAAATCATTGCAAAAAGAATTGCCGCCTGAAAATGTTTCTGCAAAATTGAATGCTTCAATTCACCCTGGACTTTATGCCTCGAAATACCCAAGTGATCATTGCTCCTGAAGATCTTTTTTCCTACCTTCATAAGCCTGACTAGATCCTGGCTTGGACCAAAACTGAATGTTCTGGGAGACCACGTACAAGAGTACTGTTTTTAGCAGAAAAAACCTTGTCTACATTCTACTGTGTCAACGGAAGCCAAGCAATTTAGTTTCTGGAGACACTTTATTTTGCATAATGTTAATGCACTGCATATACTGTTACTCCTAACATCAGTGTCATTCAAGATTCTGCACTTGACTGAAATGGCCCTGATTTAGTTCAGCTATAGAATCTCTATTTATTCAAGTCCTTCGTTCATTGTTTATGAATCACTAGATAACAGATATGAACTTCAACTCCTGCAGGAGAGCAAAAATGGCCGTCATGGTAAACCAATTAACATATTTTCGGTTGCTTCAGGACACTTGTAAGTGTAACCATCTCCTAAATTTGGTTTCGTTTCATATTTGCCTATTTGTTTATGTTTTATTTCAAAAAAAAATTCAACTGCTGGTTTTGGGTTGGAATGCATAAAGATTTCTATAGTTTTATGTCGGCAAGTAGGTTTTTCAGCTGACTTGTTATGCGGGAGATTTGCAAGGTCGTAAATCCTGGAATTTTTTGGTCCCACCACCAGTACATTGTAAATGTGAACTCTCTCTGAGCTAACACACGGCATATCTAGACATCTTTTCTGTTTCAATTAAAATTCCCTTGGCGCATGCAGAAGTAGGACCAAAATGAGAATTAGTAGCATAAACTGATGGTCAACATTATTCTTTCAATAACATCTTTAACTTCTGGACTTGTTTCAATAGGTATTGACACAATCTTATATTCCTATGTATTTTAACCCTAAAAAAAAAAAAATTTGTATCTTCGGTTGTGACTCCTCTAAAAACAATAGTTATAAGGATAGAGTGGTAGATAGTTGCTTAAATTAAACACAGTTAAATGACAACAATGGGCTGTTTGGTTCAATTCAAAGAAAGGAAAGGTACTAAGAAAGAGAGGAAAGGAAAGAAAACAAAACCTCCTTAATTCCCCACATTGTTTGGTTGGTAAGGGGAGAGGAATTTGACCATCTCTCCCATTTCAGCCTAAGCCACCCAAGACATCCATCACCCACCAAACCACTCTCTAAACCACCGTAGCCTGCACCATTTAAACACTAAAAGAACCAAAGACCACCTATTTGAAACCTCGGACCCTGTACTTCACGTCTTCACTAGAATAGCTTTATTCGAAGGCCGAACCTTCGCTGAAAAATTGAGCTTATGCTCAAAGCCCCATCATGGTTTTTTGTTGAAGAAATCAGTAAGGCTTAGTTTCCATGTTTCTGGAGTCGAATTCTTTGTGTGAAAGGGATGTTTTCGGGGTCCAGTTCTTCGTGGTGGAGGGTAAGAGGGTAGTCTAGGTGGTCATTGTTGCGTAAGGGTAGGCTGCAAGGAGTGTGTTAGATGGTGGTCATGGGTGCGGATGGGTTCACTGCAACATGCAAGTATGCAACACTACCTAAGGTGACACCCTGGTGGAACATGTGGTTGGTGATTGTACAAAAGGATTTTTATGGGGTGTAAGTGAAACCCTAATATGAGGTAATCCTCAAAACTCTTGGGGGTTTAGGGGAATGAGGGTAGCAGGATCTGGGGCAATTGATACAAAGAAAGCGGGGAAAGGGAATGACTAAAATTAGCAACCACACATCCACAAAGGGAATGAAGGCCTAAATTTCCCTTTCCTTTTCATGAAGCCCTCAAACCAACTCCTCCTAAGTATTAACGGCCAACGCCCTCATCCTCCTTCTTTGGTGAACATGTGTTGCATTCTTGTGGACCATCAAATTAGCTTCTACAGGATATGTAGTGCGTCTTTTAACAAACTGTGTTTGAGGACCATAATTGATTATGATTATGAATGAGAATGTAACACATTAGGCTTCATTATTTTTGGCCTTCTTTCCATGTCATTTGGCTTGTGTGAGCATCTACATTAATGTCTTTGTTTCACTTCTCCTTAATCCAAGTCCATATTTCTGTTGTTCTGCAGGTATGAACGTTTCCTCAAAATAATGATTTTAAGTGTGTTGAAGCACACTGAACGCCCAGTCAAGTTTTGGTTCATCAAAAACTATTTATCTCCACAGTTTAAGGTTGTATAACTTCTTTTTTATGGAACTGGCGGATCATGAGATCAGATGGATTAATTATATTTGTTTACTATGCAGGATGTGATCCCCCATATGGCTCAAGAATATGGGTTTGATTACGAATTAATTACTTACAAGTGGCCCACATGGCTGCATAAACAGGCAGAAAAACAAAGGATTATTTGGGCTTACAAAATCTTGTTTCTGGATGTTATTTTCCCCCTTTCACTTGATAAGGTATATAGCTTAGCTTAATGGTTAACATTTCTTGGTTTCGTGTTTTGGAGTTTAGCTTTGCTTTGTAAAGGACACATATTTAGTAATGTGTGAATTTGCAGGTTATATTCGTTGATGCTGATCAGATTGTCCGGGCAGACATGGGCGAGCTTTATGACATGGACATTAGAGGGAGACCTCTAGCATATACGCCATTTTGTGATAATAACAGAGATATGGATGGCTATAAATTTTGGAAACAAGTAGACCCTTTGGCTTTTGCGGCTAAATTTTTTCTGATTATGTTATTATAGCATTTTCATTTTGGGTCATCCGTGCGCAGCCTCTCTATGTTTCAATAGGGATAAGGTTTGCGTGCATCCGACCTCCCCCCCCCCCCCCCAACCCCGCCTTATGGCGGGAGCCTTTAAGGCACTGGGGTTAAAGATGTTGTTGTATGTTATTATAGCATTTGTAATCACAATTCGAGCATTTCTTGTACAGGGATTTTGGAAGGAGCACTTGCGAGGAAGACCCTATCACATCAGGTGGAAGTTCATGGTTGAATTACATTATCTATATATTATCTGTATAGAATCATTTTATTGAACTATGCATCTTGCAGTGCACTGTACGTTGTAGATCTGGCAAAATTTCGACAAACTGCAGCAGGAGATACCCTCAGAGTATTTTATGAAACTCTTAGCAAGGATCCGAATAGTCTTTCAAATCTAGATCAGGTTCGTAATTTCTTGATGGTTGTTTCGTTTTAAAATAAATTCTAAGTCTGTGCTTCGGAGTTCGGTCAAATGCCATTCAAAGCTTAAAACAGTAAATCAAACTACTCCTCGTCAAAAAAAAAAAAAAAAAAAAAAAAGAACGGGGTAAAACAAAGTGCTTGGTGACCCACTTCGCTAAATAGAACTTTTCTTCAAAAAAAAAAAAAAGAAGCATGCTATCATGTGTTTGTACATTATACTGAAGATGATATCTGGCCATTTTTCAGGATCTCCCAAACTATGCGCAGCATACGGTGCCTATCTTTTCTCTACCCCAGGAGTGGCTCTGGTGTGAATCATGGTGCGGTAATTCTACAAAACCTAGGGCAAAAACTATTGACCTTTGCAACAATCCAATGACTAAGGAACCTAAGCTTCAGGTAGGGCAATTGATTTTTCACTTTCTACAGACATGTTACTCACATTGATATTTGTTTAATGCTTTTACTCTTTTCCACACAAAGGGGGCTAGAAGAATTGTAGCTGAGTGGCCAGATCTCGACCTCGAGGCAAGGCGATTCACTGCTAAGATTACAGGTGAAGAAATGGATCGTCCAGAGTCTGCCCCACCATCGCTGGAGTCTGAGAGTGTGAAACACATTGATGGTTCAGCGCAAACTGATACGGAGTCCAAGGATGAGCTGTGATAGTTCTAGGGGAAATTTATTCAAGGGAAAATCATTCAAGCACCACTGATGTTTAACATCGAGGGTTCGAGGCCCCTGCCTGTCCTGGTACATGACTACAAGATGAAGGGAGGACATGAGACCTAAACGACCGGTCACAGCTGATTATTCAAACATTAAGAAATATGAGCCCATTGTTACACTTAGAACTTCATAGACGACACCATTTGCTAGGAATTTTGTTGGGTTATTTTACATACCCTACTATAGTTTAGTACAGTAGTAGAATAGTTGATGTGGATGTAAAATTGGAGAATGTGCATGTTCTCTGCTCAAGTGTTCAATAGTAATTCGGTGCCCATCCGTTCCCAATTAGCAGAATAATCAATAATTGAGTAGAGACCCCATCAAAATACCCGATATTCTGCGCCTTTTTTTTTCCGGTACAGGACGAAAGGGGGTAGACAAACGTGCAGGTGCCCTCTGAAAAACTCCGAAGGGTATACCCAACGCCCTAAAAACCACGCAACTAAGTAAGACACATTTGTGTGTGGTGAGAGGAGCTCAGAGACATACTCTCAAGTATGATACTCAGTTTAGCGGGATTTGAACCAAAGTCCAAATCAATAGAATTCCACTCTTTAACCATTGCGTTACACCTCACGGGCTTCATGTACCACTCTACAAAGTTAAAAATCGATCAATTTTTCATCATAAGACCATCTCTTCCCACTAGACTAACGCCGTGCCAGTCTAAACCAAAACAATTGTTTTCTTTTGACGAATGTCTTTTTTTTTTTTTTTTTTTTCTCTCTTCGGAAATCATGTTTATCTTAGTTTTTAGTGATCAACCAAATCCTTCTAACTTCTCAAGACTTGTAAATTATAACATCTAGAATAAGGATTTTGCCGGATCGCCTCTATGCTGTTATTTACCAAAATAAAATTATTAGGATAGCGAAATGAGGTGAAATAGTATACCCTACTATTATTAGTAGTCTGCGATAAGGCGGTCTTATGTCATAAATACAGTTAGAGGCTAGTATATGATAATGAAGTGAACCCATATAAAAAAATAACTCACGACACATATTAGATACTCCATGTTGCTCTCCAACACGTCCTGTTGAAAAAATGAGACTAAAACTCCTTCACCAACCTTCATTTTTCTAGCACTCGTTGCATTTTTCTAGCACTCGTTGCTGCTTAGCTTGGCCTTCTTTGATCTCTCTCTATTAATTTTAGTACAAAAATGGATACAGAGGTATTTCCATATGGTAACTTCACGTCTTCTAGCTCTAAGAGATCACCAGCGTCCCGAAGAAGCTACCCTGTTCAGCATGAGTTAGAAGATGAAGATTCAGCATCTTCGCTCAACTTACGAAATTTATCAAAGATAGTTCTCCCTCCGCTTGGTGTTTCTGGTTATAGTGACAATAATGCTACCTCCAATAAGTGGGTTATATCCCCACTGAGTTCACAATACAGGTATACTACCTTACACTTTTTTTTCATTCATAAGTTTTTGGATTTTCCGTTCATAAGGAAAATGGTTAGTACTAAGATTAAGGTGAAATCTTGTAAACAAAAACTAAAAAGTTCCACTTAATTTTAAGTGAGTGTCACAATTGCATAGTCTTAATCTAATGTATATATATAAAAGAGGGATTTTTGAAGAGCATAGAGAGAGTCCATCATTTGAGAAATACTCAGAGAGTTTAGTGTATAGTGAAAGAGTATGTAAGAGAGTTTAGTGTATGGTGAAAGAGTTTATATTTATCATTAAAAATAAATAATAAATACTAAGAGAGTTTAAAAAATGGGAAATATCCACATTTTATTATTAACAACTCACAATCCACATATAGAATCTTTATTTTCGTTAAACTCTTTCATAAATGTATCTAATAGATTTACGATATAATCACTCATAACATTGGTTACGTGTATCAGAAAATTTCAAAACATATATCATTAGATTTGTTTCGAAATGTATCTCAATTTGAGACCCATTTACATACTTTTCCGATATGCAGAACAATTCAGTTACCCCGTATACATTTAGTAGAGATTTGGTCTTTTTGAAAAGTTTAGAGAGAGTCTAAAATAACAGAAATGGGGAGAGAGTCCAAAGAGTTTAGTGTATGGTGAAAGAGTATACAAGATAATACAGATTTATCATTTAAGATAAGATAGAGTCCAAAAAAGTAGAAGATAAATTCCACAGTTAATCATTAAAAATTCACACGGATATTCTCATTTTCGTGAATTTCTTACATAAAGCTATATTATATAATTGAAACACGGTGTAATTGATCATACAATTGGTAATGTGTATCAGAAACTTTTGAAACATATATTATTTTATTTGATTCGAAATGTATTTCAATTTGAGATCCATTTATACATTTTTCAATATGCAATGAATATAGATGAGAAATATTGTTGTATAATTTAAAACACAAGTAAGCAACATCACAACAATTGTTATGGATTATTTTAATTCAAATAATAGCATAGTTGGTTATAAACATAAAAATTATTAAGAATGATATAATATTTGAACCGTGCAACGCACGGGCTTAAAACTAGTTACTATCTAAAAATTAGTTAGTCTATAATTTAGTTAATGGTAATGCCTTGAGTTCTAATCCATTATTGTAAGTCAAAGTGGTTTTGACTTCTAACAGAAACGATCGAGTAAACAAATACATAATTCGAAAATGATCAATAAATTATGATAATCTTATACGGTACCAATTACACTAAATTTAGTGTTAGCTAAAGACTTACAAGTAACCAAATATTAGATGCATTTGATTATGGACGTACGATAACGCAATCATTTTCCGGCCATGTATGACAATATGCATAAAGGTGATATGACCATACGCATTATCGGGGTACGTTGTTATTTTTCATATGGTTATTATATATGCTGGTTGAATGCAAATTAATTTAGATTTTGGAACCGAGTCTTTTGTCGTTATTATATTGTACGTTGTTATCCGCAACAGAATTTAATAGTGGAGCATATAGATGAAGGACAAAGTCTATATAGAGTTAGATAGGACTAATACGGGAACGATTAATTCAAATAATGGTCAAAAAAAATAAAATTTATCAAAATGGGGTTGTAAAAAACTTATTTATCGAAATGGGGTGCACGTAGGCTCGGATACTTGGGAACCTGAAACTCGCCATGGCGCGTGGCGAGTTTGACAAACTCGTCATGGCGCGTGGCGAGTTTGACAAACTCGCCATGGCGCATGGCGAGTTTGACCGTTTTTACTCTGTTGACTGATTAATTCGGGGGAAGATGGTGAGGACAAACTCGCCACGCGCCATGGCGAGTTTCAAGCTCCCAGGTCAAACTCGCCACGCGCCATGGCGAGTTTAGACTCCCAGGTATCCGAGCCTACGTGCACCCAATTTCGATAAATAAGTTTTTTACAACCCCATTTTGATAAATTTTATTTTTTTGAGCATTATTTGAATTAATCGTTCAATACCATACGGAGTATTAATTACACGTAGAATGTGTATGGTTAACATTGCATGATCAAGCAGGTGGGCTGATGAGAAAGCTTGAACATGACGATCAAAGAGTCCTACGTATACGGCATGGTCCCAGATATTGGCTGGTGTTGAGTGCTGTGAAATTACGCGGGCCTGGGCCACACCCGTAAAGAGAAGAGATAATCCACCTGATAAGCCCAAGGAGGTTCCATCCTAAAACCAATTGGCAATAGGAGGAGTAACTCCTTGGTTTATATGGTAGACAAATCTCTTCTATTTTTCCAATGTGGGACACTCATATGTGGAGTATTTTGGGTGTCACTTTAACAAGTGCGAACACACTATATTATTTTCACGTAGTGTCGAGTGTAGACCCTCTTTCCCTTTCCTACATGTCGTTGCATTAGTTTCCTACTGTAATCAATTACTATGACACCTTCACCTTGACGTAGCTAGCCTGCTATTTCTAGGAAGAATTTACGATTGCATACGTAACTGGGTTTCTGATTATTTAGAAAACCAACAAATTGTTATTATTAGACCAAGTCTTGGACTCTTGGGATGAAATAGTTTTGCGGGCTTCTTATTCGTGATGGTTACTAATTAGTATGCAAACCTTAATTAAGTAATATAGTCTTATACACATGTAAGTTGAGCTCAAAATAAATTGGGAAGATCAAATATCATAAGATTTTCGAATTTCTCGACTTTTTGATGAGAACTAGAAATGGAAGCCAAGATTTTATGAGACCCATAGACCACAAGATGGGTAGTATATGCTTTAGACAATGATAGTTCATAAGTGGCACCCTAAGTGCATACCACAATAATTAAGAATATTTTGCCATTTGCTTATTATGTGTTCAGAATCACGTTATGAAGGTTTGAGTTATGTCATTTTAAATGAATTTTTGTACATTGACTAATCAAACAATAGTGATGCATATCTTATCTATTTTAAAATTCTCCACTATTGGTCAAAGAATATACTTGTGATACCAAAGAATACCGATTCTGCAATACTTTGAAATTTGAAATCCACTTTCAAAATTGAAGTTTTCTATCTATTCACGTTTAGATTAGCTTATATGGGTCATTATACATGTGAGTAATTAAACTTTTGACTAACGAAATGGTGATTAGATCTATAATTATAGGGAGTATATATACATATTACATACTAGGGTCATCGTATGGTATGTTAATTTTTGTTTGTTGTATATTTTCAGTAATTTGTTGTGTTGTAGTTTATTTGTTAATTATCTGGCCTTTCTTAAGTTATTCTTGACACTAGTTTGTGAAACAAATCCGAAGACATACAGAAAGAAACAAGAAAAACAAATTGGACATATCTAATATACTAGTTTTTACACCGTGCTACGCACGGTTTTCGTTGATTAGGTTGTTTGATTTTATGCGTAAATTAGTGAAATAGAGATATTACAATATTAGTAAGCGACTTCTTTAATCTTCGTCAAACCGCTTAATACTAATTCTTCTATTTATTACCCCACATTTTTTTTATTTCAATATTTATTCTCACCACGGTTATGAATAATATCATATACCACGATTTATATCAATCACCCCTAAATTACAAAAATAGATAGATTAATATCATAGTGATCAATATCCTTGTCCCTTCCCGTCTTCATTGAGTAGTGTGGATAAAATTGTCACAAAAAATAATTAGTGTATTTGGTTTTATACGTAAATCGGTAAAATAGAGAGATTACGATATTACTCATCCTTGTCTTTGTTTTTCTCCAAACTGCAACATACCGATTCTCGTATTTTTCTCTCCACTTTTTGTTATTTTAATATTTATTCTCATCACGATTATGAATAATATCATATACGACGATTTATGTTAAACCCCCTATAAATTATTTTGATATTTCATTTCATATATATATTTATAATCTCAACATTAAATGCCTTTACATATAATTATGTTAACCAAAAAATCAATTGTCTTAGTGGTTGAAGTGTTTAAATGCAATGTTGAGATCTCAGGTTCAAACACGTGAGGTGGAGGATGACGTGTCGCGCCCACACGGTTTCCATCCAATATATATATATATATATATATATATATATATATATATATATATATATATATATATATATATATATATATATATAGATCATAAAATCTTTAAGTAATAGCAAATAAAAACCGTATTAAAATGAGTCCGAGGAAGATTATTTTAGTATGCTACGGAGTATATATCTTCGACAATCGACAACGGTGTTATACCACACTTATCGTATCATTTTAATTTGTAGGTGTTGGGAAACATTGATGGTGGCGTTAGTGGCATACTCAGCATGGGTGTACCCATTTGAAGTTGCATTCATGAAGTCGTGTCCGATAAGAGGACTCTTCATTACCGACAACGTCGTTGATGTCTTTTTTGCCATCGATATCGTCTTGACCTTTTTTGTCGCTTACTTTGATTCTAGAACGCAGCTACTTGTGTGTGACTCCGCCAAGATCGGTCGAAGGTCAGTATTAATCGTCTGCCCTTTCTTGATGTCTCGCGCAAGACGTCGTCGAGCCAGTATTGTTTAGACCAAAAAAAAAAGAAAACAATCTACTCCATGCTCACTATAACTTTTAATCTAGTCTAGTGTTAGTTTGGCGAGTTGGCAAATACCTGAAAACGTGAATATTTACTTAATTTCAAATTTGTCTTTTTGTATAAAAGATTTAAAATTCATTCATAACTTTCTGAATACGTCACTGATTATATTTGTAGGATTACGTATTAAAAGAGAATTGATTAATTACTCGATGATGAATGGTTGTGTAATAATGTGTAGATATTTGTCAACATGGTTTGTGATGGACGTAGCATCGACAGTACCATATGAAGCATTAGCGTTCTGGATTACTGGGAGATACAAAGTGAGTCTTTCTTATTCGTTTTTGGGATTATTCCGTTTTTGGAGACTCAGGAGAGTCAAACAGTTCTTCACCAGGTACACTACTAGCTACGTTTATGCATTATTATTCATATTCTAAATTCTTTAGTTTCAAATGTTGAATCATTCATGTTCTCCCAGCCCATTATTTTTTGTTCTTTTTATTATTAGCTTTGTTTCTTAATTATTATTCCCTTATTATGTAATTGTAGACTTGAGAAAGATATCCGATTCAGCTATTTTTGGATCCGGTGCGCAAGACTACTCTTCGTAAGTAACAAGTCTAACAACTAATTACAGGTTTCGATCAAATAAAATCAAAAATAAAGAAGAGATCAATAGAACTCACGCACATTTCCTTTCATTTAATTTTACGGTTCAAACATATACAGTATATATAACTCTTATCCACATTTCGATATTTTTCACAAAAACTTCCAATTTAATTGGTTAATACGGGTCGGAGACTCGGAGATGAAGATCGAATATTAATTTGTTTGTTGAGCCATGCAGGTCACACTGTTTCTAGTACATTGTGCTGGGTGCCTGTACTACTTGCTAGCTGACCGATATCCGCACGGAGGGAAGACATGGATCGGAGCGATGAACCCGAACTTCAAGGAAACGAGTCTGTGGGTGCGCTACATATCAGCCATCTACTGGTCAATCACCACAATGACCACTGTTGGTTATGGTGACGTACATGCTGTCAATACTATTGAGATGGTCTTCATCATCTTCTACATGCTCTTTAACTTGAGTCTCACTTCCTATCTCATCGGAAATATGACCAATCTTGTCGTTGAAGGAACCTGCCGTACCATGGAATTTGTAAGTCAACTAATACTGACTTATGCGCTTACTGTGGGTCTGTGACATATTTCACGTACGTCATCTTCAAGCAAACTGCGTTTGTCTATTAGGGAGTCTAGATTAAGGTGTCTTCTTGTAGAATAAATTCTCCATGCATGTAGTATGTCAATTAATGATTTATTTGTCGACTTTGGACAGAGAAGTAGCATTGAAGCAGCATCAAGCTTTGTGAACAGAAATCATTTACCCACAAGACTGAAGGAGCAAATTTTGGGGTACATGTGCTTGAGGTTTAAGGCAGAAAGTTTGAATCAATTCCAACTGATTGAGCAACTTCCTACTTCCATCTATAAAAACATCTACCAACATTTATTCCTACCAACTGTTGAGAAAGTCTACTTATTTGATGGTCTCACAAAAGACACTCTCCTAGTACTGGTACGTAAGACAATTTTGTATGCACGCTACCGATATTTTTGGTTGCAGTCGTTCTATACAACTAGTTTGCATACCCGTGTCACGCCCGTGCTATATATTTATATTGTTTATACTCACTGTATAAGAAAAATGTTGGCTTATCTTTGTTCTAATAAATTACCATAATGATTATATTTCATAAATTAGTTATACTATACTACGGCTTATCTTTGTTCAAATAAATTACCTTAATAATTATTTTCCATAAATTAGCTATATTATACTACCTTATGATAATTTATTACCATATTTTAACCGATAATTATATTTAATGTTATTTTTATGTTCTATCCAATTAATAAATGTCAAGTGTCGTTCGGAAAGATTTGGTTTTAGGTTTTAATATATAGTACTAGTTTTAAGCCCGTGCGTTGCACGATTCAAATATTATATCATTCTTAATGATTTTTATGTTTATAACAAACTGTCCTATCATTTCAATAAAAATAATTCATAGCAATTGTTGTGATGTTGCTTACATGTATTTTAAAATCTTGATCGATTAAAAAATAAAACAAAAATACAAAGTTCTCTAGATTGTTCATGTTTAAATTATACAAACAATATTTCTTATCTATACTCTTCAAAAACACCTTTTTTTTAATAGATATAATATATAAATTCGATTGTAATGATTAAGCATTACTTATCGGAAAAATTTTAAATGGATCTCGAATTGAAATTCATTTCAAATCAAATAAAATGATATATGTTTCAAAAGTTTCTGATACACTAACCAATTGTATGATCAATCATACCGTGTTTCTATAATATAGTGTGAATGTTTAATAATTAACCGTGTAATTTATCCTCTCATTTTTTGCTCTTTCACCATACACTAAACTCTTTGAGTAGTTCTTAAATGATGGACTCTTCATTTTGCTCTTTCACCATACACTAAACTCTTTGAATAGTTTTTAAATGATTGACTCTTTTTTTTCCGCTCTTTCACCATACACTAAACTCTTTGAGTATTTCTCAAATGATGGACTCTCTTTATGCTCTTCAAAAATCACTCTTATACCAAAAAATGAACAGATATTTAAATTCCATTTCAAATCTTTCATGAGTGCGTTGCACGGTACACATATTATAATGTGTATGATAATTCTTATTATATTATACAATAGTTACTCGTTGAACATATTTCTTCGATAGTCAGATGTAGTGTTTATATTTTGTTTGTTGAGTTTAGTTTAGGAGTAGCCACTATCATTTTTGTAATTTTCGCTAGATGATTGCTGATTAATGCATTTCTATCAAACATATGTAGAATGAAACTCATTTTAAATTAAAATTTCAAAATTGGTTCAATGAGTTATATGTATTAATTTTCTGATATATAAAATGAAAGTTAGACTAATTATGTCGTGTCACATTAAATAACTTTCAAATTGCAATTTTATGAATGTATGGAGTCTGGTTAATAATTGTTGTGAGAATATTTCATTCTTTGGACTCGGTCACCATTTCTCTTATTTTGGACTCTCTTTAAACTTTTTTCTTTTTTTTAAAAAACAAATCTCTACTAAATGTATCCGAAGTAATTGAATTCTTTTGCATATCGTAAAAATGTGTAAATGGATCTCAAATTGAGATACATTTCGAATAAATATAATGATATATGTTTTCGATGACTACTGATTAATGTATTCTATCAAACATATGTATAATGGAACTCATTTTAGATTAAAATTTCAAAATACATTTAATGAGTCATATGTATTAATTTTCTGATATATTAAATGAAAGTTAGGACTAATTATGTCGTGTCATATTTAAATAACTTTCAAATTGCAATTTTATGAAGGTATAGACTCTGTCTAATAAATGTTGTGAGAATCTTTCATTATTTGGACTCTCTCACCATTTCTCTTTTTTTGGACTCTTTTTTTTTGTAAAAAAAAAAAAAAAAAAAAAAAAAAAATCTACTAAATGTATACGGAGTAACTGAATTGTTTTGCATATCGTAAACATGTGTAAATGGATCTCAAATTGAGTTACATTTTGAAACAAATCTAATGATATATGTTTTGAAATTTTCTGATACATGTAACCAATGTTATAGATGATTATGTCGCAAATTTATTAGATACATTTATTAAAGAGTCTCACAAAAATAAGGATTCTCTATGTGGATTATTAATAATTGTCCATTTGAGTTGTTAATAATAAAATGTGGGTATTTCTCATTTTTTTTAAACTCTCCCGGTATTTATTTTTTGTTGGACTCTCTATCGGCTCTTCAAAAATCTCTCTTTTATACCAACATACCAACATGTACGATTTGTCACCAATTTTGCAGACTATTATTGCTGACATGAAATTTCAGTACACGTTGATGAAAGTTCTTGACCTACTGGTAACACATTGCGAAAACTTTCTCAGATGTTCTTTGTTTGATATCTGCAGGTTGCAAGTATGAAGGCAGAATACCTGCCTCCAAGAGATGACATAATAGTGCAGAATGAAGCACCAGAAGACATTTATATCATTGTATCTGGAGAAGTAGAGATGATTGATTATCAAAGTGACAAAGAGTTTGTTGTTGGAGCACTACTCCACGCAGGAGACATATTTGGGGAGATTTCTGCTATTTGTTCTGCCCCTCAAACCTACACGTTCCGAACAAAAACACTTACACAACTGCTCCGATTAAAAACGTCTGATCTCATAGATGCTATGAGGGTGAAACAAGAAGATAATGTCGTCTTGTTCAAGAATTTTCTACAGGTTAGTCCAACACTACAATATTGTTCAGTTTCTTAAGCTTTACTCAATCCCGCCCCACTGCACAAGCCTACTCCAGATCAAGTCATCAAACAATCAGTTTTAAGCTTTAACCAATTTTATCTGAACCACTGTCAAAAAGAAATTCCTATCTAACACTGGTTTCTCCTGCAGCGCAATGGGAAACTAAAGATATTTAATGCAGGAGATTGGCTCTTCCAAAAGGGGGCCTTTGCATCCATGCCTGCTGCTACAGCCACTGAAGGCGTCACACACGAAAACAGGGAAGGAAATGCAGAGCAGAAGACAGGGGAAACGTATTATCATCCAAGAGTGAGCATATACAAGGGCCATCCTAAATTAAACAACTTATCATACGATTGTTCAGCGACAGGAAAGCTTCTCAGGTTGCCGAGCTCACTCGAGGAGCTCAAAATTATTGCTGGTAATTCTTACTAGTATTTCTTTGCAGTTACTCAACTTTCAAAAAACAAATTCAATTTGGCGGTCTGTTAACTTTCTGGGGTGATTTTGGTGTCTCCGTTTCTTCCGTCAGTTAACTTTCCCCATATCCTCTTCTCTCTCCTCATTTATTCCTCTCCATACTGCTCCTCTTGAGTCCTTTATCATCTCCATGTTTATCTTAAATTCTTCATTTTCTTCCCATCTTCATCAAAAATTTGCCATATTCATCGGTCTTCATCATCTTCATGGTTCATCATTCATCATCATCTTCACTGCGCCTACTTCATCAACATCACCTCGCTCCACCGCAACCGCCCCCGTCCATAGCTACTTACCAAGTGATTTGGGGGATTTTTTCCGTTTTTATTTGGGGACTTTTCTGGGTTTATTTGGGGAATTTTTCGAATGTTGTATTTTGGGGATTTTTTCTTATTCTAGGTTTTCTGGGTTTAATTAGGGATTTTTTTGGGTTTGATATTTTGTCTGGGTTTGACACGGCGGTGGAGTGCGTGTTTTGATCGGCGGCGGTTATTCGATGATAATTATGATTTTGATCGGTGTGATGATTGATCGAGATTGATCGCCGGTTGTTGAAGATGATGATTCAATTGAGTGTACCCCATCAAAAGGCTGAAAATTGAATTGGGGATGGATAATTTGAGGAGGATAAAAAATTTGGTAAATTTTCCTCTTTAATTTTTTTTTTCTTTAAATTTGTTTTTTCAGAAATCCAGATATGGGGGAAATTTTGAAAAGTTAGTTTGGGCATTTTTCTGGGTTTTATTTGGGTATTTTTCTGGGGTTGATAAATTGTCGAAAAGTTGGATGTTTGATTTTTAGAATTAAAACAAAGGCGTGTTTGGTAAATTTCGAGTTTTATAAATTTTCTAGGTTCATCATTCACAATTCCCAACCCCCCCCCCCCCCCCCCTTTAATTGGATTCATTTTTATTGTAGTTGTTCATCATTCTTAATTTTTGAATTAGTTGTTATGGATTTTTTTTTTTTTTTTGCGATTCAATGTTTGGAGTTTTTAATTTTGTGTTTTTGATAGTTTTTTTGAGGATTTGTGACTTGAATGGCTTGTAGAATTGGATTGATTGATTTTTCTGGAGTAGATTTAATTAAAGATCAAAATTTTGGTGTATAAAAGTTCGTTAACTTTGCCATGAATTAACAGAAGTGGATGGAGACACCATTTTGGTGTATAAAAGTTAACACCAAATTGATTTTTTTTTTTTAAGTTGAGTAACTGATTTGAGGCTTAACTCAATATAATTTTTAGCGGTTTAACTATCTTGAAGTATTTTTTGTTTACTTATGGCACACAGGTTGGAAGTTTAATGTTGATCCAGCGAATGTAACACTTGTAAATGACGAAGGTGCTGAAGTTGATTCGATTGAAGTGATTAGAGATAACGATAAATTATTCATCATTTAGAAGAAAAACAGTCTAAAGAGCCTGATTTACTTGTAACTTGTAAGACCAGACTACAATTTGAAGAATGTATGCAGTGTGCATGAAAAATTACTATGTTCATGTTTCCGGCCGCATGTATATAAGTCAAATGTAGGGTAGATTGTACGAGGTAAGAATAACTGTTGCTAGCCATAGTCACAACTTCGACGAACTGATTACATAAAGTCATAAACTAATTATTTGCATAAACCACGAAGGTGCAATGATGACAAAGTATTACGTGTTCTTACTTTTTGTAAAAAAAAAAAATATGATGATAACGTACATCCCAGACGGGATCTTCTATTCAATTCAATAGACCAATGAATACAACCAAAAAAGTTGGAAAGCTTTCCCAGGAATTCTTTGTTACACATATATGATCATTCAGCACACAGCCTTCCCTAATCTTTCAAACCAAAACCTGTCAGAGCAGGCAGTAAGAGGACCTCTTTTCGGCCAAGGACAGTACAGACGGACAGGCACTCAACATTGAAACATCAGCTATATGGAACAGTAAGGCGTGCACTCTTGGTTCGTCTTGCCCATTTTTACCCACAGAAATTGGGGCCAATGAAGGTCAGCTTTGCGCATCATTTCAGAGCTTGCTACTTATTAGACTGCAAAAATGGAGGGATGGATGATGTTCCGAAGATTATGCTGAAGTTGTCACTTTTTTCCTCACAACTCGTTTCTTTCGTGGTTTAGGGGCAGCATCAGACTCTGTAGAAGAATCACCATTACTTTGTGGAAGCCCAAGAAACCCAAGGCCTGAGACAATGGTGTTTTTTGAAATGAACCAACTTGAATCCTGTTTAGCCTCAGGAGTCCGGTTGTAAGCCTTCAAGAGGTTGTCAGACTGAACAAGTCGATCTGCCTCAATTCCCAACCAGGCTAACCGTGAAGTCTCCCCTATCTGAACATTCATGATTCTGGACACATTGAAACTCAACGATGAGGATACACAGACTCTACGAACACCTAGGACGCCAAAAAACATCTATCACCCAAGCATTTCCGTGTCCAACACTACGCTTTAAAATGCATACCAGACAAACCATGTCCATTTTAATATCTATATTTATTTAGCGTGGACACTAATACACATCTTGGGACACTCTAAAAATCTAAAGTCTAACATAAAGTTTAGATGGAAATCATAATATCTATAGTCAAAATATGATATTTCTCATAAGTTAGTGTCTTTTCGGACCTCGTCTGACCTAATCAAACTACAACACTTTCAGAATAACATAATAAACACTTGAGATAACATACATAAATTTATTATTTCCATCATGTACTCGTGTCCTATTTTTTTTAACGTACAGTGTGACATTTCCACATCATGCCCGTTTCCTTATAGGTGCAACCTAAACAAATCCTACACTTGAAGGCAAATTTCGGAGGGCAAGGAGCAAAAGGACTTGCTCAAAACTCAATGCTAGTAATAAGGGGTTTTATGTCTTTAAACTAAACAATCAATGGAAGCTTACTACGGAGGAGAAAGTGCACACAGATAAGGTATCTGCTAATGGAAAATTACGAAATGGTACTCAAACGAATGATGACAAGGTGAAAACTAGAACAAGATTCAGCAGTTTCACTTTCGGAGTGGAAGAAGACAGTGGTCCTTTTGGATGTACGGGTATATTGCTCACTAAGGTTAGGCCACAACCCACAAGTGTCAGACATGAGTACGTGTTGCCGTGTTAGGAGTGTCCGCTATTTTGATAACAAGTTTCATGTCTTTCGCCTAGCATGGAGTCTCAAAGTGTAGTGTAGTATCGGGACAAGTGTCTTGTCAAGCACGTGACTGGCCAGATTTATGGAGTGTGAAGAAGTCGGATAAAATAAAATTTGTCCAACTAAAACCTGCTATTGGACTTCCACAACCCTAGCAATCAGCAACAAAGAAGTCTGGATAATAGAGGATACAAGGAAGCTACAAACCTCAAAGCTGTGCTGAAAAAGAGTCCCACTCCAATAACATCGAAGTAGCTGGATAATCCTCTATCAACACCACATAAAAGCTGATAACGCAAGTTAGCATACAGCCCGAGGAAGGCACCTGTGCCAAGTGCATTCGACCTAACAGATGGAGTAGTTACTGACAGCCTGCAAAAGGGAGAAAACATTGCAAATATTCATGTAAGACTGGCGATTTTGACAGAAAAACAAAAGCTTCACTCAAGAAAAAATTGCCAACCTTCCATCTTTTCTATTGGTGCAAACACTTGTCAAAGCACCTTGCACTGCACCAGCAGAAAGCCCCACAAAGCACAATTCTGCAGCCTTGTAGAAAAATGAATGGACCCGTTTTTGCAAGTCGAATTCTCTTTGATGATAGCTTTTTTCAAATACGTTATTTGGGAGTTTTTGCAATGTATTCTGAAGGTCAAAACGGAACGTGTTTCCATATGATCGACAAGGTGCAAGTGACCAAACAACTGCAGCATTGCACGCCGCTGCTGTCAGCACATTGATAAGAGCTAGATCCCATTCCTGCTTTATCCTGCAATTGCCAAAGCACAACACAGCGAAAACTATCGGAAAAGGAAGGATTTCTTAAAGAGGACATATTACTAGAAGACTTCAGTACAAAAAAGTTCAAGCATAGTCTACCTATTCTTGCGATTCTTTATTTCCCACCAAGTAGAGCAACCAATAGTGGTAGCCTGCTCTAAAAGAAGTTTATACAAGAATGCTGGGTCGGCAAGCATCCTGCAGAATGTAAGCTGAATGAATGAGAATTACTATGTCCTCTCCCACATCAAAATATAGACATACTGAAGACATTTGTTAGAATTCAGAACAACAGCAAAGCCTTAAATTTTCAGAACTCAAGAGGGGGACAATAATGAAGAGGTCCAACTTTAGCAAGAAGAAAACCGTCCACATCAAATTACACCTATGATCGTCCCCCATGGAGTTATATGGTTCCTAACCACGGTGGTTCAGAAGACATGCACTCTGTGCAGCCTTTGCGATTACCTCTAGGAACCTCTCATCTTTGAATATAGATAAAACCAAAATAATGATCAAACAGCAATGAACTCTGTGTTCCTTGGCCAAAAAACAAAAGAAAATAAAGGTTTTGAGATACTTATTCAAGAAAACAAAGAGAGCAAAGTTCCAAGAAATCTGCCAAAACTAGTCACTGGCTCACTGCGCACCATATACGAGGGAACAATGAGGAAGCTTGGTTTAGAATACGTGGGCAAAGTATACATGTCTACTTACTGGTATTAAGATTTAAGACATCCTTGTGAACTTATTATTAGGAACTGAATAGCCAAGTAGATGAACCGCAAAATAAGCCCATCAAAAGAGTTATTAACTAACAATAAAAATTTTGCGAAGTTTCCCAGTGGCTTGAGAAAGTTACAGCTCTTCAGAGAAAGTTAGGGTATCAAATCCCTACCGTCTTGAGGAAGACAACTACGTTACTGAAGGATGGTAGGTTCGTGTTTCAGGATTCTTCAGGCTAACAAATCAAGGATCTAAAGAGCTTTACCTCCCAATGAATGCTCGAGATATCCCTTGCGGAAGGCCACGTGCAATAGCTCTAATTGTGGTCGGTCTGGCATTAATTGCTAACAGTTTGACCATTTGAGCAGAGCTAACTAAACCCTGCAGCAAAAGATATATTAATGTCTACATCCTGAATCTCATTTAATGGAGAAATACTGAACAGGTATCGGTTAATCACCATCTCATACGCTAGCCTGAACCCTTCTGGAAGATCCATCATGGTTTTCTGCCACTCATTCAGCACAGCATCCACAAATTTTCGATCAAAAAGCTGAAACATGGAAAAATAATCATTAAGCATAGAGTCCCCAAAACAATGTTTGACAATTCAGAAACCAATTCAATCATGACAATATAAATCTGCAAACCTCTTGAAAAACAATCCGTCTTCTGAAAAGTCCACCCTCATCTCCTTCATCACCATCATCAAAGTCATCAAAGTAATCATCATCATCTCCCCCATCATCACCACCATCCCCACCACCATTGTTGATCTTCTTTCCAATATCACCACCTCCTCCACCTGTTGCCAGCTGCAAAACAACATCGAGCATGGCACTTGAGAGTAAGGAAAGGTAGACTACATGAAGTGACACCTTTAAACAATAGGAGTTCTAAGATCCACAGCCAAAAGTAGCACACTAAAGCAGCTGAAATATCTCCGATTCTGAAACTCAAACTCAAAAACCTTACTCAGAAAGATCAAGGAAACAAGCCAGAAACCAGTTACAAAGGAGATGTTATCAAACAGAGTACTAATTATGTTATTTAAGTGAATGTCATAAATTTAAAGTCAATCAAACTTCACCTCATTAACAAGCGCCCAATGAGGCTGATAATTTATTGAACCTAAACCCAAAAATCAGGTTGATGGTAACATGAAAGAAAAGTTTGGTAAAACATACTTCCAATTTCAAATCTCCTAGCGCACAGAGGTACAGTGGAACATTCAGGAGAAGAGGGAAGCAATAAGTAGACGAAGGCAATTGACTACCACTCTTCAGTCTTCACTATGTAAGCACCATTACTTGACTAGATCGAATCTATCGCTCCTTTAGATGTACCCCAGTGCTAATTTCATTACTCCCTTTCATTGTCCAGTAGAGCTGGATTTCTGAAATAAGTATGAAACACTAGTTCTCTCGAGACAGAGAGGGAGACGTACACCAGAGAGAAGCTAAAGTCATTTTCATAGAATAATCTCATAAAAGTATGCTCTCACTGTCCCAAGGACTCAAGCGGCTAGAGCAGTACAAACTACAAAGGCCTTCTAACCTTAAAATAAATTTATAATCTAGAGAAACATCACTATACCGATCTGTGGCTCTCAAATTTTTTTAATTATATTACAATTAGAAAATAGCAATTTGTGGCCTCATCCTTGCGGAAGGATATATACAACACAGTACGGGGATAAAGCACTTTAGGAGGGTCAATAACTCCTAAGCAACAATCAGAAGTCATTATTCACACCTACAAGCTTTTTTTTATAAATTCATCGTCCCACAGAGGCAGCATAAATTCGAATGTCTAAAACCCCACAACTAATATCCAAAACTAATCTTCACATGTTTAAATATATCATCTCTTTAAGTTGAGGTTAGTCATATCTAATACATGGCAATCAGTCAATTGACCCTCTAAGGTTGTTTGGCATTCGAAGGCCTCACCCTTGGCCGCTCTTCACACTTTCCCATTACTATTTGGTATCTCTTAGCTTCAAGCGTCTGGTCGTTCCTTCCTTAAATAGATTAAATAGATGAGGCGTTGGCACCAAGAGCTGGGTTTGTTGCGATACATCATCTCTTTGTTTGTTGTTGGCATGCTGGGTTTACCCATTTACAGATAGGGATGTAATTGTAGCTTAGAGAATGGTCATATGGCTATCTAATGGGGGATTTGGAAGGAGAAAAATCTACATATTTTAGAGGACAAAAGATTTACCCTCCAGGAAATTAACTCTTCTCTTTTGAGATTGTTGGAAAATGGAGTTTAGTGATATGCCGTAAGCAACATTGGTTGTTGCTCTATTTTCGTAGATACAGAAAGGTAGTATATAGACCAAGGGCATGATCTTAATCTGCTTGTGCCCTTCGTTTCTTATACCCTGTTGTAAATGCACGTCAACCCCTTCGTGCCTTTTCTATATAACCTTTTGATTTTTGTCAGACCAAAAAAAAAATCTACAACATACAACTGCGCATAACTATAATACGGCATTGGTATTCCAACAAACTAAATTAGTTATCGTAACATACGTGACTCCTTTAGAAGTTACAGGGCAGTCCAACTTCTCCAAATGATCTGGAGATGGGTTAGCATGAAACACTTTACAACGGTAGGAATAAGCCTGCTTACTAGTGTCTTCCAGCCATCTGCTACTGGACACACCCACCAAGAGAACGATGTGTAATTGTAGGGTACACTGCATGAGTCACTTCCACAGACAAGGCCAACAAATTAGATTAGAATGAAAGCTTTTTACTCACTCTCACCTAGCTTGTAACCAAATATCTTCAAACGTCACATGTTTCTTTGGAGAAAAGTGAGACTTTTGAGGACTAAATTATCCGATGATGTTCACTAACTTGACAGTATATTGTACGCTAGGAGCATAAAGCCATGAGTATTTTTCCATAATATGTATTTGATATAGGTTATGGATTACTTTCAATTTGCAATGGAGCTAAGACCAAAGAAGACAATATTGGGGAAGACCCAAGATGACTTGGGTGAGGGTGATTAGAAGTGATATCAGCTTCCTAGGGCTTGAAGAGAGTATAGTGTTGGATAGGGGGTTGTGGAGAGACTCTATCCATGCGGTCATGCGGAGGACTTAATTTGATTCTTTTTAGTTTCTTTGTTTGGTTTTCCTAATTATTATATTTTTTCTTACTATGAGTTCAAAGTTCATATGTTTTTCACTGTTTCAAATTTTTTTTTATTTTTTTTTTATGACTTTCTAAAACTCTTTTTGAAAGTGTTTAAATATTTCTAAATAGTTCACAAGGTTTTTGAAATGTTAAGGCATACACAAGACGGTTACTAGATGTCGATTCATGTTAGCCGACCCCAAATCATTTTGGGAATAAGGCTTGGTTGTTGTTGTTGTTGCAATGGAGCTACGACTCGTTTATCCTTGGCTATGGAAATGAAGGAATAAGTCAATAAGGCACCAAAATATAATTGTTATATAGTGTAGTAGTAGTGGGTTGATGCAAAACAGCCACTTTGAATCGTCCAAAGAACTCCTTACTTATGTACATGTGACCCTCCTTACCTCGTCCAAAACACCTTGTACTTCCAGGTTAGTTAAACTGCAGCAGGCAAAGTTGATTTAAACTATGTTTTCAGCCTAGCATAAGACAATTTTCCGCCATAGAATAACGTGAAATAAACAAAACTTCAGTGATATTCTGTGCTCTACTTCATAATAAAGCACCAAGGCATCAACGGCCCAGACTCTACTCCCTCCGTACGCTACAAGCAAAACAGCTATACTTATAGTAACCCGCATACTCATCCCCTACAACTACACTCATTCCCTGCAAACCATGTCATGAGAGGCACTAACGTAACCACATCATCAGTTACATTTCCTACTGAAGTTGTTAGCCAGATGCTCCATTGTTAGGACTAACTAAGATATGTTCCCCGTACAACAATTCGGTGTTGACGATGATGAGTGGGAATATGAGAAAATCCTAGAGAAGCCAACAAGCACTTAGAATCCTATCACTGTACTTATTACCACAGTCCTTGGACCACGATAAGGATTGGAATTTCTATTCACAGCAAAATAAATTTTTAAATTGTGGTGCTAACCCTCCTTTTTGTGAGGATGGAGCACCACGCTCATCGAATCATCGTGGTTCAGAGTATAATTTAGCGCTTATCTCCATGACTAGGAATCCCAAATCCCCCCACATCTTCTACCTTGCACCTTTTCTGGCCTGCCTCTCACCCATAATTTTTTTTTTTTTTTTTTACTTCTCTTCTTTGCAACTCCATTGAAACTTTATATTATGCTAAGTTCTATAACACCAGAAACCCCTAATTCCAATTATTTTACTAGAAAAAACTTAATTCTCCGAGTAAAATCACCCAATTCGCGGTCTATAACGGGCGACCACGAATCACTTTGTGACTAAAGCTTTGATAATGATGTTAACATAAACACCTAATTGCAGACATAATCCATTGATAACAACATACAGAAGACACTTCAAAATAATCAAGAGTATAAAGAAACGAAGACATATTAACAAACCAAGACTTACGAGTTACGCTTCAAAATAATCAAGAAAATAGGAGGAAAGGTGTGGGAAAGAACAAACCTCGGGACTAGAGCGAGTTTGCTTCTGAGTCATATCAAGCTTCGATTTCTCCAAAGTAACAGCCCCTAAAGACCCAAACTTTCCCCCTTTCATAGTGGGAGCCATCATCCCCGACGACGACGACGAAGAAGAATCGACGGAAGACGCAGGCGGAGCAACAAAGCAACGCTCCAATTGGGCAATTGAAGAAGGCTCCCTATCAACAACCGGAGCGGGCGAGGTGAAAGAAGAACCCTTTATCAGTACCTTTCCCTTGAAGCTTCTTGTTGACTTGCTCAATTTCTTACCCTTAAACTTACCCACCAAAGAAGAAGAGCAAATGATGGGGTAAATGGCCGGTTTTGATGGACGAGGCGAAGAGTTTTTTGTGGGTATTTGGGTGTTCATGGGCATTATTTGAGCTGTTTGGAACACAGCGTGCGCCATTTTTACTGTTTTTTTTTTTGTATGAAGATTGAAGAGGGATTAATCAAAATTGCATAGTAATCTTGGGATTGTTTGGGTAGGTAGAACGGAAGTGAGACTGCCCTCTGGGTGTTGTTCTGCTGCTTCTCTCACAAGGAAAGAGAGACGGAGAGAAAAAGGGAGTTGGAGTAGGAGAAAGTTGTAGGTTTTTGATGGTTGAAGATGGTAGCCGACAAACTAGGAGAGAGAGAAACCCAATCCGAAACTTTGCCTCAAGGCCCTCAACTCGTTCGAGTCTTTCTGAGTTCACTCGCCTCACCCTCCTTCAACAACTCTAGTACTCCCTCCGTTTTTTTTTTTTTTTTTTTTCCTCTCATCTTCAATTGAATTTATCTCATATATTCAAACGAACGTAAAGAAAAAAAAAAAAAAAAAACGGAGGAAGTAGTTCAAATAACTCAGAGACACCAGTTTAGCATTTGCAAAAAGATTGAATGCGTGCACATTTTACTAGTTTACATACAATAAGAGATGGTTTACCTCAATGTATGGTAAGTGTTGCGATATCATTCGCTTCTCGAGCACATGTTCACCTACGTGACAAAACAATTGGATGCACAACGTTCTGCTGTCATCGAAAAATTCAAATTTTACGACACATCTGTTTGAACAAAAAGTGCATGCTAATTACTTCAGGGCATGCGTAATTTTTTTATCTGTAATTGTTGAGTGAGGGTAACACATTATGAATCTTTGCCCCGCAGTTACTTCATGTAGCGTGCCTTTGAAAGAGGGACACGTGAATTCTGTCCCAACTGGTTCAACAGTAGACCTTCTTCTTCCACAGACCTTACATAAATTGTACGGTAATGAGTATGAGTTGGTAATGCCTGTAATTGTACCTCTAAGCTGTATATTTATATCAACATGTTGGAAAAGAGTGTATGTAGATGTTGTCGAGTTGTTTAATCTGGGCGCAACAACTTTTGTAGCGATTTACATTGAAGAGAGAGAAAGAGGAGAGAAAACATCCCAAAAAAAAACATTCCAAAAGAACCTCGACTTTTAAACCCACTCTGTGGTGCTCGCCGGCGATCCTATCTCTGATCCGCTCCCCGAAGCCGGTGAGCCCTTCCCTACCATTAATCTCGTTTTTCGTAGCTCGAACTTACTAGTCTTACCTCGGCAGCGGTTTTCCGATCAACTGTCCTAGTTCGCTCCGGGGCTTACATGTGGCCGATATGCTCCTTTTTTGGGGTTATGTAGTATTTTAGATCGTTTATCATAGGATTTTGGATAAAATTTTGGCATTATTCTATCTATTGTGTTTTTGAGCTTCTAATGAATAGTATGCAAGTTTTATCGAGTTTCGCAAGTCACATAATAAAATGGTATAAGTTACGAGGGTCCCAGAGGCGTTGAAGATCCAAAGAAGTAGAAATCGGGTGAAATAGAAGATTGAAGTTGAAGTCCAGAGTATGGGATTCGGACGAGTCGTCCCTTGGACGACGGCTGCATCAGGAACCTTAAGACGACTCGTCTAAAAAACGGACTTTGTGTCTTTTGTATTTGTTATGTTATAATGTCCTTGATCAAGGTTTTTAATTGTGGGTCAAAGATCAGCTATCGAGCCCCCTAATAGATTTCCTCCTAGAGGTACGCATCCAACTTGATCTCTAGCGAGGGGTGTGCACACTCGGTCATTAGGATTACGTTGCTTGTTACTCTAGTTTTGGTAGGACCCCTGGCTTGTCTAGGGACCACACATAGGCCCCTAAATAATGTACAAAAGTAAGAAGAAAAGTTTATTTCACCCGTAGGAGGCAGCTCAGGCCTGACCTCACACGAGTCGTGTCCACCGATTACACGTGTGCTCAGTTCTTTGTTATGCTTTGCGTTGATGCGTAGTTCTTTCGATTATTGGTAGCTATGCGCCTTAAAGGCGCGTATCTTATTTCTTTTGTTGTTCTAATTTCTTACTTAGCACACCTGACATTCATTTTGTCTGAGTTTGTCCCTACCCTATTTTGGGGCCTATGTCATCATTTGGGTGGCGCACTTGACAGGTTGCAAAGGTGATTGCTTGATGTTGGTGCATGTCATGGGCATTTTCTAGAATAAAGTCGTCAAACATTGAACTTGAGAACGATTGTATTTCATTTCATTTTGGTTTGTTTTCGGTTTTGTAAGCTTGACTACAAGACTTCCGCTGACACTTGTATTTTGGATTTATCGTTTGTTTTCAAGAGTTTGTGTTAATAAGTCTTGCCGTTGTCTTGGTAGGCAACAATGACATAACAATCCTTCATTTTGTACTTTATTTTTGTCGGAAATTTAGGATTGTTACATCACATTATAGGCACTTAATATGCCTAATATGTTGACAAAATTATGATTGACAAGGATCTTCTCTACTCCATTAAGACAGTTATAACACATCTCGAAGTGTTTGTCTCCGCTCTAAAAGATGTGACGACGTCTAAAGTTACGTGGGGCTCAGATCTATGTACAAGGAGCCGTTTTTGACTTGATGTTTGTTTAACTTCTTTGATTGTAAAATGTATGGCAGTATTTTAGATATACCTTGTTGTAAGTTGTTTGGCTACCTATCAATAATCACATGTATGCTTTCTTCGTCAAACAAAAAATAACTTAAAAAGTTATTTCGTAACTTATTTATAATTAAACTTTTACGAAAAATATAAAAATTGATAAATGGCAGTGATATCGAAGGGACCCTTACGAGCTGACGACAGCCATGCAGCACCTGTTTGCCCCCTTAGTTTGAGGATTGCCCTTCGAGATGTGCTAATCGACTAAGTGCCTGTTTGGCCAAACTCTTGAAATAGTTTATGGGTTTGAGAAATAGAAACTAGGCCAAACGGGGGTATTTGTAAAAGTGACTTCTGTTTCTCCAGAAGTCGAAAATAGCTCCCAAACCCCCTAGAAGGAGAAGCCTCAAATTGGGGCTTCTACTTCTGTTTCTCAAAGATCCCCTTCTTTTGTCCACCAAAATTGAAAAATCTCTCGTTCTCCTCTATCAAACTAAAGATCTTGGTTTTTTTTACTCAAGATTATTCTTCCACTTGTACTTTTCTCCTCTTCTTCTTTAGTTGTTCAACGTTCAAGCTCTTTCTTTTATCTCTCATTTTTTGTTCGGTAAATGCACGTGGTGTCCCAAAGTTTTGACGTTTTGCACATGGTGTCCCTGCTTTTGAAACCATCACTTTTTGGTGTCCCTCAGTTTTACACAACCCGGCACATGGTGTCCCTGGGTCTAACTCTGTTAACAGACTTTTGTTAACTGATGATGTGGACGTCATTAGTGGTTGGTTGAAAAATAATTAGTGTTGTTAATTATATTTTAATACAAAAAAATAACAAAAAAAAATATATAAAAAAAATAAAAAATTCAAAAAAAAAATTCAAAAAATAATCCAGATTTTGATTTTTACAAAACTAATTCTGAATATTGATTTTTCGAATTTTTTTCCCCGAAATTATGTTATTGGTGAAAAACACAGTGCACTTGGTGTCCATGAGTTTTACACTTTTGTGCACATGGTATCCCCCAGTTTTACAATTTGTGTATGTGGTGTCCCTGAGTTTTCCAATTTAATGAAAATGGTGTCCCTACTTTATATTGAATGTATTGTAACGACTAGATTTTTTTCTAGCCGTTGTAATTGCATATTGTTGTATAAATAGACACCACCACACCTAGAGCTGACCTTTGGGCATTAGGAGCCCGGGCCCATACTGGTCCGGCCCTGGTCAAAGTACGACCCGGCCCGTCACTAGCCCGACACTACCTAGCCCGGGTTAGATAGTGCTAGTGGTAGTGCTCGATTTTTCAAGCAATAGCCCTGGTCAAACCCGGTCAAAACCCTGGTTAAACTCTGGTCAAAGCCTTTTTTTTTTCTTTCAGCCGAGGCAGGGCCAGAGCACCGGCTCGCCCTGACCCTAGCCTGGTCAAGCCCGAGTCAAGCCTGGTCAAATCACTGCCAGGCTAGTGCCAGTGCCCAGAAAATCAAGCTCTAGCACTAGCCCGAGTGAGCCCGGCCCAGCCCGGCCCGTGCCCAGCTCTAACCATACGGCATACCTATGCATTGATCTCATAAAACCTCACATTATACTCCCAAATCAAAAGTTAATATCAAATCAAACCTATGAATTCAATATCATCCCATGGAAGTTTATTCTCTAAAGGAATTTTCGTGGCCATGATCAGATTGGAAAGTTTAAGAAAAATAAACGGATATTACCAAAAAAAGTGTTGAATTTGGCGAGACATACCTGTTGATATGGCAAATGAAGATGTTCAGATGAATTGATGCAATTCTAATGAAGTAACCAGTAAGAAAGTTTGGATTTTGAAGCTATTGTTGAAGTTGAAGAGGTTTTGGGAAGAGGAGAAACAAAGAAAAAAGAAAGAGGGAATTAGTATGACCAAGGAGGGGGGGATGAAAAGGATAAGTTCCAAATATACTTTCCAAAGCAAGATTAATGGTGGTTACTACGTTAATTACATTAGTTAGGAAGTCATTTGGAATCTAATATAAACACAAATCACAATTATGAAGCAATAATTTCAAGAAAAAAAAACGGATGCAATGTAATCAGGGACACCATTTGCACTGAATTGAAAAACTCAAGGACACCACATACACAAATTGTAAAACTGGGGGACATCATGTGCACAAAAGTGCAAAACTCAGGGACACCATGTGCACTGTGTTTTTCACCATTAACCTAATTTCGGGGAAAAAAATTCGAAAAATCAATATTCGAAATTATTTTTGGAAAAATCAATATATGAATTTTTTTTTTGAAATTTTTTGGAATTTTTAAAGAATTTTTATTTTTTATATATTTTTTTTTATTAAAATATACTCCCTCCGTCCCAGCTCAAACTCCCCGAACGTTTTTTGTAGTGGAATAAGAAAATTGATATAATAAGTTGAGTGGGGTAATATTAGGAAAAAGGAGGAGAGAGAATGTGAGGATTAATAAAAGTGGTAGAGATAATGTGAGAGAAGATGTGATAATTTAATAAAAGTATGAGAGAGAAATATGTCCCAAAATAGATGGGGTGTTTGAGGTGGGACGTCCCAAAACGGAATATGGGGCGTTTGAGCTGGGACGGAGGAAGTAATTAACAACACTACTTCCTCCGGTCCAGATTAAACTTCTCGCTCCCTTTTGCGCACCTCCAAAGGAAAGCTATTTTATAATTCTTAATAATTCATTTAGCAAATAAATTTAAAAGCTAGTTATAACCAACATCTTTATCTTGCCTCCATGATTATTCACTCGACAAAAAACGTAATATTTTGAAAATGGGAAAAACAAAGTCAAAACCTTAAAAAAGAGGATGGGAAGTTTAATCTGGACCGGAGGCAGTAATTATTTTCCCGCCAACCACTAATGACGTCCACGTCATTAGATAACAGAAATCTGTTAATAGAGTTAGACCCAGGGACACCATGTGCCGAGTTGTGTAAAACTAAGGGACACATGAGAGTAGTAATTTCAAAAGCAGGGACACCATGTTCAAAACATCAAAACTTGGAGACACCACGTAGATTTGCTTTTTTTATTTTTTATTTTTATATATATATATATATATATATATATATATATAAAGTTGGATGGAAACCGTGTGGGCGCGACACGTCATCCTCCACCTCACGTGCCACATAGGTGACAGGCAAATGTGCATGTCACACAAGCAATTCCACCTCATCACCTATCGCACAGTTAAATCTGCAAAAATGAGACTATGAAGGCTTGAACCTGTGACCTCAATGTTGCATTTTAACACTTCAACTACTAAGCCAATTGATGTTTGTTGATTCTTTTATTAACCTAATTATATATAAAGGCCTTTAATATTGTGATCATAAATATATACATGAAATGAATGTCAAAGTAATTGATAAGGGAATTGATATAAATCGTTGTATATGATATTATTCATAATCGTGATGAGAATAAATATTTAAAATAACAAAAAAAATGGAGAGGAAAACGAAAATTGGTATTATGCGGTTTTGAGAAAAACGAAGACAAGGATGAGTAATATTGTAATCTCTCTATTTCACTGATTTACGTATAAAATCAGACATAATTGTTTTAGGTGGTACTTTTATCCACACTACTCAATGAATGTAGACGGAAAGGAGACAATGATATTGATCACTAATATACTAATCTATCTATTTTTGTAATTTAAGGGTGATTGATATAAATCGTGGTATATGATATTGTTCATAGATATTAGAATAACAAAAATGTGGAGAGAGAAATACAAGAATTAGTATTAAGCGGTTTGGCAAAGATTAAAGAAGTTGCTGACTAATATTGTAATATCTCTATTTCATTAATTTACGTATAAGATCAAACTCACTAATCAACGAAAACCGTGCGTAGCACGGTGTAAAGACTAGTTGAAGATAAACATGAGTGTGGGTTGGAGTTAATTTTAACAAGACCTTAACAATTGATATTTTGTAGGTGATGAGTGTGGGCTGAAGTTAATCTCAAAACGACAAGTAAACAATGGACTTTTGTAGGTTAATTTTTCTAGGCACAAGCTTTGTACATGGAAGAAAGTGTTTGGGCCAAACAAGTGAAATTTTTATTTCTGTTTCCAAAAGCTGGTTTGGCCAAACACTACATTAGTTTCTCCAGAAGCTGTTTCTAGAAAATTGGGCCTAAAAAGGGAATATAACATTCACTTAAAACCCAAAAAGCCTGAATAAAAACACTTGGCCCGACAACCCGGTTGAGCAGCAGCAGCAAAATCCCAAAACCCTAAATCTCCATTTTCTTCCTTCTTCCATCAACCTGCGCAAAACCCATTTTACACAAAGCCAGCCGCAGCAGTCGTGCGAGGAGAGAGAGAGAGAGAGAGAGAAAATCCCATAAAGAAGAGAAAAAAAGGAGAGAGAGCAACAATGTCGGAGAAGGCTGTGACTATCCGAACTCGCAAGTTTATGACTAATCGTCTTCTTGCTCGTAAACAATTCGTTAGTTCTCCTTCCCTTTCCCTTTCCCTTTCTCTCTCATCTTTTAATTTTTTTTTTCAATTCCCCCCCCCCCCCCGCCTTTTTATATTTGTTGATTCAATTAATTTATCGGAAATTTATATGAAATTTCAGGTCATCGATGTTCTCCACCCCGGCCGTGCTAACGTCTCCAAGGTACTTGTTTATTTTTAAATGTTTTTGTGCAACTCCTGATTTATTCGATTATTTAGGGTTTAATTCTCATTTTAAATTCGAGATAATTCTCGGAAATAATTAGGTTTTGCGCTTTGAAATGATACTGTATTTTGTGTATTAATTTGTAGAGTATGTAGATATCTTATAATGTAAGTTCAAAACTATGATTCGAAAGAATATTATACCATTACTGGATGATGCATTGCTGAGATTTTCGGCAGTTGTTTTGTTTTAGATAAGTCTGGCTAATTTTGCGGACTCAGTTACTCGATCATGCACTCCGTATATCTTTAATTTGTCGAATGCTCGGTCGTTTAGTAGTTCGGCTCATTGGTTGGTTCTTGCTCAACCTTCGGATAGTTGATCCTTGCTGGTTAACTGATTTTTCGGTTCACTGACCTGGTTATGCTTGTTGATTGCTCAACTTTTAAATAGTTCTACCATGTGCATTGCTGTGAAATGATTTTAGGGCTTTAAGGTCCCGTCGGGCATGTGTTTATCTTGCGAATACTCAGTATGTGTAGTAGTGCTTCTAGGTCATTTATGCTGTATTATGTGTCGTCTGCATAACTGTCAATGCTGCTGCTGTTGTTGGTTCAGATTACACACGATATGTCATGCTGGACTGCTGGTTATGTGCACCAGAATTCTCGGGATTTTGGTGTGGCATCTTAGTTTGTTGTTTTCTTCTGTCTGTCCTTAATTTTTCAATGGAGTAGGAATGTAGGATGAGCATATTATGATTTATGGATGAGGATCCCTTTGTCTCAAACGTTGCATTCTGGAATCTAGATAGTGATGTTTCTAACCTCCCCTTCTCGTTCTAAAATATGCCTGTGCATTCTGGACAGACGTGTCTCATTTGTGTCTTTTCTTGATATTAAGTCTGTTTTGTGTCTTTGGTGTTTCATTTCTGTTATATTTTTCGCGGTCCTCTCTTTCTCTCTCTTAATCTAAAATATCTTTTGTCGCGTTTCCCTTTTATGTAGGCGGAATTGAAGGAAAAGCTAACAAGGATGTATGATGTGAGAGATCCTAACTCCATCTTTGTCTTTAAGTTCCGTACTCATTTTGGAGGTGGCAAATCCACTGGCTTTGGTTTGATTTATGACTCTGTGGAGAGCGCCAAAAAATTTGAGCCAAAATACAGGCTAGTCAGGGTATTACTCCTTCTCCTTGGAAGTAATTTAGTGCTTCTATTAACACTGACCTTGGTTTTGCAAATATGCTATCCTTTCTGTCTCTAACTTTGCATTATTACTTATCCTGTCTGATTTTGCTTGTGTCGCAACTCTCATTGCAGAATGGACTTGATACCAAGGTTGATAGATCCAGGAAGCAGCTCAAGGAAAGGAAGAACAGATCCAAGAAGATCCGAGGTGTCAAGAAGGTACGGGATTTCTCTTTTGTGTTTTGACTGATTGTTCCAAAAGTTTCACATTGTTGGTCATCGCACTTAACTGTGTTTCTTTTTGCTGGCAGACCAAGGCTGGAGATGCCAAGAAGAAGTAAGTTGCTGATGATTCGGATGAAGTGTTTGCTGGTGGGCAGCTATCTTTTTTGAGTGTCTTACAATTGTTACCCTTCCCCTGATCTTAGTTACGTGTTTTACTCTAATTAGCTGTTAGTGGGGGTGTAGTGAAAACATTAGTTACTCGAGCAAAACAGGTGTTGTGAACTTTTCTCTCGGGCAATGGATCATTCTGGGTTTGCGTTTGTTATCAAATTTTTGGCTCCACTGGTTATCGCTTGTTATCCAGTTTTCAGCTCTGCTGGGTTTGCGTTATTCCTATAGATGAATTGAGTAATTCTCAATCTTCGACCTTCTGTCTGGAATTTATATTCAGTATCCACACATGTACACTGCATAGCGTGGACTCAGTGATACACCTATTTGAGAGGATGAATTATTTAACTTTTTCGGGCGATGTACGGAGTATTCTTAAGGTTATCAAGAAGGTATAAAAAATCAATTGAAGATTTTCTAAATTTTGCCTTAAATGAAAAAGATCAAAACAATACGGGCATTCTGTTTACTATACAATGTTAGGAGCTCAAAACATGATACAAATGAACTACTTGTAGTTGTAATGAATCTTCCATTATACTGCAGTTGTCAAAAGCAACACCTTGGCTTCAAGATCCATTTTTGAAGATCACACATTCCGTAACATTAGGGATTTGTTTGAGAGCGAACATTCCAGCAACTGCCAACTTCCATATGCTCCATGGTGCCACAACAATCCAATCCAAAGTCTCAAAACCCATCTGCTAACTGGGTCCTAGCAATCTTGGCCTGGTAACGCTATCACAAGAAAGAACACGAAAAGCCATATTTCAGCAAGTCTCAAGGTGACATCTGATGGCTTCCATACATTGCGTAGTAGCACCTCGAATCAAGTCGGATTAACAGCCAATTTGACAAATTCTTCACTAGGTGACAACAGAAATAAGAAAAGAGAATGTGCAAGTGTAACGAACAATTTACAAAAGCAACCACATTCACTTTCCTCTCTTTCTTTTTTCGTGCTAGGAGAAAAATCTATCACAATTCTGGATACGTAAAGCTTTAAAAGCAACCATGTTGAGAAATTCCTGGGCGCAAGGCAAGCAGAAGTTGCAAATGCCGTCATTCGTTCACTTCAATTCATCACGTCAAGTTCATCAAGGGACTTAAAGCTGCGGCAAAATGCATCAACAAGCACAACTGGAAGTAAAGAAAATACCCAGTCATATTCATTCAGGGATCAGGGAAAACTTTCTCCAAGAAATTGATGAAACGCCTAGCGTACAACTGTGGTTCAACAACAGAGATAGACGTTGGGTCTAAGAATAACGATTTACTTGCATGTTCAATTTTCTTTTTCAAACTGTAGTCTTGGAGTATATCTATGATGCCAAGATAGAGAACAACATCATAAACCTCAAAAAGTTCAACTTCCCTGGAATCCGCCTCATTTTCTTGAACCTTACGATTCGCCAGAGCCGGCATGTTTACACCTAACTGTACCCTTAACCTGCTCCAATGGACACAAAATCAATGTGAGAATCGCAAGAAAACGGGGAAACCACCCAAAAAAAAAAAAAAAAAAAATTCAGAAATGATTGGAAAAAGGAGAGCAATACAGTAACAAAAAAGCATGTCAACACATTGCTTGGAATATAAAATAACAGGCCCAAATTTCGAGTATCCTACTTTCGCACAATTAAAAGGGTTCAACAAGCAATACATATTTCACGAGCAAGGACGTACTACTCTTTGTAGTGTCATCTTTGTATATTGGATTAACAACCGAAATATGGTCATCTTCCTATACCTATTAATGTTACATTGGAAAAGTCCTTTCGGTCTCCCAACATTAATACGCTGATTGTTTCGCTCCTATATCTTCCACAAATAAAACATTTTTCTCTGGAAGTTGTTTCCTGGATTCGAAAGAGAGTACTAGTACTTGGTTTCTTCCAATAACTAAAAGAGTGCATCATGCCAGAATCTAACGGGATTCACAGTGATGGAGGGATGGGATAGGGAAAAAGAGGGATTCTAGTTGTAAGAGATCTATTAATACTGTCACTCCCTATTCGTTTAAAAAAAAAAAAAACTGTCACCCAATTGGTACCCTTGTGGTTTTAACAAAAACTAATGCGGTAAGAATTTGCAGAGTGTGTACCCCGACATCTTTTAACTTAAAGTTACGTGGCTACTATTAACCTAATATTGACTGTCATTTGATATTGTTCCAAGAGGGTATAATGTTGCAAGACTGCCCAATCTTTGGCTAACTTTTGTACAACAGAGAAAATCAAAGCTAAAAGCTTAGCTGAAGAAGAAACTTGAAGAGAAATCATACTATTAAGTTGATTTACCGAGAAGAAAAAGGGAGCACTTACATGTTATATCAATTGCTTTTAGTCATACAAGCAACTCAATTTATGCACGCAATCAAGTATCTGTTCTAATGAAATATAAGACACTCTTAAAGATACTTGGCGTCATCCAGTGTAAGCCCATTCTCTGTAAGATCATAGCTCATTATCGTGGACTTGTAAGTTTCTCTGTTGAGCAGGTCCTGCAGCTCATGCTCAACTGCTCAAGAGTTTAAGCATTTAGATCCCAGTTGTTTGATGCTCCCATAAAGAGCTGAACCTTATACAGAATCTCTGGCTCTGTTCTTTGGTAAGGAGGTGCAGACGTTCGCGAAAGGTATTTGGTGTCTGGGAGCAAATCTGTCTCATCTTATTTTCAATTTTTTTTTTCCTTTCCATTTGACCGGCCCTCCTTTTAACTACTCCCTCCATTTCATTCATTTGTTTACGTCGGGCCGGGTTTTGTGAGGAGAACCCAAGCCCAACGTAAACAAACGAATAATATGGAGGGAGTATCTTCTTTCACCCTTCTCTACTTTCTATTTGTTATAATACTTATCTTTGGCGGATCCATACGATAATTTGTGTAAAAAACCTTCCCCAAAGCATATTGGGACCAGGCTTGCTAGTGTTGCTATGTCTCCGTAAAGATGCACCCTGAGTTAGATAGCTCTATACTTACTACATTAAGGACAGGAATGTTTTGTCCGTCAGTGTTTTTCTATGTCCTGGGTTACTAGGAATATTTTACTTCATGGAAGCATTTGGCTGGGCTATCCGACTGACGACTGATTTGCATGTCTGGGAGTTCTAGTTTGGAATGCATGCAAGCTTCTAGCTTGCTATTTAGGAGCAATTTTTCAATGTTGATCCAATTCCACTGGCTTGCCTATCCCCTGACATGCCTAAGGCTTAAATCAATTTGTGGGTACCATTACCGAGGAGGCTTCTTCCCCACTAAACTGCACTAATCAAATCTAAATAGTATTCATCATCTATTATTTGATATTTGAGGGCCACTATTCTACTCAACTACTCAAGTATGGGAGGATGTTTCGCCGTACATTGGTAAACAACATACACCTGTATGTAGCCTTCAACCCAGGAAACTGTTCGGATGATCAGGATTGTAAAGGGAAGTCTTGGTTGGCAGATGCTATAAATCCAGAATGATCGCATGTGAGACTTTGCTTAACCATCACAGTTTTACAAGATACCATCTATATGGCAGATGGTTAATTTCTGGTATCAAAAAAGAGGCTTGCCCATACCACTTTCAATCATGTCCTAGCATGTTGCCTGGCATGGACTGGTGACCAGGGCTTCACGGTACAAAATTCTGTGTCATGCTCAGAGCCTACAATACTTGGCTCTAAGGTAAATTTAGGTTCAAGGTATCAATAAGCACGTCACCACGAGAGGTGCTAAGTGTTTCAAGCATTAATATCAAGAGATATTTTTGAAAGACTGGACGAAACAAAATATAAGCATCCATCACGGGGACAATCCAAGCAACTTTTTAAATCTCGACAAAAGTTTCAAAGGTGGTCAGCAGGCCCCCATATAATTAAATTCGCCAATAGACCAACAACAACAACATTACCCCAAAGCCTCAAAGGCTCCCGCCATAAGATATGGTAAGGGAGGGTCGGATGTACACTAGCCTTACCCCTACGATGAAAACATAGAGAGGCTGCTTATGGACGACCCTTAATGAAACTTGCTTTGAGAATAGCACCGCCTGACGGCCTACTTTACTATACAAGAAGCGCAGACCGTATACCAATGTGCACAAAATTGCAGTAATTAAAGTATGAAAACAGTAATATACCTTCCTGTGCCAGGCAAAAGGAGATCAACTTCCCGATCACCAACAGTGTATGCCCTCAATGTACTTCCTCTACTATGAGGACCAGGAGCAGTGTTTACAGAACCCGGTTCATGTGTAACCAACATAAGGCCTGTTGGAGGAACTGAAAGGCCAGCTATTGAGTTCATACCTAAAAGCAAATTCATAGAAGGAAAAACAACCTCCAAATAAGTTCAGAAAGCTAAAATATTTCCTCATGTGGTCCACAATATCAAGGCAAAATACAAGTCCCTGCTAATGAATTAAACTTTACAGAGTATAGTACTAATATAACACTCCGTATAAAAAAATCTATCTTCTATAGCAAGACAACTGCTAGAATAAAGCATAGCCTCATATAAAAACTGAGCCAACAAGTGATGTTTCGCAATCAAATTTTTTGAAAAGTTGGTTGATTGTCATAAAAAGTTTCAATGGCGTTTCTTTGTAATTGCACATGTCAAGGTGCTAATTCACAATTATTTTCCTTCTCTTAAACAATAACTTAAACAATGATGAACTATCATATCTGCAGCAAACAGAATCTAGTAAACCAAGGAGGCACCAGTCAAACGACATATTGGTAAATTTTATTGTCGGCATGGTGCATCAGTGTAATGAAAAACAACATGAAACTGAATCATAGGCACGGGGAGGGAGCTACTTAACTCTGGTAAAACCACCGGTTCATTCTAGAGACTTCTGATTACCTTTATCAGCAGGATTGACCTATTTTATAGCTTAGAGTTGTTTATGGCCAATTCAGATACAAAGATGCTAAATAAGACACGCAAAATTAGCCGTATAGCATACCATCACTTGAAGAATTATTCTCATTGCTGTGAGACATATCTTCTGACTCTAAGATAGACTTTAGATGCTCAGGAGCTCGAAAATGCAGCCCCAGCAGAAGACTATAGTCAATAATTTCTTGAGATTGAAGAAACATGCAGTCTAATTCAATTTGTCTGAAAGAGAAGAGAACTTTAATGAGTAAGTACAGGGCACCAGATGAGCCATAACATGTTCATATATTGAATTAGATGATTACAACACCACAGCGACTAAATAAATACCCAAATCTCCAGTAAAACCATAGAGAATATATTCTACAGGTGCATACACAAGATAAGGTATATTATTAGTAGTAACAGCAGCTTGTAGACAAAAGATTGATATGTTTATATCTTATTATTTACGTCCGAATGCCACGGGAAAATGGAACTAAAAGGACAAGCACAATTCTAGAGAGCGAGATTAAAAAGCTAACATTTATCAGGGACCTTCTAAACTCTAAATAAAGCATTCCTGAACAGAAATACAGAATCAAAGCAAGGTGTCAAATCATCAAGTCTTACCAGAAGAGGTATATAATATCTTCTACCACACTTATATTTGTGTCCTACAGGCATAGGAGAGTGAATACAAAATCCCCCAGATCAAATAGTACAAACAAATTTCCGAAGTCCATAATTTGAGTTGCTGCAACCAAAATCCGGCATGAGCTGGAGTCCATGGCATGCCGAAATGCTGCCAGCTTCGGCATGCAAATGGCACTGAGATTGGGACTTTCAGACGTGAACCTGGGAAGTAATGCCAAGGCTCTCAGCCTCTCTTTGCCTTTAATTAAGAAACCTTTTTTTCCACGATCACATTCACAAGTCAAAGTGGTTTTGACGTTTTATACACTTTAAAGTCCTTATTCTACCTATCAAACAATTGGGATGTGCTTCCACCTTCCAATGCTTTCTTACCAGGGTGTGAATAGCTACAGGCCATCACAGCTACAAAGCCAGAGGGCCTGTGGGTTAGCCTCCTTGCTCCCAATAGTAACACTCTTAAGAAATTTTCTAAAGCTGCTGATCTCCTTGACCTAAACTAGGAGGGTCACCATCTCCCAAAGATTCTCCTAGCTCCAGCTTCTACCTCTAACTCAGAAATTGCCATATCATTACCAACAGAACTTGAGAAGCACATGTCATCCACCATACATCTTCATGAACATTAATTATCTCCTATCTGTGTCGTGTCCGATCTGTTGCTCAATATCGTCCTCCTCATTAAAGATGGCGACACCATCCAAATCCACACTTTGTCTCTACAAGGTCTTCTAAAAGGAGATAGGCAACATTATGCTCACTATCTTCATGTAGAGACAAATCATCATCACTATCAAAATCCAGCCGACTCTTCGATTCAATGTACTTATTGACCATTGCCACTACCACATTTAAGCCAAATCTGCATTCTCCATTCCCTTTAATCCATTGTTAGCATTGATAACCTCTACTTCCAGGGAGGCATTTGTAGAAAAATCCCAAGAAAAATCTTCACAAAACTTCGAAGAGGTTCTCTAATTGCCTCCAGCAATTTCTAGCTTCTTCACTGTGATAGAAGCTACTGCTCCCTCCTCCCCCTATTAAACACCCCATATTAAAAAAAACCCTTTAATTAGGAGGGTGTACAAACTGATCGATTAATAGAAGTTTCAAAAAAATTGCATGGCGAGTTAGCTAAGATTCTTATCTAACTCCCTATGTAATTTTTTTGGAACTTTGATTAAAAGCTTAGCGTGCACAGTACATCCTCAATACAGGGGCAGTTCGGGTATGGGGTGTTTAAGGGGGACTGAGGGAGTAGATTACAGTCAATTACAGAAGTTAAAAGAGGACAATCGAGTTCTCACACTCCCAAGAGTAAATCACAGTAATGTGACGAATAATCTTATATCTATCCTGTTTATGCCCCTTGTGTAATTTTTCCCCAAGCTAAATGACATATTTACCCTCCCTTCTGATCGAGAATGTGTGCTAAACTTAATGATCAAATAGGCTGTAGTATCGGGCTGTTTAATTACACACACAAGCAACTATGGCTACCTTGTTAACTGTTACACACCAGTCACCATTAGCCCTTTGAATCTGAATTTGGTCAACACCCTCCACCCTACTTCCGCGACCTAGCATCCCTTTGAACTTCACTAACGTAAACTCCATATAACTTCTCAGAGAAGTTCTGCTTACTACTAGCCACCATTGTCCCTCCGCAACAGCCTTTACAAGGGCCATCCTAAAATCAAGTAAGAGCTCCTCCATTCTCTTCCCTGGTACAACATGGTTACTTAACCCCTCCACGTGATCCTTTTGTCCTTAGACAGAACTCCAAACCATCTCTTCACTCGCAAAGCCAACATCCTTAAAAGCTGGTGAACCCCAAAACACCAAAACCAACGTTAACATATTAAGTGGACTCTACCATATCTTACTTTTTATTAACAGAAAAAAATAATAAAGCAAAATGGCTTATAAAACTGTCTGTGCTTCTTATTTTATGAAGTAGCAGTCAGTCAATGCGGTTTTCTAAGCAATTTTCATTTTGTGTCATCCGTGCGTAGCCTCTCTATGTTTCAATAGGGGTAAGGCTTGCGCGCATCCGACCCCCCCTTTACCCCACCTTATGGCGGGAGCCTTTAAGGCGCTGGGGGCCTGGGGTAAAGATACGTCAACAGACAAGGTAAAGAATGAGGATAAGACATTCTTATAAGAGATTTACTTACAAACTACTTCAAATGTGCTGTAAAATCTGGTAGGGACTCCCTAAACACCCCAGCTGCTTTTGCCAATAATGAAGCCAAGTATTACTCCCCCCCCCCCCCCCCACAAAGAGAATTGACAATATGGAAGCGAGTAAAGCCACGGGAGTTTATCTCCAACAACAGAACCTAGGGTAATACGACCCGAATAACGGTGATTGGAAACAATATAGATCTACTAGGCATTGAGGACAATATGACAGCGGAGGGTAAGATTACACGTTAGTGACAGTGATGGACTTTGTTTTGTCTTAGCGTTTGGTTCTTCTTTGTTTGATTTGGTGTTTTAACCTATTTGTTGTTTCATTTCTCAGTAACTTCTCGTACTTTTCTCGATTGTTTTTACATCAAACTTAATACTTCACTTTTGAATTTTAACACTCATCCGTGAAAATATTGTAATCTCCCTACCATGCCACACTATGACAAAGTTTATATGACGAATCCTGTAGGTACACTAAATCATTTGGGACTAAGGCTCTCTTGTCATTGGTCAAAGTCATCTCACATCAGTTACTGAGAAAATGATCACACATCACTGCTTCCTGTTCCTCAATATTGGCTATATTAGGAGTGAGGACTCCAGTAATTTCATTATATTTTAAATTATTGTTGATCTTAACAAAAAAAATGAAAGCTACAAAATACCAAAACAGAGATCAAGAAACCTAATGTACCTGGAAAAAAAAAAAAGATATTTGTAGGCCTCTTCTGTCATGAACATGTTTATGATTTCTTTGGTAGAACCGTAGAAGTGGGAAACATGTTAAAACAAAGAAAAAGACTTACTTAAATAGTGCATCACGTAATGATCTGTCCATGTAAAATTCATAACATAGATCAAGATCTTTAAGGGTTGCATTCTCCTTAATCTTGTCTTTGCTTGTGTATCTTCCATAAGTTGACCCCTTCAAGTCATAACGCCGATGGATACGTAACTCGGTGTAAAACATATTCCCCATTACCACAAAGCGTACCTGTGCCCGGAAAATTTCCGATTGATGCCATACAATGGATATAAAAAAAAGGGCAAATTCACGTGCTGCCCCTGAACTATGTCAAAATGCGCATGGCGCCCCTATGTTTGAAACTTGTACACTATGGTGCCCTGAACACATCTATAGGCACATGGTGCCCCTATCCATTAACGATGTTAACATTTGGAAGGAAAACGATGATGTGGCATTGATTTGTGATATTTAATCAATTTAATTTAATTGATAACTAATAATAAAAAAAAAATTCTCCCCGCAGCCTCCCCGCCCCCCCCCCCCCCCCACCTCCCTTCTCCCCACCCTCACCACCACTGGCCATCGGGGGTGGCGTGCCTCAAAACCACCCCAAAAATCCCCATCCCTTAATTTTCTCTCTCCTCAACCATTGAATGTCTTCCGCCCCGACATTCACCACTGGCAACAAAGAGGGTCGCGGCTGTGTAGAAGTTCGACGCGGCGGCTGGGTCAAGGAAAATGGTGGTGGATGTTCAATTACCGAGAGACAAAATTAAGTAAGGGGCTTTTTGGGGTGGTTGGGACTCGCGTCGCCTCCGATGGCGGGTCTCACTCGGGTCGCGCCGCCACATTCGGCCTAGTGGTGGTGAGGCGGAGTTGCTGGAATGTTGAGGAGAGAAAAAAATGGGTTTTACTTATATGTTTTTTTATTTTATTTATTAGTTATTAATTAAATTAATTTGATTAAGTATCACAAATCATATGCCACATCATTGTTTTCCATCCAAATGTTAACGACGTTAGTGGATAGGGGCACCACGTGCCTATAGGTGCTAAGTTCGGGGGCACCGCAGTGTACAAGTTTCAAACATAGGGGCACCATGCGCATTTTGACATAGTTCGAGGGCACCACGTGAATTTGCCGAAGAAAAAAAGATAGACCTCAACATGTCATTTTGTACACATGAATAATGTCCAACTTTTTACTTTTTGCAATATGCATCTATGTTACGCTAATACGGTCTTGGAAACACTATTCATAAGACTAAACAGCGGAAAGAAATCAGAAGCTTAAACTTGTTTTATACAAAATTTGACTATATTGATAGATTAAAAAAAAAGGAAGAATACAAACAAGGAGGGGCAATCATTCCATGTCCAATTACAAACCACAACGAGAAGATCATAACGAGAAGATCATACCCTAGTAGGGGTGAGCATACGCGGGTACCCGCTCCAAATTTGAGGACCCGGACCCGTTAACCAACGGGTCTTAGATTCAGGAAACGGAATCGGATCCGTTGACCAACGGGTCCTAGATTCAGGAACCGGAACCGGACCCGTCACTAGCAATAACGGGTCTCGGGTACCCGCTTAATTCAACTCGAAATTTAGAAAAAAAAATGGGCTAGTATTTCCCCATGGCGTTGACATTAGGCCACAGCCAATGCATAGCCAGGGCCCATCACGAGGAAAAGTTGTACAACCCATTAGCTTAGGCCACACCTCAACAAAATGTTAAGGTAGACAACTTGCTAGGCCCACTATGTGCTATATGTTGCTGGAGATAGGCAATCTCTTTATATAGAACAAAGATTGCCCACATCTTCCATTTTTGGTCGATGTGGGACAATTTTGTTCTCGTTTTTTTTTTTTTTTTCCTTCTCAAAATTTCCTTCTATTTACTATACAAATCTAATCTAGTAATCTTTTCTTTTTACAAGCTTACTTATTCATGCCATAACTCATTTTCATCATCTCCATGTTAATGTAACCAAAACAATCTTCCCCAATTAATGTTTTTATATGATATAGTAGTGTGTAAATTTGTAATCATTTATCATTGATTAACATACTTTTTTTGAGATGATAATCAACAATGTCTTTGATAATACTACCTTATCATCTACTTTGGTGTACTAGGGAAAATTCAATGACCCAATAGTCCGTAATTCATAGCTGTGTCTTGTAGACATGTGTTACTGACCAAACAAATATTTGTTGGAATATGTTAATTCATAGCTACCCCAACACTTGATCAACGTTTATGTTTCATCACTTCTATTCATCCACTCTGTTATAAACCTCAAATGACATAGTCCAAACCAACGTCCTTGTAGAGAAAGTCACGTTACTTTGAATTTGCGGACATGTAAACAATAGGTTGTACTTTCTACATGGTGTAATTGTACTACTTATATATATATACAGTGAGAAGTGAGAAGTGATAATTTGGTGAGAAGTGAGAAGTAATCTCAGCCATTGATTTCGCATAACTGCAGTAACTAATCTGCATAACTCCAGTACTAATCTGCATAACTCCAGTCGTAACTCCAACAACTAAAATCAGTAACTCCAGCCGCTTAACTCCACCAACTAAAACATGTAACTCCAGACGCCTAACTCCAGTGATCCAATAATATCAGAATTCCACCAACTTCAATCTAACTCTCGTAACTGCAACATAACTTTACTAACTAAAATCCGTAACTCCAATAACTCCAACTTAACTCCATCAAGTAAAATACGTAACTCCAACTTAACTCCACTAAATAAAAACCGTAACTCTAATAACTCCAACTTAACTCCATCAAGTAAAATACGTAACTCCAAAAATTAAAACTCGTAACTCTAATAACTCCAACTTAACTTCGCCAACTAAAACCTGTAACTCTAATAACTCCAACTTAACTCCATCAAGCAAAATACGTAACTCCAAAATTAAAACTTGTAACTCTAATAACTCCAACTTAACTCCACCAACTAAAACACGTAACTCCAACTTAACTCTTCTAACTAAAACGCGTAACTTCAACTTAACTACACTAACTAAAACACGTAATTCTAACTTAACTCAACTAATTAAACACGTAATTCTAATGACTCCTCTAACTAAAACACATAACTCCGATAACTCTACTAACTAAAATATGTAACTCTTAATTAAACACGTAACTCCAATAAAAAAAATACAAAAATTAAAAAAAAAAAAAATCAAATTTACCAGTTTCTCTCTCCTTCCACGCACACCACCCAACCCCCTCCCCCGCCACTACCCCGACCACCCACGCAGCCACCAACAGCACCGTCCACCACCTTCTCCGGCTCCACCACCACCACCACGTACTCCGCGCTCTGGCGAGCGGAACCCCTCCTCCTCCGCGGCATCTCCTCCACCTCTTTCACGCGTTCTCTATCCTCAAATTCCTCTTTTCCCGAAATACCCCCGCCCTAGCTCCGCCTTCAAATCGTGCTGAACCACCTCCTCACAACGAGATCGGCCACATCCGGTGAACGAGACCGCCGTCCAATCTCCGACGGCACCATCACCGCCCTTAACATTTCAACTTCTCCTCACATTTCACTCGTTTCTCCTCCCAAAAGTACAAGGATACGACGAGAATAGGTGCAGAAATGAGAGTGAATGTCGGCGAGGGTGTAGATAACGGTGAAGGTCAACGTCGGCGGCCATATTTGACGAAAACGAGAGCGAAAAATCGGCATTGAGAAGGCGTTTTTTGAGATCAAATAGTGCTCGAAGTGGGCCGTTAATGCTCGACGAAGATTCGCCTGAGTCGGAGCTGTCGAACGGCGGCTTCACAGTGGCCGTTGGTTGTTTCCGGTGTTCACCGGCGGCGGCGGTAGGCTGGCGCGGGGTTAGGGGAGAGGAGAGAAGAGGAGAGAGAAAATCTAACTGATTTTGGGTTTGGGTTTAATTTTATTGTATTTTTTTCTTTTATTATGATATTAAATATGGACCATTAGATCAAGTTAGATGGATGGACCAGTTCACTTCTCACAAAATTAATACTTCTCATTTGATAGATTTCCTATATATATATATATATATATATATGACCAGTTCATTTCTCACGAAATTAATACTTCTCATTTGATAGATTTCCATATATATATATATGTAATTGTTCTCGAGTGATATGTAAAAATGATGGTATTTAAGATGCTCATTTTAATCGTAACCTTATCTAGCCAATTTACTTTTGCACAAATACGCATACATCTAAGATAAGAGATGACACATGCACACATATTAATCTTATACATACGCACAACATGTGTTATGAATTGCATGGTTTATAAGTGAACATCGAGAGTCCTAATTATACAAGATGAAAGGTTGATACTTTAATTTTCTTCTTCTTCCAAAACTTTTTCATTTATAGGTCTACAAGGTTGTATAAAGAGTTAAGAACTACAAACATTGGTTAATTAGTAACAATTACTTAAATAATAACTTAACGAAATTATTATAGACATACATATAATGTTAAAGTTATGGACACTAATGAAATTGATATCTACACAATTTTAATAACACTAAGAAATAATAACATATTAATTACTAATGCAAATAGACTAATAAGCTTTAGAAACAACAACCAAAAAGAAAAAGAAAAAAAAAACTTGATGTTTAGTTTTGTCCCACATCAGATTTCTGAGCAAGATGTGGGAAAAAAAACATCTTATAAATATGGGTTGATGACACAAAGGTTAGTGTGCTGACTTGGGTTTTTCTAAAGCTGAGCTGGGCTTGGACCAAAATGAAGCCTGCAAGTCTTAAGCCTGAGACGATTACTTGGGCTGAGTAGAAGCTTCGGCTAAAAGAAATCCTGGCACGACTTTGGCTCGTTCCAACTGAGATTTAAACGGGTTCCGGGTACCCGCTTGGACCCATCATCTAGCGGGTACCCAACGGGTTACGGGTCTAAAATTTCAGGACCCGTACCCGTACCCGTCTCTCAACGGGTCCAAAATTTTGGAACCGTACCCAAACCCGTTGCTAACGGGTCCGGTTCCTGACCCGCTGGATCTTAAGCGGGTCCTGTTCCATTACCGGGTACCCTTTTTTTTTGCTCACCCCTAGTTAATAAGCCCTCTTCAAACCACCATCATAATTATTCTTTTTTCTATTTCATATAACACTGGAGTTGACTCTGCGCTTAGGTAAGCTAAGAATTGAGACACCTAGAAAAGAGCTTGATCAATCGGAAAGTTATCTTCTTATGACAATACTTTGTCTGCTTTCAAGAACATAGATTTTTATTTTTTATTTTTTTATTATACTATTGAAATATATTTTCCATTTCCAATGGAGCCCAAAACTACTTATTCTTTGGTTTTTGGGATATAATGAAATAAAGCAAAATGGCTCATAAAACTGTCTGTCGATCTTATTTTGTTGAAGTAACAGTCAGTCGGTGCGATTCTCGAAGCAATTTTCATTTTGGGTCATCCGTGCGTAGCCTCTCTATGTTTCAATGGGGGTAAGGCTTGCGTGCATCCGACCCCCCCTTACCCCGCCTTATGGCGGAAGCTTTTAAGGCACTGAGGTTAAAGATGTTAATATACTATTGAAATCTAAAACTTGGAAGTTATAACTTAAAAATTAACCAAATTATATCCAGCACATCATGTTACCTTTCAAGCTGATTCCCTTTAATGACTTTAACAGCCTTATGGAAAAAAGATCAGGCTCTTGCAATACAATGAAAACATACATGCAAATCACACGATGATAAATCATATGTACCTTTCGTCCACACTTCAATTTTATGCGATGAAGCCCAAAAAACTTTGTGATGAGAGTATTCTCATGTAGTTTCACATGATCGTAATAACTGGGAAGCATTTTAAGAAAAACCTGCAAAAATGATGAGATTAGGATCTTCTTTTTAAGCACAAATAAACTAATGGGAAAAAAGTATAGCCCAAACTATTTCTCCGAACCTCTTTTTCAGATTTCCGTAAAGTCTTGATCACGAATCTATCATCATGTGACAGATAAAACATGCTACCACTTTTTCCTGGGGAAGAAATCTCTCTTAGTCCATCATCACCACATATAGACATCATATAATCTGCAGCATCTAACTTAAACAACTCTCTCAAATTCCTGAAAGCAGTCACATATTGAAAAATTACAAATGCCAACAATAGAAGGCTATGCAACACTTCACAAAAAAAAAAAAGCATTAAAAAATAGGAAGAAAAAAAATGGGTGACCACAATATTCTAAAGTAATCGCAATCCAAATCCAAATGTTATGAAATAAGCATCAACAGCAACCTGAATAAAAGACAGAAAGCACTATTCCAAAAATCATCAATGCGAATATCTTTTAGAATCATGATATTAAAGCCCGCCTCATAGAATCAGACCATATTGACAAGATTAAGGAAGGCCAGGAGACTGCATGGAAGACAAGTGCAAACCATTTTAGATTATTTACGCCATACGAAATCACAGATGTGCACTTGGTGAAGTGCCAACGTGAGGACAGCCTTGGTGCAATTGGCTACTGCGAAGGCATCAACGAGCTTAAACTATACACACTATTGTCTCTCAGCTTTCTCTTCAAAGCCAAATCAAGTGTAGGAACTTTCTTGCATGCCTTCTTAGACAAATTTTAGGTACTCGATATGATCAAGATTGAATGGCTCATAATAAAATGAGGCAGAATAAAGAAATTATGCATCAGATCAGCACCTTATAAAGGGCAGCCCGGTGCACATTGGCGTCCCTGCTAAGCGAGGGTCCGGGGAAGGGTCCCACCACAAGGGTGTAATGAGGGCAAGCCTTCCCTTGTCAATTTATTTGACAAGAGGCTGCTCCCAGGACTTGAACCCGTGACCTATCGATCACACAGCAACACCTTTATCGATCAGCACCTTATGCATAGAGAAAATAAGAAAACAAATACCAATAATCAACCTTCAAGAGAGCAACAAATTTACAAAGAATTCAGTTAAAAAACCTAGAATACTCTAAGAACCGAACATGTGTTGGTTGATGACACAGAGGGCTAAGGTCCGGGCAGTAATGGAATGCCTACTTGTGGTATACACACTGTCACTCACTTCTTTTCTTTGAAACTGACTTTAGGGTTAGATGTCTTATGTCTAGACCTAATACGAGGATTGATGAAGCTGAAAGGTGCAGGGTCGACATGTGCCCGTTGAATGGAGAAACATCTGCATAACTTATAGATGGTGGGACTTCGAGTGGACCGTTCGCTTTGCTTTACTGGCAGCTTTTGTGTACCACATATGGAGAGCTCAAATATTGTTATTCTGGATCATAAATTGTTATTTCCAAGGGCTTTCCACAATTTTGAATTCTTAGTAGGATTCTTTGGTTAATTCCAGGAGTCAGAGATAGTGTAGTTTTCGATAATTAAGGAAGGCGTTGAAGAGCCTAGGTGTAAAAACCTTCCCATACCTTGACCCTCCTTCCCTTACGGTGTAGCAATGTTAGGGTAGTTGACTTGTGTATGGTGTAATGACGTTGACTTTTACCTAACCTTGAAGTGCTTAAACACTCCCACTCTCGAAATTCTGATGAGCTATACCTCTTAGAAGATAAACCCTGATTAAAGAGAACCAACTAAAATTAAAAATGTGAGGGTGGAGTACAGTAGTCAAAGCTCCTCTGTCAGGTTCAAACAGTTGAGCCAAACAAAACATTTTGTGCCCTAGTCAAGTGATCTCCAACCTTGCTCTGTGTCAAATTCAGCTCAAGAAGCAAACAAAAGATAGTTTCAAACAGAGGCTTTCAAATTTCATTATTACTTGTAAGCAGCCTCTCTATGTTTTCAACGTAGGGGTAAGGCTTGCATAAATCCGAAACCCCTCGTCCCCTTTAACCCACCTTATCGTAAGAGCCTTTGGAGCACTGGGGTATGTTGTTTTTGTTGTTGGCCATCGAGAACAGTCGCTCTTTATGCTTTTTTTTTTTTTTTTTTTTTTTTTTTGTAAGTAAGATAGGATATCAATATATTCAAATAGACACCAAGGGGGTGACTCCCAAGTCATGCTTTTTATGCTTTCAACACAAAGGAGAGGTTGCGTACAGATAATTGAAGCCTGCATAGAGCTGATGTCATTTTTATACACTCGTTGGTGCCTGGTTCATTACCATTTTGACCTGCACAAACATAATGACCACAAAATCCACGAACTCCCTTACATGGCACGTCATGACTACAGATCACGATACGTTAAGCATATCAAACAGAAATGGCCTTGAGTTTCGCAGTGAATATCCCAACTGTAGTTTCTGACATAGCCGTCACTTCTCACACATAATGATCTAACTGGACTGAGACAGGAGCATTCTCATAACTTTTTAAAACAAGACTGAGAACCAGTACTCAAATGAAGAATGCAATCTATAAAGGCAGAACAAAGCATCTGACCATTCTGTTAATCAGATCACCAGGTCACTTGGATATGGCCTGTTCCTATGAGAAGATAGATGGTGTCGCCAAGAGCTGAATGGTTACACCTTTACAGTGGACAATTATTCAGACTACTAGAACCAGTGTAAACCCTTTAACATCCTCATAAACGCACACAAATTGGAGCTTTGAGCAAAAATCAAACCTGAATACCATAGGGCAGTAGTCCTTCCAGTAAAAATCCAGAGAATAATGTGGAGGTGTAAGTTGGGAACCCTTTCTGGAAAAGAACATTTTGATTCTGGCTTGTTTAGCAAAATCAGTAGATCGAACTTCACGAGCAGGCACAGGTGTAATCTTTCCCACAGTGTACCTGATTCAATATACCAGAAATTGCCTAATCAGCCAAGTGGCAAAGAGATAAGACACCAGACTAAGTGCACAGGATATGAAAGGGCCAAATTACCAAATTGGTAGAAGGAGAGATCAGTCTTGATCAAGTTGGTATTAAAAGATGCTCAAACAACAAATTGGTGACTGAAAATACAAGAGTCGAATAGGCTTGATTTTTTACTGGAAAAAAAATTGATATATTTTAGATAAATAGAAATATTATCAAATTCAGATGAATTTTCTTTAAAACATCTACTTCTCTATGTACCGTGGCAAGAAATTTAACACTTTTTTTCTCGATAATTATCATCTTTGGTTGAACTTAACTTATAAAAGCAATTAAATCAATTTAAGTGCGTAAAACTTGTTTCTAAAAACTAGCTTTTTCAGTTTTTTCAACCCCAGTGAAAGATTTGACTATGTTGTTATCTTATATTCCCTCCATTTCATTCAATTCTTCCCACTTTCCTTTTTCGTCAATCCCATTCAATTCTTCCCATTTACTTTTTTTTGGCAAGTTTTAAGTGATTGCATTTCTCATTCCATCGAATTACATTATTACCACAATTATCCTACAACACCTTTCTCACCGGCTTTAAGCTTACTAAAAAATTTGGTCCAAAAATGGGAAGTATTAAAAGAAATAGATGGAGCATATTAATATGTCCTATTGAGCATTTCTTATACTAATTTGGTTAAAACCTCTTTATTACTCCGTAGTATACCAATTTGGTAATTTGACTGATATATGAGCCACGGGAAACAAAAAGCATGGGTACGTGTATATAATTAAAGCACTACAATTGACAAATGAAAAATTAGAGATTGGATCATGTACCTCAAAGAACCTAAGGAAAATCTTGGAAGGATAAGAGCTTATGCTATACAGTTTATGTCTAGATTTTTAACTGGAAACAATTCCAAGCTTGGCGTTGCAAAATAAGATGCATGTTTTATAAAACATTTTACTCATAAGCCTTAAAGGGAGCACCCAACCTCTTTGGGTATCCAAGGCATTTAAGGTCTTCTCCAACCCCTTACAATATTATCACTTCCCCACACTTCAAATAATTTTGGGAATTTCTAATAGGTTTGGTAAATAAATTTAATAATAAAATTAAAAAAAAAAATAAAAACACTGAAGGGAGTGATGGCACGAAGGTTACTCATCAACCAGCCTCTTGTTACAAAAGAAGTATGGCAGCAAACCTCTGACACCACAACCCACCTAAACGAAAGCTTCATAAAAAAGCTCTTGGTAAATGTTGATCATTTTGATATTATTATATGGGGTCATATTAAGCATACTTAATTTAAAGAAAAGCGAAGAGAGAAGAGAAAGAAATATCAAGTACCTAATACCAAGTTGCAGATTAAGCATAAAATAGTGACTTTGATTGCTTTTGGAGATCTTTAAGCAGGAAGTAGTCTGGACTTCCTTCGACGTAAATTTCACACGATTCTTGGATTTGTGAGATTTTCCAGAAAATCTCCTAACATGTTCTCTGATCAAAATGCCTTGCATATACTCTCTTTCAAGGGCTATGTCGCTTTCATCTTTCCTGTCTTGTTGATCATCGATTGAATACGAAATGGGTTTGCATGAGCTGTCTTCCAATGATAATTCTCCTTCAATATCACCAAGAATCGAATCTCTTTCGACTGATCCCCTAGATGAAATTCGACTTGAACTTCGGACTAAGTTGCCACTAGAAATACTACGCTTCATTTGTGGTTCTCTGTTTGCATACTCCTCAGAACTCAGAAGTGAATTTCTCGAGAGTTCATCTCTTAAACTTCCATGATAACCTATAGAAGTATGACTATTACACAACTCCCTTGTTAGACCTCCATGATAACCTGCAGATTTGCACCATTTCTTCAGAGAAATATGTTTACTACCAGCAGGATAATATGTTCCCCTTCCATCTTTTATATCCCTGCTCCAATTTCCACAATAACATCCCCCATTAGCAAAGCGGTAAAATCCTGATCCATCTCGTAGTCCATCCATCCAAGAGCCATAAAAGATATCACCGTTCGCCCACTTCAAAAGTCCTCTACCGCACATCTTTCCCCCTTTCCATGTACCAATATATGAATTTCCTGAACTCCAAATATACTTCCCACTTCCTTGACGAAGTCCTTCTTTCCAAGATCCTTCATAAAAATCTAAACTAGAATACTTTTTTCTTCCAAAGCCATGTTTAGTATTCATCCTCCAAGCTCCATCATAGTTAGATCCGTCAGCAGCAGTGAAAGTACCTTGACCATGAAGGTAGCCCCCAGAAAAATCACCCTCATATGTCGGTCCTGATGGCCAAACAATGCGTCCCTTTCCAGTCATCTTACCCTCTTCCCAAGTACCCTCATATATTGTACCATCTGACCAAGTATATTTCCCCTTGCCATGAGGAAGCACACCAAAAAAGTCACCGCGGTAAGTATCACCTACAGAAAAAACCTTCTCTGAACTGTGGACACAAAAGCATATATTACAATGAAAGAAAGCCAATACATATGTAAAACACAGATCAGAAGGACAAGATAAACAAAAACTTAATAGAAGCATCTGAAGAAAGGAGGTTACCTATGAGTACTATCCATACCAGCATGAGATGTCGTATTGAAGAGTTTTACCCAATCAACAACCTGAAGCAGACAAAAAGACAATCACACATGCACGCAAGCAGTGACACTCACATTCTGTTTCTTATTAATAGTAAGGTCTGGCGAAAAAAGATATTTGCACACTCAGCTTCAAGAGCCTCTTAGAAGGTTCAAATGAAGTCCATTTCCTATGTGCCATACATTTTTAGAAAGCTAAATAAATTAAACTAAGTCATGGCTTTTGTATTAAGATGAAAGGAGCTCGCACCTAGTAGCAGTTCAATTTAGAAATCAAGCTGACCAGGAGGAAGTAAGCAAGAACTTCAGGTTATAAGTCTCAACTTTGAGAAGTTGTATCTCCTTCAGAAAACGGAATGGAGTAAACTTGTGTTCAGATTGAAGGCCTTGAAGATGGCTTTCCAGTGCTACGACTTACAGAATCATCAGATAAGCTTTTCTATGATTGAAAGCTAGTTCCACACTGTGTCCAAAGCTGAATTTTAAGTATTATTAAGTTGTGCAATTATCAACTACGGAGGACTTTTTGGAGATAACATTGGACTCACAAATCCCATGACATACTTGAGGATTATGCAGGCCAAGAGATTAGCCTCAACTTAAAGAAACACCACAGCAATGAGGAGCATAAAGACGCAACCCAAATCAGAAGCTTAAAGTCCAAGCATCTAGACTTTCAGAATTCAGTGTCTTTGTATATTCAATTCTTTTCTTTGCCAAGTTGTTGTATTATTCGCCTAGATAGCCGTAGTTTTAGCAGCTTATATTTAATTTTGGATGGCATTTGGGAGTTTATCAAGAAGTCCTACACTACCTAAGACCAGGGTTGACAAGTTCGCTTCACCACCTTGCAGTATCATCATTTAATGATATCCTATTCTTCTCAGACTAATCCGTAAAGACATTGAGTACATACACCACAGAGCAAATGAATAACACAAACACTGAACAAGGAGGAAAAAAAGAGGCAAAACATCGAACACCTGAGGTGAGTTACTGCCGATATTAAGAGTTAAGTCTAGTCATTAAAGAACCAAGTTCAAAGATCACAACGCTCAAGCAGCAACGAAACCTTGCCCGGAGCTAAAACCTATTCAAAAACTTTCCAGCAATGTCATCAATCTTAACCAAGACATTTGGGATAACCAATTAACCTGCCTACTCATTTGACATCTTCAACCAATCTTAACAAATAACCTATGTTTCGCTCCATATGTCACATCTTCATCAATACAAATTTACCTAAATTGACACTTCGGGTACAATTTTTCGCAATTTCTATGACCACCTGAGTCCCGGAATGAGGCTTCCTCTCAATCTCAATGATGCGTTATTCTAATCAACATACTCCATAAACTAATCATTACCGAATTTATACTGTATACTGTACGCAACATACTTCATAAATTAATCAACTTCTGTCATTCTGTCAACGCTAAACTATCCATTAATCAGTTCATCCAAAGCATAAATTAGTTCGAATTACAGCAGTAATAATAAGTGATCAACAACTTGAAAACCGACATCATTCATACAACAAACAATACTCTAAATTAACAGGAATAATAATAATAATAATAATAATAATAATAATAATAATAATAATAATAATAATAATAATAATAATAATAATACTCCAAATTCGAAGAACTTACCAAAAATTCAGAAGTTCAAAGTGAAAAGTGGCTGAGACAATATTGCTTTCAAATGAGTCATACTTTGTGTGATATTCTGTGAGAAGTGCGTAGGAAATATGCTTGCTTTTACTTGTAGGATTCTTCTGATTTGCTTCGCTTTTTTGTTTCCTCTCTCCTCTTTCTTTTTTTGATTTAGAAAAATGAAAAAAAAAAATTGAAAAAAAAAGATTGACGGTTAAGTTATTTGTATGTCGTTACTCGTCAAGTGTTGCATGAGTATTCGATTTGGAGGAGAGTGGAGAGAGAGAGAAGAGAGGGAGGGAAAACCACAGCATCATTCTTATCTGTCACTCACTCACGCAATTATGCAAATCCGGTGGTCCCTATTAAAATTGCATTTACAAGCCAGAATATGTTCTTAAGGTAATTTCTATTCTTTATTGGGAAAGGGGAATGTTATGGTCACTCTCTTTGTTAGAAAGGAAGGTCACTCTCTTTATTACAAGGAACACTCAATGTTTTATTGGTTGTAATTAACAAGTGGTTAATGTTACAAGTAAATAATGCCTTTAATTAAACTAGTTTGCATGTTTATATTGGAAAATACTAACATACACCCGGGTGTACTACCCCCAGGATGATGTCATGCTGATGTCATTCTTTTTTTTTTTTTTTTTTAAAATTTTGGCTGCTAAATGTCTTTTTAAAAAAAAAAACCCACTTTTGTCAACCTCCTAATTCCACGCCTAACAGTTTGGATTTTTTTTTTATTTGTTAACTCTTAATGGTTGATTAAATAATGGGTATAACTTTAGTTTCATGTCTAATTGATATTTATCTATCAAAACGAGGTTTTTAAATTGTAATACAAGTTCAAGTTTCGTAAGTTTTGCAACCTTTGTCTCTAGGCTAAGGCTTACTCGGTATGTGTTTAAAATCAACGAGTATCTATCTATTATTATTATTGTTGTTGTTGAGGATCAATGTGCATTTAGTAAAATACTAAGCATATATGTACAAATGAGTGAGTTTTGGACAACTCTTAATAAGCATATCAAAAACCGAATCGGTACACAATATTGAATTTCAAACACGAAAAGTAGTGAGTTTATAATCAAAATCACTGAGTATATATGAAATAATAATGAGTATTTTGTCCAAATTAAAGTGCATGTACACTTAATGAGCATTACACAGAAATTAAAAAATAATGAGTTTATATGAGAAATTAATAATAATTACAAAAGGTAATAACCATGTGTAAAATTCGCGATGTTCGAATAACTTGTAGCCCTTGTCGCTAACTCGGAGCCTTGTATGTTACTCTTTGACCTCCTTTTCCTTTTACAATCGTATGTCATTGCGTTAGTTTGATTTCGTTCTTTGATCTCCTGCATGCTCGTATCGAGTAAGTAGTAAAAATTAATAAATACATAATCATAAACTGTTGAGCATTTAGTAAAAATTGATGAGTATCTAACCCAAATCAATGAGCATTTAACACCCCTTTCCTCAAACGAGCATATAGTCACACCTAATTATGAGCATTTCGCAAAAATCAGGAAGCATGTAAAGGAGTTTAATGAGCATGTAGTGGCGAAAACTAATGAGCATATGGTAAAAATTAGTGAGCATGTGAGTAGGATTAAGGAACATAATTGCAAACATTGGGCAAGTAGCAAAAACAAATGGACATCTAGCTGATGTTAGCGAGCATATAGTCAAATAACACGAGCATTTAGTTAAATTTAGCGAGCATTTAGCCAAAAGTAATTACTAAGCATATAGATGAAGTTTATCGCCATATCAAGTTTACGATGTTCGATTAATTTATCGATCAAATTATTGCATGCTTTATGTTATCCAGAATAAACACCTTCATTATGTAACCTGTCATTTCTTGTTTAGTTCCCTTAGTTTATGCTTTATCTAGTGTAAATGTGTATTTGTGTTGAGCATTGATCATGTACTGTAGAATATTAATCTATTTTTGTTGAGCATTTCAATAGTCGGCCAAAACTAATTTATGTATTATTTTCAAGATTATGTTTCCAGGCAATATATTGAGCGTTGTTGGAATATTGTCAAGTATGCGTGTAATGTGAGTACAAGTACTGTAAATTGTGGAGTATTGGGTTGAATATAATGAGCATTGTCCTTTTATTAATAAGCATTCGTAGGCCAGAACTCGTAAAGTCGTAAACAATGTAAAATCTTGCTAATAAACAAATCTAGTACTGATGAAACATGGTAAAAGGGTAGTGTAACTAAATACATATTAATCCAATATTGAAAATTTTGAAGGTCTTTTCTTCTTCAACGACTTAGGGCGTTGTTGTTCAGGTTGTTGCTTTTTGACCTCCTTTCTCTTTCAATATAGTGCGTCATTGTATTATTGAAAAATTCTTTCTGCATGCAGGGAAAAAAATAGTTGATCATTATTAAAAAAAGTAAAAAGCATCCACATTAAACCAACAAGCATTCACATTAATCAAATGAGCATTCACATCAATGATCAAACTAATGGTCAAACTAGCGAGCGCATTTTAAAAATTCAATGAGCATTAGTGTCAAACTAATGAGCATTAACATCAAAATTACAAGTATTATATCAAAAATAAGTTAATGAGTATTTACTAAAAACGTATGGGTATTCATCAAAATTTAACGAGCATTAGAAATTAATTAATAGACGTTAGGGTAATAACAATGCATTAAAACCTAATGAGCATTATTAAAAATGTAATGAGCATAATACTCAAACTAACGAGCATTCATATTAAACAAACGGGCATTCACATCAATGATCAAACTAACGAATACTTTTAAATCCAATGAGCATTCATGTTAAACTATCGAGTATAGATGTTAAACTAACGAGCATGCATTGACATCAAAATTACGAGTATTATATTAAAAATAAGTTAATGAGTATTTATTAAAAACGTATGAGTGTTCATCAAAATGTAACGAGCATTAGAAATTATTAGACGTTAGGGAAATTATTAGACCTAACGAGTATTGGTATCAAACTAACGAGCAAGCATTGACATCAAAATTACGAGTATTATACCAAAATTAAGTTAATGAGTATTTACTAAAAACGTATGAGTATTCATTAAAATGTAACGAGCATATGAAATTATTAGACGTTAGGGAAATTATTAGACCTAATGAGCATTATTAAAAATGTAATGAGCATAATACTAAAACTATCGAGCATTCACATTAAACAAACGACCATTTACATCAATGATCAAACAAACAAATACATTTAAATTCGATGAGCATTCATGTTAAACTAACGAGTATAGATGTTAAACTAACGAGTATTAGTATTAAACTAACGAGTATTGGTATCAAACTAACGAGCAAGCATTGACATCAAAATTACGAGTATTATATAAAAAAATAAGTTAACGAGTGTTTACTGAAAACGTATGAGTATTCATCAAAATGTAACGAGCATTAGAAATTATTAGAAGTTAGGGTAATAACAATGCATTTAAACCTAATGAGCATTATTAAAAATATTATGAGCATAATACTAAAACTATTGAGCATTGATATTATACAAACGAGCATTCAAACTAATGAATACATTTAAATTCAATGAACATTTATGTCAAACTAACGAGTATAGATGTTAAACTAACGAGTTTTGGTATCAAACTAACGAACATTAACAATTAATTAATGTGAAGATAAGTGTGCATAACATAAGAATTTTTAGAAGTGTATAATTGAAATTTAACACTAGATCATGAAAAAGGAGAATTAGACATTAAAAGATGAAGTCTATTGCTTAATAATGCTCATTAAGATTTAATTCTTGAATGTATAAAATCAAGAACTAAAAACAGACTAAAATAGAATTTCAATTGACATTAACAAACCGACCTTTGAGAATGACAAAATTTGGTGTTGATGAAATCTTTTCTTGCTTGATCTTGAGTATTTGTTAATAAAACTGCAAAACACAACTAAGAATTGGAATATTGCTATAAATATTGATGAAGTTTGGTACCATAAAAAGTGAAAATTAACATACCTTTGATCAATGTTGGTGAATTAGAAGAATCCTGGTATATTTTTGAATTGATTAGTTACGTACAATTAGGAGAAAGCTAGATATTAGGGTTAAATAAAAAAAATAGAATACACGTTTCAAAGAAACGTGAAATCAGTTTTTTTTTTTTTTTTGGATAATTTCCAAATCAGCTTTTTTTTTTTTTTTTTTTTTTTTTTTTTTTTTTTTTTAATTTCCAAATAATCATGGGGGTACTACCTCCGGGTGTATAGTATAGGAACTGGTTTATATTGTTATACTCATTTTAAGAAATTATCAGTTTATATTTTTTTATAATATTGTTAGCATTACTATTATTTTCCACAAATTAACTTATAAGTACTTAGTGCTATCCCATTAATGAATGTCATATGTCCTTCTAGGAAAAACTTGGTTTTAGGTTTTAACTAGTTTATTACCCGGGTTACGGCCGAAATAAATTTTATTTTATTTCTTTGTAAACAAATAATTTTATCAATAAATTTTATCATTTATAAAATTTCCACTTTCAATATAGATGATGTGATTCCAATTCAAATAAATAATAAGAAAGGTACAAAATAATAAGGTAAAGATGAAATCAATTAATTGTAAATATTGATTATTTATAATAAAAAAATATTTTGAAATTTTTATATGGAAAACTCAATTATTTATCACCATACATGGAATGCCCATATACACTTTTTACCAAAAAATACATTTTCAATGAACTTTTTTAAGTGAAAATTAAAGAGACATGCCACGTGGCATGTCAGATGGCCTAACTGAAGCCGGTGAACGTGGTCATTGCCTCTAATACAGCTTTTAATATATAGTATAGTATAAGATATATAGTATAAGATTATTTCAAGTTTTGGGTGCGGAACGAAACTATTTACACAAAATGGGTCCATGTAGAATCGGGAGCCCCCCGAACCAAGTTTCTTCGTTTTCAGACAAAAGAACCAAATCCGCTACGACGCTAGGCAGTTATGGGCATAAACGCCTGGATTTCTGACGCTTTTGGTGGGTTCTATAATCAGAAAAAAGTTTTCAGTCTCACCAAAGCCATCCTAAAAATAGACGATTTTGGACCAAAACCGTCATGCGCCTGACGGTTTTGGGTTGTTTCGCGGAAAAAAATGCGAAGCTATTCCACATCCTACATGGACCTATTTCATGTAAATATTTTGTTTTCGCGCCCAATACTTAGAATAATTTAATTTAAAACACTATTTTAAAAAATCGTTCAAAATTTCCAATATACCTCTGATCTTTCCGAGTTTTTCTGATATACCCCTTTGTTTTTCTAATTTCCTAAAATGCTCCTAAGGTTTCCAAAACGAAGTTTTTTTGGTGTTTTTGACAAACAGAGTCAATCTCCTTTACTTTATTGGACTTATTTTGGAAAAAAAGTTAACCCTAAATCAAATAACTTTAAAAAAAACTCACTCAAATTTCCTCCTATTTCCTCTCAAATCATTCAATAAAACAGATTATAATCTTCCAAAAGCCATGTGGAATGATAATTCAAGATTTAAAACCAAAGAAAATTCATAATCAAAGGTTAATTAACGAAAACATAAAACGACGATGCGAAACGATGTGAATAAAACTAGATGAAACTTATACCGTCGTGTAGAGGAGAGAAAAAAAGGATTAACGATACTAGTTTTGTCCAAAACGGAGCAAGAAATCAAAGACTGTAAGCAATTGAAGAATGACGGCGATGAACGGCGAAGACTAGGACGATGCTGATGAAGATGATACGTAAGATAGGTTTAGGTTTTAGAGCCTTAAAAGGGTTTTGTTCTTTTTTATTTGTTTTAGAAATAACCAAGGGTAAAAGCGTCATTTTACCAATAAAGGGTTTAGTTTAAATTTGTTTAATTACTTAATTTGTATAAAACAAGGTAAACCCCTTTTTAAAATATGAAAATCATAGTAATAATTTTCGAAAATAAACCCAAAATAAATATAATTAGTAACAACCCGACTTAAACTAACTCCTAAAAATTAAGGGGTGTTACACTAACCACCACCCCTCGATACTCTTTCACCACCACCGGTAGCGGGCTGATGAGGCGACTCCACGACGGCATATTCCATCCCGCGCCACACACGACCTCTTTTTCTCAATTTTACTCTCCGCCCTCAATCCTTTCCCCAGTCTTTATCCGCCAAAGATACCGCCCAGAAACCCTCCCCCGCCGCCCATACACCCTCCCGCGCACCTTATTGTCTGCCATTTTAGTCGATATTGTTGTTTGTTGAGGAGGAGAGAAAAACGAAGAAGGAGATGGTGGAGACGAGGGGGAATTAAAGGAGGCGTCGTATAAGGGAGTCGGGGCAGAGTTCGCCGGCGCCAACTGATCACTTTTGCGGTAATGGTGGGTGCTAGTCGTGCGGTGGTGGGGCAGGGCAACATGCGTGGTTTGGGTGGGGAGGAGAAAGAAAATTGAGGCTTTTTTTTTGTTTTATATTAATCTTATGATTAATGGTATTAAGAGTGTATTTGTTTAGAAAAAGTCAAGCTCACTAAAAGTTTGACGGTGTTAGACTCCGTTTGTCAAAAACACCAAAAAACTTCGTTTTGCAAAGCTCAGTGGTATTTTAGGAAACTCGGAAAACAGAGGGGTATATCGAAAAAACTCGGAAACCTCAGGGGTATATTGAAAATTTTTCCTTCTTTATACTCCGTAGTTTATTGGGCTAGTTTGGTATTGTTTTCGATTTTCAATTTTTGGTTTCTCGTTGTTCTAAAGAAGAAGCGGTATTATTAGTGACATGTGTGAAATGCATGTTTGTCGATTTTTCCATAAATGTGGGGCATCAATATCAGTACAGTTACTCAAAATATCAGCCAAATTAAACCTTTAGAAAACAGAGAGCATCCTTAAAAACGGGCCCTGAAGAAACAACATCAGCACAACAGAAAGTGTTGGGGTTCATTTCATAAATGAGGCCACAGCCCTTAGGAATAGAGGCCCACGCCCTTGAAAAGCCCATGTGATTCCCATAAAGTTCAGAGTAGTCTCAACCGTCAGATGATAAGGGGAATGAAGGGTCAAGATGGAGGGGGGACCCCCTGGGACTCCTCCTTGGGAATACCCCCTTCACTATAAATACCCCCCCATTTATTACAAATCCAGGTTAATTCCAATCATATTTCATCCACTTTTCTGACAAACTTACTGCTACATTAGTGCTAAGTGACTCGGTACCTCATCTTCGACCGCACCCAATACCGACTTGAGCGTCAGAGGGGTGTCTCTTGGGTAAAACCGGGCCCCCTTGACCGTTTGTTACCTGCGCAGGTTGGAGACACAACCCTCAATCTATCCCGAAGTCGAACTCACCCCAACAATTGGCGCTGTCTGTGGGGATAGATTGAAAAAGGTCTGACTCTAGCTTGCAAGGTGAAAGAGTAGTATAGGGTAGAGAAGATGGTAGCTGGAACTAGGAAGAAGGTAGACAGGTTCGCTGCGATCCCAATACAGTCGGGTGCGCCACCCCCAGTTTACAACAACCCCATCATCGGGCGTTGCGATCCGGCGACGGGTGAAATGTTGGAGCACGCCCCATCGGCCGCGGCCGGACCGTCCCGACCCCAAGAGCAGTCGCGCCCCGTTGACGTCATCCGACCTCGGTCTGCGGCCTCAGATCCTGAGTGCGTCCACTACAAGGAGCACGAGGGAGAGGACGAGACTGAGCACACGAATGAGAAAGAGACGGAGACGGACAGTCATAGCTCTGCGGCATTTGAGGCTAGGATCTCAAAATTAAGAGAGGAATTACATGCGGAAATGTTGGCGCAGCTCGACTCTCGGATAACGGCTTTGCAGAAGGAGACCCGAGCTCAGATTCCAGTCGCAACCGAGGTGACGGCCCCGACGGCTTCGGGTGCGAAGAAAAAGGAAAAGAGGCTGACCCAGGCGCAACGCGTTCAAAGAGCCATGGAGCGCGCTAACAAGGCGCAGAGGCAAGCAAACCTCAAATTCTTGGATGCTCGTCTCATTATCAACGCGGGGAAGTCGCGGCTAGAGGAGGAGAAAAAGAAGGAGGAAGCAGAGAAATTAAGGAAGGAAAAGGAAGTTGTGCGGCCCCAGATGTCTTACAGGAAGTTTACGGAGGTAGAAAAAGGCAAGGCTGCGCTGGTGGAAGATCGAGTGTCTGTGTTCGATAGGCTAAGTCTGAACCCGGCTCGGAACAAGGAGGTTATCCGAATCCGATCGCGGACTCCTCCTCGTTCTCGACCGAGATCTAGAAGCCCGCAACGCAAGGGAGGACGCCATCACCGCAGCACACGATCTAGAGTTTCACCTCGTTGTGACAAGTCACGCAGGGGCGAGGAAAGCTCGGGAACGCGGAGCTGCGGGGCTCGCAAAAAATTAGGTTTGGGTTTGCAGGTTATTGAACTAACCTAGGTTTGATCGTTGAAAACTCAGAGTCGCCACCCTGTCTTTACCCCGACAAGGAAGGGTTTCGAAACAAGTTTAAAATTTACAAGTTCGAAAACAAATGAAAGAATTTTATGGAAAACCTTTCGAAAACCAAAAAGGACTCCATGCGCCCTAAAGGCAAAATTCCTTTTTATTGCTTATTTACAAATTTTGGAAAACTGGACTACGAATCAGAGAAAAAGGGTTCGGGGCTTTAGTTAAGGGGTGCGAACATTTTGAACTTGTCTCCCGTTCCGTCATAAGGACGGGCACTTACTAATACATCATTTCCTTCTAAAGAGTCTCGGTGTAGTGGTTACGTTAAGATCCATATAAATAAGTAGAAATAGAAAACCACATATATTCACATTGTCATTCACATGCAGAAGTTTGGAAAAAGAAAACCACATATATTTACAAAATTAAAAGGTTGTGTATCAATAAAATTTGAAAGTTCGTGTATAGAGACAAAATTTGAGTGGTTGTGTATATCGACAAGGTTTGAGGGGTGATGCCCGCATCCGTGAGGATTGCCTACGTATCCCTTTCGGGAATCAGGGCGACGTAGTTTGGAAATGAACTATGGAAAGGTAGATTTCGAAAAGACCCTTTTATCTTTTGAAAAACGGAGACCCAATTATCTCGTTTGATTGGTAGAAGTGGGGGGGTTGTTAGATCGTTGGTGGTTTGAGTGAGACGCTATTATCTCGTTTGAATTTTGAAAAACTATTCTTTTGAAGTTTGATTTCATTCTCTTTTGGTATTTCGTTGGATTTTTGAATTTTTTTAGTTTGAAGACGGGAGAGGTTGTTATTGTGAGTTGGAAAAGAATTTTCTCTTTATAAAAAGAAATCGATGAGGTTGGATTTGATTGTGGAAGATGGTTTATTTATAAAAAAGAATTGAATTTGATGGTATTTATAAGGGGGGAAAAAACTCGTTTTGATTTTGAAAAATTCTTGAGAGTTTTACTTACAATTTTCAAAAAGAATATAGAGTTAGCAGTTAATGTGGTTTGAAAACATTTGGTTATGAATTGAAGAAAATGTCATTTGAAATATTATTTGAGAAACAAAAATATTTTTACAAATCAAGAAAAGGTGTGTATTTACACAAAATTGAATTTTGAAAATGGTTGGGAAAATTTCGACTCTTATTTTCGACACGACTCGTGAGACGAACTCAGACTCGATGAAATTTAAACAATGACTATGTATGTAGACGTAGTAACGACGCTATTCAAGCATGCGTTGGTCCATGTGTCCTACACTTAGACTCAAGGTCGTTGATTGAGGTGTTATTCTTCTTTAAGTGACCTCGGCGCACTCCACTGTGCCCTCCGAGGGTTGAACGCTCTTGCATAGCCTGTCCTCGATAAGTTGCGGATACAAGTTTACGCTCTTAAGCATTTTAATAATCTTTTCTTCTATTCCTGACCCGTCCTCAATAAGGATAGGTGTCAGGCCTAAATTTGGCTTTTCTAGAGAACAAAATCACAGTGCAGTGTGTGCGGACCGGATTCAAACAGGCATTCCCAAACACACGTAATTTCACATATATATACATGCTAGAGCAAGAATATACAAAACGATGGATCTACGCAACCAATACACGTCCTCAATTCTAAAGAATTGTTTCGAAACAAGTTTAAAAAGTATAAGTTCGAAAACAAATGAAAGAATTTTATGGAAAACCTTTCGAAAACCAAAAATGACTCCATGCGCCCTAAAGGCAAAATTCCATTTTATTGCTTATTTACAAATTTTGGAAAACTGGTTTACGAATCAGAGAAAAAGGGTTCGAGGCCTTAGTTAAGGGGTGCGAACATTTGGAACTCGTCTCCCCTTCCGTCATAAGGACGGGCACTTACTAATACATCATTTCCTTCTAAAGAGTCTCGGTGTAGTGGTTACGTTAAGATCCATATAAATAAGTAGAAATAGAAAACCACATATATTCACATTGTCATTCATATGTAGAAGTTTGGAAAAAGAATATACAAAGTTTTCCGAGTCTTTTTGTACGGACTTGGGGGGTTTGAGCACCAAAGTTGCCCAACGTACCTTTCATTGTGGGATTGGAATCCACTCGAGGATCAAAACCCTACGTAGTTCTGACGTGCAGCCCCACGACAACTGCCTTTTCCACTGGGGGGTAGCGGCTAATATCCGCTAGGGTAGGTGGATGGATCCATAGGGTAGATATCATTCCACTGGGGAAATGATCGGGTTGATTCCACTGGGGATATCACCCATGTGAGGGTAGAGATGGGTTTTACTTCGCTTGGAAGGGGTAGAAAGTCGATTCACTCAAAGTCGTGCTATTGAGAGACTTTATAGATGACTCACATTAGAGTCAAGTCGATCCACGGTAGAATAGAGCAAGGTATATTCCGCTTCCATCTATGTGTCTCACATCGAGACGGCGATTGCCATTGATCACCATGCCTCCTAAACCAGGCATGCCTCTTGAACGAGGTCTTAAAGTGGATGACTCGACCTCTCTAATGCGAGTTTTAAGGATTAGACCTCTCAATAGTTTAATTATGGTTGAATTGACTCTCGCGGGGAGATTTAATGGAATGGATTGGGTTGTGTGTTTGGGCTCGGTGGAATTGGCCGTATCGTTTGAGCTGCCCGTGTAGGCCCTACAACAATATAAGGAAAATAAATCGTCGATTCGGTTATGTTCGATTAAGAAGTGTTCCACTGGGGCGTTGGTGGAATAGTTGGTAGAGGTGAATGTAGATCGACCTCATGATCGCGCATAAGCGAATTGGCAATCCTTGCCTAGTGTTGGGGTAGGGCCCCGTCCAAAGTCCATACAGAATGAGAAAAGAAAACTTTACATGCAAAACACATCAAGAGAAGTTTATTTACTTCCATGTACAAAAGGTTTTGAAAAAGAAATGGAAATTCTTAAAACGTTGGGTAAAATGGAGAAAACGACTCTAATTAGAAAAACTAAGAATAAGACGTTTGTAAATAAATAAGAAGACATTTTTAGGTGTTTTTGATTTTATTAATTACATTATTTACAAAGGGGGTCAATTTTAGTCCTTATTGACTTTAATCGACTCGGGTTGACTTCGGTTGACTTGCACCTATTTGCGAAGTTGACTTTAGTCGATTTTAGGTAGAGTCGGGTTGACTTGGGTTGACATTGGTAGACTTGGGTAAACATTGGTTGACATTGGTAGACTGAGGTAGATTTGTTTGACTTTGGTTGACTCGAGTAGATTTGGGTTATTTTCGGAATTTAGTAAGCTTCGGTAGACTTGGTTGCATTTTGATTGGTTTTAGACCATGGTTGACTTTCATTGACTTGACCTCGATTGACTTGACTTAGATTAACTTGACTTAGGTTGACTTGACTTAGGTTGACTTAGATTCCATTCTAAGTGTTTAAAGTCATCAAACAAAAATGTGATTAATTAGACTCCCTATTAAGTCTAATTTTTTATAAATTGGATTAAATAGACTCCTAATTAAGTCTAAATCATTTTTAAAATTTTGACATTTCAATGACGTGGATTACTTAGACTCCCTATTAAGTCTAATTATTTAGTTAATTATATCAATTAATTTCGGTAAGAAACTCGTCATTTTTAACCCCAAAAAACAGAAAGTTGGTGGAAGTTGAATGGTTTAAAAAATCAAATGAAGTCTTCAAATTTTTCTGGGTTGAGGGTGGGCTCATGAACATCTTGGGATCACTCATGAATTTTTTCACGATCCCAAGAGTTCATTTACTCACAAAACAAATTTAAGGTTGAAAATCGGATTTCTGAGAAAAACAGCATCTGTTTTCAAAAAATCACAGCTATTGACAGGGACATGATTAATTTTTGACCTTTAGCTTTCTGGAAACCTGGGAATCTTCTCTTCAAATTTAATGCTACAAAACGCGTTGAAGTTAGTTGGTCGGACCGAGGATCATGGTTTAGCAGTTTTGCCACAAATATTGTCATAAATATTCTGCTACGAGTTTGGATCTAAAATTTTGCAGGAATGCTTTTAAGACTCCAAATAAGTTGCATTTATAAGAGAAGAAGGAATGTTTTTAGAAATATTTTACAAGTCGGACTAAAAAAAAAAAAACTATTGGAAATGGTTGAAATCCGGGTTAGGGTTTTGGATCATCTTGTACATGAAAAAATGTGGTAAACAAATTGTAAAAAATACCAAATCTACTCATGAATTTAACAAGATAGTGGAACACCAAATCAACTAAAAAAAAACGCTCCGCTCCTTATACTCTCGCAACTAGTGTTCCCCTCAATAAAGGGAACGTCCCCCGTAAGGCCCTAGAAGTTGGTTTATGGATTTTGGTGTGGCTCAATAAACCACACTAAACCCATTACCAACCAAGGCTAGACAAAAAGAGTGTTAGTAATGTATTTGAGAGAAAAAAATTAATTGAAATGGAAGAATAAAAAAGAAAAAGGATAGAAATACTACCTTTGGTGATCAATGGTGATGATCCTCCAAGTTAAGGTATTAAGTCACCTAAACCAATTTTAATCTAAGTGAGGTTGGTTGATTTTAATTACTTATGTGCTAAGGTGATCCTAATGCTACACATTTATTAGTAGAGATTAGTTTTAAAGTGGAGTTGGATGTGAGAAATAAATGAGAGAATTAGACTAAGGTAGGAAGTAAATGAAGAGAGCAAATGTTTCTCTTTTTTTTTTGCTTTGATGTGGCCGGCCCTCTCTCATCCTCCTCTCTTTTTTTTTGTTTTTGTTTGTGTGAGTAATGAGCATTAAGTGTGTGTGGTGAATGAAATTTTTTGTTTAAGTATTAAGAGAGGAAATAAATGAGTGAATGAGGTTGATTATGTGAGATAAATATCTCATCATTTTAACTAAAAAATGAAGAAAATCTCTTTGCTCTTCTCTCATCTTGGCCGGCCCTCTCCTACCTCACACCTCACCTCTTTTTTTTTTTTTTGTCTTTTGCTCTTGTAATGAAGGGGAAAGCACAATGAGTCATTAAGCAAAATAAAAAGGAAAACAGAAATAGTTAGCATCCTTTTTACAATGTTGTTAGTGTAACTATGGGTGACATAGGGGTGAGATCATGGCTTGTGTGGTTTAGTAGTTAGTAGAAATAAAGTTGGGTTAGACTTGTTTCGAGTAATTTTGTCTCGGTTTGCACAAAAAATGAAAACTGGGTGAAATGAATCGATGAATAAATGAATTTGGAATTAAAAACAATGAAAATCAATATTATTAACATTATTCACACAATTATCGAAATTTATGTAAATAATAGAAAAAATGGTGAAATTGAAATTGTTGAGAAATCGTTTTATTCGCAAATAAACGAATAGAAATGGGTGAATAGAAATGAATAAAGTGAAATGAAATTAGAAAGTAGAAATAGATTAATAAAAATGAAATAAAAAGGGTGAGACATAATTTGGTGTCTACAGGAGGCAAAGTGAGTTCGAATCTGAAACTGAAGGAGAGGCGAGTTCAAAGTATCGTAGTCAGAGACATCACGGGCGCTCCACCCTGATGTGTGATTCTCCATTCACAAACTGGATCCTGACCGCAGACAAGCCGCTCGGCGTGAAGAAGCCTAAGATGACAGAGTATGATGGAGTGGGTGATCCGCATGATCACATTTCGTGGTATCTACACAACATTAGCTACTTGACTATGGATGAACCAACCATTTGCAAGTTGTTCCCGTCCACCTTGTGTTGGATAGCGCAAAGATGGTTTGACCAATTGCCACCTAACAGTATAGATTCGTGGAGAGATCTGCAAGAAGTTTGTTGGCCACTTTGTAACCAGCAAGACTAGGAAGAAACATCTATTCACCTCGGCACCGTGAAATAGAGAGATAACGAGTCCTTGGATGAGTACATCCAAAGAATTTCGGATGAACGCCACACATGTGACCAACCTCACTGATGAGGCCGGGGTAGCTGCATTAATCATGGGGATGGCGGAAGGAAGGTGTAAATACGATCTGGATTCGAAGGAGCCCACAACGATGGTGAGTGCATATCAACGGGTTGCGACACACGTCAACGCCTCTTTGGTAAACAGCGCGGGCCGTAAAGACAATTCGTTGGCTGCGAAGGGCAAGGTCCCGGGGTATTTGTCCGTTCGTCGGACGAATGACGGGCTGCGCAACCTAGGAAGGTTTAATACCTCCATCAGGACTATCTTCATGGCCATAAAAAATGACGAGATGCTGCGAGCTCCAAGGCCAATGACCGACGCGGATAAGACCAATCCAAATCAGTTCTGCGAGTATCACATGGAAAATGGCCACAGTACGAGGACATGTCCTGATCTAGAAGATGTATGTCACAATCTGGCTGATAATGGAAAGTTGGACCGATACCTGGCTCGGTTGCGCGGACAAAGAGACAGGTATCGACACCAATTCCAGGGCCGCGGTAACTACAACAACCAGGGCAACAATGGTTGGCCCGGGAATAGGCCGCGACCCCCAAGGGATGCAGCCCGGAATCATAGTCCGGGTGTAATCAACACCATTTCCGGAGGGTTTGCGAGTGGGGGCCCAAGCCATCGCGGTCGCAAGGAAAATTGGAGGAAGTTTATTAACTCAATTGCGCAACCTTCCGCGAAACCGATGAAGGTCCCGGATATCACTCTCAAGCAGACTGATATTACTGAGGTCCGCACGCCTCATGACGACCCGGTGGTGGTCACCATGAAGGTGGCGAACAAAGACATAAGGACATGCCTTGTTGACACAGGGTCATCGATTGATATTATGACCTTGGAGTGCTTGGTAAAGTTGAAATATTCGAGGAAAGATATCAAACCCCTTCATGAGCCAATTGTCGCATTCGGGGGGCACAATATTTACCCGCTGGGCTCGATTCGGCTGCCCGGCGCCATTGGAGCCGGCAGCGCGATCAGAACCGAAGTCGTGGAGTTCATTATTATCGACATCCCTTGCGTATACAATGTGGTGATCGAAAGGCCAATGCTGAATGAAGTGGTAGGGTTGGTATTTACTCTGGGCCTGCTTATGTTGTATGTTACTGATGAAGGGAAGCCGACCATAATATGGGCAAACCAGAAGACGACACGAGAATGTTACCATGGGGGGTTGCGACCACCGATGGTCAACATAGACGATGCTGCGCCCGAGGACCGACCTTCCAAGAAGAGAAGAGAAGTGGGTAGCGAGGCCGAACCAACCGCAGTGACGTACAACATCGAAACCTTGGATGCACGTCACGGATTAGAAGGACCCACCCAACCCTTTGAGGAGACATAAGAAGTGCCCCTACAAGAGGGAGATGCGGAGAGGGTAGTGCGCATTGGAAGGTCTCTCGCAGCCGAGGTTCGAGAACCGTTGGTCGCGCTGCTGAGAGAATATAAGAGCGTGTTCGCATTCGCTGTTGAGAAAATGCCCGGCCTCGACCCCGCGGTCATCACCCATAAGCTGAATGCGGACCCAAAAGTTAAACCAGTCCACCAGAAAAGAAGGCATTTTGGGACAGAGAGGTCGGATGCGATTAAGGAGGAGGTCAACAAGTTGCTCAAGGCTGGTTATGTTGAGGAATGTATGTACCCAATTTGGCTTTCAAATGTTGTGCTTGTCAAGAAGCCAAATGGCTCATGGCGCATGTGTGTTGATTTCACTGACCTGAACAAAGCCTGCCTGAAGGACGGCCAACCCCTGCCACGCATGGACAGGTTGGTTGATTCGACCTCAGGGCATGGTTTACTGAGCTTTATGGACGCGTATGCGGGATACCATCAGGTGCCCCTCGAAGAGGAGGATAGACCTAAAAACGCGTTTGTGACTCCACTGGGAGTTTACATGTATCGGGCGATGTCGTTTGGGTTAAAGAACGCGGGCGTGACTTTTCAAAGGTTGGTCAACAAGGTATTCGAGGGACAGATTGGGCGCAATATGGAAGCATATGTTGATGACCTGATAGTGAAGAGCGTGCTGGCTGAGAGCCACACGCAAGACTTAAGAGAAACGTTCATCACCCTACAGAAATAAGCTGAATCCTAAGAAGTGTGTGTATGGGGTGCGATCAGGGAAATGTCTATGGTTTCTGGTCAGCGAGCGCGGGATTGATGCGAACCCGGAGAAGATCAATGCTATTCTGAACATGCCTTCCCCTAGATGTGTAAAGGATGTGCAACGATTAACTGGTTGCGTGGCGGCACTTAGCCGTTTCATTGCGAAATCAGCAGATCGCTGCCTGCCTTTCTTCGACACACTTCGAAAACGAAAGACTTTTGAGTGGAATGACGAAGCTGAAAAATCTTTCCTTGCACTGAAAGAATATCTGACCAAGGTACCAAAGATTGTGGTGCCGAAAGAGGGAGAGGAGATAATGTTGTATCTTTCTGCGGGTGAACGAGCAGTGGGGGCTGCGCTGGTAGTCGAGCGCGATGGCTCGCAATGTCCAGTGTATTATGTGAGCCACGCACTCGCTGGGGCCGAGTTGCCGTACCCACCGCTCGAAAAGCTTGCATTGAGTTTGTTAGTTGCAAGTAGAAGGCTGAGACCTTATTTCCAAAGTCACAAAATTATTGTTATGACCAATTATCCACTCCAAAAGATCCTGGGCAGCCTGGATGGGAATGGTAGGCTGCCGCGCTGGGGATGCGAGTTGAAAGGTTTTGGGGTGGAGTACAAATCCTGGAAAGCCTATAAGGGACAGGTGTTGGCGGACTTTGTGACCGAGTGCATGTTCAACGAAGAGTTTGAATTACCAAGTACGCAGTGGTCGCTGTACGTTGACGGATCCTCGAACTCTGGGGGCAGCGGAGCTGGTATTGTTGTTGTCCTCCCCAGTTGAGACAAAACTGAGTACGCTCTGCGCTTCAGTTTCGAGGCCACTAACAACGAGGATGAGTACGAGGCGTTGATTGCGGGACTGCAACTGTGTGCGGCCGCGGGAGCGCAGAGAGTGAAAGCGTTTTCGGATTCGGCCGTTGTGGTGAACCAGATAACTGGTAAGTTCGAAGCTAAGGACCACATGGCAAGATACCGAGACGCAGTCAAACGCATGGTCGGGAGTTTTGAGGAGTTTGAGGTCGAACAAATTCCGATATCGGAAAACCAGTAGGCTGACGCGTTAGCACACTTGGCGAGTTCATCAGTGAGCGACCACCCAAGGATGGTGCAATGGAAGGTTTTGCCGTTTCGAAGTATCGACTCGACCCCGAATGTAGCGGCTCTCGACCGCAGTCCGGAATGGATAGCTCCCCTGTTCGCCTACTTAACAAAAGGCAGTTTGCCCAAGGATGAGAAAAAGGCAGTGAAGGTGCGAAAGTGCGCCAAATGGTTCACACTTCTGAACCGGGAGTTGAACAAGAAAGGGTATACTCACCCGTTATTAAAGTGCGTGGATCCAAACGAAGGAGATTACATATTGAGAGAAATCCATCACGGTGAGTACGGTGGAAAAATTGGGGCGCGAGCCATGGCTGGCAAGGTGCTGCGGTTAGGATTTTACTGGCACACAATGCAGGCTGACGTAGCCGAGATAATGCAGAAGTGTGATCGGTGCCAGAGGTTCGGCCCTACATCAAAGCGTCCCACAACCCCACTCAAGCCAATCACTAAGCCGCTCCCTTTTGCGCGGTGGGGACTTGATATCGTAGGTCCACTACCCCGAAGGTAGTGCCAAAAGGAATACCTCATTGTGGGAGTGGACTACTTCACCAAGTGGATAGAGGCTCAGTCCGTTTCCCACATCAGGGACGTCGAGACCAAGGATTTCCTATGGAAGAATATTTTCACCAAATTCGGATTACCCCGTCGCTTGACTCTCGATAACGGATCCTAATTTGACAGTGACCGATTCCATGAGTATTGTGCAGTGTATGGTGTGAAAACCTGCTACGCCTCGGTTGGTTATCCTCAAGCGAATGGCCAAGTAGAGTCTTCTAACAAAGTCATAGTGGGCGCGTTGCGCAAAATGGTCGAAGGAGCCAAGGGAAAATGGGTAGATCAGTTGCCGGGCGTTTTATAGGCGCTGCACACCACCACTAAGCGCGCAACCGGTGAGACCCTTTTCCAGCTGGTATATGGCTCGGATGTGGTGCTACTTGTTGAATGGGGAGCCAAATATTTGAGGATCAGCACCTACGAGCCTAAGCAGAATGAGCAAGAGTTGCGCACGGCTTTAGACCTGCTGCCCGAGTTAAGGGGTAATGCCTTGCTGCGTGTGGAGAAGCAAAAGCAGGACATGACCCGCGCATACAACAAAAAGGTGAACCCAAGAAGCATTGTGGTGGGGGACTATGTCCTGAGAAATCTCGCAGCCACCGGTAAGGAGGTTCCTGGAGGAAAGTTGAAGGCTAAGTGGGAAGGACCATTCCTCGTCATTGAAAAGGTTCGGGATGGAACTTTTCGCTTGGCCGAGCTCACCGGTAAGCCCATTAAGAGACCATGGAACGTCATCCATCTGAAGAAGTATTATTCGTAGATTGTCAATTAAGTTGTAATAAGTTGGTTAGCTTGTATTAGTTTTCACAATTAGCAAATGTATCGAATTCCGTCTTTCTTTACCAATGAAATGGCCTGCAGCCAAGTTATTCGCTTTTTCATATTAATCATTTAGATAAGATGGTACAAATTCGTTCAGGGAAACTTTAATGACGAGCCCCATCTTGGAAAGCCAAAGCCAAACTGAGCCCGGAATCTCGCCGGGCTCGGAGGGTGAATACTTACTAAAAACGCGAAGTGGAATCTCGCCCCCGCGTTACAAGCCAGCCGTGATTCGCTGATCTTACCAATAGGCACTCGGATGTCTTCAACATTCGGTCGCGGTTGGTCGAACTTGAGTTGTAAAATTACTCGGTTCGGGTTAAGATATTATTCCCCAAATTGGGTGCTTGTTGAATAGGGTTCGAAGATCGCCCAGTCCGCAACCGAAGGCATCGTTAAAGTTTGGCTTTCGGCGAACAAGTTTCCAGCTCGAATCCGTTCGCCTACGATCTTGCACTCAGTAATTAGTGGACACCCCAGGGGAGTCGAACTGCGATGCTGTGTTTAAGTGGGACGTAGAACCCCAGATCTCACGAGCCCGGACAATCGAGCCAAACTTCATTGGTCATGAAAATTCGATGTCTCAGGCTCGACCCTCGTTAATGTCCAAGTTTGAGTCGAACAAGGGACGAGCTGTAATAACCCACAAAAAACGAGCTGAGCCTTAAAATTCCACCCTTGGGCTAATACCCCGAGGGGCGCACCTAAACAACGAGTTAATGTTTATTGTTTGTTTTGCAGGTACATGAGGTTATAATACGGAATCCATTACGAGCGAAGTCAACGTGAACACCGGGTTCTCGTTTGTGTTTTGACTGCGACATAATCGCGCCCAAAGCTAGGAGCAGGTCTCGACTGCGTCCACTATTGGGGGCGCGCCAGGGGCGAGATGTTAAAAGGGGGACAATTTTTAGCCCGCGTGGTGTCTCACTCGGGTCTCAGACAAGGGATAAACGTGCAACGAATCAGCAAATGACAAAAGCAAAGGAAATAAAATGAGCATTGCATTACAAGAGAAATGCCACAACCGGGGCCAAACACCCTTTGCAAGGCGGCCTCGGTGGGCTGAAAGTTGGTTATAATAAATTACAAGGAGTCTGACTGGAGATTAAGTGGTGGCATTCCTGAGCGTCTCCTCCTCGCCTGCGACGGCCTCCTCTTCACCCGCGGCCGCCTCCTCCTCGTCGTCCTCGTCATCGTCAGTGAGGTCGATGGTGAAGGGGCAGAAGTCAGGCTCCGGCATAGGTTCAGGGGCCTGCGGCGCCTCCTCCAGGTTGGTTTCGGGCAGTTCCCAAAATTCTGCCCGCGCCATGTTGAGTGACAGATTGCGCTTCCGCGCCAAGGCCACCACCTCCATCTCCATGTCGGCGGGGTCCTCGAAGGCAGAGAGGTACTCATCACCCATCCCGCGAAGGGCCGTAACGAAGTCGGCCACTTCGATAGGAGCAAAGGTGGTGGGGCTCTTCTATGACAAGGCGTGGACTCTCCTGAGTGCGTTCATGGAAGCCTTCTCGATCGCCCTCATAGCCTTGTAGCGGATTTCGCCGAGTTGGTCGTTCAGCAGCACCTTGTAGCTCTCCGAGGCCAAGAACTTGGACTTGGCACTACAATCTCGACGCGCCCAAAGGTCGTTATAACCTTTGGTGTTTGCAAGCTGCTACGACAGCGCTTTCTCCGTTTCGAGAGAAGCGACCAAGTCCTCCTTCAACTGCGCATTCGCGCCGTTGAGCAAAGTGTTGGTCTCGACGAGGCGTGTGGAGCGGGCCTTAGCCGCAGCCGCGGACTTCTCTGCGATGGCCGCTCTCTCTTGGGCAGCCTTGGCAGCGTCCATGGCTTTGGCGCTCTCCGCCTTGATTTCTTCGGCCCGTGCATCCCATTTTTTCAGCTCCTCGTCGCGGGATGCGACTGCCTCCGAAAGCTCAACGATGCGGTCTGATTGTTCGCGGAGGACGTCAGAGGGGTCGCCCATCACGTCGAGCGCATTACAGATGATGCCAACGAGCTGCAGAGATAAGATCCACATAAGGACAGGCACTGCGGGAAAATGACAAGAAGGAAGTAAAAAGGGACAATAAACTTACACTCATAGAATGAGCCGTGGCGTGCTCCAACCAGGTACTCGGCGCGTCCTGCGATCGAGCCCAACGACGAAATAGGAGGAGAACTTGGTTGAGGGGGTCACTCACCCCCCTCACTGCAAGCATTCCCTCGCTGTCGGTCGAGGGCTGGTTCGCGGTGTCCTCAGAGTGAATCATCCGCCGAGGGACCCCATCCATGCTTGACCGCGAGGGGAAGTCAGTCCGCGAAAAGGCAAAGGGCCTAGGAATGCGCAACACAAAACACGTACCTGGACCAAAAGAAGAGTTGGTGTGAAGGAAGGAAGAGGTGTTCAGGGTCTGCTCACTCCCTCCTGGGTGAGCCTCCGTTGCGCTCTTGGGCCCGGCATAGCCGCTGAGCGATTTGCCTGCGCGGCGTTTTTTAGGGAGCTGAATAAAAGACGAAGAGTCAATACCGAAAGATATAGAGCATCAGGATGTAAAGGGAAGAGAACTAAGCAAAATGCTTACCGGAGATAGCGTCTCTGTTGCGGCCGCAGCCTCCGTTGCGACAGGGGTTTTCCCCTAAGACTTCGGAGATGCGGATGCGACGCCGCTTGAGGAGCCCTTTGACGAGGGGGCTCCGCACTGACCAGGGTCGCAGCAGAGCGTGGCGGCGCGCTCGTAGGCATAGGCGCAACGGTAGCAGATGTGGGCGTAGAAGGTTCCGCACGTCTGCGCTTTTCACTTGGACCGCGCTTCTCGGCTTGCGCCTTCATCGCGGCCAGATCCTCCCTTGCCAACTACATGTTCTCAGCAGAGTTGGCAGCCATCTCCCTCTGGTCGCGGACACGAAACATGTCTTCGCCGGGTAGAATGGAGGCGATGTATTCTTCGATTTGGTCAATGGCGCGCGCTGCACAAAAAACACGAGATTAGGTGTGACAGACCAAAAGAAAAATATCATAGGTGTAAAGGAAGGATCCCTACAGCGTTCGGCCTCGTTGCGGGGGGCCATGAGCCCCGCAGCCAAAAGCCATCGGTTCTCCATGGTTTGTTTATAGGAAGGAGTTCAGACCCGGTTGCCTTTTTTCGGCTTCTCGTCCTGGACAAAGTAGCTGCGCACCCTGCGCAGAGAGGGAGGAAGGCTACCCTGTTCTCGAGCGTGAGGAGGAGGATCGCCTCTCACCAAAGGGAAATTAAAAGCATCCGCTTCGGTGGCCGTACCATTGAGACTGACCCAGAAAAAGTTGTTTTTCCAAACAACTTCGTTTCTGCGCGGTTTTGCCACGTGCGTGATAATACACTTCCCCTTGGCAGTCGTGCGAGGGCTGAGAGTGTAGAACCCGTACGGGTTCACGGACACACGGTGCAGAGATTGGAACAGTCTGATGGAGACGGGAATCATCGCGGCCAGACACGTCCTGACAAAACCATTGATCGTCAAGAAGGAGTTAGAGGGTAAGCTGTCCCGGGCACATATTGTAGTGCGAAAGGTGTCGGGCAGTGAATCTGGGTATTGGTAGCCGCAACCCATTTGCAGTAGCCAGCTCATGCACAACAAAACACCCAGGAGGAGGATTGGATGCGATAGAGCCGAAGGACGGAACAGTCAATACGTAAGGAGGCCGAATGCCATAGGGCCGACAAAACTTGGCCAGCTTTGCAGGGGTAAAAAATTGTATAAATTGTTCCAAAACCGGGGCGGTATCGAGTAGTTCTGGTGTGGGATTCTGTGCGGCCATAGCGTATTGGACGGCTTGGGTCTTGGTAAAAGGCGCGTCCGGAGGTAAGATTGTTGTGTGCGCACGAGACCCAGATAATGAGGAGGAAGCATCTGACTGCGTCATCTGCGCGGAGGACAAATAAGCTATGGTTACGTTATATCGACATTGCCAACGACGGTTGTCGATTTCGGAGTCGGTTTCGGAGTCCTACAATTCCGAATCCGAGTCCAAATCAATAAGCGTTGCTCTTCGACGGGGGTTGAGGGGAATTCCCAGAGGAATCCGCCTTCCGTCCCACGTGCCCGGTCGCGATAACCATACTTTCGCCTCCCAGCCCAGATCGGCCGGTGGGCGTTGCCCGGGCTTGTAATTCTTCTCAAGCCACGTTACAAGCCCGGGCAATCCACCCACACATTGGCCATATGACGCGGATCCAATTTCAAACCTTGGATCGTCATCGTGGGATGCGAAAGGTGGGCTAAGACGGAAAGAGGAAGAAAAGGTAAGGGCAAAGAGGCGGTTACCCTAGAAAAAAAAAAGAAAAAAAAAATATAGAAAAGGTAAAAAGGAAAATACCTTTTCTCGCCGGAAAAACAAGTAGAAGCACCGAGATCTGCAAACACGATCGGCAACAAGCAAAGGCGAAGGATCACAAGGCGAAATCAACAGCGGTAGGGGTAATAAACCCTAGATCTTTTCGAAATATTTGGGAAATAAACCCTAATTTGTTCGAATGAAGAGGAAAATAAGTTAAAGAGACTGATGAGAAAGAAGAAAAAGGGAAAAAAGCTGGGTGAATTTGGAGGAAAAAAGGCAATCGGGGTAAAAAAATTTTCTGGAAATTAGAGGGTTTTTGAAGAAAAAGGGGGCGAAATTTTTTAACGGGAAATCAAATGATTTGATGATAGGAGTCACGTCCTATTTATAAGAGGAAAAGGCAGGGGCAAATTGGTAAAAGTCAAAGGGCTTTACACAATTTCCCGTACAAACACCATCATTACCTATCATAATGAACAGTAAAAGGAATCTGTCTTTTTACCTTCCCAAGGTGGAGTTTGAACTTTTCGAGGAAGTGACAGTTGATAGAAAATCTTTTCGAATCCTTCGACCAATAATTAAAAGCTCGACGGCGGGAGGTACATCATCTCAACGGCATCAATCGCACCCAATTCCAGGGGCGATATTCGGTTGCGAAATCGCACCCAATTCCAGAGGCGATGTTCGGTTGCGAAATCGCACCCAATTTCAGGGGCGATGTTCGGCTGCGATTTCGCCTCCATTCTAGAGGCGAAGGTTTTTGACAAGTCGAAATCGCACCCAATTCCAGGGGCGATATTCGGTTGCGAAATCGCACCCAATTCCAGGGGCGATGTTCGGCTGCGATTCCGCCTCCATTCCAGGGGCGAAGGATTTTGACAAGTCAAAATCGCATCCAATTCCAGGGGCAATGTTCGGTTGCGAAACCGCACCCAATTCCAGGGACGATGTTCGGTTGCGAAACCGCACCCAATTCCAGGGGCGATGTTCGGCTGCGATTCCGCCTCCATTCCAGGGGCGAAGGTTTTTGACAAGTCGAAATCTCACCCAATTCCAGGGGAGATGTCCGGTTGCGAAATCGCACCCAATTCCAGGGGCGATGTTCGGCTGCGATTCCGCCTCCATTCCAGGGGCGAAGGATTTTGACAAGTCAAAATTGCACCCAATTCCAGGGGCGATGTTCTGTTGCGAAATCACACCCAATTCCAGGGGCGATGTTTGGCTGCGATTCCGCCTCCATTCCAGGGGCGAAGGTTTTTGACAAGTCGAAATCGCACCCAATTCCAAGGGAGATGTCCGGTTGCGATATCGCACCCAATTATAGGGGCGATGTTCGGCTGCGATTCCGCCTCCATTCTAGGGGCGAAGGTTTTTGAAAAGTCGAAATCGCACCCAATTCCAGGGGCGATGTTCGGTTGTGAAATCGCACCCAATTCTAGGGGCGATGTTTGGTTGCGAAAGCGCACCCAATTCCAGGGGCGATGTTCATCTGCGATTTCGCCTCCATTCCAGAGGCGAAGGTTTTTAACAAGGCGAAATCGTACCCAATTCCATGGGCGATATTCGGTTGCGAAATCACACCCAATTCCAGGGGCGATGTTCGGCTGCGATTTCGCCTCCATTTCAGGGGCGACGATCGAAAAGAGAAGGAACGTACGCAAAAGGAACATGATACTGCAAGAAGCTGAGGAGACCACGAAACTCGCATGGGGCAAAGTTGTCGATTAAAATCGAAAATGCGAGCCCCATGGCCTAAGTACGAGGCATCACAGAAGCTTTGTCAAGGCCCATTACATGAGCCGTGGCAAAGGGCGGCCAGGGGATGCGGATTCGGGTCGCCCTTGGTAGATGAAAAGCTAAGGGCGAGGAGCTGAACAAGCGCAACTGATGTAAAACCTACTCTAATTTTTATGTGTTTTTGAGTTTGTAACGCAGCGGAATTAAAACAGAAAATAAAGGATATGAATTAGTCTAGAATCCTCGCAAGAATACTCGACTAAAACTAATTTGTACTAAGATCACAAAGAAACAAGCACAAACAAACGGCAAGCACCAAGATCACATAGAAACAAGGTACAAACCAAAAGAATACCTCGCAAGGCCAAGATTTTGAAGGAAATTCCCTTCGACTCTTCGATATTAATGCCCAAACTTGTATGAAAAACAATACAATAAGACTCTCTATTTATACTACTCTTAAAACTCCTAAACTTACCTAAAGTCAAGTTAAGAACCATTTTTAGGTCTTCCCTTAAACCAACTTCAAGCTTATTACTGAAACTTTCCTAAACTCTTCTATAACAACTTGGAAACCTTCTAAGGCTCCTTTATTCCACAAAATACTGTAAATAAGACACTTTCCTAAACTTAAACAAAGACACAAATAAGAATAAGTATTATATCTACTAAGAACTTCCTTGGATCTGCATGGCTTGGGGAATATAGCAGTTTCGGCCATTCTCGTGTACCCGCGTAGAAACTGGACAGCTCAACTTAAAACAAGCATATCTCCTTCGTTACTTAACCATTTAAGGCATATGACCACTTTTCGGAAAGCTTAGATCATGAACTTTCCTATACAATTGATTGTTCTTCGAAATATTGAGTACTTCAGAAGATATTGAGACTGGAAGGTGACGTGATAGTCTTGAACTTCCACTATAAGCTTTGACCCATAGCTCCCATGTATCAGCAACCCGAATCTGAGGGGCTCTGTTGGGGTTCATTTTATAAATGCGGTCACATAGCCCTTAGGATTAGAGGCCCAAGCCCTTGAAAAGCCCATGTGATGCCCATAAAGGTCTGAGTAGTCTCAACCGTCAGATGATAAGGGAAATGAATGGTCAAGATGGAGGAGGGACCCCCTGGGACTCCTCCTTGGGAATACCTCCTTCACTATAAATAGCCCCCCCATTTATTAAAAATCCAGGTTAATTCCAATCATATTTCATCCACTTTTATGATAAACTTACTGCTACATTAGTGCTAAGTGACTCGGTACCCCATCTTCGACCGCACCCAATATTGACTTGAGCGTCGGAGAGGCGCCGCCTGGGTAAAACCGGGTCCCCTTGACCGTTTGTTACCTACGCAGGTTGGAGACACAGCCCTCAATCTATCCCGAAGTCGAACTCACCCCAACAGAAAGGTTTAGGGCTTGTTTGGTATCGTTTTCAGTTTTTAGTTTTCAGTTTTTTTTTTTGAAAACCACAGTCCCGTGTTTGAAAACCAGAAAAAGTGGTTTTCAGTTGTCAGTTTTCATTTTCTATATGACTATTACAGAACCAAACAATTTAAAGTTAATTTTAATTTGCAACTTATTTAACTAAATTTTTTACGCAAAAAAAAAAAAAAACAAAAAAACCTGAAAACGCCAGTGATACCGAACGAGCCAACATTTCATTTTCTATATGACTATTGCAGGTCAACATATTGATATTATTACTATAACAATGATTCTATGGTGATTGACTGATTGTCAGTTTTTGGCAATCACAACAAGACTAACTATGGCTAAGTATTAAATAACAATTTAAAATATTACAATCTCTTTTAAGATATCAATTTACATCTATTGACATACTACTCTGTATATGACAACAAGTACCAATTGATACTCATTGCCATTCTAGTGACAAGCTATGTTGCACGAGTACGGATACGGACATGGACACTTGCAATCGCAAAATGTAGGACATCGACACCGCTATTATTTTTTTAATGTAAATATATAAAAAAAATTATATATTATTTTTTTTATAAAAAAATAAGAATTTCTAACTTTATAAATTAAAACAAATTCAAAATAAAGATATAAAACACACGATTATTGAATATGAGAAGGGAAAGGTTTAGAAATTTGACATTGTTAATGTCTATTTTGCCCAAATGCTGGGTTAATGTATATTTTTGTGTCCTAGAGGTGTCCGAGAAGTGTCCAACCGGTGTCCCTTATGTATAAAACCGAGTTCCGGTGTCCGAGTTAAAAATAATAAACCAGACACCAGACAGACCGTGTCCTCCCGGTTTCCTCCTGGTGTCCGACACCGACACCATATTGCACACTGACACGCCAATTGGGAGAGGTGTCCGTGCTTTATAGGTCACAAGTTCTAAAATAGACAATAAAAGAGGTACTCCGCATATAAACATTCTAATCAAAATTTCTAACATAGCCAAATGAAAAGAGGTATTGTCCGAGCGTCCATTGTTATCATTAGAGGTGGTCACGGGCCGTGCTGTGCCGGGCTAGTGCCCAATTTTTTGAGCACTGGCAGTGGAACTAGGCACCCTGTGAGATACCGTACCGGCCTGGGAGTGGACCGATTGGGTCTCGTTATTTTATTGAAATTGGAGTCGCCAGCAGGATTTTTTATAGGATCCTACGAACCTAGGATAGGTCCTTTGCAAGGTACGATTTGGGAAGGTGTTAGACACCAAAATCGCCCGTCCTAAAACGGCCTCTACTAATTGATCCAAAACAAATATAAAGTTCATAATCGGTTACGGAATCATATAGCCATTAGCATGCGGCATGCGATATTGATTAGAATAATATACATGCAAATTAGCTACATACGTAAGAAAGTATGCAATGACAAATTAGCTACGTATGATTAAAAATAAAGTTCACCGAAAGACACAACATAATGATCAAATACACATGCATGCATGATAAGTCAAAATATAAATTAACAAAAATTATCAAATTATAAACGAATTTCTGAAATCATTCTGAATTAGTAATGAGCCCTCAGGTGGACATACTTGTGTCGTGTGAATCTCGGTTTCGTATACCAACGCGCCCAACCCTTGTCCTTGAGCCCAACGATCTAAATTCGACTTTCGTCGCGGTGACCTCGCTATCGTGAATTACTCGCCGATTGGATGATATGTGTGTGTGATTTGTATGTAGGAAAGTGTTTGAGATCTTATTCCCAAGATTACGAGAACAAGGAGAATGAAAGTGGTAAGTGTTTTCTTTTCTTTTGCAAACTTTCGTCCCCTTATCTAAGAAAAATGACCTCTTTATATAGGAGATATATATAGGGTTTTGAGAGAGTATTATGAGCCGATTAAATTCATTATACTTGGAGGTAAGGCAAACAAAAGATCAATCCTATCTTTTCATTCAAAGAGTCCATGGAAAATGCAAGTAAGGTTTCTAGTTGCCAACTGAATTCTATCCTATCTTTTCATTCGTGCATTATCATCTAATTATCAAAATGTGTAATTTATTTGTTAAATGATAAGGATAATGACAAAAAAGGCTAAAGATAAAACCGTATGAAGAGCCGAAAGTGATCAGGATTTGACATGGGCTGAAATGATATTCAAGACACACGGACTTTAGCAGTGACCTGGGCTTCTTGATTGACTTGTTGACAAAGTGGGGAACTAATAACTAACGCGCCAAATGACCAAAAAAGGGCCATTAAAGCCAAACGAACTAAACATTAAACCTCTACGTACTTGGGCCAAGACCAATGAAGTCGAATGCGTTGGTAACCGAAACCTTCCCCGGTGTCCAAAATCCATCTCATCATCAGGCGTTAAAAAAATGGGAAGCCCCCGAGTCGGGTGTCTACACACTCGTGTTAGTGCCAGGGCTCGAATTTTTAGGCACTAGCACTAGCCCGCCAGTGTTTTGATCGGGTTTGGCCCGGGCTTGACCGGACCAGTGAGCGGGGCCTCCTTCGGCTAGAAAAAAGGGGCTTGCTCTTAATTATCATAATTTTAACATTATTTTATAAAATTATATTAATTAGGATGCCTACGTATCTCGAAAGAATCAAAGCCCACAAAGTTCTTGAAGAGGCGTAAATGTGGTGTGTTAATTCGGTTGATTTAGGCGCCTTAGTGTCTATTTGGGCATGGTTTTATCGTGAGTCGAAGACCACACCACTCGGAATATTTTTGGAGATTATTCGTTCGTTTTACGAGTTTTTGGTGGCCTTAGACCCTTTTGGTGAATCTCGGACAATACTAGGGGATCAAGCTACAAATTGGAGCAAGATTCGAGGAGAAGATAGATTGACCACACTCCGAAAACCACACACCATCACCTCCAACTTCACTGGATCATAACTCTGTAAAAAGAAGATATTTTGCAGAATTCCAATTGGAGTGGAAAGTTTATCGTCTTAGCTTTCCAACGATATATTATGAGCTCAAAACGAATTTCGAAGGTGAGAGTTATGCCCGTTCGAAAATTGAGCTGCGCGCAGTCCCTCGACTCGAGGACTCCTGTCCTCGACTCGAGGTTGACCTTCTAAACTCGAGACAACATTTTATCGACTCGAGGGAAGTCCTCTCTCGGTCCGATACGACTCCTCCTCGGTCCGAGAAAGGCGATTTCCACGAAGCTTCCGGGTGGCTTTTGGCGGTTGCTTTTGTCTTGGATTCTTTTGGTTTTGTCTTGTAATATTTTTTGTACTTATCATGAATAAATGGGCATGAACCCCTCCATAGTTAGAATCACTTTTCGTCATATTATTTTTCATCTAGTTTTCATTTTAGAGAGAGAAACTCAAGGAGAATTATTATTTATATTATGAATTTCATCTCAAATATTATTGTAATTATTTTCATGGAGGGCTAATCCCCTTTTAGATCCTTGGTGTAATCAAATTCTCTCATCCTATGTATTAGTTAGATTTTCTTCTCTCTAATTTGCATTTAATTTCATTGTAATTAATTCATAGTACTTTAATGCATGATTTATCGTTGTTTTCTCTAATTGGTTGATTGGATTGAATTGGGTACTTCATATGCTTGGTTGATAATTTATGGTCATTGATTATTAGCCTAAAAGGAAGCAACTTTCACATGTTTAGTGTATGGTTATGACTAACTTGTGATTGGGGAATTAATTTTTGGTGTTGGGTAATTTTTGGTTAAGAGTGTTGAATTGTTCCGCTCTTAATTTTTGGTGTGGGTAATTCTAGGGTGATTCCCTGGCATGAGTCGATCCAACGACATTAAACAAAGGCACTACTTGGGAGGCAACCCAAGCCTATTATTTTATTTGGTTTTCTTTGTTTTTGGTGTGTTTGTTTTCTTTATTTTTTTAGCTTGTGACACTTGCCATCCATGATGAATGCCAAGGTATGAATTACTCTTCCTTGCACTTTTTCCCCATCTAATTTCTAACCAAGCTGCTCTTTCACCCTGTTTTGTCCCATGTTTTATGCCATCTCTCTTCATATTTCCCCACCCGTTTGCTCCACATGCTTGTTTGTCCCAAACCATCTGCATTATGGCCCCAAACTCACAAATTTATTACAAAATGGCCTATTTTGTTTTGGTTATTTGGACAACTATTGTAGTGGGGTCATTATGCTCCGACAAACACAAGAGGGAGATGGAAGTTTCGTAAGGTGATAGGAGGCGACATATTTTGAGGAAGACGGGGGTTGTGAGATGAGAGCGTGGCTCTTCTACTGGTATTTTGACCATGAGCCACTTGTTTTGACGGTAATCGAGGGAAATGGAGCTCACACGAGATATGTTTTCTTTCCCCTTAACTTTTCTCTTTCTCATGATTTTAACCACCACTCCCCACCCGTTTCACTAGCTTGTTTCTATACCATCTCTCTTTGTGCCCCGTCGCGTTTGTTCCCCCCGTTATTCTTGTTCTACCCACCCCATTTTACCCCTTAAACCAATAAAATAGCCGTGTTTGGTTCATTTTGGTTGGGTTGTTTTTGGATGGTTTGTTGTTATTGGAGGATGACGCGTTGTTGATATCGTTCATAAGGGAGATGGAGTCGTGAGACGAGGGATGGATTTATTTTTGAGGAAGATAAGGGAGTGAGATAGAGTGGGTGTCTCTTTGTCCGAGAGCCCGTCATTTCCTTATTTGGTGAGATGAGACCATTTGTTCTTTGTTCCTAGTTGTATGGGATGGTGAGTGGATGAGTTGATGATACTCCCCCTACCTAACTCGTTGTTGCCAATCTTTTGGTTGGTGTTGGTTGTCACTGTGGGCAATGACGAGGTTCAAGCATGGGGGAGACGCTTGGCATGATATTGTAATTCGGTTTGGCTTTTGTCACTTTGTTTGTAATATAGGTGTGATGTTCTTTTTCGTATGCAAAAAAAAAAAAAAAAAAAAGGTAATCCATGGCGGGCGACAAAAGAAGAGGAGTTGGGGCGTAACGGGTTAGGATCACTACGGGAGTTATAAAGTGGTTTGATGATTCGAATTGGTGGTCCTAGGTTAGAAATCCTCTTGCATTGTGATGATAGGGGCGCCGGTGGATTGATAAGAGGTGAGTTGTGCTCGATAGCTTCATTTCAAGCATGACTTTGAGGGAGTCGTTGAGCCAAGCATGGGGGAAACGTGGTGTGTGTTAGTTTCCCCTAACTTAGAGTATGTGAGAAGGGAGGATAAGATGGTTAGAGTTGGGGTGTTGAGCATTTTATCCGCTCCAATTCTAACTACCACCTTTTGAGTGTTTTGATAGCTTGCGATTCTTTGTTTTGGAGGAGTTTGAAGGTTGTGACTCACCCCGTGCTATAAGAGAGACCTAGGTCTTAAGCGTGGAGAATTAGATAACTCGAGGACGAGTAATGGTCTAAGCATGGGGGAGTTTGATATGGCGTAAATGTGGTGTGTTAATTCGGTTGATTTAGGCGCCTTAGTGTCTATTTGGGCATGGTTTTATCGTGAGTCGTAGACCACACCACTCGGAATATTTTTGGAGATTATTCATTGGTTTTATGAGTTTTTGGTGGCCTTAGAACCTTTTGGTGAATCTCGGACAATACTAGGGGATCAAGCTACAAATTGGAGCAAGAATCGAGGAGAAGATAGCTTGACCACATTCCGAAAACCATACACCATCACCTACAACTTCACTGGATCATAACTCTGTAAAATGAAGATATTTTGCATAATTCCAATTGGAGTGGAAAGTTCATCGTCTTAGCTTTCCAATGATATATTATGAGCTCAAAATGAAGTTCGGAGGTGAGAGTTATGCCCGTTCAAAAATTGCGGTGCGCGCAGTCCCTCGACTCGAGGACTCCTGTCCTCGACTCGAGGTTGACCTTCTCGACTCGAGACAACATTTTATCGACTTGAGGGAAGTCCTCTCTCAGTCCGAGACGACTCCTCCTCGGTCCGAGAAAGGCGATTTCCACGAAGCTTCCGGGTGGCTTTTGGCGGTTGCTTTTGTCTTGGATTCTTTTGGTTTTGTCTTGTAATATCTTTTGTACTTATCTTGAATAAAGGGGCATGAACCCCTCCATAGTTAGAATCACTTTTCATCATATTATTTTTCATCTAGTTTTCATTTTAGAGAGAGAAACTAAAGGAGAATTAGTATATTTATTATGAATGTCATCTCAAATATTATTGTAATTATTTTCATGGAGGGCTAATCCCTTTTTAGATCCTTGGTGTAATCAAATTCTCTCATCCTATGTATTAGTAATATTTTCTTCTCTCTAATTTGCCTTTAATTTCATTGTAATTAATTCCTTGTTTTTTAATGCATGATTTATCCTTGTTTTCTCTAATTGGTTGATTAGATTGAATTGGGTACTTCATATGCTTGGTTGATAATTGATGGTCATTGATTATTAGCCTAAAAGGAAGCAACTTTCACATGTTTAGTGTATGGTTATGACTAACTTGTGATTGGGGAATTAATTAGAAAACTAATAGATTAGATTTGATTAGTGTCGCGGTTGCGGCTAATTAGATACTAATTTGGGTTGTTCATAATCTTTTGTTAATCCTTGCTCTTCATGCCTTTGGTTTTGATTTGTTTAAGTGGTCACTAGACAAATTAGGACTAAATGGAGGGGAATTTGGTAGCGGTTGCTCAAATTCCCCAATAACGCGGATTAATTGGTTAAAAACCGGGATTATCTTTGAATGGTATAATTAGAGAGACGTAAAAGCTTGCTATATTAGGGTGTTTGAATAGATTATCACCAAGGGTCGCCTTAGTAAATTTGGTAAATCGTTTATTTCTCGTTCAATCAACTTTCAAACCAAAAAACCGCATTTAATTGCTTTATTTATTTCGTTTTAGTTTTTTCTGCATAGAATTCGCATTTTAGACTTTCCCTCTTCCTTGTGGATACGATACCCACTTACCCTTGCTAGTTTAGTAGGAATAGTGGTAATTTGACTCATAATAACGACTTATTAGCTGTCAAATTTGGCGTCGTTGCCGAGGAAGAGGCGTTTTTAGTCTTTTTGCTATTATTGTGTGGTTTTTGTACTTATTTGTTTTTGTTTTTGTAATTTTTGTACGTTTTTGTGCCGTTATAGTTTATGTTTGTATAGACCATCATCTATGGTCTAGTCCCATGTGATTTTTTTTGTTCTTGTGTTTTTGTAAATATTTTTATTTTCTTTTATTTATTTATTTATTTATTTATTTGTGATTTATGGATAATTACTATTTTCCTCAATTGAACGATGAACCTTTTCATATCTATCTTTCTCAACTTGAGGAACTTGACAAAACTTCTAATGTTTTCTGCGGGTTGGACTTAAATTGGATTATTTTGAATGGTATAAATTTTGAAACCCGATATTTGACAGATTATATGAGTGATGGAAAACTTTATGACATGGATTCTTGTGAGATTTGGGATTTTTGGCACTTCATGGCTTATCAATGTTCACAAGTTGCAGATTTAGAAATCCGAGAGCAAGTACAAAGTTCTCTACACGGTACCCAAGATTTCAATTGGTCTCAATTTAATGATGAACCCTTTCATGAGTATTTTTCGAGATTAGAAACTTTTCTTGATTATCTTGGCTGTCGTGGTCAATTTTATTTTGATTTTGAACTATGTGATATTGTCAAAAAGGGTATGAATCATGAAACTTGGAATTTGGCACTGTATATGAGTAATGAAAGACTTTCACAAATGCCAATTGACGAGTGTTTTGATTTCTTTAAATTCATGGCCTTTCAATGTTCTGAGGTGGATGTGAATGCTTCACCACCCTCTTATTTGATGAGCAATGATGAGTTTAAGGAGGCGGAGGAAAATATTTTTGTCAATTTTGAGCCTAAAGGAGTTTTTGACCCGCACATTCCTTATTTTAAGAGTGAGCATGATGCTATTCAATTGAGAGAGGAACTTGTCTTTTGTGAAGATGATGATAATTATGTGGATTGCAATGAGTCTTCTTCTTCTTTGATTGTACCGACTTTGTCCATTGATCTTGAGATTGTACCATTGGAAAATTTTGATGATCTCACATTGACTCATGATTTAAATGTTGATATATCTTTTAATAGTTCTTTGAACAACACATTAGAGGAGTCGGAGAGTCTTGTACTTTTAAAGAAGAATGGGAGTAGAGAGATAATGACCAAATCCATATGCTTAAACCCCAAACACCCTTGGATTAATTACCATCATTCTTGTTTACCTCATGTTCCAAACTTGTCTAATCATAAGCCTAAATATGATGACTTAGAAGACAATTATGAGCATAGAGGTCTGAAAAATCCTTGTTTTCATGATTTTGCCTTTATTGTTTATGCATTGTTGTTTGCTAATGTTTTCTATTGTCACTCTTTTGAGATGTATTCCATATCATTCGACAAGCTTCTAAGAGCGTTGAATTGTTCCGCTCTTAATTTTTGGTGTGGGTAATTCTAAGGTGATTCCCTAGCATGAGTCAAGTTAACGACATTAAACAAAGGCGCTACTTGGGAGGCAACCCAAACTTATTATTTTATTTGGTTTTCTTTGTTTTTGGTGTGTTTGTTTTCTTTATTTTTTTAGCTTGTGACACTTGCCATCCATGATGAATGCCAAGGTATGAATTACCACTCTTCCTTGCACTTTTCTCCCATCTAATTTCTAACCAAGTCGCTCCTTCACCTCGTTTTGTCCCATGTTTTATACCATCTCTCTTCATATTTCCCCACCCGTTTGTTCCACATGCTTGTTTGTCCCAAACCATCTACATTTTGGCCCCAAACTCACAAATTTATTACAAAATGGCCTATTTTGTTTTGGTTATTTGGACAACTATTGTAGTGGGGTCATTATGCTCCGACAAACACAAGAGGGAGATGGAAGTTTCGTAAGGTGATAGGAGGCGACATATTTTGAGGAAGATGGGGGTTGTGAGATGAGAGCGTGGCTCTTCTACCGGTCTTTTGACCATGAGCCACTTCTTTTGACGGTAATCGAGGTAAATGGAGCTCACACGAGGTATGTTTTCTTTCCCCTTAACTTTTCTCTTTCTCATGATTCTAACCACCACTCCCCACCCGTTTCACTAGCTTTTTTCTATACCATCTCTCTTTGTGCCCCGCCGCGTTTGTTCCCCCCGTTATTCTTGTTCTACCCACCCCATTTTACCCCATAAACCAATAAAATAGCCTTGTTTGGTTCATTTTGGTTGGTTTGTTTTTGGATGGTTTGTTGTTATTGGAGGATGACGCGTTGTTGATATCGCTCATAAGGGAGATGGAGTAGTGAGACGAGGGATAGATTTATTTTCGAGGAAGATAGGGGAGTGAAGTAGAGTGGGTGTCTCTTTGTCCGAGAGCCCGTCATTTCCTTATTTGGTGAGATGAGACCATTTGTTCTTTGTTCCTAGTTGTATGGGATGGTGAGTGGATGAGTTGATGATACTCCCACTACCTAAGTCGTTGTTGCCAATCTTTTGGTTGGTGTTGGTTGTCATTGTGGGCAATGACGAGGTTCAAGCATGGGGGATACGCTTGGCATGATATTGTAATTCGGTTTGGCATTTGTCACTTTGTTGGTAATATAGGTGTGATGTTCTTTTTCGTTTGCAAAAAAAAACAAAAAAGGTAATCCATGGCGGGCGACATAAGAAGAGGAGTTGGGGCGTAACGGATTAGGATTACTACGTATAAGGAGGTTCGGTGATTGGAATTGGTGGTCCTAGGTTAGAAATTCTCTTGTATTGTGATGATAGGGGCGCCGATGGATTGATAAGAGGTGAGTTGTGCTCGATAGCTTCATTTCAAGCATGACTTGGAGGGAGTCGTTGAGCCAAGCATGGGGGAAACGTGGTGGGTGTTAGTTTCCCCTAACTTAGAGTATGTGAGAAGGGAGGATAAGATGGTTAGAGTTGGGGTATTGAGCATTTCATCAGCTCCAATTCTAACTACCACCTTTTGAGTGTTTTGATGGCTTGCGATTCTTTGTTTTGGAGGAGTTTTAAAGTTGTGACTCACCCCGTGCTATAAGAGAGACCTAGGTGTTAAGCGTGGAGAATTAGATAACTCGAGGACGAGTAATGGTCTAACCATGGGGGACTTTGATGTGGCGTAAATGTGGTGTGTTAATTCGGTTGATTTAGGCGCCTTAGTGTCTATTTGGGCATGGTTTTATCGTGAGTCGTCGACCACACCACTCGGAATATTATTTGAGATTATTTGTTGGTTTTACGAGTTTTTGGTGGCCTTAGACCCTTTTGGTGAATCTCGGACAATACTAGGGGATCAAGCTACAAATTGGAGCAAGATTCGAGGAGAAGATAAATTGACCACACTCCGAAAACCACACACCATCACCTCCAACTTCACCGGATCATAACTCTCTAAAAAGAAGATATTTTGCAGAATTCCAACTGGAGTGGAAAGTTCATCGTCTTAGCTTTCCAACGATATATTATGAGCTCAAAATGAAGTTCGAAGGTGAGAGTTATGCCCGTTCGAAAATTGTGCTGCGCGCAATCCCTCGACTCGAGGACTCCTGTCCTCGACTCGAGGTTGACCTTCTCGACTCGAGACAACATTTTATCGACTCGAGGGAAGTGCTCTCTTGGTCCGAGACGACTCCTCCTCGGTCCGAGAAAGGCGATTTCCACGAAGCTTCCGGGTGGCTTTTGGCGGTTGCTTTTGTCTTGGATTCTTTTGGTTTTGTCTTGTAATATCTTTTGTACTTATCTTGAATAAAGGGGCATGAACCCCTCCATAGTTAGAATCACTTTTCATCATATTATTTTTCATCTAGGTTTCATTTTAGAGAGAGAAACTCAAGGAGAAGTAGTATTTTTATTATGAATTTCATCTCAAATATTATTGTAATTATTTTCATGGAGGGCTAATCCCCTTTTAGATCCTTGGTGTAATCAAATTCTCTCATCCTATGTATTAGTAAGATTTTCTTCTCTCTAATTTGCCTTTAATTTCATTGTAATTAATTCATAGTACTTTAATGCATGATTTATCCTTGTTTTCTCTAATTGGTTGATTGGATTGAATTCGGTACTTCATATGCTTGGTTGATAATTGATGGTCATTGATTATTGGCCTAAAAGGAAGTAACTTTCACATGTTTAGTGTATGGTTATGACTAACTTGTGATTGGGGAATTAATTAGACAACTAATAGATTAGATTTGATTAGTGTCGCGGTTGCGGCTAATTAGATACTAATTTGGGTTGTTCATAATCTTTTGTTAATCGTTGCTCTTCATGCCTTTGGTTTTGATTAGTTTAAGTGGTCACTAGACAAATTAGGACTAAATGGAGGGGAATTTGGTAGCGGTTGCTCAAATTCCCCAATAACGTGGATTAATTGGTTAAAAACCGGGATTATCTTTGAATGGTATAATTAGAGAGAGGTAAAAGCTTGCTATATTAGGGTGTTTGAATAGATTATCACCAAGGGTCGCCTTAGTAAATTTGTAAATCGTTTATTTCTCGTTCAATCAACTTTCAAACCAAAAAAACCCCCATTTAATTGCTTTATTTATTTCGTTTTAGTTTTTCCGCATAGAATTCGCATTTTAGACTTTCTCTCTTCCTTGTGGATACGATACCCACTTACCCTTGCTAGTTTAGTAGGAATAGTGGTAATTTGACTAATAGTAACGACTTATTAGCTGTCAGTTCTTCACTTACCTTACTTACCTTCGTTTGATTATTTGATCGGTTGTCAATTCTCATTAGTGGTTGATGCTGCCGATTTCGATGTAGTATCCATTGTCATGAATGGATCATCTTCTTCGTCATCATCATCCTCCTTCATTCCTTATGTTTTTTTTTATTCTTGATCCGAATTTTTTTTGCATACACATGTTTTCACGGATTCGGAAGCCAAACGTGATCGTTTTTCATCCAATACTCTTCTACCTGCACTATAAGCGGACTCCAAAGCAATTGTCGAAGTTGGAACTACAAGAACACCCTTTGCAATTTGGGTTAAAACCGGATATGTGTGGCTATGTTCACGCCACCAAGTAAGAATGTTAAAATCACTATCATCTGTAGTATCATGGACAAGTGCTAAATAATCACTGACTTCCGATGTAGTACCGTCTGAAACCATTTTTTGTTTTTTGAAAATAATTGAATGAATACGATTACCAAATCTACTTTCTCTAGATTTAGATGACATGGAAGAAGAAGAACTAGCTTGTGCATTAGTACTACTACTTGTATCATACAAATCATATAATTTAGTAATAATAGAAATACATTTGTTCACATAATTTTCTACATCATTCTTGTCCTTATAATAGAAACATCGGGATCAAGAATAGATGCAATGCCATATATAATAGGAAATTCAGAAAAATAACTCAAACATTTCTCACGCATTAAAGAAATAACATGCTTTAAAGTTACAAAATTAGAATTATCAACATTAGACATAGCTAAAACTATTTTTATGCATTGTAAGATCACCATATGAACATTTGGTTCATATACTTGCAAAAAAACTTTTTTAGCATCATAATAATATTTCAAAAGATCATAAATAGATTCGGCAAGTTCCCAAGTGACATCATCGAGAAGTACTACATTTGGATCGGTACAATAATGTTCATTATATAAAGTATTATGTAATAACTTGTTTATACCTGATTGCAACACCTAGCATGGTATAGGTAGAATTCCACCTTGTTGGTGTATCAAGACTAAATCTCTTCCTTTACAATTGATGTTCTCCGCACAATTGTTTGTATCTACGCTTTGTTGTACCCGTTGATCTAAGCCTCTTGATAACTTTTCTAAAAGGACTTAAAATAGGAGCAATAAAAGAAATCCCTTCTTAAGCGGACAAATTAATAATATCTGCACAACACCTAACATGTAAAAACATACCATCTAATAATAAACTTGAAATATTACTCTTGATATGACCAATACAATTAGTATTAGCCGTAGGATTATCAAATGAAATAGTAAACAACTTATCAACCAAGTTAAACTCACTACAAGTACATTGAATACGAGAAAATATGTTATAACCGGTATGACTCTTCCATAACATCAAAAGCAATAATATGTTTTTGCAATTTAAAATCATTATCAGTCCAATAAACTAGAATGCATATATAAGGCTCACCTTGTCTTGAAGTCCATGTATCACTAGTTAAGCAAACACGTCCACGAAATGTACGAAAATATTTAATTAGCTCACCTCTAATTTTGTGATATTGTGTCACAGTATGACACTTAAGAGTGTTTCTAGGCACCTTTTGATAAGCGGGTTGTAATGATAATCTATTAAACTCTTCATAATTAAGAATTTTACCAAAACTAAAAGGCAATTCATCAAGACAAACAAAAGTAGTCATATTGTCAATCATTTGATCTCTATTATAATAGAAAGGGGTACCTCCACCGGTAATCGGGGTGATATAACCTCCGATTTGCATTTGACCACCACCATGACTTGATTCACCTTAACTTTGTTTATCGGTGTAGAATAAGCCATGTACTTTTTGTAGGTGTCGAGTTTGAGTGCCAGTTCCGCTACCCGATTTCCACTTCAAATCTACATCAACATTGTTGCGTTTACAAATTTGACAAACAAGTTTGAAACAGTTTACACCTTTGTCGTCTTCGGTGCGGATTTTGTCGAAATAAGCCCAAACATAACTTGGTTTGTCACCACGTGGATTAACAATACCACCATCGTCACCTATATTGATGAATAATGATATTAATGATAATAATAATAAGCTGTAAATTTAAATGAATTAAATAAATTTAAAAATTAAATGAATTGAATAAATATGAAAGTATATAAATTGAATTTTACCATCTTGTGAACCTATATCCGTTCTTGCACGAGGTTGTGGCATGGCCGACGATTCTTGTTGTGACATATTACCTACACCTACAAATAAAATTATATTAATAAAAGAAAAACTGACAAAATAACACATAATTATAAAAATAAATAAAAAAACATGAAGTTACCTTGATTAACATCACCAAGAAGCGATTCCTCGTATTTCGTCAATACTCTTAATTGATCGGGAGTTAAATTTTCCATTTCGGATTAATATTATTTTTTGATTAGCATATTAAAATATTGAATATAAAAAAAAATTATAAATACTAATAATAATTATAACAATAACAAAAATATTAAATATTGTATAATTAATACTTTAATACTTGTACTAATTTTTTCCTAACTAAACTTGAAAACATAATTAATACTTGATAAATGTAGTAAATGTTTTTAAGTAAACTTGAAAAACTTTAATACTTGAGAATTGTAGTAATTGAAGAAGAAATGTACAATAGAGAGAGTGACTGTATGGAAATTGGAGTTGGATATAGTGGGTATTTATTGGAATTTTAAGGGAGGAGGATTGAATTAAAATAGAAAAACAAGAAGAAAAAAAACCAACCGTTTAAGGCAAACGGCTAGTTTTAAAAAAAAAAAAATAGCCGTTTTTATAGGCGGGCTAGGCCGGACTGGGGTAGTGCTACGGTGGGCTGCGGTAGTGCTAGGGCCGTGCTAGGGTAGTGCTAGGACCAAGCTAGGATAGTGGTAGCGGGCTTGAGACAGACTTTGACCGGGTTTGAAAATCGAGCACTAGCACACCCGGGCTTATACAGTGCCGGGCCGGGCCGGGCCAGTGCGGGCCCGGGCTCCTAGTGTAACAACCCCAAATTTTTTTTCCTTTTTAAACACATTTTATCGCGAACCAAAAACACAAATAAGGAAATTTAGAGGTGTCACTCCGCACTCGAGTCAAAGACCCGAATGCAAGGAGATTTCAGAAGCCAAACTACAAAATGTCTAATGATTTAAAATAATCTATTACATCCAATACTTAAAATTATAGTTGTCCAAAATTTGAAATATAAATATGAAATAGTTTAATTCCAACAAATTGTCTAATAACTGCAAGTCTGAATTTATTAAATTCGTCTAATTTCTAGTGACTTAGTGAGTCATCGTTCCCGCATGCATCAATCACGGCAAACCTGTGGTGGATTTAAAGCACAAACACCACAGTTGAAAAAGTCAGTGAAATTGAGTAAGGCAACACCTCAACATGTTAAAAACCAAAACCCTTACTTGGATTTTTGAAAAACATTTAGATTTTATTTTTGAAAACCACACTTAGCACGTTATCATATAAATCACCAAGAAAAATCAAATCACCTAAAGAGAAACATCATAGTAACTTTGACAAGTGTTTAAGATTTCATTAATATAATTTGAACCACTCTTTTATATCTTTAATGAGGAATCCATACCAAATTTTATAAGTGGGATGAGCCGAATTTGTTTCCAACTCATCCAAACCATACCGATCATATATTTATAAGTGGGTGAGCCGATTTTTACCGAGTCCCCCAAACCATACTATTATATACGTGGGTGAGCCGAATCTTTGCCGACTCACCAAACCATACCATACAAGACTACTAGACCTTAAGTGTGCACACCCCCTATTAAGTATTGCTAACCCAATAGAGTAGTAGTAGAGCAAAGCCCACTCAAAAACTGATACGGCGGGGCAATAAAGTGGAGTCGATGTGACTAAAACCAATAAAGTGGAATCTATGCGACTCAAACCAATAATCATCATGTATCCTCATACTTTTTTTTTTTTTTTGTAATGATCAAATTTTATATAAAATAAGGGGGAAAAAGAACCCCTAAAACCATTACAAAAAGCTGCTAAACTAGGCTAAGAGCTGCACAAAACACAACTCACAGCATAGTAGCAAGATGATCCTCTGAAAAACCTGAGTTCAAGTACATCATTCTAACAGCAACTATATAACTAATTCTGTGAACTAACTGATCTGTACTACGAATTTCCTCCCTGAAAATTCTTTTGTTCCTCTCCATCCATAGCTCATAAACTGTGCAGAAAAGAGCACATCTATTCCTAAATTGTTGTCATCCCTTACCCTTGTTATTCCTCGAGAACCAATTCACCTCCTGTTTTAGAGTAGAAATACCATGTGGGATATGATATTTTGAAAGCATTGTACCCCATACTTTCCTAGAGTAGCTGCACTTGAAAAATAGGTGATTAGTGCTCTCAGCATCCTGCGAAACCAACACACATCTGCTAGCTAGTTGAAAACCTCGTTTACAAAAGTTGTCCAACGTGGCCAGACATTTCTGAATTGCCAAAGAGCCAATGAAACAGTGTTTGGGAATGACAACAACATCATTTAGAGTTCTGTGCCAGAACTTCTTCCCTTCCTGCTCTCTGAAAAAATTGTAAAGGTCTGTTGTTCTTTTTCCGGCACCAATCAGGCTCTTAGCTTGCTCTATCCCACCTGCTTTGCTGATAATTTCATTCCTGAGAATCATAAGATTCTTCCAACTGCAAGACCAATCCATTTTCAATTCCATGCTCCACAGGTCTGCATTTCTAATGATATATGCTTGAATCCAATTGACCCATATACTTTCTTGACTGCATTCTATCTTTTCAATCCATCTGATCAATAATGCTTTGTTCCAACTCAAAACCTCCTTAATGCCCATGCCACCTTCTTTCCTTGGTTTACAAATACTCTGCCATGCTTTGAAAACCATCTTTCTATCCCCTTCTTTAATCCCCCATAAGAAGTTCTTACACAGCCTATTGATACTCTTTACCACTCCTTTTGGAAGAAGAATGCTGGCACCCCAGAAGTTCTGAAGACCAAAAACCACAGAATTAATGAGCTCCAGCTTCCCAGCATAAGACATGTATTGGTTAGCCCAATAAGACAGCTTCTTCTTAATCTTATCAATCAGGGGCTGAAACATACTAGCATTTAGCTTGGCATGGTAAAGAGGCACACCCAAGTATCGAAAGGGAAAGGAACCCTCAGTAAAGCTAGTAGCTTCAGCAATGAAATTTCTAACACCTACTGATACACCGCCATAATAGATCTCAGTCTTCGAGGGATTGGCATGGAGCCCAGAGTAGCTGGCAAAGTTGTCAAGGCACTTAGCTATTGCTCTTACTGAGGGGACATCTCCCCTGGTAAAGACAAGGAGATCATCAGCAAAAATAAGATGTGTGAGATTAACCCTCACACACTTTGGATGGAAGGAGAAATTTTTGACTTTAGGAGCTTCTCTCAACATCCTAGAGAGCACTTCCATACAGATAACAAAGATATAAGGAGAGAGAGGATCCCCCTGCCTAAGACCTCTCTTACCTTTAAAAAATCCTTCCACAACTCCATTAATATTTAGGGAAAAATAGGTGGAGCTGATGCAAGAACAAACCCAGTTTGTGTATTGATGAGGGAACCCAAGATCCTTCAGAATGCTCTCAACAAAGTCCTAAGAAATCGAATCCAAAGCCTTCCTAATATCCACCTTAATTATACACCTAGGAGAGATGTCTTTTCTGCCATATTTTCTTGCAAGTTCCACTACTACAAATCCCTTGATTTCTTGACGCTTTAAAAATGGTTTCTTGATGCTTAAAAGCGTCGTAAAATAATTTCTCGACGCTTGAAAAAAGCGTCAATATTTGAGGTGTCAGAATATTGTGACGCTTTTTTGTGTCATCCTTTTCGACACATTAATGCGTTGAAATAAAATATTGACGCCCCATGGTGTCAACAATTCCTGACACATTTTTGTGTCAATAATTACTCTCGTCGCTTTATGTTGTCCTGAAAGCGTCAAGAATCATCAAAAGTCTTTTTCACGTTATGCGAAGCACTTTTGGCTTCTAGAGACGAGCATCAAGAATTTTGAACTCATGGTATACAATATGCCATTACGCGACCTATATCAAACATTTGCATTTGGTCATTAATCATCAATCGATCCAAAAGTTGTTTACATATGATGTTACATCCGGAACAATACAATGTAATAAAGCGCTGCTAACTAAAACAACGCAAACTATAGACTTAAAATCCCAAAGTTATATACTTATGTGTACTCAGAACACTTGTAGCTTGATGGCTTCTGTGAGTCACAAGCGCCATGGCTGCCTTACATAAAGAATTCGAAACCTACAAATAATGAAGTGAAAACTTGTTATTTTAAACCATGGCATAAGTTTAAGTAACACAGCCACAACAACAAAAATCATGAGTCACCATCGATATAACGGAAACATGTGCAGTAACATAAAGCAAAAACATGGTTAAGCACAAGAAGCACAATTACATTAACATCAAAATATAGCTCTAGGATGTATGCCGTATTTTGTGATTTAAGTGTACCGAAAGATATGGTGTCTTTTTTAGTGGAGGATCACGTTCAACCCAAAAAATAAACCTAGAGACCTAGTGTTGTTTCTAACCTCCTAGCAACATCATTCCAGCCATAAGTATTATGTCAATAAAGAATGTTTAAGCATCCTGAAATTAGCCGAGTACCATCACAAATGCTACAAAGTTCACCAAGAAGAAAATAGTCTTGCCTTGATCAACCGTATGTGAGCTATTAGGCTTTGTATGACACTATGACTCATATCTTTTTATGCGCGCTCTAGCCTAGGACTTATTGTTCTAGCTTACTGCGTAAGCCTTATTCTATAAGCTACTGCTAAAAGTATGCACGATATAAATAAGTCTGTACAAAAAAAAGAAAACAAAAAAAAAAATCAGAGAGAATACCTGTTTGTCGTGCGAAATCAGAAGGTAAAAACTTAATAAGGGTCAATACCATCTCGCTCCGCAGTCAAAGCAACATATCGCCTGTAGTTGTGTGGCTCCATCACCTAAGACACCCTACCAAAGAACAAAGAGAGCAAAAAAAATTACCAATGCAGATTTGTCAGATAGAACAGGATAAGCTACATCTTCTGCATTCTAGGTACTCTCATCTTGGGACTCAAGAAGTCTGGGTTTGAAGGGCCTATCTAATTTAAGATAAATAACAGTAAGCTAAGAAAATAGGTAATGTTTAAAGGAATTTCCGAAACTAATATGATGAGGTTGGCGATAAGTCAACCCGTTCATGCATTAGCTTCAACAAAAGTATGAAAAATATAGGATTAGCTCTAATACAATTGCATACTGAATGGGTTTTAAGATTGAACAAACATAGATTCATACACAATTTCAAGGTCATTAAATTCATGCCTAAATAATGGTTACACAAACTGAAGAAGGTTAATATTTCTTTTTGACATCATTAAAAATATGTATTGGGGGTGTCGATACAACATCAAACAGTCCCTTAATGCCAACAATTTCACCCCAATATGCACAAGAATTCCTATTGCAAGCCATGGATCTAGGTGTTTATTAAAAATATTGTTCATGGTGTAACGAAAATGTGACAAATAGTGAGGCATATTTCTAAGAAAACAGTCTGACAGTTTCAGCAACTTTCATTCAACTTTGGAGCTGCATATCTTTTGATACAAAAAGAAAATGGCTACGGTTGTTATATGGGTGGAAAGATCATCTTTCAAGCTTTCTATTGACACCAGTTAGGACTCCATTGAAGTTATGGTGTAGATTTTATATAGGGTCAAAGTCGGGGTGGCAGATTGCGTGACCTGCAGAACAGGGGTTTGACCTGATGTCACTCAGAGCTCAGTATCTCACAAACCATGATGAATTTTTGAGAAATTCTTTTTTCAGTTTAAAGCTAAGATATGTAGCTTTAATTTGGTATACAATGGGAAGCATGAATCGATTTGAACAGAAAGTTATGATGACTGCAAGGGAGAAGTTGTGCACATCAGGATGTAGTCAAGTTTGATTAAGACAAATAGTGTCGTTCATTCAAGACTTCTAATCTTCTATTTCCCATTCAAACTATTGAAAGTCCAAACAAAACATGTCACAACAGCATATAACATGTCACAACAACACATTCAAAGAACACCAAAGATATGATTTCCTATGCATTCTTTCAATTATCTGAGACCAAATATTCTGGATATTTTATGATTTAATTTGTAAACACAAAGAAGGTTAGATCAATCTAGCAAATGGCAATAACCAAACCCCAGCTCTGATCTAATGGAAAAACAGTTAACGTAATGCCCAAAATAAGATGAACACCAATTATGATACAAAACTCCCAAATTAGATTCAAAAATACAATCAAATGATAGGTGCCCAGAAACATAAGATTCAAAAATACAATCAAATGATAGGTGCCCAGAAATTGAAATTCCCAAAATCTACCAAAATAATAAGAAAACAAAAGATTATACCTTTGAGCAAAGGACTCGAGAGCAGGTATTGTTGCGGGGAACTCGATTTTTATCACGGCATATATCCCTTCCTCTTCGATTAATATCAAGCAAGTGGTTTTGCTTCAACTGAAAATTATAGCAATTGAACTATAACAAAATAGAGTTTAATTTAAATTGGTTGATTTGTAGTGTTTAATATCTGATAGATTGGTGAAATAGAAGAAGAAGAAGAAGATGACGAATCAACGACAGTCATCGATGCTTGGATACTTTGGAGGCAGTTTGAGAGGAGAGAGGAGAGAGAATAGATATGACAGATAAGAGATGGGAGGAGTTAGGGTTTCTTATTTTTCAACTATAGCGCGGAAAAGAGTAGCTTCTAAAATTTCAATTTTTGTTGAAAATTGTCAGAGGCGGGTGTTTTACTTTGAGTAGGCGCAAAATGTTAAGGAAAATGTGTCGACGCTTGCAAAAGTGTCATTGTCAAAGCGTCAAGAAAACAAGGGGATTGTAGTAGTGTTCATGAGCCAGCATGGTATTGTCAAAAATCTGCCTCTGCTTTACAAAAGCAGCCTGTTCCATGCCAATGATATCAGGCAGCACCTCCTTCATTCTCAAGGCTAAAACCTTGCTGATTGTTTTGTAAATTGTGTTGCAGCAGGAGATAGGCCTGAAATCTGCAACTGATTTAGGAGTGGGGCCTTTAGGAATAAGGGAAATCAGAGTGGAGTTGGTCTGCTTCAGCATTTTACCAGTATGAAAGAACTCCTGAACTGCCTCACAGAAGAGATCTCCCACAATCTCCCAAGCATCAATGAAGAATCCTGAAATAAAACCATCAGGACCAGGACTTTTATTGATATCAATCATCTGTAAAGCAGCTTTGATCTCAACATTAGTGATTGGAGCAATAAGGTTACCCTTATGATTATCAGAGAGAGTAGCCCCAGCAGTAATGAGAGTAGTAGGGTAGGCATTAACCCTGGAGTCAGACCCTAGCAGAGAAGTGTAGTAGTTCACAAAAGCTTCAGCTACATTTCTATGCCCCTGAACTTCAACTCCAGTAGTAGTTTGGATTGACCCAATAGCATTTCTAATCTTTTTTTCAGCTATCTTAGCATAAAAGTATCTAGTATTTGAATCAGCCATTTTGATATCCTTTTCCTTTGCTCTCTGATACATCATACTCATTTCTGCCTTTTTTAGCTTGACATAAGCTGCATTCAACTCCTTCTCCTCAGCGATTCTAGTAGTATTCAGGGGATCATCTTGAACTTCCTTTTGGCAATTAACAAGTCTCTCTTTCATGTTTTTCACTCTCCTAGGAAGATCAGAGAATTCAACTTTATTCAGCATTTTCAGATTATTTTTCACCTTCTTCAGCTTCTCCATGAATCTAAACATCTTGCAACCTGTCTTGTCAGCTTCCCAAGCAGATCTTACCTTCTCCTTAAACTGATCGGATAAACCCCAACAATTTAAATACCTAAAAGGTCTGATAACTGGATCAGAATTATCAGGAATGCTCACCAAGCATGGAGAGTGATCACTGATACCAGGAGCCAGGAATTGAGTGTTTGTTGTAGGGAAGGCAATAATCCAGGCATTATTTGCCATGACCCTATCTAATTTGCACTAGACTCTATCCAGGGGATCTTGGTTATTAGTCCAAGTGAAATGATGACCCTGAGCAGGAAGATCAACTATGCCATTGTGAGCAACACAGTTGGAAAACTCCTCAATGTCATGCAAAACAGGATCAGCCATACTGATTCTTTCATCTGAACGGAGCACCACATTGAAATCACCTAGAAGAATCTAGGGTTCATTATTCTGAGCCAAATCATCAATATCCTTCCATAATTCTCTCCTGACATCTCCACTTTTGCAGCATATATGAAAGTAGCCGAGAAAATCCTTTGAGAACTGTGATGAGTGATTCTACAATGAATCATCTGTGAAGATTTGTGCAGAATCTGAACCTGCACTTGATGACGATTCCACAAAATCCAAATCCTACCATTGCTATGATAACCATAGTTATTATCCACTAAGAAATTCTGAAATTTCTTCACTATATGTGCTGATTTATGAGGCTTTATTCTAGTTTCCAAAATAGCACCACAATCCACTTTATTTGCAACCAAGAAGTCCCTAACTTCTTGTTGCTTCAGGGGGTCATTCATCCCCCTGATGTTCCAAGCAGCAATTATCATGGGGATTGTAGGGGTTTCCCCCCACCACCAGGATCATCAACCTCCCTTGTATTATCACTATGATCCAAAAATAACTCCACTGGCTCAACCAGAATGGTCTGAATACCCTGCTGATGAGCAAGATTAGCATACTTCTGAGCTGTTTTCTGAGATATACTTTTCCTCTTTGCAACCAAAGTAAAACCATCAGCATCCATGTATGAGAAATTAGGAGTAGTAACTATTTCCTGAACCTGAGCGTCTGGAATCACTACATTATCCACTTTTTCCTGAGTCTCTTCCACCACTGTAGTATCCTTAACTGGGACATAAACTTTCTCAGGTTGGGTTTTTGGTTTAGCTTTATTCTTCCCCTTTCTGCAACTACCACTAGTGTGACCTAGTTTATGGCAGGATGAGCAGAAGAAAGGAACCCACTCAACAATCTGTTGTTGGATTTGCCCTCCAAATGGAGTATTTATAAGCATACTCTCAGGGAGCTCCTTAGTTACATCTACCTCCACTAAAACTCTCGCAAAAGAGATTTTGGTTTTGTTAGTAGTGTATTGATCTGCATAGATAGGGGAACCTACATAGCTAGCTATCTTGCTCAGCGCTGCACATGACCATAAACAAGGATCTAGGTTTGGGAAGAGCACCCAAACTGGAACAATAGTGAGAGAATCCAATTCCTGAGCAATCATTGGCGTCCAGTGTTTCAATATCAGAGATCCACCATTAACACTCCAAGGCCCTCCTCTCATAATCGAGTTCAAATCCTCCTCAGAGCAGAATCTTATATAATACCACCCCTTAGAGAAGTACAAGATTTGAGGGGGTTTAATTCCTGTCCAATTCTTCTCCACATAGCTATTCAATTGAGCCAATGTAACTCTCTTCCCTACAACAGTCCCAACAAGAGTATTCTTCCAAAACTCCACTTCCTCATGAACATCAAATTCCTCAATTACAACCTCATCAGTAGTAATATTCTCAACAAAATCAAGTTTCATTCCCTGAGAATTTCTCTTAACCACATTTCTAAACGATTTCTGGCCCTTATCAACATTACCAGCCTCACTGATTTTGTTTCCAGTACCCAGGTTAGTGTTCACATGGCTTGATTCAGAAGTTTTCGATTTCTCCAAAACTTGATTTTTGGCTCCACTATTGTTATTCTTACTAGCCGTAATAGTCTTATCATTCATTGAATTGGGGGATAAAACTGCATTCAGAAAATTATTCAAGGTCGGAGGATCCGGAGCGCTTACCTCTTCGCCATTTCCATCATCTTCATTTACTGGGCGAGAACCCTACAAATTTGTATCAGGAGGATCGGGTGGATGTACTGAAGATGAAGCCCCAGCTTATTTGGGCGGCCGCCCTCTTCTCTTGGGTTGATTGTCCTTCATCATGGTAGCTTAAGCTAGAAGAAACAGGGTTTCCAGAGCATGTTCTCTACCTAGCCTTTAATTTTTTTGGTTATTTAGATTTTTGTTGTGCTTTTTATTATTCTGCATTACTCATATTTTATTTATTTATTTTGTTCACAATATCGATTCTTTTAAACAAATTTTATATTCTAATAACCATACAATCAATTATAATCCCACCACAATAATATCAATTGCACACACCCAACAACCATAATTCCAACAACATCTTTTGAATCATAAGCCAAACAATATACTAATGCAATAATCCAATCCAATCAAGATATGATAATCAAAACAATAAATTGTTCTCCATCTATCATGATACTAAGTTTTCATTCAACACACGAATCACTTAGCATATAATTTTTAAAAGGTTTCTACAAGTTTAGGAAAGGTTGAGCATGCTAGCTTACCTTCTCAATGCACACAAGAACACGACAGCACAACGAACGATCACTAGTATTCCTCGTCTACGAACACAGGGGTTACAACAATACAACCAATAAATCCCAGATTAATACTAATCTCACCCAATCATTCATCTAACCACTTATGTTAATACTATTTTATATGAAATGCCCATGACAATATAATTTCTAAACCAACAATTACCAATTAACCAACAATTACAAATCTAATTCAATAATTAACTAATAGTACTCAAATAACACTCAATTTATTTTATAAATTCCCAAAGGCCTAAAATCACTCTTAAAACAGAAACTAATTCATAAAAAATCAACTTTTAATTATTATAATTTACTTAGGATTTATTAAAACAATTTATATTATGTTTTAGTCATCAAAATCATGTTTAAATTACATAAAATTACATAAAAACGAATTTAATCAATTAATTTACGAAAATCAGTTTATAAATTCCTAAATAATCTAAATTTCGAATTATTAATCATCATGATTAATTTGGGCTGTTTAACCTAATTAAGAAACAACTAATCATAATTTCCTCCAGTTTACAGTTTCTACAAACTTTGAACAAAACCCAATTTAAATCTCAAACTAAATTCAAGAACCCTAATTTACAGATTATAAGCATACTAAAATCATAACTTTCGAAACTAATTGAACCTAATTCAAATAATTAAGCTAATTAATCCCAAATTTATAATTAGTGGAATTCACTCAAAACAATCATCAAAATCAATTCTTTATACATAAAACTAACCCAAATCGATTACCCACTAATCATAACATTTACTAGAACCAATTAAACACAACCAAAGCTTGAAAAACAAATTGATATTCACATTAATTGAAGGGACGAAAACAGGGGTAAGGAGAAGGGTGGTGGATGCGTTACCACGACAGAAGAAGAAGGGAGAGGAGAAATGTGGTCGACCTGCGCGCTGGGCAGAGGGAGAAGGGCGCTGTTCGTGCATGGGCGGTGGCATGCGTGAGGCGAGAAACAGAGGGAGCTCTGTTTTTTTTTTTGTTTTTGTTTTTTTTTGTTTTTAGAGAATAGGGGGGTTTGTCGCGTGATGAGGAGAGAGAAGAGGGTTTTGTTTGTTTTTTTTTTCTTCTGATTTCTATTATTGGTTTGGGTTGGGTTGGATATGGTTTGTGTGTTTGGGCCAAGTTGTGTATTTGGTTGGTGTTGATCCTATAGGTAGGTTTGACCCGATTTTAGAAATAAGCCCAAACAGAATTTTCAATTTTAAAAATCATTTATGAACCGAAAGCCATTTTGAAAACGACTCGCAAAATAATTTTTAAAAATCAATTTCCCTAGTGTAATATAAATAATTATTACACCTAGTGCCCAATGGCCACCTTTAGTTATCATCTCCCTCCATCATCCTTCACTGTTGTCGACCATCCAACCCCTCCAGACACAACGACAAGCCCCCAACCACCATCCTCAATCCGTCAGTCAGTCCCACCCTCAACCCAACCATTGACCTCACCCCCACCACTCCCAATACCAACACTATACCTTTGGGGGTACTACCCCATGCTGACATCAAAAAGAAAAACACAACATACATTAAATTTGGTGTTTTTTATTTTTTTACTTCTATATAATTATATTATTATTTCTAATCTCTAGCAAACTAACAAAGCTAATTCTACGTAAACTCTCAAAAAAAAAAAAAAGGGCAGCCCGGCGCACATTGGCGTCCCCGCTAAGCGAGGGTCCGGGGAAGGGTCCCACCGCAAGGGTGTAATGAGGGCAAACCTTCCCTTGTCAATTTATTTGACAAGAGGCTGCTCCCAGGACTTGAACCCGTGACCTATCGATCACACGGCAACACCTTTACCGGTGTGCCAAGGCTCCCCTTGTAAACTCTCAAACAATAAAAAAACAAAAAAAAAACTCTTAAACAAAAAACCTAATGGGTTAGTACAATGATTTGGCGTGCTTCTTTCATTTTGTGTACAGAGTATAATTACGTAACGTTTCTTGTTTGTTTCTCATTTCTTGTTTGTTTCTTGTTGCAAAGATTACATGCACTTTGATAATTACTAAGTACTCATTATAATTTTATAAATACTTGATGATTTTAATTAAACATTCATTACTTTTCGTGTTAATAATTTTGAATAATTGTACATATCAATTCGATTTTTACTATGTTCACTAAGATTTGCCAAATACTCATTAATTTTACACTTATACTTGTTAATTTTCGTGTGATATTCATTAGTTTTTTCATATCTAATCTTAAAGATTTTAATTTTTGTGTTATGTTCTTTAAATTTATAAGCACATTAATTATGATTGAATACTCCTCATTATTTCATACATACTCAATGATTTTGATTACAAGCTCATTACGTTTTGTGTAAGAAATTTGACAGTATATATCATTTCATTACCACTCTGTTCCAAATTAAACTTACCATGCAATATTATTATGTGAGAGGATTTCAAATTTCATGAAAAGTTTAAATTGGGATGGAGTGGTACTCATTACGATTTATCCAATGCTCACTAATTGTGTGCATATGCTTATTACAATTGGCTACATGGACCTTGATTTTTTGGTTTTATAACAATGATGAATACTCGATAACAATGATCAATCAAACTAACGCATTGACATACGATTATAGAAAAGAAAAAGGAGGTCAAAGAGTAACACTCCAGCCTCGGAGTTAATGACAAGGGCTACAAGTTATTAGAACATCATGAATTTTACACATGCTTCTTAATTTTTTTGTGTAATTCTCATTAATTTGGCGTGTATGCTCATTAATTTTTTTAAGCAAAGCAAGGTCAAGGTCAGAGAGAAAAATGGGGGTTGGACTCTTCTATGTGGTATTCATTCTTGTTTGCCTAATTTCAGTGTAATTCTCATTAAGTGTATATGCACTTTCATTATTACTAAATGGTCATTATTATTTCATGGATACTCAGTGATTTTGATCATAAGCTCATCTATCTATACATAACCGTTAATAGGCTACGTTTACAGCCTATGTGACGCTTCCTTATGAGTTGTCCACGTGGAAAAGCCAACTAAGCGCTTAGGTGTCATCCTCATGTTAGCCCTTCTTCTTTGTTTTTTTTGCCTTTTTTTGTTTTAGTTTTGGTGTGATAAAATGATTAGCATATTAATGACACATTTATTGTGTGTGTTATAAAAAGGTAATTACAAAAAAAAGGCCCAAACAACTTTCCACTTCCCACTGGTTATGCCTCTACTCCACAGCTTCTCATCAACGTTTGCCTTCTAAACTTCCATTTCTACCGTTTCAAATTGGAGTATATTAGAGCATTAACAATAATTTTTGTCATAATATTATTGAGGAGTGATTGAGTCAGTCTGGTGAGGTCACTTACCCATCTTACTTTTATCTGATTGTGTTTGATGATGATGTTTTGTTTTCTTAGATTATCTTTTGATTCCAATGTTTTGTCTATTGGAATTGGAATGATAGGTTCTTTTAATTTTCAATTTTAATTTGATTATTAAAAATGAAATATGCAAGTTTTTCTCTTTGTTTTCATTTTCAGTGATTATCATCTGTTTTTGAGATTCTTTTATTTGTCAATTGTATTCAGGTATTGATCAATTGAATCTTAACCTAGGAAAGATTATTTTTTTTTCTAGGATCATCATATAAAAAGACAGTAGCCGTGAACCGATATTGTTGGGTAAACTCGTGGCGGCGCAAATATGTTTTTGAGGAGCTGATTATCACATTCTTTGGTATTGTTTGTTCCGATCCCTACTAAGCTATCATGTATTTTATCTCAATATTATTACGTGTTAGGTGCTTTTCACCAATTAATTTTGAGTTTAATGTAAGAGTATTATGATGTGGTGTGGATGTCGTGTGCTAAAGTGAGGGATTTAGACATTTTAAGGGGTATTTGAGTATGTTCTTAGTGGGAATCGTGAGACACATCTTCGTGAGTTGATTGGAGCTTAATATATAGATGGTGTTGCTGTGTTTTGTAGCTCAAATTCCCACGTATCAACCTTTAGCACAAGCCCCAATAAGACCCAAAGAAACAAGTTGAGGAGCAGGAGAAAAAGGAGCCCCTCAGACCGAGGAGCACTCGAATCGGCCCGAGGAGAAGTCGTCTCGGTCTGAGACGTGTTCTTCTCGGACCAAGAAAGGCAATTTCCGCGAAATTTCCTATGGACTTTTTGACGGTTTTTCTTGGATTTTTTTTCTTTTGTACGTCTTGTAGTGTCTTTTGTACTTATCTTGAATAAAGGGGCATGTACCCCTCAATAGATCTCATCACTTTTCATAATATTTTTCATCTTATTTTCATTCTAAATAGTATTTTTAGAGAGAGATTATTTCAAAAATTAGTAGTTTTATTATGAGTTTCATTTCAAAAATTATTATATGTAATAATTCCCATGGAAGGATAATCTCCCTCTAGACTCTTGGTGTAATCAAATCTTATTAATTGCTTGTTTTCAATGCATGATTTATCCTTGTTTTCTCGAATTGGTTAATTAGAGTGATTTGAATATTTCATTTGCTTAGTGATTGTGGAATCAATTAGGCAACTAATAGATTAGATTTGGTTAGCGGTGTTACGGTTGCAGCTAATAAGATACTAATTTAGATTGTTCTTAATCTTTTGCTAATCCTTGTTTTTCATGCCTTTGATTTTGATTTGTTTGAGTGATCACTAGACAAATTAGGACTAAAAGGAGGGGAATTTGGCAACGGTTGCTCAAATTCCCTACAAAAGCGGATTAATTGGTTTAAAACCGAGATTAACTTTGAATTGGTTTAATTAGAGAGAGGATAACCTTGCTATACTATGGTGTTAGATCAGATTATCATCGAGGGTCGTCTTAATCCACTTGATAAATTGTTCATTTACCAATTTCGTCATTAGTTAATACGCTAAACAACCCCCCCCCCCCGGTTTTAATTGCATTTTCTTTTATTTTATTTTTTTTCGCATAGAAATTGCATATAGGAGGGGAATTTGGTAGCGGTTCAAATTTCCCACAAAACCGGATTAATTGGTTTAAAACCGAGATTAACTTTGAATTGGTTTAATTAGAGAGAGGATAAACTTGCTATACTAGGTTGTTAGATAATATTATCACTGACGGTCGTCTTACTCCATTTGATAAATCTTTCATTTAACAATTTCGTCATTGGTAATACTCAAAACAAAAAAAACCCCATTTTTAATTGCATTTTGTTTTCATTTATTTCTTTTCCGCATAGAAATTGCCTATAGGACTCCCCTCTTCCTTGTGTTCAATACCCACTTACCTTATTTCTTTAGTTAACTTTTATTGGTAATTTGATAGGATTTAACGATCAGAACTGCTTTTGTATGAATTATGATCAATGAAGTGTAATGTTTTTTATTCAAGTATTTATGGCAGGGAATAGGGTAGTGTAATTTTGTTATGAGTTTTCTTATATGGCATGCTGAATTAACTCACTGCATACCAACATTAACACATGCGGATTTAGAGTGATAAATTCTATGGTAAATGCTATCCATGTTGCTATACGTTTTGTTTCTTAATTTGTGATACATATGATATGAGTTCATCCATTGCCATCTATGCATCGAACCTGATATAGATAACGTTTTTACCTGCCAAATGCTATATTCCCGTAATAATTCATATTCTCGCAATTCCATAACACTTTTGCAAAGTCGCCGTCGTAAGTTGGGAGAACTTGGTGTTTTATGTGTGTGTGTATGTAAGGATTGTCGTTAAATCTTATCAAATTACCATTAAAAGCTAACTAAAAAAGTTTGGGGTAAGTGGGTATCGAACACAAGGAAGAAGGGAGTCCTAAACGCAATTTAATTTCTATGCGGAAAAGAAATAAATAAAAGAAAATGCAATTAAAAATGGGGGTTTCTGTTTTGAGTATTAAATAATGACAGAATTGCTAAATGAACGATTTATCAAATGGATTAAGACGGCCGTCTGTGATAATCTAATTTAACACCGTAGTATAGCAAGTTTATCTTCTCTCTAATTAAATCAATTCAAAGTTAATCTCGTTTTTAAACCAATTAATCCGCTTTTGTGGGGAATTTGAGCAACCGGTACCAAATTCCCCTCATTTTAGTCCTAATTTGTCTAGTGACAACTCAAACAAATCAAAACCAAAGACATGTAGAGTAAGGATTAGAAAAAAATTAAGAACAACCCAAATTAGTAACTAATTGAATCTAATCTTAGTAGCCTAATTAATTCCACAATCACTAATTAGTCATAACCATACAGTAATCATGTATGTGAAAGTAAAATTCCTTTACGTCATTACTCATTAATCAACATCAATCAATAACCATGCAAATGAAATATCCAAATCAATCTAATTAACCAATTAGAGAAAACAAGGATAAATCACGCATTGAAAAACAATGAAGTAATTACTATGAATTTAAAGGTAAATTAGAGATAAGGAATACTTAATACATAGGATGAAAGATTTGATCACACCAAGATTCTAGTAGGAGATTATCCTTCTATGAGAATTATTACAATAATTTTTGGAATGAAAATCATAATAAAATTACTAATTTTTAAACTAATCTCTCTCTAAAAACTCTCTCTAAAATGAAAATATGATCAAAGTTATTATGACAAGTGATGAGATTTATTGAGGGGTACATGCCCCTTTATTATTCAAGATAAATACAAAATACACTACAAGACAAAAGCCAAAACAATCCAAGAAAAACCGTCAAAAAGCCGATAGGAAACTTCGTGTAAATCGCCTTTCTCGGTTCGAGACGAACTTCTCGCACCGAGATGAAAGCTTCTCGGACCAAGACGACTTCTCCTTGGGCCGAGATGGAAGCTTCTCGGATCGAGACGACTTCTCCTCGTCCATTAGACCGCCTGTGCGTTTTTAGAGGTTCGCTAACCAATTAGAGGACATACCCGGTGTTTATAGTCGGCGCGACTGTAGAGGTGTTGAAGGTCGATGCGACCGTTTAGGCATATTGTCGAAGTTCCCGATTGTACTTATTATTGTGGTTTCACAATGTCGGAAGTGGGTCCGATGTTACGTGGTATTGATATCAATGTGTAAGGTCAGTGTGACCGCTGCTTGCTAGTTGTGCTTTTTTTTGGTTCGATCAGAGGTGGGTCCGATGTTGCTTGATCATGGAGTTAGATGTGCTGATGTTGATGGTATTTTTTTTAGATGCCGAAATTGAGTCCGATGTTGCTTGATCTTAACAGAGTTAGGTCCGTTGGTGTTGAATATGGAATTTTGTGAGGTATGATGCCCGAGTTTAAAGTCAGTGCGACTATTGCATGATTTAAAGGTTTCTAGCATGATTCAAAGGTGTGTGACCTTGATCGATATTTGATGGATTGACATCGCTGAGAGGAACTCCCACTCTTGCACGAGAAAGGAGATCATGGGGTTGTTGTATGAGGCTTGGATCTTTTGTTTGCCAAGATGAATATGGATGTTAAAAATCTTGTTGAACATTACATCACTTTTGTGCGAGCAAGGAAGTCATGGCGTCGGAGGTGTGCGATTTTGACCTCGAGGTTCCAATGATGGAACATTAGTAGTGGCGGACAGTTGATCTTAACCTTAGGGTAGGTGAATGGTGCCTAACTCTCATGGAAAGGTTCATGCAAGTCGGGTGAAAACATATATAATATGATGCAGAGGAGGTGTTACCTAAATGCCTAGTGCTCGTGTTAAGGATTAAGCAAGTGGTGTGCAAGTGTAAGTGACGTGATGTAATGCAATGTTATGTGGCACTTGCACAAATGTCAGGAGATGAGAGGATGGTAAGTACCAGACAAATAGAAGCTGACTCAGGAGGATGTGCAGAATTATCTCAAGTTCCAGAAGATTCGGTGGGGACAGCTCATCAATTGCTGCGTCAGAACATTGATTAGCCACTTCACTTTTATCCATTACTGTACTTGTTAGCTACATTGTGTCTAGAATTACCAAATAGTGGTTTTGATAGGCAGTGGTTTTGTAGTGAGGCTCCTCTATAAAAGGAGAATGTACCTTTGTTAGTAGATTATTAATGAATTTATCAAATCTCTTCACTACGTCAAAAACGAGCTAGAGAACCCCCCTAAGAGAACGTATTTAAGTGAAACTGTTCTCTTAAAGTATAAGAGAACGGTTCCATTAAAAACAGATCTTAAATGTATTTTCCGGAAAAAATTTAAAAAAAAATTAGACCTAAGAGAACGGTTCTTGACAAAACCGTTTTCTTATGTCCAGTCAAAATAAGAACCAACAAAAAGAGAACGGTTATCTCTAAAACCGTTCTCTTAGGCCCACCTACAAAAACGGTTTTATACTAAACCGTTTTATTAACCTTAGGTCAATTAAAGAAGAAAAAAATAAAGAAAATAAACACCCCCCCACACTTCAACCTCGTCATTTCCGCCCCCCCCCCCCCCCCCCCCCCCGCCAAATTATTTTCTTCTCATAACTCTATCTCTCTCCTCACTATCTCATTATTTCTGATCTTCTCATTATTTCCCCCCTTCATTAACATAAGTTATTCTTGCTCACTATCATCAACCTCATCACTTTCTTCGTCGATCAACCCCTTTTTTTCCCGTAGATCTTGTCCTGCTAGTGTGGCTTTCGTTCCCTCTACCTTACGTCTTTACGATGACCGATTTCCAGCCGCAATACCACCGTCGTTCGTTCATTTAGGTATTAAAATTTTGATTTTTTGTTTTAAGTTTCTTAAAAGCTTAATGCATTGTAATTTTTTTTGTCGAATAAGTATGTATTTCATTTGATATGAGAATTCATGTTTGGGGATGATGAGGGTAATATAAGTTGGGGTTTTTAGATCTACATTTTATTTAATTTCAGATTCAAATTGGAGGTTCAATTCGGGCCAAGAAGAGTTGAGAAGGTTTTGCCATGTATTAGGTGGTTTTTCTAATTATTTTTATGCATTGATTTCTTATTTTAATTCTTTAATCTGTGTTTTTTCTTTCTTGCGTTCAGAACAACGGACAAAAACCCAGATGTGAAGTATGGAAGAAGATGAACAAGACGATGGCAACAAGATTTAAAAATAGTGTTAGGTTTATATCTTGGGTTAGTGTGTTTATCATTTCTGCAACTTTTGTAGATTTTTACGCTGTAACTTTTGTTCCACTGATTTGTATGAACAAGATCTCGTATAATCAATTTGATGGGAGTTATATGCCCAGATTTTTATCGTGAGATTTTTTTTATTTGTTGATGTTTGTTGGTGTTGGTTGGTGTTAATGTTGTTGTAATTTGAGTTCTGGGTTAAGGGTCGTGTGTTGGGGTTGGGAAATGAGGAATTTGTGAGAAAAAATTAAATTTTTTTTTTTTTTTTAAACGGGTACCTATTAGAGAGGTTCTGGTTAGAACCATTTTCTTACTACTAGATCGGTTTTTTCATAAATCGTTTCCTTACAGCAAAGAGAACGGTTTTTACTAAACCGTTCTGGAAGAGTTTAAGAACGGTTTGGAACCGTTCTCTTACCCTTTAAGTACTGTCGACTAGAGAACGATTGTACACCTTAGCTTAAAGCGAACCGTTCTTGTAGGCCAAATTTGACGTAGTGCTTTCCAGAGAAATTCCTTTTTACAATTCCGTTTCAATCTTGTCATTCATGAATTCTAGTTGACAATCAAGTTCTCACCACAGATTTATGTTTTAATTTGAGCCTATTAATCTAGCATTAACAGCTCTACTTTATCTAAATTAGTACAAAATCTATATCAAATTATTAGACTTACCATTTGGTCATCAGAGCCTAGATTCTTTTAACCTGTATCCCTTAATTTCCACCACGATTTTAGAAAAAAGCTTCCACCTTTAATCCTGAAAACTCAGAGAGCATCACCGTGAGAGCTTATTCAAGGAGTAAGAGGCTGGCTGAAGGGAAAGAGATCCAACAACCGAGGGAACAGTTGGCCTTCCTCACGCATTCCATGACAACCATGACGATGTAGTTAAACCATGCTAAAAGGTCTGGCAATCACAACAACTCTAATAACTCAGTTGCTAGACAACATAAGATTAAATTTCCTAGCTTTGATGGTAATGAAGTTGATAGCTGGTTGTTTAACTGTGATCAATATTTTACTGTTGATATTGTGGATGATGCTATGAAGATTAAATATGCTGCTATGCACCTAGAGTCTAAAGCCTTGTCTTGGAACCTATCTTACCATTAAGATGGGAGGAGTATAAGAAAGCTATTAAGGCCAGGTTTAATTTAGTGATTCAAAAGAAGACCCTATGTCTGAACTTTTGATGTTGAAACAAACTGGTAGTGTCAGTCTTATCATGATGCCTTTGATGTTTAGTTAAGCAAGTTAACTCTTCAACCCAACTACTCCTTGAGTTGTTTCCTATCTGGTTTGAATGAGAAGATTGCTGTGGTGGTTAGAATGCTGAAACCAAAGATATACAGGAGGCATATGGTTTGGCTAAGTTGCAGGGGTCTGCTCTTAAGATGGGTACTAGTTATAGCAACACGTTTAGTGCTAGTTCTAGACCACCTCTCTTACCAACTCTGAGGCCTTTTACACCCAAATCAAGTTTTGGTAACCAGCCTTCCTCCAATAGTGGTTACAGGAGACCATTTAACCCTCGGGAAAATCAACCCAAACTCAAACTAGTCAATATTGATTGGGAAGCAAGGAGGGCTAAAGGATTATGCTATTACTGCAATGAGAAACACACTCAAGGGCATGCTTGTAGGGCTAAAAGGCAGCTTTATATGTTGGAATCTGATATTGAAGGCATTGAAGGGGTAGAAATACAGGAGGAAGATGAGGAGGATGACTCATCTCAGGCACAGATAGCTCGGATCTCCATTTAATGCCCTAGTTGGTAGAAGTCACTACAAGACTATGAGAGTTCCAGGGTTGATTGGGAGAAAAACACTAGATGTGTTGACAGATAGTGGAAGTTCCCATAACTTCCTAGATGCAGGGGTGGCTGAAAAGTTGGGACTGAGATTGCAACCTATCCCAAACTTAACATCTTAGTGGCTAGTGGTGGGAAACTACTCTATGCACACCTTGTACAAGGACTTAAATGGAAGATTAGGAGCACAAAATTCATTGCAGCAAACTTCTATGTCATACCTCTAGGGAGCTGTGATATAGTCTTGGGAAATCAGTGGTTAGAGAGACTAGGGTCCATTACATGGGATTTCAAGGAGTTGACAATGAAGTTTGTGTATGAAGGTAAAAGGCACCTGGTTAAGGGAAGTAAAATTACTGGTGTTAAACTCCGATCTTTAAAGAACATGAGCAAAACAGTGTTGGAAGAGTCACAGCTAGCCATGATTTATCAACAGGGAGACAACATATGAGAGTTTTTTGCTATGCAAATGTCTTACAAAGCTCCGGAACCCACTCAGATGCAGGGCCTCCTTGACAAATACCCTGACCTCTTTGAAAAAACCCACAAGGCTTCCTCTCATCAGGCTCGGGTTAAACCACCAGATACATTTGAAAAATGATGCTGAACAGATCAAAATCAGGCCCTATAAGTACCCCATGGTTCAAAAGGACATCATTGAGACCATGACAGAAGAGCTACTCAACAGTGGGGTCATACTGCACATCACAAGCCCTTATGCCTCACCTGTAGTCTTGGTTTAGAAATAAGATGGATCATGGAGACTCTGTGTGGATTACAATTAATTTAACAAGCAAACCATTAAGGATAAATTCCCTATTCTATTAATAGAAGAGCTCTTAGATGAGTTGCATGGGTCCCAGTTTTATACCAAGATAAATTTTTTAGGGTAGGGTTTCACTAAATTCGTATGGAAATTGGAGATGTTTACAAAACAGCCTTTCTAACCCACAATAGTCATTTTGAATACTTGGTCATGCCTTTTGTATTGACCAATGCACATTCTACATTCCAAAACCTCATGAACATGGTGTTCCATCCACTGCTAAGGAGGTTTGTCTTAGTATTTTTTGATGACATACTCATTTACTGCCCTAGTTGGGAGCTGCACCTGCAACGTGTGCAAGAAGTGCTGCAAACTATGAGGAGACATCAGCTCTATGCTAAACCCAGCAAGTGTTGTTTTGGTGCTTGAGTATTTGGGTCATATCATTTCGAAGGACACTACTACATTATTGACATACCGCAACGCCCTGATATTAGTCGCCTTAGGCTCATATGGCTTTGCAAGATGTCAAAGGCAACACAGTTTTGCCATTGCGTTTGCTCGCGCTGCATTATTAGGCCTATTGCAACGCGCATATGGGCCTAAGGCAACGTACGGAAATCAGAAAGTATAGGCGTTGCATTAGAGTGAAAACTGTGTAGCCTATTGTACCCAAACGCAATAGTGTAAATGCAATATCATTCACCTCAAAGGCAATGTCTTTTATTCTAATGCAACGAGTTATAATCGTACAATATTGGGTGCGTGTTGGCAACAAATTCAAATAATAATAATAATTATTATTATAAATAAAATAATAATTGACATTGCAATAAAAGAAGACAAAACCTTTATATAAAAATTAGAGACTTGATATAAATGTAATAACGTGGCTTACAAGGATGGAACCCCCTTCATCTTTGACCAAAACAAGACTTTCACCGCTCATTCTAAAATACATCAAACTCTCTAAGTAATAGGAGGCAGGTGTCAAACTGTCTAAGTAATACACTAACACATATAGCATGCCACACAAAACCTTATATTAAGTCTAATATATATGCCGGCAATAGCTTATCAATGCTAAGCTCATGATTATACATCGAACCCGTGATTACGCATCCTCAGCACCGGCCTCCTCAACCACCTATGAATCATGAAAAATCGAATAATAATATTTTTACCTAACGTAAATTAAACTTTCACATTCAAACAATGACAAAAAGTTCAGCAATACAACGACAACAATATGCCAGCAGTAGTGTAGCTTACGGCTCATGCTTACATCAGCATTTTAGCAGCATTGCAACAACAAAAAACAGAATGCATAGCAAAACCAGAACAAAAATAGCAGAAAATAGAAGTCTAGCAGCAAAAACATAACAAAAACAGCAAAAAAATAGCATCATATATGAGACAACAATAGGATCAACAAATTACAACAACAAACACCAATATAAAATAACTGCTAAAATTTCCCTCTTTTTAGTCCTAATTTGTCTAGTGACCACTCAAACAAATCACAACCAAAGGCATGAAGAACAAGAATTAATAAAGGATTATAAACAACCCAAATTAGTATCTAATTAGCCGCAACCGCGACACTAATCAAATCTAATCTATTAGTTGTCTAATTAAATCCCCAATCACAAATTAGTCATAACCATACACTAATCATGTGAAAGTTGCTTCCTTTCAGACTAATAATCAAATACCATCAATTATCAACCAAGCATATGAGGTAGCCAAGTATAATCTAGTAGCTAATTAGAAAAAAACAAGGATAAATCATGTATTTAAGAACAAAGAAGTAATTATAATGAAATCAAAGGCAAATTAGAGAGAAAAAATATTACTAATACATAGGATGAAAGATGTTGATTACACCAAGAGTTTTGGAAGGGGATTAGCCTCCCATACTAATTATTACACTAATTTTGGACTTAAAATCCATAATTATTTTTGCTAATATTTGAATAAAATCTCTCTCTAAAACTCTCTAGATAATGAAAAACAAGAACAAAATACTAATGAGAGGTGATAAGTCTCAAGGAGGGGTTCATGCCCCTTTATTTAACATAGGTACAAAACACTAGAAGATAAAAGTCAAAAGAATCCAAGAAAAACTGTCATAAAAGAGGTTATGGTGTGTGGTTTATAGCTCAACCGTTCTTATATTCCTTTCAGAACCATATTTAGCGGAACCGTTCTGAAAGGTATATAATAACGGTTCAACTCGTTCTCTTAGCCTTTAAGTACAACGGTCTAGAACCGTTCTCCTTAACTTTAACTGACCTTTTCTTAAAGACCATATTTGACGTAGTGGTCGCTCTAACTCGTAGCTTGATCCCCTAATATCGTCCAAGTCTCACCAAAAGGTTCGAAGGCTACCAAAAACTCGTAAAACCGATGATGAAGCTCCAATTCAGCCCAACTGATAAGCTCTACAACTAACTATAAAATTATGTTCAAAGAGTCCCTAAAGCGCCCAAACCAAGCGAATTAACACACCACCATCACACCACATCAAACTCTCCCATGCTTAGACCATTACTCGTTCTCGAGTTATCCAAATCTCCACACTTAAAACTATGGTCTATCTTGTAGCACTGGGTGAGTTTCAATCAAAAATGATCCGCCAAAAACCCAGAACACAACATGTCCCAAACCTAGTTAGAGTTAGAGCGGGTGCAATGCTCAACACCCCACCTCTAACCATCTTATACTACAAACCCAAACCGAATAAAGCAAATGGGGACACTAATGAGTCCTAGGCTCCCCAATTGCTCTCCAACTCCCTCTTAAGCCAATATCCTAGATAGTGCCATCGGATATGGCTCGCCTCTTTTAAAACCACTGACGCCACTTATATCAACGAAACGTAAGAGAACTTTCTAACCTAGAACCACCAATTTTTAAACACCGCACCTCTTTCTAGCTCCCTTGATGATCCTAACCCGTATCACCCCAAACTCCTCTTCTTATGCCGCCCGTCTTGGTATCCATGTAACACAAAACAAATGGCAAACCTATAATACAACCTAAGTGACAAATGTCAATATCGAATTACAAAGCAAAACCAAACCTCTCCCCCATGCTTAAATCCCGTCATTGCCCACAATGACAAACCAACACCAATTAAAATAACGGGCAACAACGAACTAGATAGGGGAGATACAATCACAACATCCACTATCCCAGCACAACAATGAACAATGATTATACGTCTCATCTCATCAAATAAGGGAATAACGGTTTTCGGGCTCTCGGGCCAAAAGACACCCTCTCCACCTCACTCCCCTATTCTTCCTTTAAAATGAATCCATCCCCCTCGTCTAACTACTCCATCTACCTCGCGAACAATATCAACAACACGTTCTCCTCCGATAACAACCAACCATCCACAACACCCAACCAAAATAAACCAAACAAAGGCTATTTTAGTAGTTTAAAGGGGACATGGGGTGGGTAGAACAATTAAAATGTTGAGGAAGCGAACGTGGCGAGACACAAAGAGATATGTTATAAAAACAAACTAGTAAAACGGGTGGGGAGTAGTTGCTAGAATCATGAGAGAGAAAAAAAAGTTAGAGGAAAAGAAATACATACCTCGTGTGAGCTCCATTTCCCTCAATTATCGATAAAGCAAGTGACTCACGGTCAAAAGACCGGTAAACAGCCACTCTCTCACCTCACAACCCCGTCTTCCTCAATAACTAGTCGCCTCCTATTACCTTACAAATTCCCATCTCCCTTGTGTGTTTATCGGAGCATAATGACCCCACTACAACAGTTGTCCAAAAATCAAAACAAGATAACCATTTTGTGATTAATGTAACAACCCTATATTTTTGACTCAATTAAATAATGAAAACCTAGGATTATTATGCCACAATTAACTAACCAAGTTAATTGCAAGGCGTAAACCAAAATAATAAGTCCAAAATGTAAATAATAAGATAGTACGATAGCGGAAGACTTAGTCAAAGTTTACAAATTCCAAATCCAAAATCCAAATGTAATAATAAATGTTCAACGATTGTCTAAATGAAAAGACCCCATGAATGCAGATGTCCGCAAGCTCAACATATCACCATCAAACACACATGTTAACTGCGCCGTCGGAAAATGACACAGGCCCTAGAATAAGGTAGGGACAAACCCAAACAAAAGAACGTCAGCAAACAGGCTGAGTAAGAACTCAAAGCAAAACAATGAAATTAAGATACGCGCCTTTGAGTAATTGTGCTCCACTTGACATATGTTTCTCTGACATGGCATAGGAGTAATTGTGCTCCACTTGACATATGTTTCTTTAGTTTCATCACGGAGATCAATTTCACTCTAGGTCCTCTAATATTTCCTTTGTATGACACTCTGACATTTTTGGTCCTTTTAGTGAAATTTTGCCCAACCAACAGTCTAATCTAGCCTTATGTTTACCCATCCAATCCATACCCAAAATTACATCAAAATATGGTAATGGAAACTCGATTAGTTCTGCTCTAAAATCATGCCCACCAATAATCACAGATACATCCTTAAACAAGGTCTTACGGTTTATATTATCCTCAGTGGCCATAGCAAAATCGTAGTCTACACATTCACCATATTTCAAACCCGACAAAGCAATAAACTTGGATGCAACAAACGAGTGAGACGCACCACTATCAAACAAAACATGAGCGAAAACAGAATTAATAGGGATTTTACCAGACACAACATCAGTGTTCTCAGCCTCCTCCTGGTTCATGACATAAAGTTGGCCCGACTTCTTATTGCTCGCAGTGGCAGCATTAACCGAGCCAGTCGGCTTGTTCGCCGTTGCAGTAGAAATACCCTTAGTTGGAGCCGGGTTCTTAAAAGTGGTGTTGGATCCAGCATAAGCGCTTTGAGCCCTCTGATTAGATAACCTACTAGCATAGGTGGGTGTGCTACCCGCAGGTACTGCTGGCTTTCCAGCTAGCTTGGAAAGACAATCAAACTCACGGTGACCTGGCTTTTGGCAGTGTCGGCATGTAACCTTCACTCTATTGCTGTCAACTCCTGGATGATTAGCGCCACAACGCTTACAGATATAACGACGTTCACCCCCTTGGCTTTGAGATCGCCCAGAATATTGCCCTTGATTAAAATTGCTTCTCCCGGTACTGAAGGATGTGGCTGGTTTCTTAGAGTTGAGAAAATTACCCTTCTTATTCGCATTCTCATGCAAGTTTGAGGGTCCTTCTTTCCTTTTCACTCCCAATTCCGTTTCTTTCTCAATAATACTGCGCTCAATGTTGTTTGCACAAGCATAGACATCCCTTACCTGAGAATCTGTCTTTGATTTTTCAGAGTAGCTTCTTTTGGAACTGTGTGGCTTTCAATTTTTCAGTGGGAACAAGATCCTTAGCAAATCGACTAAGCTCCATGAATTTGGTATAAAACTCCCTAACAGACATCCGACATCCCTTCTGTTTGTCTAAACTCCTCAAATTCGAATCTCTTCTCATCCTTAAGGTGCTCGGGGAAAAAATTCCTCCTCCATAAATTCGATGAAATGTCCGAACCACCGTCTGTCGCAACACAACCCAAGAAGATGGGTACTCACCCCTTAGGCCCGAATATCCTCTCGTGGGATCTAAAAGGTGAAGGCCTTGTTGTTAGTATGATGGTAGGAATCTATTATAAACTGATCATGTGAGCTTTAGTTTCCCAATGTGGGACAAACCAACTCCAGAAACCACTCCATAAATCACTTTCCAAATTCCGTAGTGTTACAAACTCCCCCACTTAGAGAACGCAGCGTCCCCGTTGCGCCTCGGCCAAACCATACCAACATCAACATAGATCCAAGATCTCCCCCTCTAGACGGTTGACCTGGGCCTAACCCTAGCACTCAGCACGCGGTCGCAGGGTTGCTCTGATACCAACTGTAACAACCCTAAATTTTCGACTCAATTAAATAATGAAAACCTAGGATTATTATGCGACAATTAACTAACCAAGTTAATTGCAAGGAAATGGGTTTCACCGAACAAGCTCGGGGTAGCAGGTTGAAAGTCTACTTTCGGTACAAAACGCACCAGGATCGTCCTCCCGGATACCGTAGGTACTTACAACAAAGATAGTACGAACATACTTTTTTTTTCTTATCTTTTCTTTTTTTTCTTTTTCTTTTTCTTTTTGTAATCAGACACTTGGCTCGTTGTTGACTCCCAAATTCGGTTGGTCATCTACAGGTCTTTACCAAGCAATATTCTTATTTTTTTTCTTTTTTTTCTTATATAACATAACATAAAGAGAAACTTGTCGGGTTGCCAGTGTAGCTAAATCCCGACTTATTGCATACACAAGTACTAGCTTCCCTACGATCCAAAAGTCACCACGAAAGTAGGATAGAAATAGTAATTGATAGAGGATGGATGAGACATGTTCGGCTACCACCCCACATAACTAGAATAAACAACCAGCAATTAAAATAGGCAAAACAAGTGTTATCCTTCAAAGTTTGGTTCCAAGTTTAATTTAAAAGAGACCTAAAACGAATATGTTAGAGAAATTAACCAGTCCAAGTCTAATAGGGAGAAGAGAGTTGTGTACATGACTTCAAAACAGATTATTCAGAAACTCTTTTTTTTTTTTTTTTTTTTTTTCAGAAATAAGTTAAGAGCTCGTCACTTCTCTATCTACTCTAGTTAGTCATATAAGAACAGAAGAAATCTCATATCAAACATACTTTCTGGCAAAAATTCGGCAGCACTTCCCCTAAAACTAGGCAAATCCAAAATTTTATAACCTGTAAATAATAAGAGCAAACTACCAGCGACATATTCCATCAACAATCATCATAACAACTCCATCCACTAGCAGCAAATTTACTCCACGCCCCCACACTTAAGTTTTGCAATGTCCTCATTGGAAAATGTAAAAAGTAAAAGAGGAGAGAGTCAGGAACTTAGCTGATCAGATTTGGAAATCTTGCAGTAGTACGAGTGGATCAAAGTAGCAGAACACCTTGAATGGACATGTAAGAAGGGCAGCATACTATATCATGTATGAGCACGCAACTTCTGTGGTATAGGACGCTCAGTGGCATAGTTAGAAAAGAGAGCAAGTCCATCAGCTTTGCGTTATGTAGCTTTCAGTCGATTGTTGTCATCCAGTAGACCTGCAAAAGCAAACCCAACACCCAGTGAAGTACGGAGGGAAAACAAAAACAACTGAAAAGGAAAACATTTTTTTTTTGTTGTTTTTGCAATTTTTTATTTTTTGGGGTGACCGACACTATATACATCCCCCTACAAAGGTTGAAACTCGGGGAGGCACTTAAGCCGACTCAACTGAACAATTAAATAAAACAAATGAAAGAAAATAAATAAGCAAAAAGAAAATAAAAGAAAAAGAAAGAAAATAAATCTATCCGGTTGGAATGCTGATGTGCATCCAAGCGATGGTTCAAGAGGCTAATCGTGATACTCAGGCTCGTAGAGTGTCAATGACTCTACACTCTCTTCTGCTGGCAGCTCCGAAAATGGCTTCAATCTGTGACCGTTAACTTTGAAATGCGACCTAGTAGTGGGGTCTTCTATTTGGACTGCACCATGAGGGAAAACATGAGTAATAATGAAAGGACCAGTCCAACGAGACCTTAAACTTACCTGGAAAAAGATGTAGCCTGGAATCATAGAAAAGCACCTTCTGCCCAACAGAGAACTCCTTACGAACAATGTGCCTGTCATGAAATAACTTTGATCTCTCTTTATGCAATTTAGAATTCTCATATGCTTCTGCTCTAATCTCCTCTAATTCACTCAATTGCAACTTACGCTCATTGCCAGCAACATCTATCTCAGTATTAAGCATCTTAATAGCCCACAAAGCTCGATGTTCTAGCTCGACAGGTAAATGACAAGCTTTTCCGTATACAACTCTATAAGGAGACATGCCCAAAGGTGTCTTAAAAGCTGTCCTATAAGCCCAAAGTGCATCAATCAACTTATCAGACCAATCTTTTCTATTGCGATTCACTGGTTTCTCCAATATTTGCTTAATTTGCCTATTAGAAACTTCAACCTGACCACTGGTTTGGGGGTGATAAGGTGTAGCCAGCTTGTGAACAATGGAGTACTTATTCAGTAAAGCCTCAAAAGAACGATTGTCAAAGTGAGTACCTCGATAACTGATGATTGACTTAGGCATACCAAATCTGGAAAATATATTATCTCTAAGAAATTTCACCACAACCTTAGCATCATTAGTCCTTGTAGCTACTGCCTCAACCCATTTAGACACGCAATCCACAACAAGAAGGATATACTCGTTCCCACAGGAAGAGGGAAATGGGCCCATAAAGTCTATACCCCAAACATCAAAGATCTCAACAACAATAATGGGGTTAAGAGGCATCATATCTCGCCTAGTGATCTTACCTAGTTGCTGGCACCTAGCATAACTCTTACAATAAATATGAGCATCCTTAAATAGAGTCGGCCAATAAAATCCGCACTGTAAAACCTTAGCTGCGGTTTTCTTTCCACTAAAATGTCCTCCACAAGCCTGATCATGACAAAACGACAAGACATTCCTAATCTCACTATCTGGGATACATCTCCTAAAAATCTGATCAGAACAGTATTTGAACAAATATGGATCATCCCAATAGAAAATTTTCACCATAGACAAAAAACGAGACTTATCTTGTTTACTCCAATGTGAAGGAACTAAACCAGTGACTAAGTAATTAATTATATCAGCAAACCAAGGTTCAGATTGAACCAACAACAATTGCTCATCAGGAAAACATTCAGAAATAGGGGACTCATTTGTGTTTTCGACAAGAATTCGAGATAAATGATCAGCAACCAGGTTTTCACAACCTTTTCTATCTTTAATTTCACAATCAAATTCTTGTAAAAGAAGAATCCACCTAATTAATCTTGGTTTAGCATCTTTCTTATTAAGCAAATATCTAATGGCAGAATGATCAGTGTAAACAACAACATGAGAGCCAATCAATAAGATCTGAATTTTTCGAAAGCAAAGACAACAGCAAGAAACTCTTTCTCAGTTACGGTATAATTAAGTTGAGCACCCGTAAGTGTATGACTAGCATAGTAAATAACATGAGATTTCTTGTTGATTCTTTGACCTAAGACAACTCCTAAAGCATAATCAGAAGCATCACACATAAGTTCAAATGGCTAGCCCCACACAGGTGGGTGAAGTATAGGAGCTGAAGTCAAAGCATGCTTAAGTTTATTAAAAGCATCCACACAGTCAGTAGAGAAATCAAAAGGAACATCTTTGGCAAGCAAGTTAGACAGGGGTTTAGCAATTTTGCTAAAATCTTGAATGAAACGTCTATAAAACCCCGCATGACCCAAAAAAGATCTAACATCCTTCACAGATTTGGGAGGAAGAAGATTACTGATTAAATCAATTTTAGCTTTATCAACTTCTATCCCATTGTGGTAGATCACATGCCCAAGTACTATACCTTTTTTCACCATAAAGTGGCATTTCTCCCAATTTAAAACCAACTTTTTCTCAACACATCTCTGGAGCACTTTGGTCAAATTAGCTAGGCAATCATCAAATGAATCTCCAAAAACAGAAAAATCATCCATAAATATTTCTATGCATTTCTCAACCATATCAGAAAATATAGACATCTTACAACGCTGAAAAGTGGCAGGGGCATTACAAAGACCAAACGACATTCTCTTAAAAGCATAAGTCCCGAAAGGGCACGTAAAAGTAATCTTATCTTGGTCCTCAGGTGCAATAGAAACTTGGGTGTATCCCGAATAACCATCTAAAAAGCAATAAAAGTTATGGCCAGCTAGCCTCTCAAGCATCTGATCCATGAATGGCAATGGGAAGTGATCTTTCCTAGTGGCTGCATTAAGTTTCCTATAGTCTATGCACACCCGCCAACCAGATTGGATCCTAGTGGGTACTAGCTCATTCTTATCATTTTTAACTACTGTGATACCCGTCTTTTTAGGGACAACTTACACTGGACTGACCCACTTACTATCTGAAATTGGATAAATGATATCATGATCTAACCATTTAAGCACCTCTTTCTTGACCACCTTTTCTAATGTAGGATTAAGACGCCTCTGATGGTCTCTATAAGGCTTAGCATTATCCTCTAAATAGATTCTATGTTGCACTATGGTAGGATTAATGCCTTTAATGTCACCAAGACTCCATCCTATTGCTTCTTTATTCTCTCTGAGCACATTAAGCAACTTTTTCTCATGGATATCATCTAAATCAGAGGCAATAATAACAGGTAGGGTCTGATCAGAATCTAAAAATGCATACTTAAGAGAATCAGGAAGTGGTTTTAACTCTAACGAAGGTGACAAAACTGGATGTTCAGAAATGGACTCGATAAACTCACTAGACGAAGGATCAGAATACGCTAAAGATTCATTATGCATGCAATCCTCAAAAGTTAATTCATCAACAGAACACGCATCTAGCCAATTAACAGTTTCATAGTCAAAATCAGCAGGTTGTTTATGGAGATTAAAAATATTCAGATCCAAAGTCATATTTCCAAAAGACAACTTCATCATACCACTTCTACAATTAATCACAGCATTTGAAGTAGCTAAGAAAGGACGACCAAGAATGACAGGAATCTGATTCTCTAAATTAGGCACAACATCGGTCTCCAAAACAATAAAATCAACAGGATAAATAAACTCACCTACTTTAATTAACACATCCTCTACTATACCCTTAGGTATACGAGTAGATCTATCGGCTAACTGAAGAGTGACATGTGTAGGTTTAAGTTCACCTAGACTAAGTTGCTCATAAACAGTAAACGGCAGCAAATTAACAATAGCCCCTAAATCTAGCAAAGCTCTATGAATGACCTTATCCCCTATGACAATAGAAATCGTAGGACAACCTGGATCCTTATACTTAACAGGGATCTTGTTAGATATGATGGAGCTCAAATGAGAAGCTAAAAATACCTTTTTGGGTACGTTTGTTCTTTTAGTAGTGCACAGCTCCTTTAAATAATTTGCATAAGGAGGCATCTGTTGAATAGCATCAAGGAGAGGAATATTGATTTTAACTTGAGAAAAAGTCTCCCTAATCTTATCTATATGATCATCTGCCTTCTTAGTAAGCCTACTAGGGAAAGGAGCAGCGGGTTTATAAACTCGCTGATCTAAGGGGGCACTGGAATCATCATCATTAGAATCATCTACATCTTTTTCTTTAGGCTGCTGCGAAGAATTCAAATTAGTGACAGTAGGCTCATCTGGAGTAGGACCAGAATTAACAAGAGAGTGGGGCACATCATGAGGAATAGGAGTAGACAATTGTGACTGGACAGAGGGTGATAAAGTGGTCTGATCTCCAACTTGGGTATCTACTTTTCATCCCGACCTTAAGGAAATTACTGCATTTACTCCTATAACATTGTTATTCGGATTCTGTGGATTAGCAGCATTGAAATTCCTAGGATTTTGTTCAGTTTGACTAGGAAAAGTACCCTTGTCCCTATTTTGTGCAACTAGTTGAGCTACTGTATCGGCCAAGGATTTCACCGTTCTCTAACTCTTTTATCACTCTCAGAATATCCAGGAGGCGGCTGAGCATGAGAAATCGGTTGATATGGTGGCCTTGGGTTATTTTGAAATCCTTGTGGTGGAAATGCAGGGGGTTGGGAATAGTTAGGTGTGAATGTATTTCCACCACAATTACCAGCTTGTGCATTAACATTAAACCCTGGATTCCACGAAAAATTTGGATGGTTACGCCATCCAGGATTATAACTAAACGAAAAAGGATCATTTTTAGGCCTTTGATACGCCATATTAACATGTTCAGGTCCAGCAGCAGCTAAATTAGGAGTAACAAAAGGACAAACATTTGTACAATGATCTAAAGCATGACAATTAGCACATGAAAGGGAAGAAACATTGTTAGTTTGAAATTGCTGAAGCGGTAACCCCTTAACTTGATTTTCTAAAGCTGCTAACCTAGACTTAAGGAGGGTTGTTTCAGAAACGCTATGCAAACCTCCTCTAGACAGAATAACTTTAGAGTTTAAATTAATACTATCAGTTCTAGTGCTATCCCATTGTAACGTCTTATCAGCCAGATTTTCTAAAAACTCCCATGCATCATCAATTGTTTTAGACAAGAACTCACCTTGACACATAGATTCTACCATAGTTCTAGAACTAGGGTCCATACCATCATACAAAATTTGAATTAATCTAGATTTAGCAAAACCATGATGAGGACACTGAGCAAGCAGATTTTTAAATCTATCAAGATAATTCCAAAAAGTTTCACGATCAAGCTGACGAAACAAATTAATTTCAGTTCTAAGTCTTACTGTTTTACCATTAGGGAAATATTTCTTTAAAAACATCACTTCAAAATCATCCCATGAATCAATAGAATTCGGAGCAAGACTATACATCCACTTTTTAGCATCATTTTTCAAAGCAAAAGGAATCAATCTCAATCTTAAAGCATCACTGGTCACACCTGGGTATTGAATACTATTGCAAATCTCATCAAATTCTCTAAGAAACAAGTAAGGATCTTCATCAGGGCCAGAAAATTTAGGAAGCATACTAAGAGTTTGATGTTTAAGCTCGAAATTAACATTGCCACGTATACTAGGTAATCGAAAACTTGAAGGTTGAGATGACCTAGAAGGGTAAAAGATATCATTTAAAGTACGAGGAGCTTCTTCATCGGCCATTTTATCTTTTAGGTTTTCAGAATTAATCGTAGGATTATCAATAAGACTGAAGAGTGAATAACTTTAAATTATCAGGCAAGGTATCGAAAACTTTCATAAACAAATTAAAGAAAAGCAAGTAGAGCAGTAAATTCAACTAAGGCAAATAACATGTATGACTAAGCAAGATAAAAGAAACAGGCTAACAACTAGCAAAGATAACAAAATCAAACGAAGAAAACTAACTCAATACTAAACATCCCCGGCAACGGCGCCAAAAACATGTTGAATAATTTTAAATAACCGCAAGCGCACGGCTGTTATAGCTAGCAATTACGGGTCGATCCCAAGAGGATGTTGTACCAAGTTATTTTACGGTGTAAATATAGTGCGAAATTGCTAATTGAAACAGAACTACTACCTAAAATCGAAGCAAAACAAACTTACGAATACTACTACTAATGAACACAACACAAATCAAACAACTAAACTAAATTAATAACACAAGCAAACAAAGGGCAAACTAAAAGGACGAACTAACAAGACTTAATCAAACAAACAAGTAGAGACCAACTGACGTAAAATTAATCCAATGCACAACAAATTGAAATTTGAACAACACAAATTGGAACAGAAATTAGCAATTGAAATAAAAATTAAAACTGAAATTGAATTACTAAAATAAGAGTTGTAAAATTGAGTACCTGGAATAAGGAACAACGAATTGAACTAAGAGCTAAACGAATTGAACCCGACGAACGATAATCAAACCAAAAAATTAAAACTAAACTAAAACTAAACTAACTAAGAGTGTTTGAGTGTTTGGGAATATTTGAAATTAACAATTAAATTGCAGAACTGATCGAGTTGAAGATGGTGTTGTGCGATGGACTTCGAGCGGCGTCAATGCCCAGAACTCGCGCTTTTTTTTTCTGCGTCTCTGCCCCCTTCATCCTCTATAAATACTTTCCCAGTTTTCTTTTTGTTATGGGAAATTTTCTGATTCCTCTTTCTGGGCAAACAAAACAGTGGCGGTGGGATTGATGTGGGCCAAGCCCAAGCAATATAATTTCACCCTTGCTTCAATATTGGACCTGCTACTGTGCTGGGCTTTTTCGACCAGGCATATGTCAGAATTTGCTGATGTATCCTTCTCCAAAGTTATAGGTCTTGTTCTCAGGTTTCCGTGGCTGCTTGAATCGTCCATTTTCGACTCCGAATGAGCAAGATATGGCCAAAATACAAATCAGTCATGCAGAAATACGAATTTAGTGTACTTTCCGATCGATAATATACGTGTTATCATTTAATCACACCAAACGAGTAAAAAAGAATCCTTTAAGCACCAAATTAACACAAGAGTGAATAAACCCGACTCATAGTAAAAGTACGGCAAATAGCTCAAATAGCACGAGAGACAATACTAAAGATATGATATAGGAGGGTAAAATACGTATAATAATGAACCAAACAACTAACTATAAAATTATGTTCAAAGAGTCCCTAAAGTGCCCAAACCAAGCGAATTAACACACCACCATCACACCACATCAAACTCTCCCATGCTTAGACCATTACTCGTTCTCGAGTTATCCAAATCTCCACACTTAAAACTATGGTCTATCTTGTAGCACGGGGTGAGTTTCAATAAAAAATGATCCGCCAAAAACCCAGAACACAACATGTCCCAAACCTAGTTAGAGTTAGAGCGGGTGCAATGCTCAACACCCCACCTCTAACCATCTTATACTACAAACCCAAACCGAATAAAGCAAATGGGGACACTAATGAGTCCTAGGCTCCCCAATTGCTCTCCAACTCCCTCTTAAGCCAATATCCTGGATAGTGCCATCGGATATGGCTCACCTCTTTTAAAACCACTGACGCCACTTATATCAACGAAACGTAAGAGAACTTTCTAACCTAGACCCACCAATTTTTAAACACCGCACCTCCTTGTAGCTCCCTTGATGATCTTAACCCGTATCACCCCAAACTCCTCTTCTTATGTCGCCCATCTTGGTATCCATGTCTTTTTTTTTTTTTTTTTTTTTTTTTTTTTTTTTAACACAAAACAAATGGCAAACCTATAATACAACCTAAGTGACAAATGTCAATATCAAATCTAATACTATATATTAAAACCTGGAACCAAGTCTTTCCTAGAAGGACACTTGGCGTTCATTAATTGGATAGCACTAAGTAATTAGATAATATGGAAATTATTAGCTAATTTATGGAAAATAATATTGTCGCTAATAATATTATAACAAAGATAAACTGGTAATTTCATAAAATAAGTATAACAATATAGATATACAGCCCGGGCGTGGCCGAGCATGCAAACTAGTTACAAAGCAAAACCAAACCTCTCCCCCATGCTTAAATCTCGTCATTGCCCACAATGACAAACCAACACCAATTAAAATAACGGGCAACAACGAAATAGATAGGGGAGATAAAATCACAACATCCACTATCCCAACACAACAATGAACAATGATTATACGTCTTATCTCATCAAATAAGGGAATAACGGTTTTCGGGCTCTCGGGCCAAGAGACACCCTCTCTACCTCACTCCCCTATTCTTCCTTTAAAATGAATCCATCCCCCTCGTCTAACTACTCCATCTACCTCGCGAACAACATCAACAACACGTTCTCCTCCAATAACAACCAACCATCCACAACACCCAACCAAAATAAACCAAACAAAGACTGTTTTAGTAGTTTAAGGGGGAAATGGGGTGGGTAGAACAATTAAAATGTTGAGGAAGCAAACGTGGCGAGGCACAAAGAGAGATGTTATAAAAACAAACTAGTAAAACGAGTGGGGAGTAGTTGCTAGAATCATGAGAGAGAAAAAAAAGTTAGAGGAAAAGAAATACATACCTCGTGTGAGCTCCATTTCCCTCAATTATCGATAAAGCAAGTGGCTCATGGTCAAAAGACCGGTAAAGAGCCACTCTCTCACCTCATTACCCCGTCTTCCTCAATAACAAGTCGCCTCCTATTACCTTACAAATTCCCATCTCCCTTGTGTGTTTATCGGAGCATAATGACCCCACTACAACAGTTGTCCAAAAATCAAAACAAGATAACCATTTTGTGATTAATGTAATAACCCTAAATTTTCGACTCAATTAAATAATGAAAACCTAGGATTATTATGCCACAATTAACTAAACAAGTTAATTGCAAGGCGTAAACCAAAATAATAAGTCCAAAATGTAAATAATAAGATAGTACGATAGCGGATGACTTAGTCAAAGTTTACAAATTCCAAATCCAAAATCCAAATGTAATAATAAATGTTCAACGATTGTCTAAATGAAAAGACCCCATGAATGCAGACGTCCGCAAGCTCAACATATCACCATCAAACACACATGTCAACTGCGCCATCGGAAAATGACACAGGCCCTAGAATAAGGTAGGGACAAACCCAAACAAAAGAACGTCAGCAAACAGGCTGAGTAAGAACACAAAGCAAAACAAGGGAAATTAAGATACGCGCCTTTGAGTAATTGTGCTCCACTTGGCATATGTTTCTCTGACATGGCATAAGAGTAATTGTGCTCCACTTGACATATGTTTCTTTAATTTCATCACGGAGATCAATTTCACTCTAGGTCCTTTAATATTTCCTTTGTATGACACTCTGACATTTTTGGTCCTTTTAGTGAAATTTTGCCCAACCAACAGTCTAATCTAGCCTTATGTTTACCCATCCAATCCATACCCAAAATTACATCAAAATACGGTAATGGAAACTCGATTAGTTCTGCTCTAAAATCATGCCCACCAATAATCACAGATACATCCTTAAACAAGGTCTTACGGTTTATATTATCCTTAGTGGCCATAGCAAAATCGTAGTCTACACATTCACCAGATTTCAAACCCGACAAAGCAACAAACTTGGATGCAACAAACAAGTGAGACGCACCACTATCAAACAAAACATGAGCGAAAACAGAATTAACAGGGAATTTACCAGGCACAACATCAGTGTTCTCAGCCTCCTCCTGGTTCATGACATAAAGTTGGCCCGACTTCTTATTGCTCGCAGTGGCAGCATTAACCGAGCTAGTCGGCTTGTTTGCCGTTGCAGTAGAAATACCCTTAGTTGGAGCCGGGTTCTTAAAAGTGGTGTTAGATCCAGCATAAGCGCTTTGAGCCCTCTGATTAGGTAACCTACTAGCATAGGTGGGTGTGCTACCCGCAGGTACTGCTGGCTTCCCAGCTAGCTTGGAAAGACACTCAAACTCACGGTGACCTGGCTTTTGGCATTGTCGGCATGTAACCTTCACTCCATTGCTGTCAATCGTAACAGCCCGATCCACCGTCCGTCGCAACACAACCCAATAAGATGGGTAGTCACCCCTTAGGCCCATAAATCCTCACTTGGGCTCTAAAAGGTGAAGGCCTTGTTGGTAGTATGATGGTAGGAATCTATAATAAACTGATCATATGAGCCTTAATTTGCCAATGTGGGACAAACCAACTCCATAAACCACTTTCCATATTCCGTAGTGTTACATCAACTCCTAGATGATTAGCGCCACAACGCTTATAGATATAATGACATTCACCCCCTTGGCTTTGAGATCGCCTAGAATATTGCCCTTGATTAAAATTGCTTCTCCCGGTACTGAAGGAATTGGCTGGTTTCTTAGAGTTGAGAAAATAACCCTTCTTATTCGCATTCTCATGCAAGTTTGAGGGTCCCTCTTTCCTTTTCACTCCCAATTCCGTTTCTTTCTCAATAATACTGTGCTCAATGTTGTTTGCACAAGCATAGACATCCCTTATAGTCCTGGATGGTTCACCTGAGAATCTGTCTTTGATTTTCAAGAGTAGCTTCTTTTGGAAATGTGTGGCTTTCAATTTTTTAGTGGGAACAAGATCCTTAGCAAATCGACTAAGCTCCATGAATTTGGTATAAAACTCCCTAACAGACATTCCTTCTGTCTGTCTAAACTCCTCAAATTCGAATATCTTCTCATCCTTAAGGTGCTCGGGGAAAAATTCCTCCTCTATAAATTCTCTGAAATGTCCGAACCACCGTCCGTCGCAACACAACCAAAGAAGATGGGTAGTCACCCCTTAGGCCCGAATATCCTCTCGTGGGCTCTAAAAGGTGAAGGCCTTGTTGATAGTATGATGGTAGGAATCTATTTTAAACTGATCATGTGAGTTTTCGTTTCCCAATGTGGGACAAACCAACTTCAGAAACCACTTTCCAAATTCCGTAGTGTTACAAACTCCCCCTCTTAGAGAACGCAACGTCCCCGTTGCGTCTCGGCCAAACCATACCAACATCAACATAGGTCCAAGATATCCCCCGCTAGACGGTTGACCTGGGCCTAACCCCAGCACTCAGCACGCGGTCGCAGGGTTGCTCTGATACCAACTGTAACAACCCTTAATTTTCGACTCAATTAAATAATGAAACCTAGGATTATTATGCGACAATTAACTAACCAAGTTAATTGCAAGGCGTAAACCAAAATAATAAGTCCAAAATGTAAATAATAAGATAGTACGACAGCGGAAGACTTAGTCAATGTTTACAAATTCCAAATCCAATATCCAAATGTAATAATAAATGTTCAACGATTGTCTAAATGAAAAGACCCTATGAATGCAGACGTCCGCAAGCTCAACGTATCACCATCAAACACACCTGTCAACTGCGCCATCGGAAAATGACACAGGCCCCAGAATACGGTAGGGACAAACCTAATCAAAAGAACGCCAGCAAACAGTCTGAGTAAGAACTCAAAGTAAAACAAGGAAAATTAAGATACGCGCCTTTGAGGCGCGTAGTTGAACAAGCAACGCTTACAATCAAAGAATTAGCCAAGATGATTAGAGAGATATATGAACAAGAATTGTATTATGAGTATCATAGAGGAGAATCAAGTGTACAGGAATGGGCACTTCGCATCAGGAACCCATCTTTGGTAAGGGTCCTACCCCTAACCAGGAACAACTCTAGAGCTAACCAACCCAAACCACCCTAAGAGAACCCGAGTGTGCACACCCCTCACATGAGGGCCAGTAGGATGTAACCGGTCAAGGAGGAGGTTCTAATAGGTAACTGGTAGCTAATCCAGTTAAGAGTTACCTTGATCAGAGGTAAAACAAATCATGCGTAAACGAGCACCCCCGGAGGAGTTAACACGTTACTCTAGAGTGTTTATAGAAGAAAATCCCTTTAACCATTACCCATATTCAAACCATGATTAGATATTTTATTTGATTTATAACCAATTCCCAACCAAACAAGAGTTATTATTGTGATCAATCAGAAGAAGTATAGAAGCCAATATAAGTGAAACAAGAATTGATCACATTAGAAGACGATAAAACATGCTCAAGCTCAATAGTTGGCGTTCTTACCGATAGTGCTAAACTTCCCTTTAATTAATCCTCTCAAAGTTGTCAAACCGAACCACTTTAAACCCGCAAGCTATATTTCATGAAACGATACTAAAATTAATAAAACGTACTACTAAAACTACCCAAATTGATATGAGACAAACTCAAGTAATTAATATCTCAACCCAAAATAACCAATATCATACAACCCGAATAGTCACCATATAAGATTCAAATAGTTGACAGAATAAAATCCCTAAAATTATTGTTACAAATCTCTAATCAAATGACATATAGTCAAACCCATAATTTTGCCAAATAATGGCTAAACCGAGCCACCTCCTGACCTTTAGCACGGTCATACGAGATTGTTCCTACACGAAGCCAGAACAAAGCCACACCAAGCACAACACCATGCACAACAACGAGGACAGCCTTAGCCCGACCACAACACAATTAAACTCGACAACCACTATCCTAACGCCACTATAAGACTAATACCCAAAAATCGACATTCACTAGCTTCATCTATTTGCGCATCTAGCACAACAACAAAAAGCCGCTCGATACAAATCACATTCACACCCCTGTACAGGCCTTCGCACACGCACCCTCAAGTAAGCATACATGCACGTCGACGACAACATCGGCTAACAACCAGCAACTCTCAATAACATCATCACAACCCAAAACAGAGGACACTTATACCTGTTAGACAAAGTGGGTGAGATGTATGGCTTTGAGATGTGATAAAATCACTCTCTATAAAGTGATATTTGCCCCCACTAGATTTGCTGTTGGGTTATGGCAAATTCACTCCTAAGGATACAACAAAGCCTGAGAAAATCGCAGACAACAATACTGAGAAATTCCTTCAAGATTCATTATTTGAGAAAAGAAAGAGGAGTTGTTTTTTTTTTTTTGTTTATTTGAACGTGATTTGATCAACCACATCCTACGTATAAATAGATAAAATTTGGTGATAATGTAACTGACAAAAGATAACTGCACAAATAACTGTTTGTTATTATCCAAATATTATAATCACCAAATTAAATAATTAATCCTCTTCTTTTCCTTAATAACGTAGACTACACCAACAATTCCCCACTTAGTCTACGATATTAGATCATTTGACTATCTTGCATAAATGAAAGTGTTTCTCAACTTAAACTTCCACTTAGCATAAAATTATCAAAGTACTAATAAAACATTTGGTGGCATTTCGCTTAAACCAAAGTTCAATACATCAATATCGGATAATTTACGCAGAAGATTAGGTATAAATACTAATTGAATCTTGGCTTGACCTTTAGCACGTCTATGGCCTTGTGCTCTTCCTTAATTTCCTGAACAATTACAAAGTTCTAAAACTTTTGCTAGAAGCGGCACCACTTCCTTTGTTCATATAGGTGGGGCACTCTACTTTGTCGAGTAACTCGATTTACAACCCCATTAAGCATGCATAGCACACATCCTCTCAACTTGGTACTACTCTTGTTCTGATACCGTATCCAAACCACTTATCAATGCTTGTTATTACCCTTTAAACTTCTTTGCTAGTGTTAACTAGATAGAAGTTGGGTTCCCACATTGGTGATTTTAAGACAACGAAGAGATTGTTAGTCCCATCCCTTTTGAGGTTGATTTTACCATATCTCTCGAGAGTGCTTTTGTAAACGGATCCGCTAGATTATTACATGATCTTACATAGACTATGGTGATGATACCTCGAGAAATCAATTCTCTCACATATGCATGCCTCAAACTTATATGTCTAGACTTTCCATTATATATCTTGCTCATAGCTCTAGACATTGTGGCTGCACTGTCACAATAAACAGAAATGGCTGGCATTGGTTGTGGCCACAACTTTATATCCAATAAAAAATTTCTCAGCCACTCTGCTTCTTTTCCTGCTGCGGCAAGCGCAATAAACTCTGACTCCATGGTAGAGTGAGTTATACATGTTTGTTTCTTAGAGGCCCAAGAGACCGCACCTCCGGCTAAAGTAAATACCCACCCGGAGGTGGATTTATTCTCACCTGTACTAGTGATCCATCTAGCATCAGGATAGCCTTCTAGGACGGCAGGAAAACCAGTGTAACATAGTCTCAAATCCTTGGTCTTCTGCAAGTATCCAAGTATACGTACAATGGCTTTCCAATGCTCAACACTCGGATTGCTAGTATATCTTGATAGCTTACTTACGGCAAAAGAAATATCCGGTCTTGTGCAATGCATTGCGTACATCAGACTTCCAATTACACTAGCATAATCAGATTGAGAGTTTGACCTTCCCATATTCTTGTATAGTTTACAGGAGACATCATATGGAGTATTAAATTCTTTGATACCAAGATGTTTGTACTTGTTCAAGACCTTCTCAATATAATGCGATTGTGACAAAGAGAAATCCCCACTATTTTTGTGTACTTTAATACCCAAAATAGTGTCCACTTCCCCAAGGTCTTTCATCTTGAACTGTGACATTAAAAATTTCTTGGTATCATTAATACCGTCCATATTAGTGCTGATTATGAGCATATCATCTACGTATAAGCAAATGATTATACTAAAATTATCCGTAAATTGTGTAAACACATCTATCAGCACCATTATGATTAAAACCATAAGAAATAACAACCGAGTCAAATTTCTCGTGCCACTGCTTTGGAGCTTGTTTCAACCCGTAAAGGGATTTAACAAGTTTGCAAACTTTCTTTTCATTTTCGGGCAAAGCAAAACCTTCAGGTTGTTCCATGTACACCTCTTCTTCTAAATCTCCATTCAAAAAAGCTGCTTTAACATCCATTTGATGCACTTCTAACTTATAAATTGAAGCTAAAGCTAAAAGTGATCGGATAGATGTTATTCTTGCCACTGGTGCATATGTGTCAAAATAATCAATACCTTCCTTTTGTCTAAACCCTTTAGCCACTAACCTGGCTTTAAAAGTTTGTATAGACCCATCGGTGTTGCGTTTGATCCTAAATACCCACTTACATCCAATTGGTTTTGAACCGGGTGGCAAATCGACTAGAACCCATGTATTGTTAGCTAATAACGAGTCCATCTCATCGTTAATTGCTTCTTTCCAGAAAACAACGTCTCTTGAAGACATTGCCTCTTTGAATGTTCTCGGTTCTCCATCCACTTGGTATATAACAGGTATTTTATTAAATACTTCATTTCTATTTCCTTCAACTAGAAATAGAACATCATCACCTGACACAAAATCGGAGCCAAAACTCTTTTCTTTCCTAACCCTTTGACTCTTCCTTGGCTCCTGTTGCTCAACTAACTTACGTTTGTTGATGTTCGGAGTTGAAGAATCGTTAGAGTTAGTCGTTGTTTGTGCCTCTGAAGGATTTGCATCAATTGTGTAATCATTGATAAACTTAGTTTCGAAAAATTCGACATCTCTTGATTCCACTATGACATTAGAATCCAAGTCTAATAATTTATAGGCCTTGGAATTTTCTGCATATTCTAGAAAAACACTCTTTAGAGCTTTAGGGCCTAATATTGTTCTTTTAGGATCTGGAACTCGTTAAAAGGCAATACAACCCCACACTCTTAAATAATTAAGATTAGGCTGTCTTCCTCTCCACACTTCATATGGAGATATTTTGCTTTTCTTTGAAGGTATTCTGTTATGTAAATGACAAGCTGTTAAAAGCGCTTGACCCCATAAATTATTAGGCAAATGAGAATTCAACAACACTGAGTTAACCATGTCGGTTAACGTTCGATTCTTTCTTTCTGCCAAACCGTTATGTTGGGGCGTATATGAAGCTGTTCTATGGTGTATTAAACCATGTTGCTCACAGTAAGAGGTGAATTCGGCGGGAAAATATTCACCGCCTCTGTCACTTCTTAAGACTTTAATTTTCTTGTCCTTTTGGTTTTCGACTTCGGCTTTGTAAATTTTGAATTTATCAAAGGCCTCGTCTTTGGTTTTAATCAAATACACATAGGTGTATCTTGACTTATCATCCGTAAATGTAATGAAATATCGAAATCCACCTCTCGACAATATTCCATTATATTCACAAATGTCTGAGTGAACCAATTCCAACAAATCTGTGTCTCTTTCAACAATAGGAAAAGGTTTCCTAGTCATTTTTGCTTGTACGCATATTTCACATTTTTTCTTTAGATCAATTTTATCACAATTAATTAGATTGTGCTTGGACATGTACTTTAATGATCTAAAATTTATATGAGCTAATCTCGCATGCCATAAAGCAGAGGAAGGATCAACAATATAAACAGAAACATCCTTCATATTATTGATACTTAACTTAAACATGCTATCACAAGAGTAACCTTTGCCTACAAACACACCATTCTTAGACAAGATAAGCTTGTCCGATTCTAGTACAGCCTTAATACCACTTTTACATAAGAGAATAGCAGAAACTAAATTCTTTCTTATATCGGGTACATGGAAAACATTAATTAATGTGACTTTCTTCCCAGAGGAGAAGAGTATCTCTACACTGCCTTTGCTAAGAACTTTGGTTGTGTTGTTATTTCCCATCAGGACTTCTTCAGAATCTGCACATTCTTGATACTCCTTGAATTGAGATTTTTTCGTTGCAGACGTGTACCGTGGCTCCGGAATCAAACCACCATGCTTTCGACTTAGTGACAGCCGCCATGTTCAATTCTGTCACCATGCCTATTCGCAATTCAGAAACCATAGCGACGATTTCGGCAGTCTCTTTGTCTTCAACGATATTAGCATTCTGCTTGGTCTCGGCACGCTTCCTTTTCTTTAGCCAATGTCTGCAATCCCTCTGAAAGTGTCCCGGTTTGTGACAGAAATTGCATTTTGGCCTTTTGTCAAACTTAGCTTTCTTGTTGTTGCTCGAACTTGCACCATCAGGTTTCTTTCTTTTGTTCTTACCTGCATTCTGGTCAGAACCTTGAATAACAACGTGATTAATTTTAGAGTCAGACAAATCTTCGGTTTGCAACTTGTATTGGAGTCTTGCTTCTTCTTCTATGCGCAGATGCTTCTGAACTTGTTCCAAAGACAAGTACTCTATAGTGTGCAGTAGTTTCTTTCTATAATCATGCCACTTTGGGGGTAATTTGGCAATGATTGCCCCCACTTGCAAAGCATCAATAATTTCCACTTTAAGTTCTTTAAGTCTATTAACAATATTTTGTAAATCATGAACTTGATCCATAACGGACTTAGTGTCTACCATATCAAACTCAAAGTACTTCATAATGAGAAACTTATATGTGCCTTGCTTTTCATTTTTGTATCTTGTCTCTAACGTCCTCCATATTTCCTTTGGTGACTTGATTGTGGTAAATAAATTGTAGAGACGATCTGTTAGCTGATTGAGAATATGGCCACGGCATAGCAATTCGTCTTCTTCTCGCTTCTTGCGCAATTCTGTAATTTCCTAGGTTTCTCCTTTTTGCGGTGCAGGGACATCAACCAAGTTGTCATCGAGCAAGTAGGAAATCTTCATGGATGTTAACAGGAAAAGCATTTGATCCTTCCAGCGATTGCAATTACTTCCATCGAAACGATCTAATTTGAAGAAGTCACGATTCATGAGTGTAAATGCTGCTTGCGATCCGGCCTCCTTGATTAATGCTAAATATCACTTTATAATTGTTAGACAAAGTGGGTGAGATGTATGGCTTTGAGGCGTGATAAAATCACTCTCTATAAAGTGATATTTGCCCCCACTAGATTTGCTGTTGGGTTATGGCAAATTCACTCCTAAGGATACAACAATGCCTGAGAAAATCGCAGACAGCAATATTGAGAAATTCCTTCAAGATTCATTATTTGAGAAAAGAAAGAGGAGTTGTTTTTTTTTTTGTTTATTTGAACGTGATTTGATCAACCACATCCTACGTATAAATAGATAAAATTTGGTGATAATGTAACTGACAAAAGATAACTGCACAAATAACTGTTTGTTATTATCCAAATATTATAATCACCAAATTAAATAATTAATCCTCTTCTTTTCCTTAATAACGTAGACTACACCAACAATACCTACGCAAAACCGTGCACAAACCCAAAGCCCAACCCAAATCATTCATAAACATAGATGATCGGCGATTATGAGGCGATGATGGTGACGATCGGCATGAATATGATGATGATAGGAAAAGGGTTTACGTGAACATTTTAGGTTTATGGTATAATTAGGCTAAATAGAAGTAAGGGTAAACCCGTACTTTGAAAAGTTAAGAATTTTTTATTGGAATATGATTTATTTGTATAAAACCAACTATAATCCTTTAAAATCTGAAAATCATTTTAACACTTACGAAATTAACCGAAAATAAAATCAATTAGTAACGCCCGAATTAAATAAATTCCCAAAATATACGGGGTGTAACAATTAATTTGTGAGTTTCGTGCCAAAATCAAATGTTTAGGGATAAATAAGCATGTGGAACAAACGGGAGGGGTTAATTAGAATAGAGATGGTATGAAACATGGGAAAGACGAGGTGAAGGTGCGAATTGGTTAGAAGTGAGATGAGAAGAAGGTGTAAGGGATAATGATATCATACCTTGACTTTTCCGTTGTATGACAAGTGTCACGAGCTAAAAAACACACACAAAACAAACAAAACAAAACAAACAAAACAAAACAAACTAAATAAGGTTCGTAGCCTCCCAAGTAGCGCATTTGTTTAACGTCGTTGGCTTGACTTATGTCATACCATTCCCCATCCACCAAGTCCAAACCCCAAGTTAAGTACTCTACACTTCACCTCTTCTCCTTTCACCCTCCACCCCGGAACACTCTTGATTCCAACTTGGGTGACTTTTCTCCTTTTCTTTTTTGAAGTATTAGGAATGGTCTCTTTAGCTTTTGAAACTGCAAAACCGATGACAAAAACTTTCCACATACTAGGGGTGACTTGGTTAGCGTAGAATACACGGTTTTCATATTAGATTTCATACAATTCAAGGAGATACACGTCACATTTTTAAATTTGGGTTCGGGGGGATCATGCTTGGGAATTTTCACAACACATGTAGGAATAGAGTGAACTGAATGATCATTATCAACATCATACTTTGAATCATAAACATGCTGCTCTATTCGACAACCATTAGCTTCTAGTGCAAGAATACCGGTGTGCATAATGTTCATTCTTGCGTTTTCATTAAGGGTCATCCTAGAAGGAGAGGGGGTCATGCTCACTATGGTTTGTATCAAGGACATAGAAATCCGTAGGAAACACAAGGTTATCTATCCTAACATGCACGTCCCTTACAATTCTTTCGAGATAAACCTTAGAACGATCCGCTAGTTCTATCACAATATCGATTTCATGCATTGGTTTGAGGTTTCATCGAATGATAGCATGAGAGTGGCAAAACATTAATAGATGCACCTAGATCTAGCATGGAATTAGGAAAAGTAGTGTTACCTATGGTTGACGGAACGGTAAACATATCGGAATCACCACACTTTATTGGTAGCAGTTGTTGAAAAACGGCTGAAACTTGTTCACTCATCACCACCTTCCTCTTGTCTTTAACTTTCGGCTTTCTCTTGACCGTGCATATAGTTTTGACAAACTTTGCCACCTTCGGATCACTCTTTGCAAAATGTAGAAGTGGTAGATTAACTTTACAGTTTTGGAAAAGAGCGTACATCTCGGTGTTATTGGCCTTGCACTTTCGAGTACTGTTAAAAGCCTCGAGAAATGGTAAATTAACATCCCCATAATCATCTTGGACAATAGAAGACTCAACAACCAAAGGAGAGCGAGGAGCAGGGGTCTCGGCTCGAGAAGACGCACCCTCGACTCCAGACATGTCTGTCTCGACCAGAGAGGGGTCAATCTCGACCAAAGAAGGGTCAGTCTCGACCATAGAGGCGTCCGTCTCGACTAGAGATGAGTATGTCTCGACTCGAGACATGCCCCTCTTGACTCGAGAGCATTCTTTCTCGGTCAGAGACAGTTTGTCCTCGGGCCGAGAGAAATGGCCAGAGTGCCATTTTTCAGGTATACCCTCCTCGACCTGAGACATACCTTCCTCGGCCCGAGTATGGTCTTCCTCGACCCCATCTTCGTTCTAGAGTTTCCCAATACTGTTCCCACTGCTCAAATTCTTATTCAATCATCTCCATTTTTCGATTTCCATCTCCAAACTCGATGTGAGGCCTCATACCACTCCGTAGGCCAATGAAACTCACATTTTTGATACGATTTGGCTCGTTGTGGGATGAAAATTTGTTGGAGCCCCTAGACTCAAGTCGATTAACCACATTTGCTAACTTGCTCAATTTGACCCTCAAGATTTTGAATGCTCGCCTTTGTTTTCTGTTGATCCCTCATCAATATAATGAGGCTTGCAGAGTCGTGACATTTTGGATGAGGGCTTTCTTCATTTCCTCAAAATTTGTAGATGAACTCCCACTTCCTTGACCTTGGTTGCCTTGGTTATGCCCTTGAAATGGTAGCCTAGGTTGAATTAGATTCGCGTGATACTCATTACCTCCACTAGAGCTTCCATGGAATTGAATGAAGTTACCATGACCACCTTGATTGTAGATCCCGTCCTTAGGCCCTTGCGAGTTGAAATTTGAATTGTTACCTTGTCCTTGACCTTGGAATCGGTTATTGTCTTGATTGTAGCCACGTTTTCCCTCATTGTTGCCATAGCACAAATTGGGATGATCCTTTCCAACCCGGATTATAGGAGTTTGAGTACGGGTCATATACTTCCTTGTAGAATTCGCTTGAAAACCTCCCACGACATTGACCTATTCATACTCCACAGGTGGTGGAGTCCTAGATTGATTGCGTAGGAGTTCTTTCACCATATTCGTCAACTCCCCCACTTGAGAATCATTGGAGGGAGTTTCCACCATATTAACCCTCCTCACACATCTCTTAGATTCGCGATCGCTTGAATTAGTTGTCAACTCTTCAAGCAAATCCCAATTTTTGGCCGGGGGTCATTTTATCCAATCCGCCTTGGCTACATGCTACCACGTGCCTATAGTCTTGATCGTCAAGGCCGTGGTAGAAGAACAAGATCAAGTCTTGCTCTTTGTAGCCGTGGCAGGGACAACTAGCCACTAATTCACGAAAACGATACCAATATGAAGCCAACGACTCCCCCCTTTGCTCAATCGTACATATCTCTTTATTCAATGCGGAAGCCTTAGTGTTGGGGAAGTACTTGAAAATTAAAATTTTATTGAACAATTCCCAATAAGTAATGCTATTGTGGGTGCAGGGCTCGCAAAAAGGTTTGGGTTTGCAGGTTATTGAACTAACCTAAGGTTTGATGGTAGAAACTCAGAGTCGTCAACCTGTCTTTACCCCGACAAGAAAGAACGATTTTTCGAATTAATGCTCAAAAAACAAATGTTAAACAAAATGGGTCAGGAAAAAACTTGTTCAACATAATAGGGTGCACGTCACCCATTTGTAAAACCGCCGAGTATGGCGGTTTCAGGACTTGTGAACAGTAAAATAGAAATCTCAAATTTTGTGAACATTAAAATCGCCAAGGGCCCTGGCGGTTTTACACAGTGTAAAACCGTTAGTCACCGTGGCGGTTTTACTATTCACATTTTTTTTTTTTTTTTTTTTTTTTTTTTTTTTTTTAGTCTTAAAACCGCCAATGGTTGTGGCGGTTTTACATATGGGTGACGTGCACCCCATATGGTTGAACAAACTTTTTTTCCACCCATTTTGTTTAACATTGTTTTTTCGAGCACTATTTCGTTAAATTGTTCGACAAGAAAGGGTTTCGAAACATGATTAAAAAGCACAAGTTCGAAAACAAATGAAAGAATTTTAAGGAAAACCTTTCAAAAACAAAAAATGACTCCATGCGCCTTAAAGGCAAAATTTCGTTTTATTGCATATTTACAAATTTTGGAAAAATGATCTACGAATCAGATAAAAGGGGTTCGGGGCCTTAGTTAAGGGGTGCGAACATTTGGAACTCGTCCCCCCTTCCATCATAAGGACGGACACTTACTAATACATCATTTCCTTCTAAAGAGTCTTGGTGTAGTGGTTACGTTAAGATCCATACAAGTAAGTAGAAATAGAAAAGCACATATATTCCACATTGTCATTCACATGCAGAAGTTTGGAAAAAGAATTTACAAAATTCACATGGAAATTCTTAAAACGTTGGGGAAAATGAAGAAAATGACTTTAATTAGAAAAACCAAGAAAAAGACGTTTGAAAATAAAAAAGAAAACATTTTTAGGGGTTTTTCATTTTATAAATTACATTATTTACAAAGGGGGTCAATTTTAGTCCTTATTGACTCTAATCGACTCGGGTTGACTTCGGTTGCCTTGCACCTATTTCCAAAGCTGACTTTAATCGATTTTAGGTAGGGTCGGGTTGACTTGGGTAGGCATTGGTTGAGTTTAGTAGACTTGGGTAGACATTAGTAGACTTGTGTAGATTTGTTTGACTTTGGTTGACTCTAGTAGATTTGAGTTATTTGTTGGATTTTAGTAGGTTTTGGTAGACTTGGTTGCATTTTGATTGGTTTTAGACCATGGTTGACTTTCATTGACTTGACCTCGGTTGACTTGACTTCAATTGACCTAGATTCCATTTTAAGTATTTAAAGTTATCAAATAAGTGGTTGATTAATTAGAGTCTTCATTAAGCCTAATTATTTATAAATTGGATTAAATAGACTCCTAATTAAATCTAAATTGTTTTTAACATTTTGTTATTTCAGAGAGGTGGATTACTTAGACTCCCTATTAAGTCTAATCATGTAATTAATTAAATCAATTAATTTGGGGAAGAAACTTGTCATTTTTTACCCAAAAAAACAGAAAGTTGGTGGAAATTGAATAGTTTGGAAGATCAAATGAAATCTTTAAATTTTTTTGGGTTGAGGGTGGGTTTATGAACATCTTGGTATCACTCATGAATTTTTCCATGATCCTAAGAGTTCATTTACTCACAGAATAAATTTAAGGTTGAAAATCGGATTTCTGAACAAAACAGAGTCTGTTTTCAAAAAATCATAGCTGCTGATAGAGACATGACTAATTTTTGTGCCTTATCATTGGAAACATGAGAATCTGCTCTTCAACTTTCAAAAAGGAGACTTCCCCAAAAAGGGTCATTTTCAGTGGTTCAAAACGCGTTGCAATTAATTGATCGAATCCAAAACCAAGATTGAGCAGTTTTACCACAAAAATCTTCATAAATTTTATATCATTAATCTAGATCTGAAATTTTGCAGAGAGGTTTATAAGACCCCAAAGAAGGTTTTCTCAAAAGATCAAGATTTTTAAGCGAAAACTTAGGGCCTGTTTGGTATCGTTTTCTATTTTTTTGAAAACCAAAGTCCCGTTTTTGAAAACCAGAAAAAGTGATTTTCAGTTGTCAGTTTACATTTTCTATATGACTATTATACAACCAAACAATTTGAAGTTAATTTTATAAACTTATTTAACTAAATTTTTTACGCAAAATAAAACCGAAACCTGAAAACGGCAGTGATATGTAATTTACAAATCGAATTCAAAAACAGTTAAAACTAGGCAGAAATCCGGATTGGACTTTTGGGCCGTTTTGTACATGGAAAAAATTGATAAAACTTGCAAAAGTATAAATTGTCGTCATGAAAGTAGCAAAGTGATAAAAAAAAAAAAAAAAAAAAAAAAAAAAAACGCACGAATCACTCCACTCCTTATACTCTCGCATAATCTAGTGTTCCCCTCAGTAAAGGGAACGATCACAAGAGGCCCTAGAGTCAAGCTTATGAATCCGTATGGCTCGATAAACCAATACTTCATCATTACTGACTAAGGCTTGACAAGAAAAATGTTAGTAATGTATGCATTTGAGAGAAAAATGAATTGAAATGCAAGAACATAAAAGAAAAGGGAGAAGAAATACTACCTTTGGTGATCAATGTTGTTGATCCTCCAAGTTAAGGTATTAAATTATTTAACAAGTTTTAATCTAGGTAGAGTTAATTGATTTAATTATTTCTAGGAGCTAGAGTGATCCCAATACTACACATTTATTAGAAAAGATTAAGGGGGAGTTTGATGTGAGAATTAAATGAGAGAATATGATCAAATGTAGAAATGAATGTAGGAGAGTAAACTCTATTTTTTTTATTGCTTGTGAGGGCCGGCTCCTCCTTCCTCTTTCTCTCTTTTTTTTTTTCTTTTGTTTGTGATGAGTATTAATGAATGATAGTAGTAAGGGGGTTATTTGTTTAAGTAGAAAGATGAGGGATTATGAGTGAAGGAGATTGAATGAGGGAGTGATAAATATCTACTTAATGGGCAAATAAATAAATAAAAAAACACACTTGCTCATCAAAGCTTTATTTGGTCGGCCAAAACAAGTGCCAACACACAATGTTTTTTTGTCATTTTGCTATTGTTATGGAGGGAGGAGAATAATGACTCATTTAAAAAAAATCAAATAATCAAATAATTAGCATCTTTTTAGCATCTTGTTAGTGTAAATGTACATAACATAAGGAAGAGATCATGAGGTTAAGTCATTGACTAGGTTGTTTAGTAGTTATAAAAATAAAGTCGGGTTAGACCCCTTTCGAGCAATTTTGCCTCGATTTGCGCAAAAATGAAAACCGAGTGAAACAAATTAATGAACGAATGAATTTGGAATTAAAAACAATGAAAATCAATATTATTAATATTATTTACCCAATTTTCGAAATTAATTTAAATAATATAAAAATTGGTGAAATCGAAATTGTTGAGAAATAGTTTTATTTACAAATAAACGAATATAAATGAATAAAGTAAAATAGAAATCAAAATAGAAATAGATTAATAAGAGTTGATTAAAAAAAGGCGAGACAGAATTTGGTGTCTACATAGGGAAGGGTGTAGAGCTAATTCAATGCTCTGTATTTCAACGGAAACGGAAAAACCTTGAGAAAGAAGGTGTCTAAGTCATTCCCGGGAGGCTTCATATTGTTCCACACCATGTGGACCCCTATTCTGTGCTTGTTAGCGTGTTCGGTACTAAGCCCATAGAATGTGGGTAGGTGATGTAGCAAGGCACCTTTGATTAAAATCCTTGAGGTGGCTTCATCCTCGGAAAACACGATGCAAGATGGTTGTTGTGATAAATCCGAATCCGTCAACTCCCTAATACTCATGGCTTTGGGTGGAGATTCGAAAAATTCGGAAGAGGCGGAGGTCCAAGATCCTTCTTCTCTAAACAACCCAAAATCGGCAAAGATGTTCTCCTCCTCTTCAAACAAATGTCTCCCTTGCTCCAGTGGAATCCTTTTCCGTAGCCTAAGAGTTCTTTCAAATTCCAAATCTATTTCAAAATCACTCAAATTGGGATTAGCAGAACGGGTTTGGACCATAGGCTAGTGGTCAAACACCGAAAAGAATAAATAATAACAACCCTCAAGCACACTTGAAAGAAATAAAACACAAACAAAAGAACGAAAAACAAATAGTACAAAAATCACACAAAACTATACGAAAAAGACTAAAAACGTCTCTTCCCCGACAAAGGCGTCAAATTTGACAGCTAGATCGTCGTTAAACCTAGTCAAATTGCCACTAAAACTATGTAAACAAGTTAGGGTAAGTGAGTATCGAACACGAGAAAGAGGGACAAGTCTAAGTTGCAATTAAAGTCTGGAAAAAAAAGCAAAAAAAAAGATATAGATAAAGCAATTAAATAGGGGGGGGGGGAGGGGTTTGATTTGGGTTTAAGTAATGGTGAAATTAACGGTTTATCAAATATATTAATGCGGCCCTCGGTGATAATCTAATCTTACACTCTAATATAGCAAGTTCAACCTCTATCTAATTATACCAATTCATAGATAGTCTCGGTTTTAACCAATTAATCCGCTTTTGTGGGAAATTTGAGCAACCGCTACCAAATTTCCCTCCTTTTAGTCGTAATTTGTCTAGTGATCACTCAAACAAATCACAACCAAATGAATGAAGAGCAAGGATTAATAAAAGATTATGAACAACCCAAATTAGTATCTAATTAGCCGTAACCGCGACACTAATCAAACCTAATCTATTAGTTGTCTAATTAAATCCCCAATCACAAATTAGTCATAACCATACACTAATCATGTGAAAATTGCTTTCTTTCGACTAATAATCAAATACCATCAATTATCAACCAAGCATATGACATAGCCAAGTCTAATATAGTAGCTAATTAGAGAAAACAAGGATAAGGGGACTTCCGCAATGGGCTATGCCACCCAAACCAACTGAGGGAAGTAGCAATCGTCCCATCGCAAGCACCTACAATGTCATGATTACATTGGTTTACCCTTTTTTTCTTTGGTAGTTTAACAGACGGTCGCCCCTCCAACAAGACTGTATAAATATGAAAATTTCTCTGCCATTTGGATCGGAGAATTTATGGAGGAAGTCGGGTTTTAAATTTCCAGAAACCACACGATTATATAGCCAAAGGAAATAGGCCGCGCCTAAAATCATCCCAAGTGCTGCTAATGTGGCTACTAAGCTACTTCTTTTGAAAGCTCCTATTAAGATAAGAAATTCTCCGATAAAGCTGCTAGTACCAGGTAAACTCATATTGGCTAAAGTGAAAATAAAGAAAATGGTAGAGAAATTCGGCATGGTGCTCACTAAACCTCCGTAATATCTAACAAAGAATTAATTACAATGAAATTAAAGGTAAATCACAGAGAAAACACTACGTCAAATTTGGGCTTCGAGAACCCCTCATAAGAGAACGAAGTTTTGTAAAACAGATCTCTTACCATATAAGAGAACGGGTCTACCAAAAACCGTTCTTAAATACAATTTAAGAAAAAAGAAAATTCAGCATTGAATACTTTTAAGAACGGTTTTTAGAAAAACCGTTCTTATAGGGGCCTCTAAATCTGGAACCACATCTTTTAGAACAATTCTTCTCAAAACCGTTTTAAAAGAGTGACTTACGACAACGGTTTTCTATCTCAACCGTTCTAAAGACCCACAGAAAAATAAACAATAAATAAATTAGTAATTAAAACACCTCCCTCATCCATTCATCTCGTTATTTCCGCCCTCACCCCCTCTCTCCTCTCATTCTCTCTTCTATCCTCCCTCTGCATAATGTAACACCTAATTTCATCCTTACTTTGTTCCATTCGATTTTCCTCACTTCCTTTCTCTCTCCTTTTTCCTTATTGTTTAAGTTATTATTTCCTTTAATCCTACAAACAACAAATTACAAAGAAAAAAAAAACAAACGATTTTGGTGAAGTATATATATAGACGAAATCGAGACAAACCACATTAGCAATGACAGGATGACGTCGTCGATCAAAATTTGATATAGTATTAGATCTACATTTTTATAGTTTCTCATTCGTTTTCTTTTTTTTTAAACTTAGATGTAATTGTTACTGACATTGGATCGTTTTTCTTAACTTATGATTGATACAAAAAAATTCAATTTGTTTGTTTGATGTTTTTTTTGTTGTTTTAACGATAGATCTGGGTAGTTTTTCAAATCATGGATGCATGGTTGATTAATTGAATGTTGAGTTCAATCCTCTTTTGTGAGTGTTCTAAAGGTTATATTTAATGCATGAGTTTTATTGGATTTGATCAGGGTAAATCTCCAATTAGGGTTCATGCTTAAAGTCAAGCATAGCAATTTATTTTTTTGTTGTGTGGATTGAAGCACATCCACGCTACGATGATGAAGGCGACATGAGACAGGCGAAGATGAAGGCGACATGAGACATGCGATGGCGACAGTGGAGGCAGCCATAGCGGCAATGGCGACGAGAATAATTTTATAAGAAGAAATACGAACTAAGGTTTATCATAGTCGTTATATATAAATCTACATTTCCAAGAATAATTTGCATATTTTACTATGTAGTTTTTTTCTACTGATTTTGTATGACCAAGATCTCGTATAATTAATTTGATGGGAGTTATATGCCCAGATATTTATCGTGGAAGTTTTTGTATTGATGTTTGTTGGCGTTTATATTGTTGTAATTTGAGTTCTGGGTTTATGATTTTTTTTTTTTTGAGAAAAATGGTACCTATTACAACGGTTATGATGAGAACTGTCTGTTATCCACCAAACATAATAAAACGGTTTTTCCAGAAACCGTTTTCTTATACCCAAGGGCCCGTTCGGTATCACTGCCGTTTTCAGTTTTGGGTTTTTTTGCGTAAAAAATTTAGTTAAATAAGTTACAAAATTAACTTCAAATTGTTTGGTTGTATAATAGTCATATAGAAAATGAAAACTGACAACTGAAAACTGAAAACTGAAAACCACTTTTTCTGGTTTTAAAAACAGGACTTTCGTTTTAAAAAAAAAACAGAAAACTGAAAACAGAAAACGATACCAAACAGGCACTAAGAGAACAATTTTGACCAGAACTGTTCTAGAAGAGTTTAAGAACGGTTCCAAAACGTTTTCTTACACTTTAGGTACAGTCGTCTAGAAAATGGTTCCGGAACTGTTCTGCTTAGCTTTAGAGGAACCGTTCTCTTAGCCCAAATCTGACGTAGAGAAAAATCTTACTAATACATAGGATGAAAGATCTTGATTACACCAAGAGTCTAGGAAGGGGATTAGCCTCCTATACTAATTATTATACTAATTTTGGGATTAAAACCCATAATTAATTTTGCTAATATTCGAATAAAATCTCTATCTAAAACTCCGTTAAAATGAAAAACAAGAACAAAATACTAATGAGAGGTGATAAGTCTCAAGGAGGGTTCAATGCCCCTTTATTTAACATAGGTACAAAACACTAGAAGACAAAAGTCAAAAGAATCCAAGAAAACTGTCACAAACGAGGTTATGAAAATTTCCCGGAAGACGCTCCCCTCGACTCGAGGGAACCTGGTCTCCTCGAGTCGAGGCAACATCTCCTTGATTCGAGAGGCTTGTTCTTCAAAACACCCGCCTTGTCGACTCTCCTCGACATGAGGGAAAGATTCCTCGAGTTGAGGGAAAAATTCCTCGAGTCGAGATAAAGATTCCTCGAGTCGAGGTAAAGCTTCCCCGAGTCGAGGGTAAGCTTCCTCGAGTCGAGGCCCTGTCGCGCAAGCAAATTGCAAACAAGCATAACTCTGTCTTCCGAACTCCATTTTGAGCTAATAATATATCATCGGAAAGATAAGATCATGAACTTTCCTCTTCATTTGGAATTTCTAGAAAATGTCTTCTGGTTGTAGAGTTCTGATCCAATGAAGTCGGAGGTGATGGTGTGTGGTTCTCGGAGTGTGGTCATACTATCTTCTCCTCGAATCTCACTCTAACTCGTAGCTTGATCCCCTAATATTGTCCAAGCCTCACCAAAAGGGTCTAAGTCTACCAAAAACTCGTAAAACCAATGATTAAGCTCCAATTCATCCCAACTGATAAGCTCTACAAGTAACTATAAAATCATGTCCAAGAGTCCCTAAAGCGCCCAAATCAAGCGAAGTAACACACCACCAGCACACCACATCAAGCAGCAACACCTGATAACTCACAATCAAGATACTACAAGGTCTCTTTTCTTTTTAAAAACATTTTTATCGCAAACCAAAATATAACTTAAGGAAATTCAGAGTTGTCACTCCGCAATCAAGTCAAAGACTCGAATGCAAGGAGATTTCAAAGCCAGAATATAAATGTTTTTTGGTCTAAATAGTCTATTACAATTCAATAATGAAATTAAAACAATCCGAAATCCGAAATATGAAATATAAAATAGTCTAAGTATAATAGATGCTCTAATAACTCAAAGTCTAAGTTTCATTTAATCAAACTAATATCGAGTGAGTCGTCGTCCCTGCAATGTACATCTACTCCATACCTGTGGTGGATTCAAACACAAAAACCACAGTTGAAAAAGTAAGTTAACACCTCAACTCGTAGAAAACCAAAACCCTTACCTGTATTTTGAAAATGTTTTAGTTTTATTTTCGAAAACCACACTTAGCACGTTATCACATAAACCATTAATCAAGACAACTACATCACCAAAATAGAAATATTACAGTAGCTTTAACAAGGGTATAACTGTAACAAGAGGAGAGCCGAGAAAGAGAGAGAAGAGAAGAAGGAGAAGAGCGGCCGAGAACCGCCGCCGACCGCCGCAGCCGCCACCCAAGCACCACCGTCGACCCCCTTTGCCCTCTCTCTTGGTTTTACACCAAGAGTTGTAAGTTTAACCCCTTTCTCTCATAATTTTCAGATTAGGGTTTCTAAGTTATCATGTTAATTGAAGTTAAAACATGATTGTAGTATTGAGTGTTGTTTGTTTAGATTATAGTCATGCTTAATTGTGGTTTTGATGCATGAATAATTGAATGCTAATTTAGGGTTTTTGAATTAGGGCTTCCTTAATCTTATGCCTTTTGTAGTATGATCATGATTATAATTGTGGGAATGACTTTGATTAATCCTATCCATGCTTAATTGTAGTTTTGGTGCATGAAATATTGGTTTCTATATTAGGGCTTTTGAAATTAGGGTTCATGGTTGTTGGGGGTGATTTCATGGGTGGAATTATGTGAAATTTGGAGGAGATGCTTGTTATGAGATGGGTAAACCATGGTTTTGATTTGAGAATGTTTCAGGACGTTTTAATTGATTAGACTGTATTCTGCCCATTTCTGAATTTTGCCTAATTCGGATGTTTAAATTGTTATTATGGTGATTTATAGATGGATTAATGTTGTTAGTACACTTGGGAGGGTGTTGTTCGAATTTGGTATTGTTTAGAGGTCGTTTGAATGTTGAAATCCAAAGTTAGAGTGCCTTGGATGCATTAGTAGGGTGATGGTTAGTGATTGGTGTATTGTTGGTTGATTTTAGGTTGTGTGTTCGAGGAAGTACCGTTCTAAAGTCTTGAGTTGATCTTGTGATTTCGCTAGTAAGGTAAGAACGTTGATCACAAATCTCTCACTACCATTTTCTTGTTTGATACACTTTGCTTGATCATCGCATGTTCTTGCTTTACACATTCATTCTTGTTACCCGTTTCGCTTGTGCCTAATTATATCATTGAGCATATTTTCCTTCCATCTTATCAATGTTCGTTTGCGGTCTTTCGACCACCATACTCCCCACGGTCCTTCGGCCTCTTGCCTTCCTCGGCCCTTCGGCCTCTAGCCGAGACCACCACTCGGCCACTCGGTCGAGTGGTGTGTTTGTTTGTTGCTTGTGTTTTGTTTCGCTTCAAATAGCTAGCGATTATGATCATATAACTTGTATCGTCAAATAATGCATCTTTGAATAACGTATATAAAACGGATGAAAGAATATAAATGACTCCACCTAGAGTACGATGTATTCGGCTCGGCCGATCATCGTTTGATATACCTCTGATCAAGGTACGTAGGGTCGGATTAGCTACCGACTTCCTAATAGTCTTCCTCATAGATGGGAGCTCGTCCTACCGGCCTGTCTTGTGAGGGGTGTGCACACTCGGGATTATTAGGGCGATAATTACAACTCTAGCTCGAACAAAGTTCGTTAAGTGGGGCTATGGGGTAGGACCCTGGCCGAAAATATGATTAAGAAATATATATATAGATTGGGCGACGATGCTCTTTTGATAATGCACTCTGCTGCTATTGATATTCCTATGCTATAACATCAATTCGTTTTTGTTAGCACGCGCCTCAAGGCGCGTATCTTATTTGCTCTTTATGATTGTTATTTCTTACTCAGCCTGTGCTGACGTTCTGTTTTCTGGTTCGTCCCTACCGTGTTCTGGGACCTATGTCAATCTTCGATGGCATAGTTGACAGGTCTTGATGATATGGCTGCATGCTTACGAAGTTGATCATGTTGGGGATTTTCGAAAGACTTTGTTTTTGTCCCAGACTTCATTCGTTCTGTTTTTGTAATTGGGATTTTGTTTTGAGAACTGTAGCTCGACATTTAAAGACTTCCGCTGTTTTATTTTTCGTTGGTTAATTGTAGTTGAATTTCTAGCCTAGCAATTGACTTGGTAGTCAATTGCGGCGTGACAATTCTAAATTTATTTCTATTTATAGTTGGTCAAAATTTAGGGTTGTTACAGTTGGTATCAGAGCTATAGGTTCTGATTCGTCGAGTCTATAAAGGTTTTCAAAATTTGTTTTAAATGGTTTACAAACTGGGCATGGGATGGGTGCATTCATTCGCATGCTATGTGCTAACTGCTATGTGAAACTAGAGAAGGAGTTTACACTAATGGTTTTGACCTGCTAATTATGTGGTGTGCGTATACGATTTGGGTACTAATGCACTTGGAGTTCTCTCTGGTATACTGACAGAATGGCAGGCACGAGAACATATGTTTGGGAGTTCGGACCATCTGGTGTAAGGTCAATTGCTGGTCCATGGACGATACCGGATCATATAGCTTTTTCATCTGAGACCTTCCAGGACCGTATGAGAATTGGTGAGACTGTAGAGGAGTTCGTCACCAGAATGAGGGCAAAACTGACTGAGGCAGCCGAAAGATTTCCATGGGCAAATAGACCTGAGGTCCAAGTCTTTGTGACTTTGGTCAACCTAAGGATACATCCCCGTTGGGAGAAGGTTCGAGCGAGACTAGAAAGGAATGCCTATTATGCTTGTCTCACAGGGAGTTCACAATACTTGAGGGACAGATCAGGCAGAGTGATAGATCTTGACAGGTTGGAGGTAATTCTGGAGTGGGAATATGAGATATCCCTTAGCCCCGTGCAAATACCTGAGAATTTCCAAATCTACATACCTCCTGTACCCTCGAACCCTGATAACGGAAACCCTACCCCGGAACCTCGTGAAGCTTATGTGATGAAAGGAAGGAAGGTTCAGCTACAGGAACACGAAACACCTGGTCAGTCGAATCAGAAGAGAGTTAAAATTGAGGAACATCACCATTCTCCTAACCCCCCGTCCTCGCCTATTGGAGAGGATGCACCAGTGGACACGGAGGAGGAGCCTGAGGAAGTCCCCACAAGTGAAGAGGAGGACGATACTATTGAAACTAGTGACACGGAGGTCATTGTGATTAGTTCGGATGAGGAGTTGAGCGACTCGGATCAAGATGATGGAGGGGAAGTCCCTAATGATGAGGATTATGATCCGAGTGGCGAAGCTTAAGGGATTAATATAGAGACTTATAAAATAAAGGCATAAGGCCTAGTTATTAATTAGACGTCGATTGTGTTTTCTTATTAAACTTTAGCATTAAACATCCTGTTATACTTTTGTCAAGTTTTCATTGTTCAAGCGCTTTAGATCGGGGACAATACCCCAATACTATTATGTTATTTCGGTTATTTCATAGGGACGTTGCAAATTAAATGCTATTTGATTTTCTAATGTGTGTTGATGGTTCTGCCCTCGAATATTCGTGTGTCTGACGTTTCTGATCCTAGCGCGACCCGTGCTACAGTAACACGAGACGTGTTTCCAAAAAAAAAAAAAAAAAAAAAAAAAACTCCGAAAAGTTAAACTCGGGCGAGACGAATAGACGAATGTTGATTTCGATATACTTACACTTCTGAGCTGAATTGCCATCATGATTCGCTGGCTATGTGATTTATTGTTTATGTTTAAATTGAAATGTATTGATTAATGCTTGATAATGCCTGAATGAATATGTTATAGAGTTGGTTACGCCTGATTCAACCGTTATTACCTTATAGAAAATGGTGCGAAACAACAGTCCAGATGTGACAGCTATTCTAGCACAAATGGCACAGCAGCAGCAAGTGATGGTTGAAACTATGCAGCAGATAGCACAGATTAATGCTGCTAATGTTGCTGCCAATAATGCTGCCAATAATGCTACTAATAATGCTGCCAACAATGCTGCAAACAATGCTGCAAACGACGGCAATGGGATTAATGCCGGTAATGGAAGTGGAGATAATGAAATGCTGTTAGCTAAGATGTCGGATGCCGTACAGAAGAAACGGCCTGAAAATTTCACTGGGAGAGGAGAACCGAGTATCCTACTTGACTGGATCGAGGATATGGAGAGAATCTTCTCTGCTGTTGGAGTTCCTGACAATCTGAAGGTAAAAGTTGCTGCATTTTACCTTAAGGAGGTAGCTGGAAGATGGTGGATGAAAATTCAGGAGGAATTTTACAAACCGGTGCTGGAGGAGAAAGCTGATGGGTCTGTTATTGAGAGGTTTAGAGATTGGAGAGTTTTCAAATACCTCTTAGAGAAAGAGTTCTTTCCGGAGCACTTGAAGGAACAAAAGGTGGCTGAATTTGAGGCATTTCAACAAACTGAGGGCATGTCTGTGAAGGAATTCCATGATAAGTTTGAGGACTTGAATAGGTTTGCTGAGAGTGTAACGCCTACTGAGTCTTCTAGAGCCGCCAGCTTTAGAAAGAAACTACTTTGGAGTATTAAGGGATGGTTTGCCTCTGAACGATTCCATACTGTAAAGGATGTTTATGAAAGAGCCACAACAGCAGAGCAGAATATGGAAACAATGAGCATGGAACTCGGGGGGAAGAGAAAGGAGACGCCCTTCGATTTTGTGAACATACCCAATAAGAAAGGAAATTTTGGGGATTTCAAAGGAAAGGCACCGTCTACTGGGACTGGGAAGTCGAACTACAAGAATGTTCTCCACAACAGAGCTCATAGCCAGAGCTTTGAGATCGAGAGGCCTTGCAACAAGTGTGGCAATAAACATCCCGGGAAGACGTGCAATGGTGATAGGGTCACATGCTTCCATTGTGGTAAGCTTGGGCATAAGGCTTATGTGTGCTACTCCAAGATGGCTGGAAAAGCGCCTGTAGCGTCTGGGAGCTATTCAGTGGCACCCAATCGATTTCAGAACTTCAAGGCCCAAAGTGGCTATGCGGGTTCGAATAACACTTACAAGAATCCGGCACCAACTAGGGGAACAACCTATACAGCACCAGCTAGGCAAGCGGGATCGGCCAGGGTGGCCACTCCAGCTAAGAAGGGCACTGGACAGCTGTATGTCATGAATCCAGAAGAGAATGAAAACACTGATGTCGTATCGGGTAAATTTCCTGTTAACTCAGTACTTGCAAATGTTCTATTTGATAGTGGTGCATCCCACTCATTGATTGCTGATAAGATTGTTGAGAAATGTGGACTTAGTGATAGTTCAGCAGTAAACTTTGAGTTTTCAATGCCTGATGGGTCTAGTATTACATGCAAGAGTCAGTTTAAAAATGTGCCTGTAGTGATTTGTGGACATGAGTTCAAATCTGATTTAATAGCTTTTCCCTTAACCCATTTTGATGTAATATTGGGAATGGATTGGATGGGTAGATATAAAGCGAGAATAGATTGTTGGATAGGGAAGATTTCACTTCGGGGACAGAAAAATACCCATGTGACTTATCGCATACTTCCCAAAAGACCAAGAATAAAGTTTGTGTCTGCCGTGAATCTGAAGAAGCAGATAGCTAAGGGAGAACCTCTATTCTTATGTCATGTGCGAGACACTAGGGTAGAATACCCAGAGTTGGGCGATGTCCCTATTGTGAGTGACTATCCTGATGTTTTCCCTGAGGAGATTCCGGGGATGCCACCCAAAAGAGAAGTGGAGTTTAAAATTGAGTTAGTACCTGGAACGGGTCCGATTGCTAAGTCACCTTACCGGATGGCACCGGTGGAAATGCAAGAGCTGAAGAAACAACTAGATGAATTGGTGGAAAAGGGATATGTTAGACCAAGTGTGTCACCTTGGGGAGCACCGGTCTTATTTGTAAGAAAGAAGGATGGAACAATGAGCCTATGTATCGACTATCGAGAGCTTAATAATGTCACCATCAAAAACAGATATCCCTTACCCAGGATCGATGACCTGTTTGACCAGCTTAAAGGCGCAAGTGTGTTCTCAAAGATCGACTTGAGGTCTGGGTATTATCAACTGAAAGTAGTTGAAGAAGACGTACCAAAGACCGCATTTTCAACTAGGTATGGACACTATGAGTTCACAGTAATGCCATTTGGGTTGACAAACGCGCCTGCAGTGTTCATGGATCTCATGAATCGCACCTTCAGGCCTTACTTGGATAAATTTGTGGTAGTGTTTATTGATGATATTCTAATTTACTCCAAGATTGAAGAGGAGCATGTGAACCACTTGAGGATCGTATTGGAGATTCTGAGAGAAAAGCAATTATACGGTAAATTCTCGAAGTGCGAGTTCTAGTTGAATAAGGTAGCCTTTTTGGGACACGTAATATCCAAAGACGGAGTTGCAGTAGACCCAGCTAAGGTCAAGGCGGTAATGGATTGGCCGACCCCAAAGAATGTAACAGAGATTAGAAGCTTTTTGGGACTAGCAGGTTACTACAGGAGATTTGTGAAGGATTTCTCTAAGATTGCTAAACCAATGACGACTTTGATGAAGAAGACAACAAAGTATAAATGGGAGGAGACTTGTGAGAAAGCCTTTCAGACTCTAAAGGAACGATTAACCACGGCGCCAGTTTTAGCACTACCTGATGAGAACATACCTTACGAGGTGTACACCGATGCTTCAAAGAATGGTTTAGGATGTGTCCTAATGCAGAACAGGAGAGTAATCGCCTATGCGTCTAGGCAACTCAAAAGTTATGAGGAAAACTATCCGACCCATGATTTGGAGCTAGCAGCCGTGATTTTTGCACTAAAACTGTGGAGACACTATCTGTTTGGGGTTACATTCAAGATTTTCTCTGACCATAAGAGTTTAAAGTACATTTTCACCCAGAAGGAGTTAAACATGCGTCAAAGGAGGTGGTTAGAGTTGATCAAAGACTACGACATGGAGATACAGTATCACGAAGGGAAAGCAAATGTTGTAGCAGATGCATTGAGCAGGAAGTCTCTACATTCGGTCCAATTGGTTGTTCAAAGACAACAGCTAAGGAATGAGTTTCTCAATTTCGGAGTTCAGTTGATAGAACCAGGAGCAACCACGGGGACAACCATGATTGAAAATGATGTCTTTGAGGAGATCAAAGAATCGCAGGAGGCTGACAAGCTGCTGATGGATAAAGTAGCAAAAGAACCTGCATTGTTCAAAAGATGTGAAGATGGGGTAATTCGATTTCAGGATCGGGTCTGCTTACCTAACAACGCCACATTGAGGGATAAAATCTTAACCGAGGCTCATGCAAGCCAATACTCGGTACATCCAGGTGGAGACAAGATGTACCAAGATTTGAGGAAGGTGTTCTGGTGGTTAGGAATGAAAAAGGATGTGGCTGAGTTTGCGTCTAGGTGTTTAGTTTGCCAAAAGGTTAAAAGCGAACACAAGAGACCTCAAGGTAAATTACAACCCTTACCAGTGCCAGAGTGGAAATGGAGTTCCATATCCATGGATTTCATTGCTGGATTACATAGGTCACCCAAGGGCAATAACATGATTTGGGTGATAGTGGATAGATTGACGAAATGTGCACATTTTATACCAATGAAAGACACGTGGAAAAAGAAACAGTTAGCCGATGCCTATATACATCATGTGTTGAGACTACATGGTACTCCAAAGGAGATCGTCTCCGACCGCGATGCACGTTTTGTCTCTCGTTTCTGGAAAAAGTTACAAGAAGCCTTGGGAACAAAACTCTTAATGAGTACCGCATTCCACCCAGCAATTGATGGTCAGACAGAGAGGACAAATCAGACCTTGGAAGATATGCTAAGAGCCTGTGCCTTACAGTACCAAGGTGGCTGGGAGGATAAACTGGATCTGATAGAATTCGCCTACAATAACAGCTATCAAGCCTCAATCAAGATGGCCCCATACGAGGCACTTTATGGTAGAAAGTGCAGGAGTCCAATCTGTTGGAATGACATCAGTGAAACGATGGTTTTGGGTCTACATTACATCCAAGAGATGACCGACCAAGTCAAACTAATTCAGGAGCGACTAAAGGCTGCGCAGGACAGACAAAAGAGCTACGCAGACAAAACTCGCAGCCAAATTGAATTTAATAAGGGCGACATGGTACTACTCCGAGTATCACCTACCAAGGGTGTAATGAGGTTCGGGAAGAAAGGGAAACTGAGTCCTAAGTTCATTGGACCCTACAAGGTGACCAAGCGAGTTGGTGAAGTCGCTTATGAGTTAGAGTTGCCAGCAGATCTCGAAAAGGTTCACAACGTGTTTCACGTTTCACAACTCAGACGATACGTTAGTGACCCGTCACATGTACTCAATCCAGAAACCATTGAGTTAGATGAAACCATGACTTATGAAGAGGCACCATTGAAGATTCTGGACGCTAAGGTGCGCAAAACTCGACGAGCTGAGACACAAATGGTGAAAGTTCTGTGGTGTAATAACAACGTTGAGGAAGCAACCTGGGAAGTGGAGTCGGTTATGCGTGAGAAGTACCCTTATCTGTTTCCTTAAGGTATATTCGGTTCGGGTCGAACCTTTATTTTAAGGGGGATGAGAGCCTCGCGCGCTTTGTTTCTAAGCGTTTGTTTGATGTGATTTATGTGTGTTTTGATTCATATGTTTGCCGATTCTTCTTTTATGTGATTTGTTGCTTCGTACCTCGAGTACAGTATTTCCAACTCATTTTAATTCTCATTCAAATACTCTTCTATTGTTTTTCTCTCGAGCATGATCTTATGATCTTATATTACATTTCCAAGTACTTGTTTTACCCTGTGATCAATGTTACTAGTTAAGAGCGTGCCTTGTGAAGGATGGGTTTAAAGATTCGGGACGAATCTTTGTTTAAGGGGGGAAGATTGTAACACCCCATATTTTCGGGTTACTTGAATTGTATGAAGTATTGGGAGAATCTCGTTTTAAGGCCGTGAAAATCTATTTTGGGAATTAGGTTATACCTTCCGTTTAGAGACGTTTTCCTAATTGGGCAACGGTTTGGCGAAATTACCGAAATACCCTTACTAAACCCTTCCTATTTTCTACAAAGGAATAAAACAAACATCAAACCCTCCCCATCCCCCCTCACGGCAGCAGCAGCAAAAAGGAAAAAAAAAAAGAGCAAGAGGAAGAGAGAAGAGAGGAGAGCCGAGAAAGAGAGAGAAGAGAAGAAGGAGAAGAGCGGCCGAGAACCGCCGCCGACAGCCGCAGCCGCCACCCAAGCACCACCGTCGACCCCCTTTGCCCTCTCTCTTGGTTTTACACCAAGAGTTGTAAGTTTAACCCCTTTCTCTCATAATTTTCAGATTAGGGTTTCTAAGTTATCATGTTAATTGAAGTTAAAACATGATTGTAGTATTGGGTGTTGTTTGTTTAGATTATAGTCATGCTTAATTGTGGTTTTGATGCATGAATAATTGAATGCTAATTTAGGGTTTTTGAATTAGGGCTTCCTTAATCTTATGCCTTTTGTAGTATGATCATGATTATAATTGTGGGAATGACTTTGATTAATCCTATCCATGCTTAATTGTAGTTTTGGTGCATGAAATATTGGTTTCTATATTAGGGCTTTTGAAATTAGGGTTCATGGTTGTTGGGGGTGATTTCATGGGTGGAATTATGTGAAATTTGGAGGAGATGCTTGTTATGAGATGGGTAAACCATGGTTTTGATTTGAGAATGTTTCAGGACGTTTTAATTGATGAGACTGTATTCTGCCCATTTCTGAATTTTGCCTAATTCGGATGTTTAAATTGTTATTATGGTGATTTATAGATGGATTAATGTTGTTAGTACACTTGGGAGGGTGTTGTGCGAATTTGGTATTGTTTAGAGGTCGTTTGAATGTTGAAATCCAAAGTTAGAGTGCCTTGGATGCATTAGTAGGGTGATGGTTAGTGATTGGTGTATTGTTGGTTGATTTTAGGTTGTGTGTTCGAGGAAGTACCGTTCTAAAGTCTTGAGTTGATCTTGTGATTTCGCTAGTAAGGTAAGAACGTTGATCACAAATCTCTCACTACCATTTTCTTGTTTGATACACTTTGCTTGATCATCGCATGTTCTTGCTTTACACATTCATTCTTGTTACCCGTTTCGCTTGTGCCTAATTATATCATTGAGCATATTTTCCTTCCATCTTATCAATGTTCGTTTGCGGTCTTTCGACCACCATACTCCCCACGGTCCTTCGGCCTCTTGCCTTCCTCGGCCCTTCGGCCTCTAGCCGAGACCACCACTCGGCCACTCGGTCGAGTGGTGTGTTTGTTTGTTGCTTGTGTTTTGTTTCGCTTCAAATAGCTAGCGATTATGATCATATAACTTGTATCGTCAAATAATGCATCTTTGAATAACGTATATAAAACGGATGAAAGAATATAAATGACTCCACCTAGAGTACGATGTATTCGGCTCGGCCGATCATCGTTTGATATACCTCTGATCAAGGTACGTAGGGTCGGATTAGCTACCGACTTCCTAATAGTCTTCCTCCTAGATGGGAGCTCGTCCTACCGGCCTGTCTTGTGAGGGGTGTGCACACTCGGGATTATTAGGGCGATAATTACAACTCTAGCTCGAACAAAGTTCGTTAAGTGGGGCTATGGGGTAGGACCCTGGCCGAAAATATGATTAAGAAATATATATATAGATTGGGCGACGATGCTCTTTTGATAATGCACTCTGCTGCTATTGATATTCCTATGCTATAACATCAATTCGTTTTTGTTAGCTACGCGCCTCAAGGCGCGTATCTTATTTGCTCTTTATGATTGTTATTTCTTACTCAGCCTGTGCTGACGTTCTGTTTTCTGGTTCGTCCCTACCGTGTTCTGGGACCTATGTCAATCTTCGATGGCATAGTTGACAGGTCTTGATGATATGGCTGCATGCTTACGAAGTTGATCATGTTGGGGATTTTCGAAAGACTTTGTTTTTGTCCCAGACTTCATTCGTTCTGTTTTTGTAATTGGGATTTTGTTTTGAGAACTGTAGCTCGACATTTAAAGACTTCCGCTGTTTTATTTTTCGTTGGTTAATTGTAGTTGAATTTCTAGCCTAGCAATTGACTTGGTAGTCAATTGCGGCGTGACAATTCTAAATTTATTTCTATTTATAGTTGGTCAAAATTTAGGGTTGTTACAATAACGTTTCATTAGTATTATTCAAATCATTCTCTTATATCTTTAATGAGTAATCTATACCAAATTTATAACTGGGATGAGTCGAATCTTTGCCAACTCATCCAAACCATACCAATCATATACGTTGATGAGCCGAATCTTTGCTGACTTATCAAACCATATCATACAAGACTATTAGACCTTAAGTGTGCACACCCCCTATTAAGTATTACTAACCCAATAGACTAGTACTAGAGCCAAGCCCACTTAAAAACCGATGCGGTGGGGCAGAAAAATGGAATCAATGTGACTCAAACCAATAAAGTGGAGTCGATGCGACTCAAACCAATTGTCATCGTGTATTCGCATACTTTATTTATTTATTTGTTCACAGTATTGATTCTTTTAAACGAATTCTATATTCAAATAATCATACAATCATTCCTAGTTCCACCACAACAATATCAATTGCACACCCAACAACCATAATTCCAACAACATCATTTGAATCATAAACCAAACAATATACCAATGCACCAATCCAATCAAGACATGATAATCAAAACAATAAATCGTTCTCCACCTAACATGATACTAAGTTTTCATCCAACACACCAATCACATAGCATATAATTCTTGAAAGGTTTCTACAAGTTTAAGAAAGGTTGAGCATGCTAGTTTACGTTTTCAATGCACCCAAGAACACGACAGCACAACGATCCCTAGTATTTTTCGTCTACGAACTCAGGGGCTACAATAATACAATCAATAATCCCAAATTAATACTATTCATATCCTATCATTCATCTAATACTTATGTTAGCTCTACTCTATATGAAATGCCCATCACAAGGTAATTTCTAAACCAACAATTATCAATAACAATTACCAATCTAATTTAATAATTAAATACAATAACTCAAATAACACTCAATTTATCCTAAAAATTTCCCAAAGACTTAAAATCACTTTCAAAACAGAATCTAATTCCTAAAAATAAATCCTTAATTAGTATAATTTATTTAGGATTTATTAATACAATTTATATTATGTTTTAATTATCAAAAACATGTTTAAATTTCATAAAATTACATAAAAACGAATTTAATCAATCAAAATTCCGAAAATCAGTTTATAATTCTCTAAATTATCAGAATCTCGAAATATTGATCCTCAAAATGACTTTAGGCTAATTAACCTAATTAGGAAACAATTAACCAAAATTCCCCCAATTTACAATTTCTACAAATTTAAACAAAACCCCAATTTAAATATCTAATTAAATTCAAGAACCCTAACTAATTGATAATAAGCATACCCAAATCAAGACTTCGAAATCAATGGAACAAATTTGACAATTAATCTATATATATCCCCAAATTCAAAATTAGTGAAAATTAATTCAAGATCAATTCTTTATGCATAAAACAAACCAAATTGATTACCCACTAATCATAACATCTACTAGGATCAATTAAACATGATTTAAAGCAAGAAAAACGAATTAGAATCGACATTCAATTGAAAGGACGAAAAACAGGGGTAAGGAGAATGGTGTTACCCTCGGTAATGAAAGGAGAAGAAAGAGGTGGCATGGTGGTTGGCCGACCAGCTGTATCGAACGGCGAGCTGGGCAGGAGAAGGAGGCGACGTGCGGCATGCGGTGGAGGAAAGTGAAGAAGGACCGCGTACGGTGGACAAACAGAGGTCTTCCATTTTTTTTGTAGAAGAAGGGGGAGTTGCGTGAGGCAGGAGAGAGAAAGAGAGTCGGCTGTTTTTTTTTTTTTTCCTATTTTTTTTTTCTTATTGTGTTGGGTTGGGGTATGTTTGGTGTTTGGGCCAATGTAGAGTTAGGTTGGGTTGGTGTTGGTTCTATAGTTAGGGTTGACCCAATTTAGAAATAAGACTCAAATACAAATTTCGATTTTCAAAATCATTGAATCCAATTTTGAAAACAACTCACAATGAACATTTAAAAATCTTTTCCCATTACGATAATCTAACTAGTAAATCTAAAATACTAATATAAAATATTTTAAAATTTTTGGATATTACATTCGAGATTACACACTGAAGGTAAAACAACCAACTCAAACCAATGGTTTAGAAATAGACAACCAACTTTCTCCCACATGCCATCTGACAAGATAGAAAGTCGTTAATCCTAGTCAAATTACCACTATTCCTACTAAACTAGCAAAGGTAAGTGGGTATCGTATCCACAAGGAAGAGGGATAGCCTAATATGCAATTCTAATGCGGAAATGAAATAAACAAAAGAAATAAACAATTAAAAAGGGGGGTTTTGGTTTGAAAGTTGATTGAACGAGAAATAAACGATATATCAAGTTGATTAAAGTGACTCTCGGTGAAATCTCTTCTAACACCCTAGTATAGTAAGTTTTACCTCTCTCTAATATTACCAATTCATTAACAATCCCGGTTTTAACCAATTAATCCTCTTTTATGGGGAATTTGAGCAACCGCTACCAAATTCCCCTCCTTTTAGTCCTAATTTGTCTAGTGACCACTCAAACAAATCACAACCAAAGGCATGAAGAGCAAGGACTAATAAAAGACTGAGAACAACCCAAATTAGTATCTAATTAGCCGCAACCGCGACACTAATCAAATCTAATCTATTAGTTGCCTAATTAATTCCCAAATCACTAATTAGCCGCAACCACGACACTAATCATGTGAAAGTTGCTTCCTTTTAGGCTAATAATCAATGCCCACCAATTATCAACCAAGCATATGAAATACCCAAGTCTAATCTAGTAGCTAATTAGATAAAACAAGGACAAATCATGCATCAAAGAACAAGGAATTAATTATAATGAAATTAAAGGCAAAATAGAGATTAAAATACTTACTAATACATAGGATGAAGAAATGATTACACCAAGAGTCTAGGAGGGGGATTAGCCTCCCATACTAATTATTACAATAATAATTGAGATTGAAATCGTAATAAAAATAATAATTCTCCTTGAATTTCTCTCTCTAAAATGAAAACTACTTGGAAGAAATAATATGAAAGGGTGATGATCCTAGGGAGGGATTTCATGCCCCTTTTATTCAAGATAAGTACCAAACACTAGAAGACAAAATAGATATTTTTTAAGCAAAAACAAACCGTCAAAAGCCTCAAAGAAACTTCCCGGAAAGAGGCATTCTCTGTAATATCCCAAAATTTTAAAGTATTTTATATTAGTATTTTTAGATTTATTAATTAGATTATTGAAATGAAAAGATTTTAATTATTAACTGTGAGTCGTTTTCAAAACCGAGTTCGGAAATGGATTTTGGAGTCGGATTTTCTATGTATGATTTTCTAATTTCTGAGTTGGGCTATCTTCCAAATACTACAACAACCCATACCAACACAACTTGGCCCAAACACAATTCAATACCCAACTCAAACTAATAAATAAAATCAGAAGACAAAGAGGAAAAAAAAAAAAACAAACGAAAAAAAAAATAGAAAACCCGACACAGCCCCCCCATATAAAAACAGAGCCTGCTCTTCCTCACCCCTGTTTTTCCAGCACGAACGCCGCACAACCCAGCTCGCCGCCCTGCCTTTCTTCCTCCTGCCCATACCGATGACAATGCTGTCACCGGCCGACCACCGCCCTGCCCCCTTTCTTCCTCTTTTGCGTCGTGGGTAAAGCCCCTTCCCTCCCCTGTTTTCGTTTTCTTTAGTAAGTGTCAATTCCAATTCGTTTTCTTGCTCTAAATCATGTTTAATTAGTTCTAATAGATGTTAGGGTTATTGGGTAATCGATTTAGATTAGTTTCATGGTTAAAGAATCAATCTTGATTATTGTTTTGAGTTAATTTTCACTAATTACGAATTTAGGATTAATTTGCTTAATTATTCGATTTTGTTTCAATTAATCTCGAAAGATATGAATTGGGTGCTCCTAAATCTGTTAATTAGAGGTTCTTAATTTAACTAGGGATATTTGTTATAATTTGTTCAAGTTTGTAGAAATTGCAAATTGGAGGAATTTTGATTAATTATTTTTAATTTAGGTTTTTTAGTCCAAATTAATTATGATAATCAATATTTCGACATTCTGATAATTTAACAAATTAGAAACTGTTTTTCGTGATTTATATAATTTAATTCGAATTTTTGGGATTTTATGTAATAAAACATTGTTTTTAATTAATCAAACATAATATAAATTAGTATAATAATTTTATAATTAAATTATAATAATTAAGGGTTGATTTTATGAGTTGTATTTTGTTTTTAAACTAATTTTAGGCCTTTGTAAATTTTTATAATGATTTTGGTGTTAATTGAGTTTGATTGGATAATTATTGAAATAGAATTATACTTATCGGGTAATTGGTAATTGTTGGTTTGAATTTGGTATTGTTATGTTCATACATTGTATATAGGATCATACTAATATATAGGTAGGTTGGTTGAGTAAGATTGAATGTTGATTTGGGATGTCGTTTGTGTAATTGTAGAACTTGAGTTTGAGTTCGTAGACGAGGAGTACTAGTGATTGTTGTGCTATTGAGTTTCCGTTTGCTTGAAAAGGTAAGCTAGCATGCTCAATCCTTCTTAAACTTGTAGAAACCTTTCAAACTTATGTGCTACGTGTGAATGGTGTGATTGGATGAGAACATAGTATCATGATAGGTGGAGAACAATTCAGTTTATACGATTATTGTATTATGATTGGTTGGATTTATTGTATTGATATTGGTATATGGTATGGCTTGTGACAAATATGTTGTTTTGAAAGGTAAGATTAAATTTATATTGAATTGGTTGATTTGGTTTGGTTTGGTTTGGTTTGGTTTGTGGGCTCATAGCCAATTTATATTATGGTGTTGGTTTGATATCGTTTTATATAATTTGTGATCATCAACTCTCTTAATAAGAAACTGGTTACTTAGATGGAGCAAAAAAACTCCTAATTATTTGTTCGAGCCAAAAGAGCTCCTATTTAATTATTTGAGTCAAAAGAACTCCTAATTATTTGTTCGAGCCAAAAGAGCTCCTATTTAATTATTTGAGTCAAAAGAACTCGTAATTACTTGTTCGAGTCAAAAGCGCTCCTATTTAATTATTTGAGTCAAAAGAACTCCTAATTATTTGTTCGAGCCAAAAGAGCTCCTATTTATTTATTTGAGTCAAAAGAACTCTTATTTATTGGATGGAGTCGCATAGACTCCTATTAATTACCCCACCGCATCGGTCTTTAAGAGGGTTAGGCTCTAGTCTACTCTACTTGGGTTAAAAACACCCAGTAGGGGGTGTGCACACTTAAGGTCTAGTAGTCTTGGATTATGGATTATGGATTATGGTTGATAGGGTGAATTGGCAAAAGATTCAATTCATTTCTAAATAATAAGGATTATGGATTATGAATTAAGGATTATGGATTGTGGATTGTGGATTGTGGATTGTGAAATATGGATTGTGGATTATGACTCATAACTTATGGCTTATGAATATTTCATTTATCGTTAATCTTTGGTTTGTTGATGGGTTGTGGAATGTTTCTTATGCTAATGGAAGTGATGAATTGAATGATGGATTGTGGATAATTAACTTGGATTGTTGGTTTGGAATTCTTAATGGATAATTGATGTGATTATGTGCTAAGTGTGTTTTTGAAAATAAAACTAAAACGTTTTCAAAATCCAGGTAAGGGTTTTGGTTTTCTACATGTTGAGGTGTTAGCTTACTCAATTTCACTTACTTTTTCAACTGTGGTTTTTGTGTTTTAAATCCACCACAGGTTTGGAGTATTTGATGCATGCGGGAATCGACAACTCATTAGTTATTAGTTAGACTAAACAAATATAGACTCTCAACTATTAGATCATCAATAATACTTAGACTATTTCATATTTCATATTTTGGACTATTGTAATTTTAATTAATGAATTGTAATTGTTATTTTAGATCATTAGACATTTGTGGTTCGACTTCTGAAACCTCCTTGCATTCGGGTCTTTGACTCGAGTGCGGAGTGACACCTCTGAATTTCCTTATTTGTGTTTTGGTTCTCGATAAAATGTTTTTAAAAAGGAAAGGAAGTTTGGGGGTGTTACAGTTGGTATCAGAGCCCAGGTTAGGTCCCACGCTAAATTGAACTAACAAAGCTAAAAAAAAAAAGAAACAGAAGGAAATAATTCAATAATTCAATTAGTAAAAATAAATAAAATGAATCAAGCCGTATGGGGGTATAGGGGTATTGCTTTGTTTGTTTATGTGTGATTAACTTATTCTTATTTATGAATTGTTACTTGTTTTCACATGTGAGTTTTATATATATACTTGTTACTGAATGATTTAAATGTTCTGATTCACATGGAAATCAAGAATAAATGGAATTTGGTATTGGAATTCGAATGTATGAAGTTGATGTACATGTATGAAAATTATTGGTCTTTGAAGGTCAAACGTACCTTATATATTTGTAATGATTATTCATTGAATTGGAATGAGAAAATTGTATGTCTATTTTAAGCATGCTCGACATGAATACGTTTTCTTGGTTTCATGGAATGTGAGTCAATTGAGACATATAATATTTTTGTATTTATTAGTGTTGGAATTGTTATTAAGTGATTGATGGGTTGAATTAACCGTAGAGGAAATATATCAAAATATAGATAGTGCCCTCCCACCCTACCCTTAGTAGTGGGACTGGTGAATAATACATTGATTATTATTGGAAAGCTCTATATTTAGCATTTTAACCTTTGTTTTGACATCACTATGTCGACGATTTATATGAGATTTTGGTCAAACATGAGAAATATAGTGGGTGTTGTATGGTGAATCTTCTATAATAAGGCGATCTAGTGATGACTATACTAATTATGAATTTTAAAATATGTGGAAGTCTGTTTCATAATTGAGTTGTATTGTTCGAAGGTGATTTTCACGAGTTTCGTAAGGAAAATATTATTGTGGGATGTAATTAAGAAACTTAAGTGCGACTATGAAATTGAGTTTAAAGTTTGGTTGCTATTTAGAGTCCGAAATTGTTTTCTGTGGTGGAATTTGGAGGGGTGAATTTGAAATTTATTGACTGGTATAATTAGAATATATGATAGTATTGTTTAATGGATTTGAGTTTGTTAAAATTAATATCGTCATGGAAGTTTAAAACTATTTTGGGATAATATGATTTCGGATCCATGATCTTAATTTTTCCTTGTGTGTATTTATCATAAAATATTTATCAAATTTGAGTCTTTGGTGTTTATATATAAAGTAAGAAGGTTGTATTTCGACAAGAATGAGATTAGATTAGATATTTACTTGGCCCATAATTATTTATCCTTGGGGTTCAAAATCTCTATCATGTTATCATGCTATAATTATTGCATTATGATTTGAAGAGTTGAGTGTATTGACTAAGTGACTTTAGTGAATTCGGTTACTAAAAATTTCTTTTTGGGTTACTAGAATTTGAGCGATTTTAAAGGTGATTTTTATGAGTTTTGTATAATATAGAGAGTATGGTCAGATCTATATTAAATGATTACGGGAAAAAAGATTCTATATTTAATTAGCATTCATATATGAAGGACTCGTGCATCAAGGCGTTAGGATTATTTACTTACATATAAGACTGTTTAACTCGTGAGTTCGAGGACGAACTCTTCTTTTAAGGAGGGTGGATTGTAATGTCAACTTAGTATTAAACTTAGAATCATGCATTGCATTCGCACATTTGCATCTTATGAGTTGTTATGTTTTGTTATGTGTTGTTTGATTGCGAATTGAGTCAATTAAATTGCTTTGCGCTTTGGGGACGAAGCGTTGTCATAAGAGGGGAAGGATGTAATATCCCGAAATTTTAAAGTATTTTATATTAGTATTTTTAGATTTATTAATTAGATTATTGAAATGAAAAGATTTTAATTATTAACTGTGAGTCGTTTTCAAAACCGAGTTCGGAAATGGATTTTGGAGTCGGATTTTCTATGTAGGATTTTCTAATTTCTGAGTTGGACTATCTTCCAAATACTACAACAACTCATACCAACACAACTTGGCCCAAACACAATTCAATACCCAACTCAAACTAATAAAGAAAATCAGAAAACAAAAAGGAAAAAAAAAAACAGAATACCCGACACAGCCCTCCCCCCCATATAAAAGCAGAGCCTGCTCTTCCTCTCCCCTGTTTTTCTAGCACGAACGCCGCACAACCCAGCTCGCCGCCCTGCCTTTCTTCCTCCTGCCCATACCGACGACAATGCCGACCACTGCCCTGCCCCCTTTCTTCCTCTTTTGCGCCGTGGGTAAAGCCCATTTTCTCCCCTGTTTTCGTTTTCTTTAGTAAGTGTTAATTCCAATTTGTTTTCTTGCTCTAAATCATGTTTAATTAGTTCTAATAGATGTTAGGGTTATTGGGTAATCGATTTAGATTAGTTTCATGCTTAAAGAACAATCTTTATTATTGTTTTGAGTTGATTTTCACTAATTACGAATTTAAGATTAATTTGCTTAATTATTCGATTTTGTTTCAATTAATCTCGAAAGATATGAATTGGGTGCTCCTAAATCTGTTAATTAGAGGTTCTTAATTTAATTAGAGATATTTGTTATAATTTGTTCAAGTTTGTAGAAATTGCAAATTGGGAGAATTTTGATTAATTGTTTTTAATTTAGGTTAATTAGTCCAAATTAATTATGATAATCAATATGTCGACATTCTGATAATTTAACAAATTATAAACTGATTTTCGTGATTTATATAATTTAATTCGAATTTTTGGGTTTTTATGAAATAAGGCATTGTTTTTTTTTTTTTTTGTAAGATTGTGACTTTTATTCATCCATAAAGGGAATAAAAGAGAAAAAAAAAAACCTTACAAAAGAACACCGCTAAAGAAAACAAACGACCCGGGATCGAGCCCTCTTAAGAGTTCAAACTATCGACTATTTCGACATTATCACAATTTTTCAACCACGCATATAATCTAATGCTAACAACTTCTTTTATTTGTTTCATAATCCACTCATTGCTGTGTTGAATTCCTCCAAAAAGACGAGCATTTCTCTCCATCCAAATCATATAAACCGTGGTTATCAGGCTACAAATCATCCATTTGCACTTCCAATGCTTTCTATGTTTCTTTTGAGCAAGCCATCTAACTTCCCCTCTTAGAGTCCTCGGTTGTCTATGAATTTTCAGCCATCTAAGGACCTCACTCCAAATCTCAGCAGTATAGGAACAATCAAAGAACAAGTGTTGGTGATTTTCAGCTTTCTTCTTGCATAACTCACACCTATTCACCAGCATCATTCCCCTAGCACAGATATTATGAACTGTTGCTAGGGAATTTTGCATAGCTAAAGCAGAGATGAAGCTATGCTTAGGAAGATTTATATTATCCCAGATCACCTTAGCCTATCTGTTCTCAGGGTAATGCCTTCTAAATTGCTCATACCCTGCTTCAGCTTGATACTTGCCATTCTTCTGCCATTTTTGAATTAATGCAGCAACATTCTCTTCATCAATAGCAAAAGTAAGCATCTCATCTCCAACTGTCAAGATATCTCTCCACGTTTTAGAGTCATTGACCTTTCTCTGAATCTGCCAAATGCTTTGTCCTCTAAGTTAATAAGCTTTAATCCAACAATTCCAGACACCTGAACTATGAGTATGAAGCTGCCAGATCCATTTTGCAAGCATGGCTTTGTTCCAGGCCAGAACCTCCTTGATGTTTAGGCTACCTTCTTTCTTAGGAGAGCAGATCCCATCCCAGCTTTTGTAGACCATTTTCCTCTTGCCTTCTTCTATATTCCAGAGGAAATCTTTACACAACTTTCTAATTTGCTTGATAATGCTCTTTGGTAACAACAAACTAGCACACCAGAAGTTTTCAATGCCAAAAATTACTGAATTTATGAGTTGCACCTTACCAGCATATGAGAGCATGATAGAGGACCAGTGATTCAAAGAGTGCTGGATTTTTGCAATCAAAGAACTAAACATTGCATTCTTCAATTTTGCAGAGTGAAGAGGAATCCCAAGGTACCTAAAGGGGAATGAGCCTTCTATATACCCTGAAACATCCAGCATCTGCCTTTTAATCTCTTGTCTAACTCCTCCAAAGTAACCTTCTGTTTTCGTCTGGTTAGCTTCCAACCCAGACACTTTAGCAAAAAGGCTCAGACAGTTTACAACTGCCTTCATTGAGGGCACATCCCCTCTAATGAAGATCATTAGATCATCTGCAAAGGTTAAGTGTGTTAACTTTATTCTAGAACACTTAGGATGACAGCTGAATTGCTCCTGAGTTGGCATTTCTCTCAAAAACCTAGAGAGAATTTCCATGCTAATGACAAATAGGTAGGGAGACAATGGATCTCCCTGCCTTATGCCACATTTTCCAGGGAAAAACCCCTCATAATTCCCATTTATTTTGAGAGAAAACCATGTGTTAGAGATGCAGTTCATAATCCACTTGATGAATTGTTCTGGAAAATTCAGAGCATCCAAAGTATCCTCAAGGAATTCCCAATTTACTGAGTCGAACGCCTTTCTAATATCCACCTTAACCAAACATCTTGGTGAGATGTTTTTATGATTATACCCCTTCACCATTGATTGAGAAACAGCCACATTGTCAAAAATACTCCTACCCTTAACAAAAGCAGCCTGTTCCATCCATATCAAGCTTGGCATAACCTCTTGCATTCTATTTGCAATGCCTTTTGTGATGGTTTTGTACAGTATTGAACAACAAGAGATTGGTCTGAAGTCAGCAACACTAGAGGGGTGTTCTTTTTTGGGTATAAGAGTGACCATAGTTGTGTTTGCTTGCTTAGACATTTTGTTTGTCCTGAAAAATTCCCAAATTGCATTGCAGAAATCAGTTTCGACTATATCCCAAGACTGCTGGAAAAAACCTGCTGAAAAACCATCTTGCCCAGGAGATTTTTTAGAATCCTTCTGAAAAGTGCATCTCTGATCTCCTGTTTTGTGACATGCTGAACCAATCGAGCAGCCTGAGAGCTATTTAGACACTTCCCTTTCCTGATGTACTCCTTGTCTAGTTTCTGAACAGGTTTCTCTTTACCAATCAGATTAGTATAGAAATCAATGAATGCCTCAGAGATACCCTCCTGTGTCTCATGAATTTTCCCCTCCATATCTACAATCTTGCCTATCATGCTCTGATGTTGTCTCTCCTTAATTTTTGAAAAGAAGTAGCTGGTGCTACAATCCAAATTGTTTATATGGGTGACTTTTGCTCTCTGCCCCAGCATGCTTAGCTCAGCCAATTTCAATTTGCAGTATTTGTCTTTGACTATTTCCACTTCTTTTTCCAGATTAGAATCCCTTAATTTCTTACTCAAAGCTTCCTGTTTTACCAGTAATTCTTGCTTGCATTCCTGAACCCTCTTTGGAAGATTAGTGAAAGAGGACTTGTGCATCAAAGAGAGTTCATGCTTTGTTTGCTTCAGTTTCTGAAATAATCTAGCCATTGCATTCCCCTGAGTACTGATTTGCCATGATTTCCTCATAGTGCTCTCATACTCTAAATGCATGATCCAGCAATTCAAAAACCTAAAAACTTTCCTGATGGGAGGAGGAGAAAGTATAGTTACCACACAAGGAGAGTGATCTGATAGTTCAGAAGGCAAGAAATCCCCAATAGATACAGGGAATTGGTTCAGCCAAGCAGAGTTAACTAGAGCTCTATCCAATTGGGTCCATGTCCTTTTATCTCCTTCTTGATTATTAGTCCAGGTAAGAAATTGACCTTGGCTATGTATATCATCCAAACCACATGCTGAAATGCAGTCATTAAACTCATCCATGTCCCTTTGCACAGGAGCAAAAGATCCAGATTTTTCCATAGATGACCTAATGACATTGAAGTCTCCTAGAACAATCCAAGGCACATTTTGTGATCTGTGCCCTATCAGCTTACTCCATAGCTCATGCCTTTCATATGCATCATTTCTCCCATATGTAAAGGTAATGAGCATATCCTTGTTAGATAAGATATGTCTCACTTTGCAGTGGATAAATTGAATATGAATCTCAACTATATCTACAACAAGATGCTGAGTATTCCATACCACCCAAATTCTTCCATTATAATGCTGACTATAATTAGTCACAACATTATAGTTTGCAAACTTCTTCTTTATTATACTTCCAGCCTTATTTTCTTTAACCCTTGTTTCCAATATTCCCATAATATTTATCCTCCTTTTCAGCTTGAGGTCCCTCACCTCACACTGTTTGAGAGGGCTATTCAACCCTCTCACATTACATGCTGCTACTATCATATTGGGTCAGGAGGTTTGCCCTCCCCTACTGCATCAGCATGCTCATTTCCAGCCTATATTGCATTAGTTAGACCCACACTCAGTAGAGCATCAAATATGTTTTTCAAAACTGTAGGCACAATTAACTCTGTTGATCTTGCCTTTCCTGAGTCTGGTTCTCTGATTTTCCGAAATCCCATATCATCCATGACCTCAGGTGAGGTAATAATTTCATGCTCATGATCCTCCACTATGTCTTGCTCCTGTACCACCTTTTGCACATTGGTTTCTTCACTCTCTACTGGCTGCTCAACTTCCACAGACTTTACCACTGGTCTGTAAACTTTGTTCACCTTCTCCTGAGTTCTTAGCTTTCGAAGCTTACAAGTTTTGATGGTATGTCCCAATTTTTTGCAACCCTAACAATAAAATGGAACCCACTCATACTCAACTCTTTGCTCCATTAATCCAGAAAAAGGAGTTCTTAATCTGATGTAAGTTGGCAACTCTTTTGACACATCCACTTCTATCAAAACCCTGGCAAAAGAGAGTTTATCCTTATGAGTTGTGGTATAATCCGCAAACATAGGCTTCGCAATTTTGCTTGAGATTTTGCTTAGAACGTTTTCAGTCCAATACCATGGATCAAGTTCGGGAAAGAGAACCCAAATAGGTATGTGAGATACAGAATCAATCTCCTGAGTAAATGAGGGTGACCATTGTTTAAGAATTAGGGAATTATTACCCAATCTCCAAGGACCTGCTTTCAGAACAGCATTCATATCAGTTTCTGTAAAGAGCCTTAAAATAAACCATCCCCGTTTGAAATACTGTACATCTGGCACAACTATCTCACTCCAAAGTTTACTCACAAAATCCTTCATAATAAAGCATTGTTTTTAATTAATCAAACATAATATAAATTAGTATAATAATTTTATAATTAAATTATAATAATTAAGGGTTGATTTTATGAGTTATATTCTGTTTTTAAACTAATTTTAGGCCTTTGTAAATTTTTATAATAATTTTGGTGTTAATTGAGTTTTTATTGGATAATTATTGAAATAGAATTATACTTATCGGGTAATTGGTAATTGTTGGTTTGAATTTGGTATTGTCATGTTCATACATTGTATATAGGATCATACTAATATATAGGTAGGTTGGTTAAGTAAGATTGAGTGTTGATTTGGGATGTCGTTTGTGTAATTGTAGAACTTGAGTTCGTAGACGAGGAGTACTAGTGATTGTTGTGCTATTGAGTTTCCGTTTGCTTGAAAAGGTAAGCTAGCATGCTCAACCCTTCTTAAACTTGTAGAAACCTTTCAAACTTATGTGCTACGTGTGAATGGTGTGATTGGATGAGAACATAGTATCATGATAGGTGGAGAACAATTTAGTTTATACGATAATTGTATTATGATTGGATGGATTTATTGTATTGATATTGGTATATGGTATGGCTTGTGACAAATATGTTGTTTTGAAAGGTAAGATTAAATGTATATTGAATTGGTTGATTTGGTTTGGTTTGGTTTAGTTTGTGGGCGCATAGCCAATTTATATTATGGTGTTGGTTTGGTATCGTTTTATATGATTTGTGATCATCAACTCTCTTAATAAGATACTGGTTACTTAGACGAAGCAAAAGAACTCCTAATTATTTGTTCGAGCCAAAAGAGCTCCTATTTTATTATTTGAGTCAAAAGAACTCGTAATTACTTGTTCGAGTCAAAAGCGCTCCTATTTAATTATTTGAGTCAAAAGAACTCCTAATTATTTGTTCGAGCCAAAAGAGCTCCTATTTATTTATTTGTGTCAAAAGAACTCTTATTTATTGGATTGAGTCGCATCGACTCCTATTAATTACCCCACCGCATCGGTCTTTAAGAGGGTTAGGCTCTAGTCTACTCTACTTGGGTTAAAAACACCCAGTAGAGGGTGAGCACACTTAAGGTCTAGTAGTCTTGGATTATGGATTATGGATTATGGTTGATAGGGTGAATTGGCAAAAGATTCAATTCATTTCTAAATAATAAGGATTATGGATTATGGATTATGGATTATAGATTATGGATTATGGATTATGGATTGTGGATTGTGGATTGTGGATTGTGAAATATGGATTGTGGATTCTGACTCATAACTTATGAATATTCCTTTATCGTTAATATTTGGTTTGTTGATGGGTTGTGGAATGTTTCTTATGCTAATGGAAGTGATGAATTGAATGATGGATTGTGGATAATTAACTTGGATTGTTGGTTTGGAATTCTTAATGGATAATTGATGTGATTATGTGCTAAGTGTGTTTTCGAAAATAAAACTAAAACATTTTCAAAATCCAGGTAAGGGTTTTGGTTTTCTACATGTTGAGGTGTTAGCTTGCTCAATTTCACTGACTTTTTCAACTGTAGTTTTTGTGTTTTAAATCCACCACAGGTTTGGAGTATTTGATGCATGTGGGAATCGACAACCCATTAGTTATTAGTTAGACTAAACAAATATAGACTCTCAACTATTAGACCATCAATAATACTTAGACTATTTCATATTTCATATTTTGGACTATTGTAATTTTAATTAATGAATTGTAATAGTTATTTTAGATCATTAGACATTTGTGGTTCGACTTCTGAAACCTCCTTGCATTCGGGTGTTTGACTCGAGTGCGGAGTGACACCTCTGAATTTCCTTATTTGTGTTTTGGTTCTCGATAAAATGTTTTTAAAAAGGAAAGGAAATTTGGGGGTGTTACATTCTCGACTCGAGAAGAAAAAATCTCGACTCGAGCGTCTGGTTTCTCGAATAGAGAGAAGCGTCTCTCGAGTCGAGTGTCATAGTTCTCGACTCGAGAATACTCCTTCTCGAGTCGAGAAAGTGAAATTTCTCTTCTTCTCCGCTCCTAATCTTGAGTTTCCGTGTGAATCCGCTACGCAACCGAGCCGTCTGCTCCATGAATCACGATCCAAATCAAGGCTCGGCACTCCAATCCCGTCCACGGTCTACCAAAAAGTCTGGAGCAATAACATCCTCGTAAAACCCATGCATAAGCTCCAAAACTACTACGAATGGTGTGGTCCGCAAATCACGATTGAACAATGCTCAAATACACCCCAAGACGCCTAAAACATGCGGATTAACACACTACAATTACACCACATCAAACTCCCCCATGCTTAGACCATTACTCGTCCTCGAGCTATCCAATTCTTCTCACTTGACACCTTGGTCTCTCTTGTAGCACGGGGTGAGTCACAACCATCAAATTTCTCCAATATAAAGAATCGCAAGCCAACCAAAACACTCAAACGGTGCTAGCTAGAGTTGAAGTGGATGAAATGCTCGACACCTCAATTCTAACCATCTTATCCTCCCTCCTCACACACTCTAAGTTAACGGGAACTAACAACTCCCGTTTCCCCCCACTCGGCTCAACGACTCCCTCAAAGCCGTGCTCACAATGAAGTTATCGAGCACGACTCACCTCTTATCAATCCACCGTCGCCCCTATCATCATAATGCAAGACGATTTCTAATCTAGGACCACCAATTCCTATCACCGAACCTCCTTATAACTCCCGTAGTGATCCTAACCCTTTACGCCCCAAACTCCTCATCGTATGTCGCCCGCCATGGATTACCTCCATTTTTTTTTTTTTTTTATAAAAAAAAACGGAAAATAAAAACACACATATATTACAACCTAAATGACAAATGCCAAACCGAATTACAATATCATGCCAAGCGTCTCCCCCATGCTTGAACCCCGTCATTGCCCACAATGACCATCAACACCAACCGAAAGATTGGGCAACAACGAGTTAGGGAGGGGGAGAACCATCAAAACATCCGCAAGCATCACATACAACTAGGAATAAATACAAACCGTCTCATCTCATCAAGTAAAGAAATAACGGGCTCTCGGGTCAAGAGACACCCACTCTACCTCACTCCCCTATCTTCCTCGAATATGAGTCCATCCCTCGTCTCACTACTCCATCTCCCTCATGAACGTTATCAAGTACGCGTCAACCTCCAATAACAACCAACCATCCAAAAACAACCCAACCGAGATGAACCAAACAAGGCTATTTTATTGGTTTAAAGGGTAAAATGGGGTGGGTAGAGCAAGAATACCGGGGGGAACAAACGCGGTGGGGCACAAAGAGAGATGGTATAGAAACAGTTAGTGAAACGAGTGGGGAAGTAGAGGCTAGAATCGAGATTGAGAGAGAAAAGTTAAGGGAAAATAAAACATACCTCGTGATAGCTCCATTTCCCTCAATTACCGTCAAAGCAAGTGGCTCATGGTCAAAAGACCGATAGAAGAGCTACTCTCTCACCTCACAACTCCCGTTTTCCTCAAAATATGTCGCCTCCTATCACCTTACAAATTCCTATTTCCCTTGTGTGTTTGTTGGAGTATAATGACCCCACACCAAAGGTTGTCCAAAAACCAAAACAAAATAGGCCATTTTGTGAATATTTTGTGAGTTTAGGGCCAAATGTCAACGGTTTATGGACAAACAAGCATGTGGAACAAACGGGAGGGGTCAATATGAAGAGAGATGGTATAAAATATGGGACAAAAAAGGGTGATGGAGTTACTCGGCTAGAAATGAGATGAGAAGAAAGTGTAGGGAAGAATGTATTCATACCTTGGCTTCTCCAAATGAATGGCAGATGTCACAATCGAAACAAGAATAAAACACAAAAACAAACAAACAAAGCAAACAATACTAGGAAATCGGTTAGACAATATGATACAAATATACAAGCAAGAACAATAATCTTCCCCCATGCTTGATATATGTAAATAAATGCAAGTCAAAGCATAAGGAGGGAGGAGGTGCGTACCTGAGTACGGTGGGTCCTGTGGTGTGAACTGCTGACCGTGGAGGTGAAGCTGGCGCAGACGCTCATCAATCTCAGTAAAATCGGGGGCTACATACCCAGGAGCGTGAGCCGTCACGTGGTACTGGTTGGAGGCCTCTAAGTACATCAGAACTCTCTCAAATCGAGTGTCATGAACGGTCATCCTGGTGATCCAACCCATCAAGTCTTCGACCAAACTCCTGCATCTTTTGTTCGTAGCTCGTCATCTGCTGATCAACTCCATCAAATCTCTGACCAAAACTCTCAAACTGCTGGCCCATCTACTGGCCATAGGCGTCTAGCCTCTGACCGTACATCTCTATCTGCTGGCCAAAACCACCAAGAGTTTGGTCAACGCCCCCTCTCCAAGCGTCAAACTCCAAGAAAAATGCCACATGGGGAACGAAGCCAGGGCCACCCAACTCAACTCTCGGGCGGGCCTCCAACTCCTCAATCTCAGCTCGTCGAACCCCTCCGGCATCCTGTGCAATACGCAAAACCTGCCCCTCTACATACAGATCCTCAGCACCATGGCCATCCTCTATCCTCAGGCAGTCTGGGTTGGGGAGCAACAAGTAGTTCTGGTGATTTGTCCCTAACGTCCAGTGGTACCGCCCAGCATACTCCCTCATGTTCTTGATGGGAGTAATCCATCGAATTCTGCGGAGGAAGGCGGTGTTAATCAAGGGCAGGTCATCTAGGGCATCCTCCTCATCTACCCCCGGAATCTCACATCCACGGGCAATCAAAGTAATCACACCGCTCAACCCTATGGAGCGGTTCAGAGTGTCACGGATGGCTACGCAAGCCTCAATAAACAGTCTAACCCAAGGAGGATGCCCGTTCTCACCCGGGATAAAAGAAGTTAAGGCGCCCATCTCCAACTACTGCACATGGTTAGGCTCATCTTGCCCAAACACACACATCCCTAACACCCTATAGATAAGACGTAGAGCGGGGTGAGGGAGCATCGAAATCCTAGGGCCGCTCGGGTAAGCAAAATCCCGAGTGAGCTTCCTCCAAAGCGGAACCACCTCATCTCCTCCAAAAGAGACATACACTCCGGACACCTCCATTTGCCTCTCCCAACCAAAGCACGTCTCAAAATCCCTATAAGTCCATAACCAAGGAGAATTGCCCAAACGGAAGGCAACTCTCTCATTCTCGGCATCATGCTTGAATGTAGCGAGAAACTCGTACGTCCACCTCTCATACATGGGGGCCCACTTCGGGAGGAACCCCAACATGCCCCTCTTGGGCATAAGGTAGCGTATCGAGTCCGCAAACCCGAGACTCTCTAAGGTAGGGATATCAAAGAATTTGGTGGGGAACAATCTACCACGCTCCACTAGAGAGTTAAACAACACTTTCTCCTCACTACTCAATCCCTCTACGTGGAGCGCCTCATAGTGTTTAGGGTCGGGGGTCTTTCTCAATTTTTTCTTTGAAGAACCGGCCTCATTATCGTTTCTCCCCATTATCAAGAATGCACAATCACAAATTCAATCACCAATACCACTAGAACAATGCTCAACAATCCCCAATTCACCACAAACCAAAATATGGCTCACAATCACCAAATACACACTACAAAATCCAATTTGCACACTACCCAACTTATTTCTAGGCACAACAATTATTCACAAAGCTCAAGTAAACCAAAATACTCCCACAAAGCCAACAAGAAACAACCAAAACACCAACAATGGCAAATTTCAAAGTTGAGGAGTTTTCTTACCGAAATGGGTTCAAAATGAAAAATTTGAGCAAAATTGATCCTCCAAATTGCTAATAGTAGCCTCACCACTGCCCCTAGGTGCTTTTCCACCCTTGAAATCGACCCAAAAGCTCCAAGAAACAAAACCCCCAATTTCTAGGGTTCATGAGAAAAATTGGAATTTTTGAGTGGAAATTGATGAAATAAGTGTTTTTGGGGTTGATTTGTTGTTTGTGGAGTGATTTTTGTGAAGAAATTGGAAGTTTGGGAGTGATTTTGTGTGATTTGGTGGAGAAATGAAGAATTTGTGTGAGTGGGTCGAAAATGGTGAAGAGTGAGTGAGAGAAATGAAAGAAAAGAAGTGAGGAAGGAGGAGGGAGTCTGGCTTATAACGCGAAGAGCTGAAAAAAATGACCCTCTCGAGTCGAGAGATAAAATTATCGACTCGAGATCACTGTTCTCGACTCGAGGATTACGCCTCTCGAGTCGAGATAGGCGATTTTCTGGAAAAATTTATCTACGGCCTCTACTCGAGACCCTCTTATGTCGACTAGAGGTCTTCTTTACCCAACTTTTTTTTCACCTTATCTTGCTTGAAATTCAAAACAAAACCGATTCCCGAAGTACCAAACCACACCATATCACAAATAAACATAAATGGCTCGGGTTGACTCCCGAGTAGCGCCTTTGTTTAACGTCGTTGGCTCGACTCAAGAACTTCAAACCGATCAAGCATAACCATATCCAGACGCATCCAACCCACAATTTGCCGTTTCACCCTTGACCCTCTATCTAGCAACGCCTTTAACCCCACACTTCCCAAATTTTCCCCTTTTTCTTCTTTGAACCACTTGGAATAGTCTTCTTGGTTTTCGATTCCTGCAAAACCGACGACAAAGACTTTCCAAATACTAGAGGTGAATTGGTTAGCGTAGAATGCATCCCTTTCACATGAGACCTCACATTTTTCACGCAATTCAAGGAGATACATTTCACATTTACAATTTTGGGGTCGGGGGATCATGTTTGGGAATTTTCACAACACATGTAGCAATAGAGTGGACCGAATTATCATCATCAACATCATGATTGGACTCATAAACATGTCGCTCTATCCTACGACCATTAGCCTCCAATGCAATGATACCATTATGCATATCAATATTTACCCTAGCGGTTTTCATGAATGGACGTCCTAAAAGGAGAGGGGGATCATGCTTATTATCATTCATGTCAAGAACGTAGAAATCCGCGAGAAACACAAGATTTTCTATTTTAACATGCACATCTTTCACAACTCCTCTAGGGTATACTCTTGAACGATCCGCTAACTCAATCACCATATCGGTTTCATGCATTGACTTGAATTTCATTGAATCATAGCATAAGGATGGCAAAACATTGATGGATGCACCTAAATCTAGCATGGACTTAAGGAAAGTGGTGTTACCTATGGTTGCCGGAACGGTAAACATATCGGGATCACCACACTTTTTAGGTAGCCGTTGTTGAAAAACGGCCGAAACTTGTTGACTCATCACCACTTTCTTCTTGTCGTTAGCTTTCGGCTTCCTTTTGACAGTGCACATATCTTTCACAAATTTAGCCGCCTTTGGAACACTCTTCACAAAGTCTAGAAAGGGTATATTCACTTTGCAATCTTGAAAAATAGCGTACATCTCGGTGTTGTTGCACTTGCACTTCCGAGTATCCTTGAGAGCCTCGGGAAATGGAACATCAATCTCATCACCCCCATCTTGCACTATAGAAGAATCAACAATCAAAGGGGGAGGAAAAACAGAGCTCTCGAGTCGAGGGACAATGGTCTCGACTCGAGACTTAGGTCTCTCGGCTCGATATTTGTCACCCTCGAGTCGAGGTGTAGGAACATAGTAGCTGTTTTTAAGGACCAATTTCTTGACTCGAGATGTTCCCTTCTCGACTCGAGGTCTGTCGTTCTCGACTCGAGGCATGTTACTCTCGAGTCGAGGTTGAAGATCAGAATAGTTGTTTTCGTATGGCAAATCCTCGACTAGAGGGGCTCCTCCCTCGACTCGAGGATCATGATTCTCCACTCGGTTTCCTCTCTTCTCGAATCGAGATCCAAGGTCTTTGCGAGGGGGTTGTTTCAAAGATTCCCCATACTCTTCTCCAAACATCTCTATTTCTCGATTTCCATCTTCAATCTCGACGTGAGGCCTCCTACCACTCCTTAGGCCAATGAAACTCACGTTTTTGGTAGGATTGACCTCTGTTTGAGATGGGAACTTGGTGGAACCTCTTAATTCTAGCCGATTCACCGCAACCGACAATTGACTCACTTGGTTTTTAAGATTTTGTATGCTAGCCTTAGTCTCTTGTTGATTTTGCACCATGGTGGCTTGCATACTTGTCATGTTTTGAATTATTGTCATCACATTTTGAGTTAGAGACTTCAACATGTTCTCTAGTTGCAACGGTGAGTAATTGCCTACTTGAGCTTGATTTTGGGCATTAGAAGAAGACTTCATTTGATACATGCCTCCTTGTGAATTGTTGCCTCCTCCATGACCTCCATATCCTCGATTTCCTTGGGTCCCATTAGCATTGGAATTCCCTTGAGGTTGAAACCTGTTCCCCTCAAATCGGTTGCCTTGACCACCTTGATTGTAGCCTCTAATCCCATCTTGGAAACCGTCAAATCTTCTTTGATTGCGTTGGAAACCGTTGATTGCATCGACTTCCTCATATTCTCTAAGCGGTGAGTTTCTACCTTGATTCCTTAAGATCTCCTTCATCATCTTTGTCAACTCGCCAACTTGAGAATCATTGGAGGGAGCCTCTACCATATTCACCTTCCGCACACACCTCTTAGATTCTCGATTTCGGGAATTAGTTGCTAACTCCTCAAGCAAATCCGCAAATCCCAAGCCTCACTCGGGGTCATCTTATCCAATCCTCCTTGACTCGATGCCACCACATGCCTATAATCTTGATCGTCAAGGCCGTGGTAGAAAAATAGGATCAAATCTTGCTCCTTGTAGCCATGGTAGGGGCAACTAGCTATTAACTCACAGAACCGATCCCAATATGATGCTAATGACTCTCCCCTTTGCTCAATCGTCGACATTTCCTTCTTCAAAGCGTACGCCTTGGTATTTGGGAAGTACTTGTGGATGAATGCTCTTTTCAACGACTCCCAAGAAGTGATACTATTGTGGGGAAGCGTATAGAGCCAATTCAAAGCACGATCTTTCAATGAAAATGGAAAAACCTTAAGGAAGAAGGTATCCAAGTCTACCCCGGCCGGCTTCATGTTGCTACACACCAAATGTACACCCATGATGTGTTTGTTAGCATCCTTGTTGGTAAGTCCGTAGAAGGTGGGTAAATGGTGTAATAGAGCACCTTTGACCTCAATTCTAGCCGTGGCTTCATTCTTCGGAAAGACTATACAAGACGGTTGTTGAGTTAGATCTGGGGCTGTCAACTCTCTAATACTCATGATGCCAATATCAATGAAGTCGGAGGTCGCGGAGGTGTAAGACCCGTCTTCTCTAAACAAATCAAACCCTGCAAACACGTTCCCTTCCTCCTCAACAACTACTTGATTACCTTGCTCCAGTGAGAACTTCTTTCTTTGTCTCAAAGTCCTTTCAAGCTCCCAATCTATCTCAAAATAACTCAAGTCGGGATTAGTAGTACGGGTTTGGACCATATGCGAAAAGGAGAAATAAGAACAAGCCTCAAACACATATAGAGTAAATGAAAAACAAAAAGAAAAGAAAAAAAAAATTAATAGCAAAAACCACACCAAAATAGTAAAAAGACTAAAAATGCCTCTTCCCCGGCAACGGCGCAAAATTTGACAAGCTAGAAAGTCGTTATTCCTAGTCAAATTACCACTATTCCTCCTAAACTAGCAAAGGTAAGTGGGTATCGTATCCACAAGGAAGAAGGATAGCCTCTCGGTGATAATCTCTTCTAACACCCTCTCCAAGCGTTTTGGTTTGAAAGTTGATTGAACAAGAAATAAACGATATATCAAGTTGATTAAAGCGACTCTCGGTGATAATCTCTTCTAACACCCTATCATTGTAAGTTTTACCTCTCTCTAATATTACCAATTCATTAACAATCCCGGTTTTAACTAATTAATCCTTTTTTATGGGGAATTTGAGCAACCGCTACCAAATTCCCCTCCTTTTAGTCCTAATTTGTCTAGTGACCACTCAAACAAATCACAACCAAAGGCATGAAAAGCAAGAACTAATAAAAGAATGAGAACAACCCAAATTAGTATCGAATTAGCCGCAACCGCGACACTAATCAAATCTAATCTATTAGTTGCCTAATTAATTCCCAAATCACTAATTAGCCGCAACCGCGACACTAATCATGTGAAAGTTGCTTCCTTTTAGGCTAATAATCAGTGACCACCAATTATCAACCAAGCATATCAAATACTCAAGTCTAATCTAGTAGCTAATTAGACAAAACAAAGATAAATCATGCATTAAAGGACAAGGAATTAATTATAATGAAAATAAAGACAAAATAGAGAGAAAAATACTTACTAATACATAGGATGAAGAATTGATTACACCAAGAGTCTAGGAGGGGGATTAGCCTCCCATACTAATTATTACACTAATATTTGAGATTGAAATCATAATAAAAATACTAATTCTCCTTGAGTTTCTCTCTCAAAAATGAAAACTACTTGGAAAAAATAATATGAAAGGGTGATGATCCTAGGGAGGGGTTTCATGCCCCTTTTATTCAAGATAAGTACCAAACACTAGAAGATAAAATAGATATTTCTTAAGCAAAAAGAAACCGTCAAAAGCCTCAAGGAAACTTCCCGGAAAGAGGCTTTCTCGACTCGAGAAGAAGAATTCTCGAGTCGAGCGTCTGGTTTCTCGAATTGAGAGAAGCGTCTCTTGAGTCGAGCGTCACAGTTCTCGACTCGAGAATACTCCTTCTCGAATCGAGAAAGTGGAATTTCTCTTCTGCTTCTCTGCTCCTAATCATGAGTTTCCGTGTGAATCCGCTACGCAACCGAGCCGTCTTCTCCATGAATCACGATCCAAATCAAGGCTCGGCACTCCAATCCCTTCCACGGTCTACCAAAAAGTCTGGAGCAATAAAATCCTCGTAAAACCCACGCATAAGCTCCAAAACTACTACGAATGGTGTGGTCCACAAATCACGATTAAACCATGCTCAAATACACCCCAAGACGCCTAAAACATGCAGATTAACACACTACAATTACACCACATCATCATCACAAATCAACAGCCAAACCACCAACTACTCTAGTAATAAGGTCACACACGCTCAGCTAACCACTCTTTGTAAGAAAGAGCAACGTCACCAGTGGGATTGGGGGTTATGAGTTTAACTGGCCACCCCCTATTTCAGTTAGAATGAGTCCAGTCTCCAGGACCCTAGGACATTGGCAGAAGGCAAGAGATAGACCGAGTGAAAAAAGGCAGAGTGAAGTATCGTACATGACTACTTGTTGTCCCCACAGAAGACTACCCAACTTGTGTGCCATCTTCTATACTACTATCCCCATCAATAGCTTGAACGCCCATATGGAATTATGGAATTACAAGACTTCTACCGGAATTTGCTGCTTCTACTTGGCTTAGTATATAGAGGGATTCTACAATGGCTACCAAACTTAGCAGCCATTAAAAGTTTGACCAAGTAAAAAAATAAAAAATAAAAAATAATTGAACCCAACCTACAAGCTACAACCCACACCTGCGTTTTCTCTCTCCTTCCTCCTCTTCCCTCCCCTTCCCACCACCAAATAGCAACCCACTCCACCACCTCCACGTGTAGAAGCCACCACCTTACCTACTACATACGTCGTCGCCTGATCGCCCGTCACAGGCTAACCCACCCTGACCACCCCTACCGCCACTAAAACCATACTAAAGGCTCCTTGAGCCTTTCTCTCTTTCCCCCATTTCTTATCATTTTCGGCTAATAGCACCTCCATCGCACCCTGGCCGGCGTGGCGTGCTTGATGCATCTACATTCGCCGCCCCTATCCTAGTTGCCGCCCTTGAAATGTAAGTAGATAAAACGTGGGACGGTGGGAGATAGGAATGTAGGGGAGGTCGGAGGAGAAGATCGGACCGCGATTGGGTAGAGGGGGAAGCACGGCCGCCGGATTAAAGTGGTTAGGATGGCGGGAGAGCAGCAAATCATGAGGTCAGTTGGGGATGATCGGTGGGGCATGGGTGGGTCGGGTTGAGGAGGAAGGGTGAGGCGAGATAATGGAAGGGATACGTGGTCCTTATTTGCTTTTATATTTGTAAGATTTTCTGTTTTTTTGTTTTAAATAATAATTTCTGGGGTCAAACATATGTAACAGCCAAGATCTTTTCAATTGAAATCAACGAATATTCTTTGATCTTTTACAATGGCTACAAAAGGTTGGTAGCCATTGTAGAATTGGTATAGTATATATTTAGCTACAACAGGTCCAATCTCTGATAGTAGATTGGATTTAATGCTTTGTAGAAATAGTTCAGGGAATATGTAGTCTTGACTTGCCATCTAGAATTACCAGCACAAGGGAGAGTAGTTACAGTAGCCAAGCAAAAGTCGCAAATAAAGCCTACGACAACATCAATAAAAATAACTATCAGTTCAAAAGCAGGAATATAATCAGCTCCTACTATAGATATGTGAGTCAACACGGAGTAAAAACAATGTCAGCCCAATTAGGCAATCATCATTCACAATAGCTAAGGTGTGAATTTATTTGAAAATCAGTTGCATAATCACGTAATTCATAACATAAGAGATTTGAGGCCCAGTTAAGCATAAGCGAGTAGGATTAGTTGGTTAATTGCATGAGAATGACTTAATCGATTAATCGGGAGTTAGATTATTTACTTGAGAGAGTTTTTAATCGCTTGTTGTCCCTCTTTTTGCATGAATCAATTCACTAGATGTTGTTGTCAATTCCCCTAATTAAAGTAACCATCTTTGTTGCATAAACCTCACTTAAACCCTCTAAGTCCTTAATTAAATATTTATCACCTTAAAGTCTTCATCTTTATTTGTCTAATAGTTTATTAGCGATAGTTATTAGATAATTCCCTTATCTTAATTATATTAAAATAACATTAGGGCTAAAATCAATAGGCAATCACCCCCGTCCCTGTGAATTCGACCCTAGATATATTCTGATAGATTAGATTGGCTTGAGATTTGTTTTAGGCCTATCGATTTTGTGTTGCGAATAGTCACTGATTTACAGTTACTTTATGGTAGTCTATGAACTAAATTTGTTTGTGGGTCTTGAGAATTGAGCTTGTGATTATAAACATCGAAAAAATATATTGGCATGATTTGGTTTTGTGGCCTCCGAGCTTTTTGAATTTGGATCTTATAAATGGTTATTGGCACGGAGTCATTTATGAGTTTGGTTTTGACAAGAGCCGAGAGTTGGTTGTGTGTTGGTTTGTGTTGATATGGGATCACTAATAAAATACTAATCACTTAAAGGGAAAGACAATGAGGTACGAGAACTATTTATTATTACCGGGTGGACCGGATAGGTTCCACTATCGGCTGTGGAAGCCGCATCGACTTATTATTTGCAGCCCCAATGCATCGGTGAGTAAGAGGGCTAGACTCTAGTACTACTCTAGTGGGTTGAAAATATCGTCATTGTACCCTTTAGGGGGTGTGCACACTTAAGGTCTAGTAGTCTTATGTTATTGTTGGAAGGACTCGGTCCGCCCCGATAGGATGGTACGGGGATCCATGAATATTATTATTGTTGGTACATATTACGACAAGAGTTTCGTTGTTAATCCGTGGATTCCCCGCTCATTGAATAAAAATGGTTATGTGAATGATGGATTGATTTCTCACAAATTGAGACTAATGAAAGAAGTTTCTCAGAATTGAGATTAACAAAGTGAATGGATTTCTCTCATAATTGGAATAAATAGGTCATAAGTATATTTACTTGTATAATGTTTCGTCAAATTATATTGTTATGTACTCCCTCCGATTCTTTAGATTTGCCCCATTTTCCTTTTTTGGATAGTGCAATAGATTTACCCCATTTCTATTTTTGTGTGGCATTTGTATAAGCATAAGTTTATTTTACCCCTTATTAAAGGTTAGACGAACGCATATGCATGTGGGACAAATGCCCTCTAATGTAAAAAAACCAAGGCTACCCCACTACCATTAAACTTTGTGCTCAAATGAAATGGAGCAAATCTAAAGAATCGGAGGAAGTATTTTATTATGTGTTGGATGATTTTCTTTATTAGGTCATGATATGTTTCTACAAGGTAGAGTCGGTTACTCTAGCTGACGTATTAAAATCCTTCGAGCTACCCGTCATGGGGTAGGTCTTTGGTTTATTTGTCTTTGATTTTCAGGTTCGTTGGGAAGTAACTCGTGGGCCCTACTTGGAGAATTATGTATCAGCTTCCTCCGTATAATTTGTTTAAAACTTGTGTATAAGTTGTTTATCGCCTTTTGATTTGTAGCTGACGGTTTTGTTTTTCCTAGTCAGCTTTGTATACTAATTGTAATATTATCGAATTTCGACGAGTTTTGTAATATAATAATATTTTTAGATTTAGCCGAAATTCGGGGGTGTTACATTAGCACTCTCCACTCATTTTGCCTAGGCGCCCAATGGGGTTTCACCAAGCCTCTCATTAAATTTTCCATGCTCACCGGCTCACTTTCTTCTCTCGTGTCTTTTCGTGACTTTCTTTTCCGCTCTTCTCTCTTTTTAGACTATTTTCTCTCTTCTTTTTTTCCACTTTTCAAATTTTTTCATTTTTTTTTTTGAAAAGCAAAAAAATTACAATCTAGATACAAAATACAATGAGAGTCCACTCCCCCATGCTTGAACTGTACATTGTCCTCAATGTGTCAATGTGAAACACAGCAATAAAAATAGGACAACAATAAAATAAGGAAAGGTAAAATCTCATAGAGATGCAACAGTAGACGTGATGAGAACTCGTGAACCAAAATGATGCAATGGGCTCATAGAAAAAAAAAAGTATAGAGCCACTCTCAACTCACGCCGTATCCCAAAACACACTCAAAGAAAAGTCGCCACCAATCAACCACACTTTGCTCACAAATCCTCCATAACAACACAACTACCTCCTCACTACTATAAAATAGCACAAACCACCCTCCAAACACACCAAAGATCATGTGGTCTAAAATTGAGGGAAATGGTTAAAATTTAGGTAGAAACAAGTGTTGAATTGTGGGTAGGAAACAAAGATGGTCCAAGAAACATGGTGAAGAAATTTGTGGTGTATAAGAAAGGTGAGAATAAGGAGAAGGAGAGAGATAAAGGAAAAGAAAATGCATATCTTGCACCATAGCAACGAGCATCTTTTTCTTCTTTTTAATTTTTTTTTTTAATTTTTGTGTTTTTGATCTACACACAAGCAAACATTAAAAGTAAAGGAATAAAAATACAAGCACACAAAATAAAAGCAAAGGATCAAAAGCTGACTATCGTATCTACCACCATCTACAACGCCTCTCCTTTCTCCTCCCCTCTTTTCTCTTTTCTCTTTCTCTCTCCTCCACACACAACTTTTTCGATGTAAAAAAGTCGAGTACCTCTTTGCCTTCACCACCACTAAACAGATGGTAGCAGCCTGATAGGGTGTAAATGTAGTGTGTTAATCCGAATGGTTTAGGCACCTTAGTGTCTATTTGGGCATGGTTTTATCGTGATTCGTAGACCACACCACTCGGAGTATTATTGGAGCTTAATCATTGGTTTTACGAGTTTTGGTGGTCTTAGACACTTTTGGTGAGCCTTGCACGATACTAGGGGATCAACCTACAAGTTGGAGGAAGATTCGAGGAGAAGATAGCTTGACGACATTCCGAGAACCACACACCGTCACCTCCGACTTCATTGGATCATAACTCTCCAACCATAAGATATTTTTCAGAAATTCCAAGTGGAGAGGAAATTTCATCGTCTTAGCTTTCCAACAATATATTATGAGCTCAAAATGAAGTTTGGAGGTGAGAGTTATGCCCGTTCGAAAATTACCCTACGCACAGTCCCTCGACTCGAGGATCATAAACCTCGACTCGAGGACAATAATCTCGACTCGAGGATTACTTCTCTCGAGTCCAGGAGAGTTTACAGGACGGGTATTTAGAAGGACAAGATCCTCGACTCGGGGAGGGTGTTCCCCGAGTCGAGGATTTCTTCGCTCGACTCGAGGATCCCTCTCCTCGAGTCGAGAAAGGGAGCTTCCAGAAAGCTTCCTGGAGACTTTTGACGGTTTATTTGTGCCTAAATATCTATTTTGTCTTCTAGTTTTTGGTACTTATCTTGAATAAAAAGGGCATGAAACCCCTCCCTAATTATTATCACCCTTTCATATTATTTTTCATTTTTCATCTAGTTTTCAATTTAGAGAGAGAAACTCAAGGAGAATTATTATTTTTATTATGATTTCAATTTCAAATATTATTGTAATAATTAATATGGGAGGATAATCCCCTTCCTAGACTCTTGGTGTAACAGACCGAACACCGTCCGTCGCAACACAACCCAATAAGATGGGTAGTCACCCCTTAGTCCCATATATCCTCTCCGGACTCTAAAAGGTGAAGGCCTTGTTGGTAGTATGATGGTAGGAATCTATTATAAACTGATCATATGCGCCTTATTTTCCCAATGTGGGACAAACCAACTCCATAATCCACTTTCCCAATTTCGTAGTGTTACAAACTCCCCCACTTAAAGACCGCAACGTCCCCGTTGCGCCTCGGCCAAACCATACCAACATCAACAACACAGGTCCAAGATCTCCCCCGCTAGACGGCTGACCTAGGCCTAACCCTAGCACTCAGCACGCGGTCGCAGGGTTGCTCTGATACCATCTGTAACAGCCCGAACCACCGTCCGTTGCAACACAACCCAATAAGATGGGTAGTCACCCCTTAGGCCCATATATCCTCTCCGGACTCTAAAAGGTGAAGGCCTTGTTGGTAGTATGATGGTAGGAATCTATTATAAACTGATCATATGAGCCTTATTTTCCCAATCTGGGACAAACCAACTCCATAATCCACTTTCCAAATTTCGTAGTGTTACACTTGGTGTAAACAATTCTTCATCCTATGTATTAGTAAGTATTTTTCTCTCTATTTTGCCTTTAATTTCAATATAATTAATTCCTTGTTATTTAATGCATGATTTATCCTTGTTTTATCTAATTACCTACTAGGTTAGACTTGGGTATTTCATATGCTTGGTTGATAATTGGTGGTCGTTGATTATTAGCCTTAAAGGAAGCAACTTTCACATGATTAGTGTCGCGGTTGCGGCTAATTAGTGATTTGGGAATTAATTAGGCAACTAATAGATTAGATTTGATTAGTGTCGCGGTTGCGGCTAATTCGATACTAATTTGGGTTGTTCTCAATCTTTTATTAGTCCTTGCTCTTCATGCCTTTGGTTGTGATTTGTTTGAATGGTCACTAGACAAATTAGGACTAAAAGGAGGGGAATTTGGTAGCGGTTGCTCAAATTCCCCATAAAAGAGGATTAATTGGTTAAAACCGGGATTGTTAATGAATTGGTAATATTAGAGAGAGGTAAAACTTACTATACTAGGGTGTTAGAAGGGATTATCACCGAGGGTCGCTTTAATCAACTTGATATCTCGTTTATTTCGCTTTAATCCAACTTTCAAACCAAAAACCTCCCATTTAATTGCTTTATTTCATTTGTTTTGCTTTTTCCGCCCTTTAATTGCATGTTAGACTTTCCCTCTTCCTTGTGGATACGATACCCACTTACCCTTGCTAGTTTAGTAGGAATAGTGGTAATTTGACTAGGAATAACGACTTTCTAGTTTGTCACAGCCCGAGCCCAGTCCGAGTTATTGGCGCGTAAGACGAATTGAAGCCCCGAAATACCGAAGGAGACTTGGGCGTTAATGGAGCTCGTGACATTGAAACAAGGACAACGCAACCCAGAACAAACCAAATTAGTGTTGGAGTTAGTGTCCTCCGATAATAATGCGTTGACTAATTAAATCTAATTAGGAATAAACTTGGAAAATATTGAATATACTAAATCAGTTGATTAACGTAAATCGATAACGATGGCTGGCTAGAGTTTGACATTATTGTCGTGGCGGTGATCAACTGATCCGTCTCGATCACACTGATAAAGATAGTTTTTCCAAAGGATACAATATAATATAAACCCTAATGTTTCAGTTTTTCCAAAGGATACAATATAATATCAGATAGGGTTTTATGAGTTCGGAACTCAGGTCGAATATTATGGTTTTTGTGTGAATTGTCAGTATAGACAGTTGGCTAATTAAATTACAAATAGTTGTAATTTTAGATAAAATGATGTAATTATTAATTATTATATAGTGATATAATAATTAATTAACACTTAAAGAAATAAGTGTACAAATTATACCAAATTGTAACATAAGATGTTTAGGGGTATAATTAGTAAAGGCAAAATGGAAATTTGGATTACCACTAGTATATATAATACTGATGGTCAAACATTACAACACATCATTTTTACAAAAACACAAGTTAATTTTAGAGAGAGAATTAAGAGAAAACCTCTCTTTTCTCTTAAAAATTCAGCCAACATCTAAGACCATCAAGATCAAGTTTTCTTAATTGCATGTCAATAAAAACTTGATCAAAACACTTATCTAAGGCTAGTATATCATTAGTTAATTTGTTAGCTAATTATATATAAGCTTTTACGGTTAAAATCTCAAAATACAAATCCATTTTATGAGATTTTTGGAGAGCTTCTTTGGTGGACCAAGGGAGAAGATTTCCTAACTTAGAAAATCAAGATTATGGAGGAGGATCCCCATTAATTTAGAGCTCAAGATCCTTCATTTGAAGGAAGGTCAAAATTCCTGTTGATTAAGGTATAAAAACATGTTTTATTACCTTATTTATGCTTTAATCTTACATGCAACGACTAAAGATTCTTAGCTAATATTAATTAGGAGTAATTAAGTACTAATTAGAGGAGTCTAATTCGAGGCTAAATAACTTTCATGCGGTATCAGAGCATCGATTTAAGTTGCATGTTAATTTTAAGCTTTAATTAGGTTAATTAGTAACTTAATTTTTTATGATAAAAAATTGGTTTTATCATACATATTAAAGTTGCATGTGATTTTTTGGGCATGTGGATGCTCCAACCGAAATTTTGATATTTTAGGAATTTATTTGCTAATTTTGCTTGTTTTTGGTTGGTTATACAAGATTTATGCAATTTTATAATTAATTGGTAATTAGATTAACATGCATGTTGATTTTTTTAATTTAATAAATTTATAAATTTTCTAATATTCTAATGATTATAATTTCCAGAAATTATTTCATACTTTTTATTTTGCCATTTGTTGTTAATTAGTAATAATATAAATGGTGAAAATTGATTTCTTAAAAAAAAAATGACCAAAATAATTTTGCAATTTTTTTGTCCTTTTTAGCTACTGGTTTTGAGCTTAAATCACAGAATGAAATAATTTCAAATTTTTTTCAAAATTAGTTATGATTTATTAGGTATTTTAGGGTTTATTATATGATTTTTGGAAAAATAGTTAGCAAATATAATCAAAGTAAACTAATTAATTCAATTTTAGTGGAGACTACATATTGAAAAAATATTTAGTTGGTTGTTAGTATTAACTTAAAAGGTGTTTTAAGTGTTGATTATTTATTCTAATAAGTTAGAATCACCTAAATTTACCGGGCTACTTGTACTATAAAATTGAAAATCTAATTTTTTGTCTTATTTGCATGATTATAAGTATAGTATGGCCTTAGAGTACTATAGTATCGATATTGTGCCGAAATGTAATGACGGTATCTTATTGGTTTGTAATAATTGCGATCTCGTATCTCCGGTTTGTAATAGTATTTAATTTTATTTGATTTTGAAAAAATGTATAATAGGATATGGTGAGACTAAAGTCGCGATTATCTACCAAAAATAAACCTAAATCCTAACAACAATATTAGGGAAGTAGGGATCGTATCCTTAGCGAAATGGGTTGTCAAATGTAATGAATTAAGGTGCTTTAGTAACAATTGATGGGGAATTTGAATTGTTGATCATCAAACTAAGTGGAAGTAGCAAGAGCGAATTATGAATATAATTTAGGGATTAAACGGATCTTGATCATTTTATTCCACAACGTACTAACTAATCGGTCCTAGTTGTCACTATTCCTCTATCAATCTCAGTTACTCTAGCATGGAAACAGTTTTCCCAAATCTTTCCTTAAGAATAGCTAAAAGGCGTGATAGGCACTACCTAATAACCCTAACTATCAAATAACCTAAGCGCACGATTAGTTTCAATTCAATAAAGCAATAGAAATTAGAGAGATATCGATAGAGACATGCAATACTAACGCAAGTTTCGTATTAACATGTGAGTCAAATCTTTGCCCTAATTCACTAACGATGATTACATACAAATAAATGAATTGGGGATTGCTACAATGTAAAAATCAATCAAACAATGGATTCCATATATCAATTAAAACTAGCAAACAATCAATCTCAACAATAAATTAGTTACGCATCTAGCAATCACAAAAGACAATTGTATAGGGATAAGAACCAAAGATAAGACTATAATTGAAAGCAATAAAAGGAATAGATCAAACTCACGATATTGTCGATGCGATGCTTCGATTAATAGATCAAGAAATAAAAGATTAGCTCCTCATACAATCCATAGAAACCCTTGTTTCTCTGAAAAGTCTGAAATATAATAACCTAGAGTCGGGGTTTTTATTTATATAGTCTAGAAACACGTAAAATAGGAAAATACGGAAATAGAAAAATCTGGCCATCGCGGTCCGCTAAGATGACTACCGTGGGCCACCAAGAATCAGCGCGGTCCGCCAAGGGCATGGTCGCGGACCGCCAAAAGTTTCTGGCGCAAACCGCCAAGTTGTGCACTGCGGTCCACCATATACCGACCGCAGGCCACAGACTTTTCAAAAGGCTGTAGATTCTTCGTTACTTATCCGATGAAGGCGTGTAACCACTTCCGGAAAAGCTAAGAACATGAAGAATCATCTCCAAGTGGTTTCACAGCAAAATGCAAAACAGTTTGAGAGATATGAAGCTCCAAAGTTGATCTTCTGCAAATCAGCTCCAAATCTCTTCCAAATGAATGTCCGCCTCCAAAGATTGCCAAAATAACCAAAATCGCATAGAAATTTTGTCCATGATACCCTAACACAAATTACAAGTATATTACATCATTTTGACTGTAAAAGCAATATAAAAAACGGCCATATAAAGCGTACAAACCGAGCACATCAGGATAGTCCATACGTACATTTGTTTATAATTGAAGATCGGCGCTTTCCCGAAGCCAATGGTTGTGGATAGAGATCGATGTGAAGAAGGAGCCTTTGAAGCCTTTGAAGCATTTGAAGCCTATTTTGCTAGGTTCTAGTCTTATGGCCATACGAGGACTTGGATTATTTTGATGCATGCTTGGTTTAAGTTTTTGCTCAATTTTAAACCACACGCAAATTCAAACATTGTCATATCCATTATCCGCAACTCGCTAGAATTAGTTCACTTAAAAGCGATAGACAAAACATGACAAGATCTCTCACTAAAATGTAAAATCGAGATTTAGTCCTTCCACAGTTCACGCCTACGCAACCCTTATTCATTCGGGGCACACTCGCCCTAGCGGGGTGCTTCTTTTTACCTTGGGGGAGTAGGTTAATAAATTGTTATTATGAGTGAATTTTGATTTAATGTAGACGTGACTTGCAATACAAGTCTTGTGATAAAACCCACTTAGTTGTGGGTAATGTTGGGTTTTAATGCTAGAAAATGATAGCTTTTGGATTGGTTTATTGGCTAATTCAAGTATTTGATTATTTGTACTTTAATCTAAGAATTAGTGGTTTTTGAATGTATTTATGGCCTCAAGATTGATGTGATAGTGTGTGGAAAGACAATGAGACGATGAAAGATGATCCAAGCGAGATGACAAGATTTAGACAAATTTGGAAGCTAGGTTGAGGAATTTCAATCTAATCACAGAAAAGGTCCAATTTGAAGCTTCATAACTTTCAAACGGCATATTAAACTTCATGATCTTAGCTTTCCAAGAAGTGGTGACACGTCCTCATAAGCCAAGTAACGAAGAAGTTAGGACCGTTTAAAAAACGTCGCCAGAACCAGTCCGGCCACCGAAACAGAAGCCTTTAGACGACTCGTCCCGAATACAGACGAGTCGTCCCGCCGCTGCGTCGGCATATTAGACGGGTTTCCTAATCCCATTTTGTAATCTTTTAGTATAAACTAGTTTATGTACCCGTGCAAAATTGCACGGATTGTTATATAGTGTAGATAATGATTCGTTTGTGCACAACGTTTATTAATTATTCGAATAATTAATGGGTGCACAATAAAGAAAAAATTTAGGAGAACAACGTGAGACTTGTAAAAATCTGTTTATTAGTCACAAGTTCGCTAATTTTGGATTTTGAACATGCTATTTTGGAGTCATGGACTCATGTTTCATGAGTAGTGTAAGTCGAAGATAACGTGAGAGAAAGAAATTTAGGTAGTAAAAGAAAGTTATATGATATTAGTAATGACTCTTTCTTGTATTAGACAATATGAGCTAAAAAAAAAGTAAAAAAAATAGTTGATGTACATGAAAAAAAAAAAAGAATATATAATGTTAGACATGATAAAGTCATTTCTTTTTCAGTTGTGAACTCAATTTTATGACCCTTGCCCACTATTTTTGGGTCATCAACCTGTTTATATGACCTCTGAGACAATGAGTCATACAAACCCAAATTTGTTTTAACACATATATTTAGGGTCAAATTTGATTCAACCTGTTGATTTGTAATCGAGTTATGACGAAAATAATCCAAAATGGTTTGGAAGAATATACACAATTAGCGTAAAAATTCAAAAACTATATCTACGTTTAGTCTTCGTTTAAAGGACACTTGTTGGATGAACGCCTCCCTTTTGTTCCCTCTGATCGATACGCGATAATAAGAAAATCAATTGACTGCTCTTTAGCTTTCAATCACAATTTTTAATCGGTTTAAAATCTAATGTACTATTCTTAATATTTCAAAATGCAGTTGTTTCTTTTCCCCTTTTTTTTTTATTGGAATTGCTCATAAACTGCTTTTGTAGCCATGAACCCGCTTCTTGTAGGCTATGATCTCACTTTTCAAGACCCATGGTCCTTTCGACTTGAACCCGCGGCCGGTTATAAATTAACACAAAATATTAGGACTGTAAAAAACTTAACCGACCAGATGTGACCTTTTTTCTCCAGATCAAGTTCTGGCCATAGATAACTCGAACCCGTTTTGACCAGTATTCTTTTGGGTTAAACATGAGATGGCCTGTTGTCCCAGTTTTTCTAAGATTAAGACCAAAAGAAACGTGATTAATTTGGTATCATCTTAGAGAAATTATGCTTGATTCAATGAAAACAATTTAATAAGTGTAGCGAATTTATTTCAGTACTTTATATTTATGTACGAATTACAATTGCTAACCCGTGACCCGCTATTTTCGGGTCCCGTTTTTGTGAACTGTAATTCATATTAACCCCGACTACTTTTTAACACACTTTTTTTAAACTCTGACCCCACCCGTTGACTCGTATTTTAAGTTAAAACGAAAAAAAACCCAAGATGTGTTATTTCCCAATATATTGTTATATCCAAAAATAAAATAATTTGATATGATTCAGATTATCTCGTCCAAAGTTGTTTGCGAAATTATCTCCTAAAATCTCAAATCCTTCATATATAACTTTGTTAATAGAAGTATCAAAAAAATCAGTTACTTTGGTGGTTGAAGTGTTAAAATTCTAACTCTAAGTTTACAGGTTCAAACCTTCTCTATAGTCATTAATATATTGTATGTACACATCAGCGATGACATCATCAGTGACATCATCTATGACATGGCTTTATGTGGTGGAGGTATTCCGTTGGCTATTAGTAGTATAACTAGTTTACTGACCCGTGCAAAATTGCACGGGCTGTTATATGATATACATCTAAAAGTGTATTTTTTATACTCCAATCTTAGATCATAAACGTGTTTTATTGGTCAGATTAATAGATTTATAGAATGGTTTTTAAAATAGAAACTTACGATATTAAAAATTTTCAGAAGCGAAAATCATATGGTAACTGTCGGGATCCAACCCATTTCAGGGTAATACACATATTTTTTGTGACCTTTATTCCATATTGACTTAACCCGTTTTGACCCGCATATTTTTGGGTTAAACTTGACCCGAATTGTAAATCCAACTTGACCATTAACTGAAAATCAAAAAATGTATCTAAATATATCATATAACAAATCAAATATAACTAATTGTGACCTAGCCCGAAAGGATCATTTGTTAATTTTGACCAGTGTATGACCCATAATTATTTGCTCGCGCAAATTGCACGGATTATTATATGATATTTCATTAACGTTATTTGATTTTCCGTAATTCAACTAAAATACTATTATGCCTATCAAAACCTTAGCCGAGGTAATGTAACCTGACTCTGCTCGTTTATCTTGAGTCGTGAACTCTATTTATTTTGTGAGTTATGGTCAACAATAACCTAAACCAACATTTGACCGGCATAACTCTGTCGATTTTAACCTGACTCCTTGACCTGTTTTGACCCCACTAAGTTATGCTAATAATATGTTAGTAGCTAATATAATATTAGGATTATGCTATATGTTTTATTTTTCTATCTATTTTTTATTTAGCCGATTAATAGATAAATTTTATGGAACATTGACCCGTTTTATGTATGAGTTGTGACAATTTAAGACCCGAACCATTGTTGGCCCACATATTGTTTTACCCTAAATCTGAGGTTGTTATATAAGGTTGGTAATAACCTATTTTAACCTATATATGTTTTTACCCGAAATGCTAATTTTCACTGATTGCTACATGAAACGTGGCCCCGTTTTTATTATTAGTTGTGATCATTTGTGACCTGGCATCCTATCACAGATAACCTGACTTGTTAATCCGTTTTGACACGTAGTAATGCTAACATGCTAGTAGCTACATACTATAGGATGTCTATATGTATTTTATTAACACGTATTTTTTATCTAACCAGATTAATAGTAACATTTTATGTTACATGGACCCGCTTTTGTTATGAGTTGCGGCCATTTAACCGTTTTGACCCATAATTTTGTTTACCTTAAATCTAATGTTATTATATACGGTTGGGAATAACCCGATTTTACCCATATATTTCATTGTTCGTATATAGGCGCAGATTAATTTGTCACAAAAAATAGCAATTAAGAAAGAGTGGGGAAAAAGAATATAGGCCTAGTTAATTTGTCACAGAGGGTAAAAAAAACATTAAGATCCTCGTAAAGAATAAATGTTCATTTGCACTTCTTTTGTTTCTTGCGCATACTCCATAAGGACATAAGTTAAACCACATAAGTTTGGTTATGTTTACCAATTGATAATTAACATTAGCAAGGCAAGGGTAATTAAAAATTCACAAAAGATCATAGGAGAGGATCCGGCCTTATTTTTTACTTGATTTGTGTTAGATTGTGGAACATTATGTATACAATTTATACCATGCAAATATGTACGGTACACTTTAACCATAAAAATATTTAGAAAAAATGGTATACATATCAAAAGTTTGGTCCCATGAAATATGATCATATTTGGCTTACTTTTTATGGGCCAAGAACCCACGTTGAGGGTTGTCGCCAAAAATGGCGTTTATGATGTTTTGACCAGCATAATTGCGTGCCAAATTTGACCTTTTCCGTTAAAACTTTAACCTGTAATTATTTAGACCAAATGAATTCAAAAAACGCATTGATAATTGATAAAAAAATTTACAAACAAAAAGCAAACTCGCAGACTTTGATGATTAACCTTACATCATGATCCCTTTAATGTTGTATGTAATATCTAGTATAGTCAATCTAATCATAAGAATCCTACTTAGTGAGAAGTTTGTTAACTTTCTTGTTGACTTTTGCTTGAAATATCGTACAGAATGTGTGTGCATTTGAAATAGCTCACAAAATCTCGTTAACGAAATACAAAAGTCGGGATGATTGGCAGAGACAATAGAAATCATACATTCAAACATCAAAGTGAAAAAAAACACACAAATTTGGCATAAAAACATTAATTTGGTTACCTGCTGATACCATGATATACCCACTGAATCTGTAGCCTTCAGTACTAATTAAAGCCTAGATCCATAACGAACTACTTACATCGGACAAAACTAATGTTTATGGATAATTTAAAAAGACAAACAAAGTTAACAAACGAACATTCAAAGTAGGATAGCAAATGGAGTCAGATAGCATTTACATAAGTGGTAGATCAAAACATGGGATAATGAACCGCTCATTAAAATTCACACTGCTGAATTCTATCTTATGAGCAGCGTCTTTGTTGAAGAAAATGATAAAAACGGGTATATGAGCAGCGTCTTTGTTTGGACTTTGTCGATTCTATGCGAACTACATACGTATACCCGCTACACCGCCTACCTGGTATTCTTAACTCGAATGAAAGAAGGTAAGACTTGATATCATGCCAAATATCATAGTTGGCAATGGTATAAGCAGAAGTGCGTTTGTACGTGATCAATGGCCAATCGCCAAACAAAATTCATATAGGACAATTCCCAAGAGCACAATACGGATCTTATTAATTCCCCATTAGATTACCTCAAAAAATCGACGAATTCACCAATTATAGAAGAACCAACTATGGATAATCGATTAAAGGTAAAAAAGCAATTGATATGTAAATGGATATTGAAATCACAATTGATTTAAATCACAATTGATAAATCGTCATTACATACGTTAATTAGCAAGATAATTGGAAACAATGGTAGTTACAGGAAATAAATGATACCGAACCATTTAATCAGTAGAGAACATGCCAATTTGACAATTTTCAAACCAATTCGGAAATCGACATACCATATATACATTGATCCGCTCGATCGATCATGGCCATCCTTTGATTTTTGCTTAATTCAGTATCTTGATGACTTGATATGACTGAATTAGCCATCAAAGTTCTAATGCGTAATGAGAATCACTAAATTACCAATAACACAATTAGTAGAAATAAGAAGTAAACGATGAGAAAAACATAACATTAGAGAATTTCACACCGTAAAGTCTACCATAGAAAAAGGAGACAGAGTATACCTTCTATACGAAATACAATGAGAACAACTGGAAATAGGACTATATATGAATAGTGAAAGCAGATTTATATGTATGAAATATTAAAAGGAAAAGAATTGGCAAGTTATCCGGATAATATTGAAATTTGCCATGATTTTTGGCGTAAATACAGAAAATAATATTAATCGAGAGCAAAAACCATGCCCAGTTATTGAGAAATTTTTTCCCGGAATTGCGAATAATTTTTATGGAAAAAGATTAGATTTTCCGTATGTGAATTGAATTTCGAATATTCCGTTTTTATGCGGTGCTTTTTTTCTTTTTGGTAAGATTGATTTGACTGTTTCTTTTTTCTTTTCAATGCTAGAATTTATGTAGGCATGGATTTAATTAAATTTTACAGTTATAAAAAAATTCGGCCATATTCTATGCCATTTTTTAAATTTCGGTCATATATGGATTCTTTTCCAAATATTACTTCCCATTTTTCCCGTGATTTCGCAGCTTAATTGAAATTAATTTAGGAATGTCAATTATCCTCTTATATTATTTAATTGTTAAAAATTGGCAGATGATGTCAGCAATGACGTGTCGCTGATGTCACCGCTGATGTGGACGGCCTTAGAGGCTATGAATTGTACCGGTAATTATATAATGTATGTATGATATACTTTAAACTTTTAGCATTTTTATACATTGAGTATTCAGAACTTTTAGAGATTATTTTCAAGACTATGCAAGGCTAAAGACCTTATTTCTCGGAACGATTAATCGAAGCTATAGTTATACCGACAATTGTGAGTTTGATTCTAATTCTTTCATTTGTTTGAGTTTGTGTTTCCTCTCTCATGCTTATTGTTGTTGATTGATTTATTGCTCAATTAGGTTGCAAACTAATTAGAACTAAATCTATCATATTGCTAGATTAAAAATTTAAGGACTAATTGTTAGATTGTTGATTCACTAGTAGCAAGTAGCCTAGTATTTCTATGCTGAACATCGGTATTAGGTTAGAGAGTATAAACATATTAATTGAAGATCGAAACCGCGTGTGTCTAGATCTTGTTAATTTTAGTTGATATCGTTTAATTCTTTATGCTTTTGCTGGATTGAATTTAGGCGCGCGTCTTTGTTATCCACCGATTAGGGCCATTAGGTAGGACTGATCTCTCCTCTTAGCTACAATTAAGAAACGATAAGAAATTGTATTTCTACAACTAAGTACTCGATGAATTAGGATTAGTTGATAACTAGGACCAATTAGGTGAACGATAGTGGACATTAATTGCTCGAGATTCTTTTCCCTAATTGTTTATGAATTACTCTCTTTGCTTTGGAGATACTTGATAAACTACAATCATAAACCCCCCATTTGGTTATTTTACATACATTGATAGTTGTCGTTCTATGTGGATACGATCCCACTTACCCATTACTACGTTATAGGTTTGTGTGTTAATTTATATTTGATGTAGGTATACGACTTTAGCTTGTCATCTTGCAATCCGGGACTAAAGGTTTGATTTAGTTGAAATCGATCAACCGAGAGTTCTAAGTGTAGAATCAGCCAAGAGTTGGTTCACCGAAATTACATAAATCTAGGATGTATCGCCATCCGCGTACCTAAATTTATATAAGATCGGATCTTAGAATCATTTATATAATTTAGAGAAATCATTATATAAATGCCTAAATTCACAAATTATTGATTTAATGTGAATTTGACGATGAATTTAATAGACTATTTTTTCCCACGTTGTAGTTTAAATTCGAAAATGGCTCAAATGTCCAACTCAGTAATTTCTAAAGACTCATGGCTTCATAATTTATGGAAAAGAATGAATTAAAGGAGGATGGGAGCAATTTTACTGATTGGGAGTTAAACCTGCGATTAGCCCTTCAATCTGATAGGAAACACCGTTTTCTATACGACCCCCCGGTTCCCGCTCCGGGTCCCGATGCCACCCCTGAAATGATACAATTGTATCAAGAGCACGAGCATGAATTTGACCAAATTAAGAATGTATTGATTTTTGCTATGCACCCACCGTTTAAAGAAACGCATGATTAATCTCAGTGCATATCAAATATTCGCTAGGCTAACGACTAGTTTCTCGCAAAAGCCGCGAATACTTCAATACAAAGCAGCTTCGAGTTTATTTGAGACTAAGCTCTCAAAGGGCCAACTAGTGTTTATTGAGAAGTTAGGTTGCCCAATTTCTGAAGATTTTGCGGTATATCGTCTGCTTAATTCCTTGTCTGCAACATTCGGTCCTTTTAGGACGAATTACAACATGAATGATTTAAAAAAAGTTCTTCATGAATTGCATGACATGCTTGTACAACATGAGAGGGATATGGTGTCTAGTGGGTGTGCGAATAGATATGTTTTATCCATGGCGGTAAAAAAAAAAAAGGAAAGTTTAAGATTGTGCAGGGAAGTGATGTGGTGTGATTGGTGTGCGTTAAGGGAGTCGATTTAGTCATATTTAGGAGTCTTGCGGAGCGGTTTTATAGTGATTTTATTATCCCGATGTTTCGGTTTGATTGGAGCTTTATAGCGGGATTTTAGAAGATTTTTAGGATTCGGAGACCAATGGTGACTAATCGACGATCGACCGGCCGAGCCATCGGCGATCGACCGGCCGAGCCATCGACGATCAAGCGGCCGATCAACCTTTGAAGATCATGCACATCAACATTCCTCGACTCGGGAGTACGACCATTCGAGTCGAGGAAAGAACCAAAAGAAGGAGAAAATTCAAGTACCTCGACTCGAGAGGAGGAAGCCTCGAGTCGAGTATTTCCTCGCTCGACTCGAGGAGGATGTTCCTCGAGTCGAGGATTCCTTCGCATGACTCGAGGAAAGGTCCTCGAGTCGAGGAAGGTAGCTTCCGGGAAGCTTCCTCGAGGCTTTTGACGGTTTTCTTTTTGCCTAAATATCTATTTTGTCTTTTAGTGTTTTGTACTTAGATAAAATAAAGGGGCTTGAACCCCTCAGGGAGATCAATCACTTTTCATTATATTTTTGCATCTTGTTCTTAGTTTTAGAGAGAGAAACTCAAGGAAAATTAGTATTTTCATTATGATTTCCATCTCAAATATTATTGTAATAATTAGTATGGGAGGCTAATCCCCTTCCGAGACTCTTGGTGTAATCAAATCTTTCATCCTATGTACTCCCTCCATTTCTTTTGTTTCTTTAAGTATTCCTTTTATGACAGTTTCTTTTGATTCTTTACGTTTCCATTTCGGGCCAATATTTGTAACATGAACTCTCAAAAATACCCTTACTAACTATATTAACCCATTTTATAATTGAGTCATTTAAATTAAGTAACCCAAAAAAACCCAACTTATTTGTACCAAAGTTCACTAATTTTTCTAATTTTCTAACCCAAATTAAAACACCCACCCACTCTAATTTAGATTCAACCCCTACCCCTTCCCTCCTAATTTACGTTATATTTATCATCGGACTTTATCATCCACCAGACCACCACCCTCAACCTCATCTTTGTTCATCATTTCCACTCCTAGATTTCTATCTCCATTGAAATACAAATCCCAAATTTCTCTCTCTTATCCAATTTTCAGATCTCAAATTCTCTCTCCTCCCTCCACCCTCACCTCCAACCACATCGGTCTTCGTGTCAGCCATTACCGACCACCACCATGCCCAACGACGTCCACCATCTCCATCCCCGACACCCCTCCCCTCTCCCCTCCGCTTTTCTCGCTTTGAAAGTGTTCTTGTTTCTCTCTTTCTCTCATTCAAGGCTAGCAGGGGAGACCTAAATGGAGTTGGGGAGGCGTTGGAGGTCTGAGAGGATGACTTAGGGAGAGTCTCCGTCAGACGGTGACCTGAACGGTGGTGTTCAATTCGGTGTACGTGATGGTGGGCGTTGGTGATCGGCGGTGATAAGGGTGGTGCGTGGTGGTGGGATGGTGAGGCAGGAGAGAGGAGAGAGAAAAGAGAAAGGGGTGTGAGAAAACTGTTAAATGAAACAAAAATTACTGATACAATTAATCTCCTCTAATTGCTACCCTTTTCTTTCCTAATTACTCTCTCTCTCTCTACCTACCTAGGTACTCCCCCACTTTCTCTTTGTAAAAAAACAAAAAGAATGGAGGGAGTATTAGTAAGTATTTTTCTCTCTAATTTGCCTTTAATTTCATTATAAATAATTCTTTGTTCTTCAACTGCTTGATTTGCCTTTATTTTCTCGAATTAGTTGATTGGATTGAATTGGGTATTTCTTATGCTTGGTTGATAATTGGTGTTCATTGATTATTAACCCTAAAGGAAGCAACTTTCACATGATTAGTGTCGCGGTTGCGGCTAATTAGTGATTGGGGAATTAATTAGGCGACTAATAGATTAGATTTGATTAGTGTCGCGATTGCGGCTAATTAGATACTAATTTGGGTTGTTCTTAATCCTTTATTAATCCTTGCTCTTCATGCCTTTGGTTGTGATTTGTTTGAGTGGTCACTAGACAAATTAGGACTAAAAGGAGGGGAATTTGGTAGCGGTTGCTCAACTTCCCCATAAAAGAGGATTAATTGGTTAAAACCGGGATTATTAATGAATTGGTCATATTAGAGAGAGGTAAAACTTACTATATTAGGGTGTTAGAAGAGATTATCACCGAGAGTCGCTTTAATCAAATTAATATTTCGTTTATTTCGCTTTTATTCAAAACTCAAACCAAAAACCTCCATTTTTTAATTGCTTTATTTCATTTGTTTTACTTTTTCCGCACTTTAATTGCATGTTAGACTTCCCCTCTTCCTCGTGGATACGATATCCTCTTACCATTGCTAGTTAGGTTGATTTAGTGGTAATTTGACTAGGAATAACGACTTTCTAGCTGTCCGGAAGGGTAAGTAACCCGCGCATGGCAAAGGAAAAGTTGCTTCGGGCAACAATTCTATTGCCAAGAAAGACGCGACTCGCGAGCAGAAATGCTTCCATTGTGGGAATTTCGGCCATTGGAAGCGAAATTTCCCAAAGTACCTGGAGGAGAAGAAGTCAAATCCAAGTATATATATGATAGACATTAATCATGCAAGTGCCACGTCCTGGGTAATAGATAGTGGATGTGGATCTTACCTTTTTAATCACTTGCAGGGGCTAACGAAGGCACATTGACTGGCAAAAGGTGAAGTTGACCTCCGTGTCAAGAATGGAGCTAAAGTAACTGCCGTATCAGTAGGAACATATATTCTGTCACTTGTCTCAGGGGTAGAGTTGTATCTAAATAACTGCTATTTTGTACCAACCCTAAGTAAGAATATAATTTCCGTTTTTACCCTAAGTAAGAATATAATTTCCGTTTTTGTTTTAGACGCTGAACGTTTTGAATTTTCAATACGAAACAACAGTTGTACCTTCTCGTTTAATAATATGGTGTATGAAACAGCCAAATCTATAAACAATATTTACGTTTTAGATTTGACAAATGAGGTCTATCATATAACGAATAAAAGACTCAAAATAGGAGATCCCGATCAATCCTACCTATGGCATTGTCGTTTAGGGCATATAATCGAAAACGCATTGAGAGACTTGTAGCCAATGGAGTTCCCAAACCATTTGATTTTGGATCTTATAGTACATGCGAATCTTGTCTTTTAGGCAAGATGACTCGTGCACCTTTTTCAGGAAAAGAAGTACAAGCTAAGCTAGTGATTTATTGGCTCTTATTCATAAAGATGTTTGCGGTCCAATGACAATCACTATCAGAGGTGGTTATGACTACTTTGTCACTTTTACAGATTATTTTAGTAGATATGGCTACATTTACCTAATCAAATATAAAAGTGAGGATCGAATTTCAAAGGATAGAAAACTAATTAGGAAAGAAGATCAAGGCCTTACGATCAGATAGGGGAGGTGAATATCTCAGTATTGACTTTGAGATTCATCTGAAAGACTATGACATCATATCACAACTTACACCTCATGGTACACCTTAAATGGTGTAGCCGAAAGCAAAAATAGTACCCTGTTGGATATGGTAAGATCAATGATAAGTTAGACCGAGCTTCCTGATTCATTCTGGGGTTTTGCTCTCCAAACTGCTATTTTTATACTCAATAGATGCCCAACTAAATTGGCTCCGAAAACTCCATATGAGTTATGGAAAAGAAAAGTTCCTAACCTCTCATTTGTCAACATTTAGGGTTGTGAAGCATATGTCAAAAACAAGACTGACAATAAGCTTGCACAAAGATCTGATAAATGTCTCTTTGTAGGTTATCCTGGACAGACTCGAGGATATTATGTAATATCCCGAAATTTTAAAGTATTTTATATTAATAATTTTAATTTATTAACTAGATTATTGGAGTGCAAAAGATTTTTAAATGTTAATTGTGACTTGTTTTCAAAATGAGTTCGAAAATGGTTTCTAAAATCGGAATTTCTATTTGGGCATCTATTCCTAAATTGGGTCAACTCTAGCAAATGAACTAACACCAACTTATACCCCAACCCAACCCAAAAAGAAAAAAAAAAAAAAAAAGAAATCAGAAAAATAAAAGGAAAAAGGAAAAAAAAAGAAGAAAAAAAAAAAAAAACGAACGACAGAAAAAAAAAAAAAAAAAGGAAACCCGAAACCCCCCCTATAAAAACAGAACCCTCTCTCTCTTCCCCTGTTTTGTTTTTTTCTTCTTCTTCACGGACCCCTACTCCTCCTGCTCCTCTTCCTTCGCTCATCAACTCGCCGCACGCACGCCGACCAGCTCGCTCCCTCTTCCTGCACAGCTGCTCGCCGCAGTGCCTACCTCCCAACCACCGTGTTCTCTCTCTTCCTCGTTTAATCGCCCCCTGAGTTCGTAGACGAAGAATATTAGTGACTGTTGTGCTGTCGTGTTCTTGTGTGCATTGAAAAGGTAAGCTAGCATGCTCAACCTTTCTTAAACTTGTAGAAACCTTTCAAAATTATATGCTAAGTGATTGGTGTGCTGGATGAAAACTTAGTATCATATTAGGTGGAGAACGATTTATTGTTTTGATTATTGTATCTTGATTGAATTGGATTTGATTATTGCATTGATATAGTGTTCGCTTTAGGATTCAAAAGATGTTATTGGAATTATGATTGATAGGTGTGCAATTGATATTGATATGGCTGAATTATGAATGGTTGTATGATTATTGGAATATAAGTTTGTGTGTAAATGACCAATATTATAAATAAAATAAATAAGTAAAGTATGAGGATACACGAGGATTATTTGGTTTGAGTCGCATCGACTCCACTTTATTTGGTTTGAGTCACATCGACTCCACTTCATTGCCCCACCGCATCGGTTTTAAGAGAGCTTGGCTCTAGTACTACTCTATTGGGTTAGCAATACTTAATAGGGGGTGTGCACACTTAAGGTCTAGTAGTCTTGTATGGTATGGTTTGGTGAGTCGTCAAAGATTCGGCTCACCCACGTATATAATAGTATGGTTTGGTGACTCGGTGAAAATCCGGCTCACCCACTTATCAAAATATGAATGGTATGGTTTGGATGAGTTGACAAAGACTCGACTCGTCCCACTTATAAAGATCGCAATGAATTTCTCATTAAAAATCGTAAATAATGACTTGGATTATATTATGAAATGTTATACATTTGTTGTAGAGATTGTGATACTTCTATTTTGGTGATTTGATTTGTCTTACGATTGGTTTATATGATAATGTGCTAAGTGTGGTTTTCGAAAATAAAACTAAAACGTTTTCAAAATCCAGGTAAGGGTTTTGGTTTTCTACGAGTTGAGGTGTTAGCTTACTCAATTTCACTGACTTTTCAAACTGTGGTTTTTGTGTTTTAAATCCACCACAGGTATGAAGTAGATGGTGCATTGCGGGGATGACGACTCACTAGATAGTAGTTGAATCAAATAAAGCTTAGGCTTTAAGCTATAGACTATTGAAAATACTTAGACCATTTATATTTCGTATTTTGGATTTCGGATTGTTGTAATTTAATTTCGAATTGTAATAGATTAATTTAGACCATTAGAAATTCATATTCTTGCTTTTGGAATCTCCTAGCATTCGAGTCTTTGACTTGAGTGCGGAGTGACACCTCTGAATTTCCTTATTTGTATTTCGGTTCGTGATAAAAATGTTTTTAAAAGGGAAAGGAAATTTGGGGGTGTTACAGTTGGTATCAGAGCCAGGTTAGGTCAAAAACTTCAAATGAATTAATAAGATTAGGAAAATAGAATGAAAGAATGAACAAGACAAAATAATAATATAGAATTTAAAATGAACCAAGCCGTACGGGGGATGGGTTTGTTTATTTATGTGTGCTTAATTCAACCTTACTTACTACTTGTATTAATATTGCATGTGAGGTTATGTATGATTACTCGTGATTGAATTCAAATCATGGTGGTGGAGTTCTGATAAATGAATGCGATGATTTGAAAATTTAAATGATTGGAATGCAATGAATGAGATTGATAGAATTCCAGAAGATCAAAAGTTACCTTAATTGCTTGGAATGATATGGATCACGTTACGAAATTATGAATTTTACAAGCATGCTATGAAATGTCTATGGTTGGTAAATGTACTGTAACTAAGGTGTGAATGTCATAATCTCTTGTGATGATTGGAATAATCCACCTTTGAGCTGGTGGAGATTGAAATGTTAGGAATTTCAAGTTAATTCATTTATATGTTGATTATTGTACTCATAATTGCTTCATTGGGGATAAGTGCTAAGTTAATGTGTACCTTTTATAGGATGGTTCGTTTAATTAGGACACCAACCAAAGCTGAAATAAAAGCTGACAACCCCTTGAGGCTTAGGATGGGAGACGATGAAGAGATCGTGGCATATTGTCAAAGGGTAGCTAATCAATGTGACTATTATGGGAGAAAATATAAGGATGACTACTATTTCCACCCTCTTGCTCAAGCCAGATTTATTCTAAGGACTCTACCAAATAGAGCGCCCTGGGCGTATTTCAAGGGTAAATATAAAGATCTTATTAAGAAAGGAGCATTACCCAATGTAGAGAAGTACACCCATCAAGGTAGATGGTTGATCACACCAGAGATCCTAGCTACGAGACTCCTAGAGGCACACAAGGAATGGCTAGAGGATGGAGAAGTAGTTGACTCGACTATAGAGGAAGCATAATAAAACATGGATAGTGCCCTCCCACCCTACCCTTAGTAATGGGAGTTAGTGACTAACATAATAACTATAATAAAAATGCTCTATAGTAGCATCTTAGATTATTGTTTGGACATCGCTGCGTCGATAATTCATATGCTTTATTTTTTATGGATGCTTTAAGCTTTAATATTAATGAAATTTATATGACTTCTTTTATTAATTACTTGAAATGTTATTTTGTGCTAATTGCATTATATATTGAACTATTAAGTAAAGTAGAAATGTAATCATAAATAACTCGTTAGTGTAGGTTATATGCACCCCATTCATTGCTACTATACAAGACGAATTAACAGAAACATGAACCAACAACAACAAAACGATGGATTTCACCAGTTTGCAGCTGCTGTGGTTCAATTGCTGCAAAACAATAACCAACCACCTGTGATTGACTGGGCTAAGAAGATATCCCAAAGGAAACCTGAGTTTTATTATGGGCGTGAAGATCCTACTGAACTTGAGAATTGGATAAGAGATATGGAGAAAATCTTCAACACCATTAACTGTCCAGCAAACCAAAAGGTAGATGGAGCTGTCTTCTACTTTAAAGGAGAAGCTGATATTTGGTGGTCAGCCACTGGAGCAGCCTTCCAAGCTCAACCAAACTTCAATTGGGATAGCCTTAAGGATGCCCTAAGACAGAGATTCTACCCCGAGCATGTTAGGCAAAGGAAACTCTTTGAATTCCTAGCACTTAAACAAAACTGGGGAAGTGTGAGTGATTACTATGCCAAATTCCTTGAACTTTCTCGTTTTGCAACCACTATTTTACCTGATGATGCCTCAAAGATCACTAGATTCATTGAGGGACTTGACTATAGCCTCCAGGAAACCATGGTCATGATGACCTTTGCTGATGTGCATGAGGCTTATAGAAAAGCTGCTAGTGGGTGGAGAGTGCATGAGCTCAGGGAGGAAACCCGCACCAACAAAAGAAAGTTTGAACCCCAAACATCCAACACTTATGAAACTGGCAAGAACCACAACCATGGGAATGATAAGAGGGGAAAGCCAAACAACTTTGGGGGTAACCAAGGGTTCAACAGAAACTCTACAGGGAACAATTTCCAAAACCGTAATCAGGACAAGAAGCTTGAGCGTCATTATTATTGTAAGTCGTGCAATGGAGATCACCCTGGAGTTGATTGTGCTGGAAGATTGATTAACTGCAATAGCTGTGGGAAAAGAGGACATAGAGCATTTGAGTGTAGGTCTAAACCCCAAAATCAAATGGGAAATGGTTATGTGGGAAACAATAGGGGAAACCAAAACTTCAACCAAAATTCATATAATAACAATCCTCGTCCTACTTACCAAAACAACAACCAAAATTCCTACAACAATAACACTCGCCCCAACTACCAAGGCAACAACCAAAACCAGAACCAATTCAGGGGCAACTATAATGGGAACAATGCTAGATTCCAAGGTAACAACAACAATGCTCAAGCTGGTAATGGTAACAACAATGGAGCTGCTGTTAGGAATGCCAATGGGAACGCTGGTGGGAATGCCAACATTAATTCTCAAGGAAGGAACAACCAGCGCAATCCAGGTCAAATCTTTGTCATGAATAGGGCTCAGGCTGATACTACGATCAATGTGGTGACCGGTACTTTCCTAGTCCATAATACTCCTGCTTTTGTCTTATTTGAGTCTGGAGCCTCTTATTCTTTCATTTCATCTTCATTTGTTCATAAGTTGTGTCTTGAACCTAGTTCTCAAATTTCTACACCTATAGCTGTTCCATCTGGTAAAGTCGTTACATGTGATAAAAATCTTTGAAGGGGTAGATGTAGAAATAATGGGAACCAAACTACCTGCAGACCTTATCCAATTCGACCTTCTAAATATAGATGTTATCCTAGGGATGGACTGGTTGGGTAGGTATAAGGCCAACATTGACTATTTTGAACAAAAAGTTAGTATGAAAGGACCCAAGGGGCAAAGAATTTCTTATAGAGGGGTAGTTCATAAACCAGCTATCAAAATTGTGTCTGCCATGTCCATCTTCACCAAAATTAGGAAGGGCCACCTAGCCTATCTCTGTTTTATCCAGGACACGAGTGTGGAAGAAAAAGGCCTTGATGAAATTGCCGTGGTAAATGAGTTTCCAGATGAAATACCAGGAATGCCTCCTAATAGAGAAGTAGAGTTTACCATTGACTTAGTGCCAGGAACTGCACCAATTTCCAAAGCACCATATAGGATGGCACCAGCTGAGATGAAAGAATTGAAAGAACAGTTACAAGAGTTGATAGAGAAGGGATACATAAGACCGAGTGTATCGCCATGGGGAGCTCCTGTTTTGTTTGTTAAGAAGAAGGATGGTGGGTTAAGGTTGTGTATTGACTATCGAGAGCTGAATAATGTGACCATTAAGAACAAGTACCCATTGCCGAGGATAGATGATTTGTTTGACCAGTTAAGAGGTGCTGACACTTTTTCTAAGATTGACTTGCGATCTGGGTATCATCAACTTAGGATTGCTGAACAAGATATCCCTAAAACTGCCTTTCGGACACGTTATGGTCATTATGAGTTCACTGTGATGCCTTTTGGATTGACTAATGCTCCTGCTGTGTTCATGGATGTGATGAATAGAATCTTCAGAACTTATCTTGATCGTTTTGTCGTGGTTTTCATTGATGATATTTTGGTGTATTCAAAGGGTAAGGAAGAACATGAAAAGCATCTTAGGCTAGTTTTGCAAACATTGAGAGATCATAAGTTGTATGCGAAATTGTCTAAATGTGAGTTCTGGATTAATAAGGTAGCCTTCTTGGGACATGTCATTAGTAGTGAAGGAATTTTTGTTGATCCAGGAAAAATTAAAGCTGTGAAAGATTGGCCTACACCTAAATCAGTTACTGATATCAGAAGTTTCTTGGGTTTGGCTGGCTACTATAGGAAATTTGTGAAGGATTTCTCGACCATTGCTAGACCCCTCACTAATTTAATGAAAAAGACAACAAAGTATGAGTGGGATGACCGTTGTGAGGAAGCATTTCAGAAATTGAAAGAATTGTTGACTACGGCACCTGTTTTAACCTTACCGTCAGAATCTGAGGGATTTGAGGTGTATAGTGATGCATCGAAAAAGGGTTTAGGTTGTGTGTTGAAGCAGAAAGGGAAAGTTATTGCTTATGCGTCTAGACAACTAAAACCTCATGAAGAAAATTATCCCACCCATGACTTAGAATTAGCTGCTGTTGTGTTTGCATTGAAGATATGGAGACATTACTTATATGGCACGACTTGTAAAATCTTTACTGACCATAAAAGCCTTAAGTATATATTCACACAGAAAGAACTGAACATGAGACAAAGGAGATGGTTAGAACTCATCAAGGATTATGATTTGGAGATTCAGTATCATGAAGGGAAAGCTAATGTTGTTGCAGATGCTTTGAGTAGGAAATCGAGTCATACCTTGAACTCTATGTGGGTTGTCCCTAATGAACTGTGCGTGGAGTTTCAGAAAATGAATCTAGAGGTGGTAGAACATGGGGCTTTGGAGAATCATTTGTTTAGTATGACTGCCACTTCGGACATATTTGATGAGATTCGTCAAGGACAATCTGGTGATGTCAAGTTGGAAAGAATCAGAAAGAAGATTGAGAGTGGTTTGACCAATGAGTTTCAGATTTTCGGTGATGGTAGTATTAGATTCAAAGGTAGATGGTGTGTACCTCAGAAGTGTAGTGATGTGAAAGAAAGATTGATGACTGAGGCACATAACACTCCATACTCAGTTCACCCTGGGGGTGATAAGTTGTACAAGGATTTGAAGAAGTTCTTTTGGTGGCCAAGGATGAAGAATGAGGTTGCAGAATTTGTTTCTGGGTGTCTTACTTGTCAGAAGGTAAAGTTTGAGCATAAAAGAATGGGAGGACTAGTGCAACCATTAGATGTACCTACTTGGAAATGGGATTCAATATCCATGGATTTTGTGACAGCATTGCCAGTTACAAAGAATGGTATGAATCAAATTTGGGTGGTTGTAGATAGACTGACTAAGACTGCTCGATTTATTCCTATGAAGGACACTTGGAACATGGAGCAAAGGGCGCATGCGTATATCAACAATGTTGTGAGATATCATGGGGTACCTTGTACGATTGTTTCTGATAGAGATCCCAATTATTTAGCTCATTTTTGGAAAGAATTTCAGAAGGCCTTGGGTACTAAATTGAACTTCAGCACTGCGTTTCACCCAGCCACAGACGGTCAGACTGAGCGCACGATTCAGACCTTAGAGGATATGTTGAGAGCTTGTGCTATGGATTACCAAGGGTCGTGGATTGATAGATTGCCATTGATTGAATTCTCCTACAACAATAGCTACCATGCAAGTATAGGGATGGCACCGTACGAAGCACTTTATGGTAGAAAATGTAGGACACCTTTGTGTTGGAGCGACATAAGTGAGACAGTGGTTCTAGGACCAGAGTTGATCGAAGATACAATGAACCAAGTTCGTTTGATACAGGAAAGAATGAAATCAGCACAAGATCGTCAGAAGTCATATGCAGATCAGAAACGGCGTCCAGTTGAATTCGAGAAAGCATTTTTGAAAGTTTCACCGACAAAAGGGGTTATGCGATTTGGTCAGAAAGGGAAACTAAGTCCTAAGTTCATTGGTCCTTATGATATTCTAGAGAAAATTGGAAAGGTGGCCTATAGATTAGATCTTCCTTCAGACCTCCATAGGGTTCATAATGTTTTTCATGTGTCACAACTCAAAAAATACATTTCACATCCTTCTCATGTTTTAGAACCTGAAACAGTCGAATTAGATCCATCTATGACTTATGAGGAACATCCAGTGAAAATCTTAGACACCAAAACTAGGAATACCCGTACCAAGGTCACCAAGTTGGTCAAGGTGTTGTGGCCTAACCACCAAACTGAAGAAGCTACATGGGAAGCCGAGGATGACATGAAACGAAAATACCCACACTTCTTTGATCAGGTATAACTAGAGTTACGAGGACGTAACTCCCTTTTAAGGGGGGAAAAATGTGATACTAACTTCGTTCTTTTACTTTGAGCATGCATTGCATTCATACACTTGCATCATATGATTTGGTAGGTGTGATGTGTTTGTTTAATGAGTTCGCCTAATTACTTTGCGCTTCGAGGACGAAGCATTTTCTTAAGGGGAGAAGGATGTAATATCCCGAAATTTCAAAGTATTTTATATTAATAATTTTAATTTATTAACTAGATTATTGGAGTGCAAAAGATTTTTAAATGTTAATTGTGAGTCGTTTTCAAAATGAGTTCGAAAATGGTTTCTAAAATCGGAATTTCTATTTGGGCATCTATTCCTAAATTGGGCCAACTCTAGCAAATGGACTAACACCAACTTATACCCCAACCCAACCCAAAAAGAAGAAAAAAAAAAAAAGAAATCAGAAAAATAAAAGGAAAAAGGAAAAAAAAAAGAAGAAAAAAAAAAAAAAAACGAACGACAGAAAAAAAAAAAAAAAGGAAACCCGAAACCCCCCCCCCCCAATAAAAATAGAATCCTCTCTCTCTTCCCCTGTTTTGTTTTTTTTTTCTTCTTCACGCACCCCTGCTCCTCCTGCTCCTCTTCCTTCGCTCATCAACTCGCCGCACGCACGCCGACCAGCTCGCTCCCTCTTCCTGCCCAGCTGCTCGCCGCCGTGCCTACCTCCCAACCACCGTGTTCTCTCTCTTCCTCCTTTAATCGCCCCCTGAGTTCGTAGACGAAGAATATTAGTGACCGTTGTGCTGTCGTGTTCTTGTGTGCATTGAAAAGGTAAGCTAGCATGCTCAACCTTTCTTAAACTTGTAGAAACCTTTCAAAATTATATGCTAAGTGATTGGTGTGTTGGATGAAAACTTAGTATCATATTAGGTGGAGAACGATTTATTGTTTTGATTATTGTATCTTGATTGAATTGGATTTGATTATTTCATTGATATATTGTTCGCTTTATGATTCAAAAGATGTTATTGGAATTATGATTGATAGGTGTGCAATTGATATTGATATGGCTGAATTATGAATGGTTGTATGATTATTGGAATATAAGTTTGTGTGTAAATGACCAATATTATAAATAAAATAAATAAGTAAAGTATGAGGATACACGAGGATTATTTGGTTTGAGTCGCATCGACTCCACTTTATTTGGTTTGAGTCACATCGACTCCACTTCATTGCCCCACCGCATCGGTTTTAAGAGGGCTTGGCTCTAGTACTACTCTATTGGGTTAGCAATACTTAATAGGGGGTGTGCACACTTAAGGTCTAGTAGTCTTGTATGGTATGGTTTGGTGAGTTGGCAAAGATTCGGCTCACCCACGTATATAATAGTATGGTTTGGTGACTCGGTGAAAATCCGGCTCACCCACTTATCAAAATATGAATGGTATGGTTTGAATGAGTTGACAAAGACTCGACTCGTCCCACTTATAAAGATCGCAATGAATTTCTCATTAAAAATCGTAAATAATGACTTGGATTATATTATGAAATGTTATACATTTGTTGTAGAGATTGTGATACTTCTATTTTGGTGATTTGATTTGTCTTACGATTGGTTTATGTGATAATGTGCTAAGTGTGGTTTTCGAAAATAAAACTAAAACGTTTTCAAAATTCAGGTAAGGGTTTTGGTTTTCTACGAGTTGAGGTGTTAGCTTACTCAATTTCACTGACTTTTCAAACTGTGGTTTTTGTGTTTTAAATCCACCACAGGTATGAAGTAGATGGTGCATTGCGGGGATGACGACTCACTAGATCGTAGTTGAATCAAATAAAGCTTAGGCTTTAAGCTATAGACTATTGAAAATACTTAGACCATTTATATTTCGTATTTTGGATTTCGGATTGTTGTAATTTAATTTCGAATTGTAATAGATTAATTTAGACCATTAGATATTCATATTCTGGCTTTTGGAATCTCCTAGCATTCGGGTCTTTGACTTGAGTGCGGAGTGACACCTCTGAATTTCCTTATTTGTATTTCGGTTCGTGATAAAAATGTTTTTAAAAGGGAAAGGAAATTTGGGGGTGTTACATATTACTTCTACAATCATCCAAAGAACAAAGTTTTTGTGTCTCGAGATGCTGTCTTTTTAGAACATGAATTTATTTCTAAAAGACTGAGTGGGAGAAAATTTGGACTTAGTGAAAGAGGCCACAAATGCAAAATGAGGTACAGGGTGATTTACCAGAAGACATTCTTGAATCGTCTAACTGAGTGGTTCCATTCTCGAATACTGACCTAAAGTCACCCACCAGATTGATACTTAGGTATGATCGAGGATGATGGCGATCACTTTTTGCTTCTAAAAAGTAATGAGCCTGCAACCTACAGAGCAGTCATGACTGCACCGAATTCAGCTAAATGGCTAGAGGCAATGAAATCCGAGATAGATTCCATGTACGAGAATCACGTATGGAACTTGGTTAACTTGCCTGAAGGAACCAAGTTTCTTCAATGCAAATGGATTTTTAAGATCAAGAACGGCATGCATGGAAATCAGGATATTTTCAAAGGTAGATTGGTAGCTAAAGGTTTCACGCAAATTCATTGTTTAAACTATGACGAGACCTTTGTGCCAGTTGCAATGCTCAGATCTATTCGGATAACTATAGCGATTGTTGCTTTTCATGATTATGAGATATGGCAGATGGACGCTAAAACAGCCTTCCTAAATGGATTTTTGGAAGAGGAAGTGTATATGGCACAATCTGAGGGTTTTATAGATCCAAACAATCCTAAGAAAGTTTGCAAGCTTAAGAGATCCATTTATGGTTTTAAGCAAGCATCTCGGAGTTGGAACCATCGGTTCAACCATGTGATTAAACAAAATGGTTTCACGCGAAGTGTTGAGGAACCTTGTTCATATATGAAATTTAGTGGGAGTAAAGTAACTCTCCTAATCCTATATGTAGATGACATATTACTCATTGGGAATGATATCCCCATGTTTAAATCCGTTCAGGACTGGCTCGGGAAACATTTCCAGATGAAAGATTTAGGAGAAGCGCAACGCATCCTAGGTATTCGGATCTATAGAGATAGATCGAAAAGAATACTAACGTTAAGTCAAGAAACTTATATTGATAAGATTCTTGACAGGTTCAATATGAAAGACTTTAAAAGAGGTTTCTTACCTATGGGAAGTGGGATAATTTTGAGTAAATCTCAGTGTCCAACAAATCCTAAGGATATTGAATGCATGAAATCGAAACCTTACGCTTCCGCAATTGATTCGATCATGTACGCTATGATGTGTACGCGTCTAGACGTGTCATATGCTTTCAGTATGACAAGTCGTTACCAAGCCAATCCAGGCGAAAGCCACTGGATAGTTGTTAAGAACGTCCTTAAATACTTAAGAAGGACTAAGGACACGTTCTCAGTTTTTGGAGGGGATTCCGAGCTACGTGTAAAGGGTTACGCGGATGCTAGTTTCCAAACAGATCGAGATGATTCAAAATCTCAATCAGGATATGTTTTTATACTGAATGGTGGAGCCATATGTTGGAAGAGTACCAAGCAATCGGCACTACAACAAATCATCACTGATGCCACGAATTATGCCACGGGAATTTAAAATTCGTGGCATAATTTTACCTTGCCACGGGAAAAGTAAATTATTCCACATTCTTAAATTTAACGGGAGGAAAATATGTGGCAAATAATCACTTGTGCCACGAATTATGACCCGTGGCAAACAATTTCCCTTAAAAAGAATCACTCTAAATCTGAAAATTTTCAATACTAAAACTTAGGGTGCCATTGTAAAAAAAAAAAAAAAAAAAAAAGCAAAATTACAGAAAAATTAAACGCACAGACGCACGATTGTTCCAATGCTTTATGTCTGGCTCTGGGCTCCATTCAAATTTTGTTACAACCGCCGTACAATTGTCTGCCTTCCGCCTCTCCTCTAGACCTGTACAATGGGCGGGTTAGGGCGGGTTGGGGCTGGGCTTAGAAGGGTTGGGCTTTAAATGGGCAGTACAAAAATTGAAATGGGTAGGGTAGGGCCTAACCCATATCATGATGGGCTGGGTAGGGCTACCCATGGGCTACCATCATCATGGAACCGGAACCAAAGAACCACCGCAATCGCCGCGGCCACCACCACCACCACGAAGACCACCGTGAAGACCACCATTTTCAACACCATCGATGATTGCTGGAAGCAAATTTTGTCCTACATCAACAACCTCGACAACATCAACATCGCAATCCACCAAAACAACCTCCAATCTCTCTTCACTACCTGCAAACACCTCTTCTACGCCACCAACCGCCTCCTTTACTCTCTCCCCTCCTCCGACCAGCTATTCTCCCACCCCGACCTCCGTTTGATCGCCACCTCCATTCGAATCATCGGCCGCCTCTAATTTTGCCGACACCATCACCGATTCTCGCCCACGCTGCATAGGAGAGAGAGAAACCCTAGGAGAGAGAAGAAAGGAAAGAAAAGAAGGGTGATGCCGCGGCAGTCGCGCGACGGTGGCGGTGATGCCGCGATGGCAGGTGCGGTCGCGGATCGGTGGTGGACTGGTGGTAGCAGAGGAGAGAGAAAGTGATACAAAGAAATGTCGTGAATTATGTATTTCAGTTTTTTTTTTTTTGTTAAGTTAGTGTGGGCATTATGGGCCGTATGGGTTTTATAGGCAGCTCAGAATCCAACCCTTTTTTAAGCAGCCCAAATATGCCCTACCCAAATATGTAATAAAAGGGCTAAGCCCTATTATTAATGGGCTGGCTAAAGGGTCCCAATGGGTACGCAGCCCAATGTACAGGTCTACTCTCCTTCAAGCTGCCGATCTTCCCCTTCAATTCAATCCGGCCGGCAACGCAAACAGAATTTACTTCAATTTAATTCCAGCCCACAAGTTAATTTCAATTCAATACATCCGTTTAATTTGATCAAAGGTATGTGCAACTCAACCAAATTAACTTGTGGACTTTTATTGTGCATGATCTAATTGATTTTTGACATGGGTAAAATGTATTTCATGTGTATGTTTGTGAATCAATAGGTTTGCGTTGTGATTCGATAAGTTTGTTTTTCGTTCAGTTTGTGTTTCAAGTGATTTGGAAAGACGTTTACATCCTCATGCCCTGAATTTAAATTTGCTTCAACTCTTTCCGGATTATTGTGTGTATTAGACTTGATTGTTGTGGGAAATAAGAAAAAAGTTGTTGCGTGTGGTTAGTCTTGTTGGTGCTTGTTGTTATTGTTGTATGGTCAGTCTTGTTGATGCCTGTAGTTATTGTTATTGTTGTTATTGCTGCCTATCAATTTTTAAGTTGCTGTAAATTGTTGCTTGATATGGCTATGTAATATCCTCTTTATTTGCTGTAAATTGCTTGAAAATTAAACTTCACTCCAAGACCAGCTTTGATTGAGCAAATTCATAGTGTGGAACTGGCTTTTAGATATGCAAAATCTTATCGGATCATGATCTAACTAGTACCATTAGAAAGCTACCTTCAAGTCCTTAATTATGAACATAAATTTCACCCATTTCTGTTATATGTAAAGGAGATGTGAGTCCTCAAAGTTTAGCTCTATAATCTGAAGCTTCTACTGATTTTCTCCTGGGCAGCATGTCTTTAAACTTAAACTGCAAATTTTTGAGAGCTCTTTTAGTATTAATTCCAGAATCATGAGTTACTTTAATCTCCTATCTTTCCAAAATGGTATTGAACATAGAAAACGGACTTCATTTGATCATTCTATGGGAGAAAACCTATACCTCTGAAGTCTTGTATACTATTAAGCTCTTATCATTTTCTTATTGTGTATTTTAGTCCAAGTCTGGTGAAACGTCTCTTAGTTTTCGTTCCTAGATTAAACATCATTCTACGGTTCATTTATCCTCAACCAGATAGCAATTGGTCCAAAACACGAGCATCTAAAATGACAACTTTGTGCTCGATCTAAATCTGAACTTCATGACTGCCATTCTCGCGCACTGCTTCTTGATTGCAGACATCGTAACTCTATGATCAGGTTGCCTTAGGAGACTCATGATATATCAAATCGAAGCTAGAGATCTTAGATTTAATTTTTTTTAAAAAATAAGTCAAAAACTCAACCTGGTTAAGGAGGAATTGATCATTGAATGATATCAGATAAGGAATCTAGCTAGCAAGTTGTGCTTTCTGCAGCAATGACTTTGAACCATCATATAATATACCTCATAGATTCGACGGAGTCTTAAAATATGTAATAATTGAGAGCTTATTTACCTCTAATTTATCGAGTTGGCTCACTCATTATGCGAACCAAACTTGCAACACAATTTTCTCATATAAGCAATTACTGAAACAGAGCATTTCAGAATTGTGCCAATGCGGAAATGCATTGTGGACGTAGAAAACCTTATCTGATGAAGCTATAACTTATAGCATTGGATATCTAGCTTTCCGAACTTCAATTTGAACATAAAGCTTGCTAAAAAAAAAATCTCTGACCTATGAGATACGCCCCCTCAAATCCAAGCCATAAATTTTACATATTCTGAATTTGTCTTTGTTGTGAGCTGTGGTAAATAATAAACTGGCGCTAAACCAGAAGTTATTTGAATGTAAATCCAATTCCATTGTTTAATATAATATCTTATGATGTCGCCACGAGCAGCCAATCAAACTCAGTCGAGGACAGTGTCTTACCTTCTAAAGCAGATCACCTGAGATTGGTATCACTGGTACAATCTAGTTATTAATAATCTAGGTCGTAGTTTTTATTGGGGATTATTTTGGAACTAAAAAAACCAGTTGTAAATAGATTAGCCTAAAGTGATCCTCGGCCCGAGAGAAGCTCGGTACAGCTCATCTTCAAGCAGCTTTCCACCTCGACTAATTTTGGGTTTTTGCAATAAAGAATTCTGAAAGGGCACCTGCAAGGGGCAACCTCAGGCGGAGTAGCAGGCGTGCAAGAGGCACTCTGTTTTTCTTCCTCTTTTGATACTTTTTGTGGAAGATAATTTAGAATATAATTAGTTTATATTTAATTAGTTACAACTAGTCTAAATATCTGTGTTAAGGCTTATATAAGCACAGCTTGTCGATAAAGGAAAGCAGAACTTTTTATAAGAAAAACCTCTTAAGCAAGTTTGCTTAACAGTTAGCCAAAATCTGAGTTTATCAACCTAAGTGTTTAGGAGCCTTAGTTTGCGAGACTCTCAGTGCTAATATCCATTGATCAAGTGATCGTGGTGTGAAGCTATCTCCTTCAAGAGGATATTGTTTGATTAGCTTAGCTAATTTCAGAGAGTATTCTAATTTCTGACTTTGTTTCGATTATCTCTATAATCGAAGGAGAGGCAGATCATATCTCTGTTCTTCGATTCTCAGTCTTTCAAACAATAACCAAATTAAACTTGCAATTCCATATCCTCAAAGACAGTATTGCTTTTAAGACATAATCCTTCTGATTGATTGTCTAAATTGCCAAAATCACCTCAACCGACGTAGTCGACATCATCTTAGCTTTCCAAATTGGTATGGCACACAAAAAATTAAGCTTCATTTGAACCTCCTTAGGGGCTCTCAAACCTAACTGCGCAAATCTGAATGTTGCTGAAGAGTCAAATTTGTGTGCCAAATAATACACCAGTAATTGTTTCGTTAAAAATGGAATTTTCAACTGAATGTTTGTGCGCGCGCTGCTTGATTTGAATTAATCCAGTATATAGTTTGACATGTAGTTGATAGTTTCGTCAAGTTTATCTATAGGTTCACATTGGAGCTTGTCCCAAATAACAAATTTTGCTTATTTTTTAGCATCAAGTCATATTTACACATGGATAGTTCGGATATTTGTGGAGTTTGATGCAGATGGAGTTCCCATTGCTGAAAATGCATCTTTGTATACTTTCTTCCTCGGGGAACAAGTTTGAAACCGAGCCGTCTGTCCTATACAAGTCAAAGGTTGGGATGATTTTGAGACCGAAACACTAGATCACTTGTGGAGCTGCGTTACGGTATGTAATACATTTTATCTAAAAACGTTTTCTCCTCTATAATACAACTTTCTTTAACTATACATGTCTTTTCGTAATGTAGAAGATATGTGAGTTTGATAATCCCGATTTAAGAAGAGAAGGGGCAATGAAGCATGCTAGAGCTTTGTTTAGAGATAGTAGGCATAAATTAAGATAAAAAATTGCAGCTAATAACAAACAGTGGGAAGCAAGACTCTTGGAAATGCTTAAGAGTCATATATTTAGTTCATCTCATTAAGGTTAGTAAAATTGCTTCATTCTTTTGTATGCTGGCCTGCTGGGTATTGATACAAAATGGGGGAGCTTGATTTTTCTCTTTTCGGGTCACTTCATTCAAATTGAGTCTAATCTTCAGATTCTGCATGGAGGGTGATGTTTTGGTGTTAGTTTCATGGAGGGTTGGTTTGTCAAGGATAATACATATTTAATGTCTTTTGTTTCCTTTAGAAATGATCATTGTTTCTTTTTCTCTGGAGGTGAATTATCTGGACAAAGTAGCTATTGGCGAGCCACGAGTTTGAAGCATGTCGATGTTTATTGGCATCATGAACTATTTTCTTATTCTTGTTTGCCTACAAGTATAGCATGTATGATTTTTTTTTAAGGGATCCCTTTGGATTCTAGAAAGTACATCTCGTGTATTTATTCACACTTCTCTTTCAATAATAAAATTTGAATTGTATCATAATCGATCTCTTGATTGTTTATTTACTTTATTAAACGAATGGTACAAATTGTTACATAATATTTATTTCTATTGATGTCAAGAAAATTGTCTATTTAGCCACGACATTTTTACTTGTGGCTACTGAAACGTACAACCATTGGAAAATGGTCATTGCCACAGACATTTTGTCTAGGTTGTGAAGATAATAGCCACGTATTTGCCACGAATTTTCTTGTGGCTGGAGAATGTGTTAGCCACGGGAATAATTTCTTGCCACGAATTTTCATGTGGCTATAATTCGTGGCAAGAAGACTTATATATGCCAGAATATAGTTTTTCCTGTGGCAATTTCCTTGCCAAGATCACTTGTGCCACGGGTGCCCAAAATCAAAATTCCCGTGGCAAAGTAGCATAGCCACGGGAATTTAACACTTTTGCCACGGATTTTAATGTAGCACAAGTGATGAATTGTTGTAGTGCGGTGACTGCGGATTCTACAATGGAGGCTGAGTATCTTGCAGCATCAGAAGCTGCAAGATGCAAAAGAGGCAGTACTCAAGTGATGAATTGTTGTAGTGCGGTAACTAGTTTGGATCCGACAGTTCCTGGAAGGATTATCAATAGTCTCTACAGCAGCTGATCCTATTGTAGTCTATTACGATAATAGTGGAGCAATAGTTCAGGCTAAAGAGCCTAAGTCTAGTGACAAATCTAGACATGTACTCAGGAAGTTCCATGTAATTAGAAACTTCGTGGAATGAGAAGATATATCGATTTGTAAGGTTAGGACAGACGATAATATCGTTGATCCTTTAACCAAGCCATTATCACAGGCTAAACACAATGGTCATATTGCCTCGATGGGTTTGAGGCGTATGCCTGACATCTGTTATATTATATGTTGTAATAGTTAATAAGTGTATTACCTTTTACATATATGATAATTGAATTCATCGTTTTAAGTTTTATTAAACTTTTATTAATTCAGTTTTAATTCAAATTCTGAATTATTATATATATGATCTGTTGATTCCTAATAGGTCGTGGAGACGATTTGAACCCTATTAAGTGAACAGGATTAACAGTGTATTTTGTCTCTAATCATAAAATGAAGTGACGTCTGAATTAACTAGATGTAAGTCGGTTGATGACTAGTTCAATATTCATGGATTCATAGAGATGAATAACCCAATTACATAGACACACTGTAGATGACACTGTATTAGACATTTGACCAATTATAGAACCTTTGTTCTGGTCGTGGCAAGATAATCTATATTATTCCTTTTAGTCGATTCTTTTGACATGAGATCGTTTGTCTAAGTTTATATAGCAGGCGATGACTTTGATTTATGTCCTAAGTCGTGTCGTAAAAGGAGGCTAAAAGGACATCTATTGGGTCATAACCACCTATAAAAGAAAATAAGTCAAAGAAATTGTCCACCCACGTCAGGGTATAATATATTTGGGCCACTCGAGGAATTATGACTGGAAATGTGTGGCCACGCTCGGAAGAGATCTATGATAGATATTCCGGTCAGACAGTCATAATTCAGATCGAGAAAACCACTTTTGATAATTATCCAATGCAAGTTCGACTTGAAATATATTTCGCATTGAGTGGGAGATATAACGGATAAGAAAATCGGTAACACATGACTTATCTCGGACAAGTGGGAGATTGATGGAGTTGGTGTCCTCCGACAATAATGCGTTGACTAATTAAATCTAATTAGGAATAAACCTGGGATATATTGAATATACTAAGTCAGTTGGTTAACGTAAATTGATAATGATTGCCTGGCTAGAGTCTGACGTTATTGTCGTTTGACGGCGGTAATCAACATCCCTCTCGGTCACACTAATAAAGATAGTTTTTCCAAAGGATAATATTTGTATTTAATAAAATATAATATAAACCCTAATGTTTCAGTTAAAAAGTTAACAGATTATATCAGATAGTGTTTTATGAGTTCGGAACTTAGGTCGAATATTATGGTTTTCGTGTGAATTGTCAATATAGACAATTGGCCAATTAAATTACAAATAGTTGTAATTTTAGCTAAAATGATGTAATTAGTAATTATTATATAGTGATATAATAACTAATTAACACTTAAAAAAATAAGTGTACAAATTATACCAAATTGTAACATAAGATATTTAGGTGTATAATTAGTAAGGGCAAAATAGTAATTTGGATTACCACTAGTATATATACTAGTATTTGATGGTCAAACATAACAACACCATCATTTTTACAAAAACATAAGTTAATTTTAGAGAGAAAATTAAGAGAAAACCTCTCTTTTCTCTTAAAAATTCAGCCAACATCCAAGACCATCAACATCAAGTTTTCTTCATTGCATGTCAATAAAAACTTGATCAAAACACTTATCTAAGCCTAGTATATCATTAGCTAATCTGTTGGCTAATTATATATAAGGTTTTAGGGTTAACATCTCATAAAACTAGTCCATTTTGTGAGATTTTTAGAGAGCTTCTTTGGTGGATCAAGGGAAGAGGTTTTCTAACTTGGAAACTCAAGATTAAGGAGGAGGATCCCCATTAATTTACCGCATATTATACTGTGGTCCCCGGACCACAATGTGCATCGTGGTCCGGGCCACGTGGCGGGTTCTGATTGGGCGGAGGAAAAAATAAATAAAAACTAGCTAAAATTTGAGCTAAAGCGCAGATTTCTCCAGCTAAAATCCCCGACATCCTTTCTCTCTCCTTCTTTACTCAATTTTTTCCCCAAATTTATTTTATGGCAAATCCCTCGGTATCTTTGGATGGCGGAATGATTATTCAGCAAGATTTATTTGTTGATGGTAAATTTACTACTCTTTATTTTTATCATGATTTTCGCAATTTTTTTAAATTTCGTTAAATTTATGAGTTGATTTTTTTGCGGGATTTCCTGATTAGATTTTAAATAAAGATGTTTTTCATGATTTTTTATTAGAGTTGGATAGGTTTAACCTTGTATAAATGAGTTAATTATTGAGAATTTGATGGAATTGAGGTTAATTTTGAGTGTTACAGTAATTATTTGATGAATTAGAAGTGATTTGATTTGTTGTTGATGAAGTAGAGATGAATTAGAAGTAAGATCCATAGGTTTGCCAGTCGGTATCCATATGGCTGGTAGTCAAGATTCATATTGTTTTTGCAGCTGAGTCATGGATGTATGAAGACATAGCTATGTATATTTATTGGCATGGTCATGGATGCATTGTGGTAGTTGTGATTTATGGCTTACTTATATTGCTTTGTAGGGAATGCAGAAACTGTGGTAGTTGAGGCAAAAGAGTCTGAAGTCTTTGGGCTTGAGATGAAATCTGATGAGGAAGCATATGATTTATATAACAACTATGGTTTTAAAATTGGTTTTAGTATTCGAAAAAGTGAGACGAGGTACAAGGCTGACAATACAACCTTGATTACGAGGCTGATCTTTTGTTGGAAGGCAGGTGGGAAGATGAATAAAGGTATTCATGATAAGGTATACACTAAAAGAGATGAGAGAACTGGGTGTAAGGCTTGTATTCGGTTTGATATTGATAACAAAGGCGTATGGAAGGTTACCTCGCATAAGATGGAATGCAATCATAGTATGTGTCCTCTAGAACAACGTCATCATCTACGTTCTCATAAGAAACCAAAGCAGGAAAACATTGATTTTATAAAGTCTCTTGTGGATCATGGTGTCACTGTGGCTGATGCTATTAGAGTTTTTAAAGCTCTAAAGGGGGGTTCTCCATTTGCTGGTTTTACTGTAAGGGATATCTATAATAAGGTTGGTATGGATAAAAGGAAAATGATAGATGGATGTGATGCTAATACAATTTATCCAGATTTTTAAAAAGAGGCAGTCTAATGAGTCCGACTTCTACTATGACCTGGAACTTGATGAGGAAGTGTAGACACCCGACTTGGGGGCTTCCCTTTTTATAACGCTCGATGATGAGATGGATGGTGGACACCGGTGAAAGGTTTCGATTACCAACGCATTCGACCCCATAGTCTCGGCCCAAATATGAAGAGGGAAGCCTGATGTTTAGCCCGTTGGTCTTAGAGGGCCCCTTATTGTTTATTTGAATGTCATTTTAGGCCGTTGACCACAAAATGCCACCCATTTTGCCCATTAGTCATCTCGGCCCAATGTCATACGTAATGCATATGGTGATAATGTCCAGGCCCATTCTGGCAACTCCTTGGCAACCTCAGCGGGCTGTATTTTCACGGTCTTTATGTTGGTTGACCAAGTCTTTCTTCATCATTATCTTTATCAATTCATAATCAGCTTATAATTAGAGATAATTGAAGATACATGGGAGCAAAAGATAGGATAGCATTCAGTTGGCAACTGGAGACCTTGATTGTGTTTTCCATGGACTCTTTGATTAAAAGATAAGATTGATCCCACTTTGCTTCCCCTCCAAGCATGAGCCGGCTGTTTATACTCTCCAAAACCCTATACAATTTCCTATATATATGGCCATCATTTCTTTAGAAAAGGGGACGACAATACTAGCTACAAAAGAACTTATCAGCTTACCCTTTCCTAGTCCTTGTTCTCACAATCTTAAGAGCAAGAGCATAAAAAACTTCCTTTATACAATACACGTACATCACATATTCGTAGAGACACCCACGATAGCGAGGTCACCGCGGCGAAGGTTGAACTTAGATCGTTGGGCGAAGTATCACAAGAGGCTCGAAGACAAGGGTTGGGCGCGTTGGTATACGAAACCGAGATCCACAAGTATGTCCACCTGAGGGCCTCTTACCTCTTTTAAATATTCGAAAGCCGAGTAATCTCGTTGTTTCTGTTTTTTTCTACTAGCTTTCGTTTTGTTTCACAGTATGATCTTACTAGCAATGTTGGTCCTTTTATTCATGTACAATGACATGCCTTTTATTCATGCGCACATGGTGTTTTGGTCAGTAGCTAAAGCATGATTTGACTCTTAGAGAGTGGACCACTATAATAGTAGCATACGCATGCTTGCTTTTTGTTTGAATTTATGATTTGTGTCGGTTGTTTCTGTGCACACTACTTCATTTCGTTTCCCTTTGTTCTTATATTCACGTAATTAATTTCATACGTACGTAATTGCATGCTACTTGCTATATGATCCGTCGTCGGTTATGAACTTTATATTTATCTTGGATCAATTAGTAGAGGCCGTCTTAAGACGGGCGATTTGGGTGCCTAACACCTTCCCGAATCGTACCTTGCAAATGACCCATTCTAGGTTCGTAGGATCCTATAAAAATCCTGCTGGCGACTCCAATTCCATATAAAAAATAGCGAGACCCAATCGGTCCACCCCCAGGCCGGTACGGTATCTCACAGGAAGGTACGCATTGCAGTCTGTTTTGGCGTGAAGGAAGGATGAAGCAAGATTATGAGGAGTTTGGAGATTCTATAGGCCACGATACCACTTATCGAACGAATCATCACGATATGATATGTGCTCCATTCGTTGGTATTAACCACCATTGTAAGAACGTGATGTTCGATTGTGGATTCCTAGTAAATGAGAGAACAAAATCATTCATTTGGTTGTTTTGCACTTTCTTGAAGTCTATGGCAGACATACCTCCCAAGACGATTATGACTGATCAGTGTGCTGCAATGGCAACTACAATTGTTGTAATGTTTCCGACTTCTCACCATAGATTGTGCAATTGGCATATCATTCAAAATTCGAAGACTAATATTAAGGGTCTAAGGAGCAAGGAAGGTTTTAATGATATGTTTAGCTACTGCTTGATGCATTACGACACAAAGGCTGAATTTAATTTTTATTGGGACAGGTATGATCTATTTCAACTTTTACTTAGTAAAGCATTTATGAAACCCGCTTAATGTCTATGGTCTTTCAGTTTTAATGTCTCACTTTTTATATTATGGTCCCCATGCTTCTTTGCAAACATGAATGCCGTGGAAACAAATGGTTGAAACGGTTATATGGACTTAGGGGAAATGGTGTCCTGCTTTTTCAAAGGACTACTTTTATGGTGGCATCTTATCCTCACAAAGGAGTGAGACAACTAACAAGTCTGTATTGGAGAGGTTGCACAAGACTGCTGCTTTGTGCGATTTCTATAATTGTTTTGAGGCGGTTATATCTGAATGGAGGAGTTAAGAAAATGGTGAAGATTTCGATAATTGGCGAGGTCAACTAGAGATGGCATATGGTAGTATACAAAATCTTATGCATGCTAGAGATATATACACTGGGGAAGTGTATTTGATGGTTGAGGCATAATTTATAAAGGCAATTGCATGCTACAATAAATTAATCGAATCAGATTCTTCATTGTTTAGCTACTTCATTTGGCTTGAAGGCACTGATATGATTAGGCATATAGTGAATTTGTAACAACCCTAAATTTTGACAACTTAAAAGTAAGAAAACAAAGAATTGTTATGCCGTCGTTGCCTAGGCCACTGCCTACCAAGGCAACGGCAAGGCTTATTAAAATAGACTTCTGAAAAGAAATAACAAGTGTCAGTGGAAGACTTGTAGCCAAGATTACAATTCGAAAACAAACCGAATGAAACAAATTACAATCGTTCATAAAATCCAAATGTTTGATGAATTATTCTAAAATCCCATGCCATACAACGACATCCAAGTCGACAATCAATCACCTTCAAGACCTGTCAACTGCGCCATTATATTAATGACACAGGCCCAAGAATAGGGTAGGGACAAACCCAAATAAAATTAACGTCAGCTCAGGCTGAGTAAGTAGGTTAAACAAATCCAAATAAATATGATAAGGTAAAATTAAGATACGCGCCTTAATGGCGTGTAGCTGTCAATCAAAGAAACGAACCATGCGAAGAAACAAGGAAATGACGCAGAGGCGCCGAGCACGAGTCGTGCGAAACTGGGCACGAGTCGTGCCCAGATCAAAGACCGAATCTCACGACTGAAAGGTCACAAATTCGCTAGGTTTATTATTTTGCTTTCGAGTATTCTTTTCATAGTAAACGTATAGGGCCTTTATAAGGTCTCTACATTGGACAAGGGTCCTACCCCAAACTATCCCACATTGCTGTGGCGTAAATGTGGTGTGTTAATTCGGTTGATTTAGGCGCCTTAGTGTCTATTTGAACATGGTTTTATCGTGAGTCGTAGACCAAACCACTCGGAGTATTTTTGGAGATTATTCATTGGTTTTACGAGTTTTTGGCGGCCTTAGACCCTTTTGGTGAATCTCGGACAATACTAGGGGATCAAGCTACAAATTGGAGCAAGATTCGAGGAGAAGATAGCTTGACGACATTCAGAGAACCAAACACCATCACCTCCGACGTCATTGGATCATAACTCTCCAACTATAAGATATTTTCCAGAAATTCCAAGTGGAGAGGAAATTTCATCGTCTTAGCTTTCCAACGATATATTATGAGCTCAAAATGAAGTACGGAGGTGAGAGTTATGCCCGTTCGAAGATTGCCCTGCGCACAGTCACTCGACTCGAGGACCATAAACCTCGACTCGAGGACGATAATCTCGACTCGAGGATTACCTCCCTCGAGTGGAGGAGAGTTTACAGGACGGGTATTTAGAAGGACAAGATCCTCGACTCGGGGAGGGTGTTCCTCGAGTCGAGGATTTCTTCGCTCGACTCGAGGATCCTCGAGAATCCCTCTCCTCGAGTCGAGAAACGGAGCTTCCGGAAAGCTTCCTGGAGAATTTTGACGGTTTATTTGTGCCTAAATATCTATTTTGTCTTCTAGTGTTTTGTACTTATCTTGAATAAAAGGGGCATGAAACCCCTCCCTAGTGACTAATCACCCTTTCATTATATTTTTGTATGTTGTTCTTAGTTTTAGAGAGAGAAACTCAAGGAGATTTAGCATTTTCATTATGGTTTCCATCTCAAATATTATTGTAATAATTAGTATGGGAGACTAATCTCCTTCCTAGACTCTTGGTGTACTAAAATTCTTCATCCTATGTATTAGTAAGTATTTTTCTCTCTAATTTGCCTTTAATTACATTATAATTAATTCCTTGTTCTTTAATGCATGATTTATCCTTGTTTTATCTAATTAGCTACTAGATTAGACTTGGGTATTTCATATGTTTGGTTGATAATTGGTGGTCCTTGATTATTAACCCTAAAGGAAGCAACTTTCACATGATTAGTGTCGCGGTTGCGGTTAATTAGTGATTTGGGAATTAATTAGGCAACTAATAGATTAGATTTGATTAGTGTCGCGGTTGCGGCTAATTAGATACTAATTTGGGTTGTTCTCAATCTTTTATTAGTCCTTGCTCTTCATGCCTTTGGTTGTGATTTGTTTGAGTGGTCACTAGACAAATTAGGACTAAAAGGAGGGGAATTTGGTAGCGGTTGCTCAAATTCCCCATAAAAGAGGATTAATTGGTTAAAACCGGGATTGTTGATGAATTGGTAATATTAGAGAGAGGTAAAACTTACTATACTAGGGTGTTAGAAGAGATTATCACCGAGAGTCGCTTTAATCAACTTGATATCTCGTTTATTTCGCTTTAATCCAACTTTCGAATCAAAAACCCCCCATTTAATTGTTTTGTTTATTTCGTTTTAGTTTTTCCGCATTAGAATTGCATATTAGGCTATCCCTCTTCCTTGTGGATACGATACCCACTTACCCTTGCTAGTTTAGTAGGAATAGTGGTAATTTGACTAGGAATAACGACTTTCTAGCTTGTCAAATTTGGCGTCGTTGTTGGGGAAGAGGCGTTTTTAGTCTTTTTGCTATTTTTGTCTGGTTTTTGTACTTATTTGTTTTTGTTTTTGTAATTCTTGTATGTTTTTGTGTCGTTATAGTCTATGTTTGTATAGACCATCATCAATGGTCTAGTCCCATGTGATTTTTTTTGTTCTTGTGTTTTTGTAACTATTTTTTTTTTAATTTATTTATTTGTGATTTATGGATAATTACTATTTTGCTCAATTGAATGATGAACCTTTTCATATCTATCATTCTCGACTTGAGGAACTTGATAAAACTTCTAATGTTTTCTGCGGGTTGGACTTAAATTGGATTATTTTGAATGGTATAAATTTTGAAACCCGAGATTTGGTCGATGATATGAGTAATGGAAAACTTTGTGACATGGATTCTTGTGAGATTTGGGAGTTTTGGCACTTCATGGCTTATCAATGTTCACAAGTTGCGGATTTAGAAATCCGAGAGCAAGTACAAAGTTCTCTACATGATACCCAAGATTTCAATTGGTCTCAATTTAATGATGAACCCTTTCATGAGTATTTTTCGAGATTAGAAACTTTTCTTGATTATCTTGGTTGTCGTGGTCAATTTTATTCTGATTCTGAACTATGTGATATTGTCAAAAAGGGTATGAATCATGAAACTTGGAATTTGGCATTGTATATGAGTGATGAAAGACTTTCACAAATGTCAATTGATAAGTGTTTTGATTTCTTTAAATTCATGGCCTTTCAATGTTTTGAGGTGGATGTAAATGCTCCACCACCCTCTTATTTGATGAGCAATGATGAGTTTCAGGAGGCTGAGGAAAATATTTTTGTCAATTTTGAGTTTAAAGGAGTTTTTGACCCGCACATTCCAAGAGTGAGCATGATGCTATTCAATTGAGAGAGGAGCTTGTCTTTTGTGAAGATGATGATAATTATGTGAATTGCAATGAGTCTTCTTCCTCTTTGATTGTACCGACTTTGTCCATTGATCTTGAGATTGTACCATTGGAAATTTTGATGATCTCACATTGACTCATGATTTAAATGTTGATATATCTTTTAATATTTCTTTGAACAACACATTAGAGGAGTCAGGGAGTCTTGTACTTTTAAAGAAGATTGGGAGTAGAGAGATAATGACCAAATCCATATGCTTAAACCCCAAACCCCCTTGGATTAATTACCATCATTCTTCTTTACTTCATGTCCCAAACTTGTCTAATCATAAGCCTAAAGATGATGACTTAGAAGACAATTATGAGCATAGAGGTCCGAAAAATCCTTCTTCATGATTTTGCCTTTATTGTTTATGCATTGTTGTTTGCTAATGTTTTCTATTGTCACTTTTTTGAGATGTATTCCATATCATTCGACAAGCTTCTAAGAGCGTTGAATTGTTCCGCTCTTAATTTTTGGTGTGGGTAATTCTAGGGTGATTCCCTAGCATGAGTCCAGCCAACGACATTAAACAATGGCGCTACTTGGGAGGCAACCCAAGCTTATTATTTTATTTGGTTTTCTTTGTTTTTGGTGTGTTTGTTTTCTTCATTTTCTTAGCTTGTGACACTTGCCATCCATGATGAATGCCAAGGTATGAATACCACTATTCTTTACACTTTTTCCCCATCTAATTTCTAACCAAGTCGCTCCTTCACCCCTTTTTGTCCCATGTTTTATACCATCTCTCTTCATATTTCCCCACCCGTTTGTTCCACATGCTTGTTTGTCCCAAACCATCTCCATTTTGGCCCCAAACTCACAAAGTTATTACAAAATGGCCTATTTTGTTTTGGTTATTTGGACAACTATTGTAGTGGGGTCATTATGCTCCAACAAACACAAGAGGGAGATGGAAGTTTCGTAAGGTGATAGGAGGCGACATATTTTGAGGAAGACGGGGGTTGTGAGATGAGAGCGTGGCTCTTCTACCGGTCTTTTGACCATGAGCCACTTGTTTTTACGGTAATCGAGGGAAATGGAGCTCACACGAGGTATGTTTTCTTTCCCCTTAACTTGTCTCTTTCTCATGATTCTAACCACCACTCCCCACCCGTTTCACTAACTTGTTTCTATACCATCTCTCTTTGTGCCCCGCCGCGTTTGCTTCCCCCGTTATTCTTATTCTACCCACCCCATTTTACCCCTTAAACCAATAAAATAGCCTTGTTTGGTTTATTTTGGTTGAGTTGTTTTTGGATGGTTTGTTGTTATTGGAGGATGACGCGTTGTTGATATCGTTCATAAGGGAGATGAAATAGTGAGACGAGGGATGGATTTATTTTCGAGGAAGATAGGGGAGTGAGGTAGAGTGAGTGTCTCTTGTCCCGAGAGCCTGTCATTTCCTTATTTGATGAGATGAGACCATTTGTTCTTTGTTCCTAGTTGTATGGGATGGTGAGTGGATGAGTTGATGATACTCCCCCTACCTAACTCGTTGTTGCCAATCTTTTGGTTGGTGTTGGTTGTCATTGTGGGCAATGACGAGGTTCAAGCATGGGGGAGACGCTTGGCATGATATTGTAATTCGGTTTGGCATTTGTCACTTTGTTTGTAATATAGGTGTGATGTTCTTTTCCGTTTGCAAAAAAAAAAAAAAAAATGGTAATCCATGGCGGGCGACATAAGAAGAGGAGTTGGGGCGTAACGGGTTAGGATCACTACGGGAGTTATACGAAGGTTCAGTGATAGGAATTGGTGGTCATAGGTTAGAAATCCTCTTACATTGTGATGATAGGGGCGCCGGTGGATTGATAAGAGGTGAGTTGTGCTCGATAGCTTCATTTCAAGCATGACTTTGAGGGAGTCGTTGAGCCAAGCATGGGGGAAACGTGGTGTGTGTTAGTTTCCCCTAACTTAAGAGTGTGTGAGAAGGGAGGATAAGATGGTTAGAGTTGGGGTGTTGAGCATTTCATCCACTCCAATACTAACTAGCACCTTTTGAGTGTTTTGATGGCTTGCGATTCTTTGTTTTGGAGGAGTTTGAAGGTTGTGACTCACCCTGTGCTATAAGAGAGACCTAGGTGTTAAGTGTGGAGAATTAGATAACTCGAGGATGAGTAATCGTCTAAGCATGGGGGAGTTTGATGTGGCGTAAATGTGGTGTGTTAATTCGGTTGATTTAGGCGCCTTAGTGTCTATTTGGGCATTGTTTTATCATGAGTCGTAGATCACACCACTCGGAGTATTTTTGGAGATTATTCGTTGGTTTTACGAGTTTTTGGTGGCCTTAGACCCTTTTGGTGAATCTCGGACAATACTAGGGGATCAAGCTACAAATTGGAAAGCAGCTGTTAAATAAAAAGAGCTAAATGAAGAGAGAGAAAGTGGTAGAGAGAGAAACTCTAATTCTCCAGAATTAGGGTTTCGAATACATTGTACGGATCAATTCAAGATTCTTAGCTATGGCGAGGGGTAAGAATTCCAGTAACAAAAAACGTAGGAATAATAAGAGTAAGAGCAAATCTAAGCAAAATTCCCACAAAAATGATGAGGATGTAGCCCAATTTCACAAGAAGCACCCGACATCCAGGGATGTGTTGAAGACTAAATCGATGAATGAGATCCAACCTATACCGCCACTGAATATGTCGGATGATGAGAGCTTGCTTGATGAAGAGGATAAAGCTACAGAACCTGGCGGTGGTGATCATGAAGTAAACCCAGAAATGGGTGAAGAGGACAGTAGCAATTGGACCGAAGTGCAAGGATGGAAGCAAGGGTCTGGTACGAAGAAGCAAGATTCTGCAACCAAGCCTGTAGTTCAATTAACACCAGAGGACATTAAGGAAGGTATTTCTTATTGGTCTACTGCTTTGATTTGTTATGTTCTAGGAGCCAATCCCTCCTTTGATGTAATGGAAGGGTTTCTATGGAGAATCTGGGGAAAAAAAGGGTTGGATAACATAGCAATTTTGCCTGGGAATCTGTTTGTAGCGAGATTTAAGTCTATTGAAGAGAAAACTAGGATTTCAAAAGGGGGTTATCATTTGTTTGATAATAAGCCTCTGATAATCAAAGAGTGGACTCCGGATATGGACTTAACTAAGGAACAAGTGAAAACTGTACCGATTTGGATTAGATTGTGTAATCTGCAATTGAAATATTAGGGAAAGAACAGTTTACATAAAATGGCTTCGGTTGTAGGGAAAGTGATTAAATGTGATGCAGCAACAGAAAATAAATCCAGATTAGGCTATGCAAGGATTCTGATTGAAGTAGAGGTTAATCAGAAATTCCCTGAGGTGATAGAGATTATAGAGGGGAATAATAAGGTGGATGTTGTGATTGAATATGAATGGAAACCGGTGGTGTGTGATGTCTGTAAGGGTTTAGGACATGAAACTCAACATTGCAGGAAGAAGCAGCATAGAGATGGAAAGAAAAAATCTATGATGATCTGGGTCCCAAAGCCTAAACAGGTTATGGATAATGAGCCTAAACAGCCTGAGCAGACTATGAATGCAAAGGTTGTTCCTACACCAGTTAATCACACAGTGGCTCCTATGTATACTACTCCTGAAGTTGGGCCAATAGCTAGACCCTCCACTAGCAGACCTGTGCACAGGCAAGTGGTACTTACTACAGGTATGGCGCATAGAAGTTTTGGATTGTTGGGATGTCAGAGCATTACTGGCTTGGGAATGCCCAGTTTTGCACAGGTGTTGCAGGGATCAAACATCATGGATAAGAATGGAGAAAGTGGAGAAATTGGGAAAACTAGCCATGATCATGTTGATCATGGCTAGTTTAGGTTTTTGGAATATTAGGGGGCTTAACAAATCCAGCAAACAAAAAGAAATAAGGAAATTCCTTAACAATAATAAACTGGGTTTGTTTGGCCTTCTGGAAACTAAAGTGAAGCCAGGGAATATTTCCATGGTTCACTTTAGTATGTGTGATGGTTGGTCTGTGGTTACTAATTCTTCCTCACATCCTGGAGGAAGAATCTGGTTGCTTTGGAATCCAGATAGCTTTGAGGTGAATGTGGTGAGAGTTTCTTCACAACTCATCCATAGTATGGTAGAGAATAAGCAAAACAAGGATAGGTTCTGGTTTACAGTTGTGTATGGTTTTAACAATCAGTATGATAAACTTCAGCTTTGGCAGGATTTGAGGAGTATTAGTAGGAGTATGTCTGAGGCTTGGGTAGTAGGGGGTGACTTTAACAGTGTTCTACATCCTAAAGATAGACTAGGGTCAAAAATAAGTCTATCTGAAATTGCCCCTTTTCAAAGTTGTGTACAAGACTGTGGGTTACATGAGATGAATTTTCAGGGAGCTTATTACACTTGGAATAATAAGCAACTTGGGGATAGTAGGGTCTGCAGCAGGATTGATTGGATGTTACATAATGATGAATGGATCCACAAATATACTAGATGCATGGCATATTTTCTTCCTGAAGGCATTTTTGATCACTGCCCATGCATAGTTCATATATACGGAGAAAGGAAAAAGGGAGCTAGCAGGTTTAAATACTTTAATATGTGGAGCAAGGCCCCTTCCTTCATGGACACAGTCAAAAGGGTGTGGGAGAAGAGCATCACTGGCACCAAAAGCTACCACTTGGTTAATAAACTCAAGACTCTAAAGACTGAACTTAAGAAAATCAACAGGGAATGTTTTGCTGATATTCAAAATAGAGTGAAAGAGGCTAGAGATGACCTTGAAGATATTCAAATACAGTTAAGTAAAAGCCCTAGAGACCATGGGTTATTGGATAAGGAATATGTAGCAAGAAACAAGTTAAGAAATTTGCAGGAAGCTCGGAACAGTTATTTCAAACAGAAGAGCAAGATTGATTGGCTTTAGGAGGGAGATGAGAATAATGCGTTCTTCCATAGTTCAATCAAAGTCAGGGGTAATTACAATCAGGTGCTGCAGATTAAGGATGCAGAGGGGCATATGCATTGTGATGATACAGGGATCCAAGAGGCGTTTCTCAAATTCTACCAGACTCTCCTAGGCTCTGCTGATAAGGTGGAAAAAGTGCATTATGGTATTGTTCAGAGAGGACAGTGTATTGATGATATGATGAGGGTTGAGCTTCTTAGACCTGTCTAAAAGGAGGAAATTAGACAAGTGATGTTTGAAATCCCCAAAGATAAGGCACCTGGCCCTGATGGGTATACTAGTGGTTTTTTCAGGGATGCATGGGATGAGGTAGGGAAATTAGTAGAGGAAACAGTCATGGATTTCTTCAAAACAGGAAAGCTCCTTAAGCAGATCAATGCCACTAGCATAACTTTAATTCCGAAAGTGAAGAGTCCAAATGCTGTCACAGAGTTTAGGCCAATTGCATGTTGCAATGTGGTCTACAAATGCATCTCTAAACTCTTATGCAAGAGAATTGGAGGTATTCTTCCCAGTATAATCAGCAGCAACCAAAGTGCATTTGTTCAGGGAAGAAGTATAGTGGAGAATGTGCTAATTTGCCAAGACATTGTGAGAAAATATGAAAGAAACAATAACTCCCCAAGGTGCCTGATCAAAATGGACCTAAAGAAAGCATATGACTCGATTGAATGGGAGTTCTTGGAAAACATGTTAAAGGCACTGAAGTTTCCTCAGAAAATGGTGAAGTTGATCATGATCTGTGTCAGAACTCCATCTTATACACTGTCCCTCAATGGTGATCACTTTGGATTTTTCCATGCCAAAAGGGGGCTAAGACAAGGGGATCCTCTATCCCCCTTGTTGTTTACTATTTGCATGGAATACCTCACAAGGATAATAAATAAAATAGGGGGAGATGGTAAGTTCAAATACCATCCAATGTGCAGGAAGGTAAGGTTGAACCATCTATGTTTTGCTGACGACTTGCTCATGTTCAGCAAAGGAGATGTAGGGTCTATTATGCTGATGCTTAGAGCCTTTGCCACCTTCTCAAAAGCCTCAGGTCTACAGGTCAATAGCAGTAAGTCTGAAATCTACTTCTCGGGTATGAACAAAGCTGACAGTGACAACATTATTGAGGTTTCAGGTTTTAGAATTGGCACTCTGCCATTCAAATACCTTGGAATCCCGATTGCTGCGAGGAAGCTATCTATTCTGGAGTGTAGTGTTTTGACAGAAAAGATTGTCAACAGAATTTGAGCCCTAGGGACTCGGAAACTCTCTTATGCTGGTAGAGCTACCCTGGTAAATTCAGTTCTCCTTACCCTTCATGCTTATTGGGCCCAAATCTTCATAATTTCGAAAACAGTCTTGAGGAAGGTCAGTGCAATCTGCAGAAACTTTTTTTAGGATGGAAGTGAGAATTATACAAGATCCCCTTTGATTGCCTGGGGAAAAGTTTGTAGGCCTAAAAACCAAGGAGGCCTGGGTTTCAGAGATTGTTTAATCTGGAATGTTGCTGCCATTGGCATATACTGCTGCTGGATCTACAAAAATGAAGATAGGCTTTGGATAAAATGGATCAATGGAGTATACTTAAAAGGACAAAGTTGGGGCAACTACCAGGCTCCTAGTGACATAAGTTGGAGCTGGAAAAATATTTGCAGGATCAAAGAAAAGATGAAAACAGCATTCAACAATGGTCAATGGATGAATTCAAACAAGGAATACAGTATTGTGGAGGGTTATGAATGGTTGATGCAACAAGAACCCAAACTAAAGTGGACACAATTGCTATGGAACAGATATAGCATTCCAAAATTCAGTTTCATAGCCTGGATAACTGGATGGCAGAGTCTTCAAGTGAAAGAGAAGCTACATAGGCTTGGCATTTTTCTGATGGTTTATGTATTTTGTGTATGCAGCACATAGAAACACACTCCCACCTATTTTTTGAGTGCACATATAGTAGGAAATGCAGTGATATTGTGATGACAAGGCTGAAATGTCGTATCCCATCAGCTAATGTAGTGGAATGGAGTAGCACAAGAAGGAGTAGATCAAAGGTGCAGAATCAGATTATAGCAGCTTGTGTTTATGGGTTGATTTACCACATTTTGTGGGAAAGGAATAGATGTCGCATTGAGATGTGCGTCTCTAGGCCAGAAAATGTTGCTACACATGTTCTTTTTTGTATCAAGAATAGGGCAGAAAGGGTAGGATATAAACTGAGTATTAAAGATAAGATGTGGATAGATAGTATTAGTTAGATGCATCTTGATATTAAGTTTAGGTTGTAAAAACGATCTAAGGCGTGGCCTTAAGTTTTGAGATTTATAAAATTCTTACATTTTCTCAAAAAAAAAAAAAAAGCTACAAATTGAAGCAAGATTCGAGGAGAAGATAGCTTGACGACATTCCGAGAACCACACCATCACCTCCGACTACATTGTATCATAACTCTCCAACTATAAGATATCTTTCAGAAATTCCAAGTGGAGAGGAAATTTCATCATCTTAGCTTTCCAACGATATATTATGAGCTCAAAATGAAGTTCGGAGGTGAGAGTTATGCCCGTTCGAAGATTGCCCTGCGCACAATCCCTCGACTCGAGGAGCATAAACCTCGACTCGAGGACAATAATCTCGACTCGATGATTACTTCTCTCGAGTCGAGGAGAGTTTACAGGACGGGTATTTAGAAGGACAAGATCCTCAACTCGGGGAGGGTGTTCCCCGAGTCAAGGATTTCTTCGCTCAACTCGAGGATCCCTCTCCTGGAGTCGAGAAAGGGAGCTTCCGGGAAGCTTCCTGGAGACTTTTGACGGTTTATTTGTGGCTAAATATCTATTTTGTCTTCTAGTGTTTGGTACTTATCTTGAATAAAAGGGGCATGAAACCCCTCCCTAGTGACTAATCACCCTTTCATTATATTTTTGCATCTTGTTCTTAGTTTTAGAGAGAGAAACTCAAGGAGAATTGGCATTTTCATTATGGTTTCCATCTTAAATATTATTGTAATAATTAGTATGGGAGGCTAATCTCCTTCCTTGACTCTTGGTGTAATCAAATTATTCATCCTATGTATCAGTAAGTATTTTTCTCTCTAATTTGCCTTTAATTTCATTATAATTAATTCCTTGTTCTTTAATGCATAATTTATCCTTGTTTTTATCTAATTAGCTACTAGATTAGACTTGGGTATTTCATATGCTGGATTGATAATTGGTGGTCATTGATTATTAACCCTAAAGGAAGCAACTTTCACATGATTAGTGTCGTGGTTGCGGCTAATTAGTGATTTGGAAATTAATTAGGCAACTACTAGATTAGATTTGATTAGTGTCGCGGTTGCAGCTAATTAGATACTAATTTGGGTTGTTTTTAATCTTTTATTAGTCCTTGCTCTTCATGCCTTTGGTTGTGATTTGTTTGAGTGGTCACTAGACAAATTAGGACTAAAAGGAGGGGAATTTGGTAGCGGTTGCTCAAATTCCACATAAAAGAGGATTAATTGGTTAAAACCGGGATTGTTAATGAATTGGTAATATTAGAGAGAGGTAAAACTTACTATACTAGGGTGTTAGAAGAGATTATCACCGAGAGTCGCTTTAATTAACTTGATATCTCGTTTATTTCGCTTTAATCCAACTTTCGAATCAAAAACCCCCCATTTAATTGCTTTGTTTATTTCGTTTTAGTTTTTCCGCATTAGAATTGCATATTAGGCTATCCCTCTTCCTTGTGGATACGATACCCACTTACCCTTACTAGTTTAGTTGGAATAGTGGTAATTTGACTAGGAATAACGACTTTCTAGCTTGTCACACATCTAGAGTTACAATAAGACTACCCTAAACACTCGAGTGTGCACACCCCTCGCTAGAGGGCCGGTAGGACGAAACCACCTCTACAAGGAAGTTAATTAGGAAGTTGGTAGCTAATCCAACTTAGAAAATGTACCTTGATCAGAGGTTATTAAAAACATGCCCTTCGGATATGGTGACGGCGCAAAGTCCGTCTCTCTAGATGGGTCCGCATTATATACTTATCGAAATGATCATAACGATCTTAAGTGTATTTATTTGTGCTTGCGCTCTTTCAATTTATGAACGGCCGTAGCCGGAAACATAACATGATCTAGAAATCAATGATATAGACAACATAGTCAAGAAGCAACATATGAATCATAAACGATTGAATGTGAAACGATAATGGTTAAAAAACGAATAAATCAATAAGAACGATTAATGAAAGCTCAAGAAAACGATATTGAGGTTATGCTCAAACTTGGGATGATCAATGTTCTTACCTTCAAATACTCAAAGGAAGCTAGCAAGTATCAAAACTTCGCGAAGGGCACTTCCTCAAAATCACCACATAAATAAGTAATAATTAAAGATGGATTACTACAAACCACAACACGGACATACTCAAATAACCATGCTAAAGTCATAGTTCACATACATCATATTCCCACATCATACGTAATAAAATTTACCACTTCCATGTCTGGTGAAACTTCATAATCGTGAAACTACTGTAATAACTATAACAAAAGCTAATTTAGCCAAAATTACAAATTCAAACCTGCAAAATCTCCAGTAGCGAAGTAATCTACTTCTCTCCTTCTCCTCTTCTTTTCGCTTTCATTCATTAATTCACATTTTCTCTCTCCTCTTTTTTTTCGAGTATTTTGTGTTATACGATTCATTAAAAATCTAGTACTAATTTAAACCACATCCATATCACTACACCACATCCTCCATATCAATACACCACATCATCCATCATCCATAATCGAACAACATGTATTCCAACTTGAAAATTCAAATTACGAATTCAATCATGAAAATCGTCAATTTAAATTCACCGAAATTACAAATTCAAACAAGAAATACTTCAAAATTCAAAATTCACTGAAATACTTCAAACATGATATTATTCAAATTAAATTTCTACCGAAATTATTGCAGTAATTTCATGAAATTTATGGAAAATTACAATAACTTTAAAAATGAAAAATATGATGATTTACCTTGATTGAAAATGTGGATGAACAACGGCCATAATCGGACTTGAATCTACCTCCATCTATGAACTTCTTTGAATTTTTTATTGGATATGGATTTGGCGAAAGTTTCAGTAAGAAGATTTTCGGAGAAAAAAATCATGCGCGAGTAGAAGTGAGGATAGAGAAAATTTTGAGTGGGAAAAAGTTAGTTATTTTGGATTTTAGCTGGATTTTTTGAATGCGCTTCTTGTGTTGGATTTTTAAGCTGTTTTTTTCCTCCGCCCAATCAGAACCCGCCACGTGGCTTGGACCACAGCAGGCTTTGTGGCTCTGGACCACCATATAACGACTGTTAATTTAAAGCTCAAGTTCATTTGAAGGAAGATCAAAATTCCTCTTAATTAAGGTATAAAAACATGTTTTATTACCTTATTTCTGCTTTAGTCTTACATGCAACTAAAGATTTTTAGCAAAACTTAATTAGGAGTAATTAAGTACTAATTATAAAAGTCTAATTAGAGACTAAATAACATTCAATTAGGGACGTGATATTGGACGGGCAGAGGTGCAAAACAAAACCCCCAAATTGATTGCAGAAAATAAGCACAATTGCGATCCCCAATTTGCAATTTAAAACTCCAGAAGGCGAAAAGTGACGCTAGTGCAAAGTGAATCGCGGCACCGTCAAGGCGATGGATGAAGTGCAGAGGCTGACCATCGTGGCGGTGGAACAAGCGGTTAATAGCCGAGAGTGAGGCAAGCGGGGCGGAGGAGATTGGAGTTAGTCGATATGGTTGACGGTGGTAGCTGGGTGGTGGGGAAGGTTAGTTGAGTTCACTCGTTGGGGGTGGATGAGGAGAGAAAAAAAAATTGGATGCGAATTTTTTTATTATTATTTTATGGAAATTTTAGAAAAAAATAATAATTTTTGTATTATAAAAATGTACAGTAATTAACCCAAAACTAACCTAGCCACCTCATCACTTAACGGTGAAGACTCGACGGTGTTAGTCAAATTTGGTCTAAAGGGCGTCATGTGCATTGGTTCACAAAGTTCAAGAGCACCATGATGGGTAAATTATACCATGCTCCTAGAAACACAAGTAACATGGTGGCCATTCTCACAGTTAAGGAGTAGAGACCACACCTAAATAGATTTTAAGGTTTTTTGCGAAATTCTACCTCTAAAAGTCCCCATTTTGTGAAACCCTACCTTTTATAATTATTTTTGTGAAAGACTACCTTAAAAACGAAATTATTTGCGAAAAACTACCTAATTGCAATTTTCGTTTATATTAACGGACTAGACCGTTAGTTGACTTGTCTCCCTTCCTAACGCTAAACCCCAATTACCCAGATTTCCCCCAAACTCATCACTTTCCCTCTCTCCTCGATAACCTGTGCTTTCTTTCTCCATCCATTAGCGGCTTTAGCGCACAACCCAGCCTTGGTCAAATTCATCGATGGCCGTCTCCTTCCGCTTGGACACCCATCGAGGTGGTGGTGAACAAAGAGGTGAAGTCGTGAAGGGCAAGTGCTAGCACAGAGTATTTTCCCAAATCCAATGGAAAATATGCTCCACAAAAGAGACAAACTCAATGATCAAGAAAAAAGATACTCCCTCCTACCCAAAGAGATTTTCCTGTATTCCTCTTTGGGTAGGTTCACTAAGATTTTCCTCTTTCAAAACTTACCCTATTTGGCAAATTTTATGGACTAAAATACCTTAACTAATTTTGTGTTATGGGGACTAATCACCCATTTTCTTAACCCAGAATATCTTGCTCCCCTCTCCCCACCTCCCCACCTCCCCATTCTACCGACGACGACCATGAGCTCCGATGACAACCCCGACCACCTTCCTTTCCCAAACTACGACCACCAGCTTTACCCCACCAGCCGACAACCATTGACTACCATCACCATCAGATCATCGTTTCACGGCTATAATAGCGAGATCCGAAGCTCGCCGGCGAGGAGAGATGGTACATAGAGTCATGGAAGAGGGTCGAATGAGGTACATAATTATAATTGTGGGAATTCAGGGAAGGAAATTGAATTGGGGAATTCGGGAAGGAAATTAAATTGGGGAAACCATACCCAGAATAATTGAATTTGGGGAAACCAAACGCAGAAAAATCGAATTGGAGGAAACCAAACCCAGAAAAATTGAATTGGGGGAAATTTGGTGGGGAAAACCAAACCCAATCTATACTATTACTTTAATAGGCTAACTTCAATGTCTATGTGTCACTTCATGAAGGTGTTCTCAGGAAAAAAAAGTCACGTCATACTTGAATTGTCAGCCTAGCGTGAGTTTGCCCTCTCTCTCTCTCTCACTCTCTTCCAAGTCACTTAGTAATTCAATGGAAATATTAATTGATTGTATTAAAGTGTGGCAATTGCAAGGTTTTTTATTTAATAATGATATTAAACATTGTGTCTCTTGACTCTTGGTTTGCCAATTGCATCGGTAACGTCTTGGTCAGGGAAATAATATATACTCCCTCCACTTTTTTTAGTTCTTTACGTTGTATTCAAACACAATAGTCTACATATGTCTTAGTACTATATACAGTATGTCTTAGTACGAATATTAGTTGTATGTATCTATTGTAGTGTTACTTTTAAAGTATACAACTATGTTTTACCATCAAATTATGATCGATGGCAATTTGTTATTGTAATTTTAAATAGTTATTGTACTTAAACTGATATAATGAAATACAATAGTCTTAGTAATGTATATTTTCGATTTTGTGATTTACAAGTTCATTTTGATGTTTATCTTTGGTTTTCAATTTTTAACATTGTAAAAATTCAACATATCAAGTACATACAATAAAAAAATTCGCTCAAGGCATTCTTTAAAAAATATAGATCACAATATTTGGTTTGTGATTTATACTACTATGCAAAAAAAAAAAAAAAAAAAAAAAAAAAAAAAAATGAAGTTTCATATACTCAATTCAATTCTCCAAATTTATTAAAAAGTGATCTCATGTGATTTCAATAAAATTTTCAATAGGTCTTTAATCTTCCTTCTATTATAAGTTATTAGCATTAAAATATGTGGTTACTTGGAAAGCATGTTATCAAATAATGATATTAACTATTAAGATGGTGTCTTTTGGCTATTGATTTATAAACTGGTTGTGGTAGTTTGATATAACTATATTGTATTTTAATTAGTATCATGGAATATGATCGTCGTGGTTATGAGCGAATTATACAATTGTTGGTTAATTGTGTACATTTTGGATTTTGAATTTAATGAGTATATTGTACTTTAAATTTTTTTTGTATTATGTTTTCAATATCGTAAGAACCTCATAACGTTTCAACTTTTACAAATTCATCCAACAAAAATCTTAATCATGAAGTCTTAAATGATTTAAACTCCGAATTTTCTAAATTTTTATCAAGGAAATAATTTTTCATTTTTAAATAGGTTATAATAGGACCTGTGATTTCACGGGAACAAAAGCTAGTTGAAAACTTTAATTGGGGGAAATTCATTTTACTCCTCTCTTTCATTTCCTCGATTTCATCTGGTATGTGGGTGTCTGTTATGGTGCTACGCCAGTGGTGGTGGGATTAGAGGTGGTGGTTCGCCGGAGGTTTTCATGTTGATGATGATGAGGAAAGAGAAAGAGCAAATGAAGAAGAAGAAGCAAAGCCTTCGATGAGGTGCCTGTATAAAGGAGATCCCACTATGTAGCCTGCTATGCTTATACTATCCCGAATTTTCGTGATATTTCGTAATTAGGAAATGAGTTTTAAATTAGGTATCGAGTTGTTTTTCAGAAATTAAATTAATTTAGGAGAGTTTTTAAGTGTGGATTAGCTAAATTGGGCTTATTTTAATTTCGATCCATAAACACTCCAACCAAAAACTAACCCAAAAACAATTCAAAAAAAAAAAAAAAAAAAAAAAAACAGATAAATAGAAGAAAACCCCAACTTCCTTTTTCTTTTCTCACGCAAAACACGGCCTCTGCCTTCCCCTGTCCACGCCGCGCGACAACATCCACGAACGACCACCGCATCCTTGCCTTCTGCCGCCGTTACAGCCGCCTTTCCATCACCTATCCGCCGCCCTCTCTATTTCCGACCACTTCTGGGTAACATAAACCCCTCTTCTCTCTCTTCTATTTTCGATTTCTATTTCAACCTAATTCGATTCCTACTCGTTTTGATTCGTTCTTGTGTTTATTATGCTTAACTAGTTGTTATACTAGATGGGTAATTAAGTAGGATCAATTTTAGTATCAAAGGAGTAATTTTTATGCTAGTTTTGAATTATTGGGGTTAATTGTGAATTATCAAAATTGGGGCTATTGTAATTCGAATTGTTGATTGTTCTTATTATTGATTCGATATTGTTGATAGATTGATAGGGATTATGGTAGTAGGGTTTTCGAATTTTGGTTTCAAGAAGTATGTGGAGTTTGTTCATGATTTTTGTCTAATTGAAATTGGTGATAGAAATTTATTTTGTAAGTAAAATTTAATTTGAAAACTCAAAATTAGTATGTTATAACTATTTTCGAAATTATCATTATTTGTGGAATTATTTTCTGATTTTTCAGAATTTAATTACTAATTTTCGGATTTAAGGTTAATTAGGCCAAAAACATGGATTTTTGAGTGTTTTTACATAATGTATTTAGTTGGTTTGAATTGGGATTAATATGGGTAAATGAAAGTATGATTTTTGAAGGTTTAATTTCTGTTTTAACAAAATTAATTGAGACTTTTGGAATTTTCATATTATTAGTGTCTTAGTTGTGATTATGAACTAGTTTGAGCAATAGAATTACTTTTGTGGTACTTATAATTCGTTTTTGTGTTGCTTGGTATACATGTCTTAAGACATCCATACATGGCATATAGGATTGCATATTTAGTTAGGAAGCGGTTGGGTGGATGAGTGAATTAGTAGCTTATTTAGATTCGTGTTTGTATTATTGTAGACGAGGAGTTCGTGAACGAGGATTATTTCTGTGAGTAGTGCTACTTTTGCTTGAGTTTGTGAAGGTAAGCTAGCATGCTCAACCCTTCTATGACTTATATAAAACCTTTAAAAACTTGGTGCTAAGTGTGATTTGGTTGTTGGTTGAGAACATAGTTGCATGCTAGGTGGAGAACTATTGAATATCATATTGGTTATTGTTATTGGATGATTTTATTTGGATAATGATCGCATATTACTTATGAAATGGTTGATGGTTTGATTGGATGAAAGCTACTTTGGTTTATGATTGATGATTTATGATTTATGACCGAAAGTTATTAAAGACAATGAGTTGGGAATATTGATCGCACATATTATTGACTGCAAATTATTGATCGTATATATTATTGACCGCAAATTATTTATCGCATATATTATTTTTGCTCGCATATATAATTGCCCCACCGCATAGGTCTTCAAGAGAGCTTGTAGGCGTCTAGTACTACTCTATTGGGTTGGCAATACTTGATAGGGGGTGTGCACACTTAAGGCCTAGATTGTCTTGGTTGGATTATGTAGGGCTGGTTATATCGCCTTAAATGATTGAATGATCGCACATTATGCAGGGCTGGTTATACCGCCTTAAATGATTCAGAACTCCCACTCATTGATTTTACCTGAATGCCACAATTGGGATGATGATAATATATTCGTTTGTGTTGAAATATCATTGGATTGTTTGTATGTGAATATGTGCTAAATGTTGTTTTCAAATGAAAAGTAAAAACTTTTCGAAAAGCAAGGTAAGTGTTTTTGGTTTTACAAGTTGGGGTGTTAGCTTACTCAATTTTCTGACTTTTTCAACTGTGGTTTTTGTGTTTTAAATCTACCACAGGTGAGTTGTGATGCTTGACTGCTGGGGCGCGTTTCACCTTCGTAATCTAGGATTTGATTATTGAATAAAGCGAGACAATTTAGTTTGCTAGACATTTCGTTAAACTTAGTTATTTCGTATTTCATTCGGAGTTGGATTATTGTAATTTTTAAAGTTTTTGGATGTAAACGGCCACTTTAAACCATTTAAGTTGTTGGAACTGATATTCAAATTCTCCTTGCATTTGAGTTTCGACTTAAATGCGGAGTGACACCTTTAAGTTTCCTGGGTACTGTCTTGGATTTTTCAAAAAAAAATGTTTTATAAAATGACAGGAAATTTAGGGGTGTTACATTTGGTATCAGAGCCAGGTTCGGTTAAACAAAAATGAATAAAATGAAACTTAGGATGTAAATGATAAAATGAGCCGAGCCGTGGGGGAAAGGGATGTGTCTATTTGCGTAACTGCTTGCTTATGTGTAGTTGATTGCTTTTATCCTGTTTCATTCGTTGCTCAAGTTGTTGAAACTTATATGAAAATAAATTTGATTGAAGCTACTGGATTTGACTATATGGATTGGAAAAGTGATGTGCCATGGCCTTGGTTTTATATATATGAATGCTTGTGGGAATTGATTCAATCTTTGAAGGCCGAAAGAGCCCTATTTCTTTGCAATGAATATATGACAATTTTATATGATAATTGTATGGATGTTTCCTCCGAATGGTGAGGTAAATCGCTATGTGTCGTGTCTTGAACACAATAATTAGACTACCAATAGATAAAGGTTTAGATTCGAAGTGATGGTATCTTTGTTACCATAAATTGTTTGAACTGAGTTTATCTATAGTGTTCATGGATGCTTTACATTACTTTAATGCTGTGACAAGACTGCTTCCACTATATTTTATTTAATGTCTGTTCAGTATGTGGTGATTGTTTGCAATCTTTTCAAAATGTTTGCTTAAATGGGGTAGTAATTGAAATTAACTTATTGAGTGAAGGTTGCATGCGCCCTATACATCACTACTACACCAGGAGAAATAACCAAACCATGGCCCAACAGCAACAAATCAATGACCTGCACCAGATTGTTGCTAATGTAGTACAGTTGCTGCAAAACCAACAAAACAACCAAGCCCCTATGGTTGACTGGACCAAGAAAATTGCCCAAATGAAACCTGATTTCTACCATGGTACGGAGGACCCTATAGAGTTGGAAAATTGGATCAAGGATATGGGTAAAATTCTGGATACAATCAACTGCCCGGCAAATGAGAGGGTAATTGGGGCTGTTTTCTACTTTAAGGGAGAAGCTGATACTTGGTGGACGGCTAATGGGGCAGCCCTTCAGGCACAACCAAACTTTAACTGGGATAGCCTTAAGACAGCTATGAGAGAGAGATTCTACCCTGAGCATATCAAAACCCAAAAATATGAGGAGTTCATACACCTGAAGCAACTTAATGGGAGTGTCAGTGAGTATTATTCCAAATACCTAGAGTTGTCCCGTTTTGCTGGGGATATTGTGCTAGATAATACTAAGAAAATTTACAGGTTCATTGCGGGTCTAAACTATCGTATAAGGGCACCCATGACCTTAGTGACTTTTCCCAGCTTACACGAGGCCTATCAGAAGGCTGCTAGTGGTTGGAAAGTGCTTCAGGAGCAGGATGCAAATCAAAACAAAAACAAGAGGAGGTATGAGGAACCAGAGAACAATACCAACATTGGGGGTAAGTACCTGAGCCAGGGATATGACAAGAGAGCTAAACCAAACACCAATGGGGGAAATCAAGGATTCCAAAGAAACCAAGGTGGTGGACAAAATTTTAAAACCGTGTGCCACTACTATTGTAAGCAATGTCAAGGAGATCATCCTGGAGTTAATTGTCAGGGGATACCCGTAGACTGTAGGTACTGTGGAAAAAAGGGGCACCGTGAGTTCGAGTGCAGGACTAAAATCCAGGCACAACAATCAGGGCCCGGGAGAAACCAAACTGGAGGAAACAACTTTCAAAGAAATACCCAGAACTACACTCCAAACCACAACCAGAATACCTACAATTCCAACTACCGTGCCAACAACTTCAATAACAACCAAAATGGGAACCAGTTCAGAGGCAACTACCAAGGGAGTGTTTTGAAGAAGAACCAGGTGAATAATAAAGCACAGGTGGGGAATGGAAATGCAACAGGAAATGGAGGAAATGTGCAAGGAGGTAACAACCAGCGCAAGCCTGGACAGATTTTTGTGATGAATAAGGCACAAGCAGACACAGCGACCAATGTGGTGACTGGTACATTTCTAGTTCATGATACTTCTGCTTTTGTTTTATTTGATTCTGGAGCCTCATATTCTTTCATTTCTTCTTCTTTTGTACAAAAATTGAACCTTAACCCTCCTTCTCAAATTTCTGTGCCTATATCTATTCCTTCTAGTAGAGTCATCAATTGTGATAAGCTTTATGAGGAGGTAAACATCATGATCATGGGGAGTGTTTTACCAGCTGACCTTATTCAGATACACCTTGAAAACATAGATGTCATACTAGGGATGGATTGGTTAGGAAAACATAGGGCTAACATTGATTGTTTCAACCAAAAAGTGACTATGAGAGGACCCAAAGGGGAGCGCATTTCCTATAGGGGGATAGTACACAAACCAGGGATCCAAATTGTGTCAGCCATGAACATTATTTCTGAGATTAGGAAAGGCCACCATGCTTACCTCTGTTTTGTCCAAGACACTAGTGTGGAAGAAAAAGGACTGGGTGACATACTTGTGGTGAATGAGTTTCCTGATGTGTTTCATGATGAGATTCCAGGAATGCCACCTGATAGGGCTGTGGAGTTTACTATTGACTTAGTTCCAGGAACTGGTCCAATATCCAAAGCACCGTACCGTATGGCACCTACTGAGATGAAAGAGTTGAGGGATCAGTTACAAGAATTGTTGGATAAGGGGTACATCATACCTAGTGTTTCTCCATGGGGTGCCCCAGTGTTATTTGTGAAGAAGAAAGATGGGGGATTGAGGTTGTGTGTTGACTACAGAGAGTTGAACAATGTGACAGTAAAGAACAAATACCCTTTGCCAAGGATAGATGATTTATTTGACCAGTTAAAGGGAGCTGACACGTTTTCTAAAATTGATTTGAGATCCGGTTATCATCAACTGAAAATTGCAGAGAAAGATATCCCTAAGACTGCATTTAGGACAAGATATGGGCACTATGAGTTTACTGTTATGCCTTTTGGATTGACTAATGTTCCCGCTTTATTTATGGATGCAATGAATAGAATTTTCAGGACATACTTGGATCGTTCTGTTGTTGTGTTTATTGATGACATACTTGTGTACTCTAAAGGAAAGGGAGATCATGAGAAACACCTTAGATTTGTCTTGCAAACCTTAAGAGAAAACAAGTTGTATGCAAAATTGTCCAAGTGTGATTTTTGGCTTGATAGAGTATCATTTTTGGGGCATGTTATCACCAGTGAGGGGATTTCTGTAGACCCAGGAAAAATTGAAGCTGTGAAGGATTGGCCAATACCCAAGTCAGTGACAGAAGTGAGGAGTTTCTTAGGCCTTGCAGGTTATTACAGGAGATTTGTGCAGGATTTCTCAAAAATTGCTAGACCACTAACTAATTTGCTGAAGAAAACCACGAAGTACCAGTGGGATAAAAAATGTGAGGAAGTCTTTCAGACCTTGAAAGAGAGGTTGACTACAGCACCTGTGTTGGTTTTACCATCTGAAGATGAGGGATTTGAGGTGTACAGTGATGCATCCAAAAGAGGATTGGGTTGTGTGCTTATGCAGAAAGGAAAAGTGATTGCTTATGCATCTAGGCAGTTGAAACCACATGAGGAGAACTACCCTACGCATGACCTTGAACTAGCTGCTGTTGTATTTGTCTTGAAAATTTGGAGACATTACTTGTATGGGGCAACTTGTAAGATGTTCACTGACCACAAGAGCCTGAAATATATCTTTACCCAAAAAGAGTTGAATATGAGACAGAGGAGATGGCTTGAGCTGATAAAAGATTATGACATTGAAATACAGTACCATGAGGGGAAAGCAAACATAGTTGCAGATGCATTAAGTAGAAATTCTAACCACATTGTGAGCTCTATGTGGGTGTTGCCAAATAAGTTGTGTGAAGAATTTCAGAAACTAGAGATAGAAGTGATGGAACAAGGAGCTGTGGAACTTCAATTATGTAACATGACTGCCACATCTGATATTTATGAGGAGATTCGAAATGGACAGCCAGGAGATGTAAAATTGGAGAGAATTAGGAAAAAAATTCAGGAGGGCTTAACCAATGAGTTTCAGATTTTTGGAGATGGGAGTATTAGATATAAGGGTAGGTGGTGTGTTCCTCTAAAATGTAGTGAAGTGAAAGAAAAATTGATGACAGAGGCGCATACCACTCCATATTCCATACACCCAGGGGGAGACAAACTGTATAAGGATTTGAAGAAACACTTTTGGTGGCCTAAAATGAAGAGGGAAGTGGCAGAATTTGTATCTAGATGCTTAACTTGTCAGAAAGTGAAATTTGAACATAAGAGGATGGGAGGACTTGTACAGCCTCTTGAGGTCCCAAGGTTGAAATGGGACTCTATTTCCATGGATTTTGTTACTGCCTTACTCGTGACAAAGAATGGAATGAATCAAATATGGGTAGTGGTAGATCGACTTACCAAGACTGCAAGGTTTATCCCTATGAAAGATACATGGACTATGGAACAGAGAGCGGATGCTTACATTAAGAACATTGTTCGTTATCATGGTGTACCTAAAACCATCGTTTCAGATAGGGATCCAAACTACTTGGCACACTTTTGGAGGGAATTACAGAAAGCAATGGACACTAAATTGAGCTACAGCACCGCTTTTCACCCGGCAACTGATGGCCAGACAGAGCGTACAATTCAGACCTTGGAGGATATGTTACGGGCTTGTACTATGGATTTCCAAGGGTCTTGGGCTGATAAGCTTCCATTGATAGAATTCTCTTATAACAACAGCTACCATGCTAGTATTGGGATGGCTCCTTACGAGGCTTTGTATGGTAGGAAGTGCAGAACTCCATTGTGTTGGAGTGATATAAGTGAGACAGTGGTACTGGGACCACAGTTGATTGAAGATACGACGAATCAGGTTTGTTTCATTCAACAGAGAATGAAGGCAGCTCAGGTTCGGCAAAAGTCTTATGCTGATCAGCGGAGGAGACCGATTGAGTTTGAAGTAGGGGACAAAGTATTTCTGCGAGTTTCACCAACAAAAGGGGTAATGAGATTTGGTCAAAAAGGAAAACTGAGTCCTAAATTCATTGGTCCATATGATGTCTTGGAGAGAATTGGTGTGGTGGCCTATAGATTAGATCTGCCAGCGAGTCTTGAACGTGTCCACAATGTCTTCCATGTGTCCCAACTCAAAAAGTACATTCTTGATCCTTCCCATGTCTTAGAGCCAGAAGCTGTAGAATTTGATCCAAATCTGACTTATGAGGAACATCCTGTAAAAATTCTTGATTCTAAAACTAGAAAAACTCGTACCAAAGTCACCAAGTTGGTCAAAGTGTTGTGGACTAATCACCACACTGAAGAAGCTACATGGGAAGCAGAAGATGATATGAAACAAAAATACCCTCACTTGTTTAATCAGGTACTAACTAGAGTTACGAGGACGTAACTCTCTTAAGGGGGGAAGGATGTGATACCAAATGCACGCATTAAACTTAGATTCATGCATTTGCATTCATGCATTCATACATGTGCATTCACTATTTGTCTATGTTTTCTAAATGCGTGATCGAATGAAATTTCTTATACTTGTAGCTTCGGGGACGAAGCTTGGTCTTAAGGGGGAGAGGATGTAATATCCCGAATTTTCGTGATATTTCGTAATTAGGAAATGAGTTTTAAATTAGGTATCGAGTTGTTTTTCAGAAATTAAATTAATTTAGGAGAGTTTTTAAGTGTGGATTAGCTAAATTGGGCTTATTTTAATTTCGATCCATCTTTTGCTTCTAGCCTAACACTCTAACCAAAAACTAACCCAAAAACAATTCAAAAAAAAAAAAAAAAAAAAAACAGATAAATAGAAGAAAACCCCAACTTCCTTTTTCTTTTCTCACGCAAAACACGGCCTCTGCCTTCCCCTGTCCACGCCGCGCGACAACATCCACGAACGACCACCGCATCCTTGCCTTCTGCCGCCGTTACAGCCGCCTTTCCATCACCTATCCGCCGGCCTCTCTATTTCCGACCACTTCTGGGTAACATAAACCCCTCTTCTCTCTCTTCTATTTTCGATTTCTATTTCAACCCAATTCGATTCCTACTCGTTTTGATTCGTTCTTGTGTTTATTATGCTTAACTAGTTGTTATACTAGATGGGTAATTAAGTAGGATCAATTTTAGTATCAAAGGAGTAATTTTTATGCTAGTTTTGAATTATTGGGGTTAATTGTGAATTATCAAAATTGGGGCTATTGTAATTCGAATTGTTGATTGTTCTTATTATTGATTCGATATTGTTGATAGATTGATAGGAATTATGGTAGTAGGGTTTTCGAATTTTGGTTTCAAGAAGTATGTGGAGTTTGTTCATGATTTTTGTCTAATTGAAATTGGTGATAGAAATTTATTTTGTAAGTAAAATTTAATTTGAAAACTCAAAATTAGTATGTTATAACTATTTTCGAAATTATCATTATTTGTGGAATTATTTTCTGATTTTTCAGAATTTAATTACTAATTTTCGGATTTAAGGTTAATTAGGCCAAAAACATGGATTTTTGAATGTTTTTACATAATGTATTTAGTTGGTTTGAATTGGGATTAATATGGGTAAATGAAAGTATGATTTTTGAAGGTTTAATTTCTGTTTTAACAAAATTAATTGAGACTTTTGGAATTTTCATATTATTAGTGTCTTAGTTGTGATTATGAACTAGTTTGAGCAATAGAATTACTTTTGTGGTACTTATAATTCGTTTATGTGTTGCTTGGTATACATGTCTTAAGACATCCATACATGGCATATAGGATTGCATATTTAGTTAGGAAGCGGTTGGGTGGATGAGTGAATTAGTAGCTTATTTAGATTCGTGTTTGTATTATTGTAGACGAGGAGTTCGTGAACAAGGATTATTTCTGTGAGTAGTGCTACTTTTGCTTGAGTTTGTGAAGGTAAGCTAGCATGCTCAACCCTTCTATGACTTATATAAAACCTTTAAAAATTTGGTGCTAAGTGTGATTTGGTTGTTGGTTGAGAACATAGTTGCATGCTAGGTGGAGAACTATTGAATATCATATTGGTTATTGTTATTGGATGATTTTATTTGGATAATGATCGCATATTACTTATGAAATGGTTGATGGTTTGATTGGATGAAAGCTACTTTGGTTTATGATTGATGATTTATGATTTATGACCGAAAGTTATTAAAGACAATGAGTTGGGAATATTGATCGCACATATTATTGACTGCAAATTATTGATCGCATATATTATTGACCGCAAATTATTGATCGCATATATTATTTTTGCTCGCATATATAATTGCCCCACCGCATAGGTCTTCAAGAGGGCTTGTAGGCGTCTAGTACTACTCTATTGGGTTGGCAATACTTGATAGGGGGTGTGCACACTTAAGGTCTAGATTGTCTTGGTTGGATTATGTAGGGCTGGTTATATCGCCTTAAATGATTGAATGATCGCACATTATGCAGGGCTGGTTATACCGCCTTAAATGATTCAGAACTCCCACTCATTGATTTTACCTGAATGCCACAATTGGGATGATGATAATATATTCGTTTGTGTTGAAATATCATTGGATTGTTTGTATGTGAATATGTGCTAAGTGTTGTTTTCAAATGAAAATTAAAAACGTTTTCGAAAAGCAAGGTAAGTGTTTTTGGTTTTACAAGTTGGGGTGTTAGCTTACTCATTTTTCTGACTTTTTCAACTGTGGTTTTTGTGTTTTAAATCTACCACAGGTGAGTTGTGATGCTTGACTGCTGGGGCGCGTTTCACCTTCGTAATCTAGGATTTGATTATTGAATAAAGCGAGACAATTTAGTTTGCTAGACATTTCGTTAAACTTAGTTATTTCGTATTTCATTCGGAGTTGGATTATTGTAATTTTTAAAGTTTTTGGATGTAAACGGCCACTTTAAACCATTTAAGTTGTTGGAATTGATATTCAAATTCTCCTTGCATTCAAATTCTCTGCAAACATCATGCACCATGATATATCATCTTGGATTGACCTCGTCAATTCGTCCATGACTATAGCAAAAAGAAATGGACTAAGTGCGGACCCTTGGTGCACTCCAATTGTAATAGGGAACTCTTCTGACTTCCCTACACTAGTCCGTACACTCGTGCTAGCTCCCTCATACATGTCCTTAATGATGTTAATATATTTTTGCGTAACTCCTTTCTTAGTTAGAGCCCACCAAAGCACTTCCCGCGGTACCTTATCATAGGCTTTCTCCAAATCAATAAACATCATATGTAGGTCCTTCTTCCTATCCCGATACGTCTCCATAGTCTGTCTTATGAGATGAATTGCCTCCATAGTAGACCTCCCCGGCATGAATCCAAATTGGTTCTCCGAAATCTTCACACTTCTTCTTAATCTATGCTCAATCACCCGTTCCCAAAGTTTCATTGTATGACTCATCAACTTGATCCCGCGATAGTTGATGAGTCATAACAAGACTATGCTTTCTCTCCCAAACAATTGTTTAATTTAATAACAAGAGTTGACTTTTTCTCACCTCGGTTTTTTGTTCCATCACCTCCTCAATCCTCATAGTCCCTTCCTATATTCCCTGGTTCAAGATTTTTTTCTCAAGAGTTCATGTGAGTTCTTGTTCGGTTTAAATGAAGAGATATAAAGGGAAATTTTGGGTTTAATGTAGAGGAATCGAGGGTAATAAGTGGTAATAAGTGAATTAAAGAGAGGGGAAATGGCTTGTAGGGATGAATTATAGAGAGTGTGATTAATTTGGGGAAAAATTGTACAGAAATGGAGATTTGGGGGAAAATCTGGGGATTGAGTTTGAATTTGGGGAAATTTTTCTGTGAATCAATTATGGTTTGAGGAACGAGGACTAAGGGAAGCAAGTCAACTAACGGTCAAGGTGGTAAATATCAACGGAAATCGCAATTAGGTAGTTTTTCGCAAATAATTTTGTTTTTAAGGTAGTCGTTCATAAAAATTATCATAAAAGGTAGGTTTTCGCAAAATCGCAAAACCCTAGATTTTAAATAAATTTAATTATGGTCCCTACTTCTCTATTGTGTGAATGACCACCATACTTATTGTATTCTCGAGAGCATGATATAACCAATTAACCATTAACCATGTGAAAGAAAATTTTAACATAGTTTAAGATACTAGTATTTCACCATTTTGGATAGCCTAAGTGAAAATCGACACCTCGTTTCTAAGTGACCGACCATTGACCATGAGTGACTCAGTGACCTCCAGGTTCCCAAAAAATTCTTGGATTCTCTCTACTCTACTCTACTCTCCTCCCTACTTTTTCTCTCACAAAAGTTCAAATAATATCAAAACCCCTTCCTAAACCTCCCTCCCACAGGCAGTCTCTCTTACCTCTGATGGCTTCGTAATTCCGTTCCGTTTCCGTTGAATCAAACATGGCGGTTAACATCTTACTCTTCCTCTTCGTCATCTTCACGGCGACCGACTATGGAGTCCACTCTCTGTCTGGGCCCCACATTGGTGACGTCAACATACTTCTTCCCCCCAAAATGACCTACCCTGTTGAGTATCGCCTTCTTGCTACTGATGGCTGCTTCAAATGGTCCGTTTTCTCTCTATCTCTCTCTTCTCCTCCTCCTCCTTTTTTTTTTTTTTTAATGCAAATTGTCTGTCTATTTTTGGTATCTTATTGACCAACTGAAACTAAAATAGTAAGGAATAAGGATAGTGTGAAATCCTGGGTATAATTATCAATAGGAAGAGAAACAATTTTGGAACTTGCACAGAAATGAATAATGATAGTGGCGTTCGTTTTGTTGAGGCGCCTCTGATTAATTAGCCAGTGTCGAATATGGCCTCTGATTAAATCAAATCCTACTCCGAAATTTCTTTCGGGTTTTAGTAATGATACAAGTGAATCATTTTCTTAAGTATTCTGGTGGGTGAATAAACCGGATTTGAAATAAGGATGGTGTTTGAAGCGGAATAATTCTTCAGATAAGCTAGGAAGAGTAATTTGAGAGGGGGAACAGACAAAGACAAAGGTTAGGGAAGATGGAAACTCGATGATGATTTTCGCTTCATTGTATTTCATTGCTCGACTCATTGGTGGTACGTGTCAGTACCCGCCCCATGAAATGATCCTTGTTCTCTACCATCACAAATGGAACAACTGAGTAGAGGCAGTCTTGTCTGTAAAGCTATATCGTTCGTCATTTATTTCATCGATGCTCCAGGATCGAAGATGAAAATTATTTGTGATCCCATTAGGCAGATTTGTGATCCCAAGCCTATTACCATAACCATACAACAACAACAACAACAACCAAGCTTTATTCCCAAAATGATTTGAGGTCGGCTAACATGAATCGTCGTCTAGTAACCGTCTTGTGTACGCCATGACATTTCAAAACGTTGTAAACCTTTTCGGAGTATTTAAACACTTTCAAAGGAAGTTTTATAAAGTCGTCAAAATAAATTAAAAGGGTAAAAAAAAAAAAAAAAAAAATGAACTTGGAACACAAGGTAAAAAGTTTTGGCAAAAGAGTTAGGGAAACCAAACAAAGAAATCCAAGGAGTCAGATTAAGTCCTCCGCATGTATAGAGTCTCTCCACATCCAACACCATACTCTCTTCAAGTCCTAGGAAACTCATATCACTTCTAATCACTCTCATTCAAGTCATCTTAGGTCTTCCCCGACCCCTACTAATATTATCACTTCCCCACCCTTCTACTCTTCTAACCGGCGCGTCACTAGGCCTTCTCCTCACGTGACCATACCATCTCAGCCGGTTCTCCATCATCTTATCCCCGATGGGTGCAACCCCTACTTTCTCCCTAATAACTTCATTTCTTAACCGATCACGTCTAGTATGTCCACACATCCACCGTAGCATGCGCATCTCCGTCACACTCATCTTATGAACGTGACACTGTTTCACGGCCCAACATTCCGTGCCATATAATAGTGCCGGCCTAATTGCCGTTCGATAAAACTTACCCTTCAACTTATTGGGCATCCCTCGATCACACAGAACTCATGTGGCATTTTTCCACTTCAACCAACCTGATTTGATCCTATGGGCCACATCTCCATCTAATTCTCCATCCTTTTGAAGAATCGATCCCAAATATCGAAAAACATCAGATCCCTGAACAATCTTTCCATCCAACCTGATCGTCCCTGTCTCCCTTTGTCTAATGCCACTGAACTTACACTCCAAATACTCGGTCTTGCTCCGGCTCAACCGAAACCCTCTAGACTCCAAAGTGTGCCTCCATAGTTCCAACCTCCTCTCCAAATCTTCTTTCGTTTCTGAGATCAACACTATATCATCTGCAAACATCATGCACCACGGTATATCATCCTGGATTGACCTCGTCAATTCGTCCATGACTATAGCAAAGAGAAACGGACTAAGTGCGGACCCTTGGTGCACTCCGATTGTAATAGGGAACTCTTCTGACTTCCCTACACTAGTCCGTACGCTCGTGCTAGCTCCCTCATACATGTCCTTAATGATATTAATATATTTTTGCGGAACTCCTTTCTTAGTGTGGATAAGCATAATATTGAGCTAATTCCAGCACACGTGGAGATGTTTCGCTGCACATTTGTCAGTCCACATCGTCCTCCTCCTTGAGTTCAGAGCTATTAGTAATAGTACAAGGCCAACAATATTCCGACCTCCTAAAAAGCACACTTGTTTTCAAGTGTGAGGGTGCAAGAGTTTACTAACTTGGCGAGTTCAAAATTCTAAGTATTGCAACTGGACTCTCACCTGACCAACGTAGTCATTGTTACGAGGACTGATGACTTTCAGCCATTTTGTTCTTTATTGTACCCTTAGTAAGTGTTGTCATATTGGAAAGAAGGGGCCCAAATTGTAGTGTCAAGTTCCTCCCTACTAGTCTTGCTAAATACTGTGTGTTGCGTAATGATACTCTGCCTATTTGCATTTGCAAAAATGACTCTGTGAAGTGCACTATCATGTACTCGTATTGTATCTTACAACTCTGACGCACCATAAATTCGGACACACCATATTTGATTTTGCCCATTTTGTAACTCTCTATGGTTAGCATTTGCTTTCCACCACCTTTTCAACTCAAAGGGCAGCACCACATGTTTTGTTCGACTATGCAAACAAGTAAGCCGTCACCCGAGTTCGTAGTTGCGTCATCAAGTGGTGTGTTTTGGTACTTCCTGTGTCAATAAAGTGAGATGGAAATAGTATGAAATAGTGGGGCTCAAGTAATGAACCGCGCGAATTCTTCAGATGACCTAGGAGAACTAGGGGTGGAAAAGAGTTCTAGAGTCAGATCTGTAAGGAAAATTTGAGATGCGAAATAGAGAGAGACAGAGGTTAGAGAAGATGAATTTCAATGTTGATTTCATATCAACATTTCTATTTCCTTACATTACATGGGGATTCTTGCGTCTATAGAAAGGCAGGAAGGAAGGAAGCAACTACAGTAAAGGGCAGATATTGCTAAACTACCCTCCAACTTATAGTTGGCTCATATTAGTAATGAATTGAATGAAATTAGGGGAGTCGCAAAATTGGCTTTCTGCTACTCTGATAGTCTTCGGCTCTTCGCTATATTGGAGCTGCAAATTTTTTGGCTCTGATTGGTTTAGAATGTAGGATTAAGGCTATGGCGACTTACCGAATCTTTGTGGGAGCTTCTTTATAGGAATGGGTAATGTTGAAGTTACATGTTGAACTATGTTTAAATTAGATACTATGCTTTCTGTCCACTTTTATTGGCAATCTACTTGACTTCCAACTTGATCTTTAGGTTCTAATTGCACTACTGAAATATCTTCATATTAGCATTTAATTGTACTTTTAGCTATCTCAGTTTTATAATGCACGAAACGGTGCAAAGGTAACGATGTGGCAAAGGTGCGCCCCTTATGGAGCTAGTTGCACTGAGTTTCATACAACGTTATATTTTGTTTCAAAAGTACTATTTGGCTCGGTATGCCCCCTTTTTTGGTTTTTAATGAGACTATTAACATGTAAGAAACTAAGAATAAAAACTATAGATAAAGGCGTGAAGGAAAGGTTAGAGTGAACATGAAGAGAACATGTTTGAATTTGCATAGCACTGTGTCTTAGATTCGCTTTGGTGCGCCTCATGGGTACTGGTGGTCTTTGAGGCGCCCTTCACCAGGTGAATGTTCTAGAACTCCTGCAGCTATTATATTTGCCGAAAAATTTCGGTAATGAATGACACTCTTTGACCACTAATCTCAAATAGAAGCAGTAAAAATGAAAAATAAGTAGAGCTTTTGCTTCCCGAGGTGTTTTTTGCTCAGTAAGTAGTAAGCTAAGGTGATGTTTGTGGGTGAATTATTTTGTTGTGTCGAATTCACAGTAATTGTTTTCCTGCTCGACAGGAAGGACATGAAATAATTGGGGATTGTTGTTTTCGTAAAGCTTGTGATTGATGTCCTGCTTAAGTTTCAACTGGCTACACTAGTGCATTTTACTGTGTATCTTACCTCTGTTTTCAATATTGTCGGGTAAAGCAAAGCCCAGCAAATAGCTGAGATACATGTTCGACTTTTAGTTGCTTTTGTTTTTTTGGATTGTTAGCTATTGGTCATTTGGGTACTGTTGCAACTTCACGTTCTTGTTCTGAAAATTTCAATTCCTATGGTAGCTGTTATTCTGTCAACACAACCTGACCTATAGAGAGATGTTAGTCATGCTACATGATGCATTGATTTTGAGTTCTGACAGGTCATGGGATCATCACGATATATTGTCAGTTGTGCCTGAGTATAATGAAAGCAATCACTGTTCAACTAGTGCCCGAATAAGATCAATTGCATCCTATACTGGACGAAAGGAGACTGCAATATACGCTGCTGATGTTCGTACAGGAAATATTGTTCGGTGCAAAGTGTACATTGATATGTTTACCAGAATCCAGATTTTTCACAGCTCAGTTAAGCTTGACTTAGACGGTCTTGCGACTCTGCGAGTCCGTGCTTTTGATAGCGAAGGTAAAGTTACATGCTGATGATACAGTGCGTTTTTGAAGTAGTGACTGCTCATGATCACCCTTTGCTCCTTTTATGTTGATACTTGAAAAGTTGATTACTACCTTGTATTGAGTCTGTTTTGTACACCATATTGTTCCAGTGAATTTTTTGTCCCTTGTTGTATTTTTCTTGAAACTTTTTGGGATTTCTGAACTTATATTTACTGGAACTCTTCATTTTGAGACTAAGGCTTTGCATTTGTAAAATTTGTATTAATTAGTCAAACTCTTTGGTCTTTTTTCCCTTTATTTTTCTTATGAAAAATTCTGTATATGATCCTGAAGTTTAGAGCCATTCTTGTAACTTATTGTACTTGTTTCATGTTCATAAGCATGTCAACTTGCTGAACATGTGAATTTGTACTTGTACTTGTATGTGGATGTATGATCATATGAACTACTCCTCTCCGTCCCACTTCAAACACCCTTTGGGGTCTTCGTAGTAGAATATAAGAAAATTGATATAGTAAGTTGAGTGGGAGAATATCAGTTAAAAGAAGGAGAGAGAATGTGAGGATTAATGAAAATAGGAGAGATAATGTAGGAGAGGATGTGATGATTAGATAAGAGTAGGAGAGGGAAAAATAGATGGGGTGTTTGAGTTGGGAGGTCCAAATAAAGAAATCGAGGTGTTTGAAGTGGGATGGAAGGAGTATGTGTGTATATCGCTGGCTTCTCTAATTTGAAAGTCGTCTTATAGTCATATTCACTTAAAACTATTATGGTACGTTTCTAGTCACCTAAATGTGAGTGTGTATATATGCTGAGCACTGGTGTCATTACCTGAATGGATGATCCTCACCTTCGATATTTTCTGCAGAAAATGTGTTCTCATCATTGGTGGGCTTAAGGTTCATGTGGCAGCTGATGCCTGAAAGTGATGGATCACCTCGTCACCTTGTCCACGTCCCTCTAAATGATTCTCCATTGAGTGATTGCAGTGGGCATTGTGGTGATCTGGAAATTCAGATAAATCTTGAAGATAGTGTATGTGTAATGTGCTGAGTAGAGTTCAACAATTAGGCGTTTCTGTTTGCACTGCTTATCTGATTCAGGGCTTTTGTGCAGGGTGTGTATTCAGACCTTTTGGTAGTCAAGGGAACTGAAATTGGCCATGAAGTTGTCTCTGTTCGCTTGCTTGAAACGGACTATGACAACATGACTGATAAAATTTCTTTGACAGTAGCAGAAGCTATGTCCCTAGATCCTCCTTCCCCAGTCCTTGTTCTTGTTGGTGCTGCACTTCGTTATAGTCTTAAAGTCATTCGTGGCAACATTCCTCAAGGTACTATTCTTATCTGACTTTTTTTGTGTTGTTTCATGTGTTAAGATATGTCTGAGAGAATGTGCGCCTCATAGATGAGAAGATATTGGTCTTTCAACTGCACAAATAGGGGTAGGTTTGGTAGAATTTTCATTTTCAATGGATCGAATGAACCAGATTGCTATTTGTTACAGTGTTGATCATATTCATATTCCTCTCATTGAGATTCTTCCATCATGGGTAGGTTGGTTGGAATTTGAATGGAACCTGGGGGTGGGGATCGTGTCTCATCTAGATATCATCTAGATTAGGACCAAATGATTTCAGTACCAAATTTGACATAAGTGGTTCTTTTCTTTCCTTATGATAAGTATCATTTAAGGCCTCTGTTTGTTATCTTCTTGATATAGTCTCTTGTCACATTATTTAGCTACTTACCCCACTTTGACTCCTAGTGATTCTTGTGAATGTTTTTGTACTCCTTATATTGTTTGCAATTAAGGGTTGCTTGATCATTCAAGTCTATAAACGCTTGCGTCAAACAATCTGATGGTTGCCTGTGACTCTATAAGTTGAGATGAGAACACGTGATTGGGAAATTTAATACCAGATCAAGTATGAGCGACTTGAAGGACATGCTCTGTTTTGGCTTAAATCTGCTTTTGTAAAAGAAAAACACGTGGTTTAAGCTCTGGACTATCATTCAAGTTTTCTCAAAACTTCATTGGTATAAAATATACTCTTGAATACATGTCTTGTTTAACTTAAAATTGACTGGTATCTGGTAAGTGCTCCTTTATGGAACTTTCTTTGCACTTTAAACTTGACTGGTAAGTGTTCCTTGTTGGAGCTTTCTTTACACTGCAAGTAATTTAACTTTTTATAAAATTCATAGCAACAATCTGTCCTTTCAGTGGTACCTTTGCCTTCTCCATTTCACCGCTGGTCTGCATCAAATACATCCATCGCTCAGGTGGATCCAATGTTGGGTTTAGTGCATGCATCAAACATAGGTGAAACGAGTATTCTTGTTGAAGATATCAGGGTTGCTGGACATGTCCAGATATCATCTCTGAATGTCGTTGTGCCAGATCGTATGTATTTATTCTTGTCACCTCTGTCAAAACATGGTGATCCGTTGGAGGGAGCAGAACCCATAGTGTCAAATGGGCGTTGGTATGTTGTTACTGGCAGACAGTATCTTGTCGAAGTGAAGGTCTTTTCCCAAGGGCCTAGTGCAAGAGTAATCTATACTACACCGGTACTGTACTTTTTTAGTTATCAATCTCATTGAGTGTTAAATTTATTTATTTTTTAACAGAATGTCTTAAACCAGTAAGAGCCAGTGTGATTATCAACATGATTCTCACTAAGTAACATTTGGAAAGAACCTCCTTTTTTTCCAACAAAGTGGAAAGGTTGCGTACATCCGATCCCTCTAACCTCGCCATAGGAGGGAGCCATAGAGGCTTCATGGTAATGTTGTTGTTGCATTGAGCAATTTCACATGTGGACAATAAATCACGGGGAGTAAGCAAGTACTCCGCACCCTTACTTATTTTTTATTTTATTTTTTTTGTTTGAAATAGTTACACAAATGAACCAAGAAAAATACAAGGAATCAGGATTAAGCACTCCTTGTAAGAGAGTTACTTACAATCTATTCCAGCTTGCTTTAAAATCATGATAAGAATTTCACCGAATGCCCCCACTGCGTTTGCTTGACTAGTTGACCCTTTCCCAAAGGTTCTCTATATTCTATGTTACTCGGACTCTTCATATTACCTTGTGTGTCCATATCAGACGCTTGACACTACGTCAACGATATGGCACTAGGACACTTTAAGGTCAAAAGCACTAGTCAGAGTCCGGCACTTTGACATGGTCTGTGTCATACACTTAGCGTAGTCCGGGTAACATCTTGAGACGATCCCTAGAACATCGGTGAATTCCCCTCCATCAAAGAACCCAGATTGTAGTCCTAATCCGTAAAAGCCCGAAATAGTAAGCCTGTAGGTTAGTCCAGGATTCCAGCATGAATCCGACTCTCCGCTTCCACCTTGAGGAGCTGTATCCATAAAGACTGAGCAACAGCGCAGTGCATTATGTGCTTTTCTTATATGATTGTAGGTTTTAAGATAGAGCACTCCCATCTGTTGAGTTTGTTATTTTGATGTTGTTTTTTATCAGATATTTTTTTTTTTGGTTGCTCAAATGAACCTTGGTATGAAAATATTTTTGAACCTTTGACTGTTATACATATTCCTGATGTGTGAGATAATGTGGGCTGTGCAAAGCTTCCATGCTTCTACATTGTTGTTTATAAAGATATTTGGGGGACTTTTTTCCATCACTATTTAATGAAGCGGGCTCACTATCTTAGTCGGCCACCGTTGTTTTCACTATCCCAACTCTAAGAAGTTTTCTATGATACGTTAAAAATTGTGCAATTGCATCTGAGCAGAATGAATATGTGAAGCTGGATTATTATGAGCCAGAATTCTGGAAGAGTTCCTCTATTCCAGATCATACTGCAGCCAAATATGGGTGGCAGAACCCAAGCATGCTGGAGCCAACATCAGAAGGACTTGGAAAGTTGTCAGCTTCTTTGACTTACGCTACCAGTCATCCTGGAATGAAGGAGGTGATATTTCATGTTTTCTTTCTCTTGCCTATATTTCACATTTATCGGCGCAAGCGTTTTCTTTTGCCTTGTTCCTTGTCTTAATTAGTTTTGAGATTTTATTAAGGAGTAAAGAAGAATAGTGTACGTGTAGAGGACAAGAGCTCCTCAAAAGCTCAGAACAACTAAACAAATAGGAGAGTGACCATCTTACTTTAATTTGTAAACATTTCTTAAGGGCATGTTCTTCTAGTCAATGTATTGTATTTTGGGACTAGTGTTGAATTTTGTCTTCTTTAGTAATACAAGATGAAAAGTTTGAAGTTCTATCCTGTAGTACTAGTTGTTATTAACAAGTTCATTTCAAAAAAAAAAAAAACAATTAACAAGTAGCAAAATAACTGGACAACAAATGTTTGTGACATGATTTAGGTCCAGTTGGTCACTTGGTCTTCCCTTTCTGGAAATGAGTCAAATGACCCGCTACCAAAATAATCAAACCCTGATGAAAGAAAAGAAACGTAGAAGGGAATTTGAAATATTGATTATTTAATTATTTATTTTTATTTGGTTACAGTATTGCGTTTTTTTTATAATAACATGGATAATTGTCTTTCTCAACGGTCCTTTGGTTATTCCTACCCTCTATATTTCTCTTTCAATTTCTTGTCTGGATCGTGTAGTCTTTCATCTCTCTCTTCGAGTGTACTCTATTTTCATGGGCACCTTTTGTCATTCTCCTGTTCCAAGCCATAGATACATCTTTGGCCACATGAATTATACTATGGACAAAGGGCTACTTTTAGATGAGTATGGACATAGCTGTAGGAGGCGGTCAGTAGTTTTTATATTCTCGTGACATAAGCAATCGCTAGCTTAGGTGAAGCACCATCTTTTGTGAGAATCTTCTGTTTGCTTCAAACATATGCTTTAGGGAAAGGGTGTGGGTGGGTAGCTGCTTTTGTTACCCAGGTGGTTTTTCTTTTCCTTGAAAATAAAAATAATTATACTATAGAAAAGGAAATACAAAAACTCAAAATACTTGGGTTTTACTAAGGAAATATTTTCTGGATCCCGATTATAGTGGTTCTATGGGTTTTTAAATCCCCACAACCCTTTGGGGTCATTTGGTCCACAGTCTGGTTTGTGATTGGAATCAGGAATGGAGTTGAGTAGGAATGGGGTTGTGACCTCAAAAAAAAAAAAAAAAAAAATTGTAGTTGGATCGGATGGAATTGAACCCTATTCCAAGTGTTAACTAATAGTTGTGACACTCAAAAATTGAAACCCATGAGAACCCCAATACCTGTTTCATTGAAGCAGGAGGGGGAAGGCCTGATTCGATAACCGATTCCTGGGATTTCTGAGGCACGGAAAATCCTGGGTTTAAGGTCCTATAAAATGTAAGAAAACATGAGGAATCGGGTTCATTGAGTCCAACCCCATTCCTGAATCCTCTCCTATGCGAACCAAACGACCCCATTGTTTTCTAATTAGAATCTGCTCGACAGCACCCTGTTTGGAAATTTTTGACGAGGAAATTAGTACATTCTGTCTGAGAATATCTACTTTGCTGTCCTTACAGCTATCTGGGTTTTTTGATATTTGTATGGTATTTGGACTTCCCTTTTCATTTTTTGTCATCTTACGTACCTTCTGATTTTTGCACTCATGATCTTTGATTGTGGTTAATTTTGTACAGGTTCTAAACATTGTTCAAGAAATTGTGGTTTGTGTTCCAGTGAGGTTTGTGGAAGAAGGAAGAAATACGTTATTATCATCAGTTCTGCTACCTTGGTCACCAGATGTTTATCAGGAAGCAGATTTACATGCTGTTGGAGGTTTTACCCTATCCTACCTTTTCCGTCTTTTAAAAATTGGACGCCTTTGTTGTGCTTATTTTGGGATGCGAAACATGATCCGTATTTTCATTTTTGTAGGTTGTGCAAGAACGCCTTTTGATTATAGGTGGCTTTCCTCCGATGTTAGTATATTATCTGTATCTGCTGTGGGTGTTGTCCAGGCCAAGAAACCTGGTAAAGCTTCCGTTAAAGTTGTGTCAATATATGACAATCTCAACTTTGATGAGGTAACGTCTCGTAGATTCTTCTGTATTATGCATGCTTTGTTTATGGTGAAGACATGTCTGAATCTATCGTTTTTAAAAAATTTACTGCTCCATAATGAGAACTATATAATAAATGCTTCATTTCTTGTTGACTACTGTTTAGTGGTACACATACCTACCAAATTTTCTACTTTCCATGTCCTATATAATCAGACCATGAAAACAATTTCACAAGGACCAAATATTGGAAGTTCGTCTGCTGTCTGCTATCTAAACAGTTGTTTACCCCGCAAAGTCTGAAAACCTATTGGTTGCCTCCTAAGTAATTTGAAACATTTGTAACTCCTTAGCTGGGAGAACTTCTTGTCCTGTAAACTACTTTGTCCCTGTCAAAAAACAGAATTTGGAATTTGGAAACCTATGTTCAGTGGCAGATATGAAATTATATTTCACAAATTGTTGTACGTAAGAGTTCAGAACTTTAGTACCAGTGAGCATCCAATCCGAATAATGCTGTTTAGTTTTCTCATTTAATGGTCTTATTTTTTAAAGACCGTGGTACAAGCAAACATAAATTTTTTTAACTTAAAAGTCAAGATGGTTTGCCTGGGCATTCGCCAAAGTTCAAATGTTCTCAGAGGATGCTCTCTGAAAGATAAATATTTGTCATGCAAGTTGGTGTAGCTTTAAATACCAAAGGATTCTCGACCACCCCTTCTCTTTTTTAATCTGTCTTATATCTTCTGTATGTTGAGTTCTGTAGTTTGGTTCGTAAAGATGTTCTTAGATAAAGCTTGAACAAGGCATATAATCTTGATCCTGAACTTTTGGCAGGGGTATAGTCTCATGATGCATGCGACAGAAATAGAATGATTGAGATTAATGATAGCTCACATTAAGGTCTTCAACTCTTGTTGGTGATTATGTACTGATGCTGCTGCATGTTGAGAACACCTCGTGCCATTAATTCTTTTCCCACGTCCAATCCCTCCCCTCCCTTCAATACCCTTCTGTCTCCTGTATCCACATGGACATTTGTTTTGTGATCGGCTAAGGTGTTACTTTGTGATCGATAGGTACAGGTTCAAGTCCTGGGAGCAGCCTCTTGTCCATAAAATGACAAAGTAAGGCTTGCCCCCTATACACCCTTTTTGGTGGGACTCTTCCCCAGATCCTCGCCCTGCGGGGCCAATGTGCTCCAGGCTGACCTTTTTCTATGCCACAAGACAGTCACAATTAGAATTCTTTAACTTCTCCAAACTTAAATGCACATCAATTTTCTTTGTAGGCAATGGATGCTGAGCAATATGTCTAACTTGCATGTTAGGCTAATAGGAAAAGGGTCATTCCAATATCAGACTTGCTAGAATTAGCGCATAAGTTAAATACGTCCGGAAATGTAGTAACGCCTGGAAAGGAACATAATATAAGAAACTCTTACAGAAGCAAAAACATTTCAGAAGCAAATCATCACCTCCAAGGATAAAAGTGGAAGGTATCCGTACTACTAGTAGGCTTACCCACTTGTAAAGATTATTGTAAGCGATTGGTCTAAAAGCCTTGGGAACCAAAGCGATAGAAGTGGCACTTTGTGCCCAATGTGATGTGTGAAAAATAGCCTTGCATACCATACCCCATTTTCCACAGTGTCTCATGAGTCAATGTGAAATCAATTATTAAAGTCATACTCATCGGGACCTTGGGCATTTTCTCAAAGGATTGAGCTTCTTACATACCCCATACCATCACATGTTTGCTTGTCCTTTGTGATTCAGTGCTCATTTATATTAATTTTGTGCAGGTGATGATTGAGGTTGCCATCCCTTCATCTATGGTCATGCTACCAAGTTTTCCCGTAGAGACCGTGGTGCAGTCAAATCTTAAAGCTGCTGTTTCTATGAAAGCACCAAACGGTATTGTGGTGTAACTTTTTGCTTCCTTTAGTTTTGATCATAATGTTTGGCAAGTAATTGTGTGTTTATGTATTGTTGAACACTGCAGGTGGTTATTTTTATAGATGTGAGGCTTTTCATTCATCCATCAAGTGGTCTACTGGAAGTGATGTGTTTGTGATAGTCAATACCTCAGCAAAGGCATTTGACAATCAGCATAACAAAGTTGAACGTTCTAACTCTGAATATTACCCTGCTTGTTCATGGATTTCTCTTTACGCCGCTAGCCCTGGTGAATCAATTTTGCATGCAACCTTTTCTAAGCCTGTAGATGTTGGTTTCAGCAGACTAATCGTTTTAAAGGCATCTGCTCCTATTGCATCATTTTTACCATTTATTGTTCTTCAAGCTGGAGATGGCAATAAATTTGGTGGTTATTGGTTTGACTTGGAGAATGTTGGAAACTATAATGGATTGGAAAAGTTAGATGAACTATATCTTGTACCTGGGGCCTTCATTGATGTCACACTTGTTGGAGGACCCACAAGGTGGGGGAAAGGAGTTGATTTTATTGAAACTGTGGAGATCTTTGATGAACGGTCCATTCTTAGTGATGGGGGCCTTGTTCACAAAGTCCCCATTACGGAGGGGAATGGATACAGAGTTGTATGCCAAGAAGTTGGAAACTTTGTAAGTCCCTTTTGATCTCTTTCTGAACACTTCAATATGAAGTGTATTGCTTGTCAAGATTTGCCTTCAAATACAAGTTGATAATACTTGTTTCCTTTATACTTTTCTAGACAGTTGTTTTCAGACGAGGGAATTTGATTGGAGATGACCATCCACAACCTGTAGTAACTGAGGCAAAGTTGCAGCTTGAGTGTAGCTTTCCTTCTTCGATTGTAGTGCTGGCTGATGAATCAGGTTTGCCTCATATCCTGTGACCCTATTTCAATTTTTATGTAACCTATGTAGTACGGTCCGATGTTGATTTGTTCATATTCAAGTAGTTACATTAGTATATATCTAAGAGAGTAATCTTAAGCTGTATTGACGACTAGTTGTGCTGTGTTCTATGAGGTCTGATTGTTTCATTTAGCTGTCTTCAAAGTGTTACATTCCCACCGACACTTGAGTTTCCTTCTTTTTGTGGATAAAATTTCTCAAGGTATGTCTAAGAGCTTAATTAGCTCTACTTTGTTTATGGGTGTCACCCCGTTTAGTATCCTCCTTTTGCATATATAATGATAACCTAATAAATAATGTGGACACACCAAGACTTCAAATTTAGGTTTTTGTTGTATAGCTGGGGTCAAGTGTTACATTCCCACCGACACTTGACTTTCCTTATTTTTGTAGACAAAGTTTCTCAAGATAGTCTAAGAGCTTGATTAGCTCTCTTTTGTATATGGGCGTCAGCCCGTCACCCCCTTAGGTGTCTTTTTGCATATGGGAGTCACTCCCTTGGTGTCCTTTTTGTTTACATTGATATCCTAAGTTATGCACCCAAAAAAAAAAAAAAACTGTGCATTGGCTGAGTTGCAGTAGCTTTATAGTTATCATTCTGTCGTCTGTTTGAAAGATAATCTATTTTTAAACCAGTATATGTGCAATGCAGATGTAAATTAGTTTTCTGTTGTAATAAACAGAAATATTATTGTGAGATACTTGTCTTTATGTCCTGTCTTAATGACCTCAAAGAAGATGCTCTGCCGAGTGCCACTGACACGATCTGACAATAAGGGTGAAAAAGACATCCCTATGGAAACATATGAGAATCTATATAGAGCTTCACAAATCGTTATTGTGATTCACAAAACTTTATGACAGCAACAATAAAACTTTAGTCCCTAAATTATTTGGGGTCACTTAACATCAATTTTCGTAAGACATACAGTGTCCTCAGACACTAATTTTGCAAAACATGGTTATACTGTTCTCATCGATTCAATGGGATCGTGGGAATAAGGGATTGCTAGTTTTAAAAGGCGCGAGGCGCACCAAGGTGATGATGGTTGTGGGAACGAGGCAAAGGTGCGGACATTTTGCAGAAAATTACCCCTTTTTGCTATTTAAAGAGGGCCAATGTGTAAAGAAGTAGAAAGTAGGGATTGAGGGACAAAGGGAAGGGTAGGTAGAAGTAGATATATAGGAGATAAAAAAAGAAAAATGCATAGTTATGTGCGTTGTTTGCGCATTGAGTTTCTGATGTGATGTCAGCTGTACCTCGGTACGCCTTGAACTTCGATATGATGTTAGCTGCGCCTAGCCGCGCTTAGCAGCCATTAGGAATAAAGCCGTGGAAGTCTTCTGTTCTGCCATTACGTAATTGATGATATGCCACTGGTCTCTCTCTCTTATTTTTTTTGGACTGTGAAGAATTTTTCAGTCCATAGTGCTGTCATCTTTTCAAAATTTTCTTATCTTCCATTTTGGACTCGGGAATTTTTGAGGAATAAAAATTTCAAGGGTTATGCTTCCTTTTTCCTCATTCTGATGTTTAATATAAGTAATATAACTATTTGCAGTGAACAAATTGGACGTTTTACAAAGTGCTATCCAAGCTGATCGTGGAGCTGGAGGTCTTCGTTCTACACCTGTTACTGTAGCAAATGGGCAGACCATCAGAGTATCGGCTGTTGGGATCAGCCACTCAGGAAAAGCTTTTGCTAACTCTTCTTCTGTTCCTTTGCGATGGGAGTTGAACAATTGTAAGGAGCTTGCATCTTGGGATGAAGCTCATAATCGCGAATTGATCACAGTGGGCTGGGAAAGATATTTAGATCTAAAAAATGCATCAGGCCAGGTACTGTTTTAATTTCTAGTGTGGTGGTGTCATTTTAGATGTGATGTTTGTGTTTGGTTTGCTCGCGTGGCTTTAGGCTTCTTTATCTTTCTATTCTTTAGCTCTTTGGAAGAGTTATGTGTAACCTGGTTCTCTTATTGATCTCCTTTTTTTTTTGTTTTTTTTTTCTTTTTTGCCAATATTCGTTTTATGAAAAAGCTACAGGGTATCTAGGCTGGGACTGTGCACCTCTTCGAAGGAGCGCATGTTTGAGCTCTAAAAATACGACCCTTTTCCCATTTGCCTTCCTAGATAGATTGAAGAGTATTTTTATCTCATTTGTATTGTTACTAAAAGTTCTCCTGATTGTGTCTCGGAGTATAATATAGCTCTTGAAAAGCATATGGACAGTTAATAGCCATGACCAGCAATAAACTAAGGGTTCAATATAAAGTGAATTGAGATTTGTGATACTCATGTGTCTTTCTGTACTTCGTTTTGTAGTGTGTCGTTCGTGCTGTAGTTCAAAGGACTCTCTATAGTGGGCATCTATCTATGCCTGAGAAGGATCTTACAGATGCTGTTCCTCTTCAGGTAAGTTCCCTCAACATATGAGTGAGATTTATTAAAAGAAAGTTATTGGCATTGTGAAATCACAAACGGAGAAACGGCCTTGTCTGAGATGACAAAAACCACGGTGCTCCAACAAATCTAATCTTGAGACTTGTCACAGAGAGCTAAATTCACTTACTACCCGTTATTGTAACCAATATGTCACAAAAAAAGTTGCAGATCATATTCTGTATCAACAATACAACAACAACAACAACAACATCCAAGCCTTATTCCCAAAATGATTTGGGGTCGGCTAACATGAATCGTCGTCTAAGAACCGTCTTATGCGCGCCATAAAATTTCAAAAACGTTGTGAACCATTTTGAAACATTGAAACACTTTCGGAAAGAGTTTTAGAAAGTCCTCAAAATAAGTAAAAAGTTTGAAAATGAGCGAAAACATACAACTTTGAACACCAAGTAAGGAAAAGTTTTGGAACAAGTTAGGAAAACCAAACAAAGAAACTAAAAATAGTCAAATTTAGTCCTCCACATGGATAGCGTCTCTCCATGCAGCCCTATCCAACACCATACTCTCTTCAAGCCCTAGGAAGCTCATATCACTTCTAATCACCCTCATCCAAGTCATCTTGGGTCTTCCCCGATCCCTATTAATATTATCACTTCCCCACCCTTCTACTCTTCTAACCGGCGCGTCACTAGGCCTCCTCCTCACATGACCATACCACCTCAATCGGTTCTCCATCATCTTGTCCGCGATGGGCGCAACCCCTATTTTCTCCCTAATAACTTCATTTCTTAACCGAGCATGTCTTGTATGCCCAAACATCCACCGTAGCATGCGCATCTCCGTCACACTCATCTTATGAACGTGACACTGTTTCACGGCCCAACATTCCGTGCCGTATAACAGTGCCGACCTGATTACCATACGATAAAACTTACCCTTCAACTTATTGGGCATTCCTCGATCACACAGGAGCCCTGTGGCATTCTTCCACTTCACCCAACCTGATCTGATCCTATGTGCCACATCTCCATCTAATTCTCCATCCTTTTGAAGAATCGATCCTAAATATCGAAAGAAATCTGAACCCTGAACAATCTTCCCATCCAACCTGATCGTCTCTGTCTCCGTTCGCCTATTGCCGCTGAACTTACACTCCAAATACTCGGTCTTTTTTCGACTCAACCGAAACCCTCTAGACTCCAAAGTGTGCCTCCATAGTTCCAACCTCCTCTCCAAATCTTGTTTCGTCTCTGAAATCAACACTATATCATCTGCAAACATCATGCACCATGGTATATCATCCTGGATTGACCTCGTCAATTCGTCCATGACTATAGCAAAAAGAAACGGACTAAGTGCGGACCCTTGGTGCACTCCAATTGTAATAGGGAACTCTTCTGACTTCCCTACACTAGTTCGTACACTCGTGCTAGCTCCCTCATACATGTCCTTAATGATGTTAATATATTTTTGCGGAACTCCTTTCTTAGTTAAAGCCCACCAAAGCACTTCCCTCGGTACCTTATCATAGGCTTTCTCCAAATCAATAAACACCATATGTAGATCCTTCTTCCTATCTCGATACGTCTCCATAGTCTGTCTTATGAGATGAATTGCCTCCATAGTAGACCTCCCCGGCATGAATCCAAATTGGTTCTCCGAAATCTTCACACTTCTTCTTAATCTATGCTCAATCACCCGTTCCCAAAGTTTCATTGTATGACTCATCAACTTGATCCCGCGATAGTTGGCACACACCTGAATATCCCCTTTGTTCTTATACAAAGGGACCAAAGTGCTCTTCCTCCACTCCACCGGCATCTTATTACCACTCCAAATCATGTTGAAAAACGTCGTCAACCATTCCACACCTTTGTCTCCTAAACACCTCCAAACCTCAATAGGTATGTCGTCTGGCCCACTGCTTTCTTCTGTCCCATCTTCTTCAAAGCCATCTTCACCTCTCCCTTCTGAATTCTCCGCATGAACTCCCGATTAATAATATCCGGATGAATGTCCACATTTCCAATATCATTCACTCGATCGCCATTGAATAAGGTATCAAAGTACGATCTCCATCTTTCCGTAATCTCTTTATCATCAACAAGGACTCTTTGATCGACATCCTTGACGCATTTCACCCTACCAATGTCCTGAGTCCTCCTTTTCCTGATACGTGCAATTTTGTAGATATCATTCTCTCCTGCTTTGGTATCCAATCTTGTAAAGAGGTCTTGGTTCACCTTTCCTCTTGCGTCTCTTACGGCTTTCTTTGCTGCTCTTTTTGCCTCCTTATACTTCTCGTAGTTCTCCTCACTTCTATCTTTCCCCAAACTCTTATAACATTTCCGCTTGTTCCTTATCGCTTGTTGCACCTCCTCATTCCACCATGATGTATCCTTACTCGGTAGAGCTTTCCCCTTAGATTCACCGAGAACCTCTTTTGCTGCCTCTTTTACCTTATGCGACATAGTAACCCATGCTGAGTCTACATCTCTTTCCACACTAGTTGACCACACATCCGTCCCATCCATCTTCTCCAAGAAAGCCTCCTTGTGCTCTTCTTCAAGTTTCCACCATTTGATCCTTGGTTCTACTTGTGGCCGCCTCTTCCCAAAACATCCCTTAACTCTGAAATCCAATACCACCAATCTATGTTGTGTAGCCGCACTCTCCCTAGGTATCACTTTACAATGCGTAAAACTCTTGCGCCAAGCATTCCTCACCAAACAGAAATCAATCTGACTCGCATTATTTCCGCTCCTATACGTCACCAAGTGAGACTCTCTCTTCTCCCTTCATTATACCCAAGTCATATGCCAATGCAAAATCCAAAATGGCCGTTCCTCCCTTCATTTGTCGACCCATAGCCAAAACCTCCATGTACGCTTTCAAAACCGTGCCGTGATGATCCCACATGCCCATTCAGGTCCCCACCAATAATCGACTTCTCCCCACTAGGAACCCCTTGCACCACCTCTTCTAGCTCCTCCCAAAATTCCTGACGAATAGATACATCCAATCCAATTTGTGGTGCATAAGCACTTACAATAGTCATAATCTCACTCCCAATCACCAACCTCACTTTCATAATGCGATCGCTCTTCCTCGAAACCTCCACCACATCATCTATGTAATCCTTATCAATAATGATACTAACTCCATTCCTACTCTTATCATTTCCATAGTACCAAAGCTTATAACCCCAAGGTGTGATCTCCTTATCTTTCGCTCCAACCCATTTCGTCTCTTGTAAACACATAATGTGAATCTTTCTCCTCCTCATAACCTCCACAACCTTCGAAGATCTCCCCGTCAAAGAGCCGATGTTCCACGTTCCAAACCTAAGCCTACTACCCTTACCGTTATGAATAAGTTTCCTACCTCGCTCCCGTCCATGATTTGAGAACTTTTGCACATTTGACACCACCCGTGGGAGCCGGAGTGGCGCGTCACTTCGGGGTGACGACCTAACAACCCTTGCATATTTTTCACTACACCCAGGTCTAGGAAATGTAGCGCGACCTTGCATATTTGACACCACCCCCGGGCGTCGGAGTGGCGCGTCGCTTCGGGGCGACGACCTAGAGACCCTAGCATACTTATCACCGCACCCGGGTCCAGGAAGTGTAGCGCGTCGCTGTGAAGGGGACGCCCCCACGGTTATTAAATTTCGATTCATGTCCATAAGATGTGGCTTGTTTTACGCTGGCCGCCACAAACCTACCGCAACTCTCCTCCTTTATCCGGGCTTGAGACCGGCAGTGAATGCCAAAAAACACTCACAGGCGGAGTTATTCTGTATCAACAATGTTAATCTAAAATAATTAATGATCCCGCACAGATAGGCAATCAATATGAAGGAGAAACTAACACATAAAATAATTATTGATATGGAAGCATGACCCAGGATGCCAGAAACTAAAGGAAGTTCATGAAGAGTCAAAACTGTCTAAGCCATGATAAAGGTTAAGAAGAAATCTTAATCTCTTTTATTTTGTCACGAGTGCAGATTGTTTCTACTATGCAAGTATTTCCAGAGTTCTGCTTGCTTTACTTCAACCCTGGTGCAAAGGTGTGTTATTTTTGGTGGAAACTTGTGTATTTAATTTTGATGTTGTGATAGTTACTGTCCTGCCTAAGGTTTTTGCAACATTTTTTGTTATGATTAACTTCTGTAGAACATGACTAAATGCTAGTTCTCTATGCATTGAATTGAGTTTGTTTTAGTCAGGTTTTCAGTTCCTTTTTATATGTTGTGGGCCTTTGCCAGTTACGCAACTTTGGTTTTGGTGTATCATGCACAAATCTTGGTATAATACTGCCAATTTTGGTGCTTTCATTCTGATTCTGTGTTAGAAGAATTATTGTACAAAGGAAGTAGGATTTGTAAAGAATATCTCAAGCAATGCCATCTTTGTTTGATGCAATTTTTTAATATTCCTCCGTGACCTTCTTCCCGTTCTATGCAGCTTGGTAGTACATATTTTCACTTATGGTTTTCCTTGGAAAGTAGTAATGTGATCTGGAGTTCCTTTAGTGATTTGACAGTTGTGCTTCTCTGATTTAATTTATGGCTATTTCTTTTTTAATGGGTGGTTCCTCTACCCAAAAAAATGATGGGTGGAACTCGTGCAAGTTATTCATCATATAAGTGCGATCTATCTCTTATTCAAATGTCAAGTCTTGAGAGTTTGTTGATTTCAGATGAATCTGTCTGTTGTTGGAGGAAGCTGCTTGCTAGATGCTATTGTAAATGATTCACAAGTGGTAGAAGTTATGCAACTCATGCCAGATCTACAGTGTTCGCTATTGTCTTTGGTTCCTAAAAATGTGGGATTTGCCGTTGTAACCATTTCTGACATTGGGCTCTCCCCACCACTGACAGCCGCTTCATTGGTATTTTCCTCTGTTAAGTAATCATTTCCGTTAAATGGCTTTTTTTATTTCTATTTTTGTTTTCTGAAAAGATATCTTATTGAAACGAGAGATCTCGTATGTGAACAACCTTGTGAGCTGGTCATTTTAGCTGTGCTGATTGTGTAGTTTATAGTGTACAAGTCAGTAGCTCCTATCTATTTCAGTATTTAGTGAAGCTGTACCTCTTGCTGGATTCGTGTTAGGCAATTAGATAGTATAAGAGGATGCCCATGTTTATTATCCCAGCTTCTAATGTCTTTTCTTTTTTTTCAAATTGATGTACGTTCTCCATTGTGATACATGTTGTCAAACCTCAACTTTACTCCTCTTAAGCATCCAGTATCATTTAATCTTGACTATGCTGACAATGGGTTGCTCTGTTAGTTTCTATTATCGTCCGTTGGCGACCGAGATGGGGAGCGGGTGATTAGTTCCTTTTTCTGATTTCAGAAAGATACTGGCTATCTGAACATGGATGCATTTACAAACATGATATACTAATGTAAAAAAACTCCGGTATCAATGGAGTGCCTTTAATCTGTGCAATGTAAAAAGCTTTGTCGATGTCTTATTGTTTTACTCTTTTAATGGATGACTCAGAGCGGGCTCTGGTACTGACTTGCTTAAGTTTCAGGTCAAAGTTGCAGATATGGATTGGCTCAAGATTATCTCAGGGGATCTGATAAGCTTGAGGGTATGTTTGATCTCGCTCACTATATTGTAATCGACATAAATGAGTAAATGACATATCTTTTGGTACATGCAGGAGGGAAGCACTACCTCTGTTATTCTGCTAGCTGGAACGGATGATGGATGTACATTTGATTCATCTCAGGTTTGACCCATCTCCTTATCTGCTGACAAACGAAGTGTATACTAAGTAATTGAAGATATCAGTTACATTGCAGCAAGGGGGTGACTCTATGAATAAAAACACACCAAGATTGTGGTATCTTTACATAATAGGAGAGCTCGTAATAATATGTTCGTAATTATTACACGTACTTTATATTATGTGTCTCTTTTCTTTAAGAAAAATGGATTTTATCAGAGACAATAATAGTGCAAGACATCCTTTGAAACATAGAAGTTTTCATTCTGTAGTACTATATTGTCATGTCTTAAAAATGAGTATGGATGTTATTCAACATGAGACTGGATTTTCTTTTTAAAATGGTGTTAAGAAATAGAATTTTTAACAAAATGGGCCGGGAAATAAATGTTTAACCAAAAGGGGCACGTCAGCTATGTTTTTTTGATTCGGTATGGGGACGCCAGTTTGCTTAGAGGCTATATAGTAAACTGAACAGTAAAAAAGCAAAACAAAAAATCAGCCCTGCTGAAGAACCGCCAGTCCGGCTAGTGGCTCTTAAATAAGAAAGCTGCCAGGGTGGCTGCCAGCTTTATGCTTGAAACCGGCCGGTGGTTCTTAAGTTTGGTTTTGTTTTTTCTTTTTGCCTTCGTTTCGTTTTTTTATCGTTCAGTACACTATACAGCTGCCAAACAGCTCTATTACAAACCAAAAAACCGATCTGACATGCACCCCTTGTTGTTGAACTTTTTTTTTTTTCATCGTTTACTTTTCCGACCCATTTTGTTTTATTTTAATACACCATTATGAAAAAAAAAAAAAAAATTTAAAGATTCCATAAGAGTGGATATATTCCTGTTTGTAAGGACTTCCATCACTGTCGTACAAAGGACTTATAGTCCCTTTGGTTCTGGATCTTTTTATTTTAACATTTATTTATGGATATTTGTTTTGAAAAATGGCTAGATCAACATGTGACTCTGTCTCATGAGCTGGTTTGGCTACATTTGAATTATCTGTGTTCATTCCTGAGATGGGATTCTGTATGATGCAAATGTTGGAGATTCTAGAAGAAATAAACAAGTAATTAGTGATTCTGTCTTTTATCTGATAATTCATTGTCCAGCTTTCTCTATTATTCATTTACCCTGACATATTTGGCTTGTGCAGTATACATACATGAATATTCATGTACACATTGAAGACCATGTCATTGAACTTGTTGATAATCATAGCATGTCAACTAGTGGTGATGGGTATGTTAGTGCATCAAATTTCACACTATATGGCAGAAATGCTGGTGTAACTACTCTTTACGTAAGTACTCAAATTTCATAATGCAAGCAGGAATCTGCAACTGGCTGCTATTATAGTTATAGTTTTTTTCAGACGTCTGATAGTTAGGGCACTACTTGATTTCTTTAATCCAGGTTACTGCCAGACAGCAATCTGGTCTTGAAATATCAAGTCAGACCATCAAAGTCGAAGTTTATAGAACTCCTGTGGTACACCCTAGCGATATTTTCCTAGTGCCCGGTGCCTCTTTTGTGGTATGTGCTTGATGCTAGTTCATTTTGTAATTCCCTGTTTAGTCAATGGTAGATCACTATAATAAAAAGGTTATTGTAACAAAAAAAAAGTTATTCTAGGATATCTAATGCATGAGTTGATCAGAGATTCGTTTGTAATGGACAAGTAACTAACTTTCTTGTGTGCTTTTGGTTTTTGAATTTTGCCTTATTGTGTGTTGTGTTCAAATTTTTAAGTTCGGAGTTCTGACTGCTTATACAGGTTAAAGTGGAAGGAGGTCCCCAAATTGCTTCCTTTGTCGAGTACACAAGTATGAATGATAGTACTTTCTCAGTACATGAAACCTTTGGACGGGTCTCTGCCATTTTGCCAGGAACTGCTGTAAGATTAATTGCTCTGCTTGTGATTTCTTTATTCTTGTTGTGTTCCTAGCTTTCCCTATAGACTTCAAAAGCAAACTGATTCCATAGTAAGCTTTTTGATTGTTTGTCAAGAGGGTCAACTTGTATTCTGATATTGGACATGCTTGGTTGACTAATTAGTTATCGCCTATTTCCTTTTAATTGTTGTTCTTTTTTTTCTTTTTGTCTCTTGTTCTACTGCCTTCGGTTCATAGAAGTTGCCTATATACCCCCAGAATTCTACAGAAGATATCCCTCTTCGTGCTTTTAATTTCTGTCTGTAGTAGTCAATGTAACTTGTGAACATTTTCCTGTGCCACCACTGACAAGAATTTGACAAGGATATTATTTTTCTATCGAAAAGGAAAATATAGGAATATCAATAGATATTACTTGTTCTCAACATGGAGTATAGCCCTTGATCATTTAGTACAATGTAGCTATTTGGCTTCAAATGTTTGGATCAGTGTCAAATCAACTATTGATCATAATCCTTGTCTGAAGGGTGAAGGTTTTTGCATTACAATTGTAGGTGCTTGTTGAACTAAAGTTCCTAACCATTTGATTCTCTAATGATAACCAGTCATTCTTGCTAAGTCTCAATGTTGCTGTGCTCATGTACAAACAATTTTGAAAAGCCCTTGAAACATTAGGTAAAGAGGCTTCATAAAGACATTCTCTCATGCAATGACTTAAAGATAAAATAACAGAATAAAAATCCTAAGAGTTCCCTGTTCTTTCCTTTCCAGCCGAACACAAAAAAACATATACACAAATAGCCACAGTTTGTTTCTCTTTTCGTGAATGAAAAATTCCAGAACTCTTTTAAGGTCTATCAATTCAACCCTCGGAAGCTTAAGACCTTTGCATACAAGGCATTACTAGGTACCATCAATCTCACCTCTAAGAAGGCACATAAAGCATACAATGATTTAAATTGTCTTGAAAGTATTGATCTCTTGCTCCAGCAATGGACGGTTCAATCCATGTCTCTGCTAAGATGATCTAAACATCAATAACTCTGTGGCTGATAACTAATTGGACGTTCACTTCCGCTGTTTCAAATTCTTCTCTTTCTTTTGCATTTCAATTACTAGTTACTATTGTGCTTTCCGTTGTATTTGCTGTTTACATTTGTTTTTACCAGGGAATAGTTGCCACCTTTTATGGGAATGGACGTACAGTTCTTTGCAAAGCACATGGTAAAGTCAGTGTAGGAATTCCATCTAAAGCTATCCTGAATGTGCAAAGCGAGCAAATCTCTGTGAGACGTGACATGCCAATTTTTCCCTATTTGAGCGAGGTAAGAGTTCTGTGATCTGTCTATCGTTTGCTGACCATCTCTCTTCACTCACACCTTTGATCTTTCTAGGGTGACCTGTTCTCATTTTATGAGCTTTGTAAGAACTACAAGTGGACTATTGAGAATGAAAAGGTGCCTACTTTTCCAAGCACCTATCTTGGTAGTGGCTTTAATGTGTCATATGTTAGTTTCCATGGTAATTTGATTTGTGCTTGGAACTAGGTATTAAGCTTCCATCCTGCTGAGGATATGGGTAACAAATACAGACTACCCCTTTCTGGTCATGGTGCCTATCAGGATGAGCAAGATATTGACTTTATCAAAGTTCTGTATGGAAGGTATGCATTCGTTGTAGCTGTGTTGTATATCTTGCAGTTCATAAGAATTCGTGGTTCTTGGATGTCTAGTGTAGACACTACAATTTCTTCTTTTTCAAGTTAGCTTACTCGCATAGATTACTCTTTAAAATGTTGTTAAATGAGTAATTCCTGTAAGGCTTGGATGCCTGATAGCTGGGGAAAAAAATGCTTGGTTTGAGATCATTTTGCGGATGATAATAGGCATAAAGGGCTTTACCTATGATAATATGCATAAGGCGCTATATGGTATGCCTATAGTATAGAATATGTAGAGCTATCAATTATCCATATTAGCTATGTGCACAAGATCGATAGTTAGATAATTTCTTCTCAAGTACTACTTGAATCTATTTGCTTGAGTGTTACGACTTGGCACTTTACCAGGGGTAAGGAGTTGTGCATCTCTTATTATACTTTAGAAATCCGAAAATTCAGTTGCATTTATATGAACGCTATAAATCTCCTTTATAAAGGAACCCTTACTGTCCAAACTACTATTTGCTGAGAATTCTGTTTTTCTGTTGACAAGCATAGATTTTGTGACCAGAGATGAAAGATAGCACTCATTGGAAGTAAAATAAAAACCTAGATTAATAAGTCATGGTTGCCTACGAACACCTAAATATGTTTTGCTGAACTCTAACTGTGAAGCCCAGATTGCACACAAAATTGGAATTGTCGATTTCATTAAAAGACTTTTTAACCTGCTTTTTCTTTCTTTCATGCAGGTCTTCTGGAAGGAGCAATGTTGCACTTACGTTCTCTTGTGACTTCTTATCAACTGGTTCATTACCACATTCGAGGTCTTACAGTGCCTCGGTTTCCATATGGGTTGTTCCTGATCCTCCTCTTGCTCAAGGGATTCCTATCACGTGGATTCTTCCTCCTCACTATACAACATCAGATCTCTTACCTGCATATTCCAGATCACACAGCAAAAGTGATATGCAAAGTCAAGCAGGAACTGTTTCTTACTCTTTATTGGGTAGTTGCGGTCGAGGCGACAATGAATTGCAGAAGGGCTTTATTTCAATATCTGGAAGTAAGATCAAAACTGCCAAAAGCAACAATCTTGCTTGTATCCAGGCAAAAGACCACATCACTGGAAGAATAGAGGTTGCATCTTGTGTAAGAGTTGCCGAGGTACGCATGTTAATTTTGCAGCTGTGCAGCATGGACATTGTCTCTTTAAGATTTACCTACATGTCAATTTGTTGATAATTGTACTGCTTATATTAGGAGTTTGGTGACTATTAGTTTGTTAGTGCATTTACTACTTAATGTTGTGTATCTGTTTCAGGTTGCTCAGATCCGATTTATTAGAAAGTCAGGATTCTTTTTGCTAAATCTTGCTATTGGTGCTGAAGTACAACTTCCAGTACACTATTATGATTATTTGGGTATGTGCATTCACATTAATGTCAGCTACAAACTATTGAGGTGCAAGAATTAGGAAGATTCGAGATTTGATTTGTTTTTGTGCAGGAAATCCTTTTCATGAATTTCATGATGTGGTTATCTTCAACATTGCGAGTAACTATCGGGATGTTCTTGCTATTGATATTGACAATGGCATTATTGTTGTCAAGGTATGCTTGTTATTAAAACCTTCTATATATCGTCTGTTCAGGGTCTTACCACAAAATCGTCACCGTTGTGAACTAACTGTTCTGTAATTAGCTCTTGTTACATTAGTTAAGCTCAATAGAATATGCTTGCTTCATCCTTACTCACTGTTGATCTGTAATTTATGTTTTTTCTGTTATTTTGGTTATCTTGCTGCCTCATTTGTTTTTCCCCCTTCTCTTTCTTTATGATAAAGGCTTTGCGCCATGGCAGCGCTCTAGTTGGTTTGAGAATGAATGGCATTGCAGAGAAGTCAGACTACGTTATGGTAATTCCTAACCATAGTCTTTTAACCTCTTATTGCCTCTCCCTTAGGAAATTTTTAACGCTATTTTCCATTTGTTCAGATATCAGTGGGAGCTCATATACATCCACAAAATCCTGTTGTGCTGCCCGGAAGCTACGTTAACTTCAGTGTAGAAGGTAATATGGCTTTACGTACTTCTGGATTCAATCTATAAAGCCAGTACATTTTCATTCCACATATTCTAATATTGAGATTATTCAAGAAGCAATCTGCCCTCATCTTCGCCGTTGTCCATTTCTCCCCCTACCGTCTGTTTTTGGCTTCCACGTCTCCTTTTCTTCATTCGTGCACACCAGTCATCCAAATTCATCTTTTTAAATCAGGTTGAAGATTCTTCAAGAAGCAATTAATGTACCTTGTGTTCTGAAGTTCATATATTTTGAGTTACAAATTCATGTGGAGAGAGTAGAGATGATGTGGGGAGCCTTGGCGCACTGGTGAAGGTGTTGTTTCATAATTGATAGGTCGTGGGTTCAAGTCCTGGGAGCAGCCTCTTGTCCAAAAATGACAAGGGAAGGCTTGCCCCTTAGGCCCCTGTACACCCTTGTGGTGGGACCCTTCCCCAGACCCTCGCCTTGCGGGGACGCCATTGTGCACCGGAAAGTTAAAATGCGCAGTCATTTGATACGATTTTTATAAAAGGTAGTGATTTGAAAAAATGTTTTTAGAGGTCGCAAACTGGGAAAACTTTGTTTTAAAAGTTAATGTTAAGAAATTTTTCTTTAGAGTGTGTTTATGGCGCGCATAAGACGGTTACTAGACGACGATTCATGTTAGCCGACCCCAAATCATTTTGGGAATAAGGCTTGGATGTTGTTGTAGTGTGTTTAGCAACACGGATTTGATTCTCAAATCCAAATTTCACTCAAATCCCATTTTTGAGAATTCAAGAAATTATAAATTTGGATTTGTTTACCCTAACAATTGACCGACACATCATCACTTAACAAAAAGATTTAACGGAAGTTAGTATTTGGGTATCATGTGCACAAGATGGTAACCTCAGGTGTACCATATGCAAAAACTTGTTGAGTAGGGGTACCATGTGCATAGGGGGCAAACCTCAGGGGTATCATGTGAATTATACGTAAAAATCATTATGGTTAAACCTGTATTTATCAGTATAATGGATTGGGAGTTACAGATACAATGGTCTACGTCGGTTCAGACTACTCTTGTTCTTATTTTTAAAAAGCTTTGTTTCTGTACTGACCTTATGACTGTAACTGTGTATATTACTATCATGTCCATATCTTTGTGTGTCCTTTTGATGCTCGACCTACCTGCCAATCACTCGTTTGCAGTATTTAATTCTATTTTGCTTCTTAATTGTATTTTGCTCCGTTGGTATTGTAGGACTAGATAATCAGGTATTGGGACAGTGGTCTAGTGCCAATGAAAGTGTTGTGTATGTGGACTCTTTATCTGGTAGAGCCGCAGCATTCGGGGACGGTTCAGCCACGGGTATTATCCGTACCTTCGTTTTTTTGTTTTCCCTTTGTATTCAATATTTGAATTTTCGTAAAAACACCGTTATGGGCATTAACCTGCAGTCATGCATTTTTTCTTATTGTGAATAGTTGCATTTCAAAGTTCAGCACTGAAACTTCAAACAACTGTTAAAGTGATGAACTGGGATATTTTCTATGTTGATGCTCCAAAGGAAACCTTGACCAATGTTCATGTCCCTCCAGCAGGATACAAGTTCCCTGTGAAATTCAGGTTTGGGTAATCTCTTATGTTCTCCTCACGTCTTCTCTGACCACATTCCTTAGAGTTGCTAAATAAGGATGATAACATATACTTGTCCATATTAACTGACTTCGGTAAGGATGGTGTTAAAAAGTTTCAATTTATAAGAACAAAACTTGATTATCACATTGCTTGATGATTCATGTAATTTCTTAGTTGAAAATTTTCTTCATCCAACTCCCCGAGCCATGTAATAGGCACGAGCCTTGGGTGGTACTGGGGTAATGTTGTTGATGGAAATGCGCTCCCAAGTCGGGAGACCTAAGGTGATCGAAGAGTATTGCCTTATTAGACTAACGTTTCTGTGTTTAAAGCTTTTGCTTGACAATTTGAATATTCCATATATTATCGCATAATATCTGGAGAAACATAGATAGTGTACAAGGCAGGTGAATATAGTACCTCCATCCTCTTGGGCTTTTTATTGGGAGAGGGAAGAGGGAGGGTGATCAGCTTCTCCGAAAAGCCTAATACTTCGTTCCCAAATTTTAACGGGTGAAGCTTTTGCGTTTGGGGGCAAATTTTATCTACGTCCAGCCTCTTTTCATTAAGAATCTGGTGAAGGCTGAATGTTTTTTTTTTTATTTTTTTATTTTTTTTTATTTTTTACCGGAGACTAATACGGTAGATATCTTTTGCCTTTTCTTTTTCATCTTAATGCGACTAATAAATTGAGGTTATCCTTTTCTTTTCTTTCTTTTTTCCTCTTTTTAAAATTTGTATATGTCCCATTACTTAGATAGTATCAACGTGATTTTCCAGTGTCCAGAATTTCGGAGCTCGAAGCAAAAAGGTTGAGGTTCCTTTTGATTGTCTAGTGGAGCCGTCTTTCGTCGGGTATGGCTATGTAAAAGAGTTAAAACAAGAAACAAGAACAACCTTTCTGGCACTTTGAAACCTCGAACTACTACCCCTTATTTGGTTGTAATGCTTGCAGGTATGCTAATTCATGGAGGGATCCTAGTACTGGTGAATCATCTTGCCATTTCTTCCCTTACAATCCTGAACATTTAGCAAACTTTGCACCCATGTCAGTTCAGAAAAGGCAGGATATATCCATGTCTATCCAAGCAAAACTAAGAGAAGCCCATGAAGTATCAGGCTCCGCTACTGCACTTCTTGTTGGTGGTTTTTCTATCCGCAATATGAACAAGGTATCCCATTGTCCGACCAGATAATATATTGTTGGCATGTTGGAGGATTTTAGGGTGTTCTTATTTTGCAGACGAGTAGGAGATCGAGCACTCAGAGTTTCACTTTATAGTAATTTGCATATTCGTACTGTTTGTACTTTACATCTGCTGCTTTGATTTTTAAGGTTTTATTCAGACACTAGCTGCCATCTGTCTTTTTCAGGATTTTTTGCAACTGAATTTGACACATGATTCCAATAGAACCATTTTAACAGTTTACGGTAACACAGGTATGTTGTACAATTCTAACTTGTAATCATTATCCAATATAAGCAGCTTGTGTTTTTGTGTAGTTGTTGTAGGCTTTCATGCTTTTGACCCATCAGATAATGGCCACTGGCCTGCACAAGGTCTTTCAATAATCTTTCGAGGGACCACTTTTTTTGGTTACAGAGTGACCATTTTTACATAATATTTGTAATTTATAACCTTGGTGGTTGTTCTAGTTTGCTCTTAAATCGCATTGGGGTTTTAAAAGATCACTTAATATAAAATTTGCTTTAATTTATAAAGTATCGTTGATTGATCTTAAATGTACTCTGGGGGTATTAATTTATCCTAAAATTGCTTTGCTTTCTAATTGCTAACTTTCTATTGATATTGATTTATCCTAAATATATTGTGTGGGTCGCCTACTCACCCAGGCTTCTTCCGTGCATGTTTTGAGAGATACATTGATGAGTCAGATATGTACTTCTTACACAGATGTTGGCATATATTGGTTGAATCAAGACCTGCTGATAGTTCGGAACTTATTCAGAGAAGGTTCTGGCATGGCTGGTCGTTCTGATTATGAGGTAACCCGAGTTATTGTCTGTAATCAAAGGAAGCATGTAAAGTTTCAAAAAATCATCGCCCAAAATAAATAAATAAATAAAAAGACGTGAAAATGGAATAGCTCATTCTAATTGCTTAGTTATCGTTTCTATTTTTTTTTTGTGTTAACCAGGTTAAGGTAGTAAAACCAAAGGCTTTTAGAGATAAGCTTATATTTACCCTCCCTGCTAATGGTAAGTCTAGTTACAGTCATCGTGGTTCTAATCTTTGCTATTATACAGAGTTCTGGCGGGATCTTTCCCATATGTGCTTTGAGACCTTCTGCTAGCTTATGAGATCTGATTTACTCTCTCATTGTCATGGTATCTAATGCAACAGGTCAGAGAGTTGAGGTTGATGTCAATTATGATACAGACGACACCAAGGCAACGATTTTTGCTCAAATGATGTGGAAAGGAGTTCTTGGGTGTTTTGCTCTCTTGGTGCTGACTATTATTATCTACAAGGGTTTCCTTGAAAGACCTGATAGGTCTTACCGACCTATTGCTCCGCCACCCCCTAATGATCAAGCACCGAGGACCCCTGAACGTAGCAACCCTACTCTTGCAAGTGAATTATCACCTCGGACACCTCAACCCTTTATAGAATATGTGAGGAGAACAATTGATGAAACTCCATATTATAGACGGGAAGGACGAAGAAGGTCTGATCCACAAAATACATATTAGGCAAGTGTTTAGAGATGTCCATGAAACATGTCAGATCTGCAACACACCATTCTTGTCCATGTACCTGATGTAGTATCATTTAGAACCCCCTGACAGATACTGGATGCGTCTTGCTAGGTGCTACCGTGCTAGTGCAAATATCCGAGGTGTTTTTACTTAGAGAGAGGTGTAATCTTGATCATGTCTGAAATCGTGATGTTCAGTAGTCATTCCAGGTTTGGCTGTTGTCTGATGTAACATGTACAGTAGCATTCAAAAGTTGGCTCTTTTTCCTGCAGACTGTTAGCGACTAGTTTTGGTGCCTGGGCTGCTTCGGGCTACCATTGTAAATCTTACATTACAAATCCAAGAAATTTAGCCTTCTGCAATTGAACTCTGTTATAATCTAGGAAATCTTTGACTCGATTATACTGTCTCTATCATGCTCTATAGTTGGAAATTTATGCTTTTTGCTATTAACAAGGGAAAGGTGATAATTTACCTCTTAGATTTTGCAGATTGTGTGGCAAATTATTGTGTGGAACCGAGAGTACCTACTCTCGCTGAGCTGGCACACGCGTGTCAGACAGCTAGCCGGTCGAAGTATTAGAAAATCGGACCCAAAAAACGCCAAAACCGGCCAAAAAAAAAGTTACTCCCACCTACCAAATTTTCTCTCTCCTCATTTCCACCCGACACCCACCCTACCACCACCATCCCAACTGCCGTCGATCGACCACCACCTCTGCACCAACGCGAAGCAGCACCGTAAATCCTACATCCACCCTAGGGATTGGCATGTGCGCCGTTCACCGCCCATCCCTCCACCCACGACGCCCCCGGTCTTCTTCGTCATTTCCTTGTTCGTTGATTCCGATCCTATCTCTGCCTTTGAAGCTTCTCCACCTTGATGTCTAGATCAAATTGACGCGATCGATGGTGGTGGTGGTGCAAGGCCATGGGGATCAGCCAAAGCAAGAGGGAGAAAGGAGTTAAGGAAAAGTGAATATGATATTATGATATTATGGAGTGAGATTTAAACTGGAAAGAATATTGACAACAAAAATGAGAAAGCAAGAATTCTTTATTTTGTCTTGGGCTGAGCCGCTGAGGCATTTAAATTGATGCATTTCCTATGTTATTCGTATAATGTTCTAACACTTGGGAAGAAGATTTTGACACATGTCTTCTATGTCTTCCATTTTCCTTATTAGTACAAAGTATGTATCTTTAGAGCCCTTATCATATTTTACATGTATAGTAATAAAAGAAACCGGAATATTTACTTTAATGTAAAAAACTTGTGTACTTTATCACCTAATTTATGTACTTTAGCTTGGTAATAATGTACTTTAGCATCTAATTTATGTACTTTAATTAGCATATCAATAAAGTAACTTAGTGTCTATTTATGTACTTTATCATTTATTTTATGTACTTTAGTGTATCTAATATGTACTTTGATACCTAAGTTATTATTCTAACGTCTCAATCTTTCTATCGCATCCATTGTTAACATATAAATTATGTACTTTAATGTATGATTTATGTACTTTAACATATCAGGTATTATGTACTCTAGCATAAGTTACGTACTTTAACGTATCAATCGGAGTATTGTGTACCTTAGTGTATCACTTATGTATTTTAAGATATTAGTTATGTACTTTAGCGTCTAAATTGCGTACTTTAGCATAACAAATATGTACTTTAACATGTTGATTATGTCCTTAAGCGTATCAAATCAATTATGTACATACTTTAACAAATTATGTATATTAGCATTACATAAGTTACTGCATAAATTATTACGCAATTTAGTGTACATGTTGTGTACCTCAGCGTATCATATTTTGTACCTTATCATGTAAATGATGTACGCTAGCGTAGTAGTTGTATAATTTAGTGTATCAATTATATAAATTAGCGTTTTCGTTGTGTACTTTAGCATGTATATCATGTAATTTAGCGTAACAATTATGTACTTTAGTGTATCAATCATGTACTTTAGCTTTTACATAATATATTTTGTATTTTATTAATTTTTTTAAGTAATGTGATTTGTATATATAATTGGTTAAGTTACACCTATAAACACACATTTCAATTAAAGAAGGAAAACAAAAGACAGCTACAAACCCAACTAATCCACACGTGGCCCTCAAATTTCTTTTCCTTTTGCCATTTACATTTCCACAATACACTCTTTAAAAAAAAAAAAAAATTCACTCATTTGCATCCCATTTTTCCATTATTTCTCCTCCCGAAGACTCCAACCAACAACCACCCCTTACTACCGCACCCTTCACCAACTCCTCAGAAAGATCGTCCGTCGTCAGCGCCCTCACCCCTACCCCTGACCACCGCTGGGGAAATGACGTCGGGATTATTTGATGAGGGGAGACATGTTGGGGGAAAGTGGTGGTCGAAGTGATATCATCATCCCTCAAAGCTTCAGATTGCATATGTCACGGCGCCGACATGGGGGACGGTGGAGTGATGGCGTGGGGAGGAGGGAAAAGGTAACTAGATCTGGTTTTATATTTTCGAAATAAACCGGGTTTTGGCATTTTCTTTATTTCCCCGGTTTTCGTATGAAACCGTGACGTGGCGTCAGAATCGGCCGGGAGTACCTACTCTCGAGAGTAGGGTATACGCCCTGAGATTGTGTTATCTAAGAGCAATTCTGACGACAGGTTGTACTCTACTAGTCTACAATGTTTCGAGTTTCCAAATAGCTAATCTAAGGAAGTTAAATGGAATCTTAATCAATCATCAATCAATCAATCAATATATATACATAATAATAAAGGAAAATTTGTGTAAGCTTAGGAGATGAACAATTGTAACATAGTATAAAGTCTACGGTAAGTCTTATTACATGTAGTATGTAATAAATCCCAATTATTGTAGGAGATTAGAGAGTTTATGGTATAAATCCTAATAATATCATCCAAAAAACCAAGATCAAAGCAAACTCTAATTCTCCATAGATGAAGTCGATTAGGTGTAGGGATACAATACCCCATCAAGTGTAACTTATATATATATATATATATATATATATATATATATATAAGCAAGCTCAATTGCCGAAGTCAAACATACGGTTCTAGGGTCATATCATGTGTTCATTATTAGTTTTTTATTATTAGGGTCATATCTTTGTAGTACTAATATATATTACGTTTTGAGCAAAAAGTTCAGGCACGAATACGAAGATATACAAACCGTACATAGTATGATTGAGAATCATGCATTCCGTAATAAATCAATTTGTGAGTTATTGATTAATTTGTTAATGTACTAAGAATCAATATATTTCTAGGGATATATTTGATACTCCTTTACATATATTTGTACAAAATTGTAGTCCAACATGTTTACTTCACTATGTTGATAGCATTGTCCATATTTTAAATTCTGCAAGTCGTTGTAGACGTCCTTATTTATTATTACTCCTTTATGACATGTGTTTAAGGATTATATTTAATTAAGTGCTTCCTTTGAAGAATGAAATTTGTGTATGGAAGTACTACCGGAATCCATCTTGGAAGGGAGCTTGAGTGATGGCGTACTTTACAAAATGCAAGCCTATAACAACCTTTCTTAATCGACATGTGAGATTTTTACTTGAGGAAACAATCACAATCTCATTGATTATAATAGATAAATCTCGCACACACGCGATAGAAACCTGATATTATAATCTCATAGTTTTTCCAATATCGGTTGGTTTGTATATTATAAAGAGCTTGCATCAAAGGCAAACTAGTGACAAATTATGTAAGAAGTTATAATACTTGATACTATTTAGAGGATCGGGTTGTGTTCTCTTGCTAAAGAACTTACGACCTTACGTACTCTAATTGTGCAAGAATTCTCTTTAATCTTAATTAGTTGCGTGTATCTGCATAAGTTTAAAAAAAGTTCTCTTATCATGCAAGATCAGTGGTGGATTAAGCGAATAATCCCTCAATTCTAACAATTCATCCTCCTTTATTGTCTTCTCTCTTATTCACTGTCTTTGATTTAATTAGAATAGATCAAAATGTCACCATGTTCTTTTCAATCTACGTCCACTATATACTCCGCAATAAGATTCAAATAGTAACCTTTTAACGTTAGTTATAATCTTCGATTACTTGACATAGATGATTCTTTACAAATTTTCATCTAATTTTCTATCTTTTTATTGCTCAATGTAGTTACTTACAATCTGATTGCTCTATCATTGAATCTAACCCTTTTTAGTAGGCGAGGAGTAGTACTAGGAGCGGTGTATGAGTTGTAGTGGTACAAGAACGAGTCATAGTAGTATGAACAAGAGTATGTAGTAGGAGTAGGAGTAATTTTCTAATTTGTAGTACAAGTAGTAGTTAGTACAGTACTTTAGTAGTAGTAGCAGCACTAGGTACGTTGTTGTAGCATGAGTAGGAGTAGGAGTAAATTTCTAATTGTAACGGGAGTAGTAGTGAGTGGTAGTAGTAGTAGGAGGAGGAGTATGAGATCAGAAGGAGTTAGGAGCCGGAGTATGTATCTAGTAGGAGTAGGAGTACAGTATGTTGGAGTAGTATTAGTAGTAGGAGTCGTATTAGTAGGAGTATGAGATGACTAATCACATTGAAAATAGGCTAATCCAAAAGGTAGAGGATAGTAGATCATTATCCCACTCTAAATAAAGTTAAACCTTAAGTGCATATATGGTTTATCATTAAATTAACATCACGGCATCCAAATGAATCGAACATGCATAATATTTGGATAGAGAAAATAAGCTAAGCCATAAGCTATACAATAATATATAATCATTACTCTCTTAATAGAGTTAAACATTCAGTGCATATATAGTCTATCATTATATTAACATGACATCGTTCAAATTAACCTGTATAAACATTGGATAGTGAATATAGGCTAATACGAAAGCTAGACTATAGTAGATAATTTTCACTCTCTTAATAAATTATAACATTAAGTGCATAGTTTATCATTATAGTAACATCAAGTATTCACGTCAAAGTAAACCATGCGAATCGTTTCCCTTTTTAATTCATTTTGCCTTTTTTTTTTTTTTGTTGGATATCATCTTTATGACTATAATTAAGTATTATGTTTGACTTTTCAGGTAGCAAATTATTATGGAGATGGAAAATAACACGAGAATAATCAAACAATGTTCTTTACATCTCTTACCGAGTCTTACATGCTATCTGAACTATGGATTGTAATCGTAAATGTGAAAATCAAAGGTAAAGTGTATTTTCTATACTATTAGTCGTAATCAAATACTAAAATATTACTCCAATGTTTTAATAAAATAAAAGTTTAATATACCAATATATTTGTTTTCTTAAATAAAATAATAAGATATCAATTTCACCTCAAATAAAAGTATTCAATTCGAGTTTAAATCTAGAGCCCGTGCAACGCACGTGCATTCAACTAGTACCTAATAATAAATGAGGGATTTTTCAGGAGCCTACGTCGAAAGTTGAGTTTTGTCGAACTCTTAGAGAGAGTCCACGTTTTGTAAAATTGTAATATTTTAGGAGAAGCAAAACTATTATAGGGTTTGATTAGGAAAACTGTGGTAAAGTTGGTCTAAAAAAGAAAACATTCACATACATACCTAATAGGATTAGCGAAGTATAATAGTTTTTTCATCTCTATGTAGTATATATAATGTGTAGTCTTCTATCAAAATCCCCCTCAAGTCTTCTTTTGTAGTAATCATCCTTTTTTATTTTATTTTTTTGCTTTTTTTTTTGTTTGTTTTGTTTTTTTATAAGTTGATAATTGTTATGTTTTGTTAATTATAAGAATTTAATTAATAATTCACGGTTGTAGATTCTATTTTATTTGTTCAATTCTTATCACCCATATATGTATTCATGTTTATTTCTTTACTATTACGAATTATAGTATACGTTTTGTGTTTAAAACTTTAAGGTAGCAAATTATATGGAGATCGGACGAGAATAGTAATGAGTTAACTCATAATTGAGAAATGCTACGTCGAAAATTGAGTTTTTCTAGCAACCAGAAAATTTAATTTAAAGTAGAAGTTGGAGAAGGAGGTCTGGACTCGACTAAAAGAGTTTGAGTAAGAACTGCAATAGTAGTAGTACAAGTAAGAGTAGGAGTATAAGCAACAGTATAGTAGTAGAAGTAGGAAAGGACGAATAGTAGCAGTATAGTAGTTGGAGTAGTATAGTAGTATGTAGGAGTAGTAGTATGAGTAGGAGTAGTATAATAATAGTAGCAATAGGTCTATGGTACACCTGGGGTACCATCCTCTTCATACCCCCCAGATTTTTGTCAATTACTGTCCATGAGTTTGTTTCTGAAGCCCAATCTTTATATGTGAGTGTGTGACAAAACCAGTCAGGCCCAACATAAAAATAAACCAACTCCCACTTGTGACAAAACCAATCAGGCCCAATACAAAAATAACCCAACTCTCACTCTCTTTCCTACCTTTCCCCTTCGCCCCACTCCAGCCCCGATGATGTAAGCGTCGGACATCTCAACCACAACCTACTCGGTGGACACTTATCGCCGGCCGCCGGCGACGTTGTACCCCGCCGTACCCAGACCCGCGCAATTGTCGTGGTGCTGACGTCTTGTCGCCGGCCCCTCATCGACCCCTCATTCCTCAAAGCCTCACTTACTACCCCTTAATGACACTCGATTTTTCACACACCCCTATCCGACGACCCCTGTTGTCGGCGTTATGTGGTGGGGGTGGAGTTCGTGGTGGTTACTGTGGAGGGGAGTTGGTCTGTTGGTGGCTTGTGGTGGAGGTGGGTCGGGTGGGGTTTCGGTGTTGACAGAGGAAATGACTGTGTTTTCCCTTTTTTTTTTTTAATCATTTCATAATACTACAAAAACCATTCATTCTAGAATAAAAATCATTCATTTCAGTACAAAAACAATTTATTCTAGAACAAAAACCACTCATTTCAAGACAATAGACATTAATTTTAGAACAATAATCACTCATTCCAAAACAAAAACCATTCATTTCAGAACAAAAATAATTCATTCTAGAACAAAAATCATTCATCTCAAGACAATAACCATTAATTTTTTAACAATAATCATTCATTCCAAAACAAAAACCATTCATTTCAAAACAAAAACAATTCATTCTAGAACAAAAACCATTCTTCTCCGGACAGTAACCATTATTTTAGAACAATAATCATTCATTCCAGAACAAAAACCATTCATTTCAGAACAAAAACAATTCATACTAGAACAAAAACCATTCTTCTCCGGACAGTAACCATTATTTTAGAACAATAATCATTCATTCCAGAACAAAAACCATTCATTTCAGAACAAAAACAATTCATTCTAGAACAAAAACCATTCATTTCATAACAAAAACAATTCATTCTAGAACAAAAACCATTCATCTCTGGACAGTAACCATTAATTTTGTAACAATAATCATTCATTACAGAATAAAAACCATTCATTCCATAACAAAAACCATTTATTTGAGAACAAAAACAATTCATTCTAGAACAAAACTCATTCATCTCAGGAGAGTAACCCATTAATTTTAGAACAATAATCATTCATTCCAGAACAAAAACTATTCATTTCAGAACAAAAACAATTCATTCTAGAACAAAAACCATTCATCTCATGACGGTAACTGTTAATTTTAAAACAATAATCATTCATTCCAGCACATAAATCATTCATTCCATAACAAAAACCATTCATTGTAGAACAAAAACAATTCATTCCATAAAATGATCTTGTTATGTTTTGTAATGATTTGTTTATGTTTAGAAATGATCAGTTGGCGTTTATATAAGTGTTTTTTAACCATGGTTAAGAAAAATGGTGTTTATAATGACGAAATATCGTCTTATTATGATTTCTAATTTTATTGTATGAAATTGAAATGAATAAGTTTTGTCCTGAAATGAATGGTTTTTGTTGTGGAATGAATGATCTTTGTTGTAGAATGAATGTTTTTTGTCCTTAAATGAATGATTATTATTCTGAAATGAATGGTTTATGTTTTGGAATGAATAGTTTATGTTTTATAATGACCTAATTTTGTATTCCAAAACAAAACACATTCATTCCAGAACTGTAACCATTCATTCCAGAACAATAAGCCTTCGTCCTAGAACAAAAACCAACCATTATAGGAAAAAAATAATCATCCTAGAACAAAAACTAATTATTTCTAGACAAAAACCATTCATCCTAGAACAAAAACTAACCATCCCGAAACAAAAGTCGTTCATTCCAGGACAAAAGCCAACCATCCCAAGACAAAAACACAACCATCTCAGAACAAAAACTAATCATCCTAGGACAAAAATCAATCATTCCTAGACAAAAATCATTCATCCCATAACAAAAACTAATCATCCCGAAACAAAAGTCATTCATTCTAGAACAAAAACTAATCATCCTAGGGCAAAAATCATTCATCCCAGAATAAAAACTAACCATCCCAAAACAAAAGTTGTTCATTCCAAACAAAAAAACAACAATCATAGGACAAAAAACAACCATCTCAGAACAAAAACTAATTATCCTAGGACAAAAATCAACCATTCCTAGACAAAAACATTCATCTTAGAACAAAAACTAATCATCCCGAAACAAAAGTCGTTCATTCCAAAACAAAAGGCAACAATTCTAGAACAAAAAGTAACAATCCCAAAACAAAAATTAATCATCCTAGGACAAAAAGTAACCATCCCTAAACAAAAACTAATCATCCTAGGACAAAAATCAACCATTACTAGACAAAAACCATTCATCTCAGAACAAAAACTAACCATCTCGAAACAAAAAGGCGTTCATTCCAAAGCAAAACTCATTCATTATATATCAAAAACCATTTGTTTCAAGACAAAAAACATTCATTCCAAAACAAAAATCATTCATTTCAAAACAAAACCATTCATTTTAAAAACTGAAAGAATTCATTCTAGAACAATAACCGTTCATTTCAGGACAAAAAACATTCATTCCAAAACAAAAATCATTCATCTCAGAACAAAAATCATTCATTTTAGGATAAAAATCTATTTATGTGCTATAATAATCTAATTATGTTTTATAATGCCATATTTTTGTTTTAAAATGATCCATTTATGTTATGTTATGTAATGATCTACTTTTGTTCTAAACTGATTTGTTTTTGTTCTGAAATGATCAGTATTTGTTTTATAATTATATATTTCGTTCTAGAATGATTTGTGTTTGTTGTAAAATGATTTGCTTTTGTTTTATAATGATACTCCATTTGTTTCATAATTATATTTATTTTGTTCTCTCTCCTCCCCCTCCCCCAGTCCCTTTTTCCAGCCGCTAGACCACCGCCGCCGCTATACCACCCACCTCAAGTGCCGGCGACGCCACAAACAGGAGCGCCCATCACCGGCGACTTTTGTCTTAGAAACCACCACCGTTGCTTGTGTTTCTTCCGCCCTCTAAGGCCTATTTCCTTTCCTTTCGAAACCACTCTTTTCCACCCTCACCACCATTATTCCCTGACTGTCACCATCGGAAACATGGAGTCGGCCCTCGTACGACCCTCTGGAGAGCTCGAAATCCGTCGCTCGTCACCATCAAATTAGAGGAGAGAGAAGAGTAATAGAAAGAGAAAATGGAGGAAAAGGAGGGAGAAACGTTGACGCGGTGGTAGAGGGATGACGTCGACGGACGGTCATCGGTCTTTGTGGTGTGTCGGGGAGTTCAGGGTTGGCGGCTGGTGACAGTGGTGGTGGCGGCTGGGGTGTTTGTCGGGTTTGGGAATGGGTTGTGGTCAGCGGTGGGGAACTCAGATGGGTGGGCAAAGGGGAGTGGGGAGGAGAGAGAATAATGGGCTGGGTTTCATTGTAGTTTTCTTTGAGATCAATTATGTTTTGGGCTCATATTTGGGGTGCTGCGTGGACTTGGCTTTCTAACTTAAGGAATGGATTTTGCTCATGTTAGACCTGGGGGTACCGTGGTAGTAGTATTAATTAGTAGTAGTAGTAGTAGTAGTATAGCAGTAGTAGGACGGAGTAGAATTAGTATGTAGTAATCGTTCAAAAAAATAATCGTACGACATTGAAGAATTGGAAAATAGTGGTAGTAGTAGTAGTTGTTGTTGTTGTTGTAAGTAGTAGTAGTAGTAGAAGAAGAAGAGTAATTAAAGGTTATTAATGTTTGGATCAATTTTATGCATAATCTTGAATAATAATTAGTCGATCACACGTGGTAGTAAGAATTTGCCGGAATTTAAGTTGGAGTAGTATCAATAGTAGTAGTAATTGTTGTAGTTGTAATAGTAGGATTGTATTTTTACCTATTTCTCTATGATTCTATTTATGTGTATACTAATGCTCACATACTTTCTATCGGCGTGTTAAAAGTTTTTGGGGGGGTTGATTTTTTAGTTGTGCGCATGCATCAACATTATAGTTTGTTTCTTCGAGAGCATGCATTAAAGAGAGTTCATCGTGATCTAATTCTACTTAATATAGTACAATACCAACTCTTTCTTGACTTTCATTTGTGTGCATACATATATACGGATGAAAGTTTTGATTTGCAAATTTTCATTGGATAGTGTTGATTCGACACTATTCATAATCCTAATCATATTTCCTACTGAAAAATAGAATTCACTATCTATTATATTCATACCACAAAATATATAGTGAATCGAGTTTTCTAACGTGTGCCCAGAAGACACATGATAAAAGTTTATATAAATCACAACATCTATTTTATTGTTAATTTTTTGAGAAGTTATTCTAATGTCACCAAATTAGTATAGACCATGAGCTAAAATCTTACACTAATAAGATACACATTTAATATAACAAATAAAAGAAAAAAAAATATGATTTTTATGAGTAGACCAATTGCAATTTCTCAAATTCTTTTTATCAATTGCGGCTAAATAATAATAAACAATATTAGACAAGAAAATTATAAATGACATGAGCACCGGAGAAGCTTTCTCCTCAATCTAGTCCGTACGAATAGCTTGCGCCATGGCAAGGAAAGGAAAGCCAGGTCGTCCTAAAAAACTGAAAGCACAACAAGACGTAGCAGATCATGAAGAAGAGATTGATGGTAATCTTCAGGATAATAGTAAGGAATCGGCAGAGAAAACAAATACTCAGCTGGCGACGACACTAAAATCGCCGATAAGAACCTCTGACTCAGTTATTTCTGGTACTACTTCAAGGGAAAATGAACAGACTAGGACTCAGGCAAGGTTAAACTTGAGTTGTAAAACTAATTTCCCAAAGATTGGGGATGTTGTTGAGGAAAATTCTGGTCACAAGGAAGAAGTTTTGTAACACCCCCAAATTTCCTTTCCTTTTCAAAAACATTTTTATCGAGAATCAAAACACAAATAAGGAAATTCAGAGGTGTCACTCCGCACTCGAGTCAAAGACCCGAATTCAAGGAGATTTCAAAAGCCGAACTACAAATGTCTAATGGTCTAAAATAGTCTATTACAATCCATTAATTAAATTACAACAATTCGAAATATGAAATATGAAATTATCTAAGTATAATAAATGGTCTAATAACTTAGAGTCCACCTAATATCTAATGAGTCGTCGTTCCCGCATGCATCAATCACTGCAAACCTGTGGTGGATTTAAAACACAAAAACCACAGTTGAAAAAGTCAGTGAAATTGAGTAAGCCAACACCTCAACGTGTAGAAAACCAAAACCCTTACCTGGATTTTGAAAACATTTTAATTTTATTTTCGAAAACCACACTTAGCACGTTATCATATAAACCAATCATCAAGACAATTTACATCACCAGTATAGAAATATCACAGTAGCTTCAACAAGTATATAACATATCATTAATATAATCCAAATTATTCTTTTATATCTTTAATGAGGAATCCATACCAAATATTATAAGTGGGATGAGCCGAATTTGTTTCCAACTCATCCAAACCATACCAAACATATATTTATAAATGGGTGAGCCGGTTTTTACCGAATCACCAAACCATACAATTATATACGTGGGTGAGCCGAATCTTTGTCGACTCACCAAACCATTATATACGTGGGTGAGTCGGTTCTTTGCCGACCCACCAAACCATTATATACGTGGGTGAGTCGGTTCTTTTCCGACCCACCAAACCATACCATATAAGACTACTAGACCTTAAGTGTGCACACCCCCTATTAAGTATTGCTAACCCAATAGAGTAGTACTAGAGCCAAGCCCACTTAAAAACCGATGCGGTGGGGCAATAAAGTGGAGTCGATGTGACTCAAACCAATAAAGTGGAGTCGATGCGACTCAAACCAATAAAGTGGAGTCGATGCGACTCAAACCAATAATCATCGTGTATCCTCATACTTAATTTATTTTGTTTATAGTATCGATCACTCACACAAGCATATAATGCAATAATCATACAACCATTCATAATTCAATCACATCGATATATTCGTACGCTCATTAATCATAATTCCAATAACATATTTTGAATCATAAAATCAGACAATATGTCAATTCAATAGTCCAATCCAATACAATCAAGATATGATAACCAAAACAATAAATCGTTCTCCACCTAATATGATACTAAGTTTTCATCCAGCACACCAATCACTTAGCATATAATTTTGAAAGGTTTCTACAAGTTTTAAGAAAGGTTGAGCATGCTAGCTTACCTTTTCAATGCACGCAAGGACACGACAGCACAACGGTCACTAATACTCTTCGTCTACGAACTCGAGGTCTACAATTACATAATCAATAAATCCCAAATCAATACTAATCTCCTCCAATCATTCATCTAATACTTATGTAAATCTTATTCTATATGTAATGCTCATGACCTCTTAAATTTCTAGTCCAACAATCAACAATTAACCAACAATTTCAATTCTAATTCCATAGTTAGCTACTATTACTTAATTAACACTCAATTTGTTTTGAAAATTCTCAAAGGCTTAAAATTACTTTTAAAACAGAATCTAATGCATGAAAACAAACTTTTAAATATTATGATTTATTTAGGATTTATTTATACAATTTATATTATGTTTTAAACATGAAAAACATGGTTTAATTACACAAAATTATACAAAAACTAATTAATTCAATTAAACTTCGAAAATCGGTTTATAACTCTCTAAATTATCACAATGTCGAAATACTAACCATCCTAATTGATTCAAGCTAATTGACCTAATTAAGAAACATAAAACCCAAATTCGAATAATTACACTAATTAAACCCAAATTCGTAATTAGTAAAAATCAACATAAAACCATCATCACAATCAAATCTTTATGCATAAAACTAACCCTAATCGATTACCCAATACTTATAACATACATTAGGATCAATTAAACATGATTTAAAGCAAGAAAAAGGAATTGGAATCAATGTTTACTAAGGAGAACGAAAACAGGGGAGGCTAGGGGAGAACGCGTTACCCACGGCGCGAAAAAGGAGGAAAGGGAGCAGTGCGGTGGTCGGCCGACGAGGGTGAGCGGCGGCGACGTCTGGGCAGGAGGGAGAAGAGGTGGTCGGCGACGTCTGGCGGCGTGCGATCGACAGGAAAGCAGGGGAAGGGAAGGGGAAGGCTGGGGCTATTTTATAGGGGGGGTGTCGGGTTCTTTTTTTCTTTTTTTTCGTTCGTTTTTTCTTTTTCTTTTTCTTTCCTTTTTCCTTTTTTTTTCTTTTTTTTTTTTTTTTTCCTTTTCCCTTTTCTGAATTTTCTTTTGTATTTTGGTTTGGGTTTGAGTTGGAATTTTGGGCCAATTTTGTTTGGGCTTGTTTAATTGTAGTAACTAGGAATTGGTCTAATTAAAATAAAAATCCCAAAACGAAACCCAAGTTTGACAATCTCGAACCGATTTTCGAAACCACTCACGAAATAACATTTAAAAAAAAATCATTTTCCACTACAATAATCTAATTATTATTTCTAAAATATTAATATAAAATATTACGAAATTTCGGGATATTACAAGTTTAGTCTGGTAACATTAGGAAGGAAGGGGATAATAATCAACAAAAGAAATCATGGTCAAAAGTGGTAGGCAAACCCCAGGCTGGAATGAGTCTCTTTTTCAGTGAAAAGAGCTCAACCTCAGAGGATGTGACAATTGAAAGAGATGATGTAGCGGAGGAACTAGAGCTCTGGAAATACACACTGGTAGGACATGTAATTAGGGCAAAGGCAGAGCTAAAATGCAGCAGCTTGTTAGCAAGCATTGGGAGGGGAAATGCACGGTTAAGTATTACAGGAAGGGCTGGTTTGCTTTCAAGTTCATCCCAGAAGAGGATATGGAGGTTGTTCTTTGAGGGGGGCCCTGGCTAATTGCAGGAAATACATTGATCCTTAAGCAATGGTCTCCTACGGTTGCTCAGGAGCTGGATAGAATGACAATAATTCTAATCTGGATTCTCTTCCCAGAGTTGGATCCTTATTTGTGGTCTGTCGCATCTCTTAACAAGATAGCAAGTAAGGTGGGGAAGCCTATTTTTGCAGAGAAAACTATGGCTCTTAAGAGAAGATTATCTTTTGCCAGGGTAATGATTGTAGTGGATATCTCTAAGGAATTACCAAACTTCATCACTATAAACGAGCCCTATGGGGAGCAAATTGAGCAGCGTGTGGAATACGAGTGGGTACCTTATTTTTGAAAGGGGTGTAAGAAAATGGGACACACAGTCTCTTCCTGCAAGCATGCTAAGCCAAAAGCTATCGAAGCAAAAAAGATCTATAGACAAGTGGTGGAGAGAGTAGTGGAAGGAGTAGAAACTGAAACTAGCAAGGTTATAGAGCAGGAAAATGAGAATGAGGGGAAGATAGTGGAGAGTCAGGAAAATGAGCAGCAACAAATAATTGAGGTAGAGTTTCAGAAGTAGGTAGACTCACCTCTCCCCTACATGAGATAGTAGATTAGTTGGGATTTAAAACAGTGGTGAGGAAGAGTAAGAAGCAGTAAAGGCTTAATAATCCAGCTGGTTTGGTCACAAACAGATGTGCAAATTTATTTGTGGAAGGAGCTAGTGCAGGTACCAGGGATGAAATGGCTGTTAGCAGGGAAGTAATGGTAGGAGTTGGAAAAGGGGTCCCTCCAAATCCCTCTAGCTTCAAATGATTATCCCGTCAAACAGCAGGAGGTTAGAGACCTCTTGTTGAAAAATAAGGTAACAATTGTAGGGCTTATAGAGACAAGAGTGAAGGAAAAGAATGCAAATAAGTTGATTAAAAGTGGATTTAGTAGGTATGCTCATGTGAATAACTACAGCATGCATTATAATGGGAGAATTTGGATTCTTTGGAATCCACAGATGGTTAAGTTTAAGGTCACTTATGTTGGGGGGTCAAATGTTGCAGGGCAATGCCACATACTTGCTTAACCATTTCAACTTCTGTCATACAATAGTTTATGCCAAGAATGATAATATAGGGAGGCAGGATCTATGGAAAAACTTGGAATCTAATAAGCCAAGTATTCCATGGGTAGTAATGGGAGACTTTAATGTAGTTAAAGATGACAGTGAAAGAATAGAAAAATGCCCCCCTAATGTTCAGGATATGGTGGATTTCAATGATTGTCTAACTAGCTGTGGCCTGGAGGATCTAAGAGGACAAGGGCATTTCTACACGTGGACTAATAAGCAAGATGGTGAGTGCAGGTTATGGGAAAAATTGGATAGGGCACTGGTGAATGGAGATTGGCTTAATGCTTTTCCAGCATCCTATGCTGAGTTTTTGACACCAGGGATCTCAGATCACTCTCCAGTTAAAGTGGTTATAGGCACCCTGGGGAAAATTACTAAGGCTTTTAAGTTTCTCAATTGTTGGTCAGAGCACCCACATTTTAGTAATGTGGTGGAAGAGGCTCGGAAATGTAAAGAGAAAAGCACTCAAATATACAAGCTATTTGCTAAGCTGAAGAGAGTCAAGCATGCTTTAGGAGCATTGAATAAAGCTTATTTCTCTAATCTGCCGGAGAGAGTTAAAAGCTGCAAAAACAAGTTGGAGGGTATTCAGAGGGATTTGAAGGATAATTCATTAGATGAAAATCTTCTGGAATTGGAGGAGGAGATAGTAGCAGAATATTGCAAGCTGAAAAAGGCTGAATTGAGTATGCTGCAGCAGAGGGCCAAGATTGTTGACATTAAGCATATTGACTGTGATTCCAAATATATTTATGCTAAATTAGCAGCAAGGAAGAATCAGAGCATTGTTGGTAAGATTCTGGATAAAGATGGTAATGAATTTACTGATCAGGATGGGATCACTAGGGCTTTCATAGATTATTACACATGACTTTTGGGAGAAGATAAGCCTGTTCTGAAATTAGACACTGCTCTAATTTTGAAGAGCAAGAGGGTATCGGACCACTGGAAGAATTTCCTAGTAAATACTGTGAGTAGAGAGGAAATTAAGAAAGCTTTGTTTGAGATTCATCTTGACAAGAGCCCTGGTCAAGATGGATTCTCAGCAGGGTTTTTTTTCAGAAATCTTAGGATGTAGTGAGAGATGGTTTGTGTGGAGCAGTAGAGGAGTTTTTTTTGGAAAAGCAAGCTCCCTAAGCAAGCCAATGCAACAATTATTGCTCTAATCCCTAAGAAAGACAATGCCTCATCTGTCACTGACTATAGGCCAATTTCATGTTGTACAACATTCTATTTGTTCTGAGTATGGAGGTTTTGTCAAAGAAGCTAAGGGAAATTCCGAATGTGCCTCAATTCTCTTACCATCCTAAATGCTCGAAAGTGAAGTTAACTCACATGATTTTGCAGACGATCTCATGATCTTTACAAGAGCAGATATTCCCTCTGTTCAGGCTGCAACAAAATGTTTGGAGGATTTTGCTCAGTTTTCAGGACTGATAGCCAATCCAGCAAAGACATAAATTTATTTTGGTGGTGTGTCAAATGCTATCTGTTAAGTAGCAGATTATGGGATGCACAGGGTATACTGAAGGTTCTTTTCCCTTTAGATACCTTGGACTCCCTTTGAATCCAAGCAGATTAGTAGCAGATATGTATTCCTCAATGGTTAGTAGGATTACAAGTAGCATCAGCAATTGGTCGCTAAACATGTTGTCATACGCAGGGAAAGTAGAGCTGATAAATTCTGTAATTTTTGGAATTGGAAACTTCTGGAGTTCAGGTTTTCTCTTGCCAAGACATATCGCTCAAATGCTTGATAAGAAATGCAGGAAATTTCTGTGGAACATTGAAGATGGGAGGAGAAAGCTAACCTTTATGAGTTGGAAAAATATGTGTAGTCCCAAAACAGAATGAGGGTTGGGTATCAAAGAAGTTCTCTCTTGGAATAAAGCTGTGATGTCTAAATGGCTGTGGAAAATTGAAGCAAAGCAGCAACTCAGCAAGGTCTATGGCTTGAATGGATACAAGCTTATAAACTTAGAAGCAGCACCATATGGGAAGTTACCAAGAAAGAGAGTGACTCAGAAAGCTGGAAGGGAATCCTGAAAGTCAGAGATGAAATCTTGGCAAAGAAAGGAACCAAAGAGGATGCAGGTAAGGAATTAGCTTCTTGGATAAAAGGGGGGAAATTCAGGATGCAGGAAGCGTACAATTTCTTCAGAATTCATAGAAGGAAAAGAAGATGGAATAAGATCGTCTGGAATAATATCAACATTCCAAGACACAGATTTATTTCAAGCTTGGCAATCCAAAGAGAGCTTCCAACAATTGTTAATTTGAGCAGGAGGGGAATGATGATAGTGAACAGATGCTATTTATGTAAGTGCAATTCGGATAGCTCAGACCATCTATTTTTCAGCTGCACCTTTACCAAGAAAACCTGACAGAGTATTCTGGACTGGATAGGAATAAGAAGGGAGGGATGGAGTCTAGCTAGGGAGCTAAGATGGAGTGATGGAAGGAAAATGAAAACGCATTAGCATTTCGATTGGTTCTACGCTAGCCTCACTGCGACAGTGTACAACATCTGGTGGGAAAGGAATGTCAGGGTCTTTGGAGGGGAAGAACAATCAGAGGATCAGGTAGTTAAGAAAATCAAGAACTTAGTTCGCATAAGGCTCATAGCAAATCCCAAGAATTGTTTAGAGAATGAAATAGTAGAAGACCTAAACCGAATGTAAAATCTCTAGTGGCTACTCTTTTTTATAAATCTCGTCTTTTTTCCCGCCAAAGGATGAATAAAGTCTAATCTTTTACAAAATAAAATAAAATAATGAACAATATTATAAGCTTAAACAAGAGATCCTAATTTTTTTTTTTTGGCACATAAGAATAGCTAATGTCGTCGGGAAGGGGATATGAGGATTCGCAGCAAACAAGATGATTTCTTAATCACTAAACTAATCTTGATCCTTAAAAGTAGCTAAAAGGTTTAACAAGAGTTCATTGTCTATAGTACTAATCCTATTGAAGATAGGCTAAACCTAAAACTACTCAATAGTAGATCATTTTCACAATCATAATAAAGTTAAAACCCTAATTAGGCAGACTTCACATATTTACATTACTCTTAATAATGAGAATTAAAAACGGCATGATAAATTCGTACGCTAATCATCTAATGACAAACTCCATTGATATATTATTATATTTACGAAAATTAAACAAAAATAATCCCACGTTTGGTAAGTCTTCCAAAAATAATCCCACCTTGCATGATGTTTCACAAAAATAATCCGAAATTTTGTTTCGTGTCACAAAATTAATCCCATATAACCTACGAACCTATTTTTATAGGTAAGAACCTAAGTCATTTATTTTTCGCTCTCATTTTTATTAATTATCTTTTATTTCGATAAGAAAATAATCCTTATTGATGATTAGATGAATGACCTCTATTCATAATTGATAATTAAGAAAAAAAAAATCAAACCCAAATGGGCAACCTGCCAACCCAACTCCAACCTTCTTCCCCTTTTCTCTTTACTTCCTCTTCCTCTCCCCCTTGCCACTGCCACGCACCCCAGCCGCACCTCTCCACTACTTCAAGCACCACACGAGCCGGCGTCGAATCATTCAACGCCGGCCACCTTCGCCCATCTCCCATGTCTACCCCAAATGAAACCCAGATCCCCTACCACACCAACTCGCCCCCTCCACGCCATTCTCACCTCTCCCTCCTCTCAGCCCCGACTCTCCCCTCCATGCTCGGTGCCGCCTTCCCTCTCGCCTCAAGGAGTCGATGGTGGTGAAGGATTTTTTCAAATAAGTTTTTTTTTTAAGTTAACCTAGCTTGATCAATGTCGTTAGTCGGTGATAGTGGGTGATCTTGGTGGTGAAGGATGTTTTTGATGGTCCGACAATGGACTAGCCAGGTGGTGAAGTCCGGCAGCGGCACGGTGGCAATTGGCAAGGTTATGGGGATGGGGAAAAGAGAGGCGAGATAAAAGGAAGGGTGGTGTACTGTATTCTTCTTCCTAAATTATTTCAATTATTTTTCTTCAATTATTTTTCTTATTCAAATGAAAGATAATTAATAAAATAAGAACATACCAAAAGATGACTTTGGTTCGTATATATAAAAGATATATAAAAATAGGTTCGTAGTGATATGAGAGTGTTTTTGTGACATGAAGCAAAACTTTGGATTCTTTTTGTGAAACATGCAAGGTGGGATTATTTTTGGAAGACTAACCAAACGTGGGATTATTTTTGTTTAATTTTCTTTATATTTTTAATTGAACTAAACATTTTGCTTCTTTTTTTTTTTTATCTTTACGTTGGGAAGTTAATTTTTTTGGTGATATATACTACATAGAGTTTAATTTATTTCAATCTCAACCATAGTATAACTAAGCAACTCAATAATACAATAAAAAATTATCAGTAGAACTTGAGATTAGACAAGCCATATATATCATATAAGAGTTCTTAGGATTAAATGTACATGATAAACAAGTTTGAATCAAAGTCCGTGCAACCATGGGCATTTGCTACAAGTTTACCATACAAATGTAGAAGAGACACACATCGTTTAGAGTTGCTTACAGAGGTAAATGAGAGTCCATACAGAAAGTGAATACTACTGAAAATAGGCTAACAAAAGAGTTACACGATATTAGGTAATAATCTCAATCAAGATAAAGTTAAAACTTACTCAAAGTTGATATATATCGATTACAAGCAAATATGTAATGCAAATTGAGATTCAACAAGTTAAGAATGAATTTGACATTGATTATTTCATTATTTCAAACTTTATGTAACCTTAAATCCAATCATTATTTTGTCATTTAAAATTAGATGATTAAAAAAATCATTTAACCATTGTATTATTTTTAATAATCGTTTACTTCACAATAATTATTGTGACACCCTATCACACAAGACTTCCTATCTATTCATTCAATTTTACTTTTTTTTTGTCAACTGAGATCAAAGAGTAACTTTTTTTTTTTAAATAAGCACAAATTAGAGTTTATATCTAGAGTTCGTGCAACGCACGGGTATCCAACTAGTCAATATTAATAAAGAAGGGTTTTTTCGAGAGCCTACGTTAAAAATTAATTTTCACGGAGCCACAAGAAAGTTCGATTTAATTTTCTTGCATTGTGAGAGAGTCCAAGTTATGGAAAATTGTAGAAGCTTAAGAGATATTAAAATTGAAAAATTGTAGTAAATTAGGAGATTTTTAAATTGGAAAACTTTAGAAGTTTAGAAGATGTTTGATGGAAAAATATTGTGTAATCCCGGGAGTATGTACTCCCGGTGATGTGGCAGAGACAAAAAAAATAAAAAAATAAAAAATAAAAAATTAAACGGCTCAATTAAAAAAAAAAGGCTATTCAATCTCCACCCCACCTCAATCCCAGCCACCTCCACGGCCACTGTACCATCATTAACTACCAACCCATCCCCTGCAATTCCAATAGAGACACCTCACGCCGGCAACATTACTTCGACCACCAACCACCGCACCATTGCCTCTCTCACACCGCCCAAGGTTCTCTCATCTAGATGCTTTCTTCCCTTGCTCCTGCTTCCCCAGTGGGCATTGCGGTTGAGATTTAGGCCGGAAATCCGGTGCGAGGAGGGCGCGTGGGTGGTTGTTGGGGTTGGGTGGGAAGGAGGAAAGAGAAAATGTGAAATGGGTAAGTTGCTAGGTTTCATTGCTTTTTGATGAGAGGAGTTTTCATTTTTGTATTTGGTAGAATGGTGCATTTTTTTTATTTGGGTTTACTTTACTATACTTTTACCCAGGCTCCAACCATTAAAATGTAAGTACATCGATGCACTATAATTTGTGGGTGAGATTTGATAGGATTGAATTTACGCTTGTCATTTCATTTTACCATTTTGCTAATTTGCTAAAAAAAAAAAAAAAAAAAAAAAAAAAAAAAAAAATTTAACGTCGTTTTTACTTTAATGTAAATTTATGTACTTTAGTATATAAATATATAAATTTATGTACTTTATCATAAAATTTATGTATCTTAGCGTGAAATTAATGTATTTAGTGTGTTAATTAATTGAAGTTATAAAACTTTAAGTACTTTAACGTAAATATCGTGTACTTTAATATATACATCATACATTTTAACGTAAAAATGATATATTTTAGATAATAATAATGTACGTACTCTAACATAAAAATTATGAACTTTAACATACTTATTATGCACTTTCACGTCTAAATGTATACTGATTTATTGATTACATACTTTGACATCTAAATTACACACCTTGGCACATAAAATACGTCCTTTAATGTATTGATTATGTAGTTTGATGTCTAAATTATATACTTTAGTTTGTAAACTACACAGTCTAGTTCATCAACTATGTACTTTCGTACTTTATTGAACACACTAATTAATTAATTATGTACTTTAACGTATTAGTGATGTACTTTAACGTAAAATACATGTACTTTAGCGTTTTAATTGATGTACCTTAGCCTATTACATATGTACTTTAGAGTAATGGTCACATGCTTTAACACAAAATCATGTACTTTAGCATATCAACTACGACTATATTTCTAACAGATATTTATTTATGTACTTTCGTGTAGAAATCTTATACTTTAACGTCTAATTCATGTAATATTTTAGTTTATCAATTATGTACTTTTGCGTCTAAGTCATGTACTTTAGCATATACAACATGTGCTCTAACGTATCAATTGTGTACTTTAGCGTATTAATTATGTAATTTAGAGTATTAGTCACATACTTTAATATATCCATTATGTTTCCTTCCTTCTGTAGCCCAAAATAACATTTCAATTGAAACAAAACACTTCTAAATTCCATCAAAGTTTAGAGTCTAAGTTATGTACTTTAACGAAAAAATTATGTACTTTAATAACATAATTTTGTACTTTAACGTAACAATCGGGAGTATATACTCAAAGTAATTGTCCATATTGCTTACATTTCCAAATACTAGTACAGTAAGTGCTTTAAAATTTTGACCAAAAACAAAACAAAAAACAATAAAAATCAGCCTCCCCGCCATCATTCTCACTCCTCCCCATTTTTTCCATTCCTTTTTTCCTCCCCAATTCTCTCTCCTCTACACCTTCATCGCCAGAACCCCAACATAGCCACCACCTCTTACTCCCGCCATCACACCATCTTGCAAGCACCACCCCCTCCCCCAACCTATCGGATCTGGCGTTCAAGGCCAGGCTCCATTTCTCCACCCACGACGCCTAGTCGTCCGCCATCTTTACTTTCTCCCCCTCGATTCTCTCACTCCCAAACTGCCAGATTTGGGTAGTGAAAGCCTTTAATGGCGTCGCCGGCGACAGAGGCTGTGGTGGTCAGTTCAGGCGGCGGGGAGCGATATAGTGCTGGCGGGGGAGGTGAGAGAAAAGCTATAATATTTATTTTATTTTGATTTTGTTTTTACAAATAAATTGGTTTTTTAAATTAAACCGGTGACGTGGGGATGAGGTAAGGGTGACGTGACGGTGAGGTGGCACCGTGACTACCTAGTTCCGAGAATATGGTATACGCGCCGATGTTTGATTATAATGATTGTAGAATCTCTAGCTTAGGAGAAGTTATACTACAATGCTATTAGGTCGATAAGTGTTGTTACTACCTATATTTTCGATAATAATCATTCATATGTATTGATTTACTCATGCATGTAAGTATTTTTTTTTTCTTTTACCAATTCTATATATATAGTAGGTCTTCCATAATCTGTATAAATATATCTATTTTTCTTACGACGAGAGAAAGTCCATGTTTTATAGCAGATTAGAAAAACTTTTCCATAATTCGTATAACTATGAGTTGCCGTACCGGCAGGTTGCCAATCCGCTCTCCCGAAAAAGATGTGTGAATGACACGGAGTCGCCAGTGGGATTTTTTTATAGGTATCCCACGAACCTAGATTGGGGGTTCCATGCAAGGTTACGAGTTAGGAAGGTGTAAGGCACCCAACTCGTCCATCGTAGTTGATGGTCTCTAGTAATTGATCCGATTTAAATAGAAAAGTTGTAATTAACGACGAAAGCACGTACAAGTACCATGCGAGCGAGAATAAATCATGGAACAATAAGTTTTATGCGATTAAACAACCAAATAGCCACGTAAAACAAACACTTATGTGGACAAATTGCAATAATAGCACGTGAGTTATGAGCTCAAGTTATTATAAGTGCATATGATTAAGGAAAATTGCATAAAGCAACACTGCACACGTACGCAGATCCTATGACTCAAATTAATGCATTAATCGGCAAAATCAAAGTCACGTGCGTATGCATGCATATATGTTATTTGATATGTAGGATTATTATCACCTAATCATAACTCTAAAAACGTAAACCGAAATCATGAAAAAACCATGAAACTTACTAACCTCGTAAACCGATATTTGCAATAATAATAAATCACATGCATACAATTTGAAAACGTTTTGAAAAAGATATTTGGGCCCTCAGGTGGACGTTCTTGTGTAGTCGTTTTACAGATCTCGGTCTCGTTTGCCAATGAGGCCAAGGTATAATCTTGACTCTCGTATGCCATGTAGCCTAGTTGTCTTGTCTTGATTTGATTGGATAGTCTACGATCGTTGGAAGTCGTAGGTCAAGTGTATGAGTGTATGTGTATATGTGTTTGTGGTGACGATATAGGTATAATGCTCTTTTCCCAATCTCCGTTGTTGAAAATGTAGGTAGAGTTTTGTAGCTAGGATGCACGGATATGTGTGAAAAATGTTATTTGAGGCTCATGTGCTTGTTCATGGGTGTCTCGGCTATTTTTGCACACTAATCGGAGGAGTTCAATGCGAGTTATGCATGGGAAAACAAGGCATAAGAAGGGCTATATTTATAGTAGAGGGAAGTGGCATTTGACTGGCATTAGGAAAGTTCTTGGGTGAAGTATTCGCACCAATCAAATAAACATTGCAGGAATTTTAGGACGAGGAATATTTGAATGCTAGTGGAGAGATGGCATTAGAAAAGTATATGGAAAATTTCAAATCATTCGGCCGACAGTTGGTAGGTGAAATAGAATTTTATGTCGAACTAAATTCTTAATGCCAATAAGGACTGGCATCCTCGTTCGTCTAAGCACACAAAAAATAGAGCGAGTGACGTAGGGTTTAATTTAGCCCAAGCTTAATAAGGAATATTTTAGGAACTTGAACCCAACTCTCACTTATCTCACAATAATCCAAAATAGACATTTAACCCACGACTATTGGTAAAAACACTATTTTTGGCTAAACATGGTAATTCCGGTCTACACTGATACATCGAACTCATTGGCAAACGATACCTTTCAACGCGTGTCCGCTATCTGTTTTCATCATCGGCCGCTAAAATAAGTGCAAAAGTAGTGTGTCTACAGGAGCCCCCGCTTTGACTGAGTCTCTGAGTAAACGATAGTCAAAGGTTTGAAAAATCATTTGCAACAAAACTATGACAAAGAACATTCCTCTAAGTCACACATAACATCATAAAAGATTTAACCGTAGCCATTTCGATCGGGCGCATTAAGCGATCAAAATGTAAGCATCGTAGAGTGATATCTTGAATGGGCGAAGTAGTCATTTAAGACATTCATCGTGCATTTGGATGCCTTGTATGTTCTGGATGGGTGCAGTTGTCAACTAGAAGAAGTTGCTGCCGTTTATAGTCCGTCGACTACTGAAGTTGATTTTATAGTCTCACGACTGTTGAACTTGAATGTATACCTTGATGGTTGATGAGCTTGATTTTGCAGTTTCATTACCAATGTGATAGTGGTATATTATATGAGATCATGGCTTTCCTAGCCCCCGGGTGTAAAGATCGGACTTTGGGTTGTAGTTTGCGGTTTCTTTTGAACTTGATGTGTATGTTACTTGGGGGTTGCAAATTTCCATTTCGAGGATTGCTCAAATGGTGATTACATGTATTGAACGGACGTACACTGTTTTTTGCTTGTCATGCCTCTCGATCAATTGTATCAAATTACGGCTCATGTAGAAGCCAATGTAAATGCACATATACCTATGTTCTAAAATGACCAATGTAATGCAAAGCAACCTTCACACGTAGAAAACATACAAGGAAAACACTCAAAGAGAAACAAGTGAGTACGTATGTGCCATAGCTAGTGTACATGGAAAAGACCGTTCAAGGTAGAGATGACAAATGTGGGGCAGTAAGGATATGTGTACTTTACCCCCTAAGAAAGACACTCGGTGATTCTAGAGGAACTGAATCGAAGAGACATAACTCTAAGTGTTATAATGTTTTGACTGTGGAAAAGAAGATGTATATTGCAATACACTGGATGTCAACTTTGTGGTGAAGGGTCTCAGTTCCCTTATATGGTTAATTGGTTCCACCACATAGATTCTAGAAGTAACCCAAAGTTTCAACTGAAGCTAGTGGTGTCTCGAAATTGCTTACGAAAAAGGTGAAAGGCCTACCGAAGTGGCTTCGAAGGACATTGCTTCACTAATAAGGAAGGCCTTGAATCTTGGGAGATGGATTGAGTTAATTTCAAAATTAACCCACCAGCATGAGCGTAGTTAAAGCGATGTTCAAGAGTCAAGCTAAATTTTTTTTGGATGTGAATTGAACTCTCTGGCTTTGGATCTAATGAGTAGCCTTCGAAAGATAAGCAAGACTAAGAGCCGTGTTTGCCAATTTTAATTGCAATGAACTCATTTACCTTTGTTAATTAGAAATTTCAATTCTTTTTTTCAGCAATGCTAGGACTTCTTTGTTGAATTGGACCTAAAGAAGTCAATAGTTTCGAAAAGCAAGTAAAACTTGCAGAACCAAAGGATGTTTGGCGTCTGTGTGCATGATCTCGCTATTCGGGTAAAGACTTCAAATGCAAGGGGAGGAAATGTTGGAGAATGTCCGGCATTTGTTCTTACTTCGAGGGAAATAGCAAAGGCGTGATAATGCCAACAAAACATTCAATTGGATATACAATAGATTACACTTGTACCTAGAATGCATGCAAATGCTAATGAGTGTTCGGCATTAATGTTAATTTGTACTAATTGATGGGCCAATGATTTTCTCATGCATACATGGCGCTAAGAGAACTGAAGTGGATCCAAGATTTGCCTTGTACGTAGAGTTACGTTTCGGGAGTGACATATTTAGTTCATCTACAGTGAACAACGTCTTTTGAATGATGATTTTGACATTGTAATTTGGAGAGAGAAGCCCCCGACTCTTGTAATGAGTGTTTTTAAAATTGGGCCCCTTGTATGGAACACACGACATCATTTAGAGGTACATTTGATCTATATTTGTTGGATAGAATATATCAAATGACTTAGATTCAAACTCACAACTGTGGAACATGGACAATGTACAACAAAGTAGCTTGTGATTCAATTCTTGTGACTAAAATCCTTTTATATGTAGGCAAGGTTTGAATGAGGGTTTTGTGAAATGAAAAGGCTTGAAGGTGCTTGAATTTTGGCTTGCGAACAATTGTGATATGGATATGCATGAAAAGGCTTAGATGTTGGTTATATAGGTTTAACATGGCTTGTGAGTTGTGACACCAAGGTGAAAGCCACTAGGTATGGTTCTTTGATCGTAGAGTGATTAGAGTTTGATAAACTGTGGATCAAGGTGAATTGAGAATAGTAGAGGTTCAAACTTCCGCGTCTAACTCTAAAGGTCATGGGTATGGCTCATTGAAAAGGGTTTAAGGATCAATTTTTTTGACCATATGGCTAGTAAAAGTTATGGCATGCGCTTGATTATAATGGTGCAGCCATAACATAGCCGAAGAAAGTCTCTCAAATTCTCATGGCTTGATTCGAAATAGCTAATAAATTAACGAGCTATAAGAACGTGTGAACCATGATTGATTTTTGTGTTGGTAACAATGATGTTTGATGACGTAGAAGAGTTGCACAAATGCGTCTCTTTTAGGTGTTCACAAGTGCGTGCCTCTTTCAGGCGCCATGACTAATTGCCTGAAAAAAGTTTAAAAAATAGGCTCCCTATTTTCATGTTACCGAAATCGTGAATTTGAGAGACTTGAAAATTGTGACCATTACATAGAGTGGATTTTATAAATTCCTAGTATGTTGAATATGATATGTTTGAGAGTCATGTAGGTGATTTGAAAGTGGGAAACCATATTGAATAAATAGGGTATGAATGATGGTCATGTTTGAAAGATGATATGTATGATGGTCAAATTTCTAATCATTGGGATTGTGAGCGATTTGAGACGTGTCAAATGAGTCTCTCAAGGACTGCTTGGAAAACTTATTGATTGATTGAAAATGATTAATGTGATAGGGAGTGAGTATCCTACGTTAGACTTGGAATAGGTAAAGAAAAATGGGCAACTGGATCCTCGTAATAAATATTTGAATCACTTGACTTGATGACTTGTCGTTTATTCCACTGAATTTGCATTGTGAGTTCTTTTCTTTTGCTATTGGATGGAGACCTATCATATAGACGAAAGATGTCCACTTAGAAAAGTTTGAGGAATGAAAGGCCGAAGTTGATCCTTTTTATTTCTTTTATACGATCCAATGTGTATTTTTTGTGAAGTCCTTTTTCTTGTTATTTCATTGCTTTATACTTGTTCAAAAGACATAAGGTACATGGAAATCATAGTCTTATTAATAGAAGGGCATAAACATCCCTTTTACTCTAGGACTAAGAACATTGTTATTGCTAGACTCACATGGACTAATTGCTAAGTTTGGGTACAACTTATTGTATGAAGGTGTTTAATCGGTCTTGGAGGTTCGATATTTAATGTGCCCTAGTTGTCACTTTCAGGGTATTCCAAATACCGTGGTGTATATTCACTATACCGAATGCTTGCAATTTGACCGTCATATGCTTGAAGTTGGACGCGGACTTTGGCCTACGTAAATGGCATGCTTGAGTCTTTTTCTCCACTAGCATTTTAATAGCATTAGGAGGTGTGCTATTCTAGCTACGCGAACTACTCGACTTACATAGGTCTGAATTACTTTTTTTATTAGCATTCATATGGCATGGCTAATGAGTTTACTGTTGGCCAGCATTCGTTGGTGCAGTCTTCTTATTCCACTTGCATTAGAGTAGCGTTAACTAGCAATCTCGTCTTGCTGGGAGGTAAAAATTTTATGGCGTAAGTCATGACACGTATTAATTAGTTTTAAGCCCATATATACGTATGATGGTAAATTCGTCTTCTCGTTATTTAATTTCCAAATTCTCTTTGATATTCTTGGATTGATCTAAGAGAGGTGTCCAAAGTGGTGATTTCCTCTATTATGATCTTAGGAAAAGATAGAGTGCTCCAATGAGTAAGTGCTCACGTAGGAGTATGAACGCTATTTTAAGTCCATGCTTAATTTTAAGTTTGTGACACTTATACAAGAAAACATGAGGTAAATGAAAAATCTTTCTATCATTGCATGGACGTACCACTTACTTTCTTTTATAGCTCATTATTACATATGTTCATCATTAGAGTAATACTTAGCCTTCTCCAATAGAGTTATATAAAGTGTAGTACATCTAGTTGACCATATCTTACGTGGAATTTTTTCTCATGAATCCTTGTCCGTGACAGAGTAGCTAATCAGAATTTTGCCTTGATAATAACAACCCAACGAGATGAGACTCCTATGGTAGGAGTAAAACTTCTGAAATCGCATTATGGATTTATGGAAAAGTGCATATGGATTGAATACTAGAAGCATGTAGTTATTTGTTAGAACTCTCTTGACCCCTATAAGGAAACTTAGAAGGATGTAGGACTAGGTTTGTTCAGAATTTTGAAGTAGCTAAGATTCCTAATCAAAGACACATGGAGTATAAGAAAAGGTGGCCTAGAGTCCTTAATGCACAAGCATGCAGACTAGGTTCAATAACCTAACGGAAGCCAACAATCTCCTAAGTTTCTACTCAAGTTGCTAAAACTAATCCAATGGTATTCTAGAAAACAATCCGATTCAAAGTTTAGGCATAGAGAATTGAAACACACAGACACTTATTATCTAGGACACGTACGTACATGTTAAATTTGGCTAACACATTTGTAGAAATCCTATGGCGTCTAAGCTGTCGTTCTAAGACACGTACGTACTCACCAATTTTTGGGACAAAATGAGCTTTCAACTAATAAAGCAATCAATGCACATATAAAGTTGAAATAACGTACGCAATTTATCTTATGTTTGCTAAATGGGGTAGTCAATAAGGTATGTGATACCCATGACTAAAACAAAGCTCATTACGTTTCGGTACGTCAGACCATGCTAATGAGTTCATCCATTTTACTAAGCCGAGTTGACTAGTATAAGCGTCATGGGGTGAAAGTAGACCATATTTTCATCACATAAACCTAGTTGGTCCGATGAGCAATAGTCCTTTTTTCGAGGTCAACTGGCTTTGTCCTAGAGCGCAACGTACTAACGCGGCATGCAAACTATATATATGAAATATGCAATGTTGATTACGCATTAAATATTTAAAACAGATTAATTTTAGAGCTTTGCAATACGTCCCCAGCGGAGTCGTCACTGTGAGATGTCGTACCGGCATGTTGCCGATCCGCTCTCCCGAAAAAGATACGTGAATGACACGGAGTCGCCAGTCGGATTTTTTATAGGTATCCCACGAACCTAGACTGGGGTTTCCATGCAAGGTTACGAGTTAGGAAGGTGTAAGGCACCCAACTTGTCCATCGTAGTTGATGGTCTCTACTAATTGATCCGACTTAAATATAAAAGTTGTAATTAACGACGAAAGCACGTACAAGTACCATGCGAGCGAGAATAAATCATGCGATAATAAGTTGTATGCGATTAAACAACCAAATAGCCACGTAAAACAAACAATTATGTGCACACATTGCAATAATAGCACGTGGATTATGAGCTCAAGTTATTATAAGTGCATATGATCAAGGAAAATTGCATAAAGGAACAGTATACACGTACGCAGATCCTATGACTCATATTAATGCATTAATCGGCAAAATCAAAGTCACTTATGTATGCATGCATATATGTTTTTTGATATGTAGGATTATTATCACCTAATCATAACTCTAAAATAGTAAACCGAAATCATGAAGAAACATGAAACTTACTAACCTGGTAAACCGATATTTGCAATAATAATTAATCACATGCATACAATTTGAAAACGTATTGAGAAAGATATTTGGGCCCTCAGGTGGACCTTCTTGTGTAGTCGTTTTGCAGATCTCGGTCTCGTTTGCCAATGAGCCCAAGGTATAATCTTGACTCTCGTACGCACAATGTAGCCTAGTTGTCTTGTCTTAATTTAATTGGATAGTCTACGGTCGTTGGACGTCGTAGGTCAAGTGTATGAGTGTACGTGTATACGTGTTTGTGGTGATGATATAGGTATAATGCTCTTTTCCCAATCTGATGTAGGTAGAGTTTTGTAGCTAGGATGCACGAATATGTGTGAAAATTGTTATTCGAGACTCATGTGCTTGTTCATGGGTGTCTCGGCTATTTTTGCACACTAATCGGAGGAGTTTAATATGAGTTTTGCATGGGAAAACAAGACATACGAAGGGCTATATTTATAGTAGAGGGAAGTGGCATTTGACTGGCATTAGAAAAGTTCTAGGGTGATGTATTCGCACCAATCAAAGAAAGATTGCAGGAATTTTAGGACGAGGAATATTTGAATACTGGTGGAGAGATGGCATTAGAAAAGTATATGGAAAACTTCAAATCATTCGGCCGACAATTGGTAGGTTAAATAGAATTTTATGTCGAACTAAATTCTTAATGCCAATAAGGACAGGCATCCTCGTTCGTCCAAGCACACAAAAAATAGAGCGAGTGACGTGAGGTTTAATTTAGTCCAAGCTTAATAAGGAATATTTTAGGAACTTGAACCCAACTCTCATTTATCTCACAATATTCCAAAATAGACACTTAACCCACGACTATCGGTAAAAACGCTATTATTGGCTAAACATGGTAATTCGGGTTTACACTGATACATCGAACTCATTGGCAAACGATAACTTTCAACGCGTGTCCACTGTCCGTTTTCATCATCGGGCGCTAAAATGAGTGCAAAAGTAGGGTGTCTGCAGTATACTTCTAATCCAATTATTAGTCGAACTAAAATTTAGTATAAAATGACTCAACCATGCATAAACATTGTACAAAAAAATTCACGACACAAGTCTTCTTATTGCAAAGTATACGTTGTGTTTTATGGCGCCCTCAAGATCAATATCATCTAATCGATAAGTATTAGATATTCGATTTCACTCACAATAGGACTTCAATGGCAACTTCGTGACATTTGAACAGCTGAACTGTTATGGGCTAATCGGGTCACTTATATTTAGTTTCATTCTTATGGGCTAATCAACTCTCTTAATCAATTTTCTAAATTTGTAAGAAGGTAAGATCAAGCGATCTTCTCTTTATGAGATTAGTTAGCCAAGTATCGGTAGGAAGTCATTTTACTAAGCTTAGTCGTATAACAATACTACAATAATTGTTTGATGAAGATGATGATCTGTACATGTACTAATCCTACACTAAAGAGACAAGGACTAATTACGGCGCAAATCTCCATCATATGTAGTGGACTTTGGTAAGATCATAAACTAAGATGAGTACATATTGCTCAAATTTTATTCAGAATACGAATCTAAAACAGTCTCACATTATTTATAAGATTCGATAATCTATACTAATCATATTGACAATAGGCTAATAAAAAAGTTACACGATACTTGATCACATTCTCAATTCTAACAAACTTAAAGCTTATTCAATTCAGAAATGTATAATTGTCATTAAATCAAAAGTTATTATCCAATGAACCTGCATACACTTTGGGTATGGAACTCAAGACACGTATATCTCCTATCTTAATCACTGATTTAATTAAGCGTATGATCGCTTGATGAAAAGTTAAGATTATTATCTAATGATGGACACAATTAATAGGTATAGTAATACCTATTAACTGATAGTTATCTATTCGATCTAATCCTACTCAATAAAAAAGTTCATTAACTATTTTGATCATAAAGATACGTGTCTTTATACGCGTTCCTCGAATATGGAGTATAAACTATCTATTCTAATCTATCTCAAATTAGTATAAACCATGAGCTATAATAATAAGACATGAAGTATATTGTAAGATAATAAGCTTACAAAAAAAAAAAAAAAAAAAAAAAAAAAAAAAAACAAGAGTGATTCAATTATTTAAATTATAAAAATTTATGAGTAGATCAATTACAATTTTTCAAGGTTTTTTGTGAATCGTGGCTAAATAATAGTGAATAGTATAAGATAATAGTGACCATTTAGTAAAGGACCTTGACACTTGATCTAAGATTTGCAAATGTGTTAGGTTATAAATTTTAGCTAATTTTATATGATGGGATCTTCAAAAATCATAGATAATGTGAATTATAATAGTAAATTAGTATGATCCCTAAAAGTATTATAATGGTTACAAGTAATGTAAAAAAAAGTCACTTTGTAGCACAGTATAATGGTCTCTCAATAAATTATTATTGAGAGACCATCTTTTATGAGACTTTGTGTTAATCATATCCTAAATGACTTTAATATATGAGAGTCTATTGTTCATACAATCCCATTGAAAAATAGGCTAATCCAAAAGTTAGATAATAGTCGATCATTTTCACTCTCTTAATAATATAATTAAGCATTAGGTGCATGGTTTATCATTAAATTAACTTCATGTCATTCAAATGCACCTGCATAAAATTTGGATAGTATTTTTTTAATTGGTAATCCAGTCCATCCCACTCGGCCTCAACTGTCAGGGTTAGGCCAATGCGGTAAATGGATAGGGACTATAAGCAAATCCAAAAGTTCGACAATAAATGAACATATTCACCGTCTTAATAAAGTTAATTCGTAAGTGTATAGTTCATCGCTAAAATAACATCACGTCAAAGTAAACCATGCGATTTTTTTCCATATTCCCACTTCTATAAATAATTTGTCTTTTATTCTAAAGATATGAACACATGGATGAGGGTAAAGCGGTCCAAACCTTTTGATCAACCTAACATTTAATTTTAAGAAAAATTTACAACAATATCAACCTTTTGATCTTTCTAATTATCACTTATTTAATTTAATTTTTATCTTTATAGAATTAATTACGATTTTCCTAACGTGTGGACACAAGGCACATGATAAAACTCCATGTCCTTTTTAATTAAATGATATTCTCCTAACACATCTGTTTTCCCCATTTGTTAACATTTATAGTTTTGCATACGTGATAATAATCCAATTGCAAGTTAACAAAAATAAAACAAAATAATAGAAGTATTAGACTATCATAATCTATGGAAATCCTATGCAAAAAAACTTAGTATACTTGAGATAGTATATTCATAGTTAGGTAATACATTTAAAATAAAATTCCTTTAGATTAGTCACAATAAAAATACTAAATAAAGAAGATGTGGTAGGAGAATATCTTATGCAGGCAGGCTAACCCTAGTTAAAGCTGTGTTGATCAATCTCCATGACTATTGGGCAAGGATATTCATTATACCTAAGATGGTTATAAAGAAGATTAATGCAATTTGCAGAAATTTCTTATGGGAAAGTAATAAGCATATGGTAAAGGTCCCTCTAGTATCCTGGGAATCAGTTTGCGAGCCAATTGAAGCTGGAGGTTTGGGAATTCGAGATACACTGAACTAGAATAAAGCTTGCATAGGGAAGTATGCATACTGGATCTATATTCAGCCGGACAAGTTGTGGATAAAATGGATAAATAGCATATATCTCAAGGGCATTAAATGGGAGGAGTATGAGCCTCCAACTGATGAAGGAGGGTTTTCAGCATGAGAAGTGGTTACACGCTGGAGAAAATTACTCAGTCTCAGCAGGCTACAAGTGGATTTGTGGTGATTATACAAAAGTCTGTTGGGGGAAGTTTATTTAGAGCAGATACAATATTCCTAGGGCTGCATTCATAGGATGGTTAGTAGTTTTACACAAGCTACAATTGCGAGACAAGCTCAAAAGAATTGGTGTCTGTACAGAGGATCAGTGCCTGCTTTGTGTTTGTGCCACTGAAACTCATGGGCATACGTTTTTCCAATGTCAATATTCGAAGAAATGCCTCGAGTTGATGAAGAATTGGAGCAACATAGATTTCCCGGATGTGGATACAATGATCTGGTGCTCTAAGAAAAGGATGCAAACAAAGCTGATGAAACAGGTTGCAGGAGCTATTATTTGTAGCCTTGAGTATCACATTTGGATGATGCGGAATAAGTGTAGAATTGAAAATGTTGTTTCCCATCCCAAAAAGCTTTGTATACAGGTGAAAAGAGAAGTAAAAGGTAGAGTTAGGAACTTGAGTCAGAATTTATTGGCAAAAGATAAATGTTGGTTAGCTAGAATGGAATTGCTGTAGTATTGCAAGAGGGACAGTTGTAAGATCTGTTCTTTGTATGGGTTGACTTTATTTCAATAAAAGTTTACATTTCAACAAAAAAAAAAGAAAAATACTAAATAAAATATAAATTTTAGTGTACCAATTTTGGTTTTTATTAAATCAAATAATAAGAAGTTCAATTTAAGCTTAAATAAACATATTTAGTTTCAGTTTAAACCAAGAGTCCGTGCGCAACGCACGGGCATATCAACTAGTATATACATTATTAAAACAGACTTTTTTTGAGCTCCCACAACGATTGGAACGTTATAGAATGTCTAAATTTCCATATTATGTATTAAAAAATTGTATTTAAATCCTATACTAGTATATGGTAAATGACCCAAAAATTTAATGTGAATTGTACATGATATGATATATAAAAAATAATTAAATAAGGATGGAACATTCTAGAAACACCATATCGATCAATCAATATTATACTACATAATGATAAAGGAAGGGGATTTATTGGGCAAGGTTTATGTTATATTTTCCTAATCCTGATTTATCATATTTTCATTCCTAATCGAAGTTAAACAATCAGCTAGCTATAAATAGTTGAAGTCCCAAATCAACATTCACAATCATAATGCCTGATCATATATACTCGGATGGCTATAATAAGCTACTAAAGTATTGATTGGCAAGTTTAAACACTGATCTTTGTTTTATTAGAATTTTGGATGCAAATTCAACATAATAAATTTTTTGTAGTAACATCAAAATTTCAGTAAAGAAAACAAAATTTGTTTCACAAGATGTCTTTTCTAAACTGACACACATTAAATATTAAATGTGACCGAGAAATTTAATAAAGAAACAAAGACCGAATAATGGAGATAGAAGTTTAAGAAACAAAAGGAAAAACAAGTGAACCAACATAGTCATGTAGATCAATGACTCCACAAGATAATACAACCCAAAAAGTGACAAGATTAAAGTTGCAGCAAATTAAAGCCAAATACATATGTAAATACATAGTTAAGTGACTAATCACGTATGGATTCACCAAATCACGCACCTTTTCCTGCAGGGTTTTAAGGGAATAATAAATCTCTGCACATGAGAATCTGAATCTCCATGTCCAGATCAGCAGCTTCCTCTCCCTACAGTTTACCAGGAAAAAAACGATGTGTGGGAAAAAAATTAAAATTAACCTAACCTATAGTGTGCCAAAATATTGTAATCTTACTTCTTGGACGATGTGAGACAATCTCTAATCTTGGCAAAAAAAGAAGAGTATTGAAAAATCCTTCCATATTGTTGAATTATGATCAGTGGAATACATCATTCATCTACAAAAAAATTATCCCGCATTGTTGAACCATGACCAAATGAAATATATGTATGGACTAATATTTTTTTTTTTTTTTAAGAACACAAGAAAACGACTAGAATTAAAATATTTTCTTCTGATGCAACGATGTGGGACAAAAATAACTAACCTGGGCTATAGTGCGCCAAAATAATATAATCTTACTTCTTGGACGATGTGGGACAATCTTTAATCTTGGCAAAAATAAAAAGAGTACAAAAAAATTATCCCGCATTATTGATACATGACCAAGTGGAATATATAATATCTCTACTAAAATGGGATAATATTTGTTAACTTATTACTCCAGGCAACCAACAACGTTAGTAAAGGCAAGGGCAGAATCAGTGCAATCGGGCACTTTCTGCACATAAATGAAAGCTGAGGGGTACTATGTGCAGAAACCATGATCGCAGGGGTACCGCTTGCAAACCCCAAAAGTTTAAGAGTACCGCGTGCATTTTCAGTATTCTTTTCTTTCTATTTCGTGTATCTATACTGCTTGAGTTCGTAAAAAAAGAGCTATTTCCATTCTAATCCTACTTTAGTATCTCTAAGGTTTTGAGAAAGTTCCCCCGTAATCAGTTAAGTAAGAATCCTTATACTTATTACGTAGCTTACAAGTGTTTCGATATGAGTTATATGTAGCTAGATATAAATGAGTTTAATTTCAACAAAGGCATAATATAAAATAATCACGTAACAATATGACAACCCATAATTGCTTAATACTATATAAATTTTGTTAGGAGATCATATCATCATCATTAAAAAGAGTGTTTGAACATAAGCAATTCATTATTTTTATGGTTCCAACAAGACCATTTGTCGACTAAAATCAAATATCTTACACAAATTAAGATTCAGCAAGTTAAGAGTTACAATAAACCATATGAGTAATTTGATATAAATTATTTATCGCCTCAAAGTATGTTTAACTTAACAAAGTATGGTAAACAGGTTTGTTGTTCTATTTGTCAATTGATATTATCTAATAAATCTAAAATAACAATCACAATATTGAATTGAGTTTAAACTGATAATCCGTGCAACGCACAGGCGTTCAACTGGAATTGGTGATATAAAATCTTATTAATCTAACAACTATAGACTATTAATTATTTGCCACTTTAAACTCACTTTACACAAATTACGAAATGTATCAATTGGTGACCAACAATTAGCATAACATGTTATCAATCTCCATATCAAAAATGGAATTTGATATTTAAGAAAAATAGGACCCGTGCAAGCACGGGCTTCAAAGGTAGAATATTTATAAAAGAACTTTTTTTCGTGGGCATTGAAGAGGTTTAGAGCCCTTCGAATTTTTTTAGAGCTTCTGGTGAATAAGAAATTAGTTTATGTTATGCAATTGTTGTTATATCATATGTCAGTTTATGGTAATCATGTACAAAATTCATATATTAGTTATGGACATGTAGGGCATGTTTGGTAGACAAGTAGAAGGTAGCCTTTAGCGTTTTGACCAAGTCACAATGTTACTTTAAATGTTTATCTGTACATTTGTTATTAGCGTTTGAAGTAGCATTTAGCGTTTTAAGGAGCATTTGGCAAATTCTGTTATAAGTAGCATTTACCATAGAAAGTAGCATTTCCGATTTTCTAATTTTATGATATATATCATTTTAATAACTCAACAGCTACTGATCGTGCCAAACACGTAATTGTTAAAAGCTACTTTTCAGCCAACAGCTAAAAGCTACCTGCTAACAGCTAACAGCTAGTCAAACTGCTAACAGCTACCTCAACAGCTAAATGCTACCTCAACATCTATGACTACCAAACACACCCGTAGTATACCATACATAAGTTTATGGTAATAACGAAAATAAGCTTATGCTAACCAGGTCATGAAAATATGACATTTTCATAATCATGAAATTATCTTATACTAGGATGAATGCCCGTGCATTGCACGGGTCTCTTAATCGATGATTCTATGATGATTGTCAGTTTTTGACAATTATGATAAGATTTAACTATAGTTTTTTTTTTTTTTTTTTGGAAAGATTAGCATTTTATTCTTCCATTATGGGAAAAAGAACATACAATCAAACAAAAAAAGGGTAGCAAGGCACTACCCCAAGTTTAACCACTAATTCCTACATTTTAGCTAGGAATTGCACTACTAAATTTGTCAATAGCTCTAATACAAATGTGAAATTTAATACAATAAGCGACTTGTTCACTTGTTCGGCTCACTTCTTTTAAAATCCTCGTGTTTCTTTCTCTCCAAAGCTCGTACATGGTGTATGCAAATGCACTTCTCAGCATGTGGTTTTCACCTTGTTTGCCCTTAACATGGTATTTAAACCAGTTAATTTCATGATTGAGATTCCAATTCCTTCGTCTGTGGCCTAGCCAGCTTAGAACATTGCCCCAGACATCAATAGAGAATGTACAATTGAAGAACAGATGATGAACGCTTTCTTCATTGCAGCAGCAGAGATAGCACCTGTTAGGAGTACAAATACCTCTTTTTTGCAGATTGTCTATTGTAGGGAGTGAAGATTTAACTATAGTTAGTAATTAAATATTAACATAAAAATTACATAATCTTTTGAAAATATTAATTTAGATTTGTTGAAATATATATCAACAATTACAAATGTCACTCCCTTCTAAAATAAAAAATAAAAAATAAAAATAAAAAACACAATTATCATCTCACATTCACGGCTTCATGTATTCTCAGTTCTCACTTCACCCCAAAAACCCAAAAAAAGAAAAATGATATTTTCTTCACTAACAACAAGTCAACAACAATAACCGCATCTTCTACAACAAAAATGTCCCCAATTTCATCCCTCCGATTTGTTCTTCTTCAATTCCCACCAAAATTCCCCAATTTCTCAACTCAAATTCCCTCTCTTTTCGCCATAATCACCATAATCACCATACCCAACAACCCAACCATCTCAAGACTCTTTCTTTTACCAATACACCCTTTAATCTTCACTCTCCCAAGCTTACCACCCTCTTTTCTTCCTCCAATCGCGCCCTCATAATTTTCGGTATTCATGTCCCTCTGCTTTCCCACCATTATTCATGTCATAAGCCAGAGAACTCCACTCCCTCTTCTCTTCATTTTGGTAATGACCACTTCAAGTTTTCCCCTTTTTACCAACCCTTGAATCCAATGGTAAATTATTTGTTTGTTTAATCTGGAAATGATTATTTCATCTACTCTTATGATGATGGGAATGTGCTAAATTTTGATTTTGATGTTGATTGTGATAAGGGTTTTTTCAAAATAGAGTTTAATTTTGATGGTTTCTCTAAAGGTAAGATCTTTGTGATTGGTTCATGTAATGGGTTGCTATGTTTATATTGTTCTTTGGGTTATTTGATTGTTTGGAATCCTGTTATTCATCAATGGGTGACATTTAGTTGCCCATTTCCGGAAGATTGTGAAAAGAGTACTTGGGGATTTGGGTATTTAGCTTCTGGTGATGACTAGGTTGTAGGAATGAGTGAGTCAAGTTTGAACCCCGAAGAACTTATAGTTCCTGTGTCATCGTTGCGAACCCAGAAATGGAAACAAGTGTCTTATGAGAGGCTTGGTCAGTATCTCCTTCGTGGGGCGTTCTTTTCTCAAGCATTGTTACTCTAATGAGAGTTTGTATTAGATCAAGGTGGTGAGTATAATCTTTTTATTTTCTTTCCTTATATTGAAATTAATCAGAATCTTTTTCTATAAAAATTCAAATATTTGAGATAAGAATGATGGACAAGATCAAATTAATTAAGGAATAAAATATTTTGAATACATATATAATTATTATATGCTGTAATCTTGTGTGGTAGGGTGTATCATAAGAACTTTTTTAACCATGGTTAAGAAAAATCAAATAGCTGAAATTTATCTTATCCTAATATAATGGTCCCGATTTTATTTCTTATCCTAATTGTCAAATACCGACAACTGTAGTAGAATTTTCCGTCCTTAATAATGATATCTATTGTTAGCCGATCCCAAATTATTTTGGGAATAAGACTTGGTTGTTCTTGTTGTTGGGATTGTTGTAGATGTAATAAATTTGAATTATACTCCTATATTTATGTTAGATTTAAATCAATACAATATAGAATGAATTAATTGTGCATGAAAAATTCTAGTGTACTCATCCATATGTATGAAGAATCCACTTTGCTAAGTCTTGATATTTTCAATATTATACAATGCAATTTGGATATTTATGGCGTCTTTCTAAAATTCAAAGTCATATTACTTACAATTAAAACTATTTAAAATCCATTAAAGCGTTATAAAAGATTAGTCTGATTGATATATTAAGACATATCGGTATGAAGTTAAGGCATAAGTTACAAATTTCGAAAGAAAAAGCCCAATTTTTCGATAAACATTCAATATATGCAAAAATTATCGTACGAGCCTGTGTACATAATCATCACCATATCATCTGTATAACTCGTCAATTTGTGTGTTTTTCTCTTCCATATTAGATTACAATTTCACTTTTTGGCACGAAACATCTGATATGGTGTTAGAGTAGTGTGCTAATCCGCGTAATTTAGACGCCTTAGGGTCTATTTTAGCTTGGTGTTATCCTGATTCGTGAACCACACTATTGGGAGTTGTTTGGAGCTTATTTGGTGTTTTACGGGATTTTCATTAGCTCAAGACCCTTTGGAGTGCTTTAGGAGGGAACGTGTACCGAGCCGTGATTCGGATCGTGATTCATGGAGAAGACAGCTCGGTTGCATAGCGGATTCACGCGGAAGCTCGAGATTAGGAGCGGAGAAGAAGAAGAAGAAGAAGAATTCCTCGACTCGAGGGGTTCTTCCTCGAGTCGAGGATTCACAAGCTCGACTCGAGGAACACTTCTCTCGAGTCGAGAATTATCTCGCTCGACTCAGAATTCCGTCGCTCGACTCGAGGATTTCTCTCCTCGAGTCGAGAATGTTAGCTTTCGGGAAATTTCCGACGAGCTAATGACGATTTCTTTTTGCTTAAGAAATATCTATTTTGTCTTTTAGTATTTTGTACTTAGTTTAAATAAAGGGGCATGAACCCCTCCCTAGAGATTATCACTTTTCATTATATTTTTACATCTAGTTTTCATTTTAGAGAGAGAAACTCAAGGAGAATTAATATTTTCATTATGATTTTCATCTCAAATATTATTGTAATAGTTAGTATGGAAGGCTAATCACCTCCTAGATCTTTGGTGTAATCAAATTCTCTCATCCTATGTATTAGTAAGATGTTCTTCTCTCTAATTTGCCTTTAATTTCATGGTAATTAATTCCTTGTTTTTCAATTGCTTGATCTACCCTTATTTTCCCTAATTGGTTGATTGGATTGAATTGGGTATTTCTTATGCTTGGTTTTTAATTGATGGTCATTGATTATTAACCCTAAAGGAAGCAACTTTCACATGTTTAGTGTATGGTTATGACTAATTTGTGATTGGGGAATTAATTAGGCAACTAATAGATTAGATTTGATTAGTGTCGCGGTTGCGGCTAATTAGATACTAATTTGGGTTGTTGTTAATCTTTTATTAATCCTTGCTCTTCATGCCTTTGGTTTTGATTTGTTTGAGTGGTCACTAGACAAATTAGGATTAAAAGGAGGAAAATTTGGTAGCGGTTGCTCAAATTCCCCATAAAAGAGGATTAATTGGTGAAAACCGAGATTATCTATGAATTGGTGTAATTAGAGAGGAGTAAAATTACTATATTAGGGTGTTAGAAGAGATTATCACCGAGGGTCGCTTTAATCAATTTGATAGTTCGTTTATTTCGCTTTCACTCAAAACTCAAACCAAAAACCCCCCTTTTTTTAATTGTTTATTTCTTTTGTTTATTTCATTTCCGCATTAGAATTGCATATTAGGCTATCCCTCTTCCTTGTGGATACGATACCCACTTACCCTATCTTCTTAGTTAGTAATTTGTGGTAATTTGATAGGATTTAACGACGATCTTGCTTGTCAACATCCTATGAAGCTCAACGCATGATATTACAACATTTTTATGAGGAGATTGAGCGTCCTAGTTTCAAATGTCAATTATCTTATCTATGTTTTGCTACATTAGTTAATGATGGGAGTTTGGCAACAAAATCTTTACATTTAACATAAAAAGAAGGTGAACATGAGATTGGTGGTATGGTGGAAGGAAACTCAATGCCTAGCTACATACATTGTATTGTATACGATCAAAGCAATGTATATAACCATCTTTAATTTGCTTCATATAAGGTTTCTTTAATTGTGAATATATGATTGGTTTACATGTAATCAATGAGTGACAATAATCAGGGATTGTAATATATTAGGAGGGATGTTAAACATTGTTTATTTTTATTTTTTTTGTGTTTGGATGGACCTCCAATCCTTTTTTTTTTTTTTTTGCAAGCAAAATTAGTGGCATTTTATTCATCCATTTAGGGAATAAAAGCAAGAGCTTACAAAAAAAATTAAAACCACTAATTCTCAAGGAGATGAGAAATCTAGCATATCCTCATTTACAACCCCTCTAAGATAACTATAGATCCTAATACACACATAGTACTTAATTTTGCACACTAACCATTCTATATTGTGCTCCTCCTCTCTAAACACTCTACAATTTCTCTCATACCATAATATGTAGATTGTGGCAACAATACTACATCTCGACCATTTACTCCTGCAATGTCTTCTTTTTACATGAGCATTATACCATTTCAGATTTCCTTTTAGACTCGTTCTTCCAGTTTTAATGCCAATCCAATGCTGAATCAGACTCCAAACTTCTGTTGAGTGATCTTCCAACTCTTCCTTACACAAACTGCATCTATTAACCAAAATCATACCTCTCTTCACAATATTGTCAATAGTAGCCAAGCTGTTTTGCAATGCCAAATTTGCTGTGAAGCTATGTTTTGGTATGTTTATAGCATCCCAGATAATTTGCAGACCCTTCTTTCTCCTTTGCTTCACTCGAAAAAAGTCATAAGCTTTGGCTAAGCAGAAATTACCTCCGAAACCCCATCTGATTTGCTTGGTTTATGGAACCAATTCTTGACAGCCTTTCGTTCCTAACGGAAATGATTCCTTTGAGCAGCTCTGAATCCTAGCTTTTTGTATTGATTTCCCAGATTGACTTCGATTTTAGGACATAAAGATTAATCTATTTACACCACGTGCTGCTCTTATTTGACTGGAGAAACCAAATCCATTTTGTTATTAGAGCCATGTTCCATCCCAAAACTTCTTTGATATGGAAACCACCCTCATTCCTAGGTGCACAAGAGCTAGCCCAGCTCTTATACAACATTTTCCTTTGGCCATCTTGTATACCCCACACAAAATCTTTGCTGAGTCTATTGATCCTTTTGATGACTCCCTTGGGCAATAAAAAGCTAGAACACCAGAAATTTTCCATCCCGAAAATAACCGAGTTTATCAAGAGACATTTCCCAGCATAAGAGAGAAAATGATTCGACCAGTGCATGATTTTAGTCTTAATTTTCAGAATACGACTGCTATACATGCTCGACATCAACCTTGAATTATTCAGAGAAACTCCTAAATACCTGAAAGGGAATATTCCTTCAGTGAAACCAGCTAGCTGAATTATCTGATCTTTGAGCTCCTGCTGAATCCCTCCAAAATACACTTCAGTTTTTGCAGGGTTGACTTTTAGACCTGAAATATGAGCAAAACTCTCTAAACAATCAACCACTGCTTGTACTGAAGGTGTATCACCCCTAGTAAAGATCATCAAATCGTCTGCGAAAATGAGCTGAATAAGCTTGAGCTTGGCACACTTTGGATGGAAAGAAAATCCAGGAAAGCTAGGGAGATTCCTCAACAGCCTTGACATGATTTCTATGCTCATTACAAAGAGATAGGGAGATATGGGATCACCTTGCCTCACACCACTCCTCCCTGGGAAAAACCACTTCACTTCCCCATTAAATTTTAGAGAGAACCATGTTGTTGTTACACAAACCATGACCCACTTTGTAAAAATTGGAGGAAATCTGTAGATTTCAAGCATTCTCTTGATGAAAGTCTAATTCAGAGTATCAAAAGCCTTCCGGATATCGACTTTGATTAGGCATCTTTTCGAGACATTCCTCTGAGCATAGCCTTTCACTAAAGCTTGAGATAGAGCAACATTCTGAAACAAGCTCCTCCCATGAGTAAAAGCAGCCTGTTCCTCTCCAATAATAGATGGAAGTACTTCTTTCAAACTCTCAGCCATCAATTTGCTAATGGTCTTGTACACAGTAGTTCAACATGAAATTGGCCTGAATTCCGTGACTGAGGTAGCATTAGCTTTCTTAGGAATAAGGGCAACTAGAGTTGCATTCACTTTCTTGAGCATCTTTCCTGTTTTTAGAAAATCCTTGATTGCTCTGCAAAAATCTGATTCAACAATGTTCCAAGAAGCTTTGAAAAATCTAGAAGAAAATCCATCTATCCCTGGGCTTTTATTAGAGTCAATACTGTATAAGGCTCTTTTTATATCTCTATTTGAGAAAGGAGCATCTAGAGACCTTCTTTGGTCATCACTGAGCACTGTTAAATCAAGATCATCCATATCCTTAACTTCATTCTCAACTCCTAGCAAGTTTGTGTAAAAGGATATGAAAGCATTCTCAATTCCCTTCTCCTCTGTGTGCTCATTCCCATACTCATCTTTAATCTTACCAATGTTACTGAATTGAGCTCTCTCTGCAATTTCCGAATTGTAATATCTAGAACTAAAGTCAGATTCTTTGAGGTGTGTTTCTTTTGCTCTTTGTCTCAACATGCTCAGCTCAGCTTTTTGGATTTTGCAATATTTTCCTTCAAACCAGCTTCTTCATTTATAAGATCAATATTATGAGGTTGTTTCTGCAAGAGCACCTGATGCTTCATTAGATTATCTTTACATTCCTACGCTCTCTTAGTTAGACTTGAGAACTGCTACGTATTTAGCATTTTCAGAGAGTGTTTGACATTCTTCAATTTTTCAAAAAGCCTGAACATAGCATTTTCAGAGGGTTGTGGTCAGAGATGCACGGATTCATGACCTCTGCATAGGAAGAAGGAAACGAGCTAAGCCATTCAAGGTTGACAAGAGCTCTATCCAATCGAGACCAGACTCTATCATCCCCTTCCTGATGATTTTTCCATGTAAAATCACCATAGCTTCTAATATCTTCCAATTCACAATCTAAAATACAGTCATTGAACTCCTCCATTTCACCCACATTTGCTTCATGACTGTTGATTCTTTTATTAGCAGACTTGATGACATTAAAATCACCTAAAACCACCCACGGGCCAGACATTCCAGCAGAAATATCTATGAAGTGCTGCCATAAATTCAATCTTTCTTGCCTGGAATTACTACCATAGATGAAAGTAGTACGAAAATCAACATGCTTCTGTAAGTGCTCAACTCTGCAGTGAATAAACTGAGAATAAACCTCCTTTATTTCCACTCTAACATTTTCTGGCCTCCAAATGACCCAGATTCTGCCATTATGGTGGTGGATGTAGTTATTTTCAACTCTAAATCTATTAAAACTCCTACTGACAATATTATCAAAGTTTTTCTCCTTCACCCGAGTCTCTAAAATACCGAGTATATCTCTACTACTAGACAACATGAGATTCTTAGCCTCATGCTGTTTGAGGCCCTCATTCAGGCCTCTGACATTCCAGCTTGCTAGCTTCATTTTTGGACTTGGTCTGGTGGCCAGTCCTCATCGCCCATCCCCTCCTTAGCTAGCTCAACAAAAGCTTTTAATATCAAAACTCTCTAAAAATCTCCGGTCGATGTGAGAGCTACAAAAAAGCTTCCTTTAGTAATAGAGTGATTCTACAATGGCTACCAAGATTTCGTAGCCATTGTAAATAGGATAAATCACACCGTTCATTCATATAAATTAATCTCAACCCTTAAAATTTTGACTTGAAAAGAAAAAAAAACATTAAAAATTAAATGCAAAACCTATCCCCAACTCACCTAGCCTGTCTTTTCATCTTCCTTCCCCATCAACCTGCCACCGCCAGCGCCACCGCTGCCCCACACCTACAACAACCACTATATCGACGACCACCATCAGTATACCGGCGACACGCCGCCGATTACGCCTTGGCCGCCACCTCACACCACTATGGCCTCCCTACCCTCCCATGTCGAATTCTCTCCTCTCGGATCTTCCACTTACCACCGTGTGCCCAACTATTTACGGCTCCCCGCCTAGCGTAAACCACCTCTCGCCGCTCCCCCGACAACCTGGACATCTGGTAGCCTGAAAAATTGTCGATCCCTCACATAACCGTCGCCCCCTAGAATATGGAGAAAAGGAGGAAATGAGGATGGTAGGGAGGGCGTCGGTGACTCAGGGGGTGGAGGCCTGGGGGCATCGTTGTCGGCGACCTGGCTGTCCCAGGGGTGGTAATGAGAGACGGTTGGGTAAAGCCAGTGGAGGGTCGGTTGGGTTAGTGGTGGTTTCTGGGGTAGGGAGAGGTAGGGGAGGAGGAGGGAGAAAATTAAATATTAATTATTATTAGAGTCAAACTATTTAATAGTCAGGATTAACATACGTAAATCAATGGTCATTGTTCTTTCTCTTACAATGGCTACCAAATATTGGTAGCTATTGTAGAATTCTTATTAATGATATAGAAAGATGTTATGGTAAGATAATATTCCATAAGTCAAAAGCCTAACATGAAATTTTTTACATTTTGGTACATATAAGCACCAAAGTTTTTAATTAAAGATTTTAACGACTTCCTTGCCTCTTCCTTTTCAGAGATCTCCTTGTTCTCTTCCCAGATTTTTCCATACTTTCGCTGTGGTATTGAGCGGCGGTGTAGGATCAGATTGATTACCTTTAAATTTGAGATACTAATACTACTCACTATAAGTCACGCTACTATAATTGGGTAACCGTTTAACTTACTCAAATGAATTTATCAATACTAACAATTATAAGTCAATTATATTGAATAGGTTAAAAGCCCTCGAATTTTCTTAGAGCTAGCTCTAGGTGAATAAAAAATTAATTAAGTGTTATGAAAATGTATTTAGCATATGTAAGTTTATGGCAATCATTTAAAATAATCATTTATTACTTACGAATATGTAGTTACCATATGTAACTTTGTGGCAGTTTTGAAAAGATGAATCAATATAAAAGTTTTCCGTGTACCTGATGGAGAGTGGCGGCGAAACGGTGGGAGGAAAGAAGCGTCGAGTGTAGAGATTTGGGGAGACGAAGGAAGAGGAGAGAGAAAATGCATCTGTAAAAATGAGGGGGTATAGCGTTGGTTCGATTTTTATATCTGTCAAGTAATTGACATTTTTACCTCTCAGTCATGGCGAAATTAGGCGCGTTTAATCTGATTAGATGAAGGGCTAGGATGAGGACTCATTGTTGGAGTTGGTGTCCTCCGACAATAATGCGTTGACTAATTAAATCTAATTTGGAATAAACTTGGGATATATTGAATATACAAGTCAGTTGATTAACGTAAATCGATAACGGTTGGCTGGCTAGAGTTTGACGTTATTGTCGTTTGACGGCGGTAATCAACTGATCCCTCTCGGTCACACCGATAAAGATAGTTTCTCCAAAAGATATTATATTTGTATTTAATATAATATAATATAAACCCCAATGTATCAGTTAAAGAGTTAACTGATTATATCGGATAGTGATTTATGAGTTCGGAATTCAGGTCGAATAAATTATGGTTATTGTGTAAATTGTCAAAAAATATTGACAATTAGCTATTTAAATTACAAAGAGTTGTAATTTTAGCTAAAATGATGTAACTAATAATTATTATATAGTGATATAATAATTAATTAACACTTAAAGAAATAAGTGTACAAATTATACCAAATTGTAACATAAGATGTTTAGGGGTATAATTAGTAAGAGTAAAATAGTCTTTTTGCCACCACCACTATATATATTGTGTTTTATGATCAAACACATCATATACATCATTTCACAACCACACTATATGTTTTAGAGAGAGAATTGAGAGAAAATCCTCAAATTTCTCTAAAAAATCAGCCTACTTCCACTTCCATTAAGATCAAGTTTTCTTCATTGTATGTCAATGAAAACTTGATCAAACACTTATCTAATCCTAGTATATCATTAGCTAATTTGTTGGCTAATTATATATATAAGGTTTTAGGGTTAAAATCTCATAAAACTAGACCATTTTGTGAGATTTTTGGAGAGCTTCTTTGGTGGATCAAGGGAGGAGGTTTCCTAACTTGGAAACTCAAGATTAAGGAGGAGGATCCCCAATAATTTGCAGCTCAAGATCCTTCATTTGAAGGAAGGTCAAAATTCCTCTTGATTAAGGTATAAAAACATGTTTTATTACCTTATTTATGCTTTAATCTTACATGCAACTAAAGATTCTTACCTAAACTTAAATAGGAGTAATTAAGTACTAATTAGAGGAGTCTAATTAGAGGCTAAATAACTTTCACTCATGGACTCACCTTTCAACAAGGACTCACTTGAACCTAATTCTAAATGATATATATGGAAACATATTTTTGAATAGAGAATATTATAAATGTAAAATATATTATCATCATCGTTGTCATAGGTTTTTTTTCCATATTATTATTTTGACATTTTTCTGTAATTGTCATCATTTGCATTTTAAATCAATGCATCTTAAACTACAATAAAATCATTTTGTTTTAGAAATGGTAAATTCAAGAGAACATCAACCCACCTTAGCTTGAGATCATTTACATGAAAATTTATTATGTCTTAGTCATTTAGGTTCTGTAAGATTTGACGAGGATATTTGATTAAACGAGAAATTATTTGATCTGATATGAACATTTACAGATGTCAATTGATCTAAATTAATTAAAAAATACTTTTAAATAATTAAGGAACTTTAGCTTGAGGTTATTTGCATAAAAAATGATTATGTCTTGGTTATTTAGATTTTGTATGATCTTATATGAACCTATATTATTCAATCGGAAGTTGTTTGATCTGATTTGCACATTTCAGATGTCAAATGATCTAAATTAATTTAGAAAATAACTGAATTTAATTAGGTGAGTTATGCCTTAATGGAAGAAATCAACTAATATGAGTATGTCTCTTTGCACTAAAACTAATACTATCAGCCAAAATTCTTAGCTAGGCCAGCCACCTTAATGTAATCTTCTTGAGAAATTCAACGTTGTTTTTTTTTTTTTTTTTTTTTTTTTGTATTGAATGCGTCTGGAAATGGGGAAAATCCCACAATGCAAATGGAATTCTCCTACAAATTTGAAAAAGTTTATGCACAGTCCTAAAATATATAATAGTCGAATTATAAATATATTCTATCTATTGACAGATCGATGGATACAACTATAGCCATCATATTGAAAATGAGGATATAAAATATACAATGTACTCCCTCCTACCCAAAGAGATTTTCCTCTTTGGGTTGGACACATGAACTAGAGGTGATCATGGGCCGGGCCGTGCCGGGTTCGGGTAAAAGCGGGCTTTCGGGCTCGTTCAAGCTTTTTAAAAAAAATTACGTATTACCTTATTAATACGTTTTTGATCACTTTACACGCAAATATTATCTACTAATTGCATATTTAGTTTAATAATAATTATTATACTTTTAAAGAGGTTTTTGATGTTATTTTCATAATTTACATCATTTTCTTTTATTATAGTAATATTTTTATTATTTTAATATGCTTTATTCACTACATTTAGTCTAATTTTGCTACATTGAGTATTTTAATTACCAAACTCATCATAATCCGACATCATTTACACTAGTTTACATAACTTAGTTTTATAAAATTAAAAAAATTTGCATTTATTTTTAAAAGCTGGCCGGGCCAGGCCAATTTTCGGGCCACGAGCTCGGCCCAAATTATTGAGGGCTTTTTTCGGGCCGGGCTTTGGGCCATTTTTGGGCCTAGTTGGTCGACCCAAACCCGGGAAAAAGTCAGGCCGGGTCGGGCTTTCGGGCCTGGGCCATTTGACTAGCTCTAACATGAACCAACACCAAATAATAAAGAAATAATATAGTGGAATTAATGGTGGGGTAGTTGGGTTTAGATTAAAATTAACCCCCACTAATCCACTCACAAAAAAAATATGGCGAAGGGTAATGCAAACAAAATGGAGGGAAATGCAAGTGGGTTTTTTGGAGGGAGTTTTTAACAATTTGAATCTCCCCCCAAAATACCCATCTGATGTGATTTGGCCCTTCACATTGTGGATCTCCATAATTATTTCTTGGATACATATCCTAATTGTCAACCACTAATACACAAATCTCACAAAATATCTGAGATTTTAGAAGAAAGGAGAGAACACCACTCCATTTCCATAAACAAAAGAAAAAAAAAACGAGGATAAGTTTTCGTCTGCTGCTCGTGCTCGGTGCTGCTGCTTATGCAAGTATTGTTGCTACTGCTGCTCGGTTTTGGGTGTTGGTCTGCTGCTGGGATGGCTGCTGCTCCGTGGTCTACTGCTGGTGCTGCTAGTCTGCAACTACTGTAGGATGTTTCCAAACTATCTTATTTGCATTCAAGGTTAGTAGCACAAGGTTGATAGGATAAAAGGGAATTCATATTATGCCTGCCAAAAAGAATCTCACCGATGCTCAAAGACTTGAAATACATTGCTTTTTATTAGAGAATTCCAAATATGGGAAACCCAATCGTGGCAAAGTAAAGGAGATTGCAGCAAAATATAACGTCACAACAAAAACAATCGGATATATCCAAAGGCGTAACAAGCAAAACAAAGCTTTGGGTTTTCTAATAAATGTGAATAGCTTAATCAAAGGCAAAGTAGGCAGGAAAAAGGTGGTTATACCAATGTAGGTTATCGAGTCGCTTCCACAATTGAAAAGATGCACAACAAAGAGACTATCATTTGCAATTGATATAAGTAGAGGTGGCAAAACCCGACCCGACCCGGCAAAACCGACCTGACCTATCCGATACCCAACCCGCCCGACACCCGCATATGTAACAAAACGATGCAACCCGCAACCGACCCGATATTATCCGATATAACCCAGTACCCGACTATACGCATAATCGATAGAGCCCGAATCCGATAATACCCGACCTGATTAGAACCCGACTCAGATAGTAACCGACCTGATTAAGACCCGACTATCCGATTACACCCGGCACTCCTTGTATATGAAGTTTTATCTGAATATTGTAAATTCTTGTTTTATAGGAAAAAAAGAAGAAAAATAATGTACGGAGTATTAAAGTTTTATTTCGCTATAAGTTCTTCAATATTGATTTTCATTTGAAAATTTATAATAAGTCAAGGTCTCTTGCCTAAGGTAAAGGTTGGCTCTGTACCCTGATACATTTTTGACCACCTATTTCCTGTAACTTACGTTCTTACCCAGCTGTGTACCTATGCTAAAGAGATATCACTTAAAGTCTTAAATCAGACCGTAAAATTTCTCAAAATGATATCAGTTTTAAAATATGATATCAGTTTTAAAAGATGATAAACTTTTACTCCGTATAAAGTTTGGTCATATAACTACAATCTTGTTACTAGTAAATTTTAAACTTCTAATGTTCCCGTCATAATATCATCAATACGATTCATGAAATCAGAGCGAGTTTTTGGGATCTCTTAGTTTTGAGACATAGTATCACTTTCTGTTATAGAACTAATGAACTATAGATAAATCACAGTTTTGAATTGTACTGTTCAAAATGACATGGTCACATGGTTAACTGGTTATTTTAATTATTTATGTAAATAGGTCAGTTAATGTCAAAGGACCCTCGTTAATTTTGACATGAACACCAACACAGCGAGGTTATGAGATTTGAACTCTACAAATCTACAATGCTAAATTGCTAATTAATTGTGAGATTATGAGATAACGTGAGAAGTCAACTAAATATAGCATTACTACAATGATTTATGACTTTAATGTGAAATATGACTTTGTCATTCCATTTTTTAGCGCGAAAAATCCACAATGAAGAATCTATCTCTCTTTGAGACTTTTTAAGGTTTTCAAGTTTTTACATTGAGCGCTAAGGTAAAAATTTAAATTTTTTTAAAAAATATGGGAACAAATGAAAGTAAGGAAAATGATATATTCATATAGCACATATATTGACCTGATAAGATATACCAGCCGATATTACCCGACCCAATGAGACCCGACACCCGACCTAAACCGTCCCGGTTTGATCCGAGTTCCGGTAGTCGTCTCGACCCGACCCGATCCGAAAACTCACATGACCCGAATCAACCCGACACTATAACGACCCGGACCCGAAACCGTCCGACCCGAACCCTACTCGACCCACCCGATTGCCACCTCTAGATATAAGTTATTCCACATGTCAAAGATGGATTGCAAAGGGAGAATTGAGTTGGCACACTAATGCTATTAAGCTGTCATTATCAAGCGACCACAAGTATATTCGTCTCAACTTTATCATGTCTAGATTGTCATTTGATTAACTTCTAAATGCAATCAAGTTTCAATCACAAGATAATGATATCCATATTGATGAGAAATGGGTTTTTATGACTAAGATCAAACAAAGGATAATACTTACACCGGGGGAAGAAGAACCAGTTAGAAGCACACAAAGCAAGAGGTATATCCTTAAAGTTATGTTTATGGCAGCGGTAGCAAGACCAAGGTACGCACCGGATGGTGAGTGCATTTTAGATGGTAAAATTGGCATTTGGCCTTTTGTTATTAAAGGACCAGCAATCATAAATTCAATACATAGGCCAACCGGTACTAGAGTCTCAAAACTCATTGAGAATATCAACAAAATTGTGACAATGACAATGCTCATCAACAAAGTTATTCCAGCTATCAAAGCAAAATGGCCATCATGGGCAAGCAAAGACATTCACATTCAATAAGACAATGCACCTCCTCACATAAGAGGTGACGATCAGGATTTCTTGGCTCATGCAACATCAAATGGATTTAACATCACATTGAATCAACAACCAGCACAAAGCCCTGATTTAAACATTTTGGACTTGGGTTTCTTTAACTCAATTCAATCAATTCAAGACAAAGAACCGTCAAAGACAATACCCGAGTTGATCAAGAATGTGAAACAAGCTCTTAAAGACCTTGATCCGGCTACATTAGACAATGTATGGCTAAGTTTGCAAGGTGTCATGACTAAGGTCATGAAAAGAGGTGGCCACAATGACTACTCATTACCACATCTAAAGAAGGCTGTACTACAAAGGTAAGGATTACTCACTAGGAATTTGACCGTAAGTGAGGATGTTGTTAAAGAATGCATTCAAACTTTGATCAATGTTGGAAAAGCAAACAATTTGGGGCAAATCATGGCAGACCTTGGTATTGATATTCCAAATGCAATGACAACTTAAATGAGTATGTAGTATGTGATTGTGTTTCATTCATAAACTAACTAGTAAGACATTTTGAATGGTCATGTTTAGGGTTAAACACTTAAAATCACACATGTATTTTGTAAACATTTTGAATGTAATATAAACCCATGTCCTTTATGTTTAATATTAAAGACAATGTGTTTAAGTTTTTAGTACCATCATCATTATTTGAAGCATTTAAATTGAGCCACAAAATCAAACAACTCTCAGATGTAAATAAGACTCCTCATAGAGTTGTAGCTACACTTATGAATTAAGAGCCTTATCAAACACAAGCCTCCATACCATGTGTCAGGTGGCATCTAAAGTGGCTCCATTTACACATGTTTTTGGCTAGTTTCAAAGAGGCTTCGATCAATTCGTAAGTGTAGCAAATAAAGTCAAATTAATCTAATAACTACAATGCAAGTCTCAAAAATCATCACAGACTTGCTAGTTACACTCAAGCAGTTCATGTTAGAATCCTAACATACTCCCTCCATCTACAAATCAATATAAAAAACATCAGGTAACAATAGAGCCTGCCAACCAAACAGTCCAACGAACCAAAAATAGCAACTTTTCCGGCCAATTCTCAAACTTCCCTTAAACACACTTTTGGGATAAGATTCGAAAGAACACATGTGGAAGGGCATATAGCTAGCTCTCTAAGAGGTAAATCCAAACCCCAACCCTATTGATAATCACAATTCACAAAACTGGACATAAATCAAGTTAAAGATCCACAGAAAACCCTATAATAATTATAATGGAACAACATCTTATGTTCTGAGATTTTAACATTTCTTATATCCTGTCTAATCGACTTAGCGGGTACAGAGGATTTTATTACCGTCATTTCCGAGATAAAGATGTGTATAACAAATAAGGAAAATTACCTTCCCTTGTTATTTTGTTTTGGAAATCCTTGAATTTTGACGGAAAAACCAATAATTTGGGTTGGTATATTTTCCTTCGTTGAGCCGGTCACATGTGTGTGTGTATATATATATATATATATATATATATATATATATATATATATAAGCTTGGTCGCTGAATTTAACCCACAATTGTAAGTTCGTCACGCCGCAGCGAGTGAAGTTTTCGACGGTCATCGGGTAATTATTTGAGCCTGCTCTTTCTTTATGCAATTCCGTTTTTTTTTTTTTTTTTGCATTAGCTAACTGCTTGCATTGTTTACTTGCCTCTGGCTTTGCCAACATGATGCATTCTCTTTTCTTTGTAAGATATAATGCATGCATAGAATTAGAATTTGTTTTGCCTAACTCCTTGCTTGCACGCAGCCATGAATTTTGTGCTACCATGTTTGTGGACACCTTTTTGTTTGCTTTTTGTCTTGCCTTTGATTTCCGTTGGGAGTACTAATCGCACACCCTTCGCTTGTCCCTTTCTGTTTTGATTTATCTAGATTCCACGCAAATACTATGCTGATTGTAGGACAATGCATTAATATTGATCAGAATTGCCTCCATTCTGATACTTTCCAGTTGCCAATTTGCTTCACAAAATTTTGATTATGGCCAAAAGAACACACGGTGTCGTGCATGCATAGGACAAGATTAATTTTTTGCCTGATCTTCTTATCTTCACGTGACTACTTACCAACATCATCATGACTTTCATGATTCCATGTTTATAGACACTGTCTCGTTTCTTTTGACTTGCACCAAATTTTGTCTTGTGATGTTCGTATGCTAATTGTCGTTTTCTCCGTACGTAAATTGTTTGCACTACTACTCCTCTTAAGTTTGTACCAACTGCACATAATGGATTCCCTTTTGTTTTGTAAGAAATCATGCTTAGATAGTGTTTGGAAACTCAAATTTGAGAATTTGGAATCATTTCAAATCCATCATTTGAGAATTTGGAATTTAAATACAAATCTAGTGTTTGGGAAAGCTCAAATTTTAAAATCTAGAATTTGAAATCCAAATTCCTTGTTTGGAAACATAAGGAATTTGAAATTCCAAATTTATGTTTCAACTTAAAATGGAGAAAGACCATACATTTCCAGCTTTACAAACATTACTCCGTATTATTTGCGATAGTGCGTGGCAAAATAAACATTACTTCATGACAGTTACGACATTCAGAGACAATGCATTCGAGAAATCAGCAGCATGTCACAAAAACTTCTGATATCGAACATCCATCACAGCGTAAGGTGCTCTTCTCGAAAACAGTAGCATGTCACAAAAACTTCTGATAACCTGTCACACTGTTTTGATCATTTCTGAACTAATGATGTATGTATGTGCTGCAAAATCAACAAATGAGAAGCATCACACTGTACTACGACATTACAGTATACTACTACATCATAAGAAACTGTCACAGTGACAGTTACAGTACCACAGTTACAGAAACTGTCTGGAACATCTAGACATCAGACTTATCTTCCTTCACTAAGACAAAGAAGCACCCAGTCCAACTCATCTTCCTCCGCAAGATCTTTGAGAGTTTGAAAATCCTCGGGAGATTTCATGAAAACCTTGACAGCTCGAAGCACTTGGTGTGACATGATACCTTCAACTTTAGCAACTTCATCTCGAACAACTTTGCCGTTTAATGTTGGAGTTGAAATCTTAGAGTCAATATACTTTCCAAAGCTTTCCGCAAAACTAGTTACCGCGTCAGCCAATAAATCACGCTTTTGTTTCTTCCTTGAGTTAGAACTAGTATCAACACTTGAACTCCCGCCATCACCTGTCTCCTCCTCCATTATAGCAGCCCCTTCTTCAAAATGCTCTCCTCCATCACCAATGGCTCGATCCGGTCCTACCAGCAAAGAGATATCATCCCAATGATCAATAGCCTTGTTTGAATATGGTGCGCAGTGAGGGTTTTTCCGTGATTAAGGTACATACATACAACATAAGCTCAAAGCAAGGACATGATAATCAGCTAGATCAGTCCAAATGTTAGAGGCTAAGCCATATGACGCACAATAAATATAGTATACTGAACACAACTTTTTTCATTGAAGATTATAAAAATGAATCACTGACATTTCAATAAAAATAAGTCATTGACAGAAAGAGGGAATCGTTACCTGTACATACTCCATCCATTTTGCCCAATCTTCAATAGGAACAACTACCATCTTTCTCTCTTCATCCCACCTGAACTTTGTTTTAGTTCTTATCTCAGTGACCACACCATAGTGTTTCTTCCAAATCTTAACTCGATTCCTCACATGATCGGTTGTAACAGACATGTTTAGCCTCTTACTCATCTCATCCACTACCGCTTGGTAGGCTTGCGGCTTCCAGTCTCCTTCTCCCTTGTTCCCTTGGGTTGCTTGATCATACAACACAGCGATAAGAATCGCATCCATTTGATTATTCCAAGAAAGATAGCTTCTTTTCTGTTTGCCTTTATCACTCATCATTCCCACCAAAGATCAAACGCTTCCAAAAGAACCTGGAATGTCATTAGTCATGAATTACTATAGGATACTTGTAAGCAGAGGCAATAAAATCAAAGAACTAGATTCATACGAAGATCAACATTTAAGTGTGGTAAACAGCAAGACATGAAATCCAATGACCTTCAATATTTGCTAGTAGGATTATCATAAAGCTGTACAAAAACTATGATACTAGCAAAACTTAAAAAGAAAAAAACTAAACGACTACATACATGTCTACTTAACACACCTAACTAAGTATGCCAAGAGAAAAAGTAAGGACAAATTAAAAAAAAAAAAAGCATACCTAACTAAGTAGCACCGGCTCTTCTAGCTTGATAATCATCCCACATTTTATTTGCGAGATCATCTCTAAACACATTCCAAGCATTACTAGGTTGAGCGCCAAGAATATAATCCTCATCTCTTTGCATTTCTTCTACTTCCGCATCCAATAGATCTTGTTCAACCTCGGCCATGAGCGCCAATTCTTCCATTTTTTCTGATCTTAGAAAATTGTGTAGAATGGCACAAGCATTAATAATCCTAACTTGCGTTCTTTTACCAAAAAAGCTACTTGTCCTTAGTATAGCCCAACGTTTCTTCAAACATCCAAAAGCTCGTTCAATTGTGTTACGAGCTGATGAATGTCGCAAATTGAAAAGCTCCTTGTAATTCGTTGGAGTATTCCCTCTCCATAAATTTAAGTGGTAGCGAGTACCCTTATATGGAGCCAAAAAACCTTCACCATTGGTATATCCCAAATCAACAAGAAAATACTTATTTCTTGGAATTTTTAAATTGTAAGGATTCCTTTGAAGTGCGTCACGAAGTACTCGTTGGTCCGAAGCGGAACCTTCCCAACCCGGTAAGATATAGGTAAAACGAAGTTGAGGATCACAGGTCGCTAAAACATTAGTGCTGATATCACCCTTTCTATCTCGGTACCTACATCTATCCTCCTTATGGACTGTCATTTTGATATAAGTACCATCTAGAGCTCCAACCACGCCCTCGAACCATTTCCACTTTGCATCATTAGTAAAACTCGTGGTTTGATCAACCACTTTGAGATAGTGCTTCCCTAATTTTAATACTGACTTAAGCACTATGTGAAATTGTCGGCTGACAGTTTCTCCGGATCGGGCAAAGGTGGCTTGAATTGTTCTATTCTTTTGGTCGTGAGCAAGGATATGTAGAAATGATGCAACAACTTCTTCTACACTCACATTTCTAGATGTCACTAACCCACACTCAGACTGTAAAACTCTAAATAATTTTTCAAAACATCTCCTATCAAAGCGCAACTGTTCTTGACACTTTGTATTATCTCTCAAAGTACCCAACCATACAGCTCTTTTCTGAGCACGCTCATGTTCGTTCCATGACAATTCCCCCACCTTATACTTTTGGTTGTAAAATGCCCCTACTAATACAATTATAAAACCCACGACAATCATCAGTAGTTCCAAATCCTCTTCTTCCTCTTCTACCCTAGGACGTTTCCTCGACTCATGCACACTAAGTTCGTCGGACATCTTATAAATTAAAACAAAACTGATTTTATTAGGACATAACATCATATGTATCAAGACTAACAACATTAAATCATACCAATATCATATTTTATATCTTAACATGTAAAAGAGATATATATTTTTTTTATAGAAAAAAAATAGACTGTCGGGAAGTGGCAACATCGACAACCATAAGACGTAAGGCAGTAATTAGGTGCTAACGGCTAAGACAGTCCAATACCAAATTACTGTACTTGGAGGAGTGAGAGAGAGAGTGAACAAAAGCAAAAGCAAAAATATCTCCGTTTTCCCCACCTTTCACTCTCCCTTCTTCAACACGCTTCTCAATTCCCATTGTAAGGCTTATCATTCATACACTGCACATGGAGTTCACTGCTATCTTACCAATGCTAATGATATAAGACAAACAAATTATTCTAAAACTTAGCAAAATCAACAAAATTAGAACGATGCAAGATAAACCCAGATACAATATGACATAAAGTTGTGAACTTTGTGATTCAATCGAAATTCAGCAAGAACAATCATCAATTTGAGAAAGAATAATGTTTTGGGATTAAATCTATACATAATACCGAAATTAAACAAGAAGAATTGAAGAATTACCTTGAAACTTCAAACTTCAATAACACGTTAACAAGTTCGAGATGGTAGATCTGGAGAGAGATGAGAGGGAAACAGTCGGCTTAAAGAGAGAGAAACAATCCGGGCTTAAAGAGAGAAATAATTTTCCAGAAAAAAAAAGAGAGGAGAGAGAAAATGAGATGTAAAGATGAGAGGAATGGGCTGGATTTTCAAATCCGGGCTTTTGAGATGTCATTTCATTTTGGTCTGGGTTCATTTGATACAAATTCTTGAGAATTTGGGCCAAATCCGAATTTGTAAATTCTGAACTTCCCAAACATGGGAATTGGGCCAAATCTGGATTTGAGAATCAAATCCAGCTTCCCAAACACTATCTTACAGAATTCAACTTATTCGGTTGCATTATATCACAAATTAAGTGCCCCCTTTTTTATGTTGTGTTTTGTGGGGATTCCGAGTTGCACGTACCCTTTTTTTTTATTCTTTGGTATGATCATCACATAGCCGATTTATATCTTATTACCCTTTGCAGGTGATCTGTTAGTATAACCAAGTGCAAAGTCTTTGCGGCAACTTCACACGGAATAAGGTATATATACGACAATTTTCCTTTTTTTCCAGTTTTTGTTTCTCGTTTTCTTTGTGCGTATGCATATCTTCCAGGTATGCGTGAGAAAGAGCATCATCTGCCGCCGTAACACGAGTCACCTTCGTCGTTTTTTATGCAAATTGCTGCAAGGAGTGTCGTCACCCATCGTCGCGAGGCCAGTAATCTTCTTTGTACTGTCGTAGGAAAACATCTTTCATCGTTGTCAGGTCATTGGTCATCGTTGCATGTAAAGAAATCGCCGTAAGGCGGCGTCGTTCATCGTCGTAAGGCCGTTTGTCGTCGCTGACTCATCTAAGTGTTCATCGCCGTAAGGCCGTTTGTCGTCGCCGAATCATCTAAGTGTTGATCGCCGTAAGGCCGTTTGACTCGTCTGGATATTGGTCGCCGTAAGGCCGTTCGTCGTCGTAGACTCACCTGGGTGTTCATCGCCGAAAGGTCGTTCGCCATTGTCGACTCTTGTAGATAACGCCTTTACAACATAGTTCTCTAGGCACTCTGCTTCTTGGCTTACACCATTTTTTTTCCTTGCAGGTTTGCAATGGTTCATCTCAAAGAGTTCAACGACGGTAATGTCACTGATGTAAAACTTACTCTAATTTTTATGTGTTTTTGAATTTGTAACGCAGCGTAATTAAAACAGAAAATAAAGGATATGAATTAGCCTAGAATCCTCGCAAGAATACTCGACTAAGACTAATTTGTACTAAGATCACAAAGAAACAAGCACAAACAAACGGCAGGCACCAAGATCACATAGAAACAAGGTACAAACCAAAAGAATACCTCGCAAGGCCAAGATTTTGAAGGAAACTCCCTTCGACTCTTCGATATTAATGCTCAAACTTGTATATAAAACATTACAATAAGACTCTCTATTTATACTACTCTTAAGACTCCTAAACTTACCTAAAGTCAAGTTAAGAACCAGATTTAGGTCTTCCCTTAAACCAACTTCAAGCTTATTACTGAAACTTTCCTAAAATCTTCTATAACAACTTGGAAACCTTCTAAGGCTCCTTTATTCCACAAAATACTGTAAATAAGACACTTTCCTAAACTTAAACAAAGACACAAATAAGAATAAGTATTATATCTACTAAGAACTTCCTTGGACGTGCATGGCTTGGGGAATATAGCAGTTTCGGCCATTCTCGTGTACCCGCGTAGAAACTGGACAGCTCAACTTAAAACAAGCATATCTCCTTCGTTACTTAACCATTTAAGGCATATGACCACTTTTCGGAAAGCTTAGATCATGAACTTTCCTATACAATTGATTGTTCTTCGAAATATTGAGTACTTCAGAAGATATTGAGACTGGAAGGTGACGTGATAGTCTTGAACTTCCACTATAAGCTTTGACCCATAGCTCCCATGTATCAGTAGTGTGTTTAGAATTCGAAAATAAGGTTAGAAGTCGAAAATAAGGTTAAAACAAGAGGATAAGCATGCACAGTTCGTTTCACCAGTTTGAATTGAAAGTATGAATTACACGTAATGAGTGTGGTTAGAAATGACATTTGGTTTAGTTATATGACAATCCTAACATACACAATCATCCTAGTGTGTTTAGAATTCGAAAATAAGCTTAGAAGTCGAAAATAAGGTTAAAAGAAGAGTATAAGCATGCACAGTTCGTTTCATAAGTTTGAATTGAATGTATGAATTACACGCAATGAGTGTAGTTAGAAATGACATTTGGTTTAGTTATATGACAATCCTAACATACACAATCATCGTAGTGTGTTTAGAATTCGAAAATAAGCTTAGAAGTCGAAAATAAGGTTAAAAGAAGAGTATAAGCATGCACAGTTCGTTTCACAAGTTTGAATTGAATGTATGAATTACACGCAATGAGTGTGGTTAGAAATGACATTTGGTTTACTTATATGACAATACTAACATACACAATCATCGTAGTGTGTTTAGAATTCGAAAATAAGCATAAAAGAAGAGTAGAATCATGCACAGTTTGTTTCACAAGTTTGAATTGAATGTATGAATTACACGTAATGAGTGTGGTTAGAAATGACATTTGGTTTAGTTATATGACAATACTAACATAGACAATCATCGTAATGTGTTTAGAATTCGAAAATAAGTTTAAAAGAACAGTAGAATCATGCACAGTTCGTTTCACAAGTTTGAATTGAATGTATGAATTACACGCAATGAGTGTGGTTAGAAATGTTATTTGGTTTAGTTATATGACAATCCTAACATACACAATCATCGTAGTGTATTTAGAATTCGAAAATAAGCTTAGAAATCGAAAATAAGTTTAAAAGAAGAGTATAAGCATGCACAGTTCGTTTCACAAGTTTGAATTGAATGTATGAATTACACGCAATGAGTGTGGTTAGAAATGACATTTGGTTTACTTATATGACAATCCTAACATACACAATCATCGTAGTGTGTTTAGAATTCGAAAATAAGCTTAAAATCATAGTAGAATCATGCACAGTTTGTTTCACAAGTTTGAATTGAATGTATGAATTACACGCAATGAGTGTGGTTAGAAATGACATTTGGTTTAGTTATATGACAATCCTAACATACACAAACATCGTAGTGTGTTTCGAATTCGAAAATAAGCTTAGAAGTCGAAAATAAGGTTAAAAGAAGAGTATAAGCATGCACAGTTCGTTTCACAAGTTTGAATTGAATGTATGAATTACACGCAATGAGTGTGGTTAGAAATGTTATTTGGTTTAGTTATATGACAATCCTAACATACACAATCATCGTAGTGTATTTAGAATTCGAAAATAAGCTTAGAAATCGAAAATAAGGTTAAAAGAAGAGTATAAGCATGCACAGTTCGTTTCATAAGTTTGAATTGAATGTATGAATTACACGCAATGAGTGTAGTTAGAAATGACATTTGGTTTAGTTATATGACAATCCTAACATACACAATCATCGTAGTGTGTTTAGAATTCGAAAATAAGCTTAAAATCATAGTAGAATCATGCACAGTTTGTTTCACAAGTTTGAATTGAATGTATGAATTACACGCAATGAGTGTGGTTAGAAATGACATTTGGTTTAGTTATATGACAATCCTAACATACACAAACATCGTAGTGTGTTTCGAATTCGAAAATAAGGTTAGAAGTCGAAAATAAGGTTAAAACAAGAGGATAAGCATGCACAGTTCGTTTCACCAGTTTGAATTGAAAGTATGAATTACACGTAATGAGTGTGGTTAGAAATGACATTTGGTTTAGTTATATGACAATCCTAACATACACAATCATCGTAGTGTGTTTAGAATTCGAAAATAAGGTTAGAAGTCGAAAATAAGGTTAAAACAAGAGGATAAGCATGCACAGTTCGTTTCACCAGTTTGAATTGAAAGTATGAATTACACGTAATGAGTGTGGTTAGAAATGACATTTGGTTTAGTTATATGACAATCCTAACATACACAATCATCCTAGTGTGTTTAGAATTCGAAAATAAGCTTAGAAGTCGAAAATAAGGTTAAAAGAAGAGTATAAGCATGCACAGTTCGTTTCATAAGTTTGAATTGAATGTATGAATTACACGCAATGAGTGTAGTTAGAAATGACATTTGGTTTAGTTATATGACAATCCTAACATACACAATCATCGTAGTGTGTTTAGAATTCGAAAATAAGCTTAGAAGTCGAAAATAAGGTTAAAAGAAGAGTATAAGCATGCACAGTTCGTTTCACAAGTTTGAATTGAATGTATGAATTACACGCAATGAGTGTGGTTAGAAATGACATTTGGTTTACTTATATGACAATACTAACATACACAATCATCGTAGTGTGTTTAGAATTCGAAAATAAGCATAAAAGAAGAGTAGAATCATGCACAGTTTGTTTCACAAGTTTGAATTGAATGTATGAATTACACGTAATGAGTGTGGTTAGAAATGACATTTGGTTTAGTTATATGACAATACTAACATAGACAATCATCGTAATGTGTTTAGAATTCGAAAATAAGTTTAAAAGAACAGTGGAATCATGCACAGTTCGTTTCACAAGTTTGAATTGAATGTATGAATTACACGCAATGAGTGTGGTTAGAAATGTTATTTGGTTTAGTTATATGACAATCCTAACATACACAATCATCGTAGTGTATTTAGAATTCGAAAATAAGCTTAGAAATCGAAAATAAGTTTAAAAGAAGAGTATAAGCATGCACAGTTCGTTTCACAAGTTTGAATTGAATGTATGAATTACACGCAATGAGTGTGGTTAGAAATGACATTTGGTTTACTTATATGACAATCCTAACATACACAATCATCGTAGTGTGTTTAGAATTCGAAAATAAGCTTAAAATCATAGTAGAATCATGCACAGTTTGTTTCACAAGTTTGAATTGAATGTATGAATTACACGCAATGAGTGTGGTTAGAAATGACATTTGGTTTAGTTATATGACAATCCTAACATACACAAACATCGTAGTGTGTTTCGAATTCGAAAATAAGCTTAGAAGTCGAAAATAAGGTTAAAAGAAGAGTATAAGCATGCACAGTTCGTTTCACAAGTTTGAATTGAATGTATGAATTACACGCAATGAGTGTGGTTAGAAATGACATTTGGTTTACTTATATGACAATACTAACATACACAATCATCGTAGTGTGTTTAGAATTCGAAAATAAGCTTAAAAGAAGAGTAGAATCATGCACAGTTTGTTTCACAAGTTTGAATTGAATGTATGAATTACACGTAAAGAGTGTGGTTAGAAATGACATTTGGTTTAGTTATATGACAATCCTAACATACACAATCATCGTAGTGTGTTTAGAATTCGAAAATAAGCTTAGAAGTCGAAAATAAGGTTAAAAGAAGAGTATAAGCATGCACAGTTCGTTTCATAAGTTTGAATTGAATGTATGAATTACACGCAATGAGTGTAGTTAGAAATGACATTTGGTTTAGTTATATGACAATCCTAACATACACAATCATCGTAGTGTGTTTAGAATTCGAAAATAAGCTTAGAAGTCGAAAATAAGGTTAAAAGAAGAGTATAAGCATGCACAGTTCGTTTCACAAGTTTGAATTGAATGTATGAATTACACGCAATGAGTGTAGTTAGAAATGACATTTGGTTTAGTTATATGACAATCCTAACATACACAATCATCGTAGTGTGTTTAGAATTCGAAAATAAGCTTAGAAGTCGAAAATAAGGTTAAAAGAAGAGTATAAGCATGCACAGTTCGTTTCACAAGTTTGAATTGAATGTATGAATTACACGCAATGAGTGTAGTTAGAAATGACATTTGGTTTAGTTATATGACAATCCTAACATACACAATCATCCTAGTGTGTTTAGAATTCGAAAATAAGCTTAGAAGTCGAAAATAAGGTTAAAAGAAGAGTATAAGCATGCACAGTTCGTTTCATAAGTTTGAATTGAATGTATGAATTACACGCAATGAGTGTAGTTAGAAATGACATTTGGTTTAGTTATATGACAATCCTAACATACACAATCATCCTAGTGTGTTTAGAATTCGAAAATAAGCTTAGAAGTCGAAAATAAGGTTAAAAGAAGAGTATAAGCATGCACAGTTCGTTTCATAAGTTTGAATTGAATGTATGAATTACACGCAATGAGTGTAGTTAGAAATGACATTTGGTTTAGTTATATGACAATCCTAACATACACAATCATCGTAGTGTGTTTAGAATTCGAAAATAAGCTTAGAAGTCGAAAATAAGGTTAAAAGAAGAGTATAAGCATGCACAGTTCGTTTCACAAGTTTGAATTGAATGTATGAATTACACGCAATGAGTGTGGTTAGAAATGACATTTGGTTTACTTATATGACAATACTAACATACACAATCATCGTAGTGTGTTTAGAATTCGAAAATAAGCATAAAAGAAGAGTAGAATCATGCACAGTTTGTTTCACAAGTTTGAATTGAATGTATGAATTACACGTAATGAGTGTGGTTAGAAATGACATTTGGTTTAGTTATATGACAATACTAACATAGACAATCATCGTAATGTGTTTAGAATTCGAAAATAAGTTTAAAAGAACAGTGGAATCATGCACAGTTCGTTTCACAAGTTTGAATTGAATGTATGAATTACACGCAATGAGTGTGGTTAGAAATGTTATTTGGTTTAGTTATATGACAATCCTAACATACACAATCATCGTAGTGTATTTAGAATTCGAAAATAAGCTTAGAAATCGAAAATAAGTTTAAAAGAAGAGTATAAGCATGCACAGTTCGTTTCACAAGTTTGAATTGAATGTATGAATTACACGCAATGAGTGTGGTTAGAAATGACATTTGGTTTACTTATATGACAATCCTAACATACACAATCATCGTAGTGTGTTTAGAATTCGAAAATAAGCTTAAAATCATAGTAGAATCATGCACAGTTTGTTTCACAAGTTTGAATTGAATGTATGAATTACACGCAATGAGTGTGGTTAGAAATGACATTTGGTTTAGTTATATGACAATCCTAACATACACAAACATCGTAGTGTGTTTCGAATTCGAAAATAAGCTTAGAAGTCGAAAATAAGGTTAAAAGAAGAGTATAAGCATGCACAGTTCGTTTCACAAGTTTGAATTGAATGTATGAATTACACGCAATGAGTGTGGTTAGAAATGACATTTGGTTTACTTATATGACAATACTAACATACACAATCATCGTAGTGTGTTTAGAATTCGAAAATAAGCTTAAAAGAAGAGTAGAATCATGCACAGTTTGTTTCACAAGTTTGAATTGAATGTATGAATTACACGTAAAGAGTGTGGTTAGAAATGACATTTGGTTTAGTTATATGACAATCCTAACATACACAATCATCGTAGTGTGTTTAGAATTCGAAAATAAGCTTAGAAGTCGAAAATAAGGTTAAAAGAAGAGTATAAGCATGCACAGTTCGTTTCATAAGTTTGAATTGAATGTATGAATTACACGCAATGAGTGTAGTTAGAAATGACATTTGGTTTAGTTATATGACAATCCTAACATACACAATCATCGTAGTGTGTTTAGAATTCGAAAATAAGCTTAGAAGTCGAAAATAAGGTTAAAAGAAGAGTATAAGCATGCACAGTTCGTTTCACAAGTTTGAATTGAATGTATGAATTACACGCAATGAGTGTAGTTAGAAATGACATTTGGTTTAGTTATATGACAATCCTAACATACACAATCATCGTAGTGTGTTTAGAATTCGAAAATAAGCTTAGAAGTCGAAAATAAGGTTAAAAGAAGAGTATAAGCATGCACAGTTCGTTTCACAAGTTTGAATTGAATGTATGAATTACACGCAATGAGTGTAGTTAGAAATGACATTTGGTTTAGTTATATGACAATCCTAACATACACAATCATCCTAGTGTGTTTAGAATTCGAAAATAAGCTTAGAAGTCGAAAATAAGGTTAAAAGAAGAGTATAAGCATGCACAGTTCGTTTCATAAGTTTGAATTGAATGTATGAATTACACGCAATGAGTGTAGTTAGAAATGACATTTGGTTTAGTTATATGACAATCCTAACATACACAATCATCGTAGTGTGTTTAGAATTCGAAAATAAGCTTAGAAGTCGAAAATAAGGTTAAAAGAAGAGTATAAGCATGCACAGTTCGTTTCACAAGTTTGAATTGAATGTATGAATTACACGCAATGAGTGTGGTTAGAAATGACATTTGGTTTACTTATATGACAATACTAACATACACAATCATCGTAGTGTGTTTAGAATTCGAAAATAAGCTTAAAAGAAGAGTAGAATCATGCACAGTTTGTTTCACAAGTTTGAATTGAATGTATGAATTACACGTAATGAGTGTGGTTAGAAATGACATTTGGTTTAGTTATATGACAATACTAACATAGACAATCATCGTAATGTGTTTAGAATTCTAAAATAAGTTTAAAAGAAGAGTAGAATCATGCACAGTTCGTTTCACAAGTTTGAATTGAATGTATGAATTACACGCAATGAGTGTGGTTAGAAATGTTATTTGGTTTAGTTATATGACAATCCTAACATACACAATCATCGTAGTGTATTTAGAATTCGAAAATAAGCTTAGAAATCGAAAATAAGGTTAAAAGAAGAGTATAAGCATGCACAGTTCGTTTCACAAGTTTGAATTGAATGTATGAATTACACGCAATGAGTGTGGTTAGAAATGACATTTGGTTTACTTATATGACAATCCTAACATACACAATCATCGTAGTGTGTTTAGAATTCGAAAATAAGCTTAAAATCATAGTAGAATCATGCACAGTTTGTTTCACAAGTTTGAATTGAATGTATGAATTACACGCAATGAGTGTGGTTAGAAATGACATTTGGTTTAGTTATATGACAATCCTAACATACACAAACATCGTAGTGTGTTTCGAATTCGAAAATAAGGTTAGAAGTCGAAAATAAGGTTAAAACAAGAGGATAAGCATGCACAGTTCGTTTCACCAGTTTGAATTGAAAGTATGAATTACACGTAATGAGTGCGGTTAGAAATGACATTTGGTTTAGTTATATGACAATCCTAACATACACAATCATCGTAGTGTGTTTAGAATTCGAAAATAAGGTTAGAAGTCGAAAATAAGGTTAAAACAAGAGGATAAGCATGCACAGTTCGTTTCACCAGTTTGAATTGAAAGTATGAATTACACGTAATGAGTGTGGTTAGAAATGACATTTGGTTTAGTTATATGACAATCCTAACATACACAATCATCCTAGTGTGTTTAGAATTCGAAAATAAGCTTAGAAGTCGAAAATAAGGTTAAAAGAAGAGTATAAGCATGCACAGTTCGTTTCATAAGTTTGAATTGAATGTATGAATTACACGCAATGAGTGTAGTTAGAAATGACATTTGGTTTAGTTATATGACAATCCTAACATACACAATCATCGTAGTGTGTTTAGAATTCGAAAATAAGCTTAGAAGTCGAAAATAAGGTTAAAAGAAGAGTATAAGCATGCACAGTTCGTTTCACAAGTTTGAATTGAATGTATGAATTACACGCAATGAGTGTGGTTAGAAATGATATTTGGTTTACTTATATGACAATACTAACATACACAATCATCGTAGTGTGTTTAGAATTCGAAAATAAGCATAAAAGAAGAGTAGAATCATGCACAGTTTGTTTCACAAGTTTGAATTGAATGTATGAATTACACGTAATGAGTGTGGTTAGAAATGACATTTGGTTTAGTTATATGACAATACTAACATAGACAATCATCGTAATGTGTTTAGAATTCGAAAATAAGTTTAAAAGAACAGTAGAATCATGCACAGTTCGTTTCACAAGTTTGAATTGAATGTATGAATTACACGCAATGAGTGTGGTTAGAAATGTTATTTGGTTTAGTTATATGACAATCCTAACATACACAATCATCGTAGTGTATTTAGAATTCGAAAATAAGCTTAGAAATCGAAAATAAGTTTAAAAGAAGAGTATAAGCATGCACAGTTCGTTTCACAAGTTTGAATTGAATGTATGAATTACACGCAATGAGTGTGGTTAGAAATGACATTTGGTTTACTTATATGACAATCCTAACATACACAATCATCGTAGTGTGTTTAGAATTCGAAAATAAGCTTAAAATCATAGTAGAATCATGCACAGTTTGTTTCACAAGTTTGAATTGAATGTATGAATTACACGCAATGAGTGTGGTTAGAAATGACATTTGGTTTAGTTATATGACAATCCTAACATACACAAACATCGTAGTGTGTTTCGAATTCGAAAATAAGCTTAGAAGTCGAAAATAAGGTTAAAAGAAGAGTATAAGCATGCACAGTTCGTTTCACAAGTTTGAATTGAATGTATGAATTACACGCAATGAGTGTGGTTAGAAATGACATTTGGTTTACTTATATGACAATACTAACATACACAATCATCGTAGTGTGTTTAGAATTCGAAAATAAGCTTAAAAGAAGAGTAGAATCATGCACAGTTTGTTTCACAAGTTTGAATTGAATGTATGAATTACACGTAAAGAGTGTGGTTAGAAATGACATTTGGTTTAGTTATATGACAATCCTAACATACACAATCATCGTAGTGTGTTTAGAATTCGAAAATAAGGTTAGAAGTCGAAAATAAGGTTAAAACAAGAGTATAAGCATGCACAGTTCGTTTCACCAGTTTGAATTGAAAGTATGAATTACACGTAATGAGTGTGGTTAGAAATGACATTTGGTTTAGTTATATGACAATCCTAACATACACAATCATCCTAGTGTGTTTAGAATTCGAAAATAAGCTTAGAAGTCGAAAATAAGGTTAAAAGAAGAGTATAAGCATGCACAGTTCGTTTCATAAGTTTGAATTGAATGTATGAATTACACGCAATGAGTGTAGTTAGAAATGACATTTGGTTTAGTTATATGACAATCCTAACATACACAATCATCGTAGTGTGTTTAGAATTCGAAAATAAGCTTAGAAGTCGAAAATAAGGTTAAAAGAAGAGTATAAGCATGCACAGTTCGTTTCACAAGTTTGAATTGAATGTATGAATTACACGCAATGAGTGTGGTTAGAAATGACATTTGGTTTACTTATATGACAATACTAACATACACAATCATCGTAGTGTGTTTAGAATTCGAAAATAAGCTTAAAAGAAGAGTAGAATCATGCACAGTTTGTTTCACAAGTTTGAATTGAATGTATGAATTACACGTAAAGAGTGTGGTTAGAAATGACATTTGGTTTAGTTATATGACAATCCTAACATACACAATCATCGTAGTGTGTTTAGAATTCGAAAATAAGGTTAGAAGTCGAAAATAAGGTTAAAACAAGAGTATAAGCATGCACAGTTCGTTTCACCAGTTTGAATTGAAAGTATGAATTACACGTAATGAGTGTGGTTAGAAATGACATTTGGTTTAGTTATATGACAATCCTAACATACACAATCATCCTAGTGTGTTTAGAATTCGAAAATAAGCTTAGAAGTCGAAAATAAGGTTAAAAGAAGAGTATAAGCATGCACAGTTCGTTTCATAAGTTTGAATTGAATGTATGAATTACACGCAATGAGTGTAGTTAGAAATGACATTTGGTTTAGTTATATGACAATCCTAACATACACAATCATCGTAGTGTGTTTAGAATTCGAAAATAAGCTTAGAAGTCGAAAATAAGGTTAAAAGAAGAGTATAAGCATGCACAGTTCGTTTCACAAGTTTGAATTGAATGTATGAATTACACGCAATGAGTGTGGTTAGAAATGACATTTGGTTTACTTATATGACAATACTAACATACACAATCATCGTAGTGTGTTTAGAATTCGAAAATAAGCATAAAAGAAGAGTAGAATCATGCACAGTTTGTTTCACAAGTTTGAATTGAATGTATGAATTACACGTAATGAGTGTGGTTAGAAATGACATTTGGTTTAGTTATATGACAATACTAACATAGACAATCATCGTAATGTGTTTAGAATTCGAAAATAAGTTTAAAAGAACAGTAGAATCATGCACAGTTCGTTTCACAAGTTTGAATTGAATGTATGAATTACACGCAATGAGTGTGGTTAGAAATGTTATTTGGTTTAGTTATATGACAATCCTAACATACACAATCATCGTAGTGTATTTAGAATTCGAAAATAAGCTTAGAAATCGAAAATAAGTTTAAAAGAAGAGTATAAGCATGCACAGTTCGTTTCACAAGTTTGAATTGAATGTATGAATTACACGCAATGAGTGTGGTTAGAAATGACATTTGGTTTACTTATATGACAATCCTAACATACACAATCATCGTAGTGTGTTTAGAATTCGAAAATAAGCTTAAAATCATAGTAGAATCATGCACAGTTTGTTTCACAAGTTTGAATTGAATGTATGAATTACACGCAATGAGTGTGGTTAGAAATGACATTTGGTTTAGTTATATGACAATCCTAACATACACAAACATCGTAGTGTGTTTCGAATTCGAAAATAAGCTTAGAAGTCGAAAATAAGGTTAAAAGAAGAGTATAAGCATGCACAGTTCGTTTCACAAGTTTGAATTGAATGTATGAATTACACGCAATGAGTGTGGTTAGAAATGACATTTGGTTTACTTATATGACAATCCTAACATACACAATCATCGTAGTGTGTTTAGAATTCGAAAATAAGCTTAAAATCATAGTAGAATCATGCACAGTTTGTTTCACAAGTTTGAATTGAATGTATGAATTACACGCAATGAGTGTGGTTAGAAATGACATTTGGTTTAGTTATATGACAATCCTAACATACACAATCATCGTAGTGTGTTTAGAATTCGAAAATAAGGTTAGAAGTCGAAAATAAGGTTAAAACAAGAGTATAAGCATGCACAGTTCGTTTCACCAGTTTGAATTGAAAGTATGAATTACACGTAATGAGTGTGGTTAGAAATGACATTTGGTTTAGTTATATGACAATCCTAACATACACAATCATCCTAGTGTGTTTAGAATTCGAAAATAAGCTTAGAAGTCGAAAATAAGGTTAAAAGAAGAGTATAAGCATGCACAGTTCGTTTCATAAGTTTGAATTGAATGTATGAATTACACGCAATGAGTGTAGTTAGAAATGACATTTGGTTTAGTTATATGACAATCCTAACATACACAATCATCGTAGTGTGTTTAGAATTCGAAAATAAGCTTAGAAGTCGAAAATAAGGTTAAAAGAAGAGTATAAGCATGCACAGTTCGTTTCACAATTTTGAATTGAATGTATGAATTACACGCAATGGGTGTGGTTAGAAATGACATTTGGTTTACTTATATGACAATACTAACATACACAATCATCGTAGTGTGTTTAGAATTCGAAAATAAGCTTAAAAGAAGAGTAGAATCATGCACAGTTTGTTTCACAAGTTTGAATTGAATGTATGAATTACACGTAAAGAGTGTGGTTAGAAATGACATTTGGTTTAGTTATATGACAATCCTAACATACACAAACATCGTAGTGTGTTTCGAATTCGAAAATAAGGTTAGAAGTCGAAAATAAGGTTAAAACAAGAGGATAAGCATGCACAGTTCGTTTCACCAGTTTGAATTGAAAGTATGAATTACACGTAATGAGTGTGGTTAGAAATGACATTTGGTTTAGTTATATGACAATCCTAACATACACAATCATCGTAGTGTGTTTAGAATTCGAAAATAAGGTTAGAAGTCGAAAATAAGGTTAAAACAAGAGGATAAGCATGCACAGTTCGTTTCACCAGTTTGAATTGAAAGTATGAATTACACGTAATGAGTGTGGTTAGAAATGACATTTGGTTTAGTTATATGACAATCCTAACATACACAATCATCCTAGTGTGTTTAGAATTCGAAAATAAGCTTAGAAGTCGAAAATAAGGTTAAAAGAAGAGTATAAGCATGCACAGTTTGTTTCATAAGTTTGAATTGAATGTATGAATTACACGCAATGAGTGTAGTTAGAAATGACATTTGGTTTAGTTATATGACAATCCTAACATACACAATCATCGTAGTGTGTTTAGAATTCGAAAATAAGCTTAGAAGTCGAAAATAAGGTTAAAAGAAGAGTATAAGCATGCACAGTTCGTTTCACAAGTTTGAATTGAATGTATGAATTACACGCAATGAGTGTGGTTAGAAATGACATTTGGTTTACTTATATGACAATACTAACATACACAATCATCGTAGTGTGTTTAGAATTCGAAAATAAGCATAAAAGAAGAGTAGAATCATGCACAGTTTGTTTCACAAGTTTGAATTGAATGTATGAATTACACGTAATGAGTGTGGTTAGAAATGACATTTGGTTTAGTTATATGACAATACTAACATAGACAATCATCGTAATGTGTTTAGAATTCGAAAATAAGTTTAAAAGAACAGTAGAATCATGCACAGTTCGTTTCACAAGTTTGAATTGAATGTATGAATTACACGCAATGAGTGTGGTTAGAAATGTTATTTGGTTTAGTTATATGACAATCCTAACATACACAATCATCGTAGTGTATTTAGAATTCGAAAATAAGCTTAGAAATCGAAAATAAGTTTAAAAGAAGAGTATAAGCATGCACAGTTCGTTTCACAAGTTTGAATTGAATGTATGAATTACACGCAATGAGTGTGGTTAGAAATGACATTTGGTTTACTTATATGACAATCCTAACATACACAATCATCGTAGTGTGTTTAGAATTCGAAAATAAGCTTAAAATCATAGTAGAATCATGCACAGTTTGTTTCACAAGTTTGAATTGAATGTATGAATTACACGCAATGAGTGTGGTTAGAAATGACATTTGGTTTAGTTATATGACAATCCTAACATACACAAACATCGTAGTGTGTTTCGAATTCGAAAATAAGCTTAGAAGTCGAAAATAAGGTTAAAAGAAGAGTATAAGCATGCACAGTTCGTTTCACAAGTTTGAATTGAATGTATGAATTACACGCAATGAGTGTGGTTAGAAATGACATTTGGTTTACTTATATGACAATACTAACATACACAATCATCGTAGTGTGTTTAGAATTCGAAAATAAGCTTAAAAGAAGAGTAGAATCATGCACAGTTTGTTTCACAAGTTTGAATTGAATGTATGAATTACACGTAAAGAGTGTGGTTAGAAATGACATTTGGTTTAGTTATATGACAATCCTAACATACACAATCATCGTAGTGTGTTTAGAATTCGAAAATAAGGTTAGAAGTTGAAAATAAGGTTAAAACAAGAGTATAAGCATGCACAGTTCGTTTCACCAGTTTGAATTGAAAGTATGAATTACACGTAATGAGTGTGGTTAGAAATGACATTTGGTTTACTTATATGACAATCCTAACATACACAATCATCCTAGTGTGTTTAGAATTCGAAAATAAGCTTAGAAGTCGAAAATAAGGTTAAAAGAAGAGTATAAGCATGCACAGTTCGTTTCATAAGTTTGAATTGAATGTATGAATTACACGCAATGAGTGTAGTTAGAAATGACATTTGGTTTAGTTATATGACAATCCTAACATACACAATCATCGTAGTGTGTTTAGAATTCGAAAATAAGCTTAGAAGTCGAAAATAAGGTTAAAAGAAGAGTATAAGCATGCACAGTTCGTTTCACAAGTTTGAATTGAATGTATGAATTACACGCAATGAGTGTGGTTAGAAATGACATTTGGTTTACTTATATGACAATACTAACATACACAATCATCGTAGTGTGTTTAGAATTCGAAAATAAGCTTAAAAGAAGAGTAGAATCATGCACAGTTTGTTTCACAAGTTTGAATTGAATGTATGAATTACACGTAAAGAGTGTGGTTAGAAATGACATTTGGTTTAGTTATATGACAATCCTAACATACACAATCATCGTAGTGTGTTTAGAATTCGAAAATAAGGTTAGAAGTCGAAAATAAGGTTAAAACAAGAGTATAAGCATGCACAGTTCGTTTCACCAGTTTGAATTGAAAGTATGAATTACACGTAATGAGTGTGGTTAGAAATGACATTTGGTTTAGTTATATGACAATCCTAACATACACAATCATCCTAGTGTGTTTAGAATTCGAAAATAAGCTTAGAAGTCGAAAATAAGGTTAAAAGAAGAGTATAAGCATGCACAGTTCGTTTCATAAGTTTGAATTGAATGTATGAATTACACGCAATGAGTGTAGTTAGAAATGACATTTGGTTTAGTTATATGACAATCCTAACATACACAATCATCGTAGTGTGTTTAGAATTCGAAAATAAGCTTAGAAGTCGAAAATAAGGTTAAAAGAAGAGTATAAGCATGCACAGTTCGTTTCACAAGTTTGAATTGAATGTATGAATTACACGCAATGAGTGTGGTTAGAAATGACATTTGGTTTACTTATATGACAATACTAACATACACAATCATCGTAGTGTGTTTAGAATTCGAAAATAAGCATAAAAGAAGAGTAGAATCATGCACAGTTTGTTTCACAAGTTTGAATTGAATGTATGAATTACACGTAATGAGTGTGGTTAGAAATGACATTTGGTTTAGTTATATGACAATACTAACATAGACAATCATCGTAATGTGTTTAGAATTCGAAAATAAGTTTAAAAGAACAGTAGAATCATGCACAGTTCGTTTCACAAGTTTGAATTGAATGTATGAATTACACGCAATGAGTGTGGTTAGAAATGTTATTTGGTTTAGTTATATGACAATCCTAACATACACAATCATCGTAGTGTATTTAGAATTCGAAAATAAGCTTAGAAATCGAAAATAAGTTTAAAAGAAGAGTATAAGCATGCACAGTTCGTTTCACAAGTTTGAATTGAATGTATGAATTACACGCAATGAGTGTGGTTAGAAATGACATTTGGTTTACTTATATGACAATCCTAACATACACAATCATCGTAGTGTGTTTAGAATTCGAAAATAAGCTTAAAATCATAGTAGAATCATGCACAGTTTGTTTCACAAGTTTGAATTGAATGTATGAATTACACGCAATGAGTGTGGTTAGAAATGACATTTGGTTTAGTTATATGACAATCCTAACATACACAAACATCGTAGTGTGTTTCGAATTCGAAAATAAGCTTAGAAGTCGAAAATAAGGTTAAAAGAAGAGTATAAGCATGCACAGTTCGTTTCACAAGTTTGAATTGAATGTATGAATTACACGCAATGAGTGTGGTTAGAAATGACATTTGGTTTACTTATATGACAATCCTAACATACACAATCATCGTAGTGTGTTTAGAATTCGAAAATAAGCTTAAAATCATAGTAGAATCATGCACAGTTTGTTTCACAAGTTTGAATTGAATGTATGAATTACACGCAATGAGTGTGGTTAGAAATGACATTTGGTTTAGTTATATGACAATCCTAACATACACAATCATCGTAGTGTGTTTAGAATTCGAAAATAAGGTTAGAAGTCGAAAATAAGGTTAAAAGAAGAGTATAAGCATGCACAGTTCGTTTCATAAGTTTGAATTGAATGTATGAATTACACGCAATGAGTGTAGTTAGAAATGACATTTGGTTTAGTTATATGACAATCCTAACATACACAATCATCGTAGTGTGTTTAGAATTCGAAAATAAGCTTAGAAGTCGAAAATAAGGTTAAAAGAAGAGTATAAGCATGCACAGTTCGTTTCACAATTTTGAATTGAATGTATGAATTACACGCAATGGGTGTGGTTAGAAATGACATTTGGTTTACTTATATGACAATACTAACATACACAATCATCGTAGTGTGTTTAGAATTCGAAAATAAGCTTAAAAGAAGAGTAGAATCATGCACAGTTTGTTTCACAAGTTTGAATTGAATGTATGAATTACACGTAAAGAGTGTGGTTAGAAATGACATTTGGTTTAGTTATATGACAATCCTAACATACACAAACATCGTAGTGTGTTTCGAATTCGAAAATAAGGTTAGAAGTCGAAAATAAGGTTAAAACAAGAGGATAAGCATGCACAGTTCGTTTCACCAGTTTGAATTGAAAGTATGAATTACACGTAATGAGTGTGGTTAGAAATGACATTTGGTTTAGTTATATGACAATCCTAACATACACAATCATCGTAGTGTGTTTAGAATTCGAAAATAAGGTTAGAAGTCGAAAATAAGGTTAAAACAAGAGGATAAGCATGCACAGTTCGTTTCACCAGTTTGAATTGAAAGTATGAATTACACGTAATGAGTGTGGTTAGAAATGACATTTGGTTTAGTTATATGACAATCCTAACATACACAATCATCCTAGTGTGTTTAGAATTCGAAAATAAGCTTAGAAGTCGAAAATAAGGTTAAAAGAAGAGTATAAGCATGCACAGTTTGTTTCATAAGTTTGAATTGAATGTATGAATTACACGCAATGAGTGTAGTTAGAAATGACATTTGGTTTAGTTATATGACAATCCTAACATACACAATCATCGTAGTGTGTTTAGAATTCGAAAATAAGCTTAGAAGTCGAAAATAAGGTTAAAAGAAGAGTATAAGCATGCACAGTTCGTTTCACAAGTTTGAATTGAATGTATGAATTACACGCAATGAGTGTGGTTAGAAATGACATTTGGTTTACTTATATGACAATACTAACATACACAATCATCGTAGTGTGTTTAGAATTCGAAAATAAGCATAAAAGAAGAGTAGAATCATGCACAGTTTGTTTCACAAGTTTGAATTGAATGTATGAATTACACGTAATGAGTGTGGTTAGAAATGACATTTGGTTTAGTTATATGACAATACTAACATAGACAATCATCGTAATGTGTTTAGAATTCGAAAATAAGTTTAAAAGAACAGTAGAATCATGCACAGTTCGTTTCACAAGTTTGAATTGAATGTATGAATTACACGCAATGAGTGTGGTTAGAAATGTTATTTGGTTTAGTTATATGACAATCCTAACATACACAATCATCGTAGTGTATTTAGAATTCGAAAATAAGCTTAGAAATCGAAAATAAGTTTAAAAGAAGAGTATAAGCATGCACAGTTCGTTTCACAAGTTTGAATTGAATGTATGAATTACACGCAATGAGTGTGGTTAGAAATGACATTTGGTTTACTTATATGACAATCCTAACATACACAATCATCGTAGTGTGTTTAGAATTCGAAAATAAGCTTAAAATCATAGTAGAATCATGCACAGTTTGTTTCACAAGTTTGAATTGAATGTATGAATTACACGCAATGAGTGTGGTTAGAAATGACATTTGGTTTAGTTATATGACAATCCTAACATACACAAACATCGTAGTGTGTTTCGAATTCGAAAATAAGCTTAGAAGTCGAAAATAAGGTTAAAAGAAGAGTATAAGCATGCACAGTTCGTTTCACAAGTTTGAATTGAATGTATGAATTACACGCAATGAGTGTGGTTAGAAATGACATTTGGTTTACTTATATGACAATACTAACATACACAATCATCGTAGTGTGTTTAGAATTCGAAAATAAGCTTAAAATCATAGTAGAATCATGCACAGTTTGTTTCACAAGTTTGAATTGAATGTATGAATTACACGCAATGAGTGTGGTTAGAAATGACATTTGGTTTAGTTATATGACAATCCTAACATACACAATCATCGTAGTGTGTTTAGAATTCGAAAATAAGGTTAGAAGTCGAAAATAAGGTTAAAACAAGAGTATAAGCATGCACAGTTCGTTTCACCAGTTTGAATTGAAAGTATGAATTACACGTAATGAGTGTGGTTAGAAATGACATTTGGTTTACTTATATGACAATCCTAACATACACAATCATCCTAGTGTGTTTAGAATTCGAAAATAAGCTTAGAAGTCGAAAATAAGGTTAAAAGAAGAGTATAAGCATGCACAGTTCGTTTCATAAGTTTGAATTGAATGTATGAATTACACGCAATGAGTGTAGTTAGAAATGACATTTGGTTTAGTTATATGACAATCCTAACATACACAATCATCGTAGTGTGTTTAGAATTCGAAAATAAGCTTAGAAGTCGAAAATAAGGTTAAAAGAAGAGTATAAGCATGCACAGTTCGTTTCACAATTTTGAATTGAATGTATGAATTACACGCAATGGGTGTGGTTAGAAATGACATTTGGTTTACTTATATGACAATACTAACATACACAATCATCGTAGTGTGTTTAGAATTCGAAAATAAGCTTAAAAGAAGAGTAGAATCATGCACAGTTTGTTTCACAAGTTTGAATTGAATGTATGAATTACACGTAAAGAGTGTGGTTAGAAATGACATTTGGTTTAGTTATATGACAATCCTAACATACACAAACATCGTAGTGTGTTTCGAATTCGAAAATAAGGTTAGAAGTCGAAAATAAGGTTAAAACAAGAGGATAAGCATGCACAGTTCGTTTCACCAGTTTGAATTGAAAGTATGAATTACACGTAATGAGTGTGGTTAGAAATGACATTTGGTTTAGTTATATGACAATCCTAACATACACAATCATCGTAGTGTGTTTAGAATTCGAAAATAAGGTTAGAAGTCGAAAATAAGGTTAAAACAAGAGGATAAGCATGCACAGTTCGTTTCACCAGTTTGAATTGAAAGTATGAATTACACGTAATGAGTGTGGTTAGAAATGACATTTGGTTTAGTTATATGACAATCCTAACATACACAATCATCCTAGTGTGTTTAGAATTCGAAAATAAGCTTAGAAGTCGAAAATAAGGTTAAAAGAAGAGTATAAGCATGCACAGTTTGTTTCATAAGTTTGAATTGAATGTATGAATTACACGCAATGAGTGTAGTTAGAAATGACATTTGGTTTAGTTATATGACAATCCTAACATACACAATCATCGTAGTGTGTTTAGAATTCGAAAATAAGCTTAGAAGTCGAAAATAAGGTTAAAAGAAGAGTATAAGCATGCACAGTTCGTTTCACAAGTTTGAATTGAATGTATGAATTACACGCAATGAGTGTGGTTAGAAATGACATTTGGTTTACTTATATGACAATACTAACATACACAATCATCGTAGTGTGTTTAGAATTCGAAAATAAGCATAAAAGAAGAGTAGAATCATGCACAGTTTGTTTCACAAGTTTGAATTGAATGTATGAATTACACGTAATGAGTGTGGTTAGAAATGACATTTGGTTTAGTTATATGACAATACTAACATAGACAATCATCGTAATGTGTTTAGAATTCGAAAATAAGTTTAAAAGAACAGTAGAATCATGCACAGTTCGTTTCACAAGTTTGAATTGAATGTATGAATTACACGCAATGAGTGTGGTTAGAAATGTTATTTGGTTTAGTTATATGACAATCCTAACATACACAATCATCGTAGTGTATTTAGAATTCGAAAATAAGCTTAGAAATCGAAAATAAGTTTAAAAGAAGAGTATAAGCATGCACAGTTCGTTTCACAAGTTTGAATTGAATGTATGAATTACACGCAATGAGTGTGGTTAGAAATGACATTTGGTTTACTTATATGACAATCCTAACATACACAATCATCGTAGTGTGTTTAGAATTCGAAAATAAGCTTAAAATCATAGTAGAATCATGCACAGTTTGTTTCACAAGTTTGAATTGAATGTATGAATTACACGCAATGAGTGTGGTTAGAAATGACATTTGGTTTAGTTATATGACAATCCTAACATACACAATCATCGTAGTGTGTTTAGAATTCGAAAATAAGGTTAGAAGTCGAAAATAAGGTTAAAACAAGAGTATAAGCATGCACAGTTCGTTTCACCAGTTTGAATTGAAAGTATGAATTACACGTAATGAGTGTGGTTAGAAATGACATTTGGTTTACTTATATGACAATCCTAACATACACAATCATCCTAGTGTGTTTAGAATTCGAAAATAAGCTTAGAAGTCGAAAATAAGGTTAAAAGAAGAGTATAAGCATGCACAGTTCGTTTCATAAGTTTGAATTGAATGTATGAATTACACGCAATGAGTGTAGTTAGAAATGACATTTGGTTTAGTTATATGACAATCCTAACATACACAATCATCGTAGTGTGTTTAGAATTCGAAAATAAGCTTAGAAGTCGAAAATAAGGTTAAAAGAAGAGTATAAGCATGCACAGTTCGTTTCACAATTTTGAATTGAATGTATGAATTACACGCAATGGGTGTGGTTAGAAATGACATTTGGTTTACTTATATGACAATACTAACATACACAATCATCGTAGTGTGTTTAGAATTCGAAAATAAGCTTAAAAGAAGAGTAGAATCATGCACAGTTTGTTTCACAAGTTTGAATTGAATGTATGAATTACACGTAAAGAGTGTGGTTAGAAATGACATTTGGTTTAGTTATATGACAATCCTAACATACACAAACATCGTAGTGTGTTTCGAATTCGAAAATAAGGTTAGAAGTCGAAAATAAGGTTAAAACAAGAGGATAAGCATGCACAGTTCGTTTCACCAGTTTGAATTGAAAGTATGAATTACACGTAATGAGTGTGGTTAGAAATGACATTTGGTTTAGTTATATGACAATCCTAACATACACAATCATCGTAGTGTGTTTAGAATTCGAAAATAAGGTTAGAAGTCGAAAATAAGGTTAAAACAAGAGGATAAGCATGCACAGTTCGTTTCACCAGTTTGAATTGAAAGTATGAATTACACGTAATGAGTGTGGTTAGAAATGACATTTGGTTTAGTTATATGACAATCCTAACATACACAATCATCCTAGTGTGTTTAGAATTCGAAAATAAGCTTAGAAGTCGAAAATAAGGTTAAAAGAAGAGTATAAGCATGCACAGTTTGTTTCATAAGTTTGAATTGAATGTATGAATTACACGCAATGAGTGTAGTTAGAAATGACATTTGGTTTAGTTATATGACAATCCTAACATACACAATCATCGTAGTGTGTTTAGAATTCGAAAATAAGCTTAGAAGTCGAAAATAAGGTTAAAAGAAGAGTATAAGCATGCACAGTTCGTTTCACAAGTTTGAATTGAATGTATGAATTACACGCAATGAGTGTGGTTAGAAATGACATTTGGTTTACTTATATGACAATACTAACATACACAATCATCGTAGTGTGTTTAGAATTCGAAAATAAGCATAAAAGAAGAGTAGAATCATGCACAGTTTGTTTCACAAGTTTGAATTGAATGTATGAATTACACGTAATGAGTGTGGTTAGAAATGACATTTGGTTTAGTTATATGACAATACTAACATAGACAATCATCGTAATGTGTTTAGAATTCGAAAATAAGTTTAAAAGAACAGTAGAATCATGCACAGTTCGTTTCACAAGTTTGAATTGAATGTATGAATTACACGCAATGAGTGTGGTTAGAAATGTTATTTGGTTTAGTTATATGACAATCCTAACATACACAATCATCGTAGTGTATTTAGAATTCGAAAATAAGCTTAGAAATCGAAAATAAGTTTAAAAGAAGAGTATAAGCATGCACAGTTCGTTTCACAAGTTTGAATTGAATGTATGAATTACACGCAATGAGTGTGGTTAGAAATGACATTTGGTTTACTTATATGACAATCCTAACATACACAATCATCGTAGTGTGTTTAGAATTCGAAAATAAGCTTAAAATCATAGTAGAATCATGCACAGTTTGTTTCACAAGTTTGAATTGAATGTATGAATTACACGCAATGAGTGTGGTTAGAAATGACATTTGGTTTAGTTATATGACAATCCTAACATACACAAACATCGTAGTGTGTTTCGAATTCGAAAATAAGCTTAGAAGTCGAAAATAAGGTTAAAAGAAGAGTATAAGCATGCACAGTTCGTTTCACAAGTTTGAATTGAATGTATGAATTACACGCAATGAGTGTGGTTAGAAATGACATTTGGTTTACTTATATGACAATACTAACATACACAATCATCGTAGTGTGTTTAGAATTCGAAAATAAGCTTAAAAGAAGAGTAGAATCATGCACAGTTTGTTTCACAAGTTTGAATTGAATGTATGAATTACACGTAAAGAGTGTGGTTAGAAATGACATTTGGTTTAGTTATATGACAATCCTAACATACACAATCATCGTAGTGTGTTTAGAATTCGAAAATAAGGTTAGAAGTCGAAAATAAGGTTAAAACAAGAGTATAAGCATGCACAGTTCGTTTCACCAGTTTGAATTGAAAGTATGAATTACACGTAATGAGTGTGGTTAGAAATGACATTTGGTTTAGTTATATGACAATCCTAACATACACAATCATCCTAGTGTGTTTAGAATTCGAAAATAAGCTTAGAAGTCGAAAATAAGGTTAAAAGAAGAGTATAAGCATGCACAGTTCGTTTCATAAGTTTGAATTGAATGTATGAATTACACGCAATGAGTGTAGTTAGAAATGACATTTGGTTTAGTTATATGACAATCCTAACATACACAATCATCGTAGTGTGTTTAGAATTCGAAAATAAGCTTAGAAGTCGAAAATAAGGTTAAAAGAAGAGTATAAGCATGCACAGTTCGTTTCACAAGTTTGAATTGAATGTATGAATTACACGCAATGAGTGTGGTTAGAAATGACATTTGGTTTACTTATATGACAATACTAACATACACAATCATCGTAGTGTGTTTAGAATTCGAAAATAAGCTTAAAAGAAGAGTAGAATCATGCACAGTTTGTTTCACAAGTTTGAATTGAATGTATGAATTACACGTAAAGAGTGTGGTTAGAAATGACATTTGGTTTAGTTATATGACAATCCTAACATACACAATCATCGTAGTGTGTTTAGAATTCGAAAATAAGGTTAGAAGTCGAAAATAAGGTTAAAACAAGAGTATAAGCATGCACAGTTCGTTTCACCAGTTTGAATTGAAAGTATGAATTACACGTAATGAGTGTGGTTAGAAATGACATTTGGTTTAGTTATATGACAATCCTAACATACACAATCATCCTAGTGTGTTTAGAATTCGAAAATAAGCTTAGAAGTCGAAAATAAGGTTAAAAGAAGAGTATAAGCATGCACAGTTCGTTTCATAAGTTTGAATTGAATGTATGAATTACACGCAATGAGTGTAGTTAGAAATGACATTTGGTTTAGTTATATGACAATCCTAACATACACAATCATCGTAGTGTGTTTAGAATTCGAAAATAAGCTTAGAAGTCGAAAATAAGGTTAAAAGAAGAGTATAAGCATGCACAGTTCGTTTCACAAGTTTGAATTGAATGTATGAATTACACGCAATGAGTGTGGTTAGAAATGACATTTGGTTTACTTATATGACAATACTAACATACACAATCATCGTAGTGTGTTTAGAATTCGAAAATAAGCTTAAAAGAAGAGTAGAATCATGCACAGTTTGTTTCACAAGTTTGAATTGAATGTATGAATTACACGTAAAGAGTGTGGTTAGAAATGACATTTGGTTTAGTTATATGACAATCCTAACATACACAATCATCGTAGTGTGTTTAGAATTCGAAAATAAGGTTAGAAGTCGAAAATAAGGTTAAAACAAGAGTATAAGCATGCACAGTTCGTTTCACCAGTTTGAATTGAAAGTATGAATTACACGTAATGAGTGTGGTTAGAAATGACATTTGGTTTAGTTATATGACAATCCTAACATACACAATCATCCTAGTGTGTTTAGAATTCGAAAATAAGCTTAGAAGTCGAAAATAAGGTTAAAAGAAGAGTATAAGCATGCACAGTTCGTTTCATAAGTTTGAATTGAATGTATGAATTACACGCAATGAGTGTAGTTAGAAATGACATTTGGTTTAGTTATATGACAATCCTAACATACACAATCATCGTAGTGTGTTTAGAATTCGAAAATAAGCTTAGAAGTCGAAAATAAGGTTAAAAGAAGAGTATAAGCATGCACAGTTCGTTTCACAAGTTTGAATTGAATGTATGAATTACACGCAATGAGTGTGGTTAGAAATGACATTTGGTTTACTTATATGACAATACTAACATACACAATCATCGTAGTGTGTTTAGAATTCGAAAATAAGCTTAAAAGAAGAGTAGAATCATGCACAGTTTGTTTCACAAGTTTGAATTGAATGTATGAATTACACGTAAAGAGTGTGGTTAGAAATGACATTTGGTTTAGTTATATGACAATCCTAACATACACAATCATCGTAGTGTGTTTAGAATTCGAAAATAAGGTTAGAAGTCGAAAATAAGGTTAAAACAAGAGTATAAGCATGCACAGTTCGTTTCACCAGTTTGAATTGAAAGTATGAATTACACGTAATGAGTGTGGTTAGAAATGACATTTGGTTTAGTTATATGACAATCCTAACATACACAATCATCCTAGTGTGTTTAGAATTCGAAAATAAGCTTAGAAGTCGAAAATAAGGTTAAAAGAAGAGTATAAGCATGCACAGTTCGTTTCATAAGTTTGAATTGAATGTATGAATTACACGCAATGAGTGTAGTTAGAAATGACATTTGGTTTAGTTATATGACAATCCTAACATACACAATCATCGTAGTGTGTTTAGAATTCGAAAATAAGCTTAGAAGTCGAAAATAAGGTTAAAAGAAGAGTATAAGCATGCACAGTTCGTTTCACAAGTTTGAATTGTATGTATGAATTACACGCAATGAGTGTGGTTAGAAATGACATTTGGTTTACTTATATGACAATACTAACATACACAATCATCGTAGTGTGTTTAGAATTCGAAAATAAGCATAAAAGAAGAGTAGAATCATGCAGAGTTTGTTTCACAAGTTTGAATTGAATGTATGAATTACACGTAATGAGTGTGGTTAGAAATGACATTTGGTTTAGTTATATGACAATACTAACATAGACAATCATCGTAATGTGTTTAGAATTCGAAAATAAGTTTAAAAGAACAGTAGAATCATGCACAGTTCGTTTCACAAGTTTGAATTGAATGTATGAATTACACGCAATGAGTGTGGTTAGAAATGTTATTTGGTTTAGTTATATGACAATCCTAACATACACAATCATCGTAGTGTATTTAGAATTCGAAAATAAGCTTAGAAATCGAAAATAAGTTTAAAAGAAGAGTATAAGCATGCACAGTTCGTTTCACAAGTTTGAATTGAATGTATGAATTACACGCAATGAGTGTGGTTAGAAATGACATTTGGTTTACTTATATGACAATCCTAACATACACAATCATCGTAGTGTGTTTAGAATTCGAAAATAAGCTTAAAATCATAGTAGAATCATGCACAGTTTGTTTCACAAGTTTGAATTGAATGTATGAATTACACGCAATGAGTGTGGTTAGAAATGACATTTGGTTTAGTTATATGACAATCCTAACATACACAAACATCGTAGTGTGTTTCGAATTCGAAAATAAGCTTAGAAGTCGAAAATAAGGTTAAAAGAAGAGTATAAGCATGCACAGTTCGTTTCACAAGTTTGAATTGAATGTATGAATTACACGCAATGAGTGTGGTTAGAAATGACATTTGGTTTACTTATATGACAATACTAACATACACAATCATCGTAGTGTGTTTAGAATTCGAAAATAAGCTTAAAAGAAGAGTAGAATCATGCACAGTTTGTTTCACAAGTTTGAATTGAATGTATGAATTACACGTAAAGAGTGTGGTTAGAAATGACATTTGGTTTAGTTATATGACAATCCTAACATACACAATCATCGTAGTGTGTTTAGAATTCGAAAATAAGGTTAGAAGTCGAAAATAAGGTTAAAACAAGAGTATAAGCATGCACAGTTCGTTTCACCAGTTTGAATTGAAAGTATGAATTACACGTAATGAGTGTGGTTAGAAATGACATTTGGTTTAGTTATATGACAATCCTAACATACACAATCATCCTAGTGTGTTTAGAATTCGAAAATAAGCTTAGAAGTCGAAAATAAGGTTAAAAGAAGAGTATAAGCATGCACAGTTCGTTTCATAAGTTTGAATTGAATGTATGAATTACACGCAATGAGTGTAGTTAGAAATGACATTTGGTTTAGTTATATGACAATCCTAACATACACAATCATCGTAGTGTGTTTAGAATTCGAAAATAAGCTTAGAAGTCGAAAATAAGGTTAAAAGAAGAGTATAAGCATGCACAGTTCGTTTCACAAGTTTGAATTGAATGTATGAATTACACGCAATGAGTGTGGTTAGAAATGACATTTGGTTTACTTATATGACAATACTAACATACACAATCATCGTAGTGTGTTTAGAATTCGAAAATAAGCTTAGAAGTCGAAAATAAGGTTAAAAGAAGAGTATAAGCATGCACAGTTCGTTTCACAAGTTTGAATTGAATGTATGAATTACACGCAATGAGTGTGGTTAGAAATGACATTTGGTTTACTTATATGACAATACTAACATACACAATCATCGTAGTGTGTTTAGAATTCGAAAATAAGCATAAAAGAAGAGTAGAATCATGCACAGTTTGTTTCACAAGTTTGAATTGAATGTATGAATTACACGTAATGAGTGTGGTTAGAAATGACATTTGGTTTAGTTATATGACAATACTAACATAGACAATCATCGTAATGTGTTTAGAATTCGAAAATAAGTTTAAAAGAACAGTAGAATCATGCACAGTTCGTTTCACAAGTTTGAATTGAATGTATGAATTACACGCAATGAGTGTGGTTAGAAATGTTATTTGGTTTAGTTATATGACAATCCTAACATACACAATCATCGTAGTGTATTTAGAATTCGAAAATAAGCTTAGAAATCGAAAATAAGTTTAAAAGAAGAGTATAAGCATGCACAGTTCGTTTCACAAGTTTGAATTGAATGTATGAATTACACGCAATGAGTGTGGTTAGAAATGACATTTGGTTTACTTATATGACAATCCTAACATACACAATCATCGTAGTGTGTTTAGAATTCGAAAATAAGCTTAAAATCATAGTAGAATCATGCACAGTTTGTTTCACAAGTTTGAATTGAATGTATGAATTACACGCAATGAGTGTGGTTAGAAATGACATTTGGTTTAGTTATATGACAATCCTAACATACACAAACATCGTAGTGTGTTTCGAATTCGAAAATAAGCTTAGAAGTCGAAAATAAGGTTAAAAGAAGAGTATAAGCATGCACAGTTCGTTTCACAAGTTTGAATTGAATGTATGAATTACACGCAATGAGTGTGGTTAGAAATGACATTTGGTTTACTTATATGACAATCCTAACATACACAATCATCGTAGTGTGTTTAGAATTCGAAAATAAGCTTAAAATCATAGTAGAATCATGCACAGTTTGTTTCACAAGTTTGAATTGAATGTATGAATTACACGCAATGAGTGTGGTTAGAAATGACATTTGGTTTAGTTATATGACAATCCTAACATACACAATCATCGTAGTGTGTTTAGAATTCGAAAATAAGGTTAGAAGTCGAAAATAAGGTTAAAACAAGAGTATAAGCATGCACAGTTCGTTTCACCAGTTTGAATTGAAAGTATGAATTACACGTAATGAGTGTGGTTAGAAATGACATTTGGTTTAGTTATATGACAATCCTAACATACACAATCATCCTAGTGTGTTTAGAATTCGAAAATAAGCTTAGAAGTCGAAAATAAGGTTAAAAGAAGAGTATAAGCATGCACAGTTCGTTTCATAAGTTTGAATTGAATGTATGAATTACACGCAATGAGTGTAGTTAGAAATGACATTTGGTTTAGTTATATGACAATCCTAACATACACAATCATCGTAGTGTGTTTAGAATTCGAAAATAAGCTTAGAAGTCGAAAATAAGGTTAAAAGAAGAGTATAAGCATGCACAGTTCGTTTCACAATTTTGAATTGAATGTATGAATTACACGCAATGGGTGTGGTTAGAAATGACATTTGGTTTACTTATATGACAATACTAACATACACAATCATCGTAGTGTGTTTAGAATTCGAAAATAAGCTTAAAAGAAGAGTAGAATCATGCACAGTTTGTTTCACAAGTTTGAATTGAATGTATGAATTACACGTAAAGAGTGTGGTTAGAAATGACATTTGGTTTAGTTATATGACAATCCTAACATACACAAACATCGTAGTGTGTTTCGAATTCGAAAATAAGGTTAGAAGTCGAAAATAAGGTTAAAACAAGAGGATAAGCATGCACAGTTCGTTTCACCAGTTTGAATTGAAAGTATGAATTACACGTAATGAGTGTGGTTAGAAATGACATTTGGTTTAGTTATATGACAATCCTAACATACACAATCATCGTAGTGTGTTTAGAATTCGAAAATAAGCTTAGAAGTCGAAAATAAGGTTAAAAGAAGAGTATAAGCATGCACAGTTCGTTTCACAAGTTTGAATTGAATGTATGAATTACACGCAATGAGTGTAGTTAGAAATGACATTTGGTTTAGTTATATGACAATCCTAACATACACAATCATCGTAGTGTGTTTAGAATTCGAAAATAAGCTTAGAAGTCGAAAATAAGGTTAAAAGAAGAGTATAAGCATGCACAGTTCGTTTCACAAGTTTGAATTGAATGTATGAATTACACGCAATGAGTGTGGTTAGAAATGACATTTGGTTTACTTATATGACAATACTAACATACACAATCATCGTAGTGTGTTTAGAATTCGAAAATAAGCATAAAAGAAGAGTAGAATCATGCACAGTTTGTTTCACAAGTTTGAATTGAATGTATGAATTACACGTAATGAGTGTGGTTAGAAATGACATTTGGTTTAGTTATATGACAATACTAACATAGACAATCATCGTAATGTGTTTAGAATTCGAAAATAAGTTTAAAAGAACAGTAGAATCATGCACAGTTCGTTTCACAAGTTTGAATTGAATGTATGAATTACACGCAATGAGTGTGGTTAGAAATGTTATTTGGTTTAGTTATATGACAATCCTAACATACACAATCATCGTAGTGTATTTAGAATTCGAAAATAAGCTTAGAAATCGAAAATAAGTTTAAAAGAAGAGTATAAGCATGCACAGTTCGTTTCACAAGTTTGAATTGAATGTATGAATTACACGCAATGAGTGTGGTTAGAAATGACATTTGGTTTACTTATATGACAATCCTAACATACACAATCATCGTAGTGTGTTTAGAATTCGAAAATAAGCTTAAAATCATAGTAGAATCATGCACAGTTTGTTTCACAAGTTTGAATTGAATGTATGAATTACACGCAATGAGTGTGGTTAGAAATGACATTTGGTTTAGTTATATGACAATCCTAACATACACAAACATCGTAGTGTGTTTCGAATTCGAAAATAAGCTTAGAAGTCGAAAATAAGGTTAAAAGAAGAGTATAAGCATGCACAGTTCGTTTCACAAGTTTGAATTGAATGTATGAATTACACGCAATGAGTGTGGTTAGAAATGACATTTGGTTTACTTATATGACAATACTAACATACACAATCATCGTAGTGTGTTTAGAATTCGAAAATAAGCTTAAAAGAAGAGTAGAATCATGCACAGTTTGTTTCACAAGTTTGAATTGAATGTATGAATTACACGTAAAGAGTGTGGTTAGAAATGACATTTGGTTTAGTTATATGACAATCCTAACATACACAATCATCGTAGTGTGTTTAGAATTCGAAAATAAGGTTAGAAGTCGAAAATAAGGTTAAAACAAGAGTATAAGCATGCACAGTTCGTTTCACCAGTTTGAATTGAAAGTATGAATTACACGTAATGAGTGTGGTTAGAAATGACATTTGGTTTAGTTATATGACAATCCTAACATACACAATCATCCTAGTGTGTTTAGAATTCGAAAATAAGCTTAGAAGTCGAAAATAAGGTTAAAAGAAGAGTATAAGCATGCACAGTTCGTTTCATAAGTTTGAATTGAATGTATGAATTACACGCAATGAGTGTAGTTAGAAATGACATTTGGTTTAGTTATATGACAATCCTAACATACACAATCATCGTAGTGTGTTTAGAATTCGAAAATAAGCTTAGAAGTCGAAAATAAGGTTAAAAGAAGAGTATAAGCATGCACAGTTCGTTTCACAAGCTTGAATTGAATGTATGAATTACACGCAATGAGTGTGGTTAGAAATGACATTTGGTTTACTTATATGACAATACTAACATACACAATCATCGTAGTGTGTTTAGAATTCGAAAATAAGCTTAAAAGAAGAGTAGAATCATGCACAGTTTGTTTCACAAGTTTGAATTGAATGTATGAATTACACGTAAAGAGTGTGGTTAGAAATGACATTTGGTTTAGTTATATGACAATCCTAACATACACAATCATCGTAGTGTGTTTAGAATTCGAAAATAAGGTTAGAAGTCGAAAATAAGGTTAAAACAAGAGTATAAGCATGCACAGTTCGTTTCACCAGTTTGAATTGAAAGTATGAATTACACGTAATGAGTGTGGTTAGAAATGACATTTGGTTTAGTTATATGACAATCCTAACATACACAATCATCCTAGTGTGTTTAGAATTCGAAAATAAGCTTAGAAGTCGAAAATAAGGTTAAAAGAAGAGTATAAGCATGCACAGTTCGTTTCATAAGTTTGAATTGAATGTATGAATTACACGCAATGAGTGTAGTTAGAAATGACATTTGGTTTAGTTATATGACAATCCTAACATACACAATCATCGTAGTGTGTTTAGAATTCGAAAATAAGCTTAGAAGTCGAAAATAAGGTTAAAAGAAGAGTATAAGCATGCACAGTTCGTTTCACAAGTTTGAATTGTATGTATGAATTACACGCAATGAGTGTGGTTAGAAATGACATTTGGTTTACTTATATGACAATACTAACATACACAATCATCGTAGTGTGTTTAGAATTCGAAAATAAGCATAAAAGAAGAGTAGAATCATGCACAGTTTGTTTCACAAGTTTGAATTGAATGTATGAATTACACGTAATGAGTGTGGTTAGAAATGACATTTGGTTTAGTTATATGACAATACTAACATAGACAATCATCGTAATGTGTTTAGAATTCGAAAATAAGTTTAAAAGAACAGTAGAATCATGCACAGTTCGTTTCACAAGTTTGAATTGAATGTATGAATTACACGCAATGAGTGTGGTTAGAAATGTTATTTGGTTTAGTTATATGACAATCCTAACATACACAATCATCGTAGTGTATTTAGAATTCGAAAATAAGCTTAGAAATCGAAAATAAGTTTAAAAGAAGAGTATAAGCACGCACAGTTCGTTTCACAAGTTTGAATTGAATGTATGAATTACACGCAATGAGTGTGGTTAGAAATGACATTTGGTTTACTTATATGACAATCCTAACATACACAATCATCGTAGTGTGTTTAGAATTCGAAAATAAGCTTAAAATCATAGTAGAATCATGCACAGTTTGTTTCACAAGTTTGAATTGAATGTATGAATTACACGCAATGAGTGTGGTTAGAAATGACATTTGGTTTAGTTATATGACAATCCTAACATACACAAACATCGTAGTGTGTTTCGAATTCGAAAATAAGCTTAGAAGTCGAAAATAAGGTTAAAAGAAGAGTATAAGCATGCACAGTTCGTTTCACAAGTTTGAATTGAATGTATGAATTACACGCAATGAGTGTGGTTAGAAATGACATTTGGTTTACTTATATGACAATACTAACATACACAATCATCGTAGTGTGTTTAGAATTCGAAAATAAGCTTAAAAGAAGAGTAGAATCATGCACAGTTTGTTTCACAAGTTTGAATTGAATGTATGAATTACACGTAAAGAGTGTGGTTAGAAATGACATTTGGTTTAGTTATATGACAATCCTAACATACACAATCATCGTAGTGTGTTTAGAATTCGAAAATAAGGTTAGAAGTCGAAAATAAGGTTAAAACAAGAGTATAAGCATGCACAGTTCGTTTCACCAGTTTGAATTGAAAGTATGAATTACACGTAATGAGTGTGGTTAGAAATGACATTTGGTTTAGTTATATGACAATCCTAACATACACAATCATCCTAGTGTGTTTAGAATTCGAAAATAAGCTTAGAAGTCGAAAATAAGGTTAAAAGAAGAGTATAAGCATGCACAGTTCGTTTCATAAGTTTGAATTGAATGTATGAATTACACGCAATGAGTGTAGTTAGAAATGACATTTGGTTTAGTTATATGACAATCCTAACATACACAATCATCGTAGTGTGTTTAGAATTCGAAAATAAGCTTAGAATTCGAAAATAAGCATAAAAGAAGAGTAGAATCATGCACAGTTTGTTTCACAAGTTTGAATTGAATGTATGAATTACACGTAATGAGTGTGGTTAGAAATGACATTTGGTTTAGTTATATGACAATACTAACATAGACAATCATCGTAATGTGTTTAGAATTCGAAAATAAGTTTAAAAGAACAGTAGAATCATGCACAGTTCGTTTCACAAGTTTGAATTGAATGTATGAATTACACGCAATGAGTGTGGTTAGAAATGTTATTTGGTTTAGTTATATGACAATCCTAACATACACAATCATCGTAGTGTATTTAGAATTCGAAAATAAGCTTAGAAATCGAAAATAAGTTTAAAAGAAGAGTATAAGCATGCACAGTTCGTTTCACAAGTTTGAATTGAATGTATGAATTACACGCAATGAGTGTGGTTAGAAATGACATTTGGTTTACTTATATGACAATCCTAACATACACAATCATCGTAGTGTGTTTAGAATTCGAAAATAAGCTTAAAATCATAGTAGAATCATGCACAGTTTGTTTCACAAGTTTGAATTGAATGTATGAATTACACGCAATGAGTGTGGTTAGAAATGACATTTGGTTTAGTTATATGACAATCCTAACATACACAAACATCGTAGTGTGTTTCGAATTCGAAAATAAGCTTAGAAGTCGAAAATAAGGTTAAAAGAAGAGTATAAGCATGCACAGTTCGTTTCACAAGTTTGAATTGAATGTATGAATTACACGCAATGAGTGTGGTTAGAAATGACATTTGGTTTACTTATATGACAATACTAACATACACAATCATCGTAGTGTGTTTAGAATTCGAAAATAAGCTTAAAAGAAGAGTAGAATCATGCACAGTTTGTTTCACAAGTTTGAATTGAATGTATGAATTACACGTAAAGAGTGTGGTTAGAAATGACATTTGGTTTAGTTATATGACAATCCTAACATACACAATCATCGTAGTGTGTTTAGAATTCGAAAATAAGGTTAGAAGTCGAAAATAAGGTTAAAACAAGAGTATAAGCATGCACAGTTCGTTTCACCAGTTTGAATTGAAAGTATGAATTACACGTAATGAGTGTGGTTAGAAATGACATTTGGTTTAGTTATATGACAATCCTAACATACACAATCATCCTAGTGTGTTTAGAATTCGAAAATAAGCTTAGAAGTCGAAAATAAGGTTAAAAGAAGAGTATAAGCATGCACAGTTCGTTTCATAAGTTTGAATTGAATGTATGAATTACACGCAATGAGTGTAGTTAGAAATGACATTTGGTTTAGTTATATGACAATCCTAACATACACAATCATCGTAGTGTGTTTAGAATTCGAAAATAAGCTTAGAAGTCGAAAATAAGGTTAAAAGAAGAGTATAAGCATGCACAGTTCGTTTCACAAGCTTGAATTGAATGTATGAATTACACGCAATGAGTGTGGTTAGAAATGACATTTGGTTTACTTATATGACAATACTAACATACACAATCATCGTAGTGTGTTTAGAATTCGAAAATAAGCTTAAAAGAAGAGTAGAATCATGCACAGTTTGTTTCACAAGTTTGAATTGAATGTATGAATTACACGTAAAGAGTGTGGTTAGAAATGACATTTGGTTTAGTTATATGACAATCCTAACATACACAATCATCGTAGTGTGTTTAGAATTCGAAAATAAGGTTAGAAGTCGAAAATAAGGTTAAAACAAGAGTATAAGCATGCACAGTTCGTTTCACCAGTTTGAATTGAAAGTATGAATTACACGTAATGAGTGTGGTTAGAAATGACATTTGGTTTAGTTATATGACAATCCTAACATACACAATCATCCTAGTGTGTTTAGAATTCGAAAATAAGCTTAGAAGTCGAAAATAAGGTTAAAAGAAGAGTATAAGCATGCACAGTTCGTTTCATAAGTTTGAATTGAATGTATGAATTACACGCAATGAGTGTAGTTAGAAATGACATTTGGTTTAGTTATATGACAATCCTAACATACACAATCATCGTAGTGTGTTTAGAATTCGAAAATAAGCTTAGAAGTCGAAAATAAGGTTAAAAGAAGAGTATAAGCATGCACAGTTCGTTTCACAAGTTTGAATTGTATGTATGAATTACACGCAATGAGTGTGGTTAGAAATGACATTTGGTTTACTTATATGACAATACTAACATACACAATCATCGTAGTGTGTTTAGAATTCGAAAATAAGCATAAAAGAAGAGTAGAATCATGCACAGTTTGTTTCACAAGTTTGAATTGAATGTATGAATTACACGTAATGAGTGTGGTTAGAAATGACATTTGGTTTAGTTATATGACAATACTAACATAGACAATCATCGTAATGTGTTTAGAATTCGAAAATAAGTTTAAAAGAACAGTAGAATCATGCACAGTTCGTTTCACAAGTTTGAATTGAATGTATGAATTACACGCAATGAGTGTGGTTAGAAATGTTATTTGGTTTAGTTATATGACAATCCTAACATACACAATCATCGTAGTGTATTTAGAATTCGAAAATAAGCTTAGAAATCGAAAATAAGTTTAAAAGAAGAGTATAAGCATGCACAGTTCGTTTCACAAGTTTGAATTGAATGTATGAATTACACGCAATGAGTGTGGTTAGAAATGACATTTGGTTTACTTATATGACAATCCTAACATACACAATCATCGTAGTGTGTTTAGAATTCGAAAATAAGCTTAAAATCATAGTAGAATCATGCACAGTTTGTTTCACAAGTTTGAATTGAATGTATGAATTACACGCAATGAGTGTGGTTAGAAATGACATTTGGTTTAGTTATATGACAATCCTAACATACACAAACATCGTAGTGTGTTTCGAATTCGAAAATAAGCTTAGAAGTCGAAAATAAGGTTAAAAGAAGAGTATAAGCATGCACAGTTCGTTTCACAAGTTTGAATTGAATGTATGAATTACACGCAATGAGTGTGGTTAGAAATGACATTTGGTTTACTTATATGACAATACTAACATACACAATCATCGTAGTGTGTTTAGAATTCGAAAATAAGCTTAAAAGAAGAGTAGAATCATGCACAGTTTGTTTCACAAGTTTGAATTGAATGTATGAATTACACGTAAAGAGTGTGGTTAGAAATGACATTTGGTTTAGTTATATGACAATCCTAACATACACAATCATCGTAGTGTGTTTAGAATTCGAAAATAAGGTTAGAAGTCGAAAATAAGGTTAAAACAAGAGTATAAGCATGCACAGTTCGTTTCACCAGTTTGAATTGAAAGTATGAATTACACGTAATGAGTGTGGTTAGAAATGACATTTGGTTTAGTTATATGACAATCCTAACATACACAATCATCCTAGTGTGTTTAGAATTCGAAAATAAGCTTAGAAGTCGAAAATAAGGTTAAAAGAAGAGTATAAGCATGCACAGTTCGTTTCATAAGTTTGAATTGAATGTATGAATTACACGCAATGAGTGTAGTTAGAAATGACATTTGGTTTAGTTATATGACAATCCTAACATACACAATCATCGTAGTGTGTTTAGAATTCGAAAATAAGCTTAGAAGTCGAAAATAAGGTTAAAAGAAGAGTATAAGCATGCACAGTTCGTTTCACAAGTTTGAATTGAATGTATGAATTACACGCAATGAGTGTGGTTAGAAATGACATTTGGTTTACTTATATGACAATACTAACATACACAATCATCGTAGTGTGTTTAGAATTCGAAAATAAGCTTAGAAGTCGAAAATAAGGTTAAAAGAAGAGTATAAGCATGCACAGTTCGTTTCACAAGTTTGAATTGAATGTATGAATTACACGCAATGAGTGTGGTTAGAAATGACATTTGGTTTACTTATATGACAATACTAACATACACAATCATCGTAGTGTGTTTAGAATTCGAAAATAAGCATAAAAGAAGAGTAGAATCATGCACAGTTTGTTTCACAAGTTTGAATTGAATGTATGAATTACACGTAATGAGTGTGGTTAGAAATGACATTTGGTTTAGTTATATGACAATACTAACATAGACAATCATCGTAATGTGTTTAGAATTCGAAAATAAGTTTAAAAGAACAGTAGAATCATGCACAGTTCGTTTCACAAGTTTGAATTGAATGTATGAATTACACGCAATGAGTGTGGTTAGAAATGTTATTTGGTTTAGTTATATGACAATCCTAACATACACAATCATCGTAGTGTATTTAGAATTCGAAAATAAGCTTAGAAATCGAAAATAAGTTTAAAAGAAGAGTATAAGCATGCACAGTTCGTTTCACAAGTTTGAATTGAATGTATGAATTACACGCAATGAGTGTGGTTAGAAATGACATTTGGTTTACTTATATGACAATCCTAACATACACAATCATCGTAGTGTGTTTAGAATTCGAAAATAAGCTTAAAATCATAGTAGAATCATGCACAGTTTGTTTCACAAGTTTGAATTGAATGTATGAATTACACGCAATGAGTGTGGTTAGAAATGACATTTGGTTTAGTTATATGACAATCCTAACATACACAAACATCGTAGTGTGTTTCGAATTCGAAAATAAGCTTAGAAGTCGAAAATAAGGTTAAAAGAAGAGTATAAGCATGCACAGTTCGTTTCACAAGTTTGAATTGAATGTATGAATTACACGCAATGAGTGTGGTTAGAAATGACATTTGGTTTACTTATATGACAATCCTAACATACACAATCATCGTAGTGTGTTTAGAATTCGAAAATAAGCTTAAAATCATAGTAGAATCATGCACAGTTTGTTTCACAAGTTTGAATTGAATGTATGAATTACACGCAATGAGTGTGGTTAGAAATGACATTTGGTTTAGTTATATGACAATCCTAACATACACAATCATCGTAGTGTGTTTAGAATTCGAAAATAAGGTTAGAAGTCGAAAATAAGGTTAAAACAAGAGTATAAGCATGCACAGTTCGTTTCACCAGTTTGAATTGAAAGTATGAATTACACGTAATGAGTGTGGTTAGAAATGACATTTGGTTTAGTTATATGACAATCCTAACATACACAATCATCCTAGTGTGTTTAGAATTCGAAAATAAGCTTAGAAGTCGAAAATAAGGTTAAAAGAAGAGTATAAGCATGCACAGTTCGTTTCATAAGTTTGAATTGAATGTATGAATTACACGCAATGAGTGTAGTTAGAAATGACATTTGGTTTAGTTATATGACAATCCTAACATACACAATCATCGTAGTGTGTTTAGAATTCGAAAATAAGCTTAGAAGTCGAAAATAAGGTTAAAAGAAGAGTATAAGCATGCACAGTTCGTTTCACAATTTTGAATTGAATGTATGAATTACACGCAATGGGTGTGGTTAGAAATGACATTTGGTTTACTTATATGACAATACTAACATACACAATCATCGTAGTGTGTTTAGAATTCGAAAATAAGCTTAAAAGAAGAGTAGAATCATGCACAGTTTGTTTCACAAGTTTGAATTGAATGTATGAATTACACGTAAAGAGTGTGGTTAGAAATGACATTTGGTTTAGTTATATGACAATCCTAACATACACAAACATCGTAGTGTGTTTCGAATTCGAAAATAAGGTTAGAAGTCGAAAATAAGGTTAAAACAAGAGGATAAGCATGCACAGTTCGTTTCACCAGTTTGAATTGAAAGTATGAATTACACGTAATGAGTGTGGTTAGAAATGACATTTGGTTTAGTTATATGACAATCCTAACATACACAATCATCGTAGTGTGTTTAGAATTCGAAAATAAGGTTAGAAGTCGAAAATAAGGTTAAAACAAGAGTATAAGCATGCACAGTTCGTTTCACCAGTTTGAATTGAAAGTATGAATTACACGTAATGAGTGTGGTTAGAAATGACATTTGGTTTAGTTATATGACAATCCTAACATACACAATCATCCTAGTGTGTTTAGAATTCGAAAATAAGCTTAGAAGTCGAAAATAAGGTTAAAAGAAGAGTATAAGCATGCACAGTTCGTTTCATAAGTTTGAATTGAATGTATGAATTACACGCAATGAGTGTAGTTAGAAATGACATTTGGTTTAGTTATATGACAATCCTAACATACACAATCATCGTAGTGTGTTTAGAATTCGAAAATAAGCTTAGAAGTCGAAAATAAGGTTAAAAGAAGAGTATAAGCATGCACAGTTCGTTTCACAAGTTTGAATTGAATGTATGAATTACACGCAATGAGTGTGGTTAGAAATGACATTTGGTTTACTTATATGACAATACTAACATACACAATCATCGTAGTGTGTTTAGAATTCGAAAATAAGCTTAGAAGTCGAAAATAAGGTTAAAAGAAGAGTATAAGCATGCACAGTTCGTTTCATAAGTTTGAATTGAATGTATGAATTACACGCAATGAGTGTAGTTAGAAATGACATTTGGTTTAGTTATATGACAATCCTAACATACACAATCATCGTAGTGTGTTTAGAATTCGAAAATAAGCTTAGAAGTCGAAAATAAGGTTAAAAGAAGAGTATAAGCATGCACAGTTCGTTTCACAATTTTGAATTGAATGTATGAATTACACGCAATGGGTGTGGTTAGAAATGACATTTGGTTTACTTATATGACAATACTAACATACACAATCATCGTAGTGTGTTTAGAATTCGAAAATAAGCTTAAAAGAAGAGTAGAATCATGCACAGTTTGTTTCACAAGTTTGAATTGCATGTATGAATTACACGTAAAGAGTGTGGTTAGAAATGACATTTGGTTTAGTTATATGACAATCCTAACATACACAAACATCGTAGTGTGTTTCGAATTCGAAAATAAGGTTAGAAGTCGAAAATAAGGTTAAAACAAGAGGATAAGCATGCACAGTTCGTTTCACCAGTTTGAATTGAAAGTATGAATTACACGTAATGAGTGTGGTTAGAAATGACATTTGGTTTAGTTATATGACAATCCTAACATACACAATCATCGTAGTGTGTTTAGAATTCGAAAATAAGGTTAGAAGTCGAAAATAAGGTTAAAACAAGAGTATAAGCATGCACAGTTCGTTTCACCAGTTTGAATTGAAAGTATGAATTACACGTAATGAGTGTGGTTAGAAATGACATTTGGTTTAGTTATATGACAATCCTAACATACACAATCATCCTAGTGTGTTTAGAATTCGAAAATAAGCTTAGAAGTCGAAAATAAGGTTAAAAGAAGAGTATAAGCATGCACAGTTCGTTTCATAAGTTTGAATTGAATGTATGAATTACACGCAATGAGTGTAGTTAGAAATGACATTTGGTTTAGTTATATGACAATCCTAACATACACAATCATCGTAGTGTGTTTAGAATTCGAAAATAAGCTTAGAAGTCGAAAATAAGGTTAAAAGAAGAGTATAAGCATGCACAGTTCGTTTCACAAGTTTGAATTGAATGTATGAATTACACGCAATGAGTGTGGTTAGAAATGACATTTGGTTTACTTATATGACAATACTAACATACACAATCATCGTAGTGTGTTTAGAATTCGAAAATAAGCTTAGAAGTCGAAAATAAGGTTAAAAGAAGAGTATAAGCATGCACAGTTCGTTTCACAAGTTTGAATTGAATGTATGAATTACACGCAATGAGTGTGGTTAGAAATGACATTTGGTTTACTTATATGACAATACTAACATACACAATCATCGTAGTGTGTTTAGAATTCGAAAATAAGCATAAAAGAAGAGTAGAATCATGCACAGTTTGTTTCACAAGTTTGAATTGAATGTATGAATTACACGTAATGAGTGTGGTTAGAAATGACATTTGGTTTAGTTATATGACAATACTAACATAGACAATCATCGTAATGTGTTTAGAATTCGAAAATAAGTTTAAAAGAACAGTAGAATCATGCACAGTTCGTTTCACAAGTTTGAATTGAATGTATGAATTACACGCAATGAGTGTGGTTAGAAATGTTATTTGGTTTAGTTATATGACAATCCTAACATACACAATCATCGTAGTGTATTTAGAATTCGAAAATAAGCTTAGAAATCGAAAATAAGTTTAAAAGAAGAGTATAAGCATGCACAGTTCGTTTCACAAGTTTGAATTGAATGTATGAATTACACGCAATGAGTGTGGTTAGAAATGACATTTGGTTTACTTATATGACAATCCTAACATACACAATCATCGTAGTGTGTTTAGAATTCGAAAATAAGCTTAAAATCATAGTAGAATCATGCACAGTTTGTTTCACAAGTTTGAATTGAATGTATGAATTACACGCAATGAGTGTGGTTAGAAATGACATTTGGTTTAGTTATATGACAATCCTAACATACACAAACATCGTAGTGTGTTTCGAATTCGAAAATAAGCTTAGAAGTCGAAAATAAGGTTAAAAGAAGAGTATAAGCATGCACAGTTCGTTTCACAAGTTTGAATTGAATGTATGAATTACACGCAATGAGTGTGGTTAGAAATGACATTTGGTTTACTTATATGACAATCCTAACATACACAATCATCGTAGTGTGTTTAGAATTCGAAAATAAGCTTAAAATCATAGTAGAATCATGCACAGTTTGTTTCACAAGTTTGAATTGAATGTATGAATTACACGCAATGAGTGTGGTTAGAAATGACATTTGGTTTAGTTATATGACAATCCTAACATACACAATCATCGTAGTGTGTTTAGAATTCGAAAATAAGGTTAGAAGTCGAAAATAAGGTTAAAACAAGAGTATAAGCATGCACAGTTCGTTTCACCAGTTTGAATTGAAAGTATGAATTACACGTAATGAGTGTGGTTAGAAATGACATTTGGTTTAGTTATATGACAATCCTAACATACACAATCATCCTAGTGTGTTTAGAATTCGAAAATAAGCTTAGAAGTCGAAAATAAGGTTAAAAGAAGAGTATAAGCATGCACAGTTCGTTTCATAAGTTTGAATTGAATGTATGAATTACACGCAATGAGTGTAGTTAGAAATGACATTTGGTTTAGTTATATGACAATCCTAACATACACAATCATCGTAGTGTGTTTAGAATTCGAAAATAAGCTTAGAAGTCGAAAATAAGGTTAAAAGAAGAGTATAAGCATGCACAGTTCGTTTCACAATTTTGAATTGAATGTATGAATTACACGCAATGGGTGTGGTTAGAAATGACATTTGGTTTACTTATATGACAATACTAACATACACAATCATCGTAGTGTGTTTAGAATTCGAAAATAAGCTTAAAAGAAGAGTAGAATCATGCACAGTTTGTTTCACAAGTTTGAATTGAATGTATGAATTACACGTAAAGAGTGTGGTTAGAAATGACATTTGGTTTAGTTATATGACAATCCTAACATACACAAACATCGTAGTGTGTTTCGAATTCGAAAATAAGGTTAGAAGTCGAAAATAAGGTTAAAACAAGAGGATAAGCATGCACAGTTCGTTTCACCAGTTTGAATTGAAAGTATGAATTACACGTAATGAGTGTGGTTAGAAATGACATTTGGTTTAGTTATATGACAATCCTAACATACACAATCATCGTAGTGTGTTTAGAATTCGAAAATAAGGTTAGAAGTCGAAAATAAGGTTAAAACAAGAGTATAAGCATGCACAGTTCGTTTCACCAGTTTGAATTGAAAGTATGAATTACACGTAATGAGTGTGGTTAGAAATGACATTTGGTTTAGTTATATGACAATCCTAACATACACAATCATCCTAGTGTGTTTAGAATTCGAAAATAAGCTTAGAAGTCGAAAATAAGGTTAAAAGAAGAGTATAAGCATGCACAGTTCGTTTCATAAGTTTGAATTGAATGTATGAATTACACGCAATGAGTGTAGTTAGAAATGACATTTGGTTTAGTTATATGACAATCCTAACATACACAATCATCGTAGTGTGTTTAGAATTCGAAAATAAGCTTAGAAGTCGAAAATAAGGTTAAAAGAAGAGTATAAGCATGCACAGTTCGTTTCACAAGTTTGAATTGAATGTATGAATTACACGCAATGAGTGTGGTTAGAAATGACATTTGGTTTACTTATATGACAATACTAACATACACAATCATCGTAGTGTGTTTAGAATTCGAAAATAAGCTTAGAAGTCGAAAATAAGGTTAAAAGAAGAGTATAAGCATGCACAGTTCGTTTCACAAGTTTGAATTGAATGTATGAATTACACGCAATGAGTGTGGTTAGAAATGACATTTGGTTTACTTATATGACAATACTAACATACACAATCATCGTAGTGTGTTTAGAATTCGAAAATAAGCATAAAAGAAGAGTAGAATCATGCACAGTTTGTTTCACAAGTTTGAATTGAATGTATGAATTACACGTAATGAGTGTGGTTAGAAATGACATTTGGTTTAGTTATATGACAATACTAACATAGACAATCATCGTAATGTGTTTAGAATTCGAAAATAAGTTTAAAAGAACAGTAGAATCATGCACAGTTCGTTTCACAAGTTTGAATTGAATGTATGAATTACACGCAATGAGTGTGGTTAGAAATGTTATTTGGTTTAGTTATATGACAATCCTAACATACACAATCATCGTAGTGTATTTAGAATTCGAAAATAAGCTTAGAAATCGAAAATAAGTTTAAAAGAAGAGTATAAGCATGCACAGTTCGTTTCACAAGTTTGAATTGAATGTATGAATTACACGCAATGAGTGTGGTTAGAAATGACATTTGGTTTACTTATATGACAATCCTAACATACACAATCATCGTAGTGTGTTTAGAATTCGAAAATAAGCTTAAAATCATAGTAGAATCATGCACAGTTTGTTTCACAAGTTTGAATTGAATGTATGAATTACACGCAATGAGTGTGGTTAGAAATGACATTTGGTTTAGTTATATGACAATCCTAACATACACAAACATCGTAGTGTGTTTCGAATTCGAAAATAAGCTTAGAAGTCGAAAATAAGGTTAAAAGAAGAGTATAAGCATGCACAGTTCGTTTCACAAGTTTGAATTGAATGTATGAATTACACGCAATGAGTGTGGTTAGAAATGACATTTGGTTTACTTATATGACAATCCTAACATACACAATCATCGTAGTGTGTTTAGAATTCGAAAATAAGCTTAAAATCATAGTAGAATCATGCACAGTTTGTTTCACAAGTTTGAATTGAATGTATGAATTACACGCAATGAGTGTGGTTAGAAATGACATTTGGTTTAGTTATATGACAATCCTAACATACACAATCATCGTAGTGTGTTTAGAATTCGAAAATAAGGTTAGAAGTCGAAAATAAGGTTAAAACAAGAGTATAAGCATGCACAGTTCGTTTCACCAGTTTGAATTGAAAGTATGAATTACACGTAATGAGTGTGGTTAGAAATGACATTTGGTTTAGTTATATGACAATCCTAACATACACAATCATCCTAGTGTGTTTAGAATTCGAAAATAAGCTTAGAAGTCGAAAATAAGGTTAAAAGAAGAGTATAAGCATGCACAGTTCGTTTCATAAGTTTGAATTGAATGTATGAATTACACGCAATGAGTGTAGTTAGAAATGACATTTGGTTTAGTTATATGACAATCCTAACATACACAATCATCGTAGTGTGTTTAGAATTCGAAAATAAGCTTAGAAGTCGAAAATAAGGTTAAAAGAAGAGTATAAGCATGCACAGTTCGTTTCACAATTTTGAATTGAATGTATGAATTACACGCAATGGGTGTGGTTAGAAATGACATTTGGTTTACTTATATGACAATACTAACATACACAATCATCGTAGTGTGTTTAGAATTCGAAAATAAGCTTAAAAGAAGAGTAGAATCATGCACAGTTTGTTTCACAAGTTTGAATTGAATGTATGAATTACACGTAAAGAGTGTGGTTAGAAATGACATTTGGTTTAGTTATATGACAATCCTAACATACACAAACATCGTAGTGTGTTTCGAATTCGAAAATAAGGTTAGAAGTCGAAAATAAGGTTAAAACAAGAGGATAAGCATGCACAGTTCGTTTCACCAGTTTGAATTGAAAGTATGAATTACACGTAATGAGTGTGGTTAGAAATGACATTTGGTTTAGTTATATGACAATCCTAACATACACAATCATCGTAGTGTGTTTAGAATTCGAAAATAAGGTTAGAAGTCGAAAATAAGGTTAAAACAAGAGGATAAGCATGCACAGTTCGTTTCACCAGTTTGAATTGAAAGTATGAATTACACGTAATGAGTGTGGTTAGAAATGACATTTGGTTTAGTTATATGACAATCCTAACATACACAATCATCCTAGTGTGTTTAGAATTCGAAAATAAGCTTAGAAGTCGAAAATAAGGTTAAAAGAAGAGTATAAGCATGCACAGTTTGTTTCATAAGTTTGAATTGAATGTATGAATTACACGCAATGAGTGTAGTTAGAAATGACATTTGGTTTAGTTATATGACAATCCTAACATACACAATCATCGTAGTGTGTTTAGAATTCGAAAATAAGCTTAGAAGTCGAAAATAAGGTTAAAAGAAGAGTATAAGCATGCACAGTTCGTTTCACAAGTTTGAATTGAATGTATGAATTACACGCAATGAGTGTGGTTAGAAATGACATTTGGTTTACTTATATGACAATACTAACATACACAATCATCGTAGTGTGTTTAGAATTCGAAAATAAGCATAAAAGAAGAGTAGAATCATGCACAGTTTGTTTCACAAGTTTGAATTGAATGTATGAATTACACGTAATGAGTGTGGTTAGAAATGACATTTGGTTTAGTTATATGACAATACTAACATAGACAATCATCGTAATGTGTTTAGAATTCGAAAATAAGTTTAAAAGAACAGTAGAATCATGCACAGTTCGTTTCACAAGTTTGAATTGAATGTATGAATTACACGCAATGAGTGTGGTTAGAAATGTTATTTGGTTTAGTTATATGACAATCCTAACATACACAATCATCGTAGTGTATTTAGAATTCGAAAATAAGCTTAGAAATCGAAAATAAGTTTAAAAGAAGAGTATAAGCATGCACAGTTCGTTTCACAAGTTTGAATTGAATGTATGAATTACACGCAATGAGTGTGGTTAGAAATGACATTTGGTTTACTTATATGACAATCCTAACATACACAATCATCGTAGTGTGTTTAGAATTCGAAAATAAGCTTAAAATCATAGTAGAATCATGCACAGTTTGTTTCACAAGTTTGAATTGAATGTATGAATTACACGCAATGAGTGTGGTTAGAAATGACATTTGGTTTAGTTATATGACAATCCTAACATACACAAACATCGTAGTGTGTTTCGAATTCGAAAATAAGCTTAGAAGTCGAAAATAAGGTTAAAAGAAGAGTATAAGCATGCACAGTTCGTTTCACAAGTTTGAATTGAATGTATGAATTACACGCAATGAGTGTGGTTAGAAATGACATTTGGTTTACTTATATGACAATACTAACATACACAATCATCGTAGTGTGTTTAGAATTCGAAAATAAGCTTAAAAGAAGAGTAGAATCATGCACAGTTTGTTTCACAAGTTTGAATTGAATGTATGAATTACACGTAAAGAGTGTGGTTAGAAATGACATTTGGTTTAGTTATATGACAATCCTAACATACACAATCATCGTAGTGTGTTTAGAATTCGAAAATAAGGTTAGAAGTCGAAAATAAGGTTAAAACAAGAGTATAAGCATGCACAGTTCGTTTCACCAGTTTGAATTGAAAGTATGAATTACACGTAATGAGTGTGGTTAGAAATGACATTTGGTTTAGTTATATGACAATCCTAACATACACAATCATCCTAGTGTGTTTAGAATTCGAAAATAAGCTTAGAAGTCGAAAATAAGGTTAAAAGAAGAGTATAAGCATGCACAGTTCGTTTCATAAGTTTGAATTGAATGTATGAATTACACGCAATGAGTGTAGTTAGAAATGACATTTGGTTTAGTTATATGACAATCCTAACATACACAATCATCGTAGTGTGTTTAGAATTCGAAAATAAGCTTAGAAGTCGAAAATAAGGTTAAAAGAAGAGTATAAGCATGCACAGTTCGTTTCACAAGTTTGAATTGAATGTATGAATTACACGCAATGAGTGTGGTTAGAAATGACATTTGGTTTACTTATATGACAATACTAACATACACAATCATCGTAGTGTGTTTAGAATTCGAAAATAAGGTTAGAAGTCGAAAATAAGGTTAAAACAAGAGTATAAGCATGCACAGTTCGTTTCACCAGTTTGAATTGAAAGTATGAATTACACGTAATGAGTGTGGTTAGAAATGACATTTGGTTTAGTTATATGACAATCCTAACATACACAATCATCCTAGTGTGTTTAGAATTCGAAAATAAGCTTAGAAGTCGAAAATAAGGTTAAAAGAAGAGTATAAGCATGCACAGTTCGTTTCATAAGTTTGAATTGAATGTATGAATTACACGCAATGAGTGTAGTTAGAAATGACATTTGGTTTAGTTATATGACAATCCTAACATACACAATCATCGTAGTGTGTTTAGAATTCGAAAATAAGCTTAGAAGTCGAAAATAAGGTTAAAAGAAGAGTATAAGCATGCACAGTTCGTTTCACAAGTTTGAATTGAATGTATGAATTACACGCAATGAGTGTGGTTAGAAATGACATTTGGTTTACTTATATGACAATCCTAACATACACAATCATCGTAGTGTGTTTAGAATTCGAAAATAAGCTTAAAATCATAGTAGAATCATGCACAGTTTGTTTCACAAGTTTGAATTGAATGTATGAATTACACGCAATGAGTGTGGTTAGAAATGACATTTGGTTTAGTTATATGACAATCCTAACATACACAATCATCGTAGTGTGTTTAGAATTCGAAAATAAGGTTAGAAGTCGAAAATAAGGTTAAAACAAGAGTATAAGCATGCACAGTTCGTTTCACCAGTTTGAATTGAAAGTATGAATTACACGTAATGAGTGTGGTTAGAAATGACATTTGGTTTAGTTATATGACAATCCTAACATACACAATCATCCTAGTGTGTTTAGAATTCGAAAATAAGCTTAGAAGTCGAAAATAAGGTTAAAAGAAGAGTATAAGCATGCACAGTTCGTTTCATAAGTTTGAATTGAATGTATGAATTACACGCAATGAGTGTAGTTAGAAATGACATTTGGTTTAGTTATATGACAATCCTAACATACACAATCATCGTAGTGTGTTTAGAATTCGAAAATAAGCTTAGAAGTCGAAAATAAGGTTAAAAGAAGAGTATAAGCATGCACAGTTCGTTTCACAATTTTGAATTGAATGTATGAATTACACGCAATGGGTGTGGTTAGAAATGACATTTGGTTTACTTATATGACAATACTAACATACACAATCATCGTAGTGTGTTTAGAATTCGAAAATAAGCTTAAAAGAAGAGTAGAATCATGCACAGTTTGTTTCACAAGTTTGAATTGAATGTATGAATTACACGTAAAGAGTGTGGTTAGAAATGACATTTGGTTTAGTTATATGACAATCCTAACATACACAAACATCGTAGTGTGTTTCGAATTCGAAAATAAGGTTAGAAGTCGAAAATAAGGTTAAAACAAGAGGATAAGCATGCACAGTTCGTTTCACCAGTTTGAATTGAAAGTATGAATTACACGTAATGAGTGTGGTTAGAAATGACATTTGGTTTAGTTATATGACAATCCTAACATACACAATCATCGTAGTGTGTTTAGAATTCGAAAATAAGGTTAGAAGTCGAAAATAAGGTTAAAACAAGAGGATAAGCATGCACAGTTCGTTTCACCAGTTTGAATTGAAAGTATGAATTACACGTAATGAGTGTGGTTAGAAATGACATTTGGTTTAGTTATATGACAATCCTAACATACACAATCATCCTAGTGTGTTTAGAATTCGAAAATAAGCTTAGAAGTCGAAAATAAGGTTAAAAGAAGAGTATAAGCATGCACAGTTTGTTTCATAAGTTTGAATTGAATGTATGAATTACACGCAATGAGTGTAGTTAGAAATGACATTTGGTTTAGTTATATGACAATCCTAACATACACAATCATCGTAGTGTGTTTAGAATTCGAAAATAAGCTTAGAAGTCGAAAATAAGGTTAAAAGAAGAGTATAAGCATGCACAGTTCGTTTCACAAGTTTGAATTGAATGTATGAATTACACGCAATGAGTGTGGTTAGATATGACATTTGGTTTACTTATATGACAATACTAACATACACAATCATCGTAGTGTGTTTAGAATTCGAAAATAAGCATAAAAGAAGAGTAGAATCATGCACAGTTTGTTTCACAAGTTTGAATTGAATGTATGAATTACACGTAATGAGTGTGGTTAGAAATGACATTTGGTTTAGTTATATGACAATACTAACATAGACAATCATCGTAATGTGTTTAGAATTCGAAAATAAGTTTAAAAGAACAGTAGAATCATGCACAGTTCGTTTCACAAGTTTGAATTGAATGTATGAATTACACGCAATGAGTGTGGTTAGAAATGTTATTTGGTTTAGTTATATGACAATCCTAACATACACAATCATCGTAGTGTATTTAGAATTCGAAAATAAGCTTAGAAATCGAAAATAAGTTTAAAAGAAGAGTATAAGCATGCACAGTTCGTTTCACAAGTTTGAATTGAATGTATGAATTACACGCAATGAGTGTGGTTAGAAATGACATTTGGTTTACTTATATGACAATCCTAACATACACAATCATCGTAGTGTGTTTAGAATTCGAAAATAAGCTTAAAATCATAGTAGAATCATGCACAGTTTGTTTCACAAGTTTGAATTGAATGTATGAATTACACGCAATGAGTGTGGTTAGAAATGACATTTGGTTTAGTTATATGACAATCCTAACATACACAAACATCGTAGTGTGTTTCGAATTCGAAAATAAGCTTAGAAGTCGAAAATAAGGTTAAAAGAAGAGTATAAGCATGCACAGTTCGTTTCACAAGTTTGAATTGAATGTATGAATTACACGCAATGAGTGTGGTTAGAAATGACATTTGGTTTACTTATATGACAATACTAACATACACAATCATCGTAGTGTGTTTAGAATTCGAAAATAAGCTTAAAAGAAGAGTAGAATCATGCACAGTTTGTTTCACAAGTTTGAATTGAATGTATGAATTACACGTAAAGAGTGTGGTTAGAAATGACATTTGGTTTAGTTATATGACAATCCTAACATACACAATCATCGTAGTGTGTTTAGAATTCGAAAATAAGGTTAGAAGTCGAAAATAAGGTTAAAACAAGAGTATAAGCATGCACAGTTCGTTTCACCAGTTTGAATTGAAAGTATGAATTACACGTAATGAGTGTGGTTAGAAATGACATTTGGTTTAGTTATATGACAATCCTAACATACACAATCATCCTAGTGTGTTTAGAATTCGAAAATAAGCTTAGAAGTCGAAAATAAGGTTAAAAGAAGAGTATAAGCATGCACAGTTCGTTTCATAAGTTTGAATTGAATGTATGAATTACACGCAATGAGTGTAGTTAGAAATGACATTTGGTTTAGTTATATGACAATCCTAACATACACAATCATCGTAGTGTGTTTAGAATTCGAAAATAAGCTTAGAAGTCGAAAATAAGGTTAAAAGAAGAGTATAAGCATGCACAGTTCGTTTCACAAGTTTGAATTGAATGTATGAATTACACGCAATGAGTGTGGTTAGAAATGACATTTGGTTTACTTATATGACAATACTAACATACACAATCATCGTAGTGTGTTTAGAATTCGAAAATAAGGTTAGAAGTCGAAAATAAGGTTAAAACAAGAGTATAAGCATGCACAGTTCGTTTCACCAGTTTGAATTGAAAGTATGAATTACACGTAATGAGTGTGGTTAGAAATGACATTTGGTTTAGTTATATGACAATCCTAACATACACAATCATCCTAGTGTGTTTAGAATTCGAAAATAAGCTTAGAAGTCGAAAATAAGGTTAAAAGAAGAGTATAAGCATGCACAGTTCGTTTCATAAGTTTGAATTGAATGTATGAATTACACGCAATGAGTGTAGTTAGAAATGACATTTGGTTTAGTTATATGACAATCCTAACATACACAATCATCGTAGTGTGTTTAGAATTCGAAAATAAGCTTAGAAGTCGAAAATAAGGTTAAAAGAAGAGTATAAGCATGCACAGTTCGTTTCACAAGTTTGAATTGTATGTATGAATTACACGCAATGAGTGTGGTTAGAAATGACATTTGGTTTACTTATATGACAATACTAACATACACAATCATCGTAGTGTGTTTAGAATTCGAAAATAAGCATAAAAGAAGAGTAGAATCATGCACAGTTTGTTTCACAAGTTTGAATTGAATGTATGAATTACACGTAATGAGTGTGGTTAGAAATGACATTTGGTTTAGTTATATGACAATACTAACATAGACAATCATCGTAATGTGTTTAGAATTCGAAAATAAGTTTAAAAGAACAGTAGAATCATGCACAGTTCGTTTCACAAGTTTGAATTGAATGTATGAATTACACGCAATGAGTGTGGTTAGAAATGTTATTTGGTTTAGTTATATGACAATCCTAACATACACAATCATCGTAGTGTATTTAGAATTCGAAAATAAGCTTAGAAATCGAAAATAAGTTTAAAAGAAGAGTATAAGCATGCACAGTTCGTTTCACAAGTTTGAATTGAATGTATGAATTACACGCAATGAGTGTGGTTAGAAATGACATTTGGTTTACTTATATGACAATCCTAACATACACAATCATCGTAGTGTGTTTAGAATTCGAAAATAAGCTTAAAATCATAGTAGAATCATGCACAGTTTGTTTCACAAGTTTGAATTGAATGTATGAATTACACGCAATGAGTGTGGTTAGAAATGACATTTGGTTTAGTTATATGACAATCCTAACATACACAAACATCGTAGTGTGTTTCGAATTCGAAAATAAGCTTAGAAGTCGAAAATAAGGTTAAAAGAAGAGTATAAGCATGCACAGTTCGTTTCACAAGTTTGAATTGAATGTATGAATTACACGCAATGAGTGTGGTTAGAAATGACATTTGGTTTACTTATATGACAATACTAACATACACAATCATCGTAGTGTGTTTAGAATTCGAAAATAAGCTTAAAAGAAGAGTAGAATCATGCACAGTTTGTTTCACAAGTTTGAATTGAATGTATGAATTACACGTAAAGAGTGTGGTTAGAAATGACATTTGGTTTAGTTATATGACAATCCTAACATACACAATCATCGTAGTGTGTTTAGAATTCGAAAATAAGGTTAGAAGTCGAAAATAAGGTTAAAACAAGAGTATAAGCATGCACAGTTCGTTTCACCAGTTTGAATTGAAAGTATGAATTACACGTAATGAGTGTGGTTAGAAATGACATTTGGTTTAGTTATATGACAATCCTAACATACACAATCATCCTAGTGTGTTTAGAATTCGAAAATAAGCTTAGAAGTCGAAAATAAGGTTAAAAGAAGAGTATAAGCATGCACAGTTCGTTTCATAAGTTTGAATTGAATGTATGAATTACACGCAATGAGTGTAGTTAGAAATGACATTTGGTTTAGTTATATGACAATCCTAACATACACAATCATCGTAGTGTGTTTAGAATTCGAAAATAAGCTTAGAAGTCGAAAATAAGGTTAAAAGAAGAGTATAAGCATGCACAGTTCGTTTCACAAGTTTGAATTGAATGTATGAATTACACGCAATGAGTGTGGTTAGAAATGACATTTGGTTTACTTATATGACAATACTAACATACACAATCATCGTAGTGTGTTTAGAATTCGAAAATAAGCTTAAAAGAAGAGTAGAATCATGCACAGTTTGTTTCACAAGTTTGAATTGAATGTATGAATTACACGTAAAGAGTGTGGTTAGAAATGACATTTGGTTTAGTTATATGACAATCCTAACATACACAATCATCGTAGTGTGTTTAGAATTCGAAAATAAGGTTAGAAGTCGAAAATAAGGTTAAAACAAGAGTATAAGCATGCACAGTTCGTTTCACCAGTTTGAATTGAAAGTATGAATTACACGTAATGAGTGTGGTTAGAAATGACATTTGGTTTAGTTATATGACAATCCTAACATACACAATCATCCTAGTGTGTTTAGAATTCGAAAATAAGCTTAGAAGTCGAAAATAAGGTTAAAAGAAGAGTATAAGCATGCACAGTTCGTTTCATAAGTTTGAATTGAATGTATGAATTACACGCAATGAGTGTAGTTAGAAATGACATTTGGTTTAGTTATATGACAATCCTAACATACACAATCATCGTAGTGTGTTTAGAATTCGAAAATAAGCTTAGAAGTCGAAAATAAGGTTAAAAGAAGAGTATAAGCATGCACAGTTCGTTTCACAAGTTTGAATTGTATGTATGAATTACACGCAATGAGTGTGGTTAGAAATGACATTTGGTTTACTTATATGACAATACTAACATACACAATCATCGTAGTGTGTTTAGAATTCGAAAATAAGCATAAAAGAAGAGTAGAATCATGCACAGTTTGTTTCACAAGTTTGAATTGAATGTATGAATTACACGTAATGAGTGTGGTTAGAAATGACATTTGGTTTAGTTATATGACAATACTAACATAGACAATCATCGTAATGTGTTTAGAATTCGAAAATAAGTTTAAAAGAACAGTAGAATCATGCACAGTTCGTTTCACAAGTTTGAATTGAATGTATGAATTACACGCAATGAGTGTGGTTAGAAATGTTATTTGGTTTAGTTATATGACAATCCTAACATACACAATCATCGTAGTGTATTTAGAATTCGAAAATAAGCTTAGAAATCGAAAATAAGTTTAAAAGAAGAGTATAAGCATGCACAGTTCGTTTCACAAGTTTGAATTGAATGTATGAATTACACGCAATGAGTGTGGTTAGAAATGACATTTGGTTTACTTATATGACAATCCTAACATACACAATCATCGTAGTGTGTTTAGAATTCGAAAATAAGCTTAAAATCATAGTAGAATCATGCACAGTTTGTTTCACAAGTTTGAATTGAATGTATGAATTACACGCAATGAGTGTGGTTAGAAATGACATTTGGTTTAGTTATATGACAATCCTAACATACACAAACATCGTAGTGTGTTTCGAATTCGAAAATAAGCTTAGAAGTCGAAAATAAGGTTAAAAGAAGAGTATAAGCATGCACAGTTCGTTTCACAAGTTTGAATTGAATGTATGAATTACACGCAATGAGTGTGGTTAGAAATGACATTTGGTTTACTTATATGACAATACTAACATACACAATCATCGTAGTGTGTTTAGAATTCGAAAATAAGCTTAAAAGAAGAGTAGAATCATGCACAGTTTGTTTCACAAGTTTGAATTGAATGTATGAATTACACGTAAAGAGTGTGGTTAGAAATGACATTTGGTTTAGTTATATGACAATCCTAACATACACAATCATCGTAGTGTGTTTAGAATTCGAAAATAAGGTTAGAAGTCGAAAATAAGGTTAAAACAAGAGTATAAGCATGCACAGTTCGTTTCACCAGTTTGAATTGAAAGTATGAATTACACGTAATGAGTGTGGTTAGAAATGACATTTGGTTTAGTTATATGACAATCCTAACATACACAATCATCCTAGTGTGTTTAGAATTCGAAAATAAGCTTAGAAGTCGAAAATAAGGTTAAAAGAAGAGTATAAGCATGCACAGTTCGTTTCATAAGTTTGAATTGAATGTATGAATTACACGCAATGAGTGTAGTTAGAAATGACATTTGGTTTAGTTATATGACAATCCTAACCCGTAGTGTGTTTAGAATTCGAAAATAAGCTTAGAAGTCGAAAATAAGGTTAAAAGAAGAGTATAAGCATGCACAGTTCGTTTCACAAGTTTGAATTGAATGTATGAATTACACGCAATGGGTGTGGTTAGAAATGACATTTGGTTTACTTATATGACAATACTAACATACACAATCATCGTAGTGTGTTTAGAATTCGAAAATAAGCTTAAAAGAAGAGTAGAATCATGCACAGTTTGTTTCACAAGTTTGAATTGAATGTATGAATTACACGTAAAGAGTGTGGTTAGAAATGACATTTGGTTTAGTTATATGACAATCCTAACATACACAATCATCGTAGTGTGTTTAGAATTCGAAAATAAGGTTAGAAGTCGAAAATAAGGTTAAAACAAGAGTATAAGCATGCACAGTTCGTTTCACCCGTTTGAATTGAAAGTATGAATTACACGTAATGAGTGTGGTTAGAAATGACATTTGGTTTAGTTATATGACAATCCTAACATACACAATCATCCTAGTGTGTTTAGAATTCGAAAATAAGCTTAGAAGTCGAAAATAAGGTTAAAAGAAGAGTATAAGCATGCACAGTTCGTTTCATAAGTTTGAATTGAATGTATGAATTACACGCAATGAGTGTAGTTAGAAATGACATTTGGTTTAGTTATATGACAATCCTAACATACACAATCATCGTAGTGTGTTTAGAATTCGAAAATAAGCTTAGAAGTCGAAAATAAGGTTAAAAGAAGAGTATAAGCATGCACAGTTCGTTTCGCAAGTTTGAATTGAATGTATGAATTACACGCAATGAGTGTGGTTAGAAATGACATTTGGTTTACTTATATGACAATACTAACATACACAATCATCGTAGTGTGTTTAGAATTCGAAAATAAGCTTAAAAGAAGAGTAGAATCATGCACAGTTTGTTTCACAAGTTTGAATTGAATGTATGAATTACACGTAAAGAGTGTGGTTAGAAATGACATTTGGTTTAGTTATATGACAATCCTAACATACACAATCATCGTAGTGTGTTTAGAATTCGAAAATAAGCATAAAAGAAGAGTAGAATCATGCACAGTTTGTTTCACAAGTTTGAATTGAATGTATGAATTACACGTAATGAGTGTGGTTAGAAATGACATTTGGTTTAGTTATATGACAATACTAACATAGACAATCATCGTAATGTGTTTAGAATTCGAAAATAAGTTTAAAAGAACAGTAGAATCATGCACAGTTCGTTTCACAAGTTTGAATTGAATGTATGAATTACACGCAATGAGTGTGGTTAGAAATGTTATTTGGTTTAGTTATATGACAATCCTAACATACACAATCATCGTAGTGTATTTAGAATTCGAAAATAAGCTTAGAAGTCGAAAATAAGGTTAAAAGAAGAGTATAAGCATGCACAGTTCGTTTCACAAGTTTGAATTGAATGTATGAATTACACGCAATGAGTGTGGTTAGAAATGACATTTGGTTTACTTATATGACAATACTAACATACACAATCATCGTAGTGTGTTTAGAATTCGAAAATAAGCATAAAAGAAGAGTAGAATCATGCACAGTTTGTTTCACAAGTTTGAATTGAATGTATGAATTACACGTAATGAGTGTGGTTAGAAATGACATTTGGTTTAGTTATATGACAATACTAACATAGACAATCATCGTAATGTGTTTAGAATTCGAAAATAAGTTTAAAAGAACAGTAGAATCATGCACAGTTCGTTTCACAAGTTTGAATTGAATGTATGAATTACACGCAATGAGTGTGGTTAGAAATGTTATTTGGTTTAGTTATATGACAATCCTAACATACACAATCATCGTAGTGTATTTAGAATTCGAAAATAAGCTTAGAAATCGAAAATAAGTTTAAAAGAAGAGTATAAGCATGCACAGTTCGTTTCACAAGTTTGAATTGAATGTATGAATTACACGCAATGAGTGTGGTTAGAAATGACATTTGGTTTACTTATATGACAATCCTAACATACACAATCATCGTAGTGTGTTTAGAATTCGAAAATAAGCTTAAAATCATAGTAGAATCATGCACAGTTTGTTTCACAAGTTTGAATTGAATGTATGAATTACACGCAATGAGTGTGGTTAGAAATGACATTTGGTTTAGTTATATGACAATCCTAACATACACAAACATCGTAGTGTGTTTCGAATTCGAAAATAAGCTTAGAAGTCGAAAATAAGGTTAAAAGAAGAGTATAAGCATGCACAGTTCGTTTCACAAGTTTGAATTGAATGTATGAATTACACGCAATGAGTGTGGTTAGAAATGACATTTGGTTTACTTATATGACAATACTAACATACACAATCATCGTAGTGTGTTTAGAATTCGAAAATAAGCTTAAAAGAAGAGTAGAATCATGCACAGTTTGTTTCACAAGTTTGAATTGAATGTATGAATTACACGTAAAGAGTGTGGTTAGAAATGACATTTGGTTTAGTTATATGACAATCCTAACATACACAATCATCGTAGTGTGTTTAGAATTCGAAAATAAGGTTAGAAGTCGAAAATAAGGTTAAAACAAGAGTATAAGCATGCACAGTTCGTTTCACCAGTTTGAATTGAAAGTATGAATTACACGTAATGAGTGTGGTTAGAAATGACATTTGGTTTAGTTATATGACAATCCTAACATACACAATCATCCTAGTGTGTTTAGAATTCGAAAATAAGCTTAGAAGTCGAAAATAAGGTTAAAAGAAGAGTATAAGCATGCACAGTTCGTTTCATAAGTTTGAATTGAATGTATGAATTACACGCAATGAGTGTAGTTAGAAATGACATTTGGTTTAGTTATATGACAATCCTAACATACACAATCATCGTAGTGTGTTTAGAATTCGAAAATAAGCTTAGAAGTCGAAAATAAGGTTAAAAGAAGAGTATAAGCATGCACAGTTCGTTTCACAAGTTTGAATTGAATGTATGAATTACACGCAATGAGTGTGGTTAGAAATGACATTTGGTTTACTTATATGACAATACTAACATACACAATCATCGTAGTGTGTTTAGAATTCGAAAATAAGCTTAAAAGAAGAGTAGAATCATGCACAGTTTGTTTCACAAGTTTGAATTGAATGTATGAATTACACGTAAAGAGTGTGGTTAGAAATGACATTTGGTTTAGTTATATGACAATCCTAACATACACAATCATCGTAGTGTGTTTAGAATTCGAAAATAAGGTTAGAAGTCGAAAATAAGGTTAAAACAAGAGTATAAGCATGCACAGTTCGTTTCACCCGTTTGAATTGAAAGTATGAATTACACGTAATGAGTGTGGTTAGAAATGACATTTGGTTTAGTTATATGACAATCCTAACATACACAATCATCCTAGTGTGTTTAGAATTCGAAAATAAGCTTAGAAGTCGAAAATAAGGTTAAAAGAAGAGTATAAGCATGCACAGTTCGTTTCATAAGTTTGAATTGAATGTATGAATTACACGCAATGAGTGTAGTTAGAAATGACATTTGGTTTAGTTATATGACAATCCTAACATACACAATCATCGTAGTGTGTTTAGAATTCGAAAATAAGCTTAGAAGTCGAAAATAAGGTTAAAAGAAGAGTATAAGCATGCACAGTTCGTTTCGCAAGTTTGAATTGAATGTATGAATTACACGCAATGAGTGTGGTTAGAAATGACATTTGGTTTACTTATATGACAATACTAACATACACAATCATCGTAGTGTGTTTAGAATTCGAAAATAAGCTTAAAAGAAGAGTAGAATCATGCACAGTTTGTTTCACAAGTTTGAATTGAATGTATGAATTACACGTAAAGAGTGTGGTTAGAAATGACATTTGGTTTAGTTATATGACAATCCTAACATACACAATCATCGTAGTGTGTTTAGAATTCGAAAATAAGCATAAAAGAAGAGTAGAATCATGCACAGTTTGTTTCACAAGTTTGAATTGAATGTATGAATTACACGTAATGAGTGTGGTTAGAAATGACATTTGGTTTAGTTATATGACAATACTAACATAGACAATCATCGTAATGTGTTTAGAATTCGAAAATAAGTTTAAAAGAACAGTAGAATCATGCACAGTTCGTTTCACAAGTTTGAATTGAATGTATGAATTACACGCAATGAGTGTGGTTAGAAATGTTATTTGGTTTAGTTATATGACAATCCTAACATACACAATCATCGTAGTGTATTTAGAATTCGAAAATAAGCTTAGAAGTCGAAAATAAGGTTAAAAGAAGAGTATAAGCATGCACAGTTCGTTTCACAAGTTTGAATTGAATGTATGAATTACACGCAATGAGTGTGGTTAGAAATGACATTTGGTTTACTTATATGACAATACTAACATACACAATCATCGTAGTGTGTTTAGAATTCGAAAATAAGCATAAAAGAAGAGTAGAATCATGCACAGTTTGTTTCACAAGTTTGAATTGAATGTATGAATTACACGTAATGAGTGTGGTTAGAAATGACATTTGGTTTAGTTATATGACAATACTAACATAGACAATCATCGTAATGTGTTTAGAATTCGAAAATAAGTTTAAAAGAACAGTAGAATCATGCACAGTTCGTTTCACAAGTTTGAATTGAATGTATGAATTACACGCAATGAGTGTGGTTAGAAATGTTATTTGGTTTAGTTATATGACAATCCTAACATACACAATCATCGTAGTGTATTTAGAATTCGAAAATAAGCTTAGAAATCGAAAATAAGTTTAAAAGAAGAGTATAAGCATGCACAGTTCGTTTCACAAGTTTGAATTGAATGTATGAATTACACGCAATGAGTGTGGTTAGAAATGACATTTGGTTTACTTATATGACAATCCTAACATACACAATCATCGTAGTGTGTTTAGAATTCGAAAATAAGCTTAAAATCATAGTAGAATCATGCACAGTTTGTTTCACAAGTTTGAATTGAATGTATGAATTACACGCAATGAGTGTGGTTAGAAATGACATTTGGTTTAGTTATATGACAATCCTAACATACACAAACATCGTAGTGTGTTTCGAATTCGAAAATAAGCTTAGAAGTCGAAAATAAGGTTAAAAGAAGAGTATAAGCATGCACAGTTCGTTTCACAAGTTTGAATTGAATGTATGAATTACACGCAATGAGTGTGGTTAGAAATGACATTTGGTTTACTTATATGACAATACTAACATACACAATCATCGTAGTGTGTTTAGAATTCGAAAATAAGCTTAAAAGAAGAGTAGAATCATGCACAGTTTGTTTCACAAGTTTGAATTGAATGTATGAATTACACGTAAAGAGTGTGGTTAGAAATGACATTTGGTTTAGTTATATGACAATCCTAACATACACAATCATCGTAGTGTGTTTAGAATTCGAAAATAAGGTTAGAAGTCGAAAATAAGGTTAAAACAAGAGTATAAGCATGCACAGTTCGTTTCACCAGTTTGAATTGAAAGTATGAATTACACGTAATGAGTGTGGTTAGAAATGACATTTGGTTTAGTTATATGACAATCCTAACATACACAATCATCCTAGTGTGTTTAGAATTCGAAAATAAGCTTAGAAGTCGAAAATAAGGTTAAAAGAAGAGTATAAGCATGCACAGTTCGTTTCATAAGTTTGAATTGAATGTATGAATTACACGCAATGAGTGTAGTTAGAAATGACATTTGGTTTAGTTATATGACAATCCTAACATACACAATCATCGTAGTGTGTTTAGAATTCGAAAATAAGCTTAGAAGTCGAAAATAAGGTTAAAAGAAGAGTATAAGCATGCACAGTTCGTTTCACAAGTTTGAATTGAATGTATGAATTACACGCAATGAGTGTGGTTAGAAATGACATTTGGTTTACTTATATGACAATACTAACATACACAATCATCGTAGTGTGTTTAGAATTCGAAAATAAGCTTAAAAGAAGAGTAGAATCATGCACAGTTTGTTTCACAAGTTTGAATTGAATGTATGAATTACACGTAAAGAGTGTGGTTAGAAATGACATTTGGTTTAGTTATATGACAATACTAACATAGAAAATCATCGTAATGTGTTTAGAATTCGAAAATAAGTTTAAAAGAACAGTAGAATCATGCACAGTTCGTTTCACAAGTTTGAATTGAATGTATGAATTACACGCAATGAGTGTTTTTAGAAATGTTATTTGGTTTAGTTATATGACAATCCTAACATACACAATCATCGTAGTGTATTTAGAATTCGAAAATAAGCTTAGAAATCGAAAATAAGTTTAAAAGAAGAGGATAAGCATGCACAGTTCGTTTCACAAGTTTGAATTGAATGTATGAATTACACGCAATGAGTGTGGTTAGAAATGACATTTGGTTTACTTATATGACAATCCTAACATACACAATCATCGTAGTGTGTTTAGAATTCGAAAATAAGCTTAAAATCATAGTAGAATCATGCACAGTTTGTTTCACAAGTTTGAATTGAATGTATGAATTACACGCAATGAGTGTGGTTAGAAATGACATTTGGTTTAGTTATATGACAATCCTAACATACACAAACATCGTAGTGTGTTTCGAATTCGAAAATAAGCTTAGAAGTCGAAAATAAGGTTAAAAGAAGAGTATAAGCATGCACAGTTCGTTTCACAAGTTTGAATTGAATGTATGAATTACACGCAATGAGTGTGGTTAGAAATGACATTTGGTTTACTTATATGACAATACTAACATACACAATCATCGTAGTGTGTTTAGAATTCGAAAATAAGCTTAAAAGAAGAGTAGAATCATGCACAGTTTGTTTCACAAGTTTGAATTGAATGTATGAATTACACGTAAAGAGTGTGGTTAGAAATGACATTTGGTTTAGTTATATGACAATCCTAACATACACAATCATCGTAGTGTGTTTAGAATTCGAAAATAAGGTTAGAAGTCGAAAATAAGGTTAAAACAAGAGTATAAGCATGCACAGTTCGTTTCACCAGTTTGAATTGAAAGTATGAATTACACGTAATGAGTGTGGTTAGAAATGACATTTGGTTTAGTTATATGACAATCCTAACATACACAATCATCCTAGTGTGTTTAGAATTCGAAAATAAGCTTAGAAGTCGAAAATAAGGTTAAAAGAAGAGTATAAGCATGCACAATTCGTTTCACAAGTTTGAATTGAATGTATGAATTACACGCAATGACTGTGGTTAGAAATGACATTTGGTTTACTTATATGACAATACTAACATACACAATCATCGTAGTGTGTTTAGAATTCGAAAATAAGCTTAAAAGAAGAGTAGAATCATGCACAGTTTGTTTCACAAGTTTGAATTGAATGTATGAATTACACGTAATGAGTGTGGTTAGAAATGACATTTGGTTTAGTTATATGACAATACTAACATAGACAATCATCGTAATGTGTTTAGAATTCGAAAATAAGTTTAAAAGAAGAGTAGAATCATGCACAGTTCGTTTCACAAGTTTGAATTGAATGTATGAATTACACGCAATGAGTGTGGTTAGAAATGTTATTTGGTTTAGTTATATGACAATCCTAACATACACAATCATCGTAGTGTATTTAGAATTCGAAAATAAGCTTAGAAATCGAAAATAAGGTTAAAAGAAGAGTATAAGCATGCACAGTTCGTTTCACAAGTTTGAATTGAATGTATGAATTACACGCAATGAGTGTGGTTAGAAATGACATTTGGTTTACTTATATGACAATCCTAACATACACAATCATCGTAGTGTGTTTAGAATTCGAAAATAAGCTTAAAATCATAGTAGAATCATGCACAGTTTGTTTCACAAGTTTGAATTGAATGTATGAATTACACGCAATGAGTGTGGTTAGAAATGACATTTGGTTTAGTTACATGACAATCCTAACATACACAAACATCGTAGTGTGTTTCGAATTCGAAAATAAGCTTAGAAGTCGAAAATAAGGTTAAAAGAAGAGTATAAGCATGCACAGTTCGTTTCACAAGTTTGAATTGAATGTATGAATTACACGCAATGAGTGTGGTTAGAAATGACATTTGGTTTACTTATATGACAATACTAACATACACAATCATCGTAGTGTGTTTAGAATTCGAAAATAAGCTTAAAAGAAGAGTAGAATCATGCACAGTTTGTTTCACAAGTTTGAATTGAATGTATGAATTACACGTAAAGAGTGTGGTTAGAAATGACATTTGGTTTAGTTATATGACAATCCTAACATACACAATCATCGTAGTATGTTTAGAATTCGAAAATAAGGTTAGAAGTCGAAAATAAGGTTAAAACAAGAGTATAAGCATGCACAGTTCGTTTCACCAGTTTGAATTGAAAGTATGAATTACACGTAATGAGTGTGGTTAGAAATGACATTTGGTTTAGTTATATGACAATCCTAACATACACAATCATCCTAGTGTGTTTAGAATTCGAAAATAAGCTTAGAAGTCGAAAATAAGGTTAAAAGAAGAGTATAAGCATGCACAGTTCGTTTCATAAGTTTGAATTGAATGTATGAATTACACGCAATGAGTGTAGTTAGAAATGACATTTGGTTTAGTTATATGACAATCCTAACATACACAATCATCGTAGTGTGTTTAGAATTCGAAAATAAGCTTAGAAGTCGAAAATAAGGTTAAAAGAAGAGTATAAGCATGCACAATTCGTTTCACAAGTTTGAATTGAATGTATGAATTACACGCAATGAGTGTGGTTAGAAATGACATTTGGTTTACTTATATGACAATACTAACATACACAATCATCGTAGTGTGTTTAGAATTCGAAAATAAGCTTAAAAGAAGAGTAGAATCATGCACAGTTTGTTTCACAAGTTTGAATTGAATGTATGAATTACACGTAATGAGTGTGGTTAGAAATGACATTTGGTTTAGTTATATGACAATACTAACATAGACAATCATCGTAATGTGTTTAGAATTCGAAACTAAGTTTAAAAGAAGAGTAGAATCATGCACAGTTCGTTTCACAAGTTTGAATTGAATGTATGAATTACACGCAATGAGTGTGGTTAGAAATGTTATTTGGTTTAGTTATATGACAATCCTAACATACACAATCATCGTAGTGTATTTAGAATTCGAAAATAAGCTTAGAAATCGAAAATAAGGTTAAAAGAAGAGTATAAGCATGCACAGTTCGTTTCACAAGTTTGAATTGAATGTATGAATTACACGCAATGAGTGTGGTTAGAAATGACATTTGGTTTACTTATATGACAATCCTAACATACACAATCATCGTAGTGTGTTTAGAATTCGAAAATAAGCTTAAAATCATAGTAGAATCATGCACAGTTTGTTTCACAAGTTTGAATTGAATGTATGAATTACACGCAATGAGTGTGGTTAGAAATGACATTTGGTTTAGTTATATGACAATCCTAACATACACAATCATCGTAGTGTGTTTCGAATTCGAAAATAAGCTTAGAAGTCGAAAATAAGGTTAAAAGAAGAGTATAAGCATGCACAGTTCGTTTCACAAGTTTGAATTGAATGTATGAATTACACGCAATGAGTGTGGTTAGAAATGACATTTGGTTTACTTATATGACAATCCTAACATACACAATCATCGTAGTGTGTTTAGAATTCGAAAATAAGCTTAAAATCATAGTAGAATCATGCACAGTTTGTTTCACAAGTTTGAATTGAATGTATGAATTACACGCAATGAGTGTGGTTAGAAATGACATTTGGTTTAGTTATATGACAATCCTAACATACACAAACATCGTAGTGTGTTTCGAATTCGAAAATAAGCTTAGAAGTCGAAAATAAGGTTAAAAGAAGAGTATAAGCATGCACAGTTCGTTTCACAAGTTTGAATTGAATGTATGAATTACACGCAATGAGTGTGGTTAGAAATGACATTTGGTTTAGTTATATGACAATACTAACATACACAATCATCGTAGTGTGTTTAGAATTCGAAAATAAGCTTAAAAGAAGAGTAGAATCATGCACAGTTTGTTTCACAAGTTTGAATTGAATGTATGAATTACACGTAAAGAGTGTGGTTAGAAATGACATTTGGTTTAGTTATATGACAATCCTAACATACACAATCATCGTAGTATGTTTAGAATTCGAAAATAAGGTTAGAAGTCGAAAATAAGGTTAAAACAAGAGTATAAGCATGCACAGTTCGTTTCACCAGTTTGAATTGAAAGTATGAATTACACGTAATGAGTGTGGTTAGAAATGACATTTGGTTTAGTTATATGACAATCCTAACATACACAATCATCCTAGTGTGTTTAGAATTCGAAAATAAGCTTAGAAGTCGAAAATAAGGTTAAAAGAAGAGTATAAGCATGCACAGTTCGTTTCATAAGTTTGAATTGAATGTATGAATTACACGCAATGAGTGTAGTTAGAAATGACATTTGGTTTAGTTATATGACAATCCTAACATACACAATCATCGTAGTGTGTTTAGAATTCGAAAATAAGCTTAGAAGTCGAAAATAAGGTTAAAAGAAGAGTATAAGCATGCACAATTCGTTTCACAAGTTTGAATTGAATGTATGAATTACACGCAATGAGTGTGGTTAGAAATGACATTTGGTTTACTTATATGACAATACTAACATACACAATCATCGTAGTGTGTTTAGAATTCGAAAATAAGCTTAAAATCATAGTAGAATCATGCACAGTTTGTTTCACAAGTTTGAATTGAATGTATGAATTACACGCAATGAGTGTGGTTAGAAATGACATTTGGTTTAGTTATATGACAATCCTAACATACACAATCATCGTAGTGTGTTTCGAATTCGAAAATAAGCTTAGAAGTCGAAAATAAGGTTAAAAGAAGAGTATAAGCATGCACAGTTCGTTTCACAAGTTTGAATTGAATGTATGAATTACACGCAATGAGTGTGGTTAGAAATGACATTTGGTTTACTTATATGACAATCCTAACATACACAATCATCGTAGTGTGTTTAGAATTCGAAAATAAGCTTAAAATCATAGTAGAATCATGCACAGTTTGTTTCACAAGTTTGAATTGAATGTATGAATTACACGCAATGAGTGTGGTTAGAAATGACATTTGGTTTAGTTATATGACAATCCTAACATACACAAACATCGTAGTGTGTTTCGAATTCGAAAATAAGCTTAGAAGTCGAAAATAAGGTTAAAAGAAGAGTATAAGCATGCACAGTTCGTTTCACAAGTTTGAATTGAATGTATGAATTACACGCAATGAGTGTGGTTAGAAATGACATTTGGTTTAGTTATATGACAATACTAACATACACAATCATCGTAGTGTGTTTAGAATTCGAAAATAAGCTTAAAAGAAGAGTAGAATCATGCACAGTTTGTTTCACAAGTTTGAATTGAATGTATGAATTACACGTAAAGAGTGTGGTTAGAAATGACATTTGGTTTAGTTATATGACAATCCTAACATACACAATCATCGTAGTATGTTTAGAATTCGAAAATAAGGTTAGAAGTCGAAAATAAGGTTAAAACAAGAGTATAAGCATGCACAGTTCGTTTCACCAGTTTGAATTGAAAGTATGAATTACACGTAATGAGTGTGGTTAGAAATGACATTTGGTTTAGTTATATGACAATCCTAACATACACAATCATCCTAGTGTGTTTAGAATTCGAAAATAAGCTTAGAAGTCGAAAATAAGGTTAAAAGAAGAGTATAAGCATGCACAGTTCGTTTCATAAGTTTGAATTGAATGTATGAATTACACGCAATGAGTGTAGTTAGAAATGACATTTGGTTTAGTTATATGACAATCCTAACATACACAATCATCGTAGTGTGTTTAGAATTCGAAAATAAGCTTAGAAGTCGAAAATAAGGTTAAAAGAAGAGTATAAGCATGCACAATTCGTTTCACAAGTTTGAATTGAATGTATGAATTACACGCAATGAGTGTGGTTAGAAATGACATTTGGTTTACTTATATGACAATACTAACATACACAATCATCGTAGTGTGTTTAGAATTCGAAAATAAGCTTAAAAGAAGAGTAGAATCATGCACAGTTTGTTTCACAAGTTTGAATTGAATGTATGAATTACACGTAATGAGTGTGGTTAGAAATGACATTTGGTTTAGTTATATGACAATACTAACATAGACAATCATCGTAATGTGTTTAGAATTCGAAACTAAGTTTAAAAGAAGAGTAGAATCATGCACAGTTCGTTTCACAAGTTTGAATTGAATGTATGAATTACACGCAATGAGTGTGGTTAGAAATGTTATTTGGTTTAGTTATATGACAATCCTAACATACACAATCATCGTAGTGTATTTAGAATTCGAAAATAAGCTTAGAAATCGAAAATAAGGTTAAAAGAAGAGTATAAGCATGCACAGTTCGTTTCACAAGTTTGAATTGAATGTATGAATTACACGCAATGAGTGTGGTTAGAAATGACATTTGGTTTACTTATATGACAATCCTAACATACACAATCATCGTAGTGTGTTTAGAATTCGAAAATAAGCTTAAAATCATAGTAGAATCATGCACAGATTGTTTCACAAGTTTGAATTGAATGTATGAATTACACGCAATGAGTGTGGTTAGAAATGACATTTGGTTTAGTTATATGACAATCGTAACATACACAATCATCGTAGTGTGTTTCGAATTCGAAAATAAGCTTAGAAGTCGAAAATAAGGTTAAAAGAAGAGTATAAGCATGCACAGTTCGTTTCACAAGTTTGAATTGAATGTATGAATTACACGCAATGAGTGTGGTTAGAAATGACATTTGGTTTACTTATATGACAATCCTAACATACACAATCATCGTAGTGTGTTTAGAATTCGAAAATAAGCTTAAAATCATAGTAGAATCATGCACAGTTTGTTTCACAAGTTTGAATTGAATGTATGAATTACACGCAATGAGTGTGGTTAGAAATGACATTTGGTTTAGTTATATGACAATCCTAACATACACAAACATCGTAGTGTGTTTCGAATTCGAAAATAAGCTTAGAAGTCGAAAATAAGGTTAAAAGAAGAGTATAAGCATGCACAGTTCGTTTCACAAGTTTGAATTGAATGTATGAATTACACGCAATGAGTGTGGTTAGAAATGACATTTGGCTTACTTATATGACAATCCTAACATACACAATCATCGTAGTGTGTTTAGAATTCGAAAATAAGCTTAAAATCATAGTAGAATCATGCACAGTTTGTTTCACAAGTTTGAATTGAATGTATGAATTACACGCAATGAGTGTGGTTAGAAATGACATTTGGTTTAGTTATATGACAATCCTAACATACACAAACATCGTAGTGTGTTTCGAATTCGAAAATAAGCTTAGAAGTCGAAAATAAGGTTAAAAGAAGAGTATAAGCATGCACAGTTCGTTTCACAAGTTTGAATTGAATGTATGAATTACACGCAATGAGTGTGGTTAGAAATGACATTTGGTTTAGTTATATGACAATACTAACATACACAATCATCGTAGTGTGTTTAGAATTCGAAAATAAGCTTAAAAGAAGAGTAGAATCATGCACAGTTTGTTTCACAAGTTTGAATTGAATGTATGAATTACACGTAAAGAGTGTGGTTAGAAATGACATTTGGTTTAGTTATATGACAATCCTAACATACACAATCATCGTAGTATGTTTAGAATTCGAAAATAAGGTTAGAAGTCGAAAATAAGGTTAAAACAAGAGTATAAGCATGCACAGTTCGTTTCACCAGTTTGAATTGAAAGTATGAATTACACGTAATGAGTGTGGTTAGAAATGACATTTGGTTTAGTTATATGACAATCCTAACATACACAATCATCCTAGTGTGTTTAGAATTCGAAAATAAGCTTAGAAGTCGAAAATAAGGTTAAAAGAAGAGTATAAGCATGCACAGTTCGTTTCATAAGTTTGAATTGAATGTATGAATTACACGCAATGAGTGTAGTTAGAAATGACATTTGGTTTAGTTATATGACAATCCTAACATACACAATCATCGTAGTGTGTTTAGAATTCGAAAATAAGCTTAGAAGTCGAAAATAAGGTTAAAAGAAGAGTATAAGCATGCACAATTCGTTTCACAAGTTTGAATTGAATGTATGAATTACACGCAATGAGTGTGGTTAGAAATGACATTTGGTTTACTTATATGACAATACTAACATACACAATCATCGTAGTGTGTTTAGAATTCGAAAATAAGCTTAAAAGAAGAGTAGAATCATGCACAGTTTGTTTTACAAGTTTGAATTGAATGTATGAATTACACGTAATGAGTGTGGTTAGAAATGACATTTGGTTTAGTTATATGACAATACTAACATAGACAATCATCGTAATGTGTTTAGAATTCGAAACTAAGTTTAAAAGAAGAGTAGAATCATGCACAGTTCGTTTCACAAGTTTGAATTGAATGTATGAATTACACGCAATGAGTGTGGTTAGAAATGTTATTTGGTTTAGTTATATGACAATCCTAACATACACAATCATCGTAGTGTATTTAGAATTCGAAAATAAGCTTAGAAATCGAAAATAAGGTTAAAAGAAGAGTATAAGCATGCACAGTTCGTTTCACAAGTTTGAATTGAATGTATGAATTACACGCAATGAGTGTGGTTAGAAATGACATTTGGTTTACTTATATGACAATCCTAACATACACAATCATCGTAGTGTGTTTAGAATTCGAAAATAAGCTTAAAATCATAGTAGAATCATGCACAGTTTGTTTCACAAGTTTGAATTGAATGTATGAATTACACGCAATGAGTGTGGTTAGAAATGACATTTGGTTTAGTTATATGACAATCCTAACATACACAAACATCGTAGTGTGTTTCGAATTCGAAAATAAGCTTAGAAGTCGAAAATAAGGTTAAAAGAAGAGTATAAGCATGCACAGTTCGTTTCACAAGTTTGAATTGAATGTATGAATTACACGCAATGAGTGTGGTTAGAAATGACATTTGGTTTACTTATATGACAATACTAACATACACAATCATCGTAGTGTGTTTAGAATTCGAAAATAAGCTTAAAAGAAGAGTAGAATCATGCACAGTTTGTTTCACAAGTTTGAATTGAATGTATGAATTACACGTAAAGAGTGTGGTTAGAAATGACATTTGGTTTAGTTATATGACAATCCTAACATACACAATCATCGTAGTATGTTTAGAATTCGAAAATAAGGTTAGAAGTCGAAAATAAGGTTAAAACAAGAGTATAAGCATGCACAGTTCGTTTCACCAGTTTGAATTGAAAGTATGAATTACACGTAATGAGTGTGGTTAGAAATGACATTTGGTTTAGTTATATGACAATCCTAACATACACAATCATCCTAGTGTGTTTAGAATTCGAAAATAAGCTTAGAAGTCGAAAATAAGGTTAAAAGAAGAGTATAAGCATGCACAGTTCGTTTCATAAGTTTGAATTGAATGTATGAATTACACGCAATGAGTGTAGTTAGAAATGACATTTGGTTTAGTTATATGACAATCCTAACATACACAATCATCGTAGTGTGTTTAGAATTCGAAAATAAGCTTAGAAGTCGAAAATAAGGTTAAAAGAAGAGTATAAGCATGCACAATTCGTTTCACAAGTTTGAATTGAATGTATGAATTACACGCAATGAGTGTGGTTAGAAATGACATTTGGTTTACTTATATGACAATACTAACATACACAATCATCGTAGTGTGTTTAGAATTCGAAAATAAGCTTAAAAGAAGAGTAGAATCATGCACAGTTTGTTTCACAAGTTTGAATTGAATGTATGAATTACACGTAATGAGTGTGGTTAGAAATGACATTTGGTTTAGTTATATGACAATACTAACATAGACAATCATCGTAATGTGTTTAGAATTCGAAACTAAGTTTAAAAGAAGAGTAGAATCATGCACAGTTCGTTTCACAAGTTTGAATTGAATGTATGAATTACACGCAATGAGTGTGGTTAGAAATGTTATTTGGTTTAGTTATATGACAATCCTAACATACACAATCATCGTAGTGTATTTAGAATTCGAAAATAAGCTTAGAAATCGAAAATAAGGTTAAAAGAAGAGTATAAGCATGCACAGTTCGTTTCACAAGTTTGAATTGAATGTATGAATTACACGCAATGAGTGTGGTTAGAAATGACATTTGGTTTACTTATATGACAATCCTAACATACACAATCATCGTAGTGTGTTTAGAATTCGAAAATAAGCTTAAAATCATAGTAGAATCATGCACAGTTTGTTTCACAAGTTTGAATTGAATGTATGAATTACACGCAATGAGTGTGGTTAGAAATGACATTTGGTTTAGTTATATGACAATCCTAACATACACAATCATCGTAGTGTGTTTCGAATTCGAAAATAAGCTTAGAAGTCGAAAATAAGGTTAAAAGAAGAGTATAAGCATGCACAGTTCGTTTCACAAGTTTGAATTGAATGTATGAATTACACGCAATGAGTGTGGTTAGAAATGACATTTGGTTTACTTATATGACAATCCTAACATACACAATCATCGTAGTGTGTTTAGAATTCGAAAATAAGCTTAAAATCATAGTAGAATCATGCACAGTTTGTTTCACAAGTTTGAATTGAATGTATGAATTACACGCAATGAGTGTGGTTAGAAATGACATTTGGTTTAGTTATATGACAATCCTAACATACACAAACATCGTAGTGTGTTTCGAATTCGAAAATAAGCTTAGAAGTCGAAAATAAGGTTAAAAGAAGAGTATAAGCATGCAGAGTTCGTTTCACAAGTTTGAATTGAATGTATGAATTACACGCAATGAGTGTGGTTAGAAATGACATTTGGCTTACTTATATGACAATCCTAACATACACAATCATCGTAGTGTGTTTAGAATTCGAAAATAAGCTTAAAAGAAGAGTAGAATCATGCACAGTTTGTTTTACAAGTTTGAATTGAATGTATGAATTACACGTAATGAGTGTGGTTAGAAATGACATTTGGTTTAGTTATATGACAATACTAACATAGACAATCATCGTAATGTGTTTAGAATTCGAAACTAAGTTTAAAAGAAGAGTAGAATCATGCACAGTTCGTTTCACAAGTTTGAATTGAATGTATGAATTACACGCAATGAGTGTGGTTAGAAATGTTATTTGGTTTAGTTATATGACAATCCTAACATACACAATCATCGTAGTGTATTTAGAATTCGAAAATAAGCTTAGAAATCGAAAATAAGGTTAAAAGAAGAGTATAAGCATGCACAGTTCGTTTCACAAGTTTGAATTGAATGTATGAATTACACGCAATGAGTGTGGTTAGAAATGACATTTGGTTTACTTATATGACAATCCTAACATACACAATCATCGTAGTGTGTTTAGAATTCGAAAATAAGCTTAAAATCATAGTAGAATCATGCACAGTTTGTTTCACAAGTTTGAATTGAATGTATGAATTACACGCAATGAGTGTGGTTAGAAATGACATTTGGTTTAGTTATATGACAATCCTAACATACACAAACATCGTAGTGTGTTTCGAATTCGAAAATAAGCTTAGAAGTCGAAAATAAGGTTAAAAGAAGAGTATAAGCATGCACAGTTCGTTTCACAAGTTTGAATTGAATGTATGAATTACACGCAATGAGTGTGGTTAGAAATGACATTTGGTTTACTTATATGACAATACTAACATACACAATCATCGTAGTGTGTTTAGAATTCGAAAATAAGCTTAAAAGAAGAGTAGAATCATGCACAGTTTGTTTCACAAGTTTGAATTGAATGTATGAATTACACGTAAAGAGTGTGGTTAGAAATGACATTTGGTTTAGTTATATGACAATCCTAACATACACAATCATCGTAGTATGTTTAGAATTCGAAAATAAGGTTAGAAGTCGAAAATAAGGTTAAAACAAGAGTATAAGCATGCACAGTTCGTTTCACCAGTTTGAATTGAAAGTATGAATTACACGTAATGAGTGTGGTTAGAAATGACATTTGGTTTAGTTATATGACAATCCTAACATACACAATCATCCTAGTGTGTTTAGAATTCGAAAATAAGCTTAGAAGTCGAAAATAAGGTTAAAAGAAGAGTATAAGCATGCACAGTTCGTTTCATAAGTTTGAATTGAATGTATGAATTACACGCAATGAGTGTAGTTAGAAATGACATTTGGTTTAGTTATATGACAATCCTAACATACACAATCATCGTAGTGTGTTTAGAATTCGAAAATAAGCTTAGAAGTCGAAAATAAGGTTAAAAGAAGAGTATAAGCATGCACAATTCGTTTCACAAGTTTGAATTGAATGTATGAATTACACGCAATGAGTGTGGTTAGAAATGACATTTGGTTTACTTATATGACAATACTAACATACACAATCATCGTAGTGTGTTTAGAATTCGAAAATAAGCTTAAAAGAAGAGTAGAATCATGCACAGTTTGTTTCACAAGTTTGAATTGAATGTATGAATTACACGTAATGAGTGTGGTTAGAAATGACATTTGGTTTAGTTATATGACAATACTAACATAGACAATCATCGTAATGTGTTTAGAATTCGAAACTAAGTTTAAAAGAAGAGTAGAATCATGCACAGTTCGTTTCACAAGTTTGAATTGAATGTATGAATTACACGCAATGAGTGTGGTTAGAAATGTTATTTGGTTTAGTTATATGACAATCCTAACATACACAATCATCGTAGTGTATTTAGAATTCGAAAATAAGCTTAGAAATCGAAAATAAGGTTAAAAGAAGAGTATAAGCATGCACAGTTCGTTTCACAAGTTTGAATTGAATGTATGAATTACACGCAATGAGTGTGGTTAGAAATGACATTTGGTTTACTTATATGACAATCCTAACATACACAATCATCGTAGTGTGTTTAGAATTCGAAAATAAGCTTAAAATCATAGTAGAATCATGCACAGTTTGTTTCACAAGTTTGAATTGAATGTATGAATTACACGCAATGAGTGTGGTTAGAAATGACATTTGGTTTAGTTATATGACAATCCTAACATACACAATCATCGTAGTGTGTTTCGAATTCGAAAATAAGCTTAGAAGTCGAAAATAAGGTTAAAAGAAGAGTATAAGCATGCACAGTTCGTTTCACAAGTTTGAATTGAATGTATGAATTACACGCAATGAGTGTGGTTAGAAATGACATTTGGTTTACTTATATGACAATCCTAACATACACAATCATCGTAGTGTGTTTAGAATTCGAAAATAAGCTTAAAATCATAGTAGAATCATGCACAGTTTGTTTCACAAGTTTGAATTGAATGTATGAATTACACGCAATGAGTGTGGTTAGAAATGACATTTGGTTTAGTTATATGACAATCCTAACATACACAAACATCGTAGTGTGTTTCGAATTCGAAAATAAGCTTAGAAGTCGAAAATAAGGTTAAAAGAAGAGTATAAGCATGCAGAGTTCGTTTCACAAGTTTGAATTGAATGTATGAATTACACGCAATGAGTGTGGTTAGAAATGACATTTGGCTTACTTATATGACAATCCTAACATACACAATCATCGTAGTGTGTTTAGAATTCGAAAATAAGCTTAAAATCATAGTAGAATCATGCACAGTTTGTTTCACAAGTTTGAATTGAATGTATGAATTACACGCAATGAGTGTGGTTAGAAATGACATTTGGTTTAGTTATATGACAATCCTAACATACACAAACATCGTAGTGTGTTTCGAATTCGAAAATAAGCTTAGAAGTCGAAAATAAGGTTAAAAGAAGAGTATAAGCATGCACAGTTCGTTTCACAAGTTTGAATTGAATGTATGAATTACACGCAATGAGTGTGGTTAGAAATGACATTTGGTTTAGTTATATGACAATACTAACATACACAATCATCGTAGTGTGTTTAGAATTCGAAAATAAGCTTAAAAGAAGAGTAGAATCATGCACAGTTTGTTTCACAAGTTTGAATTGAATGTATGAATTACACGTAAAGAGTGTGGTTAGAAATGACATTTGGTTTAGTTATATGACAATCCTAACATACACAATCATCGTAGTATGTTTAGAATTCGAAAATAAGGTTAGAAGTCGAAAATAAGGTTAAAACAAGAGTATAAGCATGCACAGTTCGTTTCACCAGTTTGAATTGAAAGTATGAATTACACGTAATGAGTGTGGTTAGAAATGACATTTGGTTTAGTTATATGACAATCCTAACATACACAATCATCCTAGTGTGTTTAGAATTCGAAAATAAGCTTAGAAGTCGAAAATAAGGTTAAAAGAAGAGTATAAGCATGCACAGTTCGTTTCATAAGTTTGAATTGAATGTATGAATTACACGCAATGAGTGTAGTTAGAAATGACATTTGGTTTAGTTATATGACAATCCTAACATACACAATCATCGTAGTGTGTTTAGAATTCGAAAATAAGCTTAGAAGTCGAAAATAAGGTTAAAAGAAGAGTATAAGCATGCACAATTCGTTTCACAAGTTTGAATTGAATGTATGAATTACACGCAATGAGTGTGGTTAGAAATGACATTTGGTTTACTTATATGACAATACTAACATACACAATCATCGTAGTGTGTTTAGAATTCGAAAATAAGCTTAAAAGAAGAGTAGAATCATGCACAGTTTGTTTTACAAGTTTGAATTGAATGTATGAATTACACGTAATGAGTGTGGTTAGAAATGACATTTGGTTTAGTTATATGACAATACTAACATAGACAATCATCGTAATGTGTTTAGAATTCGAAACTAAGTTTAAAAGAAGAGTAGAATCATGCACAGTTCGTTTCACAAGTTTGAATTGAATGTATGAATTACACGCAATGAGTGTGGTTAGAAATGTTATTTGGTTTAGTTATATGACAATCCTAACATACACAATCATCGTAGTGTATTTAGAATTCGAAAATAAGCTTAGAAATCGAAAATAAGGTTAAAAGAAGAGTATAAGCATGCACAGTTCGTTTCACAAGTTTGAATTGAATGTATGAATTACACGCAATGAGTGTGGTTAGAAATGACATTTGGTTTACTTATATGACAATCCTAACATACACAATCATCGTAGTGTGTTTAGAATTCGAAAATAAGCTTAAAATCATAGTAGAATCATGCACAGTTTGTTTCACAAGTTTGAATTGAATGTATGAATTACACGCAATGAGTGTGGTTAGAAATGACATTTGGTTTAGTTATATGACAATCCTAACATACACAATCATCGTAGTGTGTTTCGAATTCGAAAATAAGCTTAGAAGTCGAAAATAAGGTTAAAAGAAGAGTATAAGCATGCACAGTTCGTTTCACAAGTTTGAATTGAATGTATGAATTACACGCAATGAGTGTGGTTAGAAATGACATTTGGTTTACTTATATGACAATCCTAACATACACAATCATCGTAGTGTGTTTAGAATTCGAAAATAAGCTTAAAATCATAGTAGAATCATGCACAGTTTGTTTCACAAGTTTGAATTGAATGTATGAATTACACGCAATGAGTGTGGTTAGAAATGACATTTGGTTTAGTTATATGACAATCCTAACATACACAAACATCGTAGTGTGTTTCGAATTCGAAAATAAGCTTAGAAGTCGAAAATAAGGTTAAAAGAAGAGTATAAGCATGCACAGTTCGTTTCACAAGTTTGAATTGAATGTATGAATTACACGCAATGAGTGTGGTTAGAAATGACATTTGGTTTACTTATATGACAATCCTAACATACACAATCATCGTAGTGTGTTTAGAATTCGAAAATAAGCTTAAAATCATAGTAGAATCATGCACAGTTTGTTTCACAAGTTTGAATTGAATGTATGAATTACACGCAATGAGTGTGGTTAGAAATGACATTTGGTTTAGTTATATGACAATCCTAACATACACAAACATCGTAGTGTGTTTCGAATTCGAAAATAAGCTTAGAAGTCGAAAATAAGGTTAAAAGAAGAGTATAAGCATGCACAGTTCGTTTCACAAGTTTGAATTGAATGTATGAATTACACGCAATGAGTGTGGTTAGAAATGACATTTGGTTTAGTTATATGACAATACTAACATACACAATCATCGTAGTGTGTTTAGAATTCGAAAATAAGCTTAAAAGAAGAGTAGAATCATGCACAGTTTGTTTCACAAGTTTGAATTGAATGTATGAATTACACGTAAAGAGTGTGGTTAGAAATGACATTTGGTTTAGTTATATGACAATCCTAACATACACAATCATCGTAGTATGTTTAGAATTCGAAAATAAGGTTAGAAGTCGAAAATAAGGTTAAAACAAGAGTATAAGCATGCACAGTTCGTTTCACCAGTTTGAATTGAAAGTATGAATTACACGTAATGAGTGTGGTTAGAAATGACATTTGGTTTAGTTATATGACAATCCTAACATACACAATCATCCTAGTGTGTTTAGAATTCGAAAATAAGCTTAGAAGTCGAAAATAAGGTTAAAAGAAGAGTATAAGCATGCACAGTTCGTTTCATAAGTTTGAATTGAATGTATGAATTACACGCAATGAGTGTAGTTAGAAATGACATTTGGTTTAGTTATATGACAATCCTAACATACACAATCATCGTAGTGTGTTTAGAATTCGAAAATAAGCTTAGAAGTCGAAAATAAGGTTAAAAGAAGAGTATAAGCATGCACAGTTCGTTTCATAAGTTTGAATTGAATGTATGAATTACACGCAATGAGTGTAGTTAGAAATGACATTTGGTTTAGTTATATGACAATCCTAACATACACAATCATCGTAGTGTGTTTAGAATTCGAAAATAAGCTTAGAAGTCGAAAATAAGGTTAAAAGAAGAGTATAAGCATGCACAATTCGTTTCACAAGTTTGAATTGAATGTATGAATTACACGCAATGAGTGTGGTTAGAAATGACATTTGGTTTACTTATATGACAATACTAACATACACAATCATCGTAGTGTGTTTAGAATTCGAAAATAAGCTTAAAAGAAGAGTAGAATCATGCACAGTTTGTTTCACAAGTTTGAATTGAATGTATGAATTACACGTAATGAGTGTGGTTAGAAATGACATTTGGTTTAGTTATATAACAATACTAACATAGACAATCATCGTAATGTGTTTAGAATTCGAAAATAAGTTTAAAAGAAGAGTAGAATCATGCACAGTTCGTTTCACAAGTTTGAATTGAATGTATGAATTACACGCAATGAGTGTGGTTAGAAATGTTATTTGGTTTAGTTATATGACAATCCTAACATACACAATCATCGTAGTGTATTTAGAATTCGAAAATAAGCTTAGAAATCGAAAATAAGGTTAAAAGAAGAGTATAAGCATGCACAGTTCGTTTCACAAGTTTGAATTGAATGTATGAATTACACGCAATGAGTGTGGTTAGAAATGACATTTGGTTTACTTATATGACAATCCTAACATACACAATCATCGTAGTGTGTTTAGAATTCGAAAATAAGCTTAAAATCATAGTAGAATCATGCACAGTTTGTTTCACAAGTTTGAATTGAATGTATGAATTACACGCAATGAGTGTGGTTAGAAATGACATTTGGTTTAGTTATATGACAATCCTAACATACACAAACATCGTAGTGTGTTTCGAATTCGAAAATAAGCTTAGAAGTCGAAAATAAGGTTAAAAGAAGAGTATAAGCATGCACAGTTCGTTTCACAAGTTTGAATTGAATGTATGAATTACACGCAATGAGTGTGGTTAGAAATGACATTTGGTTTACTTATATGACAATACTAACATACACAATCATCGTAGTGTGTTTAGAATTCGAAAATAAGCTTAAAAGAAGAGTAGAATCATGCACAGTTTGTTTCACAAGTTTGAATTGAATGTATGAATTACACGTAAAGAGTGTGGTTAGAAATGACATTTGGTTTAGTTATATGACAATCCTAACATACACAATCATCGTAGTATGTTTAGAATTCGAAAATAAGGTTAGAATTCGAAAATAAGGTTAAAACAAGAGTATAAGCATGCACAGTTCGTTTCACCAGTTTGAATTGAAAGTATGAATTACACGTAATGAGTGTGGTTAGAAATGACATTTGGTTTAGTTATATGACAATCCTAACATACACAATCATCCTAGTGTGTTTAGAATTCGAAAATAAGCTTAGAAGTCGAAAATAAGGTTAAAAGAAGAGTATAAGCATGCACAGTTCGTTTCATAAGTTTGAATTGAATGTATGAATTACACGCAATGAGTGTAGTTAGAAATGACATTTGGTTTAGTTATATGACAATCCTAACATACACAATCATCGTAGTGTGTTTAGAATTCGAAAATAAGCTTAGAAGTCGAAAATAAGGTTAAAAGAAGAGTATAAGCATGCACAATTCGTTTCACAAGTTTGAATTGAATGTATGAATTACACGCAATGAGTGTGGTTAGAAATGACATTTGGTTTACTTATATGACAATACTAACATACACAATCATCGTAGTGTGTTTAGAATTCGAAAATAAGCTTAAAAGAAGAGTAGAATCATGCACAGTTTGTTTCACAAGTTTGAATTGAATGTATGAATTACACGTAATGAGTGTGGTTAGAAATGACATTTGGTTTAGTTATATGACAATACTAACATAGACAATCATCGTAATGTGTTTAGAATTCGAAAATAAGTTTAAAAGAAGAGTAGAATCATGCACAGTTCGTTTCACAAGTTTGAATTGAATGTATGAATTACACGCAATGAGTGTAGTTAGAAATGACATTTGGTTTAGTTATATGACAATCCTAACATACACAATCATCGTAGTGTGTTTAGAATTCGAAAATAAGCTTAGAAGTCGAAAATAAAGTTAAAAGAAGAGTATAAGCATGCACAATTCGTTTCACAAGTTTGAATTGAATGTATGAATTACACGCAATGAGTGTGGTTAGAAATGACATTTGGTTTACTTATATGACAATACTAACATACACAATCATCGTAGTGTGTTTAGAATTCGAAAATAAGCTTAAAAGAAGAGTAGAATCATGCACAGTTTGTTTCACAAGTTTGAATTGAATGTATGAATTACACGTAATGAGTGTGGTTAGAAATGACATTTGGTTTAGTTATATGACAATACTAACATAGACAATCATCGTAATGTGTTTAGAATTCGAAAATAAGTTTAAAAGAAGAGTAGAATCATGCACAGTTCGTTTCACAAGTTTGAATTGAATGTATGAATTACACGCAATGAGTGTGGTTAGAAATGTTATTTGGTTTAGTTATATGACAATCCTAACATACACAATCATCGTAGTGTATTTAGAATTCGAAAATAAGCTTAGAAATCGAAAATAAGGTTAAAAGAAGAGTATAAGCATGCACAGTTCGTTTCACAAGTTTGAATTGAATGTATGAATTACACGCAATGAGTGTGGTTAGAAATGACATTTGGTTTACTTATATGACAATCCTAACATACACAATCATCGTAGTGTGTTTAGAATTCGAAAATAAGCTTAAAATCATAGTAGAATCATGCACAGTTTGTTTCACAAGTTTGAATTGAATGTATGAATTACACGCAATGAGTGTGGTTAGAAATGACATTTGGTTTAGTTATATGACAATCCTAACATACACAAACATCGTAGTGTGTTTCGAATTCGAAAATAAGCTTAGAAGTCGAAAATAAGGTTAAAAGAAGAGTATAAGCATGCACAGTTCGTTTCACAAGTTTGAATTGAATGTATGAATTACACGCAATGAGTGTGGTTAGAAATGACATTTGGTTTACTTATATGACAATACTAACATCCACAATCATCGTAGTGTGTTTAGAATTCGAAAATAAGCTTAAAAGAAGAGTAGAATCATGCACAGTTTGTTTCACAAGTTTGAATTGAATGTATGAATTACACGTAAAGAGTGTGGTTAGAAATGACATTTGGTTTAGTTATATGACAATCCTAACATACACAATCATCGTAGTATGTTTAGAATTCGAAAATAAGGTTAGAATTCGAAAATAAGGTTAAAACAAGAGTATAAGCATGCACAGTTCGTTTCACCAGTTTGAATTGAAAGTATGAATTACACGTAATGAGTGTGGTTAGAAATGACATTTGGTTTAGTTATATGACAATCCTAACATACACAATCATCCTAGTGTGTTTAGAATTCGAAAATAAGCTTAGAAGTCGAAAATAAGGTTAAAAGAAGAGTATAAGCATGCACAGTTCGTTTCATAAGTTTGAATTGAATGTATGAATTACACGCAATGAGTGTAGTTAGAAATGACATTTGGTTTAGTTATATGACAATCCTAACATACACAATCATCGTAGTGTGTTTAGAATTCGAAAATAAGCTTAGAAGTCGAAAATAAGGTTAAAAGAAGAGTATAAGCATGCACAATTCGTTTCACAAGTTTGAATTGAATGTATGAATTACACGCAATGAGTGTGGTTAGAAATGACATTTGGTTTACTTATATGACAATACTAACATACACAATCATCGTAGTGTGTTTAGAATTCGAAAATAAGCTTAAAAGAAGAGTAGAATCATGCACAGTTTGTTTCACAAGTTTGAATTGAATGTATGAATTACACGTAATGAGTGTGGTTAGAAATGACATTTGGTTTAGTTATATGACAATACTAACATAGACAATCATCGTAATGTGTTTAGAATTCGAAAATAAGTTTAAAAGAAGAGTAGAATCATGCACAGTTCGTTTCACAAGTTTGAATTGAATGTATGAATTACACGCAATGAGTGTGGTTAGAAATGTTATTTGGTTTAGTTATATGACAATCCTAACATACACAATCATCGTAGTGTATTTAGAATTCGAAAATAAGCTTAGAAATCGAAAATAAGGTTAAAAGAAGAGTATAAGCATGCACAGTTCGTTTCACAAGTTTGAATTGAATGTATGAATTACACGCAATGAGTGTGGTTAGAAATGACATTTGGTTTACTTATATGACAATCCTAACATACACAATCATCGTAGTGTGTTTAGAATTCGAAAATAAGCTTAAAATCATAGTAGAATCATGCACAGTTTGTTTCACAAGTTTGAATTGAATGTATGAATTACACGCAATGAGTGTGGTTAGAAATGACATTTGGTTTAGTTATATGACAATCCTAACATACACAAACATCGTAGTGTGTTTCGAATTCGAAAATAAGCTTAGAAGTCGAAAATAAGGTTAAAAGAAGAGTATAAGCATGCACAGTTCGTTTCACAAGTTTGAATTGAATGTATGAATTACACGCAATGAGTGTGGTTAGAAATGACATTTGGTTTACTTATATGACAATACTAACATACACAATCATCGTAGTGTGTTTAGAATTCGAAAATAAGCTTAAAAGAAGAGTAGAATCATGCACAGTTTGTTTCACAAGTTTGAATTGAATGTATGAATTACACGTAAAGAGTGTGGTTAGAAATGACATTTGGTTTAGTTATATGACAATCCTAACATACACAATCATCGTAGTATGTTTAGAATTCGAAAATAAGGTTAGAATTCGAAAATAAAGTTAAAACAAGAGTATAAGCATGCACAGTTCGTTTCACCAGTTTGAATTGAAAGTATGAATTACACGTAATGAGTGTGGTTAGAAATGACATTTGGTTTAGTTATATGACAATCCTAACATACACAATCATCCTAGTGTGTTTAGAATTCGAAAATAAACTTAGAAGTCGAAAATAAGGTTAAAAGAAGAGTATAAGCATGCACAGTTCGTTTCATAAGTTTGAATTGAATGTATGAATTACACGCAATGAGTGTAGTTAGAAATGACATTTGGTTTAGTTATATGACAATCCTAACATACACAATCATCGTAGTGTGTTTAGAATTCGAAAATAAGCTTAGAAGTCGAAAATAAGGTTAAAAGAAGAGTATAAGCATGCACAATTCGTTTCACAAGTTTGAATTGAATGTATGAATTACACGCAATGAGTGTGGTTAGAAATGACATTTGGTTTACTTATATGACAATACTAACATACACAATCATCGTAGTGTGTTTAGAATTCGAAAATAAGCTTAAAAGAAGAGTAGAATCATGCACAGTTTGTTTCACAAGTTTGAATTGAATGTATGAATTACACGTAATGAGTGTGGTTAGAAATGACATTTGGTTTAGTTATATGACAATACTAACATAGACAATCATCGTAATGTGTTTAGAATTCGAAAATAAGTTTAAAAGAAGAGTAGAATCATGCACAGTTCGTTTCACAAGTTTGAATTGAATGTATGAATTACACGCAATGAGTGTAGTTAGAAATGACATTTGGTTTAGTTATATGACAATCCTAACATACACAATCATCGTAGTGTGTTTAGAATTCGAAAATAAGCTTAGAAGTCGAAAATAAGGTTAAAAGAAGAGTATAAGCATGCACAATTCGTTTCACAAGTTTGAATTGAATGTATGAATTACACGCAATGAGTGTGGTTAGAAATGACATTTGGTTTACTTATATGACAATACTAACATACACAATCATCGTAGTGTGTTTAGAATTCGAAAATAAGCTTAAAAGAAGAGTAGAATCATGCACAGTTTGTTTCACAAGTTTGAATTGAATGTATGAATTACACGTAATGAGTGTGGTTAGAAATGACATTTGGTTTAGTTATATGACAATACTAACATAGACAATCATCGTAATGTGTTTAGAATTCGAAAATAAGTTTAAAAGAAGAGTAGAATCATGCACAGTTCGTTTCACAAGTTTGAATTGAATGTATGAATTACACGCAATGAGTGTGGTTAGAAATGTTATTTGGTTTAGTTATATGACAATCCTAACATACACAATCATCGTAGTGTATTTAGAATTCGAAAATAAGCTTAGAAATCGAAAATAAGGTTAAAAGAAGAGTATAAGCATGCACAGTTCGTTTCACAAGTTTGAATTGAATGTATGAATTACACGCAATGAGTGTGGTTAGAAATGACATTTGGTTTACTTATATGACAATCCTAACATACACAATCATCGTAGTGTGTTTAGAATTCGAAAATAAGCTTAAAATCATAGTAGAATCATGCACAGTTTGTTTCACAAGTTTGAATTGAATGTATGAATTACACGCAATGAGTGTGGTTAGAAATGACATTTGGTTTAGTTATATGACAATCCTAACATACACAAACATCGTAGTGTGTTTCGAATTCGAAAATAAGCTTAGAAGTCGAAAATAAGGTTAAAAGAAGAGTATAAGCATGCACAGTTCGTTTCACAAGTTTGAATTGAATGTATGAATTACACGCAATGAGTGTGGTTAGAAATGACATTTGGTTTACTTATATGACAATCCTAACATACACAATCATCGTAGTGTGTTTAGAATTCGAAAATAAGCTTAAAATCATAGTAGAATCATGCACAGTTTGTTTCACAAGTTTGAATTGAATGTATGAATTACACGCAATGAGTGTGGTTAGAAATGACATTTGGTTTAGTTATATGACAATCCTAACATACACAAACATCGTAGTGTGTTTCGAATTCGAAAATAAGCTTAGAAGTCGAAAATAAGGTTAAAAGAAGAGTATAAGCATGCACAGTTCGTTTCACAAGTTTGAATTGAATGTATGAATTACACGCAATGAGTGTGGTTAGAAATGACATTTGGTTTACTTATATGACAATACTAACATACACAATCATCGTAGTGTGTTTAGAATTCGAAAATAAGCTTAAAAGAAGAGTAGAATCATGCACAGTTTGTTTCACAAGTTTGAATTGAATGTATGAATTACACGTAAAGAGTGTGGTTAGAAATGACATTTGGTTTAGTTATATGACAATCCTAACATACACAATCATCGTAGTATGTTTAGAATTCGAAAATAAGGTTAGAATTCGAAAATAAAGTTAAAACAAGAGTATAAGCATGCACAGTTCGTTTCACCAGTTTGAATTGAAAGTATGAATTACACGTAATGAGTGTGGTTAGAAATGACATTTGGTTTAGTTATATGACAATCCTAACATACACAATCATCCTAGTGTGTTTAGAATTCGAAAATAAGCTTAGAAGTCGAAAATAAGGTTAAAAGAAGAGTATAAGCATGCACAGTTCGTTTCATAAGTTTGAATTGAATGTATGAATTACACGCAATGAGTGTAGTTAGAAATGACATTTGGTTTAGTTATATGACAATCCTAACATACACAATCATCGTAGTGTGTTTAGAATTCGAAAATAAGCTTAGAAGTCGAAAATAAGGTTAAAAGAAGAGTATAAGCATGCACAATTCGTTTCACAAGTTTGAATTGAATGTATGAATTACACGCAATGAGTGTGGTTAGAAATGACATTTGGTTTACTTATATGACAATACTAACATACACAATCATCGTAGTGTGTTTAGAATTCGAAAATAAGCTTAAAAGAAGAGTAGAATCATGCACAGTTTGTTTCACAAGTTTGAATTGAATGTATGAATTACACGTAATGAGTGTGGTTAGAAATGACATTTGGTTTAGTTATATGACAATACTAACATAGACAATCATCGTAATGTGTTTAGAATTCGAAAATAAGTTTAAAAGAAGAGTAGAATCATGCACAGTTCGTTTCACAAGTTTGAATTGAATGTATGAATTACACGCAATGAGTGTAGTTAGAAATGACATTTGGTTTAGTTATATGACAATCCTAACATACACAATCATCGTAGTGTGTTTAGAATTCGAAAATAAGCTTAGAAGTCGAAAATAAGGTTAAAAGAAGAGTATAAGCATGCACAATTCGTTTCACAAGTTTGAATTGAATGTATGAATTACACGCAATGAGTGTGGTTAGAAATGACATTTGGTTTACTTATATGACAATACTAACATACACAATCATCGTAGTGTGTTTAGAATTCGAAAATAAGCTTAAAAGAAGAGTAGAATCATGCACAGTTTGTTTCACAAGTTTGAATTGAATGTATGAATTACACGTAATGAGTGTGGTTAAAAATGACATTTGGTTTAGTTATATGACAATACTAACATAGACAATCATCGTAATGTGTTTAGAATTCGAAAATAAGTTTAAAAGAAGAGTAGAATCATGCACAGTTCGTTTCACAAGTTTGAATTGAATGTATGAATTACACGCAATGAGTGTGGTTAGAAATGTTATTTGGTTTAGTTATATGACAATCCTAACATACACAATCATCGTAGTGTATTTAGAATTCGAAAATAAGCTTAGAAATCGAAAATAAGGTTAAAAGAAGAGTATAAGCATGCACAGTTCGTTTCACAAGTTTGAATTGAATGTATGAATTACACGCAATGAGTGTGGTTAGAAATGACATTTGGTTTACTTATATGACAATCCTAACATACACAATCATCGTAGTGTGTTTAGAATTCGAAAATAAGCTTAAAATCATAGTAGAATCATGCACAGTTTGTTTCACAAGTTTGAATTGAATGTATGAATTACACGCAATGAGTGTGGTTAGAAATGACATTTGGTTTAGTTATATGACAATCCTAACATACACAAACATCGTAGTGTGTTTCGAATTCGAAAATAAGCTTAGAAGTCGAAAATAAGGTTAAAAGAAGAGTATAAGCATGCACAGTTCGTTTCACAAGTTTGAATTGAATGTATGAATTACACGCAATGAGTGTGGTTAGAAATGACATTTGGTTTACTTATATGACAATACTAACATACACAATCATCGTAGTGTGTTTAGAATTCGAAAATAAGCTTAAAAGAAGAGTAGAATCATGCACAGTTTGTTTCACAAGTTTGAATTGAATGTATGAATTACACGTAAAGAGTGTGGTTAGAAATGACATTTGGTTTAGTTATATGACAATCCTAACATACACAATCATCGTAGTATGTTTAGAATTCGAAAATAAGGTTAGAATTCGAAAATAAGGTTAAAACAAGAGTATAAGCATGCACAGTTCGTTTCACCAGTTTGAATTGAAAGTATGAATTACAGGTAATGAGTGTGGTTAGAAATGACATTTGGTTTAGTTATATGACAATCCTAACATACACAATCATCCTAGTGTGTTTAGAATTCGAAAATAAGCTTAGAAGTCGAAAATAAGGTTAAAAGAAGAGTATAAGCATGCACAGTTCGTTTCATAAGTTTGAATTGAATGTATGAATTACACGCAATGAGTGTAGTTAGAAATGACATTTGGTTTAGTTATATGACAATCCTAACATACACAATCATCGTAGTGTGTTTAGAATTCGAAAATAAGCTTAAAAGAAGAGTAGAATCATGCACAGTTTGTTTCACAAGTTTGAATTGAATGTATGAATTACACGTAATGAGTGTGGTTAGAAATGACATTTGGTTTAGTTATATGACAATACTAACATAGACAATCATCGTAATGTGTTTAGAATTCGAAAATAAGTTTAAAAGAAGAGTAGAATCATGCACAGTTCGTTTCACAAGTTTGAATTGAATGTATGAATTACACGCAATGAGTGTGGTTAGAAATGTTATTTGGTTTAGTTATATGACAATCCTAACATACACAATCATCGTAGTGTATTTAGAATTCGAAAATAAGCTTAGAAATCGAAAATAAGGTTAAAAGAAGAGTATAAGCATGCACAGTTCGTTTCACAAGTTTGAATTGAATGTATGAATTACACGCAATGAGTGTGGTTAGAAATGACATTTGGTTTACTTATATGACAATCCTAACATAAACAATCATCGTAGTGTGTTTAGAATTCGAAAATAAGCTTAAAATCATAGTAGAATCATGCACAGTTTGTTTCACAAGTTTGAATTGAATGTATGAATTACACGCAATGAGTGTGGTTAGAAATGACATTTGGTTTAGTTATATGACAATCCTAACATACACAAACATCGTAGTGTGTTTCGAATTCGAAAATAAGCTTAGAAGTCGAAAATAAGGTTAAAAGAAGAGTATAAGCATGCACAGTTCGTTTCACAAGTTTGAATTGAATGTATGAATTACACGCAATGAGTGTGGTTAGAAATGACATTTGGTTTACTTATATGACAATACTAACATACACAATCATCGTAGTGTGTTTAGAATTCGAAAATAAGCTTAAAAGAAGAGTAGAATCATGCACAGTTTGTTTCACAAGTTTGAATTGAATGTATGAATTACACGTAAAGAGTGTGGTTAGAAATGACATTTGGTTTAGTTATATGACAATCCTAACATACACAATCATCGTAGTATGTTTAGAATTCGAAAATAAGGTTAGAATTCGAAAATAAAGTTAAAACAAGAGTATAAGCATGCACAGTTCGTTTCACCAGTTTGAATTGAAAGTATGAATTACACGTAATGAGTGTGGTTAGAAATGACATTTGGTTTAGTTATATGACAATCCTAACATACACAATCATCCTAGTGTGTTTAGAATTCGAAAATAAGCTTAGAAGTCGAAAATAAGGTTAAAAGAAGAGTATAAGCATGCACAGTTCGTTTCATAAGTTTGAATTGAATGTATGAATTACACGCAATGAGTGTAGTTAGAAATGACATTTGGTTTAGTTATATGACAATCCTAACATACACAATCATCGTAGTGTGTTTAGAATTCGAAAATAAGCTTAGAAGTCGAAAATAAGGTTAAAAGAAGAGTATAAGCATGCACAATTCGTTTCACAAGTTTGAATTGAATGTATGAATTACACGCAATGAGTGTGGTTAGAAATGACATTTGGTTTACTTATATGACAATACTAACATACACAATCATCGTAGTGTGTTTAGAATTCAAAAATAAGCTTAAAAGAAGAGTAGAATCATGCACAGTTTGTTTCACAAGTTTGAATTGAATGTATGAATTACACGTAATGAGTGTGGTTAGAAATGACATTTGGTTTAGTTATATGACAATACTAACATAGACAATCATCGTAATGTGTTTAGAATTCGAAAATAAGTTTAAAAGAAGAGTAGAATCATGCACAGTTCGTTTCACAAGTTTGAATTGAATGTATGAATTACACGCAATGAGTGTGGTTAGAAATGTTATTTGGTTTAGTTATATGACAATCCTAACATACACAATCATCGTAGTGTATTTAGAATTCGAAAATAAGCTTAGAAATCGAAAATAAGGTTAAAAGAAGAGTATAAGCATGCACAGTTCGTTTCACAAGTTTGAATTGAATGTATGAATTACACGCAATGAGTGTGGTTAGAAATGACATTTGGTTTACTTATATGACAATCCTAACATACACAATCATCGTAGTGTGTTTAGAATTCGAAAATAAGCTTAAAATCATAGTAGAATCATGCACAGTTTGTTTCACAAGTTTGAATTGAATGTATGAATTACACGCAATGAGTGTGGTTAGAAATGACATTTGGTTTAGTTATATGACAATCCTAACATACACAAACATCGTAGTGTGTTTCGAATTCGAAAATAAGCTTAGAAGTCGAAAATAAGGTTAAAAGAAGAGTATAAGCATGCACAGTTCGTTTCACAAGTTTGAATTGAATGTATGAATTACACGCAATGAGTGTGGTTAGAAATGACATTTGGTTTACTTATATGACAATACTAACATACACAATCATCGTAGTGTGTTTAGAATTCGAAAATAAGCTTAAAAGAAGAGTAGAATCATGCACAGTTTGTTTCACAAGTTTGAATTGAATGTATGAATTACACGTAAAGAGTGTGGTTAGAAATGACATTTGGTTTAGTTATATGACAATCCTAACATACACAATCATCGTAGTATGTTTAGAATTCGAAAATAAGGTTAGAATTCGAAAATAAGGTTAAAACAAGAGTATAAGCATGCACAGTTCGTTTCACCAGTTTGAATTGAAAGTATGAATTACACGTAATGAGTGTGGTTAGAAATGACATTTGGTTTAGTTATATGACAATCCTAACATACACAATCATCCTAGTGTGTTTAGAATTCGAAAATAAGCTTAGAAGTCGAAAATAAGGTTAAAAGAAGAGTATAAGCATGCACAGTTCGTTTCATAAGTTTGAATTGAATGTATGAATTACACGCAATGAGTGTAGTTAGAAATGACATTTGGTTTAGTTATATGACAATCCTAACATACACAATCATCGTAGTGTGTTTAGAATTCGAAAATAAGCTTAGAAGTCGAAAATAAGGTTAAAAGAAGAGTATAAGCATGCACAATTCGTTTCACAAGTTTGAATTGAATGTATGAATTACACGCAATGAGTGTGGTTAGAAATGACATTTGGTTTACTTATATGACAATACTAACATACACAATCATCGTAGTGTGTTTAGAATTCGAAAATAAGCTTAAAAGAAGAGTAGAATCATGCACAGTTTGTTTCACAAGTTTGAATTGAATGTATGAATTACACGTAATGAGTGTGGTTAGAAATGACATTTGGTTTAGTTATATGACAATACTAACATAGACAATCATCGTAATGTGTTTAGAATTCGAAAATAAGTTTAAAAGAAGAGTAGAATCATGCACAGTTCGTTTCACAAGTTTGAATTGAATGTATGAATTACACGCAATGAGTGTGGTTAGAAATGTTATTTGGTTTAGTTATATGACAATCCTAACATACACAATCATCGTAGTGTATTTAGAATTCGAAAATAAGCTTAGAAATCGAAAATAAGGTTAAAAGAAGAGTATAAGCATGCACAGTTCGTTTCACAAGTTTGAATTGAATGTATGAATTACACGCAATGAGTGTGGTTAGAAATGACATTTGGTTTACTTATATGACAATCCTAACATACACAATCATCGTAGTGTGTTTAGAATTCGAAAATAAGCTTAAAATCATAGTAGAATCATGCACAGTTTGTTTCACAAGTTTGAATTGAATGTATGAATTACACGCAATGAGTGTGGTTAGAAATGACATTTGGTTTAGTTATATGACAATCCTAACATACACAAACATCGTAGTGTGTTTCGAATTCGAAAATAAGCTTAGAAGTCGAAAATAAGGTTAAAAGAAGAGTATAAGCATGCACAGTTCGTTTCACAAGTTTGAATTGAATGTATGAATTACACGCAATGAGTGTGGTTAGAAATGACATTTGGTTTACTTATATGACAATACTAACATACACAATCATCGTAGTGTGTTTAGAATTCGAAAATAAGCTTAAAAGAAGAGTAGAATCATGCACAGTTTGTTTCACAAGTTTGAATTGAATGTATGAATTACACGTAAAGAGTGTGGTTAGAAATGACATTTGGTTTAGTTATATGACAATCCTAACATACACAAACATCGTAGTGTGTTTCGAATTCGAAAATAAGCTTAGAAGTCGAAAATAAGGTTAAAAGAAGAGTATAAGCATGCACAGTTCGTTTCACAAGTTTGAATTGAATGTATGAATTACACGCAATGAGTGTGGTTAGAAATGACATTTGGTTTACTTATATGACAATACTAACATACACAATCATCGTAGTGTGTTTAGAATTCGAAAATAAGCTTAAAAGAAGAGTAGAATCATGCACAGTTTGTTTCACAAGTTTGAATTGAATGTATGAATTACACGTAAAGAGTGTGGTTAGAAATGACATTTGGTTTAGTTATATGACAATCCTAACATACACAATCATCGTAGTATGTTTAGAATTCGAAAATAAGGTTAGAATTCGAAAATAAAGTTAAAACAAGAGTATAAGCATGCACAGTTCGTTTCACCAGTTTGAATTGAAAGTATGAATTACACGTAATGAGTGTGGTTAGAAATGACATTTGGTTTAGTTATATGACAATCCTAACATACACAATCATCCTAGTGTGTTTAGAATTCGAAAATAAGCTTAGAAGTCGAAAATAAGGTTAAAAGAAGAGTATAAGCATGCACAGTTCGTTTCATAAGTTTGAATTGAATGTATGAATTACACGCAATGAGTGTAGTTAGAAATGACATTTGGTTTAGTTATATGACAATCCTAACATACACAATCATCGTAGTGTGTTTAGAATTCGAAAATAAGCTTAGAAGTCGAAAATAAGGTTAAAAGAAGAGTATAAGCATGCACAATTCGTTTCACAAGTTTGAATTGAATGTATGAATTACACGCAATGAGTGTGGTTAGAAATGACATTTGGTTTACTTATATGACAATACTAACATACACAATCATCGTAGTGTGTTTAGAATTCAAAAATAAGCTTAAAAGAAGAGTAGAATCATGCACAGTTTGTTTCACAAGTTTGAATTGAATGTATGAATTACACGTAATGAGTGTGGTTAGAAATGACATTTGGTTTAGTTATATGACAATACTAACATAGACAATCATCGTAATGTGTTTAGAATTCGAAAATAAGTTTAAAAGAAGAGTAGAATCATGCACAGTTCGTTTCACAAGTTTGAATTGAATGTATGAATTACACGCAATGAGTGTAGTTAGAAATGACATTTGGTTTAGTTATATGACAATCCTAACATACACAATCATCGTAGTGTGTTTAGAATTCGAAAATAAGCTTAGAAGTCGAAAATAAGGTTAAAAGAAGAGTATAAGCATGCACAATTCGTTTCACAAGTTTGAATTGAATGTATGAATTACACGCAATGAGTGTGGTTAGAAATGACATTTGGTTTACTTATATGACAATACTAACATACACAATCATCGTAGTGTGTTTAGAATTCGAAAATAAGCTTAAAAGAAGAGTAGAATCATGCACAGTTTGTTTCACAAGTTTGAATTGAATGTATGAATTACACGTAATGAGTGTGGTTAGAAATGACATTTGGTTTAGTTATATGACAATACTAACATAGACAATCATCGTAATGTGTTTAGAATTCGAAAATAAGTTTAAAAGAAGAGTAGAATCATGCACAGTTCGTTTCACAAGTTTGAATTGAATGTATGAATTACACGCAATGAGTGTGGTTAGAAATGTTATTTGGTTTAGTTATATGACAATCCTAACATACACAATCATCGTAGTGTATTTAGAATTCGAAAATAAGCTTAGAAATCGAAAATAAGGTTAAAAGAAGAGTATAAGCATGCACAGTTCGTTTCACAAGTTTGAATTGAATGTATGAATTACACGCAATGAGTGTGGTTAGAAATGACATTTGGTTTACTTATATGACAATCCTAACATACACAATCATCGTAGTGTGTTTAGAATTCGAAAATAAGCTTAAAATCATAGTAGAATCATGCACAGTTTGTTTCACAAGTTTGAATTGAATGTATGAATTACACGCAATGAGTGTGGTTAGAAATGACATTTGGTTTAGTTATATGACAATCCTAACATACACAAACATCGTAGTGTGTTTCGAATTCGAAAATAAGCTTAGAAGTCGAAAATAAGGTTAAAAGAAGAGTATAAGCATGCACAGTTCGTTTCACAAGTTTGAATTGAATGTATGAATTACACGCAATGAGTGTGGTTAGAAATGACATTTGGTTTACTTATATGACAATACTAACATACACAATCATCGTAGTGTGTTTAGAATTCGAAAATAAGCTTAAAAGAAGAGTAGAATCATGCACAGTTTGTTTCACAAGTTTGAATTGAATGTATGAATTACACGTAAAGAGTGTGGTTAGAAATGACATTTGGTTTAGTTATATGACAATCCTAACATACACAATCATCGTAGTATGTTTAGAATTCGAAAATAAGGTTAGAATTCGAAAATAAGGTTAAAACAAGAGTATAAGCATGCACAGTTCGTTTCACCAGTTTGAATTGAAAGTATGAATTACACGTAATGAGTGTGGTTAGAAATGACATTTGGTTTAGTTATATGACAATCCTAACATACACAATCATCCTAGTGTGTTTAGAATTCGAAAATAAGCTTAGAAGTCGAAAATAAGGTTAAAAGAAGAGTATAAGCATGCACAGTTCGTTTCATAAGTTTGAATTGAATGTATGAATTACACGCAATGAGTGTAGTTAGAAATGACATTTGGTTTAGTTATATGACAATCCTAACATACACAATCATCGTAGTGTGTTTAGAATTCGAAAATAAGCTTAGAAGTCGAAAATAAGGTTAAAAGAAGAGTATAAGCATGCACAATTCGTTTCACAAGTTTGAATTGAATGTATGAATTACACGCAATGAGTGTGGTTAGAAATGACATTTGGTTTACTTATATGACAATACTAACATACACAATCATCGTAGTGTGTTTAGAATTCGAAAATAAGCTTAAAAGAAGAGTAGAATCATGCACAGTTTGTTTCACAAGTTTGAATTGAATGTATGAATTACACGTAATGAGTGTGGTTAGAAATGACATTTGGTTTAGTTATATGACAATACTAACATAGACAATCATCGTAATGTGTTTAGAATTCGAAAATAAGTTTAAAAGAAGAGTAGAATCATGCACAGTTCGTTTCACAAGTTTGAATTGAATGTATGAATTACACGCAATGAGTGTGGTTAGAAATGTTATTTGGTTTAGTTATATGACAATCCTAACATACACAATCATCGTAGTGTATTTAGAATTCGAAAATAAGCTTAGAAATCGAAAATAAGGTTAAAAGAAGAGTATAAGCATGCACAGTTCGTTTCACAAGTTTGAATTGAATGTATGAATTACACGCAATGAGTGTGGTTAGAAATGACATTTGGTTTACTTATATGACAATCCTAACATACACAATCATCGTAGTGTGTTTAGAATTCGAAAATAAGCTTAAAATCATAGTAGAATCATGCACAGTTTGTTTAACAAGTTTGAATTGAATGTATGAATTACACGCAATGAGTGTGGTTAGAAATGACATTTGGTTTAGTTATATGACAATCCTAACATACACAAACATCGTAGTGTGTTTCGAATTCGAAAATAAGCTTAGAAGTCGAAAATAAGGTTAAAAGAAGAGTATAAGCATGCACAGTTCGTTTCACAAGTTTGAATTGAATGTATGAATTACACGCAATGAGTGTGGTTAGAAATGACATTTGGTTTACTTATATGACAATACTAACATACACAATCATCGTAGTGTGTTTAGAATTCGAAAATAAGCTTAAAAGAAGAGTAGAATCATGCAAAGTTTGTTTCACAAGTTTGAATTGAATGTATGAATTACACGTAAAGAGTGTGGTTAGAAATGACATTTGGTTTAGTTATATGACAATCCTAACATACACAATCATCGTAGTATGTTTAGAATTCGAAAATAAGGTTAGAAGTCGAAAATAAGGTTAAAACAAGAGTATAAGCATGCACAGTTCGTTTCACCAGTTTGAATTGAAAGTATGAATTACACGTAATGAGTGTGGTTAGAAATGACATTTGGTTTAGTTATATGACAATCCTAACATACACAATCATCCTAGTGTGTTTAGAATTCGAAAATAAGCTTAGAAGTCGAAAATAAGGTTAAAAGAAGAGTATAAGCATGCACAGTTCGTTTCATAAGTTTGAATTGAATGTATGAATTACACGCAATGAGTGTAGTTAGAAATGACATTTGGTTTAGTTATATGACAATCCTAACATACACAATCATCGTAGTGTGTTTAGAATTCGAAAATAAGCTTAGAAGTCGAAAATAAGGTTAAAAGAAGAGTATAAGCATGCACAGTTCGTTTCACAAGTTTGAATTGAATGTATGAATTACACGCAATGAGTGTGGTTAGAAATGACATTTGGTTTACTTATATGACAATACTAACATACAGAATCATCGTAGTGTGTTTAGAATTCGAAAATAAGCTTAAAAGAAGAGTAGAATCATGCACAGTTTGTTTCACAAGTTTGAATTGAATGTATGAATTACACGTAATGAGTGTGGTTAGAAATGACATTTGGTTTAGTTATATGACAATACTAACATAGACAATCATCGTAATGTGTTTAGAATTCGAAAATAAGTTTAAAAGAAGAATAGAATCATGCACAGTTCGTTTCACAAGTTTGAATTGAATGTATGAATTACACGCAATGAGTGCGGTTAGAAATGACATTTGGTTTACTTATATGACAATCCTAACATACACAATCATCGTAGTGTGTTTAGAATTCGAAAATAAGCTTAAAATCATAGTAGAATCATGCACAGTTTGTTTCACAAGTTTGAATTGAATGTATGAATTACACGCAATGAGTGTGGTTAGAAATGACATTTGGTTTAGTTATATGACAATCCTAACATACACAAACATCGTAGTGTGTTTCGAATTCGAAAATAAGCTTAGAAGTCGAAAATAAGGTTAAAAGAAGAGTATAAGCATGCACAGCTCGTTTCACAAGTTTGAATTGAATGTATGAATTACACGCAATGAGTGTGGTTAGAAATGACATTTGGTTTACTTATATGACAATACTAACATACACAATCAACGTAGTGTGTTTAGAATTCGAAAATAAGCTTAAAAGAAGAGTAGAATCATGCACAGTTTGTTTCACAAGTTTGAATTGAATGTATGAATTACACGTAATGAGTGCGGTTAGAAATGTTATTTGGTTTAGTTATATGACAATCCTAACATACACAATCATCGTAGTGTGTTTAGAATTCGAAAATAAGCTTAGAAGTCGAAAATAAGGTTAAAAGAATAGTATAAGCATGCACAGTTCGTTTCACAAGTTTGAATTGAATGTATGAATTACACGCAATGAGTGTGGTTAGAAATGACATTTGGTTTAGTTATATGACAATCCTAACATACACAATCATCGTAGTGTGTTTAGAATTCGAAAATAAGGTTAGAAGTCGAAAATAAGGTTAAAACAAGAGTATAAGCATGCACAGTTCGTTTCACAAGTTTGAATTAATTGTATGAATTACACGCAATGAGTGTGGTTAGAAATGACATTTGGTTTACTTATATGACAATACTTACATACACAATCATCGTAGTGTGTTTAGAATTCGAAAATAAGTTTAGAATTCGAAAATAAGCTTAAAAGAAGAGTATAAGCATGCACAGTTCGTTTCACAAGTTTGAATTGAATGTATGAATTACACGCAATGAGTGTGGTTAGAAATGACATTTGGTTTAGTCATATGACAATTTTAACATACACAATCATCGTAGTGTGTTTAGAATTCGAAAATAAGGTTAGAAATCGAAAATAAGATTAAACTAAGAGTATACGCATGCACAGTTCGTTTCACAAGTTTGAATTGAATGTATGAATTACACGCAATGAGTGTGGTTAGAAATGACATTTGGTTTACTTATATGACAATACTAACATACACAATCATCGTAGTGTGTTTAGAATTCGAAAATAAGCTTAGAATACCAAAATAAGCTTAAAAGAAGAGTACAAGCATACACAGTTCGTTGCACAAGTTTGAAGTGAATGAATGAATTACAAGCAATGAGTGTGGTTAGAAATGACATTTGGTTTACTTATGTGACAATCCAAACATACACAATCTTCGTAGTGTCTTTAGAATTCAAAAATAAGTTTAGAATACCAAAATAAGCTTAAAAGAAGAGTACAAGCATACACAGTTCGTTGCACAAGTTTGAAGTGAATGAATGAATTACACGCAATGAGTGTGGTTAGAAATGACATTTGGTTTACTTATGTGACAATCCAAACATACACAATCTTCGTAGTGTCTTTAGAATTCAAAAATAAGTTTAGAATACCAAAATAAGCTTAAAAGAACAGTACAAGCATACACAGTTCGTTTCACAAGTTTGAAGTGAATGAATGAATTACGCGCAATGAGTGTGGTTAGAAATGACATTTGGTTTGCTTATATGACAATCCTAACATACACAATCATCATAGTGTCTTTATAATTCAAAAATAAGCTTAGCATTCCAAAATAACCTTAAAAGAAGAAAAGAAGCATTCACAGTTCGTTTCACAAGTTTGAATTATATGTATGAATTACACGCAATGACTGTGGTTAGAAATGACATTTGGTTTACTTATATGACTCGAATTCTAAAGACACTACGAAGATTGTGTATGTTTGGATTGTCATATAAGTAAACCAAATGTCATTTCTAAGCACACTCATTGCGCGTAATTCATTCATTCACTTCAAACTTGTGCAACGAACTGTGTATGCTTGTACTCTTCTTTTAAGCTTATTTTGGTATTCTAAACTTATTTTTGAATTCTAAAGACACTACGAAGATTGTGTATGTTTGGATTGTCACATAAGTAAACCAAATGTCATTTCTAACCACACTCATTGCGTGTAATTCATTCATTCACTTCAAACTTGTGCAACGAACTGTGTATGCTTGTACTCTTCTTTTAAGCTTATTTTGGTATTCTAAGCTTATTTTCGAATTCTAAAGACACTACGATGATTTGGTATGTATGGATTGTCATATAATTAAACCAAATGTCATTTCTAACCACAGTCATTGCGTGTAATTCATTCATTCACTTCAAACTTGTGCAACGAACTGTGTATGCTTGTACTCTTCTTTTAAGCTTATTTTGGTATTCTAAACTTATTTTTGAATTCTAAAGACACTACGAAGATTGTGTATGTTTGGATTGTCACATAAGTAAACCAAATGTCATTTCTAACCACACTCATTGCGTGTAATTCATTCATTCACTTCAAACTTGTGCAACGAACTGTGTATGCTTGTACTCTTCTTTTAAGCTTATTTTGGTATTCTAAACTTATTTTTGAATTCTAAAGACACTACGAAGATTGTGTATGTTTGGATTGTCACATAAGTAAACCAAATGTCATTTCTAACCACACTCATTGCGTGTAATTCATTCATTCACTTCAAACTTGTGCAACGAACTGTGTATGCTTGTACTCTTCTTTTAAGCTTATTTTGGTATTCTAAGCTTATTTTCGAATTCTAAAGACACTACGATGATTTGGTATGTATGGATTGTCATATAAGTAAACCAAATGTCATTTCTAACCACAGTCATTGCGTGTAATTCATACATATAATTCAAACTTGTGAAACGAACTGTGAATGCTTCTTTTCTTCTTTTAAGGTTATTTTGGAATTCTAAGCTTATTTTTGAATTATAAAGACACTATGATGATTGTGTATGTTAGGATTGTCATATAAGCAAACCAAATGTCATTTCTAACCACACTCATTGCGCGTAATTCATTCATTCACTTCAAACTTGTGAAACGAACTGTGTATGCTTGTACTGTTCTTTTAAGCTTATCTTGGTATTCTAAACTTATTTTCGAATTCTAAAGACACTACGAAGATTGTGTATGTTTGGATTGTCATATAAGTAAACCAAATGTCATTTCTAACCACACTCATTGCGCGTAATTCATTCATTCACTTCAAACTTGTGAAACGAACTGTGTATGCTTGTACTGTTCTTTTAAGCTTATTTTGGTATTCTAAACTTATTTTTGAATTCTAAAGACACTACGAAGATTGTGTATGTTTGGATTGTCACATAAGTAAACCAAATGTCATTTCTAACCACACTCATTGCGTGTAATTTATTCATTCACTTCAAACTTGTGCAACGAACTGTGTATGCTTGTACTCTTCTTTTAAGCTTATTTTGGTATTCTAAGCTTATTTTCGAATTCTAAAGACACTACGATGATTTGGTATGTTTGGATAGTCATATAAGTAAACCAAATGTCATTTCTAACCACAGTCATTGCGTGTAATTCATACATATAATTCAAACTTGTGAAACGAACTGTGAATGCTTCTTTTCTTCTTTTAAGGTTATTTTGGAATTCTAAGCTTATTTTTGAATTATAAAGACACTATGATGATTGTGTATGTTAGGATTGCCATATAAGCAAACCAAATGTCATTTCTAACCACACTCATTGCGCGTAATTCATTCATTCACTTCAAACTTGTGACACGAACTGTGTATGCTTGTACTGTTCTTTTAAGCTTATATTGGTATTCTAAACTTATTTTCGAATTCTAAAGACACTACGAAGATTGTGTATGTTTGGATTGTCATATAAGTAAACCAAATGTCATTTCTAACCACAGTCATTGCGTGTAATTCATACATATAATTCAAACTTGTGAAACGAACTGTGAATGCTTCTTTTCTTCTTTTAAGGTTATTTTGGAATTCTAAGCTTATTTTTGAATTATAAAGACACTATGATGATTGTGTATGTTAGGATTGTCATATAAGCAAACCAAATGTCATTTCTAACCACACTCATTGCGCGTAATTCATTCATTCACTTCAAACTTTTGAAACGAACTGTGTATGCTTGTACTGTTCTTTTAAGCTTATTTTGGTATTCTAAACTTATTTTTGAATTCTAAAGACACTACGAAGATTGTGTATGTTTGGATTGTCACATAAGTAAACCAAATGTCATTTCTAACCACACTCATTGCGTGTAATTCATTCATTCACTTCAAACTTGTGCATCGAACTGTGTATGCTTGTACTCTTCTTTTAAGCTTATTTTGCTATTCTAAGCTTATTTTCGAATTCTAAAGACACTACGATGATTTGGTATGTTTGGATTGTCATATAAGTAAACCAAATGTCATTTCTAACCACAGTCATTGCGTGTAATTCATACATATAATTCAAACTTGTGAAACGAACTGTGAATTCTTCTTTTCTTCTTTTAAGGTTATTTTGGAATTCTAAGCTTATTTTTGAATTATAAAGACACTATGATGATTGTGTATGTTAGGATTGTCATATAAGCAAACCAAATGTCATTTCTAACCACACTTATTGCGCGTAATTCATTCATTCACTTCAAACTTGTGAAACGAACTGTGTATGCTTGTACTGTTCTTTTAAGCTTATTTTGGTATTCTAAACTTATTTTTGAATTCTAAAGACACTACGAAGATTGTGTATGTTTGCATTGTCACATAAGTAAACCAAATGTCATTTCTAACCACACTCATTGCGTGTAATTCATTCATTCACTTCAAACTTGTGCAACGAACTGTGTATGCTTGTACTCTTCTTTTAAGCTTATTTTGGTATTCTAAGCTTATTTTCGAATTCTAAAGACACTACGATGATTTGGTATGTATGGATTGTCATATAAGTAAACCAAATGTCATTTCTAACCACAGTCATTGCGTGTAATTCATTCATTCACTTCAAACTTGTGCAACGAACTGTGTATGCTTGTACTCTTCTTTTAAGCTTATTTTGGTATTCTAAACTTATTTTTGAATTCTAAAGACACTACGAAGATTGTGTATGTTTGGATTGTCACATAAGTAAACCAAATGTCATTTCTAACCACACTCATTGCGTGTAATTCATTCATTCACTTCAAACTTGTGCAACGAACTGTGTATGCTTGTACTCTTCTTTTAAGCTTATTTTGGTATTCTAAACTTATTTTTGAATTCTAAAGACACTACGAAGATTGTGTATGTTTGGATTGTCACATAAGTAAACCAAATGTCATTTCTAACCACACTCATTGCGTGTAATTCATTCATTCACTTCAAACTTGTGCAACGAACTGTGTATGCTTGTACTCTTCTTTTAAGCTTATTTTGGTATTCTAAGCTTATTTTCGAATTCTAAAGACACTACGATGATTTGGTATGTATGGATTGTCATATAAGTAAACCAAATGTCATTTCTAACCACAGTCATTGCGTGTAATTCATACATATAATTCAAACTTGTGAAACGAACTGTGAATGCTTCTTTTCTTCTTTTAAGGTTATTTTGGAATTCTAAGCTTATTTTTGAATTATAAAGACACTATGATGATTGTGTATGTTAGGATTGTCATATAAGCAAACCAAATGTCATTTCTAACCACACTCATTGCGCGTAATTCATTCATTCACTTCAAACTTGTGAAACGAACTGTGTATGCTTGTACTGTTCTTTTAAGCTTATCTTGGTATTCTAAACTTATTTTCGAATTCTAAAGACACTACGAAGATTGTGTATGTTTGGATTGTCATATAAGTAAACCAAATGTCATTTCTAACCACACTCATTGCGCGTAATTCATTCATTCACTTCAAACTTGTGAAACGAACTGTGTATGCTTGTACTGTTCTTTTAAGCTTATTTTGGTATTCTAAACTTATTTTTGAATTCTAAAGACACTACGAAGATTGTGTATGTTTGGATTGTCACATAAGTAAACCAAATGTCATTTCTAACCACACTCATTGCGTGTAATTCATTCATTCACTTCAAACTTGTGCAACGAACTGTGTATGCTTGTACTCTTCTTTTAAGCTTATTTTGGTATTCTAAGCTTATTTTCGAATTCTAAAGACACTACGATGATTTGGTATGTTTGGATAGTCATATAAGTAAACCAAATGTCATTTCTAACCACAGTCATTGCGTGTAATTCATACATATAATTCAAACTTGTGAAACGAACTGTGAATGCTTCTTTTCTTCTTTTAAGGTTATTTTGGAATTCTAAGCTTATTTTTGAATTATAAAGACACTATGATGATTGTGTATGTTAGGATTGCCATATAAGCAAACCAAATGTCATTTCTAACCACACTCATTGCGCGTAATTCATTCATTCACTTCAAACTTGTGACACGAACTGTGTATGCTTGTACTGTTCTTTTAAGCTTATATTGGTATTCTAAACTTATTTTCGAATTCTAAAGACACTACGAAGATTGTGTATGTTTGGATTGTCATATAAGTAAACCAAATGTCATTTCTAACCACAGTCATTGCGTGTAATTCATACATATAATTCAAACTTGTGAAACGAACTGTGAATGCTTCTTTTCTTCTTTTAAGGTTATTTTGGAATTCTAAGCTTATTTTTGAATTATAAAGACACTATGATGATTGTGTATGTTAGGATTGTCATATAAGCAAACCAAATGTCATTTCTAACCACACTCATTGCGCGTAATTCATTCATTCACTTCAAACTTGTGAAACGAACTGTGTATGCTTGTACTGTTCTTTTAAGCTTATTTTGGTATTCTAAACTTATTTTTGAATTCTAAAGACACTACGAAGATTGTGTATGTTTGGATTGTCACATAAGTAAACCAAATGTCATTTCTAACCACACTCATTGCGTGTAATTCATTCATTCACTTCAAACTTGTGCATCGAACTGTGTATGCTTGTACTCTTCTTTTAAGCTTATTTTGCTATTCTAAGCTTATTTTCGAATTCTAAAGACACTACGATGATTTGGTATGTTTGGATTGTCATATAAGTAAACCAAATGTCATTTCTAACCACAGTCATTGCGTGTAATTCATACATATAATTCAAACTTGTGAAACGAACTGTGAATGCTTCTTTTCTTCTTTTAAGGTTATTTTGGAATTCTAAGCTTATTTTTGAATTATAAAGACACTATGATGATTGTGTATGTTAGGATTGTCATATAAGCAAACCAAATGTCATTTCTAACCACACTCATTGCGCGTAATTCATTCATTCACTTCAAACTTGTGAAACGAACTGTGTATGCTTGTACTGTTCTTTTAAGCTTATCTTGGTATTCTAAACTTATTTTCGAATTCTAAAGACACTACGAAGATTGTGTATGTTTGGATTGTCATATAAGTAAACCAAATGTCATTTCTAACCACACTCATTGCGCGTAATTCATTCATTCACTTCAAACTTGTGAAACGAACTGTGTATGCTTGTACTGTTCTTTTAAGCTTATTTTGGTATTCTAAACTTATTTTTGAATTCTAAAGACACTACGAAGATTGTGTATGTTTGGATTGTCACATAAGTAAACCAAATGTCATTTCTAACCACACTCATTGCGTGTAATTCATTCATTCACTTCAAACTTGTGCAACGAACTGTGTATGCTTGTACTCTTCTTTTAAGCTTATTTTGGTATTCTAAGCTTATTTTCGAATTCTAAAGACACTACGATGATTTGGTATGTTTGGATAGTCATATAAGTAAACCAAATGTCATTTCTAACCACAGTCATTGCGTGTAATTCATACATATAATTCAAACTTGTGAAACGAACTGTGAATGCTTCTTTTCTTCTTTTAAGGTTATTTTGGAATTCTAAGCTTATTTTTGAATTATAAAGACACTATGATGATTGTGTATGTTAGGATTGCCATATAAGCAAACCAAATGTCATTTCTAACCACACTCATTGCGCGTAATTCATTCATTCACTTCAAACTTGTGACACGAACTGTGTATGCTTGTACTGTTCTTTTAAGCTTATATTGGTATTCTAAACTTATTTTCGAATTCTAAAGACACTACGAAGATTGTGTATGTTTGGATTGTCATATAAGTAAACCAAATGTCATTTCTAACCACAGTCATTGCGTGTAATTCATACATATAATTCAAACTTGTGAAACGAACTGTGAATGCTTCTTTTCTTCTTTTAAGGTTATTTTGGAATTCTAAGCTTATTTTTGAATTATAAAGACACTATGATGATTGTGTATGTTAGGATTGTCATATAAGCAAACCAAATGTCATTTCTAACCACACTCATTGCGCGTAATTCATTCATTCACTTCAAACTTGTGAAACGAACTGTGTATGCTTGTACTGTTCTTTTAAGCTTATTTTGGTATTCTAAACTTATTTTTGAATTCTAAAGACACTACGAAGATTGTGTATGTTTGGATTGTCACATAAGTAAACCAAATGTCATTTCTAATCACACTCATTGCGTGTAATTCATTCATTCACTTCAAACTTGTGCATCGAACTGTGTATGCTTGTACTCTTCTTTTAAGCTTATTTTGCTATTCTAAGCTTATTTTCGAATTCTAAAGACACTACGATGATTTGGTATGTTTGGATTGTCATATAAGTAAACCAAATGTCATTTCTAACCACAGTCATTGCGTGTAATTCATACATATAATTCAAACTTGTGAAACGAACTGTGAATGCTTCTTTTCTTCTTTTAAGGTTATTTTGGAATTCTAAGCTTATTTTTGAATTATAAAGACACTATGATGATTGTGTATGTTAGGATTGTCATATAAGCAAACCAAATGTCATTTCTAACCACACTTATTGCGCGTAATTCATTCATTCACTTCAAACTTGTGAAACGAACTGTGTATGCTTGTACTGTTCTTTTAAGCTTATTTTGGTATTCTAAACTTATTTTTGAATTCTAAAGACACTACGAAGATTGTGTATGTTTGGATTGTCACATAAGTAAACCAAATGTCATTTCTAACCACACTCATTGCGTGTAATTCATTCATTCACTTCAAACTTGTGCAACGAACTGTGTATGCTTGTACTCTTCTTTTAAGCTTATTTTGGTATTCTAAGCTTATTTTCGAATTCTAAAGACACTACGATGATTTGGTATGTATGGATTGTCATATAATTAAACCAAATGTCATTTCTAACCACAGTCATTGCGTGTAATTCATTCATTCACTTCAAACTTGTGCAACGAACTGTGTATGCTTGTACTCTTCTTTTAAGCTTATTTTGGTATTCTAAACTTATTTTTGAATTCTAAAGACACTACGAAGATTGTGTATGTTTGGATTGTCACATAAGTAAACCAAATGTCATTTCTAACCACACTCATTGCGTGTAATTCATTCATTCACTTCAAACTTGTGCAACGAACTGTGTATGCTTGTACTCTTCTTTTAAGCTTATTTTGGTATTCTAAACTTATTTTTGAATTCTAAAGACACTACGAAGATTGTGTATGTTTGGATTGTCACATAAGTAAACCAAATGTCATTTCTAACCACACTCATTGCGTGTAATTCATTCATTCACTTCAAACTTGTGCAACGAACTGTGTATGCTTGTACTCTTCTTTTAAGCTTATTTTGGTATTCTAAGCTTATTTTCGAATTCTAAAGACACTACGATGATTTGGTATGTATGGATTGTCATATAAGTAAACCAAATGTCATTTCTAACCACAGTCATTGCGTGTAATTCATACATATAATTCAAACTTGTGAAACGAACTGTGAATGCTTCTTTTCTTCTTTTAAGGTTATTTTGGAATTCTAAGCTTATTTTTGAATTATAAAGACACTATGATGATTGTGTATGTTAGGATTGTCATATAAGCAAACCAAATGTCATTTCTAACCACACTCATTGCGCGTAATTCATTCATTCACTTCAAACTTGTGAAACGAACTGTGTATGCTTGTACTGTTCTTTTAAGCTTATCTTGGTATTCTAAACTTATTTTCGAATTCTAAAGACACTACGAAGATTGTGTATGTTTGGATTGTCATATAAGTAAACCAAATGTCATTTCTAACCACACTCATTGCGCGTAATTCATTCATTCACTTCAAACTTGTGAAACGAACTGTGTATGCTTGTACTGTTCTTTTAAGCTTATTTTGGTATTCTAAACTTATTTTTGAATTCTAAAGACACTACGAAGATTGTGTATGTTTGGATTGTCACATAAGTAAACCAAATGTCATTTCTAACCACACTCATTGCGTGTAATTCATTCATTCACTTCAAACTTGTGCAACGAACTGTGTATGCTTGTACTCTTCTTTTAAGCTTATTTTGGTATTCTAAGCTTATTTTCGAATTCTAAAGACACTACGATGATTTGGTATGTATGGATTGTCATATAAGTAAACCAAATGTCATTTCTAACCACAGTCATTGCGTGTAATTCATTCATTCACTTCAAACTTGTGCAACGAACTGTGTATGCTTGTACTCTTCTTTTAAGCTTATTTTGGTATTCTAAACTTATTTTTGAATTCTAAAGACACTACGAAGATTGTGTATGTTTGGATTGTCACATAAGTAAACCAAATGTCATTTCTAACCACACTCATTGCGTGTAATTCATTCATTCACTTCAAACTTGTGCAACGAACTGTGTATGCTTGTACTCTTCTTTTAAGCTGATTTTGGTATTCTAAACTTATTTTTGAATTCTAAAGACACTACGAAGATTGTGTATGTTTGGATTGTCACATAAGTAAACCAAATGTCATTTCTAACCACACTCATTGCGTGTAATTCATTCATTCACTTCAAACTTGTGCAACGAACTGTGTATGCTTGTACTCTTCTTTTAAGCTTATTTTGGTATTCTAAGCTTATTTTCGAATTCTAAAGACACTACGATGATTTGGTATGTATGGATTGTCATATAAGTAAACCAAATGTCATTTCTAACCACAGTCATTGCGTGTAATTCATACATATAATTCAAACTTGTGAAACGAACTGTGAATGCTTCTTTTCTTCTTTTAAGGTTATTTTGGAATTCTAAGCTTATCTTTGAATTATAAAGACACTATGATGATTGTGTATGTTAGGATTGTCATATAAGCAAACCAAATGTCATTTCTAACCACACTCATTGCGCGTAATTCATTCATTCACTTCAAACTTGTGAAACGAACTGTGTATGCTTGTACTGTTCTTTTAAGCTTATCTTGGTATTCTAAACTTATTTTCGAATTCTAAAGACACTACGAAGATTGTGTATGTTTGGATTGTCATATAAGTAAACCAAATGTCATTTCTAACCACACTCATTGCGCGTAATTCATTCATTCACTTCAAACTTGTGAAACGAACTGTGTATGCTTGTACTGTTCTTTTAAGCTTATTTTGGTATTCTAAACTTATTTTTGAATTCTAAAGACACTACGAAGATTGTGTATGTTTGGATTGTCACATAAGTAAACCAAATGTCATTTCTAACCACACTCATTGCGTGTAATTCATTCATTCACTTCAAACTTGTGCAACGAACTGTGTATGCTTGTACTCTTCTTTTAAGCTTATTTTGGTATTCTAAGCTTATTTTCGAATTCTAAAGACACTACGATGATTTGGTATGTTTGGATAGTCATATAAGTAAACCAAATGTCATTTCTAACCACAGTCATTGCGTGTAATTCATACATATAATTCAAACTTGTGAAACGAACTGTGAATGCTTCTTTTCTTCTTTTAAGGTTATTTTGGAATTCTAAGCTTATTTTTGAATTATAAAGACACTATGATGATTGTGTATGTTAGGATTGTCATATAAGCAAACCAAATGTCATTTCTAACCACACTCATTGCGCGTAATTCATTCATTCACTTCAAACTTGTGACACGAACTGTGTATGCTTGTACTGTTCTTTTAAGCTTATATTGGTATTCTAAACTTATTTTCGAATTCTAAAGACACTACGAAGATTGTGTATGTTTGGATTGTCATATAAGTAAACCAAATGTCATTTCTAACCACAGTCATTGCGTGTAATTCATACATATAATTCAAACTTGTGAAACGAACTGTGAATGCTTCTTTTCTTCTTTTAAGGTTATTTTGGAATTCTAAGCTTATTTTTGAATTATAAAGACACTATGATGATTGTGTATGTTAGGATTGTCATATAAGCAAACCAAATGTCATTTCTAACCACACTCATTGCGCGTAATTCATTCATTCACTTCAAACTTGTGCATCGAACTGTGTATGCTTGTACTGTTCTTTTAAGCTTATTTTGGTATTCTAAACTTATTTTTGAATTCTAAAGACACTACGAAGATTGTGTATGTTTGGATTGTCACATAAGTAAACCAAATGTCATTTCTAACCACACTCATTGCGTGTAATTCATTCATTCACTTCAAACTTGTGCATCGAACTGTGTATGCTTGTACTCTTCTTTTAAGCTTATTTTGCTATTCTAAGCTTATTTTCGAATTCTAAAGACACTACGATGATTTGGTATGTTTGGATTGTCATATAAGTAAACCAAATGTCATTTCTAACCACAGTCATTGCGTGTAATTCATACATATAATTCAAACTTGTGAAACGAACTGTGAATGCTTCTTTTCTTCTTTTAAGGTTATTTTGGAATTCTAAGCTTATTTTTGAATTATAAAGACACTATGATGATTGTGTATGTTAGGATTGTCATATAAGCAAACCAAATGTCATTTCTAACCACACTTATTGCGCGTAATTCATTCATTCACTTCAAACTTGTGAAACGAACTGTGTATGCTTGTACTGTTCTTTTAAGCTTATTTTGGTATTCTAAACTTATTTTTGAATTCTAAAGACACTACGAAGATTGTGTATGTTTGGATTGTCACATAAGTAAACCAAATGTCATTTCTAACCACACTCATTGCGTGTAATTCATTCATTCACTTCAAACTTGTGCAACGAACTGTGTATGCTTGTACTCTTCTTTTAAGCTTATTTTGGTATTCTAAGCTTATTTTCGAATTCTAAAGACACTACGATGATTTGGTATGTATGGATTGTCATATAAGTAAACCAAATGTCATTTCTAACCACAGTCATTGCGTGTAATTCATTCATTCACTTCAAACTTGTGCAACGAACTGTGTATGCTTGTACTCTTCTTTTAAGCTTATTTTGGTATTCTAAACTTATTTTTGAATTCTAAAGACACTACGAAGATTGTGTATGTTTGGATTGTCACATAAGTAAACCAAATGTCATTTCTAACCACACTCATTGCGTGTAATTCATTCATTCACTTCAAACTTGTGCAACGAACTGTGTATGCTTGTACTCTTCTTTTAAGCTTATTTTGGTATTCTAAACTTATTTTTGAATTCTAAAGACACTACGAAGATTGTGTATGTTTGGATTGTCACATAAGTAAACCAAATGTCATTTCTAACCACACTCATTGCGTGTAATTCATTCATTCACTTCAAACTTGTGCAACGAACTGTGTATGCTTGTACTCTTCTTTTAAGCTTATTTTGGTATTCTAAGCTTATTTTCGAATTCTAAAGACACTACGATGATTTGGTATGTATGGATTGTCATATAAGTAAACCAAATGTCATTTCTAACCACAGTCATTGCGTGTAATTCATACATATAATTCAAACTTGTGAAACGAACTGTGAATGCTTCTTTTCTTCTTTTAAGGTTATTTTGGAATTCTAAGCTTATTTTTGAATTATAAAGACACTATGATGATTGTGTATGTTAGGATTGTCATATAAGCAAACCAAATGTCATTTCTAACCACACTCATTGCGCGTAATTCATTCATTCACTTCAAACTTGTGAAACGAACTGTGTATGCTTGTACTGTTCTTTTAAGCTTATCTTGGTATTCTAAACTTATTTTCGAATTCTAAAGACACTACGAAGATTGTGTATGTTTGGATTGTCATATAAGTAAACCAAATGTCATTTCTAACCACACTCATTGCGCGTAATTCATTCATTCACTTCAAACTTGTGAAACGAACTGTGTATGCTTGTACTGTTCTTTTAAGCTTATTTTGGTATTCTAAACTTATTTTTGAATTCTAAAGACACTACGAAGATTGTGTATGTTTGGATTGTCACATAAGTAAACCAAATGTCATTTCTAACCACACTCATTGCGTGTAATTCATTCATTCACTTCAAACTTGTGCAACGAACTGTGTATGCTTGTACTCTTCTTTTAAGCTTATTTTGGTATTCTAAGCTTATTTTCGAATTCTAAAGACACTACGATGATTTGGTATGTTTGGATAGTCATATAAGTAAACCAAATGTCATTTCTAACCACAGTCATTGCGTGTAATTCATACATATAATTCAAACTTGTGAAACGAACTGTGAATGCTTCTTTTCTTCTTTTAAGGTTATTTTGGAATTCTAAGCTTATTTTTGAATTATAAAGACACTATGATGATTGTGTATGTTAGGATTGTCATATAAGCAAACCAAATGTCATTTCTAACCACACTCATTGCGCGTAATTCATTCATTCACTTCAAACTTGTGACACGAACTGTGTATGCTTGTACTGTTCTTTTAAGCTTATATTGGTATTCTAAACTTATTTTCGAATTCTAAAGACACTACGAAGATTGTGTATGTTTGGATTGTCATATAAGTAAACCAAATGTCATTTCTAACCACAGTCATTGCGTGTAATTCATACATATAATTCAAACTTGTGAAACGAACTGTGAATGCTTCTTTTCTTCTTTTAAGGTTATTTTGGAATTCTAAGCTTATTTTTGAATTATAAAGACACTATGATGATTGTGTATGTTAGGATTGTCATATAAGCAAACCAAATGTCATTTCTAACCACACTCATTGCGCGTAATTCATTCATTCACTTCAAACTTGTGAAACGAACTGTGTATGCTTGTACTCTTCTTTTAAGCTTATTTTGGTATTCTAAACTTATTTTTGAATTCTAAAGACACTACGAAGATTGTGTATGTTTGGATTGTCACATAAGTAAACCAAATGTCATTTCTAACCACACTCATTGCGTGTAATTCATTCACTCACTTCAAACTTGTGCATCGAACTGTGTATGCTTGTACTCTTCTTTTAAGCTTATTTTGCTATTCTAAGCTTATTTTCGAATTCTAAAGACACTACGATGATTTGGTATGTTTGGATTGTCATATAAGTAAACCAAATGTCATTTCTAACCACAGTCATTGCGTGTAATTCATACATATAATTCAAACTTGTGAAACGAACTGTGAATGCTTCTTTTCTTCTTTTAAGGTTATTTTGGAATTCTAAGCTTATTTTTGAATTATAAAGACACTATGATGATTGTGTATGTTAGGATTGTCATATAAGCAAACCAAATGTCATTTCTAACCACACTTATTGCGCGTAATTCATTCATTCACTTCAAACTTGTGAAACGAACTGTGTATGCTTGTACTGTTCTTTTAAGCTTATTTTGGTATTCTAAACTTATTTTTGAATTCTAAAGACACTACGAAGATTGTGTATGTTTGGATTGTCACATAAGTAAACCAAATGTCATTTCTAACCACACTCATTGCGTGTAATTCATTCATTCACTTCAAACTTGTGCAACGAACTGTGTATGCTTGTACTCTTCTTTTAAGCTTATTTTGGTATTCTAAACTTATTTTTGAATTCTAAAGACACTACGAAGATTGTGTATGTTTGGATTGTCACATAAGTAAACCAAATGTCATTTCTAACCACACTCATTGCGTGTAATTCATTCATTCACTTCAAACTTGTGCAACGAACTGTGTATGCTTGTACTCTTCTTTTAAGCTTATTTTGGTATTCTAAGCTTATTTTTGAATTCTAAAGACACTACGATGATTTGGTATGTATGGATTGTCATATAAGTAAACCAAATGTCATTTCTAACCACAGTCATTGCGTGTAATTCATACATATAATTCAAACTTGTGAAACGAACTGTGAATGCTTCTTTTCTTCTTTTAAGGTTATTTTGGAATTCTAAGCTTATTTTTGAATTATAAAGACACTATGATGATTGTGTATGTTAGGATTGTCATATAAGCAAACCAAATGTCATTTCTAACCACACTCATTGCGCGTAATTCATTCATTCACTTCAAACTTGTGAAACGAACTGTGTATGCTTGTACTGTTCTTTTAAGCTTATCTTGGTATTCTAAACTTATTTTCGAATTCTAAAGACACTACGAAGATTGTGTATGTTTGGATTGTCATATAAGTAAACCAAATGTCATTTCTAACCACACTCATTGCGCGTAATTCATTCATTCACTTCAAACTTGTGAAACGAACTGTGTATGCTTGTACTGTTCTTTTAAGCTTATTTTGGTATTCTAAACTTATTTTTGAATTCTAAAGACACTACGAAGATTGTGTATGTTTGGATTGTCACATAAGTAAACCAAATGTCATTTCTAACCACACTCATTGCGTGTAATTCATTCATTCACTTCAAACTTGTGCAACGAACTGTGTATGCTTGTACTCTTCTTTTAAGCTTATTTTGGTATTCTAAGCTTATTTTCGAATTCTAAAGACACTACGATGATTTGGTATGTTTGGATAGTCATATAAGTAAACCAAATGTCATTTCTAACCACAGTCATTGCGTGTAATTCATACATATAATTCAAACTTGTGAAACGAACTGTGAATGCTTCTTTTCTTCTTTTAAGGTTATTTTGGAATTCTAAGCTTATTTTTGAATTATAAAGACACTATGATGATTGTGTATGTTAGGATTGTCATATAAGCAAACCAAATGTCATTTCTAACCACACTCATTGCGCGTAATTCATTCATTCACTTCAAACTTGTGACACGAACTGTGTATGCTTGTACTGTTCTTTTAAGCTTATATTGGTATTCTAAACTTATTTTCGAATTCTAAAGACACTACGAAGATTGTGTATGTTTGGATTGTCATATAAGTAAACCAAATGTCATTTCTAACCACAGTCATTGCGTGTAATTCATACATATAATTCAAACTTGTGAAACGAACTGTGAATGCTTCTTTTCTTCTTTTAAGGTTATTTTGGAATTCTAAGCTTATTTTTGAATTATAAAGACACTATGATGATTGTGTATGTTAGGATTGTCATATAAGCAAACCAAATGTCATTTCTAACCACACTCATTGCGCGTAATTCATTCATTCACTTCAAACTTGTGAAACGAACTGTGTATGCTTGTACTGTTCTTTTAAGCTTATTTTGGTATTCTAAACTTATTTTTGAATTCTAAAGACACTACGAAGATTGTGTATGTTTGGATTGTCACATAAGTAAACCAAATGTCATTTCTAACCACACTCATTGCGTGTAATTCATTCATTCACTTCAAACTTGTGCATCGAACTGTGTATGCTTGTACTCTTCTTTTAAGCTTATTTTGCTATTCTAAGCTTATTTTCGAATTCTAAAGACACTACGATGATTTGGTATGTTTGGATTGTCATATAAGTAAACCAAATGTCATTTCTAACCACAGTCATTGCGTGTAATTCATACATATAATTCAAACTTGTGAAACGAACTGTGAATGCTTCTTTTCTTCTTTTAAGGTTATTTTGGAATTCTAAGCTTATTTTTGAATTATAAAGACACTATGATGATTGTGTATGTTAGGATTGTCATATAAGCAAACAAAATGTCATTTCTAACCACACTCATTGCGCGTAATTCATTCATTCACTTCAAACTTGTGAAACGAACTGTGTATGCTTGTACTGTTCTTTTAAGCTTATTTTGGTATTCTAAACTTATTTTTGAATTCTAAAGACACTACGAAGATTGTGTATGTTTGGATTGTCACATAAGTAAACCAAATGTCATTTCTAACCACACTCATTGCGTGTAATTCATTCATTCACTTCAAACTTGTGCAACGAACTGTGTATGCTTGTACTCTTCTTTTAAGCTTATTTTGGTATTCTAAACTTATTTTTGAATTCTAAAGACACTACGAAGATTGTGTATGTTTGGATTGTCACATAAGTAAACCAAATGTCATTTCTAACCACACTCATTGCGTGTAATTCATTCATTCACTTCAAACTTGTGCAACGAACTGTGTATGCTTGTACTCTTCTTCTAAGCTTATTTTGGTATTCTAAGCTTATTTTCGAATTCTAAAGACACTACGATGATTTGGTATGTATGGATTGTCATATAAGTAAACCAAATGTCATTTCTAACCACAGTCATTGCGTGTAATTCATACATATAATTCAAACTTGTGAAACGAACTGTGAATGCTTCTTTTCTTCTTTTAAGGTTATTTTGGAATTCTAAGCTTATTTTTGAATTATAAAGACACTATGATGATTGTGTATGTTAGGATTGTCATATAAGCAAACCAAATGTCATTTCTAACCACACTCATTGCGCGTAATTCATTCATTCACTTCAAACTTGTGAAACGAACTGTGTATGCTTGTACTGTTCTTTTAAGCTTATCTTGGTATTCTAAACTTATTTTCGAATTCTAAAGACACTACGAAGATTGTGTATGTTTGGATTGTCATATAAGTAAACCAAATGTCATTTCTAACCACACTCATTGCGCGTAATTCATTCATTCACTTCAAACTTGTGAAACGAACTGTGTATGCTTGTACTGTTCTTTTAAGCTTATTTTGGTATTCTAAACTTATTTTTGAATTCTAAAGACACTACGAAGATTGTGTATGTTTGGATTGTCACATAAGTAAACCAAATGTCATTTCTAACCACACTCATTGCGTGTAATTCATTCATTCACTTCAAACTTGTGCAACGAACTGTGTATGCAATCCTAACATACACAATCATCATAGTGTCTTTATAATTCAAAAATAAGCTTAGAATTCCAAAATAACCTTAAAAGAAGAAAAGAAGCATTCACAGTTCGTTTCACAAGTTTGCATTATATGTATGAATTACACGCAATGACTGTGGTTAGAAATGACATTTGGTTTACTTATATGACAATCCAAACATACACAATCTTCGTAGTGTCTTTAGAATTCGAAAATAAGTTTAGAATACCAAGATAAGCTTAAAAGAACAGTACAAGCATACACAGTTCGTTTCACAAGTTTGAAGTGAATGAATGAATTACGCGCAATGAGTGTGGTTAGAAATGACATTTGGTTTGCTTATATGACAATCCTAACATACACAATCATCATAGTGTCTTTATAATTCAAAAATAAGCTTAGAATTCCAAAATAACCTTAAAAGAAGAAAAGAAGCATTCACAGTTCGTTTCACAAGTTTGAATTATATGTATGAATTACACGCAATGACTGTGGTTAGAAATGACATTTGGTTTACTTATATGACAATCCATACATAAGAAATCATCGTAGTGTCTTTAGAATTCGAAAATAAGCTTAGAATACCAAAATAAGCTTAAAAGAAGAGTACAAGCATACACAGTTCGTTGCACAAGTTTGAAGTGAATGAATGAATTACACGCAATGAGTGTGGTTAGAAATGACATTTGGTTTACTTATGTGACAATCCAAACATACACAATCTTCGTAGTGTCTTTAGAATTCAAAAATAAGTTTAGAATACCAAAATAAGCTTAAAAGAAGAGTACAAGCATACACAGTTCGTTGCACAAGTTTGAAGTGAATGAATGAATTACACGCAATGAGTGTGGTTAGAAATGACATTTGGTTTACTTATGTGACAATCCAAACATACACAATCTTCGTAGTGTCTTTAGAATTCAAAAATAAGTTTAGAATACCAAAATAAGCTTAAAAGAACAGTACAAGCATACACAGTTCGTTTCACAAGTTTGAAGTGAATGAATGAATTACGCGCAATGAGTGTGGTTAGAAATGACATTTGGTTTGCTTATATGACAATCCTAACATACACAATCATCATAGTGTCTTTATAATTCAAAAATAAGCTTAGAATTCCAAAATAACCTTAAAAGAAGAAAAGAAGCATTCACAGTTCGTTTCACAAGCCGTTACGAAAATCAATTGAAGAAAAAACTGTTGAACAAATAATTGAAGAACCAGATGGCAGAGTACTAATTAGGTTTAACTCCAGTAGGGATTTCCCTTCTGCATCTACCTATGATTTCCAATCTGCTAGGTCTTCATGTTCTTTTCCAAGTTACAGAGAAGATAACATTCCTTCGTCATCTTCTTATAAAATATTTCAAAAAAATCCAATTCCTGAAATAATCACTGAGAGCGTGTCTCCGACTCACTCTGAAATGAAACCTCCAACATTTTCTTCCATTAATGTCCTTTTCAAAGACTTCACAATTGACAAAAGTTATCTCCAAGAAGACTTTTCTTCCAAAGAAAATTATGAGAAAAGACTATGGTTTTATCAAAATTTTGATAAAGATGCACGAGATTTTCTAAGAGAAGAATGGTATAGTTTTATGAGAAAACTTTTTGCAAACGTATTATTCTTCACTTGGCTACCAATTTATTTTTCCCAAAATAATCTATCCTATCCATTTGATAGTATTCAAACTCATGAGTCTTTAAGTCAAAAATGGACTCTGAAAAATGGTAAAATAGTGCACGCCACAAGCCCTCCACTTGAAGGTTTTACGATAACGCAGCAAGGTCAAACTTGTTATGCTGCTCCTTTCAAAACCGGGAGAGAGGGATCTGGTCACGAAAATTCCAATTTAGACGATATCAAAAAAATTTACGAACAAAATAATTTTTCAAATAAAATATTACATACTATTTCCAAACAAATAGATAACGTTTCAGAACAAGTCTCAAAATCCAAAGATGAAGATTATTTGTCAAACGAATTTAAGAAATTATCTATTTCTGACAAACCTTCTACTTCCACATCTACATCTACATCTTATCCAAATGAGATAGCAAAACCCTTTTTGGTTAAAGTCCCAGATTTTGCGCCAAACTCCAGTCCATTAGAATTCTCTTCAAAACCTTCATCAAATCTGTTAAAAGAAATATCGAAAAGATTAGATAAAAACATCAACTGCATAGATCAGGATTGTGACTGCAGTGGTGAAGATTGTCCAAAAGAAGAATACTTTAACGACGATACAGATGATCAATTTTCTATCAATAGAATAAAAACCAAAAATCCTTCTTCATGGAAGAATAATCCAACTCGAAATTATTATTCGCGTCCTACGCCTCCAGACATGCAATATGAGGAACGAAACCAATTTGGTCCTCAGAAGCATTTTTCTGCTGATCATCTTTATGAATGGAATATAGATGGTCGTTCTGAACACGAAATAATCAAAGTTTTACAAGAAATGATGATGGCTGCGGAAGTATATGTCCATTCTTCCGACGGTGTTGCTCCAAACGAAGCAGCCAGAGTAATAACAAAAGGTTTCACTGGTAATTTGAAATATTGGTGGGAAAATGTTATCCCCCTTCAAAGTAAAAACGATTTATTAAATGCAGTCGAAGAAATGACTGAAGAAAGAATTGATCCAAATACAGCAGAAGTCAAACGAGAAGTCCGTAGAATTGAAAGAGGATTACACCACTTATTGTCCACTATTGTAGTGCATTTTATTGGTAATGCCTCTGATCATCTCAAAACTGGTCAATTAATTCTGAGTAACCTTCGCTGTCCCTCTTTGAGTGATTATCGATGGTACAAAGATGTTTTCCATGCAAATGTCTTAAATAGAGAAGATTGTGCTCTTCCATTTTGGAAAGAGAGGTTTATATCTGGTCTTCCAACTCTCTTTGCTCAACGAATATTTAATAAACTTCGTGAGGCAACAGGTCAAGATGATATTCCTTACAATGAATTCACTTATGGACAATTATTTGCTTTCATTAAGCGTGAAGGATTGTCCTTGTGCAATGAATTAAAAATCCAAACTAAATATTATCACTGAAGACGACGAACAGTTTTCAACTGATTTTCTCAATGATCAATTTTGCCAAGTCATAGATCGAATCTCGTTTCAAAAATGGTATTGTCTAATAACCCTGTCCATAGCAAACGACTTTCAAATAAATATCATTGCCTTGGTAGACAGTGGTGCTGATCAAAATTGTTTACGTGAAGGATTAATACCTTCAAAATTTTATGAAAAAACTTCCGAACAATTGCATAGTGCCAATGGTGCTAGGCTTCGTATCAAATATAAACTTCCAAAGGCTTACGTTTGTAATTCCGGATATTGTTTCAAAAATTCTTTTATTCTGGTAAAAGACATCAGTAATGAAATGATCTTAGGAACGCCTTTCTTAACCCAAATCTATCCCTTTCAAGTTAACTCTGAAGGAATACACACTAGTGTCTTGGGGAAAGAAATGACATTCAAATTTGTTACTTCTGTTAATCAAAAAGATATCCATCTTCTTCAATCTTCCTCTATCTCGCAACAGATAAATCAAATTTCTTCTAAAAGGTCTCAAATCAAAATGCTGAAAGATGAGATTTCTCACCTTCGCATAGACGAACAATTACAAAGTAAAAATGTTCAGTCAAAGATTAAAGAAATACAAGAACACTTTCAAAAAGAAGTTTGTTCAGATATTCCAAATGCTTTCTGGGAAAGAAAGAAACATATTGTTTATCTTCCCTATGAAAAAGACTTTTCTGAAAAGGATATTCCAACCAAAGCTCGTCCTATCCAAATGAATCAAGAACTCTTAGAATTCTGTAAAAAGGAAATTCAAACTCTTCTTGATAAGAAATTAATTCGTCCTTCCAAATCTCCTTGGAGTTGTTCTGCTTTTTATGTTAACAATCAAGCTGAAAAGGAACGAGGAGTTCCTAGGTTAGTTGTTAACTATAAACCTTTAAATAAAGCTCTCCAATGGATTCGTTATCCAATTCCAAACAAAAAAGATTTATTAAGTAGATTATATGATGCTAAAATCTTTTCCAAATTTGATATGAAAAGTGGTTTCTGGCAAATTCAAATTGCCGAAAAAGATAGATATAAAACTGCTTTCAATGTACCCTTTGGTCATTACGAATGGAATGTAATGCCCTTTGGAATCAAAAACGCTCCATCAGAATTTATGAATATTATGAACGATATTCTAAATCCGTACTCCAATTTTGTTATTGTTTACATTGATGATGTGTTGGTGTATTCCAATTCGATAGAACAACACATTAAACATCTAAACGTTTTCCATAATGTTGTCGAAAGAAATGGTTTAGTTGTTTCTGCTCCAAAAATGAAACTTTTTCAAACCAAAGTCAGGTTTTTAGGCCATGACATTTATCAAGGGACTATTAAGCCTATAGCTCGTGCTATAGAATTTTCTGATAAATTCCCTGATGAGCTCAAAGACAGAACTCAATTACAAAGGTTTTTGGGATGTCTTAATTACGTCTCAGACTTCTTTCCAAATTTGCGTAAGTTATGTGCTCCGTTGTATAAGCGTCTCCAAAAGAGTCCCCCTGCATGGAGTCCAGATCATACTGCATTAGTCCAAATGTTAAAACAAAGAGTCAAGTCCCTTCCATGTATAGGTCTACCAAATCCTCAAGCATTCATGTTAGTAGAAACAGATGCGTCCGATATAGGATATGGTGGCATACTCAAACAAAGATTGCATGAGTCCTCCAAAGAACAAGTCGTTAGGTTTACGTCTGGTCTCTGGCTCGGACCACAAAAAAATTATTCCACTATCAAAAAAGAAATTTTATCAATAGTTTTATATATTTCCAAATTTCAAGATGATTTGTATAATAAAAAGTTTTTATTAAGGGTGGATTGTAAATCTGCCAAAGAAGTTTTACAAAAAGATGTTCAAAATATTGTTTCCAAACAGATCTTTGCCCGATGGCAAGCTATATTATCAGTTTTCGATTTTGATATTGAATATATTAAAGGCGAAAACAATTCACTTCCAGATTTCCTCACCCGTGAATTTTTACAGGGGAGAAATGGGTAAGAACAAGTCCAAATCAAAATCTTCATTTCCAGATAGTCAAATTGTCCCTCATCAATCAGGCATTCCAGTTGCTCAAAATCCCTTCCAACAATTACAAGATTTTCCTCCATTAACTTTTGCTCAAACTGCGGGAAAACCTTCTCAAGGGTCTTCCTCCAAAACTCCAGAATATTTGAAAAAGGAATTTGAGGAACCTCTGATGTTCCTCTCACTCTCCAATATTCCTACCAAAAATGATGTCCAATCCTTTCTTTCAAAGTCCTTACCTCCAAATTTCAATTGGATTCCCGAAGATCCTAGGAAAGACCTAGGATTTTACCGTCAAATTTTATTGGATTCAAACTCCTGTAAAATCGATGACAAAATCTCCAAAGAAACAAATTTCTCTAAGTGTCTTATTTTCCAAATTATTATAGCCTCCGAATGGGGAAGTTCTCCATGGGCTTACAAGTCTTTATCCAAATCCTACAATGGTTTGTCCAGCTATAACTACTATGATTACATCCAAGCTTGGCACAGAGTCTTCCTTGTTGAAAGCTATAACCATTCATGGTTTATTAGTTTTCATTCTGTTTGCCTCAAGAATAACCCCAAGTTTCCAATTTGGTTTCTCGAATGGTGGCGTAAGTATGGTCTCGAACCTTCTTTACTACCAGAAGAATTACAAAAACCATATCAATATTTTTGTTCCAAAACTGCTCGAAGTTCCCAATGGGAAATGATCAATATTATGGATTTCTGCAAGATTTTCCGTCTAGCATGGATCTCTTGTTGGTCCTTCTGTTGGTTCCAACGATGTCAAAATGAACCTTTCACGCTCCATCGACAATTTAATGTCAAATGGTGGAAAAACTTTACTGTTTTCCCTGGTTTTTTCCAATTAGTCCAAGATTTTTGCTCCAATGGTGAAAAGGTACTTCAAAGGTATTCTGATTGGTCCAAAGACCAAGAAGAGAAAAAGAAATCGTCTTCGGCCCAAATTCCAGCTCCAGTTTATCCTCAATTTCCCAATCCAAGTTTTAATACTGCAGGCCCTTCTACTCCTTCTAAGGGTCAAGGCAAGCATCCTTCATCCAAGTCAAAACAGGCTACAACTCCCGCTCCAGATGAGGCCCTTTTCGAAGAATTCTTAGAATTCAAGAAATTCGTTAAAACTCGGTCCTCTGCTGAAGCTACTTCTAAGTCCAGTTCCAGTTCAGCGGGCTCTTCCTTTTTAGGCCCATTTTCGCAGGATCCATATGAAATGTAAAAAAAAAAAAAAAAAAAAAAAAAAAAAAAAAAAAAAAAAAAGTTGACGAACGGGACAAGACAAGACAAGCAAAGCAAGCATTGTCAAAAGTTGGCTTCTACTTTCATAAAGTAGTGCATGTTTGTCAAAAGTTGGCTTCCACTTTCAAAAAGGTAAGTGCAAGTTTGTCAAAAAGCAGGTACAATTTTGTCAAAAGCAAGCACTCAGATGCTTTACAGGTGTGCTGTTCGAGATCGTTCTCCAGAAAGCAATCAGTGAAGTGTTTTCCAGCTGTCCAACCTTTGCTGTCCAAGTATTTTGCATCGTCCATCTGTCCGAAAGAAAGAATTACTCCAGTTAGTTTACTTTTAGCTGTTAGAATTTCATTGGTCCAATATTATTATAAATGTGTCCAACTTCCATCAGTCTAAGGCAGAATTCATCTTACGATAGAATATTTCCTTAGAAAAATCTCTGTAAATTATTTTCTTTCTTTATCCCCTTCATCTTCAAGATTGTAATCCTTGTCCATCTCCATATTCAAGATTCTGTATTCCACTCCAGATTAATAAAGTAAGCAAATTTTTTCCAATTGCTAACTTTTATATCTTTTAATTTATTTGTTTTATTTATTTATTTTCCGCTTTTATACCCTATTGTAGTTTTGATCTTCCTGGGTCTGTTCCTGGTATCAGAGCCATAAGAGTCTTCATTTTACTTATCGCCATTAGAATTCATATAAGTGTAGCACTGCATATACGTGTGTTGGTCAGACGTTGGTAAGACTGCATTAGGTTTGGTCAGCCGTTGTTAGGTGGTCCCCGTGGTTGCAGTTGTTCCCGTGAGTCCCACAGTGTTTGTTAGTGTCAAAGTTATATGCATTCCAATGTCTCTAAGTAAAGTAAAGAAGCTTGTAGGTTTGAAACACCCGGTTCAAAGCCATGAAGTTGTTTCTACAGATTTCCAAAACTGGCAACTTCCAAAAATTTCTGAAAGTCAAATTTACGAAAAAAATCCATGGAATTTCATGTCTTCACATGGAATTAGAATAGAAGAATTCACAACTAGTGTTGCGTCCAAAAATATGAGTCTCCAATTGTTAGATTCAAAGTCTATTCAAAATTATGTCCGTCAAGGTCATAGATGCATCCATTTCGGTTGTGTCCAAATTGCTATCAAACCTATGGTAAGATTAGGTTTGGATTGTCCAGTTATGTTAGCTTTACGAGATAAGTCTTTAAAAACTTTTAAAGATTCTCTACTTGCTTTAGCTAATACAAATATTTGTCAAGGTCCAATTTATTTTAATTGTTTTCCAAACTTGTCTAAAGATTTAGAAGATCCGTTTATTCTCCAATCTCTGATTCTAGATGTGAATATGGCACATAATATTCAATTTGAAGGAGCAAGAAATTTCTCCATTGTTTATCGAATTTATTACAAATTGCTAAATTCTCAACTTAATCCAAAATGTCGATTAAGATTTGCACCTGGTCAAACTTTAATGTTTAAAGTAGAACTAGGGCAAGCTACCACTCATGTTCCAAAATCTCTAAAATGGGATGAAGTAACCATTCCTGATGAATGGGAAGTAGACTCCCAACCGTTACGAAAATCAATTGAAGAAAAAACTGTTGAACAAATAATTGAAGAACCAGATGGCAGAGTACTAATTAGGTTTAACTCCAGTAGGGATTTCCCTTCTGCATCTACCTATGATTTCCAATCTGCTAGGTCTTCATGTTCTTTTCCAAGTTACAGAGAAGATAACATTCCTTCGTCATCTTCTTATAAAATATTTCAAAAAAATCCAATTCCTGAAATAATCACTGAGAGCGTGTCTCCGACTCACTCTGAAATGAAACCTCCAACATTTTCTTCCATTAATGTCCTTTTCAAAGACTTCACAATTGACAAAAGTTATCTCCAAGAAGACTTTTCTTCCAAAGAAAATTATGAGAAAAGACTATGGTTTTATCAAAATTTTGATAAAGATGCACGAGATTTTCTAAGAGAAGAATGGTATAGTTTTATGAGAAAACTTTTTGCAAACGTATTATTCTTCACTTGGCTACCAATTTATTTTTCCCAAAATAATCTATCCTATCCATTTGATAGTATTCAAACTCATGAGTCTTTAAGTCAAAAATGGACTCTGAAAAATGGTAAAATAGTGCACGCCACAAGCCCTCCACTTGAAGGTTTTACGATAACGCAGCAAGGTCAAACTTGTTATGCTGCTCCTTTCAAAACCGGGAGAGAGGGATCTGGTCACGAAAATTCCAATTTAGACGATATCAAAAAAATTTACGAACAAAATAATTTTTCAAATAAAATATTACATACTATTTCCAAACAAATAGATAACGTTTCAGAACAAGTCTCAAAATCCAAAGATGAAGATTATTTGTCAAACGAATTTAAGAAATTATCTATTTCTGACAAACCTTCTACTTCCACATCTACATCTACATCTTATCCAAATGAGATAGCAAAACCCTTTTTGGTTAAAGTCCCAGATTTTGCGCCAAACTCCAGTCCATTAGTATTCTCTTCAAAACCTTCATCAAATCTGTTAAAAGAAATATCGAAAAGATTAGATAAAAACATCAACTGCATAGATCAGGATTGTGACTGCAGTGGTGAAGATTGTCCAAAAGAAGAATACTTTAACGACGATACAGATGATCAATTTTCTATCAATAGAATAAAAACCAAAAATCCTTCTTCATGGAAGAATAATCCAACTCGAAATTATTATTCGCGTCCTACGCCTCCAGACATGCAATATGAGGAACGAAACCAATTTGGTCCTCAGAAGCATTTTTCTGCTGATCATCTTTATGAATGGAATATAGATGGTCGTTCTGAACACGAAATAATCAAAGTTTTACAAGAAATGATGATGGCTGCGGAAGTATATGTCCATTCTTCCGACGGTGTTGCTTCAAACGAAGCAGCCAGAGTAATAACAAAAGGTTTCACTGGTAATTTGAAATATTGGTGGGAAAATGTTATCCCCCTTCAAAGTAAAAACGATTTATTAAATGCAGTCGAAGAAATGACTGAAGAAAGAATTGATCCAAATACAGCAGAAGTCAAACGAGAAGTCCGTAGAATTGAAAGCGGATTACACCACTTATTGTCCACTATTGTAGTGCATTTTATTGGTAATGCCTCTGATCATCTCAAAACTGGTCAATTAATTCTGAGTAACCTTCGCTGTCCCTCTTTGAGTGATTATCGATGGTACAAAGATGTTTTCCATACAAATGTCTTAACCAGAGAAGATTGTGCTCTTCCATTTTGGAAAGAGAGGTTTATATCTGGTCTTCCAACTCTCTTTGCTCAACGAATATTTAATAAACTTCGTGAGGCAACAGGTCAAGATGATATTCCTTACAATGAATTCACTTATGGACAATTATTTGCTTTCATTAAGCGTGAAGGATTGTCCTTGTGCAATGAATTAAAAATCCAAACTAAATATTTTTTTTTTTTTTTTTTTTTTTTTTTTTTTTTTTTTTTACATTTCATATGGATCCTGCGAAAATGGGCCTAAAAAGGAAGAGCCCGCTGAACTGGAACTGGACTTAGAAGTAGCTTCAGCAGAGGACCGAGTTTTAACGAATTTCTTGAATTCTAAGAATTCTTCGAAAAGGGCCTCATCTGGAGCGGGAGTTGTAGCCTGTTTTGACTTGGATGAAGGATGCTTGCCTTGACCCTTAGAAGGAGTAGAAGGGCCTGCAGTATTAAAACTTGGATTGGGAAATTGAGGATAAACTGGAGCTGGAATTTGGGCCGAAGACGATTTCTTTTTCTCTTCTTGGTCTTTGGACCAATCAGAATACCTTTGAAGTACCTTTTCACCATTGGAGCAAAAATCTTGGACTAATTGGAAAAAACCAGGGAAAACAGTAAAGTTTTTCCACCATTTGACATTAAATTGTCGATGGAGCGTGAAAGGTTCATTTTGACATCGTTGGAACCAACAGAAGGACCAACAAGAGATCCATGCTAGACGGAAAATCTTGCAGAAATCCATAATATTGATCATTTCCCATTGGGAACTTCGAGCAGTTTTGGAACAAAAATATTGATATGGTTTTTGTAATTCTTCTGGTAGTAAAGAAGGTTCGAGACCATACTTACGCCACCATTCGAGAAACCAAATTGGAAACTTGGGGTTATTCTTGAGGCAAACAGAATGAAAACTAATAAACCATGAATGGTTATAGCTTTCAACAAGGAAGACTCTGTGCCAAGCTTGGATGTAATCATAGTAGTTATAGCTGGACAAACCATTGTAGGATTTGGATAAAGACTTGTAAGCCCATGGAGAACTTCCCCATTCGGAGGCTATAATAATTTGGAAAATAAGACACTTAGAGAAATTTGTTTCTTTGGAGATTTTGTCATCGATTTTACAGGAGTTTGAATCCAATAAAATTTGACGGTAAAATCCTAGGTCTTTCCTAGGATCTTCGGGAATCCAATTGAAATTTGGAGGTAAGGACTTTGAAAGAAAGGATTGGACATCATTTTTGGTAGGAATATTGGAGAGTGAGAGGAACATCAGAGGTTCCTCAAATTCCTTTTTCAAATATTCTGGAGTTTTGGAGGAAGACCCTTGAGAAGGTTTTCCCGCAGTTTGAGAAAAAGTTAATGGAGGAAAATCTTGTAATTGTTGGAAGGGATTTTGAGCAACTGGAATGCCTGATTGATGAGGGACAATTTGACTATCTGGAAATGAAGATTTTGATTTGGACACGCAACGAGTGTGGTTAGAATTGACATTTGGTTTACTTATATGACAATCCTAATATACACAATCATCGTAGTGTATTTAGAATTCGAAAATTAGCTCAGAAATCGAAAATAAGTTTAAAACTAGAGTAGAATCATGCAAAGTTCGTTTTACAAGTTTGAATTGAATGTATAAGTTACACGCAACGAGTGTGGTTAGACATGACATTTATTTTACTTATATGACAATCGTAACATACACAATCATCGTAGTGTGTTGAGAATTCGAAAAAAATCTTAAAAAAGGGTAGAATCATGCACAATTTTTTTCACAAGTTTGAATTGAATGTATGAATTACACGCAATAAGTGTGGTTAGAAATGACATTTAGTTTACTTATATAACAATACTAACATACACAATCATCGTAGTGTGTTTAGAATTCGAAAATAAGCTTAGAATTCGAAAATAAGCTTAAGAGAAGAGTAGAAGCATGCACAGTTCGTTTTACAAGTTTGAATTGAATGTATGAGTTACACGCAATGAGTGTGGTTGAAAATGACATTTGGTTTACTTATATGACAATCCTAACATACACAATCATCGTAGTGTGTTTAGAATTCGAAAATAAGTTTAGAATTTGAAAATAAGCTTAAAAGTAGAGTAGAAGCATGCATAGTTCATTCCACAAGTTTGAATTGAATGTATGAATTACACGCAATGAGTGTGGTTAGAAATGACATTTGGTTTACTTATACGACAATCTTAACATACACAATCATCGTAGTGTGTTTAGAATTCGAAAATAAGCTTAAAATTCGAAAATAAGTTTAAAAGAAGAGTAGACGCACACACAGTTCGTTTCACAAGTTTGAATTGAATGTATAAATTACACGCAACGAGTGTGGTTAGAAATGACATTTGGTTTACTTATATGACAATCCTAATATACACAATCATCGTAGTGTATTTAGAATTCGAAAATTAGCTCAGAAATCGAAAATAAGTTTAAAACTAGAGTAGAATCATGCAAAGTTCGTTTTACAAGTTTGAATTGAATGTATAAGTTACACGCAATGAGTGTGGTTAGAAATGACATTTATTTTACTTATATGACAATCCTAACATACAAAATCATCGTAGTGTGTTGAGAATTCGAAAATAATCTTAAAAAAGGGTAGAATCATGCACAATTCTTTTCACAAGTTTGAATTGAATGTATGAATTACACGCAATGAGTGTGGACAGAAATGATATTTGGTTTACTTATATGACAATCCTAACATACACAATCATCGTAGTGTGTTTAGAATTCGAAAATAAGCTTAAAAAAGAGTAGAATCATGCACAGTTGGTTTCACAAGTTTGAATTGAATGTATGAATTACACGCAATAAGTGTGGTTAGAAATGACATTTAGTTTACTTATATGACAATCTTACTTATATGACAATCCTAACATACACAATCATCGTAGTGTGTTGAGAATTCGAAAATAATCTTAAAAAAGGGTAGAATCATGCACAATTCTTTTCACAAGTTTGAATTGAATGTATGAATTACACGCAATAAGTGTGGTTAGAAATGACATTTAGTTTACTTATATAACAATACTAACATACACAATCATCGTAGTGTGTTTAGAATTCGAAAATAAGCTTAGAATTCGAAAATAAGCTTAAGAGAAGAGTAGAAGCATGCACAGTTCGTTTTACAAGTTTGAATTGAATGTATGAGTTACACGCAATGAGTGTGGTTGAAAATGACATTTGATTTACTTATATGACAATCCTAACATACACAATCATCGTAGTGTGTTTAGAATTCGAAAATAAGTTTAGAATTTGAAAATAAGCTTAAAAGTAGAGTAGAAGCATGCACAGTTCGTTCCACAAGTTTGAATTGAATGTATGAATTACACGCAATGAGTGTGGTTAGAAATGACATTTGGTTTACTTATACGACAATCTTAACATACACAATCATCGTAGTGTGTTTAGAATTCGAAAATAAGCTTAAAATTCGAAAATAAGTTTAAAAGAAGAGTAGACGCACACACAGTTCGTTTCACAAGTTTTAATTGAATGTATAAATTACACGCAACGAGTGTGGTTAGAAATGACATTTGGTTTACTTATATGACAATCCTAATATACACAATCATCGTAGTGTATTTAGAATTCGAAAATTAGCTCAGAAATCGAAAATAAGTTTAAAACTAGAGTAGAATCATGCAAAGTTCGTTTTACAAGTTTGAATTGAATGTATAAGTTACACGCAATGAGTGTGGTTAGAAATGACATTTATTTTACTTATATGACAATCCTAACATACAAAATCATCGTAGTGTGTTGAGAATTCGAAAATAATCTTAAAAAAGGGTAGAATCATGCACAATTCTTTTCACAAGTTTGAATTGAATGTATGAATTACACGCAATGAGTGTGGACAGAAATGATATTTGGTTTACTTATATGACAATCCTAACATACACAATCATCGTAGTGTGTTTAGAATTCGAAAATAAGCTTAAAAAAGAGTAGAATCATGCACAGTTGGTTTCACAAGTTTGAATTGAATGTATGAATTACACGCAATAAGTGTGGTTAGAAATGACATTTAGTTTACTTATATGACAATCTTACTTATATGACAATCCTAACATACACAATCATCGTAGTGTGTTGAGAATTCGAAAATAATCTTAAAAAAGGGTAGAATCATGCACAATTCTTTTCACAAGTTTGAATTGAATGTATGAATTACACGCAATAAGTGTGGTTAGAAATGACATTTAGTTTACTTATATGACAATACTAACATACACAATCATCGTAGTGTGTTTAGAATTCGAAAATAAGCTTAGAATTCGAAAATAAGCTTAAAAGAAGAGTAGAAGCATGCACAGTTCGTTTTACAAGTTTGAATTGAATGTATAAGTTACACGCAATGAGTGTGGTTAAAAATGACATTTGGTTTAATTATATGACAATCTAACATACACAATTATCGTAGTATGTTTAGAATTCGAAAATAAGCTTAAAAGAAGAGTATAAGCATGCATAGTTCATTCCACAAGTTTGAATTGAATGTATGAATTACACGCAATGAGTGTGGTTAGAAATGACATTTGGTTTACTTATACGACAATCTTAACATACACAATCATCGTAGTGTGTTTAGAATTCGAAAATAAGCTTAAAATTCGAAAATAAGCTTAAAATAAGAGTAGAAGCACACACAGTTCGTTTCACAAGTTTGAATTGAATGTATGAATTACACGCAACGAGTGTGGTTAGAATTGACATTTGGTTTACTTATATGACAATCCTAATATACACAATCATCGTAGTGTATTTAGAATTCGAAAATTAGCTCAGAAATCGAAAATAAGTTTAAAACTAGAGTAGAATCATGCAAAGTTCGTTTTACAAGTTTGAATTGAATGTATAAGTTACACGCAACGAGTGTGGTTAGAAATGACATTTATTTTACTTATATGACAATCCTAACATACACAATCATCGTAGTGTGTTGAGAATTCGAAAAAAATCTTAAAAAAGGGTAGAATCATGCACAATTTTTTTCACAAGTTTGAATTGAATGTATGAATTACACGCAATAAGTGTGGTTAGAAATGACATTTAGTTTACTTATATAACAATACTAACATACACAATCATCGTAGTGTGTTTAGAATTCGAAAATAAGCTTAGAATTCGAAAATAAGCTTAGAATTCGAAAATAAGCTTAAGAGAAGAGTAGAAGCATGCACAGTTCGTTTTACAAGTTTGAATTGAATGTATGAGTTACACGCAATGAGTGTGGTTGAAAATGACATTTGGTTTACTTATATGACAATCCTAACATACACAATCATCGTAGTGTGTTTAGAATTCGAAAATAAGTTTAGAATTTGAAAATAAGCTTAAAAGTAGAGTAGAAGCATGCACAGTTCGTTCCACAAGTTTGAATTGAATGTATGAATTACACGCAATGAGTGTGGTTAGAAATGACATTTGGTTTACTTATACGACAATCTTAACATACACAATCATCGTAGTGTGTTTAGAATTCGAAAATAAGCTTAAAATTCGAAAATAAGTTTAAAAGAAGAGTAGACGCACACACAGTTCGTTTCACAAGTTTGAATTGAATGTATAAATTACACGCAACGAGTGTGGTTAGAAATGACATTTGGTTTACTTATATGACAATCCTAATATACACAATCATCGTAGTGTATTTAGAATTCGAAAATTAGCTCAGAAATCGAAAATAAGTTTAAAACTAGAGTAGAATCATGCAAATTTCGTTTTACAAGTTTGAATTGAATGTATAAGTTACACGCAATGAGTGTGGTTAGAAATGACATTTATTTTACTTATATGACAATCCTAACATACAAAATCATCGTAGTGTGTTGAGAATTCGAAAATAATCTTAAAAAAGGGTAGAATCATGCACAATTCTTTTCACAAGTTTGAATTGAATGTATGAATTACACGCAATGAGTGTGGACAGAAATGATATTTGGTTTACTTATATGACAATCCTAACATACACAATCATCGTAGTGTGTTTAGAATTCGAAAATAAGCTTAAAAAAGAGTAGAATCATGCACAGTTCGTTTCACAAGTTTGAATTGAATGTATGAATTACACGCAATAAGTGTGGTTAGAAATGACATTTAGTTTACTTATATGACAATCTTACTTATATGACAATCCTAACATACACAATCATCGTAGTGTGTTGAGAATTCGAAAATAATCTTAAAAAAGGGTAGAATCATGCACAATTCTTTTCACAAGTTTGAATTGAATGTATGAATTACACGCAATAAGTGTGGTTAGAAATGACATTTAGTTTACTTATATAACAATACTAACATACACAATCATCGTAGTGTGTTTAGAATTCGTAAATAAGCTTAGAATTCGAAAATAAGCTTAAGAGAAGAGTAGAAGCATGCACAGTTCGTTTTACAAGTTTGAATTGAATGTATGAGTTACACGCAATGAGTGTGGTTGAAAATGACATTTGGTTTACTTATATGACAATTCTAACATACACAATCATCGTAGTGTGTTTAGAATTCGAAAATAAGTTTAGAATTTGAAAATAAGCTTAAAAGTAGAGTAGAAGCATGCACAGTTCGTTCCACAAGTTTGAATTGAATGTATGAATTACACGCAATGAGTGTGGTTAGAAATGACATTTGGTTTACTTATACGACAATCTTAACATACACAATCATCGTAGTGTGTTTAGAATTCGAAAATAAGCTTAAAATTCGAAAATAAGTTTAAAAAAAGAGTAGACGCACACACAGTTCGTTTCACAAGTTTGAATTGAATGTATAAATTACACGCAACGAGTGTGGTTAGAAATGACATTTGGTTTACTTATATGACAATCCTAATATACACAATCATCGTAGTGTATTTAGAATTCGAAAATTAGCTCAGAAATCGAAAATAAGTTTAAAACTAGAGTAGAATCATGCAAAGTTCGTTTTACAAGTTTGAATTGAATGTATAAGTTACACGCAATGAGTGTGGTTAGAAATGACATTTATTTTACTTATATGACAATCCTAACATACAAAATCATCGTAGTGTGTTGAGAATTCGAAAATAATCTTAAAAAAGGGTAGAATCATGCACAATTCTTTTCACAAGTTTGAATTGAATGTATGAATTACACGCAATGAGTGTGGACAGAAATGATATTTGGTTTACTTATATGACAATCCTAACATACACAATCATCGTAGTGTGTTTAGAATTCGAAAATAAGCTTAAAAAAGAGTAGAATCATGCACAGTTCGTTTCACAAGTTTGAATTGAATGTATGAATTACACGCAATAAGTGTGGTTAGAAATGACATTTAGTTTACTTATATGACAATCTTACTTATATGACAATCCTAACATACACAATCATCGTAGTGTGTTGAGAATTCGAAAATAATCTTAAAAAAGGGTAGAATCATGCACAATTCTTTTCACAAGTTTGAATTGAATGTATGAATTACACGCAATAAGTGTGGTTAGAAATGACATTTAGTTTACTTATATAACAATACTAACATACACAATCATCGTAGTGTGTTTAGAATTCGAAAATAAGCTTAGAATTCGAAAATAAGCTTAAGAGAAGAGTAGAAGCATGCACAGTTCGTTTTACAAGTTTGAATTGAATGTATGAGTTACACGCAATGAGTGTGGTTGAAAATGACATTTGATTTACTTATATGACAATCCTAACATACACAATCATCGTAGTGTGTTTAGAATTCGAAAATAAGTTTAGAATTTGAAAATAAGCTTAAAAGTAGAGTAGAAGCATGCACAGTTCGTTCCACAAGTTTGAATTGAATGTATGAATTACACGCAATGAGTGTGGTTAGAAATGACATTTGGTTTACTTATACGACAATCTTAACATACACAATCATCGTAGTGTGTTTAGAATTCGAAAATAAGCTTAAAATTCGAAAATAAGTTTAAAAGAAGAGTAGACGCACACACAGTTCGTTTCACAAGTTTTAATTGAATGTATAAATTACACGCAACGAGTGTGGTTAGAAATGACATTTGGTTTACTTATATGACAATCCTAATATACACAATCATCGTAGTGTATTTAGAATTCGAAAATTAGCTCAGAAATCGAAAATAAGTTTAAAACTAGAGTAGAATCATGCAAAGTTCGTTTTACAAGTTTGAATTGAATGTATAAGTTACACGCAATGAGTGTGGTTAGAAATGACATTTATTTTACTTATATGACAATCCTAACATACAAAATCATCGTAGTGTGTTGAGAATTCGAAAATAATCTTAAAAAAGGGTAGAATCATGCACAATTCTTTTCACAAGTTTGAATTGAATGTATGAATTACACGCAATGAGTGTGGACAGAAATGATATTTGGTTTACTTATATGACAATCCTAACATACACAATCATCGTAGTGTGTTTAGAATTCGAAAATAAGCTTAAAAAAGAGTAGAATCATGCACAGTTGGTTTCACAAGTTTGAATTGAATGTATGAATTACACGCAATAAGTGTGGTTAGAAATGACATTTAGTTTACTTATATGACAATCTTACTTATATGACAATCCTAACATACACAATCATCGTAGTGTGTTGAGAATTCGAAAATAATCTTAAAAAAGGGTAGAATCATGCACAATTCTTTTCACAAGTTTGAATTGAATGTATGAATTACACGCAATAAGTGTGGTTAGAAATGACATTTAGTTTACTTATATGACAATACTAACATACACAATCATCGTAGTGTGTTTAGAATTCGAAAATAAGCTTAGAATTCGAAAATAAGCTTAAAAGAAGAGTAGAAGCATGCACAGTTCGTTTTACAAGTTTGAATTGAATGTATAAGTTACACGCAATGAGTGTGGTTAAAAATGACATTTGGTTTAATTATATGACAATCTAACATACACAATTATCGTAGTATGTTTAGAATTCGAAAATAAGCTTAAAAGAAGAGTATAAGCATGCATAGTTCATTCCACAAGTTTGAATTGAATGTATGAATTACACGCAATGAGTGTGGTTAGAAATGACATTTGGTTTACTTATACGACAATCTTAACATACACAATCATCGTAGTGTGTTTAGAATTCGAAAATAAGCTTAAAATTCGAAAATAAGCTTAAAATAAGAGTAGAAGCACACACAGTTCGTTTCACAAGTTTGAATTGAATGTATGAATTACACGCAACGAGTGTGGTTAGAATTGACATTTGGTTTACTTATATGACAATCCTAATATACACAATCATCGTAGTGTATTTAGAATTCGAAAATTAGCTCAGAAATCGAAAATAAGTTTAAAACTAGAGTAGAATCATGCAAAGTTCGTTTTACAAGTTTGAATTGAATGTATAAGTTACACGCAACGAGTGTGGTTAGAAATGACATTTATTTTACTTATATGACAATCCTAACATACACAATCATCGTAGTGTGTTGAGAATTCGAAAAAAATCTTAAAAAAGGGTAGAATCATGCACAATTTTTTTCACAAGTTTGAATTGAATGTATGAATTACACGCAATAAGTGTGGTTAGAAATGACATTTAGTTTACTTATATAACAATACTAACATACACAATCATCGTAGTGTGTTTAGAATTCGAAAATAAGCTTAGAATTCGAAAATAAGCTTAGAATTCGAAAATAAGCTTAAGAGAAGAGTAGAAGCATGCACAGTTCGTTTTACAAGTTTGAATTGAATGTATGAGTTACACGCAATGAGTGTGGTTGAAAATGACATTTGGTTTACTTATATGACAATCCTAACATACACAATCATCGTAGTGTGTTTAGAATTCGAAAATAAGTTTAGAATTTGAAAATAAGCTTAAAAGTAGAGTAGAAGCATGCACAGTTCGTTCCACAAGTTTGAATTGAATGTATGAATTACACGCAATGAGTGTGGTTAGAAATGACATTTGGTTTACTTATACGACAATCTTAACATACACAATCATCGTAGTGTGTTTAGAATTCGAAAATAAGCTTAAAATTCGAAAATAAGTTTAAAAGAAGAGTAGACGCACACACAGTTCGTTTCACAAGTTTGAATTGAATGTATAAATTACACGCAACGAGTGTGGTTAGAAATGACATTTGGTTTACTTATATGACAATCCTAATATACACAATCATCGTAGTGTATTTAGAATTCGAAAATTAGCTCAGAAATCGAAAATAAGTTTAAAACTAGAGTAGAATCATGCAAATTTCGTTTTACAAGTTTGAATTGAATGTATAAGTTACACGCAATGAGTGTGGTTAGAAATGACATTTATTTTACTTATATGACAATCCTAACATACAAAATCATCGTAGTGTGTTGAGAATTCGAAAATAATCTTAAAAAAGGGTAGAATCATGCACAATTCTTTTCACAAGTTTGAATTGAATGTATGAATTACACGCAATGAGTGTGGACAGAAATGATATTTGGTTTACTTATATGACAATCCTAACATACACAATCATCGTAGTGTGTTTAGAATTCGAAAATAAGCTTAAAAAAGAGTAGAATCATGCACAGTTCGTTTCACAAGTTTGAATTGAATGTATGAATTACACGCAATAAGTGTGGTTAGAAATGACATTTAGTTTACTTATATGACAATCTTACTTATATGACAATCCTAACATACACAATCATCGTAGTGTGTTGAGAATTCGAAAATAATCTTAAAAAAGGGTAGAATCATGCACAATTCTTTTCACAAGTTTGAATTGAATGTATGAATTACACGCAATAAGTGTGGTTAGAAATGACATTTAGTTTACTTATATAACAATACTAACATACACAATCATCGTAGTGTGTTTAGAATTCGTAAATAAGCTTAGAATTCGAAAATAAGCTTAAGAGAAGAGTAGAAGCATGCACAGTTCGTTTTACAAGTTTGAATTGAATGTATGAGTTACACGCAATGAGTGTGGTTGAAAATGACATTTGGTTTACTTATATGACAATTCTAACATACACAATCATCGTAGTGTGTTTAGAATTCGAAAATAAGTTTAGAATTTGAAAATAAGCTTAAAAGTAGAGTAGAAGCATGCACAGTTCGTTCCACAAGTTTGAATTGAATGTATGAATTACACGCAATGAGTGTGGTTAGAAATGACATTTGGTTTACTTATACGACAATCTTAACATACACAATCATCGTAGTGTGTTTAGAATTCGAAAATAAGCTTAAAATTCGAAAATAAGTTTAAAAAAAGAGTAGACGCACACACAGTTCGTTTCACAAGTTTGAATTGAATGTATAAATTACACGCAACGAGTGTGGTTAGAAATGACATTTGGTTTACTTATATGACAATCCTAATATACACAATCATCGTAGTGTATTTAGAATTCGAAAATTAGCTCAGAAATCGAAAATAAGTTTAAAACTAGAGTAGAATCATGCAAAGTTCGTTTTACAAGTTTGAATTGAATGTATAAGTTACACGCAATGAGTGTGGTTAGAAATGACATTTATTTTACTTATATGACAATCCTAACATACAAAATCATCGTAGTGTGTTGAGAATTCGAAAATAATCTTAAAAAAGGGTAGAATCATGCACAATTCTTTTCACAAGTTTGAATTGAATGTATGAATTACACGCAATGAGTGTGGACAGAAATGATATTTGGTTTACTTATATGACAATCCTAACATACACAATCATCGTAGTGTGTTTAGAATTCGAAAATAAGCTTAAAAAAGAGTAGAATCATGCACAGTTCGTTTCACAAGTTTGAATTGAATGTATGAATTACACGCAATAAGTGTGGTTAGAAATGACATTTAGTTTACTTATATGACAATCTTACTTATATGACAATCCTAACATACACAATCATCGTAGTGTGTTGAGAATTCGAAAATAATCTTAAAAAAGGGTAGAATCATGCACAATTCTTTTCACAAGTTTGAATTGAATGTATGAATTACACGCAATAAGTGTGGTTAGAAATGACATTTAGTTTACTTATATAACAATACTAACATACACAATCATCGTAGTGTGTTTAGAATTCGAAAATAAGCTTAGAATTCGAAAATAAGCTTAAGAGAAGAGTAGAAGCATGCACAGTTCGTTTTACAAGTTTGAATTGAATGTATGAGTTACACGCAATGAGTGTGGTTGAAAATGACATTTGGTTTACTTATATGACAATTCTAACATACACAATCATCGTAGTGTGTTTAGAATTCGAAAATAAGTTTAGAATTTGAAAATAAGCTTAAAAGTAGAGTAGAAGCATGCACAGTTCGTTCCACAAGTTTGAATTGAATGTATGAATTACACGCAATGAGTGTGGTTAGAAATGACATTTGGTTTACTTATACGACAATCTTAACATACACAATCATCGTAGTGTGTTTAGAATTCGAAAATAAGCTTAAAATTCGAAAATAAGTTTAAAAAAAGAGTAGACGCACACACAGTTCGTTTCACAAGTTTGAATTGAATGTATAAATTACACGCAACGAGTGTGGTTAGAAATGACATTTGGTTTACTTATATGACAATCCTAATATACACAATCATCGTAGTGTATTTAGAATTCGAAAATTAGCTCAGAAATCGAAAATAAGTTTAAAACTAGAGTAGAATCATGCAAAGTTCGTTTTACAAGTTTGAATTGAATGTATAAGTTACACGCAATGAGTGTGGTTAGAAATGACATTTATTTTACTTATATGACAATCCTAACATACAAAATCATCGTAGTGTGTTGAGAATTCGAAAATAATCTTAAAAAAGGGTAGAATCATGCACAATTCTTTTCACAAGTTTGAATTGAATGTATGAATTACACGCAATGAGTGTGGACAGAAATGATATTTGGTTTACTTATATGACAATCCTAACATACACAATCATCGTAGTGTGTTTAGAATTCGAAAATAAGCTTAAAAAAGAGTAGAATCATGCACAGTTCGTTTCACAAGTTTGAATTGAATGTATGAATTACACGCAATAAGTGTGGTTAGAAATGACATTTAGTTTACTTATATGACAATCTTACTTATATGACAATCCTAACATACACAATCATCGTAGTGTGTTGAGAATTCGAAAATAATCTTAAAAAAGGGTAGAATCATGCACAATTCTTTTCACAAGTTTGAATTGAATGTATGAATTACACGCAATAAATGTGGTTAGAAATGACATTTAGTTTACTTATATAACAATACTAACATACACAATCATCGTAGTGTGTTTAGAATTCGAAAATAAGCTTAGAATTCGAAAATAAGCTTAAGAGAAGAGTAGAAGCATGCACAGTTCGTTTTACAAGTTTGAATTGAATGTATGAGTTACACGCAATGAGTGTGGTTGAAAATGACATTTGGTTTACTTATATGACAATTCTAACATACACAATCATCGTAGTGTGTTTAGAATTCGAAAATAAGTTTAGAATTTGAAAATAAGCTTAAAAGTAGAGTAGAAGCATGCACAGTTCGTTCCACAAGTTTGAATTGAATGTATGAATTACACGCAATGAGTGTGGTTAGAAATGACATTTGGTTTACTTATATGACAATCCTAATATACACAATCATCGTAGTGTATTTAGAATTCGAAAATTAGCTCAGAAATCGAAAATAAGTTTAAAACTAGAGTAGAATCATGCAAAGTTCGTTTTACAAGTTTGAATTGAATGTATAAGTTACACGCAATGAGTGTGGTTAGAAATGACATTTATTTTACTTATATGACAATCCTAACATACAAAATCATCGTAGTGTGTTGAGAATTCGAAAATAATCTTAAAAAAGGGTAGAATCATGCACAATTCTTTTCACAAGTTTGAATTGAATGTATGAATTACACGCAATGAGTGTGGACAGAAATGATATTTGGCTTACTTATATGACAATCCTAACATACACAATCATCGTAGTGTGTTTAGAATTCGAAAATAAGCTTAAAAAAGAGTAGAATCATGCACAGTTCGTTTCACAAGTTTGAATTGAATGTATGAATTACACGCAATAAGTGTGGTTAGAAATGACATTTAGTTTACTTATATGACAATCTTACTTATATGACAATCCTAACATACACAATCATCGTAGTGTGTTGAGAATTCGAAAATAATCTTAAAAAAGGGTAGAATCATGCACAATTCTTTTCACAAGTTTGAATTGAATGTATGAATTACACGCAATAAGTGTGGTTAGAAATGACATTTAGTTTACTTATATAACAATACTAACATACACAATCATCGTAGTGTGTTTAGAATTCGAAAATAAGCTTAGAATTCGAAAATAAGCTTAAGAGAAGAGTAGAAGCATGCACAGTTCGTTTTACAAGTTTGAATTGAATGTATGAGTTACACGCAATGAGTGTGGTTGAAAATGACATTTGGTTTACTTATATGACAATCCTAACATACACAATAATCGTAGTGTGTTTAGAATTCGAAAATAAGTTTAGAATTTGAAAATAAGCTTAAAAGTAGAGTAGAAGCATGCACAGTTCGTTCCACAAGTTTGAATTGAATGTATGAATTACACGCAATGAGTGTGGTTAGAAATGACATTTGGTTTACTTATACGACAATCTTAACATACACAATCATCGTAGTGTGTTTAGAATTCGAAAATAAGCTTAAAATTCGAAAATAAGTTTAAAAGAAGAGTAGACGCACACACAGTTCGTTTCACAAGTTTGAATTGAATGTATAAATTACACGCAACGAGTGTGGTTAGAAATGACATTTGGTTTACTTATATGACAATCCTAATATACACAATCATCGTAGTGTATTTAGAATTCGAAAATTAGCTCAGAAATCGAAAATAAGTTTAAAACTAGAGTAGAATCATGCAAAGTTCGTTTTACAAGTTTGAATTGAATGTATAAGTTACACGCAATGAGTGTGGTTAGAAATGACATTTATTTTACTTATATGACAATCCTAACATACAAAATCATCGTAGTGTGTTGAGAATTCGAAAATAATCTTAAAAAAGGGTAGAATCATGCACAATTCTTTTCACAAGTTTGAATTGAATGTATGAATTACACGCAATGAGTGTGGACAGAAATGATATTTGGTTTACTTATATGACAATCCTAACATACACAATCATCGTAGTGTGTTTAGAATTCGAAAATAAGCTTAAAAAAGAGTAGAATCATGCACAGTTGGTTTCACAAGTTTGAATTGAATGTATGAATTACACGCAATAAGTGTGGTTAGAAATGACATTTAGTTTACTTATATGACAATCTTACTTATATGACAATCCTAACATACACAATCATCGTAGTGTGTTGAGAATTCGAAAATAATCTTAAAAAAGGGTAGAATCATGCACAATTCTTTTCACAAGTTTGAATTGAATGTATGAATTACACGCAATAAGTGTGGTTAGAAATGACATTTAGTTTACTTATATGACAATACTAACATACACAATCATCGTAGTGTGTTTAGAATTCGAAAATAAGCTTAGAATTCGAAAATAAGCTTAAAAGAAGAGTAGAAGCATGCACAGTTCGTTTTACAAGTTTGAATTGAATGTATAAGTTACACGCAATGAGTGTGGTTAAAAATGACATTTGATTTAATTATATGACAATCTAACATACACAATTATCGTAGTATGTTTAGAATTCGAAAATAAGCTTAAAAGAAGAGTATAAGCATGCATAGTTCATTCCACAAGTTTGAATTGAATGTATGAATTACACGCAATGAGTGTGGTTAGAAATGACATTTTGTTTACTTATACGACAATCTTAACATACACAATCATCGTAGTGTGTTTAGAATTCGAAAATAAGCTTAAAATTCGAAAATAAGCTTAAAATAAGAGTAGAAGCACACACAGTTCGTTTCACAAGTTTGAATTGAATGTATGAATTACACGCAACAAGTGTGGTTAGAAATGACATTTGGTTTACTTATATGACAATCCTAATATACACAATCATCGTAGTGTATTTAGAATTCGAAAATTAGCTCAGAATTCGAAAATAAGTTTAAAACTAGAGTAGAATCATGCAAAGTTCGTTTTACAAGTTTGAATTGAATGTATAAGTTACACGCAATGAATGTGGTTAGAAATGACATTTAGTTTACTTATATGACAATCCTAACATACACAATCATCGTAGTGTGTTGAGAATTCGAAAATAATCTTAAAAAAGGGTAGAATCATGCACAATTTTTTTCACAAGTTTGAATTGAATGTATGAATTACACGCAATAAGTGTGGTTAGAAATGACATTTAGTTTACTTATATAACAATACTAACATACACAATCATCGTAGTGTGTTTAGAATTCGAAAATAAGCTTAGAATTCGAAAATAAGCTTAAAAGAAGAGTAGAAGCATGCACAGTTCGTTTTACAAGTTTGAATTGAATGTATGAGTTACACGCAATGAGTGTGGTTGAAAATGACATTTGGTTTACTTATATGACAATCCTAACATACACAATCATCGTAGTGTGTTTAGAATTCGAAAATAAGCTTAGAATTTGAAAATAAGCTTAAAAGTAGAGTAGAAGCACGCACAGTTCGTTTTACAAGTTTGAATTGTATGTATGAATTACACGCAATGAGTGTGGTTATAAATGACATTTGGTTTACTTATAGGACAATCCTAACATACACAATCATCGTAGTGTGTTTAGAATCCGAAAATAAGCTCAGAATTCGAAAATAAGTTTAAAAGAAGAGTAGACGCACATACAGTTCGTTTTACAAGTTTGAATTGAATGTATAAGTTACACGCAATGAGTGTGGTTAAAAACGACATTTGGTTTAATTATATGACAATCTAACTTACACAATCATCGTAGTATGTTTAGAATTCGAAAATAAGCTTAAAAGAAGAGTAGAAGCATGCATAGTTCGTTCCACAAGTTTGAATTGAATGTATGAATTACACGCAATGAGTGTGGTTAGAAATGACATTTGGTTTACTTATACGACAATCTTAACATACACAATCATCGTAGTGTGTTTAGAATTCGAAAATAAGCTTAAAATTCGAAAATAAGCTTAAAACAAGAGTAGAAGCACACACAGTTCGTTTCACAAGTTTGAATTGAATGTATGAATTACACGCAACGAGTGTGGTTAGAATTGACATTTGGTTTACTTATATGACAATCCTAATATACACAATCATCGTAGTGTATTTAGAATTCGAAAATTTGCTCAGAAATCGAAAATAAGTTTAAAACTAGAGTAGAATCATGCAAAGTTCGTTTTACAAGTTTGAATTGAATGTATAAGTTACACGCAACGAGTGTGGTTAGAAATGACATTTATTTTACTTATATGACAATCGTAACATACACAATCATCGTAGTGTGTTGAGAATTCGAAAAAAATCTTAAAAAAGGGTAGAATCATGCACAATTTTTTTCACAAGTTTGAATTGAATGTATGAATTACACGCAATAAGTGTGGTTAGAAATGACATTTAGTTTACTTATATAACAATACTAACATACACAATCATCGTAGTGTGTTTAGAATTCGAAAATAAGCTTAGAATTCGAAAATAAGCTTAAGAGAAGAGTAGAAGCATGCACAGTTCGTTTTACAAGTTTGAATTGAATGTATGAGTTACACGCAATGAGTGTGGTTGAAAATGACATTTGGTTTACTTATATGACAATCCTAACATACACAATCATCGTAGTGTGTTTAGAATTCGAAAATAAGTTTAGAATTTGAAAATAAGCTTAAAAGTAGAGTAGAAGCACGCACAGTTCGTTTTACAAGTTTGAATTGTATGTATGAATTACACGCAATGAGTGTGGTTATAAATGACATTTGGTTTACTTATAGGACAATCCTAACATACACAATCATCGTAGTGTGTTTAGAATCCGAAAATAAGCTCAGAATTCGAAAATAAGTTTAAAAGAAGAGTAGACGCACATACAGTTCGTTTTACAAGTTTGAATTGAATGTATAAGTTACACGCAATGAGTGTGGTTAAAAACGACATTTGGTTTAATTATATGACAATCTAACTTACACAATCATCGTAGTATGTTTAGAATTCGAAAATAAGCTTAAAAGAAGAGTAGAAGCATGCATAGTTCATTCCACAAGTTTGAATTGAATGTATGAATTACACGCAATGAGTGTGGTTAGAAATGACATTTGGTTTACTTATACGACAATCTTAACATACACAATCATCGTAGTGTGTTTAGAATTCGAAAATAAGCTTAAAATTCGAAAATAAGCTTAAAATAAGAGTAGAAGCACACACAGTTCGTTTCACAAGTTTGAATTGAATGTATAAATTACACGCAACGAGTGTGGTTAGAAATGACATTTGGTTTACTTATATGACAATCCTAATATACACAATCATCGTAGGGTATTTAGAATTCGAAAATTAGCTCAGAAATCGAAAATAAGTTTAAAACTAGAGTAGAATCATGCAAAGTTCGTTTTACAAGTTTGAATTGAATGTATAAGTTACACGCAATGAGTGTGGTTAAAAATGACATTTGGTTTAATTATATGACAATCTAACATACACAATTATCGTAGTATGTTTAGAATTCGAAAATAAGCTTAAAAGAAGAGTATAAGCATGCATAGTTCATTCCACAAGTTTGAATTGAATGTATGAATTACACGCAATGAGTGTGGTTAGAAATGACATTTGGTTTACTTATACGACAATCTTAACATACACAATCATCGTAGTGTGTTTAGAATTCGAAAATAAGCTTAAAATTCGAAAATAAGCTTAAAATAAGAGTAGAAGCACACACAGTTCGTTTCACAAGTTTGAATTGAATGTATGAATTACACGCAACAAGTGTGGTTAGAAATGACATTTGGTTTACTTATATGACAATCCAAAAAACACAATCATCGTAGTGTATTTAGAATTCGAAAATTAGCTCAGAAATCGAAAATTAGCTCAGAAATCGAAAATAAGTTTAAAACTAGAGTAGAATCATGCAAAGTTCGTTTTACAAGTTTGAATTGAATGTATAAGTTACACGCAATGAGTGTGGTTAGAAATGACATTTATTTTACTTATATGACAATCCTAACATACAAAATCATCGTAGTGTGTTGAGAGTTCGAAAATAATCTTAAAAAAGGGTAGAATCATGCACAATTCTTTTCACAAGTTTGAATTGAATGTATGAATTACACGCAATGAGTGTGGACAGAAATGATATTTGGTTTACTTATATGACAATCCTAACATACACAATCATCGTAGTGTGTTTAGAATTCGAAAATAAGCTTAAAAAAGAGTAGAATCATGCACAGTTCGTTTCACAAGTTTGAATTGAATGTATGAATTACACGCAATAAGTGTGGTTAGAAATGACATTTAGTTTAGTTATATGACAATCTTACTTATATGACAATCCTAACATACACAATCATCGTAGTGTGTTGAGAATTCTAAAATAATCTTAAAAAAGGGTAGAATCATGCACAATTCTTTTCACAAGTTTGAATTGAATGTATGAATTACACGCAATAAGTGTGGTTAGAAATGACATTTAGTTTACTTATATGACAATACTAACATACACAATCATCGTAGTGTGTTTAGAATTCGAAAATAAGCTTAGAATTCGAAAATAAGCTTAAAAGAAGAGTAGAAGCATGCACAGTTCGTTTTACAAGTTTGAATTGAATGTATAAGTTACACGCAATGAGTGTGGTTAAAAATGACATTTGGTTTAATTATATGACAATCTAACATACACAATTATCGTAGTATGTTTAGAATTCGAAAATAAGCTTAAAAGAAGAGTATAAGCATGCATAGTTCATTCCACAAGTTTGAATTGAATGTATGAATTACACGCAATGAGTGTGGTTAGAAATGACATTTGGTTTACTTATACGACAATCTTAACATACACAATCATCGTAGTGTGTTTAGAATTCGAAAATAAGCTTAAAATTCGAAAATAAGCTTAAAATAAGAGTAGAAGCACACACAGTTCGTTTCACAAGTTTGAATTGAATGTATGAATTACACGCAACAAGTGTGGTTAGAAATGACATTTGGTTTACTTATATGACAATCCAAAAAACACAATCATCGTAGTGTATTTAGAATTCGAAAATTAGCTCAGAAATCGAAAATTAGCTCAGAAATCGAAAATAAGTTTAAAACTAGAGTAGAATCATGCAAAGTTCGTTTTACAAGTTTGAATTGAATGTATAAGTTACACGCAATGAGTGTGGTTAGAAATGACATTTATTTTACTTATATGACAATCCTAACATACAAAATCATCGTAGTGTGTTGAGAATTCGAAAATAATCTTAAAAAAGGGTAGAATCATGCACAATTCTTTTCACAAGTTTGAATTGAATGTATGAATTACACGCAATGAGTGTGGACAGAAATGATATTTGGTTTACTTATATGACAATCCTAACATACACAATCATCGTAGTGTGTTTAGAATCCGAAAATAAGCTCAGAATTCGAAAATAAGTTTAAAAGAAGAGTAGACGCACATACAGTTCGTTTTACAAGTTTGAATTGAATGTATAAGTTACACGCAATGAGTGTGGTTAAAAACGACATTTGGTTTAATTATATGACAATCTAACTTACACAATCATCGTAGTATGTTTAGAATTCGAAAATAAGCTTAAAAGAAGAGTAGAAGCATGCATAGTTCATTCCACAAGTTTGAATTGAATGTATGAATTACACGCAATGAGTGTGGTTAGAAATGACATTTGGTTTACTTATACGACAATCTTAACATACACAATCATCGTAGTGTGTTTAGAATTCGAAAATAAGCTTAAAATTCGAAAATAAGCTTAAAATAAGAGTAGAAGCACACACAGTTCGTTTCACAAGTTTGAATTGAATGTATAAATTACACGCAACGAGTGTGGTTAGAAATGACATTTGGTTTACTTATATGACAATCCTAATATACACAATCATCGTAGGGTATTTAGAATTCGAAAATTAGCTCAGAAATCGAAAATAAGTTTAAAACTAGAGTAGAATCATGCAAAGTTCGTTTTACAAGTTTGAATTGAATGTATAAGTTACACGCAATGAGTGTGGTTAAAAATGACATTTGGTTTAATTATATGACAATCTAACATACACAATTATCGTAGTATGTTTAGAATTCGAAAATAAGCTTAAAAGAAGAGTATAAGCATGCATAGTTCATTCCACAAGTTTGAATTGAATGTATGAATTACACGCAATGAGTGTGGTTAGAAATGACATTTGGTTTACTTATACGACAATCTTAACATACACAATCATCGTAGTGTGTTTAGAATTCGAAAATAAGCTTAAAATTCGAAAATAAGCTTAAAATAAGAGTAGAAGCACACACAGTTCGTTTCACAAGTTTGAATTGAATGTATGAATTACACGCAACAAGTGTGGTTAGAAATGACATTTGGTTTACTTATATGACAATCCAAAAAACACAATCATCGTAGTGTATTTAGAATTCGAAAATTAGCTCAGAAATCGAAAATTAGCTCAGAAATCGAAAATAAGTTTAAAACTAGAGTAGAATCATGCAAAGTTCGTTTTACAAGTTTGAATTGAATGTATAAGTTACACGCAATGAGTGTGGTTAGAAATGACATTTATTTTACTTATATGACAATCCTAACATACAAAATCATCGTAGTGTGTTGAGAGTTCGAAAATAATCTTAAAAAAGGGTAGAATCATGCACAATTCTTTTCACAAGTTTGAATTGAATGTATGAATTACACGCAATGAGTGTGGACAGAAATGATATTTGGTTTACTTATATGACAATCCTAACATACACAATCATCGTAGTGTGTTTAGAATTCGAAAATAAGCTTAAAAAAGAGTAGAATCATGCACAGTTCGTTTCACAAGTTTGAATTGAATGTATGAATTACACGCAATAAGTGTGGTTAGAAATGACATTTAGTTTAGTTATATGACAATCTTACTTATATGACAATCCTAACATACACAATCATCGTAGTGTGTTGAGAATTCTAAAATAATCTTAAAAAAGGGTAGAATCATGCACAATTCTTTTCACAAGTTTGAATTGAATGTATGAATTACACGCAATAAGTGTGGTTAGAAATGACATTTAGTTTACTTATATGACAATACTAACATACACAATCATCGTAGTGTGTTTAGAATTCGAAAATAAGCTTAGAATTCGAAAATAAGCTTAAAAGAAGAGTAGAAGCATGCACAGTTCGTTTTACAAGTTTGAATTGAATGTATAAGTTACACGCAATGAGTGTGGTTAAAAATGACATTTGGTTTAATTATATGACAATCTAACATACACAATTATCGTAGTATGTTTAGAATTCGAAAATAAGCTTAAAAGAAGAGTATAAGCATGCATAGTTCATTCCACAAGTTTGAATTGAATGTATGAATTACACGCAATGAGTGTGGTTAGAAATGACATTTGGTTTACTTATACGACAATCTTAACATACACAATCATCGTAGTGTGTTTAGAATTCGAAAATAAGCTTAAAATTCGAAAATAAGCTTAAAATAAGAGTAGAAGCACACACAGTTCGTTTCACAAGTTTGAATTGAATGTATGAATTACACGCAACAAGTGTGGTTAGAAATGACATTTGGTTTACTTATATGACAATCCAAAAAACACAATCATCGTAGTGTATTTAGAATTCGAAAATTAGCTCAGAAATCGAAAATTAGCTCAGAAATCGAAAATAAGTTTAAAACTAGAGTAGAATCATGCAAAGTTCGTTTTACAAGTTTGAATTGAATGTATAAGTTACACGCAATGAGTGTGGTTAGAAATGACATTTATTTTACTTATATGACAATCCTAACATACAAAATCATCGTAGTGTGTTGAGAATTCGAAAATAATCTTAAAAAAGGGTAGAATCATGCACAATTCTTTTCACAAGTTTGAATTGAATGTATGAATTACACGCAATGAGTGTGGACAGAAATGATATTTGGTTTACTTATATGACAATCCTAACATACACAATCATCGTAGTGTGTTTAGAATTCGAAAATAAGCTTAAAAAAGAGTAGAATCATGCACAGTTCGTTTCACAAGTTTGAATTGAATGTATGAATTACACGCAATAAGTGTGGTTAGAAATGACATTTAGTTTAGTTATATGACAATCTTACTTATATGACAATCCTAACATACACAATCATCGTAGTGTGTTGAGAATTCTAAAATAATCTTAAAAAAGGGTAGAATCATGCACAATTCTTTTCACAAGTTTGAATTGAATGTATGAATTACACGCAATAAGTGTGGTTAGAAATGACATTTAGTTTACTTATATGACAATACTAACATACACAATCATCGTAGTGTGTTTAGAATTCGAAAATAAGCTTAGAATTCGAAAATAAGCTTAAAAGAAGAGTAGAAGCATGCACAGTTCGTTTTACAAGTTTGAATTGAATGTATAAGTTACACGCAATGAGTGTGGTTAAAAATGACATTTGGTTTAATTATATGACAATCTAACATACACAATTATCGTAGTATGTTTAGAATTCGAAAATAAGCTTAAAAGAAGAGTATAAGCATGCATAGTTCATTCCACAAGTTTGAATTGAATGTATGAATTACACGCAATGAGTGTGGTTAGAAATGACATTTGGTTTACTTATACGACAATCTTAACATACACAATCATCGTAGTGTGTTTAGAATTCGAAAATAAGCTTAAAATTCGAAAATAAGCTTAAAATAAGAGTAGAAGCACACACAGTTCGTTTCACAAGTTTGAATTGAATGTATGAATTACACGCAACAAGTGTGGTTAGAAATGACATTTGGTTTACTTATATGACAATCCAAAAAACACAATCATCGTAGTGTATTTAGAATTCGAAAATTAGCTCAGAAATCGAAAATTAGCTCAGAAATCGAAAATAAGTTTAAAACTAGAGTAGAATCATGCAAAGTTCGTTTTACAAGTTTGAATTGAATGTATAAGTTACACGCAATGAGTGTGGTTAGAAATGACATTTATTTTACTTATATGACAATCCTAACATACAAAATCATCGTAGTGTGTTGAGAATTCGAAAATAATCTTAAAAAAGGGTAGAATCATGCACAATTCTTTTCACAAGTTTGAATTGAATGTATGAATTACACGCAATGAGTGTGGACAGAAATGATATTTGGTTTACTTATATGACAATCCTAACATACACAATCATCGTAGTGTGTTTAGAATTCGAAAATAAGCTTAAAAAAGAGTAGAATCATGCACAGTTCGTTTCACAAGTTTGAATTGAATGTATGAATTACACGCAATAAGTGTGGTTAGAAATGACATTTAGTTTAGTTATATGACAATCTTACTTATATGACAATCCTAACATACACAATCATCGTAGTGTGTTGAGAATTCTAAAATAATCTTAAAAAAGGGTAGAATCATGCACAATTCTTTTCACAAGTTTGAATTGAATGTATGAATTACACGCAATAAGTGTGGTTAGAAATGACATTTAGTTTACTTATATGACAATACTAACATACACAATCATCGTAGTGTGTTTAGAATTCGAAAATAAGCTTAGAATTCGAAAATAAGCTTAAAAGAAGAGTAGAAGCATGCACAGTTCGTTTTACAAGTTTGAATTGAATGTATAAGTTACACGCAATGAGTGTGGTTAAAAATGACATTTGGTTTAATTATATGACAATCTAACATACACAATTATCGTAGTATGTTTAGAATTCGAAAATAAGCTTAAAAGAAGAGTATAAGCATGCATAGTTCATTCCACAAGTTTGAATTGAATGTATGAATTACACGCAATGAGTGTGGTTAGAAATGACATTTGGTTTACTTATACGACAATCTTAACATACACAATCATCGTAGTGTGTTTAGAATTCGAAAATAAGCTTAAAATTCGAAAATAAGCTTAAAATAAGAGTAGAAGCACACACAGTTCGTTTCACAAGTTTGAATTGAATGTATGAATTACACGCAACAAGTGTGGTTAGAAATGACATTTGGTTTACTTATATGACAATCCAAAAAACACAATCATCGTAGTGTATTTAGAATTCGAAAATTAGCTCAGAAATCGAAAATTAGCTCAGAATCGAAAATAAGTTTAAAACTAGAGTAGAATCATGCAAAGTTCGTTTTACAAGTTTGAATTGAATGTATAAATTACACGCAATGAGTGTGGTTAGAAATGACATTTGGTTTACTTATACGACAATCTTAACATACACAATCATCGTAGTGTGTTTAGAATTCGAAAATAAGCTTAAAATTCGAATATAAGCTTAAAATAAGAGTAGAAGCATACACAGTTCGTTTCACAAGTTTGAATTGAATGTATGAATTACACGCAACGAGTGTGGTTAGAAATGACATTTGGTTTACTTATATGACAATCCTAATATACACAATCATCGTAGTGTATTTAGAATTCGAAAATTAGCTCAGAAATCGAAAATAAGTTTAAAACTAGAGTAGAATCATGCAAAGTTCGTTTTACAAGTTTGAATTGAATGTATAAGTTACACGCAATGAGTGTGGTTAGAAATGACATTTAGTTTACTTATATGACAATCCTAACATACACAATCATCGTAGTATGCTGAGAATTCGAAAATAATCTTAAAAAAGGGTAGAATCATGCACAAGTTTTTTCACAAGTTTGAATTGAATGTATGAATTACACGCAATAAGTGTGGTTAGAAATGACATTTAGTTTACTTATATAACAATACTAACATACACAATCATCGTAGTGGGTTTAGAATTCGAAAATAAGCTTAGAATTCGAAAATAAGCTTAAAAGAAGAGTAGTAGCATGCACAGTTCGTTTTACAAGTTTGAATTGAATGTATGAGTTACACGCAATGAGTGTGGTTGAAAATGACATTTGGTTTACTTATATGACAATCCTAACATACACAATCATCGTAGTGTGTTTAGAATTCGAAAATAAGCTTAGAATTTGAAAATAAGCTTAAAAGTAGAGTAGAAGCACGCACAGTTCGTTTTACAAGTTTGAATTGTATGTATGAATTACACGCAATGAGTGTGGTTATAAATGACATTTGGTTTACTTATAGGACAATCCTAACATTCACAATCATCGTAGTGTGTTTAGAATCCGAAAATAAGCTCAGAATTCGAAAATAAGTTTAAAAGAAGAGTATACGCACATATAGTTCGTTTTACAAGTTTGTATTGAATGTATAAGTTACACGCAATGAGTGTGGTTAAAAACGACATTTGGTTTAATTATATGACAATCTAACATACACAATTATCGTAGTATGTTTAGAATTCGAAAATAAGCTTAAAAGAAGAGTATAAGCATGCATAGTTCATTCCACAAGTTTGAATTGAATGTATGAATTACACGCAATGAGTGTGGTTAGAAATGACATTTGGTTTACTTATACGACAATCTTAACATACACAATCATCGTAGTGTGTTTAGAATTCGAAAATAAGCTTAAAATAAGAGTAGAAGCACACACAGTTCGTTTCACAAGTTTGAATTGAATGTATAAATTACACGCAACGAGTGTGGTTAGAAATGACATTTGGTTTACTTATATGACAATCCTAATATACACAATCATCGTAGTGTATTTAGAATTCGAAAATTAGCTCAGAAATCGAAAATAAGTTTAAAACTAGAGTAGAATCATGCACAGTTCGTTTTACAAGTTTGAATTTAATGTATAAATTACACGCAATGAGTGTGGTTAGAAATGACATTTAGTTTACTTATATGACAATCCTAACATACACAATCATCGTAGTGTGTTTAGAATTCGAAAATAAGCTTAGAATTTGAAAATAAGCTTAAAAGTAGAGTAGAAGCACGCACAGTTCGTTTTACAAGTTTGAATTGTATGTATGAATTACACGCAATGAGTGTGGTTATAAATGACATTTGGTTTACTTATAGGACAATCCTAACATACACAATCATCGTAGTGTGTTTAGAATCCGAAAATAAGCTCAGAATTCGAAAATAAGTTTAAAAGAAGAGTAGACGCACATACAGTTCGTTTTACAAGTTTGAATTGAATGTATAAGTTACACGCAATGAGTGTGGTTAAAAATGACATTTGGTTTAATTATATGACAATCTGACATACACAATTATCGTAGTATGTTTAGAATTCGAAAATAAGCTTAAAAGAAGAGTATAAGCATGCATAGTTCATTCCACAAGTTTGAATTGAATGTATGAATTACACGCAATGAGTGTGGTTAGAAATGACATTTGGTTTACTTATACGACAATCTTAACATACACAATCATCGTAGTGTGTTTAGAATTCGAAAATAAGCTTAAAATAAGAGTAGAAGCACACACAGTTCGTTTCACAAGTTTGAATTGAATGTATGAATTACACGCAACGAGTGTGGTTAGAAATGACATTTGGTTTACTTATATGACAATCCTAATATACACAATCATCGTAGTGTATTTAGAATTCGAAAATTAGCTCAGAAATCGAAAATAAGTTTAAAACTAGAGTAGAATCATGCACAGTTCGTTTTACAAGTTTGAATTGAATGTATAAATTACACGCAATGAGTGTGGTTAGAAATGACATTTAGTTTACTTATATGACAATCCTAACATAGACAATCATCGTAGTGTGTTGAGAATTCGAAAATAATCTTAAAAAAGGGTAGAATCATGCACAATTTTTTTCACAAGTTTGAATTGAATGTATGAATTACACGCAATAAGTGTGGTTAGAAATGACATTTAGTTTACTTATATAACAATACTAACATACACAATCATCGTAGTGTGTTTAGAATTCGAAAATAAGCTTAGAATTTGAAAATAAGCTTAAAAGTAGAGTAGAAGCACGCACAGTTCGTTTTACAAGTTTGAATTGTATGTATGAATTACACGCAATGAGTGTGGTTATAAATGACATTTGGTTTACTTATAGGACAATCCTAACATTCACAATCATCGTAGTGTGTTTAGAATCCGAAAATAAGCTCAGAATTCGAAAATAAGTTTAAAAGAAGAGTATACGCACATATAGTTCGTTTTACAAGTTTGTATTGAATGTATAAGTTACACGCAATGAGTGTGGTTAAAAACGACATTTGGTTTAATTATATGACAATCTAACATACATAATTATCGTAGTATGTTTAGAATTCGAAAATAAGCTTAAAAGAAGAGTATAAGCATGCATAGTTCATTCCACAAGTTTGAATTGAATGTATGAATTACACGCAATGAGTGTGGTTATAAATGACATTTGGTTTACTTATACGACAATCTTAACATACACAATCATCGTAGTGTGTTTAGAATTCGAAAATAAGCTTAAAATAAGAGTAGAAGCACACACAGTTCGTTTCACAAGTTTGAATTGAATGTATGAATTACACGCAACGAGTGTGGTTAGAAATGACATTTGGTTTACTTATACGACAATCTTAACATACACAATCATCGTAGTGTGTTTAGAATTCGAAAATAAGCTTAAAATTCGAAAATAAGCTTAAAATAAGAGTAGAAGCACACACAGTTCGTTTCACAAGTTTGAATTGAATGTATGAATTACACGCAACGAGTGTGGTTAGAATTGACATTTGGTTTACTTATATGACAATCCTAATATACACAATCATCGTAGTGTATTTAGAATTCGAAAATTAGCTCAGAAATCGAAAATAAGTTTAAAACTAGAGTAGAATCATATAAAGTTCGTTTTACAAGTTTGAATTGAATGTATAAGTTACACGCAATGAGTGTGGTTAGAAATGACATTTATTTTACTTATATGACAATCGTAACATACACAATCATCGTAGTGTGTTGAGAATTCGAAAAAAATCTTAAAAAAGGGTAGAATCATGCACAATTTTTTTCACAAGTTTGAATTGAATGTATGAATTACACGCAATAAGTGTGGTTAGAAATGACATTTAGTTTACTTATATAACAATACTAACATACACAATCATCGTAGTGTGTTTAGAATTCGAAAATAAGCTTAAAAGAAGAGTAGAAGCATGCACAGTTCGTTTTACAAGTTTGAATTGAATGTATGAGTTACACGCAATGAGTGTGGTTGAAAATGACATTTGGTTTACTTATATGACAATCCTAACATACACAATCATCGTAGTGTGTTTAGAATTCGAAAATAAGCTTAGAATTTGAAAATAAGCTTAAAAGTAGAGTAGAAGCACGCACAGTACGTTTTACAAGTTTGAATTGTATGTATGAATTACACGCAATGAGTGTGGTTATAAATGACATTTGGTTTACTTATAGGACAATCCTAACATACACAATCATCGTAGTGTGTTTAGAATCCGAAAATAAGCTCAGAATTCGAAAATAAGTTTAAAAGAAGAGTAGACGCACATACAGTTCGTTTTACAAGTTTGAATTGAATGTATAAGTTACACGCAATGAGTGTGGTTAAAAACGACATTTGGTTTAATTTAATGACAATCTAACATACACAATCATCGTAGTATGTTTAGAATTCGAAAATAAGCTTAAAAGAAGAGTAGAAGCATGCATAGTTCATTCCACAAGTTTGAATTGAATGTATGAATTACACGCAATGAGTGTGGTTAGAAATGACATTTGGTTTACTTATACGACAATCTTAACATACACAATCATCGTAGTGTGTTTAGAATTCGAAAATAAGCTTAAAATTCGAAAATAAGCTTAAAATAAGAGTAGAAGCACACACAGTTCGTTTCACAAGTTTGAATTGAATGTATAAGTTACACACAACGAGTGTGGTTAGAAATGACATTTGGTTTACTTATATGACAATCCTAATATACACAATCATCGTAGTGTATTTAGAATTCGAAAATTAGCTCAGAAATCGAAAATAAGTTTAAAACTAGAGTAGAATCATGCAAAGTTCGTTTTACAAGTTTGAATTGAATGTATAAATTACACGCAATGAGTGTGGTTAGAAATGACATTTGGTTTACTTATACGACAATCTTAACATACACAATCATCGTAGTGTGTTTAGAATTCGAAAATAAGCTTAAAATTGGAATATAAGCTTAAAATAAGAGTAGAAGCACACACAGTTCGTTTCACAAGTTTGAATTGAATGTATGAATTACACACAACGAGTGTGGTTAGAAATGACATTTGGTTTACTTATATGACAATCCTAATATACACAATCATCGTAGTGTATTTAGAATTCGAAAATTAGCTCAGAATTCGAAAATAAGTTTAAAACTAGAGTAGAATCATGCAAAGTTCGGTTTATAAGTTTGAATTGAATGTATAAGTTACACGCAATGAGTGTGGTTAGAAATGACATTTAGTTTACTTATATGACAATCCTAACATACACAATCATCGTAGTGTGTTGAGAATTCGAAAATAATCTTAAAAAAGGGTAGAATCATGCACAAGTTTTTTCACAAGTTTGAATTGAATGTATGAATTACACGCAATAAGTGTGGTTAGAAATGACATTTAGTTTACTTATATAACAATACTAACATACACAATCATCGTAGTGTGTTTAGAATTCGAAAATAAGCTTAGAATTCGAAAATAAGCTTAAAAGAAGAGTAGTAGCATGCACAGTTCGTTTTACAAGTTTGAATTGAATGTATGAGTTACACGCAATGAGTGTGGTTGAAAATGACATTTGGTTTACTTATATGACAATCCTAACATACACAATCATCGTAGTGTGTTTAGAATTCGAAAATAAGCTTAGAATTTGAAAATAAGCTTAAAAGTAGAGTAGAAGCACGCACAGTTCGTTTTACAAGTTTGAATTGTATGTATGAATTACACGCAATGAGTGAGGTTATAAATGACATTTGGTTTACTTATAGGACAATCCTAACATACACAATCATCGTAGTGTGTTTAGAATCCGAAAATAAGCTCAGAATTCGAAAATAAGTTTAAAAGAAGAGTAGACGCACATACAGTTCGTTTTACAAGTTTGAATTGAATGTATAAGTTACACGCAATGAGTGTGGTTAAAAACGACATTTGGTTTAATTTAATGACAATCTAACATACACAATCATCGTAGTATGTTTAGAATTCGAAAATAAGCTTAAAAGAAGAGTAGAAGCATGCATAGTTCATTCCACAAGTTTGAATTGAATGTATGAATTACACGCAATGAGTGTGGTTAGAAATGACATTTGGTTTACTTATACGACAATCTTAACATACACAATCATCGTAGTGTGTTTAGAATTCGAAAATAAGCTTAAAATTCGAAAATAAGCTTAAAATAAGAGTAGAAGCACACACAGTTCGTTTCACAAGTTTGAATTGAATGTATGAATTACACGCAACGAGTGTGGTTAGAATTGACATTTGGTTTACTTATATGGCAATCCTAATATACACAATCATCGTAGTGTATTTAGAATTCGAAAATTAGCTCAGAAATCGAAAATAAGTTTAAAACTAGAGTAGAATCATATAAAGTTCGTTTTACAAGTTTGAATTGAATGTATAAGTTACACGCAATGAGTGTGGTTAGAAATGACATTTATTTTACTTATATGACAATCGTAACATACACAATCATCGTAGTGTGTTGAGAATTCGAAAAAAATCTTAAAAAAGGGTAGAATCATGCACAATTTTTTTCACAACTTTGAATTGAATGTATGAATTACACGCAATAAGTGTGGTTAGAAATGACATTTAGTTTACTTATATAACAATACTAACATACACAATCATCGTAGTGTGTTTAGAATTCGAAAATAAGCTTAAAAGAAGAGTAGAAGCATGCACAGTTCGTTTTACAAGTTTGAATTGAATGTATGAGTTACACGCAATGAGTGTGGTTGAAAATGACTTTTGGTTTACTTATATGACAATCCTAACATACACAATCATCGTAGTGTGTTTAGAATTCGAAAATAAGCTTAGAATTTGAAAATAAGCTTAAAAGTAGAGTAGAAGCACGCACAGTTCGTTTTACAAGTTTGAATTGTATGTATGAATTACACGCAATGAGTGTGGTTATAAATGACATTTGGTTTACTTATAGGACAATCCTAACATACACAATCATCGTAGTGTGTTTAGAATCCGAAAATAAGCTCAGAATTCGAAAATAAGTTTAAAAGAAGAGTAGACGCACATACAGTTCGTTTTACAAATTTGAATTGAATGTATAAGTTACACGCAATGAGTGTGGTTAAAAACGACATTTGGTTTAATTATATGACAATCTAACTTACACAATCATCGTAGTATGTTTAGAATTCGAAAATAAGCTTAAAAGAAGAGTAGAAGCATGCATAGTTCATTCCACAATTTTGAATTGAATGTATGAATTACACGCAATGAGTGTGGTTAGAAATGACATTTGGTTTACTTATACGACAATCTTAACATACACAATCATCGTAGTGTGTTTAGAATTCGAAAATAAGCTTAAAATAAGAGTAGAAGCACACACAGTTCGTTTCACAAGTTTGAATTGAATGTATGAATTACACGCAACGAGTGTGGTTAGAATTGACATTTGGTTTACTTATATGACAATCCTAATATACACAATCATCGTAGTGTATTTAGAATTCGAAAATTAGCTCAGAAATCGAAAATAAGTTTAAAACTAGAGTAGAATCATATAAAGTTCGTTTTACAAGTTTGAATTGAATGTATAAGTTACACGCAATGAGTGTGGTTAGAAATGACATTTATTTTACTTATATGACAATCGTAACATACACAATCATCGTAGTGTGTTGAGAATTCGAAAAAAATCTTAAAATAGGGTAGAATCATGCACAATTTTTTTCACAAGTTTGAATTGAATGTATGAATTACACGCAATAAGTGTGGTTAGAAATGACATTTAGTTTACTTATATAACAATACTAACATACACAATCATCGTAGTGTGTTTAGAATTCGAAAATAAGCTTAAAAGAAGAGTAGAAGCATGCACAGTTCGTTTTACAAGTTTGAATTGAATGTATGAGTTACACGCAATGAGTGTGGTTGAAAATGACATTTGGTTTACTTATATGACAATCCTAACATACACAATCATCGTAGTGTGTTTAGAATTCGAAAATAAGCTTAGAATTTGAAAATAAGCTTAAAAGTAGAGTAGAAGCACGCACAGTTCGTTTTACAAGTTTGAATTGTATGTATGAATTACACGCAATGAGTGTGGTTATAAATGACATTTGGTTTACTTATAGGACAATCCTAACATACACAATCATCGTAGTGTGTTTAGAATCCGAGAATAAGCTCAGAATTCGAAAATAAGTTTAAAAGAAGAGTAGACGCACATACAGTTCGTTTTACAAGTTTGAATTGAATGTATAAGTTACACGCAATGAGTGTGGTTAAAAACGACATTTGGTTTAATTTAATGACAATCTAACATACACAATCATCGTAGTATGTTTAGAATTCGAAAATAAGCTTAAAAGAAGAGTAGAAGCATGCATAGTTCATTCCACAAGTTTGAATTGAATGTATGAATTACACGCAATGAGTGTGGTTAGAAATGACATTTGGTTTACTTATACGACAATCTTAACATACACAATCATCGTAGTGTGTTTAGAATTCGAAAATAAGCTTAAAATTCGAAAATAAGCTTAAAATAAGAGTAGAAGCACACACAGTTCGTTTCACAAGTTTGAATTGAATGTATGAATTACACGCAACGAGTGTGGTTAGAATTGACATTTGGTTTACTTATATGACAATCCTAATATACACAATCATCGTAGTGTATTTAGAATTCGAAAATTAGCTCAGAAATCGAAAATAAGTTTAAAACTAGAGTAGAATCATATAAAGTTCGTTTTACAAGTTTGAATTGAATGTATAAGTTACACGCAATGAGTGTGGTTAGAAATGACATTTATTTTACTTATATGACAATCGTAACATACACAATCATCGTAGTGTGTTGAGAATTCGAAAAAAATCTTAAAAAAGGGTAGAATCATGCACAATTCTTTTCACAAGTTTGAATTGAATGTATGAATTACACGCAATAAGTGTGGTTAGAAATGACATTTAGTTTACTTATATAACAATACTAACATACACAATCATCGGAGTGTGTTTAGAATTCGAAAATAAGCTTAAAAGAAGAGTAGAAGCATGCACAGTTCGTTTTACAAGTTTGAATTGAATGTATGAGTTACACGCAATAAGTGTGGTTAGAAATGACATTTAGTTTACTTATATGACAATACTAACATACACAATCATCGTAGTGTGTTTAGAATTCGAAAATAAGCTTAGAATTCGAAAATAAGCTTAAAAGAAGAGTAGAAGCATGCACAGTTCGTTTTACAAGTTTGAATTGAATGTATGAGTTACACGCAATGAGTGTGGTTGAAAATGACATTTGGTTTATTTATATGACAATCCTAACATACACAATCATCGTAGTGTGTTTTGAATTCGAAAAATAGCTTACAATTTGAAAATAAGCTTAAAAGTAGAGTAGAAGCACGCACATTTCGTTTTACAAGTTTGTATTGTATGTATGAATTACACGGAATGAGTGTGGTTATAAATGACATTTGGTTTACTTATATGACAATCCTAACATACACAATCATCGTAGTGTGTTTAGAATTCGAAAATAAGCTTAAAATTCGAAAATAAGCTTAAAATAAGAGTAGAAGCACACACAGTTCGTTTCACAAGTTTGAATTGAATGTATGAATTACACGCAACGAGTGTGGTTAGAATTGACATTTGGTTTACTTATATGACAATCCTAATATACACAATCATCGTAGTGTATTTAGAATTCGAAAATTAGCTCAGAATTCGAAAATAAGTTTAAAACTAGAGTAGAATCATGCAAAGTTCGTTTTACAAGTTTGAATTGAATGTATAAGTTACACGCAATGAGTGTGGTTAGAAATGACATTTAGTTTACTTATATGACAATCCTAACATACACAATCATCGTAGTGTGTTGAGAATTCGAAAATAATCTTAAAAAAGGGTAGAATCATGCACAAGTTTTTTCACAAGTTTGAATTGAATGTATGAATTACACGCAATAAGTGTGGTTAGAAATGACATTTAGTTTACTTATATAACAATACTAACATACACAATCATCGTAGTGTGTTTAGAATTCGAAAATAAGCTTAGAATTCGAAAATAAGCTTAAAAGAAGAGTAGTAGCATGCACAGTTCGTTTTACAAGTTTGAATTGAATGTATGAGTTACACGCAATGAGTGTGGTTGAAAATGACATTTGGTTTACTTATATGACAATCCTAACATACACAATCATCGTAGTGTGTTTAGAATTCGAAAATAAGCTTAGAATTTGAAAATAAGCTTAAAAGTAGAGTAGAAGCACGCACAGTTCGTTTTACAAGTTTGAATTGTATGTATGAATTACACGCAATGAGTGAGGTTATAAATGACATTTGGTTTACTTATAGGACAATCCTAACATACACAATCATCGTAGTGTGTTTAGAATCCGAAAATAAGCTCAGAATTCGAAAATAAGTTTAAAAGAAGAGTAGACGCACATACAGTTCGTTTTACAAGTTTGAATTGAATGTATAAGTTACACGCAATGAGTGTGGTTAAAAACGACATTTGGTTTAATTTAATGACAATCTAACATACACAATCATCGTAGTATGTTTAGAATTCGAAAATAAGCTTAAAAGAAGAGTAGAAGCATGCATAGTTCATTCCACAAGTTTGAATTGAATGTATGAATTACACGCAATGAGTGTGGTTAGAAATGACATTTGGTTTACTTATACGACAATCTTAACATACACAATCATCGTAGTGTGTTTAGAATTCGAAAATAAGCTTAAAATTCGAAAATAAGTTTAAAATAAGAGTAGAAGCACACACAGTTCGTTTCACAAGTTTGAATTGAATGTATGAATTACACGCAACGAGTGTGGTTAGAAAGGACATTTGGTTTACTTATATGACAATCCTAATATACACAATCATCGTAGTGTATTTAGAATTCGAAAATTAGCTCAGAAATCGAAAATAAGTTTAAAACTAGAGTAGAATCCTGCAAAGTTCGTTTTACAAGTTTGTATTGAATGTATAAGTTACACGCAATGAGTGTGGTTAGAAATGACATTTATTTTACTTATATGACAATCCTAACATACAAAATCATCGTAGTGTGTTGAGAATTCGAAAATAATCTTAAAAAAGGGTAGAATCATGCACAATTCTTTTCACAAGTTTGAATTGAATGTATGAATTACACGCAATGAGTGTGGACAGAAATGATATTTGGTTTACTTATATGACAATCCTAACATACACAATCATCGTAGTGTGTTGAGAATTCGAAAATAAGCTTAAAAAAGAGTAGAATCATGCACAGTTCGTTTCACAAGTTTGAATTGAATGTATGAATTACACGCAATAAGTGTGGTTAGAAATGACATTTAGTTTACTTATATGACAATACTAACATACACAATCATCGTAGTCTGTTTAGAATTCGAAAATAAGCTTAGAATTCGAAAATAAGCTTAAAAGAAGAGTAGAAGCATGCACAGTTCGTTTTACAAGTTTGAATTGAATGTATGAGTTACACGCAATGAGTGTGGTTGAAAATGACATTTGGTTTATTTATATGACAATCCTAACATACACAATCATCGTAGTGTGTTTTGAATTCGAAAAATAGCTTACAATTTGAAAATAAGCTTAAAAGTAGAGTAGAAGCACGCACATTTCGTTTTACAAGTTTGTATTGTATGTATGAATTACACGGAATGAGTGTGGTTATAAATGACATTTGGTTTACTTATATGACAATCCTAACATACACAATCATCGTAGTGTGTTTAGAATCCGAAAATAAGCTCAGAATTCGAAATTAAGTTTAAAAGAAGAGTAACGCACACATAGTTCGTTTTACAAGTTTGAATTAAATGTATAAGTTACACGCAATGAGTGTGGTTAAAAATGACATTTGGTTTAATTATATGACAACCTAACATACACAATCATCGTAGTATGTTTAGAATTCGAAAATAAGCTTAAAAGAAGAGTATAAGCATGCATAGTTCATTCAACAAGTTTGAATTGAATGTATGAATTACGCGCAATGAGTGTGGTTAGAAATGACATTTGGTTTACTTATATGACATTCCTAATATACACAATCATCGTAGTGTATTTAGAATTCGAAAATTACCTCAGAATTCGAAAATAAGTTTAAAACTAGAGTAGAATCATGCAGAGTTCGTTTTACAAGTTTGAATTGAATGTATAAGTTACACGCAATGAGTGTGGTTAGAAATGACATTTATTTTACTTATATGACAATTCTAACATACAAAATCATCGTAGTGTGTTGAGAATTCGAAAATAATCTTAAAAAAGGGTAGAATCATGCACAATTCTTTTCAAAAGATTGAATTTAATGTATGAATTACACGCAATAAGTGTGGTTAGAAATGACATTTAGTTTACTTATATGACAACACTAACATACACAATCATCGTAGTGTGTTTAGAATTCGAAAATAAGCTGAAAAGAAGATTAGAAGCATGCACAGTTCGTTTTACAAGTTTGAATTGAATGTATGAGTTACACGTAATGAGTGTGGTTGAAAATGACATTTGGTTTACTTATATGACAATCCTAACATACACAATCATCGTAGTGTGTTGAGAATTCAAAAATAATCTTAAAAAAGCGTAGAATCATGCACAATTCTTTTCACAAGTTTGAATTGAATGTATGAATTACACGCAATAAGTGTGGTTAGAAATGACATTTGGTTTACTTATATGACAATCTTAACATACACAATCATCGAAGTGTGTTTAGAATTCGAAAATAAGCTTAGAATTCAAAAATAAGCTTAAAAGAAAGGTACAATCATGCATTGTTCGTTTTACAAGTTTGAATTGAATGTATGAATTACACGCAATGAGTGTGGTTAGAAATGACATTTGGTTTACTTATATGACAATACTAACATACACAATCATCGTAGTGTGTTTAGAATTCGAAAATAAGCTTAAAAGAAGAGTATAAGCATGCACAGTTCATTTCACACAGTTCATTTCGCAAGTTTGAATTGAATGTATGAATTACACGCAATGAGTGTGGTCAGAAATGATATTTGGTTGACTTATTTGACAATCCTAACATACACAATCATCGTAGTGTGTTGAGAATTCGAAAATAAGCTTAAAAAAGAGTAGAATAATGCACAGTTCGTTTCACAAGTTTGAATTCAATGTATGTGATTACACGCAATGAGTGTGGTCAGAAATGATATTTGATTTACTTATATGACAATCCTAACATACACAATCATCGTAGTGTGTTTAAAATTCGAAAATAAGCTTAGAATTTGAAAATAAGCTTTAAAGTAGAGTAGAAGCACGCAAAGTTCGTTTTACAAGTTTGAATTGTATGTATGAATTAGACGCAATGAGTGTGGTTATAAATGACATTTGGTTTACTTATAGGACAATCTAACATATACAATCATCGTATTGTGTTTAGAATCCGGAAATAAGCTCAGAATTCGAAAAAAAGTTTAAAAGAAGAGTAGACGCACACACAGCTCGTTTTATAAGTTTGAATTGAATGTATAAGTTACACGCAATGAGTGTGGTTAAAAACGACATTTGGCTTAATTATATGACAATCTAACATACACAATCATCGTAGTATGTTTAGAATTCGAAAATAAGCTTAAAAGAAGAGTATAAGCATGCATAGTTCATTCCACAAGTTTGAATTGAATGTATGAATTACACGTAATGAGTGTGGTTAGAAATGACATTTGGTTTACTTATATGACAATCTTAACATACACAATCATCGTAGTGTGTTTAGAATTCAAAAATAAGCTTAAAATTCGAAAATAAGCTTAAAATAAGAGTAGAAGCACACACAGTTCGTTTCACAAGTTTCAATTGAATGTATGAATTACACGCAATGAGTGTGGTTAGAAATGAGATTTGGTTTACGTATATGACAATCCTAATATACACAATCATCGTAGTGTATTTAGAATTCGAAAATTAGCTCAGAATTCCAAAATAAGTTTAAAACTAGAGTAGAATCATGCAAAGTTCGTTTTACAAGTTTGAATTGAATGTATAAGTTACACGCAATGAGTGTGGTTAGAAATGACATTTATTTTACTTAAATGACAATCCTAACATACAAAATCATCGTAGTGTGTTGAGAATTCGAAAATAATCTTAAAAAAGGGTAGAATCATGCACAATTCTTTTCACAAGTTTGAATTGAATGTATGAATTACACGCAATGAGTGTGGACAGAAATGATATTTGGTTTACTTATATGACAATCCTAACATACACAATCATCGTAGTGTGTTGAGAATTCGAAAATAAGCTTAAAAAAGAGTTGAATCATGCACAGTTCGTTTCACAAGTTTGAATTGAATGTATGAATTACACGCAATAAGTGTGGTTGAAAATGACATTTGGTTTATTTATATGACAATCCTAACAAACACAATCATCGTAGTGTGTTTAGAATTCGAAAATAAGCTTAGAATTTGAAAATAAGCTTAAAAGTAGAGTAGAAGCACGCAAAGTTCGTTTTACAAGTTTGAATTGTATGTATGAATTAGACGCAATGAGTGTGGTTATAAATGACATTTGGTTTACTTATAGGACAATCCTAACATATACAATCATCGTAGTGTGTTTAGAATCCGAAAATAAGCTCAGAATTCGAAAATAAGTTTAAAAGAAGAGTAGACGCACACACAGTTCGTTTTACAAGTTTGAATTGAATGTATAAGTTACAAGCAATGAGTGTGGTTAGAAATGACATTTAGTTTACTTATATGACAATACTAACATACACAATCATCGTAGTGTGTTTGGAATTCGAAAATAAGTTTAGAATTCGAAAATAAGCTTAAAAGAAGAGTAGAAGCATGCACAGTTCGTTTTACAAGTTTGAATTGAATGTATGAGTTACACACAATGAGTGTGGTTGAAAATGACATTTGGTTTATTTATATGACAATCCTAACATACACAATCATCGTAGTGTGTTTAGAATTCGAAAATAAGCTTAGAATTTGAAAATAAGCTTAAAAGTAGAGTAGAAGCACGCATAGTTCGTTTTACAAGTTTGAATTGTATGTATGAATTACACGCAATTAGTGTGGTTATAAATGACATTTGGTTTACTTATAGGACAATCCTAACATAGACAATCATCGTAGTGTGTTTAGAATCCGAAAATAAGCTCAGAATTCGAAAATAAGTTTAAAAGAAGAGTAGACGCACACATAGTTCGTTTTACAAGTTTGAATTGAATGTATAAGTTACACGTAATGAGTGTTGTTAAAAACGACATTTGGTTTAATTATATGACAACCTAACATACACAATCATCGTAGTATGTTTAGAATTCGAAAATAAGCTTAAAAGAAGAGTATAAGCATGCATAGTTCATTCCACAAGTTTGAATTGAATGTATGAATTACATGCAATGAGTGTGGTTAGAAATGACATTTGGTTTACTTATATGACAATCTTAACATACACAATCATCGTAGTGTGTTTAGAATTTGAAAATAAGCTTAAAATTCGAAAATAAGCTTAAAAGAAGAGTAGAATAATGCACAGTTCGTTTCACAAGTTTGAATTCAATGTATGTGATTACACGCAATGAGTGTGGTCAGAAATGATATTTGATTTACTTATATGACAATCCTAACATACACAATCATCGTAGTGTGTTTAAAATTCGAAAATAAGCTTAGAATTTGAAAATAAGCTTTAAAGTAGAGTAGAAGCACGCAAAGTTCGTTTTACAAGTTTGAATTGTATGTATGAATTAGACGCAATGAGTGTGGTTATAAATGACATTTGGTTTACTTATAGGACAATCTAACATATACAATCATCGTATTGTGTTTAGAATCCGGAAATAAGCTCAGAATTCGAAAAAAAGTTTAAAAGAAGAGTAGACGCACACACAGCTCGTTTTATAAGTTTGAATTGAATGTATAAGTTACACGCAATGAGTGTGGTTAAAAACGACATTTGGCTTAATTATATGACAATCTAACATACACAATCATCGTAGTATGTTTAGAATTCGAAAATAAGCTTAAAAGAAGAGTATAAGCATGCATAGTTCATTCCACAAGTTTGAATTGAATGTATGAATTACACGTAATGAGTGTGGTTAGAAATGACATTTGGTTTACTTATATGACAATCTTAACATACACAATCATCGTAGTGTGTTTAGAATTCAAAAATAAGCTTAAAATTCGAAAATAAGCTTAAAATAAGAGTAGAAGCACACACAGTTCGTTTCACAAGTTTCAATTGAATGTATGAATTACACGCAATGAGTGTGGTTAGAAATGAGATTTGGTTTACGTATATGACAATCCTAATATACACAATCATCGTAGTGTATTTAGAATTCGAAAATTAGCTCAGAATTCCAAAATAAGTTTAAAACTAGAGTAGAATCATGCAAAGTTCGTTTTACAAGTTTGAATTGAATGTATAAGTTACACGCAATGAGTGTGGTTAGAAATGACATTTATTTTACTTAAATGACAATCCTAACATACAAAATCATCGTAGTGTGTTGAGAATTCGAAAATAATCTTAAAAAAGGGTAGAATCATGCACAATTCTTTTCACAAGTTTGAATTGAATGTATGAATTACACGCAATGAGTGTGGACAGAAATGATATTTGGTTTACTTATATGACAATCCTAACATACACAATCATCGTAGTGTGTTGAGAATTCGAAAATAAGCTTAAAAAAGAGTTGAATCATGCACAGTTCGTTTCACAAGTTTGAATTGAATGTATGAATTACACGCAATAAGTGTGGTTGAAAATGACATTTGGTTTATTTATATGACAATCCTAACAAACACAACCATCGTAGTGTGTTTAGAATTCGAAAATAAGCTTAGAATTTGAAAATAAGCTTAAAAGTAGAGTAGAAGCACGCAAAGTTCGTTTTACAAGTTTGAATTGTATGTATGAATTAGACGCAATGAGTGTGGTTATAAATGACATTTGGTTTACTTATAGGACAATCCTAACATATACAATCATCGTAGTGTGTTTAGAATCCGAAAATAAGCTCAGAATTCGAAAATAAGTTTAAAAGAAGAGTAGACGCACACACAGTTCGTTTTACAAGTTTGAATTGAATGTATAAGTTACAAGCAATGAGTGTGGTTAGAAATGACATTTAGTTTACTTATATGACAATACTAACATACACAATCATCGTAGTGTGTTTAGAATTCGAAAATAAGTTTAGAATTCGAAAATAAGCTTAAAAGAAGAGTAGAAGCATGCACAGTTCGTTTTACAAGTTTGAATTGAATGTATGAGTTACACACAATGAGTGTGGTTGAAAATGACATTTGGTTTATTTATATGACAATCCTAACATACACAATCATCGTAGTGTGTTTAGAATTCGAAAATAAGCTTAGAATTTGAAAATAAGCTTAAAAGTAGAGTAGAAGCACGCAAAGTTCGTTTTACAAGTTTGAATTGTATGTATGAATTAGACGCAATGAGTGTGGTTATAAATGACATTTGGTTTACTTATAGGACAATCCTAACATATACAATCATCGTAGTGTGTTTAGAATCCGAAAATAAGCTCAGAATTCGAAAATAAGTTTAAAAGAAGAGTAGACGCACACACAGTTCGTTTTACAAGTTTGAATTGAATGTATAAGTTACAAGCAATGAGTGTGGTTAGAAATGACATTTAGTTTACTTATATGACAATACTAACATACACAATCATCGTAGTGTGTTTAGAATTCGAAAATAAGTTTAGAATTCGAAAATAAGCTTAAAAGAAGAGTAGAAGCATGCACAGTTCGTTTTACAAGTTTGAATTGAATGTATGAGTTACACACAATGAGTGTGGTTGAAAATGACATTTGGTTTATTTATATGACAATCCTAACATACACAATCATCGTAGTGTGTTTAGAATTCGAAAATAAGCTTAGAATTTGAAAATAAGCTTAAAAGTAGAGTAGAAGCACGCATAGTTCGTTTTACAAGTTTGAATTGTATGTATGAATTACACGCAATTAGTGTGGTTATAAATGACATTTGGTTTACTTATAGGACAATCCTAACATAGACAATCATCGTAGTGTGTTTAGAATCCGAAAATAAGCTCAGAATTCGAAAATAAGTTTAAAAGAAGAGTAGACGCACACATAGTTCGTTTTACAAGTTTGAATTGAATGTATAAGTTACACGTAATGAGTGTTGTTAAAAACGACATTTGGTTTAATTATATGACAACCTAACATACACAATCATCGTAGTATGTTTAGAATTCGAAAATAAGCTTAAAAGAAGAGTATAAGCATGCATAGTTCATTCCACAAGTTTGAATTGAATGTATGAATTACATGCAATGAGTGTGGTTAGAAATGACATTTGGTTTACTTATATGACAATCTTAACATACACAATCATCGTAGTGTGTTTAGAATTTGAAAATAAGCTTAAAATTCGAAAATAAGCTTAAAAGAAGAGTAGAATAATGCACAGTTCGTTTCACAAGTTTGAATTCAATGTATGTGATTACACGCAATGAGTGTGGTCAGAAATGATATTTGATTTACTTATATGACAATCCTAACATACACAATCATCGTAGTGTGTTTAAAATTCGAAAATAAGCTTAGAATTTGAAAATAAGCTTTAAAGTAGAGTAGAAGCACGCAAAGTTCGTTTTACAAGTTTGAATTGTATGTATGAATTAGACGCAATGAGTGTGGTTATAAATGACATTTGGTTTACTTATAGGACAATCTAACATATACAATCATCGTATTGTGTTTAGAATCCGGAAATAAGCTCAGAATTCGAAAAAAAGTTTAAAAGAAGAGTAGACGCACACACAGCTCGTTTTATAAGTTTGAATTGAATGTATAAGTTACACGCAATGAGTGTGGTTAAAAATGACATTTGGCTTAATTATATGACAATCTAACATACACAATCATCGTAGTATGTTTAGAATTCGAAAATAAGCTTAAAAGAAGAGTATAAGCATGCATAGTTCATTCCACAAGTTTGAATTGAATGTATGAATTACACGTAATGAGTGTGGTTAGAAATGACATTTGGTTTACTTATATGACAATCTTAACATACACAATCATCGTAGTGTGTTTAGAATTCAAAAATAAGCTTAAAATTCGAAAATAAGCTTAAAATAAGAGTAGAAGCACACACAGTTCGTTTCACAAGTTTCAATTGAATGTATGAATTACACGCAATGAGTGTGGTTAGAAATGAGATTTGGTTTACGTATATGACAATCCTAATATACACAATCATCGTAGTGTATTTAGAATTCGAAAATTAGCTCAGAATTCCAAAATAAGTTTAAAACTAGAGTAGAATCATGCAAAGTTCGTTTTACAAGTTTGAATTGAATGTATAAGTTACACGCAATGAGTGTGGTTAGAAATGACATTTATTTTACTTAAATGACAATCCTAACATACAAAATCATCGTAGTGTGTTGAGAATTCGAAAATAATCTTAAAAAAGGGTAGAATCATGCACAATTCTTTTCACAAGTTTGAATTGAATGTATGAATTACACGCAATGAGTGTGGACAGAAATGATATTTGGTTTACTTATATGACAATCCTAACATACACAATCATCGTAGTGTGTTGAGAATTCGAAAATAAGCTTAAAAAAGAGTTGAATCATGCACAGTTCGTTTCACAAGTTTGAATTGAATGTATGAATTACACGCAATAAGTGTGGTTGAAAATGACATTTGGTTTATTTATATGACAATCCTAACAAACACAACCATCGTAGTGTGTTTAGAATTCGAAAATAAGCTTAGAATTTGAAAATAAGCTTAAAAGTAGAGTAGAAGCACGCAAAGTTCGTTTTACAAGTTTGAATTGTATGTATGAATTAGACGCAATGAGTGTGGTTATAAATGACATTTGGTTTACTTATAGGACAATCCTAACATATACAATCATCGTAGTGTGTTTAGAATCCGAAAATAAGCTCAGAATTCGAAAATAAGTTTAAAAGAAGAGTAGACGCACACACAGTTCGTTTTACAAGTTTGAATTGAATGTATAAGTTACAAGCAATGAGTGTGGTTAGAAATGACATTTAGTTTACTTATATGACAATACTAACATACACAATCATCGTAGTGTGTTTAGAATTCGAAAATAAGTTTAGAATTCGAAAATAAGCTTAAAAGAAGAGTAGAAGCATGCACAGTTCGTTTTACAAGTTTGAATTGAATGTATGAGTTACACACAATGAGTGTGGTTGAAAATGACATTTGGTTTATTTATATGACAATCCTAACATACACAATCATCGTAGTGTGTTTAGAATTCGAAAATAAGCTTAGAATTTGAAAATAAGCTTAAAAGTAGAGTAGAAGCACGCATAGTTCGTTTTACAAGTTTGAATTGTATGTATGAATTACACGCAATTAGTGTGGTTATAAATGACATTTGGTTTACTTATAGGACAATCCTAACATAGACAATCATCGTAGTGTGTTTAGAATCCGAAAATAAGCTCAGAATTCGAAAATAAGTTTAAAAGAAGAGTAGACGCACACATAGTTCGTTTTACAAGTTTGAATTGAATGTATAAGTTACACGTAATGAGTGTTGTTAAAAACGACATTTGGTTTAATTATATGACAACCTAACATACACAATCATCGTAGTATGTTTAGAATTCGAAAATAAGCTTAAAAGAAGAGTATAAGCATGCATAGTTCATTCCACAAGTTTGAATTGAATGTATGAATTACATGCAATGAGTGTGGTTAGAAATGACATTTGGTTTACTTATATGACAATCTTAACATACACAATCATCGTAGTGTGTTTAGAATTTGAAAATAAGCTTAAAATTCGAAAATAAGCTTAAAAGAAGAGTAGAATAATGCACAGTTCGTTTCACAAGTTTGAATTCAATGTATGTGATTACACGCAATGAGTGTGGTCAGAAATGATATTTGATTTACTTATATGACAATCCTAACATACACAATCATCGTAGTGTGTTTAAAATTCGAAAATAAGCTTAGAATTTGAAAATAAGCTTTAAAGTAGAGTAGAAGCACGCAAAGTTCGTTTTACAAGTTTGAATTGTATGTATGAATTAGACGCAATGAGTGTGGTTATAAATGACATTTGGTTTACTTATAGGACAATCTAACATATACAATCATCGTATTGTGTTTAGAATCCGGAAATAAGCTCAGAATTCGAAAAAAAGTTTAAAAGAAGAGTAGACGCACACACAGCTCGTTTTATAAGTTTGAATTGAATGTATAAGTTACACGCAATGAGTGTGGTTAAAAACGACATTTGGCTTAATTATATGACAATCTAACATACACAATCATCGTAGTATGTTTAGAATTCGAAAATAAGCTTAAAAGAAGAGTATAAGCATGCATAGTTCATTCCACAAGTTTGAATTGAATGTATGAATTACACGTAATGAGTGTGGTTAGAAATGACATTTGGTTTACTTATATGACAATCTTAACATACACAATCATCGTAGTGTGTTTAGAATTCAAAAATAAGCTTAAAATAAGAGTAGAAGCACACACAGTTCGTTTCACAAGTTTCAATTGAATGTATGAATTACACGCAATGAGTGTGGTTAGAAATGAGATTTGGTTTACGTATATGACAATCCTAATATACACAATCATCGTAGTGTATTTAGAATTCGAAAATTAGCTCAGAATTCCAAAATAAGTTTAAAACTAGAGTAGAATCATGCAAAGTTCGTTTTACAAGTTTGAATTGAATGTATAAGTTACACGCAATGAGTGTGGTTAGAAATGACATTTATTTTACTTAAATGACAATCCTAACATACAAAATCATCGTAGTGTGTTGAGAATTCGAAAATAATCTTAAAAAAGGGTAGAATCATGCACAATTCTTTTCACAAGTTTGAATTGAATGTATGAATTACACGCAATGAGTGTGGACAGAAATGATATTTGGTTTACTTATATGACAATCCTAACATACACAATCATCGTAGTGTGTTGAGAATTCGAAAATAAGCTTAAAAAAGAGTTGAATCATGCACAGTTCGTTTCACAAGTTTGAATTGAATGTATGAATTACACGCAATAAGTGTGGTTGAAAATGACATTTGGTTTATTTATATGACAATCCTAACAAACACAATCATCGTAGTGTGTTTAGAATTCGAAAATAAGCTTAGAATTTGAAAATAAGCTTAAAAGTAGAGTAGAAGCACGCAAAGTTCGTTTTACAAGTTTGAATTGTATGTATGAATTAGACGCAATGAGTGTGGTTATAAATGACATTTGGTTTACTTATAGGACAATCCTAACATATACAATCATCGTAGTGTGTTTAGAATCCGAAAATAAGCTCAGAATTCGAAAATAAGTTTAAAAGAAGAGTAGACGCACACACAGTTCGTTTTACAAGTTTGAATTGAATGTATAAGTTACAAGCAATGAGTGTGGTTAGAAATGACATTTAGTTTACTTATATGACAATACTAACATACACAATCATCGTAGTGTGTTTAGAATTCGAAAATAAGTTTAGAATTCGAAAATAAGCTTAAAAGAAGAGTAGAAGCATGCACAGTTCGTTTTACAAGTTTGAATTGAATGTATGAGTTACACACAATGAGTGTGGTTGAAAATGACATTTGGTTTATTTATATGACAATCCTAACATACACAATCATCGTAGTGTGTTTAGAATTCGAAAATAAGCTTAGAATTTGAAAATAAGCTTAAAAGTAGAGTAGAAGCACGCATAGTTCGTTTTACAAGTTTGAATTGTATGTATGAATTACACGCAATTAGTGTGGTTATAAATGACATTTGGTTTACTTATAGGACAATCCTAACATAGACAATCATCGTAGTGTGTTTAGAATCCGAAAATAAGCTCAGAATTCGAAAATAAGTTTAAAAGAAGAGTAGACGCACACATAGTTCGTTTTACAAGTTTGAATTGAATGTATAAGTTACACGTAATGAGTGTTGTTAAAAACGACATTTGGTTTAATTATATGACAACCTAACATACACAATCATCGTAGTATGTTTAGAATTCGAAAATAAGCTTAAAAGAAGAGTATAAGCATGCATAGTTCATTCCACAAGTTTGAATTGAATGTATGAATTACATGCAATGAGTGTGGTTAGAAATGACATTTGGTTTACTTATATGACAATCTTAACATACACAATCATCGTAGTGTGTTTAGAATTTGAAAATAAGCTTAAAATTCGAAAATAAGCTTAAAAGAAGAGTAGAATAATGCACAGTTCGTTTCACAAGTTTGAATTCAATGTATGTGATTACACGCAATGAGTGTGGTCAGAAATGATATTTGATTTACTTATATGACAATCCTAACATACACAATCATCGTAGTGTGTTTAAAATTCGAAAATAAGCTTAGAATTTGAAAATAAGCTTTAAAGTAGAGTAGAAGCACGCAAAGTTCGTTTTACAAGTTTGAATTGTATGTATGAATTAGACGCAATGAGTGTGGTTATAAATGACATTTGGTTTACTTATAGGACAATCTAACATATACAATCATCGTATTGTGTTTAGAATCCGGAAATAAGCTCAGAATTCGAAAAAAAGTTTAAAAGAAGAGTAGACGCACACACAGCTCGTTTTATAAGTTTGAATTGAATGTATAAGTTACACGCAATGAGTGTGGTTAAAAACGACATTTGGCTTAATTATATGACAATCTAACATACACAATCATCGTAGTATGTTTAGAATTCGAAAATAAGCTTAAAAGAAGAGTATAAGCATGCATAGTTCATTCCACAAGTTTGAATTGAATGTATGAATTACACGTAATGAGTGTGGTTAGAAATGACATTTGGTTTACTTATATGACAATCTTAACATACACAATCATCGTAGTGTGTTTAGAATTCAAAAATAAGCTTAAAATTCGAAAATAAGCTTAAAATAAGAGTAGAAGCACACACAGTTCGTTTCACAAGTTTCAATTGAATGTATGAATTACACGCAATGAGTGTGGTTAGAAATGAGATTTGGTTTACGTATATGACAATCCTAATATACACAATCATCGTAGTGTATTTAGAATTCGAAAATTAGCTCAGAATTCCAAAATAAGTTTAAAACTAGAGTAGAATCATGCAAAGTTCGTTTTACAAGTTTGAATTGAATGTATAAGTTACACGCAATGAGTGTGGTTAGAAATGACATTTATTTTACTTAAATGACAATCCTAACATACAAAATCATCGTAGTGTGTTGAGAATTCGAAAATAATCTTAAAAAAGGGTAGAATCATGCACAATTCTTTTCACAAGTTTGAATTGAATGTATGAATTACACGCAATGAGTGTGGACAGAAATGATATTTGGTTTACTTATATGACAATCCTAACATACACAATCATCGTAGTGTGTTGAGAATTCGAAAATAAGCTTAAAAAAGAGTTGAATCATGCACAGTTCGTTTCACAAGTTTGAATTGAATGTATGAATTACACGCAATAAGTGTGGTTGAAAATGACATTTGGTTTATTTATATGACAATCCTAACAAACACAACCATCGTAGTGTGTTTAGAATTCGAAAATAAGCTTAGAATTTGAAAATAAGCTTAAAAGTAGAGTAGAAGCACGCAAAGTTCGTTTTACAAGTTTGAATTGTATGTATGAATTAGACGCAATGAGTGTGGTTATAAATGACATTTGGTTTACTTATAGGACAATCCTAACATATACAATCATCGTAGTGTGTTTAGAATCCGAAAATAAGCTCAGAATTCGAAAATAAGTTTAAAAGAAGAGTAGACGCACACACAGTTCGTTTTACAAGTTTGAATTGAATGTATAAGTTACAAGCAATGAGTGTGGTTAGAAATGACATTTAGTTTACTTATATGACAATACTAACATACACAATCATCGTAGTGTGTTTAGAATTCGAAAATAAGTTTAGAATTCGAAAATAAGCTTAAAAGAAGAGTAGAAGCATGCACAGTTCGTTTTACAAGTTTGAATTGAATGTATGAGTTACACACAATGAGTGTGGTTGAAAATGACATTTGGTTTATTTATATGACAATCCTAACATACACAATCATCGTAGTGTGTTTAGAATTCGAAAATAAGCTTAGAATTTGAAAATAAGCTTAAAAGTAGAGTAGAAGCACGCATAGTTCGTTTTACAAGTTTGAATTGTATGTATGAATTACACGCAATTAGTGTGGTTATAAATGACATTTGGTTTACTTATAGGACAATCCTAACATAGACAATCATCGTAGTGTGTTTAGAATCCGAAAATAAGCTCAGAATTCGAAAATAAGTTTAAAAGAAGAGTAGACGCACACATAGTTCGTTTTACAAGTTTGAATTGAATGTATAAGTTACACGTAATGAGTGTTGTTAAAAACGACATTTGGTTTAATTATATGACAACCTAACATACACAATCATCGTAGTATGTTTAGAATTCGAAAATAAGCTTAAAAGAAGAGTATAAGCATGCATAGTTCATTCCACAAGTTTGAATTGAATGTATGAATTACATGCAATGAGTGTGGTTAGAAATGACATTTGGTTTACTTATATGACAATCTTAACATACACAATCATCGTAGTGTGTTTAGAATTTGAAAATAAGCTTAAAATTCGAAAATAAGCTTAAAAGAAGAGTAGAATAATGCACAGTTCGTTTCACAAGTTTGAATTCAATGTATGTGATTACACGCAATGAGTGTGGTCAGAAATGATATTTGATTTACTTATATGACAATCCTAACATACACAATCATCGTAGTGTGTTTAAAATTCGAAAATAAGCTTAGAATTTGAAAATAAGCTTTAAAGTAGAGTAGAAGCACGCAAAGTTCGTTTTACAAGTTTGAATTGTATGTATGAATTAGACGCAATGAGTGTGGTTATAAATGACATTTGGTTTACGTATATGACAATCCTAATATACACAATCATCGTAGTGTATTTAGAATTCGAAAATTAGCTCAGAATTCCAAAATAAGTTTAAAACTAGAGTAGAATCATGCAAAGTTCGTTTTACAAGTTTGAATTGAATGTATAAGTTACACGCAATGAGTGTGGTTAGAAATGACATTTATTTTACTTAAATGACAATCCTAACATACAAAATCATCGTAGTGTGTTGAGAATTCGAAAATAATCTTAAAAAAGGGTAGAATCATGCACAATTCTTTTCACAAGTTTGAATTGAATGTATGAATTACACGCAATGAGTGTGGACAGAAATGATATTTGGTTTACTTATATGACAATCCTAACATACACAATCATCGTAGTGTGTTGAGAATTCGAAAATAAGCTTAAAAAAGAGTTGAATCATGCACAGTTCGTTTCACAAGTTTGAATTGAATGTATGAATTACACGCAATAAGTGTGGTTGAAAATGACATTTGGTTTATTTATATGACAATCCTAACAAACACAATCATCGTAGTGTGTTTAGAATTCGAAAATAAGCTTAGAATTTGAAAATAAGCTTAAAAGTAGAGTAGAAACACGCAAAGTTCGTTTTACAAGTTTGAATTGTATGTATGAATTAGACGCAATGAGTGTGGTTATAAATGACATTTGGTTTACTTATAGGACAATCCTAACATATACAATCATCGTAGTGTGTTTAGAATCCGAAAATAAGCTCAGAATTCGAAAATAAGTTTAAAAGAAGAGTAGACGCACACACAGTTCGTTTTACAAGTTTGAATTGAATGTATAAGTTACAAGCAATGAGTGTGGTTAGAAATGACATTTAGTTTACTTATATGACAATACTAACATACACAATCATCGTAGTGTGTTTAGAATTCGAAAATAAGTTTAGAATTCGAAAATAAGCTTAAAAGAAGAGTAGAAGCATGCACAGTTCGTTTTACAAGTTTGAATTGAATGTATGAGTTACACACAATGAGTGTGGTTGAAAATGACATTTGGTTTATTTATATGACAATCCTAACATACACAATCATCGTAGTGTGTTTAGAATTCGAAAATAAGCTTAGAATTTGAAAATAAGCTTAAAAGTAGAGTAGAAGCACGCATAGTTCGTTTTACAAGTTTGAATTGTATGTATGAATTACACGCAATTAGTGTGGTTATAAATGACATTTGGTTTACTTATAGGACAATCCTAACATAGACAATCATCGTAGTGTGTTTAGAATCCGAAAATAAGCTCAGAATTCGAAAATAAGTTTAAAAGAAGAGTAGACGCACACATAGTTCGTTTTACAAGTTTGAATTGAATGTATAAGTTACACGTAATGAGTGTTGTTAAAAACGACATTTGGTTTAATTATATGACAACCTAACATACACAATCATCGTAGTATGTTTAGAATTCGAAAATAAGCTTAAAAGAAGAGTATAAGCATGCATAGTTCATTCCACAAGTTTGAATTGAATGTATGAATTACATGCAATGAGTGTGGTTAGAAATGACATTTGGTTTACTTATATGACAATCTTAACATACACAATCATCGTAGTGTGTTTAGAATTTGAAAATAAGCTTAAAATTCGAAAATAAGCTTAAAAGAAGAGTAGAATAATGCACAGTTCGTTTCACAAGTTTGAATTCAATGTATGTGATTACACGCAATGAGTGTGGTCAGAAATGATATTTGATTTACTTATATGACAATACTAACATACACAATCATCGTAGTGTGTTTAAAATTCGAAAATAAGCTTAGAATTTGAAAATAAGCTTTAAAGTAGAGTAGAAGCACGCAAAGTTCGTTTTACAAGTTTGAATTGTATGTATGAATTAGACGCAATGAGTGTGGTTATAAATGACATTTGGTTTACTTATAGGACAATCTAACATATACAATCATCGTATTGTGTTTAGAATCCGGAAATAAGCTCAGAATTCGAAAAAAAGTTTAAAAGAAGAGTAGACGCACACACAGCTCGTTTTATAAGTTTGAATTGAATGTATAAGTTACACGCAATGAGTGTGGTTAAAAACGACATTTGGCTTAATTATATGACAATCTAACATACACAATCATCGTAGTATGTTTAGAATTCGAAAATAAGCTTAAAAGAAGAGTATAAGCATGCATAGTTCATTCCACAAGTTTGAATTGAATGTATGAATTACACGTAATGAGTGTGGTTAGAAATGACATTTGGTTTACTTATATGACAATCTTAACATACACAATCATCGTAGTGTGTTTAGAATTCAAAAATAAGCTTAAAATAAGAGTAGAAGCACACACAGTTCGTTTCACAAGTTTCAATTGAATGTATGAATTACACGCAATGAGTGTGGTTAGAAATGAGATTTGGTTTACGTATATGACAATCCTAATATACACAATCATCGTAGTGTATTTAGAATTCGAAAATTAGCTCAGAATTCCAAAATAAGTTTAAAACTAGAGTAGAATCATGCAAAGTTCGTTTTACAAGTTTGAATTGAATGTATAAGTTACACGCAATGAGTGTGGTTAGAAATGACATTTATTTTACTTAAATGACAATCCTAACATACAAAATCATCGTAGTGTGTTGAGAATTCGAAAATAATCTTAAAAAAGGGTAGAATCATGCACAATTCTTTTCACAAGTTTGAATTGAATGTATGAATTACACGCAATGAGTGTGGACAGAAATGATATTTGGTTTACTTATATGACAATCCTAACATACACAATCATCGTAGTGTGTTGAGAATTCGAAAATAAGCTTAAAAAAGAGTTGAATCATGCACAGTTCGTTTCACAAGTTTGAATTGAATGTATGAATTACACGCAATAAGTGTGGTTGAAAATGACATTTGGTTTATTTATATGACAATCCTAACAAACACAATCATCGTAGTGTGTTTAGAATTCGAAAATAAGCTTAGAATTTGAAAATAAGCTTAAAAGTAGAGTAGAAGCACGCAAAGTTCGTTTTACAAGTTTGAATTGTATGTATGAATTAGACGCAATGAGTGTGGTTATAAATGACATTTGGTTTACTTATAGGACAATCCTAACATATAAAATCATCGTAGTGTGTTTAGAATCCGAAAATAAGCTCAGAATTCGAAAATAAGTTTAAAAGAAGAGTAGACGCACACACAGTTCGTTTTACAAGTTTGAATTGAATGTATAAGTTACAAGCAATGAGTGTGGTTAGAAATGACATTTAGTTTACTTATATGACAATACTAACATACACAATCATCGTAGTGTGTTTAGAATTCGAAAATAAGTTTAGAATTCGAAAATAAGCTTAAAAGAAGAGTAGAAGCATGCACAGTTCGTTTTACAAGTTTGAATTGAATGTATGAGTTACACACAATGAGTGTGGTTGAAAATGACATTTGGTTTATTTATATGACAATCCTAACATACACAATCATCGTAGTGTGTTTAGAATTCGAAAATAAGCTTAGAATTTGAAAATAAGCTTAAAAGTAGAGTAGAAGCACGCATAGTTCGTTTTACAAGTTTGAATTGTATGTATGAATTACACGCAATTAGTGTGGTTATAAATGACATTTGGTTTACTTATAGGACAATCCTAACATAGACAATCATCGTAGTGTGTTTAGAATCCGAAAATAAGCTCAGAATTCGAAAATAAGTTTAAAAGAAGAGTAGACGCACACATAGTTCGTTTTACAAGTTTGAATTGAATGTATAAGTTACACGTAATGAGTGTTGTTAAAAACGACATTTGGTTTAATTATATGACAACCTAACATACACAATCATCGTAGTATGTTTAGAATTCGAAAATAAGCTTAAAAGAAGAGTATAAGCATGCATAGTTCATTCCACAAGTTTGAATTGAATGTATGAATTACATGCAATGAGTGTGGTTAGAAATGACATTTGGTTTACTTATATGACAATCTTAACATACACAATCATCGTAGTGTGTTTAGAATTTGAAAATAAGCTTAAAATTCGAAAATAAGCTTAAAAGAAGAGTAGAATAATGCACAGTTCGTTTCACAAGTTTGAATTCAATGTATGTGATTACACGCAATGAGTGTGGTCAGAAATGATATTTGATTTACTTATATGACAATACTAACATACACAATCATCGTAGTGTGTTTAAAATTCGAAAATAAGCTTAGAATTTGAAAATAAGCTTTAAAGTAGAGTAGAAGCACGCAAAGTTCGTTTTACAAGTTTGAATTGTATGTATGAATTAGACGCAATGAGTGTGGTTATAAATGACATTTGGTTTACTTATAGGACAATCTAACATATACAATCATCGTATTGTGTTTAGAATCCGGAAATAAGCTCAGAATTCGAAAAAAAGTTTAAAAGAAGAGTAGACGCACACACAGCTCGTTTTATAAGTTTGAATTGAATGTATAAGTTACACGCAATGAGTGTGGTTAAAAACGACATTTGGCTTAATTATATGACAATCTAACATACACAATCATCGTAGTATGTTTAGAATTCGAAAATAAGCTTAAAAGAAGAGTATAAGCATGCATAGTTCATTCCACAAGTTTGAATTGAATGTATGAATTACACGTAATGAGTGTGGTTAGAAATGACATTTGGTTTACTTATATGACAATCTTAACATACACAATCATCGTAGTGTGTTTAGAATTCAAAAATAAGCTTAAAATAAGAGTAGAAGCACACACAGTTCGTTTCACAAGTTTCAATTGAATGTATGAATTACACGCAATGAGTGTGGTTAGAAATGAGATTTGGTTTACGTATATGACAATCCTAATATACACAATCATCGTAGTGTATTTAGAATTCGAAAATTAGCTCAGAATTCCAAAATAAGTTTAAAACTAGAGTAGAATCATGCAAAGTTCGTTTTACAAGTTTGAATTGAATGTATAAGTTACACGCAATGAGTGTGGTTAGAAATGACATTTATTTTACTTAAATGACAATCCTAACATACAAAATCATCGTAGTGTGTTGAGAATTCGAAAATAATCTTAAAAAAGGGTAGAATCATGCACAATTCTTTTCACAAGTTTGAATTGAATGTATGAATTACACGCAATGAGTGTGGACAGAAATGATATTTGGTTTACTTATATGACAATCCTAACATACACAATCATCGTAGTGTGTTGAGAATTCGAAAATAAGCTTAAAAAAGAGTTGAATCATGCACAGTTCGTTTCACAAGTTTGAATTGAATGTATGAATTACACGCAATAAGTGTGGTTGAAAATGACATTTGGTTTATTTATATGACAATCCTAACAAACACAATCATCGTAGTGTGTTTAGAATTCGAAAATAAGCTTAGAATTTGAAAATAAGCTTAAAAGTAGAGTAGAAGCACGCAAAGTTCGTTTTACAAGTTTGAATTGTATGTATGAATTAGACGCAATGAGTGTGGTTATAAATGACATTTGGTTTACTTATAGGACAATCCTAACATATACAATCATCGTAGTGTGTTTAGAATCCGAAAATAAGCTCAGAATTCGAAAATAAGTTTAAAAGAAGAGTAGACGCACACACAGTTCGTTTTACAAGTTTGAATTGAATGTATAAGTTACAAGCAATGAGTGTGGTTAGAAATGACATTTAGTTTACTTATATGACAATACTAACATACACAATCATCGTAGTGTGTTTAGAATTCGAAAATAAGTTTAGAATTCGAAAATAAGCTTAAAAGAAGAGTAGAAGCATGCACAGTTCGTTTTACAAGTTTGAATTGAATGTATGAGTTACACACAATGAGTGTGGTTGAAAATGACATTTGGTTTATTTATATGACAATCCTAACATACACAATCATCGTAGTGTGTTTAGAATTCGAAAATAAGCTTAGAATTTGAAAATAAGCTTAAAAGTAGAGTAGAAGCACGCATAGTTCGTTTTACAAGTTTGAATTGTATGTATGAATTACACGCAATTAGTGTGGTTATAAATGACATTTGGTTTACTTATAGGACAATCCTAACATAGACAATCATCGTAGTGTGTTTAGAATCCGAAAATAAGCTCAGAATTCGAAAATAAGTTTAAAAGAAGAGTAGACGCACACATAGTTCGTTTTACAAGTTTGAATTGAATGTATAAGTTACACGTAATGAGTGTTGTTAAAAACGACATTTGGTTTAATTATATGACAACCTAACATACACAATCATCGTAGTATGTTTAGAATTCGAAAATAAGCTTAAAAGAAGAGTATAAGCATGCATAGTTCATTCCACAAGTTTGAATTGAATGTATGAATTACATGCAATGAGTGTGGTTAGAAATGACATTTGGTTTACTTATATGACAATCTTAACATACACAATCATCGTAGTGTGTTTAGAATTTGAAAATAAGCTTAAAATTCGAAAATAAGCTTAAAAGAAGAGTAGAATAATGCACAGTTCGTTTCACAAGTTTGAATTCAATGTATGTGATTACACGCAATGAGTGTGGTCAGAAATGATATTTGATTTACTTATATGACAATCCTAACATACACAATCATCGTAGTGTGTTTAAAATTCGAAAATAAGCTTAGAATTTGAAAATAAGCTTTAAAGTAGAGTAGAAGCACGCAAAGTTCGTTTTACAAGTTTGAATTGTATGTATGAATTAGACGCAATGAGTGTGGTTATAAATGACATTTGGTTTACTTATAGGACAATCTAACATATACAATCATCGTATTGTGTTTAGAATCCGGAAATAAGCTCAGAATTCGAAAAAAAGTTTAAAAGAAGAGTAGACGCACACACAGCTCGTTTTATAAGTTTGAATTGAATGTATAAGTTACACGCAATGAGTGTGGTTAAAAACGACATTTGGCTTAATTATATGACAATCTAACATACACAATCATCGTAGTATGTTTAGAATTCGAAAATAAGCTTAAAAGAAGAGTATAAGCATGCATAGTTCATTCCACAAGTTTGAATTGAATGTATGAATTACACGTAATGAGTGTGGTTAGAAATGACATTTGGTTTACTTATATGACAATCTTAACATACACAATCATCGTAGTGTGTTTAGAATTCAAAAATAAGCTTAAAATTCGAAAATAAGCTTAAAATAAGAGTAGAAGCACACACAGTTCGTTTCACAAGTTTCAATTGAATGTATGAATTACACGCAATGAGTGTGGTTAGAAATGAGATTTGGTTTACGTATATGACAATCCTAATATACACAATCATCGTAGTGTATTTAGAATTCGAAAATTAGCTCAGAATTCCAAAATAAGTTTAAAACTAGAGTAGAATCATGCAAAGTTCGTTTTACAAGTTTGAATTGAATGTATAAGTTACACGCAATGAGTGTGGTTAGAAATGACATTTATTTTACTTAAATGACAATCCTAACATACAAAATCATCGTAGTGTGTTGAGAATTCGAAAATAATCTTAAAAAAGGGTAGAATCATGCACAATTCTTTTCACAAGTTTGAATTGAATGTATGAATTACACGCAATGAGTGTGGACAGAAATGATATTTGGTTTACTTATATGACAATCCTAACATACACAATCATCGTAGTGTGTTGAGAATTCGAAAATAAGCTTAAAAAAGAGTTGAATCATGCACAGTTCGTTTCACAAGTTTGAATTGAATGTATGAATTACACGCAATAAGTGTGGTTGAAAATGACATTTGGTTTATTTATATGACAATCCTAACAAACACAATCATCGTAGTGTGTTTAGAATTCGAAAATAAGCTTAGAATTTGAAAATAAGCTTAAAAGTAGAGTAGAAGCACGCAAAGTTCGTTTTACAAGTTTGAATTGTATGTATGAATTAGACGCAATGAGTGTGGTTATAAATGACATTTGGTTTACTTATAGGACAATCCTAACATATACAATCATCGTAGTGTGTTTAGAATCCGAAAATAAGCTCAGAATTCGAAAATAAGTTTAAAAGAAGAGTAGACGCACACACAGTTCGTTTTACAAGTTTGAATTGAATGTATAAGTTACAAGCAATGAGTGTGGTTAGAAATGACATTTAGTTTACTTATATGACAATACTAACATACACAATCATCGTAGTGTGTTTAGAATTCGAAAATAAGTTTAGAATTCGAAAATAAGCTTAAAAGAAGAGTAGAAGCATGCACAGTTCGTTTTACAAGTTTGAATTGAATGTATGAGTTACACACAATGAGTGTGGTTGAAAATGACATTTGGTTTATTTATATGACAATCCTAACATACACAATCATCGTAGTGTGTTTAGAATTCGAAAATAAGCTTAGAATTTGAAAATAAGCTTAAAAGTAGAGTAGAAGCACGCATAGTTCGTTTTACAAGTTTGAATTGTATGTATGAATTACACGCAATTAGTGTGGTTATAAATGACATTTGGTTTACTTATAGGACAATCCTAACATAGACAATCATCGTAGTGTGTTTAGAATCCGAAAATAAGCTCAGAATTCGAAAATAAGTTTAAAAGAAGAGTAGACGCACACATAGTTCGTTTTACAAGTTTGAATTGAATGTATAAGTTACACGTAATGAGTGTTGTTAAAAACGACATTTGGTTTAATTATATGACAACCTAACATACACAATCATCGTAGTATGTTTAGAATTCGAAAATAAGCTTAAAAGAAGAGTATAAGCATGCATAGTTCATTCCACAAGTTTGAATTGAATGTATGAATTACATGCAATGAGTGTGGTTAGAAATGACATTTGGTTTACTTATATGACAATCTTAACATACACAATCATCGTAGTGTGTTTAGAATTTGAAAATAAGCTTAAAATTCGAAAATAAGCTTAAAAGAAGAGTAGAATAATGCACAGTTCGTTTCACAAGTTTGAATTCAATGTATGTGATTACACGCAATGAGTGTGGTCAGAAATGATATTTGATTTACTTATATGACAATCCTAACATACACAATCATCGTAGTGTGTTTAAAATTCGAAAATAAGCTTAGAATTTGAAAATAAGCTTTAAAGTAGAGTAGAAGCACGCAAAGTTCGTTTTACAAGTTTGAATTGTATGTATGAATTAGACGCAATGAGTGTGGTTATAAATGACATTTGGTTTACTTATAGGACAATCTAACATATACAATCATCGTATTGTGTTTAGAATCCGGAAATAAGCTCAGAATTCGAAAAAAAGTTTAAAAGAAGAGTAGACGCACACACAGCTCGTTTTATAAGTTTGAATTGAATGTATAAGTTACACGCAATGAGTGTGGTTAAAAACGACATTTGGCTTAATTATATGACAATCTAACATACACAATCATCGTAGTATGTTTAGAATTCGAAAATAAGCTTAAAAGAAGAGTATAAGCATGCATAGTTCATTCCACAAGTTTGAATTGAATGTATGAATTACACGTAATGAGTGTGGTTAGAAATGACATTTGGTTTACTTATATGACAATCTTAACATACACAATCATCGTAGTGTGTTTAGAATTCAAAAATAAGCTTAAAATTCGAAAATAAGCTTAAAATAAGAGTAGAAGCACACACAGTTCGTTTCACAAGTTTCAATTGAATGTATGAATTACACGCAATGAGTGTGGTTAGAAATGAGATTTGGTTTACGTATATGACAATCCTAATATACACAATCATCGTAGTGTATTTAGAATTCGAAAATTAGCTCAGAATTCCAAAATAAGTTTAAAACTAGAGTAGAATCATGCAAAGTTCGTTTTACAAGTTTGAATTGAATGTATAAGTTACACGCAATGAGTGTGGTTAGAAATGACATTTATTTTACTTAAATGACAATCCTAACATACAAAATCATCGTAGTGTGTTGAGAATTCGAAAATAATCTTAAAAAAGGGTAGAATCATGCACAATTCTTTTCACAAGTTTGAATTGAATGTATGAATTACACGCAATGAGTGTGGACAGAAATGATATTTGGTTTACTTATATGACAATCCTAACATACACAATCATCGTAGTGTGTTGAGAATTCGAAAATAAGCTTAAAAAAGAGTTGAATCATGCACAGTTCGTTTCACAAGTTTGAATTGAATGTATGAATTACACGCAATAAGTGTGGTTGAAAATGACATTTGGTTTATTTATATGACAATCCTAACAAACACAATCATCGTAGTGTGTTTAGAATTCGAAAATAAGCTTAGAATTTGAAAATAAGCTTAAAAGTAGAGTAGAAGCACGCAAAGTTCGTTTTACAAGTTTGAATTGTATGTATGAATTAGACGCAATGAGTGTGGTTATAAATGACATTTGGTTTACTTATAGGACAATCCTAACATATACAATCATCGTAGTGTGTTTAGAATCCGAAAATAAGCTCAGAATTCGAAAATAAGTTTAAAAGAAGAGTAGACGCACACAGTTCGTTTTACAAGTTTGAATTGAATGTATAAGTTACAAGCAATGAGTGTGGTTAGAAATGACATTTAGTTTACTTATATGACAATACTAACATACACAATCATCGTAGTGTGTTTAGAATTCGAAAATAAGTTTAGAATTCGAAAATAAGCTTAAAAGAAGAGTAGAAGCATGCACAGTTCGTTTTACAAGTTTGAATTGAATGTATGAGTTACACACAATGAGTGTGGTTGAAAATGACATTTGGTTTATTTATATGACAATCCTAACATACACAATCATCGTAGTGTGTTTATAATTCGAAAATAAGCTTAGAATTTGAAAATAAGCTTAAAAGTAGAGTAGAAGCACGCATAGTTCGTTTTACAAGTTTGAATTGTATGTATGAATTACACGCAATTAGTGTGGTTATAAATGACATTTGGTTTACTTATAGGACAATCCTAACATAGACAATCATCGTAGTGTGTTTAGAATCCGAAAATAAGCTCAGAACTCGAAAATAAGTTTAAAAGAAGAGTAGACGCACACATAGTTCGTTTTACAAGTTTGAATTGAATGTATAAGTTACACGTAATGATTGTTGTTAAAAACGACATTTGGTTTAATTATATGACAACCTAACATACACAATCATCGTAGTATGTTTAGAATTCGAAAATAAGCTTAAAAGAAGAGTATAAGCATGCATAGTTCATTCCACAAGTTTGAATTGAATGTATGAATTACATGCAATGAGTGTGGTTAGAAATGACATTTGGTTTACTTATATGACAATCTAAACATACACAATCATCGTAGTGTGTTTAGAATTTGAAAATAAGCTTAAAATTCGAAAATAAGCTTAAAAGAAGAGTAGAAGCACACACAGTTCATTTCACAAGTTTGAATTGAATGTATGAGTTACACGAAATGAGTGTGGTTAGAAATGACATTTGGTTTACTTATATGACAATCCTAATATACACAATCATCGTAGTGTATTTAGAATTCGAAAATTAGCTCAGAATTTGAAAATAAGTTTAAAACTAGAGTAGAATCATGCAAAGTTCGTTTTACAAGTTTGAATTGAATGTATAAGTTACACGCAATGAGTGTTTTTAGAAATGACATTTAGTTTACTTATATGACAATCCTAACATACACAATCATCGTAGTGTGTGGAGAATTCGAAAATAATCTTAAAAAAGGGTAGAATCATGCACAATTCTTTTCACAAGTTTGAATTGAATGTATGAATTACACGCAATGAGTTTGTTAGAAATGACATTTGGTTTACTTATATGACATTCCTAATATACACAATCATCGTAGTGTATTTAGAATTCGAAAATTACCTCAGAATTCGAAAATAAGTTTAAAACTAGAGTAGAATCATGCAAAGTTCGTTTTACAAGTTTGAATTGAATGTATAAGTTACACGCAATGAGTGTTTTTAGAAATGACATTTAGTTTACTTATATGACAATCCTAACATACACAATCATCGTAGTGTGTGGAGAATTCGAAAATAATCTTAAAAAACGGTAGAATCATGCACAATTCTTTTCACAAGTTTGAATTGAATGTATGAATTACCCGCAATAAGTGTGGTTAGAAATGACATTTAGTTTACTTATATGACAATACTAACATACACAATCTTCGTAGTGTGTTTAGAATTCGAAAATAAGCTTAGAATTCGAAAATAAGCTTAAAAGAAGAGTAGAACCATGCACAGTTCGTTTTACAAGTTTGAATTGAATGTATGAGTTACACGCAATGAGTGTGGTTGAAAATGACATTTGGTTTATTTATATGACAATCCTAACAAACACAATCATCGTAGTGTGTTTAGAATTCGAAAATAAACTTAGAATTTGAAAATAAGCTTAAAAGTAGAGTAGAAGCACGCACAGTTCGTTTTACAAGTTTGAATTGTATGTATGAATTACACGCAATGAGTGTGGTTATAAATGACATTTGGTTTACTTATAGGACAATTCTAACATAAACAATCATCGTAGTGTGTTTAGAATCCGAAAATAAGCTCAGAATTCGAAAATAAGTTTAAAAGAAGAGTAGACGCACACACAGTTCGTTTTACAAGTTTGAATTGAATGTATAAGTTACACGCAATGAGTGTGGCTAAAAACGACATTTGGTTTAATTATATGACAATCTAACATACACAATCATCGTAGTATGTTTAGATTTCGAAAATAAGCTTAAAAGAAGAGTATAAGCATGCATAGTTCATTCCACAAGTTTGAATTGAATGTATGAAATAAACGCAATGAGTGTGGTTAGAAATGACATTTGGTTTACTTATATGACAATCTTAACATACACAATCATCGTAGTGTGTTTAGAATTCGAAAATAAGCTTAAAATTCGAAAATAAGCATAAAAGAAGAGTAGAAGCACACACAGTTCGTTTCACAAGTTTGAATTGAATGTATGAATTACACGCAATGAGTGTGGTTAGAAATGACATTTGGTTTACTTATATGACATTCCTAATATACACAATCATCGTAGTGTATTTAGAATTCGAAAATTACCTCAGAATTCGAAAATAAGTTTAAAACTAGAGTAGAATCATGCACAGTTCGTTTTACAAGTTTGAATTGAATGTATAAGTTACACGCAATGAGTGTGGTTTGAAATGACATTTAGTTTACTTATATGACAATCCTAACATACACAATCATCGTAGTGTGTTGAGAATTCAAAAATAATCTTAAAAAAGCATAGAATCATGCACAATTCTTTTCACAAGTTTGAATTGAATGTATGAATTACACGCAATAAGTGTGGTTAGAAATGACATTTGGTTTAATTATATGACAATCTTAACATACACAATCATCGAAGTGTGTTTAGAATTCGAAAATAAGCTTAGAATTCGAAAATAAGCTTAAAAGAAAGGTACAATCATGCATTGTTCGTTTTACAAGTTTGAATTGAATGTATGAATTACACGCAATGAGTGTGGTTAGAAATGACATTTGGTTTACTTATATGACAATACTAACATACACAATCATCGTAGTGTGTTGTAGAATTCGAAAATAAGCTTAAAAGAAGAGTATAAGCATGCACAGTTCATTTCACACAGTTCATTTCACAAGTTTGAATTGAATGTATGAATTACACGCAATGAGTGTGGTCAGAAATGATATTTGGTTTACTTATATGACAATCCTAACATACACAATCATCGTAGTGTGTTGAGAATTCGAAAATAAGCTTAAAAAAGAATAGAATCATGCACAGTTCTTTTCACATGTTTGAATTGAATGTATGAATTACCCGCAATAAGTGTGGTTAGAAATGACATTTAGTTTACTTATATGACAATACTAATATACACAATCATCGTAGTGTGTTTAGAATTCGAAAATAAGCTTAGAATTCGAAAATAAGCTTAAAAGAAGAGTATAAGCATGCACAGTTTGTTTTACAAGTTTGAATTGAATGTATGAGTTACACGCAATGACTGTGGTTAAAAATGACATTTGGTTTAATTATATAACAACCTAACATACACAATCATCGTAGGTCATTGAGAATTCAAAAATAAGCTTAAAAGAAGAGTATAAGCATGCATAGTTCATTCCACAAGTTTGAATTGAATGTATGAATTACACGCAATGAGTGTGGTTAGAAATGACATTTGGTTTACGTATATGACAATCTTAACATACACAATCATCGTAGTGTGTTTAGAATTCGAAAATAAGCTTATTCGAAAATAAGTTTAAAAGAAGAGTAGAAGCACACACACAGAGTTCGTTTTACAAGTTTGAATTGAATGTATAAGTTACACGCAATGAGTGTGGTTAAAAATGACATTTGGTTTAATTATATGACAACCTAACATACACAATCATCGTAGTATGTTTAGAATTCGAAAATAAGCTTAAAAGAAGAGTATAAGCATGCACAGTTCATTCCACAAGTTTCAATTGAATGTATGAATTACACGCAATGAGTGTGGTTATAAATGATATTTGGTTTACTTATATGACAATACTAACATACACAATCATCGTACTGTGTTTAGAATTTGAAAATAAGCTTAAAAAAAGAGTCGAAGCACACACAGTTCGTTTTACAAGTTTGAATTGTATGTATGAATTACACGCAATGAGTGTGGTTATAAATGACATTTGGTTTACTTATAGGACAATCCTAACATACACAATCATCGTAGTGTGTTTAGAATCCGAAAATAAGCTTAGAATTCGAAAATAAGCTAAAAAGAAGAGTAGAAGCACACACAGTTCGTTTTACAAGTTTGAATTGAATGTATAAGTTATACGCAATGAGTGTGATTATAAATACCATTTGGTTTAATTATATGACAACCTAACATACACAATCATCGTAGTATGTTTAGAATTCGAAAATAAGCTTAAAAGAAGAGTATAAGCATGCACAATTCATTCCACAAGTTTGAATTGAATGTATGAACTACACGCAATGAGTGTGGTTAGAAATGACATTTGGTTTGCTTATATGACAATCTTAACATACACAATCATCGTAGTGTGTTTAGAATTCGAAAATAAGCTTATTCGAAAATAAGTTTAAAAGAAGAGTAGAAGCACACACACAGAGTTCGTTTTACAAGTTTGAATTGAATGTATAAGTTACACGCAATGAGTGTGGTTAAAAATGACATTTGGTTTAATTATATGACAACCTAACATACACAATCATCGTAGTATGTTTAGAATTCGAAAATAAGCTTAAAAGAAGAGTATAGGCATGCACAGTTCATTCCACAAGTTTCAATTGAATGTATGAATTACACGCAATGAGTGTGGTTATAAATGATATTTGGTTTACTTATATGACAATACTAACATACACAATCATCGTACTGTGTTTAGAATTCGAAAATAAGGTTAAAAGAAGAGTATAAGCATGCACAGTGCATTCCACAAGTTTGAATTGAATATATGAATTACACGCAATGAGTGTGGTTAGAAATGAAATTTGGTTTACTTATATGACAATCTTAACATACACAATCATCGTAGTGTGTTTAGAATTCGAAAATAAGCTTAAAAGAAGAGTAGAAGCATGCACAGTTCGTTTTACAAGTTTGAATTGAATGTATGAGTTACATGTAATGAGTGTTGTTAAAAATGACATTTGGTTTACTTATATGACAATCCTAACATACACAATCATCGTAGTGTGTATAGAATTCGAAAATAAGCTTAGAATTCGAAAATAAGCTTAAAAGAAGAGTAGAAGCACACACACAGAGTTCGTTTTACAAGTTTGAATTGCATGTATAAGTTACACGCAATGAGTGTGGTTAAAAATGACATTTGGTTTAATTATATGACAACCTAACATACACAATCATCGTAGTATGTTTAGAATTCGAAAATAAGCTTAAAAGAAGAGTATAAGCATGCACAGTTCATTCCACAAATTTCAATTGAATGTATGAATTACACGCAATGAGTGTGGTTATAAATGATATTTGGTTTACTTATATGACGATACTAACATACACAATCATCGTACTGTGTTTAGAATTTGAAAATAAGCTTAAAAGTAGAGTAGAAGCACACGCAGTTCGTTTTACAAGTTTGAATTGTATGTTTGAATTACACGCAATGAGTGTGGTTATAAATGACATTTGGTTTACTTATAGGACAATCCTAACATACACAATCATCGTAGTGTATTTAGAATCCGAAAATAAGCTTCGAATTCGAAAATAAGCTAAAAAGAAGAGTAGAAGCACACACAGTTCGTTTTACAAGTTTGAATTGAATGTATAAGTTATACGCAATGAGTGTGGTTAAAAATGACATTTGGTTTAATTATATGACAACCTAACATACACAATCATCGTAGTATGTTTAGAATTCGAAAATAAGCTTAAAAGAAGAGTATAAGCATCCACAATTCATTGCACAAGTTTGAATTGAATGTATGAATTGCACGCAATGAGTGTGGTTATAAATGACATTTGGTTTTCTTATATAACAATCCTAACATACACAATCATCGTAGTGTGTTTAGAATCCGAAAATAAGCTTAGAATTCGAAAATAAGCTTAAAAAAAGAGTAGAAGCACAAACAGTTCGTTTCACAAGTTTGAATTGAATGTATGAATTACACGCAATGAGTGTGGTTATAAATAACATTTGGTTTACTTATATGACAATCCTAATATACACAATCATCGTAGTGTATTTAGAATTCCAAAATTAGCTCAGAATTCGAAAATAAGTTTAAAACAAAAGTAGAATAATGCACAGTTCGTTTTACAAGTTTGAATTGAATGTATAAGTTACACGCAAAGAGTGTGGTTAGAAATGACATTTAGTTTACTTATATGACAATCCTAACATACACAATCATCGTAGTGTGTTGAGAATTCGAAAATAAGCTTAAAAAAGAGTAGAATCATGCACAATTCTTTTCACAAGTTTGAATTGAATGTATGAATTACACGCAATAAGTGTGGTTAGAAATGACATTTGGTTTATTTATATGACAATCCTAACATACACAATCATCGAAATGTGTTTAGAATTCGAAAATAAGCTCAGAATTCGAAAATAAGCTTAAAAGAAGAGTAGAAGCATGCAAAGTTCATTTTACAAGTTTGAATTGAATGTATAAATTGCACGCAATGAGTGTGGTTATAAATGACATTTGGTTGTCTTATATGACAATCCTAACATACACAATCATCGTAGTGTGTTTAGAATCCGAAAATAAGCTTAAAAGTAGAGTAGAAGCAAAACAGTTCGTTTTACAAGTTTGAATTGAATGTATAAGTTACGCGCAATGAGTGTGGTTAAAAACGACATTTGGTTTAATTATATGACAGCCTAAGATACACAATCATCGTAGTATGTTTAGAATTCGAAAATAAGCTTAAAAGAAGAGTATAAGCATGCATAGTTCATTCCACAAGTTTGAATTGAATGTATAAGTTACACGCAATGAGTGTGGTTAGAAATGACATTTAGTTTACTTATATGACAATCCTAACATACACAATCATCGTAGTGTGTTTAGAATTCGAAAATAAGCTTAAAAGTAGAGTAGAAGCACGCACAGTTCGTTTTACAAGTTTGAATTGAATGTATGAATTACACGCAATATGTGTGGTTAGAAAGGACATTTGGTTTACTTATATGACAATCTTTACATACACAATGATCGAAATGTGTTTAAAATTCGAAAATAAGCTTAGAATTCAAAAAGAAGCTTAAAAGAAGAGTAGAAGCACGCACAGTTCGTTTTACAAGTTTGAATTGAATGTATAAGTTACGCGCAATGAGTGTGATTAAAAACGACATTTGATTTAATTATATGACAACCTAAGATACACAATCATCGTAGTATGTTTAGAATTCGAAAATAAGCTTAAAAGAAGAGTATAAGCATATATAGTTCATTCCACAAGTTTGAATTGATTGTATGAGTTCCACGCAATGAGTGTGGTTGAAAATGTTATTTGGTTTACTTATATGAAAATGCTAACATACACAATTATTGTAGTGTGTTTAGAATTCGAAAATAAGATTAGAATTTGAAAATAAGCTTAAAAGTAGAGTAGAAGCACGCGCAGTTCGTTTTACAAGTTTGAATTGAAGGTATAAGTTATACGCAATGAGTGTGGTTAAAAATGCCATTTGGTTTAATTATATGACAACCTAACATACACAATCATCGTAGTATGCTTAGAATTCGAAAATAAGCTTAAAAGAAGAGTAGAAGCACGCACAGTTCATTTTGCAAGTTTGAATTGAATGTATTAATTGCACGCAATGAGTGTGGTTATAAATGACATTTGGTTTTCTTATATGACAATCGTAACATACACAATCATCGTAGTGTGTTTAGAATCCGAAAATAAGCTTAGAATTCGAAAATAAGCTTAAAAGAAAGGTAGAAGCACACACAGTTCGTTTCGCAAGTTTGAATTGAATGTATGAATTACACGCAATGAGTGTGGTTATAAATGACATTTGATTTACTTATATGACTATCATAATATACACAATCATCATAGTGTATTTAGAATTCCAAAACTAGCTCAGAATTCGAAAATAAGTTTAAAACAAGAGTAGAATAATGCACAGTTCGTTTTACAAGTTTGAATTGAATGTATAAGTTACACGCAATGAGTGTGGTTAGAAATGACATTTAGTTTACTTATATGACAATCCTAACATACACAATCATCGTAGTGTGTTGAGAATTCGAAAATAATCTTAAAAAAGGGTAGAATCATGCACAATTTTTTTCACAAGTTTGAATTGAATGTATGAATTACACGCAATGAGTGTGGTTAGAAATGACATTTAGTTTACTTATATAACAATACTAACATACACAATCATCGTAGTGTGTTTAGAACTCGAAAATAAGCTTAGAATTCGAAAATAAGCTTAAAAGAAAGGTACAATCATGCATTGTTCGTTTTACAAGTTTGAATTGAATGTATGAATTACACGCAATGAGTGTGGTTAGAAATGACATTTGGTTTACTTATATGACAATACTAACATACACAATCATCGTAGTGTGTTTAGAATCCGAAAATAAGCTTAAAAGTAGAGTAGAAGCACGCACAGTTCGTTTTACAAGTTTGAATTGAATGTATAAGTTACGCGCAATGAGTGTGGTTAAAAACGACATTTGGTTTAATTATATGACAGCCTAAGATACACAATCATCGTAGTATGTTTAGAATTCGAAAATAAGCTTAAAAGAAGTGTATAAGCATGCATAGTTCATTCCACAAGTTTGAATTGAATGTATAAGTTACACGCAATGAGTGTGGTTAGAAATGACATTTAGTTTACTTATATGACAATCCTAACATACACAATCATCGTAGTGTGTTTAGAATTCGAAAATAAGCTTAAAAGTAGAGTAGAAGCACGCACAGTTCGTTTTACAAGTTTGAATTGAATGTATGAATTACACGCAATATGTGTGGTTAGAAAGGACATTTGGTTTACTTATATGACAATCTTTACATACACAATGATCGAAATGTGTTTAAAATTCGAAAATAAGCTTAGAATTCAAAAAGAAGCTTAAAAGAAGAGTAGAAGCACGCACAGTTCGTTTTACAAGTTTGAATTGTATGTATAAGTTACGCGCAATGAGTGTGATTAAAAACGACATTTGGTTTAATTATATGACAACCTAAGATACACAATCATCGTAGTATGTTTAGAATTCGAAAATAAGCTTAAAAGAAGAGTATAAGCATGCATAGTTCATTCCACAAGTTTGAATTGATTGTATGAGTTCCACGCAATGAGTGTGGTTGAAAATGTTATTTGGTTTACTTATATGAAAATGCTAACATACACAATTATTGTAGTGTGTTTAGAATTCGAAAATAAGCTTAGAATTTGAAAATAAGCTTAAAAGTAGAGTAGAAGCACGCGCAGTTCGTTTTACAAGTTTGAATTGTATGTATGAATTACACGATATGAGTGTGGTTATAAATGACATTTGGTTTACTTATAGGACAATCCTAACATACACAATCATCGTAGTGTGTTTAGAATCCGAAAATAAGTTTAGAATTCGAAAATAAGCTAAAAAGAAGAGTAGAAGCACACAGTTCGTTTTACAAGTTTGAATTGAAGGTATAAGTTATACGCAATGAGTGTGGTTAAAAATGCCATTTGGTTTAATTATATGACAAGCTAACATACACAATCATCGTAGTATGCTTAGAATTCGAAAATAAGCTTAAAAGAAGAGTAGAAGCACGCACAGTTCATTTTGCAAGTTTGAATTGAATGTATTAATTGCACGCAATGAGTGTGGTTATAAATGACATTTGGTTTTCTTATATGACAATCGTAACATACACAATCATCGTAGTGTGTTTAGAATCCGAAAATAAGCTTAGAATTCGAAAATAAGCTTAAAAGAAAGGTAGAAGCACACACAGTTCGTTTCGCAAGTTTGAATTGAATGTATGAATTACACGCAATGAGTGTGGTTATAAATGACATTTGATTTACTTATATGACTATCATAATATACACAATCAACGTAGTGTATTTAGAATTCCAAAATTAGCTCAGAATTCGAAAATAAGTTTAAAACAAGAGTAGAATAATGCACAGTTCGTTATACAAGTTTGAATTGAATGTATGAGTTACATGCAATGAGTGTGGTTAAAAATGACATTTGGTTTACTTATATGACAATCCTATTCTACACAATCATCGTAGTGTGTTTAGAATTCGAAAATAATCTTAGAATTCGAAAATAAGCTTAAAAGAAGAGTAGAAGCACGCACAGTTCATTTTAGAAGTTTGAATTGAATGTATGAATTGTACGCAATGAGTGTGGTTATAAATAACATTTGGATTTCTTATATGACAATCCTAACATACATAATCATCGTAGTGTGTTTAGAATCCGAAAATAAGCTTAGAATTCGAAAATATGCTTAAAAGAGAGCAGAAGCACACATAGTTTGTTTCACAAGTTTGAATTGAATGTATAAGTTACACGCAATGAGTGTGGTTAAAAACGACATTTGGTTTAATTATATGACAACCTAACATACACAATCATCGTAGTATGTTTAGAATTCGAAAATAAGCTTAAAAGAAGAGTATCAGCATGCATAGTTCATTCCACAAGTTTGAATTGAATGTATAAGTTACACACAATGAGTGTGGTTAGAAATGACATTTAGTTTACTTATATGACAATCCTAACATACACAATCATCGTAGTGTGTTGAGAATTCGAAAATAATCTTAAAAAAGGGTATAATCATGCACAATTCTTTTCACAAGTTTGAATTGAATGTATGAATTACACGCAATAAGTGTGGTTAGAAATGACATTTGGTTTACTTATATGACAATCTTAACATACACAATCATCGAAGTGTGTTTAGAATTCGAAAATAAGCTTAAAAGAAAGGTACAATCATGCATTGTTCGTTTTACAAGTTTGAATTGCATGTATGAATTACACGCAATGAGTGTGGTTAGAAATGACAATTGGTTTACTTATATGACGATACTAACATACACAATCATCGTAGTGTGTTTAGAATTCGAAAATAAGCTTAAAAGAAGAGTATAAGCATGCACAGTTCGTTTTACAAGTTTGAATTGACTGTATGAGTTACACGCAATGAGTGTGGCTATAAATAACATTTGGTTTACTATATGACAATCCTAACATACACAATCATCGTAGTGTGTTTAGAATTCGAAAATAAACTTAGAATTTGAAAATAAGCTTTAAAGAATAGTAGAATCATGTACATTTCGTTTTACAAGTTCGAATTGAATGTTTAAGTTACACGCAGTGAGTGTGGTTAGAAATGACATTTAGTTTACTTATATGACAATCCTAACATACACAATCATCGTAGTGTGTTGAGAATTCGAAAATAAGCTTAAAAAGTAGTAGAATCATGCACAGTTCGTTTCACAAGTTTGAATTGAATGTAGGAATTACACGCAATAAGTGTGTTTAGAAACGACATTTGGTTTACTTATATGACAATACTAACATACACAATCATAGTAGTGTGTTTAGAATTCGAAAATAACCTTAGAATTCGAAAATAAGCTTAAAAGAGGAGTAGAAACATGCACAGTTGGTTTTACAAGTTTGAATTGAATGTATGAGTTACACGGAATGAGTGTGGTTGAAAATGACATTTGGTTTACTTATATGACAATCCTAACATACACAATCATCGTAGTGTGTTTAGAATTCGAAAATAAGCTTAGAATATGAAAATAAACTTAAAAGTAGAGTAGAGGCACGCACAGTTCGTTTTACAAGTTTGAATTGTATGTATGAATTACACTCAATGAGTGTGGTTATAAATGACATTTGGTTTACTTATAGCACAATCCTAACATACACAATCATCGTAGCGTGTTTAGAATCCGAAAATAAGCTTAGAATTCGAAAATAAGCTTAAAAGAAGAGTAGAAGCACACACCATTCGTTTTACAAGTTTGAATTGAATGTATAGGTTACACGCAATGAGTGTGGTTAAAAATGACATTTGGTTTAATTATATGACAACCTAACAAACACAATCATCGTAGTTTGTTTAGAATTTGAACATAAGCTTAAAAGAATAGTAGAATCATGCATATTTCGTTTTACAAGTTTGAATTGAATGTATAAGTTACACGCAGTGAGTGTGGTTAGAAATGACATTTAGTTTACTTATATGACAATCCTAACATACACAATCATCGTAGTGTGTTGAGAATTTGAAAATAAGCTTAAAAATGAGTAGAATCATGCACAGTTCGTTTCACAAGTTTGAATTGAATGTAAGAATTACACGCAATGAGTGTGGTTAGAAATGACATTTGGTTTACTTATATGACAATCCTAACATACACAATCATCGTAATGTGTTTAGAATTCGAAAATAAGCTTAGAATTCGAAAATAAGCCTAAAAGAAGAGCACAACCATGCATTGTTCGTTTTACAAGTTTGAATTGAATGTATTAGTTACACGCAATGAGTGTGGTTAGAAATGACATTTGGTTTACATATACGACAATCCTAACATACACAATCATCGTAATGTGTTTAGAATTTGAAAATAGGATTAGAATTCGAAATAAGCTTAAAAGAAGAGTATAAGCATGCACAGCTTGTTTCACAAGTTTGAATCGAATATATGAATTATACGCAATGAGTGTGGTTAGAAATGACATTTGGTTTACTTATATGACAATACAAAAATACACAATCATCGTAATGTGTTTAGAATTCTAAAATAAGCTTAAAAGAAGAGTATAAGCATGCACAGTTCATTTCACAAGTTTGAATTTAATGTATGAATTACACGCAATGATTGTGGTTAGAAATGACAATTGGTTTACTTTTATGACAATCCTAACATACACAATCATCGTAGTGTGTTTTGAATTCGAAAATAAGCTTAGAATTCGAAAATAAGCTTAAAAGAAGAGTATAAGCATGCATAGTTCGTTTCACAAGTTTGAATTGAATGTATGAATTACACGGAATGAGTGTGGTTAGAAATGACATTTGGTTTACTTATATGACAATCCTAACAAACACAATCATGGAAATGTGTTTAGAATTCGATAATAAGCTTAAAAAAAGTAGAATCATGGACAGTTCGCTTCACAAGTTTGAATTGAATGTATGAATTATACGCAATGAGTGTGGATAGAAATGACATTTGGTTTATTTATATGACAATACTAACATACACAATTATCGTAATGTGTTTAGAATTTGAAAAAAACCTTAAAAGAAAAGTATAAGCATGCACAGTTCATTTCACAAGTTTGAATTGAATGTATGAATTACACGCAATGTGTGTGGTTAGAAATGACATTTGGTTTACCTATATGACAATATTAACATACACAATTATCGTAGTGTGTTTAGAATTCGAAAATAAGCTTAAAAGAAGAGTATAAGCATGCACAGTTCATTTCACAAGTTTGAATTAAATGTATGAATTAAACGCGATGAGTGTGGTCAGAAATCATATTTGCTTTACTTATATGGCAATCCTAACATACACAATCATCTTAGTGTGTATATGTGGTTCATACCAATCAAATTTGCCAAAAAACAAAAAACCACAGGTTGAAGAAAGAGGTAGCTCTTCTTCACCCGGATATCTAATCAAAAATTGTGTTGAACCCTTACTATTCACAATATTCAAAACAATCCCTCCAGTAAATGAAGGCCGAAAGTTAGTCTACAAGGTCTTTCCTCAAGGTTTTCACTGGAGACCAGATAGCATTAGTAAGACCAGACATATTTATGAATTCATATTGGTAGACTCAGGGTCCGTAGAAATTAAGCATGACAAGTCTACTATTACTGACAAAGTTTTATACTCAAAATGCATAATTAATAAGGTAATATCCTCAGAAGAATGGATAGAACCTTATGCTCAAAAAACACTTTCCAAATGATTTGTGCCTCAAACTTATTCCTATTATGACTACATTCAAGCATGGTTTAAAGCTCTTCTCTTAGAAGATATTGATCACTCTTGGTTCATTACTTTCAACAAAAATTGTCCCAAGAAATTCCCCATCTGGTTTTACCAATGGTGGTATTATTTTGGCCCAAACCAACAAGTTTACCCTCAAACCTGTATCAAAGGATTTGAAACATTTGTTTCAAATACTCAAGGAGAATTTTTTGAGAAACCTATACTATTTCATGCAGAATTCAAAATTCCTTGGATAGTCTTTGGAGTTATACATTCCATCAAACTCTCCCTGCTCCTTACCCATTATCACTGGTAAGACAATTCAAAATAAAATGGTGGAATAAATTCCTAGTCGACATTTGTTCTTCCGAAAATGTCCTTTCATTTCTTCAAACTGGCAAGAAATTAGAATGGAGTATACAAGAATTCAACAAGACATCTCCTTCTACTTCTAAGCCTCCAATTCAAAAATCCCACAAACCAAGAAAACCGAAATCCAAACTTCACCCATTAGATCATCAAGCTATTCAACACATCATGCAAGACCCTGCTATCACTCAGTTAATTATGGATCGCATCAAATAGGAATCTTCAGAAGACGATGATAGTTCTTCAACATCATCTGCCTCTGATATTTATGGTGGTCCGTTTTCTCAAGACCCTTATGCGTAAACCACCGTTTTGGCAACCACCTCAAAAAAACACAAAAATAAAAATAATAAATAATAAATAAATAAATAAATAAATAAATAATATATATATATATATATATATATATATATATATATATATATATATATATATATATATATATATATATATATTATCTACAAATGTGTATGTCTGTAAATTCATCGAGTTTGTAAATTTGTATCAAGCTATCTTTTTCAAGACTGCATTTTCATATTAAGTCTGTAATAATATGTTTGTATCAAGTCTGTAAATACGTATGCGTACTAAAATACGTATATTACTATTTCAACTTTTACTATTCAAAAATACGAGCTAAACATTTCTAGAAGCTGTCGGCAACAATTATTGAAGCTTCAGCAGTTTTTTCAAGATGGTACGCGTTCTTTGGGCCAGCACAAAAGCAGCACAGCACTCAAAGAACGGTTCAGAATCACCTGCAAATGAGAATTCAACAACAAACATTCAACAGGAGAATTCAAAAGTCTATTTAAGAAGCAGCATTCAAGACCTGAAGGATCAAGTTTTAAAAACAAGATCTTCATTTTATCATTCCCAACTACAAAGCTCACAAAATATAATAGCGTAATAATTTTAAGATCAAGCTTGTATTACCCACCTTCTGTCAAGAATTCATATCTCCTCTTTGCAAAAGTAAGTTAAAGTAAGTTTGTAACTTTCATTTGTAATCGATCATTAAGTTTTCTATGTATCGCAAGTTTTTCAACATCTTGTTTTCCTGCTGCCATCATTTCCTTTAATTTATTAAGTTTTGTTGTTTAATAAGCTTTGTTTTAACCCTGGGCTCCCCTCTTGGTATCAGAGCCATTAGAGCTCTATACCTTGAAACTGCATATTATATTTAGGTGTTGGTAAAGTGTTGGTCAGCCTTAGAAAATCCGTTGGTAAGCCAAGTTAGGTGTTCCCGGTAAGGTAGTCCCACTGCTCTCATCTGCATATAATCTGCATTTAAAGAGTGTAGTGATATTAATGGCAAATTGGTTAAGGAAGGCGTTTCAAGTTGGAACAACTAAAGATCTAAGTATAATTCAAAGCAATGAAATAACAGTTCCAGTAGATTTCTCAAACTGGGATATACCAAAAGAAAATCCATCTCATATATATCATACAGGCCCACTAGAATTCAAGACTGCATTTTCAATAAGAACACATGAAGAAACCAGAAGTATTCAAAGTCCAATAGAAACTCTAAATCTTCTATCAAATGCTAGTATACAGAAATACATTCAAAATAAATATAGGTTTATTCATTTTGGATTAGTCCAAGTTGCGGTAAAACCTTTAGTTCATAAAGGAGTCGATTGTCCTATCTTCATAGCACTTCGAGATAATAGATTAAAAACTTACAAAGATTCTTTACTCGCAGTCATTCAAACTAATGTCTGTAACGGACCAGTTTATTTTAATTGTTTTCCAGATTTTACAATTGATTTAACTGATCCATTAATTTTAGACTCATTAATATTGGATATTCATATACTAGAAAACAAATTCAAAGAATTTGCTAGAAATTTTGCAATAGTTTTTAGAATCTATTTTAGACTCATGTCTTCAACGGTAAATCCAAAGTTTATTCATGAACCATCCTCAAAAGAAGAAACAATTTTTCTAGAAGTTCATTCAAAAGATAATAAAACAAAATCATTAGTTACCACAGCTAAAGCTTTATCATGGGATAAAATAACAATTCCAGATGAACTTCAAATTCCTAAAGAATTACCGACCCCAAACATGATTAAAAAGGATCTAGAAGAAATTTCAGAAGATGATGAAAAGATTATTATGCGGTTTAATTCGTTTAGAGAAGGAATCAATTTTAGTAATTCAAGCTCATCCTCAAGATATCAACCGGTTAGAAAATCATTTTCTTATGTCGAAGCATCAGATTCAAATTTCAAAGTAAATTTTAAAACTCCTATTCCCTCCATCGCAATCACCAATAGCATCTGATTTTCAATCTGTAAATGTTATTTCAAAAGAATTTGAAATTGATAAAGAATACCTTAGAAAAGATTTCAATTCGTCTCAAAATAGTAATAATAGAATTTGGTTCTTGTCTTTCGATAAAGAGATTAAGGATAAAATTAGAAACATCTGGTATACTGATATGAAAAAACACTCATTAAATATTCCCTTTTTTACATCGTTTTCATTACACTGTCAACAATTTAATATAGAAAACCCTTATAAATATTCATATGTTCAAGTTCAGAATAAATTAAGTAAAAATTGGATTCTTGTAGATGGAAAAAGTGTAACATCAGTTCATCCCCCTTTAACATCATTTAAATTTCAAATGGAAGGAAAAGAAGTAGAAGCTGCTCCGTTTAAAATCAGATGTCATCAACATAAAGAAGAACCCGTAATAGTAGATGATATGTTAAAAATCTACCAGCAAAATAATTACACTAATCAAATCTTGCATACTATAGCAACTCAAGTAGACCATGTATCTACCAGAATAAATTCATCAAAAGATCAAACTGCTATAGTCTCTTCTTCAAAACCTATGACTTCGTTAAGATTTCCAAATGAAATTTCTCAACCTCATTTTAAACCTCAAAGTCTTCCTTATCCAATAACAACTAAATTAAATAATCTATCAGAAGGATCTTCATCTTCTAATGAAAAATATAAAAACATGGCTCAAAATATGATTAGTAAGCAACTAAATATTATTGGTCAAAATACAAACTATAGTGAAACTGATGAAAGTGAGAGTTCAGAGGATGAGTATGATAATATGATACGTATAGAAAAAATTGAGAAACAATTCAATGACGAACAATCCAATAATGATTATCAAATAAATAAAATCAAAAGTCAAGGGAGAAGTTCTTGGAAAAATACTTCAACAAGAAATTATTATCCGAGACCCACTCCTCCAGATATTCAGTATGAAGAAAGATCAAAATTTAAAACTAATCAATACTATCCTGATACCATTAATGAATGGAACATTGATGGTAAGTCTGAATATGAAATACTAAATACTCTACAAGAAATGGGTATGGCAAAAGCTGCCTATAAAAGAAGAGAGTCAAATGAACAAGTGATTATTGGAATGTTAATTGCTGGATTTACTGGTCAATTAAAAAATTGGTGGATAATTCCCTAACATTGGATAGTAAACTCGGCATTTTAAACCATAAAATTGAAGTCACAATGGATGATGGAAACATAGTGGAAGCAAATGATTGTTGTGATTATCTAATAGTAACCATAGGAATGTACTTTGTTGGAAATCCCCAAGAAGAACTCACAACTCAAAAAATAGTTTTAACAAATTTAAGATGTCCTACATTAAGCGATTACCGCTGGTATAAAGACATGTTCTTAACATATGTATTAAGAAGACAAGATTGTAATGAAGGATTTTGGAAAGAAAAATTCATTTCTGGATTACCAAATCTTTTCGCTCAAAGAATTTTCCGAAAATTAAAAGAAGCTGTAGGATCAGAATCAATACCATACACTCAAATAACATATGGTCAACTTTTTGCCTTTGTCAAATTCGAAGGACTTTCATTATGTGAAGAATTAAAATTACAGTCTAAATATTCGTCAGAAAAGAAACAATCTAGAAGAGAATTAGGATGCTTCTGTGAAGCATTTGGTCTAGAAAAGGTTCAAGCTCCTTCTTCAAAATATAAAAAGAATAAGAATAACTACAAACAATATTCTAAATCACGAAAGTATAAAAATCAATTTTCCCCCAAATATTATCGTAAAAATAACCCGAAAAGATATTCTAAGAAGCCACAAAAATCTAAAGAAATTATATGTTATAAATGTGGTAAGCCTGGCCACAAAGCTGATAAATGCTTTATGAAGAAGAAAATAAATAAAATATTTCAAGACGACGCAAAATTATGTAATAAAATATCCAAACTTTTATTACAATCATCTTCAGATGAGAGTGATAACCAACTAGATATAATACAAGAATCTTCAGACTCTGAAGCCTATGATTCGACTTCTTCATCTCCCCTTCAAATAATAAATGTTATTTCAGATAAAGATGATAAAGAATTTCTTTTCAACCTAATAGACAAGTGTGAAGACCCATAAATTAAGAAAGATGCCCTTTTTCGACTCAAAAATTTAATGATTAAAGACCCAAAACCATTAACATCATCTTCAATTCCTACTACTGAAACCTTCAGTATATCTAAACTTTTCAATAAATATCCTGCAACCATAGTAAAGGGAAAGTCATTAGAATCATCAACTTCACCTATTAAACAAATGCAACAAGAATTAAATGCTTTAAAAATTCAAGTAAACAAATTACAAGATAATTTACAAACTTATCAAATCAAAGAAAAAGAGGTGGAGGATAGATTAACAGTTTTAGAGTTAATTAATGATTCAACCAGACAAAAGGGAAAAGGAATTGTGATATCTGAAGCTGATGATGCTGAAGATGACCAATTCATTCAGACTATAAATAGAATAAATTTTCAAAAATGGTATGTCATTATAACTTTAAAAATTAAAGAATTTACAGGAAATTACTTAGCATTAATAGACAGTGGTGCCGATCAAAATTGCATAAAAGATGGAATAATTCCCTCAAAGTTTTATGAAAAAACTAGTACTCAACTGTATAGTGCAAACGGAGATCCGCTTAAAATAGAACATAAACTTTCAAAAGCTCATGTCATTAATGATAATTATTGCTTCAAAAATTCATTCATAATAGTTAAAGATATAAGCAATGAAATTATTCTCGGAACACCTTTTCTCACACAAATATACCCATTTGAAGTAGATTCTGAAGGTGTTCATACCAATATAGTAGGAAAATCATTAACATTCAAATTTTTAACTCGTATGGTACAAAGAGATATATCTCTTCTCCAAAACTCATCTATTTATCAACAAATAAATTTAATTAATCAAAAGAAATTGTTGATTAAGACATTAAAAGAAGAAATTTCATACCAAAGGATAGAAGAACAAATTCAAACCCCTACAATTCAAAAGAAGATTATAGATTTAGTAAATTTATTCAAAGATAAAGTATGTGCAGATGTTCCAAATGCATTTTGGGATAGAAAAAGACACATAATAACCTTACCATATATTAAAGATTTTGATGAAAAATTCATCCCAACTAAAGCACGACCAATTCAAATGAATTCCGAATCCTTAGAATTCTGCAAAAAGGAAATTCAAACATTATTAGATAAGAAATTAATTAGACCATCAAAATCTCCTTGGAGTTGTACAGCATTCTATGTGTACAATGCAGCAGAAAAGGAACGAGGAGTTCCTAGACTTGTCATAAATTACAAACTATTAAACAAAGTCCTCCAATAGATAAGGTACCCCATATCAAATAAAAGAGATTTAGTCAAACGATTATACGAAGCTAAAATATTTTCAAAATTTGATATGAAATCTCGATTTTGGCAAATTCAAATAGCTGAAAAGGATAGGTATAAAATAGCATTTACAGTTCCATTTGGACATTACGAGTGGAACGTAATGCCTTTTGGACTCAAAAATGCTCCTCAGAATTTCAGAACATAATGAATGATATTCTTACGCCTTATACTTCATTTTCAATAGTATACATAGATGATGTTCTAATATTTTCAAAAACTGTTGAACAACATTTCAAGCATATTCAAACATTTCTATATATAACAGAAAAGAATGGATTGGTAATTTCAGCACCAAAAATGAAACTATTTCAAACTAACGTACGATTTTTAGGACATAACATCCATAAAGGCACTATTACACCTATAGCGCGAACTGTAGAATTCGCCGATAAATTTCCAGATGAAATCAAAGATAAAACACAACTTCAAAGATTTTTAGGTTGTTTAAATTATGTATCAGACTTTTTCCCCAGACTAAGACAAACATGTAGCATATCATTTCAAAGGTTACAGAAAAATCCCCCTGCATGGACAGAGTCTCATACAAGGTTGGTCAAAAGTCTTAAAGAGAGAATCAAAAATCTTCCCTGTTTAGTCAAATCAAACCCAACTGCATTTATGATAATAGAAACCGATGCCTCAGAAGTAGGATACGGAGGAATTCTGAAGCAAAAGGTTGATAAAACAGAACAGTTAGTTAGATTTCATTCTGGAGTCTGGTTGGGTCCCCAGAAAAACTATTCTACTATTAAAAAGGAAATTTTATCCATTGTTTTATGTATTTCAAAGTTTCAAGATAACCTTTTCAACAAAAAATTTCTTCTACGAATTGATTGTAAATCTGCCAAAGAAATTCTAGAAAAGGATGTACAAAATATTGTTTCCAAACAAGTTTTTGCTCGATGGCAAGCAATTTTATTAGTTTTTGATTTCGAAATCCAATATATAAAGGGAGATCAGAATTCTCTTCTAGATTTTTTGACAAGAGAATTCTTACAGGGAAAATGCCAAGAACAAACAAAAAAGGCGGATATCAATCCTCAGATGACTACTCCCTCCGTCCCAGTTCAAACGCCCCGGGCGTTTTTTGTAGTCGAATAAGAAAAACTGATATAATAAGTTGAGTGGGGTAATATTAGGTAAAAGGATGAGAGAGAATGTGGGGATTAATAAAAGTAGTAGAGAGAATGTGAGAGAGAATGTGATAATTTAATAAAAGTAGGAGAGAGAAATATGTCCCAAAATAGATGGGGTGTTTGAAGTGGGACGTCCCAAAACGGAATATGGGGCGTTTGAACTGGGACGGAGGGAGTATGAAATGAATATTCAAACTTCAGACCCATCTTCTTCAAACACTTAAAAACCTACAACTTCAAAGATGCAACAGCCTACTCAACCTGCCCACATTCAAACCACTAACCAATTCAATGTTCTTTCAGGCTTTCCTGCCTTACCTTATTCGCAAGCAGTTCAAAACCAATCAAATTTGCCAAAAAACAAAAAACCACAGGATGAAGAAAGAGGTAGCTCTTCTTCACCCGGATATCTAATCAAAAATTCTGTTGAACCCTTACTACTCACAAGATTCAAAACAATCCCTCCAGTAAATGAAGGCCGAAAGTTAATCTACAAGGTCTTTCCTCAAGGTTTTCACTGGAGACCAGATAGCACAGTAAGACCAGACATTTTATATATTCATATTATCACTGGTAAGACAATTCAAAATAAAATGGTGGAATAAATTCCTAGTCGACATTTGTTCTTCCGAAAATGTCCTTTCATTTCTTCAAACTGGCAAGAAATTAGAATGGAGTATACAAGAATTCAACAAGACATCTCCTTCTACTTCTAAGCCTCCAATTCAAAAATCCCACAAACCAAGAAAACCGAAATCCAAACTTCACCCATTAGATCATCAAGCTATTCAACACATCATGCAAGACCCTGCTATCACTCAGTTAATTATGGATCGCATCAAAAAGGAATCTTCAGACGACGATGATAGTTCTTCAACATCATCTGCCTCTGATATTTATGGTGGTCCGTTTTCTCAAGACCCTTATGAGTAAACCACCGTTTTGAAAACCACTTCAAAAAAAAAAAAAATGTGTCTGTAAATTCATCGAGTTTGTAAATTTGTATCAAGCTGTAATTTCATCGAGTTTGTAAATTTGTATCAACTTATCTTTTTGAAGACTGTATTTTCATATTAAGTCTGTAATAATATATTCGTTTCAAGTCTGTAAATACGTATACGTACTAAAATACGTATATTACTATTTCAACTTTTACTATTCAAAAATACGAGCTAAACATTTCTAGAAGCTGTCGGCAACAATTATTGAAGCTTCAGCAGTATTTTCAAGATGGTACGCGTTCTTTGGGCCAGCGCAAAAGCAGTACAGCACTCAAAGAACGGTTCAGAATCACCTGCAAATGAGAATTCAACGACAAACATTCAACAGGAGAATTCAAAAGTCTATTTAAGAAGCAACATTCAAGACCTGAAGAATCAAGTTTTAAAAACAAGATCTTCAGATTATCATTCCCAACTACAAAGCTCACAAAATATAATAGCGTAATAATTTTAAGATCAAGCTTGTATTACTCACCTTCTGTCAAGAATTCATATCTCCTCTTTTCAAAAGTAAGTTAAAGTAAGTTTGTAACTTTCATTTGTAATCGTTCATTAAGTTTTCAATGTATCGCAAGTTTTTCAACATCTTGTTTTCCTGCTGCCATCATTTCCTTTAATTTATTAAGTTTTGTTGTTTAATAAGCTTTGTTTTAACCCTGGGGAGCAAATGGGTATATTTGTGTGAGAAAAGGTGTTCCTAGAATAATTTCATTGCTTATATCTTTAACTATTATGAATGAATTTTTGAAGCAATAATTATCATTAATGACATGAGCTTTTGAAAGTTTATGTTGTATTTTAAGCGGATCTCCATTTGCACTATACAACTGAGTACTAGTTTTTTCATAAAACTTTGAGGGAATTATTCCATCTTTTATGCAATTTTGATCGGCACCACTGTCTATTAATGCTAAGTAATTTCCTGTAAATTCTTTAATTTTTAAAGTTATAATGACATACCATTTTTGAAAATTTATTCTGTTTATAGTCTGAATGAATTGGTCATCTTCAGCATCATCAGCTTCAGATATCACAATTTCTTTTCCCTTTTGTCTGGTTGAATCATTAATTAATTCTAAAACTGTTAATCTATCCTCTACCTCTTTTTCTTTGATTTGATAAGTTTGTATATTATCTTGTAATTTGTTTACTTGAATTTTTAAGGCATTTAATTCTTGTTGCATTTGTTTAATAGGTGAAGTTGATAATTCTAATGACTTTCCCTTTACTGTGGTTGCAGGATATTTATTGAAAAGTTTAGATATACTGAAGGTTTCAGTAGTTGAAATTGAAGATGATGTTAATGGTTTTGGGTCTTTAATCATTAAATTTTTGAGTCGAAAAAGAGCATCTTTCTTAATTTCTGGGTCTTCACACTTGTCTATTAGGTTGAAAAGAAATTCTTTATCATCTTTATCTGAAATAACATTTATTATTTGAAGCGGAGATGAAGAAGTCGAATCATAGGCTTCAGACTCTGAAGATTCTTGTATTATATCTAGTTGGTTATCACTCTCATCTGAAGATGATTGTAATAAAACTTTGGATATTTTATTACATAATTCTGCGTCGTCTTGAAATATTTTATTTATTTTCTTCTTCATAAAGCATTTATCAGCTTTGTGGCCAGGCTTACCACATTTATAACATATAATTTCTTTAGATTTTTGTGGCTTCTTAGAATATCTTTTCGGGTTATTTTTACGATAATATTTGGGGGAAAATTGATTTTTATACTTTCGTGATTTAGAATATTGTTTGTAGTTATTCTTATTCTTTTTATATTTTGAAGAAGGAGCTTGAACCTTTTCTAGACCAAATGCTTCACAGAAGCATCCTAATTCTCTTCTAGATTGTTTCTTTTCTGACGAATATTTAGACTGTAATTTTAATTCTTCACATAATGAAAGTCCTTCGAATTTGACAAAGGCAAAAAGTTGACCATATGTTATTTGAGTGTATGGTATTGATTCTGATCCTACAGCTTCTTTTAATTTTCGGAAAATCCTTTGAGCGAAAAGATTTGGTAATCCAGAAATGAATTTTTCTGTCCAAAATCCTTCATTACAATCTTGTCTTCTTAATACATATGTTAAGAACATGTCTTTATACCAGTGGTAATCGCTTAATGTAGGACATCTTAAATTTGTTAAAACTATTTTTTGAGTTGTGAGTTCTTCTTGGGGATTTCCAACAAAGTACATTCCTATGGTTACTATTAGATAATCACAACAATCATTTGCTTCCACTATGTTTCCATCACCCATTGTGACTTCAATTTTATGGTTTAAAATGCCGAGTTTACTATCCAATGTTAGGGAATTATCCCACCTGTTTTTTAATTGACCAGTAAATCCAGCAATTAACATTCCAAAAACCACTTGTTCATTTGACTCTCTTCTTTTATAGGCAGCTTTTGCCATACCCATTTCTTGTAGAGTATTTAGTATTTCATATTTAGACTTACCATCAATGTTCCATTCATTAATGGTATCAGGATAGTATTGATTGGTTTTAAATTTTGATCTTTCCTCATACTGAATATCTGGAGGAGTGGGTCTCGGATAATAATTTCTTGTTGAAGTATTTTTCCAAGAACTTCTCCCTTGACTTTTGATTTTATTTATTTGATAATCATTATTGGATTGTTCGTCATTGAATTGTTTCTCAATTTTTTCTATACGTATCATATTATCATAATCATCTTCTGAACTCTCACTTTCATCAGTTTCACTATAGTTTGTATTTTGACCAATAACATTTAGTTGCTTACTAGTCATATTTTGAGCCATGTTTTATATTTTTCATTAGAAGATGAAGATCCTTCTGATAGATTATTTAATTTAGTTGTTATTGGATAAGGAAGACTTTGAGGTTTAAAATGAGGATGAGAAATTTCATTTGGAAATCTTAACGAAGTCATAGGTTTTGAAGAAGAGACTATAGCAGTTTGATCTTTTGATGAATTTATTCTGGTAGATACATGGTCTACCTGAGTTGCTATAGTATGCAAGATTTGATTAGTATAATTATTTTGCTGGTAGATTTTTAACATATCATCTACTATTACGGGTTCTTCTTTATGTTGATGACGTCCGATTTTAAACGGAGCAGCTTCTACTTCTTTTCCTTCCATTTGAAATTTAAATGATGTTAAAGGGGGATGAACTGATGTTACACTTCTTCCATCTACGAGATTCCAATTTTTACTTAATTTATTCTGAACTTGAACATATGAATATTTATAAGGGTTTTCTATATTAAATTGTTGACAGTGTAATGAAAACCATGTAAAAAAGGGAATATTTAATGAGTGGTTTTTCATATCAGTATACCAGATGTTTCTAATTTTATCCTTAATCTCTTTATCGAAAGACAAGAACCAATTTCTATTATTACTATTTTGAGACGAATTGAAATCTTTTCTAAGGTATTCTTTATCAATTTCAAGTTCTTTTGAAATAACATTTACAGATTGAAAATCAGATGCTGTTGGTGATTGCGGTGGAGATGTGTTTGATTCATATTCTGGAATAGGAGTTTTAAAATTTACTTTGAAATTTGAATCTGATGGTTCGACATAAGAAAATGATTTTCTTACCGGTTGATATCTTGAGGATGAGCTTGAATTACTAAAATTGATTCCTTCTCTAAACGAATTAAACCGCATAATAATCTTTTCATTATCTTCTGAAATTTCTTCTAGATCCTTTTTAATCATGTTTGGGGTCGGTAACTCTTTAGGAATTTGAAGTTCATCTGGAATTGTTATTTTATCCCATGATAAAGCTTTAGTTGTGGTAACTAATGATTTTGTTTTATTATCTTTTGAATGAACTTCTAGAAAAATTGTTTCTTCTTTTGAGGATGGTTCATGAATAAACTTTGGATTTACCGTTGAAGACATGAGTCTAAAATAGATTCTAAAAACTATTGCAAAATTTCTAGCAAATTCTTTAAATTTATTTTCTAGTATATGAATATCCAATATTAATGAGTCTAAAATTAATGGATCAGTTAAATCAATTGTAAAATCTGGAAAACAATTAAAATAAACTGGTCTGTTACAAACATTAGTTTGAATGACTGTGAGTAAAGAATCTTTGTAAGTTTTTAATCTATTATCTCGAAGTGCTATGAAGATAGGACAATCTACTCCTTTATGAACTAAAGGTTTTACCGCAACTTGGACTAATCCAAAATGAATAAACCTATATTTATTTTAAATGTATTTCTGTATACTAGCATTTGATAGAAGATTTAGAGTTTCTATTGGACTTTGAATACTTCTAGTTTCTTCATGTGTTCTTATTGAAAATGCAGTCTTGAATTCTAGTGGTCCTATATGATATATATGAGATGGATTTTCTTTTGGTATATCCCAGTTTGAGAAATCTACTGAAACTGTTATTTCATTACTTTGAATTATACTTAGATCTTTAGTTGTTCCAACCTGAAATGCCTTCCTTAGCCAGTTTGCCATTAATATCACTACACTCTTTAAATGCAGATTATATGCAGATGAGAGCAGTGGGACTACCTTACCGGGAACACCTACCCTGGCTTACCAACGGATTTTCTAAGGCTTACCAACACTTTACCAACACCTAAATATAATATGCAGTTTAAAGGTAAAGAGCTCTAATGGCTCTGATACCAAGAGGGGAGCCCAGGGTTAAAACAAAGCTTATTAAACAACAAAACTTAATAAATTAAAGGAAATGATGGCAGCAGAAAAACAAGATGTTGAAAAACTTGCGATACATAGAACACTTAATGAACGATTACAAATGAAAGTTACAAACTTACTTTAAGTTACTTTTGAAAAGAGGAGATATGAATTCTTGACAGAAGGTGGGTAATACAAGCTTGATCTTAAAATTATTACGCTATTATATTTTGTGAGCTTTGTAGTTGGGAATGATAAAATGAAGATCTTGTTTTTAAAACTTGATCCTTCAGGTCTTGAATGCTGCTTCTTAAATAGACTTTTGAATTCTCCTGTTGAATGTTTGCTGTTGAATTCTCATTTGCAGGTGAGTCTGAACCGTTCTTTGAGTGCTGTGCTGTTTTTGCGCTGGCCCAAAGAACGCGTACCATCATGAAAAAACTGCTGAAGCTTCAATAATTGTTGCCGACAGCTTCTAGGAATGTTTAGCTCATATTTTTGAATAGTAAAAGTTGAAATAGTAATATACGTATTTTAGTACGCATACGTATTTACAGACTTAATACAAACATATTATTACAGACTTAATATGAAAATACAGTCTTGAAAAAGATAGCTTGATACAAATTTACAAACTCGATGAATTTACAGACATACACATTTGTAGATATATATATATATATATATATATATATATATATATATTATTTTTTTTTTTATTTTTTTATTTTTTTATTTTTTTTTTGGTGTTTTTTTGAGGTGGTTGCCAAAACGGTGGTTTACGCATAAGGGTCTTGAGAAAACGGACCACCATAAATATCAGAGGCAGATGATGTTGAAGAACTATCATCGTCTTCTGAAGATTCCTTTTTGATGCGATCCATAATTAACTGAGTGATAGCAGGGTCTTGCATGATGTGTTGAATAGCTTGATGATCTAATGGGTGAAGTTTGGATTTCGGTTTTCTTGGTTTGTGGGATTTTTGAATTGGAGGCTTAGAAGTAGAAGGAGATGTCTTGTTGAATTCTTGTATACTCCATTCTAATTTCTTGCCAGTTTGAAGAAATGAAAGGACATTTTCAGAAGAACAAATGTCGACTAGGAATTTATTCCACCATTTTATTTTGAATTGTCTTACCAGTGATAATGGGTAAGGAGCAGGGAGAGTTTGATGGAATGTATAACTCCAAAGACTATCCAAGGAATTTTGAATTCTGCATGAAATAGTATAGGTTTCTCAAAAAATTCTCCTTGAGTATTTGAAATAAATGTTTCAAATCCTTTGATACAGGTTTGAGGGTAAACTTGTTGGTTTGGGCCAAAATAATACCACCATTGGTAAAACCAGATGGGGAATTTCTTGGGACAATTTTTGTTGAAAGTAAGGAACCAAGAGTGATCAAAATCTTCTAAGAGAAGAGCTTTAAACCATGCTTGAATGTAGTCATAATAGGAATAAGTTTGAGGCACAAATCATTTGGAAAGTGTTTTTTGAGCATAAGGTTCTATCCATTCTTCTGAGGATATTACCTTATTAATTATGCATTTTGAGTATAAAACTTTGTCAGTAATAGTAGACTTGTCATGCTTAATTTCTACGGTCCCCGAGTCTACCAATATGAATTCATAAAAATGTGTGGTCTTACTAATGCTATCTGGTCTCCAGTGAAAACCTTGAGGAAAGACCTTGTAGATTAACTTTCGGCCTTCATTTACTGGACGGATTGTTTTGAATCTTGTGAGTAGTAAGGGTTCAACACAATTTTTGATTAGATATCCGGGTGAAGAAGAGCTACCTCTTTCTTCAACCTGTGGTTTTTTGTTTTTTGGCAAATTTGATTGGTTTTGAACTGCCTGCGAATAAGGTAAGGCAGGAAAGCCTGAAAGAACATTGAATTGGTTGGTGGTTTCAATGTGGGCAGGTTGAGTAGGCTGTTGCATCTTTGAAGTTGTAGGTTTTGAAATGTTTGAAGAAGATGGGTCAGAAGTTTGAATTTTCATTTCATAGTCATCTGAGGATTGATATCCGCCTTTTTTGTTTGTTCTTGGCATTTTCCCTGTAAGAATTCTCTTGTCAAAAAATCTGGAAGAGAATTCTGATCTCCCTTTATATATTGGATTTCGAAATCAAAAACTGATAAAATTGCTTGCCATCGAGCAAAAATTTGTTTGGAAACAATATTTTGTACATCCTTTTCTAAAATTTCTTTGGCAGATTTACAATCAATTCATAGAAGAAATTTTTTGTTGAAAAGGTCATCTTGAAACTTTGAAATACATAAAACAATGGATAAAATTTCCTTTTTAATAGTAGAATAGTTTTTCTGGGGACCCAACCAGACTCCAGAATGAAATCTAACTAACTGTTATGTTTTATCAACCTTTTGCTTCAGAATTCCTCCGTATCCTACTTCTGAGGCATCGGTTTCTACTATCATAAATGTAGTTGGGTTTGGTATGACTAAACAGGGAAGATTTTTTATTCTCTCTTTAAGACTTTTGACCAACCTTGTATGAGACTCTGTCCATGCAGGGGGATTTTTCTGTAACCTTTGAAATAATATGCAACATGTTTGTCTTAGTCTGGGGAAAAAGTCTGATACATAATTTAAACAACCTAAAAATCTTTGAAGTTGTGTTTTATCTTTGATTTCATCTGGAAATTTATCGGCGAATTCTACAGTTCGCGCTATAGGTGTAATAGTGCCTTTATGGATGTTATGTCCTAAAAATAGTACGTTAGTTTGAAATAATTTCATTTTTGGTGCTGAAATTACCAATCCATTCTTTTCTGTTATATATAGAAATGTTTGAAGAAGCTTGAAATGTTGTTCAACAGTTTTTGAAAATATTAGAACATCATCTATGTATACTATTGAAAATGAAGTATAAGGCGTAAGAATATCATTCATAATAGTTAAAAATATAAGCAATGAAATTATTCTCGGAACACCTTTTCTCACACAAATATACCCATTTGAAGTAGATTCTGATGGTGTATTACCCACCTTCTGTCAAGAATTCATATCTCCTCTTTTCAAAAGTAAGTTAAAGTAAGTTTGTAACTTTCATTTGTAATCGTTCATTAAGTTTTCTATGTATCGCAAGTTTTTCAACATCTTGTTTTCCTACTGCCATCATTTCCTTTAATTTATTTGGCAATCCTAACATACACAATCATCGTAGTGTGTTTAGAATTCGAAAATAAGCTTAGAATTCGAAAATAAACTTAAAAGAATAGTAGAATCATGCACAATTCATTTTAAAAGTTTGAATTGAATGTATGAGTTAGACGCAATGAGTGTGGTTAAAAATGACATTTAGTTTACTTATATGACAATCCTAACATACGCAATCATCATAGTGTGTTTAGAATTCAAAAATAAGCTTAGAATTCGAAAATAAGCTTAAAAGAAAAGTATAAGCATGCATAGTTCGTTTCACAAGTTTGAATTGAATGTATGAATTACACGGAATGAGTGTGGTTAGAAATGACATTTGGTTTACTTATATGATAATCCTAACATACACAATCATCGTAGTGTGTTTAGAATTCGAAAATAAGATTAGAAACCGAAAATAAGCTTAAAAGTAGAGTATAAGCATGCACAGTTCGTTTCACAAGTTTGAATTGACATTATGAATTACACGCAATGAGTGTGGTTAGAAATGACATTTGATTACTTATATGACAATCCTAACATACACAATCATCGTAGTGTGTTTAGACTTCGAAAATAAGCTTAGAATTCGAAAATAAGCTTAAAAGAAGAGTAGAAGTACGCACAGTTTGTTTTACAAGTTTGAATTGAATGTATGAATTACACGCAATGATTGTGGTTAGAAATGACATGTGGTTTACTTATATGATAATCCTAACATACACAATCATCGTAATGTGTTTAGAATTCGAAAATAAGCTTAAAAAAAAGTAGAATCATGCACAGTTCTTTTCACAAGTTTGAATTGAATATATGAATTACACGCAATGAGTGTGGTAAGAAATGACATTTGGTTTACTTATATGACAATACAAACATACACAATCATCGTAATGTGTTTAGAATTCGAAAATAAGCTTAAAAGAAGAGTATAAGCATACACAGTTCCTTTCACAAGTTTGAATTGAATGTATGAATTTCACGCAATGATTGTGGTTAGAAATGACAATTGGTTTACTTATTTGACAATCCTAACATACACAATCATCGTAGTGTGTTTTGAATTCGATAATAAGCTTAGAATTCTAAAATAAGCTTAAAAGAAGAGTATAAGCATGCATAGTTCGTTTCACAAGTTTGAATTGAATGTATGAATTACACGGAATGACTGTGTTTAGAAATGACATTTGGTTTACTTATATGACAATCCTAACAAACACAATCATCGAAATGTGTTTAGAATTCGAAAATAAGCTTAAAAAAAGTAGAATCATGCACAGTTCGTTTCACAAGTTTGAATTGAATGTATGAATTACACGCAATGAGTGTGGATATAAATGACATTTGGTTTATTTATATGACAATACTAACATACACAATTATCGTAATGTGTTTAGAATTTGAAAATAACCTTAAAAGAAGAGTATAAGCATGCACAGTTCATTTCACAAGTTTGAATTGAATGTATGAGTTACACGCAATGAGTGTGGTTAGAAATGACATTTGGTTTACCTATATGACAATACTAACATACACAATCATAGTAGTGTGTTTAGAATTCGAAAATAAGCTTAAAAGAAGAGTCTAAGCATGCACAGTTCATTTCACAAGTTTGAATTGAATGTATGAATTACACGCAATGAGTGTGGTCAGAAATGATATTTGGTTTACTTATATGGCAATCCTAACATACACAATCATTGTAGTGTGTTTGAAATTCGAAAATAAGCTTAAAAGAAGAGTACAATCATGCATTGTTCGTTTTACAAGTTTGAATTGAATGTATTAGTTACACGCAATGAATGTGGTTAGAAATGATATTTGGTTTACATATATGACAATCCTAACATACACAATCATCGTAATGTGTTTAGAACTCGAAAATAGGATTAGAATTCGAAAATAAACTTAAAAGAATAGTAGAATCATGCACAATTCATTTTAAAAGTTTGAATTGAATTTATGAGTTAGACGCAATGAGTGTGAATAAAAATGACATTTAGTTTACTTATATGACAATCCTAACATACACAATCATCGTAGTGTGTTTAGAATTCAAAAATAAGCTTAGAATTCGAAAATAAGCTTAAAAGTAGAGTATAAGCATGCACAGTTCGTTTCACAAGTTTGAATTGACATTATGAATTACACGCAATGAGTGTGGTTAAAAATGACATTTGGTTACTTATATGACTATCGTAACATACACAATCATCGTAGTGCGTTTAGAATTCGAAAATAAGCTTTGAATTCGAACATAAGCTTAAAAGAAGAGTATAAGCATGCATAGTTCGTTTCACAAGTTAGAATTGAATGTATGAATTACACGGAATGAGTGTGGTTAGAAATGACATTTGGTTTACTTATAAGACAATCCTAACATACACAATCATCGTAATTTGATTAGAATTCGAAAATAAGCTTAGAATTCAAAAATCAGCTTATAAGTAGAGTATAAGCATGCACAGGTCGTTTCACAAGTTTGAATTGACATTATGAATTACACCCAATGAGTGTGGTTAGAAATGACATTTGGTTTACTTATATGACAATACAAACATACACAATCATCGTAATGTGTTTAGAATTCGAAAATAAGGTTAAAAGAAGAGTATAAGCATGCACAGTTTATTTCACAAGTTTGAATTGAATGTATGAATTACACGCAATGATTGTGGTTAGAAATGACATTTGGTTTACTGATATGACAATACAAACATACACAATCATCGTAATGTGTTTAGAAATCGGAAATAAGCGTAAAAGAAGAGTATAAGCATGCACAGTTCATTTCATCGTAATGTGTTTAGAATTCGGAAATAAGCGTAAAAGAAGAGTATAAGCATGCACAGTTCATTTCACAAGTTTGAATTGAATGTATGAACTACACGCAATGATTGAGGTTAAAAATGACAATTGGTTTACTTATATGACAATCCTAACATACACAATCATTTTAGTGTGTTTAGAATTCGAAAATAAGCTTAGAATTCGAAAATAAGCTTAAAAGAAGAGTATAAGCACGCACAGTTTGTTTTACAAGTTTGAATTGAATGTATGAATTACACACAATGAGTGTGGTTAGAAATGACAATTGGTTTACTTATATGACAATCCTAACATACACAATCATCGTATAGTGTTTAGAATTCGAAAATAAGCTTTGAATTCGAAAATAAGGTTAAAACTAGAGTATATGCATGCACAGTTCGTTTCACAAGTTTGAATTGACTGTATGAATTACACACAATGAGTGTGGTTAGAAATGACATTTGGTTTACCTATATGACAATCCTAACATACACAATCATCGTAGTGTGTTTAGAATTCGAAAATAAGCTTAAAAGAAGAGTAGAAGCATGCACAGTTCGTTTTACAAGTTTGAATTGAATGTATGAATTACACGGAATGAGTGTGGTTAGAAATGACATTTGGTTTACTTATATGATAATCCTAATATACATTATCATCGTAGTGTGTTTAGAATTCGAAAATAAGTTTAGAATTCAAAAATAAGCTTAAAAGAAGTGTAGAAGGATGCACAGTTCGTTTCACAAGTTTGAATGGAATGTATGAATTACACGCAATGAGTGTGGTTAGAAATGACATTTGGTTATTCCTTATGCATCAGTCATAGGATCGATCATGTATGTTATGATTTGTATTCGCCCAAATGTTTTATATGCTTTAAGCGTGTGTAGGAGATACCAATCACGTTCCGGTGTTCCACACTAGAATGCAGCTAAGAGTATTCTGAAGTACTTGAGAAGGACTAAAGATGATTTTTTGTATGGAGGTGAGGATGAACTTATCGTTGAAGGATATACCGATGCAAGCTTCCAGACTGACAAAGATGACTCCATATCCCAATCCGGATATGTTTTTCATCTGAATGGAGGAGCAGTGAGCTGGAAGAGTTCAAGGCAGAGGACGGTGGCTGATTCTACAACTGAAGCTGAGTACATTGCTGGTGGTGAAGCAGCAAAAGAAGCTGTTTGGATGGTGAACTTTATTAGTGAACTTTATGTTGTTCCTAGTGTTGCTAACGGAATAGACCTTTATTGCGATAATAATGGTGCTATTGTTCAAGCAAAAGAACCAAGGTCACACACTAAAGCCAAACATGTTCTCAGGAAATTTCATATCATTCGCGAGTTTGTCAAACGAGGAGATGTGAAACATTGCAAAGTACATACGGATGCTAACATTGCAGATCCGTTGACTAAACCTTTACCGCAATCAAAGCATGATAGTCATATTCGAGATCTGGGTATCAAGCACGTTGGAGACTGGCTTTGATTTTGTACGATTTTGAAATTATGAATTTGTTCATAGTTTAATTTATACACTACTATTATGTTTATTATTATTGCGAAGCATTGTTTCACGATCTATTTAATTATGGTTTAGAAATTAAATATTGTCCAAAATAATTTATGATTTTAAATAGGTTTGTCAAAATGGTATTAGACAAATGAAACCCTATTTAGTGAACTGAAATAATTAAATTTGAGTCCCTAGTATAAGTCATTTGTAATGGACAGACTAATGACACGGAAATACTAGTTTGTAAGTTGATTGATGGTGCTGTTTCATGGATCATAGGGACATTGGATGTCTAGTTAATTACATGGATATATACCAGATAGCATATATTGGACTGACCCACTATACAATTCCGTAAATTACATTTGGAATTCGTACTGATTATTATGGTAAATTTCTTAGACAAGAGTGCGTCATTTCTCCTATGAAAGGATTGGTATGTCTTTGATCTTGCTCAACGTCATGATGTAAAAGGGGACTATAAAGGCAATGATTGGGACTGCTAAAAATTGAGTGGGAGTAATGGGTGTACAAGATTGGAGAATCCTCTTATGTGATAGGAATGGTGTCCAGGCCACTTGAGGAGTAGGAACTGAAAATGCATGGCCATGCTCGAATGGATTACATGTTAATCATTCGTCTTGCAGTTCAACTCAGATTTCAAGGAACGATTTGATTGATGATATGAAGGATATGTGATATCGCAATATATTCAAATCAGACACTAAGAGATGAGGGAATTCATATGACACACTTGCTCTAGGACAAGTGGGAGATTGAAGAATCGTGTCCTTCTATCAAGTGTCATTTCCGATAATAACGAGGATTATATCACGAGGATATTATATTCGGTAATATTAGGTGGTCGTAGTGTTTTGCTAGAAACCAACTACGGCCTGTTGGTTTAATGATTAAGCCGACTACTAACTATTACCGAGTTCTACAGGGTCACACGCTTAGAGTCTCGAACCAGGTCTAAGACGATAATACCTTATTAACCTAATCACACGTAAAAACCACAACCTCCTCCATAGTCGGACTTCTAGCAGACTAAACTTGGGGAATCTGGTTAGTTGCTCGCGTGGACTAAGTAGAGGGGTCGCGTTTGGGATCCTGTTCCTCCTATAATCTGAGCAATTGTTACACGCATCAAGAGGTATGATTAATTGTATCGATCCTATTACTCTATGTATGCGATCTTGGCTTAGATGCACGAAAAACCGTTTTCCTAATTCCGCACTTTTAGCATCTAAAACCATACAATGAGTGTGGTTAGAAATGACATTTGGTTTACTTATATGACAATCCTAACACATATAAACATATTCGTTTCATTAGAATTTGAAAATAAGCTTAAAAGTAGAATAAAAGCATGCACAGTTTGTTTTACAAGTTTGAATGAAATGTATGAATGTAATGCAATGAGTGTGGTTAGAAATGACATTTGGTTTACTTATATAACATTCCTAACACATATAATCGTCTTAGTTTCATTAGAATTCAAAAATAAGCTTAGAATCAAGGAATAAGCTTAAAAGTAGAATTGAAGCATGCACAGTTCGTTTCGCAAGTTTGAATGAAATGTATGAATGTTATACAATGCAATCATTCTATGGACACTTGGGGTACCATCCTTTGTGTACCCCCAGTCTATTTTGAGGAGCCCAATCAAAAGAATCTGGGCTATGTAATTTCAGCCCAAGCAAAAACAAGCCACAAACTTCTATTTATCACAAACTTTCCTTCTCTCCCCCCCCCCCCCCTCCCCAAGACCGACCACCATATTAACCACCTTAGCCGCCCTCACCTCCGTCATAAACCACCCCCTCGTAAACCCCCGACCCACCGGAACCACCCAAGTCGTCCAGCGACGCTAACCCACCACCCACGCGACTCCGATTCTCCCACCTTTTCCTCCATTTTCTCTTTCTCCCTCTTTTCTCTCTCCTCACATTTGTTCATGGAAACTCGACTTTTGATAGCGACGTAAATAAGGCAGCGGGTCAGGTGAGGCGGCACCGATGATAATCGAGTGCTGGCCTTGCGGTTTGGGTGACTATGGTGTTCGTGGGGTTTTAAAACAATAACCATTCATTTCAAGACAAAAGTCATTCATTCCAAAACAAAATCATTCATTCCAGAACAAAAACAATACATTTCAGGACAACAACATTTCTTTTTCAGAACAAAAACCATTCATTTCAGGACAAAAACCATTCATTCCAGAACAAAAATTTCAGAACAAAAGTCATTCATTCCAGAACAAAAAATCATTTATTCTAGGACAAAAATCATTCATTCCAGGACAAAAACAATTCATTCCAGGACAAAAATCATTCATTTTAGGATAAAAACCGTTCATTCCAAAACAAAATCATTCATCCCAAAACAAAATCATTCATTCCAATCCATTCATTCGAGGATAAAAGTCATTCATTCTAGACTAAAAACAATTCATTCCATGACAAAAACAATTCATTCTAAAACAAAAACAATTCATTTCAAAACAAAAATCATTCATTATAGGACAAAAATCATTCATTCCTGAACAAAAATCATTCATTCCAGGACAAAAATAAATTCATTCCATAATAAACTACATTCGTTGCAGAATACAAACCATTCATTTTAGGACAATAACAATTCATTTTAGAATAGAAACCATTCATTTCAGGACAAATACCATTTATTCTAGAACAAAAAACATTCATTTTAGAACAAAAATCATTCATTCTATAACAAAAATCATTCATTATAAGACAAAAATCATTCATTCCAAAACAAAAAATCATTAATTCCAGACTAAAAACCATTCATTCCATGACAAAAACAATTCATTCTAGAACAAAAACCAATCATTTCAAAACAAAAACCATTCATTCCAGGACAAAAATCATTCATTCTAGAACAAAAATCATTCATTCCAGGACAAAAACACTTCATTTCTGAAAAAACCATTCATTTCAGGATAAAAATTGTTCATTCCAAAACAAAATAATTCATTCCAGAACAAAATCCATTCATTACAGGACAAAAATCATTCATTCAAAATAAAATTCATTCATTGCAGAACAAAAACCATACATTTGAGGACAATAATAATTCATTCCAGAACAAAAACCATTCATTCCGGAACATTAACCAGTCCTTTTAAAACAGTAACCATTCATTTCAGAACAAAACTAATTCATTCTAAAACGGTAACCATTCATTCCAAGACGAAAATTGATCATCATACATAAATTAACTATTTACTCCGTATATTTTATAATGATCTATTTTTGTTCTAAAATGATGTATTTTCGTCCTTTAATGATTTGATTTTTATATACTATACATAGAATAATTTTTGTAATAAAATGAACTATTTTTCTTCTACAATGTTCTATTTTTGTTATTAAATTTTTATATGAAATAATTTGTTTCTATCCTGTCTTTTTCTCTTTCATCTCTCATCCCCTCCACTCCCTACCCATCCTACCACCACCAACAACGCTGCGACGCAAACCACCACCATTCCCGATGCTACCACCACCATCATGACTACCTATCGCCGAGAAATCCACGGCGAAAACCACTTCCTGACGCCATCACCTCCACCATCCCGAAAATGCAACCCCATTCTTGCCCCCCATTATCTTATTGTCCCACATTTCTCTCTCCTCCATTTTCTTCTATTTCCGGCGACATTTAGAAGGGGTGTCGACTGCCGGTGACTCCGGCGAGCACGCCACGTGGGTGGCGGATCAAGGAGGGGCGTTGGGGGAAAGAGTGAAAGAGAGCATGGAAAGAGAGAAAAAAAATTTCGTGTAGGACGGAGGAGTGGGGGCAGGGGAGGAGGGGGTGGTTGTTGCCATGAGTTCGCCGGTGGGAGTCGTTTATGGTGGTGGTGATCCCGGCGTCCCAAGTGACAGGTGGTGGTAGGTGCTTGGCTGTCGTTGGTGGTGGTTTGAGGTGGTAGGTGGACCGTGGGGGAATGGGAGAGGTGAGAGAAAGAGATTGGTTTTTATTGGGCCAGTTGATTTAATAAGAGATTGGGTCAATTAATTTACATTGGGCCTATTGTTTTCTGTTTGGGCTTTAAAAACACCCAAATGTATGAGGGGCAAATTTCAATGGCAGCTGTTGACAAAACAGTGTCAACAGTAAGGGTAAAACAGACATTTCATACCAATATTTGGGGATATATTTGTCCATTCAATTAAAAAAACTTCCCAAACCAGTCACAGCCCCCCTACAACCTCCGACCACCGGTCGAAACACCCCTCGTCGCCGAAAAATACAAACTCACCCAACTTTTCCGACGGCTTCACCACCGGAATCAAACGACACCCTAGGGAAGGGAGTGGTGAACCCCTAAAACCCTCAAATTAAAAAAAAAAAAAAAAAACTACCCTAAACTTTCCGAAAAAGGGTTTATGGATCGACTTACCGGCGCCGCTTTAGTCGATCCCTAAACCCTTTTCCGGTGCACTAAAACTTACAACAACCGCATGCAACGCCGTCAAGGGAAACTTCGACTAGGTGATTTGATCGAGGCGTGTGGTGGAGCGACGATCTGGTCGAGAAATGGGTAGATCGTTCGATCATGATGAATCTTGATGATAGTGGATGATGCTGATGGTGATGAAGATTGATGTCGACGTTTTTGGTGATGAAGATGGGAGGATTAATGGTGGAAGAGAGAGAAGGGGTGGGAAACGGGAATAATGGGGTGAGAAGAGAGAGAATAGGTGGAGGAATAAATGGGGAAACTTTGTACCTGCTAGAAGAAATTTATTAGGTAAATGTATTTTGTCTTTTAGCGCTATTGTTACCGTTAAATTGATAGCTGCCAGCGAAAATTTGGCCCTCCAAATGTATCATCCTATCCACAAATCTAAATAAACAAACAGAAGCCCATATCGAAAAAGGGCCGGGGGTACCATTCTATTCGTACCCTCGGGGTACGATAGTATTTGCGGTATTACAATGTAATGGAACGAAATGTAGTGCAAATACGTAAACTTGAGTGGGTTAAAGTAGACTTACAAGAGGGAGAGTGCAATTGATATGCCAAAGAAAAAAAAAGGGGGCAAGTGATCAATTAGAAAACCCTTTATATCTTTACGATCCACAAAATAGACATTCGACATTCGACAAGCAATCAATAAGAGGCGACTAAGTTTCCGGGCTTGGAAGGCGGTTTAGAAAGTGATCCCTCGATCCAGCGCTTCAGCATTTCTAAAGCTGCCTTTGGCTGATCCATAGGTACCATGTGGCCCGCGTCATATACCTGTAGAAAAAGCAGGCAGCATGAGTAATTATTCATACAGGAGTTAAGGCTCTGTTTGGTTGGGATACAACTTGGGATTCTCCGCATGAAGATTTAGGGTGTGGATACTTCAGCACTATAGAGCAAGAAAAAACCTTAAGAAAACTCAAAGGACCATGACTTTTCAGCATTCCCGACCGAGAACCATCGACTACGAAAGGCACCTCAGGTGATGCCACAAAATCTTTCTGGCCGCTCCACTCCATATCATGCACCCATTTCGAGTTACCTGGTTAAATAGGTTAAGGCAGGAATGTCAAGAAAACACAGTTTCTGCATCTGACACTTTGAGAGTTAGAGGAGGCGTCAATAAAATATTTTAATGTATACCAAGCCAGTTGCAGATGAGATCGTACTCTCCAGCGTATACAAGCACCTTGACATCATCCTCAACCAGATCTGGGATACCTACTTCGAGATTTCTCATCCAATCAACAAGCATTGCTGAATACACAGTGGTGCTACATGACACAAAATCAATGTCCCCAACACCAAGAGCAGTCCTCACTGATGCCTGGTTAAGTAATTTCTCTATGTTTGAGAAGTCATAACAGAGCCTACCCTCACACTTCTTCCTGATATCATAATACTGCAAAATAACAAGAATCCAATGTTTCAGGACATGTCATATCTTTTAAACGTTCACCTGACAAATACTTTCAAGAGACATTGGCAATCACGCTCGTACATTAGTGTCACCCATGAGCAACCTAATACTGGTGAATATGGTATTGCATAAAAGATATGAAGTCATGCAGGAAACTGTTCCATGTGTACCTGTTACGAAAAATTATGATAACGAGTCAGAGCTACAGCGAATAATTTTGTGAGCACAGAAGGCTTCACGTAACGCTTCCTGTAATTTCTACAATTATAAATTTATAATTAGTCCACAAGAGTTCTTATGATCATGTTGTAATTCCCTAAAAGATAATAACACCATTAAGATTTCTTATACCAGCAACACAAGAAATTCGATAGGAAACCAGAAAAAGTTACCACAGAGCTTCACTGATGTCTCACACAGAGGAACAATCTTGTTGATCAAATTATAAGAAGATTTCTTTATCAAACCCATCTCCAACGCGTAATCAGGATAAGCACTATACTGCTTTGCAGGATCTGTAAGGCCATTCCCGATTGCAAATCCCTGTTCAAGAAGCTCAATAGCTATATTCAAGCCAGCTAGCGGGAAACTGACACAAAACTAGGAAAAAAAGACTAGCACAATACCAGACCTTAAGGTTAATATGGATTCCTTGCTTATCCCTGTTTGCACGATGCACACAAGCAGCAAAGGCAGGAATATAATGACCAGCATATGACTCTCCAGTTATGTAGAAGTCATTGCTTCCAAACTCTGGATGTTCAGTAAAGAAAGCCTGGTATATGACAAACAATCTACCAAGTCAAACCACGCGAAATAGACTAAATATATCACAAGGAACTGTTCCTCCAAGAAATTATAACAAATGTGATTAGATTTACAGAGTTAAATCGACGATGTGGAGACTCATCTGATGAGCTAAAACTTCACCTCCTACACGGGATCTTCTGCTGGGAACATAATACATGAAAACAAAACTAATTATTGCCACCTTAAAGATTATTTCATGTGAGGCCTCATGAACTTCTGGGCTGCGGAATAGGTTGGTGTTCTTTATAGCAAGTGGAGTTTGCTCCCAAGCCTTATCGAGGAAACATTAAACTACCACTGATATTGCTAAGGTCACCAATCTGGTCACATAGTACGTTACTCACATGCCACATGAGAATCATAGAGCAGGGCGGCTGCAAAGGTGGGTATGAAGGCCCTATAAGATGAGAGCGTCAAGGTGGTCATCTCCCATACAACGGAATGGAAAATGATCCAAGCATTTTTTGGGTGCATTTTCGGGACAAATCAGCTAACCACTATCCTCAAATTTGACCAGCTCCAAGTACAAGGTGAAGCGAGCGCAGAAGCAATCATGAACCAATGTTAACTCGCACAGAATACGATATTCAAGACACAAGATTGTTGTAACTAAGGGTCGGCTGTAAGGTCAAGCCCGCCCTATAAGATGAGAGCGTCAAGACAGTCTTGTCTCCCATACAATGGAATGGAAAATGATCAAAGCATTCTTTGGGTGCATTTTCGGAATAAATCAGTTAACCACTATCCTCAAATTTGACTAGCTCCAAGTACAAGGAGACATGAGCGCAGATTCAATCATGAACCAATGTTAACTCGCACAAAATAAGATGTCCAAGACGCAAGATTGTTGTAACTAAGGGTCGGCTGTAAGGTCAAGCCCACCCTATAAGATGAGAGCGTCAAGACGGTCTTGTCTCCGATACCACGGAATGGAAAATGATCCAAAGCATTTTTTGGGTGCATTTTCGGGACAGAACAGCTTACCACTATCCTCAAATTTGATCAGCTCCAAGTACGGAGACGCGAGCGCAGAAGCAATCATGAACCAATCTTAACTCGCACAGAATAAGATGTCCAAGACGCAAGATTGTTGTAACTGAGACTCGGCTGTAAGGTCAAGCCCTGACAGACAATGTTGTCTGAATGACATAGTATAATAGAGAAAAAGTTTAAGAGAGCCAGAGATGTGGATCTCCAATAGGGAAAGGTAGAAGTCTTGACGCCACAAATCAATTGAGCCAAGGGACAAAGCATATAAGGAACAAGATTAACAAATGTAGAGCAAATCACAGGACAGAGAGATTTTTCCTCTAAACCCAAATGTGCTCAATATGAGTGTCTTACGTGTGTAGGAGACATCAGAAGATATCAACCAACTAGAAACAACTCTCACGCATCAAATCTTTTGCCATGTCTCGAAACTCCAGTCCCAGATGATCCCAAAGTTAAAAGTAAGCAGTATAAAGGAAGTTAAAGACAGCCTGATAATTCACAAACATTACAGCAACGAGGAACAACATATTATGAGGCAGAGACCAACCTGTAAAAAGTCATAAAGGTCATTGCTTACGCCTTCTTCATCATGGCGTATGTCACGTCTATCAGTAGAGTAGCTGAAACCAGTCCCAATAGGCTGGTCAACATAGATAAGATTGGACACCTACAGAGCCATATTTATCATAAGGTTATCATATATATACAAAGTCTCATAAAAGACGGTCTCTCAATAATTTATTGAGAGACCATTATACTGTGTTACAAAGTGACACCTTTTACATTGTTTGTAACCATGATAATACTTTTAGTGATCGTATTAATTACTATTATAAATCACATTATCTATGATTTTGGAGGATCCCACCATATCAAATTAGCAAAAATTATTAAAGTAACCCCTTTGCAAATCTTAGATTAAGTGTCATGGTTCTTAAAAAAAAATTATTACCAAATGTAGTATAATGATCACTAATTATATAGAAGGGGTAACGATGTAAATAACATGGTTGGTCTCTCAATAAATTATTGAGAGACGGTCTCCCACAAGACCTACTGTCATATATAAATTCTTTAAGTGGCATGCATACCATTTAACTTCACCTTGTTACAATATGCTCGCAATGTGGAATAAGGTATTTCATGTGAAGTTTATGACTCTAATGGCAAAAACTAATGACAAAGCCAAACTCATTATACATTTCTTCAAATATATGCAACAATATGTAACTATTTATGTTGTTGAAATAAGGAATTTACACCACATAGAGAAAGCAGACATTCTCAGGCTATGTAAAGGAATTGGATCAACATAATGTCATGACCAGCTAACAATTTGAAGTAATGAGTCCTCATGATGCAGTTTCAAGATGCTCATAAGCCATTCTGATGCATAATCAAGGCCCAAACAAAAGCCAAGTGCGTAACAGAGCAATTCTGTAGGATCGGGAATTTCAGATTTGCGCACTCGGTTTTGAGAGCCTCTTAGGAGGTTCAAACGAAGCTCAATTTTTATGAACCATACCTTTTAGGAAAGCTAAGAGATCAAACTAAATCATGGTTTTGAAAATAGGACAAAAGGATATCTCAAGAAGTTGCAATTTAATATTTACGCAGGCTGTCAGGGAGGATGCAATGAAGAACGTCAGTTTTCAGGTCTGAAGTTTGAGGAATGACATCTCCCTCTACAGATAACGGAATTGGGTAAATTTTGTGCTCATATTCAAGTTCAGAAAGCTAGCTATCCAATGACATAATTTATAGCTTCATATGATTAGTAGGTCGAAGGTTATAGCTGATTCCGCACTGTGGGTATCACTGAGGCAACTCTGTTTTATCACTGAAGTTGGGTGTTATTTTGGGAGCTCGAATTTAAGCTATCTTTGAGTTGAGCATTTAGTAATTAATTATATAAGTTATGAGGGTTCAAGAAAGCAGATGAAGATATTTTTAAGTAGGGGAAATGAGGAAACCCTCAAGGGAGGGTTTGTTTAATCCAGCTCCTTGAAGTCATACAAGCCAACTTGCATCAGCAACTATTTTATATTCATAGGCAGCCTTCTTGGACTTTTGTACTCGTCTATTCTAAAGCTCCCATAAAGAAACAATATCAGCTGCAATTTGTATAAAAAGGAGAAGAAAGCTGCAGCCAAGTAGCATCAATAAATCACAAGTGCAGCCTAAACTTCTGACGTGAGAAGCTCACAACAGACCTAGAATTAGGATGGTATTATTATCTTAGTTTTAATTTGGGCGAAAGTAGCGATTTACCCCCTAGACTTTCATCAATTGTGCAATTGAATACCCTAACTTCTAATTGAGCAATTTACCACCTTAACTTTTCAATTCATGCAATTTCACACTTACCTCTATTTTTCTACTAATTTGTGTAATATAATCGTTTTCCTATATTCACAAAATTATAAAAAAAAAAAAAAAAAAAAAAAAAAAAAAAAAAAAAAAAAAAAAACATTATACTGTACAAATAAATTACATATACACGATTTTTATACAATACCTCAAGTATGAGTATTATACCCTTAAAAAAAAAGCTATATTATTCCAAAAAAAAAAAAAAAAAAAAAACTATTACATTATACAAAGGCCAGTGAATGTGCTAGGGATTCTTCCAACATTTGCGAAAATCTGCATCCTAAAACGACAAGAAGAGCTTTGAGGCCTATCACCCAGACTTATTCTTGGAGAAACAAATGGAATAGGGATTCCGAAAATTCGAAGTCAGGGATTGATTGTGAAGGTTGTGGCTTTTGATTGAGGACTTGATTCTGTAACAATTTTTTCCCCCCAATTTTATGATCAATTTTGTTCTTTTAGGGTTTTTCTTCAACTTCCAGAGAACGATGACGATGGAGAACTTCACCAGACAAATGAATTTAGGGTTCATCTTTTGTTCTTTGTATTCAGCAAGAGATGAATTTAGGGTTCCTCTTTTGTTCTTTGTATTCCGCAAGAGATGACATATGATTTTTTTTTTTCACGTATTTGTGATGTAGATCTGAGATTTGGGATTTGCATAATGTAATAGTTTTTTTTTTTTTTTTTTGAAATAATATAGCTTTTTTTAGGGTATAATACTCATAAATGAGGTATTGTATAAAAATCGTGTATATGTAATGTATTTGTACAATATAATGTTTTTTTATAATTTTGTGAATATATAGGAAAATGATTATATTACACAAATTAGTAGAAAAATAGAGGTAAGTGTGTAATTGCACGAATTGAAAAGTTAAGGTGGTAAATTGCTCAATTAGAAGTTAGGGTATTCAATTGCACAATTGATGAAAGTCTAGGGGGTATTATCCTTAGTTTATTAGAGTAGGTTATTTATATTATTGTAACAACTTGTAATAGCTTTATAAGTAGAGCTGGAAAACCATTGTAAAGGACAGACTTGATGAATGAAAAAAAAAAAAACATTACAAAGATGTGTCTTTGTTTTATTTCAAATCTGAATTTATCTCTCTAAAGCCTTAGGATACTTTAGATTGTGAGACTTTCAGTCTACTATCCTGGAGTGTGCTCTTGGTGTGTAGCTCATCCTTACAAGAAGTAATTGGCTAACTTTGTTAGAACCTAGTTAGGGAGTAACTTAGCTCGTTGTGGGAGTACTCTGCCTTTTCAGAGTATTGTTACACCGTTCATATCGTGTTTGAGTTTCTTGTCTGTTTAGGTTTGCATCACCTCATCTATGTCACGCATTAGAGGAGCTCCTCTATTGAAGACACAAAGGTCGGATATGCAGAGCATTCTATTTCAACAGTGTCTAAAATTATCATGTTGGCTCTCATATATACATCAGCACAATCATATGGACACTGCCATACATCCATCATATAAACTTCAAACAAATTAGTCTCAAACAGACAGAATAAGTCTAGCAAAAATAACTCATGCAGCATTATTAACTCATGTAACGGAATGTCCTTCAGAAAGATTATAAAGTCCACTCATAAATGAATAGTACCTGGTCCCAGCCATACTCATTCCATATAAGGGATAGGTTGTTGGCAATCCTGAATGGCCCATTTTCATAAAACAGAGCCAACTCGCTACTGCAACCAGGCCCTCCAGTCAACCAGATAACTACAGGGTCTTCTTTGCTTCGCCGCGACTCAAAGAAAAAGTAGAACATCCTACAGATAACATAGAGTTAATGTTTGCAATATGCATAAACAAAGCACACACATTAGGAGCTTAGCGTATCTGTCTCTCCAAAACCCTGGACATAAGAAATAAAATAAACTCCAACAGCATGCTAGACGGACAAAGAAGATCTCAAACTGAACAGAAGCAAACCGGAATAGAAGTACAGAACTCAATAGATAGTGCAGGCTAGTCAAGGACAATAATGTAAGGTTATAAAGGTTAGTCAGAGATAATGATGAATGGGCTAATTCTTGAATATGAAGGATATGATTTTTCTTAGACAAGTATAATCGATCACAAATTCTCATAAAAGACGGTCTCTCAATAATTTATTGAGAGACCATTATACAATATTACAAAGTGACTCTTTTTACACTGCTGGTAACCATGATAATACTTGTAGTGATCATATTAATTTACTATTATAAATCACATTATCTATGATTTTGGACGATCCCATCTATAAAATTGGCTAAAATTTATAAAGTAACCCCTTTGCAAATCTTAGATTATTAAGTGTCAGGGTCTTTAACTAAAACGATTACCAAAAGTAGTAAAACGGTCACTAATTACATAAACGGGGTCACGATGTAAATAACATGGTTGATCTCTCAATAAATTATTGAGAGACGACCTACTGATAAACGATATGGGGTCCGGCAGCCCCTTTTCTACCCTCCCTCCCTCTCAGAACTTGTTTTTGCACTAAGGTGTTTTAGCTTAATGTTTACCCAATATAACAGCGTTCTAAATTGATGAAACTAGAGATTCAGGATGCAGCTATCAGGCAAGTAGGAAGCTAAGCAAGAAGCTCACTATAGAGATAGACTTCAAAAGAAATAAATCTTCTGCTTGGTTCAAAATGCAGCAACTCTCTGCTAATAATCCAAATTTCTAATTTACAGTAACTTACTTAAAAGTCTCTCCTAAGAAGTGCCCAACATCAGCTAAATTATAAATGATGTCAGCTACCTCAAATGAGGAAAGAGTTGTGATTTCTGAGTAGTCAATCCGAAGAATTATGACGTAAATTTTAAGAAGGCTGTTTTTGACGACAAGTATTTGTTTGTGAATTTTAATTGTATTTGAGTGACAAAGCAGGATTCAAGCCAAAATATGATCACAACAATACTTCCTGTAAAAAGGAAGGGATAAAGTGACTGAGCTAGATTTCGACTAACTTAACAATAACTCGAAGCAAGGTTGAATTGACAATCAGGAGGACTCTTCCTGAAGATTATACAGTACTCAAAAGTCTCACATACTAAGTATCCTAAAGGCTTAGTAAAATAATTCAGGTTTTGGTGATCAAAGGAAACCTTTGGTCATGTTTTCTGATTACTGAAATCAGAGGAATACAAAGCTTACTCTAGCTTATGTTATACACGAATTACTCTACTTGAGAAGGAAAATACGTAAACTAAAAGGCCTAAGTTATCCTACTTCTGCCAAATAACAAAAAGGAGTAAAAGGCACAGTAGTAGCAGCTGATGTACCTCTATGCACGAGTTAATAGTTTTTCAGGACCCGAACTATACTAAAATTTTGATTTCAGAACCCCGAACTTTTTATAGCTGAAATCAGGACCTATATCTAATTTTCCATCCAATTTCACTAACACCGTTACCAGTTCCCACCTCTACTCATCCTTCTCTCTCCTCTGTATTTTTATCCCCCAAATCAATTTAATTCCAGCCAAATTCATCAAATTGATGATCAAATGGCATCATAATGTAAATGATAATTCATCGCATATTGTGAATATCTCAGACGAAAGGACGACATGCAGGACCTCATCTCCGTCAACCCATCAGTGCACCACCCCGGGCCTCCTCCCCAGCCAAGTCAAAACCATATACAAGTGCAGGTCAGGTCAAACACCAACATGCCGCCATCTAAATCATCATGTTTTCTCATCAAATTTGTTTCAAGGAAAAGAAAAGGGGAGGAATATGTATTTCAGAAAATCATAGCAATTAATATAGAGATGCTCAAGATCATCGGAGCAATAAAACCAATATATTTCCCAAAAAAATTTCACACCTATGAAATTAATGATTATAGGAAGAAAAAAAAAACCATCATGAAATTTATTAGAACTTTTTTCTCAATAATTTAAACCCTAAACCATTTTCTATTTGATACCCATATGGGCCATATCCAATCAAATTGTGAATTTTTCTGGGTATTCGTCAAAATTTGATCTTTCCTCCAAAAATTTGATAGTTTTTGAATAATTTTTGGTGGGTAAAAGAAAGTTGAGGAGAAGGGTTCAAAAGCCTAGCTAGATTGACATTTGACAAACATATACAACGTATACTGAAGCAAATTAGAAGTGGAAGAATGAGGATGAATTGGAAATGTTTTTTTTTTTTTTTTGGGTAAAACGGGAAGAAGAGAGGATGAAGACTTGGAATATGAGAAGATGAGGAGAGAGAGAAACGGAGTTTGCTATTGTTAACGGCAGCCTTGAATGAGGTCCTGATTTCAGCTGTAAAAAGTTCGAGGTCCTGAAATAAAAAATTTAGCAAAGTTCGGGTCCTAAAAAACCTATTAACTCCTCTATGCACAATGAGAGGGCTTTGTTCATAAAAAGGGCTGCACTTTGAGGAGGGCTTCTAGGCCAATCACGGTAATTGATGTTACGGTCTCAATCACTAATGGCACTAGTTTGCATGCCCATGCCACGCCCAGGCTGTCTCTATTTATACTGTTTATACTCGTCTTATACGAAAATGTAAGTTTATCTTTGTTTGAATACTATTATGAAATATACATTTTTTTTTTCTTTAAACTTTTGTCACCCGTCATATTCTAATATTATCTATTTCTACTACTCATCATATTATCATTACCTTTCCACTTTTACGTCACCCATTATATTATTTCATTTTCATTCCACTATCTCGTCAGTTGTTATACTATTTCATCTTCATTATATCAGAGAGGGCGGAATTCGGGGTGGTTAGAGAGGAGTTTGGAGAGAGAAAATGGGTCGATTGGGGCTGGGAAGTGGTCTACCGGGGGAGTGAACACCACCAGTAGGCTAGGCTGGCGGCCAACGACGAGCATGGTGGGGGTGGCCGGCTGGATCGAAGTGGTGGTTGGTATAGGTGGTCGGTGATGGGAGGGAAGTGCGTGGCGGTGTTGGGTGGGTATGGAAGGAGAAAAAAAGGAGGGTTTTTTCTGTTTTTTTTTTAATCTAATTTTGTTTTTTATTGGAGTAATGAATTTTATATTGTGGGTTATTACAGTTACTTGTTTTACCGCTTGTTTGGTAGAACACCTCAGACATTACCGCTGCCACCACCAGGTGCGTAGCACACAAGCGGATCTAAGTTGGCTCACGACCTCCCCGTCTCCACCTCCTATACGCCAATGCCCCTCACTTTGTTCTCCCTTTTCTCCCCATTTCTCACAACGATTACCCTCCCCACCTGTCTCCTCGCCTCTCTCGCCACGTTCTCGGCCCCTTCCTAAAGCGTCGCCGCCAGAAACAACAAAAAATTGCCGTCTATAATGAGTTTTTCGTTTTTCTTCGTGTTGCATAGAGGTGGCTTAAATGGAGGTGTTGTGAGCCTATTGTTGGTGGTGGTCACGGGAGGTGGCCACATCTGGTGGTGTGGGCCGATCGTTGGTTTGTGGTGGTTGGTGCTAGTGTGTGGAGGTGAGGTGGTGGTGGACGTGGGTGGTTGGGGTTGAAGGGAGATGAGAGAGAAAATGTATTTTCTTTTTTTTGTTTTATTTTTTTTTTCCTCTATTTTTTTGAAAACATTAACAATCGTTTGATGAACATAAAAAATTGATGAACATGTACTTTACAATTGACTAACATTGACTAATATTGATGAACATGTAATTTAATTACATAAATATTAAATTTTATCGTTGTACATTGAAAATTTGATCAACCTTAAAAATTTGATGAACATTGAATTTAAAATTGATGAACATTATTTTTATTGATGAACTTGTAGTTTTAATATAATGAATGTAAACGGAAGATTTAAAATAAAGATTTGCTCATCTACATTTATTTGGACTGGTTCTTTCCTTTTTATAGAATGAATTGTAAAAATATGCATGAAATAACAGCTAGCACACTGGTAATTTAATGAATATATAAGTGAGAGGTCAGTGGTTCAAATCCTAGCTCACAAATACGTAGAAGCTCGCCACGTCAGCTTTTCATGCACGCAATTATTAAAAGTAATAGATACTAGTATATAGTATTAGATAAGTGTAAATATTAAAACAACTCAAATCAATAAACCAATTGCAACCCACACTGACCACCAAAGACCTCTCCCAAGTCCCAATCCAGCAAATAGACGACATGCAATCACCGGAATCCGGCCAAAACGCCGGGGACACCATCATATGTAGGCTATCAGCCAGCAAACATCCGAACTACCATCATACGTAGGCTATCATGTTTGATGTAAAAGTTTTCCTAACTGTTTCAGTCAACACGCTTCAAAGCAAGTAAACATCGAGAAGGAACACCAAGTTAAAGAAAGACTGGATTGAAGGTTATCGAGTGGCAGCCAAAAATCAGAAGCTACAACTCGCTACTGTATTCCCAAGCAACCACAATTCTGTAATTAGCTTTGTATTTCTTCTTTTTTTTCCAATTTCCTAATTACAATACAATATCCTTTTCTGTTATTTAACCCAGTTGCAGGCTTTAGCAGTTGTTAGCTCAATAAACAGAGTTTATTTCTACTGTAAAATTCAGACACGTTGGTTGTTACAGTAGCAAAAGAATCTGGGAGATTTTGTGGTGGACTGGTGGACCAACACTTCTTTCTTGCTTGTGGTGATCCTTTAAGAACTTAGAGAGTGGACCAACACTTCTACATTTATTTGGACTGCTTCTTTCCTTTTTATAGAATGAATTGTAAAAATATGCATGAAATAACAGTTAGCACACTGGTAATTTAATGAATATATAAGTGAGAGGTCAGTGGTTCAAATCCTAGCTCACAAATACGTAGAAGCTCGCCACGTCAGCTTTTCATGCACGCAATTATTAAAAGTAATAGATACTAGTATATAGTATTAGATAAGTGTAAATATTCCAACAACTCAAATCAATAAACCAATTGCAACCCACACTGACCACCAAAGACCTCTCCCAAGTCCCAATCCAGCAAATAGACGACATGCAATCACCGGAATCCGGCCAAAACGCCGGGGACACCATCATATGTAGGCTATCAGCCAGCAAACATCCGAACTACCATCATACGTAGGCTATCATGTTTGATGTAAATGTTTTCCTAACTGTTTCAGTCAACACGCTTCAAAGCAAGTAAACATCGAGAAGGAACACCAAGTTAAAGAAAGACTGGATTGAAGGTTATCGAGTGGCAGCCAAAAATCAGAAGCTACAACTCGCTACTGTATTCCCAAGCAACCACAATTCTGTAATTAGCTTTGTATTTCTTCTTTTTTTTCCAATTTCCTAATTACAATACAATATCCTTTTCTGTTATTTAACCCAGTTGCAGGCTTTAGCAGTTGTTAGCTCAATAAACAGAGTTTATTTCTACTGTAAAATTCAGACACGTTGGTTGTTACAGTAGCAAAAGAATCTGGGAGATTTTGTGGTGGACTGGTGGACCAACACTTCTTTCTTGCTTGTGGTGATCCTTTAAGAACTTAGAGAGTGGACCAACACTTCTACATTTATTTGGACTGCTTCTTTCCTTTTTATAGAATGAATTGTAAAAATATGCATGAAATAACAGTTAGCACACTGGTAATTTAATGAATATATAAGTGAGAGGTCAGTGGTTCAAATCCTAGCTCACAAATACGTAGAAGCTCGCCACGTCAGCTTTTCATGCACGCAATTATTAAAAGTAATAGATACTAGTATATAGTATTAGATAAGTGTAAATATTCCAACAACTCAAATCAATAAACCAATTGCAACCCACACTGACCACCAAAGACCTCTCCCAAGTCCCAATCCAGCAAATAGACGACATGCAATCACCGGAATCCGGCCAAAACGCCGGGGACACCATCATATGTAGGCTATCAGCCAGCAAACATCCGAACTACCATCATACGTAGGCTATCATGTTTGATGTAAATGTTTTCCTAACTGTTTCAGTCAACACGCTTCAAAGCAAGTAAACATCGAGAAGGAACACCAAGTTAAAGAAAGACTGGATTGAAGGTTATCGAGTGGCAGCCAAAAATCAGAAGCTACAACTCGCTACTGTATTCCCAAGCAACCACAATTCTGTAATTAGCTTTGTATTTCTTCTTTTTTTTCCAATTTCCTAATTACAATACAATATCCTTTTCTGTTATTTAACCCAGTTGCAGGCTTTAGCAGTTGTTAGCTCAATAAACAGAGTTTATTTCTACTGTAAAATTCAGACACGTTGGTTGTTACAGTAGCAAAAGAATCTGGGAGATTTTGTGGTGGACTGGTGGACCAACACTTCTTTCTTGCTTGTGGTGATCCTTTAAGAACTTAGAGAGTGGACCAACACTTCTACATTTATTTGGACTGCTTCTTTCCTTTTTATAGAATGAATTGTAAAAATATGCATGAAATAACAGTTAGCACACTGGTAATTTAATGAATATATAAGTGAGAGGTCAGTGGTTCAAATCCTAGCTCACAAATACGTAGAAGCTCGCCACGTCAGCTTTTCATGCACGCAATTATTAAAAGTAATAGATACTAGTATATAGTATTAGATAAGTGTAAATATTCCAACAACTCAAATCAATAAACCAATTGCAACCCACACTGACCACCAAAGACCTCTCCCAAGTCCCAATCCAGCAAATAGACGACATGCAATCACCGGAATCCGGCCAAAACGCCGGGGACACCATCATATGTAGGCTATCAGCCAGCAAACATCCGAACTACCATCATACGTAGGCTATCATGTTTGATGTAAATGTTTTCCTAATTGTTTCAGTCAACACGCTTCAAAGCAAGTAAACATCGAGAAGGAACACCAAGTTAAAGAAAGACTGGATTGAAGGTTATCGAGTGGCAGCCAAAAATCAGAAGCTACAACTCGCTACTGTATTCCCAAGCAACCACAATTCTGTAATTAGCTTTGTATTTCTTCTTTTTTTTCCAATTTCCTAATTACAATACAATATCCTTTTCTGTTATTTAACCCAGTTGCAGGCTTTAGCAGTTGTTAGCTCAATAAACAGAGTTTATTTCTACTGTAAAATTCAGACACGTTGGTTGTTACAGTAGCAAAAGAATCTGGGAGATTTTGTGGTGGACTGGTGGACCAACACTTCTTTCTTGCTTGTGGTGATCCTTTAAGAACTTAGAGAGTGGACCAACACTTCTACATTTATTTGGACTGGTTCTTTCCTTTTTATAGAATGAATTGTAAAAATATGCATGAAATAACAGTTAGCACACTGGTAATTTAATGAATATATAAGTGAGAGGTCAGTGGTTCAAATCCTAGCTCACAAATACGTAGAAGCTCGCCACGTCAGCTTTTCATGCACGTAATTATTAAAAGTAATAGATACTAGTATATAGTATTAGATAAGTGTAAATATTCCAACAACTCAAATCAATAAACCAATTGCAACCCACACTGACCACCAAAGACCTCTCCCAAGTCCCAATCCAGCAAATAGACGACATGCAATCACCGGAATCCGGCCAAAACGCCGGGGACACCATCATATGTAGGCTATCAGCCAGCAAACATCCGAACTACCATCATACGTAGGCTATCATGTTTGATGTAAAAGTTTTCCTAACTGTTTCAGTCAACACGCTTCAAAGCAAGTAAACATCGAGAAGGAACACCAAGTTAAAGAAAGACTGGATTGAAGGTTATCGGGTAGCAGCCAAAAATCAGAAGCTACAACTCGCTACTGTATTCCCAAGCAACCACAATTCTGTAATTAGCTTTGTATTTCTTCTTTTTTTTCCAATTTCCTAATTACAATACAATATCCTTTTCTGTTATTTAACCCAGTTGCAGGCTTTAGCAGTAGTTAGCTCAATAAACAGAGTTTATTTCTACTGTAAAATTCAGACACGTTGGTTGTTACAGTAGCAAAAGAATCTGGGAGATTTTGTGGTGGACTGGTGGACCAACACTTCTTTCTTGCTTGTGGTGATCCTTTAAGAACTTAGAGAGTGGTTCCTTGCAGGTTCTAAGGATTAACAAATGGTGTTCTTATTTCATAGCCATTTATTAGTTCTTGTCAATTGAACTTATATCTGTCCTTTTGTAGTTTCCAGCAATCACTCATGGTATCAGCCTATATTTAAAGTATATCCCACTTTCTACTCGAATATTAACTCTGAATCCTAGTACAAAAATTCCTGACCAAGCTGCATCAGTTCTGGTTCTGCGTTCAGAATTTTTTTCTTAGGATTTTCATTGCTAGAGTATTTTTAATCCTTAGGGCCTGTCTGGATTGGCAGTAATGGGCCTGAAAAAATCAAGAGGAAAAAATAGGCCTGAAATTCATTAACCCCCAAAAGGCCTAAAACTTTCCTCCCTCAGCTCCCCGGAAAATTATTCCATGGAGTCGAGAGTAGGTACTCTCGCTGAGCTGGCGCACGCGTGTCAGCCAGCTAACCAGTCTAAATAAAAATTAAAACCGGACCAAAAAAATTCAAAACCGGCCCAAATAAAAAAAAACATCACCCACTTTACTTTCTTCTCCCTCCACACCCACCGCCGGCCATGACACCGAATACCTAAACTTACCGGGTACGTCGACCAAATTCCGGCCGCGCTCAGACGATCTCCTCCACATCATCGACGACGGCTCCTCCGACATGTTCTTCCAGTTTTCTCACCTTTCCACGTGACACTATCCCCACCGCCCTAACCACCACAGCCCACCCTAATTGTCGACCATTGAGCACCTCCCTCGAAATTCCACGCCGGAGATTAGAACCGGTACAAATTCCAGCCCTATTAGTATTACTATCGTTGAAAAAATTAGAAAAAATGACAATATAAATATGAATGAAGACTCTTAGAGAGAGAGAGAGAGAGAGAGGAGATAAGAAGAAATGGGTGGATAATGTGTGGTGGTTATTGATGTATAAAAGTTGTATATGAATTTGTAGCAATTTAAAATAAATGTGTGGGTGAGATTTTGAGAGGACTTGACTCAAGTCACGGGAGTCATGCCATGCATGTCGTTCCATTTGATTCATGAGAAGTTCCTTAGTCCTCACATGCTTCAATGTAAAATTTATATACTTTAGTATATAAATTTATGTAATTTAGTGCAAAATTAATGTATTTAAACGCACAAATTATGTATTTAGTATGTTTATTGATTAGTACTTTTAGTATACAAATTTAACTACTTTAGCATACAAATCATATGTTTTAAGTTTTAACGTAAAAGATACGTATTATAGCGTAAAAATGATACGGAGTATATTTTAATAATAGTAATAATATACTCTAACATCTAAATTATGAACTTTAACGTATTAATTCTGTCTTTTCACGTCTAAATTATGTATTGTGGCTTATTGATTATATACTTTGACATTTAAATTACATACCTTGGTCCATAAACTACGTCCTTTAACATAATGATTATGTACTTTGACATCTAAATTATGTATTTTAGTTTCTAAACTACAAACTCTAGCATATCAGTTATGTACTTTAGCGTATCAATTATGTACTTTAACACATAATATATGTACTTTAGCGTATTAAGTTATGTACTTTAGCGTATCAGTTATGTACTTTAGCGTATCAATTATGTACTTTAGCGTATTAAGTTATGTACTTTAGCATACTAAGTTATGTACTTTAGCGTATCAGTTATGTACTTTAACATATAGTATATGTACTTTAGTGTATTAAGTACGTACTTTAGAGTACTAGCATACTAGTATAGTTTAACATAAACATCATATACTTTCGCATATCAACTATGTTTTGTGACGTGATATTTATTTATGTACTTTAAGGCATCAATCAATAACTAGTAGAAACTAGAAAGGGATGCAATATAGATTGGGGTTTGGTAAGTTTTGGCAAAGATAATTACTCCGTATTAGATTTGAGTGAGTAAGGTGATTAAGAGTAATATTGAGTAATACAAATCATGGACTTTATCAATAAAATTATGTACTTTAACGATAAAATCATGTATTTTAACGTTAAAATTATATAATTGACAATTACTTAAGCGTATTAATTATGTACTTTAGAATATTAGTTATGTACTTTTCGAGTGTAAGTTATGTACTTTAACGTAACAATTTTGTATTTAAGCTTATATTATACTACATACTAGCATGTAAGACTATCATTTTTGTACTTTAGCTTCTAACTTATAAGTAATGTACCTTAACGTATAAGTTATGTACCTTAGCGTATAAGATATGTACTTCAACGTATCACTTATGTACTTTAGCGTATAAGTTGTGTACTTTAGCATATAAGTTGTGTACTTTTAACGTATAATTATGTATTTTAGGGTGTGAAGCATGTATTTAGTGTATCATTTACGTACTCTAACGTATCACTTATGTACTCTAGCGTACTATGAAGTCTAAATTATGTACTTTAGCGTATCTGCTACGTACTTTAGCATATATGTTATGTACTTTAGCATGTCAATAATGTACTTTAACGTATAAATTATGTACTTTAATATATCAATAATGTACTTTAGCTTATTCGTTACGTACTTTAGCATATATGTTATGTACTTTAGCATGTCAATAATGTACTTTAGCGTATAAATTATGTACTTTAGTGTGTCAATAATGTTCTTTAGCGTATAGGCTATGTATTTTAGCGTCTAGATTATGTAAATTATTGTTTAGGTTACTCTGTATGTAGTTTAGCGCATAAATTATGTGCTTTAACGTTTAAGTAATGAACTTTAACGTAAAATAATATTTTTTGTAATATTTTTTGTTTTGAGGGGATATATATTGTATTTTATTGGTTACTAATATTTCACCTTTAAAAAACAAAACAAATGCTAAACCATCAAACCTAACACTTCGTAGTCTCCATCTCCACTTACATTTTCACAGTACAGATTTTAACCCTTTTAAAAAGACCCAACTCACCCTTTTTCATTAACTATCCTCCATGTTTCTCTCTCCTCCCTAATCTCCTCTACCCACCCGACAACTACCCCATAATCCCGCCCCTAGACCCAAATGCATGCACCACCACCACCACCACCACCACCACCACCTTCAACGGCTACATCGAGTGCGAGGAAAAGCTTCGCGCGCGGCAGGAGAGTCACTGGTCGAAGTGGTGGTCGGAGCTACATCGTCGGGTCTCGGTACCCCAGATGGTGTCGTCGGCGACTATGTTTCTGGTGGCTTGTGTTAGTGGCGGTGGGGTAGTGGGGACTGGCGAGGGAGGAGATCAGAGAGAGAAGGTTTGATTTTTTTTTTTTTATATTTGGTTTTATTATTTTAACAAACCGGGTTTGTTCACCTAAAACAAATTAACCGGTTTTTAAGGAAGAACCGTGACGTGGCAATGAGGGACTACCTACTCTCGAGAGTAGGGTATACAGCCTAGCCTGCACCCCCCCAAGGAAAAATTCCCCCCTAATCTTTTCCCCCTCAATCTCTCCCCCCCCCCCCCCCACCCTAATAATTTCCCTCATACCAAGCAAGCCCTTAGTTATATTCTTTATCAGTCAACATAAATAAAAGAATCCTATATTCAGCTAAATTTACCCAAAGTCACTCATTGTCGCCACCCTCCTTTCCCTCCGGCAACTACCCACAACACATTAGCATAATTTGTTCCACTCCCCGGAACAATTCTTACTCTCGCCGGCTCTCCTTTCAGCAACTGCACCACCAGCCAGTATCGTCCAGCCCTAAAATTGCTAATCATGCACTCCCCCACCCTAATTACTTCACAACTTAACGTCACCTCCACTCAAACCCCGGTCAATCGATCTTAAATCACGGCCCCTACGACTTACCCTAAGCAGATCACCATTCCAATTACCACTCAATTGAACCCGGTGAAATCACCCCCCCCCCCCCCTCCTCCCCCGCAGTTTCCCTCTATTTTGCATCCAGATGTACCATAGTAAACACGATTCCCTTACCAATATCAAATCACAAAATACCCTTCTGATGACACAGAGATTATAAAATAGCCAATTACAGCCAGTGATTAATTGTTCTGGGACAAACCCGAATGTAATAATGATCATTCTTTTGGGGGTGGATGGAGTAATGAACTAAAACACCGTCTGATAAAAAGACGAAAACAAGAAGAGCATTGAAGAGTTGGAAGTTGAGGCAAAGCAAACCTGGCTGTGTGAGAGTGAGAATTCTGAATCTGATAGTAACCAGCATGATGGCCAAGTTCTTCGACAGAGGTACCGGAAGAGTCATAGAAATTGGGGAATTTCAACCTCCTTTCGACAAGTCTTGGACTAGGCTCCGACAAATTGCCCTCGATTATGTTGACGGATTTTTTGGGGAATAAATTGAGCTCCCTTATGAGATTTTCATGACCAACATCAGAAAATGGTGATAATTTCGCAGAAATAGGGGACACGAAGAATAGAAGACAGAGAATGATCAAGTTTTCCATGTTTGGAACTTCACCTGTTGTGTGTTGACAGAATGACAGGGAGAGGACTCTCTCGCTACTTAAAATTCTACTCCGTATACTCTAAGGGGTCGTTTGGAGTGGGGAATAGGAGATGGGATGGGATTATTTATCCGACTTTCAAATTATTCTCATGTTTGGTAAGTGGGAATTGGGTTTGGGAATAAGGTGGGATATGGGATTTGGGAATTCTATTCCCACATTTTTATTACCTAGTAGGGGCAGTTATTAGGATTAGGGAATAGAATTAGGTAAAATAACATAATTGTCATTACTTAAGTGAGAGATAGAGAGTAGTTTATTAAAGGGTAAAATTGTCAAATAATTTTTTTCCACCTTAATTCCCACCTTAATTCCCACCCTCATCCAGACAAGGGAATGGGATTATTTTCCCAGTTCTCACCTCCTTATCGCTCCCCTATTCCCACCTCTTATCCCTCTAATTCCCATCCCTCAATCCAAACGAGTCATAACTACTTTTACCCATGCAAAAATTGCACCTGGGGTATTATAACACAATTTTATAGTTACTGGTTTTAATTTTAAACTATTTATATACGTACTTACTAATACTATAGTATAAGATGTTGTTACGTACGTCAAATTTACAACAATAGTGATAGTTAGCATTTAGTATAGATTGAGTGTTTGACACACTGGAGTAAACGGGATATATTGTGGACAAATCAATCGTGTTGACCGGGCGATAATATAACCAACGAAGAGATCTCACAGTTGGAGATTCTCTTAGATATCTGCAACAGATGTTGGATTTTTTTTAGAGAAACATGTGGTAACCCTAACTTTTTCGTAAGTCCAAATATGGAAACGATAAAATCTTGGTTTTATCCCTAAGTCCAAATATGGTGATACTATTTTTAACTATACCAAACTAATAGATGTGGTAACCCTATTTTATTTGTAGGTCCAAAGATGGAGATGATAAAAACCTGAGTTTTATCTGTTAGGTCCATTTTTAACTATTACCAAACTAATAGATGCGTATTAAGATTTAAAAAAAATATGTAGGATTCACTATTTTAAACCTCACAAGAGTTGATCCTTTTTAATTTTGCTTTGTCTAATACTATATATTAAAATATAGAACCAATTCTTTCCTAGAATGACACTTGACATTCATTAATTGGATAGAACATAAAAATAACATTAAATATAATTATCGGTTAGGATATGATAATAAATTATTATAGAGTAGTATAATATAGCTAATTTATGGAAAATCTAATATATATATATATAAAAGTGGGATTTTTGAAGAGCCGAGAGAGAGTCCAACAAAAGATAAATACTGAGAGAGTTTAAAAAATGAGAAACACCCCCCCATTTTATTATTAACAACTCAAATGGAAATCCACATAGAGAATCCTTATTTTCGTGAGACTCTTTAATAAATGTATTGCGACATAATCACTTATAACATTACTTATGTGTATCGGAAAATTTCAAAACATATATCATTAGATTTGTTTCGAAATGTATCTCAATTTGAGATCCTTTTACACATTTTTACGATATGCAAAACAATTAAGTTACTCCGTATACATTTAGTAGAGATTTGTTTTTTGAAAAAAATAAAAAAGCTTAAAGAGAGTCCAAAATAAGAGAAATGGTGAGAGTGTCCAAAGAATGAAAGATTCTCCCAACATTTATTAGCCAGACTGCATACTTTCATAAAATTGCAATTTGAAAGATATTTAAATGTGACGTGACATAATTAGTCGTAACTTTCATTTTATATATAAAAAAAATTAATACATATAACTCATTAAACTTGTTTTGAAATTTAATCTAAAATGAGTTTCATTATACATATGTTTGATAGAAATGCATTAATCAGCAGTCATGTAGCGAAAATTGCAAAAATGACTATTCCTAAACTAAACTCAACAAACAAAATATAAACACTACATCTGACTATCGAGGAAACATGTTCAACGTGGAACTTTTGTATAATAAGAATTATCATACACAATATAATATGTGTACCGTGCAACGCACTCATGAAAGATTAAAATGGAATTTAAACATCTGTTCTTTTTTTTGTATAAAAGAGGGATTTTTGAAGAGCATAGAGAAAGTCCATCATTTGAGAAATACTCAAAGAGTTTAGTGTATGGTGAAAGAGCGCAAAAGAAGAGTCAATCATTTAAGAACTAATCAAAGAGTTTAGTGTACGGTGAAAGAGCAAAATGAAGAGTCCATCATTTAAGAATTACTCAAAGAGTTTAGTGTATGGTGAAGGAGCAAAACATGAGATGATAGATTACACAGTTAATTATTAATCATTTACACTATATTATAGAAATACGGTATGATTGATCATACAATTGGTTAGTGTATCAGAAACTTTTGAAACATATATCATTTTATTTGATTTGAAATGAATTTCAATTTGAGATCCATTTATACATTTTCCGATAAGCAATGCATAATGATTACAATCGACTTTATATACTATATCTATTAAAAAAAGGTGTTTTTCAAGAGTATAGATAAAAAATGTTGTTTGTATAATTTAAACATGAACAATCTAGACAACTTTGTATTTTTTTTTTAATTGATCAAGATTTTAAAATACATGTAAGCAGCATCACAACAATTGTTATGAATTATTTTTATTGAAATGATAGCATAATTTGTTATAAACAAAAAAATTATTAAGAATGATATAATATTTGAACCGTGCAACGCACGGGCTTAAAACTAGTACTATATATTAAAATCTGAAACCAAGTCTTTCCTGAAACGCCACTTGCCATTCATTAATTGGATAGAACATAAAAATAGCATTAAATATAATTATCGGTTAGGATATGGTAATAAATTATTATAGAGTAGTATAATATAGCTAATTTATGGAAAATACTATATATTAAAACCGGAAACCAAGTCTTTCCTAGAACGACACTTGACATTCATTAATTGGATAGAACATAAAAATAGCATTAAATATAATTATCATAGAGTAATAAACAATAATTATTATGGTAATTTATTAGAACAAAGATAAGCCATAGTATAGTACGAGTATTAGCTAATTTATGCAAAATAATCATTATCGTATTTATTAGAACAAAGATAAGCCAACATTTTTCTTATAGAATAAGTATAAACAATATAAATATACAGTCCAGGCGTGGCATGGGCATGCAAACTAGTTTAATATATTATTAAAACTTTTTATGTTTCATTTTGGCTTAGGCTTGAATTTTTTATAACTTGACATTTTCTTTGTCTCGGTTGCCACTCTTTTCTCTTAAATACGTTTTTACATATTGTCTTCGTTTTGGAAAAATTCCTTTGTAATTAACATTTAGGTCGATTAACCTGTAGATGGTAGGACATTAATAATTTAATACCAATAAGATAACAATAGTGTCATACACCCGTTCTTAGGCCATGTGCGATTCAACTTATTAAACAGTATTTTCAAATCAAATCAGATTTATTCAAATCAGTTTTATTCAAATCAATTCAAATCAAATCAGAATTATCCAAATAACAATCAATGAATCTAGTCTACTTTTAGTTAATAATTCACCTAAATGCAGTTAATTTATCAATAAATTCAATTTAGATCAAATCAAATCAAGTTTATTCAAATCACATCATATCATTTTAATTCAAATCAAATCAAATCAGGTTAGTAGAATGCAGTCCAATCGTACAGGGCCTTAATTTTATAAACATTTATAGAATAGTTATAGTTCTATGAGCCCTATTGTACATTTAATGGATGCGTAAAATTCTTTCCCTACAAAAGAGTACAAGTAAAACTTTGGCCATGTGCGATTGCACTACATTTTTCTAATCTGATTTGATTTGATTTGAATAGAACTGATTTGATTTGATTTGAACTTAATTAATTGATGAGTTAACTACATTTAGACGAATTAATAACTAGAAGTAGACTAGATTTATTGATTGTTATTTGGATAATTCTGATCTGATTTGATTTGAATTGAATAAAACTGATTTGATTTGAATAAATCTGATCTGATCTGAAAACACTGTTTCATAAATTGAATCGCAAAAGGCTTAAATAAATTGTAGTATTAATCCATTATGAAATTTTAGATTATTGTTTACCATGGCTAAATAGTTTAACTTATAGTAGGTGCTCAATTGCTCACCAAATTGGATTAAGAACTATAATTCTTCGTACCTAAATTTTTATTTTTTTGAAAGAAGTCTTGGCATAGTATATATTGTAATGTTATTAATGGAGGAGTATGATTAATTGTGTTTGTTTATATGAATGGAACATATATTATGATATTATTCTTTTGTTGTTGTTGTTGTTGTTGTTGTTGTTGTTAAATTTATTTAACTCGTAGGTTAGAAGTAATTCAATATACTACAAATAGGATAATGTAGGTTCACGACCCTACTATAACTATAAATCGATTTTCAATGTTGATATGTTATACACATATGTAGTAGGAATCACCCGCTGACCGTTGAACATTAGTAAAATACAAATAGGATAATAGTAATTCCACAAATCTGTGCTAGAGCAAAGGTTTCTTAACTAATAAGCCAATAATATGATTTCTTATAATGGAATTGATTGAAAATTATATACTCCATGTGATCACAACTCTTTTGTTGTTTTAGAGAAATAAAAGCATTTACATGTTATACTTGTGTACTATACATAACAAACTATTAACCCGGTCCCTTTTACGTGTCATATAAAAAACTTACTTCAAGTGGATGCAAATTGGCGAAGTTTTAGGCTCGTGTGTAGTAGTTTACCCTTGAAAAGAATAGATATATCACCACGTGGTCAAATCGAGTTTGCCTTTGTCCGTAGATTAGTTTTAAAAGATGAATAAATTGTCAAAACATGATTATGAACTCTGATATTTACCAACTAAATTCATGAGCAATCACAAACAAAAAAAAAAAAAAAAAACAATCAAATTACGGGTGCAAGTAGCAGTCTAGTAATCTTTCCGTACATAAAATTAGAGCTATTATCTAGTTGGTAACATAAACCAACTTTCTTACTCGCTCTGTATGAAATAATCTAATATTTCATCCCAAAAAAACGATTGCTTAAGATTTTCCCCCAATTAAATCAAAATCATCCCTGAATCATCCTTATATCTTCATCATCTTCAATAATCCAACATCAGTAAAAATTTTAATCAAATTGATTTTTATTGTGAAATTTTTTTAAGGGAACTCTATCAACCAGACTCAATCTTGACAACCCACTTTTACGCATAACATGATGAAAATAAAATGAAATTAAGATGCATTTTAACCATGATATTCTTTGATCAAACTCGTTGACCCAACCCATATTAAGATGAAAGTTAAACAAAATTAAAACAAAAAACAAAAAACTAGGGGACACACAATTAAAGAAATAATAGTTAGATAAGAAGACTTTGTTGATGTCATGCTGAAGAGTTAGCTTACTCTTCAAGCAACTTGTACGGACGCCATTGTTTGAGCTTGCATCCATGGCTAAGCGTGGTCGACCACAAAAAAAAACACTAGGAACAAAATCAGCAAAGAGGAAGGATCATTCTAATACCAAAATCGTTGACATCCATGAAGAATCGGAGGAGGAATCAGAAACCCAGTTGAGCGAACAACACCGAAGCTCGACCCAGCTGGGAGACTCATTGAAAATGCCCTGAATAAGTCTGGTAAGCTAAATTCTGCTATTCCTTCATCTGAGAGAGTGAATATTACTATGAATTCGTCTAAAAATCAGGACAATAGTACTGCAAATCAGGAAGAAAATGTTACTGTTCATGAAAAGTTAGGGGAGGAAATTCCAAGTCAGAAAGCTACATGAAGTAGTGTAGCTGGACCTAAACCTAGCTTGGGTATGAATTTACACTATCACAACTCGAGTGATGCTCCAGATGAGGTGATTATTGAATTGGATGATGTTATTGAGGAGTTGAAATACTGAAAAAATGCACTTATGGGTAATGTCATTGGATCTAGACCTAAAATCAAAGACCTACAGGATTTTGTTGGGAAACATGTTGAAGTGCCAAAAGTAGTCTATTTCCGAAGGGGTTGGTTCATGTTTCGATTTTCAAATGATGAATCTGTGAATGAGGTATTGAGGGGAGGTCCATGGAGAATTATAGGGAATGCTCTGATCCTCAAAAGATGGTCACCTGAAAAATCTCAGGAGCTTGATAGAGTTTCAGTGGTGCCTGTCTGGGTTTTGTTACCTGACTTGGACCCTTGGTTTTGGTCTAGTAATGCTCTCAGCAAAATTGCTAGCAAAACTGGCAAACCTTTACGTGCAAACCATACCACTACACATAAGGAAAAACTCTCTTTTGCCAGGGTTGTGGTGGAAGTAGATGTCTCTAAATCTCTTCCTGAAACATTGATGCTGCACACTCCATTTACTGAGCCAATATGCCAAAAAATAGAGTATGAGTGGGTGCCTTTTTACTGTCAGAGTTGCAAGAAATTGGGTCATCTTGAAGATAAATGCAGACTGAATAAACCAAAGACTAAGCCAGAGAAATCCATCCCAGCGAAGAAGGTTTATAAGGTAAAAGAGATCCCAAAGGAGGTAGAAAAAGAGGTTGCTGAGGCTGACAGATTACAGCAGGAGGAAATTGTCAACATAACTCAAAATGAAGAAGAAACCCCTCCCTCAAAATACCAAGTTGATGAGATGGGTTTTAGAGTTGTTACTAGAAGAAAATCAAAGGGGATGGATGTTACATCAAGAACTCCACCCACAAGCACTAGAAACAGCTATGCAGGTCTGCTTACCATCGGAATTACAAATGCTCAGCTGGAACAGGAGTTTAATGACCTGGTTCAGGAAAAGATAGATTTTATAGGGGATGAGGAGCCTCCAGGCACACCCTCCTCCAATGATTGTAGGAGCCTGGAATATTAGAGGGCTCAATGATGCCCTCAAACAGCAGGAGGTGACGGATCTCCTGTTGTCCAATAAGGTGGATTTGTTTGGGGTTTTAGAAACTAGGGTTAGGGAGAAGAATTTTAATGGAATTGTTAGGAAGAAATTCAGTAGATTCCTTGTTGCAAACAACTACTCCCATCATAGAAATGGTAGGATTTGGATACTTTGGAATCAACAAACAGTCAAGGTGGAGATTAGGGAGGTTGGCAGTCAATGTATTCACTGTAAGGTGCTACATTTCAGGTCAAATAGTAGCATTTGGGTTACTATGGTGTATGGGAGTAATAGTGCTGATGAAAGGAGAGACCTATGGGAGAAGTTGAACTCATTTAGTACAAATGAGCCTTGGCTTTCCTTGGGTGACTTCAATATCATTAGACTTCACTCTGAGAAGATTGGTGGAAACCCTAAAAATGTGAGGGACATGGCTGATTTGAATAGGTGCATCAATCAGAGCAAACTTGATGTCATTGTTGGGCAAGGTTGCCATCTTACTTGGACTAACAGCCGAGATGGTGACACCAGAAGTTGGTGTAAGCTGGATAGAGCTTTAATAAATGATTTATGGATGTCTTGCTTCCCTTCTTCTTTTGCAGACTTCCTACCAGTTGGTGTCTCAGATCATTCTCCTGTTTTGGTCCACATTATTAATCCTCCATCCTAATATCAAGAAATCCTTTAAATATTTGAATTGCTGAGAGGATCATGCAAATTATGGGGATATTGTCAAAAATACTTGGAGAACTCAAGTTTCAGGTTCTCCTATCCACAGGTTTTTCCAAAAGCTGAAAAATGTGAAGCATGGCTTAAGTGAGCTGAATAAAGAACATTTCTCAAACCTAAGCAAGAGAGTTAATGATTGCAAGAAGAGACTTTTGGAAGGTCAAATTGATCTTCAGAATACTCCTCAAGATCAGAGGAAAATAGAGGAGGTCAATAATCTTAAGGAGGAGTACATAAAATTCAAAAAAGCAGAGCTAAGTATGCTCAGTCAGAGGGCTAAAGTCAAGAACATCAATGAAGCTGACTGTAGCTCTAGATATTTCTTTGCTAAAATAGCTGAAAGGAAAAATCAGAGCATCATTGGGCAAATAAAGGACAGGCATGGGCAAATTCATAAAGATCAGAAGGGGATAATTGATGCTTTTCTTGATTACTATCAGATTTTGTTGGGTCAAGATCATAACATAGAGAAGCTAGATTATGATTTTGTGAGAAAAGGAGACACCCTATCAACAGACCACCAGAAGCACTTAATCTCTCCAATCACAACTGAGGAAATCAAAAAAGCAGTGTTTAGCATGGATGCAAATAAAAGTCCAGGGCAAGATGGCTTCTCCCCTTACTTCTTCAAAACAAATTGGGAAAGCATTCAGGATGATTTTATCAAGGCTGTCAAGGAATTTTTCAGAACAGGGGTCATGCCAAAGCAAGCTAATGCTACAATGGTCTCCTTAATCCCTAAAAAGGAGAATGCCAGCCAGGTTACTGATTTCAGACCCATTTTTTGTTGCTCTACATTCTACAAAGCAGTCACTAGGGTCCTTGCTAATAGAATGCAGAGTGTTCTTGCTGATATAATTGGTAAGGAGCAAGCTGCATTTATCAAGGGGAGGAATATATTTGACAATATCATGACTTCTCAAGCTTTGGTGAAAGGCTATGATCAAAAGCACATCTCCCCCAGATGTTTGATAAAAGTTGATATTCAAAAAGCTTTTGATTCTCTTAATTAAGGATTTATTGAGCATATGCTTATTGCAATGAGATTTCCACAGAAATTCATTGGTTGGATCATGGGTTGTGTTACATCTCCTTATTACTCTCTCAAGATCAATGGCAATCATGAAGGTTTCTTCCCAGGGAGGTGTGGAATTAGGCAGGGAGATACCCTTTCTCCTTACTTATTTGTTTTGAGTATGGAAATACTCTCTAGATATCTTAGAGATATGGTTACAACTGCTCAATTTTCTCTTCACCCTAAATGCAATAAAGTTCAGCTAACACATCTGGTATTTGCTGATGATTTGATGATAAATATCAGAGGAGATGTCCCTTCAGCAAGGGCTGTGAATCAATGCCTGGATAAATTTGCAAAGATTTCAGGTTTGAAGGCTAATCAGTCTAAAACTGAAATTTATTTTGGAGGTGTGAAAGCTGAGGTAAAGAGTCAGATCCTGCAGGTTACAGGATTCACAGAGGGCAAATTCCCCTTTAGATATTTTGGCCTCCCCCTTCACACTAGAAAGCTAAAGACAGAACTCTTTCAAATGCTCATGAGTAAGATTAGCAAAGGCATTCAGCATTGGTCTTCAAAACTTCTGTCTTATGCAGGAAGAGTGCAGTTAGGGCTAGCAAACCCGAACCGACCCGCTAAAATTAACCAAAACCCGACCCTATGAAACCCGAAAATATGTGAACCGAAAACCGACTCGACCCAACCCGAAGGTTAACCGCTAGACGCTAAGACCCGATAATAACCGACCCGTAACCGACTCGAAATTGACCCGGTAAAACCCGAGACCCGACTCAACCCGACCCGCAATCGACCCGACCCGAAACAACCCGACCCATAACAGATTGATCCCATAGATGACCCGATAGCACCCGACCCGACAATCATCCGACCCGAAAATAAACCGACCGACAATTATCCGACCCGACAATTATTCGACTTGACAATCAAAATACGTTTTCTTTTTGATGGTTATTATTAATATTATCTTGAAACCTGAACATCGTGGATGATGGTGAAACACCTCCCTCTAATGGAGCTCTTAATACATTAATTAAATGATCAAATGTGCTTAATGTGAAGATCCAACACATTTAGGTCAAACACTAAGAGACATTAGAATTAAGTCAAATAACAAAAGAGAATCAATAAAGCAAACTGCCATCCAAAAGACAACACCCACGAGTCCACGCAAATCAACAAGGCAACAGCAAAAGGGCAAGATCATCACAACAAAGATGCGACTAATCCAATCCAGCCACACCAACGATCCGACACAAGCAACCTAGACCTGCACAATACAATCTCAATCCCATTATACACTCATTGGACTAATAAATCTACCAAGTCGATCAAAATCTTCCGTTATCAATGGAAGGTGGAATATGAATACAAGAGGCATAACCACAATCTACATAACCAAACACAACATGCACCAAAACAAACCACAAATCCAATAAAAAAATGCACGAATCATTTGATTGAAAGAATCATTTGATTTCATATTCTTGCTATAATAACTTACCAAACATACAACGAATATATCAGTAAACAAAAATCAAGAAGTAACAAAAGAAAGAAGAAGAAGAAAGAAGTAACAAAAGAAAGAAGAAGAAGTAAACAAATACCCCCAATTCAATTTTTGCCCAAATCGATTTCCCAGAAGGAAAAATCCCCAATTCAATTTTTAGGGTTCCAGACATGCCAAAAGAAAGAAGAAGAAGATTAACAAAAAGCACACACCTTATTCGGAGCTCCGGGAGAATAATTGTCGGCAGATGGAGATGGTGAGGAGAGAGGAATTTTTTTGTATTTGACGTGAGGGAGGAAGAGATCAGTGAGCAGCAAAAGAGGAAAGTGAAAAGATATTTTGGTATTTTTTTTTTCCTTTTCTCTTTCTTTAATTTTTTGTGGCCTAAAATAAAAGTTGTATGTTTTTAGCGCCAATAATGAAAGTTTTAGTGCCATAAATGAATGTAGTTTTGCGCCAAGATGAATGTAGTTTTGCGCTATGATGAATGTTAGTTTGGCGCCATGATGAACGTTTTCGATGATATTGGCGCAACTCATACTTAATTAATTTTATTTAGCGATCAATTTTAATTCTTAATCATTTAATATTACATGTTAATGCAATATTAGTTCAGCTCACAAACATAACATGATTAACGATATTCATTAATCTGTTTACATTTAATCAATCGGTAAATAAAATGAAATATGTTACAAATGTAATAGTAGCTCATTCGAGAAGTTCATTACATACTGTAATCTCTTTGTATTTAATATTCAGTTTATTTTGCTAACCCACCTGATCCTATTAGAAGTCTAAAACTGTAAAAAGTGATCGAGGGGAGATAAAGTTTAGAGGAAGTACAGTGATAGAGGGAGACGATTGAGAACATCATAGATATCATTGAATCTCAATAGGTAGTATAGTATTGTAGTAGTCTCTCGATAAACGATATTAAAGGCCGACGGTTCAAAATTGAGAATATAATTAAAATTTTGTATTGAATGCAATTTCAAATAAGATCATCTGAGAATAATTTATTATATTGATAGGTAAACATCAATATATGAATTTCGGAATCTTTAATAGTTCATTGAATATAAACTCGAAAACTCCATCCTTGCCCATGTAATAAGAAGTGTGTATACATTAATCGGTTAATCAAAGTTCCAAAAAACTTTACGAAGCAATAAAGTTACATAGGAATATTATTGGGAATAAAACAAAATAAATTGGTTCAATGCCCAAATAAATAATTAAATATTTAGTTATTTCCTTACTTGGTAAACTCTACCATGTAGAGTTTGTTTTAAAATGTAGAGGATCCACACCCGTTTCCTTGTCTTTACTAGATTTTATTTATTATTTTCTTTCTCTCATAAAGTCACAAAAATATTATTACCTCGTCTGCTCATCTTCACCTTTTCTCTGTCATTTTTTTTAATTAGCCTCCTACAAATGTTTATTTTTTAATAAGATTTCTTTCACTTGAAATTTAAAAATTATAAATCTTCAGGTTATATCGGATCGGATATGGATAAATTAAAATGACCTAAACCTCAAATAAATAAGCAATAAACCGACCAAAACTCGGTTTGACCCGCAATCTCAAATGACCCGACCCAACCCGATTATGAGTTATGACCCGCCTAGATCCGTTTGCGACCTGCCTGAAGTTGACCCGAACCCGAAGCCAACCCGATCAAAACCGGCCCGAACCCGGTGAAACCCGACAAAAAACCAACCCGAATTTGACCCGACCCGAACCCGAACCCGAACCCGAATCGACCCGAGTCTAACCCGAAATAAACCCGGCCCGAGAAAAACCCGGCGCAACCCGACGTGAAACCGACCTGGACTACAATTGACCTGAGTCTGACCCGACCTGATACAACCCGACCCGATATAACCCGACCCATAACCGACCCGATGACCCGTTTGCCAGCCCTAAGTGGAGCTAATTAATGCTGTAATTTTTGGTCTGGATAATTTCTGGTGTGCCAGCATTTTGCTCCCAAAGAGTGTGATTAAGAAAATTAACAAAGCTTGTAAAGATTTTTTGTGGAACATTGATGAAGGGCAAAGGAAAATGAGCTTCAAAAGCTGGGAGAGTTCTTGTAAACCTAGAGATGAAGCAGACTTCAATATCAAGGAAATCCTATCTTGGAATAAGGCTCTAATGTGTAAGAGGATTTTAGTAGTACTACAGGACCAAGCAAGGTAGCATCTGGTTAGACTGGGTAAAGGCTTATTGCATTAAAAGAGGGAATTTCTGAGAAGTTAAGAGCAAGCAAAGTAGTTCAGAAAGCTGGAAGGGTATTATGCTAATCAGGGATGAAATTCTCAGGAGGGAAGGTGATGAGGAAGCTGCCTGTCGACTCATAACTAGCTGGCATTCGGGTGGAAAGTTCAATATGATTACTTCAGAACTCCTTCCCCAAAGGTGAGATGGAGCAAGGCTGCTTGGGATTCTATTATAATGCCTAAGCATGGGTTTATGACAAGCCTAGCAGCCCAAAATAAGCTGGCTACTATTGACAATATCAGAAGGAGAGGAATACCAATCATAAATAGATGTATTCTCTGCAAAAAAGCTGAAGAAACCCATAGCCATCTCTTCTTCAAATGTGAATTCTCTGGAAAAATCTGGCAGAGCATTCTAGTTTGGTTAAAAAAGCAGAGTAGAAGCTGGAGATTGAAGCATGAACTCGACTGGTTGGCAAAGCACAAAAATCGGAAGAATTGGAGGATCAAATGTGCTAAATGCAGTATTGCTGCTACTGTCTACTGCATTTGGAGGGAAATAAATCAGAGAATCTTTATGAATTCTCAACAGGATAGCAAGGGGATAGTTCTTTGTATTAAATATTTAGTTTGTGTTAGAATTTTCAGTTGGCTCAAGAATGTCGGAATTGAGGAAGTAGTAGATGGTTTAAACACTACTTAGTTTATCTTTTTAGTGGTTTCTATATTTGTAAGATCTCATTTTTATTCCCTATATGGAAGAATAAAATCCTAACTTCTTACAAAAAAAAAAAAAAAAAAAAAAAAATTAAATGCATTTTGACCAAACCATGATATTCTTGGATCAAATTCATTGACCAAATTTCACTTATTCTAAAATGACAGTAAAACGAAATCAAGAAGAAAAATATGGAGTATAATTCATTTGATGAATTAAAAACTAATTTAGTTTCATCTAACGCGCTTTTGTGTGTTATGAGCCTATTTTTTATGACACAATACCCATATTAACTCGCACCCGTTTCAAGTCTCATATGTTTAGTTTTATCTATTTGGCTCGCTTTTATGTGAAACCCCTTTTTATCATGATTGATACTGACTCGCATTTGTTTTGATGCTAGTAAAAAACTAATTTAGTTGTATCTAACTATCTAACACCCTTTTATATCACGAACCCGCTTTTTATGACGCATGATCCATATTGACTCAATCCCGTTTCGAATCCTATATGTTTATGTTTATTTATTTGGCTTGCTTTATGTGCCATAAAGCAACCTTTTATTACACATGACTGCTATTGACTCTCGTATGTTTAGTTTTAGTTATATTTTCTACGCTTGTCAAATTTTACACGACCCGTAGACCCAATTTGACCCTTAATTAATATAAGACATAAAAATTACTCTCTAATTTTTTATTGCACAAAAAAAAAAAAAATGATTATTTTCTAATTTGATATAATGGAATATATGCTAACTATATGTTGCAATTTCGTCCGGTCAAAATTGAAGAAATGATCAAATTTTCTTTCGAAATAACTTAGTGTAGAAGACTCCCTCCATCCCATCTCAAACACCCCATATTCGATTTTGAGACGTCCTACCTCAAACATCCCATCTATTTTGGGACATATTTTTCTCTTCTACTTTTATTAAATTATCACATTCTCTCTCACATTATCTCTACTACTTTTATTAATCCCCACATTCTCTCTCCTCTTTTTTCCTAATATTACCCCACTCAACTTATTACATCAATTTTTATTATTTCACTACAAAAAACGTCTAGGGCCTCTGAGCTGGGACGGAGGGAGTATATGGTTGTACAAATTACGGGTCGAAATCTTTGCTTTTTAATTTGGACGAAATACTAGGGATTAATGTCCTTTATATATAATTATTATTATTTTTTTTTTTCCTAAAATGTAATTTGTATTACTTCAAAAGTGATACATAGGACACCGGGGCATACACCTGCAAAAATTACAAGCCAGATTCAATCAATTCTAGACTCCCTTCTCGACTCCAAGGCTCCAATTAAGCAAGATTAATCTCACTTAACCAGTCCCTGTCTTTAGTCGACATATTCTTACAAGTGCTCCTAAGTCTAATCTTAACATTATCATACACTAAATTACCAAGAACCCTCGGAGTAAGCATTGTATTCTCCAGTCTACTTCTATTCCTATTCATCCAGATTTGATGAATGAGCCCACACAAGATAGCAGCTGCCACCTGCTTCTGAATTCGGGTTCTAAACCTTTTACTAGCACACCAATTCATAGCATCTCTGTCCGGATAGTCAATCCCACACCTCTGTTTGATATCCTCCAGGCATAGCTTACTATACACACATTGGAAGAATAAATGCTCATGGTTCTCTACTTGCTGATGACACAAAGGGCATGCTTCATCATCACATATACCAATCTTCTTAAGTCTCTCTTTTACCTGCAATCTTTTCCTCTGCGCCAACCAAGTGATAAAGGAAGTTTTTGGGATGCAATGTCTGTTCCAGATTAATTTACCCCATATCATTTTAGGGTAAATCTCTCTGAGCCATTCATATCCATCAGCCACTGTGTACCCTCCCTTATTCCAAGCTCCTTTGCTGAATTCCTGGCAAACTCTCTCCTTAATCTTGCAGATTCTCCTCCAATGCCAACTGCTGTTAATAGAGGGAGAATAATCCTCCCACTTACTATCTTTTATGTATACAACATGAACCCATCTAATCCAAAGGGTGTCAGGCTTGTAGAAGAGCCAAGCCACACATTTCCCTATACAGCCAGTGTTCCAGTTAATTATGTCTCTAATTCCCAACCCACCAGCCTCTTTTGGAATGCAGACATCTTCCCAAGCAACCAAAGGACTCCTTTTCATATGTTCCATTCCATCCTAGAGGTAGTTCCTACAAGCAACATTTATTTTCTTCAACACTGTTTTTGGGAGAATAAAAACTCTAACCCAATAACTATGCAAATTAGCTAGAACAACTTGGACTAAGGTCAATCTCCCAGCATAAGACAATTTCCTAGCCCCAAAAGCCCTTATTCGGCTGACAATCCTCTCTGTTAGGATATTACAATCCAAGACTGAGATTTTGCCTGTTGTTGTGGGTACTCCAAGATACCTAAAAGGAAGAGAGCCCTCTCTAAACCCTGACAATTACAAAATCTCTGTTCTCACACTTGTGCTCACCCCAGCAAAGTAGATTTCTGACTTCATGTTGTTCGAGCAAAGTCCTGTGGCTTGAGAGAATGTAGCGAATCCCCTAAGCATCAGCAGAACTGATTTCACTTCTCCCTTACTGAATAGCAATAAGTCATCGGCGAAGCAGAGGTGATTTATCCTTGTTTTGCTGCACATAGGAAGGAACCTAAAATCTTTCCTGTCTGCCACCACCCTCAGCACCCTGGACAGGTATTCCATGCAAAGAGTAAAAATCAAGGGAGATAGGGGATCTCCCTGTCTCAATCCTCTCTTTCCTTGAAAATACCCAAAGTGAGTACCATTCACTGCCAAAGTGTAAGCAGGGGTGGTTACACACTCCATAATCCAGTTTATCATTTGTTCAGGAAATTTTAGAGCTTTCAGCATCTGTTGAACAAAATTCCACTCTACAGTGTCATAAGCTTTCCTCAAATCTATTTTCATCAAACATCTCGGAGATATGGTCCTTCTATTATATTTCCTGATTAGGTCTTGGCACACCATTATGTTTTCCACTATATCCCTCCCTTGCACAAAAGCTCCTTGATTTTGGCTAATTAATTCAGGCAGGTGAGCTCCAATTCTTTCACATATAACTTTGGAAATGCTTTTGTAAATGGTATTACAACATGCTATAGGTCTGTATTCTGTGACACTTCTAGGGTGAGTGACTTTAGGGACCAATGTCACCATTGTGTTATTAATCTGCTTTAACAGCCTTCCCTTTTTGAAGAACTCACCTACAGCCTCACAAATCTGCCCTCCCACAATATTCCAATTGTCTTTATAGAACTGGCTTGTATAGCTATCCGGGCCAGGGCTTTTAGTGCCAGGGATTGAGAACATGGCTTTCTGGATCTCTTCTTTTGTTATTTCTTTGACCATGCTCTTTGCCATCTCATCAGATACCACTACCCCTTTTCTCACTGTATTGATGTGCACAGGCCTAGTTTCTGCAGATTTTCCAAGCAAGTCTAGATAAAATGTAAGGAAAGCTCCTTGAATTCCCTCATCAGTAGTGTGCAGTTTCCCATCCACATCTAGGATTTGGTTTATGCTGTTTCTAGTTCTCCTAGTTTTAATAGAGCAGTGAAAGTAAGCCGAGTTTTCATATCCCTCCTTAATCCATTGAGCTTTACTTTTCTGTCTAAGGAAACTATTACTTGCTTTTTGCAGATACATATACTTCTCTGCTTCCCTCCTTTCCTTTTCTTTTAGATCATCATTATTTGGATCTTCTTGCAAGGTTGTCTGGGCATCAAAAAGGTCTTGTTGAGCCTGGCAGGCAGCTGCTTCAACATTTGAAAACTTCTTTTTGTTAAGATCCTTCAGAGGTTTTTTCAGTAATTTCTGCTTCCTTACAACTTGATACATTAAGGACCCCCTAATCTCTTTATTCCACCCTTCCATGATTACCTCCTTATACCTATCAGCCATGCTTCACATATTGAAATATCTGAAAATTTTCTTCCGATCCCCGTCCTCCTAGCTTTATCCATCTGAATAATACAAGGGGAGTGATCAAAGAGCCCTTCCCGGTGGAACATTGCTTTGCTCTCTGGGAAATTAAGCAGCCAATCATCATTGATTATAGCTCTGTCTATTTTAGAGAACACTCTCTTATCATTTTCCTGCTTGTTATTCCAAGTAAACACACATCCATCTGCCACTAAATCCTCCATCCCACAATGCTGCACACACTTTTGGAATTCTCTGTATTCAACTAGGCTCACTTTACTGCCAATTCTCTCTTCTTTGTGTAGAACATTATTGAAATCCCCCATCCATATCCAAGGTCATGTCAAAGTCCTATGGATATCCTTCAGATCCTCCCATAGACTTTCCCTATCCTTAATGTTATTGAATCCATACACCAAGGATAGCGAATTTTTTTTATTTGATCCTACATCCTGAATTTCACTGTGAATCAATTGTGCAGTTACTCTAAGTATTTGCACATTATATTTATTCGGGTTCCAACAGATCCAGATTCTACGCCCTGCATGGCAACTATTGTTGGTACAAATACTCCATCCCTCACAAATATTAAGATGAATCCTAGCTAGGGCACTAGGTTTCACCTTGGTTTCCAGAAGCCCAAAAAGTCCCACTTGTTGCATCAACATGAATCTCTTTATCTCAGCTTGTTTTGTGGTGCTATTTAGGCCTCTGATATTCCAAAATCCTACGTCATCCATGATCAATATGATCATAATTGACACTCCCAGTTTCTGCACCAATGCCTCCTGCATTTCCCAATCTGACCATATTTGCATATGATATACTACTCCCACTAATCCCATTATCTATGCTATTTCCATTCCCACTTTGATATAGAATTAATTGCCTTTGAGCCTGCCTCCCAGTACTGGTTGCTGGTGGTATAGTAACCTAGTTAACTGGAGTAGAAAAAGTCTCTGCAGCTTTTTCCTGAGGGTTCTGATTTGCTTGAACTGGTTTAGGTCTCCAAACTTTCCTAGTTTTTACACCAGGCTTAGTTTTCCTCTTACATTGACTTCTCATCATGCCCAATTCCTTTGCATATTTTGCATATTTCAGGTTTCCACTCATACTCCACCATTTGTTTTATATTCTTACCCTTCTCATCGGTGAAGTCCAACATTGTAGGGAATGATTGTCCAACCTCAACCTCCACCAGTACTCTAGCAAATCCAAGTCTGCTTCTATCTACCGTGGCTGCATCACAATGGACATACTTCCCAACCATGCCAGCAATCTTTGCAATACATGTAGGTGACCAAAACTTAAGTTCAAGCCCAATTAATTTAATCCATATAGGGACTCTCTTCACTAGACCTTTGCTCAATTCCATGTCCTCAGACCAGGGTTGAACAATTAGAGGCTTATTGTCAAATAGATGAAACCCAGATTTCAAAACCTTGTCCCTATCTTCTATCATCTTAAATCTAACAACATAGACCCCATTAGGTAGCACAGAGACCTTATCTAGACCCTTATTCCCCCAAATTCGATTGAAATATCCCTGCATCACATCCAATGGCGGGTTCGCCCCTAACACATAGCATACCACAGAGGATTTCCAATAATTCACCCCTTCATTGACATCCTCAATGCTTAAAGTTAATTTTGGAGGAGAATTAGCAGTATTACCTGTCTTACTTGCAGTAAAGTTCGAATCTTTACCTCGACCCTATTTCCGTACAGTTTGCTAACCTTCTTCTCCATTCTGTTCTGCTTCTTGTTCTTCATGGTTTGGCTCTTCAGTTACACTTCCTCCTTCAACATCATCATCTTGAGACTCAATATCAGACAGCTCAAGTGCAGGTATTCCCTGTATCTCTCCTATTTTCCTGAATCTTGTAGCATCGGACGTTGATGGTGCAGTCTTTTTGTGTTTATTTTTACTCTTCTTATTCCTTGAACCTTGATTTGTCTTGTGTGATTTTGATCTGGCCATAGTCAGGTCTATCAGCTGAAGAAAAATCAAAGCTTTCCAGAATAATTTTGCTTACCTAATTGAAGGTTCTAGAGACTCTCTCTCTAGCTTTCTCTCTCATCATTTCTTTTTTAGATTTTATTTTTATAATTTTGTTAATTAAAAAATCAACAAAATCAATTGCCTTAGTGGTTGAAGTGTTACAATATACTCCATAACTTTGAGGTCACAGGTTCAAGCCGTCATAGCCTTATTTTTACAAAAGTGATAATATGGCAGGTGATGAGGTGACGATGACGTGCAAAATTGCACGGGATGTTATACAAAAAATTTAAGACTACCCGATTTTCAATTTCAATTCACTAATAAATGAAGGATTTCCATATATAGGTTAGAAAATCGATTTTTCAACGATTATGATGATCATAGTTTATAAGAAGTTTAACCCACCGAAGTATACGTGTAGTAATAAACCTCCTAACAACACATTTTTTCCTGACCAATATTAGAACAACTTACCTTCCATATTGGCCTGACGAAAAATAAACAATTTCGACAATCAAAACTAATTATTTCTTCATATTAATTATTCCCTCCGTTCCAGCAAGATGTTGGATTGTTCCATTTTGGAGTGTTTCAGTGAGATGTTGGTCTTGTTTTAAATGGGGGGTTTTGAGTTTGTGATATTACTATATTGTCCTCACGTCTTCTACCCCACCTTTTATTGGTTTTTGGGGGATTTTTTTCTCTCTTTCCTCTCTCCCAACTCTACCCGACATTCTATTGTTTTTTGGTCCAAAAGCAAAGTCCAACATCCCATTGGAACGAAGGGAGTAAACTCCTGAAAAGATAAGAAAATATATTTAATTAACAACAAATGGAAGATGAACCTCAAATTTCCTTTTAATATACCATTAAAAAAAAAGACAAAGGTTTATTCGCACTCATAGGTTTCCTCAGTCCTCACCATTGTTCCTTCTACATTCTTTTCCAAAGTTCTCCCCTTACAATTTCATCAGAGAGTAACGACAATTGTAGTTGCATCTCGGCAATTCTTTACCCGTGCAAAATTGCACGACATGTTATATACGTGGTAATAACTCTATTTTTAATCTTAGGCCTATGAATGGTGATACAATTTTTTACTTTTGCGTACCCAACTAATAAATGCACATTAAAATTAAAATAAAATAAAAATAAGACCCGCAAAGTTAAATATCACAAAAGTTGATCCCATTTGACATCGCTCGCTTTTGTTTGTCATAAACCCGTTTTATTTTTTTTTACTTGTGACCCGTGTTAACCCACATATTATTTAATTTCAAATCGGTCCGACCCGTTGATCAAATTTGACTCCTAATCAACACAAACCACTCTAAATTTAAAGCAAACCCTTTTGTTCGTATTTGACATGACTCGTTTACAGGTCTAGACAACTCAGTTTTCGTATAGCATTTCAAAATCTCAGTTTTAGTATGGTAAACCTACAATTATATTATTATATATTATTAGGTAGGATCTCGTGCTCTGCACAATCGGTGTGTAAATTTTTTTAAAGTTTATTCCGTATTTTTTTTTTTTTTGTAATGATCAATATATTATAGATAAAAGGGGAAAAATAATCCCCAAACCATTACAAAAACCTGCTAGTCTATACGTAGAGAAGCACAAGACACCCCTCAAAGCATAGTAGCAAGATAGTCCTCCTTCAAACCAGAATTTAGGTACATCATTCTAACTACAACAATGTAACTAATCTTATGAATCATCTCCTCTATGCTCCTCTTTTTATCTCTGAAAATTCTACTATTTCTTTCAATCCAAATCTCATAGATTGTTGATGTGGCGTAAATGTGGTGTGTTAATTCGGTTGATTTAGCTGCCTTAGTGTCTATTTAGGCATGGTTTTATCGTGATTCGTAGACCACACCACTCGAAGTATTTTTGGAGATTATTCGTTGGTTTTACGAGTTTTTGGTGGCCTTAGACCCTTTTGGTGAGTCTTGGACAATACTAGGGGATCAAGCTACGAGTTGGAGCAAGATTCGAGTAGAAGATCGCTTGACCTAACTTCGAGAACCACACACCATCACCTCCAACTTCATTGGATCATAACTCTCTAACCAGAAGATATTTTGTAGAAATTCCAATTCGAGAGGAAATTTCATCGTCTTAGCTTTCCAACGATATATTAGGAACTCAAAATGAAGTTCGGAGGTGAGAGTTATGCCCGTTCGAAGATCGCCCTGCGCACAGTCCCTCGACTCGAGGATCAATAAACTCGACTCAAGGACATATTCTCTACTCGAGGATTATTCCCCTCGAGTCGAGAAGAGTTGACAGGACGGGTATTTGAAAAACAATATTATCGACTCGAGAGTGGGTATCCTCGAGTCGAGAATTTCCTCGCTCGACTCGAGGAGGGTGTTCCTCGAGTCGATGATTCCGTCGCTCGACTCGAGGATTCCTATTCTCGAGTCGAGGAAGCTAGCTTCTGGGAAGTTTTCCTTAGGCTTTCGACGGTTTTTTTTTTTTTTTTTTTTTTTTTTTTTTTTTTTTTGTCTAAGAAATATCTAATTCGTCTTGTAGTATCATTTGTACTTGTCTTGAATAAGAGTGGCATGAACCCCTCCCTAGTTTTTATCACCATCCATAATATTTTCAAGTAGTTTTCATATTCTAGAGAGAGAATTAAGGAGAGATTAATATTTTTGTTATGAATTTCATCCCAAAAATTGTTGTAATTATTTTCATGGAAGGCAAATCCCTTCTAGATCCTTGGTGTAATCGAATTCTTCATCCTATGTTTTAGTGAGTATTTTCCTCTCTTATTTGCCTTTAATCTTATTATAATTAATTTCTTGTGCTTTAATTGCTTGATTTACCTTTATTTTATCTAATTGGTTGATTGGATTGAATTGAGTATTTCCTTTGCTTGGTTAATTGTTGATGGTCATTGATTTTTAACCCTAAAGGAAGCAACTTTCGCTTGGTTAGTGTCGCGGTTGCGGCTAATTAGTGATTGGGGAATTAATTAGGCAACTAATAGATTAGATTTGATTAGTGTCGCGGTTGCGGCTAATTATATACTAATTTGGGTTGTTCTTAATCCTTTATTAGTCATTGTTCTTCATGCCTTTGGTTGTGATTTGGTTGAGTGGTCACTAGACAAATTAGGACTAAAAGGAGGGGAATTTGGTAGCGGTTGCTCAACTTGCCCATAAAAGAGGATTAATTGGTTAAAACCGGGATTATTAATGAGTTGGTAATATTAGAGAGAGGTAAACCTTACTACACTAGGGTGTTAGAAGAGATTATCACCGAGGGTCGCTTTAATCAACTTAATATTTCGTTTATTTCGCTTTAATCCACAAGTCATGTACAGCAACTTCGAGCCATTACAAGATGGCTACTGTGCTGCAAGAAAATCGTCTCTTTCTACCAGGTATGAGCATGATTTATGCTTCAATCTACCTAGATTTGATGGTAAAGGGGATGAGAATGAATTTGTAAATTGGTTGTGCAAAGTGAAAGTGATTCTGAGCAAGATGAAGATTGACAACTGTTTTAAAGTTAAATTGGTTGTATCTTGTTTTAGAAAAAAAGCTGAAAAGTGGTGGAATGAATTAAAAGATTTGAGGAAATTTAAGGGCAAATCAAAGATCAGAAATTGGAGCAAAATTAAACAAGTTATGAAAAGAAAATTTCTGACATTACCTTATTGTTGTGCCTAAAAGACACCAAACGAGTCTAGCGAAAATTCGGCAGCAATTCGACGCAAATCGACTAAACCAAATCAAAACGAAATTCAACAAAGGCAAACAACCAACACTAAGAATTAAGTGGAAAACCCTCCAATTCGAAGGGAAAAACCATTGGGCACCAATAATCGATTTCACTATCCAATATAGCAAGATTACAAGGTTCAAAGTCTCAAGTTATGCCCCTAACTCTAAACAATAAAATCCGAGCTACAAATTGTATCGATCGGATCACTACTACTTGATTATCCTAATCAATTGTAGTACCAAAGAATCCAAAGGAATGATACTAAATACCTGTAGCCGCGATACGAATAGAGAATACACCTTCAATCAGCTCCACCTTAGCCAATCTGATGATGACTTCAAAAGGCAGGAAATCTCTGTCTCTTTCTTTCTGATTTTCGGAAGAACACTCTTTCTCACTGATGTTTTGTGTTTGTGTGTGTTTTTGTTTGTTTCTCTCTCTCTGATTTTCGGAAGAACACTCTTCCTCACTGATGTTTTGTGTTTGTGTGTGTGTGTTTTTTTTTTGTTTCTGGGTTCTGTCCTCTTGCCTTTCTTCTGTCGAAAGCCCCAGGCAAAAAATAGCCCCTTATCCTCTTTTTGGTCAAAGACAAAAGTAAGCCCCCTGACTCACATAAAACACACGCACAACTTTTTCATTTTTTTTTTCTTTTCTGTTTTTCTTTTTTCTTTTCATTTTCTTTTTGATGAACAAATAGAAAAATTAATAAAAACAATAATAAAGAATTGGGGTTGGACCCCACTCTAACAATCTCCCCCTCCAACCCGATTCGGAGGAGATACGTCTCCTACAACTCACTTGGAGACGATCCCGGCCAACTTGCAAAAACTTGCGAACTTGTGGCCGGGTAAGACCTTAGTCAACATATCAGCAAGGTTCTTGTCGGTGTGGATCTTTAACAACTTCAAAAGCTCATCCTCGATGACCTCTCTCAACCAATGGTAACGGACATCAATGTGTTTTGTTCGAGCATGATACATGGTATTCTTGCTCAAATCAATAGCATTTTGGCTATCACAATGTACAATGTACACCTCTTGGTCCAAACCTAACTCTAGGAGAAACCGTTTAAGCCACAACATCTCTTTACTAGCTTCAACGGCGGCAATATATTCAGTCTCAGTGGTAGACAAAGCTACACACTTTTGAAGCTTAGATTGCCAAGATATGGCTCCCCCCGCAAACATGAACAAGTAAGCCGAGGTGGATTTTCTACCATCAATATCACCCGCCATATCCGCATCAGTGTATCCTAAAAGTATAGGATCAGATTTTCCAAAACATAAACACATTTTCGATGTTCCCCTCAAATATTTAAGAATCCACTTCACCGCCTCCCAATGAGTTTTTCCGGGATTAGACAAGAACCGACTCACCACTCCAACTGCATGTGCAGTATCAGGTCGTGTACAGACCATTGCATACATCGAGAACCAACGGCATAGGAGTATGGTATGGAAGACATACCTTCTTTCTCTTCATCACTAGTCGGGCAATCTTCTTTTGTCAACCTAAAATGACTCACTGGCTTAGTGCTCTTCATATTGAACCTTTCAAGTACACGTTCAATATAGCGTTCTTGTGAAACCCATAACTTACCAGCTTTCCGATCTCGTATGATTTGCATGCCTAAAATCTGTTTGGCAGGGCCTAAATTCTTCATATCAAAAGACTTAGACAAGTCTTCTTTAAGGCTGCTAATCATATCTTGATTCTGCCCCACAATGAGCATATCATCAACATAAAGGAGGAGAATAATGAAGTTACCATCCGGGAACAGCCTAAAATACACACAAGGATCAGCCTCTGTCCGCGTATAATATGACTCGTCATAAATGCATCGAACTTCTTATACCACTGCCTTGGTGCTTGTTTAAGCCCGTAAAGGCTCTTCTTCAATTTGCACACTAAGTGCTCTTTCCCTTTCACTTCAAATCTCTCCGCCTGCTCCATATAAATCTCCTCGTGCAAGTCACCGTGTAAGAAAGCGGTCTTCACATCAAGTTGTTCGATTTCAAGGTTCAAGTTAGCGGCTAAGCCTAACACGACTCGTATCGAAGTCATCTTCACAACCGGTGAGAAAATCTCATTGAAATTGATACCCTTCTTTTGATTACAACCTTTCACCACCAATCTCGCCTTATGCCTCACTAGATTATCACCGTCTTTCTTCAACTTGAATAACCACTTGTTTCTCAACACTTTTCTGTCTTTTGGAAGCTTCACCAAGTCATATGTATCATTTTTCATCAAAGAGTTCATCTCATCTTCCATTGCGGCATTCCACTCATTGTTATCGGATAGTGACTACACTTCTTGATAAGTTTCAGGCTCCCCCTCTTCAGTAAGGAGGATGTACTCATCACTTGAGTACCAATTTGATTGTCTACGCTCACAAGTTGATCGCCTAAGCTCCTGATCAGCCCCTGTGGGATGAATAACGGGCTGCTCCCCCTGCTCTACAGCCCCTTCTTCTTCATCCTCTTGTGTCTCTTCATTGTTACCTGACACTTGTGGATTATCTTCTTCAAAGATAGCATCTCTACCTTCATTTTCACCATCACCTGCAATATGATCAACAATAGGGATAGAAATAGGTGTTAAGTCGGAAGTAGTATATGTGTCGACATACTTTTCAACTAGCATGTCAGAGCCCATCTCTTGCTCACGAAAGACCACATCTCTACTTTTGACCACTTTTCTCCTCTCCTGATCCCATAGCCTATAGCCATACTCCTCATCTCCATAACCCATAAAAATGCAAGGAGTAGCTTTGCTATCAACCTTTAACCTCTTCTCTTTCGGCACTAGCATAAAAGCCTTACAACCAAACACTCTCAAATGAGAATAAGAGGATCACGTCCGGACCAAACCTTCTCCGGAATGTCCAAACCAAGCGGAACAGAAGGCGAACGATTGATCAAATACACTGCACTATTGACAGCTTCACCCCAAAACCTTTTTGGAAGGTTTCCATCCTTAACATGCATCTCACTTTCTCGACAATGGTACGATTCATCCTCTCCGCCACACCATTGTGTTGTGGAGTGCCCGGCTCAGTCTTCTCATGTCGAATCCCATGCTTGGAGCAGTAACTTTAGAACTCATTTGAGGTATATTCACCTCCATTGTCACTACGGAGACATTTCAACTTTTTCTCTGTCTCCCTCTCCACAATAGCATGAAATTTCTGAAAAATTTCAAAGACTTCGCTTTTATGCTTCATAAGATGAACCCATGTCTTACGTGTATGGTTATCAATGAAAGTCACAAAATATAAATGACCCCCTGCCGATTCCACTTCAATTGGACCACACACATCAGTGTGCACTAGGGCCAGCTTGCTTTCTTTCCGTTTTGATCGTTTTCGAAAACAAACACGGTGATGCTTACCTAGTACACAATGATCACAAGGATTAAGAGATATACTCTTATCGGCCGGAATAAGAGATCTCTCTGCCAAGATCTTTATTCCCTTTTCACTCATATGCCCGAGTCTCCTATGCCACAAATTTGGTGAGGAGACTTCTTCAACGGCATTGATTTCACCACCACACACTCTCATGTGTGTCTTGTAAAGAGTGCAACACAATTCTCCACGAGCAACAAGCATCAACCCTTTGGTCATCTTCCACTTTCCACTATCGAAAGTGTGATGAAAGCCCTCTTGATCAAGGACAGTGGCGGATAGCAAGTTAAGACGTAAGTCGGGTATATGACGCACATTCTTCAAAGTAATCGTGCATCCGACGTTTGTCTCCACCCGGACATCACCAATACCAACTATGCTCGCTGAAGAACTATTTCCCATTTTCACACTACCAAAATCACCCGTTCGATAGTTTGAGAAATATTCACTCTCCGGAGCACAATGAAAAGAAGCCCCCGTATCAATAAGCCACTCACTGTTGGAATTAGTGATATGAGAACAGTCACTTGTAGCACAAATTAAAGTGACTGGCTCATCACTTGCAATTGCGGCCGTACCCACATTATCTGCCTTTTTCATCTGCTTGCCATTCTTTAGATCCTTTTTCCGAACCCAACAAAAGTTCTGAACATGTCTTGGCTTATCACAATAATGACAAATAATATTGGCCTTGTGATGCTGAGACTTAGAACGGCCCTTGGACTTGCCACGGTTCTTTGGACCCTTACTTTTGCCCCTGCCCCTACTCTCCATAACAAGGGCCTGAGCATTATCAGAACCCATCTCCTTCCTCCTCATTTCTTCGTTGAACATACTATCTTTAATCATATCCATCGTTAGCTTTCCACTAGGAGTGGAATTGCTAATAGACACCACCATGGTTTCCCATGTATCCGGAACGGAACTCAGGAGGAAGAGTGCTTGCAACTCATCATCAAGCACAATATTCATGGATGTCAGTTTATTAATGACATCTTGAAAATCACCAAGATGTTCCGAAACTGACTTCCCCACTTTCAACTTCAAATTAACAAGTCTCTTAATCAAAGAGGCTTTGTTATGAGCCGATTTCCTCTCATAAAGGTTTTGCAACTTCTTCCACATTGCAAAAGCATCGGTGTCTCGCGAGATATGACTATAGATAGTTCTATCAATCCACTGCCTAATGGTAGCCAAAGTCTTCTGTTTCATATTTCCCCACTCTTTCTCACTCATAGAGTCGGGCTTAGGAGGGGGGTTATCGGGGGTTCCAGGATTTGTGTCAATAGGCTCAAAGAGGTCTTTACACACTAACAAGTCCTCCATCATACACTTCTACATGGAATAATTTGTGGAGGTCAATTTAATCATTGAACCCGAACTGCTAGACTCCATTACAACCTAGCTTACAACCTAAGCTCTGATACCACTGTTGTGCCTAAAAGACACCAAACGAGTCTAGCGAAAATTCGGCAGCAAATCGACGCAAATCGACTAAACCAAATCAAAACAAAATTCAACAAAGACAAACAACCAGCACCAAGAATTAAGTGGAAAACCCTCCAATTCGAAGGGAAAAACCACTGGGCACCAATAATCGATTTCACTATCCAATATAGCAAGATTACAAGGTTCAAAGTCTCAAGTTATGTCCCTAACTCGAAACAATAAAATCCGAGCTACAAATTGTATCAATCGGATCACTACTACTTGATTATCCTAATTAATTGTAGTACCAAAGAATCCAAAGGAATGATATTAAATACCTATAGCCGTGATACGAATAGAGAATAACCTTCAATCAGCTCCACCTTAGCCAATCTGATGATGACTTCAAAAGGCAGGAACTCTCTGTGTCTCTCTCTTTGATTTTCGGAAGAACACTCTTCCTCACTGATGTTTTGTGTTTGTGTGTGTTTTTTTTTGTTTCTCTCTCTCTGATTTTCGGAAGAACACTCTTCCTCACTGATGTTTTGTGTTTGTGTGTGTTTTATTTTTTGTTTCTGGGTTCTGTCCTCTTGCCTTTCTTCTGTCGAAAGCCCCAGCCAAGAAATAGCCCCTTATCCTCTTTTGGTCAAAGACATAAGTAAGCCCCCTGACTCACATAAAACACACGCACAACTTTTTCATTTTTTTTTTCTTTTCTGTTTTTCTTTTTTCTTTTCATTTTTCTTTTTGATGAACAAATAGAAAAATTAATAAAAACAATAATAAAGAATTGGGGTTGGACCCCACTCTAACACTTATATGGATGAGGCTTATGATCAACTGGTTGAGGTTAAGCAAGGTAATAATGATGTTTCTGAGTACATTGAAGATTTCGAGTTTTTGATGTGTAGATGTGATGAGAGTGTTTGCTTAGATACTTTCATGTCACTGTTCTACTTAGGATTAAACTTGAATATTGCTGGCAAATTAGATATGGAGTCTTGTGTGTCTTTTAGAGACGTTTGTTTGAGAGCACTAGACCTTGAGGAGCAAGTATATTCGGTTAAGTCAGTAATAAAAGATGTGGAAGATGCTCAAGAATTGACAAACCAGAGTGAACTCTGTGAGGAAGGCATTGTCATAGAAGTTGATAAACCTATATGTAAAGTTTCTGAAAACTTGGAGCAAATTGTATGTTTCAACTTCCGCGACAAACAGGAGTTAGGCCAAGAACAAAAGAAAGAGAGTTCTCTGGGTTTAGCCTTATACACCACTTACAAAGAACCTATACTGTCATCTTGCAGCCTGTTTTTCAAGCTAAACCATTTTTATTTTCAAGCACAAACCATTTCTGAGTACTCTAAACTTCAGAAGATGATCTCTGAGGGCTGTGAATCATTTTGCAACCAAAAGGGGCCACGTTTTGTGTTTGATCCTGGAGGGGTTAATTACCGTAGGTTTCTTCTGTTAGTAGTATGTTTAGAGGTGTGTCGTGGGTGTAGAAATGCTGCAGCAAAGAGGGAGAATCATTTTGCAAAAATCTGGAATTCTGTTTTGTGGAATTCTCCTGATCGTTTAAAGAATTTTGAGTACTGCGAATTACTCCGGTGTCCAATTGAAGAGCTTAATGTCTGTCTGGAAATTTCGGGTAGTTTTCTATGTTCTGGTTTTGGTTTCTGGCATAAATTATTTCCGGACCTCAAGTTATATGCAACTGAAGTCAGAAGCGCAAGTCGAGTGTTCTACTGGTCAGTTTCTGACCTGTCAACACGAAAATGTGCATAACGTTTGTTTCAGAGTGAATTTTTGGGTGAAACTTGTTCTGGAAGTTAGCTAAGATCTGTATCTACAGAATGATATGTCATGGGGCATCTACAAAATTTGGAGTTGAAAGTTACAGCCCCCGAAATCCAGATGCAGTGCAAAAGATTTAATTTATGAAGTAACTGTTCTATTGTTGAAGCTACAAATTCTGTTTTACGAATTGTTTGTTTTTCAAAGCTGAGTAAATATTTCATATGATTTGCCAAGATTTGAGGACAAATATTTTCGAACAAGGGGAGAATGATGCAGGTGCGAGATGCTCAAAGCCATTCAAGTTTGAGAGCCAATATTTGAGGACAAATCTTATTGAAGACATTCTGAAAAACCGGGTTTCCGCACTTATATTCGAGAGCCTCGGAGACGGCTCAAATGAAGTCCAGTAATTTCGTGCCATACCTTTCTGGAAACCTAAGAGATTAAACTAATTAATGGTTTTGGAATTAACAGCAAACTAGTTAAATATTAGCTGCAGTTTAATTTTGAATCTGGATCACAGCAGACGTTCACCAGAAATTTCAGAGTACCGGTCTGAACTTTAAAGGCTCATATCTCCTTCCACAGATCATCAGATTGGTTGAAATTTGTGTCTAAATTGAAGTTCAAGAAGTCTTCTTTCCAATGGCACCTTAAAGAGCTTCATCCAACAATATTTGATATGTCTGGAAGCCCTTGTAACACTGTGTTCGATCCAGGAGGAATTGATACGAGTAGGTTTCAGGAATTAGTAGTATGCATAAGGGTACGTCATCAGTGTAGGATTGTTTTTAGCAGATCACTGTTCTGTTTTTGTAAACTGTGCAGATGGGTCTGGGTATTTTGGGTACTGCGACTAGCTCAAGTATCTAAGGGTTTAGCACTTTACATTTTCAGAAACTTTGGAATCTTATCTATGTTCCAGAATTGGTTTCATGCCAAGATTAGGTCTAGAACGAAAGTTATGAATTTTTCAAATCAGTTGCACAGTTGGCTCGACCTGCAGATCAGTTCTGACCTGTGTCACCAAAATGCGCATATCTTTTTACTCCGACGGAATTTTTAGGTGAAATTTGTTCTGGGTGGTAGCCTGAATCTGCAGCTACGTTTTGGTATGTCATGGGCTTGGTTAAGATTTCTGAGCTGAAAGATAGAGTCTCTGAAAGTTGGATCTGGTGCAAGAAGAAATTCTGATTATTTCGTAAGTCTGGTCATTGCTGCGAATTAAGGGAAGCATCTTATTTTGGTTTTCATTAGCTAAGATTTGAGGTCAAATCTTCTTTGAAGAAAGAGAGTATGATGCAGGGATCAATCGATTTAATTGGGCAAGTGATACAATTAAAAGGAAGGAAGCAAGCAGCTGTATGTGCTAAGGCAGTACATGAGAAAACCCCTAAGAAAGGGTTTTCTTTTGTTGATAATAAAAGGAGTTTCTACTTGAAGAGAGAGCAGCCTTTACTGGTCTCATTTCACACGCCCAAATATCAGGCAAGAAAGAAAGTACCAGCTTACATATGAACAGTAAAGAATGAAAAGAGGACTTTCAAGTGGCAGCAAATATCTGAGCAAGAAATATTTTCAATAGCAGCATTATTTGACTTAAAGGCACATAAAAAATCCACCAGCCAAGCAGGTCACATATGAAGAATAAAGAAGTGAAAAGAGAGCTGCAACTAGCAGCAATAATCAGCCCCAAGATTCTGACGGGAATCAGAAAACTTTGTAGCTCCAAGCAATTGCAATGCTTCTATGGTACCCCGGGTTACCATTCTCTTCGTACCCCCCGGCCTTATTATACACAAACATAAGCCAAGAGGCCCAAATCCCAGTTTCTTCCCCCTTTCCTCACCCGGGCCTCTCCCTCCTATTTGCACCAGTCCAAGCCCAGCCCAATACAATTACAACTCAAACCCAAACTCAATCTCTCTCCTCCCTTTCCCCACCCCCTACCTACCCGACCACCACCCCCAACCCCCCCAGCCACCGCCGTCGCCTTCACCGACTGCCACCCCAGACCCCAGAAACCCACCACCGGAGGCGCAACCCTCCGATGAACACAATCCCCCACCCCCCGCGGTAGCATTTTCCCTCCTCCCACCTCATTTTCTCTTTTTTCTTCCATTTTCTCTCTCCTCAAATTTCTCCCTCTCCGGCAGCATAATGAGAGAACGCCGGTGAGGATATTCGTCGGAGGTTTCTTGGGGGCAGCTTCCGGGGATAGGGGCTGGGGAAGGGAAGGATGTGGGGAGAGAAGGAGTCCCACGATGGTTGTGGGGAAAGAAGGAGGCGCGCGATGGCTGTGGCCTGTGGGGAAGCGTAGGGAGGAAACGGGGGTCGGGTGAGGTCGCCGGAGTAGGCCACCACTTTTGGTGGTGATGTCGACGGCGGCGGCTACGTGGAGTGGCAGTAGGCGGTAGCAGTGCTAGGTGGGGGAAGGGATGGGGGAGGAGAGAGAAAATGAATGAGTCATCATTGTAGATCATAAAAACGTCATTATAGAACAAAAACTGATCATTAAAAATCAATCATTATAAAACAAAAACAGATCATTATAGAACATATATTAATCATTACAACAACAACAACATCCAAGCCTTATTCCCAAAATGATTTGGGGTCGGCTAATATGAATCGTCGTCTAAGAACCGTCTTATGCGCGCCATAAAATTTCAAAAACGATGTGAACCATTTTGAAACGTTGAAACACTTTCGGAAAGAGTTTTGGAAAGTTCTCAAAATAAGTAAAAAGTTTGAAAATTAGTGAAAAACATATAAACTTTGAACACCAAGTAAGGAAAAGTTTTGGAACAAGTTAAGAAAACCAAACAAAGAAACTAAAAATAGTCAAATTTAGTCCTCCACATGGATAGCGTCTCTCCACGCCGCCCTATCCAACACCATATTCTCTTCAAGCCCTAGGGAACTCATATCACTTCTAATCACCCTCATCCAAGTCAACTTGGGTTTTCCACGACTAGGCCTCCTCTTATTATCACTTCCCCACCCTTCTACTCTTCTAACCGGCGCGTCACTAGGCCTCCTCCTCACATGACCATACCACCTCAATCTGTTCTCCATCATCTTGTCCGCGATGGGCGCAACCCCTACTTTTTCCCTAATAACTTCATTTCTTAACCGATCATGTCTTGTATGTCCACACATCCACCGCAGCATGCGCATCTCTGTCACACTCATCTTATGAACGTGACACTATTTCACAGCCCAACATTCCGTGCCGTATAACAGTGCCGGCCTGATTGCCGTACGATAAAACTTACCCTTCAACTTATTGGGTATTCCTCGATCACACAGAAGCCCTGTTGCATTCTTCCACTTCACCCAACCTGATTTGATCCTATGGGCCACATATCCATCTAATTCTCCATCCTTTTGAAGAATCGATCCCAAATATCGAAAGAAATCTGATCCCTGAACAGTCTTTCTATCCAACCTGATCGTCTCTGTCTCCGTTCGCCTACTGCGGCTGAACTTACACTCCAAATATTCAGTCTTGTTTCGGCTCAACCGAAACCCTCTAGACTCCAAAGTGTGCCTCCATAGTTCCAACCTCCTCTCCAAATCCTCTTTCGTCTCTGAAATCAACACTATATCATCTGCAAACATCATGCATCAAGGTATATCATCCTGGATTGACCTCGTCAATTCGTCCATGACTATAGCAAAAAGAAACGGACTAACTGCGGACCCTTGGTGCACTCCAATTGTAATAGGGAACTCTTCTAACTTCCCTACACTAGTCCGTACACTCGTGCTAGCTCCCTCATACATGTCCTTAATGATGTTAATGTATTTTTGCGGAACTCCTTTCTTAGTTAGAGCCCACCAAAGCACTTCCCTCGGTACCTTATCATAGGCTTTCTCCAAATCAATAAACACCATATGTAGGTCCTTCTTCCTATCCCGATACGTCTCCATAGTCTGTCTTATGAGATGAATTGCCTCCATAGTAGACCTCCCCGGCATGAATCCAAATTGGTTCTCCGAAATCTTCACACTTCTTCTTAGTCTATGCTCAATCACCCGTTCCCAAAGTTTCATTGTATGACTCATCAACTTGATCCCGCGATAGTTGGCACACTCCTGAACATCCCCTTTGTTCTTATACAAAGGGACCAAAGTGCTCTTCCTCCACTCCACTGGCATCTTATTACCACTTCAAATCATGTTGAAAAACGTCGTCTGGCACCACTGCTTTCTTCCGTCCCATCTTCTTCAAAGTCATCCTCACCTCTCCCTTCTGAATTCTCCGCATGAACTCCCGGTTAATACTACCTGGATGAATGTCCACATTTCCAATATCATTCACTCGATCGCCATTGAATAAGGTATCAAAGTATGATCTCCATCTTTCTGTAATCTCTTTATCATCAACAAAGACTCTTTGATCGACATTATTGACGCATTTCACCCTACCAATGTCCTGAGTCCTCCTTCCCTAATACGTGCAATTTTGTAGATATCCTTCTCTCCTGCTTTGGTATCCAATCTTGTATAGAGGTCTTGGTTCACCTTTCCTCTTGCGTCTCTTACAGCTTTCTTTGCTGCTCTTTTTGCCTCCTTATATTTCTCGTAGTTCTCCTCACTTCTATCTTTCCCCAAACTCTTATAACATTTCCGCTTGTTCCTTATCGCTTGTTGCACCTCCTCATTCCACCAAGATGTATCCTTACTCGGTAGAGCTTTCCCCTTAGATTCACCGAGAACCTCTTTTGTTGTCTCTTTTATCTTATGCGACATAGTAACCCATACTGAGTCTACATCTCTTTCCACACTAGTTGGCCACACATCCACCCCATCCATCTTCTCCAAGAAAGCCTCCTTGTGCTCTCCTTCAAGTTTCCACCATTTAATCCTTGGCTCTACTTGTGGCCGCCTCTTCCCAAAGCATCCCTTAACTCTGAAATCCAATACCACCAATCTATGTTGTGTAGCCGCACTCTCCTCAGGTATCACCTTGCAATCCGTAAAACTCTTGCGCCAAGCATTCCTCACCATATATTAATCATTATAGAACATAAATTAGTCTCTCATTCTCGAATATAAATTGATCATATAAACATAAATATGTCATTCTAGAACAAAAACTGATCATTATAGAACAAAAATATGTCATTTTAGAACAAAAACTGATCATTATAGAATATAAATACATCATTATAGAACAAAAACTGATCATTAAAAATCAATCATTATGAAACAAAAACAGATCATTATAAAACATATATTAATCATTATAGAACATAAATTAGTCTCTCATTCTCAAGTATAAATTGATCATATAAATATAAATATGTCATTCTGGAACAACAACTGATCATTATAGAACAAAATTATGTCATTCTGGAACAACAATTGATCATTATAGAACATAAATACATCATTATAGAACAAAAACCGATCATTATGAAACAAAAACAGATCATTATAGAACATATATTAATCATTATAGAACATATATTGATCATATAAACATAAATATGTCATTCTGGAACAACAATTGTTCATTATAGAACAAAAATATGTCATTCTGTAACAACAATTGATCATTATAGAACATAAATACATCATTATAGAACAAAAATCGATCATTAAAAATCAATTATTATGAAACAAAAACAGATCATTATAGAACATATATTAATCATTATAGAACATAAATTAGTCTCTCATTCTCGAATATAAATATGTCATTCTGGAACAACAACTGATCATTATAGAACAAAAATATGTCATTTTGGAACAACAATTGATCATTATAGAACAAAAACTGATCATTAAAAATCAATCATTATGAAACAAAAACAGATCATTATAGAACATAAATTAGTCTCTCATTCTAAAAAATTAGTCTCTCATTCTCAAGTATAAATTGATTATATAAACATAAATATGTCATTCTGTAACAAAAACTGATCATTATAGAACAAAAATATGTCATTCTAGAACGAAATTTGATCATAATAAATCATACATACATCATTATAGAACAAAATGAGGTCATTATAGAACAATTAATTGTTAAAATAAAATAGACCATTAATAAACAAAAATAAATTATTAAGAAACAAAATCATTTATTTCAGAACAAAAACTAACCATTCTAGGACAAAAGACAATTATTCTAGGACTCAAACCATTTCATAACAAAAACTAACCATTACATAACAAAACGCAATCATACTAGGACAAAAATCAATCATTTCTAGGCAAAAACTAATCATCCTAAGACAAAATCAAACCATTCCACTACAAAAACTAACCATTCTAGAACAAAAGGTAACCATTCTAGGACAAAAAATAACCATTCATGAACAAAAACTAACCATTGCAAAACAAAATCCAACCATTCTAGAACAAAGAGTAACCATTCTAGGACAAAAACTAACCATCCTAGGACAAACACCAACCATTCCTAGACAAAAACCATTCATCCTAGGACAAAACCTAACCATCTTAGAACAAAAATCAACCATTCCTAGACAAAAACTACTTATCCCAAAACAAAAACTAATCATCCTATGACAAAAACCATTCATTCCATAACAAAAACTAACCATTCCAAAACAAAAGGCAACCATCTTAGGACAAAAATCAACCATTCTTAGACAAAAGCTAATCATCATAGGACAATTCCATTACAAAAACTAACCATTCTAAACAAAAAAGGTAACCATTCTAGGATAAAAACTAACCATTCCAGAACAAAATGCAATCGTCCTAGGACAAAAATCAACCATTCTTAGACAAAAACTAATCATCCTATGACAATTCCATTACAAAAATTAACATTCTAAAACAAAAATCATTCATTCCATAACAAAAACTAATCATTTCAAAACAAAATCTATACATTCCAGAACAAAACGTAACCATTGTGAAACAAAAAAACAACCATTCTAAAACAAAAAGCAATCATTCTAGAACAAAAACTAATCATTCCAGAACAAAATCCAACTATTCTAGGAAAAAATGTAATCATTCTAGGACAAAAAGTAACCATTCTAGAACAAAATTCAACCATTCTAGGACAAAAACTAATCATTCTAGAACAAAAACCATTCATTCCAGAACAAAAACTAATCATTCCAAAACAAAAGCTATACATTCCAGAACAAAAAGTAACCATTTTGAAACAAAAAGCAACCATTCTAGAACAAAAAGCATCCATTCAGAACAATAGCCAACCATTCTAGGACAAAAAGTAACCATTCTAGGACAAAAAGTAACCATTCTAGAACAAAAGCCAACCATTCTAGGACAAAGAATAATCATTCTAGAACAGAAATCATTCATTCAAGAACAAAAACTAATCATTCCAAAACAAAAGTTATACATTCCAGAACAAAAAGTAACCATTCTACGACAAAAACTAATCATTCCAGAACAAAAGCTAATCATCTTAGGGCAAAAGCTAACCATTCCAGAACAAAGGCTAACCATTATACGAAATGAATGATATTTGTTTTGGAATGAATGTTTTTTTGTTATAAAATGAATGGTTATTGTTCTAAAATGAATTATATTTGTTTTACAATGAATTCTTTTTGTCTTGAGTTATTTAATCTGAAATAGGTAGTTTTTGTTCTAAAATGAACGATATTTGTGTTAAAATGAACGATTTTTGTTTTAAAATGAATACTTTTTGCCCTAGCCTAATTATCTATTTTTGTTCTGTAATGATCTTTTTTGTTTTATAATTATACAACTTGTTCTAAAATGAGTTGCATTTGTTTTATAAACAAAAACAAAAAACAAAAAAAACACCCCCTCCCCTTCCTTTTTCTCTCTCCTCCCCCAACCCCCCCTCCCTCCCACCTCTCCCGACCACCCCTGCTCCGCCGACGGTCGGCCCCGACCACCATCATTGCCGGCGGCGAAACTGCCACCGTGATCGCGCGGCTACCGCGACCACCCCTCCACTCATAAGCGACGCCACCGGCCCTTCTTTCTCCCCTATTATTCCCTACCCACTTTTCGATCTCCTAAAAAACCTTCTATTCGCAGCGATGATAGTGGTGCTTGGGGTCGGCGGCGTAGGGCGAGGGCCGGGGGAGGGTTTATGGGTGGTGGCGGTCGAGAATAGGGGCTAGGTAAGGGAGTGAAGGAGGAGAGAGAAAATGAGAAAAAGAGGAAGTGGAGGACGATTGAGGCGGTGGCGCGGGCTCAGGGGTGCCGCCGTGGGGTCGCCGGAGCGGCGACCACCGAATGGTGGTGGTTGCGTCGAGTGGGGTGGTGGTCGGCGCATGGGGGCGGGGGTGGTCAGGTGGTGCGTGGTGGTGGTGGTCGGTGGTTATGAAAGGAGAGAGAAAATAAAGGGGGAAGGGGAGAGAATATGGGTTGGGTTTTAAACTTTTAATTGAAGTATTGGGTCAAGTCAGACTTTGACCCAACTCAAATTGTAAATCCAACTAAATAAACAGAAGCCCAGGTATAAATGAGCCCAGGGGGTACCATTCTCTACATACCCCGGGGGTACCATAGTATTTGCGAAGCAACCGGATCATATTATATTTCTTTTGTATATTAATTAGCTTATAGTATTAGTTTCTTTATTATTCTAAGCCATAACTCATCCTGCAGCCCCAAGTTGATGATAAAAGTAGAAAAAGTGGCATCAAAGTAGCATCAAAGCTACATGAAGTGAAGAAGCAGCTCCAATGTCATTATTAGCCTAATGTTTTCATTTGTATTTCCTCATCTTATTATTGAACTTAGCTTGCATTATTGTAGCTTAGTTGTCCTCTATAAATAGAGGCTCTTTTCCATTGTAAAAATCAGATTATGTGATATGAAAAAACCCTTTGAGTGGATTCTCAAAAACAAATTGGGTTCAGTAAGTTTTGTTTGGGAAAACAGAGTTAGGTGTTCCAACTAAGTTTGTGTGTGAGTGGTGTCTCTGTATCTCTCATTCAATCTAAGAATCCTCCCTAGATTGTGAGCTTGAGTGGTGTTTCTGTATCTCTAGCTAACCATCTACCTATCCTTTATTTTCTGTACCAATAAAACACAAAAACAACAAAAACAAAAGTCTTATTTGCTCAGAAATTCTGTCATGGCTTACATTAGGATTCGTATATCATGTATGCTAATCAAATCCGCATCAAGATATTTTGTCTAAAAGATAATATCATAACTTAGCATCAAAGGAAGCAAGCTGATGTCTTAATTGTACAAAAAGGAGACTGCAAAGCAGCTGCATTTTGGAGCCCAAGTAGGACGTAGGTTCCAGCACATTAGCTACTATATTAGTATAATTAGCTTAGCTTTTTAGATATTTTCCTTTGTTTATTGTATTCTTGTATTTACATTATTGTATCAGTTTTCTACTTCAAAACAACTCTATAAATAGAGTCTCATAACCTATGTAATGGGGAGAAAAGGATGAATGAAAAAATTAAGAGTGTTTCTCTTACAAAACATCTGGAATTGCATATCATTAGAATTAAGGAGTCTAATGTGTGGAGCATCTAGTAGTCTAAGTTCTATGTGTGTGTCATATCCTTAGAGTGAGGGCTATGCTTTTAGTTGCTTAATTTGGTGAGTAATATCTAAATTAGGGAGCTAATTTTAGTTCTTAATTTGCTAAGTGTGTAAACACAAGGCTATTAAGTCCATATCCCTTGTTTTTACAGTTTTACAAAATCGAAAAACACAAAAAAAAAGTCATCAGTTTTCCTTTGAGTTTTTAATGGTGTTTGGGAGTGCATCACATATCCTTAAAGAGCTTCATCCAACAAGATTTGATACGTCTGGAAGCCCTTGTAACACTGTGTAGAATGTCAGGTGGTCTGTTTGCAGGTTATAAGGAAGCCTGTTCTTTGTGCTAGAAGTGTGGCTCGAAATTGATTCAATCATGCAGCTGACATTAGGAAACCCCAGGTGAAGTATTACTAATGTTCTGATGCCAAAATACTCTGAGGTAAACTAAGCAAGCAGCTCAAAGAAAGGTTTGAGAAAACCCTCTCATGAGGGTTTGCTTTAAATAAGCAATTTTGCAGGAGATATATTGTCTAAAAGATAATATCATAACTTAGCATCAAAGGAAGCAAGCTGATGTCTTAATTGCACAAAAAGGGGATTGCAAAGCAGCTGCATTTTGGAGCCCAAGTAGGACGTAGGTTCCAGCACATTAGCTACTATATTAGCTAGTATAATTAGCTTAGCTTTTTAGATATTTTCCTTTGTTTATTGTATTCTTGTATTTACATTATTGTATCAGTTTTCTACTTCAAAGAACTCTATAAATAGAGTCTCATAACCTATGTAATGGGGAGAAAAGGATGAATGAAAAAATTAAGAGTGTTTCTCTTACAAAAAATCTGGAATTGCATATCATTAGAATTAAGGAGTCTAATGTGTGGAGCATCTAGTAGTCTAAGTTCTATGTGTGTGTCATATCCTTAGAGTGAGGGCTATCCTTTTAGTTGCTTAATTTGGTGAGTGATATCTAAATTAGGGAGCTAATTTTAGTTCTTAATTTGCTAAGTGTGTAAACACAAGGCTATTAAGTCCATATCCCTTGTTTTTACAGTTTTACAAAATCGAAAAACACAAAAAAAAAGTCATCAGTTTTCCTTTGAGTTTTTAATGGTGTTTGGGAGTGCATCACATATCCTTAAAGAGCTTCATCCAACAAGATTTGATACATCTGGAAGTCCTTGTAACACTGTGTAGAATGTCAGGTGGTCTGTTTGCAGGTTATAAGGAAGCCTGTTCTTTGTGCTAGAAGTGTGGCTCGTAATTGATTCAATCATGCAGCTGATATTAGGAAACCCCAGGTGAAGTATTACTAATGTTCTGATGCCAAAATACTCTGAGGTAAACTAAGCAAGCAGCTCAAAGAAAGGTTTGAGAAAACCCTCTCATGAGGGTTTGCTTTAAATAAGCAATTTTGCAGGAGATATTTTGTCTAAAAGATAATATCATAACTTAGCATCAAAGGAAGCAAGCTGATGTCTTAATTGCACAAAAAGGGGATTGCAAAGCAGCTGCATTTTGGAGCCCAAATAAGACGTAGGTTCCAGCACATTAGCTACTATATTAGCTAGTATAATTAGCTTAGCTTTTTAGATATTTTCCTTTGTTTATTGTATTCTTGTATTTACATTATTGTATCAGTTTTCTACTTCAAAGAACTCTATAAATAGAGTCTCATAACCTATGTAATGGGGAGAAAAGGATGAATGAAAAAATTAAGAGTGTTTCTCTTACAAAAAATATGGAATTGCATATTATTAGAATTAAGGAGTCTAATGTGTGGAGCATCTAGTAGTCTAAGTTCTATGTGTGTGTCATATCCTTAGAGTGAGGGCTATCCTTTTAGTTGCTTAATTTGGTGAGTAATATCTAAATTAGGGAGTTAATTTTAGTTCTTAATTTGCTGAGTGTGTAAACACAAGGCTATTAAGTCCATATCCCTTGTTTTTACAGTTTTACAAAATCGAAAAATACAAAAAAAAAGTCATCGGTTTTCCTTTGAGTTTGTAATGGTGTTTGTGAGTGCATCAGTGTGGTCTACGAATCACGTTAAAAGCCATGCCCAAATAGACATTAAGGCGCCCAAACCATGCGCATTAACACACTACATTTACACCCTATCAAACTCCCCCATGCTTAGACCATTACTCGTCCTCGAGTTATCCAACTCTCCACACTTAACACCTAGGTCTCTCTTATAGCACGGGGTGAGTTACAATAATCAAACTCCTCCAATCAAAGAATTGTAAGCCAACAAAACACTCAAACGGTGCGAGCTAAAGTTGGAGTGGATGAAATGCTCGACACCCCAACTCTAACCATCTTATCCTCCCTTCTCACACACTCTAATTTAGGGGAACTAACAAATCACGTTTCCCCCCACTTGGCTCAACGACTCCCTCAAAGCCGTGCTCGAAATGAAACCATCGAACACGGCTCATCTCTTATCCAACCACCGGCGCCCCTGTCATCATAATGCAAGAAGATTTCTAATCCTAGGACCACCAATTCTTATCACCGAACCTTCTTATAACTCCCGTATTGATCCTAACCCGTTACACCCCGACTCCTCTTCTTACGTCGCCCGCCATGGATTACCTCATTTTTTTTTTGAACGGAAAATAAAAGCACACATATATTACAACCTAAGTGACAAATGCCAAAATCGAAGTACAATATCACGCCAAGCGTCTTCCCCATGCTAGAACCTCGTAATTGCCCACAAGGACAACCAACACCAACCAAAAGATTGGCAACAACGAGTTATGTAGGGGGAGTACCATCAAATCAACCACTAACTATCTCATACAACTATGAACAAAGGACAAACTGTCTCATCTCTTCACATAAGGAAATGACGGGCTCTCGGGCCAAGAGACACCCACTCCATCTCACTCCCCTATTCTTCCACGAAAATGAGTGTCCACCCTCGTCTCACTACTCCATCTCCCTCATGAACAATAACAATAACGCGTGATCCTCCAAAAGCAACCAACCATCCAAAAACAACCCAACCAACATAAAACAACAAGGCTATTTTATTGGTTTCAGGGGTAAAATGGGGTGAGTGGAACAAGAATAACGGGGGGAGCAAACGCGGCGGGGCACAAAGAGAGATGGTATGGAAACAAGCTAGTGAAACGGGTGGGGAGTAGTAGTTAGAATCGTGAGGGAGAAAAGTTAAAGGGAAAGAAAGACATACCTCGTGTAAGCTCCATTTCCCTCAATTACCGTCAATGCAAGTGGCTCATGGTCAAAAGACCGGTAGAAGAGCCACTCTCTCACCTCACAACCCCGTCTTCCTCAAAATACGTCGCCTCCTATGACCTTACAAACTCCCATCACCCTCGTGTGTTTGTTGGAGCATAATGACCCCACACCAAAAGTTGTTCAAAAACCAGTAGATGGCCATTTTGTGAATATATTGTGTGTCTAGGGCCAAATGTCAACGGTTTATGGACGAACAAGCATGTGGAACAAACGGGAGGGGTCAATACGAAGAGAGATGGTACAAAACATGGGATAAAATAGGTTGATGGAGTGACTCGGCTAGAGATGAGAGGAGAAGAAAGTGCAAGGGATAGAGATTGTCATACCTTGGCTCCTCCGAAAGATTGTCAAATGTCGTGATCCAAACAAACAATATAATTTCCGGAATGCATCTCAATGCGTGGAATGGGCATTTTTGTCTTTTCACTTGGTTGTCATTCACCCTCAGAAGTTGTCATATGGTCTCAGGAATATTCTAAGGTCATGGAGTGTGAGAAATGGGACATGTGACTGTTTTTGGCTGAGATAACTAAGCTCTGACAACGACACCTGCTGTCAATTGTCAATCTTGTGGTCCTGGATCTTTTACAACAGCTATCACCTGCAATTTGGACCAGTTTGAACGAAAATGAGCTGCTCTCTTCATTTAAGACACCTCATAACACTCACATGATCCAAACAAACAATATAATTTCCGGAATGCATCTCAATGCGTGGAATGGGCATTTTTGTCTTTTCACTTGGTTGTCACTCACCCTCAGAAGTTGTCATATGGTCTCAGGAATATTCTAAGGTTATGGAGTGTGAGAAATGGGACATGTGACTGTTTTTGGCTGAGATAACTAAGCTCTGACAACGAACCTGCTGTCAATTGTCAATCTTGTGGTCCTGGATCTTTTACAACAGCTATCACCTGCAATTTGGACCAGTTTGAACGAAAATGAGCTGCTCTCTTCATTTAAGACACCTCATAACACTCACATGAGGAAATGGACAAAGGAGGAGCCTTGTATCATCCAATAGGAATTTAGTTTATTTTATTTTGCTGCATTTTGCTGTTGTTTTATTTTCAGCCGTTAGATCATGCTTTTAACCTCTTTAGGGTAATGTCATCTCTTTCCTGAGCACCTGTATATAGACCTGGCAAAAGTGACCCGAGACCCGAAACCCGACCCGAAAATTTTGACCCGAACCCGAATTTCACCCGAAATGATATCACCCGTATTTGACCCGAACCCGGTTACACCCGACTCGAACCCGATTATCACCCGAAGTTGACCCGAACCCGTAATGACCCGAACTAAACTAGCCCGACCCGATTATCACCCGAACCCGAATAGACCCGTACTAAATTGACTCTAATATTTAGATTCCGCATACTATATGTCTAACCTCTGATTTAGTGATACGAGCATTTCGCGCCTTCAATTTTGTATCATATAAAGTGAGTACATTATATGGCATAATGTCTAACAACCCTAAATTTTCGCAATGATAAATGAGAAAATATTATAGAATTGTTACGCCACAGTTGACTATCGAGTCAACTGTTAGGCTTGAAATTCAATTACAACTTAATAAATTCGAACAAACGAAAAGACGACAGCGGAAGACTTAGAATGTCGAGCTACATTTCTCAAAACTGAAATTAAATTACAAAACCAAATATAATCCACGTCTAAATAATGTTTATGAAAAGTTCCCGGCATGCAAATGAATTCCTCTAGCAAGCATCCACAACATCAAGACCTGTCAACTATGCCATCGAAGAATGACATAGGCCCCAGAACACGGTAGGGACGAACCAGAAAACAGAACGTCAGCACAGGCTGAGTAAGAATTAACAAGCATAAAGAACAAATAAGATACGCGCCTTGAGGCGCGTAGCTAACAAGAACGGATTGACGTTATAACATAGGAATATCAATAGCAACAGAGTGCATAATCAAAAGAGCATCGTCGCTCAATATATACATTATTTAATCATATTTTCGGCCAGGGTCCTACCCCATAGCCCCCACTTAACGAACTTTGTTCGAGCTAGAGTTGTAATTATCGCCCTAATAATCCCGAGTGTGTACACCCCTCGCAAGACAGGCCGGTAGGACGAGTTCCCATCTAGGAGGAAGACTATTAGGAAGTCGGTAGCTAATCCGACCCTACGTACCTTGATCAGAGGTATATTAAACGATGATCGGCCGAGCCGAATACATCATACTCTTGGTGGAGTCATTTATATTCTTTCATCCGTTTTATATATGTTATTCACGCGTGCATTATTTGACGATACAAATTACAATGATCATAATCGGTAGATACTTGAAGCGAAACAAAAACACAAGCAACAAGCAAACACACCACTCGACCGAGTAGCCGAGTGGTGGTCTCGGCTAGAGGCCGAAGGGCCGAGGAAGGCAAGAGTCGGCCGAGAGGCCGTGTGGGAGTATGGTGGTCGAAAGACCGCAACGAATATCGATATGACGGAAAAGAAATACGCTCAATGATATAATTTAGGCACAAGCGAAATGGATAATGAGAATGAACGTATAAAGTAAGAATATATGAAGTTCAAGCGAATTAGTGTATCAAACAAGGTAGTGATTAATCAAGAGGATTGTGATCAACGTTCTTACCTTACTCTGAGCGAAACACTAAACTGCTCCAAGACTAGAAAGGAACTTCTTCAAACACACACCCTAATCACAAAATAATAAAATTGAATTACTAATTACTCACCATCATAATCCCAACTCAAAACCAAATTATCCTACGACAACAAGATCACAACAAACATGATTTCGACATCCAAACACTCCAATAACCACACCAAATTCGCACCACAACACCCCCACCATACTAGTTACACAATCCCACCAAACAAACATCAAAATAACAACAAGAACCCTCAAATAACCCAAAAATCAGAACCGGGCAGTAGGTTCGTTCTTCACCCAGGTCCACACCAAACGGTCCCAAAACAATACCACAATATCCCCAATTCATAACAAATAACTCCTCCAAAAATCAAACCATTCCACACACAAAATCAATCATAATTTAACATAAACCTTATAAACAAAACCCCCAAATTTCGAAAATCATAACTCACAAATTATACTCATCACAAGCACGATTAAACCCCAAAACAATCAATTAAAACAACCCAATCGTACTCTAATCATTAACTTGACCTAAATCGAAAACCCAATTAAATCAATTGTAGAAAAGTTTGAGGAACTTACTACTCTTGATTGAAACCAAGAGAGAGAGAGAGAGGACGGTAGGGGAATAGGCGAGGGTGGTCGAGCGGCAGTGGCTGGGGCGTGCGGCTGGTGGCTCGCGAGAAGTCGCGCGGAGCTTCTCCTCTTCTTCTTCTCTTTTCCCTCTTCTCTTTTCCTTCTTTTTCTCTCTCTGCGTGCGGCTGTGAGGATGGTTGTGTTTCTTTTTTTTTTTTTTGTTTTTTTTTTGTTTTTACATTAAGGTAAAGGAGGGTTTAGTAAGGGCAAATTGGTAATTTTGCTATCTAAATTCCTAATTAGGAAAACGACCCAAAAAGGAAAGTGACTCTAAATTCCCAAAAATAGAAACTCTTAACTCTAAAATGAATTTCTCTCGACGACTTTAATAATTTAGAAGTCCAAAAAATATGGGGTGTTACAGTCTTCCCCCCTTAAAACAAAGATTCGTCCCGAATCTTTAAACCTACTCCTCAAGATTTCACCCTCGACTAGCAACGTTGATCAAAAGGTAGGGTAAATATTATGAGGTAAAAGGTGTTTGAGTGAAAGTTGAAACGGAGAATAATAAACACATATAACACATTAAGCACATAACAAGCTCAAATAACACGAAACAACGTAGCACATTGTGTCAGAAAGAGGGATGGCGAGGCGTCCGTGGCTCTCGTCCCCCTTAAAACAAAGGTTCGTCCCGAACCGAGAGTACCTTAATCGAAAAGGTGAGGGTACTTCTCACGCATAACTGATTCCACTTCCCATGTTGCTTCCTCAACATTGTTAATGCACCATAGAACTTTGACCATGTGAGTCTCAGCACTTCGAGTTTTGCGCACCTTGGTGTCTAGGATTTTTAATGGTGCCTCTTCATATGTTATAGTTTCATCCAACTCGATGGTTTTTTTTGGGTCCAATACATGGGACGGGTCACTGACATAGCGTCTGAGTTGTAACACGTTAAACACATTGTGGACCTTATCAAGGTTCGTAGGCAAGTCTAACTCGTAAGCTACTTCCCCAACTCGTTTAGTCACCTTATAGGGTCCAATGAATTTGGGACTCAATTTCCTTTCTTCCCGAACCGCATCACGCCTCTGGTAGGCGATACGCGTAAGAGAACCATATCACCTACGCTGAACTCAATGTGTCTGCGTTTCTTGTCAGCATAGCTCTTTTGTCTGTCATGAGCCTTGAGCCTTTCCTGAATCAGCTTGACCTGATCTGTCATTTCCTGAATGTAGTCTAGACCCAAAACCATTGTTTCACTTATATCATTCCAACAGATTGGACTCCTGCACTTCCTGCCATATAAAGCCTCGTATGGTGCCATCTTTATTAAGGCTTGATAGCTGTTGTTGTAGGAGAACTCGATCAAATCCAACTTATCCTCCCATCCGCCTTGATACTGTAAGGTACAACCTCTCAACATATCCTCCAAAGTCTGATTTGTCCTCTCAGTTTGGCCGTCAGTGGCCGGGTGAAATGCGGTACTCATGAGAAGTTTCGTCCCTAAGGCTTCTCGTAACTTCTTCCAGGTTCGAGAAACGAAACACACATCACAGTCAAATAACAATCTCTTTTGGTGTACCGTGGAGTCTCAACACATGGTGTATGTAGGCGTCGGCTGATTTGCTTATTCTCCCACGTGTATTTCATAGGTACAAAATGTGCTAACTTTGTCAGTCCATCCAAAATCACCCAAATCATAATGTTCCCCTTGGGTGTCCTAGGTAACTTTGCATGAAATCCATGGATATGGAACACCATTTTCGTTCCGACACTGGTAGGGGTTGTAATTTGACTTGAGATTTCGATAACCAAACACCTATACACAAAGTCAGCCATATCTTTCTTCATTCCAGACCACTAGGGCACCTTTCTCCAATCTTGGTACATCTTATCTCCTCCTGGTTGTACCGAATATTTGCTGGCGTGGGCTTCGGTTAGAGTTTTGTTCCTTAGCGTAGTGTCATCAGCTATGCAGACTCGGCCCTGGAATCAAACAATACAATCTTCACACTTTTGAATACTTCAGGCTCCTTTGCCAGTTTGTTCAAAGTGGTTTTATCAGTCAACCCCTTAATTTCACCCAAGATATAATCCTCAATTGTCGTCGTTCCCGAAGCCACTTCTGGTTTAGTCAATTGGACTCCGACATTAAGAATTCGTCTCTTAGTTTCTTCCTTTGATCAACTAATTGGGCCGGATGTAGAGACTTTCTGCTCAGTGCGTCAGCTACGACATTGGCTTTTCCTTCATGATACTGTATTTCCATGTCGTAGTCTCTGATCAACTCCAAACATCTCCTTTGTCGCATATTTAGCTCCTTTTTGAGCGGATATATACTTTAAGCTCTTATGGTCATAGAAGATCTTGAATGTAACCTCAATTAGGTAGTGTCTCCTTGCCCTTTTAATTTCATTAGTATGATCTCAATCCCATTTCCACTTATCTAAAAATTTTGTGTTTGATTGTCCAATATTGTCGAATTCCTTCACGACAGCTTCGACCTATGATTCTGCTCCTTTAAAATTTTGACCTCATTCACTTCGTACACATTGCAGCAAGATCGTTTCAAGACCATATCTTAAATTGATGGTAAGATCAAATTCTCCCACTATAAAAAACTTCAAGATACGACACAACATGTGTTGGGAGTCTCAAAAGGGCACTACAAAGCTACTACATATCATGAAGCTTTTACATTCCACCATCTTGCTCACAAAATAATCTTTATCAACCCAAGCCAACGTTCCATTGCCTTCGTACGAAGCTACTTATCACATGACCGTACCCCTATAATTTGAGCTTCTTAACAACTTTAACCCAAAAATATATACTTCTTTCATTCACCATGAATACACTCCTTCCACTTTGTTCATTGCACATCTAATGTCGTTATCAACCCAATACTATACAAAACGATGGTTGCTAATGTCACCCTATTTCCACATTAGCTCATCCATAATCAACTATGATTAACAATTACCTTAGGGAGGGTGTCACTTGAGCATAATATATAAGCTTCATTAACGATTTGTAGCGTCTCATAATCACGTAAGGCGTCAAATTACGTCCAACTGTCCATAAATTATCCAACTGGTTGTATTCAGAATTAGAGCCCCTGTTCATAAATTATCCCACTTTATTCACACAATAGACACGTCATAATGTCAAATCCATAACTCTCTTCGCTTCCTTAACTTGCAAAGTTAAATTTCAAAATCTTATAGATTACCTCAAGATCAAGTCGTTCTCTATAGCCAAATTTCATAGCCATACACCACGGAATGTAGCTCAACTTCCCGATTCGTAAAGCATTTCCTTTTGCGCACATACCACTTACCACATCTCTAATGGGTTTACAACTTTATCATCTGATGACACCTCACTTGATCCCATACCTTGATATGTAACGATTTTCCTTTACTCGAGCTTATGACCTATTAATTCAACTCAGGATATCAAGTCCAAAGATGGTAGGAAATCTTTTTACGCATAACTCACATGTCCAACAGTTTACCCATAAATGGTATAGTAGTCTTTCAAACTCAAAATTTCATTGTTGCAGCATAGTGGATAGTTGTTTTCTTCTTACACTTGCACCTTTGTGCTATGAGTCCCAAAACAATTCTTATTTCGATCCCCAATTATTTAAATTGTACCAAAATTTCATCATAGGGACACCCAACTAGTATAGAAACAATCGGCATATCGATCTAACCCTATAGTTGATGCCAAGGTTATAACCATTTATTATACTATATACTTAGTCATATCCATGAGTGAGTAAGTTTCCTTAACAATTTATATGGCAGAGAAATCCTTAATGCATTTTTCTTTCACCTTCTTCACACTACAAACCAGGTCAAGTACTTACGAGAGATACATGTTATCTCTTAGAGCTAGATCTTCCTCTAGTCAGTCTGCCGTTCCTTTGGGATTAAATTCTCCATACATATAATTACTCAAGATGTATTCAAGCATTGCTCCTCCTCGTCTATCAGACGTCCAACACTTTGATCATGTGACCCCCAAAACAAGATCATGTAGCAAGGTTCAAAAGCCCGTCATTTTCTCCATTACCAACATTATTATTTCCCGGGCCATTGTTGTTTCCATTACCCCCATTATTACCAGCGTTGTTCTACGCTGCGTTGACCATCCGGGTCACAGCCTAAACCATTACCTCCTGATGTTGTGCCATTTGAGCCAGGGTAGCTGTCAAATCGGGACCGTTGTTTCGCATCATTGTCTATAAAGCAATATCGTTTGAATCAGTCGTAACCAATTCAATTAGATTCGATACTAGATCTTGACATATGTAAGCATGAATTAGCACAAATCAATCAATAAACGAATAATTATTCACCTAGCAAATAAGTCATGTTAGGAATCAGACTCAGGGATACAAATACAAGAGAAGCGTTTTTCGTCTACGTCTCGTCCGAATTTAACTTTTCGGAATTTTCGATTTTTTTTTTTTTTTTTTTTTTTTGGGAACCACGACTCGTGTCCACAGTTGCACGAGTCATGTCCGGATCAGCAACAACAGACGAACAACATTTCGGGGACGGGTCATGTCCTTATGGGCACGAGTCGTGCAGCTCTCGATTGAGCTCTACAACGTAATTTCAATAGACAAAAACAATACTCAATCAATAATGACACTCAAATAGCAAATAATCGAATCAATATCAGTGAATAATCATAATATCGTAATAGTATTGGGGTATTGTACCCACTTAGACGTATGCATTGGCAAGACTCCAACTAAAATTATAAATTGATAAAACATACAATCTTCAAATCCGACTTATCGGTACCATATGTTCACACGATTATAAGGGTAATAAACCAATCACTCCCTCAATAATCTCCACTAGAAGAGCGATCCTCAATATTTCAACAAACGATACTATGATCAAGGATATATAGAGTTTCATTCGCTACCAACCCCATCATTCATACAAATACTTCATTGACACTTTAATATATCGATCCCTCTTACTCATTCCTAAATTTCTAAATTCACAGTAGTGTACTTGCATGCACATAGTCCTTTTCATCTAACCTAAATAATAAATTGAACAATATACACGAAACTCTCACATTCCTCATGCTCAACTCCCTTATATATATACTCACCCTTACTAGTCCCTTCTTCAACTTTCCACATTTCACCCAAAGTAATCAAGGTTCCTCACCTATGGGCGTGTGATCAAGTTAGATGGAGTAGCACGGGGTATTCTAAAAGGGATAAGCATAAGTTTTGTCAATTGATTTCTCCCAATTTTCTCATTAACATGAATAGGGTATCGTGGTTAGAAAAGAAGGACCCAATGAGTGTTTTGAAATTTGTGGTTTAACACCATCTCACTTAAACCAATCCAACATCATGTTCCAAATCGTAACTCATCTTCAAGGACAAAAGAATTTGACAATGGCGACATTAAGTAAGCAAGGCCTAAACCATCATCACACTTATCCTCAATATATCCTAAATACCTTCCACATCCTTATATATCTTAAAATAGCTTCAAGTCCTTCTAACATAACCTCTAGTCGCCCTTAGTACTTTCACATTACACTCCACGTAATAATAACCACAATATGTTGAACTAATTACCCTTGGAGTTATAACTTAAAGAATCATAATTTCTATTAGTATCAAAGAAAACCTACAATGAGATGCTTCCCAATAATGACATTCGGTTTCAAATCAAAAGTCTCAGAAGTCGGCTCTAAAACTCCGTAGTAAATGAAGGGGAAACACATAGCACTTAGCAATTAGCATGCGTATGAATGCACCCATCCCGTTCCCAGTTTACCAATTTCTTAAAACAAGTTTTGAAAACTTTTGTAGACACGACGAATCAGAACCTATAGCTCTGATACCAACTGTAACAACCCTAAATTTTCGCAATGATAAATGAGAAAATATTATAGAATTGTTACGCCGCAGTTGACTATCGAGTCAACTGCTAGGCTTGAAATTCAATTACAACTTAATAAATTTGAACAAACGAAAAGACGACAGCGGAAGACTTAGAATGTCGAGCTACAGTTCTCAAAACTGAAATTAAATTACAAAACCAAATATAATCCACGTCTAAATAATGTTTATGAAAAGTTCCCGGCATGCAAATGAATTCCTCTACCAAGCATCCACAACATCAAGACCTGTCAACTATGCCATCGAAGAATGACATAGGCCCCAGAACACGGTAGGGACGAACCAGAAAACAGAACGTCAGCATAGGCTGAGTAAGAATTAACAAGCATAAAGAACAAATAAGATACGCGCCTTGAGGCGCGTAGCTAACAAGAACGGATTGACGTTATAACATAGGAATATCAATAGCAACAGAGTGCATAATCAAAAGAGCATCGTCGCTCAATATATACATTATTTAATCATATTTTCGGCCAGGGTCCTACCCCATAGCCCCCACTTAACGAACTTTGTTCGAGCTAGAGTTGTAATTCTCGCCCTAATAATCCCGAGTGTGCACACCCCTCGCAAGACAGGCCGGTAGGACGAGTTCCCATCTAGGAGGAAGACTATTAGGAAGTCGGTAGCTAATCAGACCCTACGTACCTTGATCAGAGGTATATTAAACGATGATCGGCCGAGCCGAATACATCGTACTCTTGGTGGAGTCATTTATATTCTTTCATCCGTTTTATATATGTTATTCACGTGTGCATTATTTGACGATACAAATTACAATGATCATAATCGGTAGATACTTGAAGCGAAACAAAAACACAAGCAACAAGCAAACACACCACTCGACCGAGTAGCCGAGTGGTGGTCTCGGCTAGAGGCCGAAGGGCCGAGGAAGGCAAGAGTCGGCCGAGAGGCCGTGTGGGAGTATGGTGGTCGAAAGACCGCAACGAATATCGATATGACGGAAAAGAAATACGCTCAATGATATAATTTAGGCACAAGCGAAATGGATAATGAGAATGAACGTATAAAGTAAGAATATATGAAGTTCAAGCGAATTAGTGTATCAAACAAGGTAGTGATTAATCAAGAGGATTGTGATCAACGTTCTTACCTTACTCTGAGCGAAACACTAAACTGCTCCAAGACTAGAAAGGAACTTCTTCAAACACACACCCTAATCACAAAATAATAAAATTGAATTACTAATTACTCACCATCATAATCCCAACTCAAAACCAAATTATCCTACGACAACAAGATCACAACAAACATGATTTCGACATCCAAACACTCCAATAACCACACCAAATTCGCACCACAACACCCCCACCATACTAGTTACACAATCCCACCAAACAAACATCAAAATAACAACAAGAACCCTCAAATAACCCAAAAATCAGAACCGGGCAGTAGGTTCGTTCTTCACCCAAGTCCACACCAAACGGTCCCAAAACAATACCACAATATCCCCAATTCATAACAAATAACTCCTCCAAAAATCAAACCATTCCACACACAAAATCAATCATAATTTAACATAAACCTTATAAACAAAACCCCCAAATTTCGAAAATCATAACTCACAAATTATACTCATCACAAGCACGATTAAACCCCAAAACAATCAATTAAAACAACCCAATCGTACTCTAATCATTAACTTGACCTAAATCGAAAACCCAATTAAATCAATTGTAGAAAAGTTTGAGGAACTTACTACTCTTGATTGAAACCAAGAGAGAGAGAGAGAGGACGGTAGGGGAATAGGCGAGGGTGGTCGAGCGGCAGTGGCTGGGGCGTGCGGCTGGTGGCTCGCGAGAAGTCGCGCGGAGCTTCTCCTCTTCTTCTTCTCTTTTCCCTCTTCTCTTTTCCTTCTTTTTCTCTCGCTGCGTGCGGCTGTGAGGATGGTTGTGTTTCTTTTTTTTTTTTGTTTTTTTTTTGTTTTTACATTAAGGTAAAGGAGGGTTTAGTAAGGGCAAATTGGTAATTTTGCTATCTAAATTCCTAATTAGGAAAACGACCCAAAAAGGAAAGTGACTCTAAATTCCCAAAAATAGAAACTCTTAACTCTAAAATGAATTTCTCTCGACGACTTTAATAATTTAGAAGTCCAAAAAATATGGGGTGTTACAGTCTTCCCCCCTTAAAACAAAGATTCGTCCCGAATCTTTAAACCTACTCCTCAAGATTTCACCCTCGACTAGCAACGTTGATCAAAAGGTAGGGTAAATATTATGAGGTAAAAGGTGTTTGAGTGAAAGTTGAAACGGAGAATAATAAACACATATAACACATTAAGCACATAACAAGCTCAAATAACACGAAACAACGTAGCACATTGTGTCAGAAAGAGGGATGGCGAGGCGTCCGTGGCTCTCGTCCCCCTTAAAACAAAGGTTCGTCCCGAACCGAGAGTACCTTAATCGAAAAGGTGAGGGTACTTCTCACGCATAACTGATTCCACTTCCCATGTTGCTTCCTCAACATTGTTAATGCACCATAGAACTTTGACCATGTGAGTCTCAGCACTTCGAGTTTTGCGCACCTTGGTGTCTAGGATTTTTAATGGTGCCTCTTCATATGTTATAGTTTCATCCAACTCGATGGTTTTTTTTGGGTCCAATACATGGGACGGGTCACTGACATAGCGTCTGAGTTGTAACACGTTAAACACATTGTGGACCTTATCAAGGTTCGTAGGCAAGTCTAACTCGTAAGCTACTTCCCCAACTCGTTTAGTCACCTTATAGGGTCCAATGAACTTGGGACTCAGTTTCCTTTCTTCCCGAACCGCATCACGCCTCTGGTAGGCGATACGCGTAAGAGAACCATATCACCTACGCTGAACTCAATGTGTCTGCGTTTCTTGTCAGCATAGCTCTTTTGTCTGTCATGAGCCTTGAGCCTTTCCTGAATCAGCTTGACCTGATCTGTCATTTCCTGAATGTAGTCTAGACCCAAAACCATTGTTTCACTTATATCATTCCAACAGATTGGACTCCTGCACTTCCTGCCATATAAAGCCTCGTATGGTGCCATCTTTATTAAGGCTTGATAGCTGTTGTTGTAGGAGAACTCGATCAAATCCAACTTATCCTCCCATCCGCCTTGATACTGTTAGGTACAACCTCTCAACATATCCTCCAAAGTCTGATTTGTCCTCTCAGTTTGGCCGTCAGTGGCCGGGTGAAATGCGGTACTCATGAGAAGTTTCGTCCCTAAGGCTTCTCGTAACTTCTTCCAGGTTCGAGAAACGAAACACACATCACAGTCAAATAACAATCTCTTTTGGTGTACCGTGGAGTCTCAACACAAGGTGTATGTAGGCGTCGGCTGATTTGCTTATTCTCCCACGTGTATTTCATAGGTACAAAATGTGCTAACTTTGTCAGTCCATCCAAAATCACCCAAATCATAATGTTCCCCTTGGGTGTCCTAGGTAACTTTGCATGAAATCCATGGATATGGAACACCATTTTCGTTCCGACACTGGTAGGGGTTGTAATTTGACTTGAGATTTCGATAACCAAACACCTATACACAAAGTCAGCCATATCTTTCTTCATTCCAGACCACTAGGGCACCTTTCTCCAATCTTGGTACATCTTATCTCCTCCTGGTTGTACCGAATATTTGCTGGCGTGGGCTTCGGTTAGAGTTTTGTTCCTTAGCGTAGTGTCATCAGCTATGCAGACTCGGCCCTGGAATCAAACAATACAATCTTCACACTTTTGAATACTTCAGGCTCCTTTGCCAGTTTGTTCAAAGTGGTTTTATCAGTCAACCCCTTTATTTCACCCAAGATATAATCCTCAATTGTCGTCGTTCCCGAAGTCACTTCTGGTTTAGTCAATTGGACTCCGACATTAAGAATTCGTCTCTTAGTTTCTTCCTTTGATCAACTAATTGGGCCGGATGTAGAGACTTTCTGCTCAGTGCGTCAGCTACGACATTGGCTTTTCCTTCATGATACTGTATTTCCATGTCGTAGTCTCTGATCAACTCCAAACATCTCCTTTGTCGCATATTTAGCTCCTTTTTGAGCGGATATATACTTTAAGCTCTTATGGTCATAGAAGATCTTGAATGTAACCTCAATTAGGTAGTGTCTCCTTGCCCTTTTAATTTCATTAGTATGATCTCAATCCCATTTCCACTTATCTAAAAATTCTGTGTTTGATTGTCCAATATTGTCGAATTCCTTCACGACAGCTTCGACCTATGATTCTGCTCCTTTAAAATTTTGACCTCATTCACTTCGTACACATTGCAGCAAGATCGTTTCAAGACCATATCTTAAATTGATGGTAAGATCAAATTCTCCCACTATAAAAAACTTCAAGATACGACACTACATGTGTTGGGAGTCTCAAAAGGGCACTACAAAGCTACTACATATCATGAAGCTTTTACATTCCACCATCTTGCTCACAAAATAATCTTTATCAACCCAAGCCAACGTTCCATTGCCTTCGTACGAAGCTACTTATCACATGACCGTACCCCTATAATTTGAGCTTCTTAACAACTTTAACCCAAAAATATATACTTCTTTCATTCATCATGAATACACTCCTTCCACTTTGTTCATTGCACATCTAATGTCGTTATCAACCCAATACTATACAAAACGATGGTTGCTAATGTCACCCTATTTCCACATTAGCTCATCCATAATCAACTATGATTAACAATTACCTTAGGGAGGGTGTCACTTGAGCATAATATATAAGCTTCATTAACGATTTGTAGCGTCTCATAATCACGTAAGGCGTCAAATTACGTCCAATTGTCCATAAATTATCCAACTGGTTGTATTCAGAATTAGAGCCCCTGTTCATAAATTATCCCACTTTATTCACACAATAGACACGTCACAATGTCAAATCCATAACTCTCTTCGCTTCCTTAACTTGCAAAGTTAAATTTCAAAATCTTATAGATTACCTCAAGATCAAGTCGTTCTCTATAGCCAAATTTCATAGCCATACACCACGGAATGTAGCTCAACTTCCCGATTCGTAAAGCATTTCCTTATGCGCACATACCACTTACCACATCTCTAATGGGTTTACAACTTTATCATCTGATGACACCTCACTTGATCCCATACCTTGATATGTAACGATTTTCCTTTACTCGAGCTTATGACCTATTAATTCAACTCAGGATATCAAGTCCAAAGATGGTAGGAAATCTTTTTACGCATAACTCACATGTCCAACAGTTTACCCATAAATGGTATAGTAGTCTTTCAAACTCAAAATTTCATTGTTGTAGCATAGTGGATAGTTGTTTTCTTCTTACACTTGCACCTTTGTGCTATGAGTCCCAAAACAATTCTTATTTCGATCCCCAATTATTTAAATTGTACCAAAATTTCATCATAGGGACACCCAACTAGTATAGAAACAATCGGCATATCGATCTAACCCTATAGTTGATGCCAAAGTTATAACCATTTATTATACTATATACTTAGTCATATCCATGAGTGAGTAAGTTTCCTTAACAATTTATATGGCAGAGAAATCCTTAATGCATTTTTCTTTCACCTTCTTCACACTACAAACCAGGTCAAGTACTTACGAGAGATACATGTTATCTCTTAGAGCTAGATCTTCCTCTAGTCAGTCTGCCGTTCCTTTGGGATTAAATTCTCCATACATATAATTACTCAAGATGTATTCAAGCATTGCTCCTCCTCGTCTATCAGACGTCCAACACTTTGATCATGTGACCCCCAAAACAAGATCATGTAGCAAGGTTCAAAAGCCCGTCATTTTCTCCATTACCAACATTATTATTTCCCGGGCCATTGTTGTTTCCATTACCCCCATTATTACCAGCGTTGTTCTACGCTGCGTTGACCATCCGGGTCACAGCCTAAACCATTACCTCCTGATGTTGTGCCATTTGAGCCAGGGTAGCTGTCAAATCGGGACCGTTGTTTCGCATCATTGTCTATAAAGCAATATCGTTTGAATCAGTCGTAACCAATTCAATTAGATTCGATACTAGATCTTGACATATGTAAGCATGAATTAGCACAAATCAATCAATAAACGAATAATTATTCACCTAGCAAATAAGTCATGTTAGGAATCCGACTCAGGGATACAAATACAAGAGAAGCGTTTTTCGTCTACGTCTCGTCCGAATTTAACTTTTCGGAATTTTCGATTTTTTTTTTTTTTTTTTTTTTTTTTGGGAACCACGACTCGTGTCCACAGTTGCACGAGTCATGTCCGGATCAGCAACAACAGACGAACAACATTTTGGGGACGGGTCATGTCCTTATGGGCACGAGTCGTGCAGCTCTCGATTGAGCTCTACAACGTAATTTCAATAGACAAAAACAATACTCAATCAATAATGACACTCAAATAGCAAATAATCGAATCAATATCAGTGAATAATCATAATATCGTAATAGTATTGGGGTATTGTACCCACTTAGACGTATGCATTGGCAAGACTCCAACTAAAATTATAAATTGATAAAACATACAATCTTCAAATCCGACTTATCGGTACCATATGTTCACACGATTATAAGGGTAATAAACCAATCACTCCCTCAATAATCTCCACTAGAAGAGCGATCCTCAATATTTCAACAAACGATACTATGATCAAGGATATATAGAGTTTCATTCGCTACCAACCCCATCATTCATACAAATACTTCATTGACACTTTAATATATCGATCCCTCTTACTCATTCCTAAATTTCTAAATTCACAGTAGTGTACTTGCATGCACATAGTCCTTTTCATCTAACCTAAATAATAAATTGAACAATATACACGAAACTCTCACATTCCTCATGCTCAACTCCCTTATATATATACTCACCCTTACTAGTCCCTTCTTCAACTTTCCACATTTCACCCAAAGTAATCAAGGTTCCTCACCTATGGGCGTGTGATCAAGTTAGATGGAGTAGCACGGGGTATTCTAAAAGGGATAAGCATAAGTTTTGTCAATTGATTTCTCCCAATTTTCTCATTAACATGAATAGGGTATCGTGGTTAGAAAAGAAGGACCCAATGAGTGTTTTGAAATTTGTGGTTTAACACCATCTCACTTAAACCAATCCAACATCATGTTCCAAATCGTAACTCATCTTCAAGGACAAAAGAATTTGACAATGGCGACATTAAGTAAGCAAGGCCTAAACCATCATCACACTTATCCTCAATATATCCTAAATACCTTCCACATCCTTATATATCTTAAAATAGCTTCAAGTCCTTCTAACATAACCTCTAGTCGCCCTTAGTACTTTCACATTACACTCCACGTAATAATAACCACAATATGTTGAACTAATTACCCTTGGAGTTATAACTTAAAGAATCATAATTTCTATTAGTATCAAAGAAAACCTACAATGAGATGCTTCCCAATAATGACATTCGGTTTCAAATCAAAAGTCTCAGAAGTCGGCTCTAAAACTCCGTAGTAAATGAAGGGGAAACACATAGCACTTAGCAATTAGCATGCGTATGAATGCACCCATCCCGTTCCCAGTTTACCAATTTCTTAAAACAAGTTTTGAAAACTTTTGTAGACACGACGAATCAGAACCTATAGCTCTGATACCAACTGTAACAACCCTAAATTTTCGCAATGATAAATGAGAAAATATTATAGAATTGTTACGCCGCAGTTGACTATCGAGTCAACTGCTAGGCTTGAAATTCAATTACAACTTAATAAATTTGAACAAACGAAAAGACGACAGCGGAAGACTTAGAATGTCGAGCTACAGTTCTCAAAACTGAAATTAAATTACAAAACCAAATATAATCCACGTCTAAATAATGTTTATGAAAAGTTCCCGGCATGCAAATGAATTCCTCTACCAAGCATCCACAACATCAAGACCTGTCAACTATGCCATCGAAGAATGACATAGGCCCCAGAACACGGTAGGGACGAACCAGAAAACAGAACGTCAGCATAGGCTGAGTAAGAATTAACAAGCATAAAGAACAAATAAGATACGCGCCTTGAGGCGCGTAGCTAACAAGAACGGATTGACGTTATAACATAGGAATATCAATAGCAACAGAGTGCATAATCAAAAGAGCATCGTCGCTCAATATATACATTATTTAATCATATTTTCGGCCAGGGTCCTACCCCATAGCCCCCACTTAACGAACTTTGTTCGAGCTAGAGTTGTAATTCTCGCCCTAATAATCCCGAGTGTGCACACCCCTCGCAAGACAGGCCGGTAGGACGAGTTCCCATCTAGGAGGAAGACTATTAGGAAGTCGGTAGCTAATCCGACCCTACGTACTCTTGGTGGAGTCATTTATATTCTTTCATCCGTTTTATATATGTTATTCACGCGTGCATTATTTGACGATACAAATTACAATGATCATAATCGGTAGATACTTGAAGCGAAACAAAAACACAAGCAACAAGCAAACACACCACTCGACCGAGTAGCCGAGTGGTGGTCTCGGCTAGAGGCCGAAGGGCCGAGGAAGGCAAGAGTCGGCCGAGAGGCCGTGTGGGAGTATGGTGGTCGAAAGACCGCAACGAATATCGATATGACGGAAAAGAAATACGCTCAATGATATAATTTAGGCACAAGCGAAATGGATAATGAGAATGAACGTATAAAGTAAGAATATATGAAGTTCAAGCGAATTAGTGTATCAAACAAGGTAGTGATTAATCAAGAGGATTGTGATCAACGTTCTTACCTTACTCTGAGCGAAACACTAAACTGCTCCAAGACTAGAAAGGAACTTCTTCAAACACACACCCTAATCACAAAATAATAAAATTGAATTACTAATTACTCACCATCATAATCCCAACTCAAAACCAAATTATCCTACGACAACAAGATCACAACAAACATGATTTCGACATCCAAACACTCCAATAACCACACCAAATTCGCACCACAACACCCCCACCATACTAGTTACACAATCCCACCAAGCAAACATCAAAATAACAACAAGAACCCTCAAATAACCCAAAAATCAGAACCGGGCAGTAGGTTCGTTCTTCACCCAAGTCCACACCAAACGGTCCCAAAACAATACCACAATATCCCCAATTCATAACAAATAACTCCTCCAAAAATCAAACCATTTCACACACAAAATCAATCATAATTTAACATAAACCTTATAAACAAAACCCCCAAATTTCGAAAATCATAACTCACAAATTATACTCATCACAAGCACGATTAAACCCCAAAACAATCAATTAAAACAACCCAATCGTACTCTAATCATTAACTTGACCTAAATCGAAAACCCAATTAAATCAATTGTAGAAAAGTTTGAGGAACTTACTACTCTTGATTGAAACCAAGAGAGAGAGAGAGGACGGTAGGGGAATAGGCGAGGGTGGTCGAGCGGCAGTGGCTGGGGCGTGCGGCTGGTGGCTCGCGAGAAGTCGCGCGGAGCTTCTCCTCTTCTTCTTCTCTTTTCCCTCTTCTCTTTTCCTTCTTTTTCTTTCTCTGCGTGCGGCTGTGAGCATGGTTGTGTTTCTTTTTTTTGTTTTTTTTTTTTGTTTTTACATTAAGGTAAAGGAGGGTTTAGTAAGGGCAAATTGGTAGTTTTGCTATCTAAATTCCTAATTAGGAAAACGACCCAAAAAGGAAAGTGACTCTAAATTCCCAAAAATAGAAACTCGTAACTCTAAAATGAATTTCTCCCGACGACTTTAATAATTTAGAAGTCCCAAAAATATGGGGTGTTACATAATGTTCCTCTTTTTCACATGAAACGAGTATCTAAACAACTTAATTTAATGTTTTCCATCTATATTTGGTCAATCAATCGAAAATAAATGTAAATAGTACAAATCTAATCATTATTTGTCTCGATTTTTCAACTAGACCCGAATTAACCCGACCCGAATTGACCCGACCCGTATGAACCTGACCCGAACTAACCCGAATAATTTGACCCGTACCCGAAATTGACCCGAAGAATGCTAGACCCGAAGTGGCCCGAACCCGACCCAACCCGAATATTGTAGTGCACTCGAATTGACCCGGCCCGAACCAACCTGACCCGAATCCAACCCGAATGACCCGTTTGCCAGGTCTACCTGTATATATGGGCAACCTCATGTTAAAATGAGCTTTTGATGAATGAAAAATATGAGTTTTACTTAGAAAATCCTTCGTGGTTTATGGTGACCTTTGTGGCGCCTGTTAAGCCTTCGTGGCTGTGTTCGAGTGTGTTTTGCACTACAATCTATCCCTTTTATCCATTAATTGATTCAGCCTTCGTGGTTGTCAATTTTGCTCATTTTATTACTCAAAAAACCCAGAAAACTCATACAAAAACAAGGTCATCAACCTGCTTTTAGTTCTTACACTTGTTAGTAATTTTCAGACTTTTCTTTAAATTTTCTGTACCACTAAATTCCTATAAACCCCATGGTAATACGTATCAGAAGTCCTCTCAGAAGAACTTCTCTATGCACCTAAAGTGCTAAAAAATCAAGCTGACACATCTAACATTTGCAAATGACCATGATGATATATACAAGAGGAGATGTGCCATCCGTTAAAGCTGTGATGGAGAGTCTTAAAAAATTTGCAGATATGTCTGGTTTAGTAGCCAATCCTACAAAAGTGATATTTACTATGGAGGAGTTGATAGGGAGGTCAAGAAGCAAATACTTCACGAAACAGGTTTTACAGAAGGAGATTTCTCATTTCGATACTTGGGAGTGCCTCTGCACTCTAAGAAGTTGAAAGCAGACATGTACCGGGCTTTGACAAGCAAGTTGGAAGCTTCAATTCATCACTGGTCTACCCATTTCCTCTCTTTTGCAAGAAAGATACAATTGATTAATTCTGTAGTTTTTGGGCTTGAAAACTTTGGGAGTTTTAGTTTACTGGTCCCTAAAGGAATCCTCAAGAAGATAAACAAATTGAGTATTCCTCTGGGGCATATCTGATCAGTATGTGCTCACCTCGATACGAGGCAAGCATTGCCAATAGGGAAGTGCTAATTTGGAACAAAACTATGTTATCAAAGTGGGTTTGGAAGCTAGACTATGGCTAGCCGAGTTTACGGTGCAAGTGGACCAAAGCTTATGTGCTCAAAGGACAAAATCATTGGCAAGTAAAGGCGAAATCAGTTGATTCTGAAAGCTGGAAAGGAATTCTAAAGGTGAGAGATAATATTATTCAGATAGCTAGAGATTAAAATGTTGCAGCTTTAATGGTTCAATCCTGAAGCAAAAGGGGTACATATAAAACTATTAAGGTTTATGAGAGTTTCAGTTATAAATTCAATAAGGTAACTTGCCATATGGCAGTTTGGGATAATGTGATAATGCCCAAGCTAAGCACAGTTTTATTACATCCCTGGCTGTGCAAAATTGCGGTGCCACAGTTGATAACATGAAGATCAGAGGTTTTAAAATGGTTAATCGATGCGCCCTTTGTAGAAAAGCAGAGGAAATTCACGAGCATTTGTTTTTTGCTTGCGAGGTTTCAAAGATAATAGGGCATGTAATTGTAAAATGGTTGGAAATTGGTAAAAGAACGTGGGACTTGAAAAGATGAGCTTATATGGCTCAGAAAGAAGAAGAGAAGGAAGCATTGGACTACCAAATGGGTGACGGCGAGCCTAAATGCTATGGTACAGTTTATCAAATCTAGAGCGAGAGGAATTCAAGAATTTTCCAAAGTCAAGATCATTATATAGATTGGATAGTGAATCAAGTAAAATTTCTAGTATTTGGGAGATTGTATGCGTGGAAATGTAACGACATTCAGCAGGAAATGCTTGATAGAATACTGAACTAGAGTTATACGCTTAGAGGGTTTTTTTTTTTTTGTAAGAAATATTATTCCCATTTTGGATGAATAAAGCTAATTTTCTTACAATAAAAAAAGTTAGTGATAATATGTTGAATTGTATAAAGATTAGGACTCTGAAAATCAGTCAAAATATCAGTTAAATAATGGAGCTGAACATGTATCGAAAACCTAAACTAGACCATGTTTTGGTGAGGCTTATAGGTTGTAAAGCGTTTGAGAATTTTTCTCCAAGTTTTGAGTAATTAAATTTCTTACGTTTTCAAAAAAAAAAACAAAAAACTCATATACTCAATATCAGTTAATGCAGTAAAATTACAACTCAGTGCAATTTGAACTAATTAAAAAAGGCACATAAGTATGATGAAATTTATTTAAAACAATTTTGGGATTTTGACGAGGATCATTAATTAAAAAATGCACATAAGTATGCTTCACAAGTTTCTATTTAAAATAAACTTGTTTTTTTTATGAGACTAAAAAATAGTTATATCATCATATATTATATAATTACCGGTACATTTGAAGCTCTATCGGGCCGTCCATTTCAGCATTGACATCAGCGTGCTGATGTCATCAACAGAAAAAATTGCCTTAAAAAACACATGATTGGGGTTGAATTTGGCAAATACAGAAACAAATCTTACAAATTTTATTTAATATTTTGCATTTTCCATAAACAAAATAATAATCGTAAACAAATACGCTAACTTCTATAATTAAATTCAATAAAGATTAAAAAAAGAATTCCAAAGAATCACAATAGGAGCCGAATACAATTCATTATGAAAGAAAATATTTGAAATTATTACGGTTTCTAAAACAAATTAATCAATCAAGATCACGTATATATTAAAATAATTAATTTTTAATTTCTATATTTACAGGAGGTCAAGTTATATCTTTGCCAAATTGCCGCTCACTCAAATCACTCAAATTGCCAAATTGCCGTTCACTCAAATCAAACATAAATGCGTAAGTATCAAATTATCTATTAATAGTAATATCCATACAATTGGAATATTTTTTTGCCGTTGTATAATCGCATCAGTATTGAGAACTGATTCCCCCAATATTCTAATTTCTACATATTACTACATTCTTCCTACAGATTTGTCATAACTATTGCAAAAATATTGGAGTAAATGTGAACATATATAATCTTCTATATTTAACTTACGGAAATCTAGGCTTAATGATCACATCACATATAGCCTATACACACGAGCTATAAATAAATGGTAGTTTGATTAAATTATTCATATTTTTTGCTACTGTATAAACATGTAATTAGAAGTTATTCTAGAAATATTTAAAGTAATCTAAAGTTATGGCTAAAACAATCCATAACTATTGCAAAAATACAAGAGGGCATGTGAAAGCATGTATAATACTCTATATTTATCTTATTATAATCTAGGTTTAATAAACGGTGACCCATACACCCTATACATATACTGCCTGTATATAAAGACTAGAGATCTTACCTCATTTCATACCCCTCAACCCCGTTAACTGATATTGCAAAACTTCTTCCCCTGTTATAATGGTGAACCCACGAACAACTTACGACTCACCTCCTAAATTGGTGAAGTTTAATCAATTGAAGCGCCATTGTTTTAACATGAGAAATAGAAAAGACGTCAATGATACAGTATACCAAGTTCGTGTGAAGGTTTTGCGCATCTGGAACACTGCCAAAAATCATGACTCACAAATTGGACGACAACTAAACTATTGATCATGGATGAGGAGGTAATATTTAATTCTTTAGCAGTTTGATACTTACATTAATTTGTAGAGTCATGGTTCCATGCATATGTATAATACAATAATTCCTCATGCATATATAGGGTTTCAAGATCCAGATGTCTCTCAAAAAGCTGTCAATGGACGAATTCAGGGGTAAAATTCATGAGGGTGATTTATTAACAATCACAGACTTGAGGTGGTTAATAACAGTGGAGGTTATCGCGCGACAAAGCATACACTTAAGGCAGAATTTCGTCTATGTACTCAGATCGAGCCATGTCCAGGTTTAGTGATCCCAAATGATAATTCGTATGCTTTTGAGTCATTTGATGATATAAAAGGTGATAAAGTTGATGAAGTGAATCTGTTTGGTGAGTTTCAAAACCTTATCGATAATCTATACGAGTATCTTATATTAATAATACTGCTATCATGATTAGAATATTTTTCGTTATCTACATGCTAGATGTTATAGGGCTCTTGAAAGAGATCTCAAAAGATGGTGAAACAAAGTTTACCCACAAGAGAAGGATGGTCATCGAAATTGCAGATGAGCAGTATATAGATAAAAAAATTCTTGATTGACAACTTCATTGTTTTGGTGAGATTAATATACGTACTAATCATACATCTAATTTATTGATTTACTAATCAGTGATCATGTTGTGGAGTGCACATTGTGGGGTAAATACATAACACAAATTAAGGACTTCCTTAATGCGCGTAGTGACCCAAATGCGTCGGTTTATATCATAGTTACTCTGGTTCGTCTCAATAAATATAGAGGGAATTTCGAAATTCCATAATAACTGTGCTAATTAATATATCGGATTCTATATGCGCAACACTTGCTTACAGTGTTAATTGTACCAGGGATTAACGTACAAAACTCATTTGGAACCAACGTCCTTTTAAACCCGGAATGTGATGAAATCGAAGCCTTTAAGGAGAGGTAATCACATGCTGTTTTTGCAAAATACTAATTTGAGAAACGGTTTTACAATAAACATATATCTAACAAGTATTACCTGTTCTTGATGGTGAATAGGAGGCGTGCAAATGGTTTCCAAGCTGAATCCGATGTACTTACAGATCTCACTCAAAACGACATTGGAGTAGAAGAAAACCCATGGCTGGCTCCTCAAAGGATTAAAAACCTACTTGAAGTTGCGGAATGTCAAGTGGTATGTTATTCACCAACCTATATGTTTCAACTGCCTCTGTATAGTGTAATTGACTTTTTCCTATCAATGTAGGCTGGTTCCTATGTCGTGAAGGCAAAGGTTTTCGATTATGAACATGATAAGGAGTGGTGGTACAAAAGCTGCAACTCTTCTGACCACAAAGGTATGAAGTTGGGAGGCAAAGGTGTCGGAGAGCTATATTGCGCTAATTGCAAGGTGGACATTAAGTATCCAGTCCCGAGGTACAAGGTGTATATACGGGTTAGGGACAAATCAGGTAGCCTCACTCTAACATTGTTCAACGGTCCCATGGAGTTTCTACTGAATAAGTCTGCTAAGCAACTAAGGCTTGACCAAGAAAAGGTAATTATCGATAAAGTGTGTCCTCATTTGTACACATATGTGTCATTTTGGTGCATGAGGAATAACATTTGTGATGTAATTCTATGTAGGCTGGTAATTTGGACGGATTCCCAAGGGAGTTTAAGACATTAATTGGCAAAGAGTTTTTGTTTATAATCAAAATAACCGAGAGAGACCTTATTAATAATTATGAAACTTTTACAGCAGATCATGTCTCCAACGATCCTAAAATAATGACTCAATTCGACGCTGTTTGTGAGGTATTATTTACTCGATTTACCTAGAGCAGCTATCATTCTGTAGATTATTTTTTAAACACTGTAACTCACATCTTTGCCTCTTTTAGGAAAACACATCTACTTTCAACAATTCGGACTCAAATCACACTCCTTAAACAACTATGACATTATTTTCTAGCAGAACTGAATTTAAACCACAAACAACTATCACATTATTTTCAAGAACACGCCATATCGGAATGCGGTAGTAGTGATCTCACCCCAAAGAAGCGCGTTGCAGTTGAAAATTTAGACGATGATGCTGATGATGGAGGCTGTTCTAATGGCTTGCTATCAACTACAAAGAAGTTGGTCAAGGTTAAGATGGAAAAGCTGACTGAAGTTGCAAAGACTCTATGAAAGATTAGAATACATAGATTTTGGATACTTTTACTATGCTTTGCAGTGTTTTTTTTCAAAACGCTATTGTTTTTGGATACTTTTTTCGTTACAGTTGCCGATTTTTCAATATCTGATTGTCGTCTTTTTTTACTTCTTTTTTTAGTCTTTTTTTTTTTTTTTGAGGACAGTCTCTCTTTTTTGTTTATTTGTGTTTAAAACAAAATACATGACTTTATAAATCAATCTAAATAATCAGTTTTAAATGCAGTAAAATTAAAAATATTAAAATAATCATTTTAAATGAATTACTATTCCACACTTGAGAGTAAACAAGTCACATCAAATACAAAGTCAGGTCAATTATGAGTCAATCTCGATAAGTGTCGGTTTAGTTGATAAAACAAGAAAACATTATTGCACGGGAAACTATCCTTTTCTTTTAAAGGGGTGGCACGCACCTGTATTTGTTAATTTTAATTTTTAGATTGCATTTCTGTATTTTTGAATTAGGATTTCCTTTGCTTATACTAATTTATAAGCATTTTCCATATAACTATTTAATACAACAGCCCGTGCAATTTTGCACGGGTCAGTAAACTAGTATATATATAAAGTTGGATGGAAACCGTGTGGGCGCGACACGTCATCCTCCACCTCACGTGCCACATAGGTGACAGGCAAACGTGTATGTCACACAAGCAATTCCACCTCATCACCTGGCGGACAGTTAAATCCGCAAAAATGAGACTATGAAGGCTTGAACCTGCGACCTCAACGTTGCATTTTAACACTTCAACCACTAAGCCAATTGATGTTTGTTGATTCTTTTATTAACCTAATTATATATAAAGGCCTTTAATGTTGAGATCATAAATATATACATGAAATGAATGTCAAAGTAATTGATAGGGGAATTGATATAAATCGTCGTATATGATATTATTCATAATCGTGTTGAGAATAAATATTAAAATAACAAAAAAATGGAGAGGAAAACGAGAATTGGTATTATGCGGTTTTGAGAAAAAACGAAGACAAGGATGAGTAATATTTTAATCTCTCTATTTCACTGATTTACGTATAAAATCAAACACTAATTGTTTTAGGTGGTACTTTTATCCACACTACTCAATGAATGAAGACGGAAAGGGGACAATGATATTGATCACTAATATATTAATCTATCTATTTTTTTAATTTAAGGGTGATTGATATAAATCGTGGTATATGATATTATTCATAGATATTAGAATAACAAAAATGTGGAGAGAGAAATACAAGAATTAGTATTAAGCGGTTTGGCAAAGATTAAAGAAGTCGCTGACTAATATTGTAATATCTCTATTTCACTAATTTACGTATAAGATCAAACTCACAAATCAACGAAAACCGTGCGTAGCACGGTGTAAAGACTAGTATATATATAAAGTTGGATGGAAACCGTGTGGGCGCGACACGTAATTCTCCACCTCACGTGCCACACAGGTGGCAGGCAAACGTGCATGCCACACAAGCAATTCCACCTCATCACCTGGCGGACAGTTAAATCCGCAAAAATGAGACTATGAAGGCTTGAACCTGCGACCTCAACGTTGCATTTTAACACTTCAACCACTAAGCCAATTGATGTTTGTTGATTCTTTTATTAACCTAATTATATATAAAGGCCTTTAATGTTGAGATCATAAATATATACATGAAATGAATGTCAAAGTAATTGATAGGGGAATTGATATAAATCGTCGTATATGATATTATTCATAATCGTGTTGAGAATAAATATTAAAATAACAAAAAAATGGAGAGGAAAACGAGAATTGGTATTATGCGGTTTTGAGAAAAAACGAAGACAAGGATGAGTAATATTTTAATCTCTCTATTTCACTGATTTACGTATAAAATCAAACACTAATTGTTTTAGGTGGTACTTTTATCCACACTACTCAATGAATGAAGACGGAAAGGGGACAATGATATTGATCACTAATATATTAATCTATCTATTTTTTTAATTTAAGGGTGATTGATATAAATCGTGGTATATGATATTATTCATAGATATTAGAATAACAAAAATGTGGAGAGAGAAATACAAGAATTAGTATTAAGCGGTTTGGCAAAGATTAAAGAAGTCGCTGACTAATATTGTAATATCTCTATTTCACTAATTTACGTATAAGATCAAACTCACAAATCAACGAAAACCGTGCGTAGCACGGTGTAAAGACTAGTATATATATAAAGTTGGATGGAAACCGTGTGGGCGCGACACGTAATTCTCCACCTCACGTGCCACACAGGTGGCAGGCAAACGTGCATGCCACACAAGCAATTCCACCTCATCACCTAGCGCACAGTTAAATCCGCAAAAATGAGACTATTGAGGCTTGAACCTGCGACCTCAACGTTGCATTTTAATATTTCAACCACTAAGCCAATTGATGTTTGTTGATTCTTTTATTAACCTAATTATATATAAAGGCCTTTAATGTTGAGATCATAAATGTATACATGAAATGAATGTCAAAGTAATTGATAGGGGAATTGAAATAAATCGTCGTATATGATATTATTCATAATCGTGATGAGAATAAATATTAAAATAACAAAAAAATGGAGAGGAAAACGAGAATTGGTATTATGCGGTTTTGAGAAAAACGAAGACAAGGATGAGTAATACTGTAATCTCTCTATTTCACTGATTTACGTATATAATCAAACACTAATTGTTTAGGTGGTACTTTTATCCACACTACTCAATGAATGAAGACGGAAAGGGGACAATGATATTGATCATTAATATGGTAATCTATCTATTTTTGTAATTCAAGGGTGGTTGATATAAATCGTGGTATATGATATTGTTCATAGATATTGGAATAACAAAAATGTGGAGAGAGAAATACAATAATTAGTATTAAGCGGTTTGACAAAGATTAAAGAAGTCGCTGAGTAATATTGTAATATCTCTATTTCACTAATTTACGTATAAGATCAAACTCACTAATCAATGAAAACCGTGCGTAGCACGGTGTAAAGACTAGTATTTATTATGACAGAGCACTTAACACAAATATGAAAACTACATTAGAGAATACAAGTCTTATTCTTTTCTTTGTTTGATCTAAATATATTATTTTATTAATTGCAATTATTTATGACAAACGCATGTTACTTAAATTTGGAAGAGTCAAGTTCTAAGAAAGTGTGTTTATTTCATGACCACATATGGTATTGCATAAATAGATAATCCTTGTTTAGAAACTAAATGAATAAGCAAATTTGAGAAAACAAAGACAAATTAAAATACCACCATTAATCTCGGTCAAACAATTTAAAATTCACCGCAAGTACAAAATAACTATTTTCAAATTTTCATGATTAGTTGATTCTATTATTAGATATGGTATCTTTTTCTAGTTTTCCAAGTAGAAAACACAAACTTATATAATCCCTGTTTTCCTCAATCATCAATCTCATTCTTTGTCTTTGCAGTTGTCTGCTTAAAATTCTAAAAAGGGACACTGCATCTTCAAAAGAATCAACCTACAATAATATATCAGAGAGATAAAGAAACCTTAGCTATCACCCCCAACAACAATCATGGGTCGCTATGATGTGGTCTTTACATTAGCACTTATTGCATTTGCTACTGTTGTTGTGGCTGAGGGGCCCGCAACATCCCCATCGTCAGCTGATGCCCCAGATACTTCATCTCCAACAACAAGCCCCAAGGCATCGGAAACTCCATTCATGGCCCCTAAGGTGTCTCCTCCCACATCATCTGACGCTACACCATCTGCATCTTCATCACTTAGTCCTAAGAGCTCAAGTACCGAATCTCCAGTTGCCTCTTCTCCCACTGATGAGTCCCTTGAGTCCCCTATTGGCTCCCCAGAAGAAGGTCCAGCAGCAGCACCAGATGCGGATGCTCCTGCGCCTGCTGAAAGCACACCTGCAGATGATGTTCAAGCCCCACCTCCCAAGAAAAATGGTGCCACAACTCTTGAATTGTCCAGCTTCGCTAGTGTTGTTGCGCTTGCAACATTCTTTTATTGAATTTAATCATTAGTAAAATCTTTCTATTAGACGAAAGAAATTTACAAACAACATTGGTAACGATCACTAACATAGTTTTTTGGGACAAATAGTTTGAATGGACCATGTTTAAATTATTTTACCGTTTTACTTATTCACTTGCCCTGAAGCTATCATCCTATTAAGAATGTGTAAGATCTATAACTAAATAAAAATATAATATTGTTTAGAATTGTTACTTTTTAAACTATTATCTAGAATGTATAATTTCTTGTATGATAATAACTGATGCCGGTAAGCATGTATGAAATAGTACAAAAAAGTGACTGAATCATTAAATGAATATTGAAATCAAATTTTCACATTATATTATACTCATAAATTTTAAAAATTTCATTCAAACACTTGTTTTGGGTCACAATTTATTTTTAATTCAACTCGGTTATTTTCATGTCATAACGTTCAAACGTAAAATCAAAATTACGCAAGTTAAGAGTATTTGTCCTTTGTTAATGGTAATGAAAATAATAAATGGTTCCAAGTAAGGAATGCACGTCTTTTCTTTCAGTCACTCTAGCTAACATCTCAATTTTTATAAAATTTTTAGAACAATAATTAATAGTACATCTAGAATTATCATTAGCCTAAATTGGATATGTTATGACTGCTTCTCCCCAAAGGAAGATACATGACTCATGAAATACAAACTATATATTGACGGCATGATTACAATTGACTACTATATTATTTGGTATATTTAATAAAACTATAAATATGTCTACAACTTAAAACCTTTAACCCTCCACCATAGTCGATTACAACGTGACATCTACTAAACTTGATAATTTATCCTCTCCACTAGCACGTGATCCCCTAAAATTGCACCTACTCATCTAACAAAATACAACACTACGCATCCTAATAATTGATGAGTGGGTACGTTCATTTTACTTAGACACATACAAAACTATCGAGGTACTCCCCCTAATAGACTTTTAGACTCTATCGTACAATGTTTCATACGACTACCGGTACACTAATAACCACACAACAAGGATGTAACACCTAGTGGATAAGCTTAATCGGACATGTCACAAATCATATATGTAGAATTAATTGGCCAAGCGCCAAAACAAAACCAACAATACGACTTTGAGCCAAAGTCTTATCAAGCCAATAACGTAATCCAACAAGACGAATAACAAAAAATAATAAGTGGATCGATGTCATAATTAAAATAATGAATGGAAATGTAACATGTTTTCCCAAATTCTTTTTTTTTTAATTAAAGAAGATATCGTGTACGCATGTTACTTTGACCAAAATCATTTATAGTATTCTCAAATCATGGAAAGACCCAATCTTCAAATTCAATCATCACCTTCTGAACCATAGATTCCAATTAATAATACTTTAATAGTCCATCAAATATCTCAAATTTAATCGTTGCCATCTCCACCACCGCTATATAGTGTCCTCCAATCATCTTATGTAATAAGCTCGTAGAACTAAGCACTTCGACTCGAGAAAAATGATGGAAAAAACATTGTTTCCGATCTGACGTCTCGACTGGAGATGGGTATGTCTCGAATCGCGACAGGGTTTCCTCAAGTCGAGACGTCTCTTTTTTAGGAGCTTTTGGTTGACTCTTCTACAATTCAAGAACATGATGGGGATGCAAATATGTCATCCCCTGATGCTCTAATGGACAATCGGAAGCTTAAGACCAACAATATCGAGATGTATGCTCTTTTAACAAAATTGTTAGGTCAATCTCTCATTCCTTGATTTCGTGAAGAGTGTTCTGAAAGTAGCCAAATTTGTTAAGGATATATGCACGGTCAAGAGAAAGCCTTAAGCCATGACAAAAGGAAAGTAAAAATGAGTGACAAGTGTCGGTCGTGTTCCAACAACGGCTACCAATGAAATGTGGTGATCCCCATATGATCACCGTGACGGCAACCATATGCAATACTAATTTTCCTAAGTTCATGCTAGATTTAGGAGCATCTATTAACGTGTTGGCGCTTTCATTCTATAATTCCATGAAACTTAAGCCGATGCTTGAGACCGATATTGTGGTTGAGCTAGCGGATCGTTTTAGGGGTATATCCAGAAGGAATTGTTAAAAGATGTGCATGTTAAAATAGACAATCTTGTGCTTTTCTTGTATTTGTATATTCTTGATATGAATCATAACAAGCATGATCACCCTCTCCTATTAGGACGACCTTTTATTAAAACTGATAAAGTAAAAATTGATATGTACACTGGTGTTCTTAGTTTGCGTTAGAGGTAATAGTCGTAGTATAGAGTGGCATGTTTATGATTCCAAAGCTGATGTAATTAATAATCATTCGGTTCATTGTATTGATGCATTTGTCGTGAATTCCCCATAATTGCATGAACCACCCGATCCCAAAATTTAATGTGTTAAATACATATCTTTGAATTGTCTGAGGTATGTGAAAACTAAAATGAAAGGGTTGAATTCTACACAACCAAATCATGATCACCTCTAGTGTTTGGAAACTCATTGTTGTCGGTTTTATTGGCATCGCGGCCCTAAAAGACCATTCCTAGTACTCCGAGTAAGAATATGGGTAAGCTAGATGGAGGACGAAAGGAGAAGGGACAACTTGTGGCTAGGGGTGGCAAATGGGTCGTCGGGTCAGTTTCGGGTCGGGTTCTGGCGGGTCGGTTCGTATCAGGTCCGGTCATACCGGTTCAGATGATCTTTCGGGTCGGTTTCGGGTTGTTTTGGGTCGGTTCTATCGAGTAAATTTTGTGGCGGATCGGGTCGGTTGCGAGTCGGGTCACAGTCAATTTTAGTTACTAATTGTAACAGCCCGAACCATCGTCTGTCGCAACACAACCCAATAAGATGGGTAGTCACCCATTAGGCCCGTAAATCTTCACTTGGGCTCTAAAAGGTGAATGCCTTGTTGGTAGTATGATGGTAGGAATCTATTATAAACTGATCATATGAGCCTTAGTTTCCCAATTTGGGACAAACCAACTCCATAATCCACTTTCCAAATTCCGTAGTGTTACACTAATGGTCATTTATGGACGTTATTTCAATTTTTGGCATTACTAGTCGGGTCATTGTCGGGTAACATGTGGTCGGGTCGGTTATGGGTCGGGTCATCATCGCGTTGTGTCGGTTCGGGTCATCATCGGGTCAAGTCTTGTCGGGTTTGATAGATCACAATTTCGGGTCTTATCGGGTCAGATTCTCGGGTCAACGAATCGGGTCGGGTCGGGTTTGCCAGCCCTACTTATGGCTTGGGATTTGGTGTTCGATTTTGGTTGACGGGAAATGAAGGTCATGAGTCGAGCCAATTATGTCAAACAAATGCGTTACTTGGGAGGCAACCACGCTTTTGTTTTGTGTGCTTTTGTGTATGTGTTTCTTATCTTACCATGGTGCTTGCCAGCCGTTGCTCAAATGCAATGTATGGATGCATTTTTTTCTCTTCAACTCTCCTCTAATCTCATTTTCTCACCATATCTCTCCCCTCCCAATCTTGTTTCCCCCAATTTTTAAACTATCTCTCTTCATATTGACCTCCCTGATTGCTCCACATGCTTGTTTGTCCCAAACCATTTACATTTGGCCCTAAAGTCACAAAATTATTCACAAAATGACCTATTTTGTTTTGGTTTGAACAACCAAATTAGCTCAACGGGTGAGAAACCATTGACCCAAACCTACGCTAAACAGAACATTTTCAAATCGGGTTGATGAGCTGGGTTAATATTTGCCAGCTCTAATGGGCTTTGCCAACAACTTTTCTATTGACATTGGTGCGTTCGCATAGTTTTCTTTTATGACAGGTACTTGGTACCTTTGTTACAGCTCATACTGGGTATTATTCTAACAACGTGTATTATTAACTTGTTTCTCCTGCTTCATCGTATAATTACAGCTAGAGTTGTACTGTTGGTCCCTTTGGTTTTTGTTATAGTTGCTCCTTCTCCGTTCGGTTACTTTGTTAATTTTTTTTGTTAATTTCCTTGTAGTTATTGTACTTCCTTGTAATTTTAGCTTGGTACATTCGTGGTCCTTCATTTGGTTGCAGCGAAGGATCACTATTTTCTCTGTGTTATATTTCGTATGGTTTGTACGCTACTTAGGTTTTCTATTATCTCGGGCTTGTCCGTGGGCTGCAATTAGTGCATTTCTTGAAATTCATTCACTAGTTCCAGTTAGTTATACCATAAATAAACAACCTCCCTTATTCCGTGTATTTTTGGGTTACTTTATTGTTTTTGCATTGTTGGTACTCCTCGGCTAGATTCCGGAATCGGTTCCATTTCCAAGACAAGAATTCCACCCTTAATGTACTTTTTCGTATTGAACTATACTTTTCCCGTTTCCATCTCATTGCATCACGGTGTTCTACCGTATGGCATGGGTCTTGCCCTATACCTATGCACGAGTTGTTAGCTAACAACTACGACAGAACCTTTACTGGCATTCTTTGGCAAATTTTGTAACCTTAGCTTGCAACATATGTTGTACGGTCCCTTGGTTATCAATTTCTCATACACAAGTAATAAAATTTCTCTCATGGAATATTCGCGGGGCGAAGAAATCACAAGCCATCATAGAACTCCTATTTTTTAAAAGCTCCTTTGATGTCGATGTTATGTTTATCTCTGAAATGACTATGAACGTTTCTAAAAATCTCATCTTGCGTACTCTTAATTAATTACTCCGTTATGGAGATGACCCCTCCCCAAGGGCGCTCGGGGGGCATGTGGTTGCTCGGTCATATGCAAAACTTTGATTTTTTTGTCCATTAACACACATAATTCTCGCATCTCCCATATTGTCATTTGTGATAAAACTAACTCTTCCCATTTGAATGTTCTAGGGGTTTATTGCCCGGCACAACCACGAGATAAAGATTCATATATGTCCTTCTTTACTACGTATATCACCATTATTAATGGACCATGGGTTATCTTAGGTAATGTTAACAAATTATTAACATTGGCCGATAAAAAAAGGCGCGTGACGCCGCCAACAATTTTTCAGTGTAAATGACTATCTTAATTTACGACGCGTACCAATGTAATTGATATGCCAGCTATCGAAAATTTGTTCTCCTGAAAGCGCGCTTGTCGTTCTGCACCTGTTTATGAACACTTAAATCGGGCACTCTATAGCCCGAGTTTCCTTAATCTATACCCCTCCACTCTTTTATCGTACGAGCAATTTTCTTGCTCTAAAAATGCACCAATCATTTTATCTACGGAAAATTCACGTGGTGACCCTTAACTTTGCAAAATTACACATGGTGACCTAGTTTTTAAGTTTATGCACACGGTGACCCTAAACTTTGCATTTTGTGCACATGGTGGCCTTTCTTTTGACGGTGTTAGGGAAACTGTTAAGTTTAGAAGATAACGATCAATTAACAATATATTAACATACTACATCACATTGCAAAACTCATCTGACCCCCTCCCTCTCTCCTTCTCTTATCTCTCCCTTCCCCGGCCTACCACCACCTACACCACTCCGCTAACGCATGCATACTACCACCGACGAAATCAGCTTCCCAACACTCGAAAACCAACTTTAAACAATTGAAACACCGCCGAGGATCAAGGTTGGTCAAGTGGTTAGAAACTCAACCTTCCCGTGAGTTGTCCCGGGTTCAAATCATCATACACCCATCTCCGCAGCAAATGCTGCCGCTCCTTTGTACCAAAAAAAAAAAAAAAAACAATTGAAACACCGCCCCTTCTGGCAACACGCGACCACCACTTTCCCCGCATCAACCCCAATCGTTCCACTCAAATCCAGATCCATTCACTTCTAACCCACGCCACTGACAATTACAACACATAATTCCTAACAAATCTCCTCGATATATCCTAACACCGAATGCAGTATCTCATACCCGCCCGACCATCCAACTTGAACCTTTACTACCATAAGGTCGGGTAGCATTAAGCATCTAGTAATTGAAAAGTCACCAAAATCACATCATTCCTCATAAAAACATACTGCCAAAAACTATTAGCACCTCCAAAATTTCAAGGTACGCACTAATTCAAGTGTGGCCCTATCAAAACCAATTAATCCCATACCACATGGCACCTGCTCAATTACTTCTGCAAACATCAAAAAGGGAAATGGATTGAGATTTGCAGCCAAGCCCACTTTGGTGTGACGATCCTTGGTTGTGGGGCGGCAAACGACGGAGAGTTGGTTGTTTGTGTTACGCTTATGCAGTTCCGTACGATCAAGGATGAACTAGTGTCGGTGAGGATGGGTGGTCACTGGTCAGTGGTCGTCGATTACCCGGAGAGAGGATGAAAGAGAGGGCGGTTGATTGGAGGTTGGACTTGAGAGAGAATTTAATTAAAGTATGTTTTTAGATTTAATGTTGACTGAGTTATATATAAACAATTAGACCACTAATGATATTTTAGCTAAATTAGGGTAAAGTGTTAACGGCGTTATAACGCTAGTTAGAAATAGGGTCATCATGTGCACAAAATGCAAAGTTCAGGGTCACCGTGTGCATAAACTTAAAAACTAGGTCACCATGTGCAATTTTGCAAAGTTAAAGGTCACCACGTGAATTTTCCGTTTTATCTACTACACCCTACACTCAGGGGGTTCGACGACCCTTCTGATTTCAAAATGTTTGGACACATGATCTTGAAACGGTCCAAATTGTTAATACAACATGGCAAACCTCAATGCCGAGAACACCTTTTTTTCACAGTCACACATAAACTTTAACATTTAAAGGTGAACTTAAAACAATGGCTTAAGAAAAAATATGGTAACATCGCACGCCAATTTGACAATAACGCCCCTAAACTTAAAGTAGATGAGGGCAATTCATTACAACCTTTCAATGCTCACCACATTTAACATTTGACGTGACTTACTCGATAGCGCAAACAACTACATGGATTCAACAAAAAGTTGTAGGGTAAATTTAATCGTAAATAATGGCTAAATCAAGGAGATCATAATACACGATTCTTCCATTCTCGTTTCTGCCAACGGCGGTACCATAATAATATTTTTCGACTGAAATATGACCTCAACATGTGGATTTCTTGAGAATCCGATATCGCACAACTCTTGAGAACTGAATTTACTCACTAATTCACAACTATAGTAAATCTGAGTCGAACTTTAACATCGTGAGGACTCCACTCCTCATTATCAGATATGGACAATGATCACTCACAACACCAATTTTGGAAACGGATATATGAAGCTTTATGTAAAATGTGTCCCTACAAAACACCCAGATCCGATGGATTCGGCCCAAAAACATTTCAGCACTATTGGCCATACATCAAAATCGATGTCATATCGGCGATTCAAATTTTTTTTTACTCACGGAAAAATGTTCTCAAATTAACCACTCTTTAATACAACTCATTCCAAAAACAGTACAGCCTAATAAGACAACTGCTCAATTATGGTGCAACTAAATGTCGCCTACAATTTATCAAAATCGCCCACAATATCCCACTTTTTTACCATTCATACCCTTTCCCTTCCCTCACTTTTTCTCTCTCTTGTTCATCTTCTCTCAAGCCTCAACTAGATAATACATCATCGTCCTTAACCTCAACAACTCAGATTGTATTGTTAATGTACATTCAATAAAATTAAGGTAAAACAACACAAAAGTTGAATTTGATTCCCATGAATCCATGCTGATGGGTTTGAATAATTGGGTATATGACCAAATCCCAAATGTGGATTATATTGAAATACAGGTTGAAATCCAATTCATCTTCTCTTCAGATAGTTATACGGCAAAATCCAACAAAGCTACTACATAACCATGTCTGATTCACGCAAGAACTCGGATGAAAAACTTTAAAAGAATAGATATTTCACAACTCAATAATGGCGACACATAAGAGGTCACAAGAGCACGAATCTGTGAGAAACACTTCCATTAAGCAGTCCTGAATCTGTTAACCATAGGTCTTCACTCTTATATCGACCCTTAAAATACATGTTGATTCACCGAAATCAAACTTATATTATGAAGGTCCGTGCTTCGATCTTGAATTTGTAAACTAAAGGTTTTGCCTCAGAAGGAAGACGTCTTAGGCACAAGTCCAGTTACCAATGAGACACCTGTTTTTTATAGGTCCATCCTTTGACCCATATCCAATCAATTTTTTTATTAAAATTCTCCAACAATTTTTTTTTTTTTGAAGGGTACAATAACTTTATTTTCTTTTAATTGCATGCTTGTGTAATAATTTGTTTTTGTATGTTGTAGGTGATACGAGTAATTAAATGTGTTTGTTTAACATGGATCATAACCTTTTACGATCAATAATGGCAAATTTACTTTACTGATATGTAACACTTTGTTTGTTCTTTGCTACCAAGAAGAGTAGTAACAACGTAAATAGTTAGCTAAAACATCTACAAGTATCACTCATGTTCGTTCTCTCATGACCTAATTTCGGCATTGTGCTAAATGCTCTATTAAGTTTATAAATTCTTTCTTTTTACGTATTTAACTTTACTAGCTAGACAAATTCTCGTATGACACAATCTTACAAATAAATAGCTGTGACTTTACCTATTTCAAATGATTAACATTATCCATGATCATTGTATTACTTTTAGGAACCATTTTAGTTTACGATTATATCCCATGACAGCCATGAGTTGTAACTTTAGAAGAGTACAAACTATAGCGCATCAGTCATAGCTTATAAAGTACTTTTCCCTTTACGCATCCTATTTGGCAATTCAGGATGGAGTAAGTACAGTTTGTGTGTTTTCAGGGATCGTCATATCCTCAACCAAAGTTAAATTCAATCGCATTGACCATTAGTGGAATTATATGTTATGATGTTATAGGGCACTCGTAGTTGTTTTATGTTATGAAACTTTTGAGTAATACAATTGAAACGATCGAGTTATATCTAGATTTATATTTTATATACTCCATATTAATTAGTAATGATGTAGTAGTACTCGCAAAGAAATATAAAGAAAGAATGTTGATCATATCTTGATAAATCCAACAATTGCAAATTTTGAAAAATTAAATATATAAAAAAAACTAACTAATAGATATGAAAACCGGTATATATATTGTGCAACATATATATCCATTAATTTAATTAATATAAACATGTGTCTACTTCTAATTCAAGCAATGTCGCAACTAACTCATGAAATTCAACTAAAATGTAACAATTTAATAATTAGGAGTAATTACATAGTCATTGATAAAGGGGTTTGTTAGCTGTAAAAAGTTAACGATTTTTTTGTTGAATTCATGGACCTCTGAAATGCAAATTCAACTTCTTATCACAAACCTATAGAAACCAGGTCTATATAGACTTTTACAGGTCTTTGCTTTGAAACAAGACATGTTACCGATATGTTCATGGTTACTATATGGACCAATTATCACGAGGTCTACGGTAGCTTTTTGGACCTGTTGCACAGAGGTCTGCTGACTTTGCTTAGACATGGTAATTAGGTCTGTGTTGCAAATGTGGTAATTTTTTTACCATGTCCGACTTCATTCTTTGTAGAAAAATTGGCCAAATATGGAGCTTTTAATTTTCTTTCATGTCACTACAAGAAAGAGGCTGATTAGCGACCGCAATATCGGTTGCAAAACGGTCGCAAAATGGGCTTTGCGACCGATTTGCGACCAATTTGGAGTGGTAGCTAAACCCCTGGTCGCAACTTTATTGTGGTCGCTTTTTGGTCGCAAATTTGCGACCAATCTATATTAATTAGTTGCTAATTGGTTGCAATTGGCGAGGTTATTGGTTATGTCCAAGAAATCAAGTCTAATTTATTGTTGAATTGGGGAAGCATCGAAAAAAATTAATTAAAAGAAAAAAAAAAGAGGGAAAGAGATCAATGACATACAAGCATACAACGATGATGACGAGCGGCGACGAAGTGAAGATCGTGCGAATATGCAATTGCGGAGTGCTGTGCGGCAGTGAGAGTGTGAGATAGAGAAGCTGGAAATTTAGGGTCAGTGAAATAGTGAGATTGTGAATGTGTGAGAGTGAGATGGTGAGAAAATGAGAGATGTGGCCCAATTATTGTTTATTGTAAATTTATTAATATTAAATATGACAAAAGTAAACTCAAAGTTTCAAAATGTGTGCCTACGGTTGACACATTTTACTATTTGATTTCAAATCGTGCGCTTGTAATTAAATTTTAAATATGGAAAATTTGAGTATACATATACTTTTCGAGTTCCTCGCGAGTTTTTCGAGTCGAGCTGGGCCTTGCTCAAACTCAACTCGCTAAGGTCTCGAGTCGATCACGAGCACGAGTCGAGCTCACTCGAGCCGAGTTTTGACCGAGCTTTGACCGAGTCGAGCACGAGTTGCTCACGAGTTTACCCTGCTCATTAACACCCCTAGTTGCAAACTTGCGACTAAAGTTAAAAGATGCTAATTTGCAACCAAGATGACTCGGTTGCAAATTAGCGACTGTTTTTAGCAACTAATCTGCTGAGGGAAGCAAATTAGCAACCAACAATCAGTCGCAAAATGTAATCCAGGCTTCAAAAAAAAAGTCCTCTAAACCTAATTACTAATTGGAGTAATTAGGTTTAGAGGACATAATCAAATAAACTAAAGATGCACACCTTTGATTAAAACGCTAAACATTGAACTTTGAACGGCCAACATTTCATTAAGATTTCCCAAGCTTGAATCCATTGTACACTTGAAACCACACGAGTACAATAAGTTACAAAAATCACACAACTTCCCCGACATACTATGATACAAATGAATAAATCGATTATGTCGCACCCAAAGAACATTCCAGCTTGGTTTATACCTGCACACAAAAAAAAAAAAAATCAAACACAACAACTTGTAACGATTAATAAACCCAGTACCCAATCAAAAAATGAAGTGAAGAAAAAAATTAAAACAAAACATATACGATTCCCCAGCGTAGATTTACAAACAACATATAACCAAAAATCCAAGAAATGTCCATAAAAATCGAATTAATAAACTAATTACAAGAAACATTTACCAGAAAAGATAGATCCACTAATAAAAAACACATTGTCAAACGCATGCATCTTTCCATATATATATAAAAAAAAAAAAAAAAATCCATCCATTTAACAAAGAAACCAAGAAAACGGATTGAGATGCATGCCATTTTGATTATTTCGACTATAATAAGGTTAGATCTAACCTTTTCGATGATAATATGGTCGTGTGTATAGCTACATAGACGATAGATCTAGCCGAGCCGCCATATGTCTTTGCTTTCAAACGCCATAGTAATTGATAGGGAGGAAGGGTAAGAGAGTTAGAAGTAGGGGAGAGAGAGAGAGAGAGAGAGAGAGAGAGACAGAGATCTGGGAAAAATGAGAAGTAAAAAGATTTGTTAGGTGGAGAAGGGTTGGGAAAATTAGGGATACAGGAGAAAAGATGAGGGGAATGAGAGAGAGAGGCGTGAGGCCCCTTGACAAATAACCTAAGGGATTCTTATATAGGCTGGATAATTATAAATAAAATCAAAATAATGAATTGGTAACAAATTGGTTGCTAAGCTGCAACCAACCCGCATTGGTTGCTAGCTAGCGATCGACTTTTGAAACCGAAGCATATTTGGTTGCAGTTTTGAAACCGACTTCAATTGAATGCTGATTTGTGACCAATATTTACTACCGAGTTCATTTTGGTCGCAATTTTGAAACCACTTTTGATTGGTTACTAATTTAGCAACCAATTTAGCAACTATTTGAATATTCGTCGCTAATTTGAACCCAAAATGAAGTTGGTTGCGAAGTACCAACCAATTTCAAATCGATTGCTATTATTGGTCGCTAAATGACATATTTCTTGTAGTGTGTGAGCCTGTGAGGGGTTTTTCACCATTATTTAGAATTTCCATTTCGATTATCAGTTGTCAGTCACACATACATTTGGTAATTCGGAGCTTTAACACTCATATGCACTTATGGCATTGATGTCAATTTACTCGGAATGTTAGCTTTGTTAGATGTTTTCGGAAGCTTCTCCATTTGCATCATATCATTATGTACGTAGGACTTCGATCAAGAGTTGGTCATCAATAGTAAGCTAGCGCTGATCGACGGCTCTTTCCTCAAAAATTCAACTCAAAAAGTTGGAGATAGAAAATTTTGGTTGTTGAGGGAACTTCTACATCTTACCAACAAAGTGGAGTGGAGACATAATTTTGGAGTGGACCAAAAGCTGGAGATGAGTGCATCGGAGGAGATGAAATTGTTAGGTTGGAGATGAATGATAAGGAAGGTGATAGAGGTAGTCAGGTAGAACATGAATGAATAATATTGCAGAATATGAGTGCAGGGTGTTGGTAAGGGGTGGTAGAGAGAGAAGGAGTTGGTAAGGGCATGTTGGACACTTCAACTTACATTGTGGGCGACATTTAGCGATTCAGTTAATTTATGTACTACGCTTTATAAATTTTTTGCCAAAATTATTGTGAATCGTCTTCGATCTTTACTGCCTCAACTTATTAGCCTGTTTCAAAGCGCTTTTATGTTTGAACGCATAATTCACGATAATATCTTTCTAGTTCAGGATATACTTAATACTTTTAACACTTCTCGCAACCAAAAATGTTGGTTTGTTCTTAAATTAGATATGGAAAAAGCATATGACCGCGTAAAATGGGATTTCCTTTGGACACGTCTCCATGAACTTGGTTTTTCTAATATTTGGATAACATAAATCAATGGATGCGTCACTTCGGTCTCGTATTCTCTCATTCTTAACAATGGCACAACGACGCCTTTTAAACTTACTCGTGGCCTTAGATAAGAAGACCCCTTGACACCTTATTTGTTTATCCTTTGCATGGAAGTTCTTTCTCGAAAATTCACGGTGGGTTCTGCCCAGCGGTCTAGTGGGATCGGTATCAAGCTCACCCCCAACAGTCCTAAGTGTTCTTGTCTTTTCTTTGCTGATGGCAGCCTCATCTTTTGTCGTGCTCGACAATTGGATTGTCAGCAATTTCGCAACATTATTAATGTTTTTGTTAATGTCTAGTTATCATATAAATTATAAAAAATCCTCTAGTATTTTTTCGAAACATGTGGACTCCGCCAGGCGCAACTTATTATCCAGCTTCTTCCACATGCTACCAAAGCATGTCCTTGGACGTTATCTTGGGGTTATCTTCAATGGACCTCATCCTCGAAAGGGTGACTTTGACTCCATCATTGCGAAGACGGACAAACATTTTAAATGATGGTCCACCTCTTTTATATCTGAAGCGGATGTACAACTCTCATTCAATCTAATTTAGAAGTCTTAGCCAGCTTTGCTATGGTCACGACTAGTGATGGCCACGGGCCGGGCGGGCCAGTGCTAGGGCCGGGCTCCACCGGGCTAGTGCTCGGAGAATCGAGCACTAACACTAGCCCTACACACCCGGGCTAGTGCCGGGCTAGTGCCAGTGCTCGATTTCTCGGGCACTAGCACTAGCCCGCCAGTGCTTGACCGGGCTTTGACCCGGGCTTGACCCGGGCTAGTGCCGGGCGGGCCAGTGCTCAAGCACTGCTGGCTCGGCCGAAAAAAAAAAAAAAAAAAAAAAAAAAAAAAAAAAAAAAAAAAAAGGCTTGGTCATAATTACCATAATTTTATCATTTTTTGATAAACTTATAATAATTAGGATGCCTACGTATCTCGAAAGAATCAAAGCTCACGTAGTTCTTCACTTACCTTACTTACCGTCGCTTGATTATTTGATCGATTCATTCTTAGACGTTCTCATCGGCGGTTGATGCTCCCGATTCCGATGTAGTATCCATTGTCATGAATGGATCATCTTCTTCGTCTTCATCATCATCATACTTCTTTCCTTGTCTTCTTTTTAATGCTTGATCCCAATCTTTTTTGCATACACATACTTTCACGGATTCGGGAGCTAACCTTGATCGCTTTTCATCCAATACTCTTCTACCTGCACTAAAAGCGGACTCCGAAGCAACTGTCGAAGCTGGAACTACAAGAACATCCTTTGCAATTTGGGTTAAAATCGGATATTGGTGGCTATGTTTATGCCACCAATTAAGAATGCTAAAATCACTTTCATCGGTAGTATCATGGACAAGTGTTAAATGATCATTGACAAAAGATGTAGTATCATTTAAAGTCGTTTTTTGTTTTTTTAAAATAATATTATGATAAAAACTAAATCTACTTGGTTTAGATTTAGATGACATGGAAGAAGAACTAGCTTGTGCATCAGTTTCACTACGTGTATCATACAAATCATGTAATTTAGTAAGAATAGAAACACATTTGTTCACATAATTATCTACATCATAGTCTTGTTGTAATGTTGAATAATAAAATTCTAACATGTTTTTCAATCCCGCGGATTTAACACCGGGATCAAGAATACATGCAATGCCATATATAATAGGAAATTCAGTAAAATAAGCCAACCATTTCTCACGCATTAAAGAAACAACTTGCTTTAAGCTATCGTAATTAGAAGAATCAACACTAGACATAGCAAAAACTATTTTAATGCATTGTAAAATCACCAAATGAACATTTGGTTCATATACTAGCGAAAAAACTTTTGTAGCATCATAATAAGATTTCAAAAGATCATAAAGAGGTTCGGTAAGTTCCCAAGTAACATCATCGAGAAGTCGTGCATTTGGATCGGTAGAATGATGTTCATTATACAAAGTAGTAATAACTTGTTTATACCTGATTGCAGCACCTAGCATGGTATAGGTAGAATTCCACCTCGTTGGTGTATCAAGACCAAATCTCTTTGCTGGCAATTGATGTTGCGTGCACAATTGTTTGTATCTACGCTTTTTTGTGCCCGTTGCTCTAAGCCACTTAATAACTTTTCTAATAGGGCTTAAAATAGAAGAAATACAAGCAATTCCTTCTTGAGCGGACAAATTAATAATATGTGCACAACATCTAACATGTAAAAACATACCATCTAATAATAAAGTTGGAATATTACTCTTGATATGACCAATACAATTAGTATTAGCCGAAGCATTATCAAATGAAATAGTAAACAACTTATCAGTCAATTTAAACTCATTACAAGTAGCATGAATACGAGAATATATGTTATAGCCGGTATGCGACTCTTCCATAACATCAAAAGCAATAATACGTTTTTGTAATTTATAATCATTATCAATCCAATGAGCGGTAATGCATATATAAGGCTCACCTTGTCTTGAAGTCCATGTATCACTAGTTAGGCAAACACGTCCACTAAATGAACGAAAATATTCAATTAGCTCGCCTCTTGTTTTGTGATATTGTGTCATAGTATGACGCTTAAGAGTGTTCCTAGGCACCTTTCTATAAGCGGGTTGTAATGATAATCTATTAAACTCTTCATAATTAATACTTTCACCAAAACTAAACGGCAATTCATCAAGACAAACAAAATTAGCCATATTATCAATCATTCGATCTCTATTATAATAGAAAGGAATACCTCCACCGGGGGTCGGGGTCATATAACTTCCGATTTGTGATTGACCACCACCATGGCTTGATTCACCTTCAACTATTTTTTCGGGGTCGATTATGCCATGTACGCTTTGTAGGTGTCGAGCTTGAGTGCCGGTTCCGCTACCCGTTTTCCACTTCAATTCCACATTAACATGGTTGGCTTTGCAAATTCGACAAACAAGTTTGAAACATTTTACACCTTTTTGGTCATTTTCGGTGTACACTTTGTCAAAATGAGCCCAAACAAAACTTGTTTTGACACCACGTCGATTAATAATACCACCACCTTGTCCACCTACAATTAAAGAATAATGATATTAATTAAGTTGTAAATTTACATTAATTGAATAAATTAAAAAATTAAATGAATTGAATAAATATGCAACTTTATAAATTGAATTTTACCATCTTGTAAATCTACATCCGTTGTTGGACGAGAACGGGGTGGTGGCATGACCGATGATTCTTGTTGTGATGCATTACCTACACCTACAAATTAAATTATATCAATAAAAAGAAAAATTGACAAAATAAAACTAATAATTAAAAAAATAAATTATAAACATTAATTTACCTTGATGAATATCACCTAGAAGTGATTCTTCATATTCTTTCAACACTCTTCTTTGATCGGGAGTTAGATTATCCATTTCGGGTTAATATGATTTTTTGATAATAATATTAAAATATCCAATACGAAATACAATAATTATCAATACTAATAATAATTATCAAAATAACAATAATAAAAGTACTAAATATTGTATACTTACTTAATATAATACTTGTGGTAATTTTTTCTAACTAAAATTGAAAACTTAATTAATACTTAAAAATTGTAATAATTTTTTTCAAGTAAATTTAAAACTTGAATACTTCAGAGTTGTAGAATTGTAGTAATTGAAGAAGAAATGTAGAATAGAGAGAGTGATTGTGTGGAAATTGAAGTTGGATTTATTGGGTATTTATAGAAAATTTAAGGGTAGGATAAAATAAAAACAAAAAAACAAAAAAAACAAACAAAAAATAACTGCCAAAACGGCTAGTTTTTTTAAACTTTCTAGCCGTTTGCTTGGGGCGGGCTGGGGCGGGCTGGGGCGGGCCGTTACTTGACCAGGGCTTGACCCAGGGCTTTGACCAGGGCTTGACCCAGGGCTTGACCAGGGCTTTGACCAGGGCTTTGACTGGGCTTTGACCGGGTTTGACCAGGGCTAGTGCTTGAAAACTCGAGCACTAGCCCTGGCACTACCAAACCCGGGCTTTGCAGTGCCTGGGCCGGGCCGTGCCGGGCCATGCCTTGACCAGTGCTTGACCAGGGCCGGGCCAGGGCGGGCCCGGGCTCCTAGTGCCCAATGGCCATCTCTAGTCACGACTATGTTATCTAAAAGCTCTTGTCAGACACTTGATAGCCTTCACCGTGATTTCTTCTAGAACACATTTGACAAAAAAAAAAAAAAAAAAAAAAGAATTGCATGGGACAAAGTATGTCGACCAAAATCCATGGGAGGTCTGGGTCTACCACGCATGCATGTCCCCATTTAACCAAGTTGTGATAGCTAAACTAGACTTGAAAGCACTAGACCAGCCCTCTAACTTATGGGTGTCTCGCATTCATCAAGGCTATCTCACGACCGTTTTGGGATATCATTGCAAAGGCATTAGAGTCATGAATCTGGCGACACATTCTCTAGTCCTGTGAAATAATCGAAATTATGCGCAAAGGTATCCGTTCGAAGGTCGGGGATGGCATCTTCATCTCATTATGGGAAGATAAGTGGTATTATCAACATAAGCTGCTCCACATATTACAATTTTTGGCGACTTCGATTGATCACTTCCTTAGAGTCTCCCATTTTATTATCATTGACACATGGGATGTAACTAAACTCTCTTCTTTTCTACCTTCTTCTATTGTCCACGTCATCTTAGGCATCCCAATCCCATCTTCCCCATCCCTGATAAATTTGGATTGAGCGCCTCTTCGACTGGCGAATTCAGTGTTAAATCGGCCACATGGAGGACTCACAACTTGCCAACTGCGCATTCTTTGCCTTTTAATTGGATCTGACCCTTTACATTACGCCAAAGCTTCAACTCTTTTTTTGGCAATTACATAATCAGGGAGTACCCATCCAACAACGTCTACCACATCGCATTAGTAACATTTCCCCTATTTGTCCCTTATTCCTTATGTCAACAAGCTGACGAAACATATGACCATCTTTTATTCTTACAATGTCAAGTGGTCAAATTGATGTGGGCTCATCAAACGATTTGCTCATGGTTAGATCTTAGTTTAACCAATGCTACCATCGCTTCCTATTTTTCCAACCATTCGAACGTCTTTAAGAATCAGTTTGAACATCTGATCTACATCCTCTGGTTCATCTAGAAAGGTCGAAATGCTACCATTTTTCAATCAATACCCTTCAATATTTTAACATTTGTGTTTAAGTATGGCAACTTATGTAGAATAACACACAAGGGTCGTGCTCGATCAACAACAACTGCCCCAACAAGATCCCCCGCCTTCACCACTGCCCTCCGGTTCGTGAAACTTCCATGGCAGCGGCCTCCTACAAGTGTTTTCAACTTAAACTTTGATGGATCAATGAATCCTGGAAATGTTGCTGCGGGTTTCATCATTCGTGATAGTGCCGGTGATGCAGGGCAAGAAACTGAGCCGGGGGTAATTGTTAATGACCTTGATCAGTCTAAGTATCATGGTATACTGCTCACTCCTCGTGCCGATCAGATTAAACATGGGTTAGGAAATGCTTGGATAATCACATGTGTGAGTACGGATTAATGTGATACGTAAAACTCTAAATAGCCGTAATTAGTAGTAGAAATTCAATAATGGCCTTATGAAGTATCAGAAGTAACTTTTTGTAATTGATATCAATTAAGGTTAGTCTTTACGTAAGGGTAGGATTAAGAGTAGCATGTGCTTATGTTTTGTCAAAGAAGACTTCTCCAAACAACAAAGTAAATACGTGGAGCAAAGGAGAAGACTTATCACCAAGGGAAATTTGCTATTGGTTTGCTATTGGACTTAAAGTGCCAGCAACCCGACATCAGCGTGCAAGGAGCAGCTCACAACTTCCAATTCGTTTTCCTTTTTGTTTACCCCTAGAATTTTATATGATCTTTTGTAAAAGCAAGTCAGAATACTTGCTGTTTGGCTGGTCTATTTATAGACCCTTTCATTTCACCAGAAAGACAAGTTGAATTTTTAAGAAAATACAAGTAAGAGTGAATCTTATTTCCGATGCGAGAAGCATTGCAATCCATTTTCTGAGAGTGGGTAGCATCTCAAAGAGAGTAGATTAATCCCGAGTGAGGATTGATCGAGGGGGTGTTTAACCTAAGATCAATTTTCCAGTTCTTGAGTGAGTGTTGAGAGAATCGACAATCACCCAAGTCCATATCGTTTTATTTCAGTCCAAAGAAATCAGAAAATCACAAAAATAAATTGTAGTTTGTAAGTTTAATTCTAGATGGTGTTTAGGAGTGCATCAGCCGGTGACCCCGTTCATATCTCCTTTAGGCGTCTGCTCAATCCTGGTTGTTGAAGCGACGCCGCTGCGTAATGGTCTCCTTGCTGCCCACCAACTCAACATCGAAGATTTGAACGTTGAAGGAGACAACCTAATTGTTATCAACTGTCTTTGGGGTATGTTCCGATGTTGGAGCATTGACACTCTTACGGAATGCAAATCAACTTCTACACCTCTTTCGACATTTTACTACCTCGCATATTTTTCGTGAAGCCAATCAAATGGCGAATTGAATGGCTAAATGGGACAAAAATCTTGCAATCTCATGATATTCCCATGCCACCTCCCTATCTCCTCCTTTGAATTTTATTTCTGATAGATTAGGTGATGGCAAATACTACCGTACCCCGGGGGTACCAAGAGAATGGTACCCCCTGGGCTCATTTACCTGGGCTTACAATTTGAGTTGGGCCAAAGTCTAATTTGACCCAATACTTCAATTAAAACCCAATCCATATTCTCTCCCCTTCCCCCTTTATTTTCCCTCTCCTCTCATACCCACCACCACGAACCATCTAACCACCGCCGGCCACCTTCACTGACCACCACCCCACGCGACGCCACCACCACCATTCGGTGGGCGCCTCTCCGGCGACCCCACGGCGGACCCCATGAGCCCGCGCCATCGCCCCCATCGCCCTCCACTTACTCTTTTTCTCATTTTTTCTCTCCTCCTTCACTCCCTTCCCCAGCCCCTATTCTCGACCGCCACCACCCATAAACCCTCCCCCGTCCCTCGTCCTAAGCCGCCGACCACACGCCCCACCATCATCCCCGCAAATAAGTAATGTCAAGGGAGATCGAAAAAAAGGGAGGGGATAATAGAGGAGAAGGAAGGGGCGGCGGTGTCGTGCAGTGGCGGGGGGAGGGTCGCGTGGGAGAGGCGGTGAAGATGGCTGGGTCGAGGCCGCTGTTGGTGGTGGTCGGCGACGGATCGCGGCGGGGATGGGGTGGTCAGGTGGGGTAGGGGGGGTTGGGGGAGGAGAGAGAAAAAGGAAGGGGAAGGGGTATTTTTTTTGTTTATGTTTATTTAATTTAATCTTAACCATTTATCTAAAATATTCATTTTAAAACAAAAATCCTTCATTGTAGAACAAAAACTGATCATTATAGAACATAAATATGTCAATCTGGAACAACAATTGATCATTATAGAACATAAATACATCATTATTGAACAAAAACTGATCATTAAAAATCAATCATTATGAAACAAAAACAGATCATTATATAACGTATATTAATCATTATAGAACATAAATTAGTCTGCAATTGTTTGTTTTTGTTTGGGAATGGTTAGTTTTTGTCCTAGAATGGTTAGTTTTCGTTCTGGAATGGATGGATTTTGTCTCAGAATGGTTGGTTTTTGTCCTAGGATGATTATTTTTTGTTCTGAAATGGTTAGTTTTTGTTCTAAAATAGATTAATTTTGTCTCAAAATGGTTGGTTTTTGTCTTAAGATGATTATTTTTTGTTCTGGAATGAATTAATTTTTGTCTCCAAATGGTTGATTTTTGTCTTGGGATGATTAAATTTTGTTCTAGAATGGGTGGATTTTGTCTCAGAATGGTTGGTTTTTGTCCTAGGATGATTATTTTTTGTTCTGAAATGGTTAGTTTTTGTTCTAAAATAGATTAATTTTGTCTAAAAATCGTTGGTTTTTATCCTAGGACGATTAGTTTTTGTTTTATTATGATGTATTTGTGATATATAATGATCAGTTTTTGTTCTAAAATTATTAATGTAATATCCCGAAATTTTAAAGTATTTTATATTAATATTTTTAGACCTATTAATTAGATTATTGAAATGAAAATATTTTAATTATTAATTGTCGTTCTCAAAACCGAGTTCGGAAATGAATTTTGGAGTCGGATTTTCTATATACGATTTTCTAATTTTTGAATTGGGCTATCGTCCAAACACTACAACAACTCAAGCCCACACCAATTGGCCCAAACTTCAACAAATACCCAACCCAAACCCAAAGAAGGAAATCAGAAAAAGGAAAAAAAAAAAAGAAAAGAAAAAGGAAAAAAAAAAAAACACGACAAACCCCCCTTCCCATATAAAAAAAAACAGAGTTTCCCTGTTTTTTTTTCTTCCTTCCTCGCCGCCCCTGCTTCACCTTCGTTCGTTCTTCTTCCGCTCGTCCTTCGCGCACGCCGGCCACGCCATCCAGCCTCTCCTGCCTCTTCCCAGCCGCAACAACCACCTCACCGTCGTCTTCGCTTCCTTTCTTGGCCGTGGGTAACACCCTTTCTCGCCCCTCTTTCCCCTGTTTTCGTTCCCTTCCTTAAAACGTGATTAACAAGTGTTTTGAAAGCTCTAATTTGTGTTTAATTGGTGCTAATAGATGTTATGATTAGTGGGTAATCGATTAGAGTTAGTTTTATGCATAAAGAATTGATCTTGATGGTTGTTTTAAGTTGATTTTCATTAATTTCGAATTTGGGGATTTATTAGATTAATCGTCAAATTTGTTCAATTGATTTCGAAATCTTGAATTGGGTATGCTTACTATCTAATTGTTAGGGTTCTTGAATTTAGTTTGAGATTTAAATTGGGTTTTGTTCAAAGTTGTAAAAATTGCAAATTGGGGAAATTTGGTTAATTGTTTCTAATTTAGGTTAATTATCCAAATTAATTATGATAATCAATATTTCGACATTCTGATAATTTAAGAAATTATAAACTGATTTTCTTATTTTAATTAATTTAATTCGTTTTTATGTAATTTTATGTAATTTAAACATGTTTTTGATAATTAAAACATAATATAAATTATATTAATAAATGCTAAATAAATTATAATAATTAAGAAGTGATTATTATGCATTAGATTCTGTTTTAAAACTTATTTTAAGTCTTTGGGAATTTTTAAAATTAATTGAGTGTTACTTGAGTGTTGGTATTTAATTATTGAATTAGAATTATAATTATTGGTTAAATTGATAATTGTTGGTTTAGAAATTTCATTGTGATGGGCATTGCATATAGAATAGAGCTAACATAAGTATTAGATGAATGATTGGGTGAGATTAGTATTAACTTGGGATTATTGATTGTAATATTGTAGCCTCTGAGTTCATAGACGAAGAATACTAGTGACAGTTGTGTTGACGTGTTCTTGTGTGCATTGAAAAGGTAAGCTAGCATGCTCAACCCTTCCTAAACTTGTAGAAACCTTTCAAACTTATGTGCTAGATGTGAATGGTGTGATTGGATGAAAACATAGTATCATGATAGGTGGAGAACGGTTCAGTTTATATGATTGTTGTATTTTGATTTGGTTGATTTATTGTATTGATATTGGTAGGCATGGCTTGTGACAAATATGTTATTTTGAAAGGTAAGATTAAATGTATATTGAACTGGTTGATTTGATTTGGTTTGGTTTGGTTTGTAGGCGCATAGCCAATTTATATTGTGATGTTGATTTGGTATCGTTTTATATGAACTGTGATCATCAACTCTCTCTCAATAAGATACTGGTTACTCAGACGGAGCAAAAGAACTCCTAATTATTTGTTCGAGCCAAAAGAGCTCCTATTTATTTATTTGAGTCAAAAGAACTCCTAATTATTTGTTCGAGCCAAAAGAGCTCCTATTTATTTACTTGAGTCAAAAGAACTCTTATTTATTGGTTTGGGTCACATCGACTCCTATTAATTACCCCACCGCATCGGTCTTTAAGAGGGTTAGACTCTAGTCTACTCTACTTAGGTTAAAAACACCCAGTAGGGGGTGTGCACACTTAAGGTCTAGTTGTCTTGGATTATGGATTATGGATTATGGTTGATAGGGTGAACTGGCAAAAGATTCAGTTCATTTCTAAATAATAAGGATTATGGATTATGGATTATGGATTATGGATTGTGGATTGTGGATTGTTAACTAGGAATTGTGGATTATGGCTCATGACTTATGAATTTCTTATTTATCGTTAATCTTTGATTTGTTGGATATGGATTATGGAATGTTTCTTATACTATGAGTATGTGATGAATTGAATGGTGGATTCTGATATATGACTCTTAACTACTGGTTTGGAATTATTATTGGATGATTATATGTTTATGTGCTAAGTGTGTTTTCGAAAATAAAACTAAAAACGTTTTCAAAATCAAGGTAAGAATTTTGGCTTTCTACACGTTGAGGTGTTAGCTTACTCAATTTCACTGACTTTTTCAACTGTGGTTTTTGTGCTTTAAATCCACCACAGGTTTGGAGTGATTGATGCATACGGGAACGACGACTCACTAGAATTAGCTGGATTCAATAATTAGACTCGTAGTTATTAAACTTAGACTATTTCATAATCCATATTTTGGACTGCTGTAATTTTAATTAATGGGTTGTAATAGACTATTTTAGACCATTAGACAATTACACTGTGGCTTTTGAAATCTCCTTGCATTCGGGTCTTTGACTCGAGTGCGGAGTGACACCTCTGAATTTCCTTATTTTTGTTTTGATTCTCGATAAAAATGTTTTTGAAAAGGAAAGGAAATTTGGGGGTGTTACAATTAATGGATGGATTTTGTCTCAGAATGGTTGGTTTTTGCCCTAGGATGATTATTTTTTGTTCTGGTATGGTTAGTTTTTGTTCTAAAATAGATTAATTTTGTCTCAAAATGGTTGGTTTTTGTCCTAGGATGATTATTTTCTGTTCTGGAATGGATTAATTTTTGTCTCAGAATGGTTGGTTTTTGTCTTAAGATGATTAAATTTTGTTCTAGAATGGATGGATTTTGTAAAATAAAAATCATTCATTATAAAACAAAAACCATTCATTCCAAAACAATAATCATTCAATCTAAAATAAAAATCATTCATTTTAAAACAAAAATCATTCATTTTAGGACAAAATTTAATCATTTTGGTCGGAGGCAACGCGAGCGACGGTGGTGGTTTGTGGCTGGAGGTGTCGCCGGCGTGTTGGTGGTGTCGCCGGCGTGTATAGTGGCGGGTGGTGTGACGAGCGACGGTGGTAGCGGCTGGAGAGAGAGATAGGCAGAGAGGGAGTGGGGAAGGGGGAGGAGAGAGAAGGAAAAGAAAAATAAAGAAATTATAAATTATTACAAAACATAAATGGAACATTGTATAACAAAACTAGTTCATTATACAACAAAGATTGATCATTTTAGAACATAAATCGAGTATTTTAGAGCATAAACAAACCGTAAAAAAAAATACATAACAAATATCATTATAGAAGATAAACAAATCATTACAAAACATAATATGATCATTTTAGTTTTCAAAATGAATGACTTTTGTTCTATAATGAACAATTTTTGTTTCGGTATGGTTTGTTTTTGTTTTGGGATGAATGAGTTTTGTCTTAAAATTGTTGGTTTTTATCTTAAGATGATTAACTTTTGTTTGAGAATGGTTAATTTTTGTTCTGTAATAGTTAGTTTTTGTCCTGGGATGGTTGGTTTTTGACTTAGGATAGTTTATTATTTGTTCTGGGATGAATGATTTTTGTTTTGGGATGAATGATTTTTGTCATAGGATGATTAGTTTTTGTTCTGGAATGAACGACTTTTGTTTCAGGATGATTAGTTTTTGTTCTGGGATGAATGATTTTTGTTTTGGGATAAATGATTTTTGTCATAGGATGGTTAGTTTTTGTCCTATGATGGTTGACTTTTGTTCTGGAATGAACAGTTTTTGTCCTAGGATGGATAGTTTTTGTTTTGGGATGAATGAATTTTGTCATATGATGATTAGTTTTTGTTCTGGAATGAACGACTTTTGTTTCAGGATGATTAGTTTTTGTTTTGGGATAAGTGGTTTTTGACTAGGAATTGTTGATTTTTGTTCTAATATGGTTAGTTTCTGTCCTAGGATGAATGGTTTTTATTTTGGGATGAATGATTTTTGTCATAGGATGATTAGTTTTTGTTCTGGAATGAACGACTTTTGTTTCAGGATGATTAGTTTTTGTCCTAGGATGGATAATTTTTGTTTTGGGATGAATGATTTTTGTCATATGATGATTAGTTTTTGTTCTGGAATGAACGACTTTTGTTTCAGGATGATTAGTTTTTGTTTTGGGATGAATGATTTTTGTTTTGGGATGAATGATTTTTGTCATAGGATGGTTAGTTTTTGTCCTATGATGGTTGATTTTTGTTCTAATATGGTTAGTTTTTGTCCTAAGATGAATGATTTTTGTTTTGGGATGAATGATTTTTGTCATAGGATGATTAGTTTTTGTTCTGGAATGAAACGACTTTTGTTTCAGGATGATTAATTTTTGTTCTGGGATGAATGATTTTTGTTTTGGGATGAATGATTTTTGTCATAGGATGATTATTTTTTGTTCTGGAATGAACGACTTTTGTTTCAGGATGATTAGTTTTTGTTCTGGGATGAATGATTTTTGTCATAGGATGGTTAGTTTTTGTCCTATGATGGTTGACTTTTGTTCTGTAATGAACAATTTTTTTCCTAGGATGAATAATTTTTGTTTTGGGATGAATGATTTTTGTCATATGATGATTAGTTTTTGTTCTGGAATGAATGACTTTTGTTTCAGGATGATTAGTTTTTGTTCTAGAATGAATGAGTTTTGTTTTGGGATGAATGATTTTTGTCATAGGATGATTAGTTTTTGTTTTGGAATGAACGACTTTTATTTCAGGATGATTAGTTTTTGTTCTGGGATGAATGATTTTTGTTTTGGGATGAATGATTTTTGTTTTGTGATAATATCTTTATGTTTTGATATTTTGTACTATAAAAATGATTTTATATTAAAAAAAAAAAAAACAGTTTCTCTACCCGTCAAACACGATCACCGGCCACCACTAGTACAAGCCTGAACCTAACCGGCAAACACCACAAACCGACGGCGGCAGGGCGGCGAGCTCCTATCACCACCGTCGTCATCTCCTTCCTCGTAGTTCCTCCTCCACAATCGCGTGGGGGAAGGAGCGGTGTTTGGTGTTCTCCCGGGGTGGTGACGTCAAGGCCTCGCGGGCGTGGGGTTATCCCGAGGTGGTTGGGTCTGCCGGAGGCGGCCAGGTGGGGACAGAACGTGGAAGGGGGGGAGGGCCGTCGTGGGTTGCGCATAGAGGAGGAGAGAGAATGAGAGTTGTGATTTTTTTTTTTTAGTTATATAATTGGTGTTGGGCCTGCAGACAGAAAGTGGGGAAACAGTTTTTTTTCTTTTTTCTTTTTGGGCTCCGTTTGTTACTTGGGCCGCGCTTCATTTTAGACCCAGTGTTTCATTTTAGACCGGGGGGTACGAAATGAATGGTACCCCGGGTATACCATAGACCCATTGTTAGGTGATACCCTGACTATGAGGGCTATCTAATCTAATACACCTTCCTTACTTGTTCTTACAATTCTTAAAAAAAAAAAAAATGAAACCTCACGGAATGAAATATCCTTCTGGTGATGTTTAATTCACATTTTTGAATTGCCAAATATATTGCTTCTCCTTTCCGATTGACAAAATAATATTTTCCGTCTCCTCCGTCGTGACTCATCATCATCCCTCATCATCTGTCGTCGTCCGTACTGTGATAAATTCACATTCCAAAACTCAATTGGCGGCCTCTGGAATGGAGCAGCAACCACAGATAATAGGGCCGGATCTTTTCGGATTCTACAAGCATGAAGTTACTAATCTGTTAACCCAAGATGATAATTTCCCCTTCTCAAATTTAAGGTCCAAAGAAGCTGTTAAATCATCGCCATCTTCATCTTCACTACCCAAGGTTCTGTCGCAGGCAATCACACCTCCTACTTGTTTGTTCACTAACATCTTTGACGACGCCGTTTCTGTTTTCAAAAGAGACTTGTTGAAGGCTTCTTTGTGCCAGAGTGTTAGGGCTTTAACTCAGGAGGTTGATGAGGTACTACTTTCACCTTTGGTTTTGTTGTCTTTCATTTCATTGTAGCGTTATCTTTACATGTTGTAACTGGAATTGGTCATTTATGTACTGGTAGAAAACAATCATGATTATCATAATACTAGGTGACTTAAGAGTGTGTTTAGGAACATGGATTTCATTCTCTAATCCAAATTTGATACACATCCTATGTTTGGGGATTCTAGAATTTGTGAATTTGGATTTGTATCACATTCTTTGGAATTTGATTGAAATTTTAGCTAGTGTAAAACAAAAGACACCTCAAAACCCCTCATTTTGAAACCCTACACCCTTTCTCTTCTCAAACCTCAAATTATAGAATTCAAAATGTGAGTTTTCCCAAATATTGGATCTATATTTGAATTTCACATTCTCGAATGATAGAATTGAAATGATTACAAATTCCAAAATTCTTGTTTCCAAACGCTATGTGAATGTTTTTGCATCTGCGGAAGAGAAATTGAGTTCTCAGCGTAGGAGACTTATTCCCAGCATACTTATCTGCATTTTGTCATCATGTGCGCTTTTTATACGCTTGGACATGGACCTGTTAAGAGTACTAGTTTAGTAGTCGTAGGAGTAAGGGTGTGTCAATGTTTTCGGTAGGAGCTCGGATGTGCGGCGTTTTGAAATATGGTTTTGATTGGCAAGTAGGGTTGTAACTTATACTTGAGATATGGTGTTGAAGAGGGAGGAAGAGAGATAGAGAGACGGGATTATTCAAACCTTCAGGATGCGCGACATTTTGAAATATGGTTTGATCGGCAAGTAAGTGTTATAACTTAGACTTAGAGAAATGCGGCTAAAAATGTGAGGAAGAGAGATAGAGACAGGGGATGAATCAAATCCTCAAGAGTCAGGATTCTCAAGTCTCAACTATTTATTGCTGGCTAACATGAATCGTCATATAAATCCATCAAGGTTCTGAGTTGTGAGAACACCATGTTCAAACGAATGAGTCTGGAAATAAGTTTGATGAAAAGTCAAGAGAAAGATGTAAAACACATTGAGAAGGAAATGTTCAAATATGAGGAACTAGAAAGTAGAAAGGAGGAAAATCAAACAAGGGACAAAGAAAAACAAATCAAAATGTGAAGTCAAACTCCATCATCCACAACTCTCCGTTGTTGGATGTCCTAGTATTCAAATAGCCTAGCTTGTTACACTGTGACAGTATTATAGTGGCCTCTTTTGGTAGTATTATTGGACCCACGTGATGTTTACAAGTCTGAGGTGCTAGTCTTTGAATACCTTGTCAGAGTTGAAGACTCTTTGAATTCCTAATTAAATTAAATTGGTTGTGTATGAAAAGGCATGTGTATAGTTGTGTTAATGCATGGATGGTTCTTGATCTTGTACTCCTAGGAGACTCTAGAACTAGCTTAGTCCTATAAATAGGGGTTTTGAGTTGTGTGGAGTTGTAGGTAGGAGCCACAACAAAAAAGAGAGAGTGTTGTGTGAGGTTTCTCCATCTAAGTTCCCTATAGTGAGATGGTGTACTTGGGTTCTTGGTCGGTCATTGTGACAGCTGTCAAGTTTGCGTCGAGCTTGTACTTGTGGGACTACTTATATACGAGAGTTTTGTTGTGGGTTAGTCTTACGTCAAACCACCCTAAATTCGTTCTCTTGTACTTTTCCTCTATTTTGTGTGTGTTAGCACTGATTTCCCAACCGTCAGTTTATGACTTTTCCTCTTTTTATGAGATGTCTTTCTTACTTGTGTAATCATATTTACAAACTTATGTGTCTGTGGCTCTGTAGTCCCAGAATACTTTCTATCTATTCGCATCTACCTAGATCGTATACGCTTTTGTAATGCATTACCTTATACGATTGAAAGTGGAAATGCAGATGGTTGATCCAGTAATGCGCATCCGTCACATACTTGCCTGCCTGAGTTCAAAAACAAATCAGAGTTTGAATGGGGAAGCTCTGGTGACAAGGGACTTAGATTCAACATCAGGACCATGTAAAAAGCAGAAGATCTGGTCTTCAAATGGCAAGGGAGATTGGATAGCTGAAGGAAGTAGAGATGCTGAGAAAGAAACAGCTGAAGTAAGAAATATGGCTGATAGGCTAATCATACTGCTATACTGTATCTCAACCCAAAATAGAAGATTGAATATCCTACTTTTCAAAAGCTAGTATGATTGAAAAAATGAAAAGACAGATTTTAAATGGAGCGTGCTAGAAACTTCTCTTTCTCTTTGTTCGTTTGTTTTTTTGTTTTTATATTTTGTCTTCTGGTATAGAATCTTATTCGTCCTGGTCAGATTTCCACTGCCCTCGCTATTTTATAGCTTGGTCAAACTTGTTAAAGCAGTTCAAGAAAAACGAGGACGAGCAGGCCCTTTTTCATTTGGTTTCAAAAACCTTGTTAATGTTTGTTTCCGTGGTCACTGGAACTGAATAGTGTCTATCCTTGATTCATTTTAACTAAGTGAAAATCGAGTTGTAACATCTTATCCATTTTTTTCTCCCTTATGGCTCTTGATTTTATTGCGTAGTATATGCGTTATAATTATGTGCTCCTATTTATTAGGCCTTACATGTTCCATTAACATGGCATTCCGAGATTATCTCTTTGTGTTGTCTTAAGGCACATCTTTGCTTTTCTCTTTACTGTTTTTTACATGCTCATTTAACTGAGCATTTTTATGTTGCTTTTGTGCTGTGTTTAGGAAAATGAGGATCTAAAGCTTCTGCTGGGGAGTGAAAGTAGCTTGGTTGAAGAAATTATCACCAAACAATCTGATGAGCACTACGTAATGGTCAGTTAATTCCCTTCCATTTTAATTTATGGGCATGTCAATGTAGTTATGTTAAATGGTTTCGAGTTTGTCCGGTTAGTTGTGTCATGGTAGTCTCAATATGTGATTTTAGAGCTAAAGGTGTTCTCTTTGCGGTGCACAGTTGAAACGCATGGAGCAGCAGCTTGAAGAATTACTAGGTTCTGTAGTTTCGAAGTGCAGGTATGCTCTTTTCTTAATCAATCATTCGATTAACAATAATTTATTTTGCTGCCTTTATTTTATTGTGACAATCTGTTGTATCTGACTTTTTGAACTCAGTCTCAGATCAATAATTTGGTTGCACTTTAGTGTTTATATCGAAAATTAAGATGAAGGAATTTTAGAAGTTGTAATAAAAGAGGTGATTAATAGATTCTGACATGGAGCTTGGCAAGTTTCCTGGTGTCAAGACTTCGCTAAGTTATGGGTAGTTGTCATTGTGGGTTAGACGGAAGAGTCAATGTGTCATAGTCACACCCATGTCAGAGTGTCAAGTTCCAGTACGAGTAAGTGAAGAGGGATAATAACATTTAGATCTAAGATGACCGAAATTTGAGAATTGGTTGTGAGTAGGCCTGTGCAATGGATAGGGGAGCCCATGGCACCCATTAGCCCGCCCATTAAAAATGCAACCCAGTCCACCCACTTACTTAATGACAGGGCTCAAAATTAGTGGGCCTATTTGGCATCTTAACGGTTGGGTGATGGCAACCCAATTAGCCCGTTATAAATTAAAAAAATAATTAAATCACTATTTCTTTTTTCTCTCCCCCCTACCCACCACCACCACCACCACGCACCTCCCTCCCACCGCCAGCCCCCGCCGTCCTCTTGCTCCGACAACCACCTCGCGCGATGGCACCACCACCACTCGACGCGCGCCGCTCCGGCGACCCCACGGCGGCATTCCTCTCCCCGTGCCACCGCTTCCATCATCCTCTACATTTCTTTTTTCTCATTTTCTCTCTCCTCTCTCCCTCCCTTCCCCAGTCCCTATCCTCAACTGTAGCCGCCCCAAAACCGTACCCCACCCCTCGCCCTACGCCGCCGACCAAATTCACAACCATAACGCCGCAAATAGAAGCGTTTTGAGCAAATCGAGCTTAGGTGGCGTCGCGTATAGGCGTAGGGGCGGTCGCGGTAGCCGGGCGACCAGGGTGGTAGTGTCGGGGCCGTATGAGGTGGTGATTTGTGACGGCCTCCGGCGGGGCTGCGGTGGTCGGGGTAGGTGGGGGGGTTGGGGGAGGAGAGAGAGAATGGAAGGGGAGTTGTTTTTTTTTTATTTTGTTTTTATGTTTTTGTTTTGTTAAATTGGTTTAACCCATGGGTTGGTTCAGTCCAGCCCGTTATAAGATGGCCCAGCCCAGACCAGCCCATATTCATTTCCACAATGGCCCATTAACAGCCCAGCCCATTAAGGCCCAACCCAAACCCAACCCACCCAGCCCATTGCACAGGCCTAGTTGTGAGGCTGCTGCTCATCATTGCTAGCAAATTTTAGTGGGCTGAAACTATTACAATCACCATAAAATCATCTTTTGGTATTATCTCTTTCTGCTACTGCCCAAGTAGAATAAGAAGCTTTTAGAGGAGCCTTGCATTTACAAATCACAGAGGTCAGAGGTAGCTTTTCTTGTAGACTGCAGAACGTCTTATCCGAGGAAAAACAAATCGTACAATTGTTTGGTTCAGGAACAACTTTGATAGAAGAAATAGCTTGAAAAGCCTCAAAATAGCAGGCCATAGATGAGGATTTAGGGACTGTAGGAGATAGTCAAGCGATTGCTTACTGGGTGCGGAGTTATTTGGCCTTTCCATTTTCAAGTGATCACAAACAGCTGGTCTGAGATCGGTATAAATGGCGATGCCACGAGGCTTTAAGATGCTGTTCCAAAATCAATTTGGTTGTTGCCATAATTCCCTGACGATTTTCCATAAGGGGTTACAAAATTTTGTGTTTTAGGGATAGTTTTTGTCATTGAAGGAGCTCAGACCAATTCTTCTCCCGGTAATGCTCATGGATTAGTGTGCATGTTTGCTGTGCAATGTCAGCACTCAGCACACTTACCCTGATGAATGTGAGTTTGTTTTTGATATCTGGAAGTCTATCTGTCCAAGCTTGAGGAGAGCAGTCAGGCTACCCCCTGTTTTGCATTTAGCTACAGTGTTGTAAACTAAAGAAGTATTTCGATGTTTATCTAGCATTTTTGGTTCTTCTCACCTCAAACATGAAACTGCCATAACTAACGAATGCTTACTCCACATGTCACTAGTCTTGGTCTCTTGGATGTGGCCTTACATGTGTGGCAACCAAATTTTGTACAAAATGAGAGCTGCAAAATGCTTGTGGATAAAAATGTGTCTGGCAGAGATCTGGCTGTGAAAGAAAATTCTTTAAGATAGACGTTTGTAGAAAACTCGCTTGTTCTCCAGCCCACGTATGCAGCATTCAAACATGTAAGACTACATTTTCTCCAGATATTCTGAACCCAACTTGCTTACATCCGATCCCCCCTTACCCTGCCTTATGGTGGGAGTCTTTAAGGCGCTGGCGCCGCTGGTGTAATGAGGATGTTGTTGTTGTAATTCTGAACCCAGCTCCACATCTTGGGTTCTGACTAATGAGGTTTGTCAATTCCTTGTTTTAGTCGATCTTCTAGTTAATGACCTCTTTGTTAACTGTTCCTTTAGTGCGTCATTTTCAAATCTTCAGGCATGTAGGTGATCATGGGCAGATTGTTGCATCGGAGCACATATAAATGAGTCAGCAATCGACCTTTTGGGGCTTGAATTTTCTATGTCAGGTCTGGTTCGGGGTGTTTCCAATGTAAGTTGCCAAATTTCAAACGAAGAAGCAGGGCAACCTAACACTTGAGTGTGTAGGTTATGCATAAAATACATAATTCCAAAAAAAAAAAAAAAAAAAAAAAAGTGCAGAAGTCTTGCATTTCTGGTCGGTCTCTATATATAGCCAAGAATGCGGTATGATTGGAAAATTTATGCCCGTTACAATCAGTTTAAGAGTTGCACTGTGAATGTTATCGAAGGAGAAAATGTGCAGATATTCGTTTATGATCTTAACAATCCCAAAACACGAGTTATTTAGTGGCCCAAGTAACTGAAGCCTCTTAATTTAGGAGAATAAAATTTGAGTGGAATGCGACAGAGTACATTAAAAACTGTCTTTTTACTCTAGTCATTGTTTAAGATTGGTTGTTAGGTGATGAGAAGGTTTTCTTGTTATGATTACAGGTCTGTCCTCTAGTCCTTTAGTCTTTGCTATAGTTAAGGCACGAGTGATCTCCTTCGATTCAATCCATCAATTTTCTTCTGGAATTTCCTGCTGTCAAGTGCTATACCTAACTGACACTGCCTATTCTCCAAGATCATCAAACAATATCCAAGTTACTTATGCTTCGTAATTTGGTGTTTTCAAATATGCAAAGGCTGATGACTCTCCAAGAGAAGCAGCAACTTCGGAAGCTAATTCAAGAACTCCCACCGAGGAATTTGGATCGAATCGTCGAGATCATCCACCGAGGAAAAGCAGCAGATACTTTATCATCGGATGAGATTGTTGTGGATCTCGAAGAACAGGTAGCAATGGTGCTTTTTTCCTTTTCCATAGATAAAAAACTTTGTATTATCTGAATATATAACTAAAATGGGTTCAAATGCAGGATAATCCGACTCTTTGGAGGCTTTACTTCTACACAAGGGCAGTTGAGAATGCCAAAATGCTGTTGGTATAGCTCTCTTTCTGAGTTGAGAGTCCAACATAGAGAGTGACAGTAGCTGTTAAGTTTCAGGTCCTCATTCTGTAATCAGTAGTCTATTTAGCTGACATTCTACAGTGTTGGGGCTATAATTCTGCTAGAGAAGTTCCTCAGTCCTCGGTTGATCCAGAATGTCTAGAAGTTCTTATGACAATGGACATCGTTCTAGTTTTTTAGTAAATAAGAAAGGAAGTCGTGTTTTTGTTACGGTGTTTGTAGACATTATCTGAAGCAGCATTTTGAGCTCCATAGTTTTGTCCGTACTAGGGCTTTAACATCTGCATATCTACTCTTGTGCGTGGTTATTCTTTCCTTCGGACTATTGTTTATTGATGTGAAGTACAGCTACAGCCTACAATATCTATCTCAAACTATTGTACCAAAAAAAAAAAATATCTATCTCAAACTATTTCATCAACTCTTTAAATCCATTGCATAAATCACCTAATTCTTTGCAAACATACTTAATTGATCTCTTTTACTTAACCTTGTATCTTCAGACCAGTCTCCTACTTCTTTCAAACGCGTGTATCCATTCGAGAACTCTTAACCAACAAGCCTTGTCTCGCATCTCAAAATATTTCATATTTTGCAATTTTGTTCTCAGAAAATATCAAATTCTGTACCCAACAAACTTTACACAAGTTTCCTTTCGTAAACGTTGAGGGAGTGAAGGTACTCTTCCCAAGTTTGAATTCAAGCGAAGGACATAGTTGATGTTCATCAATTATTTCGCGTTCATTTCTGACTCCATAGTCCAAAATCATTTTTGGCACGTCATGTCTCAAAGTGGTTTCAGCAAGAACTCTTAATGAGCAAGCATCAACCGGGTTTCACCGCGTCTTCACAAAAGGGCCAATACAGTACATTCATCAATCGACCTTAGTTTGATACATTGGTCTGCTTCCAATTATAACTGATGTAGTTCAATTACTACTTGAAGAGTTGAAGGTACATCAATATATAAGCGTCCGGGTCCCATGGGGTTCCTTGTGAACTCTATAATAATATTGAAATTAAATGATGTAACATTAATGATTTAAGCTTGACATTTAAAATTGAACATTTGGACATACTAGGAGATAAGCAGATGAGTACGGGTAATCATGGAAAACCTAAGACCAAAAGGCCATCAAACTTTCAGTTGAATGATATCTGTAAGTAAACGGTGTACGACTTCCTACTCTCTCACTAATTACAAAGTCATCGCCATTGTCTGCTTACCTCCAACCTCTACATTTCAAAACGTCAGAGAATGGAAGACAGATGACAGTCTCATTGGTTTCGTTTCGGCTCTAAATCCATGTCTTATGTGAAATATTTCTCACGCCATCTGAGCAACAACCGGCAGAGTAGGTAAAGAGCAAACAGTACAATCACCACGATATCATAGAAGGAGAGATCTTTGGTGACGTTTACGGCCGTCTGATGAATCTTGCTCGAAAATTATCAACCGTCTCGGTGACCTTTAGCAGCCGTGGGTCATCTCCGGGTATCTCACGTCCCTGTAAAATGCAGAACATTTGGCATATAAAATTAAACAGTAGATGAAAGCGAAGAGACGGGAGTGGACATAACTGCACAAGATCCAAAATTAAAGTTCCAGAATAGCAAGAACAATAAGAACTGTGATTAGTAAATCGTATCTGTCAATCGTAACTGAGAATCGAGCAAACTATATTTAGTAGTGAAACAATTAGAAACCAAAAAAAAATTAAAATCAAACAAACAAAGAAAGAAAGGAACAAAAACAAAAAAAGCAAAAGTAATGAAACTCATTAGAAAATCTAGTGCCAGAATCACAGAAGCTGTAATTGTTCTATCAAGATTTCTTTTGATTATTAATTGACAAGGGGGCAAAAAACATGCTCCCGCATTAACATTAACCCGAGACCTACAGCTGTCAAATCAATTTGACCGAGATTCTAAAATTTCCAACTTAGCTAAAAGAAAGCCTCATGTTATTGTTTATCATTTTATTGTTTTGGGGGCCCACATTGTTTCGCAGCTCTCTACCAACTTCTTGTAATTTCTTATTTATAATTATTAATATCATAACATAAAAGGATATAATATATGTAAAATCATGATCAGGAGAACGTTAAAGCCTGTAAGGGAGGCGCAGCAAGAAGTGAAGTTTTCAATGATAATGTATGATTACGAAAGATGCACTCCAAGGATTTGAAGCATCGCATAAGTTAGAAAGCAGCTGCTCTGTATTGTTAATAGCCTATGAGAGATTGAGATATTATTTCAAAGAAGCATAATTCAAATAGATTAAAGAGGGCAACAAACTTCTAGGTTTTCTTGATCTGGTCATTAGAGGATAAGGAACTTGATCGAGACATCAGTCATGAAAGGTTTAAATTTCATTATCAGATTTATTGTTAAGAACTGGGAATAAAGAACTTGATATTTATGAATGGTTTTTAATGATTGTTGTGAACTGGGGAGATAGCTTCTTTCTGCCAACACCATGTTAAGGAACATAATGGGGTTACATGTCAGAAGGCTTGGATACACGGGTAGCAGGGTTTCACCCAAGACTGTTTCAATAAGATGACATGAGGAGCTTGCTTTATGAATCTACATGCAATTTTAACGTCACATGCAATTTTAAATCTACGCCTGTCACAGGCAGACACTCCTGGATCAAATTGGGTGATCATACAAGCAGTATTAAGGTGCAATAACTTACTTTCAAACCATCGTAATACGCTTCCAAGGCCGGCTGAGAAGGAGTGATCTTTCGAGCTTGCATCATGTCCCAAATATAGTTCGCTGTGGTATATCCACCATCCTACGTATTTTTACCATTGGAACATTTAAAGATCCCAAAAAAAAATGGTATACATACCACACACAAAGCAATAAAACACTATAACAGCACATTTGAGGTAAAAAGAGAGGAAACAAGTTACCTTTTCACCAGCTGCAATGAACAGTAGATCACTGCCCATTCTTGGATTCAACAAAAAATTTCTGGAAGTCATATTTACCTGAAAAAAGAAGTGGGGTAACGTTGCACATCACACTAGAAAAGGGTGAAGTGAAAAACGCATACTAAGTACATAGAATCAAAGCATAAATCACGTACCAGTGTATCATGAGCGAGTTGCATACCCTTGGGGGTATAACCTACCATGGCTCCTTCGATAAGGGTCTGTAGTTGAAACACAAATTGGGTGCAAAAAGACATAATAAGATAACATATTCCTTTCCATAAGGGATAAAAAGATGAAGAGTTTCCACAACATTTCAAGTTTTCCGCAAAACAAGACTGGACCACTGATCAAACCGGCTCAACAGGGAATCGAAAGCTTGACCCCTCTGACTCGTCATTTATAAACCGTTAAAAGTGAACACGTCAAAGTGTCAAACCCTCGCAATACCATCCTAAAACCTGATACCGGTGGAGTTTTGTAAGAAATCAAAAGCAGAGAATTACGATTTTGGTTTTAGTATCCAATTTGTGAGTTTTTTTTATCACCCACGGGCCGTCCTCTCGCAGTTTCTCATTTTCTCTCTTTCACACAACTTCTCCTCCAAACTGATGCTGTTCATGATGATGCCGATGCTATGACCACAAAACGGTGATGGTTAACTCTGACAAACTAAAGGTTTGTGATACACCCAAGATTGAGCGGGTCTTACAAGGACAGCAAGGGAGGAAGGGAGAGACGGAGAAAGTGAAGGAGGGCCATCGTCGGAAAAAAAGAGTCAGGGTGGACGACAAAAGAGTAAGATAGCAAGGGTGGTTAGGAATAGGATTTTGTCTTAATCTATTGACGTTATATCCAAATTGGGCCAAACTAAAGTTAAAATCACCCTCCTTTCTTTGGTATTTTTATTAACTGTACCAGAACTTTCCCAATAATTTGTTTGACACAACTTTTTATGTGCAATGGGTAACCAACAGGCCAAAGTATGTCACCAATAGCATAAAAAGAAGGTGATAAGTTTCTGGAATTAGTGACATATTTGGCCAATTGATGACCCGCAGCACAACAAATTTGTGTGCAACAATTGCAACCAAAAGTTCTACCTTTCTTATTCAAACAATATATTCTTAACTTAAAAAATGACAATCATAAAATTATTCCATCTTTACGTCCCCCGGCTTTCACAAAATTGAACTTTTCTCGAAGACAATAAATATGACGACAGTTGTGCATTTGATATAACACTAACCTGAAACAATTCAACAGCTGGTGGCCTTCCAGAGTTCATGTAATCTTCAAATACACTATACCCACGATCCAGATCTCGAGAATGTAAGTAACACCTGCTCCACAACATTCAACAAAAGAAACAATTACTAATCAATTTGACTAAGCTATCCACAATGATATTTGAAGAATTAGAATCACTGTCTTACAACGAGCATCAAGTACTCAAACCACAAAACAACGGGAACCATGATCAGCAGTAACCCTTTCTTTCTCTCATATCTTTAAATACTAAGCCTCTATAAAGACCAGCCCTCAAAATCAAATCAAATAACCTCTACAAAGACCAGAAATTATAGTCTTCTCCATAACTTGTGTCTTTCTCAGTGAGACTGTGACCAACAAGACTAGCTAAGCTACGTTATAAAAAAAATAAAAAACTAAGAAAAAACTAGTAATTAAAACACATTGCCATTAAGAGAAACCATAAATATCATGTATACATCGATATAAATAACAGACTTTTATGCAGGTGGCCACTGGGACCAACTTGCCACATTTTTTAGACTCATCAAGGTACTTTTGTTGAGATCCAATGACATATATCCCTTAAAAAAAACACGGACTTTTACCCAGGTGGCCAATGGCACCAACTTGCCACATAATTTTGATTAACACCACAGTAGTTTTGTTGAGATATGCAGTGGCATATATCCCCTTTCATTATGAATCCACAAGACAACTGAGTAAAATACAATCTCCAAAAAAAAAAAAAAAAACTTAACATCAGAAGTACCATTTTAAGATTAAAACGAAGGGAATCAATTTCAGTAAAAGAAAGAAAGATAATGGAAAACTAACTTCTTCAAAAATAACCTTCAGTATTAAAGATGTAGAATTTTACTAGAAAGGTACCAGATATCAGATGCTAGACATGCAATCATAGCCAAACTACCAAAGTAGTTATTTACCGTAAAGGTGCACCACATCATGTTATGTAGTACACACATGCAGAGGCTCAAGCGCCTCCAAATCAAGACCGTGTTCCATTTAGACATTTCTGTTTGCACTTTTCACAAAACTAGAACAATATTTAGCACAAGAAAGGGAAAAAAAAAAAAAACAAGAAGCTTTATCAATTCAATTGATGTACTAGATCTAAATTTGGCTTAATATAGGAACATTGTATCGATGATAGTAATCTTAATTAATTTCATCAAAGAATCTATGAGTTGGGACAGCTGCCAGTTTCTGATTTTGTATTCTCATTTAAATATTTAAACCAGATCCAAAATTGCTAGCCCGTTGCAAAACCTTATACCAGCTTTCTATCCCAGTAAAAACGAAAACCACAACAAAAGAGCACACGTCACAAAAGGTGATTTGGTAATTGATAAGCTTTCTTCATCTAATCTCGACACAACCTTCATTCTACAACAGTCCTCTATGTTTTCAAATATAAGGGCAAGGCTACCTACATTGACCTCACCCCCTTACGTTGCCATATGTGGAAGCGCTTATGAAGCAATGGAGTAATATTGGAGCAAAATTGTTGTTGTAATGCTATAGTAACTTGTCGCTGATGTCAAAATAAAATTAGTACTGTTGGCAGTACATGTTCATAAAGGAGGCAAAAGAGATGGAAGCAGCAGGAGTTGTAAAATTCCCTACTGGATTTTGTGGGAAAGTTAAGATAAGCGGAAATAAGATTAGATTATATTACATTTTAACAGACAAAAACGCAAACAATTTAACAATCCGATACTGAGATTGGTTTCACATTTCTATAATGGGTACCAAACAGACTTGTTAAAAGATGATTTTTTATTTTTCAAGTCTCAGGATAATTTTCTTATTCGTTAATTAGCTTTTTGAGTCACAAATGCCCTGTATGTCGGGTAGTTTGCCATCAGAATAGAACAAGAATCGAACTTTTGTGAGAACCTTTCCGGGAAGAAACAAAGCCTTAGTCCCGAAATGATTTAGGATCGGCTAACATGAATCGTCCTTTGAAAACCGTCACATGTAGGCAATATAAAAAGTTAAAAGTAAGGAGCCTTCCACTTGAACATTCGAATATACTTAATCGTCTCCGTAAAATGAAAAGCAAGACAAGGAAAGACTGAAGTGCTTTAGCATCTTTTTACCTCATCATCTGCATTGTGATGAATGCATCAGGACTTCTGTCATCTTTCTTAAGCATCTCCAACAGTGCTTCCATAGCCTGCCACAAAAAAAAATTATTTCAGGTATACAACGACATCATTACCCAAGCGCCTCAAAGGCTTCCGCCTATGGAAAGGTGTTGGGGGGGGGGGGGGAGAGGTGGGATCTACGCAAGCCTTACCGTATATTGAAAACATAGAGACTGCTTATGGATGACCCATGATGAAAACTGGAATGGTACTTAAAGATGGCCATCTTATAATTAAAGTTTCAGTAATGCTACGGTGATGTTTAACACTGATTTGTTGGATGGGCAATGAGGACCAGCTATTCTATTGCACTTTTAAGTTACTCTTTTGCATGTTCCATAGTTACAAGGGTACAAAAACCCAACCTTTACAATGGATTTGGGGCGTTACTAAAGTTCAAGTTATGGAAAGTCCATAGAAATTTGCCAGTAATCGCCTCATATTTCTTTCCAGATGACAAATCAAGTTTGCCGACCCCAAACCATTTCTGGACTAAGGCTTGGTTACTTTTGTGTTGATTCATACTTCTGAACCTTTCCATGTTTTCAACATAGGAGAAAGGTTGCATACATCTGAAATTAATAGTGGGTCGCTAGGTTAAGAATGTGTTTGCATGGGTCCAATCTAGGTCTGGAGTGGCTTCGCAGGACAACAGTGGATCGCAGCCTCTGTGGCCGGGTCGGGTGGCTAGAGGTGGTGTGAGGTAGGGTGGGGACAGGTGGAGGAGGGAGGGAGTCAAAGCTTGGCAAATGGAGGTGAATGGTAAACAGCCCAGAGGAAAACTAAACTATTGGATGGGATAGAGGGAGTATCTTTTATTTGCTTATGAGTTCACCTACTCAGGGCTCAGGCACTGAGATATCATCGATTCACCATAGCTATCTTACCCCCACCCCCCCCCCCCCCCCAAAGCTTCAACAATCCTGGACACAGGCCAATAATGTTTGCAAAGAAAGGAGATCCTAGCCACAGGGGAAGACCTGTTACATGGAAATAAGATCCTGGAATGTGGTTCCACAGCTTTGAAACCAAATCAGGGGGTACTTTGATGAGACCACTTTACCAGTATCGAGCAAGAGACGCTGAAAAATACTGCCTTATTCAGAGATTTTTTTTTGGGAGGGGGGTGAGTAAATATACAAATTGGTATACCTCCACATTGCAGAGATCAGCAAATGCATTGAAAGCAACATGATAAACAGTAAGCCGCTTATCCAAAAATCCTCCACGTCTATGTACATATTCTGCAGTGGGAATATTGTACAGCTCTTCTAGTGAAACACCCATCATAACGTTTTCTGCTGTGGCACCCACAGGCTCCACTGAAGACCAACCTTTGGACCGCTCAACCAGCTCAAGAATCTTTCAGTTGAAAGGAAATATTCAATTAAATTACTATATAGCAATAAATAACCAAATAGCACATAGAGTTTACTGTTCCATACTCTGGTAGCCAAATCATCTGTGAGGGGGATTTTGTTCTTATGTGCGGCAATAAGACCAGCATAACAGTACTTGTTCAAACCTAGACCAGCTGCTGTCATATCACGAACAATGGTTTGCCTATAAAGTGGCAGGTGAGATATACAAGCACGAAATAGAAACAAAACATTTACAGGTTGACAATTAAAAATAAAATCATAACTGCGAGTTAATGCCCTTCGACATTCATATTTGGAAAGCAATAACAAGTTCCACGAAAAACAGGCTCACAACTGAGTTGAAAATAGGCTTTTTAAAATAATTAATAATATTGGATGATAGAAAGATTAGGAGAATAACAATATCCCGTAGACCTTTTCTGATAAGAAAAAAGGCATTTTTGTCAGTTGCCATAGCACATTGCAGATTATAATAAAGAAGAAAATGAGTGCATAAGAGAGAAGTTAATGATTAAAAGAAGCCTATAATAGCCCATGAGAATTGAGAAGCATACACTCGATCAATTCTCCCCACGACTGCACATGCATTAAGCAAGCAGATGTAGGTCTGTCCAGTGGGTTTCACTTCATTTCTCTTCATCTCTTCCAGTATCTGCAATCAAACAAAAAATAACAGCACTAAATAAACGTTTCTGGACAACATCACGATTGACATTTTTTAAACCTTAACGCATTCAAGGAAAGCCATCAGTATAACATACTTGAACTGCATGTTCAGAGTTTTTGCATTTTCCACAGGTTGAGATCAGCAAATTGTAAAGAGCCACCTAGCAAAAGGTTACAAGGAATCAGTGAAATTTAGTCAAAGGTAGTTGTTTCGCCAAACAGTGTCCACAAAGAAAAACGTCTTCAGAATTTCGTTTAAGAATAGAGTCGTCAGAGATAACAGTATTCTTTCAGAAATACTAGAATAAGCGCCAGCAACGATAAAGATGGCAGGATACAAGAGTTCTTTTCATTGTTCCCACAATTTAGGTAAGCATTCCATTTTTAACAATCTACTTTAGCTTTAAGATCAACTTCATATCCAATCTCCTCATGCTTGGAGTCACCAGCAGCAGCATGCCACCAAATAACGATCCCTCTGAAGGCCTAGTTTGGGATTCCTTGTTGTATGAAGACTCTACCTAACCAACTCTAGAAGCTCTTTCTTCTGATAGAAGCATTGAATCACAGGCAATCCTGAATGTTATGCAACTACAATTATAAAAGTGGATCCAGGTGGATTGAAGATAGGTATATGGGGTCCCCCTCAGAATTTGACTTAGTCCTAGTCAAAGCTCAAAGAATAATCCTGCCCCAAACAAAATCCAAGGGTAATGTGACCCAAAAGTATTTATGAGTTCAACTCCACCCAAATCTCTAAAATACAGCTAAAATCAGACAATACCAGAGCAGCTTCACTCTGTTCTCCCACTAGACGCACAAATTCAACACCAACAACAAAACTGCAGTCTTTCAAAGACTCCCGCCTATGGCGGGGTAAGGGGGGGTCAGATGTACACAAGCCTTACCCTTATGTTGAAAACATAGAGAGGCTGCTTACAAAAGACCCACTGAGTCGAGAATCGCACCTGCTGCCGCTTCACAATACAAGAAGCACACGCCATTTTGCTTTATTCCATTATATTCCAAAACCAAAGAATAGTGAGTCTTTGGCTCCATATGAAGAAAATTAACCAATGAGGAGGGACATGCCAACTCTCTCGGCATAAGCCAGTCAATCTCAGCCAAAGAAAGTTTGCACAAGGGCGCAACCATACTCACATAACCTCCACTCTCCAGCACATAACACAGACTTTTTGACATAAAGCAGTCAAGAAGGGAAGACTCCTAGAAGCTCTCAGCGATTTATGTAAAGTAGAATTTCTCCAAAACGGCACCAAATCAAGGTGAGAACTTCTGTAGTCTTTTCCCATATTACAAGGAAAGATAAAAACACATCTAACAAATAAATTTCGCCCATATTGGAACAATTCTCAAACTGCACATGTCAGATTTTCTAGTTTCTTCTTTTTAACGCAATCATGATAAAGAAATCATCCAGAAACGAATTCGACAAGCACATCTCAAACATGATAAGAAACAATGCAGATGTTGAAACTGTGATTGCTTATATTTTTTATACAATCGAGAGGAAAACACTTAAAAATGGAATGAGATTCAGAACAAACGTAATGTACTTTGTACTATGTATAACACCAATAAAAAAGGAAACACAAGAGGAAGACACAAAATAGCAAACTCAGGGTCAAGTGAACATACATCAGGGACCAAACCCATTGCTTTCATTTCATCCCTAAAGAAAAAGGCGTCCTGTAGACGCGCGCCTTTCAGCGTCCCAGCAACCAAGGAATGGAATGTATCTCTAGTAGGTTGAACGCCATCCAGCATCATATCATCATAGACATCCCTCAACAGAAAATGCCTAAAAAAGCTCAAACCCCATCAAATAACATACCAACACTCAAAACCACATCATATGCAACAGAATCCAAAAAAAAACGGAACATGCGTTAGTCGGATCGAAGATTCCCACATTTCTGCATCACCTCACTGGTGCTCATTCAAATCATATTATGGACCATAATGCAGAAATGTGGAATCAACCTGATAAGAAAGTTTACCTCCGTTGAGCTGAGACAGAACCCACAACAGTATTGTACTCAGACACGTTATTGGCGTAGTTTCGTCTCAAATAATCCTCAGATTGAGCTGAGTAATAACGCCGATTCACCGCCCGCAGAAGAGTTCGCCCATGCCCTGAAATCAAACAAGAGAATTGAAATCATGGGTATTTCTTCCCATTAAGAATGAAAAGAAATGAAGAAGGAAAATACCATGGATAGTTTGCAGAAGCTTCATGGTTTTTTTTTTTTTTTTTTTGGACGAGGAGTTGAAAATGGAGAAGAGTTGTTTGTGTAAAATGTCTCACTTAAACCCTTGGTTCGTTTAAACCAGCCCTATGGGTAGCGCCAATCCGTCTATGGGTAGCGCCAATCCGTCTATGGTACCCTTTGTTACTTGTATGTCTCATTTAAACACTTTGTTACTTGTATGGGTAGCGCCAATCCGTCTATGGTACCCTATCTGTACCCCCGGCCCAATCCAAGGCGCAGTTGGGCCAGTACAATCAAACCAGCCCAATCAAAAAATAAAAATAAAACAAAAAGAAACATAAAAACAAAAAATGACAATCTCACTTTCTCTCTCCTCCCCTCTCCTCCACCCACGACCCAGCTCCGTCCCCGGCGCCACCGCCACGGCTGCTACTCCGGCGTGGAACACACGCCGGTAAAGTCGCCGGAAACCACCTCCTCCCTTTTGCCCCGTCCACTCTTCCCCGCGCGCACATCCCTTTCTCTCTTTCTCTCTCCTCCCCTCTCCTCCACCCACGACCCACCCCACCATCCCCGCTCCGTCCCCGCCTCCGGCAGACCGGACCCGACCACCAGTCGGCCGGGACAACCACCGCGCCTCATCGCTGATCGTCTCCGACCACCACCTACATGGTGGGGAATGATCCAACCTCGCCCCGCTACTCGCTCCCGGAAACAAGAAGAAAAGAAAGGAGTGATCGTGGAGGATGAAGGAGGCGACGCCGGCGACTGGTGATAGGCCAGGAGTGATCGCCGGCGACTGGTGAGGGCCAGGAGTGCTCGCCGGCGAGGGGTGGGTCGGGTGGGTTTTGCGGAGGATGTGTTTCCCTTTTTTTTTTTTTTTTTCTTTTTTCTTTTTTATGTTTTATCATTTCATAATAGAACTAAATCATTATATAACAAAATTAGGTCATTATAGAACAACTAGTTTATGTACCCGTGCAAAATTGCACGGATTGTTATATAATGTTGATAATGAGTCGTTTGTATACAACTTTTTTTAATGGGTGCACATTTAAAAAAAAACAAAATTAGGAGAACAACGTGAGGCTTGTCAAAATCTGTTTATTAGTCACAAGTTCGCTTTTCAAGACTCGTAACCCGCTAATTTGGGTTTAGAACATGTTTTTTTGGAGTCATGGACCCATGTTTTATGAGTAGGTCAAAGATAACGTAAGAGAAAGAAATTTAGGTAGTAAAAGAAAGTTATATGATATTAGTAATGATTCATTCTTGTATTATAATTTTTTGTGTTTTATACTCAGGCAATATGACCTAAAAAAACAAAAAAAGTTGATGTGCATGCAAAAAAGAAGAATAGATAACGCCTCCATTTTGTTCCCTCTGATCGATACGCGATAATAAGAAAACCGCCCTTTAGCTTTGGTGTAATGGTAAGTAAGTGTTCCAATATCAATTGTAAATTCAATCACAATTTTTATTCGGTTTAAAATCTGTTGTACTATTCTTAATATATCAAATGCAGCTCTTTCTTTTCCCCTTTTTTATTAGAATTGTTCATAAACTGCTTTTGTAGGTCATGAACGCGCTTCTTGTAGGCTATGATCTCGCTTTTCAAGACCCATGGTCCTTTCGACTTCAACCAGCGGTCGATTTTCGTACTAATTATACTACTACCTAGTTTATTGGCCCGTGAAACATTACACAGGTTATTAACCCTGACCTCACCCGTTGACCCGTATTTTAAGTTAAAACGAAACAAACCCAAGATGTGTTATTTCCTAATATATTGCGCCTATATATATTACTTTCTAATTTATCTCCAAAAATAAATAGCCGAAATTATATATTGCGCCGAAATTTTTATTATATTATCTTAAATGTAGCCTAAATTGTTGGTGTGAAATATTAATTATGGCATCAAATATAAGTTTGTTGCTTAAAAGGTAGGATTAAATAAATAAACAAATAAATTAATTGACCATGTTACTATAATGTTATACGTGAATGGTGCAAAACAAAGTTCAAATTTTGAATCGCCAAATCACATATCCGGTTCTAATATAGCTTAATTTAGATACAAGATCAAAGAACAAATTAATAATCTAAACCTGATCGCAGCTTAAAATAAGGCAATCAATCTTCGAATCTAATATACCTTTTAGGCCCTGTGCGATTCAACTTATTACACACTGTTTTCAAATCAGATTAGATTTAATCAAATCAAATCAAATCAAATCAGATCAACTTCATTCAATTTAAATCAAATCAGATCAACTTCATTCAATTTAAATCAAATCAGATCAGAATTATCTAAATAACAATCAATGAATATAGCCTACTTTTAGTTATTAATTCTTCTAAATGCAATTAATTTATCAATTTATTCGGTTTAGATCAAATCAAATTAAATCAGATCAGTTCAATTCAAATCAAATCAGAAAAATGCAGTCCAATCGCACAGGGCCTTAATATCACAAGAGGACGAGGTGTAGAATGATTAGAGAAATATATTGTGTCTTATTGTGTCTCAATCATTAGAGGACAGAGGGAGTATGATTTAGGACCTATATGGCTATATATGGGAAAGTATATAAGATTGACAAACATTCAGGACGTTTAAAAATGATGAAGAAATATTTTATACTTGATCAAATGCTTTCAAAAGAAAACAGCCTGATATATTGAAGTGTAAGTATTTATTTTTATTATTTGCTTAATCTTTAGCACATACCTCAATATATCAAATCAAATTGCATAATACCCATGAAAAATCAATGCTTAACCATGCTCCGAGCACATGGAGTATGTGGTCCTTCTCGCGATAGAGGTGTATGGACCACACTAAAAATGAGGTGTATCAGACATAATTTATTTATTAGTAAAAACAATTGTTTATACCAAAATCTTATCTCATACGAGACTTTTGACCGTATATAAGCTATATATTTCTACCTTATATAAAATGAATAAAAAATATAAACGTTTTTAACATGGGCATGGATTAGTTTAGAGTCATTCAAATCAGATCAGACCAAATTAATTCAGATCAGATCAGAAATGCCCAAATAACGTTCAATGAATTTGGTCCATTATTGATACTAATTCGTTGAAAATTCAATCAAATTTTAAACCAATTCAGATCCAATCAGTTCAAAGTCATTCAAATCAGATCAAATCAGATCAAGAGCAATCGAATCAAATCAGAATGATACAGTCTTATCAAACATGACTTAAGTTCTATTAAACAGGGCCCAACACATTAGCTGAACGAGTTAATAAGTGAAAAATCTCTAACTAGAAATATGCCAGTCAAACTCTTTAAACTTATTATGAATCCTATTCTAATATCAATCTAATAACTTTATCTTGCCCCTATAAATCCAATTAGTTTTTTTTTTTTGTTCCATAAAAAATAAAACTCACCTCAAAACACAGAAAATGTAACATATTCCGAGAACGAGGGAGCATTATTAGAACTACTTCATATAAACATTTATGAACCCCGTGCATGGCACGGGTCCATAAACTAGTGTTACTATAATGTTATACGTGAATGATTTCACCCATAATAGTATTTAAAGGAAATTTAGTTTCTCTTTATGATTTGTTTCCTCTCACATTTTTTTGTGTAGTATACTGTACAAAAATTATACGAGTACCTGAATTAAGTGATTGTTCCCTTTTTATAATATATTTTTTTGGCTTTATAGAATAGAATATTATTAATTGACTGAAACAACTTGCTATATTTATGGCTGAACGTGTGGGAGTAATATTATTGCCTATTTTTTATGTGAATTTCCACAGAATTTCGCTTTTATTAATAATATAATATCGGAATCAGCTGACGTCACCGATGACATCAGATCTGACGTGGACGCTCTCATTGATGGCCATTACTTGGGCTATTAGTAGTATAATATGTTTAGTTTTGTTTTGAGATAATGATTTTTGTTTTGAAATGGTTGATTTTTGTCCTGGGATTGTTAGTTTTTGTTCTGAGATGGTTAGTTTTTGTCCGAAAATGAATGATTTTTATTCTAGAATGAATGGTTTTGAACATGAATAAATCATTATAGAACATAAATGTGTCATCCTGTAACAAAAACCGATCATTATAGATCGTCAATGCATCATTATAGAACAAAAACTGATCATTATAGAACATAAATGCATCATTATAAAACAAAAACTGATCATTTTAGAACAAAAATATATCATTCTGGAATAAAAACTGATCATTATAGATCATACATACATCATTATAGAACAAAAACTGATCTTAAATACATCATTGTAGAACAAAAACTGATCATTATAGAACATAAATACATCATTATAGAACAAAAACTGATCATTATAGAACATAAATTTATCATTATATAACAAAAATATGTCATTCTGGAACAAAAACTGATCATTAAAGATCATAAATACATCATTATAGAACAAAAAATGATCTTAAATACATCATTGTAGAACAAAAGCTGATCATTATAGAACATAAATACATCATTATAGAACATAAATACATCATTATAGAACAAAAACTGATAATTAAGAATCAATCATTATGAAACAAAAACAGGTCATTATAGAACATATATTAATCATTATGATACAAAAACTGATCATTATAGAACATAAATACATCATTATAAAACAAAAACTGATCATATAAACATAAATACATCATTATAGAACAAAAAATGATCATTATAGAACATAAATACATCATTATAGAACAAAAACTAATGATTATAGAACATAAATACATCATTATATAACAAAAACTGATCATTAAAAATCAATTATTATGAAACAAAAATAGGTCATTATAGAACATATATTAATCATTATGAAACAAAAACAGATCATTATAGAACATATATTAATAATTTTAGAACAAAAACTGATCATTATAAATCATAAATACATCATTATAAAACAAAAACTAATCATTAAAAATCAATCATTATGAAACAAAAACACATCATTATAGAACATATAATAATCATTATAGAACATAAATTAGTCTCTCATTCTCGAATATAAATTGATCATATAAACATAAATTAGTCTCTCATTGTCAAATATAAATTGAACATAATGATCTATAATGATCAGTTTTTGTTCTATAATGATGTATTTGTGTTCTATAATGATCAGTTTTGTCACGGAATGACATATTTATATTCTATAATGATCAGTTTTTGTTCCAGAATGACATATTTATGTTCTATAATGATCAGTTTTTGTTCCAAAATGACATATTTATGTTCTATAATGATCAGTTTTTGTTCCAGAATGAAATACTTATGTTTATATGATCAATTTATATTTGAGAATGAGAGACTAATTTATGTTCTATAATGACTAATATATGTTTAATAATGATCTGTTTTTGTTTCATAATGATTGATTTTTAATGATCCGTTTTTGTTCTATAATGATGTATTTATGATCTATAATGATCAGTTTTTGTTCTATAATGATGTAATTATGTTCTAAACTGATCATTTTTTGTTACGGAATGACAATTTATGTTCTATAATGATCAATTTTTGTTTTATAATGATATATTTATGATCTATAATGATCAGTTTTTGTTATATAATGATATCTTTATGTTCTATAATGATTAATATATGTGTAATAATGATCTATTTTTGTTTCATAATGATTTGATTTTTAATGATCAGTTTTTGTTCTATAATGATATATTTATGATCTATAATGATCAGTTTTTATTCTATAATGATGTATTTATATTCTATAATGATCAGTTTTTGTTACGGAATGACAAATTTATGTTCTATAATGATCACTTTTTGTTTTATAATGATATATTTATGATCTATAATGATCAATTTTTGTTCCATAATGATGTATTTATGTTCTATAATGATCAGTTTTTGTTCCAGAATGACATATTTATGTTCTATGATCAATTTATATTCGAAAATAAAAGACTAATTTATGTTATTGTGAAACAAAAACTAACCATCTCAGAACAAAACCTAACCATCCTGAAACAAAATTCATTCATCTCAGAACAAAACCTAACCATCACGAAACAAAAGTCGTTCATCGCGAAACAAAAAGAATGTTTATGTAATGAATGATTTTTTGTTCTAGAATGAATGGTATTTGTTTTAAAATGAATGGTTATATAATGAATGATTTTTTGTTCTGAAATGAATGATATTTGATTTGGAATGAATGTTTTTTGTTATTAAATGAATGGTTATTGTTCTAAAATGAATTATATTTGTTTTAGAATGAATTCTTTTTGTCTTGAGTTATTTAATCTGAAATATGTAGTTTCCGTTCTAAAATGAACGATATTTGTGTTAAAATGAACGATTTTTGTTTTAAAATGAATAATTTAGATCAATGGTCAAGATCAATGGTCAAGATTAAATCAAATAAACAAAAACACAAAACAAAAAAAAACTCCCCTTCCCCTTCCTTTTTCTCTCTCCTCCCCCAACCCCCCTACCCCACCCGACCACCCCAGCCCCGCCGGCGGCCGTCGCCGACCACTTCTAACACCGGCCCTGACCCATCCATCCTAACCGCCTCCCTGCCGCGACCCTCCCTCTGCCTCCACGCGATGTCGTCGCTTCTTCCTTCTCCCCCATTTCCTTCTTTTTCCACTTCGAAAATTGGGGGAAAGGTGGAACCTATGGCAAGGTGGGGCGGCGAACGTTGGGGGAGAGGCGGCAAGATTCAGAGGAGGGGCGACGAACGTCGGGGGAGGGGCGGCAAGATTCAGGGGAGGGGCGGCGGTCAAGAAAAAGGGCTGGGGAAGGGAGTGAGAGAGGAGAGAGAAAATGAGAAAAAATGGACTTGGAGGACGATGGAGGAGGTGGCGCGGGCTCAGGGGTGCCTCCGTGGGGTCGTCGGAGCGGCGCCCATCGAATGGTGGTGGTTGCATCGAGTGGGGTGGTGGTCGGCGCATGAGGGCGGCAGTGGTCAGGTGGTGCGTGGTGATGGTGGTAGGTGGTTATGAGAGGAGAGAGAAAATAAAGGGGGAAGGGGAGAGAATATGGTTTGAGTTTTAATTGAAGTATTGGGTCAAGTTAGACTTTGGCCCAACTCAAATTGTAAGCCCAGGGGGTACCATTATCTTGGTACCCCCGGGGTACGGTAGTATTTATGGGGTAGCGCAAATACTACCGTATCACCCCGCAAATACTAACGTATCCCGAACCAGTCGTCCGCTAAAACGGACTACGGAGTACATTAACTTTAGTAATAACTCAAGTTCCAACTCTCTTCTTTCGTCTAAAACCCTAGGCGAGAGTTAGAGCCCTCCTAATCTCATCTTTCGAAGATTTCTCACTCCTAATCCAGGACTATCTACGATCACTATGGCGGATTAACTGACTAATTGATACTCTTCCCTGTCTCTAACGGAGGAAGCTGACGAAGGGGCTTTGGACCTGGGCGAGGTCGCAGATGAGGATGAGGATGAGGAAATAGAGAATAGACACCTGCTATTGGGCAAAATCCTCACTGTACGATCATATAATTTCGAGGCTATGCGGAAAACGATGGCTGAGGCGTGGGGGCTTACGAACAAGGTAACTTTCACCCCGATAGAAAACGGACTTTTCATCATTCAATTCTTAACTGCTCATGATAAGGATAGAATTATGAATTTGGGTCCTTGGAATTTTGGGAATAAGTTGCTTTTGTTGATGAATTTTGATTATTCGGTGCAACCAAGTGATGTCAAGATTGATCAATGCCCGTTTTGGATTCGACTCTACAACCTGCCTTTCAATTGTCGTTCGGAGAGGGCGGTTAGATTGGTGACGGCTAGGGTGGGTCCGGTGATGGAGGTGGAGGAGACTTTGATGAATTGGGAGAGTTCACGGAAAGTGAGGGTGTTAGCTGATGTGAACAAACCTCTATAGAGCTCGATCAAGGCGGTGGACAAATAGAGGGTGGATTGTTGGATTGGGATCAAGTACGAGCGCTTACCCCATTTCCACTTTGCGTGTGGTCGGCTAGATCATACAGAGAGGGACTGCTCATACGTAGCTGAGGAAGACCCGTCGGAGAGAATGAAGTGGGGTGAGTGGCTGAAGGCGTCTTCGAGGCGGGGTCGAGGGCGTCAATTGGAGGAATTTAAGAGCTTTGGGGAGAGTAGAAGTAAGCTCCCTGTTAATGTAGCGAAGAAATTGAGCTTTGGTGAAGAGAGGAATGGTGGGCAGGGGGTTGAAGATAGTGTAGGAGGGGGGCCGAAGGAGAGAGAGTCTGTGCCCAGGTTAACTACAGGACCTGGGAATTCCATGGAGGAAGTGGGGAGGCTTTTAACAAAGAAGGCTGATCATTTGGGTGGTCAGGAGAGGGAGATGGGAGGGGGTCTGGTCCCACACGTGCAGGAGGAGGGGGGAGGTGATGCCAGCTCGAATAAGGGAGGCGACCACTAGGTGGAAAATGGTGGTATCCTGTCGGTCATCCCATCTGATCTGAAATTCGTGGAGGGGAAAAAGGATGATCGAAAGGTGGGGCGTAAGTTTCATAGAATCCATAGAGATAAGAGTGCGGGGAGTACAGTGCAAGGAGGGGCAGAGGGTCGAAAACGGAAAGAAGGGATGATGGAAATAGACGAGGAAGAAGGAGAGGGTCTGGCATTGAAAAAATCGAGGGCGGATGAGATTTTTGAAGAAGCGTCTTCACCTTTGTTATCGGCAGAGGTTGCTAGGGAGCAACCCCGCCGGGAACAATGAGTCTCCTGTGTTATAATTGTCGGGGTTTGGGCAACTCCCCGACAATTATTAGTTTGAAAAAGTTGCTAAGAAGAGAGAGACCGGAGGTAGTAGTGTTGGTGGAAACTAAGCTGACTGGGGAAGAGATGGGGAGAGTTACGGAGCGCTTGGGTGAGTTTGAGGGGGTGTACGCTGACTCGGTTGGTAGGAGTGGAGGGCTGGCAGTTCTATGGAGGGAGGGTATTGATGTGGTGTTGTTGGGTCACTCGGCACACCATATTGATCTTGAGTTGGTGGGCTTGTTCAGTGATGATAGATGGCGTCTAACAGCTTTTTATGGGTGGCCAGACCGGGAGGAGAAGTACCTGTCATGGGACTTGTTACGGGATAGTAAGAGCATGTCTGAGCTTTTGTGGCTTGTTGTAGGGGATTTTAACCAGATCTTATTCGACGAGGAGAAGCGCGGAGGACCACCGAGGCACCCAAGGGAGCTGGAAGAATTTCGGGAGGCTCTTGACGACTGTTAGTTGAAAGATTTGGGCTACAATGGGGATGTGTATACATGGTGGAACAAAAGGGCTGAGCAGGAGGACGTATTCGAGCGATTAGACAGAGTGGTAGCTTGCTTGGATTGGATTATCAGTCACCCTCAGGTGACGGTCTACCATATGCAGCGGGAGAGATCTGACCACGTGCCGATATTCTGAAACAGTTCGTAGGCGAGACGAGGAGGAAGAGATCTTTCAAATTTGAAGAATCATGAGTGACGTCCCCAGGGTGTGTGGATGTTGTTAGAGAGGCGTGGGGTAGTGGAGCGGAATCAGGTGAAGAGGTCCGGTGAAGAGGTCCGGGTGTTAGGGAAAATCAAGAGAGTCAGCAAAGAGTTATGGAGATGGAGTAGGGAGGAGTTTGGTGATTTGTCGAGAAGGATTGAGGAGGATCGACAGAGGCTGGTTTTCCTGGATGGTTGTGCCCCTAGTGAAGAGATTGTAGCGGAGCAGAAACTAGTGTACGAACGAAAAGATGATTTGATGGTAAAGGAAGAAATTTATTGGAGGCAACGTTCGAGAGTGACGAATTTTGTAGAGGGGGAATGTAATACAAAAATTTTCCACATGAAGGCCTCACTGCGAAGGAGTCAAAATGAGATAACAAGGTTACGGGGAGGGGACGGGGAATGGGTGGAGGGGCCGGGAGGAGTCAGTCGGGTGGCCACGTCATATTTCGAGGAGCTATTCTCTGCTGCCCCGATCAGTGACGTGGATGAAGCGCTTAAGGGGGTTGATAGACGAGTTACGGAGGAGATTAATCAGAACCTTATAGGGCCGGTTAGAGGAGAAGAGGTGTGGGAAGCTCTTAAGCAGATGAGCCCGAGTAAGGCGCCTGGGCCGGATGGGATGAACGCCAACTTCTATCAGAAATATTGGCACATTGTGGGGGATGATGTGGTGAGGTATGTGGCTGATTTGATCGAGGGACGTTCGCCGATGAAGCAGGTAAACAAGAAGAATATAGTTCTCATTCCTAAGGTTAATAAGCTGACTATGATGACTGAGTTACGGCCTATTAGCCTTTGTAATGCGATCTACAAATTAGTGTCGAAAGTTTTGGCGAACAGGTTGAAGGTGTTTCTTCCAGGTGGTTTCGGAAGCACAAAGTGCGTTCACGTCGAGACGTCTAATTATGGATGACGCGCTTATTGCCTTTGAGGTTTTTCACTTTATGCAGTCGCATCATAATGGTGGTATGGGTTATGCGGGTTTCAAGTTGGACATGAGTAAGGCCTATGACCGCGTGGAGTGGCCTTTCTTATGCATTGTGATGAAGAAAATGGGGTTCAGTGCGACGTGGAGATTGACGATTATGCGGTGTATTGGTACTGCGGAGTCGGCAATGTTAATTAATGGCTTGCCAGCTACGCCGTTCATTCCTCAACGGGAACTTCGTCAGGAGGACCCAATATCTCCTTACCTATTCATTTTGTGCGCAGAAGCATTGTCAAGACTGATTGCGAAAGCCATTGGTAGGAAGGCGTTATATGGGATTCGTATATGTAGGAGGGCCCCGATTATTTCACATCTGCTCTTTGCAGATTAAAGTATCATCTTTTGTCGTGCTAGGGATAGCGACATTGGATGTGTACGGCAGATTTTTGGGGTGTACGAGAGAGCCTCTGGTCAGAGAGTCAACCTGCAGAAATCGGAGGTGTCTTTTAGTGCAAATGTGAGGGAGGGAGAAAGGGTGAAATTAGCGGGGCTGTTGGAGGCGAAGCTTGTAGGCGTCCATCACCGTTATCTAGGGGTGCCGAGAGTAGTTGGGAGAAATAGGTGTATGGCGTTCAGGACGATTAAGGAGCGGGTTTGGAAGAAATTGAAGGGGTGGAAGCGGAAAATGGTGTCCTTTGCGGGTAGAGAGATCCTCATAAAGGTTGTGGCCCAAGCGATCCCTACCAATCATATGGGACTTTTTAAGATTTCGTCGAATCTCTGCAATGAAATCAATTCGCTCATTTCTCGTTTTTGGTGAGGTGCCAAGGAGGGGGAGCGGAAGATTCACTGGGTTGTGTGGGAAAAGTTGTGTAGGTCGAAGGAGGAAGGGAGTATGGGTTTTAGACACATCGAGGCCTCAAAGGAGGCAATGCTGAAGAAACAGGCGTGGCGTATATATACACATCCGGAAGCACTGGTAAGGAAGCTACTAAAGATTTGTTACTTCCCTGAGGACAATTTCTTTGATGCGAGTATTGGTCACCATCCAAGTTTTGCTTGAAGAAGCGTATTTGGGGCTAAAGGGTTGTTGTGGGACGGGTGTAGGTGGATGGTTGGTAATGGTAGGAGTATACGGGCTTGGGGAGATAAGTGGACGAGGCGAGGGCCGTCGTTCAAACTTATCTCACCAAGAAATGGGGGGAGGATTGCTTGGTAGGGGACTAGATTGATGATGAGTTAAGGGTGTGCGTGGAAGAGGGAGGAGGTGCGTCGCAGATTGTTGGAGTTTGAAGCTGACGAGATTCTTAGCATACCACTAGGCGCGGAAGCGAGGGAAGACCGGGTAGTATGGCATTATAGCAAAGGGGGGGAGTACACTGTGAAAACAGGGTACCATTTTGTTAGAAACAAGATGCAGGCTACAAGTGGGGATGAGGGGAGTAGCGAGCGGCAGAATAAAGCTTAGTGGTGGAAATCAGTGTGGAGGCTCGACGTGCCCCCGAAAATTCGTTCTTTTGTTTGGCGCTTGAGTAGAGGAGCTATCCCCACAAGAGTGAACATCCAAAAGCGCATACAGGAAGCGGATTTGACGTGTCCGAGGTGTGGAGGGGCTGTGGAAGACGAGGTACACGCGCTGATCTTATGTCCGGAGAGTACGGGGTGTGGGCAGAGGCGGGAGTGGAGGTGGAGTCGTGGAGAGGGTGTAATTCGGGGAGGGATCTGGTGGAGTGTTGGAGCCGAGTAAAGGAAGAGAGGATGGAGGGGCTAGTTGTTCTTGGGTGGTCGGTGTGGAATGCGAGGAACAACTTCATCCACGGCGGGAAAGTTGTAGAGGGGGGCCAGGTAGCCTACAACGCGTTGAGTTTGCTGCGAGCATTTGAAGAGGCGAGAGGAAGAGAGAGTTGGGAGCTGGAACAGGGGGCGGGTCGTGGGAGCGACGAGGTGTGGAGATTACCGCCACCGGGCGTCTTTAAGATAAATACCGATGGGGCTGTGATAGGGGACGCGGGGTCGGGGGCGGGGGTGGTGATTAGAGGGAGCGAAGGAGAGGTGATGAGGGTGGCGTGTTGGCAGGTGAGAAAAAGGTGGGAGCCAAACGTGGTGGAAGCGAAAGCGGCACTCCTTGGGCTTCAACAAGCGTGGCAACAAGGAGCTGATCGAGTTATTTTGGAGACGGATTGTTTACAGCTGATTAATGCTCTGAATTCCAATTCTTTCTCGTCCAATTATTTCGGTTTGAATTGTTTAGATGTCTTTAATTTCTCCCGTAGGTTTGACTCTTGTATTTTTAGTCATGTTAGGAGATCAGGCAATAAGGTAGCTCATCTAATAGCTCATTTAGACCCGACTGATTACTCTACTAGAGTTTGGATCGAGAGTGGTCTAACGCGTGTTCTTGATTTAGTGGTCGCGGACTTCATATCTGCGGTCACTTGAGGTTTTTTTTTATATAGAATTTCCCTATTGCAAAAAAAAAAAAAAAAAAAAAAAAAAAAAATACTACCGTATCTCCAGGGTACCAACTCCCCGTCCAAATTTTCTCATGTGTTAAGAAACGCGGCCCATGTGTTATAAGAAATGCGGCCCATAAACAACAAAAACAACATAAATAACACAAACAACAACGCGGCCCATAAACAATAACGCGGCCCATAAAGAATATACAAAACTTATTGCACAAGTCACTTTCTCTCTCCTCTGTCCGAACTTATACCTCAAATATATGATCGACGATGATGTCATCGGCGAACGAAGAAGTTATTTGCGCGAATATGGAGGAAAAGATTTGCGCGAATAGGAAGGAAGAACTCGTGGATATGGCGGACGAACTTTGCGCGAGCATGGACGAGGAACTTTGCCTAAGCATGGAGGAGACAGTTCCAGAATTGCCAGGTTCCGCATCGAGTTTTTTGTTTATTTGATCATCTAAATGGTGTGTAAAAATAAATATGTGTTTTGGAATAGTTGGTTTATGTTACAGAATGAATAAATTTTGTTCTGGAATGTACAAGTTTTGTCACGAAAATGGATGTTTAATGTTCTGGAATGGTTGGTTTTTTACCTAAGATGGTTATTTTTTGTTCTGGGATGGTTGGTTTTTGTCGTAGGATGGTCGGCTTTTGTTCTGGAATGAACAGCTTTTGGTTCGATATGGTTGGGTTTTGTCCTAGGATGATTAAGCTTTTGTTCTGGGATGGTTTGATTTTGTCCTAGAATGGTTACTCTTTGTTATGGAATGAATATGTTTTGTCATGAAATAGATGTTTAATGTTGTTGGTTTTTATTCTAAAATGGATGTTTTTTGTTCTAAAATGGATGTTTTATGTCTTGAAATAATTAGTTTGTGTTCTGGAATGGTTAGGTTGTGTTTTGAAATGAATCTCTTTATAATTTTTAGGGGATCCGAAAGTTGTTGAATCAAAAGCATCTGAATCCGTGTTGTTAGGGAAGTGTGCCCCCTCTATGGACAAAACTCATGAGCTATACAATGACTATGCTTATACAAAGGGTTTTGGGACTAGATTGCATAATATCAGTCATAGGTATAACAGTCGTGAAATAAAGGGGAGAGAAATTGTTTGTTCAAAACAAGGATTAAAAAGGGTACCCGGGGCTATTGGTAAGCAGTTCACAAAACTTAACTTGAGGACTGGATGCAAGGCTATGGTGTTCTTTGAAAAGAAGGGTGATGATTTATGGGAAGTGATTGAACATAATATGGTCCATAATCATTTGCTTGTCCCTTGTGATAAGGTTAGTCACATAGAAAATTCAGTGCAAATATTCTAAGATTTTACGTGATTTAGTAGATTCGGAATTGATGTAACAGATGCATTTAGGTTTTTGAAGGCTCAAGTAGGGGGATCCCCACCTCTTGAATTTAGTAAAAAGGATGCATACAATAAACTTGGTGCAGAAAAGTTGAAGTTTAGGGATGGATGTGATGCACGAACACTGATGAATATTTTTGCTAAAAGGCGTGAGAGTGAGGATGATTTTTACTTTGGTTTTGAGCTAGATGAAGAAGCTCGTTTGGTGAGTTTCTTTTGGAGGGACAACGCATGAAACGGTATTATAGACTCTTTGGTAAACTTTTCATTCACGATACTTATAGAACAAATCGGTAACAAATGATTTGTGCTCCTTTTGTGGGAATAAACCAACATGGTAAGAATTGCATCTTTGCTTGTGGTTTCATTTTAAATGAGCGGATCGAGTCCTTCGTTTGGTTGTTCAATCAGTTTCTGCAGTCGATGGATAGGTTGCAACCTAAAACTATTATGACCGATCAAACTTTTTCTATGGCTGCTGCTAGAGCTGGCCACGGGCCGGGCGGGCTAGTGCTAGTGCCGGGCTCACCCGGGCTAGTGCCCAGAAAATCGAGCACTGGCACTAGCACTACTTACCCGGGCTAGTGCCAGGGCTAGATTTTCTGGGCACTGGCACTAGCCCGCCAGTGCTTTGACCGGGCTTGACCGGGCTAGTGCCAGGGCGGGCTAGTGCTCGGGCACTGCCTCGGCCAAAAAAAAAAAAAAAATTTATAGTAGAGGCTAGGGTTTTGGTGAGAGGGAATCAAGGGTCCAGATTTAATGAGAATGCATTGAGGTCGATCCGTGTGAGCGGCAAAGTAGGATTGTTAGTCGTTGATTGGATTAACGAGAGTTGAGATTTGTTGTAACTATTTTTTTATTGTGAACCGGATTAAGACGTGGTTTTTTATTAGTTTTATAGGGGAAAAATGTATGTATAACATAACTTATATGTGACGGTTTAATTCAAGTTTATATCATATGCGTAATATAAAAATGAAATTCGGTTTTCGCATGTCGGTTGAGATTTAGATTTAGTTATAGTATACTCCCTCCGGTCCAGATTAAACTTCTCATCCTCTTTTTTAAGGTTTCGACTTTGTCTTCCCCATTCCCAAACTATTTAGTTTTTTGTCGAGGGAATAATTAGGGAGGCAAGATGAAGATGTTGGTGATAATTAGCTTTTAAATTTATTTGCTAAATGAATCATTAAGAATTATTTATTAATTTTCCTTTTGAAGTGCGCAAAAGGGAGCGGGAAGTTTAATATGGACCGGAGGGAGTATAAGACTGAAGATACTATAATAGTATAATATGACTTAGGTTAAATATGATTAATACATCAAATTTCAATTAGTATATACTCGTACATCTCAGTTGGGTAATCATGTACATATGATATACGTGCATTAATGGTTGAGTCAAGTTATAATGAGTTCGATTATAACTAAACAAGGTTGTATAATTAATTATAGTCGGATAAATATCAGACTATGTAGTATATAAGATAGAATGTGATATACTCTATAATATATAAGACCGAATATGATTCGATGTTTATAATCTAGATCTATACTTTATAGTTTATAGTATCTAATATAGAATGTGATACTATAATATTATACACCCTCCTACCCACTATAATTTCCCCCTTTTGAAAACAGTTTTGAGTAGCCATCTTCGTAGCTATTTCTCGACCAAATGAAATACCCGTTGGCCTTAAAATCAAATGGGCTTGGTAGAATGCACTGCAGAATAGAATATGTTCTAATTTTTTCAACAAGTAAACGATTCATTTTGTCTAAAAGTAGTTCCGAACATGACTACTCAAAAACTGTTTTTGAAAGGGGGAGATAATTTTGGGTAGGAGTAGTACTTAAGTACATACATGTATGGTCTATTTACTTATCGTTAACTATTTAGTTAATATAACAATTGAACTCGCAATTTCGACGACCACTTGTTTACCCTTTGTCAAATAAAAGCAATCATTGGAATGGATCATTAAACTCGCATTTTATTTGTAGTAAAACTTGTATAGGTAAGCTATCCAAATAAACGTAAGTTACGTTACAAATGAATATAGAGAGGATAAAGCTTGAACATAAAATGAACGTAAGCCACGGTATCATCAATGCACACACTTCCATTTTTTATATTGAATTTCAAATTAGTTTGGATGTTTTGGGATTATGGTTAATATATACATTCCCAAATTGACCAAATATGAAAAAAATTGGACGAATACGAGCACTTGAAACACTTATATTAATGATAATAATAATTAATACTCCCTCCGTCCCCCTTTAAACACCCCATAGTCTTTTTCACTTGGATTAAGATAGTTTTGTTTGTTTATTATTGTTGGAGATAATGGGTCGTTTGTTTATTATTGTTGGAGATAGTGGGTGTTTTGCTTATTATTTTTGGGAATAATAGGTAATTTATTTATTATTTTTGGAGATAATGGATGATTTGTTTATTATTTTTGGAGATAGTGGAGTGTAGATGTAACAACAATAAGAGTGTTTTTTTTTTTTGTACAATTATACTATTAATTTAAGTAAAATAGTTTTTTTTTTTTTTTTGGCGGGCTTAGGGCGTGCTAGGGTAGTGCCAATGCCAGTGCCGGGTTAGTGCCAGTGCTAGGGTAGTGCTTGGGGCGGGCTTGACCGGGACTTTGACCGGGTTTGACCAAGGCTAGTGCTGGAAAAATCGGGCACTAGCACTAGCACTACCTAACCTGGGCTAGGCAGTGCCGGACCGTGCCTTGACCAGGGTTTGACCAAGGCCGGGCCAGTGCGGGTCCGAGCTCCTAGTGCCCAATGGCCACCTCTAACTGTTGCTATAAGGGAAGTTTTTCCTAATGCCAAACACAAGATTTGCACTTGGCATATTTTGAAAATTCCAATAAGAACATTTCTCATCTAACAGGCTTGCCTGGGTTTGAGATTTTGTTAATCAAGTTCTCATGTATTGTGACATCATCGAGAAGTTTAATCACTTCTAGACTAGGTAAGAAATTTTAAAACATTTTTTGGTCATTTTATACCGTTATGTGTTCATTCTGAAACACTTCTGGGTCATTCTATAACACTACTTATTTGGTCATTTTATACCGTTATGTGTTCATTCTGAAACACTTCTGGGTCATTCTATAACACTACTTAACCATTGTGAAACACTATTCAGTCATCCTTTAACATTCTCTGACCATTCTGAAACAGTCTTTAATCATTTTTATTGTTTATATACAGATTGGTGAAGGAGTACTAGTGTGCAGAACATCCGTGGGTGGTGAGACTTTGGAATTCAAGGAAAAAATGGCGTTCGATCGGGTTTTACAAAAGACCGTTTCTCAGGTGGTGTTTTGTCATCACAAATGAGTGAAAGTACACACAATAGTGTGTCGAGAAAGCTTCATAAAACAGCTTCTTTGCATGATTTCTACAAATGCGTATGTGAAGTTATTGCTGAATGGAGAAGTAATGAAAAGGAAGAGGATGGGCGATGTTCCGATGGCTATCCAGAGGTTGCAATACCAAATGTGTCCATCTTGGTACAGGTTTCACAAAATATGCACAATAAAAGCGTTTGTGATGTTCCAAGAGAACTGGTTGACTTCATTGTCATGTCGGCACAATCGTGAAGCTAATGATGGTAATTGGTGTTGTTTTGTTGTGTGGAAGCCAAGCAGCAAACTCTTTGCTCATGTTGTGCGGATCAATTTGCAGTCCAACGAGATTAATTGTACTTGTACAGTTTGAGGAGGTTGGTATACTTTGTTGTCATGTCCTAAAAGTTTATGTTATAATGGGCGTTGACAATATTCCAGAGATGTATATTGTGCACCGATGGACTAAAGCAACAATTAAACCTTCTGAAGAAAGTGAGTCGAGTAGTTCAAGGCCAAAAATCGTCGACTATTTGGATAATGACAATGCAACGGAATTGGAATGAGTTATTGCATGCTAGTTCCAGGAATTTGGATGCAAGACGTGTCTGCCAAGAAGCTTTTGATAAAGCAAAAAGTACCATTGAAGATCAGTTGGGCCCTATTGGTGGAGAAGATGCTATAGTCGTTGGGATTCCTCAATTAGAAGGCATTCAGATCCGCAATCCTGAAGGGGCTCGTACACCTGGTGCAAGAAATGTTAGGCGAAAGAGTACAAGGGAGATTATTTCAAACCGTTTGAGAACAAGGAAGAAAATTGTCAAGCAGTACCCAAAATCTGCATCAGGACCATCGTTTATTAATTCTGTTCGGCCAATAACTGCTAGAAATACAGGTAAAAACACTATAAAGACGAGAACTAATATTGGCGAGGATAGTACATCACAAGCTACACCTACACTTCGCTACTACATTAATGACATATTGTAACGCCTCATAATCGTTACATTAGACCCAAAATTCCATTTAAATAGACCTAAGGTGACGCTAAGAGGCGCTACAAATGTCCGCGCTGCGTTAGTCTAAGGTAACGCCTTATGGTATCTATTGTAACGTTTATGCATTTGAGTTTTATGGGTGTTACCTTATAGCTCATAGCACCTTTTCAATATGTACTCCCAAATGTAACGATTCTAAGGCAACACTCTGCCTTTCAAATTCAACTATTTCAAGCTAATGCAACGTCATTCGCTTTATATAAGCCGGTTTTGCAATATTTATAATTAATAATAAATTCATTAGGCTACGTGGGATTCGAACCCACACATTTTGTGCCAAAGTTGCACATAGCTCTACCATTAAGCTAATAGCCTCTTAACAGTATAACCATTAAATTCATTATTACCTATATATTAACAAATCTTGGGAGATGAAGAGAGAGAAAGTGATAGAGAGAGAAACTCTAATTCTCCAGAATTAGGGTTTCGAATACACTGTACGGATCAATTCAAGCTTCTTAGCTATGGCGAGGGGTAAGAATTCCAGTAACAAAAATCATAGGAATAATAAGAATAAGAGCAAATCTAAGCAAAATTCCCACAAAAATGATGAGGATGTATCCCAATTTCACAAGAAGCACCCGACATCCAGTGATGTGTTGAAGACTAAATCGATGAATGAGATCCAACCTATACCACCACTGAATATGTCGGATGATGAGAGCTTGCTTGATAAAGAGGATGAAGCAACAGAACCTGGCGGTGGTGATCATGAAGTAAACCCAGAAATGGGTGAAGAGGACAGTAGCAATTGGACTGAAGTGCGAGGACGGAAGCAAGGGTCTGGTACGAAGAACCAAGATTCTGCACCCAAGCCTGTAGTTCAATTAACACCAGAGGACATTGAGGAAGGTATTTCTTATTGGTCTACTGCTTTGATTTGTTATGTTCTAGGAGCCAATCCCCCCTTTGATGTAATGGAAGGGTTTCTATGGAGAATCTGGGGAAAAAAAGGGTTGGATAACATAGCAATTTTGCCTGGGAATCTGTTTGTAGCTAGATTTAAGTCTATTGAAGAGAAAACTAGGATTTCAAAGGGGGGTTATCATTTGTTTGATAATAAGCCTCTGATAATCAAAGAGTGGACTCCGGATATGGACTTGACTAAGGAACAAGTGAAAACTGTACCGATTTGGATTAGATTGTGTAATCTGCAATTGAAATATTGGGGAAAGAACAGTTTACATAAAATGGCTTCGGTTGTAGGGAAAGTGATTAAATGTGATGCAGCAACAGAAACTAAATCCAGATTAGGCTATGCAAGGATTCTGATTGAAGTAGAGTTTAATTAGAAATTCCCTGAGGTGATAGAGATTATGGAGGGGAATAATAAGGTGGATGTTGTGATTGAATATGAGTGGAAACCGGTGGTGTGTGATGTCTGTAAGGGTTTGGGACATGAAACTCAACATTGCAGGAAGAAACAGCATAGAGATGGAAAGAAAAAATCTATGATGATCTGGGTCCCAAAGCCTAAACAGGTTATGACACCAGTTAATCACACAGTGGCTCCTATGTACTCTACTCCTGAAGTTGGGCCAATAGCTAGACCCTCCACTAGCAGACCTGTGCACAGGCAATTGGTACTTACTACAGGTATGGCGCATAGAAGTTTTGGATTGTTGGGTTGTCAGAGCATTACTGGCTTGGGAATGCCCAATTTTGCACAGGTGCTGCAGGGATCAAACATCATGGATAAGAATGGAGAAAGTGGAGAAATTGGGGAAACTAGCCATGATCATGTTGATCATGGCTAGTTTAGGTTTTTGGAATATTAGGGGGCTTAACTAATCCAGCAAACAAAAAGAAATAAGGAAATTCCTTAACAATAATAAACTGGGTTTGTTTGGCCTTCTGGAAACTAAAGTGAAGCCAGGGAATATTTCCATGGTTCACTTTAGTATGTGTGATGGTTGGTCTGTGGTTACTAATTCTTCCTCACATCCTGGTGGAAGAATCTGGTTGCTTTGGAATCCAGATAGCTTTGAGGTGAATGTGGTGAGAGTTTCTTCACAACTCATCCATAGTATGGTAGAGAATAAACAAAACAAGGATAGGTTCTGGTTTACAGTTGTGTATGGTTTTAACAATCAGTATGATAAACTTCAGCTTTGGCAGGATTTGAGGAGTATTAGTAGGAGTATGTCTGAGGCTTGGGTAGTAGGGGGTGACTTTAACAGTGTTCTACATCCTAAAGATAGACTAGGGTCAAAAATAAGTCTATCTGAAATTGCCCCTTTTCAAAGTTGTGTACAAGACTGTGGGCTACATGAGATGAATTTTCAGGGAGCTTATTACACTTGGAATAATAAGCAACTTGGGGATAGTAGAGTCTGCAGCAGGATTGATTGGATGTTACATAATGATGAATGGATCCATAAATATACTAGATGCATGGCATATTTTCTTCCTGAAGGCATTTTTGATCAATGCCCATGCATATTTCATATATATGGAGAAAGGAAAAAGGGAGCTAGCAGGTTTAAATACTTTAATATGTGGAGCAAGTCCCTTCCTTCATGGACACAGTCAAAAGGGTGTGGGAGAAGAGCATCACTGGCACCAAAAGCTACCAGTTGGTTAATAAACTCAAGACTTTAAAGACTGAGCTTAAGAAAATCAATAGGGAATGTTTTGCTGATATTCAAAATAGAGTGAAAGAGGCTGGGGATGATCTTGAAGATATTCAAATACAGTTAAGCAAAAGCCCTAGAGACCATGGGTTATTGGATAAGGAATATGCAGCAAGAAACAAGTTAAGAAATTTGCAGGAAGCTCAGAACAGCTATTTCAAACAGAAGAGCAAGATTGATTGGCTTCAGGAGGGAGATGAGAATAATACGTTCTTCCATAGTTCAATCAAAGCCAGGGGTAGTTACAATCAGGTGCTGCAGATTAAGGATGCAGAGGGGCAGATGCATTGTGATGATACAGGGATCCAAGAGGCGTTTCTCAAATTCTACCAGACTCTCCTAGGCTCTGCTGATAAGGTGGAAAAAGTGCATTATGGTATTGTTCAGAGAGGAAAATGTATTGATGATATGATGAGGGTTGAGCTTCTTAGACCTGTCCAAAAGGAGGAAATTAGACAAGTGATGTTTGAAATCCCCAAAGATAAGGCACCTGGCCCTGATGGGTATACTAGTGGTTTTTTCAGGGATGCATGGGATAAGGTAGGGAAATTAGTAGAGGAAACAGTCATGGATTTCTTCAAAACAGGAAAGCTCCTTAAGCAGATCAATGCCACTAGCATAACTTTAATTCCGAAAGTGAAGAGTCCAAATGTTGTCACAGAGTTTAGGCCAATTGCATGCTGCAATGTGGTCTACAAATGCATCTCTAAACTCTTATGCAAGAGAATTGGAGGTATTCTTCCCAGTATAATCAGCAGCAACCAAAGTGCATTTGTTCAGGGAAGAAGTATTGTGGAGAATGTGCTAATTTGCCAAGACATTGTGAGAAAATATGAAAGAAACAATAACTCCCCAAGGTGCCTGATCAAATTGGACCTAAAGAAAGCATATGACTCGATTGAATGGGAGTTTTTGGAAAACATGTTAAAGGCACTGAAGTTTCCTCAGAAGATGGTGCAGTTGATCATGATCTGTGTCAGAACTCCATCTTATTCACTGTCCCTCAATGGTGATCACTTTGGATTTTTCCATGCTAAAAGGGGGCTAAGGCAAGGGGATCCTCTATCCCCCTTGTTGTTTACTATTTGCATGGAATACCTCACAAGGATAATGGATAAAATAGGGGGAGATAGTAAGTTCAAATACCATCCAATGTGCAGGAAGGTAAGGCTGAACCATTTATGTTTTGCTGACGACTAGCTCATGTTCAGCAAAGGAGATATTGGGTCTATTATGCTGATGCTTAGAGCCTTTGCCACCTTCTCAAAAGCCTCAGGTCTACAGGTCAATAGCCGTAAGTCTGAAATCTACTTCTCGGGTATGAACAAAGCTGACAGTGACAACATTATTGAGGTTTCAGGTTTTTGAATTGGCACTCTGCCATTCAAATACCTTGGAATCCCGATTGCTGCGAGGAAGCTATCTATTCTGGAGTGTAGTGTTTTGACAGAAAAGATTGTCAACAGAATTCGAGCCCTAGGGACCCGGAAACTCTCTTATGCTGGTAGAGCTACCCTGGTAAATTCAGTCCTCCTTACCCTTCATGCTTATTGGGCCCCAATCTTCATAATTCCGAAAACTGTCTTGAGGAAGGTCAGTGCAATCTGCAGAAACTTCCTTTGGGATGGAAGTGAGAATTATACAAGATCCTCTTTGATTGCCTGGGGAAAAGTCTGTAGGCCTAAAAACCAAGGAGGCCTGGGTTTCAGAGATTGTTTAATCTGGAATGTTGCTGCCATTGGCAAATACTGCTGGTGGATCTACAAAAATGAAGATAGGCTTTGGATAAAATGGATCAATGGAGTATACTTAAAAGGACAAAGCTGGGGCAACTACCAGGCTCCTAGTGACATAAGTTGGAGCTGGAAAAATATTTGCAGGGTCAAAGAAAAGATGAAAACAGCATTCAACAATGGTCAATGGCTGAATTCAAACAAGGATTACAGTATTGCGGAGGGTTATGAATGGTTGATGCAGCAAGAACCCAAACTAAAGTGGACACAATTGCTATGGAACAGATATAGCATTCCAAAATTCAGTTTCATAGCCTGGATAACTGGATGGCAGAGTCTTCAAGTGAAAGAGAAGCTACATAGGCTTGGCATTTGTTCTGATGGTTTATGTATTCTGTGTATGCAGCACACAGAAACACACTCCCACCTATTTTTTGAGTGCACATTTAGTAGGAAATGCAGTGATATGGTGATGACAAGGCTGAAATGTCGTATCCCATCAGCTAATGTAGTGGAATGGAGTAGCACAAGAAGGAGTAGATCAAAGGTGCAGAATCAGATTATAGCAGCTTGTGTTTATGGGTTGATTTACCACATTTGGTGGGAAAGGAATAGATGTCGCATTGAGATGTGCGTCTCTAGACCAGAAAATGTTGCTACACATGTTCTTTTTTGTATCAAGAATAGGGCAGAAAGGGTAGGATATAAACTGAGTATTAAAGATAAGATGTGGATAGATAGTATTAGTTAGATGCATCTTGATATTAAGTTTAGGTTGTAAAAACGATCTAAGGCGTGGCCTTAAGTTTTGAGATTTATAAAATTCTTACATTTTCTCAAAAAAAAAAACAAATCTTGCAAATGCAAATATAAAGTAATGCAAAGTCTACTAATTAATAAGGAGGTGGCATATAAACTGTTAAGTCAGGTTTACATAACCAAAAGTAGCACAAAATTATCCCTTGTCATCTATTAACTCAAGTTCTCAATCCGGAAAACAAGTAGCAATAACAAATTATTTTAAATTACAAATAATCGACCTCCAAAAATCCTAAGTTCATGGAGAGTATTTAACATATTAGACCTTTCAAAAGTATTGTTGGTACTTTCTAGACAAAGAAACAAAGCCAAAGAACCTACATACGTAAACACAATAAACCCAAACACCTCGACTCCCTGCAGCCACCAAACATTTCACCAGCAAAACAATAGAACTGGCACAGAGACCCAGTGCTCTATACAGGAAAAATGAAAGCTGAACTCGATAGGAACAATTATTCAAGCCAATAAGCGAAACTAGCAAAGTGTTCCAAATTACAACGTTCCCAGTCCCCCACTAACTATCCCAGCTAAACTCCAATCTCTCTCTCCTCTTCTCCAAACGATTGTACACTAATGTACTAAGTAAAGCCTCAAACTATTTCGATGACTAGACCTACACAACCCTTTCTTTCCGGCAAAAAAATACGAGAGGCAAGCAAAGCCAGGAAAAATGATCCTTTCCTATTGCCTAGATCTCCCCTGAACAATCCAAACTTGTCACTTATAAAACACTACCAAACGCCAGCACCATAAATCCAATCACAAGGCCTTTTTCTGCACACTAACAATACACTGCAATCTGAACAACCTATAACTTCATGTAAACTCCAATTTTCTACAATTTCCATTCCCATGTACCAAAAACATACTCGATTCACTAAACCTAACAAAGACGCAAAATTTACGTCCCCTCTATTAGTTGAACCAAAAACCACAACCCGATAGCCAGTTCTTTCAACTACACAACACGAAATACAGTTAATCGAATCGTTAAGAACTTGAGTTAGTAGAGAATGTCAGGTTCAATGAATAATAACAACCCATTACAAAGGATATATACAAGTGAGTTATAACGACTTTATATAGACAGAAACAAGTAGTTCTCTAACTTATTACCTTCTCATAAAGAAATGTATCCTCTAAACAAACAAAAAAATATGTTCATCAGTGTTGAAAGTGACCACAAATAGTATGATTATACCTAGCCTATATACCTAATGACTTATAATCAAACAAGATTCTAACCTGCCAAACACTCAAGCTAGAGATCAATTAGTCATTGTGCAAAGATTGAGGTTCTTGTTTTGTGTTTGATCCTCTAGGGATTGATTGCAGATGTTTTTAAGTGTTAATAATATGCTTAGAGGTGCACCAAATGAGTAAAACGACAGTAGTAAGACTGTAATACTCCGATCCACCGTCCGTCGCAACACAACCCAATAAGATGGGTAGTCACCTCTTAGGCCCATATATCCTCCCCGGGCTCTAAAAGGTGAAGGTCTTGTTGGTAGTATGATGGTAGGAGTCTATTATAAACTGATCATATGAGCTTTATTTTCCCAATGTGGGACAAACCAACTCCATAAACCACTTTCCAAATTCCGTAGTGTTACAAGTAAGAGGGGAATATCATTCTCAAAGTCCACATTTTTTTTGTCAAATTCTGCAGGTCTGGCTGTTTTGGGTACTACAGCTAGCACAAGTCAGCAATGGAGAAGGAAAATATCAATCTGGAAAATTTGGGATGTTAACTGAATTCTAGTTTTGGTTTCATGTCAAAATAATTGTTAAAGCTCAAGGTATAAGGTTTTAAATTCAGTTGCACAGTCTACACAAGCTAGAGGTCAGTTCTGACCTCAGTTCTGACCTGATAACACTCCAGTCGTCATATCTTTTGAGTCCGATTGAATTTTTGGGTGAAATTTGTTTTGGGTGAAAGCTAAGTTCTGGCTTTGTCGAAGTTTCTGGGTTGAAAGTTATAACCCCTTGAAGTCGGAATTGGTGCAAGAATATAGTACATGTGACAGGCTAAAGTCGTATGCCCACAAATGTAATTCATCAATACTAACCTAAAACGTAGTAATAGGCAAGTAAGGTTTGTACCCACAGAGAACAGTGACTATCAATGTATGTAAAGTAACCAAATGGGGGGTTTATGATTATAATTGATCAAGTAATCAAAACACAAAAGAGTAATTTGTAAATCAATTGAGGGAAAAGGTCTCGGACGATTAATACCCACTATCGTTCACCTAATTGGTCCTAGTTATCAACTAATCCTAATTCGTTGAGTACTTAGTTGTAGAAATATAATTTACTATAATTTCTTAATTGTAGCTAAGAGGAGAGATCAGCCCTACCTAATTGCCCTAATTGGTGGATAACAAAGACGCGCGTCTAAATTCAATCTAGCGAAAGGATAAATCAATTAAATGATATCAACTAAGATTAATAAGATCTAGACACACGCGGTTTCGATCTTCAATTAATCTGTTTATTCTCTCTACTAATACCGATGTTCGACATAGAAATACTAGGCTAGTTGCTACTTGTGAATCAACAATCTAACAATTAGTCCTTAAATTGTGAATCTAGCAATATGATTTAACATAGGGCTAATTAGTTGTACACCTAATTAACGATAAATCAATCAATAATAGCAATGATAGCAAGAGAATAAACAATACTCAAACGAATAAAGGAATTAGAATCAAACTCACGATTGTTGGTGAATAATAGCTTCGATTAATAATCCGCGAATAAAAGGTCTTAGCCTTGCATAATTCTTCAAAATACAACTTAAGTCTTGAGAAAAATGAATACTGAATAATAAACGAAACTTAGGTTTAAATAATAAAAGATTACAAGACGGATTAAGGAAATCCGCAAATAAGCCGACACACGGGACGACTCGTCTGGATCCACATCTCTCTGAGGTCTCGGATGAAGTCGTCCAGACTGGGACGAGTGACGACTCGTCTTAAGTCAAACGAGTCATCTTCAACGGACTGGTTCTGGCGATATTTTTCAAACGGTCATAACTTCTTCGTTAGTTGGCATGTGAGGACGTGTGACCACTTCCTGAAAAGATAAGATCATGAACTTTAATCTCCCAAAATTCCAAGCCGTTTGAGAGTTATGTAGCTTCAAAGTTGACCTTTCGTAAATGGACTGAAATCCCTTCCAAACTTGTTCAAAAGTTGGCATCTCGCTCCTTGGATCATCTTTCATCGTCTCATTGTCGTTCCACATAATTGCACATCAATCTTGAGGCCATATACATACAAAAACCACTAATTCTTATATTAAAGCACAATTCACGAATGATAGAATTAGCTAACAATTGATCCAAAAGCAACTATTTGAATGCATAAAAACTCATCTTTTACCACTACTAAGTGGTGTGTATCAACATGTGAAGTTGTTGTTCTAATTTCTAAATCTAAGCTCCTACTGCCAATTTCGAATTCTATTTCACATAGAGTTTGTGAACTCTTTAAAGAAGATATTTTTGATGTAGATGTGAGAGCACAAAACAAAATTCCGTGGAAAAGGATTAACTTATGCCATTGTGTTTTGGTTTGCAATCTCATATCCTTTCATTTGCTTGTTTAATATTCGAAAACCAACTCACAAAATTCATTCCTATTTCCTGTCCTACATCAAACACTAACCTAAGTCATAGATTTGACAATCAAGTAGGCAAAACCAAATACATATTAACAATATCAATCATCCATTCATCCATCACCACAGTAATAAAACCGTAAACGAACAACAAGATCAACATCAAACACTGACCTAAGTTATATATTTATCAGGAAAAAAATAATTAAACTCTAGAATAACAATTAAAGGTATAACTTAAGACTCTACTTTCAATCGAATTGCAAAATTCATATTATATTAGTACAAGTTACTAACCTGATTGGGAGAAACACAAAGAAGTGATGATGAAGGCGATAAAAAAGGTGAGATGACGCAGATGATGATAAAGAAGAGAAGTGGGGTGGATTGTGGAGAAGTCGGTTCTCCTGTTGGATCTGGGAATGAATTCAATCGATTGAGTAAGCTCCTGCTCCTCTTCTGCCCGCTGGCATAGACCTGTCACGCCGCCACGACCATTGTGAACCACCAGGGAAAGTGAGTGTCGGAAATGGGGCAAATTAGGAGTGCCCAATCGATATTGAATTAGATTGGTGCTAAAAAATTCATAAAAATTGGGCAAAATATCAACAAACATGAACCCAGATGACTAACAAAACTCATAAATACTTACCCAATATATTAAGATCGATTTCGCCCAAATTAACAATAGATTTTGCACGTTCTTCCCCAAATCAATTGGACCAAAATCCCCTTCCCAGTTTATCAAAAACCAAACACACGAAATCCAAATCAACTCCCCCAGTCACCAGTAGTCCACCTCCTCCTCACACGTCAACCACCCTCCCACAATCAAAAACTCTAATTCGAATATTTGAAAAAATTAAAAAAAAAATAGCGTTCAATTAAACCATTAAACCACCACAAATAATCATTAAAAAAAATCTAATTGATAATTTACTGAAACCTTAATTGACGCTCTCCCCAAATCACAAGATCTAACTATTTCAATTAAACTACAAAAAATCATTCAATCAATGTAGAGAAATCTATACAAAAGAGGGCAGAAAATACACTAACCTTCGTGTAAAATGGTAGACGCTCGACAAGCGTTTGTGGTGCAGACGAAGTGTAGAAATCGGCCAAGGACGAGGGCGTGGCGGCAGTGGTCGAGGTGGCTGTTAGTCGATGAAACCAGGGGAAAGTGGAAATGAGAAGGTCTGGTCACTTGAGTTTTTTTTTTTTTTTTGGTTAGAATTGTTACCCAATAATGATATGAGACACAAAATTCTTTCTATTTTTTTTTTTTTTTTAGCACCGTCACAATAGGTATGGCAAAAGCAACGCTAAGAGGCAAAGACAACGCGTATGGTCTACACCGTTGCATTAGACCCTCTTTAGAAGACAAAATTTCCAAATCATTACAATAGATAGGCAAAGATAATGATTCTCTATCAACCGTTGCATTTGTTGTGTTACAATAGGTCATTTTTGTAGTATAATTAGTAACATCACATGCGATGCTAATCTGTAAAAACAAGTCCTTTTTGATCTAAATAGACGGATTTTGTTCTGGAATGAATGATTTTTGTTTTAGAATGAATTCTTGATGTTCTTAAATGAATGGTTTTTGTTTTAGAATGAATGCTTGATGTTCTGGGAATAACTTCTTTTGTTTGAGAAAGGTTACTTTTTGTTCTGGAATGGGTACTCTTTGTTTCCATAAGGTTTGTTTTTGTCCTAGGATGATTAACTTATGTTCTGGTATGGTTCGTGTTTGTCATACGATTATTAATTTCTGTTCTGGTATGCTTCATGTTTATCCTAGGATGATTAACTCCTCTGGAGCCAACCATCCCCCATCGGTTCTTTACCCCGTATCTCGAAAGTTTCTGGGTGCTAAAATTTAGGAAACTAGAAATGCTAAAAATATTAGGGCCTGTTTGGTATCACTGCCGTTTTCAGTTTTTTGTTTTTTTGCGTAAAAAATTTAGCTTAATAAGTTACAAAATAAAGTTTTAATTGTTTGTTTCCATTATAGTCATATAGAAAATGAAAACTGACAACTGAAAACTGAAAACCACTTTTTCTGGTTTGCAAAAACGGGACTTTGGTTTTCAAAAAAACTGAAAACCAAAAACAGAAAACGATACCGAACAGACCCTTATTAAAGCTGTTTCGAAAGTCGTGCCCTCCTGGATTCTCGATAAAAGCGCTTGATGTTCTGGCACATTTGCAAAATATTTCTTCAAATCATCCATGAAGTTGCGTGTTTTTTTTTTTTGCCCTTCTTGCATAGAGGGTCACTCTTGATGTTCTTGCATATGCCAATTTCGGGGGTGTCGAGAAGAATATAAGCCTGTTGAAAAGGAAAAATAGATCATGAGAAAAAAAAATTATCAAAATTATTTCATCATAAAACCTGAAGCAATAGTAACAGGCTATTCCTTAACAGAAACAAGTCATCCCAAAACACTACTGACCCATTTTTAGTCTGAAACAAGCCATTCAGTAACAAAAATAAAGTGTCATTTTCAGGACAAAAAAAAAACAATTTTCATTGAGAAAACATAATTGTATAGTCACTGTAACAGTACATGTGATAGTTTCGTAAACAAAAACAATATTACAACAATGTTCCAAATCTATTTGAAATCTTTGAAACCAAATTCGATTGTTACAACAGTCTACGAATTGTGTTTCAAGAAGGTATTATCAAACCTTGTCTTCATTTGAAATCTGTTGCTCTTCTGCAGCCGAGATATCCATGTCGGGAATTGAATTCTCTAGGGCATTCAAATCCATTTTTGGATCATCTGTTGATGGAATGAAGTTCTGAGTATTGGAATGAAGTTCTAGTATCAGTTGATCGAAACTTCATCTTCTTTGGTGAAGAATCTGGTGCAGTAGCCTTTGGAGCTACGATCGGTGTCTCGATGCAAATATCCTTGCATGCATCTTCTCTCAATTTTGCAGTAACTTCATCTTCTTTAACTTGTAATCAAGTTACCCAAAAAGCAAATGTGAGTTCTCAGCAAAAACGAGTCATTTTATATCATAGTGAAGGTTAAGTGTAAAACCTTTATAGGAACATCATCGAGTCATTTTATATCATAGTGAAGGTTAAGTGTAAAACCTTTATAGGAACATCATCATGCTTTTCCAATTCTGGTTCATGAACATCATCATGCTTTTTCGGTTCCGGTTCAGGAACATCATCATGGTTCCGCTTCAGGAACATCATCGTCTTTTTCCGGTTCCGGTTCCATAGCTTATATTTCTGCTTGTATAGGCAATTTTGGGTTGGCAAGGTAAGAAACCAATGTTTTCTCAAAATTCTCCATAGCTTTTTCTGTAACACTACGGAATTTGGAAAGTGGTTTATGGAGTTGATTTGTCCCACATTGGGAAACTAAGGCTCATATGATCAGTTTATAATAGATTCCTACCATCATACTACCAACAAGGCCTTCACCTTTTGGAGCCCACGAGAGGATTTACAGGCCTAAGAGGTGACTACTCATCTTATTGGGTTGTGTTGCGACGTGTGGTGGATCGAGCTGTTACATTTTCATTCAGCTTCAATCAAAACAAAAGTGTGTAAGTCGTAAAACAAAAACTAATCATCCTAGGATAAAATACAACCATTCCAAGACAAAAACCATACATTCCACAACAAAAACTAACCATTCCAAAACAAATCAAACCATTGCAGAACAAAAACTAATCATCCTAGGACAAATTCAAACCATTGCTAGACAAAAACCAACCATTCTAGAACAAAATCTAACCATACTGAAACAAAAACCATTCATCGCATGACAAAAACCATCCATTCCAGGACAAAAGCTAACCATACTGAAACAAAAATCATTCATCTCATGACAAAAACCAACCATCCTATGACGAAAACAAATCATCCCGGAACAAAAACAAATCATCCTAGAACAAAATCAAATCATCCTAAATCTAAATTCCAACGTGTGTGTTAATTAATGCTTTTAAAAACAGGAAAAGTTTGTGTCTAACCCCTTGTTATAGAGTTTCTTTTGTTTGCCCCTTTTTTCCGTGATGCTCCGGCTTTTCCATAGTTTCAGGGCCTCCCTTCTCCATCTCATGCTCTAGAGTTTCATTTTTTTGGCCCTCTTTTTTGTGATGCTCCGACTTTTCCATAGCTTCAGGGCCTCCCTTGTCCATCTCCTGCTGCCTTTCCTCTTGGGTAGGAATTTGCAAAAACACATTTGTTTGCAATAGATCATCAAGTGCAGCTGTTTGGGACTTCTCTCCTAATAATTCATTCTTTGGACCCGGAGATAGAGTTTTGGAGTGTTTCAGCCGTTTATAAACATGCTTTGGAGATTTAAGTCTGTCCTTCCTCGGAGATGATTGAGTTTTTGGTGTATCAACCTTCAATAGTGTGAGTAATTTCGGAGTTGCAGATGGTCCCTTTGTGGGGGAAGGTTTAACAGCTGTAGAATGTGGAGGGGAAGCTCGAGGGATTTCAACATTTTGCAGTTTTTGCAAAATGATCTCCGTGGCAGGATTATTCTTCGGAGCAGTAGTCTTCCTCTTTCGTGCCTCGTGCTTCCTTCTTCTGCTGCTTTTCCTGAGAATTAGTTTCCTAGGAAGGTTGACTCAATGGTTGCTGTGATGGTTGACTCGATGGTTCCTGAGATGCATTTTGTTGTGCCTCATGCTTCCTTCTTCTGCTGCTTTTCTGAGAATTAATTAGTTTCCTGGGAAGGTTGACTCAGTGGTTCCTGAGATGCATTTTGCTGAGATGTTTGGCTTTGTTTGTTCAAAAAATCTTCATGAGATGATGTTGCTGGATTTGCCCACCAGGTTGGGGATAAGATCTTTACAAGCTCATAAATTTGCCCACCAACTGAATTCATCAAGTCTTCGGCCGCATCAAATGTCTCCATCACTCCCGGCTGACGATAAAAATGTCTTTCCCGTGAAGAACTTCTTCGATTTCAATCTCTTGTGAACTTTGGGAAAGTTTTTCTTCTTGGAATTCTTGCAGAGTGCGCCTATGAGCTGCCTCCAAGTTCCGACCAAGTTTCAAAAGTCTTGAAGGGGTCTCTGAAAGTTATAACATAGCTCATTATAAAACACACAAAAACCCATTCTAGTAGAGCCGGCAAAAGATGACACGACACGACAACACGACACGAACCCGACACGAAAATAGCGGGTTAGTGTTGAGGGTTTTCGACCCGTTTAATTAAACGGGTCAACACTTCTAGCACGATTAATTAAATGGGTTGGGTTAGTGTTGAGAAATTGAACACGAATCTAACACGAATTTACCCGTTCAGTTATACGGGTTACACGGGTCGTGTCAACCCGCATAATTGCTTAACACATTAATTTCTACTCAGCCCAAGTTTCACCCTATATTGGCCCAAACTCTTAAAAAGTTGCTATTTATAAATTTTAACCCTAGTAACTCATTTACTAACCTCTCTTTATATACCCATTTTGACGTTAATACTTTTTTACCCTAAGTCAGCCTCTCTCTCTTCTTTCTTGCTGCTTCTCATCTTAGCTAGCCGCCATCATTGACCAAGATTCTCAAGGTAAACTTTTTCTTTGTTTTCTCTTTTCCTTAATCAATTGATCATATAGTATTATAGTGCTTGTCTAGCTACATCGTACAAATCAATTTAACATTGTTTTCTCTTTTAGTTTTTGGTTTAATTAATCAATTCATTCCTCTGTTTGTGTACTTTCTTATTCACTCTTAAATGTCATAATATCTCATCATTTCAATCATTATCGAGATGTTAATGATATTGTTTTCTAATTGGGGCGTCATTTTGGATTTTTGTACAGTATGAATCAAGGAGATGTTATTGCTAAGAATGCGATCAGTAGGAGGGACAGATCGAGGGAAGCAGCCACTTAGACCAACAAACAACCAATACCTGTATAAGCCTGGTATGAATTTCAAACGCCAAAGAAAGCTTACTTCTTCTGTGTGGTTGCACTTTACTATGCTTGAACCCGATAATGATGGCAATTTATGGTGTCGTTGTAATAAGTGTAACCAAGTTTACAGTGCTGATAGTAAATATGGCACTGGAAACTTGCTTCGTCATGCTCAAAGTTGTGTTAGGAGAGATACCCGTGATATTGGTCAACTTATTCTGTCTAAGGCCTCTGGTTCTTTAGGCAATTGTTCTGCTAAGTTCAGTGCTGAAATATTTCGTGAGCTGTTGAATGTTGCAATTGTTAAGCATGGGTTACCTTTTCAATTTGTTGAGTATGATGCAATGAGAGATGTGTTTTCTTACCTATACCCTGATGTGAAATTCATTTCGCGTAACACTGCCAAGTCGGATATCCTTAAGATGTTTAAAAGAGAGAAAGAAAAGCTTGCTCTTTCTTTACAATCTGCTCCCGGTAGAATTTCGCTCACTTCTGGTTGTTGGACTTCAATTACTACTGATGGGTATATATCTCTGACCGCTCTTTACATTGATTGTAATTGGGTTTTGCAAAAGCATATTCTGAATTTTTCTTTCATGCCCCCACTACATCCTGGTTTTGCAATGTGTGAGACCATTACTAATATGCTTCAACTTTGGGGAATCGAAAAGAAAATTATGTCTATCACATTGGATAATGCTTCGGCTAATGATACATTTGTTGGTTATTTGAGGGAGAACTTGGATTTGATGTGCGGTGGTGATTATTTTCATATTCGTTGTTGTGCACATATTCTGAATTTGGTTGTGCAGGAGGGTTTAAAAGAGGTTTCTGATGCGATTGTTAAGGTTAGAGAGTCAGTAAAATATTGCAAAGGTTCACAAGCGAGGATACAAAGGTTTCTCGATTGTGTTAAATTTCATTCTTTGAGTAATGAGAGGGGTTTGAGGCAAGATGTTCCCACTAGGTGGAATTCGACGTACACCATGTTGGAGAGTGCTTTGTTTTACAGGAAAGCTTTTGCTCATTTTAATGAAACTGATGGTAACTATATTCATTGCCCAACCCCTGATGAATGGTCTAAAATTGAGAAAATAGCGAAGTTTTTGAAGGTTTTTTATGAGGTTACTTGTGCTTTCTCTGGTTCCAAGTACCTTACTGCAAATCTCTACTTTCCAAATGTGTTAAGGGTAAGGTTGTTGTTGAAAGAGGAAATGGAGAGCAATGACATTTTCATGAAGAAAATGGCAGGGAGGCTGTACTCTAAATTTGAAAAGTATTGGGCTGATTTTAGCACAATAATGGCCATAGATGTGATTTTAGACCCTCGTTATAAGTTTCTTGTTGATTGGGCATATAAGAAGATCTATGACACTCGTTACACTCTTGAGCTTGAGTCTTTAAAGGGTAAGTTATTTGGTCTCTTTGATGCTTATTTGCAATGTGCTGGAACTTCAAATGGTGGTTATAAAACTTTGAAGGTTTCTAAATTCAGTGGCTCTAATGGTGATTGTTCAGAAAATTTTATGGAGGTACATAGTTCTTGTACTCTGTTTTTCTTGCTACAAAGTTCTTTTGTAAATTAAATAAACCAATGTTAATTATATTTTTAATGTTTTCAGGAGTTTGATGTGTACTCCTGATGAATTCATTGTTGTGAACCAATCTGAACTTGAAATCTATTTGGGAGAGGCCAAAATCCCTCGTTCTTCCAAGTAAGATGTCCTTGATTGGTGGAAGACCAATCATATGAGGTTTCCAGTGCTCTCTCAAATGGCAAGAGATGTTCTTGGCATCCCAATATCAACAGTTGCTTCTGAATCTGCATTCAGTATGGGGGTAGGGTGCTTGATCCATTTAGAAGCTCCTTGAAACCTGCCTCTGTCAAAGCTCTGATATGCTTAAAGGATTGGATGTATGGGGAGCAAGGTATATTTATGTTGTGAATCCAAATTTAATCGATAGTTAATGCTGGTCTTGCATTCTGATTTTGCTTCTGATGTTCTGTTATTCTTAATGTAGAACTTGAGATGGCGTTCGAAGACTTGTGTGCTGATGTGATGAAGATGAAGGTAGATGAAGACGTTTCTGAGCCTACTGAAGATGCTGCTGAAAATATTGCTCAACCTAGTCTTAACTCTGATACACTACAACCATCGGCAACAAGTGGCCCTACAACATCAGAACCTTCAATTCTAGTAGTAGATTAGTAGACGACATGCTATATTTAAGCCTTATCAAACATTTTGATTTGATTTTTTTTATTACACTTTGTTCTTACTCTAGGATAAGAACATTAAGTATGGCAGTGGCATTATGCCATTATAATTAATAGTCGTACGTCTATAAGTGCTAAGCAACATAGCCATTATAGCCTTTTTTTCTAAATAAAAATTTCACTTTTCAAACCTCTCGATTAGGTGGGTAAGGCGGATTCTTAGCGTGTTACCAGTTTAATAAACGTGTCGGGTTAGTGTCAAGGGTTTTCGACACGTTTAATAAACAGGTCGGGTTAGTGTCAAGGGGATTTCAACCCGTTTATCTATGACACGAACACGACACGAACACGAACTTTTGCCAGCTCTACAATCTAGAACAATCTGCATTCATTTCAGAACAAATAACCATTCCAGAACAAAAGGCAGCCATTTTAGGACAAAAACTAACCATTCTAGGACAAAAATAATCCATCCTGTGACAAAAAATAACCATTCCTAGACAAAACCCATTTATCCCAGAAGCAAAACTAATCATCCTAGGACAGACACGATCCATTCCTAGACAAAATAAACATACATTTTCGGACACTAATTCCAATACGAAAAAGCATTCATTTAGAAACAGAATAACAGTTACATTTAATTGGAGTTCTTTGATTGCTTGATCTGTTGGTAAATTGGTTGGCATTGGGAAACTAATAAATTGTCTCGTTTGTGTACGTAGCAGCGTCAAGAGTATCGACACGCATACCCATTCCGAAACCCTTGACACTCTTCTCCTTTCCAATTTTGGTCCACATCCTCTGATTATTCCAGTGTTGGATCAATGGAAGACTGCATTTCTCACGCACTCCATGGAAAGACAGGCTATGAAAGTACAAGAGTTGGAGTAGTAATGTGCAGCCAGTTAGAACGCAACTTTCCGAGCCTTGAAGTTCTTGATTGATTTACATAGGTAACTTAACACAAATTCACACCAATCATATCTACCAATCATGTCTGCATTGTCGATTGCCTTGCATATATTAAACTGGACAAATGAACTTGATATAGTTCCAAGGAAACATGAAACGACAAAAAAGACAAACAGTTGTTTGAACATCGGGCCCCCATCAGATTACGCAAGCATCCTCTCCTTGAAATCTTTCCACCTGATGTAAACATGCTTTTCATTTTCTCTGCCTAATATTATGGAAATTTCTCTTGAATCAACGCAAACATATCATCTTAAGACAGAAACTAGTCATCATAGAACAAAAGCTAATCACCCTAAGATAAAAATCGTCCATTGCAGAACAAAAAATAAACATCCTAGGACAAAAACCAATCATACTGAAACAAAAACTCACTATTCTAGGACACAAACCAGCCATGCCTAAACAAAAAAAAACATTCATCAAGGATCAAAATCTAACCATCCCGATACAAAACTCGTTCATCCCAAAACAAGAAGTAATCATCCCGAAACAAAAGTCGTTCATTCCACAACAAAATTCAAACATCCTAGGACAAAAAATAATCATCCTAGAAAACAATAAATAACCATCCTAGGTAAAAAACCAGCCATGCCTAAACTAAAAACCACTCATCGAAGAACAAAACCTAACCATCGCGATACAAAACTTGTTCATCCCAAAACAAGAAATAATCATCCCGAAACAAAAGTTGTTCATTCCAGAACAAAAGTCAACCATCCTAGGTCAAAAACTAACCATCCCAGAACAAAAAATAACCATCCTAGGTCAAAAACCAGCCATGCCTAAACAAATACCATTCATCGAAAAACAAAACCTAACCATCCTGATACAAAACCCGTTCATCCCAGAACAAAACCTAACCATCCCGATACAAAAGTCGTTCACTTCAAAAACCTCAAATTAAATTTTTAGTTATTGTTTCATGCATAAAATTTAAAAAACTTCAAATTAAATTATTGTTACCTGTTTTCTTCAATTTTTTGCTGCCTTTGTCCTCGAACTGTTAATTTTTTGCTGCAAGTTCAAATTTGTGTTACAACTTTTCAATCAAAAACAAATTTAAAAACTAAAAAGAGTGGAATTTTATTTTACCTTGGTTCTTCAAGTTGTGTATCTTCATCTAGAGTTGTAATTATGTCTTCTATCTTCCTTTTCTGTTTCAACTGCGGCATTTTCACCATTTTTTTTCGACATTTTTGAATCAAATTTGGTTGAGGCGGGAGGAATCGTGTAGAAGAAGAACGGTTTTTAGGAGGAAAAATGGTGAAGTGAAATTAACCGTTGGAAGAAAGAGAAAATGTTATTATAGTGGGAAAATCTTCTTTTAGAATGAAAAGGGGGAAACAGTTTTTTTCGTTTTGTTTTTGGGCTGCTTTTTCTTATTTGGGCCGCGTTTTTTCATAAATTGTCGGTTTCATTTAATTGAACCCAATTTATTTGGGCAAGGGGTACGAAAAGAATGGTACCCCCGGTGTACCATAGACTTGTTGGTAGTGGTAGTGACCACGGACCAGGGAAACCTCTTGCGCGCCCGCCGCCGGCGTTTGGCTCGGCTCGTGATACGTGCGCAGTGTGGCGGGGATTCCTTTTTGGCTCTCGTCTTTTACTCAGTCTTCCAATCTTCTCGGGTTTGACTATTTTTTCCTCCATATACCACGTGTCTCTCAATTAAGCTTATTTTTTGCTCGGTTATCCCCACGTTTTTTTGCAACTGGAGAACTGCTTCCCCGGTATGTATTTTTTCCCCTTTCCTTATTCATTTTCGAGCTTGATCCACTAGAGCTTGCTAATAACTCTACACGGTAGAGTTGGACAAATCTGCACCATCCTTTTTATCCAACGCTTCAAAATCCTCTACTCCCACTAACTGCCTACAAAATTAATTAAAAGAGAAAAGAAAATGAGAAACAAGAAAACGAAAAGCAGTAGCATTGTAACACTACAAATTTATCGAAAGTAGTTTATGAAATAGGTTTGTCCCACATTGGGAAACTAAGGCTTATATAATCAGTTTATAATAGATTCCTACCATTATACTACCAATAAGGCATTCACCTTTTACAGTCCACGAGAGCATATTAGGGCCTAAGAGGCGACTTCTCATCTTATTGGGTTGTGTTGCGAGTGACGTACGATTGATCGGGCTGTTACAAGCATGACGGCATGAGAAAGGCCCATCAATCTCCAAAATCTTAAATCAATCTTAAACATTACTCATGTCGCCGCTGATAAACATCGATCCGGCCGATAACCACCTCTGTCACCAACATACACCTCGACCACTGGTGACTGTCGTCCTGTAGATCTGACCACCGCTTTGGTCAATAGCCACCACCCCCACGGCCCCACCATTCTCTTCGAAACCCCCAAATAATAGTCCCCCCACCCAACGCCACCAGGACCACCTTCTGCACACACCCGAAAATAGGGTTTAGGGCCCCACTTTTCGGTGTTGCGATAGCTGCGCCAGGAAGTGGGGCCCTTTACTCTATTTCAGGCCATTTTCACGAAACCACAGCCCTTCAAATACTCTTCCCTACATAATGTGTCTTTTGGTCTCGCCGGCGAAGCAATGCCGTCGTAAGGATGGGTCGGCGAATAATATGGTTGGGTTGGATTCTGGTGGTGGTAGGAACAACGTGCACTTGGAAATTGTTTTTCACCTTCAAGGAATTGATTACCGGCTCTTGTACATCTTTAACATTCTTTGCATCTTCATCGTCTGCATTGTCTTTGATGTGCTTTAAGGAGGTTGTTTCAGAATCCTGCACATCACCTTTATCATTTTTCCCACCAACATTGTCTTCATTGCCTTCGTCATCCTTCAAAAAATTGACAAATAAGAAATGAGATATAAATCATCACTAAAATCTACTGAGGTAAAACGTACTTGTAATGTAAACTTAACTTGAAGTTTTGTGATGCATCAAGGTCTTCTTGATCTGAAGATGAGTACCCAACAAGCGAGATCCAAGTTTTTTTTTCCTACTCGGAAGCAGTGTACAAGTCGTCAATATGCTGAGGGATGTTCAGAGGGATATTCTGTACCAGTTCTTCATATGAGGCAAGATATAAGTCGTCAAGATGCTGAGTGATATTATGTACCAGTTCTTTAGCTTCATGTTGATAATCTACAGAAGTTTATGGTTGTAATATTGCTAGATTTTTCAATAAGGCCGAAAGTGTGGTGCTATCAGGGGACATTGTTTCATGCTGAAAAACAGGTATACGAGGTGTTCAACTTCGTTTATATGTCTTCAAGCTGGAATCAGGTGTTTGCTGTGTTGGAGTTGTTGAAACAAGAAGTTGTGGGAAGAGGGCCCTGAGATTATGGTGGACGGTGAAGGACTTGCCTTTAGAGCCTCTGGCGAGGAGTCATTTCGTTATGGCCGCTTTAAGCTTTGAAGACTTTTTGTTGTTAGTGCTCCTTGCCTTTTCTTTTTGGATGCTATTGTCCTCCTTTTTTGTGATGCACTAGGGGAGCAGATATCTCTTTGTGTATTTTCAGTAGAAGGATGTGTATCTTCAGCAACGGGTTGTGTGGGAGTCACGAACAAACTTGGTGAAATTAGCTTCTTAAACTCATCAATTTTGTTTCCAACACAATTCATCACTTCAAAAGTGAAAACCATAAACTCCATTACACCAAGACCATTGTAAAATCTAAGTGTGTCAAGAGATGCTAATTCAATGGTTGGAACACTTTTTTTTGTCCTTTTCAGCTGCTTCTTGCTGTGAGCAACAGATATTATTTAAGCAATGAGCAAGAGATAATAAGTAATAAGCAGGGAGGATTAAAAAAAATGAGCAGGCAGGAAATAAACAATGACCACGCAGGATCAAATAATGAGTATGCAGGAATACAAAATGAGTAGCTCTTAGTTAAATAATGAGTATAGGTAGGAAATTAACAAATGAGTAGACATTATGAAGTAATGAGCAAGAGGATAAAACAATGAGCAAACATTATAAAGTAATGAGCAGGAAGGATAAAAAAATGAGCAGGCACGAGTTAAATAATGAGGACGCAGGATCAAATAATGAGCATGGAGGTATACAAAATGATTATCCCTTAGTCAAATAATGAGTAGGTAGGAAATAAATAACGAGCAGTCATTATAAAGTAATGAGCAAGAGATGCAGGCATTATAAAGTAATGAGCATGAGAATAAAACAATGAGCAGACATTATAAAGTAATGAGCAGGCTTGATAAAACAATGAGCAGGCATGAGTGAAACAATGGGCATGCTGAAAATAAAAAATGAGTAGCCCTTAGACAAATAATGTGTTGGCATGAATAAGTAATGAAAAAAGACAATACTGACAGTAATTGGCAACATGTTAATATCACAATCTTTAGGTAAGTCTGTGGGTAATTTGTAAATGATCATTTCTCCTCTAGCTGGAACAAGTTCTACCATCTGCCCCATGCCGAAATCACCCGATTTCCTCTCTTTAGATATTCTTTGTCTCATCAAATTATCATCCAATGTTGGATGAGAGGAGTGGACGTCTTCTCACGCTTTCTTGATAACGTAACACTAAATAGATAAAAATAATGAATAATCATGTATTAAGATAATGGGTATTCATATGAAAGCAAGGTAATGAGCAAAACCTCAATCAAATTCCCCAAATCAATCATTACCAAAGTCCTATATAGTCATTCCTACAAATGAATTAAATTGGACCACAAACATTTCCAGTTCTAGCAAAACCATTCTAAACCTTACCACAAGAACACATCATGCACATAAAAGTACAACGACAAAAAACTCGGTATCGCTAGCAACAAAAAACTCGGCGTCGCTGACTAGTCGAAGACAAGTAGTACATTTTCAAGTTAGACACTGATAATACCAACATTGCTGGGCTGGTAAATGTGCATACAATACAGAATGGCGACAAACTCACCATCGCCGGCAACAATGGCTCAACAACAGCGTTAATGATCAAAATAAACAGTAATGTCGTTTATTTTTGCACTACATATCAATGACCAAAATCAATCATTAATTCCCCGAAATCGATCATTAATTCCCCGAAATCGATCATTACTATAGATCATTACTTCCTCGAAATTGATCGCAAAACAATTCCAAATTTGCAATTCTCCTAATCGGTTAGTAAGTCATATTGTTTCATTCGATTGAGTAAATTCGAAGAGTAAAACCGTACCTTTCGCTGCTGTTTTCTTCTTCGCTTTCCTCTTTCGGCATTAATTTGTTCCTGCAAATCATATATAACCAAAATTGTTTCATTTTTAAAATCTAATCAACTTAAAACTCCGAAAATAATTGGAAAATAGTTAATTTTGCATTTTTTTTACCTTTTATTTTGTTGCTTTTCTTCAACCTTCACCATTCTTTTTCTTTTCACTTCATTTAAAACCCTGTCTTTACACAAAGGCAATGTCTCTGAGAATTTTTTTTCCTCCAGTTTTTTCTCCTTCATAAAATGGTGCTTTAAAACCGTTTGCAAGAGGATCGGTTTTTCTCTGACACATTTGCAAGTAAGTTTTTTTCTTTATTTTTTAAATTGTAATTAATGAAAACGATTATTTGTGAAAGATCCCTCTGTCCCACTACATGTTTCAGTTTTCCTTTATTGGTGTTGGGCCACGTTTTTTTACAATTTTGAAGTCCGACATAAGCCAACTTAAACTTTGAGCCCCTATTTGGACCGGGGGTACGTAGAGCATGGTACACCAAGTGTACCATATATCGATTGTACATCTAATTTTATCTTTTTGATTTTTTTTTTTCAATTAATATCACAACATGAGTGAGGGGTATGGAGAGCAAATTTAGCCTTGGGGTATATTATAATTTTCCGTGTTTCACAAAAAATAAGTATATGTCGTACTCTGTATTAGGTAGTGCTGGACAAAAAAATCCTATCTTTGACAACAAGTCAACAATAGTGCAAATCTATCTAGTTCTACTAAAACAGAAGCCACTAGGACACGTGACATTCAATGGCTACAAATTTTCCTGCTCACAATTTTGTTCCTATTAACTTGGTTCCTAATAATTTTGTTCCTACTAATTTGCTCCAAATTTTAACAACTAGCAAAAAAAGCTGATAGTTAGGCCTCCTATTTCTACGCTATTTATGAGGATATACTCTTGCTTAACAACTCCAACCAAATATATATCCCAAAATTTCTCTAATATATCTACTTTTCAATCAAAATTTTGTCTTCCTATGCACTGATGATCACGTGGAGTGATTAACCATTTCAATGGAGTGATTAACCATTTTAAAGTCATGGGATGATTTTTGAGTCTATCTTCAAGCAATTATATAGGTTGTAGGTCTGTCATAGTGAGATTTTGAAAGAGGTCATTGAAAATCTAAGCCTTAAATTTATTTGGACTAAAATTGATGGTTGCTACCAAACCTATTTAATTGAACATTGTATATTATTTGTATTCGTAATTTTGAGTTAAAGGCTGGATTAGTAACTAAGGTGGGTTTCAGTTAAGATGACATGAAATGTGAAAAATAAATACATGGAATGTGATTATGTGAGGAATAAAGATGACATGGAATGTGAAAACTCAAAAAGAGTTCTTCCATTACTACCAGGTCTACCACTATAATATGTTGTTATTTGCTATCATGGCCTTCACCAGGTATGATTATTACTTCCTCTTTCCTATGAATATGATATGATCTCTTCATCTCTAATAATTTTATTCAATCGATGGTGCATGTCGACCGATAAACAAACTTGGGTAATTCTAGGGAATCTCGGTTGATCATAAATTTGAGTATTAATATTAGTGTATTATATGTTGCTACTTGGTATTATATTCAGTGACTGATTTTCTAAATACATACATTATGATATAACAGATTACACTCCTCCATAAGAATTGATGATGAGTTGCGACACATATTTTCAAGAGTTGTTGTACAGGTTAAATTTGTATGTCAAATTTTCAAGAGTTGCGACACATATTTTCAAGAGTTGTTGCACAGGTTAAATTTGTATGTCAAATTTTCAAGAGTTGCGACACATATTTTCAAGAGTTGCAGACCTGTGGAATGTGGAGGATTGGGCATTAGAGACATCTTCACATGGAACTTGGCTTGCATAGGAAAGTATGTAAATTGGATATATGCTAAAGCTGATTCTCTTTAGGTAAAGTGGGTGAATGAATACTATCTGAAGGGAAATGATTGGGGAAGTTATATCCCACAAGAAGATGCTAGCTGGAGTTGGAAAAAGATCTGCTCGACCAAGAATAGATTGCTGAATGCTTTCATCAATGGGAAATGGAAGGGCAAAGATGCAGAGTACAGAGTGGCAGAGGGATTCAAATGGCTTAGCCCAGAGTTTCCTAAAGTCATATGGGGAAAATTCTTATGGTCAAGATATAATATCCCAAAAACTGCTTTCATCAGTTGGATGGCTATGCACAACAGGCTTCAACTGAAGGATAAACTCCTGAAAATTGGAGTATGTATGAATGACACTTGTTTTCTGTGCCAGGCAGCAGCTGAAACTCATGAGCATCTCATATTTAGCTGTGCATATAGTAAGAAATGCTTGGATCTGCTGAGAATGAGATGCCAAATAGACTTCCCAGACAAGGATATATTTGTTTGGTGTTGTAAGAAAAAGATGGGTTCAAAGATGAGAAACCAAGCAGCAGGCTCGATTTTGTGTTGTCTGGTGTACAATATCTGGAGAATCAGGAACAAATGCAGAATTGAGGGCTGTGTGGATTTGCCGGAGAATGTGGTGATACAGATTATGAAGGAGGTCAGTGCCAGGATCAAAAAGAAGATGGATAATCTTAATTGCAAAGATAGGGATTGGCTGGTTAGGAGGAATTTGATGTAAAACAGGGTTGGTTTTTTTGGGGGAGTAGATTATGTCTACTCTCAGCTGGTCAGTATTTTCTGTACTAGCTTGATGTGTACTACAATTTCATTTGATTTATAAAATTCTTACATTCTTTCCCAAAAAAAAAAAAAAAAAAAAAAAAAATTTGTATGTCAAATTGTTCCCATAGCTACTAGATATATGGCTTATGTTGATTGCATCATTAGCATTTTCTTCTTTCACGAGATATAATATTGAGTTGTTAAACCGTTCCTCAGAAATCCTTCTGCTCTTTTTTAGCCATTATACGAGTACAATTTTATACTATTACTCACTTCAAAATTAAGCGTACGACTCCTATGTTTCACACTTAGTTTTTTTTTTTTTGGTGGTGTATGTTTCACACTTAATTACCATTACATGAATTTGGACGTATGTTAGGACAATGGTGTGTGTTTAATTCATACTCGAGCTATTCAATTTTTTTTGAACATGAGACGATTTGAACTTGAGTTAGTCAATAAGTTCTTAACAACAAACAATATACTAGTATAATTTTATCGAATATATTGCTACATATCTCCGTGCAACGCGCGGGTGTTACGCTAATGTGCAATTAAACACCTTCTCTAATTTTACGACTATCCTTACCTCTGAATTGCCACTTCCGCCATTTTAGTTTCCACATTTTCTCTCTCCTCTCCGTCAAAAATAACATTTCTCTCTCCTCGCCACCGTCGCCACTTTCTCACCTCGCCGCCGTCTACACTCTCTGACCTCGCCGCCCATCTCCGCCGAAGAACGACGACGCCGACGCCGAAGTCGGAGTCCCGTTTCTCTCTCCTCTTCCGCCATTTTAGTTTCCACATTTTCTCTATCCTCTCCGTCAAAAAAAATTTTCTCTCTCCTCGCCACCGTCGCCACTATCTCACCTCGCCGCCGCCTACACTCTCTGACCTCGCCGTCCATCTCCGCCGAAGAACGACGACGCCGAAGTCGGAGTCCCGTTTCGCTCTTACTCGAACCGGAAACCTTTACGTCGGCGGCGCTCTTAGTGCTCTTTTCAGTTAGCTCTTCGCTAGGTTAATCTGAACGAATGTTGTTAGTTTCGTTTTCTTGGATAATATTCTTGATTTACTGTAAATTGCTGTTATTTATTGATGATATTTGGTATTGAAATTAGGTTTAAAGGAGGAAGAGTTGTGTTGAGGATACGGATTTGTAGTGATCGACGAAGGAGTCCGAGGTAGCTTTGTTGCGTGATCTTACCTGGCTTGGCCTTGATTAGGATGAAGGTTGCAATTTCTTTTGTTTTAATTTTATGGACTATGAGTTGTTTATATGTGATCGTTATGATTCTGATTGTTGTGAATTAGTTGTTGAAATGCTGTTCGTCTTATATCGTTGATGAATTAGCGAAACTGAATCTAGTTAAAACTGAAATCGTTATGAGTTCACTTTCCTGCAATTGGATCCAAATTGTTGAAATCAGGTAAAATTTTGTTTTACAATCGTAGTGCTCATTGTTTAGAATGATAGAATCAGTGTAATATGTATAAAATCATACCGTTTCTAGAGTCAAAGTTGTTTAGAGTGTAATTGAATTGAAGCTTATAAGACGGAATTGAATCTGTTTTTGAGCCTTGTGTCAGCTATATGTTACGAGAGTGGAAGCCCTTTAATCTCTTAGCCATTGTTGGAGGTTAATATTCTGCAAATATATGCTTCCATGATGTCTGTGTTCTGAAGAGCTATGATATTAAAATTTAGCACGGTAACTCTTCCTTGTGAAGTGTTGTTTATCGTATATCGTGTTGCTTAGACCTGGTTGATGTAAATTCTCTTGGATGGTTTTACCAAAATAATCATGGCAAGAATTTCTTTATTTTTGTGGTTGTGTTATTTGTGAGATGTCTTTTCTAAGTGGTGTTGATATATGGACATCCATTGCCAGAGGTCCTATAGTGATTAAGGAAGAACGTAGCTCCGCGAAGTAGACAATAGTTGTGTTTTGTTAGGTTCTTCATCTTGAGAGTCAACTCTCAAAACAAAGCCACCGTACTTTTAGCATCACTTCCATCAAATCATCAATAGGAGTAAATCGCCTAAGATTAAATGTTGCTACTCATCAGAAGCCGTACAATGTTTTCTTTCTTACTCGGGATTTACTAGGGAAGTTAATCCTTGTGATGTATGAGGACCTTTTTTTTTTTTTTTTTGGCTTTCTAAAACTCCTTTTGAAAGTATTTCAATATTTCTAAATGGTCCACAATGATTTTGAAATTTTATGGCATACACAAGACTGTTACTAGATGACTATTCATGTTAGACTCACGAATGATCACATCACCATGACTTCAAGCTCTATGAGATTTAACATACTGAAAGAAACTAAGCCAAAGATCATAAATCTCTTCTGCTCGGATTATTCATTTTCATTTCATCATGTCCGAGTTTTACATTGGCAAATGGGCTCTATATAGAGCTCAAGTGAGCTGTAACTAGCCTGAGTTAATACAAAATAAGAACTAAAATAAGAGCTACAATAATCAGCAATCGTTTGAGAAATAATAATGCTTTTCCACTTGCTAGTCCTGCTGCTTTGCTTCTGATTTGTTGTGCTATCTTGCCTTGAGAAGGCATTCAGTTGAGCTGCTTGCTTTGCTTTCCACCTTTGAGAGTTTCCTCTATTCTTCGTATATATTTTCCCTTTCGAATACGAGGCTTACCACTCAGTCGTGCAAGCAAATAACAAAGTAAGACAATTCCATAAAGCAGAACATATTACCATGAGAGTGCAATAAGAGTGCGGATCTGGCTTTTAGACACAGCAAATGTTATGTGATGATGTCCTAATTGTTACCACTGGAAAGCTTACTTTTTGAACTTTAATTTGAACACAAATTTGACCAATTCAGTTATCTGTAGAATGAGATATAAGCCCTCAAAGTTCAGACCTGTAATCTGAAGTTTCCGATGAACTCTTTGGTACCTGATAAAACAGAAGGATAGAATCTGATCAGATAAAGAAATGAAGCATTCTGCCCTAACGCTCGAATTTTTGGTATCTGATAAAACAAAAAGATAAAATCTGATCTTAGTAAGAATTTTCTGTACAGAATGACTTGTCCTGATGAAAGTTTGCCGTCCTTTTGTAATGTATTTTCTTTTGACAACTACTGAATATGATGGTATAAATTATTTGATTTATCCAGGTTGCGATTGCATATCATGAGGGTATGCTGTCCCATCGTCCTCCACCACGGAAAGATGGCAAAGTGGAACATGAGATTCCTCCCAGGATTGAATGGATACGAAATGAATTAAATAAGAGTGGATTAATGGACAGGTATGGTTATCATAGTTGTCGAATCAATTTTATATTTACATAATCCAGCAAACTAATGTCATAGGCGTTGAATCAGTTAATTATGCGGCTGTTCATGAAATCGTGTGATTTTGTGTCAAATCGAGTTAGGGTAGGGCCCCGTTTGTCAAATTTTAGTAACTATTGGACTAGGATGTGAACATGTTAGGTAGTGGAGCTTCACCCTATTAGGTGATACACGGTGATGCATCAACAGCTGTGAATGAGATAGAGAACTTATGAAACTGATTAATCAGAGAGATATTATTGAAGGTTGCGTGACTTGTGTCTAATACAAATTAATAATTTATAATTCATAGATCAAATTATATTATTGTTTATTTGTTGTTGTCACAACGTTAGTCCCTCCGATCCAAAGAGATTTTTCTGTTTCGTTTGCTGCATTTGACGGGCCATGTAGGAAGCTGCAATGAAAGACCCCCTTGCCTTAAAATCTAGTGGAGTTGGTTGAATGCGATGCAGAATAAAATATTTACTAATTTTTACAACAGTTGAAAGATTCATTTGGTTAGAAGTAACTCCCAATAGAATGCTTGGAAATGAATGAAGGGAGTATAACATATTACAATTATAATGAAAAAAAGAACCATAATTGCTGGTCGTAGACGAAGATTGGAGATGAGAAGCATAAGAAGAAATCCCACCTGCCCGCACCTTTTTTTTTTAATCTTGGAATACAAGAATGCAATGGAAGGAGCAGATCAGATGACGAGAATAGAGAAACAGTAAAGAAATTGACGAGTAAGGAGACAGAGTTGTGTGGCGTTCAAAAATGAAAGACCCAATGGATAGTTAGATATAGTAAATAGGGTTTGTATCTAACTATCCATATATATAGTGGTGAATTAAGAAAATTGAAAACGTAAAAAGAATGGATGATTCATCGAGTGTCGGGTGAGAATTGTTTCACCCGAATCTGACCCGATTTTTCACCAGACCTTCACCTGTCAATCATCCTTATAAGTTGGTTTTGCATAAGGGCATGTTTGGCAAAAGTAGCTTTAGCTTGTAGCTTTTTTTTGTAGCTGTGATAGCCGTCAGCTGTAAATGTTAGCAGTGGACGTAGCTGAAATCTACGTGACATGTTTGGTACAAATATGGTACTCTGACCCTTAAAAAAAAGATAGCGTAGTCTGATCCATTTGAATAATACATCGTTAGCCCAGTCCATTTGAATTGTATTTATTGAGATACTTCATATACTACTATGCTAGTGATACGCAAAAATATGGTACTCTGACCCTAAATAAAAGATATGGTAGTCTGATCCTACTTCAAACCTTTATTTATTTTTTTAGCGTCAGAAGATTGGATCAGTAGGGTACTAAGGTGTAGTATAAATTGATAATTTTCTCAAATCGCTAATCAACTTCATTATGAACTGATCCCACATTCTTAAAAGAAGATTACATAAAAGAACATAAACAAATATTTGACTAAGTTAATTCTTCTTAGCTAAACATTTTATTTTCTATTAGTGTGTTAGACTATTACTAGAAGTATAGCACAATACTGTACAATCTATAATCTGGTTAGAATAGTGGTGCCAAAGGCCAAAAGGGATGCGCAAAAGGCTATGTGAAATTGTGCCAAGCTTATTTCAGAGTCATTCCTCTTCTTGTACAATCACTTAACTGTGCTTTTTATCTTAAAATTGGGTATCATATAATTTTTCCTATTTTTTTTTTCAACCTTTAATTTATGTTGTTGGTCGTCAGGGTTTATCTTTTTGCTCTTGGCCGTCACGTTCTTAACACTGATTAATTATGTCTTTATCTGTTTGCTCTTTTTCTCCCTTTTGTTTCAGTATTTCATTCAATTCAATTATCGTTGAACGCAACAAGATTAAGGATTTCAACTGATTGATTGCTTTTTCGATGTGGGTTTACTGTTTTCGTTTGATTGGTGTGGTTTGGTACAACAATCCGAACTTTATCCTTTTTTTTTTGGTTATGGAGTAAACAATTGCCATCTGCATGATGATAAAGCCTGATTTTTCTTTGTCAATGTTGGAAATAAGAAGGAAAACTTGAATGAAGGTGTTTCTTTGATGTGAAAACTGACAATGGTGATTAATTTGGGCATGGTTTTATGTTTTTCAGATGTCTTAAAGTGGCTCTATCAAAAGATTCAGAAGATTTATGCATGGCATGTATTAGAGCAATTCATAAAGATAAGTACATTGAAGGTATTCAAGAGAAGAAGTTTGCATCAAAAGAGGATGAGGACAACAGCGTTTACTTTTGTGAAGCAACGCATAAGGCAGCTGTTATCGCTGCCTCCCTCCTCATTGAGGTAATTGTTTCGGTTGACAATGTATAAAAAAATTTCTTTCATGTGTTGTGGTAAAATAATATACCATACGTCAAAAGTCTGACATTTCCTACATCAGATGTTACTAACATCAGATGTAATGGGCTTAGACATTAGTATACAACAAAGGGAAGGAATTTGAACCTTATATCTGCCATATTTGGTACCTCTAGCTTAATCATTAGAGCCAAAAGTCAGTGAATTTGTCATTTAGGTTTCGTGATGTATATACCTTGCTTAAGTTGTGTTCGATTTTGTTTAGTCTTGACACATTTATACGTTCCTTATGGGATATAGTCACGTAAGATCAAGGTTGTTTGAAATAAAAAATGAAAGTAAAGGGTTTATGCATAGAGTTAAGTAGTTAGTTATAACGTTAATCTCATGTAAGTATATATTGTGGGAACTTTGAAATATGACGTTCTAGGGGAATGATTTATTTAGTTACGACCTAAAAACGAAAATTTTATTGAGTTATAATATTGCGAATGTAATTGTCCTGCTTTGAACTAGTATATAATATATCCATTCATCTATGAAATTTGTATAGTCGTGCTGAGATCCGATGGATAATAATATGTAATCTTTATTTTTTGTTTGTTACTAGATGTGTGAAGGCATTGTGCTAGGGCGCTATACTCGCGGCTTTGCGGTGATAAGACCACCTGGCCATCATGCCCATGCATCAAAGGCTTATGGGTTCTGTTATTATAACAATGTTGCTATTGCAACTCGATATCTTATCGAGCGCCATGTAGGTTTTCTTTCACCCTTAGTTATTGATTTCGTTTTTTTTGAATTCTGGCCTCTACCCTTGTAGTTTTGACTTGTTCCCGAAATGGCCACCCTTACTCTACAACTTCAGTTTGTACCCCTGAAAGAATTATTGTGTTCGTAATATGGCCAAACTACCCTATTTCCATTAGTAGGCTGTTAAGTTTAACATTTCCCTCCAAAAGTTAAAACAAACTCCATCTTATACCCTTGTGGTTTTATTTTTTCCTGGATATTCCCATTTTCTAAAATTTCCTAAGAAGAATTATCCTTCTTTGTTTTACGAAATTACAAAGCAAGTAATTTACAATGGTTTTGTATAAAAGTGGCTAATGTTGACATTAACAATGAAGTGACGATAAAAATTTAACACAAATAAATTGGAAACAAAATAATACTTATAAGGAATGGGTTTATCCCGAAAAATTTGAAACCTTAGGGTTGCAAGTAGGAAAATTATGAAAACTTTTTAGATGAAAATCCAAACTTAACTGCTCACTAACGTTAACATGATAGTTTGATCACGTTGTGGACAAAATAGACATTTCAGGGGTACAAGCTGGAAGTGTATGATAAGAATGTACATTTCCTGGAAAAGTTGAAACTACAGGGTACAAGATTTTCCTTCTTTATTGTTCACTCATTAGGTGGTGTGGGCGGTAAACTTATAATGTATTCATGACATATTTATTTAATTTCTTTCTTTAGGGTTTAAAGAAAATCTTGGTTGTTGACTGGGATTACCATCATGGCGATGGAATCTCAGAGATTTTCTACAATACTAACGAAGTACTGTATTTTTCAATACACGGGTAAGCAGTATGTCTTATACATATATGTAAAATAATATCATTGTTTGTTAATGTAAAATGATATCAGTGTCTATTAATGTATTTATTTTGTAAGGATCAATATATATTGAAAAATGGGGAAAAGAACCCAAAACCTTAAAAAAAGAGAGTTATAAGCCAAAGCTAGAGGACCAATCTGCTTTGACATTAATACTCCAAACACTGTCGCTCCTCAATATGTAAGCCTGAACCCATCTAGCCCTTATGCTTGTAGAGCTTACTTTAAGCTTCCTCAACCATTTTACCAGTAAAGCTTTATTCCAGCTCAGTATTTCTTTTATATAATGCCTCCTTTTCTAGGCCTGCACAATTCTGACCATGATTTGAAAACCATCTTTTTCCCTCCTTCTTTTATACCCCATAAGAAATTCTTACAAGCCTTGTTAATCTCTTTTATCACACCTCTTGGATGTAGAATGCTAGCACCCCAGAAATTTTGTAGACCAAATACAACTGAATTTAGCAACTCTACCTTCCCTGCATAAGATAGATACTGATTTGCCAATGTGAGAGTTTGTTGATTTTGCTTATAAGTGGCTGAAACATGCTAGAAGTCAGCCTAGCATGATAAAGAGGTACTCCTAAGTACCTGAAGGGAAAAGAACCTTCTGAGAAGCCAGTAGCATTTGAGATTAGTTGTTTGTCTTCCCGTGCTACTCCTCCATAGTATACATTTGTCTTCATTGGATTAGCATGAAGACCTGAATATCCTGCAAATTTTTCAAGACGAGATGCTATGGCTGTGACTGAGGGGAGATCTCCTCTTGTGAATACCAGCAAGTTGTCTGCGAAAACTAAGTGGGTGGTGTGCAGTCTTACACATTTTGGGTGAAAAGAGTATCCAGGACTTGCAGGACATTTTCTTAGCATCTCCATACATAGCACAAAAAGATAGAGAGAGAGAGAGGGTCTCCGTGTCTTAACCCCCTTTACCTTTGCAAAAACCTTCCACAACTCCATTAATATTCAAGGAAAAATGCGTAGTGGAAATGCAGGTAAAAACCCAAGCTGCGTATTCTTCAGGAAAACCCAAATCAGCTAGTATACTCTTGATGAATGACCATGTCACCGAATCGTATGGTTTTTTTATGTCAACCTTGATAATGCATTGAGGAGAGATACCCTTTCTTTCATACTTTCTGGCTAGTTCATGCGCCAGCATAATATTATCGACGAGATTTCTGTTTCACAAAAGTTGATTGCTCAATTCACTCAATGTTGGGCAGGACCTCCTTCATCCTATTTGCAAGAATTTTAGTTATGGTCTTATATATTGTGTTGCAGCAAGAGATGGGTCAAAATTCTGTTACAGATTGAGGCTTTGGGCTCTTTGGTATTAGTAGAATTAAGGTGGAATTTGTCTGTTTAAGAAGTTTGCCAGTGAGGAAAAATTCTTGCACAGATTCACAAAAGTGATCCCCCACAATTTCCCAAGTTTCTAAGAAGATACCTGATGAATACCCGTCGGGGCTTGGGCGTTTATTGACATCGATGGTTTTCAAGGCAGTCCTAATTTCAGTATTTGTGGTAGACTCATCAATCATGCTTCTCTGAATCATTGAGATTGTATCACCGGAAGTAATCAGCTCTCGAGGATAAGCTTCTGTACAAGATATTGTACCCAATAGAGCAATGTAATACTCAATGAATGCAGCTGCAACATTTTGATGCCCTTTACCGGCCTTCCTGCACTGTTTAGAATTGATCCATTCCAATTCTTCATTTTTTTTTCTCAGCCACCTTTGCATAGAAGAATTTAGAGCTTCAGTATATTATAGGTCTTGCACCTTTGTTCTTTGCTTCAACATACTCATCTCTGCATTTTTAAGCTTCACATATTTATGTTTCAAATCCTCTCCTCTGCAATCTTCACTACATTCATAGGATCATGGTGTAAGGCATTCTGGCAGTCCATTAAATCTTCATTTGCCTTTTTAACTCTTCGTGGCAGGTCAGCAAATTGGACTCTGTTGAGGGTCTTCAGCTCGTTTTTTTTACTAATTTAAGCTTGGACATAAATCTGAACATTTTACTCCCGACTATACTTGATAGCCACGCTCCTTTCACTACTTCCTTAAATTGAGGAGAGCAGGTCCAGCAATTTAGAAACCGAAAGGCTTGATTAAGAGAGGGGGGGGTGTTATCGTAGAGAACCTTAACCAAAGAAGGGGAATGGTCTGAGACTCCAGGGCCTAGGAATAAGGTTTCAGTGACTTGGTGGGTGAGGAACCAGGCACTATTGGCCATTACTCTGTCTAACTTGCCCCATACCCTATTAGGACGGTCTTGTTTGTTATTCTATGTGAAGAGCTGCCCTTGTGCAGGTAGATCACTAAGATTATTTTGAGAACACAGTCTGCAAAATCCTCCATATCCCTTATATTAGGGTCTGCTGCACAAATCCTCTCCGCTGGTCTCAGAACCACATAAAAGTCTCCAAGAAGGATCCAGGGGTATATGTTTTAGGCCAAAGTCAAAATATCATTCCAAAGAGCACGCCTGATAGCATTGTCGTTTGCTGCATAAATAAAAGTAATCATAAACTGTCTTTGGGTACTAGTACGGGTAATCTGACAGTAAATCAATTGAGATGTTTTCCGGATCACCTTTACATTAACTTGATGGGGTCACCATTGTTATGTGTGTCATAATTGTGAGTTGCGTCGAATTGACCAAAAAGACGTTTGAGGATGAGGGAAGCCTTATGGGACTTTACTCTTGTTTCCAAAATCGCTGCAGAGTCCACATGATCTGCATATAAGAAGTCCCTCACTTCTTGCTGCTTTGTACCCCATAAGAAATTAATGTAAATGATACATATTTGTACCTTATTACCCTATTTTATTTATTCTTTTTTTTTTCCAGATTTGGTCCAGATATTTTCCCAGAGACAGGGCCGGTTCATGAGATAGGATCAGGGAAGGGAGTGGGCTACAACATCAATGTTCCGTTGTATGTACCGAGGCTAAGCCGTGTGACCTATGGTGATGGAGATTATCTCTCTGTTTGGGAAGAGGTCTTATTGCCAATCGTTAAGGAGTTTCAGCCCCAGTTTATACTTGTTTCTGCAGGCTTTGACGCCGGTAAGATTTTGTTATATGTTATACATTTTCTAATTAGTGTTCACACAATATGGTTCATAAAACTCCCATCTTGATGGCATGCTACTTAATGGTTCTTGTCTACAATAAGCAACTTGATGACCAATATCAGGTTAATAACAAAAATAACGTAGTTGCTAGAGCAAGCTAAATCAGAAACTAACCTTCACTAATCAGGGTTAATTATTGGACGTCTTGTTGAACATCTGAAGAAGCTTCTTTGGTAATGCAAGCGGCCATATTATCTATGTCTTGATCCTGAATTAACTGACTCTTCGTTATCATTTCCATTATATATAAGACCATCTTTTGATCATAAAAGTTTATGTGGTCCGAGACACACTTTCCCTTAAACATTTTGAAATTGTTTCAAACCATTGATTATATCCTAAGTAAGTTTCCCGTAGTTCATTAAAACAAAATATTCCCTACCTGAACGAATTTGAGAAGATAGAGACATGCTCCTTTTCCTAACAAATTTGAGAAGATAGAGACATGTTTCTTTCTTTCTTCCGGAATAACTTGTTCTTCCGTTCTTTCTTTCCTTATCTACCACGTGTGTCAACATTTTCTTTTTTTCTTTAATGTAGCTGATGGTGACATGGGAGGTTTCAAAGTCACTGCTTCATGCTACTCAAAGTTGCTTGAGAAGGTAAGTTTCTTTTAACTGAAACGTGCAGTTGTAGAAATTAGTGTAAAGAATGAAAGATAACAAATGCAATTGCAAAGATCTTTAGACATTGACGTAACCCTTACATTCATTTCACTTTTTTCTTTGGGGGAAGGGGTAGATACATACATTTTAGCTATTAGGAGTATCAGCTTCTTTATGTTGATATATCCCGTTTCTTTTTTTGGTTTAGTTGCTCCCTTACGCTAAGGGAAACATAGCATTGGCATTGGAGGGGGGTTATGACGAAACTGTTCTGCCCAAGTGTGCACGTGCATGTGTTGAAACTCTTCTAGGTGAGTGTGAGATTGGCGAGAGTGAGATGCCGAAGAGTTCAACTATCAATAAAAGAACAACTCATATTATTTCTGAGGTGAGAAAAACATACAAAGTTCTTGATTTGAAATTATATTTGATCTGTTACTGAAACTAAAGATTTGACATGTTTGTTGTAGATCCGTAGCATATTAGCTCCGTACTGGGGCTGTTTTCAAGCGGTGGAAACTAGTGCTGCAGGTGGTGGAGGAGAAAGAGGCTGTTTTCAAGAGGTGGAAACTAGTTGTGCAGGTGGAGGAGGAGAAGGAGGAGGAAGCAAGAATGCCTGGGAGAAGACAGAATTGGGCAAAGATGGTGCTCTAACTTTGGAAAGTAGTAGTGACAGAGGAGAGGTAGGAAGTCGAAAGAGAAGGCGAAAGAGGAAGTAAGAAGGTAGAAGGAGGAAAGAGAGGAATGAAGAATGGAGAAGAAAGCAGAGTAATCAGTGGTGAAGGTGGAGAAGGAGGAAGCAAGAATGGCTGGTTGAAGACCATGCCGGGCAAAGATGGTGCTTTTGCTTTGGAAATCAATGGTAACAGAGGGGGAGGTGAAAGTTATGGTGGGAAAGTAGGAAGAGAAACTAGTGGTGAAAGACAAATAATAGAAATTGGAAGTAAGAAGGTAGAAAGAGGAGAAAAAGGAAGGAGGAATGGAGGAGAAAGAGAAACCATTGGTGCTGGTGCTAGTGGTGGAGGAGAAAGAGGAAGTAGTGTTGTCAGAAAAAGCGAAAGGGAAAGTAAGAAGGTAGAAGGAGGAAAGAGAGGAATGAAAAATGGAGAAGAAGGGGGAAAAATCAGTGGTGCAGGTGGAGAAGGAGGAAGCAAGAATGGCTGGGAGAAGTCTTTACCGGTTAAAGATGGTGCTTTTGCTTTGAAAATCAGTGGTGACGGAGGAGGAGGGGAAAGTAATGGTGGCAGAGAAGGAAGAGAAATTGGTGGTGAAAGAGAAACAATAGAAATTGTAAGTAAGAAAGTAGAAAGAGGAGAAATAGGAAGGAAAAATGGAGGAGAACGAGAAGAAACTAGTGGTGCTAGTGGTGGAGGAGAAAGAGGAAGTAAGAATATCTTGGAGAAAACTAGTGGTGCTAGTGCTCATGGTGCTTTGAATCTGGGGAATGATGTTGGTAGAGGTAGAGAAGAAATTTGTGGTGGCAGAGGGGGAGATAGAAGAAGGAAGAACTTAGGAGGACGAGAAAGAGGAAGGAGGAATGGAGGAGATAGAAGAGAAAGAGAAACCAGTGGTGCTGGTGGTGGAGTAAGGAAGGGCCGAAAACATGCAGTTTCCCGTTCTTCAAGAGCTGGACTTGTGTTCCCCGTGGGCAGAATTGAAAGGTTCTTGAGGAAGGGACGATACAGTCAGCGGATTGGGTGTACTTCCTCTGTCTACTTATCAGCTGTTCTTCAGTATCTTACGTGTGAGGTATGATTCGATATCCCTTCCTCTTAGGTTCTTCAATGTCTGTACTATTTGTTTAATTATGCACTGTGTTGCTTTGACACGGCATCAAAGCCGCCGTACCAGTGTCTACACGGTATGAAATCTGTACCAGATTCGTTGTTGGGGCCATGAGGATGCTTTCTTGCTGTATAGAAACAAGGGTTGGGGGCGATGAGTTTTAGTAACTATGGTAGACAGTAGATGAGCCTCTTCTTTACATATGGGCCTACATGTTTAAATATTATTTAATTAAATTGGCTAACCCATTACCCCACTAGATAGATATTACTGTTTTTTGATGTTTAGGGAAAACAGCACGATACTTTAAGATACACATAGAATGGGGCCTGACCTGTCTTTTATCACTACTTCTGAAACTTGTTCGCATCCGACCTTTAACTTTTTTTTGGCTTTCTTATGACGTTTCCATATGACTATTTATGTTAGCCGACCCCAAATCATTTTTGGGGATAAGGTTTGGTAGTTGGCAACGATAAAATAGCTTTTACTATTACTGAGAAAGACATCTGCGTTTTGTACTAGTATATGTAATGTGATAATACTAGTAAGTAGGCATATAAAACCTTATCCGTAAATGTGTCCATTTTTCGGACATGTGTCTTTTTTTTACTTTGTCGTACCCAAAATATCGGTTACCCGGGTCTTAGCAACATGGACCATGCATATCATTTTAACGATTATTGCTCATTGTAACATGATTCGTGATACACTATGGTTTGTGAAACGGATTCAGGTTTGCAATTTTGTGCTGCTCGAGTATCCGATTCACTAGGTGAATTCGAGTTCATATTTTGTTCGAAGTTTTTGCTTTATATATTGGTTTTTTGTTTTTGTTTTTTCAAGTGCACAAGTTAAAATTCTGTTACACTGGTTATGCTGAATTGAGTTAAGTGTCAAATGAGGACCTGAACTTTCAACAAATGTTGATTTCAGGACCTCATAACTTTTATTGCTAAAATCAGGACCTCTTTCCAACTTACCATCCAAATATTAACAGCCGTTTGCCCCCATCATATCTCTTCTCTCTCCTCTCTTCCACTTTCATGGAATCATGGCTTTATGCCTTATCATCCACTTCAACCCAGATTTTTTTTCCAATCTCCTCCCTTCTTCGTCCTCTTTTTCTCTCTCCTCATTTATGCACCATCAAATTGCGACATCAACTCTTCATTTACAGATTTACAACTACTTACCCATATATCTAACCATGAACAACGATTAACAAGAAAAATTACAAACCCAAAAAAAACCCATTAAATAACTACCCAGAAAATATTGAAGAAATTAACCAATCCGATTGAAATTTTTAGCAATACCCATGAAATTTGGAGGATAATTATGATGGGAATTTCCTATTGCAAGATAATTGATTTCAACAACTTCGATCTCGAAGTCTTCTATTCTTCAATTGAATTGGGTTTAAACTTGAATAAAAAATTTTAATTCGAAAGAATTAACAACCCAGAAATTCATCCCCATAATTTAGCCCAAAAATCTGCACAGAAATTAGCCAAGATGTTAACGATTACCCTGGAATTATCGAAGATGTTTGACAATAACCCAGAAATATTGAAGGAAATCAATTGTATTGTGGGGGTTGACTGAAGAGTTTAGAAAAAGGGAGAGTTTTGAGTTTTGGGGATGAGATCGTACTTTGAATTTGGGGGGATAAGGATAAGATTTAATTGAATTTCTAGGGAAGGGATGCCATTATGGTGTTAGGATTGATCGTGATTAGGGGAAAAAATTTGGGCTAAAGGTGACGAAGGGGATGAGAGAAGGAAGGGGGAGAACTAGAGAAGATAAGGTTAACAGAGTTAGATAATGGATGAAAAATTGGGGTGAGGTCCTGATTTCACCCAAAAATTAAAAGTTGGGGTCCTGATTTGATACTTAACTCTGCTGAATTTGATTGGTCCGAATTTAGTGACCTTTTATTCATCCACCATGAGAAGAATAAAGGAAAAAACTTATAAAGAATAACCACTTGGGGGTCTAAACTAAGTCACATCACAATCATTTCTCGAGACTACATTGAAGATTCTTGAGTTTCTTCCAGTCCATAAGCTGTAAACTGTTGTAGTAAGACAACATTTAGGCCACAGTCTTCTATAATGCTTGGACATCCATTTCCTTGCAGAGTCCAGATCTTTACGACTTCTGATGACTCCCAACCAATGAAGGATATCACCCTAAACTTCTTTACTGATAGCACATCTGAAGTGGTGACAATGTTTTTCAGCTTTGCTTTTACAGAGCAAACATCTGTTAAGCAATGGTAAATTCCTTTTTATAGATGTTGTCCACATTAGCTAGTGAATGTTGTGCAGAAAGAGCAGTTATGACACTGTGTTCAGGCGTGCTTATTGTGTCCCAGACAACTTTACTTTATTTTCACCTTGGTATGCTACACTCCAAAGTAAGTCATATGCATCACCCAGATTGAATCTCCACCCTTTACCCATGAGTTTAGGAGAGCTTGAGCCGTAGAGATTCCCTGACGAGAGTTGATAAGATTGTTTCTGACTTCTATTGCTTCTCGAGCTCTCATAATCATGTTGCTTAATTGACATAGTCCAGCTTGAATCAGTTTTAAGCACATACGTTTTGATCTACTTTTGCTAATTGTTGTCTCCTTATAGTGATTTAATTGGGTTTTAATGTCTGTTTTTATCTAGCTGAGATTTATGCCGTTTCTCAAAACTGATAGGTCCTGGAGCTGGCGGGCAATGAAGTACTGAAGGGCCGGATCAACCCACGGCACATTAATCTGGCAGTGAAGAAGGATGAGGAATTGAGCGCCTTATTAGGCGGTGTCGTAATTGCAGGTGGAGGTTGTTGGCATCCGATTGCGACTGTATCAGCACAACGAAAGGATCCCCTATCTTCTCCTCTCAATAACTGAAAGGGATTAGTCCGGACCTGGAGCGGAGCCTCCGACGCCCAAGTCGGGATTATGACAGAGAAAATAGAATTTAGAGAGAGATTGGAACCTTTATATTCAGAATCGATGATGTAAATAGGGGCTGTATATAGAGAAGGTAAAGTGCTAGGGATAATCATAGGATATCCTACCTAATCCTGACTCTCCTTTATGCTAAGATGCAAAATGGACACCAACAGAGGTGTCTGAGGAGCATTACTGATCTCGAGTTATAGGACAGCCTACAGATAATGAGTTTATTGGATTAGATACGTAACTTTGGTTCCATAAACCATATGGGGAGTTTCTTTTATTTAGAAGCCCACTGCAAGTTGTATATAATATTGAACCCAACTGAACGATGTGCCACAATTGAAAAGTGTGCAAAGGTATGCGATGTTCAATATGGTAAGGTAGGTAGTTAGGGGGGAGTGTGCGATGAGAGATGGAAGGGGGTACGGGTATATTCGGTCTTGGATGGCTACATGTCGAATTGTCGACAATTAGCAAATCACAAGCTGGTAAACTCTATCAAAGGAAAAAAAAAAGGGCGAACTCCTGAATTTGACTATAAGTAGTGCCTATAACAATGATTTTATTTTGTGCTACGGTCCTCAACAGTCCTCACACTGAAACCAGCTCAAGTATTTGGAATATCATTTGGTCTGCTCATTTTTCCCAAATCTTCTTTCATGGAACTTTCTTCATCTGATTGTACGACACACGAACTACTTCATAAAAGAGGTATGCTTGTATCTGCCGTCTTTTAAGTCGCAATCATACTGAAAGTCAAGAGCATTTCTTTCGGGATTGTTTCCTACAACATTGCTATCAAAGTACGTCGAAGGCTCCCACAATAAGAAAATTCTTGTAAACCCCCATGCAACCTTTATTTTGCGTACCTCTGTGTATCGTCAAAGTTTGCCAATATCCCCTGCAAGAAGGAAAAAAAACGAAGATTCATCTGTATAATTCTACTTTTTATCAATTTTGTTTTGAGTCATTCTACCGTGAGACTGTCTCATAATATGAGACCAATTAATGAGAGTGTCATGTCATCAAATTAAACCCTTCCCCTCCCTAAACACCAAACACACCCATACATCTCACTTTCTCTCCCCTCCCCTCCCCTAACCTACAAGACCCACTCATCCACCACCACCAACCACCGTCCGGCCACCGTTTGACCGGAAATGACCACCGTTGACCGGCATTGACCATCGTTGACCGCCAATAACCAATCCAATTTCCAATTATTTTTTTATTTATTTATTTTTTTTTTTTGTTTTTTGTTACATCTCATTTTCAACTTAAAAACCCCTCCCCTCCCATCACAAATTTTCAAGCAAAATACCAATTTTCATTTTTCAAAAGTAAATATAACAATTTCAAAAGTAACCAATTTTCAAATCTCAAAAATACCTTTTTATTTTAATAATACTAATTTTCTAATTTCAAAAGTGGCGATTTTTATTTTAAAAGTAACACTTTTTAAATTCAAAAGTAACGTTTTTTCAAATTTTGAGAAGTAAAATTTTTAATTTTAAAAGTAACATTATTCTAATTTTAAAAGTAAGGCTTTGATTTCAAAAGAAACGTTATTTTTGTTTTCAAAAGTAACGCTATTTAATTTCAAAAATAACGTTTTTTTTTTCCAAAATTCAAAAGTAATTTTTTTTCGTTTTTTCAAAAGTAACTCTACCTAATTCAAAAGTAATGTTTTTTCAAATTTCAAAAGATGTTTTTGATTTCAAAAGTAACATTTTTCGATTTTCAAAAGTAACATTATTTTTTCGATTTTTAAAATTAACGCTATATATTTTCAATAGTAACATTTTTTTGATTTTTTGTTGTTTTTTTTTTTTTTTTTTTTTTTTTTTTTTTTTTTTTTGTAATGATCAAATTTTATAAAAATAAGGGGGCAAAAACCCCAAAACCATTACAAAATTGCCTGAATAAGCTTAGAGAAGTACAAAACCACCTCTCAAAGCAACCGGGAAGCCTTTGCTTAAATACAACATTCCAACAGCAACAATGTAACTTATTCTATGAACTAATTGGTCAGCATTTCGAATTTCCTCTTTGAAGATCCTTTTGTTTCTCTCCATCCATATCTCATAGATTGTGTAGGCTAAGGCACATCTGTTTGTCGAGAACCAATTGACTTCCTGCTTCAAGGTTGTAATACCATGTGGGATGTGGTATTTTGCTAGCATTTCTCCCCAAACTTTTCTTGAACAGCTGCAAGAGAAAAACAGATGATTTGTATTCTCAGTGGCCTGCCAGCAAAGAACACATCTATTTGCAAGCTGAAAACCTCTTTTACAGAGATTATCCAGAGTGGCAAGACTTTTCTGAATTGCCAGGGAATTTATGAAGCCATGCTTGGGTATAACTGCTGAGTCATTTATAGTTCTATGCCAGAACTTCTTTCCCTCTGGTTCCCTGAAGAAATCATACAAATCAGTTGCTCTTTTCTTCATTCCAACCAAGTTCTTTGCTTGCTCTATCCCCCCTGCCTTCATGATTAACTCATTCCGGAGGAGAACAATATTCTTCTAGCTGCAAGACCAATCTGATCTTATTTCCCATATTCCATAAGTCAGCACTCTTTATAATGTAAGCTTTAATCCACTGTGCCCAAATTCTATCTGTATTGCATTCAATCTTTTCAAAAGTAACACTATTTAATTTAAAAAGTAACATTATTTTTTCGTATTTCAAAAGTAACGGTATATAATTTCAAAAGTAACGTTTTTTCGATTATAAAAAATAACGCTATATAATGATGTAAAACTTACTCTAATTTTTATGTGTTTTTGAGTTTATAACGCAGCGGAATTAAAACAGAAAATAAAGGATACGAATTAGCCTAGAATCCTCGCAAGAATACTCGACTAAGACTAATTTGTATTAAGATCACAAAAAAACAAAGCACAAACAAGGGCAAGCACCAAGATCACAAAGAAATAAGACACAAACCAAAAGAATACCTCGCAAGGCCAAGATTTGAAGGAAACTCCCTCCGACTCTTCGATATTAATTCTCAATGTGTGTGTAATCTTAAAAACAATACAATAAGACTCTGTATTTATACTAACTAGACACTTCTAGACTGTAAGGAATAAGGTAAGGTTCTAGATCAGACTTTCCTTATTACTTATTGAACAACTCGGAAACCTCATAGGCTCTTTTATTCCACAAAATTGCTGTAATCTAGACACTTTCCTAAACTTAAACAAAGACACAAATAATAATAAGTATTATATCTACTAAGAATTTCCTGGCATATCTCTTTCGTTACTTAACCAATTAAGGCATATGACCACTTTTTGGAAAGCTTAGAACATGAACTTTATTATTCAATTGATTGCTCCTCGAAATATTGAGTACTTCAGAAGATATCGAGCCTGGAAGTTGACGTGATAGTCTTGCACTTCCATTATTAGCTTTGACCCATTGCTCCCATGTATCATATAATTTCAAAAGTAAAGTTAATTTTCAAAAGTAACGCTATTTAATTTCAAAAGTAACATTATTTTTTCGATTTTCAAAAGTAACGCTATATAAATTCAAAAGTAACGTTTTTCAAATTCAAAGGTAACACCTTTTAATTTCAAAAGTAACAGTTTTTCTCTCTCCCCCCTAACCTTCCCACCACCCCCACACCACCTCACACCACCTCCTCACCACCAAAGCCGGTACCCTAATCCCATTTTTTTTTTTTTTTTTTACTTTTATCTCTTTTTCTTACTCTCGTCTTGATATACCTTAGCTCCTCTTTTTTATTTTTATTTTTTATTTTTCCTTCTTTCTATTTGTTTCCTCTTAATTTATCTCTCGACTTTGTTTTACCTAAGCTGTATTTACTCTCCTCTTGATTTACCATACAGATTTACCTTATTTTTTTTTTTTTTTTTTTTTTTTTATCTCTCGACTTTATTATAATGTAGTATTATAAGAGTAGAGATTTTATCTAATAAGAAGATTCCTAGATAAGAAGTAAGAAAGAATCACGGACGTTCATCCAAAATAGATCAATGGCCCACATCTCACGCGTTTTTTGTAATTCGCGGCCCTGATTTCTTCCCATAAGAGCATTGTTATCAATGACAAAAACAATTCTTCTCATCAATCTCTCTCTACCCACTTTCCCTCTCTTCCACCTTATTTTCTATACAACTTTGATGTTTACACTACTACAATGAAAGAAATTTTCCTATCAATAAAGACCCCACCACTCATTCTCTCTCCTACCCAAACTCAATTTTATTATACTTTTGATTATTAACACTAATTTGATGTATTGATTTGTATTTACTAGTATACTAAGTATTACTTACCCAACTAATGACGTTCATCATGATTTGTCAACATACTAACATCTATCAATTAATTTTTTGGAACATAATTGTGAGAATATAATGAAGTTATATTTAGGGAATCTAAATATAGTAAAAGCTAAATAAGGAATTGAAGAAATAGCAAAGCAGAAATTAGCTTTGAGCCATGTAATTGTGTGAGGTATTTATCACACAATATTTAGTGAGTGATGTACTATATATTCAGGTAAAGTTTTGTAGTTTCAATTAATCAATCACATCAGATAATATAACGGAAGAGAGGTCAATTTCTAAAGTTATATATTTATTATCCTTCATATAGTAGCAGTTGTTGTCATAATCCAAGATTGTTAGCAATTCAATCTGTGAGTAATTGATTTCATATTATTCCATCGAAGCCAAATATCCGCTGCAGGCTCAACAATTGGTATCAGAGCCATTATGGCTTCTACTAGTGGCACGGTAAAAGTGGGAAAGTATGAAATTGAGAAATTTAATGGGAAAAACGATTTCTCATATTGGAGAATGCAGATGAAGAATCTGCTTATTTCACAGAAGTTGCACAAGGCTCTGGATGGTAAAGATAAAAAACCCGCTGATATGAAGGATGAGGATTGGGACGAGTTAGATCTAGAGGCACGCGCAGCGATAATCTTATGCCTTGAGAGGGATGTTGCATTCTTGGTAAACGAAGAAACAACATCGGCTGGCGTGTGGAAGAAGTTAGAGACTAATTTCATGACGAAAACTCTAACAAACAGGATCTATCTGAAGTCCAAATTGTATACGTGCAAGATGGAGGAAGGCACCCCAATCCGGGATTATATCAATAAGTTTGATAGGATTATATCAAGCTTAAAGGATATAGATGTGAAGATTGATGAAGAAGACCAAGCACTCATGCTATTACTTTCATTGACGAAGTCCTATGAAAATCTAGTTCAAACATTGATACTTGTTGGTGATACTCTAACCATGGACGAGACAAGGGCATCACTTTTGGCGGATGATCTTAGAAAGGTTGCTACAAGTGGAATGTCGTCATCAAATGGAAGAGAATACAAAGAACAAGCTCAGGGATTGTTTGCATCTAGAGGAAGGACTAATGAAAGAGGAAAAAGCGAGGAAGGTTTAGATCAAAATCTAGACCTCTTGCGGAGAAAGCATGTTTCAAATGTAGTGAGCTTGGGCACTTCAAAGCCAATTGCCCCAATAGAAGGGCAATATCCAACAAGGACAACAACGACAACTTCAAGGGAAAACAACAAGAGAGACAAGAAGCAAGTTATGTCTCGAATGATGAGGATGATTATTGTTACTCAGTCTCAGAACAATGCACTGAGATATCCGGTAAATGGATGCTTGATTCTGGAGCCTCACACCATATGTGTCCGAATAGGAAGTGGTTTACTACCTATCAAAGTATCGATGGTGGCACTGTTTTGATGGGAAATGATCACGCCGGTAAAACAGTAGGAGTAGGCACAATTAGAATCAAGATGCATGATGGAGCAGTAAGAACCTTGATGGATGTGAGACACATTCCAGATTTGCGGAAAAACCTTATTTCTCTCGGTTTGTTAGAGAAAAATGGTTGCAAAATAGTTGTTGAAAATGGAGTTTTGAAAGTTGTTCATGGTTCCTTGGTTGTGATGAAGGGAATTCGTCACGGAAATCTGTATCCTCTTTTAGGGAGTACAGTAAAAGGTGATCTATCAATTGGAGTTGGAAGTAAGGATCAAACTGAATGCACAAGGATATGGCACATGCGGCTTGGGCATATGTCAGAGAAGGGTCTATCATTGCTTTGTGGACAGGGCTTGTTGAAGAACTTGAAGAAGCCATGCATGGAATTTTGTGAATATTGCGTGTATGGTAAGTCGCATTGTTTAAAGTTCTCTACAAGCAAACACAAAAGCAGGGGATTGTTAGACTATGTGCATACGGATGTTTGGGGTCCGGCTAAAGTTACTTCCAAGGGTGGTTCCAATTACTTTGTCACATATGTCGATGATTATTCTAGGTATGCTTGGATTTACTTCCTTAAGCATAAGAATGAGGTATTCTACGTTTTCAAGAAGTAGAGAGCAATGGTTGAGAACAGAACAGGTAGAAAGCTAAAAACAGTGAGGTCCGATAATGGCACGGAGTACACGGAGGGAGCTTTCAAGGAATTATGTGATCAGGAAGGCATTGTGAGACACTGGACGGTTCGAAAGACACCTCAACAAAATGGTGTTGCAGAAAGGTTGAATCGAACACTACTTGAAAAGGCGAGGTGTATGCGCACTAACTCAGGGTTAGGCAGAGAATGGTGGGCGGAGTCGGTTGCTACAGCATGTTATATAGTCAATCGATCTCCACATTCTTACTTAAATGGAGACATACCTTATAAGGTGTGGTCAGGGGAACATGCAGATTATGAGAAACTAAGAGTCTTTGGGTGCACAGCTTATTACCACGTCAAGGATAATAAGCTTGACAAAAGAGCGAAAAAGGCAATATTTTTGGGTTATCCAAAAGGTGTAAAAGGCTATCGTCTTTGGTGTTTAGAAGATTCTAAGTTTATAATCAGCAGGGATGTAACCTTTGATGAGAAGTCCATGGTTGCTTTGCCAAAAGCAACGGTGCCTAGCAATGGTGATGTTAGGACGACAAGTACTCAAGTAGTTGAGATAGAGTCTAGAAACCAACTAGACCCTAGTCATGCTCAGGTGGAGCATCCAGACGTTAATCAAGACGAGGATGAGCTTGATCATGGGGAGGTTCAACATGAAAATATACATTTGCCACAACAACAGCAGCAAGATTCTTTGCCGGCCACTAAGTCAAAGAGGAATTACAAACCAGTATTCAAGTTTGGGTCAGACAAACCTGTAAGAAATTATGGGCAGGTAAACATGGTAGAATATGCACTCTCGGTGGAGGATGATGAGCCGGACTCCTTCAAACAAGCTATCAAAGACAAGGATAGAGAGAGTTGGCTAATTGCCATGGAAGAAGAGATGCAGACTCTTCATAAGAACAAAACATGGGAGGTGGTCCCATTGCCCAAGGGGAAGTCTGCTATTGGTTGTAAGTGGGTATATAAAAGAAAAGAGGATCATTCGAAGTCAGATAATGTAAGATATAAGGCTAGGCTAGTGGCCAAGGGATTCGCACAGAAAGAAGGTGTTGATTACAATGAGATATTTTCTCCAGTTGTAAAACATACTTCTATCAGGGTGCTATTAAGTATTGTTGCTCATGGTGATCTTGAGCTGGAACAACTTGATGTGAAGACAGCTTTCTTACACGGTGACTTGGATGAAGAGATCTATATGCATCAACCTGAGGGATACAAGGTTGAGGGGAAGGAAAGTCAGGTATGTCGCTTGAGAAAATCGCTTTATGGATTAAAGCAATCTCCTCGCCAGTGGTACAAGCGATTTGACTCCTTCATGATAAAACAAGGGTTCTCCAGAAGTGATTACGATTGTTGTGTCTACATTCGTAAGCTTCGTGGTGGTGATTATATTTATCTCCTTTTGTATGTGGATGACATGCTTATTGCTTCAAAGAGCAAGGTGGAGATCGATAGGCTAAAATCTCAACTTGGTAGTGAGTTTGAGACAAAAGATTTGGGCGCTGCTAGGAAGATACTGGGTATGGAGATTAGGAGGGAGAGGTCAAATCGAAAATTGTTCTTGAGTCAAAAAGGCTACATTGAACGGGTTATTGAAAGGTTTGGAATGAAGGGTGCTAAGTCAGTGGCAACTCCATTGGCACCTCATTTTCGGCTCTCTAGTAAACAGTCTCCAACAACAGCGGAAGATAAGGAATACATGGAATGTGTACCTTATGCTAGTGTAGTCGGTAGCTTAATGTACGCAATGGTGTGTACACGTCCAGATATTTCACAAGCAGTTGGTGTTGTCAGTAGATTCATGGCGAATCCAGGGAAGACACACTAGGAATCAGTGAAATGGGTTTTACGGTACTTGAAGGGTACCATTGACACAGGATTGTGCTTTGGTGGAGATACATGTCAGTTAAATGGATTTGTTGATTCTGATTATGCTGGAGATGTAGATAGACGTCGATCTACTACTGGATATGTATTTAAAATACATGGTGCTCCAGTTAGTTGGAGATCGATGTTACAAGCTACAGTGGCACTATCTACTACGGAGGCCGAGTACATGGATGTAGCAGAAGGAGTGAAGGAAGCATTGTGGTTGTGGGGTCTTCTAGATGATTTGGGAATTGAGCAAGAATATGTGGATCTAAGGTGTGATAGCCAAAGTGCGATTCACTTGGCTAAGAACCAGATTCATCATGCTCGTACCAAACATATCGATGTCAGATATCATTTTGTACGGGATATCATGGAGGAAGGTCATATTTCTCTTACAAAAGTACATACCGATGAGAATCCAGCTGACATGTTAACCAAAGTTGTTACCGGTGGTAAGTTTCAACATTGTTTGGAATTACTTAATATTATTGCATGTTGAGACATGCAAAGGGATTTCGTGAACTACGACAGGCTTGATCCCGGTAAAGGGTACGTAGGCAACCATGGTCGTTGGTACAGCCGATTTAGAAGACGCAATTTGTTCGTCCAAAATTTGAGGATTTCAAATTATGAACGAGGTGGAGAATTGTGAGAATATAATGAAGTTATATTTAGGGAATCTAAATATAGTAAAAGCTAAATAAGGAATTGAAGAAATAGCAAAGCAGAAATTAGCTTTGAGCCATGTAATTGTGTGAGGTATTTATCACACAATATTTAGTGAGTGATGTACTGTATATTCAGGTAAAGTTTTGTAGTTTCAATTAATCAATCACATCAGATAATATAACGGAAGAGAGGTCAATTTCTAAAGTTATATATTTATTATCCTTCATATAGTAGCAGTTGTTGTCATAATCCAAGATTGTTAGCAATTCAATCTGTGAGTAATTGATTTCATATTATTCCATCGAAGCCAAATATCCGCTGCAGGCTCAACAATAATAAATATTAATTATATTTTCTTATCATTATTATTGTTATTAAAATTCATGCTTCAAGATTTTAATTAACTCATAGATTCATGGTTATTATTAATATTTAATAATCCTAAATAATATAATTTGCCCAAATGAAATTAAGATAATTATGAATTGCATTATAGATTAAAGTACATAATTTCATTAATTTTAATGCGTTAACACGAGAATATTGAAATAATAAAATTACTAATGTGTTAACATGGCAAACACTAGTTATTTCCTACAGGTTTGAATCGTTGCCATATATGATCCACTAGATCCGATTTTAATGATTGATATCTAATTCTATCACGAACTCGGTGTCTATTGGTGATATATTGCCTTATATCTTGAGGCAAATTATCAGAGCGACAGACTTCAAAATTACTCTCCTCTTCCTCGTTCCTTCTAAATCGACGCCGTTGTGGTAGATCAGCATTAAACTCCGTTGTACCGTCATAATTTGCATATGTATCTCTTTCATCTTCCACTATCATATTGTGCATGATTATACATGTAGTGATAATTTTATTCAAAATCTCGGTATCCCAAGCAAGAGATGGCCTACGTATAATTGCAAATCGAGATTGAAGGACCCCAAATGCACGCTCCACATCTTTTCTAGCTTTTTCTTGTTGTTTAGAAAATTCTCTATCCTCGTCTGTTTGAGGAAGCTTAATTGGTGAAATAAATGTCGCCCATTGGGGATATATGCCATCAGTGAGATAATATGCCATATCATATTGTTTACCATTGACCTCAAAGTTGACAAATGGTGCCCGACCTTCCAAAAATTCATCGAACACTAGAGAGCGATGTACCACAGTTATATCATTACATGAACCCGGGATCCCAAAAAAGGAGTGCCAAATCCAAAGATCTTTCGAGGCAACTGCTTCCAAGACAAGGGTTGCAACTCCGCTTCGTACTTGATACATTGCTCTCCAAGCAGCGAGACAGTTTTTCCACTCCCAATGCATACAATCAATGCTTCCGATCATACCTGGAAAACCATGTTGCTCTCCTTGTTGAAGGAGTTTTCGTAAATCGTCTTGTTGATTTGCTGATTTTCTTGGTCTCTTTCACACCCATAGGCCGCTTGCCAGATCAAGTATCACCATCATCGCTGGATGGAGTAATTGGTGTTGAATAGCCTCCATCATCGTCGAGCCTAAGTCTCTTACCGCTGCTTTCACTGTCGGGATCACTTTCAATGATTTGAGGAGGATTACGATAGTCGGTTCGATTAACCTGAACCGGTTTTTTCTTACCCAATGAGCTTATGAAATCTTGAACTAGAGGTTTCCATTTCTCAACATCGTAGGAACATAATAAATGGTAACAATTAATGAAAGTGAATGGCTTTTTAACCTGATCCTGAAATAATATGTTAGCATCTCGTAAATAATCTGCGTCGGAATAGCCACTCACATTCCTCCTCAATGCAGATTCATGACATGCAACAAACTTCATCACGTATTCAGCTACTTTACCCCATCTACATCGTAGCATGGCTTCCGTTCTCGGATTCATTTCATTTGGCATTTTGTCGTTGTGCTTCATCATAACTACCCTTAATTAGCCCCCAAAATTTTTTTTTTTTGGTAGGTACTCACTTTTTGATTCATAGAATGTCTCATGAAAGAGGAGACCAACGCTTCATCCTCTGCGTATGACCAACTTCGTTTCCCTCTACGATTTTGTTGGGATGGTGGTGGTTGGGAAAAAAAGTTGACGACTAACTTTTTCCCCTTCTATTTCTTCATTCACCACCTCCTCCTCCTCCTCCTCCTCTTCCTCCCCTTCCTCATCTTGTTCGACTTCTTGCACTACATAATAGTTTGATGACCGTGGTTGGGTGGATGAATTTGGATAATTTGGGAAATACTCCGATGTATGTGAGGAGGTTGACATATTAGTTTGTAAAAAATCAGAATCTATTTGAGAAAATATTTCAGGATGATTAACTTGAAACTCTAAAAATTTGTAGTAATTTGGATCAAATGAATAATTTTCAGCAGAGAATGTTGGACGAAATCCATAATTATTGGGATTTTTATCCATAATTAAGAAATAATACAATATTTTGTTTGTAATATAATGAATTTCTTCCAAATATGAAATTGAATTTTTTTTAGAATTGAGTGAAAATATAACAAAATGGATGTCTATTTGTAGAAGATGAAAAAATATGACTGTTGGAACAAATTTTTTTTTTTTTAAGTAATGTGTAAATTATAGCGGTTGGAAATAAACCAACGGTACAAATTTTTCATTGGTTGAAATTGAAAGCAAGACACATGGCACAAATTGATTAGTTGACAATGTGGGCCCCACGAGTAAATTTACAAAAAAAAAAAAAAAACAAAAAAGCAACGACAAGTTCTGCAGAGGAAAGAAAACCAAGCTTTTCTCCTCCATTTGCAGTGGGCCACTTCACATGTCCACCCTCATTTTCTATCACAAAGTGATAGAATTTCATTTCTATCAAAAAGTGATAGAAAAAATTGAAGAGTGTATCATTAATGTGGGGATTAATTTTCTATCATCCAATGATAGAGAAAAAAAAAAGTGTGCCGTAGTGCATGCTCTAAGGGCATTCCGTCTTACCGTAAAATAAGCGTTGCACCACGGGGTCATTTAATTTCCCCCAATTTCATTCAATTCATTTTCTCTCTCCTTTCTCTTCTCTTGAATTTTCATCCAATTTGATTCAATTCATTTTCTCTCTCCTTTCTTCTCTCCAATATAATTTTTCCGCAAATTAATTTGAGATTCTCATCTTCGAAACAACTGTTAATTGCGTCCGAAATTGTCAGGTTTAACTCCTTTCGATAAGGTTTTTCATTTTGACCTAATTGATTTCTTCGTTTTTTGAGAGATGTAGTTTGAAATTAAATTGTTATTTTCTTGATTTCTTTGTTATAATCTACCGCAGCTGAATATGAATTGATTCGAGTTCTATTGAAAACACCCAATCCCATTCCGACCTCTATATGTGGAATCGTCTTGCACTCTTCACGAACTTTTGGTTTGTACTCTTTATCTTGTTCCTAGTTCGTTTTCAGGTTAAATCTGAGTTTTATTTTTGATTTCGGTTTAGACTTCGTTGCTATTCGTTTTTGTGTTTTATGGAATTTTCCACAAATACGTGCTTTTATTTGATATTGGGTCAGCATTTTTTTGTTCTTTGGTTATTCTTTTTCGTGTAGCTGTACTTGTCTTGATGAAATCCTTAGTATTCTGATGCGTTTTTATAATTTAGGAGTCCATTTTGTGCCGTTGAAGTGCATTTTTACTCCGTCGAAGTGTAGTTCATCCACGCATTTTATTTAGTCGAAGTGCATTTTATTGAGTTAAAGTGCATTCTATTCAGGCGAAGTGCATTTTATCCCATTGAAATGCATTTTACTGAGTTAAAGTGCATTTTATTTAGTCGAATTGCATTCTATCCTATTGAATGCATTTTGCTGAGTTAAAGCGCATTTTGCTCGTATGAAGTGCCTTTACTCGGTCGAAGTGCGTTTCACTTAGATTAAGTGCATTTTTAATGAGTCGAAATAAATTTTATCCCATTGAAATGCATGTTCCTTAGATTAAGTGCATTTTTAGACGTAGGTAGTGTGTTTACTCAATCGAAGTGAATTTTAATGCGATGAAGTGCTTCTAGGCTTACGAAATGCATTTTAGTTGTAGGAGTGCAGTTCATTGCGATGAAGCGCATTTTATTGTGATAAGGTGCATCTTAGTCTTCTGGAACCCATTTTTACTGTGAAGAAATGCATTTTATTATGATATATAAGGTGCATTTTAGGCTTCTGAATTCCATATTTATTGTGATGAAATGCATTTTAGATGTAGGAATTGCATTTGTATAACACCCCATAAATTTTGGGAATTCATCTAATTCGGGTGTTACTAATTATATTGAATTTAGGATATTCACAATTTGTTCTGGGGAATTAATTAGTATAATGATTTCGAAAATTTTAAAAGGGTTATTATTTGTTTTTATAAAACGAACTTAATAAACAAAATAGAACAGATTTTAAATTAAATATCTAATTCTGAAATGACCGGTGTACCCCTTACTCTGAAGTTAAGCAGCTTACCTTATATATCATGATTTGCACCGCCATATCATAATCATCATTATCGACTTCTTTCACCATTTTCACCCAATTTAACACATCTTTCAATTCATTATATCTTCCCGTATTTGGCTATGTTTTTGACGAAAATTATACCATTCAATTCCTTTCTCTCTCCTCTACATAACGGTATGAATTTCTTCTCACACAGTTCAAGTCGTACCGTTGTCGATTTTGATCATATGTTGTTTTAAACTTGATTTACACGATTTTAGTTGTTTTAATCTTAATATTATTGATTAGAAGATTATTGTTGGGGTGAGTTCGACTTTGGGATAAACCGAAGGACTGTGCTTTAACCTGCGCGGCGAACAAACAGTCAAGGGGGCCCGGTTTTCACCAAGCGAGGCCCCTCCGATGCTCAAGTCAGTATGAGTGCAAATGGTTGGGGTGGTCACGGAACACTTATCACTTGAACAACAATAAATGTGAGAGAATAAGAATGAATGTGTGTAAAAATCAACCTGGATTTATGACAAAGGTGGGGGGGGGGGGGCATTTATAGTGAATGTCAGGAGTCCAAGGAATAAACCTAGGGGTCCCCAATTCATCCTGACCCTCCATTTCCTCATAATTCAATGGATGAGATTTGTTGGACTTTAAGAGTATCACATGGGCTTTTCAAGGACGTATGGGCCTCCATTCTTAGTGTTGTGTCCTCATTAGTAAAATGAACCTCAACAGAGCCCCTCAGAGTCGGGTTGCGCTTGTCGATCATTGCTCCTCGGCCTCGTAGCTCACCGAGTGTGACCCAACTGCGCATCCCCTGGCCGCCCTTTGTCATAACTCATGAAGTGGGTCTTGATAATGCCATGTGATGCGATTCCGTCTTGCTGCAATTTCTCTCTCTGAGGCCATGGGGGTCGTATTTTCGAATTTAATCGAAAACTTCGCCCCTTGCGAGCTCTGTGGCCGTGCGCGTATTTGTCACTTCTTTGCGCATTTTCTACCACGGTGTTCGCTCCCATTGTGACGATTTTTGAAATTTCGACCCTAATGGGACCGAGGATTGCGGTTCTCAAACTTGTCATTACTTCTCTTTCTCTTGTGTCGAAGTCACACTCGAAATTCTTCCATGGAATCGGGTGCGATTGCGATTTCGAGCCGACTGAAAACTTCGCCCCTGAAATTGGGTGCGTTTTCGAGCTGACTAAAAACTTCACCCCTGGAATGGAGGTCGAAGTCGCACTCGGGTGCGATGCTGCGCAACCACCGCATGGGATGACGAGCTGGGGAAATCCCATGGGCCACGACCTTAACTCATGTACCGTATCTTTAATTATTGATTGAATAATTCGAAAAGTCTCACCAACTGCCCTAGATAATACCAAGGGCCACCTCAAAAATTTAAAAAGCCAAACCCCTTTAACTGTTCAATTATGACAGTTAATGATGGGTTTTTTGGGAAATTGTGTAAAAAACATGGTTTTACACTTTTACCCCTGGATTAAATCCTTATAAATAGGGAATCAACCCCTCCGAAAACCACTTTCACCCTTTCTTAATATTTTTCCAGATTTCTCTCTCCTTTTTCTCTCGCTAAACTCCCTCAAACTTCCCCGATTTTTTCCTAAACTTCTTCGATTTCCCTTTGATGTCGAGGAGTGTTGTGTGGTGAATAGGCATGTGCTAAAGTTTTGGATGTAGATGTTTTGGGGGACTTTTGAGCGTGTTATTAATGCTAATTTGAGTAGTTTTGAGTGGAGAGTATTTGATGATATTACGGTGTTTTTGGTGGCTTAAAACCCCGGCATAGATTCTTAGCACAAGCCCCCGAGGGGACCCGAGCAGACCCATGGAAGTAGGACGAGGAAAAGGAGAAAACAGAACTCCTCGGCCCGAGACACACTCGTCGCGGTCCGAGGAGGAGAGGTCTCGGTCCGAGAAGAATTATTTTCGGTCCAAGACACATTGCTCTCGGCCCGAGACGATTCCTTCTCGGTCCGAGAAGGGTGATTTCCACGAAGCTTCCGGGTGGCTTTTGACAGTTGCTTTTCTCTTGAATTCTTTTGTTTTTGTCTTGTAGTATCTTTTGTACTTATCTAGAATAAAGGGGCATGAACCCCTCCCTAATACTTATCACTTCTCATATTATTTTTCATCTAGCTTCATTTTAGAGAGAGTTTTAGAGAGTGATTATCCAAAAAATGGGTTTAATCCGAAAATTATTGTAATAATTAGTATGGAAGGCTAATCACCTTCTAGACTTTTGCTGTAATCAACAACTTTCATCCTATGTATTAGTAAGATTTATTCTCTCTAATTTGCCTTTAATTTCATTGTAATTAATTTCGTGTTCTTCAATTGCATGATTTATCCTTTTTTTTTTTTTTGGAAAGATTAGCGTATTTTTATTCTTCCATATAGGGAAAAGAAGAAAAAAAATACAAAAACGCTCCCCAAAAGGTTAGTAGAGTACTACCCCCAAAACCTCTACGAGATTAATCCCTCGGGATTATCTCACTAAACCGATTTATGACCCTAACACAAACCTTAAATTTAATACAAAGGGCTATTTTCTCAATAGATCTATTTTTTGAGCTAAAAATTCTATCATTCCTTTCGCGCCATATTTCATATATTGCACATGTAAGGCTGCTTCTCAAAAGATGTTGCTTCCCCTGCTTCCACTGCTTCCCTCTGACACTATGCTTGAACCAATTGAGCTCATGTTTTAGACTCCAATCTCTATTGTTATATCCCAGCCATCTAAGAACATTGCACCATACCCCTTTTGCAGTCTCGCATTTGAAGAATAGGTGGCCTGCTGTTTCCTCCTGCTTATGACATAGATAGCACCTGTTAGGCATTATTATTCCCCTTCTTTGTAAGTTGTCCGCAGTTGGCAAAGAGTTGTGGATTGCAAGCATGGTGATGATGCTGGCTTTAGGCAGACAGCAACTGTCCCACACAGTTTTAGCCCATTTTTCTGCAGGCTTCCCAATTCTGAAATGATTATAGATGTCTCCACTGCAATGTCTGCGGCACTCCATTTCTCTATCATGCCTGCAGCTGCATCCTTACCTCCTGTCATATTCACAATGTCATCCCTTATCTGAATCAAGCTTCTCCATGTTATAGAGCTGTCTTGATGCTGATTGACTTGCCAGAAGTTCTGATTTTTAAGGTAATAGGCTGCAGTCCATTTGCTCCATATGTTGTCTGGCTTTGCACACAACTTGACAATCCACTTGGTCATGAGTGCTTTATTCCAGCTGAGCACTTCTTTAATACCTAGTCCACCCTCTTTCTTAGGTGAGCAGAGATGCTTCCAGCTAATGAAGGTGATTTTACCCTTGGTTTCACTGATTCCCCAGAAAAACTCTTTGCACAGTCTACTAATCTTCTTGAGAATAGTCTTAGGAAGAAGCATCACTGAACCCCAATAAGTTTGAAGTCCCAAGATAACTGAGTTGATGAGTTGAAGTTTACCAGCATAGGAGATGAACTTATTTGCCCAGTGGAGAAGTTTTGCTTTGATTTTTTCCAAGAGTGGCAAGTACATTGTGGTTTTGAGTCTGGTTGAGTGTAATGGAACCCCCAGGTATTTAAATGGGAATTTGTCCACCACATACCCAGTCAATTCAGTAATCTTCTTTGTTGTATCAGCATTGACACCACCCAGATAAATATTAGTCTTCATTGTATATGCTGCCAGGCCAGACTGCTCCTCAAACTTTTTCAGGGTTTTGGAGACTTCTATAATGGAGGTTGTGTCTCCTCTTGCAAAAACTAACAGATCATCTGCACACAATAGATGGTTGATGGCAACTTTATTGCATTTAGTGTTGATAGTACCTTTCTGAGTGAATCAATCTTCTAAGCATCCTGGAAAGTCCCTCCATACAAATCACAAATAGATAGGGAGAAAGTGGATCCCCCTGTCTCAATCCTCTTTTTGCAGGGAAGTAACCAACTGCAGCCCCCATTAATACACAGGGATAAGTGTACTGTATTCAGACATGTTGCAATCCAACTAATGTATCTGTCATGGAAGTTATAAGCCTTCAGAATACTAAGCAAAAAGCTCCAAGACACTGAGTCAAAGGCCTTTTTTATATCAACCTTGATTGTGGCTCTGGGAGATATATTTTTCCTATCATATTTCTTGACAATTTCCTGAGAGAGTAGGACATTGTCGAAAATGTTTCTGCCAGGCACAAAAGCAGATTGCTCCATACCAATGATCTCATGGAGGATGGGTTGAATTCTCTGCACCAGCATTTTACTTATCATCTTGTACAGAATATTGCAGCCTGAAATAGGCCTGAAGTCTGCAACTGAGTGAGGAATTTCCTTCTTTGGAATAAGAGTGATCAGGGTAGAATTGATTTGCTTCAGCATTTTTCCAGATTTGAAAAATCCCAGCACAGCATCACAAATGTCTTCCCCAATCAGATTCCAAGCTGATTTATAGAAAGCAGCTGTTAGACCATCTGGTCCCGGGCTTTTTGAGTCATCAATAGAGAAAAGGGCATTCTTGACATCTTCTTTTGTAAAGGGTGCAGTCATTTTTTCCTTGCTTCAATTGCATATTTCATTTCCTGTGAAATAGCTAGTCTCAAACTCCCTGACTGGTTGCTCTGTGCCTAAGAGACTTTTGTAATAGTCAACAAAGGCATCATTAACTCCCTTTGGGGTAGTATGCAGCTTGTCATGCTTGTGTATGATTTATCCTTGTTTTCTCTAATTGGTTGATTAGATTGAATTGGGTATTTCATATGCTTGGTTGATAGTTGATGATAGTTGATTATTAGCCCAAAAGGAAGCAATTTTCACATGTTTAGTGTATGGTTATGACTAATTTGTGATTGGGGAATTAATTAGGCAACTTAAGATTATATTTGATTAGTGTCGCGGTTGCGGCTAATTAGAATACTAATTTGGGTTGTTCATAATCCTTTATTAATCTTTGCTCTTCATACCTTTAATTGTGATTTGTTTGAGTGGTCAATACACAAATTAGGATTAAAAAAGGGGACTTTGGTAGCGGTTGCTCAAATTCCCCACAAAAGTGGATTACTTGGTTAAAATTAGGATTGTCTATGAATTGGTATAATTAGAGAGGGGTAAAACTTGCTACGTTAGGGTGTAACACCCCCAAGTTTCGGCTAATATAAAACTCTTTTTATTTTACAAAACTTGCCAAAATTCGAAGATATTACAAACTAATATACAAAGCCGGAGATATAGTTGTACAAAAAAACCTCTTATAAAATAAAATTACAAATGCGGAAGCGAATAAAATCTACTCTTGACTTTTCAGTTGTACTCCTGACTCAAACCTTCAAGCAAAACTCAAGACAAGGACCTACCCCCATGACAAGGTAGCCCGAAGGAAACACGTCAGCATTTCGCTGAGCAACACTACTCTACCGAATAATATTAGCTCAATAATAATATTAGTCATGGTTTTATATATCTGGATATTACGGGGCACACAATAAAGCACATCAAAAGTGTAAAACACTCCCCCAGGACTAACCTCCTAATTCTCATAACTTACTCGACTCTAACCTTCTCGATAAGAAAACCATAACCTTAAAATGATTAAAATTTCAAACTCATAAATCTCGTAACTGAACTCCTCAAAACTCATCTCAATCTCTTACTTGGTACACACTATCATCGCAATCCTAGGTCTCGGTAATGGGGCAAGTGAACTGGCGGTTAAACCGCAAGACAATACATCTATCTCAATTCTCAGTATCAAACTCTCAATTCTATCGCAAGACAATACTTCATTCCTAGTAATATAGCTCTAACTGATATCTCAATATAATATTGTCAAAGGTTTAGAGAACCCTGCTCAACACTTAGAGTAAACTCTAAGCTACTCGGCCCCACTCCAAGTACAAAGGACGACAAATCAAGTATAATACAAATCCAAAATTCTCAACCTGCACTTGTTCTTACTCGTAATCTCATATAGCTCAAAGGCCATATAAAAATTCTCCTTTTGAATCTCTACGACACATAAATTTTTGCTAACTGATCACCTCTTGATCAAACGTAACAAATTAACTTGCCAATCCCACAGTCTTAACTTATCTCAAACTTAATTATAACCACTACCTCAATCTAGACAATTACTAGTATCAAAGGTCAACTTCGAAATCCCACTTTAATTAGATACTTAAGCACCAACACACCAACGTTATCACAATACCTCAAACGTGGCTTAATTCGTCTCCTGCTCCCCTTAATATTAACTAACTGGTACCCGAAAACCAAACCATTAGAAGGTACAAGAATATATATATAGGAATTGAATCAGGTCATCAGAAGTAGGCTTATGTCAGAAGGTCAGAAGTAATCTGAGCCACACATTTTGATACTCCACTAACTCTCATAACTTTAGTTGCTCCGTAACTCTAGTAACTATAACACATAACTTCAATAACTTTACAACACTAACTTAACAATATTTGACTAAAACACGTAACTTTCACTTAACTCCAATAATTTCAATAACTAAAACACGTCTTTTAATATAACTCCGTTAACTACAACACGTAACTATAATAACTCCAATAAATATAAAACACGTAACCCCGACTTAACTCCAATAATTTTGATAACTTTAAATAACTCCAATAACTTCACACACAAAAATACGTAACTTCAATAAAAAAAATAAAAATAAAAATTAAAAAAAACAGAAAAAAGATACCCACATTTTTTTTCTCTCTCCTTCTCCACCCACCCACAGCCACCACCACAAACCACCTGACCACCGCCGCCTCCTTGCGCCGACCTCCACTCCACTCGACGCCACCACCACCATTCAATGGGCGCCGCTCCGGCGACCCCACAGCGGCACCCCTGAGCCCGCGCCACCACATCCATTGTCCTCCACGTCCTCATTTTCTCATTTTCTCTCTCCTTCTTCACTCCCTTCCAGCCCCTATTCTCCACTGCCGCCCCCCATAAACACACCCCCGTCCCTCGCCCTACGGCGGCGACCCCAAGCACCACTATCGTTGCCGCGAATATAAGGTTTTTGAGGAGATCGAAAAGTGGGTAGTGGATAATGGCGGCGAAGGAAGGGCCGGTGGCGTCGGTTATGAGCGGAGGGGTAGTCGCGGTAGCCGCGCGATCACGGTGGCAGTGTCGCTGCCGGAAATGGTGGTGGTCGGAAAAGGCGTCCGGCGATATATATAGGGGCTGCATCCGATCAGAAGTAAATTTATGTCAGAAGGTCAGAAGTAATCTGAGCCACACATTTACACAAGATCAATGGTCAAGATTAAACCCAAAAACAAAACCAAAAAACAAAAAAAAAAAAACACCCACTCTCATTCCTTTTTCTCTCTCCTCCCCCAACCCCCTCTTACCCCACCCGACCACCCCATCCCCGCCAGCGACCGTCGCCAACCACCACCATTGACGACCCCGACCAGCCACTGTGATCGCCTCCCTACCCCGACCCTCCTTCCGCCGTTTCCACACGCCGCCGCCGCTTCCTTCTCCCTTAATATCCCCTCCCTTCTTTTCATCTCCCATGCAATCCCGTATTTGAGGCAATGATGGTGGTGTGTATGGTCGGCGGCGTAGGGATAGGGCTGGGGGAGGGTTTATGGGCAGCGACGGCTGACGATAAGGGCTGGGGAAGGGAGTGAAAGAGGAGAGAGAAAATGAGAAAAAAGAAACGTGAAGGAGGTGGCGCGGGCTCAGGGATGCCATCGTGGGGTCGCCGGAGAGGCGCGCGTCGAATGCTGGTGGCGGCGTCCTGTGAGGTGGTGGTCGGTGGTGGTGGTGGGGGTGGGTGGGTGGGTATGGGAGGAAAGAGAAAAAAAAATGTTGTTCATTTTTCTGTTTTTTTTTTTTTTTTTTAATTTCAATTTTTTAGTTTGTTTTTTTTTTTTAATTTTTTTATTAAGGTTATTGGAGTTACTAAAGTTATTGGAGTTATCAAAGTTATTGGTGTTAAGTCGGGGTTACGTGTTTTATAGTTATTAGAGTTATTATAATTACGTGTTGCAGTTAACCGAGTTATATTAAAAGATGTGTTTTAGTATTGAAGTTATTGGAGTTAAGTTGAAGGTTACGTATTTTAGTCAAATATTGTTAAGTTAGAGTTGTAAAGTTATTAGAGTTATGTGCTATAGTTACTGGAGTTACGGAGCAACTAAAGTTATGAGAGTTAGTGGATTATCAAGATGTGTAGCTGAGATTACTTCTGACCTTTTGACATAATTTTACTTCTAACCTGATACAATTCCTATATATATATATATATATATATATATATATATATATATATATATATATATATATATATATACAGGCGAGATCAGGTGCGAACTCCCCCTCGCGTGAGAACTGCGCACCACCATAGAGTGACACAGAGTGTCACATAGAGTGACACTCGCGTACAATGACACAAAATGTCTATAGAATGACATCTGCATACAATGACAGAGAAAGGTTTATGCAATGACATGAAAATTTAGAACTCATGTAGGAATCGAACCTACAACATTCGTGTATGTACCCAAATGCTTTACCAAATGAGCTATCAAAACCACGATTCATACAATGACACCGAACAATAACACCGCGTGTCCATAGTGTCACTCTATGGACAAATCTGTGTCATTCTATTGACAAACTTGTGTCATTATATGGGCAACCATTGATAACACCGAAGTGCCCATAGTGTCATTGTATTGTCAAACCCGTGTCATTCTATTGACAACCTCGTGTCATTCTATGGCAACCCCAACCACAACCACAACCACAACCACAACCACAACCACAACCACAACCACACAATACACAAGAGTGTCCTTCCAATGACACCGACTGCCCATACAATGAGTGTCCATACAACGACACAAGAATGTCCATACAATGACACCGATTATCCATACAATAACACCGATTATCCATAGAATGACAAATAGTGTCCATAGGATGACAGTCATGACACATCCACAATATATACAATGACATCGTACACGAACACCGAGTGTCCATAGTGTCATTCTACGGACAAATCTATGTCATTCTATGGACAACTGTCTGTCATTCTATGCACATACTGTGTTATTCTATGAATAACCACAACCACCACCAACACCAACACCACAACCACCGCCACCACAACGGCGCCGCCGCCACAAATATCAACAGCAACAACAACAATCGCAAAAACACACAAATAACAACCGAAATAACAAAAATAACAAAATGTGAATAATATACATAGATCGGCGACGACGTCGAGAACCGCGATCGGCGACGACGACGAGAAACGCGACTGGCGACGGCGGCGAGAATTGCGACCGACGTCAATACAAATGAACACAAGAAAAATCACACAAAAAATTAATTTAATCACGTCGTAGGTGCGATCGGGAATCTCACCGCCGTTGTCGCCGGCATCGCACATTCAAGCACCAATTAAAATCACAATCCGTAAACCCTAAATCGAACATGAAATGAACCAAATTAAGCATGAAAATACTGTTAAACCACTAAATCGAACGCGATTGTTCAAATCTGTTACCGGAGAGAGAACGCGGCGGCGATGAGGAAAGACGCGATGGCGGCGGCGAGCAGCGAAACTGACGCTGATGGTGACAATCGAAAGGCGATGACGAGGTGCGAGAGTGTGACGCTGAGAAGAAAATATTGATTGGGGAGAGAGAGAAGCTGCGATGGTGGCAGCGGCTAAAGATTAGCAGATAGATCGGCGGAGAGGAGAGAGAAAATGTCGGAGGGAGAGAGACTTGGAGGTGAGAGAAACAAAGAATCGCAATTGCTGAGAAATGAGGGAACCGATTCCCTTCGTTTTTCTTTTTAGAGGTGAAGACAGGTGGATCAATCTGGCGCGTCAAAATTACATGATCGGACGGCTGTAATTGGGTGCGCAGTACTCACCTAAGAATGAGTACTCTTATGATCCTCACTATATATATATATATATATATATATATATATATATATATGAGAAGTGATAATTTTGTGAGAAGTGAGAAGTAATCTCAACCATTGATTTCGCATAACTGCAGTAAGTAAACTGCATAACTCCAGTTGTAACTCTACTAACTAAATTGTGTAACTCCGGTGAGCTAACTTCACAAATTAAATTTTATAACTCCAGTATTATTACTAACTCCACCAAATTCAACGAAAATTCATGAACTCTAACGTAACTCCACTAACTAAAACACGTAACTCTAGCTTAATTTCCTTTAATAAAACACGTAACTCTAAATCACGTAACTCCGATTTAACTCCATCAATTAAAACACATAACTCCAACTTAATTTCATCAAATAAAACACGTAACCCTAATAACTCCACTACCTAAATCACGTAACTCCGACTTAACTCCGACTTAACTCCATCAATTAAAACACGTAACTCCAACTTAATTTCATCAAATAAAACACGTAACTCTAATAACTCCACTACCTAAATCACGTAACTCCGACTTAACTCCATTAACTAAAACACGTAACTCCACTAACTAAAACACGTAACTCCACTTAACTCCACTAACTAAAACACGTAACTCCAACTTAATTTCATCAAATAAAACACGTAACTCTAATAACTCCACTACCTAAATCACGTAACTCCGACTTAACTCCATTAATTAAAACACGTAACTCCACCAACTAAAACGCGTAACTCAACTTACCTCCAATAATTAAAAACACGTAACTCCAAATAATAAAAATACGTACTCCAAAAAAAAATGAAAATGACAAAAAAAAAAAAAAAAAAAAAACAATCTTCTACCATTTTCTCTCTCCTCCCACACCACCCAACCCCAACCTTACCCCCGCTACTGCTCTGCCCCAACCCCGCCCTAACCTACTCCGGCCATGACTCAGTCGTCGGCAGACCAAGGCACGACCTCCAACCGCCGACTCCACCATCTCCGCCCTCTTGTTTCCCCTCTTTCCTCGCATTATCACCATTTCAATTCAACTAACCACGGCGAAAACGAGAGGCAATGTCGAAGTTGTGTAGATCGACGACGGCGAGCAACAGCGGCGGACGGCGAGGGTTTAGAATGCCGGCGCAGATGGACGTCGGTGGCCAAATTTAACAAAAATGTGGTCAAAAAATGTGAAAGAGAAGCGTGTTTTGCGGCGAAATGATGCACGTCAGAGGCCGTTATTGATCGGCGAAGACACGATTGGGAGTAGGTGCGGAAATTAGAGAGGATTCCGGCGATGGTGACGATCAACGGCGGCGTTCGGCGGCGGCTGCGAAATCTGGAAAAAACGAAAACGAAAAGAGTGAAGAAGAAGACGGTTTTCGCGGCCAAACGATGCTCGACGGAGGAGCCTCGTGTGCGACGAGGACTCGCGGTAGTCCGACGAGTCTTCCAGTGGTGTCGTAACCGGAGATGGTTGTTTCCGGTGCACGCAGCGGTGGTGGTGGGCGGCGCGGGGGTAGGCCCGTGGGGAGAGAAGAGAGGAAACGGGAGGAGAGAGAAAATAATGTGAGATTTGGGGGTTTGGGTGTATTTTTAGTTTTAATTTTCTTTTATTTCTGTTTTTAATGTGGGTCATTAAATCAAGTGAGATGGATGGGTGAGATTACTTCTTACTTCTCACGAAATTAATACTTATATATATATATATATATATATATATATATATATATATATATATATATATATATATATATATGATGTTGTTCCTATAAGAAGTAGTCCTTAGGTAAGTAGTAAGAAGTCATCTCATCCATTCACACAACTTAAATCTAATGGCTCATATCAAATATATTAAAACAAAAGAAAATTAAAATAAATATCAACCCAAACCCAATATCACTCACATATTTCTCTCTCCTCTCCTTCTCTTTTCTCTCTCTCCTTTCCCACCTCCCCTGCCGCCGCCCAGTTGTACACCGACAACCACCACCGCCGACACCAACCACCACCACGATCCAACCGGCCACCACCACCATATCTGCCTTCCTGACGCCAGCCCATCGGTGACGTTCTCTCCTCCCGTCAATACTTCACACCCCAATCCACCCATTTTCTCTCTTTAAACTCATCTCCAACCGCCGGCCACCTGCACATACCACCACCTCGATCCAATCGACCACCACCACCATGCTCGCCGTCGTTCCGCCAGTTCACCGGTGGTGTTACTTCCCACCGTCGAGCACGCCGTAGCCCCAATCGACCCATTCTCTCTCTTCAAACTTCTCTTCAACCACCCCGATTTCCGCCCACTCCGATGCTTCGACGTCCCTCACACATGTCGACTCCTTTTCCCCCTCGTTCGCCGCCCATATACGGACGCTCGCTGCCCCTCCTGCCATAGTTTCCACCTCTCCCAGATTTTGGACGTGGGAAATGGGGGATGAGAAAGATGCGACGTCATCGCGGAGAGGTGGAAGCATTGTCGCGTGAGAGCGGCGGTCAAGGTGGCCGGGACTGGGCCGTCAGTGGTGGTGGTCGGGGATGATCGATGGCGGAGCTGGGGTGGTCGGGTAGGTGGGAGGGGGGAGGGTTGGGGGAGGAGAGAGAATAGGGAAGTGGGAGGGTCTTGTTTAATTAGAATTGCATTTTGATTAATTAAAAGTGCATTTTGTTTAATTAAAGTGCATTTTGCTAAATTAGAATTGCATTTTATAGAACTAAAACAAAAAAGTGCAATTTATTAAATTAGGAGTGCATTTAACAAGAATAAGTATATGTTGTTATATTAGAAGTGCATTTTGTAAAATTGAAAATGCATTTTATAACAATAAGTGTGTTTTGTTAAATTAAAAATGCATTTTATAGGACCAAGTGCATTTTGTTTGATTAGAAGTGCATTTTATAAAACCAACACAACAAAGTGCATTTAGTTAAATTACAAGTGCATTTTATAAAAATAAGTGCATCTTGTTAAATTCGAAGTGCATTTTGTTAAATTGAAATGCATTTTATAAAACTAAGTGCATCTTGTTAAATTAGAAGTCATTTTATAAAATTAAAACGACAAAGTCATTTTGTTAAATGAGAAGTGTATTTTATAAAAATAAGTGCATTTTGTTAAATTACAAGTGCATTTTGTTAAATTAGAAGTGCATTTTATAAGAATAAGTGCATTTTATTAAATTTGAAATGCATTTTATAAGAATAAGTGCATTTTGTTAAATTAAAGTTCATTTTATAAGAATAATTGCATTTTGTTAAATTAGAAGTGCATTTTATAAGAATAAGTGCATTTTGTTATATTATAAGTGCATTTTATAAGAATAAGTGCATTTTGTTAAATTAAAGTGCATTTTATTAAATTTGAAATGCGTTTTATAAGAAAAGTGCAATTTATTAAATTTAAAGTGCGTTTTATAAGAAAAGTGTATTTTGTTAAATTTTGAAGCGCATTTGATAAGAAAAGTGCATTTTGTTGAATTAGAAATGGATTTTCTAATAATAAGTGTATTTTGTTAAATTAGAAGTACATTTTGTAATAATAACATTTTATAAGAATAAAAGTGTTTTTTTGGTTGAATTAAAAGCACATTTTATAAGAATAAATGTCTTTTGTTTAGATGTGTTATTAGTTTTGTTGGTTTCAATCTCAGATATTGATAATACTATTAAGTACTTCTTACCTTCCTACCTTCCGCCAAGCCCAGCCCCTCCTCTACCTGCACCTTCGTTGCCAGCAACTCCTTCAGCCACCGCGGCCGAGCCATGCTCCGTCCTACAACCCTCGACGCCACCATCCCCCTCATTTCCCCCCTCTCCTCTCATCTCATCACTCGATCGACTTTACACCACCACGGCAAAAGTCAGCGACGGCGAGCTCTGGCGGCGGGAATCAGTGTGAAAAGGTGAGAGCATATTGGAAAGGCGACGCCACCATCTCCGCGCATGCATTTCCCCCTCTCTTCTCACCTCTCACTTCTTTCATTTGCTCTAGACACCGCAAATTGAGAGGTGGTGCCGCCAATAGAAGCGGCGTCGTCGACGGAGGCCATAAAAGGCGACGATAGATGGCGGAGGTCAAAGGCGGTGGCCAGATCTGGAAAAACGAGCGCGAAAAAAAAGAAAGAGAAGGTGTATTTCGGAGCCATACGATGCTCGACGGAGGACGCTATCGGCCGCCGAAGGCTCGCGTGGGGGTTTTGGTGTATATTTAGTTTTAATTTTCTTTTATTTCTGTTTTTAATGTGTGTCATTAGATTAAGTGAGATGAATGGTTGAGATTACTTCTCACTTCTCACGAAATTAATACTTCTCATTTGATAGATTTCCTATATATATATATATATATATATATATATATATATATATATATATATATATATATATATATATAGGGGCACGATCCGTTAGGAAGTTATATATTGGTAGGAAGGTAAGAAGTACTTATATAGTATTATCAATATCTGAGATTGAAACCAACAAAACTAATAACACATCTAAACAAAAGGCGTTTATTCTTATAAAATGTGCTTTTAATTCAACAAAAAAACATTTTTATTCTTATAAAATTTTATTATGCACTTCTAATTTAACAAAATACACTTATTCTTAGAAAATCCATTTCTAATTTAACAAAATGCACTTTTCTTATCAAATGCACTTCAAAATTTAACAAAATACACTTTTCTTATAAAACGCACTTCAAATTTAACAAAATGCACTTTGTCGTTTTAGTTTTATAAAATGCACTTCTAATTTAACAAAATGCACTTGGTCTTATAAAATGCACTTCTAATTTAACAAAATGCACTTATTTTTATAAAATGCACTTCTAATTTAACAAAATGCACTTTGTCGTTTTAGTTTTATAAAATGCACTTCTAATCAAACAAAATGCATTTGGTCTTATAAAATGCACTTTTAATTTAATAAAATAGACTTGGTCTTATAAAATGCACTTTTAATTTAATAAAATAGACTTGGTCTTATAAAATGCATTTTCAATTTAACAAAATAAACAAAACGCACTTGGTCTTATAAAATGCACTTTCAATTTAACAAAATAAACAAAACGCACTTGGTCTTATCAAATGCACTTTCAATTTAACAAAATCTATTTTAAATAAATTTCACTTGAAATTATAAGAAATGCATTTTGAATAAAATGCACTTGGAATTAAAATAAAAAAGGATTTTTGGATAAAATGCACTTGAATTAAAATAAAATGCACTTACTAATTAAATGCACTTATTTTCTCTCTCCTCCTCCCATCCCCCTCCTAAAACCCGACCACCACCCAAACCACCCCACCCCAGCCGCCACCATAACCAAGGCCAGCTCCGACGACACCAGTCCACTCCACCGATGCCGGCGAGTCTTCGGCGACCATCCACGGTCGTCTTCCAGTAACACCACGCCGTAGAAATCGACTTCTCTCTCCCATTTTTCGCGCTCTTTTTCGTCATATCCGGCCGCCTGATTGCGCTTCGCCGTCCAACTGCACCGTCGACTGTCTCCTCTCACCTAGTCGCATCTATTGCCCTCCCAACCAGACCGGCCACCGCCGTTCATCGCTCGCCCGCCCCTCATTTCAATTTCTCCTCACCTTTCACTCTTTTTTTTCTCCAAACGACGGCGAAAACACGAGGAGATGATGAGAATAGGGGCGGAAATCAAAGACGATGTCGGCGGTGGTGTAGATCGACGGAGGAAAGGAGCGGCGGCGCCGAATATGAAGAAAACGCGTGAGAAAATAGGGGAGAAGAAGGAGGTTTTCGCGGCGGTATGGTGGTCGCAGAAGGCCGGTGATAATGGAAGAGGAGTCGCCGGATTAGGTGGAGTCGGCCGCTTCCGTCATCTTCGGCGGTGGTGGTTGTTGGTGTGTGGTCGGCGGCGGCTGTGTAGTGGCAGGGGAGGTGGGAGAGGAGAGAGAGAAGAGGGAAGGAGAGGAGAGAGAAAATGTGAGTGACATTGAGTGTGAGATGATTTAATTTTAATTTTTCTTTTTGTTTTAATATTTAATATGAACCATTAGATTTAAGTTGGGTGGATGGATGAGATAACTTCTTATTTCTCACCATAAGAACACTTCTTATGGGAACAACTCCCTATATATATATATATATGTACCCTCCTACCCACTATAATTTCCCCCTTTTGAAAACTGTTTTTGAGTAGCTATGTTCGCAACTACTTTTAGACCAAATAAATTGTTCACTTGTTAAAAAAATTAGTACATATTCTATTCTGCAGTGCATTCTACCAAACCCATTTGATTTTAAGGTAAACGGGTATTTCATTTGGTCTAGAAGTAGCTCCGAACATGGCTACTCAAAAACAGTTTTCGAAAGGGGGAAATTATAGTGGGTAGGAGTAGTATATATATATATATATATATATATATATATATATATATATATATATATATATATATATATATATAAAAGTAAGTTTAAGCGGTGTGGTGAAGACACTTGGCGAGTTTTTATTGGTCATAAACTTGCACATTTGTACATTGTATTTCAACCCTTACTAATATTGGCTAGGTTCATCATTCTTTCGATTTCGACAACATTTTAATAAGGGGCCGGGTGTCTTGGTGAAGAAGCTAATGAACGGAGATATATTGCGATACGTTCGATCATCACCAATTGCTCTTGTTAATACAATGGTTAATTCACAATTATTTATAAAATTAATTATTCTATCATGACCGAATTGGGATAGATCGAGGATCTGCAATGATTACTTATGTCCGATTGTCCGGAAGAAGCCATTAATGGCGGTATAGTTGCATTTTTGCTGATGATGTTCATTTCATTCATAAATAATTGAGTTATACATTGTCACAAATTATAGTAATCATGTAAGGCTAATCTAGGCAGAAGATTGCTCCACAGATGAAGCAAACCAATAACTCAAACGATGTTAGTTAAGTTCTTGAACCATTAAAAATTTTAGACAAGCCATTAATCAGGAGGATTCTACAGCATATGCATGGTAGCCGTAGAGAGGGAAACGGGGAAGGGGAAACCTAAGTCTACAACACCAATTCACCAAAATTCCAAACATTTACTTAGTATAACAATATTTTATAATATTAATATTAGATATTCTATCTATATTTTAATTTAGGAAAATAACAAATTTTATTAAAATATTAATTTCTTATGGTGATTACCACTAGCGGTAATGACCATAGAATTTTCGATGAGCCCTATGGGTACTATCTTAAAATATAATCCATGGAAATGATAATATAATCCGAATGAATTAAAATTGAGTGGGGATCCCATGTAATTCATATGTTGTAAAGTTGGTAGAGTTTTACCAAAACGGGTAATAAGACAAAATAAAGAGGATCTCAAAAGCACAAATAAATTAACATATATATTTATGCTTACTTTTTTTGGTAAACTCTACCACATAAAGATTATTTTCAACTCCACTGGATTTAAATACATTAAAATTATCCTAAAAGATATCAATTTATGCCCATGCAATATTTCAACCTCTCATATACTGGATAAATAAAAAAGTTCCCATAATAAATATTGTAAAATAGATAGCTTGGGAAAAGATTCAATTTCCTACGACAATAATCCTTTTTTTAAGGTTATAAAATATTATGAACAATGTATTGGAATTTCCCGGATTTAAGGCAATAAAACCTCAACAATATATTGCAATTTGTTAAGATTTTGATATTATTCACGAAATAGAATATTCCCTAATAAAAAAATACTAACAGAATTCTCCCCATGAAAACGGTGCTAAACAGTGTAGCATAAATTAGTGATATAATTTGTTAAAGATATTATTAGTCAATTGAAAAGAAAAGATTAAAAAAACAGCAACTAATTAAAATCATTTCCGTATAAAATCATATGAAATCTTTTAATTTACAGAAATTATAGGGGATAGATATTCGTAAATAAAGTACAAAATAATCCCACCTCACGTTTACTAATTAGATATCCTATAATATAGTTTAACTTAGAGATCAACGGGTACGGTAGATTAGACCCAAAATTATGTGTATCTAATTGAGTTCGGGTTAATACTGATCGTGGGTATATAAAGCGGGTTCATACCTAAGAAATTGGATCACTGTACATAATAGCGGGCCATGACCCAAAAATATGTGTTTCCAAATAGGGTCAGGTTTTAGCCATGAAACCCAGGAAGGGTTAATTTTATAACTCAAATACGGGTGAATGGGTTAGGTAAATTTAAACCAAAAGTATGTGTATCAAAAGAGGTTCAAGTTAATATAGTTTACGGATCATAAAAAAACGGATTCAAAACCCAAAGATAATAGGGTCATAACCCATATAGCGGGTTACGGGCCATAAAAGCAGGTTCATGGACTAAAAAGCAAAAGATTTTTTACATGTCTAAGGTCATGTCTCCTATTTTCTTACGGTACAATACCAATTTTCATTCTTAAATTTTGTACACATCGTCGATATAGAAATAATATCATATTGACAGCCCGTGCAATTTTCGTAGGCCTTAATCTAACTTTGTCTTACTTATTATATATGGGTCTAATCGGGAAACAGGTCGGGTCAAGTTAGACAATATATGGGGGTAAAATTGATATGACACTATGGAGGTCATGTACGGGTCTCAAAGGAGTGGTTTAATGATAAATAAAGATCAGGGTCGAATTGGATTGAGAAATTAAATCAGGTTTATTAAGCTTTCAATTAAGGGGTCTAATTATGTTCAAACTAATTTGTTTTTAGCATACGCATTTATTAATTTGGCAACCCAAATAATATTATCACATTCGCATTATCATTTTATGGTGGTGTTGTACTTTATTGTTTAACTAGTTTGATGGCCCGTGCAATGTCCGGGCTACTTATGTCTAAATGTTAAAATTATGTAAACGAAATTTTTATCTAAAACCTAAAATCTCATTTCAAACACCCGTGGGATATTTGTAATGTAATTAGATGAAAAGTCACCTTTAAAAACCTAAAATAATGTTTCGAACACCCGTGAGATTTTTTAAATGTAATTAGATGGAAAGTTTTATTTCAAAATCTAAAATCCCGTTTCGAACACCCGTGGGACATTTGTCATGTAATTAGATAGAAAATTACCTTTCAAAATCTAAAATCTCATTTCGAACACCCGTGGGATATTCGTAATGTAATTACATGAAAAATTACCTTTCAAAACCTAAAATCTCATTTCGAACAACCGTGAGATATTTGTAATGTAATTAGAGAAAAAGTCACCTTTCAAAAGTCAAAGTCCCATTTTGAAACACCCGTGGAATATTGATCAACTTGCCATAAATCAAGTAATTATTACTATATATTACATAACTATTTTCCATAAATCAAGTGATTAATAATGTTGTTTTATTAGAATAATATTACCATATAGTATATACTTTTTTTTTTAGCAAAATATAGTATATACTTACCATATCCTATCTTGGATAAACTTTATTTACAATATAATAATATTATTATATGCCACGTGTCAGCGTGAGAATTGAGCGGGTTCAGGATTACATATATATATTAGATTTTTAATTTTATATCTATCCTTTTACGGTTAAAGGACCAAATATACAAAATATTTAGTTTTCCTTAGACCCTCAAAAAAATATTTGGCTTTTCTTAAAACGATCACTAGTAACATATTTATCAGTTAAAGGACCAAAAATACGTAATATCTATTTTATTGTTTTATAATTGGTTTGTACACACCGTAAGAACGACAGCCCGTGCAATTTTGCAAGGGTATTAAATTAGTATATAAATACAATAGCGGTAGATTTCTTGGCATTTTGGACTGTCCACATCAGCTGTGACATCATCAGCTGTGACATCAGCAACACGTCACAGCTGACGTCAACACTCCACAATTTAGGCAATAAAATCTACAGAATAAATGGTTTCCGTAAATAAATAAATCTACCGGATTTATAATTCTATTAAATCTAACTACAAACAGAAAAGATGTTGAAATGTTTGTATTCACACCCATAAGAATCTACGTAATAAAGGAAAACACAATTAATTGACTGTATTCGCAGTATTAAATAGAAAAATTATATTAAATATATTTCTAATGAAATTGCATTTCCTACAATATCTCCGTATGATATTATACAGAATCGTAAAAAATTTGTTCTCGATATTTGATAGTCTCTAATAAACGATTACCATTTCGGTAATATAATATACTCCAACCCGTCATACACTGGATAAATCAAATAATTTTCATATTAAATAATATACCATCCGTTTTTTTAAGAAAGACATACAATTGACGAAATTCCTTGCAATCAATCATATATATCATTCCGCAATTACGGTCTACATTTAGGAAAAGATTCTAGGGTTTATAGCAATTTCACACTTCACCCTACCAATATAAAAGGACAACAACACACTATTTCCATAGTAGCAAAAGATTGTAACATCCTTATTATTATTGTTCTTCTCTCATGCACTCTCTACCTAACTGATCCTTTAAGGACATACCTTATTTTTTTTTTAATATTTTTTTATTTGATTTTAGCCTAATTTTAGCCATCTGTAACTTTGTAATCAGATTAGTTGAAGGTCGTTGTTTTCTCTGTATCATTTGATCAATGAAAATTACTTCTATGTATTTGTATTCAATCTACTTCAGTTATAACTTATATTGTTTAATCGTGCGTATTCCTATTTCTACGAACTTTTCATGTTCATTAATTTAACACTACATGTTCATCACAAAATCGATGGTCATCAATTCCAAATTTAATGTTCATTGAAATTTAAATGTTGATTTAAAATCTAATGTTCATCAATTAAATTAGATTTATCAATTACTTAGGGCCTGCTTAGTATCGTTTCTGTTTTCAGTTTTCAGTTTTTTTTTTTTTTTTTTTTTTTTAAACCAAAGTCCCATTTTTAAAAACCAGAAAAAGTGGTTTTCAGTGTTCAGTTGTCAGTTTTCATTTTCAGTATGTCTATTATAGCAACATACAATTAAAATTTATCTTTGCAACTTATTTAACTAAATTTTTTACACAAAAAAAAAACAAAAACTGAAAACGACAGTGATACCGAACGGGCCCTTATATGCTAATTACTTGATTGCTTAATGTTCATAAAAAATAGTGAAGACGTCATCACCAGCAACCACCTCATGCCACGTCAAACCTAACGTCATCATCCATTATTTAAATTAGAAATCATACCACAATAAAAGAAATGAAAATATTACACACCTTAAATCAAAATATTCCAACCTGTCATACAGGGGATAAATAAAAAAAGTCCCTGAATAAATTCTATGAAACCGCAAATTTAGGAAAAAGATAAAATTGTCGAGGGATATTGCAATCAATCATATATTCTTTCCTGAATAAATGGGGTACAGTAAACCACATACTCCCTCCGGTCCAGATTAAACTTCCCATTCTCTTTTTTAAGGTTTTGACTTTGTTTTTCCCATTTCCAAAATATTAGGTTTTTTGTCGAGTGAATAATTATGGAGGCAAGATAAAGATGTTGGTTATAACTAGCTTTTAAATTTATTTGCTAAATGAATTATTAAGAATTATTTATTAACTTTCCTTTGGAGGTGTGCAAAAGGGAGCGGGAAGTTTAATCTAGACCGGAGGGAGTATATCTTAATATTTCGCCAATCTAGCTAGAAAAGGAAATATATTTCACACTCATAACAGAATAATATACCGACAAATTCTGTTTTCAAACCTAACATTTTCCATGTTAGCTTATATGGTATTATACAGAATTTTCAAAAATCCATTTTTCCATATATATCTATTTCTAATAGACGACTGTTATAAGTGGCATATCAGGATATTTGAACCTCATACACTGGATAAATCAAACAATTTCCAAAATAAATATTATAAAATCGCAAATTTTAGAAAAATTACAATTGACTAGTTGTTTTAGTACTAATCATATGTTGTTTTCGGCAATAATGGGCTAAATTAATCTTCGTATACCCTAATATTTGTTGCTCCGGAGTCAAGACTACTATAAATGTAGACCCTAATGTTCCTAATCGAAGGGGTATACATATGTAAGGTTTTAAATAATTATGTAAACAATAATTAAAGTAAAATTAGATCTTGAGTTATTATGTGAACTTTACATACTTCTAATTTATTTATGAGCTTAATACGACTGTTGTGTTAATTACAGGTCGTCTCAGTAAGGGTTTGATTTAGTTTGAGATCAGATAAGGGTGATTTGTGTTAATTACGGGTCAAATTTGACCAACGGGTCGGATCGAGTTTGAGGAAAAAGTGGGTCAGTACGGGTCACAGGTAAAAACAAAAATAAAAACGTGTTCAAAACTCAGGAAAGCAGGCGAACTCAAATACGATCCAATTTTGTGAGTTTAACTCCGTTAGTCTGACTTATTTCTATCTTTTAATATGCATCTATTAGTTTGGAAAATGTTAAAAATAGTATCATCATATCTTAGCGTAAGAATAAAAATAGTGTTATTATCATTTTTATAAAACACTACATTTTTTTTTTAATTTTTTACAACACATAAATTTCTATATTACCATCAATTAAAAGAATTTGTCTTATATAAACTTTTTTATTTTGACGTTTGTATTGATCGTATACTTAAGCAGCCCGTGCAATTTTGCACGGGTCAATAAACTAGTATTAATTAATAGGCAAAACATTTAGTGTAAATTTTTGCGTCCACATCATCGATGATGTCATTGCCACCTCATCACCTGCCACATAAAGTTCTGAAAAATGAGGCTATGAAGGTTTGAGCCTGTAACCTCAAAGTTATATTATAACAGTTCAACCACTAAGGCAATTGGTTTTGTTGATTCTTTTATTTACAAAATTATATATAAAGGACATTAATCCCTAATATTTCGTCCAAATTAAAAAACAAAGATTTCGGTCAATAATTGTAATACCATATATTCTACATTTAGTTATCTGGAAACAAAATTTGATAATCTCTTCAATTTTGACCGAAATTGCAACATATATAATTAGCATATATTCAATTAATATCAAATTAGCCTGGAATAAGGCAATGATGTGTAAATGGCTTTGGAGACTGACTTCAAAGAAGGAGGGTCTATGGGAGAAATGGGTATATGCTTACAAGGTCAAGAACTCCCCAATTGAAAGTTGCACAACTATTATTGCAGACTCTGAAAACTAGAGAGGCATTATCAGCCTAAAAAATGAGCTGGTTTCCAATCTGGATGATGAGACTACCTTGGAGAGGCTGCTTTCAAAATGGAGTAGGAATGGCAAGTTCAGGGCTGCAGCTGCATATGAACATTTCAGAGCTAACTACACTGAAGTAATATGCCATGAAATTGTTTGGGCAGGTGTTAATCTACCAAAGCACAGTTCCATTGCTGCTTTGGCATTGCAGAAGAAGTTGCCTACTGTGGACAATATGATTAGAAGAGGTGTGATTATGATTAATAGATGCTCCCTATGCAAGAGGGCATCTGAAACTCATAGGCATATCTTCTTCAATTGTGAGTACGCAACTCATATCTGGAGTGCAATAAGGGCTTAGATAGGCATGAATCAAGGCTGCAGCAGTGTTAAGGACATCATCAACTGGTATAGAAGAAGATCAAATAAGAAACATTGGAAGTACAAATGGGCTATTTGTAGTTTAACCACTGCAATTTATCTCATATGGCAAGAGCGGAATTACAGGATTTTTAATGAAGATGAGCACTCAACTGAGTGGATGATCAGGCAGATTAAGTTTATAGTTAGTGCAAGGCTTTATTACTGGTGCAACAATTGTAATCTAGAGGAAGTAGTTGGATGGTACGAATAGCTGATTTCATATGTGTAGCTACTTATTGGTGCCTTTTTTGTAACTTGTTCTCTTTTTTCTCCCCTTGTGGATGAATAAAAGAACTAAACCTTCTACAAAAAAAAAAAAAAAAAAAAAAAAAAAAAAAAAAAAAAAAAAAAAATTAATATCAAATTAGAGAATAATCATTTATTTTGTGGAACAAAAAGTTAGAGAATAATCTCTAGGTCTTATATTAAGGGTCAAGTTGGGTCTAAGGGTCGTGTAAGATCTGACAAGCGTAGAACAGATAACTACAACTAAACATACGAGAGTTAATTGCGGTCATGTGTAATAAAAGGTGGCTTCATGGCGCATAAAGCGCGCCAAATAAATAGAAATAAAGACATGGAAGTGAAAACGGGTGTGAGTGATGTAAAACTTACTCTAATTTTTATGTGTTTTTGAGTTTGTAACGCAGCGGAATTAAAACAGAAAATAAAGGATATGAATTAGTCTAGAATCCTCGCAAGAATGCTCGACTAAGACTAATTTGTACTAAGATCACAAAGAAACAAGCACAAACAAACGGCAAGCACCAAGATCACATAGAAACAAGGTACAAACCAAAAGAATACCTCGCAAGGCCAAGATTTTGAAGGAAACTCCCTTCGACTCTTTGATATTAATGCTCAAACTTATATGAAAAACAATACAATAAGACTCTCTATTTATACTACTCTTAAGACTCCTAAACTTACCTAAAGTCAAGTTAAGAACCAGTTTTAGGTCTTCCCTTAAACCAACTTCAAGCTTATTACTGAAACTTTCCTAAACTCTTCTATAACAACTTGGAAACCTTCTAAGGCTCCTTTATTCCACAAAATACTGTAAATAAGACACTTTCCTAAACTTAAACAAAGACACAAATAAGAATAAGTATTATATCTACTAAGAACTTCCTTGGACGTGCATGGCTTGGGGAATATAGCAGTTTCGGCCATTCTCGTGTACCCGCGTAGAAACTGGACAGCTCAACTTAAAACAAGCATATCTCCTTCGTTACTTAACCATTTAAGGCATATGACCACTTTTCGGAAAGTTTAGATCATGAACTTTCTTATACAATTGATTGTTCTTCGAAATATTGAGTACTTCAGAAGATATTGAGACTGGAAGGTGACGTGATAGTCTTGAACTTCCACTATAAGCTTTGACCCATAGCTCCCATGTATCAGTGAGTTAATATGGGTCATGCGTCATAAAAAGCGGGTTCATGACATATAATGGCGTCAGATAGTCAGATACAACTAAATTAGTTTTTACGAGCATCAAAACGGATACGAGTCAGTACCAATCATGTGTAATAAAAAGTGGGTTCATGACCCATAAAAGCGAGGCATATTGATAAAACTAAACATATGAGAGTTCAAACGGGTGCGAGTCAATACGGGTAATGTGTCATAAAAAAATTAGGCTCATGACACACAAAAGCGCGATAAATAAATAAAAATAAACATATGCGAGTCAGAAAGGGTGTGAAAGTCAATATGGGTCATGCGTCATAACAAGCGGGTTCATGACATAAAATGGTGTCAGATAATCAGATACAACTAAATTAGTTTTTTTACGAGCATAAAAATAGATGCGAGTCAGTACCAATCATCTGTAATAAAAAGTGGGTTCATGACCCATAAAAGCTCTTGATTTTACTCAGTAACTAACAGAGTTCGTAACAGTGTGAATGCTCTAGAATTTACTCGGTAAATAACATAGTTCGTAATCATGATTTGATAATTGATCCGTCTTTTAAAACTAATGTAAGGACAAATACGGTCGATGTGAATATAATTTGATTTACTAACAGTCATAACGAATAAGCACAATTGACATGTTCTGTTCCATTCAAAGAAAGTTGCACCGTAATTTATATTCCTTATATTAAATTTAAACAAAGTAAATCATATTATATTAATTTACACCTATAAAATTTAGTTTAATTTGAATAAAAAAAAAAAGTGTAATGTAATCGGGCCGCCCGTGCAATTTTGCACGGGTAAAAAGCTAGTTGTTTCAGAAATACTCAAGTATTTTGATTACAAGCTCATCAATTTTTGTGTTAAATTTTCTATACAAGGTGCTACAAATCAGTTTCGATATTGAAAATGCTCCCTTAGATTTGTCCAATACTCAGTCAATTTACACCTTTGCTTATTAGATTTTATTATATACATTGAACTTTACTAATAATAGATAAATGCTCGTTAATGTTTACTATATGCAGGTAAAAAAAATTACACTAACGCAATGACACATGATTGAAAGGGAAAGAAGGTCGAAGAGTAACAATAACGAGCTTCAGGGCTTCTCAAATTTATCACATCATTGTTAATTTTGCACACATGCTTGTTAATTTACATGTAATGTTCATTAGTTTTAAAAATTTGCTCTTTTTTTTTTTGTTTGGAATGCTTATTAAGTTTACATGCACAGATTGTAAAGGCTAAAATGCTCACTATTATTTTATAAATACTCGATGGTTTCCATTACAAGCTTGTTACTTTCCGTGTGAGGAATTCAATATCACATATCAATCTAATACTCATTAAGATGTGTACAATGCTCACTAATTGTACATGTACTCGTATTTTGGCCCGTGCAAATGCACGGGAATTAAAATGTTTATATCAACCATGTAACATGTTATTACTTTGAATATATTGGAAAAAAAAAAGTTATTTTAAGGATCGTATACCCTAATATTGACAAACATAAAGAAAATTTGTTGTGATTATAACATACTCCGTATATGATAGTTGAAAGTAACAAACAAACATGTTTAAAACTAATTCAGAATTTAAAAGTTGATCGACTGTATAGAAAAAAAGTAGGTATCATGTAAATTTGAATATCACACAGAGGCTGCGTGGTTTCCAAATTAAATCGTAGTTGGAACCCTGCCCATCCAAAGCCCTGTCCTCCTTTGACTTACTTAAATTGCTCGACCCTCCAACCTAACTATCCCAAACTCCACCGCCACAATTACACACCGACTCTAGTACTTAACAATTCTTTTCACCATGATAACTATCTTAGTCGCCCCTCATCCTCTACACGCACCTCCAAAAAAAAACCATCATCCCATCATCAACATTATTATTACCCTACTCCTACCCCTTTCCTAACTAAGACTCTTACCAACCAATAATTGTTTTGGTTATACCCATCGCTATTGATCAAATGTTCAAGTTAACCACTCAATCTCCTGCGACTCCTTTACTTGACCTCCCTCGCTAACTGATACCCCTAGACCCATCAATTTTTCCAAGTGGCATCCCCTCTAATTTTTCACTCAAATTTTTGCACGTGAACTCGTCTACTTAACTCGTTTAATTGTAAAACTTTAATTTCTGTAACCTTATTTATTTCTAGACTCTAAATCCGTTAGTATATTATTAATTTCATAACTGAAATGAGTGGACTGATTTTGGTAGTCAATAAAAACATGTCAAATTGATGCATCACGCTAATATACAAATTACATTATGAAATCAAATTAGTCTCTTATTCTACATAACTCTGCTTATGAATGTAAAGAAAATAAACTTTTAATTCTATTATAATATATTTGTGTTTTTTAGTATAAAATTTCCTATGTCACGGTAACATTATCGATTTGGTGTTACCTTCACTGTTATGTGATGTTACCTACGTCGCGCGGTAAACGAATGAGATCATGTAGTGTTACGGTTACACCAAATATCTTCCGTTTTTGAGCTTGTTGGTTACGTGTAAATTTAACATCTTAATATTAAATTAAAAAAAAAAGCTTAAAAATTGATATGATTGCAGTGTTGTAGTCTTTAATCACTCCCAACTGAATCTAGGTTCGCACTTATCATTTTTTGTGAAGATGACCCACTCTAAGCCAACTTCTCCACCCGACCCCCTAAACCGATCGATTCCTATACCCCACCAGCCTAACCCTTGTCCACTTCTATAACCAACCTCATTTAAGGCCTTCTTCACTCCCTTACACGACCTTCATACCCAACATTACCCTATGCGATACCATCATCCTTTCTAAACATCGACCCAATCTTGGTTAGAAAAAAAGATAGCTACTAATATATTAATCCTTAGAAATTGAGTTGTCGTATTATTGGTATTCTGTTCTCATCCATGAGTATCGTGTTTTTCAGTTGAGAAAAGATATTGAATAAATTGCGCTTAGAAAAATAGATTAACTCAAATAAATATTTTGATCAGTTTCACATTTTGAAAACGTAACTTAGGTGAAATATAAGAAATTACCGTATCTTTTACATTAAAAAAAAAGAGATAATAAATGATTATCCATAATTAACGTTCTGCACATATTTGTAAAGATTTTTACCTCCCCATTTATGATTTAAAAAAGAGAATGTAGTATCAAGTGAGTTGTTGTGGCACAATGGTAGACTAATATTTACAAATACCAAGAGATCGTGGGTTCAAACCTTACGATTGTCTTGTCCCAAGAGATCGTGGGTTCAAACCTTACGATTGTCTTTTTGGTAGTCTGCTTGGTGCTAAATATTGACGGTCAACTTTGATGACATGACAACATTGCTTGTGAGATCGCCACATGGAAAATCGTGTTGACACGTGGCACGCTTATGTGGCGACGTTTCCTGTGAGCTCGCCATGTGGAAATCCGCATCGACACATGGCGATAAGGCATCGTGACATGTGTCAATGGGGACGTCTTTAGTAAAATATATATAGATGCTCATCATTTGACTCCATACACCATGATTTTTACTAGTAGTAGATAAATTTAGTTGTTTATTTTACCATATACATACGCAATGACAAGTCTTTTTATAAAAATAAGGTCTACAAACTACGAAACTTGACCTATAGATCAATTCAAGTATTCAACCTACATGATCACAGAATGTCAATTAAAATTGCACTTTATTGTAACATAAAAGATGACGATAATTTTAGATTTATTAGTTAGCCCTATGTGGACCAAATCATAGCAAATAACAAATACAAAAGAAAAAAAAAACTTAATCAATTTGTTATGAGCGGTTGAATAGGCAGAAGTTAGGGAAGTTTTTCTTTTTTTTTTTTAAATTAAAAAACACTAAAACCTTGAAAATAAAAAAAATAAAAAAGAATTGATGACATCAGCATGACATCACCTGGGGTACTACACCCGGGTGTATGATAGTATTTTTCGGTTGTTGAGTGTTGAATAGCCAATATAAAGTTAAGTGTCCATCGCCACTCTCCCAAGGAGAGTGACCATAGCATCCCCCCTCTTTATTAGTTTCAGTTATCCCTTTTTTTAAGGGAGTCAATAATGGGGTGCCAATGTGGACAAGAACGACAGCCATGTAGGACATTTTTTGCGGATCGAGCGAATGAAGTAGAGGTGGTTCATCTTTCGGTTTTAATTTTTACTAATTCTACAATAGCTACCAACTTATGGTAGCCATTGATAGGAAAAGAATCACATCCATTCATTGATCATGAATAAATATAGGCCATTGATAGGAAAAGAATCACATCCATTCATTGATCATGAATAAATATAGGCCATTGAATATATTTGACCATTGGAAAATAATTATTAAAAAAAAATCAGAAAACCAAAAAACCCTCCACCCCACCGGTCCACCCATGCCCAACCACAAAATTTAACCGGCAACCCAAAACCATCCCTTTATTTTCTCTCTCCTCACCCTTCTACCACCACTTAACCCACTTTTGCCAAACCGCCGGCAAGCCCCATTCCACCTCTATTCTATCGCCACCCTAGCCATCCTAACCACCGGGTTCCGACATCCATGCTACATCGTCCCTATAACCGCACATTTTTCTTACAACTCTCTCCTTACATTCAGGGTGACTTATAAAGTGGGGCAACGAGGATGAGGGGAGGCGGATGTAAGTTATATTCGGCTGCATGCACGAGCGGGGGGTGGTGGAGCTTTGATTCGCCAGAAATGAGACGAAAAGGAGTATAGAGAAAAAGGCTCGTGGAACCTTTCGTAAGTTGGGGCAGGGGATGTGATTACCACCGTGGGTTAGCCGGCGACGGGGCGAGTCTGGTGATGGTATATGTGGCTGGTAAAATAGTGATTGGTACAGGTGACGGCGGTGGTGGAGAGGTTGGTGCCTGGTGGTTAAGGAGGGAGGGGGCTGGAAGAAAAGGGATGGGAGAGAGAAAATGAAAGGGTGGTTTTATTATTTATTTTTACTTTATTATTTTAGATTTTAAAAATTAAATTAAAATAAAGAAAAATTAAGGGTTAATTCATGTGGTACCCTCGTGTTTTGCCGATTTGCACGTAGTACCCAATGTTTTGTAAATTTGTACAAAATACCCTCGAAATTTGACTATTTGCACACGATACCTTAAACTTAACCCTCCCATTGACACTGTCAACTTTTTTTTTTTTAAAAAGGTTAATTCACGCGGCACCCTCATGTTTTGCCGATTTGCACGTGGTACCCAGTGTTTTGCAATTTTGTACCAAATACCGTCAAGATTTGACTAATTTTACATGGCACCCTTACCTTTAAAATTCCGTTAACGCAATTAATTGGGAAAATGATTTTCTCCTTCATCACCATCTCTATCTTCCCCCCACCACTTTCATCATCACCATATTCATTCTTTTTCGCCACCGTCATCAACATCTTCATCATTTTCCACCGCCACCATCATTTCCACCCATAATAAATACCATAACCACCGTTTTTTCCTTCTTCATTGAAATCAACTTTTAAACGGCGTTAACGGAATTTTGAAGATAACGCTACCATGTAAAAAGAGTCAAATCTTGAGGATATTTGATACAAATTTGTAACACTGGATACCACGTGCAAATCGGCAAAACACGAGGGTACCACGTGAATTAACCATCCTTTTAAAAAAAAAAAAAGTTAACGGTGTTAATAGGAGGGTTAAATTTAAGGTTCCATGTGCAAACAGTCAAATATCGAGGGTATTTTGTACAAATTTGCAAAACAGTGGGTACCACGTGCAAATCGGCAAAACACGGGGGTACCACGTGAATTAACCCAAAAATTAACGTGGTACCCTCGAACTTTGACCGATTGCACATGGTACCGAACTTTGTAAGTTTGTGCACATGGTACCCCCGAACTTACTACTTTGTGCACATTGTACCCAAATAGTAATTTTCATTAGATTTTTCCGTTAAGTGACGATGTGTCAGTTAGTTGTTAGGTAATTAGTTGATTAAATTATAAAATTAATATTTTAATAACAAAACATAAGAAAAATTTAGGAAAATTAATTTTTTTTGTTTAAAAATATTTAAATTTTTTTTTAGTTTAAAAAAAAACAGATTTTCAAGAGGTACCATGTGCAAAATATTGTGATCTCAAGGATACCGCGTGCACAAAGTGACAACTTGAAGGGTATCATGTGCAAAAATTATGAATACTTTAAAAAAAATATTTTTTTGTTCATGAAATAATTTTTTGGATTTGTTTTTAAAAGTAAAATTTTTATTTTTTAATTGAAAATCAAATTATATAACTAGGGCCTGTTTGGTATCGTTTTCTGTTTTCAGTTTTCTGTTTTTTTGAAAACCAATGTCCCGTTTTTGAAAACAAGAAAAAGTGGTTTTCAGTTTTCAGTTGTCAGTTTTCATTTTCTATATTACTATTATACAACCAAACAATTTGAAATTAATTTTGTAACTTATTTAACTAAATTTTTTACGCAAAAAAACCAAAAACTGAAAACGACAGTGATACCGAACGGGCCCTTAATTAACAACTTTAATTAACCAATTTATCTAACAACTAACCAAGACATAATCATTTAACGGAATAATTTAACGGAAGTTACTATTAGGGTATCATGTGTACAAAGAAATAAGTTCAGGAGTACCATGTGCACAAACTTGGCAAGTTGGGTACCATGTGCAATCTGTCAAAGTTCGAGGGTACCACGTGAATTTTCCATTAAAATAATTTTTAGGTCAAACTTACAGTAGCTACCCAAGTTTAGTAGCCATTATAAAATCACTCTTTAATTATATTTGATTATTATCCAGGAAAAAAATAAGATGGTTCCAAAATTTGAGGAAAATGCAAAGCAGTTACCCATAAAAATCAAGAAATAAGTTAAGCCACGTACCGTTTTTACAACCAAAAAAAAAAAAAAAAAAAAAAAAAAAACTTGTGCTGGTTGATCGAACTCCAACTAAAAATTGATTTTCGTTCAATTTTCATACTAATATATTTTTAAGATTTTCTGGTTTTTCTTTCAAATCAATTTGATAGCATGTAATTTTTTATATCGATTTGGTAATTTCGCCCATCTTTTGTCGTGCAAATGAAAAACTTCAAGAAAACAAATACACCTTACGCCCTAATTTAAACAACAAATACAATACAAGAAAGCTCACAAACTTATTCCAATCAAAGTGGAACACTTTTATTGCAAAAGAATTCAATTGATGCTAAGCTCTCAGTGTATGGAAGAAGAGTAGGCTCCATACGCATAAAAGTATTCAAAAGCCAGGAACTAACCTCTTGTTTTAGTACCTTGGTGCTCAGATTGAGAGAGTAAATGTTCAAATAAATGTGTAGAAATACTTGTTCACCAATTAAACCAATTAGAGAGGCAGACTTATTACTTAACCGCTTTGCTGCCTCGGTCTTAAAATGCCGATGAGATTCATATACACCAAGCATACAGATGCTATGCTTAAGCACCCACGTCCCTCTCTCGTTATCTTCAAGCTTCCAAACACACAAGTTGTTGTCGGCACAACAGTAATGCAAATATCCTTCTATATCACCCAGGGTGAATTGACAATACGGTACCTTAGGACCTGGTAAGTTGATTGTTGTAGAACGCTCCTTTTCTATATCAAAGCTCAATATATGATGACCAGACATTAACCAGTAACACTTCGACCCAACAACAGAGTGTCGATCATTCAAAGGTGTGTACTCCGAATAGCAATAGGCTTCCTTGCTACAAGATCTCCAACGACCAATCCCCGACGTGTAGATTGAGAATGTATAAGGTTTGTCCTTGGTTCCTAGTCGGCGAACGCTAACCAACATTAAGCACCGGGTAGTGCTAGTGATTGAATATGTTAGTGCGATAGGAAAGCTTACATCATAGTACCTCGGCGCCTTTAATGTGATGAACTTTTTCGTTACGGGGTTACAAACATATACTTTTACTACCTTAGGCGATGAAGAACATCCTTTGAGTAACCCATTGTGAGACCTTTTCCTTGTTTGACATTGTTGGCCCTCAGTAGCCTGTAATTGGTCTCTGCCATCAGACCCCAACACCCAACTTCGACAACACAAAAGCCCGTTAAAGGAGGACAATATGGTGACCTTTTCAGGAAGGAACTTCAAAGATAAATAATCAACTTCGTCTAAATCCCTAGCGTAAACATTGGGTACATAGAACTGCTCTATGTTTAAGCGCTGAGGATGTTGAAAATAAAAAGCAGCTAATTCTTTTCGATGAGAACGTAAAAATTCATAGCTCGTAATTACTGCATACCATCTCTTGGAAACACACTTTGAAACTGCCAAATGCCTCGGGGAAAGTGGAGATAGCAATTTTATAGCAAGATCATCAAGTGACATAATGTATTCCATTTTGTTTTCGGAATCACGAACAGCAGATACCGACATGATCTAAAGAGAAGAAAACAAAACACAAAACAACGTCAGCATGAGTATGACATTGATACACCAAAAAATAGCTAGACTCAGACGTGGATTAGGCCCACTGCAATTGGACTGCATTTTACTAATCTTATTTGATTTAATTAAATTGATCTGATTTGATTTGCATAAACTTGATTTAATGGGTCTGAATTGAATTTATTGATAGATTAACTGCATTTCAACGAATGAATAACTACAAGTGGACCTAGATTCATTGATTGTTATTTAGATAATTATGATCTAATTTGATTTGATTTGAATGAAACTGACCTAATTTGAAAACACTATGTAACAAGTTAATTCGCACACGACATTACTTCTAATTTTCAAATAAGAATTTATATACGCAAAAAGAGTCGAGCCCCAACTTCTTTGCACCTCAAGGGACAACAAACATCAATGTTAAAAAAAACATAATAATTTTCAAATAAGAATTTATTTACGCAAAAATAGCTAGACTGAGATGAGGTCTACTTGTAATTTTCAAATAAGAATTTACTTACGCAAAGAGAGTCGATCCTCCACTTCTTGCACCTGAAGTGATAAAAAACATCATTATTAAATTTACTACTACTACTACAACAACAACCACCACCAAAGCTTATAACCAATAAGATTTGGAGTCGGCTAACATGAATCGTTGATAAATTTATAAAGTGAAAAAAAAAAAGGTTATTGACAAGTGTTGGAGAGAAAAACATCTTAAGTTGGGTCATCTTTGGTAAATCGCCTAAGCTAGCCTATTCGACTAGCTAATTCAATTATTTAACCCAATAAGCTAATTTAGTAATACCACTAGCTTATTATATAACCTAGCCTAAATGACGATAACTTAATAAAATTAAGCTATACATACCCAATTTACCCTCACTATTTTATTTCTGGGTAATTCACGTTGTATTCTTAGTGGTCGTTTGGTAGCATGTAGGAATTCGTAATTCCCATGAGGTGCCACTTCCCGGTAAATATAAATTCATGGGAATTTCTCAAAATTGTTTGGTTACATGTAGAAAATGAATTCTTACAAGAATATTCAATTACCAAAGGGGGGGATAGGTGAGCCAGTTTCTCCAAATTGAGGAATTGGAAATTCCCATGAATTCTAAATTCCTATGATTTTAGGCAATAAAACAACTCCACATTAATTCCCATGATTTTATTAGGCAACTAAACAACCACTTATTTGCCGCTTAGCACATGGTACCAGTCTTCAAAAGTTTGGGCACATAATACCTCTCAAGTTAACTCTCCGTGCACATGAAACCCAAATGTTAACTTCCGTTAGATTTTTTCGTTAAATGATAACAAGGTGAGTTCTTAGGTAAATAGTTAATTAAACAACAAACACATTCTAGTGTGAGACGGTCGCATACGATAAGACCTCTCACACATTTCAAAAATAACTATTACTTTTCAAAGCCAACTTATTTCAAAAGTAACATGTTCTCTCTCCTCTCCCCACCACCCAACAACAACCCATGCCACCGGCATCACTCATTCACTCCCGCCATTGCACCACCGGCAACCACCATCAACTTCCTATAAATCCACCGTGATGATCAACCTGCGACATTACCGACCACATCACATCAAGACATCCGGTCTTCATCTTCTTCATTTTTTTTTCCGTCGGCGAATCTTTGATGAAATTAGCCATTTGGATTAGAAAGAATGAACGTGAGATAAAATTAGAGTAGGAATGGTTAAGGTTGACTATAATGATTCATTGTTATGGAGGAGAGAGAAAATTAGAGGTTGATTGCAGTTGTTTGAGAATTAGAGCATTTTTTTTTTAATCAAGAAGTTAAGGAATAAAGGCTCAATAATAAGGAGAAAGACTTGTTTTTTTAAAAAGGGAAAAAAAAAAGAGAAAAAGTGACTATGGGAAACAGACTCTGAGGCTTCAAATTTCTTTTATTGTTATGACTTGCTAATCAAAACATTATTACTAGGATATTTTGTCAAACACTCCCTTATAAAATGTTGAGTTTGTCAAACACTCCCTTATATAATTTTTTTTGTCAAACACTCCCTTATATAATTTTTTTTGTCAAACACTCCCTTATATAACCAATTTTTTGTCAAACACTCCCAAATGAACATTCCCGGCCACAAAAAGTCAACTTCCCGGCATGACCACCGTCTAGCACTTGACTTTAGTTGGATTTGACGCTTTTTTTTTTCTTTTCACCGTCTTAGATGAGTTTTGTCCCTCTAAATATTGAAACGTGAAAAGAAGAGAGTAGAGAGACATGTAAAAAAAGGCAAAAAACGAAAAAGAAAATTAAAAGAAAAAGACAAATCCGATTAAAGTCACGTGTTAACGGTGGTCATGCCGGAAAGTTGAGTTTTGTGGACGGGAATGTTCATTTGGGAGTGTTTGACAAAAAATTGGTTATATAAGGGAGTGTTTGACAAAAACATTTATATAAGGGAGTGTTTGACAAAACCAACCTTTTATAAGGGAGTGTTTGACAAAATATCCTTATTACTATGACAGTAAAACAAAGCTTTTCTTTTTTAACTTTATAATTAGTATGTACCCAGTAACTAATTATGTAATTTATCGTATAAGTTATGTACTTTATCATCTTGATCGTGTACAAAACATATTAAAAATGTACTTCAGCATATTAATTGTGTACTTTAACTTATCTGTTATGTACTTTAACGTCTATATATATTATATACCTTAGCATAACTGTTATGTATGTCCAATTCTAAATTATGTACTTTAGCGTATTAGTTATGTACTTTAGAGTATAAATAATGTACTTTAACGTGTAAATAATGTATTTAACGTCTAAATTTTGTGAAAATGTGAAATGGGTGAGTTGCTGCCTTGCTGGATTCCATTTTTGTTTACTCTTATAATGGTACATTTTTTTGATTTTGGGTTTACATTACTTTACCCCAGCCCCCAACCATTAAAAGACACAAGTACTTTGAGTCTTTGATGCACATAATTAACGCATAAAATGCATAGCTAAAGTACATAATTGATACTACTACGGATTACATGTTTAATATGCTAAAGTACATAACTAATATACTAAAGTACATAATTGATACTCTAAAGTACATAATTGATACGCTAAAGTACATACCTAATATATTAAAGTACATAATTGATACGCTAAAGTACATATAAGTTATTAGCTCAAATACATATAAGTTGATGCCCTACGTACGTCACTTTAACGCTAAAGTACACAATTAACACGTTAAGATACAGACACGATTATGTACTTAATTGTATAAGTTATGTATTTTAGCGTACAAATAATGTACTCTAACGTAAAACTTGGAGTACGTACTTTAGCCATCAAATATGCATATTTACGTTTCAATTATATAAAAAGCGTAAAAATTATGTACTTTAGTATACAAATTTATATACTTTAACGTTAAATTTATGTACTTTAGTATAAAAATTTATGTACTTTAGCGTAAAATTTATCTTAAGTGTGTTAATTAATTGGTACTTTTAGTATAGAAAATTAAGTACTTAATTTCTATACGTTAAAGTACATAATTTCTATACGTACTTTAACGTGTAAATTATGTACTTTAACGTATGAACTAACATACTTTAGTATATCGGTTATGTACATTAACGTATGAACTAACATACTTTAGTATATCGGTTATGTACATTAACGTCTATATTATGTACTTTAGTAGCTAAGTTACGTACTTTAGCTTTTAAACTATGTACTTATGCATTTAAGTAATGTACTTTAACGTATCAATTATGTAATTTAGCGTCTACGAACAAAGTTATATACTTAAGCATATCGGTTATGTAATTTAGAGCCTACGTTATTTACTTTAGCATATCAATATGTACTTTATTCTCTAAGTGATTACTTTAGCGTTAAAATCCTATACTTTTCCGTCAAAATTATGCACTTTAACGTTAATTTTTTCCCCACAGTTTATAGCATTAACTTATTAGTTATGTACTTTATAAATACTTTTGGCATATTAAATACGTAATTAGCGTATCAATTATGTACTTTACCGCATTAAGTATGTACTTTAGAGAATTCCTCACATACTTTATCATAAAATCATGTACTTTAACGTACAAATTATGTCTATGACATGTTATTCATTCATGTACTATAAGGTATTAATCATGTACTTTAACATACTACTCCTACCCAAAGAAATTTTCATGTTTCTTTTTGCAGTTTTGAGTTGCCATGTTGGGGGCTATTTGTAGACTAAATGAAAGATCTGTTTACCTTGAAATCAAGTAGAGTTGGTTGACTGCAATGCAGAATGAAATACTTACTAATTTTTAAAGCAAGTGAACAATTCATTTGGTCTAAATATAGCTCCCAACATGACAACACAAAACTGCAAAAAGAAACAAGAAAATCTATTTGGGTAGGAGGGAGTATGTATTACGTACTTTAATGTACAAATCTGTACTTTAGTGTTTTTAAAAGGATGTAACTTAACATATTATTCTTTATCGGTTAAGTTGCATATATATAATCTATAAAATGAATAAAGTTGAGTGTTTTTTTCCTTATATATATACCCTAAATTAAAATACAATTCAATTAAAAAAATTATACCTATATCCGTTGAAACATTAGTGTTAAGTTATGTACTTTAACGTAATAATTATCTACTTGTTTCGTGACAATTATGCATATGAGCGTGACAATTGTGTACTTGAAGAGTCGAGGTTAGCATAAAAAAGTAAATGAATAATTTGACCCAAAATTGAAAGTATTAAAAAATAATAAAAGAAAGGCCAGCACCCGCCACTTTATAACACATTTCTCTCACCTCCTCATTTAATTTTTACCATTCATTTTTTCTTCCGATTTCTCTCTCCTCTATATCTCCGTCATCCTCACACGGTCACCACCCCCGTTCCCACCTCTACACCACCGTGCATGCACCACCCCCCTCCCCAACTGGCCGGATCTGGTGTCGGTGGCCAAAAAATGGGGCGATGGAAGTGAGTGAAAGAGGAGAGCAATGAATGCGTGAGAAGGCTTCGCCGGCGAAGGGAATGGGTGGTCGGGGTGAGGTCGCCGGCTTGAAACGTCTCTAATGGCGTCGCCGGCGACGGAGGTTCTAATGGCTACTGCCGCGGCTGGGGGCGGTGGAGTGCCGGCGCGGGAGGAGAGTGAAAAGCTGTGAGGTTTGCAAATTTTTTTTTTAAATCGTTTTGTGTTTAAAAATAAACCGATTTTTTTTAATTAAATTGGTGATGCGGCGGTGACGTAGGGGTGGCGTGGCGCTGACGTGTCACCGGGACTACCTAGTCCCGGGACTATGGTATACGCGCCGCTAGTCTCGAGACTATTGTATACGCGCCGACCGTTTTAAACCATATAGACGGAAAAAAAACACCTTCAAATTTGGAGAAATTAATCGAATAAAAAGAAAGCTACTGTGGTTAATAGTTGAATCAATAATTTAAAAAACTGTAGATACATACCTTTGAATGCCGTGAGGATCGATCGGATCAGATTTAAAAGCTGAGAAGAGGAATGGGTAATCTCTGGGTAAAGCTGCTCCAACTTGATGAGGGGGTACGGGGAGGGGTGAGGAGGAGGCAAGTTAACCTTTGAAGGGGGCAGGAGGAAGTTAAGCTTTGCTCATCGATCGGATCAGATTTAAAAGCTGAGAAGAGGAATGGGTAATCTCGCAAGTTAACCTTTGAAGGGGGCAGGAGGAAGTTAAGCTTTGCTCATGTCTCCCTTATATAGCTGTTTCATTATATAGACCTTGGGCTTTCTGACCCGATTCTCAATCTTCCCAAAACTTACTTCAGATTTTTTATTAGGCAAATTTAACGAAAATAAACCAACCTTTGCCTTATTTTCTAAAAGTAATCCTACCAATCACCTTTAGTGAAAATAACCCACGTTTAATTCCACATTACAATAGTATCCTACTTACCAAAATAAGAATCTCCGGCACATACTAAGTCTCACATGGCGTTAAAAAAATTTGGGAGTTGCATACCTTTCTCCCAAATGGTAATACTATGCTCCCGAGAGTACAAGAAGCATGATGGTCCTTCTTACAATAGAAAAATAGGGACCACTTGGAATACTTTAAAATCTAATTAAGTGTGGTCCATAGGCCTGGGCAACGGGGCGGGTCGGGGCGGGCCCGGGTCATTCTCAAACGGGGCGGGTCAGGGGCGGGTCAACTCCAGTTTTAAACGGAGCGGGGCGGGTCAAGGGTCAACTTAACCCGCCCCGCCCCGCCCCGTGATAAACTATCAATTCAAGCGTTTTATTTGTTTTTTAAGTTTGAAGTTGTACAGTACGAAGTAACATTCAACATCTTGCAGATCCCACCCAAAATAATGCAAAATCCTTTCTACCATATAACAAAATTACTCCATTAGATATATCAAGGATCAAAACTTCAATTTCGAAGATTAAAAATTTCAACATCAAATCCAGAATACTTTTTCAAAAAATTCTTGCCCCCATTTTTTTTTTTTTTTTTTTTTTTTTGTAATTTGACAAATTTTCACATATATATTTCATTGTTGTTAAAACAAAAAAAAAAAAACAAATTTTCACAATAAACCTAACCTGCTTTTCGAAAATTCCATTACAAAATTAAATCACCAACTTCTGATTGTTGGAATGGAATGAAGTGAATGAGAGTTTGGAGAAAAGAGATCAGAAGGTGAGAGTTTGGTGGAGAGAGAAGATGAAGCCATGAAGGGGTGTATTTGATCAAAGTATTGGAAACCAAGTGTGTACATTATTGGGTTTTGTAGTGGAGCAGTAGGATATTAAAGGCCCGCGTGTTTTCTTTCAGCTTAGTGGGCCGACCCTGCTCGTTTCATAGAGGGTCTGGCCCTTTTTGCCCCGCCCCTTAATTCACTGAGTCGGGCTTTGACCCTTTAAACACGGAGCGGGTCACGGGCTTTTAAAGGGCCCCCGCCCCGTTGCCCAGGCCTAGTGGTCCACATTCCTTTATTGTTAGAAGGATCATCATACTCTTGTACTACCGATAGCATGGTATAATTTACCCTTTCTCCCAAACAACTTTTATAAGGTAAATCATATATATAGTTCACTCAAATCGGCCTTCTCCTACACATCAATTCTTATCCAATAGCATCATTGCTCCTAACAACTGTTCAATAAAATTGTAAAAAATTGTTAACTATTTCTTTGTTCAATGTGTAATGTGCCAATATCATTTGGGGTTACATCTCTTCAATTGATGGCGGCTCCTTTGTGTAGATCTTGAAGTCAACTAAGGCACCCACAATAGTTGGATTGTATCATTGCTTTCGGTTCACTTTGGGGACTTTCTTTTTGGTCCAGCTAATAAGGTCTTAGGGCCTAGGACTACCGGAGATTTGTATTCCGGCGAGACTCTGAATATTGATGTAACATTAACGGGTTTATGATGAGTCGGGGGTGGATAGGGGGATTCATAACCCGATTCCTATGGGTTTATGAAACCCATACCAGCGGGCCCCACATTAAAAAAAATTGGAAACAAACATACGGAATCGGGCTCTTAATTCCATACCGATACCAACCCGATTCCTGAAAGCGAACCAAACGGGACCTTAAAACACTCTATTAACACAAAACCCATGATGTTTCACCTAAAATAAAGAAATCATATTTTCTGTATGCATATCTCAATTTAGAACACAATGTACTTACATCACGGAGTTTACATACAACATACAAATGACGATTTGGCAATCCAGTACAACGATTTCACAAATTAGAAGGTTAATGGAGGTTTTAACTTTTAATTAATAGATTAGCGAGTAGTGGCCCGTAGCTCTGGTGTTGAAAAACTACTTTTACACAAAAAATTACCACTGTTCGGAAGACGGACATATTACACATCTCAAAATTAGTAGTAAAGCATTTCCAAACCTCCTAGGGAAGAAGTTGAAGTACTTGGCTTGGTGACCTCGGAAGAACCATCATCAATTAGTATTTTAAGTCAGAAGTCATAGCACTTGACACAAGTTGACTCGAAACAGCTGGAAGCGATGGTTCGGGTTGATTTATGGTAGTTGCTGGGCCAGCAGCTAGTTGACTAGCATCGGCCGTTCTAGGAACATCTGTTGAGCTAGAATCAGCCGGAAGTGGAGGGTTTCCTGCACCAGAATCTGTTGAAGGTGTTTCTCCAGGATGATTTATAACTGCTGACAGTTCTCCAGGTTGAGGAGAACCAGCAGGAGCTCCAGATTTACTCAAGTCCGCAAGATGTGCTGCTTCTTGTACACTTGATTCTCCTGCTACGTCTTGGGTCGAATCCTCCGCAGGTGGAACACTTGAATCATCGGGACCTGCTGGTTGTGCTGCACCAATTGAGGCAGATGCGGAACCATTTTCAGCGAGTGCTGAATCATTAGCAGGCACAGTGGCAGCTGTTGCGTCGCCATCCACTGGAGGAGGCGCTCCCAGTAACAAAGGTTTGACAGGCTCTTGTTGGGAACCCTTGATTGCAGCAGTGGGCTTCTTTGGAGCGGAGATAGATAGAGATAGAGTGCTCATACCAGGGGGGAGAATTTCAATGGGAGGCTTTTTAACTGTGTCCCCTAAACTCGGAAGCTTGGGGTCCCCCAGAGAAGCCAAGAATGCAGACGTTGCATCTGTCTTCGTCAGTCTCGTATGCTCAATTTCCCTCTGAAGCATTTTATTCCAAGACTCGACCATGTTTTTCAAAGTTGGTCGACCATGGGCCTAGTAAAATTAACCAAGTGGTCAGAATATAATGAAAAGTAAGCATGGCCAGACGTAAATTAATACGAACGTACATGAGAATGAAGTACAGCTTCTGCAAGCATTCCAGTTTCTTGCCATGCCTTCTCCATGACAGCATTGTCGCCCAAAAGCGCAGCTGCAAAGGCTGCTTCGCGTCCCAAACCAAGTGAAATTAAATTATTCACTAACGTCTGCAAGATATGATACAAATTTTGAGAACAAGGAACAGCAGGAAAAACATCATCACATGAGCATGAACCAGAGAACAAAACAAAATCAATAGGTGTTTAAATACTTTACATTACCCCAACTAAAATAAATCTAAACTCAAGGTAGCTAAAAATTACAACATCATCATAAAACAGATCAAAGGAGGCAAATATTTAGATGATAAAAACAGCAGAAATGTTAAAATTTATTTTCATCTTCGGTCTGCACCTTCCTATCAACTTTCGTGAGTTGATCTTGACATATAGTCAGTTGTTTTGAAAAAACGAGTAAAACATACCAAACCAGTGAGCAATGGTCCATATTAGGCTAGAAACGGAGCACTGGTAATCAGGAGAACGGTCGAAGTTTGTTTTATAAAGACTACTACAGTTTGTAAAGTTCCTGCCAAGACCAAAACACAAGGGAAGAGCCATAATTTCACCAAAGAATTATCTTCTCCTTCCTCTCCAAGACCTTAAAAAGCAATCTGCCAATGGGCTCTTACAAGCAAAATTACAAACCTAAGGTGGAGACATGCCCAGAAATATAGACAGGACGTGTCATGGTTACTCATTTTCTTTCACTCTTTTACGATAAACATTCCAAAAGGTAGTTACTAACACCGAGACTGAAACAAAATTACTCTATATTCTACATGTGGAAGGTCTCTCTATAGCATCTTGCCTCTGCAGCTGTGCTGGTTCCATTACACTTTGGCCCAAGGAGGCACTCAAAAAAAATGTCACACCAGAAAAAATAAAAAAAGAAGAAGAAAAGAAAAGTGTTCAGAAGGAAGAGTTACAGAAACATACACTTAAGCGTGTCAACTCCCCATGATTAGCAAGTCGCAAGGCCAGGCCTCTTAATTCTTGACTCTGCAAAGCTCCCTTAACAGAACCTGCAGCCGCTAGGCGCTTAAGAGCCTCCCTTGCTATTTCAGACTGTGCAGTTGCATCTGCCGCGTCAATAAGATCCAAAAATTCCTTAGCAAACTTCGCTATACCTTGAACAGCATCAACAATATTTTCTTTCTTCGCAGCTACATTCAGAAGATTTGTTAAATCCAATCCTACAGTTTCTTGACCAATGTCCCTACTGTTGCTCATTGTCAAAAGGCATTGGAGCGCTCTTCTCAAATCGTTCCCCTGCATGGCCAAAATCAAACAAATAAATAAACATTAAATCATCAAGAAGCTGACTCATTACATGTGTTTTAAATTTTCAGCATAGAATTAATTATAGACCAACGCATACAAGTCAAACAATTAAGAGGGAAAACTCCCATGAGCCTAAGCCAATGCTTTGGGCAAATTTCATAGTAAGTTACTATGAGACCACCTAGCTTGTATATATAGGGACTACTTTACGTGGTTAGTGACCTATTAAATACCTTTAGTAATTGTTTGAGTTTATGATTAGACCATGTCATTTAAAATTTGTGAAGGGGATACTTTAGAAAATATAACAAAGTTTTAAGTGATCCTAAAAAATCACAAGTAATGCAGTTTAAGAATAATCTAAAGCAATTACTATATGTGAAAGCACAATCCGATAGGATTGCTCCACGGTTTCAGAATAACATCCTCATCAGGAGAAATCTTGATGAGGATAAGACCCTTCCTCCACGGATCAACTGAAAAGATGAGGATACAGTGGAGCAATCCCAAATTTTTTTGATGAGGAGTCAAACTCTATCAACACAATCAGCCAGACCAAACCTGGAGCAATGCAGACTTGGCTGTAATTAGAGATTTAGAAGAGTATGAGCGCACCTCAGAGGAGTTAGCCTTGTTACTTATCAGGGAGGATTATAGTCAGAACTAAAATTATCCTCCCTGAAGCATAACCCAAGACCTTTGCTATAGTCAAAACAACACCTCAAAGAGTTAGCCTTGGTACCTATCTCAGGCAGGATTCAAGGAAGCTATAGTCAGGATTGAAGTCATCCTAGTCTCTTTAAGGGAGCATAACCTCAGACCTCAGCTATAGTCAAAATGACATCAGAACACCTCAGAGGACTTACCCTTCTTACTTATCTCAGGAAAAATTGAAGTCAAGGCCAAGTAGTTTATCCATGAGATCTTACAGGTCAGGATAAGCAAACATTTGGCCTCTAAAATATCACTCTCAATGTCAATTTCTGAAAGCAACTGGAGCAACTTATTACGCCAGTAAGACTAAAACAAGTAGATGTGTGCTTATTCCAAGCAAAGCAGCAACCATAAGTTCAAGAAGTTTTGGGGCCAAATGTCCAAAACACCACGCTAAAAGACGAACCTACTGAAAGGTCTTCTACGAATAATTTCCCTTTGGGAAAGCTTCTGATTGGTTGCAGACACGAGCAAGCGGCTGCATATTGCTGCTCTATTCCTTTCTTTTTCATTACAGTTAATCCGTAGCTTATTTCCTTCAATTTAAACTTTCAGCTTGTTGTATGAGCTACAAACAAAGCTGTTGTTTTATGAAAACATTGAATTGTCTCCAGATGTGTATGACCATTCAGACCAAGGAATTGCAGGTTACCTTTGGTTTCTTGAGAGTACATTTGATCTTGAGAAAAGAGGGCGTACTTTCCTATAGCTGGTTAAATTACAAAGGGGAGCATAACCCGAGTTTTATGAACTTAGTCCTTGTTGCGCAGTTGAGAGAAGCAACTTAACATTAAAGTTCATATGGTACCTATTTCAGGTAGGTTACAGATGCCTGTCAGTAGCTTGTTCTTTGTGTAAGGTTGTATGAGCTTATTCTATAATGGAATCTGTAACCTAAACATACTTAAACCAAGCATCATTTCCTCAACAACAGCTTAAACCAAGTCAATTATCTTACGGTAGTAAGGAGTTCAGTTCTGAAGCTTAAGACTTGCATCAAAACTACAATAAGATTAAATGAGCCAGCCAAAATTCCTAAATAATTGGATGAGTATAATCTAGTTTACGCATGAAAGTGCATTTAGCTTATCATTAGATAACTTTAGAGGAATAATAATCCAAACTTAGACTTGAATATACAGTTTGCTGAGCTCTTCAGAATTGCTCCTCAAAAAGAAACCACTGATAAGCAAGTTCTTTTTTGGAACAAACGCCGGACTTCAGAATCGGGCAGTGTTTCCAAGGCTCCTAAAGATTTGGAAGAATCTTCTATTTTAAGGCTTGCTACTTTCATCGGTCAACATTGTTCCAGAAGCAAACGACAAGATGATTTGGTCGCATGATAAATCTGGACTTGTCTGCGTTAAAAACTTTTGCAATCTACTAGAAAAGGCCACGTCTAATGATTTCCCAGCCACCGCAATTTGGAAGTGCAAGGCTCCTCTAAAAGCTTGTTTTTATGCTTGGCCAGTAGCAAACGGAAGATCGCAATTAAAGACAGGCTTAAAGAACAAGTTTTACTTTGGCTAATTGGTGCCCTATGTGTGGTGAGGACAAGGAATCCATTGACCATCTCTCTTGCCCTTGGGTTTCATCATTGTGGCACTTAACCGTGAAATTTTTCTTCTTGAGATGGTTCATGGTTGTAAGGCTAAAGATGTTCTCTCAGCTAGGGAAAGCAGGATGAAAAATGGTCGGATTAGTGAGCCAGTGAGGGAAGGACGATGGTTTTTTGGCTATATGGCGTGTACTGGGATAGAAAGGAATCAGCGTATTTTTAATGGCATTGCTGGTATGACTCAAGAGTACAACTTCTGCTTTTTAAAAGTTGTAGTATAGTTGGAGTCAAGTGCTCCTCTCATGAGCACTCGACTTATCTTCTTTTTTGTAGTAAGACCACTCAAGATAGCTTCAGAGCTTACCTTCCACCTCTTCTCTTCTATACAAGTGTAACCCCTTGGTGTCTTTTCGTCCTTGGGGGCAGGGCCCTTGGTGTCCTATAATACCCATCCTATATGACTTGACAAAAAAACAAGACAAAGAAAATACCAGACATTGCGGCTTCTCTCTAGATAGTGAGTGGTCGAAACCAAAGAGAAGATTTTTTAGTACTCATACTTTAAACTTAACAAATTCCGCCTGTGAGTGTTTTTTGGCATTCACTGCCGGTCTCAAGCCCGGATAAAGGAGGAGAGTTGCGGTAGGTTTGTGGCGGCCAGCGTAAAACAAGCCACATCTTATGGACATGAATCGAAATTTAATAACCGTGGGGGCGTCCCCTTCACAGCGACGTGCTACTTCCTGGACCCGGGTGTGGTGATAAGTATGCTAGGGTCTCTAGGTCGTCGCCCCGAAGCGACGCGCCACTCCGACGCCCGGGGGTGGTGTCAAATATGAAAGGTCGCGCTACACTTCCTAGACTTGGGTGTAGTGAAAAATATGCAAGGGTTGCTAGGTCGTCACCCCGAAGTGACGCGCCACTCCGGCTCCCACGGGTGGTGTCAAATGTGCAAAGGTTCTCAAATCATGGACGGGAGCGAGGTAGGAAACTTATTCATAACGGTAAGGGTAGTAGGCTTAGGTTTGGAACGTGGAACATCGGCTCTTTGACGGGGAGATCTTCGGAGGTTGTGGAGGTTATGAGGAGGAGAAGGATTCACATTATGTGTTTATAAGAGACGAAATGGGTTTATAAGCTTTCGTACTATGGAAATGATAAGAGTAGGAATGGAGTTGGTATCATCATTGATAAGGATTACATAGATGATGTGGTGGAGGTTTCGAGGAAGAGCGATCGCATTATGACAGTGAGGTTGGTGATTGGGAGTGAGATTATGACTATTGTAAGTGCTTATACACCACAAATTGGATTGGATGTATCTATTCGTCAGGAATTTTGGGAGGAGCTAGAAGAGGTGGTGCAAGGGGTTCCTAGTGGGGAGAAGTTGATTATTGGTGGGGACCTGAATGGGCATGTGGGATCATCACGGCACGGTTTTGAAAGCGTACATGGAGGTTTTGGCTATGGGTTGAAAAATGAAGGAGGAACGGCCATTTTGGATTTTGCATTGGCATATGACTTGGGTATAATGAACACGTGGTTTGAGAAGAGAGAGAGTCTCACTTGGTGACGTACAGGAGCGGAAATAATGCGAGTCAGATTGATTTCTTTTTGGTGAGGAATGTTTGGCGCAAGAGTTTTACGGAATGCAAGGTGATACCTGGGGAGAGTGCGGCTACACAACATAGATTGGTGGTATTGGATTTCAGAGTTAAGGGATGCTTTGGGAAGAGGCGGCCACAAGTAGAACCAAGGATCAAATGGTGGAAACTTGAAGGAGAGCACAAGGAGGCTTTCTTGGAGAAGATGGATGGGACGGATGTGTGGTCAACTAGTGTGGAAAGAGATGTAGACTCAGTATGGGTTACTATGTCACATAAGGTAAAAGAGGCAGCAAAAGAGGTTCTCGGTGAATCTAAGGGGAAAGCTCTACCGAGTAAGGATACATCTTGGTGGAATGAGGAGGTGCAACAAGCGATAAGGAACAAGCGGAAATGTTATAAGAGTTTGGGGAAAGATAGAAGTGAGGAGAACTACGAGAAGTATAAGGAGGCAAAAAGAGCAGCAAAGAAAGCTGTAAGAGACGCAAGAGGAAAGGTAAACCAATACCTCTATACAAGATTGGATACCAAAGCAGGAGAGAATGATATCTACAAAATTGCACGTATCAGGGAAAGGAGGACTCGGGACATTGGTAGGGTGAAATGCGTCACTTGTTGATGATAAAGAGATTACGGAAAGATGGAGATCGTACTTTGATACCTTATTCAATGGCGATCGAGTGACTGATATTGGAAATGTGGACATTCATCCGGGTATTATTAATCGGGAGTTCATGCGGAGAATTCAGAAGGGAGAGGTGAGGATGGCTTTGAAGAAGATGGGCCAGAAGAAAGCAGTGGGGCCAGATGACATACCTATTGAGGTTTGGAGGTGTTTAGGAGACAAAGGTGTGGAATGGTTGACGACGTTTTTCAACATGATTTGGAGTGGTAATAAGATGCCGGTGGAGTGGAGGAAGAGCACTTTGGTCCCTTTGAATAAGAACAAAGGGGATGTTCAGGTGTGTGCCAACTATCGCGGAATCAAGTTGATGTACAATGAAACTTTGGGAACGGGTGATTGAGCATAGATTAAGAAGAAGTGTGAAGATTTCGGAGAACCAATTTGGATTCATGCCAGGGAGGTCTACTATGGAGGCAATTCATCTCATAAGACAGACTATGGAGACGTATCAGGATAGGAAGAAGGACCTACATATGGTGTTTATTGATTTGGAGAAAGCCTATGATAAGGTACCGAGGGAAGTGCTTTGGTGGGTTTCAACTAAGAAAGGAGTTCCGCAAAAATATATTAACATCATTAAGGACATGTATGAGGGAGCTAGCACGAGTGTACGGACTAGTGTAGGGAAGTCAGAAGAGTTCCCTAATACAATTAGAGTGCACCAAGGGTCCGCAATTAGTCCGTTTCTTTTTGCTATAGTCATGGACGAATTGACGAGGTCAATCCAGGATGATATACCATGGTGCATGATGTTTGCAGATGATATAGTGTTGATTTCAGAGACGAAAGAGGATTTGGAGAGGAGGTTGGAACTATGGAGGCACACTTTGGAGTCTAGAGGGTTTCGGTTGAGCCGAAACAAGACCGAATATTTGGAGTGTAAGTTCAGCGGCAGTAGGCGAACGGAGACAGAGACGATCAGGTTGGATGGGAAGATTGTTCAGGGATCATATTTCTTTCGATATTTGGGATCGATTCTTCAAAAGGATGGAGAATTAGATGGAGATGTAGCCCATAGGATCAGATCAGGTTGGGTGAAGTGGAAGAATGCCACAGGGCTCCTGTGTGATCGAGGAATGCCCAATAAGTTGAAGGGTAAGTTTTATCGTACGGTAATCAGGTCGGCACTGTTATACGGCACGGAATGTTGGGCCGTGAAACAGTGTCACGTTCATAAGATGAGTGTGAAGGAGATGCGCATGCTACGGTGGATGTGTGGACATACAAGACATGATCGGTTAAGAAATGAAGTTATTAGGGAGAAAATAGGGGTTGCGCCCATCGCGGACAAGATGATGGAGAACCGATTGAGGTGATATGGTCATGTGAGGAGGAGGCCTAGTGACGCGCCGGTTAGAAGAGTAGAAGGGTGGAGAAGTGATAATATTAGTAGGGGTCGGGGAAGACCCAAGATGACTTGGATGAGGGTGATTAGAAGTGATATGAGCTTCCTAGGGCTTGAAGAGAGTATGGTGTTGGATAGGGCGGCGTGGAGAGACGCTATCCATGTGGAGGACTAAATTTGACTATTTTTAGTTTCATTGTTCGGTTTTCCTAACTTGTTCGAAAACTTTTCCTTACTTGGTGTTCAAAGTTATATGTTTTCGCTCATTTTCAAACTTTTCACTTATTTTGAGGACTTTCTAAAACTCTTTCCGAAAGTATTTCAATGTTTCAAAATGATTCACAACGTTTTTGAAATTTTATGGCGCGCATAAGACGGTTCTTAGACGACGATTCATGTTAGCCGACCCCGAATCATTTTGGGAATAAGGCTTGGATGTTGTTGTATACTTTAAACTTAAAACCTTAATCTTAAATCTAGCATCATGTTAGGGTCAAACAATCTCATATCTTCTTTCCCTATTCATATCACAACCCTACAAGGATCTATATGGAATTAAAGAAAATATAGCATTGGTTAGGGAGAGAGTGAAACTATTGCATTGGATAGAGCCAACCTAAGAAGGCAGATTTAGATTTAGAAAATATACATGCATCCACTGATCCACAGCGAAACAATTACGGCTACCTTGACATTTTCCCAATTACACAACCTTTATGATTTTCTTCTCTAGAATTTGTGAAATCATGTACCTTTTTCTCTCTCCAAAAAGTTATAATTGATGGTCTGAGATTTTGAGTAGTGTGTGATTGTGAAGTTGAGTCATCTTCTTCATTCTTCATTGTTTCAAAGGTAGCAACCCATGAAGGTACGGGGATGTGGGCATTGAATATTGGGGGCGAATTTTTTAGTTTATTTAATTTCTCAATTGAAATCTGATTCCACAGGTTTTAATTTCATCCCGGAGGAAGGGGTAGGGGATTGGGAACCCGATACCAGGTGGGTTCTAGAGCACGCTAGGAATGGGGTTCTACAGCTCAAAATTTGCAACCAAACGAATGGTATCGGGTTGTTTGAATCTAACCCCATACCTGATACGCAGATGCTCCCAACCAAACGAGGCCTTATTGCAATGGCTACCAAAGCTTGGTAGCTACTGTGGAATTAGTAATAAAAAAAAATAGAACACAAGATGATATCATGTGGGCACTTTGGTCAGGTAATGTATCAAAACGCTACTAATAGTTGGAAAACGTATTTATTTATAACATTCCAAAAAAGCTTCCCAATCGCTACCTTTCAGCTCATTTTTTAATGTTGTCGAACATGTACAAACAATTTAGTAGTATTTTTGACTTTGTCAAAACACTAAAAGCTACTTGTAAAGCTACGCCGTACAGGCGCTTATTGGGTTAGAAACAATTTGATCTTATATTCTCACAAGCGACCAGCAGCACTAGATCAATTTTCCAAACATATGAAAGGAAAGTCAGAGTACTTAGCAGTAATTAGATAAATACTATTGGTGGAATCAGATATCATCATGAATAATCAAGCAACAGAAAATGTCATCCAGTTTACCTCTTAGATATTCCAGGCAGATGAAGAGCTTCTGGAGCATAACCCATTCCAAGCATAAATTGTGCCAAGTCATCATGATGCTCTCTACCAAGTCGGGTAGCCCTGTGAATGCAACGAAATTTAGTGGATTAACCTATTTAGAACCTATTTTCCGAAACCAAATAGTAAACTAATTACCATTTTACAGAACTGACAGCATCACCATAGGCAGCAAGACACCGGCAACGGATACCAGGATGGCTAAGAGATAACGCATGGGACCGCATATACCTGCAGCAAAATCAGTGTGAGCATTGAAGTGGGAGACAATTATGTGAACAAGGGCCATGCTAAAGTCAGAAGCATGTACATAACAACAAAGTGACAGATTACCTAGCAACTACTTCGACAATTCTTCATTTTCACATAGAAAGAAAGTCATACGACTTGGTAATACTCTTCAACTTCTTGCATGAAGCACTATGAAATGTTAGAGCTCAAGAGACCTATAATGCTGACTTGCTGATCTCCCAACTAATTAGCCTGATCATGGATAGTCCCAAAGTAGTACTCTGCTATCCCTTGGAAAGGTTGTAATTGTTTTTTTTCCTTCCCTTTAATGGTAGAATAAAATGCTAATCCCTCCCACATATCTACTCACTGAGTCAAACCCTACCCGACCCGGTGGACCCAAGTAACCCAAAAATCAGATTAAATATGCAAATTAAGTACTGTAAAGAATCTAATAACAGCAAGGGTGTTTTCAAATGCTAAATAAAAGCGCACTCTAAGATACGAAATAAGTTTAAACATAGAGAAGCAGTTACCTGTCAATTAGCCAAAGTGCTCCATCTTTAACACCCACAACCACAAGTGGCCCAATGGGTCGTTTCTGCTCTGTGGGGAACCGAGTAACAGCAACAGCCACCCCGCCCCCACCAACAGCAACCTCATTAGCTTTTCTTTCCTCGAGTACTCCTTCATCCCCATCGAGTTTTGATTGTTTGGGTAATGTTATGTAGGGTGGCACTGAAGGAGCATGCTGAAACGAAGCCAGTCTCACCACCTGTAAAAATTATCATCGTCTATTAGGTATCAACAACGACTAGACATCAAGTACGTTATAACCTTTCGACAAGAACACAGCATAATCCCAGACGTAAGCACACAAAAGACTTATTGCTAGAAGCCTATACGCAACTCGTTTAGTGCAGAAGATAGAAAAAATCCGCAACTCAGGAATACTCTACAAACCTACACTAACTAGTCTTGAACTGATAAATCAGAAGAGCAAGTTGTATCATTTTAAAAATGATTTGCACCCCATACACGTGCAACCATAAGCATATCATCAAGTTTTGTCGGCAAACTTGAGTTTTTTGTCGCATATAGTTGCCTCTTTCACTACCAATTGATGATTTTAAATAATTTAGTAGCGTAAGAGCCTCAGCTTTACAACACTGGTTGATAGAACAGAAAAACTAGTCCATCACACACAAATTCACACTACTACTGGTCTGGAGTCTGAACTAGTAGGAAATCATACAAATAGCTCGCGTTAAAGTAAAAGTTAGAGCAAGCGTACGGCATATACTTCTTCTCAATGAAGCAGAAAAAAGTTTGGGAAAGTGTAAATATGGCACCATTAGTGTATAAAGACATAATGGGCATCCAAACACTAAATCTCTCATGTTACTTTCAATAATTTACCAGAAAAATCACGGCCAACCCTTAAAAGACACAAAAGGTTAAAAAATAAATAGATACGAAACCATCCAACAATCCAAGCTTGAAGGACACCCTAATGTAGAACCCCTGAGATGAAAAAGTTCATTTGCAACAGGGTGCATACTTAGCTGAAAACCATAGACAAAATACAATACCTGTAGCATCGGTGGTCTCAGAACAACTCTTTCATTTATATCGGCTTTAGGACCATCAACTGAAATCAGTGCCAGTTCACCATGCTCAGCAACAGCTCTAGCTTGTACTTCTTTTAGTTTCTGTTCTTCTTTCATCCTCTTTGTCTCTATATCAATGGCAGCAACTCCAGCATCAACAAAAACCACCCTGAAATAGTTCTACCTATTATTGATCATGTTTTGGCACTTAGGAGGTACTGGGCTAGAATAATACAGAGATAGAAGTAACGGTTGTTTGTGCAATCCTTCAATCTAACTCATAAAGGGGGCACAATGAAGCTTTCTTTAGATCCGTATGTGTGCGACAGAGGGATGGATGGACACTCACAGAGTTATGCAGAGAATAACCATAAGCATTTACTCATGTTAGAAGGAAAAAAAACTAGTAGCAAGTAAAGGAGAAAACGGAAGAAAGATAACACATTGATCATTGGAAAAGGCCCCACAGGGGAAAAAACTGAAATGCGGTCAGCTGGTGAAAGAAAACTCCAGTCAGAAACTCCTGAGTACTTTTTGAAGTACCAATCAAAAACAAAACAAATTATTGACTTATTCAAACAGGGACTCTTATGAATACTTAACAAGTGAATAATAATGTATAGTCAAACTGACAAATAAGGGGACAGACAAACAAGTGATTTCAAGGATACGACTCCAACATTAATAGCATTCACATGCATGTAATGAGATTACTGGAAAAACCAGAGCCATCAGAGGAACAGTGAATCTTTTCGCTCTACTGGAAACTGATAACACAAGAAAAGAGACCAAAATAACGATATCCAAGTACAGCCACCTTGTCATCACTTTCCCTAAGAACACAAGCTGCATCTTCTTAGATTGTTTTCTAACTTACAAATTCTTCCTAAACCCTAACCCCAAAAAAACAAAATATTACCAGCAACATGTGGAAAGTCATCACCTGGTGTCCACGTCAAAGAAAAACAAGGGATATTCAGCCAGCAAATCAGTTAGCTAATTAAGTCTGGATAGATAGGAATTCAAAGACATATCCAAATCAAATTACAACAGATAGAATTAATCACTTAGCCAGCATGATTGAATGTAATACAGATTTGAGTTACCAGACATTGAATAATTAATATAGCCTAAGCAGAAGGAGCTTACTCGATAGTAGTTGGAGTAGCCACAAATAATTGTCTGCGATGCCAGACGGCACTAGTGGCATAGGGAATAGCAACATCTCCCAGATACCTATACTGAGGACGTAAGGAGGATATGACTATATATTGCTGATAGGCAAAAGCACAGTACTCGACAGTTTGATCCCATGCCGTCCACTCTGGCTGAGGGAGAAGACTGCCCACAGGTTGAAAAGTTTCCCAGCTGTAGTACAGGAACTTGATTACATAAGCATTAACAGACAAATCATGATAACAAAGAACCACATGGTCAACATCAGATATAAACCTAAAGAACAAGATCAAAAAGGATTTCAGTCTCTAAGCAATGCCAATAAAACAAGAGTACAGAAATGACATGAAATGAGCTCAAAACTGTTGAAAGGTCAACAATTGAATCAAAACTGTACACAGATTAGAAGAATTTCCCAATCTTTCTTTATCTATGAGGCTTCTGGTCAGTCATAAAGGTAGGAACCAACATATGACCAATGAAATGTGGTTTCTATGAGTGCAATTCACACTCCTTGACACATAGAAGTTAACTTACCAACACAAAATAATCAATTCATAGACCATAGTGTACTCAAGAGGCGCACATCAAAATTCAAAAAGTTACTTGAGACAAGGTATTAGGGTGTAATTTCAGCTCTTCCCTTAGAATAAGAACTTCATGGTTTCCTCAGCATACATGCTAAAAGTAAGTAGAACTAGAAGTAACTTTCCTCGAAATTAATAAACTTCACCTCAAGAACTAAGCAAGAGTCCAAAAACTGTAGATTGCTTCTAGGAAAGGCATACTAAAAAAACTCCAATTTCTTGATGAAGAGGTCAAAAATGATGTTGTCTACTTCACATCTATACCGTAATACAACACATACTAGTCAAACCTAAAAACAAGGTATATTTTTTACTTCTGAATCACACAAAAGCCATCAATGTGGATTATAATCGAGCAATCAGTGTGCAAAGGCACATCCGCATCACCCATTACACGTTGATAGAAGGCCAGGGGATAGTCCAACAAAGGGCAAAGAGATGTCCGAAAGAAGGCCATTTTTTACATGGAGACCTAAGTTGTTATTTAACTTGTTGCTACCTTCATCTTTACTCATCTCCTGTCACAGCTTAATACGCACATGTACACAGCCCTCTAGATTGCCATTCGAGATAGCTTGCGTAAAGGAAATTGAAGCATACAGTACAGAATAATATAGACCCTAGTCCTAAGGGAAGTTCTTGCTTGGAGATATGCGTCTACAGTATTGTTGAAGGTTCAATGAGTGTGTCTATAGTTTTTTGAGGGTCTGGAAAAGACCCAAGTCCAGGTCATCCATAGTGGATTCTTCCAGTCAAGCTGAATAAATCATTGTCGATTTCTTAAAATTTTGTTAATTTTCTTCATACATAAAAACATCTAGAGTAAAATGGTAATACCCTGCTGCTCACTCAAAAACTACATGTGACGTTTTTTTCAGCAAGGTCCTCTATGGTTTTTCTTCGTGCTCTTCTCCCTTTTTGTCTTACTTATCCAAATTCTTATTCTACACTCTTGTTTCCCTTTCCTCCGGTAGTCCGGTTGCCATCCGTTCATACTTGTCCTTTTACTTCATGTCTCTTTGTCTCTACCACTTTATTTGGTTTAGCTTTTCTTACTTCTTCTTAGTAATATTTTTCACTTCTCCTCTCTTTTCGTAGCTTCTAGTAAAGTTTCTAGTGAAAATTCATGTTAGCCCACCCTAGAAAGGATATTTTGAGACTAAGGATGTGCTGTTGTTTTTGTGTGGAAGATCAACGTCTATAAAACAGTAGACAAGATACAAACCAGTAACAATTATTGCTATATACGAGAACTTAATGCGTGAAACATAATCACTCACCTATAGAGCTGAAAATTCTGGGTTGAAGAAGCACTAGTGCTAACACCATCATCAATCGCGCTAAAAGAAGATGCACTGCTACCAGATCCTGACAAAGGCATTGATTGAATTGTCGAAATTGCTGTAGCAGCAACAGCACTAACTCGGCGAGAAGTCCGATATGCAATACCAAGCAATGCCCCTCCATGCAACCCAATAACCTGGAAGAACCACAAAAATTGTTAAAGAAGACACTGAGAACTGAATCTCTCCAAAATAAGATGGCAACAACAAACAACCATCAATATAAGGCGCACCAACACATTCATTTCTTATAGAAAATAGAAAGCACGAAGTTCTTCAACTGATTCCCCATGCATATTTACTAAACAGACCCTCAGCGTGATCTGAAACAGTAACAGTTCAGAGTGAAAAATATTTACTTGGCGAAATTTTCGTGCGACATTTACTTTATTAAAAAAAAAAAAATTCAAATCAAGCCAACATTGAGAGGGCAGCATCGATTTGCCAACAAGTGAGTCTAAGGGGATACATAGAATGCCACATCGGAATATTGAAAACAAAATTATCAATAAATTTTCTAATTCCCACTAGCATAATATAAGAGCACTGATTTCTAATGCAGTACCATACCGGTTCACTCCTTCCACCAATTGACCTCATCAAGATATTAGAAGTCCCGTCATCTAGCAAAATACGAACTTGAACGGAGGCAGAAGAAGCTGCACTAGCAGCTGCGGCGGCGGCGGCTGCAGCAGCAGCAGCTTCCTTGGCTTTTCTAGATGAACCTCCCTTAGGAATTATAGGAACTCGTGGAGCCACAGCAGACTCTAGTATAGCAAACCTATCACGACACGTGTCCCATGCCAAGAGTCGTGCGCTCCCTGAATCAACTATGGCCCAGTCGCTCACTTTGTATATAGAGAAGTAGGGGATATCGGGCCATACAATAGAAAGGTACCTGCATTAAGCCAAAGTATGGAAGTTACAAAAGTAACTGACCTTATCCACCCTTTGTAAGGGATTTGTCGTACTCTTGTGGTAGAGTTGCAAGTAAACATTTTATGTTATTGAGAAATTGATTAAAACAAATGAGATAACTAATTAGGAGTTGAAGACCTTTGATCCCAAAGTAATAATATTAATTCTTACGACTCTCAGAGGAATGGTAGTGGACTTAAAACTATTTGACCTTACAAGGCAGAGCAGGACTTTTAGACCTGTTTGGCCAAGCTCTAACTTTTTCGGAAAGACTTCTGAGATTCATTTTCTGCAGAAGGGGCTTCTCCAACCAAGGAACAATTTTACACTACAAATGCTTCTGAGAAATTAGAATCTGTGTCAGTTTTGGGTGGCCAGTTTTCAGCTTCTAAGCCCCTGAAGTCAGTCAAGGAGCTTGGGCAAACACGCTACAAGACTATAAGCTTTTAGACTACAATAGTCGGCACATAATAAGTAAAATGCATAGTTTGAAAGCTGGAAATGAGATCCACGCAAGAATGACTTACTTTCCTGAACTGCTCAGAGAAATAACTGAATATGAATCATGTGGTACTGGTGTGCTGATATGCTTTTTTATCTGTTTGATCAGCAATGCTTCTGAGTCTACCTTTGATCTAGCTGACTCCGTCAACAAACCATTGCCACCTAAAGATGGATTTGCTGTCGTAGACAACTGAAAGGTCAATAACTTGAGCTCTCTTTCAACTACATATGCAGCAGAGTGCTCTCGACTTCCTGGTGGTGATGGTAGCGCAACAACAGGTGGAAGAGCTCTAAAATCAAATTCACTAATAATTACACCGATATTAGTTCCGGTAGCAACCAGATGAGGCTGTAAAGGATGTGCTACCATACAGTAAACCTGCAGTACCAAAAAGCAGTGTCACAACTCACAAATGAATCATTGATGAGTTTGGTTGCTACTCTAACATGTCCACACAAATTAAACAGAACGCTAGTGCGTAATTTATGAAGTCGGGAGCCTTTAAGGCACTGGGGTTAAAGATGATGTTGTTGTTGTTGTTGTTGCTAGTGCGTAATTTATGAAGTCAGTGCATTGATGAACACGTTTCATATGTCAGTTCGTATTAGCCAACCCCAATCATATTGGGACTAAGGCTTTGTTTTTGTCGTTGTAAATCTTGTAATGCTCTAATGAACACATATATAGGTGTGGCAAAAGCAATATGTGTGGGCCCAAATTCTTTTCAATATGACTAGGCAAAACTACATCACTACAAGTAACAATATAAAAGGAAAATTACACAAGTACATATTAACTCATAAGTCGTAATTTCGAATGACTCAAGAATTCAACAACTTCTGAGTTTGGTAGAGCATTTGCAGCTTATAGGATATAACTGAAGTTGGCAATTATTTTCTAACAAAAGGGCTAATATTTTTTCACTAAGCCAATGAATCTAGAAGTCCTACATGAAGAAAGCTAAAGTATCTAAAAAATACATGTTGGAACTCAAGACGTGCTTGCCTTATGCTTATTTAACAGCAGATAAGAAAAGGAAATCAAAGCACTGTAATGAAGTTCTAAAGAACACTGACAAAGTGAAAAGTGTCCAAATATGGATAGCCATTATTATTCATTTAGGATCTTTAAGACCTGACAGCTTTCACAAATCAATTAATGGTAACCAATTACAGCTCCATCTGGACAACCTCAAATACTCATGGAAGCAGCATATGTCCCTGTAGATTACTCCTGCTCGGCAACACACCCAAATGGTATACCACAGAATATGTCAAAAGCTATGGTACAACTGGTAATTCGAAAAAAATGGCCCAAGACCGTTACATCATGAGATAAGCTGCCTCTGCAGTTAAAGGAAATAAGAAGTATACACTGCACTCTAGGTCTTGCCAAATTTCAACACCTAGTCACCAACAACATTACCCCGGTGCCTCAAAGGCTCTCACATGTGGCAAGGTGAGTGGGGTGGGCTGTATGCAACCTTACCTCTATGTTGTAAACATAGAGAAATTTTTCCGGATAACCCACAACAAAAATTGAGTCGAGTACCATCAAGACCGATTGTGGATTGATAGATCAAAATACAAGAACCACACAGATCTTGCGAGGCACTTTACCTTATTCTATAAAATATCTCACAACCAGAGAATGCAAAAAAAAAAAAAAAAAAAAAAAAAAAAAAAAAAAAAAAAAAAGACAACACCCAAGTGTAGAAGTGTTCCTGAGAAGGGAACTCAAAGAGAATCACAAGTTTACAAATTACAACCCATACGCCTAACAAATAAATCACCAAAAGCAAAACCGCACAATACCATTGGTTTCAGAAAACATATCAAGCATCACTGTACAGACACATACCACAGTAATCATTTGGAATAGAACGTACAGACCACATACCCGAAGCTTTTTGCTCGGAGCAAGAACTTGTGGAGGAATAAGGGAAGACAGTTCACACAGTGGCCTTGTTAACACAGAATAGGTGGGATGCTCAATCGCCCTGTCAAAGTTAAACAGTTCCCCAATCAATTCCAGTTATGACAGTCACGGAGCCATTTTCTCTAAAGCAAAAAATTTAGATGAACCAAGAAAAGTGGGTCTCAGAGAACATTTCAAGCCATAATCCAAACATGTACCATATATGTGAATCCTTCACACTGGTCAAAATATCAAGGTTGGGAGCACGAGGATGGGACCAAGATGCCACACTGTGACAAGACATCCTCGGAACAGGTTTTATCCGCCGCATCTCCTGCGAAATAAGCAATAACATCAAAATGAAGATGTAGAGCCTCTTCAATTGTGAACAATTACTAACCTTTCCTCCATCAGCAGGATTTCCCATTAAGATACCCCCACATTTACATGACCACGATAATTATGTAACTCAGACTTAGATCTTTTTGGGAATATTGTTTCAAGAAAATAAGTCTGTTTACTATCACAAACAATTAAAAACTAGAAGTAAAAAAATTGACCAAAACAATTTCTATGTGTTTCACACTTTCACTTATACATAATGGTAAACAATTAGCTAGACTGTGAAACATTCGCCATCAGTGGTCTTAACTTTTTGTTCAATGTTATTACAAACAAACGACTACATTATTTATAGTTCTGTGAGCTATTAGATTATAAGCTATAATACACATAACAAACACTGAGACAGTGAAGCGCATTCAGAGAGGGCCCGATTTTTGACCAGCAATCTCAGAGAACAACATGGTGCACTGTCAAACAAGACTAAGTAATTACAACTCACCTTGAATGAGATTGTGTCCCATATAGCCAGTGTCTTGTCAGCACCAATTGTAATAAGTCGTGGGGCACCACCAGACACTCTAGATAATTCAACAGCCACAACCCCACCATCATGAGCCTTCAAAAACTACACAAGTCAATAACAAGTTCAGCAAAATCTAACAGGAATATAGACAAACTCCAACCATGATTCAGCAGGTAAATCCAGGAAACATAGAGATCAGCAAGATTTCAAAGGGCATTGACACTTGCAAAAGGCATAATAGCAATGAAATAAATATACCATTTATAATATGATCACTGCAGAGAGAACAGATCAGATACCTTCAAACTAAGCTTAGGTACAAGTTCTCGTGAATCATGTCCATGATCAGCACTCCACAGTATCAGTAAACCATCACTTCCACCTGATACCAGCAATGCCTACAATAATGGAGAGTAACATCATGTTCATAATTACCCGTATACCTAAAAAGAAATTCCCGCTCCAAGTGAGTAGGGGGGTCGGACGGAATCAGCCTTCCCCAGCAATAAGAAAGAGGTTGTTTCAAAGTGAGCCTCAAACGAAAATGGAATGACAATCTATTACTTCCTGTTAAAAAGAGCACAGGATTTGCCAAGCAACTTTCATTTAGTATCTCCATAGCCAAAATACTTAATATTTGGCTTCAATGGTAATGGAGGAAAAACCATGCAGAGAAGAGAAAAAAATTAATCTGTAATCCAGAAAAGGTAGCCTTCAATTTAGAAGGAAGTGCACCGTATGGGCAGAAATCAAACTACCTCGTAGAGATTCCCATTTTTTCATTAACCCATTCACTTTGTGGCATTCAAATCATATATAGCATGTACACTTTTATATCAAACTTCACATTCAGTAGCTTTCACAGGCTATCAGGACTTCAGGTCCACCACGTACCACCCGGTGTCTCAAAAGTCAAAACAGTCTAGCTTTTAAAAATGTCCATATCTAGCTCACCCATGTCCATATAAATCTTTTTCTTTTCCTAGACTTGCCACAATAGTGGCCCGGGCATACAGCCGCCTTGTCGAAGAGACATTACTCAAAAAGTCATACATAACAACCTGTAGCTAAACAAGACATACCAAGGTGCACTTAAAGTAGCAGAGGCGATAAATGAATAAATCTCAACCTATGGCATGATGAATAAGCGAGACTAATAACTCCATTAGAACATGTTCCATTCAACGAGGCTTCACGCAAACATGATCTAACAACAACAGCGCGTAACCTATGTTACTTTAACACTTCATTTACCTGCTGTGTCGCGTGTCGGACACGAGAGGCGTCCGACACGACACGACACCTAGACACTCCATTTTTAGGCAAAAAAAATAAAGTTTTCCGCAAAATAGCCATGTCAGACACCTTGACATGTATACGCATCCAACACTTCTAGCCGTGTCTGAGTAACATAGAGTGTAACTCAACATCTAGACTAAGTGACGCACAATGTAGCATTGGTAAGTTTTACTTGATGAGGACTAAGCATTACCTCGCCTGAAGAAGCCATGAATGTCATAAGACAGTTAATGGCACCTTTGTGGCCTCCAGTATACCTTCTAGCAAGCTGCAACAACACATAAGCATTATCAAATAAGGTAACATCAAATGTCACCAAATCCACCCACACTTGCTTTGATCTTACCTTCCATGTTATCATTGACAGAACTCTTATCACACCATCTGATCCACCAAAAGCAACCAATGGACCTTCGCCTGCTGAGGATCTAGAAAGGAACTCCATACTGCAATCCCATGTTGCCCATCAGTGTGGAATGGTCAAGTCAAAAAATAAGTATGACCAGCAAATCTAAAGGCATGCTGAACGTGAAAACTATTCTAAATTCTTCACTCCATGCGTAAATATCAATAAAAACAACTCTTATTCACTGCTGTTGATCTCTACCTATTAACTATGTGAGTATGTGTAGTCGTGTAAGACACTATATCCACATGGTGATCCCTATAATTACCAATTTACCAGGATGTAGCCATCTATTCCTCCCGCACACATATGACTCTTACTCATGCGTAGCCATCAATATCCCGAACACCTTAACCTTGCAGGTACCTTTCAGAATGGTAGAAATGATTCAACATATCGGTATCTATATACAAACAAACAAGTAGCAGAAATTCTAGTACATACCACATAAGTGATCTGTTATCAAGCTCTTGCTTGGGTACATCACGACCACGCATCGTCACCAAGTCCAAAAAGATAGCTTTATTCTCACAACAGATGACTAGAAAGTGTCTTCCTCTGAAAATCCTGAATAAGAAGCATTTTTCTAAGCTCTCTGCTAGGGTACAGGAAAGTAGAGACAAATTGTTGGTTTGTCAGTCAAAGATTCAACTGCAGCCAGATAACAATGACCTCATGGAGGAGGAACATCTGCTAAGAGAGAAATATTGTAAGCTCAAGAAAGCTGAATTAAGTATGCTAGCCAAAGAGCCAAAATAACACGTCTAAAGGAAGCAGATTGTTGTACTAGGTACTATTATTCGAGGATAGCAGAAAGGATTATTCATCACAACAACATTGGCATCATTACTGATGATAAGGGTGTAGTGCAAACTGAGGAAGCTGGTATTTGCAATGCTTTTATTGAATATTACAAGAGCCTTTTGGGATCTCAGTTTTCTGTTGAGGGTATAAACAAATATGACTTGGGTGGTAACACACTCTCTGAGGAACAAAAGACCATGCTTGAAGCTCCTTATAGTGCTGCTGATGTAAAGAAGGCACTTTTTAGCATCAGTTCCAACAAGAGCCCAGGTTTGGATGGTTTCTCAGCAGGGTTTTTCAAAGCTACATGGGATATAGTTGAGAAAGATTTTTGTGAAGCTATCCTAAACTTCATGAAAACTGGAAAAATGTTGAAACAAGTAAACACAACTCTAGTAGCTTTGATCCCCAAAAAGGCTAATGCAGCTACTGTCATGGATTTCCGACCCATTTCATGCTGCACCACAGTCTACAAATCCATCAGTAAGCTTCTGGCTGACAGGCTGAAATTGATTCTCCCTTCAATTATTGGTGAAGAGCAAGCTGCTTTCACTCAGGGGAGATACCTCTTTTAGAATGTAGCTCTTTCTCAAGCTTTGGTGAAAAGGTTATAAGCAAAAGAATATATCTCCAAGATGTTTGATCAAAGTGGATATTAGAAAAGCCTTTGATTCCTTGAGTTGGGATTTTATCTGCAGCTGCTTGGACAAATTTGGCTTCCCTCCTGGATTCTCAGGTCTGATGAAGGCTTGTGTCACTTCAACCTGGTTTACCTTAAAAATTAATGGCAACATGAGTGGTTTTTTCCCTGGTAAGAGTGGGGTTAGACAGGGTGACCCTATCTCTCCCTATCTTTTTGTTATGAGCATGGAGATGCTCTCCAAAATGCTCAGGAACCTCCACAGCTTCCCAAACTTCTCCTTCCACCCTAAGTATGTAAAGCTGAAATTGACACACCTGATCTTTGCTAATGACCTGATGATATTTGCAAGGGCAAACACACCTTTAGTTATGGCTGTAGTTAAATGTTTGGAGAATTTTGCAGAGATTTCAGGGCTTAATGCCAATCCTAATAACACTGAAATCTACTTTGGAGGAGTTCAGGTTGATTTGAGAAGTCAGATTTTACAGGTATCTGGGTTCTCTGAAGGGCTGCTGATATGTATAGAACACTCCTGCTGAAAATTAAAACAAAAATCAGGCACTGGTCAAATCAGTGGCTATCATATGCAGGCAAGTGTTTGCTCATTAACTCTGTAGTGTTTGGGATGCAGAATTTCTGGTGCTCAAGTATACTCCTCCCAAAGGGCATTGCAAAAAGAATCAACAAAATCTGTAAAGATTTTATTTGGGGAATTGCTGAAGGTGAAAGGAGAATGTTGTTTAAGAGCTGGTTTAGTTCATGTGCTCCTAGAATTGAAGGTGGTTTCCATATAAAGGAAGTGCTTAGATGGAACAAGGCTCTTATTACCAGATGGTTATGGTACCTGCAAGCTGATAAGAATAGCATTTGGTGTCAATGGATTAGAAGCTATGTTTTGAAGGGGAAATCAGTGTGGGAAGTTAATGCCAGAAGTCAGGATTCTAAAATGTGGAAAAGTATCATCAATGTCAGAGATAAAATCCTGTCTAAAGCTGGTAACCAGGTGAATGCCAACATTATTCTGATGTCTTGGATGGCAGGGGAAAAATTTCGAGTTGCCAGTGCTTATGACTTCTTCAGAACCAGGTTTAGAAGAAACAAACAGCTCAAAGTGATCTGGGATAGTGCTAATATGCCAAAGCATAGCTTTACAGCTAACTTAGTTGTTCAAGGTGTACTGTCGACTACAGATAACCTGATTAAGAGAGGAATGTACATTGTAAACAGATGCTGTTTATGCAAAACAGCAGCTAAATCCCATGATCATCTCTTCTTCAGATGTCAGGTGGCTCAAGAACTTTGGAAGGAGGTTAAAAATTGGCTGAGAATTAAGGCTGACACTACTAGCATCAAGGGAAGCTTGAAGTGGATAGCTAAGCATACCAGTAGAAAGCATTGGAAGAGCAAATGGGTGAAATGCAGCTTGACATCTCTGATATATATGATCTGGTATGAGAGAAATTGCAGGTTGTTTAGGGAGGAAGAGCATAGTATGGAGTGGTTGTTGTTTAGAATTAAGTTTGTTGTTTGTGTTAGGATTTTTAGCTTATTGAATGGTGATGACAATGAGGTCAGTGCGTAACTTTAGTGGTTTCCTTTTTTGTAAGCTTTCGCTTTTCTTCCCATTTTTGGATGAATAAAAGCTCTAACCATTGCTTGCAATTTTTTTTTAATATTAATAATATAATTCTCCCTTAATTAACTTTTAACCCAAACCCTAACTCACACCACATCATCACTTAACGGTCAAAGTTTGACGCCGTTAGTCAAAATTAGTCAAAAAGGCACCATGTGCACTATGTATCATACTAGGGGCACCATGATGTAGTAGTTTGAAAAGTGGGGGTACCACGCGCATTTTGACATAACTCGGGGGCACCACGTGAATTTGCCGAACTTTTTTTGTGAAAACCACCAAATATAAGCAAAACCAAGGGGCGGAACCACCTCCTTACCTAAACCACCCTCCCAACACCTCTAACCACCATGCACCACCACCCACCAACACCAACCACCACCTTAGCTACCCTTGATATCACCAACATGGTCGTCGATCGCCGACCACCATGCTCCACACTATCCGCTACACCACCCACCAACACCAACCAGCACCTTGGTTTTCTATCTCTCTACCTCCAACAGTTATGGCCGACAAGAAGAAGAATAATGGGTGTGGGGGAGCTTGAAGTGGCCGAAAACCGAGAGGAAAGAGAAGATGGAGGGAGAGAGAAAAGGGTCGTGGAGGACAAGGAGGCGGGGGAAAGGTGGTGGCCTGGTCAGCGTGGCCTTGTTGCGCGTGAGTGGTGGTAGTCGCGGCGTGAATGGTGGTGGTTAGTGCTGGCTCGTGGTGGTGCGTAGTGGTTAGAGGTGGTGAGAAGGTAGTTTGGGCAAGGTAGATGGTTCTACCCCCATACATTTTGTTTATATTTGGTGGTTCTCAACAAAAAAAAATTAATAAGGTGGTTCCCCAAAAAATGATGAAAGTTGGGGGTGGTTTCCCACAAATTTTCAAAAAAAAAAAAAAAAAAAAAAACTTTGTTAGATAATTACACTATACATATAAATGTCTGTCACAGTTGAACATTATTTAACGTATGAAAAAAATTCAGTTTAGTTATGAATTTATAAGTGTCAGCTATCACTTAAAGAATATTGGATACCTACTACCACCTCCATAAAAATATAGATGACGATTTGATTGAGATGACGGTTTGACTTACAAATATAAGAGTAAAAATTTATAAAAAAATAAATAATGAAATGCACATCGTGGGATTCATATCGAAAAATACTTTCACATTTAATAAATTATGAAAAATACAATTTCATGCAAACCTCACATGACAAGAACTCAATATAACCCAACCCGCTATGACCATACGTGAAATTGCTTTGACTCTCTCCAACTCTTTTTGCATTATTTATTATTGTTATCTTTGTTGATATTACAAAGAAACCTATAATTCTACGCATATGTAATCATCTTACTAAGAGAAACATATTTCAATAATTTACATCATTATCTTTATATAATTTATTGACCGTCTTTAAAAAAATTAATAATGTCATTGACTTTATACATAATTGTGTTAATAAGTGTCATGTTCCCGATTATAACTTTTAATCCAGCTGAAGTTTTTGAAATATAACTCTTTCAACAATAAATTAACACACGGAATAGTAAGTAGTAAAGGGAGAATTTTTAATTAATTTTAAGAATAATAACTAACTTAATTACTTATATTCCCTCCAATTTTGATGATGATGTTGCATTGTAAATGTCATGTATTAACCCTTATTTAATGTATGAAAATAATGCACTTTACTTGTAACATTATAAATGTAATAAATATATTCCAGAGCCTATTATATGGTCATCATTTCAAAGTATTATTTACTCTGATTGTTTGCATCAAAGGTGACATTATGCGAGAAATCCAAAAACTCGACGTGGTAAAACATGAGTCAACTCAATACTAATCATGAACCCAGGCCCTATTCATGAACCAATGCTACATGATAGAATAATGTTCAACCTGAACTTTGAACTTGATTTCGATTCTTATAAGAGAATGAAAATTTTGAAAAATATGAATCGATCAATAGTAGCCAAGAAGCAAAAAATGAAAAAGAGAGAAAAAACAAATTATATAGACAAATTCATGAACGAATACTACATAACACAATAATGTCCAACCTTATTCAAAAACCAATTATTAACTCTTAGTATAGACATAATTCTTCACTACTGAGTCTATTTTAAACACATTGCTTAATCTAGTTTAATATTTTTGAAATTAAACTCTTTCGAAATCAATGACCCCCCACCCCGTTTTGATGACACATCATCAATCGATACTCAAGTTATTAGAAATGACACCAATTAAACAAATTTAAGATAGATATGCATAGTTTTAACTTACTAACATAAGAACTTCACCGTATGTTTAAAAACCAATAAACGTTGAACAAAATTCGAGATGATGAAATCAAATAAATTTTAGTAACTAGACCCAATGAGGATCTAAATAAATAAATAAACAAACATCACAAAAAAATTACCCTATAATACCCAACTTGATAACAACCCGAACCGAAATCGACTCGATTCGACATGTCATGATTTGATATGACCTAACCCCCTCTAACCATATTTAGATAATTAAGGGGAAAACTGCAAATCATATAAGCAAGCGAAATAGTTAAAAGATTAGAAGTAATCAAGAGGATCCAAAAAAAAAAAAAAAGGAGAAAACAAATTCTGGTCAAACTTTTGTATCATATTCATTCATTTATCCTTTTTCTCTACAAAACTATTACTCTTTGTAAAGACATACTTCCTTCACTATACCCTAACATAGAGGAAAAAATTATACTGCTTGAATTTCATTCATTTCTTTATAATGCACTTGATATCTACATATAAGCATTGCTTAATGTAGTTGAATTTTTTTGAAATATAACTCTTTCAGCTCTAAATTACCATACAGAAGAGTTGAATTGTAAGATACAATAACATATAAGTTGTAAACGGAGAATTTTATGTAGTCACTTTTTATAATAATAAGTCACATTTGTTTGAATCAAAGGTGCCACGATCCGAGAAGTCCAATAACTCGACGTGGTGGAATCTGACTCAACCAAATCCTTATACATGAACTATTGCTACATAACACAATAATGTCCAATGCAAGCTTGATTCCGATAATAATATGAAACAATGGTACTAACAAAAAAAAAAACAAATTGTATAGATAAATTCATGAACCAATGCCCAACCCTATTCATGAACCAACTAGTTTTAGTGCCCGTGAAAATCACAGGAATGTTTATGGGACTCATTTTAGATGCCTTATGTTTCTTGACGTCGCATGCACAATGGTGTGATGTAACAAACGGAGTTACTCTCTTCATATTCATTCAAGTATTTTCATTTGAATACTCTCGTAGACTATGTGAGGGAAATAAAGAAGGGGAAACCCGAAAACTTTGCAAGATAGATCCAACAACAAATGAAATCGATTAGTCGTTGACAAAATAAATAAAAAAAAGGACCAAAGTTTTGCACTATTCTTAATACACAGGTTTTCCATGACATTTTTCTTTTTCAATGGATCTCCATGACATTTTTGATAAATTTCGTACATATAACGTTTATAAAAAAAAACCTCTAGGAGTCTGGGGGTTTTCTGTCACATTGTGGCTTCATGTATTTTGAGTCTTACGTACCCGATCAGCCATTGTAGGAGTCCTGCATAACATAGAGTTTATACTATGAGTCTATCACATTGTGTTTCCATAGAACAACTATAGGGGGTTGCTATTTAGCGCCCCAATCCCTTATTTAACGCCCCAACTTTGGGTCAGGAATACCTGTTTTACCCCCACTTAGAAGGTCTCTTTTTTTGCCGTACCTATAATACCCCCTACCCTTTGTCATCCTCTTCACTTCACTCTGTTTACTCCTACTTCACTCGTACTTCACTTTTCACTCCTACTTCACTGTTCACTCCTACTTCACTATTCACTCCTACTTCATTGCTACTCAACAATCTGATTTTCATCATCATCTTTAATATTTTTCCAGTGTAAACATGATTTTCTACTTCACAGTTACCCACGATTCAACAATCTGATTTTCTTCAACATGAGGAATTGAGATTTGAAAAAGAAGATTTGAAAGTTATGAAGCATTTCGAGGAATAATTTGTGTAGCATATCTTAGAAGATCTGTGGTAGCATTTCGTGTAACATCATGAGCGGAATCGATGTAAGTATTAAGGAAATTTGTTTTTTTTTTTTTTTTTTAATTTTGGTTGTAAGGAGGAAATTTGTTGTTGGATACATGAGTCTTGAATTTTTTTTTTTTTTTTTTTTCTTGGACGACCTGTGTTGTTAAGACGTAGTTTTCATGACTCTAAGTATGCATGTTGTATGTGTCAGTATGGCTTGCAATTCACGGTACTGAATGTGTCATATGAAATTGTGAGTATGTGTGAAAGTATTGTTGAGTTGAGTAGTATTGGTTTTCCTTGAACTGAATGTGCCAGATGATATTGTGAGTATGCCTGAATATTTATTACTTGAACTGTAGCTTAATCGTGAAGATTATGGTGGAGATGGGATTGATTACACCTCACTATTTGTTACGGATCAAAGTTTTCAATCTGTTGATGATGCTTTGAATTGGGCAAATGAGATAGCTAGCAGTAAATGTTTCTTTCTAGTTAGGGATTCGAAGAAAAGAATGAGCGATGTTCGACCTTGGAGGTACTACATAGTTTGTAATAAGGGTAAACGAAGATCAAATTATACCCTGGACCCCGACATAGAGAAAAGAAGGCCACGATCAAAAACTGGAAAGTTAGGATGTGATTTTGCTTTAAGATTACAAGAACGTGATGATAGTGGTTGGCGTATCTACGGCGTACAAAAAAGAGGGGAGCACAATCATCCGTTTGAGCACTATAAAGAAGGACATAGGCAGAGGGTGGCATTTTCGGCAAGTGATCGTGAAGCAATTAGGCATTTAGATTCGGCTAATGTTCCCGTTCGTTCAATGAAGAAATATATTAATGATTCGAAGGATCATGGTTACCATAATTCGAAACAATTTCACAATGAGAAGCAAAAGATTCGGCGTGAGAGTGGGATTAATGCAAACTATTCAGTACACATTTCAATAAGCTCGGGAGCACGGGTATACTTGTTTTAGCGACAACGATGGGAAGCATTTGACTCATATTTTCTATTCTCATCCAATTGGCCTCCGAATGTTATGTGCGTATTATGAAGTGATTCTAATTGATGCGACTTACAAGACAAATTCGTACAAGTTACCTTTGGTAGAGATTGTTGGATGTACCACGGTTGGGTGTAATTTCACCATTGGGTATGCTCTTATGAAAGACGAGACTATGGCATCTTACACTTGGCTGTTAACACAGCTTAAATACTTGTTGGGTGATTTAGTTCCAAAGGCAATTGTCACCGATAAAGAGGTGGCATTGTTGAAGCCTCTTGATGAACTATTTCCATTTTCTCGGCATTTGTTTTGCCGTTGGCACATTAACACAAACGTGAATGCTCGTGCGCTCAAGTGTTTTGATAACAACAAAGTAAAGAGTTTTAAAAAATTCTTGGTATAGAGTAACGGATGCTACATCAGTACCAGAGTTTGAAGTTGCCGTATCGGCACTACGCCTAGGGGTGAGCATGAACGGGTACCCGCTCCAAAATCATGGACCCGGACCCGGACCCGTTTCTAACGGGTCCTAAAAATTAGGACCCGTACCCGAACCCGTTGACAACGGGTCCTAGAAATTAGGACCCGGACGCGGACTCGTTAATAGTCACAACGGGTAGCGGGTACCCGTTTAATTTTAAGCTAAATTAAAGGTAACCATGAAAATGCAATGGTTCATTAAGTTTAGACCAACTTTGAGGCCCAAGTACTAGAAGAGTCAAGTAAGAGTGTATATTTATAAGTGAATGGTTTGTCCACTCTTTCCTCCATGACCAATGTGGGACAAATTTTTTTTTTTCCACTCTTATAAGCTTTATCAACCTACTTAGTTCGTTCGACCATGAATTTGGACTACGTAAATGTATTATTTGAGAAAATGCCATCAAATAACTCTTGTAGATTGTGTTGCTAGCTTTCCGTAGACGCTAGTTGCAACCATTTTTGACTTCGTATGTCAAATTTATGATCGAAACAAGAACACTAGTTACACAAATAATGGACATCTTAGTTAACAATCACTTCTCCATTAGCTATGATAAAAATTGAGAAAATTATATACATGAGCTATATAAAAGCTAATAATCACTTAACAATATCCAAATAGTTAGTAATTTTATTATATTAGCTTAAATAATTGGTGATTTGGATTATGTTTACTAGGTTGGAGTATTTTATCTTATTAGCTAAGTAATAGTTTTTTGCACAATCACATAATGTACATGGTGCAGTATGTATTAATAGTTTCATTAGAATATCAAAGTAATTAGCAATGTGTAGAATCCATTTCTATATATTGTATGTATTTGTTGGTGTTATGAATATATTCGTCGAGAAGCGATTTGTGCTTAACTCAATAAGGATCGTTGTCGTTACGGGTCATGGTCAATGTGTTATGTGTCGGAAATGGTGCCTACTAGTGTCAATGTATAGAATGGAATATGAATTACACATTATGTTTATATTTTTATTGACTATGGTACACTCAATAACATTATAAACTCTTATATATACTAATTTTTACGCTATCTCGTCTTTTAATTTGTGATTTGTAATGATCGTCATAAGTGACATTGTAATTATTATAGCATATATAAATCTATATATACTAATCACTTGGGTAACTTAACAAAATCACGAAGTGATCATTAGGTTTTTATTATTGATTTATATTATTTTCTCAATTTTGGTCATAACTCATTGATAAGTGATTATTAAGTAACATAGCCATCCATTTTATGTGTAAGTAGTGTTCTCGTGTTCATCGTAACTTTCACATACAAATTCGAAAATGGTCGAAACAAGCGTTCACGGAAAGCTAGCAACACAATCTACAAAAGTTATTTCCGGGATATTCCTCAAATAACACAAATAACTAGTCGAAATTTAGTGTCAAACTATGTAGGTTGACAAAGTTTATAAGAAAAATTAAAACTTTGTCCCACATTGGTCATGGAAGTAAGAGTGATCAAAGTTTTCACTTATAAATAGACCCCTTTGAGTGGTAGATGTAGTTCATGGACTTCAAGTTTGGTCAATATTATTAGACTATGCATTTGCATGGTTATCTTTGAATTGAGCTATTACTTGAATTCTATATTTTTATTTATAAAGTTTTTTTTTTTTTTTTTCAAGTCGTTGACTTATATGGGTATGGGTACCTGTTTAGACCCGTTGAGCAACGGGTACCCGTTTGAACCCGTTGATCAACGGGTACCCGGCGGGTAACGGGTCCAAAATTTTAGGACCCGTACCCGGACCCGTTGCCAACGGGTCCTAAAATTTTGGACCCGGACCCGTACCCGTCCACAACGGGTCCGGTTCCGGACCCGCCGGGTCCTAAGCGGGTCCGGGTCCGGTTCCGAGTACCCGCTTTTTTTGCTCACCCCTAACTACGCCACACCTGGAGTAAAGTCCCTTATTTGTTACTGTACGTCGAAAAAGAGTGGTTGCCTCATGCTGCTAAATTTGTACATTGTTTCACTAACGATGTTCTCCATTTTGGTAACACGTGCACAAGTCGGGTAGAGAGTGCTCATGCATCTTTAAAGTTGTGGCTTGCGACGTCAACTTGCTCCTTGGATTTGTTATTTCGGAAAACACATGGACAGATGGAAGGGCAACAACACGAGGTGAACGGTCATCTTGAAGATGCTCAGAATTAGATACTCTCTGAGGTACTTGGTCCCCTATTTATGTATTTGCGAACACGAGTATCTTTTCGTGCATTAGATTTGTTGAAAAATGAGAGGCAACGTTATTTGGACCTAGATGAACGGGTTCATGAAAAGTGTGGGTGCGTGCTTCTTTCCACACATGGCCTTCCATGCGCATGTAGAATTGTCGATGCATTGCGTAAAAGCCGTGAGTTTTATCCCCACGACTTGGCTACGTTTTGGTCGACCTTAATTTATGATCAACCCCTGCTGCCGAATCTAGATTTTGAACAGTTAGAGCTTAATGAATTTGAAACCCTAGTCGAGGAGGCCCGTACAAGGGGTGCACCTACATTACGTGATTTAACCGTAGATTGCACACCGCTCTTCGACCTAAAGAGCAGGCTTTGAAAGAGCCTGTGACAAAGGAGAATCCAAAAGGTCGTCCTCGGAAGAGGAAGAACAATACGACTCGTGATCCTTGCTTTTTTGAGCATGTATCTCGCAAAGCTGCTACGAAAAGTACTCGGACAACAAAATCCCGTTCAACAGCACCTAATGGTACTTCCAATTCACAAGACACCTGCGTCAACTCAGGTATCCGTTTTCCATACACACACATAATTATTTGTGAAGAACTTTCAGATATTGCAAATTTGTTGTTACTGAGACGTTTGTATATCATATACTATACTATAGGTCCAGCAAGCGCACCTTCTTTGATCAACCCGAGAGTTGACTTGCTGGATTTCCCATACATCAGAATTCTTCCAACTGGTGTTTTCGACTACCTGTCAGGGTGGTACAACCCTGTCAGAGATGGTCATTGTGGTTTCCGATGCTTTGCTCATGCCCTACGGAATAACGAGGACCATTGGATGCAAATGAGAGGAGCTCTGTTGAAGGAAGTGGAGAAACCCATATACATTGAGGTTTATGGGAACCAGCAGTCATGGGGCGTAGCAATGACTCGTATAAGATGGGAAAGTAATAGTGGATGCTTCATGGACAATTGGATATCTGACCTGGATTTATACGGGTTTGCGAATCTGTACAACTGGACGATTGTGATGTTCGCAAATCATGAACCGATTGGCCGGCCGAGATATAGTTATGGTAGGGCAATTATTCCGTTCGAATGTGCTCTCGGAACAGATCGTCCTGCTAGCATATTGTTTTTGCTAAATACAGGTAATCACTGGCTACGACTTCAGCTTACCGAACCATTTCCAATGCCTCCGGTTGATATTCAGTGGAGCCATCTAGCTAGTCCTGAATTAGTATTGTTGTGGGCTAACTTGTATGCTGTGGAACGTCAACTATGGGATACAATTGCAAACGCTGGATATGTATGGTGATCAAACCACAACAGCAGCATGTGACACTAGATAGGTATTTTTTGTGTCAACTAACATGGAGATGAATGAAGAAGTTGAAGGAAGAAAAGTCTGTGTACATTAATTAGCATTGTCCTGAGTTGTGGTTAAACGAAAGTCGAGCACACAAAGTCACTGAACTTGTCTTAATTTACTATTACATGCATAACATGTCCACTTTGACCTTCACACTGAAAGATGGTAACTCAGAAAGTGAATACATCATTTCTTCTTTTTCTTGGCCTCTAATTTCTGCTCTGCTGTGATTGCAGCCCGTTTCTTCAAGTCTCCTGCCACTTGGTAGTCAAGAGGTGAAAGAAATGTCAGAGTACTTTTACATGTTCTTGAGTCATTCGTAAACAAAAGTCGACTACAAATGATATGTCCTTATTAAGATAAAAACAACGTCACAACAACTGAAGGAACCTCCGAAAATGAAAAAAGCACATCATTTCTTCTTGTCTTGAATCTTTTGCTCTCGTGCGGCCGAAGCACGTTTCTTCAAGTCTTCTGCCACCTCGTTCATGTCATGTAGACAAGCGATTGTAACTAGCATTTCTCTAGCAGACTTGAAATAGCTTACCATCTGCATGTGTTCAAGTAAATTTAGAAAACACATGTAAATGTACATAATTGAGTTAATCGAATAGCAAGTTTGATATAAAACGTGGTTGTACTGAGATATTCATATTGCAGACTCAAGAAACATTAGGCGACACTCATGTAATTTTAAATTTATGGTGTTCTACTACTCATACTTGCATTAATCATACTCAGAATTGACATACATATATACGTTTATAATAAATTTACATAATTGAGTTAATCCAATAGTAAGTTTGATATAAAACGTGGTCGTACTGAGATATTCATATTGCAGACTCAAGAAACATTAGGCGACACTCATGTAATTTTAAATTTATGGTGTTCTACTACTCATACTTGCATTAATCATACTCAGAATTGACATACATATATACGTTTATAATTAATTTAGAAAACACATGTAATTATAGAAACATAAAAGACATGAATGGCTGAAACATTTTCTTACCGTATTACTCAAAACCCATCGTCTGTTCCAAAAGCCAATTGCAAGGAGCATATGAATTCCACAGCTGTTCCTTTACGGCAGTATGGAGAAAATTGTAACATGTTAGGTGCGAAAATTGTAACAGGGATCAAAATGGTGTAATGTAAAAGTCTGAACTACAACTTACAAGTCTGGCTGTATAGGTATGCGATCATCAACCTTCTCCCAATCCTTAACTTGATAATGCCCCAAACCTACCTCCAACATCACTTTAGAGAAGAGATTCACCTAATTGAAATACCAAAAACATTATAAATCGGTGAAATGAAAAACAATTTTTGGGACAGTATACAACAATCAAAGTACGATCACTACCATATCGTTATAAATTCCCTTGTGGAAAGGGTCTTCAATTGAATGAATTGAATCCAACAGTGCAATCCTCCAATCTCTAGCATCAAACACATAGCAAAACCAATGTCTTGCAAAGCAAACGGGAAGGAAGAACTACAATTGCACAAGAAAATTAAAATTACTTATCTTAAAATTGATCAATCATGTAAGTAGTAGCTGCAATTTAAAGATATTACCATTGAACAATTTTTGAAGTCATATTTCTTCAAGAAGTTGACCATATTCTTGATGGAGTTGTTCATATGATCACCATTTACATCGAACACTGCAAAGCGCCCCTTTCTTAACAATTCTAGTTGCACATTCCTGCCATTTGTATCAAAGAAATACAAACTTCTTAGTATCATCAATTCCATGCAATCCGTTCAGACATGGCCAGTTGATCCCTAATATAACTCATCTTAGAATAAAAATTACCATAGATAGCACAAAGCTCTTACACAGTGCCTAATAGGCTAGCTAGCTTCACTAGAAAGGTTTGGTTTCCCCTTACGTTTGGTACAGTGCTTTCAGATTTTACTTCTGTCTGATCTCATAGAACCTCAATTGAGGAGTGTATCATACTTTAATTCTGATCCGTGCTGATCTTACGATCACTGACTCGAAGTCTAGTTTCAACAATTGGATGTTTTAACACAAAAATATTTGAGCCAGAAATATATGTATACTTACCATGTACTCAGGATAGAACATTAGTTTTGCACCTTGCTTGCCATCGTGCCATTTTTTGTTGTACAACTTGGCCACGATCTTCACAAGAGGCGACCCAACGTCCCTTCGTTCCCTGATGTTGTCGCGGAGCTCATGTACGTGCATGTACATGCCATCAACGACAATTGCATCTTCCTCTTCCTCAGGAGGGACGGTCTCCTCTTCACTCCTACGTTGGTTTCTAATAAGATTTCAATTAATACAACTACATTCACCGACACTACAAGTAAAGGAGGCTAATGCAACTCACCTATAGCAATAAAACTCAGACACCAAACGGTAAAATATTCATCCTCCTCACGAAAGATATTCATCCTCCTGCCTTATTTTTCTTATTATTATTATTATTATTGTTGTTGTTGTTGTTGTTGTTGTTGTTGTTGTTGTTGTTGTTGTTGTTATTATTATTAATATTAATTACTTAATCATAATATTGTGATGGAAATAAAATCATGATAACAATAAAACTCATAGACACCAAAAGATAAAAACATGGAAACATTGGACACTAAATTGAGGCTTAACTCCGAAAATGTATACCTTTTTGTGGATCTGTGATGCTCGTATGAAAGGACGTAATCAAATACTTCTTGTGCTTCTTTGGCAGGCTTCCACGCAATGACATCATCTTCATGAAGCAAATACTTGTTCATAATCGTTGGTCTTCGTTCATGACTGAAATGGTTGATGAACTCGACCATATCGACATCATGCGATGATAGGTCAGATGTGGAAGACACTTTGTCTATTGGCGTATGCTCCTGCGGAGCAGGTCCTCCAAAATCATGTTTTGGGACGGGATCAGGAATGTCCGACTCTTTGACTGCCGGAGAACGTACTTCAGACTCACCAATAGGAGGAAGAGGATTGCCTGAATCTTTGGGTGGAGAAGGAGGAGCACTGGTCTTTTTATCCGTCTCAATCTCAACAGAAATCGAAGCTTCACCTTTAGCGTTCTCAACGGGAACATCGGTGGGTACCTCATTTCCGATCCCCCCAACATTTCCGTCAAACGGACCCTGCACCTCAGTGTTATCCCCATCATCAATAAAAGACGACACATTCCATTGATGGTTTGACACTATAATATTACCATGAGAATCAAACACATCATTAGAATGATTGTTCTGATCATCCATTAATGCGCTACCTATAGAAATCAGTCGCTGCTCAAGCTCTGAGGATAGTCCATCATTTTGGTGCGTGGCTCCAAAGTGTTGAACTTCCACCATTGGTGAAATCTGACTATCTTGAGTTGCTGTTGTTTGCTGCTGAGGTTGCTGATGTTCAGTCTCAATTCGATGAACCACACTGTGAATTTGTTCATCAACTGGATCACTACTAAAACTGCACTCATGAGATGTGCTTGCCGGTGCTTTGTCGTTGTTCATAATCGCCGTCCCTGATGATAACTGTCCGACATCTTCACCACCTTCAGTTGATGTTGTTTGCTGCTGAGTTTGTTGATGTTCAGTCTCAGTTGGATGAACCACAGTTTCAATTTGTTCATTAACTGGCTGACTCCTAAAACTGCACCCATGAGATGTGCTTGCCGGTGCATTGTCGTTGTTCATAATCAACATCCCTCCTGATGATTGTCCGACATCTTCACGACGCCTCTTTCTTTGTCTCCTCCTTATCTTAGGTCGTTGTACAATCCCCTCAATGAAATTACCATCTTCATCCCGCTTTCGTTTAGGCGCATTCTTACCTATCAAAGGTTGAACAATTACTCTCTTTCAGTCTTGATCATCTTCATTGTTAATTCCAATGTGCGATACATCAAAACAAGCTTCTTGCCATGGTGTAGATGATGCCAATGGGCCATTGTTAAAACCAAGAGTACTCAATGGAACGTGCTTTCCTTCTATCGGGTGGGAATACCCATAGTGAATATTATCAACAAACTGATACACGCACAACAAAGTACATAAGAATTACATCTTTTTGGTAAAAAAAAAAAATATTACATCAATCAGAAAAGTGAGTATAACGAAAAGAGTGAGTCACCTTCATTTTCCCATATTGTATATCATCTTCATTTTCATCTGACTTCGTATCAGCTACTATACTTGCCTGTATCAGATCATCTATCCATGCCAGGACTCTTGGAGTTTGGAACCAATTCATGAACATCGGCAGTGGTTTTTGGTCAAGGTATGCTATCTGAGAATCGAAATTACATTTACAATACAAGTTAAGTATATGTTAAAAATATTTTAACATTCAACGGATCAGAAAGAGTTAGAAATGCATACCACAAACACTAATGCACATCCCCCGGCCCTTGTATTCGGGTTTTTCACGACATGATGTTTATATCGGGTTGCCGCATTCATTAGCCAATCGAAAACATATTGAGACCAACCAAACTTCGCAAATGACTCTGAGCAGTGGATTGCTGCTGGAAGAACCGCATGAGAAATCAACGCACTTGCGGTAGGACAAAGGATAGAGCCCAAAGTATAAAGTAAAAAAGTGCGCCGAAACTCTACATCCGAAATACTGTCTTCCATCATGAAATTCTCAAGCACTGCGTGGTTGAATCCTCCATCATAGTTAAACGCAGTCTTCAAGGCATAGTATAATTCTTGCTCATCAGGTGGTAATTCCGCCATAGATGTGGGAACAGGACGGCCATACAAGGGCAAACCAAGGACGCATCTTACAGTCAGAGGCCTAAGGCGCAAGTAGCTTCCGTCTTCAAAAACCAAGGAATACGTACTCGGATCAAACTTGCGGTACAAAGACATTGCAAAGCGCCGATTGAGAGTACTAATGCGCATTTCAATGAAATCTCCTAGACCCATTTTTATTAACACAGCAAGACGGTCCGAATGGAGTTTACGCACAAACGTAATAAACCTCTCAATCCTCCAATTAATTTTGATTGCATCCTTTCTTTTTTTCTTACCACCCTTACCATCGCCTTTACTGTCAGACACTTTCTCCTTACCACTCCTTTGTCTCTTTGGACTTTCAACATGCTCATCGGTGCTGCTACCATCCAACTCGTTCATCCTTTGCCCCTCATCATCATAATTATGACCATCATCTTCTTCTTCTACATTTGAATCTAAATCAGACAAGTCCTCACCGTAGTAATATCCTGCCTCTTCGCCCAAGACATTTGCCTCAGAAAAATTAATAGTGTCGAAATCAGATGAATACATAGGCAGTTTTCGTCGCCCTTCGTAATCACTATCCTCAGATGAATCATAATCTTCAAATGCCCATGGATATATTTCAGGTGCACTATCATCGGAAGAACATGGTTCCAATTCTTTATTATTTTTCTTTCCTTTAGAGACTTTGAACGGCATGATTGTACGAAGGCCTACAATTTGCACGATATATTGTACTTATTTACAAACATCATGAATCTCAAATACAAATATTGTATTTATCAAAACTAGGCGTATACCATTCAAGACAAAAAATGTGATGAAAACAAAATTCACAATGAACAATAATGGTCAACACAATAAAAATTAGGCATGGAACCACCTAACTCATACATCTAAAGTACCGCACAGGCGTATACCATTAAAGAAACACATGATTCATGCATCAAACGATCAACCATGCCCAACAACTTTTCTCCAAAAGACGGAAAACATCGAAAAGCATTAGTGAAGTTCAAAATCAATTCATGAGCGAAGATTGTAATACTAATACCATATATTAAAAACCCTAATTATTCATCAATAACGAATATATATAAGAAGCACCATTACGTAATTTATCCCACATCATATGTATAAGATTACAAGTGAATAACATCAACTAACCTTAGTTTCATGATGTTTTTAAACAAAACTTAAGAATTTATGATTTCACTTACCTTTTAGATTGATTTGGATATTCGAAGAGAGGATGAGAGCAAGTTGACTTCAATATTGCTTGATGAATGAAGAGAGAGAACTGAAACGCCTAATCTTCAATGAAACCGCCAATTATTCGTCGGAAGAGAGAAAGTTTGAGAGAAAGTAAAGTTGTGAGGGGACGGTTGAGTGTAGAGGAAGAGAGAGAGAGAGAGAGTGTATTGGTTTGTGTGATGAAATTATTTTTGAACGGTTTCACATTGTTAACTCGCGCGAGTAATAGGCAATTTGATCATAAATATGTAGGGGTCTATACACCGTTGGATGCAGTCCACAGTTTTGTTGGAGATGTAATAACTCCATCGATGGAATACATACATGTAAGTGTATTACCCTTATTCAGATAAAAGGTAAACACACTTACAGTGAAAAATGGCATAAACAATAGGGATTATATATTAAGAGTACATTTTCGTTAAATTAAGAGTCAAACCACCGTCTCTATAAGTGACAACGACTTAAAATTATTTATGGAGGGAGTACTTGGAGAGTTTGAAACGTGAGAAATACCCACATTTAATTACTAACAACTCCTACGGACAATTACTAATAATCTCACTTAGTTTTGAAAAGTTTGTATGATTTGGTTGAGATATATACGTAAATGATTTATATAGTTTATATGATACCTCTCTTTATATCATATCTGCGTATGTTACATTTACATTGCCTTTTATTATTTTTAACGACAACGTGTTATATTTACATCGCCTTTCAATATCCAACATTTACCAAATTTCGAAGCTCAACTAAAACAGTCTAGCTTAATCATTCATTATTAATACACAGTTGATTGTAACATAAATAGGTTGGTTGTAATGTGTTATTGGGTCGGGTGAGTAATCGATTGTAATTGTAGCTAGGTAGGCTTTTGCATGGATGATGTGTTTGATTGCGTGTTTGATTGCGTGATTGACCGCGGCACAAAAGCATAAGAAGAAGAAGAACGCATTAAGTGGAGAGATAATGCGTATCTGAGTGGGACCAATGCTACTCTAAGTACGCAAAGGACTGAAGGAGGACACAGTTTGTACTCAAGTGAGGAGTTACTAGACGTATCTTAGTGGGACCTGTGCTTGTGTAAGTACGCAAAAGGTGGAGACAATGACAGACATAGGGGTATAAAGTGAGACACCTTTGACGTGATGGTTGACAGATTTAGAGAGAGAGAGAGGGTGATGAGGGGGGAGAGAGAAAGTGTTGACTCTTGTATCGTCTTACAAGCACATACACGCCCGGTACGCTCATTACCCTTTACGACCTCTACGCTATCGGATATTTACAAATCGTATATATAATTGTCCTATTATAAACGCAAGTGTATCGTGCAAACTTATAAAAGGCGTATATAACCAATAAAAAAATGACCTCCGTTTACAAATCAAAAGGCGTATAAAACCAATACATGTTGACTTCATATTTGTAATAATCTCACTAGTTTTTGCGCCCGTGACAATCACGGGACTGTTATACACAGACAAAACTAATTCGTGTATTACAAAAACATTCCTTTTAATGACCCAAACTTAACCTGATAGAATATAGACCCTAACTGAACTTGGTCTAATCATTATTGACCACACCAAATAATCGACCCCTAAATCAACCACAATAATTATATAACAATTCTAAATCTTAAAGGGATATTTTCAGAATACCCATGTAGTTTCCGACTTATTCTGATATACTGCCAATGTTTCAATAATCTCTCCTTTGCCGACATTTTTGACTCATATACACCTAAATTCACATCAAAAGTTGAGTACAAAGTATTTAGTGTATTAATCATATGATGAAACACATATTTTTTGGTATGCTAAGCCAAGCAAAAGACCAAAATATATATAAATAGTATGTTACAAAAAACTTGGAAAACCAACGGCCAAAAGTCACTACATTGATTATCATCAATAAAAAAAAAATTCAAACTAACCATAAAATTCAATTAAAAAAATTTAGATGTATTGTGGAAGATGAAAAATTCTTTATTATTTAATTCAATAAATAAATTGATTAATGTATTCTATTTATTATATTTATAATAAAAATATTTTCATTAGTTTTAATATATTTAATGCCTATATTTATATATAGTGCGACACGTGGATTAGTAATGTTAGCCTAAATATTATTATATAGAGATGATGTAGAATTTATTTTGTTAAAAATTACTATAATTGACGTGTTTTCTCCTCCAATAATTGATCGAGTGTTATAACGTCTGCATCAAATTTGTTAAAAATTACAATAATTGACGTGTTTTCTCCTCCAATAATTGATTTGTTATATAATTACTCATAACATTGGTTACGTACGTGTACAAAAAATTTAAAAACATATATCATTAGATTGGTTTCGAAATGTACCTCAATTTGAGATCCATTTTGTATATAACTCATTTTGTTTCATTTATACATATGTTTGATAGAAATGTATTAATCAGCAGTCATCGAGTGAAAATTGCAACTATGATAATTGATTAGCTTGAAATTAACCGTATACATTTTAGTAGAGTTATTAGGCAAACTCTATACTTTCATAAACTTTAACCTTTTTTGTAATTTAATCTAAAATGACTATCATTTATTATGTTTAATAGAAACGCATTAGTCAATACGCATCGAACGAAAATTGCAAAAACAAGATTGTCTTTGAACAACTACCTGATGAAATTCCAAGAGTAAAGGTATTGAATAACAAAGTTTGACTAATATAACGAAAATACAATGTTATGATAAACTGGGCTGGATACATCCAGATTACAATATACCATATTCACATATACAATGTAAAAACTGGAAATGTGTTATGTTCATCTAAATCGAACGCATACTCAAAAACACGTAAACAATACTCAATACTAGTTTTATATGTTTTAGCAAACTCAGTACGGTAGGTAACGATGTGAGTTTGTTGGTGTTGTTCTGATTTGTGAAGTACTAACTGGCGGTTTCTTAGATCAACACGTGTCATTCCTGCACTGATATTAGGATAAATTTCCAAATCCTATCTTATATGTTTACAATCTTCCATTTTCCTACCTTATATGTCCAAAAATATATTTTCCTACCTTATAAAGTGTTTTGTTTATCCAATTCATACCAAAAACACTATTTCGGCCAATTGACTCTCCATTTCCGGCGTTGACTTTTTATTTTCCTCCAATCTTTTATGATTTCCCTCCAATTTTTTGCGATTTCCCTCCAATTTCCCCCATTTTTGTTAAATAGCGCATGCAGTAATAACGATGAGGGGGTGAAATTAAAAAGTGAAAATTAAGGTTTTATGGGGTAGAGAAGGAAATATTTGGAGAGGACCATTGGATTTGGAGAGGACATAGAAGTGTTATGAGTAAAAACGGAGGTATGACATGGGTATGATAGGAATCACGCGAAAGATTGAGGTGAAAACTATATCACGTGCAAGTCAGATGAGAGTCAACGCCGGAAATAGAGTCAACTGGTTGAAATAGTGTTTTTGGTAGGAATTAGATAAAAATAGCACTTTATAAGGTAGGAAAATATCTTTTTGGACATATAAGGTAGGAAACTGGAAGATTGTAAGTATATAAGGTAGGATTTGGAAATTTTTCCCTGATATTATTCAATTTTTTACTAACCCTAATTCTCACTTATAAGGAACGGAACTATTGCTTTCAACCTCTATTCCGCCTCCTTCATCCCTTTCCTCCATAAACTTCGTCGGTTATAACTTGCACATTCAACATTTAAGGTTAGTTTTCTTCATTTTAATGCTTATTATTTGGTCGGATTCGTCTAATTTATAATTGAAACAACTTATATGTTCTAGAAGGTTAGTACATTTTATAATCAACTTATATGTTCGATTATTTAGTTAAAGAAAACAATTTATGGGTTTTTTCAATGTAAATTTTATATTGGGTTTTTTCAATGTACATTTCATATGATTAACTTTTTAATTTAGATTAGTACATTTTTCGCAGTGTTCCGGTAATTTTGATGGCCTCCTCAAATAATAGCAACACAAACAGTTCTACACACGCCAGCATGGAAAATGGGAACGAATATGAAAAACTAGTTTTGGGTACTGTTATTTTAAGATTTAAACGTTTTGTTCGTTTTATTCGTGGTCTATCCAACCGCTCCCTTGATATCATCCGTGACATGGGTTTTGGTTCTTTGGTAGATATGAAAATTTCTTGGTTTGATCATAAGTTTGTTACGTTGTTGTATACGAGGTTTGATCCAACGTCAAATTGTTTGGTTTTCGATTGTGGGTTTCGTTTACCAATTACAACTAATAATGTTTGTTGGATTTTGGGATTGCCCTTGAATGGCCGTCATGTTCCAAAAAATTACGACTCCTTAACACATGATGGGAGAGCCATTTACACAGATCTGTTAGTCAAATGTCCGCTTAGCTTTGGAAGAGATGATGCCACGCTTAAGTTTCTAGAGGATTCAATTATGGATGTTGGAATACAAGACGAGTACTTTAGGCGTTTGTTTTTGGTTTATGCACTTTCTACATGTCTTTGTACTACTACATGCGAAGATGCCTTTGAACTACTCTCTGCTGCCACTATTGATGTATCAAAATGTGCCGAGTATGCTTGGGGTGAATATGTTTATCATTGGTTGATGATTTCTGCCAAGTCCTTCTTTGAAGGACCAAACAAGAATCCCCAAAGTATTGGTGGTTGTCCATTGGTTTGGTAAACAAGTTTTTTATTATACAACATTTATGTTATAAGTATATGTTACCAAAGTTATGCGTATTTACAATTTCGTATGTTTTTGTACACAAGATTGCATATTTAGACCATAAGCCTCTCCCCAAATCAGTAGAGTGGGGTCGTAAACCGAGAATTGTTGCTTGGGATGAAGCGGCAGTCTATGACGCAATAATATCAGACTCATTTTCAAGGCGTGAGTTTGGGAAAGCTAAGGTACGTATGACAACTAACGCCGTTTGTAATGTATATGCATTGGTACTTACTATTACTGAACATGGCAGTTTGTACGGGATGTTGCATATGGTTTTTGCCACCCTGCGCAAGTAGACAGCCCTTATGGTGCACCTCGTTTCTTCTACAAAGGCGCATCATCTAACCATGACGATTATTTCATTCCAAACAAAGTTAAAGTGATTCAGCATATTGATGATGATGATGATGATGATGATGATGAAGATTATGAGTATGACCCGAATGAAGATGATGGTGATGATGACGATGATGAAGATGAGGACGGTGAAGATGACAACAATGAAGACACAGCCTCCGTCGACAATGATGGTTGAACATGATATAGTTTTTATGTATTTTGAAGAACTTGGTGTGACTTGTTTTCGGTCTAAGTTCGTGTTGGACGTTTGATGTTTTATCCGTGAACTGCTTTATTTCAGTGTAACCAAAAACTGTTTGAATATGTTATATGCTAGTGTGTATTTCAACTATTTGTAATAAATCTGTTTACAAATTTGCAATCGAATCAATCTATTTACTAAATCCTTCCATATATTAAAACTGTGTATGGCCGAAGATATTGTGAGTAGGACCGAATTCATATGTCATCCAACGTTAAATTGCGCAAAATGTCTAAAGTAACATATTTCGAATGTGAGTGTGCTTAATGGTAGTCTGTGTATTACATACCCGACAACGGGTCTAAATAGATGATCGGAAATATGAAGCACGCCTAAATGCATGCATATAGAGGTAAATGACTCTCTCTCCTCAAATTTGTCAACCGTGTCCCGTCCCGTCAAGTTGTCACATTATTCCTTTATGTCTGCGCTGTCTCCTCTTTTGCGTATTTGCCATAGGACCCACTGAGATACGCTTTTCTCAGGCCCTCACCCTCTCAGGTCCCACTCAGATATTTGCGTACTTCAACTGTCATAGGTTCCACTCAGATATTGCTTCTGTCTCTTCAATTACTACTTGTCTTCCTCAGTCTTACATACAATAGTGACATGCATTACTATCAATGTAATTAGTGGTGTTGAGCATTGCGAAGTTATATTCAACTACGTCAAATGGTCAAATTAACATCTCACAAATCTCCAGCTTTCGTCGACCAAAAGAGTGTGTCCGAACTAACTGTGAGTACGACTGATATTATAAACGTATATATGTATGTCAATTCTGAGTATGATTCTTGAGTCTGAAATATAATTATCTCAGTACACCCACGTTTTATATCAAACTTGCTATTGGATTAACCGACTTATGTAACACGAATAAGGCCTGACGTGCGTGGTTAATGGTATGATTTGGTTGAAAGATAAGGTGGATAGTAAATGATGATGGGATGGTGGTTGTTAATATCATAATTTGTATAGTGAAAATGAACAAATACACAATCTATGCATATATTAACTGTGTGTGATATATAGCATTGAACACGTTTATTATTTTGAACGCCAAATGATATATACATATGCATAGAGTGAACTATTTTGCATAAAATGATTTAGAACAACGTTATTTGTTTTCTTGTATGTAGAACTGTCACTTTTAAGTTTTGTTTATCGAACATAACTTTAACAACCCGATCCATCATACGTCGCAACACAACCCAATAAGATGGGAAGTCACCTCTTAGGCTCATATATCCTCTCCGGGCTCTAAAAGGTGAAGGCCTTGTTGTTAGTATGATGGTAGGAATCTATTATAAACTGATCATATGAGCCTTAGTTTCCCAATGTGGGACAAACCAACTCCATAAACCACTTTCCATATTCCGTAGTGTTACAATAACACACACTTTAAGGTTACTTGTTAATGCGTTAGTAATCGATTGAACCCATTAAATGGGTGAGAAGTGACGGTTGCGTGATTGACCGCGGCACAAAAGCAGAAGGAAGGAAGCAGTAATTGAGGAGAGATAATGCGTATCTGAGTGGGACCAATGCAACTGTAAGTCAACGATAATCAACTTAGTTCAAAACCCCTATATGGTGACAAATTAGGTCATTAAATTACATAAATGTTGTAACTCAGTATGAAATATGTATATGTGAATGTCTTAAAAGAAAATGTCTATCTTTAATTTTATTATTGACTTATAACTGCATTAAATGCAAGTGATGCAACCATACGCAATACTTTGCATGCATGGTACACCTCTATATATAGGACTTGTATCTTTCATAATTTTACCCAAATCTCATAACCACCTTTACTCATTTGCATGTAAATTATCTATATTTCTCCCAAACATATATACTCCGTACAAGGTTTGGTCATCAATATGCCGCGGGTTTTAGATGGTTATCTTCGGCCTGCCACATCACTTTCACCGGAGATGTTTAGGGAAATCGAAACCTTCGCAGCGGCCAGCGACTCCGATGCACTTTGCATTCTTGGCGTGCACTTGTATTTCAACTCTCCTGTACTTAGCCAGAAACGTGTGGAGGGAAGGAAGCACATTAGGGACGCCATGGCCGAGTCTGAATTTGCTAGGTGGATCGAAGCACTGCTAATTATGGCAGAGGATGACAAGATTCAAGGTTTGATGATGATGCTCGAGTTATGTCGTGGTCAAGAAGATGGGTTGGAAAAAATGAAGAGGTATTTTGCATGCCTTTTACGCATGACTAATGATCATCGTGCTGCAACCCTTACTCTAGTAACACAAAAGATATGCAACGTTGATGGAGTCGGTCATTGGGCATTGAACACTGATCCTTATGACGCAAGTACAATAACTTGCGACCTTTGTGCACTTCAGTTGTACATGCACTGGTTCTCGCTGCTTCGTTAAGTCGTTAGGTGTGCATGAATGTTTGGTGTACCATGTTAATCCTTTATCGGTAAGGTATGCATGAATTATGTTTAATGTATATCATGGTAATGTTTGTTTTAGAACTAATAATGTTATGATATGTGTACTTGTAAATCGTAATCGGATGGAGTATATTTTATTTTCTCGCAATATCTTTTCGACGTTAATGTAAAGTAATGTAGGTTTAGTTGGATGACTATAAATCTGTGTATCATTTTGAATATCATATCTGCGGATAAGTATGTGATCAATAGTGTTATAACGGTGGCGCTCAATCGTGAAACCGTAACTCTAGGGTTATGATATTATTTCCGTTGCGTGAATAATGAATGTCAGTGTGAACTACTAACAAGTGACTAACAATTTGTAAATCTGAGTGTGCCATCTTATGATGTCGGTATGAAAAACAAACAAGCATTAAAATACGTACCAAACCATTATACATACTTCATAGAGGGAGTGAAGTCATGATTTCTGGCGATGTGACGGTAAATTGATTATAATTCCAACCATAATCATTAAATTACAACATCTCACTTTCCCTTCGTCAATCTCAGTCTCTTGATGAGGCTAAAAATACTATTATATTTTATTCCTTTTACGCTCGATTTTATTTTTATTTTTCGTATAATTAATTTGTTTACACTAGTTTCCTCTCCTAGAGTGGTTTTACTGGTGTATTTCCATTTTTACACAGAAGAGGTGATTTTTGTACGAGAAATGACTAATCGAGGAATTCGAAACTTAGGACCGTGGGTCAACCCAGCGTCAAGCCCATTTATCATCTATTATCCGATCCAAGTGCTACAGAACTCGTTGGAAAAGACGGTTACACCAAACAGGACGAGACGTGCCGAATACCTGTATGGCAAAGAAATCCTATAAAAAAGAGACAAATATCATCTTCAGGGGACACTTCGTCCCTCTTCCTTGAAGGGGACGGTTTTCCTTTCTAATTTCTATCATGTGATTTTTACAATCAAATGTCATTTATCATTGTATTAGTAATTGGAGAAGTATAATTCATCAGGTTCTTTCTTTGCTTCATTTCGTTCGTTTCTTCATCTTTTTAGGTTTCTTCAATTGAATTAATTTACGCTTTTTATGATTGTTTGATGATTATTGTCCATAGTTAGATTCTTTCAGTTTCTTGTTATTATGTTACGGTAATCATATAGGATTGGGAATAAGTGTAGTATCAGAATGGCGAATTGTGAGAATGTATTTCGACCATACACTCTAAATTGGATTGTTAATTGTTTTACTCATATGACTAATTAATTATTATGGTAGATTGATCATCGCTCGTATGATTGATTAGTTGATTGCTAGGCTAGTATGGTTAACCCGTAATCGTTAATTGTATAACCAAGAGTAGCACCGGATTATCAGACTTGTAATTAAAACTTGTCTTATCTTCCGAATTTATCAATTTGTTAAGTTGCACAAATCGAGCTTGTGTATTCGTGGCTTAAATTGACCTTTGTGTGTCCGTTATTGTAATTGGATAGTCGAGTCTAGAGAGCTTGTTCTAGATTGCTATTTGGTTAGATGATATTTCAAGAACTTGTTTGATTTATCGATTATATGGACATTGTAGGGTGTAGGAACTTATCTACATTCATGGTTAATATTTAGAAGTATGTGAATTGGATTTCATTTTATGATCGATTGCTATTTAGACACTACCATGTCTTCCCTTGTATTGTTTTCGTTATAGTTTAGTTTATAGTTGATTTCGTATTTGTAATTTAGTTAAGAAATTTCGATGAGAATGGTGTTTATATGACATAGGAATTTGTTGATAGAAGTGCATTTTCTCCGTGGGATCGACCCCTACTTACACTAACTACCAGTTAATTATTTAGGGATTAATTTGGGTGACCACGACATCACATCATCTCTCTTAGCATGATTTGATAGGATGTGATGCTTCATTAATGGTGATGTTACATATTAAGGATACAATCCAAGACATCACCATATGCTAAATATGTTTTTGAGACCATATGGTGACTTACATAAACATTACGTACTATTGTACTAAGCAAATAAAAAAAGCAAATTAAGTAATGAAATCTACGATAGTTAACGTGCTTTTTCTTCCAATAATTGATCAAGAGTTATGATGTTTGCATCGAATTTTTTGTCAAGATCTTTCATAATTCTATCTCCTACTTTCAATTTGGCGTCGAGTTCTTCAGTTGACGTCCACAACTTATCCCAAAACACGAAAATCTTTGCAATACCGGTTGTCTCCGCATGATCCATAATCTCGAGTACCTAAATGAAGCATTTATAAATGTGTGTCAAATTACATGTATCATATATGACATATTATAGCAATATATATATACTATAGCTTTCTTTAGTATCGTCTTGCAACTTGAATGTAATTCTTCCGACATCTTCAAATGCCATTTATATATTTAATTTTGACTTAATTAATAAAATAAGGTTCACTTTTATTTTGATAAGTTGCTGAAAGTGCAAAGTAATGTAAGTCTTATATAGGTTTTTTATACATTAAATGCATTCATAGGGTTAGCTAATGTACCGTAAACGTATTTATTCCACCAATAATGTTTGTCATACTTAAATCGATTTGAATAACATCAAACCTCAACTGAGTGTCATATTATATGATGTGAGTACGAGTAATATTTCACACTTATATAGTAAAACTGAGTGTCATATTATATGATGTGAGTACGATTAAAGCTGGTTCTTGTATCCCTACCGTTAATGTGTCTCCATTGGACCGTTATAAAATGGATGGCATTATAGACCACACAAATTAAAATATCAACACATACCCACACACTAAAAGTTGTATAAAATAGGATATTTTGTCTAAGATTCTCCTCATTTCAATCCATGAGAAAGGTATGTTAACATGGTATTTGTTTGTTAATTAAAAAAAATCAGTATATAGTTTAATTGATGTTTACTGGGTGTTGTTTGTTTTAGAATGTCGAGCTCAAGCATCTCCTCCAAACCCCCTACATATTGCGATTGTGGTAGACTTGCTCAGGTCAGGCCATCTACGACTCGAACTAACCCGGGTCGGAGAATTTTTGGTTGCTATTATTACGATCCTGATTTAGGAAAGAGTCGATGTCGTTTTTTTGACTGGTACGATGAGGGCAGCACCAACTGGCAAGGGGACTTGATTAACAAGCTCCTAGACGAGAAGAAGAGAAGAGATAGAGGAGGTGGTGTTTTATCTGATTCTGAAATAGAGCATGAACAAGAATTCAAGATGAAAGCGCATGCTATGAGCTTAAAACACAAGAGGTTGGAGAAGAAGATTAACAAGTTGTATGTCGTAGTGTTTGTTCTATTTGTTGTCGTTGTTGGATTACTACTAGAAGCGTAACTTTAATTTGACCATTGTGTTTATTGTAGACTTTGTAGTCGAGTCATTGAACATCAACGAAATGAAATGCCTCGCTTAATCTCGTATTTTCTTAATCTCAGTTTAGTACGAGTACAACTTGAGAATACAGTAATACTTTAAACACTTAAACAACAAGACTACACGAAAAACATAAATTTCATAAATTAATTGAACAATATCTACTCACTCCCCATATTACAACTTGAGTCATAGTCAAATAATTGCACATTTAAGTCTTGCGAGGCAATGCCGTGTTCACCATAACCATTGCTATCGGAGTCACCATCATCGCAAACTATGTATTCATTTCTGGTCTTATCTGATCTGCTCTGATCTCATTTGAATGACTTTGATTTGATCTAATCTGATTCGAATGACTTAGATCTGATCTAAATTCTCCTTTAATTAGGTCATACCAAACTAAGCCTAAGTCCTATTACGCTCTGTTGATAGGACTACATCTTTGTGACTTGATCAAATCTGATTTGATTGCAAGTGATCTGATTTGATTTGATTTGAATGACTATCTGATCTAATTTGAATTTGTTGAATTTCGTCGCATTTATACATAAAGAATACTCAATACTAGTTGGATGATAAAGTTTACAAATGACAGGATCTCTCAATCAATACTCACTTCTATATTATACCTCACAAATATCCATTATTGAACCCACACATTTCTTGACCACTTCCCTTCTCATACGTTCAAAATTTCAAACAGCCCACCACACGAGTACGATGACATCTTCTCAAAGTGGGAATATATTCTTATGTACCCAAACATCACAACCAAGTGCACAAATCTCATCGGACTATGAATCTGAGAATGAGTCCAACAACGGCATTGCCCAAAAAACCGTAGTTTTGACTGCCAACTTTCCTAATTGAAGGTGAAATGTTGTATTGGAGATTTCAAGTTGAACTGCTTACTAGGGGGAGGTATCCCAACCGGTTGCGTTACAGAGTTGTTTGGAGAATCTGGAACGGGGAAAACTGACCTATGTTTGCAATTAGTTGCGTGTGCTGTAAAGTCTAATAGCGTTCAAGGGAGCACGGTCTATTTGCACACCGCACCGTTCCCGATAATAAAGTTGCAAGCCTTAATGCATACATTCGTGGGAAATTGGTCTAGTGGACCAAACAAGTTAACACTTGTCAATTTAAAGGAATTACAGTCACCTATTGATTTGCTTGAGGTATTTTGTCAACTAGATGGAGCAATCCAAAGATCATACCTTACAAGTCTGTTTCCGGTGAAACTTATTGTTATTGATAGCATTACTAGGTTTTGGAGCCCAGCTTACACAAGTAACAAAAAGGAAATGGATGCTCGTGTGAAAATGTTCACAAAAATGGGGAACAGATTTGACCAACTAGCTATGAAATGGGACATTGCTATTGTCTTCACAAATAATGTGGTGGATGTTAGTAATTGTCCAGGTATGAAAGCTCCTAATAGCCAGAAATTTCATACATCTGGTAGGGTTGTTCAAACAGGCCTCGAGCTGTCATATGGAAACCCAAATAATTGTAGGGTTGCTCTCACAAAGGATGAATTAGGTGAAGTTAGGCATTTCCATGCTATCGCACCTACCACACATGGGTCCAATTCTACTATATTTCGTATAACGGATAAGGGCTTAGTAGGGGAATGAAGTTTGCGACTCCAACTATGCTTTCATGTAATGTCAGTGCGATGAACATATATGTGTGTGTGCAATATTATTTTAATGTTATATGATGAGTTCTTAGCAAAGTAGGGGAATGAAGTTTGCAACTCCAAATATGTTTTCATGTAATGTCAGTGCGATGAACATATATGTGTGTGTGCAATATTGTATTAATGTTATATGATGAGTTTTTAGCAAAGTGTGTACGGTAAGTAGCGATGTGAGTATGCTGATGTTTGAAACACTAATTGGGCGTTATTAAATCAACACGTGTGATTCATTTGTGATATGGTTTAGTTAGAAGTGCGCCAAATGTATATGGAAAGTGAGTGCGAGCTAATGCCCTCTGAGGCCGTTACATGAGTATGTCAGTATGAATATCTTTTATTTGAATAGTTTATGTGGAAACATGTCCAACGCCTCACTTGCGTGGTAAATGGTGGAAATTTGGTTGAAAGAGAGTAAATGATGATGGGATGGTGTTAGTAAATGTTAGTAAATTATGATGGGTTGCTGTTAGTCAATGTCATCATTTCTACAGTGAAAATTGAAGAAACACAAACAATAAGACTATCTCATTAAGGATTTGACACCAAACTTGTAATTAAAGACTAAACACTAGTTAACAAACACAACGCTTAATTTAAAATTTAAAGTTACTAAACAACCATGAAACTCAAAGCTAGCCGTCTTCAAACCATAGTAAAACACACTGGACATCTTTTCTTCTTCAAATCATTGCTTTCTCATCCCATAGCTTGGTCATTCCCATTAGTCAATAACAATGATTTCCGGCATCAACAACCTACCTTTGCCTTCTTCATTATTGGACACCCACAGCTTTGCAATACGCTTTGTATCCGCAGCTTTGAATAACCCATGCAACTAAATACAAAATTATTATGATACAAACATCGTTCAATTCCATGCATCAACACCTCATGAACTAAGTACACATGCAAATAACTAACAAATAAAAAAGATGAAATTATAAAATTATACAACATGTAATTATAATTAACCATACCTTCTGAACTCCAAACAGTCCACATAACCCTCGAAGGAAAACCAGCATTTCAGATTGTACGGTTTTGCGTTGACGAGCAATTGATAGTACTGTGGACGACCAAGTTTGACCGTAAATGATGGTTTCTTTGATTGTACAACAACGGTCTGTTAACAAATCGTACAAAATCGGTGTTTCCCTCAAGTTCAACACCGACTGAAGGGTATCTTCGGAACACACCGGCACGGTTGATCTTAGATAACCTAATAGGTTTAGGTATTCTTGTTGTAAAGTTAGAAATACCTTTGCTTCGCCTTTGCAAGTACTCCATGCTTGAAAGTCATCTATTATAGATTAACAAACTATAGGATTAAACATAATACTTACTATTAACTAATAAATACAAACTAAATTAATTTGTAACAAATGAACTCATAAGGGTTTAAAACTTTACCATATTCATCTATGCCATCAACATTGACCTCGAATATTACTTTGCCAAATTCAACCATTTCGATCTTCTTAATGTAAAAGTGGTATTTCCTAAGGTTTTGTTTACTCGGAAATGAAATAAACCGACCACTTTTATAAGCCATAAACTTCACCAACTTAGGGTTGCATTAAATGCATTTAACAGTAAGTACATCTTAACTAATCCTCAATGCGCATTCGCACTGTGTGAATATGATCATACTGAATGGAGTAGTAAGTTTCGCACTTGTATTTCAGTATGTGTTTTCTATATGTGAGTGTTTTACGTTAATCTTAGCGGAGTTCCGTATGTGAATACGCATTTAACAGTAACTATATACATCTTAACTAACACTGAATGCGGGAAATTATCGGGTGAATACGGTCATATGTAATTCAGAATATACTAAGTAGTAAGGATCGAACTCAAGAATCGGTATGCGTTAGCTATACGTGAGTCCTTTTAGTTCCATTGAACTGACTTCCATATGTGAATACGGTCATAGGCATTCCTTAGTAGTAAAGATTCGTACTCATATAAGAGTATGCGTGATCGTTTCTTTGCTTACCATCAAACTTAACCATTCAACCGCACCACCTCCGACTCCGACTCGGGTTTCTCATGTTAGTGAACAACTCAAGTATTCGACATAACTTCAATTCATAATTTCCAATCCAATTGTTACATACTCACAAACCACTATTGTAAACACAAAGTGCAACATTTATTCTCGAAATGAGAAATACAAGTATTTAATCTATGGAAGTAACTCACTCAGTACGAAAAACACGCGTCTGAGTATACCATGCGATGGTCTAACGTCTATTGATAATCCGTAATCAACAATTCTCATTCTCTCTCAATATGCGGAAATTTGAAACACATAATTGAATTGTATTATTTTGCTGCTGTTCTAGGAAGGCCAAGTCTCTTAGACTCCGGAAGCCCATGTCGCTTGTACTCCTCGTACAAGGGTCTAACCTTATCAACAAGCAAAGAGAACTCTTGGGCACGAGCTGCTCTTTCATCACCATCAGCCTCAAGCAAAGGACGAAGATTATGCACAATTTCCATTGCTTGCTGCATTAACATTACACAGATGGAGTTACTTAACATATACCCACACGTACACACATAAAACATGAACCGTAAGTCAAAATAAATTAATTCTCGTACCTGCTTCTAAGGGACTAACAATTGTCTTCGAACCAAAGATCCTCCAGACGGGTTCACAATAACCGGGTGTGAGATGCTCAAATACCATCTAAAGTAACCAGGAACCACCGATTGCAAGGGCTCAGCTACACATGAAATAGCATCCAATATCAAGGAATGACATTGTGGGCTACGCCACAAATGGTCGCACATCTCAGGAAATCTTACATCATAGGACTAGCAGAAGCCGGACGATATGCACTAGTAGGCGGTGTAGGGCTGTTCAAAATAACCTGCCTATATCCATACTGTCTAAGGCAACGGGAGGGGTCATAGTACTCATTAACATCCGAGAAACGAATGCAACCAGTGTAAAGCGATCTAGGGACCCTTTGACCTGGGTGACTACCGTATGGGAGCCAAACAACCTGTTCTGCCTTCATGTTGTCCAACACTATGCGATACTGCCTAAGTCGTTCAACACTAGAAACACCAGCTCCACCTCGGGTGTCCCATCTAAGCGAACGAGGCTCTTCCTCCAACAAATCGCGAGTCTCAAATTTCGTAGGACGGACAGCAGGAAAATATTCATAAATCCAAGCCTGTAGAAGGGTCAAACAACCACATATGTTTTTCGCGTCTGCTCGAGATGCTATACCAAGTTGCCTATACAAATAAGCAAGAGTGGCAGCACCCCAAGCATATTTTTCCACCCGGTTATAATCCTTAAGGAACAAATTCACGGCTGCACGCACACGATCGCCACTCTTGTCAACAAACAACGTCGATCCTAGAAGGTACAACAAATACCCTTGTGCCTCAACCTCCTTATCGCGATCCTCCCTCAACAAATCCATCATAAACTCCACCAACACACCACCAGATTTGTACAAAGGAGCTTTCTTACCACTATCTGGAGCGACTGGTTTGCTCAAATCCTGTGGGAGACAACTCAGGAGCTCACACATATCAGCCTTATAGTGCTCCGACGATGCACTGTCACTAAGGACCTCACCATCCACATGAATGCGTAGAATGAAGTAGACATCGTGCAAAAGAATAGTCATCTCCCCAAAAGACATGTGGAAAGTGTTCGTTTCGGGCTGCCAACTCTCAACAAATGCTGATATCAAAGGCATATCCAATTGATTTATCATGCAACCTCGCAAGTGAAGCAGCGAGGTACGACCCACCATGTCCTCAGCACCTTCGTGGTAAAACTTATAACGCCTAAGTGTGTCTAACTGCTTTTCACGAGTTAAACATTTGATAACACCACGATCATTCTGAGGTTGGTTCCAAAGACGATGAGCAATGTGACCTCCAAAGCTAGGAATCACTTCCGCATTAACTGGTCCTCCTCCAGCTACTTCAGTAACAACCCAAGACATATCACGTTCCTTTCTCTTCCGCTTCTTCTTACCTCCTTTAGACAGATCCTCTTTACCTTCAAGCAACCTCAAGAAACGCCCACGGATACCACGTCTAACAACCACGGAAGAAGATGTAGTGGAAGATACGCCTAAAGGACTTACAGCAAGTCTTTCCGCATATTGCTCTTCCTCAAAATCATCATCATCCATTGATTCCTCAATAAAGTCGTCGGAATTATCATCATGACCACCCAAACTCACTCCCGAATCCATTTTCACTTTAACAAGCGGCATTTCTAACAGCAATTTTACTCCTCAATTTACACTAACAAAAACAGATAATTAACAATGTTCTTTATGTTAATTGGGACTTATTGAGTCAAAATTCGATACTTTTCTAACAACAACAGATTATTAACTACTGAATCCATCACATAATCCAGGTATTCATCACAAATTAAACCCACCACCACGTATTCATCACAAATTAAACCAACCACAACTTAAAACCCTACCCTTTCCTAAGCGAAATTACAACACTGTTCAAAAAACAGACCTGGGTTCCTGCCAATTGACAATTCCTACTTTTAATACTTTACTAATTCAAGAAAAAATACTCGAGTTTTAGATCAAATACCTTCAACATAAAAGATTGTTCGGATTGCAACAAAAAATCCAAGACTATTTTACGCAGCAGGATAACACTAATTTCCACAGAAACATCAAATTGATACTGCTATTTCAAGGATGAAATCGTAATTGGGGAAATTCGATACTACATAACAGTAAAATTCTGGGAGGAGAGAGAGAACTAGATTTTCAGGAAATCAATTTCCCAGGTTTGATGAATATTAATAAGCTTATGGAAGAGAGAGAAAAATTAAATAATAACTGTTGGTCAAGGATGGTGAAGGATGATAGAGTGGAGAAGGGTAAAAAGAGTTCAACGATTGGGAGGAGAGAGAAAACTTCTTTGTTTGGGGAGGAGAGAGAAATCTTTGTTTGGGGATTTAATGGAGTATTGATGATGAAGATGATAACAGTTGGGTACTTGGGGAAGGAAGAGTAGAGAAGGAAGACGGAAGGAAGACGGAGTACAGAAGGAAAAGAAGGGTACAAAGGGAAAGGCATGACATTTCAGAAAAGACAAAACAGGGGCATAAACGTGAACTCATACTTAGGGCGGTAAATAAGCCCGCCATTTTGGGGCGCTGGATAGCAATCCAGCAACTATAATGCCCACTTGAACTCGGGTCATAATCTGACCAAATGAATTTGAGCGGTTCTGTAATACACCCGATTTTTAGGCAATCTATTATTATTTTTATGATTATAATTTTGTTAATTAATTATGTTCAAGTTATTCTTATTAGTTTTTCAAAAAAAAAAAGAAAATGAAAGTGAAGTTTCTAGACGTTCAACATGGAAAAACTAGACAAAAAGAAAAACCCTTTCATTTCCCACCATCTCGTTTTACTGCCTCTTCTTTTCTCCTTTTCATTCATCTCTTATTTCAACCCTATAACTTTAATATCCTTGTCAACCTAAAGCCAAGTTTAATTTTCATCTTCATTGTACGTATACCATCATCTCTACGAGTATAGATTTCTTTCTCTTTCAATTGTGTAAGTTTTTCGGACTTTAATCTATAATTCGACTTTTCGATTTCAATTAGTTCTTGTTGATTAGATCCTAATCTTCATTTTTTTTTAATACATAATTCTTGAAGTATTGATTTAGTATTTCGTGGCTGATTTCAAACGACAATTTGTTAGCGATTTTAGATCGTTTTGTCGAGTTTATAAGGTAACACTATTTCTACTATTTCTCAAGATTATTATGATGATCATACGTAAACCCCAAGTGTCTCGTGTGTATATGTGCGAATCAAGTGTTTATATGATATGTGCTAGTTTCGTGAAGATGTTGTATTTTCTATGTCAGTACAAAAATATAAGCTTAATCATTTGTGTGAGATGGGGTTTTTATTGGTTTGTTAGCAAGGATTTGGTATGTTTGTTAGCAAGGATTTGGTGTGTTTGTAAGGGTGGTGCGTACGAATTTGCGGTGGATCAGTAGTACGTGCGAACTACATACTTGGGTGTAGTCTTGATATTATAGTATAGTAGGAATAGTTGGTTTGCGCGATTGTTGCCGAAGCCAAAGGTTCAGATTGGTCTTAAAGATATCTTAGCTGATTACTAAGAAATTCAAGATTTGTTGTTTGGCCGTAAGTGAGCCAGTTAATACGTACGAAGAACGATAAGACTTTAGATCAAGAGTTTGAGTTTTTTTTTTTTTGGTTTGTACTTCACTTGATTTGTCGAGTCCTTTGTATTAGGTATGGGGCCGAGTAGCTTAGAGTTTACTCTAAGTATTGAGCAGGGTTCACTGAACCTTTGACAGTATTATATTGAGATATCAGTTTAAGCTAAGTTTCGTTACTAAGAAAAGAGCCCAGAGTGGCAAAGAGAAAAGAAAGAAAGAAAGAGATTAAAGTTTGATACTGAGAATTGAGATAGAAGTATTGTCTCGCGGTACTACCGCCAGTTCACTTGCCCCATTACCGAGACCTAGGATCGATGATGATAGTGTGTACTAAGTAAGAGATTGAGTTGAGTTTTGAGAAGGAGTTCAGTTTACGAAAATTATAAGAATAAGGGTTATTCATTATTATTATAAGGTTGTGATTTTTATATCGAGGAGATTTAGAGTGGAGTAAGTTATGAGAATTAGCAAGTTAGTCCTGGGGGAGTGTTTTACACTTTTTATGTGTTTTGTTATGTGCCCCCGTATTATCCACATATATAAAACCATGACTATTATTATTATTCAGCTTCTATTATTTGGTAGAGTAGTGTTGCTCAGCGAAATGCTGACGTGTTTCCTTCGGGCTACCTTATCATGGGGGTAGGTCCTTTGTTTTGAGTTTTGCTTGCAGGTTTGAGTCAGGAGTACAGCTGAAGAGTCAAGAGTAGTTTTTAATTCGCTTCCGCATTTGTATTTTTATTTTATAAGAGATTTTGTACAGCTGTATCTCCGGCTTTATATATTAACTTGTAATATCTCCGAATTTTGGCACAGTTTTGTACAGTAAAATGAGTTTTAAATTAGCCGAAATTTGGGGGTGTTACAGGTCCATATAGATTTGTGGAATCATGCACGTTGATTTTTCTCGGTGGAAAGTGGAACTGTTGAGCTGATTAAATTTAGAATAATTAAGCCACTCAAAAGAACTAACTCGATCAAGAGCTGATGCTATTTAGAATGACCAACCAACTCAAACGAACTAATTTGAGTAAGAATCTCTAACAATGAAAGACCTCTGCCCTTCAAAAAAAGAAAAAAACAATGAAAGACCTCTGCACCGGCACTTGATTGTACTTACACTTACGTTTATCACATATTCTTAGTTGTCCTTCATCGCATGCCCTAAAGTTTAGATTAGCTAAATGAATCTCGCCAGGACTTGTAACCAGGTAAGCTAATAATGAGGAGGAAATCGAACTCTGCACTATGTTAGACTTTGGTTGTTCTGCCAAATAATAAAAGAGTACACCTCCCAAATAATGAATCATATATATGAGAATTTACCTTGTATATAACAGTTAAATAGGATTTAGAACTCTTACCATCTCAAATCGGTATCATCGACCTGTGCGGTCTCGCGAACTTGTAGATCTATCCCTTATACTCTCAGGCTTTACAATACCTACGTCCACTTATAAATTTTCGAAGTAGTGAGAAACAAAATTGAGATATCACCATGAGAAAAGTATCAGTTTATCACAATCACACGTATTACGTATAAATCTGTAGAGCTTGTAAGAGAGTTCAATTGGGCATGTAACATAACTTCTATTTACACTATACACACATGTCGTAATCAGAAGAATATCTATTGATATATCGCTGATATGTTAAAAAAATTGATTACATGTCGGTTTTCTACTAAACCTTTTCCACATCAAGTCTATGGCACGACTTTAGTGGAGGATATTGATGAATTGGACGTTTTAGCGTTAATTATATTGATACACTTCTAATGTAAGGATTATCTGGAAGACATGAATGATTTAATATAAAAATGTAGCTATTGCACTCAACATCTTCCCCAGCAGCATGTAATGTAGCTATACAACCTTGGTACTTCATAATGTTTTTGCAATCATTAGATAATGTGAATTGTAATGTATTTATGAGAAATTTTGTTTGTTTTCATGTTTTTCGTAGTTTAAAAAAAATATCAATTTTTATTGAAAATTTCATCATGGCGGTAGAATGTATTATATTTTTCCATCCATGGTAAATAGTGTGGGTCGTTGGTCTCTTTTTTCTCCAATATCAATAGTGTAGGCTTTTATCTTGGAAGGAAAAATGAATTCTTTAAGCAACCAACTATAGACGTATCTTATATGGTGATTAAACTCTGTTTTTATACTTTTTATTTTTTTGCAAGCAAAGTTAGAGCTTTATTCTTCCATTGAGGGAAAAAAGCAAGAAAGCTTACAAAAAACAAACCACTACAATTTAAGCATTGAGGAGATCTACTATATCCTCATTAACAATCCCTTTTAAGTAGCTAACTACCCTAACACAAACAATGCATTTCACTCTAATGATTAGCCAATCTATATTATGCTCCTCCTCCTTGAACAACCTACAATTCCTCTCGTACCACACCATGTAAATAGTAACAATTAGGTTGCACTTAATCCACTTGCTTTTCCAATTCTTCCTCTTTACACTGTTGCAAACCCATTTCAGGTTACCCTTAAGGCTGATAGCACTATTATTGGTACACAGCCACTGTTTAATCCTTTGCAGAATCTCCCGAGCAACTAGGCAGCTGAAGAAGAGGTGATTATGACTCTCAGAATCAGATTTACTCAAACAACATCGATTAACCAACACCATCCCTCTTTTGACAAGATTGTCAGTAGTAGAAAGTGAACTTTGGACTACAAGATTTGTTGTAAAGCTGCATTTAGGAACATTAACACTGCACCAGATGACCTTGTGCAGCCTTGTCTTCCTATACTTCACTCTGAAGTATTCATAAGCCCTTGAAACCTGAAATTTGCCATCTCTACACCATGATAAAAGGAGTTCATTTGCCAAATGAGTTGAGCCAGTTTTCAGGAGAATTTCATTTTTCACAGTCATAGAGTCTTGACTTCTGACATCTACTTCCCAAACAGATTTCCCCTTCAGCACATACTTTCTGATCCAGGTACACCAAATACTACCACTATTCGATTGCAGATACCAAATCCACTTGGAGATTAGAGCCTTTTTCCACCTAAGAATCTCTTTGATATGAAAGCCACCTTCATTTCTGGGAGCACAGGAGCTCATCCAACTCTTGAAAATCATTCTTTTTTGACCCTGCTTAATCCCCCAAATAAAATCCTTGCAGATTCTATTTATCTTCTTTGTGACTCCTTTAGGCAGAAGAACACTAGAACACCAGAAATTCTGAATGCCAAAAATAACAGAGTTGAGGAGAAGGCATTTACCAGCATAAGATAGAAATTGATTGTTCCAATGGAGGATTTTTGCTCGCATTTTGGAGATGAGGCTTCCATACATATCAGAGAAAAGCTTAGCATTATTGAGAGGCATTCCCAAATATCTGAAAGGGAAAGAACCCTCAGTATAGCCAGTCTCCTGTAAAATGTAATGCTTGAGCTCATTGCCTACTCCTCCAAAAAACACCTCTGTTTTACTTGGATTGGCTTTCAAACCAGAAATCTTTGCAAATTTGTCCAGACATAACCACAGCATTGATTGAAGGGGAGTCAGCTCTAGTAAATATCATCAAGTCATCAGCAAAAATCAAGTGAGTTAATTTCAGTCTTGCACACTTTGGGTGAAATGAGAAACCTGGTGCATCAGGGAGCCTTCTAAGGAGCCTTGAGAGAACCTCCATAGCCATTACAAAAAGGTAAGGTGATATTGGATCACCTTGCCTGACTCCACTTTTCCCTGCAAAGAACCCTCTAGCATTTCCATTGATTTTAAGAGAAAACCAAGTGGTAGAGATGCAAGCTATGATCCATTTTGAAAACCCAGGAGGAAAGTTGAAGAGCTGAAGACAGTTCTTGATGAAATCCCAACTGAGAGTATCAAATGCTTTCCGGATATCCACTTTCAGGAGACACCTTTTAGAGATGTGCTTTTGAGTGTAGCCTTTGATAAGAGCCTGTGATAGAGCAACATTCTGAAACAGGTTTCTACCCTGAGTGAAGACTGCCTGTTCTTCACTAATTATAGTAGGTAAAACAACTCTAAGCCTGTCTGCCAGCAACTTACTGATTGTCTTATATATAGTAGTACAGCATGAGATGGGTCTATAATCAGTAACTAAGGTAGCATTAGGCTTCTTAGGGATCAAAGTAATAAGAGTTGTATTAACCTGCTTCAACATTTTCCCAGTTCTAATAAAATTCTGAATTGCTTTGCAGAAGTCTTCCTTTATAATATCCCAAACTGCCTTAAAGAAACCAGCAGAGAATCCATCAACTCCTGGACTTTTATTAGAGTCAATGCTGAAAAGAGCAGCCTTGATGTCAGCATTAGAAAAGGGAGTATCTAACTAGCATTGTTGCTCCTCACTCAGAATAGGACCTTGCAAATCCAAACCAGTAATGTCCACTACCTCAGTCTGCTTTCCCAGTAAATTTGAATAATATGAGATGAAGGCATTGATAATTCCTTCTTCATCCTTATGTACCCCACCTGCCTCATCAGTTATAACCCCAATATTACTATGATGAATTCTCTCAGTGATATGATTATAATAATACCTGGAGCTGCAATCTGCCTCTTTAAGATGGGTAATTTTTGCTCTCTGTGCAAGCATGGTAAGCTCGGCTTTCTTTAGGTAACAGTATTTCTCTCTTAGTAACCTTTCCTGATCTATGAGAGTAGAGCACATTGATTGAAGCTGCAGACTTGTCTGACATTCCATCCATTCCTCATTACACTCCATTACTCTCTTAGCCAGATTAGAGAAGTGCCTTTTGTTCAAATTCTTCAAAGCATTCTTGACATTCTTTATTTTGCCACAGAGTTTGTACATAGGAGTTCCTCTAATTTGCATACTCCAAGCTTCTTGCACAATATCATGGTAGTCATCATGTTCCTCCCAGCATTTCAGATACTTAAAACTCCTAAGAATTTTTTTGTTATCCTTAATCTGGACTGAAATGGGGCTGTGGTCTGAAATCCCTGGATTCAGAACCTCTGCAAAAGAAGTTGGAAACTTACTTAACTAGATAGGGTTGATGACAGCCCTATCCAGTCTAGACCAGACCCTCTCTCCTCCCTCTTGGTGATTAGTCCAAGTAAAATCTCCTCCATGAATCCTAATATCATCCAGATCACAGGCCATCATACAATTGCAAAACTCATTCATCCCTCCTGAACTAGTATTATGAGAGCTAATTCTCTCCTCAGAAGTTTTGGTGACATTAAAATCACCCAAAACCACCCAAGCCTCAGCCATATTATTCAAAATACTAATTAAATGGTGCCACAAATCAACCCTTTTCTCCCTGGAATTACTAGCATAAATGACAGTTAGGTAGAAACTATAATGGTTTTGCAAATGGTCAACTCGACAGTGAATGAATTGAGAATGCACCTCCAAAACAGTTACCCTTACTACCTCAGCTTTCGAAAGAATCCAAATCCTCCCATTGTAGTGATGGGAGTAGTTATTCACCACTTTGAATCTACGAAATTGCCTTTTGACTATGCTCTCAAACTTTCTCTCTTTAATTCTAGTCTCCAAAATACCCAAGATATCTATATTTTTAGACAGTGTGAGATTCTTACCCTCATATTGTTTGAGACCTTCATTCAGGCCTCTGACATTCCAAGTTGCAAGCTTCACTGGGAAGAGTGGTCAGGTGGCCTGACTTTTTCTCCCACTCCTTCCTTGGCCAATTCCACAAAAGCATTATCCAAAACAACTGGAGGTATTCCCATGTTAAGCATCAGAGCATACTTTTTCCCCACAGTCATGCCTCCACTCGTGCTTTTTTTCGAATTTCTCCTCTGAGACTTGCTTAGAACTATCTTAAATCCTGCTTCCTCATTTTCAGATGGTGGAGGAGGAGTATTCAGACCCTGCCCTGGAGAATCAGGGTTTTCAACACCAATTTTATCACCAGTATCGTCGTGTATCTCATCAACTTTCCCATCTACATTACCTAAATCAGAGTAATTCTGCTGAGGTATAGCTTCAATCTTATTTTCAACAGCCTGTTTGGGTCTATATATTTTAGCTGCAGGCTTCTGAGTTGCAGGAGCAGGCTTCCTTTGCAACTTGCAATTTTGACTTATGTGGCCTAGCTTCCCACAACTGTGACAGTAATAGGGTACCCATTCGTACTCTACTCTCTGTACCATTTGTTCACAGAAGGGAGAATTTATGGTAATGTACTCAGGAAGCTCCTTAGAGACATCAACCTCAATCATAACCCTCGCAAACCCTAGCTTATCCTGTGTAGTGGTCATATGGCCAGCATACATCGGCATACCAATTTTGCTGGCAAGCTTACTAAGAGCCTCCTTTGACCAGTAACATGGATCAAGTTCAGGAAACAAGACCCAAACAGGAATGGTTGAGATTTTATCAATCTCTTGCGAAAATTGAGGATTCCACTGTTTTAACACCAAAGAATTTCCCCCAATTTTCCATTGCCCCCCTTTTAAGATCTCATCCATGGCATCCTGGGTATCAAACCTAAACATAAACCAACCTTTTCTATAGTACTGCACCCTCGGCTTTGCAACATGATTCCAAAATTTGTTCACAAAACCCTGAACTTCCTGAATCTTAGGTTTACCTCCTATAACATTTCCAACTAAGGTATGCTGCCAGATTTTCATACCCAGAGAAACATCATCTTCAGTAAATGTAACTACCTCAGAATTCAATGATTCCTCATCAAAAAACAGTTTCATGCCTAATTTTGATTTGTTACCAACAATGTCATTCCAATTTTCCTTAACCTTGTTCCCAGAATTATCAATTGAGGCTTTCTTAACAGATTTATCATTCAAAACAGGTTCAGAAATCGTAAGTTTTCCAGAATTACCTTCTCCTTTGACTGATACCTTCTGAGCTGAATTCTGCTTACTACCAGTATTTATCCCACTTTTCCGGCAGGCTGTTCTAGTAGATTACCAAACACGTTTTCCGTCGGAGCCGAGCCAGCCTCTCGTAGGTTCTTATGGGTATCATCTCCATTTTCGTTCAAATCACCATCACTAGAATGAGCTTCTTCTTCTGGTTCCGAATCTATGATTTTTTTAGGTCTTCCTCTCCTCTTCTTGACGGCCATGATCAAGCTTGATCAAAACTTTGTTTGTTTTTTCCTAGCTTGTGGGTTAAGCTACCCCTTTTTTCATGACCTCGACTAATTGTTAGATTGTTCCATTTTTTTTTTAAACTTTTTATTCACACTTAATTAAAACCATTTACCGCTACGCTACATACATATGTGCAGTGCTATGTTATGTAAAAATACTATACATATATGAGCGCGTTTAGAATAAAAAATATAGAGGAGTGACACCCATAATGTTGTTGTAGATGTCATAGTTTGTTTAGTAGTTGGTAATTTAAAAATTATGTCAGTTTTTCCATGTTCTCAAATAGATTTTATGAAACTTATATAATTTTTTTTCTTGCATTATTTGATACTTTTTAATTTAAAATGATACATATATGTACCTTAATTTCTTGTTTATTTCCATATTTGGTCCAAAAGTTTTCCGGATATAGGGGATCTTGATAAGATTAGGTGGGTGCAGGGGAAGGAGTGTGGTTCAACATCAACATAGCCCTGTATCACTACGTCAAATATGGGCTTCCAAAACCCCCATAAGAGAACGGAAAATTTTAAAACCGATCTCTTATAGTGTAAGAGAACGGGTCTGCTAAAAACCGTTTTAAAAGATTAATTGTAAAAAAGAGAAAATAAATAATAAATACCTTTCAAAAAAAACCGTTCTTAAAGGGGCGGATAAAAAGAACCCCGAAGCTTTTAGAACGGTTTTTATCCGAACCGTTCTAAAAGGGATACCTAAGAAAACGGTTCCCTTAATTAACCGTTCTAATAATAGCAAATAAAAAAATTAAAAATAAAAGAATAAATTATAATCCCCCTCCCTCGTTATCTCCGTCCCTCACTACCTCTCAGTACAAAAAAATAGTCCCCCACCTCTCATAATTTCCTCTAACCTCTCCCTCTCTTTAATTATTCTTTCCTCTTCATCTTTCTTTTTTTTCCTTCTGTCATTTACAACTCTTCATTCATATTTTTACTTTGTCAATTTTCTCTTCGTTTTTCCTCTTTTCAGTCAACATAGAAGATCAAGGGTGATTTTCCTCTTCGTTTTACTTGGCCAAGTTTAAGATCGGTGCTGCCTAGCTATGTTTTTTTCTCCAGATCTATTTAATTTTTGTCAAAGTTTGTTTGTTTACAATTTTCTATATTTTCCCCAACTTATCCTTGTTTTTTCTGATGTAATTATGTTTATTTTTGTTCAATAAATGAGGAGATGGTCACGAAAAGATTGAAAAATATTGAATCTGATCTATAAGATTCATTTTCGTCTTTTAATTTCCTTTGAAGTTGGACATTTTTCTACTTCCTTATGTTAATTTGATAACCACTCATTTCTTCTTTTTTTTTTTTTTTTTTAATTGAACTAGTAGGAAAAAAATGGCAGGATCGAAAGATGGAGAAAAGAAGAGGTGATGAAATCCAGATTTGAAAAAGACGAAGAACAAGGAGCCCATAAATCCGATTTACGAAATTTTTAGAAATACGAATCATGTAATTTGGTTAGTTTTTGTTAGATCTATATTTTGATTAGATAAGTTGATATTGATCTTGTACGTATCGTGAGATGGACATTTACTTTACTTTTTCTTGTATAAATTTCAGCACAAAACAAAAAGAGCCCAGATTTGATCTGGTTTGTTACTTTGTTGTTGTTTAAGCCGTTTTGAGTGCATATCGTCCATTATTCGTTTTGAAGAAAAAAAAATATTTTTTTTAAAAAAATTGGGTACATACGAAAACGGTTTTGAAAAAAACCGTTCTAAAAGGGTTACACTTTTGGAGAACGGTTTTACAAATAACCGTTCTTAAAAACCTTTCAGAATAGTTTTCAACAGAACCGTTCTTAAAGGCTATAAGAACGGTTCCAACCGTTCTCTTACCCTTTAAGTACCGTCGTCTAGAGAACGGTTCCGGAATCGTTCTGCTTAGCTTTAGAGGACCCGTTCTCTTAGCCCATTTTTGACGTAGTGATATATCTATGTAAGGAGAACTTTGTGACTTATGTTGACGTAGATTATGTTTCTAATTTGGATGACGTGTTAATGCCCATTGTTAAGGAGGTTGAAATTGCCTCTGCACGTCCATTTCATTTTTGGTTAAGAAGATATGAGCCCTAGTTTATAATTATTTTCGCATGCGTTGATGCAGGTAACCGTTTCTAAACTATTATATATTTTCTATTTAAATGTGCACAGCATATGGTTTATAAAATGCCTATAGTAAAGTCATGCCACTTAATAGTTCATGTCAACAATTTATTGGTAGTGCTATTTCTTTTTATATAAAGTTATATACGATGTCTGTTAAAGTAGAAATGGGCGACTCCCAAGTACAAAAAGACACCAAGAGAGTGATACTCGTATTCTAAGCTAGCCCCTTGCTACTTTGGGTTCATTTCCATAATAAGTTGGATAGAAGAGGTCGCATACAAGCTAAATCTACCTAATCCCACAAAATTTCATCATGGAAAATGAAACTCATGCAATGCTACTCTCCGTAATATTCATGTAGTCAAATAAGATAGGGTGGAACCAATAGTTTTTTAAAAGAGAAAACTTGTAACACTCCAAACGTTTATGGAAACTGGTTTGTCACGTTGGAAAATTAATACGTTTATGATGTGTTTATAATAGACTTCTACCATCATATTACCAACAAGACCTTCACATTTTAAGTCCAAGTGAAGATTTGCGGGCTTAGAAAGGTGACTTTCCATATTGTGGGATGATGTTGGGACGTATGATGGGTAGTCGGACTGTAACATGTGGTATCAGAGTGACCCTGTGATGGGTCTCTATTTTAGCCCATTTTTATCATGATATGCCACGTTTCTGTGCTCTATTTTCATGTCGTGTCTATGGTTTTATACTTATTTTTGCTTAATAGCACTATGTGTAGGTCTATCTCTTGGATTGTATGATGTAGGACTCAATGAGGCGTACTCCAACATCTCGAAATACCCCACAAAGGCATAGAAGTGCAAATACGAGCCACAAGTGAAGTTTAGGGCAAATAAGAGCACGAGACTGATATATGATTAATTTGCCCCTTTCCCGTGTGATTCACCTGTTCCGATCTCATCTCCTACTTTTAATGTGTTTATAGTTGATTTTCCGCTCGTTCCATGTTGTGTTTGTCTTTGCTCAATTCGATGCCATTTTGCAAATTCTAGTGCATTCCCTATTTTGTACGAGAATCGGAATCTGTGATTTGCTTTTAGCTTTCGTGGGGACACCTACGGGGCATGTTGGAGGCGAACCCAAGGCATGAGCGAGATAAGGAGCGGAAATGGAGCTTGGAGCGGGATGCTAGGCAGGAGAAATTAAACGAGGGAAGGGGAGCTACTAGAGAAGAAAAACAAGCTCCGCTCGCCCATCAGCTCGCCGAGCGGACCAGCGAGCGGGGAACGGTTAGTGTGAACGTCGGCGAACCAATGTCTGCTCGGCCAGCGGATGGCTGAGCAGAGGGTCCGGGTTTTACGTTTTTGACTCGTTTTGCTCCTTTCTTTCGTCATATATAAATACTCACCTAACTAATTGTAGGGGACACATTTCATATTATTAGATATTTTTAGGGAGCTTTCAAACTAAATCTAGAATTCTCTCTCTCATCTATTCCTAACTTTGGCATAATCAACTCTCCTTTGTAATTCCTTGAGGATTTAGATTCAAAATTGAAATTTTATTGTTATTATTCAATAATTAAATTTTATTCATCAATTCTTCTCCTTATTTACATCTTGGTAACAATTCTCTATCTCTTTTATTTATTGCAATTAGCTTGTGTTTGTCCTTTGTTTATTTTTTCATCATCAAGTTTCAAACCTTGATCAACCTCTCATGCTTAGAATCATGCCTATGATATTTTTAATTTTATTTGGTATTTGTTTATTGATTTGTGAGTAGTCTTATTGTTAGGGGGTGTGGGGAATGTGACAAAGTTGGTATCTTTATGAGAATAATTGATTTTATGTATTTTATATGATTTATGCATAATTGACACCCTTATGGTTTTAATTGCATGATAGCCTAAGATGTACACTTGGGTAGTTTGTATCCTTCACTAATTAGGCCAACATAAGAGATCTGAGGCTCAATTAAGCATAAGAGAGTACGATTAATTGGTTAATTGCATGAGAATGATTTAATCGACTAATCGGGATTAGACTAATTACTTGAGAGGATTTTTAATCGTTTGTTGTCTCCCTTTTTGCATGAATAAATTGACTAAGTTTTGTTGTCAATACCCCTAATTAAAGTAATCGTTTTTGTTGCATAAACCTGACTTAAACCCCCTAACATCTTAATTAAACGGTTATCACTTTAAAGTCTTCGCCTTTATATGTCTAATAGTTTATTAGTGACAATTATTAGATAAATTTCCTACTCTTGGTTAAATTAGACTAGAATTAGACCAAAATCCCTAGCCAATCAACCCGTCCCCGCGGATTCAACCCTATGCTATGTTAGGATTATTAGATTTGCTTGAACTAGTTTTTAGGCATGTGAAAAACGAGCTTGAAGGCCCGAGAAACCCAAGAGTCGTGCCTGGCTGCAGTGCGCAAACCCAGGAGCGAGACGTACGAGCCGCGACAGGCGGCATCGATGAGGATCAGGTGCAGGTCATGGCGCACCCAAGCGCTGGGAGCAGCGGATTCATGGGTTTTGCTTGGTCAAACCAAATTTGCTTGATTTTGACTTTGTTTTCTGGCCCATTAAGCCACGTTTTGTCCCTAGTTGACCTGACGTCACTTGTTCATCTCTATATACCCACTTGCAATTTTCTAAAGAAATGAATAGATAGCTAATCATTTTTCTATCAAGTTTTCTAGAGTAATTTTCCTTTGAATTAATCTAAGGGTTTTAGAAGAAAAAAAAAAGGCAAGGGTTTTTGTTCATCAATCATTCAAATTTATTGAAGATTATTGTTATTCAAGTTTACTTGGTGGAGATTTATATTCAATTTTTAAGCAAGTTTCTTTCTTTATTATTATTCCATCATTTATTTCATTTGGGTACTCTTTTAAACTCTTTTATTTACTTGTTCCTTGTTCATGCACATCTTATTCCTCGTTGCTTTGTTTTTACCTTCAATCATCTTTGTTGTTAATATTTCCATGGCCATCTTGTTTATTCATGTTACCCATTTGCCTATGGAGTAGTTTGTCCATTAGGGAGTGGTGGTACATAGTCCATAAATTTAGGATCTTTGACTTGGGTTTTGGATTTACTTGTGCTTTCATGCTTGTTTCAAAGTTGTTTGCCCTTCACATGTTTCTCTATTATTGTTAGTAGGCCACTAGGTTTCTCATCATTTCATAATCTAGCTGCCATGGGATCGGAGACTCGAGGCTAAGTTTAGATGCAAGTGGTTTGGGGGGTGGTGACCTAGTTGCTCGAGTTAGGAACCCATTTAAGGCTTAAATTAGTTGCTCGATAGAGGATTAATCATTTTGCGAGCCTCCGTCAAGTTTGTTTCATGTTGTTTTGTGTTAAACCAAACCCACGTTAGCCAAAGACTCGACCTTTATGCATGATCCCTGTCATGTCCCCCTAGTCCATTTCATTGAGGTTTCCGCTATCAAGTTTACGTCTATTGCTTGTTTAAGTTTCTTTAGTTAATTTATGTTTCAATTTGTTAATCTAAGTCTAGAATTAGTTTTTATTGTTTAATTCATCTTGTTATTATTTTATTTGCATGATTAGCCTAAATTGACCACCAAAACAGCTTCTAAATTGATTCAATACGAGTTTGTACGACGTGTATTTGAGAGGCACGTCTCCCAATGGTCGACCCTTAGATTTATTACAATAAGGCTACCGTATCTTCGTACTATAAGTTATATTTTCTACATGCCTAGAAGAAGGCACGTCAAAAAATTGGCGCCGTTGTCGGGGAGACGGCTAATTCTTATGCTACATGATTAGTCTTCTTACAACTGGGATTGTTTTTTTCCTTGCTAGAGTAATTGTGACACTATATGTTTGTGTGGCGCTGGTGGGCGCATGTACTTTGATTGTTTAAAGATTCTATGCGCATGAATTTACCTATTGTACCTTGAGATTTGAAAATCGAAAAGACCTTGAGGTTGAGGATCAGAGAAGTTTATAGAAGAATAAAACGTCACCTCTACGAGGGTCGTGGACACCAACTAGGCCAAACGAATCGCGAGGTTGGAGAACGGTTTAGACGTAGTTGTGGAGGTCGTTGAAGAAGCAAGCAAGTCAGAAATATTTTCGTTAGCAATGAACCAGCACTACTACAAAAACGACAATAGACATCAGTAAATAGACATGAGTTTTAGCGAAAAACGATGTATATAGCAACACGGTGGCATACATGTAAATAACTTCAATGTATAGACATGGGCTTTTATAAAAATATGATGTATATACACAGAGTAATAGTAATAAACGTCCAACTATGATAAATCCCACGTCTATGCAAGAGTTTTATACATCAGCTTAATAAAATAACCGACGTTTATAAAATGTTTCACTATTTTTTAACACCATCACCCCAAACCCTTTTACCATCATCTTCATTCACATTTTCTCTCTCCTCACACTTTCAGTTTAGATCTTGCCATTTCACTCTCCTCTCTCGTTGTCAGCTTTCACACCCCTCTCTCTTCCTCGGCAGCGAGAGGCATAGATTGGGGTCGACGATAAGTGGGACACGGCTGGGCTCTGAAAGATGTGAAGACCAGATTAGGAGGGGGGCAACCCGTATCGGAGGTGGATGTCGGCGGCGTATTGCTTGCATCAGGGAACGCACGGAGCAAGGGAGGAGGGAAAAAAGTTGAGTACTCCCTCCGTCCCAACTCAAACACCCCGGCCCATTTTTGTAGTGGAATAAGAAAAATAAATAGAGTAAGTTGAGTGGGGTAATATTAGGAAAAAGGAGGAGAGAGAATGTGAGGATTAATAAAAGTAGGAGAGATAATGTGAGAGAGGATGTAATAATTTAATAAAAGAAGGAGAGAGAAATATATCCCAAAATAGATGGGGTGTTTGAGGTGGGACGTCCCGAAATGGAATATGGGGTGTTTGAGCTGGGACGGAGGGAGTACTCTTTTTGTTATGTTTTCATCTATAATTATTGATTGAGTTAACTTGTCATATGCTTTTATCATCCCCATGAATACGAGCATAAATTTTTTCGTGCTTTATTTGGGGAAATTCATGTAGGGTTGATGTTTATAGTCCAAATTTACTTTGTGATATATCTTATTATTTTCATTGTTAATTGATTAATTAATTAGTGATGTTTTTTCTTTCTTCTTTATCTTCTACCAACTAAACCAGGTCCAACTCACTTGTACAGTTCTTAATTTTCTTATAATATAAATTCGTAAACTTTTTTTTTATCTAATTTCCCAGATCTTTGAGTTTTAGATCAGTTGATGGTTAATTATGCTTGCATTTCGACTTTGCAGGTGTTTTCTGAAGTGGGTTTTCAATAAGTTTCGATTTTTTTTGGAATTGGGTGATTTCTTTAGGTTTGGAACTGAAATTCTTGTGTATTGGTAAATTTAGAGGGGATTCTTTTTATTTTGTCCCTATGTGTACATAATACTAAAAAAGGTGTCTATGATTCTGGGAATTTTTGATGGCATAGTTGTTGTTTGACATGCTAAGGTTTGGTATTGATAGTCAAAGATTAATAGAGATCTTTTCATCTAAGAAGAGGCATAATTTCTGCTCAGTATATGTTGTTCATCACGAATTCAGTGCTTATTCATTCCTTTGATTGTTCTAGGTACGTCTTGCGGAGCATGAACATGAGCTTTCTCGAGTTTAAGATGGTTTTGCAGAAGGTAAGAGCACATTATGCTTGAGTCTTTGATACGTGGGAGTCTTGTGACATCATTTTTGTATCCAATTCCGTAATGAAATGAGTATGGTTAATCATGTGGTTAATCATGTGGATGGGAGCTTGTTATGGATTGATAATATTGGGTGACTTCATGTAACAAAATTCAGTAACTTTACACCTAGTATCAATTGACCTTTGTTAACCTAGAGGTTCCTGCAAGTTTTAATACCTCATAAGACTTGTGTTAATTTTTTAGAAGCCCTATTATGGGTCAAGGAATCAGGCAATAGAACAATCCTCCACATCAAAGCTGAATCCCGAATTTGCTAAGAGATCAATGAAAACACTCTATACTCTACTTAGCATGACTATATGGATCAGCATGTAAGTTAATTAGCTTCGACATGTAGTGTGGCCATACTCCTTGTGTAGCAGCAACATAGCTAAGCTAACTGTACTTGTCCAGTATAGACTGCAAAACGATTGGTTTTGATATGTGATTTTTGTTTAAGCTGCCAATCAAGTCATGAAAAACATGCCAAATTCTTTTGGGTCGTTTCAAGAGGTTTATCTTCTCTCCTCGTTTGTTTTTCGTTTTTTGCAACTTTTCGAAAGGGGTTTACAATTCTTTGGGTTTGTGGCATTTTGGAGAATGATTCATTTGGCTATCTAGCGGTGTATTCAGAAAGCGATCGAGGAATCTGATTTTTGTAGGGCAAAGAGTGTATACTACTCCAGGAGTCCTGGCAGTTATATTGTCCTTCACGACTGGAGTATAATTGGAGTCCAGCAATTCTCTCTAAAGAAAAGTTTATCGCTGCTTTCTTTTCTTGACGAAATTATATGTGATAGACTGATAGTCTCTGAAGGCATGATTTCTGATCAGCTTCTGCCCTATGGGCTTATGTGTAGTTATACATTCCAGGAAATTAGCATCACCCCCTAGGTGTCCATTCTATATACTCTCTTAACTACATGCCATAACATATTTCGATATTTTGGTTATTTTTGTTTTATGTTTTCTGAAATTGTTATTCTTTCGTAGAATCATTCCGAGTATTTGTTTAAAAAAAGGGCAGAGCCACACTACGTATATCAATCTTCAGAAGGTGGGCACCATATGCTTGTTGTTCTTGGTCACTGAGTATTTGGTTATGCCTTATCCTTTTAGTTAAATCTTTTCAAAGATAGGCACCATAGAATCTCTGTCTTGGTTGAAATCTTTGTGTTATAGGCTTATAGGGTGGTACTTCTTGGTGTTCTCCCTTCATAATAGTATATCTCACAAAGAATGTTTAAATAGCTCAAGAAACCGTGGTGTCACTTGATGAAATGCATGAAGATCACTTCTTTAGGTGTTAAAGATTATTTCCTCATTTTTTGGCATGTTAATTGAGTAAATTGACAACACTGCATGTTTGCTCAGGAGCTGGGAGTGCTTGTTACCATTGATACCTTAACAATGATGAACTAGGACAAAAATAAAAGGACAAAGGTCTCTTCTGACCAGCTTTGCTCCTACTTGTTAGACATAGCAGTTGTTATATATGTGTTGTCTAGTGTCAAAGTTACAAGTATTGTCGTCTAATCAGTAATGAGACTTCTTCTATCCTGCTGCATGTTGTAGACTTTTAGTAGGGATGGGCATAGACCCAGGACCCGACCCAGACCCGTTGGATCCGACCCACCCGGGTCGGGTTTGGGTCTTAAAAATTAGGACCCGACGGGTCCAGACCCGACCCAGACCCGCACACATTAATTACGGGTCGGGTCTGGGTCCAAGATTTGAGACCCAGACTCGACCCAGACCCGCCTAAGTTTTAAAAAAAAATGAAAAATTCTAAAAGTTTTATCTAAGATTTGCGACTCTTACTACCCTACCATGTCACATATGAGTTTTACATGTATTCCTACTCCCCGACTCCTTATTTCATCTACAAAGATCTAAGTTCATCACCTCTCTTGTCTTGATCCAATTGTCTTTCATATAATTTAGATGTGAACATATGCTAATTTCTTTTTGCTTATTGTATGTGGCGGAATATTGAGCAAATAAAATTTTTAAGTAGAAACTATTATTCGTTGGAAGCGTTATACCATTTGTTTCAGGGACCCGCACGAGACCTGGACCCGACCCAAACCCGACGGGTCCGGGTCCGGGTCTAGAAAATTAGGACCCGACGGGTCCGGGTAGGGTCCGGGTCTACACAAATTTCTACGGGTCCGGGTCCGGGTCTTAGCGGACCCGACCCAAACCCGACCCATGCCCATCCCTATCTTTTAGTGCTATCGGACCTTAATTCACCTGACAAATGCGTCAAAATTCTTCGCGAAGTTCAGTAAATTTACACCTGTTTTTAAGCAAACTTTGTTAATCTAGAGGATCCTGCAAGTTTTAGTACCTCCATGACTTGTGCTAGTTTATTTAGAAGCCATGTTTTATGTCCTTTGCAGTTGCAAGTTTTGTTACCTGTATTTGATTTTGGAATATAAATATCTAAGTAGACATTTTTTTGTATGTTTGTGCAGTAATTGAAGAACCATACTCGAAAGCAGTAATGATACGCCGCAATCGCACTTTCCTGCTCTTTGGATCAATTTATTCCTTGTGTTGCTGTGTAAGGTCAGATTCGCACCTATTTTCTTCCTTTTTTTTTTTTTGCCTTACTTTCTTTCTTGTTATGTCCCAAGGTTAGTTGATGTGCGTTCTGGTTACAACAAGTGATATATCACTTTGTAACACATTTTAAATGCATAATTTTCAGCAATTTCAAGACACAACGCCGTACTCTCAAGGAAGAACTTGACGAGGTTCGAGATTTATGGGCAAACTATTACCTTAATGTTTAGTTGGGCATAAATCGGGCACAACAATATTGTAGTTCTTTGTTTGATGAGCTGTGTTGGGGCACACCAATAGCATTGTAGACTTGTAGTGGTACATGAATCTCTAGGAAAGAAATATGTATGGATGAGTTATGTTGGGAATTGGAAGATACAGATTGAATGAAATTTGGTTGTTTGAATGAATTTTGGTTGTCTTTGAGCAGGGTTATGTATTGTTGTGGGCTTTATGTATATTGCCCTGGTGGAAATACGTTTCGGGTTCTACAAAAAAAAACCGCATACTTAGACGTGGATTTTTTGTACAAACAGGTCTATCTAACATACATACATGTCGGTTTTTAAGGAAAGTCAGATATCTATAGCAATGATAGACATGGGAGTTTTAAAAGACAGATGTCTATGGTCAGTAATTGACATCGGACTTCAATAAAGTCTGACTTCTATTCCAAGAATAGACATGCGATTTTTAACTAAACCCATGTCTATAAAAGTGATAGACATGGGACTAAAACCCCATGTCTATTTGTTTTTAATAGATGTCGGCCAACTTACATCGACACCATATCCGACGTCTATTATCAAAAATGTCCGACGTCTATGGTACGTTTTGTACTAGTGCAGGAGGAACATTGTAGACCCGATCCTAATGTGGTGGCAAGCCCTATCGCCCTTGGAGGTATTGAAGCCAACAATTTTGAGCTCAAGCCGAACTTGATTCAAATAATTAAACAAGATAACAATCATGGCTTGTCTAATGAGTATGCCACGAGGCACCTCAATATGTTTTTGGAAAAGTGTGGAACCATGAAAACCAATGGCGTATCAAGTGAAACCATTAAGTTGGCGTTATTTCCCTTTTACCTAAAGGTGGCTTAATAGCCACACCCCGAGGACCTTTACTACGTGGGATGGACTCGCCCTGAACCATTTATCGGGGCAGATCTTGGACTTGTATGTGCGACTATTGGTTGGTTGGGATTGGTAGATGCGCAATGAGAACGTCACATTATTTGAGAGAAAGGCTTAATGTATATGGATATACATTACAAAATATATATCCATCATTTCTCTCTCCTCAACCCCACCAATCTTTGTTTTCTGGGCATATTTTGAGTTGGTATTCCATGTTTTGAGTTGATATTCTCATATTTTGAGTTGACATTCTCATTTGTGAGTAATTTTGTTTTGATGTAATATGAATTGACATATTTATGTATGAATTGACATATTAATTCATAAGTAGTCATCTGCTATCTATGAGCCACCAATCTTCTTTGTCTATGCAAATTTTGAATTGACATTCTATGTTTTGAGTTGCCATTCTTATATTTGAAGTTGACATTATCATTTGTGAGTGGTGTTTTGTTTTGATGTATTTTGAATTGACATCTTTGTGTATGAATTGACATGTATGTTAATTCTTGAGTAGTAAGCTGTTGCCCGTGAGTCTGAATTTGAGAGTAAGAATGAGGTATGTGAGTCATTAAAAGTGGTGAAAATACCATCTTACCCCCCATATACATTTACAAGTGTATGTGTCATATACATTTAGCCTTACTCATTCTTTAAGTGGGGGAGTTTTTAACATCTCAAGGATTACAGTGATTATGAAAAGTGATTTCTCCCACATTGGAAAATTAAAGAGTTTACTATATGTTTATAATAGATTACGACCACTATACTATCATCAAGGCCTTCACCGTTTAACCCCAAGAAAGGATTTACGGGCTAAGAAGTGACTTCACATCTTATTAGGCTGTGTTGCGACGTATGGTGGGTCGGGCTGGTACAACAAGGTTTTACGTTTTAATTCCAAGAGAAGATTAGCGGGTTTAAAAGGATGACTTTCCATCCTATTGAGTTAAGTTTGGATGTAGGTTGGTCGTCGGACTGTTACAAAACTGGTCAAGCAAAGCAGTAAAGGGGTGGTTTATGTGTTGCTTTAAGGGTTTGGCATTTCTCTTGAGGAGGCAACTTAAATTTTACTTTTCTTACCTATTAAAAGCTGTCACATTTGGGTGCACAGTCCTACCGCGGAACTTGAGATTATGATGCGTATGCTAATCTAAAATTAACTAAGAGTTTTTGCAGCGGAATTAAAACTAAAAGAACTTATTTTTGTGTTTTTGTGTTTATATGGAAATAAACTAAAGAAAAACAATAAAGATATGATTCAATACCCGCAAGTAATTGAACCTGCCGAATTCAAAGAGTCGCAACCCTTAATTCGATCCTCCGCAAACGATTTAGTACTTACGCATGAGTTTGTCGCCCGCAAGCAACCACACAAAGAATTTGAAGGAAACTCCCTTCGACTCTTCGATATTAATGCTCAACTGTAATCTGAAATATGTCTATGTAAATACATGAGACTATCTCACCTTATATAGGTTAGAGATGTCTAGCTTATTACCTTAATTCTAGCTATAATAGAATTAGGAAACTAATTTAAAACTTACTAAATAATCAGATTTCCCAAATAAACTAGGAAATACTAACTATCGGAAACAAATTATAAGACTCCTTAAGCAAATAAGGAAAACTCTAAGCTAGAATGAATTTAGGAAAAATCCATAACTTGATTCTTGCTTGGCTCCCGCATCATTCCCCTCTTCTTGAAAATGAATTGTCCTCAATTCTGAATCAATTACAATTCCACCAGGATCAAATATCAACCTAAAGAATTTTAAAACAAACAAACAAGTTGCGAAAGTAAGGCTTCTGATCAGCAAGTCTTTCAACTCATTATCTTCAATGTACTCGATCATGTTTTTGACACTATGATCTTCAATCTTTGATCTCTTTTCTTCAAGCTTCTCACGGTGCATAATGTTTTGGACAAGAAGTCTAGAGCTGTACTGATCATCTATGACTTCGACATCATTGTTATAAGAAAGGAAAGACAAACAAGATTTACTTTTGACATCTTCATCAAAACTCTCATCAATATAGAGGTCAATTAATGATTTGTATGAACTCTTGTTCTCAAATTTGTCTATCTCATCTTTAATTACAACCTCACGTTCAATCGCACTCTTTATTTCGTATTGCTCAAAAGAATTTTGTGAGGAAATAGTGATTTCTTCCAATGAAGTATCAAAAAGAACCAAATTTTGAGCATCCTCTACTTTAGTCTCTTCATCCTCTTGGTTCTGTATGAATTTTACTTGTGAATCGTCCTAATTGCTTGAGATTGTAACATCAACTATGTCAAGAATAGATTCCACGATCACTTCTTTGGTTTCTTCTTTGTCTCCACATGAATCACCTATTTCAGATTGTGTGCTCTCGACTTTTTTCATGCCATCTTGAATACGCTAAAGTAATCTCATCAAACCTAATAAGATGACATCTTTACTTGCTTCTTCAGGCTCAACACACCGCTCATCTGATTTTGAATGTTTCTCCGGCAATACATCGTTCATAAAGTTCCTTGGCAAATATTTTTTACGTAACTTGCACTTAAGCACTTCCCAAGAACGAATCTTGCATTTGTCTTCATGTTTGCGCCGCCTTTTTTACCTTTTCAAACCAACGGAAAGCATCTTCCACCAAAACATGTTTTGCATGATTGAATCTCTCACAATCATCAAAACCAAAGAGATTAAATTTACGCTCAATCTTTCTTTCCCAATATATGTAGTCGTCAGGATCACTACTTCCATCAAACTTAGGAATTTCGTACTCCATTCAACAAAAAAAAATAAAACCCAAGACTAACAAAACATAGAAGTTTGTATAAATCCTTGCTCTGAAGCCACTTGATGCGTATGCTAATCTAAAATTAACAAACTAAGGGTTTTTGCAGCGGAATTAAAACTAAAAGAACTTATTTTTGTGTTTTTGTGTTTATATGGAAATAAACTAAAGAAAAACAATAAAGATATGATTCAATACCCACAAGTAATTGAACCTGCCGAATTCAAAGAGTCGCAACCCTTAATTCGATCCTCCGCAAAGGATTTAGAACTCACGCATGAGTTTGTCGCCCGCAAGCAACCACACAAAGAATTTGAAGGAAACTCCCTTCGACTCTTCGATATTAATGCTCAACTGTAATCTGAAATATGTCTATGTAAATACATGAGACTATCTCACCTTATATAGGTTAGAGATGTCTAGCTTATTACCTTAATTCTAGCTATAATAGAATTAGGAAACTAACTTAAAACTTACTAAATAATCAGATTTCCCAAATAAACTAGGAAATACTAACTATCGGAAACAAAATATAAGACTCCTTAAGCAAATAAGGAAAACTCTAAGCTAGAATGAATTTAGGAAAAATCCATAACTCGATTCTTGCTTGGCTCCTGCATCAGATTAACTACAAAGTATGGCGACCATTGAGCAAATAGTTGGTTATTAACTTTGTTTGTAGTAACGATTGAAGCTTTGAGGACACATAACTCATAAGCAATGACCAATCAAGAAATACAGAGATACCTTTCTTGTTTGACAACTGAGAAAAAGAATTTAAGTTATTAACTGAGTTGCTCCTTAGTGCGTCTATCATTAATACAATTTATATGTCGAAAATACGCTAGTCGGGAATCAATTTATATTAAAGGGTCGAACAATGAGTATCAAAGCAAGCATACATAAGAGTCATGTTTCGTCTTAATCCGTTTTAACAAACAAGTTTGTGATTAATTAGTATCGTATAAAATAGGCTAACATGCAAGGATGGCTAAAGTATGCTAAAATTATGACTAAATTAAACTAAGCGAAAACGACAAGAAGATGTAAACATCGAACCTTGTTTATAAAAATTTGAAGCAAGAAGAACTAGGAGGATGGTACAGGGATCAATCACTGGGGTATCTTCCCCTCTTTCTATTTCTGTGCGTGTGTTTGTTTTCTGGGCTCTATCTTTGATTTCTATTGAAGGCCACACAAAAATAAGCCCCTGGTTCTCACTAAAATTATGTGCACCACACATAATAGCAACACAGGCACACTTTCTTTCTTTCTTTCTTTTTTCATTTCCTTTTCATTTATGTTTTTCTGCTTTTCCATTTTCTTCGTCTTAAAATGAAAAACTATTAGAAAAAAAGCAACAATAAATAAATGTAGGGTTAGACCCACCCAACAAATTCAACTTCCATTTGCTCCATTAAATTGTATGGTGGTTATTATGGGTCTTAATGGTGACTTAATAAGCATTTTAAATTAGGAATATAAAGTTAATTAGATAAGATTATGAAATTTCAGATTAAGAAAAATGGGAAAATTAAGTGCAATTTTGTTTTACGGCTAGTTGTAGGTGGTTTGGGGTTGTTTGCAGTGGTAATGGGTGGTTTAATGGTGGTTGAGGTGGTTGTGGGTGGTTGTTGGTGGAAAAAGTAAGTAAGGTGGTCTTACCAAGGCTAAAATATTTTATAAGGTAGTTGTGAACAAACTTTTTCCTAAAAGGCGGATGTCTCAAAATTTGAAATTTTGATACTGTGTATGTGGGGAATGGTTTTTACACTCCTCATATTGATTTTTACACTCCCACTTATGCATCACAATTCTCAAAGTGGGAGACATTATTCGAGCATTCCTCTCATAATAAAGAGTGTAAAGATCATACTCCCTCCATTTCTTTTGTTTCTTTACAAAGAGAAAGTGGAGGAGTACGGAGTACCTAGGTTGTAGAGAGAGAAGTTGATTAGGAAAAAGGAAGGGTATGTGTGAGTGGGGATGGTAGGGTCTAGAGGAAACTGATTTCTGGGATTTGCATCCCTAATCAGTGGCGCCAAACTCCTCCCCCCAAATTTTTAGATTCCCTCCAAACTTTTCAAAATCAAACTTTTCAGCTTCAAAACCTTATTTGACTGATGAAAATAAAGTTGCTAGGATGCAATGGGTATTAGATCACATAAACCCTAGAAGTATCACTAGATCAAGGCCAGTATTCAAATCAGGATAGGGTAGAGTGCACATTGATGAGATGGTTTTACTTGACACGAGCTAATCAAAAGATTTACCTTCTTCCTGATGAAATAGACCCACATAGATCATGTAAGTCAAAGAGATTCATCACCAAGATAATTTTTGTGGCCGCAGTTGCTAGGCCTATATGTGATGATTTTGGCAATGTTGTTTTCGATGGTAAGCTTGGCATATGGCCATTTACAGTCAAAATGTCAGCCATGAAATCAATTAATAGGCCTAAAGGAACATTAGAGGAGAAACCAGTTGAGAGCATTACTATGGAAGTGATTAAACAATGCATGATTCAAAAAATATTTCCCGCAATCAAAGAAAAATGGTCACAAGGATATGGGAAAATTATAACAATCCAACAAGACAATGTCAGACCACACATAGAAGATAGTGATCCACATTTCAGAAAAGCGGCAGAGGAGGGGGGATGGCAAATCACACTAGAAAATCAGCCACCAAATAATCCAGACATGAATTGTCTAGACTTAGGTTTCTTTAGAGTTATTCAAGGCATCCAGCATAAGAAAAAAGCAAAAACAGTGTCACAACTTGTAGATGCAGTCACAAAAGCGTATGATGAAACAAAGGTGAAGACTTTAAAGTATGTTTTTAAAATTTTAATGAATTGCATGAAAGTGATGTAAACCTACTCTAATTTTTATGTATTTTTGAATTTATAACGCAGCGGAATTAAAATAGAAAATAAAGGATATGAATTAGCCTAGAATCCTCGCAAGAACACTTGACTAAGACTAATTTGTACTAAGATCACAAAGAAACAAAGCACAAACAAGGGCAAGCACCAAGATCACAAAGAAACAAGGCACGAACCAAAAGAACACATAACCTCGCAAGGCCAGATTTTGAAGGAAACTCCCTTCGACACTTCGATATTAATGCTTAAACTTGTAATCTCTAATCTGAAAAACAATACAATAAGACTCTCTATTTATACTAGGTAGACACATCAAGACTCTAAGGAATAAGGTAAGGTTCTAGACTTTCCTTATTACTTATTGAACAACTCGGAAACCTCATAGGCTCCTTTATTCCATAAAATTACTGTAAATTAGACAATTTCCTAAACTTAAACAAAGACACAAATAAGAATAAGTATTATATCTACTAAGAACTTCCTTGGACGTGCATGGTTTGGAGAATATAGAAAATTCGGCCATCCTCGTGTACCCGCGTAGAAACTGGACAACTCTACTTAAAACAGGCATATCTCCTTCGTTACTTAACCAATTAAGGCATATGACCACTTTTCAGAAAGCTTAGATCATGAACTTTACTATCCAATTGATTCCTCTTCAAAATATTAATTACTTCAGAAGATATTGAGGCTGGAAGGTGACGTGATAGTCTTGAACTTCCACTATAAGCTTTGACCCATAGCTCCCATGTATCAGAAAGAAGTTCTCAAAGCAAAGGGAAACAACAATTACAAGCTACCTCATATGAACAAGAAAAAGCTAGACAGACTTGGCGTACTACCAAAGAACGTCAGAATAGACCAAGAATTGTACAGAGACAGTCTCGAGGAGGTTGAGCATCAAATAGCATTAAGCAAGAGCAAAGCAGAGGCTAAACAAGCAGCAAAAGAAGCTGCATCAGCTACAACAATTAAAGCAACAGCCCGACAAGAAGCAGCAAAAGTCAGAGCAATAGCTAGAGAAGAGGCAGCATTAGCAAAACAAACAGCTAGAGAAGCACCAGCAAAAGAAAAAGCACAAGCAAGAGAGAAGCCAACAATAGCAAGATCAAAAGCTAGAGAAGCCACAACAAAAGAAAAAGCACAAGCAAGAGAGGAAGCAACAATAGCAAGATCAAAAGCCAGAGAGGATGGAAGAAAGCTCGCAGCAAGAGCAAGAGAGAAAGGTAAAGAAGACGCAACAAATGCAAGAGCTACTTCTAGAGAACAATCAGCAAAAGCAAGGGCATCAACAAGACTAACAGCAACAATTAGCCACAAGAGTAAAGAGTAACATGGTGGTCAAGGTCCAAGGCAAGTTTGAACGATGATCAAGTTTTTGGAGTAACACGCATGACCATGATTCAAACATTGCTTGGCCTAACATTTTGTAAGTTTTTGTGTGCACACTAAGAATATTACATCAATGCAGTGCACACTATTTGGTAAATTTTTGTACTGTAATCAACTTGAAATATTACATCGATGCATTGCACACTATATTTGGTACCCATTGCACACAATGCATTGCAGTTTATAACGGAAATTTATTTAGCATTGCACATCCAATTGTCAAAACAAGCAACTATTTTACAAAACATGAAAAGGCATGATGCATGGGAGCTATGGGTCTATTCTAATAATGGAAGTTCAAGACTAGCAAGAGATTTCAGTTTACATCACGTCACCTTCCAGCTGAAATATCATCCTAATTATTCATTATTTCGTGGTGAAATCAATTAGATAATAAAGTTCATGATCTAAGCTTTCCAAAAAGTGGTCATATGCCTTAATCGGTTAAGTAACGAAGGAGATATGCCTGTTTTAAGTCGAGCTGTCCAGTTTCTACGCGGGTACACAAGGATGACCGAATATGCTATAATTCCCAAGCTATGCACGTCCAAGCTAAGGAAGTTCTTAGTAGATATAATTCTTATCATTATTTAGTTTCCAAATAATAAAGGAGCCTATGAGGTTTTCGAGTTGTTCTAGGTTAAGTAAGTCGGAATGAAGGAAAGTTCTATTAGAACCTTACCTTATTCCTTAGAGTCTAAAAGTGTCTGGTTAGTATAAAAAGTGAGTCTTATCGTATTGTTTTACAGATTATACAAGTTTGAGCATTAATATCGAAGAGTCGAAGGGAGTTTCCTTCAAAATCTTGGCCTTGCGAGGTATTCTTTTGGTTTGTGCCTTGTTTCTTTGTGATCTTGGTGCTTGCCTTTTGTTTGTGCTTTGTTTCTTTGTGATCATAGTACAAATTAGTCTTAGTCGAGTATTCTTGCGAGGATTCTAGACTAATTCATATCCTTTATTTTCTATTTTAATTCCGCTGCGTTACAAACTCAAAAACACATAAAAATTAGAGTAAGTTTTACATCAAGGCAGCTCTCACATCAAGTGTGAGTTTGCTTATCATCAATGAGCTGCCTAGGGTTACATACAATGGGCGCACAATGGACAGATCCCCCGACTAACGTTCGATACTTTAAGGTGACAAACATATGATGGCCTCCAACTAAGGTTCAAGACATTAGGGTGACAGTCTGGCCAAAGGCACTAACACACTAAATAATAACCCTAAAACTTGAGGCACAACAATTCATCATGTCACCCTACAAACCCAAGCCTGCAAGCCAACCTAAACCCAATTCAGAACCCAAAATAGCCAATTGTAAACCAATTATACCCAAACATAATCAATTATACCGACCCTTAGTCAAAATAATCGAATTACACCTAAACGTTGTCAATTTATTGCAATCAGACCGACCCTTTGTCAAAATTATCGAATTACCAATTGTAATCAATTTCAACCGACCCTTTGTCAAAATAATCATCCCGATCCTTTGTCAAAATAATCGAATTACCAATTTTAACCAATTCTAACCGACCCTTTGTCAAAATAATAGAGTACAACTAAGCGTAGCCGATTTTAACCAATTTTAACCAATTATTATAGTCAAACATATCGAATTGACCACAATTCATCCTAAATCAATGAGAATCAAACCCCAATTTGTACTAAATCATTCCAATTCGGCCCCCATTGACCCCAATTCGTCCCAAATCAAGCAAATTTAAACCAATTACTCCCAAATCAAACCGATTTAAACCAAGTACAACCAAATCAAACCGATTTAAACCAATTACTCCCAAATCAAACCAATTTAAACCAATTACTCCCAATTTTACTTACTCCAAGTTAAGATAATCTATACCTAACAAATTAAGAATTTTTGTAGCGGAATTAAAACTAAAAGACTTATTTTTGTGTTTTTGTGTTTATATGGAACGAAAATAAACTAAAGATATGAATGGCGCCCCTAGTTACCAACTAAGAACCCAAACTACAATGTCAAAGCTTGATTCTCAGTTACCAACTTGTATGAATCTCGCCTATCAATTGGTTGTCTAATCCTCTAGTCAATCTTTAGACTAGTGATAAACGTGTTTGTGAACACATCCACTCAAATCCTCGCAAGGACACAAGATTGAAGGAAACCCCCTTCGACTCTTCGATATTAATTCTCAATGTGTGTGTAATCTGTCTCTAAAACAATACAATAAGACTCTCTGACACATTTAGACCTTAGGGAATAAGGTAAGGTTCTAATAGAACTTTCCTTAATTCTGACTTACTTAAACTAGAACAACTCGGAAACCTCATAGGCTCCTTTATTATTGGAAACTAAATAATAGTAAGAATTATATCTATTAAGAACTTCCTTTGCTTGGACGTACATAGGTTGGGAATTATAGCATCGGTCATCCTCGTGTACCCGCGTAGAAACTGGACAGCTCGACTTAAAACAGGCATATCTCCTTCGTTACTAAACCGATTAAGGCATATGACCACTTTTCGGAAAGCTTAGATCATGAACTTTATTATCCAATTGCTTTCACATCGAAATATTGAATAAACCAGTAGATATTTAAGCTGGAAGTTGACGTGATGTAAATTGAAATCTCTTTCTAGTCTTGAACTTCTATTATTAGAATAGACCCATAGCTCCCATGCATCAAATAGGAGTCTTTTATCTTTTAGCTTAGCACTAGAAAGTAGAAAGCACAGACTTGCGCTTCTCATTATTGCCCACCTCAGCCAACCTCAAAACTCCAAGTACGTCCTCTCATCTCCTTTGCTTAATTATAAATTTCTGTACACTGCTTTGATTATTTCTTGTCCCGGTCTACTTTGCACTTCTGCAGTTTGTTTGAATTCTTTTTGTTACTTAGTTTTGTCGTGGTGGTCGCTAATCAGCTTTTAGCTCTCCGTTGTTAATGGAACTCATAATACTGCTAGTTTCATGTCTTTATTTGGCGAAATTGTATTGCAAAGCTGCAAAATCTCTAATGCTCAGTTGCTAATGGTTGCGAATACTACTGCACAGAGGCGGCTATTACCCAGGGCGGCATGGGCCACCGCCCAGGGCCCCCAAAAAAATTGGCCCAATTCGTCAATAAGCCCAACCTGAGAGAAGGCAAGGCAGTAAAAAAAAAAGGAATAAAAAAGATATTCAACCAAAGAACACGTACAACTTTCCTCACCAAAAAAAAAAAAAAGCATTCTCTCTCCTCATTCAAAAAAAAAAATATATTCCCAGATCTCTCCTTCCAAAAAAAACTCCACAGATTTCTCATCTTTCCCTAAATTAGTTTTGTTTCTTCTATTAACTCTAATTCTTCTCATCTCAAAAAAATAAAAATAAAACATTTTCCAATTTGCAATTTTGCTTTTGGATCTTACTGTTGATTTTGGTAGCAAGATTTTTGTTATATACATGTACGGAGTATTGCCAAATCGTCTTCCATATTAATCACCACAAGAAATCGATTAGCATAAAAGTTGCGATTGATGTTAATTTCTTCACTTTTTCTTTCATGAATATCTATTTCGTACTCTTCATCCTCAAATTTCGTTCTAACCTTATTTTCCGAGTTATTAATTTGATTATTAGAAAGGAGATTGGAGATTGGTGATGATTGATTAATTTTTGAATTAGATTGAATATAGTTTTGAACTTTGATGCTAATTTTCAGAATAATGTGATGATAAATCAAGTTTTCGTACTTATATGATAATAAATCAATTTTCCAGTGATATTAAATCCAATTTTCGGAATTACTCAATTTGATTAGAAATTAACTTTTCAGATTAAATGTAACTCTATATCGAAAGTACAAGAGTTTGTTAATAATTTTTGGAAATTTCATGAATGAAAAGTATTGTTTTTATTTTTGCGTTTAATGTTATGTTTTGCAAGCCTGATAAGTGATTGGTAGGCATCAAACGCGCCGTTTGATTTGTAGACAATTTTCCATCTTGAATGATAGGGGGCCCCGTTCTTGAGATCTGCCCAGGGCCCCGAACATTTCCCAGCCGGCCTTGCTACTGCAGAAGTAAAACTGTCAAAAGTGTGGCGATTGAGTAGGACTCACGAGTTTGAAATGCATATTAGAATTATTTGATAAGCAAAATGATTTGTTTCATTTTGTGGTCTTTGCACAAGAATGATTGAACAGACAGTTTAATTACCCAATTTTTTTTTTTTTTTTTTTGATTTGGATTATAAAGATTTGATACACATACACTGCGTGAAATGTCAACCATTAGCTGTACAGAGGTCGGATGACTGAGTTTATGATATTCGTATCTTGTTTGGTAATATTGAATACTCCCGCGATATATCGTGATATGGAGAACTAGGCATGATGAATTGAATTTCTTTTTTGATGGTTCATCGTGATGGTTCTCTCATTAGAACTAGCATGATGTACTGTATGGGTCTACAGTGGTGTTATATAGAGGATACAACTAGATTACTGATACTACAACTCCGTTAAGTTTTAGTAAAACACATAAAAGGAAAAATAAGAAAACCAAGCAACAAGCCTTCTGCCGATGTGCTTGAAAAGCTACCACTGAGAAGGTTTCCATCCTTAATGTTTTCTACTTTAATCCCCGTTTGAGTGAGCAGCTTGATTGATTATTTGGCTGTTAAGGCAAGTAAATAATTCACATCCTACATTCTCTGACTGGCCTCTAATTTTACTGCTAACATTCGAGCCAAAAACAAGAATACAAACTTCACTGCAGGAAATGGTGCTTTCAGCAAGACACACAGTGCGGTACTGGCTTTCAGACATAGCAAAACTAATCCAGTGACGCTCTAAATGTTACCATTGGAAAGCTAGTGTCTAGTACTTAATTCTGCACACACTTTTGCACGAAAAAGATGTCTTATCTAGGACATATTACTTCTCAAAGTTAGACCTGTAATCTTTTTCAGTACATACTCTGGACAGGCTGTATTCAAAATTAAACTACATCGTATTGACAGCCTCTTTGCTCTTAATTCCAAGTCCTTGTTTCAGTTCCATCTTATAGATTTCAGAAAGGCATTGTACACATTAAATGGAGCTTGTTTGATTGTTTTAAAAACCATTTGAAATATGTCACGCAAAACTCTTCTGGTTGAAATTGTTCTGATATTGCTTTGAAAATTTGACTGGCACCATTGTTTTCTTGATTACATTGAGTCTTAAAATACGGAACTTTCTTTGTCGTTTCATCAACCATTTCACTCCTCTTTCCCATTGCCCAAAGCCATGATGCAGGAAACTGTCCCATGGACTGTTACTCGTAGGCTTCGTTCTATGACTGAGTGCGGGGTTCTGGTTGGCATAAGTTTGTGTTTAAGGCTTCTTGTGACACTTGCTACAGAATAAAGTGGATAAATAACTTAGTGAACATAATGTATGAGCCTGTGAGGTAGGTGTCAGTTGTCCGTAGTGAACCGTTATATTTCACATTGAAAGTTTTGGTATTATTTTACATGGCCCTTTTCATTTGTCAGACTCTTAGTGAGTTATAAATTCTCTATAATTGTCCAATGTGGCATTCAAGCAGTGTACTCATAGATGAGTATGCATTTCTACTTCAGATGAAAAAGACATTGCCTTAGCAACGGTTTAGTGAACTTGTCCCTTTTTGTTTTTTGTTTGTGCTTCTAGTTTGGAGGCCTAAGCTGTGTGTTTCTGTATGCATGAGTTCTGAGTGTGAAATTTGATCGACTGTGCATAAGCATCAGGTGTGCGCAAAATGAAGTAAAAGAGGAGATGGTAGGCTGTGTTTGCATGTATGGTATTACAGTGATGTCTCCGTTTTAACCAATAGCATACTAGAATTCAGACTCTCTCGTGTAAGCTGTAAAGCAACGATTACTTAGGATGCCTAATTTAATTGAATATGTCAGTAGGTGGTTCTTTCAAGTTCTATTGTTGATTATTGTTTTCCTCTAATGTAGTTCTTGCATGCAGTTTGGACTCTTTGGCTGAGCAGAATCAACATTTATTATTGACAAAAGCAGGATTATGTGGTCATAAGCTAATGCTTGAGTGCCGCTATGGATAAAACACTCTGCTGCATGCCTCTGCAATCTATCTTCCGTACAACTGCATCAGCTTCACTCTTTCCTGCTCCTTTCTCGATCCGGAAGAAGGCAAATAGCATGGGTCGCCACTCTCTAATTCTTGAGAATTCTGAAGGCTCTACAATAAAGGACTGTGACTTAAAATCTGATAGTCGTCGTCTAATTCTATTGCGGCATGCTGAGAGTTCATTCAATACTCTTACTTTGCGAGGTAATCTCTAATGGGCCTTGTATGTTTCTCTTGTCTTTTGAGGTTAGGTCAAGAATGACACACCTTATTTTTGACTTGCGTCATATAGTTTCAATTTTTTCGGTTGGTTATTGATATTCTATTGCTATTTCATGTTGATATAGTGTAGGCAGATAATTTCCTTTAGTGAACATGACTCGCTATAAAGGAAAAAAAAATGAACTACAATAGCTAGGCAAGCTGTTGGGTGAGTTGTGATGCATTATCTCAATGGCAAAAAAGAAAAAGAAAATGAACTCTCGTATGTGCTAAGTTCTAACTTATTTCTCCTAAACCTAAAGTGACGGCTCCTGATTTGATATCCTCTACCTGAACGGGAACCAAAATTCAACAGGAAGCCTAGGCCCTAGAAGGCTAGGACAGTCGAGGAGGGGGATGGGCAGAAGGGCACCTCCCCAAACTCCCAAAGCTATATTACTCATATTACCTCGTATACCCATGTCAGACACTCACTCTCAGACACGGGCATGGCACTTGGAAGCGTACTTTTTATACAAGACACCTGTGGAGTTTTCATAAATAGCAAGACCAGGCAGTTGGACTAGCACCCATGTCAGATATTTCTGGCTGAGTATGAGAAACATAGCCCCTGAGTATTTGTAGCGGAACTTGGTCCACTTAGATTAGAAATCGCTCAATTTGCCTGTTATATGTGGTCTTGATGCTGCTTCAGACCCCTCCCCCCCCCCCCTTTTTTTTTTGTCTTGTTGCTAAAACAATATGCTGCAAAGAACAACTAAAGCAACAATGAATCAGAAAGTCTTGACGCACAAGAAAGTTGAGAGGGCCCTGATTTGGAAGGTTCCTTAATTTCACACCTTGGAGAAGTAGTGTGTCACTCATGTCTTGTGTATTACGCTCTTACTTAGATCAGATTCAGCCACTTCTGCAGATTTCTTTGACATCCAGAGGCTTGTCTTGACAGACCTGTTTGTCAATGAGGTTTTATACACTGCAAGTAACAACCATTAGCCTTTATCCAGACAAACCATAATAATGAGAAGAAATTTAGTTCATCAAGTCTGTCCTTTTTGGGAATGCGGCTCTATAGTATGCAGAAACAAAAGAAAGAGTAGAAGTACTATGACAATATTATAAGGAACAGCAAAATAAATACTTAAAAGCCAGTAGTAATGAAGCTAGCTTTTTAATTTAAACATTGCAGTAGCATGCTTGAAAATCTTGATTTGAGGACCGCACCTTGTAGCTTTTATTTTCAGCCTTTACTCTTTAATTTGGAGTGTTTATAGATTTGTGTGTAGAGTGTGGAGGAGTGATGAAACAAATTGCCAGGAACACTTTTTATTAAATTCCCCTAGCTGCTTTATTTTTAATCCAATCAAAACTTTGCTCTCCCTGGACTGTACCCTTAGCTACTTTCTAAGTGTCATTGTGCTGTTTGTTTAACTCGTATGATCAGTTTTCGTGTTTGATTTAGTATATTCCTTATAAGTTTAGGTTTTGATAAAAGCTTTATTAGTACATTAATAGAGTAAAAACAGATTTAATCTCTTGATTAGGAAAATAACTAACCCATAAGGGGTTCTTACATCATTAATTGGCCTCGTTTAATACTTGTAGAATTTGGAATTTCCTTTCCCATCCATGGTCTGAATGTCTGATCGCGGCATCAATCGCATTTGTATTAAAAAAGGATTTGACCTCAAATCATAGCAACCAATATAGAAAACATCCATCTACTTCCGAGGGCCATTGGTGCTCCAAAAACTACAACAAAACTTCCAAACCATTGACTTGCAAGTTCACCTTGATCTTCTTGCACTAAAAACTGACTTTCAGAGGCTATACCTTTTTAGCTCCAGCTCAGAAATTTTTTGCAAGCCCATGTCAAATAACTTTTCCTTTGCGGAATAAAGTGTCATCCAAAAGTTGCATCACAATCTGGAGATATGCATACTTAAGTGCTGACAAGTATGGTCTGACCCGTAGGATATTCAAGCTGCATGACTGCACTTGAAATGCCTATAACTCAAATTGTAGAACTAGTTTCAGCATTAAACCAAAACTGGAAGTTTGTTGTCATCCCAAAGCTTCCAAAGGCATATAATGCTCCTCAATAGGACTATAGACTAATCCCTAGCAATAAAAGAATTGGGATATTTTGCAGCGTTCTCAGTTCTGATTTGGTGTTGTGGCCCTTCTTTGAGTACCCTATTCAAGGTTTCTCGCAATCTTAAAAGCATTGGAAAACAAGAATGGACAGATGGATCTACCAGAATAACTTGTGATTGTAATTGGTGAATGATGGTTTTCTGAGGAAAAATGGTGACAGTGAATATTAAGTTTAAGCTTTGTGTTTGGCTCAGATTGCACCCATCACCAAATCTATTCATGTCTGACGTAAATAGCCTTAGTGTTTCCAAAGTAGTTTCTGAATCACCACCATGGGAATTTGACACCAAAACTTGTTCAAAATTCCATAATTTTCATCCATGTTCTGATTTGTAAACTTAGCTTCAAACTGTTGGCTTGGCTTCAAAATTATCCGTCATGCTTCTTGATTATGCCTTGACATCTGAGGGCTCCTTTGCAACCACAAAACACCATAATTGCACTAACACACGACTTCTCAAGCTGGTGGTCTTTCAGTACAGGCTTTGCAAAAATGAAACGTGTTTCCTCATAACTCTTCTTTATTCCGTCTACTGCTTGTTTCCTGAAATTCACTTAGAATACCTTGTTCTGGCCATCTTTTGGTACTGAAACGTGTTTGCTGAGGAGCTGCACGCTCACTTGAAAGTTCCTCAACTGCTGCGTAGACTGTTATTAGTAGCAAATTACTGATATATTGTGATTAATGAGCCATGCCTATGGGTTTGGAGGTATCCCATGACTGTAGGAGCTTGGTGGAATACCTTGGAACCTAATGCTTTGTCTAAGACTATAGAGCAATGCCATGTGTTCAATTATTAGTTTCAAAGCAGTTGTCTGCTTTAGGTAGCTTGAATGAATAATATGCTTGATTGACGAGAAGAATGACTTTAGATTCTCTTACAACAACAACAACAACAACAACAACCAAGCCTTATTCCCAAAATGATTTGGGGCTTAAGATTCTCTTAGTTTTAATGAATCGAATCGAAGGCTTCTATGTCAAAAGTATCTTTAAGTACTTAGATTACTTGATTATTGTAATGCTAGTAAACATGCTGTATTTTTAGATTTACCTGACCCCTGTCTGTGGAAATACCAAACCTGCTCGCGTGCTGATCCAATTTTGCAACAAGTAATTAGTTATTGAACTGTGTGAAATATTGTCTTTTGTGATCTTTATGTATCAGACATGACATAAATCACTATCATGAGGTTGGAGGATGATAGTACTTGGTTCATTCCTTAATAAGAAAAAAAAAAAAATCAAGGTTGCTTTTTTGTCAGTTTGAAATTTTAAAGTAAGACTTGTTTTTATTTTATTTTGTGGGCTCTCACGTTCCCAACTTTAGCTCTCTGTGCTGCTCTTACTAGATCATGATCGCCCTTTAAGTGACGTTGGACGTGCTGCTGCTGCTAATGTTGCATACAAGCTTCAAGAGATGGGTTGGGTCCCGGATATGATCCTCTGCAGGTTTGTTATTAATTATTGTGGCATGTTGTTTTTTCAAAGCTTGAACACTGACGGCCTATATGCTCACTACTAGCATCATACTTTCACTTTGGCAGTGATGCTGTGAGGAGCTGGGAAACTCTATCAATCATGCAAGAGGAGGTCAAGAGCTTTTTACATGCTGCAGCACATTTCTGTCCAAGTTTTTACTCTATTGCTGCTATGGATGGCCAGACTGCCGTGCACCTTCAAGAAATTATCTGCAAGTTCTCTAGTGATGACATTCTTACAGTTATGTGAGTTGATTACTGTTTTCTCTTTGTTTTTCATTTTTTACTTGATCTCTGGTTTATGATTTGCTAAGCTTACATGACTGTTTGGAAGTATATGACACTCTTCACTTGGCATATGATATTAAAAATATCACTTGACGATTAGATTCTGGATTATATGGTTTAGGCCAGTTGAGGGTGAAGCTATATGTCTGCTTCCCACACCGAATATCACTCTTTATAGGCTCATAGCTTTACCATATCAACATTGGCATGGAGGATTTCCATATCAAGGAATGAAAAGGAGAGCTAGTTTAGTTCACTAACATTAAAATTGTTTTTTTTTGTTAAAAAACGTCATGTTTTGTGTTTCTGGTGTATTTTATCCATTCTCATAAATTCTGTACTGGTTGCAATTGAAGCTCCAAGGCTCAAGATCCAATTTTTGATTTAGTTGTTGGTTATACGCTTAGCTAGAGAGTGAAAGTAGGAAATGGCAGTGGATCCTCGCTATTGTGACTAAAGCATAAATGTGATGCAGGTCAAATTGACAATATGTGTAATTGTACAGGTGTATGGGGCATAACAAAGGTTGGGAAGAAGCAGCTTCCACCTTCACTGGTTCAGCAATTGAATTGGAGACATGCAATGCTGCTTTGCTTGAAGCAAACGGAACATCCCGGAAAGAGGTAGGTTTGCTTTTTCTTTCTTCAGTACCTTATGATTCAACGAGTATGTTATTGCCTTATCGGTATACTGCTGTCCACGACTCCTCTGTTCTTTTCTTTTACTTGTTATTCTCTCTGTTGAACAATAATTCAGCGAAGTTTATTGTGGTGTGGTATTACCTTTCAAGTTAGACTCATTGCTAGCAGAGGTATACTGCTGAGTCGACTGTTCAGACTTTAGAACTCTTACTCGAGATTTTTATATATTTAACTTAGGGGGCGTTCGGTATTGTGGTGGTTTATTGTTTTTTGTTTTCTTTTTTTGGAAAAAATAAACAAAACGTGTTCGGCTTTCATTGTTGCCAAAAACAAAATCACCTCAATTTTGGAAATAAACAGCTTGTTTTCTGAAACCACTTTTAGTGGTTTTCAAAAATTACAACGCGTTTTTTTTTTTTTTACCTCAATACTGCCTTTATATTTCCTCTCTCCAATTTCCCCAGAAACTCTATTATTGTATCTCCATTCTCCAGTGCTTCCTTCTTCTTGGTGAATCAAAGGTATGGCTCCTCTCGTCCTTCATTCGTCTATTCTTTTTTGAGCTTATGCAGTTTTCTTCTCATAATCGATGCCATATCTCCTGTGTCGGCGGTGGTTCTACGCTTGATTTTTGTATGCTTCTTTTTTTATGGGATTTTTTGTATGTTTATGTTACTGACTATTGTACAAGTTCTGCAAAAAAAAATTCTGAGAAAAAATTCTTCTGCAATATATAGTAGTATAGGTGTGGTGTACTGGTGTGTGTTAGTGTGTATTTGGCGTCACTTTCACCAAGTGTACTTGCATGTTGATGAAGTGGGACCAAATTTCTATGCTAGTAGTACTACACGTGGGTTCTTTGCTCTTTCTTAGCATAGTTTTGTCCCTTGCATGCTCTAATAGTCCAAATCATTCACCTAATAATTATTGATGAAGAATTCATTGAAAAAGTAATAAAGATTGATGAAATTGAAGGTTCATTGAATTATTGAAATCACATACACAAGATTTGATAGAGTCATTCAGAGAGGATTATTAGTTGTCAATGAATATAGAAAGCTGATTTGCATAGAGGCGTATAGTTTGGCGAGTAAAAGGGAAATACATATGTTTTATTTCTAATTGACTAATGAGCCTATAAGCCTATAACTTGGGAAATAAAATAACATCCAACGTATAACAGTAGAGCTTGAAGATGAGGACAACAATGAAGCTCAAGAACTTGTTACTCCTACGATCAATCCAGACGCACTTCGTGGAATGGCATCATTTCGAGATCATTTGGCAAGACGGTTGTGGGATAGACAAAATAATAATAATGAAGATTGAACTTTGTCTCTAGTTAGTTCTTTTTCGTGCATGAAACTTTTCCTGTTGGTTTTATATGGAAATTGAACTTTATTGGAGTAGTTGATTATTATCTACTTTGTTTCTTGGGCAATTTTGTCATAGTTTTTGCAACAGGTTTTTAAAAATTGGGAAATGAAAACAGAAAACAGTTTTCTGTTTTAAAAAAACTGAAAACTAAAAACTAAAAACGATACCGAACAGACCCTTAGTTTGTTAGTTCTTGTTGGGTTTGAGGAGTTCACTGCTCACCCAAGACAGGGCTAAAGAAGAGAAAGGATGCTAAGTTGATCCGAAAAATGGTCGAGTCTGAGTATCCATGTTTAAAATGTTTATCCGACTTGATCAAGCTGAGTTGTAAGCAAGTTTAACTCTTCATCTTTTTAAAGGTTGCTTTTCGAAAACCATTTTTGTTTCTTAGAGTATGAGACCCATCAAGTACTCAAATGATAAGGTAATTTATCAAAACGAGCAATCTCCATGTTAAGTTAAAGGCATAGGGATATCAGTAAGGCAATGCCCTTAGCGTTGTTTTGTGTGTGTGTGTGTGTGTGTGAAAATGTAAGTTTGCATGTTAAAAGAATACAGAATACGGCCTAAAACAGGGGAACAAAAGAACCCTTGTCACCACGAAACCAATTACATACTAAAGACAAAAATAGGTCATAGCATCAGATCAGAGCCTATGTATCCATTTTTTATCTTGCTGATTGAGTTTATACATTGATACAACCCTTTACTCTCTAGAGCACCTCTTCTTTGACTTTCCGTTTCCGAACCACTACATATAGGAACTTTGTCTTTTGGTTGAGAATCTTTTCGTACGCTGTTATGTATTTCATTTGAGGGGACTCCTGTGTTACGCTGCTTACTTTTTCTGTAATACGACTCCTCAATATTTCTATATACCTCACTTGTCAATCATTTTAATACTACTTGCGTTTAGAATGCATGGTACATCATTTAGGTATCACCACATATGCTTGACATATCTTCATCAGTCATACCAGTTGTCTCCTGTAATGTAGAATGAGGATGAAATACAATCTATGTTCACGTATATAAACGAGTTTAGTTATATAAGTACTGGTGGTGATTCGATGAGCTTGAAAGAGTTTGGTTTGCATGGCCATTAGAGAGAGAGAGGCCTCAAGGCCATCCTTAGTCTTTAAACTAAGTTGCCTCTTATCAGAATACGGAGTAAGTCGTAAGCTTTTAACCGCAACATCTCTAGTATGTAGGATCGGTGAATAAGAGAAGCTGAGCAAAGGAGATCCCCTATATGAGGGTGATGGACTATGCTGCTCAGACTCGGGTACGGGTGTTGGGTACTGGTACGGATCCGAGTGTCGGACTCGTCTATTTTATGAAAAAATCACTTGTTTTTGGCCTAAAATGAAGGATCCAAGTGTCATACCTATGTCCGAGTGTCGAGTGTCCGACACGGGTACGTGAGGTCAAATGAAGAGTCGGAGTAACATAGGTGATGGATACTCACTCGGGTGATAAAATTTATCAACAACAACAAAGCATTAGTCCCTTACTGCATACTTGCATAGTTATAGATACAGAAGACAAGAAAATAAGAAATGTCTCCATTTCCGTCATTTCAATGTTCACTTTTGTATTTGTATCAAGGAGACCTCTATAAGAATGTACGGAGTACATTGTTTTTTTTTGTTGTAAAACTTAAATAGTAGGACAGGCATGAGTTGCTAGAAGTATTTTTTCCCCTAGTGAGTATTAATGGGGCTAGATTTGTCTTGATTTATTATGTCTGAATGCTAAAGTTTCCATCTCGCAGGCTTTTGTGTCAGCGGGATTTGGTTGATGGAAGCTGCATGGTGTTGTTAGGCCTAACCAGTAATCACAACATTCAGGCTGATGCTTCGACTTGAAGTGTGTCAAACTTGAAGACTCGAAAAATTCGTGAAACCACCTTACGATAAAGAGGTATAGGGTATACAGTTTGAACCGGGTATCATCATGTAAACAGAAGTATATTAGGTGAAGTATGCACGCCGGCCAAAAGTGAGAATTTGGATTATTTGGTGTTTAGTGTCATTATTTTTACCAATTTGCCATTTTCTTCCTACTTTTATCACCAATTTAGTGGTTTAGCCTACAAGGTTACTCGAAGTGTATTTGCGTTATCTTAATAATAAAGTTTATTTGTGTTGGGCTTCCCCTAGGTAAAACTCATGGAAAAGCAAATGTAAGCAAATAAAATGAGAGAGTAGTGGTCGAAGGCGTAACAAGGGATGAACTCAACAGTTGCTATTAGGCCACACAGGAAGATGATTGACTAGTGTCGTGAATTGTCTTGGACCATCTAAAGCTGAATCTATAATATCAACATGTAAAGTGACCAAGATATCCAGATCTTACAACTAGTTTCTGCAAAAATTGTCATCTGGAACTCGACATGCCTAGTGAATTGCCTTTGCGAAAGAATGTAACATCATTAGATGTATATATTTGTGTAAATATTTACAGAACAAAAACACTTCCAATATATAGGCGTAGAGTTTTAGTGTTCGACATCAACATCCACCAGAAACATGAGCTGTGGCAATGGTATCTTGTCACCATTAATCTATAATCGGCCAAGGAATTAGGACAGGTTGGCAGCTCCAGGCACGGAACTATCTGCAGCTATACATAACTTTTTGTGATAAGTTCCTCCAATTCTTGGAATTCATATGCATCATCAGCAGTGTAATCTCCTGCAACAACAGCAAGAAAAGCACAAATAGAGCTGTGTGAAATACAACATTTATACCTCAAAAAAAAAAAATTACAAAATTTGGAACAGAATAGATCTTCCTTTATGTTGCAGGTACTATACTACTATATCATCCCCACAATAATGCAAAAGAAATGGCCTATGTACAAAATCTAATGTGCCACCTAACAAAATCATAGTAGTAAGCAAATCGTGTTCACCAAGGAATTGAAGTATGTAGCCCTACCTATAGAATCCCTGCAAAGGGCAGTTAAATGCGCGCAGCTGCAACACAAGACAATGAGTCAGGAATTCAGAACTAACAACTAAAAGAATAGAGTAAAAACAAGAAACCAAATAAGCAAAACTAGGAAGGCCTTTTAGAGGAATAATACGATTCAACTGTACTGGCATAAGAATAATACGATTCGACTGGAACATTCTGTCCACTTTACATACGGACATACCCAACTACCCAGTGGCATTCCCTAATAAACTAATCTTATCCCCACTGGACAGTAAAACTCAAGGCCTGGAATCAAAAGAACTGGGTTTGATGTGACAAAGAATTGATGTACCCTGAATTACAGAAATTGTTTTGCGAGATCTGCAGCTAGACTCAAATCTAGGAGGTCTAATATCACTATTGTCCATGATTGCCACAAAAATGAAGGGCCCTATAAAGGATCTGGGGGAAAATCGAATGGACACCTCAGGCTGTCTGAAAGCATCTGTTTGATTAGACTGCCATTCAACATTCCCTTCTCCTTTCTCACCATTGATAATCTTCAGAGTAGCGGTTTGGGAATGGGTAACTGGTAAGCAGCTACAACTTAGAGTACTCTTTCAAGTACTATATTGAAATAGAGGTGACAGAGACTTCATAATAGTTTTGCCATAGTCAACGACCATGTAATGTTGTATCTTACATTAGATGGTTTGAGAAGTTTAGTAGAGGCAGACGCTGGGATCAAAATCAAAAAGATTGGCTGGTTAGCTGCTATTGCTCTGAACGAATTCATTCTCATGAGCAAGGCATAGCTGCGGATTGAATTAAACATCAAAGCAAATATGTCTATAGTTGTAGGAACTTCGACTGTAAATTGATCAGTTATTGATCATTTTGATAGGACTGCACTGTGATAGGCTAAACGGGTTTGGTTAGCTAGAAAATTCTAGTGCTTACTTAACTTGAATTGAGATTTCTATAAACCTACTACTAACATTATAAGCAAAACTGTTCCTTTTTTCCTTTAACTTAAGTGGCAAATAATACACCTGATTTCTGCACAAGAATACAAACAAATGATATTTCAATAGAAGGAACCACAAAGAAAGGAGGGGGCGGGGGAGCCCACCAGAAACCATGACGTTTCACACCCCTCTTTTATTTGTTTTACAATATCGTGACTACCCTAATGATACCCTAAGAGATCACATGGTCCAAGAGAAAACAAAGCTAAAATTCTAAGATATGGTAGAAGAAAGCAAAGACCAATGTTTTGAATAGAGGAACACACAACTGTACAAGAATGTAAATTGTTCAACCCGTTATGAGAAAAAAAGAAAAAAAAAAAAAAAAAAAGAATGTACAGCATTCAGAATGCTATACGAGTATTACCTTCCAAGAGCCTTTCCCATGTCTGCACAGAGAGATCTGATGTATGTCCCTTTTGAGCAGATAACTCTGAAAATCAAATTTTGCCTGAAGCCACACAAATTTAAGTTAGTATGAGAAGGTAGCACACTAAAAGTTTCTCCTTGGTCATCACTTCCCCCACTTTCGATATTTCTGTAAGTAAAGTTAACTAGACCTATTCTTGAACTTTTCCTGCCAATTTCACTTTCTCAAAAGGACCACTTGACCCCTTTGAAAAAATTATGGAGTACCAACTAGAGATACGGTTTTCTAAAATTACTTAAAAAGAATACAGATAAGGACTACTTAGGGATTAGGAAAAGGAAAATAGGAGACCAATGAGCTTTCGGAGATCACGATATTAAAACATTCTTAGGTTCACATAATCTAGCATAGACCATTTCATATTCAATACAGATTCAGGCTTGTATTGTGACTGCCTGTAAATTATACCATGGACCAAAATGACGGTGGCACCCTCACAATAGTACAAAGCATGGTCCAAAGACGATGGTATAAGATGATCAATGGCCATGCCTGGTGGACGTTGTGACATAACTAACTACTTTTACAAAGCAATTGACGGTTTGACACACACAAAAAAAAAAAAGTTATTTGAGCTTTTTTTTTAGATGTGCTAACATGACAAGAGAAGAAGGATCTAAGAATCAGTGGGAGTATAACTGAAAAACTTCAACCCACCAAGACATTCGGAACCCGAGCCGAGACCACCTGAATAGGTGATCTGACAATGATTAAGAAAAGAGATGGACTTGGTGTTTCACTTTTAGCACATAGTATTTCCTACCAGAACCTCATCAACAACAAAAAAAGAAAAAAAAAAGATCCATAACTATAGACCTGTACTCAACTCAATAAATAACTGTATAAAACTCTACCTACAAGACCCAATCACATGACTTAACCAGCCCAATTGCTATTTCAAAATTGTTTTATCACCCTCCTCCACTAATTATGGCAGTCAATTACAGAATTGTAAATTTTCAATCTCCATGTTATTACCAAATAGCCTGGATATCCAGTAAAAAAAAATTGTGAGCTAAGTCTCGACTAACCTGTCTTCTAAACTACGCTCTATATCAAATTGGAATATTGAAATTCGTCTAGGTGAAAGTTCAATGGTTTCTCCTCTCCTGGCTTTTTCATACATCTTCTCGCCACCAACCTACCAAATGAAACGAATTAAGATTACTGTCAATCCACAATTGAGTCAACAAATCTAAGTACATGAGCAACAGTAAAAATACAATAGCAGTAAGAAACATTAATATTTGAAATAAGGGAACCAAAGATAAGCTCAACCGATACAATACATAAGCTTTTGGAACACATTAAATACTTCTGGTGTTTTAAACAAAAACAAGTCCCAGTGTTATCTATTGATCTATTCCTAGTAATGTTAATTTTAAGAGCAGATGGAGGTGAGCCAAGGACTAGGAAGTAAGAGAGAAATCAGAATAAGCTATAATCGCTGTGGCAATGTCCCATTGCAATAAAAACTAACAATAAATTTCCCATGTCCCAGACTAGCACCTGGTGTGCCAAGCAATGGACGGTATAAGTTGTCAAAACAAGTCACAGATGCCTTGGTTGTGAAGAACTGAGGATGATATATCACATATGGTGGGCTAAAAAAGGTGTGGAATTCACAATTCTCATCATCTCCTGTGATGCACTCACATAGGTAGACAGAGGAGACGAGTCACTAGGATAGTCGATAGGTGGCGGAAACACCATAGTAACAATAAAACTAATACGACACGGTTGTCTTGTGAGTGATGCGGAGAGTTACGCCATTGTGGTGCGGCTGTCTTGGCTCCAAAAATGGCGTGAATATGACACGGTTCTTTACTCAGATTGTCAAACAGTGGTTGGATTGTCAAACAGTGATTAATGGTATAGATGATAGTGGACAACCGATGGATAAACTGAACAACATATACGTAAAATGCAGGGAACTCACAAGGATCATGCATGTGGATGTGCAACACATACCGCGAGGTTGGAACGAGGTAGCGGATCGGCTAGCGTGGCACGCGAGGAATACGCTTCGCCAGGACACTCTGAAGGTTGACCGGGTTGTGGAGATTGGTCTAAATGATGTAGCGGAGCTTGGACCTTATTTTGATGTAACTGAAATACTGGTTCCCCCGTGGGGGGATGTATAGCTAGTAGTTAGTTGTTAATTTCCGTCGTGTAACCAAAAAAAAAAAAAAAAAAAAAAAAAAAAGACAAAACTAATACGGAGTAATAAACTGATACAATGATAATATGATGCCTCCCTATTTCTCCTAGAGACTCCCTATTTATAACTAGTATTGGAGTGACCCCCAGGCAACTATATAAAGACTCATTTGCCCTACCAAGGGTGGGCTAATGCATTACATCTCCCTAGCAAAGTTGCTGAAAGACAATTAGTGAGGTCAAATGTAGATTGAAATCTGTCATCCACAAGAACAATATTAGTGATACCCAGTGGCTCACAAAAAGGAATTTGTAGGATCCTATCTGCTTTTTTGCGTTTCTGTATGAAACTGTGCCTGGTGACAGGGGAAAATGCCCCCGATACCTTTTGTATTTATTTTTTATTTATTTTAAATCATGGGTTTGTAACTCATCTTTAATATACTTGCGATTTTTCACCAGAAAAAAAAAGGGGAGAGAGAGAAGAATCTCCTGTTGCTGACCTTTCTTACATCATTCCGACTGTCCAACCTAGTGCTATACAACTGGACCCTGGGACTACTTTCAAGCATGAGACCTTTTAAAGTTTGTATATAATTAAAACAAGAGAATCATCAGGAGACTCAGGCCTGGAAAGAGTAATGTCCTTTGATTCCTACAGCCATTTTAATCTACTTCTTCCTTCCCAGATGAGAAAAATCCCCTCAGAGGCAGTCAGTCAGACCAGACCTATGCTGATACAAAATTCCACCTTATTCTACAATAGTGTGCCTAAGACAAAGGCTTAGCAAGAAAGATCGGAGGGCCACTTCCGTATCTTAGTTCTACTTAATTTTCTTTCTTATCATTCACTTTGCCCCTTTTGTGCTTATGAGTTATGATAATATATTTAATAAATCACAAATGCGGGTATCATGACATATGGGCCGATCTCAGGCGGGTGAAATTTAGTGCTACTCAGCTTCAAATTACGAGATATCTACGCAATTTAATGAGTATGACGTAATCATCTAGAGACTAGCTACCATGAATAAGACTGTAAATCACGAGGCATAGTCAGATAAGGTAAAACTCATGGGAAACGGTATCACCATAAACATGGAGTGATCACCGAAAACATTCAAGAACAGACCTACTTAATTGCAAGTGAGACTAATGTTCTATTTCAATTTCATGAATTAAAACCATCACTTGAAATTCGTTGTTGATGTTAAAAATTAAAAAAAAAAAAAAAAAAAAAAAAACCTAATTATCATGGTTTAATTTCAATTCTCATGCTATTTATAACATAAATAAAGCATTAAAATACAAATTTAACATTATTTAGTTATAACTTTCACCTATTCTCATGGGAAGGTGATGCAGGTGCGAGATGCTCAAAGCCATTCAATTTTGAGAGCCAATATTTGAGGACAAATCGTATTGAAGGTATTCTGAAAAACCGGGTTTGCGCACTTATATTCGAGAGCCTCTTTGAAGCCTCAAATGAAGTCCAGGAATTTCGTGCCATACCTTTCTGGAAACCTAAGAGATTAAGCTAAGTAATGGATTTAGAATTAACAGCAAAATAGTTATATATTAGCTGCAGTTTAATTTTGAAACCGGATCACAGCAAGGGTTTCATCAGAAAATTCAGATTACTGGTCTGAACTTCGAGGGCTTATATCTCCTTCTACAGATCATCAAAGTGGGTGAATTATGTGTTAAAATTGAAGTTCGAGAAGTCTTCTTTCCAACGCAACGTCTTAAAGCTTCATCCGATGAGTTTTTCTGTGTCTGATTTCTGTTTCCCCACTGGTGCGTTTCTGAAAGTAACTCTGTTCCAGCAGTAGTTTCTATTGTTGTTTTGGGGCTCGAGTTTAAGGACTTCTTAATCAACTAATCAAGGGATTAATGGAGGTATTTAGTCCTAAAATTATTATTAAGGACCAGAGATAATAAATGGAGCAATGGAGCTGATTATATAAGGTTTGAGCAAGTATATGAGAAAACCCTTAATGAAGGGTTTGCTCTTCATCAGAAAAATTGATGGGTCACTTGCCCATGTGCAGCAGCCTTCCTTGACTCTTGACCCACGTCCACTCCACAAAAAATCAAGCAGCTCTCCAAGTGATATATTAAAGAGTGAGGATTTTCAGCCATCAAGCAAGAAAGTAGCAGCAGACAGCACTCCCAAAGTCTGACGGAAATCAGTCCCTATAATATCTACAGGCACTTAGATTAACTTATTTTATTTCTTTATTTCCTTAGCTTATTTTCGTATACATTATTGTATCAGTTTGTTGGCCTCTTTAGCTCTATAAATAGAGCTCATTCTCCTTTGTAAAAGGAACAGAAAATGATGAATGTAAAAATTGAGAGTGTTTCTCTTACAAAAAATCTGGAATTGCATATCATTAGAATTAAGTAGTCTAATGTGTGGAGCATCTAGTAGTCTAAGTTCTATGTGTGTGTCATATCCTTAGAGTGAGGGCTATCCTTTTAGTTGCTTAATTTGGTGAGTAATATCTAAATTAGGGAGCTAATTTTAGTTCTTAATTTGCTGAGTGTGTAAACACAAGGCTATTAAGTCCATATCCCTTGTTTTTACAGTTTTACAACAATCGAAAATCAAACAAAAAGTCATCGGTTTTCATTTGAGTTTTAATGGTGTTTAGGCGTCCATCAGAAGGTCTACTCTAATCTTAACAAGGGTTGTCTAAAACAGAGATCCGACACTCCCAACAAATTCTATTTAGTAATTAATCAAAATAATCATTGTTCATAGTTCACAAGGATCTAAACACCACTCTAGTTGTAATTTCAACCAAGAATCGATTATATATACGATAATCGATTTAATCAATAATCAGCACAACCCTATCAAACCTAGGCAAGATAAATAAACAAATTTGACAATTATATCATGGATCAATCCACGTGAAAGTTCTACTCGTTTTAAGAAAACAAAACTATTACATTCGGCTCACAATATGTTTTCCTCACTCATATATCTCATTAACCATAATTAAAGAAAGAACAATACTACAATCGATATCAAACATAATAAAAAAGATAAGGGGGTAAGATAGTACTAATTTAATGAATCATAACGACTAATTAGCGATTAATCTTGAGAAACAACCAAAAGGTTGAAACTAGTTTCTTAACAGTAGGTCTAAGAATAACATAAAGTCTAACCTTGCTACAACAATAGATTGGCCCAATGTTTCCGGATATAGTAATTAGGAAATATAATAAAATTTCGAAAATAACCAATAAAAGCAAAGCCCTGCGTGACCACTCCAATTTCATCAACAAATCATCCATCATTATAATTCCATAGATACCAAAAACAACCAAATGATGACAAAGACAACAATTCAACCCGCCACAAACCTTCGATAAGGGGGTCATGGACCCGAAAAACCCTCCCCTCCCCCCCCCCCCCCCACCCGTACGTCTCCATTTGGGAGGTGAACTACAACTCCTAAGTCCCATCTTAAGAAGCATTTTGGAGGTGTAGGGAGTGTGGGTCATGGATTTGGGAGGTGAACTACAACTCCTAAGTCCCATCTTAAGAAGCATTTTGGAGGTGTAGGGAGTGTGGGTCATGGATATCTGTCAAACCATTGTAGGCGGTAATGTGCCCGCTTCTATTCACCATCGTGCTTTCCCCTTTGATAGTATTGCAGAGATGGTTTATCTCCAACAACCTCTCCAACTATGTTTTGCAATCATTGACGGACGATAATCCTTCAACTGATTCTCCTAGTGTTGCTCCTAAGCATGTCCTAATGAGGCTTCTCATGTTGTGATCTCTCCTCATAGATCCTCCAGAGAGCTTCGGGTGTATTCGGTGCGACTCTCTGTTTGACTGCTATAAAAATGTCTAAACTCTTGCACTTGGGAGAGATATAATAAAGCATACATCACTAAGAGACCTGCCGTGATAAATCCATTGACATGAATTTGAATCCAACAACACCTTTGACTAAACAATTTCCTTTCTCCCCCAACCACTTACCAATCACTCCTTTGCATGCAAAAAAAAAAAAAAAAAAAAAAAAAAAAAAAAAAAAAACCTTCAAGTCCCCTGTCCAACAGTGTAACTAAATTAAGGTATCTAGTTCTCTGCGTTTTTCATAGTCTTGCATGAACAGCAATTAAAAAAGAAGATGAAAGGCGTAACATTGGAAGAATCTTACTTTGATTGCAGAAAACATAGGGGGAACTTGCCATATCTCTCCAGTAAAGGATGCAGCGGCCTTCTTTATATCGTCCTCCTTAATATGCTCCCATGGTTCACGTTGTATTACCTTATAACATGTAACTCTTTCAGATAAGGAGGTTTTATAGAGAAAATACTCACTTTGCTAAAGTTTGTTGAAATGTTAAAACAGTTATGTAAATAGAAAATGTTAAGGTAAAGCAAAGACAAAATTCATAAACCCAAAACACAACATAAATCAATGCGATAAAGAGAAATTTCTCAGCAAGACACCTGAGAGATTTTGTGATCCAAAGTTGCTGAAAGTACTCTAACAAACGAACAACAATTGACCAGAAATTACAGATACTCACAACACAAAGCCAGTAAAAAACTTTCTAAAGCACATACTAAGGAAACTAATTTTACTCCGACATATTTATCTTTCTGAAATATATTATCGTGCATAAAGTCTGAATCTCTACATGTATTCCCCAATGCAAACAGAAACGACAGCAGTCACAGCACTTAACCGATTAAGCTGATTGAAAGCTATAATAGTAGAATCCTACCCACATAAAATACACAGACATATAATAGAAATGATAGCGACATTTGCTAGCTGAAGAGGTAGAGCATTTTAGAGGTGACCAAGCCCTAGGTTAGGACTCAGGGAAACTGTACACAGCATTGGTGTTGGAGCCTTCAACAAACTACAATCATCCCAGATAAGGGGGAGGGATTGACTTTGTCCTATTTTTTCATCAGTATAAAGGTTGATATTAGGTTGTGACCAAAGGAAACAAAGAAGAATTTGAATTTCTCTAACTTGTAAAGGTAAGATTTCATAAAATATTGCATGTGAAATTACGAAAAGACAAGCATCGATTCAAAAGCAGCACTAAGCACCAGCAAAATACATCTTGCTGGTGAGAATGAATTTGCGACGCAAAGATATTCCCAATGGCCAGGCCACAACTACTGCATGCCCACTTTGCCACATGAGGAAGAAACAATCTACTGATCAACCATCTGTTCAGGGGTTGTGAAATTAGTAGGGCACTTTATCTTCTCAATAAGTGGGCCCTTCTATGTAGCTAAAATATCTCAGCATTGCACTAGAGGGAAAGAAATGGAAATTCAATCAGCGATATAGAACCAGAAACACAGCAACCGCTGAAGAATGATTGCTACTCACCCAAGAAAACGCTTCTAAGCATCGTAGCATTCTATAGTGATCAACACCAGGCCTCGAATGCAGGCTGAAGCACAGATTTGTTGAAGGCTATCACTTGGGCTCCAGCTCAAAATTTTAGACAATGGAAGCTGGTCTCAACTGCAGCCTAAAGCACAGCTTTGTTGGAGTGTTTCTGAAGCTCAAAATATTCGATATGTGAGGCTGGTCACGAATTACTCGTAGTTAACCTCATGTTTACACATGGACAAACCTCATCTTTATAGGATCTTCGGTATAGTTCCAGAAACTAGAGAAGGGAGATGGTCATTTGGTAGTTGCTGAATCTCCTGCTCGCGTTTTCATTGTATCCCTCCGAGAGCTTTCTTCACTTCACCCCTAGTTTATAGTCACCAGTTATCTTCTGATGCATGGGAGCAATGGGTCTATGCTAATAACAAGAAGTTGAAGACATTCAATATATTCCTAATTCGTAAGTTCAACTTCCAGCTACAATATCTACTGGGTTATTAAATATTTCGAAGTGAAATCAATTGGATAATAAAGTTCATGATCTAAGCTTTCCGAAAAGTGGTCATATGTCGGTTAAGTAACGAAGGAGATATGCTTGTTGGAAGTTGAACATACGTCAAGTGGATCGACGTACACATCAAGTGGTATCAAAGCATCGGCTCTTGATTTCCTTAAATCATGACGATCTTGGAGTACGAAATTCCTAAGTATGATGGTGATCCTGATGACTACATATATTGGGAAAGAAAGGTTGAGCGTAAATTTGATCGCTTTGGTTTTGATGATCGTGAGAGATTCAATCATGCAAAACATATTTTGGTGGAAGATGCTTTCCGTTGGTTTGAAAAGGTTAAAAGGCGGCGCAAACATGAAGGCAAGTGCAAGATTCGTTCTTGGGAAGTACTTAAGTGTAAGTTACGTAAACAATATTATGGAAGATGTGTTGCCTAAAAAACAATCAAAATCAGATGAGCGGTGTGTTGAGCATGAACAAGACAGAAAAGATGTCATGTTACTAGGCATGATGAGATTACTTGAACGTATGCAAGATGGCTTGAACAAACTTGAGAGCACACAATCTGAAAAAGGTGATTCATGTGAAGGCAAAGAAGAAACCAAAGAAGTGACCTTTGAATCTTTTCATGACATAGTTGATGCTACAATCTCAAGCAATGAGGAAGATTCACAAGTAGGAAACCAAGAGGATGAAGAGATTGAGGTGGACGATGCTCACAATTTGGTTCTTTTTTATACTTCATTGGAAGAAACGTCACAAAATTCTTTTGTGGAAAACGAAATAAAGAGTTTGATTGAACATGAGGTTGTAATTGAAGATGAGATAGATGACAAATTTGTTTACCACGAATTTGAGAACAAGAGTTCATACAAATCATTAATTGATCTCTATATTGATGAGAGACTTGCAGAAGATGTCAAAGATAAACCTTGTTTGTCTTTCTTTCTTTATAACAATGGTATTGAACTCAAAGATGAACTACATGAAGTTAAGCAAGATGATCTAAAGATTCTTTGCCATGGAGTGATTAGTGGTAATAGAATTGAGATTGCTGACCATAGTGTTGATGAGAGACTCGAAGGAGATGTCAAAGGTAAATCTTGTTTGTCTTTCTTTCTTTATAACAATAGTATCGAAGTCAAAGGTGATAAATACAGCTCTAAACCTGATATCCAAAACATTATGCACCATGAGAAACTTGAAGAAAAGAGAGCAAAGATTGAAGATCTTAGTGTCCAAGAGATGATCGAGTACATTGAAGATGATGAATTGAAAGACTTGTGGACCGTTACTTTTGCAACTTGTTTGTTTGTCCTAATTTTTTTGAACATTGTATTTGATCCGGGTGGCTATGAACATGTTGATGTTCTACTCAAGGACTTCAAATTCGAGGACGAATCTTTCAAAGAAGGGGAGAATGATGCATGGGAGCAATGGGTCTATGCTAATAACAAGAAGTTGAAGACATTCGATATATTCCAGATTCGTAAGTTCAACTTCCAGCTGCAATATCTACTGGGTTATTAAATATTTCGAAGTGAAATCAATTGGATAATAAAGTTCATGAACTAAGCTTTCCGAAAAGTGGTCATATGTCTTAATCGGTTAAGTAACGAAGGAGATATGCCTGTTTTAAGTTGAGTTGTTCAGTTTCTGCGCGAGTACACGAGGATGACCGAATTCGCTATAATTCCCAAGCTATGCACCTCCAAGGAAGTTCTTAGTAGATATAATTCTTATTATTATTTAGTTTCCAAATAATAAAGGAGCCTATGAGGTTTCCAAGTTGTTCTAGTTTAAGAAAGTCGGAATTAAGGAAAGTCCTACTAGAACCTTACCTTATTCTCTAAGGTCTAGATGTGTCTATTTAGTATAAATAGAGAGTCTTATTGTATTGTTTTTACAGATTACACACACATTGAGAATTAATATCGAAGAGTCGAAGGGTGTTTCCTTCAATCTTGTGTCCTTGCGAGGATTTGGGTGGATGCGTTCACAAACACGTTTATCACTAGTATAAATATTGACTAATGGATTAGACAACCAATAGATAGGCGAGATTCATACAAGTTGGTACCTTAGAATCAAGATTTGACATTGTAGTTTGGGTTCTTAGTTGGTAACTAGGGGCGCCATTCATATTTTTAGTTTATTTTTGTTCCATATAAACACAAAAACACAAAAATAAGTTCTTTTGGTTTTAATTTCGCTGCAAATACTCTTAGTTTGTTAATTTTAGATTAACATACGCATCATCTTCCCCCAAAAATTAAGAAATAGTATTGTCGTTTCATTTTAGAAGAGGTAAAGCGCCCAGCATCACCACCTAAAACAACCATCACCTAGCCTTCTAAAGAAAATCGCTCTTCACCGACAGAAGAACATCTATAGGTCCACAAGGTCTCATTCCAAAAAGCCGCAAGACAAAAAACAAAGAAAGAGAACTTAAGGTCAGAAAGAAGTTACCATCATAGTCCTAAATAGCATCAAGGAAAGAAGAGGTGTTTGAGAAGAGCAGTGAAAATTGCCACCGCAAATAGTCCCTCATGGCTACTAGGCCCCATTCCTCTACAACAACAACATTACTCCAGTGCCTTTGAGGCCTTTGAGGCCTTTGAGGTACTGCCTATGGCGAGGTAGGATGAACGCAAGCCTTGCCCCTATTATGAAAACTTAGAGAAGCTGCTTACGGATGACTCATAATGAAAATGGTGTCGAGAATCTCACCAACTGACAACTACTTCACGATACAAGAAGCGCACACAGTTATGTGAGTCATTTTGGTTTATTCCATTAAAACAAGTCTTTAGTTGGCAATGGACATGTAGACCTCATTCCTCTAACAGAAAGAATGGGAAAACCTTTACATCATTCCACATATTTCTCTTTAGGTGAGCTAAAAAGAGACAAATCCATCCCGAGAAAGTCCGAGAAATCCGTGACAACCAAGACACGAATTACAGCTGGCGTGTCACGATTCATGAGCCTATGTTGCTTCTAATTAATGACAAAAAGCCAAAATTGAACAAGCCGACCCCAAATCATTTTGGGACTAAGGCGTGGTTGTTGTTCTTATTCTTGTTCTTATTCTTGTACTTAGAGAATCCAAAACTTCCCATGTCAACATATGTTGCTTCAAACTATTGAGAACAAGCCAAAACTTCCGATATCAATCCCCATACCACAAACCAACAATTTTGCTCTTTACGGTTACAGAAACTGAGGATAGAAAGATCTTAAAATTCCTTTTTTGCTAGTTGAAAGGAACAAAGTGATAGTATCATCAATTAGCTCAGTCTGCCACAGCATAGAATGAACTTACTCCCTAACTATACAGCTTCCTCAAAACCCAATGCAAACACCAAATACCAATGTAAACACAAAGGTTGTTTCCTAATGACCCATAGCGAACATTCCCATGACGAGTAACTGCTATTTCTCAATACAAGAAAGTGAGAAATACAACAGATTAGTCGGTCATTTCGATTACAAAATTCATTCTGTAGATCATAGCAGATATTAACATAGATCACAGTGTTGTGAGATCTATACACAGCATGGCCAGAGTAAAATACAAGAAATTCAACAAATACAAATTCTAAAACACCATCAACTCCATCCTAAGCTTTTAAAGAGGCACGTCCTAGGTTGTTTGAAGGAGTGTTGGGTCTTGTTAGTCCGAGGGCCTGCCCAAACACTGTTTCTGTTGATCTCTTAATAAGAAATACAAAAAAGTGTGTTCCATCTCCATAAACATTAATGACATCCCAAGACTCAAAAAAGATCAATAAGCCAAATTAACAAATTTATATCCTGTTGTAATATACGTGCCTAGCTTTGTTACTCAAATGACAAGATATTTTGATGCGGGAGCATGGGGTAAGGGCTTTCATTTTTGTGCCAACAATCTGATCCAAAAGATTCACAAAAAGTTCCCATTGAAATGAGTATTAAAGTTGCATATTTCTGGAAAAGGCTGACAGTTTTAGTGATTTTCACCTGACTTTGGAGCTTCATATACTTGGATATATATGGGCTATGGCTATGGTTCTTATATGGGTGTAAATTTCATTGTTCAGGCTTTCTTATGACACCATTTAGGGCTCCATTGAAGCTACAAGCAATATTTTATGAAGGCTCAAAGCTAGGGCATCAGAATGCTAAACCTACAGAAATGGAACTGACCTGATGTCACTCAGAGGAGCATATCTTCTAAACCATGAAGAATTTTGGGTCTATTCTTTTTGCATATTAAAGCTAATATCCACAGCTTTAATTTAACATATTATGGGTTCATAAAAGATATACGAGCACAAAGTTATGGCCTGTGCAATCCGGAACCAGCGCATGGAGAAATACTGCAGTAATGTCCGAAAATGCACCTCAATGCGTGTAAGGGGCATTTTTGTCTTTTCACCTGGTTGTCACTCACTCTCTGAAGTTGTCGTATGGTCCAAGGAATATCATAAGGTCATAGAATGTGAGAAATGGGACATGTGACTGCTTTTGGTTGAGATATAAAGGCTGTGAAAACGACATCACCTGTCATTGTCACTCTTGTGGTCCAAAGCTCTTTCAACAGCTATTTCCTGCATTATGGACCAGATAAGCACGAATTTGAGCAGCTGTCCTTCTAGCATACACCTCCCCACTCTCACATAAGGAAGAAGACAAGGGAGGAGCCTTGTACCATCCAATAGGAATTTAGTTTCTTTTATTTTTGCTAATTTCTGCATTTTATTTGTTTTAATGACAGCTATGCTTTCCTACCCTTATTTGAGCCATAGGATTAGATGTTAATCAAAGGCTAAGATTAATTTCCAAGCCTCTATATATAGAGTGCAAGTTGTAAGGTTTTAGACAGATTTTGATGAATGAAAGATATGAGTTTTACTCTAGAAATCCTTCGTGGTTTATGGTGACCTTTGTGGCGCCTTTTGCCTTCGTGGCTGGTTCGAGTGTGTCTTGCACTAAATCTATCCATCAATTGATTAAGCCTTCATGGTTTTCAATTGTTTCTTTTTATTTCTCGAAAAAAACCCAGAAAACTCATACAAAAACAAGTTCATTTTCCTGTTTTTAGTTCTTACCTTTCTTAGTAATTTTCAGACTTTCTTTTAATTTTTCAATACCGCTCAAATCGTATAAACCCCATAGTATTACGTATCAAATTGGTATCAGAGCTTTGGTTGTTTGTTGAGTGGTTGAAACCTCAAAGTTCTTGCCTTTGTTTCATAGAAAGTTTTAATCTTTGGTGTTGGAAATTTTAGTCCTCTGTTTTTAATTTTAATTTTTTTTTTTTTTAAAACCACAAAAGAACCTTCCTTTTCTGTTCTTAATTCAAAATTATCCATACTCACATTTGGTGGTTCAAATAGGAGGAGAAACAAGGAGAAAAGCAAGAAGAAATCCAAAGAGAAGGAGGCTGCACTCAAGGCTGATGTGCAAAAGCAAATGGAGGATTATCTTGCTTCTCGTGAGTCTAAGATGGTAGTGGATGAACCACAAGTTGATTTGGCTGTATGTGATGTGGGTAAGCTTACTCAAGATGAAGGAAAGTCAGCACCTTGCTTGGTTTCATGTCATGAGACAGTAGAAAATGTTGATGTTGCTCTTGGTGCATTGTCTTGCTCATATGTGAGTTCTATTGAGTCAAATATCAACCAAACGCTGTGTCTTTCTCCTAGAAGCAATGTGAGCATGTTCTTAAATCTTGTTGATGGAGAAAATATATGGGGCTCAAGGAGAAAAGAGCACACAGTTGGTGGTTACTCTTCAGTGCAGGGGAATGTCATCAGAAAACTGCTATGTGGCTGCACAGTACGTCTTTGCGCTTACTCCGACCTTATGGAAGGTATAACTTGTAATCTTTGTGCTCCACACTTTCATTATTACATGTTGTTGAGACTGCAAGCTAGCCTTGTTCATTTGGGTTCAATTTCAAACATGTTATTCAAGAAAACTGTTGGTTTATGTTTGAGAATGTTTAAACTGTCATGGCTTGAGAAGTGTTTGGGTAGTGAGCATTTTGGAGGCATGGAGTCTGAATTTATGGGATGCTTTGAGGATGAGTTTGTGAGATTTTATTTGATGGAGTTTTGTGTTGGGAATCAAACTGTCAAAGTGGCTGTATCTCTGAAGGATTATATGTGTATGGGTGAAAACATGGTGCGTATGATGCTTAAACGGGATTACAGATGTGATGCTCCAACAAAAAGATCTTGGATGATGTCTTGGAGTCACATGATGTTGATTTCAAGCCAAAACAGCAGCTGTGGCACTCGTTTCAGAGAAGAATTCAGAAATGTTGCAGAAAGTTCAGGTTTGCGTTGTCTGATTCTATGGGCTGTTTGGGCAAGCAAACGAGCTTCAATTTTCAAGTTCCATACCTTTTTGGAAAGCCAAGACAAAGATCTAAACCAGGGATATGGATTCATCAGCAAAAGGGTTGTGTATTGACTGCAGTTTGTGATTTGGTAAGGACTGACCTGCATCCAGATTTCAGGGAATGCCAGATTTCGATCTTCAAATTTGAAGGGCAGTATCTTCCTGTTCAGACATTCTATTTGAGTGATTCTTGTGTGAAAATTGAAGAGAATGAAGTTAAATTTAATATGAATCAAGTTTCATTCAAGGATCATAAATGGTTTGGATTCTATAGCCATTTTTGTGCAGGGTGTTTTCCTGATTCTCCTGACATTGGATTAAGTTTCACAAGCATGAATTCTGAGTTGGGGTATTGTAATGACTCATATGGAGGGATCAACAACAGCAACTTGGAGACATTGAGGCTTGAGAAAACCTTCACTAACACTAGGTTCATCATTCTTCTGTTTGATCCGGGGGGGTCATAAATTGTGGTGAGGGCATCGAGTTTGCAGCATACTTGGCCAATGATGATAGCAACTGTAATTACTTCTTTTCATTGAGCAAGACTGAGGCAGGTGCAAGTAAGGAGATATACAACATTGATCTCGGTCCTCTAACATTTGACCCTGGTGGAACAAGAAAGATGTCACAAAAGGGGCATTCAGAAATCAATGCTGAAGACACAAATCTGCAGCAAGTCGATACTTGCACTGGCCATCATTTCGTTCATCCTGAGATGTGTACTACAACACCTACACTTGATGTTGATGATGCAAAGCCAAGACATGGATTTAAGGTCTTTGATCCCGGAGGAAGAGAATCAGGCTTTGTAAATCTGAAAACAATACCATCAGTCCTTTGGTATTGAGGAGCTAAGAGTGTATGTGAGTTTGTGGAGATTGGTGTTGATATCAGCTCGAAAATTGAGGCCAAATTCTTTCAAACCTGGAGAGTTTGATGGGGGAGCATGGGGTAAGGGCTTTCATTTTTGTGCCAACAATCTGATCCAAAAGATTCACAAAAAGTTCCCATTGAAATGAGACTATTAAAGTTGCATATTTCTGGAAAAGGCTGACAGTTTCAGTGATTTTCACCTGACTTTGGAGCTTCATATACTTGGATATATATGGGCTATGGCTATGGTTCTTAAATGGGTGTAAATTTCATTGTTCAGGCTTTCTTATGACACCATTTAGGGCTCCATTGAAGCTACAAGCAATATTTTATGAAGGCTCAAAGCTAGGGCATCAGAATGCTAAACCTACAGAAATGGAACTGACCTGATGTCACTCAGAGGAGCATATCTTCTAAACCATGAAGAATTTTGGGTCTATTCTTTTTGCATATTAAAGCTAATATCCACAGCTTTAATTTAACATATTATGGGTTCATAAAAGATATACGAGCACAAAGTTATGGCATGTGCAATCCGGAACCAGCGCATGGAGAAATACTGCAGTAATGTCCGGAAATGCACCTCAATGCGTGTAAGGGGCATTTTTGTCTTTTCACCTGGTTGTCACTCACTCTCTGAAGTTGTCGTATGGTCCAAGGAATATCATAAGGTCATAGAATGTGAGAAATGGGACATGTGACTGCTTTTGGTTGAGATATAAAGGCTGTGAAAACGACATCACCTGTCATTGTCACTCTTGTGGTCCAAAGCTCTTTCAACAGCTATTTCCTGCATTATGGACCAGATAAGCACGAATTTGAGCAGCTGTCCTTCTAGCATACACCTCCCCACTCTCACATAAGGAAGAAGACAAGGGAGGAGCCTTGTACCATCCAATAGGAATTTAGTTTCTTTTATTTTTGCTAATTTCTGCATTTTATTTGTTTTAATGACAGCTATGCTGTCCTACCCTTATTTGAGCCATAGGATTAGATGTTAATCAAAGGCTAAGATTAATTTCCAAGCCTCTATATATAGAGTGCAAGTTGTAAGGTTTTAGACAGATTTTGATGAATGAAAGATATGAGTTTTACTCTAGAAATCCTTCGTGGTTTATGGTGACCTTTGTGGCGCCTTTTGCCTTCGTGGCTGGTTCGAGTGTGTCTTGCACTAAATCTATCCCTCAATTGATTAAGCCTTCATGGTTTTCAATTGTTACTTTTTATTTCTCGAAAAAAACCCAGAAAACTCATACAAAAACAAGTTCATTTTCCTGTTTTTAGTTCTTACCTTTCTTAGTAATTTTCAGACTTTCTTTTAATTTTTCAATACCGCTCAAATCGTATAAAACCCATAGTATTACGTATCATATTTAAGTCGCAATATTCTAGGCCAGTAAGCTGAGTTAAGTAGTTTACGAGTAATAAGTTCAAGGAAAGCAACATATATTTTGAGCCATCAAGAAAAGCTAATAGCAACAAATTCCTAATATGAGAAATACTCGTAAGAGTTAAAATGGGACAACGTGGCAAGAAAGATAGGATTCTAGAAAAACAGTCGGTACCAAGGAATATCAGACAGACCGGTGAATCGGCATCCCAGGTGGAAGTAGTCTCTCCCAGACGAAAAACTCCGCTGTAACCCTTGATCATTCCCTGATATCTGTAGAACAATACAACATCATATTTAATTCAAACAATTTACACTACGAGAATTTTGATCTTGAAAACACTCAGTTGGCAAACTACGTTAAAAGGGAAACCTAATAAATTAACTCTAACCTGTCTACAACTTTGGTGGCTTTCCCAACACACACAATCAACAAACCAGTTGCCATAGGATCAAGAGTCCCAGCATGGCCTACCTGTAGAATTCTCAATCAGAGCCAGATATTTATAGCTAAAAAGTTAAGGGAAACATGTAGAAAACTCCTACCTTTTTCACTTTAGTCAAGCGACGCAGCTTGCCACAGACAGTGAAAGAAGTCCAACCTGTAAATCACACATATATTTCGCACATGATCATGTGAGAACAATAAGTCGTGTATATTGAAGCTTACACGTATAACCAACTGCCATAATCGGAAGTTAGAGAGTTGAAGCATTGCTAATCATCTTAAATCAAGACACACGTAAGAGTGTTGATACTAATTTGTGAAGAGCATCTGTTTGTAGATGCTTAACCACTATGGTGATAAACACATTTAGGCCTAAATATTTATACATAAGCAAAAGTCATCTAACATAACAACACTGACATATACTGATAAAACTAACTATGACTTCCATTTTTACCACTGTCACATACTCACTAAGAAAGCTGCCATACGACCATCTGGCAATGACATCTTTGTAAAAACAGGAGAGCTTTTAAGGTATAATGATGAAGATTTGAGTTTTGGAGTATATATTGAACATATTATTATTAAAAACCTCACCCTGGTGTATTCAAACACCATCATTCTTTCTTGTAAGATCAAATCTGTGAGCAGAAACAGATGGTTGTAGCGTCTATCAAAAGACTCTGTGATCACTAATTAAAAATATTAAAGTTTTGGACGTCAACATACAGAACTCTATGTAGAGATTGAGGATTTTAAGTTACTGCCAAAGTGACAGAGAGGTCAGGATTTTTTGCTTCCTAAGATCTACTTTAATTAGACAGGATTTCAATAACCAATTACGATTTAAAGCACCAACAAGTTTGTGTATCAGTTCAATTCTCAATCCTTTCACCCATACATTAGTTGCCAACTTCCTGTGGCATAGAATTAGCTAGCTCGATCATACCAATATAGCAAAGTACCAAAAAGAACAGTTTGAAAACAAAATAAAGATGCCGAACTCGCATAGGACTGATTGTAGAAGTAATGTCTAGCTTTCTCACAGCATAGAAAGAAATAATAAAATGATGGAAAACCAAGGAAGACAACCTCACCTTTAGGTTTGTTGACTAAAACCACGGTTCCAGCAGGACTATCCCATTTAGGGGGTAGACCAGTACTCCTGGAAGCAAGAAACGGCTCATCAGCACCACGAACTTCTGCAACATTTTTATTTGGAACTTTCTTCAAACACTTGAAGAATTCCTCCACCTTCTTCTCAGATAAATCCTTGACACCATCCTTTCTCACCCCGCTCTCGTTCTCATCACCTCTCTCGAAAAAGATCATCCCTTTGTCCTCCTCACTCTTCTCACCCTTATTCTTGTCCTTTACCCCTTTCCTCGGCACCCTCCCCTCACCCGCTCCCTCCCTTACCTCACCCACATTCGACTCCCCGGGCTCTAGAAAAGCTTTGTCCAAACTCTGGTCAGGATAATACTTCTTCTCCAACTGATACACCATCTTATAATGCTTCTCCTTCTCCCAAGGCAACGCAAAAGCGTCATAGAAATACAGCTCCTCTTCCCTCTTATGCAATGTCCTAAACTCAACCACCTCAGGTTCCAACTCCACAACTTCACTCTTCTCCCTCATCCGCCTCGCTTCGTCATCCGAATCCTCCCCGTACATTCTCTTCTTCCTCTTGTTATAGTACTTTCTTTTAGCCTTATCCATACCTTCCACACTATCACCACTCCCACAACTCACCTTACCCACATTCTCCTCCTTATTCTCAGTCAATTTCTTATCAACCCAGTCTTCGAAACTGAGTTCTTGCCGGAGCTCCACCGAGTCTGAATCGGGGGATTCGGAACTCGGTGCCGAGACCCGGGGAGCAGGGAGTTTGGGAGGATTACCCCGCCGCAACGGGCGAGAGATAATCATATCGTATTGGAGAGGGTAAGGGGTGGACGGAGTTGATAAGGGCCTGTTTGGGAAGAGAGAGAATAAACATTTGGTGGGTTTCAGTGAAATTGAAGAAATTGAAGGAAGGCGCCTTCCACTTGAGGAAAGGAAGCGGAGAGACAGGTGGGAAAATGAAAGGGTTTTCGCCATTGTTGCTCTTAAACTATACTCCAAACGAATTCTCAGCTTTTTATTGACCACTAACGTTGTCCAAGATGGGAATTTCGACTTCCCGAGTGTATCCAAACAACACCTAAGTCTAATCTGATTCGAAAATACTGTTTAATAAAGTTGATCAGACTCGGTTGTTAATCTGTACCTTCTTGATAAATCTCACCAGCATAGATTTTAGGTATAAAAAAAAATTACCCGTTGTGGGATGACATTGTCTCCTTAGAGTCTGGTTTCTAAAAATCGTGTAAGTAACTGCCTATCAAGATGGAAATACGGCTGTTAGGATACCAGTGGTCAAGTCTGAATTTGTTTCACATTACTAGACAACTGAACCTCCATAGGTTAAGTCTCTAGCTGGACGAATTTGGTAGCAACATAGATTTTAAGTCAAATGAAATGGAAGAATTGGGGTAATAGATCTCTTACAATTTTTTTGGATAATAAATTGATAGGGAGGGGAAGGGAGGAAAGGGACGTGTCTAAATTGTCTGTTTTCCGGTATGTGTGAAGGAAGGCCTTTTCTATACTCGGTATCTAAAGCTTCATTGTGACTTAGTACTAGTTTATGCTACTTCAAAAGAGTTCAAAATCTTGTTGTATTTTACTGTATGGGTCATTTTGAAACAAATTATCTTACTTCCTCTTGTTCTGAATGATTTTCCCATTTGTTTTGCAGTTTTTGACTAGGCATATTGAGGCTAGTATATAGACCAAATGAAAAACCCATTTGACTTAAAATCAAGTGAAACTTGTAGAATGCACTACAGAATAATAGATGTGTTACTTTTTACACCATGTAAACATTTCATTTGATCTATGTGTGGCTCCCAATATGGCTAGTCAAAAACTGCAAAACAAAGGGGAAGATAATTCAGAACAAGAGGGAGTATAAGATCTGCAATGTGCACACCATTTTTTTTTACTCAGATTGAGAACTATATTAGGGATTCTTATGCTTGTTGCAACACAACAAATCCTTACGTTTATCCACCAGCAAAACCAGCATATCCTTACGCTTATGCACAACCAACACCAGCTCCAGTAGTATTACCACAAATAGAGGTATTTAGGGTGTCAAGAGGAGGACAAACTAAGCATTTCAGAAAGGTAGATCAACTGAAACTTCTTGTTCTTCAGTTGTTGCTGATGTCATCTTTTTGCTTTGCCTATTTATTTTGATGTACCGTTACTTCACATTCACAATATCTTATTTTCTAAGTTTTGACAACATGCTGGTACAAAAAATAAAATGCTTTTGTGGCATGGTTTGCGGTTCACAAACTGGGCAATCATTCTATCTCAAGGTAAAACCGTAAACCTCTACTGATGCGCCTTTCACCTCTGATATGATGTAGGCGTAGTGTGTTAATCCGCGTGATTTAGACGCCTTAGGGTCTATTTGGGCATGGTTTTATCGTGATTCGTAGACCACATCATTTAGAGTATGTTTGGAGCTTATTCGTTGGTTTTACGGGATTTTGTTTGCTCAAGACCCTTTGGAGAGCCTTAGACGGGAATGGAGGATCGAGTTGGAGTCGGATCAAGTTTCCAGAGGAGCTAGCTCGGTTGCGCAACAGGATTCACACACTAGCTCGAGCCGAGGAGATGAGAGAAAAGCTGGAGAATCAGATACTTCTCGACTCGAGAACACCTTGTCTCGAGTCGAGATTGGTGCGTCTCGAGTCGAGAGTTGCGCCTCTCGAGTCGAGTGTTTTGAAGTTCTCGACTCAAGATATCATTGTCTCGAGTCTAGAATAACCTCACTTGACTCGAGGGTTTCTTTCCTCGAGTCGAGAAAGGTAGCTTCCGGGAAGCTTCCTAGAGGCTTAGACGGTTTCTTTTTGCCTAAATATCTATTTTGTCTTCTAGTGTTTTGTACTTAGATTAAATAAAGGGACATGAACCCCTCAATGAGACTTATCACTTTTAATTATATTGTTGATCTTGTTCTTAGTTCTGGATAGAGAAACTTAAGGAGAGATTAGTGAAAATTAGTATTTTTATTATGATTTTCATGTCAAATATTATTGTAATAATTAATATGGGAGACTAATCCCCTAGACTCTTGGTGTAATCAAATCTTTTATCCTATGTATTAGTAAGATTTCTTCTCTCTAATTTGCCTTTAATTTCTTTACAATTAATTACTTGTTCTTCAATTGCTTGATTTACCTTTATTTTCTCTAATTGGTTGATTAGATTGAATTGGGTATTTCTTATGCTTGGTTAATTGTTGATGGTCATTGATTATTAACCCTAAAGGAAGCAACTTTCACATGATTCAATAAATCGGGGAATTGGCTAGCATGATGAAGGAAATATTGAAGAATCAAGTTAAAAGCTCACCCCAAGGGAATTTGAGGAAGTTGATGCGATTAGTGGCTTCCAAAGCAATCAAAGAAGGTTTGACAGTTTCCAAGATGGGAATAGAGGCTACAATCAAGGTGGTCAAAGCAACCGATATGATGGAAACCGATTTCAAGATCAAGGGAATTATGAAGCTAATGGAGGCCAAAGAAATCGAGAAAATCCGACCTATGGAGGTTATGGGGGAGGCGTGTTTTAGAATACTACATCTACGACCATGTGAAAAAGAGAGGTATGTGTGATTGTTTTTTTTAATAGGGTGAGCACTAATTGGCAAACAAATGTCATCAATTCTGCGAGTGATGAGAAAGATTGAATTTCAGAGTAAATTGTTGTTGTGCCACTGTCAAATGAAGTGCATGAATTGAAGATGAAGTTGGGGGAAGTGCAACTCAGAAAATGGGGAAGGGGAAAACAATAGAAATTGTTTTCTTTGTAGCATTGGCAATCATTAGCATGCTTATTGCTAACAAGAATGTTTGGAGTATTTGATTGTAGCCCTTTTGGGCAATTTGTATGCTTTTAAATTGAATGAAAAAGTTTGGAAGATTTGAATCAAATAATTTGTTCATTGTTTCTTTAAATTGGATTAAACAACTTACCGATTGAAGTTCTAGGAGTTCTAGGAGGTAGAAAATCAAAAGATCGGAGAGGGATAAAATCACAATAGAGAAGGAGAGTGAAGAATGAGGAAGAGAAGAAAAAACAGTGAGAAAGAGGGAGTATCAGGGAAAATAATGAAATTGAGGACCATGGGTGGTGAATGCCGGAGTCAATGGGAGATTGGCCGGAAATAACAAATTTGGTGTGATGTGTTGAAGTATTGTAATTTAAAGATGTCATTTGGAAGAAATCAACATAAAAGGTGCTAGCCATTAAAATCGTAAACATAAAAGGTGCTAGTTGACAAATTTTCCTCTAACTTTCAAATAAGAATTTATATACGCAAAGAGAGTCGAGCCCCAACTTCTTTGCACCTGAAGGGACAACAAACAACAAACATCAACATCCAAAAAAACAAAAACATAATCATTTTCAAATAAGAATTTATTTACGCAAAAATCGCTACACTGAGATGTGGTCTACTTGTAATTTTCAAATAAGAATTTATCTACGCAAAGAGGGTCGATCCTCAACTTCTTGCACTTGAAGTGACAAAAAACATCGTTGTTAAATTGATCTTGGATGGTTTAATCTGGTCCGGTCACCTTTGCGAGCTCTAATTATATAATATTATATTATCTTATATTTGAGGGAACTTCACTGTTTTTTCTTTTAGTAGTTTGCAGATTTGGCTTTTTAAGCGGAGATCGTATTCAAATCCTAATAACCTATCTCAAAACTATATTTCAAACATGTGTTAATTATTTGATTGCGGCTACACGTTGGTTTGAATTTGATATTAAAAAGAAAAGCAAAAAAAAAGAAAAAAACAGAACTAGAAACCATACTCCATCATTTTAAACGATATAAAAGGAAAAAAAAACACCTTCAAATCTGGAGAAATTAATCGAATAAGATGAAAGCTATTGTGGTTATTGGTTGAATCAATAATTTAAAAAACTGTAGATCGGATCTGATCAGAGTTAAAACTACTAAGAGGAATGGGTTAATCAATCAACAATAAGTCTTCAATGAGACCGTCTTATAGTGAGACGAACCCAATTAAAAAACCGCCGTGGCCAGCTATAGTCGCCACTGTCCGACTCCAAGGGACAATTACACTGTGGTGCATAGCATTGTTTGGAAAACATTCTTAAAACACTCTATTAACACAAAACCCATGGTGTTTCACCTAAAGTAAAGAAATCATATTTCTTTCGGTATGCATATCTCAATTTAGAACACAATGTACTTACATCACGGAGTTTACATACAACATACAAATGACGATTTGGCAATAGAGTACAACGACTTCACAAATGATAAGGTTAATGAAGATTTTAACTTCTAATTAATAGATTAGCGAGTAATGGCCCGTAGTTCCAGTGTTGAAAAACTACTTTACACAAAAAAAAAAACTGTTCGTATGACGGACATATTACACATCTCAAAATTGACTACAAAAGCATTTCCAAAGCTCCTAGGGAAGAAGTTGAAGTATTTGGCTTGGTGACCTCGGAAGAACTATCATCAATTAGTAGTAAGTCAGAAGTCATAGCACTTGACACAAGTTGACTAGAAACTGCTGGAAGCGATGGTTCGGGTTGATTTATGGTAGCTGCTGGCCCAGCAGCTAGTTGACTAGCATCGGCCGTTCTAGGAGCATCTGTTGAGCTAGAACCAGCCGCAAGTGGAGGGTTTCCTGCACCAGAATCTTCTGAAGGTGTTTCTCCAGAAAGATTTATAACTGCTGACAGTTCTACAGGTTGAGTAGAATCAGCAGGAGGTCCAGCTTTACTTACGTCCGCATTATGTGCTGCTTCTTGTACACTTGATTCTCCTGCTACGTCTTGGGTCGAATCCACCGCAGGTGGAACACTTGAATCATCAGGACCTGCTGGTTGTGCTGCACCACTTGAGGCAGATGCGGAACCATTTGCAGCGAGTGCTGTATCATTAGCAGGCACAGTGGCAGCTGTTGCGCCGCCATCCACTGGAGGAGGCGCTCCCAGTAACAAAGGTTTGACAAGCTCTTGTTGGGAACCCTTGATTGCAGCAGTGGGCTTCTTTGGAGCGGAGATAGATAGAGATAGCGTGCTCATACCAGGGGGGAGAATTTCAATGGGAGGCTTATTAACTGTGTCCCCTAAACTCGGAAGCTTGGGATCTTCCAGAGAAGCCAGGAATGCAGACGTTGCATCTGTCTTCGTCAGTCTCGAATGCTCAATTTCCCTCTGAAGCATTTTATTCCAAGACTCGACCATGTTTTTCAAAGTTGGTCGACCATGGGCCTAGTGAAATTAACCAAGTGGTCAGAATATAATGACAAGTAAAACATGGCTAGACGTAAATTAATACGAACGTACATGAGAATGAAGTACAGCTTCTGCAAGCATTCCAGTTTCTTGCCATGCCTTCTCCATGACAGCATTGTCGCCCAAAAGCGCAGCTGCAAAGGCTGCTTCGCGTCCCAAACCAAGTGAAATTAAATTATTCACTAACGTCTGCAAGATAAGACACAAATTTTGAGAACAAGGAACAGCAGGAAAAACATCATCACATGAGCATGAACCAGAGAACAAAGCAAAATCAATAGGTGTTTGAATACTTTACATTACCCCAACTAAATTAACTCTAAACAACTCGAGGTAGCTAAATATTACAACATAATCATAAAACAGATCAAAGGAGGCAAACATTTAGATGATAAAAACAGCAGAAATGTTAAATTTTATTTTCATCTTCGGTCTGCACCTTCTTATCAACTTCCGTGAGTTGATCCTGACATATAGTCAGTTGTTTTGGAAAAATGAGTAAAACATACCAAATCAGTGAGCAATTGTCCATATCAGGCTAGAAACGGAGCACTGGTAATCAGGACAACAGTCGAAGTTTGTTTTATAAAGGTCTTATCATTAAGCTACAACAGAAGACCCATGATAAGATCCCCCCAGCTTCTGCACTGGAGGAAAAGAAGTGTGCAAAAAATCTACACATAAAGGGCATGTACAAGGTGATACATTGTACACCACGACTTACAAATTTAACCCACCTAAAAACAGTGCCGTAGTTAAGAATGTAAGACAAACCAGCAACTAAAAGAAAGAAAAAGAACACAATTGTTTTTTTCCGCAAAAGGCATTTCAAGCATTAGGGGTGTCCTTGACCCTCCTGCCACTCCCCCCCGACCTTAGCCAAAAGATTACTACAGTTTGTAAAGTTCCTGCCAAGACCAAAACACAAGGGAAGAGCCATAATTTCACCAAAGAATTATCTTCTCCTTCCTCTCGAGACCTTAAAAGCAATCTGCCAATGGGCTCTTACAAACAATATTAGAAACCTAAGGTGGAGACATGCCCAGAAATATAGACAGGACGTGTCATGGTTACAAATTCTCTTTTACTCTTTTACGACAAACATTCCAAAAGGTAGTTACTAACACCGAGTTTGGAACAAAATTACTCTATATTCTACATGTGGAAGGTCTCTCTATAGCATCTTGCCTGTGCAGCTGTGCTGGTTCCATTACACTTTGGCCGAAGGAGGCACTCAAAAAAAAAAAATGTCACACCAGAAAAAATAAAAAAAGAAGAAGAAATGAAAAGTGTTCAGAGGAAAGAGTCACAGAAACATACGCTTAAGCGTGTCAACTCCCCATGATTAGCAAGTCGCAAGGCCAGGCCTCTTAGTTCTCGACTCTGCAAAGCTCCCTTAACAGAACCTGCAGCCGCTAGGCGCTTAAGAGCCTCCCTTGCAATTTCAGACTGTGCAGTTGCATCTGCCGCGTCAATAAGATCCAAAAATTCCTTAGCAAACTTCGCTATACCTTGAACAGCATCAACAATATTTTCTTTCTTCGCAGCTACATTCAGAAGATTTGTTAAATCCAATCCTACAGTTTCTTGACCAATGTCCCTACTGTTGCTCATTGTCAAAAGGCATTGAAGCGCTCTTCTCAAATCGTTCCCCTGCATGGCCAAATCAAACTCCAGCCTGTAACAAAAATCAAATAATAAATAAACATTAAATCATCAAGAAGCTGACTCATTACATCTGTTAGCATAGAATTAATCATAGACCATCGCATACAAGTCAAACAATTATGAGGGAAAACTCCCATGAGCCTAAGCCAATGCTTTGGGCAAATTTCATAATAAGTTACTATGGGACAACCTAGCCTGTTATATAGAGACTATTTTTACGTGGTTAGCGACCAATTAAACTACCCTTAGTAATTGTTTGAGTTTATGATTAGACCATCTCATTTAAAATTTGTGAAGGGGATACTTCAGAAATTATAACAAAGTTTTTAATAAGTGATCCTAAAAAATCACAAGTAATGCGGTTTACGAATAATCAAAAGCAATTGCTATATGTGAAAGCACAATCCGCCAGGATTGTTCCACGGTTTCAGAATAACATCCTCATCAGGAGAAAACTTGATGAGGATAAGACCCTTCCTCCACGGATCAACTGAAAAGATTAGACTAGATACAGTGGAGCGAGCAATCCCAATTTTTTTTTATGAGGAGTCAAACTCTATCCACACAATCAGCCAGACCAAACCTGGAGCAATGCAGACCTTGGCTGTAATTAGAGATTTAGAACAGTATGAGCACACCTCAGAGGAGTTAGCCTTGTTACTTATCAGGGAGAATTGACGTAAGCTGTAGTCAGAATTAAAATTATACTCCCTGAAGCATAACCCAATACCTTTGCTATAGTCAAAACAACACCTCAAAGAGTTAGCCTTAGTACCTATCTCAGGCAGGATTCAAGGAAGCTGTAGTCAGGATTGAAGTCATCCTAGTCCCTTCAAGGGAGCATAACCTCAGACCTCAGCTATAGCCAAAATTTAGGGTGTGCAAAACCAGTTTCGGTTAACCTACCGCACATTTTTTTCGGTTAACCGTCAATTTCGGTTAGCTCCAAGTCCGACCCTAACCCCTAACCGTATGTTCGGTTAACCGCACGTTCGGTTAACCTAAAATTTCACGGTACGTAGCTTATTTCCTTCAATTTAAACTTTCAGCTTGTTGTATGAGCTACAAACAAATCTGTTGTTTTATGAAAACATTGAATTGCAGGTTGCCTTTGGTTTCTTGAGAGTACATTTGTTCTTGAGAAAAGAGGGCTTACTTTCCTATAGCCGGTTAAATTACATAGGGAGCATAACCCGAGTTTTATGAACTTAGTCCTTGTAGCGCAGTTGAGAGAATCAACTTAACATTAAAGTTCATATTGTACCTAGTTCAAGTAGGTAACAGATGCCTGTCAGTAGCTTGTTGTTCTTTGTGTAAGGTTGTATGAGCCTATTCTATAAAGGAATCTGTAACCTAAGCTTACTTAAACCAAGCATCATTTCCTCAACAACAGCTTAAATTAAGTCAATTATCTTACGGGAGTAAGGAGTTCAGTTCTGAAGCTTAAGACTTGCATCAAAACTATATTAAGATTAAATGAGCCAAATTTCCTAAATAATTGGATGAGTATAATCCAGTTTACGCATGAAAGTGCTTTTTTGAGCATATCATTAGATAAGTTTAGAGGAATAATAATCCAAACATAGACTTGAATACACAGTTTGCTGAGCTCTTCAGAATTGCTCCTCAAAAAGAAACCACTGATAAGCAAGTTCCTTTTTGGAACAAACACCGGACTTCAGAATTGGGCACTGTTTCCAAGGCTTCTAAAGATTTGGAAGAATCTTCTATTTTAAGGCTTTTAGAGATACTTTCATCGGTCAACATTGTTCCAGAAGCAAACGACAAGATGATTTGGTCGCATGATGATTGATGAATCTGGATTTGTCTGCGTTAAAAACTTTTGCAATCTACTAGAAAAGCCCACGTCTAATGATTTCCCAGCCACCGCAATTTGGAAGTGCAAGGCTCCTCTAAAAGCTTGTTTTTATGCTTGGACAGTAGCAAATGGAAGATCGCAATTAAAGACATGATTAAAGAACGAGTTTTACTTTGGCTAATTGGTGCCCTATGTGTGGTGAGGACAAGGAATCCATTGACCATCTCTCTTGCCCTTGGGTTTCATCATTGTGGCACTTAACCGTGAATTTTTTCTTCTTGAGATGGTTCATGGTTGTAAGGCTAAAGATGTTCTCTCAGCAAGGAAAAGCAGGATGAAAAATGGTTGGATTAGTGAGCCAGTGAGGCAAGGACGATGGTATTTTGGCTATATGGCGTGTACTGGGATAGAAAGGAATCAGCGTATTTTTAATGGCATTGCTGGTATGCCTCAAGAGTTCAATTTCTGGTTTTGGAAAGTTGCGGTATAGTTGGAGTCAAGTGCTCCTCTCATGAGCACTCGACTTATCTTCTTTTTTGTAGTAAGACCACTCAAGATAGCTTCAGAGCTTACCTTACACCTCTTCTCTTCTATACAAGTGTAACCCTTGGTGTCTTTTTGTCCTTGGGGTCAGGGCGGCAGGGCCCTTGGTGTCCTATAATACCCATCCTATGTCTTGACAAAAAAACAAGACAAAGAAAATACTCCCTCCATTTCATTCAATAGTTTACATTGAGTTTGGCACAAGTGCCAAGGAGGGAGTATATCACTCTTTTTAATAGCAACTTATGCCCTTAATCCTCACTCTTTTCCAACTCATTTCTCTCCTGCCCCTTTCTCCATCATCTTTGCAAATGACCACCATCATCAATTCATCATTCATCAAACAACCATAATCAAAATCAAATGTACGAAACCCAGATTTTTTGATTCAAAATGAACCAAAAAAAAAAAAAAAAATCTTGATATTCTTTTGCTATTTGATTGTTGAAAACATTGTATAAATTGAAACCCAAATTTCTTTGATAAAAAAAAAAAGTATCTCACCTCCCATTCTCGATCCTCCTGCTTTCTTTGTTCTTCAACGAATCACCATCATCAAAAACAAAATAAATACCAGATCTTTTCATCCAAACAAAAAAACCCAGATTTCTTTCTTTCTTTTTGTTTTTAGTTGCACATTTAATCAAAGAACCCGACTTCTTCTCCCAAAAGAACCTAGCAGCCCATTTAACAAAAGAACCAGACTTTTGGAAGAAGGAAATAGAATGGTAGAACTTTTGTTGATGAGTTCAGGGTTGCTCTTCAAAATCGGAATGGTGAATAATAATACACTGATTAGATAGAATTCAAAAGAAAATAGGCCATACTCTTGGAAAGGGAGTTGGTCTTCAAGATCACTATCCATGTAATTGATTTGGGGGTTCATAGGACTATAGGAGAGTGAAAGAGAAAAATGATGAACTGGATAAATGTGAGGGAGAGGGTGGGTGGTAAATGGTTTGGAATGATTAAGTTTGGTGGGTTGGGGTGAAAATTTTGGTTGTTGGATTAAAAAAGGAGGTGAAATTAGTGGCAACTGGCTTGTGATGATGGGTTTGTTAGAATAAATGATCCAATTAAGTAAGGGGTTAAGAGGGTTAGTAAGGGTAGATTTGGAATTTTACATGGGTTAAGTTGTCCCAAAATAGAAACGTAAACAATTGACTGAAATTGCCGAAAACGGAATACGTAAATAATTCACTGAAATGGAGGGAGTACCAAGCAAAGAGAAAACTTTTTAGCACTCATACTTTAAACTTAACACCTTAATCTTAAATCTAGCATCGTGTTAGGGTCAAACAATCTCACACTCCCTCCGTCCCAGCTCAAACGCCCCTTGCGATATTTGTAGTGGAATAAAAAAACTTGATATAGTAAGTTAAGTGGGTAATATTAGAAAAAATGAGGAAAGAGAATGTGAGGATTAATAAAAGTAGGAGAGATAATGTGAGTGGTGATGTGATAATTTAATAAAAGTAGGAGAGATAAATATGTCCCAAAATAGATGGGGTGTTTGAGGTGGGACGTCCCAAAATGGAATATGGGGCGTTTGAGTTGGGACGGAGGGAGTATCTTCTTTCCCTGTTCAAATCACAACCGTACAAGGATCTATATGGAATTAAAGAAAATATAGCATTGGTTAGGGAGAGAGTGAAACTATTGGATAGAGCCAACCTAAGAAGGCAGATTTAGAAGCTAATGGTGCTTGAGCTAGTTATGTTTGATTGGATTCCCTGCTCACACTTTGTTTTCCCCGAGGCTTTATTTGTTGTTTCTATCCTTCCCATGACTGTGAGTAAATAAGTCCCTCATGAAACCAACTGAATGAAAATGAAGAGACTTTAATGAACCAATCTATCTTTTTCAACCCCCAGATTAGGGTTCAGGCAATCAGCAGTATAATTCCTAGTTTCCTACAACTTAGGGTCTATTCGGTAAAAAGTTGATGAAGCTGTAGCGGTAGCTTTTGCACTAGCTGGTAGCTGGAACACTAGCTGTTGATGGTTAGCGGTAGAAGTACCTGATTCTTATGTAACATGTATATAACTAGCTGTTAACTTACTAAAATTACGTAGTACATAATAAAAAAAGAGTGATTATACAGTGGCTACCAAGCTATGGTAGCCATTGCAAAATGAGAAAAATCCAACCCTTGAATTTATTGGAGCAATCTCAACCTTTTATTTGACTATATACAAATGTATTGACTACTCGGAAAAAAAAAAAAAAAAAAAACACTGAAACTGAGAAAACAAAAATTCATGCCTGCCAACCCCCAGTCCCCCACCCCTTCATTTTCTCTCACCTTTACCTCACCTCTCCCTCTCCTCGCCTTCTCACACACACGCACCAACCCAACCATCCACCACCTGTCACCACCTTACCAACACCACATCAACCGCCTCCTTCACCACCATGAACGACGTCAGCATCTTTGTCACTCCGTCAACCCCATTTCCCCGCCCCCGCCTTCTAAAGGCTCCACAAGCCTCTCTCTCCACTCCTTTTGTTCTCATTTCCGGCCAATAAAAATGCCACCGCCGCCGCATCCTCTACGTTTGCCGCCCTTCATCCTCGTTGCCACCCTCTAAAGTCACCGTGCACCATCGTTTTTTCGGGAAGATTGGGAAGGAGGAGAAAACCGTGGTCGCGGGGGTGAGGAGCAGGGCAGACGGCGTTGAGGAGAAAATCATAGTCGCGGAGGAGGCACCGGTAAAGGTGTAGCTGAGGGGCTGGCGGCGGTGGGAAAGGGGTGGGCCGGGTGAAGCCGTGAAGCGGAATTGGGGAGGAGAAAGAAAATGGCGGGGATGAGTGGAGAAACCCAAGCCCAGCTTGTAGCAATCTGCGGATACTACTACTCACACCTCTTACTCTGCGGCGTTTTTTTTTTTTTTCATGGTCAAATCATCTAAAGGCTCAGATATAGCCAACAAAATCAATGGAAGAACATAAGATGATATCATGTGGGCACTTTGGTCAGGTAATGTATCAAGACGCTACTAATGGATGGAAAACGTATCCATTTATAACATTCCAAAAAAGCTACCCAGTCGCTACCTTTCAGCTCATTTTTTAATGTTGTCGAACATGTACAAACAATTTAGTAGTATTTTTGACTTTGTCAAAACACTAAAATCTACTTGTAAAGCTACCCTGTACAAGCACTTATTAGTTTAGAAACAATTTGATCTTATATTCTCACAAGCGACCAGCAGCACTAGATCAATTTTCCAAACATATGAAAGGAAATTCAAAGTATTTAGCAGTAATTAGATAAATACTATTGGTGGAATCAGATATCATCATGAATGATCAAGCAACAGAAAATGTCATCCATTTTACCTCTTAGATATTCCAGGCAGATGAAGAGCTTCTGGAGCATAACCCATTCCAAGCAGAAATTGTGCCAAGTCATCATGATGCTCTCTACCAAGTCGGGTAGCCCTGTGAATGCAACAAAATTTAGTGGATTAACCTATTTAGAACCTATTTTCCGGAACCAAATAGTAAATTAATTACCATTTTACAGAACTGACAGCATCACCATAGGCAGCAAGACACCGGCAACGGATACCAGGATGGCTAAGAGATAACGCATGGGACCGCATATACCTGCAGAAAATCAGTGTGAGCATTGAAGTGGGAAACAATTATGTGAACAAGACACATGCTAAAGTCAGAAGCAGTTACATAACAACAAAGGGACAGATTACCCAGTATCTACTCCGACAATTCTTCATTTTCACATAGAAAGAAAGTCATACGACTTGGTAATACTCTTCAACTTCTTGCATGAAGCACTATGACATGCTAGAGCTCAAGAGACCTATAGTGCTGAATTGCTGGTCTCCCAAGCTAATTGTGACCTGAATGCCTGATCATGGATAGTTCCAAGGTAGTACTCTGCTATCCCTTGGAAAGGTTGTACTTTTTTTTTCCCTTCCCATTAATGGTAGAATAAAATGCAAATCCTTCCCACATATCTACTCACTGAGTCAAACCCTACCCGACCCGGTGGACCCAAGTAACCCAAAAATCAGATTAAATATGCAAAATAAGTACTGTAAAGAATCTAGTAACAGCAAGGGTGTATTCAAATGCTATATAAAAGCGCACTCTAAGATACGAAATAAGTTTAAACATAGAGAAGCAGTTACCTGTCAATTAGCCAAAGTACACCATCTTTAACACCTACAACCACAAGCGGCCCAATGGGTCGTTTCTGCTCTGTGGGGAACCGAGTAACAGCAACAGCCACCCCGCCCCCACCAACAGCAACCTCATTAGCTTTTCTTTCCTCGAGTACTCCTTCATCCCCATCGAGTTTTGATTGTTTGGGTAATGTTATGTAGGGTGGCACTGAAGGAGCGTGCTGAAACGAAGCTAGTCTCACCACCTGTAAAAAATATCGTCTATTAGGTATCAACCAATGACTAGACAACAAGTACGTTATAACCTTTCGACAAGAACACAGCGTAATCCCAGACGTAAGCACACAAAAGGACTTATTGCTAGAAGCCTAGACTATGCAACTCGTTTAGTGCAGAAGATGGAAAAAATCCGCAACTCAGGAATACTCTACAAACCTACACTATCTAGTCTTGAACTGATAAATCATCAGAGCAAGTTGTATCATCTTAATATGATTTGCACCCCATACACGTGCAACCATAAGCATATCATCAAGTTTTGTCGGCAAACTTGAGTTTTTTGTCGCATATAGTTGGCTCTTTCACTACCAATTGATGATTTTACATAATTTAGTAGCATTTGAGCCTCAGCTTTACAACACTGATTGATATAGAACAGAAAAACTAGTCCATCACACACAAATTCACACTGCTACTGGTCTGGAGTCTGGACTAGTAGGAAATCATACAAATAGCTCGCGTTAAAGTAAAAGTTAGAGCAAGCGTACGGCATATAATTCTTCTCAGTGAAGCAGAAAGAAGTTTGGGAAAGTGTAAATATGGCACCATTAGTGTATGAAGACATAATGGGCACCCAAACACTAAATCTCCCATGTAACTTTCAATAATTTATCAGAAAAATCATGGCCAACCCTTAAAAGACACAAAAGGTTAAAAAATAAAATAGATACAAAACCATCCAACTATCCAAGCTTGAATGACACCCTAATGTAGAACCCCTGAGATTAAAAAGTTCATCTGCACAGGGTGCATACTAAGCTGAAAACCATAGACAAAACACAATACCTGTAGCATCGGTGGTCTCAAAACAACTCTTTCATTTATATCGGCTTTAGGAACATCAACTGAAATCAGTGCCAGTTCACCATGCTCAGCAACTGCTCTAGCTTGTACTTCTTTTAGTTTCTGTTCTTCTTTCATCCTCTTTGTCTCTATATCAATGGCAGCAACTCCAGCATCAACAAAAACCACCCTGAAATAGTTCTACATATTATTGATCATGTTTTTGCACTTAGGAGGTACTGGGCTAGAATAATACAGAGATAGAAGCAACTGTTGTTTGTGCAATCCTTCAATCTAACTCATAAAGGGGGTACAATGAAGCTTTCTTTAGATCCGTATGTATGCGACAGAGGGATGGATGCACACTCTTATGCAGAGAACAACCATAAGCATTCACTCATGTTAGAAGGAAAAAACAACTAGTAGGAAGTAAAGGAGAAACCGGAAGAAAGATAACACATTGATCATTGGAAAAGGCTCCACAGGGGAAAGTAATCTGAAATGAGGTCAGCTGATGAAAGAAAACTCTAGTCAGAAACTCCTGAGTAATTTTTTGAAGTACGAATAAAAAACAAAACAAAATTTGACTTACTCTAACAGGGACTCTGATGAATACTTAACAAGTGAATAATAATGTCAAGTCAAACTGACAAATAAGGGGACAGACAAACAAGTGATTTCAAGGACACGACTCCAACATTAACAGCATTCCCATGCATGTAATGAGATTACTGGAAAAACCAGAGCCATCAGAGGAACAGTGAATTGTTTTGCTCTACTGGAAACTGATAACACAAGAAAAGAGACCAAAATAACAATATCCAAGGACAGCCACCTTGTCACCACTTTCCCTAAAAACACAAGCTGCATCTTCTTAGATTGTTTTCTAACTTAAAAATTCTTCCTAAACCCTAACCCTAGAAAACAAAATATTACCAGCAACATGTGGAAAGTCATCACCTGGTGTCCACGTCAAAGAAAAACAAGGGATATTCAGCCAGCATATCAGTTAGCTAAATTAAGTCTGGATAGATAGGAATTCAAAGACAAATCCAAATTAAATTACGACAGATAGAATTAATCAGTTAGCCAGCATGATTGAATGTAATACAGATTTGAGTTACGACACATTGAATAATTAATATAGCTTTAGCAGAAGGAGCTTACTCGATAGTAGTTGGAGTAGCCACAAATAATTGTCTGCGATGCCAGACGGCACTAGTGGCATAGGGAATAGCAACATCTCCCAGATATCTATACTGAGGGCGTAAGGAGGATATGACTATATATTGCTGATAGGCAAAAGCACAGTACTCGACAGTTTGATCCCATGCCGTCCATTCTGGCTGAGGGAGAAGACTGCCCACAGGTTGAAAAGTTTCCCAACTGTAGTACAGGAATTTGATTACATAAGCATTAACAGACGAATCATGATAACAAAAAACCACATGGTCAACATCAGATATAAACCTAAAGAACGTGATCAAAAAGGATTTCAGTCTCTATGCAATGCCAATAAAACAAGAGTACAGAAATGACATGAAATGAGCTCAAAACTGTTGAAAGGTCAACACTCGAATCAAAACTATACACAGATTAGAAGAATTTCCCAATCTTTCTTCTATATTGTACTCTTTATCTATGAGGCTTCTGGTCAATCATAAAGGTAGGAACCAATAAAATGTGGTTTCTATGAGTGCAACTTACAGTCCTTGCCACATAGAAGTTAACTTACCAACACAAAATAATCAATTCATAGACCATAGTGTACTCAAGAGGCGCACATCAAAATTCAAAAAGTTACTTAAGACAAAGTATTAGGGTGTAATTTCAGCTCTTCCATTAGAATAAGAACTTCATGGTTTTCTCAGCATACATGCTAAAAGTAAGTAGAACTAGAAGTAACTTTCCTCGAAATTAATAAACTTCACCTCAAGAACTAGGCAAGAGTCCAAAAACTATAGATTACTTCTAGGAAAAGCATACTAAAAAAACTCCAATTTCTTGATGAAGAGGTCAAAAATGATGATGTCTACTTCACAACTATTGAGAAAAGCAGTGATATATACCGTAATACAAGTCCTACTAGTCAAACCTAATAACAAGTATATTTTTGACTTCTGAATCACACAGAAGCCATCAATGTGGATTATGAGGTTTTCAAGCAATCAGTGTGCAAAGGCACATCCGCGTCATCCATTACACATTGATAGAAGGCCAGGGGATAGTCCAACAAAGGGCAAAGAGATGTCCAAAAGAAGGCCATATTTTACATGGAGACCTCAGTTATTTGACTTATTGCTACCTTCGTCTTTACTCATCTCCTGTCACAGCTTAATACACACATGTACACAGCCCTTTAGATTGCCATTCGAGATAGCTTGCGTAAAGGAAATTAAAGTATACAGTAAAGAATAATATAGACCCAAGTCCCAAGGCAAGTTCTTGCTTGGTGATATGCATCTACAGTATTGTTGAAGGTTCAACGAGTCTGTCTATAGTTTTTGAGGGTCTGGAGAAGACCCAAGTCCAGGTCATCCATAGTGGATTCTTCCAGTCAAGCTGAATAAATCATTGTCGCTGCTTGCTGAAGTTCGGTAGTTTCCATTCACAAGTTAATCAAAAACCATATTTCTTAACATTTTGTTAATTTTCTTCATACATAAAAACATCTAGAGTAATACGGTAATACCCTGCTGCTCACTCAAAAATTATATGTGACGTTTTTTTTCAGCTAGGTCCTCTATGTTTTTTCTTCATGCTCTTCTCCCTCTTTGTCTTACTTATTCAATTTCTTATTCCACACTCTTGTTTCCCTTTTCCTGCCCGGTTGCCCTCCGATCATACTTGTCCTTGTACTTCATGTCTCTTTGTCTCCACCACTTTATTTGGTTTAGCATTTCTTACTTCTTCTTGAGTAATATTTTTCACATCTCCCCTCTTTTCATCGCTTCTAGTAACGTTTCTAGTGAAAACTCATGTTAGCCCACCCTAGAAAGGATATTTTGAGGCTAAGGATCTGCTGTTGTTTTTGTGTGGAAGAAATAGATCAACGCCTATATAAGAGTAGACAAGATACAAAACCAGTAACAATGATTGCTATATACGTGAATTTAATGTGTGAAACATAATCACTCACCTATAGAGCTGAAAATTCTGGGTTGAAGAAGCACTCGTGCTAACACCATCATCAATCGCGTTAAAAGAAGATGCACTGCTACCAGATCCTGACAAAGGCATTGAATGAATTGTCGAAATTGCTGTAGCAGCAACAGCACTAACTCGGCGAGAAGTCCGATATGCAATACCAAGCAATGCCCCTCCATGCAAACCAATAACCTGGAAGAACCACAAAAATTGTTAAAGAAGACACTGAGAACTGAATCTCTCCAAAATAATATGGCAACAACAAACAACCATCAATATAAGCCGCACCACACATTCATTTCTTATAGAAAATAGAAAGCAAGAAATTCTTCAACTGATTCCCCATGCATATTTACTAAACAGACCCTCAGCGTGATCTGAAACAGTAACATTTCAGAGTGAAAGATATTTACTTGGCGAAATTTTCTTGCGACATTTACTTGTTGAAAAAAAAAATTCAAATCAAGCCAACATTGAGAGGGCAGCATCGATTTGCCAACAAGTGAGTCTAAGGGGATACATAGAACGCCACATCGGAATATTGAAAACAAAATTATCAATAAATTCTCTAATTCCCAGTGGCATAATATAAGAGCACAGATTTCTAATGCAGAACCATACCGGTTCACTCCTTCCACCAATTGACCTCATCAAGATATTTGAAGTCCCGTCATCTAGCAAAATACGAACTTGAACGGAGGCAGAAGAAGCTGCACTAGCTGCTGCAGCGGCCGCCGCTGCTGCAGCAGCAGCTTCCTTGGCTTTTCTAGATGAACCTCCCTTAGGAATTATAGGAACTCGTGGAGCCACAGCAGACTCTAGTATAGCAAACCTATCACGACACGTATCCCATGCCAAGAGTCGTGCGCTCCCTGAATCAACTATGGTCCAGTCGCTCACTTTGTATATAGAGAAGTAGGGGATATCGGGCCATACAATAGAAAGGTACCTGCATTAAGCAAAAGTATGGAAGTTACAAAACTAACTGACCTTATCCGCCCTTTGTAAGGGATTTGTCACTTTGTAAGGCAAGTAAACATTTTATGTTATATAGAAATTTATTAAAACAAATGAGATAACTGATTAGGAGTTGAAGACCTTTGATCCCAAAGTAATAATATTAATTCTTACGACTCTCAGAGGAATGGTAGTGGATTTAAAACTATTCGACCTTACAAGGCAGAGCAGGACTTTAAGGGCCTGTTTGGCCAAGCTCTAACTTTTTCGGAAAGACTTCTGAGATTCAATTTCTGCAGAAGGGGCTTCTCCAACCAAGGAACAATTTTACACTACAAATGCTTCTGAGAAATTAGAATCTGTTTCAGTTTTGGGCGGCCAGTTTTCAGCTTCTAAGCCCCTGAAGTCAGTCAAGGAGCTTGGGCAAACACGCTACAAGACTATAAGCTTTTAGACTACAATAGTCGGCACATAATAAGTAAAATGCATAGTTTGAAAGCTGGAAAATGAGACCCACGCAAGAATGACTTACTTTCCTGAACTGCTCATAGAAATAACTGAATATGAATCATGTGGTACAGGTGTGCTGATATGCTTTTTTATCTGTTTGATCAGCAATGCTTCTGAGTCTACCTTTGATCTAGCTGACTCCGTCAACAAACCATTGCCACCTAAAGATGGATTTGCTGTCGTAGACAACTGAAAGGTCAATAACTTGAGCTCTCTTTCAACTACATATGCAGCAGAATGCTCTCGACTTCCTGGTGGTGATGGTAGCGCAACAACAGGTGGAAGAGCTCGAAAATCAAATTCACTAATAATTACACCGATATTAGTTCCGGTAGCAACCAGATGAGGTTGTAAAGGATGTGCTACCATACAGTAAACCTGCAGTACCAAAAAGCAGTGTCACAACTCACAAATGAATCATTGATGAGTTTGGTTGCTACTCTAACATGTCCACACAAATTTAACAGAACGCAAGTGGGTAATTTATGAAGTCAGTGCATTGATGAACACGTTGCATATGTCAGTTATTAGCCAACCCTAATCATATTGGGACTAAGGCTTTGTTTTTGTCGTTGTAAATCTTGTAATGCTTTAATGAACACATATATAGGTGTAGCAAAAGCACTATGTGTGGGCCCAAATTCTTCTCAATATGACAAGGCAAAACTACACCACTACAAGTAACAATACAACATCTTTAATCCCAGTGCTTTAAAGGCTCCCACCATAAGGCGGGGTAAAGGGGGGTCGGATGCACGCAAGCCTTACCCCTATTGAAACATAGAGAGGCTGCGCACGGATGACACAATGAAAATTGCTTTAAGAATCGCACTGACTGACTGCTACTACACAAAATAAGAAGCACAAACAGTTTTATGAGCCATTTTGCTTTATTCCATTATATCCCAAAAACCAAAGAATAATTAGTCTTTGGCTCCATTGGAAATGGAAACGACTACAAGTAACAATATAAAGGGAAAATAACACAAGTACATATTAACTCATAAGTCGTAATTTCGAATGACTCAAGAAATCAACAACTTCTGAGTTTGGCAGAGCATTTGCAGGATATAGGATAGAACTGTTGGCAATCATTTTCTAACAAAAGGGTTAATATTTTTCCACTAAGCCAATGAATTTAGAAGTCCTACTTGAAGAGAGCTAAAGTATCTATAAAAATACATGTTGGAACTCAAGACGTGCTTGCCTTATGCTTATTTAACAGCAGATAAGAAAGGAAATCAAAGCACTGTAATGAAGTTCTAAAGAACACTGACAAAGTGAAAAGTGTCCAAACATGGATAGCCATTATTATTCATTTAGGATCTTTAAGACCTGACAGATTTCACACATCAATTAATGGTGACCAATTACAGCTCCATCTGGACAAACTCAAACACTCATGGAAGCAGCATACGTCCCTGTAGATTACTCCTGCTCGGCAACACACCAAAATGGTATACCACAGAATATGTCAAAAGCTATGGTACAACTGGTAATTCGAGGAAAAATGGCCTAAGACCGTTACATCATGAGATAAGCTGCCTCTGCAGTTAAAGGAAATAAGAAGTATACACTGCACTCTAGGTCTTGCCAATTTTCAACACCAAGTCACCAACAACATTACCCCGGTGCCTCGAAGGCTCTCACCTGTGACAATGTGAGTGGGGTGGGTTGTATGCAACCTTACCTCTATATTGAAAACATAGAGAAATTGTTTCTAGATGACCCATAACGAAAATTGAGTCGAGAAACCTCAAGACCGATTGTGGATTGATAGATCTGAAAACAAGAACCACACAGATTTTGCGAGGCATTTTACTTTATTCTATAAAATATCTCACAACCAGAGAATGCAACCAAAAAAAAAGAAAAAGACAACACCCAATTGTAGAACTGTTCCTGAGAAGAGATCTCAAAGAGAATCACAAGTTTACAAATTACAACCCATACGCCTAACGAATAAATCACCAAAAGCAAAACCATTCAGAAAACATATCAAGCATCACCGTACAGACATACATACCACAGTAATCAATTGGAATAGAACGTACAGGCCACATACCCGAAGCTTTTTGCTCGGAGCAAGAACTTGTGGAAGAATAAGGGAAGACAGTTCACACAGTGGCCTTGTTAACACAGAATAGGTGGGATGCTCAATCGCCCTGTCAGAGTTAAACAGTCCCCCAATCAATTCCAGTTATGACAGTCACGTAGCCATTTTCTCTAAAACAATTAATTTAGATTAACCAAGAAAAGTGGGTCTCAGAGAACATTTTAAGCCATAATCCAAACATGTACCATATATGTGAGTCCTTCACACAGGTCAGAATATCAAGGTTGGGAGCACGAGGATGGGACCAAGATGCCACACTGTGACAAGACATCCTCGGAACAGGTTTTATCCGCCGCATCTCCTGCGAAATAAGCAATAACATCAAAATGAAGATGTAGAACCTCTTCAATTGTGAACAACTACTAACCTTTCCTCCATCAGCAGGATTTCCCATTAAGATACCCCCACATTTACATGACCACGATAATTATGTAACTCAGACCCATATCTTTTTAGGAATATTGTTTCAAAAAAATAAGTCTGTTTACTATCACAAACAACTAAAAACTAGAAGTTAAAGAATTGACCAAAACAATTTCTCTGTGTTTCACACTTTCACTTATACATAATGGTAAACAATTAGCTAGACTGCGAAACATTCGCCATCAGTGATCTTAACTTGTTCAATGATATCCCAAACAAACAGCTACACTATTTATAGTTCTGTGAGCTATTAGATTATAAGCTATAATACATATAACAAACGCTGAGACAGTGAAGCGCATTCAGAGAGGGCCCGATATTTGACCAGCAATCTCAGAGAACAACATGGTTCACTGTTAAACAAGACTAAGTAATTACAACTCACCTTGAATGAGATTGTGTCCCATATAGCCAGTGTCTTGTCAGCACCAATTGTAATAAGTCGTGGGGCACCACCAGATACTCTAGATAATTCAACAGCCACAACCCCACCATCATGAGCCTTCAAGAACCACACAAGTCAATAACAAGTTCAGCAAAAATCTAACAGGAAAATAGACAAACTCCAACCATAATTCAGCAGGTAAATCCACGAAACATAGAGACCAGCAAGGTAGCAAGGTTTCAAAGGGCATTGACACTTGCAAAAGACATAACAGCAATGAAATAATTATACCATTTATAATATGATCACTGCAGAGAGAACAGATCAGATACCTTCAAACTAAGCTTCGGTACAAGTTCTCGTGAATCATGACCATGATCAGCACTCCACAATATCAGTAAACCATCACTTCCACCTGATACCAGCAATGCCTACAATAATGGAAAGTAACATCATGTTCATAATTACCCGTATACCTAAAAAGAAGTTCCCGCTAAAAGTGAGTAGGAGGGTCGGACGGAATCAGCCTTCCCCAGCAATAAGAAAGAGGTTGTTTCAAAGTGAGCCTCAAACGAAAATGGAATGCAATCTATTACTTCCTGTTAAAAAGAGCACAGGATTTGCCAAGCAACTTTCATTTAGTATCTCCATAACCCAAACACTTATCTTTGGCTTCAATGGTAATGGAGGGAAAACCATGCAGAGAAGTGAAAAAAATCAATCGGTAATCCAGAAAAGGTAGCCTTCAATTTAGAAGGAAGTTTATCGTACGGGCAGAAATCAAACTACCTCGAGAGATTCCCATTTTTTCATTAACCCATTCACTTTGTAGCATTCAATTAATATATAGCATGTACACTTTTATATCAAATTTCAGATTCAGTAGCTTTCAGAGGCTATCAGGACTTCATGTCCACCACGTACCTCCCAGTGTCAAAACAGTCTAGCTTTTAAAAATTTCCATATCTAGCTCACCCATGTCCATATAAATCTTTTTCTTTTCCTAGACTTGCCACAACACATGGCCCGGGCATACAGCCGTCTTGTTGAAAAAAAATTACTCAAAAGTCGTACATAACAAGCTGTAGCTAAACAAGACATACAAGGTGCACTGAAAGTAGCAGAGGCGATCAATGAATAAATCTTAACCTATGGCATGATGAATAAGCGAGGCTAAAAACTCCATTAGAACATGTTCCATTCAACGAGGCTTCACACAATCGTGATCTAACAACAACAGCGTGTAACCTATGTTACTTCAACACTTCATTTACCTGTTTGTGTCACGTGTCGGACACGAGAGGTGTCCGACGCGACGCCACACCTAGACACTCCACTTTAGGCAACAAAATGTCAAGTTTTCTGCAAATTAGCCGTGTCAGACACCTTGACATTTATACGTGTCCGACACTTTTAGCCGTGTCTGAATAACATAGAGCATAACTCAACATCTAGACTAAGTGACGCACAATGTATTTGAGGTAAGTTTTAATTGATGAGGACTAAGCATTACCTCGCCTGAAGAAGCCATGAATGTCATAAGACAGTTGATAGCACCTTTGTGGCCTCCAGTATACCTTCGAGCAAGCTGCAACAACACATAAGCAGCTTTATCATATAAGGTAACATCAAATGTCACCAAATCACCCACACTTGCTGTGATCTAACCTTCCATGTTATCATTGACAGAACTCTTATCACACCATCTGATCCACCAAAAGCAACCAATGGACCTTCGCCTGCTGAGGATCTAGAAAGGAACTCCATACTGCAATCCCATATTGCCCATCAGTGTGGAATGATCAAGTTAAAAAATAAGTTTGACCAGTAAATCTAAAGGCATGCTCAACGTGAACTCTATGGATGAGCACTGGAGGCACAAGAGGCACCCGAAATGAATACTTCTCTATTCTAGATTCTTCACTCAAAGCCCAAATATCAAAATAAACAACTCTTATTCACAGCTGTTGATCTGTACCTATTAACTACTCCCTCCTGCCCAAAATGATGTCCCCCTTTCGTTTTACTGTTTTAACTGGGCATGTTGGGGGCAATTTCAAGACTAAATGAAAAATCCGATTGCCATAAAATCAAGTTGGTTTGGTAGGATGCGATGCATAATAAAATATATGTTAAAATTTACAACAAGGGAACGAGTCATTTGATCTAGAAGTAACCCACAACATACCCCGACAAAGCAGTAAAATGAAAGGGGGAGATCTTAGTGGGTAGGAGGGAGTATGTGAGTATGTGTAATCGTTTAAGACACTATCCACATGGTGATCCCTATAATTACCAGGATGTAGCCATATGTTCCTCCCGCACACATACGACTCTTACTTATGCTTAGCCATCAATAACCCTATAACTTTAACCTTGCAGCTACCTTTCAGAATGGTAGAAATGATTCAACATATCGTTATCTATATAAAAACAAACAAGTAGCAGAAATTCTAGTACATACCACATAAGGGATCTGTTATCAAGCTCTTGCTTGGGTACATCACGGCCACGCATCGTCACCAAGTCCAAAAAGATAGCTTTATTCTCACAACAGATGACTAGAAAGTGTCTTCCTTTGGTTGCTGGAGCCAAAGAGTTAAGAGCTGAAGTAACATGACTAACCGCTGATGGGGATTCAGCAGCTGCTGCACGATTACGCCAGAGTTGCCAAAACCGAACATCATCATCATAAAAGCTCACCTGCTTAACACTACATCAACAACGCCCAACAATTTTCAATTCATTTGAATTCCTCCACTGCCAAAGCATGGTAAAACAGTAGCGAAAATCGAGAAAAAACAAAAAACAGCAGATACATAACAAGCACCCTCCTCACCTCCCTCCCCTTATAGCTTCAGTAGGCTTCCCTCTCGAATCTGCAAACAACAACGATTCCGTCTTAAAATGCAACCAGCATTACCAACATATAACCACGATTCCGATTCAATGTTCCATTAACATGATGAAATAACAGTACAGGCTAGAATGTTACCTGATTCGCCCTCGGCGAGCTTCTCTAATTTTGCACCAACGAGCCGCCTTTCATCAACTCCACCAGCTTTTAATTCATAGATAACCTAATGCCACGATCAAACAATCAAAAATCCAAAATTGATTGAAATCCAATTCCATTTTGAAAAAAAAAAAAAAAAAAAAGTGTGATTAGATTCGCCAATTGCTAATTAAAAGGGAACGGAATGCGATGGTAGAACCTGGCGGTGTTCCCAATTCCAGACGGAAACGTGATCAGACGCGTCGGAGGTGACAAGCCATGGATGAGTAGGATGGACCTGAATCTTGACGATCTTCTCATTTGTGGGCCGAAATGCTCGAAGTCGCAACATCTCTACAGTCTCTCTAACTCCTCTTAGATCTGGTTAAAATGCAAGTACAAGTCTCATGCGGATCTCCTAGTAGGTCGTAGAAGTTGAGGATTACTCAGCAAATGTGGCTGTATTTGTCTACGGGCGATGCAATTGGACCTACTGCTACCAGTAGCGTGTCGCGGTGGCTGATGGTAGTCACTCTGGCGGTCAGCGCGGTGGTGGTTGTCGCTTTTACGACGTTATGGTGTTGCCAGCCGAGAAAATGGACGAACATAGAGGAGGAGGTGGAGGTCTGGAGGACTCGGGTGGTTTTTTTTTCTTTTTCTTTTCGAAAGAAAAGATTTTTTTTTTTGTGGCAAATTCACCAAAAAATTCTTAAATTTAGTAGGTTGTCCGCTTCCAAAAATAATGCTACCTTACGAATCGAGGTTTAACTTGAATGAATGTGCAGGGGCGTTGCCATGGAGTTTAGCGATTGTTATGTCGATGTCATCCTGCTCCGTAGGATGAATGATAGAGGATGCGTAGGTTGTAGTTACGAACTTGTGGTTGTGGTTGGTGTTACTGATTGAGCTCCACTCTGGTTTGTCATTCCTCATAGGCAGACCTACTTTTGAACACAAACGTTAGAATATTGAAAGGAGATGATCGAAAAATGGTAGCATTCCGACCTTTTCAGATGAACCTGTGGATATAGAAATATTCATCATATTTAAATTTAAACAAAAAAAAAAAATCAACATATTCGAGTTCAAACCGAGTTCTAAAGAAATTAACATGGGTTGGAGAATAGGGAGTTTATAGTAGTGTTGGTTATGTGAAGACCTAGACAGGAACAAACCGTGGGGTGGGTCCAAATTAATTTGACGACCTGTCAAGGAAAGAAAAGGTGGAATTCCGTTTCATCGGCTTGGGAAATGTTTCGTATGCAATGTGATAAACATTGTCGGGTGTAACGCCCCGAAATTTAAAAATATTAAATAAGTAAAGCTAAGTATTGAAATGATAGGTAAAAATACTTAAGAACAATCATAAATCTCCAACACCCTGATACAACAGCGTTACCGTCACACCTATCTATGTGATGTGTGGTAAGGTTGTTCAAACAAATACAAACCAAACCTTATAATAACTCATTCGCTCGAGATAGGCTACTAAGCCTACTATGGGTAGTCCTTTTGTCGTGTCTGAAGTTTTCCAAAAGAATTCACGGTCAAAATCATTCAGAGTTCGACAAAAAATTTAAAAAAAAAAAGTCAGAACGCTTTCTATAAAATGGTTGTTTCGAAAACTTGGAATTTTGATATGCAGTTTCTTGCAAGTTTTACTTACTCCCCCAAGTTAAGATAGATTGGAGCAATCATTCTATGGTACACCGGGGGTACCATCCTTTGTGTACCCCCCGTTTTTTCTTTCATCAGAGTTCATATGTTTTTTTTTAAAGCCCAACACTCTATTGTACTAAATCAGGCCCAACACTCTATTGTACTAAATCAGGCCCAACACTCCATTATAACAAAACAGGCCCAACACTAACATACTAACAATTAAATTAACAAAAAAAAAAAACTCTCATTCTCTCTCCTCCATCCCCCAAACCCGACCACCACATAAAACTCCCCGCCAGCAGCCACCACCATCTCCGACACCAACCACCACCGGAGAAACCCCGACCATCACCGCCGTCGTCATGCGCCCCCACCCCACCACTACCCCCGCGACTTTGTTTCTCCCTCTTCCTCATTTTTCTCATCTCCCTCCATTTTTCTCATCTCCCTCCATTCTCTCTCTCCTCCATCAGCCATCGTCCCCGCCATTTCCCACCACTGCTCGGCGTGGTCAGCGCACTCTACCGTGTGACGGGCCGCCGGCGACAGCATGGTGGTTAGTAGTTGGGGGTAAAACTGATTTCTTTTGTATTTAAAAAAAAAACTGATTTCTTTTGTATTTTTAAAATTTATTATGATATTTTGTTTCCTAAAACGTAGGAAACTTGATATTTTGCATTGACTACTTCTAATTAGTTTCTTTATTTTATTTTATTTTTCCATCATTGAAGTTGGCTGCCTCATTTCCCACGTATGCACTTTGCATCACATTATTCTTGATTGAGATTTTCTTTTACCGTTTTTTCCTTCTACCATTTGTTCTTCATAGTTACTCCTTCTGATGTCGGTTTTTTTTTTTTTTGTATCGCCAAAGGACATTTTGGTGTTGATCATTTTCTTCTCTTTGTGGGTTTAAGTAATGAATTTGATAACGATAGTGATGCAAATGGGCGAAAGTATCATAATTTACAAACGCACTGGACATGTATTCGTGTTGTTAATATTTCCCGGTCACTTTGTAATATATAGTGTTCACATTCTGAATATTATTGGTCACTTTGAATTTTCAGTATTTGATTCGTGGTGATACTTATGAGGGCAATATTATCCGAACGAGTGTTGAACATTAGAATTATTCCGTATGTGATTACTCAAAAGTTATTTACCTTACAACTTATATTGGTCACGATACACGTATTCAGGGCTACACTTATATCAGTATACATGATTAATGTTACTATATGTTAAAAGATGGTATCTAATCATTGATTATGTCTAACATGCCCAAATGAGCCGAGGCTTATCAAGGTCTGCAGTACGACAAATATATCTTTCCGGATGCAAGTTTTATCCCTTTATGTAAACCATCTGCTTGATCAGTTGAATAAGATGCAGCACCTCTACCTTTATTTTCCCTAGCCTTATTCAGTTTGAACTTTTCAACAGGTCCACTCACTCGAGCTGAAGGTCGATGAGTTTCATCTACATTAAAAAAGAAGAAGTAAACATCAGCCTAGAGTTTAGTGATAAGTGAATACATTTGTACTTTTGTACAATAAGCGCTACGTTTGATCCAAAGTGGATTACGATGAAAGAATCGCAGTTTAATTACTCAACGATAAGTAATACTCGTATGGTGAAATGTAAAAATCATGAAATCACGACTTGTGACCAAGAAATGGTTTACAGTATCGTTTATCTAATAATGGGCAATAATTAAGTGGACTACAATATGATTAGAAAGGATTACTTTAAATAAAAATTGGGTAATGGTACTACTTAGACTAATTGGTCTACAACACAATATTTGGGGGTTACTTTAATGACCCCAACGCTTAACTCAAAATGGATTACGATGAGAGAAATGCAGGTTACCGAACAATAAGTGATGACTTGTGACCACTTTGGTAACGATACCTTTTACTATAACTGGCCCGCATCACAACTTGTAGGGGTTACTTAGATAACCCTTACACTTTATTCAAAGTGGATTACGATTAAAGAAATGTAGGTTACTCGACTGTAAGTAATTTGATGACGTTTGTGATCACGACTTGTGTAACCAAGTATGGCTTTATAGTGTGACCTTTTAAAAAAATGGGTAACATTTATGTGGACTACAATATGATCGAAGAGGGCTACCTAAAAATTTTCGGAAAGACTATTACTCTTGATGATAACTAGCTTACATTTCAACTTACAGGGGTCGGCACGTATTATTGAATAGTATTAAAAAAAAAAGTAACCTACAGTAATCAACAAGATTTTATACAAAAATGGTCTAAAAGAATTAAAACTATTTGAATAAACTAAATCAGATTGGGGAAATCATATGCAATTGTATAAATAGTGTACAAACCTTGGATTCTTGGATTCTGTAATCTCTTTCCTTGGATGGCCATCGAAGGAATGCTTTCAACCAAAAATGGGTTGAAGAAGAAAGGGGGAGAGAGGGAATGATGTAGCAGCCCAGAGAAACAGAAAATGATGGGTTTAATTGGTTGGAGAAATTAAAGGGGAGTTTAATTGGAAAAAATCTAGAGATTTTAGTCTTTTTTTTTTTAATATAGTAATTTATTCTTATTTTACAAATCAAATATCAGTTTCATATGGGTAAACGGATAGTAAAATCTGGGTTATAAGACCCGTCTCACTCTAATTTATTGTGAGACGGTCTCACAAGAGACCCACTGATATGACAAATATTTCAAAACCATTCAAAAAAAAATATATAATTTTTTTAAGGGAAAAATATGTCATTTTATAACAAAAACGGATCTTTCTAAAACAGTAATCATTCATTTCAAAACAAAAAAATTTATCGTAGAACAAAAACATATCATTATAAAACAAAAATATGTTATTCTATAACAAAACCAGATCATTCTATAACAAAACTCATCCATTCCAGAACAAAAACTAACCAGGACAAAAACTGATCATTATAGAAAGAGGAGAGAGAAAGTGAAATAAGGTGGAGGAAAATAAAAAGAAAAACAAAGAAAATAAGAAAATAATCTATTTTAGAACAAATATTGGTCATTTTATAACAAAAATAGATCATTTTATAACAAAACATACACATTTGGACAATAGACCATTTTCAACAAATATAGACTGATCATTATAGAACACAAATACATCATCATTAAACAAAAACTGATCATTATATAACATAAATTAATCATTATGAAACAAAAATAAATCATTATAGAACATATATTAATAATTTTAGAACAAAAACTGATCATTATAGATCATAAATACATCATTATAAAACAAAAACTAATCATTAAAAATCAATCATTATGAAACAAAAACACATCATTATAAAACATATATTAATTATTCTAGAACAAAAACTGATCATTATAGATCATAAATACATCATTATAAAATAAAAACTGATCATTAAGAATTAATCATTATGAAACAAAAACACATCGTTATAGAACATATGTTAATCATTATAGAACAAAAACTGATCATTATAGAACAAAAATATGTCATTCTAGAACAAAAACTGATCATTATAGATCATACATACATCATTATAGAACAAAAACAGATCTTTAAAATTCAATCATTATGAAACAAAAACAGATCATTATAGCACATATATTAATCATTATAAAACATATATTAGACAAAACTCATTCATCCCATAACAAAAAGTAATCATTCTAAGACAAAAACCAACCATTCCTAGACAAAACTCATTCATCCCATAATCATTCTAGGACAAAAACCAACCATTCCTAGACAAAACTCTTTCATCTCATAACAAAAAGTAATCATTCTAGAACAAAAACCAACCATTCCTAGACAAAACTCATTCATCCCATAACTAAAAGTAATCATTCTAGGACAAAAACCAACCATTCCTAGACAAAACTCATTCATCCCATAACAAAAAGTAATCATTCTAGGACAAAAACCATTTATTTCAGAACAAAAAGTAACCATTCTACGACAAAAACTTACCATTTCAGGACAAAAGGTAATCACCTAGGACAAAAACCAACCATAGTGAAACAAAAACTAACCATTTTAGGACAAAAACCAACCATCTCAGAACAAAACCTAACCATCCTGAAACAAAATACATTCATCTCAGAACAAAACCTAACCATCCCGAAACAAAAGCCGTTCATCGCGAAACAAAATGAATGGTTATGTAATGAATGATTTTTTGTTCTAGAATAAATGGTATTTGTTTTAAAATGAATGGTTATCTAATGAATGAGTTTTTGTTCTGAAATGAATGATATTTGATTTGGAGTGAATGTTTTTTTGTTATAAAATGAATGGTTAATAGAATGACATATTTATGTTCTATAATGATCAGTTTTTGTTACAGAATGACATATTTATGTTCTATAATGATCAATTTTTGTTATAATGATGTATTTATTATCTATAATGATCAGTTTTTGTTCTATAATGATGTATTTATGTTATATAATGATCAGTTTTTGTTACAGAATGACATATTTATGTTCTATAATGATCAATTTTTGTTACGGAATGACATATTTATGTTCTGTAATGATTAATATATGTTTAATAATGATCTGGTTTTGTTTCATAATGATTTGATTTTTAATGATCAGTTTTTGTTTAATAATGATGTATTTATGATCTATAATGATCAGTTTTTGTTCTAGAATAACATATTTATGTTCTATAATGATCAATTTTTGTTACAGAATGACATATTTATGTTCTATAATGATCAGTTTTTGTTCCAGAATGACATATTTATGTTCTATGATCCATTTATATTCGAGAAGAAGAGACTAATTTATGTTCTATAATGACTAATATATGTTTAATGATGATCTGTTTTTGTTTCATAATGATTGATTTTTAATGATCAGTTTTTGTTCTAGAATGACATATTTATGTTTATATGATCAATTTATATTCGAGAATGAGAGACTAATTTATGTTCTATAATGATTAATATATGTTTAATAATGATCCGTTTTTGTTCCATAATGATTTGATTTTTAATGATCAGTTTTTGTTCTATAATGATGTATTTATGATCTATAATGATCAGTTTTTGTTCTAGAATGACATATTTATGTTCTAAAATGATCCATCGAGTTGTTACATTCCAGAACAAAACGTAACCCTTTTGAAACAAAAAGCAACCAGTCTAGAATAAAAAACAACCATTCTAGAACAAAAACTAATCATTTTAGAACAAAATCCACCCATTCTAGGACAAAATATAACCATTCTAGGACAAAAAGTAACCATTTTAGAACAAAAGTCAACCATTCTAGGACAAAAGCTAATCATTCTAGAACAAAAACTAATCATTCCAGAACAAAAACTAATCATTCCAAAACAAAATCTATACATTTCAGAACAAAAAGTAACCATTTTGAAACAAAAAGCAACCATTCTAGAACAAAAAGCATCCATTCAGAACAAAAGCCAACCATTCTAGGACAAAAAGTAACCATTCTAGAACAAAAGTCAACCATTCTTGGACAAAGAATAATCATTCTAGAACAAAAACCATTCATTTCAGAACAAACACTAATCATTCCAAAACAAAAGCTATACATTCCAGAACAAAAAGTAACCATTCTACGAATAAAACTAACCATTCCAGAACAAAAGCTAATCATCTTAGGGCAAAAGCTAACCATTCCAGAACAAAAGCTAACCATTCTACGAAATGATGATATTTGTTTTTGAATAAATGTTTTTTTTGTTATAAAATGAATGGTTATTGTTCTAAAACGAATTATATTTGTTTTAGAATGGATTCTTTTTGTCTTGAGTTATTTAATCTGAAATAGGTAGTTTTTATTCTAAAATGAACGATCTTTGTGTTAAAATGAACGATTTTTGTTTTAAAATGATTACTTTTTGCCCTAACCTAATTATCTATTTTTGTTCTGTAATGATCTTTTTTGTTTTATAATTATACAACTTGTTTTAAAATGAGTTGCATTTGTTTTATAAACAAAAACAAAAAACAAAAAAAACACCCCCTCCCCTTCCTTTTTCTCTCTCCTCCCCCAACCCCCCCTCCCTCCCACCTCTCCCGAACACCCCTGCTCCGCCGACGGCCGGCCCCGACCACCATCATTGCCGGCGGCGAAACTGCCACCGTAATCGCGCGACTACCGCGACCACCCCTCCACTCATAAGCGACGCCACCGGCCCTTCTTTCTCCCCCATTATTCCCTACCCACTTTTCGATCTCCTTAAAAACCTTCTATTTGCGGCGATGATAGTGGTGCTTGGGGTCGGCGGCGTAGGGCGAGGGCCGAGGGAGGTTTTATGGGTGGTGGTGTCGGTCGAGAATAGGGGCTGGGTAAGGGAGTGAAGGAGGAGAGAGAAAATTAGAAAAAGAGGAAGTGAAGGACGATTGAGGCGGTGGCGCGGGCTCAGGGGTGCGGCCGTGGGGTCGCCGGAGCGGCGCCCATCGAATGGTGGTGGTTGCGTCGAGTGGGGTGGTGGTCGGCGCATGGGGGCGGGGGTGGCCAGGTGGTGCGTGGTGGTGGTGGTGGTAGGTGGTTATGAGAGGAGAGAGAAAATAAAGGGGGAAGGGGAGAGAATATGGGTTGGGTTTTAAACTTTTAATTAAAGTATTGAGTCACGTCAGACTTTGACCCAACTCAAATTGTAAATCCAACTAAATCAACAGAAGCACAGGTATAAATGAGCCCAGGGGGTACCATTCTTGACCCCGTACTTCTAATCTGAGCCTAGGGGGTACCATTCTTGACCCCGTACTTCTAAATGAGCTCAGGGGGTACCACAGGTCTTTTATCTCTTAGCTTTAGACCTGGCATAGAACCGAGGATCCGAAACATTCGAACTTGACCCCGTACTTCTAATCTGAATTCAACCTGAAATCCAAATTGATCCGACCTGAACCCGAAAATGACCCGAAATCTGTCTGACCCGACCCGAACATGACTTGAACTGAAATGACCCAGACCCGAATAACTAGACGTTTTAATGAACCGGTTGAGCAAAAATGACTTGGATTAGCTATATCACATCTTCAATCACTCAAATTATTAATAAAACTTCAAATTAAGATAATATTAGACTAAATTTTAAGAAATCTGACATATGATCGAATTTGAACAATTTAAAATGACCCGACCCGAATTTGACTCGTAGTTGGCACACCCGTACTAGACCCGACCCAACCCAAAACCTAACCCGACCCGAAATACAAGACCCGAAAGATGACCTGTCCCGAATAGAGCCGACTCAAATCGAACCTAACCCGACCTGAAATACATGACCCAATTCGAATAGACCCAATCGAGACCCGACCCAAATGACCTGTTTGCCAGGTCTACTTAGCTTAGCATTTTGGGAAGCACTAGAAAGGCAAGAAAACACAGGTTTGCGCTACTCATTGCCCACCTCAGCCAACCGCAACCACAACCAACACCAAGTACGTCCTCTTATCTCCTTTGCTTAATTATAAAATTCTGTACATGTCCCTGCTTTGGCTATTTTTGTCCCGCTCCATATTCAATCATATTACTTTGGGAGTTTGTTTGAATTCTTTTTGTTACTTAGTTTGGTGTGGTGGTCGCTAATCAGCTTTTAGCTCTCCATTGTTAATTGAACTCATAATAGTTTTTTGTGTTATTTGGCGAAGTTGTGTTGCAAACCTGCCAAAATCTTTAATGCGGAGTTGCTAATGGTTGCGAATGACTACTGCAGAAGTAAATCTGTCAAAAGTGTGGCGATTGAGTAGGACTCCTGAGTTTGATAAGCAAAATGATTTGTTTCATTTTGTGGTATTTGCATAAGGATGATTAAACAGACAGTTTAATTACCCTGTTTTTGTTTTGATTTGGATTATAAAGATTTTATACACATACACTGCGTGAAATGTGAAAGGGTATTGTTTACAGACCGTTAAAAAACCATGTCAACCATTAGCTGTACAGAGGACGGATGACTGAGTTTATGGTATTTGTATCTTGTTTGGTTATATCGAAGACTCCTGCGATATATTGTGATATGGAGAGCTAGGCATGATGAATTGCATTTCTTTTTTTCTGTTGGTTGATTCGAAAATTTTATCTTGATGGTTACCTCATTAGAACTACCATGATGTACTGTATGTCTGTATGGGTCTATAGTGGTGTTATATGAATCCTGAATTTCAATCTTAATCACGCTGCTTGAAGTCAATTTAAGTATGTGGCGACTGCTGGACTTTGTATCTTAAACCCTTGGGCTGTGCTTGTGATGCAAACCAGGTCAATTCGAAAATTTATCTTGATGGTTCTCTCATTAGAACTAGCATGTATGGGTCTACAGTGGTGTTATATAGAGGATACAACTAGATTACTGATACTACAACTCCGTTAAGTTTTAGTATAATAATTCAGATCCTACATTCTCTGACTGGCCTCTAATTTTACTGCTAACATTCGAGCCAAAAACAAGAATACAAACTTTAATGCAGGATCAGCAAGACACACAGTGCGGTACTGGCTTTCACACATAGCAAAGCTAATCCAGTGACGCTCTAAATGTTACCATTGCAAAGCTAGAGTCAAGTACTTAATACTGCACCCAACTTTTGCACGAAAAAGATGTCTGAACTAGGACGTATTACTTCTCAAAGTTAGACCTATAATTTTTTTCAGTACATACTCTGGACCGGCTGTATTCAAAATTAAACTACATCTTATTGACAACCTCTTTGCTCTTAATTCCAAGTCATTGTTTCAGTTCCATCTTATAGATTTTCAAGAAAGGCATTGTACACATAAAATGGAGCTTGTTTGATTGTTTTGAAAACCTTTTGAAATATGTCACGCAAAACTCTTCTGGTTGAAATTGTTCTGATATAGCTTTGAAATTTTGTTTGGCACCATTGTTTTCTTGATTATTATCAACTTAAATTGAGTCTTAAAATACGGAACTTTCTTTGTCTTTTCACCAACCATTTCACTCATCTTTCCCATTGCCCAAAGCCATGATGCAGGAAACTGTCCCATGGACTGTTACTTGTAGGCTTCGTTCTGTGACTGAATGTGGGGTTCTGGTTGGTATATGTTTGTGTTTAAGGCTTCTTGTAACACTTGCTACAGAAGAAAGTAGATAAAATAAACTTAGTGAACATAATCTATGAGCCTGTGAGGTAGTCAGTTGTCCGTAATGAACTGTTATATTTCATATTGAAAGTTTTGGTATCATTATACATGGCCCTTTTCGTTTGTCAGACTCTTAGTGAGTTATAAATTCTCTATAATTGTCCAATGTGGCAGTCAAGCAGTGTACTCATAGATGAGTATGCATTTCTACTTCAGATGAAAAAGACATTGGCTTAGCAACGGTTTAGTGAACTTGTCCCTTTTTGTTTCTTGTTTTTGCTTCTAGTTTGGAGGCCTAAGCTGTGTGTTTCTATATGCATGAGTTGTGAATGTGAAATTTGATCGAGTGCGCATAAGCACCAAGTGTGTGCAAGATGAAGTAAAAGATGAAATGATAGGCTGTGTTTGCTTGTATGGTATTAAGGTAATGTCTCCGTTTTAACCAGTAGCAGACTAGAATCCAGACTCTCTCGTGTAAGCTGTAAAGCAACGATTACTTGGGATGCCTAATTTAGTTGAATAGGTCAGTAGGTGGTTCTTTCAAGTTCTATTGTTGATTATCGTTTTCCTCTAATGTAGTTCTTGCATGCAGTTTGGATTCTTTGGCTGAGCAGAATCAACTTTTATTATTGACAAAAGCAGGATCATGTGGTCATAAGTTAATGCTTGAGTGCCGGAATGGATAAGACACTCTGCTGTATGCCTCTGCAATCTATCTTCCGTACAACTGCATCAGCTTCATTCTTTCCTGCTCCTTTCTCGATCCGGAAGAAGGCAAATAGCATGCGTCGCCACTCTCTAATTCTTGAGAATTCTGAAGGCTCTACAATAAAGGATTGCGACCTAAAATCTGATAATCGTCGTCTAATTCTATTGCGGCATGCTGAGAGTTCGTTCAATACTCTTACTTTGCGAGGTAATCTCTAATAGGCCTTGTATGCTTGATGCAAACCTAACAGCCATACGCAGGTGAGATAATTATGGAGAAAACCAACACAATCAATCAGAAGAATTATGACTCAAAATAATGCTATCTTTGAGGATATGGTAGTGTTTGATTATTGTGATTGTTAATTGGGAAATCGACAACTGAAGAACGGGGATATGGACTGACTCTCCCTCGACTATAGAAATAATCGACACAAAGCCAAGAACTAAATTACTCCCTAAATTAGCTAGGCTAATCAGACAATAATCTCTTGCTAGGAAATAGCTTCACACCCCAATTGGAATCGAGGATATGAGCACTGAAAGTCACACAATCTAAGCTTCCTAAAACTCAGAATGATAAATTCAGATTTTGGGATTTTAAGCAAACTTTGCTCAAGGGTTTTCATCATAAAATGTTCTGCCTTTTGTCGACTGATTAAGCTGGGCTTTATAGCCTTTGTACAAGATATTTTACTAGCTATGAATAAGAAAATATAAACTACTTTTACAACTAAATTATTTTCCACAAAAAGTATCAGTCTGCCCTCTGCAAGTCTGCTGCTGTCCTTTCAGGTTGCCCTTTCAGAATTCTTTAATGCTCAGGAGTCGTTAGATTTGACGAGGTGGAGAGCTGCTTGAAGGGGAGTTTTCTTCTTGCCTAGGAAAGCTTAAGGCTAATATAATTACAGATCATTTACTCCAGAATACACATTAATGAAAAACGAGTATTAAACTATAGCCCCAAAATACATCCTTCTTCCGTGATAAAACAGAGTCGAGCAGAAATCGTGACAGTACGAAATCGGCTATAACTCTCTGAGCAAAAATCTGCTGATAATGTAATTTATGTCATTGGAAAGATTAATTCTTGAACTTCAATTTAGACATAAATTTAGCCCAATTCTGATATCTGTAGCTGGAGATATAAGCCTTCAAAGTACAGACCTGTAATCTGATCTCGCAGATGAACCCCTGCTGTTAGTCCGAATTGAAAAATAAACTGCGACTAATCTGTAAGCCTTTTGCTGTTAATTCCAAAACCATGGCTTAGTTTAATCTCCTAGGTTTCCAAAATGGTATGGCACATAATTACTGGACTTCATTTGAGCCTTCTACGAGACTCTCGAATTTACGTGCGCAAACCTGATTTTCAGCAAACCCAAATTTTTAGAATGTCTTCAATTTTGATTTGTCATCAAATATAAGTTTCCAAATCTGAATGGCTTATGAGAATATTGCAGCTGCATCAATGTTTTTCTTGTCATTTGTTTTCAGGTTAGGTCAAGAATGACACACCTTATTATTTACTTGCGTCATATAGTTTCGATTTTTTCGGTTAGTTATTGATATTCTATTTTCTATTTCATGTTGATATACTGTAGGCGGATAATTTTGTTTAGTGAACATGACCCGCTATAAAGGAAAAAAATGAACTACAATAGCTAAGCAAGCTGTTGGGTGAGTTGTGATGCATAATCGCAATGGCAAAAAAGAAAAAGAAAGTGAACTCTCGGATGTGCTTAGTTCTAACTTATTTCTCCTAAACCTAAAGTGACGGCTCCTGATTTGATATCCTCTACCTTAATGATCTGCCTGGAGAAGGTAAATGGACCCCTCTCTCACTGCCTGAATGGGAACCAAAATTCAACAGGAAGCCTAGGCCCTAGAAGGCTAGAACAGCCGAGGAGGGGGATGGGCAGAAGGGCACCTCCCCAAACACCCAAAGCTATATTACTCATATTACCTCGTGTACCCATGCCAGACACTCACTCCCAGACACGGGCATGGCACTTGGAAGCTTACTTTTTATACAAGAAACCTGTGAAGTTTTCATAAAATAGCAAGACCAGGCAGTTGGCCTAGCACCCATGTCAGATATTTCTGGCTGAGTCTGAGTAACATAGCCCCTGAGTATTTGTGTTGGAACTTGGTCCACTTAGATTAGAAATCGCTCAATTTGCCAGTTATATGTGGTCTTGATGCTGCTTCAGACCCCTTCCCTCCTCCCCTGCCCTTTTTTTCTTTTCTTGTTGCTAAAACAATATGCTGCAAAGAACAACTAAAGCAACAATAAATCAGAAAGTCTTGACGCACGAGAAAGTTGAGAGGGCCCTGATTTGGAAGGTTCTCTAATTTCACACCTTGCAGAAGTAGTGTATCACTCATGTCTTGTGTATTACGCTCTTACTTGGATCACATTCAGCCACTTCTGCAGATTTCTTTGAATCCAGAGGCTTGTCTTGACAGACCTGTTTGTCAACGAGGTTTTATACACTGCAAGTAACAACCGGTAGCCTTTATTCAGACAAACCACAATAATGAGAAAAGTTTTAGGTCATCAAGTCTGTCCTTTATGGGAATGCTGCTCTATAGTATGCAGAAACAAAAGAAATAGTAGAAGTACTATAGCAATATTATAAGGAAAAGCAAAATAAATAATTAAAAGACAGTAATACTGAAGCTAGCTTTTTAATTTAAGCATTGCAGTAGCATGCTTGAAAATCTTGATTTGAGGACTGCACCTGGTAGATTTTCTTTTCAGCCTTTACTCTTTAATTTGGAGTGTTTATAGATGTGTGAACTGTAGAGTGTGGAGGAGCGCTGAAATAAATTGCCAGGAACACTTTTTATTAAGTTCCCCTAGCTTTTTTATTTTTATTTTTTTTATCCAATCAAAACGTTACTCTCCCTGGACTGTACCCTACTACCCTTACCTACTTTCTAAGTTTCATTGACCTGTTTGTTTAACTCGTACGATCAGTTTTCGTGTTTGATTTAGTATTCCTTATAAGTTTAGGTTTTGATAAAAGCTTTATTAGTACATTAATAGAGTATAAACAGATTTAATCTCTTGATTAGGAAACTAACCAACCCGTAAGGGGTTCTTACATCATTAATTGGCCTCGTTTAGTACTTGTAGAATTTGGAATCTCCTTTTCCATCCATGGTCTGAACGTCTGATCGCGGCATCAATCACCCTTGTGTTAAAAAAGATTTGACCTCAAATCATAGCAACCAATATAGAAAACATCCATGTACTTCCGAGGGCCATTGGTGCTCCAAAAACTACAACAAAACTTCCAAACTATTGAACTGCAAGTTCACCTTGATCTTCTTGCACTAAAAATCAACTTTCAGAGGCTATAACTTTTTAGCTCCAGCTCAGAAATTTTTAGCAAGCCCATGTCAAATAACTTTTTCTTGCGGAATAAGTGACATCCAAAAGTTGCATCACAATCTGGAGATATGCATACTTAAGTGCTGACAGGTATGGTATGACCTGTAGGATATTCAAGCTGCATGACTGCACTTGAAATGCCTATTACTCAAATTGTAGAACTAGTTTCAGCATTAAACCAAAGCTGGAAGTTTGTTGTCATCCAAAGCTCCCAAAGGCATATAATGCCCCTCAATAGAACTATAGACTAATCCCTAGGAATAAAAGAAGTGGGATATTTTGTAGCATTCAAAATAAGGATTCTCAGTTCTGATTTGGTGTTGTGGCCCTTCTTTGAGTATCCTATTCAACGTTGCTCGCAATCTTAAAAGCATTGGAAAACAAGAATGGACAGATGCATCTACCAGTATAACTAGTGATTGTAATTGGTGAATGATGATATTCTGAGGAAAAATGGCGACAGTGAATACTGAAGTTTAAGCTTGTGTTTGTCTCAAATTTTAGCTCTCACCAAATCTATTCATGTCTGACGTAAATAACCTTAGTGTTTCCAAAGTAGTTTCTGAATCACTACCACACGACTTCTCAAGCTGGTGGTCTTTCAGTAAAGGCTTTGCAAAACTCTTCTTTATTCCGTCTACTGCTTGTTTCCTGAAATTCACTAAGAATACCTTGTTCTGGCCATCTTTTGGTACTGAAACGTGTTTGCTGAGGAGCTGCACCCTCACTTGAAAGTTCCTCAACTGCTGCGTAGACTATGTTATTAGTAGCAAATTACTGATATATTGTGATTAGTGAGCCATGCCTATGGGTTTAGAGGTATCCCATAGCTGTAGGAGCTTGGTGGAATACCTTGAAACCTAATGCTTTGTCTAAGATTATAGGGCAACGCCTTGTGTTCAAATATTAGTTTCAAGCGATTGTCTGCTTTAGGTAGCTTGACTGAATAAATATGCTTGATTGACGAGAAGAATGACTTAAGATTCTCTTACAACAACAACAACAACCAAGCCTTATTACCAAAATGATTTGGGGCTTAAGATTCTCTTAGTTTTAATGAAATTCGAATCGAAGGCTTCTATGTCAAAAGTATCTTTAAGTATTTAGATTACTTTATTATTGTAATGGTAGTAAACATGCTGTATTTTTAGATTTACCTGACCCCTGTCTGTGGAAATACCAAACCTGCTCGCGTGCTGATTCAATTTTGCAACAACTAATTAGTTATTGAACTGGATGAAATACTGTCTTTTGTGATCTTTGAGCATCAGACATGACATAAATTACAATCATGAGGTTTGAGGATGATAGTACTTGGTTCATTTCTTAATAAAAAACAAAAATCAAGGTTGCTTTTTTGTCAGTGTGAACTTTTAAAGTAAGACTTGTTTTTATTTTATTTGTGGGCTCTCACGTTCCCAACTTTAGCTCTCTGTGCTGCACTTACTAGATCATGATCGCCCTTTAAGTGACGCTGGACGTGCTGCTGCTGCTAATGTTGCATACAAGCTTCAAGAGATGGGTTGGGTCCCCGATATGATCCTCTGCAGGTTTGTTATTAATAGATGTGGCATGTTGTTTTTTCTATGCTTGAACACTGACGGCTTATATGCTCACTACTAGCGTCATACTTTCACTTGGCAGTGACGCTGTCAGGAGCAGGGAAACACTTTCAATCATGCAAGACGAGGTCAAGAGCTTTTTACATGCTGCAGCACATTTCTGTCCAAGTTTTTACTCTATTGCTGCTATGGACGGCCAGACTGCTGAGCACCTTCAAGAAATTATCTGCAAGTTCTCTAGTGATGACATTGTTACAGTTATGTGAGTTGATTACTGTTTTTTCTTCGTTTTTCATTCTTTAACTGATCTCTGGTTTATGATTTGCTAAGCTTACATGACTGTTTGGAAGTATATGACACTCTTCACTTGGCATATGATATTAAAAATATCATTTGACAATTAGATTCGGGATTATATGCTTCCCACACCAAACATCTCTCTTTACTGTAAGTTCATAGGTATACCATATCAACATTGAAATGGAGGATTGCCATATCAAAGAATGAAAAGGAGAGCTAGTTTAGTTCACTAACATTAAAATTGTTTTATTGTTTAAAAAACGTCATGTTTTATGTTTTTGGTGTATTTTATCCATTCTCATAAATTCTGTACTGGTTGCAATTGAACCTCCAAGGCTCAAGATCCAATTTTTGATTCAGTTGTTGGTTATACATGATTAGGACTTTCTGAGGGTATTTATCCCAGCTTAGCAAGTAGGAAACGGCAGTGGGTCCTCGCTATTGTGACTAAAGCATAAATGTGATGCAGGTCAAATTGACAATATGTGTAATTGTACAGGTGTATGGGGCATAACAAAGGTTGGGAAGAAGCGGCCTCCGCCTTCACTGGTTCAGCAATTGAATTGCAGACATGCAATGCTGCTTTGCTTGAAGCAAACGGAACATCCTGGAAAGAGGTAGGTTTGATTTTTCTTTCTTCAGTACCTTATGATTCAACGAGTATGTTATTGCCTTATTGGTATACTGGCACTGCTGTCCGCGACTCCTCTGTTATTTTCTTTTAATTGCTATTCTCTCTGTTGAACAATAATTCAGCGAAGTTTATTGTGGTGTGGTATTACCTTTCAAGTTAGACTCGCTTTTTGCAACAAAAAAAAAAAAAAAAATGGTTAGACTCATTGCTAGCAGAGGTATACTGCTGAGTCGACTGTTTCAGACTTTAGAACATTTTCTTACTCGAGATTCTTTATAATTTAACTTAGGCTGTTAGTTCTTGTTTGCTTTGAGGATTTCACTGCTCACCCAAGACAGGGCTAAAGAAGAGAAATGATGCTAAGTTGAGCCGAAAAATGGTCAAGTCTGATGAAGTATTGAGTATCCATGTTTAAAATGTTTATCCTACTTGATCATGCTGAGTTTTAACCAAGTTTAACTTTTCGCCTTTTTAAAGGCTCCTTTTGGAAAACCATTTTGTTTCTTATAGAGTATGAGACCCATCAAATACTTAAATGATAAGGTAATTTATCAAAACAAACAATCTCCATGTTAAGTTACACGCATGGGGATATCAGTAAGGCAAGAATATGCCCTTAGCGTTTTTTTTTTTCTTCTTCTTCTTCTTTGTGTGTGTGTGTGTGTGTGTGTGTGTGTGTGTGTGTAAGTTTGCATGTTAAAAGAATACAGAATACAGCCTTAAAGAACAAAAGAGCCCGTGCCACCACGAAACCAATTACACACTAAAGACAAAAAGAAGTCATGGCATCAGATCAGAGCCTATGTATCCATTTTTTCTTATCTTGCTGATTGAGTTTATATATTGATACAACCCTTTACTCTACCGAGCACCTCTTCTTTGACTTTCCGTCTCCGAACCACTACATATAGAAACTTTGTCTTTTGGTTGAAAATCTTTTCGTACGCTGTTATGTTTTTCATTTGAGGGGACTCCTCTGTTACGCAGCTTACTTTTTCTGAAATACGACTCCTCAATATTTCTATATACCTCACTTGTCAAACATTTTAATACTACTTGCGTTTAGAATGCATGGTACATCATTTAGGTATCACCACATATGCTTAACATATCTTCATCAGTCATAGCAGTTGTCTCCTGTAATGTAGAATGAGGTTGAAATGCAATCTATATTCATGTATGTATACGATTTCAGTTATCTAAGTATTGGTGATTCGATGAGCTTGGAAAGAGTTTGGTTTGCATGGCCATTAGAGAAAGAGAGAGAGGCCTCAAGGCCTTCCTTAATCTTTAAACTAAGTTGCCTCTTAACGGAATAAGTCGTAAGCTTTTGTCCCCAACATCTCTAGTATGTAGGATTGGTGAATAAGTGAAGGATGATATACCTTAAGGCCTTCCTTAGTCTTTTAAGACTCCTTGATGCATTAGCTTGGACTTGCTTCAATTAATGGTATTTATTAAGAGGCGCAGTGGTAAAAGAAAGGGACAATGTTACCTCAAAAAAACAAAACAAAAAGACAAAAAAGAAAATAAAAATGAGATAATGGATATGTTGATGTAGTGTTGTTGTGGTGAAGAGAGAGACGAGAGAAGCTGAGCAAAGGAGATCCCCTATATGAGGGTGATGGATACTGACTCGGGTGATAAAATTTATCAACAACAACTGTCACACTACGGAATATGGAAAGTGGATTATGGAGTTGGTTTATCCCACATTGGGAAACTAAGGTTCATATGATCAGTTTATAATAGATTGCTACCATCATACTAACAACAAGACCTTCACCTTTTAGAGCCCGGAGAGGATATATAGGCCTAAGGGGTGACTACTCATCTTATTGGGTTGTGTTGCGACGGACGGTGGATCGGGCTGTTACAGATGGTATCAGAGCAACCCTGCGACCGCGTGCTAGGTGCTGGGGCGAGGCCCAGACCAACCGTCTAGCGGGGGAGATCTTGTACCTGTGTTACAAAGTGAGGCTTATTTTTAAGCCTAAGCTACTGCAAAATACTACAATAAATTACATAAAATAATTTCTAAGAAAAGACTACAAAAACATGAAGAAAGGAAAGCCGTCTCTACAGCATGCTAGTTGCTAGGTTGCTGCCAATCTAAGCCAATAAGAAGCTTCTCCTCTTGATAAAGTCTTCTACTTCAGATACCAATTGATCCATACTCCAATGATCAGCCTCTTCAGCAATAATTTCGAGCCAATCGCAGCCCTTGATTATCAGGAAACATACCATTTACAAAACAGTGAGTTTATGGTAGTTTAGTGACTAATCATAGGTAATTAAGGACTAATCAAGGAGATTAATACTTAATTAACTCTAATTAGGTAGTTAGACTATAATACTATTATCAAAGAATATTAATTCTCCACAAACTCCACTTAGGTCGAACACCAAGCTGAGCAAACAATTCTCCACTGAAACAGAGCATTTCAGAAAACGTGCCAGTGGGGAACTGATCTGCAGACATATCAAAACTCATCTGATGAAGCTCTAACAGGTTTCATTGGATAGATATCTTTCCAAACTTCAATCTGCATATAAATTTTGCTCAAAAAAGATCCATGAGCTATGAGATATCACCTCTCGAAATTGAACCATGTAAACTGTAATTTCCTAAGAACCCCGGCTGCCAGTCTGTAGTAAATATTAAACTGGTACTGATCCACAAATCATTTTTCTTTAACTAAAGTTCCATGATCTAGACTGGTCTCTTAGATTTCAAAAGGGTATGGCACGCCTTAAATGAGCTCCGTTTGGACCTTCTAAGAGCCTCTCAAACCTGACTACACAAACCTGAATCCTTAAACTCACATGAACACTTCATTTGGATTTTGCAGCTTCTTGCGCCTGCATCAAGAATGTACATTTTTTTTGTTCTAAAACTTAAATAGTAGGACATGCATGATTTGCTAGAAGTATTTTTTTCCCCTAGTGAGTATTGATAGGGCTAGATTTGTCCAGATTTATTATGTCTGAATGCTAAAGTTTCCATCTCGCAGGCTTTTGTGTCAGCGGGATTTGGTGGATGGAAGCTGCATGGTGTTGTTAGACCTAATCAGTAATCACAACATTCTGGCTGATGCTTCGACTTGGAAGTATGTCAAACTTGAAGACTCGAAAAATTCGTGAAACCAGCTTACGATAAAGAGGTTTAGGGTATACAGTTTGAACCGGGTATCATCATGTAAACAGAAGTATATTAGGTGAAGTATACACGCCGGCCAAAAGTGAGGGTTTGGATTATTTGGTGTTTAGCGTCATTATTTTTACCAATCTGCCATTTCCTTCCTACTTTTATCACCAATTTAGTGGTTTAGCCTACAAGGTTATTCAAAGTGTATTTGCGTTATCTTAAAAATAAAGTTTATTTGTGTTGGGCTTCCCCTAGGTAAAACTCATGGAAAAGCAAATGTAAGCAAATAAAATGAGAGAGTAGTGGTCGAAGGCGTAACAAGGGATGAACTCAACAGTTGCTATTAGGCAACACAGGAAGATGATTGACTAGTGTCGTGCATTGTCTTGATTCGAGCAATCTTGGACCATCTAAAGCTGAATCTATAATATCAACATGTAAAGTGATCAAGATATCCAGATCTTACAACTAGTTTCTGCAAAAATTGTCATCTGGAACTCGACATGCCTAGTGAATTGCCTTTGCGAAAGAATGTAACATCATTAGATGTATATATTTGTGTAAATATTTACAGAACAAAAACACTTCCAATATATAGGAGCAGAGTTCTAGTGTTCGACATCAACATCCACCAGAAACATGAGCTGTGGCAATGGTATCTTGTCACCATTAATCTATAATCGGCCAAGGAATTAGGACAGGTTGGCAGCTCCAGGCACGGAACTATCTGCAACTATACATAGCTTTTTGTGATAAGTTCCTCCAATTCTTGGAATTCATATGCATCATCAGCAGTGTAATCTCCTGCAACAACAGCAAGAAAAGCACACATAGAGCTGTGTGAAATACAACATTTATACCTCAAAAAAAAAAAAAAAATTACAAAATTTAGAACAGAATAGATCTTCCTTTATGTTGCAGGTACTATACTATCCCCACAATAATGCAAAAGAAATGGCCTATGTACAAAATCTAATGTGCCACCTAACAAAATCATAGTAGTAAAGCAAACCGTGTTCACTAAGGAATTGAAGTATGTAGCCTTACCTATAGAATCCCTGCGAAGGGCAGTTAAGTGCGCGCAGCTGCAACACAAGACAATGAGTCAGGAATTCAGAACTAACAACTAAAAGAATGGAGTATAAACAAGAAACCAAATAAGCAAAACTAGGAAGGCCTTTTAGAGGACTAATACGATTCAACTGTACTGGCATAAGAATAATACGATTCGACTGGAACATTCTGTCCACTTTACATACGGATATACCCAACTACCCAGTGGCATTCCCTAAACTAATCTTATCCCCACTGGACAGTAAAACTCAAGGCCTGGAATCAAAAGAACTGGGTTTGATGTGACAAAGAATTGATGTACCCTGAATTACAGAAATCGTTTTGCGAGATCTGCAGCTAGACTTAAATCTAGCAGGTCTAATATCACTATTGTCCATGATTGCCACAGAAATGAAGGGCCCTATAAAGGATCTGGGGGAAAATCGAATGGACACCTCAGGCTGTCTGAAAGCATCTGTTTGATTAGACTGCCATTCAACATTCCCTTCTCCTTTCTCACCATTGATAATCTTCAGAGTAGGGGTTTGGGAATGGGTAACTGGTAAGCAGCTACAACTTAGAGTACTCTTTCAAGTACTACATTGAAATAGATGTGACAGAGACTTCATAATAGTTTTGCCATAGTCGACAACCATGTAATGTTGTATCTTACATTAGATGGTTTGAGAAGTTTAGTAGAGGCAGACGCTGGGATCAAAATCAAAAAGATTGGCTGGTTAGCTGCTATTGCTCTGAACGAATTCATTCTCAGGAGCAAGGCATAGCTGCGGATTGAATTAAAATCAAAGCAAATATGTCTAGTTGTAGGAACTTCGACTGTAAATTGATCAGTTATTGATCATTTTGATAGGACTGCACTGTGATAGGCTAAACGGGTTTGGTTAGCTAGAAAATTCTAGTGCTTACTTCCCTTGAATTGAGATTTCTATAAACCTACTACTAACATTATAAGCAAAACTGTTGCTTTTTTCCTTTAACTTAAGTGGCAAATAATACACCTGATTTCTGCACAAGAATACAAACAAATGATATTTCAATAGATGGAACCACAAAGAAAGGAGGGGGCAGGGGAGCCCACCATAAACCATGACGTTTCACACCCCTCTTTTATTTGTTTTACAATATCGTGACTACCCTAATGATACCCTAAGAGATCACATGGTCCAAGAGAAAACAAAGCTAAAATTCTAAGATATGGTAGAAGAAAGCAAAGTACCAATGTTTTGAATAGAGGAACACAAAACTGTACAAGAATGTAAATTGTTCAACCCGTTATGAGAAAAAAAAAAAATGTACAACATTCAGAATGCTATACGAGTATTACCTTCCAAGAGCCTTTCCCATGTCTGCACAGAGAGATCTGATGTATGTCCCTTTTGAGCAGATAACTCTGAAAATCAAATTTTGCCTGAAGCCACACAAATTTAAGTTAGTATGAGAAGGTAGCACACTAAAAGTTTCTCCTTGGTCATCACTTCCCCCACTTTTGATATTTCTGTAAGTAAAGTTAACTAGACCTATTCTTGAACTTTTCCTGCCAATTTCACTTTCTCAAAAGGACCTCTTGACCCCTTTGAAAAAATTATGGAGTAGCAACTAGAGATACGGTTTTCTAAAATTACTTAAAAAGAATACAGATAAGGACTACTTGGGGATTAGGAAAAGGAAAATAGGAGACCAATGAGCTTTCGGAGATCACGATATTAAAACATTCTTAGGTTCACATAATCTAGCATAGACCATTTCATTTTCAATACAGATTTAGGCTTGTATTGTGACTGCCTGTAAATTATACCATGGACCAAAATGACGGTGGCACCCTCACAATAGTACAAAGCATGGTCCAAAGACGATGGTATAAGATGATCAATGGCCATGCCTGGTGGACGTTGTGACAAAACTAACTACTTTTACAAAGCAATTGACGGTTTCACACACACACACACACACACACACACACACACACACACAAAAAAAAGGTTATTTGAGCTGCTAGAACTGAAAAACTTCAACCCACCAAGACATTCGGAACCCGAGCCGAGGCCACCTGAATAGGTGATCTGACAATGATCAAGAAAAGAAATGGACTTGGTGTTTCACTTTTAGCACATAGTATTTCCTACCATAACTATAGACCTGTACTCAACTCAATAAATAACTGCATAAAACTCTACCTACAAGACCCAATCACATGACTTAACCAGCCCAATTGCTATTTCAAAATTGTTTTATCACCCTCCTCTACTAATTATGGCAGTCAATTACAGAATTGAAAATTTTCAATTCTCCATGTTATTACCAAATAGCCTGGATATCCAGTAAAAAAAAATTGTGAGCTAAGTCTCGACTAACCTGTCTTCTAAACTACGCTCTATATCAAATTGGAATATTGAAATTCGTCTAGGTGAAAGTTCAATGCTTTCTCCTCTCCTGGCTTTTTCATACATCTTCTCGCCACCAACCTACCAAATGAAACGAATTAAGATTACTGTCAATCCACAATTGAGTCAACAAATGTAAGTACAAAAGCAAAAGTAAAAAATACAATAGCAGTTTGAAACATTAATGTTTGAAATAAGGGAACCAAAGATAAGCTCAACCGATACAATACATAAGCTTTTGGAACACGTTAAATACTTCTGGTGTTTTAAACAAAAACAAGTCCCAGTGTTATCTATTGATCTATTCCTAGTAATGTTAATTTTAAGAGCAGATGGAGGTGAGCCAAGGACTAGGAAGTAAGAGAGAAATCAGAATAAGCTATAATCGCTGTAGCAATGTCCCATTGCAATAAAAACTAACAATAAATTTCCCATGACCCAGACTATCACCTGGTGTGCCAAGCAAAGGACGGTATAAGTTGTCAAAACAAGTCATAGATGCTTTGGTTGTGAAGAACTGAGGATGATATATCACATATTGTGGGCTAAAAAAGGTGTAGAATTCACAATTCTCATCATCTCCTGTGATGCACTCACATAGGTAGACAGAGGAGACGAGTCTCTAGGATAGTCGATAGGTGGTGGAAACACCATAGTAACAATAAAACTAATACGACACGGTTGTCTTGTGAGTGATGCGGAGAGTTACGCCATTGTGGTGCGGCTGTCTTGGCTCCAAAAATGGCGTGAATATGACACGGTTCTTTACTCGGATTGTCAAACAGTGGTTGGATTGTCAAACAGTGGTTAATGGTACAAATGATAGTGGACACCCGATTGAGCAACATATACGTAAAATGCAGGGAGCTCGCAAGGATCATGCATGTGGATGTGCAACACATACCGCGAGGTTGGAACGAGGTAGCGGATCGGCTAGCGTTGCACGCGAGGAATACGCTTCGCCAGGACACTATGAAGGTTGACCGGGTTGTGGAGATTGGTCTAAATGATGTAGCGGAGCTCGGACCTTATTTTGATGTAACTGAAACACTGGTTCCCCCGTGGGGGGATGTAATAGCTAGTAGTTAGTTCTTAATTTCCGTCGTGTAACCAAAAAAAAAAAAAAAAAAAAAAAACTAATACGGAGTAATAAACTGATACAATGATAATATGATGCCTCCCTATTTCTCCTAGAGACTCACTATTTATAACTAGTATTGGAGTGACCCCCAGGCAACTATATAAAGACTCATTTGCCCTACCAAGGGTGGGCTAATGAATTACATTAGTGATACCCAGTGGCTCACAAAAAGGAATTTGTAGGATCATATCTGCTTTTTTGCGTTTCTGTACGAAACTGTGCCTGGTGACAGGGGAAAATGCCCCCGATACCTTTTGTATTTATTTTTTTATTTATTTTAAATCATGTGTTTGTAACTCATCTTTAATATACTTGCGATTTTTCACCAGAAAAAAAAGAAAAAAGGGAGAGAGAGAGAGGAATCTCCTGTTGCTGACCTTTCTTACATCATTCCGACTGTCCAACCTAGTGCTATACAACTGGACCCAGCACTCGGACTACTTTCAAGCATGAGACCTTTTAGAGTTTGTATATAATTAAACAAGAGAATCATCAGGAGACTCAGGCCTGGAAAGAGTAATGTCCTTTGATTCCTACAGCCATTTTAATCTACTTCTTCCTTCCCAGATGAGAAAAATCCCCTCAGAGGCAGTCAGTCAGACCTATGCTGATACAAAATTCCACCTTATTCTACAATAGCGTGCCTAAGACAAAGGCTTAGCAAGAAAGATCGGAGGGTCACTTCGGTATCTTAGTTTTACTTTTTTTTCTTTCTTATCATTCACTTTGCCCCATTTGTGCTTATGAGTTATGATAATATATTTAATAAATCACAAATGCGGGTATCATGACATATGGGCCGATCTCAGGCGGGTGAAATTTAGTGCTACTCAGCTTCAAATTACGAGATATCTACGGAATTTAATGAGTATGACGTAATCATCTAGAGACTAGCTACCATGAATAAGACTGTAAATCACGAGGCATAGTCATATAAGGTAAAACTCATGGGAAACTGTATCACCATAAACATGGAGTGATCACCGAAAACATTCAAGAACAGACCTACTTAATTGCAAGTGAGACTAATGTTCTATTTCAATTTCATGAATTAAAACCATCACTTGAAATTCGTTGTTGATGTTAAAAATTAAAAAAAAAAAAAAAACCTAATTATCATGGTTTAATTTCAATTCTCATGCTATTTATAACATAAATAAAGCATTAAAAAACAAATTTAACATTATTTAGTTATAATTCACCTATTCTTTCTTTCTTTCTTTATAACAATGGTATTGAACTCAAAGATGAACTACATGAAGTTAAGCAAGATGATCTAAAGATTCTTTGCCATGGAGTGATTAGTGGTAATAGAATTGAGATTGCTGACCATAGTGTTGATGAGAGACTCGAAGGAGATGTCAAAGGTAAATCTTGTTTGTCTTTCTTTCTTTATAACAATAGTATCGAAGTCAAAGATGATCAATACAGCTAAACCTGATATCCAAAACATTATGCACCATGAGAAGCTTGAAGAAAAGAGAGCAAAGATTGAAGATCTTAGTGTCGAAGAGATGATCGAGTACATTGAAGATGATGAATTGAAAGACTTGTCGACCGTTACTTTTGCAACTTGTTTGTTTGTCCTAATTTTTTTGATCCGGGTGGCTATGAACATGTTGATGTTCTACTCAAGGACTTCAGATTCGAGGACGAATCTTTCAAAGAAGGGGAGAATGATGCATGAGAGCAATGGGTCTATGCTAATAACAAGAAGTTGAAGACATTCGATATATTCCAGATTCGTAAGTTCAACTTCCAGCTGCAATATCTACTGGGTTATTAAATATTTTGAAGTGAAATCAATTCGATAGTAAAGTTCATGAACTAAGCTTTCCGAAAAGTGGTCATATGCCTTAATCGGTTAAGTAACGAAGGAGATATGTTTGTTTTAAGTTGAGTTGTTCAGTTTCTACGCGGGTACACGAGGATGACCGAATTCGCTATAATTCCCAAGCTATGCACGTCCAAGGAAGTTCTTAGTAGATATAATTCTTATTATTATTTAGTTTCCAAATAATAAAGGAGCCTATGAGGTTTTCAAGTTGTTCTAGTTTAAGAAAGTCGGAATTAAGGAAAGTCCTATTAGAACCTTATCTTATTCTCTAAGGTCTAGATGTGTCTATTTAGTATAAATAGAGAGTCTTATTGTATTGTTTTTACAGATTACACACACATTGAGAATTAATATATAAGAGTCGAAGGGTGTTTCCTTCAATCTTGTGTCCTTGCGAGGATTTGAGTGGATGCGTTCACAAACACGTTTATCACTAGTCTCAAGATTGACTAGGGGATTACTCAAGATTGACTAGGGGATTAGACAACCAATAGATAGGCGAGATTCATACAAGTTGGTAACTTAGAATCAATATTTGACATTGTAGTTTGGGTTCTTAGTTGGTAACTAGGGGCGCCATTCATATTTTTAGTTTATTTTTGTTCCATATAAACACAAAAACACAAAAATAAGTTCTTTTAGTTTTAATTCCGCTGCAAATACTCTTAGTTTGTTAATTTTAGATTAACATACGCATCATCTTCCCCCAAAAATTAAGAAATAGTGTTGTCGTTTCATTTTAGAAGAGGTAAAGCGCCCAGCATCACCACCTAAAACAACCATCACCTAGCCTTCTAAAGAAAATTGCTCTTCACCGACAGAAGAACATCTATAGGTCCACAAGGTCTCATTCCGAAAAGCCGCATAACAAAAAACAAAGAAAGAGAACTTAAGGTCAGAAAGAAGTTACCATCATAGTCCTAAATAGCATCAAGGAAAGAAGAGGTGTTTGAGAAGAGCAGTGAAAATTGCCACCGCAAATAGTCCCTCATGGCTACTAGGCCTCATTCCTCTACAACAACAACATTACTCCAGTGCCTCAGTGCCTTTGAGGTACTGCCTATGGCGAGGTAGGATGAACGCAAGCCTTGCCCCTAATATGAAAACTTAGAGAAGCTGCTTACGGATGACCCATAATGAAAATGGTGTCGAGAATCTCACTGACTGACAGCTACTTCACGATACAAGAAGCGCACACAGTTCTGTGAGTCATTTTGGTTTATTCCATTAAAACAAGTCTTTAGTTGGCAATGGACATGTAGACCTCATTCCTCTAACAGAAAGAAATTGGAAAACCTTTACATCATTCCACATATTTCTCTTTAGGTGAGCTAAAAAGAGACAAATCCATCCCGAGAAAGTCCGAGAAATCCGTGCCAACGAAGACACCAATTATAGCTGGCATGTCACGATTCATGAGGCTATGTTGCTTCTAACTAATGACAAAAAGCTAAAATTAAACAAGCCGACCCCAAATCATTTTGGGACTAAGGCGTGGTTGTTGTTCTTGTTCTTGTTCTTGTTCTTGTTCTTATTCTTGTACTTCGAGAATCCAAAACTTCCCATGTCAACATATGTTGCTTCAAACTATTGAGAACAAGCCAAAACTTCCGATATCAATCCCCATACCACAAACCAACAATTTTGCTCTTTACGGTTACAGAAACTTAGAGGATAGAAAGATCTTAAAATTTCTTTTTTGCTAGTTGAAAGGAACAAAGTGATAGTATCATCAATTAGCTGCCAGGCCTGCCAGTCTGCCACAGCATAGAATGAACTTACTCCCTAACTATACAGCTTCCTCAAAACCCAATGCAAACACCAAATACCAATGTAAACACAAAGGTTGTTTCCTAATGACCCATAGCGAACATTCCCATGACGAGTAACTGCTATTTCTCAATACAAGAAAGTGAGAAATACAACAGATTAGTCGGTCATTTCGATTACAAAATTCATTCTGTAGATCATAGCAGATATTAACATAGATCACAGTGTTGTGAGATCTATACACAGCATGGCCAGAGTAAAATACAAGAAATTCAACAAATACAAATTCTAAAACACCATCAACTCCATCCTAAGCTTTTAAAGAGGCACGTCCTAGGTTGTTTGAAGGAGTGTTGGGTCTTGTTAGTCCGAGGGCCTGCCCCAAACACTATTTCTGTTGATCTCTTAATAAGAAATACAAAAAAGTGTGTTCCATCTCCATAAACATTAATGACATCCCAAGACTAAAAAAAGATCAATAAGCCAAATTAACAAATTTATATCCTGTTGTAATATACGTGCCTAGCTTTGTTACTCAAATGACAAGATATTTAAGTCGCAATATTCTAGGCCAGTAAGCTGAGTTAAGTAGTTTACGAGTAATAAGTTCAAGGAAAGCAACATATATTTTGAGCCATCAAGAAAAGCTAATAGCAACAAATTCCTAATATGAGAAATACTCGTAAGAGTTAAAATGGGACAACGTGGCAAGAAAGATAGGATTCTAGAAAAACAGTCGGTACCAAGGAATATCAGACAGACCGGTGAATCGGCATCCCAGGTGGAAGTAGTCTCTCCCTGACGAAAAACTCCGCTGTAACCCTTGATCATTCCCTGATATCTGTAGAACAATACAACATCATATTTATTTCAAACAATTTACACTACGAGAATTTTGATCTTGAAAACACTCAGTTGGCAAACTACGTTAAAAGGGAAACCTAATAAATTAACTCTAACCTGTCTACAACTTTGGTGGCTTTCCCAACACACACAATCAACAAACCAGTTGCCATAGGATCAAGAGTCCCAGCATGGCCTACCTGTAGAATTCTCAATCAGAGCCAGATATTTATAGCTAAAAAGTTAAGGGAAACATGTAGAAAACTCCTACCTTTTTCACTTTAGTCAAGCGACGCAGCTTGCCACAGACAGTGAAAGAAGTCCAACCTGTAAATCACACATATATTTCGCACATGATCATGTGAGAACAATAACTCGTGTATATTGAAGCTTACACGTATAACCAATTGCCATAATCGGAAGTTAGAGAGTTGAAGCATTGCTAATCATCTTAAATCAAGACACACGTAAGAGTGTTTAACCACTATGGTGATAAACACATTTAGGCCTAAATATTTATACATAAGCAAAAGTCATCTAACATAACAACACTGACATATACTGATAAAACTAACTATGACTTCCATTTTTACCACTGTCACATACTCACTAAGAAAGCTGCCATACGACCATCTGGCAATGACATCTTTGTAAAAACAGGAGAGCTTTTAAGGTATAATGATGAAAATTTGAGTTTTGGAGTATATATTGAACATATTATTATTAAAAACCTCACCCTGGTGTATTCAAACACCATCATTCTTTCTTGTAAGATCAAATCTGTGAGCAGAAACAGATGGTTGTAGCGTCTATCAAAAGACTCTGTGATCACTAATTAAAAATATTAAAGTTTTGGACGTCAACATACAGAACTCTATGTAGAGATTGAGGATTTTAAGTTACTGCCAAAGTGACAGAGAGGTCAGGATTTTTTGCTTCCTAAGATCTACTTTAATTAGACAGGATTTCAATAACCAATTACGATTTAAAGCACCAACAAGTTTGTGTATCAGTTCAATTCTCAATCCTTTCACCCATACATTAGTTGCCAACTTCCTGTGGCATAGAATTAGCTAGCTCGATCATACCAATATAGCAAAGTACCAAAAAGAACAGTTTGAAAACAAAATAAAGATGCCGAACTCGCATAGGACTGATTGTAGAAGTAATGTCTAGCTTTCTCACAGCATAGAAAGAAATAATAAAATGATGGAAAACCAAGGAAGACAACCTCACCTTTAGGTTTGTTGACTAAAACCACGGTTCCAGCAGGACTATCCCATTTAGGGGGTAGACCAGTACTCCTGGAAGCAAGAAACGGCTCATCAGCACCACGAACTTCTGCAACATTTTTATTTGGAACTTTCTTCAAACACTTGAAGAATTCCTCCACCTTCTTCTCAGATAAATCCTTGACACCATCCTTTCTCACCCCGCTCTCGTTCTCATCACCTCTCTCGAAAAAGATCATCCCTTTGTCCTCCTCACTCTTCTCACCCTTATTCTTGTCCTTTGCCCCTTTCCTCGGCATCCTTGAGAGAGCAAGATAAGAAACTGCTTACTTGAGGAGTGATGCAGAGGAGAAGCCGAGGTGTAATCTCCCGAAATTTTAAAGTATTTTATATTAATATTTTTAGATCTATTAATTAGATTATTGAAATGAAAATATTTTAAATATTAATTGTCGTTCTCAAAACCGAGTTTGGAAATGAATTTTGGAGTCGGATTTTCTATATACGATTTTCTAATTTCTGAATTGGGCTATCTTCCAAACACTACAACAACTCAAGCCCACACCAATTGGCCCAAACACCAAACACATCCTAACCCAACAAAAAAAAAAAAAAAAAAGGAAATCAGAAAACAAAAAGGAAAAAAAAAAAAAGGAAGCCGACGCAGCCCCCTGCTATAAAAACAGAGTTTCCTCTGTTTTCTCTCCCTCTGTTCGCCCATCTTCTTCACGCACGCCCATCCTTCTTCGCTCGACCCAGCGCCGCACGCACGCCCTTCCTTTGCCTAGCTCGCCGATCAACCGGAGTCGTCCTCCGACCACCCCAAAGGCCCCCTTTCCCCCTTTTGTCGTCACGGTAACATCCCCTTCCTCCTTCCCCTGTTTTCGTCCTTCTCTATAAACATGTAATTACAAGTCGTTTTCCTGCTTTAACTTGTGTTTAATTGATCATAATAAGTGTTATGATTAGTGAGTAATTGATTTGAGTTATTTTTATACATAAAGAATTGGTTTTGGTGCTTAATTTGGGTTGATTTTCACTAATCACGTTTTTGGGGTTAATTAGTCTAATTACTTGAATTCGTTTAATTAAGTTCGAAAGGTATAACTTGGGTGTTCTTATAACCTATTAATTAGTATCCTTAATTTTAATTGGGAATTTGAGTTGGGTTTGTATAAATTGTAATTTGTTTTGATTTTGGGTAATTGATACTAAATTAGTGTAATTAACTCAATTAATTATGTTAATTAGGATTTTCGAAAATTAGGGGAAACTATAAAATTATAAACTGATTTTTATGAATTAATTGAATTAATTCGTTTTTATGTGATTTGATGTAATTTAAACACGTTTTTGATAATTAAAACATAATGTACATTGTATTAATAAATCCTAAATAAATTATAATAATTAAGGATTGATTTTCATGACTCAGATTCTGTTTTAAAACTAATTTTAGGCCTTTGTGAAATTTTATAATAATTTTGGCGTTAATTGAGTTTTATTGGATAATTATTGAAATAGAATTATACTTATCGGATAATTGGTAATTGTCGGTTTGAATTTGGTATTGTCTTGTCCATACATTGTATATAGGATCATACTAATATATAGGTAGGTTGGTTGAGAAAGATTGAGTGTTGATTTGGGATGTCGTTTGTGTAATTGTAGAGCATGAGTTCGTAGACGAGGAATACTAGTGATTGTTGTGCTACTGAGTTTTCGTTTGCTTGAAAAGGTAAGCTAGCATGCTCAACCCTTCTTAAACTTGTAGAACCTTTCAAACTTATGTGCTATATGTGAATGGTGTGATGGATGAGAACTTAGTATCATGCTAGGTGGAGAACGATTTATTGTTTTGATTATCATATCTTGATTGGATTGGATTGGATTATTGCATTAATATATTGTTTGGTTTATGATTCAAAAGATGTTGTTGGAATTATGATTGATGGGTGTGCTATTGATGTTGATATGGCTGCATTATGAATGATTGTATGATTATTGTAATATAAGCTTGTGTAAATGATTGATACTATAAACAAAATAAATAAATAAAGTATGAGGATACACGATGATTATTGGTTTGAGTCACATCGACTCCACTTTATTGGTTTGAGTCGCATCGACTCCACTTTATTGGTTTGAGTCGCATCGACTCCACTTTATTGATTTGAGTCGCATCGACTCCACTTTATTGCCCCACCGCATCGGTTTTTAAGTGGGCTTGGCGCTAGTACTACTCTATTGGGTTAGCAATACTTAATAGGGGGTGTGCACACTTAAGGTCTAGTAGTCTTGTATGGTATGGTTTGGTGAGTCGACAAAGAACCGACTCACCCACGTATATAATTGTATGGTTTGGTGAGTCGACAAAGAACCGACTCACCCACGTATATAATGGTTTGGTGAGTCGACAAAGATTCGGCTCACCCACGTATATAATTGTATGGTTTGGTGATTCGGTAAAAACCGGCTCACCCACTTATAAATATATGATTGGTATGGTTTGGATGAGTTGGAAACAAATTCGGCTCATCCCACTTATAATATTTGGTATGGATTCCTCATTAAAGATATAAAAGAATAATTTGGATTATATTAATGATATGTTATATACTTGTTGAATCTACTGTGATATTTCTATGTGATATTTCTATACTGGTGATGTAAATTGTCTTGATGATTGGTTTACATGATAACGTGCTAAGTGTGGTTTTCGAAAATAAAATTTAAAATGTTTTCAAAATCCAGGTAAGGGTTTTGGTTTTCTACACGTTGAGGTGTTGGCTTACTCAATTTCACTGACTTTTTCAACTGTGGTTTTTGTGTTTTAAATCCCCCACAGGTTTGCAGTGATCGATGCATGCGGGAACGACGACTCATTAGATATTAGGTGGACTCTAAGTTATTAGACCATTTATTATACTTAGACAATTTCATATTTCATATTTCGAGTTGTTGTAATTTAATTAATGGATTGTAATAGACTATTTTAGACCATTAGACATTTGTAGTTCGGCTTTTGAAATCTCCTTGCATTCGGGTCTTTGACTCGAGTGCGGAGTGACACCTCTGAATTTCCTTAATTTGGATTTTGATTCGCGATAAAAATGTCTTTAAAAAGGAAAGGAAATTTGGGGGTGTTACAGGAGGTTTTGCCGTTTTGGTGACGGTGACGGTGTGGCGGGAGAGGGAGAGAGGGGATACAAGAACAACGAGTAGAGGCTGCGTTTTAGAAGGGGACAGGTTGAAACGACGGATTTACAAGATGGGAATTTCGACTTCCCGAGTGTATACAAACAACACCTAAGTCTAATCTGATTCGAAAATACTGTTTAATAAAGTTGATCAGACTCGGTTGTTAATCTGTACCTTCTTGATAAATCTCACCAGCATAGATTTTAGGTATAAAAAAAAATTACCCGTTGTGGGATGACATTGTCTCCTTAGAGTCTGGTTTCTAAAAATCGTGTAAGTAACTGCCTATCAAGATGGAAATGCGGCTGTTAGGATACCAGTGGTCAAGTCTGAATTTGTTTCACATTACTAGACAACTGAACCTCCATAGGTTAAGTCTCTAGCTGGACGAATTTGGTAGCAACATAGATTTTAAGTCAAATGAAATGGAAGAATTGGGGTAATAGATCTCTTACAATTTTTTTGGATAATAAATTGATAGGGAGGGGAAGGGAGGAAAGGGACGTGTCTAAATTGTCTGTTTTCCGGTATGTGTGAAGGAAGACCTTTTCTATACTCGGTATCTAAAGCTTCATTGTGACTTAGTACTAGTTTATGCTACTTCAAAAGAGTTCAAAATCTTGTTGTATTTTACTGTATAGGTCATTTTGAAACGAATTATCTTACTTCCTCTTGTTCTGAATGATTTTCCCATTTGTTTTGCAGTTTTTGACTAGGCATATTGAGGCTAGTATATAGACCAAATGAAAACCCCATTTGACTTAAAATCAAGTGAAACTTGTAGAATGCACTACAGAATAATAGATGTGTTACTTTTTACACCATGTAAACATTTCATTTGATCTATGTGTGGCTCCCAATATGGCTAGTCAAAAACTGCAAAACAAAGGGGAAGATAATTCAGAACAGGAGGGAGTATAAGATCTGCAATGTGCACACCATTTTTTTTTACTCAGATTGAGAACTATATTAGGGATTCTTATGCTTGTTGCAACACAACAAATCCTTACGTTTATCCACCAGCAAAACCAGGATATCCTTACGCATATGCACAACCAACACCAGCTCCAGTAGTATTACCACAAATAGAGGTATTTAGGGTGTCAAGAGGAGGACAAACTAAGCATTTCAGAAAGGTAGATCAACTGAAACTTCTTGTTCTTCAGTTGTTGCTGATGTCGTCTTTTTGCTTTGCCTATTTATTTTGATGTACCGTTACTTCACACTCACAATATCTTATTTTCTAAGTTTTGACAACATGCTGGTACGAGAAATAAAATGCTTTTGTGGCATGGTTTGCGGTTCACAAACTGGGTAATCATTCTATCTGAAGGTAAAACCGTAAACCTCTACTGATGCGTCTTTCACCTCTGATATGATGTAGGCGTAGTGTGTTAATCCGCGTGATTTAGACACCTTAGGGTCTATTTGGGCATGGTTTTATCGTGATTCGTAGACCACACCATTTAGAGTATGTTTGGAGCTTATTCGTTGGTTTTACGGGATTTTGTTTGCTCAAGACCCTTTGGAGAGCCTTAGACGGGAATGGAGGATCGAGTTGGAGTCGGATCGAGTTTCGAGAGGAGCTAGCTCGGTTGCGCAACATGATTCACACACTAGCTCGAGCCGAGGAGATGAGAGAAAAGCTGGAGAATCAGATACTTCTCGACTCGAGAACACCTTGTCTCGAGTCAAGATTGGTGCGTCTCGAGTCGAGAGTTGCGCCTCTCGAGTCGAGAGTTTTGAAGTTCTCGACTCGAGATATCATTGTCTCGAGTCGAGAATAACCTCACTCGACTCGAGGATTTCTTTCCTCGAGTCGAGAAAAGTAGCTTCCGGGAAGTTTCCTAGAGGCTTAGACGGTTTCTTTTTGGCTAAATATCTATTTTGTCTTCTAGTGTTTTGTACTTAGATTAAATGAAGGGGAATGAACCCCTCAATGAGACTTATCACTTTTCATTATATTTTTGATCTTGTTCTTAGTTCTGGAGAGAGAAACTTAAGGAGAGATTATTGAAAATTAGTATTTTTATTATGATTTCCATCTCAAATATTATTGTAATAATTAACATGGGAGATTAATCCCCTAGACTCTTGGTGTAATCAAATCTTTTATCCTATGTATTAGTAAGATTTCTTCTCTCTAATTTGCCTTTAATTTCATTACAATTAATTACTTGTTCTTCAATTGCTTGATTTGCCTTTATTTTCTCTAATTGGTTGATTAGATTGAATTGGGTATTTCTTATGCTTGGTTAATTGTTGATGGTCATTGATTATTAACCCTAAAGGAAGCAACTTTCACATGATTAGTGTATGGTTATAACTAATTTGTGATTGGGGAATTAGTTAGGCAACTAATCGATTAGATTTGATTAGTGTCGCGGTTGCGGCTAATTAGATACTAATTTGGGTTGTTCGTAATCCTTCATTAATCCTTGCCCTTCATGCCTTTGGTTATGATTTGCCGCTTGAGTGGCCAGTAGACAAATTAGGACTAAAAGGAGGTAAATTTGGTAGGGGTTACTCAAATTCCCCATAAAAGCGGATTAAACGACTAAAATCGGGATTATTATTAAATTGGTATAATTAGAGAGAGGTTAAACTTGCTATATTAGGGTGTTAGATTAGATTATCACCGAGGGTCGCCTTAATCAATTTGATTTATCGTTTATTTCTTTTTAATCCAACTTTCAAACCAAAAACCTCCCTTTTTAATTGATTTATTTATTTCGTTTTAGTTTTTCCGCATAGAATTTGGGTATCCTATCTTCTTAATACTTTTTAACGGTAATTTGACTAATAATAACGACTTATTAGCTGTCAAATTTGGCGTCGTTGCCCGGGAAGAGGTGTATTTTAGTCTTTTTGCTATTTTTGTGTGGTGTTTGTACATATTTGTTGTGTTCTTTTCTTTTTGTTATTCCTGTTATTTTCTTTTTCTTCTAAGTGTGGTTGATGCTTGTTCTTACTTGTTCCTTTCAGTGTTTGGGCCACTAGCCTATGCTCCAAACCCGTGCTACTAATCCCGATGTGAGTGGTTTTGAACTACATTTGGAACTTGAAAGAACTCTTATGCTACGAAAAAGGATTCCACTGGAGCAAGATGAACATTTGTTTGAAGAGGAAGGGAACATTTTTGCCGAGTTTGGGTTGTTTAGAGAAGAAGGATCGTGGACCTCCGCCTCTTCCGAGTTTCTCGAATCTCCACCACAAGCCATGAGTATTAGGGAGTTGACGGCTCTGGATCTAACTCAACAACTGTTTTGTATAGTCTTCCCCAAAGATGAGGCCACGGCTAGGATTGAGATCAAAGGTGCTCTATTACACCATACCCACCTTCTACGGAATTAGCACCGAGGATGCTAACAAACATATCATAGGGGTGCATTTGGTGTGTAGCAACATAAAGCCGGCCGGGGTTGACTTGGATACATTCTTCCTCAAGGTATTTTTCATTTTCCTTGAAGGATCGAACATTGAATTGACTTTATACGCTCCCTCACAATACCGTCACAATTTGAGAGTTGTTAAAAAAGGCATTAAACCACAAATACTTCCCCAACACCAAGGCCTCCGCTTTGAAAAAGGAAATACCACCGATTGAGCAAATGGGAGAGTCATTGGCATAATATTGGGATCGGTTTCGTGAGTTGATTGCTAGTTGCCCTTACCACGACTACAAAAAGCAAGACTAGATATTGTTCTTCTACCACGGACTCGATGATCAAGACTATAGACACGTGGTAGCATCGAGTCAAGGTGGGTTAGATAAAATGACTCCGGCCGAGGCTTGGGACTTGCTTGATGAATTGGCCATTAACTCTCACGATAGAGAATCAAAGAGATGCGTGAAGAGGGTGAATGTGGTAGAAACCCCTTCAAATGATTCACCAAATCGGGGAATTGGCTAGCATGATGAAGAAAATATTGAAGAATCAAGTTAAAAGCTCACCCCCAAGGGAATTTGAGGAAGTTGATGCGATTAGTGGCTTCCAAAGCAATCAAAGAAGGTTTGACGGTTTCCAAGATGGGAATAGAGGCTACAATCAAGGTGGTCAAAACAACCGATATGATGGAAACCGATTTCAAGATCAAGGGAATTATGAAGCTAATGGAGGCCAAAGAAATCGAGAAAATCCGAACTATGGAGGTTATGGGGGAGGTAACAACTCACAAAGAGGCAAGTATCAAATGAAACCACCCTCTAATGACCAAAATCAAGCTCAAGGAGGCACTTGTTCAACGTTGCATATAGTGGAAATGATGAAGGCCCTCATACAAAATGTCATGACAATGCAATCCTCAATGATGAGTCATCAACAAGAAACAAAGGCGGGCATTCTAAATCTTGAGAGTCAAAGAAGCAAGTTACCAACCGTGGTCAATCGACTTCAGTTTAGGGGCTCCAACAAATTTCCATCCCAAACTGAGCCAAATCCTACAAAAAATGTGAGTTTCATTGGTTTACGAAGTGGTAGGAGACCTCACATCGAGTTTAAGGGTGGAAATCGAGATATGGGAATGGTTGACGAAGAGTTTGGGCAACGGGAAGACCATAGAGAAGGTTTAGAGCAAAATTGGGTCGAGGAAGACCATCCTCAAGTCGAGAGAGAGCCGTCTCAAGTAGAGAGATCTGACACTCGAGTCGAGAAGAAGGCTCCTCGAGTCGAGGATTTGGCCTCTAAAAATAACCTCTCTGATCATACCTCTCGACTCGAGGAACAGAAATCTCGAGTCGATAATCGGTTTCCTCGAGTCGAGAGCTCTGTACCTCGACTCGAGACCTCTGTTTCTCCTCCCCCTTTGATTGTTGAGTCTACTACTTCCCATGATAATGATGAGGATGATGATATACCATTTCCTGAGGCATTAAAGGATGACCGGAAGTACTCCCACAACTCCGACATGTACGCTCTCTTTCAAGATTGCAAAGTGAATCTACCATTTCTAGACTTTGTGAAGAGCGTTCCAAAGATGGCAAAGTTTGTCAAAGATGTATGCATGGTCAAGAGGAAACCGAAAGCTAAGGACAAGAAGAAAGTGGTGATGAGTGAGCAAGTTTCGGCCGTTTTTCAACAACGGCCACCAATGAAATGTGGTTATCCCGGTATGTTTACCGTTCCGCCAACCATAGGTAACACCATCTTTCCCAAGTCCATGCTAGATTTAGGTGCATCCATTAATGTATTGCCACTCTCATGCCATAATTCAATGAAACTCAAACCAATGCATGAAACCGATATTGTGATAGAACTAGCGGATTGTTCTAAGGTTTATCCCAAAGGAATTGTAAGGGACGTGCATGTTAGGATAGATAATCTTGTGTTTCCCGTGGATTTCTATGTCCTTGATACAAATCATAGTGAGCATGAACCCCCTCTCCTTCTAGGACGACCCTTCATGAAAACCGCAAGAATGAACATTCATATGCACACCGGTATTCTGACATTAGAAGCTAATGGTTGTCGAACAGACGGCATGTTTGTGATTCAAAGCATGATGTTGATAATGACCATTCGGTTCACTCTATTGATACATGTATTGTGAAATCCCCAAGGCATGATCCCCCCGACCCAAAATTGAAAATGTGAAATCTAATGTGAAAAGAATGCATGCTTCGCTAACCAAGTCGCCCATAGTATGTGGAAACAGATTACGAAAGCTAAGAAGACCATTCCTCATACTCCAAAAAAGAAAAGGAGAAAAGCCACCAAAGTCGGGGTTAAAAATGCCCCGAGGTGGAGGGTGAAAGGAAAAGGGGTGAAGTGTGGTGTCACTCGAAGAAGAAAAGGCAACCAATGTCCATCGCAACGGCATGACAAAATTAATGAACATCAAATTCTTGTAGAAATCTCGCAAATTTTAATATAAACGCACTTACTTGTTGGGAAATATGACGAATCTCCCACGCGCCGTGGAAGCAAACCAATCGACAATAATAAACAAAAGTAGAAAATACGCAAGTTAACAAGATGAGACACAAATTTTAGGGAATAAACCCAGGGCAAACCCCTCCAACTCCGGAGGTAAAACCCAGCAAAACCGCTAAATTCCACTATATAAAAGAGCACCAGTACAACTACAGTTCGAATTACAACATCGAATTCAAAACATGCTACAAATCAGGAACAAAGATAAACTGCCCCTACCTTCCGAGTATAATTAATAATACTCTTAGAGATAAACCACACCTGATTAGATGTACTGACCGTTCCTGTATTGTAGACGAACCTCGCACTGACTGTATGCAGCTGCCCCAAATCAATACCGATTTGTTAATTACCCGCGAACTTCCGCAAGAGACTTAGACTTTGCACTTCGTGTAACCAGTTGCATACACCACGTACCAAAGGACAAAAACCTTAATGTTTTCGCTTTCATCCAAACGTACGTACACCTACAAAAGAGATTAAATGTCTTTCTATAGCCTTCTTAACAGATATATACTTTTCTAACCAAAACTCATAACACGTTAATAATTACCACATTAATGCACCTAATGGATTTACCAAAAAACATATGATCACGTTGCAATTAGGCTGGACAACCGGGTATTAACACAACAATTCTCCCCCTACAGTACAAGAGATAACGCCGAGAAAACAACCATTGGCCTACCGTAATTACCAGCTGCACACCCTATCTCACTACCACGTCACTGCACCGTGTACACCAATCAAAGGCGTCATTTGACTCCGGAGAGGGACCTCCACCCCTCCACTCTACCACCAGCAGGAATTTGTCTGCCCTTGCCCCCGTCTGCAACTTGGAAACAATCAGCCTTCGTCGCACTCACCGCGAATGAAACACGTCGACGTCTTTTTCGTTCACAGTCCTGTGAGGTCTTGATGGTAGAACCATCCAGATGGTATAAACCACGATGCAACTCCCCCTTCATGAGGACCACTGAACCCTTAGTCACCTCTAACACTCCCCCATGAGCTTTGTACCCATAACCTTGGAAGTCCAACTGACTAAGTGAGATTAGATTATTCCGCAACTTTGGAACGTATGCTACCTTGTCCAAAGTATGTACCACTCCACTGTCAGTTTTGATTTTCACCAGCCCAACACCCATGACATCAACCGTTGAGTTATTCGTCAAACTCAACTTCCTAGTCATACCTTCTTGGAGCTCATCAAAACAATCTCTACGGCAGCAAACGTGACTGACACTAGCAGAATCTAACACCCAATCTTCCGTGGTAGATGCATCGTACTCATCCGTGACCGCAAGTAAGTCACTAGGCGTGAAAGAGGAGTCACCATTCTCTTCACTCCTAACCAAGTTGGTGTCGCCCTTACCGTTACCCTTATTAGGACAATACTATCTAATATGTCCAAGGTCACGACACTTGTAACACTGCACCTCATGGCCAGAGGTGTTCCTAGACCGAGACCTGCCATGATTCGACCAAGCATCCTTGTTAGACGACCGACCTCTCCCACCACGAGCAACTGCAACCGTATCCGAGTCGTTGCTACGTATCCCAGCTTTGTCTTTCTTCCTCGCATCAAAAAACAATAAAGTTGTCTGCGCCTGATCCATCATAATGGTATCCTTCCCGTACAGAATAGTATCCACATAATTATCATATGCATCCGGGAGAGAATTGAGGAGTAACAATGCCTTATCTTCCTCCTCAAGTTTCACCTAGATCTTTTTCAACTCATTTAACAGTTCATTGAACACGTTCATGTATCCAATCAAATTTCCATCCTCGTCCATCCATAACTGATATAACCTTCGCTTCAACAACAACTTGTTGGTCAAACTCTTCGCCCTGTAGAGCTTCTCCAACTTATCCCATATCTCCGATGGAGAGTTCTCATCAACTATACAATTGATGACAGTATCCGAGATGCACAACCTAATGGTGCTAGCACATTTATCACACACATCTTGCCAGTCGACATCACTCATCGTTGTCGGCTTGCCCGTAGCTCCTTTGAAGGCTTTCGATAAAGCAAGATGTACCAAGAGATCCTTCATCCTTCTTTGCGAAAGGGTGAAACTACTTTTACCGTCAAATTTTGCCACAGTAAACTGAGACCCCATGTTTGACATCCTTGCCGATTAACCACAGGTATCTAGATTACAAACAAAATCTAGCTCTGGTGCCACTTGATGGGAAATATGACCAATCTCCCACTCGCCGGGGAAGCAAACCAATCGACGATAATAAACAAAAGTAGAAAATACGCAAGCTAACCTGATGAGACACAGATTTTAGGGACTAAACCCAGGGCAAAACCCTCCAACTTCGGAGGTAAAACCCACCAGCAAAACCGCTGAATTCCACTATATAAAATAGCACAAGTACTGTCTCGAATTACAACTCCAAATTCGAAACACGCTACAAATCAAGAACAAAGATAAACTACCCCTACCTTTCAAGTATAATTAATAATCACCAATTAATAATACTCGTAGAGATAAACCACACATGAATAGATGTACTGACCGTTCCTGTATTGTAGACGAACCTTAAACTGACCATATGCAGCTGCCCCAAATCAGTACCGATTTGTTAATTACCCGCGAACTTCCGCAAGAGACTTAGATTTTGCAATTCGTGTAACCAGTTGCATACACCACGTACCAAAGGACAATAGCCCTTAATGTTTTCGCTTTCATCCGAACGTACGTACATCTACCAAAGAGATTAAATCTCTTTTTATAGCCTTCTTAACCGACATATACTTTTCTAACCAAAACCCCCGTAACACATTAATAATTACCATATTAATGCACCTAATGGATTTACCAAAAAACATATGATCACGTTACAATTGGGCTGGACAATCAGGTATTAACCCAATAATATGGTGGTAGAGATACCCTCTCGAGGGGGTAAAAATGAGCTATTATTGATAATAACTAGTGAGTAGTGGAAATCTTGTCTGTTTGAATAAAATTTAGGCTTGCATGAAAAACCCTAGCCTCCTTCTCTCTCAAAAACCCTATCCTCTAAATCTAAATCTAGGGGCTACCAGCCATCAATTAGATGGTGATAAGCCCCAATTTTCTTATCATTCATCCTAATTAATTAAATATTACTAGTTATTATCAATAATAACTCTTTTCTACCTCCTCAAGAGGGTATCTCTACCACCATATAGGTGGGTTTATACTGAGATTCGCGAGATTTCTTCAAGGTTCTGATATTCATTAATCTTGTCATGGCGGTGCGTTGGATGCTGAATTCAGGATCAAATAGCATTAACTACGTCGGTTGCCTTTTCTTCTTCGAGTTACATAGATCTCCGATGCCGATGAAAGACGCAAAGATGTCGACGTGCAAGGGATCAAATTTGTTAATTAGGGAAGAATTATGTCAATTTTATTTATTTGATGATATTTGTATCTTCATAATTCTGGATGGAAGTGCCGTTTGGCGACAATATTAATGAATTTCCATTTTATTTCAAAAAAAAAAAAAAACTAGTGAGTAGTGATAACTAATTAATTAGAGTGAATAATAAGAAGATTGGGGCTTGCTTACCACCATCTAATTGATGGCTGGTAGCCCCTAAATTTAGACTTAGAAGCTAGGAGGAGGAGAAGAAGGGGAGAGAAGCAGGAAGAGGTTGTGTTGAGTAACTGCCTCGAGATTTTCAAACTTAAAAGGTGGTGTTTGTCAAAATCGTAAATTTAAAAGGTGGTCTTTGGCAAAAAAAAAAAAAAAAAAAAAAAAAAAAAAACCCGCTGAATTCCACTATATAAAATAGCACCAGTATAAGTTCCAGTGATGGCCACGGGCCGGGCGGGCCAGTGCTAGGGCCGGGCTCCACCGGGCTAGTGCTCGGAGAATCGAGCACTAGCACTAGCCCGCCAGTGCTTGATCGGCCTTTGACCCGGGCTAGTGCCGGGCGGGCCAGTGCTCAAGCACTGCTGGCTCGGCCGAAAAAAAAAAAAAAGGGCTTGGTCATAATTACCATAATTTTATCATTTTTTTATAAACTTATAATAATTAGGATGCCTACGTATCTCGAAAGAATCAAAGCCCACGTAGTTCTTCACTTACCTTACTTACCGTCGCTTGATTATTTGATCGGTTCATTCTTAGACGTTCTCATCGGCGGTTGATGCTCCCGATTCCGATGTAGTATCAATTGTCATGAATGGATCATCTTCTTCGTCATCGTCATCATCATCATCATACTTATTTCCTTGTCTTCTTTTTAATGCTTGATCCTAATCTTTTTTGCATACTCATACTTTCACGGATTCGGGAGCTAACCTTGATCGCTTTTCATCCAATACTCTTCTACCTGCACTAAAAGCGGACTCCGAAGCAACTGTCGAAGCTGGAACTACAAGAACATCCTTTGCAATTTGGGTTAAAATCGGATATTGGTGGCTATGTTTATGCCACCAATTAAGAATGCTAAAATCACTTTCATCGGTAGTATCATGGACAAGTGTTAAATAATCATTGACAAAAGATGTAGTATCATTTAAAGTCGTTTTTTGTTTTTTTAAAATAATATTATGATAAAAACTAAATCTACTTGGTTTAGATTTAGATGACATGGAAGAAGAACTAGCTTGTGCATTAGTACCACTACGTGTATCATACAAATCATGTAATTTAGTAAGAATAGAAACATATTTGTTCACATAATTATCTACATCATAGTCTTGTTGTAATGTTGAATAATAAAATTCTAACATGTTTTTCAATCCCGCGAATTTAACACCGGGATCAAGAATACATGCAATGCCATATATAATAGGAAATTCAGTAAAATAAGCCAACCATTTCTCACGCATTAAAGAAACAACTTGCTTTAAGCTATCGTAATTAGAAGAATCAACACTAGACATAGCAAAAACTATTTTAATGCATTGTAAAATCACCAAATGAACATTTGGTTCATATACTAGCGAAAAAACTTTTGTAGCATCATAATAAGATTTCAAAAGATCATAAAGAGGTTCGATAAGTTCCCAAGTAACATCATCGAGAAGTCGTGCATTTGGATCGGTAGAATGATGTTCATTATACAAAGTAGTAATAACTTGTTTATACCTGATTGCAGCACCTAGCATGGTGTAGGTAGAATTCCACCTTGTTGGTGTATCAAGACCAAATCTCTTTGCTGGCAATTGATGTTCCCTGCACAATTGTTTGTATCTACGCTTTTTTGTGCCCGTTGCTCTAAGCCACTTAATAACTTTTCTAATAGGGCTTAAAATAGAAGAAATACATACAAGCAATTCCTTCTTGAGCGGACAAATTAATAATATGTGCACAACATCTAACATGTAAAAACATACCATCTAATAATAAAGTTGGAATATTACTCTTGATATGACCAATACAATTAGTATTAGCCGAAGCATTATCAAATGAAATAGTAAACAACTTATCAGTCAATTTAAACTCATTACAAGTAGCATGAATACGAGAATATATGTTATAGCCGGTATGCGACTCTTCCATAACATCAAAAGCAATAATACGTTTTTGTAATTTATAATCATTATCAATCCAATGAGCGGTAATGCATATATAAGGCTCACCTTGTCTTGAACCCCATGTATCACTAGTTAGGCAAACACGTCCACTAAATGAACGAAAATATTCAATTAGCTCGCCTCTTGTTTTGTGATATTGTGTCATAGTATGACGCTAAAGAGTGTTCCTAGGCACCTTTCTATAAGCGGGTTGTAATGATAATCTATTAAACTCTTCATAATTAATACTTTCACCAAAACTAAACGGCAATTCATCAAGACAAACAAAATTAGCCATATTATCAATCATTCGATCTCTATTATAATAGAAAGGAATACCTCCACTGGGGGTCGGGGTCATATAACTTCCGATTTGTGATTGACCACCACCATGGCTTGATTCACCTTCAACTATTTTTTCGGGGTCGATTATGCCATGTACGCTTTGTAGGTGTCGAGCTTGAGTGCCGGTTCCGCTACCCGTTTTCCACTTCAATTCCACATTAACATGGTTGGCTTTGCAAATTCGACAAACAAGTTTGAAACATTTTACACCTTTTTGGTCATTTTCGGTGTACACTTTGTCAAAATGAGCCCAAACAAAACTTGCTTTGACACCACGTCGATTAATAATACCACCACCTTGTCCACCTACAATTAAAGAATAATGATATTAATTAAGTTGTAAATTTACATTAATTGAATAAATTAAAAAATTAAATGAATTGAATAAATATGCAACTTTATAAATTGAATTTTACCATCTTGTAAATCTACATCCGTTGTTGGACGAGAACGGGGTGGTGGCATGACCGATGATTCTTGTTGTGATGCATTACCTACACCTACAAATAAAATTATATCAATAAAAAGAAAAATTGACAAAATAAAACTAATAATTATAAAAATAAATTATAAACATTAATTTACCTTGATGAATATCACCTAGAAGTGATTCTTCATATTCTTTCAACACTCTTCTTTGATCGAGAGTTATATTATCCATTTCGGGTTAATATGATTTTTTGATAAGAATATTAAAATATCCAATACGAAATACAATAATTATCAATACTAATAATAATTTTCAAAATAACAATAATAAAAGTACTAAATATTGTATACTTACTTAATATAATACTTGCAGTATTTTTTTCTAACTAAAATTGAAAACTTAATTAATACTTAAAAATTGTAATAATTTTTTTTAAGTAAATTTAAAATTTGAATACTTGAGAGTTGTAGAATTGTAGTAATTGAAGAAGAAATATAGAATAGAGAGAGTGATTGTGTGGAAATTGAAGTTGGATTTATTGGGTATTTATAGAAAATTTAAGGGTAGGGATAAAATTAAAAAAAAAAAACAAAAAAAACAAAAAAAACTGCCAAACCAAAACGGCTAGTTTTTTAAACCCAAACTAGCCGTTTGCTAGGGGCGGGCCGTTACTTGACCAGGGCTGGCTTTGACCAGGGCTTGACCGGGGCTTTGACCAGGGCTTGACCAGGGCTTGACCAAGGCTTGACCAGGGCTTTGACCAGGGCTAGTGCTTGAAAACTCGAGCACTAGCCCTGGCACTACCAAACCCGGGCTTTGCAGTGCCTGGGCCGGGCCGTGCCTTGACCAGGGCTTGACCAGGGCCGGGCCAGGGCGGCCCGGGCTCCTAGTGCTCAATGGCCATCTCTAAGTATAACCAACCACTGTCTCGAATTACAACACCAAATTCGAAACACGCTACAAATCAAGAATAAAGATAAACTACCCTTACCTTTCAAGTATAATTAATAATCACCAATTAATAATACTCGTAGAGATAAACCACACATGAATAGATGTACTGACCGTTCCTATATTGTAGACGAACCTTAAACTGACTGTATGCAGCTGCCCCAAATCAGCACCGATTTGTAAATTACCCGCGAACTTCCGGAAGAGACTTAGATTTTGCACTTCGCGTAACCAGTTGCATACACCACGTACCAAAGGACAATAGCCCTTAATATTTTCGCTTTCATCCGAACGTACGTACACCTACCAAAGAGATTAAATATCTTTTTATAGCCTTCTTAACCGACATATACTTTTCTAACCAAAACCCCCATAACACATTAATAATTACCATATTAATGCACCTAATGGATTTACCAAAAAACATATGATCACGTTGCAATTGGGCTGGACAATCGGGTATTAACCCAATAATATGGTGGTAGAGATACCCTCTCGAGGGGGTAAAAACTGGTTATTATTGATAATAACTAGTGAGTAGTGATAACTAGTTAATTAGAGTGAATAATAACAAGATTGGGGCTTGCTTACCACCATCTAATTGATGGTTGGTAGCCCCTAGATTTAGATTTAGAAGCTAGGAGGAAGAGAAGAAGGGGAGAGACGCTGGAAGAGGTTGTGCTGAGTAAGACCCTGTTTGATAGGACTTATTCTCAGATGAATTCAGATCAGTTCAGAATCATTCAAATCAGATCAGAGTCATTCAAATCAGATCAGATCAGATCAGAGTCATTCAGATCAGATCAGATCAGATCAGAAATGCTCAAATAACTATCTATGTATTTGGTCCATAATTGATACTAATTCGTTGAAATTCAATAAAATTTTTAATCAATTCAGATCAGATCAGAAACATTCAGATCAGATCAGATCAGATCAAAATCATTCAGATCAAATCAGTTCAGTTCAGAAAGATGCAGTTCTATCAAACAGGGCTTAGGTGCTTCGAGATTTTTAAACTTAAAATGTGGTGGTTGTCAAAATCGTAAATTTAAAAGGTGGTCTTTGGTAAAAAAAAAAAAAAATTTAGCTTTGGGTTCTAGTTTTCCATCTCCATCGACTTTATTGGGTCGAAGAGTCCGAAAATACCAGTGAAGTCATTTCCCGCTCCGACCTTGAATGGCGACTCCGAAAACAAACCCGACAGTCGCACACTATGACTCGGGCGAGTGGGAACTCGTCCACGACGATGGCTTCGTCTACAAGCGCAAGAAACGCCGCCTGGACCCCACCGCATTGGTTCGTGCTCCGGATCCGGTGCCGGACCCAGCTGTTGAATTGAAGGAGAGAAGAAATAGAAAACGCAAGGCTTTGCTTCAACTTAAGATCAAGTACCAGAAAGAAATTGGTCTCTGGGAGCATCTGTCCAACACCTTCAAGGCTATGGAAGCTCGAAATCCGACAGATTGGGCGGAGAGAGAACGAGCGAAGAAGCAAGAAATGTCCGTGCATGGGTCGGATTCTGCTGTTTCTCAATCTGGGTCGTTGCTGTCTGAAGTTTTTTTACAGGTAATTTTTTGGGTTTTTCTTCGTTGTTCTAAATTTGATCTTTTTAGGTCTTTTTATTTATTTTTTATTTTTATTTTGTGATTGTGAAATATTGCAACTTGGTAATTGTGTTGAGATGGGCAGTGTGTTCATGTGATTCTTGACTTTATCAACAAGTCTGTACATAATTAGCAGATGTAGGATAATTCAGAGATAGCATAGGGCAAATTTTTCTGAAGAATATAAGTTGGAAAAATGAAATAATAGTCTAATGAAGTAAAGCCAGTCCAGTTCTATTCAGTTGAATTGGGAGAATTTCGGCCTGAGAGAATAATACCTAAGTGGTTTAGTCAGGGTTGCTTTAGCCAATGCGAAAAGAACTTGCTACAGGCAATCGGCCTTTGCGGAAATCAGGGTTGAGTTGAGTTGTGTATAATGAATATCAGAAGATGCAATTTGTAAAAATAAGTCGGTAAATTGCTAAATTTTGGATTGAACTCGATCCTTTGTAGCAGCTACGAGTAGTTGTCATCTTCATGTCTTCTTTTATAGCACCCTTCTGCTTTAGCTGATATTTTGAGATAACAAGCGCGCTTACCCATTTTCAAGTTGAAGTTCGATGAAGGGAGTATCTCGATCATTGTTTGCTACTTTCCTTCTCCATGTATGTCATTGAGCGCCTCTATTTTCACACGCAATGCTCAATAGATCTGTTTTTAGTGGCTGAACCAATTAGCTAACAATAGACCCAATATATCTTGTGTGTGGCTATGTCGTGAATCTCTCTTTACTGCTACCACCAGCAGAATACAATCGTTCGCTTAGGCTCCTGTATTCAGAGTTACAACTGATAGTAAAGTGGAGATTATGATGATAGAATCTCAAGTTCCCTTGAATCTGCTTTCTTATTCTCAGATTTCACTAATTTTCAGCAAATTTTGAACATAAACTATATGAATATTATTGAAAGATGGTTTTGATAAATCGGGACTTCATGCACTAAGCTTGTAGCTTAGTGGTGCCTTAAAGTATCATTCTAGTTTGTATATTCTGATTACTTTATGACCTGATCATCCTAGTTACAGTAACACTCACTGTTATTGCATTACTGATTGATCTTAAACCATCCTCTGCTACGCCAAACATGGTAACTGTTTTGATGCAGACCAAATCTAGTGTTTCATCCATAGTATCCACTAGACGTCAAGCACTTTGGAAGTCTACTTCCTCATGAAAACAAGCTTTAACAAAAGCACCGACCCTGACACTTCCACGATATTTAATTTTCCAAACAATACAAATGATATCATGCCTAACATCTTTGAGAGTTCTTTCATTCCGTTCAAACCAGATCATATGAATGGTAGCATCTAGCAACTGTTCATATTCTTCTGCTTAGTAACAAACCCCTGCATTTTTCTGTGTGAATTCTAGTGTTTTTTTTTTCTTCCCTTGATTGTCAAAAAATTTGATCCCCAAAGAAGAGATGGGAATGAGTCTTACAGGATCTTTCACATCAGCAACATCTATTAACCAGCAAAAACCCTTGCTTGCAGTTTCGTACAAAAGCATGCTTGAGCAGATTGATTGAATCCTAGAGTGTTTTGCTTTCTTTGCGTCTTCTGGCCTTGTGTCTATAGAAATCACATGCTTTCTTCACACTAAATTTCGGACCTTTGAACCAAAATTAACTTACTCAAAAAAAGAAGATTTGGCAAAGATTTTAACCCTTACCTTTAGGACACCCTTTTAAGTTTTAGAATCATGCTGTTTAGCTTTAGCTAACCCATATGGCCTGAATACCCTAGCAATACTTTCTAGTCTATGAGCTACAGACGTTTCCCAGACCATTTAGAGAGGAGTGCCTTATTACAGGCCAGAATAACTCTTGTATTAAAGCCTCCCTCTCTCCACGGAACACATGAGCTCTTCCAGTTCATAAAGATCCTCTTCCTTTTAGCAGTGGAATACTCCATAGAAAGTTCTTGCGTAACTTTTTCAACTGCTTAAGAATGCCCTGGGAACAACAGATTTGAGCTCCAATAATTTTCCAAACCAAAAGTGACAGAGTTAATGAGCCCGAATATCCTCTACCCCAAATATATATTATCTGTTGTAAACTTTATGTGGTATGTGTTTTGGTTGGTGACACCTTCCATTATTATATACTCCGTATAGTATAGAAATTAGAAGTGGCATTTGCCTCAGCTTTTTTTCTCGCTTATTACGGCTTCCAGGATTTATCCATGTTGGAATAGGCTTCTCAAACGAAAACTTAAAAGGCTTGGAATTTTGTGTTACACATCGGCTGTTGGTCTTGGCTCATGTAGCATATCCACACATGGGTTTGGGTTGTTTGTAAGTCAGCATCTGCTGGACTCTCAACTACTTGTATAGGCATAAGGCTCATACCAATATGTGTTTATTGCATAGCAGTACTCTAATGCCTTTCTTAAGGGCCCCCCACCTCAAGTTACCCTTGCAATGACAAAGAGACCATATCCAGTTGACTCTTAATCATAATGCCAATTTGCCCCTCTCTTTGCTTGCACAGTTGATTTACTGCATTATTGGATCAGGGTCGTGGTGTGATACGACATGCGTCATAACTTCATTATTCAGTAATTAGTTGTAATTTGCTAATCATAGGTGTAGCAACTCCGGTTGCCAATGCTGCATCTGAATTGTCTGTTGAAATATCTACTTTTCAGGTAGAAGCACAGGAAGCAATAATTCGGGACTTCTCACAGCTTTGCGATGTAGCAGAATCCCTGTGCAGTGCCCATGAGGAGAAGACTAAACAACTTTTTGTTGATCTACCTATCTGGAAATCACCGTGCGAACTTATGTCATCTCTGTGTGAAGATTAAGCAGAACTTGACTGGTGTTGATTGTTATTTTGTGGGTTTCACTGGTAGACATTCCATAGATTTGGTTACTTTTGCAGTCATGAGGTCGTTGATGGAGTCACTGGCTCAAGGATGTATAGGTCTAATGAGATGTATGTGTATAAAGATGTATCTGGATTTTGGAAGAAGAAAACATATCCTCTTTTGTGAGTGAATATTTGTGTATGCTCTTATCTTGTTGCTTATTGCATTGTTCGTTCTTGATCATCCAGATATTTGGTTAGCTATATTGATGAGCAAAAGTTCATTGAAACAATTGAGATGGGTGATATTGTAATCATCTTTGCCTATGTTAAAGAACCATCAACGACAATCGTAGATTGTCTCCAATGCACGACAATTCTGCCTACTTGCTTCCTCTTATGAATAAGAAAGAAAAGAACAAATGCAATGTGCTAGAATGTATTAGATTTTAGAGTTGTCCCAATCCCACGACAATGCCATTAGTTGGAAGATGAACTTTTGAGATCAATGTCATTCAAGAAGGGTGGAACAACTTGAACAGGTTGAATGATAAAACCAGCCTTCCTGCAAGCATCCTCGAGAAGTTCTACTTGTGCGGATCCATCAGGGCAGTATGCAACCACAGCTCCTCCACTGCCAGTGAATTTTGACGCAGCACCTACATCCCGGGCTATTTGCACCATCTTTATATTCAGAGCCCCAAGAGCATCATCTCCAAACATTTTCCTGCAAAAGGTGCAGAAACCAGTATTACAAAATATTTGCTACATGGTTATATACTCATCTTTCTCTTCAACATTTCTCGCTTCTCCATTAAATATAGTTAAAATTCATGGTCTGCCACATTTATACCAACAGTTCATCCCTGCAGTTTGCAAGGCATAAAATGAACTGAAATAGCTTGACTTAAACCATGGCTGATACAGCCCTTTCTTTTTTAATGAACGTTTATGAAAAACACCACAGTTTACAAACTAATTTCATTCAGACCTGAAAACTGATCATAGATTCATATCTTATCGACTACTCCCTCCGTCCCAGCTCAAACGCCCCGTGGGGTTTTTGTAGTGGAATAAGAAAAATTGATATAGTAAGTTGAGTGGGGTAATATTAGGAAAAAGAATGGGAGATGATGTGAGGATTAATAAAAGTAGGAGAGATAATGTGAGAGATGATGTAATAATTTAATAAAAGTAGGAGAGAGAAATATGTCCCAAAATAGATGGGGCGTTTGAGGTGGGACGTCCCAAAATGGAATATGGGGCGTTTGAGCTGGGACGGAGGGAGTAAGTCCTTAACCGCAACCCAACATCCAAAACTAGGTCAGACTTATATAAAGTTGTAATTGCCTGACCTGACAACATTGTCCAGAATTAAAAAAAAAAAAAAAAAAAGAAGAAAACTGATCGATACAATGTTCAAAAAATAAGCAAAGCAAACAGCTCAATCACACCGCCTATGAGCAACCCAAGTAACCAACTACAAGTAACTTAATTCAAACCCAAAACCAATTGTCTGTTTGCCATGGGTGGTTTTATCCTACCAAACTGTTTTCTTAAGCGTGGTTAACAACTTTTGCTGTAACCAAATGCATGGTATGGATGTCTACACATCTTAGTTTAAGGAGGCGCGAGGCGCACCGAGGCGCTGGGGAGCTGTTGCGATGAGGCGCAAGGCGTGAGGCGAAGGCGCACGCCTCATGCACACAAGGCGCACTCATTTAGCAAACAAAATTCTATTAATCAAAACCATATTTTGCAGAAAATAACCCTTTTTTTGGTATTTAAAGAGGGCCAATGGGTAAAGAAGTACAAACAAGGGATTAAGGGGCAAAGGGAAGAGTAGAAATAAGGTTACAAGAGAAAGAAAATTCGAAATTGCACAGTTGTGCGCCTCAGTGCGCCTCAGAGCCTGCGCCTCAGTGCACCTCAGTGCGCCTCGGGTGCGCCTCATGCACACTTGTGTGCCTCAAGCTTCTGAGGCGATCTAGCCTGCGCCTCAGTGCGCCGTGCGCCTAGGCGCGCCTCAGGCGCGCTTTTTTAAACTAAGCTACACATACGTCCATAACTGACAGTCGCACAAAACAAAATTACAACATACTAGATTTAATACTCTTATTTCGTTAGCTTATCCAGTATCCATCAGCACCATAACTGAAAAGTTCCTGGACTAAGTTTAGACAGTTAACTATCAGGTAGACGCGTAGATTAAAAATAAGGAGTAATTCTAGTGGTCTACCTGCGAAGGTCAAAATTGTGATTCATCAGTGATGCCAATTTTGTGTAGTTCTTGTCAAGTAATGCCTGTCTTCCCTCAACTGCTATATTAGCAACTTCAGTCATAGTCGATCTTATAAATTCTTCACCGTTGAGCCAACGTTGCCTAACAGTACTATGTACCTGTAAAATGCAGTGTTAAGGTTATCCTATAAGAGACAGTTACTAAACATAATTCATTTCACTAGTGAGCTGAATACACAATATTAACAAAACAAGGGCAGTGCGGCCTGTGCCTTGTATTTTGCTAATCAGATCTCCAAGTCCCCACATGGGAACATGGTAGAAGGTATATCCGTGCTATTTAGGCTTTGGGTCAGTTCAGACCATTAAAAATCCCAAAACCTTAAATCATCAGCCATCCTACCGCAGGACAATCTTACCCTCATTCTAGCCAAAATTCCCATTATTTAGGAATGGCACTATACACCCTCAAAGTTAGGCCTTACTACCTTGGTCTCAAATAATGTACTTCCTAAAATCAAGAAATCAGGTTTCTGTCTTTAAACTATCTTCATCGCGTCCTCTCTTTCTCTTTGATATTTAAAGTTCTCATTACTAAGACTTCGTGAATATAACAAAAAAGTTCTCTATTCAAATTCCATGTGAAGCACAGTTTCTGAGATCTTTTGTCATATGCTTGTAACATGGAGTGTGGGGGGGGGGGGGGGGACAATGTGGAGGAATAGCTTCAGCTAACCTTGCCAGAGTCACTTGGATTTTCAGCATATATGAGGTAGAGAGGAGGAAGCAGACTCATATCCATTGGTGTATAGATTCCATAACCCAACGTGTCCATGTGAATTTTGCTAAAATCCTAGACAAGAAGAGTTATATTTAGAGAAAAACAGATATATTATCAACGGCTCCAGTTAATAAAGTATAAAGAGTCATCATCTCATACCATGAAAACTACACCTCCGTAAACCTGCGCCACACGATCTTGGAGACCAGCAACAATCCCAAGTTCCTTCTCAGCATCTAAGATAAGATTAGGTCTCTCTTCCACCTTAACTAAGTGTCTGACATTATAGAAGTCAAGCATACAGTTAAGGGCAGCACACACGATTGCACTTGAACCTGAAAGTCCTGTCTGAAAAGTGCAAATTACATTTCAGCCGCGTGCTGCAGCAGATAAAAAATTTCATGCATCAACTCAAAAACATACTCCCTCCATTCCCAAAAGAATGACATTTCATTTTCACTTTTTTTTTTTTTCCAAAATCAATTTATTGTTTAGTAGGATTTAAGAGTAGCATCCCCAAATTACCCTGGATTCAAAACATTAATGATCACAATAATGAACTAGAAAGGATCAAATGAGCGGGACACGTGCATGATGCATCTTAATAATGAAAGAGCGTTTTAGGTATTTCAAGACATTTTCATCAGAATGGAGCCCCAACAGAAGCAATCAATCTTTCTGGGGAAGAGGGTCTACATCAATGATGAACAAAGAGATCATATGCTGTTTGGTAATGTAATCAACTTATACATGGACAAAGTAACAACTGGCCGCAATTTCCATCTTACAAATCAGCACATTTATGGTGATAATCACTTATTGAAACAATGAGTGTGCTTGGATTTGTATGTTACTCACAATTATGATAATCCTAGAGGATATGTGTGCCTTGGTTCAAAAACATTTAAAAAACAAGTTTGAAAGAATGATTGAATCCTACAACATTCGTTTTGTTTCATGCACGGTAATGAATATATGGAATACAGGAATAGTATAAAAAGTTGGATATACTTTTAAAAATGCCTCACAGAGATGTTTTTCGATGACAAAGTACCAATAATTTCACCTGGCGAGGAATATTTGTGTCATAGGAAAGGGTAAAATTTCCTCCATGAAGAGCAATGTTGTTCTTTTCGCAATATTTAAGAAAGACCTTACAAATGGCCATTAACAAACGAACACCTCCATAGTAACCCTCACTCGCTAGACGATTCACCTGCAAACAAAAGTACACAATCCTATTACAGCATAGGCATATTTTTTTCAAATATTTTCACCAAGGGAAAAAGCAACACCATAACAAAAGTGGGGAAACGGCAGTGTAAGACAAATGCAAGACATATGCAGTGACGAACATTCACATGAAAGGGTCCAAACATGATTTTAGCGACAGCGACTAGCACAATACTGGTAGTACCTATGTAAGTTCAATGATCTGAACTCCAGCTCTTCAGAAGTAGACAAAGAACAGGCTTCTAATATCAGCATCTATAATACGCACCATTTTAGCCAAGTAATGTGTCTTTCCTAGCTTCTCTAAAGTGTGTAGAAATTTGCAGTTTTTTTTTTTTTTTCTTTCCCAAATCTCCCTCTAGAAAAGCTAAAAAGGGGGCAAAGTGGAAGGACCAAAACTGAATTCAACAGGTATAGAATCACATTATTATGTCTTGAAAATAGACACCAGTTGAAAGTGATGAATCTATCAGGGAATCGAATAATTAACAAGTAAATGACCACAAAACACACGCGAGACGAGCATCAATCCAAATCAACCATACTAATAACGATACTCAGCGCATCACAAAGATTCCTGCATGTCAGAAGCACTATCACTTCCTTTAAAAAAAAAAAAAAAATATATATATATATATATATATATATATATATATATATATATATATATATATATATCTCTGATGATCATTTCTTCATAATCACAAGAACATCTACCAGAACAAATGCACTTCGGCACTAATTACAGGAGACAATTCGGTTCACAACATAATAATTCCTCCAAATTACTAGTAAAGAAATTAAATAACGGAAACGATAATTCCCTTCCTTTCTCTTACGTAGAATAATGAGGAGCCAAATGCAAGAGACAATAATAAAAAAGGCGCAGAGAGAATTGGCATACCAGATGGTGAAGAGAATCAAATTCGACAAGATCGTGAAAAGGGTGAGGTTTGATGATGAGATGATCGGAAGGCTCCAATCTAACGGACGACCAGAAGTTGGCGATGCTAATTGCGATAGTGTTGCCGAAGTATACATCGCTTGGGTTGCCCAGAAGCCCGATTCTTGCGTATGCCTTGTGTTCGATCACATCCGCCATTCTTTTTGTTGCTGTTGTTGGGCTTTGCTCTGTAATGGGTATGTTAATGGCGGATCCAAATCTGCTTTATTACTGTACTCAGTATTGTTGGCAAGGCTGTGTTTTTCTGTTATGGAAAGAAAACGACTGATGATGATGATGATGATGTTGTTCTTGTTGTACAACTAATGAGGTTATATTTTTTTTTTTTTTTTTTAAGGAATGATAGGTTATCACTGAAAGATAGCCAAACACATTTACAACAAGGTAGATTCAATATATTACAACAGATTTTGCAGTAAAAAAATAAACATGTCAAATACGTCTCCTTGTACATGGATTTGAATCCAACGTAACTTATAGATGTCGTCACATCTTTTGGGGCGAAGAAAAGCAATTCGAGATGTGCTATAACTGTCTTGATGTAGAACTTGCCGGAGAATTGAAGATCATAAAAGCTTTAATGCGTCATTCCCAGTGATAGATCTGAAAAACCGATCTCAAATCGGAACTCTGGAACTAACAACCAAAAGAAGAAACATTTCACAAAATGAGAAACAAGCACTCCTATAAAAGAGAAGAAATACCACTCTCACACTAAGAGAGGAAATTATTTATACTACAGACCTAGAGATTACCAAGCATAAAAACATAAAAACCGGAATAAATTAGGCCGGGAATGACCAAAAATTCAGCCTGAAAACGAAGGCTTCTCTTTGGAGTTTTGTATGGGGTTTTCTGGGGGTAGAGAGAGGAAGAGAGTGATGTTAGCGTTCTTACTGTTATGCTAAAGGCCCTGTTTGATAAACTGAATCGATAAATGTCGCCTATAATACAACATAAAATCCCTAAAATGCCCTTACTCACTTCAGTCTCTCTCCTCACCCCACGCGTCATTTTCTCTCCCTCCTCAGACTCCTCACCATAGCTTCATTACGTTCACTCTCGTCCTCACTCAAACCTAGATCTTCTCTCTCCTCATCCCCGAAGCGGAAATCGCGTTGTCGTCGACATTCACATCTCCTGAAGAAATTTTTGTTGTTGACACCATTTGAAGTCGCTCACTAAAACACCAGAAACTGCGATTACCCGAGCTAATGATAATGCCAAGTCCGATTAATTGATCATAACGATATTGTGGAAATGCCGCGCAGACCCATATATATAGAAAGAGAAAGAGAATTACCTTGATACTAAGCGATCCTGAAATCTTCCTGGAAATAGGAAGATCTAGGATAGGCGGCCAACCTCCTAGAAAAAGCGATGTACATAGACCAGGTGAGTAAGGATGCAGCTCCGTGGACCGCTCGTCGGGTCTGAGAGGTGGTGGTCTCACACCCTTCTCAAAGGAACCGTAGAGACACTCTCGTGTCATACGACTCGGTCCCGGAATCGCCCACTTCTTTCCTTTGACCAAGAAGTTCTCGAACCAAAATGCCTGGCTCAATCATCTCTATTCCTTAAGCAGGCACCGCACATACTGGTATATTCCACCACTTTGTAGCCTAAATTAACTGCTCTCAAGGAATGGAACTGTCGGTACCAAAATTTCTACACTCTTATGAAGACTCCTACTCAAAATGAATTTCATCCCGACATGATCCATATCTCTAGCTCTAGCTCTATTCCCTGATGTCTTTCTTTTGCCAACTTAAAAGGGGACCGCAGGAAAGTCAAATTTCTTTAAACTCACTTCCTTACTTCATTGCCTAAGGTAGTTTACTTGCTTACTTCTCATCCTTCTAAAACACCCAACTCCATTCCAAAATCAAGTAACTAGTTCGGTTCACAACCAAAGTACAAATACAAATCTACTACACCAAAAGTTGTACTTCATGTACAAAAAGGGAGAGAAAAGGAGAGATTTTACTTACGTGTCAATGATGCTAGTCAAATCATTAGGGATTTCCAGTTCTTCACTTGGATGTGGATCGAAATAATAGATGACATTAGCATGAGGATCAATAACACCCAAGACCCAGTGATGCCTATTTTGGATTATTATAAGAGACTATTTAGGTGCATAAATTTAATAAATACTCCTTTAGTAATTTAAGCATCATGTGTTAACTCACCCAGCATTATACGGTGCAAAAAAAACCTTCCCCTTTGATGCTCCATCTAGTAATGCTTTCAAAATATAACTTGATCTTGCAACTTTATTCTCTTGAACTTGTAGCTGGTTCTCGTTAACCACTACTAAAGATATTCATGATGGGCACAAAAATCCATAAAACGATCTAATCCCATTCACGGCGCATCGAAGTGATAACATCCTGTTATAAAGTTTCACTAATTAGTGTTGAAAACAATTTAGACACCGCATATTCTAATATGCATATTTCGTAGTAATATAAAATCGTAAATCACCGTGTGGGCGCGACACGTAATCCTCCACCTTACATGCCACATAGCTGACAGGCAAACGTGCATGTCACACAAGAAATTCCACCTCATCACCTAAGCGCACAGTCAAATCCGCAAAAATGAGTCTATGAAGGCTCGAACCTGTGACCTCAATGTTGCATTTTAACACTTCAACCACTATGCCAATTAATGTTTGTTGATTTTTTTTATTAACATAATTATATATAAAGGCCTTTAATGTTGTGATTATGAATATATACATGAAATGAAATATCAAAATAATATACGGTGGAGAGTAAAACATGAGAATCGGTATTATGCAGACGACAAGGGACCAATGATATTGATCACTAATATGTACTACTCTATCTATTTTTGTAATTTAGAGGTGATTGATATAAATCGTGGTATATGATATTGTTAATAATCGTGGTGAGAATAAGTATTGAAATAACAAAAAAAGTGGAGAAATAAATACAACAATTAGTATTATGCGGTTTGGCGAAAATTGAAGAATTTGCTGACTAATATTGTAATATCTCTATTTCACTAATTTACGCATAAGATCAAACATGCTAATCAACAAAGACCGTGCGTAGCACGGTGTAAAGACTAGTTATAAATATACGCAGATACATGGCAAGCTCCTATCTTCTCCTTACCGAGTAATTGAATAAACTCTTCATGGCCAAAAAAGAGTTGTTGATGATCATGAAAGACGGTCTTATTTAGAGGTACACTATATAATCTGCTCATCTGTTCTCATCTTTGAGACATACATCAATACCACCGTCAGCTCACTAGGAAGCGACTCAATGTCCACACGTTTAAGATCTGACTCTGCCTTAGACACATGTTTGGTCATGACTGCCTTCTTACCATGTTGTTGGCCATTAAATTTAGAAGATTTAGTGTGAATTTCCTATTCACAAATAAGAAGTAATAAGAGACGGAAAAAAAAGAGATCATGTCAGAATGTTGATACAATAGAACAGTGTCAGAATTAATCACATATATATTGAGTTGTATACTATGTACATGATGGAGGCCTATTCTACATCCCTTTATTCATTAGTCATACCTCATGGACATACACTGGTCAGAAGCAAATTAAAAAAACTACAACATATGAAGAAAAAGTCAAACCTCTTCAATAGCAATCAAATGAGTTGGCCATGCAACATGAGCGCCAATGGCTTGACCAACTATTTCACCTTCATCATCTAGTAGGGGTATTGGCAAAAGTGCTTCCTTTTCAACTGCATACTTAATGTCTACTCGAGCATGGTGAGGTGGTAGTGGTGATCCATGTATAATTTGGGTAACATTAGGCTCATTAATAACCAAACCAGTAGCGATGACACCACGAGTAGGTTCCAACAATAATAATTTGCACGGGGTAATGCCCTACATACATAAGTGTGAAAATAGAATAATAACCTCGAGGGAATAAGTAACTTAACAGGAAACAAAAACATCATATTGATTTGAAGTAAGTGACAATTTTCTGATATTACCTCTGGGAGGACCACGTCGTTGCCAACCATATCGTTGCTTATCATGTCATTGCTAACCATATTGTTGCTTACCATGTCTTCTACTTCTCTCAGTTTTTTATGCTGAGTTTGTGCTTTCAATTTTCTGTTCTCTTCTAACACTCTGTTTAACTTAGTTTCAAAGGAGCTCATTCTTAAATTTATTTTGTTGATCTCATTTTGAGCCTCTTTTCCAGTAGGCATTTTCCCAAAGTATTTAGTTATGGTAACGCCTTGTCCCACGCCCCTTACACGACCACCATGCTCTTCCTTTTGTAGGCTTGAAAGAGTATATCTTCACCATCATATTCACACAAATTCCCTTGAGTAGATTGTTGTGAGAGAGTATCCTGTAACACAAACATAGTTACTTAAAAGAGGAGTGTGAAAATGTTTCAAATGGGATCATATGTGAGTGAAACTAGAGTAAATCAAATTCTGCTAGTCACATCAAGAAACCAACCAGCAAGTTTCAAAAAAAAAAAAAAAAAATGAGATCGCCATAATACTCACAATTGTATTCGCAACTTCTATTGCTTTCTCATTCACTATGTTCCCAGTTTTGTCGGCTCTCAATTCTTTCCATATCATTGCTCGTGATACTTCAGTTGTTGACTTATCACGTGGAGCCAACCTTGACAACTAAAGAAAATAATATTAAAAATTTTCAATCATTTTTCTAGTAGAGCGAAGACCAACTCACTATCAAATCTGAAGCATTAAATCCATACCATATCTTGCTCAAGTCGGACACATCCTCTACGTGAACGCTTTTGGGGATATAAGTTTTTCTTTGCATAAGCTCGATTATCATCACTTTTTTTCTATCATATGTAGCGTCGATAGGTTTACATATCATAATTTCAAATTGAAACAAAAACAAGCTTATAACATGCTTTACCTTAAAGTTTGGATCCAGCAGCGTCTTAACAAAAATTTTCCACTCAGTTTTATCTATATATGACAGTGGCGGGTTTTGAAGCTCACTTTCATCTTTACCTTATACAAACTTCGTTAAAGAACATTTGAAGTTTCGCAACATAAGCCCAGCTTGAGCAATGAGCCACTGTTTCTTTTCTAGGGGTAGGTCAAAGGCCACCTACAAACGAATCAAAATCAGTAGTACATATTCCTCGAGTCAGAGTTGACTATTATATAACAGTGGGCTTGTTACCTAAAGAATTAAGTAAAAACAAGCATACATGAAATCAAAGGATTGTGAAATAATATAGTATTTACCGCTACATCTTGCCAAATAGTATTTTTTATGGCTTCTGGAACCTTAGGCCATGATTCTGAATCAATTGGAGCCGTGGTACGAGTGGTAGACATGAATACATGAATATATATAAGAGAGTTTTAGATTTATAGTCACTCCCTATAACTACGACTCCTACGTTCACCTCCGCTGAAATTCAATAATGTCTTGGCTTGCCGGGTAGTTATTTCCTTTCTACTCGCTTTTGTAAATATTGTTTAGTATTAAAAAAAAACTCGAATCCCCCTTCACTTTCTAGGATCTCCCTTTCAATGTCTAGGGGTGTCGTACACGACATCTTAACAGAGTCCTTGTGTTCATTTGAGCGAAACCCCCCACTTGAACAGTGCTGCAGAAAATCAGCAAGTGACAGAAGCACATTGATCCAATAATCTACACCTTTTATTAACAGCTTACACCTATGATAGATGAGACAAAACACCACAATAATTACAATGTCAAAATTGCATAATTAAACAACACGTTTTAGTTCCTACTATACAATCAAAGTTATATCAGAGAACTCTCTTTCCTATTTTATTCAATACCAAAATTGACAACGAACATGGAAAGGCAATAGACAATGCAATGAATTAGAGGGAGCACGAAAACATTGCTAATTAACAAAACTTCAATCTACACATGAGGCCAGAAACGAAACTGATATTAGAACTCTCGACCACAATTAGAAAATAGAATAATACATATGTTCATTCACCTCAGCATCCGTCCTTCATTGTAAATGAAATATAAGAAATGAGCAGAAGAAGTTGCAACCATCTGTCTCTAAGGTTGTCGTCCAAGCTATACTCTGAAGCTAATAGTTGAGGCGATAATAGATACAAACAAAGATGATGGGCCAAGTGACCAGTACCTCCAAAAAATCAACAAATTGTGCATTAGGCGAAATTTCATGGGACAACTGTTCTTTAAAACCAAATATGGCCCCTTAATCACTGAAGTTTGTATGTGTATTCCTATACACCTTAGCAAATTAGCTGGCATCAAATAAGGTAATAGATTTGTAGCTAGAACTAAAACAATTAACTACTAAAATCTATGCAAAACAACAATAATGGTCACTCACAGGTGATCAAAGTCTACGCCATTAGAAACTCTTGTAAACTTTAGAAGGAACAGAAAATATTGATTTCAGTGCACATATGAGATTAAAGATTGCAAGTGGAAAAGTACTCCATTACAAAATTTGTAAAAATAAACTAAAATAAAAGGTTTTGCTAATAAATTCCTAAACTATTTGTCCCTATGAGCAACACCTTAGATGATATTCCAAAATACACTCTAGTACCACTTACATATAATTACACATACTCGTAACAGAGTGAATGCAATAGGCAGTTGGTTTTCTACCTTTTCTTAGATTTGCCGAAGTTTTGTAGTTAAAAATTCTTTAGCAAGTTTCACCAATTTCAAACCCTTCCTTCATAATGTCATTTTTTTTAAACCTTCATTAAATCATATTGTCGAACCATATACTTCCCCCTATATATAGGCGTGGACTATGTTGAGTTTCGAGTGCTCCGTATGTGCTACCTATGTTAGACACGCCTCTAATACCTAATGAGGAAATGTATCTCAAAGATACATATATATTGGCATCTAACAGGTAATAAATTGACTCCTTGTAATAATAATGTTTCTAGTTCTATTGAACCATAGACTAAAACAATGAAACTTTGTGGTTATTCTAAATTTCTAGGGAGTTCTAGCAAAATCTCTCGTTGGATTCATCTACCTTAAATTTAGATCACATCTATGAACGGTGTACGATTTCCAGCTTAAGTTTGAAAATATGCTACCATATTTGTAAGAGTGGTTCTCAAAGTGTGAAATGATACATTTTTACAGTATGAGAGCCGAAATTCGAGTAAAGTTCGGAATGAGTTACACAAAGTGTTTCCTTTTCTAAAAAAAGTAGGAAAGCAACACTGAGGTAGTACAACTTAGCTTGAAGGGAATACACTACCTTATTAGTCACAGACTATCCTCATAAGTGCAATGTCGAATTTTAGATCGATAGGTTCCAAAACGTAGAGAGATGCATGACCCCGTCGGATGTCCTTCCCAATTTGCAGAATTTGCAGCATTTCTAGATGCGATTCAGATAGACCACGCTGAAACTCTCCATTAGCAATTTTGAATCACCTCCTAAGTTGTGAAGACTTTAAAAGCAAGTGAAAATACTCAGAAATGTCATCTTATTCAAGGCATTGAGGTTCTCAAATCATTCGATAAGAAAGCACTTCCACTGTACAGTGTAGTAGTGTACATTACTACGCTTAAATTAAAAGAGTACACCTCAACATCGGAGCTAAAACTTAACATCAATCATCCTACCAAAATGTTAGCCTAGTTCACTAAATAGGCTCCCGTTATAATTACCAGTACAATTCACAGTTTTTTAGCCTATCCACCTCAGCGGTGACATCAGCGCCACGTCAAATCTGATGTCATCATTTAGTATTTTCGGCAACAAAATCACTCCAAATAAATGCTAATTACCTTAAATAAATATTATATTCCAAATATAATACTGTGAAATCTTTTATAAAAATAGTAAACAATCGAAAATTCCGTCATGATATTTAGACGAATTTTTAAAAACGGAATGAATCATATATTTTAGCGTAAATACCTTTAATTAAAATCAATCAGAGCCGAAAAATCTTGACTGGTAAAATATTATCCCTATTATAACAGCAATATAAACTGATATCAATCAAAAAAAGGAAACAAATCTAATGCAATCAAATCACGGCTATAATTACGCGGAGAATTTAAATATTGCTGTAGAATTTTAATGTTGCTGCAGAATAATTATACTAATTAAGGTAATACTGGAATATGTAATAAATTTGTTATAAAATGTATAAAAGAAATGAATTATAAAAATATTCATACGAAATAGATATGTAATTAGGCCGATAAGAATATTGGAATGATTATGAATTTATGATCTTTGGCATAAAATCTATGAAACGGGATATATATCTTCTAAATTTTGGTTTTTTGAAAGCAAACGGCAATATAATCTCCGTGAATATAGCAGTCCCCCTAAAATGTCTCATTTCAACAAGATGGGTCCAAAAGTGTATATAAACACTACAAAGTTCATCCCCTGCAGCAAACTACCCACAGTCTGCTACATTCCATGAAAGCGTATTTTGACAGATTGTTGGTGCTACTGATCAGATTAATCATCGAATAGTGGTTAATACGCAATATAAAGAATTATTTGCAGGATGTATGTATCATGTGACTGATGCATGCTTATGTATATGCGAGGTTAGTATATACCGATGCATACTCCATCATATTAGTCCACGATCTGATCATTATTTCTTTGATCAATGTTTTTAATATATGATAAGACTTTGATCTTCATTTTTCTGAGGATTCAGCATGAAACAACAATCACCGACCCGTAGCCGTGCATGATGAGTCCAGAATGCTATGAATAATAAACAGACAAATTATATATGCATTTCTGTTACTATATTCCTTGACCCAGATCAAACAAGTATACATGAGAGTTGGTGAACATTATACTACAAAAAATAGTTTCGTCTAACATCAATTATAGATGATAAATCAGAAAAAATTTACGTGATTCCCTAAATTCGGAAACATTTCCTTTAAAATAGGCAAGAAATCAATCAGTATACATTTCCATCAATCAGTATATATCAAACGGAATATAGAATATATAGAATATATTATATCTTCCATGATTTTCTCATCTACACACATAATCAACCACCTTAAAGCCGCTAATCTTGCAGCGTACCAACCACCCGCTTCTTAACTGTAACAACCCTAAATTTTCGCTAAAATAAAAACCGGAAAATAAAGAGTCGTTACGCCGCAATTGACCACCGAGTCAATCGCTAGGCTTAAAAATCAATAAACTAACATAAATAACTAGCTAATTAATTAAACAACAGCGGAAGACTTTCTAGTCGAACTACAGTTCCCAAAACCATAACCAAATTACAACCTATTCAAAATGAGACTCAATAAATGTCTTTGAAAACCCCAACATGCACGACTTCTTAAGCAGGCATCCACATCATCAAGACCTGTCAACTATGCCATCGAAGAATGACATAGGCCCCATAATAAGGTAGGGACAAACCAAAAAAGAGTACGTCAGCACGGGCTGAGTAAAAAATATTAAATAGAAGAATAACAATTAAGATACGCGCCTTGAGGCGCGTAGCTAACAAGAACAGATTAGCGATATATGTAAGGAGTAACAACAACAGTAGAACGAAGTATCGAATGAGCACCGCCGCCCAAAATACAGATGAGTAACGAATGAGCATCGCCGCTCAATATATATACAGATTGATATCGAATGAGTATCGCCGCTCAATATACAGATTATTTATTCATACTTTTCGGCCAGGGTCCTACCCCACAGCCCCACTTAACGAACTTAGTTCGAGCTAGAGTTGTAAATATCGCCCTAATAATCACGAGTGTGCACACCCCTCGCAAGACAGGCCGGTAGGACGAGTTCCCATCTAGGAGGAAGACTATTAGGAAGTCGGTAGCTAATCCGACCTTACGTACCTTGATCAGAGGTATATCAAACGATGATCGGTCGAGCCGAATCCATCGTACTCTAGGTGTAGTCATTTATTTTCTTTCATCCATTTTATATACTTTATTCAAAGATGCATTATTTGACGATACAAATTATAATGATCATAATCGAGAGATACTAGAAGCGAAACAAACACAAACGACAAACAAACACACCACTCGACCGAGTGGCCAAGTGGTGATCTCGGCTAAGAGGCCGAAGGGCCGAGAAGATCAAGAGGGCCGAAGGGCCGAGAAGATCAAGAGGGCCGAAGGGCCGTGGGGAGTATGGTGGTCGAAAGACCGCAAATGAACATTGATAAGACGGAAGGAAAATATGCTCAATGATATAATTAGGCACAAGCGAAACGGGTAACAAGAATGAATGTGTAAAGCAAGAACATACGATGATCAAGCAAAGTGTATCAAACAAGATAATGGCTAGTGAGAGGTTTGTGATCAACGTTCTTACCTTTCAACGCTAATTCTCAAATTAAACTCTTATAACCAAGTCAATGAACTACACCTCGTCGAATCCACAATCTAGACGCCCAATCAATCACAAACTCAATCGATGATCCCCTAATTCACAAGGTATAACCATAAGCCATAATCTCACAAATTAACTAATATATCATGAATCTAAAAGAAGACAGTGGGATTGAAACATAGATAAATCCTACCTCCGACATCGTATGACCACCAAAATTCAGTATGACATAAAGGGTAATGTCAGGAACGTTTCAGAAAAATTTCGTCCACAAAATCCAAGTGGATCAACGGGAATCGATCTCACACTGAACCATAAACACGAATTAGGTTTTACCCACGAAATATAATATAACTTTTGATTCACAAATCTAGGTCTTACCAATTTTGGATATGTTGTCAATACTGGTGTTAGGAACATCTTCATAAAATCTCATTCTAAAATACCTTAGGAGTCAACGGGAATCATCAAAATACCGAGGGGCGGAATAGTTCTCGGGTAGATAGACATAGATCCACTAAAACACCTCCACAAGTAGCATACGATGGAATCTTGGCATGATCTACATGTTCCTGGATTCTTATCGAAAGTACGGTTCTAACGCCACCAGCCATATTCTAATCAGAGATCGTATGTGAGAATTGTGTGTGTTCGAAGTTGATGTTGTCCTGCTGAGATGTTTTGCGGGTGGAGGAAAAACGAAAGAGACATGTAGAGGAGATGAAGGGAGGCCGAATATTTATGAAAGAAGTTAGGGTTTCCTTTTATTTATGTCAATGGGTAAGGGGTTAGACTCGGGTTCGGCTTTATTAGTCGAGTGAGATGAGCGATCCATAAAACCGATCCAAGTCCAATAATCCAATTATAGAACTTCCCAAAATAGAATTACCCAATTAGTAACATAGTCTATAATTCACCAAATTCCCAAAATAACTCTTATTAATTCCCTCAAAATGATTAATAAACGTAACACCCTAATTAATTAAGGTCCCAAAATTGTGGGGTGTTACATTAACCCCACTCCTTCCTGTAATATACATGATCTGTAAAACCCAAATCTATTAATTTGATTGATTTGATTAACATAATACAAATATTGATTGTTAGATTGAATTTGATTTGCAGCGTCAAGTGCTCAGAATCGGGTGAAATTGGGATCCCAGCAAAGTGAATGACTCTGCATGATCTTTACGATATGGTAAGGTCATAGTCTTTACGTTTAAAATGGTAGGTGTTGTTCGATTGCATTTGATTGTTTAAATGATATTTTGAATGTATTAAATTTTCAATTTAGAGTCATGTAAGTTCATAATTATTCTTATTTCACCTATGTGACTATTAATTCTCCTTTCGGTAGTTAAATTCACAAATTATTATTGTTGTGCAATTCTCCCTTTTTTCAGGAGAATGAAGGTGCATGATGGCGGGGTTGAATAGAGTAACAAAATTATTTGCTGCATAATTGTAATTGTAAGTGCACACTACTCCGTATTATTTAGCTTATTGACTTCTATCAAAGTATCAATCAAGCAGTAGCAAGCATGAGTCTGATCTTTGGAAACTTTTTCAGGGTTTCTGTCAACACTTATTATGGACAATACACAGGTTTCAACCATTCGTCCAAATTGTTTCCGATCTCGGACTCCCTCGCAAAGACTCCATCTTCTCTTCTCTTCTCTTCTTTGATGCGTTTTCAATCATTTTTCTGATTCCTACTTCCTATTCATTCATATAGAATTCTCATTAATTGAGTGATTAATGGGTTTGCAGTTCAAGAGCGGAACTCTTCGTAACAGTGACGACTTTATTATATCAGCAATGATTGAATCTTCCATATGCCAGGTGTGGTTGCAGTTTTTGATTGTATTTTTGGGATTATATTGCTTAACCAAGTATACTGTGGAATTGATTATCTCCTATCGGCAAGTGCATGGATTGCGATTTCATGAGGGTCGAAGTAGCATAACTAACAACTTTAGGAAACAGAACATGTCTGCCATATATATTTGAAATATATCCAACTTGGTTATGGTATTTAAAAACTTGATGGGATATATTTCCAGGTTAGCTTTCATATTGTTATTCAATTCGTCTATCACTTGGCCAACTTGATGAGAGAGATGAATTATATGATATGTAATAGGCTTCCGTATTCGGTTCATTTGTAGAGCAGGATATGGCATAAATAATGTGAGAAATCTGACCAAGGTGACAAGTATCATCAGAATGCAAGGTTTCTGTTCATCGCCGCAGGTTAACATTTTATCTTCGTCTGCTTTGAGATGAGAGATCATACTTGGTCTGTGGACGTGGTGCCAGTCTTTTGACGTAACATTGTGGCTGAATTAATGAGAGTTGAGTATGTATAATATCGAGACGACTTAGATGTTGATTTTTAAATTTACTCCACGGGTGATATACCAACGATAACAATTATTTACTAATTTCGTAAGATTGACAAAATCACATGTACGTACTAAATAGGTCATGAAAGTTTTTTCAGAACAGGGTTGAGTTTCCACAATTGCTGAATTGCACGTGAAAACTCGACGGTTTTACCTAACTTTTAATGATTCATGAACGCCCTCCTAAATTGTACATCTCAAATTTATTAGACTTCATACACAAAGTGTGACGCCACTTTACTTGAAAAATACCATACATAGGGGTCTAATACAAAATCGGTTTTTCTAACATGCGTCATTGGCACATCACATGAAAAAAAAAATTGCGATCTCATTGATTAATCGAGGAAGTCATCACTTAATGGGGCACATGATATATATACAAATCTGAAATCAAAAGTGAACATTGAATTATTTACTCCTCTAAATCAATTTTTAGACTTCCATATTATCTTAATTACGAGTCAAATTGGGTCATTAGATCTTAAAGTTTGTCGTTCAATTTAGTACAAGGTGCTTGAAGTGAGACATAGGGAGTAGCCGTATAAAAAAAAGTTGTTGTTAATATCATATAATAATTAGTGTTATTTTGCACGGGTGAACAAGTATAGTTGGTATTATACGGGTGAACGGATACAATTATTATTAGACAGGTGAACAACTACACTTATGTCGTGTAGACCTGTCAAATAGGTGCGTCTGATAAGATACTGGTTCGAAGATAGTTAGAAAAAAATACGAGATCGTATTGAGTTGGGTCAAAATATTGATACAAATATAAATCTTGCTCCATTTTATTGCCCGTAACAAAGTTTCAATTGTACTTATAATTTTCAAAGCTTAAATATATAAAAAGTTATAGGATTATAATTAGTTTTTTTATTTATTATAGTATATATTTTGATGCATTTTTGGGTTAAACCATCTTAATTTTGTGTTGGTGAAGGGTCTACAACTTGTTGGAGTAGGTGTCCTCCGACAATAATGCGTTGACTAATTAAATCTAATTAGGAATAAACCTGGGATATATTATATATACTAAGTCAGTTGATTAACGTAAATCGATAACGCTTGGCTGGCTAGAGTTTGACGTTATTGTCGTTTTGACGGCGGTAATCAACTGATCCCTCCCGGTCACACTGATAAAGATAGTTTCTCCAGAAGATATTATATTTGTATTTAATACAATATAATATAAACCCTAATGTATCAGTTATAGAGTTAAATGATTATGTTGGATAGTGTTTTACGAGTTCGGAACTCGAGTCGGATAAATTATGGTTTTTTGTGTAAATAGTTAAAATTGACGATTAGCTATTTAAATTACAAAGAGTTGTAGTTTTAGCTTAAAATGATGTAATTAGTAATTATTATATAGAGATATAATAAGTAACTAACACTTAAAGAAATAAGTGTACAAATTATACCCAAATTGTAACATAAGATGTTAAGGGGTATAATTAGTAAGGGCAAAATGGTCATTTGCCACAACCATTATATATAGTGTGTTTTATGTCAAATAAACACAACAAATCATTTCTACATACACAAAAACTTGATTTTAGAGAGAGAATAGAGAGAAAACCCTCTAATTTCTCTAAAAATTCAGCCTACTTCCAACTCTTTTAAGATCAAGTTTTCTTCATTGCATGTCAATAAAAACTTGATCAAAACACTTTACTAAACCTAGAATAACATTAGCTAAAGTGTTAGCTAATTTTATTTTGGTTTTAGGGTTAAAAAAAAAAAATCTCTTAAAACTAGTCCATTTTGTGAGATTTTTGGAGAGCTTCTTTGGTGGATCAAGAGAGGAGGTTTCCTAACTTGGAAACTCAAAACTAAGGAGGAGGATCCCCATTAATTAGCAGCTCAAGATCCTTCTTTTGAAGGAAGGTCAAAATTCCTCTTGATTAAGGTATAAAAAATATGTTTTATTACCTTATTTATGCTTTAATCTTACATGCAACAAAAGATCCTAGCTAAACTTAATTAGGGGTAATTAAGTACTAATTAGAGGAGTCTAATTAGGGGCTAAATAACTTTCATGTGGTATCAGAGCATCGGTTTAAGTTGCATGTTAATTTTAAGCTTTAATTAGGTTAATTGGTAACTTAATTAATTTTTAATGATAAAAATTGGTTTTATCATATAAACTAAAGTTGCATGTGATGTTTTGGGCATGTGGATGCTCCAACCGAAATTATGGTATTTTAGGAATTTATTTGCTATTTTCTTGCTTAATTTTGGTTGTTTTTACAAGATTTATGCTATTTTCTAATTAATTGGTAATTAGATTAACATGCATGTTGATTTTTGTAATTTAAGAAATTTATAATTTTTCCAGAATTATAATGAGTATAATTTCCAGAAATTATTTCATAATTTTAATTGGCCATTTGTTATTAATTAGTAATAATATAAATGGTGGAAAATTGATTTCTTAAGAGAAAATGACCAAAATAATTTTGCATATTTTTGTCCTTAATTAGCTACTGGTTGTGAGCTTAAATCACATAATGAAATAATTTCTAAATGTTTTTTCATAATTAGTTATGATTTATTTAGATATTTTCGGGTTTATTATGTGATTTTTGGACAAATAGTTAGCAAATATAATCAAATTAAACTAATTAATTCAATTTTAGTGGAGACTAAATATTGAAAAAAAAAAAAAAAAAAAAAAAAAAAAAAAAACTAATTTGTTGGTGGTTAGTTTAAACTTAAAAGGTGTTTTAAGTGTTGATTATTGATTTTTAAAGTTAGAATCGGAAATTCCTAAATTTACCGGGTTGCTTGTACTGTAAAGTTGAAAATCTGATTTTCGGTCTAATTTGCATGATTCTAAGTATAGTATGGCCATAGAGTACTATAGTATCGGTACTGTACCGAAATGTAAGGACGGTATCCGATTGGTTTGTAATAATTGCGATCTCGTATCGCCGGTTTGTAATAATATTTAATTTTTTTTTTTTTTTTCTTCAAAAAATGTATAATAGGATAGTCCATATGTACATTTGTTTATATTGTAGACCGGCGCTTTTCACGGAGCCAAAAGTTGGTGACTCGAGATCGAATTGAAGACGGAGCCTTTGAAAGCTTTTGAAGCCTAATTTAGGTTTAATAGCTTTTATTAGGTTCTAGTCTTATGGCCATACTAGGACTTGGATTTATTTGATGCATGCTTGGTTTAATTTCCGCACAATTATAACCAAACTCAAATCCCACATTGTCATATCCATTATCCGCGACTCGCTAGAATTAGTTCACTTAAAAGCGATAGATATAATATGACAAGATCTCTCACAAAAAAAAAATTTTAAAATCGAGATTTAGTCCTTCCACAATTCACACCTATGCAACCCTTGTTCATTAGGGGCACGCTCGCCCTAGCGGGGTGTTTCCTTTTTACCTTGGGGGAGTAGGTTAATAAAGAGTTATTACGAGTGAATTTTGGTTTAATCTTGACGTGATTTGCAATACAAGTCTTGCAATACGGGACTAAAGGATTGATTTAGTTGAAATCGATCAACCGAGAGTTCTAAGTGTAGAATCAATCATGAGTTGGTTTACCGAAATTACATAAATTTAGGATGTACGCCATCCGCGTGCCTAGATTTATATAAGATCGGATCTCGGAATCATTTATATAATTTAGAGAGATCATTATATAAATGTCTAAATTCACAAATAATTATTTTAATGTGAATTTGACGATGAATTTAATCGATTGTTTTTTTTTCCCACGTTGTAGTTTAAAGTCAAAAATGGCTCAAATGTCCAATTCAGTAATATCCAAAGACTCCTGGCTTCGTAATTTTATGGAAAAGAATGAACTAAAGGAGGATGGAAGCAATTTTACTGATTGGGAGTTAAACCTGCGATTAGCCCTTCAATCTGATAGAAAACAACGTTTTCTATACGAACCCCCGATTCCCGCTCCAGGTCCCGACGCCACCCCTGATATGATACAAATGTATGAAGAGTACAAGCATGAATCTGACCAGATTAAGAATGTATTGATTTTTGCTATGCACCCGCGTTTAAAGAAACGCATGATTGATTTCAGTGCGTATCAAATATTCGCTCGGCTTACGACTAGTTTCTCGCAAAAGCCGCGAATACTTCAATACGAAGCAGCTTCGAGTTTCTTTGAGACTAAGCTCTCAAAGGGCCAACCAGTTGGTCCTCAAATTCTCAAATTTATTGAGAATGTTGAAACTCTTGAGAAGTTAGGATGCCCAATTTCTGAAGATTTTGCGGTATACCGTCTGCTTAATTCTTTGCCTGCAACATTCGATCCTTTTAGGACGAATTACAACATGAATGATTTAAAGAAAAATCTTCATGAATTGCATGCCATGCTTGTACAACATGAGAGGGATTTGGTGTCAAGTGGGAGCGCGAATAAAGATGTTTTATCCATGGCGGTAAAACAAAAGGGGAAGTTCAAGAAGGGTGCGGGCAAGGGTAAGAAACCCGCGCGTGGCAAAGGAAAAGGAAAAGTTGCTTCGGGCAACAATTCTATTACTAAGAGAGGCGCGACTCCTGAACAAAAATGCTTCCATTGTGGAAATTTCGGTCATTGGAAGCGAAATTGCCCACAGTACCTGGAGGAGAAGAAGTCGAAACCAGGTATATATATGATAGACATTAATTATGCAAGTACCACGTCCTGGGTATTGGACACTGGATGTGGATCTCACCTTTGTAATCACTTGCAGGGGCTGACGAAGGCACGTCGGCTGGCAAAAGGTGAAGTTGACCTCCGTGTCGGGAATGGAGCTAAAGTAGCCGCCGTATCAGTAGGAACGTATATTCTGTCACTGGCCTCAGGGCTAGAGTTGTATCTAAATAACTGCTATTTTGTACCAACTCTAAGTAAGAATATAATTTCGGTTTCTGTTTTAGACGCTGAAGGTTTTGAATTTTCAATACGAAACAACAGTTGTACCTTCTCGTTTAATGATATGGTGTACGGAACAGCCAAATCTATAAACGGTATTTACGTTTTAGATTTGACAAATGAGGTCTATCATGTAGCAAATAAAAAGCTCAAAATAGGAGATCCCGATCAATCCTACCTTTGGCATTGTCGTTTAGGGCATATAAACGAAAAACGCATTGAGAGACTCGTAGCCAATGGAGTTCTCAAACCATTTGATTTTGGATCATATGGAACATGCGAATCTTGTCTTTTAGGCAAGATGACTCGGGCACCTTTTTCAGGAAAAGGAGTACGAGCCAGTGATTTATTGGCCCTCATTCATACAGATGTCTGCGGTCCAATGACAATCACTGCTAGAGGAGGTTATGACTACTTTGTCACTTTTACAGATGATTTTAGTAGATATGGCTACATCTACCTAATTAAATATAAAAGTGAGGTACTTGAGAAATTTATAGAATTTCAAAAGGAAGTAGAAAACCAATTAGGAAAGAAGATCAAGGCCTTACGATCAGATCGGGGAGGTGAATATCTCAGTAATGCCTTTGATATTCATCTGAAAGACTGTGGAATCATATCACAGCTTACACCTCCTGGTACACCACAATTAAATGGTGTAGCCGAAAGAAGAAACCGTACCCTGTTGGATATGGTCAGATCAATGATGAGTCAGACTGAGCTTCCTGATTCATTCTGGGGTTTTGCTCTCCAAACTGCTATTTTCACTCTCAATAGATGCCCGACTAAATCAGCTCCGAAAACTCCATATGAGTTATGGAGAGGAAAAGTTCCGAACCTCTCATTTATCAAGATCTGGGGTTGTGAAGCATATGTCAAAAATAAGACTGACAATAAGCTTACACAAAGATCTGATAAATGTCTCTTTGTAGGTTATCCTGTACATACTCGAGGATATTACTTCTACAATCGTGTAGAGAACAAAGTTTTTGTGTCTCGAGATGCTGTCTTTTTAGAAAAGGAATTAATTTCTAAAAGACAGAGTGGGAGAAAATTTGAACTTAGTGAAGTTCAGGAGCCACAAATGCATAATGAGGCTCAGGATGTTTTGCCAGAAGACATTCCTGAATCGTCTAACTCTGTGGTTCCATTTTCCACTCCTAGAAGGTCAGGCAGATCAAGCCATCCACCAGATCGATACCTAGGTGTGATTGAGGATGGTGGTGATCATTTTTTGCTTCTAGAAAGCAATGAGCCTGCAACCTACAGAGCAGCCATGTCTGGACCGAATTCTGCTAAATGGCTTGAGGCAATGAAATCCGAGATAGATTCCATGTACGAGAATCAAGTATGGGACTTGGTTAACTTGCCTGAAGGAACCAAGGTTCTTCAGTGCAAATGGATCTTTAAGATCAAGACCGGCATGGATGGAAATCAAGATATTTTCAAAGCTCGATTGGTAGCTAAAGGTTTCACACAAGTTCATGGTTTAAACTATGACGAGACCTTTGCGCCAGTTGCAATGCTTAGATCTATTCGGATAATCTTAGCGATTGCTGCTTTTCATGATTATGAGATATGGCAGATGGACGTTAAAACCGCCTTCCTAAATGGGTTTCTGGAAGAGGAAGTGTATATGACACAACCTGAGGGTTTTATTGATCCAAACAATCCTAAGAAAGTTTGCAAACTTAAGAGATCCATTTATGGTCTTAAGCAAGCATCTCGGAGTTGGAACCATCGGTTCAACCATGTGATTAAACAAAATGGTTTCACTCGAAGTGTCGAGGAACCTTGTTGATACATGAAATTTAGTGGGAGTAAAGTAACTCTCCTAATCCTATATGTAGATGACATATTACTCATTGGAAATGATATCCCCATGTTTAACTCCGTTAAGGACTGGCTCGGGAAACATTTCCAAATGAAGGATTTAGGAGAAGCGCAACGCATCCTAGGTATTCGAATCTATAGAGATAGATCAAAAAGAATACTAGCGTTAAGTCAAGAAACTTATATTGATAAGATTCTTGACAGGTTCAATATGAAAGACTCTAAACGAGGCTTTTTACCTATGGGAAGTGGGATAATTTTGAGTAAATCTCAATGTCCAACTAAACCTGAGGATATTGAACACATGAAATCGAAACCTTACGCTTCCGCAATCGGTTCGATCATGTATGCTATGATGTGTACGCGCCCAGACGTGTCATATGCTTTGAGTATGACAAGTCGTTACCAAGCCAATCCAGGCGAGAGCCATTGGATAGCCGTTAAGAACATCCTTAAATACTTAAGAAGGACTAAGGACACGTTCTTAGTTTTTGGAGGGGATTCTGAGCTTCGTATAAAGGGTTATGCGGATGCTAGTTTCCAAACAGATCGAGATGATTCAAAATCTCAATCAGGATATGTTTTCATACTGAATGGTGGAGCCATATGCTGGAAGAGCACCAAGCAATCGGTGACTGCGGATTCTACAACGGAGGCTGAGTATCTTGCAGCGTCAGAAGCTGCAAAAGAGGCAGTTTGGATCCGGCAGTTCCTGGAAGGATTAAATGTAGTCCCTACAGCAGCGGATCCTATTCCAGTCTATTGCGACAATAGTGGAGCAATAGTTCAGGCTAAAGAGCCTAAATCTAGTAACAAATCTAGACATGTACTCAGGAAGTTCCATGTAATTAGAGACTTTGTGGAACGAGAAGATATATCGATTTGTAAGGTTAGGACAGACGATAATATCGCTGATCCTTTAACCAAGCCATTATCACAGGCTAAACACAATGGTCATATTGCCTCGATGGGTTTGAGGCGTATGCCTGACATGTGTTAGATTATATGTTGTAATAGTTAATAAGTGTATTACCTTTTACATATATGATAATTAAATTCATCGTTTTAAGTTTTATTGAACTCGTTTATTAATTCATTTTTAATAAAATGCTGAATTATATATATGCTCTGTTGATTCCTAATAGGTCGTGGAGACGATTTGAACCCTATTAAGTGAACAAGATTAACAGTGTATTCTGTCTCTAGTCATAAAATGAGGTGACGTCTCAATTGACTAGATTGTAAGTCGGTTGATGACTAGTTCAATAATCATGGATTCATAGAGATGAATAACCGATTACATAGACAGACTGTAGATGACACTCTGTCAGACATTTGACCAATTATAGAACCTTTGTGTCTGGTCGTGACAAGGTAATCTATATTATTCCTATTAGTCGATTCTTTCGACCTGAGATTGTTTGTCTGAGTTTATGCAGCAGGCAGTGACTTTGATTTATGTTCTAAGTCGTGCCGTAAAAGGAGGCTAAAAGGGCTTCTATTGGGTCATTACCTACTGTATGAAACAAAGAAAATATGTCAAGAAGGGATTGTCCACCCACGTCAGGGTATAATATCTTTGGGCCACTCGAGGAATTGTGACTGGAAATGCGTGGCCACGCTCGGAAGAGATCTATGATAGATATTCCGGTCAGACAGTCATAATCCAGATCGAGAAAACCACTTTTGATAAAGATCCAATGCAAGTTCGACCTGAAAGATACTTCGCATTGAGTGGGAGATATAACGGACAAGAGAATCGGTAACGCATGACTTGTCTCGGACAAGTGGGAGATTGTTGGAGTAGGTGTCCTCCGACAATAATGCGTTGACTAATTAAATCTAATTAGGAATAAACCTGGGATATATTATATATACTAAGTCAGTTGATTAACGTAAATCGATAACGCTTGGCTGGCTAGAGTTTGACGTTATTGTCGTTTTGACGGCGGTAATCAACTGATCCCTCCCGGTCACACTGATAAAGATAGTTTCTCCAGAAGATATTATATTTGTATTTAATACAATATAATATAAACCCTAATGTATCAGTTATAGAGTTAAATGATTATGTTGGATAGTGTTTTACGAGTTCGGAACTCGAGTCGGATAAATTATGGTTTTTTGTGTAAATAGTTAAAATTGACGATTAGCTATTTAAATTACAAAGAGTTGTAGTTTTAGCTTAAAATGATGTAATTAGTAATTATTATATAGAGATATAATAAGTAACTAACACTTAAAGAAATAAGTGTACAAATTATACCCAAATTGTAACATAAGATGTTAAGGGGTATAATTAGTAAGGGCAAAATGGTCATTTGCCACAACCATTATATATAGTGTGTTTTATGTCAAATAAACACAACAAATCATTTCTACATACACAAAAACTTGATTTTAGAGAGAGAATAGAGAGAAAACCCTCTAATTTCTCTAAAAATTCAGCCTACTTCCAACTCTTTTAAGATCAAGTTTTCTTCATTGCATGTCAATAAAAACTTGATCAAAACACTTTACTAAACCTAGAATAACATTAGCTAAAGTGTTAGCTAATTTTATTTTGGTTTTAGGGTTAAAAAAAAAAAATCTCTTAAAACTAGTCCATTTTGTGAGATTTTTGGAGAGCTTCTTTGGTGGATCAAGAGAGGAGGTTTCCTAACTTGGAAACTCAAAACTAAGGAGGAGGATCCCCATTAATTAGCAGCTCAAGATCCTTCTTTTGAAGGAAGGTCAAAATTCCTCTTGATTAAGGTATAAAAAATATGTTTTATTACCTTATTTATGCTTTAATCTTACATGCAACAAAAGATCCTAGCTAAACTTAATTAGGGGTAATTAAGTACTAATTAGAGGAGTCTAATTAGGGGCTAAATAACTTTCACAACTCAGGCCATGTTTAACCAAATAATATGTGGGTCGAAACAATTTCAAGTTAATAATGGTTTATTAACCAGAAATGGGTTGGATCCTGACAGGTTATCATACATGAGTTCAGCTTTTGACGGGTCTAACATGGTGAATTCCTATTCGTTTTTAAAACTTTTATATGCGTCTATTAATCAGGCTAATAAACATACTATTATGATCTAAGATTTGAGTATAAAAAAAGAATTTTTCTTATCTACTTCATATAACAGCCCGTGCAATTTTGCACGGGTCATAAACTAGTATATATATAAAGTTGGATAGATACCGTGTGGGCGCGACACGTAATCCTCCACCTTACATGCCACATAGGTGACAGGCAAACGTGCATGTCACACAAGAAATTCCACCTCATCACCTAAGCGCACAGTCAAATCCGCAAAAATGAGTCTATGAAGGCTCGAACCTGTGACCTCAATGTTGCATTTTAACACTTCAACCACTATGCCAATTAATGTTTGTTGATTCTTTTATTAACATAATTATATATAAAGGCCTTTAATGTTGTGATTATGAATATATATATGAAATGAAATATCAAAATAATATATGGTGGAGAGTAAAACATGAGAATCGGTATTATGCAGACGACAAGGGACAATGATATTGATCACTAATATGTACTACTCTATCTATTTTTGTAATTTAGAGATGATTGGTATAAATCGTGGTATATGATATTGTTAATAATCGTGGTGAGAATAAGTATTGAAATAACAAAAAAAGTGGAGAAAGAAATACAACAATTAGTATTATGCGGTTTGGCGAAAATTGAAGAATTTGCTGACTAATATTGTAATATCTCTATTTCACTAATTTACGCATAAGATCAAACATGCTAATCAACAAAGACCGTGCGTAGCACGGTGTAAAGACTAGTTATAAATATACGCAGATACATGGCAAGCTCCTATCTTCTCCTTACCGAGTAATTGAATAAACTCTTCATGGCCAAAAAAGAGTTGTTGATGATCATGAAAGACGGTCTTATTTAGAGGTACACTATATAATCTGCTCATTTGTTCTCATCTTTGAGACATACATCAATACCACCCTCAGCTCACTAGGAAGCGACTCAATGTCCACACGTTTAAGATCTGACTCTACCTTAGGCACATGTTTGGTCATGACTGCCTTCTTACCATGTTGTTGGCCATTAAATTTAGAAGATTTAGTGTGAATTTCCTACTCACAAATAAGAAGTAATAGCAGACGGAAAAAAAAAGAGATCATGTCAGAATGTTGATACAATAGAACAGTGTCAGAATTAATCACATATATATTGAGTTGTATACTATGTACATGATGGAGGCCTATTCTACATCCCTTTATTCATTAGTCATACCTCATGGACATACACTGGTCAGAAGCAAATTAAAAAAACTACAACATATGAAGAAAAAGTCATACCTCTTCAATAGCAATCAAATGAGTTGGCCATGCAACATGAGCGCCAATAGCTTGACCAACTATTTCACCTTCATCATCTAGTAGGGGTATTGGCAAAAGTGCTTCCTTTTCAACTGCATACTTAATGTCTACTCGAGCATGGTGAGGTGGTAGTGGTGATCCATGTATAATTTGGGTAACATTAGGCTCATTAATAACCAAACCAGTAGCGATGACACCACGAGTAGGTTCCAACAATAATAATTTGCACGGGGTAATGCCCTACATACATAAGTGTGAAAATAGAATAATAACCTCGAGGGAATAAGTAACTTAACTAGAAACAAAAACATCATATTGATTTGAAGTAAGTGACAATTTTCTGATATTACCTCTGGGAGGACCACGTCGTTTCCAACCATATCGTTGCTTATCATGTCATTGCTAACCATATCGTTGCTTACCATGTCTTCTACTTCTCTCAGTTTTTTATGCTGAGTTTGTGCTTTCAATTTTCTGTTCTCTTCTAACACTCTGTTTAACTTAGTTTCAAAGGAGCTCATTCTTAAATTTATTTTGTTGATCTCATTTTGAGCCTCTTTTCCAGGAGGCATTTTCCCAAAGTATTTAGTTATGGTAATGCCTTGTCCCACGCCCCTTACACGACCACCATGCTCTTCCTTTTGTAGGCTTGAAAGAGTATATCTTCACCACCATATTCACACAAATTCCCTTGAGTAGATTGTTGTGAGAGAGTATCCTGTAACACAAACATAGTTACTTAAAAGAGGAGTGTGAAAATGTTTCAAATGGGATCATATGTGAGTGAAACTAGAGTAAATCAAATTCTGCCATTCACATCAAGAAACCAACCAGCAAGTTTCAAAAAAAAAAAAAATGAGATTGCCATAATACTCACAATTTTATTCGCAACTTCTAATGCTTTCTCATTCACTATGTTCCCAGTTTTGTCGGCTCTCATTTCTTTCCATATCATTGCTCGTGATACTTTAGTTGTTGACTTATCACGTGGAGCCAACCTTGACAACTAAAGAAAATAATATTACAAATTTTCAATCATTTTTCTAGTAGAGCGAAGACCAACTCACTATCAAATCTGAAGCATTAAATCCATACCATATCTTGCTCAAGTCGGACACATCCTCTACGTGAACGCTTTTAGGGATATAAGTTTTTCTTTGCATAAGCTCGATTATCATCACTTTTTTTCTATCATATGTAGCGTCGATAGGTTTACAGATCATAATTTCAAATTGAAACAAAAACAAGCTTATAACATGCTTTACCTTAAACTTTGGATTCAGCAGCGTCTTAACAAAAATTTTCCACTCAGTTTTATCTATATATGACAGTGGCGGGTTTTGAAGCTCACTTTCATCTTGACCTTATACAAACTTCGTTAAAGAACATTTGAAGTTTCGCAACATAAGCCCAGCTTGAGCAATGAGCCACTGTTTCTTTTCTAGGGGTAGGTCAAAGGCCACCTACAAACGAATCAAAATCAGTAGTATATATTCCTCGAGTCAGAGTTGACGATTATATAACAGTGGGCTTGTTACCTAAAGAATTAAGTAAAAACAAGCATACATGAAATCAAAGGATTGTGAAATAATATAGTATTTACCGCTACATCTTGCCAAATAGTATTTTTTATGGCTTCTGGAACCTTAGGCCATGATTCTGAATCAATTGGAGCCGTAGTACGAGTGGTAGACATGAATACATGAATATATATAAGAGAGTTTTAGATTTATAGTCACTCCCTATAACTACGACTCTTACGTTCACCTCCGCTGAAATTCAATAATGTCTTGGCTTGCCGGGTAATTATTTCCTTTCTACTCGCTTTTGTAAATATTGTTTAGTATTAAAAAAAAAACTCGAATCCCCCTTCACTTTCTAGGATCTCCCTTTCAATGTCTAGGGGTGTCGTACACGACATCTTAACAGAGTCCTTGTGTTCATTTGAGCGAAACCCCCCACTTGAACAGTGCTGCAGAAAATCAGCAAGTGACAGAAGCACATTGATCCAATAATCTACACCTTCTATTAACAGCTTACACCTATGATAGATGAGACTAAAACACCACAATAATTACAATGTCAAAATTGCATAATTAAACAACACGTTTTAGTTCCTACTATACAATCAAAGTTATATCAGAGAACTCTCTTTCCTATTTTATTCAATACCAAAATTGACAACGAACATGGAAAGGCAATAGACAATGCAATGAATTAGAGGGAACACGAAAACATTGCTAATTAACAAAACTTCAATCTACACATGAGGCCAGAAACGAAACTGATATTAGAACTCTCGACCACAATTAGAAAATAGAATAATACATATGTTCATTCACCTCAGCATCCGTCCTTCATTGTAAATGAAATATAAGAAATGAGCAGAAGAAGTTGCAACCATCTGTCTCTAAGGTTGTCGTCCAAGCTATACTCTGAAGCTAATAGTTGAGGCGATAATAGATACAAACAAAGATGATGGGCCAAGTGACCAGTACCTCCAAAAAATCAACAAATTGTGCATTAGGCGAAATTTCATGGGACAACGGTTCTTTAAAACCAAATATGGCCCCTTAATCACTGAAGTTTGTATGTGTATTCCTATACACCTTAGCAAATTAGCTGGCATCAAATAAGGTAATAGATTTGTAGCTAGAACAAAAACAATTAACTACTAAAATCTATGCAAAACAACAATAATGGTCACTCACAGGTGATCAAAGTCTACGCCATTAGAAACTCTTGTAAACTTTAGAAGGAACAGAAAATATTGATTTCAGTGCACATATGAGATTAAAGATTGCAAGTGGAAAAGTACTCCATTACAAAATTTGTAAAAATAAACTAAAATAAAAGGTTTTGCTAATAAATTCCTAAACTATTTGTCCCTATGAGCAACACCTTAGATGATATTCCAAAATACACTCTAGTACCACTTACATATAATTACACATACTCGTAACAGAGTGAATGCAACAGGCAGTTGGTTTTCTACCCTTTCTTAGATTTGCCGAAGTTTTGTAGTTAAAAATTCTTTAGCAAGTTTCACCAATTTCAAACCCATCCTTCATAATGTCATTTTTTTTAAACCTTCATAATATCATATTGTCGAACCATATACTTCCCCCTATATATAGGCATGGACTATGTTGAGTTTCGAGTGCTCCGTATGTGCTACCTAAGTTAGACACGCCTCTAATACCTAATGAGGAAATGTATCTCAAAGATACATATATATTGGCATCTAACAGGTAATAAATTGACTCCTTGTAATAATAATGTTTCTAGTTCTATTGAACCATAGACTAAAACAATGAAACTTTGTGGTTATTCTAAATTTCTAGGGAGTTCTAGCAAAATCTCTCGTTGGATTCATCTACCTTAAATTTAGATCACATCTATGAACGGTGTACGATTTCCAGCTTAAGTTTGAAAATATGCTACCATATTTGTAAGAGTGGTTCTCAAAGTGTGAAATGATACATTTTTACAGTATGAGAGCCGAAATTCGAGTAAAGTTCGGAATGAGTTACACAAAGTGTTTCCTTTTCTAAAAAAAGTAGGAAAGCAACACTGAGGTAGTACAACTTAGCTTGAAGGGAATACACTACCTTATTAGTCACATACTATCCTCATAAGTGCAATGTCGAATTTTAGATCGATAGGTTCCAAAACGTAGAGAGATGCATGACCCCGTCGGATGTCCTTCCCAATTTGCAGAATTTGCAGCATTTCTAGATGCGATTCAGATAGACCACGCTGAAACTCTCCATTAGCAATTTTGAATCACCTCCTAAGTTGTGAAGACTTTAAAAGCAAGTGAAAATACTCAGAAATGTCATCTTATTCAAGGCATTAAGGTTCTCAAATCATTCGATAAGAAAGCACTTCCACTGTACAGTGTAGTAGTGTACATTACTAAGCTTAAATTAAAAGAGTACACCTCAACATCGGAGCTAAAACTTAACATCAATCATCCTACCAAAATGTTAGCCTAGTTCACTAAATAGGCTCCCGTTATAGCATTATCTAACTTCAATGGTCAAATAGTCGACCTAACATTGGAGTATGCAAATTGGAGTAATATATTTTAGTACGAATCTACCTCGAACCCGAAGTCGGAGAAATTTCGATGGCAAGGTTGGATATTTTTTAAATAATAGAAAATTTTCATTTTGTTATCAGGCCAAGCAAGTTATAAATTTACCATGTATCCAGTTGTTTATTTCAATCTGATTGCCTAGCATACATGAATATCGAGGGACATTTGAAAATACCAGTTAAGAAAGTGGAGGAAGAATACAGTAATGAACAAACACATTCAATAGTGAAGAGTAGTAATCAAGAAAAATAGATACAATCAATGCACTTACGGTTACAAAAATTATTGATGATCACCTCCTCCATAATCCATATACCCTGTTTTCGCTCATAAATTGGACTTTAAGGGCCTCCAGCCATCCATGTTCCTAAAAATTGCATCATCTATATACTAAATGAATCAAATATGAAACCCAAAATAAAATAATTCAAGATATACTAAAATTTTTGTTGAAGGAGACGTAAATCGAATATCATTACCTAAGATTTGATATAAAATGTAACCATATCATGATCGTAAGAAGTTCATCACAAAAACAACGAAATGATTAAAACATATATATATATAAAAAAAAACAGACCTTTCGATTACTCTTCTAGAAGGGCGAAGGTATTGCAAGTGAACCTGATTTTACACAAAAATTTATCTCAAAAACAAAGAAAATGATGAGAACGGTCAATTAAGATTAGTCAAATTTAAACTAAAGAAAAGCAAATGTACACAAATCAAGTTAGCTTCAAATAACTAATAAATAGCGATAAATCCAATTAGCTTGCAAATTCAATTGTCTGCCTAAAAAAAATCCTATTGACTTGAAGTGGCATAACTTTTACTCAAATAAGAGTTGTGGGCAAACAAAATTCTATGAGGATAAGATGATCGTAAGACAATAAGCAATTTAGCATCGCGATCAAAGGATTCACCTCGATATGATCATGATTCCTGTGAATTCCAAATGTGCCAAGACTAAATACATACGCAGGAACACGATAGAATGCCATAATTGATGTAGTATTTTATTTATATAAGGTTGCAAGAAATTACCTTTGTATCGCAATGATCTAGACTCTCGCCTGAAGACTCTATAATCATGTTATTCATGGGGTGACAAAATAGTTAATCAAAATCAGAAAAGAAGCACATCTTACATATGGCGAAACATGGCTTGAATTAGATTCTATTTTAGCGGAACGAAAAATCAAGAGTACAGAACCAAAAACGATTAAAGAAAAAAGCTCAATCAGGCAAGATCAAGAACAACTTCGAATTAGTTCTTAAATTGGGTGATGTTTTGCTTACAAACGGATGAAAAGAGCAAGCACCCAATTTGTATTATCTTCCCAGTCGTCGAAATTTTGGCCTTTGGAGATTGATCTCAAATATTCCAAGAAGAATATAAGATGGTGAGGGGATATGAGCGTTTATGGGATGAGGACAGACGAACGGAACAGTCTTCATTGGTTCATAATGCCGAGGAAAGGTGAAAAGTCAAGAAGGAAGAGGCTCTATTTGGTTTTTTGTTTTGGCCCCAACAGATATCTACACTAAGTGACGTGGAGGAGAGAGAAGCAACTCACGATCGGCCGACAACTCATCGATGACCTGGATTTTTTTTGGTAAGGACACCTCCATGAAGTGCCATGTAGGCGCTAAAGTTAGCCTATTAAAGTAGTAGTATAGATTTGTAGCCAGGCCTCAAATAGCGAAAGTAAAATTAAAAGCCTTCAACAATTTGTTTGATTTATTTTCTGTCGCGAAGACTAGATCTTTCCTGGGAGATTCTTTCCGCAAGACTAAAAATTTTGATTTAGGGTTTAAGCGCGAGGGAAATTAGGAATCGCGTTGTTCAATTTTTTTTTTTTTTTTTGATAATTTGTGGATTAAGCGCGAGAATTGGGAAAGTAACCTTTCGTTTTTGGTGAAACCGCCACAAATGGATGTGCCATATAATAGCGGTTTACGAAAAACCGCTATAGATAAATATACTATACAACAGCGGTTCTCAGTGAGCTGCTATTATATAATCACAACCGCTGTAAAATGTTTGAATAATAACAGCGGTAAGATGAAGACCGCTGTCATAGAATATTATCACGTAATTTACAGCGGTTCATACGACAACCGCCATTAAATGGGCGCTATAGAATGTAAAAAGTGTACTAGTGTTTGGTGTAACTAATTTAACAAACTAATGCCAAAATAAGTTTTAGTCTCTGATCTCCTTGTCGACTGGATTATCAATACAAAACCATAATATCGAAATGCATCTTACGCAATTACACAGTAGCAAAAAGTATACAACAAATTAAAAGAAATTTGTATTATCCATTTAGCTACGTTAGCTAAGACCTTATGCAGCCGAAACAACGTATGTAGGACGACACCTAGGCATGAGCGGATTTAACGAGGGGTCACGGGGAGCAAGTGCCCCCATTTAACTCCAAAATCGTTCGTATATTTATTAATGGCATACACTAATTATCACATACATTAGGTTGTTGCATTGGATTTGTACACTTTTCACCTAATCCACCTATGTTCGAATCTTGGCATTAGCATTTATTGACTTCAATTTTTACTTTTTATTTTCCAAGGGATTATTATTTGAGATGTAAAAGAAAATAACCATACCAAGGTTCGAACCCTTGATCTTACATTTGCATTTCGAGTTTTCCACCAAATGCGCTAACTAGTTTTTGTGTACCTAAGGAAGTCCTAATGAATAAAAATGTAATACGCCAAAACCATTAAAATTACCTCCAAATGAACAAAAATATGTACTCCGTATGAAAGATTTGTTTTTCTTTGTGAAAGTTTCACGAATATGCAGATCATACTAAAAAAAAATCTATTCGATTTTGCCCAATTACTCATAACTTCACTATTTTTCATTATATAAATGTTAAAAATACGAGTTACACTGAACAATTTTATGCCCCCCACTCTCTAAATCCTGGCTTCGCCACAGCTCCTAGAGGCTGCGGCAAATCCATAGCAAAAAGATTTATATCATTCAAGCTTAGAGTTCTACCGTGGTAGGACGGATAGTTGACAAGCCATTGTTGCATGACTTACGCATGGCTTGACTTACGCTGGTGTAGGACTTTTTGTGTCTAATACAATTAAATTGACGACGTAACTTTGTATTAAAGAGCTCGAGATAACATATTATGTTATTATAAGTAGAGTCATACCTAAATTCCTATTAGATAAATTTTCAATATAATATAACCAAGACTCTATAAGATTGCTCAGTCGTTGTGAGAGCAAAAAACCTCCTTTATTTAGTAAATAGATATAAAGAGATTCCTTTTATGCATCGAACTCTGTGGCATACTTCAGGTATGCCCTCTTCTTCTTCTCCCCTCACCCCGCCTCTTTAATCGATTGTTTCTTGTCCATGCTAGAATTTGATTTTGTTTCAGAATTGTATTTTTCAAGTGAGTTTGTATGTGTGTTATTAGAATGTATGAAAATTAAGATTTTGAGGGCTTGAATTGGAGTTGGAATTAGGATGTCCCACGAATTATGATGTTGATTTAGTATTCCGTTGATCCTTGGAGCTTGTAATTCTGGTTCGCTGTGCAAAGTTGGTTTATTAGTGTTCTTGAATAGCTTGCGTTTGGATCTAAATTTGTTGTGAGGAATTGAGTAATTTCGTGGAACTTTTTTTTTTTTAACCAATTTGCATTCCCCATCTAACATACATATGGTTGACAACTGGTCTATCTAGATCCTCTTGTTCTCGACCCATTTTCCTTAGTCTACGCCATAATGTGTTTGCATAACACTTAAAATAACTAAATAGCCCATGCAATTCATAAAATACAGTAAGCCTAGCTTCTTGTCTTAATTATTTAATTTGAGTTATGGTTTACTGTATATAATGTTGATTGATTTTTGGTGCTAAGTCATGCGTCCTAAAGTTAATGTGCATGCCCTTTTAGAGATTTGATTGATTATGATGTTGATATCACGTGGTAATTCTAAAGTTCAAGTTTTTTATGTCTATATATGTTGGATTTAGTTGCCTTGTCTTTACTTTTTTTCTTTTAGTTACTTTTGTTTATAATTGACTTGGGGAGTGACTACGTGCCCACATTTGTGGCATTAATTAACATCTTTCATTCTCGTAAAGGTTTGTTCAAAAGTATAATTTTTTATTGCGAGGAAAATGACGAATTCTGAAGGGGGTGATCCGATGAAAAAACTTGTTTGGTTGATCGGGACACAAGGATGTGGGTGTCCAAATTTTGGTATTGGCAGCGGGATTACAATCCATCCGGATGGACTGATTCTCACATTGTACCATGTTGTTGGTCCAAAAGGTAAGGAAATGAAGATTTCATGGGATAGGAAGGACAATGATTCCGGTTTTCGAAAGGCTCATCTGTATAAGTGGTGTCTGAACTTTATTTAACTTTGATTTAGGCTGAAAAGAAAATACCGAATAGAATTTTGTTTACTAAAATTTAGGTGCCAAAGGAGTTGACAAATGTTTTGATCTATGTGATAAAGAGTAAGTGTATACTTTCAACATACATATGGTTATATATACACTTTCACCTCAGGGGAAATTGGATATCGCTTTCCTTCTAAGATCCAGTCCCATCTATAGCCATTGTGCCTCCTTCCCCCCCCCCCCCCGAAATACTCCAAATCCACCAAAGATACTTAGTGTCAAAAAATAGTTTCAAAGTAATGAACTAAGTGTTAAAACTTTATTTCGGCAATAGAAACTCCTGGGTACGCACGAACCATTGTTGAAAAAACGTTGGATAAAGATTCCCTCCATTTACACCCTGATCTCCGCCTTATCCAATATACATCATTGAACGTGGACAAGAGGGATCAAGATGTACTTTTATTTCGGGTAGTTTATAACAAGTTGGTAGGCCTTTTATCACATGATTGCAAGCATATTGCATTTGCAATTCCTCTACCTGTTTTAGAAATCGTTATCCAATCATTAGATGCATACTTTGTCGGGAAAATAATAAATAATGCAAAAAAAAATGCAAGTAGTGGACATTAATTAGGGATAAACAAATCAATATTTGTGCAAGTGGGCATTCATTTAGGTTAAAATAGTGCAAATGGGAAGGTTAAGTGATTCAATAATAGTGCAAATGGACATTATTTAAGGTTACACAAAATGGAATTAGGCATTTGGATGTGAATTTTCTTATAAGAAAATTGGGGCATTTGGATATGAATGGAGGGAGTATATCTTAGGTTCATTAGAAATATGTATTATGTTCTACTTAATAGTATCGAAGATCCTTATATAACAAGAATTATATAACAAGAAGTATGTTGTAATTATTTTGTCAAATTTGTTGTTTTGCGGCCAATAAAAAGTGCAGGATTTTGGTTTTAATTTCAGTTGTCAATGATGTATAAAAGTGAATGTCAAATAGTTTTGGAAAGGATCAATTGTGATTGCCTTAGGCCTCATTTGGTTCGTAAATTGGTTTCGGGTTGGAATCAGGAATCGGGTTGACTTGGTAACCTGCTCGATGGGTCTACATCCATCCCTGAATGTCGTCGAGTACTATAGGGTTGGAACCTGATTTCTCATACCTTGTGTTTCTTTTGTTTCGTAAAATAGTTTAACCCCAATCTTCCTCATTATTTTGTGAAAAGTAATTCATCGCCCACTGTATTACTAATATCGCCCGTCACATTCCCAAAATGCTCTTTTTAGTTTATATTTTTTTAAACTCAATTGTTGCGTCCAATACTCAGATACTTCTCTCTCCATGCAACTCCACCAATTCTCCATCAAAACAATAACCCACCATAACCAACGCCCCAATCCATTAGGATAGACACTAACCCATCATATTAATCGCTCAAATTAAATTCCACCACCAAACTCTGCATAATGGTGCCCTTAATTTACTTGTGCCGAATACAATTTCATCAAGTTTGGAATCTGTTGGGTTTAGACTAATAATAACTAATTGACAACTTTTGATATCTTTTACAATGTTTTGTTAAAATAATAAATTTTGAACATGTTGTGAGAATGTTGATATATTATTGGTGTTTACAAGAATTCTAGGTGGTGGTGCCCTCTTGATCGCTTTGTTAATAATTTTTTCTCAGTTTAGCCATTATAATGGCCTTCTGGCGGTGCTCTTGTGTTGTTGGAGATTGATATCGTGTATGAGAGAATGATGTACGGTGGAAAATTGGAAGGATAAAGGAAGGGTAAATTAGGAAATAGTTGGAAAAATATGGGCGCGTGATAACTAAACACGTGATGTGGGTGTGAGTAATTGGCGGTGAAGGTGAGCCGACAACATGAAGGCCGGTGGCAAGATTGGTAAAGCTAGTGTCTGGTGGGTTTTAAATTGGAAAAAACTGGAGAAGATGAAGGAGTTCTATGCATTTATGTGTAATGAAGAGATGATTTCAATGAATCCGGTGGGGGGATAGGGGATTCTAAACCCGATACCTAGGGGGTTTATTTGCACGCTAGGAATCGGGTTTATGGAGTGGAAAAACACTACCAAACGTATGGTATCGGGTTCAACAAATCAAACCAGATTTCAGAAACCCAAGTACCATGAACCAAACGGGGGCCCTTAATGGTTTTACTATTTGCGTCTTCAAATTTCCATGAATTCATGGAACATATGGTGCGTTTTGTCTTAAATCATTGGGTATTACTCCGTATTCAGCTTTAAGGATGCTAAACAAAGAACTAGGCAATAACGGATTACTCTGACATGCGTGGCTTGTTGGGACTGTAATTTCTTGCATACTTGTCTCCTGATGCTCCAAGAGGCGTCATTGGAAAGATCTTGAAGAAATATTGCACGCTGTTGTTGAACGACTCCAAAATACGAAGTAACCAAGAAGTTATGACATAAACGATTTGGCATTGATAAATTGTTCCGTAAAAAAAAATTGACTTACGCCCATAGCAACTTTCAAACGCTTTATTTTGCCCAAATAAGGATGTACACAATCTTGAAGTACAAAAATGAAACTATCGATTATCAATTCATTAGTCTCTTAATAGATGAAAAATGCTTACTTAAGTATGTTAAAACCTTAAAATAGCAATTTAAAGTTAAATTAATCTATCTTGGTTGCAAATGACTAAAACTACACATAAGTTCACAAAAATACATAAAATATCCACTTAACTACATGAAAAACTTGTAAAATTACATGAAAAACCCACTAAAGTACATAAAAGCAAATTCGAGAGTATGGTATACATGGCGCCCTGGGGGTATATTTACTCTTCATACCCCCTCACCCATGTTCTAGCATTAATTAAAAATTTAAAAAGAAAAAAAAATAAGTGAAAAAGAGTAATGGAGGTAGTTATATTTTATTGTGAATGGGGGTATAAGAACTTGATATACCCTCGGGTACCATATAATTGTTGTAGGTTAAAAGGTTACGCGTGAAAGTCACAATGGTAATACCCGTGCGTTGCACGGAGATATTTAGTTTCATAAAATAAAGTTAATGTTGTTTGTTGTTCATAACTTATTTACTAACCCAAGTTTAAATTGTCCCATCTTTTAAAACATTGTTAGCTTAGTGATTATGTAATTGTACAACTATGAGTTTGCAATAGTTAAAGTCTGTGGGAGTACTCAAACAAAAAGATCTTTCAAGTTTATGAGGATGATAACATGTTTTTCACAATTATTTTATCAATATTTATACAAAATTATAATTGTTTTCGGATTTTACCGTAATAGCCCCAAGAAATGATTAATTAGTATGTGACCTACATAAAAAATATCATATTATCGAAATTCATGTTGGAGTTCAAATTGATATTAACATCGTGACATATATCATCATGTATAATGTATACGCACACTCAATCTTCATATGAATATCTAAACACAAGTATAGAGTCTTCTGGCTTCTACAATGACGCCATAAGTAAATCAATAAAAATAATTAAGTAGCTGAATTGAAAAGATAATAGGGGAAAAATATTGTTTGATGAATTTATTAACCAATGAGATTTAAGCATACTTGATGGAAGAAAATAAAGGAGCCAAGTGAAGGGCTGCTGGAGCAATAAAATGGTAAGATACGAATAATAAAACAAAAACATATACTCAGTCTCTTAGACGTGAGTGGTAGAAAACTGATTGCAGCAAAAGATGGAGGAGATCTAGGCATTAATTTGACTTTTAGGTTTGTCCTTTTAAATATTAACACTTATTTATTGGTTTTTTAGTTTTTTTTTTGTTGGAGGATTTTTAGCAACAGTATGTGGTTATTGATAGGACTATAGGAGAACCTTATCGTAGTTATTTGTTTGTATTTTTATTTTTTATTCACTCATTATAAAAACTCATACGTATCTGTTGGAGGATTTTTTTAGCGACATTTTAGGCTCATTAATAGGAACATCTAGCTATTTTTTATTTGTTTAAAGAAGAAAATATTAGTGGAAAATTTTTTGAGCGGGAAATTTTTTAGCCAGAGATTGACACGTGTCCTAGTGGCTTCTGTTTTAGTAGAACTAGATAGATTTAGGGAGATTTTACGATAGGGGTTAGGAGGGAGGGTAATTAAAAATATGTTGTAAACATAATATTGAAATACCAGTGTTGTATTTCCAGTGTATTGCTTAATATGGGGCCAAGTATTATGTTTTGGGGCAATACACAAACTCACTCCTTCCTTCGGCCAAAACGACGTAGTTCTAATCACGGTGATTGACTTAGAACACTTGTCGTGTTTAGACCTATAATTGGTGACAATCCTTCAATATTATTAAAGGAGTCTTTTTTGTAACTCTCACATTAACCGGAGGTTTCTAGAGAGTTTTGAGAATTTTATAATATTAAAAGTATTTGATATCCATCTAAACACAAAAACTGTATTTCAATCTAATCATACGTACATACTAACCCCTCATTGTTAATCGTCGCTTCGTTAGTGTTGTTCTTGCGTACATTCTAAATTTTATAATATTATTAAAGTATATGGTATCCATCTAAACGCAAAAACAAACTCTATTTCTAACCATACGCCCGTACATACTAAGGTCCATATGATTCATCTGATAATATATCTAAACTGTTCTGAATTGAAGTTGTATATATGCTGACATAAAGACCAGATTCATTGCTTCTGAACTAAATTAACTACTCCATTTTTTTTTTTTTAAGTTGTATCATACATGGCCTAATTCTCATGTCCTATTTGATTGGACACTAATCCCTGATTATTGCTTTCATGATATCTCAAGTTGTAATCTTAGCTTATGTCGATTATTATGTCTATATTTGCAGTAACATGGTTAATAGATTTGAGCTAGCTAGGGAGAGGTGGTCACGTTTATGCATGTGATTGACAGGCTAATAAGTCGTTATTATTAGTCAAATTACCACTATTCCTACTAAATTAGCTAGGGTAAGTGGGTATCGTATCCACAAGGAAGAGGGAAGTCCTGGTTATGCAATTCCAGTGTGGAAAAATAGAAATAAAAGAAATGAAACAAAGCAAATAAATGGGGGGTTTTTGATTTGAGTTTTAAGTAAAAGCGAAATAAACGAACTATCAATTCGATTAAAGCGACTCTCGGTGATAATCTCTTCTAACACCCTAATATAGTAAGTTTTACCTCTCTCTAATATTACCAATTCATTAATAATCCCGATTTTGACCAATTAATCCTCTTTTATGGGGAATTTGAGCAACCGCTACCAAATTCCCTTCCTTATAGTCCTAATTTGTCTAGTGACCATTCAAACAAATCATAACCAAAGGCATGAAGAGCAAGGACTAATAAAAGATTAAGAACAACCCAAATTAGTATCTAATTAGCCGCAACCGCGACACTAATCAAATCTAATCTATTAGTTGCCTAATTAATTCCCAAATCACTAATTAGCCGCAACCGCGACACTAATCATGTGAAAGTTGCTTCCTTTTAGGCTAATAATCAATGACCACCAATTATCAACAAAGCATATGAAATACCCAAGTCTAATCTAGTAGCTAATTAGATAAAACAAGGATAAATCATGCATTAAAGAACAAAGAAATAATTATAATGAAAGTAAAGGCAAAATAGAGAGAAAAATACTTACTAATACATAGGATGAAGAATTGATTACACCAAGAGTCTAGGAAGGGGATGAGCCTCCCATACTAATTATTACAATAATATTTGAAATTGAAATAATAATAAAAATACTAATTCTCCTTGAGTTTCTCTCTCTAAATTGAAAACTAGATGAAAAATAATATGAAAGGTGATAAGTATTAGGGAGGGGTTCATGCCCCTTTATTTAAACTAAGTACAAAACACTAGAAGACAAAATAGATATTTAGGCAAAAAGAAACCGTCCAAGCCTCTAGGAAGCTTCCCGGAAGCTACCTTTTCTCGACTCGAGGAGAGGGATCCTCGAGTCGAGCGAAGAAATCCTCGACTCGAGGAACACCCTACCCGAGTCGAGGATCTTGTCCTTCTAAATACCCGTCCTGTAAACTCTCCTCGACTCGAGGGAAGTAATCCTCAAGTCGAGATTATAGTCCTCGAGTCGAGGTTTATGATCCTCGAGTCGAGGGACTGTGCGCAGGGCAATCTTCGAACGGGCATAACTCTCACCTCCGAACTTCATTTTGAGCTCATAATATATCGTTAGAAAGCTAAGGCGATGAACTTTCCTCTCAACTTGGAATTTCTGAAAAATATATTATGGTTGGAGAGTTATGATCCAATGAAGTCGGAGGTGATGGTGTGTGGTTCTCGGAATGTCGTCAAGCTATCTTCTCCTCGAATCTTGCTCCAATTTGTAGCTTGATCCCCTAGTATTGTCCGAGATTCACCAAAAGGGTCTAAGGCCACCAAAAACTCGTAAAACCAACGAATAATCTCCAAAAATACTCCGAGTGGTGTGGTCTACGACTCACGATAAAACCATGCCCAAATAGACACTAAGGCGCCTAAATCAACCGAATTAACACACCACATTTACGCCAAATCAGTGATCAGGGTGAGTAAGTGAGTTTATAATGTTGATTGCAATATATACTAGTTTACTACTCGGGCTACGCCCAAAATAAATTTTATGATTTTATTTCTATGTGAACAAATTATTTTATCAATAAATTTTATCATTTATAAAACTTTCACTTTCAATATAGATGATGTGATTACAGTTCAAATAAATAATAAGGAAAGTATAAAATAATAAGGTAAAGATGAAATCAATTAATAGTAAGTATTGATAATAAGAAAAGTATAAAATAATAAGGTAAAGATGAAATCAATTAATAGTAAATATTGATTTTTTATAATAAAAAATATTGTTAATTTTTTGATATGGAAAATGTCACTCATATATAACAATGGATGGAATGTGCATCTATACTCTTTACCATAAAAGACATTTTCAATGAATTTTTTAAGTGGAAATTAGAGAGACATGCCACGTGGCATGACAGATGGCCTAATTGAAGCCGGTGAACGTGGTCGTTGCCTCGAACACAGTTTTAATATATATTCGTAGTATAATATATAACAACGGATGGAATGTCCATCTATACTGTTTACCATAAAAGATATTTTCAATGAATTAAAAAGTGAAAATTAAAGAGACATACCACGCGGCATGACAAATGGCCTAATTGAAGCCGGTGAACGTAGTCGTTGCCTCTAATACAGCTTTTAATATATAGTATAAGATTTGCATGAAGGTTGATATAGTACTATATGATAAGTTGTAGTACTATTATTTTAAACATTTATATAACTAAAGATTAACCGGCTTATAAATCAAGCACAAAAGACCCCTTTGATTTTTGTATAATAAGTTAACTTATTTAAACATGTCTTATGATTCCACTTAAATATAAACTTTTTAAAATTTATCATAAATTTTATATAAAAAACATATATTATTTTTTGGATGTTTAAGTGTTTAACCGTGCTCCGGTGAAATTTAGTTTTCATTTTATATATCATTTTTAATAGAAAATATTATCATGTGACCCGTGCAGTGCACGGGCCTTCATCCTAGTAAAACTTATTTATGCCACAAAATGGTGTTTCCCGTGTCCCATCCCTATCTCTCTCTCCCCCCCTCATCCCTTCGTAATTTGTAGTATGCTTTTATTTCCCCCTTCCTATCTTCTTCTTCATGTCAGTTCCACATATCTGGGTCTCCTCCCTACACTTTCTTGCAAGATTCCCATTGCCTCTTCACACTCTTCTTATTCTTCTTCTTTTTTTCTCCATGTTTATGTCTGATTAATATAAAACAAAGTGAGAAAAAGTGTACGAAATTGCAGTAAAAATGGCTGCAAAGAAGGCGGCAGAAAGCTTCTCAAAGAGCCTGATTGAAGAGGTTCAGAAATGGGGGTCACTGAAACAAACAGGTGTGACACTGAGGTACATGATGGAGTTTGGCTCCAAACCAACTGACAGAAATCTTTTGATTTCTGCCCAGTTTCTTCACAAGGAACTCCCCATTCGTATCGCTCGTCGTGCTATTGAGCTTCAGTCTCTTCCTTATGGTTTGTCCCTCAAACCTGCTGTTTTGAAGGTACTATAAATTATAATACACTTCTTTTTTCTTGGGAGTTTAGTTTAATTGGTTTAATTTCAGGGTTTCCATGATCATAGATGTTTTTTTTGTTGGATCTTAACTCTGCCGTTGTGGGTAATTTGAATGTGTTGTTTCTTAGAAAGAATTGATGCTATGTTATGAGTGAATTCGACATATTTTGTTCACATATGTTTTTGTTTGAGTGTTATTGCTGTTGTATTTAGACCTTTCCATGAGAAAGACTCGATCTTTGAGTGAATTCTGGGCTTTTGACATTCTTAAGAGTGAAAATTCAGTAATGACATTCTCGAGACGGTTACTTATGATGATTCATGTTAGCCGACCCCAAATCATTTTGGGAATAAGGCTTGGTTGTGCTGTTGTTATTTGGTATTTTGCTAGTTTGATTGGTGATAGCATTTACTTGAAATTTAAGTGCATGTGATTCTGCCGTGTAAATATTGTTAAATTCTGAGAAGTTGCCGCAAGTAAAGGCGAAACTTTGTTTAAAAATGTTGGTGCATCTTTTGGGTGTACCCTTTTTATCTACCTTTGGAAGTTAAGTAATTTGGCTTTGCGTTATAGAAAATCTTACCTACTATATATGGAGTTAAGCATTTGAAGAATTTGGGGTACCTTTTCTTAATTTATATGCATGAAGACTTTGTCTCTTGTAATTGGGAATGGTTCGTTGCACCTCACTGTCATCTCGCCTTACCAATTAAAAATTTAAAACAAACAATTTTCCAATATCTGTAGTACTCTTATTTGCTTTATGCAATGTCATGTGGCTTTTCCTGCAATATTTGTTCTTCAAATTTTATGTAGTATTTGTTTTAGACAATATGGAATATGTTATGGGAATGCAAAACTTTTGGAATACATTTCTGTAAATATTGATAGTTGGCGAGATTCAAGTTTCACGTAGTCTTCCATCATGCGCTTCTAAACTAAAGAGCCTTAGTTCTATGTCGATGAAACACAAAAACAAAAGTTTGAAGACAGCAGAATTTAAGTTTTTTAGGGAGGTATGACGAACATCCATGTGGGTAACATAATGTAAATCCTGTCCTTTAGGAATAAAAATACTGAAGCAATGGCAGCCTGACTTGACTATAGGATCATACAAGATTGAAATTTCTCTAAAAATGATTTTATTTAAACCTATCATTTCAGTCTGTCATTTCTTTATTCTGTCAAAGAAAAAGCAATAACTGAAGTTCCTACCCTATATGAGTCCGTAGTTTCCGATGAGTAGTTGTTGATACTTGTAAGTAATTGAATTAGGATACTTAAGGGAGTGACTGGACCGGATTAATAGGAGAAGGGGCCTGAAGGATTTGTTATTCTGTCAAAGAAAAAGCACTAAGTGAATGATGCGTCCAAACGAGTGTATCTGCGTGCATGAATGGATCTTTAGAACAGTAATTCAGGTTTTAAGTGTTTCAAACTTCGAACTTCAAAATAGCTAGTTGTCAGCTCTTTGATGCTCTCGATTTCATAATTTCAAGAAGCACTGATACAACAATAACTATACTTCAACTATGCTCCCCACTACCCACAAAAGATATCGTTCTAGTTGAAAGTTCACATAGTACTGAAGTTGTTAGGCAGGATCACAGATGGCTAGATGATCATATATCATCTAGCTTCATAGTTAATGAGTGTGTTTTATGATGGCCATTTAGTTTTTGATAGTTTGCATATCACCTTTATATGATGTTGGTCACCCTCCAACTCTTATGTGCAATCTCTTGGTCTTCAGATGTCAAATGAATTTTTTCCTCAATGTGCTGTTGTAAATTTGCTTTTGGAAGATTGACTCGGGTTAATAGTGTAAACTTTGTCCTTCTAAATCAGTTTATGCCCCTTTCCACATCAGGTGCGAGATTGGTATTTGGATTCTTTTCGTGATCTCAGATCAATCCCTGAGATCAAGGATAAAACCGATGAATTAGATTTCACACAAATGATTAAGATGATAAAAGTCAGACATAATAATGTTGTTCCTATGATGGCTTTGGGGGTCCAGCAACTCAAGCAAGGCATGGATCCTAAGATTGTTTATGAAGATTTGGTTGAAATCCATCAGTTCCTTGATCGTTTTTATATGTCAAGAATAGGCATCCGCATGCTCATAGGTTTGTTATGTCTGCTTACCTGTTTCGTGTTATTTATATGATTGTGTACACAATATCAATAGTTTAATTCCTTTTGATTATTTTTTGGTGCCTCAGATTACGCTAGCTAATAATGTCGTTTTTTTTTCTTTGGGTTCACTCTCAGGTCAGCACGTGGGCTTGCATGATCCAAACCCTCCTCCTGACCGTATAGGCTATATACATACTAAAATGTCTCCAGTAGAGGTTGCAAGAAATGCTTGTGAAGATGCTCGTGCGATTTGTATGCGCCATTTTGGAAGTGCACCTGAAATTGATATCTATGGAGATCCCGACTTTACCTTCCCGTAAGCTGTACTTTTTACTTCTATCCCTACTATACTTCTGTTCCTACTATACTTACTCTAATTTGTTATTACTTACAGAACATGAACCCTTTTTCAGAAAGTATCACAATGCAAACTGTATCCCTCTCCCCCAACTTGAAGTTCTGTTCTATGTCCTTTTCCAGTAGCCTGTAACTTTTGGCCATATCAATAGTTGTCATCTTCGAAGATAGTTTTTAGTAAAATAGAGCGCCATGTAGAATGGAATCATGCCCTGAACTCTTAGGATGTTGTCCTGAGCCAATATGGACTATATGACTTCCCTTCCCTGTGAGCCATCCTACTCTTTCCAGGTTATTGACCTAAAGCTATTTCTACAGTTTGACTTTTCCTCCCATCCAGTGAACTATCTTTTCTGAAGTTAATTTATATCTTCCAGGCGGAGGTTTTTTTTTTTTTTTTTTTTTTCCGGTGGTAAGAAGTTTTGTGTATTCATCCATAAAGGGAATAAAAAAATCTTACAAAAAGTAGCCACTAAGGGAAAGAAAAAGCGAGAGCCTGGCTTTCGACTACTTCGACATTATCCTCATTTCCAATCCACTTATACGTTCGAACACTTCTAGGAATTTGATTATGTTAACCATCCAATCTACATTATGATCCTCATTTTGGAATATTCTGTTATTTCTTTCAATCCAAAGCATGTATATTGGTGCATTCAAACTGCATTTTGCCCATTTATTAGACCAATGCTTCTTGCGGTTATACCTAGCAAACCAACATAGCTCCCGATGCAGATTTCACCTCCTCTTTCTCAAGCCCAACCACATTGAGTTCTAAAATCTTCTTTTTGACTGTCTACTTTTGTCATTTTGTCTCCACTAGAAATTTCGAATATTAAAAACCTTTAACATAGGCTTATTTCTATAACATTTAGTGTGGCTCTAGTAGTGAAGTACAAATGCTCCGACTAGCTCCTTGTGATGTTGTCCGTTCTAGGCTTCTCTAATCTTTCTGATCCTTTTTTCCATGACAGGTATGTGCCATCACATTTACAGCTTATGGTTTTTGAGCTGGTTAAAAATTCATTGCGTGCTGTCCAAGAGCGATTTATGGACTCAGACAAAGTAGCCCCTCCAATTCGAATTATTGTAGCTGATGGTATAGAGGATGTCACAATTAAGGCATGTTGTTTATGTGGTTGCAGACATCAATTTATCTCTTATTTCTCCATCTCTTGAGACTTCGTTGTGTTACTGAAACACCTCATAAATGACATTGTAGGTTTCCGATGAAGGGGGTGGTATTGCAAGAAGTGGTTTGCCTAAGATTTTCACATACCTTTATAGTACTGCAAGGAACCCTTTGGAAGAAAACATTGATCTTGGAACGGGTGAGAATGTAACTATGGCTGGATATGGATATGGGCTTCCCATCAGTCGCTTATATGCACGCTATTTTGGAGGTGATCTGCAGATTATTTCTATGGAAGGATATGGTATGTCTCTTCTCATAAATTCAAATTTTCACATCTTTCCCTGGATATAACATTTTTCAGTTTCTCATAGTTGATTTCTAGAAAGAGTTCTTATGAAGTGTTACTTCTCAGTATACCATTAACTACTCTTCCCAAGGACGTAAGATTTCCTGTGGCCCACACCCCTCCCCAATTGTGTCTAAACTGGTAGGGCTTGGTTCCCAGATAGGAAGCCTTGTAAGATTCTCATAGACCACCATTTGTGTTGTGCTCAAATGATTCTTTCTCAGGAGCGTCTGTTTGAAAGGGCCTTAGGTTACAGTCTACTTCATATTTTAATTGGGGGAATAAGAGAATAGAGGAGACAATAGTTCTAAATTCTAATACACTTCTTACAAGTTTATTTTATTTAGCGGACCAATCAAAAATGATCAAAATGAAATGCCGCCTTTGTGGGCTTCTTAAATAGATTTGTGTTGTCCTTTGGCAATTGATTTATAAGTGACCTCTTCCATGCTACACCCCATTCGTGTAGACTCATCACTAGTTGCCACTTACCACTTGCCAGAGTGGTTCCACATGGTTTGTTAGCATATCATGTTTTGGTGTTACTGCGTAGTAATTATGTTGTAACTGTGTTGGAAATGTTTGATAGTATGTGGTGGATTTCTTGCAAATAAAATTTAGTGATAAGGTTAGGGGAAAGAAGGGAAGTTGCTTTGGAATGTACAGTTTTAAGCTGTAATAACTCTTCTTGATCTCTCTAGCGTTACATTCACTTTAAAAAACAGTTCTTTTTATTGGATGTCTAAAGTGATGGAGAATCTTACATAAGATTGCTTATAGCTATAATTCAAGCCCTACCAACTCTAGCTGTGACCTTGCAAGTTGCAACCATGTAACAACTTTCTAGCAGCATTCCCAGCAAAGCCAACAGCTAACAATTACAAATTTTGCCTCTTAACTCTTGGTGGGTTCATTTATAAGATGGAGGTTTTTTTTTTTTTTAACCTGGGTATGTGTGTAGTTCCATAAATAGTTGCCTGACCGGGTTTGAGATAGTATATGGCATCTCATAGTATTGTGATGTAAAACTTGCTCTAATTTTTATGTGTTTTTGAGTTTGTAACGCAGCGGAATTAAAACAGAAAATAAAGGATATGAATTAGTCTAGAATCCTCGCAAGAATACTTGACTAAGACTAATTTGCACTAAGATCACAAAGAAACAAAGCACAAACAAAGGGAAAGCACCAAGATCACAAAGAAACAAGGCACGAACCAAAAGAACACAGAAAAATTAGAGCAAGTTTTACATCAAATTGGTATCAGAGCTTGGTTGTAACAAACTTATATGCTTTGTTAGTCTTGGTGTGGTTCATTTTGGTTTATCAATGAATTATAAATTTCCTAAGTTTGATGGGAGTGGTGATTCTGAAGATTATTTAAATTGGGAAAGAAAGATCGAGCGTAAATTCAATCGAATTGGTTTTGATGATCGTGAAAGATTCGATCATGTGAAACTTATTTTGGTAAGAGACGCATTCCATTGGTTTGAAATTTTGAAGAAGCGACGCAAACATGAAGGTAAGTGCAAGATTCATTCGTGGGAAGTACTCAAGTGCAAGCTACGTAAACGATATATGCCAAGGAACTTTATTGAAGACGTGTCGTTCAAAAAGTCTTCTTATGAGCATGAACAAGCAAATAATGATCTGATTTTGTTGGACATGATGAAGAAACTTGACCGTATGCAAGATGACTTGAAGAAAGTTAGGAGTGCACATCTTGAAAAGCATGATTCTTGTGAAGACAAAGAAAAAATCAAAGAAGTGATCTTGGAGGAACAATCGCAAGTACATGAATTCATACAAATCCAAGAGCATGAAGAGATTGAGATTAGTGATCAAGACAAAACATTGGATCTTCATGATACTTCTAAAGAGGAAAGCATTGATTCTTCACTAAAGTCTTTTGGGGAAGAGAAAGTAACGACTTCCAATGAACATGGGGTTATAATTGAAAATGAGATAGATCACAAGTTGGTTTACCAGAAAATGGATGATCGAAGTTCATACAAATCTTATGTTGATCTCTATATTAATAAGGGATTTCATGAAGATGTCAAAGGTAAATCAAGATTGTTGTTGTGTCTCTACAAAGATAGCACCGAATTCAAAGTTAAAGAACAAGAATACAAACACGATGGTCGAAAGATTGTGCATCAAGGAATGATTGGTATGAAGTGGATTGATATTGAAGATCATGGTGTTTCAAAACTGATCAAGTACATTGAAGATGATGAGTTAAAGGACAAATACTTGTGCATATGTTTAGTGTTTGTGTTAGTTCTACTTCTCATTGTGATCCTTGTATATGATCCGGGTGGTTGTGAGAATATGTTTCTCTACTTGAGGACTTCAGATTCGAGGACGAATCTTTTCAAAGAAGGGGAGAATGATGCATGGGAGCTATGGGTCAAAGCTAATAATAGAAGTTAAAGACCATCACGTCAACTTCCAGGCTAGATATCTTTTAAACTATTCAGTATTTAGAGGATCCATAAATTGGAAAGTAAAGTTCTTGATCTAAGCTTTCCGAAAAGTGGTCATATGCCTTAATTGGTTAAGTAACGAAGGAGATATGCCTGTTTTAAGTTGAGCTGTCCAGTTTCTACGCGGGCAGACAAGGATGGCCGAATCTGCTATATTCCCCAAGCCATGCACGTCCAAGGAAGTTCTTAGTAGATATAATACTTATTATTATTTGTGTCTTTGTTTAAGTTTAGGAAAGTGTCTAATTTACAGTAATTTTGTGGAATAAAGGAGCCTTAAAAGGTTTCCAAGTTGTTATAGGAGAGTTTAGGAAAGTTTCAGCAATAAGCATGAAGTCTGTTTAAGGGAAGATCCAAATCTGGTTCTTAACTTGACTTTAGGTAAGTTTAGGAGTCTTAAGAGTAGTATAAATAGAGAGTCTTATTGTATTGTTTTTCATACAAGTTTGAGCATTAATATCGAAGAGTCGAAGGGAGTTTCCTTCAAAATCTTGGCCTTGCGAGGTATTCTTTTGGTTTGTACCTTGTTTCTATGTGATCTTGGTGCTTGCCGTTTGTTTGTGCTTGTTTCTTTGTGATCTTAGTACAAATTAGTCTTAGTCGAGTATTCTTGCGAGGATTCTAGACTAATTCATATCCTTTATTTTCTGTTTTAATTCCGCTGCGTTACAAACTCAAAAACACATAAAAATTAGAGCAAGTTTTACATCATATTGACTTTCACAAAATTATTCATTGATTGAAAAAACACAACGGAAAGAGAGAGAGAGATGGATGGAGCTTTGTTTGGGTGATTTTCAATTTAAATGTTGAACACCATCTGCTTGTGAGTTGTAACACACCGTTACTGCAAGTATATCGCCAAGTGATACCATATCAGCTATTGCAGTTCATAAACTTCCCTATCATTTGTTTAATTTTTATTTGGGTGGAAAAAACCTGTCTAATCACTTGCACTGTTAATATGATACTGCAAAATCTTGAATGTTTCTCTTTGCTCCATCATTGCAGGTACAGATGCTTATCTGCATTTGTCGCGGTTGGGAGACTCTCAAGAACCACTGCCTTGAGTGGCATAGCAGATGAGCCTACATTAAAATTATTTCAAACATTCATGAGCTCAGCGGCAACACTGTTCAATCAGAGCCTGCAGTTTTATATTGATGTTGTTCTCATCTGTTATTTGTTTGATCTTATTGGCGTTAATGGCCGGATTACTTGCTTCCCTGGCTTTCATCATCTCTTTGGAAATTATCTTCATCGTGATTTACTGTTGGTGTGATTACGTGCACCAAATACATAGAATGTGAAGGTTCCGTGAAGTATAATGATGATGTATTTTCTAATTAAAGTCATTTGGGACATAGCTGATCAGTTAGTGTTTGGACCATGGTGAGGTTCGTCGTCTTTCTCACAATAGAATATGGTATGCATAAATAACATTTATGATAAATCTGGTTATAGAATTTTTACTGTTTTATTAGTTTATTTATGACAGCACATAGATCCGGAAGACCACCACACGAAAGAAAAATAGAGAAATATTCAAACTCAATTTTGAGTGCTATGGTAGTCATTTGGTAGGTTAGGTCAGCTTTGTTTTAGTCCAATAAAAAATGACTAATGAGATCTTATAGCAATACAATTTCTCATGAAATTTGCAGAGGTTGCTTTGAATCTGTACTCCATAGTCCATAGCTACTTTGGCCACGATAATTTATGACATACGTATAGTTTGACGTAACATACGACCGTTTGCTCTTGGATGCTTTCGAGTTCATACCCAATGTATTACAACCATAATTGAATTCTATGACGAAATAGCAATGGTCATTTAAGCACACGTCCTAAATTTCATACTTGTCACATGCATTTACAATTTTACACTACTCCATACTAGTATCTAATACCTTGTATAATCTAATAATCAAGACTTGTAGTCTGTATATGAATTTTCCTGAATCCAAATTATCGTATCCTCCAATCCAAGGGGAGAAATATACCACATCCTACACAGAGGACTTCCTACACACAGGAAGGCCATAGCGTCGCCATAAATATTTGATAAGATCATAATAAACTGCAAATAACCGACTACCCGCTGACTTAACCCTCTCAATAAGCATCGATTACTTCCACGGCTGATATCAACGATCTTCTTCGCACTTTGGAATATATATACCAAAGATAATCCGGTGCGTTTAGAATAAAAGGTTTTCTGTCACATGGGCAGTTACGAATTGTATTACACATGCAGTCTGGGAGGGAGGGAATTTTTGAAACCAAGATGGTCTCATACGAGGCTTTTTTTTTTTTTTTTTTTTTTTTTTTTTAATTAAAAAAAGTCCCTCTACCATCATACAAGGCTCAAAACTAGTCTGCATCAATATTACCACTCGGGATTTTTTGCTTTCATCCACCTAAAGAGCCCCGACATAACTCATGATCTGACCACGTGATGGTTTCCGGTATAATCTGCGGGTTTGAGATTAGACTGTGACCAACTGTGTTACTCAGATTTTGTGTGCAAGCGCTGAAATAAAGATATTCTGCAACCACAATCGTGGTGGCACAGCAGACTCCGAATTGAGAGAGTTTAACAGGATGCCCTATCAAACATTTGTAATGGGGTGGCTCTTCTCCTCATCTACTACAAAATGCCGGCAGTTACCTAATAGAGATTTCATGCTTGGGGGCTGGGGCCACTGTAAGGAACAGCATGCTGGTGGCTGCAGCAACGGATGGAAAAATATGACAGCAAGAACTGCATGTAGCAATGGATTTGTTACGAGTGAAGCCCTCGAAACTGCTACCTTCCCCAGGCACTGTAAGGCAAACACTACTAACTGGAGTAAAACAGGTTCACAATTTGAGGGTGGAACCAAATTTCAGTATTTTTGATTCCAGGAACAGTGAAGTTTAACTATACCTGTCCAGTAACATAATTAGTCACTTAAGCCATCATCAAGGAAATCAAGATGATTCTCGTCTGTGGTTGGACCAGCATTAGGATGGACTCGCAAGGGCTCTACTTCTGCTAAGGTCACCATCTCTAGAGATACCTTCCTCGTATCTGACATGCCACTCTCATAGTCAAGTATGTCATAGTCATATCCATCTTCATGCTCAAAGGTACCCTGCTGGAGAAATTGCACATGTCAAGTCCCACAGGTCAACTGTTACCAAATAAAAGCTCCTATCACTCCACCAGCAGACTACTCAGGGATACTGGGTAGGAGGAAGGGAAGTAACAAAACAAAGTAGTACTGAAAAATACCTCATTTCCTGGCATGGCCGACTTCCCTGTCTCCACAATCCAGTCATCCAGTAAACCTTCAAAAAGAGCACTATCAAGTGACATCAACTCATTTGATGGCCTAATTTGGCGCTCCCTGAGTCTCAGGTTATAGTGAGCATAAACAAGATCATCTAACTTCTTCTGAGCAGGACGGTTTAGCTTTTGCCAATAAATCTGATCATAAATACTCCAGTTATGCTCACATCCAGAAGAGGAACAGGTTTGGCTTAGTATACGTACAGCTATTTGCTGGAGGTCCAGACAATTTGTACCATGCTGCTGCCACCATACCGCTGGTGGAAAGAAACTGATTTCAGGACATATACAACAATGATGATCTGACATTTAATAGAAGAATCATATTTTTTGCTCCTCATCTAAGTCTTCTCACCTGGATCAAGCTCTGTCCTGGTACTGATTGCCAATTCAGTCCCAAAATCAACTTTAGCAGATATGAAATCAGAGATCTGTTATCAGAAACAATTGGGTAGAATGTGAAACTCTTAAACATTAACCAATTAAAATAATAATAAAAAAAAATATCCAAAATATACCTGCATAGATGCCGAAATCCGTCTCGCACTGTCTGGTCCAAGTCGAACAATACATTCATTTAGTCCACGCGCTACCTCTGGGTTCTTTATAAATGCAAGCAAAATACCATTGTTAGAAATATACATTTATATTCAATTTCAAGCAAAATAGCGGTAAGTAGCATACCGATTGATAATCTGGTCGATATCTGTATGCTGGATTTAAGTAGTAAGCAGCAAGACATAAGGGATGATGAAGCAGCGAACTCCAGTGACTGTCGATTACATTCCAGAAAGGACTATATTTCTGCACATCATCTCCATGAAGGTTTTTGATTTCAAGTTTTGCCTTGCACATGTCATTGTATACATATGGCATGGACATGTTACCATAACAATCAACCTTTTGAAGTACATGAAAGATTGGTTCAACTAGTTTCCAGATGTAAAGCATTTTCTTCCAGAACGAAGCACTCAGTACAATCTTCTCCACTTCTCTGCCTTCATCTGATTTAGAAAACCGACATAATAGCCAATTGCTTGATTGGAACATCCTCCTAAGGCCTATCTTATGGTCCAACATGCCTTGCAAACTAAAGAAGCTAGCTGCATATCTTGTAATAGCAGGTCTCAGAAGGTCCTGCCCCCCTGTAAATTCTTTTTTCATCAAGTTCAGTAACCATATGCGGTTATATATGAACTTTGTAAGTTTTTGTGCTTTCTCCAGGCATTCAGCAATGAACTTCATCTTTGAGAAATCTTCAAGAACTTTATCAATGCTATAGACAGTACAAGGTGTCCAAAACAAATTTTTCCTTTTTTCTTCAAGCATCTTACCAGCAGCCCTGTAACTATGAGTATTCTGGGTAACTACCTACAGCATACACATCATATAAGACGCGAATAGACAATAGGACTCATTTAATTCACATTTGAAGTTGATTATCAGAAGACAGTGAAGCAGATAGTCAAGTACCTGGACAACATTGTCCTCCCCGACTTCATCGACTACTCTATCGAGCAGCTCAAATAAAGTTGAAGAATTGTCTAATATATCAGTGGCATCAGATGAAGAAACAAAGTACACACCGCGAGGACAGGACACTAAAAAATTTATAAGTGTCCTGCTATGAGAATTTGTCCAAGTATCTGCCATAATAGAACAACCAGTAACCGCCCAACAAGTCCTATACTCATCCAGATGACTTTTGATAGTGGACAGTTCATCTTGAAGAAATCGACCAGAAATCTGGCGGCTTGAAGGACCTACAAGACCTGGTCCATATTGACCAACAAGCTCCAGCATCTTCTGAAAAGGCAGTGAGCTAGCAGTTTGCATAGGGATTCCAGCATAATAGAAGAACTCACATATGGCTGAAGCTACCTCCCTGCGATACTTCTTATTTGGCCCAGGGTTTCCTGGCTTGTAAGTAAGTGGTATTTGACTCCTTGGTGCCTTTAAGATGATAGGATTGAGCTTTGACTGTTTCAGATACATCTCGGAGCAACTTCCTGACGACATTCCACTAAAACTCATCCTGAAATCTTTAGTAAATCTTTTATCATCATTTATTACTTTATGCCTTCCATGATGATGCGGAGAATCTTCCTCTGCCTCTTCATCTTCATCTTCACTATCAGAATGCATGAAAAAAGATGGTGTTTCCTTGTCATCTAATTTCCTGTGCTTTCTTCCTGTACGATGCCATTTCATATTCTCCTTTATTGTCATGTAGACTTCATCAGGAGCACTTTTACAGGGAGCAACTTCTCCTGGAATTCTGGCCAAGTGTTGTTTAAATCGATTAATGCCACCACTAACTATCTTGCCACAGTAGTTGCACTTTACCTTTTTCTTCCTCTCATCTTGAGCAACACCATGTTCCCAACCAGGGTCAACATATGACACTGAGCGAAGAGGAGTCAAATTTAGAACCAAACTCTTATCATTCATCACTCTTTTCCCTTTTCTTATATTGCCGGCAGTATACATTGTGTCCTCTTCCTCCTCATCATCATCGGAAGTTTGAAAGTTCAAATATGCTCGCTCATCATTGTCAGACAGTTTTGGCTTTTTATTAGAGCCGCAGCTCTCTAAGTTTTTTCTCATTTTCAAATATACATCTTCTGGAGCCTTGTCACAGTATGTAACCTCTCCTGAGACTCGAGCTAAGTGTTGTTTTAGTCTATATATCCCACCACTAACTACCTTCCCACAATAGTTGCATTTGACCTTCTTCTTTTTCGTATCTTGGGCAGTCCCATGATCCCAACCAGGGTCAACATATCCAGAAGGCCGGAGGGAGGCCATATCTCTCATCACCTACCTACAAACAGCGCAAATATCAATCCGTAAGATTTCTGCCAAGTCAACCTAACACTTACAATCTAGTTATGTAGAACAAAGTAAATTATTGCCAACCACACTTGAACTACAAGGTGAAACTGAGATAACTAAACAGAAGAATATGTCGCATTCACAAACCTTGAACTAACGCCCATCTCCTTCCCGACTTGGGGTTCCACCTGTCAGGAACAGCTTTTAAACCAATCTCCTTATAACCATAATCTTCCTCATCCAATTCCATAACATCTGGTTCCCATTAGCAAAAGTAAACTAGCTTAATCATTTTACTAAGCAGCATTCACATGTTGAGTAAATTATAAGTCCTAATTGTGTATCTCTTTGCATTAATTCAACAACCCTAATTCGCCTAAATAATCACCTAAAATCTCATTCTAACCCAAATACATCACCTGCTTATAAACAATTATAAAGAAAATCAACTAAAATTGCATTCGACAATTTTAGAACCCAAATTATAACATCTAAAACAATGCAATGGGAAGTGCCAAAAATTGATCAAATCCAACGAATTAGAACTCGTAAAAAAAACCGCATTAAAAATAAGAACTCACCAAATTGAACAAGACCCAACCATTTTAGTCCTTGAACACCACAGTCTCAGCCAAATCTATCAAGGGCTCCAGAAAATTAAGAGATAACTTCCGACAAACCTGTTTTCGTCAGATGAACAATAAAAAAAATGTAATAAAAGAAAAAGATTGAAAGTAATTAAACCCTAAATATTTGGGGGTCAGTAAATGATGGGAACAAAGATCTGAAACGGAGAAAAGAGGTAAATAAAACTGATACCAACCTTAAAAAAATCGATGTTGAGGATGTTGCCGGTGATGGATGATGTCAATATGGGGTGCGATGGTCGAAGAAGAGAGGAGAGGAGAGAGAGAGAGAGACGGAGAGAGCGTGCTTTTGTTGAGAGAGAAGGGGTGTTGACGAGATGGGCAAACTCGTGAACAACTCGGTCAGAACTCGGCTCCAGTGAGTTCGACTCGATAGCTTAACGAGCCGAGTTGAGCAAGCCTCTCCTCGACTTGAAAACCTTGCGAGCAGCTCGAAATAGAGTTGGTATTTCGTGTCAAGTGATGCGTGTTGCACGCAGGCTGGCACGACCACGACACGAGAGGATGGTCGAGCAGGCGGCACTGTAATATCCCGAAAATTTAAAATATTTTATTAATAATATTTTAGTATTATTAGCTAATTTATTCTAGCGGAAATGAATTAGTTGTTATTTCGTGAGTCGTTTTCGAAAATGGGTTCGGAAATGGGTTCTAAATTGGACTTGCGATTTGGGTTCTCTGTCTTTTTTAATATGGGGGGTTTGTCGGGTGTGAGGTGAGAGAAAAAGCGGCATGTATACCATACTCTCCGGACTATGTACTCCCTAATTTGCTTTTATGTACTTTAGCGGGGTTTTCATGTACTTTTGCAAGTTTTATATGTACTTTAGTGGATAATTTGTGTATTTTTGTGAATTTATGTATAGTTTTAGTCATTTGCAACCTGGATAGATTGATAAAACTTTGAATTGATATTTTTAGGTTCTAATCTATTTAAGTAAACATTTTTCATCCATTAAGAGACTCTAATGGATTGATAATCGATATTTTCATCTTTTTACTTCAAGATCGAGTACATCTTTGTATTATTCAGCATATTCATACTTCTGAATACTATAAATATTAGCAAAACTATACGAAAATGGTTTGATGTGTAAATTTACACCGTTTAAACAAAGAATACACAAAATTGTACTTAAAGTACATTAAATTAGAGTAAAAAACGAGAGTACGTACTCTCGGGTGTATACAATAATTTTCTGAAAAAAAGAGGGTTTTAAAAAAAAAATTCTTTTTCTTTTCTTTTCCTTTTTCTCTTTTCTTTTTCCTTCCAATTTTCTGATTTTCTTGACTCTTTGGGTTGGGTATTGGTTGTTTGGGCCAAAATGGTATTGGGTTGGTGTATGATTGTTATAACTAGAACTATTGTTGGAGGTATAGTTTGGTATTGTATCTTATGTGGGTTTATATTATTGAATAATATATGGTAGATTATCTGGATATATATGTTGTCATGAGGAGAATAAGGGTTGAATTTTGACACAAAGATATTGTCTTTGAATTTGCAATTTGAGGGTTGATGAGTTAGTTTTCTTGGGTATGTGGTTCTTTATATTTCAGAGTATATTTGTTGTTTGCTCTACACGTTAATAAACTATTTGAGGTTGGCTGTCTTACTGGTTTTGACTCTATTAAGGGCCTTCGTTATAGAGGAAATTTAATGATCTTGGCGATGCTATAATTTTTGGGTTACTATAAGATTGATGTGATGGTGTATTTTCTAGAGTGTATAGGTTGATAGCGCAAAATTGATGAGAATATTATGTATGTCAATGGCATTTCTATATCAATGATTCATGCCCCAAGGCGTTTTTACTTACATATAAGATTGTTTAACTCGTGAGTTCGAGGACGAACTCTTCTTTTAAGGAGGATTGTAATGTCAAACATTAGACTCAGAATCATGCATTGCATATATACATTCATACCTTTACATCTTGTGAGTTATTTATGACTTGGTACGTGTTGTATGGGTGTCTGCTGGGTTGATCTGGTTACTTTGCGTTTCGGGGACGAAGCGTTCTCTTAAGGGGGGGGGAGGATGTAATATCCCGAAAATTTGAAATATTTTAATAATAATATTTTATTATTATTAGCTAATTTAATCTAGCGGAAATGAATTAGTTGTTATTTCGTGAGTCGTTTTCGAAAATGGGTTCGAAAATGGGTTCTAATTTGGACTTGCGATTTGGGTTTTCTGTTTTCTAATTGCGTTACTTCTAGTTATAACAATCATACACCAACCCAATATCATTTTGGCCCAAACAACCAATACCCAACCCAAAGAGTCAAGAAAATCAGAAAATTGGAAGGAAAAAGAAAATAGAAAAAGGAAAAGAAAAGAAAAAGAAAAAAAAAAAAATTAAAACCCTCTTTTTCTCTCACCTCACACCCTACAAACCCCCCATCTAATACTATATATGTAATCCTGAACCCGCTCAATTCTCATGCTGACACGTGGCATATAATAATATTATTATATTGTAAATAAAGTTTATCCAAAATAGGATATGGGAGTTAAGCATGTGTTTGGGGTTTGAACTTTGCTTTAATTTTGTAATCAGGGTTTGCGAACTTTATTGCGTGAGTTTGGGGTCTGGACTAACGTCCGTCCACTTCCGTCTGTCATGCATGGGGTTGGGGTGATGAGTTGGCAGTTTGTATTAAATGCAATCCTTGCGTTTGATACTTTGATGCCTTCATTGTATGTTTTCTTCCCTAAATCAGAATTCACTTCACCCTCAACCATTTTCATTCATCCTTCAATCATTTTTTTTTTCCCATATAACTCTCCTCAACTCCCCAACTTTTTTTTCCAATCATCTTCTCAAATCATAATTAACTCTCTTCAACCCCCAATCTCTCCTCTCCTCTCTGGAACTCTTTCTCCCCATCACTCGGATCTTGCCAGATAAACTTTTTTTCAATTTATTTTTTTGTGGGATTTTAATCTGAATTTTATGAAATTAATCACCTATTTTGATGACCACAAAAAAAAAAAAAAAAAAAAAAAAAAAAAAAAAACTGCAAGACTTGTAGGTTTCTGGGATATTTCAATGGGTTTTGGGTTTTTTTTTTGTATGATCAAAATTACCCCATCTTTTTCATATTATCTCCCCAATTTCCCCCCTTTTAATTGTAAATTAAACAATAAATTCATACCTAATAATTCTTTGTTTTTGTGTGCAATTCAATACTGTAAATTTAGTAGAGTTTATTTAAATTATCAATTTTTTTGTTTGTAGAATTTTGGGGGAGATGGTGGGAAATTGAGGTTTTTATTGCATGTAGAGAATAATCAAATTGAGCCTGATTAAAAGCCCCAACTCGCAGATCAGAACAAAAGGGGCAAAAAAATTAGATTTTTGTTGAATTTTCTAGGTTTAAAATTTTGGGGTTTTCTGGGTTTAAACTTTGGGGTTTCTGGGTTTTATTTTTTGGGTTTTCTCCTTTATGATGATTTTAATATGTGGTTTTTTTTTTCTTAGTGATTGAACAACAATTTTTTTTTTTTTTTTGAAATAGATTGAACAACAATTTCTAATGGTGATGGGATGAAGATGATGATCGACGAAAGATGAAGATGATGATTATGATGATGGTGCGAAGATGGGCTAAGGATGAATATGATAATGGTGATGATGGTGTGGGACTGTGGGAGATGGGGATGGAATTCTAATTTGGGGAAGAAGACAATGAATGCATCATACTCAAATGAGACGGAAGTGGACGGAAGTTAGTCCAGACCCAAACTCACGCAAAAACGTTCGCAGACCCTGATTTCAAAATTAAAGCAAAGTTGAGACCCCAAACACATGCTTAACTCAGGATATGGTAAGTAAATACTATATGGTAATATTATTCTAATAAAAAAAATTAAACACTTGATTTATGGAAAATAGTTATTTAATATAGTAATTACTTGATTTATGGCAACTTGATCAAGATCCCACGGGTATTTAAAAATGGGACTTTGGCTTTTGAAATGTGACTTTTCCTCTAATTACATTACAAATATCTCACGTGTGTTCGAAATGGGATTTAGATTTTGAAAGGTGATTTTTCGTGTAATTACATTAACGAATATCCTACGGGTGTTCGAAATGAGATTTTAGATTTTGAAAGGTAATTTTCCATCTAATTATATGACAAATATCCCACGGGTGTTCGAAACAAGATTTTAGATTTTGAAATGTAATTTTCCATCTAATTACATTAAAAAAAATCCCACGGGTGTTCGAAACATGATTTTAAATTTTTAAACTTGACTTTCCATCTAATTATATTACAAATATCCCACGGGTATTTGAAATGAAATTTTAGGTTTTTGATAAAAATTTCGTTTACATAATTTTAACATTTAAACATAAGTAGCCCGGGCATTGCACGGGCCATCAAACTAGTTTTGAAAAAACAGAGAACCCCTCCCCTGCTCTCGTTTCGCTCGACCCAGCGCCGCCCTCACTTAAGCCCACGACGCCTGACCAGCCACCGCCAAGTCGCCTTTTTCCGTCTAACCACCACCGTACCACTGTCGCGTATCTCCTTCTCCGCTGTGGGTAAACGTCCTCATCTCATCTCTTCCCCTGTTTTCGTCCTTTTGATAAGAACGAATTATTAGATCAATCTTAGTGATTAAATTGGTATCAAATTGATGTTATTAGACGTTCTCGGTGATGGGTAAATTGATTGTAGTTAGGATGTTAATTAAAATTTGGATCTGTTGATTAGTTTTGGGTTGTTTTGAGTTTTTGGGTTAAATTGTGATTAAGAGTTAATTAGCTAACCTTATAAATTCGTTCTTGTTGATTTTCGAATATTGTATCTTATGGATGATAATTAGGTCTTATATATGTAGTTGGGAATTTGGATTGTAATTTGTTCATGTTTTACAGAAAACGTTTTGGTTTTAATTATGAGATTAAAGTTGAATAACATCTTAATTAGCTCAAATTATAGTACTAATTAGGCTTTTCAAAATCTGGTTGTTCTTTTAATTATTTTTTTCTGAATTCCTAATATATTATTAATTTCGAATTTATGGGATTATATGTATTAAAACATTGTTTTTACTAAATAAAACATAATATAAATTGTTAGATTAATTTCTAATTAATTTAGTTTAATTAAGGGTTGAAATTATGAGTTAAATTCTGTTTTAAAACAAATTCTAGGCCTTTGGGAATTTTTATAATTAACTTGGATGTTCTTTGAGTTTTATTGGATAATTATTGAAATAGAATCATAATTATTGGATAATTAGCAATTGTAGGTTTGGATTTGGGTATTGTTATCTTCATACGTTGTATATAGGATCATACTAATATATAGGTAGGTTGGTTGAGTAAGATTGAGTGTTAATTTGAGAATGTCGTTTGTGTAAATGTAGAACCTGAGTTCGTAAACGAGGAGTACTAGTGATTGTTATGCTATTGAGTTTCCGTTTGCTTAAAAAAAGGTAAGCTAGCATGTTCAACCCTTCTATGACTTATATAAAACCTTTCAAAATTTGGTGCTAAGTATGATTTGGTTGTTGGTTGAGAACATAGATGCATGCTAGGTGGAGAACTGTTGAATATCATGTTGGTTATTGTTATTAGATGATTGTATTTGGATAATGATCGCATATTACTTATGAAATGGTTAATGGTTTGATTTAATGAAAGCTACTTTGATTATGATTGATGATTTATAAATTATGATCGAAAGTTATTGAAGACAATGAGTTGGGAATATTGATCGCATATATTATTGACCGCACATTATTGATCGCACATATTATTGATCGCATATATTATTTTTGCTCGCATATATAATTGCCCCACCGCATAGGTCTTCAAGAGGGCTTGTAGGCGTCTAGTATTACTCTATTGGGTTGACAATACTTGATAGGGGGTGTGCACACTTAAGGTCTAGATTGTCTTCGTTGGATTATGTAGGGCTGGTTATACCGCCTTAAATGATTGAATGATTGCATATTATGCAGGGCTGGTTACACCGCCTAAAATGATTTAGAATTCCCACTCATTTATCTTCCCTGAATGCTACAATTGGAATGATGATAGCGTATTTGTTTGTGTTGAAACATTATTGGATTGTTTGTATGTGAATATGTGCTAAGTGTTGTTTTCAAATGAAAAGTAAAAACGTTTTCGAAAAGCAAGGTAAGTGTTTTTGGTTTTACAAGGGGTGTTAGCTTACTCAATTTTCTAACTTTTTCAACTGTGGTTTTTGTGTTTTAAATCCACCACAGGTATGGAGTGATTGATGCATGTGGGAACGACGACTCATTAGACATTAGATGAATTTGGCAAATTTAGACATTTAGTTATCTGACATTTATTGAACGTAGATTATTTCATATTTATATTTCAGATTTTGGACAATTGTAATTTTAAGTATTGGATGTAATAGAATATTTTAGATCATTAGACATTTGCAGTTCGACTTCTGAAATCTCCTTGCATTCGGGTCTTTAACTCGAGTGCGGAGTGACACCTCTGAATTTCCTTATTTGTGATTTGGTTCGCGACAAAAATGTTTTTTAAAAGGAAAGAAAATTTAGGGGTGTTACAGGCACGACACTTGGCACGCCGAGCTCACCTCATGCCACGATTGCGAAATTAGATTTTGGTCGTGCATTGGCACGCTCCGAGACGAGGCACGTTGGGTGTGGCACACGGGCTGACCCGCTGAGGCACGCTAAAACACAATAAAAAAAGCTGAAAAACATCGGAAATGTAAAAAAAAAGGCATTGTTAAACGCAACCTAAAAACTACTACTGTAACCTATTTTTTCTATATATCTTCCTACTTTACCCTTGATGATATCTTCTTCCTACAACTTTTTGATAACTCAGCCTAATCAATTTAACAAAGTTTAACATTAGATTCTAGTATAAAAATAAAAACCAAAAAAATTATGGGACTTATTGACATGATGTATTGAATAAAAATAATGGTCAGCATTTTCGCAATTGATTTCATGCAATATTTATGAAGTTGAGACATCAGCTCCATATGATATCTCCATGGTGAATGAAATTTGGGTTAGAGAAAGAACTCCAAATGAAAATGTAAGAACTAACATGAAGATTTGACAGAAGATGAATGCACATGATGATGAATAGAGGATGATGAAGAATAATGTCACTATGACATAATATAGGGAGATAACTAATGAAGGAGATGAAATAATGATTGGGATATAATTTGTAATTTTGGGAGATATGAGTATAGTACAGGTAGTACCGATGATGTGGCACGCCGCGTCAACGTGGCACGGGTCGCGCCAAGTTGGCCCTCTGGCATGTCGTGCCGGCACGACACGACACATGTCCAACTCTAGCTCGAAATGTGACTAATATAACATACTCTGTACAACTTAAATAATTACTCCCTCCATTCAATTTTGCTCTTCCTATAACACTATTCGTCACGCACTTTAAGGTGTGTTTTTAACTATGTTAGAAATTACGTAAAATTCCAAAATTTTGTGACAAACAAGTTTAAATGTCAATAGTGATTTTCACAAAATTTTAGAAACTTACGTAATCACTTCATAGTTAGAATTGCACCTTAAAATGTGTGCCGAAAAGTGATCAGAAGAATGAAGTTGAATGGAGGGAGTAATGCGAGTAGGTATTATTGTTGGTATAATATAATGTAATATCAAATGTGATTTTTTAGAGCTCAAACTACGTCCCACATCGACCGGAGAGAAAGGGGTTGGATAAGATACGGTATATAATTGGACAAAGAATAGAGTAAGCAAGTAAAAGTCCCACATTGAAACTGAAAAGTAGGATGTTGAAAAATGAGTATTACAAAACCCAAGCTGGCTAACGTTTTAGGATTTTGCACTCTAGAGCCTTGGCTAGTTGGGTGGACTTGGTGTTTGACAGTTTTCGTGAAGCTCGTGTGTACGAGTTGATCCTCGAGCTTAAGTTGAGCAAAAAAATTTCAAGCTCACGAGTTCTCGAGTCGACTCGACTCGTTATCACCCTTATGAGAGAGAGACTGAAAGACATTAAATGTAACACTCCCAATCATCGTCTGAACCATATGTAATAGGTTGATCCATCATACGTTGCAACACAAGCCAATAGGATGGATAGTCACCTCTTAGGCCCGTAAATCCTCACTTGGGCTCTAAAAGGTGGAGGCATTGTTGGTTGTATTATCGTATGAATCTATTATAAACTGATCATATGAGTCTTAGTTCCCAATGTGGAACAAATAAACTCCATAAACCACTTTCCATAATCCGTAGTGTTACACCAAAAGTAGTCACCTATGGCAACTTGCCAGGATGTGTACTGGCCCCACTGATCTGCCCATTTTGTACGCATCAATTTGATGGTTTTCATTGTATTTTAACGTTCCAAATGATGTAATATACTCACTATTGGTGTTGAGTATTGATTCTTAGCTTTGATGTAATTGACTGATTTGGGAATTTTGTTTCCACGATAGAGTAGTTGAGATTGATAGAGGAATAGTGATAACTAGGGCCGATTTGTTAGTGCGTTGTGGAATTAACTGATCAAGATCCGTTTTACTATTGAATTACATTTCACAACTTACTTTTGTTCATTATTCTAGTTAGTTTGATAAACACAACTCTCAATCCCCCATTATTTGTTACTTAGCCACTTTAATTCATAGAATTTTGACAATCCATTTCCCTATGGATACGAATCATACGATCCTTACTTCCCTACTACTGTTAGGATTTAGGACTATTTTTGGTAGATAATCGCAACTTTAGTCTCACCACCCACAGACCAACACAAGTCCTTTCGACGCACTTTGACATCACTCGTACGCACTCTGAAACACTTCTCAGGTGGTCACCCAGTTTGGAAATACTCCCAATCAAGCACGCTTAACTGTGGAGTTCTTATCACATGGTAATCCTAAAAGGAAAGTCGACTTTGTTGGTATGAATAGCACTATCAATCTCTTTAAGCACTCATATGAGCTTCTTATATCTCTTTTAATGTTCTCTGAAATGTAGGGTATTACATTAAATATCCATAACAATTGAAAGAGGCGTTATTGACTTAATCGCCCTTTTGGTGATGTATGCTTATTCGGTCAAACAAGAAACTGAGACACATGAGCATGTGTATTTCAAATGTAAGTACCGTAGCATGTGTTTAGATATGGTAAGGAATCAAATCAAGATTAATTTTCCTATTACAATGGTGGTAGAGTGTTGCTTCAAAAAGAGACTTGCATCTAAACTGAGAAAACATGTGGCATTTTGCGGTTATATTCAACCTGATGTACAGTATTTGAAACATCATAAGCGAATGTTGACTCTAGGCAAATTTAATCATCCAAAACGTCATGAGTCGACAGGTATTCAAGGAGACAAGAATTAGAGTTAGATAAATCACTATGAACATCTCTTGTAAAGATGGAATGTGGCTAAGTGAAAGAAATTTGTTCTAACATAGCTTCGAGGCTTAGAAACTTGAGGATTTGTTGTTTTGAGTGAACTATTCCCTCCGTCCCAACTCAAACGCCCCAAGGCGTTTTTGTAGTAGAATAAGAAAATTTGATATAGTAAGTTGAGTGGGGTAATATTATGAAAAAGGATGAGAAAGAATGTGAGGATTAATAAAAGTAGGAGAGATAATGTGAGAGAGGATGTAATAATTTAATAAAAGTAGGAGAGAGAAATATGTCCCAAAATAGATGGGGTGTTTGAGGTGGGACGTCCCGAAATGAAATATGGGGCGTTTGAGCTGGGACGGAGGGACTACTCAAAAATATTGGTATGTGCTTTGGTTGAGTTTTTAATGAAAGTGTTACATTTTTTTTCCAAAAAAAAGAATGTATGGTTTCTCGTAATACTTTATAAGACTTATTTTTACATGTCTATATGGGTGAGGACGTGAGTTCTAGTCCTCGGTCCAAGACACGTTTACTCCTAATCAGACCTATAAAGTTATAAATTTGGAGACCGAAGACCAGACGAACAACTTCGAGTTGTTCTCGTCCGGTCCGGGTCGATTTCTAAACAGCCCAAACCTCACAGTTGTCACTCAACATTCTAATCAAATTTTAACTCTTGATTATAGTAGTAATACTTAAGGTGAGATTGATGAATAGGTCATTTATGGCATGGTGAAGGAAATATAGATATTAGCGACGTCGAGAGTTATAATGAACTGTAATTTGAGTTCGAATTAGGAGAGAGGCAATAAGGCCGCAAGAGCATTATTAAAAGAAAAAACCTTATGTCCATAAATTTAAATTTCACAGCTTTTTATTAAGGAGTAGTATTTTTAGAGGTCAAATTATAAAATGATCTAATAAATACTCTATAGAATCAATGGTGATAGTGTATAATGGTTCTTACATTTATTATGCTGTCATTTTTATAGTTTAGACTCAAAGATTATAGGCTATATATAATCCCACCAACTCCTATATTATCACTAATATAATCGGATTTCAACTCTAAATTCAAGATTCTCTCTCTCTCTCTCTCTCTCTCTCCACTTCTACAAAGACAAACCAATAAAATAGGTATTATATGGTTCTAACTTTCAATTTTGTTATCTTGTAAACTAAACTAAAAAATAAAACTCATCCCTAAACTTTGATTCAATTTTTAATTCTTACGAATATTATATTAAAAATTAACTTCTATCTATTTAAAGGTGCGGGCATCTCTATTTCTCTAATAACTTTGAGTTTTTATTACCATACTTTGTTTCAAAAACAATTATTTCTTCTTGATTTTTTTTTTTTGAAATGTAGTTGAATAATTCTAGCCAATATTGGTCCTTTCATCATTAATATGGCTGAGGAGTACTATTCCTCAAAGAAAACTGATGCTATTTGTCATGACATTTGTGGTCAGGTAATTTGTGTTTCTTATCAGAATTGATTCATTCTTAGTTTTATTTTTGTTTACTTAATTGTACTTTATAAACCATGAACATGCTGACTATGTTCCTTGGGATAAATGTATCCTCAATTTATGTTACTTTCGAACATGTAAATTTTCAAACTTCCATAGATTAATTTAAGAATTTTTCGAGGAAATGTGAGTTATTCTCTTTTACGAATTGTCAATAAATAAGATGTTTTGTTTTGTTCACTTGGCTTTTTCAATTGCGAACAAGTTTTAAATTAAATGCGTGCTTTACATCATAAATTTGGACACGATTAACTTTCAATATGTCAACAATAGTATATCTCTTTAATTTTCCATGTCATTAAACATAGTTTAAGGAGATATATCAAATGACCGGTTACTTTCCTGATTTTTTGCTATCATGATTGATTTTTGTTTTGTGATTTTGTAGTAATCTTTTTGCTTATTTTTCATAACTTGAAGATATTTGTGATAATCTTTGTTTTGAGAAATAATAGGGTATATTCTCCTATTTTATTTGCTTTTATTGCGGTGACTACCCTTTTCGTTGAATATAGTTTGGATTTCATATTTCCTCTAAATTTTAATCTTTTAGTTTATTATTTTGAAAGTGTGATACCAGGCACATTTTGATAGCACAAATAGTATTTACTATTTTTATTTCATTTTGTTAAAATCCGTTTTGTGGTTCGTTGTATAAAAGTTTTACATTTGGTTATTCCATTCCAATATTAGATATGTTAGAGTCTTAGTATCATTAAATCTTTGTTAAGCAACACAAATAGTGGTGAACCAACAATTACGTTGATAATACAAAACTTACAAATATAACAAAATACACAATATTCTAAATTAACATTTTTAGTCACCGCATTTCCATTTTCATAAAATATTTGATAACCTATTCCTCAAGAGTGTTTATGATAGCACACATCTTTTGAATGACATTAAAAAGGAAGTCGAACACTCAATCTCATCAATTTTTCTTTCGCCATTCGAATAACATAATAACAATAAAATAATAAAGTTGAGCCAAATGTCAAAACATGTATTCTAAAATAAAAATTAAAAAAGGTAAAATTAAATTTTGAAAAAAGATCGTACAAATTACCTTAAACATAATTCATAGGTTCAATTATTGAGTGGACTTGAAACTACAAGTCTACGATAGTGAGGCTTGTAATTTTTTTTAAAGCTCAATGGAGAAAAACTAGAGAATATTGTCTAGCTAGGTTAGGTAACAATGAGAGGTGGAGATAAGCAATAAATAAAAAGAAGAATAGAAAAAATTCAACTCCATTTTTTTGAGGGTTGTACAACTTGTTGTTATTGTTGTTGTTGTTGTTGCTTTTTGCACACTTGCACTTGGTGGTGGTGTTGGTGGTGTTTCCTTGAGATAAAAATTCATATTTGTTTAAATTAACTTTTCTAAAACACTAATGATTAGAATTTTTTTTTTTGTAATTTGCAGGAGGGTTCAAGTGGAGCGTTGATCATTTCAAGGATAAGGTGCTTTGTTCGAGGAGTTGATTTGAGATGCATTGTTTTCTTCCTTGTAGTTATCCCTTTATGCGTGTTTGGTACTTACATGCACGGTCAGAAGATTACCTACTTCCTTCGACCACTTTGGGAGCGCCCACCTAAACCCTTTAATGAAATTACACACTATTACAATGAGAATGTCACTATGGAAACTCTGTGCAAACTTCACGGTTGGGGAATTCGTGATTATCCTCGAAGAGTATTTGATGCGGTTTTATTTAATAACGAAGTGGACATGTTGCATATAAGATGGAATGAGTTGTACCCTTATGTCACTCAATTTGTTATGTTGGAATCAAACTCCACTTTTACGGGATTACCAAAGCCATTATACTTTGGTACTAATCGTGATAAGTTTCAATTCATCGAGTCTAGGCTAACATATGGGACCATTGGAGGAAGATTCAGGAGTGGCGAGAACCCTTTTATCGAGGAAGCGTATCAAAGGGTGGCACTTGATCAACTTCTTCGTATAGCAGGCATTCAGGACGATGATTTGTTAATTATGTCTGACGTTGATGAGATTCCAAGCAGACACACCATCAATCTACTGCGATGGTGTGATGATGTTCCTGCTATCCTTCATTTGAGGCTAAAGAACTACATCTATTCATTCGAATATCACATGGATGGCAAAAGTTGGAGGGCTTCTATTCACATATACAAGGAAGGAGCTACTAGGTATGCACATTTTCGAAGGAGTGATTTGATCCTTGCAGATGCTGGTTGGCATTGCAGTTTTTGCTTTCGACATATTGAGGAGTTCATTTTTAAAATGAAAGCATATAGTCATAATGATCGTGTTAGATTTTCTCACTTTCTAAACCCCAAAAGAATCCAGGATATCATATGTAAAGGGACTAACTTATTTGACATGCTTCCAGAAGAACATACATTTAGAGATATGATAGGGAAGATGGGAGCAGTCAAGCAATCTTACTCCGCTGTCCATCTTCCGGCATACTTGTTACATAATGCCGAAAAATACAAGTTTCTCTTACCAGGTAATTGTTTAAGAGAAGGTGGTTGAATTAGTATCAGAACTTTTAGACTTATCATTAGTGTATATACAAAATTTATAGATAGGACTGTCTCGCCAAAGTTGGCATTTGAAAAAAAAAAGGTTCACTCGTAAACGCTTAGTTAAATGATGCAATACCATCTCATTTATATATTGTGAAATCTGAGTAAAGCTTGGCATGTTTCCCTATGCCTCTTGCAAATTCTTGTTAATTTTACAGCCTACGTCTCAGGTATTATCGAGTGAAAAAAAATTAATATTCATGTTTCGCTAACACAAAATTAATTTATCAAAACTTTTATTTTATTGAAGAAAATGTTAATTCTAACAAGTAATTTTTTTGAAAAGAGGAACTTGTATATAGATAGCAAGCCTTACGACAACTACATCGAAAACATACGAAATTCAGAACCCAGATCTAACAAATTTGAGTAAAATTAAACATCATAAAAACCAAGATCAATAGAGACTAGATGCAACACTTTTGCATGCCCTTTGGGATATCGCTGGTACAAAGTCCGTGAAACACCCCGGCTCATCACCACCTGAATCGAAAGTAGTCACCTATGGTAGCTCGCCAGATTGTGTATTGACCTCACAGACCAACACGGGTCCTTATGCCGCATTTTGGCCTCACTCATGGGCATCCTAAGAAACTTCCCAGGAGATCACTTATCCTGAAATTACTCCCCATCATGCACGCTTAACTGTGGAGTTCTTATCATATGGGCTTCCTAAAAGGAAAGTCGACTTTATTGGTATGAGTAACACTATCAATCCTTTTAAACATTCATATGAGCTTCTCAATCTCTTTAAACCTCTTATGAAATCTGGGGTATTACAGTCCCACCTTGAACAACGGGGTCAACCGATCTTTGCAAGGTCTGATGAAGATGAAGTTTACCAGATTGGTTAGCTTGTGGTTGAAAAAGCAGCATCACTTCGACCGTCGTAGGCAACCAAATGAAGAGCATTTCCTTTATCTATCGGCCGGGAGCGATATATCCGAACAATCACCACCATGTGAAGCATCGTAAATCAAGATTGAATCTGGAAACTAAAACAATCCACCTATAAAGCACACCACATCTCTCAAAAGGAGAAGCAAAACTTCCCATAAAAAGGATATAAAGACTCTCACAAGGAGATAAATTATTTATCATACAAATAGCACAAGAGACCATGCGAAAAACATAAAAACCATGAAAAACAAACAATTTTAGGCTGTGAGGAGCACAAAAATCATGCGGAGAAACTAAGGGGGAATAATAGAGGAGAGGGGAAAAAGGAATTATTTGTGAAGTATGTACGTATATTGGACCTAATTCCAGCAGGTAATTAGTTATACCTTGAGGTGTAGTTGCGTGTCATCTAACTTGTGTGAGTTAGGTTCATGACTTTCGACTAATCTCCAATCAGTTTTTACCGCCAAACCATAATAACTACCACCGCAGCTATTAGAGCATTATTATCAATTACCACTTTTTTCCTCTCATCAATCTCTCACTACTCACTTTCTCTCTCATCAACTCTATCATCTACAAAACTTTCACTACAATGAAATGAGTTTTCTATCGTTAGAGACCCCACCACTCATTTACTCTCTTGCAAAACCTTAATATATTATACTTTTTTTATTATAGGAAGGTGGGACCCACAGGTAAACTTGGTCTCCACTTGCGGTGGTTCCACCCAACACCCAGGTTTTTTTCCTCTCCATATGTGATAGAAATTCATTCTTATCAATAAGTGAGAGAAAAATTTGCTAATTATATCATTGATGTGGTGCTTTTGTTATCTATCATCATATGATAGAAATAAAACTCTAACGTAGTGAATGCTCTTAATAGAGGAAAGATAACACACGTTAGTTATGATAAGGAAACAATAGTTTCCTGGCTCTCCAAGCAACCTATCTTCTATCTTATGGTATAGAATCTAGGTTAGATTACATTATCCTTAATTTTAGTTAATTTCTATCTTGTATTTACCTTGTTCTTCAAGTCTCTAGATTCTTGTATTAGGGTTTAACACCTCGTACACTTATGTATTTAAGCTCCTGTGTAATTCTGAAATTGAATACAACCATTATTCATCCCAAACGTCTCTAGCCTTTACATGGTATAGAACATTCAGATCCTTTTTTTTTTCTTTTCTCAAATATCTCACCATGGCTGACATCCCTCCCAAAAACTCCAACACCACCAACAACACCGCCGTCAACAACAATCAGCAACTTATCCACTATGCTTTACCCAACCCCGGCGATCCCACCCACCCCATTACCATTGTCCAATTCACCAATGTCACCAAACTCACCCCCACCAATTACACCAGTTCCTGGCTTCCCCAAATTCGTTCGATTCTCCACGACTATCAATTTTTTCACTTTGTTGATGGCTCACACCCGGCCCCCACAAAAACTATCACCAACGATGGCCAAACTGTACCTAACCCGGCCTTCACCACCTGGACCCGCCAAGATCAGCTGCTCTATGGTGCTCTCCTCAGCACCTTATCCGCCCCTGTTTCCTCTCTCGTGTGTCATGGCGCTACCTCGGTTGACATATGGTCCACCCTAGCCAAAACCTATGCTAACCCATCTCGTGGCCACATTCTCCAAATCAAAGCCACACTCAATGCTATCACCAAAACAAACCAATCTATCACCGATTACATGAATCAAATCAAATCTTGCATCGATCGTCTTGTCGCCATGGGAAAACCCATGGACGAGGAAGACATCATTGCCAAAATCCTTCGCGGCCTCGACTATGACACCTACAAATCTGTCATTGACACTGTCAATGGCCGAGACAAGCCCATCTCCTTTGAGGAACTACACGAAAAACTCATACACTTTGAACTCACCTACAAAACCCGCAACACCTCCGACTCTGTTTTTCCTCCTTCGGTTCATGCTGCCCTCAAAGCCACGCATAACCGCTACACCACGCCCAGCTACACCAATCCTGGACCGCCTTATCCACCCAACCACCACCTCCATCTAAACCTTTCCTTGGTAAGTGTCAATTTTGCAATACACAGGGCCATGTCCTTGCATATTGTATGGAGTTTAAACGTCTTCACCCCACTGTTGTCGTCCCTATTCGCACTCCGCGCCCTCGTGCCCCTGGCTACTATCCTCAGGCCCATGCGGCACATACGGTGCCATCCCAGGCTCCCAACTCCTCATCTAACACCTGGCTAATTGATAGTGGTGCGAGTCATCACATCGCCAATGCAACCTCTCGCTTCATGATTGGTGACGGCTCAGACGAGCTCATGATTGGTGACGGCTCCTCTCTTCCTATCACTCATATAGGTTATTTCCCTCTCTCTACTCCTACTGCTCAATTCCACTTCACTAATGTACTATGTGTTCCATCTATATCTCAAAATATACTCTCTGTCTCTCAATTCTGCAAAGATAATGACTTGTCAACTGAATTCTTAATTACCCTCTTCTTTTTGTGTCAAGGAACCTCGGATGGGCCGAATCCTCCATCAAGGGCTGCCTAGTTGCGGCACTTATTAGTGGCGGCCGGCACCATTACCTCGGCTCTTCTCTAGTGTCAAGTCCAATTTACATCATGGCATCATCGGCTTGGCCATCCTTCCTTCAATGTCCTGCGTTTTATTAGCAAACAATACTCAATTCGTATTCTTATTTCCAAATTATCTTATTGTAAGTCTTGTTTAACAAATAAATGCCACAAACTTTCATTTGCTCAATCGTCATTGTGTTCATCTGCCCCCCTTGATCTAATTTTTAGTGATGTGTGGACCTCTCCGGTTTACTCCACCGACAACTACAAATACTACGTAATCTTTGTTGATCACTTCACCAAATATATTTGGTTTTACCCACTCAAACGTAAATCCGATACCTTTGCTACCTTCATTCGATTTCGTGCCCTAGTCGAAAAATATTTTAATCGACCTATTCGGCAACTTTTCTCTGATAACGATGGTGAATACCTCAAACTTACCCCCTCCTCAACAACGACATCAGTCATCTCACATGTCCTCCCCACACCCCGGAACACAATGGCTATGCCGAACATCGACATCGTCATATAGCCGAAACCCCCCTTGCCCTTCTCACTCACGCTGCTCTACACATCACCTTTTGGCCGTACGCCTTCTCCACGGCAATCTACCTCATTAATCGGCTTCCCACCGCCACACTCTCCAATGTCTCTCCGTACCTCAAACTCTTTAACCAACCGCCCAATTACTCAAACTCCGAAGCTTTGGCTGCCTATGTTATCCATGTCTCCGACCCTATACTAATCACAAACTCGACCCTCGTTCAACCCCGTGCATCTACGTAGGGTACTCCTCTACACAGAATGCCTATCAATGTGTTGATCCCACCACCCATCGGCTATACACCTCCCGCCATGTTCGCTTTATTGAAACCGAGTTTCCTTACCCTCGGTTAACCTCTACTCCACCCCTGACTACCCCACATGACCCGTCGGCATGGTGCACCATGGACATTCCCATCCTCGTTCCCACCACCCTTTCCCCGGCTTCCGCTACCCCTGTAATCTCCCCGAGTCCGCCCAGCTCGCCCAACTCTTGTCCTCCCTCGTCCCCTGCCTCTTCTCCTCCCTTGTCCCCTGCCTCGGCTCACACACACTCCCCTGTTTCATCGCCCTTACCAACCCAAACTCCCACACCTCCCACTTCATCTTCCTCCTCTGTCTCCCTATCACCACCGCCACCACCTCCTCCCCCACCACCCACTCGCACCATCATCACCCGATCGAGTAACAATATAATCAAACCTAATCCCAAATTCACCAAAACTGCAACTGTCACCTCCACCACTGTTCCCTCCTCTGCTACCACGACCCTCAAAGACCCCACATGGCGCCTCGCTATGCAAGATGAATTTACTGCTCTCCAACGCAACAACACCTGGACACTCGTCCCTCCTCGCCCGTCTCAAAATGTCATTGGTACAAAGTGGATTTTCCGCATCAAATACAAACCTGACGGTTAGGTTGAACGATACAAAGCTCGTTTAGTCGCTAAGGGATTTCATCAGCGGCCCGGCATCGATTACTCCGACACATTTAGCTCCGTTGTCAAGCCCACCACCGTCGCCTTATTTTATCCCTCGCAGTTAATCTCGGTTGGTCCATTCGACAACTTGACATCAACAACGCATTTCTACAAGGTACTCTCATAGAAACCGTTTATATGGCGCAACCCACGGGATTCAAAGACCCCAGTAACCCCAACCACGTCTGCAAACCGTCCAAGGCCATATACGACCTCAAACAAGCTCCACGAGCATGGTATACTGAACTACGAAATTTTCTTCTTGCCTTCGGTTTTCGCGACTCTATTTCGGACTCGTCCTTATTTATGTATCAACGGGACTCTCAATTGATCTATCTCCTGGTTTATGTGGACTACATTATTGTTACTGGTCCATCTCCGGGTTTCCTCCAAGCATTCATCACCACACATGCTTCTCGGTTTTCCCTCAAGGATCTTGGCACTCTATCCTACTTTCCTGGGTTTTGAAGTCATACCTACCACAACGGGATCGCTTCTCACTCAATCCAAGTACATCTCTGATCTACTCAACAAATTCCATATGGCAGATGCCAAACCGATTTCCACACCTATGGTCACTCACCCTCCACTTTTGGCTGCCTCCGGCACTCCTATTTCGAATGTTACTGATTATCGCCCCATTGTTGGTAGCTTACAGTACTTGTCTCTCACACGGCCTGATGTTGCGTACTACATCAACCGTCTCTCCCAATATATGCAGTGTCCGCGTGCTGGTCTCTGAAGAGGGTTCTATGTTATCTCAATGGTACTATTGACCACGGTGTTCACTTGTATCGCAACTCCCCTCTTCAGCTACATGCTTTCACCGATGCGGATTGGGTTGGTGACAAGGATGATTATGTCTCCACCACTGGTTACATTGTCTATCTTGGGCGCAATCCCATTTCTTGGAGCTCGAAGAAGCAACGTGCTATTGCTCGGTCCTCCACGGAGGCTGAATTTCGGGCTGTCGCACCCACTACGGCTGAGATTGTTTGGCTACAATCGTTACTCTCTGAACTTGGTCTTAAGTCCCTCACCACACCTAGTGTATATTGTGATAATCTTGGTGCCACCCATTATGCTGCTAATCCGGTATTTCATTCTTGTATGAAGCATCTTGCCTTGGCATTTCATTTTGTTCGCGATCTTGTCCGCCAAGGTACCCTTCGAGTACAACATATCAGTGGTGATGACCAACTTGCCGATGTTCTCACCAAACCACTTCCTAAGGATCGCCTATTTCGCATGCTTTCCAAGATTGGCCTCTCTTCCCGAACGTTCATCTTCCCTGACTCTCCAATCAACCTATCTTCTATCTTAATTTTAGTTTAGATTACATTATCCTTAATTTTAGTTAATTTCTATCTTGTATTTACCTTGTTCTTCAAGTCTCTAAATTCTTGTATTAGGGTTTAACACCTCGTACACTTATGTATTTAAGCTCCTGTGTAATTCTGAAATTGAATATAACATCATTATTCATCCCAAACCTCTCTAGCCTTTACAAGTTAGAGGGGTACCATGTCGGCGTTCTGCATAGCTCAGGACTGGTAGGAAACAAAAAGGCACCAAGCTCAAAAGTTCATTGCCTTAGGGACACCATATGTAAATTTTAGTGACTTTTTCCCCAAAAAAAAAAACAAAAAAAAAAAAAAAATCCAAATCTGGAAGTTGGAGTCACTTAGTGAAAGTGAAATGCTGAAATCTTAATTCATTCTAACATACAAATCTACGTTGGATTTACTCGACCACCACTAATCAGTTAAGAGAACAAAGAGCAGCGTTTACATAGTCAGGTCTAAATATATTACAGGCCAAAATGAACAATTCATTTTACTTTCCAAACAGAAGCACGATCATACGAATCAAATGGATGCCTGCCTTTGCTTCATCTTTCGTCCAGACATTGTCACTGTTTGACGATAGGCTGCTCGTATGTCTAACAAACCCAGCAGACTCGTGTGTTGGTGCTTCAAGGAAAACTATATTACAAAGCAATAATAACATGGCGCATGCGAACATTGAACTGAGATCCATGACTATCACCCTGAAAACGTACCGTATGCACTCAGTTCAGTTTTCAGGGCAGTACCACAAAATTGGGAAATCTCGTAGTCGCAAACTGATGCTTCTTCTAAAGCTTGCCCATCCAACCAAGTATGCTTTCTTGTGAACCAAACGGTGTATCCTACACCAAACGTAAAAATGGCATTATGATTCCTCGACTAAAATACAGAAAGTTGCATCTCGTAAATTAGAGCAAGTAAGGAAACCTGAAGACATGAGGTGTCAAGTTCTATGTTCTCAAGGCCGGTAAAGTGGTAAGATCCACCATAGCATGCATCATCTATATCATTGAGGCCATAGGCAATGCTGTAATCTAGAGGGTCACAGGAGCTAAAAATCTTTTCATTGCACATCAAATCGTCATCATTCAGATCAGAATCAAGAGCTTGAGACTGTGCTAGGCACACCAGAGGCTTGACATCTTCCTTGTTCTGTAAACCGCATGCTGGAATGCAAACTCCTGATTTTGAAAATTCTGGATCCTGATTCTGCAAAATTTAGTATCCTTTAGCGTGCATATGAAAGGACATGGATATTTAAAAGGGAGGAAAGGACTTCAAACGAATGAATTTGAAAAAATCATCTCAACAAAAAGCTAAACTCTTCATGATTGATTCAGTTGGTTGATATAATTCTATATATGTCCTCTCACTCGCAGGCAATTAGGTTCTCGGATGTGCATAATGCGCATGCCCTTCACATTCCACGTGCGTAAGTTCTACTGAATCATAGAGAAATGGACAGCAGGTATGATGCCACAAAAGTCTATGAACGTAATGGTAAAGCTGTTTCATTATGAGAAACCAACCAATAAAAAGACTAAACTTGATATCTGACTGCATGGAAAATTGTTTCCTAATTATAATCATATTCATACATTGTGAAGAGAAAAACGAGCACCACAGAACATCAGGCTATGACTTCACAGAAACATTTCTTGCATATAATGCGACTTCCAGTCTATTACTCTTCTAAACCCCCAGGAGAGCAAACAGACTTTCTACTTTGGAAACAATGATGCATGGTGCTATCAAACTGGGAGTGGGAAGCAAACCCCATTCAGTTATCAATAGGTGGCATCAGTACCGATAAGGCGATAACAGAGTCCGGGAAAATTGAATTGCACTCTGATAGCCAAATATGCTTCAGCCAAAATAAAGTTAAAAGGGACAAAGAGAATGTCATATGCAAAGTAATGTCTGGCCTTCTGAAGATCCTGTAGTAGAACAAATAGCGTGGAGTGAAGAATTACATGAGAACCTAGAACCTAAAAAAATTATGGCAATGACAAAATCGAGCATGCTATCAATGTATCATTCGTCTGAATAAAATAACAGATCAGAAAATAGAAAGCAATAGATATTGCTGCTGACCTCGTTTCCAAAGCTGATCATCCCATTATCTCTGGTGTCATCACCGAGGAGAAAACTTCCTGCTCTGGGAGGGTTGGGAGTGTGAGTCTTCGGAGTTTTTGGACAATAAGGCATCGCCACAGTAACAGATTCTTTTGCAGCTATTCCATCATCATGTGTGTCATTTTGCTTATTCTTTTGATAAAATATCTTTGAAACTACATATTTGCCATCTCTTTCATCCTCTTGGGTTCCTAAGTGATATTGATGCATCACCCAATTCGATTTGATGGGCTTGGAGCCTTTACTTGAACTTCCATAGAGAACCAATATCTTTTTACAGCCCTTTTGAATGCAGTTGTCAAAGATAGGTTTAGTTCTACCAGTCTTATGCCACCGGACAGTCTCAAGATCTTGCTCGGTTTGGATCTTCCTCTTCTTTCTCTGTCCAGAAGCATATGCATTGACAGTTTTATGAAAAAAATGAATACTGGTTCCATCTTTAGTAGCACCTGCAGGACAAACAAACAAACACATTAATTTATAAACTTTGAGGGTGCATCAGAAACTAAGAGCAATGAACAGAAGCTTCTCAATGACAGTCTCTCCTTTCATTTTGTAAAAATTTCGAGCAAAAATTGATATATGACCAGAACAGAGTCAAACTATTAAGAAAATAGCAAAATTCATAGACAGACTCGACCATACATGCTCAACCTGACATGAAACGTAAAGCATCCTGAAACTGACATAATTATTAAGAGCTTTGATTTTCACCTGGAAGATCTTGAGGATGGGTATAACATATTCCGTCATCTGTCTCAAGTGTTGGAATAAACTCATCAATGAATATATGCGGCTTTGCATCATCTGAACTACACTTTGCAGCTAGATGCTCGAGCAACTCCACATCAGAAGGATCAAATTTCACTCCTGCTGGCAGACCAGGCCACTGATAACAAACCTGAAAGGGAGAAATCGATTAGTCTAGTTCTTGATTACTCTTAGAAGGTGGAAACGAAAATGCCTTTTTTTTTTTACATGCTACAGATCATGAGGATATTTATTCAGATGAGACATAAGCAATGTGAATGCTGATAGCTGTCGAGACTCGAGAAAACATTACTGTTAAAATTATATCTTGACAGGTATCTCACAACCATATCTACCGGCCATTTTTCAAATTTAACAACACGAAAGGCAGTTTGGCGTAAAAGACAGTTGAGGACATCCTTGACAACTTACATCACTATTGTCGATCCAATGATGGCATTTAGGACATTCACGCTTCGCTCCACAGTCTGCAATTTGTACGGCTGAAGACGAAGTAGCATGTCTTACTTTCTTTGCAATTCCTCTACAATCAACCAGCCAACTTCTGCACCATCCAATTTCAGACAGGGGCAAACATCAGTAAATATCCAGCAAACATACATGATTTAGCGTAACACTCACATATAAACTATGTGATATTAGTTCTTAACCAAAGAAATAACCCCGAAGCAGACCGAGACACTAAATTCGACAGGACTGAGCTTAAATGTCAGACAAAACACTATCATCTGCACACCCATTCGGCCAATCCATTAACACAAATGTATCCAACTCTTTTATTTCCAATTCTGGTAAACCATGCAACAGCATAACCATTACATCATTAGAAAGGCCACATTTCTGGTTAGCAATGCAGTAACAATTTCACATTGTCAAATTTCAGAACATTGAACACATTTTAGAGCAAATACTGTAAACAATTTTTGCATCAAATGAAATACAAATACAAATCACATAATTAGGGCAAACCCCTATTCCACCAAATCATCCTACACTTGAAAACTAAACGAATCCTTTACATCCAATTTTCCATCAACACAAATGTGCAGTTACGGAACTCGAAAATCAACCCAAAATTACAATGGGGCTGGGAAGGAAATCCGTATCTAGATTCGATAAGACGACAACCCACTCACTACTATCATCATCGACCCCAAATTAGTAATGTACTTGAACCAAAGTTTACAGACCATTATTATGTTTTCTTCTCAAACTAATTTCCCACATTACTTCATCAATTTTTTTGGGGTAAAAAGTTCCAAGTCTTTCGTATCTATAATTTAACAAAATAATTACTCCATAATTAAAAAGTCCAATGATAAAACACAGAATTGAACATAGAACCCTAGAAATTATACAACCCAGAAACATTGCACCAGAATGTATAATATAATTATTAAACTATGGGGTTTCAACATCAAAATAAACCCTAAAAAAAGGCCCAAATTCCTGCCTACATACCCCATCAAATGACAAAAGAAACTTGAAATTCACAGCAAAAAAAACGCTGTAGTTTAGCAAGTGGGTATCAACTAAGGTTGCTTACTTTGCCATTTCATAAGAAAAGGTAACAAAACTAGGAGAGAGAAATGGAAGAAGAAGAGCTTCAAATGTAATTTCCTCTGAATTTTCTTGTCTTCTGCGTGCCTCCTTTATTAACTCGGTTAAGTAAACACACACTCCATTCTCTCTCCTCTTTTTGGTCTGAGAAGAGCGGGAAACCTGATGTTGGCTTAGTACACTTGGTACTTGCTTCGTATTTCTGCTTCGGACTCTATTTCAAACATCCTTAAAGCCGTAATTCATTTGTGTCTCATTCTCTATAAGTTTGTACATCTCTATCAAATGCTACTGTTTCCATGAAAATAAACTTTTCTAAAACATCGCTAATTTTTTATTATAAAGTATTATGTTGCAAAACTTGTAAATTACAACATTTTAAACAAAGTGTAAGTCAGAATTCTTGTATTGAATAATTTAATGAGTTTTTTATTTACAAAACCAATAAGAAAACAAGCAAAGACTAACATTTAGACGACGATGACAAACATTATTACATAAGTGAAATTTACATGTATCAGCTAATTTATACCCGTATATGACCAAATGTAGTTTTGTTATATATTCTTTTATTGCCTTTTTATCTTATTTGCACAATTTTCTTATCTTGTCTTAGAATCTATACCCGTATATGACCAAATGTAGTACGAGTATAATAGTCAAACCAAAACCAAAATAATGTTACTATGGCACGGTAATGTATAGTACCAGATGTTGGCGGGAGCTGGTACCAAAGCTGTGGTTTGGATAGTAATTTGGGGCCTCCAAAATTTTTAACCAAACACATAGAAATTCGTGTGTAGGGACAGTTAACAAGAAGAGAGAGAAATTGCCTTGCTCCCCAAGCCATTTATGGTAAATTTGTAACGTTGGGAGTCAATGACAAGTCCATTTTACCCCTTACTTTATGTGGGTGGAACACCTGTTTAAAAGAGCATAATTACACTAGAGGATGTGGGAGAAGTAATTAAAACCTAATTAAAACTGCTCCACATTTGCACTTGGGCTATTGTTCCCAGACTTCTCACGGCCCACTAGTTACAAATTACAAATACAGTATGTTCTTGTTTGGATTTTTTCTCTTTCTCAATTTTCGAGTAAAATTATCGGGTCGAATATCTAATCGTCTACTGCCTCCGTCCCAGTTCAAACGCCCCGGGCGTTTTTTTGTAGTGGAATAAGAAAAATTGATATAATAAGTTGAGCGGGGTAATATTAGGAAAAAGGATGAGAGAGAATGTGAGGATTAATAAAAGTAGTAAAGAGAATATGAGAGATGATGTGATAATTTAATAAAAGTAGGAGAGGGAAATATGTCCCAAAATAGATGGGGTGTTTGAAGTGGGACGTCCCAAAACGGAATATGGGGCTTTTGAACTGGGACGGAGGGAGTAATCTGTTTTTAAGATGTAAATCCAAGTCATATAACGGACAGCAAGTGCTATGAATGTACATTTCTTTGGCAATCGAGCACTACCTTACTTTAGTGAGTATCATACATTAAGTGATCATTTGGTTACCAAGCTAGCAAGTAGCATACAATAAGTATTATATTACGCCATTGCTACTATAAAATCCCTAGTAGATATATGCGTATATCAACTACATCCCCAGGGCTATCTACTATCAACTCAAACCCGGGTTGAATAATTAATCGAACCAAAATGTGTCGTCGTATGGGCGACCATATTCCCTAATCTACAAATGTGGCAGAAACTATAAGATCGAAATCCACGAGACAAAATAAAGATATCAGAGACTACAAAACCAAAATAGGAAGAAGGAAACGATCTTGATTTAAGAGCATTAATCAAATGTAAGGAATCGAACTCAAGAACCACGTCTCGTCCGCCCTGGAGCCCTAATTCCGCTAACTTTGCCTCAACCAACTGCGACTCCTAATACTCCGTTACTTGTGACGCATCTACCCTGGTTACTACCCCCTCGGCTCTACTATCCGAGTTATTTTGAGATATTCATGGGTTTTAATAATTCGTATTATCATGTATTCCCCATCGGAATTATCATATATTCCCTATTGGAATAATCCTACCTTTTGTGACAATTGTATGGAATAATGCCCTTCCGAAAAAAAAAAAAAAAAATGTATGGAATAATGAGTTTTTGCCTACTTAAGTTATAAGTAGCCAATCCATGAGCTAAAACTTCTCCCCCACCCCCTCTCCAAGAAAAGTTAGGACTTTTCCTAACCGTAGGCACTCATTTTATACTTCTAATACAACATCGTTAGCAGGTAAATCTACAAACGTAAGTTGTCACGTATTCCCATTATCTAATACAGTATTTACTAATTAATTGGAGTTTTCACATAAAAACAAATGTATGAGTAGTTTAGTTTCAATAATAATAATGATATAATGCTAGCTGTAACGTATGATTTGCTTTCTTTATTTACACTAAACAGTAAACACAGCTTAGTGTTGTATTTTCACTCACAAGTCACAACTATATTACTATAAATAAATCTTTGGTGCCTTATTTCTGCCTTTATATTCTGGTATGCACCATCTCTTTTCTATACTCTATACATACTCTTGACAATTTGATCCTGGGTTTCTTCTCAATTGCAATCTTGGGTATGTTATCATGATCACTATTATTCCAAATATAGATGTATGTATCATGTATGTTTGTTTGAACTTTTAACAATGATGATGACGATGATGATGATATTTGGCATTTGCAGCTGGAGAGGAGGAGAGTGAGAGTGAACCCATTCGTTGGGAATTGGAAGGCGAGACCGTCGAGGACGAGGCCGAAACCGATGCCAATGAATATGATACATGATGCTGATGGGCTCCCTAGAGTTGTCTTGACTGAACCCATGGGTTCTTCTGCTGAGGTTTTGTTTTCTTCATCACGCTCTTTCCCATTTTCATAATTCTAAATTCCGGCGATTCTGTTATGTAAAAGATAATGATACTCGATTGTGTTAGTAGGCGGTACTCGATTTCAGTATCACCCTGGCGTCTTTGTTGAGGATGCATTTATGTATATTCTGTAATTCACTCTAATTTCTCTATCTATTAGGACTTAGGAGGTATATCTTTGGGGTGCATTTTATGAAGGCGATAGAAACCTTGTTATTTTAGTGATCAGGGGAGTTATTTGTATGACAAACCCAGTAATTTCAGTGATCAGGGAAGCTAAAGTTTTTTTTTTTTGGGGGGGGGGGGGGGGGGGGGCGTTATTCAGGGAAGCTAATAAATTAGGAATGACTTTTTCGACTCGTTGTAATCTGCTTGGAATGAGATTGTGTCATAGTGTAATAGTGAATAGAAAAGTAAGAGGGAAGAAGGGTAAGATTTACCCCATAAAGAGAGGGTAATAGTTGATCCCTCCCCCCTAGAGTAATGCATTACCCTCAAACGGAAATAATAGTTTTCCCGTCACCCCTTCCTCCCTTCGCCACCACTACATTCCCCTTCTTTGCCTTTTTTTGACGTCTATTGCCACTCGATATATTACCCGTTAACATGCAGTTGAATTTTAATTTTCATTAAACCTCTAATTTTATGCTGAGGTATCTGTCAAAGTTAAAACAAGTAAGGTTCTGATAATTCAGAAAGTTTATTCCTTTGGTCTGATGGGGCTGCTTAGAAATCAAGCAACTTGTGACAAGAGGGGGATCTCTATCAAATCAGCAGTATTGCTGACGATGTGTTACATCTGTTATTTTTCAATAATTTTTATAGCATAAAGGAAGGAATCCTTATACTCATGGATTGAATTTTGCACGAATAAGTGAAGAATGTTTCTTCATCTCACTTTGTTTTAAAACGATTCAAACAGCGGAAAAACTATGACAGTATCAACTATCTGATGCCCTTCTGTTACTGGTTCGGAATAATGAACCTGTCCTGATGGCTGTACCATTTGTGTAAAGCAATTAGCTTTAGGGGATACCTTATGCCTGTGTGATAGTTTGCTGATGAGTAAGTCCTATAAGCTATAACAATCTACCTAATCGTGTTTCAGGTTCTACTTTATGGAGGACAGGTCGTCTCTTGGAAGAACGATCGTAGAGAAGAACTGCTATTCATGAGCAGCAAGGTAATTTTTGATGCACCACTCTTTTTTTTTTTTCTTTTTCCTTTTTTTTCTTTTTTTTTTTGAGGTCTCCTTAAAAGTATAATGGAATCTGGATCCTTCTTGTGTAGATATATGATAAGATAACTGCACTTTTTATGTCTCTTTCCTAAAAGTATTGTTCCTCTTTGATTGGTGAACCAGATGTGCATCATTCCTATCTTCCATTTTATTTATTCTTCTCTAAGTTAGTGCTAGAGGAAGATATGCCGATGCTTGCTTTAGTTGCTAAGAGCCTTCTGATTTTATCGTCCTATATTCTCCGTCATCCCAATTTGTATATCTAACACAGTAAAAACATCAGTATACCGGCAGGGTTACTGTAGAGATGACCTTCAGCTACTTTAATGAATCAACAAGTGTAGAGGACAAGCCATTCTGATTTAGTCAGTTACTCAGTTATATCCCAAAGACAAATGAACGATATATCTGTGTTTTTAAATGGACACTGTTTATTCCAGAAGTCTTACCGGAACTTGACCTCAAAAAAAAAAAAAAAAAAGTCTTACCGGAACTGAATTCGGAACAGTTGACTGCCACTAGTACTCGTAAAAGTAAACAAAGTGGATATCCTGTTACGTGTTTTCTGTAGTATTCATGCATGTAGTTGAACTGTCATTGAATGCATTCAAAAGTGGCAGATAGAGAAATAACTGTCACTTCTATCCACTTCACAACCTTGTCCAATTTTCTAGAATATGTTGGATAGATAAAACCTTTTGTATGTTTGATGTGATTTGCTTTTGTGGTGGAATTTTGATAATCGCTAATGTCATCTCTTATGGACTCGATGCCTCTTTGCTTTCCAAGACAGGGACCTTTTCCTGTAGGATTCCTTTTTAGGTCTAGCCTAGGTGATTTAGTGAAAAATGGTAAATGATTTTTCAATGAAACAAGTTTCAGTTTCATATAACTAATGATAATGATGCTTGACAGGCTGTCTGTAAACCACCAAAAGCTATCAGAGGAGGGATTCCTGTCTTCTTTCCTCAGGTAGGCTGCTACTGTGTACAATTTCAAATAGGCTCTTCTTTTGTTTGACTCTACATTTCTCATAGTCTATTTTCTGGTTCGAAGTATGGGAATTTTGGTTCACTTGAACAACATGGATTTGCAAGGAATAGGCTGTGGTCATTAGACAGCTCTCCTGCACCTTTGTCTCCTGCAACCAATTCGTCAACTGTTGATCTTGTATTGAAGCCAACAGAAGAGGATCAAAAGATTTGGCCACAGAGGTATGGTTCTCGTTTCACTTTTAAGGGTGATGCTGGCAAAGATAACATAGTTTAGTGACACTCATCTATATGCAGATTTGAACTGAGGCTTCGAGTCTCTCTAAGCCCTGGAAAGCTCACGTTGATACCACGTGTGAGAAATACTGACAACAAAAACTTCTCGTTCATGTTCGTCCTGCGTAATTACTTATCCATATCAGATATCAGGTAACCATTTTCCTTATATGATATAAGCTTTCTTACATGCATGCTTTTCTGGCAGAATCCTTCTGTTATACTTTGATTGACTAAACTCGTAGTAACAATTTGCATCTATTCGGCATATTCAGTATAATGCATTCTGGTCACTTGCTCTAGCTTAGAAGAAATCCTATTAGATTCTTCCTTAACTGATGTCAAATGTTCTCCAGTGAAGTGCGCATCGAAGGTCTTGAGACACTAGACTACTTTGATAACCTGATGAACAAAGAGAGGTATACAGAGCAAGCAGATGCAATTACTTTTGATGGTGAGGTACTTTGTTTAGCACCCTTGGACTCCCTCTTCTCTTAAAATTGCAATAGGCCTTTGAGTTTTAAAGTACGATCTGCTTGGTTTGCTTTTGTTCTCATTCATCCAATTTTAGGTTGACCGTTTATATCTGAAAACGCCATCCAAGATTGCTATCATAGACCATGAGAAGAAACGGACCTTTGTGCTGCGTAAAGATGGCATGCTTGATGCAGGTTTGTAGTTTCCAGATTTTTGGTCCATTTAAGATTTTTACAACTATTATTAGATGAGAGGGGGGAAGCTTCAATTATTGTCGTGTCATACTTAACTCGGTTGATGATTCATGTTAACCAACCTTAATTTCTTTTGGGACTAAGACTTGGTTTTAGTTGTTGTAAAGCATAATTTAGTTTCTATTTGCTTGAGCTGCATGTGCTAAAGTAAACACTAATTTAAAACACGAATAACACTGGAATTTTATTCCCCAACTATTATTGTTGGGTAGCTATACTACAAAACTCATCAAAACATTGGAATTTTATTCTATCATATCAAGATGGATATGCATTGTTATTTAACATTAATTTCATCTGCCTCTTCAGTTCCTCTACGATATTCACTGATGACTAAAGCCATTCCTCGTGTAACCCGAGGAACTCTGCTTTCATTATCGCAAATACTAAGCCAGTCTAATTCTTTTACCTTATTAGTTATGAGCTTGGAGTCACAAGTAATTTAGCTACAATAGTTTGCGATGTAAACTATCAAACAATTCATTACAGAAATCAATTGTCAAGATCCATAAGAAAGCTCTATAGAAGCTTCAAGCTTGTGAGTTCCCTATAGGCACCCACAGTCTGGACTATTCTACTTTCTCTGAGATCTTGACAATTGATGCGCATCCATATGTAAAGTTCTCTCTCACAAATATATTATGCAAAACTAATACAATTATGCAAGTGTTCTCCACACTCTCTGCACCTCAAGTTTTTGGCCATAGTAGGGTCAACAGCTGTGCATGTTTCTCGCTACTTGTTGCTATTGGGTATGTAGGTTGCCGCGATCCTCATTGAACACTTAGCTTTCTCCACGTATGTGCTTTCAGGTGCACTCTCCCATAAGTACCACCCAAATTACTTTGTTGACCAATCCACCATTATTGTGTTTTTTGCAGCTGTTTGGAATCCTTGGGACAGGAAAGCCAAGACTATTCCTGACTTGGGCGATGAGGATTATAAATTCATGTTGTGCGTTGATTCAGCAGCAGTAGAATCTCCCATTGTCTTGAAACCTTTCGAAGAGTGGAAGGGATATCAAGAAATATCCACGGTGTCATCAAGTTACTGCAGTGGGCAACTGGATCCTCGAAAGGTGCTATATGGCCTTACTTAGAATCCAACTATAGAAGAATTAGAGGTTCTTATGACTTTCCGTTTTCTCTGTTTTTGTGGTGGACATTTGGCCGCTCATATACATTCAGCTACTATTATTATGCGTTTGTATGAAGCGCTAGTATTATACCCAAGGGCAATGGATATCCCTTTCTTCTGTATCGACTAAATGAAAATGCTAATCGAGCAACCAGTAAATGGAGAAGAGATTTGTGGCATACGGTCTGTTTATACTTGGACATGCTTCAAGAGAACAAAGCCTCGAGGAACAATTTTCTGACTGGTCTGGTTCTAATATAATGCTCTAGACTGGTTTTTTAAGCTGTACGACTTCTTCAGAATTTCTGAGCTAAAATTGTTATTATATAGCCTTTTATTTATTTATAGTGGGACGGCAACAAACAAATTGGTTGAGTGACTTGTACGTCTGTCATGAATGAATATGTTCACTGGCAAGTTCTTTGATGGGTTAGTGGTACTGTTGAGATTGGAACAACCAAAATTTCCGGATGATCGTAATTCGTAGTTGTGATGCCAATGCTCTGCAAATGAGACGACAAGTGCAGTCAATGAGCAATAACACAAGTCCTACATTCTATATGTTACAAGATTTGATTTATGCACTGAGTTTGGCTATCATCTTCTCTACCAGGCTTAATGAGGCGGTACTAAACCCGTCTTCATCTGCGTCAATTCTCTCCATCATATGTTCCAAAATATCACTTTTCAGTCTGCTAACTTTGGAGGCATTGCCTGAAACGTCTCTAAGAAGCAGCAGAAGGGTCTGAGCTAGATTTTTGGCCCTCCAAGTTCCGTCAACACTCAGTTGTAGTAGTCCAGGCATCACCCCTTCTCTTAACAACAGTCCCCTGTATTTCTCTCTACTGTTCTGGCATATAAGTAGGAGAATTCCTACAGCATGTTCTTTGCACGGTGGTGAACCTTCTTCAATAGTCTCGACAATGGCCTGGATTGCACCGTTCATTGCAGTAGTTGTATGGAGGGCGATCTCTGATGACGAAATAATCTTTTCGAGCAATGATATTGCCTTCTCCACCAAATCAGATGACTTTTCCGAGGTGTAGACAGTTTGGAGAAGGTAAATGAGCAATTCAGACGAAACAAATAACGGGATTATCTGATCGCAGGAGGAGAGGTTCAGCAGGGTGGCCATAGCATCGAGCCTGGCTTGCAAACTGACATCCAGCCCATCCCCTACTAGGATTTCGATAAGCGTGGGTATGGCTCCGGAAGATGCAATTGCTAGCCTGTTCCTGGTGCAAGTGGAGAGTATAAACACTGTAGTTATCGCTAGCTCAATGAGTGTAGCACTCGGCTGACTTTGCAGGATCATCAGCAGCAGTGGTATCGCCCCATACTTGACAATTTTAATCTTGTTTCTGCACCAAAACAGAACATTTAAACATCCGAAATTTGTCCCTCATCTTCTGATAACTAACCAAAATGATCAATGAAACGAGAATGAACAAGGTTCCATACCTTTCGCTGCCATAGGCGAGGCTGAGGAGGGCATGTACAGCGGCTTCAGTCGCTTCATGTTCTTGTGAGTTGAGCATATCTAACAAAGGATGGAAAATCCCCTTCTCAACTAGCTTCTGTTTCTGCTTGCTTGTTACACTACTGAGCTGCATTGCGCCTCGGATCCGCTCCTCAGAGTGGTGAGAGCTCAGAGCTTTCATCACTACTTCCTCCATACAAAGCTCTTCCTAGCTCTCTTTACTCACCCTGAAAATTAAGCAATGCAAGTAATTGTTTCAGAGTTTACATTTGTTTAAATAGTGATTGCTCGAGCAAGCAATGTTGGGGTTCTTTTTGTTAGTATTTTTATTTGCATTTGTTTGAGATTGAAGCAAACTAGGTTATTCTTTTGTTGAGTGTTTTTTATGCCTTTTGGATTGGTTTCTAGAAATGCCAAAATTGGATTCCAAACCAATGATCCTTTACTTCCCTTTTTTTAAAGAAGCAAAGCAAAGTGGCAGTCAGCTTTTGTGGGTAAAATATTTGTTTTTTTTTTTTAACGGATAAAAACTTTTCACTGCATCACTTCTATAGTTCTATCCTTGAAGGGTACTCCAAAATAACTGCCCAAAACATCATTCATTCTACTTCACTTTTAAGTTTTAACCAAGTCTCTGGACCAATGGAATGCTCACAAGTCTTGCGGTTGGTTATAGAGAGAAAATAAATATACTAAAAATTTGGAACCTGTTGCATACCCCATGATGTTGTAGTACTCCGTACTACATTTTTAATGAATTTATGATTGATGTTAGTCCAAATTTGAATTACATATAACTACAACAGACTACAAAGCTTCTCCCACAAGATTTTAATACCATGGTAAGAAGTGACTGATCAAACTAGCTGAACCCCGTATTGTTCAACCAAGCGCTTGTGGTTCCCGAATTATCATTTCCCATATTTTCCTTTTCTTGGTTAGGACTTGGGAGATCTAAATGCCCATAAGATTAAGACACTCTTCTACATTTAAAAATGCTACTCCACAAAAAAAAAAAAAAAAAAAAAAAAAAAAAATCAGAGAAGGTGTGCTTCGATTATTAAGCGTGAAAAAACTGTGTAATTCATGTTTAGGCTTTTTATCAACCTAAACAAGCTAAGTTTTGGCTTTCTGAATCCATACATGTGTACGACAGCTTGGAACCAGTGCAACGTGTTATTGGTCGTTTATCCGTCGGGGCAAGTATCAGAGCATCAGGCAATGACTCTAAATCTGCCGTAGTTCTGGGACAAATTTCCACAGCTCCACCAACTGTTTCTTCATGAAGCACATTAACATATCGAATTCAATTCTCACCCAATGTTTGTCATGAGTCACGACCAAAGCGGCTCTAAATTGCTCGTTGTAATGTTTTCATACATCTACAACTACAAGAAAGATAGAAGGGGGGGGGGGGGGGGTTGGCTTGTTGCAAAATGAACTTAAACAGAACATGCAAAATGAAGAGTCATGCCTTCATCAAAAAAGTGCAAGTTCGAGTGCATATTTCACTACAGCAAGTAAACAAGGATTACCCAATCCACCAAACATCAAACTGTATAGTACAACTTAGACAGTGAACAAGCATCTATATATTTGGGGTATGGAAATGTTCCATCTTTTAAACCAAGAATCATCCAAGCCCATCTCCCTACTTTCAGGGCTAAATAACCAGTCAGCTACTAAAATATGCGTAGTATAAAGAATAACTTGTATATACCTCGCTACAAAAGATGATGAATCTCACGTAACTTGGTGGAGAAAATGAGAAACAAGGAGAGGTCAGGAAGACCTATGATGGCCTTCTGAAAATGCTGTGTGCCACAGCAACAGTTGGAGATGTCAGGAGGACCTATGATGGCCTTCTGAAAATGCTGTATGCCACAGCAACAGTTGCGACAGCTCCAATAACACCAGCAGCAACCAAAACATCACTCTGCTCCCACTTCCCGATCCATGCTGGCAAGCAGGCTGATTTCTTGGAAGGCTCTTCTGTGGTCTTCTCTGGGTTCAGCTTTCCTACTTCACCATTAGTTTCTGGTCCATCTCTGCAGCATGAAACACCATTGGCACCCTGGCAGCAGCTGACGTTTTCCTTCACCTCCTCTCCACTACCCTGAGATTTTTCTTCAGTTTTCTCCTGAACAACTTCCTTAGAGGGCTTAATCTCCTCTACATTCTCAGCAACCTCGACTTTCAAAGCCATTTGGCCCCTGAAATTGATTGTGGCAGATAAGTTCATGCACAAAACACAGCCCCCAGTGAACAGCAGTGTTACTGGTGCAATAGAATAAAGTACAAAACCACCATTTATACATTTCCACTGCCACACACATAGATAAATGTATTAACATGCACAACAGAAGAATACAGGATATGAATCCGCTGTCAAGCTCAAGACACAAGCCACGAATATTTTGTAATCATAATAATAATAATAAGAAAAAAGGAGAGTAGAGTAACAGCTTAACATACCTCCATAACTTCTCAATAATTTCACCCTTGCCAATGTGCACATCAACCAGATCCGGCACATCAGCAGGAGTGACATAACCATACCTTCAAACACAGAAAGTCAGACCCCGACTTATAAACTGATATTACAAGGAAAATAATATAGAGCCAGCAGTTGAAGAACTTACCAGTCACCAATAACCTTCCCCTCGCCATTGGTGCCAAAGATGATAACATTCCCAGCATACTTGTGACCACCAACATGAGAACAAGCATTCACAAAAACTCGATCACTCAGACTCCTAGATTCAAGTTCCTCCTTGAACTTCTCAATGAGGACAGGGCCACAGACACCACACCTTTTGTCCCTGCTTGCATGAGCACAGACAAAGACATACGCACCAACCAAGGTCTCTGGCACACTAGATGCCCATGTCTTACCATTAACAAGAACATCATCCACAAATGCATCCACATCTGACTCCTTCAAACCCCTTCAATCAGCGAAACACACATTGAATAAAGCTAAGACAGATACTGAAGACAGTTGCAAAAAGAATGGTGACAATTGTGTCAACGTTTCATCTTGTTTGTTAAACAACTTACGGCAAAACTAAAGATTTCGGGTTTTCAAAACGCCCACAATAACAACACTAGCTACAAACCAAGAGACACTAAGGGAGAAATTTCATCATAAATTTCCTTACTTGTATTTCAACATTTCTGGAAAAATCAGCACATCGCCATCTGAGCACTCAATCCCATCGCATCCCCCACATACAGTCACACGAGTCTGCATAATCAAGCCACAGCATAGTCAAGTTGAATGTACTCTATGCATACTTTACATAATAACACTTCTAAAAGTGATGGCGGAGCAACCATCTCCTAGTAGCGAATTCATCTAGATAGTAGCTTTCTCTAATTCCTAAACAAAACGACAACCGTTCATAACTTTATCAACCAGGTTTTTTTTGAGCGAGATAAAAACATCTAATCAGAAAACACCAAAAGAAAAATAAATTCTGCAAATTGAAATATGTTCGACGCAGCAAAAGACAACCAAACAATTTGACATCAACGATTCAAATCGTCCACTAATACAGATACGCAGACAACAAAATCTTCCTTCATACGACTCAGAGGTTTCTCGCGACAGATTTCTAGCCCTAGTTTTTTTATACATGATTAACATAGACAACAATTAAAATCGAGAATGACCGTCTGCCTAACAATCATCATCATCATCATCATCATCAATATTGTATCATTAAGTAAAAGCTAAGTTCATGATTGCGGTCAAACATTTGAAACGTCAACGATACGACACTTCGGAAAACAGATAATTGGAGCTTAATGAAATCAAATCGAAAATAGAAATTGCATCATGAGATCGAAACCCTAACAAAAACAAATCGAAATACGATTATATCACCAAAGACCGAAATTAGGCAATAAATTAAAGAGTGAAAAAAAAAAAAAGTACTTTGAGTGGAAGATCATCCTTGCGAGCTTTGACGGCGGAGGAGAGAAGCTTAGGAAGAGGATCATCAATGGAGTCCTCGACTTTGGAAGGCCAAGCTTCGGGGTTTTTGTAGCAGAGGAAGACGTGGCGCTCGTAAAAGTCCACGGTGTTTGCGAGGGTGGCGCTGAACATTTCCGGGCGGTCGAAGCCGAAGTTGGTGGCGGAGTCATCGGAAGCAGCCATGATAATAGGAGGAGGAGGAGGAGATGATGAGGAAGAGGAGAGAGAATGGGATGGAAATGGCGTTTGAAGGTGTCTGATGATGGTAGTTGAAAAATAGATGAGGAGACGACCACGGCTTCGACTGGGATTCGGAACTGCCAATGGAAACGCGATACGCATTTCTCACTTCCTTCGGGACTTCCAAGCTACCGATGGACTTAGGGGTAGCATAAACGGGTACCCACTACTATATCATGGACTCGTACCCGGATTCGTTACAAACGGTTCCTAAAAATTTGGACCCGTTGTCAACGGTTCCTAAAATTTAGGACCCGGATCCGGACCCGTTAATTGCCACAACGGGTAACAGGTACCCGTTTGATTTTTGAGCAAAGTGATTTGTAGATACACGAGTCAAAAGTCATCCAAAAATTATTACTTTCAAAGCTAACAATGTTAATGGGTAACCATTGTTATCTTTAAAGTGAGCTATTTTTAGGTTAAAATTTAATTTTTTTTAAAATAAAAGCTTTGTCGGGTTTTGGGTATTAGTTTGGACCCATAGCTTAACGGGTACCCGGCGGATAAAGGGTCCAAAATTATAGGACTCGTACCCGGACCCGTTGCCAACGGGTCCTAAATTTTTGGACCCGGACCCGTACCTGCCTACAACGGGTCCAGTTCCGGACCCGCCGGGTCCTAAGCGGGTCCGAGTACGGTTCCGGGTACCCGCTTTTCTTGCTCGCCCCTAGATGGACCTGGTAAAAATGACCAAAAGTTTAAAAGTTATTATTACCAGTAAATAGGTTGTTCGGGTTGGATTCGAGTTCAACAGGTGGATTAAGGTCTATTACAGATATGGGTTAATATTTTGATCTTGTTTCAACATGTAATTGTGTGATTTGGGTCTATTTTATATATGGGTTGAATTACTCTGGTTAAATTCAGGTTCGGTGAATATTGGGTATGTGTTACTTAGGTCTAGTACGATGCAAGTCAAGTACTAGGGTCAGGTTGGGATCTAGTCAACATTCAGATTCAGTTTTGGTGATGTCAACATTTGGATAATTCAGAATCTATTACTTTTAATAATTACGTGCAAGAAAACCTGACTTGGCGAGCTTTAACATACAAATGACATGTCAGCAATCATTTAACATGTCATAATGCCTATTGGCAGAACCTGGCAAAAATTGACCACGTCATAGATGATGTCATCGCTGACGTGTACCCACAATATATTAATTTAACCAGTAGCCATCCCATTAGGGGTGTGCAAAAAAACCGCCAAACCGAAACCCGAGCCGAAAACCGATTTACCCGAACCGAAAAAACGGGTAACCGAACCGATAAAATGCGGGTTAGGGTCGCAACTTTGTGTGTATGCGGTTAACCGAACCCGAACCGAAAGTGGACATAATGCTTATTTTCAATAAATTAGGTTATAAGTCAACTAATTCACAAGTTTAAAATAAGATAATTAATCCAATATGTTGTTAAAATTCACTTGTTTGAGGGAAATAATACATAAATCAATTGAAGTATCGACGTATAGTGGAATTTTAATATTTTATCCATCAATTTTACTTAATTTGGTAGGTCAAATAGTGTCCCCGTACTAAAACATTACCCGATTAAACCGAACCGACAAATCCGTTTAACCGATGTGCGGTTAACCGAAATAACGGTTACGGTTTAGGGTCGGCCAAAAAGTGATAAACGGTTAACCGAACCCGCATTTGCACACCCCTACACCCCATGTGTTTGATTACATAAAAAATGAGCTTGTGAAGGTTTGAACCTATAACCCCAGAGTGTTTCAATTTTAACACTTCAACCACCAAGTCAACTGATTTTTTTGATACTTTTATTACCAAAGTTATATATAAAGGATTTGAGATTTTAGGAGATAATTTCGGAAACAACTTTGGACGAGATAATGTGAATCATATCAAATAATTTTATTTTTGTAGATAATTTAGGAAGTAATAATAATATATATAGGCGCAATATATTAGGAAATAACACATCTTGGGTCTGTTTCGTTTTAACTTAAAATACGGGTCAACGGGTGGGGTCAGAGTTAAAAAATAATGTGTTAAAAAGTAGTCGGATTAATATGAATTACAGTTCACAAAAAACGGGACCAAAAAATAGTGGGTCACAGGTTATAAATTGTAATTCGTACATAAATATAAAGTACTGAAATAAATTCGCTACACTTATTAAATTGTTTTCATTGAATCAAACATAACTTCTCTAAGATGATACCGAATTAAACAAGTTTCTTTTCGTCTTAATTTTAGAAAAACTAGGACAACGGGTCATCTCATGTTTAACCCAAAAGAATACTGGTCAAAACGGGTTCGAGTTATTTATGGCCAGAACTTGATCAGGAAAAAAATGGGTAATAACCTTGAACAACGGGTCACATGGTCGGTTAAGTTTTTTACAGTCCTAATATTTTGTGTTAATTATGAGTAATAAAATAAAATTATAACCAAGTTCATATAACAACCCGTGCAATTTTCCACGGGCCAATAAACTAGGTAGTAGTATAATTAGTACGAAAATCGGCCGCGGGTTCAAGTCGAAAGGACCATGAGTCTTGAAAAGCGAGATCATAGCCTACAAGAAGCGGGTTCATGGCCTACAAAAGCAGTTTATGAACAATTCCAATAAAAAAACGGGAAAAGAAAGAGCTGCATTTGAAATATTAAGAATAGTACAACAGATTTTAAACCGATTAAAAATTGTGATTGAATTAGAATTGATATTTGAACACTTACTTACCATTACACCAAAGCTAAAGGGCGGTCAATTGGTTTTCTTATTATCGCATATCAGACAGAGGGAACAAAAAGGAAGCGTTCATCCAACAAGTGTCCTTTAACCGAAGACTAAACGTAGATATAGTTTATGAATTTTTACACTAATTGTGTATATTCTTCTAACCCGTTTTGGATTATTTTTGTCTTAACTCAATTACAAATCAACGAATTGAATCAAATTTGACCCTAAATATATGTGTTAAAACAAATTTGGGTTGATGACCCAAAAATAGTGGGCAATGGTCATAAAATTGACTTCACAACTAAGAAAGAAATGACTTTGACATGTTTAACATTATAGATTCTTCTTTTTTCATGTACATCAACTATATTTTTTTTAGGTCATATTGCCTGAGTATAAAACACAACAAATTATAATACAAGAATGAGCTATTACTAATATCATATAACTTTCTTTTACTAACTAAATTTCTTTCTCTCACGTTAACCTCGACTTACACTACTCATAAAACATGGGTCCATGACTCCAAAATAGCATGTTCTAAACCCAAAATTAGCGGGTTACAAGTCTTGAAAAGCGAACTTGTGACTAAAAAACAGATTTTGACAAGTCTCACATTGTTCTCCTAATTTTTTTCTTTAATGTGCACCCATTAATTATTCGAATAATTAAAAAACGTTGAATACAAACAAATCGTAATCTACATTATATAACAAACCGTGCAATTTTGCACGGGTACATAAACTAGTCAAAATTGTAATAACATTTTTATTTTCAATGGATCAGTCTAAATACAACAAATTGTTCCCACAATACCCTTTATGGTAGAAAATGGGAAGAAAAAAAAACATCTTCGATGGCCGAGTACGGCTCCATCGCAACTTGTATGCCCTGATTCGTATCTCTATTCATGAAGAATGATGAGAATGATGCAATTTTTCGTAATGTTCATAAAGTTTAACAAGGGCAACCAAAAATTACCCAGAAACACCCAGTCGCTCCCGAAATGCGACACCCCCCCGGTCACACCAAAACACGACATCCCCACCCACCCCTTCGCACCTGAAAATCGACCCCTCCTCCCCCCCGAAAATTGATCCCCTCGACCCTACCAAACCATCCTTGCACTCACCCCGGTCAAGATATCCTGACAACCCCAAACCTCCATGCTAATGGGACGGCGGTAGAGGATGTCGACTAACTATCTTACAAATTTAAATGAGCATAAAGGAACCCGTCGATGAGGATTTCTGTAACACCCCCAAATTTCCTTTTCTTTTAAAAACGTTTTATCGCGAATCAAAACACAAATTAAGGAAATTCAGAGGTGTCACTCCGCACTCGAGTCTAAGACCCGAATGCAAGGAGATTTCAGAAGCCGAACTACAAATGTCTAATGATTTAAAATAATCTATTACAATTCATAAATTAAATTACAACAATCCGAAATATGAAATATGAAATAGTCTAAGTATTATTGATGGTCTAACAGCTGAAAGTCTAAATTTGTTTAGTCCAACTAATAACTAATGAGTCGTCGATTCCCGCATGCATCAAATACTCCAAACCTGTGTCGGATTTAAAACACAAAAACCACAGTTGAAAAAGTTAGAAAAACTGAGTAAGCTAACACCTCAACTCGTAGAAAACCAAAACACTTACCTGAATTTTGAAAATGTTTTAATTTTATTTTCGAAAATCACACTTAGCACGTTATCATATAAACCAATCATCAAGACAAATTACATCACCAATATAGAAATATCACAGTAGTTTCAACAAGTGTATAACGTTACATTAATATAATCCAAATCATTCTTTTACATCTTTAACGAGGAATCCATACAAAATTTATAAGTGGGATGAGGCGAATTTGTTTCCAACTCATCCAAACCATACAAATCATATATTTTCATAAGTGGGTGAGCTGAGTTTTTACCAAGTCACCAAACCATACCATTATATACGTGGGTGAGCCAGTTCTTTGCCGACTCACCAAACCATACCATACAAGACTACTAGACCTAAGTGTGCGCACCCCCTATTTAGTATTGCTAACCCAATAGAGTAGTACTAGAGTCAAGCCCACTTAAAAACCGATGCGGTGGGGCAATAAAGTGGAGTCGATGTGACTTAAACCAATAAAGTGGAGTCGATGCGACTCAAACCAATAAAGTGAAGTCGATGCGACTCAAACCAATAATCATCTTGTATCCTCATACTTTATTTATTTATTTTGTTTATAATATATATCCTTTACACAAGCTTATATTCCAATAATCATACAATCTATCATAATTCAGCCATATCAATATCAATTGCACACCCATCAACCATAATTCCAACAACTTCTTTTGAATTATAAACCAAATAATATATCAACGCATTAATCCAATCCAATCAAATCAAGATATGATAATCACAACAATAAATCGTTCTCCACCTAACATGATACTAGGTTTTCATCCAGCACACAATCACTTAGCATGTAATTCTTGAAAGGTTTCTACAAGTTTAAGAAAGGTTGAGCATGCTAGCTTACCTTTTCAATGCACACAAAAACACGACAGCACAACGGTCACTAGTATTTTTCGTCTACGAACTCAGGGGCCATGGGGAAGGAGGAAGAAGAGGGAAGAGAGGTGGTTGGCCAGCAAGGACGAGCAGCTGCGACGATCTGGGGAGGAGGAAGGTGAGCGCGGGCTGCTGGTGGGCTTGCGTATGTGAAGGAAAACAGAGAAGAGGCAGGGGAAGGGGTTGTACGTGTTTTAGGAGAGAGAATTTGTGCTTTTGGTTTGTGTTTGCCCTTTCTTATTTGGGCCAATATACTAATGGATTTATGTCGTTGTAGTAGCTAGAGATGGTCCAACTCTAATAGAGAGACCCAAATAAAAATCCGAATCTAAACCCATTCCCGAAACCATTTCCGAAAACGACTCACAATATAACCAACTGATTTCATTTTTCGTTAATATAATCTAATTAATAATTCCAAACTATTAATATAAATTATTCCGAAATTTTGGGACATTACAATTTCAAAGTATAAAGTCCTTGTTTGGCCCTAACTATCAGTCTAGACTTTTGGTTCTGTTGGTTTGTAACAGAGGAAGATGAATGTAAAATTGAGTTAAGGGTATTTTAGTCTTTGTGAGAGTTTTATTTGTTGTATTTAGACCTTTTATCTGTTGTTTATGATTAATTTTAACTTGAGAACATTGAAATATATTATCACGCATTTGCTTGCCCAGTTCGCATCTGAGCTACCTATTTATATTGTTTATATATATTCGTTGGCCAAACTACCAAATTGGTAAAAATAAGTGGAAAGCAATTGACAGATTGGTAAATAATAAAAACTCTGGCGACAGATTGGTAAATAAAGATGAGGCTAGACACCAAGTTAGCGAAAAACATACCGATACCCGACAAACTATCCTCCACCTTAAGTATTTCAATAATCAATCTATTACTTAATTACACTTTTTAGCATAATCTAAAATATCTTAATAAATATTAAATAAAAAAATAAAAAAATTCTTGATAAATACTTAAAAGAAAAACATAATCAGAGTAAACAAAGCAACTAGTTTTTCATCCTTTTTATACCGATTCAAAAATTTATCATATATCATGATCTTGATAATTTGCATATGAATTGACAAATAATAAAAGAAATCCTATAAATAAAATAAATGACAATTGTAGTGGGTATTTTATCATTTTTATGTGGGTGTAATAAGGATAAAAAAATGTGTAAGAACATAAAATAAATAAAAATGACGTATGCTTCAGATGGAAAAATCAGACTCAACATGGTACTAGCACTATCCACTTATATAGATTGTCATTATCGAACACTCTTTAAATAGAGAACTTATCATGTGTCATTTTAACTACAAAAGAAAATAGACAGATTGATAAAAATTGTTGTTCCTCTAATCCTCCCAAGTTATATTTTGGTTAATCAAATTAGTTTTTTTTTTGCTTTAATATTTATTAGGTTAGGTTATGTAATTAATGATAAAATAATGAAAATAAATAGGGTGAAGGACATGTTCCATTAGATTATATGTTTTTGTGGCTAATTTGGTGCTTGACCAAACTACCAAATTGGTAAAAAAAAAAAAAAAAAAAAGTATGGGGCAAATGACAGATTGGGAAAAAAAAAATTCCGACGACAGAATGGTAAAAAAAATGACCCTAACTACCAAATTAGCCAAAAAGCAGAACGATTGAATGAAATAGTGCTCGAAAAAAAATGTTAAACAAAATAGGTAGAAGAAAAAATTGTTCAACAATATGGGGTGCACGCCACCCATATGTAAAACCGCTGAGCTTCTTGGTAGTTTTAGGACTAAAAAAAACATTTTTTTTTGTGAATAGTGAAACCGCCAAGGAGCTTGGCGGTTTTACAGTTCACAAGATTTTTTTTTTTGGTTACTGCTCATAAGTCATGAAACCGCCATGCTCCTTTGCGGTTTTATATATAGGTGACGTGCACCCCATTTTGTTGAACAAATTTTTTTCCGACCCATTTTGTTTAACATTTTTTTTGTTAGCATTATTTCAAAAAATTGTTCTAAAAAACACCACTTTTGGCCGGAATTCTTTTTTTGCCGATATATTCCTATGAATAACATTATTTAATTATATTTTCTAAATTATTAATACTATTAAAAATAAATAAATAAACGAAGAAGACATTTTTTTCAAAGCAATGGAAAAAAAAGGGTTTAAAGAAATTCGGTTTCAGAAAAGCAAAAAAAAAAAAAAAAAAAAACAAACTTGTAACAAAAAAGTACCCTGTAATCATATCGTCTACTGTTCAATATCATATCCGAATTGTCATCTCGCATTTCGGTTTTTATACTCTGTAAATTAATCATCGCCTTGTGTTCTAAACGTAGGTTATTTTTGATTTCGTAAATGCGTACTAGTCATTAAACTAACACATAAAATGTCGTCTTCTTCTTATCGAAGGAGATAACTTGTTTGTCATCAAAGCGGTTCAAGGGATTTTTCAAGTTCCTTGGAATATCGATTTTATTATTCAAGATATTAAATCATCTCTATTATCTTTTGAATTTTGGAATATTAGGCATATTTTTCGGAAAGGGAATATGGCTGCTGACTGGCTGGCTAATTTGGGTCACTCTATCCTTAATCTGTAGAAAGAGTACCCTTCTTTCTGGTCTTGTAATTCTGATTTTATTGTAATCCTTAACTCTGACAAGATTGGGGCCACCTGGCTAAGAAGGGTAACCTGATCTCGTTTCCTATACCCCGCTTACCTCTTAAAAAAAAATACATAAAATTGTCAATCAAGATACTACTCCCTCCATTTCAGTGAGTTGTTTACGTTGGGGTTTGGCACAAAAACCAAGGAGGGAGTTAATTGCTTTTCTAAACATTAAAATTAGGCCTTCAATCTTTCAATCCTCTTTCTCTCTCCTCCTCCTTTATTTCTTCATCCACACTCCACAGTCCCAAAGACTACCTTTTTCCTTCCATGTTCTTCCATCACTGTAAGTCTATATCAAAAAGCTCCGATCATAAAAAAAAAAAATCAAGGAAAAAAAACATAGACCTGAGAAACAATAATTAGGAAACTTTCAAATTTTTTTATTCTTTTTTTTTTTTGTGAATAATAACCCAGTTCTTTCCCAACAAAACCAATTTTTCGGATTGAAAAGAAAACAAACGAGAATTTCATCCTTCAAAAAAGTTCTCTTATTATCATTTTTTTTAAGTAACAAAAAAAACCCAGTTCCCCCCTCCTCCCCCCCATGAAAAGCCATTTTGTTTTTATTAGAAGAGAAAACAAAAGCAAGTTTTTTGATTTTTTCATACCTCAAGATTCAAGATCCAACTTTCTTCTCCAAAAGATGAAAAATTGCTATGGTTTCCATGTAGAAAACAACATTTTAGAGGAGAAAGAGAGGATGCTGAATTTCTAGAGGAGAGAGGGATTGGCTATGGATGAACTAGAAATATGAGATTTTTTTTATTTAATGCAGAAATTTGAGAATTAATTGGGATTGGTGGTGTTGTAAATGGGTTGGGGAATAAAATGGGTAGTTGGATTAAAGAGATAGGAAAAGTTTAGTGGTAAATAAGATTAAGGGTGTGTTTGGCCAAGTTTCTGGACTGTTTCTGGGTCCTAGAAACTGAAAACTGGCCAAACACCTAAAACTGAGAAACTGTTTCTGGTTTCTCAGAAACACTTCTAGTGTAAATTTGCTCTTCAAAAGTAGAAGCTCCAATTTGGAGCTTCTCCTCAAGAAACTGTTTCTCGGAAACTGTTTCTGAAAAGTAGTTCTGCAGATTTGGAGCTTGGCCAAACAGGCCCTAAGTAACCCAATTAAGTGGGGGGTTAGGGGGTTAGTAAGGGTATAACTGGAATTTTAAATAGGTTAAGTAGTCCCAAAATAGAAACGTAAACAATTGACTGAAATTGTCGAAAAAAGAATACGTAAACCACTCATTGAAATGGAGGGAGTATTTTTTATTGTAACAAAAAAACGAGCCGACGAAAGTTTTTCTTGTTGAAACCTTTATTTCATAACCTATATATTTTGCTTTGTTTTTTTTTGTGGCATTATTAAGATAAAAAAAAGTTGATTCTTATTCCCTCCATCCCAGCTTAAACACCCCATATTCCATTTTGGGACGTCCCATCTCAAACACCCAATCTATTTTGGGACATATTTCTCACTCCTACTTTTATTAAATTATTACATTTTCTTTCACATTACCTCTCCTACTTTTTTTAATCTCCACATCCTCTCTCCTCCTTTTTCCTAATATTACCCCACTCAACTTACCATATCAATTTTTCTTATTCCACTACAAAAACCCCATGGGGCGTTTGAGGTTGGACGGAGGATGTATGTAATATCTAGCATTCTAGCAGGCAAGCAGTGGTCATAAATGAAATGTTTTGTTTTATAAGAGTACTATTTGTTCTACCCTGGCTAGAAGGGTCACCTAATCTCCCCCCTCCTTTGTCCCCGCTTACCAAAAAAAATAAAAAAAGAGTACTATTTGTTGTTTACTCCGCTTCAATATATACTGTCAATTGTTTTTTTCCATATTTTTTTGCTATCGAAGTACTTTAGTTTTCTATTAGTATTAATTTCAAACATGGAGTTAAATAATTGTATTAAAGGAAGTATATAATAAACGAAGTGGATTTTGGGCAAAATAGGTGTTTTTTGCCTAATTTTATTCTTTTTTTACCAATCTATCGCAGGAGTTTTTATTTTTTTATTTTTTTTATTTACCAATCTGTCATTTGCCCCCTACCTTTTTTTACCAATTTGGTAGTTTGGCCTTTGGTGCTTACTCTTGCTTTATTTTACCAATCTGTTGCCGGAGTTTTTTTATTTACCAATCTGTCAAATGCCTCCATTTTTTTCCGAAAAATTCGCGTGGTATCCTCGAGGTTTACCATTTTGCGCGTGGTGTCCCTATATTTGAAACCTCGCTCTACATTGTGGTGTCCCTGAGATTTGAAAAACATGGCACGTGGTGTCCCTCAAGCTAACTGTGTTAATTTTTCTCCGTTAAGTGATGACGTGGCGGTCATTAACTAATTCAATTATGGATTAATTCCTATATACATTTTCTACAAATATTGAATAAATGAAAAATAAAAAAGTTTTCAAAATAAATTTTAAAAAATATGAGAAATTTATTTTCTTAAAATATATATAAAGAGAAATAAAAAAAAGGTTCCAAAATCAATTTTAAAAATTGCTGGAAAAAAATTTCGCAAAACAAATCAATTTTTATAATTTTAAACGTAATTTTACTGAAATTTTTCCGAAATTTATGTAGTTTTCAAGAATTTTTGTGCACATGGTGTCCGTCACGTATGCAAAGTAGTGTACGTGGTGTCCTTTAAATTTACATTGTTTAGCACATGGTGCCTTGGTTTTTTTTTATTTGTTGCAGCGGTAGTTACCAGAGTAGCCGTTATAGCTGCGTATAAATGTTTATATTGGTACAACTATTGTGTGCTTTGGAAAAGAAAGAGACAAGCAATAGGTGCGTATTGGTGTGTAATTATACCAATATAACTTGCCGTTGCAATCAATAAACAGAAACAAGGGGCACCATGTGCTGAACAATGCAAAACTGGAGGACACCATGTACACTACTTTGTATACTTCAGGGACACCATGTGCACAAAAGTTCTTAGAAACTACAGAAATTTCGGAAAAATTTCACTAAAATCACGTTTGAAATTATAAAAATTGTTTATTTTTGCGAAAATCTTTTCCAATAATTTTTAAAATTGATTTTGGAAGTTTTTTTTTATTTTTTAATATTTTCAGAAAATAAGAAAATAAATTTCCATATTTTTTAAAATTGATTTTAACTTTTTATTTTTTTTTCTTTTTTTTTTGCAAGCAAAATTAGGGCTTTTATTCATCCAAAAAGGGAAGAAAAGCAAGAGCTTACAAAAAAAGGGAAACCACTAGAGTTATGCATTGAGGAATTCTACAATTTCCTCATTGTCATCCCCATTAAATAAGCTACGTACTCTTACACTAACTAGAAACTTAATCCTAAACAACATCCACTCCATATTATGCTCTTCCTCCCTAAACAATCTACAATTCAGTTTTTTTTATTTATTTATTTTTTATTTATTCAATATTTTTAGAAAATACATAAAGGAATTAATCCATAATTAAATTAGTTAATGACCGCCACATCATCACTTAATGGAGAAAAATGAACATCGTTAGCTTGAGGGACACCACATGCCATGTTTTGCAAATCCCAGGGACACTACAATGTAGGGGTTTCAAACATAGGGACACCACGCACAAAATGGTAAACTTCAAGGACACCAAGTGAATTTTCCGTTTTTTTTTTTTAACCAATTAGGTAGTTTGGCCTATATTCGTTTGACAAATGTGTAGGTTTATCTTTGTTAGTTAAAAAATACCGCACAAGTAAATGTTACCCACTAAACATTATGTGAAGTATAAAATAAAAATATAGTTTAGTACTAATAATTAAAAAATTAAAAAAAAGATGAAAAAAAGAGAATATTTTTCCTACCTTACGCAAACATAGAATTTATGTCAAATATGGATTTGAGAATGTAATCCGAAATGTCATGTCCTTGGACAATGAATCGAAGAATGCTTGAAAATTGAACATCTCAGCAAATATTGGTAAATAACTAAATATGATTATAGATCCTAAATATGATTATGGATCCTATTTACAACCGAATTGTTCTACAATTTCGATATAAAAAAGGACACGTTCATGGTGTATTACCTTAACAAGGAACGTTAATCTATCTATTATTTTTAATAATTGCGTGCATGAAAAACTGATATGGACAACAGATAAAATGGAGCTGACACATGTACAAAAACTAACATTTGATTGGTTACAAATGTTTTCTTATATTCTGATGGTATCTTAGCAGATTTTAGTGAAATTAAATATTTATTAAATCATAATTTTTGTAACAAAAAATAAATAATATGATATCTTCTATGGACAAAAATAAAATGATGTGCTAAATATATTTTTTATAACCAAGAATAAAATGATAAACCTAAAGCTCCGTTTAGTAGGATTGCATCTTTTTGATCTGATTGAATGACTCTAAATTGATCTGATCTGATTTTGGTTGAAAATTTGATTGAATTTCAACGGATTAGTATCAATCATGGACCAAATTCATTGAACGTTATTTAAACAATTTTGATCCGAGTACTACTTTTATTAAGTCATATAAAAAAGGGCCTAACTCCCTCCATTATAAGTCGTTCTCAAATTTTGAGACGACGATTTGACCATTAATTTAGAGAAAAAAAAAAAATTTGGCCAAAAATTACGAAACTTATATTGTTAGTTTTATAGTGCAAAATCATATCACATGAATATGTTTTTATAATTTTCACCCGTATATATTTAGAAATATGTTTTTATACACTTTCTTGAACAAAGAGAATGACAAATATTATTTTATGAAGAGAGTATGATATCTTTTCTTTCTTTTGTTAATAAGAGGTGTAATCTTGCACATATTAAATTGCCTTAAAAATTGTCATGATACAGTCAAGCCACTTTCTCAATACCTTTTTTTTTCTTACTTGAAAAAGAGTGGTGTTATTCGTCGCCCGCTATATTACTATTATCGCCCATTATATTCCCAAAATACCCCTTTCAATTTTAAATATTCACTATACAATAACTTTAATTAATTCCTATTATTGTCTTAAAATTGATTAGCCCTTTCTCATTCCCCAACTTAATCTCACCAGAAACCAACTCCCAAAATTTCTGACAAACCCCAAACTCTAAAAGCTCCAACCATTGTCGGTCGGCGCCCACAGCTCGCCAACGCCGGCAATACGACGCCGAGCAGTTTGACTTTGCCGGTAACACTCCAACGCCGACGCTGTCACTTGGGTTATTGCTTTTGTCAATCGTCATTAAGTTGCAATTTAAGTTGCATTATCGATCATTAGTAAGTAGTAACTGCGTCAATGTCCGCCCCATATACTCCGTATGTGTTGATGTCTAAGATGCCTATATACCACGTCAGCGCAGAGAAGCAAGACCTAAGGTATACGTGTGCTTTTGGATCCAGACGCTTGGTCTACACGTCTGCTTCTGAAGACGAACTTATAGTCAACACGTCTACTATTTGAGAGCGAACATCAAGTCAACACGTCCGTGTTGGGTCGCAAATGTTTTGGGAACGAGATCGTTGTATGACTTCATCAGGGTCGACGAAGCAGGTCGATAATATCTATTGAAAAATTAAATTATTTGCAATTAACTCACGTGCTGTAATTGTTCGCTATATATACCTCTTCAATACCTGATAATTAAGTCACTCCATCATGATATTAGGAACCTTGACATTTATGGTGGCGGTCAGGGCCGTTCCTGACATTTTGGAGGTCCTAGTGCGAAACTACTATTATGGCCCCTAAATGCTCAAATTTCCGGCAATTCTCGTAGTACTTTTCTTAGGACTGGGAGCGATTTTATTTTTTTTGAGTGTGAGTATAGTCGCTTTTAAATAAATTAAATCGCGGAATCAACTATGTTAGAGTCATTAAAATGTATAGCATTTGTATTTCGATGGAAATTATTATTTTTATATTAAGTATAGTGAGTTGCATGATTCTTTAGCGTGTCAATATAGGACTAAAACTTGGTTATGAATTGAAAGAGTAGGAAATATGGTGATTAAAAACACAAAGGAACAAAAACAAGGAAATCCTTTATAATTAACCAAAAAAAAAAAAGGAACAAGGAAATCATTAGTAATTAGCCAAAGAAAAATGAACAAAGAGGTGATAGTAAACTGGAAAAAAAAAAAAAAAAAAACAACAGCAAGTGTGGCTAACAGGAATCAAACCCAAGCTCATACACAAGAATGTAGCATCCACTACCAGTATGCTATGAATATCATTACATAATATATTGCTGCTTAATTTATATAACTATAAATACTGTATAGCTAATCAGATGGCCCCTTTTGGACGTGGGCCCTAGGCCATCGCACCCCCGGCCTACCCTCAGGGCCGGCCCTGGTGGCGGTGGCGGTGGACCTCGTGGTGGTGGTGATGAAAATCAAAGAGGATTTATGCATTGACATACCGTGAATGTTACATGGAGTCAGGGAATGAATGTAATATAAATGAAATATATATATTTTTTTAATTTATGGGAACAAGGGTATGACAGGCAAAAAGTGGAAAATTTTGGGCGACTAAGTAAAACATGGGCGACGAGTACATCAACATCTTGTTACATCATATATATAAATCAATATGGTTTTTTTTTTTATTCACTTTTACGGTTTATGTTTCATTATAATTAAGTAATCATTGTTTCAAACTTAAAGTTGATAAAAAAAATTGAACCCCAATTTGAATACCATTTAGAAAATGTGACGAGTATTGAAGTGTAGATTAAGGAAGTCAGGTGAGAAGTTTGCGAAAATTAAGAGTTGACTAAAACATTTGATTGGGGCAAATGAGTGTCGAATAAAATGTTGTCGAGTCATAGACTCATAGGGGTGTTAGCTTAGATAAGGAAGTGGGTGAAGTGAGGCTGTCAATTAGGAAAGTTTGTAACATGGGTGAGAGTTGTTACGTTGAGGTCTGTGTATACCAACTAACATCGGATTGTGGGAATGCCTAAGATTATTAACCGGGGAGGGAGTCAACTAACAACATCACAAGGGTTGTCGAGTGCAATTATCAAGGGGTGGAGTAGGAGATCAAATAAGTTGGTAAAATGTTAGGGAGGTGAATGGGAGTTTCTAGATTTTAGATTCTACTTACTTTTTAAAAGGCGAAAGTGACAATTTGCCCCCTACACTTATATCAATCGTGCAATTTAACACTTTAACTTTTAGTTGTGGCAATTGACCCCCATAACTTTCATTAGGTGAGCAATTTACCACTTCCTTCAATTTTCCAGAAAAAAAAAAAAAACATAATAAAAATGTAATTATAATTTTACTCAAATTTAATACTCCGTAAATACTTAGGAACTTAGCTAATACAGATGTATATCGTACATATACGCAAACTAAATTTTGGTACGTACAAATACGTCCTTTATCAATCCTCTCTCCTCCAAACCTATCCTCTACTCTCTCCTCTCTCCTTAGTCCTGGCCTCCCTCTCCAAACCCACGGTGCAACGCCCATGATCATCACTCACAAGCATCAATTACCACCTCCCCTAATTTGCCACCGCCACGGAGCTCTTCTTGCGACGTCGAACTAGGAGAGAGAAGATGAAAAGAAGGAAATGGAGGAAATGAAGAGGAGGGTGACGTCGCGAAGGGGTTTGGGCCAAGTCTCCGGAGAAGAGTATGGTGGTGGCCGGGGATGGGCGGTGGTGGCCGAGGAGACGTGGGCGGTTGTTACGGTGAGTGGGGGAGGACAGAGGAAGTAGAGTTTTGGTTATTGTATACATGTCGTATATGTCTTGTATTTACATGAATATAAGATGTATAAAAATGAAAAAATAATTTTCTGGTCACTTCAATTTCCACAAAACAATTTTGATAACTAAAATTGGATGAGAAATTGACGGAAGTGGTAAATTGCTCACCTAATGAAAGTTATAGGGGTCAATTGCCACGACTGAAAGTTAAAGTGTTAAATTGCACGATTGATATAAGTGTAGGGGGCAAATTGCCACTTTCGCCCTTTTTAAAGCAAATAAGATCATACACAACTAGACCTATTAAACGGGCCGGATCAAGTTAAATTTGATTAGTCAGTTCGCTACAAGTCGGATCAAATACAAGTTTGGGTCACGCTTGGACTTTTAGAATCAACCATAAGACTAAAATCTGAGGGCTGAATTATCGAAAGCAGTTATCAAGGGAATAGTGCTGATAACAGGGGCATATTAGACATTTGCTGCCAAAATCAAGGGACAATTTTGTCAATCCACGTCCAAAAAATTGAACAACCAGTCACAACACTATAGCACCTCTCCAACCACTGGTCAAAAAAATTTCATTGTCCCTGAAAATCAAAAACCGACCCCGATTTTCCGACGGCTTCGCCGTCGAAATTAGCAGACACCCTAGGATTCAAAAGACACCCTAAGGAAGGGCGTGGTGAACCCCTAAACCCTAAAAAAGTAGGGGGAGAACAACCATAAACTGGCCGAAAAAGGGTTTAGGGTTCGACTTTCCGGCGCCCGCGTTAGCGGCGCCGGAAAGTCGAACCCTAAACCCTTTTCCAGTGATCTGAAACTTAGAACCACCACTATGCCATGGTTAATGATCCGCGTAATCACGAAGATTGATGACGATCTGGTCAAAAAATTTGATCGGAGGACGATGATCACGATGTTGATGATGACGATGGATGGTGTTGATAATAAATATGGTGTCGAAGATGGTCGATGATGATGATGATGATGATTGAGAGGGTGGTGGATCTGGTGATGCGAGCAAAAGATGGGTGATGATGATGAACGATGGTAGTGGCGAAGATGAGGGAAGGAGAGAGAAAGAGTGGGGGAAGAGAAATGAGTGACTTGCAACCGGGAATGAAGCATTTGGTAGGTGAGTTTTTTTTGTCTTATTATGTTTTCAATACTGTTCATTTGATAACTGCTATTGATAATTTAAGCCTCCTAAAATCTGTCCTAATTTTGTTTTATGTACAAGTCAACGAGCCGATTCGGGTTAAACGCGGGCGCCGGTAAGTCGAACCCTAAACCCTTTTCTGGTGATCTGAAACTTAGAACCACCACTATGACATGGTTAATGATCCGCGTAATCACGAAGATTGATGACGATCTGGTCAAAAATTTTGATCGGAGGACGATGATCACGATGTTGATGATGACGATGGATGGTGTTGATAATAAATATGGTGTCGAAGATGGTCGATGATGATGATGATGATGATTGAGAGGGTGGTGGATCTGGTGATGCGAGCAAAGGATGGGTGGTGATGATGAACGATGGTAGTGGCGAAGATGAGGGAAGGAGAGAGAAAGCGTGGGGGAAGAGAAATGAGTGACTTGCAACCGGGAATGAAGCATTTGGTAGGTGAGTTTTTTTTGTCTTATTATGTTTTCAATACTATTCATTTGATAACTGCTATTGATAATTTAAGCCTCCTAAAATCTGTCCTAATTTTGTTTTATGTACAAGTCAACGAGCCGATTCGGGTTAGACCAACATATACGGATAACAAATGGATTTGAGTCAGAAAAAAAGGTTCTTGACAAAAAAAAAAAGCGGGTCGGAAGAGGTATTGGCAAATGTACTAAAATTACACAAACACCCTATATGCAATACGCAAATTGATTGAGGAGGGTGTACACACTAATTGGTTAATCTAAGTTCCAAAATATTGCATGGAAATTTTGCTAAGATTCCTATCTAACTCACTGTGTAACTTTTTTGAAACATTGATTAATTGATTATTGTGTATCCCTTCTTAGCATAGGGGTATTTTGAGTATGAGGTGTTTAAAGAAGGTCGGAGGGTGTATTATATTTGGTGTTGTTTTGAATTCTTATCGTTATATCCCAGTGAATTTTAAATTTATATTTGTAAATAATTAGGTTTAAATTTGCAAATGTCGATTTTTTTAGCATTTCAAAAGTAACATGATATAATAGTATTTTTAAGTAAGCATTTAGAATTCCCGTGCATTTGCACAGGTAAAAAAACTAGTTATCGATGAAAGTGTAACAAAAAAGAAAAAATTATCGATGAAAGAGTGACTCACAAGTGAAAGATCACATAGGTGGACTGGGTTCGAATAACGAGTTTGTCATATCGAATTGATGTATGAGATAGACAGTATTGGGCGTGATGGTGTTAGCACTTAGCAGCACTTACGCCGGTGGAGGGGAGGGGGGCAGGATGGGCGTGCAATGATTAGACGATTAGTATGGTTAAGACTACATCAGAATGAAAACAACTTCACTAAGCATTTAAGGAATATATCCTGCAAGTGTGGAAAGAAACTGAGTAATCGTTTCATTCTGTAGATGCACACTGTCAAATGGTATTTTCTTAGGTTCAGGAGGTTTCTCACAACTTCAGATCATGTAGTCGTATTCGTGGCAATCGAACAGAACCTGTTCCGCTAACTAAGCTGGCAATCTCAGCTATTCAAAACGCCTAAAGGATGCTAGTACAGTTGCTTCCGGATACAGTACAGTTGTTTGGCCAATGCAAAAAGACACACAATGCAGGATGCTAGTCACTACCTTGCTATACATGAATCGATTTTCCAAGCTCTACCAAGCGAGTTACAGGTAAAGAACTTTAATATAAAACGCTCTTGAGTATACTCGAGGCTGACGACGTAGCAATTCAGGAGAACTTGTACATAGTGAACGAGGTCATCATACTAGTAGGTATCATATAAGCATAAACAGAGGATTACCAATTTGAGACAGTATACAAGGACATAAAATGTACAAGGATTTCATTCTCTCTATTAAATGCACTTGAAGTTTCTACAATTGTTCACGTCTTACAAACAATTTCCTCATATAAAAGAATAGAAATCTCGTGGGTGAGTGACAAGACATGACTGTGATACAAACAAATGACGATGTTGACACACATCACAATTAATCAGAAGAAATCAATCTGGATAAAGTTACCTGACGGCTTCACATCAAGATCAGGCACCTTCTCCCCCATTGCCGGAGCAGTGGGTGGATCAGCAGTTAGTACGGGCGAGAGAATAAAAGGCTTGGGGATATCGGGTGGGGTAGCACAACGGATAAGTGCCCAGTTGATGCTCTGGAAGAAGGGATGCTGCTTAATTTCAGTAGCCCCACGTCTGTAGGCAAGGCGGTGCTGTGGCTCCTTAACAAGCAAACCTCTGATTAAGTCTCTTGCAGCAAAGCTAACAGAAGGGGACTCCGGGAATCTTAGGGGTTGGCCAACAACATTAAACAGAGTAGCACGGTTACCCTGACCTTTGAATGGTGTTTTACCAAAGAGTAATTCATAGAGGAAAATGCCAAAGGTCCACCAATCTACAGCACTACCATGGCCTTCACCTTTAACAATTTCAGGAGCCAAGTACTCGTGGGTGCCCACAAACGACATTGACCGGGCATTTGTAGGCTCAGCAAGGAGCTCTGGCAAAGAGCACCCTTGAGTATATAACTCGGGCTTTGCATTCGGTTTCTTTGCTTTTTTGGACTTCTTTGTCAAGAACCGTGGCGAAAAACATGCAGGCTGCATCATACAAGCTGGTTCTATACAACCAGGCTCTATACAGTAGGCAGAGGTCTTGGAGTCCATGTTTGAGTTTGATGATTTCACCAGTGTCGGGCAGACAGCACATCTAAGAGAGAGGTCAAAATCAGAAAGCATTATGTGTCCATCTTCTCTTACTAAAACATTCTCCGGCTTAAGATCTCTATAGATGACTCCAAGCATGTGAAGATATTCCAAGGAAAGAAGAACCTCTGCAACATAAAACCTGTTGAATAACAGGCAACATGAGACAAACAGAAGATATTTCAGAACAATATCTGCTTAAGAGGAATGCGATCCATACTTCAGCACAGGTACAACAAGAAAGGAGAAGGGTTGGCTTCGAGCTCAAAATAGAGCCTAGAATCTATGAATTACACAGCAGTACACAGGACTCTACTTTGGTTTCAGCAAAAGGCATTCTGAGTTACTCTAGCTTTCATGGATTTCCATCTGGCAAGGGCAAGAATACAAGTGGTGATTATACATGGGCAACCTTACCTATTCTCTATCACAATAGATAGCATTGCAGTACAAGATGTAACTAAACAGAGTCTGGTACAGCATAATGATGAGCTTTCTAGAATGCATTAGCTTTTGTTCCCACTGACATCTACCCCACACCCCCCCCCCCCTCAAAAGATGTAATAAAGAGGCTACTCTCAATCATATGCAGAAACACTACCCACCAGTACATGAGTACAATATGATCCTAAAATGTAGCTTCTTGTGAATCCAAATGACTTCAGTGTTTAGCGTCGAGTGCAATAGACAACGTATTTCTCTCAAAGGAATTTGCATATACCATACTATGAAATGTTCACGTGAAGTGATATGATATAGCAACACAATCTGGCTCAGGGTATGACCGAAAAGCCCGAAATGAAACAGAACTTTGAAAACTAATTTATGGACTTTTGCTTCTATTTTTACTGTGAAGTACTCCTACCAGATCTTGCAAGGCATCATTTAACTTTTGAGATAACACAGAAATCATATTATTCAGCCAAAAATAGCACTCAGTTATAATATAAAACAGATAACAAAAGCAAGAACAGTATGGGCATATAAACCCTAATCATCGAGATAAGTTGTGGTGTGAAACAGTTATCTATCATCAACACTAACAGACCAATAGTCACAAAAGCAAGCTGGCAGTATATATACTTGTTTCAAATTGAAAACAACGTTTGAGAGAGTTAGTAATTACCTAGCAGCATGCTCAGGGAAGCATTTGTGTGGCTGTCTCTGCCTAAGTGAGTGAAGATCCCCTCCAGGGCAGAACTCCATCACCAAGCAAGAATGATTCTCTGTTTCAAAGTGTGTGTACAAAGTGGGAAGGAACGGATGATCCAGTGACTGAAGAATCTCTCTTTCAGTTTGGGCTCTTAAGAGCTTCTTTCTGCTCTCCAAGGCAGCTTTATTCATCACCTTCATTGCAAAATGAGTTCTCGTCCCAACCAGTTCAGCCAGATAGACCTTTCCTATGTCTCCACATCCTAGCTGCTTCAAAAGCCTGAAGTGATTCAGCTGCAACACACCATAATGTGACCGAGCTTTCCCAATAGCAATCCACCTCACATCGTTACCTTTGTGAGGCTTATACATGGCGCTACTGAAACTACTGGAGCTGCTTTCGTCACTAAGATCACTGCCAGTGCTGCCTCTGTAAGTACTACTAACTTTCCTACTCTCAACAAAGTCGTAAGACTGACCAATATCACCACTTTCCCCCGATTTCTCAATACCGCTGTAGCACTCACTTGCCTCTGTGATGGTAAAACTCTCTTTGGCTTCTGTAAATTGGGTGGCAGAGTAAAAACTGTTTTGAGGGCTAGGACAGTAAGTAATCCCAGAATAAGTCCCTGACTGGCTATTCAACTGACCTTCGACTTTGCCTTGATCTACCCCAAGATCTGCTACGCCCACAGAGTTGCTCGATTCACAGGTCTCAGAATCGACGACAGCATTCTTAAGAAAACATTTTGAGTCAGACCCAGAAGCCTGATTGTGACCAGCACTATGTCCTACATCATCGCACAGGCCTATTTCCACCAACTTTCCTTTCTTGCTATACCTCTGACTCTGACCTACCAAACACCCATTCTGATGATTACCATCAGGTAACTTACAATTTCCGGGTTTCGCAATCGAGGGAGATGGAGAAGTGCTGCTGCCAACTATATAAGAAGGGTTCTGGGGTTTCATCATACAAGTAATACCATTCCCAAGAGAATCCATAGATGCTAAAAACACCCTGTCACACACAAATGAAACAAAACCCAGTTCACTAAATTTGATTCTTTTCCAAGCTTCTCATTCAAGAAACTCCAATTCAAATCAGCAAGAATCTCAGAAAACCCAATCATTACTCCTATATATTAAACAAAGAAAAGTAATTCAAGCCCAAACCTTTATAACATTAATTGACACCCACATCAACAGCAAATCAAATTATTAAAATATCAACATATCTAAATATTGCATTATTGACAGAATAATTCATTGAATCATCAACAAATAAAAAACCCCAAAAAATACAGTAGAATCCAAGCAACAATCCCAAATATATAACTTCGCATAGAATACATCATTAAACCTTCTCTAACACACTTCCTTAACAAATTAAAAACTACGCTAATATACCAATCAAAGAATACCGAAAAAAAAGGATAGAGAAAACGGTAAAGAGAGAGAAAGAAAGAACCTGATTAAAGGAAAAATATGGGAATGAGGAGAAAGGGAGTGATGATCATGTGGGTAAGTGAGTGAAAGTGAGAGCTCAACTTTGAAAAGTGAGAAAACTTTTTCTCTCTCCTATTTTTTTGCTCGCCCTTTTTCTTGGGGAAATTTTTATTTTTATTTATTAGTATTTGTTCAGATCAGATCATAGAGGAAGAAATTGATTTGACTGAAATATTTCATTTCTTTGTTTTTGGGGTTTTTTTTGGATGCTTGCAGAAGCGTGATCTAGTGTAGTCAAAGAAAGGTGTTTCTTGCTTGATTTACTCGTTTTTAGTAATGTCTAAATTAGGGATTAAATCGTTGAGATTAGAGATTGAGTGAGGATAAGGGAGAACGTGGGAGTAGACCTGTTAAATGGGTTATGCGGACAGGTTTCGTGTTCGGGTCACTTCAGGTCGGGTTGAATACGGGTCAGGTTAAATACGGGATTATACATAGGTTATTACGGATTTGGGTCGGATTACGGGTTGACCAACGTGTCAAAAATACATGCTCGAGCCTTTTTTTCTCGGTAATTATTACTTATTACTTTATTACTATTTTTGAAGCATTTGATGTATTATATTATATAATAATAGTTTAGTTTTTGTTGTGTCTTTATATGTCTTAAATTAATCAATTATTAATATTTAATTAATATTTATCTATTTCTTTTTTTATTTTTTATTATTGTAATACTTCGTATATATTTTGCACAATTAATTTGGCCAACGTGTCGACGGGTCGGGTCGGGTTACGACCCAAGCATTCATTCTCGGGTTCGGGTCATTTTCTAGTTCGGGTTGAGAAAAATGGGTTTTTTTTCGGATTATTTACGGGTGTGTTAGGCATAATTAGAGTTGTGCAATTAACATCTGCTATATTCCATGTATTTTGATAGATAGTGTAGACGTTTCACGGGAGCTCTCGATCAATTGATTATCGGGATATAAGAGGAACCTAGTTCATATGAAGATCAGATTGAACGGCTAGTAATTTGGCATGATCGAAATGGATACTCTATAACAAGGTTTATGGAGAATGTTCAGATATAACTAATTACTGGGACTCAACCATTAGCCTAAACTTTTTGTTGAATCTCAATAATTGGTTATATCTTAACATAGAACCCTCAAATACTAGATTGATTTTCTACCCACTTGACCAACATTAACCCTCTAATTAATGGTGGTTTGATGAAGACAAAAACATCAAGCTTCTTATGCTTTGTTGGTATTAAATATTTTCACATCCACTATTGAGTCATACTCACAATAGAGAAGTAGAGACCACACTTATATAGATTATTTTAAATGTAGTCCGTACTCCTCTAATGTGAGAAGAACAACCATGCTCCTTGTGCTCCCGGTAGCATGATATAAGCACGATCATAAAGAATTTAGATGAATGTAGATTAGGCAAAATTAAACTAAACATGAACATTTAATCTGAATTACATGGCCAGACCATTTGAATTGAATCCTAACTACACGAGCGGGGTTTAACTCGAAACCAAAAATGACGTAACCCGCTATGAATGACCCGAACTTAGTTTCACGTAATGCAAACACTTGGTACAAATTTAGTCTATCAACAAGTGACTATGTAGCTCGAATAATCAGGGTACAAAACCAGCCTCCAAATCAAAAGAAAACAGTTGCTTCATTTTGGAGTACGACCCAAGCCGATTGGTCATACTGTCATAGTGCAAATGCTCTACTAATTGTAACACTGAAACATCTTTTTTTTGTCATATCCAAATCTATTGATTTCGTTACGACTAGATCCAACGAAATCAAGTTTTTTAACAATCGACAAAAGAGATTGATGCATATCTAGAACTAGTGGCAAGCAATTGAAACATTATCTATCAATACAAAAGTTTGTTTAAATTCAAGATTTTTCTAGCAGACTTTCTAGATACAAGTTCAATATATATCTTCCAGTAGAGAGTACGTAAAGCCTCTTCTCGCTGGGTTCATATTTGCCCTTGCGGAGCTGATACCGGTGAGTCACAGATGAGATTGTGTATGTTTGTCCTTCGATCGTCACGCTCTCGCCACATTGAAGGTTCTGTACAAAAACATACAAGTATAACCGTTTCATCAGCAGCCAATTCACAGGGATCATACAAAGGGAGGCGAGTTTTAGATAAGCAAGATTGATATTTACACCAAAGATGCAGGAGCGCAAAAGTAACCTCACACTAACAAGAGTTTCACTGTCGAGGCTACAAGTACACCGTACTTGAATGCCAGTCCAGGTACAAGATCATGAAAATAAACATGACAGGCAGGCATAATATATCTTAGAGCTTGACAACCTAACCACTACAAATAATTAAATAAATGAACAATGCATGTGTGAAGAGGCAGAACATCTCTGCTGCTAAACATCAGCAGATATTAATTGATTCAGAGCCAACCACAGACAAAAACGAGTGAAATTAAATCCACAGCACAGTGTTGTGGGTAGCAAACTTCGACAAAAACCGACATTATTTATCTTCACTACTATATACATATCAATAATGCACATGGACATTCTGCATCCTTTGGAAGGACTAGTTACGTACAGTTTCTGTTAATAAGGAAGGATCAAGGATGCAACTATTTCAGGAGGCAGGAGTCTCCCAAGATGTCTCAGCTGGCTTTTTTTTTTTTTTGGAGGTCAGATATTTCAGCTGTTAGTTCAACACTCAACTGCAATTTATCAGGTCTTTGAAAGAACTGAGGACAACGATTGGACTAGTAAGAAGCACAGCAGCAAACAAATTGCATGTTACATCGATTAATGGAGATAAAACAAGGTAAAACACACACACACACACAATTACAGGTACGAAGCAGTCGACCTCCCTCCCAACGCAGTTAAAACATAACAAATACTATCAATTGCTGCCATAACCCCATGCCAAAGCAATACAAGCAAAATTCAACAGAATACAATGCATTATGAAGCCATATCCGTGTTATACACTGTCAATCAATCCAATAATACTACGAATATAAATGGACTATAGCCATGTTCATGTTGACTCCAATCATATGATTGATTTTTTACCATACATTTAAATTGTATAGAAAGAAGCCTAAATAAAAGAAATGCAACCACATCTGCATGGTAGTGTATACATCTAACTGACTATTGATGCAAAGCGTGATCTTTCTACGTTATGCATACCAAAAGCGAATGACCACAGATTATTTCAGCACTATGCTGAAACAATTTGCTCAGTAGCTCAACTGCAATGCAAAGTCTTGCTGAGAAAGATGAAGATGTTGTGGAGATAATGACACAGAAAGGAGAACAATGCCCAATTTCAAGGGAAGACCAGGCCAATTGAAGAAGATGTTACAGGGAAAGATTAGAGTGACTGAATTAATCGTCCGTATAATTGTGATCAAGTTTACATTCAGTACTTATCCTTCAATCCTCCATACAGAAATTGTAACTATCTCAAACAGAATAGCTATCTGTTATTATGTAACAACCAATACACATCAGCAATCTTAATGGCAATCCTGTTACATTTATGGTTGGCAACTTGCCACCCAACAGTTTTTCCTGAACAAACTATTGTGAAGGAAAGTATTCTTCACCCAAGGAAGGCCGTTAGGCACAGTGCAACTCCGTCACTCGGTCGGAATACTTACAGACTCTTCAGAGTTTGCGGTCATAAAAGTTTTTCCTGAACAAACTATTGTGAAGGAAAGTATTCTTCACCCCAAGGAGGGGATCACACAAACCTTAAATAAGTTTTAATGGAGTTCGGAAATGTCCAGCGTGATGGGGGCATTTTACAATGTTGCAATATCGTCGTGCACATTTCAAGGTCTCAACCATTGCAATACCGTCATGTAGAAGAATCATTCGCGAGGAAAGATCCGAAGAATCTCTATTTTTGCCACTTTTGAGCCGTTTCACTTACTTTTGTCTGTTTTTGATATATTGGACGTTTTGTACTACTTTTTACCCCTTGATTTTCCAATAAATCTTATTTCTTGTTGCGAATTCCCATAAACCCAGTATCCCGTATCTCCAAATCAATGATATATACATGCAGCCCAAAGCAGTTCAAGAAACCTTCTTCCTGAATCCAGACCTTATATGTATATACCTTCTGCCACACTGGAACCACACTGGAACCAATGCAAACCAAGGCCAGTACATATCAAGTTTAACCACCATTTGATACCATCAAGAACCCTAATGGTCTGTTTGGATAGCAAATTGAGAGGGAAAGGGAGGGGAGGGGGAGAGAGGGGAGGGGAAGGAAAGGAAAGGGAGGGGTAGGTGAATCAATTTCCTTTTCCATTTCCAATGGAGCCGAAGACTACTTATTCTTTGGTTTTTGGGATATAATGGAATAAAGCAAAATGACTCATAAAACTGCTTGTGCTTCTTATTTTGTGAAGTAGCAACCAGTCGGTGCGATTCTCGACACAATTTTCATTTTGGGTCATCCGTGCGCACCCTCTCTATGTTTCAATAGGAGTAAGGCTAGCGTGCATCCGACCCTCCCTTACCCCGCCTTATGGTGGGAGCTTTTAAGGCACTGGGATTAAAGATGATATTGTTTAAGAAAGAAAATGGAGAGAAAGGAGAGGAAAACTACCCAAATCAAAAGAGAGGTGTTATTCGTCGCCCGGCCTTTTACTAATATCGCCCACCATATTTCCAAAATGCCCTTTTAAAATTAAAATATCCAATTTACTATATACCTTTAATCTGATTCTCATGGTTGCCTAAAATTTTAAACTCATTCCGACGCCTGAGTAAAGCGCACCTCTATTCATGACAAATTCTATTCAGTTAGCTCTAAGAGGAAAGACATTTGGCAAAAATATTCGGGTTTTATGAAAGACGTCTGGTCAAGACGTCTTGCTCTAGAGGCAGACATGTAGTCAACACGTCTCTTGTGTTACAGGCTTACAGCGGACATGCGGGTCAACACGTCTATGATGGATCGTAGGCGTTTGAAGAACGCGTTTAATGGATGCGTACCACAGGGACGACGGTGGCGCATCTTATTTCGATTATTGGTCTCACATATCAACGACGTCGTCCTACTCCTGCTGGTTCTGAGTCACCCTTGGCGGGCCGCCTGGTGACCAACAGTGACACCTCGCGGGTCACTGACCAGCCTGGTTCGCCTTCGTCTGCTGCGTCGGTTCCTCCTGATCTCTCAGCCATTTTTCGCCCAGCTCCTTACACAACTCATCCCATGACTACTCGAGCTCGTGATGGTATATTTCAAATCTGTGATCCCTCGGCTCTTCATGTTATTGCCCCTGTTGTTGTGTCCTCATTGCCTACATCTCCTGCCACTGAGTTATCTGATCCCCATTGGAAGTCCGCAATGGATGATGAATATGATGCTCTGGTTCATAATGGTACTTGGGACTTGGTTCCCCGGCCTGCGGGTGCTAATGTTCTACGGTGTTTGTGGTTGTATCGTCATAAGTTCAAATCTGATGGATCTCTACAGCGCTACAAAGCGCGACTGGTCGCTAATGGGTCCAATCAGGTTGAGGGTGTTGACTGTGATGAGACTTTTAGCTCGGTGGTCAAGCCGGCCACGATTCGCACAGTGTTGAGTCTGGCCATGTCTCGGAATTGGCCAATTCATCAACTTGATGTGAAAAACGCTTTCTTACATGGTGATTTGAAGGAACAAGTCTACATGCATCAGCCTCCCCAGGTTATTGTGACCATACTTGGCCCAATCATGTTTGTCTTTACATGGTCTTAAACAGGCATATTGTGACCATACTTGGCCCAATCATGTTTGTCTTTACATGGTCTTAAACAGGCACCTCGTGCTTGGTTTCAGCGTTTTGCTGCCTTTGTCCTTTGGTCTGGTTTTACTGGGAGTGCTACTGATGCTTCTTTGTTCATCTATCGACATGGGAGTGAGACTGCTTATCTTCTGTTGTATGTCGATGATATTATCCTCACTGTTTCCTCGGATGGGTTGCTTCGTCGGTTGATTGCGTTATTGTCGAGTGAATTTGCTATGTCTGACTTGGGTCCGCTGAGTCATTTCCTTGGCATTGCGGTGACTCGGGATAAATCGGGTCTTTATCTTTCTCAACGACAATATGCTCTTGACATTCTTGGCCGTGCGTCCATGTCTGCCTGCAAGCCCGTTGCTACTCCTGTTGAGGTGGGTTCCAAACTTTCGGCGTCCTCCGGACCCCCAGTCAAGGATCCTACTCTTTACCGTAAGCTTGCGGGTGCTTTGCAGTATCTTACATTCACTAGGCCGGATATATCTTATGCCGTGCAACAGATTTGTTTATACATGCATGATCCTCGCGAGACGCATTTTCATGCTCTCAAGCGTCTTCTGCGCTATGTCCGTGGAACGCTTGATCAGGGTCTTCTTATCACCGCTGCTCCGGCTACTGGCCTTACCGTATATTCGGATGCTGATTGGGCTGGTTGTTTTGATACTCGTCGCTCGACCTCTGGCTATTGTGTTTTCTTGGGAGACAACTTGATTAGTTGGTCATCTAAGCGCCAGAATAACGTGTCTCGTTCCAGTTCTGAAGCTGAGTACCGTGGTGCTGCCAATGTTGTTGCTGAAACCGCTTGGTTGCGTAATCTTTTACTGGAACTCCATGTTCCTCTTTCACGAGCCACTCTTGTTTATTGTGATAATATCAGCTCCGTCTACATGTCCAACAATCCTGTTCAGCACCAGCGCACTAAACATATTGAGATAGACCTTCATTTTGTGCGTGAAAAGGTGCAGTCTCGTCACGTTCGGGTCCTTCACATTCCTGCAGATTACATTTTTAATAAGGGCCTCCCTCGACCATTGTTTGAACGTTTTAGGTCCAGCCTAAGCGTTCGTCCTCCCCCCGCTCCGTCTGAGGGGGTGTAATAGTATATATAATTAATGTAATTAATTTCCTAAGTGATGCTTTCCTTATTAGTGTAATTAGATTACAGCTGTACACCTTGTATATGCTATATATATATATGAAGTCTCAGATGAGCCTCAATTGAGGACTCTTCCCAAATATCATATTCCTATACCCTCCTGCATGTTTTCCAATGGAAATGGAGTTTATAAAAGCTGGACATGATTGATTAGAGACAGTGGTAAATGAATTTAATCAGCTAATTAAGGTTAATTACATCTCTTCATCCTGAGCCTCGGCCTTTCACTTGCTACCTCAAAAGACATACAGTTCTCACAAATTCTGGTTCAGAGGAGACAAAGTTGTTACTATGCATTCTACGGCAACATGCTGCTGATCAGAAAAAGATGCTCCAGAAAACTTGCAGTAGTTTCCCCTGCTCCTATAAAAGAGGTTGGGCTTAACAACAAAGAGGTTCATGGCTCGAAAAAAGTTTTTTTTTTCCTAAGAGGCTATGGAGTATGCTCACTGCAATTCAAAGTACTGGACAACCCCGGATCATGCTTATATTCTTCAACACAATGGACCATTAAAATAACAAGAAATTCTTTCAGGGGCTGAAGAAAATATTATGACAGCCAGAGATGAACTAATTATTCGGGATGGTGGGATCAAAGAGGAAAAGGCTCTCCGAATAACATAGTACAGGATTGATCAGTACAATACACAAGATGCCTACAATTTCTTTCGGAAAAACACCCTTTAGTGACATGGAGGAAAACCATGTGGGCGTTTGGAAATGTTCCCCATCATGCCTTCATTGCTTCTCTGGCAACCCAGAAGAAGCTATCGACAATTGACAACATCATCAAGCGTGGTTTACCAGTTAATACGTAATGGCCCAAATGAAACAGAAACTCAAGAGCACTTATTCTTCTATTATGTTTTTCTCCTATGCAACTGTCTTCATGTGGCTTAGTTTCACCAGAAGGCCATGGATTTTCGGCAGACAGCTAAATTGGTTCAAGTGCTCTAATTCGTCCCAAACTCTTTACATGCTATGCTTTGAGCGCAACCATAGGACTTTTGGATCTCATTTTCATTGCATTGGAGGTATCGATCACAAGAATAGCTGCTCAGTGTTGGTGCTAGATTGTTGGGCCAGGCTACAGGTATTGAGTATGAGGACATCATTGATCACCTCATTGCTTGATCTTCTAGGGGTATTTTGTAAGAGAACAACCCCATTACGAGATCCTGTTGTTGCCACAAAGCCACGCCACCACTCTTCCAACCAAAAATGCACAAAACGAAACTATAGTATTACCACACCATTACTCTTCCCATCAAAAATGCAAGAAACGAATTTAAATTATTGCCACACCACCACTCTTCCAACCGAAAATTGCAAGAAAAGAAACTATGTCATTGCCACACGCACACACCACCACTCTTCCAACCGAAAATTGCAATAAACTAGTAATGTAACATGAAAACACTCAAGTTTATGTGCTTATGTCATGCCCGTTACCCTGGTAAAATGGTAAATGTTGCTTGCGCAGTCCAAATTACATAACATCAAGTACTTATAAGGAACGCAAAAGAATCGTAATCATAAGCACTACAAGCAAATTAATAAATATGGGAATTAAGCACTAAAAATAAGCATATAAAAACGACAACAACACGAGCTCAGTGTCTCAAAGGCTCGTACCTATGGCAGAGTAGGGAAAATGCGCGGAACCTCTACCCTGATCTCTATGACATTATAAGGGTACTAGAAAATTATTAAAAGGGTAATTAGTAGAGTTAGCACTCACCAAAGGGAAACAACGTACGCCAAGATGTTTGGGAGGAGGGGTGATCTCTATGACTTTATAAGGGTACTGATCCCTTTCTTTCTCTCTCTTCTTGCATACTATTTGAGGCAACTGCCCCTGCATTTCCACCACATAATTAGTCAATATAATGTAATAATATAATCATTCGATTAGCTTATGATGTCAGTTTAATTGAAAGAGAAATTTGAATAATTGGAATTCAATTATAAAATAGATGAAATGGATGAAGCTTGGACCTTTGGCAATGGAGCTAAGCTTGACCACGCCATTCTCCCTCTAATTTGTTGCTTTGTGTTTTCCACCTCACGGAAATTGCGGAATATGTCCCTCTGAGGGCGGGAGGAGATCAAATGAAAGCCAGAAAAAAAAGGGGTAAAAATAGCGTGCACAACGTGATTTTAACAACAAAATGCTCGATTAGTCGATTTGTTGAAACGTTGTGAATGAAAACTGTAAATCGCACGTAGTTATTTGAGAGCAAAATGGCCTCAAATTTAGAAGATTTTCTACAAAACCACAAGTGGTTGACACGTTAACCATAAAGAAGCAGCAAGAATTGTACCCAATAGTTCAAAATCACAGCTCTTCCCAAAATATTGGAACCACAGATTTTTGCAACCCTTATCCAGATAAACTTAGACCCGAGTTTAATATGGATCAGTCTTTTTTTATGGGGTGTGGTCGACAGTTATAATTGATCAAATTTCAATGGAATGGTAAAAACAGCTTGTTGGCCACAACTCACAAGCAAGGTGCCCAAAACCAATCAGAATTTTTAACGTCAGACCAATTTATCAACTACTGATGTTCATTCATTACCATGATTAGAATTAAGGACAAGAAGTTCAGATGATTGATACAACGAACAAATTAAGCTCCATCTCATCTATCAATTTAAGGCACAAGTTCCCTATTAATTGTGAAAAGCAAAACACAGACCAAAATCGAAAAAAAAACGATGACTGGGAAGCCTGTTTGGTGTTCTATAATCCTAGCAAACTTAATACATCCAGATAGCAAAAGCAGAAGCTCTCCAGAAGGGCATTCTCAGATGTCCGATGGCCTGGCGGTAGAAAGAGTTCCCCAGTGAAGGGACCCTTTTTCACAGCACCCTGCTGATAGGGTTCAATGGCTGATGCAGCAGCTGGGACACACCTCCTACTACTGCTGCTGCTGACAACATGAGGAAGTCACCCACACTATTGCCTTGAATAAGGATGATAGCGCCCATTTGGTGCTGCACCACCGAACCCCCCTCTACCACTACTACTGCCACCATACATGGAACCCCCAGTGCTGCCTCCATAACCACCTCCAAGGGCAGATTCATAACCTCCAGCGTAACCACTGCCCCCTGCGGCCCCTCCATAACCCCCATAACCTTCAGCAGGACCACCATAGCCACTTCCCATGTCATAGCCTCTGCTGAAGCCACCACCATATCGGCCAGAGTATCCATAGGAAGAAAGGTCTCCCCTGTACGCTCCCATTGCACCTGCCCCGTATCCTCCGTAACCCCCATACTCACTTCCACCATATCCACCATACGCACCAGCTCTGGCCCCATAACCTGCTGCACCAGCTCTGGCCCCAGCCCCATAACCTGCAGCACCAAATCCACCACCTCCATACCCACCATATGTTTCATTGCCAAATCCACCACCACCACCACTACCATAAGAAGACCTAGAATCATTATAGCGTTTGGACGAAGTAGCAGGAGGATTTGGCTTCTTTGGCTCCGCCTTCTTGATCTCCACCTGATTTCACAAAAGATATTCCTCTAATGTCAGATTTCCAAAAGGCATCATAATTTCAGTGTCATTGACGCAAAACTAACTAGAAGAATATTAAGACTGTGTTCCACTAAGGTACTACCTTAGTCCCAGCAAACTCAATCCTGTTCCCCTTTGACAATAGTTCATCAACAGCTTCCTCTGAATCAAAAGTTACGAAACCAAAACCCCGGGAACGATTCGATGAGTGATCTCGCATGATTTGGTGCTCTCTAACTGGACCAAACGTGGAGAAGAAATCACTGAACTCCTCTGCATTCCATGTATATACAATAATTGTCTTTGTGTTAGAGATACATTCACCAGAAGAAATTGATAAAAGAGGATACATCAATTTAAAATGAAGGAATTCGAATGACCTTCACTAACTGAAGTTGGAATTCCGCCAACAAATATCTTTTTCGTCCTGAAATCCTTTGAGCCCATTGCCCCTTTTGGTATAGTTCGCTTAATTTCCACCTGAATTGTTTTGAGAACAATACAGTAAGCATCAGGAAGAAATGATAAGAAACCAATTTCTTTGTTTTGAAGATGAGCCGTTCATTAGTTTGGCCCTAAACAGTACCATACTACATAGCACACACAACTGCTCAATACTGTAAACTCAATTCAGAAGTTGGTTTGTTAACAAACTGATGTCACCACCAAGTTAATCCTTGCAGGGAGACGTTGCTAAACTCATGACTAAGAGTGACATGGCAAAGGAAGATATTAAAGACTACAAAAACTTAGAACAAGTACAACAAGAAATCTAATAGAGGAAAAGATGGAGGATGTGATTACTGAGTCTGCAAATAAGAAAAGCCATACAGCCTTGTACAAGAATCTACATATCCATTCCACTGTATTATGCTAGCTTAGAAGTCAGAACATCTCAATTTCCTGAACTTATAAAGCAAGTAGAAACCTACTTGTTTCCCGTTGATAACATGATTATCCTGAATGACTTGATCTACCACAGAAGGGTCAGCATAAGTGATGAAACCGAACCCCCGGGGTTGTCCAGTCCTTCGATCCTTCATAATCACGTTATCAGTGATTTCTCCATACTTTTCAAAATGCTTGACAAATTGAGCTACACGAAAAGAGTTCAGCAAAAACAGCAAATTATCAATATTCTAATCCAGTTAGTAAAAAAAGAATGGCGATGACAAAGAACTAACCAGAAGTTGTCTCCCTAGCTAAACCTCCTATGAATATCTTTCTGCAATTACATATTCACTATGATCAGAAACTTGAAATTCAGATTAGAACTTTCAAGATATGCCAAAGAAAGGTCAACTAACACTGAAGATGAAACATAAAGCACCAAAGCTAAAAGACGACACTCGTGCTTTTGTTTCACCCCAAAATACACAACAATACCCAGAGTATTTCAATACAAAACGAGCAACTATCAACAATGGCACAACAAAGAACTACAGAAAAGATCAAATCTTCATACATAGCTAAGAGTGACGCAATTAGTATCGGCTCACACATGTCCTACACTAACAGGATAAAAAATGCGACATACAAAGGAGGCAGAAGACGAAAACACAGAGCGAAAAACCGCACTTTCCACTCGAAATTAGGTACACGAGCTGCAAAATTATCCATGGTTAACTCCTAAATAATCTACACATCCAGCTCCAACAGCTTCAATAAATTTTTACTAGCCGGCACGCCGTATCAATGATTACTCAAGATTGACAAAACCTAAGCCAAACTATCATCATCTTCCAAGAATTTGATACGGCTGACGACAAATCCCCAATCTAATTAAATCTACAAAATTAATCTCATTCTTCATATCAATGATAAAGATTCTTACTTGAGAGCAGATTACTATTCTACAAATATCATGAAAAATCGCAAAAAGCAAGCATATAAACTTCACCGAGGGCTAAAATTCTAACTTGAGAGCAGATTATTATTCTAAAAATAATCGAACAGGTGAATAAAGATGAGAGAAAAGAGAGTAAATCTAGCGCAGTAAAAAGGAAGAAGGTAAAAAGAATAAAGAAGGAGAATACGAACCCAGGACTAGCGCCGTCGCCGGTAAGTGGCTGAGTGCGGTCGTCGTCATCATTGTGGTGAGAAGAAGGAACGTCGTCGTTTTGGTCGGCCCCGTAATTTCCTTCGTAGTCGTTGTTTTCTGGTTCTCTCGACTCCATGGATTCCGGCGAGCAGTACGAGAAGAAAGAGATAGAGAGAGGGGGGGAGAGAGTTTTCGGCAACGGCAAGTATGGAGAAGAATGGTTTAGGCGGAAGAGGAGAGAGAAAACGAGGAAGGCTAAAACCCTAGATCCGGTGGGTTGGGTGACTGTTTAGGAGGTGACGATTTTACGGTCCTGATCCTACCTATATAAAGCAACCCCGAGGGGTAATACACCGTAAGTCCGTATTAGGGGTGTGCAAAAAAACCGCCAAACCGAAATCCGAACCGAAAACCGATTTACTCGAACCGAAAAAGCGGGTAACCGAACCGATAAAATGCGGGTTAGGGTCGCAACTTTGTGTGTATGCGGTTAACCGAACCCGAACCGAAAGTGGATTTTCAATAAATTAGGTTATAAGTCAACTAATTCACAAGTCTAAAATAAGATAATTAATCCAATATGTTGTTAAAATTCACTTGTTTGAGGGAAATAATACATAAATTAATTGAAGTATCGACGTATAGTGGAATCTTAATATTATCCATCAATTTTACTTAATTTGGTAGGTCAAATAGTGTCCCCGTACTAAAACATTACCCGATTAAACCGAACCGACAAATCCGTTTAACCGATGTGCGGTTAACCGAACTAACGGTTACGGTTTAGGGTCGGCCAAAAAGTGACAAACGGTTAACCGAACCCGCATTTGCACACCCCTAGTCCGTATCATTGAGGACTGCCCAAGGATCCAAGTTTCCCATCTACCCGTGTAATTTTCAAGTCTTTTCTATCGACATTTGTCACCTATTAATTGGATAGTACAAAAAAAATATATATATAAAAAAACTAATTTATAAAAAAAAATTATAATTTATATATCGGTGCATAGACTGCAGCTTTTATCTCTACTAGATTTGGGTTTTTCCATAGTAAAGGATGTATCTCGACTCCCCACCAATTTCTTGTAATTTATTATTGATTTTTCGTTTATCAGATTAGCTTTATCTAAGTTAACAATTATGGTGATTTGTTCCTTTTCTTCATGCTCCTGTCGCGGTTGTTCGTGAGAGGATTCGGAGTTTTCCGCGTGGTACGTCATGTGGACGTGGCGGATTGCATGCGCAACACCTTCTAGATTGTTTGAGTGGTGCTGCGGTGGCTGTTTTAGATGAACTCTTGGCGTCAATCACACAGGTGGTTAACCTTTTCCTAGCTGGCCGGTGCCCTGCTGTGTTAGGCCCTTATATAGCTAGTGCTCCTCTTACTCCGCTGGTCAAGCCCGGGGGTGGGATTCGCACTATTGCAGTGGGTACTGTCTGGAGACGTCTGGTCTCTAAGGTTGGTGCTAATTTGGTAGGCCCTACCTTGAGTGCTTACTTTGCTGATCTCCAGTTTGGAGTGGGTGTATCAGCCCGGGGGGGGGGGGGGGGAGGCGATCTTGCATGCGGTTAATCGTCTGGTCGAGGCGAGGGGGGGGGGGATGCGGTTGGTCTTTCTATGTTGTTGGTAGACTTTAGGAATGCCTTCAACTTGGTGGATCGGACTGCTATGCTTCGGGAGGTTCGTGTTCGTTGCCCTACTGATATGGTGTTAATGTAGTGTGTTAATCCGCGTGATTTAGGCGCCTTAGTGTCTATTTGGGCATGGTTCTATCGTAATTCGTAGACCACACCATTCGGAGTATTTTTGGAGCTTATTCGATGGTTTTACAGGATTTTGGTTGCGCAAGACCCTTTGGCGACCCTTGAACGGAAATAGAAGATCGAGCTATGAGTTGGAGCGAGTTTCGAGGAGAAGTTAGCTCGTCAATGCATCAGGATTCACACACTAGCTCGAGCCGAGGAGATGAGAGAAAAGCTGGAGAATCTGATACTTCTCAACTCGAGAACACCTTGTCTCGAGTCGAGATTGGTGCGTCTCGAGTCGAGAGCTGCGCCTCTCGAGTCGAGAGTTTTGAAGCTCTCGACTCGAGATATCATTGTCTCGAGTCGAGAATCTCCTTGCTCGACTCGAGGATTCCTTTCCACGAGTCGAGAAAGTCAGCTTCCGGGAAGCTTCCTAAAGGCTTTTGACGGTTTCTTTTTACCTAAATATGTATTTTGTCTTTTAGTACTTATGTTAAATAAAGGGGCATGAACCTCTCCCTAATACTTATTACTTTTCATTTATTTTCATCTTGTTCTTAGTTCTACAGAGAGAAACTTAAGAAGAAATTAGTATTTTTTGTTATGATATCCATCTCAAATATTATTGTAATAATTAGTATGGAAGGCTAATCCCCTTCTAAGACTCTTGGTGTAATCAAATCTTTCATCCTATGTATTAGTAAGATTTCTTCTCTCTAATTTGCCTTTTATTTCATTATAATTAATTCCTTGTTCTTCAATTGCTTGATTTACCTTTATTTTCTCTAATTGGTTGATTAGATTGAATTAGGTATTTCTCATGCTTGGTTAATTGCTGATGGTCATTGATTATTAACCCTAAAGGGAGCAACTTTCACATGATTAGTGTATGGTTATGAGGTATGACAAATTTGTGATTGGGGAATTGATTAGACAACTAATAAATTAGATTTGATTAGTGTCGCGGTTGCGGCTAATTAGATACTAATTGGGTTGTTCTTAATCCTTTATTAATCATTTCTCTTCATGCCTTTGGTTGTGATTTGTTTGAGTGGTTACTAGCCAAATTAGGACTAAAAGCAGGGGAATTTGGTAGCGGTTGCTCAAATTTCCCGCAAAGCGGATTAATTCGTTAAAACCGGGATTATTGATGAATTGGTATAATTAGAGAGAGGTAAAACTTGCGATATTAGGGTGTTTGATTAGATTATCACCGAGGGTCGTTTTAATCAATTTGATATTTCGTTTATTTCTCTTTTACTCAAACTCAACCCAAAAACCCCCCATTTAATTGCTTTATTTATTTTGTTTTAGTTTTTTTCCGCATAGAATTAGCATATTGGGCTATCCCCTCTTCCTTGTATTCGATACCCGCTTATCCTATCTTCTTAATAGTATTTAACAGTAATTTGACTAATAATGACGACTTATTAGCTGTCATATTTGGCGCCGTTGCTGGGGAAGAGGCGTATTTTTAGTCTTTTTGTTATTTTTGTGTGGTATTTGTACATTTTTGTTGTTTTCTTTTTTCTTCTAAGTGTGTTTGAAGCTTGTTCTTACTTGTTTCCTTCGGTATTTGGGTCACTAGCCTATGGTCCAAACCCGTGTTACTAATCCTGATTTGAGTGTGTTTCAGATAGATTTAGAAGTTGAACGGACTCTTAGGCTATGGAAGAAGATTCCACTAGAGCGAGAGGACCGTTTGCTTAAGGAGGAGGAGAATATTTTCGCCGATTTTGGGTTGTTTAGAGAAGAAGGATCGTGGACCTCCGCCTCTTCCGAGTTTCTCGAATCTCCACCAAAAGCCATGAGTATTAGGGAGTTGACGGCTCTGAATCTAACTCAACAACCGTCTTGTATAGTCTTCCCCGAGGATGAGGCTACGGCTAGGATTGAGATCAAAAGTGCTCTATTACACCATCTACCTACCTTCTACGGACTTAGCATCGAGGATGCTAACAATCATATCATGGGGGTACATTTGGTGCGTAGCAACATGAAGCCGACCGGGGTTGACTTGGATACATTCTTCCTCAAGGTATTCCCATTTTGCTTGAAGAATCGAGCATTGAATTGGCTTTACACGCTCCCTCACAATAGCATCACATCTTGGGAGTTGTTAAAAAGGCATTCATCCACAAATACTTCCCCAATACCAAGCCCTCCGCTTTGAAAAAGGAAATATCGACGATTAAGCAAAGGGAGAGTCATTGGCATCATATTGGGATCGGTTTCGTGAGTTGATTGCTAGTTGCCCTTACCACGGCCACAAAGAGCAAGACTTGATATTGTTCTTCTACCACGAGCTCGATGATCAAGACTATAGACACGTGGTACCATCGAGTCAAGGTGGGTTAGATAAAATGACTCTGGCCGAGGCTTGGGACTTGCTTGATGAATTGGCCATTAACTTCCGCGATAGAGAATCAAAGAGATGCGTGAAGAGGGTGAATGTTGTAGAAACCCCTTCAAATGATTCACAAATCAGGGAATTGGCTAGCATGATGAAGGAAATATTGAAGAATCAAGTTAAGAGCTCACCTCCAAGGGAATTTGAGGAAGTTGATGCGATTAATGGTTTCCAAAATGGGAATAGAGGCTACAATCAAGGTGGTCAAAGCAATTGATATGATGGAAACCGATTTCAATATGAAGGGAATTATGAAGCTAATGAAGGTCAAAGAAATCAAGAAAATCCGACCTATGGAGGTAATGGGGGAGGTAACAACTCACAAAGAGGCATGTATCAAATGAAACCACCCTCTAATGACCAAAATCAAGCTCAAGGAGGCACTTGTTCACCGTTTCAATTAGAGGAAATGATGAAGGCCCTCACACAAAATGTCATGACAATGCAATCTTCAATGGTGAGTCATCAACAAGAAACAAAGGCGAGCATTCTAAATCATGAGGGTCAAATGAGTAAGTTAGCAATTGTGGTCAATCGACTTGAGTCTAGGGGCTCCAACAAATTGCCATCTCAAACCGAGCCAAATCCTACCAAAAATGTGAGTTTCATTGGCTTACGGAGTGGTAGGAGGCCTCACATCGAGTTTGAAGATGGAAATCGCGGTATAGAGATGATTGGAGAAGAGTTTGGGCAATAGGAAGACCATGGAGAAGTTCTAAAACAAGATCGGGTCGAGGAAGACCATCCTCGAGTCGAGTATTTGGCCCCTAAAAATAACAATTTTGTTCCTGCCCCTTGACTCGAGGGTCATAAATCTTGAGTCGAGAGAGAGTCGTCTCGAGTCGAGAGGAGGGCACCTCGAGTCGAGGATTTGGCCTCTAAAAATAACCTCTTTGATCATACCTCTCGACTCGAGGGACAGAAATCTCGAGCCGATAATCGGTTTCGTTAAGTCGAGAGTTCTGTACCTCAACTCGAGACCTCTGTTTCTCCTCCCCCTTTGATTGTTGAGTCTACTACTTCCCATGATAATGATGAGGATGATGATGTACCATTTCCCGTGGCATTAAAGGATGACCGGAAGTACGCCCACAACTCCGACATGTACGCTCTCTTTCAAGATTGCAAAGTCAATCTACCATTTCTAGACTTTGTGAAGAGCGTTCCAAAGATGGAAAAGTTTGTCAAAGATGTATGCACGGTCAAGAGGAAACCGAAAGCTAAGGACAAGAAAAAAGTGGTGAATAAGCAAGTTTCGGCCGTTTTTCAACAACGGCTACCAATGAAATGTGGTGATCCCGGTATGTTTACCGTTCCGGCAATAGGTAACACCATCTTTCCTAAGTCCATGCTAGATTTAGGTGCATACATTAATGTATTGTCACTCTCATGCTATAATTCAATGAAACTCAAACCAATGCATGAAACTGATATTGTGATAGAACTAGCAGATCGTTCTAAGGTTTATCCCGAAGGAATTGTAAGGGACGTGCATGTTAGGATAGATAATCTTGTGTTTCCCGTGGATTTCTATGTCCTTGATACAAATCATAGTGAGCATGAACCCCCTCTCCTTCTAGGACGACCCTTCATGAAAACCGCAAGAATGAACATTGATATGCACACCGGTATTCTTGCACTAGAAGCTAATGGTTGTTGAACAGAGCGACATGTTTATGATTCAAAGCATGATGTTGATAATGACCATTCGGTTCACTCTATTGATACATGTATTGTGAAATCCCCAAGGAATGATCCCCCCGACCTAAAAATTTAAAATGTGTAATGCATATCCTTGAATTGCGTGAAAAATGTGAAATCTCTTGTGAAAGGAATGCATTCTACGCTAACCAAGTCTCTCGTAGCATGTGGAAAGTCTTTGCCAAAGGTTTTGCAGGAATCGAGGCCCAAGAAGATTAATCCGAATTGTTCAAAAAAGAAAAAGGGAAAAATCGAGAAATTTGGGGTCAAAAGCGTTCCTAGATAGAGGATCAAGGGTCAAACGACAATGTCCCTTTTGTATTTTAATCGCTCAGAATTGGAGAAGGCCCAGAGGGGTCAATAGCCGCGGTACCATCCCATAGTGGGGAATGGGCGCCGGTATTTAGTAGATATCCTTTACGTTTGTAAATAACTGCCCCAAGGGCGGCACCAAAGAAAATACGGTGAGATGTGAAAACACCCGACCCCACTCCGATCTCGATATGTGGAACCATCTTGCGCCATATGTACTGACATCTGTCGTGGGTTGGATGTGTTGAGATTTGGTTATGGTTGATCGGTTAGAGCTTTGATGAGTCGAGCCAACGACGTTCAACAAAGACGCTACTCGGGAGGCAACCCGAGCCATTTGTATATATTTAATTTGTGGTGTGGTGTGTTTTCGTGTGTTGGAAATCGGTTTTGATTTGAGTTTCAAGCAAGATAAGGTGACAAAGAAGTTGAGTAAAGAAGATCTCGAGTCGAGAGAGGAAGGTCTCGAGTCGAGGCCGTAGCGAGCAAAAAGAAAAAAGTTGAGCCTCTCGACTCGAGACATATGTCTTGAGTCGAGACAGTATTCTCGAGTCGAGGAAGGTACCTCTCGACTCGAGACAGTCGTTTTTTCTGCAGTTTAACCCGACTCCCTCGTCTTTCTTCCTCACTTCTCTTTCATTTTTTCCTCATACTTCTCTCCCCATTTTCGAGCTACTCATACCCAAACACCCAAATCCCTCAAATCTTCACCAAATCACACAACATCACTCCTAAACTTCAAATTTCTTCACAAAAATCATTCCACAAACAACAAATCAACCCCAAAAACGCTTATTTCATCAAATTTCCCTCAAAAATTCCAATTTTTTCTCAAGAACCCTAGAAATTTGGGGTTTTGTTTCTAGGAGCTTTTGGGTCAATTTCAAGGGTGGAAAAGCACCTAAGGGCGGTGGTGAGTTTATTGCTACCAAGTTGGAGGATAGATGTCGCTCAAATTTTTCATTTTGAGCCCATTTCGGTAAGGAACCTCCTTAAATTCGAAAATTTGCCTTTGAGGGTGTCTTGGTTGTTTCTTGTTGGATTTGTAGTAGTGTTTTGGTATAATTGAGCTTTGTGAAGAATTTTTGTGCCTTGAAACCAATTGGGTAGTGTGGATTTTGAGTTTTGTAGTGTGTATTTGGTGTTTGTGAGACATATTTTTGGTTGTTGTGAATTGAGGCCTTGAGGGTCGTTGGTCATTGTTCTAGTGGTGTTGGTGATTGAATTTCTGATTGTTAATTCTTGATAATGGGGAGAAACGACAATGAGGCCGGTTTTTCAAAGAAAAAATCGAGAAAGACCCCCGACCCTAAACATTATGTGACGCTCCACGTAGAGGGATTGAGTAATGAGGAGAAATTGTTGTTTAACTCTCTAGTGGAGCGCGGTAGATTGTTCCCCACCAAATTCTTTGATATCCCTACCTTAGAGAGTCTCAGGTTTGTGGACTCGATACGCTACCTTATGCCCAAGGGGGGCATGTTGGGGCTCCTTTCGAAGTGGGCCCCCACGTATGAGAGGTGGACGTACGAGTTTCTCGCTACGTTTAAGTATGATGCCGAGAATGAGAGAGTTGCCTTCTGTTTGGGCAATTCTCCTTGGATATGGACGTATAGAGATTTTGAGATGTGCTTTGGTTGGGAGAGACAAACGGAGGGGTCCGGAGTGTATGTCTCTTTTGGAGGAGATGAGGTGGTTCCGCTTTGGAGGAAGCTCACTTGGGATTTTGCTTACCCGAGCGGCCATAGGATTTCGATGCTCACTCACCCCGCTCTACGTCTTATCTACAGGGTGTTAGGGATGTGTGTGTTTGGGCACGGTGAGCCCAACCATGTGTAGCAGTTGGAGATGGGCGCCTTAGCTTCTTTTATCCCGGGTGAGAACGGGCTTCCTCCTTGGGTTGGACTGTTTAGTGAGGCTTGCGTAGCCATCCGTGACACTCTGAACCGCTCCATAGGGTTGGGCGGTATGATTACTTTGATGGTCCGTGGATGTGAGATTCCGGGGGTCGATGAGGAGGATGCCTTAGATGACCTGCTCTTGATTAACACCGCCTTTCTCCGCAGGATTTGATGGATTACTCCCATCAAGAACATGAGGGAGTATGCTGGGCGGTACCATTGGATGCTAGGGACGGATCACTAGAACTACTTGTTGCTCCCTAACCCAGACCGCTCGAGGATAGAGGATGGCCAGGGTGCCGAGGATGTGTATGTAGAGGGGCAGGTTCTACGTATTGTGCAGGATGCTGGAGGGGTTAGATGAGCTGAGATTGAGGAGCTTGAGGCCCGCCCGAGAGTTGAGTTGGGTGGCCCCGGCTTCTTTCCCCAGGTGGCATTCCCCCAAGAGTTTGACGCTTGGAGAGGAGGCGTTGAGCAGAGCCTTGGTGGTTTTGGCCAGCCAATAGGGACGTACGGCCATAGGTTAGATGCCTATGGTCAGCAAATTGGCCAGCAGTTTGAGAGTTTTGGCCAGAGGGTCGATGGAGTCGATCAGCAGATGGCGAGCTACGGGTAACAGATGCAAGAGTTTGGTCGGAGACTTGATGGGTTGGACCACAGAATGACCATTCAAGACACCCGATTTGAGAAGGCCCTGATGTACTTAGAGGCGACTCACCAGTATCACCATGCGACCCACGCTCCAGCGTATGTAGCCCCAGATTTTACTGAGATTGATGAGCGTCTGCGCCAGCTTCACCTCCACGCCCAGCAGTTCCCACCATAGGACCCGCCGCCGTACTGAGGTACGCGCCTCCTCCTTCTCTATGCTTTGATTTGGAATATATACACGTTTAAAGCATGGGGAAGGATATTGTTCTTGCTTGTATATTTGTATCATATTGTCTAACCGATTTCCAAGTATTGTTTGTTTTTCTTGTTTTGTATGTTTTTATTGTTTGTTTAGATCGTGACACTTTCCAATTTTTCGGAGAAGCCAAGGTATGAATACACTCTTCCCTACACTTTCCCCTCATCTCGATTCTAATTAAGTCACTCCATCACCCCGTTAATCCCATGTTTAATTTTCACACCATCTCTTTTCATTTTGACCCATCAGTCTGTTCCACATGTTTGATTGTCCCAAACCATCTACATTTGGCCCCAAACTAACAAAATTATTACAAAATGGCCTATTTTGTTTTGGTTTTTGGACAACTATTGTAGTGAGGTCATTATGCTCCGACAAACACAAGAGGGAGATGGGAGTTTTGTAAGGTGATAGGAGGCGACTCATTTTGAGAAAGTTGGGATTGTGAGGTGACCATGAGTCATTTGCTTTGACGGTAATGAGGGAAATGGAGCTTCCACGAGGTATGTATTTCTTTCTCTTTAACTTTTTTCTCTCTCTCTCTCACGATTCAAACCACTACTCCCCACCCGTTTCACTAACTTGTTTCTATACCATCTCTCTTTGTACCCCTCCGCGTTTGCTCCCCCCCTCCCCGTACTTCTTGTTCTACCCACCCCATTTTACCCCTGAAACCACTAAAATAGCCTTGTTTTGTTCATTTTGGTTTGGGTTGTTTTTGGATGGTTGGTTGTTGTAGGAGGAGGACGTGTTGTGCATATTGTTCATGAGGGAGATGTAGTAGTAAGACGAGGGTGGATACATTTCCAAGAGGGAGAATAGGGGAGTGAGTTAGAGTGGGCGTCTCTTGACCCAAGAGCCCGTGCTTCTTTGATGAGATGAGGCGGTTTGCACTCCCCTTAGTTCGTTGTTGTCTAATTTAATTGTTGTTGGTTTGTCATTGTGAGCAATGACAGGATTTAAGCATGGGGGAGAGGTTTGGCTTTGCATTGTAATTCGATATTGGCATTTGTCACTTAGGTTATATAGGCGTGCTTTTCATTTCCGTATGAAAAAAAGAAAAGAAAAAAAAAAGAGGTAATTCATGGCGGGCGGCATAAGAAGAGGAGTCGGGGCGTAACGGGTTAGGATCACTACGGGATTTATAAGGAGGTTCGGTGATAGGAATTGGTGGTCCTAGGTTAGAAATCCTCTTGCATTGAGATGATAGGGGCGCCGGTAGATTGATAAGAGGTGAGTCGTGTTCAATAGCTTCATTTCGAGCATGGCTTTGAGGGAGCCAAGTAGGGGGAAACGTGGTTTGTTTTAGTTCCCCTAATTTAGAGTGTGTGACAAGGGAGGATAAGATGGTTAGAGTTGGGGTGTTGAGCATTTCATCCACTCCAATTCCAACTAGCACCGTTTGGGTGTTTTTGATGGCTTACAATTCTTTGCTTTGGAGGAGTTTAATTGTTGTAACTCACCCCGTGCTATAAGAGAGACCTAGGTGTTAAGTGTGGAGAATTGGATAACTCGAGGACGAGTAATGGTCTAAGCATGGGGGAGTTTGATATGGTGTTAATGTCGTGTGTTAATCCGCGTGATTTAGGCGCCTTAGTGTCTATTTGGGCATGGTTTTATCGTGATTCGTAGACCACACCATTCGGAGTATTTTTGGAGCTTATTCGATGGTTTTACGGGATTTTGGTTGCGCAAGACCCTTTGGCGACCCTTGGACGGAAATAGACGATCGAGCTATGAGTTGGAGCGAGTTTCGAGGATAAGTTAGCTCGTCAATGCATCGGGATTCACACACTAGCTCGAGCCGAGGAGATGAGAGAAAAGCTGGAGAATCTGATACTTCTCGACTCGAGAACACTTTGTCTCGAGTCGAGATTGGTGCGTCTCGAGTCGAGAGTTTTGAAGTTCTCGACTCGAGATATTATTGTCTCGAGTCGAGAATCTCCTCGCTCGACTTGAAGATTCCTTTCCTCTAGTGGAGAAAGTCAGCTTCCGGGAAGCTTCCTAAAGGCTTTTGACGGTTTCTTTTTGCCTAAATATCTATTTTGTCTTTTAGCATTCTTTGTACTTATGTTAAATAAAGGGGCATGAACCCCTCCGTAATATTTATCACTTTTCATTTTATTTTCGTCTTGTTCTTAGTTCTAGAGTGAGAAACTTAAGGAGAAATTAATATTTTTATTATGAATTTCATCTCAAATATTATTGTAATAATTAGTATGGAAGGCTAATCCCTTTCTAAGACTCTATGTAATCAAATATTTCATCCTATGTATTAGTATGATTTCTTCTCTCTAATTTGACTTTAATTTCATTATAATTAATTCCCTGTTCTTCAATTGCTTGATTTACCTTTATTTTTTCTAATTGGTTGATTAGATTGAATTGGGTATTTCTCATGCTTGGTTAATTGTTGATGGTCATTGATTATTAACTCTAAAGGAAGCAACTTTCACATGATTAGTGTATGGTTATGAGTAATTTGTGATTGGGGAATTAATTAGGCAATTAATATATTAGATTTGATTAGTATCGCGCTTGCGGTTAATTAGATACTAATTTGAACTGTTCTTAATCCTTTATTAATCATTTCTCTTCATGCCTTTGGTTATGATTTGTTTGAGTGGTCACTAGACAAATTAGGAGTAAAAGGAGGAGAATTTGGTAGAGGTTGCTCAAATTTCCCATAAAGCGGATTAATTGGTTAAAACTGGGATTATTGATGAATTGGTTTAATAAGAGAGAGGTAAAACTTGCTATATTAGGGTGTTTGATTAGATTATCGCCGAGAGTCGCTTTAATTAATTTGATATTTTGTTTATTTCTCTTTTACCCAAACTCAACCCAAAAACCCCCCATTTAATTGCTTTATTTATTTCGTTTTAGTTTTTTTTTTTCGCATAGAATTTGTATATTAGGCTATTCTCTCTTCCTTGTGTTCGATACCCGCTTATCCTATCTTCTTAATAGTATTTAGCGGTAATTTGACTAATAATAACGACTTATTAGCTGTCACCTACTCTTTCGCGTTGGGTTGAGTTTTGTTATTCGGGTGCTGCTAGTTTATTTTATGGGGAACATACACATTCTCTGATCTTGTCAGGGGTTGCAACAGGGCGATCCTCTTGGTCCGTTGCTCTTTGCCCTCGTGTTGCATCCTTTGGTTTGTCAGATCCGGTATTCCTTCGATTTGTCCTTCCAGGCATGGTATTTGGATGAAGGTACTATTGTCGGCGATACCTTGGTTGTTAGTCACGACTTGGAGTTGATTCAACTGGTGGGCCCCCTTTGGGTTTTCATGTTAATGTTGATAAAACAGAGGTGTTTTGGCCTCGTGAAGACCCTCGGAGTAGGCTCGACGGTATTTTCCCTCCTAATATTGCTAGGCCTCACCGTGGGGTTAAGCGTCTAGGTGGGCCGGTTAGTGCGAATCTTAACTTTTGCAGTTCTCTTGTTTTGGAGCGAGTTACCAAAACCATTGCGCTTATGGGCGGTTGCAACACTTCGCGATCCCCAGTGTGAGTTGTTGCTACTTCGGGTTTGTACCGGTGTGTCTAAGCTTTACTTTGCTTTGCGCACTTGTCCACCCCGTGTCTTTGAGTCGGCTCAAGTTGTTTTTGTTGTAGCACTTCGTTCCTCCTTAGAGCGTATTGTTGTTGCTTCAGGACCGGGTTTTGGTGATTGCCAGTGGAGGCTGGCTACCTTGCCTTTTTCCCATGGGGGGCTTGGTGTTTATTCGGCTGGTGATGCTGTCCATTATGCGTTTTTAGCGTCTCGTTTGCAGTCCGCTGACTTGCAGGATAAGCTTCTTCGACGTGTTGGTGTTGTGTCTTTTGGCCCATCCTTTGATGATGCTCTCAGTGTGTTTAATCGGACTATGGAAGTTGATATTTTGAGAAACTCTAGTGATATTGCCGCCCACAGGGTCACTCAGACTGTTGCCTTTGTTTTCTCTCTCACACCGCGTCAGTTGGCCTGGTGGCATTCGCAGCAGGGTGAGCATTGTTCGGATTGGATTCGGGTGGTCCCTAATAGCCGGACTTATCGTTGTGTCCTGCGCTATCGTTTGGGGGTCCCTTTGTTCTCTTTGGACCGACCGTGTTTAGCTTGTTCTATTACTTTCGCTGGGGATATTTTTGGGGACCATGCAGTTTTGTATGCCGGGGTTGTGGGTATCAAGCATTGTCACAATGCTGTTCGCGACACCTTGGTGGACGTCTGCTGTAATATCCCGAAAATTCAGAAAATTTTAATAATAATCTTTTGGTATTATTAGCTAATTTATTCTATCGGAAATGAATTAGTTGTTATTTCGTGAGTCGTTTCCGAAAATTAGTTCGGGATTGGATTTTAAATTTGGATTTCTAACTGGTTCTTCCTATTTCCTGTAACACCCCATATTTTTGGGACGTCTAAAGTATTAAAGTCGTCGTGAGATATTCATTTTTGAGTTACGAGTTTCCATTTTGTGAAATTTAGAGTCACTTTCCTTTTTGGGTCGTTTTCCTAATTGGGTAATTAACTGGCAAAATGACGTAAATACCCTTACTAACCCTCCCTCACCTTTATTTAAAAAAAAAAAAAAAAAACACACACACACATCAACTCATGCACGCAGAAGGAAGGAAAAGAAGAAAAAAAAAGAGAAGAGAAAAGAAGAGGAGAAGAAAGGGCCGCACGATTCTCCCCGCAAACCACCACCGTATGTCGCTGCCGCCACCAGCGCCCAGCCGCCCTCGCCGCCTATCTTCCTACCCTTCCTTTCTCTTGATTTTATATTAAGAGTAGTAAGTCCTACACTTTTTTTTCTCACAAGTTGTATAATTGGGATTTTCGAGTTTTTGTGTTCAATTGATGATTAGAACACGATTGGTTTGATTAGCTTGTTGTTTTAGAATTATAATCGTATTTTTGGTGATTGTGGCTCATGGGTTGTGATTTTCGAATTGGGGGTTTTGCTAATTAGGGTTCATGCTAATTGGGTTTGATTTTGTGTATGGAATTACTTGAATTTTGGTGGAGGGGTTTGTTGTGAGTTGAGAATATGGTGGTATTGTTTTGGGAGCAATTGATAATGATTTGAGTGAAGAGTGTACCTTCTGCCCGATTCTGAATTTTGGGTTATTTGGGTGTTGTTGTTGTTATTTTGATGATTAATTGATGGAATTGTGTAATTAGTAAGATGGGAAGGATGTGATATTAATTTGGTGTGATTGTTGGAAGGATTGGTTGTCGAATTCATGATTGTTGTGACCTTGTTGTAGTTAGTTGATTGTTTTTGTGTTGGGTTTGTGATGGTGATCGTGTGGTAATTCGATCTTATTATTTTGTGATTAGGGTGTGTGTTTGAGGAGGTTTCGTTCTAGTCTTGGAACAGTCCAGTGTTTCGTTCAGAGTAAGGTAAGAACGTTGATCAAACGCTTGAACTCCACCTACTATTATCGCACCAATGGTGATTCGATTCTTACACCCTTGTTACCATGTTTATTGTATTTGATTCCTCTACTTACCATTATTCGTTCCTGACATAACACACTTGTTTGACCTTACCTCCCCTAAGGCCTTCGGCCCTGTTGTTACTCGGCCACTCGGCTTCTCGATCGAGTGGTGTGTTTCCTTGATAATCTTGAATCGTTATTCGTTGTATTGAATCGTTGACTCCGGCTACGGCCGTTTATAGATTGTATCATTGAATAATGTACCATCGAATAATGAATATAAAACGGATGAATGAAAAGAACGATATGATTACCACCTAGAGTGAATGTGATGCGGCACGGACCGATCACTGTTTATACCTCTGATCAAGGTACTGTTTCGGTCGGAGTAGCTACCGACTGCCTATTAGGCTTTCCTCCTAGAGGTACGCATCCTACTGGATCTCTAGCGAGGGGTGTGCACATTTTAAGTCTTTAGGAATTGTTTAAATGTACTCTAGCTCGCGCCGGTTCGAGATTGTGGTGGCTGCGGGGTAGGAGCCCAGCCGTGTATGATTGGCAAGACCGTTTGTCTCGTCAGCGATACGTGACTATCGCACTGCCGTGTCCTGATGGTACTCTGTATTCATTACTATATCCAATGCTTATTATTTGTTAGCTACGCGCCTCAAGGCGCGTATCTTTGTTTCTCTGCTTTATGTTTCTTACTCAGCCTGTGCTGACGTTCTGTTTCTGGTTTGTTCCCTACCGTGTTCTGGGGCCTATGTCATTCTTCGATGGCATAGTTGACAGGTCTTGATGATGTGGATGCTTGCTAGAGGAATTCATTTGCATGCCGGGAACTTTTCATAAACATTATTTAGACATGGATTATATTTGGTTTTGTAATTTAAATTTCAGTTTTGAGAACTGTAGTTCGACATTCTAAGTCTTCCGCTGTCGCCTTTTCGTTTGTTCGAATTTATTAAGTTGTAATTGAATTTCAAGCCTAGTAGTTGACTCGGTAGTCAACTGCGGCGTAACAATTCTATAATATTTCCTCATTTATCATGGCGAAAATTTAGGGTTGTTACATTTCCACTTGGACCATCTTTAGCTACTACAAAATAAGCTAACCCACTACTATATTGGCCCAAACATCAAATACCCAACCCAAACAAAAAGAAAGAGGAAAAAGGAAATCAGAAATAGGAAAAAGAAAATAATAAATAAAACAAAAACCCTCAATTTCTCTTTCCTACCACCGGACAAACACCCCTTCCCCTTTTATTTTCTTTTCTTCATAAACTCCCTCCCCTGCTTTCCTCTTCTTCGTCTTCTTCTTCTTCACGCCTCACCAAGCACACGCCGCCACCACTCACGCCAAACGACGCAGCGCCTGTCCATATTCGCCGCTTGTTCGACCACCTTCCTATCGTGCCTTCTCCCTCTTTCTTCAACCGGGTAACAACCCCCTCTTAGCCTTATTTCCCCTGTTTTCGTTCCCCTTTAAAAACGTGATAAGTGAGTCGATTCTTATGCTTTAATTTGTGTTTAATCAATACTAATAGATGTTATACTTAGTGGATATTTGATTTTTATTAGTCTTATGCACAAAGAATTGATCTTGATGATTGTTTTGAGATGATTTTCACTAATAACGAATTTGGGATTAATTAGCTTAATTGTTTGAATAGGTTCAATTAATTTCGACAATTATGATTTTAGAATACTTATAATCTGTCGATTAGAGTTCTTAAATTTAGTTTGAGATTTAAATTGGGTTTCGTTCAAGTTTGTAAAAACTGTAAATTGGGGGAAATTGTGATTAATTGTTTCTTAATTAGGTTAAACAGCCCAAATTAATTATGATGATTAATATTTTGGATTTAGATTATTTAGTAATTTTATAAACAGATTTTCATCAATTAATTGATTAAATTTGTTTTATGTAATTTTATGTAATTTAAGCATGATTTTGATAATTAAAACATAATATAAATAGCTTTAATAAATCCTATATAAATTGTAATAGTTAAGTATTTATTTTTATGAGTTAGATTATGCTTAAAACTAATTTTAGGCCTTTGAGAAGTTTTATAATTAACTTGGATGTTCTTTGAGTTTTATTGGATCATTATTGAAATAGAATTATTATTATTGGGTGATTAGCAATTGTAGGTTTGGCTTTGGGTATTGTTATGTTCATACATTTTCTATAGGATCATACTGATACTAATATATAGGTAGATTGGTTGGTTGAGCAAGATTAAGTGTTGATTGGGAATGTCGTTTGTGTAATTGTAGAACTTGAGTTCATAGACGAGAAGTACTAGTGATTGTTATGCTATTGGGTTTCCGTTTGCTTAAAAAGGTAAGCTAGCATGCTCAACCTTTCTTAAACTTGTAGAAATCTTTAAACTTATGTGTAATATGTGAATGGTGTGATTGGATGAGAACTTAGTATCATGCTAGGTGGAGAACGATTCAATTTCCTTGATGATTATTATGTTATACTTGTGTGGTTTATTGCAATGGAAAGGTAAGGTGGATTTGATATGTGATATTGGTTGTGATTGGCTTATGATTGATCTAATTATGAATGTGAACTCTAATAGTGGTGTGGAGATTGGATGGAGTATGGTGATATAATTATTGTGTCGGAGCCTCGGAGTTGCTCCTAATAATGATTGTGTCGGAGCCGCGGAGTTGCTCCTAATTAGTGTGTCGGAGCCTCGGAGTTGCTCCTAATTATTTAGACGGAGTCACATCGATTTCTAATTATAGCCCTACCGCATTGGTCTTTAAGTGGGTTTGGCTCTAGTACTACTCTATTAGGTTAAAAATACTTAATAGGGGGTGTGCACACTTAAGGTCTAGTAGTCTTGGATTATGGATTATGGATTATGGATTGTGGAGTGTGGATTATGGATTGTGGATTCTGAACTATAAATTGTGAATTATGGATAATAACTTATGACTTATGAATTTCTTATTTATCGTTAATCTTTAATTTGTTGGATATGAATTGTAGTATGTTTCTTAAGCTATTGGAAGTGATGAGTTGAATGATGGATTGTGAAATATGAATTCGAATTGTTGGTTGGAATTATTAATGGATAATTGATATGATTATGTGCTAAGTGTGTTTTCGAAAATAAAAACTAAAACGTTTTCAAAATCCAGGTAAGGCTTTTGGTTTTCTACGTGTTGAGGTGTTAGCTTACTCAATTCACTGACTTTTTCAACTGTGGTTTTTGTGTTTTAAATGCACCACAGGTTTGGAGTATTTGATGTATGCGGGAATCGACGACTCATTAGTTATTAGTTGGACTAAACAAATTTAGACTTTCAGTTGTTAGACCATCAATAATACTTGGACTATTTCATATTTCTGATTGTTGTAATTTAATTAATGTATTTTAATAGACTATTTTAGACCATTAGACATTTGTAGTTCGGTTTCTGAAATCTCCTTGCATTCGGGTCTTTGACTCGAGTGCAGAGTGACACCTCTGAATTTTCTTATTTGTATTTTGGTTCGAAATAAAATGTTTTTAAAAAGGAAAGGAAATTTGGGGGTGTTACATCTGCTATCCGTCCGGGATTTCAGCAGGCAAGGAGGTGAATATTGGGCTGGTCGGCACTGATGGCAGGCCTCTTCGGATATGCTATTATATTCGTGGGATGGTGGGCGTGACATGTATGTCGATTTGACTGGTTCATCGCCCTTAACTTAGTCTGGCTTGGTCGATTTTGAGCTGGGCGAGGTTGTGTGTGCTGCGGCTCATCGTAAGCGTACTAAGTATGATGCTCTATGCGCTTCTTTGGGTTATGCCTTCCTCCCTTTCTCCTTCTCCTCATTGGGAGGATTGGAGTTAGGTGTCGTTGCTCTGCTTTAACGCATTCAGCGGTACTACAGGACGCATGACATTGGTGCGCAGGCTGTGGCGCATATTTTCACTCGTATTGGTTTTTCTATAGCCAAGGGTGTGGGGGCCCGGATTGTTTCGCGACTCCCAACTAACTTCTTGTAATTTATTATTTATAATTAATATATCAAGAATTTTGTCTATATATTGAAATATATGATGTGATATAACAAGTGATGGGATAGTTCAATGAATATGAAATTGAATAACGAGTGACGGGATAATGGAGAGGAAATAAAGATATGATGATTAGTATACTTTGTAAATAAACAATTATATGATATGACGGTTGACAAAAGTCGAAAGAAAAAAAATAATATCATTCCTAATAACATTATAACAAAAATAAACCTAGATTTTTATAAAACGAGTATATAAACTAATGTATATAAATAGGTAGGACAGGCGCGGCCCGGGCCTGCAAACTAGTAAAACAATAAAAGGAAACAAAGTTAGAAGATACAGACCAAGCGGAAAACGAAACATATACTATAGGCTAGTGAGGAAGACGAACTAAATTACTGTTACAGAAAGCTATTTCGCGGTCAACAAGGCGATGGTGGTGAGTGTACACGGAAGACCCATTGAAATATTTATGCTGAAACACAATCTCGTCTCGATGATTCCAAATTGGTCCAAGCAATGAGAAGAACATGTCAAGGGTTGTGTGGGATCTTCTTTTGGTCCGAGCAGAACATGTGAGGGTCTTGGAAAGCCAGTTTTGGAAATTCAAGTGAGGCTCGAACTGATATTTGAAGCATCCCAAGGTATGCCACGGAGGATAGATGAGGGGGCGTTCACAAAAAATACGTGTAGGGTTTTAGATGGTAAAAGTGCGGAATTTGGAAAACAGTTTTTTCGTGCATCTAACCCAAGATCGCATACATAAATTATTGGGACCGATACAATTTATAATACCTCTTGATGCGTGTAACAAGTGCTCAAATTATAGGAGGAAGGGGATCCTAAACGCCATCCCTCTACTCAGTCTGCACGTGAGCACCAAACCAGATTCCCCAAGCTTTTTTTGTTAGAACTCCAGGAGACAGTCTCACGTTTTGCTCATGAGTAGGGTTGTGTTTGTACGTGTGATTAGGTTAATTGATTAGAGTCAATACTCTGTTAGTTGTATTACGTGATACTCATATAGTACATATATACTCTGAGTATATTTGATACAGTAAATAACCTATTCACTCAGTAAAACCCTATGCCCATTAATAACTGATAACCCATCAGATATTAATGACTTAGACCTGGTTCGAGACTCTAGGCGTGTGACCCTGTAGGACTCGGTAATAGTTAGTAGTCGGCTTATACATTAAGCCAACAGACCGTAGTTGGTTTCTAGCAAAACACTACGACCACCTAATATTACCGAATATAATCCTCGTTATTATTGGAATGACACTTGATCGAAGGACACGATCCTTCAACACGGACTAGCGATCCTTTGTGGGAATGAAAAAGAGGACATAGTGGAGATAGGTAACCCTTTCTGATGTAATCGAGTCCAAATTGGGCGGATGTTGTGAAGCAGCTTCCAAATGAAAATCTTCATTCTGGGAAGGATGTGCAAATTTTACAAGAAATGCCAAAGGTGCTATGGCTGAAGGATTTAGCGGAGGAAGAAGGTTTGTATATGCTGATTTGATGTTGTACGAACAAGTTTTTTTATACTTCCAGTATACGAAGTCGTCTATTGAAGAGTTAGGCGGACAAGAGTCGCAATCAAGGATACACAGGAAGTAGTAAAATACTAAAATACTGCTCTAGCTAGCAAAATTCCAAATAAATCCACTTTAGGTGGGAGTAGGAGAAATGAGGGACGATATTAAGGGTGGTTGGGATGGGATCGGGGGGCAAGCAGTTCGGGACATGCCCGTAAATCCAGGGTTAATGAAGATATTGACCAGAGAGCCATTACAAAGAGTCCAAGCAATGTCGTGGCCAAGTGTGAAGGTGGATTTTTTTATACCTTGTCATGCCCAAGATAGTCGGGAAGGAAAACTACGATGGTTGTCGAAGTGGTAGAGGACTTGGGAATATTTAGCTTTGAAAACCCGGGAGAGTAAGAGTTGTGGATGGAGGTGCGTACGCCAAATTTTTTTTGGAGAGAAGAGGACTGGTTTAGAGTCGTGATGTTGAGAAGAGCGAGACCATCGTGCTGTTTGGGCGATTAAAGGATATTACAAGGAAGCCAATGAATGGCATGAGAAGAATTGCTATTTTTCCAGAAGAAACTGAGAATAAGCGCCTCTAGCTTGTGACAGATTTTTCACAGTAACTCGAAGATGGAGAGAGTACGGTGAAGGGAAGCAACAAGCACATCATTTATGAGGATAATTTTTGTGGAGGGGGAAAAGTGCATTTGATTCAAGACTAGAATTTTGCTAAGGATTTTCCCAAGAAGGTGTTGGGAGAAGGGTGATTTTTCACGAGGTAGGTCAATGGGAATACCTAAGTAAGTACCAAAATTTGGCCAGGGAGAGATTTGGAAAATATCGCATAAGTATTGTTTGTAGTGGGAAAGGTGTTGGGGCTACTTGTGTAAATTGTTTTGGTTATGTTTTGACGTTTTTGCAACTTTAATCGGTAAAGGAGATCAATGTAACATGAATTGAAGGAAAAAAAAACAACACAGCATAACAAACGATGTTAGTAGTCATGCTTATTGAGAAAATACCGATTTGGGAACAATCGAAATCAACGCTATAACTCACGAAAGAACCAATAATACCTCACAAAGGATTCCATGGGGACCGTCCAATAAAGCCAAGTAATCCTCGCAATGGCTTGTTTATTTAAATCTTACGACTTGTTTGGTAGAGAGGAATTAGACATACAATAATGAAAAGGAAGGGAATAAAGAGAAAAAAGGGAACTATCGTTTCCCTTATTTGTTTAGATATTAGAAATCTGTAGGAACTCGAATGAAAGTGAGTAATTTTATTTTGTAAATTGTATATTCCATCTAATTTCCCATGAGAGAAATGAAATGACAATTGTAAAGGAAATTTATTTCCCTTTCTTTCCACGTGTCATGCATTTTTAGTAACCAAATATTTGAGAACGATTTAATGAAATAGTGCTCGAAAAAAAATGTTAAACAAAATGGGTGAAAGAAAAACTTGTTTAATAATATGGGGTACACGTCACCCATATATAAATTTGGCGGTTTTATGACTTCAAAAATAAATTAATTTGTGAATAGTAAAACCACCAAAGTCCTTGGTGGTTTTAATGTTCCCAAATTTTGTAATTTTTTTTTTACTGTTCTTTTACTGTTCACAAGTGTTAGAACCGCCATGGTCCTTGGCGGTATTATTCATGGGTTACGTGCACCCTATTTTGTTGAACATGTTTTTTCCAGACCCATTTTGTTTAACATTTGTTTTTTTAGTATTATTTCAAAAAATTGTTCAACATTTGAAAGTTATACAGTAACACTACACGATTATGAAAAGTGGTCTATAAAATTGGTTTGTCCCACTTTTGAAAGCTAAGGCTCATATGACCAATTTATAATAAATTCCACCAACAAGGCCTTCACTTTCTAGAGCCCACGAGAGGATATTCGCTCCTAAGAGGCGACTTCTCATCTTATTGGGTTGTGTTGCGACGTGTGGTGGATCGAGCTATTACTGTAACACCCCCAAGTTTCGACTAATTTTATACTCAACTAATTATACAAAATGTGCCAAATTTCGGGAATATTACAAGTCAATATACAAACCGGAGATAAAGCTTTACAAAACTCTAATAAAATAGAATTACAAATTTGGAAGCGATTAAAACTAAACTTGACTTTTCAGCTGTATTCCTGACTCAACCTGCAAGCAATACTCAAAACAATGGACCTACCCCTATGACAAGGTAGCCCGAAGGAAAAACATGAGCATTTCGCTGAGCAACACCACCTATAGAATAGTATAAACGGAATTATAATAAGAGCCATGGTTTTATAATATGTGGATAAGACGGGGGTCACAAAACAAAAGACATAGATAGTGTGAAACACTCGCTGATGTGGCGTAAATGTGGTGTGTTAATTCGGTTGATTTAGGCGCCTGAGTGTCTACTTGGGCATGGTTTTATCGTGATTCGTAGACCACACCACTCGAAGTATTTTTGGAGATTATTCGTTGGTTTTACGAGTTTTTGGTGGCCTTAGACCCTTTTAGTGAGTCTCGGACAACACTAGGGGATCAAGCTACAAGTTGGAGCAAGATTTGAGGAGAAGATTGCTTGACCACACTCCGAGAACCACACACCATCACCTCCAACTTTATTGGATTATAACTCTCTAACCAAAAGATATCTTTATCTTTATCTTTAAATACAAAATAAAGGATTGTTATGCCGCCATTGACTACCAAGTCAACGGCAAGGCTAATTTAAAACAAACTTGATAAACAAGAACAACAAATGACAGCGGAAGACTTCTAGCTGAATCTACAAATCGGAAATTAAACCAAAAGATAAACTACAAATCGTCCCCAATGCAAATATATGACGACTCATCAAAGTGTCGAACATGTAATGACGCTTCAACCATACAATGGATCTCAATCTGCAAACCTGTCAACTGCGCCACCAAAAGGATGACACAGGCCCCAGAATAGGGTAGGGACACAACCCAAAACAAAGAACGTCAGCACTGGCTGAGAAAGAAAAGAGAGAGCAACAAAAGAAGGTAAGATACGCGCCTTAAAATGGTGCGTAGCTACAAATAACTGAGCAAACTACGCCAAGCGACGAAGACAACGAAACACTGGACACGACTCGTGCTTAGTTCAGAAACTCACAGAAGGCAACAGTGGACACAACTCGTGTGTCGGATTACACGAGTCGTGCAAAGGTCAGCCCGGGGCTGCCTAAAACGTAATTCAATTAGTCTTTCTTACAATTCTTTTGTCGTTATTCGAGGGCCTCCGTGAGGTCCCTAAAGACAAGCCAAGGGTCCTACCCCAAGACTACCACATCTAGAGTTACATAGTAACGCAACCTAATGACTCGAGTGTGCACACCCCTCACTAGAGGGCTGGTAGGACGAAACCACCCCTAGGAGGAAGTCTATTAGGGGGTTCGGTAGCTGATCTCCGACCCACAATACAACCTTGATCAGAGGTTCAAACAAAAGCCACATCCTCGTGATGTGGTGATGGCTCCTATGTCTGTCCCTCTAGATGGGTTTCATTTATCATTTCGTTCTTTCGATATACTTTCGGTTTGTCATTTAAGTACATTATTTGTGCTTGCGCTTTTCGATTTATAAACGGCCGTAGCCGGAACAACGATATAGAATCAACAACAAGGGGGTGGCATGGCCACATAAGATAGTATACATATGTACAAGTATATATCTCAATAATTATGTGCGAAAAACAATGCTTAGCTAGGCAAAAAGAGATAAACGAATGCCAAGGATCATGAGTTTGAACAATAAAAACATGCTCAACTTTAGAGAGTCAACGTTCTTACCTTTCAACACTATCAGACAAGATTACGAACTACACCCCCTTGAATCCACAACTTAGGTACCCAATCAATCACAAACTCAAACGATAATCTCCTAATTCACAAGGTGTATCCATAAGTCATAATTTTCACAATTAACACTAATCTATAATGAGTCCAAAAGGAGACAGTAGTAAATAAACATGAATAACGTCTACCTCCGGAATCGGATGACCACCAAATTCGAGTATGTCATAAAAGGTTATGTCAGGAACGTCCCCTCCAAATTTCGTCCACAAACTCCAAGCGGATCAACGGGAATCAATCTCACACTGAACCATAAACATGAATTAGGGTTTTCCCACAAATTCGCATATAACTTTTGATACACAAATCTAAGTCTTACCAATTTCTGATATGTTGTCAAACCAAGAGTCAGGAACATCTCCATAAAATATCGTCCTAAAATACATTAGGAATCAACGGTAATCATCAAAATACCGAGTGACGGAACAGTTCTCGGGTGGATAGACACAGCTCCACTAAAATACCTACACAGAGAGAATCCGGTGGAATCTTGGCACGATATATATGTTCCTGGATTTTTTTCGAAAGTACGGTTCCAACGCCACCAACCACGTACTAATTAGAGATCGTATGTGAGAGTTGTGTGTATTTGAAGTTGACACAGTTGTGCTGAAATCTTATGCGGGTGGAGGCTAAGAGAATGAGAGAGATGGAGAGGGGGGGGGGGGGGGGCGAATGACTGTCAAGGGGAGCTAGGGTTTTCTTTATTTTTTTCATAAATGGGTATTAGGGTAGACTCGGGTTTGGACCTAGCTAATTTGATGGGTTGCGTGATCCACAAACCCGATCCAAATCCGAATGGCTAACGAATCCTCTTGTGTAATTCTATAATCAGAAATCCCATAATAACTCAATCGAATTCCAATTAAACCTTAATAAAACCCTCAATTACATTATAAAACGTAACACCCTTAATTATTTAACTTTCCAAAAATACGGGGTGTTACAGACTTCCCTCCTTAAAACAAATCTTCGTCCCGAAGATTTAAGTCCCTCCTTAAAGAGTTTCCGCACAACGTTCTACATTAGGCAACTAACATCCACATCTTCCAACACAGGTGAAAAGTAACGCAAGAAAAGAAATGAGAAGTAATGGTTCAAAGATATTGCAATAAGGGAAGGAGAAAGTGCACCATCAATGCACTTCCTCACAAGAGAGTCGTGTTTAGCTAGAAATGCACCATCAATGCATTTCAGGAAGGAATATCGCGCAATTAAATTAAATTTAAATATTGACACGAAGTGATGCCGAATAATATTACATGTGCAATGTTAATGCACAAACAAAATTACGTGTACAACTGCAATGCACCAAATAAGTACGTGTGCACCATAAGTGCACCAATTAGGTAAACATGCTTTATCATATAATCACAAAAGGAACATAAGTCTTATAACTTAGGGCATAGGAGGAACGCACAGGGGTTCTCATCCCTCTTAAAGAAAAGGTTCGTCCTCGAACCAAAATATGTAATTCAGACGTGGGATAACTTTCTGATCGTCAATGCCACTTTTCACTTGTATTTTCGCACCTTGGTAATGCATCTCAAGGTTTTGGCGCAGTATTCCATATTGTCTCTCTCGCCCTCAAATCAACCATAGGCGATTCTAACTCGTAACCATTAATCATCCTTTAAACACTTTCATTACAACCAAAGAGTTTTAGTGTGATCTTCTGTACTCCAAACCTTTTCATTTACATTTCACATGTCAACCCTTGTTGGAGCGTTCTCATTTCCTAAGGCACCGTATTCCTCAATATACCAATAGGTGTCGAGATCACTCTATGATTTGTATTTGGATTCTCAACTCATGATAATTGAACTTGCGTACCCTTACTATTCAATGCATCTGTGCAGCTATCCAATTTTTTTTTTTATATCATATTTTGCTTCAATGAATTCGCATACTTCAACAGAATGACTTGACTTTGTCGATCTATATCTCAAACATTCAATTCATGATCCTTGGTAGCGTCATTGCGAGTATACATTAGATTTTGCAAACCTTTAGCCTTCATTTTCATCTCCGTAGTAATTGATTATTAATAACAATGCACCACAATCACACCTTGACATCACGTATATACCGTCTCTTCTCAACAGGTAGAACCTCTTCTTACATCACACATAAGGCATTGTAGAGTTCTATCCTCCATTTGATGAACTAAGCTAGAAGTCCATACATCAAGCAATTAACCTTCCATGTTAGCAACTAGCGTTGTCCGACGCTACGACTTTCAGTCAAACTCCTTATATGAACATTTGACCTTGAAACTTGTCATCACATAATTATCAAGGCATTCAACTAATCCCATAGAATGTCATATTTTGAATTTCCTCGATTGAACCCGTACTAAAATTGTGGTTTTCCCCGATTGATGACCATATATATCAACAAGGATATCTCTAGTAGATCATTTTCCTCTCACTTATTAGGTCACTTGAATACGACTGTACTTATCTGATTTGTATTGCTTCGTAACTAGAATACTTCTATGCACCTGTCAATCCGTGTGAACAAAGTCTTCTTGGTGTAGCTGGCCACCAATTTTTCTAATCCTAGAAAAAACCTTAGTGTAATGTCGAAGGCACTTTAGTCGCACTCAGAACACATCAAGATGTAGTCATACTCGTTTGCCTTAGTCGCTCGGCGTAGCCGTTACTCTTTTTGATCCAAAGGACTCCATTCTTACAAACGTATACCACGAATCAATCTTGTCAAGCAACTAGCATTAACTTTACCTCATGAGTGGTTCCCTTAATTATCTTCCAGGTCATTCTTAGTATTCCTTTGTTGTCTCCTTGCCAACCTTCCTCACACATCCTTTCGAACCATGTGAAACATGTTCTAGTTTCCCACTTCCCTCATATATTACATGTTTGATCAACGACCATCATAGAGTACAGTTCTTTATTCAACAATTCCAACCAGCTTATTTAGAACCCAAAAAATTTTTATTCGTTCGTACTCGTTTTACCCAATACATTCCAATAAATATTCTTTGGCCCATTGACAGAACCATAACATCCTGCCATTAATATCCCAAGTTATTGCACTACAAGCGTCAGGGCACTCTAAGTAAATAAACAACGTTTTTATCACGAGATACGCTTATATTCAACCAACTTACTCCCACGAGTAAACATTATCAACCCAGACCAATTTTCTTAACCTTACCATGACCAAAATCACACTTTAATAAAATAGATTCAATGTCTTGCACCTACCACCACACATCCACAACTCGAGCTTAATAAGTAATTTGGACCCAAAATCATTTACAACCAAGATACACGTCTCTTAGAAATTCACCAATACAAAGTGCACAATCATCTAAAGATTACTTCGAAGACCATAAGCTTTTATCATCATTAGCACATTTCTTTCATTTCGTACATCGTACTTCAAGTGTTATCAACTGAGCACCATAAAACCAACTTATTACTATACCACCCCATTCTCTAGCTCAACTTATCCACCCAACAACTATAATATAACAAATACATACCATAAGACCATCAACGCCAAGAGCTTAATCTATAAACTCCATCGCCGAATCGTAGTGACTCATATATGTAGCATCAAATTTATACTCTTAGTAGCTAAATTTGATGAGGGTATCGTTGTCCTTTAAATGATCCTCCTTAGTCCATATATCACGAAAGACATATGCTAATGTCAAAATCATAATTCAACTCACCATCATTGTCAAATAGAGGTTCAAAACTTATTGTGCATCTCGAGTTCAACTTGTCTTCCTTACTTCATCTCACAGCATGTAAGTGACTAGTGTTCGAAATAGGAGTCCTTTACCATAAATCGAATAATATTTATATGTGTATGACCAACTTATTTTACCATAGTATGTCTAAAGCCTTATCATGAATCAACACCCCCTTTTTGTTTTATCGTGCCTTAGCATGCATCAATTTCCTTTACTTGAACATATACTCAAATAATTCATCTTAAAATCCCTCATTCGGTGATGGTAACATCTTAGTAAGTATAGTTTCCATGTCCAATAGTTTGTTCACTTATAGTATTGTAGACTTTCAACCTTAAATGTCGTTGTTATGCCACAATGGACCATTTCTTCCCTTCTTACTCCTACACCTCGGTGTTAAAAGTCCAGAAGTGATTCACATTCGATCCCCAACTAATCGAGTTATACCAAAATTTTTAGCATGTAGACGCCCAACGGTTGTGGGGGTGCTTGACAAAACAGTCTAACTCCATCATTGATGCCAAGATCATAGCCTTATATCAATCAATCGAGTCATATCCATAAATTTCAAAGTTGTTTAGCCACTAACGTTGTCAAGAAATCCTTGAATCTATTTTCCTTGAATCTTCTTCGCACTATAAACCACACTATTTTTAAGCACGTGCAAGCAAGTGTGTCTGATCTTTTGGAGTTGGGTCTTCCTCCAATAGTTCATCCTTGACTTGGGATTAATTGTAGTTCTCCATGTCTAGCAACAAATTTATCAGGGTTCATTTATGTATCCTTGCTCATTATATATTCAATAATGTCCAGCACTTTGATCACTTGACCACCAACAGAATTTCATATAATAAGGTTAAGAAATCTGTCAACTCCTCATTCCCTTGGTATTAGAATTTTCCCCGCACCATCTTCTAATGGTAGTAACACATCAAATCAGCAATATAGAATAATGGTTCATGGCACCTTGCACCCTTATAGAAAGTGATTTAAATTAACAAGGTAGCGAGTGATAAGTAACTGTAATGAACGCAAAGTTACTATTCGTCTCGTTTGAGTTTAACTTTTCGGAGACTTTTTTTTTTGTTTTTTTTTTGGGTACACGACTCGTGTGAAATAGGGCACAAGTCGTGCCCAGGTCAGTAGCTCCTTCGGCAAAAGAATAAACGGGCACGAGTCGTGCCAAGTTGGGGGCACGAGTCGTGCCAAGTTGGGGCACGAGTCGTGCTGTCCTCAGCCGAGGCTGTGGACACCAAAATCACGGGTGGTTGAAGCAAATCACAAACAATTCAGCACCACACAATTAGCATATAGTTTCATCAACAACTTTATTCCAAATATAATCGCGAGGGTATTGTCCCCTATCTAATAGTTCGCAATAACAATACTCCAACTAAAATCGTGAGTAAACAAAACACACAATCCTCAAAACCAAGGCCTCGGAACCATATATAAAAGTTAATGACGTGGATAATAAATCCAATGATTAGTTTCCTCATAATAATGCCCGGGGAATATCACTAAAAAAGGGAAGCAAAACTCAAAGTTTCAATAATCGAGATTATGATTAAGGTTATATAAGGTTTCTCTTGTTCTTAACAAGCAAATCACCCATAGAAATAAACGTTGGTCTATTCAATCAATTCCTCATACTCATTCCCACCTACAAACAGAGTAGTGTACTCGGAAACGATTCTTATCATCATTTAACCCATATAATAAAAGAACAAATGATACACGAGATTCTCTAAACTCTCGTATGCTTAACTCACTTATAGACTCACCATTACTAGTCGCTTCTTCAACTTTCACCTTTCCTTTAAGGTGATCATGGTTTCTCACCTATTAGGGGTGACATTGTTAGGTGGAGTAGCGTGGGTTATTTCTAAAGGGTTAAGCATAGCATATGTATTCTGGTTAGGATATGAGGAAGTAAATAGGTGTCTCCAAACCTTTGTTTCAACAATATATCACAACTACTAATCCAACGTGCGTGTTCCACTTTACATTTTACCTTCAAACACAAAACTTGAATAACGATAGGCATTAAATAAGCAAGTCCCTAATATCATCAAATCCATTCCTTAATATAACCTTAAGGATCATTACCATCTTACTTAACTCGTAATAACCTCAACTTCTTTCAATCTAAGTTCTAACCACCCTCAATACTTCAACATTACGTACCAAGTAATGTGACTACAATATGACGAAGCTAAACGTATGAACTTGTCCTAGAAAAATGTAATTCAAAGTATCGTTATATTCGGTCGATATCAAAGATAATCTCAAATAAAATGTAACCCAAAGTTTTTATGTAAATTTGTAGCGTAGGATAGTACTTGTTCATAGTATATAGTACATAGCTCAAGTCATAATCTCAAAAGTCAGCTCCAAAACTTCGTGGTGTAATACAAGAGACACATAGCACGTAGCACATAGCATGCGTATGAATGCACCCAACGAATCCCCCAAGTTTTAAAAATTGTTTTATCAAATTGGTTTAAAACTGTTTTGCAAACTCAACTAACTAGAGCCTAAGGCTCTGATACCAACTGTAACAACCCTAAAATTTCGCTATCTTTAAATACAAAATAAAGGATTGTTATGCCGCCATTGACTACCAAGTCAACGGCAAGGCTAATTTAAAACAAACTTGATAAACAAGAAGAACAAATGACAGCGGAAGACTTCTAGCTGAATCTACAAATCGGAAATTAAACCAAAAGATAAACTACAAATCGTCCCCAATGCAAATATATGACTACTCATCAAAGTGTCGAACATGTAATGACGCTTCAACCATACAATGCATCTCAATCTGCAAACCTGTCAACTGCGCCACCAAAAGGATGACACAGGCCCCAGAATAGGGTAGGAACACAACCCAAAACAAAGAACGTCAGTACTGGCTGAGTAAGAAAAGAGAGAGCAACAAAAGAAGGTAAGATACGCGCCTTAAAATGGTGCGTAGCTACAAATAACTGAGCAAACTACGCCAAGCGACGAAGACAACGAAACACTGGACACGACTCGTGCTTAGTTCAGAAACTCACAGAAGGCAACAGTGGACACAACTCGTGTGTCGGATTACACGAGTCGTGCAAAGGTCAGCCCGGGGCTGCCTAAAACGTAATTCAATTAGTCTTTCTTACAATTCTTTTGTCGTTATTCGAGGGCCTCCGTGAGGTCCCTAAAGACAAGTCAAGGGTCCTACCCCAAGACTACCACATCTAGAGTTACATAGTAACGCAACCTAATGACTCGAGTGTGCACACCCCTCACTAGAGGGCCGGTAGGACGAAACCACCCCTAGGAGGAAGTCTATTAGGGGGTTCGGTAACTGATCTCCGACCCACAATACAACCTTGATCAGAGGTTCAAACAAAAGCCACATCCTCGTGCTGTGGTGACGGCTCCTATGTCCGTCCCTCTAGATGGGTTTCATTTATCATTTCGTTCTTTCGATATACTTTCGGTTTGTCATTTAAGTACATTATTTGTGCTTGCGCTTTTCGATTTATAAACGGCCGTAGCCGGAACAACGATATAGAATCAACAACAAGGGGTGGCATGGCCACATAAGATAGTATACATATGTACAAGTATAAATCTCAAGAATTATGTGCGAAAAACAATGCGTAGCTAGGCAATAAGAGATGAACGAATGCCAAGGATCATGAGTTTGAACAATACAAACATGCTCAACTTTAGAGGGTCAACGTTCTTACCTTTCAACGCTATCAGACAAGATTACGAACTACACCCCCTTGAATCCACAACTTAGGTACCCAATCAATCACAAACTCAAACGATAATCTCCTAATTCACAAGGTGTATCCATAAGTCATAATTTTCACAATTAACACTAATCTATAATGAGTCCAAAAGGAGACAGTAGTAAATAAACATGAATAACATCTACCTCCGGAATCGGATGACCACCAAATTTGAGTATGTCATAAAAGGTTATGTCAGGAACGTCCCCTCCAAATGTCGTCCACAAACTCCAAGCGGATCAACGGGAATCAATCTCACACTGAACCATAAACATGAATTAGGGTTTACCCACAAATTCGCATATAACTTTTTATACACAAATCTAAGTCTTACCAATTTCTGATATGTTGTCAAAACTAGAGTCAGAAACATCTCCATAAAATATCGTCCTAAAATACATTAGGAATCAACGGTAATCATCAAAATACCAAGTGACGGAACAGTTCTCGGGTAGATAGACACAGCTCCACTAAAATACCTACACAGAGAGCATCCTGTGGAATCTTGGCATGATATATATGTTCCTGGATTCGTTTCGAAAGTACGGTTCCAACGCCACCAACCACGTACTAATTAGAGATCGTATGTGAGAGTTGTGTGTATTTGAAGTTGACACAGTTGTGCTGAAATCTTATGCGGGTGGAGGCTAAGATAATGAGAGAGATGGAGAGGGGGGGGGGGGCGAATGACTGTCAAGGGGAGCTAGGGTTTTCTTTATTTTTTTTTCATAAATGGGTATTAGGGTAGACTCGGGTTTGGACCTAGCTAATTTGATGGGTTGCGTGATCCACAAACCCGATCCAAATCCGAATGGCTAACGAATCCTCTTGTGTAATTCTATAATCAGAAATCCCATAATAACTCAATCGAATTCCAATTAAACCTTAATAAAACCCTCAATTACATTATAAAACGTAACACCCTTAATTATTTAACTTCCCAAAAATACGGGGTGTTACAATTTCGTCTTGTACTATCTTTTGGACTTATCTTGAATAAAAGGGGCATGAAACCCCTCCCTAGTAATTATCACCCTTTCATATTATTTTTCATCTAGTTTTCAATTTAGAGAGAGAAACTCCAGGAGAATTAGTAGTTTTATTATGATTTCAATTTCAAATATTATTGTAATAATTAGTATGGGAGGCTAATCCCCTTCCTAGACTCTTGGTGTAATCAATTCTTCATCCTATGTATTAGTTAGTATTTTTCTCTCTATTTTGCCTTTAATTTCATTATAATTAATTCCTTGTTCTTTAATGCATGATTTATCCTTGTTTTATCTAATTAGCTACTAGATTAGACTTGGGTATTTCATATGCTTGGTTGATAATTAGTGGTCATTGATTATTAGCCTAAAAGGAAGCAACTTTCACATGATTAGTGTCGCGGTTACGGATAATTAGTGATTTGGGAATTAATTAGGCAACTAATAGATTATATTTGATTAGTATCGCGGTTGCGGCTAATTAGATACTAATTTGGGTTGTTCTCAATCTTTTATTAGTCCTTGCTCTTCATGGGTTTGGTTGTGATTTGTTTGAGTGGTCAGTAGACAAATTAGGACTAAAAGGAGGGGAATTTGGTAGCGGTTGCTCAAATTCCCCATAAAAGAGGATTAATTGGTTAAAACCGGGATTGTTAATGAATTTGTAATATTAGAGAGAGGTAAAACTTACTACATTAGGGTGTTAGAAGAGATTATCACCGAGTGTCGCTTTAATTAACTTGATATCTCGTTTACTTCGCTTTAATCAAATTTTCAAACCAAAAATCCCCCATTTATTTGCTTTATTTCATTTCTTTTTAGTTTTTCCGCATAGAATTCGCATATTAGACTTTTCCTCTTCCTTGTGGATACGATACCCACTTACCCTTGCTAATTTTGAAACCCGAGATTTGGCCGATTATATGAGCAATGGAAGACTTTATGACATGGATCCTTGCGAGATTTGGGATTTTTGGCAATTCATGGCTTATCAATGTTCACAAGTTGCGGATTTAAAAATCCGGGAGCCATTGCAAAGTTCTTTACATGATACCCAAATTTTCAATTGGTCTCAATTTAATGATGAACCCTTTCATGAGTATTTTTTGAGATTTGAAACTTTTGTTGATTATCTTGGTTGTCATGGTCAATTTTCTTCTGATTTTGAACTATGTGAAATTGTCACAAAGGGTATGAATCATGAAACTTGGAATTTGGCACAGTATATGAGTAATGAAAGACTTTCACAAATGTCAATTGATGAGTGTTTTGATTTCTTTAAATTCATGGCCTTTCAATGTTCAGAGGTGGATGTGAATGCTCCACCACCCTCTTGTTTGATGAGCAATGATGAGTTTAAGGGGGCGGAAGAAACTATTTTTGTCAATTATGAGTCTAAACGAGTTTTTGAGCCGCACATTCCATCTTTTAAGAGTGAGCATGATGATATTCAGTTGAGGGATGAACTTGTCTTTTGTAATGATGATAATGATTGTGTGGATTCTAATGAGCTCTCTTCTTCTTTGATTATGCCTATATTGTCCATTGATCTTAAGATTGTCCCTATGGAGGTTCAGGGTGGTCTCACCTTAACTCATACCTTAATTGATGATGATAACCTTAATATTTCGTTGGACGAGAGATTAGAAGAGTTGAGAGGACTTGTACTTCCAAAGGAGAATAAGAGTAGAGAGACAACGGATGAGTGTTTTGAGACTTTCCTCCCTAAGGAAGAGTCTCTTATAACCCCTTTGACTAAATCCGTGTCCTTGATCCCTAAGCCCCCTTGGTTTAATTGTCATCATTCCTCTCTTTTCCTTGGTCTAAACTTGTCAAATCCAAAGTATGAAGATGATGACATAGGAGACAATTTTGAGCAAAGAGGTCCGAAAACTCCTTATTTTCATGATTTTGTCTCTATTGCTTATGCATTACTGTTTACTAACGTTTTCTATTGTCATGCATATGAGACTTGTTCGAGCATGTTCGACAAGCTTTTAAGAGCCTTGAATTGTTCCGCTCTTAGTTTTTGGTGTGAGGATATGCCTAAAAAAAAAAAGGAGTCTTTCACACATGTCTGGTCATCTAGGGTGATTCCTTAGCATGCGTCGAGCCAACGACGTTAAACAAAGGCGCTCCTTGGGAGGCAACCCAAGCTTGTTATTTTGTGTTGTTTTGTTTGTTTTGGTGTATTTTTAGCTCGTGACACTTGCCATACAACAGAGAAGCCAGGTATGATATCACTATCCCTTACACCTTCTCCTCATCTCAATTCTAACCGAGTCACTCCATCACCCTGTTTTGTCCCATGTTTTATACCATCTCTCTTCATATTGACCCCTCCCGTTTGTTCCACATGCTTGTTTGTCCCATACCATCTACATTTGGCCCCAAACTCACAAATTTATCACAAAATGGCCTATTTTGTTTTGGTTTTTGGACAACTATTGTAGTGGGGTCATTATGCTCCGACAAACACAAGAGGGAGATGGGAGTTTTGTAAGGTGATAGGAGTCGACTTATTTTGAGGAAGCCGGGGTTCTGAGGTTAGAGAGTGGCTCTTTTACCGGTCTTTTGACCATGAGTCACTTGCTTTGACGATAATGGAGGGAAATGGAGCTCACACGAGGTATGTTTCTTTTTCTTTAACTTTCCTCTCTCTCACAATTCTAACCACTACTCCCCACCCGTTTCACTAGCTTATTTCTATACCATCTCTCTTTGTGCCCCGCCACGTTTGCTCCCCCACTATTTTGATTGTTTTGACCACCCCATCCCGCCCTTTAACCACTAAAATAGCTTTCTTATTGATTCATCTTGGTTGGGTGTTTTGAATTGTGGCAGTTGTTGGAGGATATGTTGTGCATATTGTTAATGAGGGAGATGATGTTGTGAGACGAGGGTGGATACAATTCCAAGAGGGAGAATAGGGGAGCGAGGTAGAGTGGGTGTCTCTTGACTAGAGAGCCCGTTAAGTGCTTTTTTTGATAAAATGAGATGGGTTGTTCCATGGTTATTCTTGTATGGGATAGTCGATGGTGTTGTTACTCCCCCTGCCTACTTTGTCATTTCCCGGTCTTTTGGATGGGTGTTGGTTTGTCATTGGGGGCAATGACGAGAATTAAGCATGGGGGAGGTTCTTGGCATTGTATTTCGATTGTTGTTGGCATTTGTCAATTAGTTTGTAATATAATTGAATTTTTGTAAAAAAAACAAAAAAAAAAAAAAAATTAATCCATGGCGGGCGACATAAGATGAGGAGTTCGGGGCGTAACGTCTTAGGATCACTACGGGAGTTATAAGGAGGTTCGGTGATAGGAATTGGTGGTCCTAGGTTAGAAATCCTCTTGCATTGTGATGATAGGGGCGCCGGTGGATTGATGAGAGGTGAGTCGTGTTCGATAGCTTCATTTCGAGCATGGCTTTGAGGGAGTCGTTGAGCCAAGTGGAGGGAAACGTAATTTATTCGTTCCCCTAACTTAAAGTGTGTGACAAAGGAGGATAAGATGGTTAGAGTTGGGGTGTCGAGCATTTCATCCACTCCATCTCTAGCTAGCACCGTTTGAGTGTTTTGTTGGCTTGCGATTCTTTGTTTTGGAGGAGTTTGAAGGTTGTGACTCACCCCGTGCCATAAGAGAGACCTAGGTGTTAAGCGTGGAGAATTAGATAACTCGAGGACGAGTAATGGTTTAAGCATGGGGGAGTTTGATGTGGCGTAAATGTGGTGTGTTAGTTCGGTTGATTTAGGCGCCTTAGTGTCTATTTAAGCATGGTTTTATCGTGATTCGTAGACCACACCACTCAAAGTATTTTTCGAGATTATTTGGTGAGACTAAAGTCGCGATTATCTACCAAAAATAATCCTAAATCCTAACAACAGTAGTAGGGAAGTAGGGATCGTATCCACAGGGAAATGGGTTGTCCAATGTAATGAATTAAAGTGCTAAAGTAACAAATAATGGGGGATTGAGAGTTGTGTTTATCAAACTAACTAGAGTGAACAAAAGCAATTCGTGAAATGTATTCAATAGTAAAACAGATCTTGATCAATTAATTCCCACAACGGACTAACTAATCGATCCTAGTTATAACTATTCCTCTATCAATCTCAATTACTCTATCGTGGAAACAGAATTCTCAAATCTCTCCTTAATAGTAGCTAAAAGGCGTGATCGGCACTACCCAATAACCCTAACTATCAAATAACCTAAGCGCACGATTAGATTCAATTTGATAATAGCAATACGGTTTAGAGAAATATCGATAAAGACATGCAATACTAACGCACGTTTCGTATTTAACATGTGCGTCAAATCTTTGCCCTAATTCACTAATTATAATTACATACAAATCAATGAGTTCGGGTTGCTACAATGTAAAGATCAATCAAACAATGGATTCCTTTGACTAATCTAAACTAGCAATCAATCAATCCTAAGGAATTAACTAGTTGTACACCTAGCAATCACAAGAGATAATTGAATGAATTGAATACCAAAGATGAGACAATAATGGATAACGAATAATAGGAATAGATCAAACTCAAGATATTGTCGATGCGATGCTTCGATTAATAGATCAAGAAATAATAAAATTAGCTCCTCATACAATCCATAAAACCCTTGTGTTCTTCTAAAAAAGTCTGAAAAAAAATAATACCTAGGGTCGGGGGTTCTTATTTATATAGTCTAGGAAAGAAAACGTAAAATAGAAATATACGGAAAATAGGAAAATCCGTCTTTGCGGTCCGCCATGAGCCAGCCGCGGACCGCCAAAAGTTACTGACGCTAATCGCCAGACTGTGAGCCGCGGTCCGCCATGTAATGGCCGCGGGCTGCGAAATGTTCCTGCCTTGATTTTTCAAAAGGCTGCAGAATCTTCGTTACTTGTCCGGTGAAGGCGTGTAACCACTTCCTGGAAGGCTAAGAACATGAAGAATCATCTGCAAGTGGTTTCACTGCAAAATTCCAAACAGTTTGATAGATATGAAGCTCCAAAGTTGATCTTCTGCAAATCAGCTCCAAATCTCTTGCAAATGAATGTCCGCTTCCAAAAGATTGCCAAAATAGGCAAAAACACATAGAAATGTTGTCCATGATACCCTAACGCAAATTAGAGGTATATTACATCATTTTGACCGTAAAAGCAATATAAAAACCATCAAATCGACACGTACAAAATGGGCAGATCAAACTCCCCCATGCTTAGACCTTTGCTCGTCCTCGAGCAAACAACTCTCCCAAAGATTTCTCCAAGGTCTATTGACAGTTAGCACGGGTGAAGTTTATCTAAAACCTATCTCCTATACTCCAACATAGGATGGTGAGTTTTCATCTTGTTAGTAAGATCCGCCACAGATGTAATCTCACGCAACGGACCAAACCATCTTATATCATCATGCCGCAACGTAACAAAAAAGCAAGGGAGGCTAAAATGTCCTAAATCACTCCCAAGCTAGCTCACCTCCAACTCCCTCATTAGCCACACCTACCTCGGATCAAACACCAACGCCACTTATATCATCAAATAACGTTCCGAGGATTTTCTAGCCTTGAAGTTCCAACCAACCTCCTTATACCATCCAAGAGAGACCTACCCAGACACGACCTTCAAACACCCTTCTTATACACCAGTAAGTAACACACTCCGCTCATTTTGCCTAGGCGCCCAATGGGTTTTCACCTAGCCTCTCGTTAACTTTTCCACCTCACCGCCTTACTTTTTTCTCTCGTGTCTTTTCCTTACTTTCTTTTTCGCTCCTCTCTCTTTTCTGGCTTTCTTCTCTCTGTTTTTTTTTTTCATTTTTCGCTTTTTTTTTTCTCTTTTTTTTTTGTTTTTTTTTTTCGAATTACAGTACATAAATAAACACATTACAAATTTACAATGAGAATCCACTCCCCCATGCTTGAACTAGACATTGTCCTCAATGTGATGCACACCAACAATATAAGTAGGACAACAATTAAATAGGGGAGAGACGAACTCACAAAATTGCACCGGTAGACGCATCAGGGTCTCATATCCCGAAGGATGCACTCCTCATGTGTAGCACCAAAGTTCATATCCAAAAGCAAGATCTCAATTTCTCCTCCTCATTCTCCTCAAGGCAGTGGCTCATCGAACAAAGAAACAAGGTGTAGAGCCACTCTCAACTCACACATATCCCAAACACCCTCAAGGAAAAGTCGTCACCAATCTACCACAATTTCCTCACAAAACTTCAATCTCCCTCAAAGAATAATGCACATAAAATGAAATAGCTCCTTACCACCATCAAATAAAACAACCACTCACCCTCCAAATACACCAAGAGAATCAACAAGGCTATAAAATGGGTGTAAAGGACACATTTTGGGGTGGGATACAACAAACAAAAGTAGTGAATGGTGGCGAGGAAATAAAGAGAGATGGTCTCGGAAACATGGTGAAGAAAAATTGGGTTGGAAAGAATGGTGAGAATGATAAGAAGGGAGAGAGAAAAGGGAAGAGAAAAACAAACCTTCTTGCGTACTAGCACCGGCATCAAGTTTTTTTTTTTTTACCTACACAAGAAACACACAAATAAAAAGATAAAAGAAAATAAAAATAAAACAAGTAAAATGCTCGGGTTGCCTCCCGAGAAGCGCACTTATTTAACGTCGTTGGCTCGACGCATCGCATGGGAATTCCATCAATCAAGCCCAACTATGAAGTCCTTGAAGCCAGTCGGAGAGTCTGCCTTCTTCACCCTCCATCTTAAGATGTTCTTACCTTTGGACTTAGCAACACTCTTCAAGTTATTCCAGCATGTCGCACTATGAATCGCCTTTTTACGCCCTGAATCCTGCAAAACAAATGGCAAAGACTTCCCAAACGACATGGTCGAAGGGGTTAATTTACAGCTCAAATCATGCACATTATCATTCAAATTACGACCCTTATGACCGCTATCAAGAGCCACTTTTAAACTAGTCTTATCAACTGGAGTAGAGGGTTCATTCACTAAAGATTTAGACACATCAATAGCACAAATAGAGTTATCAACAAGATCCTGCTTAAAGCTATAAATATCAAAATCCACAACTTCTCCATCAAACTCCATTGTAAGTGATCCAGAATGCACATCAATTTTGGTCTTAGCAGTCTTTAGAAAGGTTCTCCCTAACAGAATAGGGGGTGCAGATCTATCACAATCCATCTCAAGAACATAGAAATCAGCGGGAAATACCAATTTTTCTACTCTCACAAGAACATCCCGAATCACTCCCTTAGGAGATACAAGAGACCTATCAGCTAACTGAATCACAACATTAGTCTCATGCAAAGGACCACATTTCAAATTCTTACAAACAGATAAAGGAATCACATTGACGGATGCACCTAAATCTAACATGGCCTCACGAAACTTAGTATCTCCTATAGTGCAAGTTATAGTGAACATGCCAGGATCGCTACATTTGGGAGGTAACTTCTTTTGAACTATAGCCGACACATGTTCACTAACTTTCACCTTAACTTTCTTCTTTGCTTTGGACTCTTGATTCTTCTTTAGAGTACATATCTCTCTCAATAATTTAGCACTACGAGGAATAACATGAAGCAGATTAAGGAGAGGAATGTTTACCACACACTTACTAAAAGTTTAGTAGATGTCCTTGTCCTTGTCAAATTTACGAGTCTCCTTCAATGCTTCGGGAAATGGTGGAACCGGCTCATAAACTGGAAATTCAGGTGGAACATAGGGAGCATCAAAAGCTATCTCCCCCTCCTTCAAAATGGTCGTCTCCGTTGCGGCTGAAGAAGAAAAACCGATTGCCGGGTCAGCCGTTGACCGCGGTACGCCATGGTCAGGCCGCGGACCGCAGTCGTCTCCTCCCGGTCCGCCTTCTTCAACTCGCGGACCGCGAGATTTCTCTGGATTCTCTTCCTCGATTTCCGTGGCGCCCCGCTGAATATCTTGGCGGGGTGTCAAAACTCTATGTTCCTCCTCTTTGTCTTTAACAACTGTAGGCCTAACAACTTTATGGTTATGCAACTCTTTTCCACTTCTCAAAGTCATCATCGCACTCACATTCTGTTTAGGATTATGCTCTACTTGAGATGGGCGCTTCCCCCAATTTTGTGACTCCAATTTGGTAATAGCACTCGATACTTGACTCATTTGAGTCTCCAAGTTTTGAATGCTAGATTGCATGGTGGCTTGCATGGTCATCATATTTTGAGTAAGGGCCTTAATCATGTCCTCGGCCGACATAGATGATGGATTTGAAGCTTGCCCTTGCGATTGATTGGGGAAAGATTGTTGGTAGTTCGGATTACCTTGATAGAACTGTCGATCCCTCCATCCTTGATTAGACGGATTGGAGTATGATTCATACCTCCGTTGTGGTGGTCCAGGGAACCCGACTGCATTAACCTCCTCAATGTTGTTCTCAAACAAAGTAGGGCAAGAATCAGTGGGATGTCCACCCACATTGCATATTCCACACACCCTCACAACTTGAGGTTGTTGTTGAGCCATGAAAGTCCTCATAAGATTGGTCAACTCAGCAATAGAACCATCGTTGGATGAGGTAGCTGCATATAACTTCTTACGTGCATTTGTCCTGTAGCTTTGTGAATTCTCAGCCAAACTTGCAAGCAACGCTCTAGCTTGAGCCGCAGTCTTATTCATCAAGTCACCACCACTAGTAGCTGTCACATAACGCTTATCCTCTTCTCGCAACCCATTGTAAAAATAGAGGATGAGATCTTTCTCCTCATATCCATGGTACGGGCAGCTTGCACACAATTGCTTAAAACGTTCCCAATAGGCATGTAGGTTCTCCTCATCAGTTTGCTCCACATTACTAATAGCCTTCTTGAGATTGGAAGATCGTGTGGCGGGAAAATACTTCTCTAGGAAGAACTGTTTCATCTTAGACCATTCAGTGACACTTCCCTCAGGCAACGTGTACAACCAATTTTTGGCCTTATCCTTAAGGGTGAAAGGAAAGACTCTCAGCAGCAGATTTTCCAACTTCACACCTTTTGGTTTCATCCCGGTGCAGATGTAGTAGAACTCAGTGAGATGACGGTTCGGGTCCTCTCCGTCCATACCATGAAATGAAGGAATATGGTGTAGCAATGCTCCCTTGATCTCCAGACTCTCCTCCTCCTGATCAGCCTCAGGAGTGGAAAATTTAATGCACAACAGTTGAGTCGTAAGATCAGGAGCTGTGAGCTCCCGCAATGTCTGAGTAGCCATCGGAACTGCAAATTCGAATTTGTCCAAATTTGTATCAAATGGCAGCTCTAGAAATGTATCACGAATCTCCTTCCGCAAACGCCCCAAAGTTCTATCAATTTCTGAATCAAAAGGGACAAGAGATTGATTAGTAGCACGGGTGGTGACCATAAGCAGCGGCCACCACAAGAGATATGACTCCTAGAAGTAAATCCAAGAATCAAAACAAGCACAACAAAATTCACAACAAAAACAATACCCAAGTCCCCGGCAACGGCGCCAAAATTTGGTGAGACTAAAGTCGCGATTATCTACCAAAAATAATCGTAAATCCTAACAACAGTAGTAGGGAAGTAGGGATCGTATCCACAGGGAAATGGGTTGTCCAATGTAATGAATTAAAGTGCTAAAGTAACAAATAATGGGGGATTGAGAGTTGTATTTATCAAACTAACTAGAGTGAACAAAAGCAATTCGTGAAATGTATTTAATAGTAAAACGGATCTTGATCAATTAATTCCCACAACGCACTAACTAATCGGTCCTAGTTATCACTATTCCTCTATCAATCTCAATTACTCTATTGTGGAAACAGAATTCCCAAATCTCTCCTTAATAGTAGCTAAAAGGCGTGATCGGCACTACCCAATAACCCTAACTATCAAATAACCTAAGCGCACGATTAGATTCAATTTGATAATACCAATACGGTTTAGAGAAATATCGATAAAGACATGCAATACTAACGCACGTTTCGTATTTAACATGTGAGTCAAATCTTTGCCCTAATTCACTAATTATAATTACATACAAATCAATGAATTCGGGTTGCTACAATGTAAAGATCAATCAAACAATGAATTCCTTTGACTAATCTAAACTAGCAATCAATCAATCCTAAGGAATTAACTAGTTGTACACCTAGCAATCACAAGAGATAATTGAATGAATTGAATACCAAAGATGAGACAATAATTGATAACGAATAATAGGAATAGATCAAACTCACGATATTGTCGATGCGATGCTTCGATTAATAGATCAAGAAATAATAAAATTAGCTCCTCATACAATCCATAAAACCCTTGTGTTCTTCTAAAAAAGTCTGAAAAAAAATAATACCTAGGGTCGGGGGTTCTTATTTATATAGTCTAGGAAAGAAAACATAAAATAGAAATATACGGAAAATAGGAAAATCCATCTTCGCGGTCCGCCATGAGCCAGCCGCGGACCGCCAAAAGTTACTGACGCTAATCGCCAGACTGTGAGCCGCGGTCCGCCATGTAATGGCCGCGGGCCGCGAAATGTTCCTGCCTCAATTTTTCAAAAGGCTGTAGAATCTTCGTTACTTGTCCAGTGAAGGCGTGTAACCACTTCCTGGAAAGCTAAGAACATGAAGAATCATCTCCAAGTGGTTTCACTGCAAAATTCCAAACAGTTTGAGAGATATGAAGCTCCAAAGTTGATCTTCTGCAAATCAGCTCCAAACCTCTTGCAAATGAATGTCCGCTTCCAAAAGATTGCCAAAATAGCCAAAAACACATAGAAATGTTGTCCATGATACCCTAACGCAAATTAGAGGTATATTACATCATTTTGACCGTAAAAGCAATATAAAAACCATCAAATCGACACGTAAAAAATGGGCAGATCATTATTCGTTGGTTTTACGAGTTTTTGGTGGCCTTAGACCCTTTTAATGAGTCTCGGACAGCACTAGGGGACCAAGCTACAAGTTGGAGCAAGCTTCGAGGAGAAGATCGCTTGACCACACTCCGAGAACCACACACCATCACCTCCAAATTCGTTGGATCATAACTCTCTAACCAAAAGATATTTTGTAGAAATTCTAACTGGAGAGGAAAGTTTATTGTCTTAGCTTTCCAACGATATATTATGAGCTCAAAAGAAAGTTCGAAGGTGAGAGTTAAGCCCGTTCGAAGATCGCCTTGCGCACAGTCCCTCGACTCGAGGATCAGTTACCTCGACTCGAGGGCAGTAATCTCGACTCGAGGATTACTTCCCTCAAGTCGAGGAGAGTTGACAGGACAGGTATTTTGAGGAACAAGATTCTCGACTCGAGAGAGGGTATCCTCGAGTCGAGAAGTTTTTCGCTCGACTCGAGGTAGGTGTTCCTCGAGTCGAGGTTTTCGTCGCTCGACTCGAGGATTCCTTTCCTCGAGTCGAGGAAGCTAGCTTCCGGGAAGTTTCCCATGGGCTTTCCACGGTTTCTTTTTGCCTAAAAAATATCTATTTTGTCTTGTAATATCTTTTGGACTTATCTTGAATAAAAGGGGCATGAAACCCCTCCCTAGTAATTATCACCCTTTCATATTATTTTTCATCTAGTTTTCAATTTAGAGAGAGAAACTTAAGGAGAATTAGTATTTTTATTATGATTTCAATTTCAAATATTATTGTATTAATTAGTATGGGAGGCTAATCCCCTTCCTAGACTCTTGGTGTAATCAATTCTTAATCCTATGTATTAGTAAGTATTTTTAACTCTATTTTGCCTTTAATTTCATTATAATTAATTCCTTGTTCTTTAATGCATGATTTATCCTTGTTTTATCTAATTAGATACTAGATTAGACTTGGGTATTTCATATGCTTGGTTGATAATTGGTGGTCATTGATTATTAGCCTAAAAGGAAGCAACTTTCACATGATTAGTGTCGCGGTTGCGGCTAATTAGTGATTTGGGAATTTATTAGGCAACTAATAGATTAGATTTGATTAGTGTCGCGGTTGCGGCTAATTAGATACTAATTTGGGTTGTTCTCAATCTTTTATTAGTCCTTGCTCTTCATGCCTTTGGTTGTGATTTGTTTGAGTGGTCACTAAACAAATTAGGACTAAAAGGAGGGGAATTTGGTAGCGGTTGCCCAAATTCCCCATAAAAGAGGATTAATTGGTTAAAACCGGGATTGTTAATGAATTGGTAATATTATAGAGAGGTAAAACTTACTACATTAGGGTGTTAGAAGAGATTATCACCGAGGGTCGCTTTAATTAACTTGATATCTCGTTTATTTCGCTTTAATCAAACTTTCAAACCAAAAACCCCCCATTTATTTGCTTTATTTCATTTCTTTTTAGTTTTTCCGCATAGAATTCGCATATTAGACTTTTCCTCTTCCTTGTGGATACGATACCCACTTACCCTTGCTAATTTAGTAGGAATATTGGTAATTTAACTCATAATAACGACTTATTAGCTTGTCACTCGCCTAGGACTAAACTGCTAAAATCTCATAAGTTACTCCACCCTAATCTCCTCGATATATAGAATTAAAGACCTAACAATAACTAAAACCTTACATTCAAAATTCTCCGAACCCGAACTCTTTCTCAAAACTCAAATCAACCTATTCTAGTAACACTATCATCGTCAATCCTAGAATTGCAAGACAATATTTGTATCTCAATTCTCAGTATCAAACTTAATCTCTTTCTTTTCTCTTTGCCACTCTAGGCTTTGTTTTAATAACTTAGCTTAAACTGACATCTCAATAATATTATCAAAGGTTCAGTTTACCAACTTTGTTATCCAAGTCCTTAAATCAACTCTATTCCTAAACCTACAATCGATCTCTACCGAGACATTTTGGGTTCATCATTTTTGGGAGGATTGGAAACGAATTCGATTACCACTCCGTGACATTGTGTATGTTTTTATATTTTTTGTTTTCTAATCTTTTCCCACTCCCTTTCCAATCCCTCAAAATGAAACCCACCTAAAACCTAAGGTAACAAATACAAATTCCCCCTAATCAATTTCTTGCTCCTCCCTTCCTCTCTCTCCTCCCACACAACAACCCCACCCCTCACCGGACCACCACGAGCCACCGCCGGAGATACACACGCCGCCACCCCTTCCTCTTGAGACACACCCTCCGCCCGTCCTTGATCCGGTGACTTCGCCGTCGTCGTCGCCAGCCTCCAATTCCACCACCGCACATGTCTTTTCTTCCTATCTCTCTCTTCTCCCTTCTTCCTAACTTCTTCTCTTTTCCACTTCTGACTCCCGAAGACGTCGCCCCTTCAGCCACCCCAACCCCAAACGCCCCACCTCCCCTCCCCCCATCTCGCACCATCACCTATCGGAATATTAAAACAAACGAAAAACAATTTTGATTTTTCTATATCTACGAATAATGGAGTAATATTAAGGAAAAATAATTGCATACACATCTTAATTATCTTCTTAGGGTTGAAATGGTACTGGTGGCGGTAGGAAATGTCGATGTTGGTGGTGGTCAACGGAGGCGGTTGGTAGTCAAGGGTGGCTACAAAAGAAGAGAGAGAAAGATGAGGGAAATGTGTGGGAAACCTAATAAAAATACAAATTTATAGTTGTACCCCTTAATTATGGATTGACTCCTTTATAATATTGATCCAAACAAGTTTTAAAAAGAATGAAACTAGAATCCATTCCACTACTTTTTTGTTTCCATTCCGGTTAGGTGAACCAAATGCCCCCTTAATCTCTTTCTTTTCGCTTTGCCACTCTAGGCTCTTTCTTAATTACTTAGCTTAAACTTATATCTCAATATAATATTATCAAAGGTTCAGTTTACCAATTTTGTTATCCAAGTTCTCAAATCAACTCTACTCCTACAACTACAATCGATCTCTACCGAGACAAACAAAACTCCAACATGCTCACCCATACTCGCATGCATAACTTACTTAAGGAAATTAAATCATTCTCACTTATAATAATAATAATAAAGAACATACACTTAGAAAGTCAACATATAGCTCACAAATTCACACATGATCATACAAATACAGTTGGAGTAATAAAATCACAATAATCTCGAAATAGTAGAAATTAATAGTGTTACTTCAAAAAACTCACTAAAATATTTATATAACAATTTAGAAACGCTTCTCGAATACTCAAATTTGGGGTAGAGGTTACTGGCCAAATGTCCCGAGTGCGCGCACCCCTTAGAGGGCTAACCCCAATAAGGAGGATTAAGGCAGGGAATGTGATCAAATCATCCCTCCGGAAGCTATAGGGGGTGCCTCCCTTGTACTAATAAGCCTCATACCTGAGCTGACCCATAAATAGTCAACCCAAATATTCTATAAATGATCACAAAACCTATTTTCTTTTATCTTCCTCGACAATTCTTGCCTATTCTCATAAGATAAAAGACATTTTAACCTAAACGACTTTACAAACTCGAACAAAGTAATTTTTTACCAAAGTCTTCTTCGAATGAACAAACTAATACATACCTTTGTAAACTATTTTCTTTCTCAAACCAACATGCGATATACAAAACATTTAGCAAACTACCACAAAATAAACAAGGGTAAAACAAAATAAGAAACACAAGATTATAACCTTCTTCTTATGATTTGGCCATGGCCGGGATACAAAACAAGCTCAAGGCTCAAAATTATCTCAATAATAACAGCAGATGGATAAGACAAACCTAACGCCACAATTCTTCCCCACGTAAAATGTAATACCCCAGATTTAAGAGAAGGTTATTAAGCGATTAAGGGCTCATATGAGGTGCTTAAAAGGATTGACAGTACTACTCATACCAACAAAGTCGACTTTCCTTTTAGGAATCGCATATGATAAGAACTCCACAGTTAAGCGTGCTTGATTGGGAGTAATTTCAGGATGGGTGACCTCCTTGGAAGTTTCCTAAGGTGCGCATGAGTGAGGTCAAAATGCGGCGGAAGGACCCGTGTTGGTCTGTGGGGTCAGTACACAGCCTGGCGAGCTGCCACTGGTGACTACTTCCGGTTCATGCGATGAGCCCATGAACCGGGATGTTACACAAAACTTAATGATACGCTTTAATTCTTCAAAAAACTAAGGGCACTGATTCTCTTTTTTTATGTTTGGTTGGATTTTTTCTTATTTCAATCCATTACTTTTCCTAATCCCAATCCGTTGGATTGAAACCCACTACTAACCCAAGTAAACAAAAAATGAATCCCCTAGGAATCAAAACTCTTACTCCTCTTTCTTCTTCTTTCACCCTCTGTAACACTACCGAATTTGGAAAGTAGATTATGGAGTTGGTTTGTCCCACATTGGGAAAATAAGGCGTATATGATTAGTTTATAATAGATTCATACCATCATACTACCAACCAGGCCTTCACCTTTTAGAGCCCACGAGAGGATATTCAGGCCTAATAGGTGACTACCCATCTTATTGGGCTGTGTTGCGACGGACGGTGGATCGGGCTGTTACAGATGGTATCAAAGCAACCCTGTGACCGCGTGCTGAATGCTGGGGTGACGCCCAGACCAGGCGTCTAGCGGGGGAGATCTTGGACCTGTGTTGATGTTTGTATGGAATGGTTGAGGCGCAACGGGGACGTTGCGTTTTTTAAGTGGGGGAGTTTGTAACACTACAAAATTTGGAAAGTGGGTTATGGAGTTGGTTTGTCCCACATTGGGAAACTAAGGCTCATATGAATCAGTTTATAATAGATTCCTACCATCATACTACCAACAAGGCCTTCACCTTTTAGAGCCCACGAGAGGATATTCGAGCCTAATAGGTGACTACCCATCTTATTGGGATGTGTTGCGACGGACGCCAGATCGGGCTGTTACACCCTCTCTCCCTTCATTCTATCTCCAGTCCCTCTATTCAACCCAAATTTATTTTTAATTTCCGAAATTTTTTTTTTGAGTGCTGCTAGATCTTCTAATTGAGGTAATGTTTTGCTATATTGTCTGTTATTTCAAATTTTCTGACATTTAATTTTTATTATTTCGAATTTTCTGGGATTTTATTTCGATTTTTTCGAATTTTCAAGGAATTTTATTTCGATTTTGGTTGGATCAAAATTCAATATTTCCCTTTGATTTCTCCCAAGAATTTAATATATTAATCCTCATTTTCAATCATTTTTAATTATTTTTCTTTTATATTTTTTTTTATCAAAGTATGAATAGTTTTTGATCAATTTTTTGTAATGATCAAAATATTATACTCCCTACTACTACTTTTGACACAAAAAAAAAAAAAAAAAAAAAAATCAGAGCTTTATATATTTTTTTTTCAGATCAGTTCTTAAATTTCATTATATCTATCTATACTATACCTTTAATAGGCTAAGTGTAGCGCTTACGTGGCATCGTTTGGAAGCAAGTTTGCGAAAAAAAGCCAGCTCGACTCTGATGTGTCGTGCACTTGGGCCATTGTTTAGTCTTTCTCTCTCCTCCATGTAATATTGTAATGTCCCGTTGGGCATAAATATATTAAATGTCTGAAGGATAACAGTATTGTTGGAACGCCTGGATCTCGAGATAAACACATTAACACATTATTTTTGGAAGTTGGAACGCCTGGTACTGCTCTAGAAAAACACATTGTAGGCACTAAAAATTCGTCAATGTCCTGTAAATTAAGTTAATTTATTATCTTGAGTTAATATCAAATTTTAGCTCGATTTAATTTGGTCGCCCCGTTAAAATGATATCTGGATCGATCCAATTACTAATTTGGGTTAAACGGATCCTGGTCCAGATAAAATAGGCAATTGGCCAAGTCCACATAAAGCCTAAAAGCAGGCCCGCGACTACATACCCACCAGAACTAAGGTTTTCACTCTTTGTATTTAAAGTCTCCCTTATTCATTTTGAGGGTGGAAAAATCAGAGAGAAGAAAACCCCCAGAGGAATTCTCTACAAACTCCCAACCACACGCAGTCAACAAGCACTTACGTGCCGCCTGCAAATCAACGGACGATCAACGAACGTCAGTTCAAACAACCAAATTAATGGAGAGATTCAAGTCCCCTGCGACCCTCTCAAGAACAACAACAACGCACGCGGACGACGCGCGCACCTCCCTGCAGCACGTACCCTACCAGTGTAGTGTATCGTACGGCGCACCCCCTATTGCGTAGTAGAATTAAGAGGATACATAGAGATTGTACACACGAAACTTTCTGATATTAATAAAATTTCATTTGTTTCCTTATTTTGTCTCAGTACAAAATTTGTTATTACAAATTTTGGTGACCCGACGTGAAATCTCTACCTCTTATCCCTACTACGTACGTACCAATCCTACTGTTACGACGATGTCTGTTGAACATCACACTCCTCGTTCTTCGAAGAAGACCTCTAGCAAGCGACACAGAGTTCTCCAAGCGCTGCTACAGCGCAACCCAGTGGCGTCTGCACAAGAAGGATAGCAAAAAATGATGCTGTCAACGCTGCTGCTGCTCGCTTGCGTGCTTGACAAGCTACAAAGTCGTTATTCCTAGTCAAATTACCACTATTCCTACTAACTAGCAAGGGTAAGTGGGTATCGTATCCACAAGGAAGAGGGAAAGTCTAACATGCAATTAAAGGGCGGAAAAAGCAAAACAAATGAAATAAAGCAATTAAATGGGGGTTTTAGGTTTGAAAGTTGGATTAAAGTGAAATAAACGAGATATCAAGTTGATTAAAGCGACTCTCGGTAATAATCTCTTCTAACACCCTAGTATAGTAAATTTTACCACTATCTAATATTACCGATTCATTAACAATCCCGGTTTTAACCAATTAATCCTCTTTTATGGGGAATTTGAGCAACCGCTACCAAATTCCTCCCCTTTTAGTCCTAATTTGTCTAGTGACCACTCAAACAAATCACAACCAAAGGCATGAAGAGCAAGGACTAATAAAAGATTGAGAACAACCCAAATTAGTATCTAATTAGCCGCAACCGCGACACTAATTAAATCTAATCTATTAGTTGCCTAATTAATCCCTAAATCACTAATTAGCCGCAACCGCGACACTACTCATGTGAACGTTGCTTCCTTTTAGGCTAATAATCAATGACCACCAATTATCAACCAAGCATATGAAATACCCAAGTCTAATCTAGTAGCTAATTAGATAAAACAAGGATAAATCATGCATTAAAGAACAAGCAATTAATTACAATGACATTAAAGGCAAATTAGAGAGAAGAAAATCTTACTAATACATAGGATGAGAGAATTTGATTACACCAAGGATCTAGAAGGTGATTAGCCTTCTATGAAAATAATTACAATAATATTTGAAATTGAAATCATAATAAAAATACTAATTCTCCTTTGAGTTTCTCTCTCTAAATTGAAAACTAGATGAAAAATAATATGAAAGGGTGATTATCACTAGAGAGGGGTTTCATGCCCCTTTTATTCAAGATAAGTACCAAACACTAGAAGACAAAATAGATATTTAGGCACAAATAAACCGTCAAAGGTCTCCAGGAAGGTTCCCGGAAGCTCCCTTTCTCGACTCGAGGAGAGGGATCCTTGAGTCGAGCGAAGAAATCCTCGACTCGGGGAACACCCTCCCCGAGTCGAGGATCTTGTCCTTCTAAATACCCGTCCTGTAAACTCTCCTCAAATCGAGGGAAATAATCCTCGAGTCGAGATTATCGTCCTCGAGTCGAGGTTTATGATCCTCGAGTCGAGGGATTGTGCGCAGGGCAATCTTCGAACGGGCATAACTCTCACCTCCGAACTTCATTTTGAGCTCATAATATATCGTTGGAAAGCGAAGACGATGAACTTTCCTCTCCACTTGTAATTTTTGAAAAATATCTTATGGTTTGAGAGTTATGATCAAATGAAGTCGGAGGTGATGGTGTGTGGTTCTCGGAATGTCGTCAAGCTATCTTCTCCTCGAATCTTCCTCCAACTCGCAGTTTGATCCCCTAGTATCGTGCAAGGCTCACCAAAAGGGTCTAAGACCACCGAAACTCGTAAAATCGATGATTAAGCTCCAATAATACTCCGAGTGGTGTGGTGTACGAATCACGATAAAACCATGCCCAAATAGACACTAAGGCGCCTAAACCATGCGGATTAACACATTACATTTACACCCTATCAAACTCCCCCATGCTTAGACCATTACTCGTCCTCGAGTTGTCTAACTCTCCACACTTAACACCTAGGTCTCGCATATAGCACGGGGTGAGTTACAACAATCAAACTCCTCAAAATCAAAGAATCGTAAGCCAACAAAACACTGAAACGGTGCTAGCTAGAGTTGGAGTGGATGAAATGCTCAACACCCCAACTCTAACCATCTTATCCTCCCTTCTCACACACTCTAAGTTATTGGAACGAATAAATTACGTTTCCCCCCACTTGGCTCAATGACTTCCTCAAAGCTATGCTCGAAATGAAGCTATCGAACACGACTCACCTCTTATCAATCCACCGGCGCCCCTATCATCACAATGCAAGAGGATTTCTAACCTAGGACCACCAATTCCTATCACCGAACCTCCTTATAACTCCCGTAGTGATCCTAACCCATTACGCCCCGACTCCTCTTCTTATGTCGCCCGCCATGGATTACCTTTTTTTTTTTTTTTTTTTCAAACGGAAAATAAAAGCACACATATATTACAAACTAAGTGACAAATGCCAAAATGGAATTACAATACCGTACCAAGTGTCTCCCCCATGCTAGAACCTCGTCATTGCCCACAATGACAACCACAACAACCAAAAGATTGGCAACAACGAGTTATGTAGGGGGAGTACCATCAAATCAATCACTAACTAACCCATACTACTATGAACAAAGGACAAACCGTCTCATCTCTTCACATAAGGAAATGACGGGCTCTCGGGCCAAGAGACACCCACTCTATCTCACTCCCCTATTCTTCCTCGAAAATGAAACCATCCCTCGTCTCACTACTCAATCTCCCTCATTAACGATATGCACAACGAATACTCCTCCAACAACAACCAACAATCCAAAACAGCCCGACCAAAATGAACCAAACAAGGCTATTTTAGTGGTTTAAGGGGTGAAATGGGTTGGGTAGAACAAGAAGAATGGGGGGGGGGGGGAGCAAATGCGGAGGGGCACAAAGAGAGATGGTATAGAAACAAGCTAGTGAAACGGGTGTGGAGTAGTGGTTAGAATCGTGAGAGAGAGAAAGTTAAAGGAAAAGAAAACATACCTTGTGTGAGCTCCATTTCCCTCAATTACCATCAAAACAAGTGGCTCATGGTCAAAAAGACCGGTATAAGAGTCACTCTCTCACCTCACAACCCCGTCTTCCTCAAAATACTTCGCCTCCTATCACCTTACCAACTCCCATCTCCCTCGTGTGTTTGTTGGAGCATAATGACCCCACTACAACATGTGTACAGTAACCAAAACAAAATAGGCCATTTTGTGGGACAAACAAGCATGTGGAACAAACGGGAGGGGTCAATAAGAAGAGAGATGGTATAAAAACATGGGATAAAACGGGGTGATGAAGTGACTAGGTTAGAATTGAGATGAGAAGAAGATGTAGGGAAGAGTGATATCATACCTTGACGTTGTATGGCAAGTCTCACAAGATAAAAACACACTAAAAACAAACAAAACAAAACAAACTAATAAGTTTGGGTTGCCTCCCAAGTAGCGCCTTTGTTTAATGTTGTTGGCTCGACCAAGTCATACCATTCCCATCAACCAAATCCAAACCCCAAGTCAAGCAAATCGCACTTTACCCCTTCTCCTTTCACCCTCCACCTCGGGGCATTCTTGACCCCGACTTTGGTGGCATTTCTCCTTTTCTTGTTTAGAGCATGAGGAATGGTCTTTTTAGAGTTTAAAATCTGCAAAACCGATGGCAAAGACTCTCCACATTCCAGCGGTGACTTGGTTAGCGTAAAATACATGCTTCTCACATTAGATTTCATGTTTTGCACACAATTCAAAGACATGCATTTGATACTTGCGCTTTTGGGATCGGGGGGATCATGCTTTGGAGATTTCACAACACATGTATCAATAGAGTGAACCAAATGATCATTATCAACATCATGCTTTGAATCATAAACATGCCTCTCTATTCGACAACCATTAGCTTCTAGTGCAAGAATACCGGTGTGTATATCAATGTTCATTCTTGCGGTTTTCATGAAGGGTCATCCTAGAAGGAGAGGGGGGTCATGCTCACTATGATTTGTATCAAGGACATAGAAATCCGCGGGAAACACAAGATTATCTATCCTAACATGCACGTCCCTTACAATTCCTTCGGGATAAAGCTTAGAACGATCCGCTAGTTCTATCACAATATCGGTTTCATGCATTGGTTTGAGTTTCATCGAATTATAGCATGAGAGTGGCAAAACATTAATAGATGCACCTAGATCTAGCATGGACTTAGGAAAAGTAGTGTTACCTATGGTTGCCGGAACGGTAAACATACCGGGATCACCACACTTTATCGGTAACCGTTGTTGAAAAACGGCCGAAACTTGCTCACTCATCACCACTTTCCTCTTGTCTTTAGCTTTCGGCTTCCTCTTGACCGTGCACATTTCTTTCACAAATTTAGCCACCCTTGGAACACTCTTCACAAAGTCTAGAAAGGGTATATTCACTTTGCAATCTTGTAAAAGAGCGTACATTTCGGTGTTGTTGGTCTTGAGATTCCGAGTGTCCTTAAGAGCCTCGGGAAATGGTACATTATCATCTCCATCATCATCTTGGGGAATAGAAGAATCAACAACCAAAGGGGACCGAGAAGCAGGGGTCTCGGCTCGAGAAGAGTCAGTCTCGACCAGCGAGGAGCCTGTCTCGACCAGAGACGGGCCAGTCTCGACTAGAGACGTCCCTGTTTTGACTAGAGACGCATCTGTCTCTACTCGAGACATGTTGCCCTCGACTCGAGACAGTTTCTTCTCGGGCAGAGAAAAATGGTCAGAATGCCATTTTTCGGGTATAGCTTCCTCGGTCCGAGGCAAACCTCCCTCGGCCCGAGGTTGGTCTTCCTCGACCCAATCTTGTTTTAAACCTTCTCTTTGATCTTCCCATTGTCCAAACTCTTCCCCTACTATCCTTATACCTCGATTTCCCTTCTCAAACTCGATGTGAGGTTTCCTACCATTCCCTAGGCCAATGAAACTCACATTTTTGGTGGGATTTGGCTCAGTTTGAGAGGGAAACTTGTTGGAACCTCTAGACTCGAGTCGATTGACCACCGTTGCTAACTTGCTCTTTTGTCCCTCAAGATTTAGAATGCTTCCTTGGTTTCTTGTTGATTACTCACCATTGCATATTGCATTGTCATGACATTTTGTGTGAGGGCCTTCATCATTTCCTCTATATGCGACGGTGGACAAGTGCCTCCTTGAGCTTGATTTTGGTCATTCGAGGGTGGTTTCATTTGATACATTCCTCTTTGTGAGTTGTTACCTCCCCCATGACCTCCATAGGTCGGATTTTCTCCATTTCTTTGGCCTCCATTAGCTTCATAATTCCTTTGATCTTGAAATCGATTTCCATCATATCGATTGCTTTGACTACCTTGATTGTAGCCTCTATTCCCATCTTGGAAACCGTCAAATCTTCTTTGATTGCTTTGGAAGCCACTAATCGCATCAACTTCCTCAAAATTTCTAGGGGGTGAGTTTCTACCTTGATTCCTCAATATTTCCTTCATCATGCTAGCCAACTCCCTGATTTGTGAATCATTTGAAGGGGTTTCTACCACATTCACCCTCTTCACGCACCTCTTGGATTCTCGATCCCTTGAGTTCGTTGCTAGCTCCTCAAGCAAATCCCAAGCCTCAACCGGAGTCATCTTGTCCAACCCACCATTGCTAGAAGCTACCACGTACCTATAATCTTGATCATCGAGGCCGTGGTAGAAGAATAAGATCAATTTTTGCTCCTTGTAGCCATGGTAGGGGCAACTAGCTACCAACACTCGAAATCGGTCCCAATAAGAAGCAAGTGACTCTCCCCGTTGCTCAATCGTAGATATCTCCTTCTTCAAAGCCAAAGCCTTAGTGTTGGGGAAATACTTAAGAATGAAGGCTTTTTTCAATAATTCCCAAGAAGTGATACTATTGTGGGGGAGAGTATAGAGCCAATTCAAAGCACGATCCTTCAACGAAAATGGAAAGACCTTTAGACCAAAAAGTATCCAAGTCAACCCCCGGAGGCTTCATGTTGCTACAAACCAAATGAATCCCCATTATGTGCTTGTTGGCATCTTTGGTGCTTAGGCCATAGAATGTGGGTAGGTGGTGTAACAATGCTCCCTTGATCTCGATTCTCGAGGTGGCTTCATCCTTGGGAAATACAGTACATGAGGGTTGTTGAGAAAGATCCGCCGCAGTCAACTCCCTTATGCTTATGATGCCTCTAGTATCACCAAATTCGGAGGATGCCGACGTCCAAGAACTCTCTTCACTAAATTCCTCAAAACCTCTACTTGACTCTCCAAACCAAGGGTTCTTCTCCTCCTCGATCAAACGGTCACTTGCTCAAGTGGAATCTTCTTCCGTAGCCTAAGAGTCCTTTCAAGTTCTAAATCTATCACAAAATCACTTAAATAACGATTAGTAGCGCGGGTTTGGACCATAGGCTAGTGGCCCAAACACCGTAGGAAACAAAGAACAACAAGCCTCAAACACACTTAAAAGAAAATGAAAATAACAAAAAAAAAAAAAGAAAAGCACAAAACAAATATATATAAAAGCCACACAAAAATAGCAAAAAGACTAAAAATGCCTCCTCCCCGGCAACGGCGCCAAATTTGACAAGCTAGAAAGTCGTTATTCCTAGTCAAATTACCACTATTCCTACTAAACTAGCAAGGGTAAGTGGGTATCGTATCCACAAGGAAGAGGAAAAGTCTAACATGCAATTAAAGGGCGGAAAAAGCAAAACAAATAAAATAAAGCAATTAAATGGGGGTTTTTGGTTTGAAAGATGGATTAAAGCGAAATAAACGAGATATCAAGTTGATTAAAGTGACTCTCGGTGATAATCTCTTCTAACACCCTAGTATAGTAAGTTTTACCTCTCTCTAATATTACCGATTCATTAACAATCCCGGTTTTAACCAATTAATCCTCTTTTATGGGGAATTTGAGCAACCGCTACCAAATTCCCCTCCTTTTAGTTTTAATTTGTCTAGTGACCACTCAAACAAATCACAACCAAAGACATGAATAGCAAGGACTAATAAAAGATTGAGAACAACCCAAATTAGTATCTAATTAGCCGCAACCGCGACACTAATCATGTGAAAGTTGCTTCCTTTTAGGCTAATAATTAATGACCACCAATTATCAACCAAACATATGAAATACCCAAGTCTAATCTAGTAGCTAATTAGATAAAACAAGGATAAATTATGCATTAAAGAACAAGGAATTAATTACAATGAAATTAAAGGCAAATTAGAGAGAAGAAAATCTTACTAATACATAGGATGAGAGAATTTGATTACACCAAGGATCTAGAAGGTGATTAGCCTTTTATGAAAATAATTACAATAATATTTGAAATTGAAATCATAATAAAAATACTAATTCTCCTTTGAGTTTCTCTCTCTAAATTGAAAAGTAGATGAAAAATAATATGAAAGGGTGATTATCACTAGGAAGGGGTTTCATGCCCCTTTTATTCAAGATAAGTACCAAACACTAGAAGACAAAATAGATATTTAGGCACAAATAAACCGTCAAAAGTCTCCAGGAAGGTTCCCGGAAGCTCCCTTTCTCGACTCGAGGACAGGGATCCTCGAGTCGAGCGAAGAAATCCTCGACTCGGGGAACACCCTCCCCGAGTCGAGGATCTTGTCCTTCTAAATACCCGTCCTGTAAAGTCTCCTCGACTCGAGGGAAGTAATCCTCGAGTTGAGATTATCGTCCTCGAGTCGAGGTTTATGATCCTCGAGTCGAGGGACTGTGCGCAGGGCAATCTTCGAACGGGCATAACTCTCACCTCCGAACTTAATTTTGAGCTTATAATATATCATTGGAAAGCTAAAACGATGAACTTTCCTCTATATCTGAAAAATATCTTATGGTTTGAGAGTTATGATCCAATGAAGTTAAAGGTGATGGTGTGTGGTTCTCGGAATGTCGTCAAGCTATCTTCTCGTCGAATCTTCCTCCAACTCGTAGCTTGATCCCCTAGTATCATGCAAGGCTCACCAAAAGGGTCTAAGACCACCAAAACTCATAAAACCGATGATTACGCTCCAATAATACTCCGAGTGGTGTGGTCTACGAATCACGATAAATCATGGCCAAATAGACACTAAGGCGCCTAAACCATGCGGATTAACTCACTACATTTACACCCTATCAGTGCTGTAGAGGTTCCCAAACGGCCGCACAAAATCTCTGTTGCCTCCATTGCTGCAGCAGCTACTGTCATCATTGCTTCTGCTTCTCCTCAACGCAAGCCCTGAGAAGAAGTATAAGCCGATCGTCGCATTTGTCATGACAATAACAGAAAAGACTGTCGATTAACATTTGGCAGAATTGCAGGCTCACTTTGAGAAGCTCAGGCTTGAGAACGAAGAGAAGTTCAAGAAGATTGAGGACCTTCAGAATGAGGTAGCTGAGCTGCGCAAGTTTGAGAAGCCACTTAACTCTGAAAAGGAGGGTAGCAGCGACGAAGAGGAAGAGGAAGATGACGAGGAGAAGTCTGATATCATCAAAAGCATGGAGGGCTCTTACTCCCAAAAGCACCCGCAGATGCTGATAGCAGATGCAGTTAAGAATCAGTTTGGTGAAAGCTCTGCGAATAGTTTTCGCTACGTCAAGCCTTATACTAAGAGGATTGACAAGTTGAAGATGCCTTCATATTATCAATCGCCTAAGTTTCAGCAGTTCGATGGTAAGGGCAATCCAAGACAACATATCGCACACTTCATGGAGACTTGCAACAATGCTGGAACTGGAGGTGATTAACTGGTAAAGCAGTTCGTCAGGTCTCTCAAAGGTATCGCATTCGACTTGTAACACCCCCAAATTTCCTTTCCTTCTTAAAAACATTTTATATCGAGGATCAAAACACAAATAAGGAAATTCAGAGGTGTCACTCCGCACTCGAGTCAAAGACCCGAATGCAAGGAGATTTCAGAAGCCGAACTACAAATGTCTAATGATCTAAAATAACTATTACAATTCATTAATTAAAATTACAACAATCCGGAATATGAAATATGAAATAGTCTATGTTTAATAACTACGAGTCTAATTATTGAATCCAACTAATTTCTAGTGAGTCGTCGTTCCCGTATGCATCAATCACTCCAAACCAGTGGTGGATTTAAAGCACAAAAACCACAGTTGAAAAAGTCAGTGAAATTGAGTAAGCTAACACCTCAACGTGTAGAAAACAAAAACTCTTACCTTGATTTTGAAAACGTTTTTAGTTTTATTTTCGAAAATACACTTAGCACATAAACATATAATCATCCAATAATAATTCCAATCCAGTAGTTAAGAGTCATATATCAGAATCCACCATTCAATTCATCACATACTCATAGTATAAGAAACATTATATAATCCATACCCAACAAATCAAATACTAACGATAAATAAGAAATTCATAAGTCACGAGCCATAATCCACAATTTCTAGTTAACAATCCACAATCCACAATCCATAATCCACAATCCATAATCCTTATTATTTAGAAATGAACTGAATCTTTTGCCAATTCACCCTATCAACCAAAATCCATAATCCATAATCCATAATCCAAGACAACTAGACCTTAAGTGTGCATACCCCCTACTGGGTGTTTTTAACCCAAGTAGAGTAGACTAGAGCCTAACCCTCTTAAAGACCGATGCGGTGGGGTAATTAATAGGAGTCGATGCGACTCAATCCAGTAAATAAGAGTTCTTTTGACTCAAACAAATAAATAGGAGCTCTTTTGGCTCGAACAAACAAATAGGAGTTCTTTTGCTCCATCTAAGTAACCAGTATCTTATTGAGAGAGAGTTGATGATCACAGTTCATATAAAACGATATCAAATTAACATCACAATATAAATTGGCTATGCGCCCACAAACCAAACCAAATCAACCAATTCAAATCAACCAGTTCAATATACATTTAATCTTACCTTTCAAAATAACATATTTGTCACAAGCCATACCATATACCAATATCAATACAATAAATCAACCAAATCAAAATACAACAATCGCATAAACTGAACCGTTCTCCACCTATCATGATACTATGTTTTCATCCAATCACACCATTCACATCTAGCACATAAGTTTGAAAGGTTTCTACAAGTTTAAGAAGGGTTGAGCATGCTAGCTTACCTTTTAATTGCACACAAGAATACGACAGTACATCGCTCACTATTATTCTTCGTCTACGAACTCAGATTCTACAATTACACAAACGACATTCCCAAATTAACACTCAATCTTATCAACCAACCAACCAACCAACTATATTCCTATATGTTAGTATGTTCCTATATGCAATGCAGGATTATGACAATACCAAATCCAAACCAACAATTACCAATTTTCCAATGATTATAATCCTATTTCAATAATTATCTAATAAAACTCAATTAACACGAAAAATTATTATAAAAATTCACAAAGGCCTAAAATTAGTTTAAAGACAGAATATAACTCATAAAATTAACCCTTAATTATTCTAATTCAATTAGAAATTATTTTAACCACTTAAACTATGTTTCATTAATTAAAAACAATGTTTTATTACATAAAAGTCCATAAATCCGAAAATAAGAAATTAAATTTCCAAAATCAGAAAAAAAATAAATTTAGAATATCCATATTTCGAAATCCCCAATTAGTGATATAATAGGGCAAATTAAAACTAATTAAAATCTAAATTTCAATATTAAGACTAACAACAATTTATACAAAAGATGAGCAAATTCTAGATTTAATTCCCCAATTAGATTAACAACCTAATTCACAGTTTATAATCGTCCTAAATCTCTAATATTCGAAATTAATTGATACAAAACGACTAATTAAGCTAATTAACCCCAAATTTAGTAATTAGTGAAAATCAACTCAAAACAAGCATAAAAATCAAATCTTTGTGTACAAAACTAACTCAAATTGACTACCCATTAAGTATAACACCTATTAGTATTCATTAATCACGAATTAGAGCAACAAAATCGACCTAACAATTTGTTCTTATCAAAAGGGCGAAAACAGGGGAAAAGAAAACTAGTTGGGAGATTATTACCCAGTCGAAGAGAGAGGGAGAAAGAACGGTGGAAAGGTGGTCGAACGGCGGTGAGCAGAGGCGACGCGTGTGGACGGCGAGTGGTTGAGCAGGGGCGGCGAGCGGTCGAGTTCGTGCGTGGAAAACAGGGGAAGAGGAAGGGGAAACTCTGTTTTATAGGGGGGAGCGTCGGGTTTTCTTTTGTTTTTTTTTTTTCCTTTTTTTTTTCTTTTCTTTTTCTGATTTTCTTTTTCCTATTTCCTTTTGTTTGGGTTGGCTGTTTGATGTTTGGGCCAATATGGTAGTGGGTTAGTTTATTTTGTAGTAATTAGAGATGGTCCAAGTAGAAATAAAAACCCAAATAGAAATCCAAATTTAAAACCCAATCCCGAACTTATTTTCGAAAACGACTCACGAAACAACAATTAAATCCATTCTTCGCTGTAATAAGTTAATTATAATACTAAAATATTATTATAAAAATATACCGAAATTTCGGGATATTACACGACTGGTATAGGCACTTGGATCCTGAGTCAATTGACAGTTGGGATCAAATGCAAGATGAGTTCCTTAGCAGGTTCTACAACGCCATACACGTCATCAGTATGAGCGAGCACACAAATACCGTTTAATGGGACGACCGTTCTTGACTATATCAGTCGTTGGCGCGCACTGTGTCTTGAATGCAAAGATAGGCTAACAAAGAGTTCAGTTGTGGAGATGTGCATCAATGGTATGCACATGGACTTGCTGTACAGTTTAAAGTCAAATAAGCCTAAGGACTTCTAGAACCTTGTGACACGCGCCTATGACATGGAGCTTACATTAAAGGCGCCTAAGAAGGAACGTACCTCCTCTTTTACGAAACCACTGTTGGAAAAGAAGGAGTATAAGAGGAATGACAAGACCTCCAAGGGCACGACGAAGGAGGCTATGGTCGTCACCATTAGCAGCGGTCCCATCAAGATCTCTGCAAAACCAAAGTATGAAAAGAAGAAGGATACCCCCACAAGGGAGTATAACCGTGATAGGGCTTCATTGAAAGAGCTAATGGCCAAAAAGTAACCTTTTTCTTACTCCGATGTTCCAGACATGTTGGAGCAACTATTGAGGAACAAGCTCATCGAGCTACCTAAAGCAAAGTGTCTTGAGGAGTTAGGCAAACCCGATCACCTTAGGTACTATGCGTATCACAGACTGACCAGTCATCCTACGGGAAAGTGTGTTGTTGCGAAAGAGAAAATGATGGATCTCGAGAAAAGGGGAGTGGTAGTTTGGGACTTTGGGACTACGACTGTAACAACCCGATTCTGTCGGAAGAGACACGACAACAAATAATCCAAGCTCTCCGGAACTCGAAGCCGTACGTAAAGGAGATGAAGGATGCTATAGACTTTGAAGAAGAATCATTCGAGTGCGCTTCATGCAGCACAACCGTGACGTTTTCTGATGAGGATCTCCTACTGGGGTCTAAACCTAACAATATGCCACTCAACGTGTTAGGCTACATAAGAGAGCATAAAGTTTGCCGAATCCTTTTCGATGGAGGGTCTGGCGTTAGTCTCATGCCCAAAACAACCATGACAGAGTTAGGGATCACGATGGATGAACTCTCCGTATGACTGTTCACGGTTTCAACTCAAATGTTGAACGTGGTATCGGCCTTATTCGTGTGAACCTCACGATAGGAGATCTCTCTTCAGATACACTCTTTCACGTGATAGACTCCAAGGCTTCCTACAAGTTGTTACTTGGTCGACCATGGCAGCATCAAAATGGAGTTGTACCGTCAATCCTTAACCAATGTCTGAAGTACTATCGTGGAGGTGAGCGAAAAATCAACGGAGACACGAAGCCATTCAACGAAGCAGACTCATACTGTGAGACTTTGCTTATCTGAGTTGCTACCATCTACCATCTCCTTTACTGGAAAAGGGGTGAAAAGGAATAAAGTCGTGGTTCAAGCCAAGGCGCCAGTCAATCAACCTCCATCAACAAACGACCAACAAAGTCAATCGGAGGTTGTTATCAAGCCAACTGTTGTTTTAGCTGTCAATGTTCAGCAAGCAACACCAAAGACTATGACTGCCGTCCTGCGATACATTTCATAATCACGTCGCAAGGAAGGATAAAATCCTTTTGAGGCATGTCAAAGCTCGAACCAAAGAGTGCAGAGGTGTATAAAACTAAGAAACCCGTCAAACAAGAGTGGGTGAAGAAAGTTGTCACACCTCTACCTAGCAGCAACCAAACGCCAATCGTGAAACCTCCAATTGCAGGGTTTACTCCCTCAACCAAAGGTACGATGGCGAACGAAGTGAACACCTCAAGTGAGAAGAACGTAGGGAGGTTCTACTCCAATGCATACAAGTTGATGGAGAAGGACGGATACGACTTTCAAAACCCAACTCCAATAGGTGTCGTCTTGGAGGTTGAACCATATGGTCTTAATGCAACTCAGAAGAAGATTTTTAAGGACATAGGTGATTTCACAGCCCCCAAAGCCGGTTTGGGTTATGAGCCTTCCGCGCGCCATAAAGATCTCTGTTCGGCCCAAGGATACCTCCTCTTGTCAGCACATCACTGTAGAGGAAGTCGACGAAGAAAGAAAGGTAAAGCCTAGCCCACAACGCGCTTCATCCGTCTTCGATAGGATGAATCCAGCAGAAAGGAGAATGCCTCCTCCGAAGGCTAGGACAGACATATCCAGAACGTCAACGGAAGTACCTGACCCTAACACGGAGGTTGAAACTGATGAATTGAAAGAGTTAAATCTCGAGGATGGGGTGCAGTCCATGGTGGATGAATAGAAAGAGTTAAATCTTGGAACTCCAGAAGAACCGCGACCTATTTATGTTAGTGCTCTCCTAACTGGAAATGAAGAGAAAGAGTACTACACTCTTCTGTCCGAATACAAAGATGTCTTCGATTGGAGTTACAAAGAGATGAATGGGCTTAGTCCCAAAATTGCAGTTCATCGTCTCGCGATAAAAAAAAGGGTTAATCCCAAGAAACAGTCCCAATGACGTTTCAGGTAGGAGTTAGTCCCGAGAAGTGAAAAAAAGGTCAACAAGCTCATCGAAGCCGATTTCATTCGCGAAGTGAAATATCCTACATGGATAGCAAACATTGTCCCTGAAAGGAAGAAGAACGGACAGTTGCGCATCTGTGTTGACTTTCGTGATCTTAACGAAGCGTGTCCTAAGGATGACTTCCCCTTGCCAGTCACTGAACTATTGATTAACGCAAAGACTGGACATGAAGCCCTTTCCTTCATGGATTGTACCGCGGGGTACAACCAAATACTCATGGTGCCCGAAGCTCAAGAAGCTACAACTTTCCGCACCCCAAAAGAGATATTTTGTTACAAGGTTATGTCTTTTGGTCTAAAAAACGTGGGCGCTACGTATCAACAAGCTATGCAAAAAAAATTTGACAACATGCTGCATAAGACAATAAAGTGCTACGTTGATGACGTGGTCGTCAAATCCAAGAAGAGGGAAGATCACATCGATGATCCACACTCTGCTTTCGAGAGGCTTCCCAAATGTCAACTCAAAATGAATCCTCTCAAATGTGCGTTCGGCGTGACGTCACAAAAATTCCTTGGGTTCGTGGTCACCCATCGAGGCATTGCGGTCGATCAAAACAAGATCAAGGCCATCCAAGAAATGCCTGAACCCAAGAACCTCAAGCAATTGAGCGGGTTGCAAGGTCGCTTAGCCTACATCAGTCGGTTCATATCTAACCTTGCTGGTTGTTGTCGACCATTCAGCCGTCTTATGAAGAAAGACGCACCATTCGACTGGGATGACAATTGTCGCAAAACATTTGACGACTTGAAGAACTACCTGTCATCTCCACCTGTGCTGGGGGCACCAATTCCTGGGAAGCCTCTCATCTTATACATCGCAGCACAAGAAAGTTCACTGGGGGCAATATGCGCCCAAGAAAATGACGAACGTTAAGAAATTGCTCTCAAATACTTTAGTAGAGCTTTGGTGGGGGTTGAATTGAACTAGTGTTCGCAGTCCAAAAGCTGAGATATAACATGCAAGCACACACAGTACACGTGGTCTCCAAAGCTGACCCCATCAAGTACATACTCTCAAGACTAGTTCTATTTGGTAGGTTAGCCAAATGGGCAGTACTTCTCAAGCAATACGACCTCGTGTACGTGGCTAAAAAATGGTTAAAGGCCAAGCGATAACCGATTTCTTCGTCGACCACCCCGTCCCTGGAGAGTGGGAGATATGCGTGAACCTTTCAGGAGAGGAGATCTTCTATGTCGACCTATTCCCACCATGGCAGCTGTAATTCGACGGAGCCACACGACGTGATAGAGGTGGAGCTGGAGTAGTTTTCTCTTCTCCTGAAAGCCACATCCTTGCATAATAGTTTGTCTGGAATGAATTGTGCTCAAACAATGTCGCCGAGTACCAAGCCCTCACTTGGTCTACAAATGGCACTTGAAATTGGTGTTAACGGCATGGACATTTACGGTGATTCACCAAATCCTGGACGATTATGAAGTTAGGGAGGATGATCTTGTCCCCTACCACCAACAAGTCCAATTGCTTAACAAATTTGATTCCATAACAGTGGGACATGTTACAAGGAGTGTCAATAAGTTGGCTGACGCGCTTGCCAATCTTGCAGCCAACCTGACACTGGGGGGCAGAAGACTCAATAACAGTCCCTGTATGCAACCGTTGGGTAGTACCACAAGAAGAAGCGACAGAGGAGATACAATCCTAAAACGTGATTTGTGTCTACCAAGTCGACAAGGAAAAGTGGCGTCAACCCATCATTGACTACTTGGACCACCAAAGGTTGCGAGACGATCTAAGGCACAAAGTTAAGATACGTTGAGGGACTCCAAAATTTGTCCACTACAAGGGAACACTGTATAGACGGAGTTTTGAAGGACAATGGTTGCGATGCCTCAGCGATGAAGAAACAAGTTATGCAATACAAGAAGCTCATTCTGGTGTATGCGGCGCCCATCATTCCGGCCCTAAACTCTATGACCGAATCAAACGATAGGGCTACTATTGGCCAACCATGGTACGAGATTGTATGAATTTGTAAAACGTTGTCGACCATGTCGATTTCACGCAAATTTTATCCCTCAGCCACCAGAACATCTACATCCGACCGTTTCTTCATGGCCCTTCGAAGCTTGGGGATTGGACGTTGTAGGGCCTATCACACCGAAGGCATCGAACCAACACGCTTACATCCTAGCAGCGACTGACTATTTCTCTAAGTGGGTAGAAGCAGTCACGTTACGAGAAGTCAAGAAGCAAAATGTCGTCGACTTCATTAAAAACCATATCATCTATCGACACGGCATACTGCGACGGATTATAAATGACAATGATAAACCCTTGGATAATCGTTTGATGACAGCCTTGTGCGAGAAATTCAAGTTCTAGCAATGTAAGTCGTCGATGTACAATGTCCCCACAAATGGCCTAGTTGAGGCATTCAACAAAACACTCTGCAACTTGTTGCGAAAAGTAGTTTCTTAGTCGAAGCGCGATTGACATGAAAAGATAGGCGAAGCATTGTTGGCATACCGTATGAACCACCTACAAAACGACGACTCAAGCAACCCCATACGCATTGGTATATGGAGTAGAGGCAGTGGTCCCATTGGAACTTCAACTCCCATCCCTACGGATTGCCATCCAAGAAGGACTCACAACTGATGAAAATGACAAGTTGCGTCTCACCGAGTTAGAAGCGCTCGGCGAAATGAGAATACAAATGCAACAAAAACTTGAATGCGATCATGCACGAATGGCTTGCGCATTCAACAAAAAGGAGCGACCTCGCTCCTTTCAAGTGGGAGACTTGGTGTTAGCAGTAAGAAGGCCAATCATCATTCCCCACAAAATTGGAGGTAAATTCTAACTCAAATGGGAAGGACCTTATGTGGTGCAAGAAGTCTACACGAACAGTGCATACAAAATTGTTGATCATGATGGCTTACGTATTGGCCCAATCAATGGGAAGTTTCTGAAATGATATTATCGCTAAATACCACAAACAAAGCTGCTCCTAAGCACGAGCTAAAACAGCATACCCCAAATGAACTACGTTGGCTTGATCTTGCAAACTGAATTTGCAGGTACTTAGGCCGCTTAAGTTAACACTTTACTTGGGTGCAGCCACCCAAAAAAAAAAAATCCTCCACCACACGAAAACAGAGTTCCTGGCCCGCATGAGCCTATACTGTGAACGGAAAAATCGTCATCACATCTCGACATTCTCAGATGAGACGTCCAGTTAACTGCAATGTTTAAGCAATTTATACATCTTTGTTGGCAGCCATTATCAAACAAGTCAAATAGATAAATAAATTGATCCTTACAATAAAGTATGAGTCAATAACAAATGAGTCGTTGACAAAATGAAACAAAGTAAAAGCAGCAAGAAGCGAAACTACCAGGCTGGCATTATTACAAAGCGAGATTCTTCCTCCTTTCTGCCAGTGTGGCCCTCAAACACTCTAAGCCCTTCATTTTCTCCTACAGTACAACTCGAGCTGACGTACAACGATCCAACTCTTGTCTGGAGGAATCCATCTGCACCTGTGCAGCTGAAATATCTTCAAGTCCTCAATTATATTCCTCGGCCAAACGTGACTCCTTCTCAGAAGCTTGTCGTAGCGACTCCTCCAAAGCGGCCTTGTCCTTCTTCACTTGGTCTAGCTCTTTTGACCGCCTCTCATTGGCACGAGAGAGGTCAAGGATCGTGGACTCCGCAGATGTGTGACACTCTTTAGCCTTGGCGATGTCATTGGCGATTTTATCATTACTCTTTTGTTGAATCGAATTTTGAGATACCATAAGGTAAGCATTTACCTCCCTCACATATTCATCAACTGTCGACTGAAGATCAGAAAAAATCCCCGCTAGCATATCAATCTTCTTATAGACTTTAGTAGCGCTCTCTTTAATATTCTCTACTTGGGTATACGGAAGATTGCACATGTGCGCGAGCAATTCCTTCTTCATCATAAGCACAACGGAGTTAAAGATTACGTTGATCGCCTTAAGAGGCAGAAAAGTGGAAGTCGAGGCTTCGAGAGACATTCTCCCATTGGTGCCAATGTCATGCACAAACAACTTTTGAGTATGGGAACCCACAACAGAACATGCGCTCAAAGTGGCAGCATGGCTATCAGGTTCATCACTCATAGTCTCGTATCATCTTGCAATTCGATGACCCTTGGTATTGGAATTTACTTACCCTTGCCATGCCTCACATTGGGAGGAAGCTGTATGGTCGCGTTGAATAATTCATGGTCAGCACCAGCATCGGTGTCTTCTTCCTTCAAAAAAAAAAAAGGGCATGAGTTCACCGTAAGAACGCATAATCTCATAAAAGACAGATAAGCAAGAAGGATAAACCCACCAATTTGGAGGACGATGTGTGCGACGGACTTTGCAAGTCAGTAATTTCATCATTAAAGTCATCTAAAGCCAGATCCTGGGCCTTTCTCTTTTGATTGGCTCGCTGGTGCTTCAGGTCAACATCTGATCCTGCATTTTCGCTCGGCTTGTTCCTGACACTACCATCCACATGCTTAACCTTCTGATGCTTTTCTCTATTAGGTGGGAGATCTTTCCATTTCTCCCGAAGATTTTTTACTCCCACTTGAGCCTACCAGTCGGTAAAGGCACTAGTGACATCTTTGCACCAGTCAACTGAGAGGGTAGGGAGAAACACTTTAGATTGACTACCCTTAGAAATTAAAAGACTCCAAAATATTATAGCCTCGTACACCGTAATATCACGATACGGGGTATCACGCATAAGAACTTCAAGCTTCTCTAGTTGGTAGCCAAACTGTCTACTGAAGCAATGAGGGTTGTGCGGCTTAAGATGAAGCGACGAACCCATGCACGTAGGCAAGTAAGCTGATCGCAGCGACACCAAATAGCAAATTATCAACGTCTAAGTGACCATCATCGATGAGAGTATAAATTCTGTTCCTATTCAGCATACTGATTCACCTTCGCATCCTTTCCTTCATGAATGAGTTCTCACATATTATCATCTTTGTAAGCCTTCCAGCATCGAATGCCGGAGCACGTTGTCATGATAGGACCGCGGGGCGAAAACTGCGAAACATGGTGAGTCCGGAAGTAATGCGCTATCCAACCATACATGTAGTGAGTTGGGAAGAAAGATTTTGAGTACCCAGGACGTTCAGAGGAAGACAAGTCATTTAAACCCTTGTAAATGCTACCCAACACCAGCACAACAAGGCTGAATGTCTTTCCCTGTGCCATCCAACTTGTGGCCTCGAAAGTGGATAGACGTATAAACCTCTCATTGGTTTCTGGGAGGACAAACACACATAGCCAGCAAGACAAGAAGGTTGGAACATAGGCGCGCTGCCTTGTTGACTCGTCTGTCAGTCCAAGCTTCACAAATAAAGACAACTCTCATGCGGTCCACTCTAATTCCTTAGCTATGATCTCTCCAGTTGGAATGCCGGTGGATTTAGGAGCGTTCATTGTCTTTTTCGCCTTCTTCCCCTTGACAATTTCAGTAGGGTGGTGAATGACAAGCCGACTACACCAATATTGGATCCATTGTGCAGCAGTTACCTTGCTATGTGACAGACTAAAGTCGTATGCCTAACAAATATAAATTACCACACAAACCTATAAACGTAGTAAATGGGCAAGTGGGATCATATCCACAGAGAACAACAATTATCAATGTATGTAGAGTAATGTAATAGGTTCACTAATTGGGAATGTGAGGGAAGCAACCTTAGTTGGGAGAACCTCAATATGCTCATGCATTGTCTCCCCAACCCCATTCTCCCTGAAAAAGTCACAAGAACCAACATAATCAATATTGTCATCCAAAAAGATAACATCCTCCTCTGAAAGAGTATCACGCTGACTCACATTAGTCTCCATAACCAAAGAATCCGTAATATGCTCTCGTGAAGGTTGATTAATTTCAGAAAGTTCTTCTTCGGTATCCTTAACTTCAGCCATGTTCAAATAATCAACATCAAGTTCAAAATTTGGAGGCATAATAGGAAAACACATATGACTATCTTTCAATTGTACCTAAAAAGTTTGAACTGCCAAATTCTTCCAAAATTCCAAAATCTCAGTAGTATCCATGGGTTCAAAACGACCATTACTCATGCGTAAATTATACCATGCTTCCGGGAGCACAAAGAGCATGGTGGTCCTTCTCACAATAGAGGAGTAGGGACCACACTTAAATAGATTTTATATTTTTTAAAGTGTGATCCTTACTCCTCTATTGTGAGAAGGACCACCATGCTCCTTGTGCTCCCGAATCATGATATAAGCATTGTTATTCATGTAGTGAACCCAATCCCAAGTTTTAGAGGTTATGCCTCTAAGGATAATCAGATTTAATTGCCATTCAGCGAAAACACTACCATGAGAGGCCAGATCAATTACATGTTCCATAAGTCGGACATAATAGTCATGAAACGATTCATTAGCAAATTGCTCAAATTTTATAATAGCCATGAATCAAAACTGATGAAAACAACTCATGCAAACCTAAGCTAAAACACACAAAGGGAAATTAAAACCGTTCCCCGACAACGGCGCCAAAATTTGACAGGCTAAAGTCGTATGCCTAACAAATACTCCGTATAAATTACCACACAAACCTATAAACGCAGTAAATGGGCAAGTGGGATCGTATCCACAGAGAACAACAATTATCAATGTATGTAGAGTAACAAATGGGGGGTTTTTGAGTGTAAGTGATCAAATAATCTAGACGCAAAAGAGTAATTTGTAAATCAATTGAGGAAAAGATCTCGGACAATTAATACCCACTATCATTCACCTAATTGGTCCTAGTTATCAACTAATCCTAATCTGTTGAGTACTTAGTTGTAGAAATATAATTTCTTATCGTTTCTTAATTGTAGCTAAGAGGAGAGATCAGCCCTACCTAATAGCCCTAATCGGTGGATAACAAAGACGCGCGCCTAAATTTAATCCAGCGAAAGCATAAAGCAATTAAACGATATCAACTAAGATTAGTAAGATCTAGACACATGCGGTTTCGATCTTCAATTAATATGTTTATTCTTCCCTAAATCTAATCACGATGATCAGCATGCAATTAGACATAGTTTCTACTAATCGATTTAACAATCAAATAATTAATTCTTTAATTGAGAATCTAGCACACTACAACAAATGACTACTTGGGCCACGAATTATGCCACGAAAATGCATAATTCGTGGCTTAATTAATGATGGCCACAGGAAAATTGGTTGTCAATTAATCATAAAAAAAAATTATGCCACAAATTATGGAAATTCGTGGCCATTAAGTACTTGGGCTACGAAAATAGGAAATTCGTGGCCGATAATAGGAATAAAAATTAAAAAATAAAAATAATATCCTTGACAGCAGATTAAAACCACGCACGAAATAAATAACTTGCGAAAATTAAACCACCCCTTCTCTCTCCTCTAATTTTCTACCTGACTTTCTCTCTCCTCTGATTTTCTTCAACATCGCCGCCCATCCGGCCTGCATCCTCACCCCGACGCCGCCTCCGACGATGTTTTTTTAGCTCGTGCTACACCACCGCTTCTGTTGTATCACAAGATGTAAGAAAATTTTATAACCCTAAATCCCCGATTTCTTGTTTTTTTGACATTTTAATTAGTCTTGATGTTAAATTAGTTTATTAGTTGTAGTTTGCAATTAGTTTATGTTCAATTTGTGTAAACAGAAATTGAAGTCATGCTTGATTGCGTTTTTTTTTTTTTTACTAGGTAATTTAGATTATGTATTGAGGGGGCAAATAAGCCTTCGTATTGAGTTCCGCCTTGCGCCAATCTCTCTGATAAGTTGAATCAGGTTCATTTACGATCTTTTTGTTGTTTCAAAATTTATTGTGGTGTTGTTTTTCGTCGTTGCCTTATTTGTTGTTGTTGGTTGTTGAATTCGGTGTGGTTGATAGGTTATTGTGCTCCTGTGGCCGTTGTTGGTAGTGTGATTTCAAGAATATGATCTATATTTTCATAGCCAACCATAGAGTTGAACTATTGTAATGTGGGTAAATTACAACAAAGGTCTCAACAAACTAATAAAGATACGCCTATTAAACAAGAGTTTGAGAACAAGGATAGGAATAGCATAGAGAACAGTGGAGGGAACAAGGTAGGGAACAATGGAGGGAACAAGGTAGGGAACATGGAAGGAAACAACGTACAAAAGATAAAATATGAACTTGAAGCGAGAGGGGTGTGTAAGAGGTATTTTTGAGGCTTTCTTAAATTATAACACAAGTGATCAGTTTGGTAACTTGTGTAACAGATTCAGTATCATCATGTTCACCTTCATCCACTATATCGTCATCATAAGAGATGGATGTTTTTGACCTTTTAGTTTTGAATGAAATTAGTCGGTTGGTTTTAAGTTGTGGTAGATAAATCAATAGATTGGGTAAGCACATGATTTGAGATTGATTTTGTTACAATTTTCTTTTATATATAGACCGATAAGTAACAAATGTTGGTTCTATGTTGTGCTTTATTTTGTATGTCTGATATCATAATTTGTTCGACTGCATTTGAGTAGCTCTTTATGCCCTCTAAATTACGCTAAATGCATTTTAGTTTGCAATAGGCCCTATAGAGTCTAGACTGTGTTTCAAAGTTGTACTCCGTATGTTAGTTTTTTTTTTTTTCTTTTTTTTTTTTACTGCTTTCTTGGATGTTGATGAAGTTGAGCTCTAACTACTCAATTTAAAGGTTTGTTGTCGGTAATTAGGATTTAGGTCCTTTAGATGATAATGAATTTCTCAAACCTGCTTGAATTGGATGGGAGAAAAGATTAGTTTCAGCTAATGCCCATGTAGCTGAAACACCCGTATAAGCGTATAGCTGCTTATTCCTTACAAACCCTAAATCATATTGAATTTTATGTATGCGCAATTTCTTATTAGCATGGTGGGCATACACATTCCTTATGGCAGGACCAGTGAGTGCAACGATTAGATACTCGAACCAGGTTCAAAACGGCGTGACTCAATCCCCGACAATCATTCTATACACTGTCTTTACAGTCACTGTAAGTTTGTAACAACCCTACTTGTATCAACTCCACTTTTTTATCTCACTTTTATAAGTTAGATTCTGGAAATTAAGGCCAACTTAATTACGACGAACATGACCATATAACAGCATCAGGAGTTGACATCTATTCAAATTGTGCTGAGCATTTGATTCTCTTTTAGGTAGTTTGAATGAGCTAGTACAAGTAGAAGGAAAGACAAGGAACTCGGTGTTAGAGATATATCATGGCTTTGCTCGCATTGAGTACATTATGTCAAGCAAGAATTGAAGAAGAGGTGATTGGCTACTTCACAGTGCAGAATTACATAATTTGAAGCTACTGATTGTCAGAGAAAAGACACCATTTGAAGCTACTCCGTTATTAGGTTTAGTTTCAATTTTTAATTAGTTTGTACATGCATTGACCTCTTTGATTAAATTATTATCAAATTTCTGTATTGAAATATGGCTTGCAACATACAATTCCTAGCATTTTTCTTAATAATGAAAAAATATTTTTTTTCATTTGCTGATTGTTTTTATTTTCATGTCAAATGAAATTAAATATGCTACTAATTTTAATAGAGCTAAGCACGCATTTGCGATGCCTTGGTTTTGAAGAATGGCCACAAGAATACGACCTTTGCCACGTAATTGTCTACTAGGTGGAAAATTCATAGCCACGGGTATAAATGTCGCTTGCCACGAACATTTTCTTGTGGCTAGTCAAGTTCTTTGCCACGGGAATGCTATTTTGTCACGATTGATCTCGTGGCCAATATTCGTGGCAAAAATATAATTTTTGCCACGTTTTCAGTTTTCCAGTGGCCGTTTCCTTGCCACGGCTAATTGCGCCACGGAAGCAATTTTCTTGGCCAAATAGCTTTGCCACGGGAATTTAGCACTTGGGCCACGGGTAATTCGTGGCCCAAGTGCTTAATTGTTGAAGTGGCAATATGATTTAACCTATTGCCAATTAGTTGTACACCTAATTAACGATAAATCAATCAATAATAACAATGATAGAAATAGAATAAACAATACTTAAACGAAATTAAGAATTAGAAATCAAACTCATCACAATTGTCGGTGAATAATAGTTTCGATTAATAATCCGAGAATAAAAGGTCTTTACCCTTGCATAATTCTTCAAAATACTACTTTAGGTCTTGAGGAAACTGAATGAATAATAATAAACGAATTTTAGGTATTTATGCTAAAAGATTACAAAACAGGATTAGGAAGCCCGTCTAATAAGCCTACACAGCAGCTAGACGACTCGTCTGCACCTGGGACGAGTCGTCTAAAGCCCTCTGTTTCCGGCGCCGGACTGGTTGTGCCGACGTTTTTCAAAACGGTCATAACGTCTTCGTTACTTGGCCTGTGAGGACGTGTGACCACTTTTTGGAAAGCTAAGATCATGAACTTTAACATGCCATTAGTCTCACTACAAAATTCTAAGCCATTTGACAGTTATGAAGCTTCAAACTTGACCTTCTGTAATTGGACAGATATTCTTTCCAAACTTGTCCAAAACTTGGCATTTCGCTCCTTGGATCATCTTTCATCGCCTCATTGTCTTTACTCACAACTGCACATCAATCTTAAGGCCATAAATACACTCAAAAACCACTAATTATTATATTAAAGCACGAATAATCGAATTAGCTAATAAAGCGATCAAAAACCTACTATTCAAATACATAAAAATCCATCTTTTACCACTACTAAGTGGTGTGTATCACCGTGTGACCATGGCCTCCTAGCAATACGATGATAAATAGCAAAGAGAAACTTACAGCACAACGTAATCCATCGGTTTGCCTGAACATGCCACGTAGGGGAACCGTTTCGTCATAAATTTCTCCATAAATGGGCAGACCACCGAGCTTGTGAAGGTCCATAAAGATACGGAGAACTCGCTTTCTTTAGTGTGAATGGTGTTGGTAGTGGGGCACCAACTTTCAAAGAAAGCGCGCATGATATTCGCATCTTTATCATACGAGTACAGGAAGGCATATAGCGCCTTGAAAATTGAAGATGATCCCAGGATAGCCTGAAAGCGAGAAAGGATGTCCTCAGTCCACTCCCAGTATCTTTGGATATAGGTTGCATCACCAAAAACTCTCAGCTGGGAAGACCATTTCACTGACCGGTCGATGATACGACGTCCGAGTAGTGGAGAGACATTGGGGTTTTGCCTTATTGGGAGAGTACTGTTCAAGGTACAAGTCCTGTATTGATCCGAGGAAGGATCGACGGGGTTCGACATCTCTCTTGGAAAAAGAGATGCGTCAACTGTCACTGGCGTCGCATCTCTCCATAACGGCTCACCAACAACCAAACAAGTTCCTGACTTGGGTGTGTCGTCCTCTCCGCTCACAATTCAAAGGTACGTGACTGATACATGGGAGCTATGGGTCAAAGCTTATAGTGGAAGTTCAAGACTATCACGTCACCTTCCAGTCTCAATATCTTCTGAAGTACTCAATATTTCGAAGAACAATCAATTGTATAGGAAAGTTCATGATCTAAGCTTTCCGAAAAGTGGTCATATGCCTTAAATGGTTAAGTAACGAAGGAGATATGCTTGTTTTAAGTTGAGCTGTCCAGTTTCTACGCGGGTACACGAGAATGGCCGAAACTGCTATATTCCCCAAGCCATGCACGTCCAAGGAAGTTCTTAGTAGATATAATACTTATTCTTATTTGTGTCTTTGTTTAAGTTTAGGAAAGTGTCTTATTTACAGTATTTTGTGGAATAAAGGAGCCTTAGAAGGTTTCCAAGTTGTTATAGAAGATTTTAGGAAAGTTTCAGTAATAAGCTTGAAGTTGGTTTAAGGGAAGACCTAAATCTGGTTCTTAACTTGACTTTAGGTAAGTTTAGGAGTCTTAAGAGTAGTATAAATAGAGAGTCTTATTGTAATGTTTTATATACAAGTTTGAGCATTAATATCGAAGAGTCGAAGGGAGTTTCCTTCAAAATCTTGGCCTTGCGAGGTATTCTTTTGGTTTGTACCTTGTTTCTATGTGATCTTGGTGCCTGCCGTTTGTTTGTGCTTGTTTCTTTGTGATCTTAGTACAAATTAGTCTTAGTCGAGTATTCTTGCGAGGATTCTAGGCTAATTCATATCCTTTATTTTCTGTTTTAATTACGCTGCGTTACAAATTCAAAAACACATAAAAATTAGAGTAAGTTTTACATCAAATTGGTATCAGAGCTTGGTTGTAACAAACTTCTATGCTTTGTTAGTCTTGGTGTGGTTGATTTTGGTTTATCAATGAATTATAAATTTCCTAAGTTTGATGGGAGTGGTGATTCCGAAGATTATTTAAATTGGGAAAGAAAGATCGAGCGTAAATTCAATCGAATTGGTTTTGATGATCGTGAAAGATTCGATCATGTGAAACTTATTTTGGTAAGAGATGCATTCCATTGGTTTGAAATTTTGAAGAAGCGACGCAAACATGAAGGTAAGTGCAAGATTCATTCGTGGGAAGTACTCAAGTGCAAGCTACGTAAACGATATATGCCAAGGAACTTTATTGAAGACGTGTCGTTCAAAAAGTCTTCTTATGAGCATGAACAAGCAAATAATGATCTGATTTTGTTGGACATGATGAAGAAACTTGACCGTATGCAAGATGACTTGAAGAAAGTTAGGAGTGCACATCTTGAAAAGCATGATTCTTGTGAAGACAAAGAAAAAATCAAAGAAGTGATCTTGGAGGAACAATCGCAAGTACATGAATTCATACAAATCCAAGAGCATGAAGAGATTGAGATTAGTGATCAAGACAAAACATTGGATCTTCATGATACTTCTAAAGAGGAAAGCATTGATTCTTCACTAAAGTCTTTTGGGGAAAACGAAATAAAGAGTGCGATTGAACATGAGGTTCTAATTGAAGATGAGATAGATGACAAATTTGTTTACCACAAATTTGAGACCAAGATTCCATACAAATCATTAATTGATCGCTATATTGATGAGAGACTTGAAGATGTCAAAGGTAAATCCTGTTTGTCTTTCTTTCTTTATAACAATGGCATCGAAGTGAAAGATGAACAATACAACTCTAAACTTGATGTCCAAAACATGATGGACCATGAGAAGCTTAAAGAAAAGAGAACAGAGATTGAAGATCATGGTGTCGAAAAACTCATCAAGTACATTGAAGATGATGAGTTAAAGGACTTGTGCATATGTTTGGTGTTTGTACTTCTCTTTTTGATCCTTGTATATGATCCGGGTGGTTGTGAGAATGTGTTTCTCTACTATAGGACTTCAGATTCGAGGACGAATCTTTTCAAAGAAGGGGAGAATGATACATGGGAGCTATGGGTCAAAGCTTATAGTGGAAGTTCAAGACTATCACGTCACCTTCCAGTCTCAATATCTTCTGAAGTACTCAATATTTCGAAGAACAATCAATTGTATAGGAAAGTTCATGATCTAAGCTTTCCGAAAAGTGGTCATATGCCTTAAATGGTTAAGTAACGAAGGAGATATGCTTGTTTTAAGTTGAGCTGTCCAGTTTCTACGCGGGTACACGAGAATGGCCGAAACTGCTATATTCCCCAAGCCATGCACGTCCAAGGAAGTTCTTAGTAGATATAATACTTATTCTTATTTGTGTCTTTGTTTAAGTTTAGGAAAGTGTCTTATTTACAGTATTTTGTGGAATAAAGGAGCCTTAGAAGGTTTCCAAGTTGTTATAGAAGATTTTAGGAAAGTTTCAGTAATAAGCTTGAAGTTGGTTTAAGGGAAGACCTAAATCTGGTTCTTAACTTGACTTTAGGTAAGTTTAGGAGTCTTAAGAGTAGTATAAATAGAGAGTCTTATTGTAATGTTTTATATACAAGTTTGAGCATTAATATCGAAGAGTCGAAGGGAGTTTCCTTCAAAATCTTGGCCTTGCGAGGTATTCTTTTGGTTTGTACCTTGTTTCTATGTGATCTTGGTGCCTGCCGTTTGTTTGTGCTTGTTTCTTTGTGATCTTAGTACAAATTAGTCTTAGTCGAGTATTCTTGCGAGGATTCTAGGCTAATTCATATCCTTTATTTTCTGTTTTAATTACGCTGCGTTACAAATTCAAAAACACATAAAAATTAGAGTAAGTTTTACATCAACTACGATGATTGTGTATGTTAGGATTGTCATATAACTAAACCAAATGTCATTTCTAACCACACTCATTACGTGTAATTCATACTTTCAATTCAAACTGGTGAAACGAACTGTGCATGCTTATCCTCTTGTTTTAACCTTATTTTCGACTTCTAACCTTATTTTCGAATTCGAAACACACTACGATGTTTGTGTATGTTAGGATTGTCATATAACTAAACCAAATGTCATTTCTAACCACACTCATTGCGTGTAATTCATACATTCAATTCAAACTTGTGAAACAAACTGTGCATGATTCTACTATGATTTTAAGCTTATTTTCGAATTCTAAACACACTACGATGATTGTGTATGTTAGGATTGTCATATAAGTAAACCAAATGTCATTTCTAACCACACTCATTGCGTGTAATTCATACATTCAATTCAAACTTGTGAAACAAACTGTGCATGATTCTACTCTTCTTTTAAGCTTATTTTCGAATTCTAAACACACTACGATGATTGTGTATGTTAGGATTGTCATATAAGTAAACCAAATGTCATTTCTAACCACACTCATTGCGTGTAATTCATACATTCAATTCAAACTTGTGAAACGAACTGTGCATGCTTATACTCTTCTTTTAACCTTATTTTCGATTTCTAAGCTTATTTTCGAATTCTAAATACACTACGATGATTGTGTATGTTAGGATTGTCATATAACTAAACCAAATAACATTTCTAACCACACTCATTGCGTGTAATTCATACATTCAATTCAAACTTGTGAAACGAACTGTGCATGATTCTACTCTTCTTTTAAACTTATTTTCGAATTCTAAACACATTACGATGATTGTCTATGTTAGTATTGTCATATAACTAAACCAAATGTCATTTCTAACCACACTCATTACGTGTAATTCATACATTCAATTCAAACTTGTGAAACAAACTGTGCATGATTCTACTCTTCTTTTAAGCTTATTTTCGAATTCTAAACACACTACGATGATTGTGTATGTTAGTATTGTCATATAAGTAAACCAAATGTCATTTCTAACCACACTCATTGCGTGTAATTCATACATTCAATTCAAACTTGTGAAACAAACTGTGCATGATTCTACTATGATTTTAAGCTTATTTTCGAATTCTAAACACACTACGATGATTGTGTATGTTAGGATTGTCATATAAGTAAACCAAATGTCATTTCTAACCACACTCATTGCGTGGAATTCATACATTCAATTCAAACTTGTGAAACGAACTGTGCATGCTTATACTCTTCTTTTAACCTTATTTTCGATTTCTAAGCTTATTTTCGAATTCTAAATACACTACGATGATTGTGTATGTTAGGATTGTCATATAACTAAACCAAATAACATTTCTAACCACACTCATTGCGTGTAATTCATACATTCAATTCAAACTTGTGAAACGAACTGTGCATGCTTATACTCTTCTTTTAACCTTATTTTCGACTTCTAAGCTTATTTTCGAATTCGAAACACACTACGATGTTTGTGTATGTTAGGATTGTCATATAACTAAACCAAATGTCATTTCTAACCACACTCATTGCGTGTAATTCATACATTCAATTCAAACTTGTGAAACAAACTGTGCATGATTCTACTATGATTTTAAGCTTATTTTCGAATTCTAAACACACTACGATGATTGTGTATGTTAGGATTGTCATATAAGTAAACCAAATGTCATTTCTAACCACACTCATTGCGTGTAATTCATACATTCAATTCAAACTTGTGAAACGAACTGTGCATGCTTATACTCTTCTTTTAAACTTATTTTCGATTTCTAAGCTTATTTTCGAATTCTAAATACACTACGATGATTGTGTATGTTAGGATTGTCATATAACTAAACCAAATAACATTTCTAACCACACTCATTGCGTGTAATTCATACATTCAATTCAAACTTGTGAAACGAACTGTGCATGATTCTACTGTTCTTTTAAACTTATTTTCGAATTCTAAACACATTACGATGATTGTCTATGTTAGTATTGTCATATAACTAAACCAAATGTCATTTCTAACCACACTCATTACGTGTAATTCATACATTCAATTCAAACTTGTGAAACAAACTGTGCATGATTCTACTCTTCTTTTATGCTTATTTTCGAATTCTAAACACACTACGATGATTGTGTATGTTAGTATTGTCATATAAGTAAACCAAATGTCATTTCTAACCACACTCATTGCGTGTAATTCATACATTCAATTCAAACTTGTGAAACGAACTGTGCATGCTTATACTCTTCTTTTAACCTTATTTTCGACTTCTAAGCTTATTTTCGAATTCTAAACACACTACGATGATTGTGTATGTTAGGATTGTCATATAACTAAACCAAATGTCATTTCTAACTACACTCATTGCGTGTAATTCATACATTCAATTCAAACTTATGAAACGAACTGTGCATGCTTATACTCTTCTTTTAACCTTATTTTCGACTTCTAAGCTTATTTTCGAATTCTAAACACACTAGGATGATTGTGTGTGTTAGGATTGTCATATAACTAAACCAAATGTCATTTCTAACCACACTCATTACGTGTAATTCATACTTTCAATTCAAACTGGTGAAACGAACTGTGCATGCTTATCCTCTTGTTTTAACCTTATTTTCGACTTCTAACCTTATTTTCGAATTCTAAACACACTACGATGATTGTGTATGTTAGGATTGTCATATAACTAAACCAAATGTCATTTCTAACCACACTCATTACGTGTAATTCATACTTTCAATTCAAACTGGTGAAACGAACTGTGCATGCTTATCCTCTTGTTTTAACCTTATTTTCGACTTCTAACCTTATTTTCGAATTCGAAACACACTACGATGTTTGTGTATGTTAGGATTGTCATATAACTAAACCAAATGTCATTTCTAACCACACTCATTGCGTGTAATTCATACATTCAATTCAAACTTGTGAAACAAACTGTGCATGATTCTACTATGATTTTAAGCTTATTTTCGAATTCTAAACACACTACGATGATTGTGTATGTTAGGATTGTCATATAAGTAAACCAAATGTCATTTCTAACCACACTCATTGCGTGTAATTCATACATTCAATTCAAACTTGTGAAACGAACTGTGCATGCTTATACTCTTCTTTTAACCTTATTTTCGATTTCCAAGCTTATTTTCGAATTCTAAATACACTACGATGATTGTGTATGTTAGGATTGTCATATAACTAAACCAAATAACATTTCTAACCACACTCATTGCGTGTAATTCATACATTCAATTCAAACTTGTGAAACGAACTGTGCATGATTCTACTCTTCTTTTAAACTTATTTTCGAATTCTAAACACATTACGATGATTGTCTATGTTAGTATTGTCATATAACTAAACCAAATGTCATTTCTAACCACACTCATTACGTGTAATTCATACATTCAATTCAAACTTGTGAAACAAACTGTGCATGATTCTACTCTTCTTTTAAGCTTATTTTCGAATTCTAAACACACTACGATGATTGTGTATGTTAGTATTGTCATATAAGTAAACCAAATGTCATTTCTAACCACACTCATTGCGTGTAATTCATACATTCAATTCAAACTTGTGAAACGAACTGTGCATGCTTATACTCTTCTTTTAACCTTATTTTCGACTTCTAAGCTTATTTTCGAATTCTAAACACACTACGATGATTGTGTATGTTAGGATTGTCATATAACTAAACCAAATGTCATTTCTAACTACACTCATTGCGTGTAATTCATACATTCAATTCAAACTTATGAAACGAACTGTGCATGCTTATACTCTTCTTTTAACCTTATTTTCGACTTCTAAGCTTATTTTCGAATTCTAAACACACTAGGATGATTGTGTATGTTAGGATTGTCATATAACTAAACCAAATGTCATTTCTAACCACACTCATTACGTGTAATTCATACTTTCAATTCATACTGGTGAAACGAACTGTGCATGCTTATACTCTTGTTTTAACCTTATTTTCGACTTCTAACCTTATTTTCGAATTCTAAACACACTACGATGATTGTGTATGTTAGGATTGTCATATAACTAAACCAAATGTCATTTCTAACCACACTCTTTACGTGTAATTCATACATTCAATTCAAACTTGTGAAACAAACTGTGCATGATTCTACTCTTCTTTTAAGCTTATTTTCGAATTCTAAACACACTACGATGATTGTGTATGTTAGTATTGTCATATAAGTAAACCAAATGTCATTTCTAACCACACTCATTGCGTGTAATTCATACATTCAATTCAAACTTGTGAAACGAACTGTGCATGCTTATACTCTTCTTTTAACCTTATTTTCGACTTCTAAGCTTATTTTCGAATTCGAAACACACTACGATGTTTGTGTATGTTAGGATTGTCATATAACTAAACCAAATGTCATTTCTAACCACACTCATTGCGTGTAATTCATACATTCAATTCAAACTTGTGAAACAAACTGTGCATGATTCTACTATGATTTTAAGCTTATTTTCGAATTCTAAACACACTACGATGATTGTGTATGTTAGGATTGTCATATAAGTAAACCAAATGTCATTTCTAACCACACTCATTGCGTGTAATTCATACATTCAATTCAAACTTGTGAAACGAACTATGCATGCTTATACTCTTCTTTTAAACTTATTTTCGATTTCTAAGCTTATTTTCGAATTCTAAATACACTACGATGATTGTGTATGTTAGGATTGTCATATAACTAAACCAAATAACATTTCTAACCACACTCATTGCGTGTAATTCATACATTCAATTCAAACTTGTGAAACGAACTGTGCATGATTCTACTGTTCTTTTAAACTTATTTTCGAATTCTAAACACATTACGATGATTGTCTATGTTAGTATTGTCATATAACTAAACCAAATGTCATTTCTAACCACACTCATTACGTGTAATTCATACATTCAATTCAAACTTGTGAAACAAACTGTGCATGATTCTACTCTTCTTTTATGCTTATTTTCGAATTCTAAACACACTACGATGATTGTGTATGTTAGTATTGTCATATAAGTAAACCAAATGTCATTTCTAACCACACTCATTGCGTGTAATTCATACATTCAATTCAAACTTGTGAAACGAACTGTGCATGCTTATACTCTTCTTTTAACCTTATTTTCGACTTCTAAGCTTATTTTCGAATTCTAAACACACTACGATGATTGTGTATATTAGGATTGTCATATAACTAAACCAAATGTCATTTCTAACTACACTCATTGCGTGTAATTCATACATTCAATTCAAACTTATGAAACGCACTGTGCATGCTTATACTCTTCTTTTAACCTTATTTTCGACTTCTAAGCTTATTTTCGAATTCTAAACACACTAGGATGATTGTGTATGTTAGGATTGTCATATAACTAAACCAAATGTCATTTCTAACCACACTCATTACGTGTAATTCATACTTTCAATTCAAACTGGTGAAACGAACTGTGCATGCTTATCCTCTTGTTTTAACCTTATTTTCGACTTCTAACCTTATTTTCGAATTCTAAACACACTACGATGATTGTGTATGTTAGGATTGTCATATAACTAAACCAAATGTCATTTCTAACCACACTCATTACGTGTAATTCATACTTTCAATTCAAACTGGTGAAACGAACTGTGCATGCTTATCCTCTTGTTTTAACCTTATTTTCGACTTCTAACCTTATTTTCGAATTCGAAACACACTACGATGTTTGTGTATGTTAGGATTGTCATATAACTAAACCAAATGTCATTTCTAACCACACTCATTGCGTGTAATTCATACATTCAATTCAAACTTGTGAAACAAACTGTGCATGATTCTACTATGATTTTAAGCTTATTTTCGAATTCTAAACACACTACGATGATTGTGTATGTTAGGATTGTCATATAAGTAAACCAAATGTCATTTCTAACCACACTCATTGCGTGTAATTCATACATTCAATTCAAACTTGTGAAACGAACTGTGCATGCTTATACTCTTCTTTTAACCTTATTTTCGATTTCTAACCTTATTTTCGAATTCTAAATACACTACGATGATTGTGTATGTTAGGATTGTCATATAACTAAACCAAATAACATTTCTAACCACACTCATTGCGTGTAATTCATACATTCAATTCAAACTTGTGAAACGAACTGTGCATGATTCTACTCTTCTTTTAAACTTATTTTCGAATTCTAAACACATTACGATGATTGTCTATGTTAGTATTGTCATATAACTAAACCAAATGTCATTTCTAACCACACTCATTACGTGTAATTCATACATTCAATTCAAACTTGTGAAACAAACTGTGCATGATTCTACTCTTCTTTTAAGCTTATTTTCGAATTCTAAACACACTACGATGATTGTGTATGTTAGTATTGTCATATAAGTAAACCAAATGTCATTTCTAACCACACTCATTGCGTGTAATTCATACATTCAATTCAAACTTGTGAAACGAACTGTGCATGCTTATACTCTTCTTTTAACCTTATTTTCGACTTCTAAGCTTATTTTCGAATTCTAAACACACTACGATGATTGTGTATGTTAGGATTGTCATATAACTAAACCAAATGTCATTTCTAACTACACTCATTGCGTGTAATTCATACATTCAATTCAAACTTATGAAACGAACTGTGCATGCTTATACTCTTCTTTTAACCTTATTTTCGACTTCTAAGCTTATTTTCGAATTCTAAACACACTAGGATGATTGTGTATGTTAGGATTGTCATATAACTAAACCAAATGTCATTTCTAACCACACTCATTACGTGTAATTCATACTTTCAATTCAAACTGGTGAAACGAACTGTGCATGCTTATCCTCTTGTTTTAACCTTATTTTCGACTTCTAACCTTATTTTCGAATTCTAAACACACTACGATGATTGTGTATGTTAGGATTGTCATATAACTAAACCAAATGTCATTTCTAACCACACTCATTACGTGTAATTCATACTTTCAATTCAAACTGGTGAAACGAACTGTGCATGCTTATCCTCTTGTTTTAACCTTATTTTCGACTTCTAACCTTATTTTCGAATTCGAAACACACTACGATGTTTGTGTATGTTAGGATTGTCATATAACTAAACCAAATGTCATTTCTAACCACACTCATTGCGTGTAATTCATACATTCAATTCAAACTTGTGAAACAAACTGTGCATGATTCTACTATGATTTTAAGCTTATTTTCGAATTCTAAACACACTACGATGATTGTGTATGTTAGGATTGTCATATAAGTAAACCAAATGTCATTTCTAACCACACTCATTGCGTGTAATTCATACATTCAATTCAAACTTGTGAAACGAACTGTGCATGCTTATACTCTTCTTTTAACCTTATTTTCGATTTCTAAGCTTATTTTCGAATTCTAAATACACTACGATGATTGTGTATGTTAGGATTGTCATATAACTAAACCAAATAACATTTCTAACCACACTCATTGCGTGTAATTCATACATTCAATTCAAACTTGTGAAACGAACTGTGCATGATTCTACTCTTCTTTTAAACTTATTTTCGAATTCTAAACACATTACGATGATTGTCTATGTTAGTATTGTCATATAACTAAACCAAATGTCATTTCTAACCACACTCATTACGTGTAATTCATACATTCAATTCAAACTTGTGAAACAAACTGTGCATGATTCTACTCTTCTTTTAAGCTTATTTTCGAATTCTAAACACACTACGATGATTGTGTATGTTAGTATTGTCATATAAGTAAACCAAATGTCATTTCTAACCACACTCATTGCGTGTAATTCATACATTCAATTCAAACTTGTGAAACGAACTGTGCATGCTTATACTCTTCTTTTAACCTTATTTTCGACTTCTAAGCTTATTTTCGAATTCTAAACACACTACGATGATTGTGTATGTTAGTATTGTCATATAAGTAAACCAAATGTCATTTCTAACCACACTCATTGCGTGTAATTCATACATTCAATTCAAACTTGTGAAACGAACTGTGCATGCTTATACTCTTCTTTTAACCTTATTTTCGACTTCTAAGCTTATTTTCGAATTCTAAACACACTACGATGATTGTGTATGTTAGGATTGTCATATAACTAAACCAAATGTCATTTCTAACTACACTCATTGCGTGTAATTCATACATTCAATTCAAACTTATGAAACGAACTGTGCATGCTTATACTCTTCTTTTAACCTTATTTTCGACTTCTAAGCTTATTTTCGAATTCTAAACACACTAGGATGATTGTGTATGTTAGGATTGTCATATAACTAAACCAAATGTCATTTCTAACCACACTCATTACGTGTAATTCATACTTTCAATTCAAACTGGTGAAACGAACTGTGCATGCTTATACTCTTGTTTTAACCTTATTTTCGACTTCTAACCTTATTTTCGAATTCTAAACACACTACGATGATTGTGTATGTTAGGATTGTCATATAACTAAACCAAATGTCATTTCTAACCACACTCTTTACGTGTAATTCATACATTCAATTCAAACTTGTGAAACAAACTGTGCATGATTCTACTCTTCTTTTAAGCTTATTTTCGAATTCTAAACACACTACGATGATTGTGTATGTTAGTATTGTCATATAAGTAAACCAAATGTCATTTCTAACCACACTCATTGCGTGTAATTCATACATTCAATTCAAACTTGTGAAACGAACTGTGCATGCTTATACTCTTCTTTTAACCTTATTTTCGACTTCTAAGCTTATTTTCGAATTCGAAACACACTACGATGTTTGTGTATGTTAGGATTGTCATATAACTAAACCAAATGTCATTTCTAACCACACTCATTGCGTGTAATTCATACATTCAATTCAAACTTGTGAAACAAACTGTGCATGATTCTACTATGATTTTAAGCTTATTTTCGAATTCTAAACACACTACGATGATTGTGTATGTTAGGATTGTCATATAAGTAAACCAAATGTCATTTCTAACCACACTCATTGCGTGTAATTCATACATTCAATTCAAACTTGTGAAACGAACTATGCATGCTTATACTCTTCTTTTAAACTTATTTTCGATTTCTAAGCTTATTTTCGAATTCTAAATACACTACGATGATTGTGTATGTTAGGATTGTCATATAACTAAACCAAATAACATTTCTAACCACACTCATTGCGTGTAATTCATACATTCAATTCAAACTTGTGAAACGAACTGTGCATGATTCTACTGTTCTTTTAAACTTATTTTCGAATTCTAAACACATTACGATGATTGTCTATGTTAGTATTGTCATATAACTAAACCAAATGTCATTTCTAACCACACTCATTACGTGTAATTCATACATTCAATTCAAACTTGTGAAACAAACTGTGCATGATTCTACTCTTCTTTTATGCTTATTTTCGAATTCTAAACACACTACGATGATTGTGTATGTTAGTATTGTCATATAAGTAAACCAAATGTCATTTCTAACCACACTCATTGCGTGTAATTCATACATTCAATTCAAACTTGTGAAACGAACTGTGCATGCTTATACTCTTCTTTTAACCTTATTTTCGACTTCTAAGCTTATTTTCGAATTCTAAACACACTACGATGATTGTGTATGTTAGGATTGTCATATAACTAAACCAAATGTCATTTCTAACTACACTCATTGCGTGTAATTCATACATTCAATTCAAACTTATGAAACGAACTGTGCATGCTTATACTCTTCTTTTAACCTTATTTTCGACTTCTAAGCTTATTTTCGAATTCTAAACACACTAGGATGATTGTGTATGTTAGGATTGTCATATAACTAAACCAAATGTCATTTCTAACCACACTCATTACGTGTAATTCATACTTTCAATTCAAACTGGTGAAACGAACTGTGCATGCTTATCCTCTTGTTTTAACCTTATTTTCGACTTCTAACCTTATTTTCGAATTCTAAACACACTACGATGATTGTGTATGTTAGGATTGTCATATAACTAAACCAAATGTCATTTCTAACCACACTCATTACGTGTAATTCATACTTTCAATTCAAACTGGTGAAACGAACTGTGCATGCTTATCCTCTTGTTTTAACCTTATTTTCGACTTCTAACCTTATTTTCGAATTCGAAACACACTACGATGTTTGTGTATGTTAGGATTGTCATATAACTAAACCAAATGTCATTTCTAACCACACTCATTGCGTGTAATTCATACATTCAATTCAAACTTGTGAAACAAACTGTGCATGATTCTACTATGATTTTAAGCTTATTTTCGAATTCTAAACACACTACGATGATTGTGTATGTTAGGATTGTCATATAAGTAAACCAAATGTCATTTCTAACCACACTCATTGCGTGTAATTCATACATTCAATTCAAACTTGTGAAACGAACTGTGCATGCTTATACTCTTCTTTTAACCTTATTTTCGATTTCTAAGCTTATTTTCGAATTCTAAATACACTACGATGATTGTGTATGTTAGGATTGTCATATAACTAAACCAAATAACATTTCTAACCACACTCATTGCGTGTAATTCATACATTCAATTCAAACTTGTGAAACGAACTGTGCATGATTCTACTCTTCTTTTAAACTTATTTTCGAATTCTAAACACATTACGATGATTGTCTATGTTAGTATTGTCATATAACTAAACCAAATGTCATTTCTAACCACACTCATTACGTGTAATTCATACATTCAATTCAAACTTGTGAAACAAACTGTGCATGATTCTACTCTTCTTTTAAGCTTATTTTCGAATTCTAAACACACTACGATGATTGTGTATGTTAGTATTGTCATATAAGTAAACCAAATGTCATTTCTAACCACACTCATTGCGTGTAATTCATACATTCAATTCAAACTTGTGAAACGAACTGTGCATGCTTATACTCTTCTTTTAACCTTATTTTCGACTTCTAAGCTTATTTTCGAATTCTAAACACACTACGATGATTGTGTATGTTAGGATTGTCATATAACTAAACCAAATGTCATTTCTAACTACACTCATTGCGTGTAATTCATACATTCAATTCAAACTTATGAAACGAACTGTGCATGCTTATACTCTTCTTTTAACCTTATTTTCGACTTCTAAGCTTATTTTCGAATTCTAAACACACTAGGATGATTGTGTATGTTAGGATTGTCATATAACTAAACCAAATGTCATTTCTAACCACACTCATTACGTGTAATTCATACTTTCAATTCAAACTGGTGAAACGAACTGTGCATGCTTATCCTCTTGTTTTAACCTTATTTTCGACTTCTAACCTTATTTTCGAATTCTAAACACACTACGATGATTGTGTATGTTAGGATTGTCATATAACTAAACCAAATGTCATTTCTAACCACACTCATTACGTGTAATTCATACTTTCAATTCAAACTGGTGAAACGAACTGTGCATGCTTATCCTCTTGTTTTAACCTTATTTTCGACTTCTAACCTTATTTTCGAATTCGAAACACACTACGATGTTTGTGTATGTTAGGATTGTCATATAACTAAACCAAATGTCATTTCTAACCACACTCATTGCGTGTAATTCATACATTCAATTCAAACTTGTGAAACAAACTGTGCATGATTCTACTATGATTTTAAGCTTATTTTCGAATTCTAAACACACTACGATGATTGTGTATGTTAGGATTGTCATATAAGTAAACCAAATGTCATTTCTAACCACACTCATTGCGTGTAATTCATACATTCAATTCAAACTTGTGAAACGAACTGTGCATGCTTATACTCTTCTTTTAACCTTATTTTCGATTTCTAAGCTTATTTTCGAATTCTAAATACACTACGATGATTGTGTATGTTAGGATTGTCATATAACTAAACCAAATAACATTTCTAACCACACTCATTGCGTGTAATTCATACATTCAATTCAAACTTGTGAAACGAACTGTGCATGATTCTACTCTTCTTTTAAACTTATTTTCGAATTCTAAACACATTACGATGATTGTCTATGTTAGTATTGTCATATAACTAAACCAAATGTCATTTCTAACCACACTCATTACGTGTAATTCATACATTCAATTCAAACTTGTGAAACAAACTGTGCATGATTCTACTCTTCTTTTAAGCTTATTTTCGAATTCTAAACACACTACGATGATTGTGTATGTTAGTATTGTCATATAAGTAAACCAAATGTCATTTCTAACCACACTCATTGCGTGTAATTCATACATTCAATTCAAACTTGTGAAACGAACTGTGCATGCTTATACTCTTCTTTTAACCTTATTTTCGACTTCTAAGCTTATTTTCGAATTCTAAACACACTACGATGATTGTGTATGTTAGGATTGTCATATAACTAAACCAAATGTCATTTCTAACTACACTCATTGCGTGTAATTCATACATTCAATTCAAACTTATGAAACGAACTGTGCATGCTTATACTCTTCTTTTAACCTTATTTTCGACTTCTAAGCTTATTTTCGAATTCTAAACACACTAGGATGATTGTGTATGTTAGGATTGTCATATAACTAAACCAAATGTCATTTCTAACCACACTCATTACGTGTAATTCATACTTTCAATTCAAACTGGTGAAACGAACTGTGCATGCTTATACTCTTGTTTTAACCTTATTTTCGACTTCTAACCTTATTTTCGAATTCTAAACACACTACGATGATTGTGTATGTTAGGATTGTCATATAACTAAACCAAATGTCATTTCTAACCACACTCTTTACGTGTAATTCATACATTCAATTCAAACTTGTGAAACAAACTGTGCATGATTCTACTCTTCTTTTAAGCTTATTTTCGAATTCTAAACACACTACGATGATTGTGTATGTTAGTATTGTCATATAAGTAAACCAAATGTCATTTCTAACCACACTCATTGCGTGTAATTCATACATTCAATTCAAACTTGTGAAACGAACTGTGCATGCTTATACTCTTCTTTTAACCTTATTTTCGACTTCTAAGCTTATTTTCGAATTCGAAACACACTACGATGTTTGTGTATGTTAGGATTGTCATATAACTAAACCAAATGTCATTTCTAACCACACTCATTGCGTGTAATTCATACATTCAATTCAAACTTGTGAAACAAACTGTGCATGATTCTACTATGATTTTAAGCTTATTTTCGAATTCTAAACACACTACGATGATTGTGTATGTTAGGATTGTCATATAAGTAAACCAAATGTCATTTCTAACCACACTCATTGCGTGTAATTCATACATTCAATTCAAACTTGTGAAACGAACTGTGCATGCTTATACTCTTCTTTTAACCTTATTTTCGATTTCTAAGCTTATTTTCGAATTCTAAATACACTACGATGATTGTGTATGTTAGGATTGTCATATAACTAAACCAAATAACATTTCTAACCACACTCATTGCGTGTAATTCATACATTCAATTCAAACTTGTGAAACGAACTGTGCATGATTCTACTCTTCTTTTAAACTTATTTTCGAATTCTAAACACATTACGATGATTGTCTATGTTAGTATTGTCATATAACTAAACCAAATGTCATTTCTAACCACACTCATTACGTGTAATTCATACATTCAATTCAAACTTGTGAAACAAACTGTGCATGATTCTACTCTTCTTTTAAGCTTATTTTCGAATTCTAAACACACTACGATGATTGTGTATGTTAGTATTGTCATATAAGTAAACCAAATGTCATTTCTAACCACACTCATTGCGTGTAATTCATACATTCAATTCAAACTTGTGAAACGAACTGTGCATGCTTATACTCTTCTTTTAACCTTATTTTCGACTTCTAAGCTTATTTTCGAATTCTAAACACACTACGATGATTGTGTATGTTAGGATTGTCATATAACTAAACCAAATGTCATTTCTAACTACACTCATTGCGTGTAATTCATACATTCAATTCAAACTTATGAAACGAACTGTGCATGCTTATACTCTTCTTTTAACCTTATTTTCGACTTCTAAGCTTATTTTCGAATTCTAAACACACTAGGATGATTGTGTATGTTAGGATTGTCATATAACTAAACCAAATGTCATTTCTAACCACACTCATTACGTGTAATTCATACTTTCAATTCAAACTGGTGAAACGAACTGTGCATGCTTATACTCTTGTTTTAACCTTATTTTCGACTTCTAACCTTATTTTCGAATTCTAAACACACTACGATGATTGTGTATGTTAGGATTGTCATATAACTAAACCAAATGTCATTTCTAACCACACTCATTACGTGTAATTCATACATTCAATTCAAACTTGTGAAACAAACTGTGCATGATTCTACTCTTCTTTTAAGCTTATTTTCGAATTCTAAACACACTACGATGATTGTGTATGTTAGTATTGTCATATAAGTAAACCAAATGTCATTTCTAACCACACTCATTGCGTGTAATTCATACATTCAATTCAAACTTGTGAAACGAACTGTGCATGCTTATACTCTTCTTTTAACCTTATTTTCGACTTCTAAGCTTATTTTCGAATTCTAAACACACTACGATGATTGTGTATGTTAGGATTGTCATATAACTAAACCAAATGTCATTTCTAACTACACTCATTGCGTGTAATTCATACATTCAATTCAAACTTATGAAACGAACTGTGCATGCTTATACTCTTCTTTTAACCTTATTTTCGACTTCTAAGCTTATTTTCGAATTCTAAACACACTAGGATGATTGTGTATGTTAGGATTGTCATATAACTAAACCAAATGTCATTTCTAACCACACTCATTACGTGTAATTCATACTTTCAATTCAAACTGGTGAAACGAACTGTGCATGCTTATCCTCTTGTTTTAACCTTATTTTCGACTTCTAACCTTATTTTCGAATTCTAAACACACTACGATGATTGTGTATGTTAGGATTGTCATATAACTAAACCAAATGTCATTTCTAACCACACTCATTACGTGTAATTCATACTTTCAATTCAAACTGGTGAAACGAACTGTGCATGCTTATCCTCTTGTTTTAACCTTATTTTCGACTTCTAACCTTATTTTCGAATTCGAAACACACTACGATGTTTGTGTATGTTAGGATTGTCATATAACTAAACCAAATGTCATTTCTAACCACACTCATTGCGTGTAATTCATACATTCAATTCAAACTTGTGAAACAAACTGTGCATGATTCTACTATGATTTTAAGCTTATTTTCGAATTCTAAACACACTACGATGATTGTGTATGTTAGGATTGTCATATAAGTAAACCAAATGTCATTTCTAACCACACTCATTGCGTGTAATTCATACATTCAATTCAAACTTGTGAAACGAACTGTGCATGCTTATACTCTTCTTTTAACCTTATTTTCGATTTCTAAGCTTATTTTCGAATTCTAAATACACTACGATGATTGTGTATGTTAGGATTGTCATATAACTAAACCAAATAACATTTCTAACCACACTCATTGCGTGTAATTCATACATTCAATTCAAACTTGTGAAACGAACTGTGCATGATTCTACTCTTCTTTTAAACTTATTTTCGAATTCTAAACACATTACGATGATTGTCTATGTTAGTATTGTCATATAACTAAACCAAATGTCATTTCTAACCACACTCATTACGTGTAATTCATACATTCAATTCAAACTTGTGAAACAAACTGTGCATGATTCTACTCTTCTTTTAAGCTTATTTTCGAATTCTAAACACACTACGATGATTGTGTATGTTAGTATTGTCATATAAGTAAACCAAATGTCATTTCTAACCACACTCATTGCGTGTAATTCATACATTCAATTCAAACTTGTGAAACGAACTGTGCATGCTTATACTCTTCTTTTAACCTTATTTTCGACTTCTAAGCTTATTTTCGAATTCTAAACACACTACGATGATTGTGTATGTTAGGATTGTCATATAACTAAACCAAATGTCATTTCTAACTACACTCATTGCGTGTAATTCATACATTCAATTCAAACTTATGAAACGAACTGTGCATGCTTATACTCTTCTTTTAACCTTATTTTCGACTTCTAAGCTTATTTTCGAATTCTAAACACACTAGGATGATTGTGTATGTTAGGATTGTCATATAACTAAACCAAATGTCATTTCTAACCACACTCATTACGTGTAATTCATACTTTCAATTCAAACTGGTGAAACGAACTGTGCATGCTTATACTCTTGTTTTAACCTTATTTTCGACTTCTAACCTTATTTTCGAATTCTAAACACACTACGATGATTGTGTATGTTAGGATTGTCATATAACTAAACCAAATGTCATTTCTAACCACACTCTTTACGTGTAATTCATACATTCAATTCAAACTTGTGAAACAAACTGTGCATGATTCTACTCTTCTTTTAAGCTTATTTTCGAATTCTAAACACACTACGATGATTGTGTATGTTAGTATTGTCATATAAGTAAACCAAATGTCATTTCTAACCACACTCATTGCGTGTAATTCATACATTCAATTCAAACTTGTGAAACGAACTGTGCATGCTTATACTCTTCTTTTAACCTTATTTTCGACTTCTAAGCTTATTTTCGAATTCGAAACACACTACGATGTTTGTGTATGTTAGGATTGTCATATAACTAAACCAAATGTCATTTCTAACCACACTCATTGCGTGTAATTCATACATTCAATTCAAACTTGTGAAACAAACTGTGCATGATTCTACTATGATTTTAAGCTTATTTTCGAATTCTAAACACACTACGATGATTGTGTATGTTAGGATTGTCATATAAGTAAACCAAATGTCATTTCTAACCACACTCATTGCGTGTAATTCATACATTCAATTCAAACTTGTGAAACGAACTGTGCATGCTTATACTCTTCTTTTAACCTTATTTTCGATTTCTAAGCTTATTTTCGAATTCTAAATACACTACGATGATTGTGTATGTTAGGATTGTCATATAACTAAACCAAATAACATTTCTAACCACACTCATTGCGTGTAATTCATACATTCAATTCAAACTTGTGAAACGAACTGTGCATGATTCTACTCTTCTTTTAAACTTATTTTCGAATTCTAAACACATTACGATGATTGTCTATGTTAGTATTGTCATATAACTAAACCAAATGTCATTTCTAACCACACTCATTACGTGTAATTCATACATTCAATTCAAACTTGTGAAACAAACTGTGCATGATTCTACTCTTCTTTTAAGCTTATTTTCGAATTCTAAACACACTACGATGATTGTGTATGTTAGTATTGTCATATAAGTAAACCAAATGTCATTTCTAACCACACTCATTGCGTGTAATTCATACATTCAATTCAAACTTGTGAAACGAACTGTGCATGCTTATACTCTTCTTTTAACCTTATTTTCGACTTCTAAGCTTATTTTCGAATTCTAAACACACTACGATGATTGTGTATGTTAGGATTGTCATATAACTAAACCAAATGTCATTTCTAACTACACTCATTGCGTGTAATTCATACATTCAATTCAAACTTATGAAACGAACTGTGCATGCTTATACTCTTCTTTTAACCTTATTTTCGACTTCTAAGCTTATTTTCGAATTCTAAACACACTAGGATGATTGTGTATGTTAGGATTGTCATATAACTAAACCAAATGTCATTTCTAACCACACTCATTACGTGTAATTCATACTTTCAATTCAAACTGGTGAAACGAACTGTGCATGCTTATACTCTTGTTTTAACCTTATTTTCGACTTCTAACCTTATTTTCGAATTCTAAACACACTACGATGATTGTGTATGTTAGGATTGTCATATAACTAAACCAAATGTCATTTCTAACCACACTCTTTACGTGTAATTCATACATTCAATTCAAACTTGTGAAACAAACTGTGCATGATTCTACTCTTCTTTTAAGCTTATTTTCGAATTCTAAACACACTACGATGATTGTGTATGTTAGTATTGTCATATAAGTAAACCAAATGTCATTTCTAACCACACTCATTGCGTGTAATTCATACATTCAATTCAAACTTGTGAAACGAACTGTGCATGCTTATACTCTTCTTTTAAGCTTATTTTCGAATTCTAAACACACTACGATGATTGTGTATGTTAGTATTGTCATATAAGTAAACCAAATGTCATTTCTAACCACACTCATTGCGTGTAATTCATACATTCAATTCAAACTTGTGAAACAAACTGTGCATGATTCTACTCTTCTTTTAAGCTTATTTTCGAATTCTAAACACACTACGATGATTGTGTATGTTAGTATTGTCATATAAGTAAACCAAATGTCATTTCTAACCACACTCATTGCGTGTAATTTATACATTCAATTCAAACTTGTGAAACGAACTGTGCATGCTTATACTCTTCTTTTAACCTTATTTTCGACTTCTAAGCTTATTTTCGAATTCTAAACACACTACGATGATTGTGTATGTTAGGATTGTCATATAACTAAACCAAATGTCATTTCTAACTACACTCATTGCGTGTAATTCATACATTCAATTCAAACTTATGAAACGAACTGTGCATGCTTATACTCTTCTTTTAACCTTATTTTCGACTTCTAAGCTTATTTTCGAATTCTAAACACACTAGGATGATTGTGTATGTTAGGATTGTCATATAACTAAACCAAATGTCATTTCTAACCACACTCATTACGTGTAATTCATACTTTCAATTCAAACTGGTGAAACGAATTGTGCATGCTTATACTCTTGTTTTAACCTTATTTTCGACTTCTAACCTTATTTTCGAATTCTAAACACACTACGATGATTGTGTATGTTAGGATTGTCATATAACTAAACCAAATGTCATTTCTAACCACACTCTTTACGTGTAATTCATACATTCAATTCAAACTTGTGAAACAAACTGTGCATGATTCTACTCTTCTTTTAAGCTTATTTTCGAATTCTAAACACACTACGATGATTGTGTATGTTAGTATTGTCATATAAGTAAACCAAATGTCATTTCTAACCTCACTCATTGCGTGTAATTCATACATTCAATTCAAACTTGTGAAACGAACTGTGCATGCTTATACTCTTCTTTTAACCTTATTTTCGACTTCTAAGCTTATTTTCGAATTCGAAACACACTACGATGTTTGTGTATGTTAGGATTGTCATATAACTAAACCAAATGTCATTTCTAACCACACTCATTGCGTGTAATTCATACATTCAATTCAAACTTGTGAAACAAACTGTGCATGATTCTACTATGATTTTAAGCTTATTTTCGAATTCTAAACACACTACGATGATTGTGTATGTTAGGATTGTCATATAAGTAAACCAAATGTCATTTCTAACCACACTCATTGCGTGTAATTCATACATTCAATTCAAACTTGTGAAACGAACTGTGCATGCTTATACTCTTCTTTTAACCTTATTTTCGATTTCTAAGCTTATTTTCGAATTCTAAATACACTACGATGATTGTGTATGTTAGGATTGTCATATAACTAAACCAAATAACATTTCTAACCACACTCATTGCGTGTAATTCATACATTCAATTCAAACTTGTGAAACGAACTGTGCATGATTCTACTCTTCTTTTAAACTTATTTTCGAATTCTAAACACATTACGATGATTGTCTATGTTAGTATTGTCATATAACTAAACCAAATGTCATTTCTAACCACACTCATTACGTGTAATTCATACATTCAATTCAAACTTGTGAAACAAACTGTGCATGATTCTACTCTTCTTTTAAGCTTATTTTCGAATTCTAAACACACTACGATGATTGTGTATGTTAGTATTGTCATATAAGTAAACCAAATGTCATTTCTAACCACACTCATTGCGTGTAATTCATACATTCAATTCAAACTTGTGAAACGAACTGTGCATGCTTATACTCTTCTTTTAACCTTATTTTCGACTTCTAAGCTTATTTTCGAATTCTAAACACACTACGATGATTGTGTATGTTAGGATTGTCATATAACTAAACCAAATGTCATTTCTAACTACACTCATTGCGTGTAATTCATACATTCAATTCAAACTTATGAAACGAACTGTGCATGCTTATACTCTTCTTTTAACCTTATTTTCGACTTCTAAGCTTATTTTCGAATTCTAAACACACTAGGATGATTGTGTATGTTAGGATTGTCATATAACTAAACCAAATGTCATTTCTAACCACACTCATTACGTGTAATTCATACTTTCAATTCAAACTGGTGAAACGAACTGTGCATGCTTATACTCTTGTTTTAACCTTATTTTCGACTTCTAACCTTATTTTCGAATTCTAAACACACTACGATGATTGTGTATGTTAGGATTGTCATATAACTAAACCAAATGTCATTTCTAACCACACTCTTTACGTGTAATTCATACATTCAATTCAAACTTGTGAAACAGTGCATGATTCTACTCTTCTTTTAAGCTTATTTTCGAATTCTAAACACACTACGATGATTGTGTATGTTAGTATTGTCATATAAGTAAACCAAATGTCATTTCTAACCACACTCATTGCGTGTAATTCATACATTCAATTCAAACTTGTGAAACGAACTGTGCATGCTTATACTCTTCTTTTAAGCTTATTTTCGAATTCTAAACACACTACGATGATTGTGTATGTTAGTATTGTCATATAAGTAAACCAAATGTCATTTCTAACCACACTCATTGCGTGTAATTCATACATTCAATTCAAACTTGTGAAACAAACTGTGCATGATTCTACTCTTCTTTTAAGCTTATTTTCGAATTCTAAACACACTACGATGATTGTGTATGTTAGTATTGTCATATAAGTAAACCAAATGTCATTTCTAACCACACTCATTGCGTGTAATTTATACATTCAATTCAAACTTGTGAAACGAACTGTGCATGCTTATACTCTTCTTTTAACCTTATTTTCGACTTCTAAGCTTATTTTCGAATTCTAAACACACTACGATGATTGTGTATGTTAGGATTGTCATATAACTAAACCAAATGTCATTTCTAACTACACTCATTGCGTGTAATTCATACATTCAATTCAAACTTATGAAACGAACTGTGCATGCTTATACTCTTCTTTTAACCTTATTTTCGACTTCTAAGCTTATTTTCGAATTCTAAACACACTAGGATGATTGTGTATGTTAGGATTGTCATATAACTAAACCAAATGTCATTTCTAACCACACTCATTACGTGTAATTCATACTTTCAATTCAAACTGGTGAAACGAATTGTGCATGCTTATACTCTTGTTTTAACCTTATTTTCGACTTCTAACCTTATTTTCGAATTCTAAACACACTACGATGATTGTGTATGTTAGGATTGTCATATAACTAAACCAAATGTCATTTCTAACCACACTCTTTACGTGTAATTCATACATTCAATTCAAACTTGTGAAACAAACTGTGCATGATTCTACTCTTCTTTTAAGCTTATTTTCGAATTCTAAACACACTACGATGATTGTGTATGTTAGTATTGTCATATAAGTAAACCAAATGTCATTTCTAACCTCACTCATTGCGTGTAATTCATACATTCAATTCAAACTTGTGAAACGAACTGTGCATGCTTATACTCTTCTTTTAACCTTATTTTCGACTTCTAAGCTTATTTTCGAATTCGAAACACACTACGATGTTTGTGTATGTTAGGATTGTCATATAACTAAACCAAATGTCATTTCTAACCACACTCATTGCGTGTAATTCATACATTCAATTCAAACTTGTGAAACAAACTGTGCATGATTCTACTATGATTTTAAGCTTATTTTCGAATTCTAAACACACTACGATGATTGTGTATGTTAGGATTGTCATATAAGTAAACCAAATGTCATTTCTAACCACACTCATTGCGTGTAATTCATACATTCAATTCAAACTTGTGAAACGAACTGTGCATGCTTATACTCTTCTTTTAACCTTATTTTCGATTTCTAAGCTTATTTTCGAATTCTAAATACACTACGATGATTGTGTATGTTAGGATTGTCATATAACTAAACCAAATAACATTTCTAACCACACTCATTGCGTGTAATTCATACATTCAATTCAAACTTGTGAAACGAACTGTGCATGATTCTACTCTTCTTTTAAACTTATTTTCGAATTCTAAACACATTACGATGATTGTCTATGTTAGTATTGTCATATAACTAAACCAAATGTCATTTCTAACCACACTCATTACGTGTAATTCATACATTCAATTCAAACTTGTGAAACAAACTGTGCATGATTCTACTCTTCTTTTAAGCTTATTTTCGAATTCTAAACACACTACGATGATTGTGTATGTTAGTATTGTCATATAAGTAAACCAAATGTCATTTCTAACCACACTCATTGCGTGTAATTCATACATTCAATTCAAACTTGTGAAACGAACTGTGCATGCTTATACTCTTCTTTTAACCTTATTTTCGACTTCTAAGCTTATTTTCGAATTCTAAACACACTACGATGATTGTGTATGTTAGGATTGTCATATAACTAAACCAAATGTCATTTCTAACTACACTCATTGCGTGTAATTCATACATTCAATTCAAACTTATGAAACGAACTGTGCATGCTTATACTCTTCTTTTAACCTTATTTTCGACTTCTAAGCTTATTTTCGAATTCTAAACACACTAGGATGATTGTGTATGTTAGGATTGTCATATAACTAAACCAAATGTCATTTCTAACCACACTCATTACGTGTAATTCATACTTTCAATTCAAACTGGTGAAACGAACTGTGCATGCTTATACTCTTGTTTTAACCTTATTTTCGACTTCTAACCTTATTTTCGAATTCTAAACACACTACGATGATTGTGTATGTTAGGATTGTCATATAACTAAACCAAATGTCATTTCTAACCACACTCTTTACGTGTAATTCATACATTCAATTCAAACTTGTGAAACAAACTGTGCATGATTCTACTCTTCTTTTAAGCTTATTTTCGAATTCTAAACACACTACGATGATTGTGTATGTTAGTATTGTCATATAAGTAAACCAAATGTCATTTCTAACCACACTCATTGCGTGTAATTCATACATTCAATTCAAACTTGTGAAACGAACTGTGCATGCTTATACTCTTCTTTTAACCTTATTTTCGACTTCTAAGCTTATTTTCGAATTCGAAACACACTACGATGTTTGTGTATGTTAGGATTGTCATATAACTAAACCAAATGTCATTTCTAACTACACTCATTGCGTGTAATTCATACATTCAATTCAAACTTATGAAACGAACTGTGCATGCTTATACTCTTCTTTTAACCTTATTTTCGACTTCTAAGCTTATTTTCGAATTCTAAACACACTAGGATGATTGTGTATGTTAGGATTGTCATATAACTAAACCAAATGTCATTTCTAACCACACTCATTACGTGTAATTCATACTTTCAATTCAAACTGGTGAAACGAACTGTGCATGCTTATACTCTTGTTTTAACCTTATTTTCGACTTCTAACCTTATTTTCGAATTCTAAACACACTACGATGATTGTGTATGTTAGGATTGTCATATAACTAAACCAAATGTCATTTCTAACCACACTCTTTACGTGTAATTCATACATTCAATTCAAACTTGTGAAACAAACTGTGCATGATTCTACTCTTCTTTTAAGCTTATTTTCGAATTCTAAACACACTACGATGATTGTGTATGTTAGTATTGTCATATAAGTAAACCAAATGTCATTTCTAACCACACTCATTGCGTGTAATTCATACATTCAATTCAAACTTGTGAAACGAACTGTGCATGCTTATACTCTTCTTTTAAGCTTATTTTCGAATTCTAAACACACTACGATGATTGTGTATGTTAGTATTGTCATATAAGTAAACCAAATGTCATTTCTAACCACACTCATTGCGTGTAATTCATACATTCAATTCAAACTTGTGAAACAAACTGTGCATGATTCTACTCTTCTTTTAAGCTTATTTTCGAATTCTAAACACACTACGATGATTGTGTATGTTAGTATTGTCATATAAGTAAACCAAATGTCATTTCTAACCACACTCATTGCGTGTAATTTATACATTCAATTCAAACTTGTGAAACGAACTGTGCATGCTTATACTCTTCTTTTAACCTTATTTTCGACTTCTAAGCTTATTTTCGAATTCTAAACACACTACGATGATTGTGTATGTTAGGATTGTCATATAACTAAACCAAATGTCATTTCTAACTACACTCATTGCGTGTAATTCATACATTCAATTCAAACTTATGAAACGAACTGTGCATGCTTATACTCTTCTTTTAACCTTATTTTCGACTTCTAAGCTTATTTTCGAATTCTAAACACACTAGGATGATTGTGTATGTTAGGATTGTCATATAACTAAACCAAATGTCATTTCTAACCACACTCATTACGTGTAATTCATACTTTCAATTCAAACTGGTGAAACGAATTGTGCATGCTTATACTCTTGTTTTAACCTTATTTTCGACTTCTAACCTTATTTTCGAATTCTAAACACACTACGATGATTGTGTATGTTAGGATTGTCATATAACTAAACCAAATGTCATTTCTAACCACACTCTTTACGTGTAATTCATACATTCAATTCAAACTTGTGAAACAAACTGTGCATGATTCTACTCTTCTTTTAAGCTTATTTTCGAATTCTAAACACACTACGATGATTGTGTATGTTAGTATTGTCATATAAGTAAACCAAATGTCATTTCTAACCTCACTCATTGCGTGTAATTCATACATTCAATTCAAACTTGTGAAACGAACTGTGCATGCTTATACTCTTCTTTTAACCTTATTTTCGACTTCTAAGCTTATTTTCGAATTCGAAACACACTACGATGTTTGTGTATGTTAGGATTGTCATATAACTAAACCAAATGTCATTTCTAACCACACTCATTGCGTGTAATTCATACATTCAATTCAAACTTGTGAAACAAACTGTGCATGATTCTACTATGATTTTAAGCTTATTTTCGAATTCTAAACACACTACGATGATTGTGTATGTTAGGATTGTCATATAAGTAAACCAAATGTCATTTCTAACCACACTCATTGCGTGTAATTCATACATTCAATTCAAACTTGTGAAACGAACTGTGCATGCTTATACTCTTCTTTTAACCTTATTTTCGATTTCTAAGCTTATTTTCGAATTCTAAATACACTACGATGATTGTGTATGTTAGGATTGTCATATAACTAAACCAAATAACATTTCTAACCACACTCATTGCGTGTAATTCATACATTCAATTCAAACTTGTGAAACGAACTGTGCATGATTCTACTCTTCTTTTAAACTTATTTTCGAATTCTAAACACATTACGATGATTGTCTATGTTAGTATTGTCATATAACTAAACCAAATGTCATTTCTAACCACACTCATTACGTGTAATTCATACATTCAATTCAAACTTGTGAAACAAACTGTGCATGATTCTACTCTTCTTTTAAGCTTATTTTCGAATTCTAAACACACTACGATGATTGTGTATGTTAGTATTGTCATATAAGTAAACCAAATGTCATTTCTAACCACACTCATTGCGTGTAATTCATACATTCAATTCAAACTTGTGAAACGAACTGTGCATGCTTATACTCTTCTTTTAACCTTATTTTCGACTTCTAAGCTTATTTTCGAATTCTAAACACACTACGATGATTGTGTATGTTAGGATTGTCATATAACTAAACCAAATGTCATTTCTAACTACACTCATTGCGTGTAATTCATACATTCAATTCAAACTTATGAAACGAACTGTGCATGCTTATACTCTTCTTTTAACCTTATTTTCGACTTCTAAGCTTATTTTCGAATTCTAAACACACTAGGATGATTGTGTATGTTAGGATTGTCATATAACTAAACCAAATGTCATTTCTAACCACACTCATTACGTGTAATTCATACTTTCAATTCAAACTGGTGAAACGAACTGTGCATGCTTATACTCTTGTTTTAACCTTATTTTCGACTTCTAACCTTATTTTCGAATTCTAAACACACTACGATGATTGTGTATGTTAGGATTGTCATATAACTAAACCAAATGTCATTTCTAACCACACTCTTTACGTGTAATTCATACATTCAATTCAAACTTGTGAAACAAACTGTGCATGATTCTACTCTTCTTTTAAGCTTATTTTCGAATTCTAAACACACTACGATGATTGTGTATGTTAGTATTGTCATATAAGTAAACCAAATGTCATTTCTAACCACACTCATTGCGTGTAATTCATACATTCAATTCAAACTTGTGAAACGAACTGTGCATGCTTATACTCTTCTTTTAACCTTATTTTCGACTTCTAAGCTTATTTTCGAATTCGAAACACACTACGATGTTTGTGTATGTTAGGATTGTCATATAACTAAACCAAATGTCATTTCTAACTACACTCATTGCGTGTAATTCATACATTCAATTCAAACTTATGAAACGAACTGTGCATGCTTATACTCTTCTTTTAACCTTATTTTCGACTTCTAAGCTTATTTTCGAATTCTAAACACACTAGGATGATTGTGTATGTTAGGATTGTCATATAACTAAACCAAATGTCATTTCTAACTACACTCATTACGTGTAATTCATACTTTCAATTCAAACTGGTGAAACGAATTGTGCATGCTTATACTCTTGTTTTAACCTTATTTTCGACTTCTAACCTTATTTTCGAATTCTAAACACACTACGATGATTGTGTATGTTAGGATTGTCATATAACTAAACCAAATGTCATTTCTAACCACACTCTTTACGTGTAATTCATACATTCAATTCAAACTTGTGAAACAAACTGTGCATGATTCTACTCTTCTTTTAAGCTTATTTTCGAATTCTAAACACACTACGATGATTGTGTATGTTAGTATTGTCATATAAGTAAACCAAATGTCATTTCTAACCACACTCATTGCGTGTAATTCATACATTCAATTCAAACTTGTGAAACGAACTGTGCATGCTTATACTCTTCTTTTAACCTTATTTTCGACTTCTAAGCTTATTTTCGAATTCGAAACACACTACGATGTTTGTGTATGTTAGGATTGTCATATAACTAAACCAAATGTCATTTCTAACCACACTCATTGCGTGTAATTCATACATTCAATTCAAACTTGTGAAACAAACTGTGCATGATTCTACTATGATTTTAAGCTTATTTTCGAATTCTAAACACACTACGATGATTGTGTACGTTAGGATTGTCATATAAGTAAACCAAATGTCATTTCTAACCACACTCATTGCGTGTAATTCATACATTCAATTCAAACTTGTGAAACGAACTGTGCATGCTTATACTCTTCTTTTAACCTTATTTTCGATTTCTAAGCTTATTTTCGAATTCTAAATACACTACGATGATTGTGTATGTTAGGATTGTCATATAACTAAACCAAATAACATTTCTAACCACACTCATTGCGTGTAATTCATACATTCAATTCAAACTTGTGAAACGAACTGTGCATGATTCTACTCTTCTTTTAAACTTATTTTCGAATTCTAAACACATTACGATGATTGTCTATGTTAGTATTGTCATATAACTAAACCAAATGTCATTTCTAACCACACTCATTACGTGTAATTCATACATTCAATTCAAACTTGTGAAACAAACTGTGCATGATTCTACTCTTCTTTTAAGCTTATTTTCGAATTCTAAACACACTACGATGATTGTGTATGTTAGTATTGTCATATAAGTAAACCAAATGTCATTTCTAACCACACTCATTGCGTGTAATTCATACATTCAATTCAAACTTGTGAAACGAACTGTGCATGCTTATACTCTTCTTTTAACCTTATTTTCGACTTCTAAGCTTATTTTCGAATTCTAAACACACTACGATGATTGTGTATGTTAGGATTGTCATATAACTAAACCAAATGTCATTTCTAACTACACTCATTGCGTGTAATTCATACATTCAATTCAAACTTATGAAACGAACTGTGCATGCTTATACTCTTCTTTTAACCTTATTTTCGACTTCTAAGCTTATTTTCGAATTCTAAACACACTAGGATGATTGTGTATGTTAGGATTGTCATATAACTAAACCAAATGTCATTTCTAACCACACTCATTACGTGTAATTCATACTTTCAATTCAAACTGGTGAAACGAACTGTGCATGCTTATACTCTTGTTTTAACCTTATTTTCGACTTCTAACCTTATTTTCGAATTCTAAACACACTACGATGATTGTGTATGTTAGGATTGTCATATAACTAAACCAAATGTCATTTCTAACCACACTCTTTACGTGTAATTCATACATTCAATTCAAACTTGTGAAACAAACTGTGCATGATTCTACTCTTCTTTTAAGCTTATTTTCGAATTCTAAACACACTACGATGATTGTGTATGTTAGTATTGTCATATAAGTAAACCAAATGTCATTTCTAACCACACTCATTGCGTGTAATTCATACATTCAATTCAAACTTGTGAAACGAACTGTGCATGCTTATACTCTTCTTTTAACCTTATTTTCGACTTCTAAGCTTATTTTCGAATTCGAAACACACTACGATGTTTGTGTATGTTAGGATTGTCATATAACTAAACCAAATGTCATTTCTAACTACACTCATTGCGTGTAATTCATACATTCAATTCAAACTTATGAAACGAACTGTGCATGCTTATACTCTTCTTTTAACCTTATTTTCGACTTCTAAGCTTATTTTCGAATTCTAAACACACTAGGATGATTGTGTATGTTAGGATTGTCATATAACTAAACCAAATGTCATTTCTAACCACACTCATTACGTGTAATTCATACATTCAATTCAAACTTGTGAAACAAACTGTGCATGATTCTACTCTTCTTTTAAGCTTATTTTCGAATTCTAAACACACTACGATGATTGTGTATGTTAGTATTGTCATATAAGTAAACCAAATGTCATTTCTAACCACACTCATTGCGTGTAATTCATACATTCAATTCAAACTTGTGAAACGAACTGTGCATGCTTATACTCTTCTTTTAACCTTATTTTCGACTTCTAAGCTTATTTTCGAATTCTAAACACACTACGATGATTGTGTATGTTAGGATTGTCATATAACTAAACCAAATGTCATTTCTAACTACACTCATTGCGTGTAATTCATACATTCAATTCAAACTTATGAAACGAACTGTGCATGCTTATACTCTTCTTTTAACCTTATTTTCGACTTCTAAGCTTATTTTCGAATTCTAAACACACTAGGATGATTGTGTATGTTAGGATTGTCATATAACTAAACCAAATGTCATTTCTAACCACACTCATTACGTGTAATTCATACTTTCAATTCAAACTGGTGAAACGAACTGTGCATGCTTATACTCTTGTTTTAACCTTATTTTCGACTTCTAACCTTATTTTCGAATTCTAAACACACTACGATGATTGTGTATGTTAGGATTGTCATATAACTAAACCAAATGTCATTTCTAACCACACTCTTTACGTGTAATTCATACATTCAATTCAAACTTGTGAAACAAACTGTGCATGATTCTACTCTTCTTTTAAGCTTATTTTCGAATTCTAAACACACTACGATGATTGTGTATGTTAGTATTGTCATATAAGTAAACCAAATGTCATTTCTAACCACACTCATTGCGTGTAATTCATACATTCAATTCAAACTTGTGAAACGAACTGTGCATGCTTATACTCTTCTTTTAACCTTATTTTCGACTTCTAAGCTTATTTTCGAATTCGAAACACACTACGATGTTTGTGTATGTTAGGATTGTCATATAACTAAACCAAATGTCATTTCTAACTACACTCATTGCGTGTAATTCATACATTCAATTCAAACTTATGAAACGAACTGTGCATGCTTATACTCTTCTTTTAACCTTATTTTCGACTTCTAAGCTTATTTTCGAATTCTAAACACACTAGGATGATTGTGTATGTTAGGATTGTCATATAACTAAACCAAATGTCATTTCTAACCACACTCATTACGTGTAATTCATACTTTCAATTCAAACTGGTGAAACGAACTGTGCATGCTTATACTCTTGTTTTAACCTTATTTTCGACTTCTAACCTTATTTTCGAATTCTAAACACACTACGATGATTGTGTATGTTAGGATTGTCATATAACTAAACCAAATGTCATTTCTAACCACACTCTTTACGTGTAATTCATACATTCAATTCAAACTTGTGAAACAAACTGTGCATGATTCTACTCTTCTTTTAAGCTTATTTTCGAATTCTAAACACACTACGATGATTGTGTATGTTAGTATTGTCATATAAGTAAACCAAATGTCATTTCTAACCACACTCATTGCGTGTAATTCATACATTCAATTCAAACTTGTGAAACGAACTGTGCATGCTTATACTCTTCTTTTAACCTTATTTTCGACTTCTAAGCTTATTTTCGAATTCGAAACACACTACGATGTTTGTGTATGTTAGGATTGTCATATAACTAAACCAAATGTCATTTCTAACCACACTCATTGCGTGTAATTCATACATTCAATTCAAACTTGTGAAACAAACTGTGCATGATTCTACTATGATTTTAAGCTTATTTTCGAATTCTAAACACACTACGATGATTGTGTACGTTAGGATTGTCATATAAGTAAACCAAATGTCATTTCTAACCACACTCATTGCGTGTAATTCATACATTCAATTCAAACTTGTGAAACGAACTGTGCATGCTTATACTCTTCTTTTAACCTTATTTTCGATTTCTAAGCTTATTTTCGAATTCTAAATACACTACGATGATTGTGTATGTTAGGATTGTCATATAACTAAACCAAATAACATTTCTAACCACACTCATTGCGTGTAATTCATACATTCAATTCAAACTTGTGAAACGAACTGTGCATGATTCTACTCTTCTTTTAAACTTATTTTCGAATTCTAAACACATTACGATGATTGTCTATGTTAGTATTGTCATATAACTAAACCAAATGTCATTTCTAACCACACTCATTACGTGTAATTCATACATTCAATTCAAACTTGTGAAACAAACTGTGCATGATTCTACTCTTCTTTTAAGCTTATTTTCGAATTCTAAACACACTACGATGATTGTGTATGTTAGTATTGTCATATAAGTAAACCAAATGTCATTTCTAACCACACTCATTGCGTGTAATTCATACATTCAATTCAAACTTGTGAAACGAACTGTGCATGCTTATACTCTTCTTTTAACCTTATTTTCGACTTCTAAGCTTATTTTCGAATTCTAAACACACTACGATGATTGTGTATGTTAGGATTGTCATATAACTAAACCAAATGTCATTTCTAACTACACTCATTGCGTGTAATTCATACATTCAATTCAAACTTATGAAACGAACTGTGCATGCTTATACTCTTCTTTTAACCTTATTTTCGACTTCTAAGCTTATTTTCGAATTCTAAACACACTAGGATGATTGTGTATGTTAGGATTGTCATATAACTAAACCAAATGTCATTTCTAACCACACTCATTACGTGTAATTCATACTTTCAATTCAAACTGGTGAAACGAACTGTGCATGCTTATACTCTTGTTTTAACCTTATTTTCGACTTCTAACCTTATTTTCGAATTCTAAACACACTACGATGATTGTGTATGTTAGGATTGTCATATAACTAAACCAAATGTCATTTCTAACCACACTCTTTACGTGTAATTCATACATTCAATTCAAACTTGTGAAACAAACTGTGCATGATTCTACTCTTCTTTTAAGCTTATTTTCGAATTCTAAACACACTACGATGATTGTGTATGTTAGTATTGTCATATAAGTAAACCAAATGTCATTTCTAACCACACTCATTGCGTGTAATTCATACATTCAATTCAAACTTGTGAAACGAACTGTGCATGCTTATACTCTTCTTTTAACCTTATTTTCGACTTCTAAGCTTATTTTCGAATTCGAAACACACTACGATGTTTGTGTATGTTAGGATTGTCATATAACTAAACCAAATGTCATTTCTAACTACACTCATTGCGTGTAATTCATACATTCAATTCAAACTTATGAAACGAACTGTGCATGCTTATACTCTTCTTTTAACCTTATTTTCGACTTCTAAGCTTATTTTCGAATTCTAAACACACTAGGATGATTGTGTATGTTAGGATTGTCATATAACTAAACCAAATGTCATTTCTAACCACACTCATTACGTGTAATTCATACTTTCAATTCAAACTGGTGAAACGAACTGTGCATGCTTATACTCTTGTTTTAACCTTATTTTCGACTTCTAAGCTTATTTTCGAATTCTAAACACACTACGATGATTGTGTATGTTAGGATTGTCATATAACTAAACCAAATGTCATTTCTAACCACACTCTTTACGTGTAATTCATACATTCAATTCAAACTTGTGAAACAAACTGTGCATGATTCTACTCTTCTTTTAAGCTTATTTTCGAATTCTAAACACACTACGATGATTGTGTATGTTAGTATTGTCATATAAGTAAACCAAATGTCATTTCTAACCACACTCATTGCGTGTAATTCATACATTCAATTCAAACTTGTGAAACGAACTGTGCATGCTTATACTCTTCTTTTAACCTTATTTTCGACTTCTAAGCTTATTTTCGAATTCTAAACACACTACGATGATTGTGTATGTTAGGATTGTCATATAACTAAACCAAATGTCATTTCTAACTACACTCATTGCGTGTAATTCATACATTCAATTCAAACTTATGAAACGAACTGTGCATGCTTATACTCTTCTTTTAACCTTATTTTCGACTTCTAAGCTTATTTTCGAATTCTAAACACACTAGGATGATTGTGTATGTTAGGATTGTCATATAACTAAACCAAATGTCATTTCTAACCACACTCATTACGTGTAATTCATACTTTCAATTCAAACTGGTGAAACGAACTGTGCATACTTATACTCTTGTTTTAACCTTATTTTCGACTTCTAACCTTATTTTCGAATTCTAAACACACTACGATGATTGTGTATGTTAGGATTGTCATATAACTAAACCAAATGTCATTTCTAACCACACTCTTTACGTGTAATTCATACATTCAATTCAAACTTGTGAAACAAACTGTGCATGATTCTACTCTTCTTTTAAGCTTATTTTCGAATTCTAAACACACTACGATGATTGTGTATGTTAGTATTGTCATATAAGTAAACCAAATGTCATTTCTAACCACACTCATTGCGTGTAATTCATACATTCAATTCAAACTTGTGAAACGAACTGTGCATGCTTATACTCTTCTTTTAACCTTATTTTCGACTTCTAAGCTTATTTTCGAATTCTAAACACACTACGATGATTGTGTATGTTAGGATTGTCATATAACTAAACCAAATGTCATTTCTAACTACACTCATTGCGTGTAATTCATACATTCAATTCAAACTTATGAAACGAACTGTGCATGCTTATACTCTTCTTTTAACCTTATTTTCGACTTCTAAGCTTATTTTCGAATTCTAAACACACTAGGATGATTGTGTATGTTAGGATTGTCATATAACTAAACCAAATGTCATTTCTAACCACACTCATTACGTGTAATTCATACTTTCAATTCAAACTGGTGAAACGAACTGTGCATGCTTATACTCTTGTTTTAACCTTATTTTCGACTTCTAACCTTATTTTCGAATTCTAAACACACTACGATGATTGTGTATGTTAGGATTGTCATATAACTAAACCAAATGTCATTTCTAACCACACTCTTTACGTGTAATTCATACATTCAATTCAAACTTGTGAAACAAACTGTGCATGATTCTACTCTTCTTTTAAGCTTATTTTCGAATTCTAAACACACTACGATGATTGTGTATGTTAGTATTGTCATATAAGTAAACCAAATGTCATTTCTAACCACACTCATTGCGTGTAATTCATACATTCAATTCAAACTTGTGAAACGAACTGTGCATGCTTATACTCTTCTTTTAACCTTATTTTCGACTTCTAAGCTTATTTTCGAATTCGAAACACACTACGATGTTTGTGTATGTTAGGATTGTCATATAACTAAACCAAATGTCATTTCTAACTACACTCATTGCGTGTAATTCATACATTCAATTCAAACTTATGAAACGAACTGTGCATGCTTATACTCTTCTTTTAACCTTATTTTCGACTTCTAAGCTTATTTTCGAATTCTAAACACACTAGGATGATTGTGTATGTTAGGATTGTCATATAACTAAACCAAATGTCATTTCTAACCACACTCATTACGTGTAATTCATACTTTCAATTCAAACTGGTGAAACGAACTGTGCATGCTTATACTCTTGTTTTAACCTTATTTTCGACTTCTAACCTTATTTTCGAATTCTAAACACACTACGATGATTGTGTATGTTAGGATTGTCATATAACTAAACCAAATGTCATTTCTAACCACACTCTTTACGTGTAATTCATACATTCAATTCAAACTTGTGAAACAAACTGTGCATGATTCTACTCTTCTTTTAAGCTTATTTTCGAATTCTAAACACACTACGATGATTGTGTATGTTAGTATTGTCATATAAGTAAACCAAATGTCATTTCTAACCACACTCATTGCGTGTAATTCATACATTCAATTCAAACTTGTGAAACGAACTGTGCATGCTTATACTCTTCTTTTAACCTTATTTTCGACTTCTAAGCTTATTTTCGAATTCTAAACACACTACGATGCTTGTGTATGTTAGGATTGTCATATAACTAAACCAAATGTCATTTCTAACTACACTCATTGCGTGTAATTCATACATTCAATTCAAACTTATGAAACGAACTGTGCATGCTTATACTCTTCTTTTAACCTTATTTTCGACTTCTAAGCTTATTTTCGAATTCTAAACACACTAGGATGATTGTGTATGTTAGGATTGTCATATAACTAAACCAAATGTCATTTCTAACCACACTCATTACGTGTAATTCATACTTTCAATTCAAACTGGTGAAACGAACTGTGCATGCTTATACTCTTGTTTTAACCTTATTTTCGACTTCTAACCTTATTTTCGAATTCTAAACACACTACGATGATTGTGTATGTTAGGATTGTCATATAACTAAACCAAATGTCATTTCTAACCACACTCTTTACGTGTAATTCATACATTCAATTCAAACTTGTGAAACAAACTGTGCATGATTCTACTCTTCTTTTAAGCTTATTTTCGAATTCTAAACACACTACGATGATTGTGTATGTTAGTATTGTCATATAAGTAAACCAAATGTCATTTCTAACCACACTCATTGCGTGTAATTCATACATTCAATTCAAACTTGTGAAACGAACTGTGCATGCTTATACTCTTCTTTTAACCTTATTTTCGACTTCTAAGCTTATTTTCGAATTCTAAACACACTACGATGATTGTGTATGTTAGGATTGTCATATAACTAAACCAAATGTCATTTCTAACTACACTCATTGCGTGTAATTCATACATTCAATTCAAACTTATGAAACGAACTGTGCATGCTTATACTCTTCTTTTAACCTTATTTTCGACTTCTAAGCTTATTTTCGAATTCTAAACACACTAGGATGATTGTGTATGTTAGGATTGTCATATAACTAAACCAAATGTCATTTCTAACCACACTCATTACGTGTAATTCATACTTTCAATTCAAACTGGTGAAACGAATTGTGCATGCTTATACTCTTGTTTTAACCTTATTTTCGACTTCTAACCTTATTTTCGAATTCTAAACACACTACGATGATTGTGTATGTTAGGATTGTCATATAACTAAACCAAATGTCATTTCTAACCACACTCTTTACGTGTAATTCATACATTCAATTCAAACTTGTGAAACAAACTGTGCATGATTCTACTCTTCTTTTAAGCTTATTTTCGAATTCTAAACACACTACGATGATTGTGTATGTTAGTATTGTCATATAAGTAAACCAAATGTCATTTCTAACCACACTCATTGCGTGTAATTCATACATTCAATTCAAACTTGTGAAACGAACTGTGCATGCTTATACTCTTCTTTTAACCTTATTTTCGACTTCTAAGCTTATTTTCGAATTCGAAACACACTACGATGTTTGTGTATGTTAGGATTGTCATATAACTAAACCAAATGTCATTTCTAACCACACTCATTGCGTGTAATTCATACATTCAATTCAAACTTGTGAAACAAACTGTGCATGATTCTACTATGATTTTAAGCTTATTTTCGAATTCTAAACACACTACGATGATTGTGTATGTTAGGATTGTCATATAAGTAAACCAAATGTCATTTCTAACCACACTCATTGCGTGTAATTCATACATTCAATTCAAACTTGTGAAACGAACTGTGCATGCTTATACTCTTCTTTTAACCTTATTTTCGATTTCTAAGCTTATTTTCGAATTCTAAATACACTACGATGATTGTGTATGTTAGGATTGTCATATAACTAAACCAAATAACATTTCTAACCACACTCATTGCGTGTAATTCATACATTCAATTCAAACTTGTGAAACGAACTGTGCATGATTCTACTCTTCTTTTAAACTTATTTTCGAATTCTAAACACATTACGATGATTGTCTATGTTAGTATTGTCATATAACTAAACCAAATGTCATTTCTAACCACACTCATTACGTGTAATTCATACATTCAATTCAAACTTGTGAAACAAACTGTGCATGATTCTACTCTTCTTTTAAGCTTATTTTCGAATTCTAAACACACTACGATGATTGTGTATGTTAGTATTGTCATATAAGTAAACCAAATGTCATTTCTAACCACACTCATTGCGTGTAATTCATACATTCAATTCAAACTTATGAAACGAACTGTGCATGCTTATACTCTTCTTTTAACCTTATTTTCGACTTCTAAGCTTATTTTCGAATTCTAAACACACTAGGATGATTGTGTATGTTAGGATTGTCATATAACTAAACCAAATGTCATTTCTAACCACACTCATTACGTGTAATTCATACTTTCAATTCAAACTGGTGAAACGAACTGTGCATGCTTATACTCTTGTTTTAACCTTATTTTCGACTTCTAACCTTATTTTCGAATTCTAAACACACTACGATGATTGTGTATGTTAGGATTGTCATATAACTAAACCAAATGTCATTTCTAACCACACTCTTTACGTGTAATTCATACATTCAATTCAAACTTGTGAAACAAACTGTGCATGATTCTACTCTTCTTTTAAGCTTATTTTCGAATTCTAAACACACTACGATGATTGTGTATGTTAGTATTGTCATATAAGTAAACCAAATGTCATTTCTAACCACACTCATTGCGTGTAATTCATACATTCAATTCAAACTTGTGAAACGAACTGTGCATGCTTATACTCTTCTTTTAACCTTATTTTCGACTTCTAAGCTTATTTTCGAATTCTAAACACACTACGATGATTGTGTATGTTAGGATTGTCATATAACTAAACCAAATGTCATTTCTAACTACACTCATTGCGTGTAATTCATACATTCAATTCAAACTTATGAAACGAACTGTGCATGCTTATACTCTTCTTTTAACCTTATTTTCGACTTCTAAGCTTATTTTCGAATTCTAAACACACTAGGATGATTGTGTATGTTAGGATTGTCATATAACTAAACCAAATGTCATTTCTAACCACACTCATTACGTGTAATTCATACTTTCAATTCAAACTGGTGAAACGAATTGTGCATGCTTATACTCTTGTTTTAACCTTATTTTCGACTTCTAACCTTATTTTCGAATTCTAAACACACTACGATGATTGTGTATGTTAGGATTGTCATATAACTAAACCAAATGTCATTTCTAACCACACTCTTTACGTGTAATTCATACATTCAATTCAAACTTGTGAAACAAACTGTGCATGATTCTACTCTTCTTTTAAGCTTATTTTCGAATTCTAAACACACTACGATGATTGTGTATGTTAGTATTGTCATATAAGTAAACCAAATGTCATTTCTAACCACACTCATTGCGTGTAATTCATACATTCAATTCAAACTTGTGAAACGAACTGTGCATGCTTATACTCTTCTTTTAACCTTATTTTCGACTTCTAAGCTTATTTTCGAATTCGAAACACACTACGATGTTTGTGTATGTTAGGATTGTCATATAACTAAACCAAATGTCATTTCTAACCACACTCATTGCGTGTAATTCATACATTCAATTCAAACTTGTGAAACAAACTGTGCATGATTCTACTATGATTTTAAGCTTATTTTCGAATTCTAAACACACTACGATGATTGTGTATGTTAGGATTGTCATATAAGTAAACCAAATGTCATTTCTAACCACACTCATTGCGTGTAATTCATACATTCAATTCAAACTTGTGAAACGAACTGTGCATGCTTATACTCTTCTTTTAACCTTATTTTCGATTTCTAAGCTTATTTTCGAATTCTAAATACACTACGATGATTGTGTATGTTAGGATTGTCATATAACTAAACCAAATAACATTTCTAACCACACTCATTGCGTGTAATTCATACATTCAATTCAAACTTGTGAAACGAACTGTGCATGATTCTACTCTTCTTTTAAACTTATTTTCGAATTCTAAACACATTACGATGATTGTCTATGTTAGTATTGTCATATAACTAAACCAAATGTCATTTCTAACCACACTCATTACGTGTAATTCATACATTCAATTCAAACTTGTGAAACAAACTATGCATGATTCTACTCTTCTTTTAAGCTTATTTTCGAATTCTAAACACACTACGATGATTGTGTATGTTAGTATTGTCATATAAGTAAACCAAATGTCATTTCTAACCACACTCATTGCGTGTAATTCATACATTCAATTCAAACTTGTGAAACGAACTGTGCATGCTTATACTCTTCTTTTAACCTTATTTTCGACTTCTAAGCTTATTTTCGAATTCTAAACACACTACGATGATTGTGTATGTTAGGATTGTCATATAACTAAACCAAATGTCATTTCTAACTACACTCATTGCGTGTAATTCATACATTCAATTCAAACTTATGAAACGAACTGTGCATGCTTATACTCTTCTTTTAACCTTATTTTCGACTTCTAAGCTTATTTTCGAATTCTAAACACACTAGGATGATTGTGTATGTTAGGATTGTCATATAACTAAACCAAATGTCATTTCTAACCACATTCATTACGTGTAATTCATACTTTCAATTCAAACTGGTGAAACGAACTGTGCATGCTTATACTCTTGTTTTAACCTTATTTTCGACTTCGAACCTTATTTTCGAATTCTAAACACACTACGATGATTGTGTATGTTAGGATTGTCATATAACTAAACCAAATGTCATTTCTAACCACACTCTTTACGTGTAATTCATACATTCAATTCAAACTTGTGAAACAAACTGTGCATGATTCTACTCTTCTTTTAAGCTTATTTTCGAATTCTAAACACACTACGATGATTGTGTATGTTAGTATTGTCATATAAGTAAACCAAATGTCATTCCTAACCACACTCATTGCGTGTAATTCATACATTCAATTCAAACTTGTGAAACGAACTGTGCATGCTTATACTCTTCTTTTAACCTTATTTTCGACTTCTAAGCTTATTTTCGAATTCGAAACACACTACGATGTTTGTGTATGTTAGGATTGTCATATAACTAAACCAAATGTCATTTCTAACCACACTCATTGCGTGTAATTCATACATTCAATTCGAACTTGTGAAACAAACTGTGCATGATTCTACTATGATTTTAAGCTTATTTTCGAATTCTAAACACACTACGATGATTGTGTATGTTAGGATTGTCATATAAGTAAACCAAATGTCATTTCTAACCACACTCATTGCGTGTAATTCATACATTCAATTCAAACTTGTGAAACGAACTGTGCATGCTTATACTCTTCTTTTAACCTTATTTTCGATTTCTAAGCTTATTTTCGAATTCTAAATACACTACGATGATTGTGTATGTTAGGATTGTCATATAACTAAACCAAATAACATTTCTAACCACACTCATTGCGTGTAATTCATACATTCAATTCAAACTTGTGAAACGAACTGTGCATGATTCTACTCTTCTTTTAAACTTATTTTCGAATTCTAAACACATTACGATGATTGTCTATGTTAGTATTGTCATATAACTAAACCAAATGTCATTTCTAACCACACTCATTACGTGTAATTCATACATTCAATTCAAACTTGTGAAACAAACTGTGCATGATTCTACTCTTCTTTTAAGCTTATTTTCGAATTCTAAACACACTACGATGATTGTGTATGTTAGTATTGTCATATAAGTAAACCAAATGTCATTTCTAACCACACTCATTGCGTGTAATTCATACATTCAATTCAAACTTGTGAAACGAACTGTGCATGCTTATACTCTTCTTTTAACCTTATTTTCGACTTCTAAGCTTATTTTCGAATTCTAAACACACTACGATGATTGTGTATGTTAGGATTGTCATATAACTAAACCAAATGTCATTTCTAACTACACTCATTGCGTGTAATTCATACATTCAATTCAAACTTATGAAACGAACTGTGCATGCTTATACTCTTCTTTTAACCTTATTTTCGACTTCTAAGCTTATTTTCGAATTCTAAACACACTAGGATGATTGTGTATGTTAGGATTGTCATATAACTAAACCAAATGTCATTTCTAACCACACTCATTACGTGTAATTCATACTTTCAATTCAAACTGGTGAAACGAACTGTGCATGCTTATACTCTTGTTTTAACCTTATTTTCGACTTCTAACCTTATTTTCGAATTCTAAACACACTACGATGATTGTGTATGTTAGGATTGTCATATAACTAAACCAAATGTCATTTCTAACCACACTCTTTACGTGTAATTCATACATTCAATTCAAACTTGTGAAACAAACTGTGCATGATTCTACTCTTCTTTTAAGCTTATTTTCGAATTCTAAACACACTACGATGATTGTGTATGTTAGTATTGTCATATAAGTAAACCAAATGTCATTTCTAACCACACTCATTGCGTGTAATTCATACATTCAATTCAAACTTGTGAAACGAACTGTGCATGCTTATACTCTTCTTTTAAGCTTATTTTCGAATTCTAAACACACTACGATGATTGTGTATGTTAGTATTGTCATATAAGTAAACCAAATGTCATTTCTAACCGCACTCATTGCGTGTAATTCATACATTCAATTCAAACTTGTGAAACGAACTGTGCATGCTTATACTCTTCTTTTAAGCTTATTTTCGAATTCTAAACACACTACGATGATTGTGTATGTTAGTATTGTCATATAAGTAAACCAAATGTCATTTCTAACCACACTCATTGCGTGTAATTCATACATTCAATTCAAACTTGTGAAACGAACTGTGCATGCTTATACTCTTCTTTTAAGCTTATTTTCGAATTCTAAACACACTACGATGATTGTGTATGTTAGTATTGTCATATAAGTAAACCAAATGTCATTTCTAACCACACTCATTACGTGTAATTCATACTTTCAATTCAAACTGGTGAAACGAACTGTGCATGCTTATACTCTTGTTTTAACCTTATTTTCGACTTCTAACCTTATTTTCGAATTCTAAACACACTACGATGATTGTGTATGTTAGGATTGTCATATAACTAAACCAAATGTCATTTCTAACCACACTCTTTACGTGTAATTCATACATTCAATTCAAACTTGTGAAACAAACTGTGCATGATTCTACTCTTCTTTTAAGCTTATTTTCGAATTCTAAACACACTACGTTGATTGTGTATGTTAGTATTGTCATATAAGTAAACCAAATGTCATTTCTAACCACACTCATTGCGTGTAATTCATACATTCAATTCAAACTTGTGAAACGAGCTGTGCATGCTTATACTCTTCTTTTAACCTTATTTTCGACTTCTAAGCTTATTTTCGAATTCGAAACACACTACGATGTTTGTGTATGTTAGGATTGTCATATAACTAAACCAAATGTCATTTCTAACCACACTCATTGCGTGTAATTCATACATTCAATTCAAACTTGTGAAACAAACTGTGCATGATTCTACTATGATTTTAAGCTTATTTTCGAATTCTAAACACACTACGATGATTGTGTATGTTAGGATTGTCATATAAGTAAACCAAATGTCATTTCTAACCGCACTCATTGCGTGTAATTCATACATTCAATTCAAACTTGTGAAACGAACTGTGCATGCTTATACTCTTCTTTTAACCTTATTTTCGACTTCTAAGCTTATTTTCGAATTCTAAACACACTAGGATGATTGTGTATGTTAGGATTGTCATATAACTAAACCAAATGTCATTTCTAACCACACTCATTACGTGTAATTCATACTTTCAATTCAAACTGGTGAAACGAACTGTGCATGCTTATACTCTTGTTTTAACCTTATTTTCGACTTCTAACCTTATTTTCGAATTCTAAACACACTACGATGATTGTGTATGTTAGGATTGTCATATAACTAAACCAAATGTCATTTCTAACCACACTCTTTACGTGTAATTCATACATTCAATTCAAACTTGTGAAACAAACTGTGCATGATTCTACTCTTCTTTTAAGCTTATTTTCGAATTCTAAACACACTACGATGATTGTGTATGTTAGTATTGTCATATAAGTAAACCAAATGTCATTCCTAACCACACTCATTGCGTGTAATTCATACATTCAATTCAAACTTGTGAAACGAACTGTGCATGCTTATACTCTTCTTTTAACCTTATTTTCGACTTCTAAGCTTATTTTCGAATTCGAAACACACTACGATGTTTGTGTATGTTAGGATTGTCATATAACTAAACCAAATGTCATTTCTAACCACACTCATTGCGTGTAATTCATACATTCAATTCAAACTTGTGAAACAAACTGTGCATGATTCTACTATGATTTTAAGCTTATTTTCGAATTCTAAACACACTACGATGATTGTGTATGTTAGGATTGTCATATAAGTAAACCAAATGTCATTTCTAACCACACTCATTACGTGTAATTCATACATTCAATTCAAACTTGTGAAACAAACTGTGCATGATTCTACTCTTCTTTTAAGCTTATTTTCGAATTCTAAACACACTACGATGATTGTGTATGTTAGTATTGTCATATAAGTAAACCAAATGTCATTTCTAACCACACTCATTGCGTGTAATTCATACATTCAATTCAAACTTGTGAAACGAACTGTGCATGCTTATACTCTTCTTTTAACCTTATTTTCGACTTCTAAGCTTATTTTCGAATTCTAAACACACTACGATGATTGTGTATGTTAGGATTGTCATATAACTAAACCAAATGTCATTTCTAACTACACTCATTGCGTGTAATTCATACATTCAATTCAAACTTATGAAACGAACTGTGCATGCTTATACTCTTCTTTTAACCTTATTTTCGACTTCTAAGCTTATTTTCGAATTCTAAACACACTAGGATGATTGTGTATGTTAGGATTGTCATATAACTAAACCAAATGTCATTTCTAACCACACTCATTACGTGTAATTCATACTTTCAATTCAAACTGGTGAAACGAACTGTGCATGCTTATACTCTTGTTTTAACCTTATTTTCGACTTCTAACCTTATTTTCGAATTCTAAACACACTACGATGATTGTGTATGTTAGGATTGTCATATAACTAAACCAAATGTCATTTCTAACCACACTCTTTACGTGTAATTCATACATTCAATTCAAACTTGTGAAACAAACTGTGCATGATTCTACTCTTCTTTTAAGCTTATTTTCGAATTCTAAACACACTACGATGATTGTGTATGTTAGTATTGTCATATAAGTAAACCAAATGTCATTTCTAACCACACTCATTGCGTGTAATTCATACATTCAATTCAAACTTGTGAAACGAACTGTGCATGCTTATACTCTTCTTTTAAGCTTATTTTCGAATTCTAAACACACTACGATGATTGTGTATGTTAGTATTGTCATATAAGTAAACCAAATGTCATTTCTAACCGCACTCATTGCGTGTAATTCATACATTCAATTCAAACTTGTGAAACGAACTGTGCATGCTTATACTCTTCTTTTAAGCTTATTTTCGAATTCTAAACACACTACGATGATTGTGTATGTTAGTATTGTCATATAAGTAAACCAAATGTCATTTCTAACCACACTCATTGCGTGTAATTCATACATTCAATTCAAACTTGTGAAACGAACTGTGCATGCTTATACTCTTCTTTTAAGCTTATTTTCGAATTCTAAACACACTACGATGATTGTGTATGTTAGTATTGTCATATAAGTAAACCAAATGTCATTTCTAACCACACTCATTACGTGTAATTCATACTTTCAATTCAAACTGGTGAAACGAACTGTGCATGCTTATACTCTTGTTTTAACCTTATTTTCGACTTCTAACCTTATTTTCGAATTCTAAACACACTACGATGATTGTGTATGTTAGGATTGTCATATAACTAAACCAAATGTCATTTCTAACCACACTCTTTACGTGTAATTCATACATTCAATTCAAACTTGTGAAACAAACTGTGCATGATTCTACTCTTCTTTTAAGCTTATTTTCGAATTCTAAACACACTACGTTGATTGTGTATGTTAGTATTGTCATATAAGTAAACCAAATGTCATTTCTAACCACACTCATTGCGTGTAATTCATACATTCAATTCAAACTTGTGAAACGAGCTGTGCATGCTTATACTCTTCTTTTAACCTTATTTTCGACTTCTAAGCTTATTTTCGAATTCGAAACACACTACGATGTTTGTGTATGTTAGGATTGTCATATAACTAAACCAAATGTCATTTCTAACCACACTCATTGCGTGTAATTCATACATTCAATTCAAACTTGTGAAACAAACTGTGCATGATTCTACTATGATTTTAAGCTTATTTTCGAATTCTAAACACACTACGATGATTGTGTATGTTAGGATTGTCATATAAGTAAACCAAATGTCATTTCTAACCGCACTCATTGCGTGTAATTCATACATTCAATTCAAACTTGTGAAACGAACTGTGCATGCTTATACTCTTCTTTTAACCTTATTTTCGACTTCTAAGCTTATTTTCGAATTCGAAACACACTACGATGTTTGTGTATGTTAGGATTGTCATATAACTAAACCAAATGTCATTTCTAACCACACTCATTGCGTGTAATTCATACATTCAATTCAAACTTGTGAAACAAACTGTGCATGATTCTACTATGATTTTAAGCTTATTTTCGAATTCTAAACACACTACGATGATTGTGTATGTTAGGATTGTCATATAAGTAAACCAAATGTCATTTCTAACCACACTCATTACGTGTAATTCATACATTCAATTCAAACTTGTGAAACAAACTGTGCATGATTCTACTCTTCTTTTAAGCTTATTTTCGAATTCTAAACACACTACGATGATTGTGTATGTTAGTATTGTCATATAAGTAAACCAAATGTCATTTCTAACCACACTCATTGCGTGTAATTCATACATTCAATTCAAACTTGTGAAACGAACTGTGCATGCTTATACTCTTCTTTTAACCTTATTTTCGACTTCTAAGCTTATTTTCGAATTCTAAACACACTACGATGATTGTGTATGTTAGGATTGTCATATAACTAAACCAAATGTCATTTCTAACTACACTCATTGCGTGTAATTCATACATTCAATTCAAACTTATGAAACGAACTGTGCATGCTTATACTCTTCTTTTAACCTTATTTTCGACTTCTAAGCTTATTTTCGAATTCTAAACACACTAGGATGATTGTGTATGTTAGGATTGTCATATAACTAAACCAAATGTCATTTCTAACCACACTCATTACGTGTAATTCATACTTTCAATTCAAACTGGTGAAACGAACTGTGCATGCTTATACTCTTGTTTTAACCTTATTTTCGACTTCTAACCTTATTTTCGAATTCTAAACACACTACGATGATTGTGTATGTTAGGATTGTCATATAACTAAACCAAATGTCATTTCTAACCACACTCTTTACGTGTAATTCATACATTCAATTCAAACTTGTGAAACAAACTGTGCATGATTCTACTCTTCTTTTAAGCTTATTTTCGAATTCTAAACACACTACGATGATTGTGTATGTTAGTATTGTCATATAAGTAAACCAAATGTCATTTCTAACCACACTCATTGCGTGTAATTCATACATTCAATTCAAACTTGTGAAACGAACTGTGCATGCTTATACTCTTCTTTTAAGCTTATTTTCGAATTCTAAACACACTACGATGATTGTGTATGTTAGTATTGTCATATAAGTAAACCAAATGTCATTTCTAACCGCACTCATTGCGTGTAATTCATACATTCAATTCAAACTTGTGAAACGAACTGTGCATGCTTATACTCTTCTTTTAAGCTTATTTTCGAATTCTAAACACACTACGATGATTGTGTATGTTAGTATTGTCATATAAGTAAACCAAATGTCATTTCTAACCACACTCATTGCGTGTAATTCATACATTCAATTCAAACTTGTGAAACGAACTGTGCATGCTTATACTCTTCTTTTAAGCTTATTTTCGAATTCTAAACACACTACGATGATTGTGTATGTTAGTATTGTCATATAAGTAAACCAAATGTCATTTCTAACCACACTCATTACGTGTAATTCATACTTTCAATTCAAACTGGTGAAACGAACTGTGCATGCTTATACTCTTGTTTTAACCTTATTTTCGAATTCTAAACACACTACGATGATTGTGTATGTTAGGATTGTCATATAACTAAACCAAATGTCATTTCTAACCACACTCTTTACGTGTAATTCATACATTCAATTCAAACTTGTGAAACAAACTGTGCATGATTCTACTCTTCTTTTAAGCTTATTTTCGAATTCTAAACACACTACGTTGATTGTGTATGTTAGTATTGTCATATAAGTAAACCAAATGTCATTTCTAACCACACTCATTGCGTGTAATTCATACATTCAATTCAAACTTGTGAAACGAGCTGTGCATGCTTATACTCTTCTTTTAACCTTATTTTCGACTTCTAAGCTTATTTTCGAATTCGAAACACACTACGATGTTTGTGTATGTTAGGATTGTCATATAACTAAACCAAATGTCATTTCTAACCACACTCATTGCGTGTAATTCATACATTCAATTCAAACTTGTGAAACAAACTGTGCATGATTCTACTATGATTTTAAGCTTATTTTCGAATTCTAAACACACTACGATGATTGTGTATGTTAGGATTGTCATATAAGTAAACCAAATGTCATTTCTAACCGCACTCATTGCGTGTAATTCATACATTCAATTCAAACTTGTGAAACGAACTGTGCATGCTTATACTCTTCTTTTAACCTTATTTTCGACTTCTAAGCTTATTTTCGAATTCTAAACACACTAGGATGATTGTGTATGTTAGGATTGTCATATAACTAAACCAAATGTCATTTCTAACCACACTCATTACGTGTAATTCATACTTTCAATTCAAACTGGTGAAACGAACTGTGCATGCTTATACTCTTGTTTTAACCTTATTTTCGACTTCTAACCTTATTTTCGAATTCTAAACACACTACGATGATTGTGTATGTTAGGATTGTCATATAACTAAACCAAATGTCATTTCTAACCACACTCTTTACGTGTAATTCATACATTCAATTCAAACTTGTGAAACAAACTGTGCATGATTCTACTCTTCTTTTAAGCTTATTTTCGAATTCTAAACACACTACGATGATTGTGTATGTTAGTATTGTCATATAAGTAAACCAAATGTCATTCCTAACCACACTCATTGCGTGTAATTCATACATTCAATTCAAACTTGTGAAACGAACTGTGCATGCTTATACTCTTCTTTTAACCTTATTTTCGACTTCTAAGCTTATTTTCGAATTCGAAACACACTACGATGTTTGTGTATGTTAGGATTGTCATATAACTAAACCAAATGTCATTTCTAACCACACTCATTGCGTGTAATTCATACATTCAATTCAAACTTGTGAAACAAACTGTGCATGATTCTACTATTATTTTAAGCTTATTTTCGAATTCTAAACACACTACGATGATTGTGTATGTTAGGATTGTCATATAAGTAAACCAAATGTCATTTCTAACCACACTCATTACGTGTAATTCATACATTCAATTCAAACTTGTGAAACAAACTGTGCATGATTCTACTCTTCTTTTAAGCTTATTTTCGAATTCTAAACACACTACGATGATTGTGTATGTTAGTATTGTCATATAAGTAAACCAAATGTCATTTCTAACCACACTCATTGCGTGTAATTCATACATTCAATTCAAACTTGTGAAACGAACTGTGCATGCTTATACTCTTCTTTTAACCTTATTTTCGACTTCTAAGCTTATTTTCGAATTCTAAACACACTACGATGATTGTGTATGTTAGGATTGTCATATAACTAAACCAAATGTCATTTCTAACTACACTCATTGCGTGTAATTCATACATTCAATTCAAACTTATGAAACGAACTGTGCATGCTTATACTCTTCTTTTAACCTTATTTTCGACTTCTAAGCTTATTTTCGAATTCTAAACACACTAGGATGATTGTGTATGTTAGGATTGTCATATAACTAAACCAAATGTCATTTCTAACCACACTCATTACGTGTAATTCATACTTTCAATTCAAACTGGTGAAACGAACTGTGCATGCTTATACTCTTGTTTTAACCTTATTTTCGACTTCTAACCTTATTTTCGAATTCTAAACACACTACGATGATTGTGTATGTTAGGATTGTCATATAACTAAACCAAATGTCATTTCTAACCACACTCTTTACGTGTAATTCATACATTCAATTCAAACTTGTGAAACAAACTGTGCATGATTCTACTCTTCTTTTAAGCTTATTTTCGAATTCTAAACACACTACGATGATTGTGTATGTTAGTATTGTCATATAAGTAAACCAAATGTCATTTCTAACCACACTCATTGCGTATAATTCATACATTCAATTCAAACTTGTGAAACGAACTGTGCATGCTTATACTCTTCTTTTAAGCTTATTTTCGAATTCTAAACACACTACGATGATTGTGTATGTTAGTATTGTCATATAAGTAAACCAAATGTCATTTCTAACCGCACTCATTGCGTGTAATTCATACATTCAATTCAAACTTGTGAAACGAACTGTGCATGCTTATACTCTTCTTTTAAGCTTATTTTCGAATTCTAAACACACTACGATGATTGTGTATGTTAGTATTGTCATATAAGTAAACCAAATGTCATTTCTAACCACACTCATTGCGTGTAATTCATACATTCAATTCAAACTTGTGAAACGAACTGTGCATGCTTATACTCTTCTTTTAAGCTTATTTTCGAATTCTAAACACACTACGATGATTGTGTATGTTAGTATTGTCATATAAGTAAACCAAATGTCATTTCTAACCACACTCATTACGTGTAATTCATACTTTCAATTCAAACTGGTGAAACGAACTGTGCATGCTTATACTCTTGTTTTAACCTTATTTTCGACTTCTAACCTTATTTTCGAATTCTAAACACACTACGATGATTGTGTATGTTAGGATTGTCATATAACTAAACCAAATGTCATTTCTAACCACACTCTTTACGTGTAATTCATACATTCAATTCAAACTTGTGAAACAAACTGTGCATGATTCTACTCTTCTTTTAAGCTTATTTTCGAATTCTAAACACACTACGTTGATTGTGTATGTTAGTATTGTCATATAAGTAAACCAAATGTCATTTCTAACCACACTCATTGCGTGTAATTCATACATTCAATTCAAACTTGTGAAACGAGCTGTGCATGCTTATACTCTTCTTTTAACCTTATTTTCGACTTCTAAGCTTATTTTCGAATTCGAAACACACTACGATGTTTGTGTATGTTAGGATTGTCATATAACTAAACCAAATGTCATTTCTAACCACACTCATTGCGTGTAATTCATACATTCAATTCAAACTTGTGAAACAAACTGTGCATGATTCTACTATGATTTTAAGCTTATTTTCGAATTCTAAACACACTACGATGATTGTGTATGTTAGGATTGTCATATAAGTAAACCAAATGTCATTTCTAACCGCACTCATTGCGTGTAATTCATACATTCAATTCAAACTTGTGAAACGAACTGTGCATGCTTATACTCTTCTTTTAACCTTATTTTCGACTTCTAAGCTTATTTTCGAATTCTAAACACACTAGGATGATTGTGTATGTTAGGATTGTCATATAACTAAACCAAATGTCATTTCTAACCACACTCATTACGTGTAATTCATACTTTCAATTCAAACTGGTGAAACGAACTGTGCATGCTTATACTCTTGTTTTAACCTTATTTTCGACTTCTAACCTTATTTTCGAATTCTAAACACACTACGATGATTGTGTATGTTAGGATTGTCATATAACTAAACCAAATGTCATTTCTAACCACACTCTTTACGTGTAATTCATACATTCAATTCAAACTTGTGAAACAAACTGTGCATGATTCTACTCTTCTTTTAAGCTTATTTTCGAATTCTAAACACACTACGATGATTGTGTATGTTAGTATTGTCATATAAGTAAACCAAATGTCATTTCTAACCACACTCATTGCGTGTAATTCATACATTCAATTCAAACTTGTGAAACGAACTGTGCATGCTTATACTCTTCTTTTAACCTTATTTTCGACTTCTAAGCTTATTTTCGAATTCGAAACACACTACGATGTTTGTGTATGTTAGGATTGTCATATAACTAAACCAAATGTCATTTCTAACCACACTCATTGCGTGTAATTCATACATTCAATTCAAACTTGTGAAACAAACTGTGCATGATTCTACTATGATTTTAAGCTTATTTTCGAATTCTAAACACACTACGATGATTGTGTATGTTAGGATTGTCATATAAGTAAACCAAATGTCATTTCTAACCACACTCATTGCGTGTAATTCATACATTCAATTCAAACTTGTGAAACGAACTGTGCATGCTTATACTCTTCTTTTAACCTTATTTTCGACTTCTAAGCTTATTTTCGAATTCGAAACACACTACGATGTTTGTGTATGTTAGGATTGTCATATAACTAAACCAAATGTCATTTCTAACCACACTCATTGCGTGTAATTCATACATTCAATTCAAACTTGTGAAACAAACTGTGCATGATTCTACTATGATTTTAAGCTTATTTTCGAATTCTAAACACACTACGATGATTGTGTATGTTAGGATTGTCATATAAGTAAACCAAATGTCATTTCTAACCACACTCATTGCGTGTAATTCATACATTCAATTCAAACTTGTGAAACGAACTGTGCATGCTTATACTCTTCTTTTAACCTTATTTTCGATTTCTAAGCTTATTTTCGAATTCTAAATACACTACGATGATTGTGTATGTTAGGATTGTCATATAACTAAACCAAATAACATTTCTAACCACACTCATTGCGTGTAATTCATACATTCAATTCAAACTTGTGAAACGAACTGTGCATGATTCTACTCTTCTTTTAAACTTATTTTCGAATTCTAAACACATTACGATGATTGTCTATGTTAGTATTGTCATATAACTAAACCAAATGTCATTTCTAACCACACTCATTACGTGTAATTCATACATTCAATTCAAACTTGTGAAACAAACTGTGCATGATTCTACTCTTCTTTTAAGCTTATTTTCGAATTCTAAACACACTACGATGATTGTGTATGTTAGTATTGTCATATAAGTAAACCAAATGTCATTTCTAACCACACTCATTGCGTGTAATTCATACATTCAATTCAAACTTGTGAAACGAACTGTGCATGCTTATACTCTTCTTTTAACCTTATTTTCGACTTCTAAGCTTATTTTCGAATTCTAAACACACTACGATGATTGTGTATGTTAGGATTGTCATATAACTAAACCAAATGTCATTTCTAACTACACTCATTGCGTGTAATTCATACATTCAATTCAAACTTATGAAACGAACTGTGCATGCTTATACTCTTCTTTTAACCTTATTTTCGACTTCTAAGCTTATTTTCGAATTCTAAACACACTAGGATGATTGTGTATGTTAGGATTGTCATATAACTAAACCAAATGTCATTTCTAACCACACTCATTACGTGTAATTCATACTTTCAATTCAAACTGGTGAAACGAACTGTGCATGCTTATACTCTTGTTTTAACCTTATTTTCGACTTCTAACCTTATTTTCGAATTCTAAACACACTACGATGATTGTGTATGTTAGGATTGTCATATAACTAAACCAAATGTCATTTCTAACCACACTCTTTACGTGTAATTCATACATTCAATTCAAACTTGTGAAACAAACTGTGCATGATTCTACTCTTCTTTTAAGCTTATTTTCGAATTCTAAACACACTACGATGATTGTGTATGTTAGTATTGTCATATAAGTAAACCAAATGTCATTTCTAACCACACTCATTGCGTGTAATTCATACATTCAATTCAAACTTGTGAAACGAACTGTGCATGCTTATACTCTTCTTTTAAGCTTATTTTCGAATTCTAAACACACTACGATGATTGTGTATGTTAGTATTGTCATATAAGTAAACCAAATGTCATTTCTAACCACACTCATTGCGTGTAATTCATACATTCAATTCAAACTTGTGAAACGAACTGTGCATGCTTATACTCTTCTTTTAACCTTATTTTCGACTTTTAAGCTTATTTTCGAATTCGAAACACACTACGATGTTTGTGTATGTTAGGATTGTCATATAACTAAACCAAATGTCATTTCTAACCACACTCATTGCGTGTAATTCATACATTCAATTCAAACTTGTGAAACAAACTGTGCATGATTCTACTATGATTTTAAGCTTATTTTCGAATTCTAAACACACTACGATGATTGTGTATGTTAGGATTGTCATATAAGTAAACCAAATGTCATTTCTAACCACACTCATTGCGTGTAATTCATACATTCAATTCAAACTTGTGAAACGAACTGTGCATGCTTATACTCTTCTTTTAAACTTATTTTCGATTTCTAAGCTTATTTTCGAATTCTAAATACACTACGATGATTGTGTATGTTAGGATTGTCATATAACTAAACCAAATAACATTTCTAACCACACTCATTGCGTGTAATTCATACATTCAATTCAAACTTGTGAAACGAACTGTGCATGATTCTACTGTTCTTTTAAACTTATTTTCGAATTCTAAACACATTACGATGATTGTCTATGTTAGTATTGTCATATAACTAAACCAAATGTCATTTCTAACCACACTCATTACGTGTAATTCATACATTCAATTCAAACTTGTGAAACAAACTGTGCATGATTCTACTCTTCTTTTAAGCTTATTTTCGAATTCTAAACACACTACGATGATTGTGTATGTTAGTATTGTCATATAAGTAAACCAAATGTCATTTCTAACCACACTCATTGCGTGTAATTCATACATTCAATTCAAACTTGTGAAACGAACTGTGCATGCTTATACTCTTCTTTTAACCTTATTTTCGACTTCTAAGCTTATTTTCGAATTCTAAACACACTACGATGATTGTGTATGTTAGGATTGTCATATAACTAAACCAAATGTCATTTCTAACTACACTCATTGCGTGTAATTCATACATTCAATTCAAACTTATGAAACGAACTGTGCATGCTTATACTCTTCTTTTAACCTTATTTTCGACTTCTAAGCTTATTTTCGAATTCTAAACACACTAGGATGATTGTGTATGTTAGGATTGTCATATAACTAAACCAAATGTCATTTCTAACCACACTCATTACGTGTAATTCATACTTTCAATTCAAACTGGTGAAACGAACTGTGCATGCTTATACTCTTGTTTTAACCTTATTTTCGACTTCTAACCTTATTTTCGAATTCTAAACACACTACGATGATTGTGTATGTTAGGATTGTCATATAACTAAACCAAATGTCATTTCTAACCACACTCTTTACGTGTAATTCATACATTCAATTCAAACTTGTGAAACAAACTGTGCATGATTCTACTCTTCTTTTAAGCTTATTTTCGAATTCTAAACACACTACGATGATTGTGTATGTTAGTATTGTCATATAAGTAAACCAAATGTCATTTCTAACCACACTCATTGCGTGTAATTCATACATTCAATTCAAACTTGTGAAACGAACTGTGCATGCTTATACTCTTCTTTTAACCTTATTTTCGACTTCTAAGCTTATTTTCGAATTCTAAACACACTACGATGATTGTGTATGTTAGGATTGTCATATAACTAAACCAAATGTCATTTCTAACTACACTCATTGCGTGTAATTCATACATTCAATTCAAACTTATGAAACGAACTGTGCATGCTTATACTCTTCTTTTAACCTTATTTTCGACTTCTAAGCTTATTTTCGAATTCTAAACACACTAGGATGATTGTGTATGTTAGGATTGTCATATAACTAAACCAAATGTCATTTCTAACCACACTCATTACGTGTAATTCATACTTTCAATTCAAACTGGTGAAACGAACTGTGCATGCTTATACTCTTGTTTTAACCTTATTTTCGACTTCTAACCTTATTTTCGAATTCTAAACACACTACGATGATTGTGTATGTTAGGATTGTCATATAACTAAACCAAATGTCATTTCTAACCACACTCTTTACGTGTAATTCATACATTCAATTCAAACTTGTGAAACAAACTGTGCATGATTCTACTCTTCTTTTAAGCTTATTTTCGAATTCTAAACACACTACGATGATTGTGTATGTTAGTATTGTCATATAAGTAAACCAAATGTCATTTCTAACCACACTCATTGCGTGTAATTCATACATTCAATTCAAACTTGTGAAACGAACTGTGCATGATTCTACTCTTCTTTTAAACTTATTTTCGAATTCTAAACACACTACGATGATTGTGTATGTTAGGATTGTCATATAACTAAACCAAATGTCATTTCTAACTACACTCATTGCGTGTAATTCATACATTCAATTCAAACTTATGAAACGAACTGTGCATGCTTATACTCTTCTTTTAACCTTATTTTCGACTTCTAAGCTTATTTTCGAATTCTATACACACTACGATGATTGTGTATGTTAGGATTGTCATATAACTAAACCAAATGTCATTTCTAACTACACTCATTGCGTGTAATTCATACATTCAATTCAAACTTATGAAATGAACTGTGCATGCGTATACTCTTCTTTTAACCTTATTTTCGACTTCTAAGCTTATTTTCGAATTCTAAACACACTAGGATGATTGTGTATGTTAGGATTGTCATATAACTAAACCAAATGTCATTTCTAACCACACTCATTACGTGTAATTCATACTTTCAATTCAAACTGGTGAAACGAACTGTGCATGCTTATACTCTTGTTTTAACCTTATTTTCGACTTCTAACCTTATTTTCGAATTCTAAACACACTACGATGATTGTGTATGTTAGGATTGTCATATAACTAAACCAAATGTCATTTCTAACCACACTCTTTACGTGTAATTCATACATTCAATTCAAACTTGTGAAACAAACTGTGCATGATTCTACTCTTCTTTTAAGCTTATTTTCGAATTCTAAACACACTACGATGATTGTGTATGTTAGTATTGTCATATAAGTAAACCAAATGTCATTTCTAACCACACTCATTGCGTGTAATTCATACATTCAATTCAAACTTGTGAAACAAACTGTGCATGATTCTACTATGATTTTAAGCTTATTTTCGAATTCTAAACACACTACGATGATTGTGTATGTTAGGATTGTCATATAACTAAACCAAATGTCATTTCTAACCACACTCATTGCGTGTAATTCATACATTCAATTCAAACTTGTGAAACAAACTGTGCATGATTCTACTATGATTTTAAGCTTATTTTCGAATTCTAAACACACTACGATGATTGTGTATGTTAGGATTGTCATATAAGTAAACCAAATGTCATTTCTAACCACACTCATTACGTGTAATTCATACTTTCAATTCAAACTGGTGAAACGAACTGTGCATGCTTATACTCTTGTTTTAACCTTATTTTCGACTTCTAACCTTATTTTCGAATTCTAAACACACTACGATGATTGTGTATGTTAGGATTGTCATATAACTAAACCAAATGTCATTTCTAACCACACTCTTTACGTGTAATTCATACATTCAATTCAAACTTGTGAAACAAACTGTGCATGATTCTACTCTTCTTTTAAGCTTATTTTCGAATTCTAAACACACTACGATGATTGTGTATGTTAGTATTGTCATATAAGTAAACCAAATGTCATTTCTAACCACACTCATTGCGTGTAATTCATACATTCAATTCAAACTTGTGAAACGAACTGTGCATGATTCTACTCTTCTTTTAAACTTATTTTCGAATTCTAAACACACTACGATGATTGTGTATGTTAGGATTGTCATATAACTAAACCAAATGTCATTTCTAACTACACTCATTGCGTGTAATTCATACATTCAATTCAAACTTATGAAACGAACTGTGCATGCTTATACTCTTCTTTTAACCTTATTTTCGACTTCTAAGCTTATTTTCGAATTCTATACACACTACGATGATTGTGTATGTTAGGATTGTCATATAACTAAACCAAATGTCATTTCTAACTACACTCATTGCGTGTAATTCATACATTCAATTCAAACTTATGAAATGAACTGTGCATGCGTATACTCTTCTTTTAACCTTATTTTCGACTTCTAAGCTTATTTTCGAATTCTAAACACACTAGGATGATTGTGTATGTTAGGATTGTCATATAACTAAACCAAATGTCATTTCTAACCACACTCATTACGTGTAATTCATACTTTCAATTCAAACTGGTGAAACGAACTGTGCATGCTTATACTCTTGTTTTAACCTTATTTTCGACTTCTAACCTTATTTTCGAATTCTAAACACACTACGATGATTGTGTATGTTAGGATTGTCATATAACTAAACCAAATGTCATTTCTAACCACACTCATTACGTGTAATTCATACATTCAATTCAAACTTGTGAAACAAACTGTGCATGATTCTACTCTTCTTTTAAGCTTATTTTCGAATTCTAAACACACTACGATGATTGTGTATGTTAGTATTGTCATATAAGTAAACCAAATGTCATTTCTAACCACACTCATTGCGTGTAATTCATACATTCAATTCAAACTTGTGAAACGAACTGTGCATGCTTATACTCTTCTTTTAACCTTATTTTCGACTTCTAAGCTTATTTTCGAATTCTAAACACACTACGATGATTGTGTATGTTAGGATTGTCATATAACTAAACCAAATGTCATTTCTAACTACACTCATTGCGTGTAATTCATACATTCAATTCAAACTTATGAAACGAACTGTGCATGCTTATACTCTTCTTTTAACCTTATTTTCGACTTCTAAGCTTATTTTCGAATTCTAAACACACTAGGATGATTGTGTATGTTAGGATTGTCATATAACTAAACCAAATGTCATTTCTAACCACACTCATTACGTGTAATTCATACTTTCAATTCAAACTGGTGAAACGAACTGTGCATGCTTATACTCTTGTTTTAACCTTATTTTCGACTTCTAACCTTATTTTCGAATTCTAAACACACTACGATGATTGTGTATGTTAGGATTGTCATATAACTAAACCAAATGTCATTTCTAACCACACTCTTTACGTGTAATTCATACATTCAATTCAAACTTGTGAAACAAACTGTGCATGATTCTACTCTTCTTTTAAGCTTATTTTCGAATTCTAAACACACTACGATGATTGTGTATGTTAGTATTGTCATATAAGTAAACCAAATGTCATTTCTAACCACACTCATTGCGTGTAATTCATACATTCAATTCAAACTTGTGAAACGAACTGTGCATGCTTATACTCTTCTTTTAACCTTATTTTCGACTTCTAAGCTTATTTTCGAATTCTAAACACACTACGATGATTGTGTATGTTAGGATTGTCATATAACTAAACCAAATGTCATTTCTAACTACACTCATTGCGTGTAATTCATACATTCAATTCAAACTTATGAAACGAACTGTGCATGCTTATACTCTTCTTTTAACCTTATTTTCGACTTCTAAGCTTATTTTCGAATTCTAAACACACTAGGATGATTGTGTATGTTAGGATTGTCATATAACTAAACCAAATGTCATTTCTAACCACACTCATTACGTGTAATTCATACTTTCAATTCAAACTGGTGAAACGAACTGTGCATGCTTATACTCTTGTTTTAACCTTATTTTCGACTTCTAACCTTATTTTCGAATTCTAAACACACTACGATGATTGTGTATGTTAGGATTGTCATATAACTAAACCAAATGTCATTTCTAACCACACTCTTTACGTGTAATTCATACATTCAATTCAAACTTGTGAAACAAACTGTGCATGATTCTACTCTTCTTTTAAGCTTATTTTCGAATTCTAAACACACTACGATGATTGTGTATGTTAGTATTGTCATATAAGTAAACCAAATGTCATTTCTAACCACACTCATTGCGTGTAATTCATACATTCAATTCAAACTTGTGAAACAAACTGTGCATGATTCTACTATGATTTTAAGCTTATTTTCGAATTCTAAACACACTACGATGATTGTGTATGTTAGGATTGTCATATAACTAAACCAAATGTCATTTCTAACCACACTCATTGCGTGTAATTCATACATTCAATTCAAACTTGTGAAACAAACTGTGCATGATTCTACTATGATTTTAAGCTTATTTTCGAATTCTAAACACACTACGATGATTGTGTATGTTAGGATTGTCATATAAGTAAACCAAATGTCATTTCTAACCACACTCATTACGTGTAATTCATACTTTCAATTCAAACTGGTGAAACGAACTGTGCATGCTTATACTCTTGTTTTAACCTTATTTTCGACTTCTAACCTTATTTTCGAATTCTAAACACACTACGATGATTGTGTATGTTAGGATTGTCATATAACTAAACCAAATGTCATTTCTAACCACACTCTTTACGTGTAATTCATACATTCAATTCAAACTTGTGAAACAAACTGTGCATGATTCTACTCTTCTTTTAAGCTTATTTTCGAATTCTAAACACACTACGATGATTGTGTATGTTAGTATTGTCATATAAGTAAACCAAATGTCATTTCTAACCACACTCATTGCGTGTAATTCATACATTCAATTCAAACTTGTGAAACGAACTGTGCATGCTTATACTCTTCTTTTAACCTTATTTTCGACTTCTAAGCTTATTTTCGAATTCTAAACACACTACGATGATTGTGTATGTTAGGATTGTCATATAACTAAACCAAATGTCATTTCTAACTACACTCATTGCGTGTAATTCATACATTCAATTCAAACTTATGAAACGAACTGTGCATGCTTATACTCTTCTTTTAACCTTATTTTCGACTTCTAAGCTTATTTTCGAATTCTAAACACACTAGGATGATTGTGTATGTTAGGATTGTCATATAACTAAACCAAATGTCATTTCTAACCACACTCATTACGTGTAATTCATACTTTCAATTCAAACTGGTGAAACGAACTGTGCATGCTTATACTCTTGTTTTAACCTTATTTTCGACTTCTAACCTTATTTTCGAATTCTAAACACACTACGATGATTGTGTATGTTAGGATTGTCATATAACTAAACCAAATGTCATTTCTAACCACACTCTTTACGTGTAATTCATACATTCAATTCAAACTTGTGAAACAAACTGTGCATGATTCTACTCTTCTTTTAAGCTTATTTTCGAATTCTAAACACACTACGATGATTGTGTATGTTAGTATTGTCATATAAGTAAACCAAATGTCATTTCTAACCACACTCATTGCGTGTAATTCATACATTCAATTCAAACTTGTGAAACAAACTGTGCATGATTCTACTATGATTTTAAGCTTATTTTCGAATTCTAAACACACTACGATGATTGTGTATGTTAGGATTGTCATATAACTAAACCAAATGTCATTTCTAACCACACTCATTGCGTGTAATTCATACATTCAATTCAAACTTGTGAAACAAACTGTGCATGATTCTACTATGATTTTAAGCTTATTTTCGAATTCTAAACACACTACGATGATTGTGTATGTTAGGATTGTCATATAAGTAAACCAAATGTCATTTCTAACCACACTCATTACGTGTAATTCATACTTTCAATTCAAACTGGTGAAACGAACTGTGCATGCTTATACTCTTGTTTTAACCTTATTTTCGACTTCTAACCTTATTTTCGAATTCTAAACACACTACGATGATTGTGTATGTTAGGATTGTCATATAACTAAACCAAATGTCATTTCTAACCACACTCTTTACGTGTAATTCATACATTCAATTCAAACTTGTGAAACAAACTGTGCATGATTCTACTCTTCTTTTAAGCTTATTTTCGAATTCTAAACACACTACGATGATTGTGTATGTTAGTATTGTCATATAAGTAAACCAAATGTCATTTCTAACCACACTCATTGCGTGTAATTCATACATTCAATTCAAACTTGTGAAACGAACTGTGCATGATTCTACTCTTCTTTTAAACTTATTTTCGAATTCTAAACACACTACGATGATTGTGTATGTTAGTATTGTCATATAAGTAAACCAAATGTCATTTCTAACCACACTCATTGCGTGTAATTCATACATTCAATTCAAACTTGTGAAACGAACTGTGCATGCTTATACTCTTCTTTTAACCTTATTTTCGACTTCTAAGCTTATTTTCGAATTCTAAACACACTACGATGATTGTGTATGTTAGGATTGTCATATAACTAAACCAAATGTCATTTCTAACTACACTCATTGCGTGTAATTCATACATTCAATTCAAACTTATGAAACGAACTGTGCATGCTTATACTCTTCTTTTAACCTTATTTTCGACTTCTAAGCTTATTTTCGAATTCTAAACACACTAGGATGATTGTGTATGTTAGGATTGTCATATAACTAAACCAAATGTCATTTCTAACCACACTCATTACGTGTAATTCATACTTTCAATTCAAACTGGTGAAACGAACTGTGCATGCTTATACTCTTGTTTTAACCTTATTTTCGACTTCTAACCTTATTTTCGAATTCTAAACACACTACGATGATTGTGTATGTTAGGATTGTCATATAACTAAACCAAATGTCATTTCTAACCACACTCTTTACGTGTAATTCATACATTCAATTCAAACTTGTGAAACAAACTGTGCATGATTCTACTCTTCTTTTAAGCTTATTTTCGAATTCTAAACACACTACGATGATTGTGTATGTTAGTATTGTCATATAAGTAAACCAAATGTCATTTCTAACCACACTCATTGCGTGTAATTCATACATTCAATTCAAACTTGTGAAACAAACTGTGCATGATTCTACTATGATTTTAAGCTTATTTTCGAATTCTAAACACACTACGATGATTGTGTATGTTAGGATTGTCATATAACTAAACCAAATGTCATTTCTAACCACACTCATTGCGTGTAATTCATACATTCAATTCAAACTTGTGAAACAAACTGTGCATGATTCTACTATGATTTTAAGCTTATTTTCGAATTCTAAACACACTACGATGATTGTGTATGTTAGGATTGTCATATAAGTAAACCAAATGTCATTTCTAACCACACTCATTACGTGTAATTCATACTTTCAATTCAAACTGGTGAAACGAACTGTGCATGCTTATACTCTTGTTTTAACCTTATTTTCGACTTCTAACCTTATTTTCGAATTCTAAACACACTACGATGATTGTGTATGTTAGGATTGTCATATAACTAAACCAAATGTCATTTCTAACCACACTCTTTACGTGTAATTCATACATTCAATTCAAACTTGTGAAACAAACTGTGCATGATTCTACTCTTCTTTTAAGCTTATTTTCGAATTCTAAACACACTACGATGATTGTGTATGTTAGTATTGTCATATAAGTAAACCAAATGTCATTTCTAACCACACTCATTGCGTGTAATTCATACATTCAATTCAAACTTGTGAAACGAACTGTGCATGATTCTACTCTTCTTTTAAACTTATTTTCGAATTCTAAACACACTACGATGATTGTGTATGTTAGGATTGTCATATAACTAAACCAAATGTCATTTCTAACTACACTCATTGCGTGTAATTCATACATTCAATTCAAACTTATGAAACGAACTGTGCATGCTTATACTCTTCTTTTAACCTTATTTTCGACTTCTAAGCTTATTTTCGAATTCTAAACACACTACGATGATTGTGTATGTTAGGATTGTCATATAACTAAACCAAATGTCATTTCTAACTACACTCATTGCGTGTAATTCATACATTCAATTCAAACTTATGAAATGAACTGTGCATGCGTATACTCTTCTTTTAACCTTATTTTCGACTTCTAAGCTTATTTTCGAATTCTAAACACACTAGGATGATTGTGTATGTTAGGATTGTCATATAACTAAACCAAATGTCATTTCTAACCACACTCATTACGTGTAATTCATACTTTCAATTCAAACTGGTGAAACGAACTGTGCATGCTTATACTCTTGTTTTAACCTTATTTTCGACTTCTAACCTTATTTTCGAATTCTAAACACACTACGATGATTGTGTATGTTAGGATTGTCATATAACTAAACCAAATGTCATTTCTAACCACACTCTTTACGTGTAATTCATACATTCAATTCAAACTTGTGAAACAAACTGTGCATGATTCTACTCTTCTTTTAAGCTTATTTTCGAATTCTAAACACACTACGATGATTGTGTATGTTAGTATTGTCATATAAGTAAACCAAATGTCATTTCTAACCACACTCATTGCGTGTAATTCATACATTCAATTCAAACTTGTGAAACGAACTGTGCATGCTTATACTCTTCTTTTAAGCTTATTTTCGAATTCTAAACACACTACGATGATTGTGTATGTTAGTATTGTCATATAAGTAAACCAAATGTCATTTCTAACCACACTCATTGCGTGTAATTCATACATTCAATTCAAACTTGTGAAACGAACTGTGCATGCTTATACTCTTCTTTTAACCTTATTTTCGACTTTTAAGCTTATTTTCGAATTCGAAACACACTACGATGTTTGTGTATGTTAGGATTGTCATATAACTAAACCAAATGTCATTTCTAACCACACTCATTGCGTGTAATTCATACATTCAATTCAAACTTGTGAAACAAACTGTGCATGATTCTACTATGATTTTAAGCTTATTTTCGAATTCTAAACACACTACGATGATTGTGTATGTTAGGATTGTCATATAAGTAAACCAAATGTCATTTCTAACCACACTCATTGCGTGTAATTCATACATTCAATTCAAACTTGTGAAACGAACTGTGCATGCTTATACTCTTCTTTTAACCTTATTTTCGACTTCTAAGCTTATTTTCGAATTCTAAACACACTACGATGATTGTGTATGTTAGGATTGTCATATAACTAAACCAAATGTCATTTCTAACCACACTCATTGCGTGTAATTCATACATTCAATTCAAACTTGTGAAACGAACTGTGCATGATTCTACTGTTCTTTTAAACTTATTTTCGAATTCTAAACACATTACGATGATTGTCTATGTTAGTATTGTCATATAACTAAACCAAATGTCATTTCTAACCACACTCATTACGTGTAATTCATACATTCAATTCAAACTTGTGAAACAAACTGTGCATGATTCTACTCTTCTTTTAAGCTTATTTTCGAATTCTAAACACACTACGATGATTGTGTATGTTAGTATTGTCATATAAGTAAACCAAATGTCATTTCTAACCACACTCATTGCGTGTAATTCATACATTCAATTCAAACTTGTGAAACGAACTGTGCATGCTTATACTCTTCTTTTAACCTTATTTTCGACTTCTAAGCTTATTTTCGAATTCTAAACACACTACGATGATTGTGTATGTTAGGATTGTCATATAACTAAACCAAATGTCATTTCTAACCACACTCATTGCGTGTAATTCATACATTCAATTCAAACTTGTGAAACGAACTGTGCATGCTTATACTCTTCTTTTAACCTTATTTTCGACTTCTAAGCTTATTTTCGAATTCTAAACACACTACGATGATTGTGTATGTTAGGATTGTCATATAACTAAACCAAATGTCATTTCTAACTACACTCATTGCGTGTAATTCATACATTCAATTCAAACTTATGAAACGAACTGTGCATGCTTATACTCTTCTTTTAACCTTATTTTCGACTTCTAAGCTTATTTTCGAATTCTAAACACACTAGGATGATTGTGTATGTTAGGATTGTCATATAACTAAACCAAATGTCATTTCTAACCACACTCATTACGTGTAATTCATACTTTCAATTCAAACTGGTGAAACGAACTGTGCATGCTTATACTCTTGTTTTAACCTTATTTTCGACTTCTAACCTTATTTTCGAATTCTAAACACACTACGATGATTGTGTATGTTAGGATTGTCATATAACTAAACCAAATGTCATTTCTAACCACACTCTTTACGTGTAATTCATACATTCAATTCAAACTTGTGAAACAAACTGTGCATGATTCTACTCTTCTTTTAAGCTTATTTTCGAATTCTAAACACATTACGATGATTGTGTATGTTAGTATTGTCATATAAGTAAACCAAATGTCATTTCTAACCACACTCATTGCGTGTAATTCATACATTCAATTCAAACTTGTGAAACGAACTGTGCATGCTTATACTCTTCTTTTAACCTTATTTTCGAATTCTAAACACACTACGATGATTGTGTATGTTAGTATTGTCATATAAGTAAACCAAATGTCATTTCTAACCACACTCATTGCGTGTAATTCATACATTCAATTCAAACTTGTGAAACGAACTGTGCATGCTTATACTCTTCTTTTAACCTTATTTTCGACTTCTAAGCTTATTTTCGAATTCGAAACACACTACGATGTTTGTGTATGTTAGGATTGTCATATAACTAAACCAAATGTCATTTCTAACCACACTCATTGCGTGTAATTCATACATTCAATTCAAACTTGTGAAACAAACTGTGCATGATTCTACTATGATTTTAAGCTTATTTTCGAATTCTAAACACACTACGATGATTGTGTATGTTAGGATTGTCATATAAGTAAACCAAATGTCATTTCTAACCACACTCATTGCGTGTAATTCATACATTCAATTCAAACTTGTGAAACGAACTGTGCATGCTTATACTCTTCTTTTAAACTTATTTTCGATTTCTAAGCTTATTTTCGAATTCTAAATACACTACGATGATTGTGTATGTTAGGATTGTCATATAACTAAACCAAATAACATTTCTAACCACACTCATTGCGTGTAATTCATACATTCAATTCAAACTTGTGAAACGAACTGTGCATGATTCTACTGTTCTTTTAAACTTATTTTCGAATTCTAAACACATTACAATGATTGTCTATGTTAGTATTGTCATATAACTAAACCAAATGTCATTTCTAACCACACTCATTACGTGTAATTCATACATTCAATTCAAACTTGTGAAACAAACTGTGCATGATTCTACTCTTCTTTTAAGCTTATTTTCGAATTCTAAACACACTACGATGATTGTGTATGTTAGTATTGTCATATAAGTAAACCAAATGTCATTTCTAACCACACTCATTGCGTGTAATTCATACATTCAATTCAAACTTGTGAAACGAACTGTGCATGCTTATACTCTTCTTTTAACCTTATTTTCGACTTCTAAGCTTATTTTCGAATTCTAAACACACTACGATGATTGTGTATGTTAGGATTGTCATATAACTAAACCAAATGTCATTTCTAACTACACTCATTGCGTGTAATTCATACATTCAATTCAAACTTATGAAACGAACTGTGCATGCTTATACTCTTCTTTTAACCTTATTTTCGACTTCTAAGCTTATTTTCGAATTCTAAACACACTAGGATGATTGTGTATGTTAGGATTGTCATATAACTAAACCAAATGTCATTTCTAACCACACTCATTACGTGTAATTCATACTTTCAATTCAAACTGGTGAAACGAACTGTGCATGCTTATACTCTTGTTTTAACCTTATTTTCGACTTCTAACCTTATTTTCGAATTCTAAACACACTACGATGATTGTGTATGTTAGGATTGTCATATAACTAAACCAAATGTCATTTCTAACCACACTCTTTACGTGTAATTCATACATTCAATTCAAACTTGTGAAACAAACTGTGCATGATTCTACTCTTCTTTTAAGCTTATTTTCGAATTCTAAACACACTACGATGATTGTGTATGTTAGTATTGTCATATAAGTAAACCAAATGTCATTTCTAACCACACTCATTGCGTGTAATTCATACATTCAATTCAAACTTGTGAAACGAACTGTGCATGCTTATACTCTTCTTTTAACCTTATTTTCGACTTCTAAGCTTATTTTCGAATTCGAAACACACTACGATGTTTGTGTATGTTAGGATTGTCATATAACTAAACCAAATGTCATTTCTAACCACACTCATTGCGTGTAATTCATACATTCAATTCAAACTTGTGAAACAAACTGTGCATGATTCTACTATGATTTTAAGCTTATTTTCGAATTCTAAACACACTACGATGATTGTGTATGTTAGGATTGTCATATAAGTAAACCAAATGTCATTTCTAACCACACTCATTGCGTGTAATTCATACATTCAATTCAAACTTGTGAAACGAACTGTGCATGCTTATACTCTTCTTTTAACCTTATTTTCGATTTCTAAGCTTATTTTCGAATTCTAAATACACTACGATGATTGTGTATGTTAGGATTGTCATATAACTAAACCAAATAACATTTCTAACCACACTCATTGCGTGTAATTCATACATTCAATTCAAACTTGTGAAACGAACTGTGCAGGATTCTACTCTTCTTTTAAACTTATTTTCGAATTCTAAACACATTACAATGATTGTCTATGTTAGTATTGTCATATAACTAAACCAAATGTCATTTCTAACCACACTCATTACGTGTAATTCATACATTCAATTCAAACTTGTGAAACAAACTGTGCATGATTCTACTCTTCTTTTAAGCTTATTTTCGAATTCTAAACACACTACGATGATTGTGTATGTTAGTATTGTCATATAAGTAAACCAAATGTCATTTCTAACCACACTCATTGCGTGTAATTCATACATTCAATTCAAACTTGTGAAACGAACTATGCATGCTTATACTCTTCTTTTAACCTTATTTTCGACTTCTAAGCTTATTTTCGAATTCGAAACACACTACGATGTTTGTGTATGTTAGGATTGTCATATAACTAAACCAAATGTCATTTCTAACCACACTCATTGCGTGTAATTCATACATTCAATTCAAACTTGTGAAACAAACTGTGCATGATTCTACTATGATTTTAAGCTTATTTTCGAATTCTAAACACACTACGATGATTGTGTATGTTAGGATTGTCATATAACTAAACCAAATGTCATTTCTAACTACACTCATTGCGTGTAATTCATACATTCAATTCAAACTTATGAAACGAACTGTGCATGCTTATACTCTTCTTTTAACCTTATTTTCGACTTCTAAGCTTATTTTCGAATTCTAAACACACTAGGATGATTGTGTATGTTAGGATTGTCATATAACTAAACCAAATGTCATTTCTAACCACACTCATTACGTGTAATTCATACTTTCAATTCAAACTGGTGAAACGAACTGTGCATGCTTATACTCTTGTTTTAACCTTATTTTCGACTTCTAACCTTATTTTCGAATTCTAAACACACTACGATGATTGTGTATGTTAGGATTGTCATATAACTAAACCAAATGTCATTTCTAACCACACTCTTTACGTGTAATTCATACATTCAATTCAAACTTGTGAAACAAACTGTGCATGATTCTACTCTTCTTTTAAGCTTATTTTCGAATTCTAAACACACTACGATGATTGTGTATGTTAGTATTGTCATATAAGTAAACCAAATGTCATTTCTAACCACACTCATTGCGTGTAATTCATACATTCAATTCAAACTTGTGAAACGAACTGTGCATGCTTATACTCTTCTTTTAACCTTATTTTCGACTTCTAAGCTTATTTTCGAATTCTAAACACACTACGATGATTGTGTATGTTAGGATTGTCATATAACTAAACCAAATGTCATTTCTAACTACACTCATTGCGTGTAATTCATACATTCAATTCAAACTTATGAAACGAACTGTGCATGCTTATACTCTTCTTTTAACCTTATTTTCGACTTCTAAGCTTATTTTCGAATTCTAAACACACTAGGATGATTGTGTATGTTAGGATTGTCATATAACTAAACCAAATGTCATTTCTAACCACACTCATTACGTGTAATTCATACTTTCAATTCAAACTGGTGAAACGAACTGTGCATGCTTATACTCTTGTTTTAACCTTATTTTCGACTTCTAACCTTATTTTCGAATTCTAAACACACTACGATGATTGTGGATGTTAGGATTGTCATATAACTAAACCAAATGTCATTTCTAACCACACTCTTTACGTGTAATTCATACATTCAATTCAAACTTGTGAAACAAACTGTGCATGATTCTACTCTTCTTTTAAGCTTATTTTCGAATTCTAAACACACTACGATGATTGTGTATGTTAGTATTGTCATATAAGTAAACCAAATGTCATTTCTAACCACACTCATTGCGTGTAATTCATACATTCAATTCAAACTTGTGAAACAAACTGTGCATGATTCTACTATGATTTTAAGCTTATTTTCGAATTCTAAACACACTACGATGATTGTGTATGTTAGGATTGTCATATAACTAAACCAAATGTCATTTCTAACCACACTCATTGCGTGTAATTCATACATTCAATTCAAACTTGTGAAACAAACTGTGCATGATTCTACTATGATTTTAAGCTTATTTTCGAATTCTAAACACACTACGATGATTGTGTATGTTAGGATTGTCATATAAGTAAACCAAATGTCATTTCTAACCACACTCATTACGTGTAATTCATACTTTCAATTCAAACTGGTGAAACGAACTGTGCATGCTTATACTCTTGTTTTAACCTTATTTTCGACTTCTAACCTTATTTTCGAATTCTAAACACACTACGATGATTGTGTATGTTAGGATTGTCATATAACTAAACCAAATGTCATTTCTAACCACACTCTTTACGTGTAATTCATACATTCAATTCAAACTTGTGAAACAAACTGTGCATGATTCTACTCTTCTTTTAAGCTTATTTTCGAATTCTAAACACACTACGATGATTGTGTATGTTAGTATTGTCATATAAGTAAACCAAATGTCATTTCTAACCACACTCATTGCGTGTAATTCATACATTCAATTCAAACTTGTGAAACGAACTGTGCATGATTCTACTCTTCTTTTAAACTTATTTTCGAATTCTAAACACACTACGATGATTGTGTATGTTAGGATTGTCATATAACTAAACCAAATGTCATTTCTAACTACACTCATTGCGTGTAATTCATACATTCAATTCAAACTTATGAAACGAACTGTGCATGCTTATACTCTTCTTTTAACCTTATTTTCGACTTCTAAGCTTATTTTCGAATTCTAAACACACTACGATGATTGTGTATGTTAGGATTGTCATATAACTAAACCAAATGTCATTTCTAACTACACTCATTGCGTGTAATTCATACATTCAATTCAAACTTATGAAATGAACTGTGCATGCGTATACTCTTCTTTTAACCTTATTTTCGACTTCTAAGCTTATTTTCGAATTCTAAACACACTAGGATGATTGTGTATGTTAGGATTGTCATATAACTAAACCAAATGTCATTTCTAACCACACTCATTACGTGTAATTCATACTTTCAATTCAAACTGGTGAAACGAACTGTGCATGCTTATACTCTTGTTTTAACCTTATTTTCGACTTCTAACCTTATTTTCGAATTCTAAACACACTACGATGATTGTGTATGTTAGGATTGTCATATAACTAAACCAAATGTCATTTCTAACCACACTCTTTACGTGTAATTCATACATTCAATTCAAACTTGTGAAACAAACTGTGCATGATTCTACTCTTCTTTTAAGCTTATTTTCGAATTCTAAACACACTACGATGATTGTGTATGTTAGTATTGTCATATAAGTAAACCAAATGTCATTTCTAACCACACTCATTGCGTGTAATTCATACATTCAATTCAAACTTGTGAAACGAACTGTGCATGCTTATACTCTTCTTTTAAGCTTATTTTCGAATTCTAAACACACTACGATGATTGTGTATGTTAGTATTGTCATATAAGTAAACCAAATGTCATTTCTAACCACACTCATTGCGTGTAATTCATACATTCAATTCAAACTTGTGAAACGAACTGTGCATGCTTATACTCTTCTTTTAACCTTATTTTCGACTTTTAAGCTTATTTTCGAATTCGAAACACACTACGATGTTTGTGTATGTTAGGATTGTCATATAACTAAACCAAATGTCATTTCTAACCACACTCATTGCGTGTAATTCATACATTCAATTCAAACTTGTGAAACAAACTGTGCATGATTCTACTATGATTTTAAGCTTATTTTCGAATTCTAAACACACTACGATGATTGTGTATGTTAGGATTGTCATATAAGTAAACCAAATGTCATTTCTAACCACACTCATTGCGTGTAATTCATACATTCAATTCAAACTTGTGAAACGAACTGTGCATGCTTATACTCTTCTTTTAACCTTATTTTCGACTTCTAAGCTTATTTTCGAATTCTAAACACACTACGATGATTGTGTATGTTAGGATTGTCATATAACTAAACCAAATGTCATTTCTAACCACACTCATTGCGTGTAATTCATACATTCAATTCAAACTTGTGAAACGAACTGTGCATGATTCTACTGTTCTTTTAAACTTATTTTCGAATTCTAAACACATTACGATGATTGTCTATGTTAGTATTGTCATATAACTAAACCAAATGTCATTTCTAACCACACTCATTACGTGTAATTCATACATTCAATTCAAACTTGTGAAACAAACTGTGCATGATTCTACTCTTCTTTTAAGCTTATTTTCGAATTCTAAACACACTACGATGATTGTGTATGTTAGTATTGTCATATAAGTAAACCAAATGTCATTTCTAACCACACTCATTGCGTGTAATTCATACATTCAATTCAAACTTGTGAAACGAACTGTGCATGCTTATACTCTTCTTTTAACCTTATTTTCGACTTCTAAGCTTATTTTCGAATTCTAAACACACTACGATGATTGTGTATGTTAGGATTGTCATATAACTAAACCAAATGTCATTTCTAACCACACTCATTGCGTGTAATTCATACATTCAATTCAAACTTGTGAAACGAACTGTGCATGCTTATACTTTTCTTTTAACCTTATTTTCGACTTCTAAGCTTATTTTCGAATTCTAAACACACTACGATGATTGTGTATGTTAGGATTGTCATATAACTAAACCAAATGTCATTTCTAACTACACTCATTGCGTGTAATTCATACATTCAATTCAAACTTATGAAACGAACTGTGCATGCTTATACTCTTCTTTTAACCTTATTTTCGACTTCTAAGCTTATTTTCGAATTCTAAACACACTAGGATGATTGTGTATGTTAGGATTGTCATATAACTAAACCAAATGTCATTTCTAACCACACTCATTACGTGTAATTCATACTTTCAATTCAAACTGGTGAAACGAACTGTGCATGCTTATACTCTTGTTTTAACCTTATTTTCGACTTCTAACCTTATTTTCGAATTCTAAACACACTACGATGATTGTGTATGTTAGGATTGTCATATAACTAAACCAAATGTCATTTCTAACCACACTCTTTACGTGTAATTCATACATTCAATTCAAACTTGTGAAACAAACTGTGCATGATTCTACTCTTCTTTTAAGCTTATTTTCGAATTCTAAACACATTACGATGATTGTGTATGTTAGTATTGTCATATAAGTAAACCAAATGTCATTTCTAACCACACTCATTGCGTGTAATTCATACATTCAATTCAAACTTGTGAAACGAACTGTGCATGCTTATACTCTTCTTTTAACCTTATTTTCGAATTCTAAACACACTACGATGATTGTGTATGTTAGTATTGTCATATAAGTAAACCAAATGTCATTTCTAACCACACTCATTGCGTGTAATTCATACATTCAATTCAAACTTGTGAAACGAACTGTGCATGCTTATACTCTTCTTTTAACCTTATTTTCGACTTCTAAGCTTATTTTCGAATTCGAAACACACTACGATGTTTGTGTATGTTAGGATTGTCATATAACTAAACCAAATGTCATTTCTAACCACACTCATTGCGTGTAATTCATACATTCAATTCAAACTTGTGAAACAAACTGTGCATGATTCTACTATGATTTTAAGCTTATTTTCGAATTCTAAACACACTACGATGATTGTGTATGTTAGGATTGTCATATAAGTAAACCAAATGTCATTTCTAACCACACTCATTGCGTGTAATTCATACATTCAATTCAAACTTGTGAAACGAACTGTGCATGCTTATACTCTTCTTTTAAACTTATTTTCGATTTCTAAGCTTATTTTCGAATTCTAAATACACTACGATGATTGTGTATGTTAGGATTGTCATATAACTAAACCAAATAACATTTCTAACCACACTCATTGCGTGTAATTCATACATTCAATTCAAACTTGTGAAACGAACTGTGCATGATTCTACTGTTCTTTTAAACTTATTTTCGAATTCTAAACACATTACAATGATTGTCTATGTTAGTATTGTCATATAACTAAACCAAATGTCATTTCTAACCACACTCATTACGTGTAATTCATACATTCAATTCAAACTTGTGAAACAAACTGTGCATGATTCTACTCTTCTTTTAAGCTTATTTTCGAATTCTAAACACACTACGATGATTGTGTATGTTAGTATTGTCATATAAGTAAACCAAATGTCATTTCTAACCACACTCATTGCGTGTAATTCATACATTCAATTCAAACTTGTGAAACGAACTGTGCATGCTTATACTCTTCTTTTAACCTTATTTTCGACTTCTAAGCTTATTTTCGAATTCTAAACACACTACGATGATTGTGTATGTTAGGATTGTCATATAACTAAACCAAATGTCATTTCTAACTACACTCATTGCGTGTAATTCATACATTCAATTCAAACTTATGAAACGAACTGTGCATGCTTATACTCTTCTTTTAACCTTATTTTCGACTTCTAAGCTTATTTTCGAATTCTAAACACACTAGGATGATTGTGTATGTTAGGATTGTCATATAACTAAACCAAATGTCATTTCTAACCACACTCATTACGTGTAATTCATACTTTCAATTCAAACTGGTGAAACGAACTGTGCATGCTTATACTCTTGTTTTAACCTTATTTTCGACTTCTAACCTTATTTTCGAATTCTAAACACACTACGATGATTGTGTATGTTAGGATTGTCATATAACTAAACCAAATGTCATTTCTAACCACACTCTTTACGTGTAATTCATACATTCAATTCAAACTTGTGAAACAAACTGTGCATGATTCTACTCTTCTTTTAAGCTTATTTTCGAATTCTAAACACACTACGATGATTGTGTATGTTAGTATTGTCATATAAGTAAACCAAATGTCATTTCTAACCACACTCATTGCGTGTAATTCATACATTCAATTCAAACTTGTGAAACGAACTGTGCATGCTTATACTCTTCTTTTAAGCTTATTTTCGAATTCTAAACACACTACGATGATTGTGTATGTTAGTATTGTCATATAAGTAAACCAAATGTCATTTCTAACCACACTCATTGCGTGTAATTCATACATTCAATTCAAACTTGTGAAACGAACTGTGCATGCTTATACTCTTCTTTTAAGCTTATTTTCGAATTCTAAACACACTACGATGATTGTGTATGTTAGTATTGTCATATAAGTAAACCAAATGTCATTTCTAACCACACTCATTGCGTGTAATTCATACATTCAATTCAAACTTGTGAAACGAACTGTGCATGCTTATACTCTTCTTTTAACCTTATTTTCGACTTCTAAGCTTATTTTCGAATTCGAAACACACTACGATGTTTGTGTATGTTAGGATTGTCATATAACTAAACCAAATGTCATTTCTAACCACACTCATTGCGTGTAATTCATAAATTCAATTCAAACTTGTGAAACAAACTGTGCATGATTCTACTATGATTTTAAGCTTATTTTCGAATTCTAAACACACTACGATGATTGTGTATGTTAGGATTGTCATATAAGTAAACCAAATGTAATTTCTAACCACACTCATTGCGTGTAATTCATACATTCAATTCAAACTTGTGAAACGAACTGTGCATGCTTATACTCTTCTTTTAACCTTATTTTCGATTTCTAAGCTTATTTTCGAATTCTAAATACACTACGATGATTGTGTATGTTAGGATTGTCATATAACTAAACCAAATAACATTTCTAACCACACTCATTGCGTGTAATTCATACATTCAATTCAAACTTGTGAAACGAACTGTGCATGATTCTACTCATCTTTTAAACTTATTTTCGAATTTTAAACACATTACGATGATTGTCTATGTTAGTATTGTCATATAACTAAACCAAATGTCATTTCTAACCACACTCATTACGTGTAATTCATACATTCAATTCAAACTTGTGAAACAAACTGTGCATGATTCTACTCTTCTTTTAAGCTTATTTTCGAATTCTAAACACACTACGATGATTGTGTATGTTAGTATTGTCATATAAGTAAACCAAATGTCATTTCTAACCACACTCATTGCGTGTAATTCATACATTCAATTCAAACTTGTGAAACGAACTGTGCATGCTTATACTCTTCTTTTAACCTTATTTTCGATTTCTAAGCTTATTTTCGAATTCTAAATACACTACGATGATTGTGTATGTTAGGATTGTCATATAACTAAACCAAATATCATTTCTAACCACACTCATTGCGTGTAATTCATACATTCAATTCAAACTTGTGAAACGAACTGTGCATGATTCTACTCATCTTTTAAACTTATTTTCGAATTTTAAACACATTACGATGATTGTCTATGTTAGTATTGTCATATAACTAAACCAAATGTCATTTCTAACCACACTCATTACGTGTAATTCATACATTCAATTCAAACTTGTGAAACAAACTGTGCATGATTCTACTCTTCTTTTAAGCTTATTTTCGAATTCTAAACACACTACGATGATTGTGTATGTTAGTATTGTCATATAAGTAAACCAAATGTCATTTCTAACCACACTCATTGCGTGTAATTCATACATTCAATTCAAACTTGTGAAACGAACTGTGCATGCTTATACTCTTCTTTTAAGCTTATTTTCGAATTCTAAACACACTACGATGATTGTGTATGTTAGGATTGTCATATAACTAAACCAAATGTCATTTCTAACCACACTCTTTACGTGTAATTCATAAATTCAATTCAAACTTGTGAAACAAACTGTGCATGATTCTACTATGATTTTAAGCTTATTTTCGAATTCTAAACACACTACGATGATTGTGTATGTTAGGATTGTCATATAAGTAAACCAAATGTAATTTCTAACCACACTCATTGCGTGTAATTCATACATTCAATTCAAACTTGTGAAACGAACTGTGCATGCTTATACTCTTCTTTTAACCTTATTTTCGATTTCTAAGCTTATTTTCGAATTCTAAATACACTACGATGATTGTGTATGTTAGGATTGTCATATAACTAAACCAAATAACATTTCTAACCACACTCATTGCGTGTAATTCATACATTCAATTCAAGCTTGTGAAACGAACTGTGCATGATTCTACTCATCTTTTAAACTTATTTTCGAATTTTAAACACAATACGATGATTGTCTATGTTAGTATTGTCATATAACTAAACCAAATGTCATTTCTAACCACACTCATTACGTGTAATTCATACATTCAATTCAAACTTGTGAAACAAACTGTGCATGATTCTACTCTTCTTTTAAGCTTATTTTCGAATTCTAAACACACTACGATGATTGTGTATGTTAGTATTGTCATATAAGTAAACCAAATGTCATTTCTAACCACACTCATTGCGTGTAATTCATACATTCAATTCAAACTTGTGAAACGAACTGTGCATGCTTATACTCTTCTTTTAACCTTATTTTCGACTTCTAAGCTTATTTTCGAATTCTAAACACACTACGATGATTGTGTATGTTAGGATTGTCATATAACTAAACCAAATGTCATTTCTAACTACACTCATTGCGTGCAATTCATACATTCAATTCAAACTTATGAAACGAACTGTGCATGCTTAGACTCTTCTTTTAACCTTATTTTCGACTTCTAAGCTTATTTTCGAATTCTAAACACACTAGGATGATTGTGTATGTTAGGATTGTCATATAACTAAACCAAATGTCATTTCTAACCACACTCATTACGTGTAATTCATACTTTCAATTCAAACTGGTGAAACGAACTGTGCATGCTTATACTCTTGTTTTAACCTTATTTTCGACTTCTAACCTTATTTTCGAATTCTAAACACACTACGATGATTGTGTATGTTAGGATTGTCATATAACTAAACCAAATGTCATTTCTAACCACACTCTTTACGTGTAATTCATACATTCAATTCAAACTTGTGAAACAATTTGTGCATGCTTATACTCTTCTTTTAAGCTTATTTTCGAATTCTAAACACACTACGATGATTGTGTATGTTAGGATTGTCATATAACTAAACCAAATGTCATTTCTAACCACACTCTTTACGTGTAATTCATACATTCAATTCAAACTTGTGAAACAAACTGTGCATGATTCTACTATGATTTTAAGCTTATTTTCGAATTCTAAACACACTACGATGATTGTGTATGTTAGGATTGTCATATAACTAAACCAAATGTCATTTCTAACTACACTCATTGCGTGTAATTCATACATTCAATTCAAACTTATGAAACGAACTGTGCATGCTTATACTCTTCTTTTAACCTTATTTTCGACTTCTAAGCTTATTTTCGAATTCTAAACACACTAGGATGATTGTGTATGTTAGGATTGTCATATAACTAAACCAAATGTCATTTCTAACCACACTCATTACGTGTAATTCATACTTTCAATTCAAACTGGTGAAACGAACTGTGCATGCTTATACTCTTGTTTTAACCTTATTTTCGACTTCTAACCTTATTTTCGAATTCTAAACACACTACGATGATTGTGTATGTTAGGATTGTCATATAACTAAACCAAATGTCATTTCTAACCACACTCTTTACGTGTAATTCATACATTCAATTCAAACTTGTGAAACAAACTGTGCATGATTCTACTCTTCTTTTAAGCTTATTTTCGAATTCTAAACACACTACGATGATTGTGTATGTTAGTATTGTCATATAAGTAAACCAAATGTCATTTCTAACCACACTCATTGCGTGTAATTCATACATTCAATTCAAACTTGTGAAACGAACTGTGCATGCTTATACTCTTCTTTTAAGCTTATTTTCGAATTCTAAACACACTACGATGATTGTGTATGTTAGTATTGTCATATAAGTAAACCAAATGTCATTTCTAACCACACTCATTGCGTGTAATTCATACATTCAATTCAAACTTGTGAAACGAACTGTGCATGCTTATACTCTTCTTTTAAGCTTATTTTCGAATTCTAAACACACTACGATGATTGTGTATGTTAGTATTGTCATATAAGTAAACCAAATGTCATTTCTAACCACACTCATTGCGTGTAATTCATACATTCAATTCAAACTTGTGAAACGAACTGTGCATGCTTATACTCTTCTTTTAACCTTATTTTCGACTTCTAAGCTTATTTTCGAATTCGAAACACACTACGATGTTTGTGTATGTTAGGATTGTCATATAACTAAACCAAATGTCATTTCTAACCACACTCATTGCGTGTAATTCATAAATTCAATTCAAACTTGTGAAACAAACTGTGCATGATTCTACTATGATTTTAAGCTTATTTTCGAATTCTAAACACACTACGATGATTGTGTATGTTAGGATTGTCATATAAGTAAACCAAATGTAATTTCTAACCACACTCATTGCGTGTAATTCATACATTCAATTCAAACTTGTGAAACGAACTGTGCATGCTTATACTCTTCTTTTAACCTTATTTTCGATTTCTAAGCTTATTTTCGAATTCTAAATACACTACGATGATTGTGTATGTTAGGATTGTCATATAACTAAACCAAATAACATTTCTAACCACACTCATTGCGTGTAATTCATACATTCAATTCAAACTTGTGAAACGAACTGTGCATGATTCTACTCATCTTTTAAACTTATTTTCGAATTTTAAACACATTACGATGATTGTCTATGTTAGTATTGTCATATAACTAAACCAAATGTCATTTCTAACCACACTCATTACGTGTAATTCATACATTCAATTCAAACTTGTGAAACAAACTGTGCATGATTCTACTCTTCTTTTAAGCTTATTTTCGAATTCTAAACACACTACGATGATTGTGTATGTTAGGATTGTCATATAACTAAACCAAATGTCATTTCTAACCACACTCATTACGTGTAATTCATACTTTCAATTCAAACTGGTGAAACGAACTGTGCATGCTTATACTCTTGTTTTAACCTTATTTTCGACTTCTAACCTTATTTTCGAATTCTAAACACACTACGATGATTGTGTATGTTAGGATTCTCATATAACTAAACCAAATGTCATTTCTAACCACACTCTTTACGTGTAATTCATACATTCAATTCAAACTTGTGAAACAATTTGTGCATGCTTATACTCTTCTTTTAAGCTTATTTTCGAATTCTAAACACACTACGATGATTGTGTATGTTAGGATTGTCATATAACTAAACCAAATGTCATTTCTAACCACACTCTTTACGTGTAATTCATAAATTCAATTCAAACTTGTGAAACAAACTGTGCATGATTCTACTATGATTTTAAGCTTATTTTCGAATTCTAAACACACTACGATGATTGTGTATGTTAGGATTGTCATATAAGTAAACCAAATGTAATTTCTAACCACACTCATTGCGTGTAATTCATACATTCAATTCAAACTTGTGAAACGAACTGTGCATGCTTATACTCTTCTTTTAACCTTATTTTCGATTTCTAAGCTTATTTTAAAAATCCTAAATACACTACGATGATTGTGTATGTTAGGATTGTCATATAACTAAACCAAATAACATTTCTAACCACACTCATTGCGTGTAATTCATACATTCAATTCAAACTTGTGAAACGAACTGTGCATGATTCTACTCATCTTTTAAACTTATTTTCGAATTTTAAACACATTACGATGATTGTCTATGTTAGTATTGTCATATAACTAAACCAAATGTCATTTCTAACCACACTCATTACGTGTAATTCATACATTCAATTCAAACTTGTGAAACAAACTGTGCATGATTCTACTCTTCTTTTAAGCTTATTTTCGAATTCTAAACACACTACGATGATTGTGTATGTTAGTATTGTCATATAAGTAAACCAAATGTCATTTCTAACCACACTCATTGCGTGTAATTCATACATTCAATTCAAACTTGTGAAACGAACTGTGCATGCTTATACTCTTCTTTTAACCTTATTTTCGACTTCTAAGCTTATTTTCGAATTCGAAACACACTACGATGTTTGTGTATGTTAGGATTGTCATATAACTAAACCAAATGTCATTTCTAACCACACTCATTGCGTGTAATTCATAAATTCAATTCAAACTTGTGAAACAAACTGTGCATGATTCTACTATGATTTTAAGCTTATTTTCGAATTCTAAACACACTACGATGATTGTGTATGTTAGGATTGTCATATAAGTAAACCAAATGTAATTTCTAACCACACTCATTGCGTGTAATTCATACATTCAATTCAAACTTGTGAAACGAACTGTGCATGCTTATACTCTTCTTTTAACCTTATTTTCGATTTCTAAGCTTATTTTCGAATTCTAAATACACTACGATGATTGTGTATGTTAGGATTGTCATATAACTAAACCAAATAACATTTCTAACCACACTCATTGCGTGTAATTCATACATTCAATTCAAACTTGTGAAACGAACTGTGCATGATTCTACTCATCTTTTAAACTTATTTTCGAATTTTAAACACATTACGATGATTGTCTATGTTAGTATTGTCATATAACTAAACCAAATGTCATTTCTAACCACACTCATTACGTGTAATTCATACATTCAATTCAAACTTGTGAAACAAACTGTGCATGATTCTACTCTTCTTTTAAGCTTATTTTCGAATTCTAAACACACTACGATGATTGTGTATGTTAGGATTGTCATATAACTAAACCAAATGTCATTTCTAACCACACTCATTACGTGTAATTCATACTTTCAATTCAAACTGGTGAAACGAACTGTGCATGCTTATACTCTTGTTTTAACCTTATTTTCGACTTCTAACCTTATTTTCGAATTCTAAACACACTACGATGATTGTGTATGTTAGGATTCTCATATAACTAAACCAAATGTCATTTCTAACCACACTCTTTACGTGTAATTCATACATTCAATTCAAACTTGTGAAACAATTTGTGCATGCTTATACTCTTCTTTTAAGCTTATTTTCGAATTCTAAACACACTACGATGATTGTGTATGTTAGGATTGTCATATAACTAAACCAAATGTCATTTCTAACTACACTCATTGCGTGTAATTCATACATTCAATTCAAACTTATGAAACGAACTGTGCATGCTTATACTCTTCTTTTAACCTTATTTTCGACTTCTAAGCTTATTTTCGAATTCTAAACACACTAGGATGATTGTGTATGTTAGGATTGTCATATAACTAAACCAAATGTCATTTCTAACCACACTCATTACGTGTAATTCATACTTTCAATTCAAACTGGTGAAACGAACTGTGCATGCTTATACTCTTGTTTTAACCTTATTTTCGACTTCTAACCTTATTTTCGAATTCTAAACACACTACGATGATTGTGTATGTTAGGATTGTCATATAACTAAACCAAATGTCATTTCTAACCACACTCTTTACGTGTAATTCATACATTCAATTCAAACTTGTGAAACAAACTGTGCATGATTCTACTCTTCTTTTAAGCTTATTTTCGAATTCTAAACACACTACGATGATTGTGTATGTTAGTATTGTCATATAAGTAAACCAAATGTCATTTCTAACCACACTCATTGCGTGTAATTCATACATTCAATTCAAACTTGTGAAACGAACTGTGCATGCTTATACCCTTCTTTTAAGCTTATTTTCGAATTCTAAACACACTACGATGATTGTGTATGTTAGTATTGTCATATAAGTAAACCAAATGTCATTTCTAACCACACTCATTGCGTGTAATTCATACATTCAATTCAAACTTGTGAAACGAACTGTGCATGCTTATACTCTTCTTTTAAGCTTATTTTCGAATTCTAAACAAACTACGATGATTGTGTATGTTAGTATTGTCATATAAGTAAACCAAATGTCATTTCTAACCACACTCATTGCGTGTAATTCATACATTCAATTCAAACTTGTGAAACGAACTGTGCATGCTTATACTCTTCTTTTAACCTTATTTTCGATTTCTAAGCTTATTTTAAAAATCCTAAATACACTACGATGATTGTGTATGTTAGGATTGTCATATAACTAAACCAAATAACATTTCTAACCACACTCATTGCGTGTAATTCATACATTCAATTCAAACTTGTGAAACGAACTGTGCATGATTCTACTCATCTTTTAAACTTATTTTCGAATTTTAAACACATTACGATGATTGTCTATGTTAGTATTGTCATATAACTAAACCAAATGTCATTTCTAACCACACTCATTACGTGTAATTCATACATTCAATTCAAACTTGTGAAACAAACTGTGCATGATTCTACTCTTCTTTTAAGCTTATTTTCGAATTCTAAACACACTACGATGATTGTGTATGTTAGTATTGTCATATAAGTAAACCAAATGTCATTTCTAACCACACTCATTGCGTGTAATTCATACATTCAATTCAAACTTGTGAAACGAACTGTGCATGCTTATACTCTTCTTTTAACCTTATTTTCGACTTCTAAGCTTATTTTCGAATTCGAAACACACTACGATGTTTGTGTATGTTAGGATTGTCATATAACTAAACCAAATGTCATTTCTAACCACACTCATTGCGTGTAATTCATAAATTCAATTCAAACTTGTGAAACAAACTGTGCATGATTCTACTATGATTTTAAGCTTATTTTCGAATTCTAAACACACTACGATGATTGTGTATGTTAGGATTGTCATATAAGTAAACCAAATGTAATTTCTAACCACACTCATTGCGTGTAATTCATACATTCAATTCAAACTTGTGAAACGAACTGTGCATGCTTATACTCTTCTTTTAACCTTATTTTCGATTTCTAAGCTTATTTTCGAATTCTAAATACACTACGATGATTGTGTATGTTAGGATTGTCATATAACTAAACCAAATAACATTTCTAACCACACTCATTGCGTGTAATTCATACATTCAATTCAAACTTGTGAAACGAACTGTGCATGATTCTACTCATCTTTTAAACTTATTTTCGAATTTTAAACACATTACGATGATTGTCTATGTTAGTATTGTCATATAACTAAACCAAATGTCATTTCTAACCACACTCATTACGTGTAATTCATACATTCAATTCAAACTTGTGAAACAAACTGTGCATGATTCTACTCTTCTTTTAAGCTTATTTTCGAATTCTAAACACACTACGATGATTGTGTATGTTAGGATTGTCATATAACTAAACCAAATGTCATTTCTAACCACACTCATTACGTGTAATTCATACTTTCAATTCAAACTGGTGAAACGAACTGTGCATGCTTATACTCTTGTTTTAACCTTATTTTCGACTTCTAACCTTATTTTCGAATTCTAAACACACTACGATGATTGTGTATGTTAGGATTCTCATATAACTAAACCAAATGTCATTTCTAACCACACTCTTTACGTGTAATTCATACATTCAATTCAAACTTGTGAAACAATTTGTGCATGCTTATACTCTTCTTTTAAGCTTATTTTCGAATTCTAAACACACTACGATGATTGTGTATGTTAGGATTGTCATATAACTAAACCAAATGTCATTTCTAACTACACTCATTGCGTGTAATTCATACATTCAATTCAAACTTATGAAACGAACTGTGCATGCTTATACTCTTCTTTTAACCTTATTTTCGACTTCTAAGCTTATTTTCGAATTCTAAACACACTAGGATGATTGTGTATGTTAGGATTGTCATATAACTAAACCAAATGTCATTTCTAACCACACTCATTACGTGTAATTCATACTTTCAATTCAAACTGGTGAAACGAACTGTGCATGCTTATACTCTTGTTTTAACCTTATTTTCGACTTCTAACCTTATTTTCGAATTCTAAACACACTACGATGATTGTGTATGTTAGGATTGTCATATAACTAAACCAAATGTCATTTCTAACCACACTCTTTACGTGTAATTCATACATTCAATTCAAACTTGTGAAACAAACTGTGCATGATTCTACTCTTCTTTTAAGCTTATTTTCGAATTCTAAACACACTACGATGATTGTGTATGTTAGTATTGTCATATAAGTAAACCAAATGTCATTTCTAACCACACTCATTGCGTGTAATTCATACATTCAATTCAAACTTGTGAAACGAACTGTGCATGCTTATACTCTTCTTTTAAGCTTATTTTCGAATTCTAAACACACTACGATGATTGTGTATGTTAGTATTGTCATATAAGTAAACCAAATGTCATTTCTAACCACACTCATTGCGTGTAATTCATACATTCAATTCAAACTTGTGAAACGAACTGTGCATGCTTATACTCTTCTTTTAAGCTTATTTTCGAATTCTAAACACACTACGATGATTGTGTATGTTAGTATTGTCATATAAGTAAACCAAATGTCATTTCTAACCACACTCATTGCGTGTAATTCATACATTCAATTCAAACTTGTGAAACGAACTGTGCATGCTTATACTCTTCTTTTAACCTTATTTTCGACTTCTAAGCTTATTTTCGAATTCGAAACACACTACGATGTTTGTGTATGTTAGGATTGTCATATAACTAAACCAAATGTCATTTCTAACCACACTCATTGCGTGTAATTCATAAATTCAATTCAAACTTGTGAAACAAACTGTGCATGATTCTACTATGATTTTAAGCTTATTTTCGAATTCTAAACACACTACGATGATTGTGTATGTTAGTATTGTCATATAAGTAAACCAAATGTCATTTCTAACCACACTCATTGCGTGTAATTCATACATTCAATTCAAACTTGTGAAACGAACTGTGCATGCTTATACTCTTCTTTTAAGCTTATTTTCGAATTCTAAACACACTACGATGATTGTGTATGTTAGGATTGTCATATAACTAAACCAAATGTCATTTCTAACCACACTCTTTACGTGTAATTCATACATTCAATTCAAACTTGTGAAACAAACTGTGCATGATTCTACTCTTCTTTTAAGCTTATTTTCGAATTCTAAACACACTACGATGATTGTGTATGTTAGTATTGTCATATAAGTAAACCAAATGTCATTTCTAACCACACTCATTGCGTGTAATTCATAAATTCAATTCAAACTTGTGAAACAAACTGTGCATGATTCTACTATGATTTTAAGCTTATTTTCGAATTCTAAACACACTACGATGATTGTGTATGTTAGTATTGTCATATAAGTAAACCAAATGTCATTTCTAACCACACTCATTGCGTGTAATTCATACATTCAATTCAAACTTGTGAAACGAACTGTGCATGCTTATACTCTTCTTTTAAGCTTATTTTCGAATTCTAAACACACTACGATGATTGTGTATGTTAGGATTGTCATATAACTAAACCAAATGTCATTTCTAACCACACTCTTTACGTGTAATTCATACATTCAATTCAAACTTGTGAAACAAACTGTGCATGATTCTACTCTTCTTTTAACCTTATTTTCGAATTCTAAACACACTACGATGATTGTGTATGTTAGGATTGTCATATAACTAAACCAAATGTCATTTCTAACCACACTCTTTACGTGTAATTCATACATTTAATTCAAACTTGTGAAACAATTTGTGCATGCTTATACTCTTCTTTTAAGCTTATTTTCGAATTCTAAACACACTACGATGATTGTGTATGTTAGGATTGTCATATAACTAAACCAAATGTCATTTCTAACCACACTCTTTACGTGTAATTCATACATTCAATTCAAACTTGTGAAACAAACTGTGCATGATTCTACTCTTCTTTTAAGCTTATTTTCGAATTCTAAACACACTACGATGATTGTGTATGTTAGTATTGTCATATAAGTAAACCAAATGTCATTTCTAACCACACTCATTGCGTGTAATTCATACATTCAATTCAAACTTGTGAAACGAACTGTGCATGCTTATACTCTTCTTTTAACCTTATTTTCGACTTCTAAGCTTATTTTCGAATTCGAAACACACTACGATGTTTGTGTATGTTAGGATTGTCATATAACTAAACCAAATGTCATTTCTAACCACACTCATTGCGTGTAATTCATACATTCAATTCAAACTTGTGAAACAAACTGTGCATGATTCTACTATGATTTTAAGCTTATTTTCGAATTCTAAACACACTACGATGATTGTGTATGTTAGGATTGTCATATAAGTAAACCAAATGTCATTTCTAACCACACTCATTGCGTGTAATTCATACATTCAATTCAAACTTGTGAAACGAACTGTGCATGCTTATACTCTTCTTTTAACCTTATTTTCGACTTCTAAGCTTATTTTCGAATTCGAAACACACTACGATGTTTGTGTATGTTAGGATTGTCATATAACTAAACCAAATGTCATTTCTAACCACACTCATTGCGTGTAATTCATAAATTCAATTCAAACTTGTGAAACAAACTGTGCATGATTCTACTATGATTTTAAGCTTATTTTCGAATTCTAAACACACTACGATGATTGTGTATGTTAGGATTGTCATATAAGTAAACCAAATGTAATTTCTAACCACACTCATTGCGTGTAATTCATACATTCAATTCAAACTTGTGAAACGAACTGTGCATGCTTATACTCTTCTTTTAACCTTATTTTCGATTTCTAAGCTTATTTTCGAATTCTAAATACACTACGATGATTGTGTATGTTAGGATTGTCATATAACTAAACCAAATAACATTTCTAACCACACTCATTGCGTGTAATTCATACATTCAATTCAAACTTGTGAAACGAACTGTGCATGATTCTACTCATCTTTTAAACTTATTTTCGAATTTTAAACACATTACGATGATTGTCTATGTTAGTATTGTCATATAACTAAACCAAATGTCATTTCTAACCACACTCATTACGTGTAATTCATACATTCAATTCAAACTTGTGAAACAAACTGTGCATGATTCTACTCTTCTTTTAAGCTTATTTTCGAATTCTAAACACACTACGATGATTGTGTATGTTAGGATTGTCATATAACTAAACCAAATGTCATTTCTAACCACACTCATTACGTGTAATTCATACTTTCAATTCAAACTGGTGAAACGAACTGTGCATGCTTATACTCTTGTTTTAACCTTATTTTCGACTTCTAACCTTATTTTCGAATTCTAAACACACTACGATGATTGTGTATGTTAGGATTCTCATATAACTAAACCAAATGTCATTTCTAACCACACTCTTTACGTGTAATTCATACATTCAATTCAAACTTGTGAAACAAACTGTGCATGATTCTACTCTTCTTATAAGCTTATGTTCGAATTCTAAACACACTACGATGATTGTGTATGTTAGTATTGTCATATAAGTAAACCAAATGTCATTTCTAACCACACTCATTGCGTGTAATTCATACATTCAATTCAAACTTGTGAAACGAACTGTGCATGCTTATACTGTTCTTTTAAGCTTATTTTCGAATTCTAAACACACTACGATGATTGTGTATGTTAGTATTGTCATATAAGTAAACCAAATGGCATTTCTAACCACACTCATTGCGTGTAATTCATACATTCAATTCAAACTTGTGAAACGAACTGTGCATGCTTATACTCTTCTTTTAACCTTATTTTCGACTTCTAAGCTTATTTTCGAATTCGAAACACACTACGATGTTTGTGTATGTTAGGATTGTCATATAACTAAACCAAATGTCATTTCTAACCACACTCATTGCGTGTAATTCATACATTCAATTCAAACTTGTGAAACAAACTGTGCATGATTCTACTATGATTTTAAGCTTATTTTCGAATTCTAAACACACTACGATGATTGTGTATGTTAGGATTGTCATATAAGTAAACCAAATGTCATTTCTAACCACACTCATTGCGTGTAATTCATACATTCAATTCAAACTTGTGAAACGAACTGTGCATGCTTATACTCTTCTTTTAACCTTATTTTCGATTTCTAAGCTTATTTTCGAATTCTAAATACACTACGATGATTGTGTATGTTAGGATTGTCATATAACTAAACCAAATAACATTTCTAACCACACTCATTGCGTGTAATTCATACATTCAATTCAAACTTGTGAAACGAACTGTGCATGATTCTACTCTTCTTTTAAACTTATTTTCGAATTCTAAACACATTACGATGATTGTCTATGTTAGTATTGTCATATAACTAAACCAAATGTCATTTCTAACTGATACGAGTAGCGCGGAAGCTTGAGTTATCGAGAGAATATGATTTAACCAACTCGTATCGGTGCAGCGGAAAATGTAACTCTTTTTGTGTTTTTGTGTTTAAGTGTTTATAAAATGAAACAAAACAAGATATGGATGAACAAGTTAGCCACTAACTTGCTCAAACTTGACCAATCCCTAGACTACCTCGCCTAGTTTTGATCTTTGATTTCCAATCCACGATCGGCAAACCAACGATAGCTAAACTACCTTTATAGCCCTTAACCAAGTTCGTTCCGCTAGAACTCCCAAAGTTTAACAAGTTTGTTTATGATAAAACAAGACTCAATATTCAGATTTAATTCGATTCATTGATGATGATTCTGAAAATACAACCCCCTTTATATAGGAGTGATTCTAGACTTAAGACTCCTAGGAGTTGGAAAGCCAACTAATGCTTTCAACTCTTGAAAATGAAAACTTGACTAAAAACAACTTGGAAATTCAACATAATGAATCCCATTATTCCCTATGCTTGACTAGAACAGAAAAACAAAGAAGAATGAAACTAGTTCCGAGGTGAAAACTCATGTTAAATGAATCTCGCGGAATACAATGTTTCTGGACAGTCTTGAGAGTTTTTATCACAACTTCTTGGAAATACGTCGTCTTGGAACCCATCAGTAGTCATTGGAAAGCTTAGAAAGAATTCTATCACCTCAATGTTGAATGACTATCAAAGGATAAGTATCGAAGAAGTTATGACGCAAACAATCCGACTCAGTGCAGCTCCATCGCGGGAAGAATTGTTCTATCGCGGCAATCTTGAAAACTTGCGATAGACCCAACCTTAACTCGTCTCTTTAAGCCAATTGATCTCCAAATGATGTAACCACAAGAGTAGTCACATACCTTGGACTTAGAGTGTTTCCCCACAAGTGAATGTCATGACTCGTACCCAATAGGACTTCCTTATCGATAAGTGTGGGTTTAGCGATATCATCAGTGTCTCCCGTATCACTAACCACACTCATTACGTGTAATTCTTACATTCAATTCAAACTTGTGAAACAAACTGTGCATGATTCTACTCTTCTTTTAAGCTTATTTTCGAATTCTAAACACACTACGATGATTGTGTATGTTAGGATTGTCATATAAGTAAACCAAATGTAATTTCTAACCACACTCATTGCGTGTAATTCATACATTCAATTCAAACTTGTGAAACGAACTGTGCATGCTTATACTCTTCTTTTAACCTTATTTTCGATTTCTAAGCTTATTTTCGAATTCTAAATACACTACGATGATTGTGTATGTTAGGATTGTCATATAACTAAACCAAATAACATTTCTAACCACACTCATTGCGTGTAATTCATACATTCAATTCAAACTTGTGAAACGAACTGTGCATGATTCTACTCATCTTTTAAACTTATTTTCGAATTTTAAACACATTACGATGATTGTCTATGTTAGTATTGTCATATAACTAAACCAAATGTCATTTCTAACCACACTCATTACGTGTAATTCATACATTCAATTCAAACTTGTGAAACAAACTGTGCATGATTCTACTCTTCTTTTAAGCTTATTTTCGAATTCTAAACACACTACGATGATTGTGTATGTTAGGATTGTCATATAACTAAACCAAATGTCATTTCTAACCACACTCATTACGTGTAATTCATACTTTCAATTCAAACTGGTGAAACGAACTGTGCATGCTTATACTCTTGTTTTAACCTTATTTTCGACTTCTAACCTTATTTTCGAATTCTAAACACACTACGATGATTGTGTATGTTAGGATTCTCATATAACTAAACCAAATGTCATTTCTAACCACACTCTTTACGTGTAATTCATACATTCAATTCAAACTTGTGAAACAAACTGTGCATGATTCTACTCTTCTTATAAGCTTATGTTCGAATTCTAAACACACTACGATGATTGTGTATGTTAGTATTGTCATATAAGTAAACCAAATGTCATTTCTAACCACACTCATTGCGTGTAATTCATACATTCAATTCAAACTTGTGAAACGAACTGTGCATGCTTATACTGTTCTTTTAAGCTTATTTTCGAATTCTAAACACACTACGATGATTGTGTATGTTAGTATTGTCATATAAGTAAACCAAATGGCATTTCTAACCACACTCATTGCGTGTAATTCATACATTCAATTCAAACTTGTGAAACGAACTGTGCATGCTTATACTCTTCTTTTAACCTTATTTTCGACTTCTAAGCTTATTTTCGAATTCGAAACACACTACGATGTTTGTGTATGTTAGGATTGTCATATAACTAAACCAAATGTCATTTCTAACCACACTCATTGCGTGTAATTCATACATTCAATTCAAACTTGTGAAACAAACTGTGCATGATTCTACTATGATTTTAAGCTTATTTTCGAATTCTAAACACACTACGATGATTGTGTATGTTAGGATTGTCATATAAGTAAACCAAATGTCATTTCTAACCACACTCATTGCGTGTAATTCATACATTCAATTCAAACTTGTGAAACGAACTGTGCATGCTTATACTCTTCTTTTAACCTTATTTTCGATTTCTAAGCTTATTTTCGAATTCTAAATACACTACGATGATTGTGTATGTTAGGATTGTCATATAACTAAACCAAATAACATTTCTAACCACACTCATTGCGTGTAATTCATACATTCAATTCAAACTTGTGAAACGAACTGTGCATGATTCTACTCTTCTTTTAAACTTATTTTCGAATTCTAAACACATTACGATGATTGTCTATGTTAGTATTGTCATATAACTAAACCAAATGTCATTTCTAACTGATACGAGTAGCGCGGAAGCTTGAGTTATCGAGAGAATATGATTTAACCAACTCGTATCGGTGCAGCGGAAAATGTAACTCTTTTTGTGTTTTTGTGTTTAAGTGTTTATAAAATGAAACAAAACAAGATATGGATGAACAAGTTAGCCACTAACTTGCTCAAACTTGACCAATCCCTAGACTACCTCGCCTAGTTTTGATCTTTGATTTCCAATCCACGATCGGCAAACCAACGATAGCTAAACTACCTTTATAGCCCTTAACCAAGTTCGTTCCGCTAGAACTCCCAAAGTTTAACAAGTTTGTTTATGATAAAACAAGACTCAATATTCAGATTTAATTCGATTCATTGATGATGATTCTGAAAATACAACCCCCTTTATATAGGAGTGATTCTAGACTTAAGACTCCTAGGAGTTGGAAAGCCAACTAATGCTTTCAACTCTTGAAAATGAAAACTTGACTAAAAACAACTTGGAAATTCAACATAATGAATCCCATTATTCCCTATGCTTGACTAGAACAGAAAAACAAAGAAGAATGAAACTAGTTCCGAGGTGAAAACTCATGTTAAATGAATCTCGCGGAATACAATGTTTCTGGACAGTCTTGAGAGTTTTTATCACAACTTCTTGGAAATACGTCGTCTTGGAACCCATCAGTAGTCATTGGAAAGCTTAGAAAGAATTCTATCACCTCAATGTTGAATGACTATCAAAGGATAAGTATCGAAGAAGTTATGACGCAAACAATCCGACTCAGTGCAGCTCCATCGCGGGAAGAATTGTTCTATCGCGGCAATCTTGAAAACTTGCGATAGACCCAACCTTAACTCGTCTCTTTAAGCCAATTGATCTCCAAATGATGTAACCACAAGAGTAGTCACATACCTTGGACTTAGAGTGTTTCCCCACAAGTGAATGTCATGACTCGTACCCAATAGGACTTCCTTATCGATAAGTGTGGGTTTAGCGATATCATCAGTGTCTCCCGTATCATCCCCTCCTTCTTCAAAAGGAATTGTCCTCAATTCTGCTAGACCATCATCATCAATGTAAGGAGATAAATCACCAACATTGAAAGTAGCATGAACACCATAGTCTCCGGGTAACTCAATCTTGTAGGCGTTATCATTCACTCTTTTTGCAACCTTATAAGGTCCTTCAGCTCTAGGCATCAATTTGTTCTTCCTCTTGCTTGGAAACCTCTCTTTGCGAAGATGTAACCAAACCAAATCACCATCATTGAACACTCTAGGCTTGCGATGCTTGTTAAACTTACGTTTGTAAGTCTCATTGACATTCTCGATCCTCTTGCGAACCTCCTCATGTAACTTCATCATTGATTTCAGCTTGGCATCGGCATCCTTATGCAACAACTCATCTTTTGGCAATGGAATCAGATCAAGTGGCAAATAAGGATTAATGCCATAGACAACTTCGAACGGAGAGTGTTTTGTAGCATAGGCAGGCGATCTATTGTAAGCAAACTCGGCATGAGCTAGCTTTAAATCCCAATCTTTCTGCGTCTTACTCACCAATCCACGGAGCAAAGTACCCAAAATACGATTAGTAACTTCCGTTTGCCCATCGGTTTGAGGGTGATGAGAAGTACTAAAGAGCAATTTGGTACCCAATTTCCTCCAAAGAGTATTCCAAAAGTAACTCAAAAATTTTGAGTCTCGATCCGAAACAATAGTCTTTGGTACTCCATGTAAACGAACGATCTCTCGAAAGTATAAATTAGCAACATTAGAAGCATCATCCGTCTTGTGGCAAGCAATGAAATGAGCCATTTTCGAGAACCTATCGACCACCACCATAACTGCATCTTTACCTCGTTGTGTCCTCGGAAGAGCAACAAGAAAATCCATCGAAACATCTTCCCAAGGGCGTTGTGGTATCGGTAGAGACAAGTATTCTCCATTGTTGAACTTACTCTTCGACATTTGACAAGTAACACACTTGGCAACCAGATTCTGCACATCTCCTAACATCTTTGGCCAATAGAAATGTTCATGTAAGATCTCTAGTGTTTTAGCAACACCAAAATGACCAGCGATACCTCCTCCATGAGCTTCTCTAATCAACAATTCACGAGTTGGACATTTAGGAACACACAAGCGATTCCCCTTGAATAAGAAACCATCTTGTATCATAAACTCCTTGAATGGACCAGTTTTGCACTCATCGATCACATCTTTGAAGTCAAGATCAGATTTATAGTAACCTTTGAGCATTTCAAACCCCAACAATCTTACTTCAAGTGTAGATAACAAAGTGTATCTCCTCGACAATGCATCAGCCACCACATTGCTTTTGCCATCCTTGTACTTTGATGAAAAGTGAAAGGATTGCAAGAACTCCACCCATTTGGCATGTCTAGGATTGAGCTTTTGTTGTCCATTGATGTACTTTAGTGACTCATGATCTGAATGCAAGATGAAATGACTCGGCCTCAAGTAATGACTCCAATGATCAAGAGCCCTCACAATAGCATAGAATTCCTTGTCATAGGTCGAATAATTGCATCTAGCTCGACTCAATTTCTCCGAAAAGAACGCGATAGGGCGCTTTCCTTGAATAAGGACAGCTCCTATACCAACTCCGCTAGCATCACACTCCACTTCAAATGGTTGAGAGAAATCTGGTAATCCAAGGACTGGGGCGTTGCATAATTTCTCCTTGATCATTTCAAAAGCACCTTGAGCATGATCACTCCAAACAAATGCTCCCTTCTTCATACATTCAGTAATCGGACTTACAATAGTGCTGAAATTACGAATAAATCGCCGATAGAATGAAGCTAACCCATGAAAAGATCTGACCTCCGTCACATTAGTCGGTGTAGGCCACGAACGAATAGCCTCAATCTTCGAATTATCCACAGCAATTCCATCTTTAGAAACAACATAGCCAAGAAATACAACACTAGGAACCAAGAAACTACACTTCTCTAGCTTCCCATAGAGTTTTTGAGCCCTCAACACCTCAAACAATTGTCGTAGATGATCCAAGTGGTCATCCATACTCTTGCTATACACCAATATATCATCGAGGTAAACAACAATGAATTTACCAAGAAAGGGCCTCAATACCTCGTTCATCAGTCGCATGAAAGTGCTTGGTGCATTAGTAAGACCAAAAGGCATCACTAACCACTCATATAAGCCATGTTTTGTTTTGAAGGCGGTCTTCCACTCATCCCCTTCACGCATTCTGATTTGATGATACCCACTCCGCAAATCAATCTTCGAAAAGATAATAGAACCATGGAGCTCATCCAACATATCATCAAGTCGAGGAATAGGAAAGCGATATTTGATAGTGATATTGTTTACCGCTCTACTATCGATGCACATGCGCCATGAACCATCTTTCTTAGGGACAAGAAGAGCCGGTACTGCACATGGACTCATGCTTTCTCGACCATAACCACGATCAATCAACTCCTCAATTTGTCGCTGCAATTCCTTAGTTTCCTCTGGATTGCTACGATAGGCTGCCTTGTTGGGTAAAGGTGCACCAGGTACAAGATCGATTTGGTGCTCTATGCCTCGAATTGGAGGTAATCCATGAGGTAAATCATCCGGAAACACATCGGCAAATTCACCCATCAATGGCTTCAGTCGATCATCAATTTGGAACTTATCTTCATCGCGGGGCTGATTTGTAGCAACAAGTGCATAAATTTGCCCTCCCTCTTCAAGAACTTGCTCCACTTCTTTCTCATTTGCAAACATGGTCAAGCTGGGCTTCTTTTCTCGACTCATATGCATAGCACGAACAGCTTTTGGTGACATAGGCTTCAACACAATTGCCTTCCCATCAAATGTAAGTAGATGCTCATTTGAGCGTCCCTTGTGAGTAACATCTCGATCAAACTGCCAAGGACGTCCCAAAAGAATATGACACGCATCCATAGGTACTACATCGCATAATACCTCATCCTTGTATGGTCCCATCACAAAGTTAACTCTAGCTTGCTTTGACACTTTCACCTTGCTCCCATCATCAAGCCAATGCAAAGTATATGGTTTAGGATGTGGAATAGTCGTCAAAGACAGCTTGCTCACCAAATCAGTAGAGGCGACATTGGTGCAACTCCCACCATCGATAATCACATTACACCATCGATCCTTTACTTGACATTTGGTGTGAAATATTTGATCCCTTTGCTCAGTCACAACAGGTTCAGTTTTCGCATGAAGTGTGCGACGCAAAACCAAACTAGTATCATAATTCGGGGCCTCATATATCTCAGCATACTCCTCTTCTTCCACCTCTTGGTTTGTGATGAACAAACCCTCTTCCTCAATGGCCTCATCATACAGATCATCGCGTATGTTAATTGCTTCCCTCAAAGTGACAATGCGTTTGTTTGGACAATCTTTTTGGAAGTGTCCAAAGCCTTGACATTTGAAACAACGTACTTTTCCCAATTCTTTCTCCTTGCTACTGGCCTCGGGTTTTGTGCCACTGCCTCCGGCTTTGAATTGAGTTGGAAACTTGTTTGAGTTCATAGAACTCGAAGCCACATTCGCCTTAGAACCACCAGCTTTGTTCCCCTCCGTTTGGTTCCATGTTAGAGCCTTTGGTGTGTAACTAGTGCTAGAACGACTTGTCTTCAATTGACTCTCCACTTTCAAGCACAAGTTGCATAGCATATCAAATGAAACATAGGGCTGCAAATCAACAACATTGGCAATGTTTCGATTCAACCCTCGACAGAATCTAGCCATCTTTTGCTCCTCAAGTTCATCCATCTCACTCATAAGAGTAAGCTTCTCAAATTCAGCAATATATGTAGCAATATTAGAACTCCCTTGCGACAGTTCAGCCACCTTTCGATACAAATCTTGCTTATGACTTTTCGGCACATATCTCTTACGAAGTTTCCTCTTAAGATCCTCCCATGAAGTGACCTTTTCCTTGCCCTCCCTTGCTCGTTGAGCCTTCATGTTCTCATACCATAGAGAAGCATTTTTAACAAGCTTTAGGGCTGCATACTTACAACACTTGTCATCCGGCACATCTTTGAAATCAAACATGCGTTCAATTTTTCTTTCCCACTCCAAGTAATCTTCGGGATCAGTTCCACCATCGAACTCAGGTAACTCCGTGACTTTGAAATCATCATTTGATCTCTGAAAATCAAGGTTACGTCGTGCTCCCATGTGTGGTCTTTCGTTGGGCAAAGAATCAAGTGCTGCCCTCAATTGATGAAGGAAATCATTGAAGTTTTTGTCCCCCATAATCGCTTGAAGGAAATCAAGAGCCGAAGCTCTGATACCACTTATGATACGAGTAGCGCGGAAGCTTGAGTTATCGAGAGAATATGATTTAACCAACTCGTATCGGTGCAGCGGAAAATGTAACTCTTTTTGTGTTTTTGTGTTTAAGTGTTTATAAAATGAAACAAAACAAGATATGGATGAACAAGTTAGCCACTAACTTGCTCAAACTCGACCAATCCCTAGACTACCTCGCCTAGTTTTGATCTTTGATTTCCAATCCACGATCGGCAAACCAACGATAGCTAAACTACCTTTATAGCCCTTAACCAAGTTCGTTCCGCTAGAACTCCCAAAGTTTAACAAGTTTGTTTATGATAAAACAAGACTCAATATTCAGATTTAATTCGATTCATTGATGATGATTCTGAAAATACAACCCCCTTTATATAGGAGTGATTCTAGACTTAAGACTCCTAGGAGTTGGAAAGCCAACTAATGCTTTCAACTCTTGAAAATGAAAACTTGACTAAAAACAACTTGGAAATTCAACATAATGAATCCCATTATTCCCTATGCTTGACTAGAACAGAAAAACAAAGAAGAATGAAACTAGTTCCGAGGTGAAAACTCATGTTAAATGAATCTCGCGGAATACAATGTTTCTGGACAGTCTTGAGAGTTTTTATCACAACTTCTTGGAAATACGTCGTCTTGGAACCCATCAGTAGTCATTGGAAAGCTTAGAAAGAATTCTATCACCTCAATGTTGAATGACTATCAAAGGATAAGTATCGAAGAAGTTATGACGCAAACAATCCGACTCAGTGCAGCTCCATCGCGGGAAGAATTGTTCTATCGCGGCAATCTTGAAAACTTGCGATAGACCCAACCTTAACTCGTCTCTTTAAGCCAATTGATCTCCAAATGATGTAACCACAAGAGTAGTCACATACCTTGGACTTAGAGTGTTTCCCCACAAGTGAATGTCATGACTCGTACCCAATAGGACTTCCTTATCGATAAGTGTGGGTTTAGCGATATCATCAGTGTCTCCCGTATCACTAACCACACTCATTACGTGTAATTCTTACATTCAATTCAAACTTGTGAAACAAACTGTGCATGATTCTACTCTTCTTTTAAGCTTATTTTCGAATTCTAAACACACTACGATGATTGTGTATGTTAGTATTGTCATATAAGTAAACCAAATGTCATTTCTAACCACACTCATTGCGTGTAATTCATACATTCAATTCAAACTTGTGAAACGAACTGTGCATGCTTATACTCTTCTTTTAACCTTATTTTCGACTTCTAAGCTTATTTTCGAATTCTAAACACACTACGATGATTGTGTATGTTAGGATTGTCATATAACTAAACCAAATGTCATTTCTAACTACACTCATTGCGTGTAATTCATACATTCAATTCAAACTTATGAAACGAACTGTGCATGCTTATACTCTTCTTTTAACCTTATTTTCGACTTCTAAGCTTATTTTCGAATTCTAAACACACTAGGATGATTGTGTATGTTAGGATTGTCATATAACTAAACCAAATGTCATTTCTAACCACACTCATTACGTGTAATTCATACTTTCAATTCAAACTGGTGAAACGAACTGTGCATGCTTATACTCTTGTTTTAACCTTATTTTCGACTTCTAACCTTATTTTCGAATTCTAAACACACTACGATGATTGTGTATGTTAGGATTGTCATATAACTAAACCAAATGTCATTTCTAACCACACTCTTTACGTGTAATTCATACATTCAATTCAAACTTGTGAAACAAACTGTGCATGATTCTACTCTTCTTTTAAGCTTATTTTCGAATTCTAAACACACTACGATGATTGTGTATGTTAGTATTGTCATATAAGTAAACCAAATGTCATTTCTAACCACACTCATTGCGTGTAATTCATACATTCAATTCAAACTTGTGAAACGAACTGTGCATGCTTATACTCTTCTTTTAACCTTATTTTCGACTTCTAAGCTTATTTTCGAATTCTAAACACACTACGATGATTGTGTATATTAGTATTGTCATATAAGTAAACCAAATGTAATTTCTAACCACACTCATTGCGTGTAATTCATACATTCAATTCAAACTTGTGAAACAAACTGTGCATGATTCTACTCTTCTTTTAAGCTTATTTTCGAATTCTAAACACACTACGATGATTGTGTATGTTAGTATTGTTATATAAGTAAACCAAATGTCATTTCTAACCACACTCATTGCGTGTAATTCATACATTCAATTCAAACTTGTGAAACGAACTGTGCATGCTTATACTCTTCTTTTAACCTTATTTACGACTTCTAAGCTTATTTTCGAATTCGAAACACACTACGATGTTTGTGTATGTTAGGATTGTCATATAACTAAACCAAATGTCATTTCTAACCACACTCATTGCGTGTAATTCATACATTCAATTCAAACTTGTGAAACAAACTGTGCATGATTCTACTATGATTTTAAGCTTATTTTCGAATTCTAAACACACTACGATGATTGTGTATGTTAGGATTGTCATATAAGTAAACCAAATGTCATTTCTAACCACACTCATTGCGTGTAATTCATACATTCAATTCAAACTTGTGAAACGAACTGTGCATGCTTATACTCTTCTTTTAACCTTATTTTCGATTTCTAAGCTTATTTTCGAATTCTAAATACACTACGATGATTGTGTATGTTAGGATTGTCATATAACTAAACCAAATAACATTTCTAACCACACTCATTGCGTGTAATTCATACATTCAATTCAAACTTGTGAAACGAACTGTGCATGATTCTACTCTTCTTTTAAACTTATTTTCGAATTCTAAACACATTACGATGATTGTCTATGTTAGTATTGTCATATAACTAAACCAAATGTCATTTCTAACCACACTCATTACGTGTAATTCATACATTCAATTCAAACTTGTGAAACAAACTGTGCATGATTCTACTCTTCTTTTAAGCTTATTTTCGAATTCTAAACACACTACGATGATTGTGTATGTTAGTATTGTCATATAAGTAAACCAAATGTCATTTCTAACCACACTCATTGCGTGTAATTCATACATTCAATTCAAACTTGTGAAACGAACTGTGCATGCTTATACTCTTCTTTTAACCTTATTTTCGACTTCTAAGCTTATTTTCGAATTCTAAACACACTACGATGATTGTGTATGTTAGTATTGTCATATAAGTAAACCAAATGTCATTTCTAACCACACTCATTGCGTGTAATTCATACATTCAATTCAAACTTGTGAAACGAACTGTGCATGCTTATACTCTTCTTTTAACCTTATTTTCGACTTCTAAGCTTATTTTCGAACTCTAAACACACTAGGATGATTGTGTATGTTAGGATTGTCATATAACTAAACCAAATGTCATTTCTAACCACACTCTTTACGTGTAATTCATACATTCAATTCAAACTTGTGAAACAAACTGTGCATGATTCTACTCTTCTTTTAAGCTTATTTTCGAATTCTAAACACACTACGATGATTGTGTATGTTAGTATTGTCATATAAGTAAACCAAATGTCATTTCTAACCATACTCATTGCGTGTAATTCATACATTCAATTCAAACTTGTGAAACGAACTGTGCATGCTTATACTCTTCTTTTAACCTTATTTTCGACTTCTAAGCTTATTTTCGAATTCTAAACACACTACGATGATTGTGTATGTTAGTATTGTCATATAAGTAAACCAAATGTAATTTCTAACCACACTCATTGCGTGTAATTCATACATTCAATTCAAACTTGTGAAACGAACTGTGCATGCTTATACTCTTCTTTTAACCTTATTTTCGATTTCTAAGCTTATTTTCGAATTCTAAATACACTACGATGATTGTGTATGTTAGGATTGTCATATAACTAAACCAAATAACATTTCTAACCACACTCATTGCGTGTAATTCATACATTCAATTCAAACTTGTGAAACGAACTGTGCATGATTCTACTCTTCTTTTAAACTTATTTTCGAATTCTAAACACATTACGATGACTGTCTATGTTAGTATTGTCATATAACTAAACCAAATGTCATTTCTAACCACACTCATTACGTGTAATTCATACATTCAATTCAAACTTGTGAAACAAACTGTGCATGATTCTACTCTTCTTTTAAGCTTATTTTCGAATTCTAAACACACTACGATGATTGTGTATGTTAGTATTGTCATATAAGTAAACCAAATGTCATTTCTAACCACACTCATTGCGTGTAATTCATACATTCAATTCAAACTTGTGAAACGAACTGTGCATGCTTATACTCTTCTTTTTACCTTATTTTCGACTTCTAAGCTTATTTTCGAATTCGAAACACACTACGATGTTTGTGTATGTTAGGATTGTCATATAACTAAACCAAATGTCATTTCTAACCACACTCATTGCGTGTAATTCATACATTCAATTCAAACTTGTGAAACAAACTGTGCATGATTCTACTATGATTTTAAGCTTATTTTCGAATTCTAAACACACTACGATGATTGTGTATGTTAGGATTGTCATATAAGTAAACCAAATGTCATTTCTAACCACACTCATTGCGTGTAATTCATACATTCAATTCAAACTTGTGAAACGAACTGTGCATGCTTATACTCTTCTTTTAACCTTATTTTCGATTTCTAAGCTTATTTTCGAATTCTAAATACACTACGATGATTGTGTATGTTAGGATTGTCATATAACTAAACCAAATAACATTTCTAACCACACTCATTGCGTGTAATTCATACATTCAATTCAAACTTGTGAAACGAACTGTGCATGATTCTACTCTTCTTTTAAACTTATTTTCGAATTCTAAACACATTACGATGATTGTCTATGTTAGTATTGTCATATAACTAAACCAAATGTCATTTCTAACCACACTCATTACGTGTAATTCATACATTCAATTCAAACTTGTGAAACAAACTGTGCATGATTCTACTCTTCTTTTAAGCTTATTTTCGAATTCTAAACACACTACGATGATTGTGTATGTTAGTATTGTCATATAAGTAAACCAAATGTCATTTCTAACCACACTCATTGCGTGTAATTCATACATTCAATTCAAACTTGTGAAACGAACTGTGCATGCTTATACTCTTCTTTTAACCTTATTTTCGACTTCTAAGCTTATTTTCGAATTCTAAACACACTACGATGATTGTGTATGTTAGTATTGTCATATAAGTAAACCAAATGTCATTTCTAACCACACTCATTGCGTGTAATTCATACATTCAATTCAAACTTGTGAAACGAACTGTGCATGCTTATACTCTTCTTTTAACCTTATTTTCGACTTCTAAGCTTATTTTCGAACTCTAAACACACTAGGATGATTGTGTATGTTAGGATTGTCATATAACTAAACCAAATGTCATTTCTAACCACACTCTTTACGTGTAATTCATACATTCAATTCAAACTTGTGAAACAAACTGTGCATGATTCTACTCTTCTTTTAAGCTTATTTTCGAATTCTAAACACACTACGATGATTGTGTATGTTAGTATTGTCATATAAGTAAACCAAATGTCATTTCTAACCATACTCATTGCGTGTAATTCATACATTCAATTCAAACTTGTGAAACGAACTGTGCATGCTTATACTCTTCTTTTAACCTTATTTTCGACTTCTAAGCTTATTTTCGAATTCTAAACACACTACGATGATTGTGTATGTTAGTATTGTCATATAAGTAAACCAAATGTAATTTCTAACCACACTCATTGCGTGTAATTCATACATTCAATTCAAACTTGTGAAACGAACTGTGCATGCTTATACTCTTCTTTTAACCTTATTTTCGATTTCTAAGCTTATTTTCGAATTCTAAATACACTACGATGATTGTGTATGTTAGGATTGTCATATAACTAAACCAAATAACATTTCTAACCACACTCATTGCGTGTAATTCATACATTCAATTCAAACTTGTGAAACGAACTGTGCATGATTCTACTCTTCTTTTAAACTTATTTTCGAATTCTAAACACATTACGATGACTGTCTATGTTAGTATTGTCATATAACTAAACCAAATGTCATTTCTAACCACACTCATTACGTGTAATTCATACATTCAATTCAAACTTGTGAAACAAACTGTGCATGATTCTACTCTTCTTTTAAGCTTATTTTCGAATTCTAAACACACTACGATGATTGTGTATGTTAGTATTGTCATATAAGTAAACCAAATGTCATTTCTAACCACACTCATTGCGTGTAATTCATACATTCAATTCAAACTTGTGAAACGAACTGTGCATGCTTATACTCTTCTTTTTACCTTATTTTCGACTTCTAAGCTTATTTTCGAATTCGAAACACACTACGATGTTTGTGTATGTTAGGATTGTCATATAACTAAACCAAATGTCATTTCTAACCACACTCATTGCGTGTAATTCATACATTCAATTCAAACTTGTGAAACAAACTGTGCATGATTCTACTATGATTTTAAGCTTATTTTCGAATTCTAAACACACTACGATGATTGTGTATGTTAGGATTGTCATATAAGTAAACCAAATGTCATTTCTAACCACACTCATTGCGTGTAATTCATACATTCAATTCAAACTTGTGAAACGAACTGTGCATGCTTATACTCTTCTTTTAACCTTATTTTCGATTTCTAAGCTTATTTTCGAATTCTAAATACACTACGATGATTGTGTATGTTAGGATTGTCATATAACTAAACCAAATAACATTTCTAACCACACTCATTGCGTGTAATTCATACATTCAATTCAAACTTGTGAAACGAACTGTGCATGATTCTACTCTTCTTTTAAACTTATTTTCGAATTCTAAACACATTACGATGATTGTCTATGTTAGTATTGTCATATAACTAAACCAAATGTCATTTCTAACTGATACGAGTAGCGCGGAAGCTTGAGTTATCGAGAGAATATGATTTAACCAACTCGTATCGGTGCAGCGGAAAATGTAACTCTTTTTGTGTTTTTGTGTTTAAGTGTTTATAAAATGAAACAAAACAAGATATGGATGAACAAGTTAGCCACTAACTTGCTCAAACTCGACCAATCCCTAGACTACCTCGCCTAGTTTTGATCTTTGATTTCCAATCCACGATCGGCAAACCAACGATAGCTAAACTACCTTTATAGCCCTTAACCAAGTTCGTTCCGCTAGAACTCCCAAAGTTTAACAAGTTTGTTTATGATAAAACAAGACTCAATATTCAGATTTAATTCGATTCATTGATGATGATTCTGAAAATACAACCCCCTTTATATAGGAGTGATTCTAGACTTAAGACTCCTAGGAGTTGGAAAGCCAACTAATGCTTTCAACTCTTGAAAATGAAAACTTGACTAAAAACAACTTGGAAATTCAACATAATGAATCCCATTATTCCCTATGCTTGACTAGAACAGAAAAACAAAGAAGAATGAAACTAGTTCCGAGGTGAAAACTCATGTTAAATGAATCTCGCGGAATACAATGTTTCTGGACAGTCTTGAGAGTTTTTATCACAACTTCTTGGAAATACGTCGTCTTGGAACCCATCAGTAGTCATTGGAAAGCTTAGAAAGAATTCTATCACCTCAATGTTGAATGACTATCAAAGGATAAGTATCGAAGAAGTTATGACGCAAACAATCCGACTCAGTGCAGCTCCATCGCGGGAAGAATTGTTCTATCGCGGCAATCTTGAAAACTTGCGATAGACCCAACCTTAACTCGTCTCTTTAAGCCAATTGATCTCCAAATGATGTAACCACAAGAGTAGTCACATACCTTGGACTTAGAGTGTTTCCCCACAAGTGAATGTCATGACTCGTACCCAATAGGACTTCCTTATCGATAAGTGTGGGTTTAGCGATATCATCAGTGTCTCCCGTATCACTAACCACACTCATTACGTGTAATTCTTACATTCAATTCAAACTTGTGAAACAAACTGTGCATGATTCTACTCTTCTTTTAAGCTTATTTTCGAATTCTAAACACACTACGATGATTGTGTATGTTAGTATTGTCATATAAGTAAACCAAATGTCATTTCTAACCACACTCATTGCGTGTAATTCATACATTCAATTCAAACTTGTGAAACGAACTGTGCATGCTTATACTCTTCTTTTAACCTTATTTTCGACTTCTAAGCTTATTTTCGAATTCTAAACACACTACGATGATTGTGTATGTTAGGATTGTCATATAACTAAACCAAATGTCATTTCTAACTACACTCATTGCGTGTAATTCATACATTCAATTCAAACTTATGAAACGAACTGTGCATGCTTATACTCTTCTTTTAACCTTATTTTCGACTTCTAAGCTTATTTTCGAATTCTAAACACACTAGGATGATTGTGTATGTTAGGATTGTCATATAACTAAACCAAATGTCATTTCTAACCACACTCATTACGTGTAATTCATACTTTCAATTCAAACTGGTGAAACGAACTGTGCATGCTTATACTCTTGTTTTAACCTTATTTTCGACTTCTAACCTTATTTTCGAATTCTAAACACACTACGATGATTGTGTATGTTAGGATTGTCATATAACTAAACCAAATAACATTTCTAACCACACTCATTGCGTGTAATTCATACATTCAATTCAAACTTGTGAAACGAACTGTGCATGATTCTACTCTTCTTTTAAACTTATTTTCGAATTCTAAACACATTACGATGATTGTCTATGTTAGTATTGTCATATAACTAAACCAAATGTCATTTCTAACCACACTCATTACGTGTAATTCATACATTCAATTCAAACTTGTGAAACAAACTGTGCATGATTCTACTCTTCTTTTAAGCTTATTTTCGAATTCTAAACACACTACGATGATTGTGTATGTTAGTATTGTCATATAAGTAAACCAAATGTCATTTCTAACCACACTCATTGCGTGTAATTCATACATTCAATTCAAACTTGTGAAACGAACTGTGCATGCTTATACTCTTCTTTTTACCTTATTTTCGACTTCTAAGCTTATTTTCGAATTCGAAACACACTACGATGTTTGTGTATGTTAGGATTGTCATATAACTAAACCAAATGTCATTTCTAACCACACTCATTGCGTGTAATTCATACATTCAATTCAAACTTGTGAAACAAACTGTGCATGATTCTACTATGATTTTAAGCTTATTTTCGAATTCTAAACACACTACGATGATTGTGTATGTTAGGATTGTCATATAAGTAAACCAAATGTCATTTCTAACCACACTCATTGCGTGTAATTCATACATTCAATTCAAACTTGTGAAACGAACTGTGCATGCTTATACTCTTCTTTTAACCTTATTTTCGATTTCTAAGCTTATTTTCGAATTCTAAATACACTACGATGATTGTGTATGTTAGGATTGTCATATAACTAAACCAAATAACATTTCTAACCACACTCATTGCGTGTAATTCATACATTCAATTCAAACTTGTGAAACGAACTGTGCATGATTCTACTCTTCTTTTAAACTTATTTTCGAATTCTAAACACATTACGATGATTGTCTATGTTAGTATTGTCATATAACTAAACCAAATGTCATTTCTAACTGATACGAGTAGCGCGGAAGCTTGAGTTATCGAGAGAATATGATTTAACCAACTCGTATCGGTGCAGCGGAAAATGTAACTCTTTTTGTGTTTTTGTGTTTAAGTGTTTATAAAATGAAACAAAACAAGATATGGATGAACAAGTTAGCCACTAACTTGCTCAAACTCGACCAATCCCTAGACTACCTCGCCTAGTTTTGATCTTTGATTTCCAATCCACGATCGGCAAACCAACGATAGCTAAACTACCTTTATAGCCCTTAACCAAGTTCGTTCCGCTAGAACTCCCAAAGTTTAACAAGTTTGTTTATGATAAAACAAGACTCAATATTCAGATTTAATTCGATTCATTGATGATGATTCTGAAAATACAACCCCCTTTATATAGGAGTGATTCTAGACTTAAGACTCCTAGGAGTTGGAAAGCCAACTAATGCTTTCAACTCTTGAAAATGAAAACTTGACTAAAAACAACTTGGAAATTCAACATAATGAATCCCATTATTCCCTATGCTTGACTAGAACAGAAAAACAAAGAAGAATGAAACTAGTTCCGAGGTGAAAACTCATGTTAAATGAATCTCGCGGAATACAATGTTTCTGGACAGTCTTGAGAGTTTTTATCACAACTTCTTGGAAATACGTCGTCTTGGAACCCATCAGTAGTCATTGGAAAGCTTAGAAAGAATTCTATCACCTCAATGTTGAATGACTATCAAAGGATAAGTATCGAAGAAGTTATGACGCAAACAATCCGACTCAGTGCAGCTCCATCGCGGGAAGAATTGTTCTATCGCGGCAATCTTGAAAACTTGCGATAGACCCAACCTTAACTCGTCTCTTTAAGCCAATTGATCTCCAAATGATGTAACCACAAGAGTAGTCACATACCTTGGACTTAGAGTGTTTCCCCACAAGTGAATGTCATGACTCGTACCCAATAGGACTTCCTTATCGATAAGTGTGGGTTTAGCGATATCATCAGTGTCTCCCGTATCACTAACCACACTCATTACGTGTAATTCTTACATTCAATTCAAACTTGTGAAACAAACTGTGCATGATTCTACTCTTCTTTTAAGCTTATTTTCGAATTCTAAACACACTACGATGATTGTGTATGTTAGTATTGTCATATAAGTAAACCAAATGTCATTTCTAACCACACTCATTGCGTGTAATTCATACATTCAATTCAAACTTGTGAAACGAACTGTGCATGCTTATACTCTTCTTTTAACCTTATTTTCGACTTCTAAGCTTATTTTCGAATTCTAAACACACTACGATGATTGTGTATGTTAGTATTGTCATATAAGTAAACCAAATGTAATTTCTAACCACACTCATTGCGTGTAATTCATACATTCAATTCAAACTTGTGAAACGAACTGTGCATGCTTATACTCTTCTTTTAACCTTATTTTCGATTTCTAAGCTTATTTTCGAATTCTAAATACACTACGATGATTGTGTATGTTAGGATTGTCATATAACTAAACCAAATAACATTTCTAACCACACTCATTGCGTGTAATTCATACATTCAATTCAAACTTGTGAAACGAACTGTGCATGATTCTACTCTTCTTTTAAACTTATTTTCGAATTCTAAACACATTACGATGACTGTCTATGTTAGTATTGTCATATAACTAAACCAAATGTCATTTCTAACCACACTCATTACGTGTAATTCATACATTCAATTCAAACTTGTGAAACAAACTGTGCATGATTCTACTCTTCTTTTAAGCTTATTTTCGAATTCTAAACACACTACGATGATTGTGTATGTTAGTATTGTCATATAAGTAAACCAAATGTCATTTCTAACCACACTCATTGCGTGTAATTCATACATTCAATTCAAACTTGTGAAACGAACTGTGCATGCTTATACTTTTCTTTTTACCTTATTTTCGACTTCTAAGCTTATTTTCGAATTCGAAACACACTACGATGTTTGTGTATGTTAGGATTGTCATATAACTAAACCAAATGTCATTTCTAACCACACTCATTGCGTGTAATTCATACATTCAATTCAAACTTGTGAAACAAACTGTGCATGATTCTACTATGATTTTAAGCTTATTTTCGAATTCTAAACACACTACGATGATTGTGTATGTTAGGATTGTCATATAAGTAAACCAAATGTCATTTCTAACCACACTCATTGCGTGTAATTCATACATTCAATTCAAACTTGTGAAACGAACTGTGCATGCTTATACTCTTCTTTTAACCTTATTTTCGATTTCTAAGCTTATTTTCGAATTCTAAATACACTACGATGATTGTGTATGTTAGGATTGTCATATAACTAAACCAAATAACATTTCTAACCACACTCATTGCGTGTAATTCATACATTCAATTCAAACTTGTGAAACGAACTGTGCATGATTCTACTCTTCTTTTAAACTTATTTTCGAATTCTAAACACATTACGATGATTGTCTATGTTAGTATTGTCATATAACTAAACCAAATGTCATTTCTAACTGATACGAGTAGCGCGGAAGCTTGAGTTATCGAGAGAATATGATTTAACCAACTCGTATCGGTGCAGCGGAAAATGTAACTCTTTTTGTGTTTTTGTGTTTAAGTGTTTATAAAATGAAACAAAACAAGATATGGATGAACAAGTTAGCCACTAACTTGCTCAAACTCGACCAATCCCTAGACTACCTCGCCTAGTTTTGATCTTTGATTTCCAATCCACGATCGGCAAACCAACGATAGCTAAACTACCTTTATAGCCCTTAACCAAGTTCGTTCCGCTAGAACTCCCAAAGTTTAACAAGTTTGTTTATGATAAAACAAGACTCAATATTCATATTTAATTCGATTCATTGATGATGATTCTGAAAATACAACCCCCTTTATATAGGAGTGATTCTAGACTTAAGACTCCTAGGAGTTGGAAAGCCAACTAATGCTTTCAACTCTTGAAAATGAAAACTTGACTAAAAACAACTTGGAAATTCAACATAATGAATCCCATTATTCCCTATGCTTGACTAGAACAGAAAAACAAAGAAGAATGAAACTAGTTCCGAGGTGAAAACTCATGTTAAATGAATCTCGCGGAATACAATGTTTCTGGACAGTCTTGAGAGTTTTTATCACAACTTCTTGGAAATACGTCGTCTTGGAACCCATCAGTAGTCATTGGAAAGCTTAGAAAGAATTCTATCACCTCAATGTTGAATGACTATCAAAGGATAAGTATCGAAGAAGTTATGACGCAAACAATCCGACTCAGTGCAGCTCCATCGCGGGAAGAATTGTTCTATCGCGGCAATCTTGAAAACTTGCGATAGACCCAACCTTAACTCGTCTCTTTAAGCCAATTGATCTCCAAATGATGTAACCACAAGAGTAGTCACATACCTTGGACTTAGAGTGTTTCCCCACAAGTGAATGTCATGACTCGTACCCAATAGGACTTCCTTATCGATAAGTGTGGGTTTAGCGATATCATCAGTGTCTCCCGTATCACTAACCACACTCATTACGTGTAATTCTTACATTCAATTCAAACTTGTGAAACAAACTGTGCATGATTCTACTCTTCTTTTAAGCTTATTTTCGAATTCTAAACACACTACGATGATTGTGTATGTTAGTATTGTCATATAAGTAAACCAAATGTCATTTCTAACCACACTCATTGCGTGTAATTCATACATTCAATTCAAACTTGTGAAACGAACTGTGCATGCTTATACTCTTCTTTTAACCTTATTTTCGACTTCTAAGCTTATTTTCGAATTCTAAACACACTACGATGATTGTGTATGTTAGGATTGTCATATAACTAAACCAAATGTCATTTCTAACTACACTCATTGCGTGTAATTCATACATTCAATTCAAACTTATGAAACGAACTGTGCATGCTTATACTCTTCTTTTAACCTTATTTTCGACTTCTAAGCTTATTTTCGAATTCTAAACACACTAGGATGATTGTGTATGTTAGGATTGTCATATAACTAAACCAAATGTCATTTCTAACCACACTCATTACGTGTAATTCATACTTTCAATTCAAACTGGTGAAACGAACTGTGCATGCTTATACTCTTGTTTTAACCTTATTTTCGACTTCTAACCTTATTTTCGAATTCTAAACACACTACGATGATTGTGTATGTTAGGATTGTCATATAACTAAACCAAATGTCATTTCTAACCACACTCTTTACGTGTAATTCATACATTCAATTCAAACTTGTGAAACAAACTGTGCATGATTCTACTCTTCTTTTAAGCTTATTTTCGAATTCTAAACACACTACGATGATTGTGTATGTTAGTATTGTCATATAAGTAAACCAAATGTCATTTCTAACCACACTCATTGCGTGTAATTCATACATTCAATTCAAACTTGTGAAACGAACTGTGCATGCTTATACTCTTCTTTTAACCTTATTTTCGACTTCTAAGCTTATTTTCGAATTCTAAACACACTACGATGATTGTGTATATTAGTATTGTCATATAAGTAAACCAAATGTAATTTCTAACCACACTCATTGCGTGTAATTCATACATTCAATTCAAACTTGTGAAACAAACTGTGCATGATTCTACTCTTCTTTTAAGCTTATTTTCGAATTCTAAACACACTACGATGATTGTGTATGTTAGTATTGTTATATAAGTAAACCAAATGTCATTTCTAACCACACTCATTGCGTGTAATTCATACATTCAATTCAAACTTGTGAAACGAACTGTGCATGCTTATACTCTTCTTTTAACCTTATTTACGACTTCTAAGCTTATTTTCGAATTCGAAACACACTACGATGTTTGTGTATGTTAGGATTGTCATATAACTAAACCAAATGTCATTTCTAACCACACTCATTGCGTGTAATTCATACATTCAATTCAAACTTGTGAAACAAACTGTGCATGATTCTACTATGATTTTAAGCTTATTTTCGAATTCTAAACACACTACGATGATTGTGTATGTTAGGATTGTCATATAAGTAAACCAAATGTCATTTCTAACCACACTCATTGCGTGTAATTCATACATTCAATTCAAACTTGTGAAACGAACTGTGCATGCTTATACTCTTCTTTTAACCTTATTTTCGATTTCTAAGCTTATTTTCGAATTCTAAATACACTACGATGATTGTGTATGTTAGGATTGTCATATAACTAAACCAAATAACATTTCTAACCACACTCATTGCGTGTAATTCATACATTCAATTCAAACTTGTGAAACGAACTGTGCATGATTCTACTCTTCTTTTAAACTTATTTTCGAATTCTAAACACATTACGATGATTGTCTGTGTTAGTATTGTCATATAACTAAACCAAATGTCATTTCTAACCACACTCATTACGTGTAATTCATACATTCAATTCAAACTTGTGAAACAAACTGTGCATGATTCTACTCTTCTTTTAAGCTTATTTTCGAATTCTAAACACACTACGATGATTGTGTATGTTAGTATTGTCATATAAGTAAACCAAATGTCATTTCTAACCACACTCATTGCGTGTAATTCATACATTCAATTCAAACTTGTGAAACGAACTGTGCATGCTTATACTCTTCTTTTAACCTTATTTTCGACTTCTAAGCTTATTTTCGAATTCTAAACACACTACGATGATTGTGTATGTTAGTATTGTCATATAAGTAAACCAAATGTCATTTCTAACCACACTCATTGCGTGTAATTCATACATTCAATTCAAACTTGTGAAACGAACTGTGCATGCTTATACTCTTCTTTTAACCTTATTTTCGACTTCTAAGCTTATTTTCGAACTCTAAACACACTAGGATGATTGTGTATGTTAGGATTGTCATATAACTAAACCAAATGTCATTTCTAACCACACTCTTTACGTGTAATTCATACATTCAATTCAAACTTGTGAAACAAACTGTGCATGATTCTACTCTTCTTTTAAGCTTATTTTCGAATTCTAAACACACTACGATGATTGTGTATGTTAGTATTGTCATATAAGTAAACCAAATGTCATTTCTAACCACACTCATTGCGTGTAATTCATACATTCAATTCAAACTTGTGAAACGAACTGTGCATGCTTATACTCTTCTTTTAACCTTATTTTCGACTTCTAAGCTTATTTTCGAATTCTAAACACACTACGATGATTGTGTATGTTAGTATTGTCATATAAGTAAACCAAATGTAATTTCTAACCACACTCATTGCGTGTAATTCATACATTCAATTCAAACTTGTGAAACGAACTGTGCATGCTTATACTCTTCTTTTAACCTTATTTTCGATTTCTAAGCTTATTTTCGAATTCTAAATACACTACGATGATTGTGTATGTTAGGATTGTCATATAACTAAACCAAATAACATTTCTAACCACACTCATTGCGTGTAATTCATACATTCAATTCAAACTTGTGAAACGAACTGTGCATGATTCTACTCTTCTTTTAAACTTATTTTCGAATTCTAAACACATTACGATGACTGTCTATGTTAGTATTGTCATATAACTAAACCAAATGTCATTTCTAACCACACTCATTACGTGTAATTCATACATTCAATTCAAACTTGTGAAACAAACTGTGCATGATTCTACTCTTCTTTTAAGCTTATTTTCGAATTCTAAACACACTACGATGATTGTGTATGTTAGTATTGTCATATAAGTAAACCAAATGTCATTTCTAACCACACTCATTGCGTGTAATTCATACATTCAATTCAAACTTGTGAAACGAACTGTGCATGCTTATACTCTTCTTTTTACCTTATTTTCGACTTCTAAGCTTATTTTCGAATTCGAAACACACTACGATGTTTGTGTATGTTAGGATTGTCATATAACTAAACCAAATGTCATTTCTAACCACACTCATTGCGTGTAATTCATACATTCAATTCAAACTTGTGAAACAAACTGTGCATGATTCTACTATGATTTTAAGCTTATTTTCGAATTCTAAACACACTACGATGATTGTGTATGTTAGGATTGTCATATAAGTAAACCAAATGTCATTTCTAACCACACTCATTGCGTGTAATTCATACATTCAATTCAAACTTGTGAAACGAACTGTGCATGCTTATACTCTTCTTTTAACCTTATTTTCGATTTCTAAGCTTATTTTCGAATTCTAAATACACTACGATGATTGTGTATGTTAGGATTGTCATATAACTAAACCAAATAACATTTCTAACCACACTCATTGCGTGTAATTCATACATTCAATTCAAACTTGTGAAACGAACTGTGCATGATTCTACTCTTCTTTTAAACTTATTTTCGAATTCTAAACACATTACGATGATTGTCTATGTTAGTATTGTCATATAACTAAACCAAATGTCATTTCTAACTGATACGAGTAGCGCGGAAGCTTGAGTTATCGAGAGAATATGATTTAACCAACTCGTATCGGTGCAGCGGAAAATGTAACTCTTTTTGTGTTTTTGTGTTTAAGTGTTTATAAAATGAAACAAAACAAGATATGGATGAACAAGTTAGCCACTAACTTGCTCAAACTCGACCAATCCCTAGACTACCTCGCCTAGTTTTGATCTTTGATTTCCAATCCACGATCGGCAAACCAACGATAGCTAAACTACCTTTATAGCCCTTAACCAAGTTCGTTCCGCTAGAACTCCCAAAGTTTAACAAGTTTGTTTATGATAAAACAAGACTCAATATTCAGATTTAATTCGATTCATTGATGATGATTCTGAAAATACAACCCCCTTTATATAGGAGTGATTCTAGACTTAAGACTCCTAGGAGTTGGAAAGCCAACTAATGCTTTCAACTCTTGAAAATGAAAACTTGACTAAAAACAACTTGGAAATTCAACATAATGAATCCCATTATTCCCTATGCTTGACTAGAACAGAAAAACAAAGAAGAATGAAACTAGTTCCGAGGTGAAAACTCATGTTAAATGAATCTCGCGGAATACAATGTTTCTGGACAGTCTTGAGAGTTTTTATCACAACTTCTTGGAAATACGTCGTCTTGGAACCCATCAGTAGTCATTGGAAAGCTTAGAAAGAATTCTATCACCTCAATGTTGAATGACTATCAAAGGATAAGTATCGAAGAAGTTATGACGCAAACAATCCGACTCAGTGCAGCTCCATCGCGGGAAGAATTGTTCTATCGCGGCAATCTTGAAAACTTGCGATAGACCCAACCTTAACTCGTCTCTTTAAGCCAATTGATCTCCAAATGATGTAACCACAAGAGTAGTCACATACCTTGGACTTAGAGTGTTTCCCCACAAGTGAATGTCATGACTCGTACCCAATAGGACTTCCTTATCGATAAGTGTGGGTTTAGCGATATCATCAGTGTCTCCCGTATCACTAACCACACTCATTACGTGTAATTCTTACATTCAATTCAAACTTGTGAAACAAACTGTGCATGATTCTACTCTTCTTTTAAGCTTATTTTCGAATTCTAAACACACTACGATGATTGTGTATGTTAGTATTGTCATATAAGTAAACCAAATGTCATTTCTAACCACACTCATTGCGTGTAATTCATACATTCAATTCAAACTTGTGAAACGAACTGTGCATGCTTATACTCTTCTTTTAACCTTATTTTCGACTTCTAAGCTTATTTTCGAATTCTAAACACACTACGATGATTGTGTATGTTAGGATTGTCATATAACTAAACCAAATGTCATTTCTAACTACACTCATTGCGTGTAATTCATACATTCAATTCAAACTTATGAAACGAACTGTGCATGCTTATACTCTTCTTTTAACCTTATTTTCGACTTCTAAGCTTATTTTCGAATTCTAAACACACTAGGATGATTGTGTATGTTAGGATTGTCATATAACTAAACCAAATGTCATTTCTAACCACACTCATTACGTGTAATTCATACTTTCAATTCAAACTGGTGAAACGAACTGTGCATGCTTATACTCTTGTTTTAACCTTATTTTCGACTTCTAACCTTATTTTCGAATTCTAAACACACTACGATGATTGTGTATGTTAGGATTGTCATATAACTAAACCAAATGTCATTTCTAACCACACTCTTTACGTGTAATTCATACATTCAATTCAAACTTGTGAAACAAACTGTGCATGATTCTACTCTTCTTTTAAGCTTATTTTCGAATTCTAAACACACTACGATGATTGTGTATGTTAGTATTGTCATATAAGTAAACCAAATGTCATTTCTAACCACACTCATTGCGTGTAATTCATACATTCAATTCAAACTTGTGAAACGAACTGTGCATGCTTATACTCTTCTTTTAACCTTATTTTCGACTTCTAAGCTTATTTTCGAATTCTAAACACACTACGATGATTGTGTATATTAGTATTGTCATATAAGTAAACCAAATGTAATTTCTAACCACACTCATTGCGTGTAATTCATACATTCAATTCAAACTTGTGAAACAAACTGTGCATGATTCTACTCTTCTTTTAAGCTTATTTTCGAATTCTAAACACACTACGATGATTGTGTATGTTAGTATTGTTATATAAGTAAACCAAATGTCATTTCTAACCACACTCATTGCGTGTAATTCATACATTCAATTCAAACTTGTGAAACGAACTGTGCATGCTTATACTCTTCTTTTAACCTTATTTACGACTTCTAAGCTTATTTTCGAATTCGAAACACACTACGATGTTTGTGTATGTTAGGATTGTCATATAACTAAACCAAATGTCATTTCTAACCACACTCATTGCGTGTAATTCATACATTCAATTCAAACTTGTGAAACAAACTGTGCATGATTCTACTATGATTTTAAGCTTATTTTCGAATTCTAAACACACTACGATGATTGTGTATGTTAGGATTGTCATATAAGTAAACCAAATGTCATTTCTAACCACACTCATTGCGTGTAATTCATACATTCAATTCAAACTTGTGAAACGAACTGTGCATGCTTATACTCTTCTTTTAACCTTATTTTCGATTTCTAAGCTTATTTTCGAATTCTAAATACACTACGATGATTGTGTATGTTAGGATTGTCATATAACTAAACCAAATAACATTTCTAACCACACTCATTGCGTGTAATTCATACATTCAATTCAAACTTGTGAAACGAACTGTGCATGATTCTACTCTTCTTTTAAACTTATTTTCGAATTCTAAACACATTACGATGATTGTCTATGTTAGTATTGTCATATAACTAAACCAAATGTCATTTCTAACCACACTCATTACGTGTAATTCATACATTCAATTCAAACTTGTGAAACAAACTGTGCATGATTCTACTCTTCTTTTAAGCTTATTTTCGAATTCTAAACACACTACGATGATTGTGTATGTTAGTATTGTCATATAAGTAAACCAAATGTCATTTCTAACCACACTCATTGCGTGTAATTCATACATTCAATTCAAACTTGTGAAACGAACTGTGCATGCTTATACTCTTCTTTTAACCTTATTTTCGACTTCTAAGCTTATTTTCGAATTCTAAACACACTACGATGATTGTGTATGTTAGTATTGTCATATAAGTAAACCAAATGTCATTTCTAACCACACTCATTGCGTGTAATTCATACATTCAATTCAAACTTGTGAAACGAACTGTGCATGCTTATACTCTTCTTTTAACCTTATTTTCGACTTCTAAGCTTATTTTCGAACTCTAAACACACTAGGATGATTGTGTATGTTAGGATTGTCATATAACTAAACCAAATGTCATTTCTAACCACACTCTTTACGTGTAATTCATACATTCAATTCAAACTTGTGAAACAAACTGTGCATGATTCTACTCTTCTTTTAAGCTTATTTTCGAATTCTAAACACACTACGATGATTGTGTATGTTAGTATTGTCATATAAGTAAACCAAATGTCATTTCTAACCACACTCATTGCGTGTAATTCATACATTCAATTCAAACTTGTGAAACGAACTGTGCATGCTTATACTCTTCTTTTAACCTTATTTTCGACTTCTAAGCTTATTTTCGAATTCTAAACACACTACGATGATTGTGTATGTTAGTATTGTCATATAAGTAAACCAAATGTAATTTCTAACCACACTCATTGCGTGTAATTCATACATTCAATTCAAACTTGTGAAACGAACTGTGCATGCTTATACTCTTCTTTTAACCTTATTTTCGATTTCTAAGCTTATTTTCGAATTCTAAATACACTACGATGATTGTGTATGTTAGGATTGTCATATAACTAAACCAAATAACATTTCTAACCACACTCATTGCGTGTAATTCATACATTCAATTCAAACTTGTGAAACGAACTGTGCATGATTCTACTCTTCTTTTAAACTTATTTTCGAATTCTAAACACATTACGATGACTGTCTATGTTAGTATTGTCATATAACTAAACCAAATGTCATTTCTAACCACACTCATTACGTGTAATTCATACATTCAATTCAAACTTGTGAAACAAACTGTGCATGATTCTACTCTTCTTTTAAGCTTATTTTCGAATTCTAAACACACTACGATGATTGTGTATGTTAGTATTGTCATATAAGTAAACCAAATGTCATTTCTAACCACACTCATTGCGTGTAATTCATACATTCAATTCAAACTTGTGAAACGAACTATGCATGCTTATACTCTTCTTTTTACCTTATTTTCGACTTCTAAGCTTATTTTCGAATTCGAAACACACTACGATGTTTGTGTATGTTAGGATTGTCATATAACTAAACCAAATGTCATTTCTAACCACACTCATTGCGTGTAATTCATACATTCAATTCAAACTTGTGAAACAAACTGTGCATGATTCTACTATTATTTTAAGCTTATTTTCGAATTCTAAACACACTACGATGATTGTGTATGTTAGGATTGTCATATAAGTAAACCAAATGTCATTTCTAACCACACTCATTGCGTGTAATTCATACATTCAATTCAAACTTGTGAAACGAACTGTGCATGCTTATACTCTTCTTTTAACCTTATTTTCGATTTCTAAGCTTATTTTCGAATTCTAAATACACTACGATGATTGTGTATGTTAGGATTGTCATATAACTAAACCAAATAACATTTCTAACCACACTCATTGCGTGTAATTCATACATTCAATTCAAACTTGTGAAACGAACTGTGCATGATTCTACTCTTCTTTTAAACTTATTTTCGAATTCTAAACACATTACGATGATTGTCTATGTTAGTATTGTCATATAACTAAACCAAATGTCATTTCTAACTGATACGAGTAGCGCGGAAGCTTGAGTTATCGAGAGAATATGATTTAACCAACTCGTATCGGTGCAGCGGAAAATGTAACTCTTTTTGTGTTTTTGTGTTTAAGTGTTTATAAAATGAAACAAAACAAGATATGGATGAACAAGTTAGCCACTAACTTGCTCAAACTCGACCAATCCCTAGACTACCTCGCCTAGTTTTGATCTTTGATTTCCAATCCACGATCGGCAAACCAACGATAGCTAAACTACCTTTATAGCCCTTAACCAAGTTCGTTCCGCTAGAACTCCCAAAGTTTAACAAGTTTGTTTATGATAAAACAAGACTCAATATTCAGATTTAATTCGATTCATTGATGATGATTCTGAAAATACAACCCCCTTTATATAGGAGTGATTCTAGACTTAAGACTCCTAGGAGTTGGAAAGCCAACTAATGCTTTCAACTCTTGAAAATGAAAACTTGACTAAAAACAACTTGGAAATTCAACATAATGAATCCCATTATTCCCTATGCTTGACTAGAACAGAAAAACAAAGAAGAATGAAACTAGTTCCGAGGTGAAAACTCATGTTAAATGAATCTCGCGGAATACAATGTTTCTGGACAGTCTTGAGAGTTTTTATCACAACTTCTTGGAAATACGTCGTCTTGGAAACCATCAGTAGTCATTGGAAAGCTTAGAAAGAATTCTATCACCTCAATGTTGAATGACTATCAAAGGATAAGTATCGAAGAAGTTATGACGCAAACAATCCGACTCAGTGCAGCTCCATCGCGGGAAGAATTGTTCTATCGCGGCAATCTTGAAAACTTGCGATAGACCCAACCTTAACTCGTCTCTTTAAGCCAATTGATCTCCAAATGATGTAACCACAAGAGTAGTCACATACCTTGGACTTAGAGTGTTTCCCCACAAGTGAATGTCATGACTCGTACCCAATAGGACTTCCTTATCGATAAGTGTGGGTTTAGCGATATCATCAGTGTCTCCCGTATCACTAACCACACTCATTACGTGTAATTCTTACATTCAATTCAAACTTGTGAAACAAACTGTGCATGATTCTACTCTTCTTTTAAGCTTATTTTCGAATTCTAAACACACTACGATGATTGTGTATGTTAGTATTGTCATATAAGTAAACCAAATGTCATTTCTAACCACACTCATTGCGTGTAATTCATACATTCAATTCAAACTTGTGAAACGAACTGTGCATGCTTATACTCTTCTTTTAACCTTATTTTCGACTTCTAAGCTTATTTTCGAATTCTAAACACACTACGATGATTGTGTATGTTAGGATTGTCATATAACTAAACCAAATGTCATTTCTAACTACACTCATTGCGTGTAATTCATACATTCAATTCAAACTTATGAAACGAACTGTGCATGCTTATACTCTTCTTTTAACCTTATTTTCGACTTCTAAGCTTATTTTCGAATTCTAAACACACTAGGATGATTGTGTATGTTAGGATTGTCATATAACTAAACCAAATGTCATTTCTAACCACACTCATTACGTGTAATTCATACTTTCAATTCAAACTGGTGAAACGAACTGTGCATGCTTATACTCTTGTTTTAACCTTATTTTCGACTTCTAACCTTATTTTCGAATTCTAAACACACTACGATGATTGTGTATGTTAGGATTGTCATATAACTAAACCAAATGTCATTTCTAACCACACTCTTTACGTGTAATTCATACATTCAATTCAAACTTGTGAAACAAACTGTGCATGATTCTACTCTTCTTTTAAGCTTATTTTCGAATTCTAAACACACTACGATGATTGTGTATGTTAGTATTGTCATATAAGTAAACCAAATGTCATTTCTAACCACACTCATTGCGTGTAATTCATACATTCAATTCAAACTTGTGAAACGAACTGTGCATGCTTATACTCTTCTTTTAACCTTATTTTCGACTTCTAAGCTTATTTTCGAATTCTAAACACACTACGATGATTGTGTATATTAGTATTGTCATATAAGTAAACCAAATGTAATTTCTAACCACACTCATTGCGTGTAATTCATACATTCAATTCAAACTTGTGAAACAAACTGTGCATGATTCTACTCTTCTTTTAAGCTTATTTTCGAATTCTAAACACACTACGATGATTGTGTATGTTAGTATTGTTATATAAGTAAACCAAATGTCATTTCTAACCACACTCATTGCGTGTAATTCATACATTCAATTCAAACTTGTGAAACGAACTGTGCATGCTTATACTCTTCTTTTAACCTTATTTACGACTTCTAAGCTTATTTTCGAATTCGAAACACACTACGATGTTTGTGTATGTTAGGATTGTCATATAACTAAACCAAATGTCATTTCTAACCACACTCATTGCGTGTAATTCATACATTCAATTCAAACTTGTGAAACAAACTGTGCATGATTCTACTATGATTTTAAGCTTATTTTCGAATTCTAAACACACTACGATGATTGTGTATGTTAGGATTGTCATATAAGTAAACCAAATGTCATTTCTAACCACACTCATTGCGTGTAATTCATACATTCAATTCAAACTTGTGAAACGAACTGTGCATGCTTATACTCTTCTTTTAACCTTATTTTCGATTTCTAAGCTTATTTTCGAATTCTAAATACACTACGATGATTGTGTATGTTAGGATTGTCATATAACTAAACCAAATAACATTTCTAACCACACTCATTGCGTGTAATTCATACATTCAATTCAAACTTGTGAAACGAACTGTGCATGATTCTACTCTTCTTTTAAACTTATTTTCGAATTCTAAACACATTACGATGATTGTCTATGTTAGTATTGTCATATAACTAAACCAAATGTCATTTCTAACCACACTCATTACGTGTAATTCATACATTCAATTCAAACTTGTGAAACAAACTGTGCATGATTCTACTCTTCTTTTAAGCTTATTTTCGAATTCTAAACACACTACGATGATTGTGTATGTTAGTATTGTCATATAAGTAAACCAAATGTCATTTCTAACCACACTCATTGCGTGTAATTCATACATTCAATTCAAACTTGTGAAACGAACTGTGCATGCTTATACTCTTCTTTTAACCTTATTTTCGACTTCTAAGCTTATTTTCGAATTCTAAACACACTACGATGATTGTGTATGTTAGTATTGTCATATAAGTAAACCAAATGTCATTTCTAACCACACTCATTGCGTGTGTAATTCATACATTCAATTCAAACTTGTGAAACGAACTGTGCATGCTTATACTCTTCTTTTAACCTTATTTTCGACTTCTAAGCTTATTTTCGAACTCTAAACACACTAGGATGATTGTGTATGTTAGGATTGTCATATAACTAAACCAAATGTCATTTCTAACCACACTCTTTACGTGTAATTCATACATTCAATTCAAACTTGTGAAACAAACTGTGCATGATTCTACTCTTCTTTTAAGCTTATTTTCGAATTCTAAACACACTACGATGATTGTGTATGTTAGTATTGTCATATAAGTAAACCAAATGTCATTTCTAACCACACTCATTGCGTGTAATTCATACATTCAATTCAAACTTGTGAAACGAACTGTGCATGCTTATACTCTTCTTTTAACCTTATTTTCGACTTCTAAGCTTATTTTCGAATTCTAAACACACTACGATGATTGTGTATGTTAGTATTGTCATATAAGTAAACCAAATGTAATTTCTAACCACACTCATTGCGTGTAATTCATACATTCAATTCAAACTTGTGAAACGAACTGTGCATGCTTATACTCTTCTTTTAACCTTATTTTCGATTTCTAAGCTTATTTTCGAATTCTAAATACACTACGATGATTGTGTATGTTAGGATTGTCATATAACTAAACCAAATAACATTTCTAACCACACTCATTGCGTGTAATTCATACATTCAATTCAAACTTGTGAAACGAACTGTGCATGATTCTACTCTTCTTTTAAACTTATTTTCGAATTCTAAACACATTACGATGACTGTCTATGTTAGTATTGTCATATAACTAAACCAAATGTCATTTCTAACCACACTCATTACGTGTAATTCATACATTCAATTCAAACTTGTGAAACAAACTGTGCATGATTCTACTCTTCTTTTAAGCTTATTTTCGAATTCTAAACACACTACGATGATTGTGTATGTTAGTATTGTCATATAAGTAAACCAAATGTCATTTCTAACCACACTCATTGCGTGTAATTCATACATTCAATTCAAACTTGTGAAACGAACTGTGCATGCTTATACTCTTCTTTTTACCTTATTTTCGACTTCTAAGCTTATTTTCGAATTCGAAACACACTACGATGTTTGTGTATGTTAGGATTGTCATATAACTAAACCAAATGTCATTTCTAACCACACTCATTGCGTGTAATTCATACATTCAATTCAAACTTGTGAAACAAACTGTGCATGATTCTACTATGATTTTAAGCTTATTTTCGAATTCTAAACACACTACGATGATTGTGTATGTTAGGATTGTCATATAAGTAAACCAAATGTCATTTCTAACCACACTCATTGCGTGTAATTCATACATTCAATTCAAACTTGTGAAACGAACTGTGCATGCTTATACTCTTCTTTTAACCTTATTTTCGACTTCTAAGCTTATTTTCGAATTCTAAACACACTACGATGATTGTTTATGTTAGTATTGTCATATAAGTAAACCAAATGTCATTTCTAACCACACTCATTGCGTGTGTAATTCATACATTCAATTCAAACTTGTGAAACGAACTGTGCATGCTTATACTCTTCTTTTAACCTTATTTTCGACTTCTAAGCTTATTTTCGAACTCTAAACACACTAGGATGATTGTGTATGTTAGGATTGTCATATAACTAAACCAAATGTCATTTCTAACCACACTCTTTACGTGTAATTCATACATTCAATTCAAACTTGTGAAACAAACTGTGCATGATTCTACTCTTCTTTTAAGCTTATTTTCGAATTCTAAACACACTACGATGATTGTGTATGTTAGTATTGTCATATAAGTAAACCAAATGTCATTTCTAACCACACTCATTGCGTGTAATTCATACATTCAATTCAAACTTGTGAAACGAACTGTGCATGCTTATACTCTTCTTTTAACCTTATTTTCGACTTCTAAGCTTATTTTCGAATTCTAAACACACTACGATGATTGTGTATGTTAGTATTGTCATATAAGTAAACCAAATGTAATTTCTAACCACACTCATTGCGTGTAATTCATACATTCAATTCAAACTTGTGAAACGAACTGTGCATGCTTATACTCTTCTTTTAACCTTATTTTCGATTTCTAAGCTTATTTTCGAATTCTAAATACACTACGATGATTGTGTATGTTAGGATTGTCATATAACTAAACCAAATAACATTTCTAACCACACTCATTGCGTGTAATTCATACATTCAATTCAAACTTGTGAAACGAACTGTGCATGATTCTACTCTTCTTTTAAACTTATTTTCGAATTCTAAACACATTACGATGACTGTCTATGTTAGTATTGTCATATAACTAAACCAAATGTCATTTCTAACCACACTCATTACGTGTAATTCATACATTCAATTCAAACTTGTGAAACAAACTGTGCATGATTCTACTCTTCTTTTAAGCTTATTTTCGAATTCTAAACACACTACGATGATTGTGTATGTTAGTATTGTCATATAAGTAAACCAAATGTCATTTCTAACCACACTCATTGCGTGTAATTCATACATTCAATTCAAACTTGTGAAACGAACTGTGCATGCTTATACTCTTCTTTTTACCTTATTTTCGACTTCTAAGCTTATTTTCGAATTCGAAACACACTACGATGTTTGTGTATGTTAGGATTGTCATATAACTAAACCAAATGTCATTTCTAACCACACTCATTGCGTGTAATTCATACATTCAATTCAAACTTGTGAAACAAACTGTGCATGATTCTACTATGATTTTAAGCTTATTTTCGAATTCTAAACACACTACGATGATTGTGTATGTTAGGATTGTCATATAAGTAAACCAAATGTCATTTCTAACCACACTCATTGCGTGTAATTCATACATTCAATTCAAACTTGTGAAACGAACTGTGCATGCTTATACTCTTCTTTTAACCTTATTTTCGATTTCTAAGCTTATTTTCGAATTCTAAATACACTACGATGATTGTGTATGTTAGGATTGTCATATAACTAAACCAAATAACATTTCTAACCACACTCATTGCGTGTAATTCATACATTCAATTCAAACTTGTGAAACGAACTGTGCATGATTCTACTCTTCTTTTAAACTTATTTTCGAATTCTAAACACATTACGATGATTGTCTATGTTAGTATTGTCATATAACTAAACCAAATGTCATTTCTAACTGATACGAGTAGCGCGGAAGCTTGAGTTATCGAGAGAATATGATTTAACCAACTCGTATCGGTGCAGCGGAAAATGTAACTCTTTTTGTGTTTTTGTGTTTAAGTGTTTATAAAATGAAACAAAACAAGATATGGATGAACAAGTTAGCCACTAACTTGCTCAAACTCGACCAATCCCTAGACTACCTCGCCTAGTTTTGATCTTTGATTTCCAATCCACGATCGGCAAACCAACGATAGCTAAACTACCTTTATAGCCCTTAACCAAGTTCGTTCCGCTAGAACTCCCAAAGTTTAACAAGTTTGTTTATGATAAAACAAGACTCAATATTCAGATTTAATTCGATTCATTGATGATGATTCTGAAAATACAACCCCCTTTATATAGGAGTGATTCTAGACTTAAGACTCCTAGGAGTTGGAAAGCCAACTAATGCTTTCAACTCTTGAAAATGAAAACTTGACTAAAAACAACTTGGAAATTCAACATAATGAATCCCATTATTCCCTATGCTTGACTAGAACAGAAAAACAAAGAAGAATGAAACTAGTTCCGAGGTGAAAACTCATGTTAAATGAATCTCGCGGAATACAATGTTTCTGGACAGTCTTGAGAGTTTTTATCACAACTTCTTGGAAATACGTCGTCTTGGAACCCATCAGTAGTCATTGGAAAGCTTAGAAAGAATTCTATCACCTCAATGTTGAATGACTATCAAAGGATAAGTATCGAAGAAGTTATGACGCAAACAATCCGACTCAGTGCAGCTCCATCGCGGGAAGAATTGTTCTATCGCGGCAATCTTGAAAACTTGCGATAGACCCAACCTTAACTCGTCTCTTTAAGCCAATTGATCTCCAAATGATGTAACCACAAGAGTAGTCACATACCTTGGACTTAGAGTGTTTCCCCACAAGTGAATGTCATGACTCGTACCCAATAGGACTTCCTTATCGATAAGTGTGGGTTTAGCGATATCATCAGTGTCTCCCGTATCACTAACCACACTCATTACGTGTAATTCTTACATTCAATTCAAACTTGTGAAACAAACTGTGCATGATTCTACTCTTCTTTTAAGCTTATTTTCGAATTCTAAACACACTACGATGATTGTGTATGTTAGTATTGTCATATAAGTAAACCAAATGTCATTTCTAACCACACTCATTGCGTGTAATTCATACATTCAATTCAAACTTGTGAAACGAACTGTGCATGCTTATACTCTTCTTTTAACCTTATTTTCGACTTCTAAGCTTATTTTCGAATTCTAAACACACTACGATGATTGTGTATGTTAGGATTGTCATATAACTAAACCAAATGTCATTTCTAACTACACTCATTGCGTGTAATTCATACATTCAATTCAAACTTATGAAACGAACTATGCATGCTTATACTCTTCTTTTAACCTTATTTTCGACTTCTAAGCTTATTTTCGAATTCTAAACACACTAGGATGATTGTGTATGTTAGGATTGTCATATAACTAAACCAAATGTCATTTCTAACCACACTCATTACGTGTAATTCATACTTTCAATTCAAACTGGTGAAACGAACTGTGCATGCTTATACTCTTGTTTTAACCTTATTTTCGACTTCTAACCTTATTTTCGAATTCTAAACACACTACGATGATTGTGTATGTTAGGATTGTCATATAACTAAACCAAATGTCATTTCTAACCACACTCTTTACGTGTAATTCATACATTCAATTCAAACTTGTGAAACAAACTGTGCATGATTCTACTCTTCTTTTAAGCTTATTTTCGAATTCTAAACACACTACGATGATTGTGTATGTTAGTATTGTCATATAAGTAAACCAAATGTCATTTCTAACCACACTCATTGCGTGTAATTCATACATTCAATTCAAACTTGTGAAACGAACTGTGCATGCTTATACTCTTCTTTTAACCTTATTTTCGACTTCTAAGCTTATTTTCGAATTCTAAACACACTACGATGATTGTGTATGTTAGGATTGTCATATAACTAAACCAAATGTCATTTCTAACTACACTCATTGCGTGTAATTCATACATTCAATTCAAACTTATGAAACGAACTGTGCATGCTTATACTCTTCTTTTAACCTTATTTTCGACTTCTAAGCTTATTTTCGAATTCTAAACACACTAGGATGATTGTGTATGTTAGGATTGTCATATAACTAAACCAAATGTCATTTCTAACCACACTCATTACGTGTAATTCATACTTTCAATTCAAACTGGTGAAACGAACTGTGCATGCTTATACTCTTGTTTTAACCTTATTTTCGACTTCTAACCTTATTTTCGAATTCTAAACACACTACGATGATTGTGTATGTTAGGATTGTCATATAACTAAACCAAATGTCATTTCTAACCACACTCTTTACGTGTAATTCATACATTCAATTCAAACTTGTGAAACAAACTGTGCATGATTCTACTCTTCTTTTAAGCTTATTTTCGAATTCTAAACACACTACGATGATTGTGTATGTTAGTATTGTCATATAAGTAAACCAAATGTCATTTCTAACCACACTCATTGCGTGTAATTCATACATTCAATTCAAACTTGTGAAACGAACTGTGCATGCTTATACTCTTCTTTTAACCTTATTTTCGACTTCTAAGCTTATTTTCGAATTCTAAACACACTACGATGATTGTGTATGTTAGTATTGTCATATAAGTAAACCAAATGTCATTTCTAACCACACTCATTGCGTGTAATTCATACATTCAATTCAAACTTGTGAAACGAACTGTGCATGCTTATACTCTTCTTTTAACCTTATTTTCGACTTCTAAGCTTATTTTCGAACTCTAAACACACTAGGATGATTGTGTATGTTAGGATTGTCATATAACTAAACCAAATGTCATTTCTAACCACACTCTTTACGTGTAATTCATACATTCAATTCAAACTTGTGAAACAAACTGTGCATGATTCTACTCTTCTTTTAAGCTTATTTTCGAATTCTAAACACACTACGATGATTGTGTATGTTAGTATTGTCATATAAGTAAACCAAATGTCATTTCTAACCACACTCATTGCGTGTAATTCATACATTCAATTCAAACTTGTGAAACGAACTGTGCATGCTTATACTCTTCTTTTAACCTTATTTTCGACTTCTAAGCTTATTTTCGAATTCTAAACACACTACGATGATTGTGTATGTTAGTATTGTCATATAAGTAAACCAAATGTAATTTCTAACCACACTCATTGCGTGTAATTCATACATTCAATTCAAACTTGTGAAACGAACTGTGCATGCTTATACTCTTCTTTTAACCTTATTTTCGATTTCTAAGCTTATTTTCGAATTCTAAATACACTACGATGATTGTGTATGTTAGGATTGTCATATAACTAAACCAAATAACATTTCTAACCACACTCATTGCGTGTAATTCATACATTCAATTCAAACTTGTGAAACGAACTGTGCATGATTCTACTCTTCTTTTAAACTTATTTTCGAATTCTAAACACATTACGATGACTGTCTATGTTAGTATTGTCATATAACTAAACCAAATGTCATTTCTAACCACACTCATTACGTGTAATTCATACATTCAATTCAAACTTGTGAAACAAACTGTGCATGATTCTACTCTTCTTTTAAGCTTATTTTCGAATTCTAAACACACTACGATGATTGTGTATGTTAGTATTGTCATATAAGTAAACCAAATGTCATTTCTACCCACACTCATTGCGTGTAATTCATACATTCAATTCAAACTTGTGAAACGAACTGTGCATGCTTATACTCTTCTTTTTACCTTATTTTCGACTTCTAAGCTTATTTTCGAATTCGAAACACACTACGATGTTTGTGTATGTTAGGATTGTCATATAACTAAACCAAATGTCATTTCTAACCACACTCATTGCGTGTAATTCATACATTCAATTCAAACTTGTGAAAAAACTGTGCATGATTCTACTATGATTTTAAGCTTATTTTCGAATTCTAAACACACTACGATGATTGTGTATGTTAGGATTGTCATATAAGTAAACCAAATGTCATTTCTAACCACACTCATTGCGTGTAATTCATACATTCAATTCAAACTTGTGAAACGAACTGTGCATGCTTATACTCTTCTTTTAACCTTATTTTCGATTTCTAAGCTTATTTTCGAATTCTAAATACACTACGATGATTGTGTATGTTAGGATTGTCATATAACTAAACCAAATAACATTTCTAACCACACTCATTGCGTGTAATTCATACATTCAATTCAAACTTGTGAAACGAACTGTGCATGATTCTACTCTTCTTTTAAACTTATTTTCGAATTCTAAACACATTACGATGATTGTCTATGTTAGTATTGTCATATAACTAAACCAAATGTCATTTCTAACTGATACGAGTAGCGCGGAAGCTTGAGTTATCGAGAGAATATGATTTAACCAACTCGTATCGGTGCAGCGGAAAATGTAACTCTTTTTGTGTTTTTGTGTTTAAGTGTTTATAAAATGAAACAAAACAAGATATGGATGAACAAGTTAGCCACTAACTTGCTCAAACTCGACCAATCCCTAGACTACCTCGCCTAGTTTTGATCTTTGATTTCCAATCCACGATCGGCAAACCAACGATAGCTAAACTACCTTTATAGCCCTTAACCAAGTTCGTTCCGCTAGAACTCCCAAAGTTTAACAAGTTTGTTTATGATAAAACAAGACTCAATATTCAGATTTAATTCGATTCATTGATGATGATTCTGAAAATACAACCCCCTTTATATAGGAGTGATTCTAGACTTAAGACTCCTAGGAGTTGGAAAGCCAACTAATGCTTTCAACTCTTGAAAATGAAAACTTGACTAAAAACAACTTGGAAATTCAACATAATGAATCCCATTATTCCCTATGCTTGACTAGAACAGAAAAACAAAGAAGAATGAAACTAGTTCCGAGGTGAAAACTCATGTTAAATGAATCTCGCGGAATACAATGTTTCTGGACAGTCTTGAGAGTTTTTATCACAACTTCTTGGAAATACGTCGTCTTGGAACCCATCAGTAGTCATTGGAAAGCTTAGAAAGAATTCTATCACCTCAATGTTGAATGACTATCAAAGGATAAGTATCGAAGAAGTTATGACGCAAACAATCCGACTCAGTGCAGCTCCATCGCGGGAAGAATTGTTCTATCGCGGCAATCTTGAAAACTTGCGATAGACCCAACCTTAACTCGTCTCTTTAAGCCAATTGATCTCCAAATGATGTAACCACAAGAGTAGTCACATACCTTGGACTTAGAGTGTTTCCCCACAAGTGAATGTCATGACTCGTACCCAATAGGACTTCCTTATCGATAAGTGTGGGTTTAGCGATATCATCAGTGTCTCCCGTATCACTAACCACACTCATTACGTGTAATTCTTACATTCAATTCAAACTTGTGAAACAAACTGTGCATGATTCTACTCTTCTTTTAAGCTTATTTTCGAATTCTAAACACACTACGATGATTGTGTATGTTAGTATTGTCATATAAGTAAACCAAATGTCATTTCTAACCACACTCATTGCGTGTAATTCATACATTCAATTCAAACTTGTGAAACGAACTGTGCATGCTTATACTCTTCTTTTAACCTTATTTTCGACTTCTAAGCTTATTTTCGAATTCTAAACACACTACGATGATTGTGTATGTTAGGATTGTCATATAACTAAACCAAATGTCATTTCTAACTACACTCATTGCGTGTAATTCATACATTCAATTCAAACTTATGAAACGAACTGTGCATGCTTATACTCTTCTTTTAACCTTATTTTCGACTTCTAAGCTTATTTTCGAATTCTAAACACACTAGGATGATTGTGTATGTTAGGATTGTCATATAACTAAACCAAATGTCATTTCTAACCACACTCATTACGTGTAATTCATACTTTCAATTCAAACTGGTGAAACGAACTGTGCATGCTTATACTCTTGTTTTAACCTTATTTTCGACTTCTAACCTTATTTTCGAATTCTAAACACACTACGATGATTGTGTATGTTAGGATTGTCATATAACTAAACCAAATGTCATTTCTAACCACACTCTTTACGTGTAATTCATACATTCAATTCAAACTTGTGAAACAAACTGTGCATGATTCTACTCTTCTTTTAAGCTTATTTTCGAATTCTAAACACACTACGATGATTGTGTATGTTAGTATTGTCATATAAGTAAACCAAATGTCATTTCTAACCACACTCATTGCGTGTAATTCATACATTCAATTCAAACTTGTGAAACGAACTGTGCATGCTTATACTCTTCTTTTAACCTTATTTTCGACTTCTAAGCTTATTTTCGAATTCTAAACACACTACGATGATTGTGTATATTAGTATTGTCATATAAGTAAACCAAATGTAATTTCTAACCACACTCATTGCGTGTAATTCATACATTCAATTCAAACTTGTGAAACAAACTGTGCATGATTCTACTCTTCTTTTAAGCTTATTTTCGAATTCTAAACACACTACGATGATTGTGTATGTTAGTATTGTCATATAAGTAAACCAAATGTCATTTCTAACCACACTCATTGCGTGTAATTCATACATTCAATTCAAACTTGTGAAACGAACTGTGCATGCTTATACTCTTCTTTTAACCTTATTTACGACTTCTAAGCTTATTTTCGAATTCGAAACACACTACGATGTTTGTGTATGTTAGGATTGTCATATAACTAAACCAAATGTCATTTCTAACCACACTCATTGCGTGTAATTCATACATTCAATTCAAACTTGTGAAACAAACTGTGCATGATTCTACTCTTCTTTTAAGCTTATTTTCGAATTCTAAACACACTACGATGATTGTGTATGTTAGGATTGTCATATAAGTAAACCAAATGTCATTTCTAACCACACTCATTGCGTGTAATTCATACATTCAATTCAAACTTGTGAAACGAACTGTGCATGCTTATACTCTTCTTTTAACCTTATTTTCGATTTCTAAAAGCTTATTTTCGAATTCTAAATACACTACGATGATTGTGTATGTTAGGATTGTCATATAACTAAACCAAATAACATTTCTAACCACACTCATTGCGTGTAATTCATACATTCAATTCAAACTTGTGAAACGAACTGTGCATGATTCTACTCTTCTTTTAAACTTATTTTCGAATTCTAAACACATTACGATGATTGTCTATGTTAGTATTGTCATATAACTAAACCAAATGTCATTTCTAACCACACTCATTACGTGTAATTCATACATTCAATTCAAACTTGTGAAACAAACTGTGCATGATTCTACTCTTCTTTTAAGCTTATTTTCGAATTCTAAACACACTACGATGATTGTGTATGTTAGTATTGTCATATAAGTAAACCAAATGTCATTTCTAACCACACTCATTGCGTGTAATTCATACATTCAATTCAAACTTGTGAAACGAACTGTGCATGCTTATACTCTTCTTTTAACCTTATTTTCGACTTCTAAGCTTATTTTCGAATTCTAAACACACTACGATGATTGTGTATGTTAGTATTGTCATATAAGTAAACCAAATGTCATTTCTAACCACACTCATTGCGTGTAATTCATACATTCAATTCAAACTTGTGAAACGAACTGTGCATGCTTATACTCTTCTTTTAACCTTATTTTCGACTTCTAAGCTTATTTTCGAACTCTAAACACACTAGGATGATTGTGTATGTTAGGATTGTCATATAACTAAACCAAATGTCATTTCTAACCACACTCTTTACGTGTAATTCATACATTCAATTCAAACTTGTGAAACAAACTGTGCATGATTCTACTCTTCTTTTAAGCTTATTTTCGAATTCTAAACACACTACGATGATTGTGTATGTTAGTATTGTCATAAAGTAAACCAAATGTCATTTCTAACCACACTCATTGCGTGTAATTCATACATTCAATTCAAACTTGTGAAACGAACTGTGCATGCTTATACTCTTCTTTTAACCTTATTTTCGACTTCTAAGCTTATTTTCGAATTCTAAACACACTACGATGATTGTGTATGTTAGTATTGTCATATAAGTAAACCAAATGTAATTTCTAACCACACTCATTGCGTGTAATTCATACATTCAATTCAAACTTGTGAAACGAACTGTGCATGCTTATACTCTTCTTTTAACCTTATTTTCGATTTCTAAGCTTATTTTCGAATTCTAAATACACTACGATGATTGTGTATGTTAGGATTGTCATATAACTAAACCAAATAACATTTCTAACCACACTCATTGCGTGTAATTCATACATTCAATTCAAACTTGTGAAACGAACTGTGCATGATTCTACTCTTCTTTTAAACTTATTTTCGAATTCTAAACACATTACGATGACTGTCTATGTTAGTATTGTCATATAACTAAACCAAATGTCATTTCTAACCACACTCATTACGTGTAATTCATACATTCAATTCAAACTTGTGAAACAAACTGTGCATGATTCTACTCTTCTTTTAAGCTTATTTTCGAATTCTAAACACACTACGATGATTGTGTATGTTAGTATTGTCATATAAGTAAACCAAATGTCATTTCTAACCACACTCATTGCGTGTAATTCATACATTCAATTCAAACTTGTGAAACGAACTGTGCATGCTTATACTCTTGTTTTAACCTTATTTTCGACTTCTAACCTTATTTTCGAATTCTAAACACACTACGATGATTGTGTATGTTAGGATTGTCATATAACTAAACCAAATGTCATTTCTAACTACACTCATTGCGTGTAATTCATACATTCAATTCAAACTTATGAAACGAACTGTGCATGCTTATACTCTTCTTTTAACCTTATTTTCGACTTCTAAGCTTATTTTCGAACTCTAAACACACTAGGATGATTGTGTATGTTAGGATTGTCATATAACTAAACCAAATGTCATTTCTAACCACACTCATTACGTGTAATTCATACTTTCAATTCAAACTGGTGAAACGAACTGTGCATGCTTATACTCTTGTTTTAACCTTATTTTCGACTTCTAACCTTATTTTCGAATTCTAAACACACTACGATGATTGTGTATGTTAGGATTGTCATATAACTAAACCAAATGTCATTTCTAACCACACTCTTTACGTGTAATTCATACATTCAATTCAAACTTGTGAAACAAACTGTGCATGATTCTACTCTTCTTTTAAGCTTATTTTCGAATTCTAAACACACTACGATGATTGTGTATGTTATTATTGTCATATAAGTAAACCAAATGTCATTTCTAACCACACTCATTGCGTGTAATTCATACATTCAATTCAAACTTGTGAAACGAACTGTGCATGCTTATACTCTTCTTTTAACCTTATTTTCGACTTCTAAGCTTATTTTCGAATTCTAAACACACTACGATGATTGTGTATGTTAGTATTGTCATATAAGTAAACCAAATGTAATTTCTAACCACACTCATTGCGTGTAATTCATACATTCAATTCAAACTTGTGAAACGAACTGTGCATGCTTATACTCTTCTTTTAACCTTATTTTCGATTTCTAAGCTTATTTTCGAATTCTAAATACACTACGATGATTGTGTATGTTAGGATTGTCATATAACTAAACCAAATAACATTTCAAACCACACTCATTGCGTGTAATTCATACATTCAATTCAAACTTGTGAAACGAACTGTGCATGATTCTACTCTTCTTTTAAACTTATTTTCGAATTCTAAACACATTACGATGATTGTCTATGTTAGTATTGTCATATAAGTAAACCAAATGTCATTTCTAACCACACTCATTGCGTGTAATTCATACATTCAATTCAAACTTGTGAAACAAACTGTGCATGATTCTACTCTTCTTTTAAGCTTATTTTCGAATTCTAAACACACTACGATGATTGTGTATGTTAGGATTGTCATATAAGTAAAACCATTGTCATTTCTAACCACACTCATTGCGTGTAATTCATACATTCAATTCAAACTTGTGAAACGAACTGTGCATGATTCTACTCTTCTTTTAAGCTTATTTTCGAATTCTAAGCTTATTTTCGAATTCTAAACACACTACGACGATTGTGTACGTTAGGATTGTCATATAAGTAAACCAAATGTCATTTCTAACCACACTCTTTACGTGTAATTCATACATTCAATTCAAACTTGTGAAACAAACTGTGCATGATTCTACTCTTCTTTTAAGCTTATTTTCGAATTCTAAACACACTACGATGATTGTGTATGCTATTATTGTCATATAAGTAAACCAAATGTCATTTCTAACCACACTCATTGCGTGTAATTCATACATTCAATTCAAACTTGTGAAACGAACTGTGCATGCTTATACTCTTCTTTTAACCTTATTTTCGACTTCTAAGCTTATTTTCGAATTCTAAACACACTACGATGATTGTGTATGTTAGTATTGTCATATAAGTAAACCAAATGTAATTTCTAACCACACTCATTGCGTGTAATTCATACATTCAATTCAAACTTGTGAAACGAACTGTGCATGCTTATACTCTTCTTTTAACCTTATTTTCGATTTCTAAGCTTATTTTCGAATTCTAAATACACTACGATGATTGTGTATGTTAGGATTGTCATATAACTAAACCAAATAACATTTCAAACCACACTCATTGCGTGTAATTCATACATTCAATTCAAACTTGTGAAACGAACTGTGCATGATTCTACTCTTCTTTTAAACTTATTTTCGAATTCTAAACACATTACGATGATTGTCTATGTTAGTATTGTCATATAACTAAACCAAATGTCATTTCTAACCACACTCATTACGTGTAATTCATACATTCAATTCAAACTTGTGAAACAAACTGTGCATGATTCTACTCTTCTTTTAAGCTTATTTTCGAATTCTAAACACACTACGATGATTGTGTATGTTAGTATTGTCATATAAGTAAACCAAATGTCATTTCTAACCACACTCATTGCGTGTAATTCATACATTCAATTCAAACTTGTGAAACGAACTGTGCATGCTTATACTCTTGTTTTAACCTTATTTTCGACTTCTAACCTTATTTTCGAATTCTAAACACACTACGATGATTGTGTATGTTAGTATTGTCATATAAGTAAACCAAATAACATTTCTAACCACACTCATTGCGTGTAATTCATACATTCAATTCAAACTTGTGAAACGAACTGTGCATGCTTATACTCTTGTTTTAACCTTATTTTCGACTTCTAAGCTTATTTTCGAATTCTAAACACACTAGGATGATTGTGTATGTTAGGATTGTCATATAACTAAACCAAATGTCTTTTCTAACCACACTCATTACGTGTAATTCATACATTCAATTCAAACTTGTGAAACAAACTGTGCATGATTCTACTCTTCTTTTAAGCTTATTTTCGAATTCTAAACACACTACGATGATTGTGTATGTTAGGATTGTCATATAAGTAAAACCATTGTCATTTCTAACCACACTCATTGCGTGTAATTCATACATTCAATTCAAACTTGTGAAACGAACTGTGCATGATTCTACTCTTCTTTTAAGCTTATTTTCGAATTCTAAGCTTATTTTCGAATTCTAAACACACTACGACGATTGTGTACGTTAGGATTGTCATATAAGTAAACCAAATGTCATTTCTAACCACACTCATTGCGTGTAATTCATACATTCAATTCAAACTTGTGAAACGAACTGTGCATGCTTATACTCTTGTTTTAACCTTATTTTCGACTTCTAACCTTATTTTCGAATTCTAAAAACACTACGATGATTGTGTATGTTAGGATTGACATATAACTAAACCAAATGTCATTTCTAACCACACTTATTGCGTGTAATTCATACATTCAATTCAAACTTGTGAAACGAACTGTGCATGCTTATACTCTTCTTTTCACCTTATTTTCGACTTCTAAGCTTATTTTCGAATTCTAAATACACTACGATGATTGTGTATGTTAGGATTGTCATATAACTAAACCAAATGTCATTTCTAACTACACTCATTGCGTGTAATTCATACATTCAATTCAAACTTATGAAACGAACTGTGCATGCTTATACTCTTCTTTTAACCTTATTTTCGATTTCTAAGCTTATTTTCGAATTCTAAATACACTACGATGATTGTGTATGTTAGGATTGTCATATGACTAAACCAAATAACATTTCTAACCACACTCATTGCGTGTAATTCATACATTCAATTCAAACTTGTGAAATGAACTGTGCATGATTCTACTCTTCTTTTAAGCTTATTTTCGAATTCTAAACACACTACGATGATTGTGTATGTTAGTATTGCCATATAAGTAAACCAAATGTCATTTCTAACCACACTCATTGCGTGTAATTCATACATTCAATTCAAACTTGTGAAACGAACTGTGCATGCTTATACTCTTCTTTTAACCTTATTTTCGACTTCTAAGCTTATTTTCGAATTCTAAACACACTACGATGATTGTGTATGTTAGGATTGTCATATAACTAAACCAAATGTCATTTCTAACTACACTCATTGCGTGTAATTCATACATTCAATTCAAACTTATGAAACGAACTGTGCATGCTTATACTCTTCTTTTAACCTTATTTTCGACTTCTAAGCTTATTTTCGAATTCTAAACACACTAGGATGATTGTGTATGTTAGGATTGTCATATAACGAAACCAAATGTCATTTCTAACCACACTCATTACGTGTAATTCATACTTTCAATTCAAACTGGTGAAACGAACTGTGCATGCTTATACTCTTGTTTTAACCTTATTTTCGACTTCTAACCTTATTTTCGAATTCTAAACACACTACGATGATTGTGTATGTTAGGATTGTCATATAACTAAACCAAATGTCATTTCTAACCACACTCTTTACGTGTAATTCATACATTCAATTCAAACTTGTGAAACAAACTGTGCATGATTCTACTCTTCTTTTAAGCTTATTTTCGAATTCTAAACACACTACGATGATTGTGTATGTTAGTATTGTCATATAAGTAAACCAAATGTCATTTCTAACCACACTCATTGCGTGTAATTCATACATTCAATTCAAACTTGTGAAACGAACTGTGCATGCTTATACTCTTCTTTTAACCTTATTTTCGACTTCTAAGCTTATTTTCGAATTCTAAACACACTACGATGATTGTGTATGTTAGTATTGTCATATAAGTAAACCAAATGTAATTTCTAACCACACTCATTGCGTGTAATTCATACATTCAATTCAAACTTGTGAAACGAACTGTGCATGCTTATACTCTTCTTTTAACCTTATTTTCGATTTCTAAGCTTATTTTCGAATTCTAAATACACTACGATGATTGTGTATGTTAGGATTGTCATATAACTAAACCAAATAACATTTCAAACCACACTCATTGCGTGTAATTCATACATTCAATTCAAACTTGTGAAACGAACTGTGCATGATTCTACTCTTCTTTTAAACTTATTTTCGAATTCTAAACACATTACGATGATTGTCTATGTTAGTATTGTCATATAACTAAACCAAATGTCATTTCTAACCACACTCATTACGTGTAATTCATACATTCAATTCAAACTTGTGAAACAAACTGTGCATGATTCTACTCTTCTTTTAAGCTTATTTTCGAATTCTAAACACACTACGATGATTGTGTATGTTAGTATTGTCATATAAGTAAACCAAATGTCATTTCTAACCACACTCATTGCGTGTAATTCATACATTCAATTCAAACTTGTGAAACGAACTGTGCATGCTTATACTCTTGTTTTAACCTTATTTTCGACTTCTAACCTTATTTTCGAATTCTAAACACACTACGATGATTGTGTATGTTAGTATTGTCATATAAGTAAACCAAATAACATTTCTAACCACACTCATTGCGTGTAACTCATACATTCAATTCAAACTTGTGAAACGAACTGTGCATGCTTATACTCTTGTTTTAACCTTATTTTCGACTTCTAAGCTTATTTTCGAATTCTAAACACACTAGGATGATTGTGTATGTTAGGATTGTCATATAACTAAACCAAATGTCTTTTCTAACCACACTCATTACGTGTAATTCATACATTCAATTCAAACTTGTGAAACAAACTGTGCATGATTCTACTCTTCTTTTAAGCTTATTTTCGAATTCTAAACACACTACGATGATTGTGTATGTTAGGATTGTCATATAAGTAAAACCATTGTCATTTCTAACCACACTCATTGCGTGTAATTCATACATTCAATTCAAACTTGTGAAACGAACTGTGCATGATTCTACTCTTCTTTTAAGCTTATTTTCGAATTCTAAGCTTATTTTCGAATTCTAAACACACTACGACGATTGTGTACGTTAGGATTGTCATATAAGTAAACCAAATGTCATTTCTAACCACACTCATTGCGTGTAATTCATACATTCAATTCAAACTTGTGAAACGAACTGTGCATGCTTATACTCTTGTTTTAACCTTATTTTCGACTTCTAAGCTTATTTTCGAATTCTAAACACACTAGGATGATTGTGTATGTTAGGATTGTCATATAACTAAACCAAATGTCTTTTCTAACCACACTCATTACGTGTAATTCATACATTCAATTCAAACTTGTGAAACAAACTGTGCATGATTCTACTCTTCTTTTAAGCTTATTTTCGAATTCTAAACACACTACGATGATTGTGTATGTTAGGATTGTCATATAAGTAAAACCATTGTCATTTCTAACCACACTCATTGCGTGTAATTCATACATTCAATTCAAACTTGTGAAACGAACTGTGCATGATTCTACTCTTCTTTTAAGCTTATTTTCGAATTCTAAGCTTATTTTCGAATTCTAAACACACTACGACGATTGTGTACGTTAGGATTGTCATATAAGTAAACCAAATGTCATTTCTAACCACACTCATTGCGTGTAATTCATACATTCAATTCAAACTTGTGAAACGAACTGTGCATGCTTATACTCTTGTTTTAACCTTATTTTCGACTTCTAACCTTATTTTCGAATTCTAAAAACACTACGATGATTGTGTATGTTAGGATTGACATATAACTAAACCAAATGTCATTTCTAACCACACTTATTGCGTGTAATTCATACATTCAATTCAAACTTGTGAAACGAACTGTGCATGCTTATACTCTTCTTTTCACCTTATTTTCGACTTCTAAGCTTATTTTCGAATTCTAAATACACTACGATGATTGTGTATGTTAGGATTGTCATATAACTAAACCAAATGTCATTTCTAACTACACTCATTGTGTGTAATTCATACATTCAATTCAAACTTATGAAACGAACTGTGCATGCTTATACTCTTCTTTTAACCTTATTTTCGATTTCTAAGCTTATTTTCGAATTCTAAATACACTACGATGATTGTGTATGTTAGGATTGTCATATGACTAAACCAAATAACATTTCTAACCACACTCATTGCGTGTAATTCATACATTCAATTCAAACTTGTGAAATGAACTGTGCATGATTCTACTCTTCTTTTAAGCTTATTTTCGAATTCTAAACACACTACGATGATTGTGTATGTTAGTATTGCCATATAAGTAAACCAAATGTCATTTCTAACCACACTCATTGCGTGTAATTCATACATTCAATTCAAACTTGTGAAACGAACTGTGCATGCTTATACTCTTCTTTTAACCTTATTTTCGACTTCTAAGCTTATTTTCGAATTCTAAACACACTACGATGATTGTGTATGTTAGGATTGTCATATAACTAAACCAAATGTCATTTCTAACTACACTCATTGCGTGTAATTCATACATTCAATTCAAACTTATGAAACGAACTGTGCATGCTTATACTCTTCTTTTAACCTTATTTTCGACTTCTAAGCTTATTTTCGAATTCTAAACACACTAGGATGATTGTGTATGTTAGGATTGTCATATAACTAAACCAAATGTCATTTCTAACCACACTCATTACGTGTAATTCATACTTTCAATTCAAACTGGTGAAACGAACTGTGCATGCTTATACTCTTGTTTTAACCTTATTTTCGACTTCTAACCTTATTTTCGAATTCTAAACACACTACGATGATTGTGTATGTTAGGATTGTCATATAACTAAACCAAATGTCATTTCTAACCACACTCTTTACGTGTAATTCATACATTCAATTCAAACTTGTGAAACAAACTGTGCATGATTCTACTCTTCTTTTAAGCTTATTTTCGAATTCTAAACACACTACGATGATTGTGTATGTTAGTATTGTCATATAAGTAAACCAAATGTCATTTCTAACTACGATGATTGTGTATGTTAGGATTGTCATATAACTAAACCAAATAACATTTCAAACCACACTCATTGCGTGTAATTCATACATTCAATTCAAACTTGTGAAACGAACTGTGCATGATTCTACTCTTCTTTTAAACTTATTTTCGAATTCTAAACACATTACGATGATTGTCTATGTTAGTATTGTCATATAACTAAACCAAATGTCATTTCTAACCACACTCATTACGTGTAATTCATACATTCAATTCAAACTTGTGAAACAAACTGTGCATGATTCTACTCTTCTTTTAAGCTTATTTTCGAATTCTAAACACACTACGATGATTGTGTATGTTAGTATTGTCATATAAGTAAACCAAATGTCATTTCTAACCACACTCATTGCGTGTAATTCATACATTCAATTCAAACTTGTGAAACGAACTGTGCATGCTTATACTCTTGTTTTAACCTTATTTTCGACTTCTAAACTTATTTTCGAATTCTAAACACACTACGATGATTGTGTATGTTAGTATTGTCATATAAGTAAACCAAATAACATTTCTAACCACACTCATTGCGTGTAACTCATACATTCAATTCAAACTTGTGAAACGAACTGTGCATGCTTATACTCTTGTTTTAACCTTATTTTCGACTTCTAAGCTTATTTTCGAATTCTAAACACACTAGGATGATTGTGTATGTTAGGATTGTCATATAACTAAACCAAATGTCTTTTCTAACCACACTCATTACGTGTAATTCATACATTCAATTCAAACTTGTGAAACAAACTGTGCATGATTCTACTCTTCTTTTAAGCTTATTTTCGAATTCTAAACACACTACGATGATTGTGTATGTTAGGATTGTCATATAAGTAAAACCATTGTCATTTCTAACCACACTCATTGCGTGTAATTCATACATTCAATTCAAACTTGTGAAACGAACTGTGCATGATTCTACTCTTCTTTTAAGCTTATTTTCGAATTCTAAGCTTATTTTCGAATTCTAAACACACTACGACGATTGTGTACGTTAGGATTGTCATATAAGTAAACCAAATGTCATTTCTAACCACACTCATTGCGTGTAATTCATACATTCAATTCAAACTTGTGAAACGAACTGTGCATGCTTATACTCTTGTTTTAACCTTATTTTCGACTTCTAACCTTATTTTCGAATTCTAAAAACACTACGATGATTGTGTATGTTAGGATTGACATATAACTAAACCAAATGTCATTTCTAACCACACTTATTGCGTGTAATTCATACATTCAATTCAAACTTGTGAAACGAACTGTGCATGCTTATACTCTTCTTTTCACCTTATTTTCGACTTCTAAGCTTATTTTCGAATTCTAAATACACTACGATGATTGTGTATGTTAGGATTGTCATATAACTAAACCAAATGTCATTTCTAACTACACTCATTGCGTGTAATTCATACATTCAATTCAAACTTATGAAACGAACTGTGCATGCTTATACTCTTCTTTTAACCTTATTTTCGATTTCTAAGCTTATTTTCGAATTCTAAATACACTACGATGATTGTGTATGTTAGGATTGTCATATGACTAAACCAAATAACATTTCTAACCACACTCATTGCGTGTAATTCATACATTCAATTCAAACTTGTGAAATGAACTGTGCATGATTCTACTCTTCTTTTAAGCTTATTTTCGAATTCTAAACACACTACGATGATTGTGTATGTTAGTATTGCCATATAAGTAAACCAAATGTCATTTCTAACCACACTCATTGCGTGTAATTCATACATTCAATTCAAACTTGTGAAACGAACTGTGCATGCTTATACTCTTCTTTTAACCTTATTTTCGACTTCTAAGCTTATTTTCGAATTCTAAACACACTACGATGATTGTGTATGTTAGGATTGTCATATAACTAAACCAAATGTCATTTCTAACTACACTCATTGCGTGTAATTCATACATTCAATTCAAACTTATGAAACGAACTGTGCATGCTTATACTCTTCTTTTAACCTTATTTTCGACTTCTAAGCTTATTTTCGAATTCTAAACACACTAGGATGATTGTGTATGTTAGGATTGTCATATAACGAAACCAAATGTCATTTCTAACCACACTCATTACGTGTAATTCATACTTTCAATTCAAACTGGTGAAACGAACTGTGCATGCTTATACTCTTGTTTTAACCTTATTTTCGACTTCTAACCTTATTTTCGAATTCTAAACACACTACGATGATTGTGTATGTTAGGATTGTCATATAACTAAACCAAATGTCATTTCTAACCACACTCTTTACGTGTAATTCATACATTCAATTCAAACTTGTGAAACAAACTGTGCATGATTCTACTCTTCTTTTAAGCTTATTTTCGAATTCTAAACACACTACGATGATTGTGTATGTTAGTATTGTCATATAAGTAAACCAAATGTCATTTCTAACCACACTCATTGCGTGTAATTCATACATTCAATTCAAACTTGTGAAACGAACTGTGCATGCTTATACTCTTCTTTTAACCTTATTTTCGACTTCTAAGCTTATTTTCGAATTCTAAACACACTACGATGATTGTGTATGTTAGTATTGTCATATAAGTAAACCAAATGTAATTTCTAACCACACTCATTGCGTGTAATTCATACATTCAATTCAAACTTGTGAAACGAACTGTGCATGCTTATACTCTTCTTTTAACCTTATTTTCGATTTCTAAGCTTATTTTCGAATTCTAAATACACTACGATGATTGTGTATGTTAGGATTGTCATATAACTAAACCAAATAACATTTCAAACCACACTCATTGCGTGTAATTCATACATTCAATTCAAACTTGTGAAACGAACTGTGCATGATTCTACTCTTCTTTTAAACTTATTTTCGAATTCTAAACACATTACGATGATTGTCTATGTTAGTATTGTCATATAACTAAACCAAATGTCATTTCTAACCACACTCATTACGTGTAATTCATACATTCAATTCAAACTTGTGAAACAAACTGTGCATGATTCTACTCTTCTTTTAAGCTTATTTTCGAATTCTAAACACACTACGATGATTGTGTATGTTAGTATTGTCATATAAGTAAACCAAATGTCATTTCTAACCACACTCATTGCGTGTAATTCATACATTCAATTCAAACTTGTGAAACGAACTGTGCATGCTTATACTCTTGTTTTAACCTTATTTTCGACTTCTAACCTTATTTTCGAATTCTAAACACACTACGATGATTGTGTATGTTAGTATTGTCATATAAGTAAACCAAATAACATTTCTAACCACACTCATTGCGTGTAACTCATACATTCAATTCAAACTTGTGAAACGAACTGTGCATGCTTATACTCTTGTTTTAACCTTATTTTCGACTTCTAAGCTTATTTTCGAATTCTAAACACACTAGGATGATTGTGTATGTTAGGATTGTCATATAACTAAACCAAATGTCTTTTCTAACCACACTCATTACGTGTAATTCATACATTCAATTCAAACTTGTGAAACAAACTGTGCATGATTCTACTCTTCTTTTAAGCTTATTTTCGAATTCTAAACACACTACGATGATTGTGTATGTTAGGATTGTCATATAAGTAAAACCATTGTCATTTCTAACCACACTCATTGCGTGTAATTCATACATTCAATTCAAACTTGTGAAACGAACTGTGCATGATTCTACTCTTCTTTTAAGCTTATTTTCGAATTCTAAGCTTATTTTCGAATTCTAAACACACTACGACGATTGTGTACGTTAGGATTGTCATATAAGTAAACCAAATGTCATTTCTAACCACACTCATTGCGTGTAATTCATACATTCAATTCAAACTTGTGAAACGAACTGTGCATGCTTATACTCTTGTTTTAACCTTATTTTCGACTTCTAAGCTTATTTTCGAATTCTAAACACACTAGGATGATTGTGTATGTTAGGATTGTCATATAACTAAACCAAATGTCTTTTCTAACCACACTCATTACGTGTAATTCATACATTCAATTCAAACTTGTGAAACAAACTGTGCATGATTCTACTCTTCTTTTAAGCTTATTTTCGAATTCTAAACACACTACGATGATTGTGTATGTTAGGATTGTCATATAAGTAAAACCATTGTCATTTCTAACCACACTCATTGCGTGTAATTCATACATTCAATTCAAACTTGTGAAACGAACTGTGCATGATTCTACTCTTCTTTTAAGCTTATTTTCGAATTCTAAGCTTATTTTCGAATTCTAAACACACTACGACGATTGTGTACGTTAGGATTGTCATATAAGTAAACCAAATGTCATTTCTAACCACACTCATTGCGTGTAATTCATACATTCAATTCAAACTTGTGAAACGAACTGTGCATGCTTATACTCTTGTTTTAACCTTATTTTCGACTTCTAACCTTATTTTCGAATTCTAAAAACACTACGATGATTGTGTATGTTAGGATTGACATATAACTAAACCAAATGTCATTTCTAACCACACTTATTGCGTGTAATTCATACATTCAATTCAAACTTGTGAAACGAACTGTGCATGCTTATACTCTTCTTTTCACCTTATTTTCGACTTCTAAGCTTATTTTCGAATTCTAAATACACTACGATGATTGTGTATGTTAGGATTGTCATATAACTAAACCAAATGTCATTTCTAACTACACTCATTGTGTGTAATTCATACATTCAATTCAAACTTATGAAACGAACTGTGCATGCTTATACTCTTCTTTTAACCTTATTTTCGATTTCTAAGCTTATTTTCGAATTCTAAATACACTACGATGATTGTGTATGTTAGGATTGTCATATGACTAAACCAAATAACATTTCTAACCACACTCATTGCGTGTAATTCATACATTCAATTCAAACTTGTGAAATGAACTGTGCATGATTCTACTCTTCTTTTAAGCTTATTTTCGAATTCTAAACACACTACGATGATTGTGTATGTTAGTATTGCCATATAAGTAAACCAAATGTCATTTCTAACCACACTCATTGCGTGTAATTCATACATTCAATTCAAACTTGTGAAACGAACTGTGCATGCTTATACTCTTCTTTTAACCTTATTTTCGACTTCTAAGCTTATTTTCGAATTCTAAACACACTACGATGATTGTGTATGTTAGGATTGTCATATAACTAAACCAAATGTCATTTCTAACTACACTCATTGCGTGTAATTCATACATTCAATTCAAACTTATGAAACGAACTGTGCATGCTTATACTCTTCTTTTAACCTTATTTTCGACTTCTAAGCTTATTTTCGAATTCTAAACACACTAGGATGATTGTGTATGTTAGGATTGTCATATAACTAAACCAAATGTCATTTCTAACCACACTCATTACGTGTAATTCATACTTTCAATTCAAACTGGTGAAACGAACTGTGCATGCTTATACTCTTGTTTTAACCTTATTTTCGACTTCTAACCTTATTTTCGAATTCTAAACACACTACGATGATTGTGTATGTTAGGATTGTCATATAACTAAACCAAATGTCATTTCTAACCACACTCTTTACGTGTAATTCATACATTCAATTCAAACTTGTGAAACAAACTGTGCATGATTCTACTCTTCTTTTAAGCTTATTTTCGAATTCTAAACACACTACGATGATTGTGTATGTTAGTATTGTCATATAAGTAAACCAAATGTCATTTCTAACTACGATGATTGTGTATGTTAGGATTGTCATATAACTAAACCAAATAACATTTCAAACCACACTCATTGCGTGTAATTCATACATTCAATTCAAACTTGTGAAACGAACTGTGCATGATTCTACTCTTCTTTTAAACTTATTTTCGAATTCTAAACACATTACGATGATTGTCTATGTTAGTATTGTCATATAACTAAACCAAATGTCATTTCTAACCACACTCATTACGTGTAATTCATACATTCAATTCAAACTTGTGAAACAAACTGTGCATGATTCTACTCTTCTTTTAAGCTTATTTTCGAATTCTAAACACACTACGATGATTGTGTATGTTAGTATTGTCATATAAGTAAACCAAATGTCATTTCTAACCACACTCATTGCGTGTAATTCATACATTCAATTCAAACTTGTGAAACGAACTGTGCATGCTTATACTCTTGTTTTAACCTTATTTTCGACTTCTAACCTTATTTTCGAATTCTAAACACACTACGATGATTGTGTATGTTAGTATTGTCATATAAGTAAACCAAATAACATTTCTAACCACACTCATTGCGTGTAACTCATACATTCAATTCAAACTTGTGAAACGAACTGTGCATGCTTATACTCTTGTTTTAACCTTATTTTCGACTTCTAAGCTTATTTTCGAATTCTAAACACACTAGGATGATTGTGTATGTTAGGATTGTCATATAACTAAACCAAATGTCTTTTCTAACCACACTCATTACGTGTAATTCATACATTCAATTCAAACTTGTGAAACAAACTGTGCATGATTCTACTCTTCTTTTAAGCTTATTGTCGAATTCTAAACACACTACGATGATTGTGTATGTTAGGATTGTCATATAAGTAAAACCATTGTCATTTCTAACCACACTCATTGCGTGTAATTCATACATTCAATTCAAACTTGTGAAACGAACTGTGCATGATTCTACTCTTCTTTTAAGCTTATTTTCGAATTCTAAGCTTATTTTCGAATTCTAAACACACTACGACGATTGTGTACGTTAGGATTGTCATATAAGTAAACCAAATGTCATTTCTAACCACACTCATTGCGTGTAATTCATACATTCAATTCAAACTTGTGAAACGAACTGTGCATGCTTATACTCTTGTTTTAACCTTATTTTCGACTTCTAACCTTATTTTCGAATTCTAAAAACACTACGATGATTGTGTATGTTAGGATTGACATATAACTAAACCAAATGTCATTTCTAACCACACTTATTGCGTGTAATTCATACATTCAATTCAAACTTGTGAAACGAACTGTGCATGCTTATACTCTTCTTTTCACCTTATTTTCGACTTCTAAGCTTATTTTCGAATTCTAAATACACTACGATGATTGTGTATGTTAGGATTGTCATATAACTAAACCAAATGTCATTTCTAACTACACTCATTGCGTGTAATTCATACATTCAATTCAAACTTATGAAACGAACTGTGCATGCTTATACTCTTCTTTTAACCTTATTTTCGATTTCTAAGCTTATTTTCGAATTCTAAATACACTACGATGATTGTGTATGTTAGGATTGTCATATGACTAAACCAAATAACATTTCTAACCACACTCATTGCGTGTAATTCATACATTCAATTCAAACTTGTGAAATGAACTGTGCATGATTCTACTCTTCTTTTAAGCTTATTTTCGAATTCTAAACACACTACGATGATTGTGTATGTTAGTATTGCCATATAAGTAAACCAAATGTCATTTCTAACCACACTCATTGCGTGTAATTCATACATTCAATTCAAACTTGTGAAACGAACTGTGCATGCTTATACTCTTCTTTTAACCTTATTTTCGACTTCTAAGCTTATTTTCGAATTCTAAACACACTACGATGATTGTGTATGTTAGGATTGTCATATAACTAAACCAAATGTCATTTCTAACTACACTCATTGCGTGTAATTCATACATTCAATTCAAACTTATGAAACGAACTGTGCATGCTTATACTCTTCTTTTAACCTTATTTTCGACTTCTAAGCTTATTTTCGAATTCTAAACACACTAGGATGATTGTGTATGTTAGGATTGTCATATAACTAAACCAAATGTCATTTCTAACCACACTCATTACGTGTAATTCATACTTTCAATTCAAACTGGTGAAACGAACTGTGCATGCTTATACTCTTGTTTTAACCTTATTTTCGACTTCTAACCTTATTTTCGAATTCTAAACACACTACGATGATTGTGTATGTTAGGATTGTCATATAACTAAACCAAATGTCATTTCTAACCACACTCTTTACGTGTAATTCATACATTCAATTCAAACTTGTGAAACAAACTGTGCATGATTCTACTCTTCTTTTAAGCTTATTTTCGAATTCTAAACACACTACGATGATTGTGTATGTTAGTATTGTCATATAAGTAAACCAAATGTCATTTCTAACTACGATGATTGTGTATGTTAGGATTGTCATATAACTAAACCAAATAACATTTCAAACCACACTCATTGCGTGTAATTCATACATTCAATTCAAACTTGTGAAACGAACTGTGCATGATTCTACTCTTCTTTTAAACTTATTTTCGAATTCTAAACACATTACGATGATTGTCTATGTTAGTATTGTCATATAACTAAACCAAATGTCATTTCTAACCACACTCATTACGTGTAATTCATACATTCAATTCAAACTTGTGAAACAAACTGTGCATGATTCTACTCTTCTTTTAAGCTTATTTTCGAATTCTAAACACACTACGATGATTGTGTATGTTAGTATTGTCATATAAGTAAACCAAATGTCATTTCTAACCACACTCATTGCGTGTAATTCATACATTCAATTCAAACTTGTGAAACGAACTGTGCATGCTTATACTCTTGTTTTAACCTTATTTTCGACTTCTAAACTTATTTTCGAATTCTAAACACACTACGATGATTGTGTATGTTAGTATTGTCATATAAGTAAACCAAATAACATTTCTAACCACACTCATTGCGTGTAACTCATACATTCAATTCAAACTTGTGAAACGAACTGTGCATGCTTATACTCTTGTTTTAACCTTATTTTCGACTTCTAAGCTTATTTTCGAATTCTAAACACACTAGGATGATTGTGTATGTTAGGATTGTCATATAACTAAACCAAATGTCTTTTCTAACCACACTCATTACGTGTAATTCATACATTCAATTCAAACTTGTGAAACAAACTGTGCATGATTCTACTCTTCTTTTAAGCTTATTTTCGAATTCTAAACACACTACGATGATTGTGTATGTTAGGATTGTCATATAAGTAAAACCATTGTCATTTCTAACCACACTCATTGCGTGTAATTCATACATTCAATTCAAACTTGTGAAACGAACTGTGCATGATTCTACTCTTCTTTTAAGCTTATTTTCGAATTCTAAGCTTATTTTCGAATTCTAAACACACTACGACGATTGTGTACGTTAGGATTGTCATATAAGTAAACCAAATGTCATTTCTAACCACACTCATTGCGTGTAATTCATACATTCAATTCAAACTTGTGAAACGAACTGTGCATGCTTATACTCTTGTTTTAACCTTATTTTCGACTTCTAACCTTATTTTCGAATTCTAAAAACACTACGATGATTGTGTATGTTAGGATTGACATATAACTAAACCAAATGTCATTTCTAACCACACTTATTGCGTGTAATTCATACATTCAATTCAAACTTGTGAAACGAACTGTGCATGCTTATACTCTTCTTTTCACCTTATTTTCGACTTCTAAGCTTATTTTCGAATTCTAAATACACTACGATGATTGTGTATGTTAGGATTGTCATATGACTAAACCAAATAACATTTCTAACCACACTCATTGCGTGTAATTCATACATTCAATTCAAACTTGTGAAATGAACTGTGCATGATTCTACTCTTCTTTTAAGCTTATTTTCGAATTCTAAACACACTACGATGATTGTGTATGTTAGTATTGCCATATAAGTAAACCAAATGTCATTTCTAACCACACTCATTGCGTGTAATTCATACATTCAATTCAAACTTGTGAAACGAACTGTGCATGCTTATACTCTTCTTTTAACCTTATTTTCGACTTCTAAGCTTATTTTCGAACTCTAAACACACTAGGATGATTGTGTATGTTAGGATTGTCATATAACTAAACCAAATGTCATTTCTAACCACACTCATTACGTGTAATTCATACTTTCAATTCAAACTGGTGAAACGAACTGTGCATGCTTATACTCTTGTTTTAACCTTATTTTCGACTTCTAACCTTATTTTCGAATTCTAAACACACTACGATGATTGTGTATGTTAGGATTGTCATATAACTAAACCAAATGTCATTTCTAACCACACTCTTTACGTGTAATTCATACATTCAATTCAAACTTGTGAAACAAACTGTGCATGATTCTACTCTTCTTTTAAGCTTATTTTCGAATTCTAAACACACTACGATGATTGTGTATGTTAGTATTGTCATATAAGTAAACCAAATGTCATTTCTAACCACACTCATTGCGTGTAATTCATACATTCAATTCAAACTTGTGAAACGAACTGTGCATGCTTATACTCTTCTTTTAACCTTATTTTCGACTTCTAAGCTTATTTTCGAATTCTAAACACACTACGATGATTGTGTATGTTAGTATTGTCATATAAGTAAACCAAATGTAATTTCTAACCACACTCATTGCGTGTAATTCATACATTCAATTCAAACTTGTGAAACGAACTGTGCATGCTTATACTCTTCTTTTAACCTTATTTTCGATTTCTAAGCTTATTTTCGAATTCTAAATACACTACGATGATTGTGTATGTTAGGATTGTCATATAACTAAACCAAATAACATTTCAAACCACACTCATTGCGTGTAATTCATACATTCAATTCAAACTTGTGAAACGAACTGTGCATGATTCTACTCTTCTTTTAAACTTATTTTCGAATTCTAAACACATTACGATGATTGTCTATGTTAGGATTGTCATATAACTAAACCAAATGTCTTTTCTAACCACACTCATTACGTGTAATTCATACATTCAATTCAAACTTGTGAAACAAACTGTGCATGATTCTACTCTTCTTTTAAGCTTATTTTCGAATTCTAAACACACTACGATGATTGTGTATGTTAGGATTGTCATATAAGTAAAACCATTGTCATTTCTAACCACACTCATTGCGTGTAATTCATACATTCAATTCAAACTTGTGAAACGAACTGTGCATGATTCTACTCTTCTTTTAAGCTTATTTTCGAATTCTAAGCTTATTTTCGAATTCTAAACACACTACGACGATTGTGTACGTTAGGATTGTCATATAAGTAAACCAAATGTCATTTCTAACCACACTCATTGCGTGTAATTCATACATTCAATTCAAACTTGTGAAACGAACTGTGCATGCTTATACTCTTGTTTTAACCTTATTTTCGACTTCTAACCTTATTTTCGAATTCTAAAAACACTACGATGATTGTGTATGTTAGGATTGACATATAACTAAACCAAATGTCATTTCTAACCACACTTATTGCGTGTAATTCATACATTCAATTCAAACTTGTGAAACGAACTGTGCATGCTTATACTCTTCTTTTCACCTTATTTTCGACTTCTAAGCTTATTTTCGAATTCTAAATACACTACGATGATTGTGTATGTTAGGATTGTCATATAACTAAACCAAATGTCATTTCTAACTACACTCATTGCGTGTAATTCATACATTCAATTCAAACTTATGAAACGAACTGTGCATGCTTATACTCTTCTTTTAACCTTATTTTCGATTTCTAAGCTTATTTTCGAATTCTAAATACACTACGATGATTGTGTATGTTAGGATTGTCATATGACTAAACCAAATAACATTTCTAACCACACTCATTGCGTGTAATTCATACATTCAATTCAAACTTGTGAAATGAACTGTGCATGATTCTACTCTTCTTTTAAGCTTATTTTCGAATTCTAAACACACTACGATGATTGTGTATGTTAGTATTGCCATATAAGTAAACCAAATGTCATTTCTAACCACACTCATTGCGTGTAATTCATACATTCAATTCAAACTTGTGAAACGAACTGTGCATGCTTATACTCTTCTTTTAACCTTATTTTCGACTTCTAAGCTTATTTTCGAACTCTAAACACACTAGGATGATTGTGTATGTTAGGATTGTCATATAACTAAACCAAATGTCATTTCTAACCACACTCATTACGTGTAATTCATACTTTCAATTCAAACTGGTGAAACGAACTGTGCATGCTTATACTCTTGTTTTAACCTTATTTTCGACTTCTAACCTTATTTTCGAATTCTAAACACACTACGATGATTGTGTATGTTAGGATTGTCATATAACTAAACCAAATGTCATTTCTAACCACACTCTTTACGTGTAATTCATACATTCAATTCAAACTTGTGAAACAAACTGTGCATGATTCTACTCTTCTTTTAAGCTTATTTTCGAATTCTAAACACACTACGATGATTGTGTATGTTAGTATTGTCATATAAGTAAACCAAATGTCATTTCTAACCACACTCATTGCGTGTAATTCATACATTCAATTCAAACTTGTGAAACGAACTGTGCATGCTTATACTCTTCTTTTAACCTTATTTTCGACTTCTAAGCTTATTTTCGAATTCTAAACACACTACGATGATTGTGTATGTTAGTATTGTCATATAAGTAAACCAAATGTAATTTCTAACCACACTCATTGCGTGTAATTCATACATTCAATTCAAACTTGTGAAACGAACTGTGCATGCTTATACTCTTCTTTTAACCTTATTTTCGATTTCTAAGCTTATTTTCGAATTCTAAATACACTACGATGATTGTGTATGTTAGGATTGTCATATAACTAAACCAAATAACATTTCAAACCACACTCATTGCGTGTAATTCATACATTCAATTCAAACTTGTGAAACGAACTGTGCATGATTCTACTCTTCTTTTAAACTTATTTTCGAATTCTAAACACATTACGATGATTGTCTATGTTAGTATTGTCATATAACTAAACCAAATGTCATTTCTAACCACACTCATTACGTGTAATTCATACATTCAATTCAAACTTGTGAAACAAACTGTGCATGATTCTACTCTTCTTTTAAGCTTATTTTCGAATTCTAAACACACTACGATGATTGTGTATGTTAGTATTGTCATATAAGTAAACCAAATGTCATTTCTAACCACACTCATTGCGTGTAATTCATACATTCAATTCAAACTTGTGAAACGAACTGTGCATGATTCTACTCTTCTTTTAAACTTATTTTCGAATTCTAAACACATTACGATGATTGTCTATGTTAGTATTGTCATATAACTAAACCAAATGTCATTTCTAACCACACTCATTACGTGTAATTCATACATTCAATTCAAACTTGTGAAACAAACTGTGCATGATTCTACTCTTCTTTTAAGCTTATTTTCGAATTCTAAACACACTACGATGATTGTGTATGTTAGTATTGTCATATAAGTAAACCAAATGTCATTTCTAACCACACTCATTGCGTGTAATTCATACATTCAATTCAAACTTGTGAAACGAACTGTGCATGCTTATACTCTTGTTTTAACCTTATTTTCGACTTCTAACCTTATTTTCGAATTCTAAACACACTACGATGATTGTGTATGTTAGTATTGTCATATAAGTAAACCAAATAACATTTCTAACCACACTCATTGCGTGTAATTCATACATTCAATTCAAACTTGTGAAACGAACTGTGCATGCTTATACTCTTGTTTTAACCTTATTTTCGACTTCTAAGCTTATTTTCGAATTCTAAACACACTAGGATGATTGTGTATGTTAGGATTGTCATATAACTAAACCAAATGTCTTTTCTAACCACACTCATTACGTGTAATTCATACATTCAATTCAAACTTGTGAAACAAACTGTGCATGATTCTACTCTTCTTTTAAGCTTATTTTCGAATTCTAAACACACTACGATGATTGTGTATGTTAGGATTGTCATATAAGTAAAACCATTGTCATTTCTAACCACACTCATTGCGTGTAATTCATACATTCAATTCAAACTTGTGAAACGAACTGTGCATGCTTATACTCTTCTTTTAACCTTATTTTCGATTTCTAAGCTTATTTTCGAATTCTAAATACACTACGATGATTGTGTATGTTAGGATTGTCATATAACTAAACCAAATAACATTTCAAACCACACTCATTGCGTGTAATTCATACATTCAATTCAAACTTGTGAAACGAACTGTGCATGATTCTACTCTTCTTTTAAACTTATTTTCGAATTCTAAACACATTACGATGATTGTCTATGTTAGTATTGTCATATAACTAAACCAAATGTCATTTCTAACCACACTCATTACGTGTAATTCATACATTCAATTCAAACTTGTGAAACAAACTGTGCATGATTCTACTCTTCTTTTAAGCTTATTTTCGAATTCTAAACACACTACGATGATTGTGTATGTTAGTATTGTCATATAAGTAAACCAAATGTCATTTCTAACCACACTCATTGCGTGTAATTCATACATTCAATTCAAACTTGTGAAACGAACTGTGCATGCTTATACTCTTGTTTTAACCTTATTTTCGACTTCTAACCTTATTTTCGAATTCTAAACACACTACGATGATTGTGTATGTTAGTATTGTCATATAAGTAAACCAAATAACATTTCTAACCACACTCATTGCGTGTAATTCATACATTCAATTCAAACTTGTGAAACGAACTGTGCATGCTTATACTCTTGTTTTAACCTTATTTTCGACTTCTAAGCTTATTTTCGAATTCTAAACACACTAGGATGATTGTGTATGTTAGGATTGTCATATAACTAAACCAAATGTCTTTTCTAACCACACTCATTACGTGTAATTCATACATTCAATTCAAACTTGTGAAACAAACTGTGCATGATTCTACTCTTCTTTTAAGCTTATTTTCGAATTCTAAACACACTACGATGATTGTGTATGTTAGGATTGTCATATAAGTAAAACCATTGTCATTTCTAACCACACTCATTGCGTGTAATTCATACATTCAATTCAAACTTGTGAAACGAACTGTGCATGATTCTACTCTTCTTTTAAGCTTATTTTCGAATTCTAAGCTTATTTTCGAATTCTAAACACACTACGACGATTGTGTACGTTAGGATTGTCATATAAGTAAACCAAATGTCATTTCTAACCACACTCATTGCGTGTAATTCATACATTCAATTCAAACTTGTGAAACGAACTGTGCATGCTTATACTCTTGTTTTAACCTTATTTTCGACTTCTAACCTTATTTTCGAATTCTAAAAACACTACGATGATTGTGTATGTTAGGATTGACATATAACTAAACCAAATGTCATTTCTAACCACACTTATTGCGTGTAATTCATACATTCAATTCAAACTTGTGAAACGAACTGTGCATGCTTATACTCTTCTTTTCACCTTATTTTCGACTTCTAAGCTTATTTTCGAATTCTAAATACACTACGATGATTGTGTATGTTAGGATTGTCATATAACTAAACCAAATGTCATTTCTAACTACACTCATTGCGTGTAATTCATACATTCAATTCAAACTTGTGAAACGAACTGTGCATGCTTATACTCTTGTTTTAACCTTATTTTCGATTTCTAAGCTTATTTTCGAATTCTAAATACACTACGATGATTGTGTATGTTAGGATTGTCATATGACTAAACCAAATAACATTTCTAACCACACTCATTGCGTGTAATTCATACATTCAATTCAAACTTGTGAAATGAACTGTGCATGATTCTACTCTTCTTTTAAGCTTATTTTCGAATTCTAAACACACTACGATGATTGTGTATGTTAGTATTGCCATATAAGTAAACCAAATGTCATTTCTAACCACACTCATTGCGTGTAATTCATACATTCAATTCAAACTTGTGAAACGAACTGTGCATGCTTATACTCTTCTTTTAACCTTATTTTCGACTTCTAAGCTTATTTTCGAATTCTAAACACACTACGATGATTGTGTATGTTAGGATTGTCATATAACTAAACCAAATGTCATTTCTAACTACACTCATTGCGTGTAATTCATACATTCAATTCAAACTTATGAAACGAACTGTGCATGCTTATACTCTTCTTTTAACCTTATTTTCGACTTCTAAGCTTATTTTCGAATTCTAAACACACTAGGATGATTGTGTATGTTAGGATTGTCATATAACTAAACCAAATGTCATTTCTAACCACACTCATTACGTGTAATTCATACTTTCAATTCAAACTGGTGAAACGAACTGTGCATGCTTATACTCTTGTTTTAACCTTATTTTCGACTTCTAACCTTATTTTCGAATACTAAACACACTACGATGATTGTGTATGTTAGGATTGTCATATAACTAAACCAAATAACATTTCAAACCACACTCATTGCGTGTAATTCATACATTCAATTCAAACTTGTGAAACGAACTGTGCATGATTCTACTCTTCTTTTAAACTTATTTTCGAATTCTAAACACATTACGATGATTGTCTATGTTAGTATTGTCATATAACTAAACCAAATGTCATTTCTAACCACACTCATTACGTGTAATTCATACATTCAATTCAAACTTGTGAAACAAACTGTGCATGATTCTACTCTTCTTTTAAGCTTATTTTCGAATTCTAAACACACTACGATGATTGTGTATGTTAGTATTGTCATATAAGTAAACCAAATGTCATTTCTAACCACACTCATTGCGTGTAATTCATACATTCAATTCAAACTTGTGAAACGAACTGTGCATGATTCTACTCTTCTTTTAAACTTATTTTCGAATTCTAAACACATTACGATGATTGTCTATGTTAGTATTGTCATATAACTAAACCAAATGTCATTTCTAACCACACTCATTACGTGTAATTCATACATTCAATTCAAACTTGTGAAACAAACTGTGCATGATTCTACTCTTCTTTTAAGCTTATTTTCGAATTCTAAACACACTACGATGATTGTGTATGTTAGTATTGTCATATAAGTAAACCAAATGTCATTTCTAACCACACTCATTGCGTGTAATTCATACATTCAATTCAAACTTGTGAAACGAACTGTGCATGCTTATACTCTTGTTTTAACCTTATTTTCGACTTCTAACCTTATTTTCGAATTCTAAACACACTACGATGATTGTGTATGTTAGTATTGTCATATAAGTAAACCAAATAACATTTCTAACCACACTCATTGCGTGTAATTCATACATTCAATTCAAACTTGTGAAACGAACTGTGCATGCTTATACTCTTGTTTTAACCTTATTTTCGACTTCTAAGCTTATTTTCGAATTCTAAACACACTAGGATGATTGTGTATGTTAGGATTGTCATATAACTAAACCAAATGTCTTTTCTAACCACACTCATTACGTGTAATTCATACATTCAATTCAAACTTGTGAAACAAACTGTGCATGATTCTACTCTTCTTTTAAGCTTATTTTCGAATTCTAAACACACTACGATGATTGTGTATGTTAGGATTGTCATATAAGTAAAACCATTGTCATTTCTAACCACACTCATTGCGTGTAATTCATACATTCAATTCAAACTTGTGAAACGAACTGTGCATGCTTATACTCTTCTTTTAACCTTATTTTCGATTTCTAAGCTTATTTTCGAATTCTAAATACACTACGATGATTGTGTATGTTAGGATTGTCATATAACTAAACCAAATAACATTTCAAACCACACTCATTGCGTGTAATTCATACATTCAATTCAAACTTGTGAAACGAACTGTGCATGATTCTACTCTTCTTTTAAACTTATTTTCGAATTCTAAACACATTACGATGATTGTCTATGTTAGTATTGTCATATAACTAAACCAAATGTCATTTCTAACCACACTCATTACGTGTAATTCATACATTCAATTCAAACTTGTGAAACAAACTGTGCATGATTCTACTCTTCTTTTAAGCTTATTTTCGAATTCTAAACACACTACGATGATTGTGTATGTTAGTATTGTCATATAAGTAAACCAAATGTCATTTCTAACCACACTCATTGCGTGTAATTCATACATTCAATTCAAACTTGTGAAACGAACTGTGCATGCTTATACTCTTGTTTTAACCTTATTTTCGACTTCTAACCTTATTTTCGAATTCTAAACACACTACGATGATTGTGTATGTTAGTATTGTCATATAAGTAAACCAAATAACATTTCTAACCACACTCATTGCGTGTAATTCATACATTCAATTCAAACTTGTGAAACGAACTGTGCATGCTTATACTCTTGTTTTAACCTTATTTTCGACTTCTAAGCTTATTTTCGAATTCTAAACACACTAGGATGATTGTGTATGTTAGGATTGTCATATAACTAAACCAAATGTCTTTTCTAACCACACTCATTACGTGTAATTCATACATTCAATTCAAACTTGTGAAACAAACTGTGCATGATTCTACTCTTCTTTTAAGCTTATTTTCGAATTCTAAACACACTACGATGATTGTGTATGTTAGGATTGTCATATAAGTAAAACCATTGTCATTTCTAACCACACTCATTGCGTGTAATTCATACATTCAATTCAAACTTGTGAAACGAACTGTGCATGATTCTACTCTTCTTTTAAGCTTATTTTCGAATTCTAAGCTTATTTTCGAATTCTAAACACACTACGACGATTGTGTACGTTAGGATTGTCATATAAGTAAACCAAATGTCATTTCTAACCACACTCATTGCGTGTAATTCATACATTCAATTCAAACTTGTGAAACGAACTGTGCATGCTTATACTCTTGTTTTAACCTTATTTTCGACTTCTAACCTTATTTTCGAATTCTAAAAACACTACGATGATTGTGTATGTTAGGATTGACATATAACTAAACCAAATGTCATTTCTAACCACACTTATTGCGTGTAATTCATACATTCAATTCAAACTTGTGAAACGAACTGTGCATGCTTATACTCTTCTTTTCACCTTATTTTCGACTTCTAAGCTTATTTTCGAATTCTAAATACACTACGATGATTGTGTATGTTAGGATTGTCATATAACTAAACCAAATGTCATTTCTAACTACACTCATTGCGTGTAATTCATACATTCAATTCAAACTTGTGAAACGAACTGTGCATGCTTATACTCTTGTTTTAACCTTATTTTCGATTTCTAAGCTTATTTTCGAATTCTAAATACACTACGATGATTGTGTATGTTAGGATTGTCATATGACTAAACCAAATAACATTTCTAACCACACTCATTGCGTGTAATTCATACATTCAATTCAAACTTGTGAAATGAACTGTGCATGATTCTACTCTTCTTTTAAGCTTATTTTCAAATTCTAAACACACTACGATGATTGTGTATGTTAGTATTGCCATATAAGTAAACCAAATGTCATTTCTAACCACACTCATTGCGTGTAATTCATACATTCAATTCAAACTTGTGAAACGAACTGTGCATGCTTATACTCTTCTTTTAACCTTATTTTCGACTTCTAAGCTTATTTTCGAATTCTAAACACACTACGATGATTGTGTATGTTAGGATTGTCATATAACTAAACCAAATGTCATTTCTAACTACACTCATTGCGTGTAATTCATACATTCAATTCAAACTTATGAAACGAACTGTGCATGCTTATACTCTTCTTTTAACCTTATTTTCGACTTCTAAGCTTATTTTCGAATTCTAAACACACTAGGATGATTGTGTATGTTAGGATTGTCATATAACTAAACCAAATGTCATTTCTAACCACACTCATTACGTGTAATTCATACTTTCAATTCAAACTGGTGAAACGAACTGTGCATGCTTATACTCTTGTTTTAACCTTATTTTCGACTTCTAACCTTATTTTCGAATTCTAAACACACTACGATGATTGTGTATGTTAGGATTGTCATATAACTAAACCAAATGTCATTTCTAACCACACTCTTTACGTGTAATTCATACATTCAATTCAAACTTGTGAAACAAACTGTGCATGATTCTACTCTTCTTTTAAGCTTATTTTCGAATTCTAAACACACTACGATGATTGTGTATGTTAGTATTGTCATATAAGTAAACCAAATGTAATTTCTAACCACACTCATTGCGTGTAATTCATACATTCAATTCAAACTTGTGAAACGAACTGTGCATGCTTATACTCTTCTTTTAACCTTATTTTCGATTTCTAAGCTTATTTTCGAATTCTAAATACACTACGATGATTGTGTATGTTAGGATTGTCATATAACTAAACCAAATAACATTTCAAACCACACTCATTGCGTGTAATTCATACATTCAATTCAAACTTGTGAAACGAACTGTGCATGATTCTACTCTTCTTTTAAACTTATTTTCGAATTCTAAACACATTACGATGATTGTCTATGTTAGTATTGTCATATAACTAAACCAAATGTCATTTCTAACCACACTCATTACGTGTAATTCATACATTCAATTCAAACTTGTGAAACAAACTGTGCATGATTCTACTCTTCTTTTAAGCTTATTTTCGAATTCTAAACACACTACGATGATTGTGTATGTTAGTATTGTCATATAAGTAAACCAAATGTCATTTCTAACCACACTCATTGCGTGTAATTCATACATTCAATTCAAACTTGTGAAACGAACTGTGCATGCTTATACTCTTCTTTTAACCTTATTTTCGACTTCTAAGCTTATTTTCGAATTCTAAACACACTACGATGATTGTGTATGTTAGTATTGTCATATAAGTAAACCAAATGTAATTTCTAACCACACTCATTGCGTGTAATTCATACATTCAATTCAAACTTGTGAAACGAACTGTGCATGCTTATACTCTTCTTTTAACCTTATTTTCGACTTCTAAGCTTATTTTCGAATTCTAAACACACTAGGATGATTGTGTATGTTAGGATTGTCATATAACTAAACCAAATGTCTTTTCTAACCACACTCATTACGTGTAATTCATACATTCAATTCAAACTTGTGAAACAAACTGTGCATGATTCTACTCTTCTTTTAAGCTTATTTTCGAATTCTAAACACACTACGATGATTGTGTATGTTAGGATTGTCATATAAGTAAAACCATTGTCATTTCTAACCACACTCATTGCGTGTAATTCATACATTCAATTCAAACTTGTGAAACGAACTGTGCATGATTCTACTCTTCTTTTAAGCTTATTTTCGAATTCTAAGCTTATTTTCGAATTCTAAACACACTACGACGATTGTGTACGTTAGGATTGTCATATAAGTAAACCAAATGTCATTTCTAACCACACTCATTGCGTGTAATTCATACATTCAATTCAAACTTGTGAAACGAACTGTGCATGCTTATACTCTTGTTTTAACCTTATTTTCGACTTCTAACCTTATTTTCGAATTCTAAAAACACTACGATGATTGTGTATGTTAGGATTGACATATAACTAAACCAAATGTCATTTCTAACCACACTTATTGCGTGTAATTCATACATTCAATTCAAACTTGTGAAACGAACTGTGCATGCTTATACTCTTCTTTTCACCTTATTTTCGACTTCTAAGCTTATTTTCGAATTCTAAATACACTACGATGATTGTGTATGTTAGGATTGTCATATAACTAAACCAAATGTCATTTCTAACTACACTCATTGCGTGTAATTCATACATTCAATTCAAACTTATGAAACGAACTGTGCATGCTTATACTCTTCTTTTAACCTTATTTTCGATTTCTAAGCTTATTTTCGAATTCTAAATACACTACGATGATTGTGTATGTTAGGATTGTCATATGACTAAACCAAATAACATTTCTAACCACACTCATTGCGTGTAATTCATACATTCAATTCAAACTTGTGAAATGAACTGTGCATGATTCTACTCTTCTTTTAAGCTTATTTTCGAATTCTAAACACACTACGATGATTGTGTATGTTAGTATTGCCATATAAGTAAACCAAATGTCATTTCTAACCACACTCATTGCGTGTAATTCATACATTCAATTCAAACTTGTGAAACGAACTGTGCATGCTTATACTCTTCTTTTAACCTTATTTTCGACTTCTAAGCTTATTTTCGAACTCTAAACACACTAGGATGATTGTGTATGTTAGGATTGTCATATAACTAAACCAAATGTCATTTCTAACCACACTCATTACGTGTAATTCATACTTTCAATTCAAACTGGTGAAACGAACTGTGCATGCTTATACTCTTGTTTTAACCTTATTTTCGACTTCTAACCTTATTTTCGAATTCTAAACACACTACGATGATTGTGTATGTTAGGATTGTCATATAACTAAACCAAATGTCATTTCTAACCACACTCTTTACGTGTAATTCATACATTCAATTCAAACTTGTGAAACAAACTGTGCATGATTCTACTCTTCTTTTAAGCTTATTTTCGAATTCTAAACACACTACGATGATTGTGTATGTTAGTATTGTCATATAAGTAAACCAAATGTCATTTCTAACCACACTCATTGCGTGTAATTCATACATTCAATTCAAACTTGTGAAACGAACTGTGCATGCTTATACTCTTCTTTTAACCTTATTTTCGACTTCTAAGCTTATTTTCGAATTCTAAACACACTACGATGATTGTGTATGTTAGTATTGTCATATAAGTAAACCAAATGTAATTTCTAACCACACTCATTGCGTGTAATTCATACATTCAATTCAAACTTGTGAAACGAACTGTGCATGCTTATACTCTTCTTTTAACCTTATTTTCGATTTCTAAGCTTATTTTCGAATTCTAAATACACTACGATGATTGTGTATGTTAGGATTGTCATATAACTAAACCAAATAACATTTCAAACCACACTCATTGCGTGTAATTCATACATTCAATTCAAACTTGTGAAACGAACTGTGCATGATTCTACTCTTCTTTTAAACTTATTTTCGAATTCTAAACACATTACGATGATTGTCTATGTTAGTATTGTCATATAACTAAACCAAATGTCATTTCTAACCACACTCATTACGTGTAATTCATACATTCAATTCAAACTTGTGAAACAAACTGTGCATGATTCTACTCTTCTTTTAAGCTTATTTTCGAATTCTAAACACACTACGATGATTGTGTATGTTAGTATTGTCATATAAGTAAACCAAATGTCATTTCTAACCACACTCATTGCGTGTAATTCATACATTCAATTCAAACTTGTGAAACGAACTGTGCATGATTCTACTCTTCTTTTAAACTTATTTTCGAATTCTAAACACATTACGATGATTGTCTATGTTAGTATTGTCATATAACTAAACCAAATGTCATTTCTAACCACACTCATTACGTGTAATTCATACATTCAATTCAAACTTGTGAAACAAACTGTGCATGATTCTACTCTTCTTTTAAGCTTATTTTCGAATTCTAAACACACTACGATGATTGTGTATGTTAGTATTGTCATATAAGTAAACCAAATGTCATTTCTAACCACACTCATTGCGTGTAATTCATACATTCAATTCAAACTTGTGAAACGAACTGTGCATGCTTATACTCTTGTTTTAACCTTATTTTCGACTTCTAACCTTATTTTCGAATTCTAAACACACTACGATGATTGTGTATGTTAGTATTGTCATATAAGTAAACCAAATAACATTTCTAACCACACTCATTGCGTGTAATTCATACATTCAATTCAAACTTGTGAAACGAACTGTGCATGCTTATACTCTTGTTTTAACCTTATTTTCGACTTCTAATCTTATTTTCGAATTCTAAACACACTAGGATGATTGTGTATGTTAGGATTGTCATATAACTAAACCAAATGTCTTTTCTAACCACACTCATTACGTGTAATTCATACATTCAATTCAAACTTGTGAAACAAACTGTGCATGATTCTACTCTTCTTTTAAGCTTATTTTCGAATTCTAAACACACTACGATGATTGTGTATGTTAGGATTGTCATATAAGTAAAACCATTGTCATTTCTAACCACACTCATTGCGTGTAATTCATACATTCAATTCAAACTTGTGAAACGAACTGTGCATGCTTATACTCTTCTTTTAACCTTATTTTCGATTTCTAAGCTTATTTTCGAATTCTAAATACACTACGATGATTGTGTATGTTAGGATTGTCATATAACTAAACCAAATAACATTTCAAACCACACTCATTGCGTGTAATTCATACATTCAATTCAAACTTGTGAAACGAACTGTGCATGATTCTACTCTTCTTTTAAACTTATTTTCGAATTCTAAACACATTACGATGATTGTCTATGTTAGTATTGTCATATAACTAAACCAAATGTCATTTCTAACCACACTCATTACGTGTAATTCATACATTCAATTCAAACTTGTGAAACAAACTGTGCATGATTCTACTCTTCTTTTAAGCTTATTTTCGAATTCTAAACACACTACGATGATTGTGTATGTTAGTATTGTCATATAAGTAAACCAAATGTCATTTCTAACCACACTCATTGCGTGTAATTCATACATTCAATTCAAACTTGTGAAACGAACTGTGCATGCTTATACTCTTGTTTTAACCTTATTTTCGACTTCTAACCTTATTTTCGAATTCTAAACACACTACGATGATTGTGTATGTTAGTATTGTCATATAAGTAAACCAAATAACATTTCTAACCACACTCATTGCGTGTAATTCATACATTCAATTCAAACTTGTGAAACGAACTGTGCATGCTTATACTCTTGTTTTAACCTTATTTTCGACTTCTAAGCTTATTTTCGAATTCTAAACACACTAGGATGATTGTGTATGTTAGGATTGTCATATAACTAAACCAAATGTCTTTTCTAACCACACTCATTACGTGTAATTCATACATTCAATTCAAACTTGTGAAACAAACTGTGCATGATTCTACTCTTCTTTTAAGCTTATTTTCGAATTCTAAACACACTACGATGATTGTGTATGTTAGGATTGTCATATAAGTAAAACCATTGTCATTTCTAACCACACTCATTGCGTGTAATTCATACATTCAATTCAAACTTGTGAAACGAACTGTGCATGATTCTACTCTTCTTTTAAGCTTATTTTCGAATTCTAAGCTTATTTTCGAATTCTAAACACACTACGACGATTGTGTACGTTAGGATTGTCATATAAGTAAACCAAATGTCATTTCTAACCACACTCATTGCGTGTAATTCATACATTCAATTCAAACTTGTGAAACGAACTGTGCATGCTTATACTCTTGTTTTAACCTTATTTTCGACTTCTAACCTTATTTTCGAATTCTAAAAACACTACGATGATTGTGTATGTTAGGATTGACATATAACTAAACCAAATGTCATTTCTAACCACACTTATTGCGTGTAATTCATACATTCAATTCAAACTTGTGAAACGAACTGTGCATGCTTATACTCTTCTTTTCACCTTATTTTCGACTTCTAAGCTTATTTTCGAATTCTAAATACACTACGATGATTGTGTATGTTAGGATTGTCATATAACTAAACCAAATGTCATTTCTAACTACACTCATTGCGTGTAATTCATACATTCAATTCAAACTTATGAAACGAACTGTGCATGCTTATACTCTTCTTTTAACCTTATTTTCGATTTCTAAGCTTATTTTCGAATTCTAAATACACTACGATGATTGTGTATGTTAGGATTGTCATATGACTAAACCAAATAACATTTCTAACCACACTCATTGCGTGTAATTCATACATTCAATTCAAACTTGTGAAATGAACTGTGCATGATTCTACTCTTCTTTTAAGCTTATTTTCGAATTCTAAACACACTACGATGATTGTGTATGTTAGTATTGCCATATAAGTAAACCAAATGTCATTTCTAACCACACTCATTGCGTGTAATTCATACATTCAATTCAAACTTGTGAAACGAACTGTGCATGCTTATACTCTTCTTTTAACCTTATTTTCGACTTCTAAGCTTATTTTCGAATTCTAAACACACTACGATGATTGTGTATGTTAGGATTGTCATATAACTAAACCAAATGTCATTTCTAACTACACTCATTGCGTGTAATTCATACATTCAATTCAAACTTATGAAACGAACTGTGCATGCTTATACTCTTCTTTTAACCTTATTTTCGACTTCTAAGCTTATTTTCGAATTCTAAACACACTAGGATGATTGTGTATGTTAGGATTGTCATATAACTAAACCAAATGTCATTTCTAACCACACTCATTACGTGTAATTCATACTTTCAATTCAAACTGGTGAAACGAACTGTGCATGCTTATACTCTTGTTTTAACCTTATTTTCGACTTCTAACCTTATTTTCGAATTCTAAACACACTACGATGATTGTGTATGTTAGGATTGTCATATAACTAAACCAAATGTCATTTCTAACCACACTCTTTACGTGTAATTCATACATTCAATTCAAACTTGTGAAACAAACTGTGCATGATTCTACTCTTCTTTTAAGCTTATTTTCGAATTCTAAACACACTACGATGATTGTGTATGTTAGTATTGTCATATAAGTAAACCAAATGTAATTTCTAACCACACTCATTGCGTGTAATTCATACATTCAATTCAAACTTGTGAAACGAACTGTGCATGCTTATACTCTTCTTTTAACCTTATTTTCGATTTCTAAGCTTATTTTCGAATTCTAAATACACTACGATGATTGTGTATGTTAGGATTGTCATATAACTAAACCAAATAACATTTCAAACCACACTCATTGCGTGTAATTCATACATTCAATTCAAACTTGTGAAACGAACTGTGCATGATTCTACTCTTCTTTTAAACTTATTTTCGAATTCTAAACACATTACGATGATTGTCTATGTTAGTATTGTCATATAACTAAACCAAATGTCATTTCTAACCACACTCATTACGTGTAATTCATACATTCAATTCAAACTTGTGAAACAAACTGTGCATGATTCTACTCTTCTTTTAAGCTTATTTTCGAATTCTAAACACACTACGATGATTGTGTATGTTAGTATTGTCATATAAGTAAACCAAATGTCATTTCTAACCACACTCATTGCGTGTAATTCATACATTCAATTCAAACTTGTGAAACGAACTGTGCATGCTTATACTCTTGTTTTAACCTTATTTTCGACTTCTAACCTTATTTTCGAATTCTAAACACACTACGATGATTGTGTATGTTAGTATTGTCATATAAGTAAACCAAATAACATTTCTAACCACACTCATTGCGTGTAATTCATACATTCAATTCAAACTTGTGAAACGAACTGTGCATGCTTATACTCTTGTTTTAACCTTATTTTCGACTTCTAAGCTTATTTTCGAATTCTAAACACACTAGGATGATTGTGTATGTTAGGATTGTCATATAACTAAACCAAATGTCTTTTCTAACCACACTCATTACGTGTAATTCATACATTCAATTCAAACTTGTGAAACAAACTGTGCATGATTCTACTCTTCTTTTAAGCTTATTTTCGAATTCTAAACACACTACGATGATTGTGTATGTTAGGATTGTCATATAAGTAAAACCATTGTCATTTCTAACCACACTCATTGCGTGTAATTCATACATTCAATTCAAACTTGTGAAACGAACTGTGCATGATTCTACTCTTCTTTTAAGCTTATTTTCGAATTCTAAGCTTATTTTCGAATTCTAAACACACTACGACGATTGTGTACGTTAGGATTGTCATATAAGTAAACCAAATGTCATTTCTAACCACACTCATTGCGTGTAATTCATACATTCAATTCAAACTTGTGAAACGAACTGTGCATGCTTATACTCTGGTTTTAACCTTATTTTCGACTTCTAACCTTATTTTCGAATTCTAAAAACACTACGATGATTGTGTATGTTAGGATTGACATATAACTAAACCAAATGTCATTTCTAACCACACTTATTGCGTGTAATTCATACATTCAATTCAAACTTGTGAAACGAACTGTGCATGCTTATACTCTTCTTTTCACCTTATTTTCGACTTCTAAGCTTATTTTCGAATTCTAAATACACTACGATGATTGTGTATGTTAGGATTGTCATATAACTAAACCAAATGTCATTTCTAACTACACTCATTGCGTGTAATTCATACATTCAATTCAAACTTATGAAACGAACTGTGCATGCTTATACTCTTCTTTTAACCTTATTTTCGATTTCTAAGCTTATTTTCGAATTCTAAATACACTACGATGATTGTGTATGTTAAGATTGTCATATGACTAAACCAAATAACATTTCTAACCACACTCATTGCGTGTAATTCATACATTCAATTCAAACTTGTGAAATGAACTGTGCATGATTCTACTCTTCTTTTAAGCTTATTTTCGAATTCTAAACACACTACGATGATTGTGTATGTTAGTATTGCCATATAAGTAAACCAAATGTCATTTCTAACCACACTCATTGCGTGTAATTCATACATTCAATTCAAACTTGTGAAACGAACTGTGCATGCTTATACTCTTCTTTTAACCTTATTTTCGACTTCTAAGCTTATTTTCGAATTCTAAACACACTACGATGATTGTGTATGTTAGGATTGTCATATAACTAAACCAAATGTCATTTCTAACTACACTCATTGCGTGTAATTCATACATTCAATTCAAACTTATGAAACGAACTGTGCATGCTTATACTCTTCTTTTAACCTTATTTTCGACTTCTAAGCTTATTTTCGAATTCTAAACACACTAGGATGATTGTGTATGTTAGGATTGTCATATAACTAAACCAAATGTCATTTCTAACCACACTCATTACGTGTAATTCATACTTTCAATTCAAACTGGTGAAACGAACTGTGCATGCTTATACTCTTGTTTTAACCTTATTTTCGACTTCTAACCTTATTTTCGAATTCTAAACACACTACGATGATTGTGTATGTTAGGATTGTCATATAACTAAAACAAATGTCATTTCTAACCACACTCTTTACGTGTAATTCATACATTCAATTCAAACTTGTGAAACAAACTGTGCATGATTCTACTCTTCTTTTAAGCTTATTTTCGAATTCTAAACACACTACGATGATTGTGTATGTTAGTATTGTCATATAAGTAAACCAAATGTCATTTCTAACCACACTCATTGCGTGTAATTCATACATTCAATTCAAACTTGTGAAACGAACTGTGCATGCTTATACTCTTCTTTTAACCTTATTTTCGACTTCTAAGCTTATTTTCGAATTCTAAACACACTACGATGATTGTGTATGTTAGTATTGTCATATAAGTAAACCAAATGTAATTTCTAACCACACTCATTGCGTGTAATTCATACATTCAATTCGAACTTGTGAAACGAACTGTGCATGCTTATACTCTTCTTTTAACATTATTTTCGATTTCTAAGCTTATTTTCGAATTCTAAATACACTACGATGATTGTGTATGTTAGGATTGTCATATAACTAAACCAAATAACATTTCAAACCACACTCATTGCGTGTAATTCATACATTCAATTCAAACTTGTGAAACGAACTGTGCATGATTCTACTCTTCTTTTAAACTTATTTTCGAATTCTAAACACATTACGATGATTGTCTATGTTAGTATTGTCATATAACTAAACCAAATGTCATTTCTAACCACACTCATTACGTGTAATTCATACATTCAATTCAAACTTGTGAAACAAACTGTGCATGATTCTACTCTTCTTTTAAGCTTATTTTCGAATTCTAAACACACTACGATGATTGTGTATGTTAGTATTGTCATATAAGTAAACCAAATGTCATTTCTAACCACACTCATTGCGTGTAATTCATACATTCAATTCAAACTTGTGAAACGAACTGTGCATGCTTATACTCTTGTTTTAACCTTATTTTCGACTTCTAACCTTATTTTCGAATTCTAAACACACTACGATGATTGTGTATGTTAGTATTGTCATATAAGTAAACCAAATAACATTTCTAACCACACTCATTGCGTGTAATTCATACATTCAATTCAAACTTGTGAAACGAACTGTGCATGCTTATACTCTTGTTTTAACCTTATTTTCGACTTCTAAGCTTATTTTCGAATTCTAAACACACTAGGATGATTGTGTATGTTAGGATTGTCATATAACTAAACCAAATGTCTTTTCTAACCACACTCATTACGTGTAATTCATACATTCAATTCAAACTTGTGAAACAAACTGTGCATGATTCTACTCTTCTTTTAAGCTTATTTTCGAATTCTAAACACACTACGATGATTGTGTATGTTAGGATTGTCATATAAGTAAAACCATTGTCATTTCTAACCACACTCATTGCGTGTAATTCATACATTCAATTCAAACTTGTGAAACGAACTGTGCATGATTCTACTCTTCTTTTAAGCTTATTTTCGAATTCTAAGCTTATTTTCGAATTCTAAACACACTACGACGATTGTGTACGTTAGGATTGTCATATAAGTAAACCAAATGTCATTTCTAACCACACTCATTGCGTGTAATTCATACATTCAATTCAAACTTGTGAAACGAACTGTGCATGCTTATACTCTTGTTTTAACCTTATTTTCGACTTCTAACCTTATTTTCGAATTCTAAAAACACTACGATGATTGTGTATGTTAGGATTGACATATAACTAAACCAAATGTCATTTCTAACCACACTTATTGCGTGTAATTCATACATTCAATTCAAACTTGTGAAACGAACTGTGCATGCTTATACTCTTCTTTTCACCTTATTTTCGACTTCTAAGCTTATTTTCGAATTCTAAATACACTACGATGATTGTGTATGTTAGGATTGTCATATAACTAAACCAAATGTCATTTCTAACTACACTCATTGCGTGTAATTCATACATTCAATTCAAACTTATGAAACGAACTGTGCATGCTTATACTCTTCTTTTAACCTTATTTTCGATTTCTAAGCTTATTTTCGAATTCTAAATACACTACGATGATTGTGTATGTTAGGATTGTCATATGACTAAACCAAATAACATTTCTAACCACACTCATTGCGTGTAATTCATACATTCAATTCAAACTTGTGAAATGAACTGTGCATGATTCTACTCTTCTTTTAAGCTTATTTTCGAATTCTAAACACACTACGATGATTGTGTATGTTAGTATTGCCATATAAGTAAACCAAATGTCATTTCTAACCACACTCATTGCGTGTAATTCATACATTCAATTCAAACTTGTGAAACGAACTGTGCATGCTTATACTCTTCTTTTAACCTTATTTTCGACTTCTAAGCTTATTTTCGAATTCTAAACACACTACGATGATTGTGTATGTTAGGATTGTCATATAACTAAACCAAATGTCATTTCTAACTACACTCATTGCGTGTAATTCATACATTCAATTCAAACTTATGAAACGAACTGTGCATGCTTATACTCTTCTTTTAACCTTATTTTCGACTTCTAAGCTTATTTTCGAATTCTAAACACACTAGGATGATTGTGTATGTTAGGATTGTCATATAACTAAACCAAATGTCATTTCTAACCACACTCATTACGTGTAATTCATACTTTCAATTCAAACTGGTGAAACGAACTGTGCATGCTTATACTCTTGTTTTAAGCTTATTTTCGAATTCTAAACACACTACGATGATTGTGTATGTTAGTATTGTCATATAAGTAAACCAAATGTCATTTCTAACCACACTCATTGCGTGTAATTCATACATTCAATTCAAACTTGTGAAACGAACTGTGCATGCTTATACTCTTCTTTTAACCTTATTTTCGACTTCTAAGCTTATTTTCGAATTCTAAACACACTACGATGATTGTGTATGTTAGTATTGTCATATAAGTAAACCAAATGTAATTTCTAACCACACTCATTGCGTGTAATTCATACATTCAATTCGAACTTGTGAAACGAACTGTGCATGCTTATACTCTTCTTTTAACATTATTTTCGATTTCTAAGCTTATTTTCGAATTCTAAATACACTACGATGATTGTGTATGTTAGGATTGTCATATAACTAAACCAAATAACATTTCAAACCACACTCATTGCGTGTAATTCATACATTCAATTCAAACTTGTGAAACGAACTGTGCATGATTCTACTCTTCTTTTAAACTTATTTTCGAATTCTAAACACATTTCGATGATTGTCTATGTTAGTATTGTCATATAACTAAACCAAATGTCATTTCTAACCACACTCATTACGTGTAATTCATACATTCAATTCAAACTTGTGAAACAAACTGTGCATGATTCTACTCTTCTTTTAAGCTTATTTTCGAATTCTAAACACACTACGATGATTGTGTATGTTAGTATTGTCATATAAGTAAACCAAATGTCATTTCTAACCACACTCATTGCGTGTAATTCATACATTCAATTCAAACTTGTGAAACGAACTGTGCATGCTTATACTCTTGTTTTAACCTTATTTTCGACTTCTAACCTTATTTTCGAATTCTAAACACACTACGATGATTGTGTATGTTAGTATTGTCATATAAGTAAACCAAATAACATTTCTAACCACACTCATTGCGTGTAATTCATACATTCAATTCAAACTTGTGAAACGAACTGTGCATGCTTATACTCTTGTTTTAACCTTATTTTCGACTTCTAAGCTTATTTTCGAATTCTAAACACACTAGGATGATTGTGTATGTTAGGATTGTCATATAACTAAACCAAATGTCTTTTCTAACCACACTCATTACGTGTAATTCATACATTCAATTCAAACTTGTGAAACAAACTGTGCATGATTCTACTCTTCTTTTAAGCTTATTTTCGAATTCTAAACACACTACGATGATTGTGTATGTTAGGATTGTCATATAAGTAAAACCATTGTCATTTCTAACCACACTCATTGCGTGTAATTCATACATTCAATTCAAACTTGTGAAACGAACTGTGCATGATTCTACTCTTCTTTTAAGCTTATTTTCGAATTCTAAGCTTATTTTCGAATTCTAAACACACTACGACGATTGTGTACGTTAGGATTGTCATATAAGTAAACCAAATGTCATTTCTAACCACACTCATTGCGTGTAATTCATACATTCAATTCAAACTTGTGAAACGAACTGTGCATGCTTATACTCTTGTTTTAACCTTATTTTCGACTTCTAACCTTATTTTCGAATTCTAAAAACACTACGATGATTGTGTATGTTAGGATTGACATATAACTAAACCAAATGTCATTTCTAACCACACTTATTGCGTGTAATTCATACATTCAATTCAAACTTGTGAAACGAACTGTGCATGCTTATACTCTTCTTTTCACCTTATTTTCGACTTCTAAGCTTATTTTCGAATTCTAAATACACTACGATGATTGTGTATGTTAGGATTGTCATATAACTAAACCAAATGTCATTTCTAACTACACTCATTGCGTGTAATTCATACATTCAATTCAAACTTATGAAACGAACTGTGCATGCTTATACTCTTCTTTTAACCTTATTTTCGATTTCTAAGCTTATTTTCGAATTCTAAATACACTACGATGATTGTGTATGTTAGGATTGTCATATGACTAAACCAAATAACATTTCTAACCACACTCATTGCGTGTAATTCATACATTCAATTCAAACTTGTGAAATGAACTGTGCATGATTCTACTCTTCTTTTAAGCTTATTTTCGAATTCTAAACACACTACGATGATTGTGTATGTTAGTATTGCCATATAAGTAAACCAAATGTCATTTCTAACCACACTCATTGCGTGTAATTCATACATTCAATTCAAACTTGTGAAACGAACTGTGCATGCTTATACTCTTCTTTTAACCTTATTTTCGACTTCTAAGCTTATTTTCGAATTCTAAACACACTACGATGATTGTGTATGTTAGGATTGTCATATAACTAAACCAAATGTCATTTCTAACTACACTCATTGCGTGTAATTCATACATTCAATTCAAACTTATGAAACGAACTGTGCATGCTTATACTCTTCTTTTAACCTTATTTTCGACTTCTAAGCTTATTTTCGAATTCTAAACACACTAGGATGATTGTGTATGTTAGGATTGTCATATAACTAAACCAAATGTCATTTCTAACCACACTCATTACGTGTAATTCATACTTTCAATTCAAACTGGTGAAACGAACTGTGCATGCTTATACTCTTGTTTTAACCTTATTTTCGACTTCTAACCTTATTTTCGAATTCTAAACACACTACGATGATTGTGTATGTTAGGATTGTCATATAACTAAACCAAATGTCATTTCTAACCACACTCTTTACGTGTAATTCATACATTCAATTCAAACTTGTGAAACAAACTGTGCATGATTCTACTCTTCTTTTAAGCTTATTTTCGAATTCTAAACACACTAGGATGATTGTGTATGTTAGGATTGTCATATAACTAAACCAAATGTCTTTTCTAACCACACTCATTACGTGTAATTCATACATTCAATTCAAACTTGTGAAACAAACTGTGCATGATTCTACTCTTCTTTTAAGCTTATTTTCGAATTCTAAACACACTACGATGATTGTGTATGTTAGGATTGTCATATAAGTAAAACCATTGTCATTTCTAACCACACTCATTGCGTGTAATTCATACATTCAATTCAAACTTGTGAAACGAACTGTGCATGATTCTACTCTTCTTTTAAGCTTATTTTCGAATTCTAAGCTTATTTTCGAATTCTAAACACACTACGACGATTGTGTACGTTAGGATTGTCATATAAGTAAACCAAATGTCATTTCTAACCACACTCATTGCGTGTAATTCATACATTCAATTCAAACTTGTGAAACGAACTGTGCATGCTTATACTCTGGTTTTAACCTTATTTTCGACTTCTAACCTTATTTTCGAATTCTAAAAACACTACGATGATTGTGTATGTTAGGATTGACATATAACTAAACCAAATGTCATTTCTAACCACACTTATTGCGTGTAATTCATACATTCAATTCAAACTTGTGAAACGAACTGTGCATGCTTATACTCTTCTTTTCACCTTATTTTCGACTTCTAAGCTTATTTTCGAATTCTAAATACACTACGATGATTGTGTATGTTAGGATTGTCATATAACTAACCAAATGTCATTTCTAACTACACTCATTGCGTGTAATTCATACATTCAATTCAAACTTATGAAACGAACTGTGCATGCTTATACTCTTCTTTTAACCTTATTTTCGATTTCTAAGCTTATTTTCGAATTCTAAATACACTACGATGATTGTGTATGTTAGGATTGTCATATGACTAAACCAAATAACATTTCTAACCACACTCATTGCGTGTAATTCATACATTCAATTCAAACTTGTGAAATGAACTGTGCATGATTCTACTCTTCTTTTAAGCTTATTTTCGAATTCTAAACACACTACGATGATTGTGTATGTTAGTATTGCCATATAAGTAAACCAAATGTCATTTCTAACCACACTCATTGCGTGTAATTCATACATTCAATTCAAACTTGTGAAACGAACTGTGCATGCTTATACTCTTCTTTTAACCTTATTTTCGACTTCTAAGCTTATTTTCGAATTCTAAACACACTACGATGATTGTGTATGTTAGGATTGTCATATAACTAAACCAAATGTCATTTCTAACTACACTCATTGCGTGTAATTCATACATTCAATTCAAACTTATGAAACGAACTGTGCATGCTTATACTCTTCTTTTAACCTTATTTTCGACTTCTAAGCTTATTTTCGAATTCTAAACACACTAGGATGATTGTGTATGTTAGGATTGTCATATAACTAAACCAAATGTCATTTCTAACCACACTCATTACGTGTAATTCATACTTTCAATTCAAACTGGTGAAACGAACTGTGCATGCTTATACTCTTGTTTTAACCTTATTTTCGACTTCTAACCTTATTTTCGAATTCTAAACACACTACGATGATTGTGTATGTTAGGATTGTCATATAACTAAACCAAATGTCATTTCTAACCACACTCTTTACGTGTAATTCATACATTCAATTCAAACTTGTGAAACAAACTGTGCATGATTCTACTCTTCTTTTAAGCTTATTTTCGAATTCTAAACACACTACGATGATTGTGTATGTTAGTATTGTCATATAAGTAAACCAAATGTCATTTCTAACCACACTCATTGCGTGTAATTCATACATTCAATTCAAACTTGTGAAACGAACTGTGCATGCTTATACTCTTCTTTTAACCTTATTTTCGACTTCTAAGCTTATTTTCGAATTCTAAACACACTACGATGATTGTGTATGTTAGTATTGTCATATAAGTAAACCAAATGTAATTTCTAACCACACTCATTGCGTGTAATTCATACATTCAATTCGAACTTGTGAAACGAACTGTGCATGCTTATACTCTTCTTTTAACATTATTTTCGATTTCTAAGCTTATTTTCGAATTCTAAATACACTACGATGATTGTGTATGTTAGGATTGTCATATAACTAAACCAAATAACATTTCAAACCACACTCATTGCGTGTAATTCATACATTCAATTCAAACTTGTGAAACGAACTGTGCATGATTCTACTCTTCTTTTAAACTTATTTTCGAATTCTAAACACATTACGATGATTGTCTATGTTAGTATTGTCATATAACTAAACCAAATGTCATTTCTAACCACACTCATTACGTGTAATTCATACATTCAATTCAAACTTGTGAAACAAACTGTGCATGATTCTACTCTTCTTTTAAGCTTATTTTCGAATTCTAAACACACTACGATGATTGTGTATGTTAGTATTGTCATATAAGTAAACCAAATGTCATTTCTAACCACACTCATTGCGTGTAATTCATACATTCAATTCAAACTTGTGAAACGAACTGTGCATGCTTATACTCTTGTTTTAACCTTATTTTCGACTTCTAACCTTATTTTCGAATTCTAAACACACTACGATGATTGTGTATGTTAGTATTGTCATATAAGTAAACCAAATAACATTTCTAACCACACTCATTGCGTGTAATTCATACATTCAATTCAAACTTGTGAAACGAACTGTGCATGCTTATACTCTTGTTTTAACCTTATTTTCGACTTCTAAGCTTATTTTCGAATTCTAAACACACTAGGATGATTGTGTATGTTAGGATTGTCATATAACTAAACCAAATGTCTTTTCTAACCACACTCATTACGTGTAATTCATACATTCAATTCAAACTTGTGAAACAAACTGTGCATGATTCTACTCTTCTTTTAAGCTTATTTTCGAATTCTAAACACACTACGATGATTGTGTATGTTAGGATTGTCATATAAGTAAAACCATTGTCATTTCTAACCACACTCATTGCGTGTAATTCATACATTCAATTCAAACTTGTGAAACGAACTGTGCATGATTCTACTCTTCTTTTAAGCTTATTTTCGAATTCTAAGCTTATTTTCGAATTCTAAACACACTACGACGATTGTGTACGTTAGGATTGTCATATAAGTAAACCAAATGTCATTTCTAACCACACTCATTGCGTGTAATTCATACATTCAATTCAAACTTGTGAAACGAACTGTGCATGCTTATACTCTTGTTTTAACCTTATTTTCGACTTCTAACCTTATTTTCGAATTCTAAAAACACTACGATGATTGTGTATGTTAGGATTGACATATAACTAAACCAAATGTCATTTCTAACCACACTTATTGCGTGTAATTCATACATTCAATTCAAACTTGTGAAACGAACTGTGCATGCTTATACTCTTCTTTTCACCTTATTTTCGACTTCTAAGCTTATTTTCGAATTCTAAATACACTACGATGATTGTGTATGTTAGGATTGTCATATAACTAAACCAAATGTCATTTCTAACTACACTCATTGCGTGTAATTCATACATTCAATTCAAACTTATGAAACGAACTGTGCATGCTTATACTCTTCTTTTAACCTTATTTTCGATTTCTAAGCTTATTTTCGAATTCTAAATACACTACGATGATTGTGTATGTTAGGATTGTCATATGACTAAACCAAATAACATTTCTAACCACACTCATTGCGTGTAATTCATACATTCAATTCAAACTTGTGAAATGAACTGTGCATGATTCTACTCTTCTTTTAAGCTTATTTTCGAATTCTAAACACACTACGATGATTGTGTATGTTAGTATTGCCATATAAGTAAACCAAATGTCATTTCTAACCACACTCATTGCGTGTAATTCATACATTCAATTCAAACTTGTGAAACGAACTGTGCATGCTTATACTCTTCTTTTAACCTTATTTTCGACTTCTAAGCTTATTTTCGAATTCTAAACACACTACGATGATTGTGTATGTTAGGATTGTCATATAACTAAACCAAATGTCATTTCTAACTACACTCATTGCGTGTAATTCATACATTCAATTCAAACTTATGAAACGAACTGTGCATGCTTATACTCTTCTTTTAACCTTATTTTCGACTTCTAAGCTTATTTTCGAATTCTAAACACACTAGGATGATTGTGTATGTTAGGATTGTCATATAACTAAACCAAATGTCATTTCTAACCACACTCATTACGTGTAATTCATACTTTCAATTCAAACTGGTGAAACGAACTGTGCATGCTTATACTCTTGTTTTAACCTTATTTTCGACTTCTAACCTTATTTTCGAATTCTAAACACACTACGATGATTGTGTATGTTAGGATTGTCATATAACTAAACCAAATGTCATTTCTAACCACACTCTTTACGTGTAATTCATACATTCAATTCAAACTTGTGAAACAAACTGTGCATGATTCTACTCTTCTTTTAAGCTTATTTTCGAATTCTAAACACACTACGATGATTGTGTATGTTAGTATTGTCATATAAGTAAACCAAATGTCATTTCTAACCACACTCATTGCGTGTAATTCATACATTCAATTCAAACTTGTGAAACGAACTGTGCATGCTTATACTCTTCTTTTAACCTTATTTTCGACTTCTAAGCTTATTTTCGAATTCTAAACACACTACGATGATTGTGTATGTTAGTATTGTCATATAAGTAAACCAAATGTAATTTCTAACCACACTCATTGCGTGTACTTCATACATTCAATTCGAACTTGTGAAACGAACTGTGCATGCTTATACTCTTCTTTTAACATTATTTTCGATTTCTAAGCTTATTTTCGAATTCTAAATACACTACGATGATTGTGTATGTTAGGATTGTCATATAACTAAACCAAATAACATTTCAAACCACACTCATTGCGTGTAATTCATACATTCAATTCAAACTTGTGAAACGAACTGTGCATGATTCTACTCTTCTTTTAAACTTATTTTCGAATTCTAAACACATTACGATGATTGTCTATGTTAGTATTGTCATATAACTAAACCAAATGTCATTTCTAACCACACTCATTACGTGTAATTCATACATTCAATTCAAACTTGTGAAACAAACTGTGCATGATTCTACTCTTCTTTTAAGCTTATTTTCGAATTCTAAACACACTAGGATGATTGTGTATGTTAGGATTGTCATATAACTAAACCAAATGTCTTTTCTAACCACACTCATTACGTGTAATTCATACATTCAATTCAAACTTGTGAAACAAACTGTGCATGATTCTACTCTTCTTTTAAGCTTATTTTCGAATTCTAAACACACTACGATGATTGTGTATGTTAGGATTGTCATATAAGTAAAACCATTGTCATTTCTAACCACACTCATTGCGTGTAATTCATACATTCAATTCAAACTTGTGAAACGAACTGTGCATGATTCTACTCTTCTTTTAAGCTTATTTTCGAATTCTAAGCTTATTTTCGAATTCTAAACACACTACGACGATTGTGTACGTTAGGATTGTCATATAAGTAAACCAAATGTCATTTCTAACCACACTCATTGCGTGTAATTCATACATTCAATTCAAACTTGTGAAACGAACTGTGCATGCTTATACTCTTGTTTTAACCTTATTTTCGACTTCTAACCTTATTTTCGAATTCTAAAAACACTACGATGATTGTGTATGTTAGGATTGACATATAACTAAACCAAATGTCATTTCTAACCACACTTATTGCGTGTAATTCATACATTCAATTCAAACTTGTGAAACGAACTGTGCATGCTTATACTCTTCTTTTCACCTTATTTTCGACTTCTAAGCTTATTTTCGAATTCTAAATACACTACGATGATTGTGTATGTTAGGATTGTCATATAACTAAACCAAATGTCATTTCTAACTACACTCATTGCGTGTAATTCATACATTCAATTCAAACTTATGAAACGAACTGTGCATGCTTATACTCTTCTTTTAACCTTATTTTCGATTTCTAAGCTTATTTTCGAATTCTAAATACACTACGATGATTGTGTATGTTAGGATTGTCATATGACTAAACCAAATAACATTTCTAACCACACTCATTGCGTGTAATTCATACATTCAATTCAAACTTGTGAAATGAACTGTGCATGATTCTACTCTTCTTTTAAGCTTATTTTCGAATTCTAAACACACTACGATGATTGTGTATGTTAGTATTGCCATATAAGTAAACCAAATGTCATTTCTAACCACACTCATTGCGTGTAATTCATACATTCAATTCAAACTTGTGAAACGAACTGTGCATGCTTATACTCTTCTTTTAACCTTATTTTCGACTTCTAAGCTTATTTTCGAATTCTAAACACACTACGATGATTGTGTATGTTAGGATTGTCATATAACTAAACCAAATGTCATTTCTAACTACACTCATTGCGTGTAATTCATACATTCAATTCAAACTTATGAAACGAACTGTGCATGCTTATACTCTTCTTTTAACCTTATTTTCGACTTCTAAGCTTATTTTCGAATTCTAAACACACTAGGATGATTGTGTATGTTAGGATTGTCATATAACTAAACCAAATGTCATTTCTAACCACACTCATTACGTGTAATTCATACTTTCAATTCAAACTGGTGAAACGAACTGTGCATGCTTATACTCTTGTTTTAACCTTATTTTCGACTTCTAACCTTATTTTCGAATTCTAAACACACTACGATGATTGTGTATGTTAGGATTGTCATATAACTAAACCAAATGTCATTTCTAACCACACTCTTTACGTGTAATTCATACATTCAATTCAAACTTGTGAAACAAACTGTGCATGATTCTACTCTTCTTTTAAGCTTATTTTCGAATTCTAAACACACTACGATGATTGTGTATGTTAGTATTGTCATATAAGTAAACCAAATGTCATTTCTAACCACACTCATTGCGTGTAATTCATACATTCAATTCAAACTTGTGAAACGAACTGTGCATGCTTATACTCTTCTTTTAACCTTATTTTCGACTTCTAAGCTTATTTTCGAATTCTAAACACACTACGATGATTGTGTATGTTAGTATTGTCATATAAGTAAACCAAATGTAATTTCTAACCACACTCATTGCGTGTAATTCATACATTCAATTCAAACTTGTGAAACGAACTGTGCATGCTTATACTCTTCTTTTAACCTTATTTTCGATTTCTAAGCTTATTTTCGAATTCTAAATACACTACGATGATTGTGTATGTTAGGATTGTCATATAACTAAACCAAATAACATTTCTAACCACACTCATTGCGTGTAATTCATACATTCAATTCAAACTTGTGAAACGAACTGTGCATGATTCTACTCTTCTTTTAAACTTATTTTCGAATTCTAAACACATTACGATGATTGTCTATGTTAGTATTGTCATATAACTAAACCAAATGTCATTTCTAACCACACTCATTACGTGTAATTCATACATTCAATTCAAACTTGTGAAACAAACTGTGCATGATTCTACTCTTCTTTTAAGCTTATTTTCGAATTCTAAACACACTACGATGATTGTGTATGTTAGTATTGTCATATAAGTAAACCAAATGTCATTTCTAACCATACTCATTGCGTGTAATTCATACATTCAATTCAAACTTGTGAAACGAACTGTGCATGCTTATACTCTTGTTTTAACCTTATTTTCGACTTCTAACCTTATTTTCGAATTCTAAACACACTACGATGATTGTATATGTTAGTATTGTCATATAAGTAAACCAAATAACATTTCTAACCACACTCATTGCGTGTAATTCATACATTCAATTCAAACTTGTGAAACGAACTGTGCATGCTTATACTCTTCTTTTAACCTTATTTTCGACTTCTAAGCTTATTTTCGAATTCTAAACACACTAGGATGATTGTGTATGTTAGGATTGTCATATAACTAAACCAAATGTCATTTCTAACCACACTCATTACGTGTAATTCATACTTTCAATTCAAACTGGTGAAACGAACTGTGCATGCTTATACTCTTGTTTTAACCTTATTTTCGACTTCTAACCTTATTTTCGAATTCTAAACACACTACGATGATTGTGTATGTTAGGATTGTCATATAACTAAACCAAATGTCATTTCTAACCACACTCTTTACGTGTAATTCATACATTCAATTCAAACTTGTGAAACAAACTGTGCATGATTCTACTCTTCTTTTAAGCTTATTTTCGAATTCTAAACACACTACGATGATTGTGTATGTTAGTATTGTCATATAAGTAAACCAAATGTCATTTCTAACCACACTCATTGCGTGTAATTCATACATTCAATTCAAACTTGTGAAACGAACTGTGCATGCTTATACTCTTCTTTTAACCTTATTTTCGACTTCTAAGCTTATTTTCGAATTCTAAACACACTAGGATGATTGTGTATGTTAGGATTGTCATATAACTAAACCAAATGTCTTTTCTAACCACACTCATTACGTGTAATTCATACATTCAATTCAAACTTGTGAAACAAACTGTGCATGATTCTACTCTTCTTTTAAGCTTATTTTCGAATTCTAAACACACTACGATGATTGTGTATGTTAGTATTGTCATATAAGTAAACCAAATGTCATTTCTAACCACACTCATTGCGTGTAATTCATACATTCAATTCAAACTTGTGAAACGAACTGTGCATGCTTATACTCTTCTTTTAACCTTATTTTCGACTTCTAAGCTTATTTTCGAATTCTAAACACACTACGATGATTGTGTATGTTAGTATTGTCATATAAGTAAACCAAATGTAATTTCTAACCACACTCATTGCGTGTAATTCATACATTCAATTCAAACTTGTGAAACGAACTGTGCATGCTTATACTCTTCTTTTAACCTTATTTTCGATTTCTAAGCTTATTTTCGAATTCTAAATACACTACGATGATTGTGTATGTTAGGATTGTCATATAACTAAACCAAATAACATTTCTAACCACACTCATTGCGTGTAATTCATACATTCAATTCAAACTTGTGAAACGAACTGTGCATGATTCTACTCTTCTTTTAAACTTATTTTCGAATTCTAAACACATTACGATGATTGTCTATGTTAGTATTGTCATATAACTAAACCAAATGTCATTTCTAACCACACTCATTACGTGTAATTCATACATTCAATTCAAACTTGTGAAACAAACTGTGCATGATTCTACTCTTCTTTTAAGCTTATTTTCGAATTCTAAACACACTACGATGATTGTGTATGTTAGTATTGTCATATAAGTAAACCAAATGTCATTTCTAACCATACTCATTGCGTGTAATTCATACATTCAATTCAAACTTGTGAAACGAACTGTGCATGCTTATACTCTTGTTTTAACCTTATTTTCGACTTCTAACCTTATTTTCGAATTCTAAACACACTACGATGATTGTATATGTTAGTATTGTCATATAAGTAAACCAAATAACATTTCTAACCACACTCATTGCGTGTAATTCATACATTCAATTCAAACTTGTGAAACGAACTGTGCATGCTTATACTCTTCTTTTAACCTTATTTTCGACTTCTAAGCTTATTTTCGAATTCTAAACACACTAGGATGATTGTGTATGTTAGGATTGTCATATAACTAAACCAAATGTCATTTCTAACCACACTCATTACGTGTAATTCATACTTTCAATTCAAACTGGTGAAACGAACTGTGCATGCTTATACTCTTGTTTTAACCTTATTTTCGACTTCTAACCTTATTTTCGAATTCTAAACACACTACGATGATTGTGTATGTTAGGATTGTCATATAACTAAACCAATTGTCATTTCTAACCACACTCTTTACGTGTAATTCATACATTCAATTCAAACTTGTGAAACAAACTGTGCATGATTCTACTCTTCTTTTAAGCTTATTTTCGAATTCTAAACACACTACGATGATTGTGTATGTTAGTATTGTCATATAAGTAAACCAAATGTCATTTCTAACCACACTCATTGCGTGTAATTCATACATTCAATTCAAACTTGTGAAACGAACTGTGCATGCTTATACTCTTCTTTTAACCTTATTTTCGACTTCTAAGCTTATTTTCGAATTCTAAACACACTACGATGATTGTGTATGTTAGTATTGTCATATAAGTAAACCAAATGTAATTTCTAACCACACTCATTGCGTGTAATTCATACATTCAATTCAAACTTGTGAAACGAACTGTGCATGCTTATACTCTTCTTTTAACCTTATTTTCGATTTCTAAGCTTATTTTCGAATTCTAAATACACTACGATGATTGTGTATGTTAGGATTGTCATATAACTAAACCAAATAACATTTCTAACCACACTCATTGCGTGTAATTCATACATTCAATTCAAACTTGTGAAACGAACTGTGCATGATTCTACTCTTCTTTTAAACTTATTTTCGAATTCTAAACACATTACGATGATTGTCTATGTTAGTATTGTCATATAACTAAACCAAATGTCATTTCTAACCACACTCATTACGTGTAATTCATACATTCAATTCAAACTTGTGAAACAAACTGTGCATGATTCTACTCTTCTTTTAAGCTTATTTTCGAATTCTAAACACACTACGATGATTGTGTATGTTAGTATTGTCATATAAGTAAACCAAATGTCATTTCTAACCATACTCATTGCGTGTAATTCATACATTCAATTCAAACTTGTGAAACGAACTGTGCATGCTTATACTCTTGTTTTAACCTTATTTTCGACTTCTAACCTTATTTTCGAATTCTAAACACACTACGATGATTGTATATGTTAGTATTGTCATATAAGTAAACCAAATAACATTTCTAACCACACTCATTGCGTGTAATTCATACATTCAATTCAAACTTGTGAAACGAACTGTGCATGCTTATACTCTTCTTTTAACCTTATTTTCGACTTCTAAGCTTATTTTCGAATTCTAAACACACTAGGATGATTGTGTATGTTAGGATTGTCATATAACTAAACCAAATGTCTTTTCTAACCACACTCATTACGTGTAATTCATACATTCAATTCAAACTTGTGAAACAAACTGTGCATGATTCTACTCTTCTTTTAAGCTTATTTTCGAATTCTAAACACACTACGATGATTGTGTATGTTAGGATTGTCATATAAGTAAAACCATTGTCATTTCTAACCACACTCATTGCGTGTAATTCATACATTCAATTCAAACTTGTGAAACGAACTGTGCATGCTTATACTCTTCTTTTAACCTTATTTTCGACTTCTAAGCTTATTTTCGAATTCTAAACACACTACGATGATTGTGTATGTTAGTATTGTCATATAAGTAAACCAAATGTAATTTCTAACCACACTCATTGCGTGTAATTCATACATTCAATTCAAACTTGTGAAACGAACTGTGCATGCTTATACTCTTCTTTTAACCTTATTTTCGATTTCTAAGCTTATTTTCGAATTCTAAATACACTACGATGATTGTGTATGTTAGGATTGTCATATAACTAAACCAAATAACATTTCTAACCACACTCATTGCGTGTAATTCATACATTCAATTCAAACTTGTGAAACGAACTGTGCATGATTCTACTCTTCTTTTAAACTTATTTTCGAATTCTAAACACATTACGATGATTGTCTATGTTAGTATTGTCATATAACTAAACCAAATGTCATTTCTAACCACACTCATTACGTGTAATTCATACATTCAATTCAAACTTGTGAAACAAACTGTGCATGATTCTACTCTTCTTTTAAGCTTATTTTCGAATTCTAAACACACTACGATGATTGTGTATGTTAGTATTGTCATATAAGTAAACCAAATGTCATTTCTAACCATACTCATTGCGTGTAATTCATACATTCAATTCAAACTTGTGAAACGAACTGTGCATGCTTATACTCTTGTTTTAACCTTATTTTCGACTTCTAACCTTATTTTCGAATTCTAAACACACTACGATGATTGTATATGTTAGTATTGTCATATAAGTAAACCAAATAACATTTCTAACCACACTCATTGCGTGTAATTCATACATTCAATTCAAACTTGTGAAACGAACTGTGCATGCTTATACTCTTCTTTTAACCTTATTTTCGACTTCTAAGCTTATTTTCGAATTCTAAACACACTAGGATGATTGTGTATGTTAGGATTGTCATATAACTAAACCAAATGTCATTTCTAACCACACTCATTACGTGTAATTCATACTTTCAATTCAAACTGGTGAAACGAACTGTGCATGCTTATACTCTTGTTTTAACCTTATTTTCGACTTCTAACCTTATTTTCGAATTCTAAACACACTACGATGATTGTGTATGTTAGGATTGTCATATAACTAAACCAAATGTCATTTCTAACCACACTCTTTACGTGTAATTCATACATTCAATTCAAACTTGTGAAACAAACTGTGCATGATTCTACTCTTCTTTTAAGCTTATTTTCGAATTCTAAACACACTACGATGATTGTGTATGTTAGTATTGTCATATAAGTAAACCAAATGTCATTTCTAACCACACTCATTGCGTGTAATTCATACATTCAATTCAAACTTGTGAAACGAACTTTGCATGCTTATACTCTTGTTTTAACCTTATTTTCGACTTCTAACCTTATTTTCGAATTCTAAAAACACTACGATGATTGTGTATGTTAGGATTGACATATAACTAAACCAAATGTCATTTCTAACCACACTTATTGCGTGTAATTCATACATTCAATTCAAACTTGTGAAACGAACTGTGCATGCTTATACTCTTCTTTTCACCTTATTTTCGACTTCTAAGCTTATTTTCGAATTCTAAATACACTACGATGATTGTGTATGTTAGGATTGTCATATAACTAAACCAAATGTCATTTCTAACTACACTCATTGCGTGTAATTCATACATTCAATTCAAACTTATGAAACGAACTGTGCATGCTTATACTCTTCTTTTAACCTTATTTTCGATTTCTAAGCTTATTTTCGAATTCTAAATACACTACGATGATTGTGTATGTTAGGATTGTCATATGACTAAACCAAATAACATTTCTAACCACACTCATTGCGTGTAATTCATACATTCAATTCAAACTTGTGAAACGAACTGTGCATGATTCTACTCTTCTTTTAAACTTATTTTCGAATTCTAAACACATTACGATGATTGTCTATGTTAGTATTGTCATATAACTAAACCAAATGTCATTTCTAACCACACTCATTACGTGTAATACTCATTACGTGTAATACTCATTACGTGTAATTCATACATTCAATTCAAACTTGTGAAACAAACTGTGCATGATTCTACTCTTCTTTTAAGCTTATTTTCGAATTCTAAACACACTACGATGATTGTGTATGTTAGTATTGCCATATAAGTAAACCAAATGTCATTTCTAACCACACTCATTGCGTGTAATTCATACATTCAATTCAAACTTGTGAAACGAACTGTGCATGCTTATACTCTTCTTTTAACCTTATTTTCGACTTCTAAGCTTATTTTCGAATTCTAAACACACTACGATGATTGTGTATTTTAGGATTGTCATATAACTAAACCAAATGTCATTTCTAACTACACTCATTGCGTGTAATTCATACATTCAATTCAAACTTATGAAACGAACTGTGCATGCTTATACTCTTCTTTTAACCTTATTTTCGACTTCTAAGCTTATTTTCGAATTCTAAACACACTAGGATGATTGTGTATGTTAGGATTGTCATATAACTAAACCAAATGTCATTTCTAACCACACTCATTACGTGTAATTCATACTTTCAATTCAAACTGGTTAAACGAACTGTGCATGCTTATACTCTTGTTTTAACCTTATTTTCGACTTCTAACCTTATTTTCGAATTCTAAACACACTACGATGATTGTGTATGTTAGGATTGTCATATAACTAAACCAAATGTCATTTCTAACCACACTCTTTACGTGTAATTCATACATTCAATTCAAACTTGTGAAACAAACTGTGCATGATTCTACTCTTCTTTTAAGCTTATTTTCGAATTCTAAACACACTACGATGATTGTGTATGTTAGTATTGTCATATAAGTAAACCAAATGTCATTTCTAACCACACTCATTGCGTGTAATTCATACATTCAATTCAAACTTGTGAAACGAACTGTGCATGCTTATACTCTTCTTTTAACCTTATTTTCGACTTCTAAGCTTATTTTCGAATTCTAAACACACTACGATGATTGTGTATGTTAGTATTGTCATATAAGTAAACCAAATGTAATTTCTAACCACACTCATTGCGTGTAATTCATACATTCAATTCAAACTTGTGAAACGAACTGTGCATGCTTATACTCTTCTTTTAACCTTATTTTCGATTTCTAAGCTTATTTTCGAATTCTAAATACACTACGATGATTGTGTATGTTAGGATTGTCATATAACTAAACCAAATAACATTTCTAACCACACTCATTGCGTGTAATTCATACATTCAATTCAAACTTGTGAAACGAACTGTGCATGATTCTACTCTTCTTTTAAACTTATTTTCGAATTCTAAACACATTACGATGATTGTCTATGTTAGTATTGTCATATAACTAAACCAAATGTCATTTCTAACCACACTCATTACGTGTAATTCATACATTCAATTCAAACTTGTGAAACAAACTGTGCATGATTCTACTCTTCTTTTAAGCTTATTTTCGAATTCTAAACACACTACGATGATTGTGTATGTTAGTATTGTCATATAAGTAAACCAAATGTCATTTCTAACCACACTCATTGCGTGTAATTCATACATTCAATTCAAACTTGTGAAACGAACTGTGCATGCTTATACTCTTGTTTTAACCTTATTTTCGACTTCTAACCTTATTTTCGAATTCTAAACACACTACGATGATTGTGTATGTTAGGATTGTCATATAACTAAACCAAATGTCATTTCTAACTACACTCATTGCGTGTAATTCATACATTCAATTCAAACTTATGAAACGAACTGTGCATGCTTATACTCTTCTTTTAACCTTATTTTCGACTTCTAAGCTTATTTTCGAATTCTAAACACACTAGGATGATTGTGTATGTTAGGATTGTCATATAACTAAACCAAATGTCATTTCTAACCACACTCATTACGTGTAATTCATTCTTTCAATTCAAACTGGTGAAACGAACTGTGCATGCTTATACTCTTGTTTTAACCTTATTTTCGACTTCTAACCTTATTTTCGAATTCTAAACACACTACGATGATTGTGTATGTTAGGATTGTCATATAACTAAACCAAATGTCATTTCTAACCACACTCTTTACGTGTAATTCATACATTCAATTCAAACTTGTGAAACAAACTGTGCATGATTCTACTCTTCTTTTAAGCTTATTTTCGAATTCTAAACACACTACGATGATTGTGTATGTTAGTATTGTCATATAAGTAAACCAAATGTCATTTCTAACCACACTCATTGCGTGTAATTCATACATTCAATTCAAACTTGTGAAACGAACTGTGCATGCTTATACTCTTCTTTTAACCTTATTTTCGACTTCTAAGCTTATTTTCGAATTCTAAACACACTACGATGATTGTGTATGTTAGTATTGTCATATAAGTAAACCAAATGTAATTTCTAACCACACTCATTGCGTGTAATTCATACATTCAATTCAAACTTGTGAAACGAACTGTGCATGCTTATACTCTTCTTTTAACCTTATTTTCGATTTCTAAGCTTATTTTCGAATTCTAAATACACTACGATGATTGTGTATGTTAGGATTGTCATATAACTAAACCAAATAACATTTCTAACCACACTCATTGCGTGTAATTCATACATTCAATTCAAACTTGTGAAACGAACTGTGCATGATTCTACTCTTCTTTTAAACTTATTTTCGAATTCTAAACACATTACGATGATTGTCTATGTTAGTATTGTCATATAACTAAACCAAATGTCATTTCTAACCACACTCATTACGTGTAATTCATACATTCAATTCAAACTTGTGAAACAAACTGTGCAAGATTCTACTCTTCTTTTAAGCTTATTTTCGAATTCTAAACACACTACGATGATTGTGTATGTTAGTATTGTCATATAAGTAAACCAAATGTCATTTCTAACCACACTCATTGCGTGTAATTCATACATTCAATTCAAACTTGTGAAACGAACTGTGCATGCTTATACTCTTGTTTTAACCTTATTTTCGACTTCTAACCTTATTTTCGAATTCTAAACACACTACGATGATTGTGTATGTTAGTATTGTCATATAAGTAAACCAAATAACATTTCTAACCACACTCATTGCGTGTAATTCATACATTCAATTCAAACTTGTGAAACGAACTGTGCATGATTCTACTCTTCTTTTAAACTTATTTTCGAATTCTAAACACATTACGATGATTGTCTATGTTAGTATTGTCATATAACTAAACCAAATGTCATTTCTAACCACACTCATTACGTGTAATTCATACATTCAATTCAAACTTGTGAAACAAACTGTGCATGATTCTACTCTTCTTTTAAGCTTATTTTCGAATTCTAAACACACTACGATGATTGTGTATGTTAGTATTGTCATATAAGTAAACCAAATGTCATTTCTAACCACACTCATTGCGTGTAATTCATACATTCAATTCAAACTTGTGAAACGAACTGTGCATGCTTATACTCTTGTTTTAACCTTATTTTCGACTTCTAACCTTATTTTCGAATTCTAAACACACTACGATGATTGTGTATGTTAGGATTGTCATATAACTAAACCAAATGTCATTTCTAACTACACTCATTGCGTGTAATTCATACATTCAATTCAAACTTATGAAACGAACTGTGCATGCTTATACTCTTCTTTTAACCTTATTTTCGACTTCTAAGCTTATTTTCGAATTCTAAACACACTAGGATGATTGTGTATGTTAGGATTGTCATATAACTAAACCAAATGTCATTTCTAACCACACTCATTACGTGTAATTCATACTTTCAATTCAAACTGGTGAAACGAACTGTGCATGCTTATACTCTTGTTTTAACCTTATTTTCGACTTCTAACCTTATTTTCGAATTCTAAACACACTACGATGATTGTGTATGTTAGGATTGTCATATAACTAAACCAAATGTCATTTCTAACCACACTCTTTACGTGTAATTCATACATTCAATTCAAACTTGTGAAACAAACTGTGCATGATTCTACTCTTCTTTTAAGCTTATTTTCGAATTCTAAACACACTACGATGATTGTGTATGTTAGTATTGTCATATAAGTAAACCAAATGTCATTTCTAACCACACTCATTGCGTGTAATTCATACATTCAATTCAAACTTGTGAAACGAACTGTGCATGCTTATACTCTTCTTTTAACCTTATTTTCGACTTCTAAGCTTATTTTCGAATTCTAAACACACTACGATGATTGTGTATGTTAGTATTGTCATATAAGTAAACCAAATGTAATTTCTAACCACACTCATTGCGTGTAATTCATACATTCAATTCAAACTTGTGAAACGAACTGTGCATGCTTATACTCTTCTTTTAACCTTATTTTCGATTTCTAAGCTTATTTTCGAATTCTAAATACACTACGATGATTGTGTATGTTAGGATTGTCATATAACTAAACCAAATAACATTTCTAACCACACTCATTGCGTGTAATTCATACATTCAATTCAAACTTGTGAAACGAACTGTGCATGATTCTACTCTTCTTTTAAACTTATTTTCGAATTCTAAACACATTACGATGATTGTCTATGTTAGTATTGTCATATAACTAAACCAAATGTCATTTCTAACCACACTCATTACGTGTAATTCATACATTCAATTCAAACTTGTGAAACGAACTGTGCATGCTTATACTCTTGTTTTAACCTTATTTTCGACTTCTAACCTTATTTTCGAATTCTAAACACACTACGATGATTGTGTATGTTAGTATTGTCATATAAGTAAACCAAATAACATTTCTAACCACACTCATTGCGTGTAATTCATACATTCAATTCAAACTTGTGAAACGAACTGTGCATGCTTATACTCTTCTTTTAACCTTATTTTCGACTTCTAAGCTTATTTTCGAATTCTAAACACACTAGGATGATTGTGTATGTTAGGATTGTCATATAACTAAACCAAATGTCTTTTCTAACCACACTCATTACGTGTAATTCATACATTCAATTCAAACTTGTGAAACAAACAGTGCATGATTCTACTCTTCTTTTAAGCTTATTTTCGTATTCTAAACACACTACGATGATTGTGTATGTTAGGATTGTCATATAAGTAAAACCATTGTCATTTCTAACCACACTCATTGCGTGTAATTCATACATTCAATTCAAACTTGTGAAACGAACTGTGCATGATTCTACTCTTCTTTTAAGCTTATTTTCGAATTCTAAACACACTACGATGATTGTGTATGTTAGGATTGTCATATAAGTAAAACCATTGTCATTTCTAACCACACTCATTGCGTGTAATTCATACATTCAATTCAAACTTATGAAACGAACTGTGCATGCTTATACTCTTCTTTTAACCTTATTTTCGATTTCTAAGCTTATTTTCGAATTCTAAATACACTACGATGATTGTGTATGTTAGGATTGTCATATGACTAAACCAAATAACATTTCTAACCACACTCATTGCGTGTAATTCATACATTCAATTCAAACTTGTGAAACGAACTGTGCATGATTCTACTCTTCTTTTAAACTTATTTTCGAATTCTAAACACATTACGATGATTGTCTATGTTAGTATTGTCATATAACTAAACCAAATGTCATTTCTAACCACACTCATTACGTGTAATACTCATTACGTGTAATTCATACATTCAATTCAAACTTGTGAAACAAACTGTGCATGATTCTACTCTTCTTTTAAGCTTATTTTCGAATTCTAAACACACTACGATGATTGTGTATGTTAGTATTGTCATATAAGTAAACCAAATGTCATTTCTAACCATACTCATTGCGTGTAATTCATACATTCAATTCAAACTTGTGAAACGAACTGTGCATGCTTATACTCTTCTTTTAACCTTATTTTCGACTTCTAAGCTTATTTTCGAATTCTAAACACACTAGGATGATTGTGTATGTTAGGATTGTCATATAACTAAACCAAATGTCTTTTCTAACCACACTCATTACGTGTAATTCATACATTCAATTCAAACTTGTGAAACAAACTGTGCATGATTCTACTCTTCTTTTAAGCTTATTTTCGAATTCTAAACACACTACGATGATTGTGTATGTTAGGATTGTCATATAAGTAAAACCATTGTCATTTCTAACCAGACTCATTGCGTGTAATTCATACATTCAATTCAAACTTGTGAAACGAACTGTGCATGATTCTACTCTTCTTTTAAGCTTATTTTCGAATTCTAAGCTTATTTTCGAATTCTAAACACACTACGACGATTGTGTACGTTAGGATTGTCATATAAGTAAACCAAATGTCATTTCTAACCACACTCATTGCGTGTAATTCATACATTCAATTCAAACTTGTGAAACGAACTGTGCATGCTTATACTCTTGTTTTAACCTTATTTTCGACTTCTAACCTTATTTTCGAATTCTAAAAACACTACGATGATTGTGTATGTTAGGATTGACATATAACTAAACCAAATGTCATTTCTAACCACACTTATTGCGTGTAATTCATACATTCAATTCAAACTTGTGAAACGAACTGTGCATGCTTATACTCTTCTTTTCACCTTATTTTCGACTTCTAAGCTTATTTTCGAATTCTAAATACACTACGATGATTGTGTATGTTAGGATTGTCATATAACTAAACCAAATGTCATTTCTAACTACACTCATTGCGTGTAATTCATACATTCAATTCAAACTTATGAAACGAACTGTGCATGCTTATACTCTTCTTTTAACCTTATTTTCGATTTCTAAGCTTATTTTCGAATTCTAAATACACTACGATGATTGTGTATGTTAGGATTGTCATATGACTAAACCAAATAACATTTCTAACCACACTCATTGCGTGTAATTCATACATTCAATTCAAACTTGTGAAACGAACTGTGCATGATTCTACTCTTCTTTTAAACTTATTTTCGAATTCTAAACACATTACGATGATTGTCTATGTTAGTATTGTCATATAACTAAACCAAATGTCATTTCTAACCACACTCATTACGTGTAATACTCATTACGTGTAATTCATACATTCAATTCAAACTTGTGAAACAAACTGTGCATGATTCTACTCTTCTTTTAAGCTTATTTTCGAATTCTAAACACACTACGATGATTGTGTATGTTAGTATTGTCATATAAGTAAACCAAATGTCATTTCTAACCATACTCATTGCGTGTAATTCATACATTCAATTCAAACTTGTGAAACGAACTGTGCATGCTTATACTCTTGTTTTAACCTTATTTTCGACTTCTAACCTTATTTTCGAATTCTAAACACACTACGATGATTGTGTATGTTAGTATTGTCATATAAGTAAACCAAATAACATTTCTAACCACACTCATTGCGTGTAATTCATACATTCAATTCAAACTTGTGAAACGAACTGTGCATGCTTATACTCTTCTTTTAACCTTATTTTCGACTTCTAAGCTTATTTTCGAATTCTAAACACACTAGGATGATTGTGTATGTTAGGATTGTCATATAACTAAACCAAATGTCTTTTCTAACCACACTCATTACGTGTAATTCATACATTCAATTCAAACTTGTGAAACAAACTGTGCATGATTCTACTCTTCTTTTAAGCTTATTTTCGAATTCTAAACACACTACGATGATTGTGTATGTTAGGATTGTCATATAAGTAAAACCATTGTCATTTCTAACCACACTCATTGCGTGTAATTCATACATTCAATTCAAACTTGTGAAACGAACTGTGCATGATTCTACTCTTCTTTTAAGCTTATTTTCGAATTCTAAGCTTATTTTCGAATTCTAAACACACTACGACGATTGTGTACGTTAGGATTGTCATATAAGTAAACCAAATGTCATTTCTAACCACACTCATTGCGTGTAATTCATACATTCAATTCAAACTTGTGAAACGAACTGTGCATGCTTATACTCTTGTTTTAACCTTATTTTCGACTTCTAACCTTATTTTCGAATTCTAAAAACACTACGATGATTGTGTATGTTAGGATTGACATATAACTAAACCAAATGTCATTTCTAACCACACTTATTGCGTGTAATTCATACATTCAATTCAAACTTGTGAAACGAACTGTGCATGCTTATACTCTTCTTTTCACCTTATTTTCGACTTCTAAGCTTATTTTCGAATTCTAAATACACTACGATGATTGTGTATGTTAGGATTGTCATATAACTAAACCAAATGTCATTTCTAACTACACTCATTGCGTGTAATTCATACATTCAATTCAAACTTATGAAACGAACTGTGCATGCTTATACTCTTCTTTTAACCTTATTTTCGATTTCTAAGCTTATTTTCGAATTCTAAATACACTACGATGATTGTGTATGTTAGGATTGTCATATGACTAAACCAAATAACATTTCTAACCACACTCATTGCGTGTAATTCATACATTCAATTCAAACTTGTGAAACGAACTGTGCATGATTCTACTCTTCTTTTAAACTTATTTTCGAATTCTAAACACATTACGATGATTGTCTATGTTAGTATTGTCATATAACTAAACCAAATGTCATTTCTAACCACACTCATTACGTGTAATACTCATTACGTGTAATTCATACATTCAATTCAAACTTGTGAAACAAACTGTGCATGATTCTACTCTTCTTTTAAGCTTATTTTCGAATTCTAAACACACTACGATGATTGTGTATGTTAGTATTGTCATATAAGTAAACCAAATGTCATTTCTAACCATACTCATTGCGTGTAATTCATACATTCAATTCAAACTTGTGAAACGAACTGTGCATGCTTATACTCTTGTTTTAACCTTATTTTCGACTTCTAACCTTATTTTCGAATTCTAAACACACTACGATGATTGTGTATGTTAGTATTGTCATATAAGTAAACCAAATAACATTTCTAACCACACTCATTGCGTGTAATTCATACATTCAATTCAAACTTGTGAAACGAACTGTGCATGCTTATACTCTTCTTTTAACCTTATTTTCGACTTCTAAGCTTATTTTCGAATTCTAAACACACTAGGATGATTGTGTATGTTAGGATTGTCATATAACTAAACCAAATGTCTTTTCTAACCACACTCATTACGTGTAATTCATACATTCAATTCAAACTTGTGAAACAAACTGTGCATGATTCTACTCTTCTTTTAAGCTTATTTTCGAATTCTAAACACACTACGATGATTGTGTATGTTAGGATTGTCATATAAGTAAAACCATTGTCATTTCTAACCACACTCATTGCGTGTAATTCATACATTCAATTCAAACTTGTGAAACGAACTGTGCATGATTCTACTCTTCTTTTAAGCTTATTTTCGAATTCTAAGCTTATTTTCGAATTCTAAACACACTACGACGATTGTGTACGTTAGGATTGTCATATAAGTAAACCAAATGTCATTTCTAACCACACTCATTGCGTGTAATTCATACATTCAATTCAAACTTGTGAAACGAACTGTGCATGCTTATACTCTTGTTTTAACCTTATTTTCGACTTCTAACCTTATTTTCGAATTCTAAAAACACTACGATGATTGTGTATGTTAGGATTGACATATAACTAAACCAAATGTCATTTCTAACCACACTTATTGCGTGTAATTCATACATTCAATTCAAACTTGTGAAACGAACTGTGCATGCTTATACTCTTCTTTTCACCTTATTTTCGACTTCTAAGCTTATTTTCGAATTCTAAATACACTACGATGATTGTGTATGTTAGGATTGTCATATAACTAAACCAAATGTCATTTCTAACTACACTCATTGCGTGTAATTCATACATTCAATTCAAACTTATGAAACGAACTGTGCATGCTTATACTCTTCTTTTAACCTTATTTTCGATTTCTAAGCTTATTTTCGAATTCTAAATACACTACGATGATTGTGTATGTTAGGATTGTCATATGACTAAACCAAATAACATTTCTAACCACACTCATTGCGTGTAATTCATACATTCAATTCAAACTTGTGAAACGAACTGTGCATGATTCTACTCTTCTTTTAAACTTATTTTCGAATTCTAAACACATTACGATGATTGTCTATGTTAGTATTGTCATATAACTAAACCAAATGTCATTTCTAACCACACTCATTACGTGTAATACTCATTACGTGTAATTCATACATTCAATTCAAACTTGTGAAACAAACTGTGCATGATTCTACTCTTCTTTTAAGCTTATTTTCGAATTCTAAACACACTACGATGATTGTGTATGTTAGTATTGCCATATAAGTAAACCAAATGTCATTTCTAACCACACTCATTGCGTGTAATTCATACATTCAATTCAAACTTGTGAAACGAACTGTGCATGCTTATACTCTTCTTTTAACCTTATTTTCGACTTCTAAGCTTATTTTCGAATTCTAAACACACTACGATGATTGTGTATTTTAGGATTGTCATATAACTAAACCAAATGTCATTTCTAACTACACTCATTGCGTGTAATTCATACATTCAATTCAAACTTATGAAACGAACTGTGCATGCTTATACTCTTGTTTTAACCTTATTTTCGACTTCTAACCTTATTTTCGAATTCTAAACACACTACGATGATTGTGTATGTTAGGATTGTCATATAACTAAACCAAATGTCATTTCTAACCACACTCTTTACGTGTAATTCATACATTCAATTCAAACTTGTGAAACAAACTGTGCATGATTCTACTCTTCTTTTAAGCTTATTTTCGAATTCTAAACACACTACGATGATTGTGTATGTTAGTATTGTCATATAAGTAAACCAAATGTCATTTCTAACCACACTCATTGCGTGTAATTCATACATTCAATTCAAACTTGTGAAACGAACTGTGCATGCTTATACTCTTCTTTTAACCTTATTTTCGACTTCTAAGCTTATTTTCGAATTCTAAACACACTACGATGATTGTGTATGTTAGTATTGTCATATAAGTAAACCAAATGTAATTTCTAACCACACTCATTGCGTGTAATTCATACATTCAATTCAAACTTGTGAAACGAACTGTGCATGCTTATACTCTTCTTTTAACCTTATTTTCGATTTCTAAGCTTATTTTCGAATTCTAAATACACTACGATGATTGTGTATGTTAGGATTGTCATATAACTAAACCAAATAACATTTCTAACCACACTCATTGCGTGTAATTCATACATTCAATTCAAACTTGTGAAACGAACTGTGCATGATTCTACTCTTCTTTTAAACTTATTTTCGAATTCTAAACACATTACGATGATTGTCTATGTTAGTATTGTCATATAACTAAACCAAATGTCATTTCTAACCACACTCATTACGTGTAATTCATACATTCAATTCAAACTTGTGAAACAAACTGTGCATGATTCTACTCTTCTTTTAAGCTTATTTTCGAATTCTAAACACACTACGATGATTGTGTATGTTAGTATTGTCATATAAGTAAACCAAATGTCATTTCTAACCACACTCATTGCGTGTAATTCATACATTCAATTCAAACTTGTGAAACGAACTGTGCATGCTTATACTCTTGTTTTAACCTTATTTTCGACTTCTAACCTTATTTTCGAATTCTAAACACACTACGACGATTGTGTACGTTAGGATTGTCATATAAGTAAACCAAATGTCATTTCTAACCACACTCATTGCGTGTAATTCATACATTCAATTCAAACTTGTGAAACGAACTGTGCATGCTTATACTCTTGTTTTAACCTTATTTTCGACTTCTAACCTTATTTTCGAATTCTAAAAACACTACGATGATTGTGTATGTTAGGATTGACATATAACTTAACCAAATGTCATTTCTAAACACACTTATTGCGTGTAATTCATACATTCAATTCAAACTTGTGAAACGAACTGTGCATGCTTATACTCTTCTTTTCACTTTATTTTCGATTTCTAAGCTTATTTTCGAATTCTAAATACACTACGATGATTGTGTATGTTAGGATTGTCATATGACTAAACCAAATAACATTTCTAACCACACTCATTGCGTGTAATTCATACATTCAATTCAAACTTGTGAAACGAACTGTGCATGATTCTACTCTTCTTTTAAACTTATTTTCGAATTCTAAACACATTACGATGATTGTCTATGTTAGTATTGTCATATAACTAAACCAAATGTCATTTCTAACCACACTCATTACGTGTAATTCATACATTCAATTCAAACTTGTGAAACGAACTGTGCATGATTCTACTCTTCTTTTAAACTTATTTTCGAATTCTAAACACATTACGATGATTGTCTATGTTAGTATTGTCATATAACTAAACCAAATGTCATTTCTAACCACACTCATTACGTGTAATTCATACATTCAATTCAAACTTGTGAAACAAACTGTGCATGATTCTACTCTTCTTTTAAGCTTATTTTCGAATTCTAAACACACTACGATGATTGTGTATGTTAGTATTGTCATATAAGTAAACCAAATGTCATTTCTAACCACACTCATTGCGTGTAATTCATACATTCAATTCAAACTTGTGAAACGAACTGTGCATGCTTATACTCTTGTTTTAACCTTATTTTCGACTTCTAACCTTATTTTCGAATTCTAAACACACTACGACGATTGTGTACGTTAGGATTGTCATATAAGTAAACCAAATGTCATTTCTAACCACACTCATTGCGTGTAATTCATACATTCAATTCAAACTTGTGAAACGAACTGTGCATGCTTATACTCTTGTTTTAACCTTATTTTCGACTTCTAACCTTATTTTCGAATTCTAAAAACACTACGATGATTGTGTATGTTAGGATTGACATATAACTTAACCAAATGTCATTTCTAACCACACTTATTGCGTGTAATTCATACATTCAATTCAAACTTGTGAAACGAACTGTGCATGCTTATACTCTTCTTTTCACTTTATTTTCGATTTCTAAGCTTATTTTCGAATTCTAAATACACTACGATGATTGTGTATGTTAGGATTGTCATATGACTAAACCAAATAACATTTCTAACCACACTCATTGCGTGTAATTCATACATTCAATTCAAACTTGTGAAACGAACTGTGCATGATTCTACTCTTCTTTTAAACTTATTTTCGAATTCTAAACACATTACGATGATTGTCTATGTTAGTATTGTCATATAACTAAACCAAATGTCATTTCTAACCACACTCATTACGTGTAATACTCATTACGTGTAATTCATACATTCAATTCAAACTTGTGAAACAAACTGTTCATGATTCTACTCTTCTTTTAAGCTTATTTTCGAATTCTAAACACACTACGATGATTGTGTATGTTAGTATTGCCATATAAGTAAACCAAATGTCATTTCTAACCACACTCATTGCGTGTAATTCATACATTCAATTCAAACTTGTGAAACGAACTGTGCATGCTTATACTCTTCTTTTAACCTTATTTTCGACTTCTAAGCTTATTTTCGAATTCTAAACACACTACGATGATTGTGTATTTTAGGATTGTCATATAACTAAACCAAATGTCATTTCTAACTACACTCATTGCGTGTAATTCATACAGTCAATTCAAACTTATGAAACGAACTGTGCATGCTTATACTCTTCTTTTAACCTTATTTTCGACTTCTAAGCTTATTTTCGAATTCTAAACACACTAGGATGATTGTGTATGTTAGGATTGTCATATAACTAAACCAAATGTCATTTCTAACCACACTCATTACGTGTAATTCATACTTTCAATTCAAACTGGTTAAACGAACTGTGCATGCTTATACTCTTGTTTTAACCTTATTTTCGACTTCTAACCTTATTTTCGAATTCTAAACACACTACGATGATTGTGTATGTTAGGATTGTCATATAACTAAACCAAATGTCATTTCTAACCTCACTCTTTACGTGTAATTCATACATTCAATTCAAACTTGTGAAACAAACTGTGCATGATTCTACTCTTCTTTTAAGCTTATTTTCGAATTCTAAACACACTACGATGATTGTGTATGTTAGTATTGTCATATAAGTAAACCAAATGTCATTTCTAACCACACTCATTGCGTGTAATTCATACATTCAATTCAAACTTGTGAAACGAACTGTGCATGCTTATACTCTTCTTTTAACCTTATTTTCGACTTCTAAGCTTATTTTCGAATTCTAAATACACTACGATGATTGTGTATGTTAGGATTGTCATATAACTAAACCAAATAACATTTCTAACCACACTCATTGCGTGTAATTCATACATTCAATTCAAACTTGTGAAACGAACTGTGCATGATTCTACTCTTCTTTTAAACTTATTTTCGAATTCTAAACACATTACGATGATTGTCTATGTTAGTATTGTCATATAACTAAACCAAATTTCATTTCTAACCACACTCATTACGTGTAATTCATACATTCAATTCAAACTTGTGAAACAAACTGTGCATGATTCTACTCTTCTTTTAAGCTTATTTTCGAATTCTAAACACACTACGATGATTGTGTATGTTAGTATTGTCATATAAGTAAACCAAATGTCATTTCTAACCACACTCATTGCGTGTAATTCATACATTCAATTCAAACTTGTGAAACGAACTGTGCATGCTTATACTCTTGTTTTAACCTTATTTTCGACTTCTAACCTTATTTTCGAATTCTAAACACACTACGATGATTGTGTATGTTAGGATTGTCATATAACTAAACCAAATGTCATTTCTAACTACACTCATTGCGTGTAATTCATACATTCAATTCAAACTTATGAAACGAACTGTGCATGCTTATACTCTTCTTTTAACCTTATTTTCGACTTCTAAGCTTATTTTCGAATTCTAAACACACTAGGATGATTGTGTATGTTAGGATTGTCATATAACTAAACCAAATGTCATTTCTAACCACACTCTTTACGTGTAATTCATACATTCAATTCAAACTTGTGAAACAAACTGTGCATGATTCTACTCTTCTTTTAAGCTTATTTTCGAATTCTAAACACACTACGATGATTGTGTATGTTAGTATTGTCATATAAGTAAACCAAATGTCATTTCTAACCACACTCATTGCGTGTAATTCATACATTCAATTCAAACTTGTGAAACGAACTGTGCATGCTTATACTCTTGTTTTAACCTTATTTTCGACTTCTAACCTTATTTTCGAATTCTAAACACACTACGATGATTGTGTATGTTAGGATTGTCATATAACTAAACCAAATGTCATTTCTAACTACACTCATTGCGTGTAATTCATACATTCAATTCAAACTTATGAAACGAACTGTGCATGCTTATACTCTTCTTTTAACCTTATTTTCGACTTCTAAGCTTATTTTCGAATTCTAAACACACTAGGATGATTGTGTATGTTAGGATTGTCATATAACTAAACCAAATGTCATTTCTAACCACACTCATTACGTGTAATTCATACTTTCAATTCAAACTGGTGAAACGAACTGTGCATGCTTATACTCTTGTTTTAACCTTATTTTCGACTTCTAACCTTATTTTCGAATTCTAAACACACTACGATGATTGTGTATGTTAGGATTGTCATATAACTAAACCAAATGTCATTTCTAACCACACTCTTTACGTGTAATTCATACATTCAATTCAAACTTGTGAAACAAACTGTGCATGATTCTACTCTTCTTTTAAGCTTATTTTCGAATTCTAAACACACTACGATGATTGTGTATGTTAGTATTGTCATATAAGTAAACCAAATGTCATTTCTAACCACACTCATTGCGTGTAATTCATACATTCAATTCAAACTTGTGAAACGAACTGTGCATGCTTATACTCTTCTTTTAACCTTATTTTCGACTTCTAAGCTTATTTTCGAATTCTAAACACACTACGATGATTGTGTATGTTAGTATTGTCATATAAGTAAACCAAATGTAATTTCTAACCACACTCATTGCGTGTAATTCATACATTCAATTCAAACTTGTGAAACGAACTGTGCATGCTTATACTCTTCTTTTAACCTTATTTTCGATTTCTAAGCTTATTTTCGAATTCTAAATACACTACGATGATTGTGTATGTTAGGATTGTCATATAACTAAACCAAATAACATTTCTAACCACACTCATTGCGTGTAATTCATACATTCAATTCAAACTTGTGAAACGAACTGTGCATGATTCTACTCTTCTTTTAAACTTATTTTCGAATTCTAAACACATTACGATGATTGTCTATGTTAGTATTGTCATATAACTAAACCAAATGTCATTTCTAACCACACTCATTACGTGTAATTCATACATTCAATTCAAACTTGTGAAACAAACTGTGCAAGATTCTACTCTTCTTTTAAGCTTATTTTCGAATTCTAAACACACTACGATGATTGTGTATGTTAGTATTGTCATATAAGTAAACCAAATGTCATTTCTAACCACACTCATTGCGTGTAATTCATACATTCAATTCAAACTTGTGAAACGAACTGTGCATGCTTATACTCTTGTTTTAACCTTATTTTCGACTTCTAACCTTATTTTCGAATTCTAAACACACTACGATGATTGTGTATGTTAGTATTGTCATATAAGTAAACCAAATAACATTTCTAACCACACTCATTGCGTGTAATTCATACATTCAATTCAAACTTGTGAAACGAACTGTGCATGCTTATACTCTTCTTTTAACCTTATTTTCGACTTCTAAGCTTATTTTCGAATTCTAAACACACTAGGATGATTGTGTATGTTAGGATTGTCATATAACTAAACCAAATGTCTTTTCTAACCACACTCATTACGTGTAATTCATACATTCAATTCAAACTTGTGAAACAAACAGTGCATGATTCTACTCTTCTTTTAAGCTTATTTTCGTATTCTAAACACACTACGATGATTGTGTATGTTAGGATTGTCATATAAGTAAAACCATTGTCATTTCTAACCACACTCATTGCGTGTAATTCATACATTCAATTCAAACTTGTGAAACGAACTGTGCATGATTCTACTCTTCTTTTAAGCTTATTTTCGAATTCTAAGCTTATTTTCGAATTCTAAACACACTACGACGATTGTGTACGTTAGGATTGTCATAGAAGTAAACCAAATGTCATTTCTAACCACACTCATTGCGTGTAATACATACATTCAATTCAAACTTGTGAAACGAACTGTGCATGCTTATACTCTTGTTTTAACCTTATTTTCGACTTCTAACCTTATTTTCGAATTCTAAAAACACTACGATGATTGTGTATGTTAGGATTGACATATAACTAAACCAAATGTCATTTCTAACCACACTTATTGCGTGTAATTCATACATTCAATTCAAACTTGTGAAACGAACTGTGCATGCTTATACTCTTCTTTTCACCTTATTTTCGACTTCTAAGCTTATTTTCGAATTCTAAATACACTACGATGATTGTGTATGTTAGGATTGTCATATAACTAAACCAAATGTCATTTCTAACTACACTCATTGCGTGTAATTCATACATTCAATTCAAACTTATGAAACGAACTGTGCATGCTTATACTCTTCTTTTAACCATATTTTCGATTTCTAAGCTTATTTTCGAATTCTAAATACACTACGATGATTGTGTATGTTAGGATTGTCATATGACTAAACCAAATAACATTTCTAACCACACTCATTGCGTGTAATTCATACATTCAATTCAAACTTGTGAAACGAACTGTGCATGATTCTACTCTTCTTTTAAACTTATTTTCGAATTCTAAACACATTACGATGATTGTCTATGTTAGTATTGTCATATAACTAAACCAAATGTCATTTCTAACCACACTCATTACGTGTAATACTCATTACGTGTAATTCATACATTCAATTCAAACTTGTGAAACAAACTGTGCATGATTCTACTCTTCTTTTAAGCTTATTTTCGAATTCTAAACACACTACAATGATTGTGTATGTTAGTATTGCCATATAAGTAAACCAAATGTCATTTCTAACCACACTCATTGCGTGTAATTCATACATTCAATTCAAACTTGTGAAACGAACTGTGCATGCTTATACTCTTCTTTTAACCTTATTTTCGACTTCTAAGCTTATTTTCGAATTCTAAACACACTACGATGATTGTGTATGTTAGGATTGTCATATAACTAAACCAAATGTCATTTCTAACTACACTCATTGCGTGTAATTCATACATTCAATTCAAACTTATGAAACGAACTGTGCATGCTTATACTCTTCTTTTAACCTTATTTTCGACTTCTAAGCTTATTTTCGAATTCTAAACACACTAGGATGATTGTGTATGTTAGGATTGTCATATAACTAAACCAAATGTCATTTCTAACCATACTCATTACGTGTAATTCATACTTTCAATTCAAACTGGTGAAACGAACTGTGCATGCTTATACTCTTGTTTTAACCTTATTTTCGACTTCTAACCTTATTTTCGAATTCTAAACACACTATGATGATTGTGTATGTTAGGATTGTCATATAACTAAACCAAATGTCATTTCTAACCACACTCTTTACGTGTAATTCATACATTCAATTCAAACTTGTGAAACAAAATGTGCATGATTCTACTCTTCTTTTAAGCTTATTTTCGAATTCTAAACACACTACGATGATTGTGTATGTTAGTATTGTCATATAAGTAAACCAAATGTCATTTCTAACCACACTCATTGCGTGTAATTCATACATTCAATTCAAACTTGTGAAACGAACTGTGCATGCTTATACTCTTCTTTTAACCTTATTTTCGACTTCTAAGCTTATTTTCGAATTCTAAACACACTACGATGATTGTGTATGTTAGTATTGTCATATAAGTAAACCAAATGTAATTTCTAACCACACTCATTGCGTGTAATTCATACATTCAATTCAAACTTGTGAAACGAACTGTGCATGCTTATACTCTTCTTTTAACCTTATTTTCGATTTCTAAGCTTATTTTCGAATTCTAAATACACTACGATGATTGTGTATGTTAGGATTGTCATATAACTAAACCAAATGTCATTTCTAACCACACTCATTACGTGTAATTCATACATTCAATTCAAACTTGTGAAACAAACTGTGCATGATTCTACTCTTCTTTTAAGCTTATTTTCGAATTCTAAACACACTACGATGATTGTGTATGTTAGTATTGTCATATAAGTAAACCAAATGTCATTTCTAACCACACTCATTGCGTGTAATTCATACATTCAATTCAAACTTGTGAAACGAACTGTGCATGCTTATACTCTTGTTTTAACCTTATTTTCGACTTCTAACCTTATTTTCGAATTCTAAACACACTACGATGATTGTGTATGTTAGTATTGTCATATAAGTAAACCAAATAACATTTCTAACCACACTCATTGCGTGTAATTCATACATTCAATTCAAACTTGTGAAACGAACTGTGCATGCTTATACTCTTCTTTTAACCTTATTTTCGACTTATAAGCTTATTTTCGAATTCTAAACACACTAGGATGATTGTGTATGTTAGGATTGTCATATAACTAAACCAAATGTCTTTTCTAACCACACTCATTACGTGTAATTCATACATTCAATTCAAACTTGTGAAACAAACTGTGCATGATTCTACTCTTCTTTTAAGCTTATTTTCGAATTCTAAACACACTACGATGATTGTGTATGTTAGGATTGTCATATAAGTAAAACAATTGTCATTTCTAACCACACTCATTGTGTGTAATTCATACATTCAATTCAAACTTGTGAAACGAACCGTGCATGATTCTACTCTTCTTTTAAGCTTATTTTCGAATTCTAAGCTTATTTTCGAATTCTAAACACACTACGACGATTGTGTACGTTAGGATTGTCATATAAGTAAACCAAATGTCATTTCTAACCACACTCATTGCGTGTAATTCATACATTCAATTCAAACTTGTGAAACGAACTGTGCATGCTTATACTCTTCTTTTAACCTTATTTTCGACTTCTAAGCTTATTTTCGAATTCTAAACACACTACGATGATTGTGTATATTAGTATTGTCATATAAGTAAACCAAATGTAATTTCTAACCACACTCATTGCGTGTAATTCATACATTCAATTCAAACTTGTGAAACGAACTGTGCATGCTTATACTCTTCTTTTAACCTTATTTTCGATTTCTAAGCTTATTTTCGAATTCTAAATACACTACGATGATTGTGTATGTTAGGATTGTCATATAACTAAACCAAATGTCATTTCTAACCACACTCACTACGTGTAATTCATACATTCAATTCAAACTTGTGAAACAAACTGTGCATGATTCTACTCTTCTTTTAAGCTTATTTTCGAATTCTAAACACACTACGATGATTGTGTATGTTAGTATTGTCATATAAGTAAACCAAATGTCATTTCTAACCACACTCATTGCGTGTAATTCATACATTCAATTCAAACTTGTGAAACGAACTGTGCATGCTTATACTCTTGTTTTAACCTTATTTTCGACTTCTAACCTTATTTTCGAATTCTAAACACACTACGATGATTGTGTATGTTAGGATTGTCATATAACTAAACCAAATGTCATTTCTAACCACACTTATTGCGTGTAGTTCATACATTCAATTCAAACTTGTGAAACGAACTGTGCATGCTTATACTCTTCTTTTCACCTTATTTTCGACTTCTAACCTTATTTTCGAATTCTAAACACACTACGATGATTGTGTATGTTAGTATTGTCATATAAGTAAACCAAATAACATTTCTAACCACACTCATTGCGTGTAATTCATACATTCAATTCAAACTTGTGAAACGAACTGTGCATGCTTATACTCTTCTTTTAACCTTATTTTCGACTTCTAAGCTTATTTTCGAATTCTAAACACACTAGGATGATTGTGTATGTTAGGATTGTCATATAACTAAACCAAATGTCTTTTCTAACCACACTCATTACGTGTAATTCATACATTCAATTCAAACTTGTGAAACAAACTGTGCATGATTCTACTCTTCTTTTAAGCTTATTTTCGAATTCTAAACACACTACGATGATTGTGTATGTTAGGATTGTCATATAAGTAAAACAATTGTCATTTCTAACCACACTCATTGTGTGTAATTCATACATTCAATTCAAACTTGTGAAACGAACCGTGCATGATTCTACTCTTCTTTTAAGCTTATTTTCGAATTCTAAGCTTATTTTCGAATTCTAAACACACTACGACGATTGTGTACGTTAGGATTGTCATATAAGTAAACCAAATGTCATTTCTAACCACACTCATTGCGTGTAATTCATACATTCAATTCAAACTTGTGAAACGAACTGTGCATGCTTATACTCTTGTTTTAACCTTATTTTCGACTTCTAACCTTATTTTCGAATTCTAAACACACTACGATGATTGTGTATGTTAGGATTGTCATATAACTAAACCAAATGTCATTTCTAACCACACTTATTGCGTGTAGTTCATACATTCAATTCAAACTTGTGAAACGAACTGTGCATGCTTATACTCTTCTTTTCACCTTATTTTCGACTTCTAAGCTTATTTTCGAATTCTAAATACACTACGATGATTGTGTATGTTAGGATTGTCATATAACTAAACCAAATGTCATTTCTAACTACACTCATTGCGTGTAATTCATACATTCAATTCAAACTTATGAAACGAACTGTGCATGCTTATACTCTTCTTTTAACCTTATTTTCGATTTCTAAGCTTATTTTCGAATTCTAAATACACTACGATGATTGTGTATGTTAGGATTGTCATATGACTAAACCAAATAACATTTCTAACCACACTCATTGCGTGTAATTCATACATTCAATTCAAACTTGTGAAACGAACTGTGCATGATTCTACTCTTCTTTTAAACTTATTTTCGAATTCTAAACACATTACGATGATTGTCTATGTTAGTATTGTCATATAACTAAACCAAATGTCATTTCTAACCACACTCATTACGTGTAATACTCATTACGTGTAATTCATACATTCAATTCAAACTTGTGAAACAAACTGTGCATGATTCTACTCTTCTTTTAATCTTATTTTCGAATTCTGAACACACTACGATGATTGTGTATGTTAGTATTGCCATATAAGTAAACCAAATGTCATTTCTAACCACACTCATTGCGTGTAATTCATACATTCAATTCAAACTTGTGAAACGAACTGTGCATGCTTATACTCTTCTTTTAACCTTATTTTCGACTTCTAAGCTTATTTTCGAATTCTAAACACACTACGATGATTGTGTATGTTAGGATTGTCATATAACTAAACCAAATGTCATTTCTAACTACACTCATTGCGTGTAATTCATACATTCAATTCAAACTTATGAAACGAACTGTGCATGCTTATACTCTTCTTTTAACCTTATTTTCGACTTCTAAGCTTATTTTCGAATTCTAAACACACTAGGATGATTGTGTATGTTAGGATTGTCATATAACTAAACCAAATGTCATTTCTAACCACACTCATTACGTGTAATTCATACTTTCAATTCAAACTGGTGAAACGAACTGTGCATGCTTATACTCTTGTTTTAACCTTATTTTCGACTTCTAACCTTATTTTCGAATTCTAAACACACTACGATGATTGTGTATGTTAGGATTGTCATATAACTAAACCAAATGTCATTTCTAACCACACTCTTTACGTGTAATTCATACATTCAATTCAAACTTGTGAAACAAACTGTGCATGATTCTACTCTTCTTTTAAGCTTATTTTCGAATTCTAAACACACTACGATGATTGTGTATGTTAGTATTGTCATATAAGTAAACCAAATGTCATTTCTAACCACACTCATTGCGTGTAATTCATACATTCAATTCAAACTTGTGAAACGAACTGTGCATGCTTATACTCTTGTTTTAACCTTATTTTCGACTTCTAACCTTATTTTCGAATTCTAAACACACTACGATGATTGTGTATGTTAGTATTGTCATATAAGTAAACCAAATAACATTTCTAACCACACTCATTGCGTGTAATTCATACATTCAATTCAAACTTGTGAAACGAACTGTGCATGCTTATACTCTTCTTTTAACCTTATTTTCGACTTATAAGCTTATTTTCGAATTCTAAACACACTAGGATGATTGTGTATGTTAGGATTGTCATATAACTAAACCAAATGTCTTTTCTAACCACACTCATTACGTGTAATTCATACATTCAATTCAAACTTGTGAAACAAACTGTGCATGATTCTACTCTTCTTTTAAGCTTATTTTCGAATTCTAAACACACTACGATGATTGTGTATGTTAGGATTGTCATATAAGTAAAACAATTGTCATTTCTAACCACACTCATTGTGTGTAATTCATACATTCAATTCAAACTTGTGAAACGAACCGTGCATGATTCTACTCTTCTTTTAAGCTTATTTTCGAATTCTAAGCTTATTTTCGAATTCTAAACACACTACGACGATTGTGTACGTTAGGATTGTCATATAAGTAAACCAAATGTCATTTCTAACCACACTCATTGCGTGTAATTCATACATTCAATTCAAACTTGTGAAACGAACTGTGCATGCTTATACTCTTCTTTTAACCTTATTTTCGACTTCTAAGCTTATTTTCGAATTCTAAACACACTACGATGATTGTGTATATTAGTATTGTCATATAAGTAAACCAAATGTAATTTCTAACCACACTCATTGCGTGTAATTCATACATTCAATTCAAACTTGTGAAACGAACTGTGCATGCTTATACTCTTCTTTTAACCTTATTTTCGATTTCTAAGCTTATTTTCGAATTCTAAATACACTACGATGATTGTGTATGTTAGGATTGTCATATAACTAAACCAAATGTCATTTCTAACCACACTCACTACGTGTAATTCATACATTCAATTCAAACTTGTGAAACAAACTGTGCATGATTCTACTCTTCTTTTAAGCTTATTTTCGAATTCTAAACACACTACGATGATTGTGTATGTTAGTATTGTCATATAAGTAAACCAAATGTCATTTCTAACCACACTCATTGCGTGTAATTCATACATTCAATTCAAACTTGTGAAACGAACTGTGCATGCTTATACTCTTGTTTTAACCTTATTTTCGACTTCTAACCTTATTTTCGAATTCTAAACACACTACGATGATTGTGTATGTTAGGATTGTCATATAACTAAACCAAATGTCATTTCTAACCACACTTATTGCGTGTAGTTCATACATTCAATTCAAACTTGTGAAACGAACTGTGCATGCTTATACTCTTCTTTTCACCTTATTTTCGACTTCTAACCTTATTTTCGAATTCTAAACACACTACGATGATTGTGTATGTTAGTATTGTCATATAAGTAAACCAAATAACATTTCTAACCACACTCATTGCGTGTAATTCATACATTCAATTCAAACTTGTGAAACGAACTGTGCATGCTTATACTCTTCTTTTAACCTTATTTTCGACTTCTAAGCTTATTTTCGAATTCTAAACACACTAGGATGATTGTGTATGTTAGGATTGTCATATAACTAAACCAAATGTCTTTTCTAACCACACTCATTACGTGTAATTCATACATTCAATTCAAACTTGTGAAACAAACTGTGCATGATTCTACTCTTCTTTTAAGCTTATTTTCGAATTCTAAACACACTACGATGATTGTGTATGTTAGGATTGTCATATAAGTAAAACAATTGTCATTTCTAACCACACTCATTGTGTGTAATTCATACATTCAATTCAAACTTGTGAAACGAACCGTGCATGATTCTACTCTTCTTTTAAGCTTATTTTCGAATTCTAAGCTTATTTTCGAATTCTAAACACACTACGACGATTGTGTACGTTAGGATTGTCATATAAGTAAACCAAATGTCATTTCTAACCACACTCATTGCGTGTAATTCATACATTCAATTCAAACTTGTGAAACGAACTGTGCATGCTTATACTCTTGTTTTAACCTTATTTTCGACTTCTAACCTTATTTTCGAATTCTAAACACACTACGATGATTGTGTATGTTAGGATTGTCATATAACTAAACCAAATGTCATTTCTAACCACACTTATTGCGTGTAGTTCATACATTCAATTCAAACTTGTGAAACGAACTGTGCATGCTTATACTCTTCTTTTCACCTTATTTTCGACTTCTAAGCTTATTTTCGAATTCTAAATACACTACGATGATTGTGTATGTTAGGATTGTCATATAACTAAACCAAATGTCATTTCTAACTACACTCATTGCGTGTAATTCATACATTCAATTCAAACTTATGAAACGAACTGTGCATGCTTATACTCTTCTTTTAACCTTATTTTCGATTTCTAAGCTTATTTTCGAATTCTAAATACACTACGATGATTGTGTATGTTAGGATTGTCATATGACTAAACCAAATAACATTTCTAACCACACTCATTGCGTGTAATTCATACATTCAATTCAAACTTGTGAAACGAACTGTGCATGATTCTACTCTTCTTTTAAACTTATTTTCGAATTCTAAACACATTACGATGATTGTCTATGTTAGTATTGTCATATAACTAAACCAAATGTCATTTCTAACCACACTCATTACGTGTAATACTCATTACGTGTAATTCATACATTCAATTCAAACTTGTGAAACAAACTGTGCATGATTCTACTCTTCTTTTAATCTTATTTTCGAATTCTGAACACACTACGATGATTGTGTATGTTAGTATTGCCATATAAGTAAACCAAATGTCATTTCTAACCACACTCATTGCGTGTAATTCATACATTCAATTCAAACTTGTGAAACGAACTGTGCATGCTTATACTCTTCTTTTAACCTTATTTTCGACTTCTAAGCTTATTTTCGAATTCTAAACACACTACGATGATTGTGTATGTTAGGATTGTCATATAACTAAACCAAATGTCATTTCTAACTACACTCATTGCGTGTAATTCATACATTCAATTCAAACTTATGAAACGAACTGTGCATGCTTATACTCTTCTTTTAACCTTATTTTCGACTTCTAAGCTTATTTTCGAATTCTAAACACACTAGGATGATTGTGTATGTTAGGATTGTCATATAACTAAACCAAATGTCATTTCTAACCACACTCATTACGTGTAATTCATACTTTCAATTCAAACTGGTGAAACGAACTGTGCATGCTTATACTCTTGTTTTAACCTTATTTTCGACTTCTAACCTTATTTTCGAATTCTAAACACACTACGATGATTGTGTATGTTAGGATTGTCATATAACTAAACCAAATGTCATTTCTAACCACACTCTTTACGTGTAATTCATACATTCAATTCAAACTTGTGAAACAAACTGTGCATGATTCTACTCTTCTTTTAAGCTTATTTTCGAATTCTAAACACACTACGATGATTGTGTATGTTAGTATTGTCATATAAGTAAACCAAATGTCATTTCTAACCACACTCATTGCGTGTAATTCATACATTCAATTCAAACTTGTGAAACGAACTGTGCATGCTTATACTCTTCTTTTAACCTTATTTTCGACTTCTAAGCTTATTTTCGAATTCTAAACACACTACGATGATTGTGTATGTTAGTATTGTCATATAAGTAAACCAAATGTAATTTCTAACCACACTCATTGCGTGTAATTCATACATTCAATTCAAACTTGTGAAACGAACTGTGCATGCTTATACTCTTCTTTTAACCTTATTTTTGACTTCTAAGCTTATTTTCGAATTCTAAACACACTAGGATGATTGTGTATGTTAGGATTGTTATATAACTAAACCAAATGTCTTTTCTAACCACACTCATTACGTGTAATTCATACATTCAATTCAAACTTGTGAAACAAACTGTGCATGATTCTACTCTTCTTTTAAGCTTATTTTCGAATTCTAAACACACTACGATGATTGTGTATGTTAGTATTGTCATATAAGTAAACCAAATGTCATTTCTAACCACACTCATTACGTGTAATTCATACATTCAATTCAAACTTGTGAAACAAACTGTGCATGATTCTACTCTTCTTTTAAGCTTATTTTCGAATTCTAAACACACTACGATGATTGTGTATGTTAGTATTGTCATATAAGTAAACCAAATGTCATTTCTAACCACACTCATTGCGTGTAATTCATACATTCAATTCAAACTTGTGAAACAAACTGTGCATGATTCTACTCTTCTTTTAAGCTTATTTTCGAATTCTAAACACACTACGATGATTGTGTATGTTAGTATTGTCATATAAGTAAACCAAATGTCATTTCTAACCACACTCATTGCGTGTAATTCATACATTCAATTCAAACTTGTGAAACGAACTGTGCATGCTTATACTCTTGTTTTCACCTTATTTTCGACTTCTAAGCTTATTTTCGAATTCTAAATACACTACGATGATTGTGTATGTTAGGATTGTCATATAACTAAACCAAATGTCATTTCTAACTACACTCATTGCGTGTAATTCATACATTCAATTCAAACTTATGAAACGAACTGTGCATGCTTATACTCTTCTTTTAACCTTATTTTCGATTTTCAAGCTTATTTTCGAATTCTAAATACACTACGATGATTGTGTATGTTAGGATTGTCATATGACTAAACCAAATAACATTTCTAACCACACTCATTGCGTGTAATTCATACATTCAATTCAAACTTGTGAAACGAACTGTGCATGATTCTACTCTTCTTTTAAACTTATTTTCGAATTCTAAACACATTACGATGATTGTCTATGTTAGTATTGTCATATAACTAAACCAAATGTCATTTCTAACCACACTCATTACGTGTAATTCATACATTCAATTCAAACTTGTGAAACAAACTGTGCATGATTCTACTCTTCTTTTAAGCTTATTTTCGAATTCTAAACACACTACGATGATTGTGTATGTTAGTATTGTCATATAAGTAAACCAAATGTCATTTCTAACCACACTCATTGCGTGTAATTCATACATTCAATTCAAACTTGTGAAACGAACTGTGCATGCTTATACTCTTGTTTTCACCTTATTTTCGACTTCTAAGCTTATTTTCGAATTCTAAATACACTACGATGATTGTGTATGTTAGGATTGTCATATAACTAAACCAAATGTCATTTCTAACTACACTCATTGCGTGTAATTCATACATTCAATTCAAACTTATGAAACGAACTGTGCATGCTTATACTCTTCTTTTAACCTTATTTTCGATTTTCAAGCTTATTTTCGAATTCTAAATACACTACGATGATTGTGTATGTTAGGATTGTCATATGACTAAACCAAATAACATTTCTAACCACACTCATTGCGTGTAATTCATACATTCAATTCAAACTTGTGAAACGAACTGTGCATGATTCTACTCTTCTTTTAAACTTATTTTCGAATTCTAAACACATTACGATGATTGTCTATGTTAGTATTGTCATATAACTAAACCAAATGTCATTTCTAACCACACTCATTACGTGTAATTCATACATTCAATTCAAACTTGTGAAACAAACTGTGCATGATTCTACTCTTCTTTTAAGCTTATTTTCGAATTCTAAACACACTACGATGATTGTGTATGTTAGTATTGTCATATAAGTAAACCAAATGTCATTTCTAACCACACTCATTGCGTGTAATTCATACATTCAATTCAAACTTGTGAAACGAACTGTGCATGCTTATACTCTTGTTTTAACCTTATTTTCGACTTCTAACCTTATTTTCGAATTCTAAACACACTACGATGATTGTGTATGTTAGTATTGTCATATAAGTAAACCAAATAACATTTCTAACCACACTCATTGCGTGTAATTCATACATTCAATTCAAACTTGTGAAACGAACTGTGCATGCTTATACTCTTCTTTTAACCTTATTTTCGACTTCTAAGCTTATTTTCGAATTCTAAACACACTAGGATGATTGTGTATGTTAGGATTGTCATATAACTAAACCAAATGTCTTTTCTAACCACACTCATTACGTGTAATTCATACATTCAATTCAAACTTGTGAAACAAACTGTGCATGATTCTACTCTTCTTTTAAGCTTATTTTCGTATTCTAAACACACTACGATGATTGTGTATGTTAGGATTGTCATATAAGTAAAACCATTGTCATTTCTAACCACACTCATTGCGTGTAATTCATACATTCAATTCAAACTTGTGAAACGAACTGTGCATGATTCTACTCTTCTTTTAAGCTTATTTTCGAATTCTAAGCTTATTTTCGAATTCTAAACACACTACGACGATTGTGTACGTTAGGATTGTCATATAAGTAAACCAAATGTCATTTCTAACCACACTCATTGCGTGTAATTCATACATTCAATTCAAACTTGTGAAACGAACTGTGCATGCTTATACTCTTCTTTTAAGCTTATTTTCGAATTCTAAGCTTATTTTCGAATTCTAAACACACTACGATGATTGTGTATGTTAGTATTGTCATATAAGTAAACCAAATGTCATTTCTAACCACACTCATTGCGTGTAATTCATACATTCAATTCAAACTTGTGAAACGAACTGTGCATGCTTATACTCTTGTTTTAACCTTATTTTCGACTTCTAACCTTATTTTCGAATTCTAAACACACTACGATGATTGTGTATGTTAGTATTGTCATATAAGTAAACCAAATAACATTTCTAACCACACTCATTGCGTGTAATTCATACATTCAATTCAAACTTGTGAAACGAACTGTGCATGCTTATACTCTTCTTTTAACCTTATTTTCGACTTCTAAGCTTATTTTCGAATTCTAAACACACTAGGATGATTGTGTATGTTAGGATTGTCATATAACTAAACCAAATGTCTTTTCTAACCACACTCATTACGTGTAATTCATACATTCAATTCAAACTTGTGAAACAAACTGTGCATGATTCTACTCTTCTTTTAAGCTTATTTTCGTATTCTAAACACACTACGATGATTGTGTATGTTAGGATTGTCATATAAGTAAAACCATTGTCATTTCTAACCACACTCATTGCGTGTAATTCATACATTCAATTCAAACTTGTGAAACGAACTGTGCATGATTCTACTCTTCTTTTAAGCTTATTTTCGAATTCTAAGCTTATTTTCGAATTCTAAACACACTACGACGATTGTGTACGTTAGGATTGTCATATAAGTAAACCAAATGTCATTTCTAACCACACTCATTGCGTGTAATTCATACATTCAATTCAAACTTGTGAAACGAACTGTGCATGCTTATACTCTTGTTTTAACCTTATTTTCGACTTCTAACCTTATTTTCGAATTCTAAACACACTACGATGATTGTGTATGTTAGTATTGTCATATAAGTAAACCAAATAACATTTCTAACCACACTCATTGCGTGTAATTCATACATTCAATTCAAACTTGTGAAACGAACTGTGCATGCTTATACTCTTCTTTTAACCTTATTTTCGACTTCTAAGCTTATTTTCGAATTCTAAACACACTAGGATGATTGTGTATGTTAGGATTGTCATATAACTAAACCAAATGTCTTTTCTAACCACACTCATTACGTGTAATTCATACATTCAATTCAAACTTGTGAAACAAACTGTGCATGATTCTACTCTTCTTTTAAGCTTATTTTCGTATTCTAAACACACTACGATGATTGTGTATGTTAGGATTGTCATATAAGTAAAACCATTGTCATTTCTAACCACACTCATTGCGTGTAATTCATACATTCAATTCAAACTTGTGAAACGAACTGTGCATGATTCTACTCTTCTTTTAAGCTTATTTTCGAATTCTAAGCTTATTTTCGAATTCTAAACACACTACGACGATTGTGTACGTTAGGATTGTCATATAAGTAAACCAAATGTCATTTCTAACCACACTCATTGCGTGTAATACATACATTCAATTCAAACTTGTGAAACGAACTGTGCATGCTTATACTCTTGTTTTAACCTTATTTTCGACTTCTAACCTTATTTTCGAATTCTAAAAACACTACGATGATTGTGTATGTTAGGATTGACATATAACTAAACCAAATGTCATTTCTAACCACACTTATTGCGAGTAATTCATACATTCAATTCAAACTTGTGAAACGAACTGTGCATGCTTATACTCTTCTTTTCACCTTATTTTCGACTTCTAAGCTTATTTTCGAATTCTAAATACACTACGATGATTGTGTATGTTAGGATTGTCATATAACTAAACCAAATGTCATTTCTAACTACACTCATTGCGTGTAATTCATACATTCAATTCAAACTTATGAAACGAACTGTGCATGCTTATACTCTTCTTTTAACCTTATTTTCGATTTCTAAGCTTATTTTCGAATTCTAAATACACTACGATGATTGTGTATGTTAGGATTGTCATATGACTAAACCAAATAACATTTCTAACCACACTCATTGCGTGTAATTCATACATTCAATTCAAACTTGTTAAACGAACTGTGCATGATTCTACTCTTCTTTTAAACTTATTTTCGAATTCTAAACACATTACGATGATTGTCTATGTTAGTATTGTCATATAACTAAACCAAATGTCATTTCTAACCACACTCATTACGTGTAATTCATACATTCAATTCAAACTTGTGAAACAAACTGTGCATGATTCTACTCTTCTTTTAAGCTTATTTTCGAATTCTAAACACACTACGATGATTGTGTATGTTAGTATTGCCATATAAGTAAACCAAATGTCATTTCTAACCACACTCATTGCGTGTAATTCATACATTCAATTCAAACTTGTGAAACGAACTGTGCATGCTTATACTCTTCTTTTAACCTTATTTTCGACTTCTAAGCTTATTTTCGAATTCTAAACACACTACGATGATTGTGTATGTTAGGATTGTCATATAACTAAACCAAATGTCATTTCTAACTACACTCATTGCGTGTAATTCATACATTCAATTCAAACTTATGAAACGAACTGTGCATGCTTATACTCTTCTTTTAACCTTATTTTCGACTTCTAAGCTTATTTTCGAATTCTAAACACACTAGGATGATTGTGTATGTTAGGATTGTCATATAACTAAACCAAATGTCATTTCTAACCATACTCATTACGTGTAATTCATACTTTCAATTCAAACTGGTGAAACGAACTGTGCATGCTTATACTCTTGTTTTAACCTTATTTTCGACTTCTAACCTTATTTTCGAATTCTAAACACACTACGATGATTGTGTATGTTAGGATTGTCATATAACTAAACCAAATGTCATTTCTAACCACACTCTTTACGTGTAATTCATACATTCAATTCAAACTTGTGAAACAAACTGTGCATGATTCTACTCTTCTTTTAAGCTTATTTTCGAATTCTAAACACACTACGATGATTGTGTATGTTAGTATTGTCATATAAGTAAACCAAATGTCATTTCTAACCACACTCATTGCGTGTAATTCATACATTCAATTCAAACTTGTGAAACGAACTGTGCATGCTTATACTCTTCTTTTAACCTTATTTTCGACTTCTAAGCTTATTTTCGAATTCTAAACACACTACGATGATTGTGTATGTTAGTATTGTCATATAAGTAAACCAAATGTAATTTCTAACCACACTCATTGCGTGTAATTCATACATTCAATTCAAACTTGTGAAACGAACTGTGCATGCTTATACTCTTGTTTTAACCTTATTTTCGACTTCTAACCTTATTTTCGAATTCTAAACACACTACGATGATTGTGTATGTTAGTATTGTCATATAAGTAAACCAAATAACATTTCTAACCACACTCATTGCGTGTAATTCATACATTCAATTCAAACTTGTGAAACGAACTGTGCATGCTTATACTCTTCTTTTAACCTTATTTTCGACTTCTAAGCTTATTTTCGAATTCTAAACACACTAGGATGATTGTGTATGTTAGGATTGTCATATAACTAAACCAAATGTCTTTTCTAACCACACTCATTACGTGTAATTCATACATTCAATTCAAACTTGTGAAACAAACTGTGCATGATTCTACTCTTCTTTTAAGCTTATTTTCGTATTCTAAACACACTACGATGATTGTGTATGTTAGGATTGTCATATAAGTAAAACCATTGTCATTTCTAACCACACTCATTGCGTGTAATTCATACATTCAATTCAAACTTGTGAAACGAACTGTGCATGATTCTACTCTTCTTTTAAGCTTATTTTCGAATTCTAAGCTTATTTTCGAATTCTAAACACACTACGACGATTGTGTACGTTAGGATTGTCATATAAGTAAACCAAATGTCATTTCTAACCACACTCATTGCGTGTAATACATACATTCAATTCAAACTTGTGAAACGAACTGTGCATGCTTATACTCTTGTTTTAACCTTATTTTCGACTTCTAACCTTATTTTCGAATTCTAAAAACACTACGATGATTGTGTATGTTAGGATTGACATATAACTAAACCAAATGTCATTTCTAACCACACTTATTGCGTGTAATTCATACATTCAATTCAAACTTGTGAAACGAACTGTGCATGCTTATACTCTTCTTTTCACCTTATTTTCGACTTCTAAGCTTATTTTCGAATTCTAAATACACTACGATGATTGTGTATGTTAGGATTGTCATATAACTAAACCAAATGTCATTTCTAACTACACTCATTGCGTGTAATTCATACATTCAATTCAAACTTATGAAACGAACTGTGCATGCTTATACTCTTCTTTTAACCTTATTTTCGATTTCTAAGCTTATTTTCGAATTCTAAATACACTACGATGATTGTGTATGTTAGGATTGTCATATGACTAAACCAAATAACATTTCTAACCACACTCATTGCGTGTAATTCATACATTCAATTCAAACTTGTTAAACGAACTGTGCATGATTCTACTCTTCTTTTAAACTTATTTTCGAATTCTAAACACATTACGATGATTGTCTATGTTAGTATTGTCATATAACTAAACCAAATGTCATTTCTAACCACACTCATTACGTGTAATTCATACATTCAATTCAAACTTGTGAAACAAACTGTGCATGATTCTACTCTTCTTTTAAGCTTATTTTCGAATTCTAAACACACTACGATGATTGTGTATGTTAGTATTGCCATATAAGTAAACCAAATGTCATTTCTAACCACACTCATTGCGTGTAATTCATACATTCAATTCAAACTTGTGAAACGAACTGTGCATGCTTATACTCTTCTTTTAACCTTATTTTCGACTTCTAAGCTTATTTTCGAATTCTAAACACACTACGATGATTGTGTATGTTAGTATTGCCATATAAGTAAACCAAATGTCATTTCTAACCACACTCATTGCGTGTAATTCATACATTCAATTCAAACTTATGAAACGAACTGTGCATGCTTATACTCTTCTTTTAACCTTATTTTCGACTTCTAAGCTTATTTTCGAATTCTAAACACACTAGGATGATTGTGTATGTTAGGATTGTCATATAACTAAACCAAATGTCATTTCTAACCATACTCATTACGTGTAATTCATACTTTCAATTCAAACTGGTGAAACGAACTGTGCATGCTTATACTCTTGTTTTAACCTTATTTTCGACTTCTAACCTTATTTTCGAATTCTAAACACACTACGATGATTGTGTATGTTAGGATTGTCATATAACTAAACCAAATGTCATTTCTAACCACACTCTTTACGTGTAATTCATACATTCAATTCAAACTTGTGAAACAAACTGTGCATGATTCTACTCTTCTTTTAAGCTTATTTTCGAATTCTAAACACACTACGATGATTGTGTATGTTAGTATTGTCATATAAGTAAACCAAATGTCATTTCTAACCACACTCATTGCGTGTAATTCATACATTCAATTCAAACTTGTGAAACGAACTGTGCATGCTTATACTCTTCTTTTAACCTTATTTTCGACTTCTAAGCTTATTTTCGAATTCTAAACACACTACGATGATTGTGTATGTTAGTATTGTCATATAAGTAAACCAAATGTAATTTCTAACCACACTCATTGCGTGTAATTCATACATTCAATTCAAACTTGTGAAACGAACTGTGCATGCTTATACTCTTCTTTTAACCTTATTTTCGATTTCTAAGCTTATTTTCGAATTCTAAATACACTACGATGATTGTGTATGTTAGGATTGTCATATAACTAAACCAAATGTCATTTCTAACCACACTCATTACGTGTAATTCATACATTCAATTCAAACTTGTGAAACAAACTGTGCATGATTCTACTCTTCTTTTAAGCTTATTTTCGAATTCTAAACACACTACGATGATTGTGTATGTTAGTATTGTCATATAAGTAAACCAAATGTCATTTCTAACCACACTCATTGCGTGTAATTCATACATTCAATTCAAACTTGTGAAACGAACTGTGCATGCTTATACTCTTGTTTTAACCTTATTTTCGACTTCTAACCTTATTTTCGAATTCTAAACACACTACGATGATTGTGTATGTTAGTATTGTCATATAAGTAAACCAAATAACATTTCTAACCACACTCATTGCGTGTAATTCATACATTCAATTCAAACTTGTGAAACGAACTGTGCATGCTTATACTCTTCTTTTAACCTTATTTTCGACTTATAAGCTTATTTTCGAATTCTAAACACACTAGGATGATTGTGTATGTTAGGATTGTCATATAACTAAACCAAATGTCTTTTCTAACCACACTCATTACGTGTAATTCATACATTCAATTCAAACTTGTGAAACAAACTGTGCATGATTCTACTCTTCTTTTAAGCTTATTTTCGAATTCTAAACACACTACGATGATTGTGTATGTTAGGATTGTCATATAAGTAAAACAATTGTCATTTCTAACCACACTCATTGTGTGTAATTCATACATTCAATTCAAACTTGTGAAACGAACCGTGCATGATTCTACTCTTCTTTTAAGCTTATTTTCGAATTCTAAGCTTATTTTCGAATTCTAAACACACTACGACGATTGTGTACGTTAGGATTGTCATATAAGTAAACCAAATGTCATTTCTAACCACACTCATTGCGTGTAATTCATACATTCAATTCAAACTTGTGAAACGAACTGTGCATGCTTATACTCTTCTTTTAACCTTATTTTCGACTTCTAAGCTTATTTTCGAATTCTAAACACACTACGATGATTGTGTATATTAGTATTGTCATATAAGTAAACCAAATGTAATTTCTAACCACACTCATTGCGTGTAATTCATACATTCAATTCAAACTTGTGAAACGAACTGTGCATGCTTATACTCTTCTTTTAACCTTATTTTCGATTTCTAAGCTTATTTTCGAATTCTAAATACACTACGATGATTGTGTATGTTAGGATTGTCATATAACTAAACCAAATGTCATTTCTAACCACACTCACTACGTGTAATTCATACATTCAATTCAAACTTGTGAAACAAACTGTGCATGATTCTACTCTTCTTTTAAGCTTATTTTCGAATTCTAAACACACTACGATGATTGTGTATGTTAGTATTGTCATATAAGTAAACCAAATGTCATTTCTAACCACACTCATTGCGTGTAATTCATACATTCAATTCAAACTTGTGAAACGAACTGTGCATGCTTATACTCTTGTTTTAACCTTATTTTCGACTTCTAACCTTATTTTCGAATTCTAAACACACTACGATGATTGTGTATGTTAGGATTGTCATATAACTAAACCAAATGTCATTTCTAACCACACTTATTGCGTGTAGTTCATACATTCAATTCAAACTTGTGAAACGAACTGTGCATGCTTATACTCTTCTTTTCACCTTATTTTCGACTTCTAACCTTATTTTCGAATTCTAAACACACTACGATGATTGTGTATGTTAGTATTGTCATATAAGTAAACCAAATAACATTTCTAACCACACTCATTGCGTGTAATTCATACATTCAATTCAAACTTGTGAAACGAACTGTGCATGCTTATACTCTTCTTTTAACCTTATTTTCGACTTCTAAGCTTATTTTCGAATTCTAAACACACTAGGATGATTGTGTATGTTAGGATTGTCATATAACTAAACCAAATGTCTTTTCTAACCACACTCATTACGTGTAATTCATACATTCAATTCAAACTTGTGAAACAAACTGTGCATGATTCTACTCTTCTTTTAAGCTTATTTTCGAATTCTAAACACACTACGATGATTGTGTATGTTAGGATTGTCATATAAGTAAAACAATTGTCATTTCTAACCACACTCATTGTGTGTAATTCATACATTCAATTCAAACTTGTGAAACGAACCGTGCATGATTCTACTCTTCTTTTAAGCTTATTTTCGAATTCTAAGCTTATTTTCGAATTCTAAACACACTACGACGATTGTGTACGTTAGGATTGTCATATAAGTAAACCAAATGTCATTTCTAACCACACTCATTGCGTGTAATTCATACATTCAATTCAAACTTGTGAAACGAACTGTGCATGCTTATACTCTTGTTTTAACCTTATTTTCGACTTCTAACCTTATTTTCGAATTCTAAACACACTACGATGATTGTGTATGTTAGGATTGTCATATAACTAAACCAAATGTCATTTCTAACCACACTTATTGCGTGTAGTTCATACATTCAATTCAAACTTGTGAAACGAACTGTGCATGCTTATACTCTTCTTTTCACCTTATTTTCGACTTCTAAGCTTATTTTCGAATTCTAAATACACTACGATGATTGTGTATGTTAGGATTGTCATATAACTAAACCAAATGTCATTTCTAACTACACTCATTGCGTGTAATTCATACATTCAATTCAAACTTATGAAACGAACTGTGCATGCTTATACTCTTCTTTTAACCTTATTTTCGATTTCTAAGCTTATTTTCGAATTCTAAATACACTACGATGATTGTGTATGTTAGGATTGTCATATGACTAAACCAAATAACATTTCTAACCACACTCATTGCGTGTAATTCATACATTCAATTCAAACTTGTGAAACGAACTGTGCATGATTCTACTCTTCTTTTAAACTTATTTTCGAATTCTAAACACATTACGATGATTGTCTATGTTAGTATTGTCATATAACTAAACCAAATGTCATTTCTAACCACACTCATTACGTGTAATACTCATTACGTGTAATTCATACATTCAATTCAAACTTGTGAAACAAACTGTGCATGATTCTACTCTTCTTTTAATCTTATTTTCGAATTCTGAACACACTACGATGATTGTGTATGTTAGTATTGCCATATAAGTAAACCAAATGTCATTTCTAACCACACTCATTGCGTGTAATTCATACATTCAATTCAAACTTGTGAAACGAACTGTGCATGCTTATACTCTTCTTTTAACCTTATTTTCGACTTCTAAGCTTATTTTCGAATTCTAAACACACTACGATGATTGTGTATGTTAGGATTGTCATATAACTAAACCAAATGTCATTTCTAACTACACTCATTGCGTGTAATTCATACATTCAATTCAAACTTATGAAACGAACTGTGCATGCTTATACTCTTCTTTTAACCTTATTTTCGACTTCTAAGCTTATTTTCGAATTCTAAACACACTAGGATGATTGTGTATGTTAGGATTGTCATATAACTAAACCAAATGTCATTTCTAACCACACTCATTACGTGTAATTCATACTTTCAATTCAAACTGGTGAAACGAACTGTGCATGCTTATACTCTTGTTTTAACCTTATTTTCGACTTCTAACCTTATTTTCGAATTCTAAACACACTACGATGATTGTGTATGTTAGGATTGTCATATAACTAAACCAAATGTCATTTCTAACCACACTCTTTACATGTAATTCATACATTCAATTCAAACTTGTGAAACAAACTGTGCATGATTCTACTCTTCTTTTAAGCTTATTTTCGTATTCTAAACACACTACGATGATTGTGTATGTTAGGATTGTCATATAAGTAAAACCATTGTCATTTCTAACCACACTCATTGCGTGTAATTCATACATTCAATTCAAACTTGTGAAACGAACTGTGCATGATTCTACTCTTCTTTTAAGCTTATTTTCGAATTCTAAGCTTATTTTCGAATTCTAAACACACTACGACGATTGTGTACGTTAGGATTGTCATATAAGTAAACCAAATGTCATTTCTAACCACACTCATTGCGTGTAATACATACATTCAATTCAAACTTGTGAAACGAACTGTGCATGCTTATACTCTTGTTTTAACCTTATTTTCGACTTCTAACCTTATTTTCGAATTCTAAAAACACTACGATGATTGTGTATGTTAGGATTGACATATAACTAAACCAAATGTCATTTCTAACCACACTTATTGCGTGTAATTCATACATTCAATTCAAACTTGTGAAACGAACTGTGCATGCTTATACTCTTCTTTTCACCTTATTTTCGACTTCTAAGCTTATTTTCGAATTCTAAATACACTACGATGATTGTGTATGTTAGGATTGTCATATAACTAAACCAAATGTCATTTCTAACTACACTCATTGCGTGTAATTCATACATTCAATTCAAACTTATGAAACGAACTGTGCATGCTTATACTCTTCTTTTAACCTTATTTTCGATTTCTAAGCTTATTTTCGAATTCTAAATACACTACGATGATTGTGTATGTTAGGATTGTCATATGACTAAACCAAATAACATTTCTAACCACACTCATTGCGTGTAATTCATACATTCAATTCAAACTTGTTAAACGAACTGTGCATGATTCTACTCTTCTTTTAAACTTATTTTCGAATTCTAAACACATTACGATGATTGTCTATGTTAGTATTGTCATATAACTAAACCAAATGTCATTTCTAACCACACTCATTACGTGTAATTCATACATTCAATTCAAACTTGTGAAACAAACTGTGCATGATTCTACTCTTCTTTTAAGCTTATTTTCGAATTCTAAACACACTACGATGATTGTGTATGTTAGTATTGCCATATAAGTAAACCAAATGTCATTTCTAACCACACTCATTGCGTGTAATTCATACATTCAATTCAAACTTGTGAAACGAACTGTGCATGCTTATACTCTTCTTTTAACCTTATTTTCGACTTCTAAGCTTATTTTCGAATTCTAAACACACTACGATGATTGTGTATGTTAGGATTGTCATATAACTAAACCAAATGTCATTTCTAACTACACTCATTGCGTGTAATTCATACATTCAATTCAAACTTATGAAACGAACTGTGCATGCTTATACTCTTCTTTTAACCTTATTTTCGACTTCTAAGCTTATTTTCGAATTCTAAACACACTAGGATGATTGTGTATGTTAGGATTGTCATATAACTAAACCAAATGTCATTTCTAACCATACTCATTACGTGTAATTCATACTTTCAATTCAAACTGGTGAAACGAACTGTGCATGCTTATACTCTTGTTTTAACCTTATTTTCGACTTCTAACCTTATTTTCGAATTCTAAACACACTACGATGATTGTGTATGTTTGGATTGTCATATAACTAAACCAAATGTCATTTCTAACCACACTCTTTACGTGTAATTCATACATTCAATTCAAACTTGTGAAACAAACTGTGCATGATTCTACTCTTCTTTTAAGCTTATTTTCGAATTCTAAACACACTACGATGATTGTGTATGTTAGTATTGTCATATAAGTAAACCAAATGTCATTTCTAACCACACTCATTGCGTGTAATTCATACATTCAATTCAAACTTGTGAAACGAACTGTGCATGCTTATACTCTTCTTTTAACCTTATTTTCGACTTCTAAGCTTATTTTCGAATTCTAAACACACTACGATGATTGTGTATGTTAGTATTGTCATATAAGTAAACCAAATGTAATTTCTAACCACACTCATTGCGTGTAATTCATACATTCAATTCAAACTTGTGAAACGAACTGTGCATGCTTATACTCTTGTTTTAACCTTATTTTCGACTTCTAACCTTATTTTCGAATTCTAAACACACTACGATGATTGTGTATGTTAGTATTGTCATATAAGTAAACCAAATAACATTTCTAACCACACTCATTGCGTGTAATTCATACATTCAATTCAAACTTGTGAAACGAACTGTGCATGCTTATACTCTTCTTTTAACCTTATTTTCGACTTCTAAGCTTATTTTCGAATTCTAAACACACTAGGATGATTGTGTATGTTAGGATTGTCATATAACTAAACCAAATGTCTTTTCTAACCACACTCATTACGTGTAATTCATACATTCAATTCAAACTTGTGAAACAAACTGTGCATGATTCTACTCTTCTTTTAAGCTTATTTTCGTATTCTAAACACACTACGATGATTGTGTATGTTAGGATTGTCATATAAGTAAAACCATTGTCATTTCTAACCACACTCATTGCGTGTAATTCATACATTCAATTCAAACTTGTGAAACGAACTGTGCATGATTCTACTCTTCTTTTAAGCTTATTTTCGAATTCTAAGCTTATTTTCGAATTCTAAACACACTACGACGATTGTGTACGTTAGGATTGTCATATAAGTAAACCAAATGTCATTTCTAACCACACTCATTGCGTGTAATACATACATTCAATTCAAACTTGTGAAACGAACTGTGCATGCTTATACTCTTGTTTTAACCTTATTTTCGACTTCTAACCTTATTTTCGAATTCTAAAAACACTACGATGATTGTGTATGTTAGGATTGACATATAACTAAACCAAATGTCATTTCTAACCACACTTATTGCGTGTAATTCATACATTCAATTCAAACTTGTGAAACGAACTGTGCATGCTTATACTCTTCTTTTCACCTTATTTTCGACTTCTAAGCTTATTTTCGAATTCTAAATACACTACGATGATTGTGTATGTTAGGATTGTCATATAACTAAACCAAATGTCATTTCTAACTACACTCATTGCGTGTAATTCATACATTCAATTCAAACTTATGAAACGAACTGTGCATGCTTATACTCTTCTTTTAACCTTATTTTCGATTTCTAAGCTTATTTTCGAATTCTAAATACACTACGATGATTGTGTATGTTAGGATTGTCATATGACTAAACCAAATAACATTTCTAACCACACTCATTGCGTGTAATTCATACATTCAATTCAAACTTGTTAAACGAACTGTGCATGATTCTACTCTTCTTTTAAACTTATTTTCGAATTCTAAACACATTACGATGATTGTCTATGTTAGTATTGTCATATAACTAAACCAAATGTCATTTCTAACCACACTCATTACGTGTAATTCATACATTCAATTCAAACTTGTGAAACAAACTGTGCATGATTCTACTCTTCTTTTAAGCTTATTTTCGAATTCTAAACACACTACGATGATTGTGTATGTTAGTATTGCCATATAAGTAAACCAAATGTCATTTCTAACCACACTCATTGCGTGTAATTCATACATTCAATTCAAACTTGTGAAACGAACTGTGCATGCTTATACTCTTCTTTTAACCTTATTTTCGACTTCTAAGCTTATTTTCGAATTCTAAACACACTACGATGATTGTGTATGTTAGTATTGCCATATAAGTAAACCAAATGTCATTTCTAACCACACTCATTGCGTGTAATTCATACATTCAATTCAAACTTATGAAACGAACTGTGCATGCTTATACTCTTCTTTTAACCTTATTTTCGACTTCTAAGCTTATTTTCGAATTCTAAACACACTAGGATGATTGTGTATGTTAGGATTGTCATATAACTAAACCAAATGTCATTTCTAACCATACTCATTACGTGTAATTCATACTTTCAATTCAAACTGGTGAAACGAACTGTGCATGCTTATACTCTTGTTTTAACCTTATTTTCGACTTCTAACCTTATTTTCGAATTCTAAACACACTACGATGATTGTGTATGTTAGGATTGTCATATAACTAAACCAAATGTCATTTCTAACCACACTCTTTACGTGTAATTCATACATTCAATTCAAACTTGTGAAACAAACTGTGCATGATTCTACTCTTCTTTTAAGCTTATTTTCGAATTCTAAACACACTACGATGATTGTGTATGTTAGTATTGTCATATAAGTAAACCAAATGTCATTTCTAACCACACTCATTGCGTGTAATTCATACATTCAATTCAAACTTGTGAAACGAACTGTGCATGCTTATACTCTTCTTTTAACCTTATTTTCGACTTCTAACCTTATTTTCGAATTCTAAACACACTACGATGATTGTGTATGTTAGGATTGTCATATAACTAAACCAAATGTCATTTCTAACCACACTTATTGCGTGTAGTTCATACATTCAATTCAAACTTGTGAAACGAACTGTGCATGCTTATACTCTTCTTTTCACCTTATTTTCGACTTCTAAGCTTATTTTCGAATTCTAAATACACTACGATGATTGTGTATGTTAGGATTGTCATATAACTAAACCAAATGTCATTTCTAACTACACTCATTGCGTGTAATTCATACATTCAATTCAAACTTATGAAACGAACTGTGCATGCTTATACTCTTCTTTTAACCTTATTTTCGATTTCTAAGCTTATTTTCGAATTCTAAATACACTACGATGATTGTGTATGTTAGGATTGTCATATGACTAAACCAAATAACATTTCTAACCACACTCATTGCGTGTAATTCATACATTCAATTCAAACTTGTGAAACGAACTGTGCATGATTCTACTCTTCTTTTAAACTTATTTTCGAATTCTAAACACATTACGATGATTGTATATGTTAGTATTGTCATATAACTAAACCAAATGTCATTTCTAACCACACTCATTACGTGTAATACTCATTACGTGTAATTCATACATTCAATTCAAACTTGTGAAACAAACTGTGCATGATTCTACTCTTCTTTTAATCTTATTTTCGAATTCTGAACACACTACGATGATTGTGTATGTTAGTATTGCCATATAAGTAAACCAAATGTCATTTCTAACCACACTCATTGCGTGTAATTCATACATTCAATTCAAACTTGTGAAACGAACTGTGCATGCTTATACTCTTCTTTTAACCTTATTTTCGACTTCTAAGCTTATTTTCGAATTCTAAACACACTACGATGATTGTGTATGTTAGGATTGTCATATAACTAAACCAAATGTCATTTCTAACTACACTCATTGCGTGTAATTCATACATTCAATTCAAACTTATGAAACGAACTGTGCATGCTTATACTCTTCTTTTAACCTTATTTTCGACTTCTAAGCTTATTTTCGAATTCTAAACACACTAGGATGATTGTGTATGTTAGGATTGTCATATAACTAAACCAAATGTCATTTCTAACCACACTCATTACGTGTAATTCATACTTTCAATTCAAACTGGTGAAACGAACTGTGCATGCTTATACTCTTGTTTTAACCTTATTTTCGACTTCTAACCTTATTTTCGAATTCTAAACACACTACGATGATTGTGTATGTTAGGATTGTCATATAACTAAACCAAATGTCATTTCTAACCACACTCTTTACGTGTAATTCATACATTCAATTCAAACTTGTGAAACAAACTGTGCATGATTCTACTCTTCTTTTAAGCTTATTTTCGAATTCTAAACACACTACGATGATTGTGTATGTTAGTATTGTCATATAAGTAAACCAAATGTCATTTCTAACCACACTCATTGCGTGTAATTCATACATTCAATTCAAACTTGTGAAACGAACTGTGCATGCTTATACTCTTCTTTTAACCTTATTTTCGACTTCTAAGCTTATTTTCGAATTCTAAACACACTACGATGATTGTGTATGTTAGTATTGTCATATAAGTAAACCAAATGTAATTTCTAACCACACTCATTGCGTGTAATTCATACATTCAATTCAAACTTGTGAAACGAACTGTGCATGCTTATACTCTTCTTTTAACCTTATTTTCGATTTCTAAGCTTATTTTCGAATTCTAAATACACTACGATGATTGTGTATGTTAGGATTGTCATATAACTAAACCAAATAACATTTCTAACCACACTCATTGCGTGTAATTCATACATTCAATTCAAACTTGTGAAACGAACTGTGCATGATTCTACTCTTCTTTTAAACTTATTTTCGAATTCTAAACACATTACGATGATTGTCTATGTTAGTATTGTCATATAACTAAACCAAATGTCATTTCTAACCACACTCATTACGTGTAATTCATACATTCAATTCAAACTTGTGAAACAAACTGTGCATGATTCTACTCTTCTTTTAAGCTTATTTTCGAATTCTAAACACACTACGATGATTGTGTATGTTAGTATTGTCATATAAGTAAACCAAATGTCATTTCTAACCACACTCATTGCGTGTAATTCATACATTCAATTCAAACTTGTGAAACGAACTGTGCATGCTTATACTCTTGTTTTCACCTTATTTTCGACTTCTAAGCTTATTTTCGAATTCTAAATACACTACGATGATTGTGTATGTTAGGATTGTCATATAACTAAACCAAATGTCATTTCTAACTACACTCATTGCGTGTAATTCATACATTCAATTCAAACTTATGAAACGAACTGTGCATGCTTATACTCTTCTTTTAACCTTATTTTCGATTTCTAAGCTTATTTTCGAATTCTAAATACACTACGATGATTGTGTATGTTAGGATTGTCATATGACTAAACCAAATAACATTTCTAACCACACTCATTGCGTGTAATTCATACATTCAATTCAAACTTGTGAAACGAACTGTGCATGATTCTACTCTTCTTTTAAACTTATTTTCGAATTCTAAACACATTACGATGATTGTCTATGTTAGTATTGTCATATAACTAAACCAAATGTCATTTCTAACCACACTCATTACGTGTAATTCATACATTCAATTCAAACTTGTGAAACAAACTGTGCATGATTCTACTCTTCTTTTAAGCTTATTTTCGAATTCTAAACACACTACGATGATTGTGTATGTTAGTATTGTCATATAAGTAAACCAAATGTCATTTCTAACCACACTCATTGCGTGTAATTCATACATTCAATTCAAACTTGTGAAACGAACTGTGCATGCTTATACTCTTGTTTTAACCTTATTTTCGACTTCTAACCTTATTTTCGAATTCTAAACACACTACGATGATTGTGTATGTTAGTATTGTCATATAAGTAAACCAAATAACATTTCTAACCACACTCATTGCGTGTAATTCATACATTCAATTCAAACTTGTGAAACGAACTGTGCATGCTTATACTCTTCTTTTAACCTTATTTTCGACTTCTAAGCTTATTTTCGAATTCTAAACACACTAGGATGATTGTGTATGTTAGGATTGTCATATAACTAAACCAAATGTCTTTTCTAACCACACTCATTACGTGTAATTCATACATTCAATTCAAACTTGTGAAACAAACTGTGCATGATTCTACTCTTCTTTTAAGCTTATTTTCGAATTCTAAACACACTACGATGATTGTGTATGTTAGGATTGTCATATAAGTAAAACAATTGTCATTTCTAACCACACTCATTGTGTGTAATTCATACATTCAATTCAAACTTGTGAAACGAACCGTGCATGATTCTACTCTTCTTTTAAGCTTATTTTCGAATTCTAAGCTTATTTTCGAATTCTAAACACACTACGACGATTGTGTACGTTAGGATTGTCATATAAGTAAACCAAATGTCATTTCTAACCACACTCATTGCGTGTAATTCATACATTCAATTCAAACTTGTGAAACGAACTGTGCATGCTTATACTCTTGTTTTAACCTTATTTTCGACTTCTAACCTTATTTTCGAATTCTAAACACACTACGATGATTGTGTATGTTAGGATTGTCATATAACTAAACCAAATGTCATTTCTAACCACACTTATTGCGTGTAGTTCATACATTCAATTCAAACTTGTGAAACGAACTGTGCATGCTTATACTCTTCTTTTCACCTTATTTTCGACTTCTAAGCTTATTTTCGAATTCTAAATACACTACGATGATTGTGTATGTTAGGATTGTCATATAACTAAACCAAATGTCATTTCTAACTACACTCATTGCGTGTAATTCATACATTCAATTCAAACTTATGAAACGAACTGTGCATGCTTATACTCTTCTTTTAACCTTATTTTCGATTTCTAAGCTTATTTTCGAATTCTAAATACACTACGATGATTGTGTATGTTAGGATTGTCATATGACTAAACCAAATAACATTTCTAACCACACTCATTGCGTGTAATTCATACATTCAATTCAAACTTGTGAAACGAACTGTGCATGATTCTACTCTTCTTTTAAACTTATTTTCGAATTCTAAACACATTACGATGATTGTCTATGTTAGTATTGTCATATAACTAAACCAAATGTCATTTCTAACCACACTCATTACGTGTAATACTCATTACGTGTAATTCATACATTCAATTCAAACTTGTGAAACAAACTGTGCATGATTCTACTCTTCTTTTAAGCTTATTTTCGAATTCTGAACACACTACGATGATTGTGTATGTTAGTATTGCCATATAAGTAAACCAAATGTCATTTCTAACCACACTCATTGCGTGTAATTCATACATTCAATTCAAACTTGTGAAACGAACTGTGCATGCTTATACTCTTCTTTTAACCTTATTTTCGACTTCTAAGCTTATTTTCGAATTCTAAACACACTACGATGATTGTGTATGTTAGGATTGTCATATAACTAAACCAAATGTCATTTCTAACTACACTCATTGCGTGTAATTCATACATTCAATTCAAACTTATGAAACGAACTGTGCATGCTTATACTCTTCTTTTAACCTTATTTTCGACTTCTAAGCTTATTTTCGAATTCTAAACACACTAGGATGATTGTGTATGTTAGGATTGTCATATAACTACACCAAATGTCATTTCTAACCACACTCATTACGTGTAATTCTTACTTTCAATTCAAACTGGTGAAACGAACTGTGCATGCTTATACTCTTGTTTTAACCTTATTTTCGACTTCTAACCTTATTTTCGAATTCTAAACACACTACGATGATTGTGTATGTTAGGATTGTTATATAACTAAACCAAATGTCATTTCTAACCACACTCTTTACGTGTAATTCATACATTCAATTCAAACTTGTGAAACAAACTGTGCATGATTCTACTCTTCTTTTAAGCTTATTTTCGAATTCTAAACACACTACGATGATTGTGTATGTTAGTATTGTCATATAAGTAAACCAAATGTCATTTCTAACCACACTCATTGCGTGTAATTCATACATTCAATTCAAACTTGTGAAACGAACTGTGCATGCTTATACTCTTCTTTTAACCTTATTTTCGACTTCTAAGCTTATTTTCGAATTCTAAACACACTACGATGATTGTGTATGTTAGTATTGTCATATAAGTAAACCAAATGTAATTTCTAACCACACTCATTGCGTGTAATTCATACATTCAATTCAAACTTGTGAAACGAACTGTGCATGCTTATACTCTTCTTTTAACCTTATTTTCGATTTCTAAGCTTATTTTCGAATTCTAAATACACTACGATGATTGTGTATGTTAGGATTGTCATATAACTAAACCAAATAACATTTCTAACCACACTCATTGCGTGTAATTCATACATTCAATTCAAACTTGTGAAACGAACTGTGCATGATTCTACTCTTCTTTTAAACTTATTTTCGAATTCTAAACACATTACGATGATTGTCTATGTTAGTATTGTCATATAACTAAACCAAATGTCATTTCTAACCACACTCATTACGTGTAATTCATACATTCAATTCAAACTTGTGAAACAAACTGTGCATGATTCTACTCTTCTTTTAAGCTTATTTTCGAATTCTAAACACACTACGATGATTGTGTATGTTAGTATTGTCATATAAGTAAACCAAATGTCATTTCTAACCACACTCATTGCGTGTAATTCATACATTCAATTCAAACTTGTGAAACGAACTGTGCATGCTTATACTCTTGTTTTAACCTTATTTTCGACTTCTAACCTTATTTTCGAATTCTAAACACACTACGATGATTGTGTATGTTAGGATTGTCATATAACTAAACCAAATGTCATTTCTAACCACACTTATTGCGTGTAGTTCATACATTCAATTCAAACTTGTGAAACGAACTGTGCATGCTTATACTCTTCTTTTCACCTTATTTTCGACTTCTAAGCTTATTTTCGAATTCTAAATACACTACGATGATTGTGTATGTTAGGATTGTCATATAACTAAACCAAATGTCATTTCTAACTACACTCATTGCGTGTAATTCATACATTCAATTCAAACTTATGAAACGAACTCTGCATGCTTATACTCTTCTTTTAACCTTATTTTCGATTTCTAAGCTTATTTTCGAATTCTAAATACACTACGATGATTGTGTATGTTAGGATTGTCATATGACTAAACCAAATAACATTTCTAACCACACTCATTGCGTGTAATTCATACATTCAATTCAAACTTGTGAAACGAACTGTGCATGATTCTACTCTTCTTTTAAACTTATTTTCGAATTCTAAACACATTACGATGATTGTCTATGTTAGTATTGTCATATAACTAAACCAAATGTCATTTCTAACCACACTCATTACGTGTAATACTCATTACGTGTAATTCATACATTCAATTCAAACTTGTGAAACAAACTGTGCATGATTCTACTCTTCTTTTAAGCTTATTTTCGAAATTTAAACACACTACGATGATTGTGTATGTTAGGATTGTTATATAACTAAACCAAATGTCATTTCTAACCACACTCTTTACGTGTAATTCATACATTCAATTCAAACTTGTGAAACAAACTGTGCATGATTCTACTCTTCTTTTAAGCTTATTTTCGAATTCTAAACACACTACGATGATTGTGTATGTTAGTATTGTCATATAAGTAAACCAAATGTCATTTCTAACCACACTCATTGCGTGTAATTCATACATTCAATTCAAACTTGTGAAACGAACTGTGCATGCTTATACTCTTCTTTTAACCTTATTTTCGACTTCTAAGCTTATTTTCGAATTCTAAACACACTACGATGATTGTGTATGTTAGTATTGTCATATAAGTAAACCAAATGTAATTTCTAACCACACTCATTGCGTGTAATTCATACATTCAATTCAAACTTGTGAAACGAACTGTGCATGCTTATACTCTTCTTTTAACCTTATTTTCGATTTCTAAGCTTATTTTCGAATTCTAAATACACTACGATGATTGTGTATGTTAGGATTGTCATATAACTAAACCAAATAACATTTCTAACCACACTCATTGCGTGTAATTCATACATTCAATTCAAACTTGTGAAACGAACTGTGCATGATTCTACTCTTCTTTTAAACTTATTTTCGAATTCTAAACACATTACGATGATTGTCTATGTTAGTATTGTCATATAACTAAACCAAATGTCATTTCTAACCACACTCATTACGTGTAATTCATACATTCAATTCAAACTTGTGAAACAAACTGTGCATGATTCTACTCTTCTTTTAAGCTTATTTTCGAATTCTAAACACACTACGATGATTGTGTATGTTAGTATTGTCATATAAGTAAACCAAATGTCATTTCTAACCACACTCATTGCGTGTAATTCATACATTCAATTCAAACTTGTGAAACGAACTGTGCATGCTTATACTCTTGTTTTAACCTTATTTTCGACTTCTAACCTTATTTTCGAATTCTAAACACACTACGATGATTGTGTATGTTAGTATTGTCATATAAGTAAACCAAATAACATTTCTAACCACACTCATTGCGTGTAATTCATACATTCAATTCAAACTTGTGAAACGAACTGTGCATGCTTATACTCTTCTTTTAACCTTATTTTCGACTTCTAAGCTTATTTTCGAATTCTAAACACACTAGGATGATTGTGTATGTTAGGATTGTCATATAACTAAACCAAATGTCTTTTCTAACCACACTCATTACGTGTAATTCATACATTCAATTCAAACTTGTGAAACAAACTGTGCATGATTCTACTCTTCTTTTAAGCTTATTTTCGAATTCTAAACACACTACGATGATTGTGTATGTTAGGATTGTCATATAAGTAAAACAATTGTCATTTCTAACCACACTCATTGTGTGTAATTCATACATTCAATTCAAACTTGTGAAACGAACCGTGCATGATTCTACTCTTCTTTTAAGCTTATTTTCGAATTCTAAGCTTATTTTCGAATTCTAAACACACTACGACGATTGTGTACGTTAGGATTGTCATATAAGTAAACCAAATGTCATTTCTAACCACACTCATTGCGTGTAATTCATACATTCAATTCAAACTTGTGAAACGAACTGTGCATGCTTATACTCTTGTTTTAACCTTATTTTCGACTTCTAACCTTATTTTCGAATTCTAAACACACTACGATGATTGTGTATGTTAGGATTGTCATATAACTAAACCAAATGTCATTTCTAACCACACTTATTGCGTGTAGTTCATACATTCAATTCAAACTTGTGAAACGAACTGTGCATGCTTATACTCTTCTTTTCACCTTAGTTTCGACTTCTAAGCTTATTTTCGAATTCTAAATACACTACGATGATTGTGTATGTTAGGATTGTCATATAACTAAACCAAATGTCATTTCTAACTACACTCATTGGGTGTAATTCATACATTCAATTCAAACTTATGAAACGAACTGTGCATGCTTATACTCTTCTTTTAACCTTATTTTCGATTTCTAAGCTTATTTTTGAATTCTAAATACACTACGATGATTGTGTATGTTAGGATTGTCATATAACTAAACCAAATAACATTTCTAACCACACTCATTGCGTGTAATTCATACATTCAATTCAAACTTGTGAAACGAACTTTGCATGATTCTACTCTTCTTTTAAACTTATTTTCGAATTCTAAACACATTACGATGATTGTCTATGTTAGTATTGTCATATAACTAAACCAAATGTCATTTCTAACCACACTCATTACGTGTAATTCATACATTCAATTCAAACTTGTGAAACAAACTGTGCATGATTCTACTCTTCTTTTAAGCTTATTTTCGAATTCTAAACACACTACGATGATTGTGTATGTTAGTATTGTCATATAACTAAACCAAATGTCATTTCTAACTACACTCATTGCGTGTAATTCATACATTCAATTCAAACTTATGAAACGAACTGTGCATGCTTATACTCTTCTTTTAACCTTATTTTCGACTTCTAAGCTTATTTTCGAATTCTAAACACACTAGGATGATTGTGTATGTTAGGATTGTCATATAACTAAACCAAATGTCATTTCTAACCACACTCATTATGTGTAATTCATACTTTCAATTCAAACTGGTGAAACGAACTGTGCATGCTTATACTCTTGTTTTAACCTTATTTTCGACTTCTAACCTTATTTTCGAATTCTAAACACACTACGATGATTGTGTATGTTAGGATTGTCATATAACTAAACCAAATGTCATTTCTAACCACACTCTTTACGTGTAATTCATACATTCAATTCAAACTTGTGAAACAAACTGTGCATGATTCTACTCTTCTTTTAAGCTTATTTTCGAATTCTAAACACACTACGATGATTGTGTATGTTAGGATTGTCATATAACTAATCCAAATGTCATTTCTAACTACACTCATTGCGTGTAATTCATACATTCAATTCAAACTTATGAAACGAACTGTGCATGCTTATACTCTTCTTTTAACCTTATTTTCGACTTCTAAGCTTATTTTCGAATTCTAAACACACTAGGATGATTGTGTATGTTAGGATTGTCATATAACTAAACCAAATGTCATTTCTAACCACACTCATTATGTGTAATTCATACTTTCAATTCAAACTGGTGAAACGAACTGTGCATGCTTATACTCTTGTTTTAACCTTATTTTCGACTTCTAACCTTATTTTCGAATTCTAAACACACTACGATGATTGTGTATGTTAGGATTGTCATATAACTAAACCAAATGTCATTTCTAACCACACTCTTTACGTGTAATTCATACATTCAATTCAAACTTGTGAAACAAACTGTGCATGATTCTACTCTTCTTTTAAGCTTATTTTCGAATTCTAAACACACTACGATGATTGTGTATGTTAGTATTGTCATATAAGTAAACCAAATGTCATTTCTAACCACACTCATTGCGTGTAATTCATACATTCAATTCAAACTTGTGAAACGAACTGTGCATGCTTATACTCTTCTTTTAACCTTATTTTCGACTTCTAAGCTTATTTTCGAATTCGAAACACACTACGATGTTTGTGTATGTTAGGATTGTCATATAACTAAACCAAATGTCATTTCTAACCACACTCATTGCGTGTAATTCATACATTCAATTCAAACTTGTGAAACAAACTATGCATGATTCTACTATGATTTTAAGCTTATTTTCGAATTCTAAACACACTACGATGATTGTGTATGTTAGGATTGTCATATAAGTAAATCAAATGTCATTTCTAACCACACTCATTGCGTGTAATTCATACATTCAATTCAAACTTGTGAAACGAACTGTGCATGCTTATACTCTTCTTTTAAACTTATTTTCGAATTCTAAACACATTACGATGATTGTCTATGTTAGTATTGTCATATAACTAAACCAAATGTCATTTCTAACCACACTCATTACGTGTAATTCATACATTCAATTCAAACTTGTGAAACAAACTGTGCATGATTCTACTCTTCTTTTAATCTTATTTTCGAATTCTAAACACACTACGATGATTGTGTATGTTAGTATTGTCATATAAGTAAACCAAATGTCATTTCTAACCACACTCATTGCGTGTAATTCATACATTCAATTCAAACTTGTGAAACGAACTGTGCATGATTCTACTCTTCTTTTAAACTTATTTTCGAATTCTAAACACATTACGATGATTGTCTATGTTAGTATTGTCATATAACTAAACCAAATGTCATTTCTAACCACACTCATTACGTGTAATTCATACATTCAATTCAAACTTGTGAAACAAACTGTGCATGATTCTACTCTTCTTTTAATCTTATTTTCGAATTCTAAACACACTACGATGATTGTGTATGTTAGTATTGTCATATAAGTAAACCAAATGTCATTTCTAACCACACTCATTGCGTGTAATTCATACATTCAATTCAAACTTGTGAAACGAACTGTGCATGCTTATACTCTTGTTTTAACCTTATTTTCGACTTCTAACCTTATTTTCGAATTCTAAACACACTACGATGATTGTGTATGTTAGTATTGTTATATAAGTAAACCAAATAACATTTCTAACCACACTCATTGCGTGTAATTCATACATTCAATTCAAACTTGTGAAACGAACTATGCATGCTTATACTCTTCTTTTAACCTTATTTTCGACTTCTAAGCTTATTTTCGAATTCTAAACACACTAGGATGATTGTGTATGTTAGGATTGTCATATAACTAAACCAAAT